>OX369254.1:8440114-13440114 GCA_947284805.1 Coleophora flavipennella | reverse complement strand
TTGGGTGTCATGTTTAGGCAAAGTACCTATATATATAAGTACTAAGATACAGTATGGACACTTCCTACCGCTCTCTAGATTGCGACCTCACCCCCTCGTCACCCAGATTCATAAGGATCGGTTATAGTTTAGTGTGGTTTGGTTCTCGAACGTATATGATTTCGCCGTGATTTTGTTTGCTCCGTCATTTGTTTTTAGAAATGTCATTTCACGATCGTTGTATCAAAGTATATACAGGGTGGGCCTTAACTGTGTTGACGTTTTGTTTTGTCTATAAATCATAAACCCGCAGAGGTACGCGGGGGGGGGGGGGGGGGGGGTCGTTAGACGCGCCATTTCGTGGAATTTTTAGTCGCCATGGATCCGTTCTCAGGAGCGCAACGTGCGTTTTGTGTTCGCGCGTATTATTCAAACAATAATTATCTGACGATTGCTAGGCGTACCGCGCTCACTTCCAATTACGGGACATCAGCGAAGCACCAAGCGCAAATTCAATTCGTAAATGGATTAGAATGTTTGAGGAAACCGGTTCTACGGTAAGAATCATTAACACAGGCCGCCCAAAGTCAGTGCGGACCCCGGAGACTATTCAACGTGTTAGTGAAGTGAGCGCGCCTAGCAATCGTCAGAGAATTATTGTTTGAATAATACGCGCGAACACAAAACGCACGTTGCGCTCCTGAGAACGGATCCATGGCGACTAAAAATTCCACGAAATGGCGCGTCTAACGACACCCCCCCCCCCCCCCCCCCCCGCGTACCTCTGCGGGTTTATGATTTATAGACAAAACAAAACGTCAACACAGTTAAGGCCCACCCTGTATATATATGTCGTAGGCGGATTGTATATTTAGTCATATTACAATACCGCTAGCTGTTTTACAATACGGAGGCACATTGTGATACAGCGTGTTAACGATACGCTGTATCGTCATCGCGACATATGTGGCAGGCAAATTGTATAATTATTCATTTCACATACGGTCAGGCAAATTGTATAATTCGTTCTTATGTAAACGGTCAGGCAAATTGTAAAATTCTGTACGCAGATTGCAAAATGCCGAGCCAGGCAAATTGCCAAAATGCCGTAAGGCAGATTGTAAATGAGCTCGCGAAGCGAGCGATGTTAGGTTCGTTCAGGTTTGATTGATTTAACTGTCAAAGACCTCCCTACCCTCGCCATTATATAATTAGCCTGACCGTATGTAAAATGATGAATCATACAGTATGCGACCACGCACCGGAAAGCGTAGTTAGTCAGGCCTCCCACTCGGTGGACCGATGACCTGGTGAAGGTCGCGGGAAGCCGCTGGATGCGGGTAGCGCAGAACCGATGGTCGTGGAGATCCTTGGGGGAGGCCTATGTCCAGCAGTGGACGTCCTTCGGCTGATATGATGATACAGTATGCCTGAGACACAATGCCAGCGGTAATGCAATCTGCCTTATCGTCGACCCGCTGTTTTGCAATGCAGCTCCGTATTGTAAAACAGCTAGCGGTAATGTAATATGACTAAACATACAATACGCCTGCGACTTATAAATTAGTACTAACATACAGTATGGACACTTCCTGCCGCTGTCTAGATTCCGAACTCACCCCCTCGTCTCCCAGGTTCATTACAGATTGGTTTAAGTTTGGTTCTCGAAGGTATAGAATTTTGCCGTGATTTCATTTGTTTCATTTGTTTTTAGAAATGTCATTTTTTGCCCGTTGTATGAAGTGGCCGGGGTATGGTTGCATGCAGTGTCCGGGGTGTGGTTTAGGTATATGTACCTATGTTATGTGCCTTTGGCTGATCCTATGTAGCCTAAACTTAATGGATTTTGAAGAGTGAGATATCGTTAGATTCATATTGATCCCCTGAATGATATAGGTTTTAAAGTACTCGACCCACTATTCAATTTCATACACAATTTGCAAACTCAATCTGCTGAGAGCCGACCGATTGAATCGGAAATACGTGTGTTGAGGGGCGTGGCCCAACATGCATCGTACTGCGACTTCAACACCTTCAACAGATTGAGCCAGCAAATTGTGTTCGAGATTAAATGGTGAGTAGAGGACTTAATTTTTAATTCAATTAGTTAGGTTAATAAGATTCAATTATTAAAATATTTCATAACAACGTTACGTTTAGCATCACAATTTCTTGACAGTGGTCGTCCAATCACGAAGGGCTGACTTGCGAAGCTTACGTTAAATGGCTGGAAGACAATGATCCAGAGAAGTCCGTCATCGCGGTTCAGCAGCATTTGCGAGAGAACGGCATCGAATGCCCTCGTTGCCACTTCAAATACTCTCTCTCTAGGTACGAATATAAACAGTTGACTTGTAATTTGTAGATTTTCACTAAAAGAGTTTCAAAGGTTTTAAAACAATAATGTGCGGGGATCTTTACAGAGGCGGCTGCATGCACTTCACATGCACTCAATGCAAGTACGAGTTCTGCTACGGGTGCGGGAAGCCGTTCATGATGGGCGCGCGCTGCGGGCTCAGCGAGTACTGTGCCAAGCTGGGCCTGCACGCGCACCACCCCCGGAACTGCCTCTTCTATCTTCGCGACAAGGAGCCGCACGAGCTGCAAACACTACTGCAGGTAGGACAAAGAAACCACAATACTAACCTCAAAACTGGTCAAGTATGAGTCGAACTCGCGTGGAGAGGGTTCCGCAACATTCCGTTTTCCGTAAGAACGTAAGACTTTGGAATGGGCGGCCTTTTATTCCCTATTTATTTTTTAATTTTTAGTCTCAGTAGTTTCCAAAAGAAAGAAGGAGAAAAATGCTCGATTTTCTTATAATTTCCTCAGAATCTTAAAGAATTTTAAAAAATGCGTTTCTTATAACGAGCTCCTCATTTTATTTGTCACATGGTGCACTTGATCTTAGTGATCTTATAAGGGTTCCTTTCTTTCATCTTACATACGGTACCTTAAAAATATCTAGAACACAAAGGATTTTCTTGATACAATAAAAAAGGTTCCGTACCACCACACTACTAGTTCACACAAGTTTAAAAATGATACAAGTAACTATTTAGTAATCTGTGATGATAACTATTCATTACAAACAAGACATCAACGCGAGCGATAGAAAAAATACTTTTCTATTCGGTTTGGAAGTCCTTAGCACGACTCACACTTGGCCAGTTTTCCTTATTATATTGTTTTACTTCGAGATCAGTACAATTAAACAAAATCACAACAATTAAAGTTTTTAAGATAAAACAAAACCCAAAAAAACTATAAAAACCCGTTTCTTGTATTCCTTAATTTTTCGCTTTTTATTAATTTTTATTATTTTTTGGCAAAACGCCCATAATAACACATATTCTGTGAAAATTTCAGCCAGCTACCTATCACGGTTCCAAATATACAGCCTTATATATAAAGGTCGGACAGCCAGACATAGGCCTAATAATAGTGGGTCCCTTTAACTGGTACGGTACCCTAAAAATTTAAATACCTGAGCATTTTTCTCTTTCAGATGAACAACGTTTCTTTCGAAACCGAGGTGGCGGAAGGCGCCACGGGGCGATGTCCCATTCAGCTGCAGCGTGAAACTCCCACCGGACTCGTAGACTGCGCCTGCGGCGGGGACGCGCCACCCAAACATGCTGGACTTTGCAAGTGTGTAAATATTATTGCATAAGTTTTGCTAATGGAAAAAAAAGAAACTACTTTCATAACTTACTCGTGATAAACATTTGCTAACCGTTTAGCAAATAAAGCATAAGCTAGCTTAGGTGGGCGCGGCGGTGAGTGCGGCGTGTGTTTGCAGGAACCATTACCTGGAGTACCTGAGCCGCGTGGCGCGCGCGCGCAACATCGACCCGCTGCCGCTGCTCGGGGTCGACGACCTGGAGACGCTAGTGCGGCGCGCGGCGCTGCGCCTGCCGCCGCGCCCCTACGGCACGCTCGAGGGCCTGTACAAGCGGAGCCTCGTCGAGGTGTGTTCACACTCACGCCTTCTTCCAGGGGCCACTATGTGGAGTACCTGGCGGGGCTGGCACGCGCGCTCGACCCCATCCCCATCATGGAGGTGAGCGAGCTGGTGGCGGAGCTGCGTCGCCGCGCGCTGCCCCTGCCGGAGCGCGGCCCTTGGGACACCGACCCCATATATGCGGGGATGTGCGCCGAGGTAACAGATACACACATATACCACAGTATAGGAATGAACATAAAATGAATGCCACCGCCTGAATGAACGGAATTGTATGAATTGTCCCGAACGGTGACTAGGGCAATTGAGGCTCGACTTCCCCCGTCTCCCCCTAGTCCCTGCACAATTGCCCTGTCTAGACGTCTCCGTTGGATACGAATTCTTGAGACTGTGCCTATACCTCGCATCACGTAAAAAGAGGGCTGGCCGCAGTTGTGGGGAAAGGTTGCTGCATCCGTAAAGTTTTGTACTACATTAAGAGGTTCAGACCTACGGCGTAAACAAGACTTTTCATACAAACGGCGATAGCGATTTTCACCTCTTAAAAGTTAAACGATTTTTAAAATTTTTTGATAGGTTGTCAGTCAGAACAAAAGTTAGGATTATAGGTTTCGTTTTTTAAAATTATTGATTATTTGTTTAGTAACGGCCGAAATTAGTTTTTTATAAAAACACTGAACGACAAATAAAATTTAACTAGAAAAATAAACCTTCAAAGCTAGCTTTTGTTCTGACTTACAACATATTATAAAATAGGTCAAACTCGGTTAACTTTTATGAGGTGGAAATCGCTATCGCCGTTTGTTTGAATGTGTACAATTTTTTCATGGGCAACCCCCAACTAAGTAGCGCCGCCATCAGTGAAAAAAATGATTACTCGCCGAGTACATACTGGCGACTGGTACTGAGTGGCGACCGACGACCTGGTGAAGATCGCGGGAAGCCGATGGATGCGGGCAGCGCAGGACCGGTCGTCGTGGAAATCCATGGGGGAGGCCTTTGTCCAGCAGTAGACGTTTTTCAGCTGATATGATGATGATGATGATGAGTATACTTTAACGAAAAAATTTAAACGATGAATTCGAAGAATAGGTAATTACTGTAGTTTATTTAGAAACTATCAACTCTGTGAAATATAGTTCGCTGTAGTTGCAGATACAGCTCGCGCAAAACTTTATTACTGATCCGAACTGTGATGCGAGTGCTTACTGCGCCGGTATAACCGAGTAGCACTTGGTAGTAGGTACCTACCTTTACGTTCTACTAACACCCAAAGTTTGCTACTGCGACGCGTCTTGCGACCAACTTCAGAGCCGTAATAAAGTTTGGCGCGACCTGTAGCATAAGTAAGTGCTAAAAGTTGCCACTTGACGTTCACTGCTATGACCAATCAAAAATCGTCACACGATAAGGAGTTCTTTGTTCATCTTGAAAATTTGGCTTGAAAAATTAGGATTTATTTTTCAATTTTAATTTCGTTACACAGTTATAGTATAGAATAGACTCTATTCTATACTATAACTCTGTGTTATAAACACGCTAGTCTATGGTACACGCTAATAAACTACGAAATTAAAATTGAAAAATTATTCCTAATATGCAGTAGAATAGTCTATTCTATACTATAACTCTGTGCTATAAACACGCTAGTCTATGGTACCTACATGCTAATAAAACTACGAAACTAAAGTTGAAAAATATTTCCTATTTTTTTAAGCCAAATTTTCACAATTTCGTTTTTAGCAATAGTGGTAATTGTACGAGACGTAGGCAGGAACAGTCACTCCCGGAAGAGAAGATCATGTTTTATTGGACCTTGATCTCTGTCTCTCTTATCGTGTGGCCAAGGAATAGACGGCGGTTGCCCGGTGTTGCACTTAGCATCACTCGCGGTCACGTGTAGGGCATTTAGATTTACACCTACGGACGTGTGCAACGCGACCTTCATACACATCTGGAATCAGATGAGCAGGTTTCCTCACGATGTTTTCCTTCACCGTTGAAGCAATCGGTAATATATGTACGTAAGTTTCGAAAAACTCATTGGTACATTTGCCGTCCGGATTTGAACCCGAAACCTCTGATTAAGAGGACCGAGTCGTTACCGATTGAGCCACAGACCTTTATAGAACTGAAAGTTACCTCCACAGATCAGTTCTATTTGTAGGAAGCTGTTACCTCTCAGGGCTCTTCTACAACTACTTTTCAAGTTTTCTAGGTAGGGGACCTATACCGGTAGATATTTTTTTTTCATTTATAGCATCTTCCCTGAAGCAAAGTACTTATATATATTAGTACTAATGTATACCTGACGAAGTAACTATTTAGTAATCTGTGCCTGAAGCTAAAGTATATTTTTTTAATTCACAGTAAAGTTGGTAAGCCCTTGGCAACATTTCACCTGATGGTAAGTGATGATGATAAAACGGTATCATCATCCATCACTTACCATCAGGTGAGATGTTGCCAAGGGCTACTGTGTGTGAATCAAAAATTTTCGGAAATGAAAGCGGGCTTACCAAGATTCCATGGGGATCTGGCTATCTTATCTTCAAGCCGGAACACATTAAAGTTGTTAATATTGATGTTTGGCGGCAAGACTTAGACAAGGTGGTGGTAGCTAGCCAGGAGGGCTTTTCTAATGCCCTTCCACAAACCAAATTACAAAGTTAGACTCCGCCGGGAATCGAACCCGCGACCTCCTGATGTGAAGCTGATGGACTTAACCATTGGTATTGATATATGAAACTAACTGGCCTGTTACAGGCCCCTACGACTCAACGAGTTCACAGCTATTCAACGAGTAACGAGAATCCAATCACCATAGAGTTATAATCATGTCGACAGACTCGTAACACCATCTGGTTAAACCAGCACGCTGCAGCGACACATCTTGGTTATAGTCGAAATTTTCATATTATAAACAATTCTTTCTGATTTTCAGATCGTGAAAGAGAAAATTCCATTGGACTGAAGCGTACACATGAGAGAAACGTGCGTCTTTGGGGCGGGACACAACTTCTCTGTTGAAAATTGTAGAAATTAAGTTTTGTATGCATATAATAAAGTTAAATATTATCAAAATAAAATAAATTGAAAAATACTTTTAAAGAGTGATTTTACGAGTTTTTTTATTTTATCTTTAGCCTTGTTTAACAAGAAAATGTTACTTTCACCTTCTAGCGAAATGCTCGTTCATGTGTCTGCTGTTTCGCTGTATGTAGTGCCTGTTGGAGTGTATGCGCGCCTCGAGCGAGTCGGGTAGGGCGGCGGGCCCGGGCGCGGGCGCGCGGCGCTTTGCCTGCGCGCCCTGCTCCTCGGCGGCGCCGTCGGCGCGCTGTTGCGCCACGCGGCGCGCGCGCGTGCTCTCGCGCTCGGCGCCCGCCGTAGCCATGGCCGCCAGCTTGGCCGCGCGCTCCTCCTCGCTCATGCCACTCCTCTGTCTCTTTACCTCATCCTCCGCGCCTTTAGCCCGGCTATATCTTTCAGTAGATGTTTCCATTCTACCTTCTCTCCTTCTTTCGCTGGATTCATACTTGTTCTGTCTGTCTGAAACTAATTTTGAGTCGGCAGCTTTATCTCTCTTTCTTTCACGTTCTTTATCTGGGCTTTCACTTCTTCGCCTTCCTCTACTGCGCTTATCATATGATCCATAAAATTTAATTCTATCAGCCCTGTCTACTTCTGATTTCGCTTTGTTACTGTCTTCTTTTCTCCTCTTTGAATCCACATCTGATTCTGAACTATCACTTTTCCTCTTACGGGATTCTTTCTGATTATTTGGTGAAGTATATTTTTCTGTTTTGTAATTAAAATTCTTTTCATCTGATCTTTTCTTATTTTTTCTATCATGGTTTTTGTCTTTAATTTTTAATTTGTGTGCCACATCTGACAAATCTGCATCAGAGTTAGTATCCTCATCAGACTTTTGCCTTTCATGTTTTGACTTCTTTGATTTCCTCTTTGACTGTTTTTTCTTTTTCTTTTTTTTAGGTTTCTCCTCTGTCGATGTATCGGTACTAGAATCTGAATCTGTAGCTAACAGAGCTGATAGATCCACACCTTTGTCTCCTCCTAGAGCGCTCAACTTGTCAGCTAGCATTTTGTCCAAATTCTTCTTCTCTTTTTTCTTGGACTTGTTTTCCTTTTTTTGAGCCTGTAAAGATGAGCGAGCATATTATTTACTTAAACGCATTAAAAAAATTATTACATAAACATATAAAAAAACGTATATAAAAGTGCTTCTATATTTAGTTTATTAGTAAGCATATCATACAAAATTAGGGATGAATATTTCAGTAATACAAAATCTAGTAGAGATCTTTGTGTAAACCATAACAATAATTTATTGTTTGATCAGCATGTTGAAAACATGTATAAAGAACTCTGATTTAAAACATATGAATAAAATCCTATGAAAACCTTAAAAAAAATATATTGTGCCTGTGTTCGAAGCCATTTAGAATATGGTTCCCAAGTCTGGAACCCAAGTTAAGAACAACAAAATTGAAAAAAAATCAAAATCTCGGTTATCATGAGTACGAGGATCGCTGAGAGAATCTCCATTTTATTCCACTTCATAAACATAGAAAATTTAAAGAACAAAGTTGACTGTCCGCAACTTCTAAGCAAAATTTAATTTAAATTATCAACACGTAATTTCCGTAGCATCGCATTAGTACACATCTCGTTCTAGGCGAAACAGTAAAAATATTTCTAGACACACGGCAGTGTGACAACCAAGTTCGAAAAGAAAAGGGCGACCCATACTACACCATTTCGGGCCACATTCGACCTACCCGTAATTTAAAATATGTTTGACCTACACACTTGCTATTTTCTGTGTCTAGTAAGCTCCCCTCGACCATCTTAAATCTCAATTTTCATTAATATATTTTTTTTACCATTTCTCAGATATCGAAGTCCGAAAATCATTATTTTTATCACTCACTGATTCACTCACCAAAAATAAAGCACTTCCAGGTAACTTATAAACTTGAAATTTGGCATCGAGATAAGTTATTGGACGTATACAAAGAAAAAATTTGAAAACCGGCCAAATGCGACTTGAAACTTGTTTGGCATTTAGCTAGATTAGTGGCATATACAAAGTATATTATTGGGCGTTTTAAGGAAAAAAAAATAAAAAAACCGGTCAAGTGGAGTCGGACTCGCGCACCGAGGGTTCCGTCACCACCCTTGTGTTATAAACTGTGTTTAAAAAAAGCTATCGGAACCTATTCATCATACAAAACCGGAACATCACTATGGATAACTGGTTCTCCTCGATTCAACTTGCAAATGATTTACGCAATATTGGACTAACAATGATAGGCACGCTGCGAATGAACAAACCCGAGATACCTCCAAAGTTTTTAGCAATGAAAAAAGATTTCCCTACGTCGATATTTGCGTTTGATAAAATTGTCACAATAGTGTCTCTATTCCCGAAAAAAAACAAATTTGTCCTGATTTCTACAATGCACAACAGCAGTGAAATTGACCCCAACACACCAAAACCCTCAATAAACTGGAATATAAAGCCACGAAGGGTGGGGTTGACACGTTTGACCAATTAAGTCATTCTAAGACAACAGCTAGAAAAACACGTAGGTGGCCGCTGAGATTTTTCTACGGTATGCTTGATGCTGGAGGTATAAATTCATACGTAATACTCAAGGCCAACGTTCGCAGCAGTAAACTGAAAAGAAATGACTTTCTGAGACCTTAGCCTTCAATTAGTTCAGCCCTACGTAAACCCCGCCTTGATGAGGTCAAAAATTTGCCCCAATCTCTTAAAGTGATAAGAAAACAGTGCTCAGGTGGCCCAAGCTCGATCAACTTCAAGTTCCCGTTGCTATTTATTTACTAGAGCCAAAGACAGGAAGGGCAAAGAGAAATGTGTCAAGTGCTGCAAAAATATATGTGCACAACATAGGCACACCCCGGACACTCCATACAAACGAGCGAGAAATGATATACATATCTATAACTGACGTATCTATAGGCAAGAATGCAGGTAGGGTTGAATCACACCGGCGGTATTGGTCACGAAATGTTTGTTAGTTATTTACTGAATGTAACAGTGTGAATACTAAACTCTTTTTTTTATACTTTTCGTTGTAAACAAACACCGCTCGAACAAAAAACACCACTTTCCGAATACACCATACACATTATGAGACTAAAAAACATTGTAAATGGTAACTGCGATTTGGACGTATGAATTAACACTGAAAACTGCTATTATTTTGTACATCTTTAAACACTTTTTCCATAAAATTGCGAAATTGATAAAGGATTTTGTCACAGATTAAAAATCAACATGATAGTTTTGTTTCTTTGGTGTAGAGATGGGACGAAGTGAATGACTGAATGAATGATTTTGAACTGTTGTTGCGAGGTAAAAATTGGGTTATATTTGATTATTTCTGGCTCAACTGTACAATAGGTTAGAAAACCAGCGGTTTTTGAGTTATGAATTTTTAAAAATTGTATTTTTAGGTACTCTTTGGTCTTTGGGAAGCACTTTAGAACATGCAACACCACAAAAAGGGGGGGATTGGGAGGGGTAGGGGAGGGGGTTAGGGGGACCCAATGGAGTCACTCCCCCCCCGCGGAGCCCTTTTTTTGAGAAAATGAATTTTGAAATTGGGATTTGTGAGGTAGTCTTTGGTCGGAAAATCGCCATGCAACACCACAAAAAGTGGGGATTGGGGGGAGGAGGGTAGGGGAGTTAGGGGGACACTCTGGTGTCCCTCCCCCCTGCGGAGCCCCCTCCTTTTTGAGAAAATGAATTTTGAAATTGGGATATGTGAGGTAGTCTTTGGTCGGAAAATCGCCACCGCTTATTATCACTGACTTTATTGAATTACGAAAAAAAGCTCACCGACTTTTACGCCTTACGAAAAGCTCTTCTTCTTTCCAGCGTGTCCATTCCATTATCGCTACAGCTTAATAAAAACAAGACTCATCTACTTTCCAGTCTTAAGATAGGTTTCGGAGTCGCTTTTAATTTTGACTGATTACGCCCTAGTTAAAGCTCATTTACTTTCCAGTGTTGAGATAAGTTTCTAAGTCGACGGAGCCCCTTCGGGGCTCCTACTTCTGCGTTCTCATGTTCAACCTAACACTACGACTGTGCGGGGAGGTCCGCACAGTCTCCGAACCTAACGCATCCGAGTCGCGTTGCTCCAAAAGTCCGAGCTCGCTTCGCTCGCTCCCGCTTCCATTTTCAGGTTTGTTGGGTTACGATATAGGCGGCGGGGGCTAAGCCCTTATAATGAATCTTTGGGTTCAAATTGACTTTAACCTTGACAATCAGTTGAGTCCCCCTAGTTTTCGATTTGTTACCGTCAAGTTTGTCCGCCATCAAGTCGGACCCGCGGGCTTTTCCCATACGCCCACACCCCCCTCGGCTCCCGAAGGTTTGTAGGGGTTCAAAAACCATAAACAGTATAATTATAGGTAATCTTTGTTCGTACATAACCACAAAACTTAATTATTTTTTTCTCAAAATGGAGAAGGCTCCGCGCATCCTTCTTCATAAGGGTCCACTTCAGTCCCCCCCCCCCTCCCCCCACCCAATATCAATCCAATTTGAGGTGTTTCTGATTCTAAAGATGAGCTGGTCTTTGTTTTGTGAGTTTATAAAGGACCAAAGATGACTTATTACTGATTGTATAATTAGATTCCAAAGATTCATAATATGGGGTCCGCGAAGCGGGAAAAGCACGCGGGGCCGACTTGAGGGCGGGCAAACTTGGGGGTGACAAATCGAAAACTAGGGGGTAATCTTTTTTGTTAGTTAGTCTAAAAGGTCATCTACTTCTATGACACCGAAAATCGCTGCCTAAAAATATAAAAAAATTAGCGCTTAATAAAAAAAGGTCATCCACTTCTCTGACGGCGAAAATCGCTACCGCTTATTCCAAAAAACGTGTAAGTCAATTTGATTACCAAGATTCATGATATGGGGTCCAGAAGCCCAGCCCCCTCCACCCATTTAAAACCCCCAACAAACCTTCGGGATCCGAGGGGGATGTGGGAGTATCAGGGCGGGGAAAGCACGCGGGGCCCATACCCCTAACGGCCGGGCCCCGCCCCCGTCAGGGGTCCGGGCCCCGTGTGCTTTCCCCGCCCTGATACTCCCACATCCCCCTCGGATCCCGAAGGTTTGTTGAGGGGTTTTAGATGGGTGGCGCCGGGCCCCGCGTGCTTTCCCCGCCCTGATACTCCCACATCCCCCTCGGATCCCGAAGGTTTGTTGAGGGTTTTAAATGGGTGGCGGGGGCTACGCCCCCGTTAGGGGTCCAGGCCCCGCGTGCTTTCCCCGCCCTGATACTCCCACATCCCCCTCGGATCCCGAAGGTTGGTTGGGGGTTTTAAATAGGTGGCGCCGGGCCCCGCGTGCTTTCCCCGCCCTGATACTCCCACATCCCCCTCGGATCCTGAAGGTTGTTGGGGGTTTTAAATGGGTGGCGGGGTCTACGCCCCCGTTAGGGGTCCGGGCCCTGTGTGCTTTCCCCGCCCTGATACTCCCACATCCCCCTCGGATCCCGAAGGTTTGTTGAGGGGTTTTAGATGGGTGGCGCCGGGCCCCGCGTGCTTTCCCCGCCCTGATACTCCCACATCCCCCTCGGATCCCGAAGGTTTGTTGAGGGTTTTAAATGGGTGGCGGGGGCTACGCCCCCGTTAGGGGTCCAGGCCCCGCGTGCTTTCCCCGCCCTGATACTCCCACATCCCCCTCGGATCCCGAAGGTTGGTTGGGGGTTTTAAATAGGTGGCGCCGGGCCCCGCGTGCTTTCCCCGCCCTGATACTCTCACATCCCCCTCGGATCCTGAAGGTTGTTGGGGGTTTTAAATGGGTGGCGGGGTCTACGCCCCCGTTAGGGGTCCGGGCCCCGCGTGCTTTCCCCACCCTGATACTCCCACATCCCCCTCGGATCCCGAAGGTTTGTTGGGGGTTTAACCCCATATTATGAATCTTTGGAATCAAATTATACAATCAGTAATAAGTCATCTTTGGTCCTACATAAACTCACAAAACAAAGACCAAAGAGTACCTAAAAATACAATTTTTAAAAATTCATAACTCAAAAACCGCTGGTTTCCTAACCTTGAAATTTGGTAAAGATGTTCAGCTAAAGCCTATCTCTTACCAAAAAATCGCGGACTGCCAAATCGATGTACCCTATTGTACAGTTGAGCCCAAAGATGACCCAATTTTAACCTCGCAACAACAGTTCAAAATCATTCATTCAGTCATTCACTTCGTCCCATCTCTACACCAAAGCAACAAAACTATCAAGTCGATTTTTAATCTGTGACAAAATTCTTTATCAATTTCGCAATTTTATGGAAAATGTGTTAAAAGATGTATAAAATAATAGCAGTTTTCAGTGTTAATTCATACGTCCACGTCGCAGTTACTATTTACAATGTTTTATAGTCTCATAATGTGTATGGTGTATTCGGAAAGTGGTGTTTTTTGTTCGATCGGTGTTTGTTTGCAACATAAGACAAGTATGAAAAAAAAAGAGTTCAGTTGGGCCTTTACGTTCGGTAACTAGTTGGTTTTTATTCCTGTGAACGAAATCACAGCGGCGCGCAAAGTGAATATAGTGAATAAAAGTGCTTGCGTAGCCGTAGCTCGTCCTTTACGTTTGGTACTCAATCTACATCCAATCTGAGTGACGGGGGGGTGAGGTCGAATCTAGAGAGCGGCAGGGAGTGTCCATACTGTACGTTAGTACTAATATATATACTGTGACATAGGTTACCTATTTGTTCCCAATGTAGGTATCTAGATTTTACGATTTTTACTACATTTTTTCTCTTTAAGCATTCGATACCAACCCGCACTAGGCCCGCGTGGTCGACTAAGGCCCGATCGCCCTAATTCAGGGTAGGCTCGAGCCCCTCGGCACAGTATATATATTAGTACTAACGTACAGTATGGACACTCCCTGCCGCTCTCTAGATTCGACCTCACCCCCCCGTCACTCAGATTGGATGTAGATTGAGTACCAAACGTAAAGGACGAGCTACGGCTACGCAAGCACTTTTATTCACTATATTCACTTTGCGCGCCGCTGTGATTTCGTTCACAGGAATAAAAACCAACTAGTTACCGAACGTAAAGGCCCAACTGAACTCTTTTTTTTTCATACTTGTCTTATGTTGCAAACAAACACCGATCGAACAAAAAACACCACTTTCCGAATACACCATACACATTATGAGACTATAAAACATTGTAAATAGTAACTGCGACGTGGACGTATGAATTAACACTGAAAACTGCTATTATTTTATACATCTTTTAACACATTTTCCATAAAATTGCGAAATTGATAAAGAATTTTGTCACAGATTAAAAATCGACTTGATAGTTTTGTTGCTTTGGTGTAGAGATGGGACGAAGTGAATGACTGAATGAATGATTTTGAACTGTTGTTGCGAGGTTAAAATTGGGTCATCTTTGGGCTCAACTGTACAATAGGGTACATCGATTTGGCAGTCCGCGATTTTTTGGTAAGAGATAGGCTTTAGCTGAACATCTTTACCAAATTTCAAGGTTAGGAAACCAGCGGTTTTTGAGTTATGAATTTTTAAAAATTGTATTTTTAGGTACTCTTTGGTCTTTGTTTTGTGAGTTTATGTAGGACCAAAGATGACTTATTACTGATTGTATAATTTGATTCCAAAGATTCATAATATGGGGTTAAACCCCCAACAAACCTTCGGGATCCGAGGGGGATGTGGGAGTATCAGGGTGGGGAAAGCACGCGGGGCCCGGACCCCTAACGGGGGCGTAGACCCCGCCACCCATTTAAAACCCCCAACAACCTTCAGGATCCGAGGGGGATGTGAGAGTATCAGGGCGGGGAAAGCACGCGGGGCCCGGCGCCACCTATTTAAAACCCCCAACCAACCTTCGGGATCCGAGGGGGATGTGGGAGTATCAGGGCGGGGAAAGCACGCGGGGCCTGGACCCCTAACGGGGGCGTAGCCCCCGCCACCCATTTAAAACCCTCAACAAACCTTCGGGATCCGAGGGGGATGTGGGAGTATCAGGGCGGGGAAAGCACGCGGGGCCCGGCGCCACCCATCTAAAACCCCTCAACAAACCTTCGGGATCCGAGGGGGATGTGGGAGTATCAGGGCGGGGAAAGCACACAGGGCCCGGACCCCTAACGGGGGCGTAGACCCCGCCACCCATTTAAAACCCCCAACAACCTTCAGGATCCGAGGGGGATGTGGGAGTATCAGGGCGGGGAAAGCACGCGGGGCCCGGCGCCACCTATTTAAAACCCCCAACCAACCTTCGGGATCCGAGGGGGATGTGGGAGTATCAGGGCGGGGAAAGCACGCGGGGCCTGGACCCCTAACGGGGGCGTAGCCCCCGCCACCCATTTAAAACCCTCAACAAACCTTCGGGATCCGAGGGGGATGTGGGAGTATCAGGGCGGGGAAAGCACGCGGGGCCCGGCGCCACCCATCTAAAACCCCTCAACAAACCTTCGGGATCCGAGGGGGATGTGGGAGTATCAGGGCGGGGAAAGCACACGGGGCCCGGACCCCTGACGGGGGCGGGGCCCGGCCGTTAGGGGTATGGGCCCCGCGTGCTTTCCCCGCCCTGATACTCCCACATCCCCCTCGGATCCCGAAGGTTTGTTGGGGGTTTTAAATGGGTGGAGGGGGCTGGGCTTCTGGACCCCATATCATGAATCTTGGTAATCAAATTGACTTACACGTTTTTTGGAATAAGCGGTAGCGATTTTCGCCGTCAGAGAAGTGGATGACCTTTTTTTATTAAGCGCTAATTTTTTTATATTTTTAGGCAGCGATTTTCGGTGTCATAGAAGTAGATGACCTTTTAGACTAACTAACAAAAAAGATTACCCCCTAGTTTTCGATTTGTCACCCCCAAGTTTGCCCGCCCTCAAGTCGGCCCCGCGTGCTTTTCCCGCTTCGCGGACCCCATATTATGAATCTTTGGAATCTAATTATACAATCAGTAATAAGTCATCTTTGGTCCTTTATAAACTCACAAAACAAAGACCAGCTCATCTTTAGAATCAGAAACACCTCAAATTGGATTGATATTGGGTGGGGGGAGGGGGGGGGGGACTGAAGTGGACCCTTATGAAGAAGGATGCGCGGAGCCTTCTCCATTTTGAGAAAAAAATAATTAAGTTTTGTGGTTATGTACGAACAAAGATTACCTATAATTATACTGTTTATGGTTTTTGAACCCCTACAAACCTTCGGGAGCCGAGGGGGGTGTGGGCGTATGGGAAAAGCCCGCGGGTCCGACTTGATGGCGGACAAACTTGACGGTAACAAATCGAAAACTAGGGGGACTCAACTGATTGTCAAGGTTAAAGTCAATTTGAACCCAAAGATTCATTATAAGGGCTTAGCCCCCGCCGCCTATATCGTAACCCAACAAACCTGAAAATGGAAGCGGGAGCGAGCGAAGCGAGCTCGGACTTTTGGAGCAACGCGACTCGGATGCGTTAGGTTCGGAGACTGTGCGGACCTCCCCGCACAGTCGTAGTGTTAGGTTGAACATGAGAACGCAGAAGTAGGAGCCCCGAAGGGGCTCCGTCGACTTAGAAACTTATCTCAACACTGGAAAGTAAATGAGCTTTAACTAGGGCGTAATCAGTCAAAATTAAAAGCGACTCCGAAACCTATCTTAAGACTGGAAAGTAGATGAGTCTTGTTTTTATTAAGCTGTAGCGATAATGGAATGGACACGCTGGAAAGAAGAAGAGCTTTTCGTAAGGCGTAAAAGTCGGTGAGCTTTTTTTCGTAATTCAATAAAGTCAGTGATAATAAGCGGTGGCGATTTTCCGACCAAAGACTACCTCACATATCCCAATTTCAAAATTCATTTTCTCAAAAAGGAGGGGGCTCCGCAGGGGGGAGGGACACCAGAGTGTCCCCCTAACTCCCCTACCCTCCTCCCCCCAATCCCCACTTTTTGTGGTGTTGCATGGCGATTTTCCGACCAAAGACTACCTCACAAATCCCAATTTCAAAATTCATTTTCTCAAAAAAAGGGCTCCGCGGGGGGGGAGTGACTCCATTGGGTCCCCCTAACCCCCTCCCCTACCCCTCCCAATCCCCCCCTTTTTGTGGTGTTGCATGTTCTAAAGTGCTTCCCAAAGACCAAAGAGTACCTAAAAATACAATTTTTAAAAATTCATAACTCAAAAACCGCTGGTTTTCTAACCTATTGTACAGTTGAGCCAGAAATAATCAAATATAACCCAATTTTTACCTCGCAACAACAGTTCAAAATCATTCATTCAGTCATTCACTTCGTCCCATCTCTACACCAAAGAAACAAAACTATCATGTTGATTTTTAATCTGTGACAAAATCCTTTATCAATTTCGCAATTTTATGGAAAAAGTGTTTATAGATGTACAAAATAATAGCAGTTTTCAGTGTTAATTCATACGTCCAAATCGCAGTTACCATTTACAATGTTTTTTAGTCTCATAATGTGTATGGTGTATTCGGAAAGTGGTGTTTTTTGTTCGAGCGGTGTTTGTTTACAACGAAAAGTATAAAAAAAAGAGTTTAGTATTCACACTGTTACATTCAGTAAATAACTAACAAACATTTCGTGACCAATACCGCCGGTGTGATTCAACCCTACCTGCATTCTTGCCTATAGATACGTCAGTTATAGATATGTATATCATTTCTCGCTCGTTTGTATGGAGTGTCCGGGGTGTGCCCTCGGTGGGGACGCATATGAGTTGATATGAATGAAGCATTCCATTAATATCCAAAAAAAGTACAATAAGTGTTAAAGGTAATTAAAGTTTGATATTTGGCAACTAATAATACTTTTCTTTGGGGTCACCCAAAACCCATGTTGTGGTTCATTTAACTAAATTTGGATGTTGTAGTTGTGGGGTTAAGTAATTTATAAGTTTATAATATAAATTGATAACCTCCTCTTTTGATGTTGGTAAAAAATAAGCTAACCACTTGAGAATGGTTAGACGGATTTTGCTAGTTTTAGGGTTCCGTACAACAAAAAAACGGAACCCTTATAGGACCACTCGTGCGTCTGTCTGTCTGTAAGTCCGTTTGTCACAGCCAAATTGCTCCGAATCTACTGGACCAAATCAGGTGGAATTTGATAGGATCGTGTAATCGTATGACCCAAACACAGATGTGCAAAGTAAATAAATATAATTTTAAAATAAGGGTAATTTTCGGGGGAAAATTTGGAAATTAAAAAAAAAATTGCAAACCTTATTGTGTCATATATATCAAATAAAAGGGCTTGTCATGAGGATCTTAAATATATTTTAGTTATTATTGTTAATTAAATAGCTTTGATTTTATTCATGTGAGAAGACGAAAGTTGACCATTGTCAAAGTCAAAGTTGACCCTGATCTCCGAAACTACTGACCTAAAATTTTGAAAAAAATTCAAAATATAGTTCATTGCTCGTAGATTACAGGAAAACCTATAAGAATTCTATCAATTGAAACTTAAGGGGTAAACTCAATATAATACGTTCAGTTACGTAATATAGTAAAACACCACTAGATAGAGCTAGTAGTATTTTTCTGTTGCTCGCGTTTGTGTCTTTTGTTTGTCATGTGAATAGATATCATAGTCATAGCGTTGTGGAGAGGTGTGGTGGTACGGAACCCTCATACCGCGAGTCCAACTCTCACTTGGCCGTTTTTTTTTAAATGGTCTATTTATTAGTGATGATGATTTTAAATGTTTTAAGGGTTAAAAAAATAAAGTTGTACACTCAGTTTTTCTAATATTTTCCTAAAATTTTAGAAAAACTGAGTGTTTCTCTAATGGGATTTTTTTAAGAACTCAACTCATTTTTTATGAAATAACCATAACTCACGATTTAGACGAAAACTATATCCACGCGGGCAAAAGATAGTATTTTTATAAATATACTAGCTGTCCCGGCGAACTACGTAGTACGTACCGCCTTACATTACAGTACACTGCCCTACCCTACCCTACCCTACACTACACTACTCTACCCTACACTACACTGCACTACCCTACACTACCCTACCCTACACTACCCTACCCTACCCTACACTACACTACACTACACTACACTACCCTACCCTACCCTACCCTACCCTACCCTACCCTACCCTACCCTACCACAGATTACTAAATAGTTACTTCGTAAACCCTACCCTACCCTACCCTACATAAGAACCTTCTCCTGACAATAACGAACTCGACAAAAAAAGAATTAGCGAAATCGGTCCAGCCGTTCTCGAGTTATGCGCTTACCAACACATTTTGCGATTCATTTTTATATATTAGATATAAATGCACTCACTTGTTCTTTCCGCAATAGCTCAGTAAGACGATGCCGATGTAAGGGGTTGTTGACTCTACACTACCCTACACTACACTACACTACCCTACCCTACACTACCCTACCCTACATACACTACACTACACTACCCTACACCACCCTACACTACACTACCCTACACTACACAACCCTACACTACCCTACCCTACACTACCCTACCCTACCCTACACTACCCTACCCTACCCTACACTACACTACACTACACTACACTACCCTACCCTACCCTACCCTACCCTACCCTACCCTACCACAGATTACTAAATAGTTACTTCGTAAACCCTACCCTACCCTACCCTACATAAGAACCTTCTCCTGACAATAACGAACTTGACAAAAAAAGAATTAGCGAAATCGGTCCAGCCGTTCTCGAGTTATGCGCTTACCAACACATTTTGCGATTCATTTTTATATATTAGATATAAATGCACTCACTTGTTCTTTCCGCAATAGCTCAGTAAGACGATGCCGATGTAAGGGGTTGTTGAGCAACGCGGCGCGGGCGGCGCGCTCTCTCTCCTTGACTAGAAGAAGGGGATCTTCGCGCAGTTTCCTCGCTAAATCGACTTGCACATCCCCAGCACTCGCCAGCATGCTCGACCCAACTACGCGCCGTGCAACTGCTGGAATTTCGGATTCTTGGTTTTCTGGTTTATCAAAGTTTTTATCTATTGCTTTGCCAAGCAAATAGTCTTCATGCTGTGTTGATTTGTCTGGTTTCTGGAAATGAAATGTTTAAATAAACTATGTATCATGCAAGTATAGATATCTATTCACCGTCATTATCATCATATCAGCCGAAAGACGTCCACTGCTGGACAAAGGCTTCCCCCTAGGATTCAAGTTACCTATTTACCGAAAAATATAGAAGAGATGTCAACGTTTATGTGCGAAATAGAGTTAATGTGCACACTCGCGTATCAATATACGAATAACCAGGTGTCTTAGTCGATTTAGTTTTTTTCAGAGACCCGCTATCGAGTAGCTGGAGTCCTATAGCCTTAACTCGATGTTAGTACGGTCAAGAGCAGAATGCAGATCAAGCTTGACACTGGTATCACTGACTGCGATTCTAACCCATACGCGCACGGCACAAGAACTTCTTCACTGTTTCTCTATAGGGTGACTTTTAATTAGTTCTTGATAACAAAAGATATGAATGTACTCGTGATTACAAACAACTTTCCCAAAGAAACTATATGTCAAATCAGAAAAAAAATTTTTGGTCTTCGATACATTAGAAGTTATTAAATAGGCAAAAATGTATGAAGCACCAATTATTTTTTTCCATATTTGACATATAGTTTCTTCAGGAAAGTTGTTTGTAATCACCAGTACATTCATATCCTTTGCTATCAAGAACTAATTAAAAGTCACCCTATATTTTATGGCGCTAAGTCAGCGGGCTGCGATGGCATTTTCCCAGCACTACTACAGTGGGGGGGAGATGCAATGGTAGCACCCGTGGCCAGGGTCCTCAGGGCGTGCCTAGCCCACAAGTATGTGCCACACGCTTGGAGAGAGGTGAAAGTGGTATTCATACCTAAACCAGGTAAGTCCGACTATACGGACCCAAAATCCTTCAGGCCCATAAGTCTAACCTCCTTCCTACTGAAGGCGTTGGAGAGACTGTGTGACAGGGAACTGAGGGAAAACGCACTGAAGGACGTACCGCTGCACCGCAACCAGCATGCGTACAGCCAGGAATCGGCTTTGCATGCTGTTGTTAGCAAGATCGAAGCAGCAATACAGAACAAGTCTATGTGCCTAGGCACCTTCATAGATATCGAGGGCGCATTTGATAAAACCAACTTCAGCAGCATGAGGGCGGCACTTCTGAAACATGGAGCTAACGTCACCATGACAGACTGGATTGAAAACATGCTCCGACAACGGGTCGTCAGACTGGCGAGGGAGGAGACTAGAGCTGCAATGGTGGCAAAGGGATGTCCTCAAGGAGGAGTCCTATCACCGCTACTGTGGTAAATGACCTGATTACCACCCTAAACGGTAAGCACTTCTATACGATCGGATATGCGGACGACTTGGCTATTCTTGTATCAGGTAACTTAACCAATGTTGTCTGCGACGCAACCCGGGCTGCACTGCGAATCGTGGAATGCTGGTGCACCGAGTACGAACTATCCGTGAACCCGAAGAAAACTGAACTAGTTTTGTTCACTAATAAACGAAACTTAGGTAACTACCTACTACCTAAACTTTTCAAAACAGAACTTCACCTGTCAACGGAGGTCAAGTACCTAGGTGTTACACTCGACAGTAAACTAAACTGGAGTTGCCATCTCAACAAGAAAATAGACAAAGCAACTATTGCCCTGTGGCAGTGCCGTAGAATGGTAGGTAGGAAATGGGGTCTTACCCCAAAGATAATGCTATGGCTCTACACAGCGGTGATACGTTCAATGGTAAGCTACGGCGCGGTAGTCTGGTGGCCACGAACCAAGCTATCTACGGTCGTGAGTAAACTACAACGCTTCCAAAGAATGGCATGCATGGCTGTGACGGGCTGCATGCGGACAACTCCCACTGCAGCCCTCGAGACCCTTCTGGACCTGCCGCCTCTGCACCTGTTTATCCAACAGGAAGCAGCAAGTGCGGCAGCCCGTCTAAAACTGCTATCCCTTTGGAGCACTAACAGGATCCCGCACACTGAGCTCCTGTACGATATCATCGCAGAGGAGCCTTTGTTCGCAGCTACTAACGATAGAATCCCCAAACGGTATGTTTTTGATAAAAAATACATGGTGCAACTGTATGAAGAGCCCTGGGAGGGCCAGAACCTGAAAGAGCTTCGAGTATTCACCGATGGCTCCAAAACAGGCTCTGGCACTGGGTATGGGGTCTTCTCTGGATCTGAACATCAGGATAGCCAATCCTCTTGGTGCACATAACACGGTCTTTCAGGCTGAGTGTATGGGCATCATCAAGGCAGCTGAAGTGATTGCTGCAAGGGAGGTGCGTGATTACCCCATCCGCATCCTGTCTGACAGCAGAGCTGTACTACAGGCCCTGCAGAGCAACACGATTACATCGGGGCTTATACTGGAGTGCCAACAAAAATTGACAGAGGTATGTAACCACGGCGCCGCCGTAACTCTGCAATGGATTAAAGGGCACAGCAACTCGCGCGGCAACGATGCGGCGGACGAGCTTGCCAGGAGAGGGTCAGAGCATATGGCCGTGGGACCGGAACCTCTAATACCCCTCCCACCTGGCTGGCAGCGGTCCACCCTGAGGCAACGCACAAGAAACGAACACAATTTGTACTGGTCCGGTTTGGAAACCTGCAGGCAAGCGAGGTTGGTCCTGCCGACAACTAACCCTGGCCTATCTAGGAAGCTCCTGAGACTTGGGAGAGCTCAGCTCCGCAAGGTAACAGCCGCTATTACTGGACATGGCCATTTCAATAAACACTTATTCGCTCTAGGTATCACCGACAGCCCACTATGCAGAGCTTGCATGGAGGCTGAGGAGACTGCTGCCCACATCCTACTGGATTGCAAGGAGCTAGCACAATACAGGGTCGTGCACCTCGGTGAGCCGAGGTCGCTTCAGGAAGTCGTCAGCAACCTTCGGGGGCTACTGGGCTTCTTGGAGGAGCTGGGCTGGCAGTGATGCCGGCCAAACACGCAAAATGGGCGCAGTGGTCGCCTGGTTGCGGAAACAAGCCCGCCCCTAACTAACTAACTAACTAACCATCATATCAGTCAATGACTTTCTATGCCGAAAACGTCCACTGCTGGACAAAGGCTTCCCTTAAGGATTTCTACAACGACCGGTCCTGCGCTGCCCGCATCCAGCGGCTTCCCGCGAACTTCACCAGGTCGTCTGTCCACTGAGTGGGAGGCCTGCCTATATACGCTGGGTCTTCCGCTGCGCGGTCGCCCTCGACAACTTGACTACCCCAACGGCCATATATTCTACGAGCTATAAGTCCTATGGATGTACTTGTTTCTGATTCGATCGATTCTTAGCAGCATTAAAGTTAAGGAGTCACACCTTAAATCATCAACTCACCTGAATAACCTGAAAGAATACAACTTTTAGTCTATATGTACCTATAACATTTAAAGAATTATCCACTTTAAAATAATTCTAAAAAGTTCCTATTACATATCCCTATTTTTATTTATTTACTTGTCACAAATTTTACAGCTGAATAGCTGCTAACCGTTAAGGAGTTTTACCTTCCATCACCAGCTCATAAACATGAGATGATGTCTACCAGACGCAAATACTTAAATAGCTTTAGAAAATATATGAAACACGTAATACGTGCCTATAAAATTTGGGGGTTGCCCTCGATGTCCCTGGGATCGCATCCCACCTCAGGAGTATACACACAGATTAGTATTACAGAAGTCATTGAGTGAGTATACACTTTCGTTTTTTTTTTTTGAAAATCGGTTTACAATTAACAGAAATCGATGAACGTACATAAAAATACATACAGTGGAACATAAGAACCTCCTCCTTTTTTTTTAAATCATAAATAACTATGACATCATAGTTCAATATTTTAAACAGTTTTAGAACTAAATTCGTTTTTGCCAGTTCATAAAAAGTACGTTAGATAGATGACAGAGTACCGGATTATCATACCTCATACATCCAGTTCAGGCGGCCGTCAGCGGCGGAGTCTCCGGCCGCGCGCTTAGCCAGCTCACTGAGCTCCGCGCGGTCGCGCTCCATGGCGCGCTCCCGTTGCAGCTCCGCTATGCGCCGCGTCTCCTCCGCCGCCGCCTGCTCCGCCTTCCAAACGCGCTCCTGATTCTTTATCGTGTTCGGATGCCATGACTTTTTTGAATTCTGCAATAAACACAGTTCAGGAATCATTTCAAAGCACTTTTCAAAGGTTTCTTGAACCCTATTACCAAGTATATATAATAGTACTGACTAACATACAGTATGGACACTCCCTTCAGCTCACTCCACACCCCTCGTTACCCAGGTTGTTTCAGATTGGTTACAGTTTGGTTCTCGAACGTATGGGATTTTGTTTGCTCCGTCATTTTTTTTAGAAATGTCATTTCTAAGCGTGTGCTATTACTAAGCCTACGCCGTCCGTCCGCCCGTCCATTCGACCTTTAAAAACGGCCTTACCATAATTTTGAACCGTAATAAATTATTTTTTTTACAGTTTAACTGTTATTATGATGAATTTTCAACAAATAATAAAAATTAAAAATTTTACAAAATCAATACAGGAAACGTCATTTTTAAAGGATTTGTGTTTTAGCTCTATTGTAAAAATAAACGGTAAGTAATAAATACAAGTGTTAAACTTAACTTAAATACAAATGTAGTAAAACAACAAATAGTATTTTTTTTTAAAAACCTAAAACTTTTAGATACAAGATGGGTACAAGCTTTAATTTAAAAAGGGAATTTTAATTATTTCGTTTTATTCTCAGCAATCCCTTTCATTTGATACCCATATTGTAGGTGTGCATTCAAAATAACTAGTCCGTAATCTTGGGATGTGCCGCCATGTTGGATTTAGAATGACGTCACACAGCTAACCATGCATTGTCATCCAAACTGAATGTGTACACCAAATTTCAGCTCACTCGGTAGAAGACATCTCCTTCAAAATTGAGTTGCCAGATTCCACCCCAACAAACCTACATACATTACAAGTTAAATAAAAGCTTGTAAAAAGACCAAGTGTGAGTCTCGCACTAAAGAACCAGTACTAAATGAAAGAAAAGAACATTTTATGTTTCTCTCTTTTCTTTTGTTTGTCTTTTTGATTGAAATAAACTAGTATGAGTGATGAACTCGTTGATGATTTTAAGGTTTCTTATCCAGAGTTGTGGTAGTACGGTGCGCTTGGTGCACGAGTCCGACTCGCACCGGCCGGTTTTTATTATTTTTTCTTTTACTAAAGTAGTGTATTTTTGAGAGTTCTGGCTCACCAGTGCCAGTGAGAAAGAGAGAAGATACGAAATCCTATGTGTTAGAGCGAGACAGAGCGATGAGACAGAGCTTTATGACGTCATACAGTGCGAGTGAGTGAGGGGTAAGATACGATACCGCATGTGTTAGAGTGAGACAGAGCTATGGTGTGAGCGAGAATATGCGTAGGCATAGGGGGCGTGGCCACCTGTCACAACTGTCAATGTCAACGTCACACAGCGGGGTGTCAACATGACAGCTGTCAATGTCAACCTTCAACTGTCCATCATCGCAAACATTAGCGAGTACGAATATGTACATATAGATGGCGGTACTCTAAATACACCAAGTTTAAAATTTGTATGGATTACAGTTCCATCTTTTTGGTCCACTTTGGACTTGTGGACTTGTGTTTTAACCGCCTCCGTGGCGTAATGGTTAGTCCGTTCGCTTCACACCAGGAGGTCGCGGGTTCGATTCCCGGTGGGGTCAACTTGTAAGGCTCGGTTTGGTTGGTGGTAGGGCATTTTCTAAGCCCGCCTGGCTAGCTACCACCATCTTATCTAAGTCTTGCCGCCAAACATCAGTGTTAACAACATTGATGTGTTCCGGCTTGAAGATAAGATAGCCAGTTCTCCATTGCGTTGGGGAATCTTGGTAAGCCCGCTTTCATCTTCGGCATCGTCACTTACCATCAGGTGAGATGATGCCAAGGGCTTACCAATTGTATAAAAAAAAAACCCAAGAGAGAGGAAGACAAGAAGAAGAAGCCCACAGAAACCGATGTCATAAATGTTATTATAGATCAGGGTTCGAAATTATCAAGATAATTATTTTCTTTCATTATAATCAGACAATTATCGGCGTTGATTCTTATTTTCGGCTCTTTAAGTTTTTACTAAAAATGAAAATACAAAAACAATATGTAGAAAAAGTAACTAAATAAAGTTTAGTTGCTTATGTGTAAGTTTAACCACGGTTAATATTAACAATTAAGTTTTTTTGACTTTTTTTCTGAGTTCTAGGTTTGACGCTTTTCGATTCGTCACAAAACATCAAATTGTATTCGGAAAAACATGATAGAACATAGTTTTGTCAATGATAAATAATATTACTGTTTCCTTTTTGCAATTAATTTTATAATTATCAAGATATAAATATATAGAAATAAATATATAATTACATATAAATAAATTATATCAATTATTTTATTGTCCCATGTACGAGTAATTACAGATAGTGGGCAGTATGATGGCGGTGGACAGAAGAAGGCATAGACTACACAGTACAAAATACAGAGCACTTGCCTCAGACAATATGAACCTCTAAAAAAACATATTTTTTTTTATTCCATCTGCCATCAGCCCTCTTGGATATAATCAGATTTTGTGTGGGGGAAGTCTTTTGGAAGGCTCACCCTATTTGGCAAATTATAAAGAAGCGAGTCAAAATCTTGTGAGCCTATAGTGAGACTCAGATGTGTTTGTCAAATTGTGTGCAAAGATATTGGTGTGGCTCTCAAGCCGTTTTCTGTAGTTCTCACAGAATTTTTCTATTTCCTCTTTCACCGTGGGCATATGCATATTTATAATAAACATAAGCATAATTTTTTTTAATACTCATCTGATATGTCAGTGGGTAACAACTTTCCTGTAGTAACCAAACAGAATTTTAAAAAAAAGTTTTTTGATCCACCCTAATGAGCAGGTTGCTCTATCTCAACCTGAGCAAAGTATATTTATTGAATTCTGGAAATGAGTAAAAGCATAACCAAACAAAACATAAATTTAGACTACAAAGTATGTACTTTGCATACAAAATACATATTTTGCTGGAAAAATGGTGAGATAAAAGCCTCGCAGAAGGGAGGTCTTTAGCTGTGATTACACTTCACTACATGTAGTGCACTACATCATTTAGGACACTAGATATTGTGAGTGTAAACGCATGTAGGAATGTAGGATCCTAACTTAGGACAATAGGAAGAGCCAGACCGTCCTACAAATTGCCTAGAGCACAAATGTAGTGCAGTGAAACCACAGGTAGGGAGGTAGAGCGTCTACATAGGATGCTTAGTCTTGCCGCAGCATCCGCTATCCGCAAAAATATATTATGTTCAAATATATTATGTTCTGATTATAGCCTGTCACAAAATTTAATAGGTGATCAAATTGTGTAAACTCTTTTTTTCCTTACTTGTCTTATCTCGTAAACATATATGGCGTCCCTATGTCAATGTCACTGGAAATAGCTTTTCATAGGGTGGGAAACAATTGAATGAACTGAATGGAAACCATTGAATGAAATGAATGTTAGTCGTGGTTGATTCAATGATGTTAAAGTTTTTTTTCTTACTTGTCTTATCTCATCAACAAAATTTGTACTTCATTTAATCATTGAATCAACCAAGAATAAGAGTTAGTTCATCCAATGGTTCCCAACCCTACGCCACATTTAATAAACCATTGGACACATTTCACAGTTCATGAATCACAGCCTGGTGACAGACGGACGGACGGACAGCGAAGTCTCAGTAATAGGGTCTTAAGAATATTCTGAGACAGTACGACATTATTTAGGAAACAACTTCTGTTTTTTAGAACTTGGAACATAATCTCGTTATCCGACGAGAAACTCGCCTAAGCCTAAACTAAATAAATAACTTATAAAATACATGTGAATATAAGTACCATAAAATAATTAAAACATAATTATATTTACTGTTTGGAAAATAGTTTGAAGCTTGAAAAAAGATGATAAGAAACTCTCATTGCTGGTGAAATTGCTTTGCAGTCTACCATTTTTTCCTGATAATTTTGTATTTTGGAAACAAATGAAAACTTATTCCCGAATCTCCGTAAGTACTAAATTCAGGAACGCAACAATATTTCGTTTTTCTGTTTTTATTATTAACAGGTTTCTTAATGTAATCGTGAGCCATCTGATTATATCTAAAATTAACCTCACCTTATCCTCAACTTAAAGCAAAGTGTCGTTCTTAGAAACTTCTTAATTTCGCCGCTAGAGGCGCGCGGAAAATCTTTGCATCGCCAATAATTCTTGCCATCACTTTCTGTTAGAGTACATAGGCTGTATATCAGCCGTGAGACGTCTACTGCTAGATAATTACACTCCCGCGGATAACAGACTTTTGCCAATTATATAGACTATAAATAAATAGTGTTTCTGTGATTTTTATTTCTCTGGCTGATGCGAGTAATTAAATTTGCTAAACTTTGAATAAAAACTATCAAAGATGACCTAATTTAATAAAAGATATATAGTCAAGAGTTTAAAAAGCTTCTATTTCCGTCATTTTTCTATTTCCCTAGCTGTCTAGAGTAATAAAATAAAAATTACTAAACTTAATGTAATAAAATGTTTAAAAACTATCAAAGATGACCTAATTTTTAGCTCGCAACAACAGTTCAAAATCATTCATTCAGTCATTCACTTCATCCCTTCTCTACACCAAAGCAACAAAACAATCATGTCGATTTTTAATCTGTGACAAAATCCTTTATCAATTACGCAATTTTATGGAAAAAGTGTTAAAAAATGTATAAAATAATAGCAGATTTCAGTGTTAATTTATACTTCCACGTCGTAGTTACCATTTACAATGTTTTTTAGTCTCATAATGTGTATGGTGTATTCGGAAAGTAGTGTTTTTTGTTCGAGCGGTGTTTGTTGACAACATAAGACAAGTAAGGAAAAAAAGAGTTTAGTATTCATTCTGCAGTAATTTTTGAAATCTTTGAATCTAAAATGTTCATGTTGCTCAATTTGTTTCTTTGTAGCAGACACTGCTTCACCAAACATTTTCTTTTCTTTTTAGACTTAGTACGTAGTAAATACTGCAAGGGCAATGGCGATTTTTGCATTTTAGAAAGCACGGGCGCCATGTTCGGTGTTGGTCTCTGAGTTGGAGTTCCTATGTATAGTGCAGTGCTTCCAGATTTACTGTAATTACAGCAGATTTGATGTATTTTCATGTCATTTACTGTATTGAATTTTCTGAATTTTCATACAAACACTGTAATTTTGACATGTAGGGTTTCATACAAACACTGTATTTTTTGTAAATGTTTGGTGATTTGCGTTTTTCCATCTGGAAGCACTGGTGCAGTGTAAACAAAACGCCCTTTAACTTAACATTACATTTAGGCATTTAATACCACTATGCCAAATAAATCTAAGAGTCTTCCCCCAAAGTTCCATCAGTTTGAGTAGAGAGAGGTCTACATTTGATTAAATCTCGTAGGTATAGGTGTAAAATTAGACAACGAAGATCCAAATTTGGATAGAATTTAGATGCTAAATATTATGTATAGAGCTTACCAAGTCTCCACCACCCATTATTCAAGTAATAAAACACTGTCAGAGAAGAGGTATTCACGTTTGAATTTTGAATTTTAATTACATCCAGTAAATTAATAAAAAAATTACCAAACATTTATCATTATAAAAATTTGTTTTTTGGTTTCTTCTCTCCGGCTAACAAAAAGCGCGGAAAAGGCAAAGGTTACTAAGACCATACAGCCAGGTCTGACGTATTTAAGCTTCCTTAGCTTTTGGATTTGTAATGCTAGTGCCGGTGCATTACAAATCTTCTCTGAAGTTCTTGACAGCATTTGCAGCAGCTACATTCTGAGGTGGAACACCCAGTTGCTGTAAGGCGTCTATAAAACTGCACCTAGATCAAGTTGGGTTCTCACGTCCTCCTTCGTTTTACTTTCTTGTTCTCCACATTGCTCACGTGCACTAGACGATTTTCTCCAAAATGCACCACTTTTTAAACAAAATCCTAGCAGAAAACAATGAAAAAACAACAAATTAAAACTACGAATGCGTCTACCACAAATCCCGCCAAAAAAAACTCCGTAGTATTTCTATACTCTTTAATCATTGGTCGTAATCACTTTTTTTTTTCCTTCGCTCTTTTAGGCACTAGGGCAGGCTACGGCTCATTGGCCATACCGCCTAGTCTTCAGTATATGTTTTTTAGTAGTATTAATTTGTAGAATTTACGTCTTCAGTAATTTTCAGTATATTTTTCAGATTACGTAGTCAAAAGCTCATTATATTGGTCAAATCCAGATGTCCAGTCCATTTTTTTTGTTTTCAATATCATTGTTTCCTCACATTTTTCTTCTGTAAATCTTTCTAAGTGTTCAGTAACTTTTCAGTCTTCAAGATCACTGTTTCTTCACGTTCACATCATATCATTGTCTATAAACTAACCTAACCTACATACTCTAGCAAAATGATAGCACTTTTGCTAAAGCTTGCTCGGAATTCTTGTGGGAACTCGAAACACTGAACGCTACAAATTCCCGCCAAAAAGTCCGGTCGTTAATCACTACTCAAATCAATTTTTTTTTTCTTCGTCCTTTTAGGGCAGGCTAAGGCTCATTGGCCATACCGCCTAGTCTTCAGTATATGTTTTTCAGCAGTATTAAAATTTGTAGAATTCACGTCATCAGTAATTTTCAGTATATTTTTCAGAAGTAGTATTTTTCTCCTTTTCAGTCCTTAAGGTCACTGTTTCTTCACGTTCACGTCATATCATTGTCTATAGACTAACCTAACCTACATACTCTAGCAAAATGATAGCACTTTTGCTAAAGCTTGCTCGGACTTCTTGTGGGAACTCGAAACACAGTATACACACTTTTATTTCATTATCCTACACAAGAAACACATAAATGATACTTCGCTGATAAATACACTATCAATATTACACATCGAAAACCACTAAATGTAATTTTTCGGATAATAAAAGAAAAATTACAAACTGAACACTACAAATTCCCGCCAAAAAGTCCCTACTCAAATCAAGTTACTATTTATTATTATTATTTTTGCCCTTTTTTTTGGGCAGGCTAAGGCTCAATGGCTATACCGCCTAGTTTTTAGTATATAATTTTTGACATTACAACTTATAAATTGATGGAACACGGGCTGCATACACGAAAAAGTGTGACGTCATTGTCGCGTTACGCCTGAGTGTGACACGGTCACGTTGCGGCTGAGCCAAACGACTTTATTTATGCTACATTTTATTCTATACTTGAACTTGTACGGACGGACGGATGAACCGTCAAACTAAAAAGAGGCGTTTCTTATACCTAACATAAGTGTGTCAATGGATTAAAAGTACTAGGCTTCCAGGAGCTTACAAGAGGTGTTCCAATGCGGTCGATTCTCTGTAAGGAAACACAAAAGTCCATTTTGATTTCTTGTATTTTAGACGTGATAGACTTGGAAATGGACCAGTGTGTGTTGCCAGTGATGATGTACAGAACTGTGACAATATGGTCGCTTACTATGGGCCTAATAAGAAGGCTCAAGGTCACCCAAAGGGCAAAGGAGCGTGCTATGCTCGGAGTTTTTGTGCGTGATCGAATCAGAAACGAGGAGATCAGTAGGAGAACCAAAGTAAACGACATAGCTCTCAGAATTGCTAAATTTAAGCGGCAGTGAGCGGGGCACATAGCTCGTAGAACAGAAGGCCAATGGGGCAGTGAAGTTCTCGAGTGATAATCGCGCACCGGTAAACGTAGCGTAGGCAGGCCTCCCACTCGGTGGACCGATGACCTGGTGAAAGTCGCGGGAAGCAGCTGGATGAGGGCAGCGCAGAACCGGTCTACGTGGAAACCCTTGGGGGAGGCATATGTCCAGCAGTGGACGTCCTTCGGCTGATATGATGATGATGAGACTTGGACTTGGACTTGGAAGGGGACTTAGAGGGAGACTTGGACGTGTACTTTGTCGGGTACTTGGACTGGGACTTAGATGGGCACTTGGACGTGTACTTTGACACTTAGACGTAACTAGTATCTCATCTGTGCTTAGACTGGGACCTGGACGGGCACTTGGAAGGGCACTTCGACGGGTACTTGTCATCACGTAAAATTATCGTCCGGAAACCGACTTTACAGACAACCAATTTTTTTTGAGTAGTATTTGTAGATTTTTCAGTATTTTTTTCAAGTTCACATCATATATATATATGGACCCTGTTAAGCAGAAGGGTGTCAACTGCTTTTTTTCAATTTTTCGCTAGACGCGTTTAAAGATTTTCAAGTGCAGCCGATTTTCACGGACGTGTATTTCAAAATCTAATAACCGTATCTTTATGAAATTTTACATACTTATTAAAAAGCATATTATCAACGCAAGGATGGTAACAATATTAAGATATTTTATAGTATTTCTTTAATAATTAAAAAATATCACTTGAAACCTTAATGCTTTATTGCACTATGAAAGAAAATTCATTTGTAAAAGAAGTCAAGTTACTTTAAATTCATTTTGCAAATTCTTTTTAAAGTAAAAAATTAACAAAAGTCAAAGGTTATGGTAATAACTATATACAGTTTTGGTTGTAGTAATGTTTTAAGATTATATGCAGGTTAAAATTAAACGCATCAAAATAGATTTTCCTTTTATTTCCAATGATTTTTACATAATATTATATAATCAACAACACTTTTAAACACTGTCTTACTTCAAACACGAATCTTAAACTTTTTGTAATAACACCCAATCACTTAATAGACTAATCATCGATGTTTTCGTATACGTTCATTTATGTATTAATTTTAGTGTTAATCATCATTAACATACCATATCCGTCAATGTTATCCATGAAATCAGCAGCAGGATTCTTTAAAAAAGTCGTAAAATTGCGTACAATCGCTAGGTATAAAGAGCATTTCTTTCAAAACCTTTATCTTGGCTGTTGATAAATTTTTCCCAGTAGGATACAACAATGGCATCTTAATATCTTTAAATTGTGACTCATTTTCAGGTACTTTTTCGGTACAATTATTAACACAATTACAGTCAAATCCTTCCGTAAAAACTTTTCTTCAACAGTCTTTGCAATTAATATATTTTAATCCTTTGTTTAGTTTTTTTTTCAGCTGTATTTTGCTCGGGATGTTTTCTTTTTCTTCCTCTTTTTGGCCTGCCTTCTTTATTTACTCGAAAAACATCAGGTTCAGCACTTGTTTGCACTTGAAGACTGAGTTGTTAAATAATCTTTGTCAATTACAAGTGAAATTACAGATCCTGTACTATCGTGAGCGCTATTTACAGTTTGTGCTGCATTGTTTTCTCGTTCAAATTGGCATGTTTCTACCGAGTTTCCACTTTTGATTGATGCATCTATCCGAGAAATGTTTGACGATAATCCATAAATAAGTGACTACATCTTGACTGATTAAACTGCATGGAACATTCTAAATTCGGTTGTGAAATGGATAAATCAGTTACTTCTTTTTGCGTATTCATTTGCCAAAATTTCGGGGTCTATGGTTAGAATTGATAACGAATCTCTACTCAAAGGTATAATAACTGCAGTATCAACATCTCTGTGATGGCTGAATTTCCTTCAATCGACTCAGTATGCATCTCTTCCGGCAGGTGTACTGATCTTATTAAAATAGGATGATTTTCTTGCGGATTCTTATATTCACATAAAGGTTAAACAGTTATGGTTTCTGAAACTAACTCGAAAGGTGTATCTTCAGTGCATTCTAATATTATATCATCGGGTAAGTGTGAATTTTTCGATAACTTCGTGGGATTTGTAGTATTGGTTATATTCTTCGGCAACACTGCAATAATAAATATTTGACTTTGAGGTGGATTTAACAAGCTAGGACTCGATTCAATATCAGAGATTGCCGAATCGTTTGTAATATTCAGCGAAGTATCATTGTTTAGCATCATACTGTTATCTAGATGTTTATTAGAGTTGTCATCTGTCTGACGTTCTAGATGTATTTCTGCTACAACTACCAGCTGATTATACGCAGGTAATGTATCAAAATGATGAACATTAGATTGTGGTGAAATGCTAATACTATTATTTTCTTCTTCTTGAAAAACGGCTTCTGAAACTGACTTTTCATTTTCTAGTATATTATTTTTTTCAACAATGGTATTTTGATGTTGAATTTTAGATGATTCTTGAGATAAAGAACATACATTCTTTCTTTTTTTAATTATATATGGTTCTTGAGTCTTTTTCACTTAATGTACTTATACACGGTGTAATATAATACTCCAAAGGTTTTTTGTGCCGATGGAACTGAATAAGTTTCCCTTTTTTTTATTCACAATTGGTAAGCCCTTGGCATCATCTCACCTGATGGTAAGTGACGATGATGCCGAAGATGGAAGCGGGTTTACCAAAATTCCCCAACGCAATGGAGAACTGGCTATCTGATCTTCAAGCCGGAACACATCAATGGTGGTAACACTGATGTTTGGCGGCAAGACTTAGATAAGATGGTGGTAGCTAGCCAGGCGGGCTTAGAAAATACCACCAACTAATCAGAGTCTTACAAGTTGACCCCACCGGGAATCGAACCCGCGATCTCCTGGTGTGAAGCCAATGGACTAACCATTACGCCACGGAGGCGGTTAAAAATAGAAGGCATAGAAAAATAGGTCAAACTATTGAAAAAAAGTGTTGGACTTCCCATAAAAAATGAACAACAAGGATTTTGATCCAAAAATACTCAATTTTTAGTAGAATGTAAATAATGAAGTTATAAATCAGACCGGCAAGAAAATCAACTCACTTTCCCATTGTTTATATCGATGTAGGTTCTTATGTTTCACGATAAGTAAACAACAATTGGATGTATTACCACCTTTTTTATTTCTTATTTAATTTTGTAATAAAGTTTTGTTTCTCGTATTGCTCAAAGCAAGCAACAGGTACAAACACGACTCCCGCGCCGCGCCGCCGCCGCCGTGCCGTACCTATGAGCAATTCGGCACTAGTCAGTGGTGTCAAATAACAATTTACTATGAGTTTCCTTGCACCCGATTCCTTTATATAATAATTTACCAAAAGGTTTCATCGCGTACTTAAAACTAAGCCGTCAAATAGCGAGTAAGCTTTTAAAGTTTTGTATAAAGGTATCAAAACACAGATAATGCTCTTTTGCAAATTTTGTATCATTTCAAATCAATAATGAAGTAAGGTTTTATGTAACATAACACTGAAATGCAAAATGTAACAAGAACGATGTTATATTTTGCTAAAGGTATTTTCTGTAAATAACTCGCCTTTATAATTTTTGAGACTTATGTAACTAGAACGTACGTGTAGATCACACTTCAACGAACAAAATGGCATATGTAACTCCATACCCCATTTTTTGCTAGTTGACACCCTTTTGCTTAACAGGGTCCATATAGTCTATAAACTAACCTAACCCTCTAGCAAACACTGTAGTAAAATAAAAGCATTTTTGCTAAAGCTATAGTGCACTTCTTGTGGGAACTCGAAAGTGTCGAAACACAGTATACATTCAAGTCCACTGTCCTGCTCTTCCTCGAGCTTCTCGTACTACTCGTCATCCATGTCGATGTTGAGATCACCAAGTATGAGAGCCGTATGAGAGAGAGTATGAGTTATGGATCATCAAGATCATTCTCCTCCTCCATCAAATTGTTTATATATATTCCATGATACAGAGCGTAGTAGGTCGTGGTTGGAAATAAAAGTACCCTGTGAGTCTGCAACTGTCTTTAAATAGGAATGACGGGGTTGTGGTACAGAGTGGGGAGCCAAACCTTTAACGCCTACTTTCACTTAGGGTGAAGTGGGGCATGATCGATAAAGGGATATGATCGATAATTGTAAATTTCCCCTAAGTTTGTGAATATTTTTTATAATGGCAACATAATCTAAACCGCCATTTTCTTTTCAAAAACAACAGTCAAAATACTCGAGCGCGTCAGAAATTCATAGTGTATACGCGCCATGTCTTTTTGATAACCGAGAGATATTAATCAGACGATAAATTAGTGGGCGGTGGCCGTAAAAAGGGGTAGAAAAAAAGTTATTCGGGCGTGTCAGATTTTCAGAGGGAAAAAGTGTCCTATTCAAATGACTGACGATTTGGAGGCGACCAATAGCGCGTGCTTTCGCGACTTCCTGTTACACATTTCCGTCCCATGTTACACATTTCCGTCCCATGTTACACATTTCCGTCCCATGTTACACATTTCCGTCCCATGTTACACATTTCCGTCCCATTTCACGAAATCACTCCCACAAATTACAGGAAAGCGAGAGCAAAGATGTTACACATCAAAAACTACAACAATTTCGTGAAATGGGACGGAAATGTGTAACAGGAAGTCGCGAAAGCGCGCGCTATTCGATCTGACGAATGAGCTTTGCTCTCGCTTTCCTCTCGCTTTCCTGCAATTTGTGGGAGTGATTTCGTGAAATGGGACGGAAATGTGTAACAGTGATTTCGTGAAATGGGACGGAAATGAGTAACAGGAAGTCGCGAAAGCGCCGAATTCTACTTTACGAGAGTCCGACTCGCACTTGGTCGGTTTTTTTCGTTACTGTCAGATCCGCCACCCAGGTACAATATCGTCATCAAATCTAACTAACCTAAAGTATTTTGTCACATGTTACACATCATATGCGAGTACTGTAGGTCTCGCTCGAATTTTTTTTTATAATGTGGGGACGGTGCGAGAGAGTGAACGATTGAGGCGCGGAGTGTGAAATACACAGTTCTCAGCAGCTGTACGCTAGTAATAGGAACAGGAGAGTTCTGAACCAGGCCACCATCTCCTGCCGGAGAACTAAAATTAGAAATGGTGGACATTAAATTAAAAAATATATATTTTGTAAGCATTTTATACGAGGGCTGTTTGATAAGTCCTTTAAAAAGTACAAAAAAATATTTTTTATACAATTTACATTTATTTTTCAAGATAGTCTCCTTTAAGGGCCAAACACTTATTCCAGCGAGTTTCCAATTTTTTCATCCCCTCCAAAAAATACAATTTGTCGAAGTCTGCAAAATAGCCGTTTACACCTGCGATGCAGTCCTCATTTGTCAAAAATTTTTGTCTTCCAAGCCATGTTTTCTAATTTGGTAATAGGTAGTAATCACACGGAGCTAGGTCCGGTGAATACTTAGCATGCGGAACCAGCTCGAAGATCAACTCGTGTATTTTAGCCATTGCAATAGTTGACGTTTGCTCTGGGGCATTGTCTTGATGAAAAAGGACTTTCTTGGGGGACAAGTTTTGTCGTTTTTCCAACAATTCGGTATTAAAACGTTCCAATAACTCTATATAATAATGACCAGTAATAGTATTTCCCTTTTCCAAGTAGTCAATCATAATGATTCCTTTGCTATCCCAGAAAACTGTCGCCATGTATAATGGTGGACTCATGTTTCATTTCATTCCCTCCCCCCCCCCCCCCCCCCCCACTAAAACGGCAAATTTAACGTAAACCTTTTTTTGTTTTAGACCTAATCTTCACGATCCACAGGTCTACATGACGCTTTAGTAACTGCAAATTTAGTATCCCGGGCTCCCCTACAAGAACGTTTAGGTAACATTTATTTTGCTACCGTTTTAGATTTAAGGTTTCGATATCCGCAGCGAACATTCTTGAAACCTATTGACAACTACTCTAAAGAATATTTACTTTAATAGCTGTTAAAAGCAGGGACGAAAAACATATCCTCATGTTTTTTTGTATGAAATATTACTAAGAATCCACTTACATACATAACTAAAAGTAATTGGCACACCCCTGCGTATCTGCCTGCGCAACAGTAGGCTATGAAGTCGCGCACGGGGCGGAAGGCGACTTATGGCTATGGGTACCTATCATAAAACTGCAGGGTTTTTTTATGTAAAATAAGTAAGTTTTCACACGGCTAGAATCGAAAAAAAATGAATTTCTGCAAGCGAGCACGCAGTCTCTCTCTCACTTGCATTTATTATAAGAGAGCGAGAGAAGCTGTAGTGAGTGATTGTAGTAAAAACATTGCTTATGTACCTACTTACCTATTTAGCCCAAAAATGTACCTTTTCAGCGCTGTATATATATATATATATATATATATATGTACCTTTTGAGAACTCAGTTACGGCAACACTGGCCGCAGAATATTTCTGGCAGTGTTGCAGGGGCTGAGTGTAAATCCCTGGGAGAAAATAACTAGCCTGGAGGAATAGCATTTATTTGAAAAGTAAAGCACTAGGCGTGGCCTTACCAACTTCCGTGCAACGCGATGTGTTCAAAAGGGACAGACAAACTTAATCTTACCTGCCTCCAAACGGAACGCAATGACACGACACCATTTAATTTATTTTGGCTGTCATCACCGTCCGTTTCCCACCTTACTACATCAATTTCTATACTTGCGTCAAAGATGACCTACTACCGGCGGCGTATCCGATTTATGTTCATATGAGGGCTCGAGCCTACCCTGAATAGAACAGATTATGTGTTATTTATTAATTACTAGCTGTCCCGGCGAACTACGTACCGCCTTACATTACATTACACTGCCCTACCCTACCCTACACTACACTACACTACCCTACCCTACACTACACTACCCTACCCTACACTACCCTACCCTACACTACTCTACTTAGTACTAATATATATACTGTGACTCTACCCTACACTACACTACCCTACCCTACACTACCCTACCGACCGACCTATTCAACGATACCCCACACGATAGATATCAACGAAAAAAAATGATTTTTTTTTACCACCTTCTTGGCGTGATTATCTGATTAATAAGTATACCCATGGCAAATTACAGCTTTCTAGTATGTACTAATAATAGTCTCTGATCTCAGCCGCGCTCAGGCAGACAGACATGGCGAAACCACAGCGAAACTACATTTTTAGGGTCCCGAAGTCAACAAGGACCCCATTGAAGGAACCCTTATATTATAAGGGTTCCTTGTTGACTTCGGAACCCTAAAAAACTGTTTCATTAAACTAAATTTCTATATTATATTACAAATCTTGTTCAAATTGTTCGCCTCTATTTTTAAGGCTACCCGCAACTTTTTATCGGACCTACTTTTTCTACAACTTATCAACTTATCATCATCGATTTTCTGATTATTGTCCTTTAGTTTTCTTTTTGAATGAAAACATTTTATTTACCTACCTACACAGGTGCGTAGGTACCAGTACCAGATTAATGTTACCTAATATCCATCAGTTACCCAGCACGAAGTAACTATTTAGTAATCTGTGCCAGCACCAACGAATACCTATCTGTACTATAGCCCTACTAATATGATAAATGTGAAAGTTTGTATGTTTGGATGTTTATTACTCTTTTACACAAAAACTACTGAACGTAAGTATCTGGCTGAAATTTGGTTGGTGAACAGATTAGAACCTGGATTAAGGCGGTATTACAAATTTTCGATATTTTTGACGTCAATACTCCTACCTAAACGATAGAAAACCCAAGGTTAAAAAAATACTCTTATTGTTGATGATGTTCCATAAAGTCAAAAGCTATTAGAAACACGATTGAGCAGTTTTGGAAGTAACTATTTAGTAATCTGTGGTTTTGGCTCGATAGAAAAAAATCCCAAAAATTACACCGTTACTTTCAAAATTATGACTACCTAATATTTTGAAGTACATATATTTTTACATATATGTATGATAGATAATACAAAGTGAGTGTAATATTATTATTTTTATACTTTCATTGTAGTTTTTGATTGAAACGAAATAACATTGATAAAGTGAAAAAGTGTGGTTATTTGCTTTACTCTTTACACGTAAAGAAAAAGACAGAGACATATGTTCAACGTATATAGGCTACTTTTTACCACGCTCGCAAACCGCTTGCGGCTCGCGCACAGCGCACCTTCTAAAGACAGTCATAGAAACTACCTATGTTCACGCGAGCGAAGCCGCTGGCAAAAGCTAGTACGTAGGTATACCTACTATAGTCTAGTACTTATTAGTTCTTATTTAGATGGTGTCGGTGGCGTAATGGCTATACAGGGTGACTTTTAATTAGTTCTTGATAAATAAATATATGCATGTACCTACTTAACAGTACTACTTACTACTACAGTACTACTACTACTACTTTAACGGTGAAGGAAAACATCTTGAGGAAACCTGCACACGCCTGCGAAGAAACTCGAAGGTAGTGTGTGAAGTCGACCAACCCGCACTGGGCCCGCGTGGTCGACTAAGGCCTAATCGCCCTGATTCAGGGTAGGCTCGAGCCCCTCGGTGGGGACGTATATGAGCTGATATAATAATAATAATGTACCTACTTGTGATTACAAACAACTTTCCCAAAGAAACTATATGTCAAAACAGAAAAAAAATTTTTGGTCCTTGATACAATAATAAGTTATCAAATCGGCAAAAATGTATGGAGGACCAAAAATTTTTTTTCATATTTGACATACAGTTTCTTTGGGAAAGTTGTCTGTAATCAATCACGAGTACATTCACATCCTTTGCTATCAAGAACTAATTAAAAGTCACCCTATATACATATACCTGTAAGAGCGTCGGTGGCGTAATGGCTAGGGCCGCCGCCTCCTGTCCGGGAGGTCGTGTGGTTCGAACCTGCCACGTACCAATGTGATTTCGAATTTAGATTTCATATGTACGTTTTAGAGGTGGGCGCCGACCTAAAATTTGCCGGCGGCGGCGCGCCGGGGAAAATTGTTCGGCGTGGCGGCGCCGCGCCGCGGCGTGGCTTTTTTTGTAAAAAAAACCTCAATTTTTAGATGCGAAAAGTTTTATTCATGTGTTTTTACAATTATTGTAGTTGTCGTGTATGAAAATAATTTTATTTACGCGAGTAGGGCTCAAACGTGATCGCTTAGCATTTAAAACTAATCCAGCTATAGAAAAGACACGTTCGCTCGGGGTGCTCGTTGCAGGAATCGCGAGAATAGACCTGGCAAGTGCAGCTAGTCCTGGGAAAACATTCTTTTTCTCCCGCCAATAGGCAAGAACATCCCCGTTCAAGAATTCTACCTCTTTAGGATCAATCGACGCTAGATATCTCCAACATTCTTGGGAGAAATCTGACTCTGGTAATTCATCAATGTTGCTGCAACTACTGTGCTTTTTAGATAATTTTGTCAGCAAAGATTGAGTCGAAGAAGAGCTTGGTTGTGTCTCTGATACATCATGAGAAGTTTCACCAGATTCGGAACGTTCCAGATCAGAGGATCTAATGAGATCATTAATGCAATCTGCCAGAAAAGCCGCACGGTTTGTGTTCATTTCGAATAAATATGAATCAATTTCTTTTAATCCTGAAAATCTGGGATCAAGAAGAGATGCCAATACTACATTCTTTGTCAAAGGAAATCTGTGGTCAAATTTCTCGAGCATTCTATTTTTGAGCGATATCATCGTCGCAATTTCTTCGTCAGAGATCGAATTTAAAATCTCTTTTAATTCAGAGCGAAACACTAGAGCTAAGTTGAGAGAAACAGACTTTTGCGTACATAAAACTTCAACCGCTTCGCGAAATTTCCGAAGAAATCTGATGAGGTCTTCCAGCAGGTTCCAATCGGCTTGTACCAGTTTCAAATCTTCCTTGCCAATCCTGGTGAGAATAGAATTTACTGGTTTCCTATTGCAACAATGCGCCAAACTCTCCAACATACTAAGCACACTATGCCAACGGGTGGGCGTTGCGGTTTTAATGCTTGGCAATTGGTTTAAATTGCCAAACTCGTCGTTGAATATTTGAGAGTTTTGTGAAACTTCATCGTCGTCATCACCAATTGGTTCATTTTCGTCATTTTCCAGAACTTCTGAAACATTTTCGATTTGTTGTAAAAACTCCATTTGCTCTTTTTCCGCTTCCTTCTCCAATTCGGGCAAGCGATACCTTATGGCTTTTACAATCTTTTTAACCTTCTTTACCAACTCTTTCAAAGAAGGGACATTTTTAATCCCATCAGCAATGACCAGGTTATGTAAACCATGCCCCAAACATAGATGGCTGTCAAGACCAGACAGCGAAATGGCACGCTTAATGTTTGATCCTGCGTCTGTTACTGTATGCAACTCTTTATCACACAACCCAAATTCTGATACTGTAGTATTTATCAGTCCTTGAATCTTTTCTCCTGTCTTTTTTCCTTGGACTAGTTGAGTACTGAGTGTAAAACTTTTGAGCTCGTAATCTGAAAAAGTAAAAATCTGTAAGAGTAATGGATGGAATATGGGTGACATTTCTACGTTATAGTCTGCTACAGTAGAAAACCAAGGATAGGAGGCCTGTTTCCTAAAATAGGCCACAAACTAAAGGTAAGTCTAATATTAGTGGGTTCTCTCTCACCAGCAGTAATGAAATGAAGCGTGAATGTAATATAGTTGAGTCTTCGATACTGGTCCGTCCACAAATCAAACGTAATAGAGACATGTCGTGGAGTTCCTGTTAATATTTGGGTTTTCACAGTCGCAAGCATAGTTTCATATACGTCATCTAGCGCACCTCGACCAACAGTGTATCTTGATGGCATGTCTTCATCAGAGACAATTATGTTATATTTCTAAAATATAAATACACAGAACAATATAAAGAATTCAGTAAATTTAAAAGGTAATGAATTAATGACGCTATTTTCTTATATTCACTCACGTTAAAGAAATCGATCATCCCTTCATCCGAAACAGAGTCAAATGGCATGAGTGAGGTGCAAAACCAAAGTGCTAAATCTCTTGCAAGAATCCATTTATCTTTTTTAGTAACCATATTCATTGTTGAACTGGAAGTAACTGTGGCTCTTGCTCGAGGGCGTGGGGTGGGGGTAAAAAAGTCGTTTATAAGTCTTGTTGACTCAGTTTTGTCCTCCCTTATATTGTGAGAGTCTCTTAAGTGTCTTATAAGATTCCCTGTGCTGATGGTTTTGTCATATGACTTAATTTGGCCCTGCAATTAGTTAAAACGTTATACTTAATATGAGATAATTATGTTGTTTTTACTTCAATGTGACTGATTGTTAAGTTTCTGCAAAATAACTAATATTAGTAAAAACCCAAAATACAACCAAAATCCAGATTAAAACTCCGCAACCTTATTTTCAGAGCATTAGTATATAATTATTCTATTTCATCCATATGTTTAGTCAGCAGCTTAAGTGATCGATTGAATAAGTAGGTACACAAACATGCAAATACATATTTTAGGAGTAAAAAATCTGTTTATAATTTATTATGTGTAAACAATAAAATTAAAATATTCGTACACATATTCACTTATGTCAGAAAACTTACTAGATAACTCACTGAGTGGATATGCACTTCTGCAGCTGACCGTACAATTTTTTATTCAAGTCGTGTAAGGAAACTAATAAGAATAAGCATGACAGTTTTAAGAAACACACACACACTCACACATTTCATTACGTACCAAATTAAAAAATTCAAAAATAAGGCCAGCAAAGGCAAATTAATATGCAGTAGGTAGGCAGGACGACAGGACGCAGATGCAGGTTAGTTTTGCGTTAGGTGCTGTAAAGTACAAACATTGTTTCCTAAATACATACAAAAATACTGAATACAGCACTGAGCTGTCAGTCAGAATGGTCCAGCGCATCTAGTACATCTTGAACCTAGAAAAAGTTACATTGCGTCATTGTCAATAGTCTGTCCCACAGACGTGATTGATTTATAGGTAGTAGGTACAGTGGCCAGCACGTGGCGATGGACAGTATACACACATATAACTACGACCGATTTTTAACAGTTGAACACTCGCACACTTCGGTGATTGGTAGAATTCATCATCTTTACGAAAATATACCAAACGACATTCTTTTTTAAATAAGCGTCTATTTAAGACCAACAACGAATTCACACAAACTTATGACCACAGATCTGTGCTTTTGACAAATCATAAGCCACGCCCCTTACAAAGCATCCGCCACAGATCTAATAAACCAAGCATCCGCGTAGTGACACGAGCTAGCAAGCAGTGTTGCCGTTTTAGCCACTTTGTGGCTAGATCTAGCATATTTATAACGGTTTAGCCAAAAATAATTTTAGCTAACCAAACGATTCTAGCTACTTTTGGTAATTATGTTTTTGATAATTTCTGTTTACAGTTGACCAAATATTTGACCTAGTTACTGCAGTCTTGTCTTCCTCACTCTAATGCGGAAGTAAGTAGTTAAGTGTCATGAACACACTGAAAAATAAATTATGAAACAAAATGTGTGCATTATCACTTAATTCCATAATTATGATTCAAAGTCAATAAAAATAAATAATAAAAATGCCACGACTATGTTTTGCCACCTGAAGTTTTAAACATATTTACAAAAGCGGGCAAAGCAATCAAAAAAATTGAAACCCCATCTACATCATCATCACAGATCGATTGACGTTGACGTAGAGATTTCAGAATTACCAGATGCCATTGTAGACCTACAATTTTTTTTCTACATGTATTAGATACTGTTTTAATTAAACCCTCATCCTTATTACAAAATTGGCCACTTTTTCATTTTAATAACCACAAACAATATTGTCCTAACGGCAACACTGCCAGTATATTAAAGTCACTCACTCATCCGTCTCAGTCAAAGAGAATATAATACACTTCATTCTCGTCCCGTCCAAAGGGAATATAAGTCACCAATACTTACTACGTTTGTCAGTCCAAGTCCAGTCGCATAGATAATTAGATATTAGATAGCATTTATTGTAAACTTGTGAGCGTACACCGTCTCATTCTTCACTGCTTTTTTTTTAATTCACATTTGGTAAGCCCTTGGCATCATCTCACCTGATGGTGAGTGACGATGATGCCGAAGATGGAAGCGGGCTTACCTAGATTCCCCAACACAATGGAGAACGGGCTATCTTATCTTCAAGCCGGAACACATCAATGTTGTTAATACTGATGTCTATCGGCAAGACTTAGATAAGATGGTGGTAGCTAGCCAGGCGGGCTTAGAAAATGCCCTACCACCAACCAAACCGAGTCTTACAAGTTGACCCCACCGGGAATCGAACCCGCGACCTCCTGGTGTGAAGCGAATAGACTACCTATCCATTACGCCCGGAGGCGGTTAAAGAATTTTAGATTCGGTTCAATAATTCTAAAGTTTAACCCCCTACAACCAAACAAATAAACAAACCTTACCACTACCTATAATATTTTATTCTTAAAAGTCTGGTCTTTTTCACAAATAAATCGGAATTTCCATCAATAAGTATGAATGTAAAATCTTCGGACGTACGCGATCTCCCCCGACCCCGCCTACCCGCACCGGCCAGCGGTAAGCGGCAGCGCAGATTGAAAACAATGCGAAGAAAACAATTACTATCTCTTTTTCGCAGTCGCTCTGTTCAACTTCGAACATTTTCAAGGCCATTATGTCCAACTGCATGTGCTGTTCACTGTACCTACTTCTTTTAATAATATACAGTAATTAATATACCTATAATAAGAGAATGTGAGTTTAGATAAATACTTACATTTCGAACGATATATCACCATTTTCAGATTGGCAGGCTGTAAGACATTGCTTGCAATAAACTTGATCAGTGAAAATTTTACTACTTTTGTTTTCTTCTTCCAAAATCAATTGACCAAAGTGCTTCCACGCGAAGCTAGATTTGGTTTTCCGATCAAAAAGTACCGAAATTGAAAACTGACTTATTTTCATTTTGCTAACATTAGTATTGGACGACATTTCGACTAATTCTTTACGTAAATAAAGCAGTCGGCAGGGCGGCGCGCGAAAACGTACGTGTGTTGCGTAGTAAAGCGTACTAGCAACTGACTGGCTGTCTGTGTGCGCCGCGCCACTGTGGCGCGACTCGAACGCACACCGCACCCCGCGCCCCAACCGCCCGCTCCCGGCGCCTAGCGCTCGGCGGCCTGTTGCTATGCGAACAATAAAGCAAAAATTGAAGTTTTTGAAAATTGAAAATTCTGAGTCGATATCGATCGGCGCGAATTTTCGGATACTCGGCGGCGGCGGCGCCGCATGCATGGCGGCGCGGCGGCGCCGCGCCGGCGCGGCGCCCACCTCTAGTACGTTTATCCGACGCTCTTACGGCACAGTATATTAAAGAGTACTACTTGCTTATTATAACAGCTCATATACGTCCCCACCGAGGGGCTCGAGCCTACCCTGAATCAGGACGATTAGGCCTTAGTCGACCACGCGGGCCCAGTGCGGGTTGGTCGACTTCACACACAACCTTCGAGTTTCTTCGTAGGCGTGTGCAGGTTTCCTCACGATGTTTTCCTTCACCGTTAAAGCAATCGGTAAGTCGTATGTATGTAAGTTTTGAAAAACTCATTGGTAAATTGGCCGTCCAGATTTGAACCCGGTACCTCTGGTTAGATGGACCGAGTCGTTACCTGTTGAGCCACCGACGCTTTTTTCACTACTCGCTTACGGAGAAGGAAAACATCGTCAGTGTGAAGTCGACCAACCCGCACTGGGCCCGCGTGGGCCCGATCGCCCTAGATTCAGGGTAGGCTCGAGCCCCTCGGTGGGGCGTATATGAGCTGATATGAATGAAATGAATAACCTGTACCTATATAAGTACTAGTTACTAGTATACAGAAATGTAGAAAGAAACAAACTAACTTATTTATCACTTTTATCAAATCAAAAACGATACCTATCACAGAAATTCATTACGTTCCATCCATGTAAATAAAATTATAAAGAACTGCGGTGGTGAAGAACGGCTGCGGGGGCGGAGAATTCGACTCAATCTTGTTCCGTCCGTCCGTCGCGTCGCGCTAGCGCTACTCGCGCGAGGCGGGTCAGCTGCGGTCGTATTGAGGAAGGTTGAATCGGGCGCACGCGCCGTTTCGCCTCACCACCGCGGTTTCGAACGTTCGGTGACCCTGCAGCGCGTGTATTAACTTCGCTCCGCGCGCCGCGTCCCATACCCCTGGCGCGTCGTCACCCTCCCTCATTGTGTTCACATTTATCTATACTTACATAACTACAGCATCAACCTAAGAGATAAAAAATCGTCAATAATATTATCGAGAAATTTTCACAGGTTGGGTTGATGGAATAATACATAGATTGATTAAAAGTTAGGTAAACTGATGCGATAAACGTGCCCACTGCCACTGCCCAGGTATATTAATTTATTACAAGTACCTACCTTACTTACATGTATTAAGTATTCTACATAATTATAGTGATTTAGAGAAGACGTAGGTAGAGGCCGTTTATTCAATCATGGTGTATATGTCACCGGAAAATAACAAGACTCGTAAGTTGATCAATTTTCAAGGTAGTTGATCAACTCCCGGAAAATAATAAACAGCAGTTAAAATGTATTATTTAACGTATGTATTTTAGTAAATTGATTAATTTACGGCGCCATGTCGTAAGATCATCCGACGAAGGCGAGGTGTACGTTGATTGGTTAAACGACTCACGTGCTTGCTTTTACACTGCTCCCCGCCCGCCACCCGGCCGCCACCAAAAAGCCAAAGTTTTGTGTAACTCTAGATGCCATAAATCATTAACATGTAGTAATAAATAAGTGAAATACGAATAAGTACAAATAATAGATATTCAGACTGATTGTACTTACTGATTAAACTAACTATAATACTTATTAGGATAATAAGTGATAATTAATATCTGAGCTCAAGTATCTTTTGTTATTTAAAATATTTTTCCTTTTATTATACCAAGTCATAAAAATGTATGGCTAAATAAGAATAAATATAAAATATAAAAAAATATACATGATCTTTCACATCTCATCATCGGTATTAAAATAACATATCTAAGTGTTTGTTAACTCTATGAATAAACACTAGCCAAATGCTTATAAAATGCCCTCGACCAATCAGAGAACAGTGTATTATCACACCCCGGACACTCCATACAAACGAGCGAGAAATGATATACATAATTATAACTGAGGTATCTATAAGCAAGAATGCAGGTAGGGTTGAATCACACCGGCGGTATTGGTCACGAAATGTTTGTTAGTTATTTACTGCATGCACACTCAACAGCAACAATCAACAGTTATCTTACATGATTAAGTAACTTACATGGATAATTTGTTCTTCAAACACAGGAGTTTTTTTCCGTGAAACAATCTCATTTAGCAACCTACAATAATAGTCAATCTCAATCTATAATTCCGAGATCACATTTTATAATATCACACCACTAGATATTTCTATACAACTCATACTTTCACACCATCTAATCAAATTATTTTAAATAAATAAAACGAACAAAATATCTCACAAGCCACAATAACAAACTGACATCTGACATATGAAAAACATAAAGGAACTACATTTCTAAAAAAAAAAAGGTACAGCTAGTATGCAGATTCATAGGAACTGATTGTTCTTAGATTTGGTCGTATAATATTGGTGGTCAGCCAATCATGATACGAGGCATGCTGAGAGGCCGCGGCCGCCTATTGGCGTCGAGCGGTGAGCGGCGCGCAAAGTAAATATAAGTGACGTTAATCGCGCATGCGTAGTTCGTCCTTTACGTTCGGTAAATAGTTGCTTTTTATTCCGGTGTACGAAATCACAGCGGCGCGCAAAGTGAATATAAGTGACGTTTATCGCGCTTGCGTAGCTCGTCCTTTACGTTTGGTACCCAATCTACATCCAATCTGAGTGACGGGGGGGTGAGGTCGAATTTAGAGAGCGGCAGGGAGTGTCCATACTGTACGTTAGTACTAATATATATACTGTGGTATTATGTGACGGGTAATAGTATACCGTTAAATAGTACACTGAGCAACGATTGGCCCGTTAGTGGATGATTTTACTTGTGGCACAATCGTAAATTATTAAATTACTGCCAGGTACTGTAAGTTGACCAATTAGCTAAAATGCACTGCGTTAAATAATACATTTCTACTAACGTTTGTTATTTTTCGTCAGTTAATCAACTAACTAGAAAATTGATCAACTTACGATTCTTGCTATTTATCGGTGACATATATACTCTATGGGTAGAGAGTAGAGAGGTACGATTAACTAGTATCTCATCTGTGGTACGATTCCTTCGTAAGTAGTTACTTCACAGATTAATAATACCCCTACCTACCTTTACGCTAGTAATGTAGTTCAATGACCTACCTAAATGACCTACCTATTACTAGTATCTCATCTATGTCCAAAGTCTTTTCAATTCTGTGCTTATAGACTTTAAAAAATTGTTTTATTTAAGGCTCCCCTGTCCCTAAAATTAGCAACTCGGTTCACGATGTTTCAAACATCGAACGAAATAGCTTGGAAATAAAGTTCTTGTCAGCACGTAGGTACTGTAAACTGTAACGTGGATGTTACTGTTAAGTCACTCACTGCGGACGAATCGTGCGAAAACTGAGGTTTTTAATCATTTTTAACTGATCTATATACATATATATAAAAATGTACCCCTATTTCTTCTGGTCATCGCATCACGCGTGAATGGCTGGACTGATTTCGCAAAATCTTTTTTTGTTGAGTTTGTTATTGTCAGGAGAAGGTTCTTGTGTAGGGTAGTGTAGTGTAGTATAGGGTAGTGTAGAGTAGGGTAGGGTAGTGTAGTGTTAGATGGTACGAAGTTCGCCGGGAGAGCTAGTTATAAATAAAATAAGAATTTCCAAAAGTAAGAAAACTAAATCATTTTATATTGTTTTGTCAAGAAGTTCTTAATTTATTATAATGTTTCGATTAAAATTGCAACAGTTCTATGGTTACAAATAGAAAAAAAATGCATTAGGATGTATACCTACCTATTTCTCGCGACAATACACGACTATTAAAAAAACTTTTACCTAAAAGTTTAAATAGGTTTTTCAAAATTTAGGTATTTATTTACTTAATAGATACTTACTATGTGACCTACCTAACCGTTTGCACACACGTTTGTTTCTCGTGACAGTGCACGATTGTCAAATAGGTAGGAAGGTAAAGCTTGTACCTAAAAGTTTTCATTTTTAGAAAATTAGGTAGATATTTACTAGGTTACTGTTCTTTATTCTGTGTTCTTATTACACAATAGGTACCATGTTTAAGAATATATATCAATCAATAAATTTATTTCTAGCTCCATACCTACTAGTTTAATTTATTTAAAAAATACTAGTTTACAGATTTCTCATCCAAGTCTGATATTGTAGACAACTAATAAATCTAACTTCATAATCTAATCAACTAAATAAATTTATTATTTCGATTTCATTTTTAAAACAGGAAACTAAATATTATGTATATTATAATATTTATAATTCAAAAACAACTTATGTAAAGGTAGGTAACTATTATTTACAACTTACTTAAATGTCATCTACTTATCACAGTTTAGGCATTTTGTCACACGTCAGTATTAAGAGGATTGTGAGGCTGCGACTTTTCATACAAACGGCGTTAACGATTTTCACCTATTAAATGTTAACCGATTTGGACCAACTTTTGATAGGTTGTCAGTCAGAACAAAAGCTAGGCTTATACGTTTCGTTTCATAAATAACTGATTATTAATAAACAAAAAAATACCGAAATTAGTTTTGTATGAAAACACGTGAACAACTATAAAATTAAACTTAAGGTGAATTGGAGGTATTCCGAATTTGGTTATATTCGGACAATCGAAAAATCTACCACACGAAATAATATTTTTATGTTAGCAACATTAACCTAGGCGCCATGTTGATTTGGCTATCGGGTACTAATATATATACTGTGCTATCGGTCTCCAGTTGAAGCTCGTCGCTAGCGGCTTTCGGACGAATGCAGTGACAGTTTTTGTGCCAACGGACGATTTCGCGCCATTTTTAGCAAATCGGAATAACCCCAACTTGGATTGTGTCTAAACTAGGTAAGTAAATGAATTGACTGTTTGTTATTATGGTAAATTGTTCTTTTTTAAGGACAATTCAATTTTTCAGGACGTTCTATCTCTCAATTTTAGTTTTATTCGAAATAAACCCCACGGGATATTCCGACATGTTTTGTGTTCGGAATAAACCCATTTTGATTTCTCAGTAATTTAAAGAGGTTCTCAACCTTTCAAAATAGTAGTGAATCTGTACCTTACAGAGACAAAGCTTCGTACAACCGATAAAACGCGTTAAACGCACCCTTAAGTATGACTTTGTTTCGTTTTTATAAGTTTGTAAGTATTTCGTCTTAATACATATAGGTACTTATTGACATTTTCCGAAAAAAATTTTCAATGCAAGGACTGATTGATTGCGTCTAAAATGAATGTGAAATGAAGGTGTAGGTAAGGGACGGTATACCAAAATACAAGGTGCAAGGGACTGCGTTTTCAGTCCACGAAACTGAACAACTTTCCCCAAGAATGTTACAAAGACTAATCACGCCTGCATATATTTTGGTACACCGTTCTTTACACTCTATATAATTAGTAGGAACCTAACATAACTATCTTGATCTATCTTGCTTGATAGAGAAACAAAAATAAAGTTTGGTATAAATTTCTTGCCTTTAATTTCAAAATTTACAACACTCGAATCATCATGTGTAGCCAAAATGTCGAGGACCTCTGTCACTGGATGGGGTAATTCCGAATTTTAAATCTATGAAAGTTGGGTTGAGCTATATACTTGACATATACGTAAATATTTTTTCATCTCTCCTGTTCGGAAAGTTTAATTTTCATGAGTAGATAGCCGGGCGGAACATTGCTTTTCCATCCCTAGGGAGGAAAGTATTGTCATCCCTAGGGTGGAAAGTAATTTTTTTTTAAATTGCTAGCCACGGAGTCGAAGATAATTGAGTTACATCATATTATTAAATTACATTAAAATAAGAGGTTTTCGTATATCTAAACTCAACTAAACATTAAACACGTCGTTTAATGTTTAGTTGAGTTGATTTTTTTAGATCTATAGGTTAATATTAAATCATTCTGCTGCGCGCCATATTGCAATGATAAAATGACACTTTTTTTCAATTTTCGCCATGGCCACCTAGATGCACGTCGTGACCATCTCGATTAGGTACAATCTAGTCGGCCGTGGCTAGCGGCCATTGCGAAAAGGTTGGAGGCTGGGTATAGGTAAGCTTAAATTATTGATATCTAATTAATACTTTATATCATATAAATAATTCATTTCCTCACAGTCGAAATGAAAAGTAGAGTGTTTAACTCGGGTGAAATGACCCATTCCACCCTCGAATTATTGGCGCTCTCACTTCGTTCGAGCGCCAGAAATATCTCGAGTGAAATGGGTCACTTTCTTCCCTTGATTAACAATCTACTATTGTCACCGAGGGTTTTCCGAAAGTAAAAGATATATGCACTTTAAATACTAGGTCAAAATACACCTTTGAATGAGTTCGGAATAAACCCGACATGGTTCGGAATATTCCCAAGAGAAGAAAAAAAATGCGTTTTTTTAAATATGCATAATAAATTAACTAAAATACATATCATGACTCTATAAGTGTACGCTAATAGATAATTTCCTTGACTAGACAGAAGTAAAATCAGTTTAAAAAAAAACAATTACACATCTTTTACAAATAAATAAAAACTAAAACTACCTATCAACTCAACAAAAATCGTATCGAAATAGCCCCAATGCACCTTATTAACTTTATCGAAAAACAAAAACGTAGGTATAAGCCTAGCTTTTGTTCTTACTGTCAACCTATCAAAAATTGATCCAAATCGGTTAACATTTAAGTGGTTAAAATCGTTAACGCCGTTTGTATGAAAAGTCGCAGCTTCACAATCCTCTTAATTACCTACCTACATAATATAGGTACATACTTACAGGTGCAATCTACTAGGTACTGAACAACTTCTGTTCGTGACTGTGGAAATCGTAAAAAAGTTAAACTTCATACAAATTAATCGATATTTTGTGCATTTTTGTATGTATTGCTTCTAAATATTTGCTTTTAAGGAATTGACTATTGGGTTCCTTGGGGAAAGTTGTTCAGTATGATGAGTAGAACCTACAATAATTTTATTGACACCTGTACCTAAAATATTATTTGAATAAGAATATAACACGCACGACTGCTTAAGATAAAAAAATACCGCTCTTAATGAAAATTCCCCAAAGTTATTAAGTAAGTAGGTATAGGCACAACTTATAGGTAAGTACCAATTTTTAAGTACTGTAAATCTACCTAGGTAAGGTACTTACCTACCTAAAATGCTAAAATATTACCCTACATTAAAATTACTCGGTCGGTCGGTTACCGACAGTCAGTACGTAGGTACTTTATTCATATTATCATTTATCATACATAACTATAGGTAGGAAGGTACTCATACTAGGTAGTTAGGTATTATTTTATGTATTGAATTGCTTCATTAAAAAACCTAAGTATTTTTAACCAGACAGTCAGAACTCAAACCTGAATATAGGTACCTACTAAATAAAAATGGCGGGCAGTGTTGCCGTTAGGACAATCTAGTTTGTGGCCACATAAAATAAAAAAAGTGGCAAGTTTTGTAAAAAAAAAAACACTTTCGAAATGTGGCTAGAAGTGGCAAAATATCATGTAATTTTGGCCTACTTTAATAAGCTATTGATAATATAATATTATTATTATATGGGAATAGGGATAGGGATAATTGAATTTAATTGAAACAGTATCTAAATACATGTTAATACTAAAAATATCTAGTACATAGGTATATAACCAATCATCAGGTGGACCTCGTCCACTTCCGTACTGTTAAACTTTGAAAAATATAATTAGAAATCAATTTGAAGGTCTAAAATGTTATCTAGTAATACTTGTAATACTGAAATCTCTTATAAAAAATAGTCAACGTCAATGGGTGATGATGATGTATTTTAGATGGTGTTTCGATTTGTTTGAACGCTTTGAGTGTTTTTGTAATTTTGTTTAAAAATTCAGGTGGCAAAACATATAGTTGTGGAAGGTTTTTTCATTATTTTTAATTGGTTTCTAATCATATTTATGGAATTAACTGTTAATGCACCTAAGCAGCCTTTCTACTTCTGCATTAAAATGAGGAAGGGACAAGACAGCAATAGCCAAGTAAATTATTTACTCGGTCGACTGTCAACAGCAACAGTCTAAAAAATAATTAGCAAAAGTAGCTAGAAGTATCTAGAATCGTTTTGGTGGCTAAAATTGATTATTTTTTAGCTAAACCGTTAAAAATCCGCTAGGTCTAGCCACAAAGCGGCTAAAATGGCAACACTGATGGCGGGACACGAGCAGCGGGAAGGAAGGTGAAGGTGAGGCGGCGGGCGGGCCGAAAAAGCCACGCACGCGCAGTTCAGCGTTCAGTTCACACGCGCGCCGAAACCGCGGTTGGCCTCCACGTGGACGTAATCCTCCCCCCTCACCTCACTTACGCCGCGTTCACTGCGCCCGTTGCTGCCCCAACCAACCTTCGACGACCGACGAGCGCGAGCGAGCGCGCTCCGAGAGACCGAACATACCTAGGTAGGTATATTTATATCGTGTCTACACAGTCAGTGCTGACGCCATGTAAATAGGTTAGTTATGTTTTGATGTTTCTATTCCTATTTTTTTTACTATTATTATTTTATCTCATAGTTATGTACTAGCAAAGAACTTATTAATTATTTTATTACTTACTTAGAACCTATTATTAAAGATAGTACCAAAATCGTACCTACCTTCTTAAATACATACTTATGTATCTACCTATTATTAATTAAGTATAATGATATTATACCTATTATTTTGTTGACTACATATAGCAAAACAAACTGACTGAGAATTTGAACTTCATGTACCTACCTTCCTACCTAGATACTTATTACATATTATTACCTAAACTAGTAACTATAGCACAGATGAGATTACTAGTTAAGACTATAGTATCTCATTTGTGCTTTTTCTTCCTACGAATGTGCTACCTTTTACATTTTTACTTTATTAGGTCAATTAAGTGTAAGAGATAATCTGTGAATAAGTAAGTAGGTACTTACCTAGTAGTTAGGTAGGTACTAATGATGAATGATACCTATCTACTATTGTAATTTAAAAAAGTGGCTATGTGCGTGTCGGACCACGTGCTAAGTAGGGTTCCGTAGTATAAATGTACCTTTAGTTTACTTGAAGTATTTTAAAAATTAAGCCATGATTGCATTGGTTACCTAGTATACCTAAGATAAGAACCATGCCGACAACATTTTGTATGGAAAATCTATAATTTTTATCAAATCCGACTTCATACCTAGGTAGGTAGGTACTCCTACACTAAGAAAGTCTTAGGTACTTATTTTCTTAAATTATTTGCCCTACTATTACCAAAACCTTCCAATACTATCCGGGGCACGGCAGTGACCCCGCCAAGTCCAGCAAAAACAAACAAAGGCAAAGTACCTACCATCCTTTTCTCGAAGCCATTCGGCACATTTTCGACCCTCCTGTAACTTCGTTGTGGATAAAGCTTGAAGTCTAAATTTTGAGTAACCCAGGAGCACACATTAAAACTAGTTAGGTATATTCCCAAATTACATTCAATTCTGTAGTTTTGGAATAAGTCAAAGTTCCTTATGAGGAAACGCAGTCTAAAGAATAGGTATTTAAATAAAATGTTGCTGTCTCTCTCCCCTAAACCTCTCCGTATACAGCAAGAAATGGAGAACTGCTGCGCAGGCCGATAACAGGCACTAAAATTGACCAAAACAGCATTTCGTAGTCCCCTATTTCCTTTTCCAAAACTTGAGCAATATTTTTTTTTCAAAAATAATTCAAAAAACGCTCATTATATTGGTGATATGCGTATAATTTTTTTTACTTTTTTATTTATATGCGTATTACGTTTTAATAGGTAAATTTTCTCAGTTACCCTGGTCACAGAATTACAATATGGCCTATAGGCTTATAGGCAATATCGCAATACTGTGCCATGACCATGGTAGATGTAGATCTGATGGATAATCATTTTTGCTCTTTTGTCATTATCCAGAGAGGAAACAGGGGACAAGTTTTTATGGAAAAAATGGCGCTCGCGTTTCCTCTTAATTTTGTCACCGACACACTCAATCACCTATTATCAAAATTATAAGGTACTTCTAGCAGATACACAAACTTCAAATTTTGAATAGAATTAGTGTAAGGCCTATAAAGAAAGGAAAAACTTATAGATACCTCCATTTCAGTACCGTTTTCTAGTTATTAAATCTGCATATGTAACTTTGTAATCCTATATAAATAGATCCTAAATATATCTAATTACAAAGTTATTTTTACAGGCGGGAAACTCTTGTTTTCATACCATTCCGTAGATTTTATTTTAACTTTTATTTTAACCATTTACTATCGAGACTTGCGAAAATGGCCGTTTGAGAGGATCATTCGGTGGTGATTCTGGGGAAACCGGTGAGATGTTTAGGAATCCCTCATCATCATTACAGCTCATATACGTCCCCACCGAGGGGCTCGAGCCTACCCTGAATCAGGGCGATTAGGCCTTAGTCGACCACGCGGGCCCAGTGCGGGTTGGTCGACTTCACACACAACCTTCGAGTTTCTTCGCAGGCGTGTGCAGGTTTCCTCACGATGTTTTCCTTCACCGTTAAAGCAATCGGTAAATATGTACGTAAGTTTTTGAAAAACTCATTGGTACATTGGCCGTCCAGATTTGAACCCGGTACCTCTGGTTAGATGGACCGAGTCGTTACCGGTTGAGCCACCGACGCTTTTTAGGAATCCCTGATTCTCTGGTAATTATGAAAATAGGAGCAAAAGTTAAGTTGTGAAGGAAATAATGTGAATCTTGGCTGAGTAAACGGTCCAGAAAAATCAAAATAATTAAAATGAATTAGTTATTTTATTTATTAAAGAAATATTTTTTTTGTACTGATATGGTCACTATAAAATGTTTTAGTTAATTAATTAAGTAACAATACATCACATAGATCGACATGTACTTGGTTTTACTAAATCTCATCACAACTTTTTGCGGTAGCAGAACTGCGTTGCGAGACTTGTATCTTTGTACATGTTATGTTTTTATGGGTATGGGGACAAAATAAAATCTTGCTGGTACCTAGTTGAAGGTGGTAGTTATATGTTTGATTACTTACAAAAATGTTATTATTAAGTAGTTGCCTATAATAATAATAAAAAAAAATCTGTAGCACACTTTTTAAAGAACTCCAATATACCTAAGTATACCTACCTCAACATTGCATTGATGAGTGGTATCTAACACCACAGAAAATGCTTTAATATTTTTTTAGGAATCAAAATATAACTTCATCCGCCCGCCCATCATATAAGCAAAGTAGCCCAAAATGTAGGTAGTTATTTTATTTATTAAAGAAATATTTTTTTTGTACTGATATGGTCACTATAAAATGTTTTAGTTAATTAATTAAGTAACAATACATCACATAGATCGACATGTACTTGGTTTTACTAAATCTCATCACAACTTTTTGCGGTAGCAGAACTGCGTTGCGAGACTTGTATCTTTGTACATGTTATGTTTTTATAGGTATGGGGACAAAATAAAATCTTGCTGGTACCTAGTTGAAGGTGGTAGTTATATGTTTGATTACTTACAAAAATGTTATTATTAAGTAGTTGCCTATAATAATAATAAAAAAAAATCTGTAGCACACTTTTTAAAGAACTCCAATATACCTAAGTATACCTACCTCAACATTGCATTGATGAGTGGTATCTAACACCACAGAAAATGCTTTAATATTTTTTTAGGAATCAAAATATAACTTCATCCGCCCGCCCATCATATAAGCAAAGTAGCCCAAAATGTAGGTAGTTATTTTATTTATTAAAGAAATATTTTTTTTGTACTGATATGGTCACTATAAAATGTTTTAGTTAATTAATTAAGTAACAATACATCACATAGATCGACATGTACTTGGTTTTACTAAATCTCATCACAACTTTTTGCGGTAGCAGAACTGCGTTGCGAGACTTGTATCTTTGTACATGTTATGTTTTTATGGGTATGGGGACAAAATAAAATCTTGCTGGTACCTAGTTGAAGGTGGTAGTTATATGTTTGATTACTTACAAAAATGTTATTATTAAGTAGTTGCCTATAATAATAATAAAAAAAAATCTGTAGCACACTTTTTAAAGAACTCCAATATACCTAAGTATACCTACCTCAACATTGCATTGATGAGTGGTATCTAACACCACAGAAAATGCTTTAATATTTTTTTAGGAATCAAAATATAACTTCATCCGCCCGCCCATCATATAAGCAAAGTAGCCCAAAATGTAGGTAGTTATTTTATTTATTAAAGAAATATTTTTTTTGTACTGATATGGTCACTATAAAATGTTTTAGTTAATTAATTAAGTAACAATACATCACATAGATCGACATGTACTTGGTTTTACTAAATCTCATCACAACTTTTTGCGGTAGCAGAACTGCGTTGCGAGACTTGTATCTTTGTACATGTTATGTTTTTATGGGTATGGGGACAAAATAAAATCTTGCTGGTACCTAGTTGAAGGTGGTAGTTATATGTTTGATTACTTACAAAAATGTTATTATTAAGTAGTTGCCTATAATAATAATAATAAAAAATCTGTAGCACACTTTTTAAAGAACTCCAATATACCTAAGTATACCTACCTCAACATTGCATTGATGAGTGGTATCTAACACCACAGAAAATGCTTTAATATTTTTTTAGGAATCAAAATATAACTTCATCCGCCCGCCCATCATATAAGCAAGGTAGCCCAAAATGTAGGTAAGAGGTAGGTAGGTACCCTACCACAGTATATATATTAGTACTAAACCCTACTGAAAAACGGCAGTTGATTGCACGGTGAATAGGGGATCGGATTAACCTGGGTTCGGATTATCGAGGCCCTGTTAAAATAGCACAAAGGTTAACTTAACGTTTTTTATTTTAATGAAAATAACACCAATAAAAGGTCATTTTAGTAATGTTATGTAGTGTTTAAGGCATATACGCATACACAATACGTACAATAGTGAGGTGAGGACCGAGGTTGTTCAGGCGAGGGGGGAGTGGAAGACCAAGCCAGCGTGGAGTCTCCGCGACGAAAACGAAAGACGCCCACTGCTAACTCCGCTCCACACCGCATTCGGCCGCAAACCGTCGGTCGAGTGAACGTGTCTCGTACTTGAGTCCTCCTATTTTGAACCTACACCAACATTGACACCATTGTGCCACAAGTTCACAGGACACTGAAAAGTTATCATCATCCATCAATTTAAAATGATAGGTAAGAAAAGTTACTTATCTATTGTTAGATAAACTACTTACACAATTATATTTTAATATTATTGTAAGTAGGTACTTAAATAATATAAAATCTGGGCTGTTAATTTTTACCGTAGAAATGGGCAAATATATTAAACTTTTTTTAATTTTCAAAAAAAAATCTAGAGAAAAAATATGTTATTATTATCTTTGTACCTACCTACCTTTAATTTATTAGCTAATATAGTGACCTAATTACTATACAAACCTTTTCAGTAGAGAATTTAATTTGATCAATCTTTTGTGCAGTTATTAGACTGATTGATGTGGTGTAGATAGATAATAAATAATATATAGAGTGGAGGGGAAGGTGTGCGGTGCGGTGAGGTGCGGTGAGGAGGGGATAGCGGGGTCGCCGCGCCGGCCAATACACGTGGAGGCTCGCACCGCGGCACTGTATCGCGTCGAAACCGCGGTGCAGGCCTCCACGTGCGTCTAGAGGACATTCACTTTTGTGTACTCCGCTCTCCCTTCCCCGCCTCTACCCCTACGTTGCCTTTACAATGTGCATCCTGATATCCCTGCCCGATCGTTGCTGCATGCCATACGCAACAGAAACTACACTGTGAACGGTCGTTGTACCGAATTGTGGAATTAGGACGTGTTAGGAATAGTAATGCAGGCATTTTTAAGTTCTGAAATCAAATCGTTTCACTCGCCAGGTGATGAAGAACGTGTCCATCAGTGCGGAGAATGTGGTCTGACGCTTTCCACTCGAAGTGCATTGACTGCTCATGCACGCTCGCATCGTTCTGCTGCCGATGCACACCGCTGCGATGTCTGTCACAAAACTTTCGCCGTACCAGCTCGCCTTGTGCGCCATTATCGGACCCATACAGGTGAACGACCTTTCGAATGTGAATACTGCCATAAAATGTTTAGCGTTAAGGAAAACCTTCAAGTTCATCGGCGCATCCATACCAAAGAAAGGCCATACCGATGTGGAGTATGCGGAGCAGCTTTTGAGCATTCTGGAAAACTTCATCGCCATGCCCGAATTCATACAGGCGAGCGACCTCATGCGTGCCCTCATTGCCACAAGACATTTATCCAGTCCGGACAGCTCGTCATCCACCTTCGTACGCACACTGGTGAAAAACCATATCGGTGTCCGGCGCCAGGATGCGGCAAAGGTTTTACTTGTTCCAAGCAGCTTAAAGTGCACTCTCGCACACACACTGGAGAACGTCCCTATACATGTGACATATGCCTTCGTGATTTCGGATACAACCATGTTTTAAAACTACATCGTTTTCAACATTATGGGGAACGATGCTATCGTTGTACTGTTTGCGATGGAACTTTTAATACTAAGAAACAGATGGAAGCCCACATATACAAAGAACACGGTGCAGAAACTCCTCGGACTCCAGCAATACAATCCAGTGTACCGTTGCTGGTAAATGGAAATGTTATGTGTGATATCGTGGAGGCGGCTCTTCAGCAATTACCACCGACACCGCCTAGCTCACCTCCCTCTCCTCAGAATTTGTCCACGGTGTTAGTTACGCCTGTAGCACCTTCATCAAGTATCAAAATGACGATATCTTCTCCCCTTCCACCACCCACTACATCTAATTTTCAATTCACTTTCGAACCATCTTCTTTGCCACCTCGCAAGCGGAAACTAATTCCCCAACCTGAAACACCTGCACCACCTGCACCAGCAGTGCGCCATACCTCAGTCATACAATTTGCTCCAGCTTCAACAGACTCCTAGTAGAATTATTAAAATTATTGTAGCTTGTTAATATATCTCTAGTTTACACTCCATAATTTTCTAATCAGCAAATCAATGTTTATATATAAGTTAGTATGTAGTGTTTTAACTGCTTTATATGTACGTGTTTGTTAATTCATGTAGGTGATGTAGATATATTGAGATTGTAGACTTTGTGCCTCCACTGGAGAATAAATGATTTTATTGCTGTAATCTGTTTTTTCCCATGCAGAATGTACCAGTTTTTTAAAGGAGGTTTATGTAGTAAGATGTATATATAGGTAATATACATTACCTAGGTACTTAAGATATTTTGTTGCCCAATAATAATCTTTCAGGAATAATTGAATTGTAAAACGTAATTAACTAAAAAAAAACCTTTCGTAGTATCTACCGATTATTGTTTTACCTGATATTAGGTAATATTATGTATGTACGGTATATTTTAAATCTGAAGAGTATTGAAAATAGTAGGACAGTGTATATGTAGCGCTAAGTAGGGTTTCTTAATTTAGATAGTATAATAGTCGACCTTGTAAAAAGTCATAGTCAGACGCACTAAATTTTTTATTTTAAATAATGATTTTCCATATAAATTTTGTATACCAACTGCTTAAGTAAATATTTTTATATAATATTTTTAAAGACTACGGAACCCTACTCTGCGCGTGGTTCGATACGCACTTAGCCACTTTTTATTTATTAAAGTATTAATGTACATAATTTAATGAGTATTTTTAACGTGCGAGTACTTATGCGTTTTAAAATATTTATAAGAGCTACCTACCAGAAAGTGTTATTGGATAGCAATTTATAGGTGAATTTTCATACTTGTAAGTAGGTACCTAATGGTAATGAAGTGAACTTTTTTTGACAAATAAACTAAAAGACTATTACTTAATGTAATGTAGCTGACTATGCATTTCGTGCCGACGTCGTTAGCATTAAGCACCTATTTTGTAATTTATATTTACCTACTGATAATTGTTATTAATTATACCTGATGCCTTCGACCATACATACAAAAATGTATGTATGGTCCAAGACTGATGCAAATAAAACAAAATACCAAATTTTTTCGATTTTTTTTTATACCTATTCTTTTGAGACCAAGGATTTGAACTAGGATAATATTTCAATACAAACTAATTCCCCAACCTGAAACACCTGCACCACCTGCACCAGCAGTGCGCCATACCTCAGTCATACAATTTGCTCCAGCTTCAACAGACTCCTAGTAGAATTATTAAAATTATTGTAGCTTGTTAATATATCTCTAGTTTACACTCCATAATTTTCTAATCAGCAAATCAATGTTTCATCAATCAATGTTTCAATCAACATAATATTACCTAATATCAGGTAAAACAATAGAAGCGTCGGTGGCTCAACCGGTAACGACTCGGTCCATCTAACCAGAGAAACCGGGTTCAAATCTGGACGGCCAATGTACCAATGAGTTTTTCAAAAAACTTACGTACATACTCACCGATTGCTTTAACGGTGAAGGAAAAACATCGTGAGGAAACCTGCACACGCCTGCGAAGAAACTCGAAGGTTGTGTGTGAAGTCGACCAACCCGCACTGGGCCCGCGTGGTCGACTAAGGCCTAATCGCCCTGATTCAGGGTAGGCTCGAGCCCCTCGGTGGGGACGTATATGAGCTGTAATGATGAATATTTCAATAATTCGTAAAGAATCGGTTAACATTGAACCAGTCGCACATAGTGCACAATGAAAATTTTTGTCGCCGACATTAGATTCCTCGAGGAGAGTTCCCCGTATAAAAAAAATACAACGGAAAGTTGTTCGTCTTCTATCCTCCTCAAAATGCTTCTGTCACACCATTATTCAACCAAAGTATATATATTAACTGTCATCTTGGTTATTAAGTACCTCCTATTTCCTTTCAAAGAATAGACGATAAAAAAAACAAATAATACCACCTATTCTTTGAGATCAAGGAATTTAACACTACTTATGCAACTTGAATTTAACCTTTTAAGGCTAGCACCAAATCAGAGTTGAAAAGATTTCGCTCTCTTCAATGACATCCGGCTTTCCATGTTTTATCCTTTGATACAACAAAGTTCGAGAACCAGTGTCTTCTATACATAGGTACCTACCACAGTATTGCGATATTACCTAATTGTAATTCTGTGTAGTACTTACGTAGTAACTAATTAGTAATCTGTGGTAGTACCTCAGAGTAAGTATTATACTAGGTAGTACCTACTATCTAGTATACTAATTACTCTGAGCTACTATAATATTATTGACTACGAAGTTAATTTCGATATTTTTATAAAAAAATTGAGAGGTTTGACTGTACCTCACCTGATGGTACCTAAGTGCCGATGCAGCTAGGGCTGCGAGGTGTCATATATTTTAAAACGTCCTCTATCAGAAAATTGGTCTCGCCTTTTAATTTGAAATCTATATTTTATTGTAAACAATATTATTGTCTTTATGTTCATCCCATGTCCTTTATTTAATCATATCAAATCTTCTAAAACATAAAATAGGAGCTGGCAACCCTAGATGCAGGCGAAAGATGTAAAACGCAAGCTCAAAAAAAGTTACCGGTTTTGATAAAATTTATATGGGACCAACTTCGAATTATGCTCTATCCAATAAAAAAAAGAATTTCAAACATTGGTCCACAATTGATGGAAAATTCGGCGGAAATAATTATATAAAAAATTACAGTCGTACTAATAGAACCTTCTCCTTTTTTGAAGTCGGTTAAAAATTGTAAAGGCAAAAAGATCTCTAGGTATGTTGAAGATATTCGAAAAAACAACTATGACGAATTAATAAGAATTTAATTTTTAAAGGTTTTTAATTTTTTGTCTGTTTGAACGCGCATCACGCAAAAACTTCTGAACAGATTGTGATGAAAATTTGTATAGTGACAGACGGCGTATATCCCGGAATCCTTACTAATATTATAAATGTGAAAAAATATTTGTTTGTTTCTTTGTTACCTTTTCACGCTTCAACGCCTTGACCAATCTTAATGAAATTTGGCATGCAGGTAGCCTGTGTCACAAGGAAGGACATAGGTTACTTTTTATCCCGTGAAAATAGCATAGCCCGATGCAATTCCCGAGGGAACTGAAAATATACTCTTTTTTGGTTAATTAACATCGCAACGGAACAATGGATTGTGTAATTTTTTGCACCGAGATGATTGAGGGGGTGGTAAATGACACGATTTACTAATAAGCATATCCTGACATAGTTCCCGAGAGATGCGGAGAAAATTTATGTCCACGCTCTCGAGCCGCTTGCGGCTCGTGCACCGTGCACCCTCTAAGTCAGTCACAAAAACGATGTCCACGCGGGCGAAGCCGCGGGCAAAAGCTAGTAACATAATAAATATATAAAAAATCATGAAAATTTACCGAGAAATAAATAACCAGCAATCAAAACCTTGCTACAGTACAAATTTAGTATATTTCAGAGGTCCATTATAACTGGATGTTGACGTATCTGGCGTCGGAAGGGCTGCTACCTCCTGATCCTGTCCGGGAGGTCGTGGTTCGAATCCTGCCACGTACCAATGTGATTTCGATTGCATATGTACGTTTATCCTACGATCTTATGTGAAGGAAGACCTTGTAAGGAAACCTGCACACGCCAAGAATTAGTACTAATATACAGGTGAGTTTTTTTTTTAGGGTCAGTATGGGGAAATTCTAAAGTATAAGAGATAGAGAAAAACGCTCTTAGGAACCGTGATCTCAATTTTAGAGAAAATAAAAATGGCGTTTTAAAAAATACAATAATCTTAATATGTTCGAAAATATGACATTTCTTAAAAAAAAAATTTTTGTTGTTTCGATTGTATATCATTATAAACAACCCAAAAATTGTATGGAAACCATAAGTCTAAACAAGATGGAGCCACTGCGCACAATAGTCGCCTTGCACAAAATTACCTCAACGAAAGGTTTGGGAACACGTGGATGACTGATGGAGTGATGTTGAACCTATGGCGAAGTCCAGTTGCCAGCGCGGACATATAACGCCCATGGATTTTTTTCTTTGAGTTCACTTAACAAATTAAGTGTACAATAATCGCTACTATTGATGATTTAAAATATTCAGTCCGTCAAATCATACAATGCACTGAGAAATGCAACTCGGGGAGTGCTTCGCCGAAGTCGACTGTGCTTAGGCGAAAGTGGAAGACATTTCGCACAATTTTAAGATAAATTTAGTTTCGTGGGGCTAAGGCAAGTGGCAGATTTTTGGTTTTGTTTCATTTCAATTATCCGTCCTATCAACTGGATAATAAAATGTATCTTTATTAAAATGTTAATTTCAACGATTTCTAGCAACTGTAGACCTACGGTCTCCATACAATTTTTGGTTTGTATAGTGATATACAATCGAAATAACAAAAACAAATGTTTTTCTTAAAAAGCCATATCTCCGTATCTAACTATCAAGGTTTTTTTTTATTTTTTAAAACTCCATTTTGATTTTCTCTAATATTGAGATCACGGTTCCTGAGCGTTTTTCTATATCTCTTATAGTTTTCTTATCTATTACCATAAAAAAAACTCACCTGTATATTATACTGTGCCAAGAAAGTAAGAGTTGTGTGTGTGTGAAGTCGACGAACCCGCATTGGGTCCACGTGGTCGATTAAGGCCCGATTGCTCTAATTCAGGGAAGGCTCGAGCCCCTCGGTGGGGACGTATACGAGCTGATATGATAATGGATGACGTATCTGTCGTGTGAATAGTAAACTACAAGATGGAAGGGATTTTACCAAGATTCCCCAACCCAATAGAACTGGATAAATCTTCATGCCGAAACACATCACAATGTTAACATTGATGTTTCAGCGGCAAGACTTAGGTAACATGATGGTAGCCAGTCAAGCGGGCTTAAAAATGCCCTAACCACTATCCAAACCAAATCTTACAAATCATGACCCACCGAGAATCGAAACCGCGACCTCCTGATGTGAAGGGAGTGCACTAACCACGGAACCAGTTTACTCCCAGACCATCCACGTAAAACAGTAAGTACCACTGCGAAAACAATTACAGAGCAGTTAAACGAACTGATTTTCAAAATTAGATAAAGTAACAAGAAGAGAGCTGTGTTTTTCGGCTGTTGGTGGCTTCCCACTCGGTGGGCCGACGAAATTGTTAAAGTGGGAAGCCTCTCGATGCGGGCAGCGCATGTCCAGTCATTGTAGAAATCTTTGGGGAAGGCCTTTGTGATATGATGCTATGCTCGGAATTTCCCTACGCGATCGAATCAGAAATGAGGAGATCCGCACGAGAACCAAAGTAACCGACATACTTAGCTCACAGAATTGCTAAACTGAAGTGGCGACCGCGCACCGGAAAACTTAGCGTAGGCAGGCTTCCCACACGGTGGACCGGCGACCTGGTGAAGATTGTGGGAAGCCGCTGGATGCGGGCAGCGTAGGACTGGACGTCGTGCAAATCCTTGAGGGAGGCCTTGGACCAGCAGTGGACGTCTTTCGGCTGATATGATGAAGATCATACTTCTGGCGGAAATGAGGCGACACGACAAGGGAAAATCGCTCTCCGGTAAAACGTCCCAAGTAGCACAAACGCTGTGTGTGTATCATTTATCTTAAATAGCATAGAGTATATAGCAATTTATAAAATACGCAGTCGGATAGAGGCACAATATACGGTAAATTATATTTTTTAACCATAAGCACAGTATATATATTAGTACTATGCCATAAGCTTCATTAAATTACTGTGTATACGTTTAAACAGCGTTTTTAAATTGCTGTAATATAACAGAGTTTGAATTCAGCCATGTAAACGTTCCTAAGTCAATGTTAAAAAGCAATCGTAAAAAAGCTTCTTACGCATGCATTAAATTGATATTTTCTGTATAAATGACAAGGAGTTTACTATTATAGTGCTTTAAATACATATAACACAGATAATAATCACGGAAGTTTCGAACAATTGCGATAAAAAAGTACTGTCAGTGCTAAATAAATGTTGTTACTTTGCCGGCCGCTATATAAGTCACTGCTTATTTGTTACTTTTAGAGCAATAAAACACTCTTAATATGCATTAATTAGATAATATGAAAATATTAAAACACTTCAACCGTTAATATTAGAAATCTTTTTAAAATGGACACAGTGGAAAAACCGTGTCTAAAACAGTGGAAAAAAAATGAAAGGAGTGGTGCCTACTGGAGAAAAGTTCAGAATCAATTTAAGATTTTAAAATAATATACACCTGAAAATAATGAAGAGTAAGGTTTACTTATATTACAGCTAAAAGCAATTTAGTGGCTTCTTTTCTTGCTGACAGCAACATAAAAGCCACTATCGTTACTAATTTAGTGGCTTCTTTTCTTGCTTACAGCAACATAAAAGCCACTATCGTATAAGAGCAATATAATATAAGTGCTCAAAATTAGCATCCTTCATTGCAGTAAACAGTTTAAAACACATTTTTGTAATGTAAACAGCAACGCCATGTTTTTTGCTCAGAATACAGAAAAAAACAGAACACGCGTACGGCGATAAAAGCGAGGCACATTGTGCTTGTAATCGGTGTAGTTTTGACGTTTTGTTCCTTCTAAATCCTGCATGCAGGTGATTTATTTTTGTGAGTAAACAAGCAGTGCTTCTTCATAACTTACCTAATTCAAAGAGTATTAAAATCCGACCTCATAAAGCAACATTACAGCCAAGGGAAGGAGGGTATTCGTGGAGTTTTTGGCTTCAGCGCGCGTCTGCTATTCTGACTTAACGCGCATTCAGGTTTTTTTCTGTATTCTGAGGTTTTTTGTCATTTCAGTTGCAGGTTAAACAACAAACAATATTAAAATGTATTTTCCGTGGTAATTACTACTTAAAAAGTTGTGTTTTGCTAACCCAATAGCTTTGTTTAGCTGTTACGAAACGTTTATTTACGTTTTTACTGTAAAGTAATGTATCACTTTTTTTAGAATTTTTGTTTTATTTTATTATATTTCATAACATAGCTGAAAAAAATAAAAAAATGCATAAAACTTGAGTATACATTAACAGTAAAATTTTATTTGCATGTAAAATTCGTGTAATCACTAATCACCTTCAAAAATATCAATATTTAACCGCCTATTAAATAACCCCACTTTTTGTTATGGTAGTTGTATGAAACTCAATATCTACTTTATTTTTAGGGTTCCGTACAACGTCCGTTGTGCGTCTGTCTGTCTGTCCGTCCGTCTGTCACAGCCAATTTGCTCCGAATCTACTGGACCAAATCAGGTGAAATTTGGTAGGATGGTGTAATTTTATGACCCAAACACATATGTGCGCAGAAAAGATTTTTATAACCGTCATTTTCGGGGAAAAAAATAGGAAATTGAAAAAATAAGGTTTGCAAACTTTACTGTATTATATAGCAAATGAAAGAGTTCGTTGAGGATCTCAAATATATTATTTATTATCATTGTAAAATCAACTTTTTTGATTTTATTCATGAAAGAAGGCGAAAATTGACTATTCCTAATCCTCCCCCCCCCCCCCTATCTCCGAAACTACTAAGCCTAAAATTTTGAAAAAAATACAAAATATATTTCATTGCTTGTAGATTACAGAAAAACCTATAAGAATTCTATCAATTGAAAATAAAGTGGTACAGTCAATATAATATGTTCACTTACGGAAAATAATTCACTAAAACACCACTAGTTAGCGCTAGTAGTATTTTTCTGTTGTTTGCGTTTGTGTCTTTAGTTTGTCATGTGAATAGGTATCATTGTCATAGTTGTGTGGATAGGTGTGGTGGTACGGAACCCTTATACCGCGAGTCCAACTTGCACTTGGCTTTTAAAAATAAAAGACGATTCTGGGACCTTGATTCCACCTACAAAGTTCATCATCAGATTAACTTCAAAATACCAAAAGGATCTCTTGTCACCGGGAATATAATAATATAAAAATACGGCTTCATTCCAAATCTCAACTCAATCGGACCCCTAGAAGTCACTCTAAAATCGATCGCAAGGTTTGATCTAAACAACATACATACATACATACATTGCAAGTTAAATAAAAGCTTCAAAATTATCTGCTGTTTTTATTAAACTGTGGTTTCATTTAATTTAAAAACAAACATATTTTTTAACTTACTTACAAACACTTAGATTCATATATTTCTAGCAACCTTTTTGATTAAAAAATTGGCGAGTTTTTGCAAAATGTATACTGGTTGAAGCACAGTAGATCTGTGGGTGAAGGAAGCAGTTGACAACACTGTCTTGCTTGTTTGGGCTTGAGTTTTTTGGCGGGATTTGTGTGCTCATAACTCTCGTAATTTTTGTTTTTGCATTGTTTTCTGCTGGAATTTTGCTTTTAAAGTAGTGTGTTTCATATTATAGCCTTTGGTCACGTAAACAATGTGGAGAAAATAAAAACCAAATGAAGGAGGACGTGAAAATCCGACTAGCACTGAGTCTGAGTGCAGTTTTAAATTTTATAGTCGCCGTTAGTAATTTTTCTAGTAGAAGATTTTAATGCAATGGAATTAGCATTGCAAATCAAAATAGAAATGAATATTAAATTATTGAAAATGTGTCAAAAACACTCGTACCCAGAGACGTTGGCATATCATAAAAAAGTTTGGGTGGTAGTAAAGCGAATAATATGATATAGTACGGAAGTTTTTTGGCGGGATTTGTAGTAGACGCATTCGTAGTTTTATTTTGTTGTTTTTTTCATTGTTTTTTGCTAGGATTTTGTTTAAGAAGTGGTGCATTTTGGAGAAAAAAGTCTAGTGCACGTGAGCAATGTGGAGAACAAGAAAATAAAACGAACGAGGACGTGAGAACCCAACTTGCTCTGGGTGCAGTTTTATAGACGCCCTACAGCAACTGGGTGTTCCACCTCAGAATGTACCTGCTGCAAATGCTGTCAAGAACTTCAGAGAAGATTTGTAATGCACCGGCACTAGCATTAAAAATCAAAAAACTAAAGGTAGCTTATACGTCAGACCTGGCTGTATGGTCTTAGTCACCTTTGCCTTTTCCACGCTTTTGAAAGCCGGAAAGAAGAACCCAAAAAAAAATGATACACTACGTTTTAGTACGTTAGTATGGTTTTAGCCACAGACTAAGTAGGGTTGGTTTTAGCTGGCTGCAGGCGTAGCATGAGGTCCATTTTGTCTTCCCACTAATGTCAAATGTAGACTTCGAAGCGCGACATAACGGTTGTATCTCGACACTGAGCATGGCCCTCGCGAGATAAGACTGGTCTCGCTCTCATCTGTCATTTGTAGAGAGTGTGTAGAGATTTTTATCTCGTGCCGAGCATGAACGCACCGGAATAGGCTTATTTTGACGTTTGATTGAAGACATATATGTCGGCGCCCCCTTGAGGTATCGACAAACTTCTAGCGACTGTTTATAGATTTTTTGTGTTTTATTATTGTTTTATCATCAAATAACAAATTAGGTACCTACTTTTTCCTTTGCTTAAATCTCAGAAACTTGCAAGAAAACCAACGGAGTCAGACAGTCCCCTTACCTCCAAAGAGCATATAATCACTACGTTTGCCCACCTCACAATCAATAAAAGTTGTTTTTGTGTCAAATTATTACTTAATCAAGCAAACTTTCATATCTCGGTCTCTTTTTGGAAATACAAACCAAACAATTTGCGAACAACAAAACAAAATCATAAACAGATTTGTCGCCTATATAACTGCTATGTCGCCGCGACTTTTCACTCTACACACTCTCTACCTGTAACGGCATGCTCGCACACGCGACTAAAGCCCCTAGAAAGAGATAATTTTCTCTTGTCGCGCGCGACATATGTCTATGACCTCATGCTACGCCTGCAGGACCTTTATATATGTCGCCGTTATATAGGCGACAAATCTGTTTATGATTTTGTTTTGTTGTTCGCAAATTGTTTGGTTTGTATTTCCAAAAAGAGACCGAGATATGAAAGTTTGCTTGATTAAGTAATAATTTGACACAAAAACAACTGTTATTGTTTGTGAGGTGGGCAAACGTAGTGATTATATGCTCTTTGGAGGTGAGGGGACTGTCTGGCTCCGTTGGTTTTCGTGCAAGTTTCTGAGATTTAAGCAAAGGAAAAAGTTAGTACCTAATTTGTTATTTGATGATAAAACAATAATAAAACACAAAAAATCTATAAACAGTCGCTAGAAGTTTGTCGATACCTCAAGGGGGTGCCGAAATATATGTCTTCAATCAAACGTCAAACTTAGACTATTCCGATGCGTTCATGCTCGGCACGAAATAAAAATCTCTACACACTCTCTACAAATGACAGATGAGAGCGCGAACAGTCTTATCTCGCGAGGGCCATGCTCGGTGTCGAGATACAACCGTTTTGTCGCGCTTCGAAGTCTACATTTGACATTAGTGGGTAGACAAAATGGACCTCATGCTACGCCTGCAGGGCAAAGAATAAAATAATTAAATAAATATATTTAGGGACAAATCACACAATATGGTCATCTGGCCCCAAAGTAGGATTCCCTGTGTTATGAGAACCAGAGCGAAGTAAATATTTAATTATCTGTGACCAGAGACTGATATACATACTTATATACGTTTAAATACATACATATATAGATATTTAACACACAGACACAGAGCAAACAAATCTGCTCATCACACAAATGTTTGCTTGCCCTGGGTGGGGATCGAACCCACAACCCTCGGATCAGTAGTCATGAGCACAAACCACTGAGCCACCGAGTCAGTCAAGAGAATATAACAAACTAAAGTTGCTTGGTTGTGAATTTTTCTTGGCCATTGAAACGAGTCCTTCAGCCGAATGCGTAAATCATTTTCACTTTATTCATTTGTTTTTGGATTTGTAATGCTAGTGCCGGTGCATTACAAATCTCTCTGAAGTTCCTGACAGCATTTGCAGCAGCCTAATTCTGAGGTAGAACACCTGGTTGCAGTAGGGCGTCTATAAAACTGTACCCAGTGCAAATTGGGTTTTCACTTAGAGTATTCATGTATAGAGCGCGCGTATAGCATTGTTTACTTTGGGGTGAAGCCAGACGAGCGTAATTTTGTGAGTTGTGAGTCGCACATTTTCTGTCGGTTCCATATAAAAGCCGCTTTGTGCCATATGATGACGCAACATTTCATATGAACGGGCTGAAATTGCGCGACTCACAACTCACAAAATTACGCTTGTCTGGCTTCACCCTTATACTCATCGTAGGCAAGTGAGCTATAGGTAACTATATAGATGTGTATATGTGACAAATAGGGATGGGCTGCTGTGTACTACCGCCTTAGTGGATTATCGATAGCCAAGAACAAACAACAGCATATTATAGCAGGTAACAATGTAACTTGTAAGAATGTATGTGTGGTTTATGAGTTACAATGTTTACTTCCTAATGCATATATAAATAAAACATTGGTACATATACTCACACCTAGATGTACTGTTCGGAGTAGGTAAGTTAATTAACCAAAAATATTTATTTCAGTTTATTATTATAAAGAAATAAAATATCACTTTTAAGTTTTTGTAAATTTTTATCAACCGACTTCAATAAAATTCAATCTATTCGTCACGTTTATGTAATATTATTAGAACTGCAATATATTCACAACAAATGTATTAGGACTTCCAAACAAATATTCAATTATAGATGTAAGTATGTTTTTCCACACATTCTGTCCAAAATATTAATCGAATTATAACCGTTCTTTTGTATTTACTTAAACTTAGGGAAAAGTGCAAGTTTCATCAAAATCTGTTCAGTAGTTTTCAAGACATGGACTAATACGTGTAAGTGTAACGGCTTATCTTATTGATAAAAGCTACAGATATTTGTACACAATATTGTGTCAAAGGTAAAACTTATACACAATGTATTAAGTAAACAAAACAACTATTTTTTTCAAGTTTTTTTACAATTATTACAAAAAAAATATATTACAGTTTTTATTTAAAACTAAAAATAACGAAATGAAAAGATAATTAAGAAATGACGACTTCGAAAAGAAATAAACACTCAATAAATATCAATATTTTCATTAAAATTTATTTGTTTAAAGAGATTTAACTTTCATAATAAATATCGATTGTATTTATACTACTACCGTACGACTCACATCAGTAGTTAGATAATAAGTCCGAGGCGGAGGTGCGGGATAGTGCGTGCGGAACATCTAGCCCCGCCGCTCACGTCTCCTTCACCCCCGCAATGCGTGATTAATTTTTAACTTATGAGTATAAAAAATGGACTTATCGCTGAAATTTGATACTCGATTTGTGTTCAGTAAGTTTCCAAGTATCGTTTTTACAAGATTTTACTATGCATTTGACCATTTTAATAGAATAAATATTTAAAATCACTGCTAGGAATCTACCACTGACGCACACCGCAAGCAGTCGATTATGACCACTAGCGCTTGCGGGCGTAACGTCGCGTTATTCTTATCCGTGCCTACTGTTCTCACTATAAAAGACGCGCTCTTTACCTACATGTATACTCAAAGGGTTTTCACGTTGTATTTTATTTTCTTGTTCTTCACATTGCTCACGTGCACCAGACGATTTTCTCCAAAACGCACCAATTTTTGAAGTAAATTAGAGGCATAAAACAATGCAAATACAATAAAATAAAACTATGAATGCTTCCACCACAAATCCCGCCAAAAAATATACAGGGTTATTGGTAATTAGACCGGATCCTCTTAAGAGGGTATAGGGGCGGTTATTTGGAATAATTTTGACCCCATATTGCATTATCCGAAACTCAACCGTTTTTGAGATATTTGCTTTTTAAGAGTTTTTTTGGAAAAATCAGATTTTCTCCTTCAAAAATTTATAAAAAAATAACTATTCATCCAGATTTCATTTTGTTTACATTTTTAGATAGAGTACATTTTAATTCTTAATATTCAATCATAAAATCATAATATTCTGTATTAATACAGAAAGTACAGGCCACTTCGTAAAAAACAAATCAGATTTTTTGTTAAACTGTCTACTTAAATGTGATTTTTCTCGAAGAAAACCCCTATTAATTGAGTCTGCATGTTATTTGAAAAACATCTACACATTTCTAGCTATTCAACGAGGTAAAAAACATTGTATTTAGTTACAAAATTTCAAAGAAAATGTGAAAACAATAGGCCCAGGTAGTGAATTTCGAGAATGTGGTTTTTGATCCGAGGTCAATAAGCGATACTACTTCAATGCTCCGTATGCTCTGTCTCGCTCTCGCTCACGTTGCTAGCAGATTTGTGTTGTTGTTAAGTCCAGTTTGCTCGTGCGATTCGTACTGTGTAGACGCTTTCCACTATCTTTGGACTTCGGTATCTTTACTTTGTGACTTGGCTTGTAAACGTTTTGTGACTGATTGCATTCCCTACGACTTGGCGTGTATTAAAGGACTTGATTGACGATCAAATTATGGCTGCAGATCCCCGCGTCCAACCTCGTCCTCGAGAGTTTTCAAATGAGGAATATGCGGACATAATGTTTTGCTATGGATATGCCAACGGTATCTCTACTCGTGCTCGTACGGAGTATCAGTCTCGATTTCCTAACCGCCGTTTACCCGATGAGAGTGTGTTTGACGGAGTGTATCGGCGACTACGAGAAACCGGTAGCGTTCAGAGAAGACAAATCGATGCTGGCAGACCTCGTGTTTATCGTGTGGAGGAAGAAGAAGACATTCTTCGTTACTTTGAAGAGGATCCAACCACCTCGACCAACATGGTAGCACGACGTCTTGGTATAACCCAATGGAAAGTTTGGCATACAGTGCATGGGGCAGGACTCTACCCATACCATTATACTCCTGTACAAGTGATAGAAGAAGGAGATCCGGCAAGGAGGATTGATTTTTGCCGATTTATGCTCAACGCGGATACAGAGGACCCTAGTTACTTAAAAAAAATTCTGCAATCAGTCACAAAACGTTTACAAGCCAAGTCACAAAGTAAAGATACCGAAGTCCAAAGATAGTGGAAAGCGTCTACACAGTACGAATCGCACGAGCAAACTGGACTTAACAACAACACAAATCTGCTAGCAACGTGAGCGAGAGCGAGACAGAGCATACGGAGCATTGAAGTAGTATCGCTTATTGACCTCGGATCAAAAACCACATTCTCGGAATTCACTACCTGGGCCTATTGTTTTCACATTTTCTTTGAAATTTTGTAACTAAATGCAATGTTTTTTACCTCGTTGGATAGCTAGAAATGTGTAGATGTTTTTCAAATAACATGCAGACTCAATTAATAGGGGTTTTCTTCGAGAAAAATCACATTTAAGTAGACAGTTTAACAAAAAATCTGAGTTGTTTTTTACGAAGTGGCCTGTACTTTCTGTATTAATACAGAATATTATGATTTTATGATTGAATATTAAGAATTAAAATGTACTCTATCTAAAAATGTAAACAAAATGAAATCTGGATGAATAGTTATTTTTTTATAAATTTTTGAAGGAGAAAATCTGATTTTTCCAAAAAAACTCTTAAAAAGCAAATATCTCAAAAACGGTTGAGTTTCGGATAATGCAATATGGGGTCAAAATTATTCCAAATAACCGCCCCTATACCCTCTTAAGAGGATCCGGTCTAATTACCAATAACCCTGTATAAAAAAAACACAAACCTAAAGTTAGACAGAGCGACACTTTAGTTACGCTAGAACTAATGTATATATTGTGCTTTAGTAACATTTCACGTTACTTTACACCCTTTCTTGTTACCTTTGCGTTACATGACCTAAAATGTTCCTTAAACGTCACTTTTTCAGTTTTGAAAAGTCAAGTCAATTGAAACTGTGTTACACTGAACAATGAATACGTACAAATAAGTTTCATTCAAAATGAGAAGTCACTAAAGTATGCTTCTATCCACGCACGACCAAAACAGAGCGGTGTCATACATATAAGATGCTTTTATAGCTCAATTTTGAAGCGGTTTATTGTACTTTTCAAACTAGAGATTATTCGATGGATCTTTGCAATGTATGATGATGAAAATCAGCTTCACAGTTCCAGGATGTTCATCTCTATTTACAAAGACCTCACTATAGGTACTTACTTGAATCTCTGTTTCCAGAATAGAAAATTGCTACACCCAAACTATTTATGGTTTTAGTTATAGAAAAACTACCGCCTGGGTACGACCAGTAATGGTCAATATGGAAGTCTCTCAAAAGACTCCCCTCCTGAGTAGGCCGTTACAGATTCAATTTGTGCAGGTGGGGACCATGATCGTGAGCAGTTTGGAGCCCATCCAGACCATAGAACACCTGCTAGAATGTCCACTGTGCCCGAATTTCTGCACACTGGACGACCTCAACACAGCATCAAGATTTAAGATTGGCCGCACATCTGACCACCAAAGTGTAGAGCTATTGATTCGATAGAAATATAATTTATGATTTAGAGATTGAGTTTCCAAAAATGACAATGGTAGCGGTTTTTTTTTTGCTTTCGGGACCGATGAACTGACCACTTTATAGAAAACAAAAGTGGGTAGGTACCGACTTCTTACAAACAGGTATCTAAATGGTACAATTCTAACACAGACTGACAGACAACGCACAGCCAAAACCGGTAAATCTGGCAACATGAAATCTGGTATAAAAAAATTATATAATTATAAAGTAGATAAGCACTAAAAAAGCTTTTTTGAAAATTCATCCCTTAAGGTGGGTAGGGAATGAAAAATAGTTGGTTTGGAAGTTATTTCCCGGGGCTCTGGTAAAAAATCATTTCCACGCTCGTCAGCCGCTTGCGACTCGTGCCATACGCCCTTAAAGACAGTCAGAAACAATAAATCAACGCAGGCACAGCCTGCTAACTAGTTTTAATTTACATTACTTATTGATTTTATGGCCGCGTTACTTTCGACCAGGAACCGTTATTTTTGGACTACTACCAACCATGTGTATGTAAAATTTAACAGAAGAGCACTGGCAACACTACGCAGGGCTTGGCCATTGTAGAGTTTTTTGGTGGGATTTGTGGTGAACGCATTCGTAGTTTTATTTTATTGTTTTCTGCCAGACTTTTGTTTCAAAAAGTGGTGCATTTTGAAGAAAATCGTCTGGTGCACGTGAGGAATGTGGAGAACAAGAAAATAAAATGAAGGAGGACGTGAAGACCCGACTTGCACTGGGTGCAGTTTTATAGTTACTGTGACCGGGTGTTCCACCTCAGAGTGAGGCTGCTGCAAATACTGTCAAGAACTCCAGAGAAGATTTGTAATGCACTCTCTTTAGCATTTCCAATCTAAAAAGAAATTAAGAAAATGAAAACTGTCTCAAAAGGGCTTGTACCCAGAGACGTGAATATATACAACTTAGCAGTGTTGTCAACTCAGTGGATTTTCCACTATAACTAGTAGTTTCGACAATACTTTTTTTAGTGGCTGGTGGATTTTCCTAGTGATTTAGTAGAAAAATCTAATTTATTTTAAAGAATCGGAATGGCAATTGAAAAACTAAATTTTAACATTTACACGTCTCGAAATACATTTTTTCACTAATTTCTGGATCATTTATTTTTAATGTTATGCTCAAGTAAAAATTAATTTTAAAATATAAATAAATGCATTAAATCTTCTACTATTAATATAATATTAATATATATTAAATCTGCTACATTCCAATGCCATTAAGAGAGACTGTTCGGAAGCATGAATTAAAAAAAAACAAACAGAGATATGACAAATTTAAATCTTTTAAGTATCTTATTAAGAAAACGCTGTGGAATGAAATTGATACGATGATGAAAATGATTCGCTTGAAGAACAGAGGTATAATAATATGAAATAATGATTGAATATTTTTTGTAATTAATACTTATTTTATGTTTTGTTAATTATTTTGACTTTTTTTAATATGATTATTTTCTTTAATAATTTCGAACTTACTCATAGCTTTTGTTTCTAAATAAGTACCAAAAAACAATTTAGTTTTAAGTTCAGTGGTTTATTTCTAGAATAGGGATCCTTTTCGTTATGTAGTTGTTTTTCTGGTAATGAAGTTGAATCTTGTGGGGAACCTTCACCTTATCTTATAAAAATTTAGCGTTGCCACTTTAGTGATTTTTTCACTAGATTTGATGATTTTTTGTAGTACGACAGTGATTTTGTCAAAGAAGAAGTCACTAAAAAAATATTTAATTATATTTATCAAATCTTGCAGAATTTGGAGAATAAATATTGACAACCCTTTACACGTCGGTGATTCACCAGTTTGTATCAGAATAGCACTATCCTTTTCTCACACAGCAAAAACGTAATTAGACGTCTTTGTTTTGATTTGCTATGGGATTTCCCGACTAAGTAAAGTTTGTATGAGTGAGTGCTAATTGCTTGAATTTTAATTAGTTAACTGCTTGCGAATTAAGGTGAATTTACATGATATTATCGAGAGCGTTCAGAAAAATCACAGATTCGCTAAACTTAAGTGGCAGTGGGCAGGGTACATAGCTCGTAGAACACATGGCCGTTGGGGCAGTCAAGTTCTCGAGTGGCGACTGCGCACCGAAAGACGTAGCGTAGGTATAGATCTCATACGGTGGACTGACGACCTGGTGAAGGTCGCAGGAAGCCGCTGGATACGGGGAGTGCAGGACCTGTCGTCTTGGAAATCCTTGGCGGAGGCCTTAGTTGAACATAATGAAGAAGAACTGTCACAATTACGAGCTCCCGGCTTATGTAATAATAATGCTATTGGACCTAACCTACTACTACTAAATACTCTATTAAAACAAAAAAGCCTGAAGAAACTGATCTTTCATCTAAGCCGTCTACATCTGCCAGAACAATCAATCAATATGATAAAGAAATACCAGTAGAAGTATCTGAAGATGATTTTAACTCTTTGTATGTTATCATAATTTAATTATTTACATATTAATTAATCATAACATTGATACATGGACATTAGTATGTTAGTTCCATTAATTATTTTCACAATTAAATTATTATTTTAATTATCTACCTAGTGTTTTTTTTAGTGAATTCTAGGGAAGTTTTGATTCAAAAAAAATTCCAAATCTAGAGTAATTTTAGATACCTTAAACTAGTGATATTTTTTCCTGCAAGCGTAGTGATTACATCATATATAATACTACTCTTTGGATTACATGCTCAGTGCCTACAAGGTGGCAACGGCAACTTATACTTATCATTGAACTGTTGGCAACACTAGGCTTGACTGTGGTTGCTTTGCTTGCGCTTATTTCTTTGTCGGTAAAAAACTGCAATTTTATCTGAAAGAATTGTTTAAATCCTATTGCCAAAATGGTAAGAAATAATTTATTCTATAAGTTGTAATACTTTACTTTCTTTGTCATATGTTATTTCCCGTCTACATTTTGTATGTTATTTATTATATACGTTTGTTTGTTTACAGACTATCGGCAAAAATAACAAAATGCAACAGCACATAAATTACCGTGTAAGGGTAATATTACAAGATTCACGTACATTTATTGGGACGTTTAAGGCATTTGATAAGCATATGAACCTTATATTGGGTGACTGTGAAGAGTTCAGAAAAATCAAGTCCAAAAATAGTAAGAACGCTGACCGAGAGGAGAAGAGGTCTTTGGGATTTGTATTATTACGTGGGCAGAACATCGTATCATTGACTATTGAAGGACCACCGCCACCAGAAGAAGGTTTACCCCGTGTGCCCTTGCCGGGAGCGATGGGCGGGCCGGGTGGAGGCCGCGCGGCCGGCCGCGGCGCCGGGCCCGGCGGCGCGCCCCCTGGCCTGCAGGGTCCCGCGAGAGGTGTTGGTGGGCCTTCTCAACAACACATGGCTCCAGGATCACGAGGGCAACTCTCTGCGCCGCCGCAAATGCGTGGAGGCCCTATGATGGGAGGACCGCCACCAGGAATGATGGGAGCACCACCGGGTATGGGGCGTGGGGGGCCTGGAGGACGAGGGCCACCTGGAATGCGTCGCTATTAGAATGCCTTTGTGAAAAAGTGTGATAGTGATTACATGTTATATTTATGATGAATACATCATACCATGGCTGTATAAGCCTCTAAATTGTGGAGTTCTGTGAAATGTAATGCGTCTTATAATAAGAGAATATAGTAATAAGTCCTAATCCACTGCTTTTTTTAATTGTGGTCATCTTTAATAATGTAACTTTACCTTGTCACTGCCAAGGTCCGCCATAGCTGACAGTGAGTAAACATGCTATGTATGCCAATGTCTGGATATCACATTAAGAACTTTGGTGTATCTAATAATGAGATGAATGAAGAAATAATTTGCAAACCACATAGATGTACTAATCTTACAAAACTGCCAAGCATCTGCCATGTTACCTGTTTCCCATCAGCCCTGGTGTGCCTGCCCCGTCAATGGGCAGATGGGAGAAATAGTCTCATCTGCCCCTCTTATATACTATAGGTATCCCTTTCAACAGCCTTTCTTGTTATTATTTTAAATCACTCATCATTATTTTATTTTCTATCTTCATTAATTGGCATTGTTCAGTTTTTTATTAGGTATGTAAATAAATAAACTATTTGGAGCACTAACAATTTATACCGTAAAAAGTTATACATAATTACTACACTTAATAACTAAATTCATTTCTTATTCGTCAATTGAAATTAGTACTGGGGTAATTTTCCCATAATAGATATGTATATGGGCCTAAGTCATTGTCACTTTTAGCATTTTAAAAATCATAATAATAACCAGTGAATATAAAAAAAAATTATACAAAATTGGTATATAAGTAAATAGTCTATTTTCATTTTAAATATACATATGTATATTTTTTGAAAGATTTGAATGTTAATAATATTTTCTTCCATCTGACCATTTATAAAGGATTATACTTTTTTTAAATTGGTACATAACATGATCTAATTTAAATATTTAAAATGTATTATCTATACAATTATTTTTTCATCATGATCGATCATACTTATTTTTGTAATAATACTATTTTAGTACGATATTTTACATTTCTTTTTTTTTTGTTAATTTGTTATTTGTTTCCTTTTGCCTACTATTACTTTCATTTTTATTGCAATTTCTTCTTTATGTTTATTACATACTAGAGAGTAGCACCACCCACACAAAAAGGCTTTGAATGGTCCAAAATGTTATTGAATACTCCACAACAGTCAAAAGTTTTCTGGCATGTTCCACAATGATCTGGAATGTTGTTGGGGAATGCTCTCGAATATGCTCGAATACTATCAAATGTTGTAGGCTATATTAGAAATTTCTAGACGGCGAAACTTCCAGTCAATATATCTTCAAAAGCACACTCTTCATGTAAAAACGGGAACCCTTTTCATGGATGGGGGATAGAGGGCTACCACACCATTTAAGGTGGACGCCCCTAATAGCATCCTGCTCCTAGTTGCAGCCTTTTCGCCTTTCTGCTTTAATAATGAGGTTTCTACTGGCAATACCTACTAGTGTAAAAGTACCAAAAAAATCTAATATTCTGCACAGAATACAGACCGAAAATAGTAACACAGTGCAGTGCTTCCAGATTTACTGTAATTACAGCAGATACTTTAATGAATTTTCTAAATCTTCATACGAACACTGAAATTTTGACACAAAGATTTCATACAGTTAGTTTTTGTAAATGTTTGGTGATTTTCTATGTGGACACTGTAATTTTTATGTTGTGCTACTGTATTTTGCGTTTTTGTATCTGGAAGCATTGTGCCAGTGTCAGTTTAGGATTAAACCTGAGAAGAGGTGTACGTCGGCCATTTTGTTATTTTTTTGCTAAGTTCTCGGCTCCTAAAACGAGGTAATTCTTACGTTTCTTCACTCTACATTCTACTACGAAGAAACTTGGTCTCTGAACAGCCCACCATCAGCGAGCAGTGTAAAGGTAAATTGGTGGGGACCAGAACTGGAGAGGCTCAGGAAGAAGGTCAGAAAGCTATTCAACAGAGCTATGAACACAAATGATTAACAGGACTGGGATAACTATAAACTCGCCAAGTCCAAGTACAAGAAAAGGATATGATACCGCAGCACTGCATCGTGGAGAAGTTTCTGCGATAAAGTTGAATTGTGTCAACAAGCAAAAAGGGTAAGAATAGTCCTCTCCAATGGGCCCAGTCAAGGCTTGGGTTCACATAAAAAACCCGACGACACTCGCCAGCACGCCAGATCAGGCGGAAGATGTTCTACTGCGGACACACTTCCCTATTGTCGTATTGTATCGACGTTAAGCTGGAATGATAATCCAACAGAAGCAACTGAGCAGAACTGGCTTGTCGCAGACAGGGTGGTCTCCACTGACAAGGTGACATGGGCGCTAAATAGCTTTCAACCCTTTAAGTCAGCGGGCTGCGATGGCTTCTTCCCAGCACTATTACAGTGGGGGGGGGAGGGGGAGATGCAATGGTAGTACCAGTGGCCAGGGTCCTCAGAGCGTGCCTAGCCCACAAGTATGTGCCACATGCTTGGAGAGAGTTGAAAGTGGTATTCATACCAAAACCAGGTAAGTTCTACTATACGGACCCAAAATCCTTCAGGCCCATAAGTCTCACCTCCTTCCTATTGAAGGCGTGGGGAGAGACTGTGCCACAGGGATCTAAGGGAAAACGCGCTGAGGGACGTACCGCTGCACCGCAACCACCCTTTGTTGAACGGTACCTACTAGTTCAGTTTTCTTTGGCTTCACGGATAGTTCGTAATCGGTGCAGCTTGGGTTACATTGGTAAAGTTATCTTATACAATGATAACCGATGTCGTCCGCATATCCGATTGTACAGAAATGCTTAACGTTTAAGGTGGTGATCAGGTCATTTACCACCAGGTTCCATAGTAGTGATGGATTATATGACTAGCCTCCGTTGTTGGTAATGGTTAGATCATTTGCTTCACACCAGGAGGTCTCGCGTTCGATTCCAGACCTAGTAAGACTCAGTTTGGTTGGTGGCAGGATATTTTCTTAGCAATCACTATCTTACCTAAGTCTTGCCGTCAAACATCAACGTTAACAGTAGGTATTGCATTGGGTTATATTGGTAATCCCTTCCATCTTCGGTATCATCACAATGGTGGTTAAAAAAATATGTACGTAAAGGGTGACTTTTTTATCCACAATTGCATCAAGCCCTTGGCATCATCTCACCTAATGGTACGTGACGATGATGCCGAAGATGGAAGCGGGCTTACCAAGATTCCCCAACGCAATATCGTTATCGTCAATCCGGAACACATCAATGCTATTAACACTAATGTTTGGTGGCAAGACTTAGATAAGATGGTGGTAGCTAGCCAGGCGGGCTATGAAAATGCCCTACTACCAACCAAACCGAGTCTTACAAAGTTGACCCCGCTGGGAATCGAACCCGCGACCTCCTGGTGTGAAGCGAATGGACTAACCATTGCGCCACGGAGGCGGTTAAGACTCCACTCATGAAACCGAAATTTTGTTCTTAGCAAAAAAAACTTACAAATATCAAAGTTCTTTGACCTCTCTTTGATTGCCGGAGCCAGGAGGAGAGAAATGAAATGTTATTATTAAATAAACATATTTCTTTATTTAGCCGCTACATAAAAGTACGGAGATTAAATACAACTGAGTACAAAATAATATATCTAATGGCAATATCCACACGAAGGATGACATTTTATTCCGTGGAGGCCGCACCGGCAGCCGGCGCTGGTGTCCCCGCGGCCGGCGGGCCCCCAGCGGCGCCCACGGGTCACCCAACAGATCTCCGTCTTGCACGCGGAACACTTCACCCAGTCGCAGCCCCACTTCTTAGTTATAATGGCGCTGCATTCCGGGCACGCCAACGCCTCGCCCTTGCTTATCAGAGTGTCGAGTAAGGCGCGAGTTCCTTCGTCAGCTTGACTTGTGTTGGCCGTTGCAGCGGCTTTCTCCAGTTCTTGGCGGTGCTGCTCACAAGTCTGCCCTTCGTGAATGGCCTGTAAAAATAATAATATAGTCTAAGAAAATAATAATAATTAAAAAATTAATACGAATCGCTCACGGTCAAATAGGATTGCCTGTTGGAACCAGAGACATATGTATAGGTAGGACTTACAATAATACGTTTAGATAATATGCACACCCAGACACAGAGTAGACCTTTACGTCACACGAATGTTTGTATAGCAACAAGTTAGAATCGAACCTACGACTGTCGGCCAAGCAGGCAGGAGCGCTTACGACTGGACCACCGGGTCAGTCAAAGTAAGGGACTATAATTAGTTTAAGAATTTAAGAAGGTTTAGGCACACCCTGGACAATTCATACAACGGGCCAGAAATGACATTTCAAAAAAGAAATGAAGAAATAAACAAAATGGCGGCGAAATCCCATACGTTCGAGAACCAAACTGTAAGCAATCTGTATCAATATCTATCTGTTGACGAGAGGGTGAGGTCGCAATCTAGAGAGCGGCAGGAAGTGTCCATTCTGTATGTTAGTACTAATATATATTATACTTTGGTTTAGGTGAGGCTATTTTACAGATGCCCAAGCTTGCACAAGTAAAAGGAAGACTTGGTAGCAGGGGTAACGTTCAATTTAGTAAATGGGCGTCTCTGTAAATTGGGCAATTCATTGTTTCAGGCCAATATCATATAAAAAAAACCGGCCAAGTGCGAGTCGGACTCGCGCACGAAGAGTTCCGTACCATTATCTATAAAAATCACGTTTTTTTTAAGGAGGGGGGCTTAAATATTAATTTTATTTTAGTTTAAATATTTATTTTTAAAGGGAATAATACAACTCAATATTCAGTGAATATTTCAAGCGTCTACCTGATGCCGTTATCAATATCGAGCATAAAAATCACGTTTTCTTGTATGCTCCCTTAAATATTTGTTTTATTTAAATTCAATTATTTATTTTTAAAGTGAGTATATAACAATTAATTCTGTGAATATATCTAGCGTCTACCTGTTGCTGTTATCAATATCGAGCAAAAAAATTACGTTTGTTGTATGGGAGCCCCCCTAAAATATTTGTTTTATTTAAATTTAATTATTTATTTTTAAAATGAACATACAGGGTCTTCGGCAGATGGTTGAAAATACGAAAATGGGGGATAGGTGGGGTCGCCTCCCACCTATTTTGAGAATTAAAAAAAAACTAGGACTTGTAATTTTTTTTACAGGATTTTTTTTCCTTTTTTTAGAAATTTTGCCATTTTTATACCTTTGAACACATGTAACTTTTTGTTTTTTAAAGCTAGCTCCAAAATCTTTTTTTTAATAGACTTTTATAAGATTGTCGGCTCTAAAAAAAATTATGTTTGTTTCAAGTTATTGCTAAAAACAAAAATGTGGGCCCCCGAACTTAAAAAAAAAGTTGTACAAAAATTTAAAAGTCAACTTTGCGATGCATTTAAAAAAAATAATGGGGCTGGAAGGCTTCTGTTTTTTTTTAAAACATCTCTAAAGCTTAGGCTTTTGAATGGTATGTAATTTGTTTCGGTATCTTTTTTGTAACCGGAGTTGTTAATTTTTTTTACTCAATTGGACCATGTTGACGAAATTCCACTAGTTACATGTTTTGTGAAATGTATCAAATGCAAAGTTGAAAATAATGTTAATACTTACTGTTGGGACGGTTACAAAGAGCAGGTACGTTTTTTTACATTCTTGCACACACATAATGGCTATCTTTTGTCATTTATTGGCATATTGGAGTTAGCACTTCCATATGCCAATAAAATGTCCGCATATTCCGCATTGGTAAATTGAGCCATTTTAAACCACAACAAAGTCTTAACAAAACGTCTGATAATAACAAAAAGTGACAAACATCAAAAAAACTTAACAAAATCACAAACGTTAATAACGTTAACGTTTTTTTTTGTTTTCGTTAATTTCACTTTGCTGTGTTTGTGATTTTGTTAAGTTTTTTTGTTGTTTGTCACTTTTTGTTATTATCAGACGTTTTGTTAAGACTTTGTTGTGGTTTAAAATGGCTCAATTTACCAATGCGGAATATGCGGACATTTTATTGGCATATGGAAGTGCTAACTCCAATATGCCAATAAATGACAAAAGATAGCCATTATGTGTGTGCAAGAATGTATAAAAACGTACCTGCTCTTTGTAACCGTCCCAACAGTAAGTATTTACATTATTTTCAACTTTGCATTTGATACATTTCACAAAACATGTAACTAGTGGAATTTCGTCAACATGGTCCAATTGAGTAAAAAAAATTAACAACTCCGGTTACAAAAAAGATACCGAAACAAATTACATACCATTCAAAAGCCTAAGCTTTAGAGATGTTTTAAAAAAAACAGAAGCCTTCCAGCCCCATTAATTTTTTTTTAAATGCATCGCAAAGTTGAGTTTTAAATTTTTGTTCAACTTTTTTTTTAAGTTCGGGGGCCCACATTTTTGTTTTTAGCAATAACTTGAAACAAACATAATTTTTTTTAGAGACGACAATCTTATAAAAGTCTATTAAAAAAAAGATTTTGGAGCTAGCTTTAAAAAACAAAAAGTTACATGTGTTCAAAGGTATAAAAATGGCAAAATTTCTAAAAAAAGGAAAAAAAAATCCTGTAAAAAAAATTACAAGTCCTAGATTTTTTTTAATTCTCAAAATAGGTGGGAGGCGACCCCACCTATCCCCCATTTTCGTATTTTCAACCATCTGCCGAAGACCCTGTATAACTAAATATTCTGTAAATATTTCATGCGTGTACCTGGTGCCGTTATTAATATCGAGCAAAAAAATCGCGTTTGTTGTATGGGATCCCCCTTAAATATTTATTTTATTCTGTTTTTTTTTGTATTTTTTGTTATAGCGGCAATAGAAATACATCATCTGTGAAAGTTTCAAATGCCTAGCTATCACGGTTCATGAAATACAGTCTGGTGACAGACGGACGGACGGACAGACCGAAAGCGAATTCTCAGTAATAGGGTCCCGTTTTTACCCTACAGAACCCTAAAAAGCACAGATTAATAAATATTTCGCAGATAACTTTAAAAGATATTAACCTAATCACTATCAAAGACCGTCGGTGGCGTAACGACTAGGGTCGCCGCCTCCTGTCCGGGACGTATATGAGCCGATATGATGATGATGATGAAGTAAATGTAATGTTTATTGTTGATTTGTGTATGCCCGATTACGACAGACGTTCAAGGTTTAGCGAGAAAGTATGCACAGCGTGGCTGTACAATGTATTTTATACTAGATTTTGCCAGCGGCTTCGCTCGCGTGTACATAGTTTCTATGACTGTCTTCGAGGGTGCGCAGTGCGCGAGCCGCAAGCTGCTCGCGTGGGCGTATAAAAGTAGCCTGTATGTTAATCCAGGTCCTAATCTGTCTACCTACCAAATTTCAGCCAGATACGTTCAGTAGTTTTTGCATGAAAGAGTAACAAACATAGATCCATACATACAAACTTTCGCGTTCATAATATTAGTAGGATCCTCTTGATGAATTCGGAAATTTCAAAGGCCCATACTCAGGGTCCATAACTGTTGTCTGTCCCCTGCTGGACATAGGCCTCCCCCAAGGATTTCCACGACGACTGGTTCTGCGCTGCCCGCATCCAACGGCTTCCCGCGACCTTCACCAGGTCATCGGTCCACCGAGTGGGAGGCCTGCCTACGCTACGTTTTCCGGTGCGCGGTCGCCACTCGAGAACTTTACTACCCCAACGGCCATCTGTTCTAGAGCTATGTGCCCCGCCCACTGCCACTTAAGTTTAGCAATTCTGAGAGCTATGTCGGTTACTTTGTTTCGGATCTCCTCGTTTCTGATTCGATCACGCAGAGAAACTCCGAGCATAGCACGCTCCATTGCCCTTTGGGTGACCTTGAGCCTTCTTATTAGGCCCATAGCACACCCTGGACACTTCATACAACGGGCCAGAAATGACATTTCAAAAAAAGAATGACGGAACAAACAAAATGGCGGCGAAATCCTATATGTGCGACATCCAAACTGCACTAGGGTGAGGTCGCAATCTAGAGAGCGGCAGGGAGTGTCCATAATGGATGTTAGTACTAATATACACTGATCGCAAAAATTAAAGGCACAAAAAAATGTTAAAAAAAAATTCTTTGTGCTTTATCCGAGAATTGTATGGCTACCAGTGCTCCAAAAAATTCGAAAACTAGAGTCTTCAAGCTTCAAAAGCTATGCTTTTTAATTTCCTGTACGACGATTTTTCACTGAAATACAGCCTGTTGAAAATAGCCAAAAAATTTCGAAAATTTTTTTGTTCCTTTAATTTTTGCGAGAAGCATATATACTTTGCCCATATTAAGCGACCATGTCTCAGTTTCGTATGTCATCACTGGCAACACACCGCAGTGTGCGGGTGTTGTACGTTGCCAGGGCCATCAAGGGACGCTAGAAACGAGTTAAAACGTTTTCAATACAATTGTGACCGCTGCGATTTCCCTTCTAAAGAACGAGGTCGATTTTTCGGTCCTTAACAAAATCTGCCAAAACCATTATTGTAGGGCCACTACATGGGTAGACTTCCTGAACACAGATGAGACGCCAAGTGTTTCCCAGGCACAGAATAACATTTAATTCTACCGTTCTCCTGATCGGTGCCATTTAATTTGACCAGCTCTTAATGAGGGTTCTATGGATGGACATCTGTTTGGGTAACGTGTTAGATAAGTAGGCCATGATCATGTGATCTGTTTCACACAGGTTCGGGGCACAAAACTGTACCGTTGGCTGTCTGTATCCCAAATCTGATGTCTCAGTCAACTTGGTTCATGTTTGCACAGCATTTTACCATGGCTATCTCGGTTGCCCGACCTAAATCCCATCGAAAACGTGGGACATGCTTGGACATGGTTTCAATAGCAGTCCAGTAGTAGAGATGCTGAAATTCCACTGGGAACGAGTTCCCTAAGAGGACTTCAAAAATTTCATCGATTTCTTCGAATAAACAGTGACGACACGTGTAAAAAAACGAAAAAATCATACTCTGTATTGTATCGATTGGAAAACCGACCTGATTCAACTTTTGTAGTCGTTTAATTTAAAAATGATTGATAAATTAAATACCTACCTAGGTACATCATCATCATCATCACATCAGCCGAAAAACGACCACTGATGGACAAAGGCCTCCCCTAAGGATTTCCACGACTACCAGTCTTGCGCTGCCCGCATCCATCGGCTTCCCGCGATCTTCACCAGGTTGTCGGTACTTCGCGAGGGAGGCCTGCCTACGCTACGTTTTCCGGTTACATATATGCAACGCTAGGTAGTTAACGCATGTGTATTTTTTGTATTTTTTTAATAATCACTATTCAATATTTTAAAATTCAAAATCATTAGTTATAGAATTTAAATAAAACTAACCTAACGTAATAAACAAACAATTAAAATGCTATTTTAATGCATGTTTATCAATCATATCAGCTCATATACGTCCCCACCTAGGGGCTCGAGCCTAGCCCTGAATTAGAGCGACTTAGGTCGACTTCTGTCGAGGCCTTTGTCCAGCAGTGGACGATTTGTGGCTGATATGATGATGAGGTCGACTTCACACACAACCTTGGAGTTTCTTCGCAGGCGTGCGCAGGTTTCCTCAAGATATTTTCCTTCACCGTAAGAACGTCGGATGGACTTAATGAGGGTTCTATGGATGGACATCTGTTTGGGTAACGTGTTAGATAAGTAGGCCATTATCATGTGATCTGTTTCACACAGGTTCGGGGCACAAAACTGTACCGTTGGCTGTCTGTATCCCAAATCTGATGTCTCAGTCAACTTGGTTCATGTTTGCACAGCATTTTACCATGGCTATCTCGGTTGCCCGACCTAAATCCCATCGAAAACGTGGGACATGCTTGGACATGGTTTCAATAGCAGTCCAGTAGTAGAGATGCTGAAATTCCACTGGGAACGAGTTCCCTAAGAGGACTTCAAAAAATTCATCGATTTCTTCGAATAAACAGTGACGACACGTGTAAAAAAAAACGAAAAAATCATACTCTGTATTGTATCGATTGGAAAACCGACCTGATTCAACTTTTGTAGTCGTTTAATTTAAAAATGATTGATAAATTAAATACCTACCTAGGTACATCATCATCATCACATCAGCCGAAAAACGACCACTGATGGACAAAGGCCTCCCCTAAGGATTTCCACGACTACCAGTCTTGCGCTGCCCGCATCCATCGGCTTCCCGCGATCTTCACCAGGTTGTCGGTACTTCGCGAGGGAGGCCTGCCTACGCTACGTTTTCCGGTTACATATATGCAACGCTAGGTAGTTAACGCATGTGTATATTTTTATTAATCACTATTCAATATTTTAAAATTCGAAATCATTAGTTATAGAATTTAAATAAAACTAACCTAACGTAATATACAAACAATTAAAATGCTATTTTAATGCATGTTTATCAATCATATCAGCTCATATACGTCCCCACCTAGGGGCTCGAGCCTAGCCCTGAATTAGAGCGACTTAGGTCGACTTCTGTCGAGGCCTTTGTCCAGCAGTGGACGATTTGTGGCTGATATGATGATGAGGTCGACTTCACACACAACCTTGGAGTTTCTTCGCAGGCGTGCGCAGGTTTCCTCAAGATATTTTCCTTCACCGTAAGAACGTCGGATGTAAACGTAAATATGAAATCGAAATTCGAAAACACATTTGTACATGGCAGGATTCAAACCACGACCGCTACGCCACTGACGCTCTTGCAAGTTGGTCCGACTTTTGACGTGATACGTCTTTAAAATTACCTCCATAGGGATGCAATCCAAAAAAACGAATGATAACAAAATCGGGGGATACAGTTTAGTGTTGTAGCTACATATCTATCATCTCCATCCAAATTTCGTTTACACCACTTGATAGCTAAAGAATCAAAGAATTTATTACGCTAAGTAAGGACTGTAACACATCGCGCGCGGGGGAGGGGGCAGCCCCGCCATTTTGAAGGTCATTTTGCTGCGTATCGAGATTTCCATTTAGTATAACTTTCGACTCGGTGAAGCTACGACGTTCATTCAAGTTTCAATTGTCAGCTCTCGTCCAAATCTATCGATTATATATAAACCATTAGTGTAAAATTGTAACTGTGATTATAATAAGGTGTTTAAATAAAAAAATAATATCAAAAAATATGTAATGTCGGCCTATACGCGTCGAAAAGCCAAATCGAAATACAGAGATCGTATACGGTTGAAAAGGGCATCTCAACAGCAATCGAATGGTACCAATAAAACACCATATGATCGAGTCAAGCAGTGCCGGCAACGTAAAGTAATGAATGCGGCCGAGCGGATCAACGACGGTGCCAGTACATCTGCAGCTGGGACGTTGAAATTACGCAGATAATAATATTAATAATAATAATATTTTATATAGAAACTACATATTACCCGTTACGAGACGTATTCACGTTAAAACCAACGGCCGTGTGCCCCGACACAGTCCCACCCGTTTTTTTCATATGTGTAGTAATACGCAAGAAAGCTGATTAATTACGCGCCATCTAATTTTAATTGTGGACTACGCTCTTCCTTCAGTATGACGGATAGCAATCGATTCTCACAAAGAATTCTGTTAATATTCGTTTCTGTTTTACTATTTCATTATTGATTACTTACCGCACAAGGAACACAGTTGATCTTTTTGCACACTGGACACGGAAATCTAAGTACACCAGGGTCGCACAAAGCCCACCCAGTACAGTCGCGAGTGCGGCAATGGAACGCGTTCCGTGTTCCGCTCTCGGCGGTGGCGAGTCCCCGCGCCAGCCATTTCTCGTAGTCTTCCAGGGATACCAGCGCTCGGATTTCCCGCTCTTGGAGCGCGCCAGTACAGCCCACGGCCGGACAGGCTACCGCGGGCTCCCCGCAGTGTCTAACCTACAGATGCACAAGTAAATGAGAACTCCGACATAATACGTCTGGAAAATTTCGGATTCGGAGTATTCAAATTTGACAGAGCGAGCTATGCTCGGAGTTTCCCTATGCGACCGAATCAGAAACGAGGAGATCCAAGGTGAGGAGATCCCAGTGGCCCTTTGATCTACAATCTATGTGGCCCGCCCACTATCACTTAAGTTTTGCGATTCTGTGAGCTATGTCAGTTATAGCTCACAGAATCACTAAACTTAAGTGATAGTGGGCGGGGACATAGATTGTAGATCAAAGGGCCACTGGGGCAGTAAAGGACCGCGCACCGGAAGACGTAGCGTAGGAAAGCCTCCCTCTCGGTGGCCGACGATCTAGTGAAGTTTTCGGAAAGCTGCTGGATGCGGGCAGCGCAGGACTGATGGTAGTTTTGGAAATCCTTGGGGGAAAGCCTTTGTTCAGCAGCGTATGTCTTTGATTGCCATCAAGAGGATATGATGATGATTCAAATTGGATAAATAATAAAATATTTTAAAGATTTTATGAAAAATGAGGAAAGAACATCAGACTAGACTGTATGGTCATAGATGCCTTAACGCCTTTTTCTTGCTGTATAGCAAAAAAATCGTTTTTAAACGAAATTCTTAGAAGTATGGATGTATTCCAATAATCCTAAATAATAATAATTTTAACTGGCTCCGTGGCGTAATGGTTAGTCCATTCGCTTCACACCAGAAGGTCGCAGGTTCGATTCCCGGTGGGGTCAACATGTGTAAGACTCGGTTTGGTTGGTGGTAGGGCATTTTCTAAACCCGCTTGGCTAGCTACCACCATTTTATCTGTCTTGCCGCCAAACATCAGCGTTAACAACATTGATGTGTTCTGGCTTGAAGATAAGATAGCCAGTTCTCCATTGCGTTGGGGAATCTTGGTAAGCCCGCTTTCATCTTCTGCAACATCGTCACTTACCATCAGGTGAGATGATGCCAAGGACTTACCAATTGTGGATAAAAAAGTCACCCTTTACGTACATATTTTTTTAACCACCATTGTGATGATACCGAAGATGGAAGGCATTACCAATATTATGAATAAAAAAAACCAAACGAAATTTTCACAAGTATTCTGAATATTTACAAAGTTAAGCAACTGTAGTTATAGCTTACCATCATTGTGAGACACTCCCTACAAAATGTGTGCACGCATTCCCGCAACACGGCGCCGTCGCCGCTCCCGCACTCCTCTAAACAAACGACGCATTGGAACGGTTCCACGTTAGCCACTAGAGCGCGCTGTTCCAACTGCATTAGCTCTGAATAAACATTTCCGCTTGTATCTCTGTCTGTGTACGGAGGAATTTTGTTTTCTCCAGACGTGGTTTTGGCATTTTTCAATATTCCAGAAGTATTTTCTGCTTTAATGTGCGAAGTAGGAGCACCTGTGGTTTCTACAAGAAAACAGAAAAGAAAAAGTATTTGCAGGAAAATTTCGTCGAAGTAACTAGTATCTCATCTGTGATTAGGGCGTGTAGAGTTAGAACCTTTGCTCTACATAAGGCACTTGTCCCAGAGCCGACGAGAAAGCGACTAACTATCGACTATTTTCTCGTTTAAGAAACGTACAATAGATGTAGATCCCGTGTCAATAAAAGAGATACAAGTATTTAAAGTTAATCGCTGACTGTTCACACTGCCGGCGATTAAATATTAGTATTTTTATTTATTTACAATTGGTAAGCCCTTGTCATCATCTCACCTGATGGTAAGTGACGACGATGCCGAAGATGGAAACGGGCTTACTGAAATTCCCCAACGCAATGGAGAACTGGCTATCTTATCTTCAAGCCGGAATACATCAATGCTGTTAACACTGATGTTTGGCGGCAAGACTTAGATAAGATGGTGACAGCTAGCCAGGCGGGCTTAGAAAATGCCCTACCACCAACAAAACCGAGTCTTACAAGATGACCCCGCGGATGACAGCGGGTACACATTAGGCTTTTTGCGCGCGCTTAATTCCATTCCTTAAGGAAAGGGTGGGGGGTGATTTACTAAAAATAATGTTTTTTAATATTTAATAGCTTTTGCCAGCGGCTTCGCTTGCGTGAACATAGTTTCTATGACTGTCTTCGAGTGTGTGCAGTGGAAAAAAGTAGCCTATATTTTATACAGGTCCTAATCTGTCTTTACTAACTTTACTAACCTTTCAGCCAGATATGTTCAGTAGTTTTTGCGTGAAAGAGTAACTTTCACATTTATAATATTAGTAGGATTAATTCCACTATTGACATCATATCCCAAGAATTTTGTTTATCTGTTATAATCCAAACCCAAGTTATGAAGGTTAAAAAAACGACGAAGCACTTTCGAGAAAATGTAGTAAGTGCCCTTGCGCTTAGATATTTGCACTTGGCATACCACATTTTGAATGGAAAATCTACCTATGAACTTCTTACAAATCCAACTGCATATTTTAGGTTGGTCGATTAATTACTCCTAAACTAGGAAAGCCTATTTGGCGCGCCGCCATCCAACCTTAAATAAATAGCCTGTGAGATTAATCAAATCTCTCTATGAATCTTATTCCACTAGCTAGGAAACAAATAAAATTAGTGTTATGGTGTGACTAGCAGCGGGGTGTTGTCATCTCAGCATATAGTGCGTCCCACGATCCAGCGCTGCGGGTGCACCGCCACCTAGCTCGACATGCATTCTATGAGATTTAAAATCTGTGTTTACGAACCTGACTCCACTAAGCACAAATAGAACGGCTCAGCTAAATCGGGTCCGGCCAGTGTGACCAACGGTGTAGTGTCGTCCTGGCATAGCGTACGGCCCACGACCCAGCGCTGCAGGCGCGCCGCCAGCCCCAGCCGCAGGGCCGCACGCCTCCGCAGCTCGCCCAGCTGGGCCTGCCGCGGCACCTGCAGGCACACCGGCCCGCGAGTAGCTTCCCTGTCTTCCACCCACACCTCAATGCTGGGAAAACGAACGAATACTGTTATAATTTGTACAAAGAAGCACTCGTAGCTTCATCGCACGCGCCGCGAGACAAACTAAAAGCAAAAGGGGAACCTAGTTGACTGTATCAAAAATAAAACATGAATTGATATGGTTCACTGAATTGCTTCACGGTGCAGGAATAGCGGCCCTCACTATACGTATAACTGGATGGTGGGTGGTTTGAGACGTTATGCCGCTTGCAGCTCGCAGCACCACCAACGCTGGTACCAACTATACAGTCATAAAAACGATATCCACGCGGGCGAAGCCGCGGTAAAAAGCTAGTAAATAAATAAGTGTTTAGGCCTTAGGCGTCGTCATGTTAACTTGCCATTAAAAAAGTTATTTTTAGGGTTCCTTACAAAAAAACAGAACCCTTATAGGATCACTCGTGCGTCTGTCTGTCTGTCCAAGCCAATTTGCTCCGAATCTACTGGACCAAATTAGGTGAAATTTGGTAGGATAGTGTGATCCTATGACCCAAACACAGATGTGCAAAGTAATTTTTTTTTAATAAGGGTTATTTTCGGGGGACAAATTAGGAAATTAAAAAAGTTTTGGAAACCTTATTGTGTCATATATCCAATGAAAGGGCTCGTTATCAGGATCTTAAATATTATTTTTTTTATATTTTAAAATAATAGTTTTGATTTTATTCATGAAAGAAGACGAAAATTGACCATCCCCCCCCCTCCTATTCTCCGAAACTACTGAGCCTAAAATTTTGAAATAAATACAAAATATAGTTCATTTCTTGTAGATTACAGGAAAACCTGTCAATTAAAAAAAAGAATTCTATCAATTAAAAAAAAGTGGTAAACTCAATATAATACGTTCACCAACGGAAAATAGTTCTAGTCCTAATAGAAAATAGTCTATCGGTGTTCTACAGGATTCATTTCGGAGAGTGTGTCCTGGAGCTTCACGACCTCATTCCCCCTTTCCATTGCATCATCGGACGACCAGGTGCTGAGGGCGGTTCCACCCCTCTGTCGTCAATGTTCCACCTTTACACATGAAGCGTTTTGCTTCTTCGTTCATCATGCGAACGGCTCCGGCGTCTGTATTTCCCGATTCGTAAAATTTAGGAATCTTCAAGACGAGAGTAAATAGGCACTTTTTGAGCTTGCGTGTTACATCCTCGGCTGCATCGGCACTTACCATCAGGTGAGGTGCAGCCAAACACACTCAAATTTTTAATAATAATAATATCAATGTTGATATCATTGGTGTGTTCCGGCATGAAGATAAGATAGCCAGTTCCCCATTGCGTTGGGGAATCTTGGTAAGCCCGCTTCCATCTTCGGCAACATCGTCACTTACCACCAGATGAGAAGTTGTCAAGGGTTTACCAATTGTGAATAAAAAAAAATAAAAAAATAACAAAAATTACGATTTCAAATGTGATATTTTGTATTTGATTTTGGCATTGTACGAAACGCAACTCGCACTTGGCCGGTTTTATTAAGGAATTGATGGCTTTCTTTTCACAATAACTGTATTCGATTCATAGATGTTTGAAAGTCATGTCAAGTCATTCAATTTAATCGATCACTGGTTTTGTTGCCCTAAATATAGATCGATTTTGGATATATTTATGCTCACAATTCATGAAACTACCAATGATCTTGTAAGATTTGATCTCGTTTTTTTCCTCAGAACTCTAATCATGACTGGGAAAATAAATTTTATTACTAACAAGCCGGATAATTGATCTTAATATAAGATATGCGATAGTCATAAAAACAAGAGCACATTCAATACTTTCATGAATAAATTCGTAATCTGGGCACTAGAAAACATCAAAATTTGCTAAAATATCCAGGGCAACAAAAAAAATATTTTTTTTGTAGAGCTGTGTAGTGTAATTAAAGCAGGTCACCTCACTATGAAGCTAAAACTGACAGATGTCTAATGTGGACTTTTAATATGGCCTCACATTAACTTGTTAAATATCGACTTCATTGTAGAATCAGGTGATCTAATGCCAACGGTTACAGATTAGAAAAATCGTCATAAACTCTCCCTAACCATCCCACTCAGGCACTCATCAAAAGATTCTACATCCAAACACTATGTTAATTACTACAGATTATGGAAAGTAGATATGAAAAAGGAAATTAACTTACGTAACCATGAGATTGTTATCTTCACTTTGTCTTGTAGTAGATGGTTCAGTTAAAGGTGTTGGATTAATTTTCTTTCCCAATTCCGGTTTCCATTCCTGGGCCCCTTTTTTCTCGTTAGATGGAGTTTTGAAAGCCAAGTCTTTATTAGATGGGAGATTTAGTTTCTCCTCTGAGGATTTATTTGATGACACATTTAGTTTTGAGGACGAAGGCTCTGGGACGGGTTCTTGCACTGTTTTCGTTGAAGATCCAGCGGTTTCACCTGCTATTTGAGAAGAAAATGATAGCACTGCACATGAGAGTTTCAGTTGGGCTAATTTCATGGCGGCGTCTGCGGCGCTGCGTTCGTCTCCCTTAGCTATTGACTGCTCAAGTTGGTTTATCAGTTCTCTTCGTCTAGAGTGCTGAGCAGCCGACAGTCTTACCATGTTGCAATCTGAGACTTTTGTGCTATTTGCTGAGATTACAGGTGCTGCCGCCGCCAGGAGCGACGTCTTCAACACTACATTTGTTTTATTGCCTGAATTAGCGGTATTCACACTATTTTCTAGCACTCTTTTTATTCCTTCTGTATTTGTTGCAATGTTTTGTTTGGTATTAGTTTTGAAATTGTCAAACGCTGAGTTCTTTTCTACAACTTGGGTGTTGACTGTAGGCTCACTATGAGGTATTTTGACAGTATTAGAAGAACTGGACAATGTATCGTTAGTGTTGTTCTTGGGTATATAAACAGGATTTAATAATGATGATAGTGTTACTGGCGTATGATGTATAAACCCATTCGTTTTCTTTACATCTTTATCATCTGTACAGTTTTCTAAATTTCGAGGCTCATCGTTACTTGACAAAGTTGTCTTATTTATATATGAACCCTTTAAGCATGCACTGGCATTACATGGAGGTGCTACTAATACTACGGGTTGCGTTACTACAACAGTTTCTGCCATTGTGTGGAGCTCTGGCTTTCTTTGTGTTTTATCAGTAAAACTTTCTGTAGTTTTAACTTCGGAGGCTGTTTTCTTCAATGAAGGAAGCTGTGTAACCTTTTCTCTAGACTTATCAGGAGCAAATCCTATTCTTAGTGTAGAAGGTTCAATGTTTGCAGGTATATATTTTTTCTTATCATATACATCTTTATGTCCATTAACACCTTCAAACTTATCATTTTTCTGTTTTTTTGGAAGAGAGTCTTTCATTTCTTTAAGCATTTCTTTCAATTTTTGTTTATCATCTCCACTGATTTCATTTGTTTTGTTTTTCGAAACAGCACTTGGGGTTCCACTTTCAGTTTGAGTATAAATGTTAGAAATGCCAAAAGCAGCCTGTAGAGAAGCTTTGGTTTTATCCGGTAAACAGTTTATGCAGGTGACCACTGAAGAGTCATATTTTCTCAAACACATTGTACAAAACCATGTTGTAGTGTTGGAATTCGAAGTTGATGCATTATTCCTATTTAAACTATAGTGTTGTTCCAAAGGTTTCAATTTGCAAGATTCAATAATCTCCGCAGCTTGTTTGTCTAATTCACTGATATTCGGAAGTATCTTCTTCGTTTCAATGGCTGAACTCCTCTTTTTATTCTCAAATAACTGTTTTATAAAACTCTTTTCGGCTCGAGGTTTACTTTCCTTGGGGCTTTCTTCTTTTTTGCTGTACTTTTCAGGCTTACAATCCAAGATATAATGGTACTCACTAGTGGACTGAGGGCGGACACCGGAGCTCGACCTAGGGTTCACGTTACTCTTATCGTTTATTTTATTTTCTTTCTGTGGTTTGCTCGGATTCATGCTAACGAATGTGGCAGGCGGCTGCGGTGCGGGTCTCTTTCTTGGTCTGCGAGTGAGCGAGGCTGTGGCGGCCGGCGGCGGCGGCGCGCGGCGCTTGCCTGGCACGTGCGCGCGGCGCGGCGAGCTTTCGCTGGCCGCGCGCCGCTCCCGCTCCTGATGCCAGTCACTCCCTTCGCCTTCCCACCTATGAGCTGGCGGTAAACTAAAAGCGTCGTAGCCTCCTTCTCTGAAGAGTCCGTACTTCCGACGCAGAGTTAAATCGCGGTCGTGCTGTCTCCGCACGTTGCGGTCGCGGAGGCGCCGCTTGTAGGTGTCAGTGGGCGGCGCGGGCGGCGGCGGCGCGGTAGCGGCACGACCGTGAGGCGGCGCGTGCAGAAAGGCGAAGCTGGCAGCCGTGCGAGCAGAGCCAGCGCTGGACAGGCTGTCGCTGGAAGCGTGCTCCTCGCGCCGCAGCCACGACAGCAGCGTCCACAGGCCACCGGACAGCGGGCGCGGGCGCGGAGCGGCGGCGGCGGCGGCGGCCGGCTCACACCCGCGCATCACCACTGAAACATTCATACACATTGATTTTACACAAAACGAACTAGGTGCTTACATACATATTATACTCGATGACTTAATTTATTTACTACTCGTAAAAGTTTTACGTAGGTATAAGGCCGTTTATAGTTCAGTTCAGATTTTCTATGTCTTGAAAGTGTTACTTTTTTGTCTATTTTTTTATTTAAAAACGGGGGATAGTATAGGAATACATTATTGGCTGACTAATAAAAATGACGATGCGGTTGCGCACAAGCTACTTAGTCAGTCGTTTCTCATCGCGAGGTTCAAATGCTCTATATTATGGCCCGTTAAATAATTTACTGTTTCAATCAACCTTCTGATATTTTATTTGCCATCCAATAAAAAAACTCACTAATTGTCCAAAGTCCTAAAGAAAAACTAGCTTAAAAAGTAGGTATATATTTATGTATATATTTATTATTTTATATATTATAATTATAATATTTAAGTATTTTATTTATTTAATATTTTATATAACTGTTTATTTGCAACTGTTTATTTTTCTGTTTTTAATTATTGCACCCCCCCTAACTTATTCTATCGCTGTTTCCCTACCCAAAGGTTGCCTGGAAGAAATTGCTACCTAGCAATAAGGCCGCCTATTGTATAGGCTCTCCTCTTTATCATTGATTTCTTTTTTTATGTTGTGATGCAATAAAGAATTTTGTATTGTATTGTATTGTATCGCAATCCCACTAATGTTAGCATTGTGATTGGATACTTAGTTAATTACGCTGAATCGATTTAACAGATAGATACAGGAAATATTATTACAAAGCCCACTTTTTATGAAATTGCAAGGCTTTGCAGATTTACTTCGCGTAGTTTCCAATAATTAATAAAATCACGGACCTTTACTATTATTATATTAACAACAAGAATTGGATTTACCAATTGGAATTAAAAAAGTAACTTAGATTGTTCGGTTTCACGCCTGGGCAGGTCACCTAAACGGGATCTGGCATGTATACAGGCTGTGGCATGGACACAGACTTTGTTCACCATTCCACGCAAGCAAACCCGCAGGCTCAATCTTAGCTAGTTATTAAATAAATAAACACAATTAGGTATAATAGGAAACTTACGCAGTTGCCCGACGCCCGCGCAGGTCACTCAGAACTAGGGCACTACAATCATTTCATATTAGTTTCGAAAATATCACAGCACTTTCGGCACCCTTTATGTAGGTTTAGTGATAATGAAAGTTCGTTATTGTTGACGAAAAGGCAGCGATGAATACGCGCCTGTGACTTGTGATTGAACAAAGCGCGGGCTGGGCACTGCGTGCGCGCAACGTCCAGCGGACTCACCACTCGCCGCCGCCGCGCCGCTATATTTAGCCCAACTTCGCGACTCCGTTTTGCTATTTTCATTTCATTCTTGTGTGTGCCGACCTCACTTAAATTTGGCTTCCTGCCTATTTTTATGGCTCTTATTTTTTATTAACTGTTCTCAATTTGTTTAGGTATTTATCGTAGATGTAAGTTTTTGTACAGTAACATCTGTTTAGAAAAATTAGGTCAGCGGTAACGCGAATAAACCTTTAATTGCAATGTATAGGTATTAGAATCCAGAATTTTAGGAAATATGAAGTTTTCAGAATTAAACCTCACAAAAGGGTAAACTATACAAGGTGTTTGGTACATCGTGTGCCAAATTGAATTGGCCGATAGGAGAGGTCAGTAACTATCCCTTCAGCCCTTATAATCTGTTCTATGCCCTACGGATTTTTTTATCAATTTTTTGAAAATTTTTAAAGAAAATCCAAAATGCTGCATTAAAAAAAACCTACAAGTGTAGCCTCAAAGTTTAAATTTTATTTTGATTTGCACTGTAGTATGGTGCTACTAAACTTAAAATTACTGGCCGTTACTTTTTTTTTAACTCGAAGTTTTCGGAAGACGTAAAGATGCACTTAAAAGTAAATTTTACATGAGTATAAAAAAAACTAAAAGCGATCGGTATCTTCCAACTCCCTCAAAAGTTCTCTAGTCTATTCTCTTTTCAACGGTATGCCACATGCCAATAAAAGAACTTCACTAACTCGCAAAATTTGTGCATCGGGCAAAATCAGGCTGATATTCAAAATTCAGGTTGAAACCATTTTTTGCGTAAATAGCACGTGTGAATACGTTTAAACTGTTATCTCACTTTTGCAAAATAAAATCTGTCTCATATCTCTGTCTTTAATGGAAATGTTCTTAAAATTAAAGATAAAAACAATTGTTTTAATAGTTTATTTTGAAATCATCATTAATTCTAATTTTGTTTGACTTACAAGTCCTGTTCAAATTGTTGGCCTCGGTTTCGAATGTAGAATTTGGCTTAAAAAAATTGTGTCCCGTGTTACACGGTGGATAACCCAATTACAGAATGCTGATCTTCTCGCATGATCGCTTTCGAGAAGTTTCTGAACGACACATCCTTGTCGATACGGTTTGTATTTATACTTTTTAAGTATCCTCATTCATTACAGTACGCTGTGCAAAAGCCATTTCTGTAGCGATATCTCTCGAGGAAATATCCGGAAAACTCTCCACACAAAACATTTATTTCGATATCTCGACTGCTGATGTAGGAATGTTTTTCTGAGGCTTCGTGAAGCTTCGTACCCTTATTCAACATTGTGGCCAAAGTATGGTGACTTGGCGTTTCTCTCAGGAGGAATTCACTACGATACCAGTCAATGGACAATGTTTGGTTCCTGTACATAAAAGAAATCATTTTTTTCGGAATTGGACAAAGATTGAGGCATTGAACCTAATTAGTTCACCATTAAATTTACAACACAACTAATTAATTGACTAAATTAGGCATTTAATGAATGACAGAAACACACAACTTGTTTTTTTACGTCTGAATGTTTTTTTCTTTTTTCCTTTTTCATTTGAAAATCGGCCAATAAGGTAGTTTCTACATAACTATTAAAGAAAACTAAAACGTTAATTTTAACAACTTCTAGCAACTTTAGACCTATGGTCTGCATACAACTTTTGGTTTGTATAGTGATATACAATCGAAATAAGTTTTTTTTTCCAAAGCCATATCTTCAAACATATTAAGGTTTTTTTCTTTTTTAAAACGCCATTTTTATTTTTTCTAAAATTGAGATCACGGTTCCTAAGAGCGTTTTTCTCTATAGAATTTCCCCATACTGACCCTTAAAAAACTCACTCTGTATAGAGTGTGCATCGGATAGGTTTACCGATATTTTAAGGGCATTTTATAACATCACATTTCATCGACTAAAAACCCCATCAGAGGGTCACAATCTTCTCCCCTCTAAATGGCAGCCATTTTTAATTTCTTTTTTTTGTAGCTGTTCATGAAAAATATGTTTCCTCTTGAATTGGTAGCAGTACATACATCCAAATAGTCTCATTAGAAAGAATATTTATCTGGTGATCGACACATAAAATTAACCGTAACATTTGAGGAAAAAACACAAAAATAAAAGATTATTTTTTTAATCTACCGCAAAAACGAGGAAAATAACGTCTTGTTTTTTTCCTCTTCCTAATCGATTGATTTTGAGCTAAGCTATAAAACAACACCAAATCATGTACCATTACATTCTTACTTAGTATGCCAATTTATGGTTAATATGCGAATTCCCTTCCGGCGTCTGTATTCCCCGATTCGTATAATTTAGGAATCTTCAAGACGAGAGTGAATAGGCACTATTTGAGCTTGCGTGTTACATCCTCGGCTGCATCGGCACTTACCATCAGGTGAGGTGCAGCCAAACGCACTCAAATTATTAATAAAATAAAAAATAAAAAAAAGACCCTCGCGGTTTGTTACTTGGAAATGGTCAGACGGGCCACACAGCAGGTTGTAGTGAGAGCTACAGCGTGTCTGCAGAATGGAGGCAGTCACTTTGAATAATTGTTTGAAGTGGTGTTTCAGTGGAAAACATGTGAAAATGTTAAATAGTTGTGAAATTACAATTGAAGTGTCAGAACCCCGCACAAGGGTCTTTTAATTCATCATTGCGTAAGTAACTAATGGCAGATAATTTGGTGTCATTTTATAGCTTTGCTCAAAATCAATCGATTAAGAAAAAACAGGACGTTAATGACCTCGTTTTTGCAGTAGGTTCAAAAAAAGTAAATTAAAAATGTTTTTTGCATTTTTTTTCCTCTAACTTTTTGTGTATTTTTCCTCAAATGCTTTCGTTAATTTTATGCATGGATCGCGAAATTAAATAACCTTTCAAATGAGACTATTTTGATGTATGTACTGCTTGCTACGAGTAATTCAAGAGAAAACATATTTTTTATGAACAGCTACAAAAAAATAAAAATGTCTGTCATTTAAAGGGAGAAGGATGCGACCTCCAAATGGGGGGTGGTTTTTCGTAGATGAAATGTGGTGTATTATATGCTCTTCGGTAACCCTATGCCATACACACTGTATAATAGGTCAGTGTCAACGATTACATATACCTTCTTAAATAACAAAACAATATTTTTATTAATAAGTTAGGAAGGTCCTTAAATCTTTAAATAAAATAAGAGCGTATTCACTGAACTGTTTCCCATACAAGCTTAAAATTACTACTTCTTGAAAATGGATGGGCTGATTCTAATCAAACTTTATACACATAAGCATGTCATGAAATTCTTGTTTGTATGGATTACATTTTCAAAAAAAAGTGTTGTCACTAAATAATAGTGATTTAAGGTTTTTTAATAATAATCTTGAAATTAGCTTATGTGTTTAAAATAAAGTATTTCGAAAATGTAATCTATCCACAAACTAGAATTTCATGACTCGACTTGACTGTTTTGTTTTTTTAGACTTGCTTATGTGTACAAAGTTTCATTAGAATCGGCCCATCCATTTTCAAGCAGCAGTAATTTTAAGTTTGTAAGGGTTCTCATTTGAATATTAATCAGTTAATGATATTGTGCAAACAAGTTCTAGACATATATGTGTCGGTAGTTTGTCAGATTGTCGTAGAAAAACGCATTAAAAAAATGCAATTTCTTTAAAAATATCCGTAATGATTGTATTCTGTCATTTTTCTTACAAACCATTGCGACACACAAAAAGAAAAAAGAGTAAGATAAGAGTGTCTAAATAATTTATTTCAATAACTTAGATTGATTAATATTCAATTAAGAACAAAACGACACGTTTATATGGAGCCTGCTGTGAATACACTCACAACCCGCGCGAGCGACACTGCTTTGGTTTTGTCGTCTTTGTCGCCGGCAGTCGTCGCGTCGCCGCCGGCAGCCTATTGCTTCAAAAATAGTCGATTAATAACGTTGGAGACTTATAATAAAATTAAGCATCGTATTTTTAAGTTATTACTAGCTGTTGTCCGCGTGAACATCATTTTAGACTTTATTACAGGAGGAGATTCTCAAGGGTAGTAATTAAACCACTGACAAATATACTAAAACCCCGAAAAGTAAATTTGGAATAAGGTTACTTTACTTACTGCTTTAAATACTAAGTTACCTTTAAATTTTGATTCTAATAAATTTACGGAAATCATTGACTAAGTCAAGGACCGAATAAAATACTGAAAGTTGCGAAAACTTTCGACTTTTTTGTAGTTTTTCCTATCTTTAGTTCTATTGATGTCCAATGGGACACCTTCGAACCGCGGTCTTTCTTTCGTAACTGTCAGATCCGCCACCCAGGGGGAGACGCGAGCAGACGCCAAAGAGTTTTGTACTAGTACAAAACAGTCTTTAATCGTAACTGGTTTCGTAAAAAAAAGGAGTTATCGTGGGTAATGCGACAAATAATGGGACTACGGAAAATGATCGGTTTTTTTTTCAAATGTTTTGTCGGTAAGTCTTTCGGAAGTATTTTATTCTGTGCTTTTTCAGAACTTTATTATTATCATGTATTTTTCAGACAACAGAGATCCAGAACTTGTTATTAAGACTTAGCCTATGTTAGCCTGACTGACTCGGTGGCTCAGTGGTTTGTGCTCATGACTACTGATCCGAGGGCTGTGGGTTCGATCCCCACCCAGGGCAAATATTTGTGTGATGAGCAGATATATATGTATGTATTTAAACGTATATAATTATGTATATCAGTCTCTGGTTCTCATAACACAGGGAATCCTACTTTGGGGCCAGACGACCATGTGTGATTTGTCCCAGAATATCTTAATATATATAAATCTCGTGTCACAATGTTTGTCCTCAATGGACTCCTAAACCACTTAACCGATTATAATAAAATTCGCACACCATGTGCAGTTCGATCCAACTTGAGAGATAGGATAGGGTAGGGTAGTGTAGGGTAGGGTAGTGTAGGGTAGGGTAGGGTAGTGTAGGGTAGTGTAGGGTAGTATAGGGTAGGGCAGTGTAATGTAATGTAAGGCGGTACGAAGTTCGCCGGGACAGCTAGTAATATATATAAAAATAAACAGAGTAAACTCAAAATTGACGGTAACTTAGTGTGATATGCAACAACCTAATTTTTAGCTTGTTATAGGGCAATTTATTAAATAACATTTTAGTTTGCAGTCAACATCCCTATTCTACTGTATGCTTTTAGGGTTCCGTACAAGCCTATTACTAAGCCTATGCTGATCGTCTGTCTGTCCGACATTTAAAAAGTTGTATCTTTGGAACCGTGATAGGTAGCTGGCTGAAATTTGCACAAAATATATGTTATTATGGGGGATTTAAGTTAAAAATAAGAAACGAGATTTTTGTATTTGCCGTAAAACGGCCGAAGACATACAAGCGTGACTAAAACATCAAACAAGAAAAACCGGTCGAGTAAAAGTAGTACTCGTGTAGTAGTAGGAATCGAGTGAAAATAGTGGCCAAGTGAGTGTAGGATCACGCGCAAAGTAGGTTTCCGTAGTTTTTTCAATAAATATATGTACATACTTATATTTTTTTTAAACTATGTTTTTTTTGCACTTGCTATAGAACATTTTGTATGGAAAATATAATGAAATTTTTACTATTCCAACTGCATATCCTAAGTTGGTCAACTACTACTCCTAAACTAAGAAATCCTACTTGTCCGTGATAATTTTAGTAGAGAGTGGAGACATGCTACTCTACTACTTACTATTTAGTAAACGACAATATTTATCAGAAATAATATCTTAGCAAACTCTCAGTAGTTTCAAAAGACCTATTCAACTACAATATAAGGGTACAAACACGATAGGTTCAGTGAACAAAAAAAATCGCTACCAATTTACATGTAGAGGAGATATCATAAATTACTTTGTTCATAGATTTTATTCTGTAACTTTATATGGGTTACAGATTTGTATAACCATACCAAATTTCAGCTTTATAGAATTTAAGAAAAACGGCTGTGACATACAGACAGACGGACATGGTGAAAATAAAAGGGTCCCTAGTTTGACTACGGACCCATAAAAAGCAATTTTCTGTCTATAGCGTTGATGTCTTTTGTTTTTAATGAATAGGTAACATGGTTAAATTTTTGTTGAGTAGTGTGGTACGGAACCTTAGGTGCGCGAGTCCGACTCGCACTTGGCCGATATTTTGTGTTTGTTACGCAATATCTACACCGGTTGTGAACCGATTGTATTGATTTTTTGACGTGATACCGTCCTATAAATTGATGACACCGGCTGCATTCGTAAAAAAGTGTGACGTCTTTACCCCGTTAAATAACGTTATTGTCCCGTTACGCCAGTGTGACGTCATTGTCACGTTACGCCTGAGTCAAACATGCAAGCGAGAGTTGTACTTGTACTTGCTTGGGGTTTGGGGCCTGGGGTCTTGAGCCTGGGGCCTGGGCCCCGGAGTCTGGGGCATGGGTCCTGGGGCTTGAGGCCTGTTAAGTAAAGGTCAAGTTAAGCTGAGCTAAGTTATGTTAAAAGGATTAAAAGTACTAGGCTTCCAGGTTAGGTTAAGTGCCCTCCGCACTCGCTTCCCCTGTCCGGTGAAGTTGTAAAGGCCCCCACGGCCAACAACAAGCTTGCCCTTTCGAAAAAAAAAAATAGGCTTCCAGGATCTTACAAGAGGTGTTCCAATTCGGTCGATTCTCTGTGAGGAAATGCCAAAGAGTTAAGTTGCCATAGTCGGGTATGGGCGGTATTTTACATCTCCTTAAACATGTAGCTAAAGAAGTTTTACTTCAGTCATGTGTTCTAAAGCACACAAACGTTCGGCTTGTGACACGTTATCACGTAAAATTATCGTCCGTAAACAGACTTTACAGACAACATCGTTTTATTCTCATAAATCATCTCATATAAATTGTATGAAAATCGATTCGTTACTTTTTGGAAAATGTTTCAAATCGTCGACACCTAGGTTCTTTTTTGGTAAATTAGCAAAAAGAAAAAATAAAATATCAAAAATTGTAGTTGTTGCTATTTAAATTGGTATCTTATCTTGAAAACTGATTTAACACGTTGGAGAGTCGCTAATTTACGGTTCGCCCACCGCACACCGTTAAAGACAGATATAAACACTATTGGCTCTGTGCACGAGTTCAGCGCCACCTAGAGTCCGCAACTTTGTTGGCTCTGACGTTTTGACATTTAATCACGACATTGTGACAAATATTATTATAATCCAAAATTATCTATTAATTTATTTCCAAAATACCTGTGATACCTTGATTTGGGTGGAGAAAGGGACGTAAAATCATTTTTGGTCATTCAAATCAAATAAGGTATGTAAAATTAATTCAAAGTGTGTTTTATTTTGATTATGTCAGGGTTTGTTTACTTCATTTTTAGTTGTAGTTTTACTGTAAAACAAGAAGATAAAGCTACTTTAATGGTTTCTTTCAATAATAATAAAACATATTATATTAGGTCGGGGAAAAAGTTTTTTCGTATTTTGTATGCAAACTCAAACAGGGCGAACAAAACGAGCTGCATCTTGAACGTTCAGATTTCCATACTGGAAACGCTTGAACTAAATTTGTGCTACTGATTGATACTGCATTAGGTCCATAATTGGCACAAATTTTATTAGAGGCCAGTGTAGCATTTTTACCTTTTTTACATAAAATTTCAAAATGTCGCTACTTTTCTCGTTACTTTCACTCATTTTCATAGCCAGAAAAAACTATTTTAAAAGGCGGGAAATTTATTTTTTATTTATTATAAAAATTTTGAAAGTTCACTTATTTAATTTTATTATAACCAGCCAAGTACAAATAATACAAGCAAAGAGATTTGATTACAAAGTTTTAGTTACAAAATACGAAGAAACTTTTTCCCCGACCTATTATAATTGTTCCTGTATCCCTAGTGATAAATTAAATATCGTTTTCAGATCGAAATGAATATTATTTTAAGGACCGGGTTTGATTAAAATTAGGTACCTAACTAAGTCTGAACAGTTTACTATGAGATATGACGGATGACAGAGCCAACATTATTTTTACTTTTGGCCACTATCAGCGCTGTGATCGATTATATTACCCCCACCTAGTACTTCGCACCCAGCGAATACCCACGGGGGCCAAGCTACGGGAAAAAACTAGTAAAATATGAGTAAAACTATTCGTTTGGTTTTCCATTACATTTTAAATTCATCAAAATCATAAGGCGAAGGAAAATTATGCCATCAATATTTCTGATTTCAAATTTTTTATCAGGTCAAAATGTAGGTTAGTTAATAAAAAGTAACTCAAATTACTGACTAATAGTGTTCAACTACTACATGTATGGCCGACGACAGTCGTCACTGACGTTGAACGGCAGCCATCGGCACTAAGCCGAATGTCGTCAACGATGAGCTAGAGTCGACGACTGGCGACAACGATCACAGTGTCGCTCATATGTAAGCGCCCTATTATTAACTAGGTAGTAGGGTGATTCATATTGAACGAAAATTTTTTTTTCTTAATTTTTTCTACTCTCAACCCCTAAATATGATCTATTCCACTAAAAAACATTCTAGATTTTTTTTCATTTTTTTTAAATGACTTTTAAGGGTTGCTACCGATATTTGAAATTTAAGAAATTAAAGTAAAACAATATTTTTTTAAACCTCAATTTATTACTATCAGAAAAAAAATGCAACTGAAAAATAGTAATTATAATTATTGAAACTTTCCTTTAGGCACTAAAGTGAAAAAAACTCGCTAAATAAAATTTGCCTTATTAACGGTGGGATTTTTCCGTCTATAATTCTTTACTAATAACATTAAGTACTGCTTCTGCTCTTCATCGTTCGTGTGTAACTTGTTGTATTCTTCCATCAAAGCAACGCCCCGTTCAGCTATATCGTTAACAACCCTCATACTTTGTACCATCTCTTTAGCTGACTTGAAGCTTTCTTCTTCTTCCCATACCTCGGGATCCTTATGGATAAACTCGCATGAAATGCCAGTTAAGTCGAAAAATTTCATTGTATTTTTTGTAACGAAATTTTCAATATTTTTGTTTGTGATTGAATTATGTTCCAAAGATGCTTTTTTTGGTCTATTTGTCGACCCTTCCTTTTTCAGTTCAAGAATCATATTACGTTTTGTTTCAGCGGAAACTCGTTCATCAAAAAAGGCTAAAGCAACCAATTCTTCAGAAAGGTACCAAAGATGACCCAACAACTTTTTTACTGCGACTTTGGCTGAAACTGTATTATGTTTCTCGAACTCCACCAAGTCTTTCAACATTTGCAGGTCATTTACAGGTGCCATGGAAGCAACTGGTGCTGTAAACCAGTATTTTGCGTAAACAAGTACAACAAATATGCAGATGTTTGTAATGACTTTAGCTTCTTTAGCTGTAATCTTAAACTGGTGCTGAAAGATGAATATTTTCAATGCGTATATAGCTTTCGCCATCCAACGTGCACGGTGCATTCCAGCAGGAGCTTTCCGCCTAAAAAGATAGTAATCAAATGAAGAAGCTCCTTGTAATCGTCGCGAGGTTGGAATTTTTGTGATAACATGTTGCTTCTCCTTAGTAGGAATACTTGCAGTTTGCCATAAAGCCATCACGTCAGTAGCAGTTAATGACGCCGATTCTCTAATTAATTTTTTCATCACATTTTTGTAATGAAAAAATAAAGACATCACTTCTTTCACTGAGGGTAATTTTGTTTGCACTAACTCTGAGCAAGTATGTCCAATTAACCATATTTCAGTCTTTTTTCTTGTTTTCACAATATTTGACGTCATTATCGAAATAAAATTAAGTTCTTGCAACAGGAAACAAAACACTGAAACTAAATTACACCCGCACTCGCAAGCGAACACAACCACAACTACTTTGTCGCAGAATAGATTGACCTAATGTTTACGTTAACTAGCACTGACTGTGTGTGTGGCGATTCGAGAAGTGTGAGAATACAGTCAAAAAGGTAAACAAACATTTAATTGTATATGTTAAGTGCGAGTACCGTAATTTTGATTAATAAAAGTGCATCATATCGAACATTAAAATCGGCTCATTACTGCGTATTAATTTCAAAATTTGAAAGTCGGTAGCGACCCTTAAATATTAATCAAAAATTCTGAAAAAAATATTTTGTTCATATTTTAGTAGGTAAAACGACATTAAGGGTTGAGAGTTGAAAAAATAAAAACCTGAATTTTATGAATCACCCTACTAGGTAGGGCCTTTTTTCCAACTTCATTTTTAGAATTGCCACCATAGTAAAAAAATACTTTCTATGTCTTTCCCAAAACATAATATCTATAAAGGTTTTGATGAAACTCTTGTAGTTACTATAACTTTATGTGCCTAACTACACGCCGTAGTTTGTTATTCCAGGAAAAATTGGATAAATACAAATCTAGATTTTTAGTTACTTTTCGCAAAAAGGCGTTTTTAATGAAACTTTTTTTATAAATAAAATGAATAGGGCCTCCTACACTGGTTAGTTATTTATTCTAGCTCAGTTACTTTTGCGAGGAAAAGTCAAAGTAAGGCACCTTCAATACAAACTTAAATTATTTATAAATTATTCATCAATTATAATATACCTTTATTCTCTGTAACTATGAAGTATCATATCAGCCGGAAATCGTCCACTGCTGGACAAAGGCCTCCCCCAAGGATTTCCACGACGACCGGTCCTGCGCTGCCCGCATCCATCGGCTTCCCGCGATCTTCACCACGTCGTCGGTCCACCGCGTGGGAGGCCTGCCTACGCTACGTTTTCCACTATGAAGTATGCGTAAAGTTTATTGCAGATTTGTGTATGCACGATGCAGACGGTGAAGGCTTTGAGGAAAAGTATGCAGAGCATGGTTGTACAATATATTTTAGTATCTACCTAAACTCATCTGCTTATTGACATTTGAAACAACATAATAAATTTTCAGTAAGAACATATTTTAATGGCATTTTAATCACATTTAAACTTGGTCTTAATAATATTATGTCTCTTACTTAGTTTCGAGGACAAATTATTCAGTTTTAAGCAATTGTAGAATCTTGGTAAGACAGCCTCAATCTTCTGCATCATTGTCACTTACCATCAAGATGATACCCTGATTAATTTCATAGATAAAATTTGAGATCTATTCTATTATCTTTGGTAGGAATGAATAACTACGCGGCGTGCGTGTGTTGGTCGCCGGGCGGCGTCTTGCGCGTAGTGCGGTGTCGCTCGGCGCCGCACTGCGCCACCAGCAACGCGGCCGCTACGCGCGCCGTCAGCTCTGCCTGGCTCGCACCGTGCGCCCATGGCACTCGCCCCCACCGCGCCAGCTGACACCATACAAAAATGCTCTATTATTTATTGCATTCATGAGTTTTTACAGGCGGGATATTATTATTACATTATGTTTTTTTTTTTATATCGGTGGCGAGATCAAACAGGAAACCAAAGGAGAATGGGCAACTACTGACCGTTCACTGTAATCAGACCCGTGGTTGGCACCATTGAACGACATTTGCCAGGCCTGTCTTTAGACAGAAACCCATATGAGCGCTGTATTACCAACCTACAAATACTGCCCGTTCAAAGGTACCAACCACGCGCCGCCATACACTGAACGATCTGTAGGTTTAAGTATCTTGATTTACTTGACATTTAAGATATGTAACTTAGCTAATTAATTAAAAATGGAAAAGTCCGACGAATCTTGCAGCATCTCGCACTCTAAAATCCATCAAGCTGTATAGGTTACAGGGTCAGCCAGATACATCTCATTTTAATCTTCAAATTCTATTATTATTAACCAACTTCAAAAAAAGGAGGAAGTTTCTCAATTTGACCGATTATTATGATTTTTTCGTTTATGAACCGATTTTGATGATTCTTTTTCTTCTTTATTCTTTTGTTAGAAAGGAGATATCCCAAGGGTGGTACCATGATAAGGAAACCAGGATCTGATGATGGCATCCTAGAGAAATCGAGGGGAACCTTAGTTTACTGTTAGAAGTCGTTTTTTTTGTTCAAAATTATGTTGAATAAAATTTATGCATGTAAATTTCTTTCATAAAATACATTCTTTTCTTTTTTTATTGAATTTTCTTCAAGAACTGTTTAAAATAAGTCTAGTATGCCATTACCTGATATTCTTCTTCAAGCCGAGCGAGCATCACAGCCTCCTTTGGTTCCAGGCGTCTCTCAAGGCAGGCTAGCATTAGCAGTGGAGACTTCAGGGCCTCCACCCCAAAACATATTGCTGTAACCAATATGTAATAACTGTATCAAATACCATTTAAGAGAGTGCAGTGTAGTCATCATCATAATAGGGGAAGGATGTCGACTGCTTTACAGAAGCCTCATCATATCAGCCAAAGGACATCTATTGCTGGACAAAGGCCTGCCACAAGGATTTTCACGACGACTGATCCTGCTCTGCCCCCATCTAACGGCTTCCTGCAATCTTCATCAGGACACTGGTTCATCAAGGAAGGCCCCCTTTCCTACGCTGAGTCTTCTGGTGTGTGAACTTTACTGCTTACTGCCCAAACAGCAATTTGTTCTACCTGCTACATGCCTCCACAACCACTGCCACTTAACACATTAACAGTCCAGTGTATCATATGTGGTACACGGGGAGTGGCTCCGCTGAGTTCTAGTTCCCTATGAGACACACAAGCCCTATTATACGTTACAGGCTCACGCCATAGTATGGACATATGGCGTGTTTCAGAACGCATGTAGGGGACTGTTAACGTGTTAAGTTAGGCAATTCTGTATGGAGTAGATAATTCTTATTCACTTCTCAAGTTAAAAAACCCAATCGGTTGCTGCTCACCAGTAAGTGCTGGGAAATCATATGAAAGCAAATGTCTTGCTACAACCGCTCTAGTCTCTGTCGTAACCGGCGGAGGCTCCAAGTCGGATGAAACTTTCTGAGTGACACCAAATCTTTCTTGGAACCATTCAAGTATGGGGCCCCATTCCTTCTGCTGGAGAGCCTTCAACTCATCTTCTTCCTACATCAAATCATAAGTTTTTGTTTTACAAAAAAAACACAATTTGAAATACTTAACAATAAAAAAACATATTGGAAGGGATTTGTATAAACAATGTAGGAAGACTTACATCAGTCTGAAACAGTAGTGTGTCTGTAGCCAAATAATCCAGTATGTACGAAACAATATCATGAGAAGTTAGCTTTCCTGGGTTATCTATTGCTGTGGTACACAGGGCTGTCTGGAAATCAAAATTAAAACTAGCATTTACAACCAATAGTACCTATACATTGCTTCATGTAATACCTAACCAAATTTATAAAAATTATAAACTAGACTTCACCAGGTCGTCGGTCTACCGCGTGGGAGGCCTGGTGAAGATCGCGGGAAGCCGATGGATGCGGGCAGCACAGGACCGGCCGTCGTGGAAATCCTTGGGGGAGGCCTTTGTCCAGCAGTGGACGATTTTCGGCTGATATGATATGATGATAAACCAGACTGCATAAAAACATAACCACTTATTTTTGGGCAGTCAGGCAAAAAATTATCCTATGTCTCTCACATGATTTTATTAATATTGTGTGGGATGCCTGTGGAGTACAGGCGGGTGTTCAAGTCTCTAGTTGGACTCATATTCCCATGGTGGTACAAAGGTTACTGTGACCCCGGTGGCATCCCCTCCCCAAACCTAGAGGTCCTTTTACAATACAATACAACACAACACTCACAAGATCAAGACAAGTCTAAAGACACCTTGCACTCTAAAATCCATCAAGCTGTTTAGGCTACAGGCTCAATTAAAGAAACAGACATAAATACATATGAGCAGAAAATATTTCCCTCCGTTTTGGGCAGTCGGGTAAATAGATTGCGCGCGGCCAAATCCCAGCGCTCTTTTTACATGATGCAAAGTATAGGTACCAACTTTCTTTTTTAAACCCTTTGCAAGCCTGGTGGGTCTGACAGCCCACTACTTCACAAAAACATAGTTTTTTTAGGTTTTTAGTTTTAAACATTGCACGTCTCTATAGCTAAAAAGATATAAAAACACTGCTCTAGTCTATATAAGGAGACTAGAGCAGTGTTTTTATATCTTTTGGAGTATACAACCTCTTTGCAAGTTAAAAAATTCTAGCGAATAACAAACAAACTGGTGATTTGAAAGAACCATCATCATTTTTATTTCATGAACAGACAATCTGTGTGCGAAACAATTTTAAAAACTTAAATCTAATAACATAATATTCAATTTCATGTTAACATTTTATAAAAACAAATTTAATGTCAAATATAAAACAAATTTAATGTCAAATATAAAGTAAATTAATGTAAAATTTCAATGTCACAATTTTAAAAGTCATCAAAAGAATAACAATTTTTATCCAACAAAACCAATTTTAATTTTTTCTTGAAAATGTCAACCCTAGTTTCTACCTTTAATTCTGTCGGAAGTCTATTAAAGAATGCCACGGATTGATACAGTGGACAATGGTTCACAACATTTAAACATGGCTCGATAACGTGGTGTAAGTCCTTTCTCCTAGTACCCATATGCAAATCACCTCATCGGATTCAAAAACTAATCTATGTTTTACCAAATCCACTAAAAGAACAAGAATATAGAGACCAGGAACCGTTAATATTTTGTATTTTTTAAATAGTCCCTACAGGATTCCCACGGAGGAATTCTAGCTATTGTTCTTATAGCCCTCTTTTATAAAGTAAAAGCTTTTGTCAAATTATACTTATAGCTACTTCCCCAATACTTAATACTATAACGCAACTTTGATTCGATTATGGCAAAGTAAACAGATTTCAACTGTTCCAACGTCAACACATCTCTTAGGCTTCTTAAAGCATAACAAGCCGAGCTAATTGAACTTTCCAGTATATTTAGTTCTGGTTTCCAATTTAGTAATGAGTCAATTTGTATACCCAAAAATTTTACCGAATTCAGCACCTCTATATACTCATTATTTAAAATCAATCTAAGAGAATCTCGGCTCCTTGCAGTTGACTTAAACAAAATTGCATTGGTTTTTTGTGGATTAAGCATTAGGTCATTAGCTTCAAACCATCTATGGAAAGCTGCTAGAGTCGAATTAACACTGTCATTTAGTTCCTTAATACTAGTTCCCGACAGGATTGCATTTGAGTCATCAGCGAACAACACTAATTGGGCATTTGGAACTTTAGTAGTGACATAATTTGCCAAGTCATTGACAAATATTATAAAGAAAATAGGGCCCCAAGATGGAACCCTGCGGTACTTCTCTGGTGATATTAAATAGCTCAGAGGTTTTAATTGTTTCCTTACTATTATTATCAATTGATTTAACCTCTACAAACTGTTTTCTATTTTTGAGATATGATTCTAGTAACTTCAAGATCCTGCCCCTAACACCGTAGTGTTCAAGCTTGTTTAATAGTATACTATGATTAACCATATCAAAAGCTGAACTCAAGACTACATTTATAATATTCCTATATTCATAAAAAAGTCAATACAGGTCAAATTTTTTTAGTGTAGGAAATAGAAACACTACCGTTTTTTTTTTTGCCCGCTACCCTTCGAGTAAGGCTTCACATCCTTAAAGGTTGTGACCCACAGTTTGAAAACACTGGACTAGAGGTAAGTATACCTTTGCCGCAATTCTCTGCTGTGCGCATACAAGTAACATGCATGTAAACTTAAGATAAAATGAGTCTTATCCTTTGGGAGTTTGAAAAAGCGATACTTTCATTTGATTATTAAATAATGTTAAAACTTATATAGCTCTATTTTTTATTTATCTTTCTATTTATTTCGGGTCCGTCAGACCCACCAAGCATACGGCGTGATTTCACTCCACCAGGCCACAGATGAGATACTAGATTGCACTTCCTTATAAAACGATAATACCTACGCATTTATTTACCTTCTTCGCACTGTCAGACAATACACGGAAACATGGGTATTAAGGCGCTCGACTTAGGGGGCGTCCATAAATTACGTGAGGCATTTTCAGGATTTTTTGACCCCCCACCCCCTCAGGTGAGATTGCGTGAGATTTTCCGATACTCCCTCCCCCCTCCTCAAATCTCACGTGAGATTTTTTTAAATTTGTGTTTTGGCTGGAAACGCGTTGGATTATAAAAAGTCTAATTAAAGTTTGATGAAACACGAATTTTTTAAATCTTCAAACTGCTATAACTTTTAAATGAATCAACCAATTTTCACGGGGTGTGCGGCGATTGATGTAGTTTTTTAAGCTTAATAAAAAATTTGATCTGATGAACAAAATTTGATTTTTTGAATAAAAAAGATAAATGTATCTGATAAAATATTTCGGAGTTATTACAAAAAAAACACAATCGAAGAGCTACTGTGCTGCTCTGCGGGGTTCGGACAAATACGACAAACACTGTTGTGTGAAATTTCGCAATATTTTCATTCTAATTTATTTTTTTTACTTTGATTTAACTTTACTTTTACGCAATTTTACACCCTTTTCTACTAAAAAAATAACGTGATATTTGCTAAAACCCCTCTCTCCCCCAAGTGAGATTTGGAAAGATTTAGCTTGACTCCCTCCCCCCCTTAAACACCTCACATAATTAATGGACGCCCCCTAGCGGTTGTAACTGCGTACACAGGCGGCGCGCAAATTGCGGCGGCAACTGTACGGCGTTCTAGCTCTGATAGCGGAGCGCGGCCTGTGGGCCGCGCCAATGTGTTGGTACTTATCTCGCCTGCTCGAACGAGTGACGGGGGCCACCAGGCATACTAGGGTTCAAGTTTACGAGTATTACGGTTATGACAATTGTATTGTACCAGGTGCATTGTGGGTTGTGTTATAACTTCAGTCTGCGCATCCCATTCGGCTGCTATGGCGCGGGCTAAAGGTTCGCTAGGTATAGTCAGGACGCGGCCGTTAGGAGTCTTCAGGCGCCGGTGATCCAAAGTTACTTCCCATTTGTTATCGCTCTGTATCACGGAGGTACCGCGGTAAAAACGCTTCCGGGTTGCTGAAAGAAGTATTCGAATTGTGACCCAATTTTCTTAAAAAGATCAACTAAGAAGAAAAAGAAAAGCCAAAGATAAATTAACCCTATTATAAATGATTAGTATAATTACATACAATAACTCCGTTTATTCATAGTGTACACTAACATAACCTTCAAATAAAATATTACCATATCTTTGATGCCTGAAACATTGAACGCAACGCGATTTGAACAAATTAATCAAATACTTATTAGATGAAGTGAACATTTTATAATCTTTTATGTAAAGTTCACGTCATAGGTTGATCTATTTATTAAAAATATGGCTCGGACCTCGGATTCAATTTTGTTGAATTTAAAACGTAGTTAGTATAGTGATTACATGCTCATGGTTGGATTGATCAATGATCAAGCACTGTTGCCAACCTAAGGAAAGCAAAAAACAGCAAATGGAACTTAAAAAAACAGCAGAAAACAGTAAAATAGTAATTTTAAAAAGGCAAATATACTGTTCGATATAACATTCATAGAATTGATAAATAGTTATACAACTACTGTTAGATTTACCTCAGATTGTCTTTATTCAAGGAATTTCTGGGAATTGTAAAGTAAATAAAGTTAAAATGAAAGATTTATTCAAAATTATACACTTTATATTACAATGGAAATGCTACTAATTGCATATTAACATTTGAGATTTCCTGGTCTTCAAAATCATACATGTTTTTATTAAATTGATTCATGTGCACCGCAGTCAGCAAGAGGCCTGCTCAATGACTTTTATATTATTACCGGCGTAGGCCTGATAGTGATACCAACTGTAAAAAGGCGCGTGACCGACGCATACAAGAACTATCTTTATTGCTTTTACTAAAAGGTTATTCTGGTTTGACATGTTCGTTGTGACATAATGCGATTTGGAGTAAATAAGTTCGAAATTCGGATACATCATCAAAAAACAGTAGAAATACGCACTAAAACAGAAAACAGGGAAGCCATGGCGAAAACAGTAAATCTACTGTTAAAACAGTAGGGTTGGCAACAGTGTGATCAAGCCTGTTTGTGAGAGAGAGAGAGAGAAACAAAAGTTTTTTGTTTAGTTCGAATATATTAATGTCTCTGGGTACAAGCCCTTTTGAGACAGTCTCATTTTCAATAGTTACATAATCTTCATTTCTTTTTAGATTTGAAATGCTAGTGCCAGTACATTACAAATCTCTTCTGGAGTTCTTAACAGTATTTCCAGTACCTCATTCTGTGGTGGAACACCCTGTCACAATAGGGCTCTATAAAACTGCACCCAGTGCTAATCAGGTCTTCACGGCCTTCTTCATTTTATGTATGAAAATTCACAAAATTAATTACAGTACCATGAAAATATAGTATAATATCCACTGTAAAATTACAGTGCATCTGGTAACACTGGTCAGCACAGTTAAGCACAGTATAGGTACATACAGTTGTCCGACGTCTGTCTGGACGGACAGGGGTAATCGTGCGGGGGTTAATGGGCGGGTACGGCTCACTAAACCATTGTCACCGTTTGTTTGGTGCGGTGGGCCCATTCATTGAGAATCGTCACGTCGCATTTTTATTATCATTATCAATCATTCATGCATGGCTCATTTTCATCTTTTGATTTTTTATGGTTCATAAAAAAGATGACGGACATGACATGCATTATTATTTGTAACAAAATATTTAATTATTTTACTATCAATTTATTAAATGTTTTATATATTGTAGCAATATCGATACATTTTGTAATTATTTGTATTTATTTTATTGAAAATAAAATTTTACTTTAGGTTAATATTATTAATTAGTAATTATTTCCGTCCCCGTGGAGGCAATAAAAATATGGAATATTTTTGTAATTTTCTGGATTCGAGTTTGGCAGCTTTTGGCTATTTTTTTGCCAGCGTTGGGCAGATTCACCGTTTTTGAGATGGTCACACTGTTTGTTTCTTTTGTTTGTCGATCGAAGGACGCTTCTACTTTTGTGATTTTGGATTTGTGATTATAAATTATTATAAGTGACGAAAAAACCAACAGAAATAAACTTAAAGTGGTTATTTTGTTTATACAATAATAAGCTTAGTGATTGTGACGATGTCTGCCATGGATTTTGATATCTAACAACTGGTAGCTAGTTGTTTATGTAATTTGTTTGTAGGACAACAAGTGAAGTGACGCGCTCTATAAAAAGCCAATTACAAGCTATTTTTATCTCGCTGCTTGTTAATTGCATTTGTACTATCAAACTTAATTTCTTATTTGTGATGTGCCCGCATTCTACCGGCGCGGAAGAACAGAAGACGAAATTGATTCCGAGTGTGAAACTTATACACTCCAAAAGAAAAGGAATATTTATACACCCTTCTGCTATGTACAGAAGTAGTGCACTTTGCTACACGAATACAATAATATCAAGAAACTTTCTTGGGTAAACAGTACTTAATAAAGAATTTGGAAAATGAAACTCTTGGAGAGCGGACGTTTGGAAGCTCTGTCGAGCGCCCTGTCGATCCTGAACGGTGACAGTGCCGTACAGGGCCGAGTGGAGAGCTACAGCTGCAAACTGGCGGGTGGCGAGAAAGCCTTCTACAAGCGCTTCACAGCCGACGGTGAGACCACCCACAGCTTGCAAGCTCTTTCACCGCCAGAGGGTGTTTCTTACAGGTAAGCATCCACAAGCAGTTTAGTGTAGCCAACATTACCAAAAAAATTAATAAACTAAATATTTCTAGCCGCAGCTTGTCAGGTGATGAAGAAGGAGTGCTGTGTGACACCATATCCCGCAAGACACTCTTCTACCTAATAGCGACACTGAATGCTGCCTTTCCAGATTATGATTTTTCAATGGCCAAGGTTTGTTGACTGTACAACTTTGTATTTGTTTGTAATCTCTATCATCATATCAGCTAAAAGACACTCAGTGCTGGATAAAGGCTTTCCCCACGGATTTCCAAAATAATTGGTACTGTGCTGCCCCCATCCAGTGGCTTCCTGCGATCTTCACCAGGCTGTCGGTCTACTAAGTGGGAGGCCTTCTTTTATGTCTTCTGGTGCATGGTTGCCACTCAAGAACTTTACTACCCCAATGGACCTCTGTTCTACAAACTATGTGCCCACCTACTGCCACTTAAGTTTAGTAATTCTGACAGATATATTTATTAGTTACTTTTATTGCAATTTAATAGAACAATAATATAACAGAAAACAGGACAAAATGTAAAGGGTGTCCAGCGGAAAATTTTGTTTTTTAAACTTAAATAAAAAACATATTATTAAACTCAAAATATTTATTGTATTTTTAAAACAAAGCACGTTTCTGCGGATTTTATTTTTTAAAAATAATGTCCTCCAAGTGACGTCCATTTCGCGCAACACACTCTTGTAAGCGAACCCTCATATTGGCGAATACGCGCGAACACAGTGCTTGGGGGATTGCATCAATTTCATGCCGGATATTTTCTTGTAGGGCAGATATGGTGCGGGGATTATTGCAGTACACTTTGGACTTGAGGTATCCCCACAAGAAAAAATCACAGGACGTCAAGTCAGGCGATCGTGGTGGCCAGGCTATGTCTCCGTACTTGCTTATTAATTTTCCAGGGAAAATGTCCCTTAACTTCGACATGGACACCCTGGAAGTGTGCGGGGTTGCCCCATCTTGCTGGAAATGTGTCTTATTGTTGCCTCCTGGAAAAACTTGCAATTGCGGCACTAAAAACTCATCAATCATGCGGCAGTATACAGAGGAATTCACAGTTTCCCCCTGATTAAAAAAATACGGTCCGATTATTCCTTGAGCTGAGATGGCGCACCATACTGTGGTTTTAGGGCAGTGCAAACTTTTCTGATGACGTTCTCTTGGGTTGTTGGGATTCCAGTAACGCATATTTTGCTTGTTTACGTAACCCCCAATGTGAAAATGTGCCTCATCGCTGAACAATATGTTTCCAAGTGTTCTGGGGGTTCGAAATCGTTCCAAAGCCGTTCTGGCGTACCTTTCCCTTGAAACATAATCGTTCTCATTCAATTTTTGGACAATTTGCATTTTATAGGGATGAAGCTTTAGTTTTTTTTTCAAAATCGTATGCACAGTTGACTTCTTAATGCGGCAATCTTTCTTACTGATTTCCTTGGATTTCGAAGAATTTCTTGACGCACCTGTGTCACTCGTTCTGGTGTTGCTGCCGACGTAGACGGTCCTGGTGGCGGCCTATTGATCATTGTCCCTTCTTCTCGAAATCTTTGCACCCACGTTCTGATAAGCTGCGTACTCGGACCATCGCTTAATAGCCGAATGTTGTAATGCAAACAAAAAGCACGACGCGCTCGAATAGGCGAATTGCCGTTCATCAAATATTGTTCCACCGCATACGCGCGGTGCGCGCCCGACCAATGACTCATGGCGACTGACAAATCCGCAGAAACGTCGCTTCTAACGCCACCCCCTCCGCGGCCCTAACCCCGCTAACAAATGAGTAACGTTTATTTAAAGTTGAAAAATTCCCGCTGGACACCCTTTATATACAAGGGTGGACTTATCTCTTCCAGTCTACCTTTAATGTATTTATTCCAATGTAGTTATTTTTTAGGATTAAATATTAATAATTAACATTAGGTTACTTATTGTGAACAGAGCAGCGAGTTCAGTGCTGAGCCATCCCTTAGTTGGGTGCAAAGTGCAGTAGATGGCGCCCTGTCAGCTGTGGGGGGCTCACTCTGGCGGCAGCTACGCCCTGCCCTGTGGGCTGCTATCAGCGAAGAGGTTGTCCTTCCAGAGTGCCGCATCTACAGCTACAATCCAGATCTTGCCAGCGATCCCTTTGGGGAGCCAGGGTGTCTCTGGGCATTCAATTACTTCTTTTACAATAAGAAATTGAAACGGATTGTGTTTTTCACATGCAGAGCTATGAGGTAAAAGAGCTTGTATTTTTGTGCAGGGTGACTGGAAATACCTTGTATTCATTTTAACTGGACAAACAACATCTCATTTGCAACAGAAAAAGTCATATTAACCTGGGATTATCAACACTTTTCGAGTTAAAGCTAATATAATTTTCAAGTTATAGCTAACATATTCTGTTAAAAATGTGCATCAAGTCCCAAACCATTAGCCAATAACTTTCTATGGAAATATGTAGAAACATGATAAAAATTACAAATATTAAAAACTCATACAAATATTTTTTGGATTATGATTAGAGATCGGAATTTTCTTGGTCTTCCAGGGTGGAACTCAGAACTTTTATTTAAATATAGCAAGAAGAATAGAAGGTTATGTATGAAAAGATTGATGGGTGTAACCGAAGCGAGGGAGGTATGTCAGGATCGTGCAAAGTGGCGCTCCATCTTCTCTGCCTACCCCTGTGGGACCAAGGCATTTTATTAAATTTCTTATTAGGTATTTAAACCCTTGCTTTTACTGTGTTAACATAACATTTCATGTGGTATATTTATTAAAAGTTTGAACTTATTTTATTATTAAATATTTTACAAAATACAAATAAAAATTCTTCATACTAGGTAATATCTTGGAACAGTCTTCTCCGATCATTTGTTCGTATAAAGTAATGTAGTTTATCTTATACTAATTATTTTTAGATCTTGTTAATTGTTTCAACATTTAAATTTTTTGTACAGTCACAAGGTAAATCGAAATATTTACAGGAGAATAAATATTATAGATATAAAGCCCAATTTAGACTGACTTGGTGGCTCAGTGGTTAGTGCCCTTGACTACTCATCCGAGGGTTGTGGGTTCGATCCCCACCCAGGGCAAGCATTTGTGTGATGAGCAGATTTGTTTGCTCTGTGTCTGGGTGTTAAATATATCTATATATTTATTTATTTTGTTTTATTTGGGAAGTTTACAGCTTAAGTAAACAAACATACATATGTATGTATTTAAACGTATATAAGTATGTATATCATTTTCTGGTAACCCATAACACGGAATCCTACTTTGGGGCCAGATGACCATGTGTGATTTGTCCCAGAATATTTATATTTATTTATATCTTTTGAACCACTGAACTGATTTTGATGAAACTTGCACTTTTCCCTAAGTTTAAGTAATTGTAAGCTCATTTTTTTTATTCACAATTGGTAAGCCCTTGGCATCATCTCACCTGATGGTAAGTGATGATGATGCCGAAGATGGAAGCGGGCTTACCAAGATTCCCCAACGCATTGGGGAACTGGCTATCTTATCTCCAAGCCGGTACACATCAATGCTCAGCAAGACTTAGATAAGATGGTGGTAGCTAGTTAGGCTAGGCTATGGAAATGCCCTACCACCAACCAAACGGAGTCCTACAAAGTTGACTCCGCCTAGAATCGAACCTGGTGAGAAGGCGGTTTAAAAGTATAGTTGGGAATATATTTTTTTTATTCATTAGAATAGCTTAAGTCTCATGTTTAGTTTCGTATTTTTCCATGAACACAACCATACAATCTATGAAATTTTGTGTATTTGTTTGAAAGCCCTTAACATTATAGGTACGTGGTTAAAAAAAGACCATATCGCCGCGCATATGGTCGATGATAAGACTTTCTCAGTTATTGTTATAGTAGGTAGAGAATCATTAATTTAAATCCATAACTTTCTTCCGTTAGACATATTTATTTGTAGTAAAAATCTTTAACAAAATAATAGTAGATACGACTTAATTACTTTGCATTAACAATATCAAAATAATAACGGGCCTCATTTGCGCCCCTTTAACTAAATTAATATAGCACCCCTATCATCATATCAGCCACAAATCGTCCACTGCTGGACAAAGGCCTCCCCCAAGGATTTCCACGACGACCGGTCCTGCACCCCTATAAATAAAATTAATATTGCACCCCTTTAAATCCATTCCCTGAGTCCGTCATTACCGAGAATATTCCGATCACTGATTATGATGCATCTTCATAACAGTCTGTTGATTGAATTCATTGTGATATTTTTAAAAAAAACTACAGTAAGCATACGAAATACGGGAAAAAGTTCCATATTCCATCACCTTTCCATAAAGGTATAAAAATTTTAACTTTTTAAAAACATCAAATAAATAATAATAATAATAAATGAAAAAAAAGATTTCTGTTAAAAATGTGCATCAAGTACCATACAATTTGCCAACAATTTTCTTTAGGAAAAATCGAGTCTCGAATAAACATTATTCAAATTATGCTATAGTGTCGCCGCGCCTGGTTATATAAAAAAACGTATAAAATTACAAAAATTAAAACCGTTAAAAATATTTTTTGGATTATGATGCTTCTTAACATTATTTTTCAATCATTATATTTTGTTATTATTGAAGTTTTTTTTACCTTATATACCTTTTTGGAAAGCTGATATAACTGATTTTTTCCCATATTTCGCACGCTTTATAATGTTTTTTACAAAATAAAGATGAACTTAATAGAGTATAAAATTGTATGAAAAACACATGCTGTATCAGAAAAAAGTCAGATCAAGTAACTAAGGGTTGAAATCAATAGTTAGAATCAAATTTTGAAAAGTAACTGTTATCTCCTACCTATAGTTAAGGCTCGACACTTAAATATGAACATATTTTCATGTTAAATTATGCATCAACTTCTAAAGGAACCTCAAATTTACACTTAATTCTATCACCTGTTTTAGTAACTTTCAAGGTTTTTAACTGAGATTCACTTATAGTACTAATATCTTTATCATTTTCTTTAAATAGAGTTTTGAATTGATCACAAGCTACCATAACCATTGCTTACTTCAATATCTTTCCCAGTATTTTTTGGACAATACGCAGACACATAGTTATAATATTTATTTTTTTCAAAAACCTTTACGATTACATCACTTTGTTTAATTTTCCATTTATTTAGCTTCAGAATATCGAAACATTTGTCCTTAATTTGGCGGCATGCTGTAGTTCACAAAACCTGGAACCAACAATTGACATCTTGTATCCTAATAATTGACACCCTGTAATAGTAACACTATTAGATACAGTAACAGAAAAGTGTTAAGATTTGGACAACGCATTATTTATGGGAAATAGAGACCACAATATTTGCATTTACTGAAGCTTAGAAATTAAATTTGGAATCACACTAGTAGATGATACACAATATGTAATATTTTAGGTTTTAAAACATTTTTGGTACCAATAGTAGACACACTTTAAATTGCTGGAAAACCAGAATAGAATAAAAAGCAAATATTATGTAAAAAATCTTTACATTATAAGTGAATCAAAAAGAATTAAAAATTTGTGACTATAAACCAAAATATTACTATGAAATTTCAACCTCCAAGGTGCTTATAACAGCAAAAATATAAAGAAATGACGACGCGCGTGGTGATTCGCTCACGTCGTTTACTGCAAATGACGTCATTTTGACATCTGTTCGTTTTGATTATTTATTGTCCACTCGTCATAAATAGCACTATAATGCGTGCCACTGAAGATGAGAGTTGAAACACCACGTAAAACGTTAAGGAGACATAGTAGGAAGTGTACGAAATAGTTATCCATAATATGTAGTTATATATAACTAGCTGTTTCCCGCGGTTTCACCCGCGTGGACAACGTTTCTATGACTTTTCGAGGGTGTGCAGTGCGTGGTAAAAAGTAGCCTATGTCTGAATCCAGGTCCTAATCTGTCTACCTACCAAATTTCAGCCAAATCCGTTCAGTAGTTTTTGCGGGAAAGCGTAACAGACAGACAGAGTTACTTTCACATTTATAATATTAGTAGGGATGTGACCATACATCCCGTTTTGAACGGGACTGTCCCTTTATCTCGCACTAAGTCCCGGTAACCCCGAGGAATGCTTCGGGACGCAGAAATGATCCGTTTTTAGTGAAAATTAGAAAAATCTCAAAGGACAACAGTCGAAACCGCGTTCGCTCCGCGCCTGGTATACAATTGGTGCGCGGTCGCCAGTCGAGAACTTTACTGCCCCAACACGTTAATCTGTTGTTCGAGCTATGTGCCCGTGCCCGCCCAATGCCACTTAAGTTTAGCGATTCTATGATCTATGTCGGTAATCTATTCTTCAATAAACGTTGTCAACATGTAAAATCTGTATTTCATTAAAACAGATTGTCGGTTTCGACGTAGTTTTAAAAATGTCCCGTTTTGAGTTTTTTTTAATGGTCACGTTAGTTATATATAATCCTTTGCTTCTTTTGACATTTAGATGTACTCCTACACCTTATTAACTATCTTCCTAGTTTGTCTTATTAATATTTTACGTGGTGCAATAAGTCTCATGTTTAGTGGCACGCACTATGGGTGCTTATAACACAAATGGTATGATATTACCAGCAAAAATATGTTTATTAGAAAAAGTCTTTTCCGAAAGTGACATTCTTTAGTTCACTGTCGGGGGCATAAGTGCTTTTACCTTATTTATTATGACTTTTTTTTATAAATGAGATTTAGTTTGAAAGGAATATGAGGCATTTCCAGTCACCTGTATACTGTACACATAATTATTAATTTCAGTTCACATTTTGTTAGAAATAATTTTTAGATGTATTTTTGTATTATTATTTTATTTTTAGTTAAAAAACTTAAAGTACAGATAAATAATGAAAGTAAGAAAACTAATAAGTCAACACATACTATTAATAAATTTCCACCAATTCATATAAAAGAACTTGTACAAAAAATCAATCAGATGTGAAAAACGCATATTACAGAAAAAGCCGGCCAAGTGTGAGTCGGACTCACGCAAAGTAGGGTTCTATAGTCTTTTAAAAATAAATCTATGTTTTAATAAACAAAATTGTTTTTTCAGTTGGTAATAGAAAGTTTTGTATGGAAAATCGATTAACTTTTTACATATCTTAAGTTGGTCGACTATTACTTCTAAACTAACAAAAGCTGTCGTGATAGTTTTCCTTATAAATTGATTATACAGGGTGACTGGTAAGTAGTGCAAATCCTTTTAAGGGGATAAACTACATCTAATTTAAAACAAAAAAAGTCATATTAACTGGGGGTCGGAAATCAACAGTTTTCGAGTTAAAGCCCATTTAATTTTTCAATTTTGTATGTAAAACGCATTTGTTTAAATGTTTTGTGATTTTCCAAAAAAAAAACTAAAATATAGTTGACTTGCAAAATACGATAAAAACTTCCTTATTTTATCATCTTTCCATTAAAATAAAAAAAGTTAAAAAAATACAAATAAGATGTAACAAAAAACAATGATTCCTGTCAAAAGGGTGCCTCAAATCCCATACAAATGTTCAAGATTTTTTTTTAAATTCCAAGATTTATTATGTTTTTCGCATTACCAGAAATCTATGACCCTCTACCATTATCGACTAACTTTGATTCACAAGCTCATCCAAAAATTCGAAATTGATTTTTTTCATACAAAATTGTTGGATAAATTAGTATGGGACTTGAGATACCCTTTTGACAACAATCATTGTTTTTTGTTGCAATTCATTTGTATTTTTTCACTTTTTTTTTATTTTAATGGAAAGATGATAAAAAAAGAAGTTTTTATCGTATTTTGCAAGTCAACTATATTTTAGTTTTTTTTTGGAAAATCACAAAACATTTAAACAAATGCGTTTTACATACAAAATTGAAAAATTAAATGGGCTTTAACTCCAAAACCGTTGATTTCCGACCCCCAGTTAATATGACTTTTTTTGTTCTAAATTAGATGTAGTTTATCACCTTAAAAGGATTTGCACTACTTACCAGTCACCCTGTATATCCTACTGTCGACCATTTTTTCAGATGTTATATTTCAGGACATCTGAAGCAGAGTGGGGGGATACTTGACTCTAAAATTATCACTTTAAAGCTTAATATTTTGCAAATGGAACCCTAAATCAGAAAAATGGTTTTAGCAAACTCTCAGTAGTTTTGAAAGACCTATTTAATGATACCCAACACGATAGGGTACGTTAACAAAAAAAACATTTGTTGAAATGAAATGAAATATTTATAACACTGGTTATACGTCAAAACTTAATATGTTACACAAAAATTTTACCACTTTGTCGGTATGATTAATATATAAACCCATGCAACAGTTTTTGATGACAGCTACTCTTTGGTTTGACGGTACGAAGAAACTTGATAATCCCTCGAGATGAAATAATTTTAAGTCCCTGATCTCAATAGGACTAAAAAATCAGCCTCTAAAGCCAAGCGTAACGGACGCACGCACGCACGAACGGGCGGAATTGAAATATATTTGGTTTTTCGGTATATGAAAATTGAAAAGACTTTTTTCGCGACAACACTTCCTCTACCCTACCTACGTACGTACGTACCGTACTACGTGGTCGAGTAAGTAATAAAACTTACGCATGCGTATTTCTGTCTAGCTAAAATAAGGCGCAATTTTCGTAAAATTAAATTGAATTGAGTTGTTTTAGTTGTGAATACAAATTTAATTAATGAATACTTCATCTATTATGTGTGATAAAAAATATACCATAAAACATATCTATAATATAAAAATGAATCGCAAAATGTGTTGGTAAGCGCATAACTCGAGAACGGCTGGACCGATTTGGCTAATTCTTTTTTTGTCGAGTTCGTTATTGTCAGGAGAAGTTTCTTATGTAGGGTAGTGTAGTGTAGGGTAGGGTAGGGTTGTGTAGGGTAGTGTAGTGTAGTGTATGCAGGGTAGGGTAGTGTAGTGTAGGGTAGTGTAGAATATGTAGGGTAGGGTAGTGTAGTGTAGGGTAGTGTAATTTAAGGCGGTACGTAGTTCGCCGGGACAGCTAGTAATATATAAAAAATAATATATGTGTATGTATAGGCAAAACAAAGTGAGATAGCCTCAGATTAAAAAATAATTTTTGATCTGAGGAGATTACTCCCGCGGACATTTGAAATGAGCCAAAAGTCGCGTAAAATTAATTTTGTTTGCCGAAATTTTGATAGGTATGTAATATGTATGTACCCATATGTATTTTGTTTTTCTATTACGATGCTTTTTATTTTGCCGTTTTTCTCACAACTGTATTGAAAAACGTCGTACATGGGTGTAAAAGGTAAATGGCAAACTCGTGACGATCTTTTACCATAGTCCAATCTTTGTCGTGACTAGAAATCAAGATGTCTAAGAAACTTTCTTTAGATTTTCTCAAAACGAGACTTGTAGGTCTCATGTTGGGGGAAGGGGGGTTCCATACTTGGGATGCCAGCACAATACAGTATTTTAATTAATGTTATCAATGGGTAATTTCGAAATTAATTCCAAGAAAATCATTCACTCTTTATTGATAACAACATGGTTCAGTGGTTGATACAAATGTTTTATTTTACAGCCCAGTTTGTGCAGTTGACTCTGGTGTGGATTTTGCAATGGATGAAGATGAAGAATACAACTGAATGATTATTTACCAAATAATATCTTTCTGTACATTTTTATCATTTATAACTACATAATATTAATTATTTAAAAATTACGTAAACAAGCATTTTTGTAAGTTCGCTAAATTTGTTTAATATATACAGGCCAACAAAATGCTACAGATAATCAGGACAAAACTTATTGAGTGGCTTTCATTGAAATAATTTGTTTCACTTGATTCTGGAATTATAATATTATTGCTGTGTTTACTTTTAAGACCTTCACTGGGTTTTAAGTACAAAATCGGATTCACGATTTACGTATATACAAGCATTTTTGTAAGTTCGCTAAATTTGTTTAATGCGAAAATATTACATGTGTCTTTATTATTAACTAATGTGTATGGTGGCATCACCTGTACTTTTAATTTTTTCTTAGTAGTAAGACCACAAAAAATTGCATAGATATTAGATTGCACATTTTTAAAGTATTTTTAATATGTTTTAATTTTGATCTTGCAATATTATTACTTTTTATCTAATCTTCTGTGCTTACAAGTACGTATAGTATTATAGAATAAATTAAAAAAAAACATTATGTAGTTCATAAACGTGTGCTTTAAGAAAACTAACAAATATATTGTAATTTCTTCTATGATGATATGAATTGAAATAATAGTGTTTATTTTCTTTATAATAGATATATTACATATTATGTACACTTTTTAAATGTATTTCCAAAATACAAATGTATTATTTTAAAGAATAATTCCAAAAAATATGTTTCTACATTTAGATTTATATTTGATATTGTAGAAACTTTAGGCAGTTCTGCCTTCTCTTTGTGTCCATTCACGTTTTAAAAAGGGCATAATTTTCGGATTAACACATTGTTTAAGGTAAAATAGATATACACTCACGAGCGTTAAAACCCGGCAGTGTAGTTTTGACGGCCTAATTGGATATAAAACGAGAAAATAATTAATCATTATTCACAAGGTATTAAATGATATTACAATTTGGAGTACCTATTGCCACAGTTAAAATCTTCCATGTCTTCTGAAATAGGCTACCCCTCGCGTCGCGACTGCTGAATATTTAGCTTACGTAAGATACTACTATAAATAATCGTGATTTAGGTATGTTAAAAGAACGCTTTTTACGGCTTTTTATGTTTTGCACAGGATCCGGGAGCTTCTACTGTTTTCGCTTCGCAGGTTTCTCTGTAATATGCCCAATGGGTACACTATCTTTATCAGTTTGCGTAGGAGTAAAAGAAACGTGACGATATGTCAAACATGACGAGTGTAATTTTAATATGAAAGAAATTTTGAACTGGTACTTAGGCCATAGCAAACTTTTTAAACAGTTAGAGACAGCACAATAAGAACTCGTTTATTTATCACAAACGCATAATATTTTTATGGGAATTGTGTGCGTACGCGCCACCGGCAACCACCGTATTTTGTGTCGCGGAAGACACGGCAGCGGCTGGTAGGTAATTACTACCACAAAACAGATAGGTACAGAACTCGTACAAAGTGCGCTCAAGCAACGCACACATAGCGCACCGCCGAGCGTAGGTACAGATGTTTTATCTCACGAGCGCGGGTTAGCCATACTTGTGTGTGTAATGCGTATAGACACGTGCTCTATTGTTAGTTGTGTCTATTGTGTGCGCAATTGTAAGCTCCCGACCTTACGCACGCAAAGACAATTTGCATGTACATTAACACACACAAGTATGACTAACCCGCGCTCGTGAGATAAAACATCTATATGAAAAGTGAAGTACATACGTGTGATTGACTTCTGTACCTATCTGTTTTGTGTAATTACCGCGCGCAAGTACACGGAGTCACAGTAAGGAAAAGTATCTAATAAGTGACGGAGTGACAGAGGCCTGCTATTGCAAAAAAAGGGGGGTGCCGGGTTTTATCGCTCGTGAGTGTATGTCAAACATGTCTAAAGATATTAGGTGTTTTGCGACATTCGTACCTACAAACATCTATTAGAGCCGAAAGTATCTATGGTACAACTTGGAAGCAAAGGACTTGCCGTTGTATAGAGCATATAAAGCAAAGTCCAAACTAATATCTTTATAAATTATTGATAAGGTGTTTTAAGGTCCTTGACTGGTCGTTGTCTTTGTGGCTGCCTATACTCATCTGTAGTTAGGGAGGAAAAGGGTGGATTTTGAATGATGTTTCATTTATCATCCTCGGGCTCAGATAACCGGCATTTGTGTGTAGAGTGTAGCAACGTAGAGAAAAATGCCAAGTCTCTTTACAATCCGCCTATATTTCAGGGCGTCACCTTTGTTTTTGTAAGCTGGTGATAATCTTTCAATAAAATGTTAATTTCTTCAGAATTTTTGTCATTATTTATCTCCAATGCCAAAAACTTCGTTTTAGAGGCTTTCAAAGAGAAACAAGAGCTCCGCTGCGTGCGACTTGAATTAACTTTCTGTATACATGACTGGGCAAATCTGGCGAGAGACCGAGATAGAGGCCTGTACCACTAAGTACGAAGGTACCTATACCACAGTATATATATTAGTACTCCTATACTCAGCAGCAGATGGGCAATAGTCCACATTAGTGGACTGATTAGCTAGGTGTTATATGTATAGAAGTTATAATCTTTACTGTACGGTGTATAGAGGTGCGTTCTCTGCATGATCGAATCAGAAACGAGGAGAACCAAAGTAACCGACATAGCTCTCAGATTTGCTAAACTTAAGTGGCAGTGGGCGGGGCACATAATATAGCATGTAGAACAGATGGCCGTTGGGGTAGTAAAGTTCTCGAGCGGCGACCGCGCACCGGAAAACGTAGCGACCTCCCACTCGGTGGAACGCTGACCTGGTGAAGGCCGCCGGATGCGGGAAGCGAAGAACCGGTCGTAGAAATCCTTGGGGGAGGCCTATGTCCAGCAGTGGACGTCCTTCGGCTGATATGATGATATAGAAGTGATAATCTTTACGGTACGGTAATACAGGTAACTAAATTGGTGTAGGACCCGTTAACTGGGACATCTACTCGTCATACTGAACAACTTTCCCCCGGGGAAAACCAAAAATTATGTCCATAAATTACGTGAGGCTTTTTTTCAGGATTTTTTGACCCCCCTCCCCCTCTGGTGAGATTTCGTGAGATTTTCCTCAACTCCCTCCCCCCTCCCCAAATCTTACGTGAGATTTTTTAAAATTTGTATTTTGGCTGGAAACGCGTTGGATTATAAAAAAAAGTCTAACAAAAGTTTGATAAAACACAAATTTTTTCAATCTTCAAACTGCTATAACTTTTAAATGAATCAACCAATTTTCACGCGGTTTGCGGCGATTGATGTAGTTTTTTAATCTTAATAAAAAAATATCTGATGAACAAAATTTGATTTTTTGAATAAAACAATAAATTTATCTGATAAAACATTTCGGAGTTATTACAAAAACAACGCAATCGAAGAGCAACTGTGCTACTCTGCGGGGTTCGGACAAATACGACAAACACTGTTGTGTGAAATTTCGCCATATTTTCATTCTAGATTTTTTTTTACTTTGATTTAACTTTATTTTTTCGCAATTTTACACCGTTTTCTACAAGAAAACAAATTACGTGATATTTGCTAAAAACCCCCCTCTCCCCCATGTGAGATTTGGAAAGATTTAGTTTGACCCCCTCCCCCCCTTAAACACCTAACGTAATTAATGGACGCCCCCTAAAAAAAATATATTCGACGCTCCATATAAAAAAAAGAACGGTCTATCAGCTGATCGATTTAATTTTTTTTACGATGTTTTATGAGTTCTATTTGTCATTCATTACTGGCAACACTGTGTCACACTGATCAAGGACTTGAGACACTGCGGTTATTGGGATGTACCTATAAGATACTTCGGTTTCGCCCCTCGCTGCAGCCTCGTGTAGGTTTCGAATTCTTATCCTATAGAGGAAAACCGACATGGTGGCGTTTTTTAGTACGAACACTTCGTTACCGAATATCGATACTCAATTTGATACTACTGGAGAGATTTGTGTCACAGTCCATATAAATGAAAGGCTTTCTCATAGTCCACAAACGCCAAGCAAAGTGGCTGATTTACTCTTCGATCTGTAGGTGTAGGTATAATCGCAGCGAATGTAGGTAGGCCTTTTCAGAAATGGCTTGTTGGGTATGAGACGGACTCTCAAAAAAAGATGGTATAGACAAGGCTCAGCAGTGAGATGCCGTAATCCACTTGCTTTCAGCTCAGTAATAATGTCACCACCTGGTGACTTGTATTTCTTAAGTGTTTTTAAAACCGTTCTTTAATTTCGTCCGCGATATCTTTGACTTTTGGGCCAGGTAGACGTAGGTACGATCATTTACTTAACTTATATGCGTAAAACTTTCTACAGCTTTTACCGCCTCCGTGGCGTGTTAGTCCTCTCGCTTCATGCCGTTGTGGGTATATAATTCCCGCTGGGGTCTAACTTTGCAAGACTCGGTTTGGTTAGTGATAGGCTTTTGACAAGTTAGCTTGTCTCAGGTGGAAGGGTATTAAGCCCTTGGCTAGCTATCTACCAGCATGGTATTAGTCATGCCGCCTCACTCTCTCAACTTGATCAGTTGGCTAGCTGTCCAACAGACAGACACCACTGCGAATACTTAAGCCCTTACGATAAGTCAATTCACAATATTCGATCCAAATTATTAAAAGACTGTGTATCACTATTGAAAAAATATCTAATAAAATCGGTGACTTTAAGACCTTTCATTTTTATTGAACACATTTTTTTAAAACTTATTATTGAAAGTATAGAAAAGTAATAAAAACATGTCAAAATGGAAAATTGTGTGTTCGGTTTCAACGTAGCAGCCGCGTTGAAGCCCGCATTGATTTGAACTTAAAATGAATAGAATTACGTTCGATATTATTTTAACACGTATCAACCTGCTCGGATTGAGGCATCTTAAAGCTTTAATTCGACGCCTAATTTACGTTTTTCTCCCGTGGCACTATACTAGTAGTGCCAACAAAGGTGTTTTTCTCTCCCGTGACACGGGCTTACTTTTTTTTTAATCCTCAATTGATCAGCCCTTGACAATCATCTCACCTGATGGTAAGTGATGATGATGCCGAAGATGGAAGCGGGCTTATTAACATTCCCTAACGCAATAGGGAACTGGCTATCTTATCTTCATTCTGGAACACATCAATGCTGTCAAAATTGATGTTTGGCGGCAAGACTTAGATAAGATGGTGCTAGCTATTCATCCGTCTGCGGGGGTGAAGCGCACCCCATTGCCGAAGGGGCAAGCGTAGGTAGCTCGCCCGAGCACCTCGGCAAGCTTTTAAAGTGCTTCGACAAGTTGGGAAGGGTCACCACTATCAGGGGCGGATAGCGGGTCTTATTTAGCTGGCCAACGGCAGCAGTTGGGGCGGTGACGGGCTTCGTTGTGGTAGCAGAGGCGGCTGGGGTCGGAGCAGGCGGTTTTGGCCTGGTCCGCATACGTGGGCTAGGCAGGGGCCACGACGGTGGTGGTGGTGGCCGGTGGTACGGCGCTGGGAGCGGGCTTCGCCAGGTGCAAGACCGTAGCGGGGCGCCTCGGGGCTGGTGCGGACGGCGGCGGTCGCGACTGCAGGCGCGGATCGCGCTGCGACCACGGCAGTAGAGGGTCACCGAACTCGCCGCAGCGGCGTTTCACTATATGACGTAGCTATCGGTGAGTTATAAATTATATATTTAATTATAATATTAAACACTATATTATAAACCTGGTAATAGTTTAGCGTATCTGTAGATATACGAAAGGGCATATTCGGTCGAGTCCTCCAATCCGGGGCTGCGGAAGCGTCTGCTGGGCTTTAGCTGGAATCCCTGACGACGGCTGCACAGACTTCCAGATCGGCGGGCATTTGCTGGAGCTCCGTGTTCGCTGCTTGGAGGCAAGCAGCGGCGAAGCTCTCCTCGGCGTAATGCGGCTCGGCGGGAGTCCCAAATAGATGAAGCTCACGCTCCATCAGGTGCGAAGCCATCGCTCTCAGCAGCTTCTCCGACCCGATCCTTGATTGCTATAGACGCACGACAACCCCGGTGTCGGCGTCCAATGCCGACCTAGGCGAGAGGGGCTGCGGTGGGCGAGTGCTCGGCGTGCTCGCTGTGGAGGCGATGTCCTCCGCCGGGACTTCTCTTCTTTGGTGGGTGCCATCATGCGGCGATGACGGCCGGGACGCGTGCGGTGTCCTCGAGTCGTTACCCGAGGACATCACGCTGGCAGGGATGCGCCGCGATGGTCTACATATGCGGGAAACGACGACACGCGGGCAGCGGACGGGGATACGGATGCGCGAGTCTAGAGGCGTTACATACCCGGTCAATCTTCCCCCTGGGTAGACCCGCTGGTGGGAAAACTTAAGGTTATGGCAGTCCAGGCAGTCCCAGCTCCTCAGCAGCGGCTTTAGGTGGCGATCCCCTCCGCGCGATGCGCACGGGCGCAACTAGCCAACACTATATCGAAATAATGCGCGTATTAGCAAAATAGATGCGACTCCGAGCGCAGAGTAAACTCCGTATAGCAGTCCGGACGATGTGGCAACCACATAATTCTGGGGAGGGCACGCCCCATCCCCTTTAAATACGCCTATGTAAGTAATATGCGTCTTCAGAGGACTGCAGAACCAGCATCGCGACTTGTCACATCTAGTACATTTGTAGGTACGAGTATCTACCTACATCTTAAGAGCAGGTCTTAAATACTAATTGGAAATTTAGCGTAAGCCCACGCCGTCGCGGACTTCTGCTGCACACGGCGGACATCTTTATCATCAGGAATTAAGGACTGAACAAAATGCGTTTTTTTTTCAGAAAATATAATGATAAACAATCAAAACATAATATCTTTATCGATCTATACAACAGAGAAAGTGATACTTAAAAATAAGTATATAATCTAAATATATTTAAAAGTTATGTACATTTACATATACGTCACGCAGTGCACATGATTCAAATTCAATATATACAAACTTATCTATCTCCCATGGTCACATCATGATTTTACAGTGACACTAATAAGAGCCCTTTCATATTAGACAACTAAGTCGCGCGACTTTTTGCAGCGCGGCAGAGTTCCTTAATTAATAGCGGCGGAACTAAGTTTCCGCTGTCCACTAATTTTAAAACTCTTCGAGTTCGATTCTTTACGCGGAATCAGCGAATAAACGAACAGATTCAATACTGGCAACCGATAAAACGGTAAACTACGTTGGACTTTTTCGCCCATTCCGTGTAAAGATTTAACTCGAAATGTTTAGAATCAGGAGGCTGGTCGCCTAATGTGAAAACGGTCCAATAATGTTTTGTTACTTTGCTATAATGTCACCATACATAATTATTAAATCATAATATCTTATTCTATACCCTAATTCATAATTACCACAAAACGACAATTACAGACCATCTAGTCACGACTTTCTCTAAATATTATTTATATTATTGCGCCGACCACTATATATAACCTCTAGAAAATAGGACAAAACCAGATCAATGCACTGATGCATAAAAACAGTGTGCAACAACTTGGTGTAGATCCATTAATTAGAACTTCTACTCATCACAAACAACTTTTCATAAGACAATCCACATTACGCCAAAAAATTTTGTACTTCATTCATACCATTCGATTACTGATGACCTTTGTATGGAGAGTTCTTTTTTTTTCTTCAATTGACCATACGTATAGGTTCCTCTATGAGAAGAATTCCCAGTTAACGGATCCTACACCATTTTTGTTACACCCTACATTGCACTGTACTATAGACAATACAAATATGTACAGTCTGGTCGTAATTTGGTCTGATGATAACTCCATTATTTTACCTACCCTAACTACGATAATCGTTATATCGTCATGCGATTGTGGTAATTGCAGTTTACAGAAAAAATAATGATGTGCAGCAAGAAGGGTTACTTTATTATTAACTTTGTTGATATCGAAGTATATTTTTTTTAGCTGTTGTTGTATAATCCTAATGTCTTAAACTTTTAAGCCCTCTTCTCAATCCTCTCATAACTTCACTCTTAACATCGTAAGGGAAGGGAGTAGCTGAAAATCAGCGATGAACATAGATGGTCTCTGGAGGTCGGCTCAGACTTTTCCTTTTGTTTTTTATCATTTGTTAAAAGCGCTAAATTTGTTCCAAAATAAATTGTGTTACACAAATATGAGGTCACAAATAATGTTAAGTTTTTGACGAACCAACTGTTGTGATTTGGTTAAAATAAATATCAAACTGAATAATATTAAATTAAAGAAAAAAGGAAGGATTTCAATTATTTTAGAAGGTGTACTATTTACTGAATAATATTTTATAATTTATTTTTGATACTTTGGGCTGATAATTGGGTAGTTGACGGCATCAAAAATAAATTACGAAATAAAATTCACTCTGTAGAATCAGAATACTTACTTCTTTGGTTTTCATAACATTTTCTATTTTTTTTAACTTAAGTATCAAAATCACATATTCCGGTTTTTGATTACAACTAAACATTTGATTAACTTTTAATCAACTATCAAAACCGAAATTTTGTGCTTAATTTGTTATGTTAACGTTTGCGCTGTTAACTAATTCAATGACTGTAATAAATATAAAATTGAAAATGTATAAAAAAATAAATGAGTAAATTTTTGCGTTTTAAGAAAAATTAGATTTAGTGAATAATATTTTATAAGTACCTAACTCAGCGACAATGAAAAAATATGACGTTATCAATTTTTGACAGTTTATATAAAGTAGTGCGTGGATCCGTGTTCTTAATTTGTGTTTTTTTATCTTATAATGCTGATAAAAAAAACCACCGTTTTGTACTTCATCCACTATTTTGTTTAGATTTTTTTATGGTAGCACCAAGTTTTCGATAGATTGCTGATTGTGATCCTATAATCAAATTAGGCATTAATTATTGTAGAAAACAATTGACGATTACAGTTTAAATACTAATCCATCAGAAACTGTAACATAACGGCGGTTATTGATGATATTTACGTAATGCCGCGACATTTTATCATGTACTCACAGTTACATGGAAAAAACCCTTTCACATTAAGTAACTAACCCGCGAGACTTTCTGCAGCGCGACAGGGTTCTATCTTCTGATTCTAAACGCTTCGAGTTACACGGAATACGCGAAATAGTCGAAAAGATTCGACAATTTTATCTTGTTTCAAATCTGATGGTTTTCTTAAATAAATAAATAAATAGCAGCCGTTTATAGGCAAAACAGTCGATTCCGTTGGAGTTTTTCGTCGGATTCCGTATGACAAATCAAACCGAAATCGTCGATTCCGTTGCAGTTTATCGCCGAATCCCGTATGATAAATCAAACCTAAATCGTCGATTCCGTTGCAGTTTATCGCCGGATTCCGTATGACAAATCAAACTCGAAACGTTTATTATCAGGAGGCTGGTCGCCTAATGTGAAAACGGTGCAACAATGTTTTATTACTTTGCTGTAATGTCGCCATACATCATTATTAAATCATAATATCTTATTCTATAATTCATAATTCTTAGGGTAGGTAGTAATGGAGTTTTGTGCCCGACTGTATACTATATATTGAAGGTGTATGATAATAACGACAAAACAGAGAGCCTTCTTTTTTACCATAATTATTATAAACCTACCTTTACAGACAATACGTTCATTAAAGTCATTATAATACAACACAGTTTTTTTTTACTATGTAAAACATTCTGTGAATTTGCTAAATTACCTCAATCAAGGTAGACTGCTGACGATAAAAAAAATACAAAAAATCTTTTACAATCGAGTTTCATATCCTGTACAAACATTTAAAAGAAGATCACGACTACGTTAGCCCACGAGATAGTTACATTTATGCGTTTGTTTTGAGATAAAATAATAATTTGCTGCGTTTGGTGGTGCTGTTTACGTGCTCGCAAAAAAGTAGGGCAATCGTCTCGTTCTTACGCCAAGTTAGTGGGAGAGACAGCAACACTACTTTTACGCGGCGAGCGCATCGGAAGCTACATCCGCAAAGTTGGTCTTTGCGTTGACCCAACATCCAATCGACAGGGTCAGCACTTTACGTTAAACAAAGACGTACTGTGTATTACTGTGTTCTGTAGTGACGAGAAAGTGGCAGCAAAAATTGTGAATAATCCGTAAAAATCATGAAAGTTGTGGTATATTTTGTTTAATCTGTTGTATGATAGCCTAGACATGAACAGTACCGTGGAAACCGTAGCTATGAAGTTTTAGAACCGACTTTCACCGATCTTTAGTTTATTTTGACTTTTGTTCGATTTCCGTTATTTTTATTTATGACTTAGCGCATTTAAAGAAACTTGGCAATGAGGTGGTACCCTATACCCAATGAAGTCCACGACAAGAATAAAAACGTAAGCATTTTAAAAGCATCTCGAAATATTTGAATAATAACGCGGCCAGCATGCGCTAAGCAAAGAGGCGTGACGGGCGATTACAAGGATGGAGATCTCTACAGTAAGCACTATATCATTGTTCACAATATTTATGATTTGTTAGTAATTTTACCTTTAATCTATAGTTTTATTTCTATCGCGCGGGTGTTGGGTCAACCCGTCGGCAGAATGTGTTGATGTATAGACTTCGTGCGCGGCACTTGCATGTGGTGCACGGGCGGTGGGGTAAGGCGTCGCGGATTGCGGGTGGCGCTACAACGCGTGCCTCGATACCGCCAACGTCTGTACCCCGCGGGCGCGCTATTCATGAAGCTGGTGGCCTCCTTATGCTACCGCGGGCGGCGAGGAGCGTGGGGCGCGGCTAGGCGCTTGTTGGCTGGTGCAAGGTCGGAGATGGGCGACGCTGGGGGCGGCTCAACGCTTCTCAGCGGGTGCGGCGGGCGCGGGGTCGGGGTCAGGCGGTGCGGGCGCAGGCGCAGCAAGCGCGCCAGGGGTTGCCGCGGCGGGCGCGGGCGCCGGCGCAGGCTCGCGCAGCTTGGCGCGGGGGCGCCACGCGTCTAGCAGGGCCTCTACGCGCTCGTCTGTGGGCCCCCAGCGCGCGAACCCCGCCGCGTTCTGCAGCCACACCACCACCGTGCCGCCGCCCCACCGGAAGTACACCTCGCTCCTTTTGGACGAACATTACATTTGTTAGGTGGCTTCTTAATCAATTCTCAACGTACTTGATAGTGCTAGCCCATTTGTAAACTACCGTATAAAAATCTCCGAAAAAAAAGAGGCTCCTTTTTAAGATGGCACCAGGCATGCTGGCCGAACAAACCTAACTTGACTCGTTTTTTTTTTTCGTTTTTTAGTGCCGTATCTCATAGGCAAATAAATTTGTACATCCACGCTGAACATACTTCTTCGCGAAGCCGTCACAGTCTGTCATAGTCGGGCATACTAAAACTAAAATATACATTATACTTACTTAGTAGCATAGAATAAAACTAGGTATATCAGACATGATGAAAAATTAACAAATAATTTGGATGTGAAAGGGGTCGAGGTACCTTATTCAGATTTCATCTAGAATAATGAGGGTAACTAGTATAGTAGGCCTTATGAAGTCCTAATTATTCACAAAGTTTCATTAAAATTGTTAGTAATTTTTGATAAAAAGTAACAAACAACCTGGACAACGGACTACCGCGTACTGTAGTGTAGGCCATATACATGCAGCTATGGTAACATACCGAGTTTCATCAAATTCGTTAGAGCCATTTTTGAGTAAAAAAAATATTAGTGATCTTTTTACTATGGTGGAAACCCTAAATAAATTGTACGGCAGCCGGCACTAGTCTTTTTTTTCTATACAAAACTTGATGTTTTTTTTATAATTTTGATGAATTTATGTACAGGTTGTAATAAAATTGGTGTAGGTCCCGTTAATTGCGGCTTCTACTCGTAATACTAAATAACTTTTGTTCTACGACTTTGCTTAAATCGCAAAAAAGTATATTTAACTCTTCACACAAATCAATCAGCTGATCGACCAATTTTGTGCATTTTTGTATGGAGGGTCCAATTTTTTTAAGAATTGACTATGGGTTCTTTGAAGAAAGTTGTTCAGTATGATGAGTAGAACGCCCAGTTAAAGGGTCCTACACCATTTTTCACATGTATATTGCATGAGCAAATATATATTTATTCTTAATACATGACAATAGCTCCAACGTTTGTAAGTAAATCGCATGTTTTAATTTCATATGTAGGAGAACCATACAAACTCGATTTTTCCTAAATTAATGGGTATCACATGTATTAGATAATAACAAGCAACTCCGAAATGCAAAGTTTCATCAATATCGTTAAAGCGGTTTTTGTCAAAAAAATAAAATTTCAGTTTTTGTTGTACGACAGCAGCTGCTCTTCGGTTTGATGGTACGAAGAAAATTTTGATACGTACCGTTCTACGGGGTCGAGAAGGTAAAAATCAAGATAGGGAAAATAAAAAAAAATCCCTGGATATAATAATAATATTGCCCTAACCCAAATTTCAACCAAATCCGTCCAGTAGTTTGGGAAATAGAGCATAAGATGGAAGTACACACACACACACACACACACATTTAATTATTTTTTTGTTTTTAGACTACTAGCTGTTTCCTGCGGCCTCACCTGCGTCGACATCGTTTCTTTGACTTTTCGAGGGTGCGCAGTGCGCGAGCCGCAATTGCTTAAAATTTGGTGACGCATTTTTTTGTAAAATAAACCTCCCTCCCCCTCTCTGAGCCCAAAGACTTTTTGTCAAATTACGGAAACTTACTTTGGAATCACATGTTGAAATCCGTGTCTGTACTCATGTTCAAATGCTGGAATCACCACCTGAAAATAAAGTGTTTTATTAAACAACTAAATACAGTTCAAATTCAATAAAACATCAACACTCTCGTTCGACATGAATAAATTAGGACGGATTTGAGTAAAATTCGGGTAAGGGCAATATTATTATTAAACAACAGTGTACCACGTTTATAAGTCGCCTCGGCATTGTTCGAAGGCGCAGAATAGCGCAACCCACCGCCGACTCCAACCGAATGTAAACACCAATGAAATAATGAACTTATTGCTAGTAAATAAGATTTAAAATCCAAAAACAACTGGACTCGTGCTATCTCTCATGTGATCGGAATGTTCCCGGTCATGACTCATGACGGACTCAGAGAAGGGGCGCAGAAGGGTGCAATATTAATTTAGTTAAAGGGGCGCAAACGGGGCGCGTAATTATTTTGATATTGTTAATGCAAAGAAATTAAGTCGTATCTACTATTATAAGAGCTATTCATCGAATCACAACTATTCTTTTTATAATTCATTCTTTTTAACCGCCTCCGTGGCGTAATGGTTAGTCCATTCGCTTCATACCAGGAGGTCGCGGGTTTGATTCCCGGTGGGGTCAACTTTGTAAGATTCGGTTTGGTTGGTGGTAGGGCATTTCCATAGCCCGCCTAGCTAGCTACCACCATCTTATCTAAGTCTTGCCGCCAAACATCAATGTTAACAGCATTGATGTGTACCGGCTTGAAGATAAGATAGCGTTGGGGAATCTTGGTAGGCCAGCTTTCATCTTCGGCATCATCGTCACTTATCATCAGGAGAGATAATGCCAAGGGCTTATCAATTGTGAAAAAAATGAGCTTACAATTACTTAAACTTAGGGAATAGTGCAAGTTGCATCAAAATCAATTCAGTGGTTCAAAAATATGGGCTTTATATCTATAATATTTATTCTCCTGTAAATATTTAGATTCACTTGTGACTGTACAAATTAACAAAGTCTAAAAATTATTAATACAAGATAAACTACATTATTTTGTAAGAACAAATAATCGGAGAAGGCTGTTCCGAGATATTACCTAGAATGAAGAATTTATATTTCTATGTTTGTAAAATATTTGTTATTAATATTTATTTAAGTCTGACTATAAAATATAAATATACCACACGAAATGTTTTGTTACCACAGTAAAAACGAGGGTTTAAATACCTAATAAGAAATTTAATTAAATGTACAAATAGCTCACGCCTTGGTCCCACAGAGGTAGGCAGAAACTATGGAGCGCCACTGTGCACGATCCTGACATACCACCCTCGCTTCTCTTAAGGGGCTGTCAAGTATCACGAAACGCAGTTTGTGAAGGGTTTTGACCCTCCCTCCCCCCATGTAACGCGCCGTAACGTTTTTCTGTTCCCCCCTCCCGCCCTAAACGTTTTGTAACCCCCCAGTGACAATTTTTACCTAAAAGTTATACAAAATAAAATAAAAATGACATACAATACATTCGAGAGATTCCCCGCAAATAATAAACGAGAAGGGTTACAAACTTGGGATATTTTTTATATTTATTTTTATTTAAATAAGCGTCGGTGGCTCAACCGGTAACGACTCGGTCCATCTAACCAGAGGTCATCATCATCATATCAGCCGAAGGAAGTCCACTGCTGGACATAGGCCTCCCCCAAGGATCTCCACAACGACCGGTTCTGCGCTGCCCGCATCCAGCGGCTTCCCGCGACCTTCACCAGGTCATCGGTCCACCGAGTGGGAGGCCTGCCTACACTACGCTTTCCGGTGCGTGGTCGCCACTCGAGAACTTTACTACCCCAACGGCCATCTGTTCTACGAGCAATGTGCCCCGCCCACTGCCACTTAAGTGTAGCAATTCTGAGAGCTATGTCGGTAACTTTGGTTCTCTTACGGATCTCCTCGTTTCTGATTCGATCACGCAGAGAAACTCCGAGCATAGCACGCTCCATTGCCCTTTGGGTGACCTTGAGCCTTCTTATGAGGCCCATAGTAAGCGACCATGTCTCAGTTCCAACCAGAGGTACCGGGTTCAAATCTGGACGGCCAATGTACCAATGAGTTTTTCAAAAAACTTACGTACATATACTTACCGATTGCTTTAACGGTGAAGGAAAACATCGTGAGGAAACCTGCACACTACTGCGAAGAAACTCGAAGGTTGTGTGTGAAGTCGACCAACCCGCACTGGGCCTGCGTGGTCGACTAAGGCCTAATCGCCCTGATTCAGGGTAGGCTCGAGCCCCTCGGTTGGGACGTATATGAGCTGTTATAATAATAAATAATTTAAATAACAAAAAATAATGTTACGTAATGCGTTGTTCAAAGTCCCGCCCCTGTAACGCATCGTAACGTTTTACAAGACCCTCCCACCCCTCAAATTGCGTTACGTAATACTTGATGGCCCCCTTACATTCATCAATCCTTAACCTTTTATTCTTCTCGCTATATAAAAAAAGAAAAAAATTCTAAAAGTTCTGAGTTCTGCCCTGGATGACCGAGAAAACTACGATCTCTACGTCATATTACTTGACATGACGCGTATACGCATTAGCCAATAGCGGACGGGTTTTTTCGCGGGTTCACACGGCGCGCTATAATTGGCAGATATTTTCGCGCCATGCAAAAATTAGGTTTCTGCGCAGGTACATCGGTGTAACTTATAAAAGTGGAAGTGCTCTAAGTAAAGGGAAAGTAAAATTATGGAAATGAATAGAATGACTGCCGCGGCGGTACAAATACCCGAGCTCTAGAGCATGGCAACCGCGACGTATCCGGCGCTCTACGCGAGATAGAGCGATCGTCCCGTTCTAACGACAAGCGAATTAAAGAGACAGCGAAACTATTTTCTCGTGTGGGGCGCGACGAACAACTTTGTAGATAGAATATAGATAGATTGTTCGGGCTGGATGTATGTGATTATGTGAGTGCAGGACGGCAGGAGAGTTTGTATGTAAAAGGTGTGTGCTCTTGTCAAGTGTTTTAATTGCACTAAGTAAAGTAAATGATGGTGGGCGATGATGTATGAGTTCGCAATGTCAGCTAAAATATTTATTATAAAATTTGTGGAAAATAAACCCTAATGTTAGTACATAGATGAAACATTTATTAAAAACTACATCACAACTTATTGGGATAAAAAAAACGTTTATTTAAAATAGGGCAATCAATAAGGGCCGTTACGTTGTCTCCGCCTCGTGTTACTCACGTAGGTAATGAATATATAAGAGTGAGACAGTATGCACCATGAGTTTCTATATCTCTAGAGGGAGATTCTATGTCACTTAAATGACTCCATGTTACTCGTCCTCGTATGTTGATGTAGTAAGAGTAAAGCAAAATATAGTGTAATTTTCATACAATTTGTTCTTCTCAGCTCGTCTTATAATCTGTTACTTGACTCCACTTTTTCGTCAATCCGTGAATAGACATTGCTTCTCTATTGTAAGATATAAAACATCATTGGTATGCACCTGCTTGCGCTTGAAGTGGCTGGCCTGCAGCTTGTGCAGCGCGTGCGTATGGCGGTCGGGCCACTCGGGCAGCACCACCACGAAGCTGAGCGGCTCGGCTGAATCCTGTAATAGGCGCTCCATGTGGCGCAGCGCTGCCTCCAGCAGCTCCTCGCAGTACGGCGGGTGCGCCACCAGCGACCCCGACACGGGCCGCAGCTCCAGGAACGGCCTGTTCGCACGGAATACAAGATTTACTACACAGAGGAGGGACTCCCCGTCCCGCGTTAATATCTCTCACGCGCACTCGCCCTTCGCTCTAGCCTTAACTTAAAAAGCGGATAAAAAATAGTTTATAGCAGCTCCTCGCAGTACAGCGGGTGCGCCACCAGCGACCTCGACACGGGCCGCAGCTCCAGGAACGGCCTGTACACACGGAATAGAAGATTTACTACATAGAGGAGACACTCCCCGCCCCGTGCTATTATCCCTCACCCGCACTCGACCCTCACTCTAGCCTGAACTTAAAGGGAGGATAAAAATGTTTATAGCAGCTCCTTGCAGTACGGCGGATGCGCCACTAGCGACCCCGACACGGGCCGCAGCTCCAGGAACGGCCTGTACACACGGAATAGAAGATTTACTACATAGAGGAGACACTCCCCGCCCCGTGCTATTATCCCTCACCCGCACTCGACCCTCACTCTAGCCTGAACTTAAAGGGAGGATAAAAATGGTTATAGCAGCTCCTTGCAGTACGGCGGATGCGCCACTAGCGACCCCGACACGGGCCGCAGCTCCAGGAACGGCCTGTACACACGGAATAGAAGATTTACTACATAGAGGAGACACTCCCCGCCCCGTGCTATTATCCCTCACCCGCACTCGACCCTCACTCTAGCCTGAACTTAAAGGGAGGATAAAAATGTTTATAGCAGCTCCTTGCAGTACGGCGGATGCGCCACTAGCGACCCCGACACGGGCCGCAGCTCCAGGAACGGCCTGTACACATGGAATAGAAGATTTACTACATAGAGGAGACACTCCCCGCCCCGTGCTATTATCCCTCACCCGCACTCGACCCTCACTCTAGCCTGAACTTAAAGGGAGGATAAAAATGTTTATAGCAGCTCCTTGCAGTACGGCGGATGCGCCACTAGCGACCCCGACACGGGCCGCAGCTCCAGGAACGGCCTGTACACACGGAATAGAAGATTTACTACATAGAGGAGACACTCCCCGCCCCGTGCTATTATCCCTCACCCGCACTCGACCCTCACTCTAGCCTGAACTTAAAGGGAGGATAAAAATGGTTATAGCAGCTCCTTGCAGTACGGCGGATGCGCCACTAGCGACCCCGACACGGGCCGCAGCTCCAGGAACGGCCTGTACACACGGAATAGAAGATTTACTACACAAAGGAGGGACACTCCCCGCTTATATCCCTAACCCGCACTCACCTTCGCTCTAGCCTGAACATAAAGGGAGGTTTTTTTTAAATGGATGGCTGTGCGTGCAGTCAGGTAAGGACTAAAAAACAAGGGTCAAAGCTCCAGAAACGGTCTACGATGATGTTATCACAGCCTTCCTACCTCGGATCTGAATTAAAACAATCCAGCAAGAGATTGGTTTTTAACCTTAAATTAGACTGAACCGCAGCCGTCACTGGCGGTTTTGCAAACAGCGGCACCCTTTGGCGTTTGTAACTGTGCGACAGTCGTTTTAATACTTACTGGTGAAATGAGTTATTAGCAATTTACCATCCTAACAAGTTAGTGAAGACCATTCAACAAATTGTGACAACCAAACAATTACACGCTCTCGCGAGCAAAACTTTTGCGAGGAGATGGCCACTCTGTTACAAAGTGGTTTACAGTAAGTCGTCAGAGCAAGTATGTAAGTTGTCTTCTGGGCTAGTCTGGCAACGACGTCGCCTTTGGCTGTAAATAGTTAATGAAGAATCTATTCCTCTATCTAGTCTACAGTTAAGATCACTTTCCAAAATTACCCCTTTTCCCCACAATTACCACTATTCCAAAAACTACTCGCCTTCACCAACCAAAGTACGCATCAGTAAAGTACTGAAGGAACACGCCTTGCTTGTTATAGCTTCCTAATGTGGCGACCTACACGAGTTTCTCCACGATGCCAACAGATGCCACTTGCATGACAATGATATGGAGAGCGTCTACAATGTAAGTGACACGCAACAGAAGTGACGAAAAAACAAATACAACAGCCTAGAATGCGCTATCAACATATTGTACAACTTCTAACCATCAATGCAACTGTTGGACCACGGCCCTGTCCCTGTACATACCACTGGCAGGGATGTCTCCCTTTGCTCCGAAGAGTGGAAACGCACCATCCCTACAATAATAATAACCCGACTAAACCTTATTCACCCTCGAAACCCAAATTAGGAATCGGTGACCGCCAATGCCGAGCAGTACTGCCTGACACGAGCAGCGCCATCTGTTATCGCTTGCTAATAATAACTGACTATACTGCCTTAACAGTAGAGGGCTGGCGAAGCACTCGATGGTGATGCCGAAGCAGCGTTGCAGGCGCTCGAGTACAGCACCTTTAGCGTCATCTGTTATTACTTGCTGATAAAAACTTACTGACTACACCTTACTCACCCTCGGGAGCCAAAGTATGAATCGGTGTCCGCGAACGCAGAACAGTACTGCCTGAAGTAGCAGTCTAGGGGGCTAGCGAAACACTCGAAGGTGACGCCGAAGCAGCGGTGCAGGCACTCGAGCACCGGCACCGGCAGCGCCATCTGCGTGAGCTGCGCCTCGCCGCCCGCGCCCACCCACGCCGCGTAGCGCCGCAGCACACACCACACGCGCGACAGGAACTGCTCGAACTTCTTGTCGTCGAAACAGCTGTGGCGGTACAGGCATTCCTGCAAAACGACGCGCAACTCTATCCACTTATTGACCTCTGTATTGTATAGGCTTAGCCTACTTAACTAGAACAAATGCTGAATGACCTAACCTAACCGATATATTTTAGTAAGATCTTGTATTCTTTCGTAGGGGGAAATGATCCTAGATCTAGATTCTAGAAAAATGCCGCTTTTGTAAGATCATATTTTGCAGTATGCCATTAAAATGATCATTGGGCTACATCTATGATAGTGTAATACCCTCCTAAGTGAAAAGATTGAACTCTTATACAGCCATTAATAGTACATTATTGTCCAGTCTTGAAATAAAGCAATGGACAGGCGTCTCAAACTAAACGAGGCCGTTAATTGCTGTTTCGGCCAAGACATGTTTTTATTTCATCTAATTTGCGAGGAAACAGTAATCAAAATAATTTGATAAAATATTAAAAGTTACATTGCAGTTTGTATAGTTAAGGTGCTATTCCGAAGGCGAGACGAAATTGAGACGAAACTAGGCGCAAGCGCAAATGCCCGCCGTCGCGAGCGGCCGACAATTTCTAATATTGTCGTATTGGCTGGGGTGTTGTTTCGCTGCGTACCGAAAAGAACCGATTGTCGTATTGTTTTTAAAGGGTCCGTATTTCAAAAGAATAAAAGACCCATAAAGGATAATTTCGTTGTCCATCTGTCTGTCAAGACCCTTTTTCTAAGGAACTGATATTAATTTCAACTTCATAAATCCAAATAAAAGCGTCGGTGGCTCAACCGGTAACGACTCGGTCCATCTAACCAGAGGTACCGGGTTCAAATTTGGACGGCCAATGTACCAATGAGTTTTTCAAAAACTTACGTACATATCATTACCGATTGCTTTAACGGTGAAGGAAAACATGGTGAGGAAACCTGCACAGGCCTGCGAAGAAACTCGAAGGTTGTGTGTGAAGTCGACCAACCCGCACTGGGCCCGCGTGGTCGACTAAGGCCTAATCGCCCTGATTCAGGGTAGGCTCGAGCCCCTCGGTGGGGACGTATATGAGCTGATATAATAATAATAAAAATCCAAGTGATTTATGAAGTTGAAATTAATATCAAATACTTAGGTCTATGGTCCCTTAAGCTGTAAAAAAACAAGCTTCTAAATCAATGCAATCAAAAAATACGGCCATTTTTTCCAAATTTTTTGACACTAGCAAATAAATCAAAACATAGGGCATTTCCCCTTGACCTAGAATCATAAAATTTGGCAAGCAAGGTCTCACAGCACAAGTAAAGGTAAAATCCGAAAATCCATGATTTGTAGTCATCTATATATATAAGGTGTAACAAAATTAGCTGAAACTATTTTAACTGTTGCTTCTACCCATGAAACTGAACATCTTCATCATAGTCAAATTGCAAAAAAAATATTTGGCTCTCCCATACTAACTCGATCAACTAACTTAGTATGGGAAGTTCAAATTTTTTTTGAGAATTGACCATGGGTTTTATGGTGAAAGTTGTTCAGTTTCATGGGTAGAAGCACCAGTTAAAATAGTTTCAGCTAATTTTGTTAGACCTTATATAAATTGGTTGTCCTGACTGAAATTTGGCATACAGATTGCAATAATGACATGACCAAAAAAAGAAATTCTCATAGAAACTGCAAAAACGGGATCTTCGCAAGCAACGCTGCCAGGCATCCGCTAGTCACTTATAAAACTTTTTTTTTGCGATTACAGACTTACATTTGCAGTTGCAGATTTGACCGTGGCATATTTCAATGTATGGAAAAACACTTCTTTGACTACAAAGTTTAGTTTGTCATTCGATCCAATTGTACTTGTTGATGTAATTGGCTTCTGTACTTAAAGGTGTGGTGGTACAACTCTTGGTGCGCTATTCCAATTCGCACTTAGCCGGTTAGGGGCCATTGCATGTGATTCTTTTATTAACAATTGGTAAACCCTTGACAACATCTCACCTGGTGGTAAGTGACGATGTTGCCGAAGATGGAAGCGAGCTTATCAAGATTCCCCAACGCAATGGGGAACTGGCTATCTTATCTTCATGCCGGAACACACCAATGATATCAATATTGATATTTATAAATTTTCTACAGAAATTGAAATAATATTGTGATACAAACCAGTTTCTGCAGGTAGGCGGCGTTGAGCACCTGCGTCTCGCCCAGGTAGCGAAGCATGGCCTGGTCGCGGTCTAGGTAGTGTTCCACGAGGGGCGCGCGCGGCGCCGGCAGCGCGCACTGCACCGGGTAGCACCACACCTTGCGCAGCGCAGCCTGCTGCAGCGGCGCCGGCAGCTCCTGCACACATCGCGAGCACAAATGTTACTCACTTACTGTAACATTACGTACTCCGTACCAGCAGGCATACCATAAAACACGAATGCAATACACTTGGTGCTCCTCTTTCCACTCTCATCGTGTCGCACACGAAGCGACGGTCTGCACAAACTACTTGCCCTATTGTGACGATATATTGGAGGGGAAGTGAGATTCGCTTCTCTGTGTGGTAATAGTATTCTTTGCTTACTTAGGTACGTGTTTAATATTAAAAAATCGTTTCCTTACCATATTCCTATCCTACCCTCATCATTCCATTAATTATCTATCGTTTGAGATCACCAACAAAAAGCGTATGTCAGACGTCAAACACATATTGGCTGATCAAAATTACAACATACTCCCTAAATTTTGAATGAAGCCCAACAAAACGTCACAGAACCCTCAGCAAGTGCTTCATGCATATATGTATCAAACCCAAAACTCGGTAAGAGGCATGATATCTGGCGAGTTCTACGACAACAAAACACTGTGACAACAAGAAAGGGGGTTTGCCCCTATTTACTTGCTTCCTTACTAAAAAAACCTTTGGTCCTTCGATCCAGATACCCTAATTTCATTCTGAAATACATAATCTGGGCACTTCATATTGTTTTAGTTAGTTTGAATTCACATACATAATATTAAAGAATTGAAACGATGCTGTGTCTGTATATGAAATATTTTTGAAAATAATAAATAACCATGTGGGAGATGTTTATTAAATATTCAGGCCAAAACAACTTTTTTTGGAAATCTTGTTTTATTGAAAGTACATGCAGAAACGGCTGCAAAATACTTTTTATCCCAGAAAGTCAAGGGTTCCCAGATTAATATCAAAAAACTTAATTTATAAAATGCTTCATCATATAAAAACCACTTAAGTAACTGATTTTAGCAATATTTGACATTAATGTCAATGAGTCATAGATCCAATATTTTTCCCAGATGATCAAAGGGTTCCCAAAGCCAAAAAACTGTTTTGTTTGGAATAGCTCAATATATTAAGACAAAGCATTCACTGTTAGATTAGGCTTGTCAAATTATATTTTCTTGATCCTCGATAATCAATAGGTATTCGCAGGAAAGGAATAAAACTGTATCTCTGGAATGGCTTAATGTATCAAAATTAAAATTATGTTTGTTAGATTAGGCCTGTCCAATACTTAGTAAACATTTTTTTTACTCTGGCTTAGGTCCTTTTTAGCATATTCAGATAAACATACTTACTTGGGCGCCCAATTGGGCAATTTAAAGATCTTACAGTTAGTTACAAAAATTTGGTTTATCAAAATATTATTTAATTCATGACTAGAAGAATCCAAAATATAGAAAAAAGTAACAAATTACATTTTAAAAATTTTCTAAATATCAAAATAAGTTTGCTAAGTTCATGTAAAATAAACTTAGCAAACTTAGATTTTTAGAAAATTGATCACCTGTATTCCGTTTTCTTTTAACAATGCACTGTGTTTTTCCCGAATTTTCCTTGCATATTCAGCAGATAAATGGTATATTTTTAAACATATTCCTTCAACTGATGCTTTTACAGTCTCCGCTAAATGTGGTTGACACTGTCTCTGTAATAAAATAGAGGAACAATACATAAAAGACAAAACAGACATTATAGTAATTAAAAGTAAAATGACAATCTTAATAGCCTTTACCCTTAAATGTGCTAATCTGTCTTGAAAGTCATCATAAGTGGCACCAACAGTGCGCCGGAGCCATTGGAAAGTATCTTCAGCATTCCATTTCACCACTTTACGACTCTCAGGAGAGGCATTCCTAGATTCAATCATTTTTTTAGCTGCTTCTGCATAACGAGACAATTGTTTTCGGGCATCCCCAGTAAACTTTGGATGTGTAAGTTTAATGGGAATATCATTCATAATTTCTTCATACATGGAACGGGATATCTCGGGAAAGCAATGGCTGGGTAGAAGAGGATCAGAACCTCCTTGGTCATTTACTTTTCTTTCCATCAACCAACGGTTAAATGAGTCTTTAGGAGCATCTATTCCTTCTCTTGTATGACATAATTCCTGGTAGCACTGTCTCAGTTTGTTGGCTAATGTAAATCGGAAACCCTCAATTTCTGGATGTGGATGAGGGCAAATAGTTGGTGGTCTTTCATAAATAACCACATTTGTTGGAACTTCTATATCCCATGGCCCAGCTAACACAAATTTCTTTGGTGGAGGCCCATTATCTTCTGAAGGTCTTCTTTTGCTTGCACCTGGAGTCATGTTCCCTGCTGTAGGTGGACCAGTATGACATATACCGAGTGGATCTGTTATTGGATCGAAATCTCTCTTTACAGCTGGCAGTTCCCACATTGATTCACCTGATAATTTGTTCCAGAAATAGGGTCGATTTTCACGTTTTGACCAATATTTCCTCCAACCTTGCTGCAGGAGATCAGGATGTAAGTCCGCGGCGAGGTGAGGCGCGAGTGGGGCCGGCGCTCCAGGCGTCTGCGGCGTCTCGGCGCTAGCACCTGGCGAAGACTGCAGCTCGGGCGAGGAGTCGCTGTGCGTGGCGCCAGACTCCCAGCTTGAGGAACCGGCGGCTACTTTGTCACGAACGTCATTCATGTTGGCGCCCAAAAACTCTTACACGAAATGTAAGATTATTAAGAAAGAACACTGAAAATTTGTCAAAAGCGGGAAAAATGATCACTTATAAGGTTCCTATAAGCATCAAAATATTTAATATTGAGGATTACAATCGTGTTAGCGCCAAGAAAAACCATCAAAGAAAATAGTTTGTTTTCAAAGAAACTCATGATAATACATTTCAGACTGCACTCAAATGTAAAACTTTACAAAATTAACACTAAACCACGTAGAAAAACTTTAGAAAAACTCTGAATCGTATGATTTACAAATAAAATTGGCGTAGCTCCCCAAGCACCGCCATCATAGAATGACAATTAAAGTATTGCCATCGTACAACCATTATTTTATGTTAAGAACATTTTTGTGGGGGAAGAGGGGGATTTATAAGGAGACCTTACTAAAAAAACAACATAAGACAAAGACGACCTATTAGTACAAGCGTAAAATATGACCTATTATTATTACAGCTGCCACGATTGTCGGCTTTAGTCTGGAAGTCAAAGGACGGGCAGCGCAAGCGCGAGTGCTTGTACATTCAGCCCTCTTGCTCACGTGCCACCAGGCGTTCGAGCGCGAGAGAACGTGTTTTATTGTGTTTGATTATTATTATTTTTTATTCACAATTGGTAAACCCTGACAATAAAATTATTTTGTTAAGTACTGTGAGCCTTTGATAGCTCGTTAAATAGGTAGGGTCGCAATAAATAATACCTGTATAATAAATAATTGAATTCACTTGACAATCAATCCAACCCAAAGATAGACCGCCCAAACTGACAGCTGTCACTTCCACAGGTTAAACATATTTTTGAATTAAGGGTTTCTTCACAAGTATTTTGAGCTGAGCACATTTGACGACGATGTTGTCTTTTTTCTTTTTTGATTTATTTTTAAAACGTGAATAATTGAATACACTGAGCAGACATAATGCTGCGAGTCGTTCGGTAAAAAAGCGTGAAGGTTGAGTGTAAACACTTTCTCGCGTCGATGCTGCCACAGAAGTATTAAGGTAATATTTCCGGCAGCGGCAGGAGTAGTGGAAGTGGCTGAGTGTGAACCCGGGGTTACTGCCTTGCCAAAGACACACCTGTATGACACACTGTACTTTGGACCAGAAATAAATACTTACACTTTTACACGATTGCATATGTCGCGTACCATCCCCGGGACCATAAGGAAGGGCACGCGAGCGCTGGCGAAAACATCGCGCACTTAATCTACAAAAGTCCCTAACAGTCTCTGCTACCATCCTGAAGGAACAAGGGGGAGAAAATGAGGGGGTTGACATCAACACAGGGCACCCACCCACCCTGATTGCTCCGTCAGGTACGAGTACTTAAAACTAAATTCGTACTATCGTAATTCGTCTCGAGCTAAAGAACAGACATTCTGATAATTGGTCAAATTTAGACTAGGGCATTATACGAGGGCTACCACATAATAGGTAAGTAAATAAACAACACAATTAACGGACTTCTATGACGCACTTATTTGGTCAAACGCCCAAATGCCCGAGTACAGATACTCGGAATCAAATAATGGCCACAAGCCTGATGGAAAGTTAAAACTCGTAACTAGATTACACCACGACATTCTAAAAAGGCATTTACCAAAGGCAGCTCCGATCTTCCCCAGGAAGTCCTAAAGTCCTGCTCGACAGAGAAGGGATTTGGTATGTGTGCCTAGCTAGATGTACAGTATAATAATGGGACATGTGTGTATCGTGTATTGTATGAAAAAATACCCCAGCTCCGTTGTAGAACCCACAGATAACCCTCGCTGGGATCTTCCGTATTTCCTCCTGCTATGCCAGGGAACAAACTCGTCACACGTCACAGCAATTACGTGCTACCGGCGAAAACCATCATGACGTCACGCCCACAGGCAGACGTTACAATATCTCAGTACATAACTTCCGAAAGGTAAATTATGTACCTCGCCCTGGTACATATTATGTTTTCTAATCTGTGTAGTTACAATAAGGTCATGCTCCATCGTATGATTGATAGACCGTTCTACACCTAGGTAGTTGTTCAGTCTCCGGAAGAATTCGCCTGTCCAAGCAAGTCACGTGCCCGAATGCGTATCGATGCACCATGCGCTTTTCGCGTCACTGATATTGGTCAGCCCGTAAGAAATTCGCCTGTCCGAGCGGCGGTAACCGCTGCGGTCCGTTTTCACGCGTTCTAGTTAGAAAACATGCGGTTTCCGAACGCGCGTGCTCCCAAAGGGTAACTATGAGTACAAACTCGTTAGATTTACACTGCGGTGTGAAATTGAACCACGAATTGGTTAAGCCCGGGCTAAGCTCGTTTCGTGGCCTCTCTCGCGATTTTTTACCACCTCTCGCACCGAAAGGTGACGCGGGCTATCACCGCAATATTCAATGGGTTTACTGAGTCAGTGAGTCGCTGCGCCAGTGCACGGCGCATTCTGATAACGCGTCGCTAAGCCACCGGTACCGGTGCGTGGCTGGCGCTATTGTTCAAACCTAGTCGCTCGGTCAGCGCGTCAACGTGATGCATACATTATACATACGAGTAAGTACTGAAGCGCAAAGTATCGCTGCAAAGCCCGTCTTCTTTCTTGCTGTTTCATATTAAATTCTTTTTGGTTTCCGCTGTTGGTCGTGGTATTGATTTTTTTTATTAACGAAGATTGATTGACAAGTTGGAGAAAAAAAGGATGACGGTCTAATTTTTGTTAGAATTTTGGGTTGTGAATATTAAAATTTTTAGTTATCGGATATATTATTATTTATAGTTATTTTGAGTTTCTCTGAGGGCCTTTACACTCCGGCCGCATTTTTGGAATCCCGAAGATATTCCGCTTCGGAAGAACCTGAGACGTAATACAATACCAGCGCAAGATACAATATACTACTACGTTTTGCCAGCTCTCCTTTTTGCTGCGCTGCATGGTGCAATAGGTACTCGCTTGAAGAGTGGTTGGATCCCGGGAAGGAGGTGTGCGTTCTGCCGGTCATCTTTATTTGCTGTGCGGCACGTCCGACTTCTAGCTCCAAGGGAAGTGTTTTCTTTTTCATTATCTTAACCATACGCTACCTTCGAGGCCGTGCAATGTAAAGTATTGTAGCTGCCCTGCGGGTTTCTGTTGTTCTACATCAAGTGTTACTTTCAAGCTTCAAATTCCTTCACCTCTTTCTATTTTAACGGACTATAAATTTTAAGTTACTTATGAGTATTGTGTTCCCTTCTGGTGATACTTACAACCTTGGGGTAATTTTCACCCCAAGTAAAAAATATATTTTTTTATATCTCATTATTAGATTTTATCGTTTTAATACCCAGGGAAGGGGACGATCGTTGCCTAACCGGCCTACAATTAAAATTAAATTTTGTAAATTTTGGTATACCGATGCTTTGAGCTAATTTGTATAAAACATTCCTACATCGTCATACCGTAATCCTTTTAGTATATTTTACCCTTTTTTACTTCAAATGGTTTACTATATTAAAGGTTTTCTGATTCACTCTAAAATTATTTTCCTTTAAAAATCCGTCTTAGCCTTGATTCAAATTCCACGTATCATACGTGGCAAACTCCATAAGATTTTTAACCCCAATTTATTTTATTTTTGTCACAGTGCCTATAAAAATACGCTGTGCATTTGCATCGAATTAAAATCAAACAGCATATGTGCGTAAATTCACTGTAGGTTTGTCAGCCGTAAAGGAATCACGGTGCGAAATTCAAATGGTTTCGAGTTTGTGTTTCTGAATCAGATGTTTTTTGAACATACATGTCAAATATTTAATATTATTACTTAATAACAACGGGGACAGATAGTACGTAACTCATGCATTTTGTTGATAATTACAGGTAGGAAAAAGAACCATGATGTGATGCAAATAGTACCTAAGAAGGCTAAAAATGTTTCTCTAGAACATAAACTATAATATACATGAGAAGACACTAACTGAAATACTTTGGAATTCCAAAAACATACTAGGAAATTACCTGGAAATTAAAGTGCAACTTAGTGCTAATGTTACCTACTAAATGACCTGTAAATAGGATATGCCTGGGAATTCCAACAAAAAACCAAGCCAGTACCAATAGTTACTCGTAGATACCTACCTTTATCTATAAGTACCTATTGGTACTGACGTTAGTAGATTACATTGACTTACAATATTTTCCAAATACAAACTTGGTATTTTGTTGGAATTCCCAGGCATATCTTACTTAAGAAAATACAAAATATAAACAACCATTAAAAAAAGTATAAATCTAAAAAACAAGAAGCAGTACCTATCTAGTTTTTCTTGATTGGGGCAATCTTTATTCCAAAATACTATATTGTATTGTATTATAATGTCTACAATACTTGCATTAACAGATGCCATTGTCATCAGTGGATCCAGTGAATCGGAAGTAGGAGGATTTCTTACCTACTAGGCGTCTTGCGAGTCGTTGATTCTATGAAACTTGTACCTATTTACTTTTAAACAATACCTACCTATCATAATATTTGCCTAGAAAACTTACGCCAAATTATTTTGTTCCCGACTTCGTAGAAAGAAAACCATGAATATGAAATATTTTATTGACCTTTAGCTTTTATTAAAACATTTTGTACTTGTCAATCATTGAAAAATATAGTAAACTGCATTTATGTCATCACGATCATTTTGCACAGCTTACGGTGACAATCGAAGATACATGATCATCGCCCGAAAGGCGACTTTGATGTTAGCGGTGGGAGGTAAGTGTCGCATCTTTACGCTGGTAATAATTGGTCATCTTTGCTTAGACGGTGTTAACTATTATCTAATCTGTGGTTCACATCAGCAGTGAATTCGTAGGACTTCGTCAGCAGGGTGAGGATTTGTGGTAGATTTGGCTCATTTGACCTCTAGCTGAACAAAAGGACGATTTTAAAAAAAGGCTTAATTTTGTAGATATCAAAGAGAATCCTTGGACAATACATGAGAATGTACCTACTTAACCTTTTTTTAAAATCCACAATTGATAAGCCCTTGGCATCATCTCACCTGATGGTAAGTGACGATGATGCCGAAGATGAAAGCGGGCTTAAAAAGATTCCCCGACGCATGGGTATCTTGCTATCTAATCTTTAAGCCGGATCACATTAATGTCGTTAGATAAGATGGCGGTAGCTCTAGCCAGGCGGGCTATGAAATGAACCGAGTCTTACTAAATTGGCCCCGCCGGGAATCGAACCCGCGACCTCCTGGTGTGAAGCAAATGGACTAACCATTACGTCCCGGAGGCGGTTACCTAACCCAATCCTTTCACCCACCAACAGATTTGTAAGACGAACTTTTTACTATGGCGACATTCCTCAAATATGCAGGATATGCCGGGAAAATAGTGTTTTACAAAAACATACTTTTTTTATTTTATTTTCAAACCGCATGGCTTTTGAAGTTAAAACTAGTTGCTTGTCTTTTTTTAGATCATTATGAAACTACTGACACATAGAATAGTTCTGTTGGAATGGGGATGGGAGGGGGGGGGGGGGGGGGCAGGTCCAATACTAAATTGGTCTTTGTCCTTTTTAATTCAATTTTCACTACAGACTGTAAGTTTAGAAGAACGAATTTAATTCAACTATTTGGGGTGTAACAGTTTTTTTACGAAAGTTTGAAGAGGAAGTGAAAAAAGCGGAACATATTTTTTGTGCTACTGTACTAGTGGAACATAATTTACCGTTTCGATTAAAGCATGATTCGAGTAAAACTACCTCAAAGTCCTTTGAATATTACTTATTCATTCCCGTCCCCGTCAAGTTTGGCAGATATTTACCCAGCGTCGGGCAGATTTACCATTTTTGAGATGGTCACATTGTTGATCAGAACCCTACTCGGCGTATACTTATTGGTCTGGCAATAATGTGATGGTTCCTGCGTGACACCATACGGAACCCTAATAATAATAACTTTTGAAATAGAACTACTGCGTAACACCACATGGAATCCTAATAATAATATTGAGTTGCTAAACTATTTTTTTGAAGGTTCGGTCTGACGCCGAATTCCTCAACTCAAGTATGTAAAATGTTAGCACTTGGGACCAATGAAATACGATTTAACGTTCGCAAGATAGGGTAGGAAAGGGCGAAAGAGTAAAAGAATTGGATTTGTGTTGTGTGTGAAGGAGATAGAAAGCCAGGGCTGTTTCTTGAAAATGCGCGTGGGCAGGGGGACAGGGGAGAGAATGGCGGAACGAGTTGGTCGTGTCTCGAGGCGGAAATATTGTTTGTTTTTCTGTGCGAATTTTGGTGTGAAAAGTAATAGTTTTGTGAGGTGCGACGTGTGTCTGGGTACGTATTTCTTTAGGTCCCAAGGCCTAACTTTAATCACCTTTTAAATGTCCAAAGTTTTATTAAACCCAAATAGGGAAGCACTCGAAAGGTTCTTTAAAATTTAGGGTTCTCTGTGAGTTACAGAAATGTGCAGTGGTTGTAGTTTGGTTGCTTGACGTAAATGTATAGTCTAAAATGTCTAAATTATCTTTTCATTACTGTCATTAGTCTACTTAATTCTGATTAATTCTTTATTTTATGTAGATAAATTAAATGCTAATTCATATACGCCCGTAAGTTTAGTACGTGACATTTTACAGGGCGAGCTGTATAATTCAATATAATATCAAATTTGTACCGTTAAATACTAGAATAAATGCAAATTCTTCTTGGCCAATAATTAACATATAGAGATAAAATTAATGTATGGCCGTACTTTTAATACTTACTAAATTATGTAACGTGGAGTTTTACGCCTACAAAAAGTAAGGTTTCTCCACAATTTGAGTCAAATAAACTTTCAATTTCTATTAAGACTCAACCAGGATATTTTATTTTATTCTTTCCTTTTACCTTCGCTTACAACCTTGAGATTTACGGGGAGTCTACGAATTTCCTTTATTTAGAACTAGAACAGAAGATAAAGGTAACTCGCATTTTGGTAATTTCTGAATAGTCTATTTTCAACTTCTAAAATAAGTAGAGGATTGAGCCCCACGATGGGGACGTGTAGGGACTGATATGATGTTATTTATAGACAGAAAGTATCTCGTGGGAACTTTATATTCCATAGCTACAATTTCCCTCCAATGAAGGGGCAATGCAGGGTTCACTTTCCCTTATGGAAAAACAAAACGAATGACGATCAAAAATTTCCACTAAGACATAGGCCTTTGGTCTTAGATGGGGAAGTTGGGACCTGTTCATCTGGTCCGCGTGACCACGGATCAAAGCGTTGCGTTAACTAAAAGAAACGCACCTTTGGAAATCTGAATAAAAAGATACACAACGTAACTAATTGGGTCCATTGTAAAATAATAATAATAATAATAATAAAAATAATAATAATACTAGGTTTGCCGGTGGCAGTCCGGGACAATCTTTTAATATCAGTTATACTCCGCACGACGTCCATAGTGCGGAGACATCTAAACCTATAATAAACCCACCCTTTTAATCTTGCCTCTTAGGCCGATTAAAAAAGAAAAACCCTGAAAAGGAGATTAAAATAGAAAGAAAAAAATAAAAATAATAATAATACTAAACATATCATAAGTACATAATGTATCATTACAGTTCATAGAATGAGAAAAGAGAAAAAACCATTTTTCCTAAATAGTTTAATCGAAATCGATTCAGCCGTTCATGCGTGAAGCGATAACCAAGAAAAAAGAAATTCATTTTTCTATAGATATGAATTAATAGTTAAATATATTTATTCAAATTCAAATAACTCTTTATTGTACATCAAAAATAAATACATAACATGCAAGATTTAAATTAAAACTAAGAGACGTACAATTAAGGCGGTCTTATCGCTGAGAGCGATTTCTTCCAGACAATCCAGTGCTCAGAGAAAAGGCACGGAGACAGGTAGTACGCGAGCAACAATAACATAAAATTTAATGATTAATTATTAATAATTTTAAACTTACACTAAAACATATACCTAACAAGATTAATACAAAGGAAAAGATTTTTCCTGTATATCACTGTCGTCTATTACACAGAGGACTAGAAAGCATAATTATTGCATAACTAATTAACAAAATATATATCTTGTTTCCCTCTTCTTGTATCTAAGACGTATAATACGTTAACCTCCCACAAAGTCCCCAGAAGGATGAACGGACGGACAACAAAGTGGTCCGACAAAGGGTTCGCTTCATTTTCCTTTGTAGTACGAAATCCTAAAAACGAACAGAAGGGTTTGCAGAATTTATGTTATTTTCATGAGGCTTAATTTCACTAATATTTTAAATACTAACCATGTTATAGCTTGTCTTTACTAGTTATAATTTGACTAGTTATAATTTTAATTTCATTTTGTACGTTCACAATCAAAAAAAAAAGTAATAACTCAATGAGCTCGATATAAAACTTATAACCAATTTTCTTAACTTCAATGCAGTCGAAAAAAAAATAAGACATTTTAATAAGAGGTCACCACGTAGTAAATGATTAAAACATTGTGTTACGTTGACCCAGTTCACGGTTTCCGATTGAGCTGAAATTTTGCATGCGTATGCATGGCCCGTGACGAAACAATATTGAAAGAACCCGGTAATCATAGGATTTGGGGTTTTTTAAAAAAAAAATAAAAAAAAAAAATTAGTATAACTTCTCAGTTTTCACATTCCACAAAGTTGGGATTGGAATTAAAGATGGTTGTAACCTCGGGTATCTAATGAGTGCATTTTTTTTTCGATTTACCATCTATTATATTAGTAACAGTGTGGCGAATCATTAGCTACATTAATCAACATCGGCGTGGTATAATATAATTTTATTGCCTAGCTGACAGAGGCTAGTTTTAGCCAATTTTGTATCGTGGGTTGAAATATCGCCCCACGAACATAAGTTATGTATAAATCAAGCATTTGGTTTGACAAAGTTCGCCACTTAGGATGGCTTCGGAACAGGTCAATTTTTTTTTGTTACTGTGCAAAAGATTCTGCTTGGTTTTTTTTATACATTACAGATGCGTGCTTTGGGATTTGTGTGCCTTGTGTATTTCGAGACGAAGAATGCGAGGGTTTTTGCGTTGAGTGACGCGGCGACGCTCACCCCGGCCGGAGACAATGAACAAAAAACTTTCTACCTGCTCTTGGGGTGCGGACGAACAAGTTAAGTGGTCCCTATCTTTGAGCCAAATTGAGAAATTAAGTTTTACACGTCTGGTAAAAGAGGAATGAAATTTCTATATTCACTTGCATTCGTGCATTCCATTAATTGTTTAAGCATTAATTAAATTGAATTTCATTATATGTGTTTAAGACATCACCGTGTCTTGTTTTCTTAGATCAACAGTATAATGTGGTGATGTTTTAATAAAAGGATCAATGAAATTAAGAGCATAATAAATCAAGTATGCTTCAGGAACAACATATAAATAATTTATTCGCAAATACCTAACTACTTGATAACTGAATAATATGTTCGCAAATCGATTTAAGATGGGTGGAATCTTAACGAACTAATCAATGTAACATGTATGTTATGTCATCTAGCTGTTTCCCGTGGCTTCGCCCGCTTGAACAGCGTATCTATGACAGATAGAAGGTGCACAGTGTGCGAGCCGCAAGCGGCTCGCGAGTGTGAGCAAAAAAGAAAAAAAAAAGGAGAAAGGCCTTGTATTAGTCTAGATCCTAATCTGTCTACCTACCAAATTTCAGCCAGATTCGTTCAGTAGTTTTGCGTATAGAGAAAAAAAAAACATACATATTTATAGCGAGCACTTGTCGTGATCGATGGATGTAATTAAGTCAAAGCAGTTCAATATGGAGGATGGTCAACATAGCGCAATTCTAGAGGGTTGCGATCAAGCCAGGATAGCGGGTTCGATTCTCGCACAGAAAATTAATCAAGGAATGATGACTTATATTAAAGGAATACTTATTTGGTACAAAGTTGTGATGAAGAATATACATGAGAAAAGCTGACTAACATTAGACGGAGAAAAATTTTATATTTTGAAAATAAAAAGATAAATTATTCTGTATGGATTTAAACGCACTTGAAAATGCATAATTCCAGGGTATTCCTGCTCAATTTTGTCGTGACTAAAGCTGGTTAGCCGGGGCGGATTCGAGCCAACAACATTGGAAGCGGACGCTGACGAATGCCGACGAGGGAGACATTATCAGGACAGCATGGACAGAGAGAGAATAGAAGAGATTTCTCATGACAGAGAAGTATCACCTAGTTTCCTTTATTTTATTTCAGACATAAGCGTACCTATTGTTTACGCTAAACTGGAAATTTGCGGTAAAATGACATAGTTTACCGTCATCATGGACTGAATGTCAATTCCACATGTTCACCTTATCCCTTAGCCTGAGGGAGCTGAGGCAGGCAACGACATCGAAGGTGTATTATTTACACATTAATGTTAATATGTAGTTACCATATAGAAAAAATATATATATATATCTGCGCATGAGATTTCCACGTGCAATTTGGCGCAAAGGTTGCATCCGAAGTGGCTTCGCTGGTGTCTGTACGTAGGACGACAGACCTAGCGTACGACGCTATTTTAGTAGCGGTCGTCACTCCACAACTTCGAAAGAAAATATAGTGAGGTACAACATATAGCCACGTGTTCAGCTGCCCGTATCTAGCGGCTTTAGAACAGTAACTGTTGAAAGACTACACAAAACTATTTAAAGTAACTGTAGTCTATGCCGTAAATTACGCACTTTTCCACACTTTTATGGTTTCCGGAGTGGAGAGAGATGAAGACACAAAGAATCCCTAAATAATTGTTGATAGTACATATGCAATCAATATAACTATTCAAGATAAAAACTTAAACTTAAACGGAATACTTAATATGTTTCTTTGATATTATAAAATAAAATAATTTAATTATATAAAAAAAAAGAACGTCGGTGGCTCAACCGGTAGCGGCTCGGTCCGTCTGGCCGGAGGTGCCGGGTTCGAATCCGGACGGCCAATGTACCAATAAGTTTTTTTTCAAGAACATACGTACATATACTTGCCGATTGTTTTAACGGTGAGGAAAAACATCGTGAGGAAGCCTGCACACGCATTCGAAGAGACTCGAAGGTTGTGTGTGAAGTCGACCAACCCGCACTGGGCCCGCGTGGTCGACTAAGGCCTAATCACCCTGATTCAGGGTAGGCTCGAGCCCCTCGGTGGGGACGTATATGAGCTGATATAATAATAATAAAAAAAATTGAACGATAAAGCCTTACACAGACTGTAGAATCGAAGGGACTGTTAATTAAAGAAAAAAATATAAATATATATATATATAATATGATGTTATCTCACTGTTTGCGACTATCGATTGATAGACTTTAATTGGGTTTTTTTTGTTGTTCGACCATAGATCAGAAAAGAAAACAAAAATACTGTACTTTGTCGAATAATGCTTTGCATAAAGTTTACGAAAGCTCATTAATGGAAAAAGGGATACAAAGATTCATATGTAAGGAAATGTTTAGTATTTATAGAACCCAATCAAATACCTTTCTATATCATGGATTAGGTACACCTTTTGATCATTAGTTAAATTAATTACGTTAATTTAAAATAATTATTCCTTTGAACAAAGTATTACATGGTAACACTTGGTGATATTAACAATTACTAATGCAATAAATAGACATCAAGGTTATGATAGAGCAGTTTTGCAAAACCTACTTTATTCGCTTAGAGAAACGGCTCTTGCGAATAATAGAATAACCTCCTTAATTTATGACCTTAAGGTTCTCGTCAATGTCTCTGCTATAGCTTGAACAGATTGACTAGGCATTTGTAAAAATTAGATAAGTGGAAAATGAAAGGTCTAAGATCTAAAATTCTTATACCTATCTACCTTTTGTGTGGTGTGGAATCTAGTTTGCAATACCATTTGGTATGATATAGTATAATTCGGGACTTCGTGTGTAGTTCTTATCGATTGATGTATTATTATTATTGATTTTGCTTTGAGAAATGTTGTTAGGCTAAAGTGAGTTTAAATAGGAAATCTAGCCAGGTGAAACCTAGCCACCAACCCAAATACCAAATAATAGGCCTATCTAGCTGTCTGTAGATGCATCTACACAAACATAAATATCGGGTTCAAATAAACACAAATTTAAATATACCCGATAGAAATACAAAATTTTGCGTGAGGACGCTCACCTATCAAAACAAAACCACAACATATACACATTATATAACAAAACGCAACAAATATTAAAGACAGCTTGAAACAAATGGATATAATCCATTCAAACTATAATAAACTAGATCTAGAAGAAATACCTAACCTAGGTATTTCATATGGGCTTGGAAAGGCGAAGTGGCAACTTTCTGGCACCGTACATACACTGAGTTAAGGTTTTGGCTTGTTCGATGGGTAACAAGCTTCTCATTAATCAGTGTCGGGGAATTCGAACAAGAATATAAGGAGGACATACCACACCTATGATCTAAAATGATCAATTATATTACAAATTTCAGCTTTTTTGGTCTAGGGACGAGATCTCGCAGCATCTGAGCCCCGAAATCCGCTCTATTTCTAGAAAAGCTTAGTACTTTTTTTTTTGTAAACTGAGATCTTTTTGATTTCTATAAACAAACGAATAAATTGAGAAAAGGAAAAAAAAACACTTACCTACTATTACACATATTATTATGTTTGTACATCATTAGTTGTGACACAGCAATGAATAAATGAAATGAAATTAAATGAACTCTAACCCCAGAGTCATTGACACCTACTGCTCCATGTGAGAGCATATTTCAGTTTTAAACAAATAATAAAAAAATTAAAAATAAATAAAAGGTCACAAGTATATGCTCAGCACATCCGAGGCCTTAGGCTGGACTAGACTAGACAAGACTAGCAGTCTAACAGGAGGCTGAAGCCATGACACGTATTCATAGCAGATGCACAGGCCGACGGCTTGTGTCGCGAGTTAACAAAAAAAAAATGGTGAGGTAGCAGCATATGAAATTAAATTATTTCAAACGTCTTGTAACACGTTTTTTTTTAATCAGGGTAATCCCATTTAACGCAAGAAGCGAAATAGAGATTTGAAACTTCGAATTCAGACACCTTCAATTCTACAAACCAGAATAAACCCAATTGGAAGGTCCGACAATGTGAAGGATTCCGATATGACGGTATTGTATTTAACATTTTGTATCTGTTTTCAGTGTGGAAATGCGCCCGCTTGCCTGTGGTTTCGCTGTCTCATTCCCAAGGGGGGGTGTGTGATGGTTCCTGCGTGACACCATACGGAACCCTAATAATAATAACTTTTGAAATAGAACTACTGCGTAACACCACATGGAATCCTAATAATAATATTGAGTTGCTAAACTATTTTTTTGAAGGTTCGGTCTGACGCCGAATTCCTCAACTCAAGTATGTAAAATGTTAGCACTTGGGACCAATGAAATACGATTTAACGTTCGCAAGATAGGGTAGGAAAGGGCGAAATAGTAAAAGAATTGGATTTGTGTTGTGTGTGAAGGAGATAGAAAGCCAGGGCTGTTTCTTGAAAATGCGCGTGGGCAGGGGGACAGGGGAGAGAATGGCGGAACGAGTTGGTCGTGTCTCGAGGCGGAAATATTGTTTGTTTTTCTGTGCGAATTTTGGTGTGAAAAGTAATAGTTTTGTGAGGTGCGACGTGTGTCTGGGTACGTATTTCTTTAGGTCCCAAGGCCTAACTTGAATCACCTTTTAAATGTCCAAAGTTTTATTAAACCCAAATAGGGAAGCACTCGAAAGGTTCTTTAAAATTTAGGGTTCTCTGTGAGTTACAGAAATGTGCAGTGGTTGTAGTTTGGTTGCTTGACGTAAATGTATAGTCTAAAATGTCTAAATTATCTTTTCATTACTGTCATTAGTCTACTTAATTCTGATTAATTCTTTATTTTATGTAGATAAATTAAATGCTAATTCATATACGCCCGTAAGTTTAGTACGTGACATTTTACAGGGCGAGCTGTATAATTCAATATAATATCAAATTTGTACCGTTAAATACTAGAATAAATGCAAATTCTTCTTGGCCAATAATTAACATATAGAGATAAAATTAATGTATGGCCGTACTTTTAATACTTACTAAATTATGTAACGTGGAGTTTTACGCCTACAAAAAGTAAGGTTTCTCCACAATTTGAGTCAAATAAACTTTCAATTTCTATTAAGACTCAACCAGGATATTTTATTTTATTCTTTCCTTTTACCTTCGCTTACAACCTTGAGATTTACGGGGAGTCTACGAATTTCCTTTATTTAGAACTAGAACAGAAGATAAAGGTAACTCGCATTTTGGTAATTTCTGAATAGTCTATTTTCAACTTCTAAAATAAGTAGAGGATTGAGCCCCACGATGGGGACGTGTAGGGACTGATATGATGTTATTTATAGACAGAAAGTATCTCGTGGGAACTTTATATTCCATAGCTACAATTTCCCTCCAATGAAGGGGCAATGCAGGGTTCACTTTCCCTTATGGAAAAACAAAACGAATGACGATCAAAAATTTCCACTAAGACATAGGCCTTTGGTCTTAGATGGGGAAGTTGGGACCTGTTCAATAAAGTATAGCGCTAGAAATAGTAGTGATTATAGACTAGTGTTCTATAAACCTGAGACAGGCGTCCGTCACTTGCTCAAGGCCACGCGTTATATGCCTACCGCTAAGCGTATCGGAGACGATACAACGGACAGTAGGTTGACGCACGCCCGCCTGAGTGCTCGCACGTCACATTTACCGCTCTGACTATCGAAATGCCGAAACCACGCAATTATTGTGCAGTGGATGGGTGTCACAGTCAAAAGACAAATCAAAATTTGTAATTTTTTTCATTGCCGAGACACGAACAAATAGTATTTTAAATCTTTTGTTTTTTTCGAATTCCCTTTTCTCATTCCTTTACAAATTATCATCATTTATTCCAAACTTAGAAAAATGGTGGATAGGTACCTACTATGTTAATCGTCGTAAATTAAGGATTTCAGGTATTATTTATGTGTTTTTATATAAATAAGTTACCTACTTTATGTCAGAACATAGTAGGTACCTAGCGTCGTTGTCGTGATTTAGGTATGTAGGTCATAGAATAGAAGTACTAATGCGCCGGCCACTCGGTAGCTGAGGGGCACTTCTATAGCTGTAAATAAACCGTTTAAAACCAAAATCCAAGGTTTAACTTGTCAAGTACCATTACGTCATCAAAATAACTCCATCAAGCCCCCCCCCCCCTCGCGCGCCGCCGACTTTTATTACCAGGACGAATGAATCTCAAGAACTTAGCACAGTATACTAAATAAGCATGCATTCACAAGCCGTTTTTTGTTATGACTTGTAGATAGTAAACTATTTTCGTTACGTTTTTACCTATCTTTCACTTAAAATAACAATAATTCAAGCTCACAATGAGGCCCTCTTGGGGAATGTTTTTGTATGAATAGTAGGTATGAAATTCTCCGTGAACTCAAGTAAAAAGCCAACTTTGATTGATTTTTCTCCGCTTTGCTCCTGTTTCGCAATCGGGAATTCAGGGAAGGGAAAAAATGCATCTATCATTTTATTAAACTCAAACATATTGTAATTGATTTTCTACAACATTCGTTTCATTACCAAAATCATCATAGGTACAACCCTAGCACATTCGCTCGATGACGCGCTCACACGTGGGTCGCGCGGCGGGCAAAACAATCTCACCTCTCTGTATGCGTACTTATGGCACATTTCTTCTCGCTGCAAACAGCTGGTATTATTATTAAGATTTTGTAGGCTAATATAGCGTAGGTATTTAAGCTTTTGTATGGGAGTGATGTATCTGTTACGAAGTAACTATTTAGTAATCTGTGCCTGAGAGTAGTGATCTGTAGTTTAGCGCATCTGGGTCACCGTTTTATGTAAAGTACTCTGTGCACCTATACGCATATCTACTCTACACTTTGCTGACGATTGCTACCAGCGTCTTTGGAGAATTTTTTGGGAAAAAAACGAAATGTGTGCAGGGACACATAGAAGTAAAACTTCAACGGAAAAAAAAATATTCAAAAAAAGTTAAAAATATTCAAAAAAAAAAAAAAAATATTTCAAAAATATATTTAAAAAACTATTCCAAAAAAACTATAAAAAAACATTCAAAGATTTTTTGGAAAAAAATGTAAAAAATGTATTAAAAAAATAATTTAAATTAAATATTTAAAAAAAATCCTTCCGCCACTCACTGCCGCCATTCACCACGCTATTTTCACTTCAAAAAATTACGACGTTACGTTATTATAGGGTTGACTATGAATAATGGGTATTCTTAAGTTTACATTTTGAAATGGCTGAATAAAGTCATATGAAACGTATTTGATTTTAAGACGAAGTCCATAAAAAATGATTCGTGCCGTAAATCGCGTAAATCAAATAAAAAACAATAAACTAAAAAGAAAGCGAGCGCCACCAGCGGGTTGCCAGCGAGTTATTTTTGAAGTAAAACTTCTTTACGCACGCTTCCGGATGTGTGGTTGGGCGAGGCGAACGGAAGTTGAGAGGGATATATAAATTAGTGAAGATAGAAAGAGAGATACTATTTATTTTTGTTTAGATTAGAATAGAACTCGTTCTTAGCCAAAAAATCAGAAATTTCAGTTTGTGCTCTTTGGTGTGCTTAGCGGCAGCGAAGTGCAGTTATTTGTGTAGGAATTCGGACTTCATGGAAGTAAACTGACGGAAGTATTGATTATTACATGTATTCAGTGTATTTTTTCCCTTATTTTTATTGCAATTGAATACATATTCACTGAAAAACACAGAATTTGTGAAATGCATACTTTTTTGTTCCTTTGTAGACTTCACATCAAAATATTGAACAAATAAATTTGTATTGGACTATCAGCTTAAAAATGAAACATAGAATAGAGATTTTCGACTGTATTTTACTTTTTATTTCATGACTCTGGACAAAAGACTTATCATAAAAAAACTATTTTTTGCAAAATCGGAAATTTGCAATCCGCGCCACCATTAAAATTCGCGAGTGAACGGAAGCCGGAAGTCGCGCGAGTTTAGAGGCTAAAGCACACTCGTATATTTCTATTAAATTTGTTTGGCTCGGATTAAGAACTGGAATGGGTTGTTAAGTAACAAGTATTAACTCACGTCAATTTCACTTTGTCAATTCTGATAATTAAAGTTTGGGTTTTTTTTCTGAAAAAGGTTTCATTTTGGGGAAAATTAATTATGAATCTGGGAAAATTTGAGAAATCACATCTGGCAACCCTACTTGCTACACTACAATTAGGAGTTTTTTGGCGGGATTTGTGGTGAACGCGTTCGTAGTTTTATTTTATTGTTTTTGCATTGTTTTCTGCTAGGATTTAATTAAAAAAGTGGTGCGTTTTGGAGAAGATCGTCTGGTGCACGAGAGCAATGTGAAAGACAAGAAAAAATAAAGAGGACGTGAAACTCAATTTGCACTGGGTGCAGTTTTATAGACGCCCTACTGCAAATGGGTGTTCCACCTCAGAATGAGGCTGCTACAAATGCTGTCAAGAACTCCAGAGAAGATTTGTGATGCACCGGCAGTAGCGTTGCAAATCAAAGAAACAAATGAAGATTATGTAACTATTGAAAATGAATACTGTCTCAAAAGGGCTTTTGTACCCAGGGACGTTAATATATATTCTTAAAAAAATATGCTACAAATAGGGGAGTTTTTGGTGGGATTTGTAGTGAACGCATTCGTAGTTTTATTTTATTGTTTTTGCATTGCTTTGTTTCAAAAAGTGGTGCGTTTTGAAGAAAATCGTCTGGTACACGTGGGCAATGCGGAAAACAAGAAAATAAAATGAAAAAAGGACGTGGAGAACCCGACTTGCACTGGGTGCAGTTTTATAGACGCTCTTCTGTGACCGGGTGTTCCACGTCAGAATAAGGCTGCTGCAAATACTGTTAAGAACTCCAGAGAAGATTTGTAATTCAATGGCACTAGCCACTATCTCAGAAATGAAGACAAAAATGAAGATTGTCTCAAAAGGGTTAGTACCCAGAGACCTTAATATATTCTAACTCACAACCAAGAAGTTTATTTAAACTCCTAGTTTTTATCGGCATTTGTGGTGAACACATTTGTAGTTTTATTTTATCGTTTTTGCGTTGTTTTCTGCTAGAGATTTGTTTAAAAAAGTGGTGCGTTTTGAAGAAAATCGTCTGGTGCACGTGAGCAATGTGGACAACAAGAAAATACAATGAAGAAGGACGTGAAGACCCGACTTGCACTGGGTGCAGTTTTATAGACGCCCTACTGTGACCGGGTGTTCCAACTCAGAATGTCAGGAACGCCAGAGAAGATTTTGTAATTCACTGGCACTAGCATTACGAACCAAAAAGAAATGAAGACGAAAGATGCAGAACGTCTCAAAAGGGCTTGTACCCAGAGACGTTAATGTATAAAATCCACTAGATCTGTGCCAAAACCCCCAAAGAGAATATAATAAACTACGTTTTAAACTTAGTTTACTTAGTAGATCTGTGTTAGATAGAACCCAACTTGCTCTGGGTGCAGTTTTATACCACCTCAGAATGTAGCTGCTGCACATGCTGTCAAGAACTTCAGAGAAGATTTGTAATGCACCGGTACTAGCATTACAAATCAAAAAACGAATATAGATTATTTAAATAGGGATTGTCTCGGAAGGGCTTTTGTACCCGTGAGACGTTATGAGACTAAAACAACAACAGTGATCTGTGACTCCACAGTGTGACTCTGTCTAACTTTCACTACAATCTGTTTGTATTCTACAATTTACATTAAAATTTACTGTTTCGTTGAGAAATTATTATGATAGAGGTTGAAATCAGTGATATTTTAAATCAGCACACCTATAGTGATGATAAATGCTGTTTAGAAGATATAGAAAAGATAGAAAATGATGTTGATTACAATACTTTCTATCAAAAAATATTGAGAAGGAATTTGCCCTGTATTATAAAAAATGTAAGTTCAACTTGGGATTGTTCCAGTAAATGGGTATGTAACAATGAGATTAATTATGAATACCTGGAAGAAACATATGGTGACCTAGAAGCTCCCATTGCTAACTGTAATACACTGACTTTAGATACACACAAAAGAATCACCATGAAAATAAAAGATTACATATATTATTTAAGAAATAGTCAGCGAGATAACCTTCTTTACCTAAAAGATTGGCATTTGAAACTCCTACGACCGCAAGACACCTTCTATGAAATACCCAAATTGTTTTCTTCAGACTGGCTAAATGAATATGCGGTTGATAATAAAGAAGATGACTTTATGTTTGTGTATATTGGACCAAAGAACTCCTGGTAAGCTATTAAATGTTGTTACTACTATTTGAGTTGCTTTTTATCAACTAGCAAAAACATTACTTTGTTCTGAAATTGTTCTTGTTACTGGCATGTGATGTATATATACAGTGGTTGACATATTAGAAAAACTTCATATGAATTATGGAAGTATAAAATCAACTGGCCATAATATGAAAAATATGTAGATTCAATAACTAATAATCATGCAAGAGTATAGCCACACAGTTAAATTACTCATAATATATTTAAAAAAAAATATACCTATTTAACCTTTAATCACAAAAAGAATTTAAACCTTATTTAGGTCTATTTTCAATTACTTCCATTTTTGAAATTGAAAGAAAAATCTTCTTTCTTTGCCTTTTCTACCGCTTTGGCGGCAATTAAACATCAATTTCGAATTTTGTGGTTAATAAGTTTTGTTGAAAATGGGTAAAAATAAAAGTTGTGACGCGTCAACTAGGCAAATAATTGTTAATTTGCATTTCGATGAAAAGTGGACATATAAAACAATAGCTGACCATTTGAAATGTTCTGTAAAGAAAGTTTTTAATGCTATTGACCATTATAAAAGACATGGAACCATTGAAAATGTTCTGAGAAAAGCTCGACCGAGGAAAACATTGCCCAGAGAAGATATCCAAATCGTATGTGTTGCTAAACAAGACCCATTTAAAGGTTCCAACCAGATAAGAAATGAAGTTTTTTCGCCTGATGACCCTAGAAACGTCTCGTCAAAACTGGTACGCCGAAGATTAGTGGAAGCTAAATTGTTTGGGAGGGTTTCTCGAAAAGTACCGCTTCTTACCAAGCAACACCGAGAGAAGCGGTTGTTATTCGCGAAAAAATATGTTAACTGGACGGTACGAGAATGGAAAAAGTGTTATTCTCAGATGAAACAAAAATAAACATGGTAAATTCAGGCGGAAAGCGCTATGTTAGACGTCCAATAAACCATGCTTTCGATTATAAATACACAAGGGGCATAGTCAAGAACGGCGGTGAAAATATCAAAGTATGGGGATGTTTTTCCGGATGTGGTGTTGGACCCGTTCGAAAGATTGAAGGTACAATGGATCAGTATCAGTACAAAAACATCTTAGAGGAGACAATGATTCCCTACTCTGACGACCATTTGCCTGTAACCTGGATCATTCAGCAAGACAATGACCCTAAACACACGGCCAACAGTAAAAAAAAAAAAATATAAAATGTAAAAAGAAAAAAAAATGTAAAAAAAAAATATCAAATATTTTCTTAGGGAACAGCATATTTCTGTTTTAGACTGGCCTGCAAATAGCCTGGATTATATTGTTAAAAAAAGTCTCAAACAAACGCAACACTAGTCAAAATGAACTTTACGGATCTTTTGTCGAAGCATGGAACTCAATCCCACTCGAAGAATGTCTGAAATTGCTTGAATCAATGCCACGTCGTTGCAGAGCTGTCATTGACAACAAAGGCTACGGAGCTAAATATTAATTATAACTATATTTAGTAGCCTGATCACGTAAATAATATAATTCTGATTACATATACTCATAAACTATTTAAATTTTCACGGTATTTTTCTGTTGTTTCTAATTAGTTGTCCATAATTGTTGATTCCTTAAAAGTCGTTTGGTTGTTTGTACGAAACTAATATTTAACCGGCAGTTGTTTAGTCGGATTTTTTGTGTTTTTCTAGTAAATTATAACTCATTGAACATATTTTATGCTATTTGTGGTTTCATTTCTAAATTAAAAGTGTTACAGAAAAGTATATTGTATAATGTTAAGATCCGTTGGAAGTGTTTCTAATTATATGTCCACCACTGTATATATATATATATGAAATAAGTATGTTTTTCTGTTTTTGTAAAGAATGCTATGTAGTGAATAATATTTTATAATTTATTTGTGATAATAACAATTACCCCATAGTAAATGCAAAAGGTGGTGTCAAAATAAGCTTAATATTACCTGTTGGCAGGAAGCTACTATTTTCTGTAGGCATCTGTAACACTTGGGGGTTATTTGAGTATCAATTTGAATCTTTATTTGAGTATACAATAGACACTTGGTTATCCGGTGCTAATTCCGTGGCCAGCGAGTAGTCCAGACCTGTCAATTATTACTTCAGGGGTCACATGAACAGTCTTGTTTATGACGTATCTTCATCACCTGTGCCATCTACAGATGAATTAAGACGTCCCATAATAAGTGAAGAAATTAATACAAATTTGACAACTAGAGTAGTGAAGTAGAATTATGGAAATGTATGCACGTCTGCATGCATAATAGAGGCAGGAACTTTGAGAATGAATTGTAAAAAAATTAAAACTTGTTTATTGAAATATGTTAAATTAATTTTATACCATACTCACATTCTCAGTTTTTTAGTACCTATCTCTGGTTTTATCGCATTCTCTCAGCAATTGTGTAACTATTTAAGTGCAGTCTTTTTTGCCTGGTTGGATAGCTAGAAATGTGTAAATGTTTTTTAAATAATATGCAGACTTAATTAACTAACATTTTTTTAAAAAATAATGCTTTTTGTGAAAAGTTTCACAAAAAAAACTGATTTGTTTTTAAGTAACAGTCTGTAATTTCTGTATGGATACAAATTGTTATGATTAAAGAGTGATTTAAATTGTGAAAAAAAGTAATATGAGCATTAATGCCATTGCAGAGAGAATGCGATAAAACCAGAGATAATTACTAAAAAACTGAGTATGTGAGTATGGAATAAAATGAATTTAACATATTTTAATAATCAAGTTTTTTTTTAAGCTATTGCATAGCTTTTATCGCGGGCTTTGAGCGCGGCGACCGAATCAAGAAATTCCGTAACGAAAATAAAACCTTACACCCCCCACTCCGCCTTCCATGTAGCTCGGCCGAGCGTAACGTAACGTTACCGCGTTCTAAAAACTTACAGTGCCATCTATTATCGATTTGCGCTACGATTTGTACTAAAAGGACTTAGTCAATTTTACTGGTGTAACTTTCTTAGTGTTAATTTATTACATAAACTTCCCACACCCCAAGGATATGGTCCTTTAATCAAAAGGAGCACACGAAAACAGTAAAACATCAAAAAATAGTGAGTAAATACTGCATCAATAAAAAATAAATAAATAATTATAATTGCATAAGTTGATAAAAAATGCTATGCAATAGCTTTACCGTGGCAGTCCCCGAGCGCCACACGTTTTTTTCAATTTTTTTAAAGAGTTAAATAAAAATTAACTCATTTTTTTCGAAAATGGTGCACTTTTGCACAATACAATGTGGGGTCAAAATTGTCCCAAATAACCTCCCCTATGAGCTCTTAAAAGGATCCGGTCTAATTACCAGTAACCCGATAACAGATTTTGACTGTATATAAAAGGCAAGGTTCAAAGTGATATAGTGATATTTTTCAACCGCCTCCGTAGCTCAGAGGCAAAGTTCACTGGCTTTACACAGGAGGTCGCGGGTTCGATTCCCGGCGGGGTCAATTTTAAGACTCGGTTTGGTTGGTGGTAGGGCATTTTCTAAGCCCGCCTGGCTAGCTACCACCATCTTATCTAAGTCCTGCCGCCAAATATCAATGTTGATATCATTGGTGTGTTCCGGCATGAAGATAAGATAGCCAGTTCCCCATTCCCGCCTCCATCTTCGGCACCATCGTCACTTACCACCAGGTGAGATGTTGTCAAGGGTTTACCAATTGTGAATAAAATATAAAAAAATTATCGTTAATAATTATAAAGTTAATTGCAAAAACGTAACAGTAATATTATAGTTAATTGCAAGAACGTAACAGTAATAGTATAGTAAAAAACAAAAAACGAATGACGGAACAAACAAAATGGCGGCGTAATCCTATACGTTCGATAACCAAACTGTGACCAATCTGGGTGAGGTCAGAATCTAGAGAGAGGCAGGTTCATACTGTATGTTAGAACTAATATATATACTTTGGTATGGGTCTGTTAATTCTTTCATTTTTGCTTACAGGACACCATTACATGCGGATGTATATTCTTCATTCAGTTGGTCAGTTAATGTTGTTGGTCAAAAGAAATGGGTTTTGTTTCCTCCGCTTGAAGAAAGGAAGATGAAAGATAGATTTGGGAATTTGCCTCAATTGTTTAATTCAGAAGAAAATAAAAACATTAAATATTTTGAAGTAACACAAGAAAAAGGAGATGCAATTTTTGTTCCATCTGGTTGGTATCATCAAGTGGTCAATGAATTAGACACTATTTCCATTAATCATAATTGGATTAATGCAAGCAATTTTGCTTCAGTTTGGTATGCTTTGAACATGAATTTCAATTCCGTAGAAAATGAGATCAAAGAGTTTAGAAATACCCCTGAATTTGATTCACAATGCCAGACTATACTCAAATCGCTGTTTGGAATGAATTTTCTAGACTTTATTAATTTATCTATTTACATTGGCAATAAAAGAATATCCCAAATAACAGAAAATAAAAGCAGTTTTTACAATTATAAATTAGGTACAAATCACATTAAATTTGATTTAGGAAATATATTGAAAGTCATGGACATGATTCAAAGTCATACCCTTTTTTCAAAAAACTATTTTACTCCCAGTATTATAAATAGATTTGTTGATACGAAACATACAATATTAAAATATTTAAAAGAAAACTAAGGTTCAAATTTTAAAGGTATTTTAATTCATTAAATAGTTACATACTTCATCATAACTATACAGTAAAAAATAAACTTAATATAATGATTGTAACCAGAACCCAGCTAGCACCAAAATTTAAGGTAGTAAGTAATAGGAAAACGCGTGTCTGTAAGGGAACACTTATAGTTTAGATTTTTCTAATGCATATATATAACCATCCTCTATTAATTTTTCAATTTCTTTACTAGTATATCCTAAATCTTTTAGGATTTCAATTGTATGTTCTCCAGGTTGAGGTAATTTTAGAGAACTCACTGAAGATCCTGGAGTACGGGACAGTTTTGGTGCTGGGTTGGGTACAATTAAATGCTCATTGTCTCTAAAGAACGATTTCCTTGACTTGTGACAGATATGTTTATCAACTTCATCAAATTCTAGTACAGGAGTGACACACGCATCAATATCATTAAAAATTTGTGACCACTCTTTTTGTGTTTTAGTAAGAAACACTTCTTGAAATTTATGAATGCAGCGTTCTGCATCATCTGTTTGTGCAAATTCATCTTCAGGAAGATTTAGCCCTTTCAAAAAGTTTGAATAAAACTGTGGCTCCAAAGCGCCAACAGCCAAAAATTTGCCATCTTTAGTTTTATATGTTCTATAACTGGCTAGGCCTCCATCTAAAGCATTAGTACCAGGTTCTCCAGACCAAATGGGCAGAGTTCTTGATTTGACTAACCAAGTCCCTAAATAAGCAGCTCCCTCAGTCATACTACAGTCTATAGCTTGACCCTTTCCAGATTTTTGTCGTTCAAATAAAGCTAAGAGAATTCCCATAACACACATCAAACTTCCACCAGCAAAATCGGCGATTAGGTTTAGTGGTGGAGTTGGTGGCTCTTTGTTCTTACTTAATAATGATAATAAACCGGACATAGCAACGTAATTTATATCATGGCCTGCCTTCGTTTTATAGACCCCACTTTGTCCATAACCCGTCAATCTGGCATATATTAAACGTGCATTGGTTTTTTGAAGTATTTCCGGTCCTAATCCCAGTTTTTCTGCAACTCCGGGCCGAAAGGTGTCTAGAAATACGTCAGATTTTGCACACAATTTCTTTACAATATTTACTCCTTCTGTGCTTTTTAGGTCGACTGAGAGCATTTTTTTCCCATTAGACATCACATCAAATACATTAGGCTGTATCTGAAATGAAACAAGTTATTGCAAATTACTGTCTGCAACACCTCCACAAACCGGCACTCTAGAAATCGGATTACGGATGTTCGGAAAAAGAGAACAGGTCGGCAGGTTTTCCGAATTCACCTGGAAAAATAGGCTAAAAAATAGGAAACTGGGGGTAGAATCAGGTCCTACCTATCAGTACTTTAAATTAAAAAATGTGCCAAAGTTGCGCAACTAAAATTTTAATAGGTGAAAACTAAAGATGTATTTCCTGGAAGATGTTTTATAGCTTTTGGACTGGGGTGAACTCGGCATAATATCAACGGAGAGTACATCACCCACGTTCGATTCGCTGACGATATCGTGGTCATGGCTGACACTATGGACGACTTAGGCACAATGCTCGATAGCCTCAGTAGAGGCTCTCAACAAGTAGGTCTTAGAATGAACTTGGACAAGACGAAAATTATGTCAAACGTCCGTGTCATACCTACTCCTCTGAAGGTTGGAGAAGTTGTTACCGAATATGTGTGCCTGGGACAAACAGTCCAGTTAGGTAGGTCCAACTTCGAGAAAGGGATCAACCGTCGAATCCAACTCGGCTGGGCAGCGTTCGGGAAGCTTTGCAATATCTTTACGTCCCAGATACCGCAGTCTCTTAAGACCAAGATCTTCGACCAGTGTGTGTTGCCAGTGATGACATACGGAACAGAGACATGGTCAATTACTATGGGCCTCATAAAAAAGCTAAAAGTAACCCAACGGGCTATGGAGCGTGCTATGCTCGGAGTTTCTCTGCGTAATCGAATCAGAAACGAGGAGATCCGTAGGCGAACCAGGGTAACCGACATAGCCCTCAGAATTGCTAAACTTAAGTGGCAGTGGGCGGGGCACAAAGCTCGTAGAACAGATGGCCGTTAGGGCAGTAAAGTTATCAAGGGCGACCGCGCATCGAAAAACGTAGCGTAGGTAAGCCTCCCACGCAGTGGACCGACGACCTGGTGAAGATCGTGGGAAGCCGATGGATGCGAGCAGCGTAAGACCGGTCGTCGTGGAAATCCTTTGGGGGAGGCCTTTCTCCAGCAGTTGAGGTTTTTCGGCTGATATGATAATGATGATAAGCATTTTTGAGATGGGCAAAAACCATTGAACTCGCGACACTGTAACCGACATCGACAGGAACACTCGAAGAATTCAAACATATATAAAACTAAAAAGTTTTCACTTCTGTCGGCACTCCCGGAGTGGTTAGGTTTTTTAAATTGTAACGTGTAGGGTTCCGTATCCAAAGGGTAAAAACGGGACCCTATTACTAAGACTTCGCTGTCCATCTATCTGTCCGTCTGTCACTAGGCTGATGTATTTCATGAACCGTGATAGCTATACAGTTGAAATTTTCACAGATGATGTATTTCTGTTGCCGCTATAACAACAAATACTAAAAATTAAAAAAAGTGAAAAAATAAGGTATATACAAAAAATCTGTTTTTTTTAAACATGAAGAAACTAGCGCCATCTAGTATGATGGTACGGAACCCTATGTGTGCGGTTCTGACTCGCACTTGACCGGTTTAAAAAAAATATTTGAATGCATCGATAGCCTAATTCTTCTGTGTAATAAATAAATATAGCAATAAATATAATTTCAAAATATCTTAATTTATAGTTGAGGCATCCAAAAACTGACTTAAGGTAATAATTTTCAGAAATAAAAAAAAAACCGCCATATCTGGAGACTGTTAGGGTTTCATCATTATTATCATATCAGCCGAAAGACGTCCACTGCTGGACAAAGGCCTCACACCAGGAATTCCACGACGACCGGTCCTGCGCTGCCCGCATCCAGCGGCTTCCTGCGACTTTCACCGGATCGTCGGTCCACCGAGTGGGAGGCCCGCCAACGCTACGTCTTTCGGTGCGCGGTCGCCACTCGAAAACTTTACTGCCCCAAAGGTTATCTGTTCTACAAGCTATGAGCCCCGCCCACTGTCACTTTAGTTTAGCGATTCTGTGAGCTAGGCCAACGCTACAGCTTTCGGTGCGTGGTCGCTACTTGAAAACTTTACTGCCCCAAAAGTCATCTGTTCTACAAGCTATGAGCCCCGCCCATCGTGACTTCAGTTTAGCGATTCTGTGAGCTAGACCAATGCTACGTCTTTCGGTGCGCGGTCGCCACTTGAAAACTTTACTGCCCCAAACGTCATCTGTTCTACAAGCTATGAGCCCCGCCCACTGTGACTTCAGTTTAGCTATTCTGTGAGCTATGTCGGTTACCTTGGTTTTTCTTTGGATCTCCTTATTTCTGATGCGATCGCGTAGGGAAACCTTAGTTTTGAGATACTGCGGTACCTCGGATGTGAAGATATTGCGAGACTTCCCGTACGCTGCCCAGACGAGTTGGATTCCACGATTGATCTCTTTCTGGGTTTCACTTGACATCAAATTTTAAATTCTGACAGGTCATGACAAGATCTACCTCCAGTTTCCGTTTGTACCAATATTTACTAGACATACTATAAAGTAAAAATATAAGCATACATTGCTGAAAAAATAAACACATATTACTAACCTTCTGAACAACTGTTACACTGGCACCAAAATCAGCCAATATAGTCCCACAAAGTGGTCCAGGGGCTAAGCCCATCATTTCAACAACCTTTATTCCTTTTAATGCCATAATTGTTATATGTGCTTTCAATAAACCTGAAAAAGAAATGAATATGTTATATATAAGTAGGCCAGCTTTTTCTTCATAGATATTTGCAGTCAAATCGTCGGATTAGCCGTTTTACAAACGGACTAGCTCGTGGATTAACTACTGTGTAAAAAGAACCTAACCAATTTAATTAAAATCGACTGCATTTTAAGGCTCAAAAAGTATCCTATGTCACTCAGGGGATCAAAACAAATCTACCGACATCTAGATCTCCAAAATTCATCAAGGCGTTTAGGCTACCAGGCTCACCGAGAAACACATACATACATTCATACAACCCAAAAAACATTATCCTCTGTGGGCAGTCGGGTAAGAATGAACTAGCCCTTTAGTAAAACGGCTAATTTGACGATTTGGCTGCGTAAAATACATAATCGATCAAATGTATTAGATATTTAATTTTTTTTATTAGGTACAATGGCTGTATTTGGCTGCAATAAAGAATTATTTATTTATTTAAGTACCTAATCAGCTGCCCGAATTTTAAATACTTAATGAGATGTCGCCAAAATACGTGTCAAAAGCTCACTATTTGTCAAGCTGATACTTTACAAGAAAACTGCTGCGATGCTTGCAGATATCATAGTTTAACTATAGCAATAGAGTGTCGGTGGCGTAATGGTTAGGGTCGCTACCTCCTGTCCGGAAGGAAGGTCGTGGTTCGAATCCTGCCACGTACCAATTTAGATTCGTTTATCCGACGCTCTTACGGTGAAGGAAAAACATAGTGAGGAAACCTGCACACGCCTGCTAATGCTAGCGGTACACCCCGAAATTCAGTAAATAGCTGCAAATAGTGTTAAAGGCCTGAAAATCGGAACGATTGATCTTTAGGTCGGGCATATGAATCAATTTGACCCATAGCACCAAAAAAGGAGAGGAGTTATGTATGACGTAAACTTTTTTTTTTGTATGTGAAATATTTTTTTTTGCTCTGCAACTTACCGTGTGTGATATCAAATAAGCTGATTCCAAAAATATATCACATAATGGCATTTCAGTCACATGTTTTAAATTAAAATAAAAATCATTTTCAAAATATACCAAGTTTTGGCTCCTCCAGATATGATACGGTTGAATCATTTTTGGTAAAATATACCTAAAATAATACGTAATATCCTCCTAACTCCAAGAAAGCAATTTTGAAAATATTTACATTGTTCTTTTTTAATTTTCATTTCATTCTTTAAATTGCATTTTTGTATGGGAGGTCTAAATAGTAACAAAATTGGTGTAGAGAATGTTAACTGGGGCTTCTACCCATCACTAAGAAAACTTTCCCCAAAAAAATGAAAAAAAAATTTGGACCCTCCATACAAAAATGCAATATAAAAAATGAAATCTAGAAAAATTAAAAAAAGGAAAATACTAAACGTAAATATTTTCAAAATTGCTTTCTTGGAGTTAAATATGAGGGTATTACGTATCATTTGAAGTATTTTTTACCATAAAACCCCCCCGGCAAAAACCTCCAAAAAAGTAAAAAATAATAATGTATAAAGCTCTTTGAGTTTAATTTAAGTAAGTAGTCAAGGTTCAAGATTCAAGGTATTTATTCAAAATAGGTGCAAATTACTCTTGTTGATAGTCATCTATATATATATAAAAATCAATTCCACTTTTCGTTGTAATTTTATAATTCAAGAACTGCTGGACCGATTTCGCTAATTCTTTTCTTGTCGAGTTCGTTATTGTCAGGAGAAGGTTCTTATGTAAGGTAGGGTAGTTTAGTGAAGTGTAGTGTAGGGTAGAGTAGTGTAGGGTAGTGTAGTGTAGGGTAGGTTAGGGTAGTGTAGTGTAGGGTAGTGTACTGTGAGGTAGAACGAAGTTCGCCGGGACAGCTAGTAAAATAATGTAATGTCATTTGTGAAAAATCAAGAAATAAGCAATCATTAGATAATAACATCAAAATTCAATCCTTGAAATAAACCAGATTATGTCATTAGAACATGAAAACAATATGACACGAAAAGTTATACATAAAAATCATTGAATGTCATTAATGCCTTTGACAATGCAGTTCACACGGGCAGCACCCAGTGACGAGAATAACGCGAGTCAGCCATCGCTCCCATCAACCATATTAGAGGGAAAGGAACGACCCGGCTCCCGATGCGCCACCATCCGCACAAACATTTAAGCGCGCATGCACCTCATGTCAACGCTAAGATAAAAAAATTAAAAGAAGTACTAGATTTGTCATGTCTTGTCGCTTCCACGTCAATTCTTACGTTGTTTATTATTTTATTACTATTAAACATGATTAGTAGTGTTGATAGAAGAAACTGACTACCCATAAATTTTCGTCATTTAAATATTCGGATGTCTTTTAATAACCTTTTTTACAAAGAGTTCTTTTGACACAATTTTTAAACTGTTTTTCTGACAAATTTAAGACATCATCGGGTAATTTGTTATACATGCATGAGTGAGCATTGTCCCACAAAGGACTTATTGATTTTGCTAAGTCTGGTATAAGTTACTTGAAGCTTATTCCTATTCCGAAGATTACAACCGTGCCTGTCACTATTTAGTGAGAAGAGATGCAGATTTTACGTACCTACTGAAGCGCAAACTATCGCTTCAAAGCCGATCTTTCTTGCTGTTTCATATTAAATTCTTTTTGGTTTCCGCTGTTGGTCGAGGTATTGATTTTTTGATTAACGGAGAATGATTGACAAGTTGGAGAAAAAGCAATGACGGTCGAATTTTTGTTTGAATTTTGGGTTGTGAATATTAAAATAATACTTTACAGCCACAATACTTTACATCGCACGGCCTCGAAGGTATCGTATGGTTAAGATAATGAAAAAGAAAACACTTCCCTTGGAGCTAGAAGTCGGACGTGCCGCATAGCATTAAAAGATGGCCGGCAGAACGCACAGCTCCTTCCCGGGATTCAACCGCTCTTCAAGCGAGTACTGCACCATGCGGCGCAGCAAAAAGGGAGAGCTGGCAAAACGTAGTATATTGTATCTTGCGCTGGTATTGTATTTCGTCTCAGGTTCTTCCGAAGCGGAATATCTTCAGGATTCCAAAAATGAGCCAGAGTGAAATGGCCCTCAGAAAAACTCAAAATAACTATAAATAATAATATATCTGATAACTAAAAATTTTAATATTCACAACCCAAAATTCAAACAAAAATTCGACCGTCATTCCCTTTTCTCCAACTTGTCAATCATTCTCCGTTAATCAAAAAATCAATACCTCGACCAACAGCGGAAATTAAAAAGAATTTAATATGAAACAGCAAGAAAGAAGATCGGCTTTGAAGCGATACTTTGCGCTTCAGTAGGTACATAAAATCTGCATCTCTTTTCACTAAATAGTGACAGGCATGGTTGTAATCTTCGGAATAGGAATAAGCTTCAAGTAACTTATACCAGACTTAGCAAAATCAATAAGTCCTTTGTGGGAGTAACATTGGGTTTCAACACAGTTGAATCAAAAGAGACACATTCTTTTGGTATGACCATTGTGATTATATCATCAGTTGGCTCAGAGCAGCTTTCCTGGGGAAGAGCTTCACCAAGGGCCAGCCATCCGGGGAGAGCTCATGTTGGAGCTGCAGCTTGTTTCTGAGTTTTGTTGCGGTATGTTTACTCTTAGAAATTTGTAGTTTACCCCTTTCACTCCCAAAAGGTGCTCTTTGGGTGGGATTAGGTCCCTCGGGCAGTTGCTTCTGGGGGCTATTGTTTTATAGTGAAACAGTTTTGGATATTGCAGATGCTTGACGAGAAGTCCATTCAAGTAGTTAGGGTGCACCTTTTTAATGTGTCTGGTGACTCCTTTGTAGGTAAAGAATGCCCCGCACAGGATGCATTGAAAACCAGTTTTCCTATTCTGCCCTAGGACTGTTTTGATTGGGATTGAGCTGGGCGCTTCTGTGCTGGTCGGGCTGACTGAGTTGAAGTAGGGGTCTGGTTGGTTCGGATCTCTATGGGATTTGTGCTTTTCTGGTGGGGTTGGTGTTTGTTAATAAAGGAGGCCCATGTCCTTTACAATGGGCTGATATGATATGATTAGGGGCCTCCACTTGTAAGGTACTCTGCTCGACTGCGGTCTAAGGTACTTAAAATCTTAGGAATAATTTAACTCAAGCGGGCTTTGAATAACCCAACAAATGAAAACCGATTATTATAACGCAGGCACAGAACCTACCAACTTTGGATTACAATCACAGATCACATCTATTTGTTAAAGCACTTTATCATTATCAATGTCCAAAGTACAGTTCCTAAACATTTAAATACGTACGAAGTACAAACTTTACGATATAACGTAGTGTATTATATTCTCTTTGCTTTACGAAGTAAGCTACAAAGAGAATATAACAAACTACGTTTTGTACTAGATAAACCTTTTTTTGGTTACTTTACTCCGGCGCTTTAAAAGCGCGGAAAAGGCAAAGGTATCTATGACCATACAGCCTGTTAGATATTCCTGGATACAAAATATAAATATGGCAATTTTTTCACCACTCGTTGGATTTTTTTGTAAATCGGTACCTAACTTTCAACTCTTTATTTTTTTCCTTAAATGTTGGCTGTAAGTCAACCCTAATGACGTTTGTTTTGGCTATGATCACACTCTGGTTGCTATGGGTTGCCAGATTACAGTATCGTGACGACATCACATACCGGCTAGCTAGCCGGACGGAGATGATTTTAATCCCAACAAAAGATAATTGTGAATAGAGACTTGGCTTCATTTATTTCACATTTATGTTTTGTTGGGATATCATTAATTTTTATACGAATTTTTATACGGTTTAATACTAATTTCCAATCTTTGTTTAAGTAATAGACATACATATAAGATATTTTGGTGGAACCGAACCCTCGGTGCGCAAGCCCGAGACGTACTTAGGCAGTTTTTTGAATTTTTACTTAATACGCCCAGTAAACCTATTTAGATTCCAAATAACAAATGAAAAAATCACCTGGAAGTGGTCTATATAATAGGAATGACGACAGCATCAGAAATAAATTATGAACTCTTCATCACTAAATTATCCTACTTAAACTTCGGAAAAACTTACTCGTTTTGTTTTCCATCAAGTCTTCGATTTTTAATTAATCAAAATCACAAAATGAGTACAAAAATGACGCTGCAAAACCATGACGTCACGCTTAGGTATTTCAAACTTTTTTAGAACAAAAATGTCGTTTTTGACAGATGATAAAAAATAAATCAGATGACTAGCATTCGTCATCCCTATTATTCCAATGAGTAGTGGTGGTACGAATAAAATTTCGTGATTCGGACTCGCACTTGGCCAGTTTTTTTTTCCTTTGTAAATCTAAATGCCAAACCAGTTTCTAAGTTACCTGGAAATGTTATATAATTTTAATGAATAGTAGTGGTAAATTTCGCAATTATTTTCTTTGTATACGCCAAATAACTTACCTCGATGCCAAATTTCAAGTTTCTGAGTTACCTGGAAGTGGTCTATAATTTTGATACGTCAGTCAGTCAGTGAGTCATAAAAGTCAATATCTCAGAAATGGTAAAAGATATATTTATGAAAATTGGGATTCTAGGTGATCGAGGGGGTCTTACTAGACACACAAAATCACAAGTGTGTAAGTCTAACAGATTTTAAGTTACAGGTATGTCGAAAGTGGTCCGAAATGGTTCGTGTAATATAACCCACGGCCGTTGTCGCCTTTTTCTTTTCGAACTTGGCGGACACACCGCCGTGTGTTTGTCTAGATTACCTACGCATTTGCTTTGACTCCATAGAGTACCTACTATGACTGAATACATTTTGACTGCAGAGCCAGCCATTCTTGGACATGTTCTAGTTCATCTATCTAGGTAATAGTGTTTTGTGTGATGAAGTTGTTCTGTTATAGTAATGTCGTCTGGTAGGCTACCTAAATGGAAAAAAAAAGATAGTAGATAGAAACCTTTGCCTATCGATACATACATCAATGTGATACATGAGGTGTTGAAGAGTTTGCATGAAAACGCTAACATGTCGGTCCGCCTCCAGGACCAGACTTCGAAACCTATCCGGCCGCAGCGAGGGGTGAGAAGGGAGACGTCATGTCTCCTAAAATGCCGGCGGCTCTGGAAGATGTTTTCAAGCTTCTGGACTGGAGTGGACTCAGCACCAATATCAATGGCGAGTACATCAACCACCTCCGATTCGCTGACGTTATCAAGGCCATGGCTGAGACTGTGGAAGACCAAGGCACAATATTCGATGGCCTAAGTAGAGTGTCTCAACAAGTTGGTCTTAAAATGTTCAGGACAAGACGAAAATAATATTAAATGTCCGTGTCGCACGCACCCACTCCTCTAAAGGTTGGAGACTTTACACTTGAAGTTGTTGTCGAAAATGTATAACTGGGATAAACAGTCCAGTTAGATAGGTCCTACTTTGAGAAAGAGATCAATCGATGAATCTAAATCGGGTAGGCAGCATTTGGGAAGCTGCAAATCTTCACGTCCCAAATAACGCAGCGTCTCAAGACTAAAGTGTTTGACCAGTGTGTGGTGCCAGTGATGATATACGGAACTGAGACATGGTCGCTTACTATGGGCCTCATAAGAAGGCTCAAGGTCACACAAAGGGCGATGGAATGAGATACGCTCGGATTTTCCCTACATGACCGAACCAGAAATGTGGAGATCCGTGGAAGAACCTAGGTTTTTTTTATTTATTTATTATTCACAATTGGTAAGCCCTTGGCATCATCTCACCTGATGGTAAGTGACGATGATGCCGAAAATGGAAGCGGGCGTACCAAACGGTCAAACCCAACGCAATGGAGAACTGGCTATCTTATCTTTAAGCCGGAACACATCAATGTTGTACATAGCTCACAGAATCGCTTAACTTAAATGGCAGTGGGCGGGGTACATAGTTCGTAGAACAGATGGCCATTCGGGTTGTAAAGTTCTCGAGTGGCGACCGCGCGCTGGAAGACCTGGCATAGGCGGGCCTCCCACACAGTGAAGGTCGCGGGAAGCCGCTGGATATGGGCAGCGCGGGACCGATGGTCGTGGAAATCCTTGGGGGAGGCCTTTGTCCAGTATAGCAGTGGACGTCTTGCGGCTGATATGATGATGAGATTACTCGACTGTGACAGTCGATAATATTAATTCAAGGGCAAAGTTAATTTTCTATCATAGTTTGAAAGTAAGTGTTAAAAAAATTATTGTGCTAATTTTCATGATTGTATTTATTCTAATTAATTACTACCTACCTATACCAGCTTCGACTGTTTCAATAAAAAGTGTTTGTAAGTCAAGAGTCAATACGTAGTCTTATTTTCAATTAGCTACCTTTTCTACATTGGTTTTTCAGTGCTCGACTATTGGTGAAAAAGTAATCATTTATTGGAGCGCACTGGTCAAACTGATGCATATTCCCGTTTGGTATTGTTCATGAAATCTAAAAACCAACTTTATAAATACATTTGTACATTAAAACTACATAATACCAATTCAGAGCATTACAAAGTCAAAATTTGTCCTTAACCGGTTTGGGACTGGTACCCTACCTATCTTTGTGAAAAAGTTTTTGCAATGCTGTTGGGAATAAAAACGAAACAAAGAAACATACTACAAATGTAAAAAATCATCTCCGTTGTGCCGTGAAGCCAAGGATTCACCTACTGTATATTTTACTTTTGATAATTGATTACCTACTAGTTCAGTGTACGTCCCTGGGACAAAGGGGAGGTTCACTGAAGCGCAAGCAGTATCACCGCGCGAAACTTAATCTAAGAAAGTCCCAAATATTGTCTGCTACCAGCCGCCTGAAGAAGAAGGAGAAGGTGTTGACAATCAATACCGGGCACTAACCTTAACCACTCCGGCAGGCACTTAAAACAAAATTTCGTACAATGCCCAATAACTCGAGGACAGATATTCTGACACCTGGTTTAAGGAAGACTCGGAAATTTTGCGAAGGCTACTATCAATATACAATTAACTACACGTACCGGGCCCGATGCCACAATAATTTGGTCAATGCCCAAGCACTGCCCGGTTGCGGTCAATAAATATCCGTGGGCGTCAAAGGGTTAAATTTCACACAAAAACTAAAATTACACTACACAATATACATAGATCGGGCCAGGTACTACTATAATATTACAAGGTAGGACTCACCGGTCGCTGACTTGATCTTTCCGTCGTCGACTCCCGAAGTCTGACTTGTCACCAGGGGTAGTTATGAGTACCTATATAGCTATTGTTTAGTATAATTGTGATATGTGTGTGGAGTATTGTGTGAATTATATATACCCCAGCCTACGTCCGAAGTAGTAGGACATCCGATGTTCCCGGGCTAAGCTCCTCAGTACCTGCAGCTGTCAGTATCGCGACTTGCCCGGCACAAGTCAAGCTTGAAGGTAGGTCACACAAACAAGTAAGGTTCTTCACACCGTAAATAACGTCACGTTCCAACGTGCAGACTTATTTTACGTCCGTAACTGTGGGTTACACTTAACCACAAACAATAAAACTGTTCTCCGTAACAGTGTCCATTCAAATGAGGAGTAAACGCACATTCACGAATGAGTACCTCCCGGTAGGTACGAATTCCGCGGTCTCGTATCCACGTGGTCGAGCTAGGGCCTGTCTTCCGTTGTAGCGGCCTTGCCGCTCTAAATTATGTGTAATCTCACGACAGTCGTGAGTAGTCCGATCAGGGCACACAATTCTAGCTCCGTTAGTAACTATAGTGCTCAATCCATTCTTCTCCCACACCTTGACTATGCTCACTCATGTTACTTGGATGTCACCGAGGAACTTCTCAACAAGCTTGAGCGCCTACAGAATTTGTGCATCCGATTTATATTTGGATTGCGCAAGTACGACCACGTCTCCCAGTACCGAACCCAGCTCAAATGGCTCCCGATTCGTCTACGTAGGAACACCCACATCCTCAACATTCTCCATAAACCTTCATCCCCTGGTTACCTACGCGAACGCTTCTCCTGGAAGCGCTAGCCAGACGTACTGTCCCGATCCCACCTAACATCCCTCCTCAATGTCCCCTCTATTCATGCTGTCAGGTTGTGGAATGATCTTCCTCACGAAATTCGTGACTGTGAGAGCCTTTACACTTTTAAAAAGAAATTGAAAGAACACTATCCTTCTCTGTCATCCTAAGTTGATTGATTAGCAATGAAATATTTTATAGACTGACTCGGTGGCTCAGTGGTTAGTGCTCTTGACTACTGATCCGAGAGTTGTGGGTTCGATCCCCACCAAGGGCAAACATTTGTGTGATGAGCAGATTTGTTTGCTCTTTGTCTGGGTGTTAAATATCTATATTTGTATGTATTTAAACGTATATAAGTATGTATATCAGTCTCTGGTTCCCATAACACAGGGAATCCTACTTTGGGGCCAGATGACTGTGTGATTTGTCCCAGGATATTTATTTATTCTTTATTTATTTATGTATTATCTACAATATATTTAGATAGATAGATAAGCATTTATTCAGAGCCCACACAAGCAACAAAAACAGTTGTTTACATTTGTTTAAATTCAGTGTTTATTAATTTTAAGTATTTTAAGCTGTATACACGTTTTTTCTGCCATCTCAGTCGAAAAATGTAGTTTTATCGGTGAAATTTAGTAGAATTTACGTATTAACTTGTAAACGAGTACTATATTTAAGTTTTATTTTAATTACTTTATAGAAACCACAATTATGCAAATACTTTCGGTGGGATTTTTTTTTACTGTTTCGAAAAAAATCTACGTGTGTATGGCTCAAACTGGCTGACGGCGTACCTGCACACAATTTAATCTATTCATTTAAATACGGTGTAAATGCGAAACGGAGATGGGTTATGACATTGTGACCGTAAGGAGTCACGTTGTTGATATATTTGAGTTGTAGTCACTATCATAGTCTCCATAGAAATGTGCCACCCACTTCATTAAAAACATGTTTAAAACATAGAAAAAAAAACTACTTATTTATAGAATAGATATCCTCATTCTTATGAAGGTTAAGTGTCATGTGACAGTTTTTTTTGTTTACCTAATTAAGTGCCTGTATTTTCGTGCTGTTTAAATACAAGTAGGTACTTCCTATTATATTAGGCGCACACAAGAATTTCCGCAACGACCGATCCTGCGTTGACAGAAGCGTGAGCAGGAGCGGCTTCTGCGGCGATTCTCACCGGGTCGTCGGCACAACCCGGACACTTCATACAAACGGGCGAGAAATGATATACATATCGAAAACTGACGTATCCATAGGCATGTACGCACGTATGCACAATAGAATTAAGTAACAGTATTTTAACTCGGCAGTGTTCTTGAAATCATTACCTATAACTGCGTGTACGCGAGCTCGGGCCAAGGGCTGTCTGTCTTTGGTTACGTATTTATAATGCTCTGTTAAATTGGTCGTATTATCTTTTCACTAAATATTAGTGCATATTTTTTGAGTTTGAATTTTAATTATATCTACTTGGGTTTTACTTCAACTTTCAAAAGAGATTGCGAGTTAGTTCAGTACCTTTAAAGGAAATGGGTTATTTTTTTTTATAAAAATGTGTTTTGTATTTTATTTGCACAGTTTATTAAATCACTACGGTCGAATAAGTAGGTATGTAATAAAATGATTCTCAATTATTTACAAAATGGCTACATTGAAATATTTGCGCCTCATTTGGGATGTACGAAAAGCTTTGTTATTGAACTTTAAGAGTGTAAAAATTCTTATTCTGATAAGTCTTCAGTAAAGCGGTAACTATACAAGTTGAGAGACGTTGAGACGAGTGCCTGACGCGGTGCCGGTAGAGGGCATGCAACCTACAAAACGAGCCGGCAACAACACGTGTTAGGTACTAAGTAAAGAAATGGTGACTGCTTCAATGTTAATTTCATGAGTCTGGTTTAAGTAGGTAATATGTAATATTAAATTCATATCGAAATTTAGCTTATCGCCATAGAAATGAATATTAGTTACTTATGTATTTAGATAAAAAAAGTCTCGGAGTGTCTATTTAACGCATACAAAGTACGAAGTATGAACCGCCTCCGTGGCGTAATGGTTAATCCATTCGCCTCACACCAGGAGGTCGCGGCTTCGATTCCCGGCGGGGTAAATTTTGTAAGACTCTGTTTGGTTGGTGGTAGAGCATTTTCATTTTCATAGCTACCACCATCTTATCTAAGTCTTGCCGCTAAACATCAGTGTTAACAGCATTGATGTGATCTGGCTTGAAGATAAGATAGCCAGATCCCCATTGCGTTGGGGAATCTTGGTAAGCATGCTTCCAGCTTTGGCTTCATCGTCACTTACCATCAGGTGAGATGATGCCAAGGGCGTATCAGTTGTGGATTAAAAAAATACTTGGCGAAAAAGGACAAATATGTACTAACCTACTAAATAGGTATCTATATACCCGTCGGGGAAGTTATGCTTGCTACGATAGCTACTTACAATAATATTATTTTTATAATCTTACCTTGCCGACTGAGTTGGTAATCCAAAAAATTTTATTCTTAGTTTCGATATCGAAGAATTCAAACAACCATACACTACACGGAACAATACTGCCGATAATTTAGTACCATAATTTACTTAAAATGCGCGGGAAAGCGTCTCTCACCAAACGTTCACGTCGGAACGTGGGGCACTCGGGACTGTTGCGTGCCGATATAGGCCGAGATTTCGAAGCGCGGCGTTCCGACCAGTTTGTATGAAGATTAAACACTGTCGCGGAGCGATGCATACGTCTGTATCCACGCCGCGATTGTCATGTACACGCTTATGGTTAAACTCACATGTGACTCGCTGTACTGCACAACAATTCATGTCCTTCACCATCGCAGAGTACACCCGACGACCCGTGCTGCCAGGTGTTCGTCCAACTCCTGTAATTAAACTGGCATGAGTATGATAGCGGATCCCATAATCTGTCGTGAGGAGTGGGGTTCTACCTTGGGTTGGACATGCCGTCCATGGCTAAATTACGGGATGAGGATGCACATGAAATAAGCAATCAGTGTTGCATGAGGCGCCTTTCTATGAGTGTGTTTGATGTCAGGTGTGTATACAAATGAATATCACATAATACATGAACACAATAGCACGAGTAAAGCAATGGTTAGTCACACATCAAACAACAGTGCTGAAAGAAATAAATCATTAATAAGTCGGTGGCAAGGAAGGTAAGGGAAGGTGAAGAAGGAGGATCTCGTTGTCATTCGTTGGAGGAGCGACTCATTCCTCGTTGTCATGTCCCACGTTGGAGGAGCGACTCATTCCTCATTGTCATGTCCCACGTTGGAGGAGCGACTCATTCCTCGTTGTCATGTCCCACGTTGGAGGAGCGACTCATTCCTCGTTGTCATGTCCCACGTTGGAGGAGCGACTCATTCCTCGTTGTCTCGTCCCACCCGCGTCCGGGCTGGCGAGTCGTTGGGGACTGTTGGGGGAGTAACGTTCCCCATTGCCAGGCGACATCTGGCTATCCACGCTCACAGAAGTATCAGCGGGTACCACGCTATTCTCACACGTCGATTGATCCACATCTAGGTAGTCGACACTCTGGAAGGATCTGCGGCGCGCTCGCCACATCAGCGCCACGTCGTTCAATTGTCGTCTCTCCACCTAGCTGTGTTAGGAAAACAATGTGTCAAAGGACACGATGATTATAGGTTATGTGTGAGCCGTGGCAGCGTGTATGATGTGTCGTGGAAATATGGTGCAAGGTCGATGGGGTTTGGTGATTGTGGAGCCTTCAGGCTGATACCGGCACCAGGCGTTGTGTAAATATCAAGATTACATCGGATATAGCTACATGAGCTAGTTAGAAGCAAAGAGAGATTTCGACAAGATATGAAATCAACTATGATACTCAACTTGGGTCCTTTGGCGCAGTAGTAGCGGCAGCTGGTTCGGGTCTCCTTCCTTCCTCGTGGTTGGCTCGAAGAGATGTTGATCGAAGCACACGCGAAATCGAAATGAAATGAATTATGAGCCCGGCGCTCCTATATAAAACGAGTGAAATGACTAAGAGGATAAAAACTCTTTGCTGTTTACCGATTCGTCATAGACTAATCAATTTAAGTTAGGTCATCTTTATGAAGTTCATTCGCGACAAGATGTTAAATCCATCGCGTTCGCGACAAACACTGTTACTTAATTCTATTGTGACGTAAGGCTAAAACACCGACGGCATTGATTTGTTAGATATTTACTACATGTAACAATCAACAGTGGCTACTACTTACATAAATATAATTATTGTTCTTTAAACATAGCTACACGAGCGCTCGCTGGTCGTTGCTTTTGTCTGTGAAACAATCTCGCATCTAAAAACCTACAATAACAGTCAATCTCAATCTATTACTCCGTGATCGATCACTTTCTATAATATCACATCACTAGATATTTCTATACAACTCAAATAATATTTTCACACCATCGAATCAAATAAGTGTTTCAATTACGAAGAATAATCTATACTAATATTATAAAGAGGAAAGATTTTCTTGTTTGTTTGCATTGAATAGGCTCCGAAACTACCGGACCGATTTGAGAAGTTTTTTCACCGTTGGGAAGCTACAATATCCGCGGTTGCTATAGGCTATATTATTTTTTCAAAAATTAGGGATCCTTACTAAAACTCTAATAATGTAACCCAAGGTGCAAAAAAAACCTCGAAAGTTTTGCATTATCTACAAAAAGTAGTGTAGTGTAGTGTGCGGTGTGCGGTATGCGGTGTGCGGTATGCGGTGTGCGGTGCAGTGCAGTGTAGTGTAGTGTATTTTGGCGGTACGAAGTTCGCCGGGGCAGCTAGTTTTAAATAAACAAAGTCTACAATATCCCACGAACGAAAATACTGCATTTCTAAAAGAATGTACAACTAGCTAACTAGAATGAACTTGAATGAAGATTCAAACAAACTGTGACAAACAGCTGATTGTTCTTGGATTTAGTCGTGTAATACTGGGGTGAACGCCCAATTACGAAATAATAAACTGGCTTTTTGTGTTGCTTTATAACCAAAGGATATCTGTTAAAGTTTTTTTACTGCTTTTATCACTATGTAATCTAAAACATCAGTAAAATGAAAAATTTACCAAATTTGTATTTAATCATTCCCAAACGAAATCACAGCGGTCGGGGCGCGGTCGTAGCTCATTCTTTTCGTTCGATAAGTTCGAATCTAGAGAGCGGCAGGGAGTGTCCATACTGTACGTTAGTACTAATATATATATATAGTTTGTCGTCGGTCTACCAAGAGGGTGACCTGCCTTTGCTACGTCTTCGGGTGCGTGGTTGCCACTTGAGAACTTTGTAGCCTCAGAGGAAGTCTGAACAAATGCTAGGCTTATACGTTTTGTTTTTTAAATTACTGATTATATTTTTTTTAAATGGCCGATATTAGTTTTGTATGAAAACGTGAACGACAGTAAAATTAAACTTATTAACTTTATCGAAAAAACAAAAACGTATAAGCCTAGCTTTTTCTTCCGACTGATAACCTATCAAAAATTGGTCCAAATCGGTTAACATATAAGAGGTGAAAATCGTTATCGCCGTTTGTATGAAAAGTCGCAGCTTCACAATCCTCTTAAGGTATGATTTTAGGTGTTCCATTGTAGGTATTTTGGGTGTTTTATTTTAGGTATTTTAGGCATTTTATTTTAATTGTAATTTGTAATCGCATATTTTTGTGGTGATTTAGGAGTCGAGTTTGGCAAATTTTTTGCCAACGTCGTCGGGCAGATTCACTATTTCTGGGATGGTCACACTGCTGCTTGCTTAATTTCTTTTGGAGTTTTTGGCAGCATTCGTGGTGAAAGCATTCGTAGGTTTTATTTTATTGTTTTTGCATTGCTTTCTGCTAGAGTTTTGTTTCATTCAAAAAGTGGTGCATTTTGAGGAAAATCGTCTGTTGCACGTGAGCAATGTGGTGAACATAAAAGTAAAATGAAGAAGGACGTGAAGACCCGGTTTGCACTGGGTGCAGTTTTATAGACTCCCTGCTGTGACCGGGTGTTCCAACTGAAAATAAGGCTGCTGCAAATACTGCCAAGATCTCCAGAGATGATTTGTAATGCACTGGCCCTAGCATATTTTCTAATCCAAAAATAAATGAAGACAAAAATGAAGATTGTCTTAAAAGGGCTAGTACCCAGAGTCGTTAATATATTTTTATTTTACCAAAGAGCGTTGTTACTTAGTTGCCAGATATACAGATTTCTCGGTATCCATACAGATTTTAACATGCAATACTGATTTCAGTATAATAAACTACATACAGAGTTTCTCAATTGGCACTTTTTTCATAGAGATTGCTCTCAAGTAGTTTAAACGTGTCGTACTGTCGGTTCAACTATCATAGTGAACTCAATCAAGGAGTATATAATCCCTACGAACTCAATGGACAGTAGGAAATACGTACTAAACTAAATTATCTTTGATAGGTACAGTGGCCAGCACGTGGCGATGGACAGTATACACACATATAACTACGACCGATTTTTAACAGTTGAACACTCGCACACATCGGTGATTGGTAGAATTCGCCATCTTTACGAAAATATACCAATCGACATTCTTTTCTAAATAAGCGTCTATTTATGACCAATAACGAATTCACACAAACTTATGACCACAGATCTGTGCTTTTGACAAATCATAAGCCACGCCCCTTACAAAGCATCCGCCACAGATCTAATGAACCAAGCATCCGCGCAGTGACACGAGCTAGTAAGCAGTGTTGCCGTTTTAGCCACTTTGTGGCTAGATCTATCATATATATAACGGTTTAGCCAAAAATAATTTTAGCTAACCAAACGATTCTAGCTACTTTTGGTAATTATGTTTTTGATAATTACTGTTTACAGTTGACCAAATATTTGACCTAGTTACTGCGGTCTTGTCTTCCTCACTCTAATGCGGAAGTAAGTAGTTAAGTGTCATGAACACACTAAAAATAAATTATGAAACAAAATGTGTGCATTAACACTTAATTCCATAATTATGATTAAAAGTCAATTAAAATAAATAATAAAAATGCCACGACTATGTTTTGCCACCTGAAGTTTTAAACAAATTAACAGAAGCGGACAAAGCAATAAAAAAAAATGAAACCCCATCTACATCATCATCACCGATCGATTGACGTTGATGTAGAGATTTCAGAATTACCAGAGGCCATTGTAGACCTACATTTTTTTTTCTACATGTATTAGATACTGTTTTAATTAAACCCACATCCTTATTACAAAATTGTCCACTTTTTTATTTTAATAACCACAAACAAGATTGTCCTAACGGCAACACTGCCAGTATATTAAAGTCGCTCACTCATCCGTGATCCGTCTCCGTCTCATCCCGTCCAAAGAGAATATAAGTCACCAATACTTACTACGTGTGTCAGTCCAAGTCCAGTCGCATAGATATTAGATAGCATTTATTGTGAATTTGTGAGCGTACACCGTCTCATTCTTTACTGCATTTATTTTTAAGCTATTGCATAGATTTTATCGCAGGCTTTGAGCGCGGGGACCGAATCCAGAAATTCCGTAACGAAGAAAAACCTGACGCTCGGTTGCCATGGCAACAATATCGGTTGTCCAAACAAACATATAAGAAGATTTGATCATTTTCGGAGAATAATAAAACTCTTTTCATAAACTGTATATACCTCCATATGACAAAAAAGATTTGATTATTTTTTATTTATCAAATGCAAAAAGATTTTATTTAAGACACAGCTGTTTGTATTTATAGAGATAGGTACAAAAAGATTTTATTCCATATTTGGCTGTATAGTTCCAACTACCATTGCTTAAAAAAAAAGTACAAAAAGATTTTATTCCATATTTGGCTGTATAGTTCCAACTACCATTGCTTAAAAAAAACAAAGATGTAAAAAAGCGCGGTTAAGCGAAAATAAATAATAAATATGAATGAACAAACTGCATTTATTATTAATGAAGAAAGTAATAAAAGCGCGGTTAAGCGAAAATAAATAATAAATATGAATGAACAAAGTGCATTGAAGAAAGTCACGAAAAAATAGTGAAAGAAAATGACTGAGTACTCTATATACATACATTTTATTATTATCACAAATGCAGTATTAATTTTGAATTGAAAATATAATACTGCTATAAAGGTGACCTAAATTTTTGATATTAAAATGAGCGATAATAAAAGTAGCCCTCTTTTATACACACAAACACACACACGCGTATAGTTTAAATTCTCAATATGTATATATATATATATATATATATATATATATATATATATATAAACGCTACTTTGGGCACATAGCTGATCCAGCCGTAGCCCCGAACATTTCTTACTCCACCTTTAAACCGTAATTTCTTGGCTCTGGTTGAATATTTCTAAGTCGGAGCGGCAACGTCTCAATCTCGTAGGCGAGGTTGCCAAACATATTCGGTCACAAAACTTAAAACTCAATATTTTGAAGATTCAATTCCCGAGTCTAAGTTGATCCCTAACGGAAATTTTTCGCGTACTCGTAATTACTTTGTGGCTCCGCGACTTTTCAGAATTAGTACAAATGTGGCTCCATTTTATATAATAATATATTCAATATATGACGGTTATTTTAAGTTACCTTTAAGATTTTAATGACTATGTTGCTCCAATAGATTTTATATTCGCAAAGCTTGGTAATTTTTAGATCCATGTTTCATACGGGGGGATAAAGGGGCAGGAGGGGGAGGAGTGCTTGCTTTTTTTACACTATATTTGACCATGGAATATTATTTTAAATATTGAGCGACTTTTGGCCGACTTAATGGAGAAGGAGAGCCTCTTTATGATGAACTCCTTCTTTAAAAAGTCAAAACAGCGGAAGTGGACATGGTTGCATCCCAATGGCGTAACAAAAAACGAGATAGACTTCATCTTGTCGACAAGGAGGCAAACATTCAATGATGTCTCCGTGATCAATTCAGTCAAAACAGGACGCGATCACCGGATGGTCAGAGGCACATTGAATCTAAAGACCAAGCTAGAAAGATGTCGACTGATGAAGTCTACGCTCCGACCAGCGCCCATCCAGCTCCAAAACCCCGAGAGCTTTCAGCTCGAGTTGCACAATCGTTTCGAATGCCTAGGAGACTGCGAGAATTTGGCCGATTATAATGACAGGTTCGTGGAAATTGTTCAAACGGTCGGGTCTAAGATTTTTAAAACTCGCCGTTCAAACAGAACCAAAAAAATCTCCGACTTCACCAGCAACCTCATGGAAGAAAGACGCAGATTGGTTTTGCAGTCCTCTGAAGACGCTACTCAGTATCGGCAACTAAACAGGCAGATCTCTAAGTCCCTAACTCACGATTTACGCCAATATAATACAAATTGTATTAAAGAGGCGATTGAGCACAACAAAGGCTCAAAAGTGTTCGCGAAAGATCTGTCTGTTGGACAAAGCCAACTGACCAAGCTGAAGATTGAGGACGGCAGGACCATATCGTCTAAGACTGAGTTGCTGGAAGAAGTTGAGAAGTTCTATGGACAATTGTACAAGAGACCACACGTTTGCCTGTCAGCGATCTGGCTGAAGACCCAAGAGCCAGACTAACCCGACACTATACCGAAGATATCCCGGACGTCAGCCTGTACGAGATTAGAATGGCTCTCAAACAGCTCAAGAACAACAAGGCACCGGGTGATGATGGAATTACGGCTGAACTTCTGAAAGCAGGTGGATCACCGGTACTAAAAGCTCTTCAGAAGTTATGTAATTCCTTTATACTCGAGGGACAAACGCCTAAGGCATAGCACAGAAGTGTGGTCGTGCTTTTCTTCAAAAAGGGTGACAACACCCTGCTGAAGAACTACAGACCCATCTCACTTCTGAGCCATGTCTACAAGCTGTTTTCGAGAGTCATTACGAATCGTCTCGTTCGCAGGTTTGACGACTTCCAGCCTTCCGAACAAGCCGATTTCCGAAAAGGCTTTAGTACCATAGACCACATACATACGCTGCGGCAGACTATACAGAAGACCGAAGAGTACAATCAGCCACTATGCTTGGCGTTTGTGGACTATGAGAAGGCCTTTGATTCAGTCGAAACCTGGGCTGTGCTACAGTCTCTCCAGCAGTGCCAAATTGACCATCGATACATCGAGGTGTTGAAGTGTTTGTAGTAAAACCCCACCATGTCGGTTCGCCTCCAGGATCACAACTCGAAACCTATCCAGTTGCAGCGAGGGGTGAGACAGGAAGACGTTATATCTCTGAAACTGTTCACCACCGCCCTGGAAGATGTTTTGAAGCTTCTGGACTGGGGTGGACTCGACATCAATATCAACGGCGAGTACATATCCCACCTCCGATTCGCTGACGATATCGTGGTCATGGCTGAGACTATGGAAGACCTAAGCACAATGCTCGATGGCCTCAGTAAGGTCTCTCAACAAGTGGGTCTTAAAATGAACATGGACAAGACGAAAATAATGTTAAATGTCCGTGTCGCACCCACTCCTCTAAAGGTTGGAGACTCTACACTGGAAGTTGTTGACGAATATGTATACCTGGGACAAATAGTCCAGCTAGGTAGTTCCAACTTCAAGAAAGAGATCAATCGACGAATCCAACTCGGCTGGGCAGCGTTCGGGAAGCTCCGCAATATCTTCACGTCCCAAATACCGCAGTGTCTCAAGACTAAGGTCTTTGACCAGTGTGTGTTGCCAGTGGTGACTTACGGAACTGAGACATGGTCGCTTACTATGGGCCTCATAAGAAGGCTCAAGGTCACCCAAAGGGCAATGGAGCGTGCTCGAATCAGAAACGAGGAGATCCGCAGGAGAACTAAAGTAACCGACATAGCTCACAGAATCGCTAAACTGAAGTGGCAGTGGGCAGGGCACATAGCTCGTAGAACAGATGGCCGATGGAACAGTAAAGTTCTCGAGTGGCGACCACGCACCGGAAAACGTAGCGTAGGCAGGCCTCCCACGCGGTGGACCGATGACCTGGTGAAGGTCGCGGGAAGCCGATGGATGCGGGCAGCGCAGGACCGGTTGTCGTGGAAATCCTTGGGGGAGGCCTTTGTCCAGCAGTGGACGATTTGTGGCTGATATGATGGAGGATTTTAAATATAAATTAATATATTTTCCGAGTTATGGATTTTAACGAAGGATGGCGCCACCGCTCAGAATCTCCACATATTGATGTTGGTTGACAATAATAATAATAATAATGACGACCCCATCGCCACTAAGGAAGTAGCTGTAGTGAAAGTGTAGCTACTTAATCAGTGCAGTCAGTCAGTACCCCTTGGACTCAGTGTTGAAAGTGCTGAGCTCCTAGTTGACCCCGGGTACAAAAATATTGGGGTCCGTAACGGTCATTCGTATATTGATGATGGAAAGTTATAATAATGAAGAATGTATAGGGTCGCTGCCCTGGGGCCGCCGGGGCCCGCCTGGTCCCGCTAATGCCAGGCGCGGCAGAATGCGAGTTAGCGCACCACGACCGGCCCGAACATCTGGCTGGTTACTTCCATCATCACCACCAGTGCGCTTGGCGCCGGCAGAGTCTTCACAGGCTCAGCATTCGGCGCCCGCCGCTGGTGGAGTACGCCGCATGAGATGGACTAGGTCTCAAAATACGAATCTCATGCGTGCGTACTACGGTGCGACGGGGGGAGAAACTCGTCAAACGGGCTACCGAGCGAGGCTGCACCAAGAGTTCTTGCGGTTAGAGCCTGCATTATCTGTCTCGGAGCAAGACCTAGCGGATCGAGTTCGGTACATATTGCGCTCGAACATCTTTAGCGTGACCGAACTCGAAGGACTACGCCGCGAGGTCGTTCCCGCATCAAGATCCTCATTAAATGGCTCGCGCCGATTTCAGCCCAACCACCACAACCATTACTTGGCGAGGATCATGAGACGGAAACGGTTTCCCAGGAATTAGAGCGAATCAGGAGTACCCTAGAGGAGGCGATTCAGGAATTCCGTATTATGCCTCCCGAGGAGAGGCCGCGGCTTTCACGGTTGCCCCTTAGCGTCCGAAATCGGGATGTCATTGAGGCCGTAAACCGCATGCTGTCAGAATATCTGGCGAACAGCAGCGACCTCAGTGATACGAACTCAATCCTCTTTGGCACTGCAATGGCAGTCTGCCGTTTTATCGGTGCCAAATTGCCAGAACCGGCTCGCACATCCCGTCCGCGGGAAAAATCGGCATGGCAGAAAAGGATTGAACGTCGTATTGCTGAGGCTAGAGTCCTCATTGGCAAACTGATAGCTTTCAGGTCGGGCAACAGTAGGCCCCGAGTGATGCGCTTTGTCAGGCTCGCTTTTGCGGGGTCGGATTTTGATCCCGCAGGACGTAATGCTTTGCGGTTAGTGACAGAGCGCATCGACGACCTGAAGCAACGGATTGCTGCATGGGCAAACCGTATTCGGCGATACTCGGAGTGGGTAGACCGGTTTCGCCAGAATCGCCTCTTTATGAGTGATCAGAAGAAGTTCTACAGGTCACTGGACCGACCTGCTGTGTTGGACACAGGCGAGAGACCGGATCATACGGGTATTGTAGCCTTTTGGCGTAACCTGTGGTCCCGGCCTGTGCAACACAACGAGGGGCAATGGACGGCTGAGGTGGAGGAGGCGTGTGCTCGCATCGAACCTATGAACCCCGTGGCCATTAGTGCCGATGATGAGCTAGGAGTGGATAAGTGCGCGATCCTTCATGTAGACAGGGGTAGGGTGGTACATTCAGATGTAGTCGAAATCGACTCCAGGAACATCCGCACCCTCTCTAAAACTGATACAAACCGGTATCTGGGTATGTCGCAGAGTATTGGTGTTCACGAGGCAGGGGTGAAACAGGCGATTTGTGACGTGTTTTGGGAACGCCTGACAAAAGTCCTTGAGAGCTATTTGTCGGGCGTTAACAGGATACGAGCATTCAACGCCTGGGTCATGACTGTTCTTTTGTACACCTTCGGCATACTCAGATGGTCACAGACCGAACTGGACGCCCTGGATCGAAAAGTCCGCACTACTATGACACTCCATAGGATGCATCACCTGAGGTAGTCAGTGATGAGGCTGTATATCCTACGGAAGAGTGGCGGTCGTGGCCTTTTAAGTGCCAAACAAATGCACAACCGCGAGATATGCAGCCTACGAAGTTATTTCCTGACGAAAGTCAATAGTGACTTAAATAGAGTTGTCATAGCCTGTGATAAAGGACTAACCCCTCTATCCATGGCCCAAGAGAACTGGCAGGCGCCGGCTGTACTAGGCACTGCTGAGCGAGAGGCCATCTGGAAAGACAAAGAGCTGCACGGTAGGTTCTTCAAGGCCCTTTGTGGATCCTTCGTAGATCAGAAGGCCTCCGTGCACTGGCTGCGCTTCGGAGACCTTTTTGTGGAGACCGAGGGTTTTGTCCGTGCAATACAGGATCAGGTGGTCAAGACGAACAACTATAGGAGGTTCATAATAAAAGACGGCACCTTGGACGTTTGTCGGTTGTGCCGTCAACCAGGGGAGACCCTGCGTCATATAACCTCCGGTTTATCCATGCTTGCCAACACTGAGTATTTGCACAGGCACAACCAAGCAGCCAGGACCCTACACCAAGAGATCGCTCTAAAGTATGGCCTCATATCTCGGCAGTTGCCGTATTACAAGTACACGCCGGAGCCGGTTCTCGAAAACGACCGCGCCAAGCTCTACTGGGACCGACCCATCATCACGGACAGGACTATTCCTTCGAATAAGCCTGATATCGTGTTGATGGATCGGGCGCAGTCAAGGGTGTTTTTGGTTGATATCACTATCCCATATGACGAAAACCTCGTGCAGGCTGATGCCGATAAAAGGACCAAGTACCTGGACCTGGCGCACGAGGTTACTGATATGTGGCGAGTGGAATCCACTGAAATCATCCCTGTAGTCCTGTCCGTGAACGGACTAATTTCAGCCGACCTTGAACGTTACCTAAGGCGGCTGGATCTCCGAGGCAGACCAATAATTGCAGCAATGCAAAAAGCAGTCCTCCTCGACAATGCCCGGATAGTTCGACGCTTTCTCTACCCGTCGCACTGAACTCCAGCCGACTGTGCTTCTGCTGGAGATGCTCCTGCCACTTCGCCTCGTGCGAAGTAAGCAGAGTAGCTTAAATTTTATAAATTCAAATAATAATAAAAATCTTTATTTGTGTGATCGATTTGACGTTTCTTTTAACAAAATTTTAAAAATTTATTCCCAGCTATAATTACGTTAAAAAATGTTTTTTGGTTTTTAAAATTATGACTGGTATGATGGTGATTCTTAAGCTACTTTTTAAATTTATCTCCATACTAGCTGTCCTGGCGAACTACGTACCGCCTTACATTACATTACACTGCCCTACCCTACACTACACTACCCTACCCTACCCTACACTACTCTACCCTACACTACACTACCCTACCCTACACTACCCTACCCTACCCTACATTACCCTACCCTACCCTACATACACTACACTACACTACCCTACACTACACTACCCTACACTACACTACCCTACCCTACACTACCCTACCCTATACTTTCCTACCCTAAACTACACTACTCTACCCTACCCTACACTACCCTACCCTACACTACCCTACCCTACCCTACACTACCCTATACTGCACTACCCTACACTACACTACCCTACCCTAAACTACCCTACCCTACCCTACACTACACTACACCAGGGACTAATTTTTAAAACCCCTTTAACTGGTTATCCTTTCGATAGGCTACCTTCAGGTCTATGTTATCCTGTAAAAAGCTTATTCAGTGAATGGCTTACCGTATCTCTCTAGGGTTACCCTAACTTTATGATAGGCTAAGCGTTTACCAAATCATTGAAAGGGTATTTTGTTTTCCGCTTTATTGATAGGGTTTTTGCCCCCCGAATTTGGGCGCGAGGCCTTTTTGTTCGTTAGTCACAGTCATTATCCGTCTGCTGCGGTTTCCCTACGCATCTGTGTTATCATTCAGATCATTTATGATTGTTTCAGTGTGAATAAAATATTATTTGACGCGTGACTCCGGTGACGGACTTTCATTCATTATAATACAACCAATATAATACCACCCCCAGGGTTCGCCACAAGACCTATCTCAATAATATTTTCGATGGAACTCAAGTGCGGGGAAACGTACCTTATGCCGGATAAATAGTGCCATTCTGTGGCTAGTGTAGTAATAATAGATCATCTTTAGCCAGATTGTGGTCGGTGCGGGGCTGGAACCCAGTTTAATGCTCCTTTTACACGGGGACAATCACATCAGCTCATATACGTCCCCACCGAGGAGCTCGAGCCTACCCTTAATTAGGGCGATCGGGCCTTAGTCGACCACGCGGGCCCAGTGCGGGTTGGTCGACTTCACACACAACCTTCGAGTTTCTTCGTAGATGTGTGCAGGTTTCCTCACGATTTTTTCCTTCACCGTTAAAGCAATCGGTGAGTATATGTACGTAAGTTTCGAAAAACTCATTGGTACATTGGCCCTCCGGATTTGAACCCGGCACCTCTGGTTAGGGGAACTGAGTCGTTACCGTTTGAGCCACCGACGCTTACTGTCACACGGGGACAATAGCCGAGACAATCCAGTAAGCCAGGACACTAAGACAATGGGACAGGACAATTGGAAAATCCTATGTCGTTCACACGTAGGCCTATGAATCCAGTCGCCAGGCCACAAAGACTATAGGACAGGACAATTGGAAAATCCTATGTCGTTCACACGTAGGCCTATGAATCCAGTCGCCAGGCCACTAAGACAATAGGACAGGACAATTGGAAAATCCTATGTCGTTCACACGTAGGCCTATGAGTCCAGTTACACCGTTGGATTCATACGCTTTTCTCGCGATGGATAGATGCAAAACTGCTATGAGGGCTATCTAAGTCTTGCCGCCAAACATCGAGGTCGCGGGTTCGATTCCCGGTGGGGTCAACTTTGTAAGAATCGGTTTGGTAGGTGGTGGGGACTTTTTATAGTCCGCCTGGCTAGCTACTACCATCTTATCTAAGTACCACCAACCAAACCGAGTCTTACAAAGTTGACCCCGCCGGGAATCGAACCCTGGGCTCGATGTTTGGCGGTATGACTTAGATAAGATGGTGGTAGCTAGCCAGGCGGGCTATAAAAATGCCCCACCACCAACCAAACTGAGTCTTACAAAATTGACCCCACCAGGAATCGAACCCGCTACCTCGATGTTTGGCGGCAAGATTTAGATAAGATGGTGGTAGCAAGCCATGCGGGCTATGAAAATGCCCCACCACCAACCAAACCAAGTCTAACAAAGTTGAGCCCGCCGGGAATCGAACCCGCGGCCTCGATGTTTGGCGGCATGACTTGGATAAGATGGTGGTAGCTAGCCAGGCGAGCTATAAAAATTCCCCACCACCAACCAAACCGAGTCTTACAAAGTTGACTCCGCCAGGAATCGAACCCGCGACCTCGATGTTTGGCGGCAAGACTTAGATAAGATGGTAGTAGCTAGCCAGGCGGGCTGTAAAAAGTCCCCACCACCAACCAAACCTAGTCTTACAAAGTTGACCCCGCCGGGAATCGAACCCGCGACCCCGATGTTTGGCGGCATGACTCAGATAAGATGGTGGTAGCTAGCCAGGCGGGCTATAAAAATGCCCCACCACCAACCTAACTGAGTCTTACAAAGTTGACTCCGCCAGGAATCGAACCCGCGATCCCGATGTCTGGCGGCAAGACTTAGATTAGATGGTGGTAGCTAGCCAGGCGGGCTATAAAAATGCCCCACCACCAACCAAACCTAGTCTTACAAAGTTGACCCCGCCGGGAATCGAACCCGCGACCTCGATGTTTGGCGGCAAGACTTAGATAAGATGGTGGTAGCTAGCCAGGCGGGCTATAAAAAGGCCCCACCACCTACCAAACCGATTCTTACAAAGTTGACCCCGCTAGGAATCGAACCCGTGACCCCGATGTCTGGCGGCAAGACTTAGATGAGATGGTGGTAGCTAGCCAGGCGGGCTATAAAAATTCCCCACCACCAACCAAACCGAGTGTTACAAAGTTGATCCCGCCGGGAATCGAACTCGTTGATGTGATTGATTTGAAGTTTCATTTATCAAAATATTAAAAATATTCTATATTCCTGCTGAAATAGAACCAATCCATCGAGAAAAGTAACGGGCCAATCAGGGCAGTCCTTCGCTGTGATTGGCTCATTTGAATCGGATCAACAAGTGCCCGAATGCCTAAAAGGTGGATTTGTATATGATGGCTTAATTATTATTATTTTTTGGGGCCACTTTTGTGGCTCCGAGCGGTACCACATACGTACGGAAATCTCGCTTTGGATCAAGAAAGTAGGATCGGATCAACAAGTGCAAACGGAGCCAATAATAACTAACTATATGGCACGTCTGATCAACTAAGTGCCCAGGGGGATATCTATATATATATAATAAATAAATTCATTCTTCATTATGTATATAACAGAAACCATCAAACCAAGCACGTGTACTATTCAGTACCTTTGTTTTTGGTGTATAGATAATGCACATGAATGCCGCGCTATCTGTATAAATGTACATCGCGCGAAATTCGATAATCACTTCTAAATATTGTTATTTATTTAATAAAAGAAAAAATTGTTTTCTTATCGGTCACCACGCTCAAAAAGTGTAACTTGAATTAATATCAAAGAAAAAGAAATACTGCATGAATAAAATAAATAAATAATTATAATTGCATAAGTTGATACAAAATGCTATGCAATAGCTTTACCGCGGCAGTCCCCGAGTGCCACACGTCTTTTTTTTTATTCACAATTGGTAAGCCCTTGGCATCATCTCACCTGATGGTGAGTGTCGATGATGCCGAAGATGGAAGCGGGCTTACCTAGATTCCCCAACACAATGGAGAACGGGCTATCTTATCTTCAAGCCGGAACACATCAATTTTGTTAACACTGATGTTTATCGGCAAGACTTAGATGAGATGGTGGTAGCTAGCCAGGCGGGCTTAGAAAATGCCCTACCACCAACCAAACCGAGTCTTACAAGTTGACCCCACCGGGAATCGAACCCGCGACCTCCTGGTGTGAAGCGAATGGACTACCTACCCATTACGCGGTTAAAGAACTTTAGATTCGGTTCAATAATTCTAAAGTTTAACCCCCTACAACCAAACAAATAAACAAACCTTGCCACTACCTATAATATTTTATTCTTAAAAGTCTGGTCTTTTTTACAAATAAATCGGGATTTCCATCAATAAGTGTGTATGTAAAATCTTCGGGCGAACGCGATCTCCCCCGACCCCGCCTACCCGCACCGGCCAGCGGTAAGCGGCAGCGCAGATTGAAAACAATGCGAAGAGAACAATTACTATCTCTTTTTCGCATTCGCTCTGTTCAACTTCTAACATTTTCAAGGCCATTATGTCCAACTGCATGTGCTGTTCACTGTACCTAGGGGAAACGTCAGACATAGTGCATCGGTAGCAAGTTATTAAGGCAGTCCCGCCTGGCAGGCGTAGCATGAGGTCATAGACATGTGTCGCGCGCGACGAGAGAAAATTATCTCTTTCTACGGGCTTTTGTCGCGTGTGCGAGCATGCCGTTACAGGTAGAGAAAGTGTAGAGTGAAAAGTCGCGGCTACACAGCAGTTTCATAGACGACAAATCTGTAATAAGATTTGGTTTTGTTGTTCGCTAATTGCTTGGTTTGTATTTCCAAAAAGAGACCGAGATATGAAAATTTGCTTGAATGAGTAATAATTTGACACAAAAACAACTGTTATCGTTTGTGAGGTGGGCAAACGTAGTGATTATATGCCCTTTGGAGGTGAGTGGACTGTCTGGTTCCGTTGGTTTTCGTGCAAGTTTCTGAGACTAAAGCAAAGGAAAAGTAAGTAACGAATATTTTGTTATTTGATGATAAAACAATAATAAAACACAAAAAATCTATAAACAGTCGCTAGAAGTTTGTCGACACTTCAAAGGGGTGCCGACAGTTATGTCTTCGATCAAACGTCAAAATAAGCCTATTCCGGTGCGTTCATGCTCGGCACGAGATAAAAATCTCTACACACCAGTGTTGCCATCCGTACGAGGTTTCTCGTACAAGTACGAGATTTAGGGGTCCCGGTACGAGGTACGAGGTCACATTCATCCTCGTACGATATTGTACGAGATTCGTTGTTACAAACTTTAAATTGAATTCGTCGATAAAAGTTATGTTTTGGAACGCACCTTCTGAAGCGAGATACACTGCCGCTTTCACTGAGAGTTATATGCAGCATTGTACATCGTTTTCCGGCAATCGTTCGCTGCTTGCTGCTTGGGAATTCCCTCAACATTAGACTTTGCGAAGTTGGTAGCAATGAGTATGTATGCACACGATACACATACATTCATTCTCTTTCAAACTTTCAAAAAAAACTACTTGTAATGTAATTTTTAATTACTACTGTAAATTAATTTTCTAATATATTTTGATTATGTTTGTGAAATGCGTATAAAATTAAAGAAAATATATTTCGTTTTAATATGTCTATGCCTTCGATTAATTAAATTATTATTTCTTTCGCAATTAAAATAAATGATTGAATTCATATAGTGTGGTTTAATGGTGTACGAGGTTGTGTTGCCAAAATACGAGATTTTGGACCATGTCTGTACGAGGACAAGCCGTCGACGTCTGGCAACCCTGCTACACACTCTCTACAAATGACAGATGAGAGCTAGACCAGTCTTATCTCGAGAGGGCCATGCTCAGTGTCGAGATACAACCGTTTTGTCGCGCTTCGAAGTCTACATTTGACATTAGTGGGTAGACAAAATGGACCTCATGCTACGCCTGCTGGTCGCTCAACTGCTAGTTTAGAAAATCTGAAAAGTAGTAATAATTGCGGGGCTAATGAATTTAAAAGAAAAATATTACATACAGCCTCAGAGTAATACTCAAAGCATACAGCATATATTTTAAAAATAAGTGAAACGTACAGAAAACATCAAGATTTATTGATTTGCTTGCATACAGATTTTATTCAGAATTTTTAAATATAAATACAGATTTCAGTTTTCAACATCTGGTAACACTTGTTACCACCTATTTACTATATGTTCCAGAAGGGTTCTCTTTAGATTTCTTAAATTATACGTTGAATCATTTTGTTTAATATTAGATACTGAATTTTGTCATCAAAGTGAAGGGTATAGTGTATATTGGCTCACACCAGCAAGAATCCTTAATCCGATGTCTGTGGCATTTGCGCCGCGCGGCAACCGGCCGCCTGTGAGCCCGGCGCAGATCCAGAAAATGCTCGACGAGAATGCCCACCTCATACAAACCATACAGGAATATCAAGCTAAAGGACAACTCATGGAATGCCACCAATACCAGCAAGTCTTGCATCGAAATCTAGTGTATCTGGCGTCTGTGGCCGACGCTAATCAAAATATTCAGCTGCTTTTACCTGTAAGTGTATATTATTTTATTTATCCGACAGTAATAACAATAAAGAGATTTGGGTTACAGAGTATCCTTAGATTGGCCAGTCAGATGTCGCTTTTTGGATTAATAAATTGCCAAGAATTGTTTTTGAGTAATCTTAGCACTTATATTGTATGTGTTCTTTTTGCAGCCTCCTCACCAGTTAGCAGCTGGCAATGTTCCTCCTGGGCCACACAATGCACCTTCAAGTACTGGTGAAATGCCTGGACCATCTCAGCAACCATATCGCCCACCAGCTGGAGTATCTACGACTCCTACTAGACCCACACAGTCATATGGTCAAAGGCCATATAGCCAATATCAGGGACAATATCAAGGAGCTCCAGGTGGTTATCCACCTCAGGGTGGTTATGGTCCTCCAAGTCAGGGCTATGGTCCTCCAAATCCTTCTCAGCAATCACAAGGATATCCTCCAAACTCATCATATGGTCCACCAATAACTACAACTCCAAGCAACTACCCTCCTTCAACTCATCCTGGTCCTGGGTACCCACCTTCATCAGGTCAACAACCTTATGCCCCACCCCCCGGCAGCCCTGCTGGTGCAGGATCACCTTATCCAATTCGTGGCCCTACTCAGCCTGGTTACACTGCTAATTCTGCATATCCTCCACCTCAGTCTGGAGCCAACTATCCCCCCCCTGGTGGTGTGAGCACATACAACACAACAGCACCACAGCCACAGCCTTATCAATCTCAACCATTCCCCAATACAACTCCCACATCTGCCTATAGCTCCACACCAATTTCTCAGCCAAATCGTTCACCTCAGCCTCCACCCAGTGGATATGCTCAACAAAATCCAACTAGTTCAGGTTATGGTTCACCTTCAGCACAGTCACCGACATACAATTCAAGTTCTCATGGCAACAACCCTCCCGTTTCGGCAGCTCCAGGAGGCCCACCCCCTGGAGGGCCCACTGGGCCCCCTCAGCAGTATCCTCCTGGACAGCAATCCCCATACCCTCCAGCTTCACAGCCTCCTTACTCGAATCCTTCCTCGCAGCCGGGAAGTCCTGCACCGTCAGTGTCGACAGCACCTCCACCTCAGACGTCGTACACGCAGAACCCGCAGAGCTATCCACCAGGTGGTGCGTACCCCCCACATGCCTATCAGCAAGGCTATCCGCCCGCGCAGTACCCGCCCTCGCCCTACCCATACGCGCGCGCGCCTGCTCCAGGGGCTCCGCCGCCCGGAGCGCCGCAGCCATATCCTGGTTATGGATTTCAACCACCGGCACAGCAATAAGTTATTAATCACATATTATGACATGAAATAATTCGCCAGATTTGCATTAGGTACAAATTATATTTGTAACAAAATTGGTGTAGGATCTGTTAACTGACACTTCCCTTCCCTACACCCATATTTTTTGTAAATAAAATTTGAACTTCATACAAATTACAAATCAATCATCTGATTGACCAATATTGTATAGACCTTAATTTTTTTTGAGAATTGGGGAATGTTGAGTATGATGAATAGAAGCCACAGTTAAACTGCTCCGACACACTAAAGTTTTTTTGACAATTGGGGAATGTTGAGTATAATGAACAGAAGCCCTAGTTAACTGCTCCGATACCAATTTTGTTATTCACTTAATTAATTTGTCCCAGAGACCCGAAGTGGATCTTGGCTTCCGACACAAGTTGACGCCATTCTTTACGATTCTGCTGCTAATTCATTTTATTCAGCTCTTTCAATTTTTAAATAATAGGTCAGAGAAAAAGTTTTCTCGTATTTTGTAAACAAATCTCTTTGCTTGTTATATTTGTACCTGGCTGGTTATAATATAATTAAAAAAGTAAAATTTCTGTCTACGAAAATAAGTAAATGTAAGGAAGAAATTCACTACATTTTAAAATTTTATTTAAAAAATAGGTCGCAAATAAAATTTGTGCTGTTTATAGTGCCTAATGCAGTAAACAGTTAAATGCAGTAATAACAGTTAAGTAGCGCAAACTTGGTTCAAGCGTTTCCAGTCTGGAAGTTTCAACGTCCAAGATGCAGCTCGCTCTGATCGCCTGGTTTGAATTTGCATACAAAATACATAGAAACTTTTCCCCTGACCTAATATTTTGTCTCATTATTACAATTGTATTATGTCATAATTCATAACTTATGATCTGGTCTGGTGGATATTCATTAGTTAGCTGAATAGAATTTTCAAATTGGAGACTAGAAGTGTAATAAAATTGGTGTGATCCCTCCTTAAAATATAGTTGCTACCTTGCTAATAAATATATTAGTATGTTGGTATGTACCTTCTAATTTAATGGTAAGGTAGACCTTTTTTAGTTTTAATTATTTTAGGACTAAATTGATAGCAAGTTTGAAATAATGATATTAATAATATATTTAAGTAAGTGATTGATGGATGTACTTAATTTTGATTTAATGTAATATAATTTGTATGGCCATGAAGTGCCAGCATTTTAATTATTTGACAGAATAAAGTGGTGTATCAACACTTTAAATGAAATTTTCTTGTTCAAACTATCCATAGGAGAATCAAAGAATTAAAGTGTTTTCAATCAATCAATCAATCAAAGTAACCGACATACATAGCTCTCAGAATTGCTAAACTTAAGTGGCAGTGGGCTGGGCACATAGCTCGTAGAACGGATGTCCGTTGGGGTAGTAAATTTCTCGAGTGGCGACCGCGCATCGGAAAACGTAGCGTAGACAGGCCTCTCACTCGGTGGACCGGAAAAAATTGGCCGCCATTTTGAACTTTTTATTTACTCTGGACCAATTTAACCAACTATTTTGAATCTTTGAATGTGTTTGTTCCACTTATTAAATTAATATGTCTTTTTACACTTGCTTGTTAATGGTATTTAATTTTTATTTAATATAGAATAACTACCAACAGATTAGTATCTTTTATAGGGTTCTTCTAAAATAACTGAAAATAATTTAAGGGTGTGTCCAGACTTGTAATTCTAACAACTTTTCTTAAGGAAAAAAAATGCGAGTGGTCCTCTCAGGCAAAGTATATATATTAGTACTAACGTACAGTATGGACACTCCCTGCCGCTCTCTAAAGTCGACCTCACCCCCCCGTCACGCAGATTGGCTGTAGATTGGTTACCAACATAAAGTATGAGCTACGCTGTGATTTCGTTTGGGAATTATTAAATCCAAATTTGGTAAACTGTTCATTTAACTGATGTTTTAGTTCATCATCATCATCATCATCATATCAGCCGAAGGAAGTCCACTGCTGGACATAGGCCTCCCCCAAGGATCTCCACGACGACCGGTTCTGCGCTGCCCGCATCCAGCGGCTTCCCGCGACCTTCACCAGGTCATCGGTCCACCGAGTGGGAGGCCTGCCTACACTACGCTTTCCGGTGCGTGGTCGCCACTCGAGAACTTTACTGCCCCAACGGCCATCTGTAAAGTAAATTAATCATCTGTAAAGTATGTAGTTTTAGTTCACATAATGATAAATGCAATAAAAAAAGCTATGGAAAAGTATATTGAGAAAACACATTTTGCTTTGCTTTTTTGTGAAGATTCTTAAATACAAAGCATATGATTATTTGCTAGTGTAGAAATAAAACCGGTCAAGTGCGAGTCTGACTTGCACACGTACAATTCCAAATCCATCGTAAAATATATAAAACCGCCTCCGTAGCTCAGAGGCAAAGTTCACTGACTTTACACAGGAGGTCGCGGGTTCGATCCCCGGCGGGGTCAATTGTAAGACTCGGTTTGGTTGGTGGTAGGCCATTTTCTAAGCCCGCCTGGCTAGCTACCACCATCTTATCTAAGTCTTGCCGCCAAATATCAATGTTGATATCATTGGTGTGTTCCGGCATAAAAATAAGATAGCCAGTCCCCCATTGCGTTGGGGAATCTTTGTAAGCCCGCTTCCATCTTCGGCAACATCGTCACTTACCACCAGGTGAGATGTTGTCAAGGGCACAGTATATATATATTAGTACTAATCAAGGGTTTACCAATTGTGAATAAAAAAATAAAAAATTATCGCATTCCAAAAAAATATTGACTGTTATTGTAGGTACCTAACCTACCTTTTCGTATTTTTTTAAGTTTATCACCTTATATTTCTTAATCCACAGTTGATAATAATATTCATGTTCGGCGCAAAACTTAGATAAGATGGTGGTAGCTAGCCAGGCGGGCATAAAAATGCCCCACCACCAACCAAATCGAACCCGCGACCTCTTGGTGTGAAGCGAATGGACTAACCATTGATTTTTACCGCCTCCGTGGCGTAATGGTTAGTCCATTCGCTCCACACCAGGAGGTCGCGTGTTTGATTCCCGGAGGAGTCAACTTTATAAGATTCAGTCGATTCTACGATCGGTAACACGAGTTCATAGCTCTACGGATTCACGTCAAAGATTCCGTAATTTGACTACGTCTTCATTTATAAAGTTTATCACATCATCCTTGATAATTATTATCAACATTCAACGGTCGGTACCTCGAGGACAATGCTCTCCAGGTCACGTCAAGGCTGACGTGTTTTTTTAAAATTTTGCGCGCGAATATACGGACCCGCAGTGCGGGGATCATTGACCTATTACTAGCGCGCGGGGGATTTGAGTTGTATTCGTACCTATTCAGCTATGTTTGAAGAACAATTTTATTCATGTAACTTACCTACGAAGTAGGTAAGTAGCCACTGTTGATTGTTACGTGCAGTATAAATATCTAATAAACATTTCGTGACCAATGCCGCCAGTGTGATTCAACCCTACCTGCATTTGTTGCTATAGATACGTCAGTTGTTTATATGTATATCATTTCTCGCTCGTTTGTATGGAGTGTCCGGGGTGGTCTCAGGTGAACAAAGCCGGTGAAAACACGACCAATACGGGAATTATTTAGGCCTGCCATACCTACAAATACAAAGTTCGCTATCAGTTAACTAATCAAAGTTAGATTTTGCACTACTGAAGTCATTTTTCTATGTGATGGCATTTTCATCTAATTGTTAAGTATTGTGACAACTCTTTACTCCACTCTACTTTCCACTATACTCTAATCTTTACCATTATATGTGACTGTGTCTAGTAAAAGGGACCACTTTGAGGATTTTAGTTATCGAGTTATAAGCGATTTTCTAAAATTTGTCGAAAACTATGCAGATTGAGTTTTTTTTACTAATCGGTTATTAATACCTTAAATAACATTATGTATATAATAATACAAATATAATCATAATATTTCAGTATCATAATAGGTCACGAAGTTTAGTACCAAGGGTACCACTTTGAGGTAATATTTGACAAGTGAAGTATTTTTCATTTGGCTCGATATTGACGCGCGGGGAATAACCTACAAACGGGCGGCGCGGCGCGGCGGGCGGCGGAGGGGGGTTAGCCCCCGCGGCCAGCGCTCGCGGCACAAGTCACAACACAGACAGAAGCCGCCGGCTCGCACTCGTACGCACACGTCTTTAAAACATCACCGCGCGCCGCCGCCCGCCTTGAAAATTCACAATTTTTCCTCTGTGACCAACAAACTAAACTAACAAACATACGTACCCCAATTCAAAATGGAAGAGGAAACTCAAATTTTATTTACAAGTGATGGCAGAACACAAGAAGACGCTTCTGCACAGACATCGAACCGAACAGGTAAGCTAGAAACCGAATCGAAATGTATGTAGGTACGTAGGTAGCATCAAAAGTTCTCGGCCTGTGTAGAAAAACTAATACCTACTACGAAGCTAGTCTAAACATGTCTGGCCCGGAAATTTTGGCGCTACCTACGAGATGGATAAGAGTGTGATTTTGCGGTCATAAGTATGTAGGTATATACAATTGTAATAGTGTAGTGCAACTGTTTAACCTGATATGCTGATGTGTGTACCTACCGTATTAAATTAATGTTAAATTTGGATTGCAATCCTTGTTTAAACTGTTCAACACTGCACAATATCTCTTTGCCCTTTTTTAGGGTTCCGTTGCCAAATTGCAAAAAACGGAACCCTTATAGATTCGTCACGTCTGTCTGTCTGTCTGTCTTTTTTCTAATACTTTGTGCGAGAGACACTTCCAAAGTGGTAAAATGTGTGTCCCCCCTGCATTTCTAAACCGCTAAACCTAGAAACTTGTAATTAATCACGTAAGTGGACCTTGGTAAAAACTCTCAACGAAAATTATTTTGGATATCATGTGATAAACAGTTTCTGAGTTATGGAGAAAAACTATAAAAAAATTAAACTACAGTACGGACCCTTCTTGCGCGAGGCCGACTCGCACTTGGCCGGTTTTTTTTATTAGGTAGTTCTTTTATCTATCCGTATATGTATAGTTATACTATTATTTTTGTTACAGCCAATAAAGCCACCCAAACACGAGAAGTTGAAATAAGATTTTCTGCCATGCGCTCTGAAAATGAAATTGTTTATTGTACTCGGGACTTACCCCACATAAATTACTATCCCAATCTGAGTATTTCAGATCCTCGAAACGAAGATATAGCCAGAATAATTTTATATGAGCTAGAACGTTTGCCCGAAAACCACCGCATTAATGCTTATGCCACAATATTCAATGATATTAAAAAAATTCAAGCTGAAGTGTCCTCTAACCGTGTTGTTAGTGATAGTAATATTGGTGTAAATGAAGAAGAGGCCACAATATTCAATGATATTAAAAAAATTCAAGCTGAAGTGTCCTCTAACCGTGTTGTTAGTGATAGTAATATTGGTGTAAATGAAGAAGAGGCCAGGAAACGCGAGTTAAAATTAAGAGTAATGAAAAATTTATTTTTGAAGAGATCGTTCGATGATGAATAGTTAATATAATTTTTTTGTATGTCATGTCTCACGCTCAGGTATTAACTAATAATATTTTCGAGAATTTCATTGTATAAAGCAAGTACGGTTTTACAAAATTTTATGTTTTTGTTTTAGATGGCGCGTGTCATGAAAAATCGGAATGTGATTATGGTGTATGCTCAGACATAGATTTAAGGAATTTCGAGCAGGAGTATTTAAGGTTCATTCAAAAAGATTCTGACGAAGAAACAAATGAGTGTCCTGTTAATGAAAGATGCGAAAAATCTGACATTGAATTTGTTTTACCTGAGGAAGGCGCTCGTAATTTTTTTACTGATACTGACGATCTTCTGCCCCAATTGGAAATCCATGAAGAACAAGAGTTTATTGATAGTTGCGGCTGTGGTATGTCATGCCAAGAAAAATTTCCTCGTGAAGATATACTAATGTCCAGATTAGAAGCACAGGAAATGAATACCAAATGTGACCTAGGCCATAATCATTTAAATTTGTTTACTATGGGTGCTCTAAATGCTTTAACTCGTCATGGTCCCAATACTCTTAAAACAGAAAAACACAAATCACAGATCAGAAAAGCAGCTCATACAACGTTTTACTTTCGAGGCATAGCTGTTTGTAAGAAATTTTTTCAGTTTGTTTATGCATTAGGGGAAAAAAGATACAAAAATGTTAAGAGCAAAGTCCTTACAGGAAATTTAGCAACAGTGTCTTCTTCACATAATTCTGCGACAAATAGAACCAGTAATGCCCAACAAACAATTGATGCTGCAAAATTCATAAAGTCTTTTTCGGAACAAAATTCATTAGTCTTGCCTGGTCGTATTCCAAGTTTTCACAACCCCGACTTACATATTCTTCCTAGCTCAATGAATAAACGATACGTTTATGATAAGTACCAAGAAGCGACAAATTTGTCGGAAAAAAATGCTGTGAGCTTACGCTCTTGGTACAGAATATGGCAAACGTATGCTCCAAATATCGTCATTCAAAAGCCTCGAACGGATCTATGTACCAACTGTCAACAAAATATTACAGCTTTAGGCAAAATGCAAGCGTTAGACGAACACGAAAAGCTTAGTTTGATAGAAAAATCCTCACTACATTTACAGTTAGTTCAAACTGAACGTGCTTATTACAAACAATTAATTGACAGATCAACAGGTGTATTTGGAAACCGGAAACTTGGGGAAAACCAGCCATGTTCATCGCCAGGAACAATGCATTACTCCTTTGATTTTGCGCAACAGGTACATTTACCTCATAGCTCGCAGCAGGTTGGGCCTCTTTACTTTTTGGCGGGATATAAAATCGGTTTGTTTGGCATAGCTGCAGAGCCAGTAAAACAATTTGTATTGTATATAATTCCAGAAGCTTGTAATACTGGAAAAGGTTCAAATACCGTTATCTCATTCATAGACCACTTTTTCAAAAATTTTGGGCTCGGTGAAACAGACGTCATTTGTCATGCTGACAATTGTTGCGGTCAGAATAAAAATAATTTCATGATGCAGTACGCTTTATGGCGTACATTTACGGGGAAGCATCGATCATTTCAGCTTTCTTTTTTGCCCGTTGGACATACTAAATTCGCCCCGGACTTGTACTTCGGACTATTTAAAAAAAAGTTCCGTCTTTCCAATTCAAACACAGCCCGAGATGTTTTGGAGTGCGCCGTTTCAGCTTGCCATAATTCAGACACTGTTACGGCAGTTCTTGTCGGTAATGAAACTGGCGAAATAATGAATGTGCATTCATACAATTGGGCCGATTTCTTTAAAGAAAAATCCCCACAAAGCGTGCCCATGCTGCTTTCTTACAACCACTACAAAGCATCCATTAATGATCCTGGAGTCCTGCAATGTACCAAAAGGTTTGATGACCAAGATATCAAAAACATCGCAGTTTTTAATCCAACTTGTGATTTCACTCGAAATGCTAGTCCGACTACAATACCGCCTGTAAGGTTATCGTATGAGCGACAACAATATTTGTTCCAAAAAATTCGTCAGTATGTTTCCCCTGACGCTCAAGATGTGTTGTGTCCAGAACCTATAAAAACCATTACAACAAGTGCTACGGAAAATCCATTACATGACGTGGTAATGCCGCTCATAAGTACTGACTCAGCAACCCCATCGACGTCGGTACTCACGATAGAAAGCCAAAGACGTAAAACACCCAAATGCGGCTACTGTGGCCAACTGGGCCACAGAAATCAAAAAAGAAATAACGTTTATTTTTGCAAACAAAGGGAACTTGATGAGCGCTCTGAATCTGGTTAATAGTTTAAGAAATAAAAAAAAATGATTTCTTTTTGCTTAAATTATTTTAGTTTGTCAAGCTGTTTTTTTTGTAAGCAAAATATACTTAAAGTTTTTTGTAAGTAAGCCAGTGTAAAGTTTAGTGAAGTGGTACCTGACTTAGAATATTAATGAATAATTTCCTTACAAACGAATATTCGCAGAAAAACATTTATTTTACTATCGAAATACATTTACTTTACTATTTAACATAGTGATAACACGATTTCTGTAATATTAATCATGTTAAATAGTAGTTATTTTACTTGTGACACTAAACTTTACTAGGTCCTCAAAGTGGTACCCTAATTATATTTCCATAGGAAAAACACTATCAAACCACTAAACTTTAAAACACGATAATTACTACAAAACATAGTACATAGCATCATTACTATCTTTGGATCTCTGTGCTTATGTATATTTTAGCTGATTTTGTGATGTTACTTTAAAAAATCATAAAATTTAGTTGTTTTATGTTATGACAATGTGTAAAACTAATTATGATAATTTTAATACTTTTGATTAAAAAAACATAAAAGATACATAGTATTTTTATTTTTTCCGTTCCTTTACTACTTCAAATATATAACCATAATTAATAATCCATTGAGTATAGCGTATTTTCTTAAAATTATTCAGTAATTAAGATACTTCATTTTTTCCACTCTTGCATGTTTCTTCTTTGTAAACCTTTCAAACCATTACAGTTATTGAGACCATTGATATCTTTTTTCAATCTTTGATGATAGTAGATTAACTTGGTACCAATCATTCCATAACTTCCTAGTAGAAGTGTATTTTTCACGAGCTTAAACTTCAAAGTCATTTTTCTCAACTTGTACATTTTGCCTACTACAAGTTTAAAAAAATATTAAAAAATAATGGTTGCATCTAAGAAAATGATTCTTTTTTTACTCGATAGGTAATTTTATCTAGTTTTAGAAGATATCAATAACTCCATACCGCTTAAGTGGTCCCTTTTACTAGACACAGTCACATATACTGTCCACTCCACTCTAATCTTCATCACTCTACTCTCCGTTTTACTATGCGCCACTCTACTCTTTACCACTACTCTCCACTCCACGCCACTCTGCTGGTCTCTACTATCCACCACTCTACCGTGTGTGTGGTTCTCAGATGACGAATGGGAAACAAAAATTCTAATGGGAATTCCAAAATTCGAATGGGAATAAAATACCATTCGACTCCAGTGGTAAGGACTGGGATTTATCCCATAGTATAGAGCTAAAGCTTAAAGGTATTTAAAAAAACTCGTTTCTGGGACCTCATCCGCCATAATAACAAATTCTGTGAATTTTTTATTGGTACCTTCATTAAAGTTCAATGAGAGCGTATAAAGCAAAATGTTTGTCGGATTAAAGGTAGGACAGACCGACGACGATGGTAATGGAGCCCCGTTCTAGCTGGCACCTTTTGGCTACGAAACTCTAAAAGTGTCCAATTGCGAGTAGAACCACGCGCAAAGTAGGCTTCCGTATATACAAAAAATCTGTTATTTTTTCAGTTGTTAAAGAACATCTAGTAAAGAAAATCATGAACTCATAGCAAATCCAAATTCACATCTTAAGTTGATCGATTATTACTCCTAAACTAAGAAAGCCTACATATCCATAATTTTCTTTTTAAATTAAATATATGCCCTACTATTTCCTAGACATGTAAACAAAAATCACCACATAAAAATTTAATCTTATTTATTATTTTGTAACCTACTTTTTTTCAGTTTATTCCATACGTTTATAGGCATCATAGATTTGTATAACCATAACAGCCGAGCTGTATTAGGTAGTCTGAGTAAAACGGCTGTGACATACCGACGGACACACAGACAGACGGACGACCGTCATGACAAAACTATAAGGGTTTATAGTTTGGCTACGGAACCATAAAAATTACTGATAGGTAGGTACTAGAGAAAAACAAGGTGAGTTATATAAGTATAGTGAGTTATATTATAACTTAGAAACTTTATAAGTGTGTACTAAATAGAAATACTTATTGATTTTATACATAATACCTAAGTCTCTTCATAAGTGATAGTTAATTCTTCAAATGGATGCACAGATTCATCGTAGTACTCCAGAGGCAAGTCATCAGAAGGTGGATGTGTGGGGAAGGGAGGCGGCGTTTTTAGTTTCCTCAATGGCAGTACAGTGTCAAACAAATAGCACATAGCTCCTGTTTCACCAGGTACACCAACTCCCATTAGCCAAAGAACGTTGTATTTTGTGTTGATCCTGAGAACTTTCACGCCACGCAAGGTTCTCCAACTAAAAAACAAAAGATATCGGTGAAAAATTAAATTGAAATAAAAGCCGACAAAGCGCGAGTCGAACTCACGCACCAAGGGTAACCATACCACCACAACTTTGCGTATGGAACCCTAAAAACTAAAGTATTTTCCAAAGGTCTTCCAATAGGGACTGCCGAACTTTGACAGTTGATAGCAGCCATATTTTTGAAGCTACATCTGTCAAATTGGCTGTCATTTATTCAATCTGATTTGTTAAATCACCATGGACGCAACAACAACAACACTTGCAAATAATAAAATTGTTTTATCAAAAAAAGTTAAAAAAAACTTAAAACCGACTTCAAAATGAAATTCACTCAAAAGTATGAAATAATATTATTATACTTAAATACACAACATTAACCAACAATAACAAAATCAAAGGTAAGTACGAATTAAATTAGAGGCTTAAATTTTTTTTGAGGTCAGTGTCAGCAAACCATCGAATCTAAATCATTTAATACCTTAATAACTGTGTGCTGGTACCGACCTCAAAAATATTTTAAGCCCCTAATTTAATTCGTACCCGCCTTTGATTTCGTTCTTGTTGGTTAATGTTGTGTATTTAAGTATAATAATATTATTTCATACTTTTGAGTGAATTTCATTTTGAAGTCGGTTTTAAGTTTTTTTAAACTTTTTTTTACTTTCTTTATTTTTAGTGGTAATGCTATCTATCTAGCAACCTTAAATCCAATCACCTATACTCACCAATAGGAATTATCAAATCATAATACATGTGTTTCATTAACAGATACAGAGTCCTGTGGCTTCCATCATCATCTCAGCAGCATGAAAGTTAAGGAGTTCAATCGTCCATCATCGGCTCATCTGAATAACCTGAAGGAATACAACTATCGGTCTATGCATACCTACGTATATATCTATGTATAACATTCAAAAGTATTTTCCTGCAACTCCTAACCGTTAAGGAGTTCTACCTTCCTACATCAGCTTATCAACATGAGAATATAACTAACAGAAGCAAGTATTTTAATAGCTTTAGAAAACATATGAATCACGTAATTAGTGCCTTTAAAATTCAAATTTTTCATTATTTTTGAAGGGTTGCCCTCGATTTCCCTGGGATCCCATCATCAGATCCTGACTTGGTGACAATAGGACCCCCTCGGGAGTATACTCTTTCGAATGAAAAAAGAATTTTGAAAATCGGTCTACAATTGACGGAAAAATCGGTGAACATACATAAAAAAAATATACAGTCGAACTTAGTACCTCCTCCTTTTTGAAGTCGGTAAAAATAGGTTTTTCTGTTCGGGCAACGTCCCGCGCGCCTATTTTACGGTCCCCATAATCGTCCTACCGAGATGACTATATTCGCAGTGTGGTGGAACGTCGGCGTAACGCAAGATCTGTTGAAAACATCGCCGCTGTCCATGAGTGTGCAGGAGAATCCGAGGCAGTAGATTTGCGTCGCTCACAAGAAATCGGCCTTTCGCAGACCACAACTTGGCGAATTTTACGTCGTGACTTTAGACTGCACCCATACAAAATTTAACTGACCCAGTGACCATTTCGTGAAATAGTGGTTTAACTGGTAGAGGGCGAGGGCTAAGGAGTATCACCACTTAAGAACTGAATATTTAGTAAACAAATTATACATTGTATAAATGATCTAAGAAAACCCTCAGTAGTTTTGAAAGACCTATTTAACTATACTAAAAGAAAAATCACCCCCACTTTAAATGGTGGTGGGGTTACAGGTTTGTATAACCATTCCAAGTTTCAGTTTTGTAGCAGTAATAGTCTGAGCAGACTTGATCACCACCTTAAACGGTAAGCACTTGTATACAATCGGATATGCGGACGACTTGGTTATACTTGTGTCGGGTAACTTCACCAATGTTATCTGCGACGCAACTCGAGCTGCTCTGCGAATCGTGGAGCGCTGGTGCACTGAGTACGAACTGTCCGTGAACCCAAGCAAAACTGAACTAGTACTGTTCACCAACAAACGCAACTTAGGTAACTACCTACTACCTAAACTTTTCAAAACAGAGCTCCGCCTATCAACGGAGATCAAGTACTTAGGTGTCACACTCAACAGCAAACTAAACTGGAGCAGCCATCTCACCAAGAAAATAGAGAAGGCAACTATTGCCCTGTGGCAGTGCCGTAGAATGGTAGGTAGGAAATGGGGCCTTACCCCAAAGATAATGCTATGGCTATACACAGCGGTAATACGTCCAATGATAAGCTACGGCGCAGTAGTCTGGTGGCCACGAACGAAGCTATCTACGGTCGTGAGTAAACTGCAACGCTTTCAAAGAATGGCATGCATGGCTGTGACAGGCTGCATGCGGACAACTCCCACTGCAACCCTTGAAACCATCCTGGACCTGCCGCCTCTGCACCTGTTTATCCAACAGGAAGCAGCTAGTGCTGCAGCCCGTCTAAAATTGCTGTCTCTTTGGAGCACAAACAGGATCCCGCACACTGAGCTTCTGCACGATATTATCGCGGAGGAGCCATTGTTCGCGGCGACGAATGATAGAATCCCTAAACGGTATGTCTTTGACATGAAATACAAGGTACAGCTACATGAGGAGGCCTGGGAGGGTCAGAACCTGAAAGAACTACGGGTATTTACCGATGGTTCCAAAACAGGCACTGGCACCGGGTATGGGGTCTTCTCCGAGGATCTGAACATCAGGATAGCCAATCCCCTGGGTGCGCATAACACGGTCTTTCAGGCTGAGTGTATGGGCATCATCAAGGCAGCTGAGGCGATTGCTGCAAGGGAGGTGCGTGAGTACCCCATCCGCATCCTCTCTGACAGCAGAGCCGTACTACAGGCCCTGCAGAGCAGCATGATCACATCGGGGCTCATACTGGAGTGCCAACAAAAATTGACAGAGGTATGTAACCGCGGCGGCGTAACTCTGCAGTGGATTAAAGGGCACAGCAACTCACGCGGCAATGATGCGGCGGATGAGCTTGCCAGGAGAGGGTCAGAGCTAATAGCCATGGGACCGGAACCTATAATACCCCTCCCATATGGCTGGCTACGGTCCACCCTGAGGAATCGCACAAGAAATGAACACAATTTGTACTGGTCCGGTTTGGAAACCTGCAGGCAAGCAAAGGTGGCCCTTCCGGCAACTAACCCTGGTCTATCCAGAAAGCTTCTGAGACTTGGGAGAGCTCAGCTCCGCAAGGTAACAGCCGCTATTACAGGACATGGCCATTTTAATAAACACCTATTCGCTCTAGGTATCACCGACAGCCCCCTATGCAGAGCATGTATGGAGGCTGAGGAGACTGCTGCCCACATCCTACTTGATTGCGAGGGGCTGGCACAGTACAGGGTCGTGCACCTCAGTGACCCGAGGTCACTCCAGGAAGTCGTCGGCAACCTACGGGGGCTACTGGGCTTCTTGGAGGAGCTGGGCTGGCAGTGATGCCGGCCAATCACACAAAATGGGCGCAGTGGTCGCCTGGTTGCGGAAATCAGCCCGCCCCTAACTTCAACTAGTCTGAGCAGAATGGCTGTGACATACCGACGGACATGGTGAAACTATAAGGGTTCCTAGTTTGTCTATGGAACCTAAAAATAATAACAAGAAAATGGTAAATTACCAGTTGCCCATATGTCCTGGCATCTTAGTGCCAGGCCAGACACGGCCCTTTTCTCCACCACCGCCAATGTTACCAGGTCGCCTGTGAGTTTTGGTAACACCATGTGATGCAGGCATGCCTTTGAAGCCCCATCTCTTCATTACTCCTTGAAACCCTCGGTCAATCCTGTGGGAGTTTGAAATACATGGGATTACACATGCAATATAATTTTTCAAAACTTCATATTAATATTATTTTCTTACGTTTTAGCTCGAACATCAAGATAATCTCCAACTCTGAAGTGTGTCGCAAACAGAGGTGTCCCAGTGGGCAGAGCAGCACTTGGTGAAACCATGAATCTGCACAGATGTTTCTTTGGCAACATCCCCACACTGTTGAAGATCCCACAGTATTCCTTAGTTAGCATGCTGGGGTCCACTGTCTCTGCACCTACTAGAAGACACCCTAATCTTCGTTTCTCTCTCCAATTTTGTTTAGTAGTTCTCATTGGCTTAAACTCATCGGGAGGGGTATACTTGATGACATGATTATCTGCAACCTACAAAAAAAGAAGCACATCTTAAATAATTCTAGAAATTTTTAAAAGCCACAAAGTTTATCATAATAATTATATAGCAGCAAAATACCTGTACTAATGTTGTTTGTACTTTCTTCCCATCTTTTGTCCATAATGGGTAATTTCCTATTTTACGCACCAACAGTCCAGTCCTGCGGATGTACGGTTTCCAAATGGCATAACTCTGCACCTCGTTTTTACCTAAAGGCGATTCCAACTTTTCTAAAGATGCTTGAGCAGTGAGCCTGTCTTGCAATACTTCCTCAATAAACTGTTTATTCTCTTGTGTAAGCATCTCATCAGACACCTGTGATTTTGTAACAAGCCTTTAATATATCAAATGGTATTTGTAAGGAAAAACAGGATACTTGTGAGGCTACTTACCACTCTTTCCTTTGGCACGTGCCAGTGGGGAGGTCGATATCTTGGTGGCCGATAATGAGCAGCGGATCTTGAAACAATATTGTCGAACCTGGAATGAAAATCAAACCAAGTACCTAACTAACTAATTACAGGTGTGGAGATACTTTATATAATTATATAGATAGGTGCTTTGATTTGCATAAACTATATGTGGATGAAATAACCCATAAAGACTAACCTCATTTTGCATAAAGCGCTACATAGCAATTTCAAATTACATGTAGTCATTGCAATGATATAACTTTACTGATATTCAATGAGAACCTAGTAGGTACGTTCCTTGATTTATTGTATAATTATTTTTTTGTACAAATATCCTTGATTTATTAACAAATCAACAATACTGTGACCAAAGCGAATATAATAAACTACGTTTCAAAGAGAATATAATACACTACGCTACGTTTTTAACTGTGACATACATAGAATAGAATAGGTACAGTCACAGGTACAGTCAGGATCATAGCCACAGATTACTAATTAGTTACTACGTCATAGCATAGATGATGAAAGGAGTTGAAGGAGTATAGAATATAGAAACAGTGTTGCCAACAAATACTTTTTTTTTCCCCCCTGTTAAGGGAGAGCGGAGGTAAATGCATTTACGCATACCAGGGGAAGCTTCGGCTGAAGGCCGAAGCTGCCGCTGGTTATGTGGGACTCACAGCTCTGCGCCTATATGCATACGTCCCTGTTATACTCGGAAGGTATATGAATACGTATGCACAGGCCCAAAGACCGCACTACCCACTAAACACCCCCTCGTGAAAACTTTGGCAGCGTAGCCACCTTAAAAGTACGTCAACAATAATTTTGAGATTCCGCCGACTTTATTACGAAATTCTGTTAATAAATCTCGTATTTTCTATTTTTCTTTTTTATTACAGAATTATTTTACTAGATAGGGATTCAAGGCCTGATAAAGCCGCCTACTCACGATACTGTTGATACAATGGTGTCGATTCGGTAAAACACGATTTAACTTATTTGACAGGACTAAACTAAATTTAAGCATTTTGTCTTTATCTTTCTGTATCGAAAAGACAAGGACAGAATGCTTAAATTTAGTTTAGTCCTGTCAATTAAGTTAAATCGAGTTAAACCGAATCGACACCAATATTACACTTTCCACAAAGAGTATCTATCGGAAAGTATATATATTACTCACAGTAATTATGTAGGTATAGAGCGCGTCTACCGCATCGGTCGCATAATAATACATCGTAGGCTAGTGAGCTATAGTAAACTATATAGATGTATACGTGACAAATAGGGATGGGCTGCAGTGCACTATCGCCTTAGCGGATTATCGATAACCAAGGATAAACAGCAGCATAATACAGTAGGTAATTTTAAGAATTTATTTTTAAGCTATTGCATAGATTTTATCGCAGGCTTTGAGCGCGGGGACCGAATCCAGAAATTCCGTAACGAAGAAAAACCTGACGCTCGGTTGCCATGGCAACAATATCGGTTGTCAAAACAAACATATAAGAAGATTTGATCATTTTCGGAGAATAATAAAACTCTTTTCATAAACTGTATATACCTCCATATGACAAAAAAGATTTGATTATTTTTTATTTATCAAATGCAAAAAGATTTTATTTAAGACACAGCTGTTTGTATTTATAGAGATAGGTACAAAAAGATTTTATTCCATATTTGGCTGTATAGTTCCAACTACCATTGCTTAAAAAAAAGTACAAAAAGATTTTATTCCATATTTGGCTGTATAGTTCCAACTACCATTGCTTAAAAAAAACAAAGATGTAAAAAAGCGCGGTTAAGCGAAAATAAATAATAAATATGAATGAACAAAGTGCATTTATTATTAATGAAGAAAGTCACGAAAAAATAGTGAAAGAAAATGAGTGAGTACTCTATATACATACATTTTATTATTATCACAAATGCAGTATTAATTTTGAATTGAAAATATAATACTGCTATAAAGGTGACCTAAATTTTTGACATTAAAATGAGCGATATTAAAAGTAGCCCTCTTTTATACACACAAACACACACACGCGTATAGTTTAAATTCTCAATTTAGATTCTCAAAATATATATATATATATATATATATATAAATCCCAGTATCATTTCTGCGTCTTTCCAGAAATCCGCTAAATCTGCGTCCACCTGTTTTTTTGTCAATCCCGCTTGTAGTTTTTGTGAATACTTTCTTAATAATTACATAGATGGCGAAAGTAGCACTTACTTAATCGTAACATGCGAAATGTACTATACATTTTTCATTTCACTCTCCATACTAATTCCTCCTATTCTGCGGCGAATGTCGATTCCGTTCGAGGTCAAATCTTTTATTTTAATTACAAAATGAATACCAAACAATTTAGGAGTATATTATTATTATTGTGTTAGATGGTTTCGTTGCATGTTGTGTGCGCTCAAAGCAGTCGACATTTCTTTATTACGATTGTCTACCTATAGTTTCTTGCTACAATTTAAACTTAGAGTGGAACATAAATATTTGAACGATGAGTAAAAAGTCCGGGGGATAGTTATACATAATACTGACGTTTAAAGTTTCATTGTAGGTTCAGACAAGAACAGCTTAATGAAGCAAAATAATACACACACTCGCAGTGCTCCATACCTACTTACACATGGTGCGCCCTGTGAGTGTGTGTTTTAATAAAAAATCAATGCAATTTCGATAACTACTTACTCTAGTAACATCAATATTGAGAAGAAAAAAATCTACTTACCATACTATATTCGTGAAAATAATAGTACTAATCACATCTTTATTATTGATTAATATAGAATTGATAAAAATAGGTACTATTATTATTATTAGTGTGCTATTTTTATTTTTAGAAATACAGTAGGTAAGTAGTAAGAAATAACAGCACCGAGCTGTTATCATGAGAAATCTTAATGGAAATTCAAATTTTCAAATCCTTCAATGTTTGCAGGCAGACCATTAGGGTCCTTTAAATAAATCTAGCCCAACTGGACAAATTAAACATCCACAATATGTTCAGTATATTATGAAACGCCCAGTAACAGAGTACTGCACAACATCCAAATCTTGTTTAGCATATTTTTGCGGTGGTTGCTCCAAAGCAGAATCTCCAGCGCAGCGTTTGCGTGATCGCAAGTAACACCTATATAATCTCGTGTTTTCATTAGTCATGTCTTCTCTCCTCCTAAGATCCTGCTCACTGAATTTTTTATTTGTACTGTCTTTGCTGTTTCGGATAGATTTCGATTTGAAACATTTTCTGATCTTGAAACATTTTTCGCAGTAGCTGTAGTATAAAGGGTTACTGTTGTCTTTTCCACAAAGAGCGCACTTTAGAAAATAGTGATAATCTATTACGGAGTCACTTCTGTCCGAATACGTCCGCTCAGAATCCGCCAAATTAAATGAGTCGTTGATTGCTGTAGAAATCATCTGGTCAAATGTCGATGTGACATCGCTGTGACTGATATCACTAAATGATGATTCACTATCGGTGGTGTCCCGTGCTAAACATGTTTCTTTTGATTGCACACTCCACACACTCTCGACGGAAGAACTGCGATTCCTGGATCCCCCGGACTTTTTACTCATCGTTCAAATATTTATGTTCCACTCTAAGTTTAAATTGTAGCAAGAAACTATAGGTAGACAATCCTAATAAAGAAAGTTCCGTAACTGAAGGGGTAAAATGGGATAGGTACCTATTATACAGGGTGGCCAGACAATTTACTTCCAAAGAAAAAAATTGGCCCTTGTGTCGTCCATTTATGTTCCGCGATTTTTGATAGTTTTCAAGTTTTGATTTTTTCATGATTTTTGGAAAATTTCTGCCGGGCCAACAAAAAAAAACTAGGAAACTTTTCCAAGACTTTTTGCTTGAAATTAAATTCTCATAACTTTTACTATTATGCATAAAACAACCAACTTCGTAACTTTAGTGGAAGCTATGAAAATTTGGTTTAAATTGAAAAAAAAAAACGGTTTGGTTAATTACGACTAAAATCATCATCATCATTTCCTTGCCCTTTCCCAATTACTCGGGGTCGTCTCAGCATATTTTCCTCTTACGACTAAAGTAATCTTTAAATTAAAAATATAAACAGGTGACATGCCCTCTTTTAAGAATTTTCTACCTCGTTGCCTTTACAGGCCGATTCTAACCAAAGTAGCTCTTTGAGAGCTACTTTTTGACTTTAATATTGAAGCTGAAGAGATGACATATTCTTCAGGGCTACTTAGAAACCATAAAGTCACTTGTTTAGATTTTTAATTTAAAGATGAAAATTTTAGTCCTAAAAAGTTGACCTTATGAGAATTCAATTACAAGCCATAAAATCTTGGAAAAGTTTCCTAGTTTTTAGGGTTCCGTAATACAACAAGGAACCCTTATAGTTTCGTCATGTCTGTCTGTCCGTCTGTCTGTCTCTCTGTCCGCGGCCTAGCTCCTAGACTATTAGTAGTTGCTATGGTTGCACAAAAGATCTGAGGAGCCTCTGATTATGTCCGTCTCATGTTATTGGAAATAAGTCAAAAAGTCAAAATCATCTACATGTGTTTCTGGAAAATCTTATAAAAGCCAAAGAAATGCGTTGTATTTCAGTCACTAACAGTTTCTCTCAAGTAAGTAGATTTTTGTTTATTTTTTATGTAGAGAAATTATAAATCGATGGGTGCCTGGAACAAAGCCGCAATAGCCAAAACGGCAGTCTTTCGATTAAGCCATTTTCGTAATCTATGGACCTGAATACACCTTGTGAATTTTTTTTACATTTCTATTATGAAAACTCCCCGATTTAGCAAAATCACTATGGATTATATCTCGTTATTCTTGGCTCAAAGTCACAATTTTGTGTACTGGAATATTAGGACTATGGCGAATGATTAAAAGTATTTTTAACCTTATTACCGTACATGCTATTACAACTTTATTCCACGAAATAAAATAAATACGCTGATCAACAATAAGCGTTGCTGTAAAAATGTTTTAAAGTTTTAAAAGTAACAGTTATAGTGTTTCTTTTCATGAAAATATGTTATAAAATAATTGGTATTGATTTTGTATTTAATTTTTGTATATAAAATTTTAAAACTGAGTTGTAGTTTTATAAGAGAATATTTACAGGAATAACAAAGTTATCAATGCAGTTTGATGAAATAATTTAAAAATTTAATGAAATTAGTAATAAAACTTTACTTGTTTCAGACTTTTACTTTTGTATTAACCCAACTAAGTATTGTATATCAACGAGTGTTAAAATCATAATTACTCCATCTTATTTTACTACTATCTTAAGCCTAAGTACAGACTACAGCCATACCGCTGTAGGTAATTTACCAAAATAGTGACGCAAATTACCGCACTGTATTTCACTTTACTAGTTTGAAATTAAATTCAAAGGTAATATTCATTGCGATGATATACTGTAAACATTACCTGTAACATTGTGTATTACTGTTAATTACTTCAAAAATAAAATAAAGTAGTATTCAATGCTGCATCTTCCAAATTAATGCTAGAACGACTTTGGTTATTGCGGTTTTATTCCAGGAAAAGTTTTGATAATGTCGCACACGCAATGGATATTATTTCTCTCCCGCCTTCACGTGTTTCTGTCATTATCGCACTCATTCCGTAGCCGTAATAGCTAATAGCTATCCTTTTCACGTGGAACGATTATGCAGCACGTGCTCTTGTTGACAAATCATTTTACTAATCAGTGCGTCTTCGGAAGCCGGTAAACAAATAAGTGCTTGCGTGAATAATTGATTAGTGCTATCCATAATGAAGAAACGCGTTTTAAACAATCCCCATGTAAGAAGAAAACTGTCTAACTACTTCGGTGAAGGTAAGTTTTCTCATATTTTTAACTACATACCTACCTAACTGACAGTAATCTATTTAAACAAAATGCCGATCATTTTGTTAATTAGGTATAAGTACATAATTTAGATTTGATCACACTACAAGTTTATTCAACTAGGTAGTAATAGAAATGTTTGTAGGTAGGTAGTTATTACAGGTGCATAGGTAGGTAGGTTCAATGATATTTAACTGAGTAAGTAAGTAGGCATGATTGGTTGAGTTCTCGATATTTTTTGCCTAAAATAAGTAAGTATGTACTTGTCATATTTATAACATAGGTACACAAATAAAGTACTTTAGGGCACAGTTCAATTACCTACTTACCCAAAACCAGAATTAACAAAACTCGCGCGCCCGGCATTTGCATGAATAGTTGCCTACTAAGTAAGACAGTTTTCGGTGACTTGATTTGGGTTGTGTATACAATGTTATTTAACTATACTGTAATATCTTCATAAACTGGTGCACTTAGTAACCTATTTGATTAAAAATAGGTAATATAATATAAGTTAGGTTCCTACCTAGGTGTGTTAATGTAAATTATACTACCTACATAGAATACTTACCTCATATTACTCCGGTTTTCTGCTATTTCAGATTCGTATGATGTTAAATCAAACAGCACGGAAAAATAAAATTATCACGACGAAATGACATCAAGAAGCGAGTACAATCTTCGAGGTTAGTAGATACTTATTTTAAACTGGCCTTTCACCCAAAGAGGGAGGCCTTTGCCCAGCAGTGAGACATATCAGGTTAGATAAAAATAAGCCTTTCGCCTGCGGCTTCCCCCGCATGGACTACAGGTTATGCCCAGCATTGGGATAAAAAGTAAGCTATGTGTTTTTCTTATGTCTAAACCAAGAAAAAACCAAGAGTATACCCCGTCAACTAGCCTTGGAGGTGATTCAGAATGTTTAGAAGCTCTTGAAGCAAAATTGTCTCGTAGTCCCTCCATAATTTCAAATATTTCAACAATCCTCAATCAAATGGAGTGTTCCCCGTCAGAAACACTCATAGATGGCAATGTAGATATAACATTGAAACCTCCTCCAGAACTTCACAACTACCAGACTCATTATGACACTGACAAGCCAAAATTCTAGTTCAGATAGTTAACCAGGAGCTTATGTTGTTACTATAAAAATAGAACCAATGATTCATGCGGTTGATACACTTTTGAATTCCTCTGAACCCCAACATGCCGAGAGCGCAAAAGATTTGAAGATTTCAGAATTCGATACAACTTTAAAGCCAGATGATGTAACAACCTCGGATTCGAATCAAACATTGTGTTGCAGTTCAGATGAAAAATTTTACACTTGAATCGCTACCCATTCAACCTACACAAGTTGCACCGGAAAATGCTGTCTCGTCTAATTTGGAACAAAATGCTACAATGCTGCAAGTTCCTAATCCCTCTGCAGATGTTGTCTTTTTTAGCTCTGAAAAAAATATATCTTCTCCTATACGACTTATAGAGCAATGCACTGTGGATGTTGTAAAAGTTTTTGCACCCACAAATGATGAACCTGAACGTGAAAAAACTATTGTTACAAACAAGTACGTCGTCTTCTTCTGCTGAAATTCTCATAATTCCATCGCTAAACATCGTGCCGCCCATACCACCAGAAAGAAATGTACTATCACTTATTGAGCCGTATGATGTAATGGAATGTGTTGGTGATTAATTTGTTGTTGATAACTTTCCTTCGCCTTCTCCTCAAACTGTTATACCTGAAAATAACTTACCTGAGTTAATAAATGAGACAGAAAACAAAAAAAACGAGGAAAAGAAAAAGAAACGAAAAGGAGTGGGAAAGCAACAGAAATAAAACACTTAAAGATTCAGGTCTGGCTTACAAAGGGAAACGTTCAAAAAAAGAGTAGACTAAAACTACTCGACTAAAAGCGTTGGGTCTGTTTGCAATTGTAAAAAGAAGTGTGGTGAACGTATCACTCCTGAAAAGCGCGAAAATATATTTATGAACTATTATAAATTGGCGAATCATGAGCATCAATGGCAATATATAGCAAGAAACTTAAAAGTTGAAAAAATCAAAAGAACAACAATAGACCGCAAATGCAACCGAACACAGACATTGAAGTACTATTTTCCAGATAAAGCAAAAAAAATACAAGTATGCAAGAAGTATTTTCTTAATACTTTGAGTATTTCTGACACTGTAGTTTATACTGCTTTAGAAAAACTACAGAATTAAGAGCATTTGACTGATCAGCATGGTCGCCATAAAAATAGACCCCATAAAACAAATTCATTATCTGAAGAGAGCGCAATAAAACACATTAAGTTATTCCCTACGGTAGAAGCCCATTATGTGAGAAAAGATTCCCAAAAGTTATATTAAGAAGAGGATCTCAATATTTCAAAAATGTATCGCTTATATAAGGAATGGTTTGCAGCTGATAATTTAAATTGTGAAATGGCGAGTGCACGTCAATACAGGAAAATCTTTAATACAAAATTTAATTACTCGTTCTTCAAACCAAAGAAAGATTTGTGTGCCTTATGTACACGTTATCAACAAGCAGACGAAGAAATTAAGAATAATCTGCAAAGCCGTTATGAAAAGCACATAAGAAGCAAAAAGATGGTGCGCGAATTAAAAGATACGGAAAAAGAAAACATTGAAACGTTTCAGACGATAGCCATATTCGACTTTCAAAAAGTGATTTATGTCCCTAAGTCAGAAGTAGGAACTTTTTACTACAAGCGCAAGTATCCCGTTTACAATTTCACTGTGTTCGATGCAGGGTGTAAGGTAGGCTACTGTTTTATGTGGCATTTGACAATAGCGAAGAGAGGAGCTATTGAAGTCGGAAGTTGTTTACTAAAGTTTTTTAAAAACGAACATGAACGCTCAATAAGTATCATATCATTGTATTCAGACGGTTGTGTAGGGCAAAACAAGAACCGATTTATATTTGCCCTGCATTTGTATGCAAGTATAAAGTATAGGTTAACGATCACCCATAGATTTTTTGAAACTGGACACAGCCAAAATGAGGGCGACTCGATGCATGCGTGCATTGAGCGTGAGCTAAAGAAAAATAAAGTTCTTTACACGCCAGAACAAGTTTACTCAATTGCGATGAATGCCAAAGTTAGTGGAGAGAAATATAATGTTATAGAGATGCATCAGACTGATTTTTTCAATATAAAACTGCTCATTGAAAGTCAGAACTGGGTGCATGACTCAAACGGAAATAAAGTAGTGTGGTCCAATATTATGGAAGTAAAAGCAAGCCACACTCATGAGGGGATATTAAAATTTAAATATAATTTTGACGACGAGTACCTGTACTTAAATACACGTGACCTACACACCAGATCCGCTAACCCGTCAAGGGGTGTCCGGGTACGAGGTGGACACTCACGACGAGGTATCCGAGTACGAGGGCGTCATACACTTCGTCCGACTGCTAATCTTACTTCGGAAAATTCAGTCGTTTCCGAGTTGCAAAGCGCTTACATTCAACCACATCCTGTGCCTAAAGCCTTGCACTCAGACTTATTAAGTCTTTGTAAAAGACAAGACATTCCACGTCACTATCATGGCTTTTATGAGTCCTTAATATGCGAAACTAATGACAATGTAGCGGCAGTAAAAAACTCATCAAATTTTGACGATAACCCTCCATGTCCTGATGATTTATGTGATATGTTTTATTTTTGATAATTACCTTTCATCATTACAGCTCATATACGTCCCCACCGAGGGGCTCGAGCCTACCCTGAATCAGGGTGATTAGGCCTTAGTCGACCACGCGGGCCCAGTGCGGGTTGGTCGACTTCACACACAACCTTCGAGTTTCTTCGCAGGCGTGTGCAGGTTTCCTCACGATGTTTTCCTTCACCGTTAAAGCAATCGGTAAGTATGTACGTAAGTTTTTGAAAAACTCATTGGTACATTGGCCGTCCAGATTTGAACCCGGTACCTCTGGTTAGATGGACCGAGTCGTTACCGGTTGAGCCACCGACGCTTACCTTTTTTTACCTTACTTATTTTATTTTTTATTTTTTATTACCTTTATTGTTTGTTAATTTAGAAGGCTAATGCAGATTTTTTATTTCAGTACCAAAGACATTTGAGTTAATTATAAGTTTCTGTTCAATGTTTTCTGATAATTTCTATAAGGTGTCAAGTTTTATTTACTTACTTAGTTTATATATCGTACCTCCGGTGCAACACTGACTTAACTAACAAAAAAATAACATTACATGACAAAATTAACATAATTGTGTCTTTGTTGCTTCGAAGAGATGCGTATTTGAATTAAAAAGTCGTTTGGCGACTTAATCCCAATATCTAATTTTTTGCAGTTAAGTCACTGTTGCACCGGAGGTGCGATATTTATTTTTGATAGTTCTCGGTCATCAGTTAACATTAATAATTCAATTAAAGTATAAAAAATTTTAAGCACATTGTTTATGAATTTAAAAAAAATGTTGATTGTAAAAAAATCGTTTTAATTATTTTAAATTTTGTGTCATATACCTGGATAAAGAGCATTAGTCTTTTTCTTTCCCAGCTCAGCATAGATTAAGCATTTACTTAACATTTATACGTAATACTGTTTTTTTTAATAAAACTGCAATCATTTGAATACTATAAAAATACACAGTATTAACAAATACGTTTTCTATGGCAGTCACTAAGTTCAGGTAATATAAAAGCAATAGGCTATTACAATATTACCGTATATCTTTTATAACAGTTTAAAAAGTTGTAAGTAACTATTGCTGATCGCCTGATTTTGCATTTTTTCTGGAATAAAGCCGCAATAGGCTTTGAAGATAACGACTTTTAATGCATGAAGTGGCAATATCGTTTTTCCAGGTTTTTACCGTCTTCCTTATTTTCTATACACTTTTTGACATTTATGATACATTCGAAAAAAAATAACGCTTCGTTTGACATACAAATTATTTTTCTCCTCCGCGTAGTTCAGGTGTTATTCAACATTTCACTAAATTCTTCCTCCTGTAAAGTTGCATTTTTACGATTGCGGGTTTGTTCCAGGCACCCATCGAAATGTGTGTTACAATAATAGCTGTATATTTTCAGGTGGATATTTTATATGCACCGTATGGTTCCCGGCTAAGAATAGGACCATCCCATCTCTTCCAATGGGTGTCGTAAGAGGCGACTAAGGGACTTAAAACCGGAGGATGGGCAGCAGCGTCTTTCCGTGCATTGCAACACACCTGCAATCAAACTGCGATCGCCAACCCGCCTGCCAAGCGTGGCGATTACGGCAAAACCCCCCCAATGAATTTCACACCCAGAAAACGGCCCCTAGTCCCCGGCAGCCCCGCTATTCCTGGCTCCGGTAGCAGTCATGGTAACGGCGGGGTAGGGTGTGCGAAGAATCCCCGGCAGATGCCAGGCTACCAAACCCAACGACCTTTGGCCTTGGCAACTTACAACACGCGCACACTGCGGACTGACGAGAAACTTGCAGAACTCGAAGAAGTATTGAGCAGGTTACGGTGGGATATCGTAGGTTTATGTGAAGTCCGAAGAGAGGGAGAGGACACCATGACCCTTAAATCCGGAAACCTGCTCTATTTCCGGGAGGGCGACCAACAGTCCCAGGATGGTGTCGGGTTTCTCGTCCACAAGTCCCTCATTAACAATGTGGTCCAAATTGTGAGCGTTTCGACAAGGGTAGCATACCTTATACTCAGAATCACCAAACGGTATTCGATGAAGGTCATACAGGTATACGCGCCGACTACGGAACACTCCGACGACGAGGTAGAGACTATGTATGAGGACATCTCTACAGCCTTACATAGCACCAGGACCCATTATATCGTTGTTATGGGGGACTTTAACGCGAAACTGGGCAAACGAAGCGATGGTGAGCTGAGAGTGGGGCAATTTGGATATGGAGTAAGAAATGCACGTGGCCAGTTGCTGGCCGACTTTATGGAGAAGGAGAGCCTCTTTATGATGAACTCCTTCTTTAAAAAGTCAAAACAGCGGAAGTGGACATGGTTGCATCCCAATGGCGTAACAAAATACGAGATAGACTTCATCTTGTCGACAAGGAGGCAAATATTCAATGATGTCTCCGTGATCAATTCAGTCAAAACAGGAAGCGATCACCGGATGGTCAGAGGCACATTGAATCTAAAGACCAAGCTAGAAAGATGTCGACTGATGAAGTCTACGCTCCGACCAGCGCCCATCCAGCTCCAAAACCCCGAGAGCTTTCAGCTCGAGTTGCACAATCGTTTCGAATGCCTAGGAGACTGCGAGAATGTGGACGATTATAATGACAGGTTCGTGGAAATTGTACGGTCGGGTCTAAGTTTTTTAAAACTCGCCGTTCAAACAGAACCAAAAAAATCTCCGACTTCACCAGCAACCTCATGGAACAAAGACGCAGATTGGTTTTGCAGTCCTCTGAAGACGCTACTCAGTATCGGCAACTAAACAGGCAGATCTCTAAGTCCCTAACTCGCAATTTACGCCAATATAATACAAATTGTATTAAAGAGGCGATTGAGCACAACAAAGGCTCAAAAGTGTTCGCGAGAGATCTGTCTGTTGGACAAAGCCAACTGACCAAGCTGAAGACTGAGGACGGCAGGACCATATCGTCTAAGACTGAGTTGCTGGAAGAAGTTGAGAAGTTCTATGGACAATTGTACAAGACCACACGTTTGTCTGTCAGGGATCTGGCTGAAGACCCAAGAGCCAGACTAACCCGACACTATACCGAAGATATCCCGGACGTCAGCCTGTACGAGATTAGAATGGCTCTCAAACAGCTCAAGAACAATAAGGCACCAAGTGATGACGGAATTACGGCTGAACTTCTGAAAGCAGGTGGATCACCGGTACTAAAAGCTCTTCAGAAGTTATTTAATTCCGTTATACTCGAGGGACAAACGCCTAAGGCATGGCAAAGAAGTGTGGTCGTGCTCTTCTTCAAAAAGGGCGACAACACCCTGCTGAAGAACTACAGACCCATCTCACTTCTGAGCCATGTCTACAAGCTGTTTTCGAGAGTCATTACGAATCGTCTCGCACGCAGGTTTGACGACTTCCAGCCTCCCGAACAAGCCGGTTTCCGAAAAGGCTTTAGTACCATAGACATACGCTGCGGCAGATTATACAGAAGACCGAAGAGTACAATCAGCCACTATGCTTGGCGTTTGTGGACTATGAGAAGGCCTTTGATTCAGTCGAAACCTGGGCTGTGCTACAGTCTCTCCAGCGGTGCCAAATTGACCATCGATACATCGAGGTGTTGAAGTGTCTGTATGAAAACGCCACCATGTCGGTTCGCCTCCAGGACCGGAACTCGAAACCTATCCAGTTGCAGCGAGGGGTGAGACAGGGAGACGTTATATCTCCGAAACTGTTCACCGCCGCCCTGGAAGATGTTTTTAAGCTTCTGGACTGGGGTGGACTCGGCATCAATATCAACGGCGAGTACATATCCCACCTCCGATTCGCTGACGATATCGTGGTCATGGCTGAGACTATGGAAGACCTAAGCACAATGCTCGATGGCCTCAGTAAGGTCTCTCAACAAGTGGGTCTTAAAATGAACATGGACAAGACGAAAATAATGTTAAAAGTCCGTGTCGCACCCACTCCTCTAAAGGTTGGAGACTCTACACTGGAAGTTGTTGACGAATATGTATACCTGGGACAAACAGTCCAGCTAGGTAGTTCCAACTTCAAGAAAGAGATCAATCGACGAATACAACTCGGCTGGGCAGCGTTCGGGAAGCTTCGCAATATCTTCACGTCCCAAATACCGCAGTGTCTCAAGACTAAGGTCTTTGACCAGTGTGTGTTGCCAGTGATGACTTACGGAACTGAGACATGGTCGCTTACTATGGGCCTCATAAGAAAGCTCAAGGTCACCCAAAGGGCAATGGAGCGTGCTATGCTCGGAGTTTCTCTGCGTGATCGAATCAGAAACGAGGAGATCCGCAGGAGAACTAAAGTAACCGACATAGCTCACAGAATCGCTAAACTGAAGTGGCAGTGGGCAGGGCACAAAGCTCGTAGAACAGATGGCCGATGGGGCAGTAAAGTTCTCGAGTGGCGACCGCGCACCGGAAAACGTAGCGTAGGCAGGCCTCCCACGCGGTGGACCGATGACCTGGTGAAGGTCGCGGGAAGCCGATGGATGCGGGCAGCGCAGGACCGGTCGTCGTGGAAATCCTTGGGGGAGGCCTTTGTCCAGCAGTGGACGATTTGTGGCTGATATCATGATGATGATGATGATTTTATATGAATTTGTAGCTGAAGAAGACCAACAAACCACAAGCATTCACAAACTATGTATTTTCAAGCTTGATTGGAAAGTTAGACTCTCCGCAATCATTTCATGAAATATTTATCAAAGCAAATGACGACTGATAATATTTATATGATTTTTTCAACCACCAAAATGATCATCAAAATGATTTTCCATTGTGGTTTGAGTTGAGGTGAGTAGTGAAGCTTCAAGTTTAATACACATCACAAAAAAGCATAAATAAGAAATGTGTAAAAAAAAAAATTTAGACAAGCAAACTCATTATCATACCCATATAGCGTAAACTTGATTGGAAAATTTATTATAAGCAACAGATTTTTATTTTTTCTATTTTTACAGATACGGAAGAATTACAGGCTCAACTATTTATGAAGCAGCTCACTGTAGAACTATCTCATCTGAACAAAATTATGGGAGAACATTCAAAATTTATTTCCATTGCGATGGATAGAGGAAAAAAAACTAGAAAAAGTAGTTCTCAACATAGTGAATAAAAAAGAAAAGGTAACTAATAGTTTTTCTGTTGTTTCAATATTTTGAATAAAACTATTTATAATGTTTAATTCAAGGCTTCTGTAATAATTAATATCATTGTTTCGGCATTTCAGATAAAAATTGAAGAAACTGGACTTTTTCTTAATGCCGAGTATCCTATTTTTGTTGCAACACGTAACGGGCTTACTGAAAATTACACAATAGAGATTAAATGACCTTCAACAGAAGCTCTTATATAATTTTATATCTAAAAGATAATAAAATGGCACCAAAATGTTGGACACAAGTACTACTTCAAATGTTTTTCAGCAAAAGGAAAATAGCACTTTTCTGTGTAGCACACCAAAATTTAAAAAATTCAAAAGAAGTAGATATTTATAATCATGTGCCATATGATAACAGCAGTGTATCTGTTAAGTATACTTACTGCAAAAAAAATTTTGGATAGATGCCAAAATTACAAGATCTATAAGCATATTTTTAATAAAACTATCTTGTAAATTTATAAATTAAACTCGTATGCTTTTTAAATACTATATTTTATTTTTTCTTATCGTGTTTGTGTAGTCATACCTGACTAACCCTGGTGTCAGAGTTTTCAAATCGCCTAAAGGCCTCTGGGCTCTGACGTGGTTTGTATAACGACCGCCACCAATGATAACGACCGGGACCGACGGCTTAACGTGCTCTCTGAAGCACGGAATCATCTTACTTTCGGACAATCAGAGTCGTGTTTTATAAAACTACAAGTTACAAGTTTACAAGTGTAATTCGATGTTCATTGCATAGCCGGTTTGCTCTCTGAAGTCTTGACGTGACTCTATAATGCAACGTACACTGAATTACACTTGAAATCTTGTGACTTGTAGTTTTATAAAACGGAGCCCTGGTCATTCAGCCTGCATTGTCCTAACCAAACTGGGAAAAACTTACAAAGTGATTTCTGAGAATGTCCCCAATGGGAATCAAAACTAGGACCTCCGGATCGTGAGCCTGACGCACTAACCACTAGACGATGGAGGCAGTTTTTTTTTTGTTTAATTTTAAATAAAGGTTAAGCCCACACAACAAATGGATAGGTAGTGCATTTAAAATTTTTACAAAAAAAAATCTTAAGTGGAGAAACTAGGCAAAAGTATGAATGCCAGGGACGAACAAGTACAACCAGTCAGACAGGAATGACGTCATCAGAACTATAGGTCCGTTTTGGCGCGAAAATTTAAACTGTTAATTTAAAACCGCATTTTTTCTAATAAATTACGGTGTTTTAATTTTTTAATATATTTGTGGCCTATTCTACATTGAATTCTTTAAAATGAAAACAAAAATATAAATATTGCATGTTCCCTATTCTCTTTTAGTTATGTTTGTACTAGCAAGGTAATAATGATGTAGTTAGGTATAAGTAGGAAAATAGTACCTAGCTAATCTTAAAGAAGTTATTATTACATGGAATGTACCTACTATTTCCTATACTAAATCTATTTTGATACCGACTGAAACTACTTAGCTAATAAGGTACTATTATTATTTAGAAACAAACAGAAGAACAGTTGTACCTACAAGCCTCACCTCAAAACTTGCTAAAATTATGATGTACCTACTATAGAAAACAATAAAACGTTACCTACTATTAACAGTTTAGTTTAGTAAATAAATATCGGAAACATTTACAGAGTTACAGTTACCAGTAACAGAGCATTCAACAAGCAACTTCCTTTTTTTTAATTCTTCAATCTTTTTTCTATTCCTAGTTAAATACATTTTCAATCAATTTACCACCCAAATAACACAGGTATATACACAAGTACAGCACAACCTATTTACTGCGTACTCACTATTGTGCGTCCGGCGGCAAAATGAGTCCGCACCGCACCGCAATAGCACAGTATATATATTAGTACTGCAATAGGCAGTACAGAAGAGGGTAATGGGTAAGAACCAGTTTGTGCCGAAGGGCGCAAAACAGTTGTTAGGATGGTTTAAAATATACATTTAAGGGGTAAAACGCGCGGGGGGAAAGGTATACGTCGCCGCGTGCAGCGCCCCAGTGACGTGCGGCGGAGTTGCGAATTAAAATTTCACATTCGGAACAAACTTACGTCCGAACAAAAACTTCTTAAATAATAGCCTAGATGGCAGAACTGTCGCTGAAGTAAAAATAACGGCGATTGCAATCTGGCGTCCGTATACGGACGCAATAGCGCGGTGGACGCAGGATTAAATGAGAATTTGGCAATGGGAGGACGCAAGAGTGTTTGTGGTATATATATATATATATATATATATATATATATATATATATATATATATATATATATATATATATATATATAAATAAATTCATTCTTCATTATGTATATAACAGAAACCATCAAACCAAGCACGTGTACTATTCAGTACCTTTGTTTTTGGTGTATAGATAATGCACATGAATGCCGCGCAGAGAAAGTATATATGATATTATATCTATATAAATGTACATCGCGCGAAATTCGATAATCACTTCTTAATATTGTTATTTATTTAATAAAAGAAAAAAATGTTTTCTTATCGGTCACCACGCTCAAAAAGTGTAACTATGTAATATCAAAGAAAAAGAAATACTGCATGAATAAAATAAATAAATAATTATAATTGCATAAGTTGATACAAAATGCTATGCAATAGCTTTACCGCGGCAGTCCCCGAGTGCCACACGTCTTTTGTTTTATGGATTATATAATGTTTATTTCTTTTTCCCCATATTTATAACAAAATTGTTAAGCTTTGCAATGTGAAAGATTTTTCACCAACCAAAATAAAAATAGTTATTCGGGGTTTGCTTCAAGACATGAATTATGATGATGTGGAGAGCCTTCTAAGAATTGTTCAGTAAAATACATAGTAGCCTCCTGTCACACACACACACACACACAAACACACACACACACACACACACACACACACACACACACAAAGTTCTGTTATATGTTCTTTGTTTATATTATTTTTCTTTAATCTTTTGTTGTTTTCCACTTCTTATAATAATCACTTAGTTTCTGTTAAGTTGCTTGGCCGCCACCTGTTAAATTTGTTTTATGTTAATGTTCTTTTGACCGCCACGAGACAGGCCTAGCCTAGTGTGGGGTCACAGTTAACTTGTATGTATTAGATAAGATAACTTCGTAAATAAAATTTTTATGTCGTTTAATACATACAAAAATAAAACATTTATACCCACAAGTATATACTCACACATAGATGTAGGTACTGTTTGGGGTAGGTAAGTCAATTAACAATAAAACCAATTTCAGTATAATATACAGGGTGTAACATAAAGGTGCAATGATACTTTAAGGTGGACTTGTACTGATTAATCTGAATAACTTTTTTTTCTACAACTTTGCTAAAATCACGATTTTTTTTTAAATTTTTCAAACAAAACCGGCCAAGCTGACCAATTTGTATGGAAAAATAAAAAAAACGCGATTTCAGCAAATTTGTTCAGTTTGATGAGTTTAAACCCATTTTAAAGTGTCACCTTTATTAACATTCCCTGTATAGAGAAATTAAAAATCACTACATATTCACTTAACGTAAATTTTTATTACGCCACTTCAAAGATTCTTAGACTGTGATTGTACTATAGAATAAAAAAAATATTCTTGTCGGGTATTCCTAACTAGAATTTAAATCGTATTAAAAAAGTTTTTATTCTTGTTAGGTATTACAAATTAACAATTTAAATCGTATTAAAAAATATTTTATTCTTATTAGGTATTCCAAGGGTGCGAGCTATGCTCGAAATTTCACTACGCGATCGAATCGGAAATGAGGAGATCCGTAGAAGAACCAAAGTAACCGACATAGCTCACAGAATCGCTAAACTGAAGTGGCAGTGGACAGGGCACATGCTCGTAGAACAGATGGCTATTGGGGTAGTAAAGTTCTCGTGTGGCCATCGCGAACCGGAAGATGTAGCGTAGGCAAGCCTTCCACTAGGTTGACCGACAACCTGGTGAAGGTCGCGGGAAGCCGCTAGATGGGGGCAGCGCAGGACCGGTCGTCATGGAAATCTTTGAGGGAGGCCTTTGTCCAGCAGTGGAAGTCTTTCGACTGATATGATGAGGTATTCCAAAGTAATAATTTAAAAACCTTCCTCGTGAACCAGTCCGCCCACTGGTGAAAACCGTATGAAAATCCGTAAGGTAGGTTGAATACCCACCTTACCCTACCCTACCTAACAACAATTTAGTACGACAATCATTTCAATTTATGACTTTCAGTTAAATGACTACGACAAACTCTATCATGTGTTAAAATAACAAACAGGGTGCAAGGTATAGATTTTCATAAACTGATACGGTGGTATTACCGATGCAAGCCAGTTTGTTTGTTCGGAAATAATTTTATGTGCCGTTCATCTTAGAATAATATATCAAATAAAGGGTTTATTTCTAAGATGAACGGCACATACAATTATTTCCTTTTTAATATTCAGTTTGGAGAAAGCTGTTCTTTTACAGCATATTTGGATATCAAGATTCGATTTTATAATAAACCTATTGGAAAATTATTTAAATAACAATATATAAATAAAACTCAATATTTGAATCAATATCTTCATTAAAAGTTATTTGTTCAAAGAGATTAAACTTTCATAATAAATATCGAAAGTATGTATACTATTATCGAACGCGTCACATCACAAATTAGACATTAAGGCCGAGGCGGCGGTGCGGGTTAGTGCGCGCGGAACACCTAGCTCCCGCCCCACACGTCTCCTTCACCCCCGCAATGCGTGATTAATTTTTAGCATAAAAGAATAAAAAAATGACTAACCGGTGAAATGTAATACTCGATTTATGTTTAGTGTGTTTTCGAGTATCGTTTTTTCATGATTTCACTGCACATTTGACCATTTTGATAGGTAATTTACTCGAAAATACTGCTAGGAATATCCCACGCACGCACTCCGCTAGCAGTCGATTATGACCGATAGCGCTTGCGCGTGGAACGTCGCTTTGTTCCTACCCGTGCCTACTGTTCTCATTATAAAGGACGTGCTCTGTACCTACATACTTACTCTGAGATATATTATGCAGCATAATTAAATTAAAATGGGTTAAATAATATAACAATGCAGTATTGCTTGCGCTACATTATACGTAGAATTTTTACTCGCAGCCTAAATATGAATTTCGGAAAGAAAATAAATTTTTGGGGTAATATGGAATACTTTTAATTTATAATATTAAAAAATTAGGTAAAGATGTAAACAAATGGATGACCATGGAAATAGACTAATAAAAAATAACACATTTACATAATTTTAAAATACAAAAAAAGGTTAGGTAACGATCGATCGTCCCCCCAGGTATAAAAAATGATCGAATAAATACCTAAAACATAAATGGAGTTAATTTATTTGGTGTCGAAATTACCCCCCAAAGTTGTAGGAAACACTTTGGGTGTACGATACTCTTAATAATTTTAAACTAAATGCTAAATCGTTAAAGTAAACGGAAATAGGAGGTTATGCAGGCCAGCAGCTGCGCTTGGAGGCAGGTAGTAGAATTTTGCAGGGCAGTAGTAGTGCTTGGTCACTAGTGATAACCAATTGGCGTGGCAGGTCGTAACGCTTGGTCACCAGTAGTAGTGCTTGGTCACCAGTGATAACCAATTGGCGTGCCAGGTCGTAATGCTTGGTCACCAGTAGTAGTGCTTGGTCACCAGTCATAACCAATTTCGATGGGCCTTTAAATTAGATAGAAGTAAAGGTTCTACTTCCCTTTGGGTAAGCGGCAGGTAGTGCAGAGCGGCGAAATAAATGCCGGTGGAAGACTCAGCAGTGACCCAGGGTTATAGTGATTCGTACGGGCAGGGTGGAAGAACCTACGAACATAAATAAAAATTTAGTTCGCAACAGCAACAAATAAATACGGATAGCTGTCTCTAAACATAAATCACTTACCCCTGTTAAATATAGGAGGTCTTGATAACAAAAAGAAAAATAACAGCACTTTATAATAATATTTTCGTCCAAACACACATTTCGACGGTCATCAATTGTTTCTCTCTTGTCAAAAGCTAACAATCATTTTCAAATTCTATTTTCATAGACGAACAAAACCAAAAGAGAATTTAATCATGAAACGCAAGAAAGAAGATCGGCTTGAATCGATACTTTGCGTTTCAATTAGTACTAACATACACTATGGACACTCCCTGCCGCTCTCTAGATTGCCGACATCGTCACCCAGATTGATACAGATTGGTTACAGTTTGGTTGTCGAACTTATAGGATTTCACCGCCATTTTGTTTGTTTCGTCATTCCTTTTTTGAAATGTCATTTGTTGCCTGTTGTATGAAGTGTCCAGGGTGTGCTATCGGTTTTTATATTTTTTTCAACCATAAACCGAGCGCGCCAAGAAACAGATCTTTAGGTAAATACCTATCGCGTGAAAAATACAATTGAAATCCATCTTTATTTGATGTAAAATCTTTTGCTACTAAATTCCGCCAACAAACCCGTTAGCTGTCAAAATAGTATTTCTTCCGTTTCTTTTTAACATAATCCACTAGATATGACTGGAAATCCGTTAAGTTGGCAACGCTTTCTTTAATAGAAATCACTACGTCTAATGATGAACTAACTAGAATGTCAAATGTCAGGCAGGATAAGGATACCACCAAAGTTTCTAGTAAGTGAACTACTCGGCACTCACGAACCACTTGACGAGCGCCACTAGATTGCAGCCCGTGGATTGCGTACAGTATTGTCCACCCCATCATTTCGCGGCCCGTATTGCGTGGTTCTACGCGTACACAAACTACAGCCCGTGTTCTACGGCTACACTAACTACGCAGCGGACGGCTCAGTTCCAGGGCTTAATTTGAACGCCCTATAGTTTGCAGACTACGGATGACGGGGGTATAGTTCATGTTAGAGGTCACATACTCACGTAGTTTATGAATCAAATTGTACAGGCTATAGACACACCCCGGACACTCCATACAAACGAGCGAGAAATGATATACATAATTATAACTGACGTATCTATAGGCAAGAATGCAGGTAGGGTTGAATCACACCGGCGGTATTGGTCACGAAATGTTTGTTAGTTATTTACTGAATGCAACAGTGTAAATACTAAACTCTTTTTTTTCATACTTTTCTGTTGTAAACAAACACCGTTCGAACAAAAAACACCACTTTCCGAATACACCATACACATTATGAGACTAAAAAACATTGTAAATGGTAACTGCGATGTGGACGTATGAATTAACACTGAAAACTGCTATTATTTTGTACATCTTTATACACTTTTTCCATAAAATTGCGAAATTGATAAAGGATTTGTCACAGATTAAAAATCGACATGATAGTTTTGTTGGTTTGGTGTAGAGATGGGACGAAGTGAATGACTGAATGAATGATTTTGAACTGTTGTTGCGAGCTGAAAACTGATTGTATAATTTGATTCCAAAGATTCATAATATGGGGTCCGCGAAGCGGGAAAAGCACGCGGGGCCGACTTGAGGGCGGGCAAACTTGGGGGTGCCAAATCGAAAACTAGGGGGTAATCTTTTTTGTTAGGTAGTCTTTGACCGACAAATCGCTACCGCTTATTAAATAAAGGTCATCTACTTCTATGACGCCGAAAATCGCTACCGCTTATTCCAAAAAAAGGTGTAAGTCAATTTGATCACCAAGATTCATGATATGGGGTCCAGGGGGCTTAGCCCCCTCCACCCATTTAAAACCCCCAACAAACCTTCGGGATCCGAGGAGGATGTGGGATTATCAGGGCGGGGAAAGCACGCGGGGCCCGGACCCCTAAAGGGGGCGTAGCCCCCGCCACCCATTTAAAACCTCCAACAAACCTTCGGGATCCGAGGGGGATGTGGGAGTATCAGGGCGGGGAAAGCACGCGGGGCCCAGACCCCTATCGGGGGCGTAGCCCCCGCCACCCATTTAAAACCTCCAACAAACCTTCGGGATCCGAGGGGGATGTGGTAGTATCAGGGCGGGGAAAGCACGCGGGGCCCGGACCCCTAACGGGGACGTAGGCCCCGCCACCCATTTAAAGCCCCCAACAAACCTTCGGGATCCGAGGGGAATGTGGGAGTATCAGGGCGGGGAAAGACGCGGGGCCCGGACCCCTAACGGGGGCGTAGCCCCCGCCACCCATTTAAAACCCCCAACAAACCTTCGGGATCCGAGGGGGACGTGGGAGTATCAGGGCGGGGAAAGCACGCGGGGCCGACAAACTCGGGGCTCCTACTTCTTCATTCTCATGTTAAACCTAACACTACGACTGTGCGGGGAGGCAAGCTAAGCTCGCCTCCCCGCACAGTCTCCGAACCTAACGGATCCGAGTCGGGGTGCTCCGAAAGTCCGAGCTCGCTTCGCTCGCTCCCGCTTCTATTTAGAACTCCCCGTAACTCACTCGCGGACCTCATATTATGAATCTTTGGGATCAAATTGACTTAGACCTTGACCTTGAAATGACCTTGACCTTGACGGATTACCCCCTGGTTTTCGATTTGTTACCCCCAAGTTTGTCTGCCCTCAAGTCGGCCCCGCGTGCTTTCCCCGCCTTGATACTACCACATCCCCCTCGGATCCCGAAGGTTTGTTGGGGGTTTTAACCCCATATTATGAATCTTTGGAATCAAATTATACAATCAGTAATAAGTCATCTTTGGTCCTACATAAACTCACAAAACAAAGACAAAAGAGTATACCTAAAAATACAATTTTCAAAAATTCATAACTCAAAAACCGCTGGTTTCCTAACCTTGAAATTTGGTATGGATGTTCAGCTAAAGCCTATCTCTTACCAAAAAATCGCGGACTGCCAAATCGATGTACCCTATTGTACAGTTGAGCCCAAAGATGACCCAATTTTTAGCTCGCAACAACAGTTCAAAATCATTCATTCACTCATTCACTTCATCCCATCTCTACACCAAAGCAACAAAACTATCATGTCGATTTTTAATCTGTGACAAAATCCTTTATCAATTTCGCAATTTTATGGAAAAAGTCTTAAAAGATGTATAAAATAATAGCAGTTTTCAGTGTTCATTCATACGTCCACGTCGCAGTTACCATTTACAATGTTTTTTAGTCTCATAATGTGTATGGTGTATTTGGAAAGTGGTGTTTTTTGTTCGAGCGGTGGTTGTTTACAACATAAGACAAGTATGAAAAAAAAAGAGTTCAGTTGGGCCTTTACGTTCGGTAACTGGTTGGTTTTTATGGTTGTGAACGAAATCACAGCGGCGCGCAAAGTGAATATAGTGAATAAAAGTGCTTGCGTAGCTCGTCCTTTACGTTTGGTACTCAATCTACACCCAATCTGAGTGACGGGGGGGTGAGGTCGAATCTAGAGAGCGGCAGGGAGTGTCCATACTGTACGTTAGTACTAATATATATACTGTGCTATAGATTACGTTCCGTAGTTGGCAGGGTGTAGATTGTGTACAAATAGTTCCAATACATCAGTCCACGAACTACGGGGTGTACACTACAGGCTGCAAACTATCAGCCCGGGCGATAGTAGACGCACCGTGGAACACGGCCCGTATTTTGTGTACTGAATTGCTCAGGGGTATAGTTCATGTTATAAATTTGACCCCGTAAATGTTAATCAGTTTCCCATTTCCGCCTATCAATTCTTATGGGTGCGTTCAGTAAAAGGCCTTATCACATCTGTGCATAGAGGTACCTATGCGTAACATAACAATCAACCTTGACATGAACAACTTGGTACTCTATAATAGGTAATCTTTCCTAGTAATTGTAGATTAACTTTGGCAGTGTCAATTAAAACAGTAAGAGTTGTAATAAATCTCATTGTATAATCAAGAATAGAATAATGAAAGAAAGAAAGAAAGAAAGAAATAAAGTTTATTCGGCAAAAAATAAATAGAAAAATAATTACAATATTAGGTACTTAATTGAAATAAACTATAGCTAAAGATTAAAACTAAAATTAAATTTTATGCCGAATAAGTCCAAGACTCAGCATGGTGCTGTGGTTTTATTATCTAAAGCCACAGCGCTGATATTCTGTCCGGACCCAAAGGAGGGGAGAAAAAGGAAAAGGGGTGGGCCTACGTACAGAGCGGACTCACTTTAGGATTTAATTGGTGTGAAGGTGATCAATCGGTAAATACAATATTATTAAGGTTATAATTACAGTAAAAGGTTATAATCAATAATAGGTTGTAATAAAAATAATTATAATAAGTTAGGTTGGTTTACGATTAATAAATTAAAAAAAAATTAATAAATATATACTAGAAGGACGACGGACAACAGCTGGAGTAGTTTCATACGTCACACGAGATGGGCGGTACGCCCGGCTTTTTGTTCCTCAAGACAAAACGTACTAATTTTATGCTTGAATCTGAAAACCGAGACGCACTCTCTTAGAGGTGGAGGTAGGTTGTTCCAGATTTTACTCGCAGCGTATTTAAAACTACCCCGGAAAGTAGTTGTTTTGTGTCGCGGAATGACCAGTAAATACGACGATGCTCGGGTACAGTATTTATTTGTATTGCTGGACCAAGTAAGTTTATCATAGAGATATTTTGGTTTTTTACTTTTAATAATACCAAACAGTAACACAGCTAAATGTTTGTAACGTCGGGATTTCATGTTAAGAACATTTACACTATTGAGATACGGAGTGATATGGCTTCTACGTGGGATATCAAGACAGAATCTAGTACATGCATTTTGTATACGCTGTGTTAAACGGATTGTCCTGTGTAGTAAGCGAGGGCCATACACAACATCACCATAGTTTAGTTTAGAAAGAATTAAACTGTCCACAAGTAGCTGTCTGACTGACACGCTAAGGAATTCTCGTATCTGATAGAGTATTTTCAGACGATAAAAGCAATTTTTGACAACACCAGCTATATGCTTCTCAAATCTCAGACTAGCGTCTAGAGTCAAACCAAGATTACGAGCAGTGTGAACATATTCTATCTTTTCACCGGCTACTATTATGTTAGGTTGTTGAAACAAAACCTTTTTTACGAGGTGTTTGGAACCAAGCACCATGAATTTTGATTTCACAGGATTAAGGACTAAACAGTTGCGATTTGACCAATGTACCAACCTCTTGAGGTCGCTATTAATGCTCACAAGAGCCCGATCCAAATTTTCAGGTGTAAAAGAAAGATAAAGTTGTACGTCATCTGCGTACATGTGGTATCTACAATTGTGAAAACAAGTTGTCATATCACTGCTGTAAAGTATGAACAGCAGAGGGCCAAGAATAGATCCCTGTGGCACACCACGTACAACTGGACAAAAAACTGAAGAGTCAGATGAGCCAGTGTCATCGCTCATTTCTACCTTTTGAAAGCGCTGTGATAGGTAACTTTCAAACCATTTAACAGTGTTCACGTCGAAACCATAATATGACATTTTGGACAGCAGCAGATTTAAATTGATGCAGTCGAAAGCGCGGGAGAAGTCCAGTAGGACCATAATAGTGACTTGATCTGCGTCTTGTGCTTCAAGGATATTGCTAGAGACGTCAAGCAATGCAGTGGATGTGCTGCGACCATTACGAAAGCCTGATTGAACATCAGACAGTACAAAAAAAGATTCAAGGAATTCAGTTAATTGAGCGTAGACAACCTTTTCTAGGACTTTAGATAAACAAGGCAGGATGCTAATTGGCCTAAGCTCTTTGATACTAGTCGGATTAGTAACCTTAGGTATTGGATGAACCAGTGCCTTCTTCCGGAGCGTCGGAAAAGTACTAAAGGTAATCGAACAATTTACGATAGCAGTAATGGCCTCCAAAGAATGGGGGAGCGTCATCAAAATCATTTCTAGAGTTAAACCATCTACTCCCATTGCATTAGATTTTAAACCGTTAATGAACTTGAGTACTACAATCTCATTTACTGTTGTAAGGGAAAATTTACCTTCACAGTACCTGTGGAACTCAAAATAAGTCATGTCAGATAGATTAGCAATGGTTTCACCAGGAACATCTAGAAAATGCTTGTTCACTGCCGTTGGATCCCGCAGATGCAATGGAAGTACCAGATCACTTTTAGGTGGAAGGGCTGAAGATTTGATAATGACATGACCATCTTTGATGAATAGTAATGTGTATCTAGAAAGAAAGTGTTTACGTGCTTGTAACTTGTGCACTAATGGATAAGCTTTCTAAAACGTTGTATACAAATAGCAACACCAATTAAAAAAAAAACACGTAATGAGAGCAACATGAATAAATGTTCTTTCGAAGTATCTTAGGATTAACAGGTATCCAGGTGGGAAAATGGATTTTTACAGGCGCTGTTTCTAAACAGTTAAACTGTTAAAAGTTTTTAAACTGCCTATAGGGGTTATCGGCTGCCTTCTACTAATAGCAATTCCCTTAATCTATTATGGGAATTGCTATTAGTAGAAGGCAGCCGATAGCCCCTATAGGCAGTTTAAAAACTTTGGGTAGCGTGACTCGCCACTAGCTGTACAACCTCCACCAACCCGGATTTGGCCCCCGTGTGTGGAGTATGGCCTAACCAAAGTATATATATTAGTACTTACTAACATACAGTATGGATACTCCCTGCCGCTCACTAGATTGCGACATCACCCCCTCGTCACCCACATTGATACAGATTGGTTACAGTTTGATTGTCGACCGCATAGAATTTTTCGTCATTCCCTTATTGAAATGTCATGGCCCGTTGTATGAAGTGTCCAGGGTGTGGCCTAACCTTCCCGAGCTTGGGAAGAGCCCGCCCCCCAGCAGTGGGGACGTTAGAATCCATGGGCGTTGCCAGCTAATGGGTCAATGGGGGAGCAAATTGATTGATAGAGGAAGTGTAGGTGTAGAAAGAGGCAAGCGAAGCGAACCTGAAGAAGCAACCAACCAACCAGCCAACCAACCAACCAACCAACCAACCAACCAACCAGGCAGCCAATTAACCGCCCGGCCAGCCAACCAGGCAGCCAATTAACCGCCCGGCCAGCCAACCAGGCAGCCAATTAACCGCCCGGCCAGCCAACCAGGCAGCAAATTGACCGCCTGGCTAGCCAACCAGGCAGCCAATTGACCGCCCGGCCAGCCAACCAGGCAGCCAATTAACCGCCCGGCCAGCCAACCAGACAGCTAGTTAACCGCCCGGCCAGCCAACCAGCTAGCCAATTAACCGCCCGGCCAGCCAACCAGGCAGCCAATTAACCGCCCGGCCAGCCAACCAGGCAGCCAATTAAACGCCCGGCCAGCCAACCAGGCAGCCAATTAACCGCCCGTCCAGCCAACCAGGCAGCCAATTAACCGCCCGGCCAGCCAACCAGGCAGCCAATTAACCGCCCGGCCAGCCAACCAGCCAGCCAATTAACGGCCCGGCCAGCCAACCAGCCAGCCAATTAACCGCCCGGCCAGCCAACCAGCCAGCCAATTAACCGCCCGGCCAGCCAACCAGCCAGCCAATTAACCGCCCGGCCAGCCAACCAGCCAGCCAATTAACCGCCCGGCCAGCCAACCAGCCAACCAATTAACCGCCCGGCCAGACAACCAGCCAGCCAATTAACCGCTCGGCCAGCAAACCAGGCAGCCAATTAACCGCCCGGCCAGACAACCAGGCAGCAAATTAACCGCCCGGCCAGCCGACCAGGCAGCCAATTAACCGCCCGGCCAGCCAATCAGGCAGCCAATTAACCGCCCGGCCAGCCAACCAGGCAGCCAATTAACCGCCCGGCCAGCAACCAGGCAGCCAATTAACCGCCCGGCCAGCCAACCAGGCAGCCAATTAACCGCCCGGCCAGCCAACCAGGCAGCCAATTAACCGCCCGGCCAGCCAACCAGGCAGCAAATTGACCGCCTGGCCAGCCAACCAGGCAGCCAATTGACCGCCCGGCCAGCCAACCAGGCAGCCAATTAACCGCCCGGCCAGCCAACCAGACAGCTAATTAACCGCCCGGCCAGCCAACCAGCCAGCCAATTAACCGCCCGGCCAGCCAACCAGGCAGCCAATTAACCGCCCGGCCAGCCAACCAGGCAGCCAATTAACCGCCCGGCCAGCCAACCAGCCAGCCAATTAACCGCCCGTCCAGCCAACCAGGCAGCCAATTAACCGCTCGGCCAGCCAACCAGGCAGCCAATTAACCGCCCGGCCAGCCAACCAGGCAGCTAATTAACCGCCCGGCCGGCTAACCAGCCAGCCAATTAACCGCCCGGCTGGCCAACCAGGCAGACAATTAACCGCCCGGCCAGCCAACCAGGCAGCCAATTAACCGACCGGCCAGCCAACCAGGCAGCCAATTAACCGCCCGGCCAGCCAACTAGGCAGCCAATTAACCGCCCGTCCAGCCAAACGGGCAGCCAATTAACCGCCCGGCCATTTAACCAGGCAGCCAATTAACCGCCCGGCCAGCCAACCAGGCAGACAATTAACCGCCCGGCCGGCCAACCAGCCAGCCAACTAACCGCCCGGCCGGCCAACCAGCCAGCCAATTAACCGCCCGGCCGGCCAACCAGGCAGCCAATTAAACGCCCGGCCAGCCAACCAGGCAGCCAATTAACCGCCCGGCCAGCCAACCAGGCAGCCAATTAACCGCCCGGCCAGCCAACCAGGCAGCCAATTAACCGCCCGGCCAGCCAACCAGCCAGCCAATTAACCGCCCGGCCAGCCAACCAGCCAGCCAATTAACCGCCCGGCCAGCCAACCAGGCAGCCAATTAACCGCCCGGCCAGCCAAACAGGCAGCCAATTAACCGCCCGGCCAGCCAAACAGGCAGCCAATTAACCGCCCGGCCAGCCAACCAGCCAGCCAATTAACCACCCGGTAAGCCAACCAGCCAGCCAATTAACCGCCCGGCCAGCCAACCAGCCAGCCAATTAACCGCCCGGCCAGCCAACCAGCCAGCCAATTAAACGCCCGGCCAGCCAACCAGCCAGCCAATTAACCGCCCGGCTAGCCAACCAGCCAGCCATTTAACCGCCCGGCCAGCCAACCAGCCAGCCAATTAACCGCCCGGCCAGCCAACTAGCCAGCAAATTAACCGCCCGGCCAGCCAACCAGGCAGCCAATTTACCGCCCGGCCAGCCAACCAGGCAGCCAATTAACTGCCCGGCGAGCCAACCAGGCAGCCAATTAACCGCCCGGCCAGCCAACCAGGCAGCCAATTAACCGCCCGGCCAGCCAACCAGCCAGCCAATTAACCGCCCGGCCAGCCAACCAGCCAGCCAATTAACCGCCCGGCCAGCCAACCAGCCAGCCAATTAACCGCCCGGCCAGCCAACCAGCCAGCCAATTAACCGCCCGGCCAGCGAACCAGCCAGCCAATTAACCGCCCGGCCAGCCAACCAGCCAGCCAATTAACCGCCCGGCCAGCCAACCAGCCAGCCAATTAACCGCCCGGCCAGCCAACCAGCCAGCCAATGAACCGCCCTGCCAGCCAACCAGCCAGCCAATTAACCGCCCGGCCAGCCAACCAGCCAGCCAATTAACCGCCCGGCCAGCCAACCAGCCAGCCAATTAACCGCCCGGCCAGCCAACCAGCCAGCCAATTAACCACCCGGCCAGCCAACCAGCCAGCCAATTAACCGCCCGGCCAGCCAACCAGCCAGCCAACTAACCGCCCGGCCAGCCAACCAGCCAGCCAATGAACCGCCCTGCCAGCCAACCAGCCAGCCAATTAACCGCCCGGCCAGCCAACCAGCCAGCCAATTAACCGCCCGGCCAGCCAACCAGCCAGCCAATTAACCGCCCGGCCAGCCAACCAGCCAGCCAATTAACCGCCCGGCCAGCCAACCAGCCAGCCAATTAACCGCCCGGCCAGCCAACCAGCCAGCCAATTAACCGCCCGGCCAGCCAAACAGCCAGCCAATTAACCGCCCGGCCAGCCAACCAGCCAGCCAATTAACCGCCCGGCCAGCCAGCCAGGCAGCCAATTAACCGCCCGGCCAGCCAACCAGGCAGCAAATTAACCGCCCGGCCAGCCAATCAGGCAGCCAATTAACCGCCCGGCCAGCCAACCAGGCAGCCAATTAACCGCCCGGCCAGCCAACCAGGCAGCCAATTAACCGCCCGGCCAGCCAAACAGGCAGCCAATTAACCGCCCGGCCAGCCAACCAGCCAGCCAATTGACCGCCCGGCCAGCCAACCAGGCAGCCAATTAACCGCCCGGCCAGCCAACCAGGCAGCCAATTGACCGCCTGGCCAGCCAACCACGCAGCCAATTGACCGCCCGGCCAGCCAACCAGGCAGCCAATTAACTGCCCGGCCAACCAACCAGGCAGCCAATTAACCGCGCGGCCAGCCAACCAGGCAGCTAATAAACCGCCCGGCCAGCCAACCAGGCAGCCAATAAACCGCCTGGCCAGCCAACCAGGCAGCCAAATTACCGCCTGGCCAGCCAACAAGGCAGCCAATTAACCGCCCGGCCAGCCAACCAGGCAGCCAATTAACCGCCCGGCCAGCCAACCAGCCAGCCAAATAACCGCCCGGCCAGCCAACAAGCCAGCCAATTAACTGCCCGGCCAGCCATTTAGCCAGCAAATTAACCGCCCGGCCAGCCAACCAGGCAGCCAATTAACCGCCCGGCCAGCCAACCAGGCTGCCAATTAACTGCCCATCGACCCAACCAGGCAGCCAATTAACCGCCCGGCCAGCCAACCAGGCAGCCAATTAACCGCCCGGCCAGCCAACCAGGCAGCCAATTAACCGCCCGGCCAGCCAACCAGGCAGCCAATTAACCGCCCGGCCAGCCAACCAGGCAGCCAATTAACCGCCCGGCCAGCCAACCAGGCAGCCAATTAACCGCCCGGCCAGCCAACCAGGCAGCCAATTGACCGCCCGGCCAGCCAACCAGGCAGCCAATTGACCGCCCGGCCAGCCATCCAGGCAGCCAATTGACCGCCCGGCCAGCCAACCAGGCAGCCAATTAACCGCCCGGCCAGCCAACCAGGCAGCCAATTAACAGCCCGGCCAACCACCCGGCCAGCCAGCCAGCCAGCCAGCAAGCCAGCCAGCCAGCCAACCAACCGCCCGGACAGCCAACCAGCCAGCCAGCCAACCGCCCGGCCAGCCAAACAGCCAGCCAACCAACCGCCCGGCCAGCCAACCAGGCAGCCAATTAACCGCCCGGCCAGCCAACCAGGCAGCCAATTAACCGCCCGGCCAGCCAACCAGGCAACCAATTAACCGCCCGGCCAGCCAACCAGGCAGCCAATTAACCGCCCGGCCAGCCAACCAGGAAGCCAATTAACCGCCCGTCCAGCCAACCAGGCAGCCAATTAACCGCCCGGCCAGCCAACCAGGCAGCCAATTAACCGCCCGGCCAGCCAACCAGTCAGCCAATTAACCGCCCGGCCGGCTAACCAGCCAGCCAATTAACCGCCCGGCCGGCCAACCAGGCAGCCAATTAACCGCTCGGCCAGCCAACCAGGCAGCCAATTAACCGCCCGGCCAGCCAACCAGGCAGCCAATTAACCGCCCGGCCAGCCAACCAGGCAGCCAATTAACCGCCCGTCCAGCCAACCAGGCAGCCAATTAACCGCCCGGCCGGCCAACCAGGCAGCCAATAAACCGCCCGGCCAGCCAACCAGGCAGCCAATTAACCGCCGTCCAGCCAACCAGGCAGCCAATTAACCGCCCGGCCAGCCAAACAGGCAGCCAATTAACCGCCCGGCCAGCCAAACAGGCAGCCAATTAACCGCCTGGCCAGCCAACCAGCCAGCCAATTTACCGCCCGGCCAGCCAACCAGCCAGCCAATTAACCGCCCGGCCAGCCAACCAGGCAGCCAATTAACCGCCCGGCCAGCCAACCAGGCAGCCAATTAACCGCCCGGCCAGCCAACCAGGCAGCCAATTAACCGCCCGGCCAGCCAACCAGGCAGCCAATTAACCGCCCGGCCAGCCAACCAGGCAGCCAATTGACCGCCCGGCCAGCCAACCAGGCAGCCAATTAACCGCCCGGCCAGCCAACCAGGCAGCCAATTGACCGCCCGGCCAGCCAACCAGGCAGCCAATTGACCGCCCGGCCAGCCATCCAGGCAGCCAATTGACCGCCCGGCCAGCCAACCAGGCAGCCAATTAACCGCCCGGCCAGCCAACCAGGCAGCCAATTAACCGCCCGGCCAGCCAACCAGGCAGCCAATTAACCGCCCGGCCAGCCAACCAGGCAGCCAATTAACCGCCCGGCCAGCCAATTAACCACCTGGCCAGCCAACCAGGCAGCCAATTAACCGCCCGTCCAGCCAACCAGGCAGCTAATTAACCGCCCGGCCCGCCAACCAGGCAGCCAATTAACCGCCCGGCCAGCCAACCAGGCAGCCAATTAACCGCCCGGCCAGCCAACCAGCCAGCCAATTAACCGCCCGGCCAGCCAAACAGGCAGCCAATTAACCGCCCGGCCAGCCAACCAGCCAGCCAATTTACCGCCCGGCCAGCCAACCAGCCAGCCAATTAACCGCCCGGCCAGCCAACCAGCCAGCCTATTAACCGCCCGGCCAGCCAACCAGCCAGCCAATTTACCGCCCGGCCAGCCAACCAGCCAGCTAATTAAACGCCCGGCCAGCCAACCAGCCAGCCAATTAACCGCCCGGCTAGCCAACCAGCCAGCCAATTAACCGCCCGGCCAGCCAACCAGCAAGCCAATTAACCGCACGGCCAGCAAACCAGCCAGCCAATTAACCGCCCGGCCAGCCAACCAGCCAGCCAATTAACCGCCCGGCCAGCCAACCAGCCAGCCAATTAACCGCCCGGCCAGCCAACCAGCCAGCCAATTAACCGCCCGGCCAGCCAACCAGCCAGCCAATTAACCGCCCGGCCAGCCAACCAGGCAGCCAATTAACCGCCCGGCCAGCCAACCAGGCAGCCAATTAACCGCCCAGCCAGCCAACCAGGCAGCCAATTGACCGCCCGGCCAGCCAACCAGGCAGCCAATTGAACGCCCGGCCAGCCAACCAGGCAGCCAATTGACCGCCCGGCCAGCCAACCAGGCAGCCAATTAACCGCCCGGCCAGCCAACCAGGCAGCCAATTAACCGCCCGGCCAGCCAACCAGGCAGCCAATTAACCGCCCGGCCAGCCAACCAGGCAGCCAATTAACCGCCCGGCCAGCCAACCAGGCAGCCAATTAACCGCCCGGCCAACCGCCCGGCCAGCCAGCCAGCCAGCCAGCCAGCCAGCCAACCAACCGCCCGGCCAGCCAACCAGCCAGCCAGCCAACCGCCCGGCCAGCCAAACAGCCAGCCAACCAACCGCCCGGCAAGCCAACCAGGCAGCCAATTAACCGCCCGGCCAGCCAACCAGGCAACCAATTAACCGCCCGGCCAGCCAACCAGGCAGCCAATTAACCGCCCGGCCAGCCAACCAGGCAGCCAATTAACCGCCCGGCCAGCCAACCAGGCAGCCAATTAACCGCCCGGCCAGCCAACCAGGCAGCCAATTAACCGCCCGTCCAGCCAACCAGGCAGCCAATTATTCGCCCAGCCAGCCAACCAGGCAGCCAATTAACCGCCCGGCCAGCCAACCAGGCAGCCAATTAACCGCCCGGCCGGTTATACAGCCAGCCAATTAACCGCCCGGCCGGCCAACCAGGCAGCCAATTAACCGCCCGGCCAGCCAACCAGGCAGCCAATTAACCGCCCGGCCAGCCAACCGGGCAGCCAATTAACCGCCCGTCCAGCCAACTGGGCAGCCAATTAACCGCCCGGCCAGGCAACCAGGCAGCCAATTAACCGCCCGGCCAGCCAACCAGGCAGCCAATTAACCGCCCGGCCAGCCAACCAGGCAGCCAATTAACCGCCCGGCCAGCCAAGAAGGCAGCCAATTAACCGCCCGGCCAGCCAAACAGGCAGCCAATTAACCGCCCGGCCAGCCAACCAGCCAGCCAATTAACCGCCCGGCCAGCCAACCAGCCAGCCAATTAACCGCCCGGCCAGCCAACCAGCCAGCCAATTAACCGCTCGGCCAGCCAACCAGCCAGCCAATTAACCGTCCGGCCAGCCAACCAGCCAGCCAATTAAACGCCCGGCCAGCCAACCAGCCAGCCAATTAACCACCCGGCCAGCCAACCAGCCAGCCAATTAACCGCCCGGCCAGCCAAACAGGCAGCCAATTAACCGCCCGGCCAGCCAAACAGGCAGCCAATTAACCGCCCGGCCAGCCAACCAGCCAGCCAATTAACCGCCCGGCCAGCCAACCAGCCAGCCAATTAACCGCCCGGCCAGCCAACCAGCCAACCAATTAACCGCTCGGCCAGCCAACCAGCCAGCCAATTAACCGCTCGGCCAGCCAACCAGCCAGCCAATTAAACGCCCGGCCAGCCAACCAGCCAGCCAATTAACCGCCCGGCTAGCCAACCAGCCAGCCAATTAACCGCCCGGCTAGCCAACCAGCCAGCCAATTAACCGCCCGGCCAGCCAACCAGCAAGCCAATTAACCGCCCGGCCAGCCAACCAGCCAGCCAATTAACCGCCCGGCCAGCCAACCAGCCAGCCAATTAACCGCCCGGCCAGCCAACCAGCCAGCCAATTAACCGCCCGGCCAGCCAACCAGCCAGCCAATTAACCGCCCGGCCAGCCAACCAGCCAGCCAATTAACCGCCCGTCCAGCCAACCAGCCAGCCAATTAACCGCCCGGCCAGCCAACCAGCCAGCCAATTAACCGCCCGGCCAGCCAACCAGCCAGCCAATTAACCGCCCGGCCAGCCAACCAGGCAGCCAATTAACCACCCGGCCAGCCAACCAGAGGTCCTACGCTTCAATGGATATCATCATACCTAGTTAACAGACAACAATGTGTAGTTATTAAAAAATCAGACAGCAATCAGAAATCAATCAGCCAACCAACCGCCCGGCCGGCCAACCAGGCAGCCAATTAAACGCCCGGCCAGCCAACCAGGCAGCCAATTAACCGCCCGGCCAGCCAACCAGCCAGCCAACCAACCGCCCGTCCAGCCAACCAGGCAGCCAATTAACCGCCCAGCCAGCCAACCGGGCAGCCAATTAACCGCCCGGCCAGCCAACCAGGCAGCCAATTAACCGCCCGGCCGGTTAACCAGCCAGCCAATTAACCGCCTGGCCGGCCAACCAGGCAGCCAATTAACCGCCCGGCCAGCCAACCAGGCAGCCAATTAACCGCCCGGCCAGCCAACCGGGCAGCCAATTAACCGCTCGTCCAGCCAACTGGGCAGCCAATTAACCGCCCGGCCAGCCAACCAGGCAGCCAATTAACCGCCAGGCCAGCCAACCAGGCAGCCAATTAACCGCCCGGCCAGCCAAACAGGCAGCCAATTAACCGCCCGGCCAGCCAAACAGGCAGCCAATTAACCGCCCGGCCAGCCAACCAGCCAGCCAATTAACCGCCCGGCCAGCCAACCAGCCAGCCAATTAACCGCCCGGCCAGCCAACCAGCCAGCCAATTAACCGCTCGGCCAGCCAACCAGCCAGCCAATTAACCGCCCGGCCAGCCAACCAGCCAGCCAATTAACCGCCCGGCCAGCCAACCAGCCAGCCAATTAACCGCCCGGCCAGCCAACCAGCCAGCCAATTAACCGCCCGGCCAGCCAACCAGCCAGCCAATTAACCGCCCGTCCAGCCAACCAGCCAGCCAATTAACCGCCCAGCCAGCCAACCAGCCAGCCAATTAACCGCCCGGCCAGCCAACCAGGCAGCCAATTAACCGCCCGGCCAGCCAACCAGGCAGCCAATTAACCGCCCGGCCAGCCAACCAGGCAGCCAATTAACCGCCCGGCCAGCCAACCAGGCAGCCAATTAACCGCCCGGCCAGCCAACCAGGCAGCCAATTAACCGCCCGGTCAGCCAACCAGGCAGCCAATTGGCCGCCCGTCCAGCCAACCAGGCAGCCAATTGACCGCCCGGCCAGCCAACCAGGCAGCCAATCAACCGCCCGGCCAGCCAACCAGGCAGCCAATTAACCGCCCGGCCAGCAAACCAGGCAGCCAATTAACCGCCTGGCCAGCCAACCAGGCAGCCAATTAACCGCCCGGCCAGCCAACCAGGCAGCCAATTAACCGCCCGGCCAGCCAACCAGGCAGCCAATTAACCGCCTGGCCAGCCAACCAGGCAGCCAATTAACCACCCGGCCAGCCAACCAGGCAGCCAATTAACCGCCCGGCCAACCGCCCGGCCAGCCAACCGCCCGGCCAGCCAGCCAGCCAGCCAGCCAGCCAGCCAGCCAACCAACCGCCCGGCCGGCCAACCAGGCAGCCAATTAAACGCCCGGCCAGCCAACCAGGCAGCCAATTAACCGCCCGGCCAGCCAACCAGCCAGCCAACCAACCGCCCGGCAAGCCAACCAGCCAGCCAACCAACCGCCCGGCCAGCCAACCAGCCAGCCAACCAACCGCCCGGCCAGCCAACCATTATTTAATCAATTCCTCGTTCTCAACTGGAACATTTCCTGAACTCTTGAAAATTTCAATAGTGAAGCCACTGTTTAAAAAAGGCAGTAAAGAAGAAGTCAAAAATTACGTTAATCCCAATTTTTTCAAAGATATATGAAACGTGCATGCTTTAGAGACTTCTTGAATTTTGTGATAAATATAAGCTTATTAATGATGAACAATTTGGATTTCGGAAAGGAAAATCGACTACACTAGCTCTTTTCTCTCTACTTCAAATTATTCTGACTAATGTTAACAAAAATTTTATGACTACAGGGCTTTTCCTTGATCTTTCTAAGGCATTTGACAGAATTCAGCATGACATACTACTTTCCAAATTAGAAACGATTAGAGGTCCTACGCTTCAATGGATATCATCATACCTAGTTAACAGACAACAATGTGTAGTTATTAAAAAATCAGACAGCAAAAACAACATAGTATCGTACTCCTCTAATTATAAAACAAATAAATATGGCGTTCCTCAGGGAAGTGTGTTGGGACCAATCTTATTTATACTATACGTAAATAGTATTACTGACATAACTAATCATAAATGCATTTTATACGCTGATGATATTTCCATTATAGTAACTTCTGACAAAAAGAGTACTTCAATCGAGGAACATGAAAACGACATTAATAATACATTAGAAAAAATAATAGACTGGCTTGACATTAATAATTTGAAAATTAACTTGAATAAAACTAATTATATACAATTTAATAAGTCTTTTAATAATAAATATAATTACAATTTAGACATTCAGTATGAAAATTATACAATCAACGAGGTTAATAATGTAGCGGCACTCCGCTACCTATTCCGCTCCGCTTATGAAACGCTGCAACCTAAAACGCATCACGCTCTGACGTCACTCCGAGTCGTGTTGGTGTGCCGCGATACCGGACCGCGAAAACAGTTCTGATCTACCCTCTCGCCTGCGCAACTGGCGTGTGTTGTGAATTACGTTTTATTACCTATTAAGTTTTTATACCCAAAATTGTACTCTGAAATTAAACGATTAATAATATTTGTATTAGACTCAGTCATTCCATAATCTGCTATCAGTTTTACTTCTCCGAGCAATCCACTTCACTGGTGACCCGACGTTGGACATCAACGCAACCACAAAGGATGTCTGTAAACGGAGATGAACAGTTCCGGGATGTGCTACCGCTTGGAGATCGTGAGCAAAACCAAAACGGTGCTGGTGCAGTGAACAATCAAGGTGCTGGAACAAACAACACCCCGGGAAACACGCGTATTGACAACAATAGTACAGGCCGAGACTACTGTGGCATAAGCGGAAGCGATATTTTTCGCGTCGGTGTTCGCGTTCCGCCTTTCTGGCATGAAGAGCCTGAGGTGTGGTTCGCGCAAATCGAGAGCCAGTTTGTTATATCCGGAATAACGAACGATACCACCAAGTTCCACTTCGTGACTGGGCAGCTGGACCAGGAGTACGCTAGAGTTGTAAAAGACGTTATCACTTCTCCGCCGCCATCTGGAAGGTATGACAAACTTAAGTCTGAGCTTATTAAACGCATTTCTCAATCGCGCGAAAAGAAAACGCTTCAGCTTATACAACACGAACAGCTTGGCGACAGAAAGCCATCGCAATTCCTACGTCATTTACGTAGTTTGGCAGCGCCTAATATACCTGATGATTTTTTGCGTACTGTCTGGTCTAGTAGATTACCACCTCATGTTCAGACGATTATTGCTTCACAGCCTAAGCTTGATCTTGACGACGTAGCAGACCTAGCAGACCGGGTGAATGACATCCCGCTCCACACATCCCTGGTTGCAAGCGCATCAGCTGCTTCATCGAGCATGCCAGGTACTGCTTTGGAAGCAAGAGTAGCAGAACTGAGTCGGCAAGTGGATGCTCTTACCAAGGTATGCAGAAAGTCACGTTCTTTTAGCAGAGGATTTGGTAAACACTGGAATTCACGCTCCCGTTCGCGCTCTCAGAACCGCCAGCGATCCCGCTCTCGTGAACGTCCTGAAGGTCATCCGCACTGCTGGTTCCATTTCAACTTTGGAGATAAAGCACGAAACTGCAAACCACCTTGCACCTTCAAATCGGGAAATGCTCCGGGCAGTCAATAGTGGCTGAAACTGCCTGCCCTGTTTCACCCGGCCGCCTGTTCATTACTGATCGTAAATCGAAGATTCAATATCTTGTAGACACGGGTTCGGACTTGTGTGTATATCCACGATCAGCTGTTCGGGAGCCGTCACTAACAAAGACAAAGTACGACCTTTATGCAGCAAATGGTACTGTAATTTCTACATATGGTTTCATCAATCTGAACCTAGATCTGGGCCTACGACGCGCATTTGAATGGCGCTTCATCATAGCTAACGTATCAAAACCAATTATAGGAGTCGATTTCCTGGGATATTATAACCTACTTGTTGACTGCCGTAATCAACGCCTCGTCGATGGCATTACATCACTTTCAGTCTTAGTACCTCGTCAAAAGCATGTAGAGGCAGTATCATCGGTACGTACCACCATTGATAATTCTCAATATCATCGACTTCTGCGCGAGTATCCTGAAATTACCCGTCCAGCAGGTAAACTAGTTACTCCAAAGCATAATACGGTGCACCATATAAGGACTATACCCGGACCACCGATTTTCAGTCGTCCACGACGTCTCGATCCAGAGAGACTTAAAATAGCTAAAAATGAGTTTGATGATATGCTACACAATGGCACAGCACGAAGATCCGATAGCGCCTGGTCGTCTCCGTTACATCTGGCAAGGAAGAAAAATGACGGCTGGAGACCGTGTGGGGACTACAGAGCTCTGAATGCACGCACCATACCGGACAGGTACCCAGTTCGACATATCCAAGACTTTACTTACCAGCTGGCCGGTAAGAAAATCTTCAGCACAATCGATCTTATTAAGGCTTATAACCAAATACCAGTTTACCCCGAAGATATCCCTAAAACGGCGATAACGACACCCTTTGGCATGTTTGAATTTCCGTACATGACGTTTGGACTTCGAAATGCCGCACAAACCTTCCAAAGGTTCATGGACGAGGTGCTTAAAGATTTGGACTTCACGTACGGATATATTGATGATATCTTAATCTTCTCAAAGACAGAGAGCGAACATGAACAGCATCTACGTCAGGTCTTCGAAAAACTCAAAGAGTATGGAGTACTGGTGAACGCATCTAAATGCATCTTTGGCCAACCCGAGGTAACGTTTTTGGGATATACAGTTTCAGCTGATGGTCTACGCCCTCCCCTATCTAAGATACAGGCCATCCAGGAGTATCCGGTACCAGCAACGGTTAAAGAATTACGACGGTTTCTGGGTATGATAAATTTTTATCGTCGTTTCCTCCAAGGGTTAGCAACTATCCAGGCTCCGCTAAATTCTCTACTAGTAGGACCTAAGTGCAAAGGATCTCAACCTGTTAACTTCAATGAAGAGCAAATGGAAGCTTTCAACTTATGTAAGAAAACTTTATCTCAAGCTACTTTACTAGCACATCCTGATACCGATGCAGAGCTGGCTATACAAACGGACGCCTCGGATACCGCTATTGGAGCCGTGTTACAGCAACGCACGACTGGAGATTGGCAACCGCTGGCGTTCTTTTCAAGAAAGCTCAGTCCATCACAAAAGAAGTACAGCCCATACGACCGGGAACTGCTAGCTATATACGATGCTATTGGTTATTTCAGGCATATGGTAGAAGCTAGAACATTTACAGTGTATACGGACCACAAGCCGCTCACTTACGCCTTTACCACTAGGAGAGACAACTGCAGCCCTCGTCAATTTAGGTATCTTGACTTCATTGGCCAGTTCACTACAGATCTGAGATACCTACCTGGGAAGGACAACACGGTAGCTGACGCTCTCTCTCGAATTAATGAAATGTCTTTGTCCGCCATAGATTACCAGTCTCTCGCCAGTGCCCAAGAATGTGACGCTGAACTACTGAATTTACTGAGGAACGGATCCACGCTGAAGCTGGAAAAAGTACGTACGCTTCATTCAGATGTGCAAATCTACTGCGATGTGTCAACGCCTGAACCACGACCATTCATAACGAGTGCATTTCGTCGAGAGGTCTTCGACATTCTACACAACCTCAGTCATCCAGGTGTCAAGGCGACAGTACGAATGATCACACAAAGGTTTGTCTGGCCTGGTATAAGAAAAGACTGTCGACTATGGGCAAAAACTTGTCAAGAATGTCAGCGCAACAAAGTACAAAGACACACTTCATCACCACTTGGACAGTTCAAGTTACCAGTAGCCCGTTTTCGACACGTCCACATGGACATAGTTGGTCCCTTACCTTTATCTCATGATTACAGGTACTGCCTCACCATAGTCGACCGCTTTACACGTTGGCCTGAGGCGTACCCTCTTCGAGACATCACTGCAGAAACGGTTGCTGCCGCCTTCATCGCTGGTTGGGTAGCTAGATTCGGCTGTCCTGAGCGCATCACAACGGATCGTGGCCGGCAATTCGAGTCCCAACTCTTCAAGGCAATCGCTTCACTGCTCGGCGCTTCTCACCACGTCACAACAGCGTACCACCCTTCAGCCAACGGTTTAGTAGAAAGACTTCATAGACAGTTGAAGGCAGCCATTACTTGTCACTCAAACAGCCAATGGACAGAAGTACTACCTATGGTTCTTTTAGGGATACGGAGCGCATGGAAAGAGGACTTGAACACTTCAGCAGCAGAATTAGTCTACGGCGAACCACTTCGTTTACCTGGACAATTTTTCACTTCTACTCTCAATGAAACTGTTGACCTTAATGACTTCTCAAACAGACTCCGCTCACACATTGCAAAACTCTCACCACAACCAACTTCATGGCACTCTAATCGATCTTTCTTTATTCCAAAAGACCTAAGAACCACATCACATGTTTTTCTGAGACAGGGTCCAGCCCGTAGATCGCTCCAACCAGCCTACCTGGGCCCCTTCAAAGTAGTCAGGAGACAGGAGAAAACCTTCGTCATCGAAGTCAATGGAAAGGAAATGACGGTAACAATTGACCGCTTAAAACCAGCATATATGGTACAAGATGATACGAAAACAACTCCTGTTACAGACAAGACAGATGACATCATCGTTCCAGAAAGGAAGACAACGAGTGGTCGGACGGTCAGGTTCCCATCTTACTATCGACCGTAGTAACGGTCTCAGCGGGGGAGTACTTGTAGCGGCACTCCGCTACCTATTCCGCTCCGCTTATGAAACGCTGCAACCTAAAACGCATCACGCTCTGACGTCACTCCGAGTCGTGTTGGTGTGCCGCGATACCGGACCGCGAAAACAGTTCTGATCTACCCTCTCGCCTGCGCAACTGGCGTGTGTTGTGAATTACGTTTTATTACCTATTAAGTTTTTATACCCAAAATTGTACTCTGAAATTAAACGATTAATAATATTTGTATTAGACTCAGTCATTCCATAATCTGCTATCAGTTTTACTTCTCCGAGCAATCCACTTCAATAAACATACATTTCTAGGAATAACTATAGATCAGAATATAAACTGGAAACCACAAATAGATAATGTATGCTGTAAAATAAATAGATTTCTGTATGCTCTCAAACAGGTCAAAAATTGGGTATGCTAAATTTTTTATAAGCCATGAAAATAAAAAAACCATTTCGAGATATTTTTATTTAAAGCCATATTTTTTCATTTTCCACTCGAAAAAGTAAAAGATTGCGTAAAAAAATCGGAAAAGGACAATAACCTTCATTTGACCCCTATGACGTCACGAGTTTACAATAAAACCTTATTTCACCACTGAACGGAACGTGCACTCTTACTTGTCATATCAATTACGGACCTTGCATTTGAGGACGAGCTTTCGTCGAGCACTGAAAAAGGCACTATTTATTTATCATCCACCAAAAACTACGTTTGAAACAATCAAATATTATTAGAACGTCATTCAAATTAAATACTTAAATGGGTAAGATATTCATTAGAGGTCCAATTTTTATTGTGGTTCTAAAAAACATTTAAACTCTGAAGGCCTTGTCCATACATAGATTATGATGTTTGATGACAAGTAAATTTTGACTTTGACGTTTCGTTGTTGGCTTGGTGATAGTTTCGTTTCGGAAAAGGCAAAGGTTACTAAGACCATACAGCCAGGTTTGACGTATTTAGGCTTCCTTAGCTGTTGGATTTGTAATGCTAGTGCCGGTGCAATGAAAAAACAACAAAATAAAACTACGAATGCGTCTACCACAAATCCCGCCAAAAAACCTTTGGGAATGATTGACTTGAGTGACTTGACAGTTGACGCCAAGGCCTATTCATTTCATCGTCATAGAAATAGGGCTGTTCGTTTCATAGTAATGTGAACCGATGACGTCATCAAGGTTTCAAAATTTAAAAAAATATTTAAAAATATCTAGAGGCTTAAAAAATGAAATATTCAAATTAGTTTTTCAAAATGGTCTAAACCACAGATAAGAAAAATTTTTTCCGCTCCGATAGATTGCGTAAGGAGGCGTGGCACACGCGTCGCCTTCATGCATAACGGGTATGTTGCTGTCATTCGTAAATGATTGTACTGCGCAGAAATTGCACAACTTCATGACAAGCTGAGCTCCGAGTATTTTTGTGACAAAATGCCGAAATGTGCTATAATAAGCTGCAAAAATGCAAGTAGTAAAGTGAATTTAAAAAATGGAGGAGTTTCTTACCATGTGTAAGTGAAAAACATTAATGAAAATCAATAGTTATATAAAAATATGAATATTTGTTTTTGGGTCTTTGATAATTAGTGCGAGGGTGTTGTCGATATTTTTCAACGATATATTTTTATTTTTACTTTCAGTTTTCCAAAAAATCCTGAATTGAAGGAAAAGTGGATCACAAGTACAGGGCGTAACAGTAATTGGTTTCCCACAAAAACAAGCACTGTTTGCTCAAAGCATTTAAACGATGATGACTTTGTGGTTACACCAAACAAAAAATACATAAAATGTTTTGCTCTGCCTCATGTAGACGTTTGCATACTGACTTCAGTACGTATCGGTCGTTCTAATATTTTCTTTACTTTTTACAAATTTACAACCCCATAGTACTGGGAAACATAGTTTGGGGCTAGATGAAAGTGTTTGATTTGTTCATGAATATTTTTACTGTAAGTAGGTAAGTATCTAGTAAGCATCTTTAAGTAGCAAAAATTATAGTTTTAATAAAGCTTTAGTTTAGTTTTCCTTGAAATAAATCATTAGTACAGGTAAGCAACAAAGTATTTCGTGGCTTAAAAAACGTAATAGTTTGTTACCCATTCGTAAAAACATAAAACTCGAAGTCAACAGAAAAAGGTTGCTAAGCAACGCATATGTTGACAGTTATAAACAGCAATAAGTACCTATTTACAGTGGCACGACTAAGCAGTCCGCGGACTACGGTAAATATTAAATATTAGGGTAGTAAATTATTAGGTTTACTTTTTGTAAGTACGAAGTATTTATGTATAGTAACATTACATTGTTTAAAAATAGTAACTAAGGGTTTTATTATCTTCGCATCGGAACCCGCTTTAGGTACATCATTTTATTAGCCAAGGGACGTCCACTGCTGGACAGAGGCCTCCCCCAAGGTTATCCACAACGACCGCTCTTACGCTGCCTGCAAGCAGCGGTTGTCGGTCCACCGAGTTGGAGGCCTGCCTAATCTACGTTTTTCGTTACGCGGTCGCCACTCAAGAACTTGACTGCACCAACAGCCATCTGTTCTATGTGCAGGTTGTTAGGTTGTTGTTGTATTCTAACTTTGTATAAATTCTGAAATTGCAGTAATGTTTTAAAACAGAAGTTGTTCAGTTTCATGAGTAGCTTTCTTAAAAAAATGTGTTCTATTAACATCCTATATAGGTACTTCGATTTTTTTTCAGTTTGATACAAGTCCAATAAAAGTATATGTTTCTGGATCGGCTCTGAAACGAAAACAGCACGTAGTTGAAGACACAATTACCAGTTCCAAAAGAGTTCGACAAGAAGACCAGAAACTTGAAATTTGGCATGAAGATAATTTATTGGACATATATAAAGGAAAAATTATAAAACTAGCCAAGTGTGAGTTGTACTCGTGCACCAAGAGTTCCGTATCACCAATACTCATAAAATATATAGACCACTTCCAGGTGACTTAGAAACTTTAAGTTTGGCACCGAGGTAGGTTATTGGACGTATACAAGAGAACAACTCAAAAAATGGCCAAGTGTTAGTCGTACTCACACAATTTGGGTTCCGTACCACCACTGCTCATTGGAATAATTATATGGGACACTTCCAGGTGACTTTTTTAATTTGAGATTTGGAATCGCAATGGGTTTATTGGACGTATTAAGTAAAAATAAAAAAACTAGCTAAGTGTGACTCTGGCTTGCGCACCGAGGGTTCAGTACCACCAAAAATATCTTATATGTATATTTATTAGTTGAATAAGGATAGGAAATTAGTATTTGTACTTTACATAATTTAATGATATCCGAACAAAACATAAATTAGAAAAGGGGCCAAGTTCGATGTAAAAAAATTACAGTGATCTAAATGGGTAGGTACCAAGTTGTATAGTGCTTCCTAAAATTAAGTCATAGCTACGGAACAGAAATATTTATTCTCAACTTCTCCAAATAATAGAAAAAGTACAACGGTTTTCAGTTAAAAAAAATGTTTTGTGCTACTAAATGGTTTAAATTGGCAAGTTTAAATGATCAAGGCGCCAAGCAAGCAAAGCTTACTTTTCAAAAGTAAATAATATTCATTATTGAATAAAATTGAATACTGAAATCTTTCCAAGTTACACCATGCAGAAGCACAGAACATAACAACTTTTTTAAGAAACTGAAAACCGTTGTACTTTTTTCTGTTATTTGGAGAAGTCTAAAATAAATATTTCTATTTGAAGTTCCGTAGCTATGATTTAATTTTAGGAACCACTATACCTAGAACTTGGTACCTACCCATTTAGATCGCTGTAATTTTTTTATATCGAACTTGGCCCCATTTCACATTTATGTTTTGTTGGGTTCGTTTTGACTGAGACCCAATTAGATAATTAATAATTAATAATAAATAAATAATTAGACATGACAGACACATTTTTTTTAGTTAATATTTATCTTATTTTGTATTGTAGATATTATTATGCGCATCCAAACATTTGTTTTATATTGACAACTGTCACAAAAGTCCTGTACATGAAAAAAACTAAATTACGCAGGTTTATTAAATAACAATAAGTTTATTTTTATCTCCTATAATTTTGTAATATAATATATACACTGTGCAATATGAAATTGGAGCTAGAGCTGGGTGAAGTCGAATGAAATAATGTGATCCTTTTAAGATAGTCCTAAAATGTTAAATGTTTTTCAAAACATTAAATGTTCAATGTTTGAAATGCACATATACGAGTATATAGACCACGGCACTGTAGGATTGTCGTTGAAGCTATCAAAATGTTTCATTTGATCCCAGCTCCCGTTTCACTTTTCTGCACTATATCTATTACAAACAGCCTGTGTATTTTTGAGTTAAGGCTAATGTTTATAATTTTTGACACGTAAGTAAAGAATATATTTTAATGTTATAGCAGTTAAAATATATTTTATAATAAAATGAAGGTTATGAGAATGAAATTTTAATTATTATTTGAATATATAAAACTTAAGCTACTCTGCTCACTTCGCACGCAGCGAAGTGGCAGGAGCACCTCCAGTAGAAGCACAGTCGGCTGGAGTTCAGTGCGACGGGGAGAGAAAGCGTCGAACTATCCGGGCATTATCGAGGAGGACTGCTTTCTGCATTGCTGCAATTATTGTTCTGCCTCGGAGATCCAGCCGCCTTAGGTAACGTTCAAGGTCGACTGAAATTAGTTCGTTCACGGACAGGACTACGGGGATGATTTCAGTGGATTCCACTCGCCACATATTTTATTGGCATCAGCCTGCACGAGGTTTTCGTCATATGGGATAGTGATATCAACCAAAAACACCATTGACTGCGCCCGATTCATCAACACGATATCAGGCTTATTCGAAGGAATAGTCCTGTCCGTGATGATGGGTCGGTCCCAGTAGAGCTTGGCGCGGTCTTTTTCGAGAACCGGCTCCGGCGTGTACTTGTAATACGGCAACCGCCGAGATATGAGTCCATACTTTAGAGCGATCTCTTGGTGTAGGATCCTGGCTGCTTGGTTGTGCCTGTGCAAATACACAGTGTTGGCAAGCATGGAAAAACCGGAAATTATATAACGCAGGGTCTCCCCTGGTTGACGGCACAACCGACAAACGTCCAAGGTGCCGTCTTTTATTATGAACCTCCTATAGTTGTTCGTCTTGACCACCTGATCCTGTATTGCACAGACAAAACCCTCGGTCTCCGCAAAAAGGTCTCCGAAGCGCAACCAGTGCACGGAGGCCTTCTGATCTACGAAGGATCCACAAAGAACCTTAAAGAACCTACCGTGCAGCTCTTTGTCTTTCCAGATGGCCTCTCGCTCAGCAGTGCTAAGTACAGCCGGCGCCTGCCAGTTCTCTTGGGCCATGGATAGAGGGGTTAGTCCTTTATCACAGGCTATGACAACTCTATGCAAGTTACTATCGACTTTCGTCAGGAAGTAATTTCGGAGGCTGCATATCTCGCGGTTGTGCATTTGTTTGCCACTTAGAAGGCCACGACCGCCACTCTTCCGTGGGATATACAGCCTCATCACTGAAGATCTCGGGTGATGCATTCTATGGAGTGTCATAGTAGTGCGGACTTTTCGATCCAGGGCATCCAATTCTGTCTGTGACCATCTGAGTATGCCGAAGGTGTACAAAAGAACAGGTATGACCCAGGCGTTGAATGCTCGTATCCTGTTAACGCCCGACAAATAGCTCTCAAGAACTTTTGTCAGGCGCTCCCAGAACACGTCATAAACCGCCTTTTTCACCGCTGCCTCGTGAACACCAATGCTCTGCGACATACCCAAATACCGGTATGTTTCAGTTTCAGAGAGGGTGCGGATGTTCATGGAGTCGATTTCAACTCTGTCTGAATGCACCACCCTACCCCTGTCCACATGAAGGATCGCGCACTTATCTACTCCAAGCTCCATGTTGATGGAACTGCTAAAATCACAAGTGATTTTTAACAGTTCCTCCAACCGTGTTGCATTTGAAACAAAAGTTTGAGATCGTCCATGTAGAAAAGGTGGGTCATGCGTGATTCACCTCTCCGAAACTGAAATCCCGTCCCAGATTTCTCTAGCAAAAAGCTGAGTGGATTCAGGGACAGGCAAAACCAAAGGGGACTCAGACAGTCACTCTGGAATATACCCCTCTTAATCCGCATTCGATAGCCGCTGACCATGGAGACTAAGGATCGTACTCCATTGCCCTATACACGATCTGAGGAAGTTTCGAACTGTCTCATCTATCTTGTACAGTTCAAGGACCCTCTTTAACCATGAATGGCGGATCGATTCGAAAGCCTTCTTATAATCAATCCAGGCAGCGGAGAAATTGCATCGATTGCGGTTCACCAATTTGCCCACGAACGCATCAATCAGGAGTAGCTCCCTCGTACCAACATACCTAAGGTGATTAAGTTAGGACCATGATTTTGGTAACAAATATGGGTTTATTTCTCTCATGTCCTTTTATTATTATTGCTTTTTATTTTATTAACATTATTTTATTAACGATATTTTATTTTATGTATCAATTTAATCTACTTCATTAAATTATTTATTCTATTATATTGTTTACATTATCGCACTACTGTACCGATCGCTTCGCGGACACGACACCATGGGCTTTTCTGAAAACCAGCGCTGCATTTCTCCTGCAGCTAATGCTGAGAAAAGTCCATTTTGACATCGCACTACACCGATTCCGTTGGTCTTATTTGTTTTTTGTGTTAACTTTTTTGTTTTTTTCTGTTTCTATGTGTTTTACTTCTTTTCAAGCGACTTCCAAAAAGGAGGAGGTATGTTCGTCTGTATGTTTTTTTTTTTTTTTTTTTTTTTATGTTTGTTACCTCATAACTTTGGACTGGGTGAACCGATTTTTACGATTCTTTTTTTATTTGAAAGCTAGTGCTTTCCATGTGGTCCCATATAAATTTTATCAAAATCGGTGTTGTACTTTATTAGAAAATTAACAAAAACCAAAAATAATAATGCAAAAATGTACTAATTAGTTGCGATGGAAGTCGGTTTTTTAACGTGTTTAGCGTTTTCAATTATTTATGTTGTGTAATCGGTGTGTGTTTGTGTCAAATAAAAATCTGTCTATTGTCTATTGTCTACCGCGACTTCCGCCCTGACATCCATTCTGAGTAATCGCCATGATATCATTCGTCTCAATAAAGGCGTCAATTTTGGCCTTCAGAATGGATGTAAGTGTCTTGTAGGTGGTAGAAAGACACGTTATGGGGCGGTATTGACTAGGGTCAGCGATATTACTCGACTTGGGAGCTAAATGAGTGATCCCAGTAGTCAAGACGCTCGGGACCTGACGCTGCTCGAGAGCTTGCTGGAACTGGCTGGCTAAGGTCTCGTGACTCGCATAGAACCCCTTGAGCCAATAGTGGTGCAGTCCGTCGCTCCCTGGAGTTTTCCAGTTCGGAGCTTTACGGACCGCATGAAGCACATCATTGGCACTAATGGTAACGGGGTTCATAGGCTCGATGTGAGCACATGCCTCCTCCAGCTCAGCTGTCCATTGCCCCTCGTCGTGTTGCACAGGCCGGGACCACAGGTTACGCCAAAAGGCAACAATACCCTCATGTACCGGTCTCTCGCCTGTGTTCAACACAGCACGTCGGTCCAGTGATCTGTAGAACTTCTTTTGATCACTCATGAAGAGGCGATTCTGGCGAAACCGGTCTACTCGCTCCGAGTATCGCCGAATACGGTTTGCCCACGCAGCTATCCGTTGCTTCAGGTCATCGATGCGCTCCGTCACTAATCGCATGGCATTGCGTCCTGCGGGATCAAAGTCTGATTCCGCAACAGCGAGCCTGACAGAGCACATCACTCGGGGCCTACTATTGCCCGACCTGAAAGCAATCAGTTTGCCAATGAGTACTCTAGCCTCAGCAATACGACGCTCAATCCTTTTCTGCCATGCCGGCTTTTCCCACGAACGGGATGTGCGAGCCGGCTCCGGCATTTTGGCACCGATAAAACGGCTGACTGCCATTGCAGCGCCAAAGAGGATTGAGTTCGTATCACTGAGGTCGCAGCTGTTCGCCAGATATTCTGGCAGCATGCGATTTACGGCCTCAATGATATCCCGATTTCGGATGCTAAGGGGCAATCGTGGAAGCCGTGGCCTCTCCTCGGGGGACAAAGTGCGGATTTCCTAAATCACCTCCTCTAGTATACTCCTGATTTGCTCCAAATCCTGGGATATCGTTTCCGCCTCATAAACCTCGTCAAGTGATGTTGGAGGTGGTGGGTCTGAAATTGGCTCAGCCACTTGCGGCGCTGATAAACGGCGTGAGCCATTTAATGAGGATCTTGAGGCGGGAACGACCTCGCGTCGTAGTCCTTCGAGTTCGGTCACGCTAAAGATGTTCGAGCGTAATATGTACCGAACTCGATCCGCTAGGTTCAATTACTATATAATTATTATTATTCATTTATTCTCAGGTTACTTAGTACTAAAAGTACAGACCCATAGATATATAAAAAACTTATAAAAATAACATTACATAGATACTATAAATATAATACATTATATGTATGTCAGTGTGTAACTTAACCAAGATGTTAGTAGTTTCGGTGAGGCGTTGATAGGCATGGTGCCACGGAACCGCCGAAACACGATCTTTCGGCCAGAAGTCGGTGCTGGCGATGGTCTCCAGCAGAGGCTTCGGCACGCGCACCACGTACGACGTGAAGTGCACGTAGTGGCGCGACTCCAGCGGGAACACCCGTAGGCCGTAGAAGGACTTCTGGTGGACGCACTCCGTCACGTCCTTAGCCGTGACCGAGTGGTGCAGCCACGACACGTAGAGCGCGACGTTCGGTGTGGCGGCACGCAGCACGGAGCCCTCTTCCGGTGCGGCCGTACCACACAAGCTTCTGCGAGGTTGCCTTCGGAATTTGCACCTCCTCTGTACCAAGGTGAAACCCTCCTCATCCACCCTGGCACGAGAGGGGTCGCTCGATGTAGGCGGCGACCTCGGTTTTCCGGACGACTTAGGTGGTGCGAGTCGCCGGCGGTGGCGTGCGGTGGCGGTGAAGTCACGGCAGCTCGCACGGGGCTGAGCGGCCGCGCGGGCAGCGCTCACAGGCGGCGACACAGGCTGCGACGAAATCGCTGACACGACGGAGCTCGACGTCGGTTGTTTGTCGAGGGCTCCACGTAGCGCGTCGATGTAAGCTGGCCTAGTTTCAGTGCTGCGTAGCGAACGTACTTCATTGCATGTCGGTCAGACTCTTTTTTAGGAACACGATGTCCTTCAGCAGGCTGGTGACGTCGACGTGGTCGAACCTGACAGGCGGTAGTTTGGCCAGCTCCCGCGCCACAAACGACGGCATATCGTCAGAGTCCGTCTCCTTCAGGACCTTAAAATGATGTCTTGAAGGGACATCTTTCCATGTTCATCACCCCTTCTATGGGGAGCGAAGGTGCCGCAGATCTTCAGTGACCGGTAGAGCACCTCTTTGGCGCTGCAGATGTCACTCACGCTGAAGTTGCTGGAACAGATGTGGATGGCAGACAGCTCGTCCATCACGTCCAGCTTCTGCTGCAGGAACGCCAGGAGCTATTTGACGATAAGTGGCGCGTCGGAGGTGCTCTTGATGACGCGAGCAGCGGTGCGAGCCGCACTCGTCACGTAAAATGTATCACTATTAATTCCCTGACTCGGTAAATCGACCGCATCGCAGCGCGCATGGCACAGAACTGTGACACTATATTATAGTAAAGTGTACGTACGTGTAATATTATAGTACGTGTAATAAACACCTAATCGATATCTGACGGTCCTTGAGGTCTCTGACGACGGATCCGTGGTCACTTTCGTAGCAATCGACGCAGTAACTGAAAAACCTACCATACCTCGCATTCGTAATATAATCTATCGATATTTAAAAAATGCCCTAATATAACCACAACACTATGAAAATGATACCATTTTTGAAAAAAATATTGCACGGAAAGTTTCAATTGAATAACCTTACTTCTAGTATTACGATCTGAAATTTTATTCGAAATAAATGTTTTTAATGAATTGCACAACATTACATATTATTTATTTAGTTCTAAACAATCACATTATTTTTTAAACTTTTAGTGTTCATCAATTAAACTGGGCAGTTTTACTATTCTGGTATCACCTTACCGTTGTCATTCTGTCAATTTTCATAAACTCAATCTTATTTAATACACTTTAAGTCTATTTTTATTAAATGATTTTAAAGGTTTGTTTTTTTGTTTTTGGGGAGGTTACTTTAAAAAAATACCCAATAGCATCAACCTGTTTGTAGTGTGCTGTATGTGTAATGGCTCGCTCGGTGCTAGTACTAAAAAATAAACATCAGCGTTCTATTTAATTCTTCTATTCTGTGGTCTAAACCATCAGAAAAAAAATTAAAAAAAATACATTTATTTTTTTTAGCATACCCAATTGCACTAACATGAAAACGGCTTTATTAACATACCGTGCATACGTAGAGTCAGTTTTACGTTATGGTCTTATAGCTTGGGGAAATAGTACTGACATGAATCGAGCCTTTATTGCGCCAAAAAAAATGTATTCGCGCTATGTATGGAATCCCACCCTTCGTATCTTGTAGATCACTCTTCAATAGACTTGGTGTTTTACCGCTACCCTTGCTCTACATTTATGAAATTTGTATATTTGTACGGACAAATAACGGACTATTTAAAAGAGCATGTGATGGAAGGATCAGATCCCGCAGGGACCCAGAAAAGCTAGTGTTTCAAGAAATTCCCAGGTCATTTGTATATGATAAAAGTTGCCTGACGATGTGTATTCGCATGTATAACAAAATACCACATGAAATTAAGGATCTAAACAATAAACAATTCAATATCAAATTACATGAGTGGCTGAATGACACAGACTGTTAGAGTATTAAAGACTTTTTAAATTTCTAGATTACTTTAGATGAAGATTGACTTTATTTTGTATGTTTGTGATTAAGATTAAAATATTTTGCATAGGTATATATACCGTATATATATAATAACCGATTTTGATGATTCTTTTTTTGTTGGAAAGAAGATATCCCAAGGGTGGTTACCATGATAAGAAAACCAGGATCTGTTGATGGAATCCCAGGGAAATTGAGGGCAACCCTCAATATATATATATATATATATATATACGGTCGAATTGAGAAACTCTTTTTTTGAAGTCGTTTAAAAATCATCATCATTATATTAGCCGAAAAACGTCCACTGCCCGACAAAGGCCTCCCCAAGGATTTCCACGACGGCCGGACCTGCGCTGCCCGCATCCTGCGGTTTCCCGCGGCTTTCACCAGATCGTCAGTCCACCGCGTGAGAGGCCTGCCTACACCATCTTTTCCGGTGCGCGGTCGCCACTCAAGAATTGTACTACCCTAACGGCTATCTGTTCTACAAGCTATATGCCCTGCCCACTGCCACTTCAGTTTAGCATTCTGTGAGCTATGTCGGTTACTGTGGTTCTCCTGTGGATCTCCTCATTTCTGATTCGATCGCGTTGACCTTGAGCCTTCTTATGAGGCTCATTGTAAGCGACCATGTCTCAGTTCCGTATGTCATCACTGGCAACACACAATGGTCAAAGACCTTTGTTTTGAGACACTGCGGTATTTGGTGCGTGAAGATATTGCGAAGCGTCCCGAACGCTGCCCAGACGAGTTGGATTCGTCGTGATCTCTTTCTTGAAGTTGGACCTACCTATATGGCTGGACTGTTTGTCCCAGGAAAACATATTCGTCAACAACTTCCAGTGTAGAGTTTCTAACCTTTAGAAGGGACAGAAGCCATGAACTAACAAAAAATATGCCGGGTTGGGTATCAAATGACTGGGTTGGTATTTTATTTTGTACAATAAATAGTATATAAACAAACATAGAAACAAATAAAATGGCTTAATTAGCTCATTTAAAAAAAGCTGTTGTTAGTGGCTTTGCTTGCATGCACCCGATAAATGGGAATTATCCATTATTCAAGAAATAAAATAATAAACCATTATTTAAGAAGCCAAAGATCCTCCCCCTTCAATGTCTTTACATCTTTGAAATATCTAAATTTGCAAGAGATCATCCTGACCTCCATATGACAGCTAAACATATTATGTTTCCGAGAAACACCAGAAATCAAAAAAGACTTGTACATGAATTTGCTCCAAAAACTTCACGCTATTTGAAAAATTGTTACTCAATGGCCATCACAGTTTGTAACAAACTACCAAAAGATTTAATAGTTATGGTACATTTCTTCTCGCTGCAAACAGCTGGTATTATTATTAAGATTTAGTAGCGTAGGTATTTACGCTTTTGTATGGGAGTGATGTATCTGTTACGAAGTAACTATTTAGTAATCTGTGGTATAGTACGGAACCATAATATCGCGAGTTCAACTCGCACTTGGCCAGTTATCCTTTTTAAAAGCTTTTATTTAACTTGCAATGTATGTATATTTGTTCGGATGAAATCTTGCAAGCTAAATTTGACCCACTTCCCGATTTTCGATTTAGCTGAAATTTTGCGTGCATATGTATATCGCGTGACAATGCATTATTAAAAGCTTGTACCTCAAAGTTTTGAGGTTTTTCAAGAATCATTCCTTTGTATACACCTAATAAAGTACCAAAATGTCAAACAAGATTCTATGTCACCTGGAAGTAGTTTAAAAAAAATTGGTAAATGGTAAGGAACCCGAATCTATTCTTTGTACACGCTTAATACTTATCTTATCTCGATGCCAGATTTCAGGTTTATAAGTTACCTCGAAGTGGTCTACTTATGTATTTTGATGAGTATTAGTGATACGGAAACCTTGGTGCGCGACTAAGACACACTTGGCCATTTTTGAAAATTTTACTACCTCGATACCAAATATAAAGTTTCTGAGTCCCTTGAAAATCTATATAGTATGTGTATGTTGGATATACTTAAAACTGTTTTGAAAATTTTAGCAACTAGTATCTCATCTGTGATTTTAGCACATTTTGGTTTGAGCTGTGCGTTGATAGATCAGTCAGTCAGTAATTACGTCACGAATTCTTTTCAGAAACCGTTTCTTTTTAGAAACCGTGACATAATTACTGTTTAGTTAATTAGTTGCTTAAATTTTCAAAACAGTTTTAAGTATATCCAACATACACCTACTTCCCGAGATAACTTACCACATGGTATTAGAAATAAAGTGTTTACCAAGAGAACTATGACTCAGTCAGTCATAAAGATATTCGGCCGTCCATATCTCAGAAAATGATAAAAAAAATATTTATGAAAATTGGAATTCTAGGTGTTGTTCATGAACATAATTAATTTTAGTGTTTCTTTTTCGTCAATAGGTCTTAGAAAAATAGTGGAAGGGTTATTACTTATCAAAGTGTCACAAGTAGGATTCGAATTTTGTTTATTAGTCTTTAAAAAATAATCATTAAAATATTACAAATGTCCTGAGGGTTAATATATGTCATGTTATTGTATTGAATAGAATTAATGTCAGAGCTATATATATTCCTATTTACAGTTGAAGTAATTACATCCCAAGTAGCTTTACATTTGTTCTTCTTTGATTTAATGTATTTGTTATTAAATATTTTTTTGCGATTTTTGAATACATTTTACAAGAATGTTACTGTAACGTTTGAATTTATTTTTATGTATGTCTATGTAAGGTCTTATGTAAGGAGTAGAGTAAGTAGTGATTTCAATACTCATTGGTCCGAATTGTAAGACATAAAAAGCATATATTTGTACCTCGCGTTGATGTCTTTTGTTTGTTAAGTGAATAGGTAATCGACTATGTGGTTGTGTGTGTGTGTGTGGTAGTACGGAGCCCTCGGAGTTGTAGTTCGACTCGCACTTGGCTGGTTTTTTATGTTTTCGTTGTGTGATATTTTCGTAGTATATAGTCAATGTATTTTCGCAATATTTTCTTTTCGGATTCAAGTTCAAGTGATTGATTAAATGAGCTTTGTTCGGATTTCAGTGTGTTTTATTTAAGTGAATTTCTGTTGAATGTGATATTTTCTCTTCTTCAGTTAATAAACGTTATTTTCTCTTCTTCATTTAATAAACGTAGGAGGTAACCTACCTGTTGAGGTTTATCCTCATTCCTCCTCCGTTTTGCTACTGAGTAATTTTTGTGGTCGGCAATTTGAGATAGGACTCAATCAAAGTGAGATAACATGTTGCTCGCAAGAAAGCTTTTTGTCAATTTACCGGAGGATGAAAAGTGGTGGTAAGTGTGTTTACATAAATAAATAACATTTTATAATAACGTCTTTTCTGTAATGGGTTGTTTTGCACATAACCCGCACAGTACAATAAAGAGTACTTACCGGGCTGCCATAGGGGGAGTTCGACTGTGTAATCAGTCAAACCTGACCAGACCTATTTTTGGATTTAATGGCAGCCCGGTTATGTGCACTCCAAGCCTGTAATGTCCACCTAAATCTGCCTATCCACTAGAGATGTGCAAGGATGCGTATCCAAGCTGTAAAATGGTGCGACTCTTTCTATCAACGCTGAACATGTAGCTGACTCTTTTACAAGTATAAGCAGTGCGCTACGTACGAGTCAGCAGGCAAGTGGGGTGTACACCGCCATACTGCCTTACACACATCCCTTGTATGCCTCCCTGATACATAAACTTCACCCAGGGCGGAGGCTCTTCGACAGTGAAATCAATCAAACCTAAAAACCTAACATTGCTCACTTCGCTCGCTCACCAGTCAAAAAACATTACCCAGTCAGTGTTGGGTAGATCTTGTTGTGTATGGTTAAACCTCAAATATCAACTTGTATTAGAACTTTACGCAAACAACTTTAGCTGGCTAATCTTAAGTTTATGTTCACACCCCACCTTTAGCCGTGACATATACATACAAAAACCTCTCTCTTCTAAGGGCTTTTTCACTAAAGCTACACTGAGCTAGGCTAGGAAAAGAAACTTCTTTTACTATCCTATTGATTAATGTTCCTCGCACACTGCTTAGCTACCTCCACAGTTCTGGCACAGTCTAAGAATCCATACAGTCGTCCAACGCCTATAATAATCGCGTCATCGCCGATTTCACGAGTCACTGATCACAGTACCAAGGGTTGTCACAATTATTATTATTATTATTGGGTGGGACGCCTGCGGGGTACAGGCGGGTGTTCAAGTCACTAGGTGGACTCATTACACCCTGTTCCCATGGTGGTACAATGGTTACTGTGACCCCGGTGGCGTCCCCCCCTCAAACCTTGAGCTCCTTCTACAATACTCCGCTATGTGACTGATTTCCAGGTCGCATAGTTCCTCTTCCCTGATCCTATCGGCGCCAAAAGTCTCCCACCTTAGCCTGCTGTAGAGGACGCACTCAGCTAAATAATGTTGGCTGGTCTCCGGTTCTCCGCAATTGGGACAGGAGGGGTCAATGGTCCTATCTATTAGGGACATATGTCTGTTTAGCTTACAAGGGTTGTCACAATACTTTACAATTAAATGAAAGAAAATGCCATTACGTAGAAAAATTACTTTAATAGTGTAAAATCGATATTTGAAGGTACCTTAGATCTCTGATATAACAGTAACTAAAAAGTTCAAAATGTCGGCCATTTTTTTCAATTCTGACAACGGATTCATGATAAGGGAGCTCAGGGACCCCCAGATATCGATTTTGGAAGCAATCGGCCCAGTAACTAAAAAGTTCAAAATGGCGGCTACTGTTTTGAATTCTGACAACGGATTCGTGATAAGGGACCTCAGGGACCCCCAGATATCGATTTTGGAAGCAATCGGTCCAGTAACTAAAAAGTTCAAAATAGCGGCCATTTTTTTCAATTCTGACAAGGACATTTATCGATTTTGGAAGCAATCGGTTAAGTGATTAAAAAGTTCAAAATAGCGGCAATTTTCATAAAATCTGACAATGGATACGTGATAAGGGACCTTGACAGATATTGATTTTGGAAGCAATCGGTCCACTAACTAAAAAGTTCAAAATGGCGGCCATTTTTTTCAACAACGGATTATAGTATGTATGTCATATTCGGAGAAAAACCACCCCAATAATACCTATAAAATGATCCATATCAGGATCTTCAAGGCGAGAGTGACTAGGCATTATTTGAGTTTGCGTGTACCATCCTCGACTACATCGTCACTTACCATGATGAGGTGATGATGAGATGAGAATGAGATGTCGTCTAACTCACACAAAATTTTAATTTTAAAAAAGTATCGATAATCTATATATATATATATATAAAATGCTTATGTTAGTACGTAAAGCCAGGGTTTTCTCTATCACCACTAACTCCAATCAACTTCCCGTTGGGGTGGTAAATACCCCTTGGTCTCCAGGTGGGAGTAAGGGAGTTTGGTCGCGGTGGGTGGAAGTGGGTGGTTGTGGGTGGCGAAAATGTATTCAGATGTATATCTGTCCTTTTCTATCTCATGAAAACTCTTGAAAAGATCTAAAAATTTCTGGAATGATCTAAAAAGCTCCAGAATGTGTTAAACTGAATATTATCGATCTGGAATGTTCTAGAAAATTCTAAAAATTTCTGGAATGATCTTGAAAGCTCCAGAATGAGTTAAACTGAATATTATCATCTGGAATGTTCTAGAAAATTTTAGAGATTTCTGGAATGATCTCAAAAGCTCTAGAATGAGTTAAGCTGAATATTATCGATCTGGAATGTTCTAGAAAATTCTAGAGATTTCTGGAATGATCTCAAAAGTCCTAGAATGAGTTAAGCTGAATATTATCGATCTGGAATGTTCTAGAAAATTCTAGAGATTTCTGGAATGATCTTGAAAGCTCCAGAATGAGTTAAACTGAATATTATCATCTGGAATGTTCTAGAAAATTTTAGAGATTTCTGGAATGATCTCAAAAGCTCTAGAATGAGTTAAGCTGAATATTATCGATCTGGAATGTTCTAGAAAATTCTAGAGATTTCTGGAATGATCTCAAAAGTCCTAGAATGAGTTATGCTGAATATTATCGATCTGGAATGTTCTAGAAAATTCTAGAGATTTCTGAAATAATCTAGAAAGCTCCAGAATGAGTTAAACTGAATATCATCATCTAAAAAGCTCTAGAATGTACACAACTTAATGTTATGGATCTGGAAAGCTCTAGAAAGTTCTAAAAATTCTGGAATGATCTGGAAAATTCTGAAATAAGTACAAGTGTTATAATTTATCTACCAGACCTAAATCTAAATGATATACATCTGAATATTCTAGAATGTTCTGGTACTAGAAATTTCCATGTCTGATGCTATATAAGCCAAAATTCAGTGACTTTTCGTCAGTTCAATCGTGTTAGCAATCGAGTATAGATCAATCGGAATCAAAAGTGAATAGTGCTCAAAACAATTCAAATGATTTTGACAAATAAAAAATAACAAGCTATCTGCATGTTCTAGAGTATTCTAATTCGAGAAATTTCTATGTCTTATGGTATATAAAGCGAAATTCAGTGACTTTTCGTTAGTTCAATCGTATTAGCAGTCGAGTAAAGATCAATTGGGATCAAAAGTGAACAGTGTTCAAACAATTCAAGTGATTTTGACGAATAAAAAAGAACAAATTATCTGAATGTTCTAGAGTATTCTGGTGCTAGAAATTTCCATGTCTTATGGTATATAAAGCGAAATTCAGTGACTTTTCGTTAGTTCAATGGTGTTAGCAGTCGAGTGAAGATCAATTGGAGTCGAAAGTGAACAGTGCTCAAACTAATTCAAGTGATTTTGACAAGTAAAAAATAACAAACTACCTGTATGTTCTAGAGTGTTTTAATACGAGAAATTTCTATCTTTGATTGTTTATAAACGAAAATTCAGTGTTTTTTCGTCAGTCTTATTATCGTAACAAGCAAGAGATCGATTTGTGTAACTTTATTATATTACATATACAATATGCCAAAGCGTAAAACAATATTTACAAAATCTAAAGTTGATTCAAAAAGAAAAAAAATAGCACGTCAAAATGAGACAGAAGAACAAAGGGAAAAACGACTTTCGAATATTCGTAAAGGTGTAAAAAGAATTAGAGAAAATCAAACCGATGAAGAAAGAGTACACACTAACGAGGAAACCCGGTCCCGAGTACAGTCGATTCGAAATCGTCAATCTGCTGACCAACGTGAAATGGAAAAGAGCAAAAGTAAAGAAAAAATGGCTGCTTTACGCCAACGACGCGCTGCTTCGCGAGAGAGTCTAGAACTTCAGGCGTTCCATTATGATTGCAAAAAAAAATATAACGAACATCCAAATGTTATCATCGGCAAATTGGATACGATATGCAAGTATTGTCATGCACGAAAATTCAAGGGAGAAACTGCTGGTATGTGCTGCTCAAGTAGTAAAGTAAATTTACCAGCATTAAATGTACCACCATCAGAGTTACTCGCATATATGAATGGAGAAACGCCAGATTCCAATCATTTCCTTCAAAATATACGTCGATATAATTGTTGTTTCCAAATGACTTCATTTGGAGCAACTTTAGTATGCAAGGAAGAAAATTTCAGCCCAGTTTTCAAGGTTCAAGGCCAAATTTATCATCGAGTAGGATCTCTGATGCCAATGTCCGATGGAACTGCAAAGTTTCTTCAAATATATTTTATTGGTAACGAAGAACTTGAAATAAATCAACGTTGTTCTCGCATTCAGGGGCTACAACGAGACATTATTCAAAAATTACAGCGTCTACTTCACGATAATAATCAACTTATCAAGGTGTTTAAAACTTCTTTAGACAAAATGGTTGCAGACAATTATAAGATCGTCATTCGAGCGGATAAAAGACCAGCCGGTCAACATGAACGAAGGTTTAATGCACCTCAAACGGACGAAGTTGCTGTAGTAATTGTTGATAATGAATATAGCCATCGTGATATTATTATTCAACGCCGAAGTAATCAATTGCAACGTATTGCTGAAACACATCGAAGTTATGATGCCCTACAGTACCCGTTAATTTTTTGGCAAGGTGAAGATGGTTATCACTTAAATATACAACAAATCGATCCCGCTACAGGTGTAGAAACTAACAAAAAAGTATCAGCTATGCAATTTTATGCTTATCGAAAGAACCGTGCTTTGCACATGGCCAACTATACGTCGCATGCTCACGAGTAGGATCACCTCAAAATTTGTTTATTTATAGTCCAAACAATAAAACTATAAAAATGTAGTGTATAAGCAAGTATTAGAAAAATTAATTTAAAACAAAAAATATATAATCATATAATATAAACAGAAACGTGTACAATATATGTTAATGTATAGAGTAATATGTATATATATATGTATATGAATGATATAATATGTGAATAATTGTATGAATAAAACATAAATTTTCCATTTATTGAACTGTTTCTTAAAATTATTTTAATTCTCTAATTAGTTTATTGGATATAGTTTATATACAACGTATGTTTAATGACAGAAAATATTTCAGATAGGAATGTTTAATATTTATATTAAAAAATGGATTCTTATGTATTTTTGACACTACTAAACATGCGGTGTATTTTAACCCGTGCAACGCCGGGTTTCGCTGCTAGTTTTAATAAATAAAATGTTATGCATAAAAATATGTATTTTTAATTTCTTCTTAATAACATGAAAAATCCATAATTTTTATAAAAAAAGAAAGTACACTTAGCCAGTTTATTTTCACATTTTGAGACCAGGCTGTAAACCGATTTTAGCGGTTCGTTTGGGAATTTCCCAAAATCCTTTCTTAGCGGATGCCTACGTCATAACATCTACCTGCATGCCAAATTTCAGCCCGATCCATCCAGTGGTTTGGGCTGTGCGTTGATAGATCACTGTCAGTCAGTCAGTCAGTCACCTTTGAGTTATATATATTTAGATTTTAATAATTTTCAAAAATTATGAACCGTAATAAATCAAAAGATAATAATTAGCCGTGCATGAATGATTGATAATAAAAATGCAACGAAACGACTCTCAATGAATGGGCCCACTACGGACTACTGTATGGATTCTTAGACTGTGGTAATACTATGCAAGTGTTATGGATACGCTCTACTCAGGAATCTGAACAACTTAACCAATCTGTAAAATAATTGTTCTTATCATGTCGATTAAAAACTAAATTTTATTGTATAACTTGGTGCAGGCCTCCCACTCAGTGGACCGACGACCTGGTTAAGGTTGCGATAAGCCGCTTGATGCTGTATGAATATAAAGTTGACCAGCCTGATCAGTCAACTCTTTATGGAGTCGTTATTCTTTTTCTGCTGACAACGGTTGTTCAGTTTTATTAGAGTATTACCAACCCAGTCACACTGTTTGAACGTTAATATACGAACGCACAAAATTGAAAACGCCAAAAATGTTTAGAAACCACAAAATTGAGGAGTTAAACTGACGACGTTTTTTTCCAGTGATTGGTACCTACACACTTGAAATTCCATATCTTGCCATTTCACACCTATTCGCTCTAGGTATCACTGACAGCCCACTATGCAGAGCGTGCATGGAGGCTGAGGAGACTGCTGCCCACATCCTATTGGATTGCAAGGAGCTAGCACAGTACAGGGTCGTGCACCTCGGTGAGCCGAGGTCGCTTCAGGAAGTCGTCAGCAACCTTCGGGGGCTACTGGGCTTCTTGGAGGAGCTGGACTTGCAGTGATGCCGGCCAAACACACAAAATGGGCGCAGTGGTCGCCTGGTTGCGGAAACCAGCCCGCCCCTAACAACTAATAACAACCATATCTTGAAAACTACTTAACTGATTTTGATAAAACTTGCACTGTTCCCTAAGTAAAAATATACTTAATCCTATAATTGAGGGTGCACGATGGGCGAGCCGCAAGCGGCTTGAAAGCGTGGAATTAAGTTTTACCCAGATCCTCTCATTTCTCTGGAATAAAAAGGAACCTATATTTTTCTCCACATTTCAATTTAAGCTCTGTGTAAAAATGTAATCTATAGATAAATAAGTATAATAGAGCTGTTGCTCTTAATAATTTCGTATTCAAAAACATTTGGATCGGGTATTTCGAAAACTCGAGAATTCCAGTGCAACAAAGTTTTGGTTTATTAAAAAAAACTGAACTGTTGTTTTATAAAAGTTTGTCATTTATGTTGTTTACAGCCTGGTCTCAAAATGTGAAAATAAACTGGCTAAGTGTACTTTCTTTTTTTATAAAAATTATGGATTTTTCATGTTATTAAGAAGAAATTAAAAATACATATTTTTATGCATAACATTTTATTTATTAAAACTAGCAGCGAAACCCGGCGTTGCACGGGTTAAAATACACCGCATGTTTAGTAGTGTCAAAAATACATAAGAATCCATTTTTTAATATAAATATTAAACATTCCTATCTGAAATATTTTCTGTCATTAAACATACGTTGTATATAAACTATATCCAATAAACTAATTAGAGAATTAAAATAATTTTAAGAAACAGTTCAATAAATGGAAAATTTATGTTTTATTCATACAATTATTCACATATTATATCATTCATATACATATATATATACATATTACTCTATACATTAACATATATTGTACACGTTTCTGTTTATATTATATGATTATATATTTTTTGTTTTAAATTTATTTTTCTAATACTTGCTTATACACTACATTTATAGTTTTATTGTTTGGACTATAAATAAACAAATTTTGAGGTGATCCTACTCGTGAGCATGCGACGTATAGTTGTACACCTGTAGCGGGATCGATTTGTTGTATATTTAAGTGATAACCATCTTCACCTTGCCAAAAAATTAACGGGTACTGTAGGGCATCATAACTTCGATGTGTTTCAGCAATACGTTGCAATTGATTACTTCGGCGTTGAATAATAATATCACGATGGCTATATTCATTATCAACAATTACTACAGCAACTTCGTCCGTTTGAGGTGCATTAAACCTTCGTTCATGTTGACCGGCTGGTCTTTTATCCGCTCGAATGACGATCTTATAATTGTCTGCAACCATTTTGTCTAAAGAAGTTTTAAACACCTTGATAAGTTGATTATTATCGTGAAGTAGACGCTGTAATTTTTGAATAATGTCTCGTTGTAGCCCCTGAATGCGAGAACAACGTTGATTTATTTCAAGTTCTTCGTTACCAATAAAATATATTTGAAGAAACTTTGCAGTTCCATCGGACATTGGCATCAGAGATCCTACTCGATGATAAATTTGGCCTTGAACCTTGAAAACTGGGCTGAAATTTTCTTCCTTGCATACTAAAGTTGCTCCAAATGAAGTCATTTGGAAACAACAATTATATCGACGTATATTTTGAAGGAAATGATTGGAATCTGGCGTTTCTCCATTCATATATGCGAGTAACTCTGATGGAGGTACATTTAATGCTGGTAAATTTACTTTACCACTTGAGCAGCACATACCAGCAGTTTCTCCCTTGAATTTTCGTGCATGACAATACTTGCATATCGTATCCAATTTGCCGATGATAACATTTGGATGTTCGTTATATTTTTTTTTGCAATCATAATGGAACGCCTGAAGTTCTAGACTCTCTCGCGAAGCAGCGCGTCGTTGGCGTAAAGCAGCCATTTTTTCTTTACTTTTGCTCTTTTCCATTTCACGTTGGTCAGCAGATTGACGATTTCGAATCGACTGTACTCGGGACCGGGTTTCCTCGTTAGTGTGTACTCTTTCTTCATCGGTTTGATTTTCTCTAATTCTTTTTACACCTTTACGAATATTCGAAAGTCGTTTTTCCCTTTGTTCTTCTGTCTCATTTTGACGTGCTATTTTTTTTCTTTTTGAATCAACTTTAGATTTTGTAAATATTGTTTTACGCTTTGGCATATTGTATATGTAATATAATAAAGTTACACAAATCGATCTCTTGCTTGTTACGATAATAAGACTGACGAAAAAACACTGAATTTTCGTTTATAAACAATCAAAGATAGAAATTTCTCGTATTAAAACACTCTAGAACATACAGGTAGTTTGTTATTTTTTACTTGTCAAAATCACTTGAATTAGTTTGAGCACTGTTCACTTTCGACTCCAATTGATCTTCACTCGACTGCTAACACCATTGAACTAACGAAAAGTCACTGAATTTCGCTTTATATACCATAAGACATGGAAATTTCTAGCACCAGAATACTCTAGAACATTCAGATAATTTGTTCTTTTTTATTCGTCAAAATCACTTGAATTGTTTGAACACTGTTCACTTTTGATCCCAATTGATCTTTACTCGACTGCTAATACGATTGAACTAACGAAAAGTCACCGAATTTCGCTTTATATACCATAAGACATAGAAATTTCTCGAATTAGAATACTCTAGAACATGCAGATAGCTTGTTATTTTTTATTTGTCAAAATCATTTGAATTGTTTTGAGCACTATTCACTTTTGATTCCGATTGATCTATACTCGATTGCTAACACGATTGAACTGACGAAAAGTCACTGAATTTTGGCTTATATAGCATCAGACATGGAAATTTCTAGTACCAGAACATTCTAGAATATTCAGATGTATATCATTTAGATTTAGGTCTGGTAGATAAATTATAACACTTGTACTTATTTCAGAATTTTCCAGATCATTCCAGAATTTTTAGAACTTTCTAGAGCTTTCCAGATCCATAACATTAAGTTGTGTACATTCTAGAGCTTTTTAGATGATGCTATTCAGTTTAACTCATTCTGGAGCTTTCTAGATTATTTCAGAAATCTCTAGAATTTTCTAGAACATTCCAGATCGATAATATTCAGCTTAACTCATTCTAGGACTTTTGAGATCATTCCAGAAATCTCTAGAATTTTCTAGAACATTCCAGATCGATAATATTCAGCTTAACTCATTCTAGAGCTTTTGAGATCATTCCAGAAATCTCTAAAATTTTCTAGAACATTCCAGATGATAATATTCAGTTTAACTCATTCTGGAGCTTTCAAGATCATTCCAGAAATCTCTAGAATTTTCTAGAACATTCCAGATCGATAATATTCAGCTTAACTCATTCTAGGACTTTTGAGATCATTCCAGAAATCTCTAGAATTTTCTAGAACATTCCAGATCGATAATATTCAGCTTAACTCATTCTAGAGCTTTTGAGATCATTCCAGAAATCTCTAAAATTTTCTAGAACATTCCAGATGATAATATTCAGTTTAACTCATTCTGGAGCTTTCAAGATCATTCCAGAAATTTTTAGAATTTTCTAGAACATTCCAGATCGATAATATTCAGTTTAACACATTCTGGAGCTTTTTAGATCATTCCAGAAATTTTTAGATCTTTTCAAGAGTTTTCATGAGATAGAAAAGGACAGATATATATCTGAATACATTTTCGCCACCCACAACCACCCACTTCCACCCACCGCGACCAAACTCCCTTACTCCCACCTGGAGACCAAGGGGTATTTACCACCCCAACGGGAAGTTGATTGGAGTTAGTGGTGATAGAGAAAACCCTGGCTTTACGTACTAACATAAGCATTTTATATATATATATATAGATTAAATCGATCGTCTTCAGGGTCAGGTCTCATATGTGTCAATTTTACATGTTGATGAGCCATGAATTTTAGTGTATCTTAAAAACATTAATACTCGAAGGACTTTTTGACAACAATAATTGATTTAAATATTTTTATATGGGAGGTTGTAGAATATTTGTGTTTCTGTTTGACTATCACATACGTCTATGAGCCACAGATTAAAAATCGTCAAAAATTTATAATTGAAAAAAGTGTGACTTTTGGGCTTCCTGAAATACCCAATTCTGAATCGGGCATTTTAAAAACCCCACAGTTCCAATGCAAAAAAGTTTTGCGAAATAAAAAAAAAACAATCTGTGTAAATATGTTAAAGCCTTGGTTAGTTATTTGTTTTAAAAAAATGTTGTTTACAGCCTGGGGTCTCACAATGTGAGAATGAACTGGCTAAGTGTACTTACTATATCTTTTTTTGACAATTATTGATTTTTGGTGTTACTGAAATACTATGTATTTGTGTAGGAAAAAAATGAAAAAATATACTCTTATGCATCTTTTATTTATTAAAAATACAATCAATCATCTTCAGGTCTATCATATGTTTCATAGTTACATGTTGGAAAGACAAAAGTTTCAGTGTATCGCAAAAACACCAATATGTACTTCAAGGAGTTTTTGCAACACAGGTACTTTTATTTTATATGGGAGTTGGTGGAATATTAGTTTCTGTTTGAGTAGCACGTTTTATGTCTATGAGCCACATATTAAAAATCGACAAAAAGTGAAAATCCAAAAAGACTAAGGCTTTCTGAAATACTTACCCAATTCATTTACTTAAGAATATGGTTTTTAAGGTACCAAGTAACGTAACATTAGTAATTTATTGCGCTACGATACAAAATATGTTGACCAAAGTTACATAAAATAAAGCTTATATTGGCGCGCGCTGCAATGTGGCAGTTAAAAATAAACACAAAATAATATTTTCCATGTAAAAGACTCACCAATTTGAAAAATAAAACACTAATTAAAATAAACTGATTTGACCTTTATTCGACCTACCTGGACAGTAGGTAGTGGTACTCTTCCACGAGGCACTCGCCTTGCAGAGTACCAGGACAAGCGTCTTGGCGGCAAGACCTACCGTAACTGGTCCTTGTCTTCACCTTATGGTGTTGGCAGGAATAGCGGCCCCCACTGTTATGCCCTAGGGTAGGTAAGTGGGGACGCTATATCATAAACCTGGAAGTCTAGCGTATCTGGTAGATATACGAGAGGGGATGACCTTTATTCTCTAAGCAATTCAGTTGTATATGTCAAATTGAGGTAAAATCAAGGTAACTTTGGTAGTTTTGAAGCAATGTAACTTTTTTAACTTAATCATAACATCAAGTATATTTTTGGGTATTAAATATATTTTATGCCATAAATATTGTTTAATTTTATAAGAAATTGTTACAATTTAAATTATTTTCCAGCATTTTCCAAACCCAAGGCCCTTAGGCTATGCAATGAGTAGAATTAGTGAGTGCTTGAAAAAAATTGGCCAAGTGTGATTTGGATACGCGCACCAAGGGTTCCTTACCATTACACCTCTCCACACGAGTACCTACCTACAACAATGATAACTATACTTTTTAAACAAAAGACATCAATGTGAGCAACTAAAATGATCTTTTTTTTCAGTTCAAACTCCTTAGAGTGAGTAAGTATGACTTGTACGACTTACACTGACTGATGGACAGTTTTTAATATTTGTTTATTACTTTAGAATTAGTACTATCATACCAAATTTCACGCTTTGATGTATTACCGTTTTTAAAATACAGAAATTACAATTAAATTTTGGGTCCCCAGTAGGCTCGAGTTTCCACACAAATTAATATAGTTCTGCTTTAATACAAAAATACATGCCGGATTGAATCCAAACTTTGTAAAATGCAAATATATTGAATAAGACGACATATCAATGTTTATACATAATTAGTTTTCGATGTATATACTAAAAATGGAAAAAAATAAGAGCAGTTTCAAATTCATTACAAAACTAAATTAAGCCTTTGTTTAGTTATTTACTACAATGAAAACTTTTTATACAAACAACGATATGTGCACTAAAATTCCCAATCGTTCAGTCAACGAACAGGTGGAAACAAATGTAATTTTCCGCTTTATTTTTTTTGTTATTTGCTATTAGATCCCCCCATAATAGCACATACTTATTCTGTAAAAACTTCAGCCGGCTACCTATTCTGGTAAAAAACAGCCCTTTAAAAGTTAAGGACAAACAGACAGCATTGTAGACTTAGTAACATCCCGTGATATGGCACGGAACCCTAAAAACACCCTGTTTAATAGGCAAAAATCGCAAATAAAGAAATACCCTAGTAAATACTGCATTTTATTTAAAAAAAACAGAATGGTAACGGAAGTCAAGCATTTCATGGTGATGTCACAAAATGACTGCTACTTATGGTAGAATGACTGGTAAGTAAGTATACGTAACTAAAAATGTAACCTCTTGGCTACTTATTGATTCTACTAATGAAATTGATCAACTTTCTAGGGACCCTATTTATACCTACCTGCTCAATTCCTATTTATGAGACTTGCTCATCTCATAGGTACTACATAGGAAATTAAGCAGCATAACTATACCTATAAACAGTCCAAAGACTGTGAGTTTATAGTCATCCACCAATATCACATTTTATTTACTGCATCTGCATAGGTATTAAAGGAGTTTAAGGTACTTATTATTTTGTTTTTGTTGCTGTCATCCTATGGTACCCTAGTGGTACATACAAAGGACCTTCGTGGATCGACGCCATCCCTCAATGTCCTCTACAACTCTCCAGCGGAACCCTGCTACCCGCAGTTCGGCCTCGATGGTTGCCACGTGTGGACCGGATGGCCTATGGCCATCGATGTCCGCCTACACCCGCTCATCTGCCATGTGAACGCAACGTAACCATAGCAGAGTTATCCTATTTTCTGGGCAGTGTGTCCCTATCCACTTTCACACTCGTTGTCGTTGAGCGATTTCTCGCTCTAAAGGGCTTTGGTGACATCGCTTCGAGTAATCTTCGTTGCTGATTGTGTTCGGCCAGAAGATGCTCAGTATGGAACTTATGCTTTTGTTAACGAACACTTGCAGTTTTTTCGTCAATCCTTTCGTCACTTTCCATGTCTTACAGCAGAACAGACATTACGAACGATGGAATAGATCTTGATCCGCCACGCCGGGTGAGCTGGAGTCCCAGACAGGTTTTAGCTGGGCGCACGCGCCTTTCGCCTTCTTCCTACCTAGTATTAAAATACTTATGGTGAATTCTGTACCTAATTAATTAATAAACAAATTTTGCTAAAAATCTCAGAATAAACCAAAACAAGCATACGGCGATAAAAGTGAGGCCACTAATGTGCTTGCTTGTATGAAAGGAACTACCAAGACTACGTAACTACGTATTTTTATGGTACTCCTCACAGAATAGATAAAAGTTACTTTTTGTAAGTACCTAAATCGGTGTAGTTTTAACGTTTTGGCCCTTCTAAATCCTGCACACCTACCTAGTGGTTCTTTCTAACTTACTTATCTCAAAAAGTTTTAAATCCGACCTAAAATAGTAATATGACATCTAAGGCAATGGGCCAAAGAATAAAGACTAACGTACTAACTTACGGGACAAAAATCCTTAATTCATTACTTTTTATAATGAACGCATTCAAAGAATAACGGATTAGATGTGACGTTTACTTAACACTCAAAGGTCAATGTCCTGAGACACGAACTACACCCCCGTAATCTACAGTACACAATCTGTAGGGTTGGTTACTTAAGCCTTGAAAGTGGCTGCTCGCTGCGTAGTTTGAGTACCGCGGAGCACAGCCTGTAGATGGCGTACCGCGGAATACGGGCTATAGTTGATGTTCGCGTAGACCATGGACTACGGGGTCAAATCTTTTACATGAACTACACCCCTGAACACTTCAGTACACGTAGTACGGGCCGTGTTCCGCGGTCCGTCTACTATTGCTCGGGCTGATAGTTTGCAGCCTGTAGTGTACACCCCGTAGTTTGTGGACTGATGTATTGGAACTATTTGTACACGATCTATAGCCTGCAAATTACGTAACTTCATCTATTAGCTCGTACAATACGGGTAAAGAACTACGGTGGCCCCCACTTGACCAACCAAAGGGAATTTATTGTGTAAGTTGGTTAGAATATATTGACGTCTCTGGGTACAAGTCCTTTTGAGACAGGCTTTGTTCAATTTACGTCCCCGGGACAGAGGGAGGCTCATTGAAGCGCAAGCGATTCACCGCGCAAACTTAAATCTACAGTCACCAGCCTGCTTGGAGCAAACGGGAAGGGGATTGACAATTCAATACAGGGCACCTACCCCGACCGCTCCGACAGGCACTTAAAACTAACTTTGTATGTACTATGTTCAATGTGTCGACCTAAAAAACAGACATTCTCATAATGACACTCGGATATTATACTAAGATTCCTATAAATAGGTAAATAATATACGAGTAATGGGCCCATGCCTGAATTATTTAGTCAAGTTTTCTTGAACTCGAGAATTGAGACGGACCGCTATACGGAGCTATTACTACGCCCGGAATTGACTAACTTTTTTTGAATCCAACCCTCACTGTTTTTGGATACCCCCAATGCCACCAACACAACCGCCGTGCCCTCCCAGAGCGACCTCCTGGGAGCCCTGGGCAAAGAATATATATTAGTACTGACGTACAGTATGGACACTCCCTGCCGCTCTCTAGATTCGACCTCACCCCTCGTTACTCAGATCGGTTGTAGATTGGGTACCGAACGTAAAGGACAAGCTACTGTTCAGTCTTCGGGTGTTTGAGTTCATATTGTGATAAAGGCACTAAACGAAGCTTTAATAGATATCCTTTGGATGAAGTAATTCTTTTAATAAATATTTTTATCTTAGCATAGACATGAGTGGTGCATGCTCGCTTAAATGTTCGTGCGGATGGTGGCGCATCGGGAGCCGGGTCGTTCCTTTCCCTCTAATATGGTTGATGGGAGCGATGGCTGACTCTCGCGTTATACTCGTGACCGGGTGCTGTCCGTGTGAACTGGCCTACTCTTGTTAAATGCGTTCAATGATTCATAAGTATAACTTTTCGTGTCATATTGTTTTCATGTTCTAATGACATAATCTGGTTTATATCAAGGATTTGTTTTGACGTTATTAACTAATTATTGTTTATTTCTTGATTCTTCACAAATGACATTGTTATTATTATTTTATGACTATCAGAAAGAGTGTAATTTGCACCTAATTTGAATAAATATATTGAATTGAAACCAGGCAAGTAAGTATTAACTATTTTATAACTCAAAAACATAATTTTTACGTACCAACAAGTGAAATGGAGCAAACGCACTAACCTTACTTTTGCGTCTTAAATACTTCTTGAGAAATAAAACATCAAATAATCATTTTACGCGACTACGGAAAAGTAGGGTTATGCTTTTGACAGTATGTATGTTCGTATGAATGTGTGTATGTTCATCTGTTTCCTCGTATCTCCTAAACAAGTGGTCAGATTTAAACAAATATGGTGTCTTTGGATTTGTGCCATCACTTCGCGTGTCATAGGAATAAGAAACTCAAAAAACCTATTTTTGAGTAAATAATTATGTTTGTAATTAAAAGAAAAGTCTCAATGAGCACATTCTAAATATTTATTACATATGCAAATGTTTTTAATTTCTTAGCAAATGGTCTCACAAGCGATATTATGAGACGGCTCAATGTACGCGCGCTACAGTCAAGCGATAAGACACGCAGGTAGCGAAAAACAGGAAATAAAATAAAAGTTGAAAAATAAAACCAGCCTTCTATAATATACGAAGTTTTTAACCGTTATTGGGTTTTAGGTTTTAAATGCTGGCACCGACCTCAAAAAAGATTATAAGCTCCTATATTTGTTTCTTACCTAATTTTGATTTTAATAAAAAGTACTAAACCGATTTTGATAAAATTTGTATGAAACTAATTTTACTGATGAAATCAGAATATATTACTAAAGTTCGTTTGCTGAATCAACTACAACTTTTACACGTTTTTGGAAATCTGGTAAAATAAAGAACTTTTTCCAGTGTTGCATACATTTTTTTTATAAAATCATGAATTAAATCAATGCCTTTTTATACAAAATTTAAAAATGAATTGGGCTGTTACATTAAAGCCGTTGATTTCTTACCTCTCGCTATCTGACCATTTTTGTTTCAAATTAGATTTAGTTTGCACCCTTAAAAGGGATAGGTCACAATAATATTTTTCCAATATTAATTGAATCTTCTTACCGAAGTTAGTAAAATATAAAAATAATTTTATATAAGACTTTATTTGTTTTATTGAACTAATTATACCAAACTACACATAAATAAGACACTTCTACGCATACAATACAATTAGACTGGGAATGATAAATGGCGGCGCTTCTATTTTCGTCTTGCTCAAACAATATAATTATCAATATTCTCTTGCTCACACGAACTACCAAATCTTTGGAAACAATACTATTTATATTCCCACTCTTTAATTGTACGTATATAAATAAAATACGTTAGCTCACCTTTTGCAAATATATATTGAAAATTCGATTAAATATTTTTTCATGCCACCGCGCCGCTTTTACAAAGTCACTTCGTTTGTACCTGTTGTACGTAGTATCTGTGGCCGCGGCGTCAGAGCGATGCGAATCACGATTGGTTGTTGACCAGTATAGTATTATACGACCAAATCTAAGAACAATAAGTTTGTATGAATCTCCATACTTGCTAGTTGTGTCTATATTTTTTTACAAATGCAGTGTGAGTGAATGGGAATGGAGTTCTGTTTAGTAGGTCAGTTAGTTCGTGGGATATTTTGTGTACTTTATTTATTTAAAATGATGATTGTTTGTAATAATTTGATTACATGGTGTGAAAATATGTTATAAGTTGTATAAAAATATCTAGTGATGTGATATTATACAATGTGATCACGGAATTATAGATTAAGATTGACTATGTTGGTTGCTAAATGAGATTGTTTCACGGACAAAAGCATAACTCCTGTATTTGAAGAACAATTTTATTCATGAAGTTACTTATTCTGTATTTTAGCTACCAAGTAGCCACTGTTGATTGTTGCATGCAGTAAATAACTAACAAACATTTCGTGACCCATGCCGCCGGTGTGATTCAAGCCTACCTGCATTGATGCCTATAGATACGTCAGTTGTTTATATGTATATCATTTCTCGCTCGTTTGTATAGAGTGTCTGGGGTGTGCCCTAGGAGTGATTCAGCAGCTGCTTGCCCCAGCCGGGGCTGGAGCGGCTGCCAAGGGCTAAGCGCCCACCCAAGGACCCGCTAATCGTGATGGGCGGCGGAAGCAACCACGTTAAGGAGGCCTCGCCTCGGGAGCGTTTCCCTGAGTTTTTCGGCAACGAGAAAAACACCACGACCTATGACACTCCGTCTTTGAATATACATACTATCACTCCGTACTTTGGACCAGAGATATATACTTACAATTTTACGTTTGCATGTGTGCATGTTTTCACTGCAGGTTTGTCAGCCGTAAAGGGATCACGGCGTGAAATTCAAATGGTTTCGAGTTTGTGTTTCTGATTGAGACGTATTTAACATACATGTCAAATATTTTATATTTATATCATAAACGTAACTCATGCATGATGTTGGATATCTTGTCTTAATCAAGAAAATACAGAATATCTACCTATCATAATATTTGCCTAGAAAACCTATGCCGAATCATTTTGTTCCCGGCTTTGTAGGAAGGAAACCATGAATATGAACTATTTTGTTATCCTCTAGCTTTTTATAAACATTTTGTACACGTCAACAATTGAAAAATACAGTAAAATGCATGAATTGAGTTTAGGATCTTTTCGCTAGTAATAATAGGTCATCTTAGTCTTTGGTTTGATAAAAATGTTTGACTGTTTACAAGCTCCTTTAAACCCGTCCGTTTTATTATTGCGGGCTATTTAAAGAGAAATTAGACACTCTACAAACAAAGTATGCCGACACCGTTACATTTGAAACGTAACGTTAAACCTTAAAATCTGCTCGAGAAAAAGCTAAACGAATAAAAAACGAATACTAAAGTTTCCGGCGTTTCGTCGTCTGGCCCAACTTCAATAGTCAATCATTCCTTACTAAACGGTACGAATGGTGTCAGTTTTAAAATAAGAACTTATTTTTAAGTTACTGAAAGATTTTTCAGCTATCAAGCCTCTTGGAGCTACGTTACAGACCACGAAACTAATATATAAACTTTATCTTTATAGTCTGTGACAACCGTGATGAAACGTCGTGAGTAGTGGACATTTTGGCGGGAATTGGTTAGTTTGTCATTTTTCTTTTATTGCTTTCTTTTATTTTCTTTCCCACAAAAAGTCCCCCAAAGCTTTAACTATTTGCTGGAGTGTGTAGGTTAAGTTAGTTATATAGTGCCAGTGACAAAATTACAATGATGCTGAAGAATACTGAAAACTGTGATAGAAAAATTACTGAAGACTTAAACTAATACTATGAAATAAACATATGTACTGAAGTCAAGGCAGTATGGCCAGGTGCCTTAGCCTGCCCTGAGTAGTGACTAAATGCGCTTTGGCCCCTAAAATGTAAATAAAGGGTTTTTTGGCGGGATTTGTGGTAGACGCATTCGTAGTTTTATTTTGTTGTTTTTTCATTGTTTTCTGCTAGGATTCTGTTTAAGAAGTGGTGCAGTTTGGAGAAAATCGTCTAGTGCAGGTGAGCAATGTGAAGACAAGAAAATAAAACGAAGGAGGACGTGAGAACCCAACTTGTTCTAGGTGCAGTTTTATAGACGCCCTACAGCAACTGGGTGTACCACCTCAGAATGTAGCTGCTGCAAATGCTGTCAAGAACTTTAGAGAAGATTTGTAATGCACCGGCACTAGCATTACAAATCAAAAACTAAAAGAAACTTAAATACGTCAGATCTGGCTGTATGGCCTTAGTCACCTTTGCCTTCTCCGCGCTTTTGAAAGCCGGAGAGAAGAATCCAAAACAGTGTTGCCATGTGCACCGTAATTACGGTAAATGCACCGTATTCAGCAAAAATTTACCACCTACCGTTGAAGCTGGGCAACGGTGACGATAACTACCGTAATCCAGGAAGGTCTCAAAATCAGAGCCGTAAAACAATTGAAACATTCCTCCTCCTGATAAGTTTTGGTATCAGGTTATATAGGCGAAGAAATCAGAAAGATTTTTACGCAGCTACCGAAATGTATGCTTGCATTGCTGTCTTTACCGCACTCCAATGCTGAATGTGAACGTATGTTCAGTAAGGTGAACGATATAGCAACAAAAAACGTAACAAACTAATAACCTGCTCAATAAAAGGAAATCTCTTGACACAACAACCTATCAAAAGGCACGGACAAAACTGCATTACTTTAAACCTGATGATGAAATGCTCAACAAATTCAACCATTACACCAACAATTAACCAGTACAAAAATGAAGAGATTTTATTATCAGAGTCAGAATTCAGACTAATGTTTATACTTAAATAATTGCTCTCGTATGATTGTTGCACTGTATTACCTTGGTTTTTATTTTGAGATTTTCGAATAAAAAGCAAATTGAGCTCTAAAATGGTTGTTTTATTAAAAGTAATTCACCGTTATTTTTACCGTTGTTCTCCAGGCCCATTCGCCGTAATTTGTTAGAATCTACCGTATTTTTTGAGCAGTATCACCGTTGCCCAGATTTTGGACATGGTAACACTGATCCAAAAAAAAATGTAATCAAAGAACAAATTTAGAAGAAATCTATTTTTATATTAATTTCGTTTTCATAAATCTAAAATAAAATGAACTTCCTTTCGCTTTATTTCCTCCTCATGTTTTTTGCGAAATCAAGTTATCAATATGATGTTAAAATCTTCGGTCCAGGTCTACAACCTCAAAATATTGTATTGCCGGCAAGATACTTTTTTGTGAATTTTACATTTTACAATGAAACTTCGTAAGTATCCCTTGTAAAAGGCTTCTGTGCTCCTAGTTCTGCACAGCGGTAGATACATGCAGGTATTACCTATCTAGACTGGCAGAACATGTCAATACAAAACTTTTTTCAGGTACACACCAGATTTCGGAAATAGTTTGACCGTTGAAATAAATGGTGAAAACAGCAAAAACACCCGTAGTCGGATTTGGGTGAACAAGCTGGACCGCAAAGATGGCTCGTTCATAGTGCGGTACAAAGTTTATGAAACATGCACCAACTTGGCTATCAATATCTATTACAGAAACAAACACGTTACGGGCTCTCCTTTTATATTTCCAGGTATTCACTATTTCAGACAAGGTTGTGGCCACCTATTGGTCCAGTGGCAGCGTTCCCGCCTGCTAGGCCTAGGGTTGAGGGTTTGATCCCCTCTCAGGGCCAACATTCATGTGTCAAACAGATTATTTTACTCTGTGGGTGTTCAATATATTATATGTGTATGTATTTAAACATATATCAGTCTCTGGTTCCGTTAGTAAGGACTCCTAGTTTGGGCTAGATAGTCTCGGCAAGATTTGAGAAAAACGCTTCTGTTTTGAGTGTAGAAGCAAATCATATAACTTTTTGATAACAAGTTCATTTTTACTAATTTGATGCCGTTGAATCCAAAAATGCCGCTTATTAACCCCTCCTCCCTTTTCCCCTCCAAAGTGGCCCTCGATTTGATTTTTTCCATTTTAGAGAAAAACATTGTCAAAAGAAGAGTTAATCTATATTAAATTCTCTAACTGATAATGATATATAAGTGTCGCTACGATAAATAGTATTTGATATACAGCTTTCGACATTTCATAAAAAAATGAAAAAAATATCTTTTTTGTCAGTTTGAAGGAAAACTGTAGCAGTTATAATACTATAGTCCTTAGTGATATTAAACCGTATTATTCTTCTGAAAATGACACCTGAATCCTGCACTTTTTAATGTTATAAATCAGCTTAATCACTGAGCTCAGTGGCACCATTATTGGATGTTCTATTGATGGTACCATGATCAAGAATATAAGTTACGCAGACAACATGGTATTGCTGAGCCCATCAGTCAGTGCATTTAGAAAGCTTTTGAATGTCTGTGAAGCATATGCACTTTTGGACTTAAATACAATGTGAAAAAGAGCGAGCTACTGGTGTTTCAAGCCTTAAAGCTGTCCAGAGCGAGACAAAAAGAGGGCATTCAACAAAGCCACCAAGTCCTACAAAAAGACGCTGCGCAAGGCACATTTCGACCTTATAAGCCGCATCGGAGTAAAACTAGCTTCTTACCCTTCTGGGAGTAAGGCGTTTTGGTCCATGGCTAAAGCGGAGGCGAACTTTTGCCGCTCGTCTTTGTGTCACTGCGGAAACCCGATGGAACGCTAGCTCACACGGCAACTGACGGTTGGGTTTAACGGTTCTAATTCCTATCCGCCATGAAGAGGTACTCAAAACACTTCGTAATCAAGACGTGAATAAAGCCAGTGGACCTGACGGTATACCAGCTATAGTACTAAAGAATTGCGCTCCCGTGTTATCTCCTATTCTGACACGTCTGTACCGCCTCTCTCTTAGAATAGTCCCAAAGTCCTGGAATCTCGCCAACGTGCAGCCTGTGCCCAAAAAAGGCAATCGTGCAGACCTGGCAAATTACCGCCCCATACTTAGCAATCACCTCTGTAATCTGTAAGGTTATAGAGCGTGTATTAAACACCCGAATTTTGGCATACCTAGAAGACAATGACCTTCTTAGTGTTCAACAATACGGTTTTCGTCAAGGTTGGAGATATTCCAGTGTATGCTACGCATATATGGGTGAGGTCTTCAAAAATACGGTGAGGTACTCGCTGTGTCTCTTGACATTTCGAAGGTTTTTGACCAAGTCTGGCACGCTAGCCTTATTGGCAAGCTTCCTTCATACGGACTGCCTGTGGGCTTGTGTAACTGGGTATCAGATTTCCTGAGGGAACGTGATATTCGAGTAATTATTGATGGCTGCTCCTCTGACCTATTGGCAATCAACCTATTGTACCTCAGGGGTATGTTCTTTCTGCTACTCTTTTCTCCCTGCATATCTTACACAGCGTTCTTACCATTTGGTTCGACTTGGTAGGTAAGTAGGTAGTTTTAACTAGCAAGGGTCTGATGATGGAAGCAGGAATTCGCTACGGAACATTCAATGACACGATAATACTCCCGAGCCAGCCTGAGCACTGCGTTTTAAGCTTAGAACTCGATCTTGTTATCAAGTGCATACAGTATGCGCGGGAACAACTCAGGCAGACAGCTATATCTCGGAAACGATAACACATACAAGTATGATTTAGGGGTCATTTTATAGGAGAATATATACGGTTTAATATCACAAACTCGCAGGTTGTGTGTGAAAGTCGACCAACCCGCACTGGGCCTGCGTGGTCGACTAAGGCTCGATCGCCCTAAATCAGGGTAGGCTCGAGCCCTTCGGTGGGGACGTATATGAGCTGATATCATCAATATCACGGTAGACTATAGTATCATAACTGCTATAGTTTTCCTTCAAACTGACACGAAAGATTTTTTTTTCTTTTTTTTCATGAAATGTCGATATTTACGAATACTATTTATTGTAGTGATGCATATATAGCATCGATAGTTGGAGAATTTAATGTAGATTAACTTTTTCTTTGACAATATTCTGTTACCGTTTATTTGCAAAACGGAAAAAACACATTGAGGGCCACTTTGTAGGGGGAAAGGGGGGAAGGAGGAGTAGGTAACCTGCATTTTCGGATTCAACGGGGTCGAATTAGTCAAACTAAAGTGGTTACCAAAATGTAATATGAATTGCGTCCAGAAGTTCACTTTTTCCATTTCTTTATTAGACTAAGATGACAGTGTGTGATTTGTCTGTGTATAAAAAAAAACTTTCACAGTAATATATTTTGTGATTGCACACACATATCTTTGTACTCTTTCAATATTTTACTAACCATTATGTAATTTTCTTTAACATTGATTTGGAGTACATACCTACTTATAAAATTAGTTATGTATTCTGCCAAATGTCGGTGGCTTAAAGAGCGTCGGTGGCGTAACGGCTAGGGCCGCCGCCTCCTGTCGTGTTCCTGCCACGTATCAATGTGATTTCGAATTTAAATTTCATGTGTACGTTTATCCGCCGCCGCTCTTACGGTGAAGGAAAACATCGTGAGGAAACCTGCACACGCCTGCGGAGAAACTCGGAGGTTGTGTGTGAAGTCGACCAACCCGCACTGGGCCCGCGTGGTCGACTAAGGCCCGATCGTCCTAATTCAGGTTAGGCTCGAGCCCCTCGGTGGGGACGTATATGAGCTGATATGATGATTCTGCCAAATACGAGTGATAAAATTGACACAAGTAGTTAAAAGAAATTTTCAGAAATGTATAATAAATATGCTCTCAAACAGCTCAAGAACAATAAGGCGCCAGGTGATGATGGAATTACGGCTGAACTTCTGAAAGCACGTGGAACACCGGTACTTAAAGCTCTTTAGAAGTTATTTAATTCCGTTATACTCGAGGGACAAACGCCTAAGGCATGGCACAGAAGTGTGGTCTTCCAAAAGGGTGACAAAACCCTGCTGAATAACTACAACAGACCCATCTCACTTCTGAGCCATGTCTACAAGCTGTTTTCGAGAGTTATTACGAATCGTCTCGCACGCAGGTTTGACGACTTACAGCCTCCCGAACAGGCCGGTTCCCAAAAAGGCTTTAGTACCATAGACCACATACATACGCTGCGGCAGATTATACAGAAGACCGAAGAGTACAATCAGCCACTATGCTTAGCGTTCGTGGACTATGAGAAAGACTTTGATTCGGTCGAAACTTGGGCTGTGTAAGTCTCTCCAGCGCACAGAGGAGTATTTCTATTAAAAACCGGACAAAAGTAAATTTTATAAATTGTTGGGTAGTCTATAGACCGTACATTTTAAAATCCCAAGTAACTAGCGCGTCACCACGTAGGTCTTAGAATGTACATGGACAAGACGAAAATTATGTCAAACGTCCGTGTCGCACCTACTCCTTTGAAGGTTGCAGGCTCGACACTCGAAGTTGTTGCCGAATAAGTGAACAATCCAATTAGGTAGGTCCAACTTCAAGAAAGAAATCAATCGTCGAATCCAACTCGGCTGGGCAGCGTTCGGGAAACTTTGCAATATCTTCACGTCCCACATACCACAGTGTATTTAGACCAACGTCTTCGACCAGTGTGTGTTGCCAGTGATGACATACGGAACTGAGACATGGTCGCTAACTATGGGCCCCATAAGAAGGCTCAAGGTCACCCAAAAGGGCAATGGAGCGTGCTATGCTCGGAGTTTCTCTGGGTGATCGAATCAGAAACGAGGAGATCCTTAGGAGAACCAAAGTAACCGACAGCTCTCAGAATTGCTAAACTTAAGTGGCAGTGGGCTGGGCACATAGCTCGGATGACCGTTGGGGGCAGTAAAGTTCTGGATTGGCGACCGCGCATTGGAAAACGTAGCGTAGGAAGGCCTCCCACTCGGTGGACCGATGACCTGGTGAAGGTCGTGGGAAGCCGCTGGATTCGGGTAGCGCAGAACCGGTCGTCGTGGAAATCCTTGGGGGAGGCCTATGTCCAGCTGTGGACGTCCATCGGCTGATACGATGATATTTTTGTAAAGTGAATGATGAAATAAACATCTTTTAAAAATAATTGCAGGTCCTGTATACCCAGATCAATGTACTTGTCCAGAGAATGATATACAAACATGGCTAGAAAATTACGGGTGTCCGAAATCTAATGACCAAATAGACAAAGATCTGGAACCCTTTCAGGAACTAAATATGACATTACAAGTACAAAAAATAATAAAACGCTTCCATAATCCTGAAAGTACAAGTTTTTGCCATTACATTGTAAAGGATAATAATATTTATAGAGATTGTTATGGCAAGCATATTGGCTTTAATATGTTTGCTGATAACATTCTGCTCTTTCTATCGAGAAGGTACAGGATACCTGAAATGGAGCTCATCATTAACTTGGGTGACTGGCCTCTGGTACGCAAAGGCACAGAACCGCTGCCCATATTTTCATGGTGCGGGAGTGATGAAACTATAGATATTGTCATGCCTACCTATGATATTACAGAATCAACATTAGAAAATATGGGAAGGTAAGCATTTATAAATTGAATGACTTGAATTTACAGGCTAACTTAACTGAGACATTGACTAGATTTGCCTAAGGTGACAGATAAAGAAAACAATTTAATACTCATTTTAGTATGTAAAGTCTAAATTTGTGTTACCTAATTAGTGAATTAATATTGTTTTCAATACAGTTGCTCGAAAAGTGGTCCTTCATATGCCAGTCAAGTGTGCGCAAAATCGATTTTACCGCACACGTGCTTTTACTTTACCACTTTTTTTCATTTCTAGCTCGGAGGAACAAGACATTTCTAGCAAATAAAAAATATAATAACCAGATACAGAATCTTCTTTAAGACTTTTGAAAAGATAATTTTAAAAGAGATAGGTAGTTCCTCCGAGGTTAGTCCATAACGCTAGCTGTTTAGATTCTCTTTGGGTTAAATCTTTGTGAAGAAAAGAGAAAAATATGAATGAAGTGGAACCAGTTACACCAAAGAATAGGTCATCTTTTCCAAAGAGGTTAAGTATCCCACGCCTTATTGTAGTCTATTTATGATAGTAAAAAAAAACTTACGCATGCGTATGTGTGCTAGCTAAAAATGGCGCAATTTTCGTAAAACTGAATTGAGATGTTTTAGTTGTGAAAACTAATAAAATGAAGAATAGTTATAATATATGTAATAAAAAATATACTTGTGTGTATGTATAAGAAAAAACAAAGTGAGATTACTCCCCGGACATTTAAATAAGCCACAGGTCGTGTAAAATGAACTTTGGTTGCTGAAACCTTGATAGGTATGTACATACCCATGTATTTTGTTTTCTGTCACGGTCGTTTTTTTATTTTATCTATTTTCTCACAACTGTATTGAAAAACTTTGAATGATACATGGGTGTATAAGGAAATAACAAACTCGTGACGATGGTAAACCCTCGCCTGCGGCTCGGGCTCACAAATGTCACTCGTTTGTTATTGACCTTTTTTCCACCCTTGTAACTTATATAACTATTTCTAATATTCACAATTGGTAAGCCCTTAGCTTTATCTCACCTGATGGTAAGTGACGATGATGCTGAAGATGGAAGCGAGCTCACCAAGATTTCTCATTGCAATGGGGAACTGGCTGTCTTATTTTCAAGCCGAAACACATCAATGTTGTCAGCATGGCTAGCTAGGTGGGCTTAGAAAATGCTCTTCCACCAACCAAACAAGTTAGACTCCGCCGGGAATCTAACCCGCGAACTCCTGATGTGAAGGAAGAAAATATTGCTTTTGTGCAGGATGACACTTGAAGCAAAAAAAAATGCAAAGCCTTGCCAATATTTTGCGCTCACTCCTCTTACGCACATCTGTTTTATCTTTAAATGTACTTTACGCGTAAAGATGTCTATCAGCTTCTCTGTTAAGTGGTTGTCTTGTAAATAAAAATTGAGGTATAATTGTATCCATCATAAAATGTTTTTTATTTTATTTCAGAGTCACTTTAGACACACTATCGGTACAGGGGAGCATAAATCTGCCGTGGACCAAGCGGGAGCCGCGCGCTGTTTGGCGCGGACGAGATTCACGATCTGAACGACTTGAACTTATTGACATTGCTCGTGCTAACCCACACTTGATAAACGCTTCTCTCACCAATTTCTTTTTCTTTCGTGATAAAGAAGCACAGTATGGTCCCAAGCAACCACACATTTCGTTCTTCAAGTTCTTTGATGTAAATAATTATTTTTCTATTTTTTTTTACTTATACATCATGATTGGTGATTTTTTTAACACGCTTGTATTAGCTTCACCTGTATGTATATTTGTAACCGACTCCTTTGCACTCGATTTTGACCCACTTTAAACGGACAGATTTAATTCAAACTTTGTATATTTATCAAGAATCAGTGACAATACAATAATTTCATAAGTTTATCTCTTTATCCTGAACTAAAAATTGAAAAATAAATATAGTTAAAAAAAACTAAAAAATACGCTTTTAAAGCACATTTAACTAAAAAGTTAAAAATAATTAATACAAGCTGAAAACAATAATGAACGAAAAATACTAGTATTATTATGAAAAAAACGTGGGGCGCTTTGTTACATATTTTTCGTATATCGAGCAACCCACGCTTTTTTCACAATATAATACTAGTATTTGCGTGTTTTTTTTAACTATATTTATTTTTACTCACAAACTCTGAAGTTGCAAAAAAACATTGTGCATAAATATTGTATGAACAAGTAACTGGCTGTATGATAAAAGAAACCGCACGCGGACGAAATATAAAATCATGTTTGTAAAAAAGAAAATGAAGTCGTTTAAAAACGCGCGAAATGCACTTTGCCTATTTTCACATAGAGGGTGGTAAAAAGTAGTGTCCACAACGTGAGCGATATACTATTTTAAACTCGAGTGACTAACTTTGAATCCCTCGCTGCGCTCAGGATTCTACTTTAGAATCGCTCGCTACAACACCACCAATTTTTGATTAATAAAGAAATTTGAAACACTGTGCGCTCCCTTAACAATCTACTTGTTAAACCCATAATATCCTCACTGCTAAGGCACGGTCTCTTCCGCTCGGAGAGGTTAGGCCATACTCCACACACGGGGGCCAAGTCTGGGTTTGGTGGGGCTTGTAGGCCCACTGTCAGAACTTTTTCACGACTCCTATTAGGCCTCTGAAATGGCTTAACGACTGCCATCTAGTAAAAGCAACCAGCACCGATGGCTTAACATGCCTTGCGAACCGTGCTGTCGTGAAGTCGAGAAAAATGTCACTAAAAGTCAAACCCATCTAGTCAATGACCGTGCTTCAGGTCAGTTAACCTGCGTGATCAACCCAACAATGCAAATAACACAGAGCTACGACTGCTCCTACTATTTGTAACATATCCACAAAGTTGTACCACAATCTGTTTTTAGTTAGAATCATCAACTATGAGATGTCTAGTAAATCATACTAATATGAAATATTAAGGATGTTTGCTTGTTCCACTTTCATGACTAAACGGCTGAACGGTTTGGATGTTTATAAAGTAGATACATCAAGCACTGGAGTCATTTACCCTCTAATTTCCAATTGAGACCAATAGCTCCACGCTCGCACACAGTGCAATCTCGATTACAGTCATAAATACACATAAAATCCTTTGAAAGTCATCTCATTCGTGATTGGGTGCTATATTTTTTTCAGTACAAGTACCAGATAAACATCGATGGGACGGTTGCTGCGTACAGACTGCCATACCTGTTGTCCGGCGGTGGCGCGGTGCTCAAGCAGTTGTCTCCGTACTACGAGCACTTCTACAAGCAGCTGCGCGAGTGGGAGCACTACGTGCCGGTGGCGCGCGACCTGTCCGACCTAGTGGAACGAGTCGAGTGGGCGCGCGCGCACGATGACCGCGCGCGACAGATCGCGCACAATGCGAGAGCGTTCGCCAATGAGCACCTGCTACCGCAACATATTGTCTGTTATCACGCCGTTCTCTTTTCGGTCAGTATCTGATAATTCACAAAAACTGTAAAGACCCACAAATTCACTATCGTCTATATTTTTGAGCCCTCTTGTGGACTTGCCTAAAGTCCCCAAACGCATGGCAGTAAGCTACCGTATCTCCTCTCTCTCTTATCGTGTGACACAATTAACCGTGCTATCTAAGGGATAAACGACGGCGGGGGCCTGGTGTTGCACTTAGCATCACCCGCGATCACGTGTAGGGCATTTAGACACATAAACTTATCTCCAAGGCCAGATCCTTCGATGCAGTTGTTTGATTTTGATTTGATGCAGATGCAGATGTTTGTTTATTGTAACATTATTTTTATGCTAACTCTAAGTAATAAGTGTAATTAAGAGATATACAACAAGAAAACGTGTTAATGTTTCATAAATAAAAGTGATGTTTTGAGTGATCCTCCTCTAAAGGTTTGAGTAGAGCCTCCAACCTTCAGAGGAGTAGGTATGACACGGAAGTTTGACATAATTTGAATTGTAGATAATTATTTGTATATTTACTTGTTCCAGGAGTGGAGTAAAAGAATAAAAAGTGAAGTAACAGTTTTACAAGGTATGACTCATGTTCCGCAACCAACATTCGAGTGCGATTGCAAAACTAAAAGGGCGCGTGAAGAATTATGAATATTATCATTCTTTTAAAATGGAACGAAATTAGCTAAAATTTTTAAAACATTCCCACAGACAGAATCTCTTTAGGTGAGAAACGAATAATCGCAGATTGTAGATATTATGTAGTATAATAATTATTTAAGGATAAATATTATTTTCTAGTGATCAAGCATAGAATGTGATAAAACGCATAATATATACAATTTTACAGCTTTTCTTTATTTATTTTTTTAACATTTAGTAATAACTTGGTTCAGATTATAAGTGCTTCTGTATAAATAGCTTCTTATGCACGAAACTGATAAAATTTACTAACATGTTCATAAAAAATAGGTATATTATAGACTAGCTAACAAATTTATACAATACTGTTCAATATTTTTTTAAACAAAATTAAAACGAAATTACTTAACTTAGCGTTTTCAATAATCACTCGTCATAAAGGCTCTAGGTATTTTTATCCTCTAGTTGCAATTTTCTTGTTAAGTACTACACAGGCAAATGGAAGGCTTTAATCTTACAAAGATGGATGGGTATCCTTGTTAGTCAGCATGTGCATAATATACGGAAAAACGCGATAGACCGAACGCCTCGGGCGTTTCATAAGCGTCATCGATACGCAGCCGTACACAACTCCTCGCCCACTCATTGGGCGAGTGCTCGAGCCACAGAAATGAAACAACGCTAATTATAGTGCGGATGTCGAGAGAATGCTGTTTTGACATATTATGCTAGTTTGATGTGCCCATAGACATCCATAGCAATATTATGTAAGTATCATGTAGGTAACATAATATAACGAAATAAAATAGCCATTGCCAAAATAGTGTTGCGAAACCCGAGGCTAAATGTACATCGTGGTAATGGGTGAAGGGGATGTAGGGTGGCAAGTGAACCTCTCTGTCAAGAAGCTACCGCCCCCTTTTTAGAAATAAAAAAAATTAGGTAGTCGGACCAAAGATGAATTATTATTAACCGTCTATGGCAAAGGAAGGTTAGGATGAGGGAGAAATGTTTGCACTAGCAAAAAATGACCTTTTTAAGGAAGCGAAGCGAAGCCCCCCCCCCCCCTCCCCCAAACCCAATTCGATCCAACAGATTTATAATAAATAAGCCCCCGCCACCTATTTAATCCCCAACAAACCTTGGAAGTATCAGGGCGGTACACTTTTACTCAGTAGTTCTCAATTATAATATATATTTTCTTTTGAATCTCATTTTCTCTTCTCATGCCCGTAAAGTTGTTATTTATGTCGAGATAAGACTGCATAAAATGGTATTTCATCTTCTTGTGCATAAATCAATTCTTTTTTAAAGTTCTTCCCTTTTAGACTATGGCAATTAGGCCTTACATCCACATACACCTTCATTTAATAGATATGTTTTTTATGAGATGTAGGTCATATCTTGATTTAATTACGATATACATATGTATTACTATCTAAATACAAATGTTAGGTTAAGTTACGTAAAAAACAAATAACTCAAATATTTATAACTTGGCCAAATATGACCTTTTATAACTGGGCATTACGGATCTCACCATAATCAACTGTCAAACGATAAAAATAAAAAAAAAATAAAAAAAATTGTGTGGCGCGAAACTAGCCAAATTTGTTACATTGCGGTTGATTATTTATTATTTTCTTGCAATCAAAGTGATAAATAAGCAGAGAGTAAAACTCGAGCATGAAACCCATTTTACCCTTGACCGACTGGGGTGGCTAAAATAATGTCTCGGGTAAAATGGCTTGTTTAATGCTCTTGTTGTACAATCTACTATTACAATTACATAAAAATATCAACTTTATGCTTGAAACTTTTATAGTCTTCTATTGACTGACTCGTTCGGTCGTTCTTTTATTGACTGACTCGGTGGCTCAGTGGTTAGTGCCCTTGACTACTGATCCGAGGGTTGTGGGTTCGATCCCCACCCAGGGCAAGCATTTGTGTGATGAGTAGATTTGTTTGCTCTGTGTCTGGGTGTTAAATATATATATCTATTAGCGTCGGTGGCTCAACCGGTAACGACTCGGTCCATCTAACCAGAGGTACCGGGTTCAAATCTGGACGGCCAATGTACCAATGAGTTTTTCAAAAACTTACGTACATACTTACCGATTGCTTTAACAGTGAAGGAAAACATCGTGAGGAAACCTGCACACGCCTGCGAAGAAACTCGAAGGTTGTGTGTGAAGTCGACCAACCCGCACTGGGCCCGCGTGGTCGACTAAGGCCTAATCGCCCTGATTCAGGGTAGGCTCGAGCCCCTCGGTGGGGACGTATATGAACTGTAATGATGTAATGATGATGTATGTATTTAAAACGTATATAAGTATGTATATAAGTCTCTGGTAACCCATAACACAGGGAATCCTACTTTGGGGCCAGATGACCATGTGTGATTTGTCCCAGTTTATTTATTTATTATTTATGGTCGGTTGATTTGACCACAAGGAATAATTGTGTGATAATGAATTCATATTTTTTTTTAAAAATCTACGTTAAAAATACGTTATCAGTGGTTACATGTAACATCACTATTATTAAAAAGAAATGACCATAAAACGTTACCATTTCACGAATATTTAGTAGAATTACAAAATACACCTTCTGTTGTCCTGTTATGTAACCATAAAACCAAATATGTGTTCTGTTTAAAATCAAACTAGTTTCTAAGCTTAAAAAACATAGATAATATGTTTTTTCATGTTTTTCAATTCTATCGCAGGCTTAAAGTGTCAAATCAGCATTCTCTCGATGGCCGCACTACAGTTAGAAAAAGACGTACTTACATTACTATTCTAACCTACAGCATTCTCTCTCGCTCAGAAAATTAGCCAACGCATTCGCCCAAGATATGTACAAGAGTTAGCCAGCCACAAAACTTTCCAGATTCACGCACTAAAATCATGCACTATTGCGGCCGCTCTGTTAGCCATCTACACAGCACTGCCAATGCCAAATAATCAGTCCACTTTGATGGCTTCCATTGTTTCCAATGATTCATTAATTTCCATCAGTGACGCAATAAAAGATATTTATTTTATACATGAGTTCCGGATTTGTGATACTGATGGTAGTCCGCTCTCGCCCCTCCACACCCTGCTCCTGCTCCGGCATTCACACGACTTACTGTTCTGTATCTAGTCTAGCGGTACGTTGTGAACTCTGGCAAGCACACGATCTTTCCGCCTTTCCGCCACTCTTTTCTTGCTACACATAAACGATCTGCTGACACCGGGTATTATTGGGTATGCAGACGATAGCACAGTTGTGGAAAGATACCTATCCAGTGCACGAGCGAACACCGCTGAGACGCTGTCTTTGAGAGAGGCCATGATCGAGCGCATGAACCTATCGCTTCAGGCAGTGACTGATTGGGGTGATTCCAACCTCGTAAGGTTCAATGCCTCTAAGACACAGGCGTGTCTCTTTTCCGCTAAAAGGAGTCATTTCAACTTTACTCCTACTCTCCGGAATGAATTCATACAGATATCTGACCATCTTGAGCTTCTTGGCGTGGAAATAACACCTAATCTCAATTTCGGTAGATACATTGAGTCCAAGGCCAAAGTTGCTGCAATGAAGCTGGGTATTCTCTCTAAGGTGAGACGGTACTTCACACCTGGACAGCTTCTATCTTTATATCTAGCTCAATTCCGTTCTTGTATGGAGTAGTGTTCTCACCTATGGGATGGATCAGCCCGCTATCAGCTGGATACCTTGGACGCTATCGACCGGCGCGCTCGGAGACTCATTGGTGACGATGAGCTTGTCAAAAACAAGCTCCAAAGCCTTGAGCATCGCCGCAAAGTTGCCTGTCTCTCGGTTTTCTATCGAATTCATTTCGGAGAGTGTGCTCAAGAACTTCACGACCTCATTTTCCAGCTCCATTCCAACTTCGGTCAACGAGACGCAGGGGGAGGTTACACCCCTTTGTTGTTGATATTCAGCCTATGCGCAAGAAGCGTTACTCATTTATTATGCGGACAGCGATGGAGTGGAACTCCTTGCCTGCGTCTGTGTTTCCCGAATCCTACAATTTGGGGATCTTCAAGGCGAGAGTGAATAGGCATTATTTGAGATTGCGTGTACTATCCTCGACTACATCGTCACTTACCATCAGGTGAGATATAGTCAAACGCACTCAAAATTTTTAATAAACATCAAATTCTGTATCTAGTCTAACGGTACATGGCGACGTCGGGACTGCGGTAGAAGCACATGTACGCGTCGGCGAGCAAGCGGCGCGCGCGCGGCTGGGCCGTTCCCCGCGCTTCTGGGCCTAGCTCTGGCACACGATCGACTATTCTGTATCTAGTCTAGCGGTACATGGCGACGTCGGGACTGCGGTAGAAGCACATGTACGCGTCGGCGAGCAAGCGGCGTGCGTGTGGCGGCGGTCGCTCCCGTGTCTCCGCGCCCAACCACGCGCCCAGCTCCGGCATGCACACGATCTCTGGGATGTTGTAGCCGTGCCGCTCGCCTGCGCCAAAGATAACATTACTAGTGTTAATATGTGACACTCATCTCATAAGACAGCCTCTTAGCTGATGATTGTACTCATAAAACTGATCAACTTTGCTGAAATAAAAAAAACTTCATCTTCATTATCACATAAGTAATAGTACATTACTGCAGAGGCCGGGAAAGTAAGCGACTGCCTAATAAACTAAGCCGAAGCCTGTATAGTGCTTTACACTCAATAGCAAGGAAATTAAAACAATCCTCACTTAATATTAAATTATTATAAATGTGAAAATGCGTTTGTTTGTTTTCTTTTCGTCACTTACCACCTGGTGACATGTTGTCAAGGGTTTACCAATTGTGAATTAAAAAAAATGCTTTAACACCTTGACCAACCTGATTAAATTGGCATGCAGGTAGCCTGTGTCACTCGGAAGGACTATGCTACTTTTTATCACGTGTAAATAGCATAGTCTGATGTAGTTCCTAAGGGAACTGAAAAAAATAGTCTTTTTTTGGTTCATTTCTTCAACATCGCAAAACATTGAATTATTGTGATTTTTGCACAGTCGGTTGAGGGAGTGAAAAATGAAATAGACTGCTAATCAGAATAGCCCTATCTGGGATGGGGATCTGGATAAAACTAAACCACTCACCAAGGAAATTAAAACAATCCTCACTTAATATTTAATTATTATAAATGTGAAAATGCGTTTGTTTGTTTTCTTTTCGTCACTTACCACCTGGTGACATGTTGTCAAGGGTTTACCAATTGTGAATTAAAAAAAAATGCTTTAACACCTTGACCAACCTGATTAAATTGGCATGCAGGTAGCCTGTGTCACTCGGAAGGACTATGCTACTTTTTATCACGTGTAAATAGCATAGTCTGATGTAGTTCCTAAGGGAACTGAAAAAAATAGTCTTTTTTTGGTTCATTTCTTCAACATCGCAAAACATTGAATTATTGTGATTTTTGCACAGTCGGTTGAGGGAGTGAAAAATGAAATAGACTGCTAATCAGAATAGCCCTATCTGGGATGGGGATCTGGATAAAACTAAACCACTCACCCTCAGACAGTTGTACGAGCTGGTACACATTAGATGATTTAGAGTAAGAAACAAAGTATTTTTTGATAATACTTAATTTATGGATTTCATTTGCTATTGATTGATGAGTGCGCGTCTGCCGTGTTCGGATCGAAACGTGGAATGGCAATGGCAAGGTAAACTGCTGACAAATCAAAATTATTGTATGGTTGCACTGTACATGCTACCGGGCCAGAAAAGATGAAAAGATGCTGGATGATAATGATGTGTCTAGCTTATTTGTTAAGTTGATACACAATTATTTTGCTTATTGCTAAATTATAACTTTTGTGTCCTACTTAGGGCATGGATACCGGTATACCGAAATACCGGTATACCGGTGTTTTTTTTCGGTATTTTGATACCGGTATTTGAAGATAATATACCGTTCTTTCGGTATTTCAAAAAAGTGATCTATTTTTGCAAGGGTGTTTAGAGACTTTGCAGAACGCTCGATTTCTATGGTTTATAGTGTTGTTCATACTGCAGATGAGTTACCATATTACACGAAATACGAATAATCACGATTATAGAAAAAATCACCACAAAATCAACTACAAAAAACAAAACGCTGCAAGCATATTTAGGCAAGGTATTTAATGATATTGCTTTCAGTTGTTTATCTAATGTTTTACTTCTACAAATGAATTGTTAACGGCACTCGGTGCGCACGCACAGACACAATACGGCAGAGACGATACGTAAGGGCTCTTCTCTGAAGCGGTAACCACATCAATCAACATCATACATCTTTCTCTCTCATACATTGGATTAGTATTGAACCTCTCGGTCAGTTCTGTTCCGGACAGCCGGCAGCGTTGCAAATCATACCGATTTTTCGGTATATCTCCCAATATTAGCCCTCGTTTACCGAAATACAAATATCTCCCGATTTTTAAGTTTGTCGGCGTCTGTTTAGAAACTATAAAGAAATTAATGTGTTTAAAGATGAGGTCGAAGATATAGAACCGTTTCATTACATCTGTCTGGACAAATATCTCCCGATTTTTAAGTTTTTTGGCGTCTGTTTAGAAACTATAAAGAAATTAATGTGTTTAAAGATGAGTGATATAGAAGCGTTTCATCACATCTGTCTGGCACATGGGATACATCTTGGAGTGTTAGACGTATTGTATAGAAAAGCCACCATTACCACAGAATACGATGAAAATGAAACATCAGATGAGTCAGATGACGATGAAAGTGAAGATGAAGACGGTGACAATGAAATATTCATATTTATTAAGGTTTCGGCGCCATGTTTTAACTTGGAATATGGTAGTGTGATCAAGAAAACACGCTCTGTGATAAAGATGTTTTTAAGATCTACAACAAAAAATGACGCATTACAAAAATATATAAGAGAGCAAGAAGGCCGCGATCTGGCCTTAGTTTTGGACTGCAAAACTCTGGTCGAGCTTGAAAAAAGTCGAGATCACAGTGGAAACACTTTGCCGACGAGACACGACACTTATATCTGCAGAAGCCGCCCTTAAATATATGTTATGAAAATTAGATAACCAAAAAAAGGTGACTGCAGTTTTACAGTATCTTCATAACCCAGAAGAATATTTGAAAGAAAATGCAGAGAAACGCAGAGTCAACCATCCAGAGTAAATAACGTATTTTCTTTATTATTCTTATTTACCTATATTTAATAACTCATTTTGTGGTTTCTATGGAGTTGATAAATAAATGGGAGTGTTTCTGCCATACAGTGTAGAAAACTGCTTTAATCACTCTCCGCAAACGAGACTTACTAATCGTTCTTGGAATTATTTAAACAGAAATAGCAGTATTTAAAAAATACCGAAAAATACCGATATTTCGGTATACCGGTAATTGAAATTTCAATACCGGTATGGAAATCATTCCGGTATTCCATGCCCTAGTCCTACTTCACTAAAGCCTATTTTTGTTAATATTGGTGACGTGTTTTATTTACGCGAGCACTAGATTTGTTTGTTACGTCACATCGGATTTAGTGCTCACTGATGATCATTTAAGTGCACGAACTTATCTACTTTCTCACACACTTGCACTGGCACTATCAATGATGGGGGCGCGCGGCGGCCGCGTGGGCGCTTTCTGCACCTGCGCTGCGGCTATCCGCCGTCCCAACTGTTCCTGCTTCGCTGTGCGCTCCGCTTGCGCTGGCCGCGCCGATTGCCGCCGCGTGCGTTTCACACGCACCATGCGTACGTTGCTCCGCCGACGATAGCTGCTCCCACTAGTAAATAGATTACCGCGTAGTGGTGGACATCGTGATAAGAGATTTTGTCTATTTGTCCACTCTCTTCCTTGATCTGTTTGATTTGTTACTCGATATCCTTGAGTTGCGTTTGACGATCTTTGAAATCTGATTCAAAATTAGGTATGGGTACCGAAATGTTGAAATGTTGATCACATTATTGATCGAAGAAACTTCAAATTTAGTTAGGTTAGGCTGCGCGTGCATCTCGTTTTGTTGATGTCTATGCGAGTATACTAAAAATGTATCGCCCTTGATGACGCAGTCCTGTCCTAGACTGATTATACCGGCCTTGCTTACTCGCTTGGAAGTAAGTTGATCACCGCATATAAAGACACACTGATCACAACAAAAAAATAAGTATGTGTTCGTACTGCTCAGCTGTTCCCATTGATTAATTACTACAGGCTGTTTTAAAATATTTGCATTGCATGATTTCTGAATCTCTTTGGTACAGATTTTCGTCACATTTCATATGATAAATTGGGGTTATTAATTCACATAAGCGAGACTGAATCATACTGCATACAACTTTGAATATCATTGCTAGAAATAGGGATGTAAATATCTTTCTGAATTGCTAAATAGTCTGATACTGGGATGATGGCGATTATCTCATTTCCATGTTGTAGGGGAATGGGAATCATTATATACATTGCATATTTTTCTCTGTTGGCGATAAGAATCTTTATTTCAAAAATTAAATAGTTTTGGGTTACTCGGGCCTTGATCTTTAGTAAATGAGGTCTGTGAGAAGATTATTGATAGGTAGGGACAAATTGCCTAGAAGTTCTTCTCTCAATTGGGTAGGTGTTATCAAGTGAATATCAAATTTTCCACGATATATGCCTGTGATTGTGTCTATTAGATAATCTTCAATGTTTTTCAAATGTAATAGCAGGTTGTTAGGAAGACATAGTGAATTCGTTCATATTTAATACTCTTTGATAGTCGTCATTCAAAACATTTATTTATTTATTTATTTTATTTTTATTTTCAATTTTATTTCAAGTAACATGGACTCATACATAGTTAGTAGAGCTTAACCTAGGGGATTAATACATGTAAAGAGTTACAAAAGGAAATGAAAGGACAGTTCGGCCTGTCCGCAATCATTTTCAGGATGATGTTTGCGCTGCCCCGATTATTGCTGATTCCAGATTATTTAGATGCTTGTTAAATAATTTGTGTTGTTTTTCCATGACAGTATGTAGATACTCTTTTCAGTGGGTTGTGTTCAGCTTCAACTACCGAGATTTGATTCTTCCATAGAGCAGTGATGTTTTTGATTTTCTCAGATTAACTCAATGTCTTTTTGATATTGTTTGGCGAAGTGTTGGTTTAATACGCCAAACAAACTGTTAGCTACGTATCCCATGCCATCAATGAGCCCTCGACGCATACGCGTGTGCACACCAAACTTTTGATTAAGCAGTATTTCATTATAGTACTGTATTTCTGCATAGTCGTGATGTAATTGCAATACAATGACGTCACATTGCATTGCTTTATTTGCTCTAAGACATAAGTCTTCAAGATGATTGATATATTTATTGAACAATTAAGTGTTCAGCCAATACGGTTCCATGTCTAAAAAAACTACAAGCTTCCAATCGTCTCTTACTAGGTATATGCTTGATACATCGTCAAAGTAAATACTCTGATTGCCTCCCAATTGTGAGATATTGTAGGTGCCGTAAACCGTTGATATTAAGAGATTCATCAGCATGATTACCATCGCGCAGAAATTTACCTTTTATTTTCTTGTTGAGTGCTTTGGTTTATCTTGATCTGTTTCAGAAGGTTGCTGGTCTGTGCTGCTGGTTTGATCGCTGATCGATTCATTTTTTACAGGTAACAGGCATAACTTAGTGATAGGTCGTTTGATGTGACCGTTCTTTGTCTTATCAGTCACGACTCGAACCAATCCATCTGATCCTGGATGCAGTTCAGTGACCCTGGCAAGAGCCCATTTTCCTGCTAGTAAGTGAGCATCATTATATCTCCTACTTTGATGTTAGCTTTCTGATTTCGCCATTTGCTCCTGCTTGCTAATTGAGCTTAGTAATCTGATCTCCAGCGTTTCCAGATGTCCTGGAAAATCTTTTGAGTTAATTGCCACCGAGTGCGTTCGTCTCTCTCTGTTTCAATTATGCTCAGGATAGGTCCAGCTGCTGTAAAGTGGGCTGGTGTTAAGTAGTCGAGGTATACTGGATCTTTTGTCAATGAAGTCAAGGGACGCCAGTTGATGCAAGATTCCAACTCGGCCAGGAGAGTAGAGAATTCTTCAAATGTAAATTTTTGACCTCTAATTACCTTCTTGAGGTGATATTTTAGGCTTTTTACTGCCAAGATGGTGCGTTGAAATGCCATTCGATCTTCATCATGCTGATTTGAATTCTACATCGATGACAGCTGTTAAATCAAAGAATTCTCTCTCCAGGATGTTGTTGGCTCCGACAAAGTTCGTTCCATTGTCGCTATACATGTGGCCTGGAGAGCTAGGGCTGCTAGGAATGCTGATGCGGAGAGGTCACACACTAACACTCCAAGTGAACCGCTTAAGTTGCCATGCAAATAAAGAAGGCTCATAGCATTTTGATGTCTTGATTCCACGGCCTTTGCTTGCTTTCACTTCTACATACCCGGTGAAATGTAAACCTGAATTATAGATGGCCGTGTTGCATTGATCCTTGCCTGAAGAAGATCACCCATTAGTTGTTTCTGTTTTTGCTGGATTGACCTTACATTTCACACAAGTGTGAAATCGCCTTTTCACTGCTCTATTCTGCTCTACACCGCTGATAATCCAATTTTCAAGTCCTGTTGCCAAACATTTTACAAGTGCGGCTGGACATAGTTTTTATGATTGTTGTTAGGTGCAACCATACAATAATTTTGTTTTGTTAGCAGTTTACATTGCCATTGCCATTTCACAACCCAGTTCACGTTTCGATCCGAACACGGCAGACGCGCAGTCATCAATCAATAGCAAATTATACTGCGGCCGTCCAGAGAATGCTGATTTGACATATGCTAGTTTGAAGTAACTAGTGATGTGGCCATAGACATCCATAGTAAATACTTTGTACCTATTATGTAGATGTAACATATAATGAAATAAAATAACCATTTCCAAAATAGTGTTACCAAACCCGAGGCTAAAGTGTACTTTGTGGACCGTCGATTTTAGGGGTGGTAATGGGTGAAGGGGGTGGAAAATAAGAAAAATTGTGTGGCGGGAAACTAGTTATTCGTCGAAATTAGCCAAATTTGTTGTATTGCGGTTGAATATTTATTATTTCCTATTTAATCGAATTTATTATTTAATCGAAGTGAAAAGTAGAGTGTAAAACTCGAGCATGAAACCCATTTTACCCTCGACGTAACTATCCACCCTCGCCGTACCGGCTCGGTTTGCTAAATGAACGTCTCGGGTAAAATGGCTTGTTTTATTCTCTTGTTGTACAATCTACTATTGTTATTACTTAAACATATCACTTTTATGCCTGAAACTTTTATGGTTGGTTGATTGACGCAACAAGAAATAATTGTTTGTGTGGTAATGAATTATTCATAATAGTTCCAAATACGTTATCAATCGTTACATGTGGTAACACCACTATTATTAAGAAGAAATGACCATAGAACGTAAACGTTTTACTAACGTTTCATTGAATTACAAAATACACATTCTGCTGTCTTTATACATAAACATAAAACTAAATATGTGTTCTGTTACTATTATTTAATAACAAAAATGTTTTATTTCATGTTTTTAAGCTTAGAAACTAAAGATTGATTTGTTTACAATTTCGGAGATTCATCGAATGTTACGTTCTATAGCTGTCTTGAAGTGTCAAATCAGCACTCTCTGGACGGCCGCACTATACATCAATAAATTAAGTATTATCAAAAAGTACTTTGTTCCCTGTGGATTTGGACAGCATTCCACGCCATAGCAGCAGTTGGACTAGCAGCAGATCCGACTACCTAAACAGTTAAAGCAGCAATTCAATTCCTTATTTTACGCCTTCTTATCATCATCAATCTAGAAATATGGTAAGTCTTATTGAAACTCAATTTAAACTTATGACTTATATCTTGGGAACTAAAGTTTTTCATGATTCGATTGAAACTCTGAATAATAATTATCTAAAGTATCCAATCTTCTTTTGATATCTTCTGGAGTTTTACGCTTACTGCCATCTTTTTTGAAATTAGTCAGCTGGGACTAAATTCCCTCCAGAAGTTTAAATTGAGTTTCAATAATACTTTCCATGTTTCTACATTGATGATGATAAGAAGGTGTAAAATAAGGAAAGATCTTACTTGAATTGCTGCTTTGCAACTGCTGCTATGACGTGGAATGCTGTCCAAATCCACAGGGCTTGCGAAATCACTTACACGTGTCACTTACGATGTATGAGGTTCGCTGGCTGTTTTTTTTTTTCAAATTTTAACTAACCGGCGGCGGCAGCGCGGTGACGGTGGCGTTGTGATCAATAAAAGTAAGTCGGCGGATAAATTGAATGTGTGCGTCACTGCATTCCCTACTCTTTTGTCACGGTTTTAAATGTTGAGTGTGTTTTCCCTAAAATTATATTATTGTTTTAATTTTCTTTCTTTGTTTGAGTAAAGCACTATATAAGACACGGCCGAAACAGCAATTGCTGGATTCGTATTATAAAACAAACTACTCATCCAGCAATCGCTTACTTTCCCGGCCTCGTCAGTAATGTATTTTTAAGTAAAATACACTCGATATTTAAAACCGTGACCAAAGAGTAGAGAATGCCGTGACTTACACTTTTTACTTTTTCGACCCCGTGGTACGGTACGTACGTACGTAGGGTAGATGAAGTATTGTTATTTCAAAAAGAAAAGTTTTGCCAATTTTCATGAAAATTTGTTATCATTAATAAATACCGAAAAACCTAATATCTTGATTCCGTCCGTCCGTGCGTCCATCCGTTACGCTAGGCTATGGAGGCTAAATCCTTGGTCCGACTGGAACCTTTGGAACCTTAGAGTTTTAAGTAATTTCATCGAGGGATTATCAGAAGTTTCTTTGTACCGTCAAAGCGAAGATTAGGTGTCATACAACAAAAACCGTTTTTTTTCCTCAAAAACGGCTCTAACGATTTTGATGAAACTTTGCACGTCGTAGTTGCATATGTTTGTCTATTACTTAGTGTCTAATGCCCATTGGACTTGGAAACATTGTTTGTATGGTTCTTAAACAATTAAATTTGAAACTTGCGATTTACTCACAAATGCTTGGAGCTTTTGAATTGTCTAAATTATGAATAAGTATATATTTGGTCATGCAACATAGTCATCAAAATTATTTAAAAAAAAATTGAATGAAAAAATTGACGAGAAAGTTTAGTGCGGGATGCCGTACAGTTTATTAAGAATGTAAAGCGAATATTACATAGCGTGTTCGAGTAAGTGATTTTATTTTATGTGAGATCAACGCTTTGCATAAGAAGTTAATCGATTTGACGTTAAGGTTGACTTACGGTTTAAACAGAGATAGATTTTCCTGTTTCTTACAGGAAGGCTAATCGCAATTCCTTACAACCTCCACTTATTAGGACTTGTCTATTTTTACGAATAACCCGTTTCGGACTGATGGTTCCACTGCTTGGTCCCACCAGTGGCTCCAGTAGGATCTTCAAGAACTGATGTATGCTTCATTTGTCAAAAAATTAATCTGTTGTGTTACCACCAAAAGTGAAGTTGTTTATGTTTGGCTGTTTTTAAAGTTGTTAAGCTTTTATTTAACTCGCAATGTTTGTAGGTATGTATGTATGTTTGTTTAGTTCAAATCTTGCGATTGATTTTAGAGCGGCTTCCAGGCAGCCGATTGATCCGAAATTGGGAATGATGCCGTATTCCCGGTGACAATAGAACCTTTTGGTATTTTGAAGTTGATCTGATGATGAAATTTGGAGGTGGAATCATGGTCCCAGAATCGTTTTTTATTTTAAATAGAATCGTAGGAATTACAACAGTTTTTTTGAATTTGGAACCGTGTATATATTCAGCATTCGGTTTTTAAACATAAAAACTTATTTCAAATAAAAGCTTGTACCAAAAAGCTTTAAGGTTTTTCAAAAATTATTTTTATAAATAGATTTCCTGTCCCAGCATTGTGCACTACAAAAACTATAGGTAAATGTACTGGACGGCTCACCCTTCCTATCGGCCATGGAGTCGAAGAAGCACCAGGGCGCGTCGAGGCCGGCGCCAGCCTTCACGAACGCCACGTAGTGGCTGGTCTCGATGCATAGCACCGCGAACAGCTCCATGTAAACGCGCGGCACCGGGCACGTCTCCAGGATGGACGCGAACTCCTCGCAAACCGCCAGCGGGGTCGGCTGGGGAACGGGCAACGATCATCAGAACAAATAAACTGGATGAAACAATGGGATGACATAATCTAAAATAAATTATGAACACTTAAGCAATCTGCTTATACCGAAATTAGCAAGACCTACTTTGGTTACTGGAGCATTGCGGCGCTGCATGGGCCAAACACACCAACAGCACACTTATGAAATAGGTTAATGTGTACATTATGTAATTATTGTATAAATAGCTAATATTGACACTCAATAAAATCTGATTTGATCAAGCTTCGACCATCACACGTCTTATCTCACTAGCTCTACCACAAGCGCTCTGCAGCCGGCCAGTTTAGACTTTAGCCGCTTTGTTTTCCATCAAGTCTTTAAATTTTAATTGTTCAAAATTACAATGAGTACCTACATAAATGTGAAAAACGATTATGTCACATCAATGTACGAGTAATTCAAACATTCTTAGCAAAATGTAGTTATTGACAAGTGATGAAAAGTAATACAATTCACAAACGACTAGCAGTGTTCATTCCTATTCAGAAGGCTGTTAAAAACATTAGAACTTTATCATGGTCCAGCCTCATTAGTCATAATGACTTGATATAAAACTGTGTGAGAAAACGAATCATTTAAAAGAAAAAGTTGAGGGTTCGATTTGGTAGCACGCAGAGAGGGTGTTGTACGGAACGGAACTCTTCCGCCCTGCATATCAAACTCATTTTGGTTTCTCTTTTTGTCTACTCATCACGAAAATCCCGCCATTTCATCAATCCATCATTCAATCATATTTGACATCCTTCATATTTCGACCTCCGATCCTAAATCATCTACTTGAAACTTCTAAAAACAACGTGCTATTAATCTAATCTTCGAACTTTCATTAATTTTCAAGGAGTGCATATAAATCCAACCCTCCACGATCCTACCGAAGACAGGATCCTGGTTCATGAACACTGTCTTTGTCTTTGTCGTCTTGTGATCTACGTTAAACCTGGTACTGCCACAAAAGTTCCTGACCTCGCCCTACCAGCTCCAGCTTCACTCCAGCTAGTTCATGGTGTGGCCGCCTGCGATTTCCTGGCCCGGTTCTAGAAGTACCGAGAAATCCGTAGCTCGATAACATATCTTTACGGCAGTGTTATTGATCCTGACTTGGTGGTGGCGGCGGCAGGGGTGAGTGTGCCGCACTCCAAGTGCGCCAGCGACCCGCACACGTAGCACTGACGTATCGGTAGTGTTGTTGAATCTCCTCTGACCTGATGGTGGCCGCGGCAGGCGTACGCCTGCCGCATGCAGCCGCCGCACTGCGTGCCCGCCTCCAGCGCGCCACCCACACCAATCTCCCAGCGCATCAACGACCCGCACACGCAGTACTGATGTACCTATACGGCAGTGTTGTTGAGAGTAAACTGACCTGGTGGTGGCGACGGCAGGCGTGCGCGCGCCGCAGACAGCCGCCGCACAGCGCGCCCGCCTCTAGCGCGCCGCCCGCGCTGCACTCGCCGCACTCCCAGCGCGCCAGCGAACCGCACACGCAGCACTGACGGGGCACTGCGCGAGCCCATGCAACAAAGATTTTTCGTACTGTGTCACGAAGGCATTTATGCTCTAAAAAAATTGCTGTTATCAATTCGCAAAAAAAAAATACTGCCACGCTGTGCATACTTTCTCGTGTAGCATTCAACATTGCTGTGGGCGGGCATACAAAGAGTCTACAGAAGACCAGGAGTGTGCTATAACCAAGCTTGCATTAAAGAGAAAGTGTCATATGGCGGAGGCTACATACACCCGTGGGCTGGAATTTCTTCCGAAAGCCTCACCGAGCTAGAGGTGATCGAAAATGGAACTTTATTTGCAGAGACACGTGAATGAAATCTTAAAAGAGTATGTTGGCTAATTTTTAGTAAATATGGGCGAGAACGTCATCTTTATGCAAGATAACGCTCGTCCCCATACAGCTCGGATACTGTTTGACTGCCTTGGTGATGTCGCTATCACTCGCATGGAGTGGCCAGCATGCAGCCCAGACTTGAACCCCATCGAGCATGCTTGGGATGAACTGGGACGACGTGTACGCCAGCGAAATTCCCCTCCAATCACGCTTTGTGAACTGAAAGAAGCACTGATAGAGGAATGGGAGAATATTCCTCAGCATCGGCTCAGAAATCTGGTGGAAAGCATGCCAAACCGTGTAACAGCAGTTTTAATAGCTCGTGGTGGTAATACAAAATACTGAAATGTGTGAAAATTGCACATTTGACACCGTACTTAGCATATTTTTCGAAATCTAGTGAAAAACTGTTTTTTTTACTAACTTTTATTAAAAATAAACTTCATTATCTTGAAATTTTATGACTTATTTTTTTGTAAGCTTTATAAAATGGTCTTTACAGTCTTCATTTCATAAACCTAGTTACAATATGTTGGAAGTTATTGATTTTTTTGTTACCGACCCGTTTTCTTTGCTGTAGAGTGTATTTCTTAAATCGTTACCTTGTTAGTGATTTTTGATTTATTGTGGTAATTAGTTGCTTATAAAGCGGCACCACTAGCTGCCTCTTCTTCAGCGCAGAGAGCTGATGGATGCAGTGTATCTTTTAAAAATATTTAATAGTACGGTCGATTGTCCGGAATTAGTAAGTTCCATTAATCTGTATGTACCTGCTTTTCATCAAAGACGTGTGATTCCAGATGTGTATGAAGGTCGCGTTGCACACGTCCGTAGGTGTAAATCTAAAAATGCCCTACACATGACCGCTGGTGATGCTAAGTGCAACACCAGGCAACCGCCGCCTATCCCTTGGATCATCATATCAGCCGAAGGACGTCCACTGCTAGACATAGGTCTCCCCCAAGGATCTCCACAACGACCGGTTCTGCGCTACCCGCATCCAGCGGCTTCCCGCAACCTTCACCAGGCCATCGGTCCACCGAGTGGGACCTGCCTACACTACGTTTGGATATCACGGTTAATTATGCCACACGATAAGAGAGAGAGAGTCAAAGACGTCCAAGGGTTTTCTGCATTCCCCGGTGTCCAAGTAATTATAAGCACAACTCTTATCTAATATGTGCACCAGGCATTATGAATTCCTCCTCATTACATGTCCAAACCATGACAAACAACTCGCTCTCAACTTCTCAGTCACCGATGCTACTTTCAAACTTCCCCTTATAAGTACTTTTTCCTGATCTTGTCCATCCTTGTTACTCTACACATCTATCTTAACATTCTACTGCAAATGTAATAAAACTACAAATCGTGCTGTGAGAGCTTGATTCTTCAAATTTCATTATTCTAGGTCACCATTCATCATATTCTACAGATTATGATGAATGAGTTTGGGAGTATTAAAATATGCGACATAAATGGCTGTACGAGTATAATTGCGTTGACATAGAACAGGCATGGCGAACCTTTATGGATCAGCGTGTTATAAAAGAAATGTTTCACGATTCCGTGAAGTGCCGTCAAACGTTGACTTAGTAGTGATTATTGGGAAAATAATAAAACTAAATAGTATTAACTGTAAACTCTTCATTTACTACCTACCAAAAAATACATTATGCACTGTTAATTAATAAAAATTTCAGTTATACGTGTAATTCAAGTTAATATAACATTAGTGACTTCTGTTGTTGCAAATTAAATGACAAATAACTTATAATACCCAGGATTTACCCTTAGCCCCTGCCACTGCCAGAAATATTGCGCTAAATACTTCTGCGGCAACATTGACGCAAGTAAGTTCACACTCAGCCGATTACTTTGACTTCCGCACGAAAACTGACAATCGTGGCAACGGCATCGGCAGCGGTATGAACAGTGACAGCGCGAGTGACCTATTTACATATTCGCGCTGCCCACTTCCCTGCCTAACAAGGCTGAGTGTGAATGCTTCATTAGAGTTGTATGTAAGATATTACTTTAACTGGAATCATCTGCCAAACTGTTTCTAAGCGAGTCTTTAATGTTATTCATCTCTGAAAATAATTACTAGCAGATTATTAGATGAAAATATGGATAAAACAAACACGAGCCAACTTCTTCAATTGTGTCTGAAATCGAATTCCATGTTTTCACAATTTTGTGATTGGCATTTTTATTTACCTGTATAAGCAATACAGGTAAGTAATCTTTCTGTTTCAATCGATTCCAACTTTTTCCTTGTTTCAATATTTTTTTAAATCCATATTAAACTAGACTAAAATCGATCAGCTGCATTGTTACTATGAACTAAAATGCAAATCGTTTCTAAAATACTTTTGTCGCGTGCAAAAGATTAGTTCGCCATCCCTTCTACTTCTATCGTATCCTGGCCACTTCTTCGAGCGCACGCGCGGCAATCCGAATAGGAGTCGAAGTGGTCGCCATGACCGAAATCGGTCGGATAGATCATCATCATCATCATCCTGGCCAGTATGTGGCCACCCCAACGGCGCTATCAGTGGCGTCCATCAGCTCCTCCTGAGTGCCGGTATCAGGGCACATTGGACTTACAATCAGATGGGCCATTGTATGTGGGGCACAACGCCATCCCTGACTTAGAAGCTTGTTTTTTTTTATACCTCCAAGGGACCGTCTTCGTATTTGATATTGAAAGGGTGTTGACAGACGGACAGAAAATTGTGTTATCCTACAAGGGTTTCGTTTTTGCTATTGAAGTACGGAAGTCGAAACCCTTAAAGTGTGTTTTGCCAACAGTTAGTAAAAGATGTTGAACCAAAGAGTAAAAAATATTACTTTAAAAAAGTGTTGAACGAACAGATGATGCGATGATGATTATCTTGTGAGATAATGCCAAAGGCTTTTACCTGATTAAAAAGAAACGGATAAAAAAACGGAAGTTCTAAACAGAACTTTTAAATATTGAAGTTGCGGTAAATCAATCCTATTCCTAGCTAGTTTGCCAAGAAATACAATATCAACTATCTTGCGTCTTAATTGTATCAGTAAAATATGACCAAAATATGATGCCTCTTTTCATAATCATATCAGCCGAAAGACGTGGACAAAGGCCTCCCTAACCTGCCTCAAAAAAAGGGCCCAGAATGCCTCTTATACAACGGTAAAATATGATGCGTCTTGCACCTTGCTTCGTAGCAGTTATCGTACCTTTTTTGCATTGTAAGAATATCACAAATCGCATTTTTGTATTAGCACCTCATCACATCAGCTCATATACGTCCCCACTGAGGGGCTCGAGCCTACCCGGAAATAGGGCGATTGGGCCTTAGTCAACCACGCGGGCTCAGTGCGAGTTGGTCGATTACACACACAACCTTCGAGTTTCTTCGCAGGCGTATATGGAGGTTTCCTCACGATGTTTTCCTCCACCGTATAAGAGCGTTGGATAAACGTACATATGAAATCGAAACTCGAAAACACATTGGTACGTGGCAGGATTGAACCACCAAATGAAGGGATTCTTTACCTCAGTGCAATACTCAAGGAATGCTATACACCAAATATCAGTAATGGATTTGATTAGGTAACTTAATAATAATAAACACTAAAATAAAGGTATAGTAACGTACAAAGTTTCATCAAAAACGTTAGAGCCATTATTATGTAAAAAAAAATAAGTGCTTGTTAAACAATCAAATTAGGAAAAGTTTGAAAAAACTTTCCTAACCCCAATAGTAACCAAATTCGTCCAGCAGTTTAATAGGCGCTAGAGTACCAGATGGACGCACACACTTACATTGTTTTTAATCTCTGTTATTGTAAGACAGTCTATCTTCACTAAAAACTCAACTTCAATTTTTTTTGCCATCAAAATGCCTTTTTTATTACGTTGTCGCTCCGTTCGCTTACGCTCGCTCCTCAGTCGCTCGAAACAGCTTAGGCAGGCGATAACAACCACAAGAGAGACTTTATACTTACAGCCTTCAATGAGATCAGTTACGTCTAAAAGCGGCGACGGAAGCACCTTCTGATAAAGTTTGTACTGCTTCCCGAATCGCGGCATTTGAATAATAAATGCTGCCGGTACCTGAAAACAATATCGTATCTAATGAGTCTGTGAAATACAATGCAATTTCAAGCTTCATTGTCAACTAGCTTTTACCCGCTGCTTCGCCCGTGTAGACGTCGTTTTTTTGAATTCTTTGAGGGTGGGTGATGCGCTCTCGCGAGCGGCTTTTAAGCGGATCCTCGGGTTATGCTAATTAGTAGGCTATGCCAATTCATCTCTGTGCAAAAAAATCACGTCAATCCGTTGCTCCGTTGCGATGTAAAAGAACTCAACAAAAAAAGTAGAACTATGCTTTTTCACGAGATGAAAAGAAGCTTATGTCACTTCCCACTTCGTCAACTATCTCTGAGAAAAAAATCACGTTGATCCGTTGTTTCATTGCGACGTGAAACAACGTCAAACAAACACGCTTTTAAACTTAAAATATTAAAAATATATATCGCTTTCATTCAGCGCCACGCCCCACTGAACCATAGCGATGTTTCTCACGCGCGTTTCGAGACGATAAAATCTCCAAGTTTGTGAAAGAGACAGCAACTATACTTTTACTCATGCTTCCCGCGCTGGCAGCATTACACTCATCAAGTTTTACCTTCGAGGTGAGAAACGACTACTCCAACAGATGCTGTACAATCGGCAGCCTTACCTGCTTGCCCTTCTCCACGAACAGCTGGTAGCAGAATGAGTATCGCCCCCGTGGCGTAATGGTTACGTCCATTACCTTCACATCAGAATGTCGCGGGTTCGATTCCCGGCGTAGTCAGACTCGGTTTGGTTGGTGGAATGGCATAGCTAGCACCATCTTATCTAAATCTTGCCGCCAAACATCAATGTTAACAGCACAGATGTGTTCCGGCTTGTAGATAAGTTGCTCGTTCCATATTGTGTTGGGGAATCTTGGCAAGCCCGCTTCCATCTTCGGCAACATCGTCACTTACCATCAGGTGAAATAAAGACAAGGACCAATTGTGAAAATATATAAAAAAGAGTATTTACCTCACTAAGTTTAACCCCCGAAGTGGCAAAGGACTGCTCCAACAGTTGCTGTACAGTGGGCAGCGTGACCTGCTCGTCCTTCTCCACGAACAACTGGTAGCAGAACGACTCCTGTCCAGAAGACAGCTTGAGGAAGGGCTCGGCGCGGAGCAGTTGGGCTACGAGGCCGTTCAGAAACTCTTCTGGGTCCTGAAAACAGTTAATTATGCAATCCTGTAAGTTCACAATATTGGTAAGTTCTCAGGGATAGCTCACAGTGTGATAACTTAGAAACTTAAACTTACAGCCTCAGATCAAAATAAAAGCTTTACTTTTCCACAATGTTAATCCCTCGGGATAATCTAACTTGTTTGTCAGTGACGATGATGCCGAAGATGGAAGCGCGCTTACCAAGATTCTCCAACGCAACGGGGAACTGGCTATCTTATCTCCAAGCCGGAACACATCAATGCTATTAACATTGATAACTGGCAGCAAGATTTAGCTTAGATGGTGGTAGCTAGCAAGGCGTGATTAGAAAAGTAGACTTATACGAACCCGCGACCGCCTGGTATGAAGCGAATGGACTACCTACGCCCGGGAAGCACTTCATCTTTGAGATGAAGTAAAAATTTCAGCGCTTGATTGTAGAAGAACTACGGTCGTAGTTTCGACGAAAGCGAGAAGACTGTACTCCAGCGGGAGCGGGAGACGGGGCATATTAACAGCACCCTGCCCCTCTCTATCACATAATTAACCACGCTGAACACGTTAAAAAACCAATTTCAATCGCAACAACCAAGTACAATTTTTTTACAGTTTTGTTAATTTTCTTTACAAATACTTAACCGATTATGATAAAATTTATATGGGACCACCTATCAATTAAAAAAGAATAATGAAATCAATCAATCAATCAAAATATCTATAAGTTTTTCTTTTTATGACTTGTATTAACTTGACACCTTCAATTGGTAACACAAAGTTAGTACGAAAAACTGGGGCTTTACCTCCGCCTGGTTATTTCAAAACTTTTGCGAATTAAATGATATTTTTGACAGATGATAAAAAGTAACTATCATGCAACCTCCTTTAGTAACTCAAATGACTAAAGTAAACGCTAGGAACTTTTATAAATAAATGCATTGACCCCAATTTTTTTTTCATGGACACGCAGAAAAAAATATCGCAGCCAAAAGAAAGGAAATAAATAATTTAAAAAAAGATAATCGAAATAATAAAAAAAAAGAATAGAATCCACCGGTTTTCGGCGACGTCCACCAGGTTGTCGGTCCACCGAATGGGAGGTCTTCCGGTCCGCGGTCGCCACTCGAGAACTTTGCTTACTTGATGCGGGCAGCGCCGCAGGACCGGTCGTTTTGGAAATCCTTGGGGAAAGCCTTTGTCCAACAGTGGACGTTTTTCGACTGATATGATGATAATGAAAGAAAAGAATAAGATATAATTAAGAATTGAGAATTATCGATCAAAAAGATCACTCTCCATTTTCCTGCCTGCCCATGAAACAGAGTTTACCAATATAACATGTCTGAAGTAAATGTCGTAACTCACATTTTGGTATTTTCTAGGAAATAATTTGTAAGTGCTGCTGTATCTCTTATTATATCCAATGACATGTCTTAACTAATAAAGTTAAGTACCTCTCTTAGTACTCTCTTTGTATGTCATGTTTGTAGCCTGGTAAAGTTTTTGTTTTCGGCCCCCACGATACAGGCCTAGCCTAGTGTGGGGACCACTACTTACTGTATTATCGTATAACCACAGTATATGTATTAGTACTAGCGTGTATAACTTAGTTTCTGGTAATGAAATAAAATTTATTATCATTTTTTATTTACTAATTTAAGATTTTAAAAAAACGCCGCTCCGATAGATTGCGGAAGGAAGCGTGGCAGAAGCATCAGCTTCTTGTACAACGAGACATGTTCCTGACATTCGTAAATGATTGTACTTCGTAGATTGTTTTCGCAAAAGGCCAAAATAGTATTAATCTATCATCATCATCATTACAGCTCATATACGTCCCCACCGAGGGGCTCGAGCCTACCCTGAATCAGGGCGATTAGGCCTTAGACGACCACGCGGGCCCAGTGCGGGTTGGTCGACTTCACACACAACCTTCGAGTTTCTTCGCAGGCGTGTGCAGGTTTCCTCACGATGTTTTTCCTTCACCGTTAAAGCAATCGGTAAGTATGTACAGTCAACTACAAAGAGATGTATCCATGTTAACCTTACAAAATGATGTAACTTTTCGTATACCATAACTAATTACCCTTGGTTCGTGACATTTCTAGTAGCAACCAAACCTTACATTATCATCGACTCGTTTAAAATGCAATATTTATGTATCCCGCAATGTTTCCTCCGAATGTACACTTACAAGTCTCTTTCATTATCTATCGATATATTATGACAAATAGAAGTAAACTTCCAATGTTCCAAAGAAATGTAACCAATACACTATCGTATTAAGAAAAATAGTTTGCGAGACGATAAAAAGAAGTATGTCCAGTTACCTGAGACAGATGTATGCAATGACAAGTGTGTACTGTTTTCGTGAAACGTCAGTTTTTGTGTTAAACTAAATATTTATTTAAATACATATTGTTTCCTTAACATGTCTTAATTAACAAAAACTAGGATGTTTTCACTTAAATAGCTTCTTATTTAATTGTGAATAAGAAAAAAACAACTTTTAAAATCTGGTATAACTACCATGGGCATTAATCACCGACTGTAGCCGATCAGCCATTGAAAGAACACAGTTTTCACAGAAATTATCTCCTCGATAGTAATCCCATAATTAGAACACATGTTCTTTTAAATTTTGGATATTTCTTGTATCTGACGAATTCCAGTTCTGTACCATCATTCCCCATAAGTTTTCAATAGGATTTATATCGGGGCTTTTAGGTGGTAGTTTGATTACATTGAGATCGTCCTGCTCGTCAATCCAAGTTTGGACAATACGCGAATTGTGCACTGAAGAATTATCCTGTATTAAAGTAATGGGTTCGTCTCCAAATACAGTTTTAGCGGTGGGCATTAACACGTCTTTCAATATTTCTTTATAATTAATTGCATTCATTCGTGTTGAAATTTCAATTAATTCGCCAGGTCCAGACGATGACATCCAACCCCAAAAACCTAAAGTCAATCGACCACTTTGTTGCGTCGGTAGTATGTTAGGTTCGTCATAACGGGTATTTTCCAACCTCCAAAGCGATACCCGTCCCTGTTCATTTGTAGAAAAAACTTTTTCGTCTACAAAAATTACCTTGTCAAAATTGTAGTTTTTGTATTTATTTGCGAAACTAAGTCGGAGTGTTTTATGGCGGTCATTTAGAATTGGTTTTTTGGCAGGTATTCTATGTTGTAGTCCTGCACTTTTCAGTCTTCGACGAATTGTGTTTTGGCACGCATTTAGTTCAGACGCATACGTTGGTATGCTCACAAAACGCTGAACAAGGACATCCTCGACTAAGCGTCTGTCTTCATATGCCGTGGTCACACGGTGACGTCCTGTAGATTTATGGTTTTGAACCGTTCCTTCTTCACGCCAACGTTTCCACCATAAATTAACTGTTTTCCTCTGCAAAATAATTATCAATGCAACAAATGTAGCATAAAACTAGAGTAAAGTAAATAAAAACTTTCTATGTAGATATTATGTTCAGCAAGGAAATTTTCGTCATTTTTTAATAAATAAGCAAGTGCGAGAGAGATATTTTTTTACGTCATATATAAACGCTAGTATGCTACGACGGCTGTTGTATGTATAAATAAAACTCACCGTAACTCCCATCTCTTCCGAAACGTCTGTCACAGATGCTCCATTTTCTAACATCGCCACGATGCGATGTCTCGTGTGGTCATCGATACGGTACGACATGATATCTATTCAGTCATAGAAATTTACTTGCAATTGCACCTATTAATATTATTTTCTGACACTTATATTACATGAAGCATCAGATAAGAAGCGAACAAATGAGCGTCGTAATGCATTTATTTTTAAAAAGTGTCAACAAAGAAGATATTACGTGTTTTTGAATTTCGAATCGTCTTGCTTGGTTTTTTTCCTGAATTTCAAGGTATTGGTTACATTTCTTTGGAACATTGGAAGTTTACTTCTATTTGTCATAATATATCGATAGATAATGAAAGAGACTTGTAAGTGTACATTCGGAGGAAACATTGCGGGATACATAAATATTGCATTTTAAACGAGTCGATGATAATGTAAGGTTTGGTTGCTACTAGAAATGTCACGAACCAAGGGTAATTAGTTATGGTATACGAAAAGTTACATCATTTTGTAAGGTTAACATGGATACATCTCTTTGTAGTTGACGGTACGTAAGTTTTTTTGAAAAACTCATTGGTACATTGGCCATCCAGATTTGAACCCGGTACCTCTAGTTAGATGGACCGAGTCGTTACCGGTTGAGCCACCGACGCTTCATTAATCTATATACTTTGCCAAAATTCTAATTTTTGGCCATTTAAGTAGGGAAAATTTTGAAATTGGAAAATAATGTAATGTGGAAATTTTAGAATTAGTATTTCTTCACCGGCACCATTTTAATTATAAGCAAATTGCCAAATCAGCAAAGTACCGTTTTTGCAACTTCTACCCCCTCTTCAAAGGGATACACCTAAGTTTAAAACCAACTGCTGCCTACTGCACCTAGTTCTACATTGTTCATTGATGGTCCCTGTAACTGTTTTTATTATAATTTAGAATTTTGCAATGTTTGCATGCTACATAATAACTGTGTAAGGCGATCTGTTTTAGATCATTTGTGTTACATTTTTAATAACATCGAATATAAACCTTGACTTTGCAAATAAAGTTATTTTCATTTCAATTCGTGCCGCTGTCATCTTGATTACGTTGGCTAACCTTTTCTTCGCAGGTGAGTCCTGGCACGTCCGAGAGCCGCTCCAGTAGGCGGCGCAGCTTCATGACGCGGTCAGCGCTCACGTAGCCGTGTTTTCGAAGAGGGTTCACTATTTCTTCTCTGAGCACGCGCTGAACTTCCGCATAATGTGGAGAGTCCTAGAGGAATGAAATTGTTTTAAAAAATATTTCGTTCGCCAGAAAAACTAAAAGGTTTTTAATTTAAAAAAAACCTAAAATTACACTTTTACAATCACGGACGTATAGCGTAAATGAACGAATTTAGATTTTGGAGGTTAATTGTGGGGGACCATTTTGCACAAAAGTCTTTTCTCATAAATTAGCTCTATTCGTATAAACTTATATGTCTGTAATATGTGTGGCTCACTCACCTCGGGCTCAGGTGGCCTGTACAGTAGCGCGTCAAACACGCTCGTGAAGGTGAACATGGCGAAGAGCGTCGCGTCCAGGTAGCACGAGTTGTGGTGCCCCTGGATGCCGCGGTTTTTGCCCGCCAGCTCGCCCAGCGAGCTAAGGGGAGGTATCGTCCCTGGCACTATTGGACATTCGGGCTGAAAGATTTTAGAAGATATCGTTCAGTAGCTATTTAAAAAAGTTCTAGTATTAGGATTCTAGACTTCGTTTTCAATTTCTAGATAATTCTATTGTATTCTCTCAACTCAGGAGATGTTTTACTTCTTCGTTCATCATGCGAACAGCCAAGGAGTGAAATTCCCTGCCAGTGTCTGTGTTCCCCGATTCGTATAATTTAAAAATCTTCAAGGTGAGAGTCAATAGGCACTATTTGAGTTTTCGTGTTACATCCTTGGCTGTATCGGCACTTCCCATCAGGTAAGGTGCAGCCAAATGCACTCAAAAAATTAAAAATATAAACTAGGTGATGGGTTGGTGATGCCTACCAGATCATCAAGTGCATTAGGAGTGGTATTTGTGATTTATTCGTAAGAAGATCATTCTGAATAAGGATTCTCTATTTTTTGACGACGCAGTAAAATAGCTGTCATTAAAATACGCATTGGCTAACGATATAAAAAATAACAATAATATAAATAGGGCACCTTAAATGAGCATGTCTTTGTCATTGGCAACAGAACCAGTACACCCCTAGCCACTGACCTGGTCGGAGTGGTCTGCGCGGTGCAGATCGGCGCGGTCGGGCGGCGGCGTGTCACGGAAGCGTGCGTCGCGGCGGCACAGCGCCAGCGGCACGAAGAGCCCGCGGCCGGGCGCGCACGTGAACAGCCGTGTGCCGCCACGCGTGCCGTCCCCCAGGCCGCACACGCTCTGCTCCAGTTCAACACCCGCTGTTGCCGTTTCTATTCAACAATATGGGGTTGCCTTGACATCTTGTAGGAAATAACGAATTTACTGCAGCATGCTACATTGGTCGCTAGGACTTTAAACTTCATCATCATTATATCAGCCGAAAGACGTCCACTGCTGAACAAGGCTTCCCCCAAGGATTTTCGCAACAACCGGTCTTTCGGTCTTGAAGTTCAATGTTAGTGAATTGTAGACTTCAATTTTCAGCTTTTTGTTGCATTTATACATAATATATATATATAACATTCTAAATTCTAAACTGTACAGCCACGCTGTGCATACTTTCCCGCGAAGCCTTAACCATCTGTCTTAGTGGAGCATACATAAATCAACTATAAACATTACACTTACTTAGTAGCAAAGAATACAGTAAGAGGTATATGGATATCAGACTTGATGAAATATTTCCAAATAACTTTTTGCCTTGTTTGGTACTTTACTCTGATTTTTTCTGGAATAATTAAGTACCCAGTGCAGTAGGCCTTATTAAATCCTAATTATTCACAAAGTTTTATTAAAATCGTTAGAGCCATTTTTGAGAAAAAATAACAAACTACTTAGATTTGTGTGGGAGGTACCTTATTCAGATTTTTCTTGAAATAACAAACTACTGCATGCTGTGGTAACGTGTCGAGTTTCATCAAAATCGTTAGGGCCATTTTTGAGTAAAAAAAATATGTTTTTTTACTATGGTGGAAAGCCTAAAAAATCAAGGTAGGGGAAATTTGAAAAAAAAACGGCGGGAGACTAAATTAATATTGCCCTAACTCAAATTTCACCCAAATCCGTCCAGTAGTTTGGGAACTAGAACACCGGACGGACGTACCTGCACACACACTTTTTTTTTATTTTATTTTTTTATTTTTTAGACTATAGAGTCTAAAAAAGTAATAACAGTATTAATACTAAGGGCGCGTTTATATGACACGAATGTCGTCACCGCGGGCGGCGGGCCGCGCGGTCGCCGCCTGGTGGCCGCACGGCGGATCTGCTGTTTTAGTAAAACAAGCTTTATAGCAACTATGTAAAGTACATACATCATCATCATTACAGCTCATATACGTCCCCACCGAGGGGCTCGAGCCTACCCTGAATCAGGGCGTTTAGGCCTTAGTCGACCACGCGGGCCCAGTGCGGGTTGGTCGACTTCACACACAACCTTCGAGTTTCTTCGCAGGCGTGTGCTGGTTTCCTCACGATGTTTTCCTTCACCGTTAAAGCAATCGGTAAGTATGTACGTAAGTTTTTGAAAAACTCATTGGTACATTGGCCGTCCAGATTTGAACCCGGTACCTCTGGTTAGATGGACCGAGTCGTTACCGGTTGTGCCACCGACGCTTTTTACAGACATACATACATATCGAGAATATTAGAGTGATTCGAGCGAGTCGCCTGCGCGCGGCCTCCGCGCGGCCGCCGCGTGGTAATAAGTCACAGTCTTCGCGAGCGAGCGTGGGTTACGCACGCGCAGCGTGTGTAGGAAGCGCGATGATTCGTTCCCCTACGCGGTTGAGAGCGCAAAATACTAACTGCGATACGGCAGTGAAATGTGTGAAGTGTAACGTTGTAATTAACGAACTTTTAGCGTTTGTTACGGACAAAGTGGATACCCTACCTGAGACTGGAATACTGCAAATATGTATTAGTGCTTTCTCATCGGAGGAGATTGAGGATGCGCGTCATATTGCTATGTCGCTTCTCGCTCCTCACAAAAAACTCTTAAGGAGAAAAGAGGGCTCCGAGCAGAAAAGTATACAAGAAATTATCAAACTGATTAAAGAGTATGAACCGAGCAACTTGCCATTATTTGTGGCTAAAACTTTATCGAAACTACCTCCCGTCACATTTGATCACATCGATGTGACGGCATTTCTTAAGGAAATGACTATGGTAAAGAAGGAGTTAGCGGCAATTAAGGCAATAGAATCACAAGCGAAACAGCCTGTTGGAAACGCCACCGATGTCGAAGCTCTGAAAAAAGATATAGAGGATATAAAGAAAATTTTAAGTATTTTGACAGAAGAAAAAATCAAAAATGATCCAAAAATAAAAAGGACAGACAGTCAGAAATCGAACGCAGAAAGCACAGTCAAAACATTAAATGTGCAAGATATCACGCCATCGCGAAGACAATCGACTATGGGCAAGCATGTTCCTGACTCGCCCCCGCGGCCGCCTGTGAATGTGACCGATACCGCGCTACCTGTTTCTTCTCCCACCACTGCGGCGCGCGAGCGCAATATCTCGTTGGAAACGGAGGTCGCCTATACACCGTCTTACAGAGATATAATGCTACCTGCTAGGCGAGTGCAAACAAAAATGGGTCTTACACCACTTAGCTGTGGAGTTATTGCAACGGAGAAGAACGACGACTTTACTTTGGTGGAGCAACGGAGACGAAAGAAACAAAATAATCTATGTGGAACGGCTCAACACTCCAGTAAAATAAAAGTAGCCGAGTTACCTATGTCTATTTATGTATCGCGATTATCAACAACAACGACAGTGGATGACATTAAGGAGCACATCAACGAAATGGGCCAAAATTTTTTGGATGTCCAACTTTTAGAACAAAAGTTTGAAACAGCTTTTAGATCATTTAAAGTGTGCGTTGCAAGGAATAGTTTAGATAAATTTCTATCCAATGAGTTTTGGCCTAAAGGTGTGAAATATCGTCTGTTTCGTCAGCGATTAGCACAGAACCCTAAACAGAATTTAGAACGTGTTTTAAACTATTTTTTTATGAACAGTACAAACTTAGGTATTTTAACTAGTTTTATATCTTATAATTGCAAGTCAATTAAAAGATCGTTGCCTTATATTCGTGACCTGTGCAATGACGCAGACATCGTGGCCCTACAGGAGACATGGCTACTGCCGCACGACCTTGACTTTGTTCATACTATTGACGATAGGTTTGCGTGCGTAGCCACCTCTTCTGTGGACACTAGTGCTGGCGTGTTGCGAGGTAGGCCATACGGTGGATTAGCAATTTTATGGCGTAAATCTAAATTTCCTAATGTCACAATTGTTAGTACCTCATGTGACAGAATTGCAGCAATACGGGTTGAGTTGGAAAACAGACGGTTTCTTGTCATTAATGTGTATATGCCTACTGATGACCCCGACAATCTCCCTGAGTTTACAAGTTGTTTAGCTCAGGTGGGTGCTTTAATTGAAGAAAGTGAGGTGCAAGCGGTATATGTACTAGGTGATTTTAACGCGCACCCCACCGCAGCTTTTGGCCAGGAGCTTTTCAGTTTTTGCGAGGAACAGCAATGGTGCTGCGCGGATGTAAATTTTTTAGGTTTAGACTCAGATACCTTCACTTTTGTTAGTGAGGCACATGGCTCTCACCGATGGTTGGACCACTGTGTTACGACCAAGGCCGCCTGGGACACAGTTGAATCTGTTAAAGTAATTTACGATGTGTCATGGTCAGATCATCTTCCGCTACATTTAATATGTAATATCACTGGCGTAACACAGGGTCTGCCCTCGTTAAATAACAAAAGTACATCTGAAATTGGTTGGGGTGTGAGAAATTCGTATCAAATAGAGGAATATAGGAAAATTTGTAATAGTATGTTGGTAAATATCTGTGATAAATTGGAATGTTATAACTGTGATAATAATATTTTATGCGATCATTTAGATAGTCATTATAAATTTATACGCGATTTGTATGCAGGTATTGTAACGACATTGCAGACAGTAGCGATAAAAACTTCTCGCTGTCGCTCCGGTGGTAACACAAAGCGCCAGTCGGTTCCTGGGTGGAATTTACACGTCAGCGAGGCTCACAGACTATATAGGCTGCATTTCAAGTGTTGGGTCATTGCCGGCAAGCCATCCACCGGTCCGATTTACGAAGAGTACAGACAAAGACGAAATAATTTCAAAAATAAAATAAAGTGGTGCCAATTTAACGAAGAAAGAATTAAATTAGATATCTTGGCCACGAGTAGAAACGAAAAAAATTTTGTAAAATTTTGGAAGGAAACAAAAAAGTTTAACTTTAAACAAATTTTACCGGTCACGGTGGATGGTGTGCAGGATGCGACGAAAATTGCCAACTTATTTGCTGCCAAGTTCAAAGTGGATCCCCTACCTGCAGAAGATCAGCATGATGAATGTGTAGATATTGAAAATAGACACACCAATATAAATGTTAATAAAGAAAAAATATATTTCACATGCGATGATCTTATAGAAACTGTAAAGAAGATTAAAAGGGGTAAGTCACCAGGTCACGATAGCCTGAGTATTGAACATATAATACACGGAGGTGAGGTTCTTTGTTTAAAACTGTGCAGTCTGTATAATTTGTGCCTGAAATATAGTTATCTTCCACCAGATCTTATGAAAACCGACGTGATACCGATTGCAAAGAATAGGACTGGCGATTTGGGAGAAGCATCTAATTATAGACCGATCTCCCTCGGAACCGTCATTGGTAAGGTTCTTGAGCGTCTGTTACAGCCTGAATTACTGAAAAACATTAGGGTTGATGATGCGCAGTTTGGTTTCCGTTCCGGTCTCTCAACGGATTCAGCCATATTAGCATTAAAACATGCTATTAACTATTATAAAACACGCAAAACAACTGTGTATGCATGCTTTCTCGACCTGAGTCGTGCGTTTGATCTGGTGAATTATGATATTCTCTGGAGGAAACTGCGCGGCTCGGGTATCCATGAAAATGTGGTGGAGCTGTTGAGGTACTGGTATGGAAATCAAACTAATTGTGTTAAATGGGGCGTCGCGACATCTAGTTCCTACCGACTAGAATGCGGTGTACGTCAAGGAGGGCTTACTTCTCCGGACCTTTTCAATCTCTACATGAACGATCTTATAGAGGAACTGAGACGCACCAAAATTGGCTGCCACATTGGTGATATATGTGTGAATAGCCTAAGCTATGCTGATGACATGGTGCTGCTCAGTCCCTCGATCAAGGGTCTAAGAAAGCTAGTTTCAGTCTGTGAGCATTATGTTAATGTTCATGGACTGAAATATAATGTCAAGAAGACAGAGCTCATGGTTTTTAGGGCGGGAAAGGGTCCGGAGAATGTTCCTGAAGTGAGATTGAACAATTCAGTGATTCAGGTTGTGACTAGCTTTAAATATCTTGGCCACATTCTCACAGAGAGGCTTACGGACGATTTGGATATCGAAAGGGAGAGAAGGGCTCTATCGGTGCGGTGTAACATGATCACGCGCAGATTTGGCAGGTGTAGCGATGAGGTTAAGTTGACTCTGTTCAATTCTTACTGTCAGTGTCTCTACACCTGCCAACTCTGGGTAAACTACACGCGAAGGTCGTTCAGCACCATGAGAGTGCAGTACAATGATGCGTTCCGCACTCTCATGAGGTTGCCACGGTTCTGCAGCGCGTCGAGCATGTTCGCTGAAGCCCGTGTGCCCGATTTTTTCGGTATCCAAAGAGCACGTATTGCCTCCTTTTGGGAAAGACTTCGTAGGTCTAATAATACCATCTTGAGATCGATCTACGACGGGATGGAGGGCCCAATATTTCTACATTGGCTTAATGTGCATCGGGGCGACAACAGGAAATGACTGTCTGACATTTGTCTTATCGTATTTCTTTGTGTATTTTGTGTTTATTATCGTTATCGTATTTCTTTGTATATTTTGTGTGTGATATGGGTTTTTACCTGTGAATAAATGATTTATTATATTATATTATATTATAAGTTACTTACAAAGAATTTTAACATTGTGTCCTAGTTAATAAAACAAAAAATTGCTATGACTGAACAGCTAGAACGCGGCGGCCGCCGCAAGAACTTTTTCGCGTCGTTTAAATGCGCCCTAATAGTAGTGTAATCTGTAAGACAATAGATCCCCATCAAAATCTCAACTTCGGTTTTTTTCCTTCTTACCATTTTTGCCTTCACTCCTTCTTCGCTCGAAAGTAAAAACATTCTTTGAAAACGTGCCAAGTCTCGTTTAAGATTACTTGGACATAAAAAGTAATGAGATGAATTAAAGAGCCAAGTCTAAGTGAATAAAAGAAAATGAGTGACAAGGTATTACGGCTGTGCTTACTTTACGCTGTACTAGGCGAGGGCACGCCATGCCCCCAGATCAATACTGTGCAATAAAAAAAATTTGTTAGGATTTCACTACACACTTCACTTCTGGAGCTTTTTTAAAAAAATATTCCTCGTGTCCAAAGTTTTCCCTTTGCATGGGTACTAACTAAGACCTATCCGTGTACCAAATTTCAAGTTTGTAGGTAATATAGAAGTACTTAAGATTTTTGATGGTCGATGAGTGAGTCAGTGACAAAATAAGGAAACTTTGACTTGAGATATTACGCAAACTATATTACATACAAACTTGTTATTTGGTGGTAGACGTGGTAGTAAGTACTATAGGTAACTAAAACTTTAAACTTCTAGTTAAATCCAGAAAGAAGATACAGAGGCTTAAAATTACCGTCATTTGCTTAGAGAAAAGTATTGTACGGCCGTGCTCGACATGGCACTCCTGTGCTCCCAGATATATCATCATCATCAAATCAGCCGAAGGACGTCCACTGCAGGACATAGGCCTCCCCCAAGGATTTCCTCGACGACCGGCTCTGCGCTGTCCGCATCCAGCGGCTTCCCGCAACCTTCACTAGGTCATTGGTCCACCGAGTGAGAGGCCTGCCTCATTTGGTTTTTTTTTAACTTTTTAACTCTGTTGTAAAGCTGATAAAATGGGGAAGTTTTTACCGTATTTTGCACTTTAACTGTAGTATAACTTTTTTTTGGAAAATCACGAAATATTTAAACAAATGCGTTTTTCAAACGAAATCTGAAAATTGAAAAGCGAATATCTCGAAAACTGTGAGACTTAGGCTACAACTGTATTAAGTCAATCTATTCCAAATGACCACCTCTGGCTCCCCTTTCAGTTTTCTGCACTACTTCCCAAACACCCTGTATACATACACACACGTATTGAATAGTTAAAGTTTGGAATTTTTGTATGTTGGCTGAATAAGTAAGTTACAGTAATACTTAATAAGTAACTAACAGGTAATTTTCGCAACCAGGCGACTGTTACTTGAGGGATCGGCATCATTGCCGGCCCAGCTCCTCCATAAGTCTTAGTAGCCCCAAATCTGATAGATAATACAAATGTATAACCAAGTATAATAAAATTATGTAGAAAAAACTTTACCATCAATGATCCCAATCCATCTGACCACGCCATAGTAATGTTGATCGACATCTGTAGCGACTTCTACCAGAGAACCGACGCCTATGTCCTCTTGTAGGTGGAGCGGAGAAGATCTCGTCGGGGGCACGGCCACCCGCGGCGATCCCAGTACGGGGGTGTCGTACAACTCTTCGAGATTTTCCGAGTTCCCTACATCTGAAAAAAAACTACTATTTTGTATCGTCGTGAAGTTTTTATATTTTAACACTTTTTGTAATGGGTACATGGGTATACTGGCATTTTTTAGAAGTAAATGAATGCTTAATTGCGGGCAAGATCGACGTAAAAAGACTTGATTCGAATAAATACTGTACATTCTTCGTACTCGAGTACACATAATGGTATTTCATCGCGAGGGACCTCCCGTAGACACGCGCGCGCCATACTCTGCGGGTGACTGTACGTACGGCGCAACGCCGGTTCGCCCTCCACACTTCAACACTTGACTAAAATTAGAAACTAGGAAAGCTAAAAATGGACAGTCTATTAACTGGCGCTGTGGCGCACTCAAGTGGAGTGCTGGGGTCGGTTTTATAATGCAATCAGTAAATTAGTTCTGTGATTACATAAAGTGATATTAATTGAAGTCTGAAAGTGAATACTAAATAATTTTGGATTACTAAAAATGGTAAGTACATCTTGCTACTTGCTTGAGTCATCTGTAGCTTGTAAGATAGTTTGTTGTTTATTTATTTACTAACTAGCTTTTGCCTGCTCTTCTTCATGTGGACTTCGTTTTTTATGACGGTCATTGAGGGTGGGTAGTGTGCGAGCCCCAAGCGTCAATTCATTGCTCCATCGCAACAACCACAAACAAACAAACACACTTTCGTAGATTAGCAAAGAGTAGGGATTATTACAAGTAATATTAGTTAAAGGGAATTAGAATAGAATTAGAAGGGGATTAGAATTTAGAATAGGATGTGCATGGATGTCATAGGTGTCGATTCGATGTAACTTATTTGACAGGTAAAATTTACGCATTCTGTCTTTTTCTTTCTATGATGAAAAGACAAGGACAGAATGCTTAAATTTACTTTAGTCCTGTCAAGTTAAGTCGTGTGACACCAAATCGACACCATTGTCTCATTATAAACCCTTTCCGGTCTGCCCTTGAAGGGAATGTACTTTTAAAATTAACTCTAATGCCACAGTACACCTAAACATAACAGTCATTTAATCAAGTTTAAAAAAATATTTCTTTTTAAATTCAGAAAAATTATCAGATTTTTTAAAGTAATACAAGTAATTATATAAGTAAAAATAACAGATTATTTTTTACAAAAAGCACTTAGTGCATAATAAAGTTCAAACTGTTAGTATTTTGATTGCACAATCAATTAAGCCCGGGTCAAAAAGGGATATGTCCCAAGCATATCTATGATTCAAAATTGTTTACCTTATTATATCATACCAATGTAAACTGACAATGTAAATTCATTTATTTCTTTCCCTACGATTTTAAAAAGAGAATATATTATAATAAATTTTTATATAAAATTCAAAATATTTGGAAAATAAACAACACAATTAAATTGAGATTTATCAAATTGTAAATAAAAATTAAATGCTGTTTGTTGGTAAGCACATCATTAGAGAACAACTGGACTGATTTGGTATTTTTTAAATGTGTATAATTGGGATATTCGAAGACTGGATATTATGTATGGGATTTTTGATGCAATCACAAATCTATGTATACAAAAATTAAATACTGTTTGTTGATGAGCGCATCACTTGAGAACAACAGGACAAATTTGCCATTTGTATAATGTATTTTTTTTATTGGAATTGTTGCCTGGAAGAAAGTGAAATTCAGGAATAAGTAACTGAAAGTTATTTTTTCTACAGGATTTTGATGCAACCTCAATTCTAGTAATAAAAATGATATCTATGCGGGCGAGCTAGTAATAATAATAATTATTCATACTGGAAGGTTAAATTCATATTGCTTTTTAAATCTTACCTACTAAGAGTCCAGTCTCCACTTTCTTAGGCTCATGCACCATTTTGCTTTTGTTTTGACTTTCTTCACTTGTAGTGTTAAGTGGTGATGATGCTGTGGGTTTGTGACGTCTCCTATCTGGTGCCAAGTGCGCTACAAGGTTTATAGACTTGACACGCCCTGTGTTGTGGGGCCTCTGCATAGTGCGCCGGAGCACAGACCCATACTCGGGGTGTTCTGGCTCACGGGGTGCGGGTGGCCAGCTGCCCCCAATTAGATTATACAAATCCAACTGGAACAACAAGAAAATTAAAAGCTAGGATATTTTTTATTTATTTTAAAAATAAAATAAAAAATCCCATTCTGACCCTTCGTAAAATCATTAGTTATGGAAGGTATGATTGGTTAGGTATGTATGTATTAAGTAAAAATAAGTACCTAAGTATGTAGGTATGTTATGGATTTTCTTATTTTCCTAATGTTGCTACAATACTTTCGAGCAACAGTGAAAACATCAAAATGTTTAGAATACCGTTTTTTCTATGAGAGTGCACAAAGAATGCTGTGTGGTGTAAGTAATACACTGCTCAACATTGCCTAGAGATGTTTTAAGATTTTTCATATAAAACATGACTTTTTGAAAAGCTATAAAACATCACTTTGGACATGCGTAGGGTAGAAATTTTCAAAATGGGTAACTGCTAAAGAACAACTACAACAACCCTCTCAGTTCTTATAAATGAAAACACAAGTTTGTCAAAAACGAGCTCCAAAGCATTGAATTGCATGTCTTTTGGTTTTCTATTAAAATCATTTCACACACAAAAATTACACAACCTCATTCCCCCAGCTCCATCCCACCCTTCAGTCCACGAGATGCAGTGTGAGGTTCCACCCTTTGTAGTTGATATTATGCCTATTCACATGAAGCATTATCATTCCTCATTTATAATGCAGACAGTGATGATGGCATTGAACTCCTCACCTGCGTCTGTGTTTCCAGACTCTTACAATTTGGGGATCTTCAAGAAAAGAGTGAACAGGCATTATTTGAGATTGCATGTAGCATCCTCGACTACATCGTCATTTTCCATCAGGTAAGATGTGTAGTCAATCGCACTAAACTTTCTTATTATTATTAATTTTTTTTAAACTTAGTGGTTTTTGTACAAACACATAAACAATAAAAGAGTGGTAAAGATGGTATGAAATTATTAGATTCCAATTTCCATTTTACATCCCTTGGCAATGTTGACCAGTACAAACAATTGTTGTTACTGATATGCTGACATGTTTAGCGATGTGTAACAATAATAAACCTGTGTGTCTCTGTCCCTGCTGCAGCCATTGCGATCATTCACTTCTTCAGTCATTGTTCATGTTTGCTAAAAAAGTCATTAGACACTAAATAAATAAAATTATTTTAATTGACATTTTGAAACTAAATACCTATTAAAAGTAAATGGGGAGATCTTTATGAGAACCAAGGTAACCGACATAGCTAACAGAATCGAAAACTTACAAGGCAGTGGGTGGGGCACATAGCTTGTAAAATCGGAAGACAAAGCATAGCAGGCTCGCACTCGGCGGAGCCTGGTGAAGGTTGCAGGAAGCCGCTGGATGCCGGCAGCACATTACAGATTGTCGTGGAAATATTTGGGAGAGGTAAGGCCTTTGTCCAGCATTGGATGTCTTTTGGCTGACTAGACTAGAAAATTTGGTCATTTGTTTTACAGCATTTTTCACAAACGTTAATTACGGCTCATTATGCCCTAGACGGAAGTCGTTAAGCCCTATCAGATGCCTTAAAGGCGGCTTGAAAAACCAACCCGAACTTGACACCCGCGTGTGGAGTATGTCCAAACCTTTCTGACTTTGGAAAGAGAAGCATGCCCCAGCAGGGGGACGTGGGTTGTTAACGAAAACAGTATAGGTATTGTACAATAATGTTCATGGTGACTAGTTTTTCTCTTACCCACACAGACTGACAAGCCTCTCATGATAATGTATAATTACTTTGGTTGTATACAATCCTTATGTTGTTTTAAAGATTATTTTAAAATTGTGATTTGATTTCACCAAAGCTCACCAACATAAAATGAATAAAAGTTGTAAGTACATACGTATTCACTTCACTTGAATCAAACAAAATTTTAAGTATTTACCTACTGTTTCGATGCAAATCATGCAAAAAAAGCAGGATAAGTCAAAATCCACTCCAGTTCACTCCACTGTGAAACCACTTTGTCTAAAAACAATAAACATCTGCGGAGTCAAATATGACATTAGACTAGCGTAAAGGTTGTCACACACGGGCGCTATACTATAAGATTTATTTAACGTACGTAAAGTAAAGTTGACCTCGCCGTGAATCGAACCCGCAGCCTCCTGGTGTGAAGCGAATGGACTAACCATTACGCCACTGAGCCGGTTAACAGCATTGATGTGTTCTGGTTTAAAGATAAGATAGCCAGATCTCCATTGCGTTGGGAAATCTTGGTAAGCCCGCTTCCGTCTTCGGCATCATCGTCACTTCGTCAAAGTAGGCTTCGTCCTCTGACCAACTGTCTAGTAAGTCCAATAGCAACATACGCGAACTCCATTTTCTTAATCAGCGTTTTAGGTGTAGCTTAATCAAAGACTCGGAACAGAATGTGGGGTTTTCATATATTACTAGCTGTCCCGGCGAACTACGTTCCACCTTACACTACACTATACTACCCTACCCCACCCTACACTACACTACACTACCCTACACTACACTACAATACATTACCCTACCCTTCCCTACCCTTCCCTACCCTTCCCTTCCCTACCCTTCCCTACCCTTCCCTACCCTTCCCTACCCTTCCCTACCCTTCCCTACCCTACCCTTCCCTACCCTACCCTTCCCTACCCTACCCTACACTACACTACCCTTCCCTACCCTACCCCTACCCCTACACTACACCACCCTACCCTACACTACACTACCCTCCACTACAGTACCCTACCCTACCCTACCCTACCCTATTCCTATTCTACCCTACCCTACATAAGAACCTTCTCCTGACAATAACGAACACGACAAAAAAAGAATTGGCGAAATCGTTCCAGCCGTTCACGCGTTATGCCGTGACCAAGGGAAATAGGGATTCATTTTTATATATACAGGGTGACCTGCGATAAAATGCAACCCCGAAAGAGGGTAAAACTAGATCAAAAATTATCATCAAAAAAATAGATAATTAAAAAAAATACATATATTAATTTTTTTATTGCAGATTTAAGATTTTAATTTTTACAAGGACTCTAATGTGCAAAAATATCAATTTCTTCCAAAGTAATAGGTCGATTTCGTTGAAATAACCAAAAATATTACGACAAATACTTGGCAAAGAGAATAAAGTAGCAAATAACTTGCAAAAAAGTTCAAAAGTTCTTAGCTAGCTTGTTTTTTCGAGTTAAAGCGCAGTTTTTTTTGTTTGAAAGCTAATATGATAAAGAACAATAGAAAGCCATAAAATTTTCTGGTAATATGGGCAAAATCTTAATAAATTAAGATTTCATTGAAAAAAAAAACAGCTCATTAAAATGCATTTTTATTACAAAAAGTCAAGTTTAATTCATGATAGCTACTTTTTTTAAAGCTATTTGCTACTTTATTCTCTTTGCCAAGTATTTGTCGTAATATTTTTTATTATTTCAACGAAATCGACCTATTACTTTGGAACAAATTGATATTTTTGCACATTAGAGTCCTTGTAAAAATTAAAATCTTAAATCTGCAATAAAAAATTGAATATATTTTTTTTAAATATTTTTAATTATTTTTTTATTGATAATTTTTGATCTAGTTTCACCCCCTTTCGGGGTTGCACTTTATCGCGGGACACCCTGTATAGATAGTATAGCGCCCGTGTGTGATACCTTGCTATGCTATAAGTTTTTATCTTAAGATACTCGCGAGTATCTTAAGATAAAAACTCATAGCATAGCAATAGAGTTCATGATCATGAATTACAAAAAAGGAACTCATGATTCTAAAAGTAGTGTACAGCCGCAAAATATCATCAAAAAGATTCCACAGGGCATAGATGATGTACTTTGGTGATGACAACAAAATGTTTCCACATAAAACTTCTGCAGCTTTTAGTTAAATGTGTTAAAAAAATGCCAATTGTTTTGATTCTAAAGTCTACGAAAGCACAATAAAAAAAAGTTCCAAGAGACCTAATTCAATTAATTTTAGGGAACAAAATAATCTCCCGATTGTTTCCCTAATTTTCACAATACATCTCCCCGATTTTTATCGGTACTCCCGTACTTCAAAAATTTGATCTAGCAACACTGTTCGTCAGGAAGAAGCAACAGCGAGTTTTTGACGGGATTTGTGGTACTACACGCATTCGTAGTTTTATTTTGTTGTTTTTTCATTGTTTTCTGCAAGGATTTTGCTCAAGAAGTGGTGCATTTTGGAGAAAATCGTCTAGTGCACGTAAGCAATGTGGAGAACAAGAAAATAAAACGAAGGAGGACGTGAGAACCCAACTTGCTCTAGGTGCAGTTTTATGGACGCCCTACAGCAACTGGGTGTTCCACTTCAGAATGTAACTGCTGCTAATGCTGTCAAGAACTTCAGAGAAGATTTGTAATGCACCGGCACTAGCATTACAAATCAAAAAAGTAAAGGAAGCTTAAATACGTCAGACCTGGCTGTATGGTCTTAGTCACCTTTGCCTTTTCCGCGCTTTTGAAAGCCGGAGAGAAAAAAAAAAGGGGCAACAGCAAAGAGAATAGAAATCACTACAATAAAGTGAATCAGATTTTGTAATGCACCGGCACTAGCATTACAAATCAAAAAACTAAAGGAAGCTTAAATACGTTAGACCTGGCTGTATGGTCTTAGTCACCTTTGCCTTCTCCGCGCTTTTGAAACCGGAGAGAAAAAACCAAAAAAAAAAGTGAATAAAATTTAATATAACCTTTCAAAACAAATTGAAAATGATTTTATTTGTTTGACCTTTCTTTTCTTTGCAATGTCGATGAAAGGTTTGTTTTACGCTTAGATTATATTAAAGTTTGCTATTATCCGGAATAAACGGATTTGTAATAAAGTAAGTACTCTGTAATTAAGTTTTTCTGATTGTAGGAGTTCATCAAATAGGTAACAATCCTAAGAAGTTAGGAAAACTTTAGGTAGGTAAAAATCTAAATTCCGCAAAACCGGCCATCTGCTGAAGTGTCACTCCCATGACTGATATGAAATGGGCCGTTTCTAAAAGAGAAGCCAAAAAATGAAAGGATAGATCCAAGTCCATTATATTGGTTACAATTTTGTTCCAGGTAATCCGGGACATCATGATTCGACAGGGGAGTATAGATGACATCAATGCGCAGCAATTCAAGATTTCTAACTATGAAGATACAGTCCGGCAACTGGACATATATTACGCCATTGGTATGTGATCAGACTAATAGCATGCAAATTCAACTCTGCAACCAAAAGGTGTAGGTACCTATTAAAGACTATGAATCAAGTAAAAGAGAGTAGGCTTTTTGTAATCATTGAAAGCTAAATCATAGTAAAAGGAAAGAATAGTAAGTTGTCTTCTGCCTCATGTGAGACTTAATAGCCTAATGTTGCACAGATACCCAGGGCTGTGCCAATTAAATCAAATCAAAATTAAAAATTGTTTATTTTGTAATGGTAGTTTGTACATGATATTTTGTGTTTGGACATCCTTTTAAGTAAAAAAGAACTTTGTTATGTAGATAAGTGGATTCTTAGAAATATTTAATACAAAAAATGCATGTGGATATACTTTTCGTCACTGTTTTTAACAGTTACTAAGTAAAATATTCTTTATAGTAGTTGTGAATGAATTTCTAGAATGTCTGCTGCAGATATCAACACCTTAAATCTAATCCGGTAGCAAAATAATTCTTACCGAAGCATTCTTCTTAACAATAGACTATAGACATTACCAACCTCATGATTAATGAGTGAGACAGTGACGCTGCCTTTTTACTCTTATTTTTTCCAAAATTATGCATATGCTAGGCGTCCATTGCCATTTTTCAACCTCATCCGTATTCGCATGACATTGAATAAGGTACATTAAAAAACTGGCCATGTGCGTGTTGCAGTCCAACAGTTGAACCTCACACAAAATAGGGTACCATAGTCTTTCCAAAAAATAAATGCACATTTAAAAAACCGGTCAAGTGCGAGTTGAATTTATTTGCACTATGAGGGTTCCGTATCACCACACCTCTTTACAGAAATATGACTATGGTATCTATCCACAATACAAACAAAACCACATCAACACACAAGAATGTTCTTTTTTCATATACTTCAGACTCCTTAGCACGAATACGACTCACTTTGGTCAGTTTTTATTATTTTTTGATAATTACTATAACCACCAAGTCACAGATTACTAAATAGTTACTTCGACCAAGTTTCATGCTTGTGTGTACAACTGTATTTGCAATAGAGCAAAAACAAAAAACCTTTAAATATTGTTTTGAACGGCATACAATATTTTGTATTGAAAATCTATAAACTTTTTACAAACCCAACTTCACATCTTAACTTGGTGGACTATTCCTTCTTCCTTAACAAAAGCCTGAAAGATTTCATTTCACAATTTGGTTGGCATCATTAATATTATGGGTTTAAGTATGAAATTTCCGATAGGATAAAAAAGGTTAAGGAAGAAAATTAATAGACAAATAGTTATTAAAATCAAAATTTATTTTCAAAATAGCATTAGACTTTTAGAAATAAAATGGTGGTAAATGTTTGCCTATTGTTTAGATATATTGTGAGCATGGTGGCTTTAACCCTATGAAGTCGGGTTTTTTCTCCTGAAAAAAATCACCTATTATTGAGGCAAAATATATACATTTTTAATTTTAAAGCTCTTGGGATATCGCAGCAGTTTCTTCGTTACTAATGTCATATTTGAGAATACCCCGCATAAGATTTCGTCACTTTGAGGAAAATTCAAGAAAATTAACTGGTCAAAAAAATTGTTCCATCTGAACACTTAGAAAACTCCTTTGTTCTATTCAATAGTGCATAGCTCAGGGGATTGAAACATGAAAGACATGCCACTAGTTACTAATTAAAGATCATAAGTAGTGTCATCATAAGGTCAATAAAAAACAATTACTTTTTTTTCAATAAAAATTGGTATTGAACTTCAAAAACTGAATCGGCAATTTCATATTTAAACCCCTATTATGTCGGTTCTTATAGCCATGCCAAATCACAGCTTTCTAGTACCTACTAATAGTTTCGCAGTTAAATCGCGGATGGACAGAAAGATAGACAAACATGGCGAAACTATAAGGGCTCCTTGTGTAACTGTCACCCAAAAAATGACGTTTTAGAGTTAACATGACATTTTACAAAAGTTTAAATAATATTCAAACTGTAGTCAAAATCTTACAAATGGGACACAGAAAAATATTTACGTCGATTACGATTAATTTCATATGTTTTTTTTACGGCGGGTTGCGCGGCATGCTACGCGACCTTTACGCGACGACAATAACGTGAGCGCGGCCGGATCGGATACGCACACCAGCATCTGTACTCACGACAAAAGTGCGCAATTGGCGCGGCCCAATAGTTTTATGTATTCCTATATTATTGTAGTGTGCGTATGGTGCGTGCCTACTGGCGCGTACATGTACAAAACGCTTGATGTACCATCGTATGAAGACAACCTACTATTCTTTCCTTTTACTATGGCTAAATAATGATACCTATAATAATTTTTGAAAAACCTAAAAAATTGTAAGTACAAGCTTTTATTTGAAGACTTTTTATGCTCAAAAAGCCAAATGCTCTAATGAATCCAGTGACTCTATTAAAATAAAAGAAAAAAAAAACCTGGGTGTACCTTGATGTAACCTCCAAAGTTCATCATTAGATCAAATGCAAAATACACAAAAGATCCTCTATTGTCACCAGGAATATGTCTTTGTACCAAATTTCAGCTCAATTGGACCCCTAGAAGTCGCTCTAAAATCGATCGCGAGATTTGAACCTCCCGAAACAAACTTACATACTAATATTGCTTGTTAAATGATATTAGTTTATGAATCTGTTACACAACGAGGGGTATTAAAACACAATTCTGAGTTTTAAAACTAAGCCTCGGCGATATATGTTGGACTGTAGAATTTATTATAAGATCTTTGAACATGTTACACATATTTTACAAATAAACTTTTTGCTTAATTGATTGAGTATCTATCACTCACATAACAGTGTTTTAATACCTAGTTATGTGCAGTTTCATCCACTACTAATCTCATACTTTGGGATTGAACCTACTTAATAAAAGAGGAAAGTTGAAAGAGTAAGAAAAACATTTTTCCCACGAAATTCAGTACAACAAAACATGTGAATGGTGCCAAAACCCTGCACATTACCGCGCAAAAATTAGTTTTTTTTTTATAATGCTGATGCATTCAATGATAAGAAAATAATAGATGGAATCTCCTTGATGATATTAACTTTTTGGCTTTGCCCTGTAACCTTTATTAAAAAAAAATGTATTATAACATTATTTTGTTTGAGAAAAAACCGGACTCAGGGTCACACAAAGGGCTCCGCGCCAAAACTTTAACTACCAACAGAACAAGAGCTGTCAGTAAATACTTTGCACTATATATTAGGAGTCTATTTGTTCTGGGCTTTAGAAATTTCATTTTGCCTGTGGGAACGAAAGGATTTCAGATATTCTCATAAATTTTCCTGTGAGGTATGCATTCAACCTAATATACTGTGATTTTTTCAAGGTTTAGGTCAAGTCGTTTTGGAGATAAGGGGGGGGGGGGATGTTAAATTTTCGCCAATTTTCTTAAATAACTTCAAAACTATTTATCTTAAAATTACTATAAAAATATTTTTTGAATTCTTGCAACAATCCCTTTCATTTCATATGTCACAAAATGTTCAAAATGAACAAATTGTTCTGAAATATTTTTTTAAAATTATCTAATGAACCCCTCAAAAGTGGCCTGCATGTTTAAAATTCATTTATTTACGCTACACATCTGTCTTTGGGTCACCGACTTACCGATGTATACCAAATTTCAACTCAATTGGTCCAGTAGTTTACTAGCAAATTGCCTGTGACAGACGGACGGACAGACACATTAGTGATCTTATAAAGGTTCCATTTTTACCTTTTGAGGTACAGAACCCTAAAAGTGTCATTATACGATTCTATTTTTAAATTTTATTGTGGTGTTTATAAGTATGTCAATTTAAACTCCTTTTGGAGTTTATATTTCGAACTTTACGATTTGAGAATAGATAAAAGATATCTCTGTAAGGCTCAGAGCTTCTGTAATACAGGTATTCAAAATTTAACCTTATACCGACTTTGGCCGCCTATATCTTGCAATCGGTATACCTAGTAAAATATGTTCTTATAAGTCTACTTCATTTTAAAAGACCTATTAAACGATATCCCACAAAAAGGGGTGGACTCAAAAAAAAGGTTTCATCCTCCATTTACATCATCATCATCATCATATCAACTCATATACGTCCCCACCGAGGGGCTCGAGCCTACCCTGAATTAGGGAGATCGGGCCTTAGTCGACCACGCGGGCCCAGTGTGTGTAAAGTCGACCAATCCATTTAGAAACATAGAAGGAGACCTAAAAAACTTAAATTATATATTTTTTGAACTCAAAATCTATCTCTAACCTACTTTTGTGCTAATTATTGCGATTCTGTTCAATAATAATAAAAGTACACTGTTTGTCGGACGGAAGGACAGAACGATTTGTAAAACTCCCTTATCAAAGAGTACCAGGTCCACCATTTTCAAAACGTGTACGTACATTTGAAAAGAGGACATTTAGGCAAACAAAAAATGACAAAGCGTTATTTCCTAAAACGTCATGTTACAGAAATAATTGGACTCAGAGATATAAAACAAAAAAATTTCGATTCATTCTGCAATTTTATGTCCAATGCTACTCTCGAGAGCGATGAACCCGGGTCACTTAAAGAATCCTAAAAATCTCGGAAACTAAGAAGGCTAGCTTAATGAAATAAATTGTGTTTAATAGACAATTTAATACTCCTTAAATGAAGTCATTAAAACTTCTTAGTTATTGTAAAGTTATGTCATAAAAAAATCAAATTTGAAAAAGGGAGACTTTCGAAGATGGAACTACGAAATTACTACATTTGTTTTTGCTTTTTAATCTGTCATTTAAGTGGGTACATAAACCATGTTGATAGTGTTCAATATTTATTATTCAAGCAGTAATCATGTCGCTTACACCTGAAGAATGCTCCAGAATACTCACAATGCTGGAAAACGGTATTTATTATTCAAGCAGTAATCATGTCGCTTACACCTGAAGAATGCTCCAGAATACTCACAATGCTGGAAAACGGCCGGGGTCAGCGCGATACAGCCACGACTGTCGGTGTGTCGCTCTCAACAGTATAAAGAGTTCTCCAACTTTACGAGGAAACTGGCTCTAACCTACGCAGACCAGGAACAGGCAGAACCAGGTGTACCACAGCACGAGAAGATCGATACTTGGTGAACACAATGCTTCGTAATCGCTTTCTCACAGGAACTGAACTTACAAATCAGTTTCGACGCCTCGGAGGAAGTAACCCAAGCGCATGGACAGTAAGGCGATGACTTGCTGAAGCTAACTTGAAACCACTTAGACCTGCAAACGGCCCTAAACTGGAGCGTGGGCATCGTATTTCAAGACTAAGATATGCCCAGAACCAATTAAATTGGAGTATTGGAGATTGGTCAAAAGTTATGTTCTCCGACGAATCAAAATTTATGCTCTACAAGCACGATGAAAGACACAGAGTGTATAGAAGACCAGGGGAAAGATTCAAGCAAGTATGCATCGAAGAAAAAGTAGCCTACGGTGGTGGGTCTGTACATGTGTGGGCCGGAATTTCTTCTGTGAGTCGCACAGAACTGGTGTTCATAGAAAACGGCTCTTTTACTAGCGAAAGATATGTGTAAGAAATCCTCAATGAACACGTTGGTCCATTTATGGTCAATTTGGGTGAGGATGCTATTTTTATGCATGACAATGCCCGGCCTCGTACGGGTTGGATTGTGAATGACCTTCAAGAGATGAACATTACTCGTATGGAGTGGCCAGCACGCAGCCCGGATATCAACCCGATCGAGCATGCTTGGGACGAGCTAGGGAGATGCGTGAAACAAAGAAGCCCTCCCCCAATCACGCTTCGTGAGCTCAAAATTGCTCTCACAGAGGAATGGGAGAATATTCCCCAAAATCGTATAAGGAACTTGGTGTACAGCATGCCAAACCGCGTAAACACAGTGATGGAAGCACGAGGAGGCAATACGAAGTATTAAAATTCAAGTAAATCGTAATGTTGTTCAAAAATCATGTTTCCTATTTTTGTTTTAAGGCAAGATCAGCAGTTTTTTTTTATTTATGTAATTTTTTGTAAATAAAATGTAGTGACTCGTAAATTTTATTACTTTCATTTAAGGGGTATTAAAGTGTCTATTAAAAACAATTTATTTCATAAAGCTAGCCTTCTTAGTTTCCGAGATTTTTAGGATTCTTTAAGTGACCCGGATTCATCGCTCTCGAGTGTAAATGTCCATTTGCCAATAATATTCGAAAGCATTTCATCAAATCAATCCAGTAGTTTCTCTGCAAATCAGTGATACAGACACACATACATACATAAATTTCAAATCATATCTCTACCACTTTTTTGGTGTCTATACAGAGTGACATTTGCATCAAAATCTAATTCAAAACTTTCGGACGATTACAAAACTTTCTTTTACACCTTAGCTCGAAAGTAAAAATAGGCCAAAATTCAGAACTACTGGATTTAACCCACGGCACCTTTCTTCAGGCGCCAAGATTATACTGTTCTGTTGTGTAGTGTTAGCAATGTTAGTTCCCACTTGCTTGCTACTGTCCATACATACCATAGGTACCTGTATCTGAATCAAGAGTCGTAATTTTTGAGTTAAAGTATTTTTTTTGCGATTGTTGCAGTGAAAAGACAACTACTTAGATTTCAAAGTCCAATCACTGGATTGTTTCCGGTGTTGTCGTCTGATCTCCACATCGGCAGTGTGAGGGACAGCATATACTGTGCAGCTGCAGTGTGGGGGCTGTATCAAGCATACAGGTATACCTATCATAGACCGACGATCTTGTGAAAGGCGCGAAAACCACTGGATGAGGGCAGCGCAGGACCGTTCATTGTAGAAATCCTTAGGGGAGGCCTTTGTCCAGCATCCCAGGATGTATTTCAGTTCATATGAGGCCCATAGTAAGCGACCATGGTATACCTATAACACAGTCTAAAATCCACACAGTCGTCCATCAGAAGGAGGGTGATCCTAATCCAGCTTTTATTTCTGAAATCCGATAATCAAAGAACCCACCCACCCAGAGTCTGGCCACATACCTAAACTTGTCTTGACTTCCGAAGGATGAAAGAATAAAAAAAATATTAGTAGGATTGTCGTGTTGCTTGGAAAATATTTCAAATCGTAAAAATTCACTGTTTTCTGATCCCTTCCTTTGTATTCACACAATTATACCCATAGTCCATGGAAATCGTACCATAAAAGGGGTCTTACTTTACTTCAAATCGGGCACTTCAGATTTTTTATATGTTGTATGTGATGAAGTAGTAGTGACAAATAATTTTTTTCCACCTCGAAAGCTCTCTGGAACATTGTTAATTTTTTGAAAAACCATTAAATTTTCGAATCTTTTTCAATTTTTGTCATTTTTACCACCAAAGACATGTTACGGTAGTACATAGGGTAATAAAAAATTACTTCTGGACTTCCAGATGACCTAGAAAGTTTTTTGGCATCCAGCAAGTATTCCCATGGAATACATTTTGCCTTGCATCAAATCGGGCAGTTCTGATTTTTTTATATGTTGTATGTGATGAATGATGAAGTAGTAATGACAATTAAAATTGTTCCACCTCGAAAGCTCTCCGGAAAATTGATGAATTCTTGAATTCTAAAATCCTTCAAGCCGTTTAGGCTACTGGCTTAGCAAAAGAAACTTACATACATCCGAAAATCATTGCCCCCATTTGTAGGCATTAGCGTAAAAATGTGAAAGGGGTTGAAAATTTTCGTATGGAGACTGGCATAGTATGTACCTACCAGGTCCGCCATCGCTAGCCAAAGAGATGAAGTTTAACTTAAACAAGAAAAATTGCAGCATAGTTATTGTGTTCAGTTTGCAAATTAGTCAAAATTTATGTGACGTGAACTTAGGTCTATAAAGCTAGCATTGACACAGTCTAGCATTGTAATTTGTTGCTCAGAAGTTACCCGAGCAACAAAATTCTCATTAGGGCAGCTAATTAGCATCAAAAAGCACAAAATTTATCACTACAAATACATTTTGTTGCTTGAATAACAACAGAGTTTCAAATTACATTGCTTGACGGTGTCAATGCTAGCTTTACAGAGACGTCGTCGTCTGTCGTGAAATTGCTATTCACTCATTTTTCAACCGACTTCAAAAAGGAGGAGGTTCTCAATTCGACTGTATGTTTTTTTGTATGTTTGTTACGCGATATCTCCGCAGATTGTGAACTGATTTCTAAAATATTTTTTTTATTCGTAATAGTATACTCCCGAGGGGTCCCATTGTTACCAAGTCAGGATCTGACGATGGGATCCCAGGGAAATCGAGGCCAACCCTCAAATTTTATAGGCACGTATTACTTGTTTCATATGTTTTCTAAACCTATTAAAGTATGTATGTACTTATGTGTCCTGTGTACAATAGACTATAAATAAATAAATAAAGTATTTTCGTCTGGTAGTCATCATCTCATGTTGATGTGCTGATGAAGAAAGGTACAACTCTTTAACGGTATAGGAGTTTGAGGATAATTATTTAAATATTATACATAGATAGATACGAAGGTACGCAAAGACCGATAGTTGTATCCTTTCAGTTTATCTGATGACGGAAGATTTAACTCCTTAACTTTCATGCTGCTGTGATGATGATGAAAGCCACAGAACTCTGTATCTGTTAATGAAACAATTGCATTATAATTTGATGATTTCTATTGACGAGTAGGTGATTGGGTTTAACGTTGTTAGATAGATAGCATTATCACTAAAAATAAAAGTTTAAAAAACTAAAAAACGACTTCAAAATTAAATTCACTCAAAAGTATGCAATCATATTATTGTACTTAAATACACGTCATTAACCAACAATTACGAAATCAAATGTAGGTGCGAATTAAGGTGGTTCGATTATCATACAAAAAACAATTGCAATAATCTGGTTCAGGATACAGAATAAAGCGTAAATTATGTGTGCTACAAACTTTTTTCAAGTATTTGTTTGCGCAAGATTAATAAAAAAACATACTTTCATTTAAAATTATGGAATAAACCAACGCTCAATTTTCATTAAATTTACGAATGTGTGCGAGACAAAATGTCGTGTAAATACACAAGATGCGCGACGTTGCCGCTCCATGCAACCGACCGACGCGCGTGCATGTTGCCGCTCTTACGTTCTGTCACTGCATCAAGTCACTCGATTGCAAAGAGAATATAACAAACTGTCTTTAGTTTGTTTTTCATTTTCATGCATTGAAGAATTATTACTAATATGCATAATTTGAAACGCGATTTTTCCCATCTCAAAAAAGGTTTTACTTCAAGGTGTCGGTAACGGTGTCGGTATCGGTGTCGGTAACGGTGTCGGTGACGGTGTCGGTGTCGGTAACGGTGACGCTAGTTTAATGGTTTTTTTCCCATGTCAAAAGTTTTCACCTAGGTGTCGGTGACGGTGTCGCGGTTTCAATGGTTTTTTCCCCATCTTAATTTTTTTTTACTTCAAGCTGTCGGTAACGGTGCCGTTGACGGTGTCGGTAACAGTGTCGGTAACGGTGTCGGTGACGGTGTCGGTAACGGTGACGCTAGTTTGATGGTGTTTTCCCATGTCAATAGTTTTCACCTAGGTGTCGGTGACGGTGTCGCGGTTTCAATGGTTTTTTCCCATCTTAAAAATTTATCACTTCAAGGTGTCGGTGATGGTGTCGTTGACGGTGTCGGTAATGGTGTCGGTGACGGTGTCGCGCGTTCAATGTTTTTTTCCCATCTCAAAAAGTTTTCACTTCCAGGTGTCGGTGACGGTGTCGGTAACGGTGTCAGTGACGGTGTCGCGCGTTCTATGGTTTTTCTCATTTCAAAAAGTCTTCAATTCAAGGTGTCGGTGACGGTTTCGGTGACGGTGTTGCGCGTTCAATGGTTTTTCCCATCTTAAAAATTTTCACTTCAAGGTGACGGTGACGGTGTCGCAAGTTCAATAGTTTTTCAATCTCAAAAAAGTTTTCACTTCAAGGTATCGGTGACGTTGGTTTTTTCCCATCTCAAAATTTCCCAACGCGCCTAGAGAAATTTTCAGTTCTAAAAAGTAAATATGTATGTTAATCGATATATATAAAGAGTTGTTAAAACCCCAAATTTAAAATTGAACGAATTTAAAGTTTTCAGATGATATCTATAAAAAAAGGGAAACTTTTACAATGCCAGTCACGCTAAATTATCTTCAATGTTTATAAATATTATGTAACCGAAGCCAACAGATTTAAAAAAATTAGTATGTTAATGAAAGTAATTATTTTAAGAAGGTTTAAGAGAGTTGCTAATGCCACTGGAATTTCAAGAAGAACTATGAGCAATATCCTAAATGAAGTTAGGACTGAAACACATTCCAGTGTAATTACTAATTAAGGTCAGCACTCCGAAAAAAAGGAAACCAAAAAAACAATACCCTATTGTCGAACATTTAACCTTCCCTTTATTGGAAGTCGGTTGAAGAATTTATTTTGTTTTTTTTAATATTTTTATTAATTTCGTTAGTATAATATTATCAATGACTTATATATTACTGGCGTAAGGACCCGGCCAACGCGCGCGACTAATGGGCCCAGCGAATTGGTGCGAAAATCTAAAGTTTCGCACACTCGCGACTCAGTCGTCTGCGAGACATTGTTCAGTGCGGTGGAAAAATATTCCATATAAAAATGCCTTATTGTGTTGTAAGAGGCCGTAAATATCATAAAAGAAAGGCTAAAAAGAAACATGGGATGTCGTATTATCGAAAAGTAACCTTACATTGTATTTTTTCTTGTAAACAAATTAAAAAAACGAATTTTTAAAGCGACAATTCTATCAAGGTTCTTTTAACTCGGCACGTCAGTCAACTCTCGCCCACGCTAGTTCGTACGAGTTATGTCAGATGGCGCTACTTTTTGCATGTATGAAGAAAATCTGACTAAAATATGCAGACGGGCGGATCCTTCTGTTCAAATCTGTGAATATTATACATAATGATAATTTTAGAGCTCTATAGTTCGTGCGGGAATCTAAACAAAACAACAATAAAGTACTTAGTTCTGAATTCAAATTCTGTTATACGATAAATCTTGTAATTGATGGACATGGAATTAGCATTCGTTTGTATTCGGAAATGCGATGATTGCCGATTGCAATATTCAATGGATGTGTGAGTGTCGAGTTCAAAACTGCCTGAAGGAACATATAATCGAGATTTTTGGATACTACAATGCAATTAATTGTGCAATTTGTTTTTCGACAGTTAAATATTTATGTAAAGAGTGCGCTTAAAGTTTTTAAGGTAAAAATGTGGAACCACGACTTCAAAAAAAAATTAAAACTAAAAATTTGTGGAGCAGGCGCCATCTAGCGAGAATTGAGCATTGAGGAGCTTCATCGAACCACCTTAAATTAGGGGCTTAATTTTTTTTGAGGTCGGTACCAGCACACAGTTACTTACGTATCATTCGATTGCTTTGCTGACACCGACCTAATAGGTCTGGGAAAAATCGTTCTTGTATGGTTCTCCTACAAAAGCAATTGAAACTTGCGATTTACTTACAAATGGTTCGAGCTATTGAATTGTCTTTTTCTTACGAACATGTATACAGGGTTACAGGTTAAGTCGACCTAAATTCTTTAAGAGGTGGTAGTTTCCATCATTCCTGACTGATTTGACTATGGAACCCCATACCCCAAATTTAACTGTTCTCAAGTTATGGGACTTTGAAGATTTTTTATAAAAAATCCAGATTTTTTGTCTATTATCCCTTTTTCTGTGTTTTGTACCTCTAATGTTTTTGTTTTTGTATTTTTTGTGTAGCAGATTAATTGCTCCATTATTTTAAACACAAAAACTGCAAGTAACTGTACCAACTGAGTCGTATTAGACAATTGTTAAAAAAAGAAATAAATTTGTGAAAAGTTTTTTTTGTAAGATATTTAAAAAAAAAGTCTATGACAGTTGTGCTGCAGATGTGCTTAAAAATATCTACGGTTCTTCAGCTTTCCGATAAGGTATAATACAATAGGGTATTATTGGATTTTTTTTAACAAAAACATTGATGATATGCTACCAGGTGGTAGTAAAAAATAACGATACTTAAGCGTCAAATTTAACTTTAGTCAGAAAACAAAATAAAACAATCCAAATAGGTAACAAATGAGGTTTATTAATCCTTTTTACTGTACATGTTACACATGTCCGCCCCTATTTCGCACACATACACGCATTCTGTGTCTTAAGCCACTTTTCACTACCCCAGTTGTTAGTCCTCTTCTTATTTCGTTAGCAGCATTAATAATTTTCTGCCTCAAAACATCAACAGATGTTATTGGGTTACGTTCATTGTAAACCAAACTTTTTATGTGCCCCCACACATAAAAATCCATGGGTGTCAAGTCTGGACTTCTAGCTGGCCACGGTGTAGGCCCACCTCTCCCGATCCACTTATTTGGATAATTAGTGTCTAGCCCCTCTCTGACACTCCTTCTAAAGTGCGCGGGGCACCCGTCGTGCTGAAACCACATGTCTCGAATTACACTTTCCATTGTGACATTCCAAGTTCTCGGGCAACAACGTTGGTTGACGAAGTCGGATCCAGTCGAAATCGTCGAACAGTCTCATTATCTTCCTCTTCATCATCATTAATATGTGGTCTACCCAGGTCTGTTCGTCGCCTCGAAAGAGAGCCAGTCTCTCTAATTCGTCGGTAAACTCCGTCGAAGACACTAATATCCGGAATTCAGCGGCCAGGAAAACGTGCTATGTATTCTTGACGAGCGTGTAAGGATACACAGTTGCAGTACCCATAACAAATCAAAATATCAGCATATTCTTCGTTCGTAAAGGTCGCCATCTTAAACAGTTCCAAATCAGAAGCACAAATCAAGGTCCAGTTTACAAGCACAGTCACGAATAGGAGGAAACAGTCCAGAAAACAAGCTAAGTCGAGTAAAAAAAACCAGAAAGCAGCCAAAGCCAGAAAACCGGACGCGGTTTCGCGTGCAAAGCGTGCGGCTGCTGGCCGAGCCAGTGTCACGCACAGTGTCGTGTCGCAACGCGCCTGTGCGTCGCGCTCTTCACGCGCTCAATTCCCTCCTCCGGTCGCAACCACACATTGTCTTGTTTGCAGATGCATGGTCTAGTATCGAAAGAGAATGCCTGAAGTACTGCGAGCGAGTGTGATGGAAGAATGAACTATTTATTATTTTTAATTGACTATTTAATTTTAATGCAAATGTTAAAGATTTAGAGGTATCTGTTATTTTAACATTTTTGATTAATAAATGAATTTGAATTTGAAAAAACGAAGAGCACCAAGTATCGCATCTACCACGGACGAATCACGTAAGCAGACTAACGAAACACAAAACAACAAAATGGCGTTTGTAATCACTTGTGTCTCTTGCACCCGTATACATTGTATGATATCCCGCTCGCACGCGACGCGCTACCCATTGCAGGACAATAGGCGCTGCGAGCAACTTTACGAAATACCGTTATTTTTGTTATTACCTGGGAGTCTTTCATCGATGTTTTTTCCGAGAATCCTGATAACACCCTAGCAAATTATACCTTATCGGAAAGCTGAAGAACCATAGATATTTTGAAGCACATATGCAGCACAACTGTAATAAACTTTTTTTAAAACATCTTACAAAGTATAAAAAACTTTTCACAAATTTATTTCTTTTTTTATCAATCAATCGTCTAATACAACTCAGTTGGTACAGTTACTTGCAGTTTTTGTGTTTAAAAACAAAAACATTAAGAGGTACAAAACACAAAAAAAGGGGACAATAGACAAAAAAATCTGGATTTTTTATAAAAAATCTTCAAATTCCCATAACTTGAGAACGGTTAAGTTTGGGGTATGAGGTTCCATAGTCAAATCAGTCAGGAATGATAGAAACTACCACCTCTTAAAGGATTTAGGTCGACTTAACCTGTAACCCTGTATATTTGGTCATGCAACATGAGTTCATCAATTATTTTTTTTAAATAAATTATTGTATAAAAAATGTCGAGAAAGTTTAGTGCGGGCTGTCGTACAGTTTATTTTAAGTTACAACTTCATCTCTTTCACTTCGATAGGTACCTATTTAGAACCATAAACGTTTGCTATCGTTTATTCACGAAACGCTAAACTCAGTTTTAGTGGGGCCCGACCCTTAAGATTTTTTTAGAAAACTTGAACCCTGTAAAACGTGAATCGGAAGTAGCGGCTGTTAAATTGCAAGGACCCTCATTCAGGTTAGGCTCGACCCCGTCGGTGGGGACGTATATGAGATGAAATTGCAAGAGGCTACAAATATTTCTAGTCAATTGGAGTCTACTGTGTCTCAGTTAAATGACGATTTATTGAAATCGCAAGTAGATAACAGTTCAATCGTTTCACTAAATAATACAGGTTGTGCATGTTTTGTATGGTAAGATTAAAATATTAGTTCGAGGAGTAGATATAAATACTCAAACTTGTCTCGAATATTTCACAAATTTAGATTTAAAAAATGACTATTTTCGAAATAGCCACTAACTTTGACATCAGGAATGCAATTTCTCTGTTGCGTGTGATGACAGGTACAGAAAAGCAATTAATAGGTGGTTTTTTACTATACAAAGCAATTAATAGAGGGCGTCGTTGGCGTAATGCTTAGGGCCACCACCCTCGCCCGGGAGGTCGAGGTTCGAATCCTACCACGTATCAATGTGTTCCGAATTTCGATTTCATATGTACAATTATCCGACACTCTTACGGTGAAGGAAAACATCGTGACGGGACGTTTATAAGCTGATATGATGATAATTTAACTTTACAAAGGACCATAGAGTTCGTCTTGATGACAAGACTTTCAGCTAGCGCTAAATTGATGTTAAAATCTAGCTATACTAAATCTGAAGCTCTGGATATTTGCTTCTCAAGAAGTCGGTAGAGGCTACCAAATCTCAGTTATTTAGGACAAAACAGGTACGTAGATCGATCGAAGCTTTTGTTTTCGAAATAGAAGAGTTATTTGTTAATTTAACTATAACTCATTTAGAGGAAGATAATAAGAAGTTCGAGATTTTACGACCACTCAATTAGAAAACGGCTATCAAATGTTAGTCAGTACCAACATCATTGCGTCTCTTCGCTGCCTGAAGCTATTAAGACGACAATAAACGAATAAATCTCGTCCACCCAAGATCATATACAAATCCAGATTATTTGTAAATTTTTCATGAAGTCTGATACACTTATTTTCTTTGATACTAAGTAAGCGTGTTTTTAAGACTGATTTATGAAGTCAGAGGGTGAATTCTACGCGAGAAAGTTTGCACATCGTGGCCGTCCAATTTATTTTTTACTCGTAGTATTCTTTGATTACAGACGTATAGATGACGACCGAGGAAAGTCGTACGAGCTCGGCCAGAGCACAGTGAAATGCATGCGCGGCATACTCGAGTGCTGGGTGAAGCAGTCGGCGCGCGTGGAAGCGTTCAAGACGCGGCAGAGCGCTGCGCACGCGCTTCACGTCAAGTTTCACCTTATCACAGGCGAGCCGGTGCTCAGCGATGAGGAGTACCACCATCTGCAGATAGATGTGGTGTCATTATACCTGCTGTTTTTGGTACAGATGATAGCATCTGGATTGCAGATTATTTATACACAAGTAAGTTGCATGTAAGTGTCATTTTTCTCGACCGTTTCGTTCCCGTGCTTTGTTCATGCTTTTCGTGCTGGTTGCTATCATTAGAAGGCAGTCGCTAAACCGTGTCAGATGCCTTATACAGGGTGTAACAAAATTGGTGTAGGTCCTGTTAACTGGGGCTTCTACTTATCATACTAAACAACTTTTGTTCTACGATTTGCTGAAAACGTAAAAAATTTTTTTACTCTTCATACAAATCGATCAGCTGGTTGACCGATTTTGTGCATTTTAGTATGGAGTGTCCAAATTTTTTTTTGAGAATTGACTATGGGTTCCTTGGAGAAAGTTGTTTAGTATGACGAGTAGAACCCTCAGTTAACGGGACCTACACCAATTTTGTTACACCTGTATAAGGTGTAACAAAACTAGCTGAAACTATTTTAACTGGTGCTTCTACCCATGAAAGTGAACAACTTTCCCTATGGAACCCATAGTCAAATGGCAAAAAAAAAATTGGCTCCCATACTAACTCGATCAGCTGATCAGCCAACTTACCTATGGGAAGTTCATTTTTTTTTTTGAGATTTGTCTATTGGTTTTATGGTGAAAGTTGTTCAGTTTCATGGGTAGAAGCACCAGTTAAAATAGTTTCAGCTAATTTTGTTAGACCATATATAAGGGACTTGAAAACTTATATGACAGTCGCCAATATCCCTACACCTCCACTAATACAGACTTGGCCCCCGTGTGTGGATTATGGCCTTACCATTCCGAGTTGGGCAGAGACACGTGTCCCATCCCAGCAGTGGGGACATGTGTCGCGATGCTAACAAATTTGCATGTGTGGCATCGTTGTGTCTAAAGGGTTGCTGGCCGAAGCAGAAGGCAAGTCCAGTTCCACCTGATCACTGGCGAGCCGTTGAGTGATAAGATGAGTGGTACCACCATCCACAGATAGATGTCGTTTTACTTTACCTGCTGTTTTTGGTATATATGTAAGCGGCAGGTCCATGACTACAGATTATATTTTATATACAAGTATATCATATGTTTTGTGTTTAGTATAATTTTGTTTACTTTTTATCGATAGCGATAGCGATGAATAGATGTCCGTTTGCGCATGGAATTTTCGCGGTTATGCAGCAAACACAACAGCGGGATTTCTTTGCGCTTGTCAGGTGTGTCGGAACATGCAGTTCGGGCGTGATACCACAAAACAGATAAGTACAGAACTTAATCTACGTACAAAGTGCGCTCGAGCAACGCACACATAGACACCGCTCACGGACGCGGTATCTCGGAACAGACTGAGAACACTCCGAGCGCGAGTGCCGTCCGCTTGTTGAGACACGTGTTTGCAAAAATGGAGCAACAAAAAAAAAACTGTTCCGTGGACGGTTGTTTTAATTCAACATTAAACTGTAAATTGACGTTTTTTTAAGCTACCAGTTGTTTCAGAGAGGTAAGCAGGTATTTGCTTGCATTTCGATGGTTCGTTTTATACAGAACGGTTCGGTAGGTAAGCACCCCGGCCCCCGGCCCCCGGCCGCGAACTGAAATAGCGAACATGAGTTTGTGGCCTTATAATATTTTTACAATTTATCATCATCATATCAGCCACAAATCGTCCACTGCTGGACAAAGGCCTCCCCCAAGGATTTCCACGACGACCGGTCCTGCGCCGCCCGCATCCATCGGCTTCCCGCGACCCTCACTACAATTTATATTAAGTATTTATTGTAGTATAAGCAGTGTAAACCTTGTGTTCAATAACCTAACGAGGAAGATGTAAATGTATAAATTAATCGCATTTTTTTGTGTGTTTAAGAATCTTTATCCAATTATAATAATAACTGCGAAAAAATTATGTCGATGTCTTTTAAAGTTATTTTTTACCCAAACTAACGGCGAAGCCAAAAGGAAGGGTTAAGGTTTTAGCAGTCTATGTGTGTGTGTGTGTGTATGTTTGTATTCACGAATGGATGATAAAATACGGTCGAATTGAGAAACCTCCTCCTTTTTATGTCATTAGGAACTGATCGGCGGCGACAAAACGGCGTCGGGGTGCACATAGGGGTATTCGCAACAAAAACTTGGCTATAAATATTTACTAACTTTTTAATGTTATACAGAAATGTATTAATTCATGTTGCCCGTTTTTTAGGGTTCCGTACCCAAAGGGTAAAAACGGGACCCTATTACTAAGACTTTGCTGTCCGTCCCTCTGTCACCAGGCTGTATTTCATGAACCTCAATTACTCAATACTCAATTAATCAACAAATACTCAACAAATACTCAATTAATATCGAAAAAATTCAAAAGCGCTTCGTCAGATTTTTGAATTATCGCACAAATAATCCCAATAAATCATATGATGACAGTTGCCAAACTCATAGTTTACTTCAGCTTGATAAGAGACGTATTCAACTAGATATGAATTTCTTATATGACATATTAAACTCAAACCTTGACTGCCCGGAGCTAGTCGCAGCCATGGGGCTCAGCGCGCCCCGACGGCGACAGCGTTCTTGCAATACTCGCCTTCTGCATGTACCCTCGCACCGCACTAACTACGGAAGAAATGAAACCCTGACACGTATTGCGGATACATACAACAAACTATTCTCCGATTGCGATCCTTACCTGCTCTCAAAGAATTCTTTCAAAGATAAAGTGCGTATAATTCTCCTCGAATTGTAGCCAACATAGTAGAACGCGGATGTTATCTTGTAGACACACACACACATATATACAACACACCACCCTCACACACCACACACACACACACACACAAGTTCCTCATCAACCTCATGCATACATGAAAACCTACATTAACTCGTGGCAACAAACGCAGGTTTTTAGTTCACACTGTATCTGAGCTATTTTTTAATATAAATGTGTAATATCGTAAAATTTATGTGCTGCCTAACCTAACTGTCTGTTTTTTGTGCACAGTGTTTGGCTTATCTAGGGTAATCTGTTATTTGCCTTGCTGTTTCTCTCCTTAATAAGCTTAATGTTAAATAAGTTTGCTGTTGATTGCCTTAAGTAAATAAATAAATAAATAAATAAACCTTGATAGCTATACAGTTGAAATTTTCACAGATGATGTATTTCGGTTGCTGCTATAACAAATACTAAAAATTAGAAAAAGTGAAAAAAAACTCCACACAGAAATACATAAGAATGCAAATTTATTACATTCTAAAATATAATAATCGCCAATGTCGAAATCGTCGCAAGATATTTTCTGTGACAAATTTGTAATAAAACAATAACATTTAAATTGATTTTTTAGTTGTTATTGCTTTATATTTCCGTTCTTCCTGTTTCATTCTCAACAATAAATCATACAACAAGATACGAGTGCCACTACCACGAACGTTTTTTGTGCATAAGCCAAAGTTGACAACCCTTGCGCGACTGCCGCGCGTAGGTATAAAAAGTGAAGTACATACATGTGATTTACTTCTGTACTTATCTGTTTTGTGGTGATATCTTAACTAGTTAGTTATTGTTACTTATTAATTTATTATTTTAGTTTCACCTACCTGCCTGTAATATTGTAAATTACTTTTTGGATGGGTACCATATTACTATACATATAAATATTTTAGAACTTTAGATAATATACGGTAGATACGATAATGTAAAAATAAATTATTCAAGTTTGGTAACAAATAGGTAGGTAGGTTTGTCCTGTATTTTTTTTGTATCGTGCATAATTATGATATTTTGTTATTTTTACTTTATTTTATGTGACTATTTCATTATTTGTAGCTTTACATTATTATTACTGGGAAGAGACTGACTCTCCCGACACAGGGAATCCTAGTGAGAGAGTCGGAGTATAATTACAAAGCTACCAATAAGATATAACTTAAGTTACCAATAATACCATTTTTATTTTGTATTCTGTATGTAAACGTTAATATTCAAATAAAATTACTTATACTTATACTTATCTTTCTCAGTGGTTAGTGCTCTTGACTACTGATCCGAGAGTTGTGGGTTCGATTCCCACCCAGGGCAAACATTTGTGTGATGAGCAGATTTGTTTGCTTTGTGTCTGGGTGTTAAATATCTATATATGTATGTATTTAAACGTATATAAGTATGTATATCAGTCTCTGGTTCCCATAACACAGGGAATCCTACTTTGGGGCCAGATGACCATGTGTGATTTGTCCCAGAATATTTATTTATTTTATTTATCTGACTCCCAAAAAGGAGGGTAATGTTTTTAAAGTGTATCATGTATGTCCTAAGCGGTCGTGGTTCGAGTCCTGCCACGTACCAATGTGTTTTAGAATTTCGATCTCATATGTACGTTTATCCGACGCTCTTACGGTGAAGGAAAACATCGTGAGGAGAGGAAACCTGCACACATCTGCGAAGAAACTCGAAGGTTGTGTGTGAAGTTGACCAACCCACACTGGGCCCGCGTGGTCTACTAAGGCCAGATCGCCCTGATTCAGGGTAGGCTCGAGCCCCTCGGTTGGGACGTATATATGAGCTGATGTGATGATGATGATGAAACGGGGTGATGGGTTTTGGATTGCGTGGTGTCGTTAGATTCGTTTTGATCCCGTGAGTGACATATAAAACATTTAGAGGGGTAATTTTTTATTAGGTCGGGTTTTTATTTTAAATTAAATTGGTTAAGTTATTAGTTCGTTTAAAAACAAACCAAATATTCTACACTGTCATGCAATAAGTATGGCCATCAAGTAAGGGGCATTAAGTATCCTTTTTGGCATAGCGACATATGTACAGTATATTTTTTTAAAATGTCTTGGCGCACGATTGACCCTATATTTTTCGATAGGGAATGCAAATACAAACTGAAAATATATTAGGACATTTTGACATATAGCGTCACGTCGTTGCTGAGATATTTTGAAAGAAGAGAGGGAAATTAGTGTTTTGACAACTTTCAACTCCAAATATAGCAGCAACGTGACGCCAAAATGTCCTATATATTAGTGTATTTTCGATTTTCGGTTTTTATTACCTACCTATATCAAAAAAACATAGGTTCAATCGTGCGGCGAAAGATTTTTTTTAAAAAAATATGTACATAAAATATCACTATCCCATACTCCCATACAAAAATGTTCCAACCTTTCTTTGTTGTAGGATGAGGTGGCCTTCATTCAAAATTTAGTGTATTATGTGGAGCGTGCTTATAGAACACCTGACTATGGAATGTGGGAGAGAGGATCCAAATACAATGACGGAAAACCGGAAATTCATGCTTCTTCTATCGGTAAGAAAGTTCTTTGAACATTTTTGTTTATCCTACTTTCTTACTAATATTGTAAATGTGAAAATTTGGATGGATGGATGGATGTTTGTTATTCAATCACGCCAGAATCGCTCAACGAATCCGGATAAAATATGGTAGGTAGACAGATTAGGACCTGGATTAACATATAGGCTACTTTTTATCCCGATTTATTGAGGGATTCCCGTGGGATAGCTGTTAACTTTTGTTAATTTTTGTCACGACGTCGCTTTGAAGCGAAGGATTAACGTGCTATTACACAGAAATAGTTGTGGGGTTGGAAAGTGACTTAGGCTACTAATTAGCATAGCCCGACATAGTTCCTGAGGGATCTAGAGAAAACTCAATTTGCACTGCGCATCCTCGAAGAATCTCATAGAAACTATGTTCACGCGAGCGAAGCCGCGGGCAAAGCTATTAGAAATAAATTGTTAACCGAGAGAACCTTCATCCGAGGTCGCTGTCACCAGCTATTCAGTCACAAAAACGATATCCACGCGGGCGAAGCCGCGAACAAAAGCTAGTTCATTATAAATTAAATTTATTTTTACGAAATGACTATTATCTCTCTATGATTGTTAACTCTCAGGAATGGCAAAGGCAGCTCTTGAAGCAATTAATGGTTGCAATCTGTTTGGTGACAAAGGAGCTTCATGGAGTGTAGTTTATGTAGATATTGATGCCCACAACCGAAACAGAAGTATCTTTGAAACTATGCTACCCAGGGAGTCCAGTTCTAAGGTAATCGAATCGGATTTAAGTAATAAATCATGTACATATTAACAATGACATTAAATGTCTCTGTAACCTTGCCACATCTTTATAGGGCGTAGACGCTGCGTTATTGCCGACTATATCATTTCCTGCCTTCGCTACGCACGAGGAACATTTAGTGGCCTTAACTAAAACCAATATCCTGCGAAGATTAAAAGGCAAATATGGCTTCAAAAGGTTTAGCAGGGATGGATATAGGTGTGCACTCGAGGACCCGAACAGAAGGTATTACGATGAAGGAGAGTTGAGAGAGTTTGATGGAATAGAATCAGAGTGGCCATTGTTTTATGTTATGATGATTATTGACGGAGTCTTCCGCACGTTACCAGAGCAAGTGGAGGAGTATCAGAAATTGTTAAAAGCTCGGATATACATGGACGAGTTTGGAGGTACAGTATTTTATTACCAAACCAATATAGTTGTAGTATGTAAAATAAATGTAATGAAATGATTGATGGTGTTCTTTCAGATCCAGTAATACCATGGTATTACTATGTGCCACGCGAAGGAATTGACACTGAGAGAAACGAGCCTTATTCAGTGAGAAGAATACCTGCTAGTAAGCATGGCATCATACTTTTTATTGTTTAGAAAAAAAAGGTGCGTACTGACTTAGAGGCAGCCTCGGGGTGACCAGGCTAGTCTGATTCCTGTTCTGGTCTGAGCGCCGCCCGAGCGCTCGGGTCTAGGCATGTGCGCAGCGAGGCATGCCTCCGACTTAGTGCGTCCACATTTGAGGAAATGCACAAAGGCATTCTGCATCAGCCCGAGAGTGCCTCTAGTCTGTACGCAACTTAATATATATGTGGACAGAGTTCTGTCTGATACTGTTCACTGTTTTATTTTCAATCCAATTTATTGGTTTTTTTACTTACAAATCTATTTATTCTACAAAATTATAGTATTGTGAATAGGTACTGAGGTTTTTGAAAATATAATTACAGGCCACCCAGGTGATACCGAAACTAAAGGTAATTTGATATGTGTCTAACAATATGACTAATGAATGACGCTTTTCTTTTGATTTTGTGACCCTCTATAACATATTTTTTTTTACTTAAGGTTATGGATGCTCTGTGAGGCTTTGGAATGGACGTTAATATAATGCTAAGCCTTGTGTAGAACGCTTTCTTGTTATTGTGTTGACAACACAGCGTAGATAGTAGCCAGCAGTTTAGATACCTGATTTTCTTTCCCATGTTTTCTTTTTTATTTATAGATTGCTTTGGTTACTCAGTTATCTGAGGCTTCAACTGCACATGCCATTTAGGCATTTAAACTCTTACAAACTTGCTTGCGCTATATTCTCACAAAATAATTTACAACGCTAAACAAGCTAAAAACAACTGACTTTGTTTTGCTGTTTTTTTGTTTATTTGCTAAAAAAAGATTTTGGTACAGTTTATATGGGGCCACCCTGAAGGCATAGGCACGGCATAGGTATCAAATAAAAAAAGAATCATTATAATCGGTCCACAATCGGCGAAAATAGTAGTTTATGCAAATGTTGTGTAATGACAAGTCTTAAAACATGAGTGTTTCTAACGAAATGAGGCGAAGCGACGAGTGTTTTAAAACCTAATTGCAACAGTTGCATACTTTTAGATTATCTACATACATATTATAAGTACTCTAAGATGGGTTCAGAAACCGTAGGGAAATGACCTGCATTGCTACTAGTGCTACCTGTAAAATATCTATAGACTATAGATATTAAAATAATGCAATAAAAAATAAATTTGAACTACTAAAGAAACAAACTATTTATTGTAATAGTTGTAATTGACATTTTCATTGGAACAATGATATATATTTTATTGCCCTGGTTGTATTGTAGTGGGAGGGTCTTAGTTGAGACCACTTAAGTTTTGACAGCTGTGCCAAATTTAAACTCATAACGTTACGAAAATCGATACTGTAATAACATTAAAGTACAGATTTTCCCTACTACCACAGACAAGAAAGTTCTCATAGTAAAATTGATTGTCATAATACTGGTCATTTTCTACGGATTTTGAACGCATTTTAGAAGACTTATGATATATGTGTAGATAACATCGGGTAACATAATAGGTTCTTAATTCGAATAATATACTAAAAAACACGCGTAAAATCCATGAAATACCTGGCGCTTACGCGTTTCGTTCAACGTATTACGGTATGGCTAAATATTAAATGAAACTTTTTAATTTGTACGATTTATTGTTACTAAAGACGCGGTTAGAAACTTCGTTCTAAAAAGAGAGTCTTTGGGGGGTTTGCTTAAAGTTTTATTTAGTTTTTCCAACCAACCAAAATACCAACCGATTATTGGTATTTAATTAATCATAGTTCACTACAAACGATTTCTCCGGTCTAAAGATTGCCTAAGGCCAGATTTACTTTGACTGCCTGTGTAATGAATGATCCTAGCGATATCGTCTGACCAATGCACTGCAGCTGTTCGACTAACTGATAAATAATCTTTGAAAAATTTTCCTTTTTAGGGTTCCGTAGTCAACAAGGAACCCTTATTATAGTTTCGCCATGTCTGTCTGTCTGTCCGCGGCTTAGCTCAGAAGACTATTGATACTAAAAAGCTTTAATTTGGCATGGGTATACATATTATTTACGCCGACAAAGTCGTACAATAAAATTAGAAGTATATATTTTTACCTTTCCTACATGTAAATAGGGGGTGAATTTTTTTCGTTGACTTACCCTATCGTGTGGGGTGTCTTTTAATGAGTATTTCAAAACTACTGAGGATTTGCTATAACTATTTTTCGATTCAAGTATTCGTTTGCGAAATATTAAGCTTTAAAGTGCAAATTTTTGTTAGAGTCAAGTGTCCCTCTCCCCACCAGCTAAACCGCTATTTCAGGACATCTAAAAAAATTAAATTATTAGGACATATAATAAATTCTAAAGGAAAACTATCACAGCTAAAGTAGACTTTCTTAGTTCAGGAGTATCTAAAAATCGAACAACTTAAAATGTGCAGTTGGATTTGTAAAAAGTTAATAGATTTTCTATACAAAAAGTTCTATTACCAACTGCGAATATAACTTTGTTGAAGTAAAACTTCTTTACGCACGCTTGACTTCGGGAGCAAGCTGGTGAATGCGTTACGCGAACGGTGATTTCTAGCGTTACGAAAAGTGTGTTCGGGCGAGGCGAAAGGCACGCTTGACTTGGGGGGTAAGCTGGTAAATGCGTTACGCAAACGCTGATTAAGTTTTACTTTAGTCGTGTGTTCTAAAGCATACTCGTTTTTTTTAAATATTCATTTATTTTTTGAAAAGATTACGGAACCCTAATTTGCGCGAGCCCGACTCGTACTTGGCCGGTTTTTTTAAATTCACAATTGGAGAGCCCGTGACATTATCTCACCTGATAATAAGTGACGATGATGTCGAAGATGGAAGCGGGCTTACCAAGATTTCCTAACGCAATGGGGAACTATAGCTATTGCTAACTATTATTACTCTGATGCTTGGCGGCAAGACTTGGATAAGATGGTGGTACCTAGCCAGGCGAGCTTTGAAAATGCCCTTCACCTACCGAACCCAGTCATACAAAGTTAGACTCCGCCGGAAATCGAACCCGCGACCTCCTGATGTGAAATTAATGGACTTTAACCATTACGCCACGGGAGCAGTCAAACTAACTGTACCAAATCCCATCCAATCTTTCTTTTCTGTCTATTGCTGCTCAATAAATATTATATGCGTAGGTCACTTGCATTATGGGCATTGATTTTGGTACTGGTACCTTTGCGCTAGTACATAATTGAATTTTCACATTCCGCTATCTGTACCAGACTATCGGCCCATCTTATTGGCCGTCTATCCAGACCAGCATAGTCCTACAAATTCTTGCTCCATCAGTTGTAACTCCTGTTTCTCTCGACCTTAGTTTTGTCGGAAGTCCCTTATTATTAAGTAGACTTGTTGCGGAAACCCTCAACCTTACCAAGTCCCAAATTAACAAATGCCTTGCCATTGTATATGCATTCTAACAGATTTTATTGAACTTGTTAAAATTGTTCAGATACATACCTACTTGAGTTTTGAAACCCGTGTGACGCACAGATACTGGCGGGCTATTCCTGTGGGCACAGTCACTGTTCGTGTTGGCGCAGCTGCTGACTGGCGGGCTGCTGCACATGAACGAGCTCGACCCCATCCGTCGGTACCTGCCCTCCTACAACCGGCCCCGCCGCGCTGGGCGATACTCCGCATTCCAGGTAACTCTATACAAACTTTAAAAAATACGATTTATATTTTAAGGAGTTACTCTGCATCTGGTAAAAAAACCACTTTTCATACATATTGTCATCGTAATACATACATAACGCACAAAAAAGGTGAATGTTCGCTGACCCGTTAGGTATTCTGCATAAAAAAGAGAATACGTGGTACTTACTCCGAAGAACGAAAACGTAGATATACCTACGGATGCCTATGTTATTGGGCGCACGGGCGGGTGAACGACCTTACAGTGCGCTACATCTCAGCTACCTACCGATTTTTGTCTTGCCGATTTTTTCGGTTTTTATGGGAATTAGTTTTTGTTTTAGATAGGTTATTAAAATATTTTTCCTGCCTTCTTTACTCGATACTGAGTAACTTCTTAAAAATTCACTCGTTTTTTCAACACTCCGGAGTGTTAGATTAATTATAGAGCATTACGATTAGATTACGATAGAATGTTTTTAAAAAAAACAATTTTACTTTCATGCGCCAAAACACAGGCCAAGCCGGCGTTTGTAAGTATATACTATAGGCATTGTGTAGTCAAAAATCTGCATGAAATTAAAGCAACTACATACATTACCTAATTGTTTTAATGTTGTTATTTTTGTGCATGAGCTATGTCTAGAACGTATTTACATAATTTTAATAACTTTGATTGGTTAAATAACTACCAAACTACGTCTGTATGTAGGGCGCTACAAATACACTTCACTTGTTAAAAATAACAACCGGGTAGGGGCATCGCTATAGCCCACTGGCGGGTCCTGAGGTATTTTTTTCCCCATAGACCCACTGCATTACAGTGGCGCTTCGGGTAATTGTAATTGAAAAAAATCTTTAGTCTCACTTCACTAGAGATGACGTATCAATAAATACGTTGGAATCAATATACTCTCTTTGAGCAACAATAGGTTGGAATCGATGAGAAGGTTCAGTTGACACAAAGTGCACCGCACAGGCGCACGCTCTGAACCTGATAGTATATCCGTTTTTCTCTAGCGCGAACCCTTGGTCTGCCCTGCGATCGCATGTAGATGAACTGTTTGTTAGCATGCGTGCGAAGGTTTCGAAGTACATAGCGATTAGCGATCCCTTTGTATCTTTTACTCTTTGCTAAATTAGTCTAATTGGAGAGTGTAAGTACAAACGAAAGATCAACTGGACTTAATTATTAACTGTTCACGCTTGACCTGTGGCAAAAGATATTGTTTTGAAAATGTGTACAGCTCTGCTAAACAAAATGCACGTTTAGCACGCTATAGTCTTTCATTAGCACGCAAAGGCAAGGCCATAACATAAATCATACACAATGATGAGGGTTAACTATCTGTTAACAAATTGTCGTTGTCGTCATCATAAAGAGATAAGTTCTCGGGGCACGGTAGTGAATCCGCCAGGCGAGCCAAAGCAAGCAGGGCAGTACTTAACTACCTTTTCTCGAAGCCTTTCGTCGTATTTTCGAACCCTCATACCTTCGGTCTGAGAAGGTTAGAAAGCCCAAATTCTCAGGATAAGATGTAATTATCAGACTAATGAAACATACTAAGTTTAATTTGTCTAGTATTATTAATGCCTAATATATACGTTGATTTTGGACACTGACTCACTCATGATAATCAAAACTTTCCTAAGTCCTAGAAAGCTGGAATTTATTCATGCAGGCTAGGATTAGCACATTAAGAACAAAAATATAGGAAATATGTAACTTTCACCCTCCAACACCTCAAAAGGGGGTAAAGTAAAGTAAAACAGAATACCAGCGCTTCGCTTCTGAGCCTAGCATATGCTGAGTTGGGGCCCTGTGGTTGCAGTGGCACCTCATGAATATATGTAATTATTATTATTTTATATTTACCTCAACTTTTGTTACGTTTTATATATTTTGGTGTGGTGTTACTGAAACCTATAAACGTATTTCTTTCTTTCTTTCAAACAATTTTCATAGTTACTTTCAAAAGTCCAAAATAGCTGAAATTTGGTATGCAGACTAGGATTAGCACACAACAACGGAAAAGTAAGAAATCTGTAACTCCTAACAAAGGGGGGGGGGGGTCTAGTATGTATTACAGCAATTTCTCATAGGTTCCTTGAAATATTGAACAACGAAAAAATTAGGAGATCTGTATTTTTCACCTTCTATCTCCCCACGTGAAGGATGCAGGTCTGTATACAAGATTTCTTATGGCTAGATACTTCCAAATGTTCTAGAAAGATGAAATTTGATATAAAATCTAGATTAGTACATAAACAACGAAAAAGACAGGCTATGAAAAATGGAACTGATAGCGTGCAAATATACACAGTCCGAAGAAATAAAAAAAAACCATTTATTTGTAAAGGAGGTTGCTAAGACTCACAAGCTCATAAATCTTTCACTGTTAAAAAGTTATCAGATCTCGGGTAGAGCCAAGCCTCTAACTTTACAAACCCTATATCTTCGTGCTAAATTTAAGCTTTCTAGGTCCAAGGGTTGCGTTGATTAGTCTGTCAGTGAGTGAGTCAGGACTTTTATTTGTATATAGTGGTTACAGAAGGAAATCTAACCAATCACGTTCCTAGTAAAACACTTGTCCCTCAATCTCTAGTAGCGTTGCCCATGAAAAAAGGAGCGTAGATAGAAGACCCTCGGAAGCCTTTATTGTTACAAAATGAGGTTTTTATTAGTAAATGTAAAAAGGCATTGGAATGAGTTTATATAATACGTGGTGCAGGGCATAGCGACAGACCTGGTGGTGCAGGTGGTGCTGATTGCGGAGTCGATGCGCCTCCAGGCGATGATGGGCACCTACGGCATTCAGACGCAGACCCCGCACGAGGTGGAGCCTGTTCAGGTTAGTTCATTTTATGTATAGATTTTGGATTAAGGCGCAGTGGCACCTAAAAACCCACTTAAACAGGTTTTTAGAATTCATTTTTGAAATAGTTAACAGTAAATTTAAAATCTAGGAAAACATATTGAGAATAGTTACGAGGGACTATATCGAATGGAAACACGATTTAATAAAGTTAGCTCGATAGAATAATTTCGCAAAGGTACCTCTTTTCGAGCCATTTTATCGTCTATTTTCGGTTTTATTCTTAAAATAAGTAATTTGATAATATGATTTATTTACTAAAATAAAGTTCATAGGTGACTGAACATCGATTGGATTTTTATTTAAGATAAATATGATGAAAAAGAACATCGAAAAAGTGCAAAAGTGTGGTTATTTTTTCCTCTTTACACGTAAAGAGAAAGACAAAGACAGATTTTTAAGTACCACTGGACCTTAATAACTTTTTATTTTGGATTAATAACTCTCTATTTACAAAGTAAAGAGCGTCGGTGGCGTAACGGTTACGGCCGCTACCTCCTGTCGCGGAGGCCGTGGTTCGAATCCTGCCACGTACCAATGTGTTTTTGAACTTCGATTTCATATGTACGTTTATCCGACGCTCTTAAGGTGAAGGAAAACATCGTGAGGAAACCTGCACACGCCTGCGAAGAAACTCGAAGGTTGTGTGTGAAGTCGACCAACCCGCACTGCGCCCGCGGGGTCGACTAAGGCCCGATCGCCTTATTTCAGGGTAGGCTCGAGCCCCTCGGTTGGGACGTATATCAGCTGATAAGAAGGTACATAGTTGCTTTCAGTTGATTGCTAAACTAGGTACTGTTTTTTACCTTCGAAAGGCTGAGGAGCGAGCATAACGAAGAAGGTATTGTGATGGCAAAAAACATTGAAATTAAAATTTTGGTTATCCATTATCTTAAAGTAATAGTCTAAATAATCTAAATTTTGTTAATTTTCAGAAAAAATGCTACAACGATTTTGCTAAAATTTGCATGGGACCAATTTGGCAGCACTATATATCATAATAAAAAAAACCGGCCAAGTGCAAGTCTAACTCCCGCACTAAGGGTTCCGTACAGAAAACTTTTTTTTTCTACAGCGCCATCTATAGATATAGGTAAAAGGGAACTATGTAGAAGATACTACTAGATCCTACTAGGGGTCGATAGTTTCTAAACTTTAGATTTTCTCATAGATTTACCTGTAATCTATACACTCAACCTCATATACTGTAATTTTTCTAGATGTTAGGCCCAGTAGTTTCGTTGATAAGGGGGAGGGGGGCAGGAATTGTCAATTTCTGCCTATTTTCTTAAATACGTTCAAAATTATGTATTTTAATATTATAAAAAAATATTTGAAGTTCTCACGACAAGCCCTTTCCTTGTATATGTCCCAGAATATATTTTGCAAAACTTATTTTTATTTTCTAATTTACTCCCTAAAAGCACAGTCTTAAGAATCCATACAGTCGTCCAACGGAGGGCGTCAAGACGGGCAATCGTGCGGGGGCTGCGGGGCGGGTAGGGCCCACTAGACCATTGTCACCGTTTGTGTAGTGCGGTGGGCCCATTAAATAAAGATCGTCACGTCGCATTTTTTTTATTAATCATCTTTTGAATATATTTTTTTAATTATTAAAAGTTATTTAATATAATTTAATGGCGTAACGAAGAACGAGATAGACTTCATCTTGTCGACAAGGAGGCAAATATTCAATGATGTCTCCGTGATCAATTCAGTCAAAACAGGAAGCGATCACCGGATGGTCAGAGGCACATTGAATCTAAAGACCAAGCTAGAAAGATGTCGACTGATGAAGTCTACGCTCCGACACCCCGAGAGCTTTCAGCTCGAGTTGCACAATCGTTTCGAATGCCTAGGAGACTGCGAGAATGTGGACGATTATAATGACAGGTTCGTGGAAATTGTCCAAACGGTTGGGTCTAAGATTTTTAAAACTCACCGTTCAAACAGAACCAAAAAAATCTCAGACTTCACCAGCAACCTCATGGAAGAAAGACGCAGATTGGTTTTGCAGTCCTCTGAAGACGCTACTCAGTATCGGCAACTAAACAGGCAGATCTCTAAGTCCCTGACTCGCGATTTACGCCAATATAATTCAAATTGTATAAAAGAGGCAATTGAGCACAACAAAGGCTCAAAAGTGTTCGCGAGAGATCTGTCTGTTGGACAAAGCCAACTGACCAAGCTGAAGACTGAGGATGGCAGGACCATATCGTCTAAGACTGAGTTGCGGGAAAAAGTTGAGAAGTTCTATGGACAATTGTACAAGACCACACGTTTGCCTGTCAGCGATCTGGCTGAAGACCCAAGAGCCAGACTAACCCGACACTATACCGAAGATATCCCGGACTTCAGCCTGTACGAGATTAGAATGGCTCTCAAACAGCTTAAGAACAACAAGCCATCGGGTGATGATGGAATTACGGCTGAACTTCTGAAAGCAGGTGGATCACCGGTACTAAAAGCTCTTCAGAAGTTATTTAATTCCGTTATACTCGAGGGACAAACGCCTAAGGCATGGCACAGAAGTGTGGTCGTGCTTTTCTTCAAAAAGGGTGACAACACCCTGCTGAAGAACTACAGACCCATCTCACTTCTGAGCCATGTCTACAAGCTGTTTTCGAGAGTCATTACGAATCGTCTCGCACGCAGGTTTGATGACTTCCAGCCTCCCGAACAAGCCGGTTTCCGAAAAGGCTTTAGTACCATAGACCACATACATACGCTGCGGCAGATTATACAGAAGACCGAAGAGTACAATCAGCCACTATGCTTGGCGTTTGTGGACTATGAGTAGGCCTTTGATTCAGTCGAAACCTGGTCTGTGCTACAGTCTCTCCAGCGGTGCCAAATTGACCATCGATACATCGAGGTGTTGAAGTGTCTGTATGAAAACGCCACCATGTCGGTTCGCCTCCAGGACCAGAACTCGAAACCTATCCAGTTGCAGCGAGGGGTGAGACAGGGAGACGTTGAAACTGTTCACCGCCGCCCTGGAAGATGTTTTTAAGCTTCTGGACTGGGGTGGACTCGGCATCAATATCAACGGCGAGTACATATCGCACCTCCGATTCGCTGACGATATCGTGGTCATGGCTGAGACTATGGAAGACCTCAGCACAATGCTCGATGGCCTCAGTAAAGTCTCTCAACAAGTGGGTCTTAAAATGAACATGGACAAGACGAAAATAATGTTAGATGTCCGTGTCGCACCCACCCCTCTAAAGGTTGGAGAGTCTACACTGGCAGTTGTTGACGAATATGTATACCTGGGACAAACAGTCCAGCTAGGCAGGTCCAACTTCAAGAAAGAGATCAATCGACGAATCCAACTCGGCTGGGCAGCATTCGGGAAGTTTCGCAATATCTTTACGTCCCAAATACCGCAGTGTCTCAAGACTAAGGTCTTTGACCAGTGTGTGTTGCCAGTGATGACTTACGGAACTGAGACATGGTCGCTTACTACGGGCCTCATAAGAAGGCTCAAGGTCACCCAAAGGGCAATGGAGCGTGCTATGCTCGGAGTTTCTCTGCGTGATCGAATCAGAAACGAGGAGATCCGCAGGAGAACTAAAGTAACCGACATAGCTCACAGAATCGCTAAACTGAAGTGGCAGTGGGCAGGGCACATAGCTCGTAGAACAGATGGCCGATGGGGCAGTAAAGTTCTCGAGTGGCGACCGCGCACCGGAAAACGTAGCGTAGGCAGGCCTCCCACGCGGTGGACCGACGACCTGGTGAAGATCGCGGGAAGCCGATGGATGCGGGCAGCGCAGGACCAGTCGTCGTGGAAATCCTTGGGGGAGACCTTTGTCCAGCAGTGGACGATTTCCTGCTGATATGATGATGAATATAATTTAAATAAATATAAAAACATTTTGTTACAGTTATTTTAATAATAAAATTAAAATTATTTATTTTGCTACAATTTATTTACAATTTACAATTATTTTTTAAATTAATTTAATATAAATAGTAACAAAGTGTTTACTAATGTAATTAACATATTAAATATTATATTGTAGCAATATCGATACTTTTCTTAAATAAAAAAATTGTGTGCGTTAGACGACATCTCACCTGATGGTAAGTGACGATGTACTCGAGGATGGTACACGTAAACTCAAATAATGCCTATTCACTCTCGCCTCGAAGATCCTGATGTGGATCATTTTATAGGTATTAATGGGGTGGTTTTTTTACGAATATGACATATATTCCATAATCTGTTGTTAGAATTGAAAAAAGTGGCCGCCATTTTGAACTTTTTAGTTAAAGGACCGATTATTTCCAAAATCGATGTCTGAGGGTCCCTGAGGTCCCTTATCACGAAACCGTTGTCAGAGTTTAAAAAAGTAACCGCCATTTTGAACTTTTTAGTTACTGGACAGATGGCTCTCAAAATCGATATCTGAGGGTCCCTGAGATCCTTTGTCACGAATCCGTTGCCCGAATTGAAAAAAGTGGCCACTATTTTAAACTTTTTAGTTACTGGACCGATTGCTTCCAAAATCGATATCCGGGGGTCCCTGAGGTCCCTTATCACGAATCCGTTGCGCGAATTGAAAAAATTGGCCGCCATTTTGAACTTTTTAGTTACTGGACCGATTGCTTCCAAAATCGTCCAGTAACTAAAAGGATCAAAATGGCGGCTACTTTTTTCAATTCTGACAACGGTTTCGTGCAGATATCAATTTTGGAAGCAATTGTTTCAGTAACTAAAAAGTTCAAAATGCCGGCCACTTTTTTTAATTCTGACAACGGATTCGTGATTAGTGACCTCAGGAGACTTCAGATATCGATTTTGGAAGCAATCGGTTCAGTAACTAAAAAATTAAAAATGGCCGTCATTTTTTGATTCTGACAACGGATTCATGATCAGAGATCTTAGGTACCTTCAAATATCGATTTTACACTATTGAATTAATTTTTCTACGTAATGGCATTTTCTTTCATTTAATTATAAAGTATTGTGACAACCCTTGGTACTGTGATCAATGACTCGTGATTTCGGCGAGGACGCGATTATCAAAGGCGTTGGACGACTGTATGGATTCTTAGACTGTGCTAAAAGTCCCCCCCCCCTTATGTTTAAAATTTATAAAATTACGTAACACGTCCGTCTTTGGGTCACCGACTTACATATGTATACCAAATTTCAACTAAATCGGTCCAGTACTTTCCGAGCAAATTGGCTGTGACAGACTTACGAACAGGCAGACACACGAGTGATCCTATAATGGTTCCATTTTTACCTTTTGTGGTACGCAACCCTGAAAAACAAGGCTCTTACATTTTTTATAACTTTATATGGCCTAAAAAACGCGGTAGTTCCTTATTCCAGGAAAAATCGAAATAAGGTACTTCCCATAAAAACCCAGGATACTATACTCAAAAACGATTTTAATGAAACCTTGTAAATAACTAGAATTTAATAAGGTATACTACATGGGTAGTCCCTTGTTCCATAAAAATCGCAATAACCCATCCAATAACCATACCATACAAACCTAGATTTGTAAATTTTTCATCAAGTTACCTAAACCTCTTTTCTTTTCTGCTAGGTAAGCGTATTTTTTAATGTTTATGTCTAGACGGTGATGGCTACGCGAGAAAGTATGCACAGTGTAGCTGTACAATTTATTTTACCAATAGTTCAATTGCATAAAGTCTCACTTTCTAATAGGCAAAACTATACGTAGAACTAATCAATAATCAATGATAGAAATGATATAATATAATAATATATTTATATTAAAAAAATCTCTTGTCACAGTGTTAGTTGCCATACTCCTCCGAAACGGCTGAACGGATTTCCATGAAATTTTCTGTGTATATTCGGTAGGTATGAGAATAGGTATAGAAAATTTTTCACCGGGATCTGAGCGGGCGAAGCCGCAAGAAACAGCTAATGATGATATGAAATCTTTTATCAGTTTTCTAAAAAGTCGCATTGCGATACATTGTTCTTGGTTCATTTCTATTGAAATATCAAAATCTACGTTTATCTTTCTTGTATATACTATGTATATAATTGGTTTCTCGGAAACGGCTCCTACGATTTGTTTGAAAATTGGTATACAGGGGTTTTTGGGGGAGAAAAATTGATCTAGATAGGTCTCATCTAAAGAAAACGCGTTTTTCGTAGATCTGTATCATATTCTTATTTTACATGTTATGGGTTTAATTTCAAGTTGTTTATTCTGAAAATCCTTATTACCTAACACAAAAAAAAAACGAAAAAGGTACATATCTAAAGTGTGTATAGCTTGATGTGCTGGCCTGTGTACTATTATTTAATTTGCATCTTATATCTAATCTTATATCTATACAACATTAAAACGTCCTTGTATACAACAAGCTCTTTCGTTTCTAGATATGCAGTTCCACACAACTTGTACACGTGTACAGGGAGCTGGGGGTGTGTCAGAAACTCAAGCTCACAGGGCGTCCTATTAGGCCTGTGGGGTCACTTGGCACTAGCAAGGTAGGTACGTCACGAACAGATCACGGTGTTGTATCATACTGCTGAAGCCTCCCCCAAGGATTTCCAAAATGACCAGTTTTACGCTGCTTACATCCAGCGGCTTCCCGCGACCCCGATCAGGTAGTCGGTGCACGGAGAGGGAGCCTTCCGGTGCGCGGTCACGTTGCGTAATGGTTAGTCCATTAGCTTCACATCAAGTGGTCGCGAGTTATATTCCCGGTGGAGTTTGTAAGACTGTTTGGTTGGTGGAAGGGCGTTTTCGAAACCCACCTGGCTAGCTACCATCATTTTATCTAAGTCTTGCTGCCAAACATCAATGTTAACAGCATTAATGTATTCCGGCTTGAAGATAAGATAGCCAGTTATCCATTGCGTTGGGGCATCTTGTTAAGCCCGCTTCCAGCTTCGGCATCATCGTCACCATCAGGTAAGATGATGCCCAGGGCTTACCAATTGTGGATAAAAAAACATTCCTGCCCCTACGGCCGTGCCGTCCGTTTTATGAGCAACGTCATTGTTCAGCAGGGGACGTCTTCTGGCAGTTTATTATCCATAACTCATATTATAAATGTGAAAATGTGTTTGTTTGTTTGTTTCCTTTTCACGCTTCAACACTTCGACCAATCTTGATGAAATTTGGCATGCAGATAGCCTGTGTCACTGGGAAGGACATAGACTACTTTTTATCCCGTGAAAATAGCGTAGTCCGATGCAGTTCCTGAGGAAATGCAAAAATTCTTTTTTTTATATAAATTTCTTTAACATCGTAACTAAACAATGGATTGGTGTTTTTCTGCACAGAGATTATTGAGGAGGTGGAAAATAAAATAATTTACTAATTAGTATATCCTGACATAGTTCTCGGGGGATCTTATCTGTGACTCACGTCCATGCTCGCGAGCCACGCACCACTCACCATCAAAGACACTCATACAAGCGATGTCCACGCGGGCGAAGCCGCGAGCAAAAGCTTGTATTAAACATAATTTCTCTGTAAGCAACTAATCAACGATTTTCTTTTCAGATTTACAGAGTGTGTGGAATGACGGTACTATGTTACCCGTTAATTTTTGAAGTGTCAGAATTTTATCTGTACCGTGATATGGCACTTCTTATCGACGACATAAAGACTGAATTGCAGTTCGTTGGAAAGTAAGCAATTTTATTTTGTTCTAGAATATTTTGCATGTTATGTCACCGTAGAATCGCGTTATTTGTTTTTTAACAAAATTACTGGTTTAAAACCTTAAGATCGTGTAACGATCCTTCGATTTGGTATTGTTTTGAGTCCCGCGTTTCCGAAAAATACCGAGTCGACGCGACGGAGCACGCTGAACTAACATATTTACTAGCCTTAAGAATCCATTAACTAATGAATGATTTATTATAAAAATCTTTATATTCAATTACTTGACCATAATTATTCTGGAGATAGGATATCTCTTAAAACTAACCCTTATAGGGCTCTTGCCTTTTCCATACACAGTTTGAATAAGGTATTTTCCACTTAGTCAAATAAGTTAATTTTAACCGTCTTTCGAAAACGCTATTTTATTCTAAAATTACACAAATATGACCTCATAAATATATAAAGTTTTGGACGAACAAATTTTTGGTGAAATATAAAATTGAAATTATTGAAAGACTCAAACAAGTAAGCTTTTTAATTATTTTAGTAGGTATGGTATTTGCTGAATAATGTTTTATTATTTATTTTTAAGACTAGAAAATATCATATTGTCTGCAATTACACCTGATCGTTCATTCTCACTAAAAATTCCGACAAATTAAGAAACTCCTCCTTTTTTGAAGTCGGTTAAAAAGACAGTCTCACACGAAAAACCTCCTCTAAAATCGTAAGACGTGATTTTGTTTTTGAAAGTTATGTAGATTGTATCTAATGTTTTATATGATTATTTTATAATTTACTTTTTAGAGGAGGTGACATAAAAGGGATGAGTGACAAAAATAGGCCTATTTTAAAATTAATCTTATTTTGACAAGGTACTGGAGGCTGTCAGGGCGACCCACAGTCTGTCTCCTAGTCAGGGAGGAGCATATGCGGGATCCTCATTTTAAGCAGATGTTGGATTTGTTCGCAATGCTGAAGAAAGGCTACTGTGATAGCGTCAAAGTGCGCCTCGGACGCCTCCAGAATCTCATATCTAGCTCTTGTATGGGTAAGTAGAGGCTGAACAGATCTTGCAATGGTCGATGCGAACATACTGGGGACATATGAATGGGCAAACCTAAATATCGGTATGAGGTAAGAGTTTGTAGGAGATTAGTCTTCATCGAAGTTAATAGACTACTGTGCGGCCGTTCTATGACCGCTCATATGGCTTTACACTGTTTTACTACATGTTTACAGTTTTTTTGTTAAAATAATGTAAGCAAAAGGCAGCATATTTTATTTGCGACTCGCCCTTCACAGACGTAAAAGAAAAAGACTGGGTGTAATAAAAAACTTAAATAGTGTCATGTCTTAGTGGACTATACTATAAAAAATAAAAGTGTAAACCACTGAGTAAAAAAAAAATTCGCTCTCCTGAAACTCAATGTATTGTATGCACGTTACTTCGTTAGGAACAGGCCAAAGATCTTTGGAAATGGAATTGTTTTCCTGAGGCCATACATCATTCTCAGTAAACAACTTCTTACTATATGCTATGACTAATTAGACAAGAAGATACCAGAGTGTGTGCGTTATTCATGGATTTAACAAAATCGTTTGATCATGTAAATCATCGCGTCTTGCTAGATAAACTATATGCATATGGAGTCCGTGGCAATGCTCTCGATCCCAGTAAATCATATTTAACAGACAGAAAGCAAACTACAGAAATTTTCCGAATCTTCCCTCGTACAAAATTTGAAACTGCTTACCGTTAAAAATTTAGAATTGTGTCATCTGGGGTTCCACAAGGTAGTGTTTTAGGACCACTACTGTTTAATTTATATGTCAACGACTTCCCAAGTGCAATACACCGACCTATGGTGTTATATGCTCATGACAGCACATTGATATTTTTCAACAAAAACAACGCATTGCTTGAAAAAGACATTAACGAGACATTGACACAATTGTAAACTGGTTGGAAGCAAACAATTTACAGCTTAATTTAGCAAAAACAAAAGTGATAAAAATTTACAACAGAAAACCACCAACCGCAGCACTTCGGATATGTTATGGAGGAAAATCTGTGGAAGAGGTCCAGGACACAAAATTTCTAGGACTGTATTTGGAATCCAATCGTTCCTGGAAATTACATATTGAGAAAATATGCTGACATCTCAGCCCATTTTCATACGCACTATTTATATTGCCGAAAAAAGTAAATAGATCTACGGTATTTCTGGCGTATAGAGCGCATGTAGAATCTATTTTAAGATACGGATTAATACAACACAATATTCTTTATTGCATCACAACATAAAAAAAAGAAATCAATAATAAAAAAGAAAGCCTATACAATATTAATATTCTGGGGAAACTCCATCCATAAAGCAAAAGCGTTACTTACGCAAAAAAGATGTGTGAAATCGATGTGAAAACAAAAGCCAACAGATAGCTGTGAAACATACGTCAAAAATCTCCAAATCTTAATATTACCTTCAATGTATATACTGGAAGTTGCATCTTTCACTCAACGCAATTACAGTATGTTTGAGAGATTTCAGAGTAAGCGCTACTTCTACAAAATTCATGGATTTGAACGTAAAACAGCCATCTTTGATAAAAGCATATTAGGTATGTGTTCCAAAATATTTAATAGGCTTCCCAAGGGTATAAGAGAGATAGATAATCGGGTATACACTTTATGACTTATTAGTAAGTATGTCAATGCTAATATAACTTAAATCAGTATTTGACGGTTAATTCCAATAACTTCTTATAAATTGGACATGTATGGCATTAGTGACATTTGGTTTCTTGGTTATTTTATTAGATTATGAAACTGAAATGATATTTAATTTTATGATGTAAACTACTTATATATCTACCTAATTAATACTAAATCTATTTAATGTTAAAAATGTTGATAAGTATTAGTATTTGTATGCCTATTACTGGCTATGTTGAGACTATCTACAATTTTAAAGATCTTACCTAACGAACATCTAGAGTGGATCGCCACTAACCATTCTGAAACATTCAAGGAGATCAAAGACCAACTACGGAATATCAAGAACAGTCACTTACCCGAACAAATACCAAACCACGATATGCATCAATACACCTAGGCGTGACGTCATAGTTTTGCAGCGTCATTTATGTACTCATTTTGTGAGTTTGGTGAGTTAAAAATCAAAGACTTGATGGAAAAAAAACGAATAAGGTTTTGCGAAGTTTAAGTAGGAGGGCAATTTAGTGATCAAGAGTTCATAATTTATTTCTGACAATGGGCCGCACTCGCAACGACGAGCCACCCGGGCAACAATATGTATATTGTCGGGGGGAGGAGAGTGTCACTTCAATGCAGTCTTGGTGGCAGAGTACTCAGTGCCGTAACTAGTCTTTTATGCGCCCGGCGCGAGCTTCAATAACTGCGCCCTTAAAAATGTTCCAATTACCCGGTATTTCATCCAAAAAATACGTTTTTGTGCACTTAATTAAGAGTACTTGGTAGAGTTTTGATTAAGGAAGTGTATATAAATTACGTTAATGAATAAGGTGAAAAAACGTATAATCAAAAATACTTGCCAAAATTCACAACTATACAATTCACAAATGAAAAAAAATACTGATTAGTACAGATAATAGAGATTCAAGGCAAACCGTTAACTTTGGTACTTACGAGTATAAAAGATTTACTTTACACGCTTTTTACATTGCAAAGGCTTTGATTAAATTTTCATACGGCAGTAGCCGTGCTATGTCGCGTTCGACAAAATCGCTAGGCCAGACAATCTTTCTTGGCGCATATCGTCGAGTGCAGGTACGTCTTTGTTAAATTGAGCTTACTGAATGATCTTTCGCAGATAGCTACAGTTACTGGCATCGTTAAAAAAATGACTCACCCTTTCAGTATTTGCCACAGCCTGTATTATATTATCAGCAACCGTACTACGCTATAAATAATAGGTATTGTTTGTGGTAAACGCTGGTGATTTCTGCGACTCTCCACGTTGTCCCTGTTGCTGGGCACCGCTGGCACCGCCCCCCTATAGTTATGGCACTGACATCAGTGAAAGGTTCGACTTTTTTTTTATTAATAATTTGAGTGCGTTTGACTGCAATAAGAATAAGAAGTTAGTAATATAAATAAATAATAAATAAATATTCTGGGACAACTCACACATGGTCATCTGGCCCCAAAGTAGGATTCCCTGTGTTATGGGTTACCAGAGACTGATATACATACTTATATACGTTTAAATACATACATATATAGATATAATTTAACACCCAGACACAGAGCAAACAAATCTGCTCATCACACAAGTGCTTGCCCTGGGTGGGGATATAGTTAGTATTGTTTGTTCATACTAAGTATAGGTACATAATTTCTCATTATAATAAAATTTCCTGCTCATCATAAGTACATCATCATTGTAATTATTACACAGAGCATTTGGATTTTATGAGCCAGGGCGAGTTTCCTTCGGAAATGTTCACCCAGTTCAAGCAGCTGGAGCACGATTACATTGGCTACCAGTCGCTCACGGACGTTCCCCGCACTCTCACGTATCGGGAGGAGACCATCAGCTATGACTCCTTCAAGTTGAAGTCCACTCCGGAGGTGGTGTCTGCTTTGCGTAACTCGGACAATATATACGCGCAGTGCCAGCTGTGGGGCATTCTTATGGAGAGAGAAGGACCCATGTATGAGGTGAGAAGGAATAGGGACAAAATTCTAACCTCATTCCTCTGTATTCATTTCATGTAAATAAACGTTTTTCCAGCGGTTCTCTTTTGAATCACTAGATGGGGCGCCACCAATTCGTTTTTTTTTTAATGTATGTTACTTATAATTACGCTTGACGGTGTGACGTACACTGCCGTCTATTAGGCTTCAAGAGCTCTACGTTTTTTAAAGTACAAGATAAATGCTCATTTTTTTTGACCCGATGTTGAGAGGCGCGGTAGCGAAGTTACTAAAACTCTTAGTCCGAATAGATTGCTAACTTTGAGGTTTGGTCCCAAAATATTGTTTGAAAACTAAGATAGCGCGAGGTAGTTTATTAAAACTTATTAAAACTAGATGGCGCTAATCAGTAATCAATTTTTTTGTGCTTTAAACTGACACTTTTTTTTAATCAAGACTGAGTTAAAATGTGATTTTGTCAAATGTGAGTATATGTTACTGTCCAAGATTAACTGTCAATGACGTCCAAAAAAAATGTGACTAGATGTCACTAATAAATTAAGTTACGCAAATTACAGTGTTGTTAGAAATGGTCTTTGACGGTAGTGAGGTATTAATTTCAGAATAATTCGACCTGCATAATGTCTGCAGGTAAACGGTACCAGCGCTTTGGAGGCGCTAAAGGCGGTATACGGCAGCGCAGGAGTTCTGCGGCACTGGCGCGCGGTGCGGTACTGCTCGTCGCTGCTGAACCACACCGTTGACTCCATCAGCCCCTTCATTACCACCGTCCTTGTCAACGGCAAGCAGGTAGGGACAAGTCTCTTCAAAGATCGCTTTTACCTTGAAAGAATTGCAATCTAAAACACGAGTTTTATTATTACTCAATGGAACTACAAAGAATAGCCCGAGAATATAAGCCGTATTTTGTGAAAAATTCAGCATGTGTGGATATAAAATTGTACAATGGTATGGTTAGTTATAAGCTAAGCTAGTTATAAGTTATAAGCGTCGGTGGCTCAACCGGTAACGACTCGGTCCATCTAACCAGAGGTACCGGGTTCAAATCTGGACGGCCAATGTACCAATGGGTTTTTCAAAAACTTACGTACATACTTACCGATTGCTTTAACGGTGAAGGAAAACATCGTGAGGAAACCTGCACACGCCTGCGAAGAAACTCGAAGGTTGTGTGTGAAGTCGACCAACCCGCACTGGGCCCGCGTGGTCGACTAAGGCCTAATCGCCCTGATTCAGGGTAGGCTCGAGCCCCTCGGTGGGGACGTATATGAGCTGTAATAATAATATAAAAAAATGGTTAGTTAGATTCCGATTCGGTCACTTACGGCCACTTCCTCTAATGGCCACTATCCAAATTCCTAGTTCGCCCACATCCTTGAACGACCACTTCTTTTTTTGTACATTTCCTTGTTCGTCCACTTCTTTTTTCATACATTTCCTTGAACGACCACTTCTTTAATTGTACATTTTTTTTAAGATAAAACTTAGTAAAAAAACTGTAAATGAGCGAGCGAAGCGAGCGATATTAGGTTCGGTCAGGTTTGATTGATAGCAGAAAAAGGCGAGTTAAAAAGGATCCGGTCACTTTAAAAGGTGACGAGTTAGGAAAGTGACAATTTAGAAAAAAGACAAGTTTAAGAAAATGACGAAGTCGAACTGAAAGCACGTGGCCTTTTTTAAAGGTGACGATTTAGGAAAGTGACAAGTTTAAGAAAATGACGAAGTCGAACTGAAAGCACGTGGCCTTTCTAGTGTTATGGTCGTTCGAGCGACATGGACGTTCAGGGATGTGGGCATGCCAGGTATGTGGCCGTGCGAGGAAAGTGGCCCTAAGTGACCGGATCCTTTAGTGTTTATTGATGGCATATTTTTTGGATTTTCAGTTAGTAGACAGCGAAAATGTTGGTTTGAGAGAAAAGCATACTGACATCATCATCGTGTCAGACGGAACACTCACTGCTGGATAAAGGCATCCCCCAAGGATTTCCACAACGACCAGTCCTGCGCTGCCCGCATCCAGCGTACTTCGTCTACCTTTAACAGGTCGTCGGTCCTGCCTACGCTACGTCTTTCGGTGCGCGGTCGTCATTCGAGAACTTTACTCCCCAACAGCCGTCTGTTTTACAAGCTGTGTGGCCCGCTTAAGGTTGGCGATCCCGTGAGCTACGTCGGTATCTTGGTTCTCCTATTCCCATCTCATTTCTGATTCGATCGCGTAGAAAAACTCCGAACATCGGACTGGCTTGTTTATTTCAGTTGACGGTGGGTGTGATCGGGCGCAAGGAGACGGTGTTCGATAAGCCCATGACGCCCGGCGAGATCCAGTCCGTCATGTACTCCACCATACAGCCGTACGATGTCATCGGGGCCGTGCTGCAGCAGGTACACCATTACATGCCTATCGAGTTATCTAGTTTTGCTTGCTAATTCTGGGGCAATCGGCTAAAAATCAAGATTATAGGCAATGGGCGGAGTCTTCTAGGCATGTAAAATAACAGGATTTTTACGTTTTTACTCACCGCGTTTTTCTAGGAAATCGCGTTTTCCCAGAGTTGAGACCTATGTAGATCGATTTTTCGCCCCCAAAAATCCCCGTATACCAATTTTCAAGCAAATCGTTATAGCCGAACGCCGAAAATTTATAACCTGTTTGGATGTACGAAGCGTTCGCATTATGGTATGTAGACGTTTTGAAAGGCATTTTTCGAAAGAAAACAAAAATATTTATTTATTTAAGTATGTATGTTAAATACAATGCTATAAGGTTGTCACACACGGGAAATATACTATATCTTTAACGTACCAGATATCGCCAGATATCTGTAAGATAACATATACGCACAGATATTTATCTTAAGGTATTCTATGTTCTTCAGAGTTTTTAACCGCCTCCGTGGCGTAATGGTTAGTCCATTTGCTTCACACCACGCGGGTTCGATTCCCGGCGAGGTCAACTTTATAAGACTCGGTTTGGTTGGTGGCACGGCATTTTCATAGCCCGCCTGGCTAGCTACCACCATCTTATCTAAGTCTTGCTGCCAAACAACAGTGTTCACAGCATTGATGTGTTCCGGCTTGAAATATTGCATTGGGGAATATTGGTAAGCCCGCTTCCATCTTCGGCATCATCATCACTTACCATCAGGTGATGAGATGATGCCAAGGGCTTATAGGTTTGTTTGGGGGTGGTCTGCGGTGAGGAGTGAGGAGGGGGTGTAAGTATCACGCTAGTTTGAGTAAAAGCAACATGTAAGTCAAATTCAAAATCAGCTTCGTTCCCTGACGAACTATGTCTAGTAAGGCCAATAGCAACACGCGAACTCATTTTCTTAATCACCTGTATAAAGCATTTTAGGTGTAGCTCATTCAAAGACTTAATAGAATGATCGGTTTTCATATAGTATCGTATCTGTCCCGTGTGTGTTTTTATCTTCGTGTTCTATAAGTTTTATCTTAAGATACTCGCAGTTAAAATATTATGATATCTGTCCCGTATGTGACGAATTTTTATCACACTTTTTTAAAGAATTCCAATATACGTGTATTACCTAAAACGCACTCCGTGGCACTGTGAGAAACGGCGGTTGCGCGAGCAAGGGGGGCCGTTCGGATTATAGAGGCGTTAGGACTAGCTGGGGTTGGGATTATCGAGGCCCTTTCTTCTTTTCGGATCGACGGCAAACGAGGCCCAGCTGTAATATGTAGGTATATATGTCTCCGTAAAATTGTAAAAACCGTTAGATTATAATGTAACGGGATCTATCTAGTGAGATTGTGAACTGTCGAAAGATTTTGAACCATAATTACAATTTCACTAGTGTCATTGTAATCTCACTGGTGACATTACAATTACACTAAGCGAAGTGAATAACATTAAATAAATGAGCGAACGATGTCAGGTTTGATTGATTTAACAGTCAAAGAGCCTCGCGAATCCCTCCCCTCCCCCCGGGTAACAGAATGCTTCGAAGAAAAAGAAACATCGGTTTCATTCGGAGATACAAGAATGGGCCGTGAAATTGTAAGCCGATTGACAATTTACCTTCATATTATAATGTAACTGAATTTAGTCTAGTGAGATTGTAATATCGTGATTTTGACAATATTCCGGCGACATATACGTAGTGTATCGGATTGGGTTGCCGATATTTTAAGGGCATGTAATACACCACATTTCATCGACGAAAATCCCCCCCTTAGGGGGTTACATCCTTCTCCCCTCTAAATTGCAGCCATTGTTTTTTTTGTGGCTGTTCATGAAAAATATGTTTTCTCTTGAATAAGTAGCAGTACAGACTTCCAAATGGTCTTATTTGAAAGGTAATTTAATTTATCTGGTGATCCACACATAAGATTAACCGAAACATATGAGGAAAAAACACAAAAAAGTTTAAAGAAAGAAATTCAAAAATAATAAAATTTTCTTTTTTTGAATCTACTGCAAAAACGAGGTCTTTAACTTGTTTTTTTTTATTCCTAATCGATAGATCTTAAGCTAAGCTACAAAACGATATTAAATTATCTACCATTAGTCACTTAAGCAATGATGAAAATTGATGATCGAGGCCCTTGTGCGGGGTTGTGACAATCCTTTAATTGTAATTTCACAACTATTTAACATTTTCAAATGTTTTTAACTTAAAAGCTACTAAAAACAATTTTTAGAAGTGACTGCCTCCATTCTGTAGACACGCTGTAACTCTCACTGAAACTTTCTGTGTGGCCCGTCTGACCATTGCCAAGTAACAAACCGCGGTCACGTATTAACCATAAATTGTTACATTAAGTAAGAATCTAATGGTACATAATTTGGTGTCGTTTTGTAGCTTAGCTCAAAATCAATCCATTAAGAAGAAACAACAAAAATGACCTCACTTTTGCAGTAGATTGAAAAAAGGAAAAAAATATATTTTTTAACATTTTATTTTCATTAGGTATAATAATTTATTTGCAATATTCATTACTCATTATTACTAAACTTATACTTTTTGTGTTTCTTCCTCCATGGTTTTGATTAAGTTTATGTGTGTATTACCAGAGAAAACAAATTACCTTTCAAATGAGACGATTTTGAAGTCGGTACTGCTGCTAATTCAAAACAAAACATATTTTTCATGAAAAGCTACAAAAAAAAGCTGCCAGTAGAGGGGAAAAACATGCGACCCCGTAATGGGGGGTTCTTTGACGAAGAAATGTGGTGTATTACATGCCTTTAAAATATCGGTAACCATATCGGATACACACTATATAAGGTCTAACAAAATTAGCTGAAACTATTTTAACTGGTGCTTCTACCCATGAAACTGAACAACTTTCCCCATGAAACCCATAATCAAATCTCAAAAAAGTTTTGAACTTCCCATACTAAGTTGGCTGATCAGCTGATCGAGTTAGTATGGGAGAGCCAATTTTTTTTGCGATTTTACTATGGGTTCCATGGAGAAAGTTGTTCAGTTTCATGAGTAGAAGCACCAGTTAAAATAGTTTCAGCTAATTTTGTTACACCTTATATATACAAGCATTGCTCGTTTAAAATAATTAGATGTGTAGCACTAGAAGATGTATGACTCGGAGATAATATTACAAGCGAAAATCGTACTTTTGGTTACTACTTACAATTGCCTATCATTTTAAATAAATTGGTATTTCCTATTAATTTATGCTCCGTAAAATAAAAGGTACCAACAGAAAGCTTAAAGAACAAACTATAAAAAATGAATCACGATATACAAAACATAATACGATACCATTTGAATGGAGGGAACGATGACACTGACAAACAATGAGCCACCCAATAAAAGTACATTTTTGTTTACAAACACAGTCAGTGAACTACCATATTATAATTGATACGAACACATTTCCCCGGTCATTTTGATATACAATAGTCAATTACGACACTTTCTTCAATAGTTTCTTGTTACCACAAAGTCACTGCACTGCATTGCACAGATTACAATGACAGATTTCTATTTTTCACGAATCATAAAGCCGCACGTTTTTATATAAAATAACGATTTTTCGTAACGATACGTAGTTCACTTATATCTTTAATATCAACAAATCTGGACACCCAACTCGCGCCTATCGCATGATCGAAATACTGGCAAGTAAATGCCAAGACTAAAATATTGGCTAGCAACTGTTTAGTGGATAGTAGAGATAGCAAAAAAAGTTGGCGTACAAAAAAAATGGAAAAGTAAATTTATGAAAACAAACTGGTGTAAATACTAATTCGAATTATGTATACAGTTGGATTTAAAATAAATGAAAACAATTTAATAAAAACGGATTGGAATTTGGAATCAAATAATTTTAAAAACAAAATTTAAAATCACCATCTATAACGTTTTATGAATTTATTCTCTATTTAAAATAATATTTCAATACATGAAGTCATTAAAAAATAATTTGACAAAAAATTACAATTTATTTATTTTGTATGATAATATTTTTCATAATTTTGTGATACGTCTTAATGTGTATGTCAGTAAATCGATCCTATTTCATATACTAAAAAAAAATTATGACGTTGCAGACACAGTCAGTAATAGTTTTACTATGACAATGTTTTATCCTAAAAGATATGTGTCAGATAGGTACCTATATCGGGTATGCCAATTTTGAAATCTTATTTTTATGCGAAGTGACTTCTTATTGGTTGAAAACAACTTTCCCTTTGGAGCAAAGAAATTTTTAGACTTTCTATACTAATTGTCAAAGATAAATCAGTCAATTTCTTCCGATTATTTAGGCTCTCTTGGTAAAGTTGTTAAGTTTCATAAATAGCATCTAACTTTAACAAATAAAAATTCACTTGTACATTTCTCTGTGTATAACCACCTAGGAAGTAGTCCTGTACTGCGGGCGCCTCATCGGTACGAACCCGGACATGTTCCGCGGCATCCTGAAGATCCGCGTTGGGTGGGTTCTGGAGGCCATCCGCATCTACCTGCGGCTGTTCCCGCTTGAGAAGTGCCCGGACGCGCCGCTCGAGAGCCTCTCGCCGTACCGCCTGCGCACGCTGCTCATGAAAGTGCTTACCGTTGAGCACTGGGCCGCTGAGCAAGAGTAAGTTCACTTTCACTTACCAATGAGATTATCTCTTAGACTTCGTTTCAGGTAGCGATGACAATATCAATAACTGGCTATTCCCGTTTGAGAAGTGTCCAATATGCTCCTCGACACACTAATATTATAAAGGCGAAAGTTTGTGAGTGTGTATGTTTGTTACTTCTTCACGCAAAAACTACTGAACAGATCTGGCTGAAATATGGTAGGTAGACAGATTATGACCTGGATTAACACATAGGCTACTTTTTTTCACGCTGTGCACCCTCGAAAAGTCATAGAAACGTCCACGCGGGTGAAGCCGCGGAAAACAGCTAGTACAATATAAAATCGTCAATCGAAATTAGTACTCAAGTACACAAGTACTAATTTCAATTGACGATTATGAAACGAATTTAATTATTTAGTGTTATTAAATTATTATTTACACGTTTTTATTATGTCACTTTCTTGTTTGTTTGTCTGTCTGTCTGTCGTTCCGGGTAGTATTTTGCAACGGATTTTTTAAATACTTCCTGTTATCAGATCATGCTGAAATTTTGCACTCAGCCTCAGTTCAATATCACGGTAGATCCAATATGGCCGCCTCCCCAAAATGGCGGACTACGTGTTTCTTTAGAACCCTCTCGAAATGAGTATCACGTAAAAGGGTATGATGAAAACAATAACACTTGGAATTTTATTCAAAACCTAGATCTGACTATAACAAACAGACAGACAGATAGGTACATAAGAAAACGAATAAGAATAAAATATTTAATGCAGATTAAAAATAATAACCACGTTTTTATGTGCCTTTAAAAGAATTAAGCCGCTGGATGTGGGCAGCGCAGAACCGGTCGTCGTGGAAATCCTTGGGGGAGGCCTATGTCCTTCGGCTAACATGATGAAAAATAATAAAATAACCCTCCGGGGGGTGTTGATGACCCAAGAGGACACCCTATCCTACTAATATTATAAAAGCGAAAGTTTGTAAGAATTTATGGATGTATGTTTGTTACTCTTTCTCTGGCTGAAATTTGGTAGGTGAAAGATTAGGACCTGGATTAACACATAGGCTACTTTTTTCCACGCTCGAAGTCATAAAAACGTCCATGCGGGTGAAGCCGCGGCAAACAGCTAGTACACACAACACCACAGGTGAACTTAAAAAACGTGGGGCGCATGAATATTAATGAATGAGCATGAAAGCTTAGGTTTTAATATCTTAGTAGAAAGATGCGCCCCACGTTTTTCAGGTTTACCTGTAAGCATGTATGTGGTAGTGATGCGTCCTCTTGGGTCATCTATACCCCCGGAGGGTTATTTTATTCTTCTTAAAGCACATGAAAACGTGGTTTGTACATTATTTTAACCTATATTAATTAAAGTATAAAATCTTTATATCTTCGAATGTTTTTTTTATTTACAACATCATCATCAACCGCCTCCATATACATCACCAGGAGGTCGCGGGTTCGATTCCCGGTGGGGTCAACTTGAAAGACTCGGTTTGGTTGGTGGTAGGGCATTTCTAAGCCCGCCTGGCTAGCTACCACCATCTTATCTAAGTCTTGCCGCCAAACATCAGTGTTAATAACATTGATGTGTTCCTGCTTGAAGATAAGATAGCCAGTTCTCGATTGCGTTGGGGAATCTTGGTAAGCCCACTTCCATCTTCGGCATCATCGTCACTTACCATCAGGTGAGAAATTATAAATTTTAAAAAAATCATCATCATATCAGCTTAAAGACGCCCACTGCTGGACAAAGGCCTCCCCTAATTCCACGACGACCGGTCCTTTATTTACATGCCAATTGCAACTCGTGACGATGGTATGCCCTTGCCTATGGCCCGTTTGTAATGACCTATTAGCGACCCTTGTATCACAGTGTAGTGTTGTGGTGATTTTTAGGTTGACACCACTGCAGCGCCGCCAGTTAGAAGGCTGTCTTTGCCGAGTACCCAAACATTTCTATATTCAAGTGTGGGATATATTACTGCGAACACCTAAAGGAATAATCGTTCAGGTAAGATTTCCCAATATAAGCTGTTGGTTTCGCATGAGTCTGGTTTATCAGGCTGTCTTTGCCACTAACCCAAACATTTCTATATTCAAGTGAGGGTGTGATATATTGTTGCGCACACCTAAAGGAATAATCGTTCAGGTAAGATATCCCATGTAAGCTGTTGCTTTCACAAGCGTCAGCTTTAGTAGAAAAGCTGTCTTTCCCACGTACCCAAAATATTTAAGTGCGGGATATATTATTGCGGATTAATCGTTCAGGTAAGATTTCCCAATATAAGCTGTTGGTTTCTCATGAGTCTGCTTTACTAAAAGGCTGTCTTTGCGGCGTACACAAACTTTTCTATATTCAAGCGTGGGATACATTATTGCGGACACCTAAAGGAATAATCATTCAGGTATGATGCCGTATGACCCATTTAGGCTGTTGCTTTCTCATGAGTCAGCTTTAGTCGAGTCAGATCCCTTTGCTATAGGTACCTATTAAATTTATATTTGTAAAATCTTGGTAACATAAGTCGTTACTTATTTTTATTTTGTTGTAATGTGCTTTTTTTTTGGCAATAAATTATTTATTATTCTTATTATAAGTTTTTCAATATGCGATTCATATACTTTCCAATGCCAAGTTCAAATCTAACGATTACAATCACTCCACAGGACCACTCCATTCCTGCCGAGCCGACTCTTGTAAACATGTCACGATCGGAGCTTTCCTTCGCTCTACTGGTGGAGGAGGCGCTGGTCCGCGTGGCGTCCCCCGCGCGCCGCCAGCTCTGCGTCGAGCTGCTCTGCGTGGTGGCCACCATACTGAGACGGAACCCCGAGCTGGTGCTGCGGCATCCGCTGCACTTGGACAATCTGCTCGACGACGCGCACTACACTTATGCGAAGGTATAATTGAGTTAAAAACACAACTCATTGAGCCATGCGTCAAGGTGTTTTGCGTGGTGGCCAGTTTCTAACCCCTAATCCAAAAGTTTGACGCCAATGTCTATCTATCTGTCTGTGGCATCGTAGTTCTCGACTGGATGGACCGATTTTGATGAGTTTTTTTTTACGTGAAAGCAAGTTTCCTTGCGGTGGTTCTTAGCTATAATCTATGAAGATCTGTTCAGCCGTTTGAGGATCATCAGCTCTTATGTAGGTCATGAAGGGATGTGGGCAACTTATACAGGTGTGATTGATTCAAAATTTGGTGCGCTGTTACTGTAATCTTGCAAAACCATGGTTGCCTTGACCTGATGCTGCAGCATCTCCTAGAATCTGTAGGATACCCAACTCCTCACAAACTTATATTATATATGGGCTCATTGAATTAATCTCAATGAATAGGTGTTAGATGGAATATGGTAACCTTCTGGATAAAGAGAATCTGCAGGATACCCAACTCCTCGCTAACTTACAGCAGAAGTATCGTGTTTGGGCTCATTGGAATAGTCTCAATGAATAGGTGTTGGATGGAATATGGTATCCTTGACCTGATGCTGCAGCATCTTCTGGAATCTGCAGGATACCCAACTCCTAGCCAACTTACAGCAGAGGTATCGTGTTTGGGCTCATTGGAATAGTCTCAATGAGTAGGTGTTAGCTGATGCTGCAGCATCTTCTGGAATCTGCAGAATACCCAACTCCTCAACAACTTACAGCAGAGGTATCGTATTTGGGCTCATTGGAATAGTCTCATTGAATAGGTTTTAGATAGAACGTGATAACCTTGACCTGATGCTGCAGCATCTCCTGGTATCTGCTGGATACTCAACTCCTTACCAACTTACAGCAAAGTTATCGTGTTTGGAATACGTGAAGTTCAAAAAGCATAAAATAAAACATAAATTAAAAATTTTAAAAACTAGAAAGATAATAGTAAAAAAGTAATAATAGAAAATAATATGTCTTGGCCCTTTAAGTTTAATATAAGTAGTTATATGTTGATCTATGAGTCGTCGCGTAGAGGGACCGCTAAGTCAATAAAATAAAAACAGAATATAACTGTTTTACTTTAGTACAACTAATTACTAGTAATTTCACAACTTAGCGGTCCCCCTACACGACGACTCTTACATCAAAATATAACTAGGTACTTAATTAAACTTAAAGGGCCAAGACATATTACTTTCTACTTTTTATAGGGCTTTTTTTACGGGGGTTTTTAATTTTTTAATTTATTTTTTATAAAAACCATACAATGGTCCAACGTCTTTGATGCGTCAAAGCCGGCATCACTGGTCACTCACTCCTCCTCCTTGAGTAAATGGTTCCGAGTGACTAACACCTGTGACCAGGGCTAGTCGGTACCGCCCTCCCCCGGCTCGTCCATCACGTCCCGCACGATTGCCCTGTTTCGACGTCCCCGTTCGGCGACTGTATAGATTCCTTAGACTTTGAGAGTGCCAAGGAACCCTGAGCTGGTGCTGCGGCATCCATCGCACTTGGACAATCTGCTCGTCGACGACTAACGCGAAGATTAAATGACTGTTGCCAATGGCGCATCCACAGTTTTGACTACATAAGATGAACACCACTTGGTTGAACGTGGACAGAACAACTTTCTCTCAAAACACTTGCTATCGTTCATAAACTTCCTTCGTTAGAGCGATAAGCTTTTTATCACGGCCGATGCGTCAAACCCTCAAGCTCTGCTTTATTTCATCTGTTTAGATAGCTGGCGGAGAGCCTAGGTGGCCAATATTGACTCCTCTCTGCTCTGAAGAGTAACTCCCCTGAGTGATTCAGTAGAATTTTCTTATAAGTAAAGAATGTTGTCCCCATAGGACAGCGGGCTGGCCCAATCGAGCGAGGCTCTCAACTCTGCGGCGCCGGCCGTCACAGTGGGGTACCTCGCGCGCGCCGTGGTGAACAGCGTGCTGCAGGCCGCCGCCGCGCCCGACCTCGCTCCCGCCGCGCACGACAACTGCCTTGTCTCCTGAACACACTGGATATGGTTCTGGGACTAATAGATCATGCAAAGCCTAAACTACTGAATAGGAACATATGAGAATAGATTTTTCAAAAGTTGACCTCTTGCATATAAAATCGTATTACGAACGGGTTGTTTATTTTTGATATTCTTGAAGGGGCGGGCACACCACTAGTGGTGTATAAGGGTAAGGCTCTATTTACACGAACTACTACGACCGGAACTGAACAGTTCATTCTCTTATACCCCTTTACATGGTAACAACCGAAACAAACTATCAGCGTCATATTTGTCTCTTTCTTTCGCACCACTATCTATATATTTTTCCTTGTAGTCTATGGTCGGCTAGTTTACAGTAATTCCTGAAGTGTCGTGTCGTGTAAACGCTCCCGCATAGTATAAGCCCATGCGTATTTATTTCACCGACCAAAGAGTCGGACGACAGTCCGTGTAAATGGAGCCAAATGCTGTATTAGCTCATACCTAAATTGTTCTTTTTACTTGCTACCTTTACTTTTTTTTCTATGATTTCGTCGATCCTGACTTTTTGTATTTTTGAAGCACAGAAGAGAGCTGTTTGTTTCCGAAATAATAAAGCACTCTGAGAAAAAAGCGAATATATAATATAGCTAAATTAACTGGAATTTTAAATACCAAAAACTGACTGCTTAAGATGTGTTGTCTAGACGAATCTAACGACACATAAAACCTAAAATTAATCAAGCCGTTAAGGCAGATTCAGCCAAAGAAAATTGAAAAACTTTTTTTCACGATACTTCCTCTACCCTAAGTACGTACGTACTTACCATACTACGGGGTCGAGAAAATAAAAAATATTACTTTCTTCATTGGGCAGTCGGGTAAAAAAAATATCAAATTTTATTGTACCTAATGATAGATTGTGAAAACAGATGGCCATATTGTTACATTGCTGTTTTAACTGTGATTCGATTAAACTGAATGATTTACTTTACATACATTAATAGCTATAAAAAGTAGCCAAGTGTGCGTCGGACCACGCGCAAAGTAGGGTTCCGTAGTCCCTCAAAAAATATTGGTAAAGAACACTGCGTATGGAAATTTTACGTTTGGTCGAATATTGCTCCTAAACTAAGAAATCCTACTAAGCCATACTAAATATAATATAATGCTCATAATCACACAATGGTACCTAAGGGATGGAAAAAGAAAAAGAGGTATATACCACAAAGAAGGTGGGATGATGACATTAGACAAGTCGCGGGAACAACATGGGGTAGAGCGGCCATAGAAAGGCCAGAATGGAGAAGATTGGAGGAGGCCTTTGCCACTTGGCAAACGGACACACAAAAATGGAGCAAAAGAATACTATATAAATAACAAAGAAATATAGTCGTCCAAATAAAGGCTTATAATAATATAATAGTATATGCCCTATTTCCAATACTTTTAAGATTTCTTAAATTAGCGCTTTAGCTTTTAGGGGTGGGGACATGCAAGTCTAATAAAAATCACCACATGAAGACGTATCACATAACGAAAAAAGAAATTTACAACCCTTAATTGTTTTGAAGTACATGATGGGGTATGTGAACAAAAAAAATCACCCCACTTTACATGTATGGGAGGTTTTTACAGATTTTATTCCATATTTTATAGACGCCACAGATTTCTATAACCATACCAAACAACTATTTAGAGCTGTAAGTAAATTGGCTGTGACATACCGACGGACAGAACGGACGGACATGGAGAAACTATAAGGTTCCTAGGACTACGGAACCCTTAAAAAGTAGAATTAGGCTCAAATATTGTTTTAATAGAAGTAATCCCAAATGTTTATTTTTTAATGTTACTGTTATTTCTGGTATTAAGACAGGAATTTGATACTTTTGATTGCGATCTATACAAATAATGAATAAAATAATTAAATCATTTTTTATATAAATAAATTGTAACTTCTAACAAATAAAATTATTTAAATACCATACGACTTTGTTTTTGTTGTCAGTAAAACTCGAAATTGGTGTAATAATTTATAATACAAAACAATCACAATATTCAATGTCCAGACGTACAAACAAAACACACCACACAACAACTTTGTTCATACTTCACGCTCATTTCACTATTTGTATTAATTACACTAATAAACTAATTGGCAATGTTCTCCTATAGTCCATTGTATACTTTGTTATTTGGTGACTGCTTCAATATTTTCCGTAGAGCTGAAAAGAAAGTAGTCATTTTGAATACCAAATAGGGCTTTTTATTACATTGAACATTTTATCATTTTTAGGAAATTTATATTAAAAGGACTGTGAACCCACAGCGAAAATTAGACTTCATACAAAAGGCGAAAGGGATTTTCACCTTATTGGTTAAAATTAAAAACATAATGGCAGAAATTAGTTATGTATGAAAACATGTGAACAACAATGAAATTGAACTTATTAACTTTATGAAAAAACAAAAACCTATAAATCTATCCTTTGTTTGACTGACAACCTTTAAAAAGTTTGTCAAATTCGGTTAACTTTTAAGAGGTCTACAGGGTGTTTGGGATAGTGCAGAAAACTGAAATGGGAGCCAGAGGTGGTCATTTAGAATAAATTTGACTTAATACACTGGTAGCCTAAGTCTTACGGTTTTCGAGATATTAGCTTTTTAATTTTCAGATTTTGTATGAAAAACGCATTTGTTTAAATATTTCCAAAAAAAAAGTTATACTACAGTTGAAGTGCAAAATACGGTAAAAACTTCCCCATTTTATCAGCTTTCCAACAAAGTTAAAAAGTTAAAAAAATACAATTTAATTGCAACAAAAAATAGTGATTGCTGTCAAAAGGGTGCCTTAAGTTCCATACAAATTTTCAAGAAACATTATTTTCATGTTTTTTTAAAGTCCAAAATTTATCATGTTTTTCGCATATCAGACATCGGTGACTCTCTAGAATCATTGAATAACGTTTAATTCACAAGTTCATGCAAAAAATTCGAACTTTATTTTTTTCATAGAAAATTGTTGTAAAATTAGTATGGGATTCGAGGCACCCTTATGACAACAATCATAGATTTTTGTAGCAACTCCTTTGTTTTTTTTTACTTTTTAACTCTGTTGGAAAGCTGATAAAATGGGGAAGTTTTTACCGTATTTTGCACTTCAACTGTAGTATAACTTTTTTTTGGAAATATTTAAACAAATGCGTTTTTCATACAAAATCTGAAAATTAAAAAGCTAATATCTCGAAAACCGTGAGACTTAGGCTACCAGTGTATTAAGTCAAATTTATTCTAAATGACCACCTCTGCCTCCCATTTTAGTTTTCTGCACTATCTCCCAAACACCCTGTTATATTAGAGTTTGATGACTCAATCAGGGTTAAATGGACAAATTTTAAAGTTTTTTGAGGATTTGGACATCAGGATAGCTAATCCTCTTTGTACGCATTACACAGTCTTTCAGGCTAAGTGCATGGGCATCATGATGGCAGCTGCACCCCATCCGCGTCCTGTTCGACAGCAAAGCTGTACTACAGGCCCTGCAGCAGCATGATCACATCAGGGCTTATACTGGAGAGCCAACAAAAATTGGCAGAGGTATAACCATGGCAGCATGACTGCAATGGATTAAAGGGCACAGCAACACGCGGCAACGATGCGGCGAACGAGCTTACCAGGAGAGTGTCCTGAACCTATAATACCCCTAAGGCCACACCCTAAGGCAAAGCACAAGAAATGAAGAGTGTGCATGGAAGCTGAAGAGACTGCTGCCCACATCCTACTGGATTGCAAGGAGCTAGCACAGTACAGGGTCGTGCACCTCGATGACCTGAAATCGCTCCAAGAAGTCGTCGGCAATTTAATGGGGCTACTGGACTTCTTGTAGGAGCTGGGCTGACAGTGATGCCAGCCAACCATGCAAAATGGGCGCATTGGTCGCCAGGTTGCGGAAACCAGCCCGCCCCTAACTATAACTTTGCTAATACATTGCAGCAATTGGAGGAAAATAAATATTGAAGGATACTCACTCTCCTTCTCCTCATCGGTGAAGTCTTGTTTGGGGAACTCAATGTCGAAAGTAACGTAGAGGTTGCCGTGCAGGTTGTTGTTCTCAAAGTTGGGCATGCCCTCGCCCTTCTTACGCACGCGCGCGCCCGCCCACGTCGCCTTGTCACGCGACACCGACACCCGCCGGCCGTCTAGGTGCAGGATGTCCAGGGTGAAGCCCGTCAGCGCGTCCTGTACACAGACACGGTTTTTTTTTAGAATATATGCTTAATAGTATTTTATAATTTATTTTTAACACTGGAAAATAACCTATAGTTACAGATAAACTAATATAATGAGTTTTTATATCCCCAGCCAGATGAAGATTCCATGCATTTCATGACAGGTATCACAAAACATGGCCCTCCTAACTCCTACCACACTTCCACACAAGAAACAAAAGACATCAATGCGAGCAACATAAATTGCTTATTTTCATACAGTTCTGACTCCTTAACACTCTCACTTGGCCACATACAGCAAGTTTCACACTTGTATGTATTATTACCGTTGTTATGATATAGCAGAAACAAAAATAAACTTAAAAACATGTTTTTTATGCTTATGTGTTTTATACATGTTATTTTTAACCTAACTTACTTGTTATTTTTTTATTATTTGTTCCTACATTCCACATAACAACACATATTCAGTGAAAATATGTAACAGCCCTTTAAAAGACAGAAAGGCAACATAAGCTTAGAAATATCGTTCCATTACCTGATATAGAAATAGGATGATAACTTCCCAAAAACATGTAGAATAATAGAAAAATTGGAAAACATATTTCAAGGCTGGATGAGGCTAGATTAGGCTGAGTTATGTCTTAGGATAACCTGAGTGATCTGATATCTTTAAACCTACATCATCTTATTAGACAAAGGATGCCCACAGCTGGACAAAGGCCAGGATTATCACAATGACCAGTCTAACAAAGTTCACTGGGTCCTACCTACATACAAAAAAATGAAAAATATTAAAACGTGAGAATCAAAGCAATCAACATTAATTTTTTCAATACCTTAGAATAGAAATATTGAATAAATGTTTTTTTACAGAGGTACAGTGAATTTAGTGCAACCAACTCAACTGTGAACTGAAATTGAGTCTCAATCCAAATTGATTAAATTGGTTTGAGTTTAGGTATTGATAAGGAAAGGTATTAAATATTTTTAATCATTTGAATTTTTATGATTTTTATTGGCATTGAGAGTTTAATAAAGAAGCTAGGACAGAGTAGGTGCAGAAGATTAACTGAATTGCACTTTGACTTTTTTTGAAGGTTCCAAATCAAATAAACCTTTGATGAAATGATACATACCTGAAGTGAAATTGTTATATTGGTATAGAGATCATCCCCTTTACGGGTGAACTGTGGATGCCGTTCTGTTCTAAAGACAATGATCAGGTCTCCAGGGTCTCCGTCAGTGTGAGGTTCACCCTCTCCTCGCAAATGTGACTTGTGGCCATCTGGAGCACCAACTTCCACCTGGAATTAACAAAAAAAATACCAAATAATTATGTTTTCAAAATTTCAGTACAACTGTTAAAATACAATGCAATATATTTTATAGATAAAGGAATGATAAAAACTGAATATTGTATAACAATTTGTTATCTTTCCCTATAACTGGTAAGATTAATAAAAAATAATAATCAAAACATACCTAAATAATAAAATTATACTGATAGGTCACTCCCACTACATTATTGAAATGTGTTTTTTTTAAAGATCTCAATATCAATAGGTACCTCAATTTCCAGCAGTCTCTCTTCATTGACCAGTTTCACATTGGGGCACTCATCGCACACAGTTTGTTGCATCATTTGGAAGCGACCAGGACCCAAATTACGAGTCACCATTTCTTGGCGACAGTTACACTGACGTGTGCCCGATGCTGGCTTGATGACAGGCTTGTTGCGAGTTATCTAAAACAATTGATGACAAGTGTTAGATTTCTTCTTACATGTATATGGACTAATCATCTTTTAATATGTACTTACTTCAATAAAGTTTCCATTGTACAGTTCCTCTAGTGTAACCTCTAGTTCCATCACGACATCCGCCCCCCGCGGGGTCTCCTGGTGCTGTGGCTCGTTACCGAAGTGGAAGCCGAAGTCGCCAAAGAAACTCGCGAAGGGATCACTGTTGTCCATCATGCCATCCTTTTTCAGGCATTCCTCCCCGCACCGGTCGTACAACTTGCGCTTCTCGGGATCCGACAGAGCTTCGTACGCCGCTCCCAGGTCTTGGAACTTCTGCGATGCATTGGGATCATCCTTATTCTTGTCGGGATGTAGTGCTTTTGCTAATTTTCTGTAAGCTTTTTTAATATCATTCGTGGTGGCCGCACGGGATACACCTAGTATCTGATAGAAATCCCGACCAGCTAACGTTAAGACTAGAGCAGAAATAAAATAAATTAAACACACGCAAGCTGTATTTGTCAACATTTTGCTATTTACACCTAGGAACTAAACAATTAGAATAATCGTAAATGCTTCCAACTTCCATTCCAACATCTCGTTTTCTGACATACGTTTGAAGTCTTTATCTATTGCATGAAGAGAAGACAATTCGTCAGATTGTGATTGGTTGTTAAATTTTGCGCAGAACTAAACGTCCTAAATCAAAAATACGTACATTTTATTGTACACTCAATGAGAACGTCATAGTGCCCAATTTTGAAAAACTATTTTCGCCCAATCAAATGTAACCTCGTAGAGGTTGGTATTGCTATTTTAACCCATTTTTGAGCGTTTTTCTTATTTTGGTTCTCTACCACTTGGGATGGCAACACTGTCGTTCTTTGATTCACGTTCCTATTTTCGCATTGAATTTTTGCATTCTTCATCTGATTCCTTCCGCTGGGGCAAGGGTCGGCAGACCGCGGCTCGCGAACCGCATGCGGCTCTTGGCATAGAACCATCTGGCTCTTAGAACTCACTCACTACATCACTGCGCCGCCTTAGCACAAATAAAATTCCTAAACAAAATTAAACAATGAAATCCACAATCACTTACGCGCTCTAGCTCTGTTGCCCCGCCGATGGTGGGACGCCCCGCGCTGATGCCCCCCGGACCGGCCCCAACTCATCGTTGCAAAATCTCTGTATCATCGCCAGTTTAAAGAACTTTTGAAAGAAATGGAGAGTGATTGATTATATATAAATTTATTTCTACTTAATATAGTGCGCTGTGCGCTGGCTTTCCAGGAGAAGCGTTCTGAAGAAATAGTATAGAAGAAAAAAACCTTTCTCTCTGAAAAAGGTATTAGTCATCAGGAGTTGGAAGAAGATTCCTGGTTACAAAAAATCTATAATTATCTTGATATTTGGCTCATCTAATTGGTAAGTCTGCCGACCCCTGCACTGCGCTGGACGCTGGGGTAACGTTACTCCAGCGGCATAAACTGAAAAAAAACGGCTAAGCCCAGAACAATCTACATGACTGATTAGTTTGTCATCATCATCATATCAGTGGAAAAACGTCCACTGCTGGTCAAAGGCCTCCCCCAAGGATTTCCATGACGACCGGTCCTGCCATGGTCCTGCGCTGCTGCCCGCATCGCATTAGCTTTTATCGTGCAGTAAATATGCGCGTAATGTGGCTCAGTCTTAATTTATTTATTTATTTATATAACAATTACTTGCCACACTTACAGCGAACCAAAGCGTGCAGCAAGACAATTCACTTAAAAATGTCAGACAACATTCTACAAAATTCTTAAAACTAGTGAAAAATAAATCTACGTTTGGCTGTTGAGCAAGCAAAGCATTCAGTGATGCGATTGCACGAGCCGTGGGCGCGTGCTGAGCGGTGGCAGTGCGCACGCGCGGCCCCTCCAGCAACCGTATGGAGCGGAGGCGACACGCATTTTGCGGAGCGAATAGCCTACACCGGGACAGTGTATTGCAATCATCTACATTACCATTCAGAAGTCGAAAATACTGAATCATAAGGGCAGTTTTGCGTCGCAACTCAAGAGTTTTAAGGCCTACCATTCCTGTCACGAACAAAGATGGAAACAAAAAGGGATAGTAGCCATGTAACTTCTTATAAAGGTAACGTGCAAACTTACGTTGAATTCGTTCCATCATAATGGAATATTTAGTCTCGTGGGGATCCCATACTCTAACGTGCTTCTTACAAAGGCGTAATAGAGAATCGTAATTGCATTGCGATTTTGAAAGCGTGCAGTTTGCCTCATTACAAAACCCAGTGATTTAGACGCACGTTTACAAAGTTGTTCAATGTGCGGATTGAAAGTGAGTTCTGCGTCTTGGTATACCACTAAGTCCCGCATATGTGTGGTGCGCTCAAGCGCGTTACCGGCGATACTGTACTGATAGATTAGATGCACCTTTCTTCTAGTGAAAGTCATCACTTTACATTTAGAAACGTTAAACTCTAACTGGTTTTTTACGCTCCATTCAGTTACAGCATCGATATCGCGCTGAAGCGCCTCACACTCTGTTACATCACCGACACTGAAGAAAAGCTTTATATCATCAGCATACATTAGGCATTTGGAAGTTCGGACCACAGATGGCAGGTCATTGATCATCAATAAGAACAATGTTGGGCCCAAAGTGCTCCCCTGGCTAACACCAGAACTCGTTGTGTAAGAGTCAGATTTATCGTCTATCAAACAGACATACTGCGTACGGTTTGCAAGATAGCTGGAGAATAGTCTTAGTAATTTTGGAGTAAACCCTGAGTCTGAGATTTTTGCCAGTAAAACATCATTGTGAACGCGGTCAAAAGCCTTTTTAAAGTCTAGGTATACCGTGTCCACCTGTCTATGGTCATCCATTTCAGTAGCGGCGTAGTCCACAAAGTTAATGAGGTTAGTGACCGTAGATTTCCCAACCCGGAAACCATGCTGGCAGTCGCTAAGTTGGGATTGTATTTGTCTAGAAATATGGCGATTCAAAATAGACTCAAAGATTTTCGCAAATACACTTAATACTGCAATTGGTCTGTAGTTCCGGATCTGCGACTTATCGCCATCTTTATGGATGGGTGTGACACGAGAAATTTTCCATAGTGCAGGGTATGTGCAAGTGGATATTGCCAGATTCAGAATGTGTAGAAGTGCTTTTTCAAATGCTCCAACACAGTCTTTAACTATAAAAGGTGTTACCCCATCAGGGCCAATCGACTGATTTGCCTTAAGGCGTTTAACTGCAATAAACAAATCGGACGCATCAACATGATCGAGTGCCACTCGGGACGAGCAGAGAGAACCAGAAGCCAGCTGTGCCGCTTCGCATGATAAAGTCGGTTGAGATGGCAAAAATACGGACTTAAAATATTCCGCAAATGAATTGGCAGCGTCGACTCCCCTCACTATTTTACCATCATAATCAAATTCATTACAATCTTCTTTTCGGGAATGTTGACTCCTTACAAACGACCAAAAACTTTTTGGGTCTTTTATTATATTTCTTTCCGTCTGCCTAATAAAATACTTGTAAGTTTGCTTGATTAGATCTTTGGCTTTTTCTCTATAGTATTTAAACATTTCTTTATTATAATTCTTACCTTCTTGTTTGTATCTCTTTAAATGAAAGTATTTTTTTCTTATAGTACCTATTATTTCATGTGTATACCAGGACGGATACTGATATTTGGAATTCGGATTAAAAACTTTTACAGGTACAAACAAATTGAAACAGTCATAAATCTTATCGTAAAAAATTGCCAAAGCTTCGTCTACATTAGCTGCCAGAAAGACATCATCCCACGACAAAGATAGAAAGGAGGCATATAGCGACGGGTAGTCGGCTCTACGGAAACTCCATTTCGGTAAAGAGTGTTGCGCTAACTCAGATGGTGGCGATGGGAGCGGTGGGGGCGCTCGACGCGCGGGCCGAGGCACGAGCAGGCGCACGCCCAGCGGCGGGTGCGGTGCGTCAGGGGGCACCAGTGGCTCCAAATCCCCCCTCACCTCCACAGACTGGCTGCCCAGATTGCTCAACACCAAATCTAATATGTTACCATACTTATTTTTGATTACATTAAATTGTTTAAGTTTACAATAGTTAAGGAAGCAATCGAATTGCGTATTAATGTGTTTTGTAAAAGAGTTCAAATTAAAATCGCCTAAAATTAACACATCAAAATCTGAATACTTTTCCATCACATTTTCAAGCACAGATAATGTTCTCAAAAAATAATCATCTGTAGAACTAGGTGCAATATAGACTACACAGCAGATAAGCTTTCTGTATTTTAAATAAACTGTAGTTACTAGCACTTCAATGTCCTCGGAGTATGCGTCCATATCGCGCATCAGCTTGACCGTATATGGAAGGCGCACCGCCAATAGCACGCCGCCCCAGCCAGCATCTCGGGCGCGATCTCGACGTACAACTGAGTACCCAGAAGGGAAAAGCTCAGCGTCCCTTACACCGCTTACCAGAAAAGTCTCTGTCAGCGCAATAATATCTGACGTATCATTTAGTAACCCCAGTCTTAAGGTGTCCAATTTTGTACGCAATCCTCTAACGTTTTGATTTTCGGGGGAGGCTACCGTGTCATAGAATCTTGCAGGAATACCCAACTTAAATGACGCGTAATTTCCTCTAGCCTTAAGCTCTTCCACGGTGCAGTCATCACAGCCAGAAATTGACATCAGGTGGGCCTGCACCCGTTCAGGTGATGTTAAGCTGTTATTCCACCTACTAAATTCAGTCCTCCTAAATAGTATCCTAAAAAGGAAGCTAATTAGAAGATTCTGATTACACTTTCCTAAATTTAGTTACTGATTCAGTTGCGTGCGAGAGCGCGGTGAATACGGTTGGATGTTTTAATAATGGCTCCAGTCCTGTCCAAGCAACAAAAAATCGGTCTTCTCGTAGGCCTGGCCGTTGGTTCAATAGAAATAAAAAAAGTAGTTAGTTTTCAAATTGTCTATTTTTATTGTCTATTTTCTTTTTTAATTGTCTAGTTTTCGTCGATGTTTTTGTAGATACTTAAAAGCACTTGAAATCCCTCATCTCTTAAATTTTTATCCTTTTAATTTTTGTCATTTTTATTCCTTATGTAGAGCATGTCTTTATACATTAATTCTATTATATTCACCATGAATTCTTTTTCCTTTGCCGACATCGTGCTCTCGTAAATCCACAAACGTATATTTGTACATTTGTGCGTAAATCGCACTCGTAGGTACTTTTAAAATAGGTACGGGTGCGGTGAGCCTGAGACTAAAGTGTCTAAACGCGATTACACCTGCCTAAATCGCTTCATAATTAGGATGCTAAATTATTTAGTTAGTCAGAAGTCAGAAGCCATACTTTGTCCGATTTAGGATGCTAATTAGGATCCTAACTTCCTAAATGCTATTTCACTTGACTGAATTTAGTCACTGAATCATTTAGGACGACTGAACTTAGGGAACTTAGTAATGTGGAATACCGCCATTAACAAAGATGAGCTATTGCTAATATTACGGATTAATCAACGTTCCGTTTTCGTTTACTTGTTACTTTTTTGTAAAGTCATCCCATTTATAAGTTTGTTTGACTTGACAGCTTGGTTTGGTTTGGTGAGTGAGGTTACGGGGATTATAGTGTTATTTTGAAAATTCAATTAATTTTCGCTTATAACTACTTGATATTCAAAAATTATGGCATCTGTACTAGTTCCAGAAATACCGGCACCTGGATTTTCTTTTGATAACTGCCAACGGTACGTACCGGCACTAGAAAACTCCTTGTCATGTTTGTGATGATATTCGTAAAAAAATTATAAAATCATTATGTTATTTTCACAGAAACGCATTACTTGCTCAAAAAGGATTCCCTGCACCTAAAGCTACTAAGACTGGAACAACTATTGTCGGTATAATTTACGCTGATGGCGTTATACTCGGTGCCGATACTCGAGCTACGGAAGACACCATTGTTTCCGACAAGAATTGCCAGAAGATCCACTACTTGGCGGGGAACATGTACTGCTGCGGCGCAGGCACGGCCGCCGACACGGAGATGACAACGCAGACCGTGTCTTCCCAGCTGGAGCTGCAGCGGCTCCACACTGGGCGTACGGTGCCGGTAGAGACGGCCGCCACACTGCTAAAGCGCATGCTGTTCCGCTACCAGGGACACGTCAGTGCAGCCTTAGTGCTGGGAGGCGTGGACCGCACTGGGCCACATATCTATTGCATTTACCCTCATGGATCCGTTGACAAGTTGCCTTACGCTACTATGGGTAAGAAAAAGAAGCTCTAAAATAATTTAATATATATCTTTTTCATTAGAGACCGGATTACATGTAACATAAAATGTCTGGAATATGCATGCAAGTTTATGTGAGGAATGCTTGTGTTGCAAATATATATATGCAGATATGCAATTGTATATTGGATCTCTATGTATGATTGCAGTGTGTCTAAATTACATTGTACTTTTCAGGATCTGGTTCGTTAGCTGCTATGGCTGTCTTTGAAGCAGGCTGGAAAGCCAACATGAGTGAAGAAGAAGGAAAAAAACTTGTTCGTGATGCTATTGCCGCTGGAATCTTCAATGATCTTGGATCTGGTTCTAATGTTGATCTGTGTGTGATCCGTAACACTGGGCCTGCTCAGTACCTCAGAACTTATGAAGAGGCCAATGTCAAGGTATGTAATTTGTTTTGAAAAATGTTTATGAAATCAAATCGAGGTTTATCTAAAATATGTGAATTATTATTTCAGGGTAAGAAACAAGGTTCTTACCGGTATCCTCGTGGCACCACAGCTGTGCTGAGGCAGAGAGTGATTCCATTGGAGGTGGAGTCAGTTATTGAGCGTCCTGTGCAGCCCATGGATGTAGAGTCCACTTCGCACTGATTTCTTTACATCTTGGCAAATTTATCTTATTTACTGTATTCATAAATAAAATTCTAATAATACTACTTTGTTTATATCAAATCCATGTAAAAGTAATCCTTACTAATATAATAAATGTGTGTTAGTTTGTTACCTCTTCACGCTTCACCGCCTCAACAAATCTAGCATACACAGAGCCTGTGTCATGGAGAAGAATAGGCTATTTTTTATCCCGTGGAAATAGCATACAATTCCTGTGGGAATGAAAAAAAAAAAGACTGGTTTATTTTTTACCATCACAACTGATTGTTGTGATTTTTTGCACAGAGATGGTTGAGGGGGGTGGGAAATGATGCAAACTACTATTATCATAGCTCTAGATAGTTTCTGAGGGATCTAGTAAAAAATAATTTCCAGGCCAGTGCCGGTGCATGTGGACGTTGCAACGGAGCAACGAATTGAGGGGTTTTTTTGCATAGAAATATCTGAGGGGGTTGGAATGGAAGTAAGATGGAGTTCAGCACGATCCCCTGGGGGATCGGAGTAGGGGATCCTGGTGGACTGACCCAAATTGATCAATATAGTTTCCAAGGAATCTGCAGTATCATACTCCTGCCTACGCTCGTATGCGGCCTGCGCACCACTCACCCTCTAAAGCAAGGCAAAGCCGCGGGCAAAAGCTAGTATAATAAAATAAACACATGGTATATGGCATTATGTAGTTTAATAATAATATAAAAATATTTCTTAATTTACGGACGGAATTTAAATCTTAATTCTTAAAACATAAAAATAAAATAATAAATCTTAGCATCTAAAAGTAATAAATTATGCATTTTTCTATTATTTGTAACCTTCGTGTGTTTATAAACTATCATTAATTAGGTAAATGTACAAACAGTAGTAAAGCTTAAAGTTGAGACAGCGTTTATATTCTATAGAATACAAAAAGTAGGAATATGTAAAGTGAGTATTTAGTCGGTGCGCTTCACATTTTAACAATGAATATAAATTATGCTTAATTTACTATTATACGTTAATAATAATATTCACAAATGGCTTCAAGGACATTAAGTAACATAAAGTAAAAAAATATAATTCGGTTTTACTGTTAATTAAGCTCTTTTGTGCAGTATAAAGTCCCAAGTGTCTTTCCATCTAAGATTCATCAAGTCATTTTCAGTCAAATCAACATTCCCGTAATTGAGAACACTGAATTTCTTAAACGTAAGTACTACATACGCGAACCACACCGCTATGCCCATTACAAATAAGTTTGTGTATGGCCGCGTCTTTTCGCGTAACTGCAAAACATAGTACACGTGATCAACGACGTAAGCAAGCAGCAGAATTTTAAATATGTAAGCAGGTAGATAATGGTGAAGGAATAAAGTTCGATCCAAAAAGAAATATGGGAGGTAGTGTAGCCAGTAGCCTAGAAACAAAACATAGCCTGCATCGTAGAATTTTTGGGAAGCGCGCGGCGGGAGATCGGCGCAGTCTCTTCGTTGGCGAATGGCGTATACTACAAGTAGAGCACCGTATACTAATACTGAGAAGGTTCCCGCATACCACGTCACCAGGTTTCCGATGAGATGGATTTGAGCCTGGAAAAGATACTTTATTATTACAGTGGTTAAGGCTTTGGCCTCACTGTGAGCATAAAACATAATTTTTTCCTCACTCCTTTTCTTTCTCTTAAAAACATTCATTCAGTAGAGCGAGACATAATGCTTGCCCGCATCAGCTGATCAAGTTTATTGTACAGGTAAAGTATATATATTAGTACTAACATAGTACAGGTGTACCTAGGGCTTAATCCTTAATTGAGACCTTGCAATTTACATTTTGCTGGAAAAAAAATATAAATAGGGCATTAAGGAATAGACATCCCACATATCCTTAGATTGTATGAGAAACATTTTTCCTCTGTTCAACACGGCGAAAATATTCCCAATTAAGGCTTAGCTCAGTAACTTCCTGCAACGTCACGTGATTGACTAATCGAGTGTTGAGACGTCAAATGTCACCCCTCCTTCTACTGAGGCTACAGGGAAATTGAATTTTAACAGATTACTATGTATGATTTGACCCTGGATTAGGTGTCTGGATATAAGTTACGAAAAACGTACGATGAAAATAAATCAAGGGCCAAGGTACCTAACTACATAAAAAGCAGTCATTGCTGTTTTTTGACGTGATAACGTCTTATAAATCTATGAAAACGGGCTTGCATACACGAAAAAGTGTGACGTCATGGTCACGTTACGCCTGAGTCAAGCGACTTTATTTAAGCTACATTTTATTCTGTACTTGGACTTGGACAGACAGATGGACGAACCGTCAAAACTAAAAAGAGGCGTTTCTTATACCTACTCGTAACATCAGTGTGTCAATAGATTAAAAAAGCTAGGCTTCCAGGAGCTTACAAGAGGTGTTCCAATGCGTTCGATTCTCTGTGAAGATACACAAAAGTCCATTTTGATTTCTTGTATTTTTGACGTGATAGACTTGGACGGGCACTTGTTATCACGTAAAACTATCGTCCGTAAACCGACTTTACAGACAACCCGTTTTTTTTTAATAATCGGCCTGTAGTGCGGCCCTAGAATAGTACCACCCTGTCTCTTCCCTAGGGTTTCGTAAAACGCGACTAACTGATCAAAGACCGCAAGATGGGCAGCAGCGTCGTCCTTTCCGCGTATTGTGCCACCACACTGCACACTACAATCGCCAAAAAGCCAACCAGCCGCCGGCAAAAACCCCCCAAATTGGTGGGAGCCTTTGTCCAGCAGCGAACGTCTTTTGGCTGATATAATGATTAAGGGTATTAACTTATGTTGCATGTTTAGCACCACATCCTTTCTCCTTCAATCAGTCTTCCTTAGCATATGAACTGGTAAGCTTACATTGGATGTGGGCGAGAGCCAGTAGGCGATAGAGCGCGCTAGCAGCGGCCACTCAGCGGGCTCGCTGGCAAACATGTGGCCGAGCGGCGCGTCGCCCGCGTGCGCAAACATCTTGTGCTGCAGCTCTGCGAACTTCTCCCAAAAGGACAGCTGCGTGGCGGCAGTCGGGATCATCTCGGCCGTGACTAGTTCCCGTTCGCGCTCACGGCGGTCCTCCGCTGAGGGGTTGAAAGGGATTGTAAATACAGTTCTATGTTTAATTAATATTATAGTTTTGTTATTGTCAGGAAGTCAAACTGAGATGCACCCTCCAATAAACAAACTATCCATTAAATTACTTCAATATGCTGAATTCAAAAGTAGTCAAACCTTGCAGGAAGCAACAAGATGAATGTGGATCCGGACCACACTGAGTGGTGTCCAATGAGAAAGGCCTACATGAACTAGCATCGATAGAGACAAATTACACAATGTGAAACAAGTATACATTCCACAATGAGAGAATAACCAGTCAGAAAGATGTCGAACAGTGGGCTTCTTTGGACTAATATATAGGTGACTTTTAATTATTTCCTGATAGCCAAGGATATGAATGTACTCGTGATTACAAACAATTTTCCCAAAGAAACTATATTTCAAATGTGAAAAAAAATTTTTCGTCCTTTATACATTTTTGCCGACTTGATAACTTATTGTGTACCGAGGACCAACAATTTTTTTTCATATTTGACATATACTTTCTTTGGGAAAGTTGTTTGTAATCACGAGTACATGCATACCTATTGTTATCAAGAACTAATTAAAAGTCACCCTGTATATACTTTGATATCTTTAATATATATAAGGTCTAACAAAATTAGCTGAAACTATTTTAAGGGCAAGTTCAGTAAACGAAACTGAACAACTTTTTCTTCAGCGACCATACTGAAATCTAAGAAAAAAAATCTTCAATAAAAAAATAAGAAATCTTAATAAATGCGGCACTGGCCATCGTACTGTAACTCGTAGCAGCCGCAGCCCACGTGCCTCCGCCACAGATGATAATAGTAGCACAAGCCTCCGCCTATTTAGTAATCTGTGCCTCCGCTCCGATCATTCCGACCCTTTACCCGCAGCCTTCCTTCTTACATCCCAAACCTGTGGTTACAAACTTCACAGCACACCGCCCTTCCTTCTTACATCCCAAACCTGTGGTTACAAACTTCACAGCACACCGCCATGTCCAAATACTTTTGTACGGCATTTTCACTACGAAACACTTAACTTAGTCACAATACAAAAATTGTATTGTGACTTAGGCACTTAGGTCACAAAATGTCATAGGTTAGGCTTTGAGCAACGTAACTCAATGAGTGCGCGAGAGTAACTGGGATATTTATTTACTTCACAGTTGCTTGTAGGCGCTTGCTCGTAACTAGTAGGTACATTTCGCGTGGTTCGTTCAACGACCTCAAACGCCTTAAAACGCCTTCAATTTCAATTTCTTCTTTTTCGTAAAGTGTAAATACCTGTTAGGTTGTATTTTACTACCTACAGCTAAAAGGAACTGTAAGGTTTTAAGTATTTTAAATAAGAATTGATTGAGTGAACTAGCAAAGGTCAACGGCCGGGCACAGTGCACAGTTTTGTTGCGACACGTCACGAGTCCAGCGATGTAAACAAAAACCAGGATCGTACTACGAGAATATTATTTATTTAAGTAGGCAGTAATGGAATGTGGCGATTTTTTTTTAGAATTCGGTATGGTCGCTGAAGAAAAAGTTGTTCAGTTTCGTTTGCTGAACTTGCCCTTAAAACAGTTTCAGCTAATTTTGTTAGACCTTATATAAATCTCGTGTCACAATGTTTGTCCTCAATGGACTCCTAAACCACTTAACCGATTATAATAAAATTCGCACACCATGTGCAGTTCGATCCAACTTGAGAGATAGGGTAGGGTAGTGTAGTGTAGGGTAGTGTAGAGTAGTGTAGGGTAGTGTAGTGTATGTAGGGTAGGGTAGGGTAGTGTAGGGTAGGGTAGTGTAGGGTAGGGTAGGGTAGTGTAGTGTAGGGTAGTGTAGTGTAGTGTAGTGTATGTAGGGTAGGGTAGTGTATGTAGGGTAGGGTAGTGTAGGGTAGGGTAGTGTAGTGTAGTGTAGTGTAGGGTAGGGCAGGGCAGTGTAATGTAATGTAAGGCGGTACGAAGTTCGCCGGGACAGCTAGTAACATATATATTTTGATATAACACTTTAAACTTTAGACTTTCACGATGATTCATAATGACAAATATCAATCGTGATCAAGGACACAAGCTTTCCTCGTCATGGAATCCGGTGTATGATAAGTGTCGACAAGTAAACTGCGAATAAACACCAGTGCGGCCTGTGGCCTATGTCAGTGTAGTGTGTCGTGACCTTAACTTGAAATGTATGGTGACCCTAACCTTTCACAAAATGATGTGAGGGTAGACGGAGGTGCTCCTGTGACGCGCCGGTGGCGATGACACCGCTTGCTCGCGACCACGGCTATCGTGCCCTGGTGCGCGACGTGCTTATCGACGACGACTTCATGCTGGTGGAAGCCCCAGCCTGGCAGCTGGCGACCACTATAACGCAGCGCCTCTCTCATCGTGGGTCAATCGCAACAGAGACCTGATGCTGTCCAAGGCACGGTTTGTAACACTCTATATATGTTCACACCCACACTACTCACCTTTCGTGTACCTATGCTCCTCGACGTTCCATACTGTGTCTTGATGCGCGACATGCTTGTCGGCGACCACCTCATGCTGATGGAAGCCCCAGGGCGGCAATTGGCGCCCACTGTACCGCAACGCAGCCCCTGTCTCCATATGAATCAGTCGCACGAGGGACCTGATGCTGTCCCAGGTTGCTTCGTCGCTATCGCGATTTATGATTTCCACGCGCCAGAGGTTTTGAGCCGGCATAGACACGTTGTAGTCTATGTAGCACGAAACTTCCTGGAATAAGATGTGAGAAGTAAAATAAAATTAGTATTCCGTGCTTATACAGGGGTATATGCACATTGCACACCCAAGAAACTATAAGGAGGTGAAAGAATAGACAATTCTATTAACATTACTAAATATCTATTTTTTTACCAAAATATCCATTATTTTTCTATATGTCTACGCACTGTTATCAACACAGTTCATTTACTCCGTTACGTTAGTACTAATACATATATACTTTAACTCCGTGTGTTGCGTTGCGATGTTGCATTTTTTGCGCCGCACAGTATGTTATGAAGCTTTTTTTTTTTGGAAACCCTCTTTCAACCGACATCAAAAAGGAGGTTGTCAATTCGACTGTATGTTTTTTTTTTGTATGTTTGTTACGCGATATCCCTGCCGATTGTAAACTGATTTTCAAAATTCTTGTAATTCGAAAGAGTATACTCCCGAGGGAGTCCCATTGTCACCAAGTCAGGATCTGATGATGGGATCCCAGGGAAATCGAGGGCAACCCTCAAATTTTATAGGCAAGTATTACTTGATTTTCTATCTTGATTTTTTTAACTTAAAAATGGCTTTAACGATTTTGATAAATCTCGGTATGTTACTATACTTGTATATGGCCAACAGTAGATACGCGGTAGTTCGTTGTTGCAAGAAAATCGGAATGAGATACCTCCAATACGAATCCAGGTTCTGTGTTACATTTTTCTCATAAATGAATCTGACTTTTTTAATTAGACTTTGTGGATAACTAGGAATTAATAATAATAAGTCTATGGTACTGGGTACTTCATTATTCCAGGAAAAATCTGAGTAAGGTACCTCCCATACAAAACCAATATATTTGTAAATTTTTCATCAAGTCTGATATACCTAAGTGTACTTAATGTTTATTGTTGATTTGTGTATGCCCGACTGTGACAGACGGCGAAGACTTCGCGAGAAAGTATGCACAGCGTGGCTGGGCAACTTATTTTGACTGACAGCCACGGATACCAACAGAATACCAGCGCTTCGCTTCCGAGCCTAGCATATGCTGAGTTGGGGCCCTGTGGTTGCAGTGGCACCTCATGAATATATGTATTTTTTTAAATCTTTATTTACCTAAACTTAGCTGAAACTAATATATTACGTATTTTGGTGGGGAGTTACTGGAACCAATAAACGTATTTATGTTTGTCTTTCAATCCATTACACAAATTTAATCATTTAAAATACTAGAGTAGAACTACTGAGTGGCAAATATTCTTAATTATACTGAGAATATTTTTTTAAATTTGTATTTTTTCATCCTCTTCTTCTTCTTATATTATAATATAATAATGAAAGTAATCCCTACACTGAAACTAAAAATAATTTAAATATACTAAAATCATGATTTTAAATAGATATATACTCTGGCCGACCTCTTCCCCAGCCAACAGTTGTTGACTTCGCAGAAGCTGTATCACGTGATATGTTGCTGAGTTTCGGGATTTCAGCCTAATGGGACAAGACAATATGTTATGTTACCTGTGACTGAGGCGACACCGCCGCGGCCACATCATGCGAGTTAAGCGCTCTGCTAGTGATGCCATGTAGTAACTGCACTACATCTCCGTGGCGCACCGCATCGGGCGGTTCTCCCACAGCCAGCGAAGCGCGCTCCGGCCGCTTCACGAGCCACCAGTTGTTGACGTCCTTGAAACTGTAGCACGTGACCTGCTGCTGGTGCGAGGAGCCGCGCCCGTCCGCGTACCTTACCGGGTACACGTGTGCGTGGGAGTGCAGCCAGCACGTGCGGCCGTGCGCATGCCTGTGGGGTCATTTGATTGAGCTTTATTATTTTAGGGTGTCGTCGTCGGGAATCTCCGATCCGGAAAATGGGACTATGTTATTTTAGGACTCTTGTGTATTTGCAAAGGTGCGTACAGACCAGAGGCAGTCTCGGGTTGAGGCAGGATGCCTTTGAGCATTTGCTGAAGTGTGGACGCGTATAGCCCGAGGCAATGCCTCGCCACACACAAGCCTCAAGCCTAGCGCTGACGGTGTTTAGACCGTGCTCAAAGTTGCCTCGAGGTAACGGTGTTAATAGCTAGGTGCATTAAAGGGACTAGCACTGCAGGATATGAAAATTAAAAGATTATTTGAAAAGACCTAAAAAGATGATAACGTAAGTAATTATATAGGTATTTAAAACTTCAAATAAAAAGTGTCAGATTCAAAGAATAAATGAATAATTGTGGGTCTGAGGATACTTATTATATTTTACATGATTTGTTGAAACATGTGCAAATGTTTTTTTTTTTAGATTTTCGCGTCATACATAATTTTAAAGCGACAGGCGAGATAGTGCGACGACAAAACGTTGTCGCACCGCGCATGCAGAGTTTCTATAACATGTTTATAGAGGCGCAATGTCTTTTCACGACTCGATGAAGAAGCAGATTTAAGTGACACTAAATCCGTCTCACTCTCACTACAGCAACCTATGAGATGAGTATGCCTATTTAAGGTTTTTACAGGTAGTTATTGAATGTAAATTGATTTGGAGATCCTTAATAATATGTGCATTAATATATATTAATGTTCCGTTTTTAGTATTAAGCTAGATTATTATTTCCATAAGAAAACTGTTTGTAGGTAATTAATGAGTGCCAGCGGACTTTGATAATAATTTTATATATTATTTTATCAAATCTATCTTTAGTATTTTATTTGTACGTAGTAGGTATATTATAATAGTATATATTACATATATTTATCTATATTATGAGTAGCAGTAATGATATTGATCATAGTGATAACTTCCTATCTTGTTCCTCTGAAGAGTCCAACAGTCTTGATAGCTTCCATAGCTTACCTCTATCGATCGCTAAGCGAATCCCTTACTAGTAATTTTTCCGATGTTGCAAAAAACTTTAATGTAGTGCATATAAATGCGCAAAGCATTCCTGCGCACTATCCTGATATGTCACTGGGAAGGACATAGGCTACTTTTTTCCCGTAAAAATAGCATAGTTTAATGCAGTTCATAAGGGAACTGAAAAAACTCTTTTTTTGGTAAATTTTTTTAACATCGCAATGGAACATTCCCCTCTCGTATATCTACCAGATACGCTAAACTACCAGGTTTATGATATAGCGTCCTAACTCACCGACAGCTAGGTCATATAGTGAGGGCCGCTATTCCTGCCAACACCATAAGGTGAAGACAAGGACCAGTTACGGAGGTCTTGCCGCCAAGACGCTTGTCCCGGTACTCTGCAAGGCGAGTGCCTCGTGGAAGAGAACCACTACCTACTGTCCAGGTAGGTCCCGGAGCTGTAGGCGCGCTCACCTCCCGCGGCTTTCGCTGCTGGCGGTTCGGTCCCCATCGCAATGGAACAATGGATTATTGTACTTTTTTGCAGAGATGGTTGAGGAGGTAGCAAATGACATAATTTACTAATGTTAGCATATCCTGACATAGTTCCCGAGGGATCTGGGGAATACTCATTTCGCTCGTGCACATCGGCGTCGCAACGGATGGAAGTAATTTTTTGTATAGAATTGGTTTAGGGGGTGAGGAATTGATATAGACTGCTAATCAGAATACCCTGATAATAGTTCCCGAGGGACCTGGACTCATGTCCACGCGGGCGAAGCCGCGGGCAAAAGCTAGTAAGAGTATAAGAACAGAAGTCGCTAAACAGACATTACTGGTACACAAAACATACACAATAATAGTAATTACTAACATAGAAATTACATAAACAAAAACACGCAATAAGCTAAGAGTTGTAGATATTACCTGAGCGTGATTTGAGAGCCGTGTGCTACGTGCAGCGGTTGCCCGCGCGTGATGCTGGCCAGCCCGCCCTGCAGCGACGCCTGGAACGCACTCGTCATCACGCTATCATGGGGCCCGGCTCTCGGCAGCATGGCCAAGTGAGCGTAGAAAACTCCAGTATAAACTGATAGTGGCAGCACTACCAGTATTACAAGCCTCCAAAGAGCGGAAAGGATGAGGCGTATTCCAGACTCAGATTGTCCAACACGACGCCATATCTGTCTTCCGACTAGGAATAGAACGAGGTAGTAAGTATACAGGCCGGAGTATTTAACTCTGAAATGAAATACAAAATGATAAGCTTTTTCGAAATATGTTTGACAATAAGTTAGTATTACAAGTTGGTGGTACGATTTTAAAAATAAAGGCTTTCTATCACACATTGGCGCGGTGTACGGTCGCTGTCTGTTGTATATTGTATGGTGTTTTCAGATAAGTCACAGGCACAGCCAAGCCAGGAGGCGGTTGAACGTGATTTAAACCCCGCCCTTTTCGTGCCTGCGCCCACCCCTATGGTGCGCGGCCAATGTCACAGGCAGTTGCAATGTACGGTGGTCTACAGAAGATTGCATATCAGCGCAGGGCATGAAGCGGTCGCCCACGACACAAGCCGTGCCCCTCACACAAAATATACAAACAACTGCACATGAACACATGCCACCCGCGCGCTTGCCGAGTCGGGCGACGGATGGCAGGCGAGTGACATATATCGCGAGATTCGCGGGTGAACGCGCGTCGTGCGTGCTTTTATCTAAAATGTTCTATAGAACATCTATAGACGGACCTGCCGATAGTAGTTGGGGCGCTTAGCAGAAAAACCTTTAGAAATCATGACTATGGCTTGAAACTTGGTACAGTTGCTTATGGGGTCAAAAGAGGCTGATCGAGATCGATACCCCACGGGAGCAACCCAGAAGGGCGGGAGGGAGAGGATCAAAGGGACACTCCGACCGGACAAACTCAAAAAATTGTAAACGCTAGAATAAAGCTATCACGTTAAGTTTGGTATCATTTTCGTATAAATTGAGGACGAGGAATTCATTTCTGGTATCTTTATTTCATTTTGTGGTAGTGGTTTAAGAAAAAAATATGGAAACGTAAAAAAATTAACCTGGAAAAATACATTTAAACAGCTATAACTTTAAAACCTATTGTGACAAAAATAAAATAAATTGGGGTTAAAAACCCTTATGGAGTTTGCCACATATGATACATGGAATTTTAATCAAGGCAGTACTAATATATATACTGTGTCAAGGCCTAGACGGATTTTTAAAGGAAAATAATTTTAGAGTGTATCAGAAAACCTTTAATATAGTAAACAATTTGAAGTAAAAAAGGGTAAAATATACTAAAAGGAATACGGGATGACGATGTAGGAATGTTTTATACAAATTAGCTCAAATCATCGGTATTTCAAAATTTACAAAGTTTAATTTTAATTGTAGGCCGGTTAGGCAACGATCGTCCCCTTTCCTGGGTATTAAAACGATAAAATCTAATAACGAGATATAAAAAATAATGTATTTTTACTTGGGGTGAAAATTACCCCAAGGTTGTAAGTATCACCAGAAGGGAACAGAATGCTCTTAAGTAACTTAAAATTTACAGTCCGTTAAAATAGAAAGAGGTGAAGGAATTTGAAGGTTGAAAGTAGCACTTGATGTAGAACAACAATCCCGCAGGGCAGCAACTATACTTTACATCGCACGGCCTCGAAGGTATCGAATGGTTAAGATAATGAAAAAAAAAACACTTCCCTTGGAGCAAGAAGTCGGACGTGCCGCACAGCAACAAAGAATGGCCGGCAGAACGCACAGCTCATTCCCGGGATCCAACCACTCCTCAACCACAGTATATATATATTAGTACTAACGGCGATACTTTGCGCTTCACTATACATAAATGAGTAATTTTAAAATACTTAAATATAGCATATTTTATGTCAATTCAGAAAAATATACCTTAAGTAGGGTGAACTCACCTAATTCTGTGATATTTGGTTTGAGCGCTACCATTAGGCTGTACGAGTAAAATCAATGACTTGTAATGCAACCTTATGCATCGGTAATACAGTTAAAATTGGTCTGTAAAGTTTGGGGACGCTCGAGTAAGCGAGATCGCAACAAATAACGGTTTTGTCAGTTCGCGCGCAAATCTCGACGGTTTTGGCAGTGTTTGTGAATTGGTGGCGAACTTTGCTGTATTTATGTAAGTATTTAACAAATTTCTTAGCTTCTTTCTAATAAAGTGAATTGTAATTGATATTCCTTTGAATTGGCAGTAAAAAATTCGTCATAGTTATGCGTTGTTTTAGTGTTAGAGCTTATTTTGTTCGTCAAAAATATTAGCGTTTTAGTGGTTGAGTGGTTTCTGTGCTATCACAGAATTATAGTAGTTATGTACAATCATTTGTGATTTCAACGTAGTATTGACTTGTTTTGAGTTAAGTAGACAAGATTGGTGTTATTTTATTAGTTTTATCTTGTCTTAATTAAAATGACGACTTTGAGCCACTATTATATATTTTGCCATCACGGAATTGAGTGACACTTTTTTTAGACTTATCACGTAATTGAGTAGTTTTATTACCAAATTTTTCAGCATTTGTTTTGATAATACGAGCTGTAATATTAAACAGACGCTTAAATTTAAGCAGGTATGTATTTATAATCCCTTCCAACGACCATTTAAGCTGTACCGGCGCCGCTGACACGCCCATACATCCGATCTGGTTTAGCGGGGGTCGGCCGCCGCTTCAGATTTCCGAGGTTTTCTCAGTATTTTTGTATAAAACCTATAAAAACTAATTACTGATCTAGTAAGCTGATTAAATTTCCTTGTTGATTATATATTTTTTAGATTCCTTCTATCACGAAAAAATTCAATAGAACACGATTAATTTGAGTTTTGTTTTTTTTTGTTTTGTTTTACTATTTATTTTTATATACTACATATATACAGTTTAAAATGATGTTTTTCTAATGCCCAGGTAATGTATCTACATGATACAAAACAAAAAAGAGATAGCCTAGTGCAAAAAACAATTTAAAAAAAATATTGCTTCATTGTGTTGTTCATTTTTTTTTGCCGCTCCATACAATGTTTTTACTAATACTGCACCTGCGAAGAAACAATTTAAGAAGACATATACAACTGAAGACGACGATTGGCTATGTGAAATATGTAAGAGATGGTACTCAAAAGATGCAGCTTCTAAAAATGGAGCAGACTGGATTTCTTGTTCCTTCTGCTTCAAAACGTACCACGTACATTGCCAAAGTCAAGAATTTGAGGCTAATCTGACAATTTTTAAGTGTGATATGTGTTACACCGAAGAATGATTCTAGAAGATATTACTAAAATGTTCATATTGTTTTTTTATGTTTATGTGTGAAGTCGACCAACCCGCACTGGGCCCGCGTGGTCGACTAAGGCCTAGTCGCCCTGATTCAGGGTAGGCTCGAGCCCCTCGGTGGGGACGTATATGAGCTGCAATGATGATGATGATGATGTTAATTTTATGATATTAATTTTGTACTACTTAAATAAAGTTAACTTGCCTAATTCCGTTATATCAGAATTAAAGTAGTAGCTATCACGGACTTAAAGAGGTCACCACGGAATTAGGCAAGTTGACTTGATTTAGTAATTTTGGTATAACTCTTAAGTTTCTAGACAAAAATGTGATTAATTCTGCCTATATTCCTCATAAAAGACTGATTAAAACTCATGCTAAGTCTGAACTAAAGTAATTAATAATTTATTGGTATTTTATCAATCAAATGCCTTTGTCACGAAGTTAGATGAGTTCACCCTATAGGTTATCTTATAAAGCTTCGCTGAAAAAATATCTAGAACGTTGCGCCGCGTAATCAGGCAAAGTTGCGCTACCAGCTCTTGCGACAGAATACAGACAATTAAAAAAAAAAGTATTCGATGCATGCGAATAAAATAACTAAAAGAGATTTTGTTGTTTTTTTTGGGTTAACTTCTCTGCTTAGCCATAATATACAGGGTGTAACATAAAGGTGTGGTGATACTTTAAGGTGGGCTTGTACCCATCAAACTGAACAACTTTCTCCATGGAACCCATAGTCAAATCGCAAAAAAAAATTTGGCTCTCCCATACTAACTCGATCAGCTGATCAGCCAACTTAGTATGGGAAGTTCCAATTTTTTTTTGCGATTTGACTATGGGTTCCATGGAGAAAGTTGTTCAGTTTGATGGGTACAAGCCCACCTTAAAGTATCACCACACCTTTATGTTACACCCTGTATATACTGTGGCTTAGCAAAGATAGGAATAGGTAGTTATTTACCTAAACTTCGAAGAACAGAGACGAAACTTCCTTACTACAATATTTTTTCTGGGACATGTGTCCCGGGATGCAGGACATGACTTAAGTACATTAAAAATTAATGTTATTCATCAAAATTGGTCTACGTTCACCTAAAGTTTGTGATTAAAAATAATTGTTACAACCAGTTTTTAATGCTGTCTCAATGTTTATTATCTATATTGAGTGCTTTGAAGAGTGTTTCATCTCTCTATAACTCAATCTGTAATAAAATATTAAAACGGTGAAAGAAAATAAAACAAAGTAAATATTGTTGTGACAAATATAGATATGTTTGATTTATTTTTCAACATATAGGTATGACAGCAATAAATAAAAGGTACAGACGGAATAACTTAAATCACAAAGTCTACTTTACTCTACGTTTATGTTAACGTAAACAAATATTACAAATAGTTTACAACTTTATATAATTGTTGACGTTAGGAGACCTTTATTTATTTATTTTACTGACGCTGAGAGATGCAATTTTCACTCAAATTATAATATTGATAAATTAACCTAAGTAGCACATTTAGTGTCTGTGCGGACTAGCGATTTGTCCGGCGATATCTCAGTGATTTTACTCTGGATTTGAAGACCACGTGCACGTCCCACAATCTCTTCCTCATATAAAATCGCTGAGAAATCGCCGGACGAATCGCTAGTCTGCACAGGTACTGACTACAGATACTACTTTTCGGGGTGTAAGGGGTCCAATGAATCTTTAGAGAGCCAAGCCAACCTCACCTACTTTACCAGCTTTAAAGTGTTAATTTTTGTTCGAGTCAAGTTAACCTGTTTGCCTCCATGTTTGCCGAAAATTTACGTCTAGATACAGCGAATAGTAGACCACTACAGTTACGTCCTTGCGGTTCTACTATGCCCCCTATTCGTATCCGCCATAAGAAGGTTCTCAAAACAATTCGTAATCCAGACGTGAATAAAGCCAGTGGACCTGACGGTATACCAGCTGGAGTGCTAAAGAACTGCGCTCCTGAGTTGTCTCCTATTCTGACACGTTTGTACCGCCTCTCTTTTAAACCGGTATAGTCCCAAAGTTCTAGAAGGTTGCCAACGTGCAGCCTTTGCCCAAAAAAGGCAGTCATGCAAACCCGGTCAATTACCGCTCCATATCAATCACCTCTGTAATCTGTAAGAATATGGAGCGTGTATTGAACACCCGCATTCTGGCATACCTAGAAGACAATGACCTCCTTAGTGATCGACAATGGAGATCTTCTAGTGTATGCTACGCATATATAGGGTGAAGCCATCGAGAAATACGGTGAGGCTCTCATCGTGTCACTTGACATCTCGAAGGCCTTTGACCGAATCTGGCACGCTAGCCTTATTGGCAAGCTTTTTTCATACGGACTGCCTGTGGGCTTGTGTAACTAGGTATCTGATTTCCTGAGGGAACGGTCTATTCGAGTAGTCATTGATGGTTGCTTCTCTGACCTATTGGTAATCGATGCCGGGGTACCTCAGTGATCTGTTTTACCGCTATACTATTTTCCTGCTACATATAAACGATCTGCTGGCACCGGGTATTATTGGGTTTGCAGACGATAGCACAGTTGTGGAAAGGTATCTATCCAGTGCACGAGCGAACGGCGTTGAGACGCTGTCTTTGAGAGAGGCCATGATAGAGCGCATGAACCTATCGCTTCAGGCAGTGTCTGATTGGGGTAATTCCAACCTCGTAAGGTTTAATGCCTCGAAGATACAGGCGTGTCTCTTTTTCGCTAAAAGGAGTCCTTTCAACTTGACTCCTACTTTCCGGAATGAATTCAATAAGCTATCCGACCACGTTGAGCTTATTGGCGTGGAATTAACACCAAATCTCAATTTCGGTCGATACATTGAGTTCAAGGCAAAAGTTGCTGCAATGAGGCTTGGTATTCTATCTAAGGTGAGACGCTACTTCACACCTGGACAGCTTCTTTCATTATGTCAAGCACAAGTCCGATCTTGTATGAAGTACTGTTCTCACCTATGGGATGGATCAGCCGCTATCAGCTGGATCGCAAATCCCTACGTTTGTAGTCGTGGCGTGACCTTGCGCATGGGCCGCGTGCTACCTTGTCCCTGGGCGCGGACTGCACGACGACGTTGACGGTCATTGTGCGACGGGACATTCGGCCAGTAGGTAAAAATGAACATGATTTACTTATTGGAATTAAATTAAAACAACTCATTAATGAATATACCTACCTACCTCTTCTAAAAATTCAAAACGTCTTTTAGTTTTATTGTGCCGCATAACATTCAAGATTTTTTTTCAACATAATTTTGTAATATTATCTATAAAAAAGGTATATTTTCCTGAATCTGCATAAAATAATATATATTAAAGTATTTTTATAATATTAATTTCCGTAAAGGTTTCAAAGTTATAGCGGTTTAAATATATTTTTATATGTTAAATTTTTGTAATATCTTATTATTTTCAAAAACTGCAATTTAGATAGCAGAAATAAATTCCTCGTCCTTAATTTATACGAAAATGATACCAAACTTAACCTGATAGCTATATTTTAACGTTTTCAATTTTTCGAGTTTGTCCGGTTGGAGTGTCCCTTTGATCCTCCCCCTCCCGCCCCAGAGGGGTCGCTCCCGTGGGGTACCGATCTCGATCGGCCTCTTTTAACTCCCTAAACAACTGTGACAAGTTTCAAGCCATAGTCATGATTTCTAAAGGTTTGCCGATTTTTTCTTAGACAAGCACCCCAACTATAGAGATAGAGCGCTGATTTATGCAAACAGAGAAGGGGTGAAATTCATTGCCTGCATCAATGTTTTACAATTCTTACAATTTTACATAACATCACAAGTGCCCGCAACCACGACCGTGGCTGTGCATGGAACCTTAACACTACCTTAGCTTAGCAGTACCGCTGCCTTTTTATTCAACTTCAAAAAATGAGGAGGTACTATGTTCGACTATATATATATATATATATATATATATATATATATATATATATATTTAATGTATGTTCACCGATTTTTCCGTCAATTGTGGACCGATTTTCAAAATTATTTTTTCATTCGAAAGAGTATACTCCCGAGGGGTCCCATTGTCACCAAGTCAGGATCTGATGATGGGCTCCCAGGGAAATTGAGAGCAACCCTCAAATTACTCATTAAGTAGGCACTTATTACGTGATTCATATGTTTTCTAAAGCTATTAAAATACTTGCGTCTGTTAGTCATCATCTCATGTTGATAAGCTGATGAAGGAAGATACAACTCCTTAACGGTGAGGAGTTCGAGGAAAATTCTTTCAATATTAGAGGTAGATATATACGTAAGTATGCATAGACCGATAGGTTGTATTCTTTCAGGTTATTTAGATGAGCTTATGATGGACGATTAACTCTATAACTTTCATGTTATGGAGTTAAATTGTCCATCATCATCTGCTGAGACGATGATGAAAGCCACAAGACTTTGTATCTGTTAATGAAACACATGTATTATGATTTGATAATTCCTATTGGTGAGTAGGTGATTGGGTTTAACATTGTTAGATAGATAGCATTATCACTAAAAATAAAGAAAATAAAAATAAAAGTTCAAAAAAACTAAAAACTGACTTCAAAATGAAATTCACTCAAAAGTATGAAATAATAGTATTATACTTAAATACACAACATTAACCAACAATAACGAAATCAAAGGTTAACGAATTAAATTAGGGGCTTAAAACTTTCAGCAAACCATCGAATCTAAAACATTTCATACGTAAGTAACTGTGTGCTGGTACCGACTTCAATAAAAAATTAAAGCCCCCAAATTTAATTCGTACCCACCTTTGATTTTGTTAATGTTGTGTATTTAAGTATAATAATATTATTTCATACTTTTGAGTGAATTTCATTTTGAAGTCGGTGATTAGTTTTTTTAAACTTTTATTTTTTATGGTTAGGATTTCATACCAGGTAACATGAACTTATTACTAAGCCCATGCTGTCCAATAGTCCATCTGTCTGTGCGACCTTTAAAAGGATGTATGTTCTGAACAGCTGCAATTTTCACAGAATATGTGTTTGATGGGGGATTTATTAACAAATAATGAAGATTAAAAGTGAAAAATTAAGTGGGCTGAAGAAATGTGTTTGTTTATTGTTTTTGCTATATCATAAAAACGGTTAAACATACAAGCGAGAAACTTGGTGTGATTATAGAGGTATTCCTCCTTAAGTAAAATAACAAGGGTTTCGAACTGAATGAAAAACAAACAGCATGTTTCTGCTGCTTGCGTTGATATTTTTTGTATGAAATTAAAAGGCATGATTTCATTGTTATACTTATGTAAGGAGGTGAGGTTAAACACTCTGTGTGAGTCTGACTCGCACTTGGTTGGTTTAAAAAAATTTACTAAAAACTTGGGTAATTTATTTTGTACTTACGAAAAACAACAGCCAAGTGACAAAGCTGCAACACAAAGCCATATCACTGCTTCAGGACCTGTTCTGCGTGTACTTTTCATAGCACAAAGTACTCCATATAAGCCAAACATAATTTGAATGCTTTCTAGCAACATAAACCTTGACTGTGCCAGAAAACAATTTTCTGAAATGAAAGAGATTATGCAGGCCTACTCAGATTTGGTTGCTTTAAGCAAATAAATATTTATAAGGAAGCCTAGCTTACCAAATAGAACCAACAATGCAGCTAAAATAGCTGTCCAGTGATAAACGGAGATCTCCAACATAAATTGGTATGTGATTCCCACAATGAGGCTCCCACATACTGCAGGAATCAGTCTTAAAGCTTTTACAGGAACACTCTCAGCATATGGAGACCCAATTCGATCAAATGTAAAGTTTCCATCATAACCACCTGCTTTACCAGCCAAATAGAGCATTTGTTTACCTAGAGGAGGATGTGCATCAAAGAAAAACACTCCTTTTGCATACAGGGATACATATCGTCCATAATGGAGTTCATCAAAACTGCAATCAGATGTAAAACACCATTTCATTTATATGCAAACTAAGGGACAAACTACTAGACAAACTATGAGACATATGAGGCAGCCTCCCCATGCCCCGCTCGCACCCACGTCAAGCCAGGTGTGTGATGGGGCGCGCCTCCACCTGAGGCACAACCACATTTGAGCAAATGTACAAAGGCATCCTGGCTCAGGCCGAGGCCACCTCTACACTATGATTTAATAAAGGTTTACAATCACCACATAAGAATTATATTTTGAGTAACTGGATAAGTGGACTCCTGGAAAACTTACACAATGAAGCGTGGTTGATCAATATTGTAAAGCCTTGTGCACAGAGCAAGAGTAACTAGTAGGAGGTACACCAAGTCAATCTCTATGTGTAGGTACAGCCCTGTTTGTGGCTTCTCCACGTCTTGGACGGATTTTAAGATCTCTGTGGCTTCAACTTTATTTTCTGTTGGCGCTTCATCACCCTGAAAAAACAATGTGAAAGTCCTAATTAGGTACTTTCGCCAAATTCTGGAAAATGATCCATAAAATTAAATACAAAAACCGGGGTCGACAAAATAGGCTCTGAACTACTACTTGAATAACTTACGACTTCTCTTTCAGTATTAATTAATGATTTATCCTTATAAAGCTCGTCTATGAGTTCGGTGACCTCATTAATAGGTTTTTTCTTTTCCTTGTTTTCCTTTTGTCCTTCGGTATCTTTTGAACAGTGCATTTTACGATTTTGGGAAAATAATATTTATATCAAAATCAAAGAGATTCATTCATTATTTCCTTGAAAAATAATAATTCACTCTTGTCTAATGTTTTCATTTTCGAACATTTGCTTTGCTAACGTAGTATATTATACATCCTCTTTGCATTTGTTCAACACTAGCTCAGAAAAGGGAATATAATACACTACGTTTTATAGCACAGTAGCACACACTAGCACAGCATGACAGCAGCGTCAAACGTCGTGCCCTAATCTCTAACGGGCATCAAATTTTGTGCATCCGTGCATCTGAAAATAAAACGTGCGACAAATAACCGGCAACAATTCCGTTTTCAGTTCCATAACGCATGTTTTCTTTTGCACATAATTTGATGCGCTTTACTGAAGCGCTGTAATTAAATATAAATTTCATTCCTCAAAAACGCGAGGTATGTACATAGCTAATATGCATAGAGGTCATAATTGGCGACGCAAAACGTGCAACAAATACCGGCGCCAGTTTTCATGTGCTGCTGAAGATAAATTTTGTGCAGCAGCACAATCCTCGCTAAAGTCATCGACCTGTATAGAAAGGCGACACTTGATATAGATTCAACTCTGTGTTTCAACTTCAAGACAATTCTGCGGCATAAAAGTCTATTTGAAATTATGTTTGGACGTCAACTAAATTGTTTATTTTCAAATATCAGACCTAACCAAAGAAGAACCTGGCAGTACCAACAAGTACAAGCTAAAATTAATGAAACATCACTCAAAAAATCAGAATATGTACTTACCCGGTGATACAGTATTTCACAGAACACGGTTGCAGAAAACCTGGCAGCCAGGAGTCGAAGCCGAACGAAAGCATCGATATGCTTATATCATTTCAACCCCAAGAGGAGATAACATTCGCCGGCATGCCGACCATATCCGCCCTCGATTGCCATCGGAACCATTACCTACGAGCTCAATGGCTTAACCCGGAAACTCAAACCAGCCATCATCTATGCATGGTACTGTAGGGACACAAAATTCCACTCCTACTCAAACACCACCAAGCGTTCCCTCGAGCGCAGAAGCTTCTCTGCCATCAGAGGCTCCTTCACCAGGCAACATGCAACCAAGTCCAGCAGGATCACCACAAGAGATCACCCAGAGACTACCGCGCGCTGTGATGTGGACCCCAACTTTACGACGACAAAGTCAGCGTACAGTGCGACCCCCTCGTCGACTCATTGAAGAAATGTAACCAGTAGGGATGGGAAGGGACGAATGTTGTTACTCCAATCTCCTTTGCTATTGTTTAAAAAGAATATTACGTTTTTGACGTATCGTGTATTTCATTTTAAGACTTTATTTTAGCTGTCACTAAAACTAATCAAAAACTATGCAATGAGATTATCTTTATTCTGTCAGAAAGCAAACTTCTTTGCTCTAAGTATTTTTTATTTTCGATTAAAAATTTGAGTGCGTTTGACTACAACTCACCTGGTCCTCTATTGTTGGATTTCAACAACAAAACTCTTTTCTCGGCACTAGTATCGAAGAAGGTCATCTTTACTCGGGTATTTGTCAAACTAATTCGCCAACGTGTGCACTAGGCAGCACCAGCCAAGAGAAAAACCGCGGCAAACTTCAAACTTGACATTTGCTCAGTTTGACATAACAGCAACAATCAACAAAACAAATAAATTAGTAAACAAACCTTTCATGTTTTTCGAGTTGACCAGAAATCTAAACTTGAATGAAAAGAAAAATCATTCATTAAAAGAAGATCACCGCGTAGATCTGTCTGCCTCATCACTTGCTCACAGAGTACTTCAATTGCCGGTGATGTCTGGCTGTTGATGAATCAGAGTCTACATAGCAGATGTGATTGACTGAAGTCATCATTCAGCAGTCCGGAAGATGTCCATCGTAAAACCTAGTCGAGATGAAGCTGAGAACACACCTAGCAAGTCGAGCCCTGTCACCTGCCCCATTTGTAACAAGGAATTTGAAAAGGTTGTGGTTGAGGAACATGTGAACAAATGTTTATTTCTAAACAGTCAGGATACACATGCAAATTCAAAAAGAAGTAGTTCACACTTCACGAATATGTCACAAAGTGAGAAGCGAATGAAACTCAGTAATAATAATAATAATAATTCAAGCTCACTTTTACCAAAAAAAGAGGTAAAATCTTGATGAGTCCCATATGCAGCCCTAAGTGCACCTCAATTGATTACATTATTAAATTAGACGTTTAATTTTGTCTATAATAATATTTTCATAGGAACCATGGAAGTCAACAGTTTCAAGTTCAAAGTCTGTAGAGTCTTCATCTGCTGCTCAGTCATCTAAAGACAGTAAAGGACCCTTAGCTGAGCAAATGAGGCCCATAAATCTTGATCATTTAGTGGGGCAGAGAGAAGCCTTTGGACCAGGCTCTATGCTTCGCTCATTGCTGGAACAAAACAAAATACCCAACATGATTTTATGGGGTCCTCCTGGCTGCGGGAAAGTAAGACAAACAACTTTAACTTTGCATTAATTATACTTATATTTTGTAAAACTAACAGTGTTGCTTGCTACATTTTTCCCAGACATCAGTCGCTAACATTGTGGCTAACATTTGTAAAGAGCAAAGCCACCTGAGGTTCGTGAAACTGTCTGCTACAATGTCAGGTATCAGTGATGTCAAAGAAGTTGTAAAAGTTGCTAAAAATGAAGCACAATTCAAAAGACAAACTGTGCTGTTTATGGATGAAATTCATAGGTAAGCTCTCCTCATTTATTTAAAAGGGTAATATTTACATTTTGAGGTCGATCCCAATAAGCATACTTATCAGATACCAGCATTCAACCATGTCAAGTTATTAATTTAATATCTTTGTTTTTAATAATTAATAGTTCGTCATTGAAGCAATTTGTAAAAAGTCTTGATTGAAAAAATACTTCTGACACATATTTTCGAGAATTGTTAGACAGTGTAGGTTTGCTTGCTTCCTTTTATAAATAGGCTTAGCACTAGATATCGTCAAAAATCACAGATTAAAGTAGTATTGGAATTATAGTCAGGCCTTGTTCACTGGGCCAAGCAGGTTAGATAAGCACCTACACACTGGTGCGGCCTGTAGGTCACGCTCCCCAGTCTGTTGTCAACTCATGCAGAATGCAGAGTGATTTTTGTGTTTATCATTTCTCACGTGCCACTACCTATTGTAGCATAATTTGATTTAAAAGGGGTTATTTAATATAATAGAGATGCTACATGATACGTAGAATTTTTACTCCTGGCCTAAATAAGAATTTCGGAAAGAAAATAAATTTTAGGGTAATATGGAATACTTTTATTTTATAAGCTTAGAAATATTTGGGTAAAGATAAAAACCAGTGGATAAATAAAGATGTAAAGAGTGAATGACATTTAAAAAATAGGTAAAAGTGTAACAAATTATTGGTATAACAAATGGTTGACCATGGAAGTAGTTAAATATAAAAACAACACATTACCTAATTTTAAAATATAAAAAAAGTTTAGGTAACGATCAATCGTCCCCCCGGGTATATAAAATGATCTGATAAATTCCTAAAAAAAGTAAATCAAGTTCAATTATCAGCTGTCGAAATTACCCTTCAACGTTATACGTAAAAAAACTTTGGGTGTACCATACTCTTAATAAATTTTAAATCAAACACAAAATTGTTATAATAAAAGGGAGACAGGAGAACACGCAGGCCAGCAGCTGCGCTTGGAGGACGACAGCAGAAATTTGTCGGGCAGGTCGTAATGCTTGATCACCAGTAAGAATCAAGTCCAATGGGCCTTAAATTAGATATGAACAAAAGTTTCACTTCCCTTTTGGTAAGCAGCAGGCAGTTGCTGATCGGCGTATTTAGCAATACTCCGGGGTATAGTGGTAGTATGCTGATATGTTCGGTCCGTGTGGAAGACCCTTGTTCGGACCGTGTGGAAGACCCTTGTTCGGACCGTATGGAAGACCCTACAATGATGAAATAAAATTTAGTTCGCAACGGCACTAAATAAAATTTCGACAGCTGATAATTGAACTTGATTTACTTTTTTAGGAATTTATCAGATCATTTTATATACCCGGGGGGACGATCGATCGTTACCTAACCTTTTTTTATATTTTAAAATTAGGTAATGTGTTGTTTTTATATTTAACTACTTCCACGGTCAACCATTTGTTATACCAATAATTTGTTACGCTTTTACCTATTTTTTAAATGTCATTCACTCTTTACATCTTTATTTATCCACTGGTTTTTATCTTTACCCAAATATTTCTAAGCTTATAAAATAAAAGTATTCCATAATACCCTAAAATTTATTTTCTTTCCGAAATTCTTATTTAGGCCAGGAGTAAAAATTCTACGTATCATGTAGCATCTCTATTATATTATTTAACCCCTTTTAAATCAAATTATGCTACACTATGTTTTGTTTCCTCCCATTCTTAGTTATCATTAATTTTGTGTTTTGAAAACTGACTGTAGAGTTTTAAACAAATGAAAGTACTGAGTGATTAACAGGTATGTATGGTGAAAGGTGGTGGAAAATATTGTGCCGCTTTTGGCTGTATGGTGTTGAAAAATCGAGACACATATTGTTTTTTGCTTTGCCCACTTACTTGTTTTCCACTTTTACAGAAGAAAGAGTAGCTAGAAAAAAATAATTTTAATAAAAAATATGTATATATGATAAATAGAAAAAAATATACAGGATATTTGAGGCATTGTGTGCCAAATTGAATTAGCCGACAGGAGGGATCATCTGCTAACTTATTAACTTTATTTGTAGAAAAATCAATATTCTGCATTTAAAAACATAAACTAATAAAAAAAACATTAGCTGAACTCTCCAAATTTAATTTTATTTTGATTTGCATTGTTGTATGGTACATCAAATTCAAAATTACTGGCATTTGCCATCTAGTTTTTTAAGCTCTCAAAGTTTTTGGAAGAGGTAAAGAATTCTCGAGTGGTGACCTCACACCAGAAGACGTAGTGTAGACAAGCCTCCCATATGGTGGACCGACAACCTAGTGAAGGTTGTGGGAAGCCATTGGATGCAGGGAGTGCATGACTGGTTGCCATGGAAATCCTTGGGGGAGGCCTTTGTCCAACAATGGACTTCTTTTGGCTGATGTGATAAAAAGTGGACTTAAAATTAAATTTTACATGGCTGTAAGAAAAAAAACTAAAAACAATCGGGATCTTCCAACTCACTCAGAAGTACTCTAGTCTGTCCTATTTACGACAGCATGCCATATGCTAAAAAAAAAAAATAACTTCACTAACTTGCTAAAATGTGTCTGGCTGATATTCAAAATTCAGGTAAAAACCTTTTTTTTGCGCAAATAACATGTGCAAACCAATTAAATACTGTGTCTTGAGAAGTAAAATCTGTCTCCTATCTCTTTCTTTAATGGAAATTTACTTGTTAACAATTTTTACTAATTTCTCGGTCCCTCAACGCCTAGCATCGCAACCACAAATGAGGCTAAAGGCAATGTGGTCTGCCCTCTGGAAGTTTCCGTCCACAGTTTTGTTTCAGCATCTATCCATTGGGAAGGTGCTCTGCTTCTGGCATGTTTACTCTCTATCTGGCTCAGGATTTTTAAAGTATCTCGTGTCGTATTGATGTTCTAATGACATAATTTGTTTTCTATAAATGATTGTATTTTTACGTTATTAAATAATTATTGTTTATTTTTCTATTTTTATGAATGACATTATGTAATTACTATTTTATGAGTGTCAGAAAGAGTGCAATTTGCACCTATTTTGAATAAACATCTTGAATCTTGATCAGGTCATAATTTTTCATCTATGCACCTTGTGTACAAAGGCAGATTAACAGTCTTGGCCGCCCTAGGCCGTGTAGTACTAGCCGCCCCCTTCTCAGCACATCAGTATATTTTTGCCATGATTATACTAATATATGGTCTTATACCAACCAGTACTGGGCCCGCGTGGTCGACGAAGGCCCGATCGCCCTAATTAATTGTAGGCTCGAGCCCCTCGGTGGGGATGTATATGAGCTAATATGATGATGCTCTGGCCTTGGGGAAATTCTGTCCAGTCATCTGTGAGTTTTTTGATTTATTTAATCTATTTTGCTAAAGGTCTGCCTCTTTTTTTAGGGTTCCATGGTCAACAAAGAACTCTCATAGTTTTGCCATGTCTGTCCGCGGCTTAGCTCAGTACTAGAAAGTTCTAATTTGGCCCATGTATACATATTTATCACGTCGACGAAGTGGTAAAATAGAATCTTGAAAACATTTTTTTTTAGGTTACCTCCCCTACATGTAAAGAGGGGGTGATTTTTTTTGTTAACATACCATATCGTGTGGGTGGGGTATCGTTGAATAGTTCTTTCAAATCTACTTAGGGTATGTTTATTGATTTTCCATACAAAATGTTTTATTACCAACTGCAAAAACAATTTTATTTTTATTTTAATTTTATTTAGGCCGACTCGCACTTGGCCGGTTTTCTTTATCAAGAAAGAAAAAGATAAACAATACTATCCCTAATTTATGAAATTAAATTTTAAAATGTAACATCTATCTTGTTCCAGATTCCACAAACTTCAACAAGATACATTTCTACCTCACGTCGAGAGCGGCACTATTACTCTTATTGGGGCTACCACCGAAAATCCATCATTCAGTTTGAATAACGCTCTGCTGAGCCGCTGCAGAGTAGTAATTCTGGAAAAGTTAAAAGTTGATGATATCTTGGCCATTTTAGAAAGGGCTCTGGAGAAATGTAAACAGGCATTTATTGTGGGTGCTGAGGGAAAACCTGAGAGGGGCATTAAAGATGTGATACCTAGGTAAGAGTATTTCTGACTGACTGAAAATAATATTGCAGGTACAGAGTCACAATGCAAATTATTAGTTTCTTAATAAAAACTGTTCGTCTAGTATATCTGTGGTAGCCAAATTGTAAAATTAGCCATTTTATAAACCGGCTAGCCATTTTTTAAAATACTGAGTAAAAAAGTCTGAGTTGGACGGATAGACAGATAGGTTAGGATAGTTCAGCATGTCTGGTGCCACTGTTAAAGAGAGCCCTGTAAAGAGAGGCTCCATCAACTTTTGTTGAAGTTACAAATGGCTAATTTTATGATTTGGTTGCGTCATTTCCAGGTATCATGCTTGTCCATTAGGATCTTATTAGGATTCCCTTTTTTGTGCTTCAAACTTCTGATGGATTTCATTAACGATTTGGCAATACTCGAATCAATTATTGTGTGCCATTAATTCAAGATTCCTAGTAGAGAGGGCGTCGCTGCGCTGGCTAGCCGAAGTGTGCGACGGGGACGCGCGGATCGCCCTGGGCGCTCTGGAGCTCGCTCTCAACGCCAGAGACCCCGGTCCCGACGTGTACACTTCTGGCCCGGCCACACTCACTCTTGAAGATATACAGGATGGAATTAAGGTTCCTAAGTGTTTTTTTCTCGTAAGATTGATTGTTCTTAAAATTCAGTAGACTTAACATCACACGGAAAGCTTGACGTCACACGCGGTACTCAGCAATCTGCCACCAAAGGGCCCTTCGCTTCTTTGGATTCATAGTCTGGAGAAACATATGATTCTAGGTCAGATGGATTCCAAAAGTGCCAGTGGCAAAGCAACTTTCTAGTGGAAAGACGCTGTAAACAAAACTGTGGACGGACACAGAGCGCAGTCCACAGTGCCTTTAGTCTCACTTGTGGTCGTGATTCTAGGCGTTGCGGGACCGAGGAAGAAGAATTTTAAGGTTCTAATAGCCGCACGGACTTGGTCGGCTACCGAGTGGCACAAACTATACGTCAGACTAGGGTGAACACACAACAATACTATTGTATTCTTATCTTACCTACAGCATTGTCCCTTTCGGTTGCCGACCAAATCAGTGCGTCTGTTGCGGCCTTATTTAGTTTAATCTTTCAAGGTTGAAAATATAAAAGCCATTTAGATATTTTCGATTAATATAATGGGTTTGACCTGAATATATGTATGTCCGTTTCTATGTTCCCTCGTAACTTCTAGACGGATGAACGAATGTTTCTTAGATTATACAGTTAGATTCGTGTTAATGGCGCGAGTGTTATGATTTTTTTTCTTCCAAGCCCACCGTGGGGTATCAAAAGGAAGAGGTTTTACGACAGTGATACAGCGATGGAGTGGAACTCCTTGCCTGTGTCTGTGTTTCCCGACTCCTACAATTTGGGGATCTTCAAGGCGAAAGTGAATAGGCATTATTTGAGTTTGAGTGTACCATCCTTGACTACATCGTCACTTACCATCAGATTAGATGTGTCTAACGCACACAAATTTTTAATAAAAATAAAAATCTCTCACGCCGCAACGGTGGGACTTGGTTTTTTGCACAGAGATAGGTGCGAGATACGAAGAGACGGATTACTAATTATCATATCTCCTGATATACTACATAGTTTCTGAGGGATCATAGAGAAAAGTAAATAAAAGCTAGTTAATTGTAACTAAATGCAGTTCACAAATGTTAATTTATTAAATTAACACTGTGGCTTTTCATTTCATAGGGTTTAATCTTGTGACGTCATCAGATTACACACAGACACACACTTGTGAAAATCATAAAATAATACCCAGTACTAAATACTCAAATTAGTTCCTTAAAATAGTCAAAATTTACATTAAAAAATAAAAATAATTCATCATCATAATACCAGCAGAGACATACAGCTGGGCAAAGGCCTCACCCAAGGATTTCCACAACGACCGGTCTTGCGCTGCCCGTATCCAGCGGCTTTACGCGACCTTCACCAGGTCGACAGTCCGCCGTGTCGGCTTGCCTACGCTACGTTTTCAGGTACGCGGTCGCCACTCGAGAACGTTACTACCCCAACGGCCAACTGTTCTACGGCCTATTTGTCCTGCCCACTGTCACTTAAGTTTAGCGTTTCTGTAAGTCATGTTGGTTACCTTGGTTCTTCTAAGGATTTCATTTCAGATTTGATCCTTTATTTTTTTACATACCTAGCTTAATTTCTGTCTATTTATATAGTAATCTTAGACACCTGGGGGCTCTTTCAGAGATCGCATATGGTGTACGACCACCACGGCGAGGAGCACTACAACACAATATCAGCACTACACAAGTCGATCCGCGCCGGTGACGACAACGCGGCGCTGTACTGGATCACGCGTGCGCTGCATGGCGGCGAGGATCCGCTGTTCATCGCGCGGCGCCTCGTTCGGGCTGCTTGTGAGGACATCGGTAAGGAACACTTAATATACATCGGTAAGGGCTACTCAAAATGCATCGGTAATCGGTAAAGGCCATTCAATGAAAATACATCAGTAAGGGCTCTTCAATACACAAGTCAATCCGTACTGGTGAAGAAAACGCGGCGCTGTACTAGACGACACGCACGCTGCACTGCAGTGAGAACCCTCTGTACATTGCACGATGCCTCGTCCGGGCTGTTTGCGAGGACATCGGTAAAGGTCACTCAAAATATATTAGTAAGGGCAACTCAAACCACATTGGTAATGGCTACTCAGAACGTATCGGTAATCGGTAAGGGCCACTCAAAACTTAAAAAAAATAATTGGTAAGGGCTTCTTAAAATGCATCGGTAAGGTCTACTCAACTCAAAATATATTGGTAAGGGCCTCTCAAAATACATTGCTAAGAGCTACTCAAAACACATTGGTAAGGGCTACTCAATACATCGTTAAGGGTTACTCAAAATACATCGGTAAGGGGCACTCAAAATACATCGGTAAAAGCTACTCAAAATAGTCAGTGCAAATGTAACGTTGGCGGTCTTACCGCCCAAAGCGATTTGTTCAGAAATATGCCCATAGGAAAGTATCCTGGAGCAGTAGATTTTCTTGAAAATATTTCTTAACGGGCTAGTGATCCGCTGTTCATCGCCTCGTCAGGGCTGCTTTTGAGGGCATCGGTAAGTGCTACTCAAAATAATAAGTGCAAAAGAAAAATAGAATGGCTGTCTTATCGCTCAAAACAATTTCTTAAGATAGTATTGTCTCAAGCAGTCACAAACAATTTCAAGTCTCATTCACAATACAACTACATAGTTGCTTCTACGAGGGCTGTTTGATAAGTACCCGTTTATGGCAAAAAAAAACATTTTTTTTGTATATATGCATTTATTTTTCTACGTAGTCACCTTTTAACTCTATACACTTGTTCCACCTATACTCAAGCTTCAATAAACCATCCAAAAAGTATGATTTTGGAAAGTCATTAAAATAGGCCTCTGTGGCGGCAATGACTTCGTCATTTGATCCAAATCGCTTACCACCGAGTCATTTTTTTAGGTTGGGAAACAAAAAGAAATCGCATGGGGCCAAATCTGGAGAATACGGGGGGTGAGGCAATAGTTCGTAGCGTAACTGTGCTAATTTAGCCGTCACAACTCTGGACGAATGAGCCGGGGCGTTGTCGTGATGAAACAGTACTTTTTTCTTTTTTAAATGGGGTCGTTTGTCCTTTAAGACGGCGTCAAATTCATCCAATAAATTAGCATAGCACTGCCCTGTTATCGTTTTCCCCTTTTCTAAGTAGTCAATATGTATAATACCCTGCGAATCCCAAAAAACAGTCGCCATGACCTTTCCAGCCGAAGGGACGGTTTTTGCTTTCTTTGGAGCAGGTTCACCCGGTAAAATCCACTGCTTCAACTTCAACTGCTCTTTCATTTCCGGGGTGTAGTGGTGAACCCACGTTTCGTCCACGGTTACGAAACGACGCAGAAACTCCTTCGGGTTACGTTTGAACACGGCCAAACACTACTCCGAAGTAGTCAGTTGGTTCCGTTTTTGCTCCTCCGTGAGTAAACGCGGCACCCACCTCGCCGATACTTTCTTCATACCCACTTTTTCTTCTAATATGTGTTGTACGCTCTCGATTGAAACGTTTACACCATCAACGATTTCTCGAAGTTTAATTCGGCGGTCGGCTAAAACGATATTTTCAATTTTCTTAACCATATCGTCTGTAGTCACCTCAATTGGCCGGCCTGGGTGATCCTCATCAAAGACGGTTGTTCTCCCCCGCTTAAACTCGTTATACCAATATCTGACGGTTGTAATAGAAGGAGCACATTCATGGTAAACCGCTTGCATTCTTACTTTTATTTCATCACAAGAATCTAATTACAGACCGATACTGTTCTTTCTCCATTTTAACAATTTTAAGTTCACGCTTTCACTAAATCGCTGTCAAATGAGAAAAAAAACAAAAGTGCAATTTTTTTTCTTTTTCCCGCCTCTGAAAAATGGCTTAAAAAGGTGGTATACTTATTTTCGGCCAGTGATATTAATATATTTAGTAAACGGGTACTTATCAAACAGCCTAGGTATACCGGAGGTTGGCTTGAAATCCCTCTTCAAGCAATGATTTTTTTTGTAAATTATATGTCCTGAATTGTGTTTTTCTGTTTTCATACGAGAGTGGTACACATTGTAAGTATGAAATTCGTAGAACCCAATTTTAATTTTTCATGCGTTTTTTTAATTTTTTTTATACAAACACGAAATTACTAATTTACTCTCTCACCTCTCAGTTCTTATCCTTATTAATATTATAAATGTGAAAATGTGTTTGTTTGTTTATTTATTTGTTTGTTATCTTTTTATGCTTCTACACCTTGATCAATGTTGATGAAATTTGGCATGCAGGTAGCCTGTGTCACGAGGAAGGACATAGGCTACTTTTTATCCCGTGAAAATAGCATAGTCCGATGCATTTCCAGGGGGAACTGAAAAAATACTCTTTTTTTGGTTTATTTCTTTAACATCACAACGGAACAATGGATTGTTGTGATTTTTTGCACAGAGATGGTTGAGGGGGTGGGAAATGACAGAATTTACTAATTAGCATATCATGACATAGTTGTCGAGGGCTCTAGAGAAAACTCATGTCCACGCTCACGAGCCGCTTACGGCTCGCGCATCACTCACCCTCAAAGACAGTCATAAAAACTATGTCCTCGTGGGCGAAGCCGCGGGCAAAAGCTAGTAATATTATAAAATGTGAAAATGTGTTTGTTTGTTACATTTTCACGATTCAACACCTTGACCAATCTTGATGAAATTTGGCATTCAGGTAGCCTGTGCCACGAGGAAGGACACTACTTTTACTTTTATCGTGAAAATAGCATAGACCGATGAAAAAATACTCTTCTAATCGCATCGGATCAATGAATTGTGGTGATTTTTTGCACAGAGATGGTTGAGGGGGTGGAAAATGACATAATTTACTAATTAGCATATCCTGACATAGCTCCCTAGGGATGCAAAAGCATTGTAAAAACTAGTGGACCTACTTTAACATGTTTGAAGAGGTTTTTCTAGATTACACGACAAAATACAATCGTAATTCAAGATTATCTATTCTCATAATAACAATAAAAGTCTTGGCTTTGAGATACGTGTGAAATCAGAAGTCCCAAACTATTAATTGATTTTATGTATTTTTTTTTAAATGGTGTCAAAGTTACCCGGAATGTGGGGCTACTTTTACACACTATTAGATTTGCTTGAAAGTCAATGATAATTGTATAGCAGTTTACTTTGACACCTTTAAAATAAAAAATATATCAATTGCGCTTAGTTTTTCATTAATATTAGACATAAATTTAGAAAATAAAACACACATTCATTTGCAAGTAATCAGTCTTTTAATTGTATCTATTTATTTCAACGCGGTTCTGGCGTTGTCACCAATCCAGATGTTGAAGGATGATTAGAGTCAAGATCTTGGATATTTCTTTGATCTGACTCAAAGCTGTCAATGTTACCCACAAAGTCAAGTACGTATGTGTTGAAATACTTAATTAGAAAAATACTAATAAAATGTTTAGGCATCACATTTCCACTTGACGAAGTGTTTGACTGTCGCCGCTGTCCGCTCGCGGCATTTATCAAAGATGCAGTTAAATAAACGAACGACCTACCTAAACGTTTTGTGTACCTACTTTTATCTGACTTATTTTTAATGTGATCTATGTATATAGGTATATATATAATACTTTGGGTAAGGCCCGTCCATAGCATTAATTCGCTAGGAGTTCCATTGACTAATCCAGGCCTGGCCGAGCCGAGCGCGCTCGTGGAGGCGGTGGCATGCCTGCGCGGCTGCCGGCAGCTCGGCATGCCGGAGTGCGACGCGCTGCTCGCGCAGTGCGCGGTGCGGCTAGCGCGCGCGCCTAAGAGCCGCGAGGTGTACAGCGCCATGAAGCGGTGCCAGCGCGCCCTCGCCACGGCCAAGGGACCTGTGCCTCCGATACCGCTGCATTTGCGCAATGCACCAACTAAATTAATGAAAAATATAGGCAAGTCCATTTTTTTCGGTAATCTTTTTTTTTAAATCCACAACCTGATGGTAAGTGCACATGATGCCGAAGATGGAGATCTGGCTATCTTATCTTCAAGCTGGAACACATCAATGATATTAACACTGATATTTGGCGGCACGACTTCGATAAGATGGTGGTAGCGGGATATGAAAATGCCCTACCACCAACCAAACAGGGTCTTACAAAGTTGACTCCGCCGGGAATCAAACCCGCGACCTCCTTGTGTGAAGCGAATGGACTAACCATTACGCCACGAAAGCGGTTAAACACATTGGCTTCGAATAGGCGCTGAGCAGACGATGGACAATGATAGAAGTACGGAAATCTATGCAATAATGCACACATGGCGGTCTTTTGTCCGGTAGTTTTTTGAAATGTGAAGAAACTAGCGCCATCTAGTATGATAGTACGGAAGTGGAGAAACTAGCGCCTTGTAGTATGATGTGCGGTTCTGACTCGCACTTCGCCGGTTTATTTTTATTTTAAGGACCTAATGCATTATCAGTCGGTAGAACAAACTTGGTAATTTTAACATTCATGTGCAGCTCGCTCTTGTCGCCCTTTTTGTTGGATTTGCATACAAAATACGAAGAAACTTTTTTCCCAGACCTACTATGTATGTTTCTTTGACTGAGCCTGACTGAGCCTAAACTTCAACCGCCTCCGTTCAAATTCAAAATAATTTATTTCAAATAGGTGTTAACACACACTTTTAAATAGTCAAAACAAAAAAATATATTGAATATTACAAATAATGTCATGATTCAGATTACAGTCTCAGGTAATGGTATTTGTTATAGAATCAACCAACATATATATCTTTGTCATTTACATAATCTATTACTTTATAATATCCTCTAGAGCACAAAAATTTTTTGACATGAGTCTTGAATTTATTCTCTGACAAACTAGTTACATTTTCTGGAATTTTATTGTAGAATCTTATACACTGCCCCACAAATGACTTTTTAACCTTACTCAGTCTCGAAAAGGCTATATCTATTTTATTTACATTTCTTAAATTCAAATTATGCCTGTCACTGTTTTTAGGAAATAAATGCAAATTCTTACGAACGTACATGATGTTTTCATATATAAATTGACTAGCAACAGTTAAAATATTGATTTCTTTGAATTTATTCTGTAACGACTCACGTGATCGCATCTGATAGATTGCGCGGATAGCTCTTTTCTGCAGGATGAAAATAGTTTCTATATCAGCCCGCACAGTAAAATGCCAGAAGACATTATACTATGGAAGTAACTAAAATACGTGGCGTAATGATTAAGTCAATTAGCTTTACACCAGGAGGTCGCGGGTTCGATTTCCGGCGGAGTGCAACTTTGTAAACCTCGGTTTGGTTTGTGAAAGAGAATTTTCTAAGCCCGCCTGAACCATCTAAGTTTTGCAGCCAAACAATGTTCACATCATTGATGTGCTCCGGCTTGAAAATAAGATCCCATTTCAGTTTCCCTTGGGGAATCTTTGTAAGCCCGCTTCCATTTTCAACATTATCGTCATTTACCATCAGGTGAGATGATGCCAAGGGTGGATTTAAATAAACTGCTTGATGGATTTTGGAGTGCGAGGTGTCGTTAGATTCGTCTTGGTATCCCGTAAGTGACATATCGGGTTAAAACATGTAATAAATTATATTTACATCTTTGAGTATACATTTACAGAATGTATACTCTAAGATTTACATACTTATCATTCGGGTGAACCACGGACAAGAGGTGCTATTCCAACGGCGACCGCAGGCCGCAGTCGCTGCGGCCAGCAACACGACTAATACGGCCGACCTCAGCGTCAGTGCCGCCACGCTCGGTATTATTTTCATATAAATTTATTCATTCTATTCATACATCCGCCCTAATTCAGGATAGGCTCGAGACCCTCGATGGGGACGTATATGAGCTGATGTGATGAAATTCATACAAACCAGTAGTGCAGCCTGCGATCTGCAGTCGCCGCCATTGGAATATTTAATTAAACAACTGTGGCTATGTGATAAATTAATACTACGTAAGCCCCTATCGGATAGATGGAAAAGTTAAAGTTTTTCTGTCGGTAATTATGATAAATTATCATCATATCAGCCGAGATGTCCATTGCACTGCTGGACAAAGGCCTCCCCCAAGAAATTCCACAACGACCGGCACAGGACTGATGGTCCAGCGGCTTCCCGCGACCTCACCAGGCCGTCCGTCCACCAATTCCGGTGCGTGGTCGCCATTCGATGACTTGAGTAAATTCTCGAATAATAAAAAAGAATCTTTTTCCAAATAATAGATAGATAGATAACACGTTTATTTGTCACTGCCATCACATACATAAATACTAAAAAGAGCAAAAAAAACCAGAGAGAACATTAGATAAAAACCGGCCAAGTGCAAGTTGAACTCGCGTGGAGAGGTTCCGTACAATGCCAAAGTCTAATACAAAATATCATATTTGAAATCCTTACAGTAAGATGCGAGTTATTTTTTTTAATTATTAAAAATTTGAGTGTGTTTGGCTGCACCTCACCTGATGGTAAGTGCCGATGCAGCCGAGGATGTAACACGCAAGCTCAAAAAGTGCCTATTCACTCTCGTCTTGAAGATTTAAGAGCGGTAGTCTTGCCCTGGTGGACAATTATAGGCCTATATCAATCTTGTCTGCTTTGTCGAAGGTCTTCGAAAAGTTGGTGCACAAAATACTTTATCCTCTTCTAGAAAAAAATATAATCCAACAACAGCATGGTTTTGTTAAAAACCGCTCCACTACTAGCAATCTAAGAATATTCACTTCAGCATTATTTCGAGCGCTAGACAATGGTGAACAAGTCGATTGTGTATATACCGACTTCAAAAAGGCCTTCGACAAAGTAGATCATGTGATATTACTTGAGAAACTGGCTTATAATGGTATCAAGGGATCTCTTTTAAGGTGGTTCTCCTCATATATACATAAAAGGCAACAGAAAATTGTAGTAAACGGTTACGAATCTGAACCATTCGTTGCGACGTCAGGCGTGCCACAAGGCTCCATTTTGGGTCCATTTTTATTTGTGATCTGTATTAACGACGTAGCAAAATATATAAAGCATTCAGACTTTTTACTCTATGCAGACGGTTTGAAAATCTACAGAATTATCAGTAATATGCAAGACTGTGCTTTACTCCAGTCAGATCTTCATTCTTTACATACATTTTGTTTTAATAATAAGATACACCTTAGTCTTTCTAAATGTAATTCTATAAGCTTCACCAGAAAACGAAATACAATTAGACATAATTACACATTAAATAATACGTTTCTTCAAAAGGTGGAATCTGTAAGAGATCTGGGGGTAATGCTTGATTCAAAACTTATACTTGATAGTCACATAACCAGTATTGTTAATAAAGCTTTTCAACTCTTTGGCTTTATTTCTCGAAGTGCAATCGATTTTAAAAATCCAAATACTTATTTATATCTCTTTATGACAGTTATAAGACCTGTATTAGAATATGCTGCCTTTATATAGGACCCTCACTATAAAGTGTATGTAAACTCTATAGAAAGGGTACAATACAAGTATTTGAAAATGGTAAGCTACAGATGTTGCGGTAAATATGGTAAATATCCTAAACTGCTAAGAAAGTTTAGTATGACTACTCTTGAAAAACGACTTATTCAACTTAAAGCAACCTTTTTATACAAAATTCTTAAAACCAAATCGACTGTCCTGAGATCACTAGCAGTATTGATTTTCGTGTACCTTATAAGATACTTCGATCAAAGCCCCTGTTCTCACCTCCTGTGTGCCGTACCAATAGCGGTAAACGTTCACCCTTATCCCGTATGTGTAATAGATACAATGAGCTGTTTACAGAATTAGACCCGTTCTGCGATAGCTTACTTAAATATAAACACAAAATTAATGTGTTATTAAAAGAAGAACACGAATTGTTAATAATAATGAATATGTATGTGTGTGTATGTATATATCTATGTATGTGTGTGTACATTTTATATCTTACTGGCTGTTTCCCGTGGCTTCGCCCGCGTGGACAACGATTCTATGACTTTTCGAGGGAGTGCAGTGCGCGAGCTCGTGTCACTTTATTTTTATTACCTTTAGTAACAACTGTTTTGTGTCACTTGTAACATAAATATCTCTCTAGTGATATCGTTTAATATATACTTAAGTACTTACTCATTCATTGAACTTACTCATGTGTACTGCACGATTTCTTTTGATCTTTGTATTAGGTATTTACTTATTGCACGGAATCTGCCTTTGTTTATTTGTTTGTTACCCATTTGCGGGACACGTTATTGGAATGTAATTAGTTATTTATGACCTAAGAATTTTTGTTACGTACATTCTTACATTTCTGTTTGTGTACCTTCCGATAATAAATAAAATAAATAAAAATTCCTTAATTTAACGAATCGGGGAATACAGACGCCGGAAGGGAATTCCACCCCTTGGCCGTTCGCATGATGAATGAAGAAGCAAACCTCTTCGTGTGTAAAGGTGGAACATCATCATCATCATATCAACCGAAAATCGTCCACTGCTGGACAAAGGCCTCCCCCAAGGATTTCCATGACGTTCGGTCCTGCGCTGCCCGCATCTATCGGCTTCCCGCGATCTTCCACCGCGTGGTAGGCCTGCCTACGTTACGTTTTCCGGTGCGCGGTCGCCACTCAAGAACTTTACTACCCCATCGGCCATCTGTTCTACGAGCTATGTGCCCTGCCCACTGCCACTTTAGTTTAGCGATTCTGTGAGATATGTCGGTTACTTTAGTTCTCCTGCGGACTGCGGATCTCCTCGTTTCTGATTCGATCACGCAGAGAAACTCCGAGCATAGCACGCTCCATTGCCCTTTGGGTGATCTTGAGCCTTCTTATGAGGCCCATAGTAAGCGACCATGTCTCATTTCCGTAAGTCATCACTGGCAACTCACACTGGTCAAAGACCTTAGTCTTGAGACACTGCGGTATTTGGGACGTAAAGATATTTCAAAGCTTCCCGAACGCTGCCCAGCCGAGTTAGATTCGTCGATTGATCTCTTTCTTGAAGTTGGACCTACCTAGCTGGACTGTTTGTCCCAGGTATACATATTCGTCAACAACTTCCAGTGTAGAGTCTCCAACCTTTAGAGGTGTGGGTGCGACACGGACATTTAACATTATTTTTGTCTTGTCCATGTTCATTTTAAGAACCACTTGTTGAGAGACGCTACTGAGGCCATCGAGCATTGTGCTTAGGTCTTTCAAAGTCTCAGCCATGACCACGATATCGTCAGCGAATCGGGAGTGGGTTATGTACTCGCTGTTGATATTGATGCCGAGTCCACCCCAGTCCAGAAGCTTAAAAACATCTTTCAGGGCGGCGGTGAACAGTTTCGGAGATATAACGTCTCCCTGTCTCACCCCTCGCTGCAACTGGATAGGTTTCGAGTTCTGATCCTGGAGGCGAACCGACATGGTGGCGTTTTCATACAGACACTTCAATACCTCGATGTATCGATGGTCAATTTGGCACCGCTGGAGAGACTCTAGCACAGCCCAGGTTTCGACTGAATCAAAGGCTTTCTCATAGTCCACAAATGCCAAGTATAGTGGCTGACTGTACTCTTCGGTCTTCTGTATAATCTGCCGCAGTACTAAAGCCTTTTCGGTAACCAGCTTGTTCGGGAGGTTGGAAGTCGTCAAACCTGCGTGCGAGACGATTCGTAATGACTCTCGAACAAGGAACATTGACGACAAAGGGGTGGAACCGCCCTCCGCACCTGATCGTCCGATGATGAAATGGAGAGGGGTTATGAGGTCGTGAAGCTCCAGGACACACTCTCCGAAATGAATCCTGTAGAACACCGATAGACAGGCGACTTTATGGAGATGCTCAGGCTTTGGAGCCTGTTTAAAACAAGTTCCTCGTCGGCAATGAGTCTCCTAGCGCGTCGGTCGATAGAATCCAAGGCATATAGCTGGTAACGAGCCGATCCGTCCCACAAGTGAGAGCAGTACGCCATACAGTTAACTACTACTAGCGTAATCTAGTGGTGTTTCAGTGAACTTCTTTTTATATAAAAAAAATTTGTGCGTTTGGCTGCACCTCACCTGATGGTAAGCGCCGATGATGTAACACGCAAGCTCAAAAAGTGCTTATTCACTCTCGTTTTGAAGATTCCTAAATTATACGAATCGGGGAATACAGACGTCGGCAGGGAATTCCACTCCTTGCCCGTTCGCTTAATGAACGAAGAAGCAAAACGCTTTGTACGTAAAGGTGGAATATCAACGACAAAGGGGTGGAATCGCCCTCCGCACCTGGTCGTTCGATGATGAAATGAAGAGGGGAAATGAGGTCGTGAAGCTCCAGGACACACTTTCCGAAATGAATCCTGTATAGAACACCGATAGACTATTTTCTATTATGACTAGAACTTTATTCCGTAGGTAAACGTATTACATTGAGTTTACTACTTTTTTTTCAATTGATAGAATTCTTATAGGTTTTCCTGTAATCTACAAGCCATGAAGTATATTTTGATTTTTTTCAAAATTTTAAGCTCAGTAGTTTCGGAGAACAGGGAAATGGTCAATTTTCGTCTTCTTTCATGAATAAAATCAAAACTATTTATCTTACAATTACAAAAATATATTTAAGATCCTGATAACAAGCCCTTTCATTTAATATATGTCACAATAAGTTTTCCAAAACTTTTTTAATTTCCTAATTTGTCCCCCGAAAATAACCCTTTTAAAAAATATATATGTATTTACTTTGCACACCTGTGTTTGGATTACACTATCCTACCAAATTTCACCTGATTTGGTCCAGTAGATTCAGAGTAAATGGGCTTGGACAGACAGACAGACGCACGAGTGATCCTATAAGGTTCCGTTTTTTTTTGTACGGAACCTAAAAAGAAGAATCAAACAACAACAAAATAATTTAAATAAGTTTACACAGTGTGATGCATAGCTTTGCCCCCGTAGGAGCAAAACACTGATTTTCTGCCACGACCCGAGGGTAGATCGAAAAATTTATATAAAAAAATGAACCATTATACTGTGCAAAAACATACAAGAGAAAATCGAACATGAATGGCGCCGAAACTGTATGTCCGTGTAAAAAGTAGGAAAAGTGAGTGCAGATTCAAGTAGGTCAGTATTCTACTCGTTTGGCAGATTCCTATATTTCACACAGCAAAATTCGCTACTATCTTTTGTTACTCAATGAGGGGATATTTGGCAGCCGGAGGATCAGTGATCACGGATAGATAAAAGGCGAACTTTCAGTCTTATACAGGTGTAGGTAAAAAACAGAATATTTTAAATTAAAATAAAGAATATTTTACCCATGAAACGCATGGACTTTCCATAGAAAGTTCGGAAATCAGCTGATATTTTGTACGAACTCAAAAAAAATTGTAGAACAAAAGGTGTTTAGTTTATTGCGTAGCAGCCGTCTCCTTTAAAAACTACTGTATAGGATGCTTATATACCTACTACGTATGTAAACCTTTAATATTGTTAATATCCTGTTGCAGGCTACGGACGAGGCTACAACCTTCGCCACAAAGATGAATCTGGTCTGCAATATATGCCGGAAGGAATGGAAGATGTTAATTTTTTCCAAGAATCAGACAGTGAAGGAGATTAATTTTTGTATCGTTTCTGTAATAATAAATAAAAGAAAGGGAAGTACTTATGTCAATATTTTATTTATTTCAATCTCATTTCACAAATTATTGTTTGACATGGTAAAAATTTTAATATTTACAAAAATGCACACATAATCGTATCATTAAAATTTATCTAACCATTGTACCTTTCATAACATTGGCGAGCTTTCGCTACATATTTTGGATCCTATATTTATAAAAATAACATTGTTATTTCTTACTTTACAACATTTACCTACTTGCACATTGTGCACAAATACACGCCATGATAATTTACATCAAGTCCTGCAATCTGCTAAGATCATCTCATCTATAAGTATAGACTACTTCCTACCATTGCTCTATTGATTGTATCTGCATTAATTAATACAGGTGGTGTTTACTGAGTGAATCTGAAGTTGAAATGCTTTGAGAATGAATAACATATCCATGTTTTGTTTCGCAGAATTTGACATAATTATATATGTCGCAGGCATATAGTGTTATTTCATTTTACAAATGGTCAGGCAAATTATAAAAATACACACAATTCTGCTACACAAGCCGGGGAGCCTTGCTTCGCGAAGCTCTTTGACTGTATAATCAATCAAACCTGACCGAACCTAACATAGCTCGGTTCGCTCGCTCATTTACTATCTGCATATGGAATTTTACAATTTGCCTGGCTCGGCATACTACAATCTGCTTACAGCATTTTACAATTTTCCTGACCGTTTATATACAATTTGCCTAACCATTTGTAAAATGACTAATCATACATTCGCTTGGTCATTTTACAATTTGCCTGACCGTTTGTAAAATGACTAATCAATCATACAATATGCCTGCCACATACATGCAAGCAAAAAATGAGTTCACTTCGCCCTGAGTTTTTCATGGCAAATTTTTATAATTAGCAAATTCATAGTTCTGATCTCATTGTAAAGCCTTTTAAATGATATTAACTTGTACTTAGTTTATTAATGTTTTTTATAAAAATTTGCTCTGAATAACATGCGACGGAGTGATTCCATTTTCATCTCATTACTATAATTTAAAACACACTCCTTTGTCATTTTGACTCCAGGTGTTGCAATACTCTATAAACTACTTTCTCTTCTGTGCCAGAAGTTATCGAGACCATTATGAAAACTTCCAGAAATGGAGCAATAGCGGCGAATTACACAAAAGTTTACACTAGTGTGCAGTACCTACACGACAAATTACATCTATGTTACTTGCTAAAACTTAGACTATAAAGAAAGTTCAAACTAAGTAAAATAAATTAGAATCAGACTTCTAAAATAGATACCAATCACGGGAGGAACATGAATAGGGTAGGGTCCTTACTAATACTGCAAACATTTATAAATTGCAGATAAAAAGCAGTCAAAAATTTATAAAGAGTGAAACTGGAACGTTTGCAGGTCAAAAATTGTATATATAATAGCTACTGCTACATTAAACTTAAAATACATAGTCTGGCCCGGCCATATCGATCGCCCAACGGAATTTGTCGCGCTGTGTTTTGTTATAAATCTTTTCAATAGGCACACCATTCTTCTTGCACCTGAAAAAGAATGTTTCCAATGTTACATTTCCATACTTTTACAAGATGGCTTAACTGGAATACCATAATTGACAACACTTAACATGATAAAAACAATAGCAGAAACTAGAATTTTGGTATGCTGTTTTTTTTCATTAATTTGCTAAAAAAAGTATCAAATTGATTTTAATACAATTTACATGGGACCCACTTGAGGCATAATTATCAAAAAAGAATAATTCAATTTGTTCACAATTCCGTCTTTGGTATTATCATCACTTACCATCAGGTGAGATGATGCTTACCAATTGTGAATAAAAAAAGCATACAGTAGAGGAACCTCCTTCTGTTTTTGGAGTCGGTTAAAAAAGGATGGATCTAAACTTACCAAGCCACAGAGATACGAGGATCGAGATAGTTAAGCTTTGAGGTGCCCAGAGCAATTGTTTTGTTTTCATCACGATCAGTTTCCTGCAACTCCAGTTTTTTGAGTTGTTCCCTGAGGCGGTCAAGTGCTTTGTCTTTCTTGTCACAAGCTAGTTTCTCTTTAACGGATCCGCGCTTTGCAGCTTTCCTAGATTGTATCAAGTCTGCTTCAGCTTCAACTATCTGATCATGTTTAGCTTGTATCTTCTCTTTTAGAGCTTCCATAGATTTTGAGTGACCTGCAAAGCAAATTATTTTATTATTAAGTAAATTTTTGCTTAACGTTTGGGGCATTGGGCTCTTCTTAAAATTGGGATTCTTTGCTTACTTGGATAATATAACAGAATTAACGAAAAAATCTTGTAATTAAGTAAATTGTACCTTTTGGAACTGCCCGTTGATGGTTACACAATACGGCGACGGCGCGGTTAGCTCGGTTGTAGGCCAATATTTTCTCTGGGACAGAGACATCCGGATCTGTCAGTTCATCTAATTGCCTCTGTAATGTTATGGATGCATTGTAAGTACGGAAGACTTTTGCAGTCAATCCTGGCATTAGTTCTTTTAAATGCTCATTCAGAGTTTGAGTGTTGAGCCTATCAAATAGATCATCACTGTCTTTCTTATTTTCCATGAACAGCTCGAGATTCTTGAATACACGTTTTTCTACTGGAACCTCATTGCAATATCTAATGGAATCTTTACCGAGAAAGTCAAACTGTACCACATACTCTTTGCCATCCTTCTCTTTGTGCAGTTCAATGTGTTCAACACGCAACGAACAACAACCAACAGTGTCAGCTTGATCATCGTCTTTTTCATTGCCAGCTCTGAGTGCGAGTCGATCAATAAAGTATAACGCCACGGCGCGCTGGCGCACGCGCATCTCCTTGGCCTTCCAGTCAGCCCGATATGTTTCCCTAATTTTATCGATACACTTGTGCAGTTTTCTTGCAGTTTCATATTTTTGCCAATCTTTTTCACCTTTTAATTTGGAACTTGGATTCAACATCACATACTTTGTTTGGCCCTGCACATTCTCTGTCCATGAGGCTAGCCAAGTGACAGTGTTGTCATGCCGCACTTCTTTCCATTTGTGTCCTGGTGGTGCTTTAGGTATGTTGCTATCTTTTGAACAATTTATCAAGACATCTTCAGGCATAACACGTTTTTTCAGCATTCCCATTTTGGGATGTTCCCCTCGGCCTCTAAATAGGCCAGGAGGTTCAATTCTGAAGTTACCTATCTTTTCTTTGTGCCCATCGACAGTACAAAATCCATATTCTTTTTGTATTTCTTCATTTTTAGCTTTAATTTGTGCTTTTTCTTCCTTTGAGCGATTTCTGTTTTTCTCAGATACAGTTTGAAAATATGCATGCATTTCTTTGAAATCGCATTTGGAGAGATCTTTTATAAGCTTTGTTTCTTCGTGTGTCATGACTTTGCGCCAGTCATTAAAGAAGTTAGTGTTAAAAAATGATTTGGTAGTGTAGTCATGATCCAACATCCTCGCATAAAACCCAGCCACTTCTTCCGCATCTTGAGATAATTGTATCACCTTTCCATCGTAGCGGAATTTTACATTTCCTGGCAATGGTTCATAATCTGGTGCAAACACAGGTCCTTTGTGCTCCAGGAATTTCCATTTAGTTCCATCATCTTTCTTCTCTTCTTCCCACCTTTAATAATGACACATCATTAGGAATTACAATCTAGTAACTTGTATATAGGTATAATGAATTATCATACTTTCGCCGCGGAAATCGGATCTGTCTTACAACAAATACGCTTCTTGCAGATGGTTTTAGAAATACACATCTAATCAACTTATAACTTGCAGTGATAAACATTTCTTGCAGTCTAACCTCAATTTTATTTAGTCACATTGACATTAGAAGTCAGCTGGGTTATGGGTAACATGTATACTAACTATATGTTATACTAACGCCATCTAGCTACAGGTAAGGGAACTTCTAAGAAACAGAACTAAGAACTGGGTCATTTATGTTTTGTTTTATGTAGTTTGCTTACCATTTCCAGACTTCTGGTTCATCTTCCTTCTTCTTCTTTTTCTTTGGACTTGGTCCTTCAGTTGGTTCTGACTTTACTTTGGTAGCTTTTGGCTTTTCTGGCTTTTTTTTCTTCTTTTTTGGTTTCTCTTCTTCTTCCTCGTCATAGTCATCATATGATTCTACAATAGGATTTAGAAAGTTGTTTTTTACAAATAGTATATTTATAGAGAGACTGATGAAACTACCGATTTTTTTGCATATGAAAATGGATTAATATAAATTTTTTATGCTTAATAAATGCTTAATTACAAGTTACAATAAGATTTCTCACTTTACTTCAGAATCGGTCCACAGAATTCTTTTATTAAGGATTGAATAAGAACTTACGGCGTTTATAATGAAAGTGAAATCTGATGGATGTGTCCTGAAAATTGTAAACAATTTTATTTGATACAAACCTTTTTTTATTTTCTTCTTAGATTTTTTGCGCGCTATGAGTGGAATGTCTTCATCACTGTCACTGATGGCGCGGCGCTTATTTGCCATTCGGTCAGCCTGAACAAAAAAAAAATGCTTAAATTTAACCAGTTTTCTTTGCAAAACTGAAATGTTAGTATAATAATAATATTCAGAGACAAACTGCAGTCATCTGGCCCCAAACCACTTTTTGAAGTAATAGTCCTTACTCTTTGCCCAAACTAGGATTCACTATGTATTATAGGTACATACACATAGACACATAAGTACTATGGGAACCAGAGACTGATAAAAGGTATTAAACATTGAGAAACAGAGCAAACAAACCTCTTCATCACACAAATTTTTGCCCTAAATGGAAATAGGAACTCACGTCCCTCGGCCCAGCAAGCAGGACAATGAGTCAGTTATAGAATGATATAATTACCAAGGGCATCTCCTCTTCACTGTCATCAGGCAGGTCAGCGAGGGGCTCATCCTTAAACTGCGACAATGAGTAGTCGCATGACGACGCAGTAGTGTTGTTGGCTTCATTGTAGCCATCGTCGATGGCCTCCTCCTTCTTCACAGCAGGCTCTTCTACCTAATCACACAAAATATTTTTTTAGATTTTTGCGCAAAACATACGCTACAGTAAATGGAAGGCAGACCTCCCACACAGTGGACTGATGACCTGGTGAAGGTCGCGCGAAGCAGCTGGATGCGGGCAGTGCAGGAATAGTCACTGAGGCTCATCAGTGACTATTCCTGCACTGCCCGCATCTAGCTGCTTCGACTAATGCTGTCAAAATTATTCTATAATGCATGAAAGTTGGAACAAAATGATTTTAACAGGTGTCTTAGCTAGCACAGATGAGATACTAGTTACTTGCCTTAAGCACTTTACAAGTATGTAGTTGTAAATATTTTTACATGTTTGAAATCTTCGCACCCACCCTCCCTAGGGGGGGGGGGGGTCGCTCCGATTAGCTTTTAAGGCAGCTTAGCTGCCAAGGCTACACGGGGTTGTTAGTGGGTAGTGTGGTCTCGGGCATGTGCATATTTATTTATATATACCTTATGTACTACCTGCATAGGCTCCTGCTGGGCATTAGAGTCTTGTATATTAGGTTCAACTTTCACTTTTTCACTGATCTTCTCCTTCTCCTTGTCTTTGCTCTTGCTTGAACTGCAAGAAAGCATTTAGGTTGCTCACACTTTACATAAAACTTAATAGCATCTAGATATTAGGTATTTCTTACTAGACCTAGGAAGTAGCAGGGATAGGGGATAGTTAAACCTACACGTTGCATCATCATCATCACAAAACAAAATGGGCATTACTTATATTACTTGATAATTTACAATTTGCCAACCAATGTCACTTTCACATTGATTAGTAGATGTCACTGTCACTTAAAATGTAATCAACCTCAGACATAGCTGAATAACTTCATAGATGTGGACAGCCAAATAAAAAAAACAAAGTGGTTAAAATATTGGGCTCCTAAACTTGAGCTAACCTGTGTTTGTCCTTAGAGCTGGAGTGTCTGTCTTTATCACTTCTATGCTTGTCTTTGTCCTTTTCACTCTTGTGACGATCCTTATCCTTGTCCCTTTCTTTATCCTTGTCTTTAGATTTATGTTCTTTATCTTTTGATGATGAACTCTTGTGTTCGCGATTCTTCTCCTTGTCTTTTGAGGAGGGTTTTTTAATATCACTACTACTGCTCTTATGTTTATCTTTCTCACGATCACTTCTATCTTTGTCACTTCTTTCCTTATCTCTGTGCTTGTCCTTGTCACTGCGGTGCTTGTCTTTATCGCTGCGTTCTTTATCCTTGCTGCTGTTGTGCTCCTTCTCTTTGTCACTGCGTTCTTTCTTGTCACTGCGCTCCTTATCCTTGCTGGATGATTTATGTGAGCTGCTGTGACTCTTACTGCTGGAGTGCTTGTCCTTGTCTCTGTAAACATGTTTTAAATTGAATATTCACAATTGTTCATAGAATTCTACAGATAGAGAAGACCTTATACACAACTACATAAAACCGAAGCCTTTGAAAAAAGAGCTTGATAAAAGTTGCCCCATTTGGACAAGTACTAAGGGCGAAGTTGAACTGATAGGCACTAAATATGTCTAAGCAGGTACCAGCAAAACTGTGCTTTTTGCAAATGTCATAGGCATTGGCAAATGTCTTTGATGGTGGGCTTTCTAGAATGTTTTGGAACCTACCTGCTGGAGCTGCTGGAGTGTTTGGAGGTCTTGTGGTCGCGATCTTTGTCGCGGTGCTTGTCCTTGCTGGACGACTTGTGGCTAGACTTGTGCTTCTCCGAGCTGCTATATCCATTCTGAAGACCGTTCACGTGTTCACTTTTGCTACCATTTACCTTTCCCTGCGAGAAAATAACCAAAATGAAATTACTGTCTAAAATTCGAAAACTTTATTTCCATGCCATTATAATCGTGAGACGTTATTAGAGTTAGTATAATACAAAAATTGTAATTCATTGTTGTAGAAATTCATCTATCGACGCTACGCTTCTTTCTGTTCTTGTACTGTAGAAGACGCCATATTGGGGACTTAGAAAATTTTTGCTTCGTGAAGAGAACATTGTACACCAGTACACAGACAAACACAGGGTAAGTTTTAATCGAAATATAAGCTAATATGAAGCGCATTTAAATTACTAATTACGCTGTATACTTACAGATTCGCCATCATTTTCGCTTGCCGGATTTTCAACACTCATTTTGCCAACGTATTAACAAGCGATTACATGAGGCCGGGCGAACGAGCAAACGAAAAATTCTAAGTGCCCGAACTGACGAATGCGCATGCGTGTAGTGTGACGAACTTCAAGTCAGTTCAATGATCTTATTTGCGAATAGCTTCAGAGTGTTACTTAGTGTTGCCATTATATGTTCAAAAAAGTACTTATTTGAGGGGGGGTGAGTAAAATGATATAATAATGATATTTGTTGTATCTACAGCTAGAGGGAGATTCATGTTAGACACGTAAATAAACGGCCCTTATGTAAGTATGCCTAGCGGCATACTCCTTCTGATAGTTGTTGTAGTGAGTGATACAAAGATATAATATAAGTATTGTAATTTTCAGCTTAGTACGTCTTCGAATCTGTTTGCTTGACTCCACTCAAGACTCACTTCAAGTAACAAAACTTAGGTCATCCTTGGTAGTGAATAGTGAGTAACCAAATGCCAAAGGTTTTGATTTGGGTTTGTTGTTGTCTCGGGTTATTGGTGACAGCATGATGAGCATCATCATCATCATTACAGCTCATATACGTCCCCACCGAGGGGCTCGAGCCTACCCTGAATCAGGGCGATTAGGCCTCAGTCGACCACGCGGGCCCAGTGCGGGTTGGTCGACTTCACACACAACCTTCGAGTTTCTTCGCAGGCGTGTGCAGGTTTCCTCACGATGTTTTCCTTCACCGTTAAAGCAATCGGTAAGTATGTACGTATGTGCATGATGAGCATAATTTATTTTATTCTTAGAAACAAAATTAAATTAAATTAGTGGACGATCGAATGTCGATTTTATTATATTTCTAAATCTTTAATATATTTCACCTTTGTTTCTAGTTTTTTTAAGGAATCTAGACACTGTGTGTCCGCCAAGTTCGAAAAGAAAAATGCGACACCGGTCGTGATAAAACTATTACACGAACCATTTTGGGCCACTATCTACCTACCTGAAACCTACACAATTGCGGTTTTGTGTGTAGTAAGACCTTCTCGATCACGTAGTATCCCAATTTTTATAAATATATTATCTTTTACCATTTCTGAAATCACTATTTTCACTTTCAGGTAACTTATAAACTTGAAATTTGGTATCGAGATAATTTATTAGGCGTATTTAAATATAGAAATGAAAACTGGCCAAGTGCAAGTCGGACTTGCGAAATTCAGGTTCCCTACCACCACTATTCATCGAAATTATAGAACATTTCTAGGTGACTTAAAAATTTGTTTGGTATTTGAGTAGGTTATTGGGCGTATACAAAAGAATGAAAAACTGCCAAGTGCGAGTCGAACTCGCGAAATTTGGGTTCCGTACCGCCACTACTCATCGGACTAATTATATAGAGAATAATATTGAGAAATTCCAGGTAACTTTCTAATTTGAGATTTGGAATCGAAACAGGTTTATTGGGCGTAATAAATAAAAATAAAAAATAAAATGCACCACCAAAAATATATTATGTACGAGTATGACGTCTTTTACTTGAAAAAGAGAGGAAATTATTATTACTTTACAAATAATAATGATATCCCAACATAACATTAATATGAAAGGGAGCCAAGTTCGATACGAAAAAATTACAGGAACTTTAAATAGAAATATTTTTTTAGACTTCTCGAAAAAATAGGGAATGTACAACGGTTTTCAGTTACTTAAAAGAAAAACTGTTATGTTTTGTGCTACTAAATAGTGTAACTTGGCAAGTTTAAATATTCACGGCACCAAACAAGCAAAGGTTACTTTTTAAAAATAAACGCCAGTATAGAATATAATTGGATAGTGAAAACTTGCCAAGTTACACCATTAGTAGCACAGAACATAACAAATTTTCTTTGAAGCAACTGAAAACCGTTGTACATTCTCTATTATTTTTAAAAGTCTAAAAAATATTTCTATTTGAAGTTCCGTAGCTATGGTTTGGGTACCAAGTGGACCTATTCATTTAGATCACTAATTTTTTTGTATCGAACTTGGCTCTCTTTCACATTTATGTTTTGTTGGAATCCTACATTCTAGATCTAGATACTAGTACCTAGCATAAGGTACCCACTAATGCCTAATTTACACGAATTGAAGTTAAAAGTTAATTAATTTTAAGTAGTCGAACGTTTAAACCTATAACAAGTGGTGTGTAAGCCGGTTCAGTTTTTGAAAATAGTGGACTCTATTTGGCGGAAGCGGGTGGAATATGGCGGTCTATCAAATACTATGTGTGTCCAGTCGATCATGTATGCGTTAGGAGATTTTTCTGCCCTGGAATGAAACAGGAAAGAGAAACAGAACAATAAAAAGGAAAGGAATTCACCTGCACCATAGGGAGAATCAGCGCGTGAACGCCGGCGCCGGTTCAGATCCTCGTGATCCAGCTTCAACTCCTTGCGGTGCTTGAAATTAGCACTCAACAGCACAACACAGATAGTAGACACACGTTATTTGATTATTGAAGTCTTCTACAGCGGTTTAGATATTAAATTTTATTTTTGTATGCGGAGCGATGCGCTTGATCACGATGCCATAGTGGAGATCTTTTGATTTTGAAATCGCCGCCAACACAACGTCCTTAGTGTATGTTGTCTCGCTCGGTACGCCATGTGCGATGTGTGAGTAGGAAAAGGAAAGGGATATTACAGGATATGAAAAGACTGAACACATATATCATAGCGCGCGAATTCTAAAAATATAATTACGGCGTAAACAACTAGTAAGTGAAAAAGTAGTAAGTTTTTTTATCGTTAAGGCTCCCTTGTTTCGAAGATTTAGGCATTTCACACGCCAGACTTATATGTGTATACACGTCCACAACGCCCAAAACGCCCGGTAGCCAGTTTGAACTCCGCGACAGGAGCTCCCGACGCTCAGAAAAAAATTTCTGGCGGATTAGTTTGGACATTTCAGTCAAGTTTGGTGTCGTTATCAGATAACTAGATGATGCCCAATTCATTCTCCATACCAGTTTTTTTAGGGTTCCGTAGCAAAATACGACGCAATCCTTAAAATAATAAACTTTTAGTAGGGACACTATCCAAACAAACCCGTATAGTTTTATATTTTTGTATTAAAATTGATTTATAAGAAATACTGTCTTTCGGACAGTAATGCAGATTATAAAAAAATAACAGTAATTATAAATTTGTCTATTTTCAATGTAAAAAAATTATTGAAATTACTGCGACGTTCGTCAGCGCAGCGTAGGGGACGGCAAAAAGACCATAGAAGATCCACTTAAAATTATACTAGCTGCGCCCCGCGGTATTGAGCGTAAAGAAGTAACAAACACACTGAGAAACTTGGGCCTTTATAATATTAGTGTGATTTTTAATCATCTTCAATTTATGAACGAAGTCAGGTAAATTGTTAAAAATAAAGACAATAATAGAACGTTTATAATAATAGTAATAAAAGACGACACCTTGGACGTCTGTTGGTTGTGTCGTCAACCAGGGGCGACCCTACGTCATATAACCTCCGGTTGTTCCATGCTTGCCAACACTGAGTATTTGCACAGGCACAACCAAGCAGCCAGGATCCTACATCAAGAGATCGCTCTAAAGTATGGCCTCATATCACGGCGGTTGCCGTATTACAAGTACACGCCGGAGCCGGTTCTCGAAAACGACCGCGCCAAGCTCTACTGGGACCAAGCCATCATCACGGACAGGACTATTCCTTCGAATAAGCCTGATATCGTGCTGATGGTTCGGACGCAGCCAAGGGTGTTTTTGGTTGATATCACTATCCCATATGATGAAAACCTCGTGCAGGCTGATGCCGATAAAAGGACCAAGTACCTGGACCTGGCGCACAAGGTTACTGATATGTGGCGAGTGGAATCCACCGAAATCATCCCCGTAGTCCTATCCGTGAACGAGTTAATTTCAGCCGACCTTGAACGTCACCTAAGGCGGCTGGATCTCCGAGGCAGACCAATAATTGCAGCAATGCAGAAAGCAGTCCTCCTCGATAATGCCCGGATAGTTCGACGCTTTCTCTCCCCGTCGCACTGAACTCCAGCCGACTGTGCTTCCGCTGGAGGTGCTCCTGCCACTTTGCCTTGTGCCAAGTGAGCAGAGTAGCTTAAATTTTATATCTTGAAATAATAATAATAATTTCATGCAAGTCACGAGACTTTGGCTAGCCAGTTCCAGCAAGCACTCGAGCAGCGTCAGGTCCCGGACTTCTTCACTACTGGGATCACTCATTTAGCTCCTAAGTCGAGTAATACCGCTGACCCTAGTCAATACCGCCCTATCACTTGTCTTTCCACCACCTACAAGACACTGACATCCATTCTGAAGGCCAAAATTGACGCATTTATTGAGGCGAATGATATCATGGCGGGAACTCAGAATGGTTGTCGGGACGGTAGTCGCGGTACGAAGGAGCTACTGCTGATTGATGCGGTCGTGGGTAAATTGGTGAACCGCAATCGACGCAATTTTTCCGCTGCCTGGATTGATTATAAGAAGGCTTTCGACTCGGTCCCCCACTCATGGTTGAAGAGGGTCCTCGAACTGTACAAGACAGATGAAACAGTTCGAGACTTCCTCGGATCGTGTATGGGGCAATGGAGTACGATCCTTAGTCTCCATGGTCAGTGGTTGTCGAATGCGGAGGACCGGATTTGGATTAAGAGGGGAATATTCCAGGGCGACTGTCTGAGTCCACTTTGGTTTTGCCTGTCACTAAACCCACTCAGCTTTCTGCTCGAGAAGTCAGGGACGGGATTTCAGTTTCGAAGAGGTGATTCACGCATGACCCACCTTTTTTACATGGACGATCTCAAACTGTTCGCTCCAAATGCAACACGGTTGCAGGAACTGCTGAAAATCAGATGTGATTTCAGTAGTTCCATCAACATGGAGCTAGGAGTGGATAAGTGCGCGATTCTTCATGTGGACAGGGGTAGGGTGGTACACTCAGATGGAGCCAATATCGACTCCATGAACATCCGCACCCTGTCTGAAACTGATACATACCGGTATCTAGGTATGTCGCAGAGTATTGGTGTTCACGAGGCAGGGGTGAAACAGGCGGTTTGTGACGTGTTTTAGGAGCACCTGACAAAAGTTCTTGAGAGCTATTTGTCGGGCGGTAACAAGATACGAGCATTCAACGCCTGGGTCATGCCTGTTCTTTTGTACACCTTCGGCATACTCAGATGGTTACAGACCGAACTGGACGCCCTGGATCGAAAAGTCCGCACTACTATGACACTCCCTAGGATGCATCACCCGAGATCGTCAGTGATGAGCCTGTATATCCCACGGAAACAAATGCACAACCGCGAGATATGCAGCCTACGAAGTTACTTCCTGTCGAAAGTCGATAGTGACTTGCATAGAGTTGTCATAGCGTGTGATAAAGGACTTACCTCTCTATCCATGGCCCAAGAGAACTGGCAGGAACCGGCTGTACTTAGCACTACTGAGCGAGAGGCCATATGGAAAGACAAAGAGCTGCACGATAGGTTCTTCAAGGCCCTTTGTGGATCCTTCGTAGATCAAAAGGCCTCCGTGCACTGGCTGCGCTTCGGAGATCTTTTTGCGGAGACCGAGGGTTTTATCTGTGCAATACAGGATCAGGTGGTCAAGACGAACAACTATAGGAGATTCATAATTAAAGATGGCACCTTAGACGTTTGTCGGTTGTGCCGTTAACCAGGGGAGACCCTGCGTCATATAACCTCCGGTTGTTCCATGCTTGCCAACACTGAGTATTTGCACAGGCACAACCAAGTAGCCAGGATACTACACCAAGAGATCGCTCTTAAGTGTGGCCTCATATCTCGACGGTTGCCATATTACAAGTACACGCCGGAGCCGGTTCTCGAAAACGATCGCGCCAAGCTCTACTGGGACCGACCCGTCATCACGGACAGGACTATTCCTTCGAATAAGCCAATGGATCGGGCGCAGTCAAGGGTGTTTTTGGTTGATATCACTATCCCATATGATGAAAACCTCGTTCAGACTGATGCCGATAAAAGGACCAAGTACCTGGACATGGCACACGAGGTTACTGATATGTGGCGAGTGGAATCCACCGAAATCATCCCCATAGTCCTGTCCATACGGGCTAATTCCAGCCGACCTTGAACGTCACCTATGGCGGCTGGATCTCCGAGGCAGACCAATAATTGCAGCAATGCAAAAAGCAGTCCTCCTCGATAATGCCCGGATAGTTCGACGCTTTCTCTCCACGTCGCACTGAACTTCAGCCGACTGTGCTTCCGCTGGAGGTGCTCCTGCCACTTCGCCTCGTGCCAAGTGAGCAGAGAGGCTCTTATTTTATATTCGTAAATAATAATAATAACTTAGTTATTTTGGTCCAATTTGATTTTGCCTGTCCCTGAATCCGCTCAGCTTTCTGCTCGAGAAATCAGGGACAGGATTTCAGTTTCGGAGAGGTGATTCACACATGATCCACCTTTTCTGCATGGACGATCTCAAACTGTTCGCTCCAAATGCAATACGGTTGGAGGAACTGTTGAAAATCACTTGTGATTTCAGCAGTTCCATCAACATGGAGCTTGGAGTGGATAAGTGCGCGATCCTTCATGTAGACAAGGGTAGGGTGTTACATCCAGATGGAGTCGAAATCGACTCCATGAATATCCGCACCCTCTCTGAAACTGAAACATACCGGTATCTGGGTATGTCGCAGAGTATTGGTGTTCACGAGGCAGGGGTGAAACGGGCGGTTTGTGACGTGTTTTGGGAGCGCCTGACCAAAGTTCTTGAGAGCTATTTGTCGGGCGTTAACAAGATACGAGCATTCAATACCTGGGTCATGCCTGTTTTTTTGTACACCTTCGGCATACTCAGATGGTCACAGACCGAACTAGATGCCCTGGATCGAAAAATACGCACTACTATGACACTCCATAGGATGCATCACCGAGGTCGTCAGTGATGATGAGGCTGTATATCCCGCGGAAGAGTGGCGGTCGTGGCCTTCTAAGTGCTAAACAAATGCACAACCGCGAGATATGCAGTCTCCGAAGTTACTTCCTGACAAAAGTCGATAGTGAGTTGCATAGAGTTGTCATAGCTTGTGATAAATGACTAACCCCTCTATACATGGCCCAAGAGAACTGGCAGGCGCCGGCTGTACTTAGCACTAGCGAGCGAGAGGCCACCTGGAAAGACAAAGAGCTGCACGGTAGGTTCTTCAAGGCCCTTTGTGGATCCTTCGTAGATCAGAAGGCCTCCGACCAATGACTGCGCTTCGGAGGCCTTTTTGCAGAGACCGAGGGTTTTGTCTGTGCAATACAGGATCAGGTGGTTAAGACGAACAACTATAGGAGGTTCATAATAAAAGACGGCACCTTGGACGTTTGTCGTTTGTGTCGTCAACCAGGGGAGACCCTGCGTCATATAACCTCCGGTTGTACCATGCTTGCCAACACTGAGTATTTACACAGGCACAACCAAGCAGCCAGAACACTACACCAAGATATCGCTCTTAAGTGTGGCCTTATATCTCGACGATTGCCATATTACAAATACACGCCGGAGCCGGTTCTCGAAAACGATCGCGCCAAGCTCTAATGGGACCGACCCATCATCACGGACAGGACTATTCCTTCGAATAAGCCTGATATCGTGCTGATGGGTCGGGCACAGTCTAGTGTGTTTTTGGTTGATATCACTATCCCATATGATGAAAACCTCGTGCAGGCTGATGCCGATAAAAGGACCAAGTATCTGGACCTGGCCCACGAGGTTACTGATATGTGGCGAGTGGAATCCACCGAAATCATTCCCGTAGTCCTATCCATGAACGGGCTAATTTCAGCCGACCTTGAACGTTACCTAAGGCGGCTGGATCTCCGAGGCAGATCAATAATTGCAGCAATGCAGAAAGCAGTCCTCCTCGATAATGCCCGGATAGTTCGACGCTTTCTCTCCCCGTCGCACTGAACTTCAGCCGACTGTGCTTCCGCTGGGGGTGCTCCTGCCACTTTGCCTCGTGCCAAGTGAGCAGAGTAGCTTAAGTTTATATATTAAAATAATAATACTTTTATTTGACCAATTAATGTTAACAATACATCTTACATCTAATTTAGGGCTAGTTATTGTAACAGGTAGAGTACTGAAGACGAAAGGTAGGACTTTGAAAAATCATCAGAGAGCTCCGTTGCTGATGGAATCGTAGCTCAGGACTTTAATCAGTAATTTAATTCATTATCGAAAGAGCTTATGCAATCGACATCAATTAATGTATGGATCTTCCAAAATTCATCCCTAATCAGCAATTGATACAGTACTAAAATTCACACCTTAATCCCTTACTTGGTAACAGTACTAAAGTTCACACCTTAAAGCCATATAGTTTCGTAATAATAAACCAGCTCTATAGTCAACGTAGCTCTTTCGTAATTTTTCTGTCCCAACATTCGAATTCGGAACTCTACCTGTTGGACTACACGGGTTTCCTATACAATCAGTCTAGATTTTCCATCATCAGAATAAACATCGACAAGGAGAATACCTCAAAAATCAAAATTTCGAAAATACTTGGTATTTAACTCGTGTAAAAATTTACTTGCAACAAATCAAGTGAGGTATTTTTTTTTTTGCGAAAGCATACGTGACGTCACATGGACCACGTCTGTCCTTCGCGAATTCGCTTTAACTAGCACATTTATGAAATAATACTGTAGAAGGGTCTCAAGTTACGTAAGTCATCCAAGCCGAAAGTAATTGTGAAATAATCTATTTTCATCAATAGGTTCCAAATGCGTCATCAACTTTATAAGTAAACCTAATATTTTCCTACATCTATAAGATATCAAGTTGAAGGAAGCTTGGCTTAATGATACAAAGATAGCGATTGAGTGTTTAAAATACTTTAAGCGTTATGAGTTATGACATTAACTAAGCTAGACTAAGATTCTATTAGTAATAACGACAACAAATGGAATCATGTAAGAATAAATAACTATTTCAAACGTTACTGTGTTTGACTCAAGTATCCCCTGATATTCATTCAGTTGGAGAAAAACTAGAGTAATCGCCGTTTGCTTGTCACTTAACACCTCGATTGAAATTTCGCCTACATCGGTAGGAACAGACATTAATTTATGCGTAAGCCACCTATAAATTAATCGGAATTGATAATAGAAAATCATATGTCTTCGAGTTTTCCTGCCGTGACGACTTGTGGAAAATAACTTTTCAGTTTGTAGCGAGTTGACTCGGTTTTAGAATAAGCCTTGAAAATGAATTCCACGATTGCTGTTGTGATACTCGTGACTGTAATTGTCGGGCCTGTGACATCACGGTTCTTCGTCGGAGGTCCAGTAACTCGAAAAACCTGCCTGTCGTTAGGACTAAGTGTAAGTAAATTTGTAGACCCTTTTGAGGCGTGCAATTTACCCTTAACAAATTGGAGTAACGAGTATCGTTACTTTTCAGTGTTTCAGGTCAAAACTTCCTTGTTGCTCAAATAGCTACGGTGGACACACTATGGGATCAGTGACGTGCTTTAAATTTGGAAAGGGGAGGTGTCAGACCAATGAAAGCATTCCAAACTTTGACGAGTATATAAGGTTAGCTAGGAATCTGAACAGCACAAATTTTGAAGAACTGAAGAGAACATACTGGGCTTCTATTTCGGGTCTCTGTACAACAAAGCCGAACTTAAAAGACGTACATTCATCCAAAACACACGTTGTCTATTGTCTGTATTTTTTGGTTGTACACGTTGATAGTTAGTCTGAAGTGTGTCAATTATAGCAATAAATGTAAGCTTCCTGTATTGTGCTCAACACTAGTAAGATTATTATAAATTTTGAATCTATGTTTGCTTTAGCTATGGAATATTATGGTGTAATCACATAAATGATTTTGTAAAAATTAGCATCATTATTATGCATTTTCGCATTATTAGTGATACATAAAGGTTTTTTGATCGTTTCCATAGCGTGCGCATCAAAATATTCTCTGATTAGCTAAGGTAAATTCCTAAAGCTAACCTGTCCTTGCATCATAGGAATTATAGAGAACTAAAAAAAGGCATTTAAGAATAATTGTTTCTTTGGATCTGCCAGTCCTAATACTGTCAAGGCGTTGAAGAAGTTGGCACTTGATATTATCCATTGGGACCCTTGGCAATGACAGTGACTCATTATCACTAGTACTCGTTTTAATGATTCAAAAGCTGACAATCACTGACAATATATTGTCCTATAGGACATCCATTTTTTGTCTTCTGCGCACGTGAATGCTTCAAAAAAGAGTACTGCATCTCAACTACTTCTTACTGTAGTAATAGTGGTTTACATAGAGAAAATCAAAAAAAGCAAAAACTAGCCTTGACTAAGACGTTTATTATATTTAATATATGCCGCACAATTTGTGCAAGAATATAGCCACATGGTAATAAGAAGCCATTATCATTTCAAATGAGCATATATCAACGTTTATTGCTTTAGCGATGCGTTTTTTATTTTTAGTTGTGCAGAGGACCGAGCTCTATAAATATAGGTCTCGTCTGCAATAGCGTAAGGTGACCACAAATTATAGCTTTTTTTTTCAGAACACACATTGGTAATTAAAAAATTAAAATGTTACAGAAGTTTTAACTACAGGGTTACTGAGACAATGATATAAATTTTTAAAATCAGTAGGATCAATTTTTTTTATTTTTTATCCTCTTTCTCCAGCCCTCGGCATCGAAAGTGGCAGAACTTTCAAAAAAATACAAAATCAAGTGTAAAAGATGCATTATATTTCACAAAACTTTTGAACATAAATAGTTTTTGTGCTTTAAAATGTCCGATAATCTGCAATGTTTTGGGCACATTACAGTCAATTTTTTGTCGTCGAAAAAACTTTAGCGCTCCGCCAATATATAAAGACCCACATTTGGTCTAGACTTTTAGTGTTCATGAGCTTACTTTTGATAAAAGGTAGTTTTATAGTGCTCACTTCGATCTCATTTATCTACGTAAGTATTTTTTTGTTTTTACCGTAATTTTGTGCCTTTAAAGTTTCAATATTTTAGTTTTGCGCCTTTAAGACAATACATTCGTGATTTTTGATTGACAGATAACAACTATAAAATGGGCAGCGCAAGACTGTTATTGTGCCTTCTAGTCTGTGCACTAATTTTGATATTAGTCCAAGGAAGACAATCGGATTTGGTAGGTTGAAATATGAATCTCATTTGCAGTAATATTGTCACAGGATTTCACTTACATGAGTTACAATGTGAACCCCAAGATCTGATGATTAGACTTAGAAAAACAAATTTTTCATTAAAATTTATTCTTTTTCAAGTCCAAATAAATCTAGTTCAATCCATTGAAGTTTATAATAAGCTTCAAATTTTAAATCGAAAAAATACTCAAAGAAAATTTTATAATTTCTCACTCATCTTCGACGTAAATCCTGTAATGTCGATTTTATAACTCAAAATTTTTTTTTCTAGTACGGTTTTGAGACACAGTGGAGAAAGACAGGTTTAAATAATGGTCTCAGTAAAACCTCGTCGCCGGGGAGTAATTCATCGGAAAATTATGACGAAAATAAGAAAGACCCTTTTTTTTAAATTGTTTAAAAATTTTTACTTGATTCAAGAATTTCATTTTGAAGGCCAAGAAATTATTCTTGATGTGAGAAAATTTTTCTTGCGTCAAGAATTAATTCTCTTGACTCAAGAACTAACTTTTATAATTTTTATATTAACTTCATATTTTATTATTATTTAAGTATAGCATATGGTTATATAAATCTATCGCCAATGTATAAATATGTACTATACTGTGGCCTTGTGAATGGCAATTGCTGTTGGGCCTATGTAAAAATAAATAAATAAATAAATAAGAACATCATTTTCTTCAAAATGGTATTCTTGGTTCAAGATTTCGGCTGCCCAATTTTAAAACAAAGTAAGGGACAAAAATTAAATTTCAATTTAATCATGTTCATTAGAACGAATTCGACTTCATTAGAACGAAAAATGCTAAAAAATCGTCTTTGAAAAATTTGTTCCTTACTGTGCTTTGAAATTGGGCAGCCGATTTTCTTCCTTGAATCAAGGAAAATTTTTTATCAGTGTGATGAAATTTTTCATATTTAATAACAACTAGTGTCGATAAGTAGCATTTAAATTAAGTATTGCAATGAATTCCATTAGTTTTAAATTTAAGCACTCTGTAGTGAGAACATATTATCTAAATTAATAGTAAATTCCCTGGATACTTATTTTTACTATATTTGAATAAATGTATCGTTGTTTATAATATGTCGGTTAATTTAAAAATAAAAAATATACTTAACAAATTACTAGGCTATAATACTCATGTAATTGTTAAAAATAGAATAATAGTCAGTTTTCTTTAATTCGAATGTCCCATCTGCGCGGGATATGTTCCACATGTGCCGTATATGTTCCACATGCGCAATGCATGCAATATACGTAAAATAATTAAATAAGATAATTAATTAACAACTTTATCAATGAGATTGTCCTCAATACACTTTGTTTTATTACTAATAGTATAGTGCCCTAATGATGCGTATTACTAATGCAAAAATGACCCAAGTCAGTAGAGAACACTTTAAATTAGTTACGACGTTATCAACAGATCGCATTAAGTTCTACAACAATGTTGACATTGGTTCTAGCCTCACCATGTAGACATTAATAGTAAAAGAGTCTGGTAAATATTTTTGGAATGAGCTAATTCCTGCATGTAGCCCAGTCACGAACCATTGTACGCAATACAAAATTTTATCTAGTTTTTACCATAATTACTAGCTACCTTATAATTTAACAAATTATAAAGTACAATTCTAGTCAGCAATTATTATTATTTATTAGATTTAGATATTTTTTCCACAGGTCCTGTACTGAACATCCTGTCCATAAAATGCTTCAGATCTAGATGTCGTTCAATTTTTTCTAAATCCTTCACATAATTATTGTAGTCTCTTTGAAAATCTTCATCATCTTTTAATTCCTCTATATGCCGTGAATCTTCAAAGCGAAACATCTTGTCCGGAGTAACACAAGAACTGCTTACCAGGTAATCACAGTATCGTTTCATCACTAGAGAACTTCTGTTTCCAAATTTTTTGTGACAACATGGTTCTGACGACAGTCCACACTGAAAATATAAACATGCTCATTAAGTACAAGTGATTAAAATAAGACGATAGTTATTACTTAAATACTCGCTTTAGCCGGTTCCATAGCTAAGAGGTTGGAACCGAACCCTTATAAGCTCAGTGAGCTGCGAAACAGTGTAAAAAAAATACTCACTTTGCTCCACTCGGGAAGACATTCCACTGGCTTTTCTGTTGGTTCGGTCACTATCATGGTCATGTGTCACCCTCTAAAATGAATATAGCTGACTCTGAGGCCATCTGTTGTCATTATTTTACATGATAACCTAAGTGAACAGTACTGACAATTATTACATCAGCAACGGAAACATCATCGCATTACCGATAAGATATCAGCATCCTGTTTTGAAAAAAAATGCTACTGGGTTTTTCACAACAACAAGGGAACAAACAAGTCGTACGTCATACGAGGGTATATATGACTGGTCTTCATAGGGGACATCAGTGTTCTACACTGTAAAAAAAGCGGTGTTAAAATGGACTCATTTTAACACCGCTGTGTAACACCGATGAATTAACACCGGTGTTAAAATGTTTGTCCGCGGTGTTAAAAATTCGGTGTTAAACCGGTGTTGAATCGGTGTAACCGGTGTAATACCGGTGTTACATTGGAGTAAAGTTACTTTATATTACTGTGAGTCTTGAAAAATTGATGGAACACAGGAAGTATTAAATATAAATATTAAATATTAATTAAAATTGAAAGAATAATGTTTATTATACAACTTGAAAGAAGTAAAATAAAACATAAATTAATTTAAGATATTAAATACAACAATTTATAAAATATTTACAATAATAAATGTTTAGTAACTATGTAATAATTATTTTTATCATAACTTTGGTGTTTTTCATAACATAATGGAAATTTTAAACCCGAAAAATTAATAATTTGATAATTATGTTCTTTTTTTTCAATTATTTCATTTGCACATAGGCTCGAATCGTAACAAATAGTCTCCCATAGTTTACAACATACCATTAAGCTATTATTATAAACAAAAATTTTTTTTATTTCACCGTAAATTGGTAAATATGTCAAGTCATCAATGCCTTTTACGCCGTTTTTCAAAAATGGAGTTTTCATCAGATCTCGACGTTTTGAGGTCCTAGGAAGCTATTTTGACGGTTCCCGTGAGGGTGTCACCTATGTCTGTATGTGTGTGTGTGTGTGTGTGTGTGTGTGTATGGATGTATGTAAACCTCTTATAACTTTTGAACGGCTCAACCGATTGGACTTTACCAAACGGCGTTCTAAAGAGTTTTACCAAACTTTGATTTCCTGAAAATTTGAACCGATTCAGACCGGTAGATTCCAAGAAATCTCAAAAAAACTACGAAAAAATTTTTTTTCAAAAGTGGTTTTTTTGAGATAACTTCAAAACGACTACACCGATCGATTACATAAACTAATCAGCTCTTGAAATCGAAAAAACACGTCGATCGCCGCTGAGCGAGACAAAATCGGTTGATTCGTTTGTGAGATATCGTGAACGAAAGAAATCGAAAAAATTGAATTTTTCAAGAAAAACGCTAAAATTTTTTGTCTGATTGATTTGTGTTCGAAGAGCTCAAAAATATCGAACAGCTTTATTTTTGAGCTCGAAATAACATAAAAATTAAATTTTTGAGCTCGAAGAGCTCAAAAACATCACATCTAGTGGCAAAATTGCAAACGCTTCATGACTGAAATGAGGGGGAAGTTGCAGGGATGGCCTTTAGGGTCAACCGTTTTTCAAATTTTTTTTATGTGAAAAAATTTTTTTTATTACTCATGCGGGGAAAGTAGTATCTTTTCGCTTGCTTTTGGGGTCGAAAAGACGCTAATTGCTCACTTCACAATTACCACACAAGTTTTGAGTAAATTTAATGTCGATTTGAGTGCGACAAGTAAACTTCGCGCACGCAAATTTTCATTGGCACACGCGAATTGTATTTGGCGCATGCTAAATGACAAAACAATTGCTAAACTTAGAAAAAAATCGTTAAATTAATAACTAAAAAAAGACAATCGAAGTGTCAACATTAAAATTTGTGAGGTTGAAGTAACACATGACGTATTTATTTATGTTTAAACGTAAAATCAAAGTCAGAAAACGAATGATTTTTATGATTTCGTACACAGTAAAAAATTTGTTATTGTTTTGTGGATTAAAAAGTTTTTTTAGTTATAAATTAAGATTTGTCAATCTGCTAAATTTTTCGTGCATACTTTGCATAAACATTATTTTTGATACTCAATTAAATTATTTTTATACACATTTCGTGTTGACATTGAAAAAGAAATTTTTTACTGTGAGTTTTTAATATTTAAATTTGCTATTTTGTAATTTTTAAACTTATCATTTTGTTTTCTTGGAGTGGGGGGGGCTCCGCCTCCCCAACCCCCCGCCGGGGCTCTGCCCCGGACCCCATATTCGTACTCTAATTATCCCCGCATTCGTAATAAAAAATAGTATGTGCAACTCGTGCGAAGTTGTCAATTGCCCACTCGAGCGAATGAGCGCACTCGCTTATACTATAATATCAATATGTACTTATTTAGAATTTTGCTTAACTATTTATTTCTAATTATCAAATATATACCGTTTAATTATAAAAATTGCGTTGGTTAAAATATATTCAACATCGGAAAATTTTTAACACCGTTTTAACACCGAAAAAAAAAATTACACCGCTTACGGTGTTACTGTAACACCGGTTTCGGTGTTAAAATTAACACCGAAAATTTTAACACCGTACATCGCCTGGACTCACACCGGTTTTTTTTTACAGTGTATTAGCATCTGTGATGAACTGGTCTACACTGTAAAAGTTCGCTGCAAAATTTTAAAATGGCCTGTTTAATCCTTTTGTTCATTTCGATGGTTGCAATGGTGATAGCTGAAACAGAGTCTAAGGAGTGTCTTCCTGTTAATCACTACGTAAGTTGAATTTGCGTGCTGTTCTCAAAAGTTCAGTTATGTTCTTTTATTAAAGTAATTAATTGTAGATTATTTTTTTTTTCAATGTAGAAACCTCAACGATTGTTGCCCCGTTGAAAAACTAGTGGATGGAAGAAAGACTACTGTTGAGGGAATCTGTGACATTTTAGACAGTGATAGGTGCCGAGCAATCGATGAGGTTCCAGTATTGAGGAAAATGATGGAAACGAATAAGAAACTCTTGAAAAATCACCCTACTTTTGATCATCCTTCGTTGGCCCGAAAATGAACATCAGAATTATAATTTCTTTATTATTAAGAGTAAATATTGTATATAAGTGTCAATAAATTATTTATGGTTTTTGTAAATACAGCTTAATTATTTTAGATTAAATTAAACCTAGATCCCCATATTTTTCATCTTAGAACAGACAAATTATCCGATTTTTTAAAAAAATCAACGATCATCATCACGAAATGGCGTCTACGATCAGCTTGATCACTAAATGGCGGCGATATATAGTCCGCTTACTTAGTAAGAGATTAAGTGACCGCCATTTGTAATCAAGCTTATCATAGACGCTATTATATAATGACAAAAATTTACTTGCTCATCAAAATAATTGTTTCTGAAATATTATCTATTATTAGTAATAACATCGAGGAAGTATATATATATTTTAATATATATATGTATATAAACTCCTCCTATCGAGTACTAATATATAAAACTATTAGAAATAAAATTTTTTTCACATTAATATTTAGTGTCTAATATTACAACAATTCTAAATTTTAACTATGACAACATATGAAATGAGGGAAATAAACAATACGAGAGTATATCGAATAATTTTTATTACACTTATCTATTTACATTATCTCATTGTTTTAGACTAAGTTGGACATTTTTGTAACAAAAAGTCATCTTAATTTTACTAGCAACTATCAGTCATAATAAATTATTATATTAAATAACATTCTTTTTAAGATTAGCCCTTAGTTCTTCCTTTGAAATAAATTCACTGATTTCATCATCATTAAACTTAACTATCTCTTCCACCTTAATCCTTTCCGACCTATTAACATAACTATCAGTCACCTTTATAAATTCTTTAACCTCAATTTTACTCGTGATTCCCCGATAACGCGAGTACACATCCTCGATATCAAAATACACATTCGGCGGCAAAATAGTCACCAAATCACCATTGAACTTTTTCGTCTTTACAATGTACTCGATGTACTCAGGCAAGGTCGGATACTTTCCAGAATCTTTAACGCACTTGATAAACAGGTTGTACAGAGACAGAATTCTCCCGTTCGAATTTATACATTATCTGCATCAGCTTGAAGCAGAACAATAATATTTACGTGGTTTCATCATCATACGACTGACCCATCTCCGGGAATTCCGTACTAAATAATTGATAACGGGTCACGGGTTACCGAGAAGCACTTGTTCAGAAATGAAGACTCCATGGCATATTGCGTTTGACCAGGCCGATTGGTCGATTATATGGTTTTTACAATTTCACAGTATCAATAAGCAAAATTGAAGCGTGGTAAGTTCTTTGAATGAAGTTATGATTTGTGATGATCTATTGATATGTAAAGTTAAGTATGTAATTTTCTAGTTTATGTTTTATCGTGATTAGACCTAGTACTATAAAAAGTTAAGTTTACTTTTTAAGTTAAAATGAGAGCCACCTGGACTGTTCAAAAGTTATTTTTCTATTCTTTGTAGCTGTAAGATTAGTTTTAATTAGAAAACTTAGGATTTAAGCTTTATTTTTTAAATAAATCTTGTTAATAACTTTTTTCATCATTAATTTATTACAAAAGTAAACACTGCGACTTTAAATGCTATTTTGTTACTTTTATGCTTCTTTAGTTGGTATTAGAAATGCATTTAGAAATTAATAATGAACAATGTAGTTTTGTCGAAACGATAATTAGCATAGTAATTAATTTATCTAAATCCGTCCTGAAATGAATAAAGTTTTTATTGGACTACAATCGTAAACAAACCGATATTAGTTGAAAAAGCTATGTAAACTTCGTTATAAAACGTTATCGCTTCGACCTTCGATCTTCTCAGTGACAGACTGTGACTAATTGGATTGTTAATAATGTATTTAAATAGTTCACATTTAGTAAAGTAATCAGTCATACAGTTTCACTTACATCGGACCTACGTCGCATTTCTAGACCATGGCTCTGTTTCATGACTTGTCAACTGACGATCCCGAGGATGGAAACATCTTTCACTGTCTCTGTCGTGACGGAACCGCCGAGAGCTTGCGGTCATTCAAGATGCTCATCAGCGACGTAAACAGTTACTTGTTGCAAGAGTTTGACTCTTCTGGACAACAATGTGTTCATATTGCAGCCAGCCAAAGCACAGCTGAGGGTCGATTAATCTTCAAATTTCTAATTCGCTGGGGTGCTGACATCAACATCCAGGACAAGATTCGTGGTGACACTCCGCTTCACATAGCGGCTCGCACAAGGAACTCCGTGCTAGTCGACTGGATCTGCCAGCAACCTACCGCAAAAATAGACGAACGCAACTTTGAAATGAAGACTCCATGGCATATTGCGTTTGACCAGGCCGATTGGTCGATTATATGGCTTTTACGATTTTACAGTACCAATAAGCAAAATTGAAGCGTGGTAAGTTCTTTGGATAAAGTTATGATTTGTGATGATCTATTGATATGTAAAGTTAAGTATGTAATTTTTTGTCATACTCGCTCCAAAAGTTCAACTTTTTAGCGCTGGGTGGCGGCCGTAAAGCGACTTTTTTCTAGAGACTCTACCATATCGTCTTTTTTTCACGGCCTAGGCCGTGAAGTTTACCCCCTCCCTTTTTTTACGGACTGTTTACGAGTACACCCGTACCGAAATAAGAAAGATTGTACAAAAAAAAGTCACACTCTAGTGTACCGACCGATGATTTTGAGTAATTTTTAAACTTAGTTACTATTGAGTGGCGCTCATGATTTTTCAGCTGGCAGTTTGTTACGAAGCGGACCTAAATATTTCACTGTACTTATCCATCAAAAGTTGACTTTCGGAGCGATAATGACAAAAAGTATTGTATGTCATGTGGCCGTTCAGTGGCGATTTTGACAGCGACTATTTTTCGATATTCGCTTTAACGCTTGTGACACGAATATTCGAAAATGGGGGTAAATTTCCGTCCTCGGCTACGCCTCGGACGTTAAAAATATGCCCGTTTTTCGAGCATTCCCACCACAAACATTAAGCTCATATCGAAACTCGTCGCTGTCGAAAACCGCCACTTCACGGACTTATGACATAAATATCTATTCGTTACTTTTATGCTTCTTTAGTTGGTATTAGAAATGCATTTAGAAATTAATAATGAACAATGTAGTTTTGTCGAAACGATAATTAGCATGGTAATTACTTTATCTAAATCAAAAGGTTGGCAATAGCCTAATCGGCACGGTGCCTGCATTCGAAAGAGTAGGGCCGTGGTTCGATCCCGGCACGCAACAATAATTATTATTTTCATATTAATATTCATGTGCGTTACGTTGCCAGCCTCTGTACCGATCGGGTTTTCTGTGGTTTTCCCATATGGTATGGAGGTAAAATTTAATTATAAAAATATCTCCATACTGTTTAAGATCGTAATGCGAATGCAGGTACTGATTATAATGCGTAAGTCGTCCACAGACGTAGCACCATGTGTGTCAAATTTGAAAGCATTGCCATGCAGGGGGGTGGGGAGGAAAGTAGTTGAATGCATAATGGTGTGATAAATGGTGTATATAAAATGAGAGGTAAAAATTTGAAAGTAGAAACAAAAGGTGTGTAAAAACTCCCCTACCCTCCCTTGTAAAACACTCTAAAGTGATACAAGTAAAAGACCATCATATCATATCATATCATACTTTATCTAAATCCATCCTAAAATGAATAAAGTTTTTATTGGACTACAATCGTAAACAAACCGATATTAGTTAAAAAGCTATGTAAACTTCTTTATAAAACAATAGAATGGACTTTCTACGATTGAAAATGTCATTGATATATGAAAGTAATCAGTGAACTTGTCGATAAGATATTGAATCATGAATCGATTAATTTTTTTTCAAGTTGTACGTTTATTAGTTGTGAAGAGGGGGTATATATAATATTAATATAATTTACTAATAAGAAAAATAGATGAATGTTTTATGCATCTATACAAAGACAAATAATTTCCTTTAATGGTATTTAATAATTTTCGCAATTTCCAAATTCTATTAAAAATTAGAAAAGCTATTAGAATTCTACATAATTTAAGGAATCAAGTTTTCTTAAGTCATTATCTAGCCACGATGAAATCTTTTCTTACATTCACTTAAAGGAACATGTAACACCTCTCCTCCCCCCCCCCTCTTGACTTACGCACCCGTAATACAGTTTGTGTAATGTCTTTTAATTTATTTAATTATTGAAGCCAAAATTCTTGAGTATGAAATTGTCCTGCTTAATCTCTTGCTACGTGATATATTGTCACTTATCACAATGATTATAAGCTTTGTCTTCTTTCAACTGGTTGTAACCACACTATCATTTCTTATCGATAATTACATTTTATATTCAAACAAACTAATATGATTAAATGTTTCCATGTTTCACAGTACTTGTACAAAAGTTATGAATTTACACACACAATCTACCTTGAGCCGTTGTAATTCATTTGGCGCCACACTGTCTGACAGGCTGTACCGAACTCTACCGTCTTAATAAATAATTTTTTCCTATCTGCAGATCTTTTTAATATCGAATTTACCAACAACGTGCATTGATAATGATTCAAACCTCCTATGAATGAAAACAAAGTCGATTAGTACCAAGAGACATCGCTTCAACGACCAGGAAACTTTTGGTTTTACTATTGAACGGTAGAATGCAGACTGACCCGGTGAAAACTATTTCATCAAAGCTGACCTAAAAGGTTCCGCCCCTAAAATAGATGAAGTAATCTAGTTATTAATTTGTATGATATGTTGACGTTACTTGTTACGTGATTAAATATTCTGAGGTCATGCACTATCAACTAGCCTAGCTGAGCATTAGAAACAGAATAAATTTACCTTCTATAATCTACGCATAGACATCTTGCCGGTAAAGATGAGCGTAGTTGACAGGGTAGGTTACTGCTTTACCAAAGCCAATTTATGTATACTAACAAATAAATAACAAATAAATTACCTATGTTCTTAAAACTCATGACAGAAAAATAGACTTAGGTGGAAAAGTCGTGAAATTAAATTAATTAATTATCATGCATGAGTAAAGCTGAAATTAAAGAGGCGTAAGTGATACGTGAATTCCTATTCTTTGTCTATTAAACTGTCGAAAAAAATTTTCGCATGTTGTTAGGTCGTAAAAAGTTTACGAATTTAGGTATTGCTACAAGTATTTAAAAAGCCTGTTTATTTGTTCTAGAATTCATTCTACCACTGGATATAGAAGTTAACGGTAACTGAAAATGAAGATAATTGCATTCCTGATTGCGCTAACTGCTTTGGCGGAAGCAATTATACAGCCGCCGACTACTCAGCTACCGACCGCCCCGCTACCGACTACCCGGAAACCGACTACCCCAAGAGAAGTGGTCCGTCGTTTCTTGAGATTTGGATGAAGATAGACATCTTCTCAGTCGTTTAAGCAGGAAAGATATGGCATTAGTTGAAGATTATGTTTGTCATTGCGAATTGCACGTAAACTGCACTATTTTGATCTCTAATTGTAATAAGTAATAAGTATATTTTTTAAGGAATGACCGCTCTGATGCATAAAAAAATCTAATTTCAATAATCTCAATTATGCTAAACGATAATTGTAATAAGGTTTGGAATAACGTTTTATAAATTTATAAATTGTTGTTACTAAAATAAAATCCGTAGAAAAGTGGACTATGAGATGTAAGGAATTTTACGCTTTTTTTGGTACTACTATCAAGGCTCCGATAGCAAAGGAGCCTATCTTCAGAATAATTCACTACAGCCAAGCCCAAAGGCGACGGTGCCTCAGCTTGAAAAAAAAAGGTATGTGTCTTACATTGACATATTTTAGAAAATTCAACTTAAATATTTAATAAGACATCTAAGTAAAACAACATTTTTTAGAACATTGCATTTATTTTAATGCTTTGAAATCTAAAGATTACAAAAAATAATGCCTTAATTACAATCAATTTAAATGGAAGCTAATTTTTAAAAACGTACAAAATAAACTCCTGCGTCTTTTGCCTCAGACGCTCTTCGGATCGTTCCAAATCATTCACTGTCTCCTTCATAGATTCCAACTCTTCAAGATCAATTTCTTCATTTTTTTCTAGTTTGGTGTAAACAAACCACAGTTTCTTTTGAATCCCAATCAATTTCATTTTGTGCGAAACAACTTTCGCTAGCCATCTTGTCTCTTTTGTTTGGCGAATAAGAAGGTTGTCTACTCCGTTACGTATTAAAGAGCCTGGTTCATTTTCCATTTGAAACGGATTTCCCAATCTGATTAAACGGTTAAATCTTTCGTAGAAAGCATTCAATTTCTCTATGGAATCCCCCATACGTTTTACTGTTGGATCGTTTGGGTCCAGGAACAATTGGCTGGTGTCAACGTTCTGAGAGACAAAAAGCTTAGACAAGGTCTTACGCTGGTCATCCATTGGCCCTCTGATACCTGGTACAGACAAGTAGACTTGCAGAGGGTGGCAATCGTTGTTCAATCCAAGATCTGGCTGCTGATAATTCCCGTCATCTTCAGTCAGCGCTGCACCAATTCCTAGAAAAAACAGACAATGAATACATAAATGGTAGAAAATAGAACGTACGCACTAGGGTGTGCCAAAAAAATATATTTTTTTTTTCCTTAGATACCATGTAAATATCATCCGAAATGACGAAAAAAAAATTCTGGTAACGTATGAGCTCTTAATATTAATATTAACAAGTGACGATTCATAATTTTTGATTTCCCATTTAAATAACACAGGAATTTTTTTCTTATTTTGTTTGGATTTTTAATGCATTTAAACGAATAATCCTCCAGTGAAAACAAATACTTATTTTTGTAGGGAATTTAACGATCTACAAAAAAGGTTTGAAATGATTTTTTGCTAAGTCAATTCCTTTAAAAGTTATTCGAGGTTAAAGTCCAACCTTAAATCGTAAACTATAATTTTTACATTTTTCATGTTCTATGATAAAAATAATGGCTCAAAAACATAAAATATCTTATTTTTGATGACTTTTGTTGTTTTTACTCGATAAATTCATAAAAAAAACTTTTTCGAGAAAACTTTAAAAAACCGTAAAGACTGATAAAAATCGGCAGTTTCGGTGACAAAACTTTTTTGGAACTAAACCAAGCATGATTTTCATGTTATTCGATCCGCTGAGTATGAATCTAGAGTTTATTTAGACCCTAAGCGATTTAAAATTTAAGTAAATTCCAAAAAACTCCTGAAAATAGATGAAAATTGCGATTTTGAATATGAATGACTTTCTTAGAATTTTTTTCATTTCCACAACCGCAATTTTCACCTATTTTCAGGGGTTTTTTGGAATTTACTCAAATTCTAAATCGATTAGAGTCTAAATAAATTATAGATTTTCAGCGGATTGAAATACATGGAAATCATGCTTGGTTTAGTACCAATAAATTCTTATGTCACCAAAACTGCCGATTTTCATCATTTTTTACGGTTTTCTAAAGTTTTCTCGAAATTTTGAGCGTGTATGGGTCAAACTGACCTCGGATTCAGATCCAGTGGCTCATAATACACTGTAAAAAAATTTGGTGTAAAGTTGGACCCGGCGACTTTTACACCACCGTGTAAGTGTGAAATTTCGGTGTAAAATTTCCTTCGTGTGAAATTTTCATTCGTGTAAATTTAACTACACTGTGTAATTTACTGTTTTACACCTTTCCGTGTTATTATTTATAATTTTACAAATAAAATAACTAATATTGGCTTCTAATCTATAAAAATCTACTCATAATCAATTACTTTCAAGATTTTGATAATTAGGGTGCATTCTAAAATGCGCTATACAGTAGCTGTAGCTGCAGCTGCAGTTGTAGCAGTCGTTTTAAGTAGAAATTTATTATTATGAGCAAAATTGGTAGATTAGTTTAGAAATGAGAGCCATTTGAATTTTTTGAAAATAGCGAAAATTGCATTTTCAATTATTTTATTCCTAAATAACTTTTGATTGAGAATAGATAGCTTATTTCTGAAAGATTCATCTTGAAGCTGCTGAAATTTTTTTCAATTCGACATATAAAACATTGACTGAAAGACGATTATTAGAGATTTGATTGAGATTAAAAATTATATTTTAATCAGTTTTCAGTGAACAGGTAGTATTAACACAAAGTGATCAAATATTGATTATTATTTTCACTTTTTCGCAAAAGATTTAAGTAATTATTGTATTGTATAATTTTTTAACAATTTATAATGTTGAAATCTATCTTCTAGTTCGAATGAGTCGAATATGGGATTTTTTTTACTGCAGCAGTAGCAGCATCTGCGTGCAAATTTTAAAAATTTAAAATTTTTAATTCAACAAAAATAATTCAAATTTTCAATAATTATCATTAACATTGAACTGTTAATATTATCAATTAATAGAATTATCGCATATAAAAATTTTGTATCGATAATTGTTATTAATATAATTTACTAATGTTACTATAATATTGTTGCTAATGTAATTATATAATTACACGTTGACATTTGAAAATTAATACAAATTAAACCCTATTGTTATTATAATTATTTTCGATAGTCGAAAATTAATAAGAATTAAATCCTATGGTTATAATAATTTTCTTCGACGTTTGAAAATTAATAGAAATTACACTCTACAGAAATAGTTTAGAAATAATTTTTTGAGCTCATATTAGGGTTTAAGTAATTTTTATCTCGATTGTTGCATAAAAATGTTTGAATTTCACACTACACTTCGTGAGATTTTTACACCGTCTGTGTTAAAAAATTTTACACCGAACCATTTACACCACACCGAGTCCAAAAAATTTTTTACAGTGTGCAGAGGGTGACAATCGTTGATCAATCCAAGATCTGGCTGCTGATAATTCTCGTCATGTTCAGTCAGCGCTGCACCAATTCCTAGAAAAAACAGACAATGAATAAGGTAAAGGACCCTGTTATTGACACTGTCCTAGTTTCTGACACTTTCAGCTTTATTTTAAATTTAACAAAAATCGTCATTATTTATGATAAAATGTATTATATTGAAATGTAAAGTAATTTATCCTACACGGAAAGAAAATTATATGAAAAATTACTATCTGATATCGTAATCCAGAACCAGAGATTCACCATCTCACTTTTCAATAGAGTACATTTTAAAATTTACTATACATCTACCTAACTTTACGATGTTGGAAAGTAATAAGTGGTAAAACTACAGTAAATTTTAAAGTGTAATATCTCTGGTCCTCGATTACGATGTAAAATAGTAATTTTTCATACAATTGTAGTAATTTTTCTTTTAATTTTTTTTCCGTGTATGTTTAATTGATATCAATATCAAATTTATTGAAATAATGACTACTTTTAAATAAATATTGAAAATTAAAATTTACGGTGACGACCATTTTTACCGAGAGTGTAAGCAACTCGGGTAAGAGTGAACCAAAATTGATTTGATTGTTTTTCCATTATATAGATGTAAAAACCAAGTAATAAACACATTGATAAGTTAATACTTAATTAAAATTTAGTTGAAAATTAGAAAAAACACTTATTTATTTATTTTATTGTTAAAATATGGGTGTCAATAACTGGGCCCAATTTTTTACGGATGTTACAGTTTCTGACACTATAACTTTAACCTATTATCAATAAAATTAACATTTATCGAATTTTTTTGAATTGTTTTGTTTGTGAAGAAAATTTTTGTTTCTATATTATTTTAAATTTTTATTAAGTTAATTATCCTGAAAAGTAAACAAAAATAATATTAAACTAGTGAAATTCGTTAAAGTTGAGTGTCAGAAACTGGGCCATATCGAGTGTCAGAAACTACAACACGAAAAATCCCCAGTGTCAGAAACTGGGTCCTCGGACATCGGTTTTTAAAATATTTATTTAAATTATTAACTAAATTTTATTAATTAAAAAACTCATATCATCGCTACCAGAACATTCTAAACTAGTTGAAAAAATCATTAAACATTCTTTAAATTGAGTTATATAATAACTTTATCAGTTCAATGTCAACGGTCACTCTTAAAGTGTCAGAAACTGGGTCCTTTACCTTACATTAACGGTAGAAAATAGAACGTACCCACCTTTTCGAAACAAACTAGCATCGCCCCGCCCCCTAGCTACCGTTTCTTAGCAACGCTCCACTCTTTAGTAACCGTTGCCTAGCAACAAAACATTACATCCTACCAAACGCCGCACTCATTATATGACTTACGAAGGATTGGAAACACATACACGGATTCTATGGTACTAAGTTTCACATAAAAATAGTTCTTACCCGCCATAATTGCGATGGAAACGACCAAAGTAATTGCCCTGAAGAACATCTTGATTCCGCTTCTCAGGCGATTATAAAACGACAAAGAATTAGAAGTCGTTTATATACCATAATTTTATTAATAATCAAAGCTCATTGGGGTTCCTGGTATTAAAAACTGCTTACTGCAGGATCCAATTTATTGCATTCCTATCGAATTTTAATTAATTCTTTTTAAAGAAGCTTCCAAAACCGCACATAATTCTAGTAACCATGTAGGTTTAATGGTGACTAATTCCACTAATAAACGTTTTATGTGACCCAAACATATTAAATCAAATTCCGTCGTTAATGGGAATGCAAATAAACGTTATCGAAGAATTCAATCTTATTCGAGGTATTCTAAGACGTGTCTTTGTTTGTTTTCAGTGCATCAATTCAAAATTGTTCTGTTGCAAGACGCAAAAGCTGGATAATGGAGAAATTGTTCCATCTAATACCAAATGGCTTTGCTCTCCAATCTCCTTGCTTTAAATTAAGAACTAATTTCAAAAAATACTATCCAGCACGTCTAAACAGGAAGCAGGCAAGTTACACGTTAAATAATGTCCAGTTTAAGCAACATATATTATTAATACTCGATCCTTTTGTTTCCTCCAACTTCGATAGGCATAAGGCATTCCATTCTTAATCAATATTTTGATAACCCGTGATCCCTGAGTTATTAGTATGACGTAGTTTTCACATGAGTTTCTTATGAATTATGTGTAGTCGGGAGTAGAACAAAGAACAATTTACGAGCGAAATTTTTGTTTATCGCCACTGCGGCCAACTGCGGAATCCCATATATTCTTGAATGGTATTTTTATGTGTCATGAGTCATAGGCTACATTGTACGACAAGAATTTCTAGCAAACGGAACACATAAACATTTGATTAAACAAAAATCTAGGAATAACTGCTGTTAGGAAACAACGTGCAACTATGAATATTGGCCATTAGTCAGTTGTTTGCGCTCTCTGAGTTCGTCAAACGTTACAGTGTTATGGCCTGCGAAAGTAAATCAATTACTTTGTATGAAGTATGCGTAGAACTAACAGATAAAATATTGTGCTAATGTGAATTATTTCACTGGTAATAGTCTTTAGTTGTATAGCGGTAATTGCTATGTATTAAGGACTCAATTTCAGCTTAGAATAGAGACGAAATTTATCTACTGTTGCTTTGCTTGAACCTAACAGCAAATAGGTCACCAGCGAAAAATATAATAAGTTAATTTGGGTATTCGCTGTATATATCTCCAGTCCTGTTTATTTGTTCGCAAAATTGTTGATGTACATAATTTTAAATAAATCATCTTATCTGGAGTTGTTTCGTAGAAATTTGTTATCTCCGAATTGTTTTTACCGAGCATGAAACTAGTTACTAAGAGATAAATTATTCATATATCAGCAAGCTTTTCGTTCATCACATTTGTTGCCTCGTAACACAAGTCTCATAATAGTGAATTTGCAAGTGGGTATTTAGATACTCATCTAGACACTCAGTGCGACATCAAACTTACTTCCGATAAGCAAAGTTCGGCGCTAGATTTGTTGCAAGGAAATTTTTATGCAAATTAAACGCCAAGTATTGTCGAAATCCTAGGTACAAAAACTATTATGAGAGCATCTGTAACCGAGCTAGAACATTTATATGAATGGAGTCCACTCGATTTCCTCGTCGCGTTATGTTGAGTGCAGTTGCGCACGCAAAAATAAAGGTTGGGAGGCCACTGTTGCACTTCAAAGACTGTGCCAGACGTGATATCTCAGCCTTTAAAATCGACTACTAGGGCTGGGAAAAACTCGCGGAGGATAAAGACGTGTGGCGCAAGTGTGTGGGTAATGGTCCCAAGTTGTGTGATGAGGCCCGGTTTAACTATTATCCGAACGGAGGCACAGGACACATCAAGCTGTCTTTAATCGATCTATCGGGAACTTCCCCTGTCAGCCCTGCGGTAGACTGTGCCGGTCTCGCATCGGATTGTACAGTCACCAAAAACATTGTATCCGAGTCACTGAATAAATCGTCTGTAAGGCCACTGATGATGATAGGAACAACAAAAGCTTAAAAGTGTTCGCGAGGACTAAGCCAACTGACCAAGCTGAATTCTGAGGATGGCAGGAACATATCGTCCAAGATTGAGTTGCTTCAACGACTTAGGCACAATGCTCGATGGCCTCAGTAGAGACTCTCAACAAGTAGGTCTTAGAACGTGGACAAGACGAAAGTTATGTCAAACGTCCATGTCGCACCTACTCCTCTGAAGGTTGGAGAGTAACTAGTATCTCGGCTGTGGTTGGAGGCTCTACTACACGCGAAGTTGTTGCCGAATATGTGTACCTGGGACAAACAGTCCAGTTGGGTAGGTCTAACTTCAAGAAAGAGATCAATCGTCGAATCTAACACGGCTGGGCAGCGTACGGGAAGTTTCGTAGTATCTTCACGTTCCTAAATACCACAGTGCCTTAAGACCAAGGTCTTCCACCAGTGTGTGTTGCCAGTGATAACATAGAACTGAGACATGATCGCTTACTATGGGCCTCAAGAGACTCAGGGTTACCCAAAGTGCAATGGAGCGTCTCTGTGTTACTGCGAATGGCGAAGGTCATTTGCCTCTCCGAGCAACGCCCGCGCGCTGCCCGCAAAAATCAAGTAGGTACGTGAAATAATTATTTTACTTGACATTCAAAATAGTTAAATGTGTATTAAATACACGTTGATGTATATGAAATATATGGGCTTTAGGACAGTATTTTTCATAAACCAAGTTTAATACAAAAATATAAAACTATATGGGTTTGTTTGCATTGTGTCACTACTAAAAGTTTATTATTGCGTCGTGTTTTGCTACGAAACCCTAAAAAACTGGTATCACTGGCTTCACCCGCGTGGACGTTTCTATGACTTTTCGAGGGTGCGCAGTGAATATATAGAAAATTTTCATAAAATACTTTAAAGGTTTCATCGCTAACACAACCCGGTTGGCCACGAATGCAACCGGGCCCGGCCGGGTTGAGAAACATACCGGTTTGCAATCTCTAATTCTAAACTATAAGAGATAGAGAAAAATGCTCTTAGTTTCATACATTATCAAACTTTTGCCCATAATACCAGAAAATTTTATGGATTATTATTATTTTTTATCATATTAGCTTTCAGTTAAAAAAAAATCTGCACTCTAACTAAAAAAAAAACCGGCCAAGTGCGAGTCAGAAACGCACACATAGGGTTCCGTACCATTACTAAATGGCGGTAGTTTCTTCAGATCCGTACTATCATACTAGATGGCGCTTGTTCCATCACGTTAAAAAAACACGTTATTCGTATGGACAGTTTAACTTTTTCTAATTTTTTGTATTCGTTGTTATAGTGGCAACAGAAATACATCATCTGTGAAAATTTCAACTGTCTAGCTATCACGGTTTATGAAATAGCCTGGTGACAGACGGGTCATTGTCAGTGTGTGAGTTACCAACTTCTGAAAAAGAGAAGTCATTTCGAAGTAAATCATTAGGAATTTTTTCAGCCTACTTACAAATTTAGTTTCAGTGGAAATACCTAAATTCATTAATTGAATTTTGTTATACCAGCTAGCACACGGCGACAAAGATGACCTATTATTACTCGGCGTGTTGCTAAAAACTCTGTTGATCACTATACATTTCACAGTATCACCCGCTGGCCTCATAAGATTTCCTTCAAATTTATCAAAATCACTCCAACCGTTTTGTAGTCCATAGGGAACATACATTCATACACCCAAAAAGCCAAAAAAAATCTGTTGATCCGAACACTACCAAACTTCACACAATCACCTGTTGGGTCAAATTAATATTCCTTGAAAACTTCATCAGAATCGCTCCCACCCTTTTGGAGTATTTAGGTAACATACATACACTGTGGTTTGAGTAAGTTTTAGTGATTTGCAGGGGCCCACAGTAAAAACTAGTTAAGTACTTATTACATCATTGTATCATGACATTATGCACATATATTAAATTAAAAAAATACATGTTTTAAACACTCTTATTAGGGTTGAAAACAAAATTGCTAAATCAATTTATGTATTTTAAATTAGAACTTGTTCTTATCTTATTAAATCTCTTAGTTACTTTGTTATTTTTGTGATGTTGATTGGTCTTTCACTGTTGCTGCAGTCTTGTATACTGGTTTCCCATTGCAGTCTAAGGTGCCTTTTTGCTTTTTAAAAGCAAAAGCCATGTAAATTGCTGGAAAAAATAAAGAGTTATGATTACTACACCAGTAAAAGTAAATTTTAAAAAACACAAAACTGTTTGGGATAACCTAGTGCACTCACTTGCTACTTCCCATTCACAGAGACTCATTGTCCCAAGGCAATCTCTTTCAGCTTTATCTTGTTTACTATCCAAGAATTTTTTTGCATGTTCATATTCAGATTCCTCTCCAATGAGATTTTTCCCTGAAAGAGCAGGATAGCGCTCAAAACAAATGATTCTATGAAGTAATTGTTTGTATTTCTCCGAGTGATCTTTGAAAAAATCAGAAAACTTAGCTTTGTACACCAGCTCCAGGCCATATTCTGCAGCAAGCTTAACAAACAATTCAAAATTCACCAGAAATTCTGGGCAGTCCACTACACCTTCTAGGTGGAAATCATACTTAGCACCAAACAGAGGATAGCCTTCTTTTGGATCAAACAACAATTTAATATTGTAGATTCGATTCCCAAATGCATTATCAGGGGACTTTCGAGATCTTGAAACAATTTCATAAGCATCTGGGATTGTTCCAAAGAAAAAACCATCAGGTTTTAAGCATTCTGATATGTTCGTTAGCATTCTTTTCGCTTGTCCTAAACTTTCAAAGCTATAGTGCAGACCAAATTGACAGCTTACAAGATCAAAGTTTATAGAAGGATCGGAGTATTTGTCTCGAAGGGTTTCTTTTGTACAGTCAGCGGTTATGAATTCAGCTGTAAAGAGGCGCCCACAACGCTTTTGCAAGGCTTCATAGCGGGTTCGGCATTGCTGTACGGACACATCTGCTATGTCAGCAAATATGACGCGATCAACTCGAGCTTTCTGCCACTTGCTCAGGTCTCCACCTTTGCCACAGCAAATATCAAGTACTTTCAGTAGTCTGCCGTAGTCTTTTTCTTTAATTTTGTCTGAATATTCTTGAATAAGGACACTCTTTACCCAGTTATTAAAATTTCTGACATAAAAAATTGGTGAATTGAATCTGTCTTCTAAGCCTTTCTCTTCGATTTGGTTGTAATGTGCTGCCACTACATCAGCATGCTCCTCTGTGCGTGGCAGTTTATGAGGCAGCGCTTCGTTGTCATCCCCCTCGTGCCTCTTTAAACTAATATCTTTAGAAAATGGTTCTTCTTCTGCCGATTTTTCACTCGCCTCCTTCATTGGTTCAGTTTTACTTTGTAGACTCTCCATTTTGTGAGGATAAGAGCAATGTATTCAGTGGAAAATTGATCGAATTCTTGTTTTATTATTTTCTAACCTAAATCGACAACTTTTCTGTCTTTTTTAATGTAAATCAAAACTAAACACAATTCTGAATAAAATCAAAATATTATCCAGGATTCCGGGAATAGAAAGAAAAGTGGTTGATATCGAGAATATAATAAACTACGGTTGGTACTGTGGGTTGGTATGGTGGTTGTTTTTTTTTAGTTTCTTCTTTCCGGCCGGCTTTTAAAAACGCGGAAAAGGCAAAGGTATCTATGACCATACAGCCTAGTCTGTCGTATTTTAGATTCCTTTTTTTTATTATTTGTAATGCTAGTGCCAATACATTACAAATCTTCTCTGGAGTTCTTGACAGCATTTGTAGCAGCCTCATTCTGAGTACGAACACTCGGTCACAGTGGGTGTCTATAAAACTGCACCCAGAGCAAATCATCTTCACGTCCTCCTTCATTTTATTTCTTGTTCTCCACATTGCTCACGTGCTCCAGACGATTTTCTTCAAAATGCACCAGTTTTTAAAACAAAACTCTAGCAGAAAGCAATGCAAAATCAATAAAATAAAACTACGAATGCGTTCACCACAAATCCCGCTAAAAAACCCGATAAGTGGTTGGTTGGTTTGGTTAGAATATATTAACGTCTCTGGGTACAAGCCCTTTTAAGACAGTCTTTATTTTTCGTCTTCATTTATTTTTAGATTTGAAATGTGCTATTGCAATACAAATCTTCTCTGGAGTTCTTGACAGTATTTGCAGCCAGCCTCATTCTGAGGAGTAATATAAATAAAGAAAAAAAGTGATCTTTCACCAGGACAATGCGCCGTGTCACAAATCCATGGTAACGATGGCAAAACTAAACGAATTGGGCTTCGAATTACTTCCCCATCCAATCCACCATATTCTCCAGATCTGGCCCTCCGTGATTCCCCGTGATTTGATTCAAATGGTGAAGTAATCGCAGGAACGGAGGCTTATTTTAAAGCCAAAGATAAATCGTTCTACACACATGGAATAGAAAAGTTAGAAAAGCTTTAGAGAGACTGTATCGCAGTTAAAGGAGACTACGTTGAGGAATAAAAAAATAATTTTATCCAAAAAAACTTTGTTTTAGTATTTAGTCTCGGGGCTTATTGAACCACGTGTTAGTAAAAGTGTCAGAGTAATTTGACATTATTGTTTATTATAATGCAAAACGAAGACGTTACAGTAAAAATAAAATTAATGAAAAAATATAATAAAATTACATTTTAGTAATTGGCTTGGGTGCCAAGTATTTGCACTTCCTTACAAAGGAATGTCTGTAATATGTATCACTGATTGGCACTCTAATATTTCAGTTTATAACATGTTTTGGTTTAAAAAACAATCAGCAGCATCTCATTCATTGCTGTAGTAAACATATATCATTAATTACTTCAAGAATTTATGCATTAAACATAGAAAATAGTTTATTTGAAATCACTTACCTCTTAATAACTCCCATAACTTTTTCACGTCTTTACGAGAATTGGCGTAAGAAAACCTTTTTTAAAGATTTTTCCATACGTTTTAGGATGGTACGCGCGGTAAACTAATGTTATTGCGTGCTAGACGAGAGTCTCGCGACAGTATTCAGTAAAGTAATAAGTGACACAATTTTCACTTTCTTCCCCACGGAACAATCCTGAGCCACGAGATTTTGTCAGAAGAAATAGTCAGTTAGGACTATTTGAAGTTCCTGCCCCTTCGCCCAGCAAAACAGTCGAGTGCATTGTGCATAAACATATTTGCAAAATACCCACTTTAAAATAGGTACTTAAAACGAATTACTAGTAGGAGATTTTCGTCCAACTTTTCCTGTTATACCCTAGGGAAGATGTGCAGATGAAATTAAAGCATGTCTAAAAGAATCTTTCAAAATACTCCTTAGTGCATGCATGCCTACGTCAAAAGAGCAATACGTGTGCGAAATTTTAAATTTTTTGCCCTAAGGGTTCGGCCTGTGCGTTTATTTAAAAACTTTCATCCCCTATTTTACCCTCTTAGGGGTTAGGGTTTAGGTTAGGGACTGACACCACGGTTAACGCCGGGACCAGATTTGCCACCACGATCAAGTACTATCCTTCTATATTTATTTGGAACATCACTACGCAAAAAAAATAATCTTATATTTTAATTCTTAAATCTAATACAGTAATTGTAATCAACTTTATTTAAATTTAAAGAATTTTAGGAACTTGCGACCACGTACGTACGGGGTTAGCTACTTAGTTTGAAAATTCTGATTTGACGATATTACTATTCTAAAAATTTCCACTTGACCACCTAGGAATCCTCACTAAAACTCAAATAATTTTACCCTAGGTGTAAAAAATTACCTAAGTGGTAGTGGTAGTGTAGCAGTAGTGTAGTGTAGTGTGAGGCGGTACGAAGTTCGCCGGTACAGCTAGTATTTTATATTATGCTCTTTGCACTCTTTGATCTGAGCGTTAGAGGAGATAATGTTATTTTTAGTATAATAGAAAATAGTTTTATTATTAAATTAATAATTAAGTGAAGAAATTTAAATATTTTTTTTATTTTAATACTGAATTTTAAATATCAAATAAAATTCATGTTCAATGCAGGTAAAACAATTAAAACATAACTTTTATTTGTATTTTAACATATATATATATATATATATATATATATATATATATATATATATATATATAGATTTAGACTAATAAAACAAATATTTTATCCACTTACCCATGATCCACTTACCCATCTATCATTGGAGTATTGAAATTCACAGGTTGCAATTCTACTAATGGAGTGGTAGTATCAGATACTTGTGTTTTTTGACCTAAATTAAATAACATCCTCGACTGCATCATCAGTCATCACTTACCATCAGGTGAGTTGCAGTCAAATGCACTCAAATCCTTACTAATATTATAAATGTGAAAATGTGTTTGTTTGTTACTATTTCACGCTTCAACACCTTGACTAATCTTATGAAATTTGGCATACAGGTAGCCTGTGTCACGAAGAAGGACATATGCTACTTTTTATCCTGTAAAAATAGCATAGCCCGATGCAGTTCCTAAGGGAACTAAAACAATACTCTTTTTTTTGGTTAATTTAATAACATCGCCACGAAACAATAGATTGTTGTGATTTTTTGCACAGAGATGGTTGAGGGGGTGGAAAATGACATGATTTACTAATAAGCATAACCTGACATATTTCCCGAGGGATCTGGAAAAAAATGATGTTCACTTGCTTGCGGCTCGCGCACCGCGCACCCTCTAAGACAGTCATTACAACGATGTCCACGCGGGCGAAGCCGCGGGCAAAAGCTAGTTTTTAATAAAAAAAAAAAAATAAAAAAAAGGAAATTAAATACAGGGTACATTACATACACACTTTTGGTCATACTGATATAATTTAGTCTGTGTCAAATAATAACGAAAATCATAATTTTACTATAGAGCGGGCGGAGAAAATTTGGCATACGTCTTATGCTGGCAAGCGCCCACAGATCACTACTATTAGTAGCCAAGCGCCCGATTGCGACTGACGTGACGGGGTAGCGGGCGGCGCGGCGTCTTGTGGGAATATTCAAGTTTAGGGATAATTTAACTAAAAAATATAGGACTTTAGTTGAAACTCAAATTTTAGCAGGTTCTCTGTAGTAATTAAAGAGGAATATTTCCATATAAAAATGATGTGTAAAGACAGAAATTTCATTATTAAATAATTAGATTTAGACTTTTAAAAAAAGCTGTTTTTGGGGATTTTTATGATCGAGTAAAGTACACACTATCGTGTAACACATTAGCACATTCCTCAGACAATATCCTTAAGTATGTCCAATATTTTTTGCAAGACCGATATTCAGTAGTAATTAGGTACCCAAAAAATTTGATCTAGCGAAAGGTTTTTCTCCGCTTCTCCATCGGTGCCTCGCCTTGATGTCTGGATTGGCAGCAAGACTTAGATAGATGGTGGTAGCTAGCCAGGCGTGCTTAGAATATGCCCTTCCACCAACCAAACCCTGTCTTACAAAGTTAGATTCCGTCGGGAATCGAACCCGCGACCTCCTGATGTGAAGCTAATGAAGTAACTATTACACTACGCCTGGTGGAGATTTGGATTTGGTATGTCAAACCAATGTGTGTTGCCAGTGATGACATACGGAACTGAGACATGGTCGCTTACTATGGGCCTCATAAGAAGGCTCAAGGTCACCCAAAGGGCAATGGAGCGTGCTATGCTTAGAGTTTCTCTGCGTGATCAAATCAGAAACGAGGAGATCCGTAGGAGAACCAAAGTAACCGACATAGCTCTCAGAATTGCTAAACTTATGTGGCAGTGGGCGGGGCACATTGCTCGTAGAACAGATGGCCGTTGGGGCAGTAAAGTTCTCGAGTGGCGACCACGCACCGGAAAGCGTAGTGTGGGCAGGCTCCCACTCGGTGGACCGATGATCTGGTGAAGGTCGCGGAAAGCCACTGGATGCGGGCAGCGCAGAACCGGTCGTCGTGGAAATCCTTGGGGGAGACCTATGTCCAGCAGTGGACGTCCTTCGGCTGACATGATGATGATGATGTCAAACAGCTATTACGCTACGCCTAGTGTACATTTGGTGCCTTATTTTAACTTTAAATTTAGTATCGGTCTCGTCTTTTATATTGAAATAATATTATTGTTGTACTATTTGACGTTTTAGGGTTCTCTACCAGAAGGTGTGGTGATACGGAACCCTTGCTGCGCGAGTCCGACTCGCACTTGGCCGGTTTTTTATATGGAGATTCATACATGCTATATTTTGTAATGTGTTTGGTTGGTTTTAAGTATGTCAAACAACTGATTAATTGGTGTAGGAATCGTTAAGAGCAACCTTGCCCACGCGACGGAATCCCAGTCAAAGAAAAAAAATGTTCGGCGCTCCATACAAAAATGCACATAATGGGTTGCAATGCAAAGATGACATACGAAACTGAGGCATAAGTCGCTTACAAAGGGCCTTGAGGAAGACAAAAGGGCTACGGAGCGTGCTATGCTCGGAAATTCCCTACGTGATCGAATCAGAAATGAGGAGATCCGTAGGAGAACAAAAGTAAGCGACATAGCTCTAGTGTGCGGGGCACTTAGCTCGTAGAACAGATGGCCGTTGGGGTAGTAAAGTCTTGAGTGGCATTCGCGCACCCGAAGATGCAGCGTAGGCAGGGCTCCAAGTCAGTGGAACGACGACCTGACCAGCAAAGCACGTCTTTCGGCTCATATGATGAAATTTCAATTCCTCTAAGACACTGGATAACACTAATATACATACTTTGACACTGGCATGTCTTCTCCTCTTCTAATCTTTCACCTTGACTCCAACTCTGCAGAATAAATCGATTTAGATATCCGATCACCTGGAGCTCCTCGGTGTTTAACGAATCTTAATTCCAGTCGATCTACGAGTATTGAGTCTTATGTATGAGATGGTACACACCTCGGATCAAATAAAAGTTCAGATAGAATGCTGCGAACTGTCAAGTTGAATCCACTTTTTGAAACGTGTGTGTAAATGTGTTATGTGTGTATATGACGACGTCTTAGCAAATACTATCGAGTATTTAGGAGTGGTTTTGATGTGCGTGTACAGTGTACGTATAGGATAGAGTGGTTTTAATTGGCTTTTCATTGAATTTACGTGAGGTTCTTTCTGAACTTTTATTTGATCTGAGTGGGTACTGTACACCTGGACACCTCCTTCCTTGTCCCTGACACGCAAGTCGTAGCTTGATAGAAAAGACATAAATGAGAAATGTAAGTCTTAGCGGTGTCGTAGCTTCATAGAAAAATATCAACTAGACACGCAAATCTTAACTGTGACGTAGCTTAATAGAAGACATCAACGAGACGCGCGAGTTTAAAAAAAAATCAAAATTTGAGTGCGTTTGAATACATCTCACCTGATGGTAAATGACGATGTAGTCGAGGATGGTACACGCATACTCAAATAATGCCTATTCACTCTCGCCTTGAAGATCCCCAAATTGTAACCGAGTCGGAAAACACAGCCGCAGTCAAGGAGTTCTACTCCATCGCTGTCCGCGTAATAAATGAGAAAGCGTAACTCTTCGAGCGTATAGGCTGAATGTCAACAACAAAGGGGTGAAACCTCTCCCTGCGTCTCGTTGACCGAAGGTGGAATGGAGCTGGGGGAATGAGGTCGTGCAGTTCTTGTGCACACTCTCCGAAATGAATTTGATAGAATACCGAAAGACTGACAACGTTGTGGCGATGCTCAAGGCTTTGAAGCTTGTTCTTGACAATCTCATTGTCGCCAATGAGTCTCCGGGCGCGTCGGTCGATGGCGTTCAAGGTATCCAGCTGATAGCGGGCTGATCCATCCCATAGGTGAGAAAAGTACTTCATACAAGATATAAACAAAGAAGCTGTCCAGGTGGAAGTACCGTCTCACCTTAGAGAGAATACCCAGCTTTCTTGCACCAACTTTTGCCTTGGACTTGTTGCGCTTATGAATCATGCGCTCTATCATGGCCTCTCTCAAAGACAGCGTCTCAGCGCCGTTCCCTCGTGCACTGGATAGGTATCTTTCCACAACTGTGCTATCGTATGCATACCCAATAATACCCGGAAAGAAAGAACTTACCCCTGAGGTACCCCGGCATCGATTGCCAATAGGTCAGAGGAGCAGCTATCAATGACTACTCGAATAAACTGTTCCCTTAGAAAATCAGATACCCAGTCACACAAGCCCAAAGGCAGTCCGTATGAAGGAAGCTTGCTAAAAAGGCTAGAGTGCTAGACTCGGTCAAAAGCCTTCGAGATGTCAAGAGACACGGCGAGAGCCTCACCGTGTTTCTCGATGGCCTCACCCCATATATGCGTAGCATACACTAGCTAGAAGATCTCCAGTGGCCCGACCTTAACAAAAACCGTAATGTCGATCACTAAGGAGGTCATTGATTTCTAGGCATGCCAGAATTCGGGTGTTCAATACACGCTCCATAATCTTACTGATTACAGAGATGATTGCTATGGTTGGGGCGGTAATTTGCCGGGTCTGCACGACTGCCTTTTTGGGCAAAGGCTGCACGTTGGTGAGCTTCCAGGACTAGTCCTAGTCGTAGTCCTAGCGGTGTCATAGCCTCACAGAAAGTCATCAACGAGACACGCAAATCATAGCAATGTCGTAGCTTCATAGAAAAGACTTCCAACGAGATACGCAACTCGTAGGTGTGTCGTAGCTAAATAAAAAAAAACTCGCCCACCGAGGGTTTCGTACAAATTCGTAGGTTTATGATTTAATTCCAAATGTAGGATAGTTTAAGATTTTTCCCTATACTTGTAGTATAAGACGGTATTACTTGTGAAATTTCATAGTTCTAAGCCAAAGGAAAATACACTAAAATTATGATAGGCATAAACGGCCGCATCTTTTTTTTACGTTAACTTAGAAGTTTGATTTATTCACAGCTTCAAGTGACTGTAGACTGGAGTAGCTTTTAATTTCAACTCGATACCGCCACGCGTTCCCGAGATAAAGGGTCTTGACAGACAGACAGACGTTCCCTCTCGTATATCCACCAGATACGCTAAACTACCAGGTTTATGATATAGCGTCCCCACTGACCGATAAAGTGAGGGCCGCTATTCCTGCAAACACCATAAGGCGAAGGCAAGAACCAGTTGCGGTAGGTCTTGCCGCCACGATGCTCGTCCTGGTACTCTGCAAGGCGTGTGCCTTGTGGAAGAGAACCACTACCTACTATCCAGGTAGATCCTGGAGCTGTAGGCACGCTCACCTCCCGCAGCTTTCGCTGCTAGCGGTTCGATCACCGCTCGGGACGCCAGAGAAGCTGGCTCCCACATGTCCAGTGTGGTACCAGAGCTGTTCCCCGCTCGGGACGCCAGAGAAGCTGGCTCCCACATGTCCAGTGTGGTACCAGAGCTGTTGGTGCGCTCACTTCCCGGCGCTTATTGCATACGGACATACTGACAAAACAGTAATCCTATAAGGGTTCCATTTTTTCCTTTGGATGTACGGAACACAAAAAACGAACTAAGACTTAGATTAGACTTAACCGCCTATACGTGACGTAATGGTTAAGTCCATCAGCTTTACATCAGGAGGTCGCGGGTTCGATTCCCGAGGAGTATTACTTTGTAAGACTCTGTTTGTTTGGTGGAAGGGTATTTTCTAAGCACGCCTGGCTAGCTAACACCATCTTATCTAAGTCTTGCCGCCAAACATCAATGTTAACAGCATTGAGTGTTCCGGCTTGAAGATAAAATAACCAGTTCCCCATTGCGTTGCGGAATCATGGTAGGCCCGCTTCCACCTTCGGCATCAACGTCACTTACCATCCGGTGAGATGATGCCATGAGTAGTGAGTACCAATTGTGTACAAAAAAAAACATAGATGTGCCTTAGAATCTTTTACAAGGAACCCTATCATTCTTACATTTGTACATGTTATTGATATGAAATAAACATTAAATTACATTTTTAATACTCAAATTAAGTTATTTAATAAAAACAAACAAACAAACAACCTCTCACCCTTAACGTATATACCTTCTCCGTTCCGTTGTAGTACAGGTAAAGTAAGACTAAATATGACAGTTTGGCGCCATACAGTTGGAGGAACAAAGATTCACCTGTTGTCCGTACTTCTTAAGGTGAAGATTTTGAATTGAGAAGCAAAATATAGGTACCAGTGCAGTTGTTCACTATGCTTGGTGCTGCCACTATCTAATACTCAGCAACGTCACTCTTGATAGGCATCGTTCCACATTATTTAACATATCTTTGAAGCGTGCCGCAGCGAAATTGGAAGCTCTGAATACCTTTGCTTCTTCTGCCACATACTTCTGCAATTGCGATGCAACACTCTTTCAGAACATACCATCAAGTCCAACAATGGCTGGGAAATAAATTGAATCCTGAAGAGTAGGGTTGGAGCCGACAAAATCGATCAACATATCAATCTTCGCTGTTCGCACTACCCTACCAACAGCTCCGGATGAAATATTATCCCTTATATTTTGCTCGTGCAAAAGTGGATGTTCCACTCTTAGGTGCTCATGCGTAAAAAGTGAGATGCCCTGCTCGCCTGTATACAAAATATGCGAAGGGCTTTCTTGCTCCATATCGGACTTGGACACAGGCATGGCCCCTGTAGACATCGATGTCGATTGTCTCAATGAGGCCAGTGATTTCGGAGAAGATGAAGAATAAATTGAATATTAATAATTAAACATGTTCGTAGTTGATGTTACATACTGTACAGTTTTCCAATTGTTTTTGCTGATTAAATCCTACTCTTGACTTGAAATATTTTATTTTTTTTCATTTTTTTCAACAAATCCCTTTCTTATCTTGCAAAATATTGATCTTATATAAGTATGGGTATGGGTCTCATTCAATTCAGCGCAAAAAATTACATAGAAAATCACACTTCCCTCACTCGCCTAGTTTTTAAAATGTGCATTTACCCCTAAATTTCGGTAGGACTCGGCAGATCCTCATTTCTAGTGCCAAGATAAAGTTTAATTGATGTACATATCTTGCCTCCAAAATATACTATTTTTCCTGTGTTATTGTAAGTATAAATAAAATTTTACTAACTGCATACTAAGCTCTGACGTGGTGTCACAATTTTCAGCCCCCACACAGTTCTGCCCGTACCGGAGTAGTAAGACAGAGTTCCCTGTCAAAAAAGACATCAACGGGACACGCAAGCAAGAAAAATATAAGCGAGACATTCAAGTTTTAACCACCACGATGGGACAGACTCAAAAAAGAATGAAGAAGCAAAGGAAAATTCTGATTCTGATTCCTGGCTAACATTGAAATAATAAAAAATAAAAGTTTAAAAAATTAAAAACCGACTTCAAAAAGAAATTCACGCAAAAGTATAAAATAATATTGTTATATATAAACACAAAATTAATCAACAATAACGAAATCAAAGGTACATACGAAACAAATTAGGGGTCTACAAGTTTTTTTTGGAATCGGTATCAGCACTTCAGAAAAGTAAAGTGTTTCAGATTCAATGGCTTTGCTGAAACCGACCTCAAAAAATTGTAGGCCCCTTATTTGTTACGTACCTTCCTTTGATTTCGTTATTGTTGGTTAATGTAGGGTATTAATATATAAAAATATTATTTTATACTTTTGCGTGAATTTCTTTTTAAAGTCGGTTTTCAGTTTTTTAAACTTCTATTTTATTTTTTTAATTTTTGGTGATAAGTCTATCTATCTAACAACGTTAAACCCAATTACCTACGCACCAATAGACATGCATGTGTTTCATTAACCGATACAGAGTCCTCAGCAACATGAAAGTTAAGGAGTCAAACCTTCCATCATCAACCACCTGAATAACCTGAAAGAATGCAACTATAGGTCTATGCGTACCTAAAATATTTAAAAAAATATCCTCCAACTCCTAACCATTAAGGAGATAGACCTTCCATCATCAGTTCATCAACATGAGATAATGACTATCGGACGCTTATATTTGAATAGCTTTAGAAAATACATATACGAAACACTATATACGTGCCATAAAATTTGAGGATTGCCCTCGATTTCCTTGGGATCCATCATCAGATCCTGACTTGGTGACAATGGGACCACCTCGGGAGTATACTCTTTCGAATAAAAAATAATTTTAAAAATCTGTCCACAATCTCTGAAGATATTGAGTAACACACACAAAAAAAAACATACAGTCAAATTGAGAACCTCCTCTTTTTTTGAAGTAGGAAGAAAAATACAATATTACAATATTAGGTAGGAGCGCAAGCGTAACAATGTTAGCACAATCTTACATACAATCTCAGTTCAGGTAAGAGACGTTGGTATACACTGATGGGAAGGCAAATACTCTGTTAGTTAATACATCCATAATAAATAAAGAAAGAATGCATCAAGGTTTAATTGAACCACTCCTACCCGTTACAACTTACACAGAAAAACTCGCGTATCATTTGTTAATAATGTGATTTTGTTCTGTGGTTGTATAGCGGAAAACAATAGTATTATGATGATCAGTATTACGTACTGACATACTTATGCTCAAGCTGCTATGCTGCATCGTGCCTATATTAATCCGATTTATATGGCTACAACCGATGAAATAACAACGCAGATATAACAATGCCGGATGAACGTAGGTGTGGGGCGACTGGTGCTCGCACTGCATGGCGTGCTATGCGTCGGAGTAGAGGCTACCGTGAGACAGGTCTAGCAGCTAGCTGCCGACAGCAGGGCAACCGACCGCCCGGGGCGCGCGCGGGGGCTCCGCGCTCCGTGCCGTTAAGTTGCGCGCGCGACGACGCGGCCCTGCCACGAAGCGGACGTGCTTCACTCAGTTCGTGCGCGAAAGTCGTTACCTGCGTCACACGATCGCATTTCCTACACACGCGAATACACCGTTCGTTCCACCGAACCACTCAATTGAGCGCAAGCGCAACGAATCGGTGTACAAACCGCCTGGACACGATCATCAGTGTGCAAACTTACCTGTTCAGTTTACGGGATAGTCGGGAAGTGCCGTGTACGTGATGCAATACAGCCTTGTGCGGTGAAGAGAAAGTGCGTGACGTCAGGGGACCGGCCGGAGTGATCATATGTTGGACGCGGACGCAGTGATGGAATGTGGTGTGTTGTTGTGACGAGCTGGTGCAGTGCCCCGCCAGGCCGCGGGTCTGCCACGGGAACCATGCGTAGAAAAAGATGAGCCAGGATGCTGAGAGCTTGGTAATATCACTTTTATATTCGTACACAATTTCACACCATACTTATTTAGTTCACGAGGTCAACATTGACTTTATGCTAACGTCTACGTCTGCTGTGCTCGCAGGTTTGTCAGCATACTAGTAGGCACCTACTGTGGAACTATGTATACAACGGAATCACAGTATTGGCTATTTTTGATGATGATATAGGTATTAATTGAAACATTTATCATAAATAACGTAGCTTCGACTCTCAAGGCTAGGCAGATCACACGACGTGCAGAAATTTAAAAAAATATTCCCAAGTGTGCTAATAAAACCATGACTTATTATTAGAGTACTTAGTTTATTTCCATTTTCTTATAAGTACTTAAAAATACCTTTAACGTATTATTTATTAGTGTTTGTGTAGGTATCTGTTTTTATTTTATTTTGTACAACAAGAAAGATGTTGCTCGTACATAGTTAATTGGATTGGATCAGCCTGTGTGACGAAATTAAGATGTAAATATTTTAAAATTCGCACTTATACCTATAGTAAAAATACTTTTTTCCTTAAATTGTGTCACGTATGAAGATATAGGAGCTACACTCACTTAAATTGATGTCATCGGATGATTTTCATGTCCATGTCGCCCACAGGCTGAGACTCGTGGCATAATATTCTATATTCTTTGCTTGTGGGCGCAAAATTTGGCTCCACAGTTTGATGACTGAGGTTACTGACCAGATTGCTAACCGACAATATTCGTTAAATTATGGTAAGAGGCTGTTTTCAAAGCTGAATTAATATTCTTAGGTAGGTACATTATTTTCATTTCACTACCCTATTTTTTATGAATACGATGAAAGATGTATGTTGTTTAAGGAGAATGCCCACTGGATGACCTTATTTTTCTACTATCTATACTTATAAAATCGTTTACCTTAACTGATTATTAGTGATTTATCCCTTTCGGCCGCCATCGCATCAACGCACAGCTCAAACCACTGGACACGGCCGAAATTTGGCATAGCAGTTATGACGTAGGTACCCACTAAGAAATGATTTTGAGTAATTCCCACGGAAACGGCAAAAGACAGGATCTGCGCGGGCGATTGTTCTGTGCTTTAGTGTTTCTGGTTTCTAGAATCTGTGATACTACAGTGAAAGTATTCTCCATGAAACGTTGCTATCCACAAAATGCTCCACGTAAACGTGAAGCAGAACATAACGCACCTAATGTTGCACTGATTGCAGTCGGTTGCAACATTTGTTTTGTCACTACGCGTACAGCAGCTCGGTAGTGTTGAAAGCAATCGTGGGACCCGGTTTGGCTCACGGTACAAACGCTGTTCTAGTTTCAGCTATTGTGTTTCTTAGGATTTCTCCGCTCTTTTTTTCCGTACATACGTATGTCTATTGTTAGGTGTAAGATGAAATAGCTTGTTTATAAGCAATAGATAAATTACTATTGTTAGCCGAAACGAGATGATATAAACTAGTTTTCAGTGAATTAACCTCTTAATACATCACGAAATCGAACTTCTCTATTTATTCCATGAATTTATGCCTGACTTCCTTTACTTTCTTCTATCATCTTCTGTCTCATTAGATTTATTCAGAATTGGTAGGATAGAGAAGAAAAGGAGAACTCAGACGTTTGTCCAGGGATAGCTTTCATAGTTTGATTTTCAGTCAGTTTTTACCTACTTATAAATTGTCCTCCTCTTCAATAGCTTCGTCACTGCTGAGGATCATGAATTCCATTTTGTCCACAGCCTGTCTGCACATATCACGGCTCTCCACTTAGTGCGATACGGTGCTAATTATTATTTGTATTATTATTATTCATTTATTCTCAGGTAACTTTATACTAAAAGTACAGACCCATAGATATATAAAAAACTTATAAAAATAACATAACATAGATACTATAAATATAATACATTATAGGTGAGGATATCCAGTTGCTCGGATATCTGTTTTGACCGTTTCCTAGGACTTAGGCCTCTAGGTCTTTTCAAACATCTTCTAAAAATTCGACTGTGTTTTGTTATACGCGATATATTCGCAGATTGTGAACCCATTTTTAAGGGTTCCGTACCTCAAAAGGAAAAACCGAATCTGTTACTGGATCACTCGTGTATATGTCTGTCCGTCCGTCCGTCACAACTGATTTTCTCAGAAACTACTGTACCGATTGAGTTGAAATTTGGTACACATATGTGAGTCGATGACGCAAAGACGGAAATGTAACGTAAATAAATTCATTTTAAACACGAGAGCCACTTTTGGGGGGTTAATAAAAAATAAAAAAAGTTTTACAAACTATATTGTGTGACATATCAAATGAAAAGGCTTGTTGTGAGAATTTCAAATGTATTTTTTTATAATGTTAATATAAATAGTTTTAAAGTTATTTAAGAAAATAGTTGAAAATTGATCATTAGCCCCCTTTATCTCAGAAGCTACTGGGCCTAAAATTTTGAAAAATTCACAATATAGATTTTAAATGCATAGATTACAGGAAAATCTATGAGAGTATCTAAAGTCCTTCCGTTCTTACAGGAAAAATTAAATTTCCGAAGTCCGATGGTTTAGAAACTAGCGACCCCTGGTAGGATCTATTAGTATTTTCTACATAGTCAATTTACGTAATAATACGACAACAGCAATTAGTTCCCTTTTACCTACATCTATAGATGGCGCAGTAGATGAAAATTTGTTTTTGGTACGGAACCCTTAGTGCGTGAGTTTGACTCGCACTTTGGCCGGTCTTTTTATTATGATATAGTGCTGCCAAATTGGTCCCTTATAAATTGTACCAAAATCGGTGTAGCACTTTTTAAAAAAATAAACAAAAACCAAAAATAATGTTGCAAAATTGTACTAAGTTGTTGCGATGGAAGTCGGTTTTTTTACGTGTTTATTATTTTTTTACTTTTCAAGCGACTTCCAAAAATGTATGCTTTTTTTATATGTGTGTTACCTCAGAACATTTGACTGGGTGAACCGATTTTGATGATTCTTTTTTTATTCGAAAGCTAGTGCTTCCCGTGTGATCCCATATAAATTTTATCAAAATCGGTGTAGTACTTTATTAGTAAAAAACCAAAAATAATAATGCAAAATTGTTCGAAGTTGTTGCGATGGAAGTCGGTTTTTTAACGTGTTTAGCGTTTTCAATTATTCTGTCACAATTAGTCTTTCCAAATTATCGTTGCCCCTTCGAGCAATCTGACCAACAAAGTAACGTATTTCTTTGAGAGATTCCTGCAAGCAAATTGAACATCGCTGTATTGGCATAGGGCCGGGATGTTAGTGCGGTAAGCCGTCCACGGGATTCTCAGTAGACAAAGCCAACACCACGTTTCAAACGTGTTAATAGGGATGACGACAGCATCAGAAATTAAATTATGAGCTCTTGATCACTAAATTGCCCTCCTACTTAAACTTCGGTAAAGCTTACTGGTTTTGTTTTCCATCAAGTCTTCGATTTTTAATTCACCAAAATCACAAAATGAGTACATAAATGACGCTGCTAAACTATGACGTATTATGTTATGACGCCTAGGTATTTCAATCATTTTTAGAACAAAATGTCGTTTTTGACAGATGATAAAGAGTAACTCAGATGACTAGTAATCTTCATCCCTATTCTCTGCCTATTGTTTTTCCACTCGACGGCACGGCAAGGCGGAGGCACGGTGACGGCGACGGTACAGCTGCTGGAGAAGCAAAAATGTATGAAAATATATAGAGAGTGTTTTTCCACTTATGCGCGACGGCCCCCGCCGGCGGTACCTTAACCGTACCGCTGCCGTGCCGTCTAGTGGAAAAAGACCCACGGCGGACTGCAAAGTCCACGACTCTACGGGTCCGCATCCACCCGGCCCGGTTTCGACTTGGCCCGAAGAATAATACCAGATATTTCGTTTTGATAGGCATAAAAAGTCGATGTCTAATCAGATAGAAAATTGTAGAACTAACGCTTGCACCACGCAGAGTGTAAAATATGAATGTTATGTTTGGATAAACAAACATAAAAAAATATATACGGTCGATTTGAGAAACCTCTTTCTTTTTTGAAGTCGTTTAAAAAAATTAAAGTTAAATTACTCAGTTTTAAGTAGGTATAATTATTAGTTTAACAGTCATCTTTGGTAATGAATGATTCAAGTTTAAACAAATCAATAAAAATAATTAACAATTTAAAAATATTCATCATCATCATGTCAGCCGAAAGACGTCCACTGCTGGACAAAAGCCTCCCAAGGATTTACACGACGACCAGTTTTACGCTGCCCACGTAGGAGGCCTGCCTACGCTACGTCTTTGGTGCGCGGTCGCCACTCGAGAACATTAATGTTCCAACGACCATCTGTTCTACAAGCTATGTGCCCCTCCCACTACCACTTAAGTTTAGCGTTATTTATATTTTCTGCCTGACTGTACAAATGGTACTGAATCGGTAGTAGAATATCTGATATTATTGTTCGGGCCGAGTCGAAACCGGGCCGAGTGGGTGCTAACCCGACTCCACTCTATACAGGAAAATAGAAATGACAAGTGTGAGAAGTTCGCACACATAGTGCTTCTAGGGAGCCTTATTCCTGTTTCTGGACCATACATTGTTGACTGTGACCCTATTCTAGCCACTTTGTCTGTTTCTTCGTTGCCTTCCATTTCTACGTATCCAGGGACCCAGACCAGTTGCAGTTTATTGTGTTCGCTAACCTTATTGAGGATCTTTAGACAATTTGGCACCAGCCCAGAGTCGACGTTGTAGGGCCTTAGCCGCCTATGCTTGGATCTGTATTTGATTCGGCTTGAGATTCAGTAGCATTTCTATAGATACAGTAGGTGTTGTTGGAAATCCTCCAATGATTCGCAGGCAAGTCAACCGCTGAAGTTTTGTTAGTGTTTGCTAATGTGCCTAGAACCGTTGTAGGCCACCACAAAATGCTACCATAAGAAAGAATGGGCCTTACTATTATTGTGTACAGCCAGTATGACTCTGGGTTTTAAACCCCAAGTTCTTACCGTACGCAGATTTTGGCATTCCAAAGACTTTTGTGGCCTTGGCCATGGTCCTATCTACGTGCAGGTTCCACGTCAGTTCTTTATCCAGAGTCGTGCCTAGATACTTAACGCTCGTGGACTGTACTATACAGTTTGAGAGTTTTTAAACTTTGTAGGCTTCTTTTTCTTGTGAATGGTACAACTGTGGTCTTGCTAGGGTTAATCGATAGGTGATATTCATCACACCACTTTTTGACCGCTTCCGTAGCCCAGCGGCAAAGTTCACTGGCTTTACGCAGGAGGTCGCGGATTCGATCCCCGGCGGGGTCAATTGTAAGACTCGGTTTGGTTGGTGGCAGGGCATTTTCTAAGCCCGACTGGCTAGCTACCACCATCTTATCTAAGTCTTGCCGCCAAATATCAATGTTGATATCATTGGTGTGTTCCGGCATGAAGATAAGATAGCCAGTTCCCCATTGCATTGGGGAAATCTTGGTAAGCCCGCTTCCATCTTCGGCAACATCGTCACTTACCATCAGGTGAGATGTTGTCAAGGGTTTATCAATTGTGAATAAAAAAAAATAAAAAAAAACACCTTTCAAATTTACGCAAGGCCTTTTACGAGTACAATATTCGCGATATAGCCGTCTACAGAAAGCCACCTTGTGGGCATCTTATTGAAGTGGTAGCAGTAACCTCGTCCCTCAATAGTAAAGATGTTATGATTCTTTTCCTAAGCATGCTATCTATCCATTTACATAGCGTTCGGTCTATACCATGAGAGATAGCTGCAATCTTGATTGCCTCCAAAGTAGTGCGAGCAAAGGCTCCTTCGATGTCGAGGAAGGCAGCAGCACATACTTCCTGGTTTTCCAACGCACTTTCAGCACGGGATACTACAAGATGAAGTGATGTTTCAGTCAATTTACCAGACTGATATGCACATTGTAGTACATGAAGTGGTTTTTTTCCGCAAGGGCCCCTCCTTTATGTAGTTGTCGACGAATTTTTCCAAAACCTTCAGCAGTAATGATGAAAGGTTTATGGGTCTGTAGGACCTCGGTTCATCGTAGCTCTCTGTTTCCAGCTTTGGTAGGTAGACAACTTTGACACGTTTCTAGATTTTTGGAATGCATCCGAAGGCGATACACGCAACCTAGCAACTAGGCCGAGCGTTGAACGTTTCGCCGTTTGCATCATTTGCGCCGATTACGCCGATTTTTCTAAATGGTCAGCGGCGTCGAGTCCTGATCGGCGGCGGCGGTCACCGGCGCGGTGCGGCGCACATGTCTAGTGAGAACCAGCTGAATTTTTATTCGATTAGTGATATTCCCGTCTCTCTATATTTTGCCGAGTTCGGTGGGTAATCGCAGATTTGATAAATTTGGTAATTAATAAGTACATAATCGTTCACACAAATTGAAGTTAGTATTCTTGTGATAGCTTCCCGACCTAGATTTAACAGTAACCTGTTAGTATTCAGTCAGGCAGACAGAGCTCAATACAACGTTACGTAACTTTTGGTGGTACCTACAAATCGGCGAACGCCACATTTTTCCGTAGAAAGCGCGAGTGAAACCGCGCCGGACCTTTAGCTATACTTTCACGCCACCTTCTGTGTAACATGCAATCATTTCTGAAACTGGCAATAGTCGTTTTAAAAAAATCACTGTATAATTATGACAGACTGAAGTGGCAGTGGGCAGGGCACATAGCTCGTAGAACAGATGGCCGATGGGGTAGTAAAGTTCTCGAGTAGCGACCGCGCACCGGAAAACGTAGCGTAGGAAGGCCCCCCATGCGGTGGCCCGACGACCTGGTGAAGATCGCGCGAAATCGATGGATGCGGGCAGCGCAGGACCGGTTGTCGTGGAAATCCTTGGAGGAGGCCTTTGTCCAGCAGTGGACGATTTTCGGCTGATATGATGATGATGATGATAATGACAGATTAATTTTTACAAATTATTATTATTATTATTAGACATTTATTACAGACAACTTAGTCCATAGTTTTGTTAGTAACATAGATCTTAATTCTAGAGTTAGTAAAATACAAAAGCAAAACGTATAAAAACAAAGACTTTAATACAACAATCTGCTGGATCCATGCATCCGGACCCAGCGACCCAGCATTGGAGAGTCCCACCGGTCTACAAATACGCTCAGGATTCTGTTGGAGCTGGCACGAACGCGGCCCAGCAGTGACGCGCATCGCTTTCTTATTATAGCATGAAAGCTGTCGGTTTCCGACTCAGCCAGCATGCCAGATGCACTGCAGAACCGCGGCAGCCCCAACCGCACCCTAAACGCATTATTATACTGGACACGCAAGTCGTTGTATGCCCTTTGCGTAAACCGTACCCACAGGCTGCCAGTGTAAAAACATTGACAAAAAGCTTTAAAAAGCGTTACTTTGACTTGTTTAGTACACCGGGCGAATCTGTGGGCCAACATATTGCATCGGACAGCCAACGACCTGCGTTCCCTTTCTATGTCCTTGTTGTCATTAAGATCCTCGGTGACCCAGTGGCCCAAATACTTAAAATGCTCTGTACGCTTCAGCGGAGTTCCATTAAGTGTAACTGGTGGTACAGTTACGTAAGTCTTGGTACCCGCCTTAAATACCATGAACTCGCTCTTCATTGCATTGTATTTGAGCCCCTGGGCCTCTGCATAGGATTCACAAATTTTTAGCAGTTTTCTCATTGCCCCAATCGATGGGCTCAGCAGAACCATGTCATCCGCGTAGCTCAAATTATTAACAGCTACTCCGTCAATATGACAACCGATATCGGCTCTGCTAAGCTCATCAATCAGGTGGTTCATGTACAGGTTAAAGAGTCGGGGCGAGGTCAAGCCCCCCTGCCTCACCCCGCACTGTAGCCTGTACTCATCAGAAAGAGCGCCTGACCATCTTACACGGTTCTTTTGGTGACTGTACCAGTACTTAAACAGCACCGTGATTTCATTAGGCAAACTCGTCTCTAGTTGCAGCTTTTTCCATAGTATGTCATATGACACAGTGTCAAATGCCTTTGACAAATCCAGGAAACACGCATACACTGGTGTTTTCCTGGAGGCATAGTACTGAACAGTCTGCTTGAGACACAGGATAGCACTTTCCGTTGAAAGACCCTGCCTAAAGCCAAACTGCGCGTCGTTTAAATGCAGGTGTTCTTCCAGATGTTTGCCAAGCAGACTGTCCAGCACCTTGGCGATTATTGTAGCTAAGGAAATCGGTCTATAATTTGACAAATCAGAAGAATCGCCAGTCTTATTCTTAATAATAGGCACAACCACAGTATACATGAGATTTTTTGGCAAGTAAGAATGACCAAGACACAGCGCATAAAACATGGCAAGAACTCTGGGCAGATGGGGGCCCGCGTGCTGCAGGTGCTCGATGCTAAGCCCGTCGTGACCGGGTGACTTTCCCCTCACCATACGCTTGATTATGGAGGTTATTTCTCTAGCTGTGATCTTAACACTGCGCTCCGGAGCTGGGCTGGTCCCCCGGTCAGCCTCGGGCCCCGACTCCGCCGCCGGGCCCAATGGTGACTCCACTTTAAAATACTGACGAAATGTATTCGCTATGTCATTGGGCTCATGCACACCCGCTACTCACGGGCAAACTCGGCTTAGGATTCAATTTCTTTGTATTTTTCCAGAATTTCGAAAATTCTTTCTTAGAATGTTGCTGAGCGATTATGTCCATTTTAATTTGTTGTTCGTTATTTTGACACCACTTGAATCTCGACTTAAAAGTTCGCCGTGCCTCAGACATATTATCAAAATAATAGCCAGAAGATGGTTTCCCCCAAAGCACCCAATCTTTAAAACAAAGCCGAGCCTTAGTGTGAGCATCGCGGACGTGCATGTTCCATCCAGTGACGTATTTACGCATTCTTCGCGCGCGAAAACTACAAAGTGCCGCCTCGGTAAGTATATCTATTATTTTATTATACATATTATCTAATAGTGCCCTATGACATTCCAGAGAACACATTTTATCAGCGCAAGTTTCAAAATTCACAGGAAAATCGAAAAGTCTTAATTTAGAATTACAAATTTCAAAATATTTGTGTATCTGGGCCGAGTCCCTTTCTCCCCAAATTACATTATTACTACCCTGGCTTGGAGAGGTCATTTTAGGCTTTACAATATTAATATTGCAATTTATTAAAAGTGGGTAATGATCAGACCAATATGTATCATAAAGCACTGAAGCATACATGACCGAGCATCTTGCAGCACTAGTTACTACACAATGATCCAGGTGTCGCCGGCATCCATGTGCCTCACTCACAAAAGTATAGGAGCCTTTCGGCAAGAGTTCTAAATCCACACACGACCATGCTTGTTCCTCGCAGAAATTTAAAAGTTCATTTGCAAACGACTCACCCGGGTGCGCGTTAAAGTCCCCCAGCAGGAAAACGGATTCCACGTCTTGCCCCTCCATTACGGCACTAATTTCACTTAAGCATTCTATGAACTCTGTCAAATTTTCATTTGAATCAGTTGGCATATACACAGAAAATACTAGGATAGAACGGCCTTGTAACTCAATTTTTATAGCGACGAGACGCACACTATTGCACGGTATCACAGACACACTAGGGAACAAAGATTTTTTCCACATCAGGGCAACACCTCCGTGCGGTCTCCCGCGCAGCACTCCAACTGATGTGTCGACAGCAGAATTTCCCGTGAATGCGAACCTGTTGTCTATGGTTCCAAGAATCGGCAGGTCATGCGGCATCAGCCAGGTCTCCTGATACAAAGATAATTCATATTTATCTATAGGTTAGGTACATCATCATCATCATATCAGCCGAAGGACGTCCACTGCTGGACATGGCCTCCCCCAAGGATTTCCACGACGACCAGGTTAGGTACGCTGTATCACTATCACGAGCCAAAAGAAAGGTTTTGTGGCAGTGTACTGCATGATTTGCTGTAAGTACTCGTATATTCAACCCAACGATTTTTTTTAACTCTGTGGATTTTTACCTAAGAAATTGCCGATTCAGTTTATGAAGTTCAATGCCAAGTGCTATTAAAAAAATAAAATCCATCAAGCCGTTTAAGCTACAGGGCGTGCCAAAGAAACAAACATACATAACATACATTCACTCGAAAAACATAGCCCTCCTTCTGGCGCAATCGGGTAAAAACTAATAAAGTTCAAATACTAAAACCAATTTATTGACGCCTGATTTTCTTCTTGTCGTGGTACATAAAATCGATCGCATTTTATGTGTTAGACGCTGAATTCTTTTTATAATAAAACGACGCGCTCGACCATTTAAAAGCATGTATATTTTCTGTATGTACATACTTGCGATATCGCACAATACTTATTATCAAAGTCTTGCCGCCAAGCACCAATGTTAACAGGCTATAGAGATAAGATAGCCGTTCCTCAGTTTTTTTAGAATTCATTGATAAATATTTACCCCTAAGTACTAGTGTTATTGAGCCAAAGTGGTGATAGCAGTTAGTAAACATGAGCCCATCAAACATACGCTGCAAATGTGCAAAAGGGCACGAGAGAGATTTTTCCCAAACTCGGAAGGATAGGCCATTACTGCACACACGGGGGCAAAATCCGGATTGGTAGAGGTTCTAATTTGAAAAAGCAAAAATGAAAATCGACGAACTACTCGTATATGGGGTATCAATTAATAGGTATTTAAAAATCATCTTAAGGTTTCTCTTATCATTTTTCATTTCGATTGACCGTTTAGGATCTATAACGAGTTTAAGTTGGTTAGCAACCATTCTCATCACTTAAATTTTCCAATTTTCGGTTCACTATATATTTAAAATTATTTTTAAGCTATTGCATAGCTTTAAGAATTAAGAAATTCCGTAACGAAAATAAAACCTAACCTTGGCAGAGTTCTAAAAAATTTACAGTGCCATCTGTTAGCGATTTGCGGTACTAAAAGGACTTAGTCAATTTTACTGGTGTAACTTTCTTAGTGTTAATTTATTACATAAACATCCCGCGCCCCAAGGACTATATGGTACTGGTAAATACTGCATAAATAAAAAATAAATAAATAATTATAATTGCATTAGTTGATAAAAAATGCTATGCAAGCTTTACCGCGGCAGTCCCCGAGTGCCACACGTTTTTTTTACTTAATTTCTCACTTAAGTATTTTAAAAGAAACTAAATACCGTTATATAAGTAAATAGTTTTAACTGAAAAAGGGTACAATAAAAAAATACGCTCTCTGCAGAATATGTTTAGGGACAACTAGCCAATGGGCATGGTTCTCGGCTTAGGGTGTACTTGCGGGGTGTGGAATTGGAGACAGAAATAGGTCATGTTGTTTCTGTCTTTTTTAAAGTTGTTTTTTTTACGCAAGATGATTTTTTCTTATATAAGGTCATCATCATCATATCAGCCGAAGGACGTCCACTGCTGGATAAAGGCCTCCCCCAAGGATTTCCACGACGACCGGTTCTGCGCTGCCCGCATCCAGCGGCTTCCCGTGACCTCGGTTATCATCGGTCCACCTAGTGGGAGGCCTACCTACGCTACGTTTTCCGGTGCGCGGTGGCCACTCGAGAACTTTACTACTCCAACGGCCATCTGTTCTACGACCTATGTGTCCCGTCCACTGCCGCTTAAGTTTAGTAATTCTGAGAGCTATGTCGGTTTTGCTGCCCAGCCGAGTAGGATTCGACGATTAATCTCTTTCTCTAAGTTGGACCTACTCTTACCTAACTGGACTGTTTGTCCTAAGTACACGTATTTGGCAAAAAACTTCGAGTGTAGAGCCTCCAACTTTCAGAGGAGTAGGTGCGACACGGACGTTTAATATAATTTTCGTCTTGTCCATATCCAAGGCTCTACTGAGGCCATCGAGCATTGTACCTATTATAAGTCGTCCATAGTGTCAGCCATGACCACGATATCGTTAGAGAATCGAAGGTGGGTGATGTACTCGCCGTTAATATTGATGCCGAGTCCACCCCAGTCCAAAACCTTAAAAACATCTTCCAGGGCGGCGGTAAACAGTTTTGGAGATATGACGTCTCCCTGTCTCACCCCTCGCTGCAGCCGGATTGGATCCGAATTTTGGTCCTGGATACGAACCAACATGGTGTCGTTTTCTTACAAACTTCCAGTACCTCGATATATCGATAGTCAATTTGGCACCGCTGGGCAGATTGTAACACAGTCCAAGTTTCGACCGAATCAAAGGATTTTTCATAGACTACAAAAGCTAAGCATAAGCTGATTGTGCTCTTCGGTCTTCTGTATAATCTGCCGCAGTGTATGTATGTGGTGTATGGTACTAAAGCCTTTTCGGAAACCGGCCTGATTCGGGAGGCTGAAAGTCGTCAAACCTGCATGCGAGACGATTCGTAATGACTCTCGAAAACAGCTTATAGACATGAGTCTGTAGATCTTCAGAAGGGTCTTGTCGCCCTTTTTGAAGAAGATCACTACTAAAATGCTAACTTTGGCCTAATTAAAGAAGATTATAATATTAGGGGTTTAAGTATGAAATTGCCGATTAAGTTTTTGTAGTTCAATGCCAATTTTCATTCAAGAAAATATGATTGTTTTTTTATTATTGACCTTACACTACTTATGCTCTTTTATTAGTAACTAGTAGTTTTTCATGTTCCAATTCACTGAGCTACGTAGCATTGAATGGAGCTATTTTCTTAGGGGTCATATGGGGTATTTTTTTAGACTAGTTAATTTTCTTGTTTTTTCTTGATATCTTATGCGGGGTATTCCCATATGACATTAGTAACGAAGAAACTGCTGTTATTACTCTAGAGCTTTAAAATAAAAAAATATAGTTAGAAAAAAAACACGCTTTTAAAGCACATCAAACTAAAATGTGAAAAATAAAAATCTATCCGTTTAAAGTGAGTCAAAATCGAGTGCAAAGGAGTCGCTTACAACATACATACATATTAAAAAGGGTGATATAATGAGTTGAAAATAACAGTCTTAATGGGTTCAAAAATAACTAAAAAATAGGCATAAATTTATCGGTTATTAATTTCTAACAGTCTAATGCTATTTTGAAAATAAATTTTGTTTTAATGACCATTTTTCGTAATATTAATTTTCTTCTTTAAACTTTTTTATCAATCGGCTATTTCATACTTAAACCCCTAATAAGTAGTAGAGTAAGTGAGTTTTAAGTAGTTTCAAATCGGCAAAGTTAGAGGTATAAATAAGTATATAGCAGATGAGAAAAGAGTTGAAGTGTTAAAAATGCCTGTATAAAACTTAAATTATGGAATAATTTACAGGTAATGAGAGTGTTTTTCGGTTGACGGGTTTCAGTTTTTAAACTTTTTATTTGTTTATTATCAGAAAATCGAGACTTTCATACTAACTTTTGCTTTTGTCAATTCAAACTTTCAAAGTGTATATAACACCTATAACGGGACTCACAATTTTTGTCCATACAAACTATCAAACCCTATTTTACACCCTCAGGGGATGACTTAAGACGACGTCACAGACAAGGTGACTCTGTGACGTAGCATCGTAGTCGTCATAGTGCCAGCTCAGTCTCGGAAAATCAGTGGAAAACCCGTTCGAACGCGCCTGCGCTGTGTTTCCTTGTATTGTCAAGCTCACAGCTGTCAGTTCGTACCTTCTGTGGCGTGCCGTGTGACAGCGCGGTCGACCGACGACGGCTCAGACGTCGCGCGCAGCCCAGCGAGTTCAGAAGGGCTTGCATTAGTGCCATAAAAAAATATAAAATATTTAATATTCCACAAGAGCAGTGGCTTTTTCCCGCGTTTTAGAAGAACGTTCCAAAATTCGAATATATTACATGAAACTTTTCATTCAAGTGTTTGTGATCTAGTGTAAAATTTTAAGTGGTCGACCAGTGATTCATGCGATAATATTATTTGTTTTCTTGTAAAGCCGGTGTCTACGATTTGCATCTCAAATTGGTACAGTAAATAGGGCTTATTGTATGTTTGTACCTACGTAATTAATGCCAAGTTTAATTGATAGGTACTTTTTTTGTTTAGTTGATGGTGTAAGGTGTAATGCTCGTACCTATAGCATTAATAATTAATAATCCGGCTGCGCCAGAAGAAGGGTTATGTTTTTCGGGTGTGCGTATACAGGGTGTAACAAAAATGGTGTTAGGTCCCATTAATGTTTGGACCCTCCTTTAAAAAATGCACAGAATTGGTCGATCAGCTGATCGATTCGTATGAACTGAAAAAAATGCGATTTCAGCAAAGTCGTAGAACAAAAGTTCCTCAGTATGATGAGTAGAACCAATTTTGTTACACCCTGTATATCTTTGGTACGCTATAGCCTAAACGGCTTGATGGATTTTGGAGTGCGAGGTGTCGTTAGATTCGTCTTGACCGCGTGAGTGACATAGGATACATTTTTACCCGATGGGCCACAAAGAAGGGCTAAATGTTTATGCAGTCGGTTTTTTAAATTCGTTTATTTGTTATTGTTTTGCACATAGGGACATGCGCATCATACAAAAATAAAGTTTTTTTAATAACAATAATCTTCACGCACAAATCACACAAGGTCATGTGCCCTCAAACTAAGATTCCCTGTAGGTACCTTGGAACCAGAGACTGATATTGTACGTTTAGATACCTAAAGGCGACTGATACATAACTAAAAATCTCTTAATTGGTGGTTCTACTCATATAAAAATCAAACAAATCTGTTCGTTTCACAATAATTGTTTGCCCTGAGAGGGGGTTAAACCTACAAACGCACTAAAAAAATTAATAAAAAAAACAAATAAAAAAAAAAACAGCCAAACATAAGGAGACAATACTAGTAATAATAGTTGAATGACTGGAGCACTGATCATTGGATCACTAGGGGAAAGTGGTTACCCTTCGTACACTTTTTAGATTTTACTTTTTTACGTTAAGATTAATTGTCGAATTTATCTAGTTTATATACCTAAGTGTAACAAATATATTGTACTTTGTTACAAAAAAGTCCGAAACTATTATGGCAAAAGGTTAAAGGGTTGTAGTCATTTTTCTACGATAAGATATTTGTACGAACGTACCCCAATTACGGGGTACGTTCGTACAGTAGGTGGGATACTTTTGTACGCCATAGGGTAGATTCATACAGGGTAATTAAAAAGCCAATTAAAGTCGTTAACTTTTATTAATTATAAAAAAAATATTTATTAAAGAACTAACTTAATAATATGTGACTTGACTTAAATCTTTCTTTAGAAAAATAATAAAAAATAAAAGCGTTCGTCTTTAGTTTACTTATTGATAATTCTAAGCTTTACAATCAGTCTAAATGAGATGTTTACAATCATTTTGTATGACATCGTTGTACAGTTTTTGACAATTTAAACTTAAAGTAGGTAATTATACATTTGGTTGTTACTTTGGAACTTATTGCACATTATAATTATTTAAATTAACTGCAAAAGTAAAAAGTCTAGCCATTCTAGCTGTACAGCCCGTTCGTGGTTGAGGATCAGGGAGGATCATGACGCCATCGCTTATATACAGAGTGTGAATGTCTTCTATATCAGGGAAAAAGAATGACCATGATAATCCCGATTTGTTCCGATGATAAGATATTTTCATCTTTGTACCCGAATATAGACTGAGAACATATCCACCGTAATAAACAACTGAACTTCCGAATTTGTACTATCGTAAGCCCATAACGCATTTTGCAGCAATTAGTAATATAGTCATTTAAGCGTGCTTCTTCTTTCAAGGAGAAGACTTGTCGACTTGTGAATTTTGAATGAAAAGTTCGTGAGGGTCCATCGGTGTTAGAGCCATCTTTAAATTTCTTGACCCTGCTTTCGAACGTTGATGTTTTGATGTTGTATTTGAACGCGGATTTCCCATACGGCAACCCGTCCAAATTACATCATCAATTGCTAAATTCATTGAATTTTCATCCACTTATTGAGTACGTGTACCCTTTTTTAAAATATTAATTATAAGGTTGACTTAATAAAATATTTCATTTTGTTAGAAGTAGAATACTGTATAAAAGGAAAAATATGTTATTTTATAATTTTAAAAGGTTATACTATATTTTATTTCATAAAAATTGAATTTTGATATACTGGTGGTTAATAAAATCTAAAGGGAAGCGACAGGGGGCACATTCGTACGCGTACGAATGTGTCCCCTCTCTGGCTGTCCGAATGCACCCCATGCTTTTGCACAAAATTAAAATACAACTTTATACAAATTCTTATTTTGTTTGAGAAATATAACAATTAAAGCTCAAAATAAACAATGTTAACATTAATCAATCGTCACCATTTTGTCAAAAACATAACAATTCTACTCACAATTACGAACAAATCTTAGATAAAAAAAATACTCACCGCGCGCGAAAACACGTTACGTCTTGTCAGCTGATACACCGTAGTACGACTGGCGCAACACTCCGGACTCCGCTCAACTCCGCTAGCAACATGGCGGCCGGTATGTCCATGCACACAAGCAAGCCCGTGTTTGTATGCCGTTTAGTTTTTATGTTATACTAACTGTACGAATGTGCCCCGCGTACGAATGGTGACCACTTTCCCCTAAGTATTTCAAAGTTTTATTTTGAATATTTTTAGGTCTGTAGATCTAACAATTAATGCGTGTAGTAGCATGAATAACCATAGGTGTATAGTCAACAAAATGAGGGGATTTATAATTGGAATCATGTATTTATGAGTCAGCTCGACAAGACCTTAGTAATACAACTGAGTCGTGTTACCTACTTATACGTTACGTTACCTAGAGTTTACAAAAAAATTAGTCACAGCTCCGTTTTAACCATGAATTATCAATTGACAGGCTTTCAGCTTATTAAGGATGGCTGTGTGTACTTACTACGCAAGACTCATTTCATGTATGTACATGCTTCATGAGTAGGTATGCTACACATGACGACTGTTGAGAAATAAAGTGGCAAAACAAAGAGCGTATATCATCTGTCAAGTAACAAAACAACTTTACTGACGTTTGTTTACGCCTCGGATGCATTCCATAGTTTCAACAGTTACCGATACTGTTTTACAATCATTGATATTCAATAATACAGCGCAGCGGTTATATGATTTTGTTAAATTTTTTGGGATTCGTACCTCTAAAGGGAATAAACGGAATCATTATAGTATTAGGGTAAGGTGGGGGAATGGCGGTCACTTAAGCGAAAAACGTCATAATTCTTTAATTAAAGAAATTAGTGCAAAAGTAATTGAACTTTCATTTAGCTAAAATAGTACACTTTATGTTTACTATGTTGTAAATAACCCAGCTTAAATAGTTTAATTATTTTATACATTTTTTAAACCTTTCATTGACTGGTATTGCCCGCACTCTGCGGGAAATGGCAGTCACCATGAGGGGTAGTAACAGTCGCTCAAAATCAGTAGACCTTTGCATTAAAAAAACTAATAATGACTAGAAATCAGTAAAACAATGTTTTAAATGTTTTTATTACAAAAATTTACCAAAATCCTTATTTAAAAATTAAGTTGCGTTTTAGTACTTTATTTCTACGCACACAAGAATCGCATTGCTTTTGTTGTTGTTCTAGGTCTGTTTCGCGGCATCTACGTAACAAAAATAACCATTCATTAGCCTCTATTTTCACAAAAATGCTCATAAAATCGTTCTAAACTTCAGGTAAATTAGCCCTATATTTTCATATGAGGTAATGCCGGTCGGTGACTGCCATTACCTACTTCGAGTAACTGGCATAACCCCAAAACAAAAGAAATGCTTTCTTTGACATTCACTAAAAATCTAAATAAGCTATCAGAAATCAAACCGGCACATCAAAAGTGATAACAAATTTGTTATAATTGGTGATAAAAGCAAATCCAGCCGTAAATAATATACTTAAGCTTACCTTTGATTGAAAATTCCAATTTTTTACAAAAAAACACTCCGAAACATGAACGACGCAATTGCAATACTGACGTGCGATAAATTAGTTGTCCCCAGTGAAGTCTAGATGGCAGCATAGGTATCATTTTTTAAATAATTTAGGAACTTGGTATTCCACAGTGACCGGCATTTCCCGCTGACCGGCATTCCCCCAACTTACCCTACTCGTGTGTCTGTCTGTCCGTCAGTCTGTCACAGCCAATTTGACCCGAAACTACTAGAACGATTGAGATAAAATTTGGTACACATATGTGAGTTGGTGACCCAAAGACGGATGTGCAATGTAAATAAATGAATTTTAAGCATAGGGGCCACATTTGGGAGTAAATTGAAAAAAAAATGCAAACTATGTCTGGTGAGCATGTCACAAAGTATCAAATGAAAGGAATTGTTGTGAGAATCTCAATATTTTTTATATATTTTGAGACAAAAAGTAGGCAATCTTTGACCCTTCCCCCTTAACTCCAAAACTACTGGTTGGGCTTAAAATTTTGAAAAAAAAAACATACAGAAAATATTTATTTACCTATAGATTACAGGAAAACTTATAAGAAGTCTATGGTATTTAAAGTAACAGAAAATTTCTCAATCAATACGGAACCATCTCCACGCGAGTTTAACCCGCACTTGTCCAGTTTTACCAAAATAAGCACTTTTTATCTAATATCTAGGTATTATAAAATCGGACTGCATAGTTCACGTGATATGATAACTGTACTACGATTGCAAATACACCTTTTTATCACCTTTTTCAAAAAACTTTCAGATGTGATGCAGTGTACGATATAATATGATCGATATCAATTAAAAAAAACATATGTTTATTTTTGTTATTTTTTTGTAAGACTTTCTCGAAATTCTAAACACTAATTTGCAGATCATATTTATTCGCATTTACAACCAAATAACAAGATTATTACTTTTGCTTTTGCTGTCGAAGTGGCAACAACGTAAATTCAAGCAAAAACAACTCCAAAATTAATCGCATTAGGACGATAATATATTCCCCCAAACAAAAAATAACTATGTAAGGTGTCATAAAAAAACGGTTTATGTTGACATTTAGGAAATAAATAAATTCTTACATACATACTATTTTTTATTATTTTATTAATTAAACCAATTAGATGTAAGGTACTGAATCACATCTGAAAATATCGCAGGTGATAAAAAAAATAACGGTGTATGACTACTTAACTATATGTAGGATATATATAGGAATAACAATAACAAATCTACCTGTGCGATTATCTAAAGCAGGGTGCAGGTAGAATTTCGACACAAAAGTTTGGTCCTTCGCAACACCTGACGGGTGCCACCAACCAACGCTTACCACCTGTCGTCTGAATGTTACTTACATTTTTTTATAGTTATAACACCAAAAATGGAAACACGATCGATTATATATAAAGTGTATGCAGTACGCACCTGGCTTTGAACATCATAAATATTGGATAAGATTTCTGTATTTAAAGTGAAAACATTTGGTGTGATTGTTGACTAAACATGTAGAGAGTGATATTACTACGTAAGTGAATATTTTAACAATTATACGTGTCAGTTTTTAATGGCGGATACGAACACCACCACGTTATCATTCGGATGAAATGTGTCTACTTTTGTTCTACCACTTAAATAAACGCTAAATTTTTTGAAGTCTCCATACATCTCCAGTCATCGAAGTAGATGAATAATCTTCCAAAATTTTGTTTGGCGTTTTTAAAAAACTTTTTACTCGCAAATTGTTAAGCTCTTGGCATCATCTCATCTGATGGTAGGTAAGTGACGATAATACCGAAGATGTAAACGCTCTTACCACCAAGATTCCCCAACGCATTGGGGAACTGGCTATATTATCTTCAAGCCGGAACACATTAATGTTGTTAACATTGATGTTTAGCAGCAAGACTTAGATAAGATGGTGGTAGCTAGCCAGGCGGGATTATAAAATTCCCTTCTACGAACCAAACCTTACACTAAATAAAAACTTACACGATAGTTTTTTAAACATTCACCTATAAGTTTTACATAGGTATATAAGTTTTTCAATGAGATAACTTATGCAGTAGAACCAAAAGCCACAATAACGCAGAACAAATCTTCTTTAAACATTTTATATACACATTTTTAACTAGAGGTTATTATCTGTATTATCTACTGTATACTATAACAATGTTATTATCGGTATATTATGCAAATTTAAGTTTCAATTTCTTCTCCTAGCCCTACTGTTATGTGCATGTACATTTAAAAAAATATAATACGTACTTTTTATTAAGGTACTTATTTTGTGGCAACTAATTAAGTAGTTCCACTCTGTTTACGCAAAGTGTGTAGCGTCACAAATATTTTTCTTTATTCCTACAAATTCCTAACCCATGGAATTCTTATATTTGAAATATTGTACACTAATGCTATCTGTAACTACAGCGAACTATAAACTTTACACAGTCGATAGTTTTCTAAATAAACTGCTTTACCTATTCTTCATTTTCATCGTTAAAAAGAAATCCTTGAGAGTAGAGAGTATTTTTTAAGCGATTGTGGCGCTAGTTAGAAAGAGGGAACCCCTTAAGGCGCTCCCTTCTTCAATTATCCAATTTCCTCGTCACACGTCGGTCTGTCTGTTAGGATGAGGCAAACAGTACATAACGTAACGGTTAGTTCCACCAACAAAGTACTCAAATATGTAACAAAATTAAAGTTTTAATTAATACATTTTAACTAAACCACGTGGCTATGTAATAAGTAATAAATAACTCTATAATAATATGTCGGAAGCTATTAAATATCATGAATAAAATAAATGTTATCTTTACAAAAGCGGACTTTTGTTTAGCAACAAATAACAAAATGATTTAGCAGGAAGTATAAAGTTTATCCATATCTACTTTGTATCATTCGTCGTTGTAACCTATTGTAAATTTTACAAGGATTTGTAGTACATGTATACAAGGGTTTATAATATAATTAGTTTTCCTGTAAGAATTGATACTGAAAAAAGACGATAACCACAATGACTTATTTGTAGGTACATGACATACACGCAAAGGAAAGGTATTGTTTGTTATTCTATTTTAGCGCACAAAATAGCTTTTTATCCGCTAGCTAGCGTGGAATTTTTAAAATTAGAGCCAAATTTTTCTTGCACCTAAAACTTTCCTCGCTGTAATGAAGTGAATAGTTATGTGTTTTGCTCGGCTGCAAACTTATTTTGAAACCCTAGCTACGCTCTGGATTCTATCTTTGAACTACTCGCTTCGTTCGTTGTTCAGTCCTTTAATCCTTCGATTGCTCAGGTTTCAATAGATAGAGTAACTCGCGCCCTTTGAGTATACATTCTGTATGTATACTCAAAGCTCGCGCCAAATAACAACTTTGCAGCCTTGCATAACGTATAACAATTTTTTGTCACTGCTATGTTTTTGCTCTTAGGTAGGTGTTTAATATGATATTAGTAGTGCAGAAAGAAAACTGAATGGGGATTTGTGTAATGGAAGGAATGTAAGATAATTCTGTTATTATTACTATGTATTGTGATTACCTAAGTGCGTGTATCTTATATAAAATTCTCGTGTCACAATGTTCGTTCCTGTACTCCTCCGAAACGGCTTGACCGATTCTCATGAAATTTTGTGACCATATTGAGTAGGTCTGAGAATCGGCCAACATCTATTTTATTTTAGGGTAGGGTAGTGTAGTGTAGGGTAGGGTAGGGTAGTGTAGGTTAGGGTAGTGTAGGGTAGTGTAGGTTAGGGTAGGGTAGGGCAGTGTAATGTAATGTAAGGCGGTACGTAGTTCGCCGGGACAGCTAGTTATATATAATATTCTATGAAACTTGTGGTTTAGGTTGTTTGTTTTTACTTCACTGCCTTTTTAAGTCACAGGTATTTCGATTTATTAGTAACTACCTATACGAGTATTCCCCGCGGCTTATCCGAGTGCATATCGTTTTAAAGGTTCCGCCGTAGTCAACAAGGAACCCTTATGGTTCCAGGACGGACGGTCTGTCTGTATGCGGCATAGCTCAGAGCATAGGTTATCATATTAATAATATTAAACGCGGGGACAAAGTAATTAAATATATTTTCAAAAGAATTTTTATTTACAGTAACAGAGTAACACCCTACAAACACGTTAATTGGGGATCAATTTCTTTCTCGTCGTATGGGATATCGTCGTATTGAGGGTGGGTGAAACTCATTTTCGATTCAGGGAATAGTATACCCCTCTGCCAGTAACACCGCTATAACCTCGAAAAAAAAATGAAAATAGTAGGCCGTACCTATAATCAATTTAAATGCTAAATATTTACGGCCAAGTAGGCTTTCATAGTTTAGGAGTAAGTCAACCAACTTTAGATGTGCAGTTGGATTTGTAGAAAGTTCACAGATTTTCCATACAAAATGTTCGATAACGACTACACAAATAACTTTGTTTTTAAATTACATACATTTATTTACGGAAATACGTTAGTAGTTTCACGGAACCCTACATTGCTTGTGGTCCGACACGCCTTTGGCCACTTTTTTATGACTTATCAAGGGTGCATTTTATGAACCGTGAGTTATAGAGTCTTGAGTTCATACAAAAACTCCAAAAAAAATACGATGTTGTCTGTAAAGTCGGTTTACGGATGATAATTTAACGTGATAACGTGTCACAAGCAGAAAGCTTGTGTGCTTCAGACCACACGACTGAAGTAAAACCTCTTCAGCTCCATGTTTAATGAGATGTAAGATACCGCCCATAGTCGGGTGAGTTAACTCTTTGGCATTTCCTCACAAAGAATGGACCGAATTGAAACACCTCTTGTTAGATCCTGAAAGCCTATAGTACTTTTAATCCTTTGACCTTAACAGGCCCCAAGCCCCAAGCCCTAAGCAAGTACAACTCTCGCTTGCACGTTTGGCTCAGCGTACTGGCGTAACGGGAAAATGACGTCACGTAACGGGATAATGACGTCACAGTTTTTCATGCATGCAGCCCGTGTCGTCAATTTAAAAGACGTTATCACGTCAAAACACTCAGTTTTTCCTGAATTTTCCAATTTACCAGGCAACTTTTCCAGTTTATCTATCCATGAAATCCTTATTCGGACTATGAAAAACATTTAAACAAAATAATTAAATCAGTCCAGCTGTTCTAATGCGCTTACCGACGAACAATATTTATTTTTTAAAATAAATAGATAAACATTTTGCTGTAAAATTAAACTAAAAATAGAAACTACAATCCGATTAAAAAATAAAATTGGGCAACAATAGGGAAGACGAATGCTAGTCATCTGGTTTATTTACTTTTTATCATCTGTCAAAAACGACATTTTGTTCTAAAAATGTTTGAAATACCTAGGCGTGACGTCATAGTTTAGCAGCGTCATAAATGTACTCATTTTGTGATTTTGGTGAATTAAAAATCGAAGACTTGTAGATATCGAGAATGCGCAGTACGAGAGCCATTGTATACAAACCAAAGTATATATGTATATTAGTACTAACGTAATTCAAACCTTGTCTTGACAAATTACAAATACTACAAAAAAAAACAGCCAAATCGGTCGAGCTATCGAGCCCAAGTGCTAATCTTTCCTAAATGCGGCAATTGGCATTGTTCATAATTTTCGAAAAACCTAAAAGCGTTTAGGTAATAGGTACGAGCTTTTATTTGAAAAGAGTTTTCATGCTCAAAAAGCCAAATGCTCAAATGAATTGTTCCAAGACACTGTTCCTAATTCAAAAAGGTGAGCAACAGTAAAGTCTAGTTGTTTGGAAATGGTCAAACATGTAAACAAAATGTTTTTTCATCATTATTTAAATTTTATCTTAATTACATTACATTTTGGATATCGAGCATGTTCTTTTTTATCAACCGTCTTCCAAAAAGGAGGAGCTTCTCAATTCGACTGTATTTTTTATGTTTGTTACCTCAGAACTTTTGACTGGGTGATCCGATTTTGATGATTATTTTTTTATTTGAAAGCTAGTGCTTCTCGTGTGGTCCAATATAAATTTTATCAAAATCAGTGTAGTACTTTGTTAGAAAATTAACAAAAACCAAAAATAATAATGCAAAATTGTACTAAGTTGTTGCGATGAAAGTCGATTTTTTAAGGTGTTTAGCGTTTTCAATTGCTTAATCACCGTTTATAATTCATTTAAGGCTGAAACAAAAACTGAAAATTGTTTATTTTTAAGAAAACACTTCAAGATTTGTTTACTTAACAGGCCATTTCTACACAGCAAGACTGTATTTCCTATGATTCTATTGAAAATAAAAGACGATTCTGGGATCACGATTCGAATTCCAAATTTCATCATCAAATCAACTTCAAAATACCAAAAGGACCTATGGTCACCGGGTATACGACTTCATTTCAAATCGGACCCCTGTAAGTCGCTCTAAATCGATCGCAAGATTTGAACTAAAAAAAACAAACATACAATACAAACATTGCAAGTTAAATATAAGCTTACAAAAAGGTATTTTTAAATGAAAATATAGATTACTAGCTGTCCCGGCGAACTACGTACCGCCTTACATTACAGTACACTGCCATACCCTACCCTACCCTACACTACACTACACTACCCTACCCTACCCTACACTACTCTACCCTACCCTACACTACTCTACACTACCCTACACTACACTACCCTACCCTACCCTACACTACCTACCCTACCCTACACTACCCTACCCTACCCTACATACACTACACTTCACTAGCCTACACTACCCTACACTACACTACCCTACCCTACCCTACACTACCCTACCCTAACCTACACTACCCTACCCTACTCTACACTACCCTACCCTACACTACACTACCCTACCCTACCCTACCTTACATAAGAACCTTCTCCTGACAATAACGAACTGGACAAAAAAAGAATTAGCGAAATCGGTCCAGCCGTTCTCGAGTTATGCGCTTACCAACACATTTTGCGATTCATTTTTATATATTAGATGTAAACTATTTTGAATATACTTTTTTTACTATTTTTCAAATTTTAAAAAGTGTTGACGTCACAGGCTTAAATTCAAACATTTTCAATTGACGAATAAAAAACGAATTTATTTAGTATTATAAAATTAAGTTTATCTCTAAATAGTTTTTTATTTACATACTTACCTTATAGCTGAAAAAGCCAATAGATTTTTATTTATAAATAGAGATGTGGCGCCAATGACATATATTACTGTGTGTGGCGCTAATCATTTGCGGTGAATTAAAAATAAATAAATTGTAATGCAACTTTTGAAACGTTTTTGAGTGATTATCATAACTAGAGTTGGGCGAAAAATTAAGTATTAATGTTTATTTCGTCATAAACCAACACATGTGTTGGTTTACGACGATATGGTAGCTCAGTATCCACAAAGTTTGTAGCCTGATGCTTGTATCTATAGCATATTTAATTTAGCATAGGATAGGTCGCGGCATTTACGTGAAGAACTAAAAATAAATTAGCTTTCAAAATAGATTTAAAAGTAGGTACGTACTGAACGCGACGACAGACATTTACCTACATTAAAGATCAGATGATAACTAGCTCTACTATCTATATATCTTAATATATATATAAATCTCGTGTCACAATGTTTGTCCTCAATGGACTCCTAAACCACCTTAACCGATTATAATAAAATTCGCACACCATGTGCAGTTCGATCCAACTTGAGAGATAGGATAGGGTAGGGTAGGGTAGTGTAGGGTAGGGTAGTTTAGGGTAGGGTAGTGTAGGGTAGGGTAGGGTAGTGTAGTGTAGGGTAGTGTAGAGTAGTGTAGGGTAGGGTAGTGTAGTGTAGTGTATGTAGGGTAGGGTAGTGTAGGGTAGGGTAGTGTAGTGTAGTGTAGGGTAGTGTAGGGTAGGGCAGGGCAGTGTAATGTAATGTAAGGCGGTACGAAGTTCGCCGGGACAGCTAGTAAGTATATAAAATTGAATCCCTATTTCTTCGTGTTAGTAAGTATATAAAATTGAATCCCTATTTCTTCGTGTTACGCTATAACTTCTTTTTTTGTTGAGTTCGTTGTTCTGTAGGGTAGGGCAGTTTATTGTAGTGTAGTGTAGGATATTGTAAGGTAGGATAGGTAGGGTAGTGAAGTGTAGGGTAGGGTAGGGTCACAGGTAGGGTAATACAGTGTAGTGTAAGGTGGTACGAAGTTCGCCGGGACAGCTAGTATCAAATATAAATTGACCACGCTAAACACGTTAAAAACCGACTTCAGCTGCAACAACCAAGTACAATTTTGATACATATATTTTTGGGTTCCGTACCGAAAGGGCAAAAACGGGACCCAATTACTAAGGCTTATTCGCTGTTCGTCCTTCTGTCTGCCCGTCTGTCACCAGGCTGTATTTCATGAACCGTGATAGCTAGATATTTGAAATTTTTACGGATGATGTATTTCTGTTGCTGCTATTACAGAAAATAATAAAAACAGAATAAAGTAAATATTTGAGGGGGCTCCCATACAACAAACGAGATTTTTTTGCTCGATATTGATAACGGCCACAGGTAGACGCTTAAAATATTCACAGAATTTTTAGTTATATATTGTTTATAAAAATAAATAAATTAATTAATATAAAAATTATTTAAGTAATCCCATACAATAAATGTGACATTTTTGCTCGATATTGATAACGGCAACAGGTAGACGCTTGAAATCATTACATTAAAATAAAATTAATATTTAAGGGGGGCTTCCATACAACAAACGTGATTTTTATAGATAATGGTACGGAACCCTTCGTGCGCGATACCGACTCGCACTTGGCCGGTTTTTTTAGTCTGTTGAGAACGTAAATCTTTAGAATTAATGAACGGTGATTAAAGCAAGTTTGCCGATGACATATCCTTGAACTGCAATCAAGGGCCCTGACTCCCATTTCCAGTAATTCGTTATTGTGAATTTGTGGGTACGGTATTTTATTTTTATATTATGAATTAATGGGAGATTTCTGGAAAGCTTCCCATTTGGGGATGTTTATCCGAAATGTTTCAGGATAAGTTTCAATAAGTACGTTCAGTAGTTTTTGCGTGAAAGAGTAACAAACATCCACACACACAATAATATTAGTAGAATTTGAGTACCAAGGCCATATTCCACTTAAATCATATTTTGTTCTTTAATAATACTTGTAAAAGGTGTCCATACATCTTTTGTTACCTCCTAATGACAGTTTCGATTGGAATGTGGCCTTTGTATTTGAAATAAACTATACATTCGCCCTAATTTAGGGTAGGCTTGAGCCCCTCAGTGGGGACTTATATGTTCTTATATGATGACAGAGTCACCGGTGCGAGCGAATACGTACCTAACCCATCCCATTAACGTTCGTCCTTTCCACGGCTATAAATAGATTGGATTGGATCTGTTCGGTCTTATCTTTGACCGAGAACTTGTATACTTACCTACTTATTTCTACAACAATGATGTTATGTGTGATAAACTTTATTCACAAGTAAGTCAAGAAGTTGTTTAGTTGGCCTCTTCTACTCTTATAAACTGAACTTTCTACAGGTGCAGGCGTTTTGAGATCATTAAACTTGGCATTTACATTAGGTACGTGAGGCGGGCAGATTGTTTATACACATCTGGTGTTAAATCAGGACGTTTCGGTGAAGGTGGTTTTGGAAATAGAATCGTGAGTGGAGGCGGGTAAGATGGGCTTGGGAGCAGAGGAAGCGCGTGCAGCAGCGCCAGGCAGGGGGTGCGGGTGAAATGTTGGTGCGCGGATGCGCAGGCGGCGCCGGCGAGCTGCGCCACTCGCTGGCGGAGCGCACCAAGGCGCTGGCGGCGCGCTGCCACGCGCTGCGCTCGCCCGCGCGCTCCGAGCGCAGCACTGAGCGCCGGCGCCCGCGTCACCGCAAGTCCACTACTAAGTGGTACGTTAAGGTAAGCGGGCTTCCTGGATTGTAAGGCTCCTTTTCCAGCAATTCTTGTGTATCATTTTCATGCAAGCGTCAGAGATAGATAACAAGATTTTCTAAAAATATGTAAAAACGTGATGACAAGTATGTTTTTGGGTGGTTATAATAATTAGAGTTACCTAATATGGGTTCTGTCGAATGTCGAATTCCAAAAACTGAATCGACAAAGAAAATCCATATAATAATCGAACCTGCTCACAAAATTTCACGTGAATCGGTTGAGAAATGCGACCTGTAGAGGAAAACAGCCGGATATCTGTGCGACAGACATACGAAAGCATTTTTGCCCAAGCCGAAACGGAGACGCTTCGCTCGCGCTTTATGCTCGCTCGGCAAATAAATCAACAGTTGGTCTAGATTTCATTATAAATTAATTTTCTTCCCTTTTTTTCCATTTCTTATAATTTAGCAGATCTAAACAAAATTCGGTCGAAAACGAAGTTCGGATGTACCGAATGTGAAACGAATTTCGGTGCATCGCTAATGGCAACTCATACCTACATAACAAAAGCTCTAAACAGAAGCATAATATTTGCAAATTCTAGATTCTAGTAAGTAGTTAGTTACTAAAATTCTAAAGACTATTCAAATCAAAGAGTCAAAAATGTGCACATATCTATCTCTTTATCTAATCTAACTACTCGTAGGTACACTTTTGTAAAGTGACATTTCTGCGTCCTTTGTGTGAATCAATATCAAGATCATGTAGGTAGAGGTAGCTGATTCATTCATTCAACATGATTTAATACAAATATACTTACCTACCTAAGTAATTTGAATATCTTGCTCCTAAGAAAAAGATAATTTGTAAACAGTTTCAGATTACTATGAATCGGAAGTTGGACAAAATATGAATTGATACGAGCAGGTACATTAATTACGTGAGATCTTGCTACCCGACTGGCCAAAAAGGATAGTTATATTTGTAAGAAATAAATCCCCCCCCCCTTTGTGGGATTTGGTATGAAGGGGGCCCCTTGCCCTCAAGTGAGAATTTTAATTTTAGGTAGAACTAATGAATTTAAATCAATTTCTTCTATATTTTCGTCCATTTCAGTTCAGACTTCAGACCACTAATAGTTATTGGTAAAGTATGTTTGACTGGAGATGTTCGTTGACCCTCCTCCCCCTTCAGTGAGATTTGGAGAGATTTTGCTAGACCCATTCCCCCGTATTTTAACCTCCTGAAATTAATGGACGTTCCCTAGCTGTAAACAATAATTACTTTACCGTATGTTACAATTCCAAGTAGGTACGATAATGTCAAATCAGAAGTACCCAATACTTTATGTAGGATTATACATAATTATATTGCTCAGCTCAATACAGCAAATTCTTTAAAACTACAATAGTTTTATGGTTTACAAATTTGAGATACTAATTTCCAATCTGAAAATGTTACAAGTAAACACTTACTTGTTACATTATGTACCTTATTTATATTTCAAACCAACTGACTGCGATATTAATGTTAGAATTAAATAAATAGTGTTCTGTTATAATACTAATATGTAGTAGTTATAAATTCTAGGTAAATAGGCCTGTAGTTTGTTGATACCAAGAGCGCTAATTTCGCAGGAAACAGACGTTGCCGTGTGTTAATTGTAATTGTTACATTACAGCGCAGCGCTCATAAAAGTAAAATACGGCTACTCGTTCATTACAATTGTCGGATTACATAGCGGCTGTTCATGATACTGTGAAGTATTTTCGGTTCGTTTGTTAATTTCGTCAGTTGCACGTTGTTTTGCAGTGGATTTGATTTGTGTGGTTTTGTGTTATCGCGTCGCTGTGATGTTAGGCTGCGTTGCTTCGTTAGCAATGCGGGTCAAGGTGCGAGTTATGTGAGCTCGTCGGTGTGTGCGCCTAGGAATGCTGGGCGGAGGCGCGACCGAGAATGCAGTTCAGTGTGCCCCTGCATGCGACCGACGAGACTGCAACCACCAAATATTCGGTAAAACAATGTTTATTCTTTTTTGTAGTAGTTTCTGTTCTCAAAGTATTGTTAACTGTTTGAGTGCCTATTCCGCCGACAGGCGTGACGCCGGGTCGTCGGCGGGTGCCCATCACGCCTCGGCGCGTGATCGGCATCTAGTTTTTTTTCTGTAAGCCAGTTTACAATGGACATACGTTAAAGAAGGTTTTGAATGCGTGGGCAGTCAAACTGTTAAGGGCAGTTAAAAGTCTTGTCTCGCCGTTCCCTGATTTGTTCTTAATGTATTGTGGAGGGCAGTTAAATTCTTGTCTCGCTGTCCCCTCTGTCAACTGTCAATTTGAAGCATTGCAATAGGTTCTAAAAATATTTGATCTGGTCAGTCCATATCAAACCACGCCCGCCCTATGTCTCAAATCCTAGTACTCATAGTGTTGAAAACTTAAAACACATCAGGGTGACTGGTAAGACAACAGACGCATTTCAGGAGGTTAATGATTAATGAGCTCACAAAGGTTGGCTTATGAGCAGAACTACTTGTATGTAAGTCAATTTTTTTTCAGAATCGCCATAGGTTTCTTGTGAGTTTCATCTTATCATTAACTTCCTGAAATGCGTCTGTCGTCTAACCAGTCACAATGTATAATGTGGTCAGAAATTCCAAAAGCAACGTCCGAAGGAAGAGCGAATTCTGTACGCATAAAGAGAGGTCGTTGAACTAATATAGGAAAAGCTTCCTCCCTGTATTCTACCCCGAGTTCTTCAGTGGGAGGAGAAATAGGAGGCTATGTAGGTAGAGCTTTGGCACATTTCCAGTAGTTTTGCTGGAAATCCTTTTATATGTTGTCTCATTTTATACGTAGTGGGCATTGAAATTGAAACAGGTTTCTACTACCATGTCTATAAATCTCATTTATTAAATTTTACTAGCTGTTTCTAGCGGCTTCACCCACGTGGACGTTTCTTAGACTTTTCGAGGATGCAGTGCGCGAGCCGCAAGCAGCTCGCGAGCGTAGAAAAAAGTAGCCTATGTGTTAATCCAGGTTCTAATCTGTCTACCTACTAAATTTTAGCCAGATCCGTTCAGTAGTTTTTTGCGTGAAAGAGTAACAAACATACATCCATACATTCTAACAAACTTTCGCGATTATAATATTAATAGGATATTGCCGCAGTTTGCTAACAAATTAAATTTTGACGTTCAAATCATCTACCCTACAAAATCAACGAGAAAAAAAGGGGAACAACTTCTCTGCTCTTAACTAATAGGTTAGTAATAGGCCGCATCAAATATTAATAAAAAAATATGATAACGAACGTCGTGTTTAATTTTAAAATGATCAATATAACGAAATAAGTTACTACATCAATAATGCTGAAAAACTTTGACGTGAATCCTTGTTATTTTAATCACAACAATTTTTTTTGACAGATGATATAGAGTAAAAACCGAAAAAGTTCGAGTCAGAACTGCGCACAAAGGGTTCTGTACCATCATATTAGATGGCGCTAGTTTCATCACGTTTAAAAGAAACACTTTTTTGTATGGCGACTTTGACTTTTTCAAATTTTTTGTATTTGTCGTTATAGCGGCAACAGAAATACATCATGTGAAAATTTCTACTGTCTAGCCATCACGGTTCATGAAATACAGCCTGGTGGCACGGACGGACAGACAGCGGAGTCTTAGTAATAGGGTGCCGTTTTTACCCCTTGGGTACAGACATAACCCTAAAAATGACCATCAGTCAACTACTCTTTTTTTTTTTATATATACATATCTGGTAAACCCTTGGCATCATCTCACCTGATGGTAAGTGATGATGATGCCGAAGATTGAACTGAGCTTACCGAGATTCCCCAACGCAGTGGGGAAACTGGCTATCTTATCTTTAAGCCGGAACTCGCCTTAGCTGTTAACATTGATGTTTGGCGACAAGACTTAGATACGATGGTAGTACCTAGCCAGGCGGGCTTAGAAAATGCCTTTCCACCAACCAAACCGAGTGTTACAAAATTAGAAACCGCCGGGAATCGAACCCGCGACCTCCTGATGTGTAGTTACACCACGTAGGCAGTTGTTTCATGAATTATCCGAGATTCAGTGATTGAGAAGCTCGGGGGTTAGGGTTCGGGGCTCACGATGACGAAGGTCGGTCTCAAGGCCGTAGAGCCTAAGGGCTGTGAATGTAGGGCAGCCGGTAGCCCTGAGATAAAGGGGACACATCTAATGTTACCCACCATTAATCACGCCTCCTTTCACAGTGGATCATAAAGAGAGAAATTATGCCGTATGACCGGTTTCACCAATCTAATTGCAAATTACGCCAAGTAGCATGATCTTGTTTACAAAAGATATCACACTAATATTATAAAGACGAAAGTTTGTGAGTGTGTAAGTATGTATATTTGTTACTTCTTCACGCAAAAACTAATGAACGGATCTGGCTGAAATTTGGTAGGTAGACAGATTAGGACCTGGATTAACACATAGGTTACTTTTTTTCACGCTGCGCACCCTCGAAAAATCATAGAAACGTTGTCGAGCCGCGGGAAACAGCTAGTTAGAGATATATTTAGGCATCAGCTGGAAATAAATTGCTGAGAACTTGGATCAGTTTATGACCGTTGGTGGTAGTTTGGGTGACTAAGGAAAAGTTACCGAATCAACTAACTGTATGGAGATTATGCCTAATCTTAAGGATATTTTAGTACAGTAATCCACCCTTATCTTGACATTAACCTTTTTATTTATTTATTTTATTTATTGGGGAAAAAGCAGCTGTAATTACACAAAATAGAACATGACATGAAGATTGAAAAATAAGCCAATAAAATTTCCACAAATATTTATGGACAATTTCGTTCAAATAAACATTAGATTTAAGTAAATAAGTATAACTTACAAAAAGACATAAAAACTCACCAAAAAAACTTATGTAAGAGGCAATCTTATAAACTCGAATTAACATTTGTCAACTTCTTGCCCCCTCTCCTTCTCCAAAACAGCAAATTCTATAAATTGTGCTGGTTTTATAGGGGTCCGGTTATAAAACAAATATAATAGGCTATTTGACTACTAGTGGAAAATAGTTTTGTATTATTTGTTATTGCATAAAATGCAAACCATTTTTATATTTCCTGGAGGTCTGTCGTATATAATTAGAAAATCAATGTTAAAGTTTGAATTTAAAAAATACGCGCCAAAACGCAATGTTCGCTATGGCGCCTGGTTGCTCTGACAGATGACGTCACACATAAGTGAACAACAAACTGCTGTAATAGTGAAAGCACGCACTGAACCTAATGTTTACTTCTGTGTGACGTCATCCGAGTTGCAACCAATAACAGAGCGTTTTCAAACACGTGATCAAACCACAAAAAAAATTAAATTTCATTTATGTTTCTTATACAGAAAATGACCTTATTTTTTCAGGACATTAATAAAATATGCTTTTTACATTACATTTTATTAGGATGACAACAAATTGTTACATATTTTAAACATAGTCAAAATGCCTATTATGGCTTTTTAAAATTCAAAACATTGTTTTTATTAACCGAAAAAAATATACAAATCTTATAATTTACGCTTTAAGAGAGGGTGATGACATTGTGGTAGATTACCCTATTGACTGCGCTTTTCGCAGAGTGTGTTCTTGGGATTGCCCTCAACAATGCTCGAGTAAAATATTTATTAATATTATAAAGAGGTTGAGTTTGTATGTAGGAGGTAATCTTCTAAACTACTCATCCGATTAAAAAAAATCACCAATTAGAATGGAATTTTAGGATGGACATAGGCAAAAAAAATCCCCGCTCACTCTCGATGTCCACGGGGGTCGCGGAAGCCGCGGGCAACTGCAAGTTTTTGGTAAATATGTTATGGTTTGTTATTGTGATTCATATGTATTGTGTCAGTTTTTGTTTACTGCATTAAAAAAAATATTGTGGTAAATTATTTGAAAAAAAAAATGTTTAAGGGGAGCATCGGGCACTGATTTTGATGGGAGGTTTGGGCATGCCCATGTGTGCCATTGAAGAGGTTTCAAAGGCAGGGTAAATTAAAAATATTGCTGAGAAGTATGATAAACCCATTTACAATCTACAACGATATGTAAAACAGGAAGGCCCCATAAAATATGTTTCTTCTAAATTCATATCCGGGTGGATGCTACAAAACCAAACGCCGCAGCCTTAAAAAATATACGTTTGATAAGCCCTAATATATCGAATGTTAAATATTTTGTTGTTTTTTTGAAATATAATAATAAATGTTGTTTTGTCATACCATGTTTTGATAATTATATTATATAATATTATGGTAATTGTGTAATTAGGGGCGTATTCCATACAATGCCCAAACCTTTAGGGGTGCTGAACCTCCCTACCACTGGGAGGTTTGGGCACTTTTATCTAGGTTCGAGAGAACTCTTATAACTTTCAGACCGATTGTAGTTGGATAACTTCTCTTAAGAATAATTGGAGCCAAATATGCATGCTTTTGATATAAGATTTTAAAAAAATGTTTGTGATCGGAAATACTTATGTAAAAAAGTGCCTGATCCTCCCCTACCTTCCCATGTGATGCATGAGATCTGTGAATTTTTGCTAACGTTGATATACCTTCCTAAATAATTTACAAAATTTTGGTCCCTACCTAATTATAATTACCAAAAGATATTTAAATCAATAAAAATTTTACATCTACCTGGTTTAAAAGGTATCCCTACATAATATCAGCCTATACTGCGCGGTATAATGGCCACTTTTGAACCAGGTACGAGGTGGCGGACGAGGCATTTCCTTCGAGCGCGGCTTAGACTAAGTACTTAGTTTATGTACTCATTTTATATTGACGTGCAATGTTAGTTGACGAATCGTTAATGATTTTTCAGTACAGGTGCTCGAAAAATGATATTATATATGCCAGTTTATTGTGTGCAAAAGTGATTTTACCGCACACTAGCGTTTTGTTTTACCACTTTTTTTTAGTTCATCGTATTTATCACTTTCAAATAAGTTAAAACGAAATGTGTTCATTTGAAACGAAAGGTGTTTAAGTTGCCCATTTTTGTGAGTTGGATTCTTTCAACATAAACTGTTTGTTTTCGAGAAATTTTGCAATTAATGCCATATAAAGGTCTTTTAATAGTTTGAATTGAATATAATATTAATGCCAAAAAAAGTCTACATGATATTTTTAAGCCATTGTATAGCTGTTATCGCGGGCTTTGAGGGGACTGAATCAAGAAATTTCGTAACGAAAATAAAACCTGACACCCCAAAAAAAAATTGAGTTCTAAAAAACTTACAATGCCATCTATATATTCATCATGATGATGATGATGATGATGGCGATGGTGATGGCGATGGCGATGGCGATTGATGATGGTGATTGATGATGGCGATTGATAATGGCGATTGATGATGGCGATTGATGATTGCGATTGATGATGGCGATTGATGATGGTGGATGATAATGATGATGATGATGAACTTTCTTAGTGTTAATTTATTACATATACATCCCGCGCACCAAGGACTATATGGTACTGGTAAATACTGCATAAATAATAAATAAATAAATAATTATATTTGCATAAGTTGATAAAAAATGCTATGCAATAGCTTTACCGCGGCAGTCCCCGAGTGCCACACGTCTTTTTTATATAAAAAGTGGTAATATTTTTAAAAGTGTATTAATTTAAATTGATTTTTCATTACTTCAAGTATATTATATATTTTATCACAGTGATGGCTTTACGCAGTATTTCAATAATTTTAGTTAAATATATGGCATTTGGCCTTACACTCCCAATTTCTACATGAATCTATTCGAGTCGTTGTCTATTTTAACCTTCATTACTGTGACATAAAATGGAAATAAAGGCTTGGCTGGGCTCGGGCCGTGTCTGATGTGATGAGTCTTGATTGCATTATAATTCAATCTCGTTCGCCCCTTGGGCGGTCGTCCTATCAGACCAAGTGTCAGACTTATTTTTCGAGGTTGAAATTCAAAATAAACAGTTTTTTAGGTGTACGCCTTAATCGGTTTTCATGTATTATTATGTCAGAGCTGTAACAGAAGCGTTGACTGGGCCATTTTGCCACAAATGCACACCGGCAAAAAATCGGCATGACAAATTATCCGACCTGTAGGGCCTGTGGTGAAGATACAGAATCAATGGAACACTTACTGTGTCACTGCGATGTCCTGGCTAGCAAGCGTATGTGAGGTACAGGTGATGGCTACCCAAAACCGGAGGACTACAAGCATCTTCCAATCAGCGGAATTGCTGCATTGATGCAGCACATCTTCGAGTAGGTTGGGGTGCAAAGGTTTATGGGGGTAGACACAAAATATCCCATTGGGTTGAAGTGGTTGAAGTGTCGCTGCAACTTCAGCCCCCACTTATAAAGATAAAATAAGATAAGATCATTATGTACTCGTAGTATGGAAAAACATCATTCGTACTGTTGGTACATACTTGTTTGGATGTACAAGTGTGATACGTTATATTATCTATTGCCAATAAAAAGGAAATTTAATTTAATTATAGATGCACATTATAAACTATCTGTTGCCCGCGACTTCGTTCACGTTAAAAAGGATTAAAAGTAGCCTACATGTTTTTCCAGGTCCTAATGTGTCTACATCTTAATTTCATCCAAATCCGTCCAGCGTTAAGAGGTATACCACTTAAACACACATTTTCGCATTAATAATTTTATTAGTAGTGAGTACTGATAACGATATAAAAGAACTCAAACGCACGATAATATGTAACTGAAGTAATAACGCTAAAATATACATTTGTATCGAACTGTCAATCACTATATTATGTATAGAACATATAATTGATTCTAATGGTGAACAATATCTTTCTTTTTAGGGTTCCTTATCTGGTAACTGGACCCTATTACTTAGCCTACGCTATGTCTGTCCATCCGTCTAACCGGCTTTTAAAAAGCTGTATGTAGCTGGCTATTTTTTTAACAGAATATTTGTTATTGTATAAGATTTACTAACAAATAATCATCATATCAGCTCATATACGTTCCCACCGAGGGGCTCGAGCCTACCCTGAATTAGAGCGATCGGGCCTTAGTCGACCCCGAGGGCCCAGTCCGGGTTGGTCGACTTCAAACACAACCTTCGAGTTTCTTCGCAGGCGGGTGCAGGTTTCCTCACGAGATTTTCCTTCACCATAAGAGCATCGGATAACGTACATACAAATAAAATCGAAATTTGAAAAGTAATTGGTACGTGGCAGGATTCAAACCAAAACCTCCTGGACAGGAGGTAGGGGCCCTAACCGTTACGCCACTGAAGCTCTTTTACGCCACCGTCTAAAAATTAAAAATGAAATACAAAATGTAAAAAACAAAGGTGGCCCAATACAAGTTATGTGTTTTTTTAAAGTTTTTTTTTGTACTATCGTTAAAGTAGTGCTTTCGTTAATGTGTTTTGTTTGAAATGATAAGGTATCATAGATACTCGTGTGGAGAGGTGTGGTGCGCAAGCCTGACTCGCAGTTGGCCGGGTTTTATTAATATAGACATGCTACAATATACTTAACTTCGATGAAATAAAAATTTTAAACTGCAAAGTAGAGTTATGAAGTGTTTTCAAAAAACAATATTTGCATTTGGTAATACATCATTTTGTATGGAAAATCTATGAACTTTTTACAAATCCAACTCCACATCTTAAGTTGGTCGACTGTTACTACTTAACTAAGAAAGCCTACTAAGCCATAGGTATAGTTTTCTTTTTAAATTGATTATAGTATGTCCTACTATTTATAAATTTTCTTAGATATTCTGAAAAAGCGGTTTAGCTGTTAGAAGGGGGGAGGGAGACACTTGACTCTAACAAAAAAAAAACACTTTAAAGCTTAATATTTCATAAACCGATCTCTGAATCGAAAAATGGTTCTAGCAAACCCTCAGTAGTTGTATGTAAACACGAATGCATAGTTCGTTCGCTGAATTAGCTGCACCTTTGATAAATGCCCCTCGCCGCGGCGGGCGGCGCGATTGAACCCACGGCGCCCCCTTTGACGGAGTGTTTGAGACGCGAGCCGTCAAAGGTGCAGCTAATTCAGCGAACTATTTAGTAATCTGTGCCATCGTACAAAAACAATATCGTTTAAATTGTGACATGGTGGGGGCGACTTTAATTTTTATTATTTGTTGATATAGCGGTAATATAAATCACACACTGTGAAAATTTCAATTGTGTACCTTTATGGTTTATAAAATGCAGCCAGCTGACAGACAGACGGACGGACGGACGTACAGCGGCGGCTCAGTAATAGCACACCCTGGATACTGCATACAACGGTCGTGAAATGACGGAGCAAACAAAATCTCGGCGTAATCCTATAAGTTCAACAACTCAACTGTAACCAATCTGTATCGATCTGGGTGACGAGGGGGTGAGGGCGCAATCTAGAGAGCGGCAGGGAGTGTCCATACTGTACGTTAGTACTAATATATATACAACTAGCTGTTTCCCGGGGTTTCACCCGCGTGGACAACGTTTCTATGACATTTCGAGGGTGCGCAGTGTGCGAGCCGCAAGCGGCTCGCGAGCGTGGTAAAAAGTAGCCTATGTCTTAATCCAGGTCCTAATCTGTCTACCTACCAAATTTCAGTCAAATCCGTTCAGTAGTTTTTGCGGGAAAGCGTAACAGACAGACAGAGTTACTTTCGCATTTATATATTACTAGCTGTTTCCCGCGGTTTCACCCGCGTGGACAACGTTTCTATGACTTTCCGAGGGTGCGCAGTGCGCGAGCCGCAAGCGGCTCGCGAGCGTGGTAAAAAGTAGCCTATGTCTGAATCCAGGTCCTAATCTGTCTACCTACCAAATTTCAGCCAAATCCGTTCAGTAGTTTTTGCGGGAAAGCGTAACAGACAGACAGAGTTACTTTCACATTTATAATATTAGTAGGGATAGTAGGGATATATATAAGTAGGGATAGGGAAGTAGGGATAGGGATGATAATAGGGTCCCGTTGGCTAGCGACCGTAGTTAATGTCAGAACATACTTAGTCCGATCACAATCAAGTAAAGCGACACGATAGGCTAGACTGGATGACTGTCTACAGGAAACTTCAACATATTATTTATTAAAAGCTTTTATTTAACTTACAATGTTTGTATACTATGTTTGTTTAGTTCAAATCTTGCGATCGATTTTAGAGCGACTTCCAGGGGTCCGATTAAGCTGAAATTTGGAAAGAAGTAGTATTCCCGATGACAATAGATCCTTCTGGTATTTTGAAGTAGATCTGATGATTTTGGAGGTGAAATCAAGGTCCCAAAATCGTCTTTTATTTTCAATACCGTATAATGAAACGCAGTCGTTTTTGAATTTGAAACCGTGTATTTTTTATATTCATTTGAGTACCTATTTGGCTTTTTTAACATAAAAAACTCCTTTCAAACAAAAGCTTGTACCATAAAGCTGTATATTTCAGAGTAAGTTCGTCTGAGTCAGTTGCCGATTACTGCGTGGCGGTGTTAAAGCGTTTATAAAAAGAACCACTGTACCTTCAGCAGGTCGTGTTCTAGATAACGACTCACAGTCCTTTAACCTTTCTTTGTTAAACTTGACTTAGCCGATTGAAATTCAAATTGAGTTCGTACGCAACGCTAATGTTACACGACGTTGTTTTTGCATAAATTTATAGTAAGAAACACTTTATATATCTACTGAAAATCTTCTCTAAAATACGAAGTTTGCTTTGTTGCTGCTTAGTATGTAAACTGCGATGTTTGCGTTGAAACGAACGTGGAAAGTTGCAAGAAAATGTTTGCTGTGTCGTTTTCAAAGATACTGGTTACGAGGACCAGACGTGTGCCGGAAAAGGCATGACCCAGATTTCTTCTGTCTAGCTAGGTCTTTTACCACGCTAATATAAAACTGTGTGGATAGCATACTGCAAAGCATATTGCATAACTACCTACTTAGGTTATAGGTACTTACCTAATTCAGAGAGAAGATTGCTAATCTGGAATATCCTGAACGCTAATATCATCATAATCATATCAGTCAAAAGAGGCCCACAAAGACCTCCCCTAAGGATTTCCACGACGACTGGTTTTACGTTGCCCGCATTCCGCGGACCTTCACCAAGACGTCGATTCACCGAGTGGGAGGTCTGCCTACGCTACGTCTTTCGGTGCGTAGTCGGCACTCGAGAATTTTACTGCGCCAACGCCAATATGTTCTACGAGCTATGTGCTCCGCCCACTGCCACTTAAGTTTAGTGATTCTACGAGCTCGTCGGTTACTTTGGTTCTCCTACGGGTATTTCTGATTGGATCGCGTATAGGGAAATTCTGACCCTATAACTTGCTCCATCCCCCTTTGGGTAACCTTGAGCCCTCTTATGAGGCCCTATAGTAAGCGACCATGTCTCAGTTCCGTATGTCATCAGTTATCACACACGGTAATAACGTTTTTTAAACATTGCATAGTTTTTGGTGTGGAAAGGTTGTCGACCGATTTTACAATCTGTAAAAACATTTTTTTTGTCCTCGTTACGATTTCCTCATCGGGTAATGTCTACGTGCCTACCTACCTTCGTATTCAAAGCCCAATGATATCAAGAAGTAGCTGTGACCAGGCCCTTAGTTAGCCAGTTCCGGGTGTCATCAGCACTAGGTACCTCGTGTAGGGTGGGAGCGGCCACTCCACCGGCATCGCCGGCACCGGCCAAGCGTGTCCGTCACGCCAAGCAATCGCCCCGTCTTCGTAGTTCGAACTGTCCTTTACAAGCGACGTACTGATACCTTACCTACTAAAGAAAGAGTTTTCGTTTTACTAATTGAAAAAAAAGTAAAATAAACCTGGGTTACGTAATATAGGGAAAGGTATATACGTATGACTCCTAAGGAAGTGTCTAAGCGTTTTTTTCGCCAAGATACCTACAGTACTGTAAGATATACCCTTGTAGATACGAGTATTATAGATGTGTACTTTTTCTTACTCACTTACTAACTTGATCTGTAATGCAATTAACAGGGATGCCTTCATTTATTCAACGTGCCTTAGGCGCTTTATACATCTATATATCTCAGAATATTGAAGAAATATCTCAGAATATCTTTCTTTTGTGTAAATTAAAAAAAAATCGCGGTGACTGAAATGCGACCAATTCGTATGTTTCACTAACTACTTACTACTTCATAGAATAAGTTGGTGGGCACTGTTACTTATGAATAGTATGTACTAGCTTTTGCTATTATATCGTTTTTATGACCATACCTGGTGCCAGGGGTTTCATGTGGAGGTTCGGTGGAATCCCTCAGTGAACACTTTATTACTTATTTCTTATCTTACGTTAAGTATCTAGAGAAGTGAATGTATATTGGATACGCTAAAACTGGATCCAATATCTTGATATTAACTTGTAGTTTATATTGCAGGAACTTAATAAGGCCATACGATAATAATAATAATGCTAAAACTCTTTTGAAAAAATACGGTAGTAAGTACAAACGTAGTAAAGCTCAACGTCGTCGCTTCGACTTCACGAGATAATTACGCCCATCATTACAGCTCATATACGTCCCCACCGAGGGGTTCGAGCCTACCCTTAATCAGGGCGATTAGGCCTTAGTCGACCACGCGGGCCCAGTGCGGTTTGGTCGACTTCACGCACAACCTTCGAGTTTCTTCGCAGGCGTGTGCAGGTTTCCTCACGATGTTTTCCTTCACCGTTAAAGCAATCGGTAAGTATGTACGTAAGTTTTTTGAAAAACTCATTGGTACATTGGCCGTCCAGATTTGAACCCGGTACCTCTGGTTAGATGGACCGAATCGTTACCGGTTGAGCCACCGACGCTTACGCCCAATTAAATGAAAAACAAAGAGTTATTTAGATGTTCTTCGGGAACCCCTCGACTTTCCGGGGATCAAAATTATTCTTTCGTAATTATAATCAGTTGTTAAACAGAGAAAGTTTCATCTTAATACATTAACCCTTTCACGAGCAACGCAACTACGGCGAACAAGGGAAAACTGAACCTTATTCGAGGTAAACACAGTTTAATATTGATACAGCATCCCTGGCAAACATATTGTCAACGCTCGTGAAAGGGTTAGCCCTTTAGTTAAGCCCTTCCATAGATACATTTTTCTTTAGATTGTCCGGAATCAAAAATATGACGTCACGTTAAAAACAAGTAATCTAACAGTAAAGGTACTAATGTAAGGTAATCTAAACATAGTGTGCCATTCAGGAGATACATTTTGTTTGCCTTTTCTGTGGGAACCCTTTGATTATCAGGGACAAAAAAGGTAGGTAAATAAAAAAAAAAATATATATAATAAATTACGTTTTTCGGGATATAAAGTATCTTAAATGTTACTCCAGAATACAATTTTTCATGTACCTACAGACATGGCCTCCTTTCATTATTATATAAATATTCAAGTTTTATTATTTATTTTGTATAGATAAAAAGAAGATAAAGATGTATAGAAGAATTGACCATGGGTTCCGGGGAATACTTGTTAGATAACTCCGTCAATTTACAGATCCAACGCCAATTTTGTTACATACATTAAGTATAAATTATAAAACAAAGTTAAATTCAAAAGGGCGAGTCCTTTACCATTGATTTGATTGACTCTTAATCTAGGTGTCCCGTTTAATTTTAGTTTCCAATAAATAGCACATTTTCGCCTGGATATTTCAGCCAGAGTTGGGGAGGTGGGCAGGGGTAGTGACAGTTCTTCGGGCGACTGGCTGCCTATTGACTATTTTTAGAGTATTACAAGCGAAATCGATATCAGTACCGGCACCAACTCATCATGTCAAGTCCAACTGACATGAACTTCTCAAGGTTCTTGGGACGTAAACACGACCCTCATAATTTCATTTGACCTTTCGTGGTCTATGTGATTTATCCAATCGATGTAAGAGTATATTTATGGAGTTCCCAAAATTAAATGATGGTATAGAGGAAGAAAACACTAAACACGTTAAAAAACCGACTTCCATCGCAACAACTTAGTACAGTTTTTGTTAATTTTCTAATAAAATACTACACTGATTTTGATAAAATTTATATGGAACCACACGGGAAGCACTATCTTTCAAATAAGAAAGAATCATAAAAATCGATTCACCCAGTCAAAAGTTCTGAGGTAACACAGATAAAAAAAAAGAGACGAATTGAGAACCTCCTTTTTGGAAGTCACTTGGCAACATATACGCACCTGAAACTAATGTGAAAAATGACACTATGTAGGTATAAAGTGGAAAGTTTTCGTCGTTTTACACAGATTTTAGATTTCCATTGTATGGATTTACGTAATATACCCAGATACTCAGATATCCAGAAACTTATCTTATAGACGAATTTATTAATGGCTGTGTTTGAGTTTTCGTAATTTCGAAACAGATATTAAATAAGTTTTCTATCCTAAAGTTCGTAACTTAGATTAAATTGGCTCTCTCCCATTAAGTTGTGATATAGAGGTACGACTCTGAAGACGAAATCTACCTACTAGGTATGTATGCTGTCCTTATTATTAATTATTTCAAATGTGAAAATGTGTTTGTTATTTTTTCACGCTTCAAAACCTCGACCAATCTTGATAAAATTTGGCATGCAAGTAGCTTGTGTCACTGGAAATGACATAGGATATCTTTTTATCCCGTGAAAATAGGATAGTCCGATGCAGGTCCTGAGGGAACTGAATAATTTTTTTGGTTAATTTCTTTAACATCGCAACGGAACAATGGAGTGTTGTGATTTTTTGCACATAGATGTTTGAGGAGGTGGGAAGTGACATAGACTGCTAACCAGAATAGCTTGATATAGTTCCTGAGGGATCTGAAGAAAACTCATTGCCACGTTCGCACACGTCGCTCGTCGGCGTCGCAACGAAGCAACGGATTGAAGTGTTTTTTGTTAAGGATTGGTTGAGGGGGTGGGAAGTGACATAGACTGCTAACCAGAACAGCTCGATATAGTTCCTGAGGGATCTGGAGAAAACTCATGTCCACGCACGCGAGCCGCTTGCGGCTCGCGCACCACTTACCCTCGAAAACAGTCAAAACATTTTCTACGTGGACGAAGCCGCGGGCAAAAGCTAGTCCTACAAAAAACAATCAAAATTTAAATCTAATTTTCATAGCTTCTTTGTGATTTAGATTTGTTCTCGCGAAGAGTTTGTTGAAGACTTGGTAAGATATAGAAAGAGCCTTGAGCTTGCCTGGAGCCATGAAGATCTTAAACTCTTAGCGTCTGAGGTGACTTTCAAGCAATTGAACCCTGAGTCCATTGATCGGTGGAAAGTTCCACTGGCTATTTATTATGCGCCTCTTATAGCTTTTATTTTTTGTTCGTTTTCATTCCAAAGGAATCTTTAAAGGACAATAAAATATTTAGTAGGTATAAACACAGGTAAGAACTGTGATATCGAAATCGGACATAGGAAGAAACACCAAAAAAAGAACGACATCTGAGATTTTCGAAAAAATAATAAATAATTTGTGAGTTTCGTAAAAATTATAAACTATTAAGGGAAATTCTTCATCCAAGCCGCGTTGACTACTCGTATGGAGCTTTGTTCACGTGAGATAAGGATTCGTCTTTAATTCGTAATTATTATATACTTCTCTCAGTTTCGGCACAAGAATTCTAAACTTGTGCGTTCTGTGCCGAAAACGTGCTTTGAATGTGTCAGCTTAGTAGCAACCAAAGTGTTCCTTAGCACCAACCTGATTGAGGTGTTGTTTCCAATTCGGCTAGCTGTTTCGCTACTGATCAAAGAGAAATTAGTCGTTTCATTGCATTGATTGCGCTGCGCGTGCGCAACCCGTGTCGCCGGCCATTCATTCAACAAACGCTCAGTCGTATTTGTTATGCAGCTTTATGTAAAAAGAAAGTAGCTATGATGATAGGTTCTTTTATGTAAATAAATTTTATTTATAATATTGCATAAGCCAGCTATGTTGCTAATACCTATATAATATTATAGGTACTTCTTACAAGTTACTTACTTATAAGTAGGTACTTCCTATTCCTTACCTTGATGTGAAATCCTTTCGTATGATTCTCATATTCCTGAACACGCCACAGTATTTACCTAAATTCGAAAAAACTTTGAAGAAAAATATGATTACTCAATATTAAGTAGATACCTATCAAAAACGTTTTCTTTTGTACTTTACTAGCTGGGCTTTGCCCCAGTCGATATCGAGTGTGAGCGGGGTTTTTAGCCTATGTACATCCTCTATTCTATTGGATAAAGATTTTTTTGGATACGATGAGTAGTTATGAAAGTAACGTCTTACAAACAAACAAATATACAAACTTCACCTCTTAAATTATTAATTATTAGTATAGATTACAATCATAATTTTTTTAGGGTTCCGTACCCAAAGGGTGCCAACGGGACCCTATTACTAAGCCTCCGCTGTCCGTCTGTCTATCAGCGGGCTGTGTTTCATGAACTGTAATAGGTACGAGTAGATATATAGGGTGACCTTAAATTAGTTCTTGATAGCAAAGGATATGAATGTACTCGTGATTACAAACAACTTTCCCATAGAAACTATATGTCAAATATGAAAAAAAATATTTGGTCCTTCATATATTTTTGTCGATTTGATAACTTGTTATGTACCGAGGACCTAAATTTTTTTTCTGATTCGACATATAGTTTCTATGGGAAAGTTGTTTGTAATCACGAGTACATTCATATCCTTTGCTATCAAGAACTAATTTAAGGTCACCCTATATACATAGTTGAAATTTTCACAGAATGTGTACTTTGCATGCCACTATAACAACATATATTATAAAGGGGATACAAGAATCATGTTTTTTGTACGATGGTACGGAATCCTATATTTCGCCGTTTTTTTTTAAAAATCATGAAAGTTGTATTCTTTCAAGTATTAGATCGCAGACTTAGCCTGATATTCCGAATTCATTGCACGTTATGTATCCTTTTACCGATACACGAGTAGGGTAAGGAAAGGTGTGTTGGTGGCATAGGCTTTACCTTACTATAGTGACGCCAATTTTTAAAAGCTTTCATTTAACTTGCAATGTTTTTTATGTATAATGTATGTATGTATGTTTGTTTGTTGCGATCGATTTTAGAACGACTTCCAGGGGTTCGATTGATCCGAAATTTTGAAAGAAGCCGTATTCCCGCGGTGACGATATATTCCTTTGGTAAGTACTTTGAAGTTGATCTGATGATGAACTTTGGAGGTGGAATCAAGGTCCTAGAATCGTCTTTTATTTTTGAATAGAATTAAGTACTAAAATACAGTCCAAATAACTAGACTTGCTCTACTGTGCTCACCTTTTTACAAGCTTTTATTTAACTTGCAATATATGTATATTTGTTTGGGTGGAATCTTGTAAGTTAAATTTGACCCACTTCCAGGTTTCAGATTGAGCTGAAATTTGATATTTATATGTATATCGCGTGACAATGTAATATTAAAAACTTGTACCTAAAAGTTTTTAGGTTTTTCGAAAATTATTTCAATTTGGAAACGTATATTTTTTATATTCATTTGAGCATTGGACTTTTTGAGCATAAAAACATTTTTCAAATAAAAGCTTGTATCTTAAAGCACTTAGGTTTTAAGAAAATTATTTCGGAAATTATTGATTAAATTATTTATATATTATGGATCACACCAAGTGTAAGTGAAATAAGTACAAGTAAGCTAAATAGAATTATGTAGAACCTCATGCAGTGAGGTGGGAAGAACATAATTTTTATTATTATGTAGCGTTTACCGTAAAATTTTGGGATTCATTTGATCAACTTTATTTTTTGTTGTCCTATGATACCCAGGCTCGCAGGGGTACCCAAAAGTTTACTTGTATTTACTCAAAGCCTTCATACCTTAATGAGAAATACTTATAAAAAAAAATTCGAGCGAGACCTACAGTACTCGCATATGATGTGTAACATGTGACAAAATACTTTAGGTTAGTTAGATTTGATGACGATATTGTACCTGGGTGGCGGATCTGACAGTAACGAAAAAAACCGACCAAGTGCGAGTCGGACTCTCGTAAAGTAGAATTCCGCGCTTTCGCGACTTCCTGTTACACATTTCCGTCCCATTTCACGAAATCACTCCCACAAATTGCAGGAAAGCGAGAGCAAAGATGTTACACATCAAAAATATTTTTATTATTCTTCATACAGACATGAGCAACTGTACGTGATTCACATAATATTTAAGCCTCTTATTTACAGTGTGTATGTTCTAGTTCACACATGCGCGCACGTGCATCGTATATGGTAGTAACAACTGATCGACGACATGAAAGAAACTCACCTTAGCTTGAAACAAACACAACTTTATAACGATGCACATAAGAAAAGTACAAAAGAAACCTGCCCGTAGTCGTCAGTACAACGAGCAATCGACGACGTGCTCAATTGGAGATTTTCACGCGATCTCTCCGCGAGAGAGCAGTCGATCTGCGCCTGCGCAACTACATCTTCGCGTTTTGTTTTAGCTTAACCATTTATAGTAGTTTTCTTCATTGTATTTTCAAGATATATACACTTGCAACGAAAAACCCGCAAACCGTTTAATAACCACAAAGATTCCAAGACAAGTATCGCAAATCCGATCCCAAGTGTGAAAGTTTGTGAAAATTGTGAATACTATGCCTTTATTATGCGATGTTTGTGTAATATGCAAAACTGTGTATATTAGATTATATTTCATTCCATAACTTAAGCAGTGAAAATGTGACAACAAATCTCTGAGGTTAATGTACCGGTGAATTATGTGCGCGTTGGTATAATCATATTTTACAACAGTGCCATTTAGTTGCATTTATCTAATTCAAAAGACTGGCTTTCATATGTATTTAAATTTGATCTATACCTAGTAAAGTTTCGATCTGTCGTTAGAGCTAGTGTGACTGAAGCCGGATCCTGGCAAGTATGCCGGGTGGCGATTTCACTTGAGACACGCACGTTCGCATACTGCCGTGCGGATTAATCCAATTACTGGAATCATTAGTTTTGCATGTGTGCAGTTATTGACGTGAGGTATTCACGAAAGCGAGAGTGTGACGGGATGCTGAGTTCGGGGAGAGTGACGTAGCGTGACGGGCATGGGCCATGTGGAGGATATGCGGTGTTACTAAGGCGGACCCCGTATTCTTGCGAGATCTCGATGACTATGTAAGAGCAGGTTATTATCTTATTTTTTTAAACTTAAAGCACATAAGGATTACACGAGTTCTCATAATAGATAAGAAACCAAATTACATTTTGCTAAAATTATAGAGTGTACTAACATCATCACCATCTCTAGCATAGGACCTAGGTGCAGGTAGGCCTCCTTTTACTCCCGGTTTCTATGTCATCCGTCCACTATGGTATAGTTAATTTGCTGAATTAGCTGTACCTTTGACAGCTCACGTCAAACACTCCATCAAAGGGGCCACCCTGAGTTCAATCGCGCCGCGTTGTCGTCGCCGCGGTTGAAATCCGGACAGCCCCTTTGACGGAGTGCTTAACACGAGCCGGCAGCGGCAAAGGTGCAGCTAATTCAGCGAAAGAACTTATACACATGTCCATTGCCCATGCACTTTGTCCGTCGAGTGTAAGTACTACGACAACATGTCTGAATTATTGTCGTTGAATGAAGTAACGCAAGTAATGCACAATAATATTAGGTTTAATGATAATAACGACGATGCAATTTTATCTGACTAAGCGCTTATGTACAAATTAACATAATAAATAGGAATGGTGTCATGGTTTTATGTTTGATTTTAGATCTTATCTGCGCAATGAAAATTATTCTTAGCTAAAATTCACAATCCCCGCTGCGTGCTGCGTGCCATTATGTCTATTGATTGATTCGACTGTTTAAGTAAAATGTAGGCACAAACCGAAATTAATTTGGATGAATACGTTTAATTGAAAGAAATATAGTGATTCCTGACCGGATTCTAGATTCCTGAATTGGATCATCCGTACTACCTATACCTTTTGTAAAACTCAATAATAGTAAGGCCAAATCAATCTCCGCTTTGTGTAAGTCACTCAGTAGGTACCAATTTAAAACCGCATCGCATGGTCTTCGGTTAATTATTTGATTGCTAGAGCTAGTGTGAGAATTCTATAAAACAGTTAACTATTAGAGACGGATATCGTCAGCAGATCTAAAGAATGTGTACCTACATATTTTCATGTTTAACGCGAATAATTAGTTACACACCAAAGAGTATACCAATATTACCAATGTGACGTAAGTTTTAAACACTTAGGTCTTTATAGACACTTATTTATATGTTCAATTTTAATCATTACCGCCAAAGCGATAATAAAACTAGCTTCACTTTCCGTATTGAGTGTTAGCTAAGTTATTTATATGTTAGTCCTCGTAATACCGAGGCTATAGACATTGTCACAAATATTATATAACTACCCACTCAACTATTTCTGAGAAATCACCTAAAGGTGCTTAGTATTAATCTAGATTAGATGTATTTTGTATAATTATTATGGTAAGATTGTTTTCTTGGGTTTAAACTGAACCCTTATAGGATCGCTCATGTGTCTGTCTTTCCGTCCGTCTTTCACAGCCGATTTGCACAGAAACCCAAAGACGGACATGTAACATAAACAAATTAATTTTAAACATGGCACCACTTTCGGCGGGAGGGGGGGGGGGGATAAATTAATATAAAAAAGTGTGATATATCAAATGAAAGGGCTTTTGAGACTCTCAAGTATTACAGTATATCAGTTAAAATCTATGAGAAAATCTAAAGTACTTCCGGTAATAAAGGAAAAATTAAATTTACAAATTCCGATTGTTTAGAAACACCTAGTGGGATCTAGTGGTATCTTCTACATAGTTAATTTACGTAGTAATACGACAACAGCAATTAGTTCCCTTTTAGCAATATAATAGATGGCGCTGTAGATGAAAATTAGTTTTTTTGGTACGGAAGCCTTAGTGCGCGAGTTAGACGCGCATTAGGCCTGTTTTCTTTAATCGAATTGGATTTCTATAGGTTTTTAGCTCTTTTTATGATCTTAAGTAAAGATAAGATAGACAATAGATACGGGTTATAGATACTCGTAGACCCGAATCCCGTACAATAGATGTGGCATATTATCAACGTGTCAGTTGTGTTGACCTGGTGTTGGTCTGTTCCAGCAGCCGACATGGCGGTTGTGGGGCGAAGAGCGCGTCGACGGCGCCATCTACACCGTCTACCTCAAAAAAGTGCGCTACCACCGGCCCACGCGCAGCGCTTCCAGTGTGAGTACCAAATATATCTAAACCGTCTACCTTAAGAAGGTGCGCTACCACCGGCCCTCGCGCAGCGCTTTCAGTGTGGGCATTGAATACATTTAAACCATTTACCTCAAAAAGGTACGCTAACCACCGGCCCATGCGCAGCCGATATGCGCAGCGCTTCCAGTGTGAGTACCTTATGCTTCCACACTCCTCATTTGTTTTTCTCTTTAGGGTTCCGGTGCCAAAATGGCAAAAATTTGAACCCCTACATGGGTAAGAATGGTTGGCCAGTATAGATTTCTCACTGTGGTGCATTTTCTTTAGAGTTACTTTTTGTTATCTGTAAAAAATAAATGTTTAAAATAGCATGGCGTTATGTCATAATTTTTCAGAAATACTGAGGAACTAATTTTGTGAAAATTAAAGAGGTAAATAAAAAAATATTTTAATTGTTTAATTTCATGAGAAGATAATTAACCGAATTAGCAGACTGAAGAGGCAATAAACCGGAGACGTTATTGTCGCAAAGCCGATAAACGCTGGACAAAGAGAGTTCTGGAATGAAAACAGCGTTTAGGCAAACGTAGTGTGGGACGCCTGATTTGCACAAGATTGCTGGTGACAGGGACGAAGATCGTATAAGTAGCGAGCCTAGGGGGAGGCCTATGTCTAGCTGATGATGATAATTGATATCGATGCAGAGTATACCCCAGTCGAGAAGCTTGAAAATATCTCCCAGGGCGGCGGTGAACAGTTTCGGAGATATAAAGTCTCCCTTTCTCACCCCTAGGATAGGTTTCTTAGTCGGAAGTTCTTAAGTGGCAGGCCTCGCACACATTGGATCTTCGACCTGGTGAAGGTCACCGGAAGCCGCTGGATGCGGGCAGCGCAGGATCGGTCGTCGTGGGAATTCTTCGGGGAGGCCTTTGTCCAGCAGTTGACATCTTTCGGCCGATATGATGATGATGATAATTTACGTACCATGCAAATGTCTGATAAATTATAAATTACGAATTGAAATAATTCGTACTTAGTCTGTGTTTTTGCATATTTATGTATGAGGTATTTCTTTGTTGTCCAGATTCAGATTTACAGTGCGATAACGTTCTATGTGTAGTAGTTATACATATAACTTTATGTACACACTATGTACAATAATGTTCTCGAATGAATGTGCCATAAAACCGCGGATGTTCTTTGTCGCAAAAAATTGCTATTACTAACGTTTATTTACTGTAATCAACACCGGACAGCAGGTTACGCAACAACTTGTACTATCTTATTTACCTACTATATCTTTTTTAAAGTGTGTTATCTATTTATATTTCATGCTATATTACTGAATATTATTTTAGTATGTAAGACAGTTAATTTCTTATTTACTACAAATAAAATAAGGTGAACTTCCGTTTCCGCTAGTAAATAATAATATTACAATTTTGTTTTATAAATATCAAAGGTACATAACTCACAAATACTATTTTAATAGTTTTAATTTATTTGAACACCTATTGTTATTTTAACAACACTTGATTTCAAGGCTGTTGCAAATATTGTATTAAACTTCCGTTTCCTTAATAACTGTGTACAATCTAGTTATGCGAATATAATGGGTATTTACCGAATGTTTATTAACGATAATTAATTAAATTAATTATAGTAATAGATAATCATTTTTGGGTTATATATTTTAAGGAATTTTACGTATTATTTGTGCAACAAGCTCGATTATTATTATAGATGGCGCCTCGTGTTTCCCTTCGACTGGTCGGGGGGCAAGAACACGAGGCCACATCGACGTGGTTCGGGCATTTTGATACGATCATTATTGTTCGAAAGTTTAAAGAGTGAAGAACTACTGTACCAACTGTAATAGTGATTAGTCACATTTTACAATAAACGTGTATTGATACCTGTGGGTTGTGAATTATAACTGTGAGTATTAGCCCAACAATATAGTTTTATTTTTAAAATATTCTTTCCTAACGCAGGCCCATCAAATGAAAGTATCTGGCATTTAAATTACCCAACAACTCAGAAGTGGGATGTGAATCAAACAAAATGTGGGGCAAAACGAGCCCCTTTTGAAGCGTATTTTTTTTTTCTTTCTCCTCTTTAATTACAACATTTAAACATTATTTGCTATGAATACTATTTCGTAACGAATATAAAAGTGAACATTATGATAGTACTTATTTCATTTGCATTAATTTTGAGATGCCAATTTAATTTTTAAGCTGCGACAAATCAGGTAAGGTCGATTGAATAGTTAACTGCAAGGGCACAGTACATATACGAGTACTACGTACAGTATGGCCACTCCCTGCCCCGCTTCAAATGCGACATCACCGCCTCCTGCGGTCACCCGTAGTAACCGACTAGTGATATGACTGGTGACCGCCTTATACGTCAATTTGTTAAGCACACACATTTGCGCGTGTTCAAACGACACTTGTTTTTGTATTAGTATTGGGTGCTATAATGCGCCGATTGTACGAAGTGACCGGGGTGTGACCAGGTCCTATTCATTTTAATAATAAATACCTACTTAATGAAACATGTTTTCCAAATCTATGGTTACTTCACAACCGGTTTGGTAGGAGTTTAATAATTATATCATGGAAAGTACCCTGTTTAGATTCATGCATTATACGTTTGTTGAACTAATCATTTAGTTACCATCGTTTATTAAAATGTTTTGGGACAGATATCTTTGTGATAAAATGTACGACTTTCAGGGTCACATGGAGGACGAAGCACGTGGTCGGGATGTCCGTACCCCGACTAGCCCGACGCTGCCCATTAGACTACGTGGTAGAAGTGCGACGAGACGACGAACATGCAGTCGACCGAGACGTTCGCGAAGCCGCTCCAGCCGGCAGTCCAGAGGGCGCCTCAGCCGCTGTTCACCCAATCAACCGGAGCCAGTGCGTCGCAGCGAGGCCGAGCGCCGCCGTACGCGAAGCCCAGTAGAGCACCGTGGCCATCAATCAACTTTTGAACAGGACTCCTTCGTCAGGACTTCCGGCTTACGTGGGGATCGCTCGCGTAGCCCGCTGAACGTGCGCAGCCGCAGTCCAAGTGGCCGACTTCGTCGCAGTCGTAGTCATCGAAGCAGAGAGGGAAAACGCGGTTCCGGTTCTGCACCGCGTTCGCCGGACAATGATGACCGGCGTAGTCGTCGACGCACTCGCAGCCCTGGTTCTTCGAGGGATAATATGTCGGGTATATCACATAGAGTTGTAACTGAACTACTAACGACACTTAAATCTTTATCGAGTAATTCATTGGAAAGGTTAGGATCTATGCATAACACTGTGCCCGAGTTTGACCCAAGTAAAAGGGAACAGACAATGACCATGTGGTTACATAAAGTAAACGAATGTTCTACTATCTATAATTGGTCAGAAAAACAAATAATACATTACGCTCTGCCTAAATTGAAGGGCGTAGCTCAACGTTGGTATGAGGGTCTCCCCTCTGTTCTCTTTACTTGGAAGGAATGGCAAGAAAAACTGTTGCTCGCCTTTCCTTCAGAAGAAAACTACGGGCAAATGCTTAGTGATATGTTAGCTAAACGTGCTCGTTTTACGGACTCGCTAGAAGAATACTATTACGACAAGTTAGCTTTAGTGAACAGATGTGGTATATCAGGAAAACGTGCTGTTGAATGCATCCTACATGGTATAGATGATAGGTCAGTTCGATTAGGTGCGGAAGCTGCGCAGTTTGATGATTCCAATAAATTGCTTTCTTATTTGAGAAATATTAGGAATGCTAGATCTAATAACATGGACCGTAGGACTGGAAAGCCTTCGTCTAAACAGACGGATTATCCTCGTTTGCCTAACAGATCACTTAGATGTACAAATTGTAAAAAGGACGGTCATGTAACTAGTCAATGTACATTACCAATAAAAAAATGCGGTAGGTGTGGTCGGATCGGGCATGAAACCGAACAGTGTTACGCCAAATTGCCGACTAATGAGAACACTACTAAAACCGATAAAACTGTTATGAACGTAATCGATGAGAATTTAAATGCAAACTGTGAACAGAACAAATATTACAAGACCGTTTTGGTAAACAACGTTCCCTTTGAAGCTTTCATTGACTTAGGCAGCGAATGTTCCATGATTCGATTGTCTGAATTTAAAAACATCAGTAACGACTTTCATGTAAATAATCTCCCCACGCTTCGAGGTTTTGGTAATTCACTTGTAAACTGCATTGGTAGAAAGCAAGTGAAAATGACTATAGACGGAGTTGAGGCAGAGTTAGATTTGTTGATCGTCCCAGATTACGTTATGCACGTACCATTACTTGTAGGGCAGACGTTTACAGAGCAAGCTCACATTATTATTACGAAAACCAATAGCAATTTGGAAATAGGCCAGCTTTGCCACAACGTTACGAAGCCCCATAAAGTAAAAATATTTTGTAAAAATGATCAAACTTTAACTGATTTAACAGTTTTGGATATTTACTCTGACCCTTGCTATGAAGGCGAGATTTTTATTGAAGGAGGTACCCATGTTCTTAAGGATTCAAGATTTTCTGTTGCATCTGGTTTATTTCGCCTTGACAAAGATGGTGTCGGACAGATCGTCTTGACTAAACTCTCTTCATCGTCTCTGACGCTCCCCCAAAACTATCTCATTGCTCGCGGTTACATTGCAAGGGAAGATTCAACTAATTCATTGGTAAATGTAATGACATGTGGTAAGGAAATTTCAAAGATCTCGGAATCTGACATACAGTGTGGGGACTGTTTAATGGAAGAAGAGAAGGTTAAGCTTTTGAATTTACTAAACAAGTATAGGTCATGCTTTGCCTTTGATTTGTCAGAACTCGGTAGTTCGTCTATTGGCGAAATGAAAATTAATCTGTCGGACGAAATTCCAGTCGTCTATAGGCCATACAGGCTTGCATTTTCTGAAAAAGAAAAGGTTAGGGAAATGGTGTCTGAATTATTAGAAAATAATATTATTCGCCCCTCAACGTCACAATATGCAAGCCCCATTGTTCTTGTTAAAAAGAAAACTGGGGATCTCCGGCTGTGTATTGACTACCGTGCACTAAACAAGAAAACCGTGAAGGAAAACTTTCCCATGCCGCTGATTGATGATCAAATTGATCTTTTATCCGGTAATGAATTTTACACCACCTTAGATTTAGCTTCGGGGTATTACCAAATACCAATATGTGAAGCAGATAAATATAAAACTGCATTTGTGACACCGGATGGCCATTACGAGTTTAATCGTATGCCATTCGGTCTTGCAAATGCACCCGCAGTTTTCCAACGGATAATGAATCAAGTTCTTGGGTCATCAAGACATCAAGAAGCTCTGGCTTATCTTGATGATGTTATAGTTCCATCAAAGGATATAAATGAAGGAATGAAAAGATTGGAAACGGTTCTGGAATTATTTTCCCAAGCAAATTTAACATTAAAGCTTTCAAAATGTTTCTTTTTCGGCCAAACAGTGGATTATCTAGGATTTGAAATTTCCTCCAATGGTATTCGTCCGGGTTCTCGAAAAATTAAGGCAATAGAACAGTTTCCTAAACCGCAAAATCAACATAACATTCGACAATTTATTGGTCTTGCTAGTTTTTTTCGGAGATTTGTCCCTGGATTTTCGATCACGGCCAAACCATTAACTCAGTTACTGAAAAAGGATTCCACATGGAAATGGGGCCCGGATCAAGAAGCAGCATTCGAATCCTTGAAGAAGAGTTTGACTCAAAAACCAACATTGGCTCTTTACGATCATTGTGCGGAGACAGAGTTGCATACAGATGCATGTAAAATTGGTTTGGCTGGCATCCTTTTGCAGGATGGAGGAAATAAGTGCCTTAAACCGGTAGCTTATTTCAGCCGCCAGACAACTCCGGAAGAGCAAAACTATTCCTCGTACGATCTGGAAACTCTAGCAGTTGTCGCATCACTACAGAAGTTTCGTGTATATTTAATAGGTATATCTTTCAAAGTCGTTACCGACTGCAATTCACTCCGAGCGACATTTCAAAAACGGGACATGGTTCCACGTGTAGCTAGGTGGTGGGAGCAGATGCAGGAGTATAATTTTAATATAGAGTATAAACCTGGAAAGTCTATGGCACATGTCGATGCACTTAGTCGCAACCCGATTCCAGGGGGTTTGGAGGAAACTTTTAATGTCCTAATAGTTGAGGATAACATGAACTGGTTGGTAACCGTACAGGATGCTGATGACGAAATCCAGAGAATCAAGGGGATTCTCAAGGACCCTGATTTAGACAATGTAATAGACATTAAAACTAATTATAAATTTAAAAATGGCAAGCTTTTCAGAATAACGAAAGAAGGCGATCGGTGGGTTGTACCAAAAGGTGTAAGGTGGCAGATTGTTCGTCAAAATCATGACGATATTGGTCACTTTGGCCTAGACAAAACCCTGGAAAAGATAAGAGCTACGTACTGGTTCCCCAAGATGCGAAAATTTGTCACCAAATATGTCAATTCCTGCTTGGAATGTGCATATTCAAAGTCTGCAGGAGGTAAAAAACCGGGTTACCTTCATCCAATTGAAAAAGTAAATACCCCTTTCGACACGGTGCATGCCGATCATGTTGGTCCATTTGTAAGGAGTAAAAAGGGAAATATGTATATACTAGTTCTGATTGACGCATTCACTCGCTACATATATTTAAAGGCGGTTAAAAATACGAAATCTCTAACAACGATACGGGTATTTCAGGAGTATTTTGGGATATTCAGTGTTCCACGTAGAATAATAACTGACCGAGGGACATCTTTCACGAGTGATCTATTTGAAAAGTTCATAAGGGAAAAAAATATTAAACACGTCTTAAATGCTGTTTCCACACCAAGGGCCAACGGACAGGTGGAGCGCTATAACAAAACTCTGGTTGACGCGCTTACAGCTAAAATTGTCGGAACAGCTGAAAATCAATGGGACGACCACCTGCCTGATGTGCAGTGGGGTATGAACAATACTTTCAATAAAGGTATCAATCGAACACCCTCTGAGGCGTTATTCGGGCTACGGACTACTGGGAATAGTGAAAGCAGGATAATGACTGAAATCGCCAATGATGTAACACAAAATGCGAATAGCCAGGGTATAATAGAAATACGGACAGATATTGCCTCTCACGTTAAATCTTATCAGGACAATCAAAAGCGGAAATATGATGAGGGTCGTTGCTCAGCTCCTAAATATAAGGTTGGGGATCTTGTACGTGTTGAACGGCAAGTGCCTGCTACGGGGAGCAGCAGGAAATTAATACCCAAATATCAGGGGCCATACAAAATAATTAAAGCGTATGATTTTGATCGGTACCAAATAGAGGATACACCTGTCACGCGTAAAAGTAATAAAAGATACACCACTGTAGTTGCGGTAGATAAAATAAAGCCATGGTTGAATTTCAATAGACCACAAAGCTTATCTTCTAGTGGGGACGACAGCGAGCAGTGATCCCTATTCTAACTACTTAAATAATTAATAAGCTTGATTTGATTAACAACATAATACTTTATTAATACTTCACAGACTCTTTATAAGTGGGGCCATGAAATAACGCCCGATATAAATGTATTTAATTGGGGCCATGAAATAATGCCCTTTGTAAACTGATTTAACTACATTTAAATTGGCCATGAAATAATGCCACATGTACATATTATGATTATAGACAAGGCCATGAAACAATGCCTTAATCATACATTTGTTGCCGAATAAGCCATGAAATAATGCTTGTTCGGTTGAACAAAACCTTATTTAGACTGCGAAATAATTTCGATTATTATAATTGAACACTTTATTGGTTTTATTTTTTTTAACAGACCAATAAATAATGTCTGTTGTTGCAATTATTATTGCACCACTTATTTCTCAAACTACACTATTTATATTTGTCTTAAACATCTTTGTTTTTGCATACAAATGTGTGAATGTTTTAATTGTTATCATTTTCCTACTTTTGTTAATTATTTAAAAACTTGGTTCTAATATTTTCCGAGGCCAGAAAATTGTAATTGGATGGCCGACTGTTATCTATTTATATTTCATGCTATATTACTGAATATTATTTTAGTATGTAAGACAGTTAATTTCTTATTTACTACAAATAAAATAAGGTGAACTTCCGTTTCCGCTAGTAAATAATAATATTACAATTTTGTTTTATAAATATCAAAGGTACATAACTCACAAATACTATTTTAATAGTTTTAATTTATTTGAACACCTATTGTTATTTTAACAACACTTGATTTCAAGGCTGTTGCAAATATTGTATTAAACTTCCGTTTCCTTAATAACTGTGTACAATCTAGTTATGCGAATATAATGGGTATTTACCGAATGTTTATTAACGATAATTAATTAAATTAATTATAGTAATAGATAATCATTTTTGGGTTATATATTTTAAGGAATTTTACGTATTATTTGTGCAACAAGCTCGATTATTATTATAGATGGCGCCTCGTGTTTCCCTTCGACTGGTCGGGGGGCAAGAACACGAGGCCACATCGACGTGGTTCGGGCATTTTGATACGATCATTATTGTTCGAAAGTTTAAAGAGTGAAGAACTACTGTACCAACTGTAATAGTGATTAGTCACATTTTACAATAAACGTGTATTGATACCTGTGGGTTGTGAATTATAACTGTGAGTATTAGCCCAACAATATAGTTTTATTTTTAAAATATTCTTTCCTAACGCAGGCCCATCAAATGAAAGTATCTGGCATTTAAATTACCCAACAAGTGTTATACCCAAAGGTAAGAAAAGGTAAAAGCGTCGGTGGCTCAACCGGTAACGACTCGGTCCATCTAACCAGAGGTACCGGGTTCAAATCTGGACGGCCAATGTACCAATGAGTTTTTCAAAAACTTACGTACATACTTACCGATTGCTTTAACGGTGAAGGAAAACATCGTGAGGAAACCTGCACACGCCTGCGAAGAAACTCGAAGGTTGTGTGTGAAGTCGACCAACCCGCACTGGGCCCGCGTGGTCGACTAAGGCCTAATCGCCCTGATTCAGGGTAGGCTCGAGCCCCTCGGTGGGGACGTATATGAGCTGTAATGATGATGATGAAGAAACGGCACCAGCCTACACCGTTCATCCGTTCGTCTATCTGTCTGAGCTTTGAATCGTAACAAGTGGCCGGTTGAATGTTAACGAGCCGGAATGTAGTTTTTTTTGTATGATCCTGGAGTCACGTATTTCTTGTCTTCTTTTTATTTTTAAGCATGTAAAGCGACTGTTACATACCGCGTTTGAGTAACGTAAATTAACATCTAACGTAACTCATATGGAATAATGACAACTGCGCAACTATGTTCTCCTCTTTATTTTCATTTAATAGTCATTGTATTTCAGTTGAAACTACATATTATATGAACTTGCAGAGAAATTAATCATCAATGTAAAATAGTTTTTTTTTATCCAATATCACTAAGGCGCTTTGCACACGACGGGGCGGGGCGGGCCGGGGCGGGCCGGTCAATTTCGCCGCCAACGACAGCACAAAGGGAATCCTATACTACCAACGCACATGGAGGACAAAAAGACCGCGTCGACCGCGCCGCCTCCATGTGCGTTGGTAGTATAGGATTCCCTTGGTGCTATCGTTAGCGGCGAAATTGACCGGCCCGCCCCGGCCCGTCGTGTGCAAAGCGCCTTAGGCGCTTTGCACACGACACTAACTATTGGAAACATAAGTGAACAATATTTCCAACTTATAAACAGTAGGTAATCAAAGTATAAATATAAAAAGTATTGTAGCACTTAAATAAATTCATTTTCTTCTTGTACATCTTGTGCACGGACATCCTTACTTTACGGTTGCAAATAAATTTAGTAATATGCTGTAATTCCAGGAATCGGACGACGAGATCTCGCACCTGGAGTGGGAGACGGTGCGCGTGCGCTTCGTGAAGGCGGGGACGGTGGAGCGGCTGGTCGAGGCACTCGCCACCGACGACGGCGAGCTCGAGTCCACCTACGTCAATGTCTTCCTAGCCACATACCGGTAGGTAACCTACACTCCTTATATATCTAATCGGTGGTGATAGTGTTTATTGATGGTGATACAAATCCGATCGAAAAATATCACATTACATAAATACACTAGTCATTAGGATAGTAGACCAGGTCGTCATAGCTTATTATTGTCTTGTTCGGTGTCATCGTTTTCGAGTCGATGGTTTTTTTTGTACCGCCTCTCGTACCAGAGAATGATGCCGCAGAGCAGTAACACCTCGGCGCAGATACCGAGGAAGGGCCACAGCGCCGCGTTCCTGCTCTTTACGCGAAGTCGAGTGGAGCCGGGAACGCCCTCACCTACGGGCATGCACGTGAACCAGCCCTCGTCGGTGAGCTGCGCGGGCCCCAATGTGAGCTGCGCGCCCACCACGCCCTGTGCGTTTTTTGCCAGCACCACGCGCTTGCCTAGCACAGTTTGCGCGTCGGGTGTGTCCTTAGTCACCTCCGAAGTATTGCTGTACAACCATCGCACCGCTGGGTAAGGCTTCCCGATCAGTGTGCAGGTGAGTTTAACATATTCTGCCTCCGATACGTAGCTGTTGGCGGGTATTTTGGCTCGTGGCCGACCGCGGACCTCCCAGGAGCGTGACGCTGAACCTGCCAAACAAGTGTATTTGCCATAGTCGCCTTCTATCGAACGGCCTATGATTTTCAGGATAGTACGGCGCTTGTGTAGCTCCACGCGGTCACTTAGCTCGGGCACCTTCTCCACGGGTTCTCCGTTCTTTGTCCAGATGATAGTAGCGCTATCTTCCTCTATGCCATTGCACTGGAGTTCTAACGGGCCCCGAACATTGTAATAGAAGACGTTGGCATCCTCCGCTAAACCCAGCCATTCAACGCTTTGTACGTATGATAAAAGTGAAGAGGCTAAAATTAGCCAGACCCCACGTGAATAGGTGGACTTATGTCGCATGTTAAGGCAGTTAAACATCTAAGATAGTCGAAAAACTAAATAAATTAAGGCAACATAGAAAGAAGGTTTTTGAAAATATCACAAGCTTGCAGTAATATTCCTTTTGCAACATTGTCATTCTTACTAAAATGTCAATTCGTGTCAATATCATTCGACTTTTCACTTCACAAAAACCTCCATACCAAAAAAGTTTTATTATAATAGTTTCTTCTATAAAGTGACGAATATGCCGTACAAGCAAAAAATCTTTATCTACTCTCATATCGTAAAGTTCGAATTATAAACTTCAAAAAGAATTTATATTGGCATACTTTAAAAACACAATACCAAAAAAACGCTTTATAACATTACTAGCTTTTGCCCGCGGCTTCGTCCGCGTGGAAATCGTTTCAACGACTGTCTTTGCAAGCGGCGCGTAAGAGTGGACATGAGTGTTGACTATTCCGATTAGCAGTCTATGTCACTTCCTACCCCCTCAACTAATTGTATACAAAATATCACTTCACTTCTCCGTTGCGATGTTAAAGAAATTAACCAAAAAAAGAGTATTGTTTCAGTTCCCCCGGGAACTGCATCGGACTATGCTATTTTCAAGGGATAAAAATATTGCCTAAATTTGGAATTGAGTTCTCTACTAGACCCTGTACTAAGAAGTATCCACGACAAAAATCTCGCTAAGTCAAAGGGAGTCCAAGTCACTGGCAAAATCAAAAAGTTTTCTTCTTTTTTTGTTTTTAACTTTTAAATCGTCAGAAATGGAACAGGCATTCGTATGGTTGAGTAGTTAGGAAACAACTTACGCCACATACTTAAAAAGATCGAATTTATTTGACCTACGCCATGCCCCTGTTCAATTTGACGGATGAACTATCTAAATCAATGGATTTGATCTATAATTCTAGGGACACCTGTACAAGATCTATGGTAACGAGCTACAAGTTAATTTTGCAGGAAAAACGCTCTTACGTGTATTTATACATACTATAAAATTGTGTAAAAGAAGTATCTAATACTTAAAAACTCTTTTCTCATCTGCTGATTTGGTTCTCAATAATAAACTTATAGGCTGCTTATAGGTATATCTTTTTGAAACCACAAAAAACGCACTTACCGTAGGTAAGTTAGTACACAATCTCCTTTAAACCCCTTTTTTTACGCTGACTCTTACTAAAAAAATATATTGTTATATTCCAGTTCATTTGCGGAGTGCGGTCGAGTACTGGACCTCTTGCTGCGCCGGTACGAGGCCCTGGCGACGGAGGAGGTCACATCTACAGTAGACACATCACAGCAGCACCGAAAGTGAGTTGCATTTTTTTTATAAAACCTCCTTTCCGCGCTTTCTGATTTGACAAAAAAATATATATTGCAGGATTTTTTAACCGACTACAAGGCCAACGGAATAGGTTTATGGATCTCCCAGACTATGTATCTATGTACAGTCAATGGATGCCTTGTGGAAGGTTGTTCAGTATTATGTTAAGAGAAGCCTTAGAAAATTTTGACTACCTCCGTGGCGTAAGTCACACATAAGCTTCATATCAGGAGGTCGCGAGTTCGATTTCCGGCGGATTCTAACTTTGGAAGACTCGGTTTGGTTGATGAAAGGGCATTTTCTGAGTTCGTCTGGTTAGCTACCACCATTTCGTCTAAGTCTTGCCGCCAAACATTAATGCTAGCAGTATTGATGTGTTCCGACTTGAAGATAAGATAGCCAGTTCCCCATTGCGTTAGGGACTTCTAGTAGCCCGCTTCCATCTTCAACATCATCGTGACTTACTATCAGGTGAGATGATACCAAAGGATTACGAATTGTGGATAAAAAAGGAACTCCAGGTAACGAAAATTTTAATGGTTTTTTTTGCAATTAAATCGTATTATGTTCCTTGGGAAAAATTGATCAGAATCACGAATCTTGTTTATTACTGGTTGAATTAATCTAGTACCTTGCATTTTTAGGTTTTCGTACCAGGTAACGGGACCCTATTACAAAATCTACGCTACTGTCTGTCTGTCCTACAAAAATTTTGTTAGATACCGACGTCCTGCATTGGGTCCTTCTTAGGTATGTGAACATTTTTAAGGGGAGCTTCAACGCATTAAACTGAACCTATACTCAATTTACAAAAAAAAACTTGTCATACAGGCCTCTGTCGGTCGTCGGTGGCGTAACGGCTAGGGCCGCCGCCTCCTGTCTGGGAGGTCGTGGTTGGAATTCTGCCACGTACCAATGTGATTTCGAATTTAGATTTCATATGTACGAGTACGTTTATCCGGCGCTCTTACGGTGAAGGAAAACATCCCGAGAAAACCTGCACACGCCTGCGGAGAAACTCGCAGGTTGTGTGTGAAGTAGACCAACCCGCACTGGGCCCGCGTGGTCGTCTAAGGTCCGAATTCAGGGTAGGCTCGAGCCCCTCGGTGGGGATGTATATGAGCTTACATCATCATCACAGGCCTTTGTTCATTCTACAAATTGTACAATAGTGTGATTACCGATAATAGTTATTTGTTATGCAAAGTTGAAACGTTGTTATCTGGCGCGAGTCAAAAGTTACGAGACGCAAAGAAGCTTTGCTGCCGAGCGAAACACACAATTTTTCACTTCACTACAACGAGGAAAATTTGTAGGAGCAAGAAAAACAGCCAGTTATTTGGTTCTAATTTTAAAAAACTTTCCATGCTAGCGGATAAAACGTAATTTTGAACGATACATATATATTTGAAATGCATAATAAACATTCAGTCCGCAAAATAACTACTTGAGCGGCAAGATTTCATGATTGAGCGGCAGAAAAGACTGTAGGAAGAGTGTGGTACGGGGAGTTCTAAATGGAAGCGGGAGCGAGCGAAGCGAGCTCGGACTTGCGGAGCACCCCGACTCGGATCCGTTAGGTTCGGAGACTGTGCGGGGAGGCGAGCTAAGCTCGCCTCCCCGCACAGTCGTAGTGTTAGGTTTAACATGAGAACACAGAAGTAGGAGCCCCGAAGGGGCTCCGTCGACCACTCAACACTGTAGGAAGAGTGTAGTACGGGGATGTTTAAAATAATTACAGCCATCCAGAATGACATAAATTGCTGATTGATTTTGAAATGTTTGCTGACCATGAGTTGCTGACCAATTAGCTATTTCTGCTCACCGATTATATTTTTCTGCTCACAGAAATAACAATACTATGCTAACCATTTAATTGACACCCATTTTGAACGCTAAAATGGAATCACAAACAAAACCTTTCCGAGCGTGTGAAGTGAAATAGTTATTTGTTATGCAAGGCTGCAAAATTGTTAATTGGCGCGAGTTATCTCTCTTGAAACCTGAGCATCGCTCGTGGTTTGAAGATAGAACCCTGAGCGTGGCGTAAATAACTTTGCTGCCGAGCAAAACACACCATTTTTCACCTCACTACAGCAAGGAAAATTTTTAGCTGTAAGAAAAACCGCTTGGTTAGTTTCTAATTTTTTAAACTCTTTCCATGCTAGTATATAAAACGCAATTTTGCGCGTTAAAATGGAAAGATAAACAAAACTTTTCCGAGCGTGTGAGCTGAAAATGAAACTGTGAAATGGTCGCTTACTATGGGCAAAGTATATATATTAGTACTGCTATGGGCCTAATAAGAAGGCTCAAGGTCACTCAAAGGGCAATGGAGCGTGCTATGCTCGGAGTTTCTCTGCTTGATCGAATTAGAAACGAGGAGATCCGTAGGAGAACCAAAGTAACCGACATAGCTCTCAGAATTGCTAAACTTAAGTGGCAGTGGGCGGGGCACATAGCTCGAAGAACAGATAGCCGTTGGGGCAGTAAGGTTCTTGAGTGGCGACCGCGCACCTGAAAACGTAGCGTAGGCCTCTCACTCAGTGGACCGATGACCTTGTAAAGGTCGCGGGAAGCCGCTGGATGCGGGCAGCGCAGAACCGGTCGTCGTGGAAATCCTTGGGGAGGCCTATGTCCTTCGGTTGATATGATGATGTGAAAATAAATTATCTTTAATTACACTGGTGCGGCAACCTGGTGTGACTACGGATCGGTCGCAAATTAATTAGCTGATAGGAACTTTTTGGTTCAATTTTTTCATGTATTAGTAAATGTTTTCAGGACTCTGGTGGCATGTCTCCACGTCTGGCTGGACACCTACCCGGACGACTTTCGGCAGCCCCCGCACCACCCCGCCCTGCAGCAGCTCCTCGCCTTCACGCAGCTACATCTACCGGGGTCAGAGCTACATTCGAAGGTGATGTATAGTGTTAAGCCCATGCCTTTTGAGCGTCGGTGGCGTAACGGCTGGGACCGCCGCCTCCTGTCCGGGAGGTCATGATTCGAATCCTGCCACGTACCAATGTGATCTCGAATTTAGATTCCATATGTACGTTTATCCGACGCTCTTACGGTGAAGGAAAAACATCGTGAGGAAACCTGCACACGCCTGCGGAGAAACTTGCCCTGGGCCCGCGTGGTCGACTAAGGCCCGATCCTTATACAGGGTAGGATCGAGCCCCTCGGTGGGGACGTATATAAACTGATATCATCAAGCCCATGTCTTTTGACCATGGCGCAAAATTTAATATTTAGGATCCCGTACCCATAGGTCACAAAACTCATTAGAAAGTCGGCGCCAAGCTTCCGTTCATCTGTGCGACCTTTATAGAGCTGTAACTTTTGAACCCTAATAGGTGGGCGGTTAAAATTTTCACATATTATGTTTTTCGGATCATCAGAAGGGTTTTGGCCGGATCTAAGAAATAAACTCGTCTTTGAGAAGTTTTGGAGTGTACAATCAATATTCACACACGTTTGCAACACGAGGCTTCACGATGATCACGATGATTCGGATGATAACCGATTATTTTATAGACTGCGATGAGTTCGGCACGGGGCTGGCTTCCCAAGTTGACAGTTCAGCTGCTCGATCAAAAGTGCTCGTAAAATAATTGGCGCCTCTGTCGTAGCCTCTGTAGGGAGGCTGAATTGTCATTTAATGGTTCGATAATCACAACGATTCTGATTGGCTAACAAACAAGTACCAAGTACCAACACTACCAACTTCCGGGTTCCGGTCTCGCACAGACCACGCCTTGGCCAAAGATGACTATTATTACTACCCTAGCTAACCGCTTGACGTTTCAAAATAAAACACACGGTGCTTCGACGCAAGCATAGATGGCGCCACGTCCTTGCGCTCCGACATGTTTTTAACAAATAATAGAAATAACAAATAGCTAAAACTTGCCAAGTGCGAATCGGACTCGCGCTGAGATGGTTTCGTACGACCACTCTTCTCCACACAAGTATAACAAAGCTACATATTCATTTCAAACAAAAGACATCAGCGCGAGCAACAAAAAATGGTATTTTAACAAGCTTTTATTAACTTTCACCTGTCCCGCCGGTGTCTGTAATAAAATCTTGCAAGTTAAATTTGACCCACCTGCCGGTTTCCGATTAAGATGAAATTTTGCCTGCATATGTATATCACGTGATAATGCAATGTTATGATGACATGGAGCTGATATGATGCTGGAGCTGGTAGGTGGCCATAGGAACTCTTCACCGGCCCGGTGTCTGTTATGAAATATTGCACGTTAAATTTGACCCCACTTTTCGATTTTCGATTGAGATGAAATTTTGTACGCATATTATGTACATCTCATGACACTAAAAGCTTGTACCATAAAGCATTTAAGTTTTTCGAAAATTATTTATTCAGTTCGGACTCCTTAGAGCGAATACGACTCCCACTTAGCCGGTTTTCATTATTTGTTGGTTTACTTTAACACAAAGTTTTACGCTTGTATGTAAGTATTACCGTTTTAACGATAGCAAAAAGCCTTTAAAAACACGTTTCTTATATGGGGACCCCTTAATTTTTCACTTTTTTATTTTTTTGTATGTTAGTAAATCCCCCATACTATCACATACTCGTATCAGACTGTGTTCGTATTAAGTGAAAATTTCAGCCGGCTACCTATCACGGTACGGTTAAAAGTCGGACAGACAGACAGACGAACAGCGCGGGCTTAGTAATAGGGTCCCGGGATCTGGTACGGAACCCTAAAAAAATCAAAAGGGATTTCTGTATAAGAAACGTGTTTTTGAAGGTTTTTCGTTTTGGCTCTACTGTTAAACAATATCTAATTCATACAAGCGTTTAATCTTGATGTGATTATAGTACAAATATGTATAAAAAAAAGTAAGAAGTAGCCATAAATTGTAATAAAGCACATCAAAAACAATTGCGCTATAGTGGAGAGCTATCACCTCAGAGTCAAACAGAAAACCACAGCCATTTGTTGGCTAGTTCTGCAGTTACTCAAATTATTACGGCTATTCTTATAGCTTCTTACCTACATTATATATCGGTCATGTTGGTATCCACGCATGTCTCGTTACTTAACTTGATCTTTATCTTTTTCCTCAGGCGCTACAGAAGCTAGCAATATTCAGTGCGGAACGCAACGGCAGCGGCGGGCACAAAACGCGCGGCGCCGCCGGCAGCGTGTGCCTGGCGCCGGGCATGCGCGTGGCGGCGCATCACACCAGCGCCTACCGCCTGCCGCACGTGCCGCCTCGCCTCTTCGCCGAGCAGCTCACGCGCATGGACATGGAACTGTTCAAAAAGCTCGTTCCTCATCAGTGCCTCGGCGCCGTGTGGTCGCGCCGCGACAAGGACCGCTCGCACGACGCCGCCACCGTGCTTGCCACCGTAAACCAGTTCAACGCAGTGTCCTTCCGAGTGATCTCCACGGTCCTCGTTGAACCGAACCTTAGGCCTATCGAACGAGCCGAAATCCTCTCGGCGTGGCTCGATATTGCAAGAGAATTGAGAGTGCTTAAAAACTTTTCCTCGTTGAAAGCTATAATTTCGGGCCTGCAGAGCAATTCTGTATATAGACTAAGAAAGACGTGGGCGCTTTTACCAAAGGAAAAATCCGAATTGTTCGACGAATTGGCTCGTATTTTTAGTGAGGACAATAATAGATGGGCGCAGAGGGAGTTGCTGATGCGGGAGGGCACGGCAAAGTTTGCCGACACGGTCGGCGAGAACGATCGACATCTGCAGAAGATACTCCACGAGCGAGGATCGCCCGGAGTGAGTCACGGAACGATCCCCTACTTGGGAACATTTTTGACGGACCTCACGATGATCGACACTGCCATCCCTGACACGATTGCAGACGGCCTTATAAATTTCGATAAAAGAAGAAAAGAATTCGAGGTGCTCGCTCAAATAAAACTTTTACAAGGTGCGGCCAACGCTTATCATTTACCCACTGATGCTATGTTCGACAGATGGTTTGATTCTGTGATCGTATTAGATGATAGAGAAGCTTACCACTTATCGTGTCAAATAGAACCCGCCACCAACCCACCAAAAGAGAGACGACAGAAGAAGATAACGGACTTAAACGGTCAGGGGCACAGAAAGAATGATTCTATTGCCAGTACAAGTTCAAGTAATAGTTCACAGTTCTATTGTGAGACTGATGGCGTAGCGAGTGCTTGGAAGCGAGACAGCTTGGAGAGAAGATCCTCCCCGGCTAGATTATCCCACGGCTCTTCATCTTCTTCTCTTCCATCATTAGATGTTTCGCTGTCGAGTGCGAACAGTGGCCAGAAAACAGCGAATGGAAAGGCCGGTGGCGCGAGTCCCGCACACCCAAACCCAAACGGGCCAGACTTCTACATAATCCGAGTGACGTACGAGTCTGACTGCGTAGAGACTGAGGGTGTGGTTTTATACAAGTCAATAATGCTATGTAACAATGAAAGGACGCCGCAGGTTATTCGCAATGCTATGCTTAAATTGAATCTGGATGGAGACCCTGATGCTTACACGTTGTCTCAAGTTCTGCCTGAAAGAGGTACGTCTCTAAAGTTTATGAGGTCTCATTGTTGTATAGGATTTCAGATGCTACTGTAGAGTCTCATTTTTTATGGCAACTTAAATAATGCTTTATGTTCTATTGCTTTCATTCACAAGTCATTCAACGGGTTGTGGAGAGCGCTATGCTCAGGTTTCTTGAATCCTAAACGCGAAGATCTATAAAAGAGTAGTTTATCCACATACACAGCTCATAGAATTTGCAACTTAGTGGAAATAAGCACGTGGTATAAAGTGGCTTAACTTTAGTGGCAGTAGTAGTGGCCGGGGCATATAGCTCGTGGAACAGATGGCCGTTGGGGCAGTTAAATTATTGAGTGGTGATCACGCACCAGAAGACATAGCTTAAGTAGGCCTCTCACTGGGTGGACCGACGACTTGGTGAAACCGCTGGATGCAGGTAATCGTCGCTGTGGAAATCCTTGGGGGAAGTCTTTGTCTAGTAGTGGACTTCCTTCGGCTGATATGATGATGATAATTTGGAGTACAGGACTCTGGAAGAAAGTTTCCCGAGTAGCGACTGTGGGCAAGAAAAATGTGTTTTTCTGTCCATCGGGTTGACTGACGATCTACGTGAAGAAGCTCCAGGAAGCCGCTAGAGGTGTGTGGCTTAGGGCCACGTCAAGTGAAGGTCATTAGGAGAGGCCCATGTTCCACAGTCCCAGGGTGGTGTTGTATGGCGGTAGATAACTACAGTTTCACTAACACTAGTTAAGCTGCCAGAAAATATTAATTCAAAGTTTTTTGTCCGGGGCTTTACCCGCATAGACGACTGTCTTTGAGGGTATGCGGTGCGAGAGCTTCTAGATCTATCAATTTAAGTTTTGCTGCGCATTGACTGTCAGTCAGTTAATGGTAAGTTTTATTAAGTGATCTATTAAAAAAACCTTTATAATTACAGAAAAAATAATTCTATTTGTTTCAGAAATGATGCTGCCATCGAACGCAAACGTGTACTACGCGGTGAACACGGCGTACAATCTGAACTTCATCCTGCGCCCGCGCAGGGCGGCGGCCGAGCCCGCGCTAAACGGCAAACCGCGCCCGCGTCGCGCCTGACTGCATGCTGCACGTCCAGTCTAGCACTAGTACATCAGAAGACTCAGCTCTGGTAGCTTGGTACAACCAATCTCTTCTACCTGATAGTACATCGGTTTGATGGTAAGAGAGACTGGTGCTACCGAGACTGGCGTGTTACTCGCTAGCTTGATAGTCACACTATTTTCGCATGCAAAAAAGAATGTTCTCTTTTACCTACACGGTGAACCTGCAAAAAAGGACCCAGTGAAATTACAATGAGTGCTTGCTTCAGATAAAATGGTACCTAAGTGCTTGAAACTCCATAAATGGGAATAAGACAGACATTATTATTAATTTTCAGTTTCATGGCATAAAACGTTGTCGTGTCGAGTGGTTGCGACTCAACAAACTATCCAAAGTTCCTTAGATACCTATTTATTTCGTGTATTATATATAAGTTTTAATGTTATATAACAAGTGTTTTTATTGTATATGTATGGTGTTCTATATATTTTGCATGAATTACGGGCGTAACATATGAGCTGTAGCTCTTACGAGTATGTGCGTTCTCATTTTAAAAGCGCCAAAGATGCGTGCGGTGCATTTCATTATGTACGATTTGATGATGTAGTAGTGGTAGAGTATATAATATGTCGCAGCCTTTATGTAGTATCCGCCGGTTTGCAAAACAGCACGCTGCTTTGCAAAACATCGGCGTTTTGTGAAACGGTGGATTTTACGCCGCTTTGTAAACTAGGTAATGAGGAAAAAGAATAAAACCGATGATTTATTCTTCTGCGAAGAATTCTGCTACGCAGGGGGAGAGCGAGCGCGAGGCTCTTTGACTGTATAATCAATCAAACCTGACCGAACCTAACATCGCTCGCTTCGCTCGCTCATTTAATTTTTTTTACTCAGTAGTTTTTTCATAAACCGGCACCTCATACAATGCGGCGTACTTTATATCTGCCGAATTGCGATCCGGCTGAACGTGACATCTCTGCATTACGATACGCCGCCGTATTACAGCGTTATTCAGCGGATTGTTCTGCAAAACGGCGGATTCTACAAAACAGCTTACATATAATATATATTAGTATTAACACAGTAGTGGTGCCAGAGTTTACACAAGAAACATAATGCTAAACTTTCGAAGACTTTACATTTTAATATTGCCATCCAATCAAATAATGCCACCTTTAGTTTAGTAGCTATTCTTATAAATATGTTTTTGTATTAGTGACTTGTTGTTTGTATATAATGTACTATGTATGTGTAAATATGAATCTCAGTATTTAAAACATGTTAGTGAAATTTTATATGAACTATTGAGCCAAAGGCAAAAATAAGTATAGGAGGTGCTGATCAGTTTTATATAAACTTTCAGAACTGTTAGAAGTTTTAGAACGTATTGTTTTAAACCGAATTTCATATGGATATTATTAGAAAATAGTTTAGAACAATAAATTTATACCTTCATGAACGATGCTCATTCAAAGTTAAGTTTTTTTAAACTAAGGTAAGATTCCCTATTCTTGTCAATCGCCCCTTTTATATCCCCCGCCGTAAAAACCGTACAAGATGTTTTTTGAAAATAACTGTAATTTGTTTCGTTCTTTAAGATCATCATATTTTATGATTTACGATTTAAGAGAGGGTCGAGGGTGATATAAAAAGGGGCGAGTGACAGCAATAGGGAGTCTTACTCTAGTTTATCCTGCTCTACAACGTGCTCTCGTGTAGCTCACATAGTTTTTTTGGAAAAGTATTTACATAAAAGGCTGTTTTACACATTTTGAATCTAAAGCTACGTGAACGTCCCGAACAACCAGGACGTGTTTGATATAACTTATTGTCATGTTAGGAGGTTATTGTGGATCTTTGATATTCTTTTGTATTGAATGATTATTATTAAACTTGTAATACTCCATGTCCGTATAGGTACTCGTATTTATTTAACATTCATCGTACTGATAACCATCAAAATCACTTTGTATAGGTATATATGTATTTTTGTATTAACTATAAATAAATAAATGACATAGTTTAGGTGGAATAAACTAAATTTATCCAAAAAAGAAATCTAAAACCATTGATATAGTATTGGTTTTTACCAAGTTTATAACGCCTAAACCCATAATATAAGTTTCCTTTCGAATTAAAAATAAATTAAGAAATTTCTTTTTGAAAGAGTTTTGGAAGTTCGGTAAAACAAATTTATTTGGTTACATTGGAACTACAATATTGATTTTATTGCGTTTTTTAGGACAACTATTTATTGTAAATATGTACTTACTTACTCAGCCTAGTGTTTTAGTTCTGTAGATAAACCACCAGTGTCCTTGTAACATCTAAGTATGTACCTATATGGTGATGTGTAATAAAAGTTTCCGAAATAATGTGTATTTAATTGAAGTTTTTTTTTGTACTACCTATTTAAAACTTTATGGAATCGACAATTTGCATTTTTTAACCGCCTCCTTGACGTAATGGTTAAGTCCATTAGCTTTAAATCAGCAAGGCGCTGGCTCGATTCCCGGTGGAGTCTAATTATGTAAAACTCTGTTTGGTTGATGGAAGGGCATTTTTTAAACCTGCCTGGCTTACTACCACCATCTTATCTAGGTCTTGCCGCCAGAAATCAATACTAATTGATGTGTCCCGACTTGAAGATAGATAGCCAGTTCCCCATTGCGTTGGAGGTTCTTGATAGGCTCGGTTTTATCTTCGGCATTATCGTCCCCATCAGGTGAGATGATGCCAAGTGCAACTTCGCTCACATGGACATTGTTCTACTGACGTGTCTCAGACTGGGTGGTGGGAACATGGAAATGAGTTTTCTTCGAGTCCATCGACCTCGGGATCTATCGATACATGTTGGGCTATGCTAATGAGTAGTCAAGTAACTTCCTACCCTCTCAATAATCGCTGTGCAAAAAAATTGCGTCAATCCGTTGCTCCGTTGCGATGTGCTCGTGCGTGGAAATAATTTCCCTCCGAATTATCCTCACAATTATCTCATAGAAATCACGTCAATCCGTTGTTCCCACAGAAATTGGAATAATATGTTGTTCCGTTGCGATGTGAAAGAATTCAATCAAAAATAGAGATTCTTCTTAGTTCTCTCAGGAACTGTGTCAGTATTTTTACTGGATTAAAGTAGCCTGACAGAAGCGTCGGTGGCTCAACCGGTAACGACTCGGTCCATCTAACCAGAGGTACCGGGTTCAAATCTGGACGGCCAATGTACCAATGAGTTTTTCAAAAACTTACGTACATACTTACCGATTGCTTTAACGGTGAAGGAAAACATCGTGAGGAAACCTGCACACGCCTGCGAAGAAACTCGAAGGTTGTGTGTGAAGTCGACCAACCCGCACTGGGCCCGCGTGGTCGACTAAGGCCTAATCGCCCTGATTCAGGGTAGGCTCGAGCCCCTCGGTGGGGACGTATATGAGCTGTAATGATGAAAGTAGCCTACATCACTTGTTACTTCTTCAACTTTCCTTTGCAAAAAAATGCAAATTGCGTTGGGGAATCTTTGTAAGCCCGCTTCCATCTTGGGCATCATCGTCACTTACCATCAGGTGAGATGATCCCAAGGGCTTATCAACTGTGGATAAAGAAAAACGCGTTTATCCTTTACACCATTGTGACGCGAAGGAAGGACAAACAAACATACACTCATACACATTTACAATAATCTTAACAAATATGAATCACGTTTCACTATGTTCGAACACGCTAAACCCCGAAACCACCCAATTGATTTCAATTAAATTTTGTGAATGTGTATGAATGGATATAGCTTAAAATTCCAGTTTTGGACCCAATAGGTAGCGGTGTCTAGTTTATAAAAATATTCAACGATATTAATGAAGAACAGTAGAGAGACTTACGCAAAAATCTCATGCTCATCGCAACGAACGTTTGCGGCAAAATGCACGAACAGCAAGTGAGTAGCGCGTCAAAACAATATGGACTCAATCAGAGCACAAAAACGACAAAAACAGCAAACGAGCGTGCATCATGTTCGTCTTGCGTTCGAATATTCACCAGACGTCGTCGATTATTCAGCGGATTCTGCAATTGCCATCAGTGCAATGAATAAAGAATTCCAACACTGTGTCGCGATGAAAGTTGAAATTCGGCAAATGCTCACCAGGGAAAGTTGTACTGCCATAGTAATATATAAGTCATTGTCTGCCACCTTTAACAATTTCGACGGAACCTTTATTGCTGGCGAATCAGGCTTCTGAAATTGTTTTTGCGCAAGATACGGAAATTCAATTCTTGCTTCCAAATGGCGTCCACTATCGGTATAATCAATGACTTATATATTACCGGATCATTATTCTACTTTCAAGCTCTTCGCTACGTCAGGCCAACAACCAATGCTTCGTCATCATATCTAATGCATCATAATTAAGCAGAAACTATAATCCTAGATAAAGGATTTGATCTTAAAAAGTTTTATTTTCAGTAACACACGTTGATGTATTGTATTAGGTTGAATCGCATTTTTATTTCTTTTCTATCGTATAGGCACTAAACAATAATCACGATTGATTGGAATATGTAATTATCCTCAGAATTCAGAACTAACCAATAACGCGCGCGCAAGCTAACAAATCCGTACCCTTCTTCCCTTGGCTGTAATATTGCTATTTTAGGTCGCATTTTACAACTTTTTGAGTTAGGTAATTTAGAAAGAACCTCCTGCATGAAGCATTTATAAGGGCCAAAACGTCAAGACATCTTGGTTTATTCTGTATTCTCTGATATTGCTGTAATAGCTGTATCGAAAGAAACGTCAAAAGAATATCAAAAATGCATGTAACTTGCGCATGCATTGTATGTGTAAAATGTATAAAATATCCGACAACAGCGCCAAAACATAAAAGGCGATGTATGCATAGAAGGCGGTCTGTAGTATGACAACGTCTGCCCAGGCGAGCAAGTAATCTATATACAGGTGTTCCAGAAGTACCAGGACATAGTGCATTGGATATTAGGTTTGCCTTAGATGTATCAGATAAAGTAAAAATGACCTCAGTAAAAGTTATTAGATTTTCGAGAAGTTTGGAAAAGATAAAATTTTTCGACTTGGAACTCACCCTAGAGGGTTGCCAAAGTTGTCTCCCGGGTATTATGGGAAGAAACTGGACTCATTTTTCTTAATTTTTTTTTAACAAACTATCTTTAGTCTCCTTCAAAATACTCTATTGAAGCTAATGCACTTCCATTGCTCAAAACATTTTTTAAATTCATCTTCTGTAATGCTGCTCAGCGCCTCAATCGTTTTTTTCTTAACCTCAGTAATGTCGGTAAAACGCTTTCCTTTCACCTCTCTTTTCATTAGAGTGAATAAGAAAAATAAAAGTTAAAAAAAACTAAAAACCGACTTCAAAATGAAATTCACTCAAAAGTATGAAATAATATTATTATACTTAAATACACATCAATAAACAATAACAATATAAAAAATTACGAATACGGTACGAATTAAATTAAGGGCTTCAAATTATTGAGGTCGGTACCAGCACACAGTTACTTACGTATCAAATGTTTAAGATTCGATGGTTTGCTGACACCGACCTCAAAAATGTTTTAAGACCCTAATTTATTCGTACCTGTCTTTGATTTCGTTATCGTTGGTTGATGTCGTGTATTTAATTATAATAATATTATTTCATACTTTTAAGTAAATTTCACTTTGAAGTCGGTTTTTCAAAGGTGGGTACAAATTAAATTAGGGGCTTTAAATTTTTTTTGAGGTCGGTATCAGCACACACTTACTTACGTATCAAATGTTTTAGATTCGATGGCATTGCTGACACCGACCTCAAAAAAAATTTTAAGCCCCTAATTTAATTTGTACCCACATTTGATTTCGTTATTGTTGGTTAATGTTGTGTATTTAAGTATAATAATATTATTTCATACTTTTGAGTGAATTTCATTTTAAAATCAGTTTTTAGTTTATTCAAACTTTTATTTTTATTTTCTTTATTTTTAGTGATAATGCTTTCTATCTAACAACGTTAAACCCAATCACCTACTCACCAATAGGAATTATCAAATCATAAAACATGTGTTTCATTAACAGAGATAAAGTCCTGTGGCTTCCATCATCATCTCAGCAGATGATGATGGACGATATAACTCCATAACATGAAAGTTATGGAGTTAATCGTCAAATATGCAGTATAATCCAATATTAGTCACTGTACACTCGCATGAATGCATGCATAAGCAAACACTTAAATGCCCATGTGCACCGATTGCGCAAGTGACAGAACATAAATATCTAGGTTTAATAATTGATAACAGGTTCAATTGGGGTCCTCATATAGATGCAGTTTGTAATAAGCTCAGATCGTTACTTGCGATATCTTGCATAGTACCTTATTCAGTGATGTTGTCTATGTACCATGCGTAAGTGGACTCAATTATATCCTATGGAATCACAATCTATGGTCGTACATTTAAAACCTACATAGAAGAAAAATATAATTGACAGTTAAAATTGGTAAAAATAATTGTAGGTAAAATGGTAATCTATACTCTATACTGATACTGATACTAATACTAAAAATAATAATAATATTAGAGAGAGGATTTTTTTTGTTTGTTTGCATTGTAGACTCTGAAACTACTGGACCGATTTGAAAAATTCTTTCACCGTTGGGAAGCCACACTATCGGCGGTTGCTATAGGCTATAATTATAATATTTTCAAAAAAAATAGGGATCGTTACTAATACTCTAATAAAGTGACCCAAGGTGTAAAAAAATACAATAAATTCCTGCATTAAGTAGCATAGTGTAGTGTAGAGTAGGGTAGGGTAGGGTAGGGTATTGTAGTGTTGTGTAGTATTGTGTAGTGTAGGGTAATAGGGTAGAGTAGTGTAGTGTAGTGTTGTATAGTGTAGTGAAGTGTAGTAGTGTAGTGTTGTGTTGTGTAGTGTAGTGTTGTGTTGTGTAGTGTAGTAGTATAGTGTAGAGTAGTGTACTGTAGTGTAATGTAGTTTAGTGTAGTGTAGTATAGTGTAGTACAAGGCGGTACGAAGTTCGCTGGGACAGCTAGTATAAAATATAGAGAAAGTAATTACATAGGCTTATTTAAACACTGCAACGTTAATCCCGTATACAAAAAACTTGATAATCACACCATGATAGAGCAATTAAAAAAAATCCTACATTGCATTCTGTAAAATACAGTAAAAAAACAGGACAGGCTAACAAACATACTGTGGAAAATTAAATCCAATTACCTTATGGCGACAGGCTTACGGTAAATATAATGGAATCGATATTAAATAATCTGCCTGATTTATTTATAACTGTAATGATGGAAGACAATGTGAAACATAAATATAAAAAATACATCTGAAACAATTTAAATTGAACCCTTTTAGCATTAAACTATAATTCGACCACATCTTGAAATAATACATACTAATAACTAGTAAATTCATTCAAACAAAACATCTATAATAATAAAATAATGCATAACTCATAGGTACCTACTCACTGTATATTTCAGTAGGTACATAAAAATGCCAAATGACTTTTCTTTTCTTTAAATATAATAAAATTAATACATAATAATAAACTATATAAGGAAATACACTATTGTGTACAAAATAGATTTGTTGAATCAGCCTGTATATGCGACTGCGAGGAGGTGAAGCAGTTCGCACTCACACTACCACAATAACAGAAGTGTGTCGTTCGTTACGCAGGTGACCTGTGTTTACTAAGTAACTAGTATCTCATCTATGCCTATGTATGCATTGCATTACTGTTAAGCATATACGTATGTGGGTATGCATAACTTATCTGATGCTTTATATTCTTTTGTTATTGTAAGTATGTAGCACGTAGACGACTGTGAGCACCTAGACAAACTACTCAGGTCATGCATGGTTTAGTCTAAACCAATAGACTAAACCATGCATGTCTAAAAACAAACCTTATCAAAGAAGATTGCACGAATGACTCGATATATCAGTTTTGATTCCTTAGATCTTATTCAGCCACTTGGTTGACTGTAACTAATCTAGTGCTAAATTATGCAATCAAAACTCTGACCAGTGATGGGAGGAGTGCATTTATTAGATCAGAACCAATCGGCGGAGGGCCTTGTGTCTTAAGTCGTAAGGTTTGATGAATCTAGATAATTATTGTTTATTGCATGGTTGAATACTAGCTATGAATCTTTAAAATGTCTACCCTATCAACTATGATGGTAGTATCTTCGACTACCATGGTTGTCACGGGTGACGGGGAATCAGAGTTCGATTCCGGAGAGGAAACCTGAGAAACAGCTACCATTATTAATATATGTGGCACGCGCTCAATCAAACACGTAAGGGGAGGTTGTGAATTAATACTAAAATGGGCATTAACTCACCTATGAAGGAAGCTCGAATTGCTATTACTAAAGGAGAACGGACTGTTTTCCGGCTCCTTGGTTAATAGGAGCTGATTGAAGTTTATTGGAGAGCGTATCTGTGTCAATGCGATGGTGATCATGGTTATCCTTTATCAATCACGTTCTAACCTCTATTAGAGATCTCGAACGAGCATTTGACTTTGGCGAATCTCAGTTGTGTTGTGGAGAGTAAGCGATCCAGGACTGTTTTCCAGCTCCATGTTATGTTTTCTAAAGAACAGAAGTAAAAGCATTTAGATGAGTTGATTTTATCTTTTTGCTAACAAAAGCGAAAGACAAAAGAATGATTTATTCACAAACATTATGTTTAATAATAAAAGTTTAAAAGTATAATTATGTATTTTAATCCAGAACACTTGAAGAGAGAAAGACATACTAAGTAAAAGCATTTATCTACTTGCTAAAGCTAAATGTCTTAAGGGCCCTCTGATGGCAATTTGAACGCAATACGTCTCTGCGGAGTCAAACAATCTATTCCATTGGGTGCACACGTGAGTGTGTGTCGTGGAATGAAGCCTCTTGTTATAAGCAATCGTAATTAGCCGAAGAAATGATCCCTAGTCTCTAGTACAGATCAATATTACACAACGGAAAGATCTGAAGTCTCTAGGCAATTTACCTAGATCTTCTGAAAAGAATGATCAAGGTTGAATTGCGGTCTCTGGTTAACAGGAGATGAAGTACAGATCAACGGAGAGCGTATTCGTAACGATATGACGAGTGTCCATTGTCAACTATGTTCTATTGGAGAGTAATCTCGAACGAACGTGTGACTTTGTTGAATCTCATTAGTGTTATGGAGGATGTGTAATCCTGGACTGTTTTCCGGCTCCTTGGTTAATAGGAGCTGATTGCAGTTTATTGGAGAGCGTATGTCTGTCAATGCGATGGTTATCCTTTATCAATCACGTTCTAACCTCTATTAGAGATCTCGAACGAGCATTTAACTTTGGCGAATCACAGTTGTGTTGTGGAGAATAAGCGATCCAGGACTGTTTTCCAGCTCCATGTTGACAGTTATGCGAGAGGGGAAACATATTACTGTAACGCCCCGTATTTTAAATACAATTCGGTATGAGCGTTGTGAAAAAAATGTTCTAGATAGGCGACTCTTCCGAAAGCCAGTAACCGATTGCGTTGAGCCTGGGCTTGTAGACGCTTTACGGAGCTAGAGCCGGATAGGGGTTCGGGTCAGAAGTGGAGCTGAGCAGTTTGACGACGTGGTGTGTGGGGCCTTTAAGACAAAATCCTGTTCTTGTGGTATTACACATATAGCGTCGTTAAATAAATAAGGTAGAGGTGTTATGTCACGGCGCCTAGTGAGCTTTACATGCACTAACTGTGTGGAAATACACAGGATACCGAATATGTTTCTCAGTTTGAAACATAGACTGAAGAACGTTTTGTGTAAACCAAATACATGTGTCTGTTACTGTTATTTGCCGAGGGGCTGGAGGCCTCACCCCGAGCGCAAAGTAATTGGACAATGACTTGGGACTACGCAATCGTTGTATAAGTCAATTGTTAATTAACTGAGAGACAGTGCTGGTTCGAATGATGGAACCTGATAACTCTGGATTTGGAAACAAATCACAATCATTAAAAAGTGATACCACGAGTGAACTTCGGCAGCATGTTTGGTTGTATAGCACTCGCTAAAGTCATACTCTATAAGAGCTATATTAAAACGTGGTTCGGATCGTTGAAAGGAAGGACTTTGTCCTATGTGTTGTTGCGATCGGACATATTGCTTATATTTGTTTGTTGGAAAAGCATTGATTCTGGGAATTCTGCCTTGTTCGAGAATGGTGGTTTTATCTTGGGTCTCTGAAAAGACTTCCGATTCAACAGCAGGGGATCCTGATTGCGAACTGGGATATTAGCATGGGTCCGGATGGTCCCTTCCTCGAGAACAGTTTGTTGGGTTCTAAGGAATCTCATGGTTCGAAAGACTGAAACTTTCCTATAGAAGATTGTGGTGTTTCCGTAATCTGGAAAGTATTGGGATTTCATCCTTGACGCAAGTCAAATACAAGTGATTACGGGGGCCTGGAAAAAGAGTTGGATGCCAGGACCAAGCCGGCGATGGACGGAGTCGACCTTCTCCTCACGTTTCTTATAAACCCTTAGGGGATGAAGGGATGTGGGGTGCGTATTGCTGCGTCTTCGTTTTCAAGTTAGGGATCGAAGCCCATAATTGAGGTAACGCGGGTTCGAAACCTTTGCGAGATATAAGAATGATCTATCTGTTAGAGACACACACAACAAACATTAAAAGAACCGAGTTGCCACGGTTCACATCATGAAAGGATTCTAATCATAGACAATAAAACGCCAGAAGAAATTTCGTTTAAAGCAAATATCAAAATTAAAATACAAAATTAATTGAATACCTTTGGAAAGATTAATTTTGACAAAGTAGGGAAGGCTTATGCAGGTTGCCTTCCTTTATTTTATTAAGGAAAAGTCGAAAGTTACACTACCTCCTGTCCGGGAGGTCGTGGTTCGAATCCTGCCACGTACCAATGTGTTTTCGAACTTCGATGTACGAACATGTACGTTTATCCGAAGCTCGTACGGTGAAGGAAAACAGCATGAGGAAACCTGAACATGCCTGCGAAGTAACTCGAAGGTTGTGTTTGAAATCAAACAACCCGTAACTCGACTAAGGTACGATCGCCCAATTTCAGGGTAGGTTCGAGCCCCTCGGTGGGGACGTACGAGTATATGAGCTGACATGATCCATATCCATAAACAAGACACATAGTCTTCCTCTGTTGAAAATTTGCTATAGTTCCGTCACAAGTCTGATCATTGTGGTTTAAGTACTTAGTACCTATTAGTGGGCAGATATATATAACATACAAACTATTTTGATATATTTATAATCACCGTGCTATTCATGCATATTTTTTGTAGAACATTAATTTCTATTGTCACTTTATAAAACTTTTCCTTACCTGTACCCACGAACCTACCCCATCCTGGTGCACCTGAAATTCAGGTAACTGGAGGAGAACGGGGCGCCTGCGACTCGCCACAGGTTGACAGCGGGTGAAAATTTCATGGCCATCGTATCGAGCGGGGCGGGCGGCTCGCGGGCCGCGCAGTCGCGCCGCGCCGCCCGCCCGAGCGACCGTCCGTCCGTCCGCACCGCGACACACTCCGCCAACAACAATACGCGCGCGATCCTACTGCATCTCTACCCCTCACGCAAATATCAACCCAGTGATTTCCTCGGTGAAGTGCACGCGGAAACTCACACCTCAGTGGAACCGCCGCGAGTTATGTGAACAAAGCGGCCGCGATACCGGACAGCGGCATGTGGTGCGCCGGAGACACACGCAAAATGAAATAATAAGGTGAGCCCAGTTCGCAAGTTGTCCTTGACTCCAGTTGCGTGGAGCACGCATATCAAGAAATTCACAATAAATGATTGTAAGGTTTTGCGGAAGGAAACCGATTTAGGGTCATAATTCAGCTACTTCCGCCTGAATAAGGGTTAAATTGCGATAAATTACAGACTTCCGTTTGTGAATGATTAAGCAGAACAGTTGAAAACACCTAAAAGTTCAACTACAAAAAATTCAGCTACTTCCGCCTGAATAAGGGTTAAATTGCGATAAATTACAGACTTCCGTTTGTGAATGATTAAGCAGAACAGTTGAAAACACCTAAAAGTTCAACTACAAAAAAATGGCCAGGTCTGTTTTGCCGCTAAACGATTGGCATTTTTTAATTAGGCAATAAAATATAAAAACAATTTGGAGATATTTTGATTTTACAAACAGTAAATAAATAAAAAAAGGAAAAGTAATAAAGTAAATAAAATTCATTATATATTAGTCAATATAAAATTAATATTGTGACTGATTTTTATCGTGCCTTGACGTCATTACTTTTCATCATAAAAAATTAACCAGATATAAAAATAAGTACTATAATTAGTACCTTTTGATTTTTTTTGTATCTATTATAAAATCGTATAGATTTTCCTTAAAAAAACATTTTTTAACAATGCTAATTGACTAAAATGCTGCGGTAGTACTTAGACTAAAGCCTATTTTCTTGGGAGCGGTTATGGGCACACCGTTGAAGCTTTACGAATGCCGCAATCTGATTAGGGCACTCCCTCAGCCCTCTACACGAGGCTAGGTATTTGACTAATCTGTGGCCAATTTAGGACAGTTACTACGCAATGGCCGTTGGGTTCGTAAAGTTCTCGAGTGGCAATAGCGCACCGGAAAACGTACCGTATCCCACACGCTGGACCGATGACCCGGTGAAGGTCGCGGGAAGCCGCTGGATGCGGGTGGCACAGAACCGGACGTCTTTGTGAAAATCCTTGGGGGAGGCCTATGTCCAGCATTGGACGTCCTACGGCTGATATGATGACTACGAAATGTCAGCCGTAGGTTGTAGCACACCAGCCCGTAGCAAGCTTGTAGCACACCGCACCGTAACGTTCTTATTGAGACCTGAATACTCGTATTATTTAAAGTTTTTAAACTGATTCGTGAATAATTGTTTATAAATAAGATGTTCATTTAATGAGTTGTTTGTAAGTGTATAAAGTAACTACTGACCAAAGTTTGAATACTTTATTGGTAGCTTCGAGTCAGGTAAACAAAATAAATAGTTTATTGATACCAGGGACATGTAAGATAAAGTTGTTTTTATTATTTAAGAAGTAAGCTTTAAATTTATATAGGTTTTAAAAAGTACACTCCCGGAAACTTAAAAGGGGGAAAATGAAACTAAACAAAAATTTTATAGAACCCATACTACTTAAATCCGTGTTAGTATTTTTGGCTTTACATACAAGTCGATCATCCGATCAGCTTTTTTTATCTGAAAATTGAGTTCGTTTGACAGCATCACGCCCGATGGTTGGTACACACAAGCTCATCAGGTGAGATGACGCCAAGGGCTTAAAATATGTGATTTAAAAGAAAGCCTGTACACTCTCGCATTGAATGTCCTCAAATTATAAGAGTCGGGAAACACTGACGCAGGTATGGATTTTCCTTGCTGTCTAAAATAGAAAGCATCCCAGAATGGAGCTAGACAAGATAATATGTGGGGGGAACGAGGTGACAAAATATTTCCTAGTATAATTTCCAGTCCAGCGACTTCCTTCTGGTTACGGTACAATAGTATCTTCGCTTCGAATGCAGTGTATGAAATGAGGACTATTTGATACCACCATCGACGTAGATGGCAAAACGTAGACACATCACACTGCAAAATTAATGATTCCGAGCTCATCAAAGTCACATAGAAGTTTGGGATTCACCCTCCTATAAACGTCAAATCTATAAGGACGGAAGGTTGTCATCATATCAGCTCATATACGGCCCCACTGAGGGGCTCGAGCCTACCCTGAATTAGGGCGGTCGGACCTCAGTAGACCACGCGGGCCCAGAGCGGTTTGGTCGACTTCACCTTCGAGTTTCTCGCAGGCGTTAGCAGGTATCCTTACGATGTTTTCCTTTACTGTAAGAGCGTTGGATAAACATATGATATTAAATTGAAATTCGAAAACACATTGGGATGTGGCAGGATTCCAAACACTACCTCCTGGAAAGGAGGTAGCGGCCCTTGCCATTACGCCACCGACACTCACGACTGAAGGTGTAGCTTATTTTTTAAATTATTATTCACAGTTGTAAAGCCCTTGGCTTCGTCTCACATGATGGTAAAAAAAAGAAAACTTAATAGAAAAGACATCAACGAGATATGCAAATAGTTGTTTCGTAGGAGAGACTTAAACAAGAAATGTTGTTTGCGGATTTATGGTAAGGACGCGGAAGATGTTGTGTAGTTTCATAGAAAAGACATCAACGAGATATGAAAATAGTAGTTTCATAGGTAATATATAAAAAAGAAACGTAAGTGGCGGCTTTATGGAAAGCACGCGGAATATGCTGTGTAAGTTCATCGAAAAGACATCAACGATATATGAAAATAGTAGTTTCATTGGTGATATAGAAACAAGAAACGTTAGTGGTGGCTTTATGGAAAGGACGTGAAAGTTGCCGTGTAGTTTCATAGAAAAGACATCAACGAGATATGAAAACAGTCATTTCATAAAAAAGAAAAAACAAAAGAAGTAAGTTGTGGCTTCATTAAAAGGATGGGGAAGTGTTTTGTACCTTTATAGAAAATACATCAACGAGACATTAAAAGGGTAGTTACATAGAAATGAGATCCACCAGAAATGCAGGTTGTGGCTTATCAGGAATGGAAGTTATTTTATAGCTTCATAGGAAAGATATCGACAAGAAATGCAAGTTGTGGCTTCATGGTAAGAAGATTAGCGTAGAATGGAAGTTTTTTTTCATCATCATCAACGAAGAGTGGAAATTATGAGGACTCCAAAATGAACTTATTTACTGGGAACTATATCGTCGTGATTCTGTTTACCCAGGTTCTAGAGTATCAAAACTGGCTGAAATTAGTCTAATTTATATGTATAATTATTTGTATAATAATTATTAGTCTAGAACCTGGGTAAACAGAATCACGACAATATAGATCCCAGTAAATAAGTTCATTTTGGAGTCCTCCTTCATAATTTCCACTCTTCGTTGATGACAAAAAACTTACTATATTATAACTAATATTTATATGAAAGCCGTGTAAATAACTCCATTTATAACTCAAGAACGGCGGGACCGATTTCGCTAATTCTTTTTTTGTTGAGTTCGTTATTGCCAGGAGAAGGTTTCAGGGTAGGGTAGGGTGGGTAGTGTAGTGTAGTGTAGGGTAGGGTAGTGTCGTGTAAGGTGGAATGAAGTTCGCCGGGACAGCTAGTAATGTTTAAATTTCCGTGTGTCCGTGCCTGGTTCGTGCAGTACCTACATTAAGTATATATAGCAGTGGCTCAAGCCTAGGTTGCGTGTCGCACGGATTGAATTGAAATACTTACCTATTATATTTTTGAAACGTATTATAATACCTAACCGAATGCAATATGTAATGCTGTAGTTTTTCTATGGTGTAACGTAACTATCCAATTTTATTTGGGGGGTGTAGCCCCTGACTGGTTTCGGCGTTCCCTGAAAAAAATGTAGGTAGCCAAATTTCATGGTTCGATTTAAAGTTGGTACCTATCGTTAACCAAAGAGATGAAGTATATAACATAAACGAGGAAAATTGCAGTGTAATATTTCAAAAGTTTTGTGACGTGATATTGCTATTCTGTCATTTTTCTTGAATTTCTCTATTATTTTTTGAAGTCCTCATAGATTTAGCCGCATTATTTCTTATTAACGTTACACTTCCTCTCTTTGACTAGCGATTGGTACCAATTTTATTGAGAAACATAAAAGATTTTTATCGTTTTTTCACGAAACACTAAACTAAGTTTCGGGGTGTGCCAACCCCATACAAGTAACCTTTCATCATCATCAGCATCATCATATCAGCCGAAAAACCTCTTCTACTGGACAAAGGCCCCCCCAAGGATTTCCACGACAACCTGTCCTGCGCTGCCCGCATCCAGCGGCCTTCCGCGATCTTCACCAGGTCATCGGTCCACCGCGAGGGAGGCCTGCCTACGCTACGTTTTCCGGTGCACGGTCGCCACTCGAGAACTTTACTGTTCAAACGGTCATCTGTTCTATGAGCTATGTGCCCTGCTTACTGCCACTTCAGTTTAGCGATTCTGTGAGCTAAGTCGGTTACTTTGATTCTCTTGCAGATTTCCTCATTTCTGATTCGATGATCGTGTAGGGAAATTCCTAGCTTAGCTCGCTCCATTGCCCTTTGGGTGACCTTGAGCCTTCTTATGAGGCCCAAAGTAAGCGACCACGTCTCAGTTCCGTATGTCATTACTGGCAACACAAACTAGTCAATAATATTAGTCTTGAGACACTGCGGTATTTAGGACGCGAAGATATTGCGAAGCTTCCCGAAACGCTGAAGTAAACTTAGCATTTTTTAAGTCGCGTTCACTAGGATCCATCGACAGGATAAATTGATATTGGGTTTGGTATAGTTCTATTACACAAAAAAATTCATTTACATTTAGGGGAGGTACCATAAAAAAATGTTTTTCAATATTTTATTGTACGACTTTGTCGGCGTGATTAATATGTACAACCATGCCAAATTACAGCTTTCTAGTATTCATTTTCTCTAAGCTAAGCCGCAAACAGACGGACAGACAAGCATACCTATCAGAATAAAAATTTTGAAAACCCGCACGACGGGTGTTAAAACTTTAAAAATCGGCCAAGTGCGAGTCGGACTCACTCAAAGTCGGGTTATGAAGTCTTTTTAAAAAATAAGTGTTTATATTAAAAAACAAAATTATATTTAAAACATTTTTTATAGAAAATCTATGAACTTTTGACTAATCCACCAGCACATCCTAAGTTGGTCGACTTTTACTCCTAAACTAAGAAAGCCTACTTAGCTGTGATAGTTTTCCTTTTAAATTGATTAAATGTAGGTCATATATAGGTACTACTATTTACATATTTTTTCAGATTTTCTGATGGGGATAGCTTGTAAGAGGGGGAGGGGACACTTGACTCGAACAAAAATTTGCTGGCTCGGCTGGGCAGCGTTCAGGAAGCTTCGTAATGTCTTTACGTCCTAAATACCGCAGTGTCTCAAGACTAAGGTCTTTGACCAGTGTGTGTGTGTTGCCAGTGATGACATACGGAACTGAGACGTGATTGACATAGTGAAACTATAAGGGTTCCTTGTTGACTTCGGAATCCTAAAAAGGATTAAATAACTTTTTAAAGTCCTTCGACTTGAGGGAATTAAGAAAGAAAAAAGTTAAAATTTAAAAAATCTAGGAAAATCCGTGAGGGGCTACCATTGCTCTCTATGTTCCAAATTTCAGTTTAAACTTAAATTCAGTTCAACCTCATATACTGTGACTTTTTCAAGATTTTAGGCCCTGTAGTTTCGGAGATAAGGGAGGGGAATGGTCAATTTTCGCCTATTTTCTTAACCCATTGAGTGCCAGAGGTATGGACCAGACCGAACTTGGTACCCACCATATAAACCACCTTCTACGTAATACTACGTAGTCGATATCAAGTACCAAGTCGGCCGATCTTTGCAATATTGCGTGTAATATTGCGTATGTCGGCACCACCCGCTTACTTGTTTCCGTCTTGCTCACTTCTACATGCATAAATTTCACCTTCCCGCCCCCACCGCGCTTCCCTTTTCCCAGTCCCATGCAGTATTAGCGCATATTTAGTACCGCCCCGCACGCGCAGCGAGACTGTAGTAAATATACTTAGGTTGTTTTTCGCTATACCACGTGGACGCAGCGGGAGTCCTCGTATTCTGCGCGGTCGCCGCTCTTTGCAGTCGTCACAACAGGCGTTGAAACAAGCTGAAATAGCTAGTGTTCTAGAAGAACCATCGAACGACTGGGATTTCTCTTCAGGCTCAGATGATGATTACATTCCTGAGAGTGATAAAGTCCAAACGTCTGTATTTGAAATTGGGGAAAATGGGGATTCAAGTACATCTGCCTGTGATGATGAAAGGACGCAACCACGAGAACATCGAGTTGAAGCACCATCATGTAATCCTGAATATCAGTGAATAATTGGTTCAGCTAGACCCCAATTCGCCTTCATCGGAGAGCCAGGAATAAAGATGAATTTTGCTTCTACACCGACTGCGTTGGATTATGTATTTTGAAGATGAAAATTTTATAAAATATCTTGTGGGTATGAATCCTGCAGTACAATTCGCGGCATCCAACGAAGAGCCCATATAGCTACGAAGAACCTAAGTAGCCATCATTACAAGGGCCTTCTGACCCACCTCCAACTTCATCTACAGTTGCGGATTGCTCATCAGCTAACGAGCGCACAGTGTTCCTCTGGATAACTTCCATTATTTAGAAAAGCTACCACCTACGGCCAAGAAAGCTGTTCTAGCTAAACCATGCCGTGTTTGCTCGAAGAATAAACTGTGGAAGGAGACATCATACTTACCTAAAATAAAACTAAACTAGTAAATTAAACTAGTTTTTTTTCCACGTTTTTATGTTGATTTTGAAGAAAAAAAAATCTTCTTTTTGTTAAAAATAATTAGTTTTAAGTAACCAAAAATGATGGGGCATTTTTTAAACTACTTCCGTAAACTTGTGATTTTGTCAAATTAAAAATAATAAAGTTACTACTTTTTTATGTCTTGTTTTATTTGAGAGGCCAAAGAACATTAAAACGTTCAACCCAGGGCGATCACGTGACTCGTTACAGAATAAGTTCAAAGAAATCAATATTTTAACTGTTGCTAGTCAATTTATATATGAAAACATCATGTACGTTCGTAAGAATTTGCATTTATTTCCTAAAAACAGTGACAGGCATAATTTGAATTTAAGAAATGTAAATAAAATAGATATAGCCTTTTCGAGACTGAGTAAGGTTAAAAAGTCATTTGTGAGGCAGTGTATAAGATTCTACAATAAAATTCCAGAAAATGTAACTAGTTTGTCAGAGAATAAATTCAAGACTCATGTCAAAAAAGTTTTGTGCTCTAGAGGATATTATAAAATAATAGATTATGTAAATGACAAAGATATATATGTTGATTCTATAACAAATACCATTACCTGAGACTGTAATCTGAATCATGACATTATTTGTAATTTTATTTTTATTGTTTTTTTTTATTTAAAAGTGTGTGTAAATACCTATTTGAAATAAATTGTTTTGAATTTTGAATTTTTTTTGGTGCCGAATCACTCCAATCACCATTTAAGCGCTATGAAAGTACTAAGTATTATTGCGTAGTTCGCTTCTGCTATTAAAAACTACCTACGTAATATTGCGTATTGGCACTCAATGGGTTAAGTAACTTCCTCGCTACGCTCGGGAGTTCTCTTGCTTGTCTCCGAAACAACTGGGACTCTTACTTTCCCAGTCATGAAATATTGACTACGGAATCCTAAACCACACCCCGGACACTCCATACAAACGAGCGAGAAATGATATACATATATATAACTGACGTATCTATAGGCAAGAATGCAGGTAGGGTTGAATCACACCGGCGGTATTGGTCACGAATGTTTGTTAGTTATTTACTGCATGCACACTGCAAGATATATAGACTGTGCTGCAAGCAACAATCAACAGTTATCTTACATGATTAAGTAACTTACATGGATAACATTGTTCATTTGTTCTTCAAACACAGGAGCTTTTGTCCGTGAAACAATCTCATTTAGCAACCTACAATAATAGTCAATCTCAATCTATAATTCCGAGATCACATTTTATAATATCACACCACTAGATATTTCTATACAACTCATACTTTCACACCATCTAATCAAATTATTACAAACAATAAATAAAACGAACAAAATATCTCACAAGCCAAAATAACAAACTGATATCTGACATAATATGAAAAACATAAAGGAACTACATTTCTAAAAAAAAAAAGATACAGCTAGTATGAAGGTTCATAGGAACTGATTGTTCTTAGATTTGGTCGTATAATATTGGTGGTCAGCCAATCATGATACGAGGCATCTCAGCGCCGCGGCCGCCTATTGGCGTCGAGCGGTGAGCGGCGCGCAAAATAAGTATAAGTGACGTTAATCGCGCATGCGTAGTTCGTCCTTTACGTTCGGTAACTAGTTGCTTTTTATTCCGGTGTACGAAATCACAGCGGCGCGCAAAGTGAATATAAGTGACGTTTATCGCGCTTGCGTAGCTCGTCCTTTACGTTTGGTACCCAATCTACATCCAATCTGAGTGACGGGGGGGTGAGGTCGAATTTAGAGAGCGGCAGGGAGTGTCCATACTGTACGTTAGTACTAATATATATACTGTGCCTAAACTATGCGTGGTCTAATACGCACTTGACCGGGTTTCCGTATTGTTATTATGAGTACAATCATTCAACATTCAACTCGAAGGTTGTGTGTGAAGTCGACCAACCCGCACTGGGCCCGCGTGGTCGACTAAGGCCTAATCGCCCTGATTCAGGGTAGGCTCGAGCCCCTCGGTGGGGACGTATATGAGCTGTAATGATGAATCATTCAAAATGTCATAAAGTAGATAAATACTCGTAAATATACGTAGGCTTTGCATTTACGTACATTTTGAAAATTAAGTGGCGGTGCAACGACGACGGCTGTTCTACCTTCATTGTCTTTATTTCCATCGATCGGTCCAAAGAACTAATGGTCAGCGATTACAAAGACGAACAGAATCGATTAAAAGACACGGATAAACTGGCATGCCATCTGTAAAGCCCACTGTAACGTGGAAGGTTCATTCGATCAAACGTAGGTAAAATATGGCATTCTAACTGTAGTAAGTACCTACTCTTAGTTTTTGTGAAAGTAATAGAAACAGTGTTTTTCAGATAGATAAATGTTTTTATTCAATACACAGCAATATAAAAGGATAAACTAATAATAAGCTAAAACAATGACAAACTGACAGTTGTTGCTGTAGATTGGAAAGGCACATACATACACATCACACTAAACTATTAAACTATATTAAAAAAATACTTACTTTAACTACCATGTTTAATCAAATAAACAATGTGGAAGTGACACTTGATTTTTTTAACCTAATGGTTAATTGTTGTTTATTTTCCATAATTATTGAATATCAGAGGGTACGCAGTCTGAGAGCCGCAAGTCCATTAGTGAAAACTGTATGAAAATCCGTTTAGTAGTTTTTGAGTTTATCACGTTCAGATAGACGGACAGACGCGGCGGGGGGACTTTATATTTTAATATTTATAAATTTGATAAAATAGTACACTTTTTACAATTTAAGAAAACTTACTTTTTAGTGTTCAAATAAACAGTTGTTTATCAAATAAGTATGGTTACTTTGCTGTGACGCTTTAAAGTTTCTGCGCGAGCTGCCTACCCCAGCTAAGTAGCGCCGCCATCAGTTAAAAAAATAAGTAGCTGAAAACATACTTTCAGCGATGAATTTGTAGAATAGGGCCTATGGTTAATTTAGAAACTATGAGCTCCGTGAAATATAGTTCGCTGTAGTTACAGATAGCATAGATGCTCCAAATGGCCGCTTTGGGTACGAAACTATAAAAACAGTCAATACGTCAATTGGCTCGTTTCGGTAGGTACGCAACTAGGATCAAGAATCATCTAATCCTAGATACGCAAGGAACGAACACGACATTAAATATGCATAGAAATGATTAAACGCTGCGCCTAATATCGCGTCGCGCGGTGCGCACGAGGCCATTCTCCTACATGTGCTTCGTTACTTCTACCACATCAGAATACATAATAGTACTGCTTCTACCTGTAAAAATGCCATGTGACTGCAAATATTAATTTCTTACTTACTGAATTACTTGTTTAAACTAGATGTCTCGATACGCCTTTTTGCCGATACGATACCGATACCGATACTCTTATAAAAATATCGGCGATACTGATACCGATACCGATACGCTTATTGAATTCAAAAAGGAAAGTAGAATAAAACACAATTAATTAATAGTTTTAGTAATCAAAATTAACATTTATAAGAATTTTATTTAAAAAACAAAGCATTCTTAAGTTTTGCGGGCAAAGGCGATTTCGCAAGTCTGTTTGAAATAGTTTGAATAAGACCTGCGGTGGAAAATAGTCTCTCAGATGCGACAGATGCCTCGTTTGCAACGAAAAAGATAGGACAACACGCGCGTTTACATAACATTTTTAAAGCGCGAAATTTAAAAAGTATCGTTGAATCTGCCATAAAAATATCGCCGATACCGATATTATATCGGCAAACCCGAAGAATCGCCGATATATCGGTATCGGATGCATCCCTAGTTTAAACTCTGTTTGATACGAAATGGCCAAACATGTAAACAAAACGTGAAGTGTTTTCTTAGAAATAAACTATTTTCAATTGGTACTTGAACACAGTGATTAAGCGAATATAGTGCTCGTAGGAACTTACTCGATGTCCAAATGTAAGTGATAGATTAAGCTAAAATGATAAAATGGTTTGTTTACATGTTTGGCCATTTCCAAACAAATAGGGTGTACTAATAGACGAATACAAGTCACAGCCGAAATAACAGATAACGGTCTCGTTTAGTTAAAAAAAGGACTTGGTTTCAACCGGTCCTTCCAATATTACTCGGTCGTCTATGGACAGTATTGTAATTCAGGCTGACTCCTGCGGTCTCAGTCTATTTCTACGCCTATAAAATATCTCAGTGGCTTTATTTGAATTTCTAAGTATTGTATTTCTGTTGTTTGCTACGTGTGTCACGTTGGTATCGTAAAAAAATACTGACTATCACAGACAAAGGCGTGTGTTGCAGGCTAGATACGCCTTTACGAGGAGAAAGAGTTCAGAGGGTGCCCGAATTTTGTTGAGAACATCTTGCTCTAATAAAAAAAAATCAAATAAAACCTTTCATCAGGCTGCAAAAAATCTTCGAAATAAAAAGTTTTCTATCAGGGACCGAATCTTTGAACTTATCAGTGACGTAAACAAATAGTTATTTGAACTTATCAAGACTTAGGTAAATCAATGCGAAAAAGGCAGTTACGTGAAAAAAGTCTTTATTGACAAAGTTCAATCGTCCCTGGTCTATACTACACACGTCGACGCAGTCAAATTACTGGTCGCCTCAATGATAGTATAAACATAATAGTAGGTCATCTCCAGCCCCATGCGGAACTTAATAGCTTACGCACATAGGGCTGTGCCAATTTTTTACTTTCTCGTTAGAGGATGTATTGTTATCGTGAAAAATAAAGTTTTTCTAATTTTCGTGAAAATGTGTTCAATATTATTAATACATACCTCAATTCCGTCCGTGCGTGCGTGCGACCGTCCGCCACGATTGATTCTGGAGGTTATATCTTTAGTCCGATTGGGACCTGCAACTTCAGAGTTTAAAATTATTTCATCGAGGAATTATCAAAAGTTTCTTCGTTTCGTTAAACCAAACACTAGCTGTACAACAAAAACATATTTTTTTTCTTTACCTTTTTTTTCACGGCTCTAACGATTTTGATAAAACTTTGCATGTCGGAGTTGCTTATGTTTATCTGTTAAAAACATGCGATATACTCAAAAATTATGTATTAAGAATAAGTATATATTTGTTCATGCATTATGAATTCATTAAAATTTTTGCAATTGTTTTTTGTTAAATTTTGTTTGAATAAAAAAATATATAAAAAAAGTCGAGAAAATTTAGTGCGGGCTGCTGTACAATTAATTTAATTTTGTAGGTATGTACAGAGGCCAGCACATCAAGTTAGACACTTTGGAATTTGTACCGTTCTTATGGCGTATGCGTATGGATGAGAATCGCACTACGAGTGTCTAGCTTGATGTGCTGGCCTCTGTACTTGGCTTTCGGAGTCTTTAGGTATCAGTTACAATGAAAACTCTGGATTTTAAAAACTGTTAGTGAGGCATCAAAAGACACCACAATATATTAGCTTGCGTAATGTAGACATTTTTGTAGTTTATTATCTATCATGTACATACAATACCATAAAAATGGCAACAGGTATCTTAACGAATGACGCAACCACACGCGACGTGCGGGGCGAAATATAATACCTAACTAATACGTAAAAGCGCGTGCGGCTACAGTGGCGCGCGGAAGCACGGGGCGGCCCTGATGGCGACGCAGTTTTTGCAGTATTCAATTTAATAGGTAGTAGGTAATCGTATTGCGCGTGCGTTATAATATGATGAGTTTAGAAATTACTAAGTGCATTTTTCTGAAATCGCACAAATTGACCTACGTACTTAATTTTTGCACTGGGTCTAAAAAGGAGATTAATATTTTGTATACATGTATGTATGTATGGTTCTTTGGCTGAGCGCGCTCCTTTAAGTAGCCTAAATGACTTGATCGGTTTTTGGAGTACGAGGTGTCGTTAGATTCGTCTTGATTTCGTGAGTGACATAGGGTTCATTTTTCACCTTGCTGCCAATAAAACAGGGGTAATATTTTTATGCAGTCGGTTTCGCTAGGTAATTGAAACTTAAAATAAGTATGTAAATAAAAATCCTCGCAAAAATTTTATTATATTCATTGATAAAAGAGTAGTATGTGTCATTGATCTCTCATCAGGTCATCTCCTTAGTATCATTATGTTATTAGATTAGAAACTCCTTAGTAGTCTGTGGATTACTTCATGGAACTGGAAACAGCATCATGCAAAGTAAAAATATCTTTAATTATTTTTAAGTGTAATTTGAACACCGCCAGCACAGAAGAATGCAGCAAACCATGGCTCTGGAAGAAAAGTAAAAGCTTCAAAATACACAAATTTACAGTGAGATTATGGAATTATACAACAATTCCAGGTAAATATCCACCATGGATAATACACACAATAATGTCATAGTTGTACAACGAGTTAAGCAGAAAACATATGACCCCTACGACGTGTACAGTCGAGACATCACCATAGTAGCGGCGGCAATGATATTATTTATGATCATGCTGCCAGTTGTCCTCTACGAGTGCGGCTACCTTCACTGATAGCTTCCAGATCCGCTTGGTACCTGCAGCTCCTGATGAAGTAGCGGCGGTGACGATTATATTCATGATCATGCTGCCGGCTATCCTTTACGAGTGTGGCTACCTCCACTGATGAGCTTCCAGACCCACGTGATACCTGCAGCTTCTGGTGAAGTATCGGCGGCGATGATTATAATAATGATCATGTTGCCGGCTATCCTCTACTAATGCGGCTGCCTCCAATGACAAGCTTCTATACCTGCAGTCCCTGGTGATCGTTTCTTGGTGATCACTATATATCTGCGATGATTTCTTGTAAAGAGCATCTGACCTGCATTTGCAGTAGCAATACTCCTGTAGTGATTATCCTGCCGACTGTCCTCTACTTGTTTAACCATACTAAACTTCTAACGAGTAACTTACCACTGTGATACCTGCAGCTCGTGTTGATTATACTTTTGGTGATCACCACATGCTTTGAATTCCTAGGCTGTAGAGTACTCCACCTGCAAAGCTTTGCTATTATTATAATTAATTGCTAGCTCGCCCGCAAACAGTGAATATAAGGCACTCCCAAAAAACAAGGTGCATGCTGATAAGCTTTTGAATAATTTTTACTTTTCTACTTAATCTGTTGCTTAATTTTTATCATGTTCATTTGAACTAACGCAAGACTATGGAATCTGTTTCTGTGTAACTGTGTTTTCCAAGTAGTTTTGTTGTAAGTATTTCCGCCCCATAAGAAAGCTATTTTGAATTTAATGTTTTCAGTTTCCAACTTCTATCAGACTTGCACGTTTATAGAGATAAATATGACTTACTTCAAGTGGGTTAACTATCTTTGAGAGTATGCAGTGTGCGAGGCGCAAGCGGCTGATTCAGGTTCCTGAAACTATTCTGTTTCCGCGATGAACGTATTTCAGTTTGTTTTTTGCATTGTGTAATAGCTGCATACGCCAATTTTCAGTGAAATCTGAAAGAGTAAGAAACGAAACACTTTATTTTGGGATTACAATCTTGTTTAGATTATGAGTGAAGATATTTAGTTGAAGTAGATCAACATCGTTTCGTATTCCTGTAAAAATGTAAGGTAACTACTGTTCTGTAAGTAAATAGACAAACAAAATAGATGTCGCAAAACGCATACCAATGAGAAAGGTAATAGAGGCATCCTCCAAGAAAGCTGTATCCATAATACATGTAAGTTCTTGGCAAAAACACATTTGAATAAGTATTAGCTGTTGTTTCATGGCTTGAGAAGACCCAAGGTCAATTCATGCAAAAATACTAACTTAATTTGAAATAAATTCAAGCGAGTAAGTTCTCTGACCATGAAAAAGCAGTTAAAATACTGCACGAAAGTGGTAGTTACTTACTCTGCATATGCATACTAAAGTAAAGTTTTGAACCAGTGCCAGTAGATAAGGTCATTGCTAAAGTGAATGACGGAAAACAAATCAGTATGTGTTGCTCATACGTTTGCTTTTAAAGTGAAAAATACAAATTGAATTCGTATCATTAAAATTCCTGATATAGACCTAATTGAATAAACAATAAGCGTTGTTGGGCTCGAGAGCCATAAATCATCACGTTTAGTAGCATATTTGCTCTTTTATAGTTCATTAAAAGGCCCAGCTTAATGTACAATAGAGGTTTCACAAAGGAACTGTGCTTATTACCTATACCTTTTACCTCTGTGTTCAGTAACTAGCAAACAAACACGAAGTTTGGTCACGCGTGGCGTGGAATAATTTTGGTTCGTTAAGGTCGTTTATATAAAATGTTTATTTATTCTTTGCTGAAATGATCAAAATACAGGAAAGTTTACAAAATATATCAAAAAGGAAAAAAAATACGATCAGATTTTTTGACACGGTAGTCTCTAGAACATTGTATTTTGTACCTATACCTATCCAAATTTCGTATCCTTTTTAATAATGTTTTGGATTTAAAATTAAATACCGGCCAAGTGCGATTCGGGGTCACATAAACAGGGTTCCGTACCAAAGCTTTAACTACCAACAGAACAAGAACTCTCAGTACATACTTGCTCTAGGTAGAGGTTTAATTATCCAGTATAAGATTTTTTTGGAAAGTTTATTTTTCCTGTGGGAACGGAAATTATTTGGATTTTCTCATAGGTTATACTGTAATCTATGTATTCAACCTCATATACTGTGATTTTTTAACCGCCTCCGTGGCGTAATTCGCTTCACACCAGGAGGTCGCGGGTTCGATTCCCGGCGGGGTCAATTTTGTAAGACTCGATTTGGTTGGTGGTAGGGCATTTTCATAGCCCGCCTGGCTAGCTATCACTATCTTATCTAAGTTTTGCCGCCAAACATCAATGTTAAAATCATTGATGTGTTCCGGCTTGAAGATAAGATAGCCAGATCCCCCATTGCGTTGGGGAATCTTGGTAAGCCCGCTTCCATCTTCGACATCATCGTCACTTACCATCAGGGGTATGATGCCAAGGGCTTATCAATTGAGGATAAATAAAAATAAAAATTCCAAGATTTTTGGGGCCAGTAGTATCGGAGATAGGGGGGGATGGTTAATTTTCGCTCATTTTCTTAATTAATTTTGGGTACGAAAGCACTTTAGATTTTCTCATAGATTTTTCTGTAATCTATGCATTCAACCTCCTATATTGTAACTTTTTAAGATTTTAGGCCTAGTAGTTTAATAGTAAGATAAGAAGGGAGTGAGGAAATGATTAATTTTCGCCTATTTTTTTAAATAACTTTATAATGATTTATTTTAAAATTATAATATATATATTATATATATTTGAGATTCTCACAACAAGCCCTTTTATTTGATATGTTACACGATATACTTTGCAAAACATTAAAAAATATTCTAATTTCACCCCTAAAAGTGGCCCCCACGTTTAAAATTCATTTAGTTATACTGCCGTCTTTTAGTCACTAACTTACATATTATGTGTACAAAATTTCAACTCAATTTGTTCAGTAGTTTCCGAGAAAATCGGCTGTGATAGACAGACGGCCAGACACACGAGTGATCTTATAATAGTTCCGTTTTAACCATTTTGAGGTACCGCAGCCCTAAAAATACCACATTTTTTGAACAATGCCAATTGTAGATAAAAAGGGAAACTCTTTATAGTATGTAGATATTGCACTATCTCGTAGTAACGAACGATAGTTCCGAAATATTTTTTTAACTTCAATTAATACCATTATCAAACTATTTTAGCAAGTAGGAAAAATATTTTTTTAGCAAAACATAGCGCTTTTGCAAATTGGATCAACCATTTTATGTTTTATAGCGCTGTTATAACTTGTTCCAGTCAGTTTCAGCCCGCCCGCGCCCCAGTTTCCATTGAATAGTTGTTTTCCGTGGCTCAACTCCACAAACTAAATTCAAGGACTTGATAGAGTTTTGTGAAGTTTGGAGATCTACGTAAAAAAAGTTTGGCTTGATTTAAAATTATACCAATCCTGTAAGTAATCATCATATTATACATACTAACATATAATAATACATACAACATAATACCTGCCCACCGAAGGGCTCGAGCCTAGAGCCTACACTGAATTGGGGGTATCGAGCCTTAGTCGACCACGCGGGCCCAGAGCGGGTTGGTCGACTGCACACACAACCTTTGAGTTTCTTCGCAGGCGTGTGCAGGTTTCCTTTACCACAAGAGCGTCGGATTAACGTTCATATGAAAATCAAAATTTGAAAACATACTTCTGGCAGGATTCGAACCACGACCTGGACAGAAGTTAGTGGCCCTAGCTGTTACACCACCGACGCTCCTAAATATAAAAAAAAAATATGATTAAGTATAATATTTTGTAAATTAATATTATTATAATATTAGCTTTTGCCCGCGGCTTCGCCCACGTGGGCATCGTTTTATGACAAGCGGCTCGCGAGCGTGGATATGAGTTTTCTCCAGAAGTCTCAGGAACTTTACCGGCTATTCTGATTAGTAGTCACTTTCCACCCCCTCAACCAATTCTATACAAAAAATACTTCAATCCGTTGCTCCGTTGCGATGCTGACGTGCGCGAGCGTGGAAATGAGCTTTCCTCAGATCCCTCGGGAACTATGTCAGGATATGATAATTAGTAAAATATGTAATTTTCCACCCTTTCAACCATCTCTGTACAAAAAAATCACAACAATCCATTGTTTCGTTGCTATGTTAAATAAATTAACCAATAAAATCCGATGTTGTCTGTAGAGTCGGTTGACGGACGATAATTTTACGTGATAACGTGTCACAAGCCGAATGCTTGTGTGCTTTAGACCACTCGACTGAAGTATAACTTCTTTAGCTCCATTTTAAGGTGATATAACATACCGCCCATAGTCGAGTGAGTTAACTCCTTGGCACTTATATGCTCCTGGTACTTTTTCATTGAATACTAAATAAAAGCAGTTGTGTATACGATCGTTTATATGAGTCGTTATTTAATTTATTTGAGTCAAAATTGTAACATAACCTATTACTACTGCACTCGCCGACCGATGCTACTTTTTTAATAATCAAAGAACAAATATATGAGATTATATCGCTAATCAAATTCTTAAAATGCAAGAACTTATTACCATTTTTGCCGCAATTGTTGTTGTAATAAACAATGGAAACTACATTAACTTTTCACTTCACATTACAAACAGTTGACAAAACAGTTCACGTGTATGGCCATCCAGATGCACGTCGTCGTGACTAACTCGATTAGGTACAATCTAGTCGGCCCAGGCAAATCTAGTCGGCCGTGGCAAGTGGCCATTGTGAACGCTCTCACGCACACTTTGAAACATATACAGATACGTGTTTTCCTCACAGAGAATCGACCACATTGGAACACCTCTTGTAAGGTCCTGAAAGCCTAGTACTTTTAAGCCACTGACACACTTGTTTGACAGCTCGTCTGTCCGTCCGTCCGTCCAAGTCCAAGTACAAGTACAAAGCTCGCTTGCATGCTCGGCTCAGACGTAACGTGACAATGACGTCACACTGGTGTAACGAGACAATGACGTCATACTGGCGTAACGCGACAGTGACGTCACACTGGCTTAACGTGATAATGATGTCACATTTTTTCATGTATGCAGCCCGTGTCATAAATTTATGAGACGTTATCACGTCAGAAAGATATTTTTTCAGTTCCCTCAGAAACAGCATCGGACTATGCTATTTTAACGGGATAAAAAGGAGCCTATGTTCATCCAATTAATGCCTGCATACCAAATTTTAACAAGATTGGTTGAGATGCTGAAGCGTGAAAAGGTAATAAATACATTTAGTTAGTTAAGATTTTGTACTGGGGCTGAATGCTTAATCATAGTAGTTAATAACATTTTGGTAGTCGTCCACTATGCTCGTGGAGTTAGATAGATACTTACCTACAACATGTATTCACTCTCACGACAGAAGATAAAGGAAAACAAATTATGATAAAACAAACATAAGACACGTAAACAGACAAGAAACACATGCATGGGGTAAGTATACCGGTAGTTCGTATGAAAAAAAAGTATCAGTCTCTAGAGTATTCAGTTTTTTTTAGCTAGAATGTTGACCTGTACTTATACATACCTATGCCACAGTTAAGAATCTTTGACTTTGCTTATACACAGGACTTCTCGTGTCATTTTGTTTTCATGTCCAAATGACATTATTTGTTTTATGTCAATGATGTTATTGACATTATTAATTCAATTTTTCACAATCTGACATTATCTAATGTAATTATTATCTTATGACCATCTGAAAGAGTGTAACCTGCACCTATTTTTTTTAATTCGAATCTTGAAAGAGGTCCTTCAGAGTAAATCTTCTATCTAATAAAATAATATACAAGTTGTAGCAAAATTGGTGTAGGACCTGTTAACTAGGGCATCTACTCATTATAATGAACAACTTTCGCCAAGAACCCCTTAGTCAATTCTCTAAAACAAAAACGGACGATCCATTCAAAATTGGCCAATCAGCTGATTAACTATATCTTTTGTGCTTTTTGACCACGGTTTTCTTGAGGAAAGTTATTCAGTATGATGATTAGAAGCCCCAGGTAACGGCTCCTACACCAATTTTGTTACACCTACGTAAACGTTATTAATGCAGATACAGATATTTATATAGATAGTACCGCATAAGAAGAGCTAAGACTAGAACAATGATAATTGGGAATTTCAAGCCAGCCGCCCCCGCTTATTCGCCATTCGAATCACGTACCAAGCCGTCGGCGCCAGGGCCGGTTTATTACACAAACAAAAATCAGCAATAGGTTCAAAGAAATGTATTATTTACATGTAGAAAAACATAGACATTCAGAGAAAATTGCTGCGAAATTAAGTACTTCGGGATGTAAATAAATATGTTTATCTGAAATTTATTTCACTGCTCATATATTATTATCTTTTTTGACGGTTAGTAACTTTTTTGTACTTAAAGATGTAGACGCTGTTCCTAGTCTCAAAGGTTTTCAATTTGCACTAAATGAAGGGCAAGCTTTTGCAAGTTTATTAATTTTTGAAAAGATACATATTTAAAGTACGCCTCTGGATTTCATTCCTGCACTTTTGTTTCCCACGGTAGGTATACCATTCTCGTAGCTGTATACTCTAAATTGAATTTCAAGCGACGCTATTAGACTGCTTGAAAATCTTTTTAGAATTTTCAGGAAGATATTTTAGGAAAAATGTGATGAAATTAACTTCAAGGAACATTGAAACGCTAATCAAATTAAAATAACACATTTATGTTAAAATTACAAAAATCTTCTATATATATATATACCGTGACTGACTGACTGCGTGATCCATCAACACACATCTCAAACCACTGGATGGATTAGGCTGAAACGTGGCACACAGATAGTAATTATAACGTAGACATCCGCTAAGAACGATTTTTTGAAAATTCGAAATCCCAAAAGGCGTGTAACTGGGTTTCAAAACTAGTATGGAGAAATCATATAAATTACCTCTTCACGATTCAACGCCTCGACCAATCTTACCAAAATTTGGCATGCATGTAACCAGTATCATGTGAAAGGACATAGATCACTTTTTATTCATGAAAATAGCATAGTTCGTTACAGTTCCTGAGGGAGTTGAAATAGAGCAACGTATTATTATGATTTTATGCACAGAGATAAAAGAGGGGTGGCAAATGACATAGACTACTAATTAGCATAGACTGATGTTTTGTGAGGGGTCTGGGGAAAACTCATTTACATGCTCGCAAACTACGCAACAGAGCAAGGCATTGTAGTGGTTTTGCACAGACATAGTTGATGTTGATGGTTTTTTTATGGAAATAGTTGAAGGGATGGGAAGTAACATAGACTGCTAATCAAGATAGCCCTATGTAGTTCCCGAAGGATCTGGAGAAAACCAATTTTCAGGCCTTGTGATATTTTGTACAGAGATATTTGAGGAGGTGGGAACTGAAGTACACTAGCCCGACATAGTTCCCGACAGTTTACAGAAATATTTTTTGAAAATAATAACCGTGAGGGACAAATACGGTACTAAACGTGACGTGATACTTTTAATCCAAATAAACAAAAGGTTCTAGCAGGAAAGGATGAATCGGAATCGGGAATGGCTTAATATATTAAGATAAAACTTTCACAGTTAGATTAGGCGTATACAAAATGTATTTCGTAACTAAAGTAGGTACTTTAGGTACTATGTCCTTTTACATGACACTGGCTACATGCATGGTTACATAAAGAGGTAATTTATATGATATTTAATCAGGTGTTTATAGTTACAAAAATATGCCTTTAATACGGAAAATCGGGAGGGTTCCCGAAGGAAACGAAGTAAGCCATTGTTTTTTCCTTCATTAGGCGTGTCAAATATCGCAAGGTACTTTACGTGACGTTATTTTTTCATTCCCCGATAATCAAAGGAAAGGAAGAAAATTTTATTTATGGAATTGCTCAATGTATTAAGATGTAACTTTCAATGTTAAATTAGGCGTATTCATTAAGTTAACACCTGATTATAGTCACGAAAATATACTTTTGATCCAGGAAAATTGACGGGTTCCCGCTCAAAAGAATCAAATTAACCAATTTTTAAAATTCAATTAGTCGTGTGGAATATCGTATAAAGTTACTATACGTGACGTCATATATGAAACTGTCACTGTTAGGTAAAGTGTATTCGATATGCTAACACCTGATTTATTATATCAGCCGAAGGACGTCCACTGCTGGACATAGGCCTCCCCCAAGGATTTCCACGATTATAGTTAGTTACTTTTGATATCGGAAAATCGGAATGTTCCCGAAGGAATCGAAAGAATCTATTGTTTTTCCTTCGATTAGGCGTGTAGAATATTGTGGTCATCTTGTGAAGTCGATGTATATTGGACATGCTAAAACTATAAACGTTTTTTTTTCAAAACGAAAGTAAGAGATACAATGCTCAGGAATGGCTCAATGTATTAAGATGAAACTTTCACTATTAGATTAGGAGTTTTTAGATATGTTAACACTCGATTATATTTACGAAAATATACTTTTATTCCGGAAAATCGGGGGCGGGGGGCGGATAACTCTTGAACATATACCTACTTCTGAGATAACTTACCACACGGTATAAAGTTGCTGGCACCAGCTATGCAGTCATAAAACCAATATCCACGCGGGCGAAACTGCGGGCAAAAGCTAGTTATATATATAAGGAAACTGTGACTGATTGGCTGATCTATCAACGCACAGCTTATACCACTTATAAATCGGATTGAAATTTGGCATACTGCCAATTGCTAATTACAATGTAGGCAGGATTTTCGGAAATTTCCACGGGAACGGCAAAAAACGGGATCTGCGCGGGCGAAGCTGCACACAACAGCTACTTACAAATATGATAATATACACCATAGTTTTTATGTATACAACTTGCAAAAAATCGATAAAATTTACGAAATTTCTAGATAGTATACCTACTTATTAAAAGGTGATATTCCTTCCGCTCTCCTGTTCCACAGGCCCAAACAAATTAGTTCATTTATATGCTAACGGCTATACCTATAGGTAGAAAACGTGGGACAACGCGGAGTGGCTCTTCGATTTATGTATTTCCGAAATAGCTTTCGGTCCTGCCTTTTACGTATTTATGTTTCGTTCCGCAGTCGAAATTAACCAATGGAACTACGCTCTATGTTCAGACTCATAAAACCAATCTATCGGTTTTTTTGGACGATGTTCTAAACAAAATGTTGTACATAAATAAAAACAGGAAAGTGCGAGTCCGACTCGTACACTAAAAGTTTCATACCACCACAGATCGGCTCACGCACCATGCTGTTAAAAAATATGTAATTTTACATAATTTTTTATAAATATCTAAAATAACATAAAAGTAACGAAAATTTTGTGTACTTTTACAGATTTTTGGGTACATCCTACAGGTTTACTCATATGCATTTTTTTTCTACAATTTTAGTTACTTGTAATGTAATTTTACATAAATTATGTAACCAAACACAATGTAACAAAAATTCACCTGCTCAATTACGTTCCTATTTAAACCTTGGTGGTTTTTTGGAACGCGTGATGTTGTTTCTGAATGTATTTTGTTATTACGATAAGATATCAAAAAAAAAAGTTACATTATTTATGTAAAATTACAAAAAAAATTATACACTTTTTTTATCATTTGTTATGATAGGGGTAATAGAAACGGTTACTTTGAACCCTGATGAAAATTACAACTAGTTACCATTTTCTGGTTAGATACAGAACGGCGGCGCAGCGTTTTCATTTTGGCACCCTTTCTCTTTCTCTCTCCGATCGTGTGGTAAAATTAATCGTGCTATACAATTGACGATGGAACCTTAAACGATAGAAAACATTTGCCCCTCCATATTTGTAACAATACGTTACAAACAACCTTCAAGCTTAACAAAAGAAGGCATCGATAAATATACGGTTTCTGATCCCGCCACAAGGTTGCAGGCTTCATATTTCATGCGATAAGTAACTGTCTTGGATGGTTTTTGTTTGTTACACTATTTCAGGGTTAACTCAAATCCTTTCATTGATATTTCTAATTTTGGGCGACGTATTTAGATTTTTCTAATACTTTTTAAAAATCAACAATTGGCAATTGGCATCATATCATCTGATGGTAAGTGACTACTAAGGAAAGAAGCGGGCTTATCAAGATTCCCCAACGCAATGAGGAACTGGCTAACTTATCTTGATACCGAAATACATAAATGCCGTTAATATTGATATTTGTCAACACGACTGAGATAAGTGGTGGTAGATAACAAGACGGGCTGACAAAATTCCCTACAGCCAACAAAACCGAGACTTACAAAGTTAGACCCCGCTAAAAACGACCATGCAACCTTCAGGCGTGAAGCGAATAGAATGACCATTACGCCACGGAGGCGGTCAAATAGGCGGATGCGTATCTAATACAGCTTTGAAAGTACTTGCGAAGTTTTTAACAAGGTAGGTAGATAAAGTATTAGATAAGGCACAGTAGGAGAGGTAATACCATGCCCGGACGCTGCATACAACGGTTGTGAAATGACATTTCTAAAAACAAATGACGGTGCAAACAAAATCACTGCGAAATCCTATACATTTGAGAACAAAACTAGAACCAATCTGTATAAATCTGGGTGACGAGTAGGTGAGGTCGAATCTAGACAACGGCAGGGAGTGTCCATACTGTATTGTAGTACTAATATAATATACTTTGGTAATACTATAGTATTAAAAACCTTGTGGTAGACCCTTTCTGTGGAAAGACCTTTTCTCAGTACAGCCTCTTAAGTATTTGATGTATCAGCCAAGTGGAAAAAGTAACCACAGAGCAGATAAATACAATGGGATAGGCGGAATAAGTTGTGCCAAATAAACTGTACGGCAGCCCACAGTACTCGTAAACATTCTCGTCAATTATTTTTTTTAAATAATTTAAAAAACATTATAATAATTTTGATGAATTCATAGTGCGTGACCAAATACGAATCATGGGTTTACGGTTATGACGTGGAAACCCAAGCTCAATCATCCCAATGGAAGCTGCCGCATGAGCCAAGACCGAAAAAAGCGCGCCTAGATCAGTTGAATGTGAAGGTTATGATCACAGATTTCTTCGATTGTAGGGGTGTGGTGCATTATGAGTTCTTGTCACACGGTAGTACGGACAATATAGGAAATATTACCAACAAGTTATGCGCAATTTACCCGAAGCAATCCGCCAGAAACGCCCGGATTTGTGGAAGAACTGAATTGATGCCAAAGGCTTACCAATTGTGAAAAAAAAAGAACAAAAATTGGCTTTTGCACCATGATAACGCCCCTGCTCACACATCGTTGCTTGTGCGCGTTTTTTTTATCAAAAACAATACAGTAATGCTGCCTCATCCACTGTATTCCCCAGACCTAGCCCCTTGTGACTTTTTCCTGTTCCCAAAACTAAAAAGGCCCATAGGACGACGACGTTACGCCCTCCACGATTGAAGAGATAAAGACTGCATCAAAGTAGAAGCTGAACAAGATCACAAAAAATATTTTTTTAAGTGCTTCGGATTGGAAAAAACGTACAAGTGTATTATATCCGAGTACATATGGGCGCCGCGCCGGCGCGGCGCCGCCGTGGCAACCCCGCACGCCGCCGCCGCCGCCGTCATTCTCCGCGCGGCGTGAGTGGCGTAAAGACGTTCATTATTTTAGAGATTTTTCCCCACTTTTTAATGTTGTTGACTGACTTACGTGCACTAAAATAACAGAACTATCAAAAAATATATAAAAAATAATTCGAAGTAAGTGGATTCCTTTAAAAGACCTTGTGAAATTTTTGAGAAGCTTTCGCCAAGCCGTTTAAATCTTGTCATCTCAGAAAACGTGTACAATGAATGTTGCTCTGGTGTTCCGTTCTGAGATTATGGACGTATTGAAGATGAATCAAGATGATGAAGCACTAATTAATTATGTTATGTTTGAAACGCAACATGATGGAAAAAATAAATAAAAGACTCCAAGTAACAAAACCGATTGTCGCAGCAGCACTTTTGGATAACCGATTTATGAGTCAGGCAGAAATTGTTTTTTTTTTATTAAAAATTTGAGTGGGTTTGACTATATCTCACCTGATGGTAAGTGACGATATATTCGAGGATGGTTGGTACACGCAAACTCAAATAATGCCTATTCACTCTCGCCTTGAAGATCCGCAAATTGTAGGAGTCGGAAAACACAGACGTGGGAAAGGAGTTCCACTCCATCGCTGTCCGCATAATAAATGAGGAAGCGTAACGCTTCGTGCGCATAGGCTGAATATCAACAACAAATGGGTGGAACCTCCCCCCACGTCGCGGTGACCGAAGGTGGAATGGAGCTGGGGGAATGAGGTCGTGAAGTTCTTGAGCACACTCTCAGAAATGAATTCGATGGAAAACCGAAAGACAGGCAACTTTGCGGCGATGCTCAAGGCTTTGGACCTTGTTTTTGACAAGCTCATCGTCACCAATGAGTCTCCGAGCGCGCCGGTCGATAGCGTCCAAGGTATCCAGCTGATAGCGGGCTGATCCATCCCATAGGTCAGAACAGTACTCCATACAAGAACGGACTTGTGCTTGATATAAAGATAGAAGCTGTCCAGGTGTGAAGTACCATCTCACCTTAGAGAGAATACCCAGCTTCATTGCAGCAACTTTGGCCTTGGACTCAATGTATCTACCGAAATTGAGATTAGGTGTGATTTCCACGCCAAGAAGCTCAAGATGGTCAGCTATCTGAATGAATTTATTCCGGAAAGTAGGAGTCAAGTTGAAAGGAATCCTTTTAGCGGAAAAGAGACACGCCTGTGTTTTAGAGGCATTCAACCTTACGAGGTTGGAATCACCCCAATCAGACACTGCCTGAAGCGATAGGTTCATGCGCTTGATCATGACCTCTCTCAAAGACAGCGTCTCAGCGCTGTTCGCTCGTGCACTGGATAGGTATCTTTCCACAACTGTGCTATCGTCTGCATACCCAATAATACCTGGTGTCAGCAGATCGTTTATGTGTAGCAAGAAAGGGTGGCGGAAAGAACAGACCCCTGAGGTACCCCGGCATCGATTGCCAATAGGTCAGAGGAGCAGCCATCAATGACTACTCGAATAGACCGTTCCCTCAGGAAATCAGATACCCAGTTACACAAGTCCACAGGCAATCCTTATGAAGGAAGTTTGCCAATAAGGCTAGCGTGCCAGACTCGGTCAAAAGCCTTCGAGATGTCAAGAGACACGGCGAGAGCCTCACCGTGTTTCTCGATGGCCTCACCCCATATATGCGTAGCATACACTAGAAGATCTTCAGTGGACCGACCTTGACGAAAACCGTATTGTCGATCACTTAGGAGGTCATTGTCTTCTAGGTATGCCAAAATGCGGGTGTTCATTACACGCTCCATAATCTTACATATTACAGAGGTGATTGCAATGGGGCGGTAATTTGCCGGGTCTGCATGACTGCCTTTTTTAGGCACAAGCTGCACATTGGCGAGCTTCCAGGAATTTGGGACTATACCTGTTTTAAGAGAGAGGCGGTACAGACGTGTCAGAACAGGAGACAACTCATGAGCGCAGTTCTTTAGCACTATAGCTGGTATACCGTCAGGTCCACTGGCTTTGTTCACGTCTAGATTACGAAGTGTTTTGAGTACCTCCTTATGGCGGATACGAATAGGGGGCATAGTAGATCCGCAAGGAGGTAACTGTGGTGGTATACTATTCGCTGTATCTAGACTTGAGTTTTCGGCAAACATGGAGACAAACAGATTTGCCTTGTCAGTTGCCGTAGGAGCCAGCGTTCCATCGAGTTTCAGCAGTGGAGGTAAAGACGAGCGGCAAAAGATCGCCTCGACCGACTTAGCCAAGGACCAAAACGCCTTACTCCCAGAAGGATATGAAGCTAGTTTTGATCCTATGCGGCTAATATGGTCGAAATGAGCCCTGTGCAGCGTCTTTTTGTAGGACTTGGCGGCTTTGTTGAATGCCTTCTTCTTGTCACGCGTGTCCGGAGCTTTAAGATTCCGAGTGAGGGCCCACGCCTGGTAAGCCGAATGCTTTTGTGCCTCAGCAACTGAACATTCGGCATTAAACCACGGGCGAGCTTTACTCTCTAAAGGAATGTCAGAAAATGGAATATAATATTCCATCGCCTGACATATTACCTTTGAGATTTCGGTCGCACAGGTCGACGGATCGCTAGAAGAAAAACACGCCTGCCGCCAAGGATAAGATGCAAAAAAGTGGCGCATCTCATCCCAATCTGCTGACTTGTACCGCCATACCCGTCTGGTGCCCTTAGGGCTGAGATCTGGAGGTAAATAAGACAGTACAGATTTTACCAGACAATGGTCAGACGTACCCAAAGGTGAGGATACTGACACATTGTAACGGTCTGGTTCTGTTGTCAGCAGAAGGTCCAAACAATTTTCCGTTTGGCCATCAACGTCAGGCACACGCGTCGTCTGGTCTACCAGCTGGGAAAGATTTAGCGACAAAGCGAGTTTGAGTGCCTCTCTCCCAGCGTGGTCGGTCTTTTCGTACGGGAACAGCCACTCCTTATGGTGGGCATTGAAGTCCCCCAGAAGGACCAGTTGGGCAGACGGGTACCTTTGTTATCGCTAACGTAGACACAAACACCGCCGTGCGCCTTGAAATTGTGCTCCAGGGAATATCCCGGGTACTGCAAGTTTTTAGAGCACCAAAATATGACAAGAACTTCCTTTCGTACATCAGAGAAGTGATAAACATCAATGATGTGCCAGAAACTGCAGCAAAAAATGCAGGCATTACAAGCATCAGCAATGAAACCGACACACCATTGTTGCACAAACGAAACATAGCATTAGTTTATGCCAAGGAATCCAAGGTAACACAATAGAGCAAGAATGTTGGCGTTGCATTGCTGGGGCTGATCGAACAGAACCCAAAGATGGTAATTTATTATCTCACTGGAACAGTAAAAAAGGCATTTTCTTATCTTGCTGCTATTGCTACAGCTTTACTGTGTGCCTGCCACTAGCACTCCGAGTGAGAGGGTATTCTCGGTAGCCGGGTTAACCGTTACGGCGAAAAGATCTCGCTTGAGCTCAATTTGGGTGAACAAGATCATATTCATTTATGATAATTGTAAAATCTGTAAGATTGATAATAACGAAAAACCATCATCATATCAGCCGAAGGAAGTCCACTGCTGGACATAGGCCTCCCCCAAGGATCTCCACGATGACCGGTTCTGCGCTGCCCGCATCCAGCGGCTTCCCGCGACCTTCACCAGGTCATCGGTCCACCGAGTGGGAGGCCTGCCTACACTACGCTTTCCGGTGCGTGGTCGCCACTCGAGAACTTTACTGCCCCAACGGCCATCTGTTCTACGAGCTATGTGCCCCGCCCACTGCCACTTAAGTTTAGCAATTCTGAGAGCTATGTCGGTTACTTTGGTTCTCTTACGGATCTCCTCGTTTCTGATTCGATCACGCAGAGAAACTCCGAGCATAGCACGCTCCATTGCCCTTTGGGTGACCTTGAGCCTTCTTATGAGGCCCATAGTAAGCGACCATGTCTCAGCTCCGTACGTCATCACTGGCAACACACATTGGTCGAAGACCTTGGTCTTAAGACACTGCGGTATCTGGGACGTAAAGATATTGCGAAGCTTCCCGAACGCTGCCCAGCCGAGTTGGATTCGACGATTGATCTCTTTCTCGAAGTTGGACCTACCTAACTGGACTGTTTGTCCCAGGTATACATATTCGGTAACAACTTCGAGTGTAGAGCCTCCAACCTTCAGAGGAGTAGGTATGACACGGACGTTTGACATAACTTTCGTCTTGTCCATGTTCATTCTAAGACCCACTTGTTGAGAGGCTCTACTGAGGCCATCGAGCATTGTGCCTAAGTCGTCCATAGTCTCAGCCATGACCACGATATCGTCAGCGAATCGAAGGTGGGTGATGTACTCGCCGTTGATATTGATGCCGAGTCCACCCCAGTCCAAAAGCTTAAAAACATCTTCCAGGGCGGCGGTGAACAGTTTCGGAGATATAACGTCTCCCTGTCTCACCCCTCGCTGCAGCTGGATAGGTTCCGAGTTTTGATCCTGGAGGCGAACCGACATGGTGGCGTTTTCATACAAACACTTCAGCACTTCGATATATCGATAGTCAATTTGGCACCTCTGGAGAGACTGTAACACAGCCCAGGTTTCGACCGAATCGAAGGCTTTCTCATAGTCCACGAACGCTAAGCATAGTGGCTGATTGTACTCTTCTGTCTTCTGTATAATCTGCCGCAGCGTATGTATGTGGTCTATGGTACTAAATCCTTTTCGGAAACCGGCTTGTTCGGGAGGCTGGAAGTCGTCAAACCTGCGTGCGAGACGATTCGTAATGACCCTCGAAAACAGTTTGTAGACATGGCTCAGAAGTGAGATGGGTCTGTAGTTCTTCAGCAGGGTATTGTCGCCCTTTTTGAAGAAAAGCACGACCACACTTCTGTGCCATGCCTTAGGCGTTTGTCCTTCAAGTATAACGGAATTAAATAATTTCTGAAGAGCTTTAAGTACCGGTGTTCCACCTGCTTTCAGAAGTTCAGCCGTAATTCCATCATCACCCGGTGCCTTATTGTTTTTAAGCTGTTTAAGAGCCATTCTAATCTCGTACAGGCTGACGTCCGGGATATCTTCGGTATAGTGTCGGGTAAGTCTAGCTCTTGGGTCTTTAGCCAGATCGCTGACAGGCAGACTTGTGGTCGTGTACAATTGTCCGTAGAACTTCTCAACTTCTTCCAGCAACTCAGTCTTAGACGATATGATCCTGCCGTCCTCAGTCTTCAGCTTGGTCAGTTGACTTTGACCAACAGACAGATCTCTCGCGAACACTTTTGAGCCTTTGTTGTTCTCAATCGCCTCTTTAATACAATTTGTATTATAGTGGCGCAAATCGCGAGTTAGAGACTTAGAGATCTGCCTGTTTAGTTGCCGATACTGAGTAGCGTCTTCAGAGGACTGCAAAACCAATCTTCGTCTTTCTTCCATGAGGTTGCTGGTCAAGTCAGAGATTTTTTTGGTTCTGTTTGAACGGCGAGTTTTGAAAATCTTAGACCCGACCGTTTGGACAATTTCCACGAACCTGTCGTTATAATCGTCCACATTCTCGCAGTCTCCTAGGCATTCGAAGCGATTGTGCAACTCGAGCTGAAAGTTTTCGGGGTTTTGGAGCTGGATGGGCGCTGGTCGGAGTGTGGACTTCATCAGTCGACATCTTTCTAGCTTGGTCTTTAGATTCAATGTGCCTCTTACCATTCGGTGATCGCTTCCTGTTTTGACTGAGTTAATCACTGAGACATCATTGAATATTTGCCTTCTTGTCGACAAGATGAAGTCGATCTCGTTCTTCGTTACGCCATTGGGATGCAACCATGTCCACTTTCGCTGTTTAGGCTTTTTGAAGAAGGAGTTCATCATAAAGAGGCCCTCCTTCTCCATAAAGTCGGCCAGCAGCTGGCCACGTGCATTTCTCTCTCCATATCCAAATTGCCCCACTCTCAGCTCACCATCACTTCGTTTGCCCAGTTTCGCGTTAAAGTCCCCCATAACAATGGTGTATTGAGTCCGGGAGCTATTATGTAGAGCTCTAGAGATATCCTCATATAGGAGCTCCACTTCGTCGTCGGAGTGTTGCGCGGTCGGTGCATAAACCTGAATAACTTTCAGCGAATACCGTTTGGTAATTCGGAGAATAAGGTACGCTACCCTCGTCGAAACACTCTCGATCCGGACCACATTGTTAATGAGGGACTTGTGGACTAGAAACCCGACACCACCCTCGGACAGTTGGTCGCCCTCCCGGAAATAGAGCAGGTTTCCGGATTTAATGGTTATGGTGTCCTCCCCCTCTCTTCGGACTTCACACAATCCTACGATGTCCCATCGTAACCTGCTCAATGCTTCCTCGAGTTCTGTTAACTTTACGTCGGTTCGCAGTGTGCGCGTGTTGTAGGTTGCCAGGGCCAGAGGTCTTTTATTTTGGTAGCCTGGCATCTGCCGGGGATTCTTCGCACCCCATGCCCCGCCGTTACCTTGACCGCTACCGGAGCCAGGAATAGCGGGGCCGCCGGGGACTAGGGGCCGTTTTATATTTGTGTCGGTCATTTGGGGGGTGTTGCCGTAATCGCCACGCTTGGCAGGCGGGTTGGCGATCGCAGTGTTGCAGATTGGCTGCAAGTCACGGAAAGACGCTGCTGCCCATCCTCCGGTTTGAGTCCCTTAGTCGGCTCTTACGACACCTATTGGATGAGATAGGATGGCCCTATTCTAAGCCGGGAGCCATACGGCATACGGCATAACGAAAAACCATACTTAGTATTAAAAAAAAATGTTTACGAGGCTATTAAAGTTAAGGGTTCATTTGTAAAATAGTTTTTTATTATTTGTGTACCTAATCTAGACAAGTATGTAATATATTGACATTTTCTTGTCGTCTGCCTGAAATTACACGAGCAGCTTATTAAAATTTAAACAAACTAGGTGGAGAAGGGGAGTAGTTGACGTGTTTTATAAAAAAACAAGAAAATCAGCGACGCCGCCGGCGCCACGCCGCCGCCGACTGAAAATCTTCAGCGCGCCGCCGCTGACAATTTTCATGGCGGCGCCCACATCTATATCCGAGGGATATTACTTTGAAGGGAATAACATATATATATATATATCCGTAAATAAATAAATACTTTTTGAAAAAATAAAAAAACGCGATTCTTTTTAAACAGACTATGTATATACTTATTTATATTTGTGAGTAAATCGCGAGTTTCAATTTCATTTGTAGGAGAAACATACAAAACGTTTTTTCCCAGAACATTTATATTTATAGAGAAACATAAGCAACTACGACGTTCAAAGTATCATCAAAATCGTTAGAGTCACTTTTGTGAAAAATCATATAATTTCAGTTTTTGTTGTATGACAGTTACTCTTCGGTTTGACGGTACAAAGAAACTTGATAATCCCTCCATGAAATAATTTTAAACTCTTAAGTTCTAAAGTTGGTCTTAATCGGACTAAGGATTTAGCCTCCAGAGCGAAGCGTGACGGATGGACGCACGGACGCACGGCCGGAAGCAATTGAGATATTCGGTTTTAGGTAAGTGTGAATGATTAAGGCACATTTTCAAAAAAAATTGAAATCTTTTTTTAGCGATAACAATACTTCCTCTCTACCCTACGTAACGTATGGGGTCGAGAAAGTAATAAATAAAAAAATCATAAATCAAATAACCATAAAAATGGCAACAAATGATTTGACTGTTCCGATAGGTCTCAAAAATCTAAAAAATATCAGAAGGAGCAAAAAAAAATGGTCTCTCCGTACAAAATAGGGTATTTGACAGTGTTTAAAATAAATTAAAAAGTATTATTGACTAAATAGCATTTCTCCTACAAAAGCACAAAAACTTAATCATTTTACATTTTATTCTAATTTCAATTTATATATGTAAAAATCACTAAATTAGTTCGTCAAAGAAAATGACGTCACAAGTTTGTAACACGAACAATTTGAGAACAAAATGTCGTTTTTGGCAGTTGATAAAAAGTAACTCAAAGACTAGCAGTCAAATACCGGATTGGTATTCAATCAATGGGATGAAATTGTATAAAGTCCGATTTTTTTTTGCTCGGATTGTATGGGTCTCTTAGGAAAGGTTGTTCTGTTTCACGAGTGAAGCAGGTCCTTAAAGTTTGGTCGATATTTTAATTTCACCTGTATAAAATTATGTCCTTTTTAACACGCTTAATATTAGCTTCACCTGTATGTATGTATGTTTGTATCCGACTCCTTTGCACTCGATTTTGATCCACTTTAAGGGCAGGAGGCTCGAGCTTCCATACAAACGTAGTTCCGCTTTAATACAAATACTACATGCCAGATTAAATACAAACTTTGCCAATATATTGAGGAGACACATATCGATGTTTGTAATTAGTTTTCGATGTACTAATATAAAACGGAAAAAAATAGGAGCAGTTTCAAACTTTCAGTACAAAACTAATTTAAGCCTTCATTTAGTTACGTTAAAATGTACTACGATGAAAACTAATTACAAACATCGATATGTGTCTACTCAATATACTTACAAAGTTTGGATTCAATCCGGTATATAGTTTTTGTATTAAAGCGGAACTATGTTTGTATGGAAACTCGAGCCTCCTGGAGACTCTTAAATGGACAGATTTAATTCAAACTTTGTACATACATGAAAAATAATTTAATAAGTTTATCTCATTTTCCTGAACTAAAAATTGAAAAATAAATATAGTTTAAAAAAACAAAAAAACACGCTTTTAAACCACGTCAAACTAAAAAGTAAAAAATAATTCATAATATAAGCTGAAAACAATAATGAACGAAAAATACTAGTATTAATGTGAAAAAAGCGTGGGTTGCTCGATATACGAAAAATATGGCACAAAACGCCCCACGCTTTGTTCACAATAATACTATTATTTTTCGTTAATTATTGTTTTCAGCTTATAATATTAAAAAATTTTTTTTACTTTTTAGTTTAATGTGCTTTATAGGCGTGTTTTTTTAGTTTTTTTAAACTATATTTTTGTAAAAAAGACTACATTTTCCTATAGAAAAATTACAGCGAAGATCCACCCATTTATAATTTTTAAGAATTTGAGAAAAAGACTTATAACATAAAAGCAGTCCTTATTAGGGTGTTCAAAAATATTCCACAATTTAAACTGAGGCTTCTCGTCATCATACTCAACAACTTTTAATAAGAAACTCAGACTGAATTAAAAAAAATGTTCACAAAAAATAAAATTTGGTAAATTTGCTGACCGATTCGTATAAAGAGTCTAAAGAATTAGTTTACAAAAAAGGATTTTTAATATATTGGTAAAGGAAAATGCTTAAACATGTATTTTAATGTGGCAGGCAAACCGATCCAGGTAATGACCGCGCTTATGGTCAGTTAATCATAGTAATCGGCGCAACCCACGCAAGTCATGCTGAAGGATGCTGAGCTACGATCGCAAGCCACGTTCAGCTGTTGGTGCTTGTTGCTATCATTAGATGGCAGTATTATAAGCAACTTGAAGACTTTTGACATTGGAAATAATTTTGCGATACTTTTCTTTAAAAGACACTGTTGATTAGGTAGGTATTCAATAATATATTGGCAGTGCCAATGTTTCAAAATATTGTAAGCGTTATAATGATCATAATTATAGTTCAATACTAACTAATACATCAATAAAATGTTATAATATAAACTGTTCATAAATTCGTAGCGGTAGCACAGTCAATAATATATGACTACTTGACTAAGCAAAAATATCTAAATGCTCTTGATTTCAATATATTTAGTACAACCTAGGATTCATAAATATCTTTACATCTGTTATATTCAGTTATAGTACGTAAAAATCAACCAAATTTGGTTGTTGGTCGTGTGAGCGATGTTCGTTAAACAGCCAGATCTGGCCGTTGGTCGCGTCAAGAGATATTCTAGAGTACACATACTTTGATTGGTTGACATTTCGAGCACATGAACATTCCAACTTCTTTCGAGTGGACATACTTTGATAAACGAAAGAATTTAAAGTAAATAATTAATTGGTAATAAATGCCCAACTTCATTAGATAAGACACATTAAACTCGATCTCCCACAATTTCAGGTAATTTGTTTCTGACATTAGTGGCAACACCAGTTGTTTGGTGGGGTTTTTTGTTCCAATGTTTACAAATTTTAACGCGTTAAATAAAGATAATTAAGTGAAAAAATTATAAACTAACGAATGGAATATGATCCCCTGATGTTTATTCTCACGCTCGAATCTATTTTTATAGCGTTTCAATATGCAAGTCGGCTTAATAAATATTATTTCACGATACGTACATGTGTTCTTTTGCGAAAGGTTCTATGCATATTTTTATAGGCCGAGCGGAATTCATTCACACCCAAAAAGCGTATGAGATACGCCCACTGCGTCTGTTAGGAAGAAAGTTTTCTTAATTGTATCTGGTGTAGCGTTGGTAGCGTAACGGCTAGGTACGCCGCCTCCTGTCCGGGAGGTTTCGAATACTGCCACGTAACAATGTGATTTCGAATTTAGAATTCATATGAACGTTTATCTGACGTCGTTACGGTAAAGGAAAACATCGTGAGGAAACCTGCACATGCTTGCGAAGAAGCTCGCAGGTTGTGTGTGAAGTTGACCAACCCACACTGGACCCGCGTGGTCGACAAAGGCCCGATCGCTCTAATTCAGGGTAGTCTCAAGCCCCTCGGTGGGGACGTATATGAGCTGACATGATGATGATGATGACCTGGTGTTGTTAGTACGATAAAGTGATATACATGGGATCTTTAATAGACACAAAAACTTTTTCGCCCATAAACGCCACGTCATCAAAATTGTATTGTAAATATCTGTTGGCGAAATTCAACCGTAACATTTTATGTCGGTCGTTTAAAAAAGGTTTCCGGGCAGGTTGGCGATAATGGAGTCCCGCTTCTTTAAGCCTTCTCCTCACGGTTAACTTTGACACAGATGATTCGGCGGCAAACAATGAAGTATGTATAAATCTTTGCTTTCGCACTGTTGTAATAAGCCATTCGTCTTGTTCTCTTGATGTCTTTCGAATCTTAACACATGACACGTGTTTGTTAATGCCATCTTTCTCACCAAAAATTAACAATTTCTCTGCAAATAGCAAATAATTCAAAATTAAAAGTAGCGTAAGTACTCGTATATAAAATGAGTACAGAAATGCAAAATACATTAAATTCATCAATATAGTAGGTACTTACCGAAATAACCAACTCTTCAGCCACATGCAAGGATGAATTCCCTTGTTCCTTTAAAGTAACGAAAACATATTTTGTATGTTCGTCTATTTGTTACATAATTAGAGCAGAACTAAATGTTTGTTTTCGAGGAAAATTACTATAATTAACATATTTATCAATCCACGAAGAGGATCCAGTATATGTTAGTATTCGGATGCAGACAGAATGTTAAAATTGATAACAAATTCTTAGATTAAATTGAATTTGCTTAAAAAAGAACAATCTTGACTTGATCGTCAATAGGATTTTCTTTTGTAAAGAGGTTGTTACAATAGGGATGACGACAGCATCAGCAATAAATTATGAAATTTTGATCACTAAATTGCCCTCCTACTTAAACTTCGGAAAACCTTACTCGTTTTGTTTTCCATCAAGTCTTCGATTTTTAATTCACCAAAATCACATAATGAGTACATATATGATGCTGCTAAACTATGACGTCACGCCTAGGTATTTCAAACATTTTTAGAACAAAATGTAGTTTATGACAGATGATAAAAAGTAACTCAAATGACTAGCATTCGTCATCCCTATTTAAGAAAAAAATCGAGACGTCAAAATATTTTTCATAGATGCATAGATATTTATGAACCTCACTTTGCACTGAATAAAATGAACAAGGTTTTGCTCACAATATTTTGAGTCCTTGTCTGTAGCAATATTATTGATATTATGTAGTTACGTATTTATGATGTAACAGAGTGTTTACAATTTATTGTAAGGCAAAGCTGTTTAGAGTTTTATGAAACTTACCATTGCCTATATATTTTTGATTCATGAACATGATCACATATTAAAGAACTCCACTGTACCTACCTACTGAAAGTTGTTACTTGACTTCATGGAGAAGAGAACATTGACTCCCCCGGAAACCAGCCTCCACTCTTATGTATGACTAATTAGATCTAGTGTTTTCCAATATCGATAGGTAAATGTACGAATTGTGGCTTTATATAAAAGATATCCACAATGTATATAAGTTAGCCGAGAACGCATCGAGAGCAATCTAAAAAGACCATCTTTGATTTACATTAATCTTCTATTTATTGTCATATTTTAACTTAAAGACGTTCCACGGAACTATACGGCAATATGTGTTTACTGCGTCTCCCTTTTTTACCGTAATTGGTCGTATGCGTCGCAATGATTTTAAATGCTATGAGCTACGAGCTACTATGGCGTAGCACGAAGCAGCGAAAAATTACAACACGATATCTGTGTTTGTTATAAAAAGCCGGCCAAGTGCGAGTATGACTCGCGCATGAGGGTTCCGTATTACAACATCTCTGCACACAAGTTTAACAATGATACCTATTCGTTACAAACAAAGGACATCAACGCGAGCGAAATAACTTTTTGATGTGTAACATCTTTGCTCTCGCTTTCCTGCAATTTGTGGGAGTGATTTCGTGAAATGGGACGGAAATGTGTCCCATGGGACGGAAATGTGTCCCATTGTAACAGGAAGTCGCGTTTTTTCAGGCTTTATAAGCGCGGAAAAGGCAAAGGTATCTATGACCATACAGCCTAGCCTGCCGTATCTTTGCCGTCCTTTTTTCAGGCTTTAAAAGCGCGGAAAAGCCAAAGGTATCTATGACCATACAGCCTAGTCTGCCGTATCTTTGCCGTCCTTTTATAAAGTATTTTGTCACATGTTACACATCATATGCGAGTACTGTAGGTCTCGCTCGAATTTTTTTTATTTAGTCCGGACTCCTTAGCGCGAGTACGACTTACACCTGGCCGGTTTTTAGTATTTTTTATTTTATTTTAGGGTTAGTACTATAATCACACCTAGTTTGATGCTTGTATGTATTACAGTTCATACAATAGAGCTAAAATGAAAAACCGGGATCATTTCTAGGCAGTCGTATCGGCCTCGCCTAAAAATTATGAGTGACATGTTGTGGAGTTAATCTGTATTTTTAAACGACTTCAAAAAAGGAGGAGCTTCTCAATTCGATCGTATATGTATATTTTTTTAATGTTTGTTTGCGGATAACTTCATCGTTTATGAACCGATTTTGATGCTTCTTTTTTTGTTGGAAAGAAGATATCCCAAGGGTGGTACCATGATAACAAAACCAGGATCTGATGATGGAATCCCAGGGAAATCGAGGGCAACCCTCAAATTTTGTAGGCAAGTATTACGTGTTTCATACGTTTTCTAAAGCTATTAAAGTATTTGCATTTGGCAGTCATTATCTCATGATGATGAGCTGATTAAGAAAGGTACAACTCATTAACGGGTATGAGTTAGTGGATAATTCTTTAAATATAGATAGATACGTAGGTACGTTTAGAACGATAGTTGTATTCTTTCACGTTATTCAGATGAGCTGATGATGGAAGCCACAGGACTCTGTATATTTTAATGAAACACATGCATTATGATTTGATGATTCCTATTGGCGAGTAGGTGATTGGGTTTAACGTTGTTAGATAGACAGCATTATCACTAAAAATAAAGGAAATAAAAAAAAAGTTTAAAAAAACTGAAAAACGACTTCAAAATGAAATTTACTCAAAAGTATGAAATAATATTATTATACTTAAATACACGACATTAACCAACAATAACGAAATCAAAGGTGGGTACGATTAAATTAGGGGCTTAAATTTTTTTTGAGGTCGGTTTCAGCAAACCATTGAATCTAAAACATTTGATACGTAAGTAGTTGTGTGCTGACACCGAACTCAAAAAAATTTAAGCCCCTAATTTAATTCGTACCCACCTTTGATTTCGTTATTGTTGGTTAATGTCGTGTATTTAGGTATAATAATATTATGTATTCAATCCCTTTGTTCCCTTAATGCTGAGGATCATGATCTGTTTGATGGTGCTTGTGACTGGTTGCACCATTTAGCAGGAGGTCTACCTCTGTTTTGTCGTCGCACGCAACGTCAAAAGAAGAAAAGGATATGTTGTTGCCAAACTGTCGATAGGCGGGTGATAATTTTGAGTTCCTCTAGAATTGAAATATACGTTCCTCTTGGCTGTCCAGGGAATGCATAATGAACGACGACGCAAGCACCACATCTCAAATATATCCATCTCATTTTGCATGTTTGTTTAATCTTGGTGAGCCCGCTTTCGTCTTTGGCATCTTCACTTACCACCAGGTGAAATGATACCAAGGGCCTACCAATTTTGAATATTTAAAAAAGCGTCCAGGTGTCTGAACAAATATCAAGGTTCTGAGAGCCGGACTTTTGTTTTCCGCTGGAATGCCCTATACTTACCCATCTTATCAAGTTTGCTGCTTATAGGCTAGCCACCTTTGAGATATGGATGCGATGGTTTATTTCTTTATCGCTGTTACTATCGTTACTGATAACAATCCAAGGTAGTTTAAACCCTTGACACATTCAAAATCTTGTAGCTCGTCTGGTTGCGAGAGAATTTGATCTCGTTCGACGACCATAACTTTGGTTCCCAGACGCAGACTTTCTTTCTCAATGCATCTGAATGGTTCATTGGCAGATATAAGCGTAGTGTCATCTGCGTAACGAAGGTTGTTCAATTTCCTGCTCCTATTGATAATCCTTTACTCCAATATCCTCAGTCAAAAATGTAAATGTCCCTTGACCCGTTATGTAGTAAGCATAAAAACTGGGAATAATGTGGAACTCGAAAGGACGGAAACGTAGTAACTTATAATTACGGTATCGGGCGCACTGGCAGACGAACGACCTTACAATGTGCTATTTCTGTAGGTATGTGTACATCATGTATTTCCTTTTTACCCGACTGCGCTAGAAGGAGGGTTCCGTTTTTGAGTGTATGTAATTTTGTTTTTTCTTTGGCACGCTCTGTAGCCTAAACGGCTTGATGGATTTTGTAGTGCGAGGTGTCTTTAGATTCGTCTTAATTCCGTGAATACCCTAGTGTACAAAAAAGAGGGGTAAGTTTTTATGCAGTCGGGTTTTTATGCAATTAAATTTTTTCCCAAAGTTATTTTGTTATGTGTTCCTTTTCAAAAGGAAAGATAGGAGTGAATATTTACAACAATATCATCCTCAATGCCGCTAACATTATTGGTACGAAAAAGTAAACTCTTTTTTTCACCCCCGATGCAAAAAGAGGGGTATTATAAGTTTGACGCCAATGTTTCTGTGTGTGTCTGTCTGTCTGTGGCATCGTAGCTCTCGAACGGATGAATCGATTTTGATGAGGTTTTTTTTAAGTAAAAGCAAGTTTCCTTGCGGTGTTTCTTAGCTATATTTAGTAAAAAGCGATTCAATCGTTTTAAGATCAACAGCTCTTTTCTAGGTGATAAAGGGATGTGGGCAACTTTTACCAGTATGATCAATTCGAAATTTGTGGTGCTCTTACTTTAATGATATCGCAAAAACAATTGCAGTTACAATTGATTTGAAGTTTACAGTTATAAAATACATTTAATTGCATCTTTAAACAAGGGAGATGAGCAGCTTCTACAGGTTTGTTCGATTCAGAATAGGCTAGATTTCCTGTCGCATTTTAGTGTTTCATCCCCGAAAGTATTTGTGTGAATATAGGGATAGGTTTTCGATTGTAGCGTGTCTACAAGTAATATGTAAAGTTTAAAAGCATGAAATAAAACTTAAATCAAAAATTTAAAAAAACATCCGACAAAAACTCCTAAAAAGTAAAATATAAAATAATATCTATTGGCCCTTTAAGTTTAATATAATTAGTAATATTTTGATCCAAGAGTCGTCGCGTAGGAGGAGCGCTAAGTTAATACAAAAAAATCAGAAACAGAATACAACTGATTGACTAAACTACTGTTATTTACTTCACTACAACTAATTACTAATTACCAATAATTTTACAAGTAAGCTACAGGACGACTCTTGAATCAAAATATAATTATATTAAACTTATAGGGCCAATCAATACATATTATTATATTTTTTACTATTTATTAGTACTTTTGTCACTAAAGATATCATATAAAGTTACTTATATGTATAATGGATTGTGACTGTGTAATTGCGAAGGGCGCTGGTGACGTCACGGGAGCTGAAGCGGGCGGTTCAAGGGCGGCGATGTGGGTCATTGGGACGCGCGGAGCGCCGCGCCGGGTTCGGGATTGCCGTGGTCCGACGCCGAAGGCCGTGGCTGCCTTGTTATATTGGTTGAAGGTTCAAGCAAGCGTTCCGATAGATTAAGCTGGAATTCCACGGCACCATGTTGAGTCTTGGACCTATTCGGCATAAAATTTAATTTTAGTTTTTAGTTTTAATCATTAGCTATAGTTTGTTTATAAATACTGTGATATGAGCGTCGGTGGCGTAACGGCTAGGGTCGCCACCTCCTGTCCGGGAGGTTGTGGTTCGAATCCTGCCACGTACCAATGTGATTTAGAATTTAAATTTCATATGTACGTTTATCCGACGCTCTTACGGTGAAGGAAAACATCGTGAGGAAACCTACACACGCCTGCGAAAAAACCCGCAGGTTGTGTGTGAAGCCGACCAACCCGCACTGGGCCCGCGTGGTCGACTACGACCCGATCGCCCTAATTCAGGGTAGGCTCGAGGCCCTCGGTGGGGACGTATATAAGATGATATGATGATGACCTAATACTGTAATTATTTTTCCATTTATGTTTTGCCGAATAAACTTCATTTCTTTTTTTCTTTCTTCTGTTTATTTTAGTAAAAAAATCTACAGCATATACTTGTACCTATAACGTGGGAGGATCTTTTTGATGCTTTAGAAAGAGATAGAGTTGAGTCCAGAAAAACAGATCAAGAGAAATGAATGCGTATTAGTATGGCTGATTTTCAGATCAACAAAATTAAGGATTTATCATACCTACACGATAAGAAAACCACCCTTACACTTGAGACGGTGACTTGAGATTATGCAACCAAAGATCAAGGCCTTATACCCAATTTTCAAGATATAACAAGCTGATTCTGTTCGGATAGTCTGTGATCAAATTTTCCGTTTGGTTCGTTTCCGCCCACGCCAGTTTTCCGGCCCATTGAGCCGTGATGTCAGTGGATGGCTATCCAATATCTACTTTTTGTATATCATCATTATGATATATTGTATCTTTCTTAACGTATGGCAAAATTAACCATGTATATTATGTATCAATACTGCAGATTCCATTTTTAAATGCTTTTATTTAATTTGCAATGTATATATGTATGTTTGTTCGGGTGAAATCTTGCAAGTTAATTCTGACCCACTTCCCGGTTTCCGATTGAGCTGAAATTTTGCATGCATGTGTATATCGCGTGACAATGCAATATCAAAAGCTCGTACCTAAAAGTTTTTTGGTTTTTTGGAACAATATTTGCATCTCTTAGTTCTTGTAGATTTTTAATCGCTTCCCCTCCTGCCCCGTCTTAGTTTCGAGACGAATTATAAGTTATATTGAAACGATTTCCGAAAAACATTGAGTAAGGTGCGAATTTTCAACAAAAGTAGCAAGAGAAATGTCTACCTGGGTACTCTCACTTCGTTCCTGCGACACTCGACCGGTTTCAGCACCTTTCTTGGTTACGTGGAGCAAACAAGATTAAGAGAATTTTGTTTAGGGCTCTGGAATATGATTAGAATGTGATTTGACTTCATGAAATAATTAACAGTTTCTTAATATTGATTTGGCGGCGTTTGTTACAAAACAAACTGGCCAAGTGCGAGTCAGAACGGCACACTTACGGTTCCGCTAGTTTCTTCAGTTCCGTACATTATAATAGATGGCGCTAGTTTCTTCATGTTTAAAAAAACAAGTTTTTTTGTATGGAGACTTTCACCTTTTCTAATTTTTTGTTTTTATTGTTATAGCGGCAACAGAAATACATAATCTGTGAAAACTTCAACAATCTAGCTATCATCGTTCATGAAATACAGCCTGGTGCCAGACAGACAGACGGACGAAAAGTCTTAGTTAGTTATAGCCCCCCCCCCCCTAGACCTTCGGGTACGGAACCCTAAAAATGACTCAACTTTAAATGTTACTCCAGCTATTTTAACAATGAATAAAAAATTCTCCTTTACAAAAGAAATGATAAATTACAATTACAAAAAGTGGAAAAAAGAGCAACGCAATTAATCTTTGTCTTGGGCTACGAACATATACAGGGTGTAACATAAAGGTGTGGTGATACTTTAAGGTGGGCTTATACTCATCAAACTGAGCAACTTTTGTTCTGCAACTTTGCTGAAATGGCAATTTTTTTTTTGGATTTTTCGTACAAATCTGTCAGCTGATTAAACGGTTTTGTATGAAAAATCCAATAAAAATTTCGCGATTTCAGTAAAGTTGCAGAACAAAAGTTACTCAGTTTGATGAGTACAAGCCCATCTTAAAGTATCACCAAACCTTTATGTTACACCCTGTATATTTTCATTCATTATAAAGATCACACAATCCTGTCACGCTTCATATTAGCAAATACGGAAGCGGAAGAACGCAGGCAACTAAAGCGACATTCTTTAACGTTATTAGACGCAATATTTTACATCATTATACGCTTCTGTCAAAGCATTTTATTATTAGCATATTAGCAGAGTTGACATATTTCCCAAGAGATCCGAAGAAAACTTACCGCACACCCTCTAACACAGTCATAAAACAATGTACATGCGGGCGAAGCCGCGGGAAAAAACTAGTAAATTATAATTCTTCCAAATCGCACGACGCTAAAAGCGACCGAAACTAAAATTTAATGTATGAAGCGTTCTACAACCGCTTAAAATAAGGTGCTTCTTCTGGATTCAAAAAATAATAATGATGGGACTTCTGGTTACTATTAGAGTTTCATGGAGCTCGTTTAAAAAAAACACTTTATTGTTCAAACTAGGTTTTTTTTAATCAGAAAAATCCACAAATAAATTGATTTTTACAAATGTGTGAGGAAGGACAGAATTGCACGGTGGTCAGGGCTGGACTGGCTAGGAAAGAAGGTTTCGTCATACAGGGTTATGAAAAATTCTAATGGAAGATGCAAAATGTGTTTATTTGTTACCTTTTCATGCTTCAACACCTTAACAAATCTTGTAGAAATTTGGCATGCAGGTGGCCTGTATCACTGGAAAGGACATAGGCTACCTTTTATCCCGTGAAAATAGCATAGTCCGATGCAGTTCCCGAGGGAACTGAAAGTATACTCTTTTTTTGGTTAGTTTCTTTAACACTGCAACGGAACAATGGATTGCTGTGATTTTTTGCACAGAGATGGCTGAGGGGGTGGAAAATGACATAATTTACTAATTAGCATATCCTGACATGGTTCCCGAGGGAACTGGGGAAAACTCATTTTCGCGCTCGCGCACTTCAACGTCAACTGAGCTACGGGCTGAAGTGTTTTTTTTATAGAATTGGTTGAGGGGGTGGGAAGTAATATAGACTTCTAACCAGAATAGCCCGATATCTGAGGAAAACGCATGTCTGCGCTCGCGAGCCGCTTGCAGCTCACGCACCACTCTCCCTAGAAGATAGTCATAAAAACGATGTCAAAATTGAGGCTTCTATCTTGTCTTGAAACTGAACTACTTATGCTTTTCTCGAGGAAAAAAATTGTTTAAGTTCGTTATGTTATACTAGCTTTTGCCCGCGGCTTCGCCCGCGTGGACATCGTTTTTGTGACTGACTTAGAGGGTGCGCGGTGCGCAGCTGAAAGTGGCTCGCGAGCGTGGACATGAATTTTCTCCAGATCATTCGGGAACTATATCAGGATATGCTTATTAGTAAATCGTGTCATTTCCCACCCCCTCAATCATCTCTGTGCAAAAAATCACACAATCCATTGTTCCGTTGCGATATTAAAGAAATTAACCAAAAAAGAGTATATTTTCAGTTCCCTCGGGAATTGCATCGGGATATGCTATTTTCACGAGATAAAAAGTAGCCTATGTCCTTCCTTGTGACGCAGGCTACCTGCATGCCAAATTTCATTAAGATTAGTCACGGCGTTGAAGCGTGAAAAGGTAACAAACAAACAAACAAACACATTTTCACATTTATAATATTAGTAAGGATGGTTACTTTCTGAAGGGTAGATGTTAAGTGACAGCGGCGGTATGTGCAGAATTTGATGAAATAGGCTTAAATGGCGTTCGGCAAGCTGTGATTGTGTCCAACGACAACAAGCGAGACAGATTGGCGCCGCGCCAGCCGCCTTCGAAGGTAGTGATAAATTAGAGCTGTCTACTCGAATTATCGACTTAAATCGGATCTGGATCGAGAAAATCGAGAAACACAACACAACGACACTTTGAATACGAATAAACAGTTTTATCGAAACTACGAATACTACGCTATCGTAGAAAATTCGTAGCAATGGTAACACAAATATTTCAACACAATTTATGTTATTTTTTAGGGTTCCATACACTCAAGAGGTGACCAACAGGACCCTATTATAGCCAACAGGACCCTATTATAGCCAACAGGACCCTATTATAGCCAACAGGACCCTATTACTAGCCTCCGCTGTCTGTCCGTCAGTGGACTGTATTTCATGAACCGTAATAGGTAGACAGTTGAGATTTTCACAGAATGTGTATTTTTATTGCTGATATAACATGAAAAAATATAAAAAAATACGAGTGTCCTATAGACCACACGGCTGAAGTAAAACTAAATCCGTTTGCGTTACGCACTCACCTGCTTACTTCCCAAGTCAAGCGTGCCGTTCGCCTCACCCGATCACTTTTCGTAACGCTGAAAATAACCTTTCGCGTAACGCATTCACCAGCTTACTTCCCAAGTCAAGCGTGCGTAAAGAAGTTTTACGTCTATTAGAAAAAGTAAAAAAAATAAAAAAATAAAAAACGTGTATTAAATGGGTATTTTAGTCATTTTTGATTTAGCGCTATCGTAAAAACGGTAATACATACAAGCGTGAAACTGTGTGATTACAGTAATAATAATACGAAAGTGAAACAACAAATAATAAAAATCAGCCAAGTGTGAGTCGTACTCGCGCTAAGGAGTTCGTACTGAATGACAAAAAAAGCGTATTTTTGACGCTCGCGTTGATGTCTTTTGTTTGAAATGAATTGTGAATAGCTATCATTGTCATAGTTGTGTAGCGAGGTGTGATGGTACAGGACTTACGTAGCGCTATTCCGACTCGCACTTGGCTGGTTTTTACAAGCTGTTATTTAACTTGCAATGTATGTATGTTTGTTCGGGTGAAATCTTGCAAGTTAAATTTAACCCACTTCCCGGTTTTCGATTGAGATGAAATTTTGTATGCATATGTATATCGCGTGACAATGCATATTAAAAGCTTGTACCTTAAAGTTTTTAGGTTTTTCGATAATGATTTCTTTCTCACATACACTTTTGTTAGCAGAAAACTTTTGCAGAGTTAATTATACCAATTGTAAATCTTGTGTTTTTAATTATTTCTCATTTACTGTGTACAATAAACAATAAAAAAAATCTTATAGTTTAATGCCCCCTTTTGGCACCGTGATAAACCCCGTACATTTAAAGGTATATAATTTATTTTATCTGGTCGCACTTGGCTGGTTTTTACAAGCTTTTATTTAACTTGCAATGTATGTATGTTTGTTCGGGTGAAATCTTGCAAGTTAAATTTAATCCCCTTCCCGGTTTCACATTGAGCTAAAATTTTGAATGCATATGTATATCGTGTGACAATGCAATATTAAAAGCTTGTACCTTAAAGTTTTTAGGTTTTTCGATAATTATTTCTTTCTCACATACACTTTTGTTAGCAGAAAACTTTTGCAGAGTTAATTATACCAATTGTAAATCTTGTGTTTTTAATTATTTCTCATTTACTGTGTACAATAAACAATAAAAAAAATCTTATAGTTTAATGCCCCCTTTTGGCACCGTGATAAACCCCGTACATTTAAAGGTATATAATTTATTTTATCTGGTCGCACTTGGCTGGTTTTTACAAGCTTTTATTTAACTTGCAATGTATGTATGTTTGTTCGGGTGAAATCTTGCAAGTTAAATTTAACCCACTTCCCGGTTTTCGATTGAGATGAAATTTTGTTTGCATATGTATATCGCGTGACAAGGCATATTAAAAGCTTGTACCTAAAATATTTTAGGTTTTTCGAGAATTGTTTATTATCTACATTACCTTCAATTTTATATAGTTTCGATGGAGTTTACGGTTACAGTACAATTAGTAGCTGTTATAGTAGGTTGACGACTGATAAACCAACGTATCTAGCGGTTTATCGTCTACTGTCTGTTTAACCACTTGCAACACATGTTTAATATCAATCGGAGTGATTGAGTTACAGTCTAGGGATGCTCACTTGGCATCGGCCATCAAGGCATGACGCGATCCAGGGCTCCGCACCGCAGTGACAGGCTGTGGCCGCATGAGGATATAAGCAGTCGTCAATGTTTACTGCACATCTTCGCCGACACTTGCATCTACGTTATATTGGAACATCATTATAAATGATACAGTTTAGTCTTTCTATAATTAAAATCCGGTCGGTAGTGTAATGGCAAGGGCCGCTACCTCCTGTCCGGGAGGTGTTGGTTCGAATCCTACCACGTACCAATGTGTTTTATATGTACGTTTATCTGACGCTCTTACGGTGAAGGAAAATATCTTGAGGAAACCTGCAGACGCCTGCGAAAAAACTCGAAGGTTGTGTGTGAAGTCGACCAACCCGCACTGGGCCCGCGTGGTCGACTCTGGCCCGATCGCCCTAATTCAGGGCTTGAGCCTTCAAGCCCCTCGACGGGGACGTATATATGAGCTGATGTGAGGCTAAAGTAATTGAAAACACTATATATTTACTATATAAGATTAAATAAACACCTTCGTTTAACATAACCGTCTCCTCGTGTGTATTTTACACCTAGTTTCATGTAATGAAATTAATTAATTTATGTCTCACCTCGCTGGAGCAGCCAGTCATGTGTAAATTCTAATTTGCTTTTTCGCGTAACCATAAAAAAATAAAGGTAATGTACTAAAAACACAATTTAATACACAGGTAACACAATTAGTGTAGGTCCCGTTAACTGGGGCTTTTACTCACCAAACTGAACAACTTCTCCCAAGGGGCCCATAGTCAATTGGCAAAAAAAATTGAACTCTTCTTACAAATCGATCAGCTAATTTTCGCGTATTTTAGTATGGAGTGTATATTTTACGAGTTTCATCATTTCAGCCGACAGACGTCCACTGCTGGACATAGGCCTCCCCCAAGGATTTCCATGACGACCGGTTCTGTGCTGCCCGCATCCAGCGGCTACCTGCGACCTTCACCAGGTCAATGTCAAACCAGGTGTTTTGGAGTTTATTCCTTTATAATTGAGTCATATATAGAACCCGATATGAAAAATATATGAGAGGTGAAATCGAGTGTTGATGAGTAACGCCGGTAGTGTCATAACTTTTTTGAAGGCTAAGGAAACATGGTCATGCCACCTAATGCGAGGCCGGAGGTCGAGCTTTATGTAGGGCCGCCCTTACCGTTGCGCCACCGACGACTATAACTTGAGCTTATGTGTTATTTGTTTTTTGTGAATTGCGTTATTTTAAAAGTTAGCTGCTTACCTTAACGGTATTCTTTCACAAAGTATCAACATTTTTTGGTAAAGTAGTATTTTCTAACCCTCAAACTATATTCTCAAAATCAACAGTGACCCATTTAGTTATTTGAAAAGTACTTCTTGCCATCTATCAAAAACAAATTTCAATTATCATTTTTGAAAGTTTTCTGAATTTTTCGAGATGTTATTGTTTTTCAGAGGTATTGATATAATTAAAGAGGAGTGTAATTGCAGCGCCATACCAAAGTATATACAGGGTGACTGGTAAGTAGTGCAAATCCCTTTAAGGGGATAAACTACATCTAATTTAGAACAAAAAAAGTCATATTAACTGAGGGTCGGAAATCAACGGTGTTCAAGTTAAAGCCCATTTAATTTTTCAATTTTGTATGTAAAACGCATTTGTTTAAATGTATTGTGATTTTCCAAAAAAAAAAATATAGTTGACTTGCAAAATACGATAAAAACTTAAAAGTTAAAAAAATACAAATGAATTGCAACAAAAAATAATTATTGTTGTCAAAAGGGTGTCTCAAGTCCCATACTAATTTATCCAACAATTTTGTATGAAAAAAATCAAGTTCCAATTTTTGAATGATCTTGTGAATCAAAGTTAGTCAAGTTAAAGTAGAGGGTCATTGATTTCTGTTAATGTGAAAAACATGATAAATCTTGAAATTTTAAAAAAATAATTCTTGAACATTTGTATGGGATTTGAGGCACCCTTTTGACAGGAATCATTGTTTTTTGTTACATCTTATTTGTATTTTTTTAACTTTATTTATTTTAATGGAAATATGATAAAATATGGAAGTTTTTATCGTATTTTGCAAGTCAACTATATTTAAGTTTTTTTTTTGGAAAATCACAAAACATTGAAGAAATGCGTTTTACATACAAAATTGAAAAATTAACTGGGCTTTAACTCGAAAACCGTTGATTTCCGACCCCCAGTTAATATGACTTTTTTTATTCTAAATTAGATGTAGCTTATCCCCTTAAAAGGATTTGCACTACTTACCAGTCACCCTGTATATTAGTACTAACATACAGTATGGATACTCCCTGCCGCTCTCTAGATTGCTACCTCACCCCCTCGTCACCCAGATTGATACAGATTGACTTGGTTGTCAAACGTATAGGATTTCGCCGCCATTTTATTTGTGTTGTCATTCCTTTTTGAAATGTCATTTCTGGCCCATTGTACGAAGTGTCCAGGGTGTGACCATACAGTCCATGGCACACCCTCTTCCAACCCGGTCACAGATTACTAAATAGTTACTTGACCCGGTCTCGTGCGCGTTTGCGGATTAGCTTGAGGTAAACCAAAAAGCCGTAAATGTGGCAAAACATTGCACAGCATCATTTATGACCTCAAAAACAGACACCTTTTTTTCATGTATTCGTTTCTCTCTCTTTCTCTTGTCGTGTGGCACAATTAACCGTGCTATCCAAACTCCCGTTACTCAATATCTGTTTTTATATTGAGATATATGTATATATTTAAACATTGCCCAATGCATTGGGCCAAAGTTGTTTGAAAATATCAACACGTAAAGAAGAAGAGAGCGTCGGCGTCCCAACGGAAGGGCCGCTACCTCCTATCCGGGAAGTCGTGGTTCAAGTCCCGCCACGTACCAATGTGATTCTGAATTTCGATCTCATATGTACGTGTATCCGACGCTCTTACGGTTCCTTCAGGAAAACATCGTGAGGAAACCTGCACACGCCTTAGAAGAAACTCGAAGGTTGTGTGTGAAGTTGACCAACCCGCACTGGGCCCGTATGGTCGACTAAGGCTCGATCGCCCTAATTCAGGGTAGGCTCGAGCCCCTCTGTGTGGACGTATATATGAGCTGATGTGATGAAAGAAGAAGAAAAGGAAGCATCATTATTGAGCTAATTTTGTGAATTCGATGATTAATATTATAAAGAGATAAAGCTTACTCATGTGCACTAAATTGGAGAGAGTTTGATAATGTTTCCGCATATACTCGTATGTCCCACGATTAGTTGCCCGATTGTTAAATATCTTCTGGGAAATACAAGAAGACTAATAAAACACAGTCCTTGGTTTCGTCTGTATTGGCAAAATGGCAGAGCCGACGGTGTTACTATTACACAATATCTCACAGTAAGTTTGTATGTAGGAGGTAATCTCTGGAACTAACATCCGATTTCAAAAACTCTTTTACCAATATGTAGAACTAGTGGGTGCCCGCAGCTTCGCCCGCGTAGATCCCGTTTTTTGCCGTTCCCGTGGAAATTTCCCAAAATCCTTGCTTACTGGATGCTCACGTCCAAATTGCCATCTGTATTCGAAATTTCAGCAAAATCTTATCAATGGTTTAGGCTGTGCGTTGATATACCAGTCAGTCACCTCTTCCTTTTATACCTATACTAGCTGTTTCCCGCTGCTTCACCCGCGTGGACCACGTTTCTATGACTTTTCGAGGGTGCGCAGTGCGCGAGCCGCGAGCGGCTCGCGAGCGTGGTAAAATGTAGCCTATGTCTTAATCCAGGTCCTAATCTGTCTACCTACCAAATTTCAGCCAAATCCGTTCACTAGTTTTTGCGGGAAAGCGTAACAGACAGACAGAGTTACTTTCGCATTTATAATATTAGTAGGGATAATATACAGATGAACCTTCAGGATGAACATAGGCCAAAAAAATATCGCAAGCCGCTTGCGGCACGCGCGTTACGCACTCCCAATATCTAGGCACTCCCGATATCTGTCCCCGCGGGCAAAGCAGCAAGCAACTGCTCGTGAAATCTAAAGAGATGACGAAAAATAAAAACAAGTACTTAAAGTTTTCGAAATTTTAGTGAACTTATTAACTTATTTAGTTCAGAAATTATTGTAATCCAAACAACAAAAAAAAACTACCTTAATCAGGAAACTAAGGTTCCCCTCGATTTCTCTGGCAAACCATCATCAGATCCTGGTTTTCTTATCATGGTACCACCCTTGGGATATCTCCTTTCCAACAAAAAAGAATCATCAAAATCGTTTCATAAATGACGAAGTTATCCGCGAACACACATAAAAAAAATATATACGGTCGAATTGAGAAACCTCCTCCTTTTTTGATGTCGTTGAAAAATACCTACACATTACTCACTCAACGCACAGCACACCACAATAAACATCTGAACCTCAACTCCAACAATATTGCCCAAGAAAATGCAGGGGTGATTAAGGTGGAGCAATTACAGTGGGAGCGGCTGGGCTGGCCGCGACACCGGCGCCGCCGCCGGACGCGGGCTGAGCGCCGGGAAATGGCCCCCGCTATTACCTGCATATCTACTTTATAACGACGTTGTTTGGCCATCGACGAGTTTGTGTTGATTATGTGATTTGGATATGTTATGTCGTTGCCATATCGTAGAATTGACCAGTTTATGAAATGACCGTCGTAGAATTGGCCAGATCATGATCTGGATTGACCAGATCATTAAATGATCGGGCATGCCATGCGAAACTGACTTCACCTAGACTGCCTTCTGCCATCCAGGGAGAGAGAGCCTTGCGAAAGGAGTGTTAACGAATCTATTATCACTCGCATTGCTCGCTCAACTCAAATCTGCCCGGATATTATGCTGCCCGGATATATAATCTGCCGGAGCGTGGTAAAAAGTAGCCTATGTCTGAATCCAGGTCCTAATCTGTCTACCTACCAAATTTCAGCCAAATCCGTTCAGTAGTTTTTGCGGGAAAGCGTAACAGACAGACAGAGTTACTTTCACATTTATAATATTAACTAGCTGATTCCCGCGGCTTCACCCGCGTGGACCACATTTCTATAACTTTTCGAGGGTGCGCAGTGCGCGAGCCGCAAGCGGCTCGCGAGCGTGGTAAAAAGTAGCCTATGTCTTAACCCAGGTTCTAATCTGTCTAGCTACCAAATTTCAGCCAAATCCGTTCAGTAGTTTTTGCGGGAAAGCTTAACAGACAGACAGAGTTACTTTCACATTTATAATATTATTAGTATATTAGTATATTAGTATGGATGGATATAGTAGGGATTATCTTGCAGTAGTTTAAAACTGTTTGTATGACTATAAGTATGCATATTAGTAATCAGCGGCGTAACGTGCCTAAAGCGTAGTAAGACTTATAAACATAAGGACTGTTACTGATGAACATATGTTCAATCTACGAGTATTTGTCTGTTGATTAATTACTTCATCTTATTAGTTAATCTCAGGGATTTATGACATGGGCGTATTTATTATTAAATAGACTGCATTTTTTAGGGTTCTGCACACCCAACCGGTGACCATCCCTATTACTAAGCCTCCGCTGTCTGTCCCTGTCCGTCCGTCAGTCAGCGGGCTGTATTTCATGAACTGATTTATGTAGAAAGTTGAAGTTTTCACATAATGTGTATTTCTATTGTCATTATAACGAAAAAGAATAAAAGTTTAAAAAAGTGAATAATAAGGGGGGGTCTCCATTCAAAAAACGTGTTTTTATAGGTCTTTAGAAGTATATTTGATTTAGATCTATCGTAAAAACGGTAATACACACAAGCGTGAAACTTGGTGTGGTTATAGTACTAACACTCAAATAAAACAAAAAATAAGAAAAATTGACCAAGTGTGAGTCGTCCAAAGTGAATGTCAAAAAAAAACAGATTTTTGTCGTTCGCGTTGATGTTTTTTGCTTGTATTGTGAATAGGAATCATTTTCATTATACTATGTAGTTTTGTGGAGAGGTATGGTGGTACGGAACCCTCGGAGTGCTAGTCCGACTCGCACTTGGCCGGTTTTCCTTTATATAATTTTTCTCCTTGACCTATTTTCCCAAGCCAAGGAAATGGGTAAAATTAGCCCGCACTCGAACGACTGTTCGTTAGTGAAACGCGCCCAACTTGTCCGTAACCACCTAAGCAAAATGGGAACGTTGAATCATAGAAAAGTATACTTTAAACTACATTCCAGATAAAATAAATTATATACCTTTAAATGTACGGGGTTTATCACGGTGCCAAAAGGGGGCATTAAACTATAAGATTTTTTTTATTGTTTATTGTACGCAGTAAATGAGAAATAATTAAAAACACAAGATTTACAATTGGTATAATTAACTCTGCAAAAGTTTTCTGCTAACAAAAGTGTATGTGAGAAAGAAATAATTATCGAAAAACCTAAAAACTTTAAGGTACAAGCTTTTAATATTGCATTGTCACACGATATACATATGCATTCAAAATTTCAGCTCAATGTGAAACCGGGAAGTGGATTAAATTTAACTTGCATGATTCCACCCGAACAAACATACATACATTGCAAGTTATTTATAAGCTTGTAATAAAATACAAACGGATAGAGACGTGTACAAGAACTTGATACTGGGAATATAAAAATATCAAAATTACTACAAGATATAAAATAATTTACATTAAATGGTATTGCACATTTTAATGAAATTTACTGAATAACTTGATTCTGAATCATTCTATGAAAGAACGCGCCAAGATTTGAAAATACATTAATACTACTGTCAAGTGACATTAAATGGAGAAATTATTCAGATCCGGAACTGAAAGTAAGATGGGCTTCATCATTACAGCTCATATACGTCCCCACCGAGGGGCTCGAGCCTACCCTGAATCAGGGCGATTAGGCCTTAGACGACCACGCGGGCCCAGTGCGGGTTGGTGCTAAGATGGTGGTAAGATGGGCTTATGCCGGGAGAAAATATTTTAAAAATGTCTCTAGCTCCTAAGTGCATATTTTTACAAGCTTTTATTTATCTTGCAATGTATGTATGTTTGTTCGGGTGGAATATTGCAACTCAATTTTGAGGCAGATATCTTCAACCGATTGAGCTGAAATTTTGTATACACGTTCAGTTTGGATGACAATGCATGGTTAGCTGTGTGACGTCATTCTAAATCCAATATGGCGGACTCCCAAAGATGGTGGACCAGTTATTTTTTTATGCACCCCAATTATATGGTTATCAAATTATGGGGTTGGCTGAGAAGAATACGAAATAATTAAAATTCCTTACAAATAAAAGCTAGTATCTAAAAGTTTTTAGATTTTTCGAAAATTATTTTAACCCACTTGCTCATAAAATCACTCTCATTGCACCGCTTTTTATTGTAGCTTATTTATTATGCACGCATACTTTTAACTACATTGTCACAAGTATACATTTAAGTTTAAGAGCAGAGGTTTTTTTTATTTACAATTGGTAAGCCCTTGCCATCATCTCACCTGATGATAAGTTACGATGATACCGGAGATGAAAGCGGGCTTACCAAGATTGCCCAACGCAATGGAGAACTGGCTGAACTGAAATATGAAATAATATTTTTTGTAAATACACTAAATTAACCAACAATAATGAAATCAAAGGTAGGTATGAATCAAATTAGGAGCCTAAATTGTTTTCTCGGTCGGTACCAGCACACACCTACTATCTAGTACATACTACTTTCATATGTTTTAGATCAACTGCTTTGTTACCACCGACCTCAAAAAAATTGTAGGCCCCTAATTAGATTAAAACCTACCTTTGATTTCTTAATAGGCATTTTGACTATGTTTAAAATATGTAACAATTTTTTGTAATCCTAATAAAATGTAATGTAAAAAGCATATTTTATTAATGTTCTGAAAAAAATAAGGTCATTTTCTGTATAAAAAACATAAATGAAATTTAAGTTTTTTTGTGGTTTGATCACGTGTTCGAAAACGCTCTGTGGTTGGTTGCAACTCTGATGACGTCACACAGAAGTAAACATTAGTTTCAGTGCGTGCTTTCACTATTACAGCAGTTTGTTTTTTACTTATGTGTGACGTCATCTGTCGAGCAACCAGGCGCCATAGCGAGCATTGCGTTTTGGCGCGTATTTGTTTAATTCAAACTTTAACATTGATTTACTCCGTTTAAACGACAGATCTCCAAGAAATATTAAAATGGTTTGCATTTTATGCAATAACAAATAATACAAAACTATTTTCCAGTAGCAGTCAAATAGCCTATTGTTGGGTTAATTTCCTGTATTTATATACAAAAATATTATTTCATAATATTGAGTGATTTTCTGTTTGAAGTCGGTTTTTAGTTTTTCAAACATTTTGATAAAGTTCTTGTTGTATTTATGTTACTTCATAATAAACTTTTATTCAGCTGTTTTTCTCCTTTTACTCAGCAATTTTTTTTTAATTTGGGGAATAATTGCATTTTAATAATGTCGGCAAAATGCTCTCCACTCACGTTTCACGGAAATGTGCGTCCACTAAGAATAAATAACCAAAGCAAAACAATAAAACAAGTTGTATATATTTACTTCACTTACCATCAGGTGAGATGATGCCAATTGTGGATGAAAAGAAACATAAATAAAAAAGTGTGTGTGTGTCAGCTCCGACGCACGACTGGAGTTTACTCCTTAGTATCGATTATAAATGTGCTAGGGGATGGCGGCCAATTTTTTGTATTCTGACAACGGATTCGTGATTAGGGACCGTAGGGAACATCAGATATCGATTTTGGAAGCCATCGGTCCAGTAAGTAAAAAAATCAAAATGGCGTCCACTTTTGACAATTCTGACAACGGATTCGTTATCAGGGACTTCAGGGATCCTCAGATATCGATTTTGGAAGCATTCCGTCCATTAACTAAAAATTTTGAAAATGGCATGCCAAAGAAATAAACATACATACATAAATAAATAAATACATACATCATCATGACCTGGTGAAGGTCGCGGGAAGCCGCTGGATGCGGGTAGCGCAGAACCGGTCGTCGTGGAGATCCTTGGGGGAGGCCTATGTCCAGCAGTGTACTTCCTTCGGCTGATATGATGACATACATACATACATGCACCCAAATAACTATACTATACAGGTAACGCATAAAGCATTACGTCTGATTTTACTCCCCATAATTTTCATACCCCGGGCTTATTTATGAAAATCAATTCTTATGGAGTAAACTCCAAAATAAACTCCAAAAACAATGTTTCATTTTTGAAAGAGCTTCATTATTTAAAGCGTATGTTTATGAACCTTAAACGGGAATCTACATATACTGGTTGAGAGATCTTTCTTAATATTTCTCCGGCTCGGGAAGGCTTAGCCTCGTCCTCATAAATTGGTGCTCAGGTGCTTCAGGCCCCGCTTCGTTGTTCCAAGCCTTGAGCTCAAAGCCTCGAGCAGATTTAAAAAGCAAATTAGAACGCTTTTTATACGAGTACCTACGTAAATGTTTGTTGCATTACAAAAGTCGCAGTTTGTTTAACGGCCACTTTGAAGATTTGAATTTTGTTAATTAGGTTTTTTGTAGACTTGACCTTTTGTATATTTAGTTTTTTGTTTGTTGTTTTATGGTTATGTAAATATTTGTTGCATGCTCAAATAAAAACCCTATTCACTTACTTTAACCTAAATGGAAAAGGTCACAAACCCTTTTGCCCATTCGATATCCATAGTGTAGTTACCTTCTTACGTACTTAATTCAAATTTTAAAAGGCCGTAAGTATAATGAAAGTGTAGCATTCACACGCAATCGTAACGTTCCAAGTACTTTTTATAGCAGATTTAATTATGCCTAATTAAAACTTTAGCCCTCAAAGTATTTTAACCCGAAGGTGTCTCAAACAAATATTTTTTTTTACTTCTTTTGTTAGAAGCCTCGCGGCTTTGCAGCAAGCACAACCGTGAAATCTTTTTGCACTCATCAGGTACTCGTTTGTCAGAATATGCAGTGCGGGCGTGATATTTTAGTTTGCCTGTTTTGTTATTTACTATGCACCTACCTGCAAATATGTAAGTAATGTAAGTTTAGATATCTAGGTTCCAGTTTTATTTCCATGAAATTACGTACAAATATGTTCGACTTCAACCACACTCCGGACACTTCAAACAACGGGCGAGAAATGACATTGCAAAAATCTAATGACGGAAAAAACAAAATTACGGAGAAATCCTATACGTTCGAGAACCAAAAGGTAACCAATCTGCATCTATTTGGGTGACAAGGGGGTGATCTAGAGAGTCTAGAGATCACAATCACAACAACAAGAGAGCGGCAGGGAGTGTCCATACTGTATGTTAGTACAAATATATATACTTTGCTTCAACTGTATATAAATAGCGATAGTTTAAAAAACATGCAGTAGATTTAAATGTTATTTTGGTGTTTAAAAGTGAAATTTCATGTGAAGTTGGTCAGTACCTATAGGTTATAATAACCTTTTCATTACTTAACCTGTAAAAAACCGACCAAGTGTGAATTGAAGTCGCGTCCCAAGGTTTCCGTACTACCACGCCTCTCCATACGAGTAACAACATGATAAAGATACCAATTTATATAACAAACACCGATGTGAGCGACAGAAAAATTCTTTTTTTCATTCGGTTCGGACTCCTTAGCGCGAGGACTAAGGCCAATTTTAGTTATTTGTTATTTTCCTTTAGAATTAATACTATAATCACACCAAGTTTCATGCTTGTATGTATTTACCGTTTTTACAATAGAGAAAAATAAACAAAAATACTATAAAGAAGTGTGCGTGTCAGCTCCGACGCGCGCAGGAGTTTACGCTTGGCCATTGGCCTCGCAGGGAGCGCTCCGGACCTCACCATACGCGGAGCTCGACCTCCGCCCTAACATGGAACGCTCCGGGCCTCGCCTTATGCCAAACTCAGCCTCCGGCCTCGGACGGAACGCTCCAGGCTTTGCCGTATGCGGAGCTCGGTCTCCGGCCTCGCATTGGGTAGCATGGCCATGTTTCCTTAGTCTTCGTGACTGAAAAAACGTATTTGGTGGCATGGCCATGTTGCCCTTGCCTTCTTGACTGGAAAAACGTAATGACGGTAAAAGTAACGGTAACGCCTTAGTAAATAATCAAAGGGTTAACGCGTTACTAATAATCACTCGATTTCACCTCTCATATATATTATAAATCGTACTCTATAATATTAAAAGAGGTATAAAAGTAGTAGTAGTACTGAGTTTTTTTTCCCAAAACGGCCCTAACGATTTCGATAAAACTTTGTACCTACTTCGTAGTTGTTTATGTTAGTTTATTACATCGTAATCTCCATTGGTCTGGGAAAGATCGTGTATGAATGGTTCTCCTACAAATCCTAAATTGAAACTTGCGATTTACTCAAAAATGGTTGGAACTATTGAATTGTCACGTATTACGAATAACTATGTATATTTAGTTATGAATAAAGCATATCTCTGATGAATAAGTATAGGCCATGCAACATTAATTCATTAAAATAGTAAAAAAATATTCAATTTTTGTATGAAAAAACAATTAATAAAAAAATGTGAAAGTTGAGTGCGGGCTGCCGTACAGTTTATTTATTATTATTATTTAAAAACAAACACTTACGGTCTAGCCAAACATTTTTTAGCAGTTAATTAAGAATTTAATATACAATTGTTGGTTACTACGCAGCATTGCCACGCTGTATTGCTAACGATATCCTTTGCACCAGGAAGGATTTGGAGCGGGAGTCAAACCCATTATTTCTTAGTCGGCGCCCAGTTTCTCTTATGAAGGCCTTTGCCTCCATACTCCACGGGCAAGCCGTTTCAACAGCGAAGGGAACGAAATCGTATGATAGCTCAATCATGGCGTACTTTGCGTGTTTGTGGCATGCTGCTGCTTCCACGGCAAAACCGACGGGTCTCACTGTCCGAGGCAGATGGGAATGCCAAAGTGTCTACACAAGTAGCATCCCACAGCAAACACCTCCCCTTCTGCCATGGTACCAACGTCAAGCCGTCAGGCCTTTTGCCGTCGACTTGACTGAGGCCCGGCGGCTCGAAAAGGTACGGGACGGGGGGGAAGGTAAAGCCTGTAACCATGCCCCTGATTCTGACCTTGACGTAACTGCCTTCAGCCTAGCCAATCTGACTCAGCTGCACCATTTAGAATATGTTCTATGATTGGCTTTGAAGCCTCGATATCATTTGGAATGTACAGGCCGTCACCACTCAACAATAGAATGTCAGTGACTACATCTGTGACACCATGAGCCGAAGCCAAGAAAGCTGGCAGGCTCACATTCCGAACACACCTCACGCCCAGACCTCAATGGAAGCGATGCCTAGGTCTACTGAAGGTCGTCAAGAGCCACATTTAGCATTTTTATGCAAGTCTGTTTCAGCAAGCCATCGAAAGAGGAGATTTCCTGCGCAAAAAGCCACTTCGAGTTCGTTCTAAGTAAATAAGTTATTTTAGGCGAGGTGATGCCAAGGGCTTATCAATTGTGAATAAATAAAAAAAAGGTATGGCAAAGCACATTCGCAATAGGATCAAGGCCACGTGAGCCGAAAGGTTCCTCAGGAGCTCCTGAGCGAGGAAAAGGAGACATTTTCTGGCTTCCAGAGCCTCAGGAATAGCTGAAGGAATAATTGGAGAACCCAAAAAGCTAAAGCTAGTGGCGTCCAACTTCTTAAGTCCTGGAATTAGTGCCTCAAAAAGTTGAATACATTGGTGGTAACGGGACTGCAGGGGAAGAATTCACGCTTGCCCGTATTTACCTCCAGCTCCATATCCTTAAAATGCGGGATCAGCAACCGTAGATCATGCTCTACTTCTTCTTCGGTTTGCCCCCAATAGTCCCATCATCTAGGTACATACATTACGGGGGGATTAAAGGTCAGCGGTGACCTTTTGGATGGCAATGCTAAAGATAAAAGGGCCAAGTGGGTCTCCTTGTTGAACTCCATCCTGAGAAGTGATAAGAGTGAGATCGTAGAAGAGATTAGATGGTGAAGAATAGAGTTGATGAAGGAAAGTTTATCCACTCCCCTGGCAAATGCCGAAATCTGGTCCGCGGCGAGGACGAATCAGCTGGCGCTGCCAGCGGCGCCATCTTGCTTCAACTGTGGGGGCTTTTTGTGGGTGGTCGCCATTATTGTCAAGGGTTACAAAAACAATTATTTCTCAATATCTTTGTATGGACACTATATATAAAACTTATAACGGTGAAATCGTCATAAACTGACTATCTGACTAAAATATTTGTGTATTAAACTTTGTGAAATATAATTCAACAGTCTCGGCCAAAGATAGGGTAAGTAGGTATTAGTAGGTATTGCACTTGAACGTAAAAAAACGTGAACTGTGAATGCTACAATAACAATAGATAATATAATAACATTGTATTGCTTACCCAGTTTATTGGGAATTTCAACAACACCGAGTTTTTCTATGCAAAACAACAAAACAATCACTAAACAATCACTTTAAAAACAGGTACGCGCACCGCCCGGGCGAAGCTGAAAGCACTGACTGATTCGAAGGAGATTTCTATCGAAAATCATTCACCGTTGGCTTTGCACTCATTCCTAACTCTATCCTTGTCTTATCAAGGAGCTTTAGCAAACGATAGAACAACGCAGCGATAGTTTTCGCTCCATACTCAGGTAGGAAGTGAGTCGCTTCCCGCGTAAAGGGATCTGACCAGATTTAGGCGTTTCACATAAGCGTCAAATTCCCGCCGCGCCTACTATTGGACAAACACAGATCCGCATAATCTGCCAAAATGGCGCGCCAGCGGAGTCGATAAAGGGTGGCTAGTTTTTCCTTGCTACGTTTTTTGATTCAAGTATGTACCTAGCTTAATGAAGAGGATGTAAACTTGGAACAGTAACGTGTCGAAAAAATTTCAATGATTATAACTTATTTTGCTCACTGTTTTTAAGACAAAAATGCGCATAAAAATGTACTAACATACAGTATGGACACTCCCTGCCGCTCTCTAAATTCCGACCTCACCCTCGTCACCCAGATTGATACAGATTGGTGCTAGTTTGGTTCTAGAACGTAAAGTACTTCGCCGTGATTTTTTTTGCTCCGCGATTTGTTTTTAGAAATGACATTTCTTGCTCGTGGTATGAAATGTCCGGGGTGTAGTTATGGCCTCAAAGTAACGAAACAATAAAACATGTATTTGTTACAGAGTGCAGGGTGACCCCCGGCATGAGGTCGGGGGAGGGGGGCGAGGGCTCGGAGCTAGCCGAGTTCGGGGCGCGATGGCCGCCGCCCTACACGCCGGGCTACGGCTGGACGCGCTCAGCCACGCCGCAGCACCCGCCCGCGCACCACCTCGCGCGCCACTCGCGCTCGCAGCAGGTAACCACACCCTCGGCCTCCGTGCGACACAGTTGGTGACAGTTAGCTCAGTATTCGGGCAGATCTATACATGTATAAATAAAATGATAGAGGTCTGCCGTTCTGTGCGTATCACGTACAAACTACTGGATATATTTCGATCTGTTTTTTAGTTTTCATCAGATCAGCCGAAGGATGTGTACTGTTGGACAAAGGCCTCTCCAAGGATTTCCACGACGACCAGTTCTACGCTGCCCGCATCCAGCGGCTTCCCGCGACCTTCACCAGGCCATTTGTCCATCGAATGGGAGGCCGGCCTACGTTTTCCGTCTTTTTAGTTTTACCTTTTTAGAAACTTGGGTCTTTTCTAAAAAAACCCGCAAGTCACTTGCGGCTCGCGCACTGCTCACCCTCGATATCCAGGGGGCGAAACCACGGGCAACAGCTAGTAGTAAATAAAGTCTGAACAGAGGGTCAAAAATTTAGCCTTCATTTGTAATCTCTCTGTCAATTTATACTTGCGTCAGAATCGGAAACATTAACTTGTGCTTTTTCTGAAAGTTTGTATGAGATTAAGAAAATAGAAGAATATTGCAACTAATAGACTATTAAGTTCTTGTTATTTGGATAAAGCCTTAAGATAAAAAAAGTTTGTAGTTCTGCACAATATCACAACTCATGTCTTAGTAACCGCTACTATTTACTGGCCAGTGGTTGCAGGACAACCGGCACACGAGCTACGAGGCGGAGGACGCGCGGGCACGGGCGCGCGGGGGAGTCTACTACTCGCCGCCGGGCACTTCCTACACCATCGTGGAGCGGCCCGCCTCGTCTCACGGCCACCACGCCCCCTACACGCACCAGTACGGAGGGAAGCTCTCCAGAGCGCCCTATCTTGGTTCTTCCACCATCGGTAATAGCGCCGGTTAGTACTCCTACCGTACCTATAGTCAACAAAAGTGGCATAGAAAGTGTTGCCGAAAACCATGCGCAATGGTGACTCCTTCAATATCGTAGAACAGCCTACCTCGTCCCACGGCCACCGCGCCCTCGAATCGCACGCACCAATACGGAAGGAAGGAGCGCCCCATCTTGAGTCTCCCGGCATCGGTAATAAGTTAACCTTGGGTTGGTAAGTGTTGTTTTCTCAATAAAAGCGGCACACAAAGTGCATTAGAAAACCTTAAAGGCCTCGCCTAACAGCCACAACACCGCCTACTAGCACCACTATGGATGGAAGCTCTTTATCCATTAAGAGCACCACTTAGTATTAAAGCGTATAGGTATATTATTTTTGTACTCCCATTTGGTAATTTGCTTAATAATCATCATTACAGCTCATATACGTCCCCACCGAGGGGCTCGAGCCTATCCTGAATCAGGGCGATTGCTTAATAATACATAACCTCAATTCAAATCACAAAAGTATTCATTTCTACAAGTCGTTTCACAATGATCATTTCAAAACAAGACAACTGTACTACAATGAAACTTTTTAAATATTTTTATGGCTTTGGATTCTAAAACTCAATACATTTTTACGACAAAATTTCAATGTATTTTTATTTATTTCATGGTCGCAGAAAAAGTATTGTATGCCACTGCACGCAATTAGCCGTTGTAACACTCGTGCTGTCTATTGTGCCACTCAGTTTCGCTTCGTGGCACAAACTAACACTCATGGTACAATGGCCTTCATTATTTGTGGCATAAATAACTATTGTATATCTGACGTCGTCTCTTTCTCCCACAAGTAAGAAGATATTTTCCCAGAGGGCCCTGAAAACATTCATTACTCGTGCGCTAGATACTGACCTTATACGTGCCGCGATTATTGTCACTGCAAAAGTAGGGCAACACAAACTTCTTGAGAGTCAAGACCATCTTAACCTAACAAATCCATTCTCCCACCAGCTGCAACAAGCTTACGGAACAGCAGCAACCACCTGAGCGCGCCAAACGGCAAGAAGCGGCCGATATCTCCCGAGCAGGTGCTGCGGCTCTTCGGGCAGGGGGGCGCCGCGGCGCTTGGCAAGGCTCTGCCCCCTTCGCATCCCCCCGCGCCCGCGCCACTGCCTGCGCGCAGACACTCGCCCGCCAGCAGCCCCAGCAGCACTACGCATCATGTGAGCACAGGATTTATGTCTGATTTAGTTAAAACCCCATATCTTGGAAAAGTTAGGCCGTACTCCACACAAGACATGAGGGCATAGTCTGGATCGGTGTACGTTATTATAAGTCTACTGGCGAACCCCATGCACAATTCAAGTGTCTCGTAAAGCCTTGACAGTCAAAGACTTCTGAAGTTTGTCAGTTTTACTTTAGTGAATATGCACCAACGCGTTAATTAACTTCATTATAAGACATAGAAAACGATACTTTGTTCTACGTCCATGTATGGGTGACATTTGTATGGTGCGGTAATGAACAATCATCTTAGTCGATTACCATTGGGCACAACTAGTTGAACGGTTAAGTTGTCGGAGTGGCATGACGGGTTTTATTTATGCTATGTTAAGCTTTTAAAGCCCAAGTAATCTGCCTGAATCATTTATTCATTTAGCTTATGAGAAGAATATACCCGTAGGTACACGGATAAAAGGCTATAGATACACCTGAGTTCAATTAATATACCTGAAGTTTCAAAATACTCACCTGTTATCTTACTAGGATGCGTATAGTAACGAGCAATGAAAAATTTCTAGCGCACAATATGCAACATTATCGCTACCTGCTCGACTTTGCTACGAAGTAACGTTGTAACAATTCTGCTAGTAGCAACATCTTCCAAGTTTTTCTCACGTCAAATCGATTTATTTATATTTTCCTCACTGACTTTTCTTATTTTAGACAGGCGCATTCCCTCGAGCCTTAACGATAAGTGATCCATTACGAAAGTTATGACTACGTTAGACGTAGAATAAGAGTTTATTCTAACTTGAAGGTGAGCACAGCTAGAGAGTGAGAGTATCACATTATATTCGGTTGAATAACTCAACATGTCAACAAGACATCATCGTCGTAGTAATGCAAATATCGATTTAATATCCACTAGGACGATAAAGCTGTTTACGTTCGCGGTTACAAAAATAGCGCGTCGTGTTGCCACAGGGCCTCGGGGTTGGGTGTCGTACGAGTAAATAATTCTAGGGTGAGGCCGCACCAGTCGATAACACTACTTTATTCATGATGCGACAGCGGTCGTACCGCTTAGGAAGTCGCGATCAAGATGGATGTGACTACGATTAAACAAAAGCCATTTAATTAATCAAAATTTCAAGTTTACGGCTCAAACTTAATTTCCAGGTCTGAAACGATTGATTATGATTTGCTCGGCAGTTATTGTACACGAAGACTGAAAAGAAAGCGGTTATAAAATTGACTTTTTACGAGTATATGTTGGGTGAGGCGTCCAAAGGTTTTATTAAAGTTTGAAGGCGTGTCCACACCAAGCCCATCAAAGCTTGGTTAGAACTGGACGTAAACGTCATCGTAACACCAGTCGATAGCAGGACCTAGCATTGGTAATACCTCATACGTGCTCATACCTCAAATATAAGATTTTTTTTTTTAATTCGAAAGTGTCTGTCTTTGTTTTAAATTTAAAGTTGGAGTGGAGAGTGGAGTTATATTTCCCGTTACTTGCCAATACGAAAAGAGGTGTTCAATTTTCTAACGGCGTCCGTGATTTTGAGTGTCCTCATATTTTATTATTGGAACCAAATCGAATTTTCGTAGTTTGGATGAACGGAAATAGGATTGCTACTAAATTATCAGTAACCTTGATTTTTAAAATGAGAGCATGAAAAGGAAGTTTTAAAGTGATCACGTGATGTTTCTGAGTATTGTAGAGTGTAAAGACTCTGAGTATCCAGTTTCAGCTTCAAATTGGATTCTATCGACAACCATGAGGTAAAGTAATCGATAACCCTCCATAATGTTTTATTTAGGATCAATATATTAAACTTTTCATTTACAAATGTTTTCTAATATGTGAGTGAATTAGAAATTAGGAGATCCGCAAGAGAAACAAAATAATGTAACCGACATAGCTCAAAAACTCGCGCAATGGGCGGGGCACATGGCTCGTAAAACGGACGGCCATAAACAGGAAAGTTATCGAGTGGCGACCGCGCATAGGAATCCGTAGAGTAAGCAAGCGTAGCACTCGGTGAACCTATGACTTGGTGAAGGTAGATACGCAGGACTAGTTATTGTGGAAATAATTCGACTGAGATGATGCTGATGATTCAAAAATGTAACTACCTATATTCTGTTAATGTCTACTTATTGTTAAATATCAATAGCGCTTAACAATTTGTTAGAATGTGGAATCATTTTGGATGAAAAGGAGATGATGCTGATGATTCAAAAAGGAAGTATATGTAACCACATATATTCTGTTAATGTCTACTTCATGTTAAATATCAAAAGCGCTTCACAATTTCTGTTAGAAAGTGGAATCATTTTGGCATCGAATATCGAGCAATCTATAGACTGATATCAAATCAATCTGAAGTTGTTCATCATTCCAAACTTCATAGACGTAAGTAGGAAGTTGTTAATCATTTAAGGGCGCTGAAAGTTCTACAAGAGCTGTCAATAGTCTCGCCGGGCTTCGGGCCCGGGCCGCATTTTGTGACTGATTACACGAACAACACTTGTTGATAACGCGATCTGGCTGTATGATAAAGCGTGCAGCGTGGTGTATTTATTTATTTTATTTTATTCCATTCGGAAAACATACAGCTTTAACAACATAAGTATATAAGAGAATAGTAGGTATCTAAGAAGCCATTATGAAGTTTTCACAAAATAGATAGTATTTCAAACTTAATTATTTCTTAATGTCAAAAGTGGAATAACTCCGAATATTCGCAGTCGTCACTACTGGCTTTGTTACCACTGGGAACGAATGGGATTTTTTTCCCATTCGTCACCATTGGGGGCGGCACAAAAATTCTTCGCCAGTATTCTACAGCACGTAGTAAAGTGGGGAGTAGAGTCACACCCCGGACACTTTATACAACGGGCGAGAAATGACATTTCTAAAAACAAATGAAATTACGGCGAAATTATATACGTTCAAGAACCAAACTTAAACCAACCTGTATCAACCTGGGAGACGAGGGGGTGAGCAGGGAGCGGCAGGGAGTGTCCATAATGTATATTAGTACTAATATGTATAGGTACTTTGGTAGATTGGTGATTAAAGTGGAGCGGAGAGTAGAATGTTGGATAGTAGAGCGGAGTGGAGAGTCTGCACGTACGTGCTAAGCAGGAATAATATTATAATCTGTGTCTATAGGATGTGATCAACTTTCTGGATACTTTTTAAATACTTTCTAAGACTTACCATTTGATTAGCTACGAATCCTTACTGATATTATAAACTAGCCGTCCGCCCGCGGCTACGCCTGCGTTGTTTCGATTTTCCCGTGGAAATAAAACGTTTTCCCGGGGTAAAAAGTAGCCTTTGTCCTATTCCAGGACCTAACCTACATTTATGTGTCCCAAGTTTCATGCCGATCCGTCCAGTGGTTGAAGCGTAAAAGAATAACATACATCCATACAACCATAAATACAAACTTTCACATTTATAATATTTGTAGGATGTGAAAATGTGTTTGTTTGTTACCTTTTTACGCTTTAACACTTCAACCAATTTTAACGAAATACGGCATGGAGGTAGCTTTTAACACGGGCAAGGACATGGGATACTTTATAACCCGTGAAAATGGCGTAGACAGACGCACGCAGTTTCTGAGGAATCTTTAAAAAAACTTTATTGGTTGATTTTTTAACATAGCATAGGAGCAACGGTTTGTTGTGATTTTTTACTCTGAGATGGTTGAGGGGGTGGGAAATAACATAGATTACTAATTAGCATAGCCTGAGACAGTTCCCGAAGGATCTAGGGAAAACTCATTTCCAGGCTCGCGCACGTTGGCGTCGCAACAGAGCAATGGACTGACGTGATTTTTTGCATAGAAATAGTTGAGGGGATGGGAAGTGACATAGTTCCCGAGAGATCTGGAGTAAACTCCTATCTACGCTTGCAAGCCGCTTGCGGCTCGCGCACCACTTACGCTCAAACACAGTCATAAAAACGATTTCCACGCGAGCGAAGCCGCGGGCAAAAGAAAGTGAGTAATAAGAAAATTAAACGGTAACCTAACGCTATTGACTCCTGCCAAATATTGAGGAACTATTTAGATTAGAGCACGAGGCTAAACGTCAGTGCCGCATTCAGAAATAAATACTAAGAATCATTTGAGGATCTATCCTTTTTACAGGAAATAAGAAACTACGTATTATAATCATGTGTACGCAAAACTCAATGTGCATTTCCAGCAGCGCATTATTAAGTTCTGACTTCGGCTCTGTCTTTAGAAAACGTGTAAATTCGCATTGTGCGCACTGAGCCCGCAATATGAAAAATACGTGAAGAGATTTTGAAGCAATTGAAATTTGTCCACCAGGAAGACTCTCAACTAGCCATAGAAAGTTAAATTTAAAAATTGATGCTGCGAGAATAAAAAAATAAAATAAAATATAACTTATTTGCTTAGTTTTGAGTACAAAATTTGTTGTTAATCCTTACTAATATTATAAATGTGAAAATGTGTTTGTTTGTTTGTTAGCTTTTCACGCTTCAATACCTTAACCAATTTTGGTGAAATTTGGCATACAGGTAGCCTGTGTCACTGGGAAGGACATAGGATACTTTTTATCCCGTAAAAATAGCATAGTCCGCAGATGCAGTTCCTGAGGGAACTAAAAAAAATCCTCTTTTTTGATTAATTTCTCTAACATCGCAACGGACCAATGGCTTGCTGTGATTTTTTGCACAGATATGTTTGAGGGGGTGGGATATGACATAATTTACTAATTAGCATATCCCGACATAGTTCCCGAGGGATCTGGGGAAAACTCATTTCCACGCTCGCGCACGTCAGCGTCTTTAAAACGGAGCGACGGATTATAGTGATTTTTGTATAGGATTGGTTGAGAGGGATGGGTAGTGACATAGACTGCTAATCAGAATAGCCAGATATAGTTCCTGAGGGATCTGGATAAATCTCCTGACCACGCTCGGGAGCTTGCGGCTCGCGCACCACACACCCTCGAAGACAGTCATAAAAACGATGTCTACGTGGGCAAAGTCGCGAGCAAAAGCTAGTTTACAATAAATTAAAAAGTTTCTTTCAAAACCTGCTCATCATTTAAGCGTGCAAATATTTAAGGTGAACTTTCTTAATTAAATTATTATGCATATTTATGTCAAGGTATAAATTCTTTCATTGAATAATAAAATTATTTATTAACCATTTATGTAGGTTTTTATAAAGTTTAATTTATCATCGAATTGGCCTTTGTCGTACTGCAAATGTATGATGCCTGGCATTCACTGTAGCTGTAGGTAGTGAGTAGGAAATACGCGAGGCGGAGCGCACCCACTTTGAGATGCTAAACGTTACTCTATGAAGCTTTCTGAGCGCAGAATTCGAAATGCTATGCTAATATCTTAATAAATGAGATATTATATTATTGGTCCCCAGGAAGCTCGAGTTTTTATACAAAAGTAGTTCCGCTATAATATAAAAACTGTAGGCTGGATTGAATCTAAACATTTCAAATATATTGAGTAGACACATATCGATGTTTGTGATTCATTTTTATCGTAGTAAATTGAAACATAACTAAACAAAGGCTTAAATTAGTTTTGTACTGAAAGTTTTAAAACTGCTCTTATTTTTTTTTTCGTTTTTAACCGACTTCAAAAAATATATACGGTCAAATTGAGAAACCTCCCTTTTTTTTGAAACCGTTTAAAAAGTAGGAGGTTCCTCAATTCAACCGTATATACTCGTTTATTTTTTTTATGTGTGTTCACGGATAACTTCGTCGTTTATGAACCGATTATAATGATTCTTTTTTTTTGGAAAGGAGATATCATGATAAGGAAACCAGGATCTGTTGAAGGCATCCCAGAGAAATCGAGGGGAACCTTAGTTTCCTGTCTTAAGTCGTTTTTTTTATTCAAAATTATATATTAGTACATCGAAAACTAATTACAAACATCGATATGTATACTCATCGCAAAGTTCGGATTCAATCCGGCATGTAGTTTTTACATTAAAGCGGAAATACGTTTGTATGGAAACTCGATCCTCGTTAAACGGCTATTTTAAACTACGGATTAAATATTTGTAAAAAAATATATTTTATGAACTAGGTGTTGTATATAGATATCTCCTCATTTCACTCACCGTAACTCCTGTAAGACAGGCTATTTAATGTTACACAAAAGACCTGCTAAAAGGCAGAAACTTTCCAGGAAAATGTAAGCAATGAACCTGAGAAACATAGAAAATAACCCAACAAATTTTATTAACAATTAAAAACATGAAAACATTACCCCTCCTTGTAAGGCAGTCGGGTTAAAATGTACCCTTTGACACTTTCGGGATCAATCTAACGACACCTCGCAGTCCAAAATCCATCAAGCCTTTTAGGCTACTACGCATTCACACATACATAAAATGGTCCAAAAATATTTTTCTTCAATTTTTGGATAGGCCACCCCCTCCCCCATTTTTGTTACCTTGTTACTGACGTAAAATTTCAACTTCCTAGGTCATGTGCAAGAGGATGCTCACGGAGTGTAATTTTTTCTTTGTAAATTACCCTCATGTGATGAATGATTCCTCTTGCTTCGGCATTTGGTCAAGACCCTGCTTCACTACCGGTTTCCCGAAGCACTATAACACGAAAGAAAGAAATCTAAAATATAATTAAATGCCTATATCAGAGAATCTTTCGTGCCAAATTATCTGCTTTACCTAACTTGACGTCTTGGATAACAAGAAAGTGTACCGTCTCCCGGTGCTTGTCTCTCGTAGTAATAGTGAAAAATTGCTAGGGTGCCAAAACTAACAGCAGGAATAGGTGAAAATACAGATATTGTGGTCTTGAGTTTGTTGGAGAAGTCGAATATCAAAGAAAAAGTACAAGCTATGGTTTTGATACAATTTCATCTTACACAGGAGTCCGAATAAGAGCATGTGCTTGCTCCTTGAAGCAAGTATTGACCCCCAATGTACTATGACCGGCTTGTCGCCATCAAATGATAGAAACAATACTTGTAAAAGTATTTACTTTGTGTTTTGTCTAATCGAGCTCTCCGGAAATTCCTTTGTTTAAAAGGTTTCGAGAGGTTTGGCAGAATTATTCCCGTGAAAATTATAAAGGGCTTGATATAGACTGACTCGGTGGCTCAGTGGTTAGCCCTTGACTACTGATCCGAGGGTTGTGGGTTCGATCCCCACCCAGGGCAAGCATTTGTGTGATGAGCAGATTTGTTTGCTCTGTGTCTGGGTTTAAATATCTATATATGTATGTATTTAAACGTATATAAGTATGTATATCAGTCTCTGGTAACCCATAACACAGGGAATCCTACTTTGGGGCCAGATGACCACGTGTGATTTGTCCCAGAATATTTATTTATTTATTTATAGATCCAGAAATAGAAGCATTTGCTCAAAGTACCCTAGAAATTCTTGCGAAAGCGTTAGCCAGAGGAAGACAAGTTCAAGATGACTATACTTCGAGAGCTTATCGAACTCACTGCGATCGTTCACAACAAAGTAATAAAAGTAAAGTAGTCAATAAGATTGATTGGCGATCCCCTGGGCCAATACATCATGCACGTTGGATGGCAAAATTGCTGCATACCCACAAGATTTATTTGTTTAGAGATCAGAAAGTACTAAATCTGACCAAAAGGGAAGAGAAGGCAGTTCCTGGGTTCCTCAAGTTTTGTGCGCTAATTTACACAACAGCATGGGTCAATGAAGCTGCTTTGGCAGCTAAAGCATCAGGCAACGATCTACAAATGTAAAAAAACATCGTAGCATATGAAGCTGTTGGTTGAGAGGTCACAAAGGTGATTATGCATGCATGTATAAATATTTGTTCGACGATAACTCGAGTATCGTTGTTCGGAACGTCATGAAAGGTAGGCGAATTAATGAGACAATAACTTCACAAATTAATTAAAAATGAAAAACCCGACATCATCAAAACCTAAACCTAAAATATCTTGCGTCACTCATGAGATCAAGACGAAACTAACGACACCTCGCACTCCAAAAATCCATAAAGCCGTTTTAGCGTGCCAAATAACAACATACATACATACACTCTGAAAACAGAACCATGCTTCTGGCGCAGTCAGGATAAAATATTTTTTTATGTTTGAACTTCGAAATCGAAATAGCTCCAGGGGTTGCCAAGGTAGGGGGTTGTAAGAGGGGGTCGAAAAATGTAATGTTAAAACAATGACACGGTGAAGTGCCCACTAGAAAAAAAGTATTCTTATTTTAGACTTATGATGTGAGATAAATACGAGATAAATAAAAAAAACAACTTAAATGTTGAAAACATGGTTTCTTTAAGCACCACTAGATGGCGTTGGACGGGTTGGTTGTTCAGGGAGAGCTCTTAGATCGATTAAGCGTTTAACATTTCGTAATTTCCATACTAAGCTTACCTGTTTATTACCTTTTTATTATTTAACCGCCTACGTGGCGTAATGGTTAGTCCATTGGCTTCACACCAAGAGGTCGCGGGTTCGATTTCCGGCGGGGTCAACTTTGTAAGACTCGGTTTGGTTGGTGGTAGGGCATTTTCATAGCCCGCCTGGCTAGCTATCACCATCTTATCTAAGTCTTGCCGCCAAAGATCAGTGTTAACAGCATTGATGTGTTCCGGCTTGAAAATAAGATAGCCAGATACCTATTGCGTTGGGGAATCTTGGTAAGCCCGCTTCCATCTTCGACATCATCGTCACCTACCATCAGATGAGATGATGCCAAGGGCTTATCAATAGGGAACATGCAATATTTTTATTTTTGCTTTCATTTTAAAGAACTCCATGCAGAATAAACCAGGAGTATATTAAAAAAATAAAAAACTTGTTTTTTTAATTTTAAATGCGGTTTTAAAGTAACCGTTCAAATTTGCGCGCGCAAACGGACGTATAGTTCCGATGACGTCACTCCTGTCTGTCACTCAGACCAAAGAGAATATAATACATTACAAAAAACAAGTTTTTTTATTTTTTTTATATACTCCTGGTTTATTCGGCATGGAGTTCTTTAAAATGCAAGCAAAAAAAGCGAAAAATAAAAATATTGCATGTTGCCTATTGTGAATAAAAAAGGAACTTCTATTTTATTCAATGAGTACCTACATCGCGAGGTCACAGTAACTGTAGAAAATATACTAAAATATACTATACTGTTAGGAGCGAATCACTGTAGTATATTTTCTGCTCTAAAGCTAGCTTCATTTGACGAGCAAGCGAAGTTCTCTGAGTCTAGTGGAACAATTCGGCGTTTGTATGTATGTACAAATATTTTCTACGATAACTCGAGGGTCATCGATCGGAACGTCGTGAAATTTGGTGGGCGAATTAAGGAGACAAAAATATTTTTAAAGTTCAAAAATAAGCCAAATTGCTGAGATACAGGGGGTTATAGGAAGGGTTCGAAAAATCTAATGTTAAAATAATACCTCGGTGAAGTGCCCACTAGGAAAAAACCGCGTTATAAACGATACGTTTTGTACGAGATAAAAAAATAACTTAATTGTGTAAACATGGTTTCTCTAAACACCACTAGATGGCGCTGGACGTATAGGTTGTTCTGGGAGCTCTTAGATCGACATTTCATAATTTCTATACTAAATCTACCAATAAAAAGGTAGGTTTAGTATACTTTTTAAAACGAGTACATCGCGAGTTCACAGTTCGGGGCGTACCACTCGTCTTATATTTTGTCAGGGAGATATTGGAGGATTAAATACTGTTATGTTTAATAAACAACAGATAAGCCCTGCCTTATCATAATCTCACGTGATGGTAGGACAGTGTCGATGCTGCCGAAGATAGAAGCGGGCTTATCAAGATTCCCCCAAAGCAATTCCCCATTGTTGACCCACTAGCTAACTCTATGAAATTAACTCCTTTATGGGTCTGGGCTTTAGCAAATATAAAATGCTTGCCTCCACTTTGATATGCTAAACGGGTGCTCGGGTCGGCATTGTCTGTGTATGTCAGCTGTATATTGCCTTTATCGCTCATACACTCGGCGGCTGTATTACGGCATCCGAACGGTAACAAGACTTTGCACTGGCCCACAAGCGGTCATAGCTCAAGTGCGATTTGCGTTGTTGGTTCGATCACACAGAATAACTGACCTGAAGCATGGTCATTACCTGGATGGGTTTGACTGTTAGTGGCATTTTTTCGACCGTTTGTGGTTTGCAAGGCACGTTAAGCCGTCGATGGCGGTAGCTATCACTAGATCGTAGCCACATGGTAGCCACCGAAATCGGAATAAATGGTAGCACTCGTTAAGCCAAGTCAGATGCTTAGCGGTTTGTAAAAAAATCTGACAGTGGGGTTCGCCACAAGCCCACAACCTCCATCAATCCTGACTTAGCCACCGTCACACCCTGGACACTGCATACAACGGTCGTGAGATGACATTTGTAAAAACAAATGATGGAGCAAACAAAATCACGACGAAATCCTATACGTTCGAGAACCAAACTATCACCAATCTGTATCAATCTGGGTGACGAGAGGGTGAGGTCGGAATCTAGAGAGCGGCAGGGAGTGTCCATAGTCCATACTGTATGTTAGTACTAATATAATATATACTTTGCCCCCGTGTGTGGAGTATGGCCTAACCTTCCCGAGTTTAGAGACGGAAGAGGCCCGTGAACTACAGTGGGGCGATTTATGGGTTATTAATGATGTAAATGGCCCACAATATCAAGAGTAACTTTTGTGCCAGTGATGCTGTCGTAGGAATATTCTTAATTTTCTATAAATTTAGGTGCCATTCAAATATTTGTTTAGAAACTGAATAAATCAGAAAAACAAGCAGTGCCGCCGGCTGTAGGTAGTGAGTGAGATAAAAAAACGAGCGAGACCTACAGTACTCGCGTATGATGTGTAACAAATCACTGTTACACATTTCCGTCCCATTTCACGAAATCACTCCCACAAATTGCAGGAAAGCGAGAGCAAAGCTCATTCGTCAGATCGAATAGCGCGCGCTTTCGCGACTTCCTGTTACACATTTCCGTCCCATGTTACACATTTCCGTCCCATTTCACGAAATCACTCCCACAAATTGCAGGAAAGCGAGAGCAAAGATGTTACACATCAAAAATACCTCCTATTAAAAAAAATCGGCCAAGTGCAACTTGGTGTCACACAAACAGTGTTCCGCACCAAAACTTTAACAACCAAGAGAACAAGACCTCTCAGTACACATTTTGTAAAAAAAGAGTTTGGCGTTTTGATTAAAATTTTTGTAACACGTAATATTATGTACCCAACTCAAGGGCAAATAAACGAATTCTGATTCTGATTTTGATTCTGATTCTGGCTTATAAAAATATGTTTAGTTTAATATTCTCACATGAAGCTCTTTCATTTGATTTATAACACGCTATACTTTGCAAAACCTTTTTTTTCTAATTTACCTTCCAAAAGTGCTCCCTATGTTTAAAGTTCACTTATTTTTTACACGTCCGTCTTTGGGTCACTGATTTACAAATGTGTACCAATTTAAACTCAATCGGTTCAGTAGTTTCGAAACGAATTGGCTGAGACAGATCGACGGACGGAGAAAAAGACACACGAGTGATCCTTTATTGGTTCCGTTTTACCTTTTGCGCTACGGAACCCTAAAAATATGTGTTGTACAGTTATACCGAAAGCGCACATTTAAAAGACACCAAACAGAGTTTATTAATGAACTGATTATAGTGAATAAGTTAGTAAGTAAGTTGGTCTATAGGATTATCCCACCTCTTCCCGTGGGTGTCGTAAGTTAGGATGGTCAGCAGCGTCCGTTCCACATACTGTGCCACCACATCGCAAACTGCAACCGCCAACCCGCCTGCCAAGCGTGACGATTACGACGAAACCCCCCAACTCGGGGAGGCCCATGTCCAGCAGGGGACGTCATTTGCCTGATGTGATGATGATTATGATGACATAGGTAAGTAAATAATAAGTTTATTTTATTGTCGTTTGACATAATTTAAGGTTGTCTGGAAGAGATTGCTTTTAGCAATAAGACCGCCTGCTATACATCATATAAACTATCCTTAAGAATTAGCTTTAAGCAATTGTATTTTGGTGTACTGTCATCATATCAGCCAAGGATTTCTACGACGACCGGTCCTGCGCTGCCCGCATCCATCGGCTTCCCGCGATCTTCACTAGGTTGTCGGTCCACCGCGTGGGAGGCCTGCCTACGCTACATTTTCCGGTGTACTGTAAGTGTAAATAAATAAAACAATTTCTTATTCCGCAGGCGATATACCGGGGCGGCGAGCGAGAGCGGCCTTACTCCTCGGGGGGCGCGCCGCCGCCGCCATCGGAGCCCACTACGCGCACCGTCACGATGAGCCGTGACCCCGCTGACTCGCACGGCTTCGGCATCTGCGTCAAGGGCGGCAAGGAGGCGGGTGAGGATTCGGCCTTCTCGCTGCTATAGCTGTATTATTAGCCACGATCCTGTCTACTCGCATGGCTTCGTTATCATATTAGGACAAGGGTCAAAAGTAACGTCATTATGAGCCGCGACCCCGTCGTGTCGCATCTGCGTCAAAGGTGGTAAGGAGACGGGTGAGGCTTCAGGTTTTTCGCTGCTATCTGAAAATATCAAGTGTATGAGTCCGAAGTAACTTCATTTTGAGCAGCGACTACGTCAAGAATGGCAAGGCACCTCCTTGTGAGAAACGAAGAAGACCGAACTTCTTGCTTCTAGCTGTAGATAATCAGAAGGGTTAGAATAACGTCACAATTAGTCGCGACCCCGCCAACTTGCACGGTTTTGGCATCTGCGTCAAGGGCAGCAAAAAGGTGGGTAAGAGTTCGGTTTTCTTCTGTTAGCTGTAAATATCAAAGTGTCAGAATGATGGCTTTGGCATCTGCGTTAAGGGCGACAAAGAGGCCGGTGAGAGTTAACCTTCTTGCTGATATTCAGTATTCTTTGGCTGTGGACAAGTGTCAGAAGTGACATCGCGTGATCCACAATTCCGTCGGCTCGCACGCCTTTGGCATCTGAATCAAGGGCATAAGAGCATACTTAATGACTGAGAAGAGGGAATGAATGCCTTCGGCTTTTATGATGTTAGCTACTAGAACTGTAAGAAAGAGATGTTGGAAGGAGGTGACGATAACTGTTGTGATTAAGGACTTCTATTAAAAGTATTAACACCAAAATAAAATGCACCACCGCCACCGGTAGGTGCGTATCAACCGTTATTAGAGTCTTTTATAGGTTAAATGGGATCACATTGTAAGAAAGTCGGAGAGTCAGTAAAAGTAATGGCATTTTGGTAAAGAAATGTATCGATTTTACATTCGGGTAGGTGTATACGTGTATAGCTAAACCAGCGCCGCGATCCGTACATGACGTAACGTTATAATACCATACGGGGTTAAAATCGATTGGAAACAATTTGAGGAGGCGTATAAATAGCCCGAAGCGATCAAAGTATTAATCAATTACGAGCTGCTATTTGTAGTATGCTATCCATCCATCCCCCAGACAGGCTTGTTAGTCGGCCCAACAACAGTTTAAATTGGGTAACTGTGCGAAAAACGCCGTTTTATTTGCAACAATAAACATATTGTATTATGTATTTTAAAACCGTATGTTGCTCTCTGGGATTTTCACTTGGGTGCTGAAATATCCTATGTAGATTATTTCGTACGTAGAAGAATTTGTTTTTATGCTCGGATTTTAGTATGCACACAGTCGGCACATTTTAAAACAAGTTTGTACATTTCATTTTAAAATGAAGCTAATGTTTTTGTGTTAGAACGGAAGACAAAATCATAGTATTACGATATAGCTTACAGTAGCGCAACTCCTTTGATGTCGCACGATGCGCCACCGGCCCATACTAGCCTGTAGTCAGCCTGGCAAACTCGCGGAGTTTTCCAGGCTGTGCCCCACCGCCCGCTGCCCCGCAAGTACCCTTTCGTTGCGTAAGTACGTTCGTTGCGCTACTGTTAGCCGCTATATTGTAGATAATACTGTGAAAAAAATATGGGGTTCTTGTCATGTTTAATATGTGTAAGATGTGACTTCTCATGTCATATTGTTTTCGTGTCCAAATGACAGTATTTGTTTTTTAGCAATGATTTTATTGACATTATTAGATTGTTTGTTTTTATTTTTTTATTATCTGTCATCATGTAAGGATCTTATGACCATCAGAAACATGCACATGCACCTATTTTAAATAAAAAATTTGAACCTTTTTAATCTGAATCTGTGTGTAATAAAAAAGCCGGCATAGTGCGAGTCGGACTGTAGCTTCAATGCGCCCTCCGCTTTGCGTCTAAGCTAGCACAAGTATACGACGACTTGGAGGGTAGGATTGAGGTGTTAGAGCATGCCGGGGTCTAATTAGTGCAATAAAAGTATTTTATTACCACCAATAACTTTAATAGAACATGAAAAAGGTATAAAAATATTAAAATATATGATACGCAATAAAGTAAGGAATTAAAGACAGTGATCACAATAAAAAAAAGAGATATCGAAATCTGACTACACTGTAAAAAGTTATGCGTGTTCATACATAAAAAAAAATTATGGGTAAACCTGAGAACCTCCTCCTTCTTTGAAGTCGCTAGTCGGTTAATAACCGTCCAAGTGTGAGACGAACGAATGAATGAAAAACATATTTCTGTCGCTCCCTAGGACTCCAACTTTTTTGGGTTTTTAATGCAAATCGATCAGCTCTTTACTATGTATGAAAAGTCCATTTTAGGGTTCCGAACTCAATAAGGAACCCTTATAGTTTCGTCATGTCTGTCTGTCCGTCTGTCGCGGCTTACCTCAAAGACTATTCGTACTAGAAAGCTGTAATTTAGCAACATACATAATTCAACATATTAATTACGCCGACAAAGTGGTATAAAAATACCTGAAAAAAAACTTTTTTAGTGTACATGTTGACGCACCCTATCGTGTGGGGTATCGTTGGATAGGTCTTTCAAAACTACTACTACTAATACTAAAACTCCTGAGGGAACTATTTTTCGATTCAGCTTTAAAGTGCTAACTTTTGATATCTTTATCTTTATATATATATATAAATCTTCTGTCCATGTGTTAGTCATTGAACTCCTCCTAAACGGCTGGACCGATTTCGCTAATTCTTTTTTTGTCGAGTTCGTTATTGTCAGCAGAAGGTTCTTATGTAGGGTAGGGTAGGGTAGGGTAGGGTAGTGTAGTGTAGGGTAGGGTAGTGTAGGTTAGGGTAGGGTAAGGCAGTGTAATGTAATGTAAGGCGGTACGTAGTTCGCCGGGACAGCTAGTATTTTATATTACATATAATAAAATGTAACTTGAACACATGTTTCAATCGCCCTAATTCAGGAGAGACTCGAGCCCCTCAATGGTAAGCAGACTCTCTTAGTTTAGGCACACCCCGGACACTCCATACAAACGAGCGAGAAATGATATACATAATTATAACTGACGTATCTATAGGCAAGAATGCAGGTAGGGTTGAATCACACCGGCGGTATTGGTCACGAAATGTTTGTTAGTTATTTACTGCATGCACACTGCAAGATATATATACTGTGCTGCAAGCAACAATCAACAGTTATCTTACATGATTAAGTAACTTACATGGATAACATTATTCATTTGTTCTTCAAACACAGGAGCTTTTGTCCGTGAAACAATCTCATTTAGCAACCTACAATAATAGTCAATCTCAATCTATAATTCCGAGATCACATTTTATAATATCACACCACTAGATATTTCTATACAACTCATACTTTCACACCATCTAATCAAATTATTACAAACAATAAAACGAACATAATATCTCACAAGCCACAATAACAAACACTAACATGTGACATATGAAAAACATAAAGGAACTACATTTCTAAAAAAAAAAGATACAGCTAGTATGAAGGTTCATAGGAACTGATTGTTCTTAGATTTGGTCGTATAATATTGGTGGTCAGCCAATCATGATACGAGGCATGCTGAGACGCCGCGGTCGCCTATTGGCGTCGAGCGGTGAGCGGCGCGCAAAGTAAATATAAGTGATGTTAATCGCGCATGCGTAGTTCGTCCTTTACGTTCGGTAACTAGTTACTTTTTATTCCGGTGTACAAAATCACAGCGGCGCGCAAAGTGAATATAAGTGACGTTTATCGCGCTTGCGTAGCTCGTCCTTTACGTTTGGTACCCAATCTACATCCAATCTGAGTGACGGGGGGGTGAGGTCGAATTTAGAGAGCGGCAGGGAGTGTCCATACTGTACGTTAGTACTATTATATATACTGTGGTTTAGGAGTAATAGTCGACCAACTTAAGGAATGCAGTTGGATTTAAAAAAAAGGTTTATAGATTCTCCATACATAAGGTTCAATTAACAACTGTAAATATAATTTTGTTTTTTAAAATATACATTATTTTTTTAAGACTACGGAACCCTACTTTGCGCGAGTCCGACTCGCACTTGGCCGTTTTTTTTTTTTTGCGAAATCACCATTGGTTCCTTGAGGGAAAGTTGTTCAAACCTCGTGTCGGTCTTTAAACCAGTCACGCTTTCTAGACCTAATCAGTAATCATTGCGAGTATTACACTGTGTGGTTGTCTGTCAGGTGTAGGGGTGTACATATCCCGGGTGGAGGACGGGTCGGTGGCGGAGCGCGCGGGGCTGCGGCCCGGGGACTCCATCCTGCAGGTCAACGGGACGCCCTTCTCCGGCATCTCGCACGAGGACGCGCTCAAGGTAACTTATTAATGAAAAAAGTTAACTTTACTTATTAATGAAATTGATAGGTAGAGTTTGGCAATCAGCTAATCTATTAACAGTTTTTATTAACTTAACCGCCTACGTGGCGTTATGGTTAGTCACATCAGGAGATCGCAGGTTCGATTCCCGGCGGAGTATAACTTTTTATGACTTGGTTCTATTAGTGGAATGGCATTTTCTAAGCCCGTCTGGTTAGCTACTACCATCTCAACTTAGTCATGCCGCCAAGCAAGCAATCAATGTTAAAAGCATTTGATGTGTTCCGGCGAGAAGATAAGATAGCCAGTTCCCCATTGCGTTGAGGAATCTTGGTAAGCCCGTTTCCATCTTCAGCATCATTGTCCCCTACCATCAGGTGAGATGATGGCAAGGGTTTATCAATTTATGGATAAAGAAAGGTGATTTTTTTGCAGGGTAAAATTGAAATCGTTGAATTTAATATTTTTTAACTGCGCATCTACTTATGAAACTGTTAAACTTTCCAATATGGAAACTATACAATCGTAGCACAAACAATTTTGACTTCCCATACGAAGTAGGCCAATCCATATTATAAATTTTAATTTGGATGAAATATGACAAATTTTCTTCTATCGGTTTTTTTAAATAAACGTCAAAAATTTTTGAGCTCTCCATACGAAAATGATCAATCAATTTGTATGGAGACTATTTTTTGACGTTTAAAAATTAGTAGAGCAAAAGTTCAAGTGAATTATAATCCCAACAAAACATAATGTTACAAAAAAAATACAGAGATTTAAATGGGTAGGTACCACGTTCTATAGTGGTTTCTTAAGTCATGCTACGGCACTTCAATTTGAAAAATATATCTTAGACTTCTGCAAATAATAGAGAATGTACAACGGTTTTCGGTTGCTTAAAAACAATTTGTTGTGCTACTAATGGTGTAACTTGGCAAGTTTTCACTATCCAATTATATTCTATATTGGCCTTTATTTTAAAAAGTAAGCTTCGTATGTTTGGCGGCTTAAGTACTTAAACTTGCAAAGTTACACCATTTAGTATCACAGAACATAAAAAAAATTTCGTTTAAACAACTGAAAACCGTATTACATTCTCTATTATTTGGAGAAGTCTCAAATTAATATTTAAATTTGAAGTGCCGTAGTTATGATTTAAGAAACCACCATAGAACTTGGTACCTACCCAATTAGATCTCTGTAAGTTTTTTGTATCGAACTTGGCTCTCTTTCACATTTATGTTTTGTTGGGATATCGTTATTTTTTGTAAAGTATTAATATTTATTTCCTGTATCCAAGAAAAATACATATATTATATTTTTGGTAGTACGAAACCCTTAGTACTAGAGCCCGATTTGCACTTGACTGGTATTTATTTTTCCTTATTATACCTAATAACCTATTTTGATCCTAAATCTTAAGTTCAAAAGTGACCTGGTAGTGGTTTATTTAATTATTTTGATGAGTTGTGTGATGGTACGCAACCCTAATTTTGCGAGTCCGACTCGCACTTGGTCAGTTTTTATTTTTCCTATGTATACGCTTAATAACTTACCTAAATGCCTAACAAGTTTCTAAGTCACCTGGAAGTTAATTTTGATCAATAGTAGTGGTAGGGAACCCTAATTTCGCAAGTCTGACTTTTTTTTTCGGCAGTTTTTTGATTTTATTTCTTTGTATATACCTAATAACTTATCTCGATGCCTAATTTGAAGATTATAACTTACCTGGAATATAATTTTGGAATGGAATATATTTTGATGAGAAGTGGTGATACGAAACCCTTAATGCGCGAGTATGACTCATACTTGGCTGTTTTTGAATTTTTATTTTTTATTCGTCCAATAACCTACTTTTTGCCAAATTACAAGTTTCTAAGTTACCTGGAAGAGGTCCATATATTTTGGCGAGTAGTGGTGATACGTAACCCTTGGTGCGTAAATGCGACTCTCACTTGGCCGTTTTTTGAATTCCTCCATTGTAAACGTCCAATGAAGTCGCTAGATTCGGGCAGCGCAGGACCGGTCTTCGTGGAAATCCTTCGGGGGAGGCCTTTGTCCAAAAGTGGACGTCTTTCTGCTGATATGATAATGATACGTCCAATTACAGGTGACATGATATCAGGCTCATCAATTGCGGATTTAAAAAAATAACCTACTTTGATGCCAAACTTCATGTCAGCTTGAAGTGGTCTATAATTTTGATGAGTTAGTCATAAAAATGGTGATTTTCGGACGTCGATACCTCAGAAATGGTAAAAGACATATTTTTAGAAAAACCATAGGCACCCCCTAGATTATGGATGGCTTTATGGTTCAAGTCCTTAACTATTTTTGTCTTGGGCGTCGAAATCAGCTATATCACAGAGGTCCTTGCCTTGATGCCTTGAATTACAATGGATTGCAAATGGCTTCTCAACTCAGTGTTGCCATCTGTCATCTAATTACAGAACCAAATGTGACAGGTTGACGTATGCTGGTTCTAAAAACAGAGCCATCTCTTAGCTAATTTAGGAACTACTTTCTCGACGCGATGTCATGTTCATTAAAATTGGGAATCTAGGTGATCGAGGGAGTCTTACTGGACACACAAAATTGCAAGTTTCATGTAGTTTCTACAGATTTTAAGTTACAGGTAGGTCGAAAGTGGCGTGGTTCGTGTAATATAATCCACATTTCTTTTCGAAGTTGGCTTACACACTGCCGTGTGTCTAGATATGAATATATTTTTGTCCGCCATTGACAAATCACTTTGTATATGAGAAGTCCATGTCCAGTTTCGTGAGTAGATCCTGACTTTAAAATGTATATAGCCAGTGATTTCAATATCAACCTTTATAACCTTTGGTCTTTTAAACAATTTAACGACGACGTTATGTTTATTTATGTCTTCATTAACTTTTGGAATAAAAATTTATGATATCCTGTGCTTTAAATTGTGTATCCATTTGAAGAGTTGCTATTTGTATATGTAAAAAAATAGTACATTATGCAACTAGTTAATAAAGGACGGATTTAAGGCGAGGGCCATAGAGCAAGTGAAGGATTCTAACCACTGAATCACGACCGTGATTCAAGTATTATAATCCTGTATGTGAGACTGTGAGTGTGTACGTGTGTGTCTGTACGTCCGTACGGTGCTCTAGTTCCCAAACTATTGGATGGATTCGGGTGAAATTTGGATTAAGGCAATAGTAATATTATATCTCTGGCCGTTTTTTTTTCAAATTTTCCCTATCTCGGTTTTTTAAGTTGCCACCATAGAGAAATCACTTTTTTTGTTCAAAAATGGCTCTGAAGATTTTGATGAGACTCAGTATTTTACTATAAATCATCATATCAGCCACAAATCGTCCACTGCTGAACAAAGGCCTCCCCCAAGGATTTCCACGACGACCGGTCCTGCGCTGCCCGCATCCATCGGCTTCCCGCGACCTTCACCAGGTCATCGGTCCACCGCGTGGGAGGTCTGCCTACGCTACGTTTTCCGGTGCGCGGTCGCCACTCGTATATACTATAAATATATTATGTAAATGGCCTACAGTAAGCGGAAGTGTATTGTTCCAAGAAAAATCAGAATAAGGTGCCTCCCATACAAATCTAGATTGTTCAATATTTTTTTCTCAAAAATGACTTTAACGATTTTAAAGAAACTTTGTGAATAATAAGGACTTTATTAAGCCTACTGCACTGCCTATCTTCATTATTCCAGGAAAAATCTGAGTAAGGTACCTCCCATACAAACCCATTTTTTTAATTAGACCTGATAATATACTTACCTAGCTTTATTCTGTGCTAGTAAGTCAGTGGAATGTTTATTGGTGATGTGTATGCTTGACTACGACAGACGGTGAAGGCTTCGCGAGTAAGTATGCAGAGCGTGGCTGTACAATTTATAACGTAACACATACCTACATTAAAAAAAAACATTATTTAGAACGCAGAGACTTACGAACTTATATTTGTCGAATAAGTGCATCGTTCTTGGCAACATCAGAGTGTAGCAGCTTATCATAAGCGCAAACTGCAGCAGTGAGCAAGACATGCTCAGTAGCTGGGACCTGTTGCGGGCAGGCATCGGGCAGCTGATCGGGGGCCAAATGACTCCACTGACTGCCAGCGCCAAGCCACCGCCACATATGAGACCTCGTAAAGCTCGTGGTTTAGGGCTTTAAGCTTTGATTGAAAAAAAAAATATTAAAAAAAACTTAGCACGAGGAGAGGATCTTACAGGAATTACTTAACTCAATGAACTTTGGCAAAATTCTTATCAGCTTATATACGTCCCTACCGAGGGGCTCGAGCCTACCCTGAATTAGGGCTATCAGGCCTTAGTCGACCGCGCGGGCTCAGTGTGGGTTGGTCGACTTCACACACAACCTTCGAGTTTCTTCGCAGGCAAAATAATGTTCTTTAAACATTGACTGGGTGGAGGCAAGAAGTTCCATAATACAGGGTCTTCGGCAGATGGTTGAAAATACGAAAATGGGGGATAGGTGGGGTCGCCTCCCACCTATTTTGAGAATTAAAAAAAATCTAGGACTTGTAATTTTTTTTACAGGATTTTTTTTCCTTTTTTTTAGAAATTTTGCCATTTTTATACCTTTGAACACATGTAACTTTTTGTTTTTTAAAGCTAGCTCCAAAATCTTTTATTTAATAGACTTTTATAAGATTGTCGGCTCTAAAAAAAATTATGTTTGTTTCAAGTTATTGCTAAAAACAAAAATGTAGGCCCCCGAACTTAAAAAAAAAGTTGAACAAAAATTTAAAACTCAACTTTGCGATGCATTTAAAAAAAAAATAATGGGGCTGGAAGGCTTCTGTTTTTTTTTAAACATCTCTAAAGCTTAGGCTTTTGAATGGTATGTAATTTGTTTCGGTATCTTTTTTGTAACCGGAGTTGTTAATTTTTTTTACTCAATTGGACCATGTTGACGAAATTCCACTAGTTACATGTTTTGTGAAATGTATCAAATGAAAAGTTTAAAAAAAAAATGTAAATACTTACTGTTGGGACGGTTACAAAGAGCAGGTACGTTTTTTTACATTCTTGCACACACATAATGGCTATCTTTTTTCATTTATTGGCATATTGGAGTTAGCACTTCCATATGCCAATAAAATGTCCGCATATTCCGCATTGGTAAATTGAGCCATTTTAAACCACAACAAAGTCTTAACAAAACGTCTGATAATAACAAAAAGTGACAAACAACAAAAAAACTTAACAAAATCACAAACACAGCAAAGTGAAATTAACGAAAACAAAAAAAAAAACGTTAACGTTATTAACGTTTGTGACTTTGTTAAGTTTTTTTGTTGTTTGTCACTTTTTGTTATTATCAGACGTTTTGTTAAGACTTTCTTGTGGTTTAAAATGGCTCAATTTACCAATGCGGAATATGCGGACATTTTATTGGCATATGGAAGTGCTAACTCCAATATGCCAATAAATGACAAAAGATAGCCATTATGTGTGTGCAAGAATGTAAAAAAACGTACCTGCTCTTTGTAACCGTCCCAACAGTAAGTATTTACATTATTTTCAACTTTGCATTTGATACATTTCACAAAACATGTAACTAGTGGAATTTCGTCAACATGGTCCAATTGAGTAAAAAAAATTAACAACTCCGGTTACAAAAAAGATACCGAAACAAATTACATACCATTCAAAAGCCTAAGCTTTAGAGATGTTTAAAAAAAAACAGAAGCCTTCCAGCCCCATTTTTTTTTAAATGCATCGCAAAGTTGTTTTAAATTTTTGTTCAACTTTTTTTTTAAGTTCGGGGGCCCACATTTTTGCTTTTAGCAATAACTTGAAACAAACATAATTTTTTTTAGAGCCGACAATCTTATAAAAGTCTATTAAAAAAAAGATTTTGGAGCTAGCTTTAAAAAACAAAAAGTTACATGTGTTCAAAGGTATAAAAATGGCAAAATTTCTAAAAAAAGGAAAAAAAATCCTGTAAAAAAATTACAAGTCCTAGATTTTTTTTAATTCTCAAAATAGGTGGGAGGCGACCCCACCTATCCCCCATTTTCGTATTTTCAACCATCTGCCGAAGACCCTGTATATTAGAAGATTTTTTTTAAAATAATGACTGAGTCTCGTTTTTAAATAGTTTTAATCTATTTGGCGAAGACTTACATTATTTTCTACAAATTTTGTTATAATTATGAAATAAATATCTAAATTAGGAAGTTTATTAATAAAAATATAAAAATTGATCAAAAATAGTATTGCGCCTAATAAGTTAAACGTACAGAAATGACATACGTGCAGTGATAATTAATGAAAAATCTAAAAAAAAAACTGCGCCGTGACCTTAATATTCCACCAGTTTTGATTTGACTGCACGACTGAAACATAACCTAATTTTTCTTACGATTTTATTAAATGTTAATGAACTCTTTCCTATCATAATCTTTATCTAGGCCCATTTGAATGATTTTAACGAAATATATATACATAAAAAAAACATTTTATTTCTTTGACACGTACGTAATCTTTGAGTAATTTGTAACAATTAATTAAAGTCAGTTCTGAGAAAAACAAAACCTTAATTGATACAAAAAGCCGTGGAGCCAGTTCTAAAGCGACTGAGAATGGGCGCATTTTCAACATAAAAAGCTTTTTGAGCGTGACAACTTCAATTATTTTTAATGACGATCTTTTTGTTCCCTATGATCTATCTAAGTGATGCCAGATATATAAAAAAACAGTATTCAATATCGAGTGAAGTTAATTCGATTTGAAGTTGAAGTTGATTTTACAGTTAGCTGTTTAGCCACTACTTAAATACTATGTTCGAATTTACTGTTAAAAAAATGAGGTGTGTTTGCATCACAATGTAGGTAATACGTTTTACAGCAAAGATGGTAAAGTCCTAGTGTAAGAACGTCAACTTGGTAATATTAAGTACATCTAAATATTTTTAACATACTTCACAAGGAGACAGCCGGCGGCGTATTAAGACTTGACTTGTGATTTTGGTCCTTAATTTTATGCACTTTTGTACCCGACTGAACTTGTGATTTTATAAAACGTGTCAGTCTTGATTGTGTGATTCATCTAGCAATTCATATTTTAGGAGTCTTAGAAAAACTAGGTTACATAAATCTACATAGAAAGAGGTTTCCATACATTTTTACTTGCTGTTTATCTCGGACCGACTCTACTGATTTGATTAGGTACTCAGAAGGGTAGATGGAATAATAATTGGGTATTCATAGCAAAAACTTTTTTATGAAAGGAGGAAACTGGGATAGTAATATTAGTTAGTTAACAGTTGAACTTTTTTATCGTTCATTTGTATTTTGGATTTGATAGTGAAAGTTGTGCTGCGTGTTTACTAGGTGGCCGGCCTCGACGTTGTAGTCAATAACATTGTTACTACTTTGTAGGAACTAAATGTTTAATCAAATTAATTTCATTGAAATATTTAGTGTTTTACGCACTACAAAACTCCTCGCTCTTTTTTTTTTTCGATATATATAGGTGTTTTTAATTTATGTAAACATTAATTAGATACGTAATATTAACACGTATTTTTTGAAATGTAAATATTCAAATATCAGGGTTTTCTGTCAGAAGTTTAACAAAATTTGAAATTTAACTAAATTACAAGGGGAACATTTTTTAATTTGATTTTACGTAAGTTTAAGTCTCTAATAATGGGTTTGTTTTATAAATTAAACCTTAAAAATTTGATAATTAGTAATATGATGTAGTTAAGGTACAAGGGAGTTGTTAATAATTATAAATCTAATATAATATTTTCTACGACACTTCCAGCAATATGTTTGAATTTCATCGATGACGTGGTGTAATGACATTATGTATGTACTTAGGTATGTCAAAGCCTAGAGCTAGCTAATCGAAACAGCCGCACGGCAACCCCGTATGGAGTTAGATCGACAGATGGACCCGACGTGACGTTTCCATTTCCGTTGCGACTGCCTTCGACGGATTCCACGCGTGTGCACGTAAGTGTGAATTATTGAAGAGCGATAAATGTCAGCCCTACAAGAAGATATGGGTTCATAGAGAGTAAACGTAGATAAATGTCAATAAGGCCTGTGGTGCGGCTCTTAAATTGTACCACTCTATCTCTTCCCGAGGTGTCGTAACTTGTCGTTAGCAGCGACTAAGGGATCAAGAACCGAAGGGTAGCCAGCGGCATCCTTTCCACGTACTGTGCGCACATTAAACACTGCGATCGCCAACCCGCCCGCAAGCGAAACGATTGCTGCGTAGATAAATGTCAATAAGGCCTGTGGTGCGGCTTTTAAATTGTACCACCCTATCTCTTCCCGAGGTGTAACTTGTCGTTAGCGGCGACTAAGGGATCAAGAACCGAAGGGTAGGCAGCGGCATCCTTCCCGCGTACTGTGCGCACATTAAACACTGCGATCGCCAACCCGCCCGCAAGCGAAACGATTGCTGCGTAGATAAATGTCAATAAGGCCTGTGGTGCGGCTTTTAAATTGTACCACCCTATCTCTTCCCGAGGTGTAACTTGTCGTTAGCGGCGACTAAGGGATCAAGAACCGAAGGGTAGGCAGCGGCATCCTTCCCGCGTACTGTGCGCACATTAAACACTGCGATCGACAACCCGCCCGCAAGCGTAACGATTGCTGCGTAGATAAATGTCAATAAGGCCTGTGGTGCGGCTCTTAAATTGTACCACTCTATCTCTTCCCGAGGTGTCGTAACTTGTCGTAAGCGGCGACTAAGGGATTAAGAACCGAAGGTTAGGCAGGGGCATCTTTTCCACGTACTGTGCTACCACATTACACATGATCGCCAACCCGCTCGGCAAGCGTAACGATTGCTGCAAAACCCCCTAAATCAGAGGTAGGCCTGATGTGATGATGGTTTTCATCACCTGCTAAAGCAGGCTAATTAGCAAATATCAATAACTGCAGGAATAAGGCGTATTACCCATAAGATACGGGTAGAAAAAACAATTCTTTTGAGACATTAGTATTGTCGGGACTTAACGCAAGGTGTCGCTCCCATTTTAGCTGTGATGTGACTGTCTTGGAAGACAGATTTCATTTCGGTCAAGTTATTGCGGGCAATATGAGATTAACTATTTTCCTTTAGGAGTTGTAAAATTTTGCGTTATCTGCAAGATAGCAGATGATAATGATCTTGGATGAACAGATGGTCTTGTAAAAGAACTCTAAAGTTGTAAAAGTGAAATGATTATAAATAAGACATGAAAAGATACTAAAATAAGAAAAAGACATGGAATATACGCTTTACAACCACACAAAACATACTTTTTTTTTATTAGGGATTTTTAAGATGTCCTGAATAGAAAAGGATTTTTTTTTAATTCACAATTGCTAAGCCCTTGGCATCATATCACCTGATGATAATTGATAATGATGTCGAAGATGTAAGCGGGCTTACCAAGATTCCCCAACGCAATGGAGAACTGGCTTTTCGAATCAATTAGTCATTTTTGGTTGGCTAATTCCTAATGGTTCGTGATTGTTTCTTTTTAGAGCTAAACTAAGAGCTAATATAGTTACCTAACCGTACAAACTTTAGGTTTTAACCCAAAAACCAGCCAAGTGCGACTCGGGGTCACACAAACAGGGTTCTGCATCAAAACTTTCAACTATCAACAGAACAAGACTTCTTAGTACATACTTTGCTCTAGGTAAATGGGGGTCTACTGATTCTGGACATTATAAATTTCAATTTTCATGTAGGAACTAAAGGACTTTAGATTTTCTCATAGACTTTTCTGTGATCTATGCATTCAACCTCATATTAGTAGTTTCGGAGATAAGGGTGGGGGGAATGGTAAATTTTCACCTATTTCCTTAAATAACTTTGGGAACTGAAAGATTTTAGATTTTCTCATAGATACAAAACCCCAAAAATAAATAGCATGGGACGCCGGCATTCGTTTTTTTTTTATTATTAAAAATTTGAGTGCGTTTGGCTGCACCTCACCTGATGGTAAGTGCCGATGCTAGCTTATACCTAATTCTATTGCTCGAAAATCAAATCGAGTAAAAAATAGCAATATTATATGAGTAATAGATGACCGTCGGTGGCGCAACGGCAAGGGACGCTTCCTCCTATCCGGGAAGTCGTGGTTCGAGTCCTGCCACGTACCAATGTGTTTTGAATTTCGATCTTATATATATGTACCTGCACACATTTACGAAGAAACTCGAAGGTTGTGTGTAAAGTTGACCAACCCGCCCTGGGTCCGCGTGGTCGACTAAGGCCTGATCGCCCTAATTCAGAGTAGGCTCGAGCCCCTCTGCGGGGACGTATATATGAGCTGATGTGATGAATGGATGACCTATAAAAGAAACGTACAGAAATTTCTTATAAGAGTTCCTTGTTTGAACTTTGGACTCCAATAACGTCAAAGAAGTACTGTGCTTCCGGAAGTAGGTACTTAGCTGGTATGGATGGAGTAGGTGCCCACATTTGTTTATATGTAATATGATCATCATTATTGATGCAGATTACAAAAGCGCCACTGGTATAATGAAATGTTCATTTACATTTTGGTTAAGATTTGTACGAAAGGAATTTTAATTTTTATTTTTAATAAAAATTTAAGTGCGTTTGACTGCAACTCACCTGATGGGAAGTAATGATGCAGTCGAGGCTGGTACACCCAAACTCAAATAATGCCTATTCACTCTTGCCTTAAAGATCTCCAAATTAGAGGAATTGGGAAACATTGACGCAGGCAAGGAGTTTCACTCCTTCACCTATACGAATAATACGAGTAAATAAGGAAGCGTAACGCTTCGTGCGAAAAGTTGAAGTCGTGAATGGTTGGGTAATGTAGCTATGTACCGCAATTTTTTTGCGTAAAAACGTATTTCGTGGACTATCAGGTATAATTTAAAGGGAATGAAATTTTAGAACGTTTAGAATGTCACTTGGCACAACTTTTCACTTGACAACGTATTAGTATTTTTTATACTTAGCTTATTTTTTAGAGCACCCCAATATACAGGGTTTCTCCATTATTTAAACCTTCCATACAAAAAAAACACAAAATTGGTCGATCAGCTGATCGATTTGTATGAAGAGTTTTTTTTGCGACTTCAGCAAAGTCATAGAACAAAAGTTGTTCAGTATGATGAGTAGAAGCTCAAGTAAACGGGACCTACATCAATTTTGTTAGACCTTGTATATATCGGCAGCTGATCGTAGAATTGGAATGACGACAGCATCAAAAATAAATTGTGAGCTGACTAAATTGAACTCCTACCTATTTCTTTCTTATCATGTGGCACAATTAACCGTGCTATCCAAGGGATAGACGGCAGTTGCCTAGTGTTGCACTTAGAATTTTTACAGTTAAAAGTCGTTTTACGTCGTCGTAAACGTGTTTTTTCTAGTTAAAACTAGTTTTTACTAAATGCATTTGTTTTTTTTATCCACAATTGAAGCTCTAAGGGCTTCATCTCACCTGATGGTTGTTACAACTAGAATTTACACTTATCTCTACCGGGCTATCTCTACTGGTTGTTATTTATTACACGTTTTAGTAGATTTATTTCTACCGGTAGGGATATGTACAAATAGACAGTGCAACCTGTTAGAAGTAAAATATCGATGATTTCTTCTTCTGCGAAGCATTCTGCTACCCAGGCTTCGCGAGGCTTCGAAAAACTCTTTGATTGTATAATCAATCAAACCTGACTGAACCTAACATCGCTTCGCTCGCTCATTTAAAATATGTTACACCGGTAGTGATATGTGCACTGTCCATTTCCACTTAGCCCTACCGGTAAAAATAAATCTACCAAAACGTGTACTTAACCTAACTAGTAGGGATAGCTCGGTAGGGATAAGTGTACGGGCAGATAATTCTGACAAAACTCGTTTCATATAATTAGAATTATTTTTATCTGGAATTTATTTTTGAGCTGCAGTAAATTCTATTGTAACTATTGCACTTAGTAAAAACTAGTTTTAACTAAATAAAACGCGTTTTAACTTAAAACGGCTTTTAACTGTAACATCATCACTTTCTTTTCTTTTTTTAATATTTGATTGCGTTTGACTGCAACTCACCTGATGGTAAGTGATGATGCAGTCGAGGATGGTACACGCAAACTCAAATAATGCCTATTCACTCTTGCCTTGAAGATCCCCAAATTATAGGAATCGGGAAACACTGACGCAGGCAAGGAGTTCCACTCCTGCGCTGTATGCATAATAAATGAAGAAGCGTAACGATTCGTGCGAAAATTTTGATAAACTCATTTGCTTTGTTTTCCATCGAGTCTTCAATTTTCAATTGCTCAAAAACACAAAATAAGTACACAAATGAGTCACTTTTAAGTATTTTCAACATTTTTCGAAAAAAATGCCGTTTTTGTCAGATTATAAAAAGTAACTCAAATAACTAGCCGTCATCATCCCTGTTGGCTAGATCATGAGATGCCCGGGTATTTCATTGCGAGGCTTTGAAAAATGTACGTCAACGGAACCCCGATTCCTTTCTAAGATGGCACAAGACTAACCTTCCTAACCACACCAACGTGCAAATAACAGCTAAACCAACCTAACTACACTAACTGTCAAATAACTCGTTTAGCCCTTTCTGTTGCAGAGTTATGTAAGACTAATTCTTTGGTCGCGCGGAGTGAATTTGCAGTCTGTTTTTCGGGGCTCGATTACGTAAAGTCCACAATATTTTTTTAAGCGATTGCCTTAATTAAATTAGTCTTTTTTTAGAATATTTACACTTTAGTCAAGAGATATATTAAAATATTTGGCGAAAAAATGTCTTTTAATCGCTAAATGTGGCGGGACTTAACTGCGGGAATTTAAAAATGTTTTCGCGTTAAAATAATGCATTATTTTTATCCCATACAACTCTTAACCTTTCGATACTGATACCGATCAACGGATTCTCATAAATACTTTTCCTGCTCCAGTGGAGGGTTAACCGCGTTGGTGCTTCGCCGACAGAAGCCAATAAAACGGCGGCTGAGAGGAACAAAATTACACGCTGAGATGTAGGTAATTTCTTGGAAATTCTCTTCGGTTATGCTCTGTAAAGTTGAAATGGGTGAAGTCAAGTGCAAAGAGAATATTAACAAAAAGGAAAGATAAAAAGAAAATTGAAATTCCAAAGCTTTTGTTTGGAAGTAGAAACAATATAGTCACGAGAAAACCAACTCCCCAAAACTTAGCAAGACACTGTCTTTGGATATTCTAAGCTCTATTTAACTAGTTCTACTTAACCTTTCTTATTAAGACCTTGCTTCTTTGTGATGTATTAGGTCTTATTTTCTTATTATTAAGTACTTAAACTATTATAGCTCTGCTGTAGCTTTAATAGGTACAAAACAAAACCAATGACGTTAACAAATATACTGAACTGAATCAAGAAATAACCCAAAAAAACTGGTCTCGTTCGTATCGGGCCATGCGTCTCTACGCATCTTATAAAAACGTGATAAACAGTTTTCGAGTTATGAAGCAATAACTCTTCATTGCTTCATAACTCGAAAACTGTTTATCACAAGATACCTACACAGTTTTCGTTAAGAGTTCTCACTAAGACCGACTTAGATACTACATGACTCACATGAGTTACTTCAGGCTTGGCCAAACAATTTAGAAACTCAAGGGGGACTTGTATTTTTCAAACGAAATAGCTGATAATAGTTATTTGTTATACAAGAGTGCAAAGTTGCTTTTTAACAGCGTGCTCAATTTTGAGGACCAAGCAAGCGAAGAATAATTATTAATAAAAAAAATAGAATCCTGAGCGTTAGCGAGGGAATCAAAAGAGCACGAGGTGAAAAATATTTGCACTCGAGTGCTACCCGTAACTTTTCATTCCACCTCAGCGAGGATATTACTAAATGGAAAAAAAAAGATTTGCGCATTACAAACAGTTTCAGTCAATCCTGTTGGCGTCAAATAAACTTCCTCGTCGCTAGAATCACTAATTTTAGGTTTTTCACTTGTTTTCAAATTTCTTGTTTTTAACCTAAGGTTTAAACAATATGACTTGAAAAGAAAATGGCGCACGCAAAGCAAATTAGAAAAAAAAGTACACCAAGAAGGTTCCGAGTCTGAGTTTTTAACAAATTAAAAAAGGTTGTATGATAAATTCGGCACCATGGAGGCAGAAGTAAATAGGTATAATAATGTTTTGATTTCACGATGTTCTAAATTCAATTTACTTTATCCCCTAGCGAATAAAAACGGCTTTTGCACTCAGATATTTACTTTATCCTCTAGCGAATAAAAACGGCTTTTGCACTCAGATATCGAAGAGCAAAAATACAATTTCCGAGATAGGGAATGAAAATAGTTATTTGTTATACAAGAGTGCAAAGTTGACCGAACAAGCGAAAGATTCTAAAATTTAATCACGGGCGCAGCGTGTGATTCAAAAATTAGAATACTGCGTTAGCGAAGGAATCAAAAGAGCACGAGGTGAAAAATCTTTACACTCGAGTGCAACACGACTGTGACGTAACTTTTCATCCCACTTTTCATGACTAAATGAAAAAAAAAAGAAAATGGCGAGCGCAAAGCAAATTAAAAACAAAGTACACCAAGAAGGTTCCGAGTCTGAGTTTTTTTACAAATTAAAAAAGGTTGTATGATAAATTCGGCACCATGAAAGGTTTTATGATGTTTTGAATTCACAAACGTGCACACGATGTTCTAAATTCAATTTACTTTATCCTCTAGCGGATAAAAACGGATTTTGCATTTAGATATCGAGGAGCAAAAGTACTCTTTATGAGATGGGGGGATGAAAAATATATTCTTAGAAAACACCGAAAGTACCTACTACATTTAAATTACCTATTCAATGATACACCATAAGTGGAGGTACACAAAAAATATCATTCCACATTTACATGTACCCAAAAATGATTTATTAAAAATATTTATTTACTATTTCTAATTTTGGATCAATTCATAAGTTTACTACAATGTATGTATCTACTAAATTGTAATTGTAATTGTACCTAATATTGTAATTATTTTTCTATTTATTTTTTGCCGAATAAACTTTATTTCTTTCTTTCTTTCTTTCTAAATTAAATTACTGTAGGTTCAACAATCTCAGAGCAAATTAATTGTGACTCTGACATACGGACGGACATGTCGAAGCTCTTTGCAATTTTGACTACGGAATCCTAAAATACAATTTAATTTAGACGTTAGTTTATTAATAAAACAAGACACCCAACAGGATTTTTAAAAACTTTGCCCAAATTCAGATGCAAATTCGTAATATATATTTTAAGTATATGTTCATACACACACACTTATTATCATCATCATATCAGCCGAAGGACGTCCACGTCACACACACTTATAAATAGTTATAATACCTTAATCACAGATGAGATTATATGCTAGTTACTCCGTAACCTTAACGTCTATTACAAATATTGTTACAATTGTTATTCAGATTACAGTGTTAGGTAATGGTGTTTGCTGAAGGATCAATATAGACCTATCCGTATATCCTTGTCATTTAGGTACATAATCTGTTATTTTATAGTCTCATTTTAGAGCACAGGCATTTTTTGATATCATCATCATCATATCAGCCGGAAATCGTCCACTGCTAGACAAAGGCCTCCCCCAAGGATTTCCACGACGACCGGTCCTGCGCTGCCCGCATCCATCGGCTTCCCGCGATCTTCACCAGGTCGTCGGTCCAGCGCGTTGTAGGCCTGCCTACGCTACGTTTTCCGGTGCGCGGTCGCCACTCGAGAACTTTACTGCCCCATCGGCCAACTGTTCTACGTGCTATGTGCCCTGCCCACTGCTACTTCAGTTTAGCGACTTTGTGAGCTATGTCGGTTACTTTAGTTCTCCTGCGGATCTCCTCGTTTCTGATTCGATCACGCAGAGAAACTCCGAGCATAGCACGCTCCATTGCCCTTTGGGTGACCTTGAGCCTTCTTATGAGGCCCGTAGTAAGCGACCATGTCTCAGTACCGTAAGTCATCACTGGCAACACACACTGGTCAAAGACCTTAGTCTTGAGACACTGCGGTATTTGGGACGTGAAGATATTGTTAAGATATTATATTTTTTGACATGTCTTGAATTTATTCGTTAATAACTATGAAAAAATAATGTGTCTGAGGCAATTAAGCTGTCACACTTAATGAACTCTCCAAGGATATCTTGTGCATGTGTTATTATTATATGTACATGTTTCTTACGGTGAATGGACGAAAGATAAAAGTAAACTCATATTGTCCTCCAAGAATAAAAGGTGAGTCGATATAATAAAGTTGGGATTAGTCTCGTCTCGACTTACATCTTCTTATCGTGCAACTTTTGTCTTGGTCATGTTTTGGTAAATGAATTACACTCTAAATAAACTTGTAGTAACCCTTATATGTAGCAAAGTTTCTTGTGTTCACAAGAAATGAAAGTACTTTTTTAAATGTATTAACAGTTGGTAAGCCCTTGATCATCTCACCTGATGGTAAGATGGCGATGATGCCGATGATGGAAGTGGGCTTACCAAGATTCCCAAACGCAATGGGGAACTGGCTGTCTTATCTTCAAGCCGAAACATATCAATACTGTTAACATTGATGCTTGGCGGCAAAACTTTGATACAATGGTGGTAGCCAGCCAATCGGATTTAGAAAATACCCTTCCAGCAACCAAACCGAGTCATACTCCTCCGGGAATCGAATCCGCGACCTCCTGGTGTGAAGCTAATGGACTTAAGAGGAAACGCGGTCTAAAGAATAGGTGTTTGAATAAAATGTTGCTGTTTCCCTCCCTCAAACCTTTTCGTATACATCAAAAAAGGGAACTGCAGCGAAGACCGATAATATAGGCATTAAAATTGACCAAAACCACATTTCGTAGGCCCCTATTTCCTTCTCCAAAACTTAAGAAACAATTGAAGCGTGGCTGCTTCAAAATATGTTTTAATCAGTCAATGAATTTTTGACACATAAATAGAAATTATTGTTACAACTATATTTAAACATGACATGATGTGAATTTATTTAAAATATTGACATGTTTTCGTATTCTATATGTGGAGTGAAATTAATTGTTTGTTTGTTTGATAATCTATTCTTTTCTTGCTTTTTTTAATGTTTCTAGTTATAAATTTGCATGCTATAACATGGCTAAACAAGAGAGTCTACGGTCTTTAAACTTACATCAATTTTGTACCTTGTTTAATGGCAAATAAAGAATATTTGTATTTGTATTTGTAATTATATATTTTTTTAAATTTATTACAAAAACGCTTTACCTATGCCTTTATGTTTTCATTTTATTGTTAATATGCGTATTATTTTTGTGGTAGGTGTCTGAAAATGACGTTTCAATTGGGCAATTTTCTCAGTTTTTGAAGTCTCTTAATTCCTATTATGATTAGAATATGGGAGAAAACAAAACATAGGGGCATGGGAATTGTAAATATAGGTATCCTTACTAATATTATAAATGTGAAAATGTGTTTGTTTGTTTGTTACCTTTTCACGCTTCAACGCCTTGACCAATCTTTATGAAATTTGGCATGCAGGTAGCCTGTATCACAGGGATGGACATAGGCTACTTTTTATCCCGGGAAAATAGCATAATCTGATGCAGTTCCTGAGGGAACTAAAAAAATACTAGATTGTTGTGATTTTTTGCACAGAGATGGTTGAGTAGATGGGAAACGACATAATTTACTAATCACCCTTAAAGACAGTCATAAAAACGGAGCCGCGGGAAAAAGCTAGTGATGGAATAAACATTTTTGCCCTATTGTCATTATCCAGGGAGGAAACAGGGCACTACGTTTGGCGTACGAAAAAATGACGCCCGCGTGTCCTCTTTACCATTACGCCACGGTGGCGGTTGCATATTTATGTTATGATTAATGAAACTGTTTATTTATTAAAAAATCGTCTTCTTCCCTTTTTTCAATAATAGGGAATAATTATCATATGGAATATTTGAAAGAAACAAAAAAGGCTCTTTTTATTTATAAGTAAGATTTTAGAGCTCTCTGTACTTACTGTTCATATTATTGTACATCATGACAAACAACTCTATTCAGCTCCCTCCAAACTTTAATATTTTTTACTCGACTGCCCAAAAAAATGCGTAGTGTTTTTCGGATGCTTGTATGTATGTATGTCTATTTCTTTGGCTGAGCCTGTAAGCTAAACGGCTTGATGGATTTTGGAGTGAGGGATGTCGTTAGATTAGTCTTGATACCGTAAGTGACATAGAATACATTTTTATCCGACTGTCCAAAAAAGAGGGGGTAATGTTGTTTTGCAGTTAGGTAAAATTAAATTGTTAAGAATAATATTTGTATGAGCGACATGTTTTGGGATTTAACTAAATTTATTTGATTTTATATTCTTTGTTTTTGACCAAAAATAAGCTAAAGAATTCAACATAAACTTTGTGCCCATCGGCTGAACCACTCGGGTTTTAGTATATGTTTTATATTTATATTACACTAGCTTTTGCCTGCTGCTTTGCCAGCGTGGACATCGTTGTAATGACTGTGTTAGAGGGTGTGTGGTGCGCTAGCCGCAAGCGGCTCGCGAGCGTGGACATGATTTTTTTCCAGATCCCTCGGGAACTATGTCAGGATATGCTTATCAGTAAATCATTTCATTTCCCACCCCCTCAACCATCTCTGTGCAATAAATCACAACAATCCATTGTTCTGTTGGGATTGTTGTTGTTTGCATGCCAAATTTCATTAAGATTGGTCAAGGCGTTGAAGCGTGAAAAGGTAACGAACAAACAAACAAACACATTTTCACATTTATAATATTACATTACATAACCCCGATCCGATCCACACATTAGGAATAAAATCTACCTATTTTATGTTGTGCGCGGATATATTCGCAATATGGCAAGACAAAGCGGCCGCGTGGGATGGCTACGTACGACCGCCCACACCACCACACAAGCTGACGAAGCCGCTTCCTTCCGTCACGTCGCCGCACTAGATAGCGCAGATTTACGACTGGCCCTTCTATTCGCAAACTAGTTACATAAGGTAGATCAAAGCACGTGAACAATTTAACCGCCTCCGTAATGATTAAGTCCAGCCTATACTCACGAAGCTTTACGCTTCCTCATTTATTATGCGGACAGCGAAGGAGTGGAACTCCTTGCCTGCGTCTGTTTCCCGACTCTTACAATTTGGGGATCTTCTGGGCGAGAGTGAATAGGCATTATTTGAGTTTGAGTGTACCATCTTCGACTACATCGACACTTACTATTATTCATTTAAGTATTTCATGATAAGTAACTCTGCCATTTATTAAATTTATTTTGCCAGTTGCATTTCTGCAGCGTATTATTGCACATCTCGGCAATTTTGTAACCAAAACACGCGGAGCTCAGCCTGCCATGAACTTGTGCAATTTCTGCGCAGTACAATCATTTACGAATGACAGCAACATGTGTCGTGGTATAAGACGCTGACTCGTTTGCCACGCCTCCTTCAGCAATCTATCGAAGCGGGCAATATTTTTTCTTATCTGTGGAAAAGTTAATGAACTGGCTGGATATAAAAATAGTATTGCCCTAACACACTTTACCTAAATCTGAGATTTTTACTATGGTGGCAACCCTAAAAAATCAAGATATGGATTTTTTTTATAAAATGGCTAGATATAAATACCCGACTACGGAAAAGTATGAAAACAAGACTTTTCCGCCTAAAATCATAGCCCTTATTTTTCCCTTTATATGGGATATTAGCCGTGTTCGCCAGCCATAATGGTACTTATGACGAAAATTTTGATTACGATAGGGCTTGCAAGTCATAATGATAGGTACTTATGACGAAAATTTTGATTGCGATAGGGCTTGCAAGCCATAATTATAGGTACTTATGACGAAAATTTTGATTTCGATAGGGCTTGCGACTACGGCCTTTATTTTTCCCTTTACCAGCTATTTTCTAGGTGATGAAGTGATGTGGGCAACTTCTACCGGTTAGATTGATTTAAAATTTGGTGTCCTGTTAGTTTAATGATATTAAAAGAATCTTGACCTGATGCTGCAGCATCTCTTGGTATCTGCAGGATACCCAACTCCTCACCAACTCGAAGTGTCGTGTTTCAACTTATTGGAATAGTCTAAATGGATAGGTGTTGTTAGATAGAACATAGTACCTGATGCTGCAGCATTTCCTGGAATCTGCTAAAGCAGAGGTAAAAAAAGTGAATGTCGTCAGCTTTCTAGCTCATTAAAGGGTCTCAGAAACTTCAACAGGTCCAATTGATTTAAAGTTCACAGTTATAACACATTTAACTGCAGCTTTAAACAATGTAGGTGAGCAACTTTACAGGTTTGTAAAGTTTAAAAAGCGTGAAATAAAAATAAATTAAATTAAATTAAAAATTTAACTAAACCCCGACAAAAACCTCCAAAAAGTACAAAATAATATGTATTGGCCCTTTGAGTTCAGTTTAAGTAGTAATATTTTGATCCAAGAGTCGTAGGGGGGACCTACAGATAAGAAAAAAAAGTTAGTTAATTAGTTAGTTAGGGACCGCTAAGTAAAAAAAAAGAAACAGAATACAACTGATTTACTTCACTACAACTAATTACTAATATATTCAAAACTTAGCTGTCCCCCTTCGCGACGACTCTTGGATCAAAATATCAATACTAAAATTAAACTTATAGAGCCAATACATATATTTATTTTTTATAGCGACCCGCCCCGGCTTCGCACGGGTGCAATGCTGATACTAAATACACTACAGAAAAACTGAGAACGTTGTATATAAAAACATAGCGGCCCACTCCGGCTTCGCACGGGTATAAAATATATAGCCTATGTGATTAAAATCGATTCAGTAGTTTTGATTTATTCATTACTGCTCGTGGCCCGCACGCGTTAAATTTGGAGTAAAACAATCCCCCTTTCCCTATACCATGAAGATTTCCTGCTATCTTTGGAATATCTAAATTCATACACTACATTTTTACTTATTTACTTTTTACATTTTTAACTATTTATTTTATTTTTACAACATATTACAGAATGTCTTTACAAACAACGTTCACAGCTTTCTTGTCATTAGACAATACAAACATGTTTTCTCTGGAGGTCACTCTTGAAAGAGCGACATACAGTTGTCCATGTGAAAAACAGTCAACGCTCAAATCTAAGCCTGCAACGTTGAAGGTTTGACCCTGCGATTTATTAATGGTCATTGCAAAAGATGTCTTTACCGGAAACTGTAAACGTTTAAATTGGAAGGGTAAATCCGATGGTATCAGAGGGATTCGGGGAATCAATACATCTTCTCCGGTACCACATCCTGTGAGTATTGTGCACTCTATTATGAAAGTTTTCAATGATTTTACCAGCAAACGCGTGCCATTGCAAAGTTTAGGTGGATTCAGGTTTCTTAATAAAATAACAGGACAACCTACTTTCAACACCATTTTGTGAGGAGGGAGTCCAGACGGGTTCAAAGAATTTAGAAATTCTGTAGGAAAATGAACAGCTTCTTCCAAATCGAGAACAGTATCGACCGAGTAGTATATTTTCGTCGGCGCATCAATCGTTGAAAGAATCAAGTTATTTACTTTATCTACTTGTTCGTTAATTGGTGACAGAATCGCTCTTTCTTTAAACCAAGATATTGTCTTATAACTTATGTTATCAATGTCAGGATAGACATTGTTGACTAACTCTTGGATGTTGTCTATCAAAACGCATACAATTATTTATCGTAACTTACTTATAATTACTGATACGTTGTCGCGCTGAAAATTGCGATTTAAAAATTAACCTTAGAATAGAATATAATTTATAATTTAAAACTACTATCATACAATTATTTATCGTAACTTACGCGCTGAAAATAAACGCGTCCGATCGCTGCTAAATTCAAAGTGTTAGGGAAAACCGCGGCCTCAGACGCGCTATTTATAGGCACGCTCTTGCCGCACCGGGCGGCCGGCCGGTACCGCCGCAAACGCTACGTCCCGCAATTTTTAAATCTGTAATATCTTCGAAAATATTCACTTAAATCATACGGTGTAAAGGGCCATATAGATCTATATTAAATGAACAATGTATTCAAGGTATTTAATTAGTTAAGGATTAATGCTGTATTGGTTAAAATCGCTTCGAAAATTAGCCAAAAAAAAATGCCAAAAAAAGTTATTGTGGGTTATCCATAAGAGATAGACATATACCATCACGGACTTTTCTGTAGACCTTTTCAATGTGTACAATACTTAGTACATTATTTTGATAAAACTCGTAGGGTTCAGCCTGCGTTGGCAATGTAAGCGGAAAAAATGTAATTATTTACGACATCACATTAGAAACCTCAAAAATAACAATACTTCTCCACTATTTAATGGATGTTATTATACATATAAACCTTCCTCTTGAATCACTCTATCTATTAAAAAAAACCGCATCAAAATCCGTTGCGTAGTTTCAAAGATTTAAGCATACAAAGGGACATAGGGACAGAGAAAGCGACTTTGTTTTATACTATGTAGTGATTTTTAGAGGTTTTCGTCGGGCGTTTGTGAAATTTTTAATTCAATGTGAATAATTAGTGCTAATACAAAGCTAAACAATTTTTGGGTCTTTCCTTAGAGGTCGTACATGGAAAATTGTATTACCAACGGGTCAACGTGCTGTTTCAAGTCGTTGGCTTATATGTAGTTGCAGTTACATTAGGCTACATTACGAGGCATACATTCCCAGTGTCAGAGGCATCAGGTTTATAATGGAGCAATTAGTCTGCCGTAATGCCATGTACACCTACCTAATGCTTCAGCGGGTCTGATTACACGAAGCTCAGTTAATAATTAATTGTCTCCTCCTGTCTTACATAAATTAATGCTCATAAAATATAGGGATCAAAGAGAACTCAACAGGCCAGGCATATGTAACGTAGACTTAAGTGTTAATTACAGAGCTAATGGATCTTAGTTTTTAGGGTTCCGTAGTCAACAAGGAACCCTTATAGTTTCGCAGTGTCTCTCTGTCTGTCTGTCCGCGGCTTAGCTCAGAGACTATTCGTACTAGAAAGTTGCAATTTTACATGGGTATACATATAATCACGCCGACAAAGTTAAACAGCAAAATAATGAAAAAAAAATTATTTAAGGGTACCTCCCCTATATACAAAGAGAGGGTATTTTTTTTAGTTGACGTACCCTATCGTGTGGGGGTATCGATCAATAGTTCTTGTAAAACTACTGAGGGTTTACTTTTTTTTAAATTCAGGGATCCGTTTACGAAACATTAAGTTTTAAAATGCTAATTTTTGTTAGAGTCAAGTGTCTAAACCTCCCCCTCCCCCCCCCCCCCCCCCCCTTCCGTCCTAACAGATAATCCGCTATTTCAGGACGCCTGATAAAAATTTAGAATAGTAGAAAATATAATCAATTTAAAGGAAAACCATCACGTTTAAGTAGGCTATCTTAGATTAGGAGTAATAGTCGATCAGTTGGATTTGTAAAAAAATCAAAAAAATTCCATACAAAATGCTCTATTACCAATTCCAAATACAATTTTGTTTTTCAAATATAGGTACATTTATTTTTTGAAAAAGACTACGGAACCCTAATTGTAAGAGTAGATAGTCAATTAAGTACCCGCCATTGTGATATCTACCAACCGATTTGCTTAATAAAAAAAAGGTAGAAATCACCTTCCCCCCCTTCTCCAAGCAGCTAGCGGCTCGCGCACCGTGCTCTCTCTAGAATGTAATAAGAGTCCGTCAGTTTTTTTTATTTAATGAAAGGTATTGATGCATAGATTTGTCGTCATCATCAAGCATTGGAATTCACCTAACTTTTGCCCTTCTCAAGTTATACCCAAAAGCAATTTTCATAGCTTTCTTTCTCATTATCTCTCTAGTTCTAATTGAAGTACGCGGTTCATTTTGATCTAAGAACACTCGCTGAAATGAGCTCTTTCCTTTGAGCTATTGTCCATTTAAATTGGTTAAGTTGGAGGGAAGCTAGGTTTGACCATTCGCACCCACCGCGCAACATAGATGGCGAGCCGCTTGTGGGCTGCCCACCGCTCACCATCGATGGCGAACCGCCCGCGACTCAAACACGTCCGCACACACTCGATGTCCAAAATATAAAAAAAATATATAAAAAATAATGATGCTTCTCCTCGTTAGTCTTCAAGGTTCAAAATTAATTATACGATATAAGCATTACGATCATATTGTGCAGAGAGCTTTCAAAATGTTAGGATTTCTAATACGCATAACTAAACTATTCAAATCTCTACACACTATTAAAATATTGTATTATGCATATATTCGAAGCATTTTAGAGTTTGCTGCGCCAATATGGTCACCGTATTTCGCGCTACACAAGGATCGTTTGGAAAAAAATCAACGGAGGTTTATGTCTCTGCTAAATCGCAGAGCTGACCAAAAATGTACCACTTATAAGGAACGCCTAACACATCACAAAATAGTAGCCCTATCCGACAGGCGAAAATTAGGTGAAATGGTATTCCTGCACAATATAGTCAACAACTTGTTCGACTGCCCGCAACTCGTTGAACGGATTGCACTGTCTGTTCCTGGCAAGCGGACGCGACACGCGCGTCTGTTTTATGAACCTCGAACGCATACAACGTACGCTCAGAACTCTGTTGTATTAAGATGTATTCATTCCTACAATTCAATATTTTCTGAGCTGGACATATACCATCTAACTTCATCTAATTTCAAGAGACGTGTAGGTGAAATCCTGAATTTAAATTGCGACTAAACACACACTCACACACCTCCCCCCACACGCACACTTTACCCCCCCCCCCCCCCCCTTCCCGCATACACCTCACCCCCACGCACAGTAACACATACACTCCCTCCCCACGCGCACAAACACATACACTCCCTCCCCACGCGCAGAAACACATACATACATGCAGACTTATACTTTACAATGCGCATTCTCACCCAACCCTTAACAGCTGTTTAAAGTTTAAAATTTACGGATGAAATCTCTTTTGGCCTGTAAAATTGTATTTAAAATTCAAATAATAAAATTGTATGCTGTAGGTTTCATTAAGGAAATAAAATAAATAAATAAATAAATATCTTAAATTTTATTCGTTATATGCAGGGTGGTCTAACCAGAGTAGTCATTTCAAACTCATTTCAAAAAACCTTAAAACTTTTAGGTACAAGCATTTCATCGTCATCATATCAGCCGAAGGACGTCCACTGCTGGACACAGGCCTCCCCCAAGGATTTCAACGACGACCGGTTCTGCGCTACCCGCATCCAGCATTTATTTGAAAATAATTAAATACTTGGTTATTAGCAAACCTTTTCATTTGATATCCATATTAGGGAGTCAGCCATATTTTATTTAGAATGACGTCACTAAACTGATCAAGCATTGTCATCCAAAATAAACGTGTATTAAAAATTTCAGGTCTATCGATAACCGAGAAGTGGGTCATTTAACTTGCAAATTTTGAAGCTGACCCCACTTACATACGAATATCGCAAGTTAAATAAAAGCAAAAAAAAATGTAGTAAAAAATAAAAAAAAAATTTGGTGTTTTCGTAAATACCTAATGTATGTATTTACGGCGAAAAATCACGGGTTCTGAGATATTCGCATTTAGATTTTCAGATTTTATGTAAAAAACCGGCCAAGTGCGAATCGGACTCGCGCTAGGAGGGTTCCGTACCACCATACCTCTCCACACAAATATAAAAATGAATACCTATTCATTACAAACAAAAGACATTAACGCGAGCGACAGAAAAATGCTTTTTTTTCATTCAGTTCGGACTCCTTAGCGTGAATACGACTCACAACTGACCAGTTATTATTATTAGTTGTTATACTTTAGAATCAGTACTAGATGTACGCAACGTTATTTGTACTTTTTTTTTGACTAGATAAAAATTAACTAACTTTGTATGGAGAGAGGTATAATCGTTTCACTCTAATTCTGTAGGTTCCATGAAGAAAGTTACCTGGGCCATTCTCTTATTTTGGGTGGTTGAAAAATTTTGTAAAGTATTTACTTATTGTTAATTTATGCTGATTTGTGTTCACTGTTATCTATAGTAAACTTTACATTTAGACAAAGATGTTTTCTTGCGTTTTCCTTAATTTATTGACATTTATTCTAGGAATGGTGACAAATATTTGCGTTGCTCACTCTCAAAGTTAGGTTTAATTGTTACGAACATTCAGTTCAGTTCTGAAACTAATCACATATAAACTAACGACAGTAGAAAATAAACTTGTTGTGAATAATCACAAATAATCTTAGCCTTATCATTTTTTTTATAAATAATTCAACCACTGTGTTACCAAACTTTAAATTTAAATACAAGACCTTTCGAAAATAGGACTAAATATCAATAATTTATGCTCAACGTTTTTGTAATAGCTACGTTTTAGTCATAATATATTTACAGTTTTTTGTTTAATCTTAATTAGCTGCAAATGCTCTAAATGATATCTCTAACAAGGGACTGTAATTATATTTTTAGCAGGTGTGGAAGCCATTGTGTTTAAAGTATTACATAATATAATGTACAATAAATGTTTGAAAAGTGTAAGGAAAACAACTGCGTTACTAAAGCTACTACTTCATTACGAACTACATTCCTACTGGCAGTAACGTACTGTAACGTACGCAGTTGTAAAAATTAAAACATTTTCAACTTGATAATTAAATAGATGTACATTCTAAAGAAATTATGATACCATCAAACCATGTACTAATAATGAGGCATGTGATTGAAATAAAATGATCAAATTACTAAAGGTCTCACGTTCTGTCACCGGTAACTCAGTAGTTTCACAATAAAAAACACCAGCCTCTCCAAGCAACTCACGTGCGATCGACTTGGTCAGTTTCACCGCCCCGCACATTCTACCACATTAAAATATTAATTTATATTATAACAGATAAATCACTTAGGGGAAAAGATGTACAAAATGCTTAATTTAAGGTTCACTTTCCTATGGTAACATGTTATGATTTTGCTTGGTAACGGGGTCGCGGCGAGAAATATTTTATTAATAAAAAGTTGTTGTTATAAACTCATACTTAATTGCATCCAAGTAAAGTTCAAACAATGACTTATTACTTAAAACATTCACATATGTTTAATGCTGTGACGAATATTTAAACAGTTCAAGTTTATTTCAAGTGACTCTAACAGAAGAACAGCCCATTTTTATATGAAAAACAATGGCGTTACTTAGAAAAGCAACTGAGTTATCGCAATTTGCAAATAAACACAGAATATTCCTTTAACTAGTATGTTTTTCTGGGACAGGTGTTTTATTCGGTAGTGACCCATAGTTGTTTTTTTTTATTTACATATTTCACTTACAAAATCACTTTAGTATGAAAATTAAAATTTAAATTAATATGAAGGGGACCGATTATTAGAACATAAATAAGAAATTGGCCCACCTATTCAATTCCATGATTAGCATATGCCATTTGCCACTTTTGAGCTTTATCACCTATATTTGAACCTCGCTATATTTTCGCCTACCCTTTTGAACGATGAGACCTCTACACTTCATTATTTTCTTTATCATTGTCTGCGTTTGCTTGAGTTAGTAATCCTTTAAAACACGTTTCTTGAATAGGTCGGACAGATGGACGGACAGCGTAGGCTTAGTAAAAGGGTTCCGTCGACACCCTTTAGGTACTAAACCCTAAAATCACCTAGCATCTATTGCACTGTCAATAGTACATTGTGATACAAAGGTGGAAAGTAGGTTATATATGGTTTGTGGTTATTGTAAACGAGCTGTCATTAACAAGCCCGAGACGTAGGTAAGGGTTTAAATGTCACGAGTTTGCAATAACCTACACACCTGTGTTTGATACGACGATTTTCAATACAGTTGTGAAAAATATTAAAAAACAAATCAAAGAATTAAACATGTTTATTTCAACGAACATAAGTATATACTAAATGAAAATTTAAAAAAAAATGCGCGTTTTTGCAACTGGACATTTTTTTTTACAATGAAACTAGGCAACGGCCTCGAACGCGTATACAGCCTGTTCGATTTTTGACAAATTTTGATGTGAAAATAATTAAATTAAAACTAGTAATTGAATACAACAACCATTCAAAATAATTTTGAGAATTCAATGTTAAGACGTACCGGAGTCATTCAGTTTTCCTCGTATAAAATCTATCCGATTTTATTCTATGTATGAAAACTCCTTGCTACTAAAATTTTTACATTGACATAAATTTAAAACTAAACTGCAAAAGTAATGATCGAGCTCGTAAAAGAAAGTCACGACCGCGTAAAAGAAAGATGGCTATGCTAAATATTTAATTTTCGAATTATAATTATAGTACGCCATGTTTTACAACTGTATTGAAAAAAATGTTTATCTACACTTATGTCGTAAATCCTTCATTTACTTATCAGAAACGCTAAGCAACCTTTCGATGGAGCCGTGACTAAGGATCCATACAAATTTCATTTCGTTATCGCAAAGTTGTAACAAAATGAAGTTTTTTTTTTTAATTTTTACGCAGATGCTTGCTATTTGAGCACACTAGCGTGTTTCGGAACGCAACCTTGGCGGCGCGCATGCGCGGTGCGATATTACTGCAAATTTATTTTCGCGCCATTAACGTTTGTATTTTTCCTTATGCAGTTTGTATATAAACAATGATTACTTTATTTTGTCTTTAATTTACATTTGTTGTATGAGTGTAGATAAACTATTGTATGCAACTGTACATAATTAGTATTTAACACTCGTGTATACTTTTATGAAACGAGCGCAGCGAGTATTCAACCACACTCGTGTTGAATACCCCTCATTATGCAACAGTTGCATAAATAGCTATTTAACTATCCATAAATTTACCTATGATGTTTACTTATTTCTGTATCTAAGTATGACGTAGTAGAGCTATCAGCTTACTTAAAAACGAAATCAATTCACAGATCTTGTCAAAGGTTGAATAAAGGGTACTTACTGTTTTATTTGCGGGATATAAAATTAGTTTTATACGCGTCATAAAATTCTTTATGAGTTGAATGTAAACTTTTATGTTGTGAGAATAACCTTAGGTATTGTCGCGGAAATGCGAGCAAATGGGAACAGTGGAGAAAAGCAATAAGTTGAAGAAAAACCTTGTATCTTTTAGGTACAAGCTTTTATTCGAAAATAAATTTTATGCATAAAAGACAAGTGCTCATAGCACGTTTCCAAATTCAAAGAAAGACGAGCACAGTCTTTCCTACGATTCTACTGTAAACAAAAGATGATCCTGGGACCTTGATTCCACCTCCAAAGTTGATCATCAAATTAACTTCAAAATACCAAAAGTATCTATTGTTGTGTCCGTATGGTTCCCGGCTAAGAATAGGACCATCCCATCTCTTCCAATGGGTGTCGTAAGAGGCGACTAAGGGACTTAAAACCAGAGGATGGGCAGCAGCGTCTTTCCGTGCATTGCAACACACCTGCAATCAAACTGCGATCGCCAACCCGCCTGCCAAGCGTGGCGATTACAGCAAAACCCTCCTATGAAATCCACACCCAGAAAACGGCCCCTAGTCCCCCGGTCCGTATTCCTGGCTCCGGTAGCAGTCATGGTAACGGCGAGGTGGGGGGTGTGAAGAATCCCCGGCAGATGCCAGGCTACCAAACCCAACGACCTTTGGCCCTGGCAACTTACAACACGCGTACACTGCGGACTGACGAGAAACTTACAGAACTCGAAGAAGTATTGAGCAGGTTACGGTGGTATATCGTAGGTTTATATGAAGTCCGAAGAGAGGGAGAGGACACCATGATCCTTAAATCCGGAAACTTGCTCTATTTCCGGGAGGGCGACCAACAGTCCCAGGGTGGTGTCGGGTTTCTCGTCCACAAGTCCCTGATTAACAATGTGGTGATTACCAAATCGTGAGCGTTTCGACAAGGGTAGCATACCTTATACTCAGAATCACCAAACGGTATTCGATGAAGGTCATACAGGTATACGCGCCGACTACGGAACACTCCGACGACGAGGTAGAGACTATGTATGAGGACATCTCTACAGCCTTACTTAGCACCAGGACCCATTATACCGTTGTTATGGGGGACTTTAACGCGAAGCTGGGCAAACGAAGCAATGGTGAGCTGAGAGTAGGGAAATTTGGATATGGAGTAAGAAATGCACGTGGCCAGATGCTGGCCGACTTTATGGAGAAGAAGAGTCTCTTTATGATGAACTCCTTCTTCAAAAAGTCAAAACAGCGGAAGTGGACATGGTTGCATCCCAATGGCGTAACAAAAAACAAGATAGACTTCATCTTGTCGACAAGGAGGCAAATATTCAATGATGTCTCCGTCATCAATTCAGTCAAAACAGAAAGCGATCACCGGATGGTCAGAGGCACATTGAATATAAAGACCAAGCTAGAAAGATGTCGACTGATGAAGTCTACGCTCCGACCAGCGCCCATCAAGCTCCAAAACCCCGAGAGCTTTCAGCTCGAGTTGCACAATCGTTTCGAATGCCTAGGAGACTGCGAGAATGTGGACAATTATAATGACAGGTTCGTGGAAATTGTTCAAACGGTCGGGTCTAAGATTTTTAAAACTCTCCGTTCAAACAGAACCAAAAAAATCTCCGACTTCACCAGTAACCTCATGGAAGAAAGACGCAGATTGGTTTTGCAGTCCTCTGAAGACGCTACTCAGTATCGGCAACTAAACAGGCAGATCTCTAAGTCCCTAACTCGCGATTTACGCCAATATAATACAAATTATATTAAAGAGGCAATTGAGCACAACAAAGGCTCAAAAGTGTTCGCGAGAGATCTGTCTGTTGGACAAAGCCAACTGACCAAGCTGAAGACAGGGGATGGCAGGACCATATCGTCTAAGACTGAATTGCTGGAAAAAGTTGAGAAGTTCTATGGACAATTGTACAAGACCTCACGTTTGCCTGTCAGCGATCTGGCTGTAGACCCAAGAGCCAGACTAACCCGACACTATACCGAAGATACCCCGGACGTCAGCCTGTACGAGATTAGAATGGCTCTCAAACAGCTCAAGAACAACAAGGCACCGGGTGATGATGGAATTACGGCTGAACTTCTGAAAGCAGGTGGATCACCGGTACTAAAAGCTCTTCAGAAGTTATTAAATTCCGTTATACTCGAGGGACAAACGCCTAAGGCATGGCACAGAAGTGTGGTCGTGCTTTTCTTCAAAAAGGGTGACAACACCCTTCTGAAGAACTACAGACCCATTTCACTTCTGAGCCATGTCTACAAGCTGTTTTCGAGAGTCATTACGAATCGTCTCGCACGCAGGTTTGACGACTTCCAGCCTCCCGAACAAGCCGGTTTCCGAAAAGGCTTTAGTACCATAGACCACATACATACGCTGCAGTAGATTATACAGAAGACCGAAGAGTACAATCAGCCACTATGCTTGGCGTTTGTGGACTACGAGAAGGCCTTTGATTCAGTCGAAACCTGGGCTGTTCTACAGTCTCTCCAGCGGTGCCAAATTGACCATCGATACATCGAGGTGTTGAAGTGTCTGTATGAAAACGCCACCATGTCGGTTCGCCTCCAGGACCAGAACTCGAAACCTATCCAGTTGCAGCGTGGGGTGAGACAGGGAGACGTTATATCTCCGGAACTGTTCACCGCCGCCCTGGAAGATGTTTTTAAGCTTCTGGACTGGGGTGGACTCGGCATCAATATCAACGGCGAGTACATATCCCACCTCCGATTCGCTGACGATATCGTGGTCATGGCTGAGACTATGGAAGACCTAAGCACAATGCTCGATGGCCTCAGTAAAGTCTCTCAACAATTGGGTCTTAAAATGAACATGGACAAGACGAAAATAATGTTAAATGTCCTTGTCGCACCCACTCCTATAAAGGATGGAGACTCTACACTGGAAGTTGTTGACGAATATGTATACCTGGGACAAACAGTCCACCTAGGTAGTTCCAACTTCATGAAAGAGATCCATCGACGAATCCAACTCGGCTGGGCAGCGTTCGGGAAGCTTCGCAATATCTTCACTTCCCAAATACCGCAGTGTCTCAAGACTAAGGTCTTTGACCAGTGTTGTTGCCAGTGATGACTTACGGAACTGAGACATGGTCGCTTACTATGGGCCTCATAAGAAGGCTCAAGGTCACCCAAAGGGCAATGGAGCGTGCTATGCTCGGAGTTTCTCTGCGTGATCGAATCAGAAACGAGGAGATCCGCAGGAGAACTAAAGTAACCGACATAGCTCACAGATTCGCTAAACTGAAGTGGCAGTGGGCAGGGCACATAGCTCTTAGAACGGATGGCCGATGGGGCAGTAAAGTTCTCGAGTGGCGACCGCGCACCGGAAAACGTAGCGTAGGCAGCCTCCCACGCGGTGGATCGATGACCTGGTGAAGATCGCGGGAAGCCGATGGATGAGGGCAGCGCAGGACCGGACGTCGTGGAAATCCTTGGGGGAGGCCTTTGTCCAGCAGTAGACGATTTGTGGCTGATATGATGTTATGATCTATTGTTACCGGGAATACAGTTATACCAAATTTCAGCTCAATCGGAGCCCTGGAAGACGCTGTAAAATCGAATGCAACATTTGACCTTAACAAACATACAAACATTGCAAGATAAATAAAAGCTTTTAAAAGAAACAAAAAGTCACAATCCTATTATTCTTACACCATACCCTAACCGCCTTCGTAGCGTAATGGTTAGTCTATCACTTTTCCATCAGGATGTCGCGGGATCGATTCAAGGCGTAGTCTAACTTTGTAAGACTCGGTTTGGTTGGTAGAGGGGCCTTTTCTGACTTGCCTGTCCAGCTACCACCATCTATCTAATTCTGGCCGCCAAACATCAATGTTAACAGCATTCAAATTTGTCAAAATCGGTTAACCTTTATGAGGTGAAAATTGCAAACACTGTTTGTATGAAAAGTCGCAGGTTCACAATCCTCTTAAAAGTTGCTAAGCAATATTTTCTTATTGTAGATGCTGAAGTCATGTCGTCAGCTGACGATGACGGTGCGAACGGCCGGGGTGCTGGTGCCACCGCGGCCGTCCTGCTCGTGGATGGACCGGTACGGGCGCCCCGCGTCGCCGCCGCCGCTGCGACCACCGCGCTCAGCCAGCAAAGATCGCTCGATACGCAGGGTAATGTCACGTTCCGAATATTCGGGACAAACATACTCGTACTTTAAGATGGACAGGCTTTACGACACTCATTAGTTAAGCTAGCAATTAACCGTTGTTATTTGAATGATTGTTCTCTCTATTTGGTTTCCCATCAAGGGTCGTTTAACCGTTTTTTTATACTACGGTCGTAGACTTAAGGCTTTAAGATGACTCAATCCGAGTAGGTTGAGACGTGTTAAAATAATATCGAACGTAAGTCTATTCATTTTAAGTTCAAATCAATGCAGGCTTCAACGCTGCTGTTACGTTGAAACCGAACGCCCAATTTTCGATTTTTGCATGTTTTATTACTCTCTTCACTTAAAAAAATGTTTTTAATTAAAATGAAAGGTGTTAAAGTCACCGATTTTTGGGTGTTGGTTTAAATCAACACTATTTGTTCTCGACAAATTTTTCAATTAACGCGAAAAACAGGGTCTACAGTATAGTAATTTAACATCAAACGGGGTAATATTTTCAAAATTTGTATTCAATTAAATAGATTTTTATTACTTTAAGTATAATATATAATAGGTCTTTACCTATGAAATTGCCTTGAAATTTGAAGTTAAATTTTTATTGAAAATGTTTTTTATTGTTGACCTTATGGTGACACTACTTATATGGTTTTTTATTAGTAACTAATGACATGTCTTTCATGTTACAATCCTCTGAGCTATTTACTATTGAATGGAACAAAGGCGTTCTTGGTGATCAGATGGGGCAATTTTTTAGACTAGTTAAATTCATTGATTTTCCGTGTAAGTGACGAAACCTTAAGCGGCGTATTCCCAATTATGACATTAGTAACGAAGAAACTGTTGCGATAACTCTAGAGCTTCAAAATTAAAAATGTGTGTTTTTTGCCTCAATAAAGACGATTTTTTCAGGTGGAAAAACCCGACTTCATGGGGTTAAAGCCACCGCGCTCTCATAATATCTAAACAAACTATGTAACATATGTTTACCACCATTTAATTTCTAATGTCAAAATTTAGTCTAATGCTATTTTGGGAATAATTTTTGTTTTAACAACTATTGTTCTTATTATTAATTTCATGTTTAAACTTTTTTATACAATTGGTTTCATAGGTAATATTTTTTCCATAGTGATAGCTTTACACAGTCTTGAATTGAATATTGTCATTTGACCCATCTTAAGGCTTTAATTGATTTCATCTTTTCTACGCTGTAGTAGTGACGTGCAATTATCCCTTAATACTTGATAACTGCATTCAAAAGCAGATTTATATTAAAAGAAAATAACAATAAAAAGTGCCTTCCAAGTTCGCTTGCCATCACATAACGACGGTAATTATTTTATATGATCATAAAAGTTGATGCCCAATTGTGGGGTCATAAATATGCGAATGCGTTTTAGTTAAAGGGAGTAGGGGGTGGTGGGCAAGTAGGTGGCGGTATGTTAATCGGCTCTAAGCCGTGTCCAGTGAGCCGTTAGTGGCTGTAATGAGGGTCGAGGCGCCTTGCTAGCCGCCATCGATCGGTGCCTGGTCGCAAACTTTGGTGAATGAACTTGTAGAGAGAACAATACCAGTATTGAGTGGAACAGACTTAGAAGGAAAATGATTTATTTCTGTTTCTTCGACACATCGCATGATAGTATATTACAATAGGCAAGGTGCTACAATAAATCATATTAGTACACATATTAACAAAGCTTACGAACTAAAATAAAACCGGCCAAGTGTGTGTTGAACTTGCGCATTGAGGGTTCCGAACCAAATCTTCACAAATCTGTATAGAAGTACTACAAGACCCAACTGATGCTGCTTGTTTCTTCACGTTTCAAAAAATCTTGTTCTTGTATGGGGGCCTTTAACTTTTTTATATTTTTATTATTTGTTGTTACAGCGACAAGAGAAACACGCACTCTGTGAAAATTTTAACTTTTTACCTTAATGGTTGCATGAAATACAGCACGCTGACAGACTGACAGACGGACAGCGAAGGCTTAGTAATAGGTAGGTAGATGTAATGTGTGTGCCACAGATGCGAGAAGAGACACGACTCAGTATTTTCTCAACGCAGTATGAGTAGAGAACTGGTTTACCGTTGTATGCAGCTTCGTCCTCTAAGGATCTTCGACAGAGCTAAACGTACAAAATAAGGGTTATAGAAATATTTATTTTAAATTTCATTTCATTTGTAAATAGACGAATGGTTAATATTGATTCAGTTATTTAAAACAATGAACGGTCGTGGTTGAGTTGATCATGTAGGTTAACTGCCATGAAGCACCGTCATTACCTAGATGGGTTTGACTGTTAATGGCATTTTTCTCAACCGTTTCCGTGCTTCGCGAGGCACGTTAAGACGTCGGTGGCGGTAGCCATCACTAGCTGGTAGCCACATGGTAGCCACAGAAATCGGAATAAATGGTAGCAGTCGTTAAGCCAAGTCAGATGCTTAGCGCTTTGTAAAACTTCTGAAAGTGATGGGGTTCGCCACAAGCCCTCAACCTCCATCAATCGTGACTTGGCCCCCGTCACACCCTGGACACTGCATACAACGGTCGTGAAACGACATTTGTGTCAGATGACTTATAGGTGGCTTGAAAACTTCTGACAGTGGGGTTTGCCGCTAGCCCTACAACCTCCAATAACCCGGACTTGGCCCCCGTGTGTAGAGTATATGACCTAACCTTCACGAGCTAGGGAAGAGACCCTTGCCCCAGCAGTGGGGACTTTTTGGGTTGTTAACGATATAAAACAGCTCACAGCTCGGGGGAGGCCTTTGCCATGCAGTGGACTTCTTTAGGCTGATATTAATGAATGAATGGAAATATAAAGAACTAGCTATTTCCCGCGGTTTCACCCGCGTGAACAACGTTTCTATGACTTTTCGAGGGTGCGCAGTGCGCGAGCCGCAAGCGGCTCGCGAGCGTGGTAAAAAGTAGCCTATGTCTGAATCCAGGTCCTAATCTATCTACCTACCAAATTTCAGCCAAATCCGTTCAGTAGTTTTTGCGGGAAAGCGTAACAGACAGACAGAGTTACTTTCACATTTATAATATTAGTAGGGATAACATAACAGACACAATGTTTATATTGTTTAATGAATAAATGAAAAAAAATATGACGACAGCATTCAGAAATAAACTATGAACTCTTGATCACTAAATTGCCCTCCTACTTAAACTTCGGAAAACCTTACTAGTTTTGTTTTCCATCAATTATTCGTTTTTTATTTCATCAAAATCACAAAATGAGTATATAAATGACGCTGAAAAACTTTGACATCACGCCTAGGTATTTCAAACATTTTAAGAACAAAATGTCGTTTTTGACAGATGATAAAAAGTAAATCAGATGACTAGCATTCATCATCCCTACTATTTTGAAAGACCAATCGATCGGTCTGATAGTTCAGCAGACTGTGTAGAGTGAACTTGTAGAAGGTTAATGATAAACAGCCTTGCTATACTTGCACGGCATAGTTGGCTAAATAGATGTTATCTAACTATTCAATTAACAACCTACTTTCTATTACCTGGCCTAATGAGCGTGACTCAGCACTTTAGCACATTTTTATTTGATTCTTTTGTAGAGTTTATTAAATTAATCATTTATCAAAGTTCAAAATATTTGTAATTTTTAGTGGATAGATATTTTGGTATAAAAACTACATGAAATCTAAATCAAAGTCACTGTTACCTAGTTTTTTTATCCATAATTGGTAAACCCTTGGCATTATCTCACCTGATGGTAAGTGACGATGATGCCGAAGATGGAAGCGGGCTCTCCAAGATTCCCCAGCGCATTAGGGAACTGGCTGTCCTATCTTCAAGCCGGAACACACCTATGCTGTTAACCTTACAACATTGACAAAATAAGATGGTGGTAGCTAGCCAGGCAGACGTAGAAAATGCCCTTTCACCAACTTAACCGAGCCTTACAAAGTTAGAGTCCGCCAGGAATCGAACCCTCGATCTCCTGATGTGAAGCTAATCGGGACGGTCAGTTTGTCATTTTATACGGGGATTTTTGGGGGCGAAAAATCGATAGATAGGTCTCATCTCTCATAGGGAAAACGCTATTTTTCGAGATTTTCGCACTGGAAAAATGCCGCGCAATTTGTATCATAGGTAGCGTACGTATTTTTAAAAACCAATTAAGTGTAAGAATAAAATAAAAAGAATAAAACCAACGGCTCTGGGTACTATGCCCCGAGCAAAGCTCGGTCGCCCAGGTACTATACACATATACAAGAATTGCTCGTTTATAGGTATTAGCTAAGAATAAAAAATAAATATATAAAATCATATTGATTAAATCTCCTTTTAGGCTAAAAATATTGACTTTAACTTGTGAGTGCAGGTGGATCTCTGTATCGAGCCTGGTCAGTCGCTGGGGCTGATGATCCGCGGTGGGCTGGAGTACAACCTGGGAATATATATTACTGGCGTCGACAAGGACTCTGTCGCTGACCGAGCCGGACTCATGGTGAGTTATCTAAATCATCACAGCTAATTTTAAGCCCAGGTTACTACTAGAACTTATGGCCTGCGGCACACTGGATTAATCACCGGCGTTGGTAAGGACTATGTCGTTGAACGTGCTGGACCCATCTTGATTTCAGTGGATCGAGCACGCGCTATCTTTAGGGCTGATGACATACGGTGGACTGATTAAATCACTGGCGACGACAAGGACTGCGTCGCTGACCGCGCCGGACCCATGGTGAGTTATCCAACTCATCACAGATTTCTGTGTATCAAGCTCAGGCTGTCACTAAGTTGACAAAGATTGCGTCGTTCACGGCGCCGGACTAATGGTGAGTTAACTAACTCATCACAGATTTCAGTGGATCAAGCACAGGCTGTCTATAGGGCTGATGACATACGGTGGACCGCACCGGATTCATGGTTACAGATTTCTATTTATACTGATGATATGCGGTGGGCTGAATCATCACTGATGTTAACAATGACTTCATTGATTGCTGCGATTTAAAGTAAGTTTTAAATATGTCACTGGATGCTTTATGTTGTTTTATCTACTCTCATATCGTTAAGTTCGAATTATAAACTTCAAAACGAATTTACATTGGCATACTTTATAAACACAATACCGATTTTTTTTAAATATCACTTTATAACATTATTTCTCTAACAAAATAATGTTGTAAGCCTCCCCTTATATATAGCATATCTCTGGTCGTAAGTGTTTTTTTTTTTCCATTACGATACAAGTTAATCCAAAAAGTTAATATCACCAACAAAGTTCCATATAATTTTTTTTATTGGAACGCACATGCGGTTCGCGCCATTTTTACAGCATTACAAAAAGTTTTAATTACAATTTTTACTTATCTGTGACAGCGCCCGCTTTAACGCATGCGCAGTGATGTGCTAGGTTTTGGCGCCATTCATTGAATACGTTTTGTAGTTACTGAATTTCATGGATAATTTTCATTCTTGCTTACATAACTCTCTGAGATCAGTGAAAGCATTGTTTTTACCTGTCTGTGACAGCATCCGTTTCAGCGCAAGCGCCGTGATGTGCTGGGATTTGGCGCTATGACACGTTTTGTTGTAGGTACTGAATTTCGTAGGAATTTTTTTCTTACTCTTTTAACTTTGATCTTTGTTGTTTAGTTGATTCAATCCCAATGTTTGAGATTAGATAAAGTAGTGCAGGAAACTGCACATAACTAGGTATTAAAACACTCGTATGACACTTGTTTTAATACCCCTCATTATGCAACAGTTTCATAAACTTATTTTCTATCGACTCAATTTTCAAAAGACAGTGCATAATAAAAATCTTAACTCATTTATCATTACTTTTATTATCTATGCACTTGGAATGTCTCGTACGTACGAGTGCAGTTGTGTACGATAGCGTGATCAATAATGGTGGACCTAGGCGACTCGCTGTGTCGTGGCAATTATATCATCATCATATCAGCCGAAAGACGCGCATTGATGGACAAAGGCCTGCTCCAAGGATATCCACAAGGACTGGTCCGCTGCCCGCTGTTTATGTAAATCCACAACGTGAAAGCCTTTGCGGCATCATCTCACCTGATAGTAGTAAGTGAGGATGATGCCAAAGATGAAAGCGAGCTTACCAAGATTCCCCAACGCAAAGGGGAACTGGCTATATTATCTTCAAGGAACTAGCTAGACATTTAGATGTTTGGCGACTAGACTTAGATAAAATGGGCCTAGAAAATGACCTTATACCATATTCAAACCGAGTCTTACAAAGTTAGACTCAGCCGGGAATCGAACCCGCGACCTCCTAATGTGAATCTAATGACTAACCTTTGACGTCACGGAGGCGGTTAGATCCTTGCCCAGACCGTCACCAGGTTGTCTATCCACCGAGTGGGACGCCTGCCTACACTATGTTTTCCGGTGCGTGGTTGACACTTAACGGCCCCAACGGCAAGCATATATATATGGATCTTAATTTAAATAATAAATACTATTCTCTAAGCTTATTTGGAAAACTCTCTGTTTAGGACACGACATTCACTGAGCCCCTTATAACTATAGAAAACGAAATGACAGATTACCCTTAGATTTGGGAGACAATCAAAAGTTATGAATATACATCATAAACCTCCGCAAATAGCTATTGTATTCGGAGATTAATTCGGACTCCCTTCTGTCTATCGCGGGAAGTGGGTCAAATGCGACATCACGACATCGCGACACAAGATACAACGACGCTACCTACATACATATTGCTGTTGGTCCCTATGTTGCGAATTTGTGATTTATGACACGATGTTGGGGAAATTGATAGGTAGGTGATGTGCAAAAAAGCTTGTAAACATACACAGCAAGAGTTCTTACAATATTTTGTTACCTTTGTCTATAACTTTGCGTTTCTCTATGACTAAACCAGTGGTCCTATGGTTACTTCTGCCGGCTAGACCGAGGGTCATGGGTTCGATCCCCACCTAGGACTCAATCGTGTGACGAACGCGTTTGTTTACTCTGTCAAATTAGCGAAGAACGTCCACTGCGGGACAAAGGCCTTCCCCAAGGATTTTCACAATGACCAGTCCTGGCTGCCCGCATCTAGATTATGTGTAAAACGTATTTTAGTATGTAAATCATTCTCTGGTTTCTATAGTACAGGGAATACCAGTATGGGGCTAGATGACCGTGTGATTTGTCCCTGAATTTATATTTATTTATTAAGAGTCTCCAGGAGGCTCGAGTTTCCATACAAACGTAGTTCTGCTTTAATACAAAAACTACATGCCGGATTGAATCCAAACTTTGTAAATATATTGAGTAGACACACATCGATGTATGTAATTAGTTTTCATCGTAGTAAATTTTAACGTAACTAAACGAAGGCTTAAATTAGTTTTGTACTGAAGGTTTTAAACTACTCTTATTTTCTTCCTTTTTATATTAGTACATCGAAAACTGATTACAAACATCGATATGTGTCTCCTCAAAATATTTGCAAAGTTTGGATTCAATCTGGCATGTAGTTTTTGTATCAAAGCGGAACTATGTTTGTATGGAAACTCGAGCCTCTTACCTGGCGGCCTTTAAGAGTGGTTACAATGTTGACTGAAGAATTTATGTCAGCATTGGCTTATTTTACTATTTACAATTCCATTTGATTCACTATGAGCTCTTGTTCATCATCATATACGCCGAAAGACGTCCACTGCTGGACAAAGGCCTCCCCCAAGGATTTCCACGATGGAGCTGCCCACATCCAGCGGTTTCCCGTGACCTTAACCATGTTGTCGGTCCACAGTGTGGAAGGACTGCTAAGAGCTCTTGTTAGTCAAATTTAATTCCAAATACCAAATTATCAAAATACCAAATTACTTAAATACCAATTACCAAAGTACCAAATTTAAAATCAAACTTTATTCAGATATCACTCAAAAAAACTGCGTAAATAGTATTAAAAGTAAATAGGTTGTTTTTATTCAGAGCGAATGTGAACGGGGACAATCGACGCTAGGCTGTCACAAAACGAGGCACATGTCAAGCGCAGTTCACACCGACTGTTCGCTGTTATTGTTGTTGTAAATACCTACCCTGTATTTTTAGGAAACGGGTTACGTTTAGATGAACAATATTTTTATTCGGTTTGTCAATATAAACATAAGTACCTACAGGAATATTGCATAACCAACCAAAAGCACTGTGTAAAGCAGGGTAAACAGATACGTACTGCATATTTTTTTAAACTCTTTGTCGCTGATCGTGCGCATTTTCGGGAAACCGCCGCGCCGCTACGCGCTACGTGCGGGCTACGCAAGCGTAGTCAGCGGCTTAGTGTAATAAGGCAAGGCCTTGATTGGAACAGCTGTCTCTGTCTTTTTCTTTACGTGTAAAGAGGGAATAAAATAACCACACTTTTGATCTTTTTCAGTGTTTTTTCGTTTTAATTAAAAACTACAATTAATTAAAAAAAACCAACTGGCATATTGAAGTGTATCCTAAGGCTAATCGACTAAGAAAATTAAGAGGTTTGAATCGGTCTGGTTTGCCAGTAGAATGCAAATCTCTGTTTTAAAAGAGGTTTCTTTGATACACTTTTTTCTGTTATAAAAATTAACGAATCAGGTTACATAATATCACTTTCATATGTTTTGTAATTGCTGAGAAAAATCGAGATCTCTGCGACCAAAGTTTCCAATGCGTCACCTTAATGAAAAACCAGCCAAGTGCGAGTCGGACTCACACACTGTACCACCCACAGAAATTGGAATAATATAGGCACGATTACTGTGGTACCACCACCACACCTCTCCACACGGAAATCAACAATGAGCAAAAACAAAATAAAAAACTTAAAAAAGCTACTTTTTCTTTTGTACTGTTTATTATTCCTGTTTTTGTTAGTAAAACAACCTAATAATACATAGTTTGTGAAAATTCTAGCTGATTAACTATTACGGTTCAAAAGATTACAGGCTTTGAATGGTCGGACAGACGGACGGGTGGGCGGACAGCGTAGGTTTAGTAATATGGTCCCGTTACCTGGTACGGACAACGGAACCCTAACAAGAAGGAGGCTAAACAAAACTATATATAAATAGGTAGGTAAGTCATAACTTTATACAGTAAACTAAAACAGTTTTTTTTCACGCGATAACGTGCTCCAAAATTCTGGTATCAAATATATTTCTTTTTTACTTTCTTTTAAATGGTATGGCTTTCCAAGTCACTTTTATAAAAATGGATAATAATAATAAGGAAAATTACATTATATATAAATTCTTCACCCATTTTGGGCTGTGTCTTTATTAAGAGTAAAAAGATCCAGGACATCTCCAGTGTACTTCCGATGAAGGTACTCACGTCCGCAGAAGTTGTCAGCTATACCAAAGTATATATATTAGTACTAACATACAGTATGGACACTCCCTGCCGCTCTATAGATTGCGACCTCACTCCCTCGTCACCCAGATTGATACAGATTGGTTACCGTTTGTTTGTTGAACGAATAGGATTTCGCCGCCATTTTGTTCGTTGCACGTGTCCCTTGAGTGCTGTACTTTTTGCCCATAGCAGCCTAACAGCATGATAACCGAGTCGCTTCGCTTCCTTTACTATACGTAACTAATGCGTTACTAATGAGTTACAATGCGTAATGCGTAGCAATAATAATCCGTAACTAAATAAGAAAAATCGTAGACTAACTCATGATCAAGCCAAGCAGAGAAACTTGATTGTCGAACGGCTGGACAACAGTCATCATTGTTTGCCTTCCATTTTAACTTGCCCCCCGTGGAGAGAAACATGAGACAAACACATTTTCTCACAACATTTACTGTTACATTCTATTACGACTTCTAAGAATATCTTATCCTCTTTAGAACGTCATAATATGCTGTACCTGCAGGTATTAACTTAACTTATTTTTTGTACATACCTTCCTACCTACTTTTTATTGATTTTGCGAAGGAGTGGAATTCTTAGCCTTCAGTAAAATGTCTGTGTCAGAAATCATCATCATCACAATTTAAGAGCTGTGCTCAGAAATCAGTTATGGACAAAATATCCAATTTATGATCTAAACCTACTGTAAAATGCTTTAGTTTTTTATTTATTACATTTTAGCTGTTTAACTGCTATTCGAACCTAAGAATAACCCAGTGTTAAAATTTTGATGATTGTAGCATGATTGAATAAAAGAAAAAATTATAAAACTAAGTACATACTATAAAACTGTAATAAAACTAAGTTATACGGTGAAAGGATACAGTTCTGTGATGTACGGATGGACGGAGTAGGCTTATCAATATAGGGTCCCGTTTGGCACCATTTGGGTACGTGCGTAATACTAAAAATAAGACAGAGTAGAAGTAGGTAGTAGGCGTAGTTGCTATGAAAACTATTTCTTACATTGTGATAGTAACCACAAAAGCAAAATCGAGAGAATAGCATGACGTATAGACATTTTCAATTTGCTATACTCGTATATAACACAGCTGTCTAGCAAGAACCGCATTGAAATAGCATTGGTTTCAGCTAATTAACGAATTATGAATGTTACGTTTGCTAAATACCATGTGTATCGCTGAACATCGAGGCAGGGCGGCTATATTTCATTCGATTTTCTCATTGCGAGCTCTCGAGGTGCGGTGGAAATTTATAGTGTTTGAGTTTGGACTCCCCGCCCGCTGCACGCCACATCCGAATCTAATAACTTACCTTTAAAACTTACAGCGCTAACAATTCGCCAAGTATTTTCATTAGAATACCGCAACATTGGAAAAAGTTTCGAAGTTTTGTTTGTAGTTGCTGCGCGGTATTGGTTTTATACTTTGCTAACACCAAGATAAAGTAAAAATGTTAAAATGCGAATATTTTTTCATTTTCTATAGTAACATTGTATTCTCACGATCGGTTTGTTTTCTATTTAATCTGTGTACCAAGCAAGTACCCCATATATCTTAAGGTAGGAAAAGCGCACCTCCAAATCAACTATAATATTTAAACATTGCTGAAGGTGTGTAATTGGATTTGTAAAATGTTCATAGATTTTCCATAGGTACAAAATTTTCTATACCAACTGTAAATATAACTTTATTTTAAAAATATACATTTAAGATTACGGAACCACAGTATTAAGACTATCACGGAACACTACTATACCCAACTTTGCGCGTGGATCGACACGCACTTGGCCACTGTTTATTTTTAATTGAAAGCATCCATTAAGTTTTGTATTCATACATTCACACTAAATATTTCTTTTGCGCTTATAATCTCTCATCAAATAAAAGCTTGGACCTTAAACTTACATACCGCATTATTATATATCATTAGCTTGTAAAAGTGTTTACCGATAGACAAAGAACTACCCCCAAGCCACGCCACTTGGTGCTGATCTTGAGACCTGCGCATCTAGCTGAATCGGCAAACGTATTTAAACTAACCTACTGATATCTCGGCAGGTCGGCGACCAGATACTGGAGGTGAACGGACAGTCGTTCGTGGACGTTACACACGACGAAGCAGTCGCTCAGCTGAAGTACCACAAAAGGATGTCTCTGCTGGTCAAGGATGTGGGGAAGGTGCCTCACGCGTGTACTTCTTATGGAGAGAAGGAAGCGGGACCTAAGTATGTTGGTATTTACTGAAACCCATCTTTGTCTATGAGTACAAAGACCTATAATATGTTGTGTGAAGAGATTTAACTTATAACTTAACCTTTAATATTTTTCTGCTGACTTCTTTAGGGTGACTGCTACATACGAGTACTTAACTGCAAACCTCTCTGGTGATCCTTCACCAGACTTTTACTCGTATTCATGAAACTGAACAACTTTTGTTCTACAACTGTGTTTAAATAACATTTTTTTTTACAACTTTGGTACAAATCATTCGACTGCTAGATAACCCAAGTTTATATTAAAAGTCCCAATTTTTGTTTCGATTTCAACAAAGTTTTACAACAAAAGTGTTTCGGTTTTGTGGGTAGAATCACCAGTTGGAAGGTTTACAGTTGTGTACCAACTCATAAAAAACCAGTGTCTGTGATCACTGCCAGTACACATAGGTACATAATCATCTCGTGTGAGTTGATTCGATACCAACACCTTAGAAGACTTCTGCTGCTGACTTTGCTCGCTTAGACCGCATGTTACTTGCGTAGCAGCGTTTTTCTGCTTACGAAGCAAAAACACGCATTACACAGAATAAAATAGAAACCATCTTGCAACAAAAACAAAACACTAAACATACAGATTGCTTTTCCGACTAAGAAGTTGGAAAGTGAAGTTAAGTGTTTACCTACTTCTCCGTAGCATGAATGAAATTCCCTGAACTAGCACTTTTAAAATCCAAACATTTGTAAAAGACTTTTGCAGCGGTCTTGTTTGAGTAAATACTTTAACTTTTCCCACTGAGTTTTTTAACAACAATCTATCTGTCGTTGTAGTAAACTCCTGTTTACGCACGCGGTCCACATTACCAGTCAAACGAAGCAGCGTTTCTCTTCGCGAAAACTCACGATACACCATTGCACCCACACGCTCCGTGCTATGGTTAGCACTTCAGCCGTCAAAGTGTTAAAAAACCGACCAAGTGCGAGTCGGAGTCGTAAGGGTTCCGTAAAATTTACAAATAATAAATAGGTATATATTTAAAAATTAAAATTATATTTGCAGTTGTTAATAGAACATTTTGTATGGAAAATCTACGAACTTTTTACAAATCCAACTGCACGTTTTAAGTTAGTTGACTATTACTTCAAAACTAAGAGAGCCTACTTAGCCGTGATAGATTTCCTTTTAAATTGATTATAAGTGTGTCCTATTTATTTAAATATTTTTTCAGATGTCCTGAAATAGCGGTTTAGCTGGTAGGGGAAAGGACGGGGGAATTAGAACTTTAAAGCTCAATATTTCGCCAACGGATTCCTGAATAAAAAATAGTTTTGAGAACCTCAGTAGTTTTAAAAGACCTATTCAATGATGCCCCACACGATCCTATCGTGTATACTACCTGCAAAATTTTTCTATGACATACCGATGTCACCGAAAAAAATTTGCAGGTAGTATAAACAGTATATAAACAGAAGTTTTTTTTTCAAAATTTCATTGTATTACTTTGTTGGCAAATTACAGCTTTCTAGTACGAATAGTCTCTGAGCTAAGCCGCAGACAGACAGACAGACATGGCGAAACTGTTAAGGGTTCCTTGTTGACTACGGAACCCTAAAGATCTGGTTCTCTTGCCTTGACACCATCTTTACATGGCTATTCCAGCTGATGAAAAATCTGTTAACTGTGATTTGTACTCATTGAACTGAACAACTTTCCTAAAGAACATGTTTTCCATTTCTCATTCAAATCGATCAACTGATTAGCCAACTTTCTTGTCAAGCAAAAAAATATATAAATCTGTTTATTTATTTTCAGTTACATATAAAAAAAACAACTGAAATTGTACATTACTGCAAAGGCCGGGAAGTTGGCGATTGCTGGATGTGGGGAGTTTAAAGGCCGATTCAGCCAAATAAAGCAAGGAAATTAAGACAATATTTTTTTTTTAATAAGCAATAATGAAAAAGCACTTTGGTTACATATTAAAATTAGTTTGGTGTTGTCACTCCACCTCCATGTATGAGATTTGTCTTCCCTGCCACTACGATCGATCGATTTGTATGAGAAGTCCAAGGAACTTTCTGTAAATTAAAGTGCGTTATATATAACACTAGTGGATGCCCGCAGCTTCGCCCGCGCAGATCCCGATTTTTGCGGTTCCCGTGGGAATTTCCCAAAATCCTTTCTTAGCGGATGCCTACGTCATAACATCTACCTACATGCCAAATTTCAGCCCGATCCGTCCAGTGGTTTGGGCTGTGCGTTGATAGATCACACTATGTCAGTCAGTCAGTCAGTCACCTTTGAATTATATATATTTAAATTGTTGCAATTTAAAAAATACGACACTCCAGTAATAAAAATACATTTTTAACGAGCCGGGAAGTAGCTTTTTTATAATTTTTATGATTCTTAAATCACGTATCTCCTATCCCCTTTTTTCGAATAAACGTAATAAGATTTTTTTACGAGTAGACTATTGGGGAAAGTTGTTCAGTTTAATGAGAAGAAGTCACAGTTAACCTATTGCCAATAATTGTTTTTATCACCCTGTATTTTATTAAGGATAAGCGGCTGGGGTAGAAGAAGAGGTGCTGCCTCGGTGGCAGTGGAGCAGAAGGCGCGGTCACTGTTGCCTCAGAGCGACCTGCCGGCGTTGGCGTACTACATGGAGGAGTACGCTGCCAGGAGACTCACGCCTGATGCTTTCCTCACTGTACTGAGGGACTTGTTAGATACGCAGCAAAAGGTGAGTCAAACCCAACATATTTCTCTCTTATTGTGTGGTACAGTTATTTGTGATATCCAATAATGGTTACCTAGTTTTGCACTTAGTATAACCAAAGTATATATATTAGTACTAACATACAGTTTGGACACTCCCTGCCGCTCTTCAGATTCCGAACTCACCCCCTCTTCACCCAGATTGATACAGATTGGTTATAGTTTAGTTCTCGAACGTATGGGATTTCGCCGTGATTTTGTTTGCTCCGTCATTTGTTGTTAGAAATGTCATTTCACGACCGTTGTATGCAGTGTCCGGGGTGTGGTATAACCGCGGTCACGTGTAGGGTATTATAGGTTAACACCTACATTCGTATGCAATGCGACCTTCGTACATATCTGGAAACAGATGTGCAGGTTTTCTCACGATGTTTTCCTTCGCAGTTACCGTCAAAGCAATAAGTAATAAATCGGTAAATAAATGTAACTACGTTAGTTTTGTAAAAAAAAACTCATTGGTACATGTGTCGACCCCGGATTCGAACCGGAGACCTGGTTAGGAGGACATGTCAATGAAAATCGTGCACGTCATGAATGGTTTATTTGACACTGTGTCAATCTGTTATCAATAATTACTGTTTTCTGACATGTTTCTGTTATAGGTAATTATGTTTCTCATAGTTGTCTTTAAATACTTTAATTGTCGTCCACTCCGTAGTAATAATTAATTAGTTTCCGACAAGTTGCTTAGCCGCCACCTGCACCTGTTAAATTTTGTTTCTTGTATATGATCTCTTGAGCTCCACGTGACAGGTCTAGCCTTGTGTGGGGTCCCAGTTTAATCTGTATTAGTTAAACTAAGTCAGACATTTTTTTAAATTTCTTACGTCTTATCTTTATTTCGCCACATGTTTAAGTTTCTATGGGAGATCAAAAAATTTAACAGCCAGTAACGAGTATTTCACACGCCTAAAATAAGACAGGACTACTATAATACCTTACTTCCAGTTTATTTCAATCTAAAATGAAGTAACGGGTGTGATTTTACTATCTGTATTTGAATGTTATGTCTAGTATTGGATACCTTCTATTATACTATCAAAGGACTTTGGAATTTATTTGCAGCTGAAATTGATTTTCCAAGCAAAATAGAGTGGCGTCCATAAAGTTAGATGTTTTACATTTATATATTCAGTATTGACGACTCTTTCATCAAACTGGTTGAAATAAAATGTATGTAGGTACCTATGCACTCCGAGGGATTTGTAATGCACTTTCACAAAAGAGGAATCTTTAGAAACGACTCATGCATAAATCTGAAAGAAATATTATTCTGTTTATAACTGAACGCCTGTATTATCTACGCGTAAAATAGTAGCAATATCGCGTAAATAATTCAAAAGCCCATTTATCATTCAGTTATCCTATTCGTTAGGAATAAATCAAATACTGCGAAAATTTTCGCAGAGTTTGTAAAGGTCACAATTAGCGGCCCCAACGCGGGTGTGGCGATCTATAAGAAATTATAATAGGATAGAATTTTGGGAAGCGTCGTCGGAAAAACCCTGTTTTGAAAAGAAAATTGGTTTTAATTTGCGAAAGGAGTGATTAATCATAGTGGTGCCTGCGGCAGGACTCATTGTCCGCAATCGATTTATCTTGAAACAGTAGGCACGCTCGCTCGCTCCTGCCTGCTGCCTGATGTCTGACGCCTGAGGCTGGCAAATGGAACGAAGCGATTGCCTCTTTGCTGAACTATTCCTCCATTCATTCGTCCAAAGCTTGATTACGTTCACTGTTTTCCAATGGATTCACTGACTGCGATACCGAATTTGATTTACTTAACTGCCAGAGAAATAACATCAGCTCGAACAGACACAAAATCTTTGTTTAGTTTTTTTATTATTAAAAATTTGAGTGCGTTTGACTGCAACTTACCTGATTGGATGCGGACAGCGCAGGACCGGTCGTCGTGGAAATCCTTGGGGCCTCCAGAAGTGAACGTTTTTCGTCTGATATGATGATACTTGATGGGAAGTGATATGCAGTCGAGGATGGTACACGCAAACTCAAATAATGCCTATATTCACTCTTGCCTTGAAGACCTCCAAATTATAGGACTTGGGAAACATTGACGCAGGAAAGGAGTTCCACTCCTTCGATGTCCGCATAATAAATGAGGAAGCATAACGCTCCGTGCGGAAGGGTGGAATATCAACAACAAAGGAGTGCAACCCCTCCCCGCGTCTCGTTGACCGACGGTGGAATGGAGCCGGTGAAATGAGGTCGTGAAGGTCTTGCGCACACTCTCTGAAACAAATTCGAGAGAATGCCGATAGAAAGGCGACTTTTCAGCGATGCTCAAGACTTTGGAGCTTGTTCTTGTCTAGCTCGTCGTCACCAATGAGTCTCCGGGTGCGTCAGTCGATGGCGTCCAAAGTATCCAGCTGATAGCGGGCTGATCCATCCCATAAATGTGAACAGTTCTTTAGCGGACTTGTGCTTGATATAAGATAAGCAGCTGTTCATGTGTGAAGTACCGCGTCACCTTAGAGAGAATACTCAGCTTCATTGCAGCAACTTATGCCTTGGATTTAATGTAACGACCAAAATTCATTAGGTGTTTAATCCACACCGAGGAGCTTCAGATGATCAGATATCAAGTTACAGAGAGATAGATATAGAGTTGTAGTCAAGGTTAAAGGACACGTTTTGACGGAAAAAGACACGAATGTGTCTTAGAGGCATTAAACCTTAAGAGGTTGGAATCACCCCAATCAAACACTGGCTGAAGTGATAGGTTCATGCGCTCTATCATGGCCGCTCTCAGAAGTAGCGTATCAGTGCTGTCAGCACGTGCACTGGACAGGTATCTTTCTACAACCGTGCTATCATCCGCATAACCAATTATACTGGGTTTCAGCAGATCGTTTATGTGAAGCAGAAATAGTGTTGCGGAAAGAACAGATCCCTGAGGTACCCCGGCATCAATAGTCAATAGGTCTGAGGATCAGCCATCAACGACCACTCGAGTAGACCGTTCCCTTAGAAAATCAGCTACCCGGTTACACAAAGGAAGACCATAAGAAGGAAGCTTGCGTGCCAGACCCTATCAAAAGCCTTCGAGATGTCGAGAGACACAGCGAGAGCTTCACCACGTTTTTCGATGGCCTCGACCCAAATATGCGTAGCATACACTAGAAGATATCCAGTGGATAGACATCGGCGTAATCCATTTTGTCGATCACTAAGGATGTCATTGTCTTCTAGGTATGCCAGAATGCGGGTGTTCAATACACGCTCCATAGTCTTACAGATTACGGAGGTTATTGCTATGGGGCGGTAGTTTGTAGGATCGGCGCGATTGCCTTTTTTGGGAACCGGCTGCACGTTGGGCAGCTTCCAGGGCTTTGTTAGAGTCGTTTCCTCACCCTTTTGTCAATTAATAATAGAAATCAATATGTAAGTCAATTTAAAAAATCTTTTTTTTTTCAGTAGTTATTAAATAGAAAAAATAAGTTTGATATTTGTGTACCCTTCGTATCATCACTGAATGACTGCTGAATATATTTTTTAACCTAGATTTTAGTCACGAATGTGTCTGCAAAACGATTTTTGGCACGTCATGAAATTGTTGCCAACAATGAAACACTTACCTACGTACAGTTCGTTTCCATTTTAGTTGGCGTGTCAAGTTTAATTTTACCTGTACAGCGTTCAACGGTTGCAAGTAAATATAATCAGATAAAATCTCTGTTACTTAGTTAAAACTTTCATATTTTCTGCTATGAAATCATGATTTTTAACCGCATAGGTCATCCATTCCCTTCACAACACGAGGTAGTGGGTTCGATTCCCGGTGGGGTCTATTTTTTTAGGACTCTGTTTGGTTAGTGGTAGAGCGTTTTCTAAGCCCGCCTTGCGAGCTATCAGCATCTTATCTAAATCTTGCCGTCAAACATCAATATAAACAGCATTAGACAGCAACAGCTTTAAAGAGGGCTTGCTTACATCTTCGGCATCATCGTCACTTAACATCAGGTGAGATAATGTTAAGCTTTGATATTGTTAATTCCCAAGCAAGGACAGGTTGTTATTCTTTTTTTTGCTATTCTTGCGTTTTATAATCAAGGTAAAACACATGACATTGCCATAGCAGAATTTACTTCTACTATGACATTGCTCTTGCCCACTCTAGGTACTTTCCGTTTTAGTTACTTTAATTTCGGTACAAAATGGTAAAAAAATCTTCGTTATAGGTACCTACAGTTTTGTTTCTCGGTTATAGCGGAATGCCTCGACAACAACTTGGGGCTATGAACTTGACATTGATTTCCATGAAACTTCTCAGACTATGAAATTCTACCATACTTGTATTTCAATAACAAATGAACCATTTGGTATACAGTACACGCTCCTGACGGAAATCCGCGAGTTCCTGTTGCCAGAAGACCGCGCGCGTTTCGACGAGCTCGTTTATCGGCGCGAGCGCGACGAGCCTCTCGACCATCACCTCAAGGTATACCACCACGTCTTAGAAATGTAACATTTGAAAACTTTAGACGCTTTAGAACTTTTAGAATAGAATTTAGGTATGTAATGCATATTGTTGCTATAAGGACATAATATACAACACTGAAATCAGAATATGAAAGCAATTTCAACATTGAAAATAGTTTTCTACATCGATGACATACAAAGTGTTACAAAATTGCTGTAAGAAACTGGGGTTTCTATTTATCATACTGAACAACTTCTCCCAAGTCAGTTTGAAAAAAAAATTGGACTCTTATACAGTCGATCAGCTAATTGACTTATTTTAATTGTCTATTGGTTCTTTGGGAAAAGCAGTTTTAGTTGGGCAGTAGAATCCCCAGTTAACGGGTCCTACACCAAACGTACCTATTGGAAAATAAACTTAGTGAAATATAGGGGGAGTGGTTTAACCAGAAGAAATCTTAAGTATTTTTATGAAGAAAAGCAAGATTTATTATAAAGGGATTTTACGAGTAACAACAATATTATAACGACATAAATAGATTTATTTTAATTTGTTGCCTACTTTTGCATACATGTACATTTCACAAACTTTTCTTATATTATTGAAATTTACGTAGAAAGAGTGAGTCGTGTTCGTTAGACGTAATCTAATTAGCTAGGTCTTAAATTAGAATTTGGCGCTTCGTTAGGACAGCCACCCAACTCGTTTTTCATTTAACTCCATGTCTAAAAGATATTTCTCTCCGTAATTTAATCGTAGATATCTAGGAATTCAGAAATATGGTACTTAGACTTTATTTAATTATTTTTTTTCACCATGCTGATGGACAATTGTAGAACCTAACCAAAGTATACATATGAGTACTAACATACAGTATGGACACTCCCTGCCGCTCTCTAAATTCTGACCTCACCCCCCCGTCTCCCAGGTTGATACAGATTGGTTTGATTAGTTTTACGAACGTATAGAATTTCGCCGTGATTTCATTTGTTTCGTTGTTTGTTTTTAGAAATGTCATTTCGCGCCCTTTGTATGAAGTGTCCGGGGTGTGACCTAACTGAGATTCTGGTTGTCTGTAATCTATTCACGAGTAAAGTTGAATTATTATTATTATAACAGCTCATATACGTCCCCACCGAGGGGCTCGAGCCTACCCTGAATCAGGGCGATTAGGCCTTAGTAGACCACGCGGGCCCAGTGCGGGTTGGTCGACTTCACACACAACCTTCGAGTTTCTTCGCAGGCGTGTGCAGGTTTCCTCACGACGTTTTTCCTTCACCGTTAAAGCAATCGGTAAGTATATGTACGTAAGTTTTTGAAAAACTCATTGGTACATTGGCCGTCCAGATTTGAACCCGGTACATCTGGTTAGATGGACCGAGTCGTTACCGGTTGAGCCACCGACGCTCAACTAAGTTGAATACTAACCTCAAAATAGCACAATTCGGTTTGTTTACACTTACTACGCTGGCTCAGCGACCAAAAATGAGTCTTGGCCTCCGACACTAAAAGACGCTGCCCTTTTTTATTATTTGTATAGAAGATGTACCTACTCGTACCTACTCACCTTTCTTAATAAAACCATTACTTGAAATTATATTACAATATTGTGAAAATGTGTTTGTTTGTTACCTCTTCACGCTTTAACTCCTCAATGAAATTTGGCATGCAGGTAGTCTGTGTCATGGGGAAGGACACAGGCTATTTTTTTCCCCTGAATATAGCACAATCCATACAGTTCTTGAGGTAACTGAAAAAAAGACTACCTATGTTTTAGTTGATTTCTTTAACAAAGCAACAGAGCATCTGATTATTGTGATTTTTTGCATAGAATGGTTGAGGGGGTAAGAAATTACATAAACTAATAATTAGCATAGCTCGACATAGTTCCCGAGGGACCTGGGGTAAAGGCCTGCACCCTTCTAGACCCTCAAAGACAGATATAAAAACAATACTCACGCGAGTGAAGCCGCGGGCAAAAGCTTTTGAATTTATAAATTCATGTAGAACTGTTTAGGAAGATTAAATTTATCTTTGTAGTAGTTAGAGTAAACAGTCAAAATGCCATGTTCCTAGTAGTGACAGAATTTTGTCGGTAGCGCGGCGGCAGCGGCGGCGACCGCCACATGCTGCCGTCGTCGACCATGCACGAGCTGCACGACCCGGTAAGCACTGCATGCGCGCGCGCATTCTGCGGTTGTGGCGTCACGTGTCCCGCATGCTTGCTGTATTTATTTACGTTTGTTACACGTGCTATTAGAGTAAGGGCTGGACCCCGGAACGGCTTGAGCGTAGCGAAATTTTTCCTCATCTGTGGTTTTTTCTGTTGCTGTATCCCTTTCTGTCTTCTTTCGCTTTTCCTGCGTTGCGGCGCCTGTGGGGAAACATTGTGTCGTGCTTATAAGTAAACTCCGACCCGAGCCATCAGTAATACAGGGTGACCAGTATATTTTTGGCAAACATTTTAGATGGTCTATTCATAAAACTGAACAACTTTTGTTCTGCAACATTGCTGAAATCGAAAAAAAATTGGATTATACCTGCTTTCCAGTTGTTTTGTACAAAAGTTGTGTAGCCTCGCGAGTGGAATAATTAGTTAATAGCTAGAGGTTTTTAGTTAGGAATGTACCAATCAAATCAACCTAGTATAAATCTACCTAAATAGCTAAGTTTTAGCGGTAACACCGCGCTTGCGGTGGACTCCGCGCCTTATACGGGGACGTAACTATACTTTTCTAATGACAGCTAGTTAAATCTCCTGTATCCTTTCCATACAAACGTAGTTCCGCTTTAATACAAAAACTATATGCCGGATTGAATCTAAACATTGCGAATATACTGAGTAGACACATATCGATGTTTGTAATCAGTTTTCATCGTAGTGAATTTAAACACAACTAAACGACGAAGGCCTAAATTATTAGTTTTGTACTGAAAGTTTGAAACTGCTTTTTTTTTTAAGTGAAAACTTCTTTAGCGGCGTTGTGCACTTTTTTTGTAAATGTTAAACTCGCGTCAGGACACGTGACCTGATCGAAAATTCGTAAGACGGATGGAGTTGATTTTTTGTTGATTTTTCTGAGATATAAACTTTTTAATGTAATATAAATTGTCATGTTTGTGTACGATAGCGCAATAAATAAATATTGTATTCTACCACATAAATGATAGTACTTTTATACTGATAATCAAAGCAATTCGTGCAAAATTATTCCCTAACCATTCCCAAATATCAAAAATGCACAACGTTAATATTCAAGTTTTCACTTCTGCCGGCACTCCCGGAGTGCAACCCGTCGTTTTTTTTTTGTTTTATATTAGTACATAAAAAAACTAATTACAAACATCGATATGTGTCTACTCGACATATTCGCAAAGTTTGGGTTCAATCCGACATGTAGTTTTTGTATTAAAGCGGAACTACTCGTTCGTTTGTATGGAAACTCAAGCCCCCTGGGGAAGGTACAATTTATTTATAACTTAGCAAAATATTTGCATTTACTACATCGTTTCCCTATTATTTAAGCATATTATATGAAAATTATCTACCTCCAATGTGTTTTTATTTGTAACAGTTAGTAGGGTAAGGTTGCGTTAGTCGTACCCCCTTAAGGAATCTATAATATATTGCGTTCTTGATAAATACAATGCATGTAAAATATATATTATTATAAAAGTTTACATGGATAACAACATCTGTTGAAGAAAAGAATATGACTACAAAAACCAACGATTTAAATAATGTGCCTGCGGGACGACTTAGGACTAGTGTAGCCCAAGTCGTACCAGGTAAGCATAACACTAAGCAAATACCATGGTTTAGCCTAGTGTTATATGCTATCTATTTACTTACTCTTTTGGAACGATAGTGTATAATAATTTGTAATTAACAAACTTTCACACCAAACAAAAAACTAAGCAAACAAACATCCAAAATATTAGTAGAAAGTAGGAAGTACGGCTTAAGAAATTCGAGGAGGTACGAGTAAGGAAACTGGTTCACCAATATTTTAAACAAATATCAAAAATAAACCATAATTTATAGCGTGTCACTCTGTCTTTCCAAATGAGCTAAAGATTACATGTTATCTTATGTTTTTTTTGAAAATGTTATCATGTAAAATTGACCACCGTCTTAGTCGTCTTACCATTTTTTTTATCCACAATTGGTAAGCCCTTGACATTATCTCACCTTTTTTTATCATTTTTTTATTCACAATTGGTAAGCCCTTGACATCCTCTCAACTGATGTTAAGCGACGATTATAGTGAAGATAGAAGCGGGCTTTCCAAGATTCCCCAACGCAATGGGGAACTGGCTATCTTATCTTCATGCCGGAACACATCAATGCTGTCAACATTGATTTTTGAACTTTAAAAGTTTTTTTTTTAATTTTTGATTTGGCGGTAAGACTTAGATAAGATGGTGGTAGCTAGCTAACCGGGTATAGAAAATGCCCTACCACCAACCAAACTAAGCCCGGCTCACAAAGTTAGACCCCGCCGGAAATCGAACCCGCGACCTCCAATTGTGAAGCGAATGGACTAACCATTACGCCATGGAGGCGGTTAAAAACTATCTTAGTAATAACACCAAAATATCATAGAAAAACTTGCAACTTAATTTTTATATGAACAGAGTAACCGTCTTGCGTTCCAATTTTACATGCGATTGCCACTGACTGACGATATTGGTTCCATTGTCTCCGCTAGTCGCGTTGTATGTACTATGGATGTACGACATATGATAAGGTGCGACAAAGGCAACGCAACGGTACGAGTAAAGCAACCCTACCCTACAGTTATTTACGTTGGAAGTTTTTTCAAACATTACATAAGTCTGAGTCTGATATTAAATAGATACAAGTACATACCAAAACTGTAGTTATGTGTTCTGTATATTCATTTTTATATAATTTTTGTTTCATTTGTCTATTTTCATTTCAATGTCAGCCAATTCAAAATGTTTTGTAATATAAGTTACGACTCATCTTCTATTCACTGATGTAAATAAATAAGAGGTCCTAAGGACTATAGAATTCATGGGAGCGAATTTTTCTAACCTCTGTGTTATTCTTGAAAAATTAGGATAATATTTTGCTGAAAGCTAACTGAATATGATGCTAACAAACGATTAATTACAATTTCGGTAGAAAACATTGGTAACGTGAATTTTTATTGACTAACTTTTTATTATGTCGGTGTATTCCCGATAAACATGATTTATCACACAAAAAAACAACTTTTAGAAAAAACGCAATGAATATCCGTTTTCCTCTTTAGAGCATCGGCCTGGATAGTTAATCAACTCAGTGAAAAAAATACGTATCGAGAAAGGAAATAGTTTTGACAGACTTTTAATAGGAGGTATTTGTGGGATAACTAATAATTGTGACATAATCAATAATCATTCAATATATTTAAAATTCTCAATTTGGGCCGCACTAAATTTTTAGGGATCCGTACCTCAAAAGGAAAAACTAAAAACTTATTGGATCACTCATGCATGTGTCTGTCCGTCCGTTTGTCACAGCCGATTTGATCAGAAACTACTGGACAGATTGAGTTGAAATTTGGTACACATATGTAAGTCGGTGACCCAAAGACGGACATGTAACGTATTTTTTTTAATCATAGAGGCCACTTTCCCCCCTAAATTAAAATAGAAAATATAAAAAGTTTTGTAAACTATATCGTGTGCCATGTCAAATGAAAGAGCTTGTTGTAAAAATCTCAAATAAATATTTTTTTATAATTTTAAGATAAACAGTTTGGTTATTTAAGAAAATAAGCGAAAATTGACCATTCCCCCTTATTTCCGAAACTACTGGGCCTAAAATTTTGAAAAATTACAGTATATGAAGTTAAATGCATAGACTACAGGAAATTCTGGGAAATTCTACATTTCGAGATTTCAACTTTATGGGAATTCAACTTTATGGTCCTAAAGGGGAAAATCTATGAGAAAACCTAAACTCCTTCCGTTCTCACAGGAAAAATGAAATTTACAAAGTCCGATTGTTTAGAAACTAGTGACACCTAGTGGGATCTAATAGTATCTTCTATATAATTAATTTACGAATTAGTTATATATATATATTATGTGTTATATATATTATATATATATATATATATTCTTTATTGCATACAGATATATACATGAAAAACAATTAGAAACGACATGTACAAAGACGACTTATCTCTATAAGAGATCTCTTCCTATAGATGGAATATATTTATCTATAGATGGCACTGTAGAATGAAAATGAATTGAAATGAAAATAAGTTTTTGGTACGGAACCCTTAGTGCGCGAGTTTGACTCGCACTTGGCCGGTTTGTTTTTTAGGAATTTCTATCTAGGTAGTAAGCATGTCCAATTTTTAAAACACCAGTTGGTGAGTAGATAAAAAAGAGGACCACCAAACGAGACGGTCGTGTAAAAGCGAAGCAGCCTGCTGCTCAACAGTAGTTCCACCCTTCAGAGTCAGATTTTAACACAAACTGAAAGTAAAGTTATTTAATATATATTTAGCGGTATAGGATGTAGGGCGGTTGGGTGAGACGGGTTATGTTGTAGGAGGGGCCGGCGCAGCCGCTGGTGGCCGACCACCGCTCGCCATCCGAAGACTCCGGCCTGGGACTGCCGTCGCACGACCACGCCTACAGGTGACTCAGTGCTACCTATCACATCACACTAATATTATAAAGGCGAAAGTTTGTGAGTGTGTGAGTGTGTATGTTTGTTACTTCTTCACGCAAAAACTACTGAACGGATCTGGCTGAAGTTTGGTAGGTAGACAGATTAGGGCCTGGATTAACACATAGGCTACTTTTTTCACGCTCTGTGCACCCTCGAAAAATCATAGAAACGTTGTCCACGCGGGTGCAGCCGCGGGAAACAGCTAGTATTACCATTTTTCTAGTTTACTTAACCCTTAAGTTCCTACCACCTATATTGATAACGCAACTACCTGCCCGCGGTCACAGTGACTCCCGCATTAAAACCGTGTTTTTTATGTAATACGAGTCAATAATGTAACAAGCAATAAATGAAACGCATTTTAAGATTGTAATTATACTATTAAAAGGAAAAAAATACCACAACATTTTCTTCTATGAATAGAAAATAACTTAAATGCAGACATACTCGTATTTCACTCAAAATAACTATCATCTTCAGATAATGAGATCATTCAAAACAGAAGTTAAAAATAGAGCAAATCTCACTTTTTCTTATTATTTATAAATATTTGAACAAAACAAATGAAAAAAAAATAGTTAAATTATAAACGTTTCATAAATATTTCTGATGGTAAAGTTCTCAATTTTTCATGACAAAAAGTTTTTTTTGCTCACTCAAGCTAAACGCGCGCACTTGTAGCCTCGCCGAGCACTTTCGCGATACTTACTGACGAGTAGAAAAGGTACATAGACGCACATCAACGCACGTAGCCATTTAACCAAAAAATTCAAATTTAAAAATTCGCCGGGGTCACGGTGACCGCAGGCAGGAAGTTAAGGGTTAATAAACATTTAATAAAACAAAGTTCAGAAATCAGGATATCCGCAGAAGAACCAAAGTAACCGACATAGCTCACAGAACAGTTAAACTGAAGATGTAGTGGCATAGCGCGTAGAACAGATGGCTGCTTGGGCAGTAAAGTTCTCGAATGGCGACCGCGCACCGGAAAACGTATCGTAAGCAGGCCTCCCACGCGGTGGACCGATAACCTGGTGAAGATCGCAGGAAGCCGCTGGATCCTTTGTCCAGCAGTGGACGTTTTTCGGCTGATATAATGATGATGATGAAAACAAAGTTTCACACTGTCGCTTCGAGAAAATAAAAAGTTATACTCGTATACAGGGTAAAGACATTTCCAATCCCAACTGAATAGAAACTCTTTCGCCTCATCCGTAAAGAGCGTGGCGCAAATCTCTCATTGATCGTTAAAGCCGACGACGCCGCCTCTCAGAAAGGCGTTTAAACGCTAAAGCACCCTCAGAAGTGCGGAAGCAAAGGCCGACTCCTCGTCAAGCATTCGCTTTCGGTCGCCTCTTTACATCTCTGAGCGAGAATAACTCGCCGTTTTCACGGGCTCTTGCTTGTCTTTTAGGGCGGCTCATTGGCCGAACGCCAGAACTTACGCTTTTATTTCGTACAGAATCGATTGTTTTATAGTGGCATAAAGCTCGAATTTATTGTAGCTGTCGGTGGCTTAATGTCCCCGCGCTGCCCTCTTAAGGGCTGTATTGTATTTACTACCCGTAAAAGCTGCCCGCAATAGAAGCAATAATTCGTCATTCAAAATTAAGGAATAATTTGGCAGAATTTATTGGTTGATATCCCAAAACAGCTCAAATGCTGTGATCAACGAATATTCAGTTCAAATGTAAAATAAATGTTTTATATGAACTGTTTAAACATGATACGCTATTTAAATCAAGCGATCTGAGTAAATATAAACTACTCTGTATGTTTTGAACTTAACTCGAACATGTTTATTATTTGTAGTTAAGCGAGTATTTAATTTATTTGGCACTTGATTCAGTATAACAATTATTTTAGGCCTCTCCTCTTAAACATTTTCGTTGTTTTCCTTAACCGTGTCGACAATTATGATAAGGACTTAACTACCAACAGTGTTGAGCAGTCCATCTATATTTAAGCCACTATGATTTAGTAAAGTTTGCTAATACTAGTAGGTATTACCTTAAACCATAGCTGATGTTGTTGACGTGGTGTTGTGTGGGGCAGGAGCGGGCGCAGCCGGCGCGTGGCGGATGCGCTGGTGCACGACGACGACCTGGAGCCGCACGAGGTGATTTTGCCAGAATTACCTTCATTCATACGTTCAAGGCATATTATATTAGTCTATGGCGATTGATTTATTTATCTCCCTTTCACTCGAATAGCTCTAGCTATCGACGAACCTGAATTCAGGAATCCCAACTTTCTGACGGAAGGGACAAAGCTATAGGTTAGACAAGAACTTACAACATCACGTGTAATAAGCTGGTGTTTAGAGGAAAGAGAAATAGACAGATAAGTAAAATGCCAATCGCTATCGATTGATATACCTCTTTGATCTCTTACACTTTATTGTTCGTGTCACTTCTTGCGTCTTCTGCGAGTATCTATAGCCAGGTGCCACTGCCAACTAATTAATATTATGGTCTTAATTGAAAAGTAAGTAAGATATTTGATTGTTACTTTCTTGTCTACCTATACCTTTATAATTCAAAAGAGAGGGGGCCAACTTTTATTCTCAAGGCATTCTTATCCTATCCATAATATATAAGGTCTAACAAAATTAGCTGAAACTATTTTAACTGGTGCTTCTACCCATGAAACTGAACAACTTTTCCCATGAAAGCCATAGTCAAATCTCAAAAAAAAATTCAAACTTCCCATACTAAGTTGGCTGATCGCTGATCGAGTTAGTATGGGAGAGCCAAATTTTTTTTGCGATTTGACTATGGGTTCCATGGGGAAATTTGTTCAGTTTCATGGGTAGAAGCACCAGTTAAAATAGTTTCAGCTAATTTTGTTACACCTTATATAAATCCGAAAGTGGGTAGATCTGTTTGTTTGTTACTCTTTTTAAACTATTGACTCATATCGCTAAAATTTGATATGGAGGCAAACTAAAGGGTGGGAAACAATATAGGATAATTGTATCCAGGAAAAAGACATGGTTCCTGAAGAAAATTTGTATCAAATGTCAAATGACATGTCACACACACGTAAAATTTTAAATGGTAGCTGTCAAATATCATGTCACATGTAAATGTCATTTCGTGTTTCATATGTCAAATGTCTAATTTCGAAAATTAAATCACTGATTTATACCTACGCTCGCTATAAGTATCCGCGCGGGAAAATCTGCGGGCAAAAGCTAGTTTCCTATTTTAATATTACCAACTCAACAGCAGTTGATTAATCATTAAATATAACAGTGTATTTTTCTTCAATTAACTTAATCTGGTACCTATACCTTACCATATAATGCCACCAAAAGCAGAGTACTTAGTTTTAGTTATAATGGCGTAGTGGCACCTGGGCACCACACCGACTGTCCCACGATTGTTGCATGTTCCGAACGGCTAGACAGTAGAAGTTCACACCACTCACCAGTTTGGCCGTTATTTCCTGAAAACGGGGGTAAATCTGGCAAAATTATACCGTTCCATCCGGTTCGGAGAAGTGCGCGAATCGCTTATTGGCACTCCAGCTGTAATTCGAGCTACATACATGTCGGTAATAGCGGCCAGTTGCAGTACTTTCCTTCGACTATTAAACTGAACTTTCTCAACACTATTTTCATTTCTGCTGATGCTGATTTTGCTTTAGATGCTACAATTTTCCTTCCTAAGTAATTAATAATTCATTATTATTTGAAAAAACTTTAGAGACGCTAATTTTGCGGATATATAAATCAGTGTGCTGTGACGAAAAAATTCTAATCGATTATGACGTCATAGATAACGAACTTCGTGGGGTAATTTGTCTAGACAGCTATTTTAAGAACGTATGCACGCGGCTCGTTGGTCTAGGGGTATGATTCTCGCTTCGGGTGCGAGAGGTCCCGGGTTCAAATCCCGGACGAGCCCATGCATTTACTTTTATGGTCTCTGCAGGCCAAGTAATAAGTATTTTTATTCGACTATATTTAAATTAGGTGGGTACATCAAAGAATAAATATAGTTAAAAAAAACTAAAAAACACGCTTTTAAAGCACATCAAACTATGAAAACATTAATGAACGAAAAATGAAAAGCGTGGGTTGCTCGATGTACGAAAAATATGGCACAAAGCGCCCCACGCTCTTTTTACAATAATACTTCTATATTTTCGTTCATTATTGTTTTCAGCTTATATTAAGAATTATTATTCACATTTTAGTTTGATGTGCTTTAAAAGCGTGTTTTTTAGTTCTTTTAACTATATTTATTTTTCAATTTTTAGTTCAGCATAATGTTAAATGAGATAAAGTTATGAATATATTGTTTTGTCACTAATTCTTGATAAATTTACAAAGTTTTAATTAAAGCTGTTCGTTTAAAGTGGGTCAAAATCGAGTGAAAAGGAGTCGGTTACAAACATACATACATACATACAGGTGAAGCTAATAAAAGCGTGATAAAAATATTCCGTTGAAATTAATAGAACAGGAGGAGAAGGTACACCTACCTAATAAGCTAATGGATGCCGTTATCAGGTAATGAAAACGGGCGTGGTCGACCCTCCATTGCCTTCCTGTATTTCATACCACGTTGAATATTATACACTGACCTTTTCCTGTTGTTTTATAGGTTTGTAACATTTTGTAAGTACTCGTAGTTCGTTATATTTTGTAACCGACTTCAAAATAAGGAGGAGGTTTCTCAGTTCGACCGTATACATATTTTTTTTTTATGTGTGTTCGCGGATAACTTCGTCGTTTATGAACCGATTTTGATGATTTTCACCATTGCGTTGGGGAATCTTGGTAAGCCCGCTTCCATCTTCGGCAACATCGTCACTTACCACCAGGTGAGATGTTGTCAAGGGTTTACCAATTGTGAATAAAAAAAAAATTTAAAAAATAAAAATAAAAATCTTTTTTTGTTGGAAAGGAGATATCCCAATGGTGGTAACATGATCAAGAAAGTAGGATCTGATGATGGCATCCCAGAGAAATCGAGGGGAACCTTAGTTTTCTGTTTGAAGTCGGTTTTTTTGTTTAAAATTATCATCACATTATATAAGTTTCTGAAGACAATTCTTAGACACCTCAAACATGAAGACAGACTGATCTTTGAAGCAAAATGTTATCTAATATAAGATAAAACAACAATGACATATGGTTTCCCGGCTTTCATGAGTGTTTCGGCCTTGGAACTACTGTTATGTTCAGTAATTATATAATTTATAATAGGTACAGTTGTTATCCATACTTACGGTACGTATGTTATTCCTAGGAACAAATACCTAGGTATATCGATAAATTGTACAGTCACGGTGTACATACTTTCTCGCGAAGCCTTCATGGTCTAGCGCAGTCGGGCATACACAATTTAACAATACGCAAGAATAAAGTTGTACCGTACCAGACTTGATGAAATATTTACAAATAGGCAGTTTGGATTTGTATGGGAGGTAATTTATTCAGTTTTTTTAGTAAAAAAATGAATAACCCAGTATACTAGGTCTTATAAAGGACTAGTTATTCACAATTTCATTAAATTCGTTAAAGCCATTTTTGAGAAAAAATAACAAACAACCTGGGTAGGTATGAAAGAAACTTATTCCATTTTTAAAATTTACACACACACACTCACACTCACACTCCTTAGTTGGTCGAAGGTAAAAATAGCATATTTATTTAGTTAGGGGTCGAGTGTATCTTCTGAATACAACACATAATAAATACAATCCTTAACCACTACCACTTCCACGATACATGTAAGGGTCGGGGAAGACTAAACCCACTAAACATGGTGTCGTGGTCCGTGGTGGCTTGTAGTCCCGTGACTTCACTAAGTATATAAGGGTGGTCTCAGTGTCACGTCCACGTTAACTTGCTTTGTTAAGCAATGCGGGTACAAGATAGACAAAACTTGTTCTATGTACAAGAATTACCGTTATATTAAACCGTGAAGCCATTAAGCGATTTAGATGTACTCGTAATCAGGGTACCTATTAGAAGTCAAATTAACACTTGTATGTAAACCCTAAAGTTCAAGTAAGTGACAGTAAAGTTCTCGAGTGACGACCGCGTGGCGTAGGCAGGCCTCCCACGCGGTAGACCGACAACCTGTTGAAGATCGCGGGAAGCCGATGGATGTGGGCAGCGCAGAACCGGTCGTCGTGGAAAACCTTAGGGAGGCCTTTGTCCAGCGATGGACGTTTTTCGGCTTATATGATGATGATGTAAACCATAGATATTGACAAATATTGTAACAACTTCAACTTAAATAGGTATACCATACTATTCTCCCTTCGGCCGCGAACGAAACCGCCGGTTTGTAACCAGTTTCGATCAAATACTTTTTCTTCCTTGAACCAGTTGCGATCGAAGACAAAATCTTCCTCGTAAGCAACTTGTCCACAATATAAAAACTTAAAAGAGTTTAGTAACTGTCAAATCCTCGTGGAGAAGCCTCGCTATGCTTAACGAACCTAATATCGTTCGCAACTGGTTACGAAAAAATCGTCGATCGCAACTGGTTTAGTACTCTGCATCTCATCGGCCGCCTACGAAACCGGCGTAAATGCAACGCTTTAACGTTCAACGAAGTTAACTTTTACTAGCGATTTAAGGAGTTAGCTATTTCATTAAAAGTGCTCAGCTTTGCTTATTCATGATGATATTCCTTTTTTTACCGTGACACATATACTGCTATGCCCCCTGAATCACATGAGCATCGAATTCAAATCGTTACACGGAATGGTGAAATACTTAATCGAACGTAATTATGCACCAAGGGAATAAAGCCATGTCTTACATCATGAGCGGAATATTAACCCTGAGCGTAACAAGGGATTCAAGATAACTCCCGAGCGTAGTTCGCGAGGGACAGAGTCCTGAGTGAAGCGAGGGTTTCAAGCTGCCCCCAAGACGAAGATAGGCTTTATTCCAGAGGTGGATACTCTACCACAGACGAGATACTAGTTACTACTCTACTTTTCATATCTACTGCGAGACAATAAAAAGCCAGGGCTACATAAATAATAACTAGATTAATACCAAACACCACACTAAAATCATTTATGTTTATTGGTTTTTTTCTGCCAGACAACCATAGTTAGCTATATTTTCGAATATTTTCTTGATCTGAGTTTTAATGCCAGTATGCTAAAAAATTTCATACGACTTTTAACGTTCCCAATTCAAATCATAGTACATCTCTTCGAGAGTTTCATACAGCTTTATCTCCCTTGAGATTTAAATGCCTTGCTTTACGTTGGAGATTGCATGGTATTAATTGATTATTATCGAGCCGGTGGTGTGAAAATTATTTTACACATTGGCAATCTTGTCAAATCCATAGGACTGTTTCTCCCATTCCGTGTATTAATAGAATTCGATCTATTGTGAACCAGGCGATAATTCTCAAATAAATAAATAAAAAGAAAAAAAAAAATTTTTGGGACAAATCACACATGGGAAGCAGAGACTGATATACTTACTTTGATACGTTTAAATACATACATTTATAGATATTTAACACCCAGACACTAAGTAAACAAATCTGCTCATCACACGAATGTTTGCCCTGAGTGGGGATCGAACCCACAACCCTTGGGTTAGTAGTCAAGAGCACTAGCCACTGAGCCACCGAGTCAGTCTAAGAATAAAGAAAAATAAAGAAAAATAAATAAGGTCTAAGAATTACTACGCCATTAATTAAAAGAAAGTCAATCTAGATCGTTAACCTCGGTAAAAACGTGATTCTCTTACTCTATTTCACAAAAACATCTATCTCAAAGACAGATCCAAATATATGTAGATAGAACTAGTTTGTACTTGGTCGAGAATCCTTTGTGTTATATCACGTAACCATGCCGTGTAGGGTAGGACGCACGTACACAACGAGCCCTGTGGGCGTGTTTCAGTTACCCACGACGGAAACATGATTATCTCATTGTAGATTATCTCCTCTGGTTTATTTAACTGTAGGTGGGCAGTAAGAGGTGTCACAGCATTAAGAGGAGTTCATTTAAATATTAATCATTCAAAGTTATTGAAGTTTTGTAAACACGTTCTAGACGCAAGTTTTTTTTCTTAATTGTGCCGGTGGTATTGTCAGATTTCCATAAAATATATTCGTCAGATTTCCGTAAAATCTGTATTCAAACACGGAATTTAAAACAGTAGTAGAACAGAACACTGGAAGACTTAGCCTAGACTGTTTGGTCGAACGATTGATATTCAATTAAAAAAACAAAGTATTCATGCAGCTCGCTAAGGCGGCGCGCAAGGACACTAATCTTTAACGCCAACCAAAGAAAATTAGTTTAAGAATTAAATTATTTGGCCAAATTACTGCCTATCCGCACAGTTCAAAGTTAAACAGTTCTAATATATAAGAAATAAGTAATTGATACTACAACAAAAGGAGCACCTTGCCACATTGTAAGGTATTAGGGTCGTAAAAAAACTGAACGAGAATATAATGTCATTATACACCAGTATGCCAGAAAATTATCTCTAGTATTTATGTATGATACATAAATCCAAATATTTCTTTCCTCACAAAATTGCCATATAACTCTTGTTATACTATTTTTGATATAGTCCCAGTAACAATTATAGGAAGGAACGCAGCAACAAGACAATCATTCTATGCCAGCCCAGTAAAAAAGTAATAGAAAAGACATCAACGCATGTAACAATTAACAAGTAACATGTTTGTTTATTTGTACTTAGTGGTATGGAAGAACTGTGCATCCTGTCACAAGTATCTTTTTTACTTAAAAGGATGTCCAAACGCAAAATATTATGTACAAAATAAACATGTTTTTTGTTTGATGCTGCGCCAATAACAAAGTTATTGAAAAAACATCAACGCGACCATCATGCTATGGCATTAACAGTCATAGAAAAAAATATTAACGCGAGCACCATGCTACATAAGTAACAGAGTCATAGAAAAAAAAATAACACGAGCATTAAGTTGCGCCAGTAACAGTCATAGAAAAAAAATATCAATGCGAGGACCATGTTACGCCAGGAAAAGAGTCATAAAAAACATCCATACGAGCATCATGCTGCACCAGTAGCAGAGTCATAGAAAAAACATCAATGCGAGCATCATGCCACACCAGTAAAAGAGTTATATAATGGACCTAAATGCGAGCACGGTTCTATACCGTTAATTAAAAAAAAGACAAAGCGAGCAACATGCTATGCAAGCAACAGAGTCAAAGAAAAGCCAGAGTAAAGATAGAAAATCACTAATATTATTTGAGTAGCAAAATCTATGATAATCTAATCTTCAGGCTTAAAAACTGTGGTCTCCTTCGAAACAAATCCTTCGAAATCTATTGTTTTAGTTCAAACTAAAACAATAAAAACTGTAGTCTCCTTCGAAACAAATCCTTCGAAATCTATTGTTTTAGTTTGAAGACGATTAAAAGTAATATATCTGTTGCTCTATTTATAGCTGCGTGGTCCCAAGTGATAAATATTCCCTCCCTACAATACAAAGGGCTTTGCGTTCCCGAAACACAGTAGGATAATGGTCATGGTAGCAAGGAAGGGCTCACGTAGGGAGGGCGGCGTAACGTCAGTGCGCGGCGCGTAGGGCGGGCGGCGGAGCGTCAGCGTGACGTTCAGTGCGCGGCGCGGCGGGCGGGCGGCATGACGTCGCGACGGCGGCGCCGCGTCGCCTTCCGCGACTACGTGCCCATGGACGTGCGGGCTATGGCCAAGGTACCGAAACCTTATTATACATCTAAGCTATGTTAATACATAACTGACAATCTGCTTGCATGTTGCTTAGGTATGGGTGGACCCAACATTAAAAGTGGTAAGATTGTGGTGAAGTATTCTAAAGGGTCATGTTTACAAACAGAACACGTTGTGGTAGATAAGAACATTATTAGTATTCTTTTTGAACATTCAATTTTCGACCAATACGTAACCCCTTACCCCGTATCAATGGGAAAACATATTGCAGTGCAGTATCTACCCATTTAGGGAAAATTCGTATCCAACATGTAGAAATTCGGGAATCACGTTCACGAGTGACCTGTAAGTAGGTATGTACTTATGTACGTATATCAATGAGGCCCAGATACAAGTTTAAATTTGAATACTGAATATTACACTTACCTATGTGTATATTAGGTAAGTATTAAGATTGTTTTTCCTAATACATTACTATTGACAAAGATATTTTCTTAACAGAGTAAATGACTTCAGATAAACGGAAGTCTTACGAGTATGTTTTAAACCTAATTAATTAATCACTAATTGTAATCAACCGAATACTTACTAATTGTTGGTTTGCAATTATTTATTAACACAAAAACAACGGTTAGAAAATCCATACATTCGTTCAACGGAGACTTATAGATAGGGTAATCGTGCTGGGGGTAAGGGGCGAGACGGGAGGCTGAGCCCAAACTGCCATAGTCACCGTTGTTCAGCCGGTTGGGACAAGTCATTCCAGGAGGCGGAGGAGCACGAGGATGTGACCAGTGACTAGTAAAGTAGGCTTTAATGCAAACATCATAGTCGTTAAACCAATGTATGGTTTCTTACACTGTTAATTGTGCGCATACATGTATATACTACTAACTGTTTCCCGCGGCTTCACCCGCGCAGATCCCGTTTTTGCCGTTGAAATTTCCCAAAATCCTTTCTTAGCGGATGTCCAAACAATTTAGACGTTTATTTTAATAGTAGTATAACAAAAGTTGACACTTTTTATTCGAAATATGATGATGTTCTTTTTCGCCATTAAAAATCACTTGTATAACCGACAATGAAAAGAAAATGATACTGCAAATGATGGAATACTTACTTCATCTTTAATTACTTAACTTGAAAAAATATATTAAATAAAGATGTTAATGAGTTTTACTTAAAAATGCTATCAATATGCCAATTTCAACCCGATCCGTCCAGTGGTTTGAGCTGTGCGTTGATAGATCAATTGTGTCAGTCAGTCACGGTTTCCTTTTATATATTATGTCGCAGGCATATAGTGTTATTGGTCATTTTACAAATGCTCAGGCAAATTATAAAATGTCATATGCAGATTTCTGCTACCCAATTAAATCTAACCGAACCCAACATCGCTCACTTCGCTCGCTTATTGACAATCTGCATACGGCATTTTACAGTTTGCCTGGCTCGGCATTTTAGAAAGAAATAGAAAGAAATATACATTCATTTGGTCATTTTGCAATCTGCGTGCAGCATTTTACAATTTGCCTGACCGTTTATATACGGACGAATTATACAATTTCCCTGTCCATTTGAAAAATGACTTAACATACAATATGCCTGCCACATATACACGGTGTAACATAAAAGTGCTGTGATACTTTAAGGCCCACCTGTACTCATCAAACTGAACAACTTTTGTTCTAAAACTTTGGTGTTTTTTTAATTTTCCATACAAAACCGACCTATGAACATCCTCATATATATCGATGCCTATCAGCTGACCAATTTGTATGAGAAAAATAAAATAAATTTGGCAATTTAAGCAAAATTGTAGAACAAATGTTGTTCAGTTTGATGAGTACAATACTCGTGTAATAAACATTCAGAACAGTCGTGAAGCGAAAGTTAGCAGAAGTGTGAACTCGCTTTGTTTGTGACAAAGAGTTGTTTTTGTTCTAGCGAAGCTTTAACAATTCCAATTATATTTGTCATTTCGTTAATAATCAACGATTCATAGTGTAAATAAAACAAATTAAGTAATTACCTACAAGGAGATCTTACAACTTACGTATCTTTTACAATCGAGTGAGTACCAGAAAAATTAAAAGGCCGAGCTTAAAGCCGGTCACGTTCGGTCTGTAGAAAAAATAATACGGTCTCACGTAGACTTAGACATTCCCTCTGTTTGCCGCCGGAATACCGCCCTAGGCTAAAGGCAACAAAACAAATAAAGTGCCTGTAAATTTTTAGAAGGCAATTTTTGTGTAGATGTTTGCTAGGCGCTTTGTGGGTCAAGTTCTAGTTTTCTATTAGCAATAGATGAGCGATATGCTTCCGATGGTCATGATCAGTAATGGGGCGTGTCTATCGCGTGTTTACAGTCCATGAATACACAGTTTAGTAATATCCTTTGTTCGTTCGTGCCTGTCGTTTTTGGTTACATCACTACTTCCTGACATTTCTATAATGTACCCATCCTATATTAAACATATGCAAGGTTATTTTTAATGGCAAATAATCATACTTTAATGATTTTTTTTTCAGGTAAATTTAATGTTCCGCTTTAGTTTCAATTCAAGTCCATGACACAAGCAATCGGGGCAGTTCGTTTATGGGTCGTGCATTATCGGGTTGGCCATTATAGGGAAACCCCTTATGTATTGTACTAAATTCATAAAAGCGAGCACATCGTTTGCTAGGTATTATTCTATTGGTATTCTATTGGACAATATTGATACCTTGATTGTATCTTCAAAGTTCATCATCAGATCTACTTTAAAATAACAAAAGGATCTATTTTTACTGGCAATACGGCTTCATACGTTTCATACCAATAGGACCCCTGGTAGTCGCTTAATGCATATTATAACACAAAACACTCATGAATCTAAACTTTTTAATTTTTTCGTTCTGTTACAGCAAGTGTTCAGTACAATCAGTGGTTCCTAAATCAACAGTATCCTTACTTTGCTTTATATTATTATAAATGTGAAAATATGTTTGTTTGTTCCCCTTTCACGCTTCAACACCTTGACCAATCTTTATCATGATGAAAGTTAGAACGCAGGTAGCATAGACTGATGCAGTTTTTAAGGGAACTGAAAAAAAAAACTCTTTTTGGCATAATTCTTTAAAATCACAACGGAACAATGGATTTTTGTAGTTTTTGCACAGATGGTTGAGGAGTGTCATAGATTGCTAATCACAATAGCCGATCTGGGATAGGAATCTGGAGAAAACTCATTTCCACGCTCGCGAGCCGCTTGCACGCTTGGTCAAAACGATGTCTACGCGGGCGAAGCCGCGGGAAAAAGCTATAATACTATAAATGTGAAAATGTGTTTGTTTGTTACCTTTTGACGCTACAAGACCTTGACCAATCTTGATGAAATTTGGCATGCAGGTAGCCTGTGTCACGTGGAAGGACATAGGCTACTTTTTATCCCGTGAGAATAGCATAGCCCGATGCAGTTTCTGAGGGAACTGAAAAAATACTCTTTTCTTTGGTTAATTTCTTTAACATCGCAACGGAACAATGGATTGTAGTGATTTTTTTGCACAGAGATGGTTGTGGGGTCCGGGAAATGACATGATTTACTAATAAACATATCCTGACATAGTTCCCGAGGGATCTGGAAAAAAATCATGTACAAAAAAGACAGTCATTACAACAATATCCACGCGGGCGAACCCTATAAAAAATAAAAACAATACTATAGGACATAACAAATTAACATTGTATAATTTTGGCGGCCTTATTTACGTCCTACTAAGTAAAATAGCTAGAAAATTCGAATCAAAAATTTCAACTTACTTTCCACTTCTATAGCATTTTGGCGAGGGTTTACCATCGTCACGCGTTTGTTATTTTCTTTTACACCCGTGCCTATCATACAACATTTTTCAATACAGTTGTAAGAAAACTGTTAAAATAAAAAACGACCGTGACAAAAATAAAATACATGGTTACATACCTAACAAGGTTTCGGCAACCAAAGTTAATTTTACGCGACTTTTGGCTCATTTTGAAAGCCCGGAGAGTAAACTCACTTTGCTTTTTCTTATACATACACATAAGTATATTTTTTATTACACTTATATTCATAATTTTGTTTGTATTCAAAACAACACAATTCAGTTAACGAAAATTGCGCAATATTTAATTTAGCTAGGCACAGGTACGCATGCGTAAGTTTTTTTTAATATTACCATAAATGGATTACAATCAGGCTTGGAACAATATTAATGTAAGCATTAAAACCTCCTTGGAAAAGATGACCTTCCTGTAACCTATGCGCTTCATTCATATTTATTCTCCTTTCTTCACAAAGATATAACCCAAAGAGAATCTAATCAGCTAGCGTTATGTACCTACTCATCTCACGGAGTTACAACCAATCTTTTAAAATTCTCCTTTCAAAAGTCTTAAAGAAGATTTTGTATCTTTGGTTTTATTTTTTTTTATTTGTTAGAAATGTCTAGTTTCTCCGAGCTAGAAATTTAAAAAAGTGGTAAAATAAAAGCACGTGTGCGGTAAAATCAATTTTGCGCACACTTGACTGCCATATAAAGTACCACTTCATTACTTTAAACTTGTTGCACCTGCTTAAATCGGTAAATGTAACAACAAAAATACATTATATTATAACAAATAGCAACATGGCTACATAACATAGTGAACAAGAACATTCAACTGCATCGGTTTATTTTGGAAAACTGAAGATATTTGACCATTTTTGCGGTGTGGAAATTGAAAATAAGAGTTATTAAACAAAAGATAGAAGGAAGCACGGATTCTATGTAAAAGAATCTACGTCTACACTCTAATCAAATATACTTTAAGGAACAATCCTTCCTTACTAATAGTATAAATGTGAAAATGTGTTTGTTTGTGACCTTTTCACGCTTCAACGCCTAGACCAATCTTAATGAAATTTTACATGCAGGTACAAAGTAACTAGTATCTCATCTGTGATGCAGGTAGCCTATGTCACGAGCAAGGACATAGGCTACTTTTTATCCCGTGAAAATAGCATAGCCCGATGCAGTTTCTGAGGGAACTAAAAAAATACTCTTTTCTTTGGTTAATTTCTTTAACATCGCAACGGAACAATGGATTGTAGTGATTTTTTTGCACAGAGATGGTTGCGGGGTCCGGGAAATGACATGATTTACTAATAAACATATCCTGACATAGTTCCCGAGGGATCTGGAAAAAAATCATGTACAAAAAAGACAGTCATTACAACAATATCCACGCGGGCGAACCCTATAAAAAATAAAAACAATACTATAGGACATAATAAATTAACATTGTATAATTTTGGCGGCCTTATTTACGTCCTACTAAGTAAAATAGCTAGAAAATTCGAATCAAAAATTTCAACTTACTTTCCACTTCTATAGCATTTTGGCACCTTCGTGTAAGTGGATGTTATTTGTCGTCGTGGAAACTGTGCCAACATGCAAAAATAGCGCGAAAAATCAATTGCAAGCTGTTGGCGGCTGGCGGCGGCTGGTCATCAACTGCATTCTGCAGTCTGAGTGCGCGCTCTCGCCAGCTCACACCCTCGCCCTCGTATTCCTGAGCCTAAGACTTGGGCTTCCTGGATTAGGCCCATCATAAACTTCTTACATTATTTAATACTGTGTGCGTGTGATTGCTTACCTTGTCCATGATCATACACAGTGGTGTGCGAGTAGTTTCTGTGTTCTAGATGTACAGGATGTAACAATATTGGAGTAGGACCCGTTAACTGAGACCCTCCATACAAAAAAGCACAAAACTGGCCAATCAGCTGATCGATTACATTTACAAGAATCCAAGACTTGTTTGCGAGTTGACTATGGTCTCTTGGTAACTATTGTTACCGGCTCCTATTCCAATTTTGTTGCAGCCTGTAAATTAATTACTTCTTGCATGGTATTGATATATCATGACTATAGAGTTGAGTTTGTTGCTTCTTGTTTTCTGTGAGTTATTATAATATAGATTAAAACAAGTGCCATTTTCAATCATATCTCAGCTGTCCAGGGTAATATCGTAATATTGAGCTTCTTATATCATTTAACTGAAAAGGGTATTTTTCATCTAGCCGACGTTGTTTGACTATTTCGTAACTAAGAGGAAAATCAAACTTTAAACATTTATTTTTTTAATTTACTTTTCACTAATTTGTTTGAATTTCTATATGTGCAGGAGTACGAGGAAGAAGGTCGGAGGTCGCGGCGGTTATCATCCCCCTGTAATTCAAGAGAGGGCAGCACCACAGCCCTGCATACACAGCACTACGGCGACGCTGTAAGTTTTTTAAACATATAGGGCTATAAAACAGCTTCCGAACACTGAACAGCAAGCTGACCTCTTTTTACCAGACTTACAGAAGGGAGGAGGCTCTCAACTCGTCTATTTTTTACTTTCGAGCGACGAAGGATCGAAATTGAGATTTTAATGGGGATCGATTGTCTTACACCAATAGAGTCCAAAAAATATTTGCTACTGGATGGATTTAGGTAAAATTTGGGTTAGGGCAATATTATTTTTTATATCTCCAGGCCTTTTTTTTCAAATTTCCCCTATCTAGATTGTTTAGGGTTGCCACAATAGTAAAAAAACACTTGTTTTTACTCAAAAATGACTAACGATTTTGATGAAACTTAGTATATGTTGCTATAACTATATATGGCCTACATTACGCAGTAGTCTGTTGTTCCAAGAAAAATGTGGATAAGGTGCCTTCCATAAAATTCTAGATTGATTGTTACTTTTTCTCAAAAATGGCTCAAACGATTTGAATAAACCTTTTTGAATAATTAGAACTTAATAAGACAGTAGGCCTCTTTATTATTCCAGGAAAAATCTGAGTACGGTACCTCCTATACAAACCCAAATTATTTGTAAATTTAACATATTTTGATATAGGTACCTAGTTTTATTCTTTACTGCGGTGGAAATGTAATGTTTATTGTTGATTTGTGTATGCCCTACTACACTTTTTTGTATACGTTCACGCATATCTTTGGTAAATATAACCCAACTGCGTAAATTTTTTTCGTTGCCCAGAGGATAGGTACTCGTACCTTCCTCTCGGTCCCATGAAAATCAATTAAAGATCGGATCATGGACTCTAAAGGTATTCCACATACCTCCTCAATAAGTAGCCTATCCGCGGTTTAGAAATACATGTTGCGCCATCTGTCGATACTTTAGAGAAACATTGTATGGTTAATATTCGTGGTACGACTAATTAACTTATAATACCAATAACAATTGCATTTTTTTTTATTCACAATTGGTAAACCCTTGACAACATCTCACCTGGTGGTAAGTGACGATGTTGCCGAAGTTGGAAGCGGGCTTACCAAGATTCCCCAACGCAATGGGGAACTGGCTATCTTATCTTCATTTTGCAATGTAGTGAAGTTAGTTAAATTTTTTGTTCCAAAGTTTTAAAACTTTGATTAAAAATGAACGTAAGTATGGTAAGTACATGGTAAATGCTCACACACTTTGAAATATACATTAAAACGTAAACTTAGCTCAGCGTTAGTAGCTTCGGCGTCGGTTAGAATATAACTTGTAGGTAGGTGCACTATATGTGAACGTGGATATATCGAGTTCCATCCTCACCCAATTCCGTTATAACCCAGTAGAAGTTCGTATATGCACCGTGTAATATCGGTTTAAGTTTGGAGTTTGGCGAGAGTTTAAGTTCAGAGAGTGGTGACAGAATTCTGTGTTATATATAACCATGCAAAGATTCAAAACCTACCAAGTGCAAATCGGCCTCACGTACCGAGGGTTCTGTACTACCATATTTTTGGATAAGGAAACCTAAAAACAACGAATACAACAGTGATGCCAACGATACCTCATACAAAGGACGTCAACGAGCGCTACAGATTAAAATGTCTTTGGTTTCATTCGGCTATTTCCAGTCGCCACCATTAGCCTTCTGTTTCATTAGGGAAAAATTCCATTCGTCGCCAGTGGTGACGAGTGTGATGAAGAAATTCCCGAAAATATTTCCATTTGTTTGGCGCAGTTTCTTTCAGTCCGACTTGGACGGTTTTTTAACCGACTTCAAAAAAAGGACGAGGTTTCTCAACTCAACCGTATATTTTTTTTATGTGTGTTCGCGGATAACTTCGTCGTTTATGAACCAATTTTGATGATTATTTTTTGTTGTAAAGGAGTTATCCCAAGGGTGGTATCATGATAAGAAAATCAGGATCTGATGATCGCATCCCAGAGAAATCAAGGGGAACTGTAGTTTCCTGTTTGAAGTCGGTTTTTTTTTCGAAATTATATTAGTTGTCGTTTTAAAAACCAAATTCACAGTTTGTTGAAATAACACATAAGAGGTGGAAGTTTAAATTAGCTCCCATATTACAGTTCAAAGGATACAACCCTTTAAAGACAGACAGATTGTACGAGTATATAGATAAGATTATTTATTACTATTATTATTTTATTTTTCATTTTAACGTTCCATTTTATATTATTACGCAAGTATCTAGAAACCCCGAACTAAAGTCAGACGTGACTAAAATGTAGGTAAAGTTAACCCGTTTATCTTCGCTAAATTAAGAGAAACTTTCTCATAAAAGACGAGACTGGTTTAAATGTTGTGAAGTTTGACCTCGGACCAAGACGTAAAAGTAACTAGTTGTAACCAGATGATTAATTGATTGTGCCAGTTCCAAAAATGACGAAGATTTTTTTTAAATTGTTTTTGCTAATCATTGCGCAAAAAATCGATATCGATATTTTGTGATTCAGCTCTCATTGGTTTAATAAACGTACCAGTTTTTCCCCTTGGTTTTGTCCGCTTGGTCATCGTTTTTTTATGTCTGTCTTTGAGGATGGGTGGGTGGATTTAATTTTTAATTTAATTAAAATTATTTTTTGATGAAGCGGCAACAGAAATACATTGATGAAGAATACACACTCTGAAAATTTTGTCTGTCTACCCATTACGGTTTATAAAATACAGACAGACGCACGGACGGAGACGGACTTTATAATAGGGTCCCGTTGGCACCCTTTGGGTGCGGAACCCTAAAAAAGAACTCTTCGTACAAATCGGTCAGCTGATTGCCGCCAAATTTATTACCACTGTATATCTTTCCGAATATGACATACATATCTATTCGCGACGTATCTTAGGAAAGTTATGAAATATCCAAAGGCAAATAGGCTTCGTGTGGTGTGGTAGATGTATTGCCCAATCTCCTCTGTAACTGAACTAGCAGATTGGCTGCACGCCAACGCCCGTCTTTGTCCACTCCACCGCGCCGTCAAATACTACTCACATGCCTTATTGATGGGCCCTATTGTGGTTAGATATTTTTATTCAATAGCTTCAGCCCACGTGGTTTCTATTAAGCGTATGACGAGATTTTTACTTCTCTAGAAATAAAGTAGTTACAGTCAACTACATTAGATGTATCTATGGTAATCTTCCTCTCTCAAAAAAAAACCTACCTCAAAAAAAAAATTATAGCCCCTAATTTAATTCGTACCCACCTTTGATTTCGTTATTGTTGGTTAATGTTGTGTATTTAAGCATAATAATTTTATTTTATACTTTTCAGTGAATTTCATTTTTAAGTCGATTTTTAGTTTTTTAAATTTTTATGTAAGGCTGACATGGATATTGTAGTTGACTTTGTAGTTGACTGTACATACTTATGTTAATGAAAATGTACCAAGTAAAGCTGTAGAATTTTGCAAAGTTTTTAATAATTTAACTAGTGTTTACTCAATCAAAATGCATATAACAAGTTATATTTTTATTTACGAAATAATTCCGCTACATCCATCTTAAAAATAAAATTATATCAGTCTATAGTAAAATAATCTACGTTACTAAACAATCCTAAATAATACCTACGTTGTTAAGTACTTATCATTGTTAACTAATATATTAATTCCCTTCTTATAGCGAGATTAAGTATATCTACAATCTCAAATTTCAATTTATACTGAACAGGATACTATGTATTCGAGCCCACGCGACATAAGATGCTGCTGTCCGCTTGTAATGGATATTATGTCGTATATAAACGTTATTATAAAAGGGTCGGTGGCTCAACCGGTAACAACTCGGTTCTTCTAACCAAAGGTACCGGGTTCAAATCTAGACGGCCAATGTACCAATGAGTTTTTCGAAACTTACGTACATATACTCACCGGTGAAGGAAAACATCGTGAGAAAAAACCTGTACACACACTTGCGAAGAAACTCGAAGGTTGTGTGTAAAATCAACCAACCCGCACTGGGCCCGCGTGGTCGACTAAGGCCCGATCGCCCTAATTCAGGGTAGTCTCGAGCCCCTCGGTGGGGACGTATATGAGCTGATACGATGAAACATTATTATAGGTCAAATTACACTTTCGACAAAGTATATATGTATATTAGTACTAAAATAAGGTAAGGACACTCCCTGCCGCTCTCTAAATTGCGACCTCACCCCATCGTCACCCAGATTGAAACAGATTGGTTACAGTTTGGTTGTCGAACCTATAGGATATAGGATATCGTCGTCATTTTGTTTGTTCCGTCATTCGTTTTTTTGTAATGTAATTTCTGGCCCGTTGTATGAAGTGTCCAGGGTGTGCTTTCGATACAAATAAATGTGTTGCAGCCGCAACCACCTACCATTTTCGTAAATCACGTTCATTTGTTTTAATCAGTGCAGAGCGCGTCAAATTGCTTGCGTAATCGCCCACAGGACGATAGTGCGGTCGGGCCATCCTGGGTGAAACGGCAGCGCTGCCATTTGTACGGAGCTGTTTACTCTTTAACTTGCGGTTAAACAATACAACCATCACAATTTAGTCGGTTTAAACTGGTTTGAACTGCCACATTATGACCCTTTATGTAGAATGGACTTTCAGGTTAATGGTTGTTTGAGTTGGGTAGACCGCTCTAAACCTAAATTAGTCTATTGCGCGAGAGTGGTCATAGCTTCTCCTGTAGTGTCCTGCGGAGTTCCTCGGTGGCCTTTGTGAGGTCTTTCGTATCGTGGTGGCGCTGCTTGCCCCCCAGGTCACCCCCACATTCGTCCAAGTAGTCCTTCGGGGGTTCGGCGGGATATTTCCCGCCAAACTTTGGTCGCGGAATTCTGACGCGTTTCACATCATCCAACCAGCTCTCCATTTTAGCTACACGTCCGAAGATAATTGCAAGGTATTAGAGAATCACCTTTCGATTTACGAGAACCTGAAACAAAACAAACTTAATTAATTAAAATCCAATTTTTGCAATAAAACAGAGGTCAAGGCGTGAATAAATTTATTTTACTTTGTGCAATGCAACACCTTAAAATGGGTAAATTATACCAACAATGTTTGCGTTATAAAAGATAATATAAAGGTTTGTTTTAAAATGTACGCTGGTCATGAAATGGAAATACGAGCAGAGAGAGTAATCATACTTAAAGTACTGTACATTTTATATGTATGTAGACTGTATTTCGATAGGACAAATACATGTTCCGTTCCTTTTCATTGAGAACCATGTAATACAAACTAAATCTGTATGAAAATTGTACAATAATATAACGCAAAATGTTTGCTTGGTTGGACTTGAACCTTAGGGAAGTGGGTCAAAATTGAATAGTGAGATTTCATTACGGAAGTAGGTACCCTATTACATATCTAGTGGTACCTATAGAACCTGCTTGAGTTTTTTTCAACTACAGTATGTACCTTTATTAGTTATTTATCCTTACATTTCGGAACTTATCCCGATACGTACAGTTTTACCGAGAATCGACGACTATTTACTAAAATTAACAATTTTGCAGACAAACATAACAAAATAAATATTTTTGTATCTACAAGCTTTAAAGATGCTAGTCTGCGGTTGGCAAAGTGTTGTGCAAGCCACTAACCAGCGATGGTCAGATGGAAACTGCACAGTGGTGAAACTGCGATTACGACTAACTAGCTAGTTAATGGATGAATATGCGCGGTTCCGCCTCCCGGGCTGGCCGAGCGATCGTCTACTATGCCAATGTCCGCCGACAACGCGTGACTAGCGCCTAGGAATTATTGACAAAGCTAAACACGTTAAAAACTTGGTACCTACTTCAACCGCAAAAACTAAGTACAAACTAAGTTTTTTTTTGTTTTTAAGACCTATCTATTAATGAAACATAATCTATTAAAATCGGTTTACACATTGCGTAATACAATATATTACGAGTATAAAACAAAACATAGAGTCGAATTGAAAACCTTTTTCCTTTTTTCAACTCAACTCAATCACAATATCACGTGTTCGCTGACATTTATATTATGAAATTTTACGATTTTTTTATTAGCTGCTATATTTTAAATTAATAAAATATTATAAATTGAGTAAGTACTCAATACCGACACCTAGCCTTGCGAAAAACATTGCCTGGACATTTAGGTATTCGATTAATTTCGTTATAGAAGTGACTGCGTTACGTAACCTAAGCTGTATGCAACTTGACGTGAATTTTGCCTCTTATTGTCTATTTAACCTTTTTTAATTTAAAATCATAAAGTCAAATGCAATACAACCATTATAACTGTTGCATTGTAGGTTGCATTAAATAAATGGATATTTTACTGAAATCTCGGAAAAATCTTTAAAAATTTTATTAGATGATTTAGGTGTATAAAGTACAACTAATAAATAATAATGATTAACATCTTAAAAAATAAATATCTACAAAGACATTGTTATTAATATCAATATAACAATCTTAAAAATATTTGAGGATAAATAACTCACGGTCATTTGGCCCTAAACTAGGATTCCCCAAACTTTGGGAACCAGAGACTGATACACACATATATACTATTACAACATACTTATATAGGTAAGTTTAAATACATTGGACACCGTTACTTTCAACTGTAGCTATGACTAATATTTTGAAGTATAAATTTAAAAAAATATACAAAAATATTTTGTTATGATAATAGAGTAAGTAATGTTATTATTTTTATACTTTCATTGTAGTTATTGATTGAAACGAAAAACCATTGAAAAAGTGAAAAATTGTGGTTATTTTCTTTACTCTTTACACGTAAAGAAAAAGACAGAGACAACTGTTACACCTCGCTTTAATGTTTGCCCTGGGTGGACATCGAGACTGCGACCCTCGGCCCAGCAGACAGGAGCGCTGCCACTGGTCAGTCATTTTTACGACATGCAATAATTAACATTTACAGTTGTTGAAGTCGGTGCCAAGCAAATCAAACACAAAACCTAAACAAAGAAACAGCCTTTTAAAGGTCGGACAGACATTGGCACCCTTTGGATGCGGACCCTAAAGAGAATTATATTTTAAGTATAAAAATCCACTCGGTGGACCGAAGATCTGGTAAAGGCCGCGGAAAGCCGCTCGATGCGGGCAGCGCAGGACCAATTGTTGTAGAAATCCTTGTGGGAGGCCTTTGTCCAGCAGTGGGCGTCTTTGCGTCTTTCGACTTATAATATGATAATGATAATGATGATAAAATACGCTAGATGCGTGATTCAAATTGTCACAATGTAGCTTAAAGACTTCACAAAATTCAGAAACCATTTATTTCAGATAAATTTATATATAACAGAAATATAAGTAGGTAATCTATTATATGTGAAGTGTATAATTATGCTGTAGGAACGTTCTCGGTAATTGCAAAGGAAATAAAATCATGTAATGACAGGACATATAAATAGCAGACAGACAGCCACTACCGTGGGAAATTTCGCTATAGCTGGCATGTTTCTTAAAGTGTGCCTATTACCTACACTACACCATAACTTGTTAGTTGTTACGACTTACGAGATGCGTCTCTCCACAATATGAGACAACCTCGAGATTACCATCAGTGGCCTCTTATGATTGCTGTTTCTACTGAACCAAAAATAAAAGACAATTTACTACGAAACTGAACTAAACTAACTCATAACTGGTAGAGATAGAAAAAATGTTAAATATGTTTCCGAGGACTGAAATCATCGATGCAACGTAGGTAACTCTATAGCATAATATACATATATACTTTGACTGTAGTTTGCATTACCGTAAGATCTAAAGCACAAACAATATATCCGTATATAAACATGGAAGTCTAAATAATAGCGTAGTGCGTGACACAATACAAAATTTATATAACTTACTACTAAGATTAATTTACACACAACGATATAATATCTTAAACAACCACAGCTTTAATAACAATCTTATAACAATGCATGGTCATAGGTATTAAAATACATACTCGGTATATTGTCTTATCTTACTACATGAATGTCTATAGGTACATACCTGCTTGATGCATTGAATGATAAAATCTTCGGGTCATATCGAATAGACTAAGACAAAGACTATTATGGTCGATTGGCTTTCTCCGGCGAAAGTGTGGCCAAACGAAACTACGTTATTCTCTTAGACGCTTTCAAACTCCTGATTTGCGTGTTTCGAGTATAGTGGAGCGATTTATCTTCGGCTGGTGATCTCCATTTTATCATCAAAAGTAAATTGATCTGCGACTTTTTATTGTTACTTATCGTAAATCAATTATATTTTTATTGCACAGTTTAAGATGTTTCACGTGAAACGACCGAGAAAGCGGCTTAGCAGTAAATCAAGTAATGTTTCCTTATGGTGTTCTGATTTAGTCCTGCGGTTGAGACGGAATACAGACTCGTGACTCAGAGTCGTGGGTGCGATTCGTGGAGACAACCAAAAAGAAACCTTCTTGAGAATACTGATTCAGCGGCCAACGAGCGATTCGAGTGAAAACATTTTGTTGTTCTTGAGTTATACGAGTATATGTCGCCGGCATATTGTCAAAACCGATATTACAATTTCACTGCACTAAATTTAGTTAGATTAAATTATCGGCTTACAATTTCACGACCCATTCTTGTATCTCCGAATAAAAACGGTGATTTCTTTTTCTGCGGAGCATTCTGATACCCAGGGGGGGGGAGCCTCGCTTCGCGTGGCTCTTTCAATCAAACCTGACCGAACCTAACATAGATCGCTTTGCTCACTCATTTATTTAGTGTTATTTACTTCGCTTAGTGTTATTGTAATGTCACCAGTGAGATTACAATGACACTAGTGAAATTGTAAGCCGTAATTTACGGTTCACAATCGTTCGACAGTTCACAATCTTGCGAGATAGATCCTAAATAAAAACCGTTAGATTATAATATAATCTAGCGATTTTTATTTACGATTCTTACTCTTATCGTGTGGCACAATTAGCCGTGCTATTCTAAGGGATAGACGGCGTCGGTTGCCTGGTGTACTGGTGTTGCACTTAGCATAACCCGCGGTCACGTGTAGGGCATCTAGATTTACACCTACGGACGTGTGCAACGCGACCTTTATACACATCTATTAAGTACTTACAATTTTACGGTGAGATATATAACCTTGTAAAAATTCGTAAAAAATACAAGGCGCTACTATATTTCGATAGATCATAAATCAACAAAAGAGGACAAGAAATCTGATCTTTTGTGTAAGTACAAAGCAGGCCCAATGTTGAAGGTCACTTGAATTTCTTTTGATAAGTATCAATTTTCTACTACAGAACGTGACTATTAAAATAATAATCGGACTGTCTTCTTCCTTTGCAAATCAGAAGCTTATTCATAATCAGTGGCCGCATACGTCTATTTTATCGACTTCCAAAGAGGAGAAGGTTTTTTTTATTTTTTTAATTTGAATAAGGCACTCCACTCCAACGGCATAAATATTATACGTTTCCATAACATAGTTAGGTCTTACTCTAATACAAATGCTTTTTATAGGTGTACACAAAGTTGACATAAAATTATTATTAAAACAACATGGAAAGTACTAACTAAGAAATTAATGAAACATTACTTTTAAATTTGAGAAGGAGTTAGAAAATATATCAATTTTGGATAGTTTAGAGTTAATGGTGTTGTAATCCATACACATTCCACAGAAAGGAGAATTCTCAATTCGACTGTATTTTTTTTTATGATTAAAAACTTGAGTGCGTATAGCTGCACCTCACCTGATGGTAAGTGCCGATGCAGCTGAGGATGTAATACCTACACAAGCTCAAATAGTGCCTATTCACTCTCGTCTTGCATATTCCTAAATTATACGAATCGGGGAATACAGAAGCCGGCAGAGAATTCCACTCCTTGGCCCTTCGCATGATGAACAAAGAAGCAAAACGCTTCGTGCGTAAAGGTGGAACCTTAAGGACAAAGGGGTGAAACCGCACCTTGTCTTCCGATGATGAAATGGAGAGGGGGGAATGAGGTCGTGAAGCTCCAGGGCACACTCTCCGAAATGAATCCTGTAGAACACCGATAGACAGGCGACTTTGAGGCGATGTTCGAGGCTTTGGAGCCTGTTTGATAGATTGTGCTTGTGTAGGTATGTTACGCAATTTCTTCGCCAACTGTAAATCGATTTTCAAGTTCCTTTTATTCAATAGGTAATGCCTTCAGATTGATCCCATATAAATTTTATCAGAAGTGGTAAAGTACTTTTTTACAAAATTAAGAAAAAAAAATGTAACAAAATTGAATTGTTGCGATTGATGTTTTTACCGAGGTCAATTAAAAAATATATATAGATAGTGTAACCAGTGTCTGCTGCAAAGCTACGTGACATCTTGTTGAGGCCGTTTTTGAGTATAAAGGCAGAAGCGACACATTATTTTCACTAAATTCTATTAGTGCTTCTATTTTTGTGTTCAATTGCATTGTAGTTTTTTATTATTTTTTATGTAATTTGCATAGAAGTGTATATTTCCAATCAAATCAGCGCTATTCTGCTGAATGCTGACAAGAGACGACAATACAAGCAATTGTTTCGCTTGAGAAGAGCCGAGACTTGCCGGAAATGGTCCGCGGCGCGTCGCGTGCGCGTACGCAACCCACGCTGAGTAGCGCTCTTACATTGCAAATTACAATCGACCATGCAAATTATGGAAAGTAATCAAATAATTAAACGCTATGGCTTAATATCTGTTGTAGATATAGATTTTATAAGTAAATACTCGCGTAAAAAGCAGAAGCACTAATCATACAAATTGATTAGGGATTCAATTTGTTAACAGTATAGTGCCAGATCACAACTTTCTTAATTTTATTACTGACACGTGACCATCGTTTAGTTTTACAAATTGTTGAAGAAAGTGTCGATTTTTATCGATGAAAGTGAATGAGCCGGAACACTCCTGGCGTAGGCTCTACTACTCACATCAAAGGCACCAAATTGGACTCTAATGGGTAGACCACGTTTTACTAACGCGGTCTCAATTGCCGCGGTACGTGACACTATAAGTAAAGCTCAATTGGAGTCAGCAATTTACACGTGTTACTTTCTCCATTCATATGTTCTCCTTTGTGAATTCCTGTTTTCTATCATATCTTGATCAAAAATACATAAAGTATCCCCAAGGTCTGACAAGGAAACAATCACACTCTAAAATAAATTTTAGGTACAAGATTTTATTTAAGTGTACCTACTTAATACTAATTTAAATCCATCACACTAGTAAACAGCTGACCATTAGATACCGGGCTGTCATTCAAGGGTCATGCATCATAGGGGCGGTTATTATGAATGACCCCATAATGAATGTTTTCAAATTCTAAAAATAGGGCGAGCACTTTATACCTACCTACTAATAATTCAAGTCCTACTACTTATATAATTCAAGACACGAGTACACAAACAGCCGACCATTACCAAAGTATATATATTAGTACTAACCATTACCGGGCTGTCATTTATGGGTCGTGCATCATCGGGGTATTCATTATTGGGACCCCATGGTACATGTTTCCAAGTTTGAATAATAGGGCGAGCACTTTATTTTCTACAATTTCCTGAAACTTAGACTCCACCTCAATACCGACGCACTTACTAAGAGTGCAGTAAGTATAACATCATTTTGAGATTATCGCGCCTAAAAATTTGAATTGGTTTTTGCTTTTTAATTGCACGACGACAGCTAAGTACGTTTCAATCTAAAGGATCTATACGCGTCCCAATGGTAGCAATGCATAGTGCATTCCCATGGCCTGTTTCGGGGTCATGGTGTTAAATCCTGGGCCCTTAAAGATACCTTAAATTCATTCATTCATTAAAACAGCCTCTCGAACGATCGCAGATAATTGATTAGCCCGAGTTGAATAATGACTATGCTTTTGGATGCTAGTTAACTTTTGGTTCAGTTTTAACATTTGGAAATGTACCATGTAACTTTAATAAACAAAACAAATTTTTTGAGTCTTTTTTCTTGTTCTTAAGGAAAATATTTCGTAACAAACGTCATGCTTAAAATATAACCGGCCAACGCAATACCTTTGTCTTGTCTCTTGCCAGTTACAATCTTTTGTCATAACTTGTATGATTGTGTACATCTTAATGTGTGCCAGGATTTGCGATGGCGTGTGCCGTTGACTGGAAGTTAGGAGTGCGTGCGTGTACTTGAGTGCGGCAGCAATCATTATGTTCCACTTTGCTGGTGTTTTACGGTGGTGCTCTTGTGGCCCAGAAGTATTAGTGTCAACAGCTATTGCAAAAGACAATCAAATTCTTGTTTTCTTGGTGCTGTACTCGTATATGTTTAAGTAGCCTACTCCCAAACACAATTTGCTGGCTCAATCTGTTGAAGGTGTTGAAGTCGCAGTACGATGCATGTTGGGCCACGCCCCCAAAACACTTATTAACGATTCAATCTGTCGGCTCTCAGCAGATTGAGTCTGCAAATTGTGGTTGAAATTGAATGGTGAGTACAGTAGTTTAGATTGAGAAATTTTGACTGCCTTGCTAAGTGTTCTTTCTTGGCGTGCCGCTACAAAAAAAAATATCAAAAGAATAGTAATCAAAACCGGCTAAATGCGAGTCAGACCACCTACAACGTTTCCAAACATACAGCATTTTAAAGGTTGGACGGACAGACAGACAGCGTAGGCTTAGTAATAGCAAAGTATATACAGGGTGATTTGTAATGTCACGTATTCCCGTTAAGGGGTGATAGATAAGGTCAAAAGCAATCAATTTTGTCCTATAAAGTGCTATCCGAAAGTTAACCGTTTTCGAGTTATTTCAAATTTACTTTTTTTATTTTAAATTCCGGTTTCAGATGGTTAAAATTTGAATAAAAAAAAACTACGTGCCTGATTTTGAGTTTCTTGCTATCGTCGTATAGCGGACATTCCAATAGTTCATAATAAGTGATAAAATCTTGAAAAGCTTCAAACGTTTTCAAATTACGCTTTTTAAATTTATCAGTTTCCTATTTTTTTCTATTTTTTTCGATAAAAAAGGCAATTTTCTGTAAAAAATCTCCTAGTAATTAAATGTGCAAAGTACGTTAATAACATCTTTAACTAACTAGCTTTCATTTGAGGTAAAAAGTTACAAATAACTCCAAGTACAAAGACAGAAATTTAAAAAAAATGATGAGTAGGTAAAGAAATTAATGTTCGAAAAATAATTACGTACGATAAATAAAAGGCTTTTATTTTAATTAAACTCTTTTATTAGTTCACAAATTCTGCTCAAATTGTAATCCCCTGTTACGAATACACACCCGCATTCTCTTACGTAATTCACTTTTGGTGACTCTAGTTGATAAGCTGCTTTTAATTTGGTCAGCTGCACTGATTATTCTCCTAATTAATTCATCGCGCGTTGGTACGGGCGACACATTGTAAACCAACTAAACCTAATTTTCGCTTGGCGTGTGGGGACGGCGGCGGCGTAACTACAATTAATAATAACAGCTCTCTCTCTCTCACTCACTCCTTCACTAAGTCAGCTCTTCTCTCTCGCTCCCTATTCGAGCCGATTGCCATAAATAAAATAAAAATTCCATGAAATGCGAGTCCTTTGAGGACAGTAACGATTTACCTACTTAAAACAGGCAATAAAAATTCCTTTTAAAAATCCGGCCTCTGTGGGTCTCAACGTTTTTTCTCTACATGTACTTGAGATACTACTAAGTTTAATACCTCTAATGAAAGCTAGTTAGTTAAAGATGTTATTAACGTACTTTGCACATTTAATTACTAGGAGATTTTTTACAGAAAATTGCCTTTTTTATCGAAAAAAATAGAAAAAAATAGGAAACTGATAAATTTAAAAAGCGTAACTTGAAAACGTTTGAAGCTTTTCAAGATTTTATCACTTATTATGAACTATTGGAATGTCCGCTATACGACGATAGCAAGAAACTCAAAATCAGGCACGTAGTTTTTTTTTATTCAAATTTTAACCATCTGAAACCGGAATTTAAAATAAAAAAAGTAAATTTGAAATAACTCGAAAACGGTTAACTTTCGGATAGCACATTATAGGACAAAATTGATTGCTTTTGACCTTATCTATCACCCCTTAACGGGAATACGTGACATTACAAATCACCCTGTATATACTAATAAGAAGATCTAACAACTTCGGGACGTGCGAGGGGCATGAGATGACCCCCCTCCTATTTTTGGGAGGGGCAGTTCGAGTCTGGCCCGCGGCGTGTGCGCGCATGGCTATTGTAAATTTATTACTTAATTTCTTTTATTAAAATACAGTGCTAAATATTAGATTTATAAAGGACTATTATTTTCGATCTAAAAGAATCAGAAGTGGGATGGTGATACCTACCGTACATTTCCACAAGTGTTGGTGTAATACTCGTATATAGTGATAGAACAGGGATTGTTTTGGTGAGTGACTCAATAGGTAAAAAATAAAAGTCAAATAAACTATTATTTTTTTTTATGCTAAAGGACACAATTATTTTATTGAACTAACTGTGAGTTACATGAACATCCATTAACTTTAATGTTTACATTAGTGGGTTGGACACACCATTAGTGGCTAATGGCGGATTAAATGCTAATGTTCGTTTCTGCAAATGGCTGTGTGTCTCACGATTTGTGTTTGATAGAAAACAATAAATATCACTGCGTGTGATTATGAACTATCGAATAATTTAGTAATAATTTGGTTATAAGAACATCACTGTTAGAAAATGTATTAAAAACTTTAGAATTATATTATTAGTCTAAGGGACAAAAGTTCTTTGTGTTGTGTTCGAAGCTCGGGTTTGTTTATGTTAGTGCGCCAGTAATTTGACTCTGTCCGTCGCAATACGGGCGTGTTTATCTGGACGCTTGAAAAGGTGAAGCTTGACACTGTTTAAAGAACTGTTTTGTAGAAGTACTTGTTAAGTTGCTATTTAAAATTTTTAGGGTATCGTATGTAAGATGGGTCGGTATAAAAAGAGACATCGGTCTCACAGTTCTTCCTCATCAAGTTCGACCGAGGTAGAAAGACGCTTCAAAAAAAAGAAGTATAGGGAGAATTTAAAGAGAAAGGAGAGCAGAATTGAAGCTTTAGAAGGTTTAATAAGGGAATTAAGGAAGAAAAGAAATTATCATTCCGAAACCGCAACAGAAACTTTCACTCCAGGACCGCAGGCAATAGTTCGCTATGTGGGCCGTAATGATTTCATACCTGAGTTCAATCCACAGACTTCTTCTGTGTCTGTTGAGCATTGGATCCGGAATTTAGAAGGTGTTGCTAACATGCATGGTTGGGATGAACGAACATTGATCTGCAACTGTACTTCGAAACTTAGCGGTTATGCTAAGGGTTGGTATGAACGCCAAGCTTCTTATGAAATCAGTTGGAATGAGTGGAAGGAGAAATTAATCAGAGCATTTCCATTTACTAAAAATAAACTGTCACAAATCAGAGAACTTGTGAATCGTATTAGATCAAAGAATGAAGATCCGATCAAATTTTATTATGATAAACTGGGTATTGGCATGTCATGTAATATGAGCGATGAAGTAATAGCCCAAGCAATCATAGGGACTCTTGGGGACAAACTGCTTGAGGTTGGCGCTTTATCTGCTGGGTGCTATGATACAAATTCTTTGCTTAAATACTTGGCAAACATGAAGACATCGACTGATTTTGCCGAAATAAAGCACTCAGAAACATCTCTTGCTCAAAATAATTTAAAGAAACTGATCAAGTGCTTTTCATGTGGCAATGTTGGCCACAAGGCGAAGGTTTGTGGAAAAATTAAACATAAAAAAAAGGATGAAAGAAAATGCAACTTCTGTGACCACCTTGGCCACCTTGAAGAAAATTGCTTTAAAAAGAAAAATCAGAACAAGCATTGCTCGTATTGCAACATCAAGGGACATTCATTAGAGGAGTGCAGAAAAAAAAAAGTTGGGCATGACAAAACTATACGGAAAATTCAATCTGTTTGCAGTGAAACATCTGACAGGAAATATTTTAAAACTGTTTTGATAAATGGATCTCCAGTTGAGGCATTTATAGACTTTGGTAGTTCGTGTAACACAATAAGGAAAAGCTTATGTGATCGATTACAACTAGAATCTACAGTCAAGGACGATATTATAATCAAAGGGTATGGAGATGCCTTGACAATACCGTTGGGTTTTACTTATGCTTCTCTGTCCGTTGATGGTGTAGAGTTGGAAACACCTTTTTATATAGTACCAGATGAAATCCAAGAATTTGAAGTTTTAGTGGGCCAACCATATACTGAGTCACCTGATTTACTTATCGTTAAAACGTCGACACAGCTCAACGTGTTCAAAAAAGAAATGGCATTAGATGTAGAAGAGCTTTGCGAAAATTTAAATAAAGTTCGCTTATACCCACTCAAGGACACAGAATTAAATCCTGGGTTGAATAAAATCCCAGTGCGATTAGACCCTATTGTTTGTGGTATGATGAACATCAAGAAGAGCGAACAAAGAAAACCACTGTGTGAAAGGGATGTGCTTGATGATAGTTTTGAGTCAAACGATGGTCATGCCGTTATAAGACTAGTTAATAAAACTAACGCGATCATAAATGTGAAAGAAAAAGATTGCATAGCTCGAGCCGAACTAACTGAAAAAAATCCATGTACACCTAAAATTGGTGAGAACCTAACTACATCACAGAAGGACTCACTTACCACCCTCTTGTGTGACTATGAGTGCTGCTTCTCTGGAGAAGGTATGGAATTAGGTAATTGTGAAATTGAGATGACTATTAAGTTGACTGAAGATAAAGTAATTAATTACAAACCCTATAGAATGTCATTTCATGAAAGAGAAGTAGTGAAACAGATTTTGGCTGAATTACTAGAAGCTGGCATCATTGAAGAGTCGACATCATCTTATGCCAGCCCAATTCTGTTAGTCAAAAAGAAAGATGGTGGACATCGACTATGTGTTGACTACAGGGCTTTAAATAAAATCACCGAAAAGGAAAGGTATCCATTACCTTTGATACAAGATCTTCTGGATAGATTGGGGAACAAGTCAGTGTTTTGTAGTTTGGACCTTGCTAATGGCTATCATCAAATTAAAATATCACAACCATCAAGACATCTTACAGGATTCGTCACCCCTGATGGACATTATCAGTATCGAATGATGAGCTTCGGATTGTGCAACGCGCCAGCTGTTTTTCAGAGGGCTATGAATCAGATTCTTTCCCCAGTTATCCATAAGTGCGCAGAGGTCTATATCGATGACGTGATTGTGTGGGGAGAGGATGTCGATGACTGCTTGAACAATCTTCGGAGCGTTCTCGAGTTGATCAAAAGCGCGGGTGTAAAACTAAGGCGGAGTAAGTGCTCTTTTCTGATGACGACTGTAGAATACTTAGGTCATGAGATCACCCGTGGAGAAATTAGACCATCTACTCACAAGTTGTCTGCAGTTGCTGAATTTAAACCACCTGAGAATGTACATGAAGTCAGACAATTTTAAGGACTCGCTTCTTACTTTCGCAAGTTTATTAAAGGGTTTGCTACAATTGCCAGACCACTTACTGCTTTAACAAAGAAGGACGTAGAATGGTGTTGGAGGCTCGAGCAATCCGATGCCTTTAATAATCTGAAAAGATTACTCACTTCTGGTCCTGTCCTTGCTATCTATAGCCATACTCGGGAAACGCAAATCCATACTGATGCTTCCAAAGCCGGACTTGGTGGCGTACTTTTGCAACGTCAGGAGAAAGATGAATGGAAAGCTGTTGCTTACGCGAGTAGACAGACAACTGCTACTGAAGCAAAATACCACAGCTTTGAACTGGAGGCGTTGGCCGTTGTTTTTAGCATCCAAAAGTTCAGGATTTATGTCTCCGGGCTTAAGTTCTGTGTAGTGACTGACTGCTCCGCTTTGCGGTTGGCATGGTCAAAGAGAGATTTGTCAAATCGTATTGCACGATGGTGGCTTGATCTACAAGAATATGACTTTGAGGTCGAGCATAGACCAGGAAGTGCGATGTCTCATGTTGACGCTCTTAGTCGGAATCCGATTGCAATTCAACACATCGAGGAGAAAGATTTTATTAATGCCCTTCAAGATGGCGATGAAGAGATTCAGTTGCTGATTAAAAATCTTCAACTAGAGCTTGAGGCTGGCAAAAACAAGAAAAATGGACTCTCCAAGGATTATAAAGTCGTCAATAACTTACTGTGTCGTATTGTAGATGGCGGAATGAAACCCGTTCTACCCAAAAATGCTAGGTGGCACATAATGAAGACCTACCATGATAACAACGGTCATCTAGGGGCGGCAAAATGCTTAGAGGCAATCCAGGCAAAATACTGGTACCCTAAGATGCGGAAAAGCGTGGAGAAGTATGTGGCTAGTTGTATCGGATGTCAGTTCACGAAAAAGCCCACAGGTAAGCAGCCGGGATTACTGCATCCAATACCAAGGGATCCTGCTCCCTTTCACACGTTACACGTAGATCATCTGGGGCCATTTTGCAAGAGTAGTGGTAAAACTTACATCTTTGCCATTATTGACGGGTTTACAAAATTTGTATGGCTAGAAGCCGTCGCAAGTGCCAATGCCAGAGGTGCTATTACTACACTAAACAGGTTAAGCCAGGTTTTCGGTTACCCAATGAGAATAGTCAGTGACAGAGGCACAGCGTTCACGTGCCGAGAGTTCAAAGACTATTGTGAAGAAAACGGAATAAAACATGTGTTAAACGCAGTGGCCTCTCCAAGAGCAAATGGTCAAGTCGAGAGGTTAAACCGCACAATTTTGAGTTGCTTAACTGCTCATATGGGAGAAGAGCAAAAGGGCTGGGATGCCTATTTACCAAACGTTCAATTGGGCATTAACTCTACAGTGAGCCAGGGGACCGGTAAATCTCCTCTTGAATTACTGTGTGGTCTGAGACCACGACTGGCTGGTGATTTCCAAGGTGCACAACGTACTCCAGATCTGGAAGGACTGAGAAAAATCGCAGTCGAAAATATTGCGAAAAATTCATATGCCATGAAAAATCGTTTTGATAAGAGCCGACGGGTAACAAAGCCGATACCAGTAGGCAAACTGGTTATGGTAGAGCGCAAAATCTTACGACCCGGACTTACAAGTGGGAAGCTTGTTCCGAGGTATGCAGGGCCTTACAAGGTGACCGCAGTCTTACCAAACGATCGGTATGAGGTTACCTCAGCCGCGAGGGGCAAGAGGGCATATAAAAATGTTATCGCACGAGATAAACTTAAGCTCTGGTGTGCCAGACAAGAGAATTCATCAGATGAGGAATTAGAAGAGAATACTGTATCATAAACATTTATTATATTTTACCTTAATCGAATTAGTAGGCATTTGGGCCGTAAAAATTGTTAACGGAACTATTGTTACTGCCTTTGGGGCTATTGATTTCGCCTTTCGGGCTATAGACTTACTTAACTATCTTATTGTATTTACATTGCCTATGGGGCTATATTATGTGTAACTGCCTACGGGGCTATATTATATTGCTGCCTACGAGGCTATGTACAACTGCCTACGGGGCTATAGTTTGTGCAACTGCCTATGGGGCTATGGTATGTGCAATTGCCCTCGGGGCTACAATATGTACAACTGCCTACGGGGCTATAGTTTGTGCAATTGCCTATGGGGCTATGGTATGAGCAATTGCCCTCGGGGCTACAATATGTGCAACTGCCTACGGGGCTATAGTATACAACTGCCTACGGGGCTACATTATGTTGTTGCCTACGGGGCTATGGAACTGCCTACGGGGCTCTATATTACTGCCTAAGGGGCTTGCTGAGGAACAAGTTCAACGTGGAAATCTTTGACGAAGAATGTTGGATCTCCTTCGAGGGCGAAGGAGTACGAGCAGGATGGCCGAACTAATAAGAAGATCTAACAACTTCGGGACGTGCGAGGGGCATGAGATGACCCCCCCTCCTATTTTTGGGAGGGGCAGTTCGAGTCTGGCCCGCGGCGTGTGCGCGCATGGCTATTGTAAATTTATTACTTAATTTCTTTTATTAAAATACAGTGCTAAATATTAGATTTATAAAGGACTATTATTTTCGATCTAAAAATACATATATTAGTACTGTAATAGGGTCCCGTTACCTGGTACTCAACCCTAAAAACGTAGATTAACTCGACTTTTCTGTTGTTTGACTGTCGGTAAACCCTGCTTGTTATGACCCCTTCTGCTTTTAACCACTTAGGGATTTGACCACTTCTGATTGAACCCGTCATCAATTCCTCATTGTAATTGGATCCTCCTTATTAAATATCTAAGTAGGTATATGACAGTATAGATACTCGTATATTGTATCAAGTTTATTTATACAGCGGATATTTCTGAGTATTAGAGAGGAAATATCTTTAGCATAAATATGGATTAGCATACCCGTCTTGCTTGTTGACAGAAAACCGCACAGATCGACAGACTGAGCAGGAAAACTGGCCCCGTTCCCGGACTCGCCCAATGTTTCCTGCAATTATTCGCTTCCTTTATTCCTTTATAGCCACTTTCTACTTTTTATACGAGAATATTTTGTTACCAGTGAAGCGCTGACTAATTATCAGACCGTCACACAAGAAAAGTTGATAGCGCCTAAGATATAATAAATGAAGGTTTTGTTTTGTGACTTTATTAAGACGAGGTTTTGATTGGAACAGTTGTATCTGTCTTTTTCTTTACGTGTAAAGAGTAAAGAAAATAACCACACTTTTTCAAATTTTCAATGGTTTTTCGTTTCAATCAAAAAATACAATGAAAGTATAAAAAATAATAACATTACTCACTTTGTATTATCATAACAAATATTGTTGTATATTTTTTTTATTTATAATTCTAAATATTAGTCATAACTAGAGTTGAAAGTAACGGTGTAGACCTATCTTTGTGATTTTTTTCTTTCAAGCCAAAACTGCTCAATCGTGTTTCTAATAGCTTTTGACTTTAAGAAACATCATCAACAATAAGGGTATTTTTTTCAACCTTGCATTTTCTATCGTTTAGGAGTAATTGACGTCAAAAATAACGAAAATCTGTAATATTACCGCCTTAAGTTGTTTCTTCAATCTAGAACTCTGTAGAACAACTTTTGCAATGTTTTAAGTTTCGGTCATAAGTTTTAATTTTTATTCTTGTGTCGGAAAATTTCGATCTTAATTAATAATAAGAATCGTTTGCAATGTTGACACAGCAAGCACCCTTCGGCCTTTAGCAACAGTCCAAAAATGTTAACAAATGTCATTTTAGTAAGTTTTACGCACTTTTGTTAATCATATTTTATTTATCAAAATAGACAAGACAAAGCTATCCCTACTGACGTCGTCTGACACACTTTCCTTTCTTCCGCTGTTACTAAACAAACAAAAGACAAAGCAAATATCTGTTATTTATTTACTTTCTCGACAAACAGGTCATCGTGTCATCGGTCTAGGACGTAGGGTAACTTGTGTTCAGGCCTCAGGCCAGGCGTCGGCTACGTCCGTCTGGCTGAGTCGGGCCAACTAGCGGGACCGGTCATCGAGTGCCCTCGCGACGCTCCCACGCCGCGTCGCGCCGCAGCGCTAATTGCCATCTTAGTTAACACGGTGCCCGTTTACTGGTGCGGATGTGAATGCCCAAAATTAGGGCTAGATTTTTAGGGTTTTGTACCAGGTAACGGGACCTTATTATTAAGCTTACACCAACAGTCTGTCGTCTGTCTGAATTTTAAAAGGCTTTTTATCTTTTGAACCGTAAAATGTAGCCAGGATACGAGGGAATATACTTACAAATAAAAATTTAAAAAATAGTAAAAAATTAAGGGAGATCCCCATACCAAAAACGGCTTTTAACGGTTTTTTAGTTTTTGTTCTATCGTAAAAACGTTAACATATACAAGAGTGATTTAAGATTTTGTATGTGTGTTTAAACTTCTTATGCCTTATGTTTTAAACTTAGTCTGATTATTAATCCTAAAGTGAAACAATAAATAATAAAAACTGGTAAGTCTGAATCGTACACTCGCTAAAGAGTCCGAACTGAATGCAAGAATTATTTCTGGTGCTCTCGTTGATGTCTTTTCTTTTAGGGATGGGCCGAAATTCGTTTCACATTCGGTTCAACCGAATTTCGGCGGCTCGAGCCGAATTAGTAGATATTTATTGTTACAGATGATCCGTTTGTTCAGTTCAACTGTACAAATGTTCAAGCCACTTTGTCAGTACATCATCAGTTGGTACGTCAAGGAAGCTGTTTTGATATGAGGGACTAGGCGGTAAGACGTTACATCCGACAGCGTCAATAACTTGGTCTAGTCATCCGTTTCAAAGTTCATCTCCAGTTAATAGCATGAACACTTAAAACAAATCACAATTAAGTTTATCTGAAAGGCCTTGTTGCTTTATGTTCTTTGTTGTTAAAGACGGCCATTTTATTCTAACACACAGGCCTCTCTACTCTCTATTCACCTGTTCTTCGTACCATTGGCTTGGCTTTTAAACTAAACTGTGGAGTTTATGGCCCTACTGTTTCCCGCGGAATTGTGGTGTACCTACTATGTAAACTTTAAAGTTACGTTGCAAAAGAAATACATATTACACATTTATTTTAGAATTCAATTTATGGACAAGACGACAAAACTTATATTTCTTTGAAACTGCTGCTGTATTACATATGTATGAATGAGTACATAAAAAAACCGACCAAGTGCGAGTCGGACTCGGCGCAAAGTAAGGTTCCGTAGTCTTTTAAAAAAAATAATTTATATTTAAAAAAAAAATGCAGTTTGTAATATAATATTATGTAAGACCTTTGACCTATGACCTTTTTCAAATCCAATTGCACACCTTTAGTTGGTCGACTATTACTCCTAAAGTAAGAAAGTCTACTTAATTGTGTTAGTTTTAAACATACAAAAAAAATAGAGTCGAATTGAGAACCTCGTCTTTTTTGTAAATCAGTTAAATTGATTTCGCTCCCCGTCAAAAAATAAGGAGTAAATGATTCCTTAATGAATTCCCTACACATATAATTACTAAATAACGATTTACAAATATAGTTTACGAGTTACAGTTATAGTTTATAGTAGTCAAAGCTGACTAAAAATAACACTTGGCAAAAAATTTATTAGACAGGAAACCCTTACCGCTTAAATTTCCACAAAGTATGTGTTAGGTGCTATAACAGGTTTTCTAAAAAGTAACCAAAAAAAACGATAACTTAATTGTTAATGTTTAGGTTTTTCGTTTTTTCTTTATGATAATTATGATGAAAATGACAATTCATTCATACAAGCGTCAATCTTAAGGTAGTTAGAGCACAATACCTATCCTATATTAAAATACATAGTAAAATAAATAACAGAAACCGGCCGAGTGTGTACATTGGACTCGCGCACCGAGGATTCAATACCAACGTGTTTCGTTATAAAAGTAGACATGTGCATGTCGGACTACGAGAAAAGTAGGGTTCCGTACAGGGTTCCAAAAAATCAAGATAATTACGCTTCTTGATAATTATCCGATAATTATCGAATTATTATCTGATAATTATCGAATCATTATCGACAGTGTAAGAAATTCATTTGTTACCTAGTTTCATAACAAATTCATTATAATTTGGGCTATACTAACAGAAAAAAATTAATAGTTTATACATTCTATTTAATATTCCTTGCACCTCTTTGCTACATTTTTTGCACCGAGCCCATAGCCCAGTATTTTTTGTCTTCATGCAAATAAATTATGATCATATTGGACCTTTTTACGAGTCATTTTTCAAGTTCAACTCAATAAACAATATTTAACTTAAAAAACCAATGACACTCAAGTTCACGAAAGTTTGCATAATTAATCCTGTAATCCGAACTGCATTTTTTTTGCAAGGGGATCCTACGGCGCGGCACGTTGACACTTTGTGCGTCCGGATACGCAAGTTCGGAAATACACGTTCGAATACAGTTCACTTTCACGAACGCAATCTTTTGTTATTATCAGTCGATAATTCTCCATTTGTTATTATCGCGATAATTATCATGTTAATTATCATTGATAATTATCCTTTCGAACCCTGCTTCCGTAGTCTAGAAGTTTTTTGTGAAGTCTTTTTTGTCCACTTGAGGTTTTATGTTCGTGAGTATCGATTGTCGTGTTCCGGGTAGTGCGGGATTAAAGGCTCCGCGATATATCTAATCTTGATCGTGCGTCTGCGCCGCCGGCGCGGTGTGACCCCGAGGTCGTCGCTAATTTCTAAGCTAGCGCTACAACGCTTTGGCGGATCTATCGATGCAATAAGATGGACTACCCTATCCAATGATTCCCGCTCCCACGAATCTACCTCAACATGGTCATAAAACGTATAGTATAGCACTCGTTATGTAAAAGGTTGGTGATCTGAGTTTAAAGATATGTATTCCCATAAAGACAGCACCAGCAGTAACTTACATGAGAAAAATATAAATATTATACTTAATAAAGTACAATTTGTAAGTTTGTGTTCGCTCGTATTGTAAAAACAAAAAAATATACATATTAAAAATTTGTTTGTTTGCTGGGTCATTCATCACAACTTTAATTGGCTATTAATGTATATCTTCTAATATATATATATTGGTAAAGTTTACCTTTAAGGCTTGTCCTTCGAAAAACCTCTAAAATTGAAGAATTTTGTAACCATTTTATTCGATAACCATAGCATATTTCTACCAGAAAAAAATACATAATAATCTACAAGATATAAGGAGTGATGTAGATTTCACAGAATTCGATTTTATTTTTCAGAACCATAGAAAAAAATTATCTAATACACGCCCTTTTTTTTTCAGTTGTAACCATTTTACTGCTGCAATTTTTAACAAAACAGTTTGAAAATTTATGATATAACTCAAAAAACAATCTAGAGTGATGCTGATTTCTCACTTTTTGAATATTTATTGTATTTTATTTATAAATATTTTAAAACCATCTGATTTCGGGTAAAATTCCAACCGTTCTCAAACCGTTCCCCGCGCTCGTCCTAAAAATCAGTGCGGGACGGGTCGCGATGCTAGACGGACCTGTGCTGCTTTGCGGGAGCTCTCGAATAAAAATAAAATATTGGGTTTTTTGTGTACATAGTGTAGTGTTACGGGCAGAGAGTATTTCATGAACATATTTGGTTATCTACATTAGATTCTTTTTATTTTTTAATTTACACTTTTCAGTTTTCTTTGTTTATTTTTTTTGATACAAAGTTTTTGTTTTACAGTTTTTGTTGCTTAAAATCTACCCGAGCTTTATTATACCCTATTCAAAAATAATAATCATCGAAATCGTATAAGCCAGCACAAAGATCCAGCGGCTTTCCGCGACTTTAGCAGGTCGTCGGTCCACCAAATGGGAGGCTTGCTTATGCTACATCTTCCGGTGTGTGGTCACCACTTGAGAACTTTGCTGCTCCAACGGCCATATGTTTTACGAGATATATGACTAGAAATGATGATCGTTAGGGCAGCAAAGTTCTCGAGTAACGACCGCTTACCAGAAGACGCACCGTGTAGCGCATTGAGAATGCCCGGTCTGGCACATAGCTCGTAGAACAGATGACCGTTGGTGCAGTAAAGTTCTCGAGTGGCGACTGCGCACTGGAAGACCTAACATAGGCAGGCCTTCCACTCGGTTGACGAACCACCTGGTGAAAGTCGCGGGAAGCCACTGGGTTCGAACAACTCAGGATAGGTTATTTCCAATGTGGTGCGCGTTGCGTCTTCTGGTGCACTCTCGCTACTCGACAACTTTGCTGCCCCAACGATCATATTCTGTTCTAGGCATATATCTCGTAGAATTGATGGCCATTGGGGTAAAATAGTTCTCAAGTAATGACCGTACATCGGAAGACGTAGCGTAGGCAGGCCTCCTACTTGGAGGACCGACGACCTGCTGAAGGTCACGAGAAGCCTCTGGATGCGAGCAACGCAGAACTAGTCGTATCTAATGCGTTGTGCGGTGCATCTTCTGATGCTTGGTTGCCACTTGAGAACTTTACTACTCAAACGGCCATCTGTTTTACGAGCTATGTGCGGTACATAGCTCGTAGAACAGGTGACCATACGGTGCACAGTACGTCTTCTGGTGTACGGTCGGCACTCGAGAACTTTACTGCCCCAACGGCCATCTGATCTAACAGCTATGTTGCCAGGGACATGCTCGTAGAACACATGATCGTTGGGACAGTGATGTTCTCGAGTGGAGACCGGGCACTGGAAGATGAAATGTAGAAAATCCTACTCGCTGGACCGACGACCTGGTGAAGGTCGCGGAAAGTCGCTGAATGCGGGCAACGCAAGACTGGTCATTTTTAATGCAGTGCACGGTGTCTCTTGTGGTGAGTGCCACTCGAGAACTTTACTACCACAACGGCCATAATATATTCTACGAGCTACTTAAGCTATTTTAGATTTTATAGGTTCTTAGGAGAATTAAGGAGTTTCACGAGTCCTAAGTTTGATGAATTCCAAAGATTTAAATTTTAACCACAAGTCTTATTACATCGTTTTGTATCACCTATCAAGTACAGTGATTTTAAAATTTAAATACACAATACAAAACAAATAAAAACTTTTGAGATCAGTATAAGCCTCAGATATAAGCCTCAGATAAAAAGCCCGAAACGGTCCTAATTACTACCTTTTCATAACATTTTAATTTCTACATACCGTTGATTTTATTTAATTGCAGTACCTCTCCGCTCTGTAACTTGTAACCAGCCAGATATGAAAATCATCAATAAATTTATTGCATGTCCTCGCACTTCGTTTGTCGTGTATACGCATGGAAGATCGGCAGTAATTTTCAATACAGTTGCTCGAAAAGTGGTACTTCATATGCCAGTCAAGTGTGCGCAAAATTGATTTTACCGCACACGTGCTTTTACTTTACCACTTTTTTTAATTTCTAGCTCGGAGGAACAAGACATTTCTAGTAAATAAAAAAAATTAATAACCAAAGATACAGAATCTTCTTTAAGACTTTTGAAAGGAGAATTTTAAAAGAGACTGGTTGTAATTCCGTGAAGTTAGTACATAACACTAACAGATTAGATTCTCTTAGGGTTATATCTTTGTGAGAAATTAGAATAAATATGAATGAAGCGCATACGTAACAGGAAGGAATAGGTCATCTTTTCCAAGGAGGTTTTAATGCTTACATGAATTTTATTCCAAGCCTTATTGTAATCTACTTATATTAATATGAAAAAAACTTACGCATGCCTACGTGTGCGTAACAAAATAAATATGGCGCAATTTTCGTAAACTGAATTGTGTTGCTTAGAATACAAACAAAATTATGAATATAAGTGCAATAAAAAATATACTTATATATAAGGAAAAACAAAGTGAGATTACTCCCCGGACATTTAAAAAAAGCCCAAATTCGCGTAAAATGAACTGTGGTTGGCGAAACCTTGATAGGTATGTACCCATGTATTTTATTTTTCTGTCACTGTCGTTTTTTATTTTAACGAGTTTGTCATTTCCTTTCACACCCATGTATCATGCGACGTTTTTTTTAATACAGTTGTGAGAAAACAGATAAATAAAAAAAATACCGTGACAGACAATACATGGGTACATTACCTATCAAGGTTTCGGCAATCAAAGTTCATTTTACGCGACTTGTTCCTCATTTAAAACGTCCGGGGAGTAATCTCATTCTATTTTTATTATACTCGTACACATGTATATTTTTTATAGACATATTATATTAACTATTCATAATTTTACTCGTTTTCACAACTAAAACAACTCATGAGTTTTACGAAAATTACGCCATATTTAATTTAGCTAGGCACACGTACGAATGCGTATGTTTTTTTAAATATTATTCTAGATAAATATCAATAGCTTGGAATATATTATTATTGTAAGCATTAAAACCTCCTTGGAAAAGTGACCTATGCGCTTTATTCATATTTATTCTCCTTTCTTCACAAAGATATAACCCAAAGAGAATATAATAGACTAAAGTTAGAATATAATTAGAATTAGAATTAAGTACTAACCTCACAGAGAAACAACCACAGATTAGAAAAAAAAAAATGATTCTTCTATTCTGTGGAAACAACCAATCTCTTTAAAAATTCTCATTTCAAAAATATTAAAGAAGATTCATTACCTCTGGTTATTATATTTTTTTATTTGCTAGAAATGTATTGTTTCTCAGAACTACAAATAAAAAAAGGCAACGTAAAAAGCACGTGTGCGGTAAAAAAAAATTGCACATAGTAAACTAGCACATACAGTACCATTTTTGTATTGAAAAATATATTTTCACACCAGAGGGGCGCTGCTTGTGAACAAATGTGTCAAACTAAATGTCATTTCCATACTCTACCATGATGGAATCTTTTAGTTGTCATTTCACCTCCCATACAAACCCAAATTATGTGTAAAATTTGGCTGTATTCACCAATTCTTATTGCTACTAGGTAAACGTAATGGTTATCGTTGTTTTGTGAATTCCCGACTACACCAGACCGTGACAGCTTTGCGAAAAAGTATGCACAGCATGGCTGTAATTTTTTTTTGCCTTTACGCTTGAAGACTTATTACGTTACGGGGTGTACGTAGAAAGAAGATGCTATTTGTGTCTGTGTAAGTCTCTGTAATTTTATTACTCTATGACTCTGGTGTGGCTGTATACCTACGCACCGCGCGCGATGTTATGGTGCGGGTGGTGCGGGGAGAGATATAGAGCTCCGCCCAGACCCTCAAGGTCGCTAGCCCATGTACAAGCCTTAAATGTGTTGAATGACTCCGCATTTTTTACATGTGTGTGTAGTTTGTTGTACAGTCGTGCCCCCTCAAAAGTAAACATTCAGGCAAACAATCAAACGAAGTATGTACGAACTTTGTACGAACTTTGTTATCTTGTCGGGGACCTCGTTAACGTACACAAACAGAACTGTTGAGATTGCACAATGGTCACTATTCATTACACCTAATAAAAGTCGCGTTGTGCTCGTGGGCCAGCCAGAAACGGTGCTTTTGAAAAGGGCATTGTACAGGATGTAACAAAATTCGTGTAGGTCGCGTTAACTGGAGGTTATCTTCGTCATGTCATACTGAACAACTTTTGTTCTACGACTTTACTGAAATCGCAAAATCCCGTCAACTGGGGGTTCTCTTCGTCATACTGAACAACTTTTGTTCTACGGCTTTACTGAAATCGCAAAAAAACTACTCTTCATACAATTCGATCAGCTGATCGATCAATTTTGTGCATTTTAGTATGGATACTATGGATGGTCCAATTTTTTTTTTGAGATTTGCCTATTTTCTTAAGGAAAGTTGTTTAGTATGATGAGTAGAACCCCCAGTTAACGGGACCTACACCATTTTTTTTACACCCTGTATAGGTACGTCCCACCCAGCTGTAAAAGGAAGGTGCACCGTGTAACATTAACCCGGTTGCGGACCACGCCAGCGGATCGTGATCTTGATGAGGTAGTTCGCGTGTAGCGCAGGTTTGCTCTCGGGCGCACAATGGAAGTCATAGATATCGGAGCAGATGTGGCGATAACTTCCTCCTCTTAATAGGTACCTATCACGTTCAATGCTAACTCTTAATTGTACGCCGAAATCATCACTGATAGTACCTACTAGATCACTAGACTAGAAATTAATAGTTAAGATCGATTTTATTAATTTTAATAAACAAGTACAGAATTATCTGCAGATGTTAGAAAGCGTATCACGTATCTTCGTGGTACGGGATATAAAAAGGTGCATAATTTATCTACACTAACACAATGGCACAATACAACAGGCTCTACTGAAGGCCATTTGCGAGATGTGTCCTTGTTTGTTACCATGGATTAAGTTAGTAGGTAGGTATACATTTAATTGCGTGTACAAAGAAATGCAAAATATATGCTTATAAATTAAAATAAGCAAAGATTAATGTAGAAAAAAAAATATAAAGCAAAAACTTTACCTACGAGTACTTACTATACTTTTACTAATAAACTAGTGGCTCTGTGAGTTGTAGACCTCGCGAGTTTTTCCAAATGGCTGAAATATGATATTTTGAAAAAAATTCTTAAAACAGAATGGAAAAAATCCATACAATTATCGAATCTGCTCACAAAATTTTACGACAATCGGTTGAGTAATGCGACCTGTAGAGTAGAATAGCCGGACAGACATACGAAAGCATTTTTGCCTAAGCTGAGATGGAGACGCTTCGCGCTCGCTCGGTCAATCATGATTGATTACTATTAGTGGCTCTGTGAGCTGCAGACCTCGCAAGTTTTTCGAAATGGCTGAAATATGATTTATACTCCGCCATTTTAAAAATTCCAAAAAACTGAATCAACCAAAAAAAATCTATACAATTATCGAACCTGCCCACAAAATTTCACGAGAATCGATTGAGAAATGCGGCCTGTAGAGGAGAACAGCCGGACAAACGCCGGATATCCGGACATATGAAAGCATTTTTGCCCAAGCTGAAGTGGAGACGCTCCGCTCGTACTTCGCGCTCGCTCGTTTGGTCAATAAAACAGTTTTAGCAAACATTTTGCCAAGATTTTGCCATTATCATTAATTTTTGGGATCACCTTTTGTTTACGAAATTGCACGGCAAATTGCATGTCAATCAATGGTTTTTTTATTTATTCTAGTAATAAGCAGTTGAAATTCCAGTCGGTAGATAAAATTTACTAGACTTCGAATGGTTGTGTTGTTAACAACCCATAAAAATGATGGGGCACGGGTCTCTTCCCAAACTCGAGAAGAGTAGGGCATACTTAACACGGGGGCCATATCTGGGTTGTTGGAGGTTGGAGGACTAGTGGGTGTAACCCACTATCAGAAGATCTTCAAGCCTAGTTCTATAAGGCACCTGACACGGTGATAGCAACCAGCACCATCGGCTTTACGAGCTTTACGAAGCACGGAAACTTTTAAGAAAAAATAACCTTACTACTCCGGGAGTGCTGACAGAAGTGAAAACTTTTTACAGTTTTATAAGTTTTGACCCTCCGGGGTACCTTACGAACGACTAGGTTGACAAAGTTTTGAACCTGCGAGTGTTCCTGGTACGGTGTGGGTTACATTACAGTGTCGCGAGTTCAATAACTTTCCCATCTCAGAAATGCCCAACGCGCCTAAAGAAGTTTTTACTTCAAAAATGCCACTAACAGTCAAACCTATCCAGGTAATTACCGTGTTTTAGTGCTTTAGGTCAGTTAACCTGCGTGATCGACTCAACCATACAAGTCACACTAAGCTACAATCGCTTGTACCATAGTAAAATACTTGTTTTTACTATGCTAGTACGCTCAAAACAGTAAATAGTAGAGCTCTTTCTTTCGAAAATTGATTTGACAACCGTTGTACCTTTTTTGATATTCGAAAAATTATGACTAAACCATACTTGGACGATTGAAATTATCAACATAAAACAAGTCGTATGATCTTGTCCGGTCCAGTAAGGAGAAAAAGGAGCATATTTTTTGCCCATGGCCCAAAAAGAACCGGCTTGGTTAACATTCGTGAGTCCGCTTTGTTTGATGAATGTGTGATACGAATATGAACTAACCCCGACAATAAGGTTTTTGTGCCAGATCAGGATAAATTACTTTCTAGGCAATTCGCGTTTTACAATGTTAAACTTAAGGCCTTAAGATGGGTCAAATGACAATATTCAATTCAAATATATTAAAAGACTGTGTAAAGCTATCACCATGGAAAAAATATATAATATACTTAAAGTAATAAAAAATCGATTTAATTAAATACAATTTTAAAAACGTTACCACATTTGATGTAAAAAAAATATACCCTGTTTTTGGCATCAATTGCAAAATTTCTCGAAAACAAAGAGTTAATGTTGAATAAAACCAACACACAAAAATTGGGACTTCAAGACCTTTCATTTTAATTGAAAACATTTTTAATTTTTTTTAAGTGAAGAAAAGTAATATAAACATGTAAAATCGAGAATTGGGCGTTCGTTTTCAACGTAACAGCCGCGTTAAAGCCCGCATTGATTTGAACTTAAAATGAATAGACTTACGTTCGATATTATTTAAAAACGTATCAAACCGCTCGGATTGATCTTCTGATCTTAAAGCCTTAAGCAAACTTTTTAGTAAGAGGAAGCGGGAATTTACAAGTAGGATGCAAAAAATAGTTAAAAATACAGAACTCTGAAAGTCGTTATCGGATATTAATAGACACTTCGTAATTTTTATTAGTGCATGTGTAGAATACTTAAATAATAATTGAATTAAGAAGATTTTATACACGTGTCTCCACCTTCATAATTTGGAAATCAAAGATCATAATGACGTTTTGACAAACATGCCTTCACATTCTTAATAAGTAAAATATACCCACCTATTGGGCATATAATTGGTACCATATGTATGGTGTGCAATACAGTACGTAACAAGAGTTGTGCAAACCATTGCTATATGTTTTACGCATATGACCGAAAACAAAAAAGCTTACCACAATAGTATTGTTTACACCCCAGTCCTCAGAAAAACCTTCTTGTTAGGTACGAGCACGATAAAAACATTGACCTCAATTTAAGATTTAGCTCACCTGTCACGGTTATCCTGTTGGCTGCAAGGCACACACAGGTGTTGTATTTGTAAACAAGCGGTTGTTGATTTTACTGCGACGCAACGTGCACACACGTCGCCGTCAGAGGTTGCACCAAGACTGACTGAGGAAGGATTGAGTTGAGTGAGAGAGACTATCCGAACCAAGCCAATAGAATGGATGGCGAGCTGAACGTACTTGCAGGCACACCACAGGCACACACTCGGACCAAATAATCATCCAAACAGGCTTCGAATGCAAAGTATACTTTTTGAAACAACATCATCGTTCAGAACAGTGTACAAAAATGGACTTTATTTGTAAAATACTAAACCTGATGTTCGTGAAGAATGTGTTGTTTGTTAATTAATAATTATGCAGCTGATCCAAGCCGGATAATTAGGCGTAAGATTATAGACAACCCAAGACCTTAATATGTTTAATTGACCAGCAATAAACGCATAGGCGTAGTTTGATCAATATCTTACAACCAAAGTCATTGACGTAATATACCTCAGGGTGACAGTGTGGATTGATTAGTGCTAGAGGTACTCACCGATTTTTTGTGGATTTTTAGCAAAAAGCTGCATATGATGTTAAAATCACAAAAATCGGTACTACGAGTTATATATGCAGGGTTATTTTTAAATATACCCGATTTTTTATGGTAAGAACTAAAACATCTAATTTAGAACAAAAAATTCATTGCAAATAAACAACTAGGGGTCGGAAATCAACGGTTTTCAAGTTAAATCCTATTTAGTTTTTAAATTTTGTATGATGAAAACTTTGATTTAATTCTTCGTGATTTTGTAAAAAAAATGCATATACACTAAGCGTGCGAAATAGGGAAAAATTTATTTAATTTATCAGCTTTCCAAAAAGGTATAATAGTTGCAAAACATCAATTTAATAAATAGGAAAAAAATATTATTTCTTTTAAAAAGGTGCATCAATTCCTATACAAATATCCATAAAATATGATTTACATGAGTTTTTATGATCTGATTTTACCACATTTTCACGTCACTAGGCGATAGTGATCCTCTAGATCATTTGAATAAAGTTTATTCCCAGGCTAACCTAAAAAAAATGAGACCTGACTTTTTTTCATAGAAAATTGTAGGTAAAATTTTATGGGACTTGATGCATCTTCTTATTAGAAATCATATTTTTTTAATATTATTAAATTGTGTTTTGCAACTTTTGTAATTTGTTGGAGAGCAAATAAAATAATGAACTTTTTCCTGTATTTCGCGCGCTCAGTGTATGCATTTCTTTACAAAATTACGAAGTATTAAATCAATGCGTTTTTCATACAAAATTAACTTGGCTATAACTTGAAAACCGTTGATTTCCGACCACTATTTGTTTTTTTTGATCTATGTTTTTTTTTGTTCTAAATTAGATGTCCTTGTTTATTCTCTTAAAAGGATCCCGTCTAATTACCAAATAAACCTGTATAGATGTTAATCGATTCGACCTGTTTTATTGATTGAAAAAAAATTCAACGACATTTTTTGTTTAAATATTGGATAAAATCTGTAAAAAATATCCTAATATTCAGGTGATTATTTTATTTTCAGGACTAATTGTGCAGTGTTCGTTTTTTTCATAAATACGTATACGATACTATTCTATACTAATCTATTTTTGTAATATGTATGAGCAAAATTGTATTAAAGTGAGCTCTATCAGTTAAAAACAACATCTTCATAAAAAAATCTGAATTAGTAATATATATATATATAGGGTTCCGTACCAGGTAACGAGACCTTATTACTAAGCCTACGCTGTCCGTCTGTCAGTCCGAACTGTCTCCTTGGAACTTGCATTGTACAGAATGTGTGTTATATGGTATTTATAAAAAAAAATATGGGTTACCTGCCTACCTTCAAAGATTTCGTTTTAGCTGTGGTCGAAATCATAGACGAAAAGTGTTTCTAAAGGTTTTTTTTTTGCTCTATCGTTAAAACGGTATATTCAAATGGATTTCTAGAGCAATCTTACCGAATATCATGCTCCTTTTAACATCATTTGCAGCTTTTTTGGCGTACTGCTGGGATTACATAAAATAAAGAATACTGAAGATGCGTTAAAATTTGTTAAAATGAATCTGATTTTACCCTTGTGATAGATTAAGTTGAGTGAACCACTCTGGGAAAAAACAAGGTAATCCTTTTTAATATTACTAGCTTTTGCCCGCAGCTTCGCCCGTGTGGATATCGTTTTTATTACTGTCTTTGAAGGTGAGTGATACGCGAGCTGCAAGCGTGGACATCATTTCTCCAGATCCCTCAGGAACTATATCGGGCTATTCCAATTAGCAGTCTATGTCACTTTCCACCCCCCCCCCCCCCCCCCAATCAATTCTATACAAAAATCACTTCAATCCGTTGCTCCGTTGCGACGATGACGTGCGCGAGTGTGGAAATGAGCTTTGCCCAGATCCCTCGGGAACTATGTCAGGATATGTTAATTGGTAAATTATTCATTTTCCAACCCCTCAACCATCTCTGTGCAAAAAAAAACAATCCATTGTTCCGTTGCGACGTTAAAGAAATTAACCAAAAAGAATAGTATTTTTTCAGTTCCCTAAGGAACTGCATCGGACTGTGCTATTTTCACGGGATAAAAAGTAGTCTATGTCCTTTCCAGTGACACATGCTACCTGGCTGCCAAATTTTATTAAGATTGGTCGAGGTGTTGAAGCGTGAAAAGGTAACAAACAAACAAACACATTTTGAAATTTATTATAATATTAGTAATATAGTAAGGACAAATTCGCAACGGAGCAACGGATCAACGTGATTTTTTGCACAGACGTAGTCCAAGGAGGTGTGAAGTGACTTTTATCATGAAAACAGCATAGTCTGATATGGTTCTTGAGATAACTGAAAAATATTTTATCTTTAACTTCGCCACGAAGCAACGGATTGTGGTGTTTTTTGCACAGAGATAGTTTAGTGGTCGGAAAGTGACACAGACTACTAATTAGCATATTCCAACATAGTTAGATTTGGTCGATTTTATTTTTACAATATTATTGTAATCCTACTAATATTATAAACGCGAAAGTTTGTAAGAATGTACGGATGTGTAAATGTATGTTTGTTACTTTTCCACGCAAAAACTACTAAACGGATCTGGCTGAAATTTGGTAGGTAAACAGATTAGGACCTGGATTAACACATAAGCTACAGTTTCTTACACTCGCGAGCCGCTTGCGGCTCGCGCAATGCGCACCCTCGAAAAGTCATAGAATCGTTGTCCACGCGGGTGAAGCCGCGGGAAACAGATAGTACCTTATAAAACATACATTTATCTGATTTCATTCATTTGTCAAATACGTTAGTGATTGGGTCAGCAAGTTCTATCTATAGGTAACTAAATTTCATCTTCTTTCGACACAATATGACTGTTCTTATTCCTTTTTTGCATCAGATATACAGAACCCTAAAAACTATTTCTACGCGGGCAAAATCGCTGGCAAAGGCTAGTTTCCTGGACTTACCAATTTCTAATGCATTTCAGGACCATAAAGACTAAATGAAAATCGTTTTATCCGTTTGGGAGCTACGATGCCACAGATAGATACACAGACACACACGTTAAAATTTAACACACCTCTGTTTGTGTCGGAAGTTAAAAAATATCTACGGTAACAACTCATATGCGTCCCCACTGCTGGGCCGTGCCCCGTGGGTCTCTTCCCAATATCTACCTAATATTTACGACGACGACGTTTTAACTCTAGACTTTAGTTAATTATGCTTTAACAATAAGACAAATCTAAATAACAACTGGATAACTATTTCAAAACTCGTAAATCTTGATAGATGTAGGTACCTACTCAACTCAAGACAAAAGAATATGAACTGCAATTATTTTGTTAGCACACCGACCTTTAGTTCCCACACTAAAAACACCTGTCCGAAACTGGTCACACCGGAAACCAGCCACAAAAACACAGGAGTGAGCATTCGGTATCATTAATGACCACAATGATTCTCGTGCTATAATAATGCTATGTAAAAATAATTGATGGTACTTATATGTATACATACCATACAACCCATATAAGAGATACGCACCTGCCAAGATTTTGTTTTCGCTAAAAACAACATTAGAAATCACTTTTTAGGACTTACGTGTACCTGCGAGTATATTAAACAATCGTAGAGGAGCTTAAAAAAACCGGACAAGTGCGATTCAGAACCGCACACATAGGGTTCCCTACCATCATAATAGATGACGCTAGTTTCTTCAGTTCTGTACTATCATAATAGATGGCACTATATAGTTTCTTCACGTTCAAAAAAAACACGTTTTTTTGTATGGATACTTTCAATTTTTCTAATTTTTAGTATTTGTTGTTATAGCGGCAACAGAATACATCATCTGTGAAAATTTCAACTGTCTAGCTATCACGGTTCATGAAATACAGCCTGGTGACAGACAGACGGACGGACGGACAGCAAAGTCGTAGTAATAGGGTCCGGTTTTTACCCTATGGGTACAGAACCCTAAAAAACTAAGTTTAGGTTCGTTTAGCATGTCTGGGGCCTCCGTAGAAACTCCGTAGATTTTTTTTTCGGAGTCCCGTTAAGATATGCCCGGGCATTTTATGATCTGCCCAACTCTACAATCGGCCGCCACCACAACTAAACGTATCTAGGTACTAAGTATTTCTCAAACTGTAACCCTACTACTATTATAATTATAAATGTGAAAGTTTGGATGGATATTTGTTATTTGTTATTTTTTGTTTGGTTTGTTTTGTTATTTTTATTAGGTACTGAAAGCGGTTCGCGCACTGCGCCTCTTGAGCCCCCCTTGTACCCTAGACAAAGACACCATCATAGAAAATATGTTCACGGGGAAAAAGCTAGTGTCTAATAACTATTTCTGCTGCCAACAGCTTATCTAAAAGTTGAATAACACCGAATTACAAAAAGATAGGATACGAGTAGATAGCGGCGCTAGCCATTACGCCATCGACGCTCCTGTACTAATATGTTTCCGAATTTCCATTTCATTCATCTTCATCTTACGGTGAAGGAAAACACCGTAAGGAAACCTGCACACGCCTGCGAAGAAACTCGAAGGTTGTTTGTGAAGTCGCCAGCGTGGTTAACTAAGGCCCGATCGCCCTACTTCAAGGTAGGCTCGAGCCCCTCGGTGGGGACGTATAGGAGCTAATATGATGACAAAAAGATATATTATTTAGGGTAATACGAGCCCCTCGGTGGGGACGTATAGGAGCTAATATGATGACAAAAAGATATATTACTTAGGGTGATATGATGATGATGAAGGCCTCCCACGCAGTGGACCGACGACCTGGTGAAGATCGCGGGAAACCGATGGATGCGGGCAGCGCGGGGCCGGTTGTCGTGGAAATGCTTGGGGGAGACCTTTGTACAGCAGTGGACTTTTTCGGCTGATATGACCTGACCTGACCTGTTCTCATTTGTATCAATGTCAACTTTATCAACGACTACGAACATAAATAATGTAGGATCCTACCTATGCTTTGAGGCGTTTGACCAATAAGGTTTGAGGACAGCTGTTCTAGCAGAGAGTGCTCAATTCAATACTGTTTAAATGATCAGTCATGAATCTTGTCCATTATTCCACAAGGACATTACGGCTAAGTGTATTAGGTAATTACAATGCAGCACACAATGCCTCGTATGTGTCTCGTAAGCGGAAAATAGTGGTAGATTAGCAAGACAGTCATAGTAGATTTATTCTATAGTTACTGATTATTACTGAATGTGGAATTTCTCGGCCTAAGAAAGTTGGTAAGTTGATCAATGAGTCTTAACGAAGATTAGTGAAGCGTAACTTACTGTGGTAGTAAAAGCGAAAATAACCTGACTATATGACTCAGGCATTGATATATTATTATTAAACTATTATAGTTCTTGGATGCAGGTTTCCCTCTCAAGGGGTTGCTGACCGATCTTCGCTATAAATGATATGCCAGTAATTACTGATTCAGACATACACACAATACCGCCAAAATAATTTGGGAAACTAGTTGTTTTCCGCGGCTTAACCCGCATGGACAACGTTTCTATGGCTCTATGAGGGTGCGCATTGAGCGAGCCGCAAGCGGCTCGCGAGCGTGAAAACAAAATAACCTATGTGTTAATCCAGGTCCTAATCTGTCTACCTACCAAATTTCAGCCAGATCTGTTCTGTAGTTTTTGCGTGAAAGAGTAACAAACATACATCCATACATTCTTATAAACTTTCGCGTTTATAATATTAGTAGGATGATCCGGCTTAAAATACATGAAAAAAAAACAAATAAAGACTTACTTATGGATCAGAGGGCTAGAATTTTTAAGAAAAAAACTTGTTTTTATTAGGTACCTTTGAACGTTTATTTCTATCATTCATTAGAAGGTTAAGCGCAAATTCTCATCTCGGTTGATTAGCTCTTATCGGAAAGATCACCAGTAAAAGATAAAACGCGGAGCGAGTATAATTTATAATTTACCCATTGTATGCCAGATAACGTTATTCGAAAATCGAAAATCTCAATAAACTGGTTGTATTCGGATTTATAACATAACGGGTCTCTACTCAAAGTTACTGCCTATATGATTCAGTGATTAGATAAATTTTACCATACAAAAAAGGTCGTTCAGGCTTTTTAATCAATAGGTCGATAGAATAATGTAAAATCCAAGTTTTCCTCACCTACTTTCTATTTTTCAGTAGATATTCGCGCAAAACATGTTTGAGCAATTTTGTAGAATCGGAGTGTATAGCTAATTTAAAAAAAAATTACAAAGTAAATCTTTGTATCTTTGTATGAAACTTGAACCAAGGGCTGCCCAGTATAGTGTGCATAAGTAGTGCATTTTATTCCTTATAACCAAAGCGCTTTAAAATCTGCCCGAGGAGTCATGACAAAAAAACGGCAGTCGCACTCGCGCAAAGTAGGTTTCCGTAGCCTTTTATTAAAATAAATGTATATTTAAAAATCTACTGGACCGATTGAGTTGAAATTTGGTACACATAATATGTAAGTCGGTGACCCCAAGGTAAAAATAGAAAAAAAAAATGTTTAGTAATAGACCCCTTAGTTTCGGAAATAAGGGGTGAATGGTAAACTTGAACCTATTTTCCTACATAACATCAAAACTATAATTCTTAAAATTATAAAAAAGAAACACTTGGAATTCTCACAACAAGCCCTTTCATTTGATATGTCACACGATATAGGTTGCAAAACTTTTTAATATTTTATAATTAACTCCCCAAAAGTGGCCACCAGGATCAAAATTAATTTATTTTTCGTTACATTCCCTTCTTCGGGTCATCGACTTACATATGTGTACCAAATTTCAACACAATCGGTCCTGTAGTTTCGTATCAAATTGACTTTGACAGACGGACGGACGGACGGGCAGAAAGACACACAAATGATCTTGTGATTGTTCTGTTTTACCTTTCGGGTTACGGAACCATAAAAATGTTTTTTTTTACATATCGATACATCCATAATTATTCGGCAAGCCTATTACGGAAACAACGTAATGAATGTCAAAATGTAGTTTATCTACTCTCATACCATAAAGTTCGCATTATCAACTTCAAAACGAGTTTATATTGGCATACAATACCTTAATTAAAAAAATATTACATTATTACATTATTTTGTTAAAGAAATAATGTTATAATGTATTTTTTTCCATTACGATATAAATTAAACCAACGAGATAATATCACCAACAAAGTTCCATATAATTTTGTTTATTGGAACGCACATGCGGTTTGTGCCATTTTTACAGCAATACAAAAAGTTTTCATTCCAATTTTTACTTGTCTGTGACATCGCCCCCTTTAACGCATGCGCGGTGATGTGTTGGTTTTTCATAGAATTTTGTTGTAGATACTGAATTTCGGGGATAATTTTCATTCTACTTTAAAAATGTCTGAGATCAGTAAAAGCGTTGTTTTTACCTGTCTGTGACACCGTCCGCTTCAGTGCAAGCGCGGTGATGCGCTGGGATCAGCGCTATGACACGTTTTGTTGTAGGTACTTAATGAATTTCGTGGGATTTTTTTCTTACTCTTAACTTTGATCTTTGTATTTTAGTTGATTCAATCCCAATGTATGAGATTAGATAAAGTAGTGTATGAAACTGCACATAATTTGGTCTTAAAACACTCGTGTAATGCTATAAAAAAAAACGAGCCGTAATAACTTACACTCGTAGTTTAAGAACCCTTATTATGCAACAGTTTCATAAACTACTATTATAACTATAAAATATAACTTTTAAGAGCTGCCAGAAAAAACGTATAAACAAAACTCTGCAAACCCTGTGAATGTTCATTAAGCTATTTTTTTTGTACGATCACTAGAAACAGGAGTTATGTAATGCCAATGAACAATGTATATTTGCCTCAGATTTGCTAACTGTTGATTTGATTAAATCAAATAGAAAAAAAGCACCGATACGGCAGGTACAGAAAGTTTTTGCATGGTCATTGAGTTATGAAATGTAAAATTAATGAAGTCAAAATTACCATATAATTTCGATACTCAAAAAAGATTATAATATGTTTCCTAAAGTCACGTCCTAAAAACTTTCAACACGCGCGTAATCTCAGCGAGCCAACTGGCTCTTGAACCTTGAATACTTAAGATTTTAACTTATGCATAGTCACTATATGTATTCCAAATAATGTACATATTACATACTGTCACCTGCTCTTAAAGACGTAATATTTTCGAAGCAGTAGCTTGTAAAAAAATAACGTTCGAGATAAGTAACTGGTAATCTACTATATAAAAATAAGTCGGGTTTTCCTTCCTGACGCTATAACTCCAGAACGGACGAACCGATTTGGCTAATTCTTTTTTTGTCGAGTTCGTTATTGTCAGGAGAAGGTTCTTATGTAGGGTAGGGTAGGGTAGTGTAGTGTAGTGTAGGGTAGGGTAGTGTAGGGTAGGGCAGTGTAGGGTAGGGTAGGGTAGTGTAGTGTAGGGTAGTGTAGTGTAGGGTAGTGCAGGGTAGTGTAGTATATGTAGGGTAGGGTAGGGTAGTGTAGGGTAGGGTAGTGTAGTGTAGGGTAGGGTAGTGTAGGGTAGGGTAGTGTAGGGTAGGGTAGTGTAGTGTAGGGTAGGGTAGTGTAGGGTAGGGTAGGGTAGTATAATGTAAGGCGGTAGGTAGTTCGCCGGGACAGCTAGTCTACTATATAAAAATAAGTCGGGTTTAGCATCTTCAAGAGTTTGTTATTTCCTTTTACACCCATGTATCATACAAAGTTTTTCAATACAGTTGTGAGAAAATAGATAAAATAAAAAAACGACCGTGACATAAAAACAAAATACATGGATAGGTACATACCTATCAAGGTTTCAGCAACCAAAGTTCATTTTACACGACTTGTGGCTTATTTTAAATGTCCGGGGAGTAATCTCACTTTGTTTTTTTCTTATACATACACATAGGTATATTTTTTATTACATAAATATTAACTATTCTTAATTTTATTAGTTTTCACAACTAAAACATCTCAATTCAGTTTTACGAAAATTGCGCCACATTTTAGCTAGCACACGTACGCATGCGTAAGTTTTTTTTTTATTATCATAAATAGACTAAAATACGGCTTGGAATACTTAACCTCGTTGGTAAAGATGACATATTCCTTGGTGTAACTGGTTCTACTTCATTTATATTTTTTCTCTTTTCTTTACAAAGATATAAACCAAAGAGAATCTAAACAGCTTGCGTTATGTACTAACCTCGGTGGAACTATCTATCTCTTTTAAAATTCTCCTTTTAAAAGTCTTAAAGAAGATTCTGTATCTTTGGTTATTACATTTTTAATTTTCTATAAATGTCTTGTTCCTCCGAGCTAGAAATTTAAAAAAGGGGGAATTGTAAAAGCACGTGTGAGGTAAAATCAATTTTGCGCACACTTGACGCGTATAAAGGACCACTTTTCGTGCAACTGTATCGAAAAATATATTATACAAACCAATAGCACCCTTCTATCTGAGAAGAGTTATTTATTACACTCCTTGACAAAACACTCCAGATAACATAACACGCAGCCGGCCTGAATATTAATCGCACCGAGGGTAGTGGGGTGATAGAATCATTGATCGATATCTTTACGACGCCAATAAGACCACTATCTCAGAGTAAAAGCAAGAGTGATATGTTTAGCCGGCAATGTTGGCGGCGATCGCAGTTGCAGATGTATCCGCGCAGGTAACCGCGACAACATCGCCCGATCCTATCTCTTTATTTTATAGACGACACTAACGAGATGCCACCGTATCGCGTACCGCATGCTACATACATAGATGCAACCTTCGGATAGCCGCGACTATAAAGAATAATCTCGTCTGCTACTAAGGTATCCTCTGAAAGTTTCATACAAGCGAAACTCAAGCGAAAACATACCAGAATATTGTTGCGCAATCGATGGTGTTACCATTTCCGATGCTGTAAGAAACAATGGCTACAAGCAATTCTTTTTCTCCGTTATAACAAACGACTTTTTTTATGGTTAAACGCTGAAACTGTTGACAGACAAAACAGACAGTACAATTGGTGGAAAGTCAATGCGACGCGACGGTGGCACACAAATGAAATGAAACACAATAGGGCAAAATTGTTGCATGATTTGAAAGTCAGCAGTCTCGCTCACGCTGGATTTTGCGTCGTCGGTCAATAGTAATTTTTCATAAGAACACAAAAGAGAGACAAACGAAATGTTTTCTTTTTGTTACATGCTATCTTCCACGACCTCTGCAGGATCAGGTATGTCTGTTTCAATATAAAATATTAATTGATATTCATTGTACCTACTACACTCCTAGTTTTAAAGTTTTCACACTTTCAAATTTTACTTGTAGATTGCTAGATTTAGAGTTTACGAAAACTAAATATAATTTGTCAAATAATACCCTTAACATAGGCTACCTATGATAATCTAATGACTTGATTTTAATGTAATACATAGATCTATCTTAAACTAGTTTTATTTCAAATAGTTTGCACCCCTTTGGGCCAAGTTTGTTATTGAAGTGTCCTTTAGTAGGAGTTGATCAGCTTGCTAGTCCTTAAACATGAGACATTACAGTAGGTACACAGTGCCTTGTAGAAGAAGTGTTGAGGCGGGTAGGTTGGTGACGTCACAGGGTGAGAGGTGCAGGTCCTCAGTGAGTGTGGTGTTTCAGTGCGGCTATCTCGAGGGGCTGCGCTCATCACTCGGTGGCTGGACGCAGAAAGTTAAGTCCTGGTACTGGGGACGACCTCTAGTAAGTGGCCCGGCCTCTCGCCGACTAGGAAAGATCACCGGACTGTTTTAGCACACGAACGATTCTTTACATTTGCATGAATCAAAACTTTTACTTTTTCAATTATCACTAAATTGAAAATTTTGGCTTTAAAACCATACAATTGCTTTATGGTGTCATCGTTAAACTTAAATTCATTGTTCACTTCTTGTCGTTGCACTTTCTTTGAGTGTTAATTTCGGATATTTGCGTTTTTTTAGTCACCTATATTTGTTTTAATTATAACTGAACTAGTCGATCATTTTATTCTGTTTATAATTAGAATTTAAACTTTGACTTCACCTTGCCTTGAAAATTTATATCTCTGCATGAATAAAGATTTTAGAATTAGGTAGGTATAGGCACCAATTGTGTTATTTATAAAAAAATAGTGCTTGTATTAGTTGTGAATGGATTTAATTTATTTCTATGATTACTTTTGCACTGAAAAAGCTACGCATTGTGGCGGATCTAAATTATGAATTATGTATGTAAAATTGTTAATTTTTTTAATTTTATATTTTTTGTTGCTGTTTTATAAAGGAGTTTATATAACTTATCCTTAGGTGAGTGAGACATACTCGGGTTGACTATTTATCGATACATTTGTACACACTGTAATATATCCACTCGAACCACGCCACCGAGTGATCGAACCGCATGAATCCAAGCCTCCAGCACACATCTCACTACAGCTTCTCGATACATCGACGTTATCACAACATACTGTAACTGAGGGGCACAAGGTCGTAAGTCGGATCCGGCGAGTCCTGCATTACCAGCAGCGAGGATAGAGTTACTGCCCTCTGCCACCCAGCTACTATACTCCTCAATATTTCTTTAGAGCACAACTGTACTTAGAGGCTGACATAAACTTTGCTGTTTAGCGTCGTAGATTTCGTATATTCTTCTTAGTGTGGATGTGGTAAATAGCTGTTGCGATCCTACAACTTTTACTGGAGTAGCGATATTCTTGTCCACTTCATTCTTCGTGTAGATAAGTCCGATATTTGTACACAACTTGTCGCCGATTAGTCGCAGTAAGGTCAACCTCATTGAAATGGTAATTTACAGGAGTTGGCCCACAAGCTATCCCGGAGTTTCGACATGAAGGAGGAAGGTGGGGCGCTGTTAGACGAACGGGGAATCCGTCGACACCAGTCTATGCAACGTCTGGGGCACGGCGAGACTGCGCTAGACCAGGGCAGTGCGGCGCGTGTGGTATCCGATCACCACGGCAACCTGCAAATCTCCGTCAAGAAGACCAAGCCCATCCTTGGGATAGCTATCGAAGGCGGTGCTAATACTAAGCATCCGTTGCCTAGGATAATCAATATCCATGTAAGTTGTAGTGCCAGTGATGATGCTATGTTAATGATAACGCGGGGCAGTACTGGTTTTGCTATCAGACGATGTAGGCCGCGGCTTAGGGGTGGCAAACGTCACGGGGCGGCGGATTTTAGTTGGCGCCTGTAATTCTGAGTGCCGTCCTTTAAAATACACTAGATATGAGGTCTTATTGTCACACAAAAACAAAAAAAGCGCTCGCTACTCTCGCGCATCTTTTAATTACAGTTCTTGTTTCCATTAGCACAAGATCCAGATGTAATCATACTTATTGTGGTATCGTAGTAAATGGCTGGACCAATATCAATGGCATTTCTTTTAGTGTCAAGCCATATATAGCTGGACAACTATTAAAATCCTGCACAAAGGGTGCCAGATTTTGGATCGCCGCATCCACAAACTAAGCTCAACCTGCTTTAATTCGACCTTATAATACCTGCGTAACCTATTGAAATACATTCATATTGTTCGTTGTCTATTACATATTTCTAGGTAAATAAGTGATTATAGAACAGGGGTAGGGGGCGGAAAGTCGCGACCCTACTACTGGAGTACGGGGCACTGGTCTCTTTCTATATCATAAGGACGGTCACAGTGTCGTTAGATTCGTTAGTCCCACAGTACTAACAATATGTGATAACAAAAGATGGCAGACAACTCGTGTAAAACGACGGCGCAGCGTATTTCAAACAAGCTCTGCTCAACCAATAATTTAGATAATTAAATAAATCATAAAACAATATTTAGTCCTACCACATCATCATTAATTGTTATTCCAGGAGCATGGGGCTGCGTTTGAAGCTGGCGGCCTGGAAGTGGGGCAGTTGATCCTGGCCGTGGACGGGCAACGGGTAGAAGGTATGCAGCACCAAGACGTTGCACGGTTAATAGCAGAGTCCTTCGCACAGAGGGATAAACCGGTATGTATCGAAAATAGTGAAGTGAAAACATTAAAGGATAAGAGTGTAATGTATATATTAAGGAACAAATATCTCGGAAAATTTTCCACAAACTCATGTAATAGGTACTTCTATCAGAATATGGTGCGAGAATAGGGTATTTGACACTTTTAAAAATGAAAATTATAAAATATTATTCACTTAATAGCATTTCTCCTACAAAAGCAGAAAAACATACTTATTTGATATTTTAATTAATTGTAGGATTCATTCAGGATACCGTACACTCGAAGGGTGACCAGCGGGACCTCATTATTATGCTTCCACCTGTCTGTCCGTCCAGACAGAAGTTGGCGGGCTGTATTTCATGAACCGTAGTAGGTAGACAGTTGAAATTTTCACAGTATGTTTTGTTGAATTAAGTCAATGCATACATTTACCACTATTTAATTTCTAAAAGTCCAATGCTGTTTTAGGAATAAATATTGATAAAAGTATATTGTGCAACTAATAAGTGAATAAAGGACGGATTTAAACGAGGGTCATAGATGAATCACGAGCGAGTGAAGGATGTAACGACTGAATCATGACCACAAGATCCTGAATTTAGAATCAGGAATAGGATCCTGGTCGCTCAGGATCGGCGAGTGATTCGTGGGCCTCGATATAAATCCGTTTTATTCAAGAGTATTGCATGTTTACCATGACACCGAGAAAAATAAACATTTAAGCGAAATTAGACATTTAATAAAGAAAAAGGAAGGTTAAATTAATTAAAATGCTCATTACTAAAATTTAGTGTTCGTACCAGAGATATGCTATATATAAGGGGAGGTAGATAGGTTACATGCGTCTAAAAAGTGAAGCAAAAAAAAGATGCCAATTGGCATCTCTTTTCTTAGTAACATTCGGTGCAATAGAAGGGAACTCCCTATAACATTGTGTGTGTAAATGGCTTCGATTTTCAAATGTTGTTTGTTAGTGCATAACTAACGTGACCATTTATTTTTTTCCTGAGAGCGGGACACCAGCAGAACTATGTAAACAATTTTTTAAATATATTTTACTAGCGTTCATTAGAAAATGGATAACTGGGCCCGCGTGGTCGACTAAGGCCCGATCGCCCCAATTAAGGGTGGGCTTGAGCCCCCTTGGTGGGGACGTATAATATGAGCTGATATGATGAACACTGAATAATATGATTTAGTAGATATCATGTACATTTTTGTTGAGTTACAAGCCTCAGTCACATGACTTCTAATGTCTAAGCAGTTGTTTGCGAGAGTGCAAAAATTATAGGTATATACATAAATTAATTTATCGTTTGGTCTGTTTGCGAAAGCGGGACGTTTTTGCCCTCGGTGGGGACAGCGGGACAAACAGCCTGAAAGCGGGACTGTCCCGCCCAAAACGGGACGTATGGTCACGTTATGCATAACCCATCTATGGTAACAAATCTCTGGTTCGTACAACTTAAACTATTCAAGATAGCGCTAATTTACTAATGAAATGACAGCATAGAACACAAAACAGTTTTTATTCTAATGCTAAACTCCTCAGCTAAACTCCTTGTCGAAAATGACGAACAATCATATCTCGAGGAGTTATTTGCACAAAAAGTGTGTATGTCAAATATTCTTTGGACAAGGAGTTTGTACCGAGTACTTTTGGCGCAAGGAGGTTATAAAGCATTGAGATGGAGGTCGAATATATTAGTGAGTTCTGAATTCAAACACAAAAATAGTGATTAAAAGAGCTTTTTATTCACTGTTTTCAGTGAATAAAATAAGCTTTTTAGAGAGGCAATGGTATAACAGTATAATAAGCTACTAGTGGATAAAGGGCGGATTTAAAGCATTTAAAGCGAGGGCAATAGATGAATCAAGGATTCCAACGACTGAATCACGACCGTAGGAAGTGATTCGAGTATTATAATGCAAGATTTATGGCCCTCGAAGGTCGAATATATTGATGTGTTCTAAATTCAAACACCAAAATAATGATAAAAAGAGCTTTTTATTCACTGTTTTCAGTGAATAAAATAAGCTTTTTAGAGGGGCAATGGTATAATAGTATATTATGCAACTAGTGAATAAAGGACGGATTTAAATCGAGGGCCACAGATAAATTACGAGCAAGTGAAGAGTTCTAATGACTGAATCACGAGCGTAGCGAGTGATTCATGGCCTACAATATAAATCCGTTTTATTCAAGAGTGTCATACTATATTTTATACCATGACTCAGAGAAAAACAAACATTTAAGCGAAAATAGACATTTAATGAAGAAAAAAGTTAAGTTAAATTAATTAAAATATTCATTAACATTGGAACAATTACTAAAATAAACAGTAATTTTCTATGTGTTCATACAACTTTTAGTATTTAAAATAGCGCCAATTTACTAATGAAATGACGGCAAAGAACACAAAACAGTTTTTATTCTAATGCTAAACTCCTTTTCGAAAATATCGAACAATCAAATTTCGAGGAATTATTTGCACAAGGAGTTTGTATGTCAAATATTCTTTGGATTACGAGTTTGTATCGAGTATTTTCTGCAAGGAGGTTGTATAGCTGAGATGCGAGGTCGAATATATTGGTGTCCTCTAAATTCAAACACCAAAATAGTGATTAAAAGAGCTTTTTATTCACTGTTCTCTTTATATACTTTAAATACGTCAAACAAAAGTTTATTAGTTACACCAAAAAATATTTAATCTAAGGAGGACAAATCTGACGTACATGAAATTCCAATTAGAGTAATCGTGACGTAAGTGATCGTATTGAATCGAAAACGGAAGTTTCATGTTTTGTCCACGAGGCCCTCGTTCCTTGCGCTTTGACCCCAGCAGATTAGCCGCCTACAGTACTACTATTACTGTTCCAATCAGTAAGTCATTTAGGAAAACTTCGATGTTGTATTCAATATTTTTCCATCTCTATTTACGAGCGAGAGCATGTAAGGAACATTGGTCAATGTCTTTTTGGTTTCTCTGTCAAGTAAGTACTAAGTCGGGAAAAAAGCTTATTTGTATTTTGTTTGCAAATTAAAACAGAGCGACCAGAGCGACCTGCATCTTGAACGTTAAAATTTCCAGACTGGTAACGCTTGAACCAAGTTCGTGATACTGACTGATACTGCATAGATCTTTAAGGTCCCCAGATGGTTTGAGTTTCCATACAAAAGTAGTTCTGCATTAATACAAAAACTACATGCCGGATTGAATCCAAACTTTGCGAATATATTGAGTAGACACATATCGATGTTTGTAATTAGTTTTCGATGTACTAATACAAAGAAACCTCTAATAGTAAAAAATAATATATATTGGCCATCGGTCCATCCGTTCGAGAGCTACGATGCCACAGACAGACACACACACACGCATACACAGACATTAGCTTGAAACTTATAACACCCGTCATTGGGGGTTAAAAACGGAAAAAAATAAAAGTTTCAAACTTTTAGTACAAAACTAATTTAAGCCTTCGTTTACTTATTTTTAAATTTACTACGATAAAAACTAATAGCAAACATCGATACGTGTCTACTCAACATATTTGCAAAGTTTGGATTCAATCCGGCACGTATAGTTTTTGTATTAAGCGGAACTACGTTTGTATGGAAACCCCCTTGATGGGGACCCTTACATTTTTAACTTTTCAAAAGCTTCATAATATAAAATTTCATATGTAGCGAATTTCTTCGTTACTTTCACTCGTTTTCGTAGACAGAAAAACAATTGAAAAAGGGCGGGAAATTTCATTTTCAATTAAATTTCGTATGTACTCCTTTCTAATTTTATTATAACTAGGTAGGTACAAATAATACAAGCAAAGAGATTTGATTATAAATTTATGATTTTAAAGTATGAAGAAACCTTTTCCCTGACCTATTATTAAAATAGAAGTTTTCTTTTAAAAGGTAAAAATAATAATGAACTAACACGGCGAATCAAGAGGATTGTGAACCTGAAGCGAAAATTAAAGTTTTCACACAAACGGCAATAGTGATTTTCACCTCTTAGAAGTTAGCAGATTTTGACCAATTTTTATTAAGTGGTCAATCAGAATAAAAGCTAGGTGCAAAGTTATGAAAGTATTGCCTGTCCGTAACTTTTCCCCGATCTATTATTTATAAAACTAAAAAACAAGCTTTTAAAGTACATCAGACTAAAAAGTAAAAAAGTATTTCTTAATATAAGTTGAAAATAATAATTAACAAATTACTAGTATTAATGTGAAAAAGCGTGGGGCGCTCTGTGCCATATTTTTCGTCTATCGAGCAACCCACACTTTTTCACAATAATACTAGCAATTTGTTAATTATTACTTTCAACTTATATTAAGAAATATTTTTTACTTTTTAGTTTGATGTACTTTAAAAGCGTGTTTTTTAGTTTTTTTAAACTTTATTTATTTTTTAGTTCAAACTTATAAAAGTATTAGTGTCGCTGATTCTTGATAAGTCTACAAAGTTTGAATTAAATATGTCCGTTTAAAGTGGGTCAAAATCGAGTCCAAAGGAGTCGGTTACATGCAAACATACAGGTGAAGCTAATAAAAGCGTGATAATTAAGACAGAAGTTTTCTTTTAAAAGGTTGTTCCACTTCGCCCCATTGACTTGCCCCATCAATGAGGCTTTGTAGACTTTTTTCCAAAATGACTTCTGAGATCCTTTACCGTCTTTGTTTAACGATGACGATCAATAGAAATTAAAGTTAACGTGAATTATGACGAAAACCGGCCAAGTACGAGTCGGACTCGTGCACCGAGGGTACCGTCTTTCCACCAGACCTGTGTGTATGGCCCCCTAAAATATCAAAACATTACAGTATAAAAGATAACAACGAGACCAACAGTAAAAAATGATTTTTCTTTCATTCAGTTTGGGATCTTAAGCGCGAAGAAAAAAATCACACTTGGCTGGTTTTTTATTGTTAACCCTGAGTCACGCTAAGTTTGACGCTTTTATGTGCCTACGTATTACCGTTTTTACCTTTAAAAATTTCTTGTTAGGGGACACCTTCCTATTTTTTCCTGAGTATTTGTTATTTTTATTGTCTGTTACAAAATCCGCATTAAACACATATTCTGTGAAAATTTCGGCCGGCTACCTACTACGGTTCAAAAGATACAGTCCTAATAACAAGATTAAATAGCGTTGTACAGACGGACGGTATAGGCTTAGTAATAGAGTTCCGTTGGCAACCCTTTTGGTACGGAACCTTAAAAACGGCGGGAAAGAATATACTAGAAAATAGTTTTTGTATTCATAGATATTTAATTTGTTTAAATAGAAGTGCAAAAAAACTAGCCCAATACATTAACTTTGTTACTGTTTCTATTATGCTTTTTAAAAATTATTGCTGCTGCGCTTCAGGAACACTTAATATTCTATTATTCTAAAAAGCCTGAAAACAAAAGTACTGACTATTTTATTTAAGATTGTGTATCACTCGTGGAAGGATAACAGATTACTTCCTCTGTCATGTATATAACTAAGTATTATTTAATTTATTTATTTTATACTACATTAACTATGTATTATTTTCTTATTACTTTATACAACACAGAAAAAAACACTTAGTATTTCCCGAATTTTCCAATTTTGCGGGTGACATTGCAATCTTTCTTTCCCTAAAAACGAGGCATCCCACAGACGGCACCCGCTCAAATGGCACCTGCGCTAATGGCACCTTAGGTATTCCACTTTGGGCACCCACCGTTTTTTTGCAGGTGCCGCCGTCAGAGGAATAATTTACAGTTTATATTTTATTCCACATACGGCACCTACGTGCTAGAGTTGGAACGTGTTTATTTTTGGGATGTTTTAAATGAAAGATTTTTGTCAAAATCAGTATAGTTTAATAAAAAAAAAACATAAGGCTGAATTTATGCGATTAAGTTAAAGAAACTGATTGTGATAGAAACTGATAATTAATATGTATGGAAGTCCCAAAAAAAATGGCATTTATTTAAAAAAGTGGTAGAACTAAAGTTGACCCGTTTCTTCATATGGTGGTGATGTTCGTTTCCGCCATATAAAATTCACTACCTAGTTTGAACGCGGAACCCTAAAAAAGCTATTTTATTAAAGGCCCTTTATTATTTATAAAAAAATATTACGATTCTCAGCAAGTAGATTATTGGACTAAACTGAACTGTCCGCTTTTGGTTGCCATTTTAAATTAATTTGCAAATTTTTTTTAAAGAAAAATTTAATTAAAATAAAACAAAACATTTTACGAGCTGACACTGTCTCTTCTTAGCGTAGGTACCTATAGAAATTCTTTAAGAACATCCTATATTTTAATTCTTTTTTTTCACAGGAGATCGAGTTCCTAGTCGTCGAAGCAAAAAAGTCGAACTTAGAACCGAAGCCAACCGCACTCATTTTTTTAGAGGCCTAACATCTACTGTCCCTCCCCGCCAGCGACCCGCCGACCGCGCTGGGCAGCGCGACTCCGCGGGCCGACCTCACCGCGCGCACCACGGAATAGCCAACTCCAACCTGCGCTGCCACATGCTCTTCTGAACGCGCTGGCCCACCAGCAGCCCTCGCCGATACTCCAGCCCCGACCAAGGGGAAGCTAACGCTGAGACCACCCGTCGGCGGGGGACTGCGCGTTCCGCTCTACAGGGGACCTGACAAGGATCTACAACGACGTGAACCTGACGCTCCAATGAAATGATCGAATGGCGACGAGCAGGTTAACAAGTAGGCTATACAGATAAATGGCACAAGGGAGGCAATAACTATAACACCTCGGCTCGAGCAAATTGTCCAAATTGATAGAGAAAATAGTTACGATACGATGCACACTGCCCGAGAGATTTTAGTAAACGTTTTTTTCTTGTTAGAATCTCGCCCCGATGTCCTAGCCTAGAGGGGCGAATTGGGCATATAAATGAAAATCGTAAATAATTTTCTAGAAAGTAGCAATTAAACCGATTTTACCAGTAGTCAGTGACTGAATTTTATATAAAAATTTGAAGTACTCCTACTTTAACCAGTAACGATAAGTTCATATTGAATTAACACATTTGAAAAATCTAATATAACATTAATTCAGATAGATTTGATAGCTTCGATTCCGCAACAAACTTAATATCTGTAGATTTTTATTGAGAAACGACGGTCGTATACATAAATCGTACGGTGTTCATTTTCGAGACGAATTGTTAATTGATCGGTAACATGGTGCTATTCAGGAAGAGTTTCATCAGTTTCAGCATTTCGCATCACGGCCACATACGTAGTAGTTCAGTAGAGATAATGCTTGTTATCAGCGCGTCATGGCATCTCATGAGTTCACGTGTCATTGTCGTCCATGAGCCATCGTCGGGAGCGGCCTCCGGCCAGGTCCTGGAGCCATCAGGCCTCATCATCAGTAGAGCAGAGCTTGCAGCACGCGACGCTCTCCTAAGCAAGCTATGATCCAATAATTAATTGACTTTTATAGACGTTTCTTTTATGTTTCTTTTTTTAGTTCAGCGAACCTTTGCATTGGTGTTGTCGTAAATGTGTGAAATCTACTTCTAAATGCATTTCACTCTTAAACGGAACATACTTATAAGATAGTCTGTCGGCGGACGAGCGTAAAAATCCGGCTACACATGATTTGCTCAAAATTCCCAGGCAGATCGTGAAAAGCCCAGGCTATATATCGCGACGCTCCGAAAATACTAAAAGTTAGGTTTGTTTAGCATGTCTGGTGCAACCGTAAAAAAGGAGACCCGCGACTCCTTCGACTTAGTATTTTTACGCGAAGGCTCCGTCGACTTAGTACTTTTCGGAGTCCCGCGATGAAATGCCTGGGCTTTTCACGATCTGCCGTGTAATATCTGGGCAGATCGCAATCGGACTGATTTTTAGTATCTGCCGCCGACATGTACACTATCTGACGGATTTTTATGACCTGGACCCTATTTTATTACTAATATTGACAGTTTTAATCATTTAAAATGCTAGAGTTGAACTCCTGAAGGGCAAATATGCTTAGGTACTAAGAAAAAAAAGGTTTTTCATTCAGAAAATAATATAAAAATTCCTACGTTAGTATATTCTAAGTCTAAGAGCTTTACGTTTAGGACCTGTTAAGAGCCTTAGTAACTTTCATAAATCTAGAGATATACCTACATTTTTTCAATAATAGGTTTTCATTTTTTTCCGTGAATCTCGTATCCGGAAAAGTTATAAAGATAAAATACGAATCTCTTATTTTACATTTAACAAAAAAATCACGTCTAGATATTACAGCCTTTTCATTAATATCCAGATTTTTCGTCATAAATGTGGTCACTAGGTACATAGCATATCTCTGGTCACATATGAGATAATCCTGATTTCGAATTTGTTCGGTCTAAGAGGAGTCGGATTAAAGCCGGCTCGCACATCGTACGAAAAATGTGACTTGCGGAAAACCAGACAAATGTGACAAAAAATACTGTACTCGTAATTTATTTGTGAAATTAGTAAATAAAATTCAAAATGTTACAACTTTCACTGAAATTTAAAAAACGACCCTAACTTCTATAGACTCCACGTAATCCGGGTTTGTTTTTTTTGTTAATAGTAAATTAGGAGAGCTTAATTTTAGTGCAAATAAGTTTTACGGATACGACGGATTAACGTAGAAAAAAAATTAAAACACATTATTGAAAAAAAAAATCTCTTAAGTTTTAAGAAAGTAACAAGGGTCGAATACTTCTTAAATATGAACCTTAAAATGTAGTTTTGAAATATCTATTTCATATGTTTTCACTACTTTGGGTTTCAGTGTAGGAATCATTTTCATTATTATTCCGATGAATATATTATGCAAATTTTAAAAAAATAATTCTTAGTTACTAAAAATATTTCCCAATCGGAAGTTCTAGTCTAGCATTTTAAATGATTAGATATTTGTAATAAAAAGAGGGTATCGAAAAAAGGGCTCCATAATGTACTATACTCCGTCGATTCAGTTTTTTCGTAAATAGACGTGAAAAGCACGCCTTTTTACGGTGTTACCAGACGTGATGATTTAAATCTAACATTATCTCAGTTTGACTGAATAGAATAGGTATTCGCAAATTTACTGAATTGCGTACATTCACGTTGACGTCGGCACTTTGTTTATTAAAATTTAATTATTTGGGCGTAGAAGTTTTCAATGCAGTTTGCTTAGCGAGGCTCCATCAGATGCGTCAACATGTCATTCCATTTGGTAGCTGTGCGGTGAGTTTAAGGATTTTTCTGACGGGGAGGGATTTAGCCCACTCATTTATTTTAGATCTAAGTGAATGTGTGCAATATAACCAATTGTTATGTTAGGTATTAGATCAGTGATCAATATTTTGGCATTAGTAGTTTCGTAGGACATCATGGTTTTATGACTTGTAAAAAGCTACTGTGTGTGTACAAACTTAACGATAAATATTCAATCCACTACATGATGTCTTCATTTTAAGATACTAACAGCATTTTATTCATGATAAATTAATTAATATGGGTGTTGCTAGTGCTTTTGTTATTTAAATACTACAGCTGTAGATATTGTACATGTTCCAAATATAGTTACTAAAATGTAATTCATGTATAATTGTAACAAGCTGTATGTACCTAACTGTACCTCAGCGTTTCTTTTTATCAGTAACCATTCCATATATTGTAAATATATATTTATATTATCAGATCTCTTTAAGCTGTAAATATTTGATTTTAATATTGTATAATAAAAATATATATTTATTAAAGTTAGTGCCAAAAGCATTTGACAAACCTAAAACTGCGTGTGCACAGACGCCAACCACAATAGAAAATGTAAGTTTTCTATGAAACGTATTGATCGCTAATCTCACAGAATTTGGTTTTAAATATAAGACTCGGTTTAAATTGGAGAACTATTATTACATTGTACCTAACACATTGCAATTATCTTTATAGAAATTCAAAATTATATTTTTCACGTTATACACGTATCTACGAGTACTTCTATCAATATGTACTCACTATGTTCGGAAAATTATCATTTTATTGTACTTACTTCCTATTTGAATAGTCACCTAGACATCCGCCTTTTCTGATCTTATAGGTATTAAGTAATAAAAGTTTTAACCATAAAAATACAATACAATGGACAGAAATGCACTGAAACATATTTTGTACTGGTATTAATAAAAGTTAATTTTAATTGTCTAAAGTACTTAATAAGTTTGTATGATTATCTTAAGTGAATAAAGAATTTTAACTCAGGCTCGATACGCAGCCTTTATTTGAGTCAATTTAACATTTACGTACGTATGTATGACACGTCTGAACAAAAGCAATTTTATAAAGTAAGGTATCTGACTTATGAAATTATTATTTAATTGCATATGAACAGCAAAAACTGTAACCTAACAAAAAATTGTTTACCAACGCAGCGGCTATAACAGTACTAATTGCCTAGCTACAGATAAAGTTACTAACCATTCAGCATAAAATATTGAGAACTTATCCTATGGTAAAACCGTCCATTTTTTATTAAGGTAAACGTTGATTTTCAAGACGGTGAAATTACAAAAAAAAATCTTAGTTAGGTATTTAGTGATTGTTACACATTTTCAGTACATAAGGATGTTGATACAAAAAAAATAGTGTACGCGTCAGCTCCGACAACTACTATTAAGTCTTCTTGAGCGTTTTTCTTGTAAAGTTTTGAGGTCCCTGGCCTTGTAGGAGGGTCGCTCTGGGCTTCGTCCTACGCGGAGCTCGTTAAAAATTTGGCGGCATGGCTTGGAGCCTTTAGCCTTGAGGAAAACGTGACTGATATAAAAAGTGACACTAAAACGTCACAATTTTGTTAACACTCGATTTTACTCCCCATCTATTTTCCTACCGCGTGCTATTATATTATATGAAAATCGATTATCATTATTTTTATTTTATTAACTGCCATTCCTTCAATTTATTCGAAAATCTTGCTCGCTGGTTGTCAACAGTGTTTAGAGTTTTTATAGTTCGTCAATTGACTGAAATTTCAATCATCGTCGTTACAAGTACAAGTCACAGATGAGATACTAGTTACTTTACAAGTGGCGTTTTTGACCAATGGATAAAAAGTATCTCAAATGACCTAGTAGTCAGTGTCCTGAAAAAATCCTTGTACCTAGTCAACATCTTTATTGAAGGTCTAAAGATCGTTGGTAAACATTTTCCGAGAAATAGCAAAGTTTGCTCTCGGCGCTGGATTTTCGTTGAAAAAGATCTACCTATATTGTAGCCTCTTGTTAAGTTTGTCGTTGATAACAAAAATATATTGTTATCTAGATAAGTGATTTGTAGTTTTATTTTCCAGTCCCTAATACAATCTATACATATAATAAAACTGAACGGGGCCGTGTCTGTACATGAAATCTTTTTGGAAAATAATAACTGTGGTGGACATTACTAACGATATAGAGGCCAAAACAACAACTTTTGGAATCTTTGTCTGTCTGTCTGTCTGTCTGTATGTTCGCGCATCACGCAAAATCTACCAGGCCGATTTTGATGAAATTTTGTATGGTGGTTCCTTATAGCCCGGGTTAACATAAAGGATACTTTTTATCCCGGAAAATTCAAGAGTTCCCTTGGGAAAATTAAAAGTATGCATTTCAATAATGGCTCACCACGCAAATGCTGCTAGACCTAATGCAATTAATTTTACACGTTGCAATTAAATTTCACACGTTGATACCATATATCGCGAACTAAAACTGGGGTACCAAAAACATTAAGGGTTCCTACAAAAAGGAATACCTACAAAAAATAGTATTTTATGAAACATTTACATTGAGATGGGGTGTTCCGACCATTTAAACGCCTCCGTGGCGTAATGTTTAGTCCATTTGCTCACACCAGGAGGTCGCGGGTTCGATTCCCGGCGGGGTCAACTTTGTAAGACTCGGTTTGGTTGGTGGTAGGGCATTTTCATAGCCCGCCTGCCGTCATCTATGTCTTGCCGCCAAATAGCACTGTTAACAGCATTGATGTATTTCAGCTTGAAGATAAGATAGCCAGATCCCCATTGCATTAGGGAATCTTGGTAAGGCCGCTTCCATCTTCGGCATCATCGTCACTTACCATCTGGTGAGATGATGCCAAGGGCTTACCAATTGTGAATAAAATAAAAAAAGAAACAATCATTACATAGTTGGGTATTCTTTACCGCGGAAAACTAAAGAGGTTCCGTGGGAAATTAGGTCTACGAATATATAGGGTCTTAACAAAGGTACGCACTTTTTTTTAACTGGAACTTGCATGAAACTGAACAACTTTCCCCAAGAAACCCATAGTCAATTCGCATTAATTATTTTTTAATTAAATTATCAACTGCTCAGAATACAACTCCCAGCTGGTATCCGCGTATTGACAAAGTTCAATGAACGCGCCAAGCCGCCGCGGCGTATTCTGGCGTATTTCGCGCACTTTTATAATTTTAATTAAAAAAACAAAAGCGAATTGACTATAGGTCTCTTGGGGAAAGTTGTTCGGTTTCAAGAGTACAAGCTCCAGTAAATAAAGTGCGTACCTTTGTTAAGACCCTGTATATCGATTTAAAACGCGCTTACCTACTTTTTTCCATACATGTAACCTACACATTCCAAAGACATTATGATCATAGCAATAGGCTGCCAACCGCGGGTACGACTTACTCTTGTCGAGTTTATATTGTTTGTTGTTATACTTAATGATAAGTTCTATAACCACATTAAGTTTTACGATTCTGTGTATAGCCGTTATTATATTCACGTCAGTGTTAGATAACACATTCAGTGAAAAGAATAAGGAAAATAACTTCATCAATCATACATATCCCAAAGTCGCTCCATCCATACGCGGCCGGTAACTAAAAAAAACCAAATCTAACCTAACTACCCCGGGAGTGCCGATAGAAGTGAAAACTTGTCACAGATTTATGTCCTGTTAAGTCCTGGCGGACGACTAGGTTGACATGTAAATTAGGTACCTACCGTTACTTTTAAGGCGGAGTACCGGTACCCATCTGGAAGAAGTAACCAGGTACCTAAATGAAAAGAACCTCTAAGTACCGGTACAAAAACTGTAATTTTGGTACCGGTTCCAAGCGTTGGTTACCGACTCCGAGACCGATAAAACTGTAATTTGAAATGGGAAAAAACATTGAACTAGAGACACCGTTACGTTACCAACACCGATACCGACACCTTACCAAGAACACTCGCAGGGTCAAAACTTAAAAAACTGTAAAAGGTTTTCACTTCTGTCGGCACTCCGGGAGTGGTTAGGTTATTTTCTCAAAGATGGTTGAGGGGTGAGTAATGACATAGACTACTAATTAAACTCCTGCCTACCACTCGCCACTCACCCTCAAGACAGTCATAAAACCGATGATCACGCGAGCGAAGCCGTGGACAAAAGCTAGTAACTAATAAAGTGCCTACTTAAAAAGTGGGAGCAATTCTTATAGCTGGTAAATTACCTTTAGAAGTTTACAAGAGTTTTCAATTCTGGTCGATGCATCAAGTTGCCGGTTCGTTGTCAGCCATGTTACCACAAGCCATATGGTCAAAAGTATTCATCATCATCATATCAGCCGAAAACCGTCCACTGCTGGACAAAGGCCTCCTCCAAGGATTGCCACGACGACCGGTGCTGCGCTGCCCGCTTCCATCGGCTTCCCGCGATCTTCACCAGGTCGTCGGTCCACCGCGAGGGAGACCTGCCTACGCTACGTTTTCCCCACTCTCGAACTTTACTGCCCCAACGGCCATCTGTTCTACGAGCTATGTGCCCTGCCCACTGCCACTTCCTTTCAGCGATTCTGTGAGCTATGTGGGTTACTTTGGTTCTCCTACGGATCTCCTCGTTTCTTATTCGATCACGCAGAGAAACTCCGAGCTTGGGTGACCTTGTATTATCTAACGAGAAATATTTGACCCATCATTATAGGCACTTCTAGTAAGTAGGTACCTACTTTATTAATACGGTATTGTACTTACGAAGTAACTATTTAGTAATCTGTGATTGTACAGTGAATTTACAAAGAAAGTTGCTCAGACCCACTTTTTAGATACAGGCACTTTAAAGGTGATATTTTGAATAGCGTGTAAGACGTAAAGAGTAGGCTAGCAACTTTCCCCAAGAAACTCATACTTACTGAATACGCAAAAAAAGGATTTTTCATACAAAAATTGTATTGTTGTAGGAAGTTTATTTTTATTTTTTTTTTTGTTTACAATTGGTAAGCCCTTGGCATTATCTCACCATATGGTAAGAGACGATGATGCCCAAGGTGGAAGCGGGCTTACAAAGATTCCCCAACGCAATTGGGAACTGGCTGGCTAACTTATCTTCAAGCCGGAACACATAAATGTAGTTAAAATTGATGTTTGGCGGCAAGACTTAGATAAGATGGTGGTAGCTCGCCAGGCGAGCTTCGAAAATGCCCAAACAAACCGAATCTTGCAAAGTTAGATTTTGCTGGGAATCGAACCCGCGACCTCCTAATAATTGACTTAACTATTACGCCCCGGACGTATGAAAATAAAAAAAATGTCCCAAGTGCGAGTCAAGGGGCACTAAGGGTTCCGTACCAAAAACTTATTTCAGCGCCATCTATAGATATTGGTAAAAGAGAACTTTTTACTGTTGTCGTATTACTAGTAAATTAACTATGTAGAAGATACTACTAGATCCCACTAGGTGACGCTAGTTTTAAAAAAATCGGCTTTGACAATCGGACTTAAATTTCATTTTTCCTGTAAGAACAGAAGGACTTTAAATTTTCTCATATTTTTCCTGTAAGAACAGAAGGACTTTAAATTTTCTCATAGATTTTCCTGTTATCTATGCAATTAACCTCATATAATATGAGTATCGGAGATAGGGGTAGGGCGATGGCCAATTTTCGCCTATTTTAAGATAAGATAAGATAAGATAAATACTCTTTATTGTACCCAAAAAAAAAAAAAAAAACACAATGTAAAACTTAGAAACTATAACTTAAAAATTTAAACAAAAACACAACTTAAAACAAAATCTTATAAGCGGTACAATTTGGGCGGTCTTATCGCTCTTATTTTCTTAAATAACTTCAAAAATATGAATTTTAAAATTCTAAAAAAAAATATTTGAAATTCTCACAACAACCACTTTCATTTGATATGTCACACAATATAGTTTACAAAACTTTTTTTAATATTTTCTAATTTACCCCCCAACAGTGGCCCAAATTGGTTAAAATTCATTTATTTACGTTAAACGTAAGTGTTTGGGTCATGGACTATGTGTACCAAATTTCAACTCAATCAGTCCACAACTTTCGGAGCAAATTGGCTGTGACAGACGGACGGACAGACACACGAGTGGTTCCGTTTTTACGGAACCCTGAAAAAGGGTGGATTCGATTGCCCTCCGTGAGTGGATAACTATGAGGTTTGCTTGTTACAAGAAAAGAGGTTGAGATACAATTTGGCCGGTTCTACCGGAAACAGATCTAAATCTCTTTCGTTATTTCGTTATGTTTTTGTTTGTTTACGTATATATTTATTATTCAATATATTATTGTTATTATTTTTAAGTATTTTTTTATTTAAGTATTTTATATAATTGTTTATTTGCAATATTTATCTGTTTTTAATTATTGCACCGCCCCTTAACTTATTCTATCGCTGTTTCCCTACCCAAAGGTTGCCTGGAAGAAATTTCTACCTAGCGATAAGGCCGCCTATTGTATAGGCTTTCTTCTATATTGTTAATTACGTTTTTTTTATGTTGTGATGCAATAAAGAATATTGTATTGTATTGTATCCGTTGCATTTCATTTTTTCTGACCTGGTACCCCGTATGCGATGTTAAAAACGTTTCACGTCAAAAATATTTGCGACTATAGGTTCCTTTTTTTAACCACAATTTGTAAGCCCTTGACATCGTCTCACCTAATGGTAAGTGACGATTTGATTATATAACTACTAATAATTAGTACGGCTTGCACGCTAAAAAAAACACCCAGTAATGTCGAAATAATTTTCGAAAAACCTAAAAGCTTTTCGGTACAAGCTTTTATTGGTAATGATCACAGATTTGGACAGTAATATAGAAGTCATTGGTAATGAATAAATACACGGTTCCAAATTCAAAAAAAGGCGAGCACAGTAAAAATTTCCTAACAATTCTACTGAAAATAAAAGACGATCCTGGGACTTATGATTCCACCTCCAAATTTAATCGTCAGATCAACTTCAAAATACCAAAAGGATCTATTGTCACCGGGAATACGGCTTCGTTTAACAGTTCAGCTCAATCGGACCCCTGGTAGTCACTCTTAAATCGATCGCATGACTTGAACTTAAACTTAGCTTTTAAAAAGTGGTCCACGGACCCGGTACAATTCACATTACATACAAAAACCATGCCAGGTGATTCACCGACCAATGTTATTCGAAGGTAGACGCGGGTCCTTCCCACGGTACTTGAATACCTTTTTGTTCAGTGTCCACAAATTTTAAAAATATTGATGTCAAGTAGGGTAGGTAGCCCCTATCGATAATTTATTTTACACAATAATAAAGCACACAATTCCTTATTCTACTTAACGATAAAGACAACGCATAAAAACAATTATAAATTGATAATGATAATTATTGCGTATGCATATCAATAATGAGAAAATATTTACTTACTATTTAATTGACGCAAGCAACGCTGCGCAGAATAACCCCTGCTCCTCGAACAACAGTCGTAATTTACACTTTATTCATACATTTTGTTAACTCTAAACTAACTATATTTTTGTTAGCCACGACTATTTTTATGTGTTTGTGCATTTTTGTTACAAACTAGTTATTTTTCAACAACGATCCAAGTCCTGCGCTGTCCTCATCCAGCAGCGTATTCCCGCTACTTTTATTTACCAGGTCGTCGGTCCATCTTAAATGAGGCCTTTGTCCATTAAAATGACCTTCGATGGAAATAAACTTAGCTAAGCAATAGCTAGGTATGTCGGACCACGCGCATGTATGTATAATCAATCAGTATTATTTGGTAGAGTTCCGTACAGTCACGCTCTGCATACTTTCTCGCCCAACCATAACTGTATAGCATAAATATTATTGTTATTAATCAACGTTAAATGATACGCTTACCTTGTCGCATAGAAAAGAGATGTATAATATCAGGTCTGATAAAAAATATTAAATATTTGACCATACATACAAAAAACTAGACCCACATCTCGCAAGCGTAAATTTCCGAATGTAAAGTCCATCTTTTTACTCGCGGAGATGTACTCGTACTTTTCCGCCAGTCTCACATGATCTCGCAGTCCGCTAACATGACAAAGTACATGCTTACGATAAAAAAAGATGGAATATCTTTATATCGGTAAGTTAAAGTAACTACTGTTTTTATTTTTAATCATTTATGTCGATTTTTGGAAAATATCCGGAAAAAATAAAAGTCTTGCAAGTTATAAGTGCCGATTTTATTTTGAAACTGCTCGCTGGTTAACTAGCTATTAAAAAAGTATCAAATGCATGACCAAAAATGAGTAGATTTTTTTTTCTTAAAAGTCAGAAGATTAAAAAAATCTTAAATTCCTAATATCTCGGAAACCGTTTATTTCCGACCCCTAGAAATGGGGTTTATTTTATTGCATATCAAGTCTACTATAACCCGATTTCAGGGAATAGGTCGAATTTCCAGTCACTCTGTATAGCTGTAGCTAAAAAATACATTTCTCGGACGGTTTTTCAAGGTCGTTTTGTATGAAACTGTTGTTGTACTTTTTGTATATACAGGGTCTTCGGCAGATGGTTGAAAATACGAAAATGGGGGATAGGTGGGGTCGCCTCCCACCTATTTTGAGAATTAAAAAAAATCTAGGACTTGTAATTTTTTTTACAGGATTTTTTTTCCTTTTTTTAGAAATTTTGCCATTTTTATACCTTTGAACACATGTAACTTTTTGTTTTTTAAAGCTAGCTCCAAAATCTTTTTTTTAATAGACTTTTATAAGATTGTCGGCTCTAAAAAAAATTAAGTTTGTTTCAAGTTATTGCTAAAAACAAAAATGTGGGCCCCCGAACTTGAAAAAAAAGTTGAACAAAAATTTAAAAGTCAACTTTGCGATGCATTTAAAAAAAAAAAAATGGGGCTGGAAGGCTTCTGTTTTTTTTTAAAACATCTCTAAAGCTTAGGCTTTTGAATGGTATGTAATTTGTTTCGGTATCTTTTTTGTAACCGGAGTTGTTAATTTTTTTTACTCAATTGGACCATGTTGACGAAATTCCACTAGTTACATGTTTTGTGAAATGTATCAAATGCAAAGTTGAAAATAATGTAAATACTTACTGTTGGGACGGTTACAAAGAGCAGGTACGTTTTTTTACATTCTTGCACACACATAATGGCTATCTTTTGTCATTTATTGGCATATTGGAGTTAGCACTTCCATATGCCAATAAAATGTCCGCATATTCCGCATTGGTAAATTGAGCCATTTTAAACCAGAACAAAGTCTTAACAAAACGTCTGATAATAACAAAAAGTGACAAACAACAAAAAAACTTAACAAAATCACAAACGTTAATAACGTTAACGTTTTTTTTTGTTTTCGTTAATTTCACTTTGCTGTGTTTGTGATTTTGTTAAGTTTTTTTGTTGTTTGTCACTTTTTGTTATTATCAGTCGTTTTGTTAAGACTTTGTTGTGGTTTAAAATGGCTCAATTTACCAATGCGGAATATGCGGACATTTTATTGGCATATGGAAGTGCTAACTCCAATATGCCAATAAATGACAAAAGATAGCCATTATGTGTGTGCAAGAATGTAAAAAAACGTACCTGCTCTTTGTAACCGTCCCAACAGTAAGTATTTACATTATTTTCAACTTTGCATTTGATACATTTCACAAAACATGTAACTAGTGGAATTTCGTCAACATGGTCCAATTGAGTAAAAAAAATTAACAACTCCGGTTACAAAAAAGATACCGAAACAAATTACATACCATTCAAAAGCCTAAGGTTTAGAGATGTTTTAAAAAAAACAGAAGCCTTCCAGCCCCATTATTTTTTTTTTAAATGCATCGCAAAGTTGACTTTTAAATTTTTGTTCACCTTTTTTTTCAAGTTCGGGGGCCCACATTTTTGTTTTTAGCAATAACTTGAAACAAACTTAATTTTTTTTAGAGCCGACAATCTTATAAAAGTCTATTAAAAAAAAGATTTTGGAGCTAGCTTTAAAAAACAAAAAGTTACATGTGTTCAAAGGTATAAAAATGGCAAAATTTCTAAAAAAAGGAAAAAAAATCCTGTAAAAAAATTACAAGTCCTAGATTTTTTTTAATTCTCAAAATAGGTGGGAGGCGACCCCACCTATCCCCCATTTTCGTATTTTCAACCATCTGTATAGTCGAAGTAGGTTATTCAGATTTTTCCTGAAATAATGAAATACCTACTGTAGTATACATACATCTTTATAAGTCGTAGTTATTAACAAAGTTTCATCAAAATCGTTACAGCCATTTTTGAGAAAAATAACACAGAACCTGAATAAGTATGGAAAGTATATACTATTTCAATTTTTGACCTGAAATAATGAACTTCATAGAGTTCCTAGTACGCCTGATACGGTTGTAGTTATTTGATTAAAATTGTTAAAGTTTTTTCTCTTCGACAATTAATACTCGGATATCTGACGCTTTCCCTCCCCGTCGCACTGAACTCTAGCCGACTGTGCTTCCATTGGAAGTGCTCCTGTTACTTAGCGTCGTGCCAGCCAAATGAACAGGGTAGCTTTAATATAATATTTTAAGACAATCCTAACAATTCTATAGAAAAAATAACAAACTACCTTGGTTTGTATTGTATAGGAGGTACCTTACTTAGTTTTTTTTGCTGAAATAACAAGGTAACCTGTATGGTACCCATATTTATATAACAAACTTGTATGGTCTAGTCAATTATACAGCTATGGAACCAGACCATCTGTACGAGCGACCCTTAAGAGAAGAGAGCGGTTCGAGTGCATCGACAGCCAGCGCCACCTAGACACTGGAACGCGATTGAATCTTTCTATCTTCGCAATCAACACGGCTACTGACAGCCGCTCATTACTTTCAATATTTAATTAATTTACTGTGATTTGATAATTGGCTTACTATTAAAACTACATCTAAACCCAAAATCATAATGTGTTGTGTTTCATCATTTTAAATCGCTCCAACACCATCTGCATATCTTCTTTGTTGTCCGAGGCATGCATCTGCAGCATTTCGGGGTAGTTTCAAATATCTAGCCACGAAATGCTGGAACGACCTTCCTCTACCTATTCGTAGTGCCAACTCGCTAGGTAATTTTAAAAAATTATATCGATTTTACCTTCTTCAACAGCAACTAACATGAATGATCGTAGGCTTCTCCCCTTCCCTATTTTAAGGATACTTTGCTAGACTTAAGGCTATAAGATGTCTCGATCCGAGCAGTTTGATACGTGTTAAAATAATATCGAACGTAAATCTATTCATTTAAAGTTCAAATCAATGCGGGCGTCAACGCGGCTGTTAACTTGAAACCGAACGCCCAATTCTCGATTTTTACACGTGTCGTTTTATTACTTTTCTATACTTTCAAATAAGTTATGCATTCAATGTGTTCAATTAAAATGAAAGGTCTAAAGTCACCGATTGTTGGATTCATTTAACATTAACTATTTATTTTCGAGAAATTTGCAATTGATGCCAAAAACAGGGTCTACCTACACTATATTTTTTTACATCAAAAGTGGTAATATTGTTAAAATTGTATTCAATTAAATCGATTTTTTATTACTTTAAGTATATTATATATTTTTTTTTCATGGTGATAGCTTTACACAGTCTTTCAATAATTTGAATTGAATATTGTCATTTGACACATCTTAAAACCTTAATACCGATTTCCTAACTGTTGCACTGTTTTGTTTGTTTGTTTTGAATAGTGGTCAGCTGGAGCTTATCCTTTCATAATGTTCTTATCTTAGTTAATAATTGTATACATTTTTAATATGGATACCTACCTAATTTTCTTTTTTATACAGGCAGTCATTGAGGACCAAACTGTTTTCTTTTTTACTCTTTTTATTTTTTATGTCTACGAGTATGTTGGAATGCGCACATGCACCTTAGGTTTCGTTAGAATATCAGCGTTGCAAGTTTTTACTTGCAGCAATAATGTTGAACCGGTGCCATTCCAATGCACAGCAACAACTGTCAAATTATTGTCAATTGCTTTTTAGCCGACTACGAAAAAAGGAGGGTTATGTTTTTGACAGTCTATGTATGTATGTATGTATGATGTTCATCTGTTCCCTCGTATTTCCTAAACCACTTAACCGATCTTGACAAATGTAGTGTCTTTGGATTCGTACCGTCACTCCGCGTGTCATAGGATAATATATAACATTTAAAAACAACATGGCGGATTTTACGGGTGAATTACAAAACCCAACAAAAACTTTTTTTAGATATTCATATCGTGTTTGGTATCAAAAGAAAGATACATGCATGGGTCGATCAACTTTACAAAAAAACTATTTACCGACATCCCATACGATTAGCTAAGCCAACAAAAAATATCACCTCCACTTAAAATGACCTCAAAAAAAAATTTCAAGATTTTATTTTACCACTTTGCTGGCGTGATTAATTATAGGTACTATTACAGCTTTGTAGTACTGATAATCTAAGCTAAGCCGCGGACAGACGGACTGACACACATAGCGAAACAGTGGTTTTGAAAGACCTATTCAACGATAATACCCCACACGATATGGTATGTCAACAAAAAAAAATCACCCCCTTTTTTAATGATGGGAGGTACTATAAAAAATTTGTTTTTCAAGATTTTACCACTTTGTCGGCGTCATAATATTTTATACGCGTGCAAGCAAAATTACAGCTTTCTAATAATTACTGGTCTCTGAGCTAAGCCGCAGACAAACATGGGTTCCTTGTTGACTATGGAACCCTAAAAAGTTTGTGTGGGTGAGCATGCGTACATGCGTGTATGTATGTGTTACATGCACGCGATATTACATTGATAAAGAAATTAGATTATTTTACTATCTCGAGTTGTGCACAGTTTTATATCAGAAAGTAACTTTATTTTACTTTGTACGTTTTAAGGTAGGTATGCAATCTTGTAATTAATTGTAGCGCAAATTCCAGCGGATTGCTGACCGCTCTAATAATTGGAGATTTTTGACCACCCCTCCCCCCATGTAACGCGCCGTAAAGTTTTTCTGTACCCCCCACACCCTAGTAAAACGTTACGTAACTACCAAGTGACCATTTTTAACTAAAAGTCACAATAATAATAATATGGTGTAAAGTACCGGACCGTTAATAAGAATAAAAAACAATGTTATGTTAATTGTTACGTAATACTTGAACGCTCCCTTAAACGCCTTTAGTGAGCATCGGCCAAATTGCTGAGTGACTATTTGAGCTGGCGCCCTGGCGGGGGCAGAGAGAGTCTGACGCAATATCATCTATCTATTAGCTGTGTCAGGCAGTTCATTCATGCGGACGCGTACGGCGGCGCGGAGGAAGCCCCTGCTACGCCGCGGAGGGGGCAGTCAGGCCCCCATCAGACTCGCGCGTTCCAAACCGCCACGCGTCGCGCATGGGCCGCGTGACGTAGTACGATATACCGACGCACACTTGCATCAGCCGAACTTCTGCACGTGCGTCTTACCTGAACCGGGCGCCGAAAATGATGCAAGTTGAATAAACTCTTCATCATTCATGTTATTATCGGCCAAACTTCCGCACGTGCGTGTTACCTGGAGCGGGCGCCGAATATGATGAAAGTTGAATTGACTCGCCATCATGGACTTACATTATTATTGTGAATACATCTATTTAGGTAAAGAACAAACAAAATACGGACCAGGATTCTTTAAGATAGATGTAAGATAGGTATTTGATTTGACTTATGGATATGATTTTATTTTTATTTTATTACTGGCTTTGTTGCCAGCGACTTCGACCTGAACATGAAAAATAACCACATGAAAATGAATGAATCATGTTTTTTTTTATAAATTAGTTATATTCCATAGGCGTCACAGGTTTCCTAAATTCAAAACATGATACCTTGTCACATGCATCGATATATAAAAATTTACATTATATGTATTATGATCCCATGTCAAAAAATATCTCCACACCCAGAGATTTATATATAGCATATCTCTGTCCACACCTACGAATTGTCAATTATTATTATTGATGAACCGTTATGCAAAATTTTTAAGTTTTGAGATTTTTTGCTTCGAACGTATGTTTAAGTTCCTTGGGGAAAGTTGTTCAGTTTCATGAGAGAGCCTACGTCTTTTCTAGTTATGGCGATTTAAAGTCACCATGATTACCACAAATAACGATTTTTAAATATTTGAATTTGAAAAGGCGATCTGCCCAGCGGCCTTTTTATAGGGTTCTTTCTTTCTAGGGAAAGTCGTTTAGATTTTTTGTTTTTAAGCCAGGCATTTACTCACCTGATGGTATAAGTGACGATGAAGCAGGCTTACCAAGGAGGCTTTCATGTTGAAGCGCAAAGTATCGCTTCAAGCCGATCTCCTTTCTTGAGTTTCATGATTAAATGCTCTTTTGATTTTGTTCATCTATGGAAATTTAATTTGAAAATATTTGTTACTTTTTGACAAGAAGAAAATAAGATTGTAACCATAATCAAAATTTAAAGATATAGTGAATTGGATTTTTACAAAGCCCTCCTAATTGTTAATCGGAGGTAAGTAATTTATGTTCGGAAACCATGGTGCGTTTTTGGTTGGTGCTGGTGCGAGCTTCATGTACTATTATTTTGTAGGGTTTTCCGTACGCTCGGGTTTGCCGCTCCCGAGCTTCCAAGTACTTCAGGAAAAAGCCGTCGATCATTGCCAGTCCTGGGCCGCAGCATTTCTCGCAGGCGCTGTCAATTTTTGCCGCACTGCGCGTCCACTTCAGGAAAAAGCCGTCGATCATTGCCAGTCCTGGGCCGCAGCATTTCTCGCTGGCGCTGTCAATTTTTGCCGCACTGCGCGTCCTACTGGCAGCTTAAAGGGAAGTGGAACTTTAGTAAATTGTTAACGGCGAAAATCTACCTTTTAGTAATTTAATTTTAAATTAATTAGTGTTTTGTGTGTTTCTGTGTAATACCAACCCAAGGTTAATTGAAATTCTCATAATTTTATTTATGGTTTATTCGAATACTGGGGAGCGACGATCGTTGCCTACCGGCATTCCATAAAATAACATTTTCTAGTACTTATATTGTTCCTTTTTTTTAGAAAAATCATTATATATATATATATATTCTAATTTACCCCATAATATTTTTTCTTAAAACTCCGTTTAGGCCCGAACCTCTAAATCTTACGTACCATATGTGGCAAACTCCGTAAGGGTTTTTATCCCCAGATTATTCTAATTTACCCCATAATATTTTTTCTTAAAACTCCGTTTAGGCCCGAACCTCTAAATCTTACGTATCATATGTGGCAAACTCCGTAAGGGTTTTTATCCCCAGATTCCATTATTTTTGTCACAATGTGTACAATCTACCATTTACTGCTTTTAGCAAATACAGTCACCTTAAATAAGTATAGAGCTTAGCAAAAGTAACCGACTTCCAAAAAGGCTCTCAATTCGACAGTAGGTATGTTGTTTTTTTTACGCGATATCTTCGCTGATTGTCAATTGATTTTCATGATTCTTGTTGATTTTCATGACAGGGTGTGCTGCCAAGTTGGTCCCATATAAATTTTATTAAAATCGGTGTAGTACTTATTTATAAAATTATCAAAAACCAAAAATAATAATACAAAATTGTACTAACTTGTTCCAGTGGAACTCGGTTTTTTAACATGTTAAGCGTTTCTAATTATTCAGTTGCAAATCAACACTTTTTACTCCCAATCATATTGACAAAGAAATTTTCTTAGACAAAAGGTTAAGATTATTAAATACTAGCTGTTTCCCGCGGCTTCACCCGCGTGGACCACGTTTCTATGACTTTTCGAGGGTGCGCAGTGCGCGAGCCGCAAGCGGCTCGCGAGCGTGGTAAAAAGTAGCCTATGTCTTAATCCAGGTCCTAATCTGTCTACCTACCAAATTTCAGCCAAATCCGTTCAGTAGTTTTTGCGGGAAAGCGTAACAGACAGACAGAGTTACTTTCGCCTTTATAATATTAGTAGGGATTAGTAGGGATTAATTTAACCATAAATATTTGAAACTGCAAATCATGTTTTAAATGAGAATTTTCTGGATGATAATGATACCTATCTACCAAGATAAAACCAGTATACATTTATAAATACATTTATTTAAAATAATGACTCAGGCGGAGCATGAAAACATAATATCGGCTCACTTCAGGTTGGTTTTGATAACCTCTGAGTTTTACCATTATTATTGTGAGTTTACTACAAAACTATAATGGACTTTGACTTACCACTTTTTAGAAAGATGCTCTTCTGTGGGATTCATATTTTCACGTTAAACTTTTTTTAAATTATATACGGACTCGGAGGAATAATACGGGGTAGCCACGGGGTATCAGGTCAGAAAAATGAACGGATATAACGAAAGAGACAGTAGAATTTCAGTATGACCGTCCAATTGTATAAAAACCTCATTTCTTGGAACAAGCTAACCTCTTTCGTTGTCCACTCACGGAGAAAAAATTAAATTGTTTCACCTTAAACCGACAGCAGTGTACCCCGACACAACCACCCCCCCCCCCCCCCCCCAATTTTCAACCGACTTCCAAAAAGGAGGAGGTTATCAATAGTTCTTTATTAGATAATTAACAAGAACCATAAATAATAATGCAAATTTATACTTATTAAAAAAACTTTTTCCAATTTTTGTGAAAATATGTTCTATATCATACTAAAAAACCTAATATCTCAATTCCGTCCGTGCGTCCGTCCGTCACGCTTGGCTCTGGAGGCCTTATCTTTAGTCCGATTGAGACAAAAAAAAGAACTTAAAAAGTTTTAAATTATTTCATCGAGGGATTATATACATTTGGTCATGCATTACGAATTCATTAAAATTATAAAAAAACAATCTTCGTGTGAGAAAAAAAATTGTCGAGAAAGTTTAGTGCGGGCTGTCGTACAATTTATTTCTAGGTTCATGTTTTATTTTCATTTTATTTTTTTCTCTTTTATTTTAATTTATTTAGGAGTCTTACAGGGAAAAAATACAATTTATAGTTAAGTTAAGTATGCATGGCTCCGTAGCTCAGAGGCAAAAGTTCACTGGCTTTACACAGGAGGTCGCGGGTTCGATTCCCGGCGGGGTCAATTGTAAGACTCGGTTTGGTTGGTGGTAGGGCATTTTCTAAGCCCGTCTGGCTAGCTACCACCATCTTATCTGGGTCTTGCCGCCAAATATCAATGTTGATATCATTGGTGTGTTCCGGCATGAAGATAAGATAGCCAGTTCCCCATTGCGTTGGGGAGTCTTGGTAAGCCCGCTTCCATCTTCGGCAACATCGTCACTTACCACCAGGTGAGATGTTGTCAAGGGTTTACCTATTGTGAATTTTAAAAAAAAACTCCATATTTCACGCTCCGCTCGTCAGCGCAAGAGCGCCGTACAGTCGCCGCCGCAAGTCGCGCGCCGCCCGTGTACGCAGTTATAACCGCCAAGTCGAGCGCCTTAATACCCATGTTTCCGTGTACTGTCTGACAATGAGGAAGGAGTAGGTGAATAAATGCGTAGGTATTTTCATTTTTTAAGGAAGTGCAATATCTGTTACGAAGTAACTAATATCTCATCTGTGCTAATTGGTCTAAATCTAAGGACTGCTACATCTGCTAACAGATCATGCATACCTCGAGCTCAGAGGCCTTAACTTACGCGTAGAAAGAAAGAATAAACTTTGTTCTTATCCCGTACATTGAGAATAAAGATCCCGACCCCAGATACCATCTCGTTCCAATTAAGTTTGGATAGAACTCGATCTTAGCACCGGAACGTGCCTGATATTGTTGCATAGATAATTAGTGTCTACCAATGTATTTGTTTAATGTTCATTGATTAGCCCAATATGCTGGTTAGTAAATATTTGTAACTATTGACTTAATAATATTATTGTATTGCTGATTGTATTAAATTTCTCAGAAAGGTTACATTCAATTTTGAAACTACCTTGAGAATTAAAATCTATCCTAGCGTTTAACCGACTTCAAAAAGGAGGAAGTTCTCAATTAGACTGTATGTTTTTTTTTGTATATCTTCGCAGATTGTGAACCAATTTTCATGATTATTTTTTTGTTCGATGGGTATACCTACTGCCAGGTTGGTCCCGTATAAATTTTATCAAAATCGGTTAAATATTTTTTTAGGAAATTACCAAAAATCGAAAAATGCACCAAAATTGTACTTGGTTGTTGAATAAAGTCGGTTTTTCAACGTTTTTATTTATCATTGCTTTGGTTCAAGACCCTTCATTCAACCATCCATTCCCCTTGTTTTTATGACAGAGAATATTTTTCTTATCCGGTTTGTAGATAGTGATAGTAAAAATAAGACACGTGAGTCATTCATAAATATTTATCTGAAAAAAGAATTCAGAACTCAAGTACTTTACCTATTGTGCATGTTTTTGTGGAAGCAAATACAATAGTTGGACTATTCACAAAAACTGTACTAAAGTAGGTTTTGTCTGGTTTTTGTATGATATTAGAACCTATTTTTAAACTATGAAAAAATCTACAGGTACCTAACTATATTCTACTAAGCAGGTAGACTAGGTACTCTCAGATCTATGAACATAACTATATGCAAAATAACGTAATATCTATGAAGAATTAACTATATTCCGAATATCTTTATTATAGATTCTACAGCAGTAACAAAATTTATTTTTGAAAAAAAAAATTTTTTTGGTAAAACTATTTATATTTTTTTTAAAAAAAAACTGCATTGATAAACCTAGTTGTCTAAATGCTAGTCTAGCTAGTCTAGTGCATTATATTTTTGAGAACCCTTAAACTTCAAACGTTTTAAGAACTTATATACATATCGCCCACATGATAGGTGATGTGCAAAAAAACAGAAACAAAGTGGCTTCCAGTTAATAATGCCACAAGTGACAGATATTTAAAAGTTTTTTTTAATTCCTAAGGCGTGCCCTAATAGAAACCTGTGAAGCACTTCAAAATTCCTACGAACCAATTTGCCATATCCAAAGAATATATACACTACCGTCCATATCCTTAACAGTACCTACTGAATCCCGCATTTAAATTACAATAAATTGTATGGCGGCCAGCACTAAATTTTCTAGTCAATTTCCTTCATATTTCTTTTTTATAAATTTCATGAATTCATAATGCATGACCAAATATAAACTTTGTGACTAGATCGCTAGTTTCAATTTCATTTGTAGGAGAACCATACAAACACGATTTTTCCCAGACCTTAGATCTACCTTAGATAAACATAAGAACTCCGATATGCAAAGTTTCAAAATCGTTAGAGCCGTATTTAAGTTAAAAAAATCGGTTTTTGTTATATGACAGCTTCGGTTTGACGGTACAAAGAAACATTTTACTAAACTCTTAAGTTCTAAATTTGGTCCCATTCGAGTAAAGATGCATGACGGACGAACGCACGGACGTAACGGGCAGAATTGAGATATTCGGTTTCTCAGTTTATGTTAACGATTCACAAAAATTGGAAAATCTTTTTTTTTTTGCGATAACAATACTTCCTCTTCAATTTCAATACGTAGGGCAAAGTATATATATTAGTACTAACATACAGTATGGACACTACCTGCCGCTCTCTAGATTGCGACCTCACCCCCTCGTCATCCAGATTGATACAGATTGGTTACAGTTTGGTTGTCGAACGTATAGCCGCCATTTCGTTTGTCCCGTCATTCCTTTTTTGAAATGTCATTTCTGGCCCGTTGTATTAAGGGTCCAGGGTGTGCGTAGGGTGTACATACGTACTACTAGATAATACTACGGAGTCGAGAAATTAAAAAAGTTTACAGTTTGCTTTTGTGAAATTGTTTTATAGTGAACCTTAGTAAACACGAAAAGCCAAGTCTAAAAAGCCGCAACTCGCCGTACCTACAGAATTTAAAATGTGTCTGTATGAAAAATCTGAAACTATATCGGGAGTAGAGAAATTGGTAATATGGGGCACATCGTATATTTAAGAGCACAGAAAAACTGATTAGTTGCCTGGAAATCAAAACCTATTGTTGTCAGTGATTTTTGTTTCATTGTGATGATAATAAATAGCGTGGCTTGTAAGAAATAAATCTTACTACGAAACACCGTTTCCAAAATGAATAGAAAATTAAATTTTACTATTTGAAAACCAACGGTTGTGTTAAAAATCCAATTCATGCATCAGTTTTTTTACTCTTAAAATTGACGTGGTCCCATAGAACAAACTAACTGTTTCCCGCGGCTTCACCCGCGTGGACGTTTCTATGACTTTTCGAGAGTGCGCAGTGCGTGAGCCGCAAGCGGCTCGCGAGCGCGAATACAAGTAGCCTATGTGTTAATCCAGGTCCTAATCTGTCTACCTACCAAATTTCAGCCAGATCCGTTCAATAGTTTTTGCGTGAAGAAGTAACAAACAAACACACTCACAAACTTTCGCCTTTATTATATTATATAGTGTGATGTGATTTCTCTACTCCCAATAGTTTTCGATTTTTCATAAAGACCCATTTTTAGGGTTCCGTACCCAAATGTAAAAACGGGACCCTATTACTAAGACTCCGCTGTCCGTCCGTCTGTATGTCTGACACCAGGCTGTATTTTATGAACCGTGATAGCTAGACAGTTGAAATTTTCACAGATGATGTATTTCTGTTGCCGATATAACAACAAATACTAAAAATTAGAAAAAGTTGGTCTCCATTCAAAGTGTTTTTTTTAAATGTGAAGAAACTAGCGCCATCTAGTATGATGGTACGGAACCCTTTGTGCGCGCTTCTGATTCGCACTTTACCGGTTTTTATATCGCATCCAGTATATGGTAGGGCAGGGAGCGGCCTTTAAAACTCCAGTTTCGTGTTAACCATGGTTCACTATATAAAAATTTCACAAAAGCAAACGATAACGATAACCTTTTTTAGGGTTTCGTAGTCAACAAGGAACCCTTATAGTTTCGCCATGTCCGTCAGTCCGTCCATCCGTCCGTCTGTCGGCGGTTTAACCTCTGGTTCAACTTAGTTACTCTTAGTAGGAACTAGAAAGCTGTAATTTGGCTGGGTATACATATTAATCACGCCGACAAAGTGGTAAAACAAAATCATGAAAAAAAATTAAGGTACGAGTACCATCATATGAGAGCGTCAGTGGCGTAACAGTTATGGCCGCTACCTCCTGTCCGGGAGGCTGTGGTTCGAATCCTGCCACGTACCAATGTGTTTTCGAGTTTCGATTTCATATGTACGAGTACGTTATTCGACGCTCTTACGGTGAAGGAAAACATCGTGAGGAAACCTGCACACGCCTGCGAAGAAACTCGAAGGTCGTGTGTGAGTGAAGTCGACCAACCCGCACTGGGCCCGCGTGGTCGACCCTCGGTGGGGACGTATATGAGCTGATAAGATGACCTCACCTATATATACGTTAAAGTGGGGTGATGTTGTTTTTCACTGTGAAACTACTGGGCCTACTGGAAAAAATCACAGTATTTGAGGTTAAATACATACGAGTAGATTACAGAAACCTATAAGAAAATCTAAAGTCTTTCCGTTCCCACAAGAAAAATGTAATTTCCAAAGTCCAGACAAAAACCATAAATGTACGGAGAGGTATTGTTCTCTCTCTCTCTCTCTTCGCCTAGCCTTATCCCATTTCATTCTGTGGAGAGGTCTTGTTCTGTTGGTAGTTAAAGTTTTGGTGCGGAACCCTGTTTATGTGACCCTGAGTCACACTTGGCCGGTTTTTCGTAATTTAAATGTCTATGGGATACACTTGTACTTTAGTAAGTGACCAAAGATTTAACATACCCATTGTTGACCTATTCCTTCTATGGGAAACAAATGAAGGCCCGGCCGTCCTTGGTCCTCGCTTGTTTTTCGCGAGTATGAAAATAAACAAAGTATCATGCGATGATGCGATGAAAAGGTCATATTCGCAAAACGTCATGATTTTGCGATTACTTTATTTTGTTACTTACATTATCATATTATTGTTATGAAATGAATGATATTTCTTTAAAATTCTGAATAACAATACCTACGAGTAACAAATCAAAAAGTAATCATTTATTCATGTGCCTACAATATCTGAACTATATAGGGATTAAAGTTCGACCCATAATTTAACAATTATTTTAAAAACTTAACTTCAGATGGTATCAGTTATTATTAAAATGAGCTAAAACTATACCGATGAGCATAGAGTTTATAATTCAAGAAAAAAATGTTTCATGGAAACAGAAAAGTTTATTTAACGATAATACCCATTTAACTGTAATTAAACTCTACTCAAGACTTCCTAAGAGATAGTATCAAACTATTAAAACGAAGATAAAGACAAAATAAGAATACATATTTTTTTATAATGTTTACTTCATTCATAATAATAATGTGTATTTGAACGAAATTGTCAGTAATGTAGTGGAAATTTTATTGGCTTATGTTCTAGTCTTTATGTTACGTTATATTTTATGTAATCTCAGCGGTTTTTTCCCATTAAGTTAATAAAATAAAACACTTTCCATCAGATCTTTTGACTAAAATATATAAGTTTCTGTGTAGATTAACTCTAGTGCAATAAAATTTCATTAACTTGACGAAAATAAAACTAAGTAGTTGGTAACCAAATGCGAATTTTACGTTGGTAAAATAAGATAGAAAACCAGGAGTCATGACATGACGATGATGACAGATGATCATGAAGTCAGGTCGGCTTAAACTCAAAATGAGAAATTGTTTTTTTTTAAGATAACCAGAGTAGGTACTAGACCGATAACCTGGTGAAGATCGCGGGAAGCCGCTGGATGAGGGCAGCGCAGGACTAGTCGTCGTAGAAATCCTTAGGGGAAGCCTTTGTACAGCAGTGGACGTACTTCAGCTGATATGATGATGAACCAAAGTACTATATCCAAAGAATACTGAATTATTTGCTACTAACTTTGCGTGGGCATAGTTTGAGTCTGCCTGAGGGTGAGTGGTGCGCGGCTCGCGAGCGTAGATATAACCTATAACACTCAGGAATAATGTAGCATTATAATTGGTAAAAAAATATTCAAAATCGGTTCAGTAGTTCCAGAGATAACTTCCTACAAACAAACTTACAAACTTTACCTCTTTATAATATTAGGTACTATCATTCATAAAAAGTTACTTTCATCTACGGACAAAAGTAAAGTACTTACCTAGTACCTACCTAAGTCAAAGAGTAGGATTAATACACCCAAGTCTACTTGAGGGTTCGTTGTCCGCAAGTTGTCCGTCTATACGTCAGTGGGCGGACCATAATCAAAACAAAACTTTGCGCCATCATTTCAATGATCCAAACATGACGATACTGTAGCACAGACGAAAACAAAAGCATTGACGTATTCAAAATGATGGCGTTAAACTCTTATTTTCACTGGAATATTGACTATCCCTGACCCGACTAGTAAATGCGTATTGTTTTGTTTATGAGATGTGCAATGTCAAAGAGTAGGGATTACAATTTGCGGGTCGATGGTCTAAGGAAGTGTAAACAACGAGTCTTAGATAGGTTACTTACGCATTTTGGATACCAACTGATTTATTATATCCACGACATTCATAAAATTTATAAGGTTAATATAACCCTAAAACCTACAAGATCACCTCCGGCCTCCGTGGCGTAATTGTTAAGTCAATTAGCTTCACAACAGAAGATCGCGGCTTCGATTCTGTAAGACTCGGTTTGGTTGGTGGAAGTAGGGCATTTTCTAAGCCCGCCTGGCTACCACCATCTTACTAAGTCTTGACTTCAAACATCAATGCTAACAAAATTCATGTGATCCAGCTTGAAGATAACCAGTTCCCCATTGTGTTGGGGAATCTTGGTAAGTCCGCTTCCATCTTCGACATCATCGTCACTTACCATCAGGTGAGATGATGCCAAGGGCTTACCATTTGTGAATTTAAAAAAATTACAAAAAATAGTCACGCGCCTTTACGAGTACCGCCCTATTATTGTCATCGAATCAATCTTTTTCTTTACCTTGATGCTTAGACTTTCTATCCTTTCTAGGGTTTTGAGACGACCAAAGGGTGCCAACGGGACCCTATTACTAAACCACGCCGCCTGTGTACGTTTGTCTGAGGGCTGTATTAAAGCGGTAGCCGGTTGGAATTTTTAGAGAAAATGCGTTATTACGGCACACAAAAACACAAAAGGCAAAAAATAAGGAGGGTTCCTATGATAACAAGTAATCACAAATCCCTCCTTTCTTTTCCAACCCATTCCACTGACTTCTATTCTTATTCCTTCTCCGTGCATGCGGTTAGGTTGTGGAACTCACTTCCACACGAGATTCGCGATAGTCAGATTCTGTATTCTTTTAAATCTAAATTAAAAGAACACTTCTTGTCTTTTCCTTCTTAAAGTTAGCCATATTTATATATTTTATAGCTTATTTATTATATTATATGCATATTATTATATTCATATTATTATTAACTTACATTGTGCAGTAGGTATGTATTATTTTTACGTGGTATTTATTTGTTTGCCAGGTATTTAGGAATATGAAAATTTCTGTTTTTAAAAATGTTGTCTTTGTTATGTACACGTCTTCTGCCATTCTTTTGTAATTTCTCTAACCAAGGTTTGCTGGAAGAAATTTCTTATAGAAATAAGCTGTACCTTTTGTATGTTTTATCTAGTTTAATGTTTGTCCCTATTTGTGTGATGAGCAGATTTGTTTGCTCTGTGTCTGGGTGTTAAATATATCTATATATGTATGTATTTAATTAAACGTATATAAGTATGTATATCAGTCTCTGGTAACCCATAACACAGGGAATCCTACTTTGGGACCAGATGACCATGTGTGATTTGTCCCAGAATATTTATTTATTTATTTCTGTGTGCAATAAATAAATAAATAACAAGCTTTTTTGTTTTTGTTCTATCGTAGAAACGTCAAACTTGGTGTAACTAGAGTGAAAACTCTAAAGTAAAACCAAAAAAACCGGCCAAGTGTGAATCGGACTAGCGTTAACTCGCGTTAAGGATCCCAAACTGAATAAAATAATCACTTTTTCACATCATATTATATTCAGGGAATCACACACGGTCATCTGGTCCCAAACTAAGATTCCCTGTACTATACAGATATTTAACACCCAGACACAAAGCAAACAAAGATGTTCGTCACAAATGTTTGCCCTGGGTGGGGATCGAACCCACGACCCTCGACCCAGCAGGCAGGAGCGCTGCAGCTGGAACACGAGTCGGTCAATAATCAGTCAATTTTTTTTGGTAAATATGTATAAATTGCTTTGGCCCGCGGCTTCATCCGCGTGGAAATTGGTTTTATGACTGTCCGTAAGAGTAGGTGGTGCGTGGCGATGAAGAGCGTGGAAATGAATTTACTCCACGTGCATCGGGAACTACGTCGGACTATGATAATTCTGTGTAGTCTATTTAATTTCCCACCTCTTAAACTATTTTTGTGTAAAAAAATACTTCAATCCGTTGCTCCGTTGCCGCGTGAAAGAAATCAACAGAAAAAAGTTGTTTTCAGTTTCACCAGGAAATGTGTCGGACTATGCTATTTTCTCCGGATAAAAAGTAGCCCCACCACGTCAACTATCTGTGCAAGAAAAATCACTTTAATCCGTTGCTCCGTTGCAACCGGGCGTCGAAAGAAGGAAAAAACACACATTCACGATTATAATATTATACAATACAATATTTGTTACTATCGTTAGGTGGGTTTATTACACATAACAAAAATAAAAATATTATGCGGTGGTACGGATACCTCGTTACGCAAGTCCGACTCACACTTAGCCGGTTTTACGCGTTCCTACGGTGACATACATACAGTCAAATGGTTTATTTTCAGATGTCTTATACCCTTATTTTTACTTTCGAGCAACGAAGAAAGGCTTACCAATTGTGAATAAAAAAAATAAAAAAGTAGGAAAATGAGTAGTTTCCGTAAGAAAATTCGATTTCGAGGTTCATAGTTATAATTGACGAATCACAGAATTGAACAATAATTGCCGTATATATTCACCATCATTTTCATTTATTTTACTTTCTAAGTATAATATTACCAAACTAATACCATACCATATCGTGTCACGCATTCTTGGCTGGCTCGTGTTGAATAATATCGTATCGCGATTTATTGTCCCCCTAAGGCAGGGAGTGAAGTCTCAATCATCCGAAAAACGTTACTGCTGTTTAAAGGTCTCTCGCAAGGATTTCAACAACGACCGGTCCTGCGCTGCCCGCATCCAGTGGCTTCCCGCATCCTTTATCAGGTCGTCGGTCCAGCAAGAGAGAAGCCTGCTTACACTACGTCTTCCTGCTTTCTACCACAACGGCCGTCTGTTCTACGAGCTATCTCGGTTACTTTGGTTGATTAATCTCCACATTTCTGGTTCGATCACGTAGGGAAACTCCGAGCATAGCATGCTCCATTCCTATTACGTTGACCTTGGACCTTGAGCATTCTAATAAAGTCCACACTAAGCGACCATAATTCAGTTCTGTATGTCATCACTGCCAACACACACTGTCAAAGATCTTATTCTTGAGACGCTGCGGTATTTGGGACGTGAAGATTTTGCCTAACTTCCCGATCGCTGCCCAGCCGAGTTGGATTCGACGATTGATCTCATTTTAGAAATTGGATTTAGACTGGTTTGACCTAGGTATAAATATTCATCAACAACTTCGATTGTAGAGTCTCCAACCTTCAGAAGAGTGGATTCGACACGTAAATTTTACATGATTTTCAAGACCTACATGTTGAGAGGCTCTACAGAAGCCATCGAGCATCGTGCCTAGATCTTCTAGGGTCTCAAGCCATGACCACGATATCGTCATCTAATGGAAGGTTGGTGGTATTGATTCCGTGTTCACCCCAGTTCAGAAGGTGAAAATCATATTCGAGGGCGGCGGTGAACCGTTTCGGAGATATAACGTCTCCCTGTCTCACCCCCCGCTGCAGCCGAATATGTTTCGAATTCTAGTCCTGAAGGCAGACCGACGTACTGGCGTTTTCGTACAAACACTTTCACACTTCAATATATTGGTCAATTTTCCACCGCTGGAGAGACTAGCATAGCCCACGACCCAATCGATCAAAGACTTTTTCAAAAAGCAAAAGGCTAAGGCTTCAGGCTTTTTCGTGCACAAACGCCACGCAAAGCGGCTGATTATACTCTTTGGTCTTCTGTATAATTCGCCGCTGCGTTTCTATGTGGTCTAAGGTGCTGAAGCTTTTTCGGAAACCGGCTTGTTCGGGAGGCTTAAAGTCTTCGAACTTGCGAGACGATTCATTATGTCTCTCGAAAACAGCTTATAGACATGGCTCAGCAGTGAGACGGGTCTGTAGTTTTCCAGCAAAGTCTTGTCGCCGGTTTTGAAGATGAGCAGCACCACACTTCTGCGTCATGTACCTCGAGTATGATTGAATTGAACGACTTCTGAATAGCTTTGAGTGCCGGTTTTCCACCTGCTTTCAGAAGCTCAGCCGTTATTCCATCATCACCCGGTGCTTTGTTGTTCCTATAGTTCCTAAGCTGTTTGAGAGCTATTCTAATCTCGTACAGGCTGATGTCCAGAACATCTTCGGTATAGTGTCGGATCAATCTAGCCTCTAATTTAGTTATTATTGACAGATAGACGTGTTTTCGTGTAATACGTATCTCTTGGAAAAAAAAGTAATTACGCATGGGTTTATCCATTGAAAGGAAAATAATAAACTTAAATTATACTAATAAATAATAACAATAGGTTAACAGTTAACGTAAACTGTCAAATTTCTGCTTACTGAAAGACTATACTTATGCGATAAGAAGCTGTTTTCGTAAAGCAATAAGTACTTATTATAAGTTAGTTTAGATCTTAACCAAGTGCTAGAGAACTAGAGACGCTTTCTTATTTGATTATGGACTAAATTTGCATTTGCTCTAAAAGCAATAAAATTGACACAGTTTCGTTACAAAAAATATTTTTAAATCTCTTTCTTTAGGAATGTCTACTATAGTTACTCTAATAAAAGGAGAAATCAACAACAAGAAAAAAGGTCACCTCACCACAACTAGACAACTAGGAAAAAGCTGAAGGAAGCAGCTAAATGAGCGGGCCGCATCGGGCACGGCGGGAAGGCGCGCGGCGGCGCGAGTGGCGCACGCGCACGTTGCTGATGTAATCTCGCGCTTATCTTGCCGCGCGTGAGCCCTCGCCCGCACGCCGCTATATAAACGCCGGCGCAATCAACCGGTATTCATTCACTAATCACAACTGTAAATGACAAGTCGGTATTAGTTTGTTGCAATGATCATCGTTCGCATGCTTCATCCTGATAATCTGAAATACGAACAGTGGTGGCACAGTGATAATTTGTGTGACAGTCATTCCCCGCGCTTTGAGCACCAGAAGAGATAGCCCGCGCCCTTCGGATTGTGTGAACTGATTACAAGGTAAATATTATTGTACCTATTGCACTTCATGCAATGCATCACATGCATTACGTCGACGTACGTACCTAAATATTACTCAATTAAATTCTTCTAAAAATAAAATATTAATAATTAAAATATTTATTTTCCTACTATGGGCCAGATGAGCGTGCGTGTTTTGTCCTTGAATAATAATTTATTTAATTTATTTATAACCTTTTTAATTCACAATTTGGGAGTGTTTGATTTTAATATACAGTGTAAACTCTGTACAACGTCACTCGATATAACGATTCACTCTTTGAAACGTCAAATTTTCTGGCTCCAGTTGATTTACTTTAACGCTAATTTCTCTCTGTATAACGAAAACCCTCAATAACGTCACAATATGTCCGGTCCCTTCAGTGTCACTATAAAGAGTTTACACTGTACTACATTATAATATTTTAATTTATTTCATATTCATTTTGTTTATTGGCGTACAATAATAGTACATTACTGCAGCGGCCGGCAAAAGAGGCACTGATGGACGAACGTGTAAATGTGGGCCGAGGCGAAGCCGAGCCACACATACATAAGTCCACCAATGCCTAGTTGTGGCCAAGGCTTGTATAGTACATTCCTCAAATAATGCGCGGGAATTAAAATTTCAATAATTACTTTTTAAAAAACAAAGACGAACAACGAACAACAATAATTTTTCACACGCCAAAGTGTTTTTTTTTTTCAATAAACAGCTTTCTATTTACAAGTTAGAAATTTAAATAAAAACTTTGATAAGTTACCTCCTTGGTTGCCATGTTTCGGAGTAAAACATAGTAATTTATTTGGCCGCTAAACACGACAGAAATGGATTTTCATACAACTTTTGCCGGCCGCTGCTCGCATGTATTTGACCAGTACAGCAATTTCGATTTATCTCGAAGAAGGTTGTCAAAATAATGCTAAAATTTCCAAGCATATTTGAGAAAAGTATATTTACTTAATTACTTAATTTTATTCCTTAAATACCTAGCATCTTCCAGCGAAATGACTTTTGAAAGTCATAAAAGTGTAACAGTTACCACCAACTAAAACCTTAATGGAACACAATAGTTTGATAATTGCAGTGAAGAGGTCAGTCAAGTCAACAAATTATCTCGAATTTACGTCAGTCGTAGATAAGAATAAGCCTGCAAAGTTTTTTCGATAAAGCTTCATTGTTTAAAATTTTCGTATCACTTCTTTCTTACGGATAAGGTCGAAATGGCGAGAACGCTACATGTAATGTAGCGCTGTCTACTTATAGATGTAGCACGGAACTAGCAAATCCTTGGTGTTGGTAGATCTGGCCTAGCCCATGTAATTCGAACCCAAGCTATCTGTAGGTAACATATGATACCTACCTACCGACTCTTAACGCTTCAATAATCTTAAGCAGGGCTGCAACGACTAGTAAAACGGGTGATATCGCAAACGATTCATTATAATCAAAACAAGTTATTTCTGACGATCTCAAAATTGTAAGTAAACATGCTAGAAGATTTATGATTACAGCATTATGTTGACTATTGATTAAATATAGACAGATAGTGAAAACAAATAGCAACCCTAGTCGCTATGTGGTATAATGTGGCTAATAAGGTTTCGTAATTCCTTTCCAGAGCTACAAGTCTCCTGCCGCAACGCTCAATCGAGTCGAGTCCGTCTGAACAGACACTACGGCCGTATTGATAAGCTTTGAGATACGAGAAGAAAGAAGATCTTAGAAGACGAAAAGATGGCTACGGTCCAGAGCCCGCCTGAAGTTAAACTGAGTGCACCCAATCCCGTGGCACAGGAGAGTGAGATAGACCTGGTCGCGCTGACGATGGCTGCGCTGCGCTTCGTGAGCCCCTGGTCTGCAGATGCCGAGCCTAATCCCTGGGACGCACGCGTGGACCCCGCCACCCAAGAAGGCAAAGACCGCGTCATAACCCTATCGGAAGTCAGCTACCACGACACCCCGCGGGACTGCTGGATCGTCATCTACGACCGCGTCTATGACATCACTAATTTCCTTGATGAGGTACGTTAAAGCATTATTTTTTTTGTTAATCCTTTAATCACACATTGTTTAGGTATCTAAATTTAAATTTCTAACAAGATAAAATATCTGCAGTCTAATCGTCATCATCATATCAGCAAAAATACGTCTATGGATGCAAAAAGGCCTCCAGGATTCCCACAGCGACCGGTCCTGCGCAGTCCGCAATCCATCCTGCCCAAGAAAAGAATAGCACTACCCCATCTCTTCCCGAATGTGTCATAAGAGGCGATTAAGAAAAAAACCGGAGGATGGTCAACAGCATCCTTTCCGCGTGCTTGCAACTACAATGCGATCTCCAACCCACCTACCGAGCATTGCGATCGCGCTAAAACCCCCTAATAACACGTAAAAAATGGCCCTGCAATCTTAATTATTTGAACTCAACTAGCAAAAACATCATTATTATCACTCCTACATGTCTAAGAATTGATCCAAGTAAACTGATGACTAATTGCAAAACTAACGTTGTTTTCCTTTGTTTTAGCACCCCGGAGGGGCGGACATCATGCTGGAGTACGCCGGCCGAGACGCCAGCACCGCATTCCGGGGTTCCGGCCACTCCCGCATGGCCGCCAAAGCCCTGGAGCGCTTCGTCGTGGGAGAGCTGCCCATGCACGAACGCATGTATCGGCGACCCGGCGGCATCCGACTTAGCGATATACCGGAGTAACGATCCAGGAAGCAGGGAGCAGCGGTCAGTGCGGGCCAATGATACGGCCCTCCTATCCGCCGACCGCTTTCGTAAATCGTAATATAATATAAGAAAAATATTTAGAATTAGGGTAAATTATCTTTAAAGTCACTTAGTTTTAAAGATATTCTTTATAATCTTCTTCTTACCAAGTCGATTCTTCAGACTGCATTATCTGTTACATTATATGTATACAGGTCCTCGCGCGTAAAGATGCTATCACATGCGGGGCATTTTTACAAGCTTTTAACTTGCAATGTTTGTATGTTAGTTTGTTTAAGCCAAATCTTGCAAACGGTTTTAGAGCGACTTCCAGAAGTCCGATAGAGCTGAAATTTGGCATAAAGCCGTATTCGCGGTTACAATAGATCCTTTAGGATTTTGAAGTTGATCTAATGATGAACTTTGGAGGTGGAATCAAGGTCCAAGGATCGTTTTTAGTTTTAAATAGAATCGTAAATTACTGTGCTCGCTTTTTTTTTTATTTGGAAACGTGTATTTATAATTCAAATTTGACTCAACGAGCATTTGGTATTATTGAACATAAAAACTCTTTTCTAGATAAAAGCTTGTACCTAAGTGTTTCAGATTTTTCGAAATTAGCCATACAGACGTCAATGTAGTCAAGTCGTTTGTATTGTAGAAAGTATTATCATCTTCTAATAAAAAAAAACTCTTTCTCTTGTATTTAATAAATAGTCACAATTTTAGTATAAACCCCTGTTGTACAAAAATTGCCGCAAGTACCTACCTAATATTTTAGTAACGAATGTATACTTTTGCATTTATTTATCTCTAACTTTAGTTTTTAAGAAATCTATAATTTTTAGAATTTCATGCAGTATTAATAGCCTAAAGTAAAGTTTGCTATCAACTTTCATATTTTATATGTGCCTATTGGTAAGTAAGAAAGCTCATGTTTTTTATATGATTACTTCGATAACTACGTCAATAAACTATGTTACTACCATTATCTGTTGTATTTCATTTGTTTTGACCAAAACGATTGGTTGTCAACTGAATATCACGCGAGTAAAATATATAATAGCACATTGTAGCTAGGGGAGTACGGATTTTGACCTTGTAGGTACTTTATGATTGAGGAATGCCACTTTGCAGGAGTGTTCTTTGGACTTTTGAGAGGATATTAAGACCAGTTACCCCCCCCCCCCCCCCCTGCGGTCACACTTCCCTCCCTCCTATTTTTATTTTACAGAAGAATTGTACAAATTAGGGGCAAACTGTCATAGACAAAATTTCTAGAATACTAATATGTCGATACGATGAATATTTATTGTAAATACAGCTAACATAAATCATTTTAGGAGTTCAAAGAATGTTCTTAGGAGTTCAAAGAACACTCTTAGGAGTTCAAAGAACACTCTTAGAAGTTCAAAAAACACACCTGTAAAGTGGCATTCCTTAATCGTAAAGTGCGAGATGGGCAACTTTTTTGTTGAAAAAGGGTTCCCACTATGTACTCTGTACATAGTACTTTTTGTTTGCATGAATAATTTGATCAATTTTGCTAATAATTTTTTTTTAAAGTTTTTTAATTATTTTTTATTCCATAATTGGTAAGCCCTTGGGATCATCTCATCAATCCAGTTAAAGTTCGCGTTATTTTAGTCATTTTATTGCTTAACATTATTTTAAATATCACAATTGTGCAAAAAAAATATTAAAAAATCACTATATGTACATGTGTAAAACACAAAAATGCATATCTGTTCTGTAATTTTAATAGAAGTACTTACAAAGTCTTCAAACTTTTTTCCCAAATCTGAAAAAGAGATAAACTTGTTATGATTTTATCGACCTGAGTGACATCATTGTGTATCATGTTTTTACTTACAGCAGTTTGTACTGGTAACTGAACGTGTTTGCTCGAGTTTTGTTGAACCAATACTTGAGGTAGACTATTAAAGCTATGAACATGAGTATGGCCGTCACAATCATTGTCTTCTCACGAGGCATACCGCATTTTAACACTTTCACTTCGTCGTGGGATATTGTTAGCTGAAAACAGGAAATTTAAACTTAGTATGCTTAATCCAAGTACACATCTACATTCCTAGAGAACATATACACTGCTGTGTTACTATGAATACCTATATATTTTTTAATTAAAAATTTGAGGGCGTTTGACTACATCTCATCTCTCTCTTATGGTGTTACGTTATGGCTTAAGTATATTTATATATCATTTTTAGAGTTCCGTAGTTAAACTAGAAACACTTCTAGTTTCACCATGGCCGTTTGTCTGTATGTCTGTCCTTTGGTATGTCACAGACGTTTTGCTCAAAGACAGCTATAAAGCTGAAATTTTGGATGTTTATACAAACAAGTGACCCCTATAAAAATGTGTTATAAAATCTGTAACAAAACATAGGTATCACCGCTACATTTAAAGTGGGGGTGAATTTTGTTTTTTCACGTGCCCTATCAATACGGGGTATCGTTGAATAGGTCTTCTAAAACTACTTAGGGTTTGCTTATAATTTTTCAGAAAAAATCATTCGTTTACGAAATAATCAGCTTAAAGTGGTGACCTTTGTAAGAGCTACATGTCCACACCCCCTACCAGCTAAACCACCTTTTATTTTATTCTCAATTGGTAAGCCCTTGGCTTCTCACCTGAGGGTAAGTGAAAGGTTATCTGAAAGTGTTGGAAATAATAGAGCATTGGTATAATTAATTTAAATGAAAATTATCACGGCCAAGTAGACTTTCTTATTTTTAGGAGTAATACTACTTAAGATGTGCATGGATTTGTAAAAAGTTTATATAGATTTTCCATACAGAATGTTCTATATCAACTATAAAAAATAACTTTCTTTTTTAACATCCACAAATAAGACGATATAGATTACGAAGTAACTAGTATCTCATCTGTGATATAGGTAGGTACAATGAGAGTCCCAAATGCAAAACCTCAGTTTCCTAAAACATCAAATTCCTAAAATATATGTTTCCTAAAACATGCGTTTCCTAAAACACCTGTTTCCTTATTATAAACTATGCCTGTTTGCGCCGCGCTGAACACGTAGGTACAATACAATGCACCTGTGTAATAGATAACGCCTGATAACCCGCCGATCTCGTTCCCCTGTCAAACTGCGAACGACCTTGATAGCAGTTGTCAAGCCAAGTCAGAAACCTACACTCGCACACACACTATTAGCGAATTCGTTTATTAGATAGATGTGTCCTCTCACACATCTTGACGAATGACAAAACGATAAGTAGGCGCTCTGTTTTATGAAAGGTATTAAATGGGTATTCATTAAATTTTGATACATAAAATAACAAGCATAAAGTACATTTCAGCTAGTACCGTGGGTATTAACTTTGCAAGCCACGAATTCAGTAGATAGTGTTAGAGGTAACCGCCTCCGTGGCGTAATGGTTAAGTCGCGTTAGGTCGCGGGTTCGATTCCCGTCGAAGTCTAACTTAAGACTTTGTTTGGTTGGTGGAAGGGCATTTCTAAGCCCGCCTGGCTAGCTACCATCATTTTATTATAATTATTTAATTAAAGAAACCATCAGTTTTGAAACAAGTTAGCATAGAATAATTCTTAAGATAACACTAGGTAACTAAGAATAGGTTTTCGCAGTTAGAAAACATAATATAGTAATATTATACTGAGATGAACTAAGTCAACACTTTGATAAATGACGTACATTGAATGTTACATACATTAAATAAAAACAAATTAATTTAGTAGGTCGTCAGGGGGAGTAAGCTCAGAGGTATAATTGAAAATGCACTTGTAAGTTATGAAAAATGAGGTAGAACTTTCTTTATTCACTTTGTAAGATGTAGAGCTTTGCCGGCTGACTGATTATTAGAATGAGATTATCAGATCTAGCTAATATTGTAGTCTTGCTGTGGATATCACACTCGAAAACGAACCCCTGTCCTAGCTCGCGGTCACGAAAAGAATGAATCTCAACTGTTTCGGAAAAGCTTTCGATCGACCTACTAGTTTGAATTTAAACTGAGCTTTTTAACACGATCCACGGATAACAAGACTACAAAGGGATATGTTATGGATGAGCGTAGAGCTATAAGATCTCTGCAGTACTTAGCTAAGTTTAATTTAGATTACTGCACCAAAAATAGAAAGGGGAAAAAAGGTTAATTAGTCATAACTTACTATAGTAGTACTCAGGGTAGGCACTCACTCATCATCCGAGAAAAAATCACTAATTAACAACCTTGTCACCACCGGGACACTGTTATCTAAGTCTTGCCTCTAAAAATCAGTGTTAATAGCTTAGATGTGTTCCGGCTTGAAGATACGATAGCCAGTTCCCCATTGCGTTAGGGAATCTTGGTAAGCCCGCTTCCATCTTCGGCATCAGCGTCACCTACCATCAGGCGGGATGATGCCAAGTGCTTACCAATTGTGGATTTAAAAAAAACTATAAGTTTTGGATCACTAGGCTTTAATAAATATTTAGGGAGAAATCACACGTAGTTCTAGCCCTAAACTAGGATTCCCTGTACAGGAACCAGAGACTGATATACATATTAGAAAAAAAATGGTTGTCTGTAAAGTCGGTTTACGGAAGATATTTTAACGTGACAACGTCATAACAAAACATTGATGAAATGATTGCATACTTTTATGACGAGTCAATGAGCGTAACGGGACATTGAGTCATCCTTTTTCGTGCGTCCAGCCGGCGTCCATCGATTTATTAGACGTTGTCAAACCCAGACACAGAGCAAACAAACCTGTGTGTCACACTAATGTTTGCCCTAAGCAGGAATCGAACCCACAACCCTCGGCCCAACAGGCAAGAGCGCGGAGCTGACCACTAAACCACCGGATCAGATGTGCTATCACAGATTACTAATTAGTTACTAGTGCTATGTAGTATAGCCACATTAGTCATAGTGGAATCTTGACTATATTTCTAAGCAACAGTGCCTGTTTTCCAATAGCAAGGTACAGTGTGTTTGGTGACTTCGACCTTATGGTCGGTGGTTGGTCGCGCAAATATGTTTCGATAATAATAAGGGTGAAGGTAACTTACCAAATAATACTTGGGATCTTCTCGATTCCGCCACGAGAACGACGGTACAGTGTATTCGGTGAATTCGACTTTGTGGTGGGTGGTGGGGCGGAAACTGTGTCGGCGCACGCAGCCGTGGTGTGTGTGAGCGCCAAACACAGCGCGCGGGACCAATCGCTCGATTAAATACTCTGTGGACTCCTTCGACAGGCAGTCCCAGCGCTCCTCAAATAGCTTGTTCCGCTCGGGAAGAGGTGCCGCGTCAGGTTCAGTGCATATGCTGTCCGATTCTCTGTAGAGTGGGTAATGCTGAAATATAATGGCCGGGCTATAGTGAATGGGTTTGTGCGTGTGTGCGTTTTCTAGTAAATTAATCAAATAAATAAATACATGTATTATAGTAGACAGTGGATTTAGTTATAACTAGAGTTGCAATGAATAGTGATTTGGCGGAATACCGGATACCGAATATTCGGCGGCGCTCTCAGCCGAATAGACGAATATTCGGTTACTTGTCCATGACAATAACAATGTTTTATTCATTCGCTGCATTTTTATTTGAAAAATGCTCGTCTCGATCGCAGGGCAGACCCTTACAAGTGGTGGTTTGCAAACTCATCCCAAGTTAATAAAAATTGTTTAAATATATCTTTCGTCACCTTGCAGTAGTGTCTAGTCTACGGTGAATGATCATTATCGGAGGCAGGTCGTGTGTACGAAGACAAACGATATCGGCTATTGCCAGCTAATGCAGAGAAACTGGTGGTTATGTTCCACAATCTGTCTCTAATCAATAATGAATATTAAAATTACTTAATTGTGTTTAAAAATAAATACTTTTTGATTGAAATACGCTTTTGTTTTCATATTTTTTTGGTATTAGGTATTTGGCCGAATACCGAATATATAAAAAATGGCCGAATAGGCCTAATAGTTTCAGAATATTTGTTGCAACTCTAGTTATAACTGAGCATTGTGTATGATTTCTTCAAGATGTAACAGTCTGAAAATTAACTGTAGAATGTGAATGGCATACCTGCATTATTATAGGACTCGTATCAGTATCAAGTTTTGTATTGCCTTTACAAAGTGGTGACCCACTGCTACATTTTAAAATATCTGTAAGAATTTAAAATAGCAGTTGTTTTTGCATCTTTTAACTCGGCGACAATGACGCTGGCACAGATTACTATGCACGCTGGGTCATATTGACCCGAGCGATTATCATTTGGGGAAATTTCGAAAAAAACATATTATAATCGTTCATGGTTTTCTCAGTATAGCTGGAGATAAGACCTCAATTCATATGATTTGTACCTTATTGTAGTGAGCAAGCACCAGTGAAGAATGGTAAAATCCCTTTTCTTGAATAAAACCGGAATAAAACGGCTACAGCTCCATACATTTTTAGTTCTAAAAGAGAAATTATTTTTGTTGCCCTTTTGAGGTTGTTGTTTTAAAACCAAATCATAATTTGATATCTAAATTAACTTAAACATCTTGGTACTACAATGACTTCATGGTCCTGCAATAGTTCTTACTTTGTAATATTAAATTTGTTATAATTCAGCAGATAACCAGATAATTAAGAAAAAAGCATAAGGGTCATATTGACCCCGCGTCATCGTCCGCGTTATTTTTTACACGTCATTGGCGCCGGGTTAAACAAAAATTATAATATAATAATAATAATAATAATAGAAGCCTTTGTTTCTCTGACTCAGATTACATACAGTAGCTTGGCAAAATAAAATTAAAAAAAAAATTTGACACCGTCAACATACTGTCAACAGGCTGTCCTTTGACATGGGCCTCCTCCATACATTTCCACACATCTCTTTCTCGTGCTGATCTCCTCCAGCCTTTACACTAAAATTGAGTTGCGTCAAATTCTAGTATTAATTCCTAATCAGCCCATATTAGCCTGCTGCTGTGTATAGGGCCTCTTCTTGTGCACGCCTTTTGTCTCGGTTTCTCACCAGTCTTACCCAGCATGGCGGCAATGGTAACTGACAGCTGACGATCGATTGGGCAACTTGTTTTATTTGAATATCTCATCATCATCTTCATATCAGCCGAAAGATATCCACTGCTGGACAAAGAGGCCTCCCTGGACAAAGAGACTAGTCCTGCTCTCCCCTGCATCCAGAGGCTTCCCGTGAACTTCACCAGGTCGTCGGTCTACCGTGTGTATGGCCTGTTTACGCTATGTCTTCTGGTGCACTACTCAAGAATTTTACTGCCCCAGGGCCCTTCTAGAAACGATGTGCCCTGCCCACTGCCACTTAAGTTTAGTATTAAGTTTGAACAACTATATTTAATCATAAATACCTACCTGAAATCCTATTAATTTCATTAACAGCCCGGGAACACAGCGTGCATCCATCACCTTCCATTGCCATAGAATTGATGAGGACAAAATGATTCCCTCTAATGCTGACTAGCCTTACTGGAGGAGAATCCAGTTTTTCTTCAAAACGAGATGCTAAACGCTGTGTAATCCTTTAAATAAATTTATTTTTTATCTGTAATCTATTTATGTTTGCAATTACCACTTTTTCTCAATATGTGTTAAAACTCTCACCTGTAATGGAAGCCAATGTCATGGTTTCCCACTACTGAGTACAAAATAGTTCCATCGGGAACTTTGAATAGTCTGTAGAACCTCTGTACATAGTCATCAAACTCTCTCTTTGAACACCATTTTCCTTCATCAAATAGATCACCTAAAATTAAAAAAAAACTACTGATTAAAATGTGCTGTGGGGTTAAGACGAATCTAATGACACCTTCAAAATCCATCAAGCCGTTTAGGCTACCGGTCCAGCCAAAGAAACACACATACAAATATTCTCCTCCTTTTTGGGCAGTTGTGCAAAAAAGCTTTATCTGATTTGGTGTAGATGCATTATGAAAGAAACTTAGGATACTGTCCTAAATTTCAATTACTTATAAAAGGACTTTTTATACTTGGATTTTATACAAAGTCATTGGTGTTGTATTGAGGTATATTTCAAAATGTGTAGCATGTGTGCCACTTACCTAGTACAAACACAACCTCAGGGCTGTGTAAGGTCATGGCTGTCTGAAAGGCATGGTGCATTTGCCACTCTCTCCGCCACTTGTCCAACCAGTGACCATGCCGGGAACCAAGCAGATGGGTATCAGCAAGAACCATTGCATGTACTGGCAGTTCATTTTTCCCAACCTCTTTGGTCAAGTCTGGCCAGTCACACTATAAAGTTACCATTGAGAAAAATTAAAGCAAAGAAGGGTAGGTCCACCACAGAATATAAACCCGCCACTGATGATGTCTTTAAAACCGAAGTCCAACAATTTTTTCACCCCCCCATCAATTGGTCTCGTGAGTTCAAGCAGGGCTAAACTGTACTATACGGACTGCCGAATTTTGGTTTCTTTTTTATGGGGCATGTTATGGGGGGATGGTAGGAGTACTCCCCCAAGAGGGGAAGACGCGAAGCCTCATGGATTTTTAATTTTGTTGTTATAAAAAAGGGCTCAACTGTACAATAGGGTACATCGAGAGGGTACATCGAGTTGGAAGTTCGCCTCTAGTTTTAGTGCAGGTTACTGATACTCAGATAAGACGTAGTACAGTTTTACCTCAAGCAGATACCGCACTGCACATCCCTCACCGCACCCCACGACGGCGACGCGGGCGCTCCTTCTGGAGTTTCCCGTTGCGTGGGACCGGCGTCGCCAATGATGTACCTAAGTCGAATTGCAGTCACCAGTGACGGGCTAAGGAGATACTAAGTTCTACATTCTACATCAATGAGTTTGGATTTGAGAGAAAAACAATAAATGAAATTTAAACGAAATGACAAACTTGAAGCAAGCAAGATAATACTGACAAGAGATGAAAGTTAGGCAAACTTACCTGTACTTGAGTAACGTAATAAATAAGATATTCACAATAGATATAAATGAAAACTACACCCAAAACAAAGCGTGGGATGAGCTGGATAAAAAGATTATAGCGCCAACTTCGCGGAACTACAGCCATTATTCATTTTTCGCATTCGCTATTTTCCCTCGGAATATCTATGGTTCATACAATAGTTTCGTTCACTCTGAACCATTCATTCATTCGTTCATCTGTCAGCTCAGGCGCGTATTTTGAATTTTGATGTAATGTACTTAAGGCGGGAATATTGAATTGACAACATAACCTATCATAGGATGAATGATTGCATTTCTTAGTTGGATTCACTTTGCTTCTTTGAATGTCGCTTGACGAGCTTAATTTGGTGATGAGGCCATAAGGTAGACATGGAAACTTGGAAAGAAAGACTGCGCCGTGCTATGAGTGTGTTAAAAGGGAATCGAAAGCTTCGCACAATGACATTCGCTCGTAATACAACAGCGTGTGGCGGGCGCTGCACCGCCTGCTGCGCTGATGTAGCACGTCGGAGATGTTCGCAGCGGCGGAGGAGGGGCTCGCATGCACGGCTTGGCGGCTTCAATGTGCTGCACGGCATAGAGCGCCTACGCACAAACATCCTACTTAGTGGTGCGCGTTGTCCGCAGCCGTATGGCGAGCCTTATAGTGTCGTGTCGTGACTGACGGAGCTAATGTGTTGTATTTGTTTTTTGTGGGTGATTTACTGCTACCTCTAATTAAAATCTGGCAGAGGACACACCACTCCCTCTTCATTGCCGCCGTCACAACTTGAACAGCATTCCTGTCTTCCGGATTGAGGTAAGATAGCTAGATCCATCAAGCTCTTTCCGTAAGATTTATACTGCATGCGCTAAACTACCTGAGTTAGATATAGCCAGTGCTGGCTCAAGCTCATGTAGTGCTTGGGTACAATCAGTACCTATCCTGGCGCCGCTTACTTTGTTAGGTACAGGGGTGTCTATAATATGGCAGACTGATTACAAAAAAATGGCAAATTAATGGGCAAGTGAAATGAGGCCAGAATTTTTTCACTACTTACCTATGTTAGTCCATGTCCAAGGGATTTTTGCTTGATCAGTACCTATCCTGGCGCCGCTTACTTTGTTAGGTACAGGGGTGTCTATAATATGGCAGACTGATTGCAAAAATATGGAAAATTAAGGGGCAAGTGAAATGAGGCCAGAGTTTTTTCACTACTTACCTATGTTAGTCCATGTCCAAGGGATTTTTGGAAAGAAGTATTGTGTTGTTCTGATATGAATGTACAAACTCATTTATTCACAGAGAACACAATTTGTACTGGTCCTGTTTGGAAACTTGCAGGCAAGCAAGGTTGGTCCTGCCGGCAAGTGACCCTGGTCTATCCAGGAAGCTCCTGAGACTTGGGGGATCTCAGCTCCGCCGCTATTACTGGACATGGTAATTTAAATAAATACCTATTTGCTCTAGGTATCATGCCCACTATGAGTATGTAGAGTTGCAGAAGGCTGAGGCGACTGCTGCCCACATCCTACTGGACTGCAAAGAGCTAGCACAGAACAGGGTCATGCATCTCGGTGAACTGAGATTGCTTCAGGAAGTCGTCTGCAACCTATGGGGGCTACTGGAATTCTTGGAGGAGCTTCGCTGGCAGTGAAGCTGCAAAATAGGTGCATTGATCACATGGTTGTGGAAACCAGCACACACATAACTGATGTTCTCAGTATGACAAAGAGAAATAAAAAAGGGAGTTACTACAAATTCGAATGAAATTTTGAATTTTGTTTGGTGTTTTTGATATAAATGAAAACTATTTGGTGTTTAACCATAATGGGTGTATAACTATGGCTTTTTTAATTAAGAATGTAGGCAAAGTTGTTCTAATGGCTGTGACAATAGGAACAAGTTTATGTGTTTGTGTCTTTGTTGTAGTTGTACCTGTAGCAGTTGATAATGGCCAATTTCTACAACACAATAGATTTCAGGACTGAAAAAAGAATATCAGTAGCCTGTACCAAGGTAAAAAGGAGCATTAATTATGTCACATAAAAAGAAATTCAGTAGTCACCACAGATCAGAGATTATGACTGCAGGCGCACTCACTGAGCAAACAATCACTCCAAAATATCCTTAGACAGTAATTTTAGCAGCCATTCTAGCCATGCAATTCACTAGAAAGTTGCCCCTTTTTTGTGTAAGCTGTCGTTAAGCCATTTCAAGTAAGTGACAATGATGCCAATGATGGAAGTTGGCTTACTAAGATTCGCAAACGCTATGGGGAACTGGCTATCTAATCTTCAAGCCCAAACTCATCTATGCTATAAGGCAAGACTTAGGTGGTCGTAGCTAGCTAGGTGGGCTTAGATAATATCCTTCCACCAACCAAAGTTAAACAACGCCGGGATTCAAATCTGAAAAACCCTTGATGTGAAACTAAAGGAACTAACCAGTATAGCTTTACCTTTCCGAGTTTGGGAAGAGACCTGTGCCCTAGGTGTGGGGAGTTTATTTAACAATGGTGCATAGAGGTGATAATATTATCTTCTACCTCTACCACTGATTTGACTCCACCAGGTGAGGTAAAAATAGTTTGCTGTTGGTATTTCAGGGACTAAATGCTGTAAAAATTAATCTGGATTAATTCAACATTACGAGGCTTGCTATACCAGTCCTCAGTCTTATACTTATGAAGGCACATGGTCAGGAGCAGATTGGACACATTGGAAAACATTATCATCACTGGCCGCATGGAAGAAAAGAGGAGTAAGAAATATTTGCTATGTTTCACTAGATTGTTGCCTGCAATTTTATACAGTATATATTAATTATTGTGTAGGGAGTTCAATATATTCTCGGTATGGGTATGAAAAAAAAAGTTAAAGGTCTTAAAATTATTTTATTTTTCAAAATAGTCTCCCATAATTGATATGCATTTATTTGATCGCTGAGTTAACTTTGATAAACCCTCAAAATAATATTCCTTCTGTTTGTCCTCAAAATGTTCATTTACTGCAGCCTTCAAAGATTCATCGTCCTCATATCGGTTCCCACGCAGGTCTTTTTTAAGGTTTCGGAAGAGAAAATAGTCACTAGGAGCCAGGTCTGGACTGTATGGTGGGTAATTAATTTCTTGAAACCCGCAGTCCTGTATAGCAGCCTTCGCAACTCGAGATGTGTGAACAGGTGCATTGTCATGTAGAAGCAACACACCTTTAGCCAGCTTTCCACGTCTTTATTGTTTCCCCATAAACATCGTCCATTTCTGTTTTTATTTGTTGCTGAGTTTTTCCCCGTTTTGTAAGGAACTTGATTACGGCTTGGTGCTTCAATTTTGCCAACATTGTAAAAATCCTTCGTTCTCACATATATACTTGGAAATAACAAATAAACTGACAAAGCAAATGTCATAGATTTTCGCATTTATAATACCAATGAGTATAAAATATGTCCAGCAGTGGACTTCCTTCGGCTGATATAATGATGATGATAAAATATCAATACCGAGAATACATTGAACTCCCCTCGTATTTTTGTTTGTGGATTAGTGTTTATTATTTTTGATACATGGTAGCAGGAAGCTGCTGGGTGCTGGTAGCATAGGACTGGTTTTAGTGGAAATTCTGCTTGATTTCTTTGTGCTAAGATGATGAAAAAAGTGTTGGTGGCTCAACCGGTAACAACTCGGTCCTTCTAACCAGAGGTACCGGGTTCAAATCTGGACGTCCAATGTACCAATAAGTTTTTCAAAACTTACGTACATGTACTATGGATTGCTTTAAATGTGAAGGAAAATATTGTGAGGAAACCTGCACACGCCTGCGAAGAAACTCGAAGTCGACCAACCTGCACTGGGCCCACGTGGTCAACTAAGGTCCAATTCAGAGTAGGCTCGAGCCCCTCGGTGGGGACGTATATGAGCTGATATGATGAAGATAATGATTTGATACATAATGTATAGATTGTAGGGTTTCATACCAGATAAGACCTTTAAATGGCTGTAGTGTATATGTTCCTGATTACCTTTTGGGAAGAGATGATAATTAATTGAGGGCTAACTAATGAGCTGAAATTTTTCTTGTATATGTATAAAGCTTGTTCAAGAAGTGATAAATAGTTTGTACGTCGGCGTCGTTATATCTCCTGCAAAACAATCTACCTGTACATGTATATGTGGTACAGTATCTTAGGCAAATCTAATGCTCTGTCTGTCCAGCAGTATGTATTTCATGGGTCTAATACTTTGTGGAAATACTTGGCATATACATTCATTCGGTTCAGACTCACAATTGGGTGGTTTTATTTGTTTTACTTTAGGATTAGTACTGCACTTACTGGCACAATTTCTCAGTACATTTTCATGCAGAGAGAGGTTCCACAGCCCCAAAGAACAGTAAGGATACTACAAAGTGCTGTCGTTTGGTAAAAAAGTAATTGTGTCTGTTAGGAATAACTCTCTGTATGTTAACTCAAAGGTTGTGTGTGAAGTCGACCAACCCGCACTGGGCCCGCGTGGTCGACTAAGGGTAGGCTCGAGCCCCTCGGTGGGGACGTATATGAGCTGATATAATAATGTTATCAGTAATCACACCAAGTTTCATGCTTGTATTATGTATTATCATTTTTATGATAGAGCAGACTAAACCTTTGAAAAACACGTTTCTTGTATGGTTACCCTTTGTTTGGGTAGGGAACCCTAAAAATGAATTTTAATAGCTCTGGAGACTTATTATTTCTTTTCATTTAGGTTCCACACAGTCTCACGTGCCTTCACGGAGCCCAGAAGTAGTTGGCAACCTGCGAGGCTACTGGACTTCCTGGAGTAACCGGGCTGTCAGTGATGCTGGCCCCTCACATAAAATGGATGCATTAATGATCATTTATATATATTTTACTTCTATTTTTTAATAATTGACAATTAATGACTAAGACATGTATTTTATAGCTTATGAATAAAGATACTAAATAAATTCTTGAGTTGATTTTATGGCCTCCCCATAGACTACAATTGGACAGGTAAGGTATTTTTCATTTGTGCAACAGATTTTTATTTGTAAAATGCATGAAAACTTACAATATGTGCTGGTTTCCACGCCACCCAAGAGGTACAGCAGTCAGTGCGTTTTTTTTATGTGGTGTCCCCATTCTGAGAAGGGAAGGAATCGCAGGAGGAGCAGAACATTACTATCGCTAGGCCGGAAAAGCCTGGCAATGGTAATGGGCATAGTAACAGGACACTGCAGGCTAAACATACATATGTCCCTAATAGATAGGACCATGGACCCCTCCTGTCCCAATTGCGGCAACTGTCAAAATAGGCAACCAATTATCTGACAGATAAACTTTTAACTGAACATTGAAAAACTAGCCCGTAGTCAGTAATCATCTTAGCGGGGTATACTCGTAAGCTAACCGGTTTATATCGCTGACTGTGGAGCATGATTCAAGTTTCAATATTATACCATGTTTCCATCAAGTTAAGTCCATTTTACGCTGACAATTTTGTAGTGCCAACCTAACTATGTGTGATATTATTGTATTTCAATTCACGTAGGTTTTTTATTAATTTTATATCAGCTCATATACGTCCCCACCAAGGGGCTCGAGCCTACCCTGAATTAGGGCGATCGGGCCTTTTTTATTACTTCACGTGTTTTAAAATAAAGCTAGTATCTGAAAAAAAATCAGTAGACTTACAGTTCAAATCAGTAAATCAGTAGAATTTTGGGAAAATCTGTAGATCCCCGAAAAATCTGATCTCGCATCGCTGAACTTGATAACACCAAGCAGTGTTGCCAGATCCAGTTTTCACTTTACCCCAGCTTAGTCCCCATTTACCCTAGCTAGATTAAGTAATATTTACAAAAATTACCCTAAACAAATTTTCTCATATTTTTTCACACCTGAACGCCTAACACTGAACTAGACGACGATATACCATTATAATTGTACAACCAAAGTTTAAAAACACGAAGTCGGTGCGTGCATGAAACCAACTATTTATTTTTACTCACACGTTGAAGTTGAAGTTGAAGTTAGGGGCGGGCTGATTTCCGCAACCAGGCGACCACTGCGCCCATTTTGCGTGGTTGGCCGGCATCACTGCCAGCCCAGCTCCTCCAAGAAGCCCAGTAGCCCCCGTAGGTTGCCGACGACTTCCTGGAGTGACCTCGGGTCACCGAGGTGCACGACCCTGTACTGTGCCAGCCCCTCGCAATCCAGTAGGATGTGGGCAGCAGTCTCCTCAGCCTCCATACACGCTCTGCATAGGGGGCTGTCGGTGATACCTAGAGCGAATAGGTGTTTATTAAAATGGCCATGTCCAGTAATAGCGGCTGTTACCTTGCGGAGCTGAGCTCTCCCAAGTCTCAGAAGCTTTCTGGACAGACCAGGGTTAGTAGCCGGAAGGGCCATCCTTGCTTGCATGCAGGTTTCCAGACCGGACCAGTACAAATTGTGTTCATTTCTTGTGCGATTCCTCAGGGTGGACCGTAGCCAGCCATATGGGAGGGGTATTATAGGTTCCGGTCCCACGGCCATTAGCTCTGACCCTCTCCTGGCAAGCTCATCCGCCGCATCGTTGCCACGTGAGTTGCTGTGCCCTTTAATCCACTGCAGAGTTACGCCGCCGCGGTTACATACCTCTGTCAGTTTTTGTTGGCACTCCAGTATGAGCCCCGATGTGATCATGCTGCTCTGCAGGGCCTGTAATACGGCTCTGCTGTCAGAGAGGATGCGGATGGGGTACTCACGCACCTCCCTTGCAGCAATCGCCTCAGCTGCCTTGATGATGCCCATACACTCAGCCTGAAAGACCGTGTTATGCGCACCCAGGGGATTGGCTATCCTGATGTTCAGATCCTCGGAGAAGACCCCATACCCGGTGCCAGTGCCTGTTTTAGAACCATCGGTAAATACCCGAAGTTCTTTCAGGTTCTGACCCTCCCAGGGCTCCTCGTGTAGCTGTACCTTGTATTTCATGTCAAAGACATACCGTTTAGGGATTCTATCATTCGTTGCTGCGAACAGTGGCTCCTCCACGATGATATCGTGCAGGAGCTCAGTGTGCGGGATCCTGTTTGTGCTCCAAAGAGACAGCAGTTTTAGGCGGGCTGCAGCACTAGCTGCTTCCTGTTGGATAAACAGGTGCAGAGGCGGCAGGTCCAGGATGGTTTCCAGGGCTGCAGTTGGAGTTGTCCGCATGCAGCCTGTCACAGCCATGCATGCCATTCTTTGAAAGCGTTGCAGTTTACTCACGACCGTAGATAGCTTCGTTCGTGGCCACCAGACTACTGCGCCGTAGCTTATCATTGGACGTATTACCGCTGTGTATAGCCATAGCATTATCTTTGGGGTAAGGCCCCATTTCCTACCTACCATTCTACGGCACTGCCACAGGGCAATAGTTGCCTTCTCTATTTTCTTGGTGAGATGGCTGCTCCAGTTTAGTTTGCTGTCGAGTGTGACACCTAAGTACTTGATCTCCGTTGATAGGTGGAGTTCTGTTTTGAAAAGTTTAGGTAGTAGGTAGTTACCTAAGTTGCGTTTGTTGGTGAACAGTACTAGTTCAGTTTTGCTCGGGTTCACGGACAGTTCGTACTCATTGCACCAGCGCTCCACGATTCGCAGAGCGGCTCGAGTTGCGTCGCAGATAACATTGGTGAAGTTACCCGACACAAGTATAACCAAGTCGTCCGCATATCCGATTGTATAGAAGTGCTTACCGTTTAAGGTGGTGATCAAATCATTTACCACCAGGTTCCACAGTAACGGTGATAGGACTCCTCCTTGGGGGCATCCCTTTGCTACCATGGCCGCTTTGGTCTTCTCCTTCACCAGTCTGATGACCCGCTGTCGGAGCATGTTTTCAATCCAGTCGGTCATAGTGGCGTTTGCTCCATGTTTCAGAAGTGCCGCCCTTATGCTGCTGAAGTTTGTCTTATCAAAAGCGCCCTCGATATCTATGAAGGTGCCTAAGCACATAGACTTATTCTGTATTGCTGCCTCGATTTTGCTGACGACAGCATGCAAGGCCGATTCTGTAGACTTACCCTGGCTATACGCGTGTTGATTGCGGTGTAGGGGTATGTCCCTCAGTGCGTTTTCCCTCAGTTCCCTGTCACAGAGTCTCTCCAGTGCCTTCAATAGGAAGGACGTGAGACTTATGGGCCTGAAGGATTTTGGATCCGTATAGTCAGACTTTCCTGGTTTTGGTATAAATACCACTTTCACCTCTCTCCAAGCATGTGGCACATACTTGTGGGCTAGGCATGCCCTGAGGACCCTGGTCACGGCTACCACCACTGCGTCGCCCCCCCACTGTAGTAGTGCTGGGAAGACGCCATCGCAGCCCGCTGACTTAAAGGGTTGAAAGCTGTTTAGCGCCCATCTTACCTTATCTGTGGAGACCACCCTGTCTGCGACAAGCCAGTCCTCCTCAGTTGCTAGTATAGGATCATCGTTCCAGCTTAACGTCGATACAATGCGACAGTCAGGGAAGTGTGTCCGCAGTAAAACATCTTCCGTCTCATCTGGCGTGCTGGTGAGAGTGCCGTCGGGTTTTTTAAGCGAACCCAAGCCTTGGCTGGGCCCGTTGGAGAGGACTTTTCTTACCCTGTTTGCTTGCTGACACGATTCAACTCCATCGCAGAAACTTCTCCACGATGCAGTGCTGCGGTATCGTATCCTTTTCTTGTATTTGGACTTGGCGGCTTTGTAGTTATTCCAGTCCTGTTCATCATTTGTGTTCATTGCTCTGTTGAAAAACTTTCTGACCTTTTTCCTGAGCCTCTCCAGTTCTGGTCCCCACCAGTTTACCTTTAGACTGCTGGCTGGTGGTGGTTTGGTCAGAGGGCAAGCTTCTTGGTAGGAGTCTCTAATGCAGCCTGTCAGGACTTCCACTTGTGCTTCTATCAGGTCTACGCCTATCATTCTGTCAGGAACCTCAACCCTATGTAGTGCGTTTTGCAATGATTTGCAATAGACGGGTCTGTTGGTCTTGCGTGGGTTCCTGCGTGGTGGCGTCACCTGAGTATTCACCTGAAGGTCAAATCTTACCCATCTGTGATCTGAGCACGAGGCTTCCTCGGACACATGCCAGTTGGATACAAGACTCGAGATACCCTCAGTGATTAGTGTAATGTCGATTATGGACCTACCCCGTCTAGTGACGAAGGTGGGTGCTGAGCCGACGTTTAACAGATGGAGACCGGTTGTGAATAGGTACTCTACCAAAGTCTTACCTCTTTCATTACAGTTTTTCATCCCCCAGAGGGAGTGGTGCGCGTTGCAGTCTGCTGCAACTAGCAGCTCCAGTCCTTTTTCCTCACAGTAGGTGACGAGCCTTGCCAGTTCTGGTGGTGGTGGATCGTCGTCATCAGGCATGTATGCGGAGGCGACGATCATCTCCGGCAGACTGGGGTTTGTTGTGCTTTCGAGCAGCCTAACGGCGCTCAAGTCCCTATGACAGAATTCTGTTAAAGGTTGAATAGGCACGTTTCTACTGATATAAATCGCAGTTCTTGGGCTCTCCGGCCCATTGTAAGCAATCAACTTACCACCAATGTTGGAGAGTCCGCAAATTTTGTTTCCCCTGACCCACGGCTCTTGGATCAGAGCTATCGCCGTGTCGTGAACCTCCAGCCATTTCCGCAATTGAGCCGTAGCGGTTTGACTGTGCTGGAGGTTCGCTTGTAGGGCCCTACAACTTGAGAAAGGGCGTGCTGTCTTGCGACAGCAGCGCCTCTTCCTCCTCGGAGGAAATTGTGAGACCGCCCAACCCCTCGATACATTCCTCTCCGCCCTCCTCCAACACGGGGTTGTCCGGAGGGCTCCGAGGAGCGACCGAGGTGGGAGACCGCACGGCTTCCGTTTCCGTAGCCAGTGGCACGGCAGTCCCTTCCATGGGCTCCGGTAAAGTTGTAGGGGACGCGCGATCGGGATCTGGTCCTCCCAGGGAGGTTGCGGTGAACCTGCCTCTCGGTCCCCGGAACTTCAGGTAGACAGAGCCTACCACCAGAGCAAGCTGGCGCTCGTGTTCCAGCAGGACCTCTACCAGATCCTCCGGCAAGCTTACGACAATAAATGTGTCGGTGCCTTGAGGTAGAACCTTGAGCAACCTCCACCTGTGGATTTGGGCCCACGGGTTTTGGAAGCCTAAGGCTCGTCCGGCTTTCACTGCTTCCCAAACACCGGGGAGCAGTATGCCTCCTAACACCATACGGGGCAGCTCAGTTTGTCGTTTTAGGGTGAGCGCCTCACCTCCGGGCAGTGTTATGTCGGAGACTGCCGCCCGAAGCCACTCCAACGCTGCCGAATTGCCGCACCATATCTTCAGGGCACCTTCCGCATGGACGGGTTTGCCCTTGAAGACTGGGCCGGCAGAACCGAGTTGAGTGAGCGACTGCTCCACTACCCGGTCGGTGAAGGCACTCAGAATGTAGTCCACGTCCTGTTGACTAAGACTGCCGGATGCTGCCGCCGTGACAGCAACCGCAAGGTCAGCGGACGCGGACTCCGCGTACGTACGATGGGGTTTGCTCGCCGATCCCACCCTCGGCTTTTTGGGCTCACCACGTGGAGACAGAGTCTCATCGAGGCGAGCCCTCTTCGTCGACTGTGCGGTCGCCGAGCTTGTGGCTGTCTCAGCCGGATCCCTTCGCTGCTTCCCGGGGGCTCGGGGCGCCCCGATCGAAGTTACCTTCGATGCGGTGCTCCCCCCCGCAACAGGCACAACAGAGGGCCCAGCAGACGGCATTTCAGGGGCAGTAGTGGGGGCGGCAGCCTTGGCTCGGGCCTCGGCGCGCCTCGCAGCTCTACGAGCTGCCCTCTGCCTACCATTTGGTCGGGGCTTGGGTCGGGAAGGGGCAGCGCCATCACCTTGTGGCAACGGCGCCTGAGGCCTTTTCCGGCTTTTGCCCTTCCTGTCAATCAGGGTCCAGCCAGTGTTCAGCTGACCCATCAGGACACTCGCGCCGGGAGCACTGGCGGTGACTACCTCCATGGGGGTGCTCGATGGTGGAGCAGATTTCTCCGCAACCACAGCACCCGAGGGGGCCACATTCTGTTCCCGGGGATGTAGGGGCGCGACCTGGAGGGTCGCGGTGGACAAGGGAAGCGCGGCTGAAGCTGCAGAGTGGGGAGCAGAGCCTGAGGGTTTCCTCTCTCGAGCTCTCCTCGCTCTGCGCCTTGCCTGGCGCTTAGAAAGATGGCCAGTGGCCAATTCTGGGGACCTAAGCTCCCCCGCCGCTTCGCTCAAGGAGGCTTGGGCCTTCCTTACGGAGGACGGTTGGGAGGTAGGGGCCTCCACGGGTGGCGCCGGAGGTTGCCCTCCTGCACCGGGTGCGCCTTGAGGCGCGGGCGAGTCAGCGGATTTTTGATTGTCCATACTAACGTTTAAGGATTGTTCATCCCCCTGATTCCCCACCCTCCACGGAGCCCGCACATTTGGGGGAGTACTAGCGTACAGGGCTAGTAACACCAGGGCTATCAGGAGGATATAGATGCGAAGGGGGTCGGGACTCACTGCGCGACATCGAGGGCTCGAACTGATGGGCCGGGATGGAACAATCCAAATCCCCCCGGTTGGTTCCAAACAGCCTTGCCCTGTCAGCATGGCCGAGTCCGACCTCCCCGCATCTCGCCAGTGACCCCTGAGGGGGGACACTTGCCCATTCCCACGTGTTGGCTATTCACGTGGGTACCGTTTAGCGAGAATCCCGGGCCAAAGAAGGCGTGTTGCCGACCGTGGGTAACTCGCTCCGACCCACGTTCGGCTCAACCGACCAGGATCCCGTTCTCCCCGCGTACGGCGATCAACTGCGCAGGGCTAGCGCAGGTGGACGCAAATACTCTGCCGGCCGCGTCCACGATGCACGGCAGAGGAGGGCGGCCGTTGGCCACGCTCGTTAGAGCGCGTTTCCAGGGGGCACCACGGGGAGGTGGCCGCCACGCCCCCCTTTTTCACACTCACACGTATATTACAAAGAAGTTAATAAGGAAAGCATACATTAATGCGTATTCCCTTAAAATGGAAACAAAAGAAATACCAAAAATAAGTACATTACAAGTTTTAAACCAAAAATAATAATTCTCTAGCATCTAATAGAAATAAAAATCCAACATCCTTCATAAATGCATAAGTTCTTTTTTCGTTGTTTTTGCCTGTATGTTTGGGGATACAAGGTGCGTGTATTCCGTATCACGATATTCTGGTGAAGTGATTTTAGTCTTGTATTCCAACAGACCTTATTAGAGTAGTGATCGACTTTGAGATAGGAAACAAAACAAGTTGAAATGAGATTGAATTATGGATAGAAAGATCAAAGAAATTGAACAAAGAAGTTTGATGTGTGGAATACGTGAAGCGAATTAATTCGTTCGCTGAGCAGACATTATGTTGTCTTCCTTTGATAATTACCCCAAATAAATGAATTACCCTAAGAAAATGCTTACCCTACTCAGTAATTTTTACTCTAAATCTAGGGTAGTTGACTAGGGAAGTTGACAACACTGACGTCAAGTCGAATCAGAAGCGTTACCAGATGACTATCTCGGGTTCTCTCTTCTCCCCAAATCTTCCTCAAAGTCCCCCCAAAATCAAGGTTTTGTTTCCTTCCAAAAGCTTGTTTTTATGTTCAGTTTTGAGTTTATCAGGCCAATTAACTAGATAATTTCTATACCTCTTAAACACTAATTTGCTAAACGCGGCCTTTCCTTTTAATCTTGGTGTAGTTTATTTTTGTGCCTCATACATCTGATACGTCCGGGAATAATCCAATGCTTTAGGATATATTTATTTCTTCTGGCTCTTTTAACTATTGTAAGTTTGTCTACAGTGTTACGCAAGATAGTGTTAAAAACTTTTACAGCTTCATCCACATTTTGAGTTTGAGTAAAACCGGAGCAGTCAGCTTGTAGCAGTTCACGACAGACCTCCGCATAGTTGACCTTACGAATGATCCTAGACGATCCAGTAGCTTCATTTATGTTACATGAAATACCTAGTATGGCGGGCTATGTCTGTTATGTCTACTTTACACACTACCCTACTGCTTTGCAAGGATTAAGCTCTAACAAATATATGATCTGAACAGTTGTTTAGCCTGGTTGGTTTGGTCATTGTAAGAGTTAGGCCCTTAATCAGGTGAACCACAGGAAAGACCCGAATAGACATAGATAAGTTTTGGTAGTACCCACCCATTTTTTGGTTCTACGCCTTCGACCATTGACAAAATGAATATGAGATAGTCAATAAATTATGTTCTAATTTCCAGATATATTTAAGTACTAAAATTAGACTATAATAATACTATAAGTATCATATTATGTTGTCCGTCTGTCTGTTTGTTTGTCAAGACCCTTTTTTTTCAGGAACGCGTAGAGGTATCAAGAGGAATTTAATATCAAATTCTTAGGAATTTGGTCCCTTAAAACTGCCAAATAAATAAGCCATTTAAATCACGTATTTTGTTCATCAAATACGTCCCTATCGAGGGGTTCGAGCCCACCCTGAATTAGGGCAACACATTTTTTTTTATTAAATCAAATCAAAACCTATAGGCTATTTCCCATTGACCTTTACCTACAATCCTGAAATTTGGCAAGGAGCAAGGTCTCACAGTACAAGTAGTAAATAAAACTGAACATTTCAAATTTGTAGTTATAATCACATAAAAAAGTTTTTACACAAAAAACTTATATTTGCAGTTGGAGAAATTACTTGTACAGTGATAAATGAACTTAATTTTGAATGCTATAAAATATTATGATTAAAGATGTAAAGTGAATAATTAATGGTGATTAACTTATATGCTATTAAAATTAACGTGTCCGTTTTGACCACTTCTCACTTTCACTTTACTTTATCTTAACGTGTCTGTTTTGACTACTTCTCATTTTCACTTCACTTCACTGTTAGGTGACTGGATTAATTTTGGCGTTTTTTTTTTGTATTTCCACGAACGGTCCTGCGCTGCCCGCATACAGCGGCTTCCCGCGACTTTCACCAGGTAGTCAGTTCTACGATCTGTGTGCCCTGCCCACTGCCACTTCAGTTTGTGAGTTATGTCGGTAACTTTGGTTCTCTTACGGATCTCCTTATTTCTGATTCAATCGCGTAGGTAAATTCCGAGCATAGCTTGCTCCATTGCCCTTTGGGTGACCTTGACACTCTGGAAATGACAAGCATTCATTTAGAAATTGAAGTCCGATCTCTACCAACTGTTATATATTCAAATGTGTTTAAATTTTGAATCTCAAAACAGATGAAAGTATTAGGATTAATGCTATTCTTTAGTCACAGCGTCGATTGGAATCTGTCAGGTTACGTACGAAAATGAATCTTTCTAAGGAAAATGTTCGTGCAATAATTTTCTACAACTTTAGAAGAGGCCTGACACAGCTTCAGTGTTTTGCCTTCTTTACTGCTACTACAGGATAAAATCGCCGATTGTATAAAAAAGTTTAAATATGAAAATTAATATTAAGAACAATAGTTATTAAAACCAAATTTATTCTCAAAATATCATTAAACTATTAGAAATTCAATGGTGGTTTTATTGTTTAGATATTTTGAGAGCATGGTGGCTTTAATCCCATGAAGTCGGGTTTTTTCACCTGAAAAATTCGCCTTTTTTGAGGCAAAAAATACACATTTTCTTCATTACTAATCTCATATTTGGGAATACCCCGCATAAGATTTCGTCAGTTTCAGGAAAATTCAAGAAAATTAACTAGCCCAAAAAAATGCCCCATCTGACTAACGCCTTTGTTCCATTAAATTCAATGGTTATTTGGGAATACCCCGCATAAGATTTCGTCAGTTTCAGGAAAATTCAAGAAAATTAAATAGTCCAAAAAAATACACCATCTGACTAACGCCTTTGTTCCATTAAATTCAATGGTTATTTGGGAATACCCCGCATAAGATTTCGTCAGTTTCAGGAAAATTCAAGAAAATTAACTAGTCCAAAAAAAATTCCCTATCTGACTAACGCCTTTGTTCCATTAAATTCAATGGTACATAGCTCATTGGAACAAGAAAGACATGCCACTATTTACTAATAAAAGACCATAAGTAGTGTCACCAAGGTCTTTAATAAAAAAACAATAAACTTTTTTATTTTCAATAAAAATTGGCATTGAACTTCAAAAACTGAATCGGCAATTTCATAGGTAGACCTATTATTTAATATATTTAATATACGGTAATTATATAATTTAACAACGTAATTATTATTCAATTTCAATTATCTAATTTTAAAATGCTGTATTCCTGTGTTACTCCCATTTGTGTAAACTTATACATGCGAGGCTGGGTTTTCAGCTTAAGCCTTCGCGAAAATTAAGTTAAGGGATAGAGTATGCTGCACCAGACCTCCACACTAAATTGTCAGTCATAAAACCGGCTTCAATGTTATGAAAAGATTTTATTCATCGTCACATTAAGTCAATATCTGTTTGTTTTAACTAAATAAATATTTTTATCTCTAAAAGTCCTTCTTTTAATGTCAAACTATACTATGTACAGGATGCGAACACCGCCAAAAAGCCTCAGTATGGTGTGATTTCACGTAAAAAAACATGTTAAAGTTAGTTTACTTCTTACTTGAGCTAGGGTTCCGCCCGATAACGGTGAACCTAAAAGGGTTCCGTAACCAAAAGGATTCGGGAACCGCTGCATTAGATGTTATATAATGTATCACGTACATCTACATATATATTGTTTTGCAGAGGGTACGAGACCGCCGACGCGGACCACCATACAATTCCATGTCACAGAATTTTGCGAATAAAATCGCTGTGCGAACTAGGCCTTACTTAGTTGTCTGTAATGAAATCTTGCAAGTTAAATTTGACCCACCTCACGGTTTCCGATTGAGCTGAAATTTTGCATGCATATGTGTATCGCGTGTATTATTTACATGAGAGTTGTGTTTGATAAGTAGTTTGCTAACTTTGTTAATTTTTATTACTTTTCATTCTCAACTTTTATACTGAGTTTCGTAGTTGGGTTTGAAACAGTATATATCCTTAGATTAGATTGATTGGAATGTCCAATAGCCACCTCCGTAGCGTAAGGCGCTTTGCACACGACGGGGCGGGACGGGCCGGTCAATTTCGCTTCCAACGATAGCACAAGGCGCTTTGCACACGACGGGACGGGGCGGGCCGGTCAATTTCGCCGCCAACGATAGCACAAAGGGAATCCTATACTTCCAACGCACATGGCGGACAAAAAGACCGCGCTGCAGGTGCCCGGCGGGCACTGGCGGCACGGCATGTCCGTGGCTGCCCGCCATAGATCACACAAATCAGTTTGAATGCAGTAACGCAGACGGCGGCGCGAGGCGGCTAGCTCAGTCCGCGCCACGCTTCACTAGAACGAACGTACTAAACTGACCGCCTATGTCCCTCATGTTTTGTGTACGCGGCGAAGGGAGCCGCGGCGATCGACGGACAGACGCGTTCTTTATTGCTTCGCGGTCAAAAAGTCTGCCCCGCCCCGTCGTGTGCATAGCGCTTAATGGTTAGTCCATTCGCTTCACACCAGGAGATCGCGGGTTTCATTCCCAGTGGGGTCCACTTGTAAGATTCGGTTGGTGGTAGGTCATTTTCTAAGCCTGCCTGGCTAGCTACCACCATCTTATCTAAGTTTTGCCGCCAAACATCAGTGTTTACAACATTGATGTGTTCCGGCTTTAAAATAAGATAGCCCGTTGTCTATTGCGTTGGGGAATCTAGGTAAGCCCGCTTCCATCTTCGGTATCATCGTCACTTAATTACCATCAGGTGAGATTATGCCAAGGGCCAACTCATCACGCGTGAACGGCTGGATTCGCTAATTCTCTTTTTGTTGAGTTCGTTATTGTCAGAAGATTCTTATGTAGGGTAGGGTAGTGTAGTGTAGTGTAAGGTGGAACGAAGTTCACCGAGACGGCTAGTTAGTCAATAAACAAAACTCATCATCCTTAAATGACATTATTATTCGTAATAAGTAATTGAATTCAATGTATTTCTTTCTGTAACATTGTTTCACTCATCCCTTTTTTCTACTCAAAGCCTCCCTTAAGTAGGTAGGTATACAGTGTGTAAGGGATAGGGTTACTGATATTTTAAGGTTATGTAATACACTACATTTCATCGACGAAAAACTCCCCTATTAGGGAGTGGCACCCTTCTACCCCACATTGACCTTTTGTTAGGTTGAAAAAACGAAATCATCATAATTTATTTCAAGAACAGACAATCTGTGTGCGAAACAATTTTAGAAACTGAAATCTAATCACATAATAACATAATATTGTATTTTTTGCATTGTTTTAAGTTTTTCCTAAATAGTTTTGGTTAATTTTATGTGAATCACCAGAGGAAACAAATTACCTTTCTAATGAGACTATTTTGAAGTCTGTAGTACTGCTGCTAATTCAAAAGAAAACATTTTTTTCATGAACATCTACAAAAATTAAAATTATTGAAAATAAAAATGCCATTTAGAGGGAAGAAGGCTGCGACCCCCTATTGGGGGGCTTTTCGTCTTAAAACATCGGTACCCTATCACTTACACAGTATATAAATTCCAGCTCATCTGTAGTTTCATGCAGGCCGGCAGAGCTTGCGGAATTTCGACAGTTCTGTAGCATCTCCAGATGTTTTTCGGTACCATAAGAGGGCGAAAGCGCTTTCTATCACCTGCCTGCGTAAACTGAAACAAAAGAAAAATACCCTAAAAATGATGATTTAATTGTTAAGAATTTATACCATACGCTTCCAAAAAATAATGCGTTCATTCCAATATACCTGAATGTAAGAAAGAATACAAAACAATTATCTAGCTTTTTGTTTTGCTTTTAATCCAAAAAGAAACAGTGACCAGAGCTGGCGTGCGTGGTGATGGCGGTGACGTTCAGCGCGCTTGCATAGTTCATCTTTTAGTTCGAGAACCAACGAGAACCAAACGAGGCAACAATCCGCGTGGAGTATACTGTTTTGCAGTTTTTCAAAAATCTTTGAATACAGTATTACTTATTTTTCAAAATGATTAATGTTTTTTTGAGTAAAATTTTCTATCTTCAATATTGAGGGTACTTTCCCTCCAGGCGGTTTCCTCACGATGTTTTCTTATGCCGTTAGAGCGCCGGATATGGTGGTTCGTTCATTCAACCTTGTCCCTGTATAACTAGCGTTATTTCAAAATAGGCCTATAGTGAGGCTCTTCAAATTGGAGCTACCTTTACATTGCAATAACTTTTTATATTGATATTGCACTACGAATTCCAGAATTTGTCCTTCTAAATCATCTATCTACTACCAAATGTGTGTATGATTTTAATTTCAAAATCTGGCGTGTCTCCTCAGTCCACACGGAAATTACAGCTATATGCATGGAATCTAAGAATAATTTTTCCACAGTAAAGAACCCAAAAAAACTGAAAACCGACTTCAAAAAGAAATTGACTCAAAAGTGTGAAAAATATTTTTATATATACACGAAATAAACCAACAATAACGAAATCAATGGTAGGTACGAATCAAATTAAGGGCCTACAATTTTTTTTGTAGTCGATACCAGCACACAGCTACTTACTCCGCTGCGTAGCATGGAGCAGGTCTGTTGGCCGCTGCACAAGCGCGAAGGTAAGCAGGTAGCGCAGCGCGATGCCGGCCAGCAGTTCTAGTGACAGTTCGCGCCCCCCAGCACGCGCCACTGGCGTGTCACCACGCACCACGTATACTCCCGCAACAAGCCTGTAAATATCACGTACATCTTCGGTTATGTAAGAAAATTTTAATTTACCCAAACTTGTGCAAAAATATTGCTATTATTAAAAAAAGGAATATGCAAATCACTTATGACATTTACATACAGAGAAAACCACTAAAATGATGAATGAATTTAATTGTGGAATTATTTACTAGTATTATGAGTGTTTTTCCGATAGCACCTATAAGTTTTTTACTTGTATCGGTTGTATCAGATAATTTTCGAAAAACCTTAAAAGCTTTTAGGTACAAGCTTTTTAGGATCAAAGTACTCATCAAAACGAATAAAACGAGAACAAATTCGATGGTGTTGTGTCGTTTTATTGCGGAGTTCCTATGGCCACTTTCCAGCTCCAGCATTAGATCAGCTCCATGTCATCATAATATTGCATTGTCACGCGATATACACATGCATGCAAAATTTCAGCTCAGTCGGAAATTGGGAAGTGGGTCAAATTTAACTTGCAAGATTTCATTACAGACACCGGGACAGGTGTAACTAAATAAAAATAAAAAAATGTAAAAAGAAGGAGGTATTCTTCACAAGTGTGTCGCTTGCATCTCTCTTTACCAATAACGCTACAAGCGAAAGTGTACCACCGGTTGGTACATACTACTAGCAGAAATATAAATATACCCTCGTCGAATGCGCTTCCCCTTGCGCCTTGGGTTACAGCTACATGGAATCTAAGAATAATTTTTCCACAGTAAAGAAGCCAAAAAAAACTTAAAACCGACTTCAAAATGAAATTCACTCAAAAGTATGAAATAATATTATTATACTTAAATAAACAACATTAACCAACAATAACGAAATCAAAGGCGAGTACGAATTAAATTAGGGGCTTAATTTTTTTTTGAGGTCGGTACTAGCACACAGTACTTACGTATTAAATGGTTTAGATTCAATGGTTTGCTGACACCGACCTCAAAAAAAATTTTAAGCCTCTAATTTAATTCGTACCCACCTTTGATTTCGTAATTGTTGGTTAATGTTGTGTATTTAAGTATAATAATATTATTTCATACTTTTGAGTGAATTTCATTTTGAAGTCGGTTTTAAGTTTTTTTAAACTTTTTTTATTCAAATAAAGATCTTAGGAAAATAGAATTACACAGGAACTGAGTCAAACGAGAGGGGGCATAATGAGACTTGGTGGCTTTCTAAGAGATTTGAAGTTGAGATTTTAATGGGGATCGATTGCCTTACACTAATAATTAAAAATAAAAAAAATAAAAAATGTGTGTGTTTGTGTGTACGTCTGTCCGGTGCTCTGGTTCCCAAACTACTAGACGGATTTAGGTGAAATTTGGGTTAAGGCAATATTATACATTTCTCGTCGAACTATGCGTCCAAAGTTGCTGAAAGTTTTCACCGTCATAAGACAAAAAAAGTTGATAATATGTAGATTCAAAATTCGAATATTCTGGGTATTTGTTGATCATTGTTACGATGTAACAAAATTGGTGTAGGACCCGTTACTGCGGGTTCTATTCATCGTACTGAAGAACTTTCCCCAAGGAACCCACAGACTATTATCCAAAAAAGTTGGACCTACTACGTCCAGAAATAAAATGAGGATTACGTAATAATAATGGCTCAGAGATTCTAGTGAAACTCAATTAAAATTACTACAAGTATATACCAAAGCAAGAATTACTTTTTAAAGAATTGAATGTTACTTCATTTCACAATAAGTGCATTCGATTTACAGTTATTTGAAAACCACATAAAATATAAATTCATATAATACATAATTTTAAGCAGGTTACCTCACTATGAAGCTGATTAAGGATTGGCAATAAGATGCCAAATGTGGCCTTTAGGATGGTCTCACTATGATGTTTATTTTTACAAATTGAATAAATTTGGCAATTATGTAGCTACGAGTGGATACTTTGGTAGGAATTGACTGTGTTTTACCTGTGAAGCGCACCTGACGCAGGTACCGCAGTAACACGGCGCCGCTGGCGGGGCGCGTGGCATCGCACAGGCCCGTTCGTCCTCCGCAAAGTGCGCGGTGCATATCCCTGTAGCAAAAAAGAACGTGATACCGGATTTACACATTAGATTTGAAAGCCTTGAGCATCGCCGCAAAGTCGCCTGTCTATCAATATTCTATCGAATTCATTTCGGAGAGTGCGCGCAGGAACTTCACGACCTCATTCCTCGGCTCCATTCCTCCGTCGGTCAACAGGTTGCACCCATTTGTTGTTTATGTCCCACCTTTTCGCACGAACCGTTACGCTTCTTCATTTATTATGCGTACAGCGCAGGAGTGGAACTCCTTGCCTGCGTCAGTGTTTCCCGATTCCTATAATTTGGGAATCTTCAAGGCAAGAGTGAATAGGCATTATTTGAGTTTGCGTGTACCATCCTCGACTGCACCATCACTTACCATCAGGTGAAATGCAGTCAAACGCACTCAAATTTTTAATAAAAAAAAAGATATACAAAAGACTTTCACTGCTGGACAAGGGCCGCAAAGATTTCAACAACGAACAGTCCTGCGCTGCATCCAGCGTCTCCCTGCAACCTTCACCACTCCATAATTTACTGTTCCAACGGTCTACTCTGTTCCTCTAGCGTGGAGGTGGTGAAGGAGTTTATAGCCAGAACTACGGGTCTGGCTGTTTGGATCAGGGTACTATGAGGAAGTGGCTAGCCTACGCAGCCAGCCAAAAGAGCTGTGAGCGAAAGCAACGCTGCGCACGTGAGTTGTCCATTAACCCTCTAACTACTGTTATTTTAAAACTTCATTTTTTTATTGATATTATTCTATTTGGTAGAATATACGTTTCAAATACACAATTTTGCCCCCTTTTTAGTAAAAAGTGGGTTAAGAGAGACTATTGGTTTATTTACTGGTGGGAAAGCATCTCCAAAACTTGCCCGCATAGCAACCTAAGCTACTCTAGTACTGCTAGGTAGGTAGGTAACCGCAAGCCGTTACCTACCTACCTAGATAGTAGTGCCTCATGGTGTTGGTAAGAAAGCGGCCCTCAATTTATACTCTCAATGTCAGTAAGTTGGGATGCTATATTATAAACCTGCTAGTTAGTGTATGTGGTAGATGTACGAGAGAGAGAGAGAGAGAGATCTTGTCACAACGGCCATATGTTCTAAAAGCTATGTGCCTCACGCACTGCCCACTCAAGTTTAATGATTTAACGATTCTGTGAGCTATGTCGGTTACCTTGGTCCTCCTACGGATCCTCGAACCCATAGAGAGTCAAATGCCATCCCTTTCTATCATTTCCTTAGACCATCTGCCATCGGTTCTCCTCAAAATGTGTCCTGCTTATCCATTCTTTGGTGTTCTGAAAGACACACACAAACAAAAAATTAAATTCATACACAAAAAATAACATCCACAGGATGAAATTGAAAGTGGTATTTGGATATTTCAGCATGTCGGTTAACAGGAAGTATTTAAAAAAACATTTGGAATATTTGAATAAAATATATGAAATTGAGAAGTTACCTATACAGAAAAATCTTCAGGTAAATAACCTGCAATACTTTTGATTAATCTAAGAATTGCACTTTCATATCATAAGTAGGTCAAAAATGTGTTGACATACATATTACCTACAGTTCCTACAAATTATATTATTATAACAATAACAAATTATTGTGCTCAAATACGTACTATCTCAAGTACTTAATTAAAGGAACCTCCAGGTCAACTTATATGACAAAATTTTAAGCTATATACTTTATGTGTGACTGTATTTGTTTGTTTGTTACCTTTTCACGCTTCAACGAGTAAACCAATTTTGATGAAATTTGACATGCAGGTAACCTGTGTCACGGGGAAGGACATAGGCTACTTTTTATCCCGTGAAAATAGTATAGCCCGATGCTATTCCTGAGGGAACTGAAAATATACTCTTTTTTGGTTAATTCCTTTAACATCGCAACGGAACAATGGATTGTTGTGATTTTTTGCACAGAGATGGTTCAATGAGTGGGAAATGACATACACTGCTAATCATAAAAGTCCGTTCTGGAGAAAACTAATATCCACGCTCAGCAGCCTTTTGAAATTAACTTGTGGGAAAAGATAACTGATCCCAAAAGACCTAAAGAATACCGATTCAAAATGTCTCAAAGGGCCAGAAGACTGTTGGACCTACGTTTTGAAGTCCTTGACACAAATTCCTTAAAGATCAAAGCCAACTGAAAGAACCATTCTTGTCTTAACATTTTGCTCAAACTGCACGCTATCTCTCCATACCTGTGCACACCAATCACTCTTCTCCACCAATCTGAACTCAACCCCTGTGTGTGGAATATGGCTTATTGTATTGTATCTTTCCTTGCCTACAGTTCCATGAAAAATTTAACCAACGCGTGTTGGAACTCCCCCAAAATGACTACTTTGTTATAGTCACAACTGACAACTGACCCCTAGCTCCTGGCGAGTCTCCAATGGTGAAAGAAGCTGCTCAGCAAGCAGTCATGAACCAAGGCTGGTCACGTTTCAATTACGCATCAATTTGGAGGCGGTAATGAGATGGATCACCAGACAGCAAATCTGTGAACAACACACTTGCTTGTAAAGTGACTCTTTTTGTACTCACCACTGTTAGGTTCATAATGCAGCTTGTTATACACACATGCTTTTTACTTCATATTTAAGCACATAAATTTGCTCTTATTAAGATACTAGCTTTTGCCCGCGGCTTCGCCCGGGTGGACATCGTTTTTATGACTGTATTAGAGGGTGCAGATCTTCAGATCCCTTGGGAACTATGTCAGGATATGCTTATTAGTAAATCGTGTCATTTCCCACCCCCTCAACCATCTCTGTGCAAAAAATCACACAATCCATTGTTCCGTTGCGATGTTAAAGAAATTAACCAAAAAAGAGTATTGTTTCAGTTCCCTCGGGAACTGCATCGGGCTATGCTATTTTCACGGGATAAAAAGTAGCCTATGTCCTTCCTTGTGACACAGGCTACCTGCATGCCAAATTTCATTAAGATTGGTCAAGGCGTTGAAGCGTGAAAAGGTAACAAACAAACACATTTTCACATTTATAATATTAAGTAAGGATTAAACAAAGCAGTGCAGACTTCATTGTACATGTTGTTAAATAAATATTGCCTATCTCAGTATGTCACTATTAATTATTATTTACCTACATTTGATCAAGTTTTGTTTCAATTTAAACAAGGCACTGACTTTATATAAAAACTAAATAATTTCAGACAATGTCACTAATTAAATTATTTCTATGAATTTTAACGAAAATAAAAAACCGGCCATGCTTTGAGGGTTCCGTACCACCACATGTCTTCACACAACTATGACATTACAAACAAAAGAAAAAAAAAATATGAGCGTGAGAAAAAATATTTTTTTTATTCAGTTCGGAAGCCTTGGCGCGAGTAGACTCACACTTGGCCGGTCTGCATTATTTTTTGTTTTACTTAAGAATAAGTACTATAATCACACAAAGTTTCACGCTTTAACAAAAACGTTTTTTTTGTACCCCCTAATTTTAACTCTCTTTTACTAATTTTAATAATTTATTGGTATAGCAGCAATGAAAATTTCAACTGTCTCCCTATTACCGTTCATGGAACTCAGTCTGCTGACAGACAGACAGACAGACATATGGACAGCGGAGGCTTAATAAAAGGGTCCCATTGGTCACCCTTAGGATGTATGGAACCCTAAAAAGTACATCAGACTGATTGTGGGGTTTCACGAGGTGAATGATTTTGTAACAAAAAACATAGATATAGATGGAATACTTTAGTTACTATGTCAGTGTGGCCACTGTTTGTGATAGTAACTTAAGGTTTCAAAGTTCAATTTATGTATTAAAATTTGAAAAAAAAATTACTACCTTCCCTAATGAACTTGGGAGCCTAGACCAGCTTCGCTTGCGCTGTACTGAATGCCATCTTGGGTTCTATCATTGAGTCTCAACACTGGTTGTTTCTGAAATGTAACACCATAAAGTATTAGAGGCACTCCTGAAGCACTTAGAGGGTACAAGCAAGATGGATACCTCACAATAGGCAAGTACTGTAATCAGCGCAGAAGCAATGCTGGATTTATCCCACAAAAACAAAAAAAAAATTGCTTTGCTAGCTCATTTGTTCTCATTGCTTTAATCTCAAAATGCAGATTTATTCAGCCTTTTAATAACATCATAGTAGATGAATAGTGAGGGACAACTCGCACACAGTCATCTGGTCTCAAGCTAGGATTCCCTGTAATTTGGGAACCGGAACACCCAGACACAGAGCAAACAAATCTATATGTCAGACGAATGTTTGCATTGGGTGGGGATCGAACCCCACAACCCTCAGCCCAGCAGGCTAAACTTTTAAATTTGACCAAGGTGTAGACCAAACTCTGTTTGAAAAGTATGTATGCAAGTATCATAGTTTTGGCAGACAGTAGGGTCACTCCCTGATGAGTAGCAGCTTTCGAAGGTCTAAAAGTCTTCTTATACTCATCATCACCCATTCTTCAAACCCTCCATACAATATATTCACCCTCGATGGCTTCTTCTGGTAGAATTACGAAATTCTGTAAATTAGTATAGCGGCCATTTTGTTCTTCCGCCATTTTGAAGTTTTTTTCGCACCTGTCAAATTTGACCAAAGTTTCGACCAAACTTTTATTTTAATTTTATTATTCACTATTGGTAAACCCTTGGCATCATCTCACCTAATGGTAAGTGACGATGATGCCGAAGATGAAAGCGGGCTTACCAAGATTCCCCAACGCAATGGAGACTGGCTATCTTATCTTCAAGCCGGCACACATCAATGTTTTTAACGCTGATGTTTGGCGGCAAGAATTAGGTAAGATGGTGGTAGCTAGCCAGACGGGCTTAGAAATGCCCTACCACCAACCAAACAGTATCACATGTTGACCCCACCGGGAATCGAACCCGGGACCTCCTGGTGTGAAGCGAATGGACTAACCATTACGCCACGGAGGCGGTACTTTGTACCTATTATAGTTTTGGCGGGCAGTAGGGTCACTCTCTGATGAGGAGTCGTTTACGAGGATCTTGAAGTTTTTCTATACTCACCGGTACCCACTTACCAAACCCCCTATACAACATTTTCACCCCCGACGGCTCCTTCTGGGAGGACAATTATGTCAGTCAGTCAGTGAATGAGTCAATTTCTGTGGGGTGTGGGTAGGTAGGTATTATGAACGCTACTTCACTTTCGCCTGTTATGCAAGACTGTTGTTTGAATTGTATTTTTCCTTGGCTACAGGTTCCACCAAAAAGATAACTTTTTTTATTCACAATTAGTAAGCCCTTGGCGTCATCTCATCTGATGGCATGTGACGATGATGCCAAAGATGAAAGCGAGCTTACCAAGATTCCCATACGCATTGGAGATCTGGCTATCTTATCTTCAAGCCGGAACACATGATGATTGGCGGCATAAGATGGTGGTAGCTAGCCAGGTGGGCTATTAAAATGCCCTACCACCAACCAAACTGAGTCTTACAAAGTTGACCCCGCCGGTAATCGAACCCGCGACCTCCTGTTGTGAAGAGAATGAACTAACCATTACGCAATGAAGGCGGTTGAGACGTGTGTTGGAACTCCCCCAAAATGATTACTTTCTTATAGTGACACCTAACCCCTAACTCCTGGCGAGTCTCCAGTGGTGAAAGTAGCTGCTCAGCAAGAAGTCATGCACCAAGCCTGGTCATGTTCCAATTATGCATCAATTTGGAGGAATGAGATGCCTCACCAGACAGCAAATCTGCGGACAACACACTTGCTATTAAAGTGACTCTTTATAAAGTACTCACCACTGTTAGGTTCATGATGCAGCTTGTTAAACACACATGCTTTTTACTTTGTATTGAAGCACATAAATTTGGTCTTATTAAGATATTAAATTTAGATTTCATATGTACATTTATCTGATGCTCTTACGGTGAAGGAAAACATAGTGAGGAAACCTGCACACGCCTGTGGAGAAACTCGCAAGTTGTGTGGTTAAGTAGACAAACCTGACTAAGGCCCGGTCGTCCTAATTCAGGATAGGCTCGAGCCCCTCGGTGGGGATGTATATGAGCTGATATGATTAAAAAAATGGACTACCTTCCCTATGTTGATTTTAGCAGTGACCCCAAGAGCCTAGACCGGCTTTAGTTGAGCTGGACTGTATGCCACCTTGGGTTCTATCATGAAGTCTCAACACTGCGGGTTGTTTCTGAAATGTTAAACTATAAAGTTATTAGAAGAACTTCTGAAGCACTTAGAGGGTACAAGCAAGATGGTTACCACACAGTAGGCTAGTACTGTAATCAGCGCAGAAGCCAGGGCTTGATTTAACGTTAAAAAGTTGGTAACGTTACCTGCTGCTCCACAGATTAACGTTAGCAAAATGTAACGTTAAAATATCGTTAACATATTTTAACGTTATTTTTACCTGTAAATTGAGGTAACGTTAAAAGCAAAATATTGGTAATAATAACATTAAAAAATTAACGTTATTCGTACCCCCGCCCCCACCCGTGCGTTGCGCAGTGCCGCTAGTCGGCAACAGCGCATATGACGCAAGCGGCGAACCGGCAAAGCAAACGAGGCGGTGTAGATCAAAGACATTCACAGATCAACCGCCAAAACGGCAACAACGTAAATATGGAATGGATAAAAAATAAAATATCGTAATCAAAATGAATAAAGTGACTTTCTTCGATCTATCAAACTTGGATGTAATATTAGAGGAGGCTACCGTTAAAATTTCATACAAATTAACGTTAAAATTAACGTTAGTAAGTTAATGTTAAAATAGTGTTAATGTACCAAATAACGATAAAATTTATACCGTTACCAAAGTATTTAAATGAAATTACCGTTACATAACGTTATTTATTATGATAACTGGTAACGTTAACAAGCCCTGGCAGAAGCAATGCTGGATTTATCCCACAAAAACAAAAAAATTAAATTGCTTTGCTCGCACATCTGTTCTCATTGCTCTTACTTCAAAATCCAGATTTATTTAGCCTTTTAATAACATCATAGTAAATGATGTGAGGGACAAATCTCACACAGTCATGTGGTCTCAAACTAGGATTCCCTGTAATTTGGGAACTAGAGACTTATATACATACCTATTTAAAACACCCAGACACAGAGCAAACAAATCCGTATGTCACACAAATATTTGCCTTGGGCGGGGATCGAACCCCACAACCCTCAGCCTAGCAGGAAAAAGCTAACTACTGAATGCCATTTCTTTTAGTGCCAACTATAAATAACTGGGCAGATATATCTCATCATGCAGCACGAATAACAGTGCTATCCAATGGATAGGCGGCAGACCTGGATATAGATAGATATCCTATTACATAAGTAGAAATCTACTACTGCACAAATAAGAAGCTGGAAGTCTGTATTTCTGAGTTCTGACTATAGCAAACCAAAATTGTCGACATGTCAAATGTTTCAGTTTGCAATGGCATTAGGGAAAATCCTAGTAGAACAAAACTCACCTTTATGATATAACATAGCACCAGATCACACATGTTTGCTTGAATATTATTTTGCAGTTTAGCGATAAAACTAAGAAAATTAAATTCCTCCTCCACTATAGATACATATCAAAATGAATTAATGTTTTCTTCACTGCTGTTATTGTGCTCATCCAAGAAATAATGAGCTTTTTGAGGTTGGCCTGATCTCTAGGAGACCAAAGTGACTAAGCAATCTCAGACTGCAGGTTGTTGTCAATCATGCCTTCATTCCCAGTTGGTCAATATTTGTCCTCTTGTCCGTCCATAATATTTGTAGCCTAGCTTCTCATTATTGCCTTTATCTTTTTTCTTTCAGATGCAAATGCTGCCATTCTGCTGCCATTTGTGTTCTTCGACGTATTTCCTTTGCAAATCCCCAAAGCCCGTAAGCATTGATCCCGAGGCATGACGCAGCACAGGGGTGATTTCTCTGTAGTTCACCTCCATAGGTTTTCATCCTTGGTTACATGTTGTAGCTGCATCTTTGTAAAGGCTCAGCGGCAGCGGTTGTGCCGGATCGGAGCCGATGAAGTCGACCGGCGAGGGTCTGGCCATTTCTTCGAGGTCTCACGGTCGTGGGAGAGATGTCATCTGTCCGATTCTGTCCTAGATATCGCCTTCGCCTTTCAGTTTTGATTCAGTATCCAGTTAACAACGAACTTTTGAAGAGTATGACAACGTAGGGTATTATATTTCCTTTGAGTTTGAGTGAACGCTTGCAATTTTAAAGATTACAACTGTAGGAAACAGATTTTGCAAATGAAATTCAACTATATGTTAACAACGACAAAGTCTTTAACAAGCGCAAATATAAAGTTTTAAGTGAAAATAGCCTTTTTTTTTTTTTAATTTCAATTCTGCTCACCACTTTCCATAGGGATCTGACAAAAAATCGTTCATTATCGGTCTTAATGTATGGAGAAAATTCCGAGTGAATTTAGCTTCAGCCTTCATTTTTTCTGAATCTGAATGTTAAAAAACCTCAACAATGCACGAGCACGAATCACAAAACATAAACATACATAATACGTTCCGTTATTATTTTGTGCCGGAGTGTGTATTAAAGGACGGAAAATCAAATAATCTAATGAAAATTAATGATTATTCTTATCACATAATCAAATTTAATAACAAATAAATGAAAAATACCTTCGTACTATTGAAATATTATTGTTTGGAAAAGGAAAAGCAGAAAAAACGTAGAAAAATATTGCGAATAATAGAACGTCGCCAAATTAATGTCAAAAAACAGCTGACTGTCAAACTAATTCATGTGCGTGTGTTGTGCCGTACCTATATGCGTTGGAATTTTGTTTACATTTTTCGTTAGAATTTGAGTCAAATCTGATTAATCTGATAATACACAAATGCAACAGTGAAAAACTTCATGTTACACATCTTAAAATGACCGTCCACTGGAGCTCGGAAATAGCAAAATGGGAGTACCGAGATCTTCAAGCCACGGCTATGTCGGTGGACTTTAGCGGGAACAACGTGCTGCTGGCCGGGCGTCGCTGGCTGGCCATCAAACAGATCTGCCTGGACGACGAGGCGGGTGATATCGTGACCAAGTACCCGCGGCATAGCAAGTACGATGCGGCTGGCGCTGAGTGGTGCCAGACGTACCACGGACAAAGGTTGTGTGCTATTGCGGTTAGTACTAAAACTTATGATTCTATTGTTATTGATCCACAAAAGTGCTAGGAATTGTGGTTCCATACCATAGGGGCCCAAGAGGACCCTATTATTAAGCCCACTACGCTTACCTATCTGTCTTTGCCTGCGACCATACATACAAAAAAGTAGACCCACAGTTTCATACAAAACGCCTTAAAAACCGTCCAGGAGATGTAATTGCTTGGCATTGGCATTCGTTTATTATGGATAAAAAACACTTGTTTAAATACTTTGTGATTTTACAAAAAAAACTTATAATACAGGGTCTTCGGCAGATGGTTGAAAATACGAAAATGGGGGATAGGTGGGGTCGCCTCCCACCTATTTTGAGAATTAAAAAAAATCTAGGACTTGTAATTTTTTTTACAGGATTTTTTTTCCTTTTTTTAGAAATTTTGCCATTTTTATACCTTTGAACACATGTAACTTTTTGTTTTTTAAAGCTAGCTCCAAAATCTTTTTTTTAATAGACTTTTATAAGATTGTCGGCTCTAAAAAAAATTATGTTTGTTTCAAGTTATTGCTAAAAACAAAAATGTGGGCCCCCGAACTTAAAAAAAAGGTTGAACAAAAATTTAAAAGTCAACTTTGCGATGCATTTAAAAAAAAAATAATGGGGCTGGAAGGCTTCTGTTTTTTTTAAAACATCTCTAAAGCCTAGGCTTTTGAATGGTATGTAATTTGTTTCGGTATCTTTTTTGTAACCGGAGTTGTTAATTTTTTTTACTCAATTGGACCATGTTGACGAAATTCCACTAGTTACATGTTTTGTGAAATGTATCAAATGCAAAGTTGAAAATAATGTAAATACTTACTGTTGGGACGGTTACAAAGAGCAGGTACGTTTTTTTACATTCTTGCACACACATAATGGCTATCTCTTGTCATTTATTGGCATATTGGAGTTAGCACTTCCATATGCCAATAAAATGTCCGCATATTCCGCATTGGTAGATTGAACCATTTTAAACCACAACAAAGTCTTAACAAAACGTCTGATAATAACAAAAAGTGACAAACAACAAAAAAACTTAACAAAATCAAAAACACAGCAAAGTGAAATTAACGAAAACAAAAAAAAAACGTTAACGTTATTAACGTTTGTGATTTTGTTAAGTTTTTTTGTTGTTTGTCACTTTTTGTTATTATCAGACGTTTTGTTAAGACTTTGTTGTGGTTTAAAATGGTTCAATCTACCAATGCGGAATATGCGGACATTTTATTGGCATATGGAAGTGCTAACTCCAATATGCCAATAAATGACAAGAGATAGCCATTATGTGTGTGCAAGAATGTAAAAAAACGTACCTGCTCTTTGTAACCGTCCCAACAGTAAGTATTTACATTATTTTCAACTTTGCATTTGATACATTTCACAAAACATGTAACTAGTGGAATTTCGTCAACATGGTCCAATTGAGTAAAAAAAATTAACAACTCCGGTTACAAAAAAGATACCGAAACAAATTACATACCATTCAAAAGCCTAGGCTTTAGAGATGTTTTAAAAAAAACAGAAGCCTTCCAGCCCCATTATTTTTTTTTTAAATGCATCGCAAAGTTGACTTTTAAATTTTTGTTCAACTTTTTTTTTAAGTTCGGGGGCCCACATTTTTGTTTTTAGCAATAACTTGAAACAAACATAATTTTTTTTAGAGCCGACAATCTTATAAAAGTCTATTAAAAAAAAGATTTTGGAGCTAGCTTTAAAAAACAAAAAGTTACATGTGTTCAAAGGTATAAAAATGGCAAAATTTCTAAAAAAAGGAAAAAAAATCCTGTAAAAAAAATTACAAGTCCTAGATTTTTTTTAATTCTCAAAATAGGTGGGAGGCAACCCCACCTATCCCCCATTTTCGTATTTTCAACCATCTGCCGAAGACCCTGTATAATACACTTAGCGTGCAAAATACAGTAAAAACTTCCTCACTTTATCAGCTTTCTAACAAAGTGAAATAGTTAAAAAAATACAAATTGGTTGCAACAAAACAAATAATTGCTGTCAAGAGGATGATCAAGTCTCATACTACTTTTCAAAAAACATTGTTTCATGTTTTTTTTTAAATTCCAAGATTTATCATGTTTTTCGAATTATCAGACATCTCTGACCTTCTAGCATCATTCATTAACTCTATGAGACTTGAGGCACCCTTTTGAAAATTATCATTGTTTTTTTGTTTGAAATAATTTTTTTTTAACTTTTGGAAAGCTGATAAAATTATTTTTTTCCGTATTAAGTTTTTACCGTATTTTACACGCTAACTGTATTATTTATAACTTTTTTTTAAGTAAAATTACAAAATTATTAAACACTCTCACCGCCATCTATGTATTGAATTTTCCAGTACAGCAAGCCATGCGGGCCGCCAGCGACCCTCGCGGTTGCTATCTTAGCAAGCCACTGTGGAAAATCTGTAACGAGTGCCGCAGGCCGTACGGGAGGCCGGCGGGCTCACTGGTTGTCTTTAATCTTTAAATATTTTGACTGATTTAGGCGCGAAAGTTACGGTACGCCGGCGACCCGTATGGCCCGACAAGCCCGCTCAGCGCAACTTAAGGTGGCTTGCAATACTTCAAATCTTATGACCTGCCGGCGGACCGCATGGTGGTGAGAGTGTTAAACAAATGCATTTGTATACAAAAAAAAAACAAATGCCAATATCTCGAAAACCATGCAATTTTTACTGAACCTGTTTTTCATTATTCTGATAGAGCACCTCAATTTCTGTCATCCCCTTAATTATTATTCATTATTTACTGGGCATCCTTTACATCTGCAGTTGTTTTGAAGACACAACTGGAAACAGGCAAATAGCTATGTTCAACATAATAGGAGAAACATGCATGCGCAATAACATGAAGTGATTCTGTGAGTGGAGTCGTAATAACAATATTTCTTTGTACCTGCCTTTTAATGCTTCGGAGATTTGCCCCTTTAGCAAATAACTCTATATCTGTGGCGGCAACTGTAGTAACCTACGACTGAACCTTAACACAAGCTACGAGAGAACAAAAGAAATACGACGTCAGGAACGCGCTATTATAATTTCTTTTGCGCTGAGTATATATTCGGATACCAATCATCAACATAGATGGCCGATGGGGCAGTAAAGTTCTCGAGTGGCGACCGCGAAAACGTAGCGTAGGCAGGCCTCCCACGCGGTGGACCGATGACCTGGTGAAGGTCGCGGGAAGCCGATGGATGCGGGCAGCGCAGGACCGGTCGTCGTGGAAATCCTTGGGGGAGGCCTTTGTTCAGCAGTGGACGATTTGTGGCTGATATGATGATGATGATGATGATGAATCATCAACGATTGGTTTACAGCTGGACCCCAGGCATACCACCTCGCCTGGCGGAAATATCACCCTTTGCTCTCAGAGAGTAGAAACATACTGTTCCTATTACTATTCTAGGACTATTCTCATTAACCGAAATAAAAAGCTATTAGGTATTGCTACAAAACTTTCATTTGTTTTACTTTCTAAGTAATATTACCATAATAATACCATTCCATATCATGTCAATCTTTCCTGGCTGGCTCGTGTTGAATAATATCGTATCGCGATTTATTGCCCCCCTAAGGCAGGGAATGGAGTCTCAATCTTCATCATCATCATATCAGCCAAAAAACATCCACTGCCGGACAAAGGCCTTCCCCAAGAATTTCCATGACGACCCATCATTGGGTATTTTTGCCGGTCCTAAGTCTGTATAAAGTAGAAATTTCGAATCATTAAATTTACTTACTTAATTTAAAAAGGCAATCAACATACGTTTTAATAATTACTTTTGTTACTAGTTAATATTTATAATGTATGGCCGCTAGCGGGGGCGCAAATGAGGTGCTTGTCTAGGGCGTTCTCGACATTTAATCTGCCTCTGGCCCTACCCCAACAATAGGTCTCAATGGACAACAGACTTGGGTTTTTACTTTTTAGTTTTTTTTATTCACAATTGGTAAACCCTTGACAACATCTCACCTAATAGTAAGTGACGATGTTGCGGTAGATGGAAGCGGGCTCACCAAGATTCCCCAACGTAATGGGGAATTAGCTATCTTATCTTCATGCCGGAACACACTAATGATATCAACATTGATATTTGGCGGCAAGACTTAGATAAGATGGTGGTAGCTAGCCAAGCGGGCTTAGAAAATGCCCTACCATCAACCAAACCAAGTCTTACAATTGACCCCACCTGGAATCGAACCCGCGAAGTCCTGTATAAATCCAGTGAACTTTGCCTCTGGGCTATGGAGGCGGTTAAAATATAAACAAGTTCATACTTTAGCCTGTTATATATATAAAAATAATAAATAAATATTTTTTTATTGTACAAGAGAAAGATTACAAAGACTGTGAACCTTAACTCCTAAACTAAGTAGAAACCTGTATTTCAGGAGTTAATGACTCCCCTGATATAAATTACAATATTTAATTTTATTTTATTTTGTAAATATTTATTTAGATACTCTTAAATTAGGTTAGTTACATAAGCAAAATAAATAAAAAACTGAATAAAGTAAAAAAAATATATATCTGTAACGTAAAGAACAAGAAATAGTTTTTACGAAGATATGCGTGTGTGTGTGTGTGTGTGTATGTGTGTGCGTGTGTGTGTGAGTGCGTGTGTGTGTGTGTACGTCAGCCTGTGCATGCATATGTTTTATGCTATTAAATCGAAAAGGTTTTGATATACATACTGTGACAATTTATTTGTAGAGTAATCAACTAGTGGACATATATGAATGGCGAAATGGTAATGACCTTACATGCGTTAACTCACTGAAAGGCCACACCCGAGTCGTCAGTGACACACATTTTCATAGACAAGACCATAATCTGATAGCCACCTGTTCCATAGACACATTCACACATTTGTGGGACCTCAGAGATGTGAGGAAGCCTGCAGTATCGTTGTGTGCTGTTGGTGAGTTATCATTATTTGGTTTATTTACATATTTTTTTATTATTATAACAGCTCATATACGTCCCCACCGAGGGGCTCGAGCCTACCCTGAATCAGGGCGATTAGGCCTTAGTCGACCACGCGGGCCCAGTGTGGGTTGGTCGACTTCACACACAACCTTTGAGTTTCTTCGCAGGTGTGTGCAGGTTTCCTCTCGATGTTTTCCTTCACCATTAAAGCAATTGGTAAGTCGTATGTACGTAAGTTTTTGAAAAACTCATTGGTACATTGGCCGTCCAGATTTGAACCCGGTACCTCTGGTTAGATGGACCGAGTCGTTACCGGTTGAGCCACCGACGCTTTTTTTTAATTTACATATTAAAACAAGTTTATTACCAAAACACATTGATTCGGCAAAAGTTAAGTTAAGTTGTTTAGTTTTATTAGGCTAGGTTAAGAAAGGCCAAGGTATAATGGATCTAAAACTTCTTTCAGCTGGTGCTTCGCAAGTCCAATGGAACAAAGTTGCTTCTCATATAGTAGCTACTGCTCATGATGGGGATATCAAAATTTGGGATTATAGAAAAAACTCAGCCCCCATACACTACATATCAGCGCATCTATGTAAGATCCATGGAGTAGACTGGAGTCCACATCATGAGTACCAGCTAGTCACCTCTAGTCATGACGGCAGTATAAAGTACTTCGACATCAACAACGCTAGGAGACCAGAAAATATTATAATGACTAACTTCCCTGTTTGGCGCGCTATCTATACGCCATTCGGCAGCGGGCTCTTGACTATTGGAGTCGGCTGGGGAGGGCTGCCCAGGGCTGAGCAAGCTGGTGTCATAGGCGTTTGGGTAGGAGGCACACTCACACACAGGCTCGTAGGGCACACAGACACAGTACAAACAATGGTGTGGAGACCCAACACATCGCCGTCGAACTACCAACTGATAACATGGGGTCGAGACCAGTCCCTCAGAGTGTGGACAATACAGCCATCTCTACTGAAGATGTGCAATCACTTCTTGCCTGATGATTCGGATCATGATGAGGATAACCACAGTGACAGTAAGTATACAATTTTGTCTAACCTAATACTTTTTTTTTCCCAATTGGTAAGCCCTTGGCATCATCTAACCTGATGGTAAGTGACGATGATGCCGAAGATGGAAGCGGGCTTACCAAGATTCCCCAACGCCATGGAGAACTGACTATCTTATCTTCAAGCCGGAACACATCAATGTTGTTAACACTGATGTTTGGTGGCAAGACTTAGATAAGATGGTGGTAGCTAGCCAAGCGGGCTTAGAAAATGCCCTACCACCAACCAAACCGAGTCTTACAAGATGACCCTACCGGGAATCGAACCCGCGACCTCCTGGTGTGAAGCGAATGTACTAACTATTACGCCACGGAGGCTTAATTTTGTCCTGAAATTTTTAATATGAAAAATATTTAACAACTTCTAATACGAACTTTTCAGCGGTCAGTTATGCTTCTACAGTGGAGTCCGTGACCGATCTCTCAAACGAAAATAAAGGCTTTATTGAAATGGTAATTCAACTCCTATTAATTATATCTTTTTAATCTTTCTCTACAAAAAAGTGAATTATATATTTTAATTACTATTTTTCAGAACAAAATGTCAACTAAGGCAACAGCCTTAATAGACGCCGAGTTTGAATCCATACGTGAAATGGCAAACATAGAGGTCACAGACATGGATACAGAAACCAGAACTTGCCAGATTCACTCTGAACGCAATGGTTATACTGCCAATGTCCAAGTTACATTCCCGAGAAATATATCTGATCAGACTATACCGAAGTTTTCCTGGCTCTCGGGGACCAATGTGGATGGGCCTACCACTATCAAAATCCTTCAGTCTTTAAACAGGACAGCGTATCGAAAGAAAAGAGAAGGACATAGATGTCTGTTGCATTGTTTAAAGATATTAGCTAGCTCTATTGATGAGGTAAACTTCAACAACAGAATCCAAAAAACATTTGTCTTAGGTGTAGTTAGCTAAATTGTACCTTGTAATTTCAGATACCAGTTAAATCTAGTGACGATTCGGATTCAATGAAGTCTAGTCAAAGGAGTCAGTCGGAGAGCGAAAATGCAGGTGATGCTTGTATACCATTCCCAAGGACGTGCGGTGCAGTGTGGTGCGGCGTTAGCACTTTAGTCGTGTTCAACCGACCTGCGAACGCGAGAAGATTGTCTTTGAAACATGAGACAGGAACGCCAAGGTCAATGTCCTCGTTGTCCCTGACTCCGGCCTTGTTTGGGACGGGGTATTCGTCAGTGTCGCCACATGCTACAACTACTCCTTCGCCAACAAACGCACCGGGCTTCCCGCAATTACATCATAGACACGCATCGAATTCCATTACGACGTTCTACTTTCAAGATAGATGGGTGAGCTTATGTTTTAATAGGTACTCCTTTAATTATAAAGGTTAGTTAGTTATAACTAGCTGTGCCTATGACTTCGTCCGCGTGGAGGTTTTGAATTTTCCCACGGGAAGTCTTAATTTTTCCGAGATAAAAAGTATCCTACATGTTAACCCGGGCTATAAGGAACCACCATACAAAATTTCATCAAAATCGGCCTTGTATATTTGGCGTGATGCGCGAACATACAGACAGACAAAAAATCCAAAAGTTGTTGTTTTGGCCTCTATATCGTCAATACTGTTATTATTAAAAATATTTAATGTACAGACACGGCCCCTTTACAGTTTTGTTTAATATAATAATATAATGTATAGATTAGAGGGTCCGTAATGTAGGGACACACCTAAGGATATACATTATATACTTAAACCTTCCATATGAAACACTCCATCCATTGTTGAAAACCGTATGAAAATCAGTTTGGTAGTTTTTCAGTTTATGGTGTTTAGACAGACAGACAGACAGACGCGGTGAAGTGACTTTATTTTTTATAATTAGGGGTAAATAGACGATAATTTTCAACAGCTGATAGAAGACCTCATGGCGGTTCCCAAAAACGAAAATCATGTCATATGAAAATGTCTTGGTTTTCGAGAAAACATAAAAATAAAAACATACCTATATTTTTTTTATCTGATAATTGTAATTTTTTTAATTTAATTTTTTTGTCCCTTTTACTTGCTCCTTGCAATGCCTTACCTTCTAATCGAAAACATGGGGATGGGGGGACGGAGGATGGGTGCCAGCCGGGCTGTTTGGGACAAGATCAGGTACAAGGTCACTTACCATCAGGTGAGATAATGGCAAGGGTTTACCAATGAATTTAAAAAAAATAAAAAAAAGTAGTAGGTAACCTTTCTAAGGTGAGTACGTATCCGTGTGCCCGTTGATTAGAAATTTTGATAGTAAACAGTCATAAACCCTTTCTATGTGTAAATTAATACCAATTCATATCAAAATTGAATGCAAAAATAGTAAAAAAAGTCTTTAATAAAAAAAAAAAGTTGTAATTAGCTCCTGGTTCAAGTTGATAGATAATAATATCAGCTGCCTTTATTGTAAAACACTATTCTAAAATCACAAATGTCTGCAATTTTTTCAGAATATTGGCAGCCATGTACGACGTTTTCACATTACACGAGATTAATTAATTGTTTTTTTTTTAGTTAAGAGTTAAAAATATTATTTTTATTTATAATATTTTTAATTAATAGACCGCGGAGCGCAACAGCTGTTTCAATTAAACCGTTTATCCTGCAAGGCGAAAGTTATTGGTTTTTGTATTTTGATTCAACACTCGAAACTAGGCAGTCAAATGTGCGCATACCCAGGCCCAACTCAAACGGTGACTACATGCACGATTTCGCTTGTATTTGCCATCTATATTTTTACTCCTGGAACAGCTTCTGGTCTTCATGTTACCGAACGCGTTGGCCAAATGCGCGGGTTAGAGGGATATATACTCCTGGAACAGCTCCTGGTTTCCATATTACCGAACGCGTTGGCCAAATGCGCGGGTGAGAGGGATAATTACTCCTGGAACAGCTCCTGGTCTCCATATTACCGAACGTGTTGGCAAAATGCGCGGGTGAGAGGGATAATTACTCCTGGAACAGCTCCTGGTCTCCCTGTTACCGAACGCGTTGGCCAAATGCGCAGGTGAGAGGGATAATTACTCCTGGAACAGCTCCTGGTCTCCATGTTACCGAACGCGTAGGCCAAATGCGCGGGTGAGAGAGATAATTACTCCTGGAACAGCTCCTGGTCTCCATGTTACCGAACGCGTTGGCCAAATGCGCGGGTCAGAGGGATAATTACTTCTGGAACAGCTCCTGGTCTTCATGTTACCGACCGCGTTGGCCAAATGCGCGGGTGAGAGGGATAATTACTCCTGGAATAGCTCCTGGTCTCCATGTTACCGAACGCGTTGGCTAAATGCGCGGGTGAGAGGGATAAAGCTATGGCTTTGTCCATAGGTTTGGGCTTTCAACCTATACCTAGATTACAAAAGGGATTATTATAAACACTTCTTTCTTGTTTAACCTATAGCTTTGTCCGACACTCGGGCATATCGTACCAAGCTTTACCCCAATTCCAATTCCAAGGACTAGTATTTTTGTAAACACTCATTTTTTCAAATACAATTTTCGACGCATAGGTTTGGGCTTTCAATCTATACCTAGATTACAAAAGGGGTTATTATAAACACTTCTTACTTGTTTAACCTATAGCTTTGTCCGACACTAGGGCGTATCGTACCAAGCTTTACTCCAATTCCAAGGACTAGTATTTTTTTAACACTATTTTTTTTTTCAAATACAATTTTTGACGCATATAGAGCCCAAAAATTAAATTCAATGATGTTCTGTCATTTTTTTCTGCTTATTTAACTTTTTAAACCCCAAATACAAATTTAGTTACATTTTAATATGGGAACTTTAATATTGATAATAAATGATAAGGTCCATTGTGGGACATTTGTATGACCGCAGAAGTCGCATGGGCGGCGCGCCGGCAGCATGCGTAGCCGTGGCAGCATCTCCGGCTGCCAGCCACCGCGTGTGGTGCTCTACGCGGCCCCCAACCTCTTCCCGCTTAATAGGAGCCTCGCCGAGAAATACCTCATCAATGCTGACGATCCCATCCGTATGTTCCTTCAAATATCTACAACTAATAAAACCGGCTAAGTGTGATTCGGACTCGCGCACCGAAGGTTCTGTACCACACCCCTTTGGCTAAGGAACCTTAAAAACATCAACAAGTACAACAATGATACTTAATTCATTTCAATCGAAAGACATGAACGAGAGCGACAGTAAACGGATTTTCTTTCATTCAGTTCGGGATCCATAGCGCGAATCCGACTCATACTTGGCCGGTTTTTATTATTTGTTGTTTTACTTTAGTCATATATATTAGCTTTAGAGTTATGCTAGAGCAAAAAAAACAGGTTTCTGTAAAGGCTTCAGCACCAGACCACAATATGCATACGCTGCTGCAGATCATACTGAAGACCCAAGAATATAATCAGCTACTATGCTTGGCATTTGTGGATTATAAGAAAGCCTTTAATTCGATTGAGACGTGAGCTCATAGGCTGTGCTATAGTCTTTCCAGTGGTGCCAACTTGACCATCGATATATCAAAGTGTTTGTACGAAAACACCACCAAGTCGGTCCGCCTTTAAGACCAGAGTTCTAATCCTATCCAGCTGCAGCGAGGGGTGAGACAGGGAGACGCTATATCTCTGAAACTGTTCACCGCCGCCATGGAAGATGTTTTAAATCCTCTGGACTGGGGTGGACTCAGCATCAATATCAACGTACTTTACCCACTTCGATTCTCTGACGATATCGTGGTCATGACTGAGACCCTGGAAGACCTAGGCACATTGCTTGATGGTCTCAGTCAGTAGTGCGTCTCAAAAAGTGGATCTTAAGAATATGGACATGACAGGAATTATGTCAGATTTTCGTGTCTCACCCACTCCTCTGAAGGTTTGAGACTCTACACTCGAAGTTGTTGACGAATGTGTATGTGTGACAAACAGTCCAGTTAAGTAAGTCCAACTTTGAGACAGAAACCAATCGTCGAATACAGCTCGGCTGGGCAGATTTTGGGAAGCTTCGCAATATCTTCACGTCCCAATACCGCAGTGTCTCAAGTATGTGTTTCCATTACATACGGAACTTAAACATGGAGCTTATTATGTGCGTCATGAGAAGGCTCAAGGTCACCTAAAGGATGATGGAGCGTGCTATGCTCGGAGTTTCGCTAAGTCATCCAATCAGAAATGAGGAGATCCGTAGTAGAACCACAGTAACCAACGTAGCTCTCAGAATCGCTTATCTTAATTGGCAGTATGCGGGGCACAGAGCTCGTAGATCAGATGACCCCTGGGGTAGTATAGTAGTCGAGTGGCGACCACGCACCGGAAGACGTAGCGTAGGAAGTCATCCCACTCAGTGGGTAATTTTTCGTTTTGCAGACAGATCATATTAAGAAACCAACAATTAACCGAATTCTTGTTTAGAACTTTTACACTACGACCGCGCAGATTATGTTTTTTATAAGAAATAAAAGGTATAGTCATGTGAGGATGTTTTATACTTATACCTAATTATTCCAATCTCCGTATAGGTCAAACAAAAAGTCAATTGTTTTTCATAAAGTTGTATTTTTCTAGAAATGTGTGAGCGAAATGCAAAAGTAGCGACGGAAGAAGGCGAAAGTTCGCTCGCGCACGCGTGGGGTCTGGCGGCGCAGGCGGCGCGCGCGCTGCGAGCGCCCGTCGCCGACCACGTGGTCTCGTCCGAGGAGAGTATGGGTTGGGTCGGACACCCACTGTGCTGCAACCTGCTGCAGTCTTTGTGAGTCACTAGTATTAAAAACCTTTGCAATAGGAGCGCAAAAACACTGGTAGGATCTGTTGGCTTTAACAGTCTTTGCTGGCGCCTGTTCCCGATCTCGTGGTCTATTCCGCGGAGAGCATAGTCTTGGTCGGATACCCACTGTGCTGCAACCTGCTGCAATCATTGTGAGTTACAAGAGCTCACTTGTGCAGGGGTGGGATCTGCTGGCTTTAACAGTTTTTCTGACGCCCGTCCCCGACCTCGGACCAGCTGCAATAAGGACATTAAAATCTTAAGATAAGTGCTGCAACCTGCTGCAATCATTGTGAGTTACAAGAGCTCACTTGTGCACGGGTGGGATCTGCTGGCTTTAACAGTTTTTCTGACGCCCGTCCCCGACCTCGGACCAGCTGCAATAAGGACATTAAAATCTTAAGATAATAAAGAGCGCAAAAGATAAAATATAGGAGGGTGCAAGCTCATCTTGTGCACGGGTGGGATCATTTGACTTTACCAGTAATTGCTGGCGCCAGTCCCCGACCACGTTGCCTCCTCCGATGAGAGCATAGACTCGGTCGGACAGGCCTTGTGCTTTGTGAGACATCGCCACTATCATTTCGTCTGCCATAATCATATTAGGGAGTGGGATTCCTTGCCTGCGTCAGTGTTTCCCGACTTACCGTGAATTTAGAGTGAATAGGCATTATTTAAGTTTGAGTGTGCCATCCTCGGCTACATCATCAATTTCCATCAGGTACGATGCAGTCAAAATCACTTAGGTTTTTATTTTAAAAAACCAAGGTAGGCCCGCCCCCAACGTGTGTCATATGCATTTTATGCCCTACGCATCCAGCTGTCTCCAGCAAAACTTCACAAATCATAGCTTCACTTAGCTGAGGGTGGTGCCATTTTTCGATTGCCTAAATGCGGTCTCTACTTGTCTTTTTCTCAAATGAGGTCTTGTGAGTCACTAATGAAATGCTATTGAAGCAGATTAGTTCGCAAAAACTGCAACAGAGATGCATTAATTCGTTGCCACGATCGATAAAAGCCATATTCCAGCCTAAAGATGCATCGCCCGAACATGAGTAATGACTTCAAACTCTTTGTTGTAGAATCTCGCACTATGCCAAAGCGTCAGACTTACAAATGGCAGCTATGTTAGCGTGTGCCTTCGCCATCTTTAACGACACTAACAACTCAAGCTCACAATCGACTATCAGTAACTCTAGTGTAAGTATATTCTACAGATTCTCGTACACTCTCTGAAAAAACCCTTGATTCAACTTGATGAGAAAGAGCTAAGATCATCCTTTAATAATGATTAAGCATTGCTTTAGATTGAATCTGTCCCTCTTTATCTAATTGTGTGGCGTTAATTATATAAGCTTTTAATAGGTCGGGGAAAAAGTTTCTTCATATTTTTTAAGTCTAAATTTGTAATCAAATCTCTTTGCTTGTATAATTTGTACCTGCCTGGTTATAATAAAATTAAAAAGGTGAACATTCGAAATTTTAATTTAAAAATCCCGGCCATTTTTCATTGTTTAAATTGAATTATTAATTTTTCAATTTAATTTTTTACTGTTTATTCTGTACTATTCTTTTTTTATTGTACAGTTAAGCATATTTGATTGATGGTTTTATCTGTCTACCAAAATGAGTGAAAGTAACGAAAAAATTCGCTATATTTTGAAATTTTATTACATAAATTTGAAAATGCAACGCAGGCCGCGAATAAAATGTGTTTTGTTTATGGACCTATACAATATCAGTCAGTAGCTCAAACTTGTTTAAGGCCCAGTGGTACTTAAAAATCTGTCTTTTTCTTTTTCTTTACGTGTAAAGAGGGAATAAAATAACCACACTTTTGCACTTTTTCGATGTTTTCGTTTTTATTTTCATCATATTTATCTTAAATAAAAATCCAGTCGATGTTTTCCCTTCAGTCACCTTTGAACTTTATTTTAGTAAATAAATCATATTATCAAATTACTTATTTTAAGAATAAAACCGAAAATAGACGATAAAGTGGCTCGAAAAGAGGTACCTTTGCGAAATTATTCTATCGAGCCAACTTTATTAAATCGTGTTTCCATTCGATATAGTCCCTCGTAACTATTCTCAATAATACCAACATGTTTTCCTAGATTTTAAATTTACTGTTAACTGTGTTAACTACTTCAAAAATGAATTCTAAAAACCTGTTTAATTGGATTTTCAGGTATCACTGCGCCTTAAAGCGTTCCTAGACTGGAAATTGTAAAGTTCAAGATGCAGCTCGCACTGGTCGCCCTGTTTGAATTTGCATACAAAATACGAAGAAACTTTTTCCCCGACCTAATATTTATCCCCCGGCCTCTGACCACTTGTACAGTGCCTTTCTTCGAGTTTTTTTACTTTAATATTATTAGTTGTAATGGTTCTCTTTAATTACACTGCATACTTACTTTATTTTTATGTGTCTTAAACGTTTTCATTCCCGTGGTTCTTATACAGAGTGTAACAAACTAGGTGTAGAACCCGTTAATTGGGAGTTCTACTCATTATATTGAACAACTTTCCCCCAAGGAACACATAATCAATTCTCAAAAAAAAAATGGATCCTCTATGGAGGTTATACTTTGCCGAAATCGCAAAAAAAATTGAACAATTTTTTTTCGTAGAACAAATGTTGTTCAGTACGATGAGTAGAAGACCCAGTTTACGGCACCTACACCAATTTTATTACACCATGTGTACTTAACGTATAAACACATTTTAGGGCAACGGCACATCCCCCTACAGCACAGTGAACCAATACAGCGAGATCAGCACGGAAGGCTGGACTCTCCCCATAGTTCTGCGCAGCAGCTCTTGCTCCGAAGCTGAGAACTTCTACACAGAGCTAACTCTGTCCAAGTCTGAGAGGCACAACGCGTGTGTACTGGACGAGGCGACTGTACACTTGTACCATTGCTTCAAGAGGGCATACGCCGATGTTCTGCATCGGTGGCAGCTACTCTATAGGAGGACTGAAGTTTGTATTTAACCATCGTAATCATCTAAACTAACACTCGAAGTTGTTGACAAATATTTCTCATCATCATCATATCAACCGGAAGACGTCCACTGCTGGACGAAGGCCTCCGTGGCCTTCACCAAGTTGTCAGTCCACCGTGTGCGAGGGCTGCCCACGCTACGTCTGGTACTGGTCAAATAAGGATACCTGGGACAAAGAGTCGCAATATCTTCACATCCCAAATACCGCAGTGTCTCAATACTAAAGTCATTGAGCAGAGTGTGTTGCCAGTGATAGCATGCGGAATTAAATATGGTAGTTTACTATCAGTATGAGCCACATAAGAAGGCTCAGGGTCACCCAGAGGGCGATGGAGCGAGCTATACTGGAAGTTTCCCTACTTGACCGAATCAGAAATGATTAGATCCATTACCAAGTTACCGACATGATATCAGCTCATATACGTTCCCATCGAGGGGCTCGAGCCTACCCTGAATTAGGGCGATCGGGCCTTAGTCGACCACGCTGGCCCAGTGCGGGTTGGTCGACTTCACACACAACCTGTGAGTTTCTCCGCAGGCGTGTGTAGGTTTCCTCACGATGTTTTCCTTCACCATAAGAGCGTCGGATAAACGTACATATGAAATCTAAATTCGAAATCACATTGGTACGTGGCAGGATTCGAACCACGACCTCCCGGACAGGAGGCGGCGGCCCTAACCGTTACGCCACCGACAATTACCGTTACCGACATAGCTCTCAGAAATCGCTAAACTTAAGTGGCCACATGGTGCACATAGCTCGCAGAACAGATAGCCGTTGGGGCATTCCCTCTCGTATATCTACCAGATACGCTAGAACTACCACGTTTATGATATAGCGTCCCCACTTACCAAAGTTCTCGCACTGGAAGACGTAGCCCACGGGACCCACTCCTACTCGGTGGACCGAGGACATGGTTAAGCGCAGGTTCGGTCGTTCTGGACATCCTTGGGGCAGGCCTTTGTCCAGCAATGGACGTCTTTCGGCTATGATGGTAAAACCTATGTTTTATTCAAGAAAATAATATAGATCTTAATCATTAGAGATTGCTATAATGAGAATCGTGATCCCAAATATTGTCTTGCGCCGGGTAGTATAAGGTCGATTAAAATTAGATCGTGCTAAGTGAGAATTACTCAGATTTTTGTTTGGAACTAAATAATGTCGCCTCGAAATTGTGTAATAGACCCCCTTTTTTCAAGGCTATATAATGATAATTCAAGTGATTTAAGCACAATTTAATATGTTCAAGTAAAGCAATTTTCGTAAAATAGGGATTATCGTGTTCTTGTTCTTATATGGCTTTTGTTTCTAAAAGTTACAATTATGTACGTTTTGCACGATTTTCGTATCAGTATCAGACAATATTTTTCGTAGGATACTGACGCTTCAGTTTCAACATTTGTTAGTAATATAAATGTCGGCGACTGACCGTAAAATTGGGCCAATTATGAAATGCCCGGGCGTATCATAAAGGTGCTCTGAAAAAACTACGGTAAGGTTCGTTTAGCATGTCTGGTGCTACCATAAAAAGGCGACTTAATTTTTTCTGCGATTCCTCTATGATATTCCCGGGCATCTTATGATCTGTCAAATTCTTACGATCGGCCGTCGACATAAACATTCCCTTTGAGTTTGAATTTCTAGTAAACATCCTTATAATCCCACTGTCTTATATCCAACACAGACTAGCTCGTAAAATAGAAGCTGTCCGATCCAAGTCGTTGTGGACCGGACGACGGAAATAACGCTCTTATTCCTTTTGACTCTATTGTCATCTCTGTACAGGTGATGAAACTAGTTCGCTCGAAACACGACAACCAGCCGGCCAAGTATATTGGGCCGGAACTAGCGGCCGAATGTGCGGGCTGCGGCGGAGTGACGCGCGAAGCGGCCTGCAACTCTTGCAGGCGTCTGGCGCTCAAGTGTGCTGTGTGTGCGTTAGGCGTGAAGGGGCTGGCGTGCGTGTGTGCGTACTGTGGACATGCGGGACACGCGAAACACATGCTAAGCTGGTATGTAACAAGGCAAAGTATAATCTATGGATAGAGTCCGCGTGGGGTGTGCCCTCAGCTTTTGCAGGTGTCTGGTATTCAAGTGTGCGGGCTGTGTGTGCGTTAGGTGTGAAGGGCTGGCGTGCGTACTGCGGACATGCGGGGCACGCGGAGCACATGTTTTGCAGGTGAGTATGTGTCAATTACGGGCATAGTGTTATTTATCGATAGAGTACGCGAGGTGTGCTCGCGACTTTTGCAGGCGTCTGAAGTTCAAGTGTGTAGGCTCTGTGCGCGATAAGTATATGAAGGGTCTGGCGTGTGTGCGTACTGCGGTATGCGGGACACGCAAAACACATCTTTGCTGGTGAATATTTCCCAATTACAGTCTATCGATAGAATACGCGGGGTGTTACCTCAACTTTTGCTGGCGTCTGTTGTTTAAGTGTGCTGTGTGAACGTAAGGCGTAAAAGGGCGGGCATGTACTGCCAATACGCGAAACTTACACATAATGAATCTCGCCATAGTTCACCGTAAATCATGTAATCTCGCGGTAGTGATATAAAATCAAGAAGGGGCTTAAAACTCTTGCAGGTAGGTTTATATCACCCACCCAGCGTTTTATATCAACCTATATACCTTTGTAAGCAGCGTCTTTCATAGAAGTTTGATGTCGTAAGTTACAGCTTACTAGAAGGAGAGTTTTCTTCGAAGCGCAGCCGAAAAAGTGGGTCTAAAAATGTTACATGTTATTTTATGTAAATGTGATTTTTTGAATTTTGTAGCCTATGGGTTTTTTTGACTGACAATAAATGAATTAATATTATTATTATAAATCCCTATTGTATGTCGATTGCAAGAATTTGAGTTTGATTTCATGAAATAATTACCTAAACATACTGAACAGTTACTGTTGGAACGTGACATTCGAACGTTTATTTCGCCAGACAGAAGTGTTGTGAATTTCCACCGCGTCTTGACTTTCCTTGTCCGATCGGCATAGTAAAACATTTTTATCTTAACTTTAGGTGCCTCAAAACTTGGATGACGACGCGACGCCCGTGTTTTGCGTTGATATTCTTAAGTTTAGTATATGCGCTCAAAATGTTAACAAACTGGCCTTTCCTAAGTAATATTCTTAGCTTCGAGCGACGAAGGAATAAAAGGTTATATGTAATGGTCCGAAAAAGTGACTACGAGATTTTGACAAAAATGCACTCTAGGTACCAAAAAAGTGTTCTTTAATTTTCAACCGACTTCCAAAAGGGAAGAGGTTCTCAATTCGACTGTTTGTTTTTTTTTGTATGTTACGCGATATATTCGCAGATTGTGAACCGATATTCATGTTTTTTGTTGTTTTTTTTTCCGAGTTTGTCCCATATAAATTTTATCACAATCAGCCTAGTACTTTATTAAAAAATTAACAAAAACCACAATAATAATGCAAATTTGTACTTAGTTGTTGCGATGGACGTCGGTTTTTTAACGTGTTTAGCGTTTTCAATTATTTGTTTATAGATTTTAAAAAAATGCTGAACCGATTTTGATAAAATTTGGCACAAAGATATTTATCTGCTAGCGGTACCTCCATAATATTTAACTTACCTTCCATACAAAAAATGATTTTCTCAAAAATGACGCTAAAGATGATTCTCAAATTTTCGTCATAGACGAGACTTATTAACACCTAAAATATGTCATATGTCTACATCTGTGAAAACTCTGAGAATGGTATATCCCATACAAATTGAAAAAATTGAAAAGACCCATACAAATGGAATCTTGCGAGAAGGTACGTTGTCCGTTCAGTTTATTTTCTTGTAACGCAGGTTTTCGCAGCGCGACACGTGTCCCACGGGCTGTGGATGCAAGTGCTTGGCGGAGGGTGCCGCTTGGAAGGGCGCCAAGTACGTCTAGCGGGTGCAAATGCTTGGCGGAGGGCACCGCTTGGAAGAGCAGCAAGTATGTCTAGCGGGTGCAAGTGCTTAGCGGAGGGGCGCCAAGTACGTTAGCGAACAAGGTAAATGTTAGCAATACTCTACTACTTTTTAGTCATTTTACTGCCAAGCCAATTTTCGCGTGCTTTTTAACAAATAAAGTTAAAAATTGTGTAGCATATTACTATCGGTGAGGTTCAAGTGCTTTGTAACTTATAATCCGTTGTAAATATTTAAATAATCATTTGTATTTTATAGAAAATTAATTATGTACAATTTACTTTGACCTTAGTGAAATTTTAAGCTACCTTTCAATAATTAGTATGTACATAGTTACCTAAGTCTTAAGCGTTTTTATAAATAGTCGACAAATTAAATAATAATGACAAAATACAATTCATAATTTTATTTAACAAATTACATTTCAAAGTACGTTCGTACTTTATCTGTACATAAACTATAACATAATGACAGTGCGCGTGAATAGAGATTTGTTTAGTGATTCCATGAAAGAATTGAAAGAGTTTAGTTTGCATCAGTCTTTTATAAGCATTTTATAAGTGAGGGACGAGTTTTTGTTTCTTATCATAATAATTTGAAGAAAACAAATCCTTTGTATGTGTACTTACGAGTAGTACGACCATTTAACATAGAATGCCCTCACAAGACGTAATGTTTCAGAATCCTATGTAGCCTGGGCATACATATACATGTTTTTTGTCCTGGGCCTAGTCTGTGTATCTGTACTATAGATAGATACACTCAACGGCACAGTTGTGATGATGACAAAATGATGATGTTGTCAAAAATCCTTACTAATATTATAAATGTGAAATTTTGTTTATTTGCTACCTCTTCACGCTTCCACGCCTCAATCAATCTTGACGAAATGTGGCATGCAGATAGCCTCGGTCATGCATGGGGAAGGACACAGGCTATTTTATATCCTGTGAAACTAGCATAGTCCGATACAGTTACTTCTTCTTCTTCAAATTTAAGAGCTAATGCTCTTGTCGGTGGAGCAATCTCCAATTTTTCTATACAGTTACTAAAGGAACTAAAAAAACTCATTTTTTGGTCTATTTCTTTAACATCGCAATGGGAGCAACGGATCGTTGTGATTTTTTGCACAAAGATGAATGAGGGGGTGAGAAATGATATAGGCTACTAATTAGCATAGCCCGAAATAGTTCCCGAGGGATCTGAGGAAAACTCATTTCCAGCCTCGCTCACGTCGGCGTCGCAACGGAGCAACGGATTGACGTGATTTTTTGCATAGCAATAGTTGAAGGAGTCTGTGTCCCTAAGATAGCGCGGTTAATTGTGCCACACGATAAGAGAGAGAGGGGTTGGGAAGTGACCTAGACTGTTAATTAGAGTAGCCCGATGTAGTTCTCGAGGGATCTGAAGGAAACTCTTGGTAAGCTCGCGAGCCAATTGCTACTCCTGCACTACTCACTATTAAAGACAGTCATAAAAACGATGCCCACGCGTGTGAAGCCGCGTGCAAAAGCTAATAAATTATAAACTAGAGATCATTAAATTTCTCTCCTTTTGAAATTAAAAAGAACTTTTTTACTCGCTTTGTTTTCTATCAAGCCTTAAATTTTTAATGTATCAAAACCAAAAAATAAGCAGGCCGATACATAAATGACGCCACTTCGCTATTTAACTATGCCTTCACTTCTAGCTATTTCAAAATTATTATTTTTTTAAACAAATGTCGTGTTTGACAGAAGTGACTAGCAGTCATGATCCCTATTAACGAAACCCCAATTTTTTTTAATAAAGTTTCGTATAAAGGGACGTCCAAATAGCAACGATTTTTATTTATCAGGATAAGAAAGGAAACTACGAAGCGCAGTCATTAGGTTAGATCCCTCCCTACAAATATGTCGAATAGTACAACACTGCACACGGTAAATTCGCAAATTTTCCATACATTCTGCGGAAAAATCATGCTCTTTGTTTTAAGCACTGCGGAGTTCCCGAGAGTCAATTGTTTCCTTACTTTTATTCATATAAATAAGTAATCGTAGCTGTTTGGACGTCCCTGATAAAATTTAAATGTATTTTAATATATAATTTTAATGTATTGAGAAAATTTGGGTGTTTAGTTATTTGTGCCGCTGAGTGTATTTACAAATAAAATCCTTTATTCCCCCTTTCATATGATTAGCTTTGTTTTCTAGTAGGTATCAACTTGATTCAATAATCGCAACACAACATGATCTAATAAAATTTTCATTCATATTAATGGGTGGGTAACTACCTCCATTTAACTTCATATTCGCTATAGTTAGCATTACAAAAGCTTTTACATTAAACTATTTTAATAAAGTACACAATCTTACAAGTTATTGGACAACCCGATGACCAAAGTGGAACTTATTTGTCCTTTACTTTATCTAATCATTTCATTACCTACAGGTGTATCACAAGCTATCATTGCAAAAGTTCCCTTAGAAATACTTGAACTTATACTAGTTACAAAAATTTTCTTGTTGAGTATTTTAAAATGCAAAATAATTTAACAACTACATACAAGGAATTATATTAATTAAAAACTAATCAAGAAGACACACATGCTATTTTTTTATTTTGAAAGATATCAGCAAATTATTTATTAACTGCAACACTGCGTTATTACATCACACTTATGTTATAAACGCGAAAGTATGGATTTTTCTTGTCCCACGTTCACGCCTTAACGGCTGATTGCATTTGGATGAAATTTAGTAACTAAGAAGATCAAGCATTGGATTAACACAAAGGCTAATTATTACTCTACACTCCATGCATCCTCGATTACAATAAGTTATAAAATCTATATAAGGTGTAACAAAATTAGCTGAAACTATTTTAACTGGTGCTTCTAACCATAAAACTGAACAAATTTCCCCATGGAACCCATAGTCAAATCGCAAAAAAAAATTTGGCTCTCCACATACTAACTCGATCAGCTGATCAGCCAACTTAATATGGGAAGTTCAATTTTTTTTTTGAGATTTAACTATGGGTTCCATAGGGTAAGTTGTTCGCACCAGTTAAAATAATTTCAGCTAATTTTGTTAGACCTTATATACACGCAGGCAAAGCCGTGGGCAATAGATAGTTTAAAAGGATTGTGAACTTTTTATTGCTTGTGTGGGCTCTGAATAAATGCTTATCTTATCTTGTGACTTTTCATACAAACGGCGACAGCGATTTTCACCTTACCTCTAAAAGTTAAACGATTTTGACCAATTTTTGATAGGTTTTCAGTCAGAACAAAAGGTAGGTGTATAGGTGTTCAATTATATTTGTCGTTCAGTGTTTTCATACAAAACTAATTTCGGCCATTATATCATTATTTTTAATCAATAATTTTAAAAAACGAAACCTATAAACTAAGCTTTTGTTCTGTCTGACAACCCATCAAATATTGCTCAAAATCGGTTAACTGAGGATAAAATCGCTATTGCTGTTTGTATGAAAAGTCTAATTTTCGCCGTAGATTGGACCACGGGCAACACCCGGATTCATTATCCTCCCTTGCTCTAATAGCTGTGGCAGTAAGTAAAACAGGGTGTAGCTAAAAGGTGTTATGATACTTTAAAGTAGGCTTCAACTCACGAAACGAACAACTCTTTTTTTTTCACAATTGGTAAGTCCTTGGCATCATCTCACCTGGTGGTAAGTGACCATGATGCCGAAGATGGAAGCGGGCTTACCAAGATTCCCCAACGCAATGGATTGATCTATAACTTTGCTGAAATCGCAAAAAATATACTTCCCATTCAAATTTATTGGCTTCCACAGGAGGCTCAAGTTACCATATAAACGTAGTTCCGCTTTGATACAAAAACTACATGCCGGATCGAATCCAAACTTTTCAAATATTCTGAGTAGACACATATCGATGTTTGTAATTAGTCTTCATCATAGTGAATTTAAACATAACTAAAGTAAGGCTTAAATTAGTTTAGTACTGAAAGTTAGAAACTTCATTTTTTTTTTAGGTTTTTTATTAGTACATCGAAAACTAATTACAAATTACATGTAGTTTTTGTATTAAAGCGGAACTACGTTTGTATGGAAATTCGAGCATCCAGGGGATCCTTAAAATTTAAACCGATATAAAGTTCGTTCGCTTATTTAACCGCATGTTTGAGGGCTTCTGACAAACACTCTTCAAAGGGCGGCATGAATGAACTTAGGGCGGCACCTTTGACAGAGTGTTTGTCGGGAGCCGTCAGAGATGCGGTTAAATGAGCGAACGAATTGAATTGAAATAAAAATAAATGCGATTTCAGCTAAATAGTAAAAAATACATCATCTCCACTATAAGATTATGTCAAGGGCTTACCAATTATAAAATAAATAAATAAATCCTGAGTTTAAACCCACTTTAAATCACTTCAACACCTTTTTGTTTCATCCCTGTATAATCGATAAATCTAGAGAGTGACGCAATGCTAATAATTGAGATGTGTGGTCGAATTATCTCAAAATTACGAAATCAAAGGTACTGTTATCACGACCTTGCTCTACAGCTGGCGATAGCTTGTTGTGGAAACAAGGGGCGTTTTTTCGGTCGGTTGCTACGAGGACTTCTGTCTATCTAAAAATACCCGTTATCTACTTTTCAAAAGTGTTATGAAATAAACATGGGTTTATCGCAAGTACCTATACATTTCGTTATCTGCAGAACGTTCAAAGTAAGCTGTTGGCGCCCTAAAACTAGGTTTTTAACGTTACGTAAAAAAAAGCGATAGCAAACTTTTATGGTTGTAAATAAATTCATATTTATCGCTAGTCAAAGAGATAAAGTATTACATTAAAATATGGCGGTCTATTTCATCTGAAATTGCTTGAGAAATTTTTAAATAAAAACCGGCCAAGTGCGAGTCGGACTCGCGCAAAGTAGGGTTCCGAAGTCTTTTCAAAAACTAAATGTATGTTAAAAAAACAAAATTATATTTGCAGTTGGTTGTAAAATATTTTGTATAAAAAAATCTATGAACTTTTTATAAATCCAACTGCACACCCTTAGCTGGTCGACTATTACTTAGCCGTGATAGTTTTCCTTTATTCTATTCTAAAAAAAAATCAGATGTTCTGAAATAGCGGTTTAGCTTGTAGGGGGCTTGGGGGGGGGGGGAACACTTAATATTTCGCAAACCGATCCCTGAATCGAAACATAGTTTTATCAAATCCTAAGTAGTTTTAAAAGACCTAATCAACGATACCACGTTAACGAAAAAAATTAAAAATTACCCTTATAGTAGGCGGTCATTTAATAAGTACCCTATTAAGTAAGATATCCTAAATATTTTTTTTAAGTCATACTGTACTATTTTGTCGGCGTGGTTAATATGTATACTCATGCCAAATTACAGCTTTCTAGTACTGATAGTCTCTGAGCTAAGCCGCGGACAGACGGACAGACATGGCGAAACTACGACCTTCCCGCGACCTTCACCAGGTCATCGGTCCACCGAGTGGGAGGCCTGCTTACGATACGTCTTCTGGTGCGTGGTCGCTACTCAAGAACTTTATTGCCCAACGACCATATTTAGCGATTCTGTAAATTAAGTTTAGCGATACAGAAGTGAGCCATGTCGGTTACTTTTTTTCTGATTCGATCGCGTAGGGAACTCCGAGCATAGCTCGCTCCATCGCCCTTTAGGTGACCTTGAGCCTTCTTCTGAGGCCCATAGTAAGCGACCATGTCTCAGTTCCGTGTGTCATCACACACTGGTCGAAGACCTTAGTCTTGAGATATGTATTTGGGACGTTTCGACTGTTGATCTCTTTCTCGAAGTTGGCCCTATCTAGCTTGACTGTATGTCCCATGTATACATACTTCGAGTGTACAGCCTCCAACCTTTAGAGGAGTGGGAACGACTCGGACATTTGACATAATTTTCGTCTTGTCCATGTTGATTTTAAGATCCTCTTGTTAACACGCACCATAGCCGTAGACAATATAATTCTAGGTTTAATAAGTGCAAGTTAAATTATAAAAAAGACAACGCAACAGGATCCAGCAACATATTTTACATCATTGTGCATTGCAAGCATACTAATATTTAGATTTGATTTTAACTCCGGTCTTGATCTGTCTTATCGTCTCACCCCTCGCTGTCGCTGCAGCCGGGTAGGTCTCGAATTCTGGTCCTGAAGGCGAATCGACATAGTGGCGTTTTTATACAAACACTTCAATACCTCAATGTATCGAAAGTTAATTCGGCACCGCTGGAGAGACTGTAGCACAGCCCAGGTTTCAAACGAATCAAAGGCTTTCTCATAGTCTAGCATAGTAGCTGATTGTACTCTTCGGTCTTTTGTATAATCTGCCGTAGCGTATGTATGTGGTCTATGGTACTAAAGCCTTTTCGGAAGCGTGCTTGTTCGGGAGGCTTGAAGTCGTAAAATCTGCGTGCGAGACGATTCGTAATGACTCTCGAAAACAGTTTGTAGACATGGCTCAGATGTAAGATGCCCGTAAGTAATTCTTCAGTAGAGTGTCCTCACTCTTTTTGAAGAAAAGCACCACCACACTTCTGTGTGCCAAGCTGTAGGCTTTTGTCCCTTGAGTGGGACGGAATTGAACAACTTCTGAAGAGCAATTCCAGGACACAAATTTTTTGGTTTATTTTTATGTCATACTTCATCTCTTTGTCTAATAAGTACCAATTATATTTAGAACCAGATCTGTTTACTATCATAACGCCTTTCTAAATCAGTAGGGACGTCGACCTTAAAACCTTGAAAACATTAGTCAAAGCAAATGATACCATAAAGAAAATAATGGTCTGTTTACATTTTTGTCCAGTTACATTTAGTTCTAATAGCTATGCTATATCTACGAGTACTAGCACTGATAAGGTACACGTGCATTACGCGGAGGGTGGACTGTGGACGCATCTCATAGTCGAGTTGTTCTATTGTAGCAACTAAAACAAACATAAATTACTTATTAGTATTGCTGATCAACTACAAAATATTTTGAACATTTTACCGACATCGTTATATGAATATGATGAATCTGCTGAAGACCATACACTCCGTAGGTGTTTACATAGTATACACAGGGGACTAGATGCTTATTTACTATTTTCATATAAAAAGGAGTTTTTATGTAGTATATAGTATGAAAGTTTTTCTGAATTCTAGTATTGAATGTTGGCTAGAAATGACAGCATTTTATTAATAATAGGTCTTTCCCTATTAAATTGCCGATTCAGTTTTTGAAGTTCAATGCCAATTTTTATTGAAAATAAAAAAGTTATGTTTTTTTTTATTATTTACCTTATGTATTATTTACACTACTTATGGTCTTTTATTAGTACCAAGTGGCATGTCTTTCATGTTCCCATACCCTGAGCTATGTACCATTGAATGGAACAAAGGCATTTTCTTAGTGGTCAAATGGGGCAATTTTTTAGACCAGTTAATTTTCTTGTTAGTGACGAAATCTTATGCGGGGTATTCCCGAATATGACATTAGTAACGAAGAAACTGCTGCGAGAACTCTAGAGCTTTACAATTAAAAATGTGTATTTTTTGCCTCAAAAAAAGCCAATTTTGTCAGGTGAAAAAATCTGACTTCATGGGGTCAAAGCCACCGTGCTCTAAAATATCTAAACAATAGGCATATGTTTACCGCCATTTAATTTATAATAGTCTACTGCTATTCTGAGAATAAATTTTGTTTTAATAACTATTGTTCTTAATATTAATTTTCATCTTTAAACTTTTTTATACAATCGGCAATTTCATAAGTAAATACCTAATATTAGCGTAGCGCAATTGCGCCCAACGATATCGGTCTTAACAATTCCAATGGTAAATCTATCAATCCTCAATCAATTTTAGTCAAGCAGACTAAAATTGATTAATAAACAGCGTGAGCAGTATAAAGGTGATGTTCTCAACGTACCTCTCTAGCAGCCTTCTCTTCAGCTCGGGAGGGTAGGTGACGTAGATGTAGTGGTCGTCGTGGTCGGGGTCCTCTATCATCCCGTCTTCGCCCGCCAGCCGATCCCCACGCGTTGGGGACGAGTGCGTTGTCATGGAAACCGATGCGCTGCCCGCTACGCTACCTTCTTCGGAGCTGGAAAAAAGTTAAACTTGACAAAATGATATTTTGAAAGTAGTAAAAAAACAAAAGAAAAACAGTTTTTTTAATTAGTTGATACTTTTGATTGTTCTTGGTGGAACATTATATCACACATATTGGTATATATCTACAATAATTCCACATAAAACTGCGTTTATAATTTGTTAGCGACCGGTTTCGAACATCATCATCAGGCAGACAGTTTTCTAAACTTATCTTCAGTTTTTTAAACGTGTTTTCTAGCTTGACGTGTATAAATGGTGGGCGAAATCTCAAAGCTTAGCTTATGTCATGTATAGGTACTTTATGAATAAAAGGTACGAATTAGGTAATAATGAAAGATAGAACATTTGAACACGCGCTTACGTAACCACTGATGCATAATTTGCCTTTTACAGGCTTTTATTTAACTAGCAATTTTCGTTTGTAAGAAATAAGTTGTCCAGTTCAAAATTGACAAGTTAAAGACCCACTTCCCGGTTTCCGATTTAGCTGAAATTTTGAATACACGTTTAGTTTGTATGACAATGCATGGTTATCAAAGTGACGTCGTTCTAAATCCAATATGGTGGACTCCCAAATATGGCCATTATCAAATGAAAGTGTTTGCTGAGAAAAATACGATATAATTTAATTTATTTTTTATGTTTTTCGCAATGCGCTTATAATTATTACCACTCACATCATCATATTAGTCGAAAGATGTCCACTGCTTGACAAAGGCCTCGCTCAAGGATTTCCACGACGACCGGTCCTGCGTTGCCCGCATCCAGGGGCTTCCCACGACCTTCACCGATTTTGGACCGACGACCAATTAGGTACCAAATCATTTTAGAAATAAATAGTACAATAAATTTATCATCAACCCGCAGCGGCCCAAGGTCGCCAAAGCGTGGCACTTATACAGATCTTCGGTCCTACGCATTCAAATATCAACAGCAATCTTGTGCAAATTATCATTCAACTAGCTTTTGCTTCGCCCGTGGACATCGTTTTTGAGAGTATGTGATACGCGAACGTAGACTGGTTCTCCCAGATCCCTCGGGAACTCTGTCTGGCTAAATATGTTAATAAGTTAGTATTCTATGACAGTTTTCACATCCTCAAATATACCTTTGCAACAAATCACTTCAATCCGTTACGCCAACAAAGAAAGAATGACAAACAAAAAAAAAGTGTTTTTTTTTAGTTTCCCAAAAAACTGTGTCGGGCTATATTCACGGATTAAAAAATGTAGCTTGTGTCACGTTTACGAACTCGTCAACTATTTCTGTGTGAAAAATACTTTCATCCGTTGTTCCGTTGCGACGTGAAAGAACGACAAACTAAAAATTTCGCCGTTATAACACTAGTTAAAATTAAAGATAACAACTCACTCGAAAACGATCCAAATGATGTAGTAGCACATGCAGAGCGCCAACGCTAGACCGGTGGCTAGAGCCAGCAGCAGAGGCCAGGGGAACACGCGTGCGGTCGGCGCCGTGTCCTCCCAGTAGCGGTCGCAGCTCAGGTACCAGCACACAGCGCGCTGCATCTCCTCTGGAAAACGTGGATACACCATAGCACACTCTAGAGAATCCATAGATTGCGGGAGGTGAGGAGGAGGAGGTGAGGGACGAGACAGGGGAGAGAGGTATAGTAAGCAGACATCACTATATTCGCTGGTCAGCTTCTCCTCTTCCTCCTTGAATGGATGGTACCAAGTGACCGAACAATATAGGGCAAGTCGGTATACCGATTAGATGAAGGTGACCAGCGACTAAAGTCTGTTTTTTAATCCCGTAGACCAATTTGACAAAGGCAAATAAATATATTTCTGTTACCTATCATCATCATATCAGTCGAAGGACGTCCGCTGCTGGACTCTCGAAAACAGCTTGTAGACATGGCTCAGAAGTGAGATGGATCTGTAGTTCTTCGGCAGGGTATTGTTACCCTTTTTGAAGAAAAGCACAATTTCTGTGCCATGCCTTAGGCTTTTATCTCTCGAATATAACGGAATTAAATAACTTCTAAAGAGCTTTCAGTACCGGTGTTCCATCTGCTTCCAGAAGTTCAGCCGTAATTCCATCATCACCCGGTGCCTTATTGTTCTTGAGCTGTTTGAGAGCCATTCTAATCTCGTAAAGGCATGACGTCCGGTACACTATACTATCTTAGGTATAGTGTCGGGTTAGTCTGGCTCTAATGTCTTTAGCCAGATCTCTGACAGGCAAACGTGTGGTCGTGTACTATCGTTCGTTGAACTTCTCAACTTCTTCCAGCAACTCAGTCTTAGACCATATGATCAGTCTTCAGGTTGGTCAGTTAGCTTTGTCCAACAGACAGATCTCAGACTTCGTTGCTCTCAATCGCCTCTTTATAACAATTTGTTTAATCTGTTACCTATACTGTTTTTTTTATTAGTGACCGCGAGAATGTGTTCTTCTTTCAAAAAAAAAGTCATTGAAAATTTACAATTGGGGTACATCACTATTTAAAAATAGCCAAAACTAAGCAACCCAGGAAATGACAGCTTAGTCTACGGATAAATCGAAATGTGGGCTGGGACACATACATAGTAGAAGTGAAAAAACAACTTCAAAAACAGAATTTTAATGATGTCGCCTTTGAAGCAAACATCAAAGGCGTTGAGCCACTGTATGGTATCTTACACTGTCGTAATTATAGTAATAAGGCATAGTATTAGAGAATCGCGGACTAGACTTCAATTCATTAAGCTTTTGGGCATATGCATGCATGCCTGTTTTTGAAGTTGCCGTCACCCTAAATACATCTTACTTTTACTCTAAACGAAAATTTTGCCTTGAGAGATTTTCGGGTTATCCTTCTACCAATATAACTGCTATGGACCGGCCTACACGAAGAGCGGTTTTGATGCCTATCAGAATGAGTGAATTCGCTAATTTCGCCTCAGCCGATCAGTATTCTCCAAATCGGTTGATGGTCGAAATGAGTAGAATTTGCTATCTCATTCATGCTACATTCCGAGTATGGCTCTCTATCTGTATCATTGTTTATATTTGAAAGTGACTCTGTAGACGTGAGTGATGTGATGTGAGTGTATGTTTGCGTGTAGTCGTGTTTCACTCATTTTTGATGAGATAAATGTACGGATAGGGCCGGGCCGTTATATTTGGTCGAAGGGGTTATCTTTATAATTTTCGTTTGCCCTATAATAGATGGTACTAATCGCCAATTAGCACAGCTGTGATTCATAAACACCTGTACTAAACACTGTACTAATAGTTTATTTTACGTAGTTATCGGGTACGTAAAATAAACAATTTTTTCAGCATATCGTCATCATGGCGTCATCGATTCTATATCCATAACTTTACTTAGATAACTTACCTTCAAGCTCCGTAAACTGATGCTGCGTGAGATGCAACACAAGGGTCGCTATGCACGAGTGCACAATCCGCTCACAGCGCAGTTTCAACCCCTGCAGCCGGGCGGGGTCGCACGCCGCGCGCTCCGCCTGCAGCTCCGCTAGCCTCCGCTGGCGGCTGTCGGGCGGCAGTGATGACTCCACAGTGTCTGCGTCGCACTCGCTCGTCTGGTTGGCGTCGCTGTCGTTGTCTTCTGTTCGTTTCTCTTCTTGCTCTAGGTGAAAAAATTTAAGAATTGGGTACTTGAAACATGAAACACAGACAGGAAAACGGTCTTTTAAAATTAGGAATTAATCAAAAATTAAAAACCCAGCTGCATAAAAACTTAACCCCTATCTTTTTGACCAGTCGGGTAAAAATGTATCCTATGTCACTCCCAGTGACAAGACGAATCTAACGACACCTCGCACTCCAAAATCCATCAAGCCATTAAGGCTACAGAGCGTGCCAATAAAATTACCTCTTTTTTGACTAGTCGGGTAATAAAAATTAGGTAGTACAAAAAGTGTATTTATAATTTAATAAATACTAATTACAATTAAATGTTCGAAATCATTTAAGTGATAAAATTAAAGTATTACCATATCAGCTAATATTTTTTTTTTTTTTAATATTTATTTAGAACTTAAACTACGGGTACAAAAATGTGTACGACAGCAACTGTATTAGTCGAGGACTGTGTCGCAGTTACTAAGTTAATAAAAATGCATCCTATGGGGCATTCCACGTGAAGCGGACAGGTAAAAAATGTTGATGTTTCTGATTTTAGTAATATTTGATTAAGTTATACCTATATATGTCTTCGACCCAGATATACAATATTTTTTCAGTACAATACATAGTTAACGAGTTAAAGGGCATTAAAGTTTTGACTAATTAACAAGTATGCGCTACTTCAATCCCAAGTATCAATTGTTAAAAAGTTATAATCAAATAAACAAAGCAGTGGAATGTTTACTTGACTTGATGAGCTTCCTAATGGCATTTATGGAAATTGAAAAAAAAATTATGATAATGTAATTTAATTTTTCAAACTCGATTTTTTTAAAGTTTTTTTTTTCTCATAATAGGTATTAGTGTATAGATAATCCATGCCAAGTTTTGTAATGGGCCTGAAAGTCGTGTAGGAGCTAGACCACTCACAATGCCAAAATAAGGTAAAGCATCTTTAGATCTAAAGTTTTTGTTAGCTGTCGCTCGCGGGCTCCGAGATTCCTAAGGAAGACTCTCTTATTTACTTGTGCAAGCTTAGACGCGGAACGAATGGCGCGTCGAGGCTGCAAGCTGAATATCGAACTGCCTTCACTCGCTTGTTGTTTGCCGCAAATACCAAACACAAGCCAAACATCGTCCACAAACGGATGCCTGTTGGCGAACGTGGTAGTATATCTCATAACATCCTTTGTATTTGTGCCAAAAACCGACCCCGACGCCAATCACTGGCCAACACAAACTCTAAACAACAAATACCCTCCCATCCACACGCTCGTGTTGGTTGTTTGGGGTTGTTTGCCAAGCATGTGGAGGCACCTTCTGCTCTTTAGGTATCTCTATCTTGCTTTGTTGTATTGTAACTCCCTTTTTTTCAACCGCCTCCGTGGCGTAATGGTTAGCCCATTCGCTTCACGCCAGGTGGTCGCGGGTTCGATTCCCGGTGGGGTCATCTTGTAAGACTCGGTTTAGTTGGTGGTAGGGCATTTTCTAAGCCCGCCTGGCTAGCTAACACCATCTTATCTAAGTCTTGCCGCCAAACATCAGTGTTAACAACATTGATGTGTTCCGGCTTGAAGATAAGATAGCCAGTTCTCCATTGCGTTGGGGCTGGCTAGCTACCACCATCTTATCTAAGTCTTGCCGCCAAACATCAGTGTTAACAACATTGATGTGTTCCGGCTTGAAGATAAGATAGCCAGTTCTCCATTGCGTTGGGGAATCTTGGTAAGCCCGCTTCCATCTTCGGCATCATCGTCACTTACCATCAGGTAAGATGATGCCAAGGGCTTACCAATTGTGAATTAAAAAAAAACGGTGTGTTTTTCTTCACTTAATATAATATTGGCACGATTGCGTCAAGAACTTACCCCTGCCCGGCTCGTGTTCAGCCTCTGTTTTAGGGCAATCCGGCGCCGGCGTCGTCGGCTGTTTGGGCCTGGTCCGCCTCCTGGCCGGCACTCGAGCCACGCTCCTCGGCGCGGGCGGCGCTAGCGCCTTCTTTGCAGCTTCGACGCCCTGCCAGACCTCCACGTCGGTGCCGGGCCCGCCGTCCCCGCTGAGCGCGCCGTGCGTGATGAGCACCTGACACCGCATTATGTCGCAGTAGTCCTCTAGGCATACTGCGTCTTCCGCCTAAAACATAACCACACTATCCTTACTAATATTATAAATGTGTTTGTTTGTTTGTTAGGTACCTTTTCACGCTTCAATACCTCGACCAATTTTGATGAATTTTGGCATACAGGTAGCATGTGTCACTGGAAAGGACATTACTTATTATCCCGTGAAATTAGCATAGCCCGATGCAGTTCCTGATAGAATTGAAAAATTCCTCTTTTTTTGGTTAAGCCGTTACTGCATGTTTTTTTTGTATGAATTAAAAAATATGTATGTATCTAGATTCTAATATTATAAACTTATAGAATTAAAAAAAACTATTAATTTATGTTTTGCATTTTTTAAATAAATCAACCATGACAATTATGGCATGGTAAGCATTAATGGGTGGGAAGGGCGCTTTTCCACATATGGCATTATATGCTAAAAGGATTGCGTTTTATACGAACCACAAAAGGCTTTAATAAAAGTTATTATAATGGTTCCATTAATCATGAATCTTTTACATCAAAGTCATAGATTTTTATATAATACTAGCTGTCTCGGCGAACTACGTACCGCCTTACATTACACTACCCTACCCTACACTACCCTACCCTACACTACACTACCCTACACTACTCTACCCTACACTACACTACCCTACCCTACACTACCCTACCCTACACTACACTACCCTACCCTACACTACCCTACCCTACACTACCCTACCCTACCCTACATACACTACACTACCCTACACTACACTACCCTACACTACACTACACTACCCTACACTACCCTACCCTACCCTACACTACCCTACCCTACCCTACACTACCCTACCTACACTACCCTACCCTACCCTACACTACTCTACCCTACACTACCCTACCCTACCCTATTCTACATAAGAACCTTCTCCTGACAATAACGAACTCGACAAAAAAAGAATTAGCCAAATCGGTCCAGCCGTTCTCGAGTTATGCGCTTACCAACACATTTTGCGATTCATTTTTATATATTAGACTAGCTGTCCCGGCGAACTACGTACCGCCTTACATTACACTACCCTACCCTACACTACACTACCCTACCCTACACTACACTACCCTACCCTACCCTACACTACCCTACCCTACACTACTCTACCCTACACTACACTACCCTACCCTACACTACACTACCCTACCCTACCATACACTACACTACCCTACCATACACTACCCTACTCTACCCTACCCTACATACACTACCCTACACTACACTACCCTACACTACACTACCTTACACTACACTACCCTACCCTACACTACCCTACCCTACACTACCCTACACTACACTACACTACACTACCCTACCCTACCCTACATTACCCTACCCTACCCTACACTACCCTACCCTACACTACCCTACCCTACACTACCCTACCCTACACTACCCTACCCTACCCTACACTACCTTACCCTACACTACACTACCCTACCCTACCCTACATTACCCTACCCTACCCTACATACACTACACTACACTTCTCCTGACAATAACGAACTCGACAAAAAAAGAATTAGCCAAATCGGTCCAGCCGTTCTCGAGTTATGCGCTTACCAACACATTTTGCGATTCATTTTTATATTATAGAAGATATATACTTAAATGAGTATTATGTCCCCTACAGCGTCGGTGGCGTAACGACTGGGGCCGCCGCCTCCTGTCCGGGAGGTCGTGGTTCGAATCCTGCCACGTACCAATGTGATTTCAAATTTAGATTTCATATGTACGTTTATCCGACGTACGTTTTACTGTGAAGGAAAACACCGTGAGGAAACCTGCACACGCCTGCGGAGAAACTCGCAGGTTGTGTGCAAGGTTGACCAACCCGCACTGGGCCTGCGTGGTCGACTAAGGTCCGATCGCCTTAATTAAGGGTAGGCTCGAGCCCCTCGGTGGGGATGTACATGAGCTGATATGATGATGATGATGTCCCCTATTTATTTATTAGCTTGATCTCTTCTTAAATTATAATTATTACTATTCAAATTGAAACTAAACTTACTTGAAATAAAGAAATCCGCAAATGTAATGTAACGTATTATAAAACAAAGTCCCGCGCCGCGTCTGTCTGTCTGTATGTATGTATGTTCGCGAGAAACTCAAAAACTACCGAACGGATTTTCTTATGGTTTTCGCCAATGGACAGAGTGATCCATGTGGAAGGTTAAGGTGTAAACTACCCTAAGTAAGCCGTTCGTGCACCGTGCACCCTCGATAAACACGTGGGTGAATTCGCGGGCGTGAGGCTAGTAATAGATATTTGTGAAAAAAAATTAAGCATAGATACTAATTCCCACGATTTGCATGAAATCTTATACATCTGCAACTGCATACTATGCCAAATATAGATGTATGCCATAAATTACATTACTGCATACAATCCCATATTTGATTAATGTTTTTTTTGTCCACTACTGCATGTTATATCTGGCCGCCCAAATAAATGTGTAAAATATTTGTAATCGTTAAAATGAGACATGTTATTTTTAGCAAAAGAGCTTGAAAAATACCATTCTATTTTCAAATAAAAAATCTACTCATTAACAGTGAAAACTCAAAAGAAAATTAAGGAAAACTGGATCAACTTACCGCATCTAGAATGTTTAAAAAGAAACTGCCATTTTTTTAATGTTAGTGTTGTAGACTATTCGACTTCACATTTGTCATCCTTTAACCAGTTTTTAGTTTTAAGGCGGCAAGATTAGAAAATATATGTCAAATTTAAATGCGGCCCAAAAAACCAATTATGCCCGATTTGGCATTGTATGCAGTAAGGGGTTAATTTCTTAAATATTGCAATTTACAACGGAACAATGGATTGTTGTGATTTTTTTGCACAGAGATGATTGAGGAGGTAGGACATGACATAATTTACTATTTAGCATATCCTGACATAGTGTCCGAGGGATCTGGGGAAAACTCATTTCCACGCTCGAGCACGTCGGCTTCGCAACGGAGCAACGGATTGAAGTGATTTTTGTATAGAATTATTTGAGGGGGTGGGAATAAGTGACGAGCCGCTTGCGACTCGCGCACCACTAACCCTCAGAGACAGTGAAACACACGATGTCCACTCGGACGAAGCCGCGGGCAAAAGCTAGTATTATATAAAACATCACATATGTATTAAGTAGTAACCTGTCTTCTTTTTTATGTCGCACTTACTGTGTCACTTGGTATTTGATAGTTTTCTCTTTGGCCAATGATTTTCATGTATTTCTGGACATTCTCTATTCATCATATCAGCCGAAATTGCTGGACAAAGGCTTCCACAACGATCAGTCCTGCGCTGTCCGCATCCAGCGGCTTCTCGCGATCTTCACCAGGACGTCGGTCCACCGAGTGGGAGGCCTGCCTAAACTACGTTTTCAGATGCGTGGTCGCCACTCTAGAACTTTACTGCCCCAACGGCCATCAGTTCTACGAGCAATGTGCCCCGCCCACTTCCACTTGATTTTACCGATTCTGTGAGATATGTTGGTTATCTTGATGCTCCTACGGATCTCCTCATTTCTGGTTCGATAGAGTTCCTCATTAATTCCTAGTAGTATGCAGCCTACCCTTCCCTTCTTGGAATAATGCTACGTCATCGTGCTCCTCGAACATCATATAAAATGGTAGCAGGACCAGGAAGGACGGTAGTTTTTTACAGTCCTTTGTTGGGCTCTTTTGATGATCACAAGTATGGCGTGTCTATCCAAATCGTGACTATCGTCGTGCAGTTTGCTGACCTTATTAATCTGGTTCCTGTGCCGCTGTTCGAAGTGCATGTCGAGATGCCGCTCCTCGTAGAAGGATTTTCCGCAAAAGGCGCACGTCCACTGCGATGCGCGATGCTGCAGCTTTGCGGCGTGCTGCGGCGCGAAGATATCGCGCGCGGGATGAAACGGACATTCTAATGGCAACTTCACCTGGGGATTAGAACGTATGTACGAAACCTAAAATTTCATATGTCAAAGATTCTAGAGGAAATTCTCAAGTTTTGAAAACTAACAATGAAAATATAAATTAAAGATTAATCCCCGACACCGACACCCTTTTTTTCACCAACCTATTCAATGAGACCGTTCCAACGAGCTTGGATATGATACCTCAACTGTAAGATGATGAGGAGTTGGGTATCCTGCAAATTCTTGGTGATGTTGCAGCATCAGGTCAAGGTTACCATGTTTTTTTCAATATCTTGAAAGTACCTAAACAAGATACCAAATTTCGGATCGATCTGATTACATCCCTTCATAAACTACTTAAAAAAGAGCTAATGATCTTTAAACGGCTGGACAGATTTTTCTTAAATCATAACAGCATTCTCGATCAAGTCACCTCAAACGAAAAAACTAAATCGCAATCCGTTCATCCGTTTGAAAACTACGATGCCACAGACAGACACACATACGTTAAACTTATAACACCCCTCTGTTTGCGTCGGAGGTAAAAAAACTTAATAAAACGAAAATAAGCTTCACATACCTTCGTAATAAATTTATCAATCTAGACACACTGCAGTATGTCAGCCAAGCTCGAAAAGGAAAAGGGTTATACACAAACCATATCTGACCACTTTCGACCTACCAGTAACTTAAAATCTATTTAACCTACACCCTTGCGATTTTGTGTGTCTAGTAAGACAGGAGGTATAGTAAGATCTCCTATTTGTACCATTTTCGTGAGATACTGACGTCCGAAAATCACTATTTTATGACGGACTGAATGGCTGACTCACTCACTCATCAAAATTATAGACCACTTTTTGGTGACTAAGAAACTTGAAATTTGGCATCGGGGTAGGTTATTGAGCTTTATACAAAGAAAAAATTCGGATAATGGCGAAGTGTTATTCGTACTCGGGCACCGAGGGTTCCTCAACACCACTACTCATCAAAATATATTAAACAATTTCCATATGACTTATAAACTTGTTTGGCATCGAGATAGGTTATTAAAAGAATATATAGGAAAAAAACAGTCAAGGCGAGTCGGACCTGTGAAATTAGGGTTTTTTCAACGCTCTTCATAAAAACATATAGACCTGAGCTTCCAGATTAAAATAATGTGTTTTTTTTCTAATTCTTGAATAAAGAGAAAAGGTAAATATAATTACTTTACAAAAAATAATGATATCCTATCAAAAAAATAAATGTAACAGACAGCCAAGTTACAAAAATGTACAGAGATCTAAATGGGTATACGTAAGTTTATATAGGCAGGCCCCCAAGCAAGCAAAGCTTACTTTTTCAAAATATACGAGTACCTCAGAATAGAATATAATTGGATAGTGAAAACTTGCCAAGTCACACTATTAGTAGAACAGAACATAACATTTTTTACAAAAGCGTTGTACAGAGGCCAGTACATCAAACTAGACACTTTGGACCGTTCTTATGCCATATTTGTATGGATCAGAATCGCACTACGAATTTCTAGTTAGATGTGCTGGCCTCTGTACATTATACATTATTTTTAAGAAGTCTGAAACAAATATTCAAACTTAAATTTCCGTATCTATGTTTTCAGAAACATTTTTTGCATTAAACTTGGCTCCCTTTTACATTTGTTTTTAATGGGATCATTCATACCTGAAACCGCTCCAGCACGGGAAGCCATTTGTTCTGTATAACCTTCCTTACGATTTTGGAGTTGTCACGAGAACAGGTTATCTTGAATACTGAGGGCCCTGGCCAGGGGATCAGTGTGAGGAACAGAAGGGTCAAGACCTGGAATTGTGTAAAGGATTTCCGTTATACTTTGAGATTCGTTAGTCAATTAACAATAAAAGTGCTAATTCAATAATCAGATTAGCGCAAGAACGAAGCTGTAATGCAGTTACGGATCACGTAAATATACCTTTAAAAACGCTGATTATGATTTCTATATGATGATACGAATGAAAATTGCTTACGATTTTAGTATAAATTGAGCATTAATTGGCTTCTAGAAGTTTGGGATATCCGGTTGACATGCTTCGTAACATTAAAGCGTAAATACCTGTAGTGTACAAGAAACTACAAACTACAACAATGTCTTATGAACAGACCAAGTCCAAGTGATATAACAAACAACCGTCATAACTAGCATCTTGATTTAGAGGTTATACTTGTGTTATTATCGATTTTCCACCACCTGCGGACTGTACCATAACCTAAACTACATAAAAATCGTGTCTTACCTCGAGTGAAAACGAGGTGGTCCTCATTCATATCTCTTATACGGCAGGCAGTCAAAGAAACTTGCTAAATTGAATAATTGTGTAAAGGGTGTGTTTGGACTCGATTTCCGGAGAGGTCGGATATCGTCACCGGTGGAGTGCAGTGCGCATGCGTCGTGGCCACCACTCGCGCTCCCCTTAATCCACTTAATTGTAAATTTTAATAAATCGTAATAAAACCCACCTGTTTTGAGTCATACTTTTTGATGGGTCAACTAATACACCGTGACTTCTTCATTGTTAAGCAGGACTCCTTGTTATTTTAAATGTTTTAACAACACCAAATGTAGGTTTAGAACGCGTAATACAACAACGGCTCGTATATTATATAGGGTGTCCAATGATTAGCTACATAAAGGAAAACGGGATGAAACTTTAACGTTAATAGATAACAACTTTGTTTTACTTTTATTTTATTAGAGGCAAACAGTCATAAACGGTTATAAGACAAACAGTTACAAAACTAACAATAATAGAAGATCTATTAGTGTCGTGTCTTAAATATAGAGGTACACTATTATATCCGTTCCGTTCCGGTGGTGCACTGACTCAACCTGGACGGTCCAGAAATTAGATTTCAAAAAAGGAATGACGGAAAAAACAAAATGGAGGCGAAATCCTATACGTTCGACAGCCAAACTGTAACCAATCTGTATCAATCTGGGTGACGAGGGGGTGAGGTCGCAATCTAGACAGCGGCAGGGAGTGTCCATACTGTATGTTAGTACTAATATATATACTTTGGCACTGACCAGAAGTTCTTCTGCAGGGGCATTGATATCAGCGTATTAAGGCGAACAGTCGAGGCTTAAGAAACCGTCGTTATAAGCGTGTCCCCCGTAGCTGCACCTGGCATAAGACGGTACTCCTGAGTAAGTGCGGTTTGCTACATCAGATTCCCGTTGTCTCCTACCAGGCACATCCGACGCGACGGTGGCTACGCTAACAGCGTCTGTGGTGTATCAGCAATCGCTATCTGCCATTTATATCAGCCGGAGGATGTCCACTGTTGGACAGAGCCTTCCCCCAAGGATTTCCACGACGACCGGTTCTGCGCTGCACGCATCCAGCGTCTTCCCGCGATTTTCACCAGGTTATTGGTCCACCGAGTGGGAGGCCTGCCTACGCTACGTTTTCCGTTGCGCGGTCGCCACTCAATAACTTTACTACCCCAACGGCCATCTGTTCTACGAGCTATGTGCCCTGCCCACTGCCCCTTCAGTTTAGCGATTATGTGAGCTATGTTGGTTACTTTGGTTCTCCTGCGGATCTCCTCGTTTCTGATTCGATCACGCAGAGAAACACTAGAAGAATATAAAAATATACATATAAAAGACTACAAAACACGCTTAAAATATAAAAATAATCTAAAAAACGCGGTCTGAAGAATAGGTATTCCATCTCCAAGCAAGAAAGGGATAACTGCAGCGCAGACCGATAATAGACACTAAAATTGACCAAAACAGCATTTCGTAGGCTATATTTCCTCCTCCAAAACTCGAGCAATAATAATATTTTTTTCAAAAATAATTTAAAAAACGCATTAACTGTGTCTCTATGTTTTCATTTAATTGTTAATATGCGTATTGTTAATATAATATAGTGTCTGAAAATGACGTTTCAATTGGGCTATTATCTCAGTTTTCTTAGTCTCCTAGTTCCTATTATAATTAGAATAAGAGAAAAAACAAAACAGGGGCACGGCCATCGTAGATATAGGTTTGATGAAAAAAATATTTTTTGCGCTATTGTCATTTTCCAGGGAGGAAACAGGGGGCTACGTATATATGGAAAAAATGGCACCCGCGTTTCCTCATAAAGCACATCAAACTAAGAAGGGAAAAGTAATTCTTAATACAAGCTGAAAACAATAATGAACGAAAAATACTAATATTATTGTGAAAAAAACACAATTATATATTTGCGCCATAGTGGGTTGCTCGATATTCGTATATCGAGCAACCCACTATGGCGCAAATATGGCACAAAGCGCCCCACGCTTTTTTCACAATAGTATTTTTCGTTCATTATTGTTTTCAGCTTATATTAAGTATTATTTTTCACTTTTTAGTTTGATGTGTTTTAAATGCGTGTTTGTTAGTTGTTTTTAATATTTATTTATTTATTTTTTAAGAATAAACTTAAAAAACTATTGTATTGTCACTGATTCTTGATAAATTTTCAAAGTTTGAATTAAATCTGTCCGTTTAAAGTGGTTCAAAATCGAGTGCAAAGAAGTCGGTTACAAATAATAAATAATAAATATCCTTTATCGCATACCAGAAAAAGCAATACAGAAACTTAATTTAAATATGTACAGTGCAAAGGCGGCCTTATCGGTTTTAGCTATTTCTTCCAGGCAAACTTAAGGTAACCGGTAGGAGTTGGTAGGTAAAAGGCTAAATTACAAACATACATATAGGTGAAGCTAACAAAAGCGTGATAAAAATCTTTCTCGTAAATAAACTTTAGCAGAAACCAGTTCAAATACACGCCTATCGATGCTGACGTCACTCTACGGGACTGGTCGGCCCTCGAAGCGCGGTGTGGCCACTAAACAGGCGCCTCCCTGTTTCCGTCCATCTACGCGATCGCATCGTATAATTGTACATCCGAGTGGGATTATTTTTGAATCTTGAATGGATTCATTTTAACCGGTTTCTGTTACAGCGAAAATGTCTGAACTCGAGCTAGCACGCTTATACAAAATTCATTTGTTTTTATTCGGAGACCCCTTACTTTCTGGTAAAATATTTCAAGAGCCTTACACATTTTTTTGTGGTTTGTCGGCATTTCGACGAAACCACACCCACTCACAAAACTCTATATTTACTGCCCAATTATCAGGTGAGCAACTTTTTCGTAACAACTTTCTGAACTAAAATAATAAATGACTTATAATCCTATTCAGTCCTATATTTAATTATGTCTACCTTCACTTGTACTTCAGAACCGCTTATATTTTTGACATGATTTTCCAGACTTTATATTAAAGTGTCCTTCTTTAAACGCCAGATGTGTAAGTATTTCTTACGTTCTTTTTACATCCACTTAATTCGTGTTTCCTCCTCTCTTAACTTCACTATTTTGTATTTGTTGTGTTTTCTTTTTACTTCTGTCCAATTTTCCTTCTTTTCCAACTTATTTTCGCACTCTTGATAAGTATATTTCTCCAAGTTCATCATCATCATATCTGCCGGAATCCGTCCACTGCTGGACAAAGGCCTCCCCCAAGGATTTCCACGACGACCGGTCCTGCGCTGCCCGCATCCATCGGCTTCCCGCGATCTTCACCAGGTCGTCGGTCCACCGCGTGGGAGGCCTGCCTACGCTACGTTTTCCGGTGCGCGATCGCCACTCGAGAACTTTACTGCCCCATCGGCCATCTGTTCTACGAGCTATATATGTGCCCTGCTCACTGCCACTTCAGTTTAGCGATTCTGTGAGCTATGTCGGTTACTTTAGTTCTCCTGCGGATCTCCGCGTTTCTGATTCGATCACGCAGAGAAACTCCGAGCATAGCACACTTCATTGCCCTTTGGGTGACCTTGAGCGTTCTTATGAGGCTCATAGTAAGCGACCATGTCTCAGTTCTGTAAGTCATCACTGGCAACACACATACTGGTCAAAAACCTTAGTCTTGAGACACTGCGGTATTTGGGACGTGAAGATATTGCGAAGCTTCCCGAACGCTGCCCAGCCGAGTTGGATTCGTCGATTGATCTCTTTCTTGAAGTTGGACCTGCCTTGCTGGACTGTTTGTCCCAGGTATACATATTCGTCCACAACTTCCAGTGTAGAGTCTCCAACCTTTAGAGGGGTGGGTGCGACACGGACATTTAACATTATTTTCGTCTTGTCCATGTTCATTTTAAGACCCACTTGTTGAGAGACTTTACTGAGGCAATCGAGCATTGTGCTTAGGTCTCCCATAGTTTCAGCCATGACCACGATATCGTCAGCGAATCGGAGGTGGGTTATGTACTCGCCGTTGATATTGATGCCGAGTCCACCCCAGTCCAGAAGCTTAAAAACATCTTCCAGGGCGGCGGTAAACAGTTTCGCAGATATAACGTCTCCCTGTCTCATCCCTCGCTGCAACTGGATAGGTTTCGAGTTCTGGTCCTGGAGGCGACCCGACATGGTTGCGTTTTTATACAGACACTTCAACGTTTAGTTGCCGATACTGATTAGCGTCTTCAGAGGACTGCAAAACCAATCTGCGTCTTTCTTCCATGAGTTGCTGGTGAAGTCTGAGATTTTTTTGGTTCTGTTTGAACGGCGAGTTTTAAAAATCTTAGACCCGACCGTTTGGACAATTTCCACGAACGTGTCATTATAATCGTCCACATTATCGCAGTCTCCTAGGCATTCGAAACGATTGTGCAACTCGAGCTGAAAGCTCTCGGGATTTTGGAGCTGGATGGGCGCTAGTCGGAGCGTAGACTTCATCAGCCGACATCTTTCTAGCTTGGTCTTTAGATTCAATGTGCCTCTGACCATCCGGTGATCGCTTCCTGTTTTGACTGAATTGATCACGGAGACATCATTAAATATTTGCCTCCTTGTCGACAAGATGAAGTCTATCTCGTTCTTCGTTACGCCATTGGGATGCAACCATGTCCACTTCCACTGTTTTGACTTTTTAAGGCTCTCCTTCTTCATAAAGTCGGCCAGCATCTGGCCACGTGCATTTCTTACTCCATATCCAAATTGCCCCACTCTCAGCTCACCATCGCTTCGTTTGCCCAGTTTCGCGTTAAAGTCCCCCATAACAACGGTATAATGGTTCCTGGTGCTATGTAAGGCTGTAGAGATGTCCTCATACATGTCTCTACCTCGTCGTCGGAGTGTTCCGTAGTCGGCGCGTATACCTGTATGACCTTCATCGAATACCGTTTCGTGATTCTGAGTATAAGGTATGTTACCCTTGTCGAAACGCTCACGATTTGGACCACATTGTTAATCAGGGACTTGTGGACGAGAAACCCGACACCACCCTGGGACTGTTGGTCGACTTCCCGGAAATAGAGCAGGTTTCCGGATTTAAGGATCATGGTGTCCTCTCCCTCTCTTCGGACTTCACATAAACCTACTATATCCCACCGTAGCCTGCTCAATACTTCTTCGAGTTCTGTAAATTTCTCGTCAGTCCGCAGTGTACGCGTGTTGTAAGTTGCCAGGGCCAAAGGTCGTTGGGTTTGGTAGCCTGGCATCTGCCGGGGATTCTTCGCACCCCCCACCCCGCCGTTACCATGACTGCTACCGGAGCCAGGAATAGCGGGGCCGCCGGGGACTAGGGGCCGTTTTCTGGGTGTGGATTTCATTGGGGGGTTTTGCCGTAATCGCCACGCTTGGCAGGCGGGTTGGCGATCGCAGTGTGATTACAGGTGTGTTGCAATGCACGGAAAGGAAGCTGCTGCCCATCCTCCGGTTTTAAGTCTCTTAGTCGACTCTTACGACACCCATTGGAAGAGATGGGATGGTCCTATTCTTAGCCGGGAACCATACGGCCAAGTTACAGTTCGGTTTCTAAATACTACTGGATACTGTATTTTTATCAGCCAAACTCGGCGATTTCATGTCCAAACACTCTTTATCGCATCCATTTCTAATAACCATCAGCTGTTTATTTTGTTGCACTACTTTCGCAAATGATACTCCCTGGTTTTCGGATATTTGTGGTGCTTCCTTGATAGTATTTTTAATTTTATGACATACTTTCAAGTGCTCATTTTTATCTGTAAGTACTTAAATACGTGCCTCCAATTTATCCACTCTATTTGCCCTTATAATGTTCTTTAGCTCTCTTAACTCTGTTTCGGTGTTATTGAATCTATCTTGAAGCCGTATCATCATATCAGTTCATGTACGTCCCCACCAAGGGGCTCAAGCCTACCCTGAATTAGGGCGATCGGGCCTTAGTCGACCACGCGAGCCCAGTGCGGGTTGGTCGACTTCACACACAACCTGCGAGTTTCTTCGCAGGCGTGTGCAGGTTTCCTCACCATGTTTTCCTTCACCGTAAAAGCGTCGGATAAACGTACATATGATTTCTAAATTCGAAATCAAATTGGTACGTAGCAGGATTCGAACCATGACCTCCCGGACAGGAGGTAGCGGCCCTTGCCATTACGCCACCGACGTATCTTGAAGCCGTATATATTCCTTCATCTGATTATCAAGCCTAGATCTCATTCCCAAGCGAAATTCACGAATTTCCTGCAGAATACTAGCCTCATTTTCGACCATAGAAATTTCATTTTGGTTTCGGTGGTTGCCTCTTTCTTTTTTTACATAGCTAGACGGCGTAAAAGTTTTGTCCATAATGCCGCTGCCCCGAAGTGGTGTATTGGAATTATCACCCTTAGGAATATTATACTTGCACTCCGAACATACCCATTTTCAAGCGACTTCCAAAAAGGAGGAGGTTCTCAATTCGTCTGTATGTTTTTTTTTATATGTGTTACCTCGTAACTTTTGACTGAGTGAACCGATTTTTATGATTCTTATTTTATTTGAAAGCTAGTGCTTCCCGTGTGGTCCCATATATATTTTATCAAAATCGTTGTAGTAATTTATTAGAGAATTAACAAAAACCAAAAATAATACTGCAAAAATGTACTAAGTTGTTGCGATGGAAGTCGGTTTTTTAATGTGCTTAGCGTTTTTTATTTTCTCCTCTTCAGCAAACTTCTGAAGCTGCTCCTCAATTATAATATAGACAAGCACTTATGGCGGTAAATTTTTTACATGTTACTTGGGAACACTCCATGTATAAAACATCAATAAACCGTGTCATTACACCTATTACATTTAGTTCCCATGTAGTAGGTAAATAAATACACTTACACTTTAAACTATTGATTCAAAATTTAACACTGTCCACCAAAGACACGTCCGTGTAGGTCGTGCTCGCGTCGGAATTTTTTTGTACAACAAAATATACAATTATAGATACAGAATAGAAATAGCATGCAGAAAGGCGGACTTATCCCAAACAGGGTTAAGTAAGGTACCTATGTGTTTATGGAGTTATGTCATTTCGATGATTGTGATATCTTTATTATTGTGGGATGAAAGATAAATATGGGTAGGTGCCCGAATTTCTGCGGTGTTAAGTTTCGGTAGGTGTGTGTTCTTTACACTGACGGGCAGTGTGGGACGTGCTGCAAACGTTTATTTCCGGTTTTTTTATATGTGTGTAAGGTTTAGGTGTGATCTATGAAGAGTTGGATGGGTGTGGTTCTAAGTGTTATCTGGCTGGTGTCTGTGTGCGTTAATTTTATTAAAATAGTATTGATTTTATTAATCCTACGCACTTAGATTAAAAGTCTACCAAGTAGCATGTATTAGTTCTAATCGTTGTAGTCTTCTTTCCTCCGTTTTGTGTCAGTGTCATTGGCTGAAGGATCTCTGGGCTAAACCTAGAAGGCATGCAGAATTCGAGTTAAAAGAGGGCGTTTAGGATCGACCTCCTCGGGTTTGCTGGCTGAAGTATCCTTGTGTGTCTATTGTAGTCCCACGGGGTTTGAGCGGTGTTCTGCGGTAGTGAGCTAGATGCACTTGACAAACATTGAACTGTATGAGAGTTGGTTTAGACACTAAGTACTGCTGTTGGCCCGCGGTGATAAGGTCATGCGCACCAGTGCAAATTTAGTGTCGGTCGTGGCGTCACCACTTTAAAGTAGCACAATCGCTTGTAGTTATGAAAAATATAAGGGTAATGAATGAGCTAGGTGCACAAACACTCCGCGAAATTTCGGTCGGGTAGAGACGACGTGCGCGTGCAAAAATAGGACCATAAAATAAATTATATATATATACATATATATACTACATCCATATCAAAATCTGTGAGCATAGAATTTGAATGGTAAATATGATCCTGCAAACTGTGTTACCATAGCATAAATGTTAATAGTATTCATTTAAGTGCGCGTAAGGAAAGTTTAATTTTAAAAGAGAAAAGTTGTTTTTTAATGTTAATTTAGGTATATAATAATAATAAAAAACACGTTGTACTTAATTTTTTTTATTATTTTGACTATATGGTGAGAGTTTCTAGTCCGATCACTCGAACTATGCGGGATACGAATCCATGCAGGTCGATAAGTTGATCTAACTGGAATTAAAAAGACCAAGTAGACCGATTACTCGGGCGAAGTGGAATTAGGATTCCTTATAGCCCGATAGACGAACCAACGGGAAAAATAAATCCACGTCGTCTGACTAGTCGGGCGGAGTGGAATTGCGATTCCTTATAGTCCGATAGACGAACCAACAGGAAAAATAAATCCACGTCGTCTAACTAGTCGGACAAAGCAGTCGGACTACGTGGCTACAGGGGTAAATTTGGCCTGAAGATCAGTGTCAAATAGCCAGAAGTCATGTCCCTGGACATCAATGGTCTCGAGGCACTGTGCATAAAGGTTGGTGAGGATGTGCTTAAGCAGGTGGATAAATCCAAGTATGATCTTGATACTGAGATCAACAGCAGGATCGGTGCTGCAGCCGCAGCATTTGGGAAGCTGTGTTCCAAGGTCTTCTGCTCGCACGACCTTAAGCTGGCTACTAAAATTTCAGTATATATGGCAATTGTGCTGCCAAATCTCTTATATTCTTCCGAGACATGGTGCGTGGATCGCCGCTACATACGCACTCTGGATCGTTTCCACCCCAAATGCCTCCGATCCATTATGAAGATCAGATGGTCCGATCGGGTGCGTAATACCGAAGCTCTGCGACGAGCCAATTTCGGTGGCATTGAAGCCTATTTAATGCGTCGGCAGCTTCGGTTGTGCGGTCACGTATCATGTATGAAGGATGAGAGAGTGGCGAAACGCATCTTCTATTCTGAACTGGATGATGGTAAGCGGAAACATGGCGGACAGCTCCTCCAGTACAAAGATGTTCTGAAGCGACATATGAAAGGATGCAACATACAACACTCTCAATGCGAGAGTTTGACAGCAGAACGGCCAGAATGAAGCAGAATTGTGAATAGGCAATGCGCGAGTTCGAGGATCAGCGTAAAGCTGACCTTACGACCAAACGCGACCAGTTAAAGGCCCGACCACCTGCGACCATTTCATACAATTACGAGGGTGGCATACATAAATGCCCTGAGTGCGCGAGGAGTTTCGCTGCGAAGATTGGCTACATAAACCATCTTCGAGCGCACGCGCGGCAAACCGACGAGGAGTCGAAGTGGTCGCCATGACCGAAATCGGTCGGATAGATAGATACATAGATTGTTTGTTTGATTACGTCGGTTATTTTTTTTAATATTTTAATTGTTATGAAACAAACCATAAGTAATTTATTAATTTTATCTTAAGGGTAGATTAACGATTAAAGACCAATAGTTTCCTTTATTTAAATGTTAGTACAATTAAATTCAAATGTGAAGCGCAAACTACGAATAAATACAGGGCTTATACAGGGTGTAACAGACCTGGTGTAGGTCCCGTTAACTGGGGCTTCTACTCATCTGCTGAACTGAACAACTTTTGTTGTAGGTATGACTTTGCTGAAATCGCGAATTTTTTTTTAACTCTTCATACAAATCGATCAGCTAATCGACCAGTTTTGTGCGTTTTTATATAGTGTTCAATTTTTTTTTGAGAAGTGACTATAAGTTCCTTGGGAAAAGTTATTAGACCCCCAGTTAACAGGTCTTATTTATAGGCTATTGTCCAGCAGTGGAATTCCCTTCCAGCGTCTGTATTCCCCAACCCCATACAGACGCTGGAAGGGAATTCCACCACTAGGCCGTTCGCATGATGAACGAAGAAGCAAAACGCTTCGTGCGTTAAGGTGGAACCGCCCTCAGCGACTGGTCGTCCGATTATGAAATGGAGAGGGGGGAATGAGGTCGTGAAGCTCCAGGGCACACTCTCCGAAATGAATCCTGTAGGACACCAATAGACAGGCGACTTTGTGGCGATGCTCGAGGCTTTGGAGTCTGTTTGATTCAAGTTCCTCATTACCAATGATGCGCGTCGGTCGATAGAATCCAAGGCATCTAGCTGGTAACGAGCCGATCCTTCCCATAAGTGAGAGTAGTAATCCATACAGTTAACTACTACCAGCGCTATCTAGTGGTGTTTTAGTGAACTTCTTTTTTTTAAATAAAAAAAATAGTGCGTTTGGTTGCACCCCACCTGATGGTAAGTGCCGATGCAGCCGAGGATGTAACACGCAAGCTCAAATAGTGCCTATTCACTATCGTCTTGAAGATTCTTAAATTATACGAATCGGGGAATACAGACGCCGGCAGGGAATTCCTATCCTTGGCCGTTCGCATAATGAACGAAGAAGCAAAACGCTTCGTGCGTAAAGGTGGAACATCAACAACAAAAGGGTGGAATCGCCCTCCGCACCTGGTCGTCAGATGATGAAATGGAGAGGGGGAATGAGGTCGTGAAGCTCCAGGACACACTCTCCGAAATGAATCCTGCAGAACACCGATAGATTATTCTCTATTATGACTAGAACTATTTTCGGTAAGTGAACGTATTATATTGAGTTTACCACTTTATTTTCAACTAGTGGATGCCCGCAGCTTCGCCCGCGCAGATCCCGATTTTTGCGGTTCCCGTGGGAATTTCTCAAAATCCTTTCTTAGCGGATGCCTACGTTAACATCTACCTGCATGCCAAATTTCAGCCCGATCCGTCCAGTGGTTTGGGCTGTGCGTTGATAGATCACTATGTCAGTCAGTCAGTCATTCACCTTTGAGTTATATATATATTTAGATTGATAGAATTCTTATAGGTTTTCCTGTAATCTACAAGCAATTAACTATATTTTCTATTTTTTTTTAAATTTTAGGCTCAGTAGTTTCGAAGATCTGGGGGAGGGGGGGGTCAATTTTCATCTTCTTTCATAAATAAAATCAAAACAATAAAAAAAATATATATTTAAGATCCTGATAACGAGCCCTTTCATTTCATATATGAGTTATGTATGACACAGTAAGGTTTCCAAAACTCGTAAATCACTCGTGCGTCTGTCTGTCTGTCCGTCCGAATTTTTTTTAACTCTTCATACAAATCGATCAGCTAATCGACCAGTTTTGTGCATTTTTATATAGTGTCCAATATTTTTTTTGAGAATTGACTATAAGTTCCTTGGGGAAAGTTGTTAGACCCCCAGTTAACAGGTCTTATTTAGAAATCTTTAAGCACCATTTGAGCTTGCGTGTTACATCCTGGGCTGCATCGGCACTTACCACCAGGTGAGGTGCAGCCAAACACACTTAAATTTTTAGTAAAAAAATAAATTTAAAAAAATAACTCGCGTCTACTCTCCACGCGAGTTCAACCCGCACTTGGCCGGTTTTTTTCTAATTTGGTAGAAGTGAGCGATGGGTTGACTCTTGCGTTATACTCGTGAGCGAGAGCTGTCCGTGTGAACTGGCCTACTCTTGTGGAAGGCGTTAATGGCATTCAATGATTTTAATATATAACTTCTCATATCATACTGTTTTCACGTTCTAATGACATAATTTGTTTCATATCAATAATTGTACTTGACGTTATTACTAATGTATGATTGTTTATTTTATGTATATAATTAGTATTTTATGACTATCAGAAAGAGTGTAATTTGTAAACCGATTTTCATGATTATTTTTTCATTCGATAGGATATGCTCCCGAGTTGGTCCCATAAAAAAATTATTAAAATAGGTAAAGTACTTTATTAGTAAATACTTAAGCAAAAACTAAAACTGATAATGCAAAATTGTACTAAGTTGTTGCGATGAAAGTCGGTTTTTTAACGTGTTTAGCGTTTTCAATTATGAATAAGAATCTTGAATCTTGAGTCTTCAAAAAATATAGTTATTGTATCACTCTGCTAAACTGAATGTTGAGTCGAAAATCAGACACTGCAAGTTGTAAGTAGGCACTTTCAACACAATGGGATAGTTTGTAAGCATCAATTATAATACCTCTACATACAACCACTTACATTTCGATTGATTTCATTCAATCACATCGTTACAATACGGTCCGAACACCTTTCTTTTTTTTTACCTTTCTTGCTTGATCATATCAGCCGAAAGACATCCACTGCTGGACGGATTTTCGCAAAGATTCCCGTAACCTTCACCACGTCGTCGATCCACTGAGTGGGAGGTTTGCATACGCCACATCTTCCGGCGCGCGGTCGTCACTCGAGAACTTTACTACCCCACGGCCATCTGTTCTACGAGCTATGTGCCAAGGTAATCGATATGGCTTGCTTAGATATTCCGATCAAAACACAAAACAGCAAATAACCACAATTATTTTAGAATTTTTGAAAACACATACCTATTAATTTATTGCTCTTAAAAGTAATAAATAACGTACAATACAATGGTGAAGTTTTATTCGTTATGTTCCCCGGTGTAGTAACTCTATTTCAGTAGTAGGTTCTATCGTAAATCAATTGTTTAGCCACGCTGTGCATACTTTCTCTCTTAGCATTTACCGTCTGGCATACAAAAATCAACATCCCATCAAAAACATTTCATTTAAAATTAGTTGCCAAGACTTACAAGTTCATAACGCTTTCACTGTTAAAATGTTATGAGATCTCTTGTAGAGGCAAGTCCCTAGCTGAGCTCTGATTTGTGCTGCGCATCGTAGCCCACGGGGCCTGTCCCAAGTAAAGTATATAGCTCTAAGTGTTTATATATTTATAGTATGTATGTATGTTTTATTGTATATATGTATTTTTGTTTAGAATATAAATAAGTCTATAAACTTGTTTTTTTAATTACTTTTAGATAAAGCACTTCTATTAGTTATAATAATAAGCTAGATCGTTTAATAGTTGAATTTGCTGCCATCCTGTACTATTTTACCTGCCTTTCAATCCCTAACTTAAGGTTGCCTGGTAGAAATCGGTTAAAGCGATAAGGCCGCCTTTGCACTCTATGTTTTTTACAAATTATAAGTCCTGTATTGTTTTTGTGGCTTGCAATAAAGTATATTTACTTACTTACTTACTTACTTCTCTAAGTGATCTTGACTCTACTACATTTAAAACAATAAGCAACAAAAACTCTACATATAAGCTCTCACTACAAACTCTTCATCTTGGTAAAGGTACAACTTGTTATGTTATGCCTTTTTATGATTTTCGCACAAACAATTCCTTAAGGACTTTAATATTATGTCACGTAATAATTCCACGAACATTAACTCTTAGAGCGTTTTTAGACGACAAATGTCTATATAAAATGTTTCTGTCGTGCGTTTTTAGATGAATTTTGTCTAAATAAACTCTATGGGTGTTGTGGCACCATTGGTTGCTGTTTTACCGACTGAATTGGAGCCAATATTTTTATACACGAACTCAAGATGTGACCTGTTTGCTGATCGGTTTTTGTCGCTCAGTTAATTCAAAAAGAAATAATTTCACTAACGAACCGAGCCGGTCGGCCTTCGCCCGCCATCTTTTTCGCCGTGTCGTTTGCCTTGTGACATTCGTAAAGTGCTATAATGAGTTTCAGATGTAAACGGTTGAATAAAAATAAATGAATCTCATATCAAATGACTGGGAAAAAAAATGTAGATTATGTGTACTTACATGATTCGTTTACTTGCAAAATAATTCATGAAAAATGCGACAAACTTTTGATAACGGCAAATTAGCGAATTACATTTTTTTTAACAATTGAAAAATTTATTTCAGACGTAAACGGTAGGTTCTTGTTATATAAATCTTACATAAAATTACTCGGAAAATATGTAGATTATGTGTAAATGATTATTTTTTTTAAATACTTGCAAAAATAATTACTTAGTGAAAAATGCGACGTATTGTGGACGACGGCACAATGATGTACTTCGTTTTGTTGTCGTTAGAAACTTATCCTATTTTGTTGTAAAACTATTGTGTTTCAAAATGAAATATTATGTTTATAAACACTTATGAAAGTGTATTAGGCTATGATAGTGTTAGTTTATGTACAACCTTGCACTTAAAGACAGTGAATGCATTCACTGTCTTAAAGTGCAAGGTTCGAGATTATTTTTGGATTGATGATAAAAACCAGAAAATGTCTTATAAGTAATATTATTTAATCACACTAGTAATATAATTTAGACAATTTCATACTGGTTATAACAGTGTACAACAAATAGTATATAACTTAATTCTATATTTACAAAAAACTTCAAAAACTAGGACCTAGTCGAGTGTTCGAGTAGTCGAGAATTACGTCATCCAACTTATCCATGACTCAACACGCTCAAGTCGTTATTGCGAAAAAAATCTAATTTCGCTTCACGGAATTAACGGACAAGACGCACCTTTTTACCCAGATGTAGGGTTTGAAGAGTCAAGGCTTATAGGTAGAGTTTTGTTATTTATTGTTATAAATGTGGTAGAGTCAAGAGCAAGCTATATACTTGACTTGAGACAGGCCCCGTGGGCTATGATGTGCAGCACAAATCGGAGCTCAGCTAGGGATTTGGCTATACTAGAGATCTCCTAACTTTAAAAAAAGTTTACGTTTTTTGTTTTTTTTACGTTTTCATTGAAAGCATAGGGGGGTGGTACTCATAGGGGGGTTTTGCCGTAATCGCCACGCATGGCAGGCGGTTTGGCGATCGCAGTGTGGTTGCAGGTGTGTTGCAATGCACGGAAAAGTCGCTGCTACCTATCCTCCGTTTTTAAGTCCCTTAGTCGACTCTTACGACCCCCATTGGAAGAAATGAGATATTCCTAATCTTAGCCGGGAGCCATACGGCCACTTTTTGAAATATATTATAGTGTAAGTAGTACATAAGTCATATACGAGGGCGGTTTAATATGTCCATGACTTTCTAAAGAAGAAACACTCTTTTTACATATATATATTTTTATTTTTCTACATAATCACCTTTCAACTCTACGCACTTAGTCCAGCGATGTTCCAACCTCTTAGACCCATCAAAAAAAATATTTTTTGTCAAACCCTGAAAAATAGGCCTCAGTTTCGGCTACCACCTCTTCGTTTGACGAAAATCTTTGCCCGCCAAGCCATTTCTTCATGTTTGGGAAGAGGAAAAAGTCACAGGGGGCTAAATCTGGCGAATACGGAGGGTGTGGCAATAATTCGTATCCTAATTCGACAATTTTTGATGTCGCGATTGCAGACGAGTGGGCCGGTGCATTATCCTGATGAAATAGATTTTTTTTCTTTGCTAGATGCGGTCGTTTCTTGATCAACTTTTCATTGAATCTATCTAACAATGCAGCATAGTAAGCTCCGGTTATTGTCTTGCCTTTATCCAAAAAATCGATGTAAATAACCCCTTGGCTGTCCCAAAAGACTGTGGCCATCACTTTACCAGCCGAAAAAACAGTTTTTGCCTTCTTTGGGGCACGTTTCCCGGTAGAAGTCCATTGCTTCGACTGTTGCTTAGTCTCTGGTGTATAATGATCGACCCACGTTTCGTCAACTGTTATGTACCGACGCATAAACTCACTCGGAATGCAATTACACATGGCTAGGCATTCCTCAGAAGCTGTTACACGATTTCGTTTCTGGTCGACCGTTAGTAAACGCGGCACCCATCTTGCAGAAAGCTTTTTCATGCCCAGAATATCATGCAAAATATAAAAAACTCGTTCAGTCGAGATGTGCACAGCATCACTTATTTCGCGTATCTGTACTCGACGGTCTGCCAAAACAATATCATGTATTTTATTAACCATGCCCTCCGTAGTGACCTCAATCGGCCTTCCTGGGCGCTCCGCGTCATTAGTAGTAGTAAGTCCACAACGAAACTTAGTGAACCACTTATGTACCATCCCATGAGAAGGCGCAGAATCACCATAATACTTTTTCAATTTGTCTTCGGTCTGCTTAATAGTTTTACCACGTAAAAAATAGTGTTTAATTAGCACTCGAAGCTCGCTTTTCTCCATTTTCAAAGAATACTTAGAAGCCGCCTAACTTTTTTGTTTCTAAAAAGCTTGTTTTCGCGCCAAATTTGAAAAAAGAACGGCATGCGCTTCGTAGTTAGTTTCCAAATATGAGACAAAAAAAATATTAAAAAAGTTTTTATTTAACCTTAAAGTCATTGAGTTGTCAAACTGCCCTCGTAATATTGTAGTAACTTACGAATTTTCATTAAAATCGTTAGCCATTTTAAAAAAAATGTGTTTCTACTATGGTGGCAACCCACAAAAGTGAAAATAGAAAAGAATGATGAAACGGGTGTAGATATAAAGATTATATTGCCTTAACCTTAATTTCGCTAAGATCCGTTTAGTAGTTTAGGCGCTAGAGTACCCGATGAACGCACATATACACACACACACACACATACATGTCATTTTTTAGTTTTTATTAGGGGATTGATATACTTAGTTGACTTATTGAGTTTACTTGTTGACTCAATTTAGACTACTTTTTGATATGTAGTTTTAACTGAATAAAACAAATCAAATTTAATTACTTGTGTTAATTATCGTTTGTGTTCACCCCTTGGCGCTGCCAGCCCACTAAGATAGTGCTTTCACGGTAAACCATGACGGTGTTTTTATAATTTAATCGTGTCAAATGAAATAGCCAGATTATAACAGCCAATATGAAAAGAAGGTTTTACTATGTCGGCACTTCGCCCATAATAGTACTATTAGGGTTGCTTAAAAAGCAACAAATTAGAATAAAGGAATAATTCGCAATTCTTAACTATAAAAGATCCATTGGAGATAAACTTAACCTACTTATAGTTCTGATTGCGTCAGATGTTAAACGCCATACATTAATAATAGGATGTTAGTAAATATAGTAAATTACTGCAGCGGCCAGCAAAAGAGGCATTGATGGACGAACTTGTAAATGTGGGCCGAGGCGAATGTCTATTTGTGGCCAAGGCTTGGATGAGTACTTTCCTCAAATAATGCGCGGAAATTAAAACTTCAATTTACTTTTCAAAATCAATGACGAAGAACAATAATTTTTCACGCGCCAAAATGTTTATTTGTTTTTTTTTTTTCAATCAACAGCGTTATATTTGCAAGTCAGCTCGAAATTTAAATAAAACCTTTGATAAGTTACCTCCTTGGTTGCCATGTTTCGGAGTAAAATATTGTTCCATTTTTAAATTATTTTATTTTATTTGGCCGCTAAACACCACACATATGGATTTTCATACAACTTTTGCCGGCTGCTGCTCGCATGTATTAAGCCAGTACAGCAATTTCGATTTATTTCGAAGAAGGTTGTCAAAATCATGCTCAAATTTCCAAGCATGTTTGAGAAAAAGTAATTTTAAGGGGGACAGATCCACAGCCCGTAGCATCACGATTATGCCGAAGATGGAAGCGGGCCCCTACCAACTTTGCTGATATCGAAAAAAATCTAAGGCTTCTTTTTCAAATCAATCCACTTATTAATGAACTTGGGAAGATTTTTTATGCAGTCATGTATTTTTGGGGGTGCTCTAAAAATAGTTAAGATTTATTATTTTCTTATAAACCTAAGAGCCGCTCGTTTATTTAATAGCCTTGGTGCCTGTAAGGTTTTAAAATGCCGTAATTGAGTGGAAATAAAAGCAACTAAAACAACGCGGTTCCGCTGTGCAACGCCTTACGTCGTCATTTGATTATTGTGCTACGTTCTACGAGTAGTTTAAAAATTCACTTGTAACGCCTAGCAGTTTGTGCATACTAACAAACCTATAAAACCGCAATTAGTGTTCAAAACAAACCGTGTTTGATAACAAACACGAAACAATTGAAATGTGGCCACAAGAGCTTGTCGCACCCAGACGCAGCCACCGATTCCCACGCGGAAATATACTATTTACAAAAGGTAATTGAATAAAAACCCCAATATTCTTAAGCTCTTGTCCTGGATGTCGTTGTAACTCCCAAACTTGTCTCATATTGCACTAGTTCTTTTGTTGCACTCACTTTCTGCACCTGTTTTAAACTCATGCATGGATATCGATCGAATGAATCTATTATGATAGGACACCTATTACTATTACTCAATTGTTAATTCTAAGTCAGTTCTCACCGAAAAGTAAATATTGAACTTTCATAGTAAGTACCTTTCCAATGACAATTAATGATACGAAATTACGAACCATTCAAGAATGTGACAGGAACATAAAAATATACGAGACTTTTAGTGAAAATATTTTGAGTAGCCAATATAGCAGTAAAGAGTTGTAATGGCAGTTGGCACATTGGCAGCGGGCGAATGTTTAAACGTCTACTTACAAATGAGTTACTTACTACAACCTTCAGTTTGGGCACAAGATTAAGAGTCGAAATATTGTTCCAGATCCGGAGGCAGAGTCCAATAAGTTCCCATTAATATCACCATATTGAACTCCTCCTACAATGAAGAGCTAACGAGGTTTCTGAAACTTGCATAATGTTTCGTCCTACTTTGGAAGTTTTTACACCTTCTGCGGCAAACACATAATGGCAAATGTGCTTACGTGGAAAATTATCGTTTAATCATGGACATCAAAATAACCGGACGGAATATAGCCATCATTCAACATTTCTTCGTGTTTATTGCAATTGTTAAAGGACGACTGACGAATCAACTTTCCGAAACAAAAGTAACAGAAATGAGTACATATGGGAATCCCTACACGAACTATGGCTTCACTGTCTACACTGAAGGTTGTAAAATTCCCTATTTCGACCCTCTAGACAAGTCGGTGACAGACTTTGTATATTACCCTAACGCTAAGCATTGCCCTAACAGTATGCATCCGCTCCTTAGCAGTAACCAAACGCATTTGTGGCTTGTGAAAAACAATTTAAAATACTACAACATTAATAAAGAAAAAAACTTTCATTGCTGTTACAAACCTTTTTATCCGATACTACTCACATTCAATAAAGGAGCGTCCAAAAGAAGAAAGAGTGGAATCCGGTATCGGAACTGTTTCAATATTGACAGAGCCGTGCCCGTGAAGCACGAGTTCGTAAGAGCTATTTGTAGATACAAGACGAACATTATATATGACCAATTCTATGTATTTACACCAAGAAAGCCTTTCACCGACCAAAGATTAAACCCTTTCGCAACACTACAAAACCATACCGCTTATAACGTGATAATTTTAGGTTTGAGCTCAACGTCGAGGTTAAATTTTCATAGAACAATGCCCAAAACATTTAGTTATTTGAAGAGCAAAGGAGCCGTTGAACTGCAAGGCTACAATAAAGCGACGGAAGGTTTTTCAGATTTGGTACCACTGCTGGTGGGGATGAATCTCCAGGAGCTACGGAACACGTGCTGGCCCAGCCCACATACCACCTTCGACCGTTGCCCCTTCATCTGGGAGCGTTTCAAAGATGTCGGCTATTACACTGCTTTCGTAGAAAACAATAACAAATTTGGCACTTTCGGCTTGAACAAAGTCGGTATTAGTGCTTTCGACTACATTCCGACTGACTATTACTTGTGGCACTTCATTAGAGAATCCGAGTCCATTATTAACGAATCAATCCCATACTGCATGGGGAACAAATATTATTCCCAGGTGCTATTGGATTACGTGAACAGATTAACTACAACTTTGAGAAATCACAAATTGTTTGGATTATTTTGGGAGTCTGACTTTACCTCCAAAGATTTAAACAATCTGATTTTGATGGATTCTGACTACCTATCGTTAATAAAACGTATGGAAAATACTGGGTACTTAGACGAAACAATATTAATTTTCCTAAGTGACAGTGGAATGAGTTTCGGAGGTATAACATCAACATCACAAGGTCAATCAGAGGCGAGACTTCCTATGGTCTCTATATTGCTACCAAACACATTTCAAGAAAATTATGCGTTTGCTTTTGAAAATCTCAAAAAGAATGCACTGCGCCTCACCACGCCGTACGACCTGCACAGTACACTCGTAGATTTAATCGACATGCACGCAATAAAGAACAATGAGGTGTTGACCAGGATAAAGAAAGGTTACGCAAATAAGAAGAGCATTAGTCTTTTTCTTCCAGTACCCACAAATAGGACTTGTAAATCTGCCGGTGTCAGTGACAAATTGTGCGCTTGTCTCAGAAATAGAAGAATATCTACAGAAAGCGACGCTGTGCGGCACGCGGCAAAATTTCTGGTACAATACCTGAATCAACTGTTGAAATCGCACAAGCAGTGCGCCACGCTGCAGCTGGAGCAAACAGTGGATGCGGCGACTCTTAGGAACGCATATGAGAAGTCGTCGGATTGGCGGGACTTCGCGCTCGTGGTGCAGACGACGCCGGGGCAGACCGTCTTCCAGGCCACGCTGAGGCGCAACGAGACGAGCCCGATGGGCTGGCAGGTGACGGGCCCTGTCAGTCGCCTCAACCGGATCGGCCAGCAGTCCAGTTGTGTGCGCGATCCCCGTATAAAAATATACTGTTTCTGTGAAATGACGTTGTGATGTAATGTTCTAGTGCGCAAACCATTGACACTCTGGTTTATAGAATAATTGTTAGTGAAATAAACAAAACATTCAACTAAAATGTAGGAGCACAACTTTATAATCATTATTTGCTATTACGTTACTTTTTACTTTCTGTTTTTGTTTTATAACGTTATTAAATTCACTCACTTCTTTGTTGGTTGTTGTTTCCTACACATATTTATGATCTATATAGCATCTTAACTCTAGCTCCTTCCAACTTCCATTTTTATGAAGTTAAGAGGGGGTACAAAGCAAAATAAATATTTTATAAATGATTTATCTGTATAATTTATAAACACTAAGTTAATAGACTATCTGACTAAAGGTTGATTTAAGGCGAAAACACGATTTCTCATTTCCTCAATAGAAAAACAAACACCATATTATCTCTAAAATTTCACTAATGTCTTTTGTGTGTACTAATATTACAACTAGAATAAACATAAAACCTGAAAAATTAAATATGTAAAGGTGACCAAGGGATCCTATTATACCATTTTTTGTTTTAAATGTTAAATATCTATATAATATGTAGTATTTAAACGTATATAAGTATTTATATCAGTCTCTGGTTCCTATAACACAGGGAATTCTACTTTGTGGCCAGGTGACCATGCGTGATTTGTCCCGGAAAATTTATTTATTTTTTATTTATTTATTATTCAATAAAAGCTCATTGTTTTGCGTCTCCCGCTGTGTTTTCTAACGGAATACCATGGTGAATGAGGAGAACAAACATTTTATTTTATACGCCCTCAGCAACCAAAATATTATGAGTAAATAAATCAGTGTGTTTAGCATTCAGGAAGTAACTAGTATCTCATTTGTGATTCAGGGTCCGTATGCGATGAAGTTGCGATCGCGCTATAGGTACTATAATTTCTATCTAGGTACATAGTTTTGTATGGAAGGATGAGGCGAACTAGCTTGGAGTATCTAACGAGTGATCCCAGGGGATTTCCGCTGGCTTCTTGATTCTAAGCCACTAAAGAGATAAGTATACCTACGTGTTACGTTTACAAATATACCCCAAAAACGTGAAGATCGTTTGGGCAAGTTTAAATCGTGTCCTTTGAAAAAGGGAAGGAACTGTTTCCCAGGATACAGTCTATCTAATGACTGTTCGTTTATGTTTGTAACTAGTAAGTGCCATTAAACTATTTAAAAAAAAGAGCTATTCGTTAGTGGTTGAACAAAATTCGTGACAGCGATTAATATAACAGTAATTTTAAAAATGTATCTTGTGGGGACGCCGGTGACGGACGACACGATCCTGGCCGACTTCGGGAACATCAAGTGACCACCGCTAAATTTATGAACCTCGTCTAAATACAGGAACTCAGGTATATTTAGTAGCATTATTTTAAAATAAAACATTAATAATAAAATAATATCAGCTCATATACGTCCCCACCGAGGGGCTCGAGCCTACCCTAAACTAAGGCGATCGCGCCTTAGTCAACAACGCGAGCCCAGTGCGTGTGGGTAGACTTCACACCAATTTACCTAGAGCAAAATATGATGTGAGAGGTCTTATTCTGTTGTTAGACAAAGTTATGATGCGGATCCCTGCTGTGCGTCCCCGAGTCGAACTTGGCCGGTTTTTTTGGAGTGTAGGTGACTGTCTTATGATTCTTTGCAGTGTTGAATTAACTGCGAAGTTGTTGTTGTTCATAATGCCTTGTGTGTTTTAGTGATACTGGTGATTGGGTTGTCGACCCTTAATTTCTTTTTAAACTGTTAGTAGTTTTTTGTATGATGAAATTCGATAGTCTCTGTGGGGTGCTTGTGGCTCGTTCCTCGTTGAGAGTCATTGATGTAATACTAGAGGTGAATATTGGTTGGTGTTGTTTCCATTGAAGGTGAGTAGACGAGTGGGACATCATGGCGTCCTTCCGTGTATATGAACGTTCATGAGGTAGAATTCACCTGCTGCGATTATTATGTCCTCACCGCCCCAAAAGGATCGACCTCACCGGGTTTGCTGGCTGTAGTCTTCTTGTCTTATTGCAGTCCCACGGGGCTTGGGTGGTGTTCTGCGGTTGTGAGCTAGATGCACTTGACAAACACTGATCTGTATGAACTGTACTGCTGTTGGCCAGCGATGATAAGGTCATGCGCGCGAGTGCAATTGTCGGTCGTGGCGTCACCACTTGATAGTAGCACAATCGCTTGTAATTATGAAAAATATATTAGTACTGAGCTAGGTGCACAAACACTACTCAAAATGTCAGTCGGGTAGAGGCGACGCGCGCGTGTAACAATAGGACCATAAAACAATTTATCTTAAAAAGTCAGGACTAAGGGTTGTAAGGAGCGCATCTGGTGACGCGTGTGCTCCCTACGACGGTCCGAACAGAAGTTCAATAATCAACGTAGGAATGATTTGAAAAAAAAAATTGCTTTACCCAAATTTCATCCAAATCCGATCAGTAGTTTAGGAGCTCAGGGCTGTAGATAGAGTCGAATTTGAAGTAGGGCATCCCATCGACCCATCTCGCTTCATGTTATGGCGGTTCAAATGCCATCTATACAAAGAACAAATAATATTATAATATGAAATGACAGCCACAAACAGTGGTATGTTCAGAAAAGTTTAAATACCTATCGCTACAATGGTTTTTATCTTAAACTATGAACAAACAATTTAATTATAATAATTTATCTTAGTTTTTAGTATTTTAAAGGTAGGGCATTGCCCCACAATGCCCCCCCCCCTAGCTAGGGCCATGTAGGAGCTACAGCAATGACAGATTTTTATTTTTGTTTTTGGACTCTTTGTTGTCGATACCTATCAAAATTTTAACTTTGATATTTTCAGCATCACAATACTTTCTCACTACTTTGTTGCTGGCTGCCGCTCATACGAAAGTATGCAAAAAGCATCGGAGTACTAAGGCAGAGTACTGATAACGAGTCAGCAGGTATAGGTATGAGATTCATAAGCTGATGGCATGGCCCTTCTGATGTATGTAAAGACTTCTGATTAATTTATTACCGTCTATCATGTTTAGAGCTCTTCTGATGGTGATTGATAAGAAGCTCTCGCTGCTGCCTGTAGTACTCGCTCCCAAGAGTTAACGCATCAATATGAAAAGTGAGATAAAAACGTGTCCATCGAGAGGCAAGTCGTAAAATGACCCGGGATTTACACTCAGCCACTGCCACTGCCAGAAATATTTCTCTAAATACTTTTGCGGCAGAATCGACGTGAGTGAGTGTTCACAGTCAGCCGATTCCTTTGACTTCTGCACGAAAGCCGACAATCGTGGCAATTGCAACGGCAGCTGCAGCTCGAGTGACCTATTTACACACTCGCGCTGCCCACTTCCTTGCTCACTTTCCTGCCCAACTGGGCTGTGTGTAAATGTACCATAAGTCCTAGTGGGGTTGGTGACTGATGCCGAGAGGTCGACCCCCGCACTCCCCGGCAGCGGCGCCAAGCGCATGCGCGCAACCTCCGCTCCAGAGAATGGGATACCATACCGAAAACATAAATGGGACAGATTTTTCTTAAAAGCTAAGTTTTAAACATCTCGTTATATATTTCATAGGTAGATAAAGATACGTGAGGAGACCCGTGCCGAAGCAGTTGGGATGTTATGGGTCTTGTTAACGGAAGTATACAGGATGTAACAAAATTGGTGTACGAACCGTTAACTAGGGCATCTACTCGTAAAACTGAACAACTTTTGTTCTACAAGTTAGCTGAATTCGCAAAAAAAAAATTGGACCTCTTCATAAAAATAGATCAGCTGATAGTCCAATTTTAAACATTTTTGTATGGAACATCGTTTTTTTTTAAATTGACTATGGGTCCTTGGGGAACGTTGTTCAGTATAATGTAATAGATGCCCCAGTTAACTAGTCCTACACCAATTTTTGACACCCTGTATAATTTGGTAGCTTAGACGTTTCTGGTGTAGATAGTATTATTACTACGAATTCATGGGACTTGGGAACATGTACTAGTTTTTCTTGCTAATAGAGCTGAAGAAGAGAGTTGAAAAGAAAACAATATGTAAGTAGAAAATATATTAACTGCAATTATCTTTGTAAAGAAAACCGAGTTTCAAATTAGGTAGTTTTTCACTGCATATGGTAACACCATTTCACGCTCTATCCCAAGAGAGAGCTCAGGACATCAGGCAGTTTGGCCAACGGCCTCCGCTCAGCAACGCCGTTAGCTCATAAGTTCCATTTTAATCACATTGACACCTCCACGGCTCACCTGATCACCTCGTGATCAACATCCCCTACAAAATGCCAGGAAAACCTAGCAATGAGCGCGACAGGCATTTTTATTTTTCAAAAAGAAATCGCGGGACGTTTAAAATATAGACATCGATAGGTAAGTGATACTAACGTACCTACTTATTTATATAGTGCTTGCCGTTTGACTTATGAGACTAAACGCTGGTTTGGTTATGATTAAACTTTACGTGTAACTTTACGTACTTTAATATCCTTAATCAAGTCACATTTTATAAATAATGCTTGAAACTTGAAAATCATTAGTCAACTATCAAAATGATGTTGAAAAGTAGAACAAGAATGAAATATAACAAGCTGTTTAAAAACCTGCAATTAGATGTTTAACAAACATTGGTGCATTTGATTCCAAACGTAAGTAAAGCAAGTAAAGCAAACACAAAGTTTTCAGTTTCTTATACAGTCTTAGGTCGGTAGGTACCTACTTACATTTAGTCCAGATAGTACTAGCGCAACTGTCTCTTGCAGTATGGGCCAACAGACGAAGAGCGGCCGGCTGCGCTCGATGTCAGCGCGCTACCGGTATCTGTTCCTGCTCTGCACGCTGAGCGGCGGCGCGCTGTTCCTCCTGTCGCTCCACAGCGGCACCGAGATGCTGCTCCTAGCGCGTGAGCCCGCCAGCCCTGCCAGCTCCGACTTGCACCGCCAACAACACACCGACTACATCTACACCATCAAAACCGACGGCTGCACCATACCAGCGCTTCGACCGTTCGATCCGAGCGTCGTTAAATTCGTCCACTACCCGGAACACCTAAAACCTTGCCCTTTCCACAACTATACTCTACTTGGACACAACGAAACACACATTTGGGTCAGGAAAAAATACTTGGAAATTTTCGACGTTCCCAGTGACGGCAATGTCACTTGCTGCTACAGCTCCTTTTACAGGCCACTAGCGATCGACAATATAAGTTCAGATGATATTGATGACAGAGTAAAATACGAATCGTGCATTTATTTCAGCAGTGACATCGAAGTATTGGACGAATTCGTAAAAGTATCGTGTGAATACTATCAACGAACCATATACGAACAGTATTTCATTTTTGCTCCGTACAAACCGATGGTGACATACGACAGTGAAAGCACAGAGAGTGTTAAAAATCAAACAAATTTCAATGTTATAATTATGGGAATCGATGCCGTGTCGAGATTGAATTTTCACAGAACTATGCCCAAAACGACAGCCTTTTTGGAAGAGAAAGGTGCTATAGAAATGTTAGGATACAACAAGGTTGGTGATAATACATTTCCTAATTTAACGCCTATGTTGCTGGGTATACGAGAAGCTGATTTGAAGAGAACCTGCTGGCCCAACGTAAAAGCCACCTTCGACAACTGCCCGTTTATCTGGGAGTGGTTCCGGGAGGCCGGCTACCACACCGCGCTGGGCGAGGACAGCGCCCGACTCGGCAGTTTCAACTACGGCAAGGCGGGTTTCGCACGCGCACCCACCGACTACTACATACACACCTTCATGTACGAAGCCGAAAAAAATGCCGGGAACACAAAAGACTTTAATTCGTACATTTGCATGGGCAACAAATACTTTTTCCAAGTATTTCTTGATTACATCGAAAATTTGACTACAACTTTGAGTACCTCGAGGTTATTTGGATTTTTTTGGGAGATAACTATGAGTCACGACTATTTAAACTACCCGATGGCCATGGACGATAGTTACGAAAGATTTTTGATGAGACTGGACCAAGCAGGTTACTTGGATGACACTATTTTGATTTTACTAAGCGATCATGGAATAAGATGGGGTGATATAAGATTCACCAAGCAGGGCCGATTAGAAGAGCGTTTGCCACTTGTACAAATATTAGTACCGAAAGCCTTTCGCAATACTTACGATAGAGCCTACCATAACTTGAGAAAGAACAGCCGTCGTCTCACCACGCCTTTCGATATCCACGCTACTCTGTCAGACCTCGTTAATATGGAGTCAATAAAAAATGATAAAATAGCATTACGAAGGACGGCATCTTACGCGAACGACAGAAGTATCAGTTTGTTTCTGCCCTTGCCGAAGAACCGCACCTGTAAAATGACCGGCATAGAGGATCACTGGTGTACGTGCCACAGAGGAAGGAAGTTGCCCAATGACAGTGCGGAAGCGCACGAGACTGCAATACATCTTATACGTCATTTGAATTCGGTGACCCGCGAGTATCCGCAGTGCGCGAAGCTAAAGCTGGCTGAGATAGTGGAGGTGACGGAGATGGTGACGAACTCGGCAGACGTGGACGGGGTGGGTTGGCGCGAGTGGCTGGTAGTGGCGCGCGCGACGCCTGGCGGTGGCGTGTTCGAGGCGACACTGCGCCGCGACCAGCTCGACTGGACCGTCTCTGGCACCGTCAGCCGGCTCAATCTCTACGGCGACCAGAGCCACTGTGTTCATCACTACCAGCATAAACTCTATTGCTTTTGCCATTGATAATCGCAGGACACCGCCTTTTCACAAGCCAGGTTGTAGTTAGGAAATTTTGTTTCGGCTTCACGCGTTACTAACTTTATAGAACCTCCCTCCCTGTAGCTGGTTTTACGCTTCCGTAAATACAGTGCGAATTAATTGACAAGTACATCGCTAGCTTTGACTGGAGTATTAGATACGAGTTATGTAACGCTTGGTTACTACGTAGTTTGGTGTAACTACGTAGTAACCAAGCGTTACATTACTCGTATCTAATCCTTATAGTTGTATGAATCGGCCCTGTTCGCTCCATCATGTACACACGGCGCCACATCAAGCTATACAAAACCAGTATACACGGGCCTCGCGTATGTTGAAACGAAAAGGCGTCGCGCGGCCAGCTTATACTGGTTTTGTATAGCTTGATGTGTCGCTGTCCGTACTTCATGTACTGCAACGTAACTAGTATCTCATATGTGCTACAACGACGTAGTAAAGTATACTACGCAACCGGCGTCGTAGCAAACAAGAAAATATGGGAGAATCAAAATAGCATTAGGATTATACAGAGTGTAACAAAATTGGTGTAGGTCCCGTTAACTGGGGCTTCTATTCATCATACTGAACAACTTTTGTTTTACAACTATGCTGAAATCGCAAAAAAAAAATTACTCAATACAAATCATTCATTTTAGTATGGAGGGTCCCATTTTTTTTTTGAGAATTGACGATGGGTTCCTTGGGAAAAGTTGTTCAGTATGATGATTAGAACCCCCAGTTAACGGGTCCTATACCAATTTTTTACACCCTGTAGATAGGTATATATTTTTGTGAAGCCCTAACAATTGCTAGCCAAAAATAGAAAATCTGTGATATTATATATAATTATAATGCGTTGTGTAAATAAATTATACACGTAAGTTATCCTTAGGAGCGTAGTTTGTAGCACCACAAAATACCTAATTTGTACCTTGTCTGTTTGGGTAATTGTTATCAATGTATTGCTCAACTCAATATAATATACGGCCGGCCTAAATAATAAGTTGATCTACCTACATTATTAATATATTTCTACGGTATTAATTTACATGTTTAGGATTTTACGGTATTTTATTTAAGCAAGTATGTATATGCCTTGTTTATTAGATACATACCTACTGAATGCGACGAAAGTAGATAAAAATTGTTGGATATTAGATAGTTACTAGACGATTACTTTATAGAATTAATTAAGCAAGAAAACGTACCTCATGGAAAACGTGCTTCATAGAGTGTTGACCCGAAATACATACCATAACCAAAGTATAATATTAGTATGTACTAACATACAGTATGGACACTCCCTGCCGCTCTCTAGATTGCGACCTCACCCCCTCGTCACCCAGATTGATACAGATTGGTTACAGTTTGGTTGTCGAACGTATAGGAATTTGCCGCCATTTTGTTTGTCCCGTCATTCCTATTTTGAAATGTCATTTCTGGCCCGTTGTATGAAGTGTCCAGGGTGTGCCATAACTGTTATAAATTATGATGGTACTTGACTAGTGTTCCACGTGTAGGAACCGCTTAGTAGGTAAAAAAAAACAATAACTAGCTAGTAGGTAATTAGATGTTGACTTTAACCATTAATATTCACGTAATACCTATATGTTACGTATATCTATAATGTGCCAAATATAATATATATATTTTTAATCACTACTTTTATTGGTTGGATATTTTTTGTCTGATGTTATTTAAGGAATGAAGAGGATTTCAATCGTAGAACAGATGGCCGTTGGAGCAGTTTTATATAAGTGGCAAGTGGCAGTGGCAACAGCACACCGGAAAACGTAGCGTAGGCAGGCCTCCCAATCGGTGAACCAAGTACCTTGTAAAAGTGCCGGGAAGCCGCTCGATGCTGGCAGCGCATGACCAGTCGTTTTTGACATCCTTGAGAGACAACTTTATTCTGAAATTGAAATCTATTAGCTGAGATGATGATGATGATGATAAGATCTTTCAATCGCGACGGCCCGCCGAAGGCGAGGCGGTTCGATTAGCACATTAGCGCCGCCAATAGAAATAAACAATTTACTAATTCTTGGTGGCCACTTTTAGCAGTTTTCTAAAAAATAACTTGTTGATAATAATTACATTTCTAATAGTAGTTTATGAAACTGTTACATAATGAGTGGTAATAAAACACAAGTATGAGTTAATAGTCATACGAGTGTTTTAATACCTAGTTATGTGCAGTTTCACTTTATCTAATCTCATTCATTTGGATTGAACTTATTAAAAAAAACATCAAAGTTAAAAGAGTAAGAAAAAATGCCCATGTAATTCAGTATACAACAAAACGTTTGATAAAGCCAAAACCCAGCACATCACCGCGCACGCGAGCGGGCGCTGTCACTGACAGGTAAAAATTGGAAAAAATGGCGCGCCCCGCATGTACGTTCTATTAGAATAAAAATAATTGATGGATTTATCCTGTATCGTAATGTTAAAAAAAATATTTAATAATATTATTTTGTTAGAGGACAAGTTATAAAATTCTATTCTAATTTTTAAATTTCGGCATGGTTCCCAATAAAGTATGTCAATATAAACTCGTTTTGAAGTTTATAATTCTAATTTTATGATATAATATTAGATAAAATAGCAGATAAACAATAGTTGTTGCCCTCCTATATGCGCAAAATACTCAATGATTTAATTAAAGTCCGTAAGAAATCGCTCTCAGCGCAGCGATAAGACCGCCTGAATTGTGCGTCTCTGAGTTGTTAATTAAATGTTGTATGTGTATTTCCAGTAATTATTTAAGTTCTTGAGTGACGACCGCGCACCGGAAAACGTAGTGTAGGCAGGCCTCCCACGCGGTGGACCGATGACCTGGTGAAGATCGCGGGAAGCCGATGGATGCAGGCAGCGCAGGACCGGTCGTCGTGGAAATCCTTGGGGGAGGCCTTTGTCCAGCAGTGGACGATTTGTGGCCGATATGATGATGATGATGATGTGTATTTATTTATTTTGATGTACTTTAAAGAGTTGTTTGAGTTTGAGTTTAATGAGTAAATTATTTATTTCTCTTGGCGGCGCGGCGCGGGGGACCACGACGCAACGCCCTGAAACTGGCGTCAAAAAATGATCATTGAAGGATCGCCTAGAAAAATTAATAGAAATACCTACTCGTAAACAGGGTGTAACAAAATTGGTGTAGGTCCCGTTAACTGGTGCTTCTACTCACCGTTAACTGGGGCTTCTACTCATCATACTAAACAACTTTCCCGAAAGTACCTATAATAAATTCTCAAAAAAAAAAATTACCCTCCATACAAAAATGCACTAAATTGGTCAATCAGCTGATTGACTTGTATGAAGAGTTCAATTATTTTTTTTTGCAAAATCAGCAGTCATAGAAAAAAAGTTGTTCAGTGTGATGAGTAGAAGCCCCAGTTAAAGGAACCTACACCAATTTTGTTGCATCCTGTATATAGGTATTTATATAATACTAGCTTTTGGCCACGGCTACGGCTTTCGCCCGCGTGGATGTAGTTTTTATGTCAGTACATAGCTGTTGCCTGTAAATTATGAGAAAACCACATGAAAATGAATCATTTGAGATACTAAATATTAAACAAAGTTATTTTTTCAGTTGTTTGTTTTGTTACAGAACATTTTGTATCATGATAACATTTTAGAAACTGCCTATTTTAGGTTGGTCGACTAACTGTTAAACTAATAAAGCCTGCTTTAGTCGTGATAATGTTCCTTTTAAATAGACAGTTGGATGGAGAGACGAACCATGGCGACACTATAAGTCATAGGTGTCATAATTAATCAGGGTTTGTATGGGAGGTACCTAATTACGTTTCTGTATGGAATAATAAACTTTCCAGTGTAGCAGGCCTAAATAATCAAAGTTTCATTAAAATCCTTCGAACCACTTTGGAGAAAAATTAACAAAGTCCCTGGTTTATATGGAAAGTACCTTATTCCATTTTGTCCTGGAACAATGAACTTTATAGTGGTAGTAGGCTTTAAGTATAAAGTTGTAGTAACTTACAAAGCTTTAATGAAATCGTTGGAGCCATTTAAAACAAAAAAATAACTTTTATCGTGGTGGCATCCCTAAAAATCAACCACTAAAACTACACTACCACTATCACTACCACTACACTACCACTACCACTACCACTACCACTAAAACTACCTTTACTACTACCACTACACTACCACTACTACTACCAGTTCCACTACACTACCATTACCACAACCACTACACTACTACTACCACTAACCTACCATTACACTACCACGACCACTACCACCACCACTACCACCACCACTAACACTACCACTACATTGCCACTACCACTATCTCCACCACTACCATAACCACTACCACTACACTACCATTACCACTAACACTACACTACCACTACCACAACACTACCACTACTACTACTAATACCACTAAACTACCACTACTTTACCACTACCATTACCACTACCACTAACATTACCACTACTACTAAAACTACCACTACTACTAAAACTACCACTACTACTAAAACTACCACTACTACTACCACTACACTATCACTACCACTACCACTTCTCTAACACTACACTACCACTAACACTACCACAACACTACCACTACCACTTCCACTACCACTACACTATCACTACCAATACGACTACCACCATCACCACCACCACCACTACCACTACACTACCACTACCATCACCACTACCGCTACCACTACACTACCACTACCACTACACTACACTACTTTTTGTAGATATTGCAGGAATTTTTAGGTCATTTTATACACCTTGGGTTACATTTTTTAAGTTTTAGAAAGGATCCCTAATTTTTTGAAAATATAATACAACCTTATCGCATCCGCAGATAGTGTAGCTTCCCAACGGTGAAAGAATTTTTCAAATCGGACCAGTAGTTTCGGAGCCTATTCAGGACAAACAAACAATCAAATCTTTCCTCTTTATAATATTAGTGTAGATTAACACTAAGAAAGTTCATCATCATCATCAATCGCCATCGTCATCATCAATCGCCATCGTCATCATCAATCGCCATCATCAATCGCTATCGCCATCGCCATCATCAATCGCCATCGTAGATGGCACTGTAAGTTTTTTAGAACTCAATATGTATTTTTTTTTTTTGGGATGTCAGGTTTTATTTTCGTTACGAAATTTCTTGATTCGGTCCCCCCCCCCTCAAGGCCCGCGATAAAAGCTATTTAATAGCTTAAAAAGATTTTATTCTCGTTGGGCATAACTTGAGAAGGGCTAAGATATGTTAGTACTAAAAATAACTATTTAGTAATCTGTGGTACTAATATAATTATATACTTTGGCTAAGGTTAGGTGATTTTCAATACTTGATGACAAATTTGCGCGCACCAACACCTTTCATTTAAAAAAAAATTAAACAAATCAGTTTGGTAGAACTGCTAAAGTTACGTGATTTTTAATGCTTGATGATGACAAATCTAAGCATTTTTTCTACCTTTTATTTAAAAAAAGAATTGGCAAATCGGTTGGATAGAACGGCCGTACGGACTCATATTAGATTTCATAATTCTGTTTAAAATGTTGACAAGGCCGAATGTCAGGAGATTTCCAATGCTTGATGGATGACAAATTTGTGCATTAATACCTTTCATTTAAAAAAATTAGGCAAATCGGTTCGATGGAACGGCCCGACGGACTCATAGTACATTCTAGATGGGAGCGCGGTGCACAAGCCGCTAGCCGCTCGCGGGGGTGATTTCCAATGCTTGATGACAAATCTGTGCATGAATACCTTTCATTTTTTAAAAAAAAGCAAATCAGTTGGATGGAAAGGCCGGACGGACTCGCATTATTAGTTTTTTCAATTATTTTACATAGGTATACGTTTTAAGAATCTTCCCTGGAATTGGACCCTCGGGCTGTATTTAATGAACCGTATTAGGAGGACGATTGAAATTTTCACAAAATATGTATTTTTATTGCCGCTGTAATAACCAGTACCACCATATCAGCCGAAAGACGTCCACTGCTGGACATACCTAGGCCTCCCCCAAGGATCTCCACGATGACCGGTTCACAGTAAATTCTAGTTGTTTGGAAATGGTCAAACATGTAAACAAAACATTTTATTTAAAATTAATATTTATCTTCATTACATTACATTTTGGACATCGAGCATGTTCTGACGAGCATTTTGTTTATTTAGTCACCGTTGTAGCTCATCATGTATATAACTCAAAGGTGACTGACTGACATAGTGATCTATCAACGCGCAGCCCAAACCACTGGACGGATCGGGCTGAAATTTAACATGCAGGTAGATGTTATGACGTAGGCATCCGCTAAGAAAGGATTTTGGGAAATTCCCACGGGAACCGCAAAAATCGGGATCTGCGCGGGCGAAGCTGCGGGCATCCGCTAGTTTAAGACTAAAATACCAACTGGAAATGGTTTATTTTTAAGAAAACACTTCAAGATTTGTGATCCATAATTGGCAATATCTACACAACTAGACTGTATTTCCTACGATTCTATAGAAAACTTCAAAGACTATTCTGGGACCTTGATTCCAACTCCAAATTACATTATTAGATCAACTTCAAAATACCAAAAGGATCTATTGTCACCGGGAATACGGCTTCATTACCAGCTAAAATCGATCGCAAGATTTGAACTCAACAAACATACATACATCACACCTACATACATACACATTACAACTTAAATAAAAGCTTTTAACTTTAAAAAAATAAGTGAGCCTGCCTCCATACAAGAAACGTGTTTATGTTTTTCTGTCTGTCTTTCAGCAAGCTGTATTTCATGTACCGTATTTTAAGTAGACAGTTGTATCTTTCATAGTGTTGCGGCGTCGGCGTACCCTCCATTACGCTATTACACGCACAAAGAAGTAACTTATGGAGAGAAGGGCAGGGTTCTTTAAAAAGATAGGTAATCATAACAGTGCAAATTGTAGGGACTACATACGCCAAAATTATTAGGTACCCTACCTATACATACTAAAAAGGGAAAAGATTTTTTTTTTCATCAAAAAAATAATTTAAAATCTGTTGAAGCTTGTGCCAACAAAGCTCTTTCCTACGATACTCCACATGACACGGTAAACTCAATTCAAAATTTGGACCGCCGTTCCTTACATAATATGATACGTACTCTAAATAAAGACTGTATTTTTTTATGATTTAATTAATAATGTACAGTTTTCAGATTTTTTCTTTTGCAGTATAATACGGTATTACTTGCCAAATTTCATAGTTCTAGGTCAACGGGAAATACCCTATCCATTTTGATTCCTTTGAGAGTGTCGAAATATACGTTTTTTGCGGCATAAACGGCCGTGTCTTTTTTTACGTTAACTTAGATGTTTGATTTTTTTCACAGCTTCAAGGGACTGTAGACCGAAATATATGGTTTTAATTTCAACTCGATACCTCAACGCGTTCCCGAGATAAAGGCTCTTGACAGACAGACGCTAAGCTAGGCTAGATGGCAAGCTTCGTTTGTATCGTAATAAATTAATATTGTAATTTTTTTTGTATTTCTTTGTTAAAAAAATTCCTAGAGGGCGCCAAATGGGCACTGTGACCATTTTTAAAAATTTACATCCGGTGCTGTTAGACCCCGGAGGGAAAAGAACCTACGATCTCATAGTGTGAAGTTAATGGACTAACCACTAAGCTTTTTCTAGGTACTTACCTAAGTTGAAACGTAGGTAAGTACCTAAAAAGACTTTCAAGATGATTGTGAACCTACGGCGAAAATTAGACTTTTCATACAAATGGTGATAGCGATTTTCAACTCTTAATAGTTAACCAATTTTTGGTAGATAGTCAGTCAGAAGCTTTTGTTTTAATACACCAGCACTGTCGAGCTTTGCAAATCAGAATAGAACTTATGAGTAATGAGACTGTCTCAAAAGAGCTCGTATCCAGTGACGTTAATATATTCTCCAAAAAAACTGTCACATTGTCACTGTCAAAATTTTCTCACAATTTTCACATTTTTCTGCCGAAAATTGTAAAAATTAGAATTTTTTGATCTTATAGTTGTATTTATCCCAATAAAATGTATAGCTCTTAAAGAAAATATATTTATTACAAACTCTGGAGATATAATGGCGTTAGTTTTTAGGTCGTTAAATAGAAATCGTATTTACAATTACAACCTCATTCAACCGGTGATAAATATTGTTACAAAAAATAATCCAGTTAGAATCTTAGCAAGTGGAAGTTGCTGTAGGGGTAACACATTAATAAAATGGGACGAAATAAAGCGTTTGAGCACAGCACCAAGCTTGAGACAAAGTTCTGCACCCTCCTCACCAGGCCCTCCGAAGCCGCCAGATGCGCCACCAGCCAAAAAAGGTCTCATGACGAGGTTAAAAGAAATGTACCGAGACTATTGGTATGTAGTTGTGCCTGTCCATGTTGCCACATCGGCTGTCTGGTTTGGTAGCTTCTACTATGCAGTAAGAAGGTAAATAATATTTTGCGTTTTTTTGAATGTTCATCTTGCAAAATCTTTTGTAATCAAACCTGTTGTATTTATTACAGTGGTGTAGATGTCATTGCTATCCTGCAGTCTGTGGGTGTGAGTGAATCATTGATAGCGCCTTTAAAAGAATCCAGTGCAGGATACTTTGCTCTAGCGTTTGCTCTTTACAAATTAGCATCACCCCTGCGATATGCTGTAACTATCGGTAATTACATGTTTGGGTTATTATAATTCTTCACTTTAAAAACAATGAAGTCCAACCTATTTCTTACTTTTGCCATTTCTGCTTTTTTTGATGTGTGATTGTTTAGATCTAGATATTTATCAGTTTTGAAGTCCAACCTGTTTCTTACTTATGTCATTTCTGCTTTTTTTGCTTAGTGTGATTATATAGATAGATATTTATCAGTTTTCAGCCATGTAGAAAATTATTTTAATCATCAAGCTGTTTTTATTTCTGAGTGGACTTTAAACCTGACTAGCTATAAACTTTGTACTGTTATTTGTGACTGCACTATAAATTGTATTGAGGCAAGCGGACCGGTTTCCATCACTGCACTAGCAGAATATCTACTATGTAGATACATTACAACCTTCAGTATATGCTGAGTTAGAGCCATTTCTTAGCTACTTACTGCACAATTATATTACATTAAAGCATATACAGATAGCAAGGGAAGACACATTTTTTTTTTTATGGATGCCCTATATCTAGGGGTATTCAAATCACCCCCATTGCAAAAGCTGATGGTTTTCAAGATATTTGCATTTTAATTTTCAGATTTTGCATAAAAATATTTTTGCTTGACTTTGTCAGTTTGTAAAAAAATCCATACAATTAGGCCAAATACAAAAATCTTCCTTGTTTAATTTCATAGCTTTCTAAAAAAGAAAAACAAACTAAATATACCAAAATTAATATTTCTTTTAAAGGGTACATCAGGATTCAGGTCCCATACTAGTTTGTAAAAAATATTTTTCAATATTTTATAATTTCCACAATGTATCATGCCTTTCCTATCATCAGACATATGTATATGATTCTCTAGCGTCATTTCAGTCATTTCATTTCACATATATTATAGCCTTCTTTCTATTCAGACAGTATTTAAATTTGGTTTTTTTTTTCAATATGTTGAGATGTATGAGTTAATATTTATCACACTTATAGTTAGTTATGATTTATAATTTTCTTTGCTGTCTGTATGTCACTGATTGACAAAGGCCTCCTCGAACTGTCTCCATTCAGCTCTATTGTTTGCGAGTCTTGTCCATGTGCCACCTGCTGCCGTTTTTATGTCATCAACCCATCTTTTACGCAGTCTTCCGCGTTTTCTTTTCCTGTGACCCATGAACCAATTCATTATAACTTTTGACCATTTTTCTTTCTTCCTGACGGTATGTCCAGTCCATCTCCATTTCAGTCTCCTAATTGTCTTTATAACATCTTTTGTTATTGTTTGTTTCTTTATTGTATCAATTCTTATTATATCTAATAATTTCTTCCCTAACATACTCCTTTCCATTGAGTTTTGTAGTTTTTTGGTAAGAGTTTTTGTGAGTGCCCAAGTTTGACAGCCATATGTAAGTACAGGAAGTATGCATGTATCGGAGAGTTTCCTTTTGACTCCTATACTAATTTCTGTGTTTTTCATTATCTCTTTTAGATTCCAATATTGATTCCAAGCATTTCCTATGTGCTCATCGATTTCCTTAGAGGTTAAATTTTCTGGTGAAATTGTCCGTGATTCACATACTAATCTAAAAACAAAAACCTAGTTTTTTTTATTCAAATTTGTTGATGAGACTCGATACACCTTCTGGTTAATTCCAAATTTTTATGGTTTTTTAAAATTTCCTTAACTTTTATACCCTTTTAGAAAGCTTATTAAATGAGAAAGTTTTTCTTATATTTTACTGGCTTATTGTATTATGATTTTTGTTTACAAACTTTCATTAAAGTCCAGCAAAGATATTTTTCATGCAAAATCTGAAAATCAAAACGCAAATATTTTGAAAACCATGAACTTTTGCAGAACACACTTGAGGTGATTTAGATACCACTAGGCAACCAAAACGAAAATTTTGATATATCTTTTCTGTCCATCCTGTAAGATTTTTTTTTGTTAACCCTTGTAAATTATGATGCAATCTAGAATAAATGTTTTATCTACCTATCCATCACTTAAGTGTTTAAACATTATTTAACTTCTGCTCTTTCACTTTTTAGGAGGAACAACCTTTGCCATAAAGAGATTAACAGCAATTGGTTGGATCAAACCCGTGCCTTCAAAAGAGCGTATCAAGGAGATGTTTCAAGAAAAAAAGGACAATCTGCAGGACAGATTTCAAGAGAGCAAACAACACTATCAGGTTCAGATGAAAGAGAAAAAATACCATTTGATGGATGAGATGAGAAGATATAAGGCCGAAATGCGCAACATAAAAAATAAGTGTAAAAAGATGTGACATGTCATCCAGCATCTGGTGGTTTCATCTACGCTAAACAAAAACATGTATAATACTAATTAGAACAAATATTGTTATGTAATGAAAAAATAACAAAAATTGCAAATTTCGTATGTTTTATTGTTTTTTAAATATAAAAAGTATACCTTAACAAAAGTCTTTATTTTTTTTACTTTATAAAATAATCACATATTTATCAAAATGTACAGACGATAATAAAACAACTTACAGCTACACAATGTGGTATTAAGTACACAATAAGACAACACATAACTGGAATGTATTTTTTCCGACATCAGGTCATTTGCTATATTTCCCTTTTCTTTCAAAACCAGGTGTGCTGTCATGTGCAGTATTTTAAATATTAATAAATGCTTTCATATTATCTGTGGCACATACATAATGCACAGACCACAAACTTTATTTGTACCTATTGGAACATAATAACCTGCCAATACGAACCAAATAGATGTTTGACGGATTTGTGACTATCACTAAAATTGACATTTTATAGCAATGGAAGAAAGCATAACACATGATATAATCAACAAGAGAAACATAAATGTACTTTATTTATCACAAACAATATAACAGGCAACCATTCGAGGCCTAAATCACAATAATGTAATCAGCAGCGGTATTTTATATGGGAGCAATCCAGGTACTCAAATACACTCTACACTCCTTAAGTGTCTAGAGGAGGCTCGAATTTCCATACAAACGTAGTTCCTCTTTAATACAAAAACTACATGCCAGATTAAATCCAAACTTTGTGAATATAATGAGTAGACACATATCGATGTTTGTAATTAGTTTTCATCGTAGTGAATTTTAACGTAACTAAACGAAGGCTTAAATTAGTTTTGTACTGAAAGTTTGAAACTGGTCTTATTATTTTCCGTTTTATATTAGTAGATCGAAAACTAATTTCAAACATCGCTCCTCCATATATTTGCGAAGTTTGGATTCAATCTGGCATGTAGTTTTTGTATTAAAGCGGAACTACGTTTGTATGGAAACTCGAGCCTCCTGGCGGCCCTTAAACGGCCAGTTATATCTGCAAAGTTCAAGTATTCAAATTGTTGTAAGCAACATTATATGAGAGGTCAGATATATGTTAAAATGAACAGTGCTCACATCGATTTGAAAACTTCTGTTCTATACATTTTAGACTTATAATTACTTGGCCACATGGCTCACCTACTTCTGATGCTGACGGTACCGCCTACAAATTTATATGTTAGCTTTCGCGTTTTGTATTTCTTACATTTAATTTTATCATGCATCACAATTAACCGTGCTATATCCCAAGGGATAAACGGTGGTTGCCTGGTGTTGCAATTAGCATCACTCGCGGTCACGTGTAGGGCATTAGGCCATCTCCGGACCCAAACCCGAAACCTCTGCTCTGGTTAGGAGAACCGATTTGCTAACGTTGAACCAGCAACATTTACTTGCCATTTTTCACTCAAAGCTAAGCTGGAACTTGCAACTAACAAAAATATAAGGAAAAAATATTTTGCACAAACATTCATTGTTCATGTATAAAACACCATTATGCAAAAATGTCCTTTCATCATTGACATACCTAACCTTATCATTACTACTTATATTTTAGTTTTAAACCTACTTATTTAAAGCTTAATTTTAGGATTATTTCATAGATGCCAGTAAAGAATAATAGAGTTACAGAGATAGAACTAGGAGAGCTCAAAGAATCTTAAGATATTCCTATATCATTATATTGGGGTGACAAAAAATGTTTGGCAAAGTTTTGAAAATGCACAACTTTCCCCAAGATATGGGTTTATTGGGGAAACTTGGAATAAAAAAAACTGATTAGACAACTGTATAGGAAGTCTTATTTTTTTGTTCAAATTGACTAAGTGTCCCTAGTCAAACAGCTGTATAATAAATGTATGATTAATATGAATACTAGCGATAAAAGATTACAAGTCAAATGCATCCATTCATTGATGAGCAAAAATAAACAAGCTGTATACTCCGCCTAAATGAATGTAGTAAGGAACAGAAGGAAGACACGATATATTTATATGTATGTATATTGATATTAGTTCCAAGGGCTCTTTTACAAAACGTCCCTTTATCAAAATGTCCCCTCACGAAGTTAAAAAAAAACAACTCAAACATTATAAAAGCTAAAAATGTCTTAACTTTGGAATTCGTAAGTTTAAAAAGAAAACAAAATACATTTCAGAATTTTCTTTATACTTGTTATTAGAATGTCAAAACATAATGACAAAATTCTAGCTAATACTAATCGTACCTAGTGGAAAAGTGCCCATCACACTAACCGCGTTTCCACGTTGAAATTAGAATTATTTGTTATTTTTTACTAAATAAGCAAGCGGACATTTTGAGAAAGGAACGTTTTGCGAAATAAACCTTTTGCTACGAGGGTCATTTTGAGAATGGGACAATTGCGAAGAGCCCTTGCGCAGCACTTAATTGACGTTTCGTACTGCGCAGTTTCCTAAGGCGATGTCCGAGTTGAACGTACGTTACGAGGGCTGCAGGTGGGTCGCCGCCGCCGGTGAGATCTAGCCCATGTACTGGTAAGAGGCGGGCGAGAGGCGCGGCGCCGGCGGCTGGCCCGGCCCGGCCGCACCTATCGTAGCCAGGTGGCACGCGCGGCACATCAGCTTGCCTGGTGAAACGGAGTACAAGTCATCATTTTAGCCATATTACATTATTAGGTAAGTACTTTTTAATCTACATTTACATCAAATTTTACATGTCAATCATATAAGTAAAATTTACAAAATATTAGAAGTCATATTCTTTTGTTCCTGCCTTAGATGACCATCTCATAAAAGAAAAAGCTAGAAAACTTCCCAATAAATCAGATACTTAAGTAATGTAGGAGTCTGATTCTACTGAAACATGAAACTAAAACATCATTGTCTTCATATCAGCCGAAAAACGTCCACTGCTGAACAAAGGCCAAGGATTTCCACAACTACTGGTCCTGGGTTTCCCGCCTGCCCATGCTACGTCTTCCGGTACGCGGTCGCCATTCGAACTCGAGATCTCTACTGCCGCAATGACTGTCCGTTCTAAAAAAACTATATAAATTGCTCAATGACAAAAATATCACGAAAGTTATTCATGCTCTCAGCAGCTGCTATAGCGGGTCCAGGCATGTCGATAAGCTTTATGCCACACAGTCACACTTTAAAGGTGTCGTCTATATAATAATTGCCAAAGACAAAATATGCTCACCAGCTGGTGGCAGCACTAATCCACCTTGTCTGTTAGCTGCACACACTACACTTGCAGATCTTGTAGCTGATTACACATCGGGGGCCATAAATATATGTACCACACACCTAGTTAAGTTGTGTAACGAAGGAACAGGGCTTACCAGCTAGAGGGTAGCAGCGCTTGTCCTGCTTGTCAGTGAGTTGCATGGTTATGAGTTACTCCATGGTTGCATGTCGCACATGTTGGCGACTACGTGGTGTCCGGGGGTCATAAACAATACAACAAATCTAGTTAAGTTGTGTAACGATAGAACAGGGCTCACCAGCTAGTGGGTAGCAGCGCTTGTCCGGCTCGTCCGTGAGCTGCATGCCGCACACGCAGCACATGTAGCAGTCCACGTGGAAGTCGCGGTCCATCGACACCACGCGGACAGTCTCATCCGTGCCTTCCACCGGAGTGATGCCTGCAATGATCGTATTGGATTTAGTTTAAAATTTAAATAGTTAATTATCGTCCAGGCTTGAAATTGATTAATATGACCGAGTAATATTAGAAGAACGAGGCCAAGCAGAGTATTTCCGAAGTGGTTGTAAAGGGAAGAGACGCTAGCCGAGAAAGGAGTGACGAAGGTATTGTGCTGACAATAGGCGGCCCATTGGCGTCCTATGTTATGAATGTGTGCGTGCGGGTGATTTGGCGTCCTAGGGGTGCTTAGTTGTTTCTTAGCGTTGTCCGTTTTGATGTTTGCGTCAAAGCCAACTTACTACTAGTCACTGGGCAGCTGTTACTAGTCACCGCCGAAATATATGAAGTTTCTCGAGATTTGTCAATGGAAACTGGGGTTCAACCTCTTTCGGATTGCCTCTCGGCCCCCAACGATTGCCCTGTCAGTTGGACGACTATATGGATTCTTGAGACTGTGACAGTAGTTCTTTAAATGGAATAGTCATATAAAAGGGATAATTGAAACTAGTAGTTCGCACCAAACTGTGGACTCGCAATTTACTATTTAAAAAAAATTGTACGCTCACCAACGCTTGTGCGATGTAGGATCTGTCCAGCACTATCTAGTAGTGGTGTTTAGAGAGACCATGTTATCAACATTTATTTATATTTACAACCCCCATTATATCCCAGCAACCCCTTGACCGATTTGGCACATGTTCGAACTTGAAAATTATTTTTACTTCATTAATTCGCCTACTAAATTTTACGAAGTTCCGATCAACTACACTCGAGTTATCTTCGAACAGACATACAAGACAGTCAAAAACGCTATTGTAAAGTTTTTGACGAACTAAAATTGTGATTTGATTAAATATAAAATTGATAATTAATAAAGAAAAAGTCAAAAAAGTAAGTTTTTCAGATATTTTAGAAAGTATGTTATCTGCTGAATAATATTTTACAATTTATTTTTGATACTGCAAATCACTCTATTTCTGATCAAGAGGGCATAATCAAATGATTTGAATCACGTATTCACACTGTTTCCACTTTGGCATTGTGTAATGTAACATGAATGGCTTGTTTGCCTCAAAGTAATTTTATCGATGCTCAATGTGTATCATGCATGAGTCATGCCTGCCAATGCCAATGAAATAAATCCAATAGATGGAACAAAAAAAAGACCAATAGTCTGGTTGTTTCAAAATGGCAAGAAAAAGTCTACTATTACAAAGAGTATGTAAGAGAAAATCTCATATATTAGTAATTCTATTTCACATATTCTTTCACCAATATTTCGAAAGGACCTTCAGGATAAACATAGGCTAAAATAAGTACTGCGCACTCTATATCCACGCCGGTAAAGCCACGGGCAACAGCTCGTGTTTGATAAATCAATATCATCATATCAGCTTATATACGTCCCACCGAGGGGCTCGCGAGCCTACCCTGAATTAGGGCGATCGGGCCTTAGTCGACCACGCGGGCCCAGTGCGGGTTGATCGACTTTAATCAATATCAGTGACTAAATATGAGAGGCAATTGTCTATTTCAAACAGGAATGTTAATCTTACCTTTCCCACAGCTGGCGCATTTCGGAGCAAACATTCTGTGATAGTCGTTGACACAATATATTTTGTTGTCCACGTCCACTGTGAAGGGCACTCCATCCAGACATTCATTGCAGACACAGCATCTGAAGCAGCCCGGGTGATATGATTTGCCCATGGCCTGAAGAATCTGTAAATTAATGCATTATTTATTTGCTGAATTGCATAATGTTCATAAGCGAAACTGAGAGCCAATAATAGGACACTAATTTATCATCAAATGTTTAAATCAAATACCAGTTATCCATTCACAGATAGGGATAGGCAAGCAATCTGGGTTTACACCTAAAAAGGGGTTAAAACCCGGGTTCATTCCAAAATTTCCACCCATGTGTTTTCAATCAATGTTTTTAAGATTCTGTCATTTATAAACTATTATTCATGAATTAAACAATATGATTCATTAATTATTGCAAAAATATTTTATTTCTTTATCTAAGTAAATATGACTCTTTAAGTAATAACATTGTGTATAGGGAAAAAGAAAGTAAGACTGTATGAAATTACTTACCATTTCCATAATCAAATGACCACATATTGCACATTTTTCAGCGGTTTGTTGAAATCCTGAATACTGAAACATCGATTTAAACACACTTTAATAAAAAGTAATTTAAAAAAATTACTGCTATACAAAAACTGAAGTACTACAAAAAATTGTACAGCCATGCTATTCATACTTTCTCGCGAAGCCTTCACTGCCTAGCTTCGACCATACAAGCTGTCTAGCGTAGTCAGGCATACAAAAAATGTACAATTCATTCATATCAGCTCATATACGTCCCCACCGAGGGGCTTGAGTCTACCCTGAATTAGGGCGATCGGGCCTTAGTCGACCACGCGGGCCCAGTGCGGGTTGGTCAACTTCACACAGTACCTGCGAGTTTCTCCGCAGTCGTGTGCAGGTTTCCTCACGATGCTTTCCTTCACCGTAAGAGCGTCGGATAAACGTACATATGAAATCTAAATTTCAAATCAAATTGGTACGTGGCAGGTTCGAACCACGACCTCCCGGACAGGAGACGGCGGCCCTAGCCATTATGCCACCGTAGTCAGGCATATAAAATATGTACAATAAACATTACTAATATGCTTAATTAGTAGGAAAGAATAAAGGATATTTTATCAGAATTATTGAAAAATTATAAATCATCTGGGATACAACCCTTCTTCAGATTATTTCTGGAATTATGAACTATTCCTAGTCTTTTTATTCACAATTAGTAAGCCCCTGGCATCATCTCACCTGATGGTAAGTTATTTACAAAGTTTCATTACGGCGTAATAGGCCATATAAAGTTATAGTAACATACAGTTTCATCAAAATCGTAAGCCATTTTTAAGGAAAAGAAAAGTAGTTTTTTTTATGGTAGCAACTCTACGTCTACCAAAATTTAGGTTCCATACTTATAAAATGAGATGACATGTTCAAAATTAGTGTGATTGAACATTATTTGGGATATTTTCCACTCACACCATCATCTAATTATCAGCATATTATCATCATCAGCCTTTGCATCCTTAACCGATGATTTAGTCTGTGTCGTGGATCAATTGTCTTCTCCACAGAGACTGCATTGCCCGGGACACAATTAAGATATACTGGGCTTGCCAAGACCTCCATCGCCCACTCTGCCCCACAGGCTGAACCCACAGGAATGACGTGGCGATATGTGCACGTTATGAAATAGTTAATATTACTAACCAAGTAATCCTCTTCACAGTAGACCTTCCCGTGCACATTATAAAAGGCTTTGCCACGCAACGCGCGGCCACAGGAGCAGCAGATGAAGCAGTTGGTGTGGTATAGGTTGCCCATGGCCTGGCACGCCTGGCCCGCGCCCGTCACGCCCGCGCCGCACGTGTGGCAGATACCTGCAATTTAACACGATTAATCACACATCTTGGGTATCCTTATGGAATTGAAACCTTACAAAGGATGGAGGGATGGTATCCTCACTGCATAATTCTAACAATTTTTTTCCTCTCTGCTTATAATTTTGGGCCACTGAAACGGAATGGAGATGAGATGGAGATTTGTATTTTAAGCAATGATTGGTCAATTTTCGCACGTTTCTGCTCTGATTGTGCGGAAACATAGCCTGGAAGTGCCTACAACTCGCCTCAATACCGCCATAAAGAGCAAGAGAACTATTGCACCAGGAACTGACACCAGTTTATTAAACACCAGTCATCATATCAGCCGAAAAAAAAGTCCTCTGCTGGACAAAAGCCTCCTCCAAGGATTTCCACGATGACCAGTCCTGCGCTGCCCGCATCCATCGGCTTCCCGTGATTTTCACCAGGTCGTCGGTCCGCCGCGTGGGAGGCCTGCCTACACTACGTTTTCCGGTGCGCAGTCGCGTTTTTTTTTTAATAAACACCATTATACCTTTGTAATTTAAATTTACTTTTAATTGATTAACAAAATAAAAAATAAAATTCAGTGTAATGAATGAAACACTTTAGTATTTCTTTCCTTTGCTTCTCTAGTCTTATTGAGCAGGTACTGGTAAGACACAAGAAGTGTATCAAATCTCAAAGATACTTAGTTGTTTACAACTCATAAACTTTGGGAGAAACTCAAAGGTTGTGTGAGCCTGCACTGCACTGGGCTTGCATGGTCGATTAAGGCCCAATCACCCTAATTCAGGGTAGGCTCGAGCCCCTCAGTGGGGATGTATTTGAGCTGATATGATGATGATGATGAAACATTTGAAAGCAGTTATATCCATCCAGGTAATGACTATGGTCTGTTAACTTGTGTGATCAACACAACCACGAAAGTTGCATTGAGCTATGACCACTTCAAAGCTAGTCTTCAAGGTACCTAGTTATGTAAACAAATAAAGCAGACTTACCAAAATATTCTCCTTCTTCATCTTGTCTCTCCATTTCTTCTTCCAACTGTCTTGTTAGTTCCTCTATTTTGCGCTGAGCTTCACTAGGCCCTGCAGGTCTGGGAGGTGTGATGCTATAAGGCAGAAGGCTCTTCCCTCTTCCACCAGACCCTCGTGAACCCCCAGACAACTGTGACACGGAGCTGGGCGTAGGACTTGGTGCAGGGGACTGAGCTGGTGAGCATAGTGAGGTCAGACCTGACACTAAATTCCTAGACCCAAGTGAATCTGACCCTAATGAGGTGTTATCCCTGGTAGAAACCACCACAGGTGGCCCTCCAGTCATACAAACATAGTCTGAACCATTTGTGTCATCTACAATTTGCATTCTGTTTCCTACTGGCTTTGAACTGTAATTTCCATTTACTGTTGGAAGTTTATCTTTGCCAACACTGTAGGCTATGTTAGGTTTGGCATGGAAGAACTTTGGGCTGACTGCAGCAGCTGGGACCTCAGTAGCTATGTTAGCCTTAGGTCTTTGAGCACTCGGAGCAATAGAAGCATAAATGGCAGTAGAAGGAACCTTTACAGCTTTATTTTCAAACTTGAGAGAATCATTTTTCAACAATGCACTGACATCTGTATATTTTGGGGGAGCAGATTTCATGATTGTATAGTCACTGCTGGCACTGTCTCGTGTGGCATTGTAAGGGGGTGGCGGTGCTAATTTATCAACCTTTACTTTGTCATTTATCATCTGAGCATTATTCTTAACAGCACTGGTGTTGGGTACTTGTGGTCCAGGCACTGATCCTTGTTGGATGAAACGTTGGTCATTGTTAGGTTGGGCTTTGTAATCTGTCTTTTTGTCGTTGTCAGAACACAGCATGTTTTCATAGACAGCTGGGATCTGCTTGGGTTTAGAATTGACAGGCACTTGAGGCTGGGCTTTGCTGTATCGTGTGTTGTAATATCCGTCAGCGGGCGGTGGCGCCTGCTGGTATAGGTGATGGTAGTACGGCGGCTGCTGCGGAGACCGCTGCTCGCCGTAGTAGTCGATGTTCTCATACACTGGTGGCGGGTACTGGACGGGATTCGCTGGTATTTCATACAGATCTTCAGTTTGATAACTTAGGGACCTCTGAGATATACTGTCGATCGATCTGGTAGGACTCGAAGGCAGCGCTGTGTTCAATTCACGCTTGTTGATGGATGCGATGGTCTCCACTCGCTTCGGGGTAGCGAACTTCGAGGCCGCTATCACATTCGATCGCTCGTAAAAGCTGTAGTCTTGACGATTATTCTGAGTGTTGTCGAGCACAAAGCTCTCGATCGCACCCAAAGGCCGGGTCTTGCTGTGGGCGCTCGTATTGGATGCTGCAGCGCCGCCGCCGTGCGCTTGCCCAGTATCGTTCTCAGCTTTGTTGGTAATTTTCAAATCTTGAAGTCCTAAAATACATCGTTGATCTTCCGAGGGATTTCTTCTTGTAGCGTCCATTTTTTTGTCGACAACTCTAAAATTGTTGCTCAAAAATGAATCATTTTCGACGATGTATTCACAGAAAAATCTCTCGTCAAACAAAACATTGCGATCTAATTAACGTTCCAACTTCCAATGAGCTACTTACTTTTGTTAAGTTTTGTTGCATTCTGTTTATATTTTTTTTATTAGAATCTTATACAAACTTAGAAATACATAGATATACCTTTTATAGGATGAAAAAATATTTTAAAAGTCTGTTAGAACTGTAATATTTGAAACAAGCATCAAATTGAAAACTAAATATGTAATTGTTGATGTTAATTGTTAATATTAAAATGGAACGTAATAGAATACGATATTTTATAGTTAGGGTTACTAGCATAGATATATTAACCTCAAAATAAAGTAATATATTAACAATGAAGACGATTTCATTTTTAACCCTCGACGCAGAAAGAGGGGTGTTATAAAGTTATAAGTTTAACGTGTGAATTTGTGTATCCGTCTGTGGCATCGTAGTTCTTAACGAATGGACCGATTTTGATGCGGTTTTTTTTATTTAAAAGCTGACGTGATTGTGGTGGTTCTTAGCTATAATTAGGCTATAATTTATGAAGATTTCCTCAGCCGTTTGAGGATCATCATATCTAATCTAGGTGATGAAGGGATGTGGGCAACTTATACAGGTCTGATCGATTCAAAATGTGGTGCCCTGTTACTGTAATAATATTGCAAAACCATAATAACCTTGACCTGATGCTGCATCATCTCCTGGAATCTGCAGGATACTCAACTCCTCCCCTACTTACAGCAGAAGTATCGTATTTGGGCTAATTGGAATAGTCTCAATGGAGAAGTTTTAGATAGAACATGGTAACTTTGACCTAATGCTGCACAACTTCTGGAATTTGCAGGATACCCAACTCCTCACCAACTTACAGCAGATGAATCGTGTTTGGGCTCATAGGAATAGTTTCAATGAAAAGTATTTAGATAGAACATGGTAACCTTGACCTGAGTCTGCAGCATCTGCTGGTATCAGCAGGATACCTAACTCCTTATCAACTTACAGAAAGGTATCGTGTTTGCTATAAGTAAAGTTTAAAAAGCATGAATAGAACTTAGATTAAAAAAATTAAAACCCTCGACATAAAACCGCTTTAAACTAGAAAATAATATGTCTTGGCTCTTTTAATTTAATATTGGAAGTTATATTTTGATCTAAGAGTCGTCGCGTAGGGGGACCGCTAAGTTAATAAAATAAAAACAGAATACTTACAACTGTTTTATTTTACTACAACTAACTAAGCACTAAATTTATCATTAGAATTATTTTTTTTCTTGAATAACAACCGAGCATCAAATTACAATACTAAACGGTATCAATGCTAGCTTAACAGATTTGACTTTGAAAAGAAGCGTCGGTACATACGAGTAGTACATTGAGCTCTAAGCCCCTCTGGTAACTTTTTCCTGTTTTCCTAAATTTCGATAATGGGTAAGTATTAAAATCAAATATCATCTTTATTGTTTATTTATTCTGAGCGATTTCAAATCAAATCAAATCAAATCAAATAACTCTTTATTGTACATCAAAAATAAATACGTAACATGCAAAATTTAAATTATTATTATTATTATTAGTTTATGGACTTATCATTAATTTTTTAGCCACTCCGTTGTCTGGCCTCCCGCTAAAAAACCCTGTGTCTTGCTCAGCGCGCGCACGTAATGTAAACAAAGCGCCACTTGACACCAAAACGCGATTTATGGCTCATTGACTTACTAATTGACCTGACTAACGATTGTGCCGTATAGCTAAATAAATAAACTTTTTGTTTCTCTGTACAAAGGAGTTACTGTAATGTCAGATATTTTAAAGCATGGTTAAATTCCAAGATGCGACTTTTATCGAGTTGTTCCAGAAAATAGCTTTGCACGTAAAATCTAAAGCGATGAGATTCTGATTATTAAATTAAATTCCTTTAGTATATGAAATGACCTGTCAATTCATATCCAAATAAACATAGGGTCAAATTTAAAAAAGTAACATAAAAAATATAGAATAAGTGCGAACTTTTGTGAACTACGCAATTCGCGTCCTGCGTCATCCTATTTGGTCTTCTTGTGGCCAACGTTGACTTTATTTTTCTTAAAACGTCATGAAGAGGGCTGGCTTTAGCTCTAGTTCAATCATATTTATTATTTGGGCAATGGAGCGTGCTATGCTCGGAGTTTCTCTGCGTAATCGAATCAGAAACGAGGAGATCCGTTGGAGAACCAAAATAACCGACATTGCTTTCAGGATTGCTAAAATTTAGTGGCAGTGGGCGGGGCATATAGCTCGTAGAACAGATGGCCTTTGGGGCAGTAAAGTTATCGAGTGGCGACCGCGCACCGGAAAACGTAGCTTATGCAGGCCTCCCATTTGGTGGACCGATGACCTGGTGAAGGTCTCGGAAAGCCGCTGGATGCGGGCAACGCAGAACCGGTGGTCATGGAAATCCTTGGGGGAGGCCTATGTCCAGCAGTGGACGTCCTTCGGCTGATATGATGACGTTCTACTGTGACCGGGTGTTTAACTCAGATTGTGGCTGCTGCAAATACTGACAAGAACTCCAGATAAAATTTGTAATGCACTGTCACTAGCAATTTAAATCAAAACAAAGAAATGAAAACTAAAAATGAAGATTGTCTCAAAAGGGTTTGTACCCAGAGACGTTAATATGTTTTTTTACCACCACCTAGTTGCATGTTGATCTGTGTACACACGCTATATCGCACAGATCTACTAATAGATCTGTGCTATAACGGCTATAACGTAGTGTATTATATTCTCTTTGTAGCATACGCCAGCTGGTGTAGCATGAGGTCCATTTTGTCTACCCACTAATGTCAAATGTAGACTTCGAAGCGCGACAAAACGGTTTTATCTCGACACTGAGCATGGCCCTCGCGAGATAAGACTAGTCTCGCTCTCATCTGTCATTTGTAGATAGTGTGCAGAGATTTTTATCTCGTGCCGAGCATGAACGCATCGGAATAGGCTTACTTTGACGTTTGATTGAAGACATATATGTCGGCACCCCTTTGAGGTGTCGACAAACTTCTAGCGCGCGCGACGAGAGAAAATTATCTCTTTCTACGGGTTTTTGTCGCGTGTGCGAGCATGCCGTTACAGGTAGAGAGTGTGTAGAGTGAAAAGTCGCGGCGAGATAGCAGTTTGATAGGCGACAAATCTGTTATAAGATTTTGTTTTGTTTTTCGTAAATTGCTTGGTTTGTATTTCCAAAAAGAGACCGAGGTATGAAAATTTGCTTGATTAAGTAATAATTTGACACAAAAACAACTGTTAACGTTTGTGAGGTGGGCACACAACACTATTACTCCACAAGGGAGGAGGTGGGCAAACGTAGTGATTATATGCCCTTTGGAAGTGAGGGGGCTGTCTGGCTCCGTTGGTTTTCGTGCAAGTTTCTGAGACTAAAGCAAAGGAAAACAAAAGGAAAAGTAAGTACCTAATTAGTTATTTAATGACAAACTGCTATCTCGCCGCGACTTTTCACTCTACACACTCTCTACCTGTAACGGCATGCTCGCACACGCGACAAAAACCCGTAGAAAGAGATAATTTTCTCTCGTCTCGCGCGACATATGTCTATGACCTCATGCTACGCCAGCGGTAACTAGAATCAATCCCACAGATCTAATATCAATCCTAGGCCAGTAAGAACCCTACTTAATCTGTGGTATACGCTAATTGCCTCTGAGCTAATTGCTCTTGCCCGTGTCACAGTACAATAAAGAGTACTAGCGTACCCGTGTATTCCTTTGGCTCTTGCTTCAGTGGTGACAACTTAGGGGTTTTCCCCCTAAATTTAGGGGGTAAAATTTTAAAAAGAAGAGATTTTTAGAAGAAAGAATTTTTTGTGGTTTTTTTAGGGGCTTTGATGCCTGTATATAATTATATTGAATAAAAATCCGTGCCTTGTGCGTGGAACGGATTACAGAACGCACGACAAGAAACGAATGAACTGCGTTCTCTCTATTTTCTACTTTTCTTTCTTTCACTTACTCACTCACGTCGTGTTTCGTTCGTTCGTCGTCGGTAGTCGTCGTTCATCAGATGTTTTGTTTTGCTTTGCTGAATTGCTGTGCTGATTTTATGTATTGGTATTTGATTTGATAACAAGCAATGTCGAAAAACGTTAACAAAAAATACAAACATTATTATTAGGTACTACATCAAATACCTATCCTTACTTCCTTTCCTTTTTAATATTATAAATTTGAAAATGTGTTGTTGAACCTTTTCACGCTTCAACACCTCAATAAATCGTGATAAAATTAGGCATGGAGATAGCCTGGGTCATGGGGAAGAACATAGGCTGATAGGCTACTTTTTTTTCTGTGAAATTAGTATAGTCCTAAGTAGTTCCTAAGGGAACTGAAAAAAATACTCGTTTTGATCCATTACTTTAACACAGCAACGGAACAATGAATTGTTATGATTTTTTGAACAGAGATGTCTGAGGAGGTGGGAGATGACATAATTTACTAATCAGTATATCATATTTCCTGATGGATCTGGGAAAAACAAATTTTCACGCTCGCGCACGTCGGCTTCGCAAGGGAACAATGGATTGAAGTGATTTTTTGTATAAAATGGGTTGAGGGGGTGGGAAGTGACATAGACTGCTAATCAGAATAGCCCGATATAATTCCTAAGGCGTCTGGATAAAACTCATGTCCAAGCTCGTGTGCACCACTCAATCTCAAAGACAGCGAAGCCGCAGGCAAAAGCTAGTTTATTATAAAAAACTATACTTAGGGGTTTTAGGGAGATTTGAAAAAATCTTAGTGGTAAATTTTGATAGGGGTTGGCAACACTGTCTTGCTTCCTACCACAGCGAGTTTTTTGGCGGGATTTGTGGTGGACGCATTCGTAGTTTTATTTTGTTATTTTTTCATTGTTTTCTGCTGGGATTTTGTTCAAGAAGTGGTGCATTTTGGAGAAAATCATCTAGTGCAAAGCAAATGAAGAAAGTGAAAATGATTTACGAATTCGGCAGAAGGACTCGTTTCCATGGCCAAGAAAAATTCACACAAAATCCGTGCAAAATCCTACCACAGCTTCCTACATATAGTAGTGATCTGTGGCTCACGGTCACGAATAACTAATAAATTAAAAAAAAACTACTAGCTTGGCCAAAAATTATAGAAATAACTACGCTACGTTAGCTTGGTTACATAGTAAATAGCTAAGATAAGTGTGTTTGTATTTGATGAATTCTGTTGCAAAGCGTGGACACAAGTAACAACATATAAATCACAATACAAATGATATTGTTTTAAGTGTGTGGAAGGCAAGAGTTCGCTTTCACGACAAATAAAACTACATTATCACCGCTATGTACGATACCGAAGACGATCAGTATGAGGAAGAGGACGTGGAAGAAATCTCATCTGAGCTTTGGCAGGAAGCCTGCTGGATTGTCATCAACGCCTACTTCGACGAGAAGGGCCTGGTGCGACAACAACTTGACAGTTTCGATGAGTTCATACAAATGTCTGTGCAGAGAATAGTCGAAGACTCCCCACCCATAGAACTACAAGCAGAGGCTCAACACTCATCGGGGGAAATCGAGGTTCCTCCAAAGTATCTTCTGAAATTCGACCAGATATATTTATCAAAGCCTACCCATTGGGAGAAGGATGGTGCACCATCCCCTATGATGCCGAATGAAGCGCGCCTACGCAATCTGACATATTCAGCACCTTTGTACGTGGATATAACCAAAACTATTGTAAAAGACAATGAAGATCCCATTGAGACCCAACACCAGAAGACTTTCATTGGTAAAATTCCAATCATGTTGAGATCTACCTATTGTCTGTTGAGTAACTTGACTGACAGAGATTTGACAGAATTGAATGAGTGCCCCCTTGATCCAGGCGGTTACTTCATTATCAATGGATCTGAGAAAGTGCTAATTGCTCAAGAAAAGATGGCAACCAACACTGTTTATGTGTTCAGCATGAAAGATGGAAAGTATGCTTACAAAACTGAAATAAGATCCTGTCTCGAACACAGTTCGAGACCCACCTCTACATTGTGGGTCAATATGATGGCTCGAGGAGGACAGAGTATCAAGAAGTCTGCCATTGGACAAAGGATCATTGCTATTGTTCCATACATAAAACAAGAAATACCTATCATGATTGTCTTCAGAGCTCTTGGATTTGTTGCTGATAGAGATATATTAGAGCACATTATATATGATTTTGATGACCCTGAAATGATGGAGATGGTCAAACCTTCACTTGATGAGGCGTTTGTAATTCAGGAACAGAATGTTGCCCTGAACTTCATTGGTGCCCGTGGAGCTCGTCCTGGTGTGACCAAAGAAAAGCGTATAAAATATGCCAGAGAAATTCTTCAAAAGGAAATGTTACCTCATGTCGGTGTATCAGACTTCTGTGAAACCAAAAAGGCATACTTTCTGGGATATATGGTCCACAGACTCCTCTTGGCTGCTTTGGGTCGCCGTGAGTTAGATGACCGTGATCATTATGGAAATAAAAGATTGGATTTAGCAGGACCTCTGCTAGCATTTTTGTTTAGAGGTTTGTTTAAGAACTTACTAAAAGAAGTTAGAATGTATGCACAGAAATTCATTGACAGAGGGAAAGACTTCAATTTGGAGTTAGCTATAAAGACCAAGATCATTACAGATGGTTTAAGATACTCCTTGGCTACTGGTAATTGGGGTGATCAGAAAAAAGCTCACCAAGCTAGAGCTGGTGTGTCTCAAGTATTGAACAGACTAACATTTGCTTCGACATTGTCACATCTAAGACGAGTCAACTCTCCAATTGGTCGTGATGGTAAACTAGCTAAGCCGCGTCAGCTGCATAATACCCTGTGGGGAATGATTTGTCCTGCTGAGACACCTGAAGGTGCGGCTGTGGGTCTAGTAAAAAACTTGGCGCTAATGGCATATATTTCTGTGGGAAGCCAGCCATCACCCATTTTGGAGTTCTTAGAGGAATGGTCAATGGAAAACTTGGAAGAAATAGCCCCTTCAGCGATTGCCGATGCAACAAAGATATTTGTCAATGGATGTTGGGTTGGGATTCACAGAGACCCTGAACAATTGATGGCCACTCTAAGGAAATTGAGACGTCAAATGGACATCATTGTATCTGAGGTGAGCATGATTCGTGATATCAGAGACAGAGAAATAAGAATATACACAGATGCAGGAAGGATTTGTCGACCACTTCTGATTGTGGAAAATGGAGCCCTCCTACTCAAGAAAAAACATATTGATAACCTGAAAGAAAGAGACTACAATAACTATGGTTGGCAAAACTTAGTAGCCAGTGGTGTAGTGGAATACATTGACACATTAGAGGAAGAGACAGTTATGATTGCTATGAGTCCAGATGACTTAAATCAAGTGAAGGAATATGCTTACTGTACAACCTACACACATTGTGAAATTCATCCAGCTATGATATTGGGGGTTTGTGCATCTATTATTCCATTCCCTGACCACAACCAAAGTCCCAGAAACACATACCAAAGTGCTATGGGTAAACAAGCTATGGGGGTCTACATTACAAACTATCATGTAAGGATGGATACTTTGGCTCATGTCTTGTACTATCCACACAAGCCATTGGTCACCACAAGATCTATGGAATACCTACGTTTCAGAGAGCTACCTGCAGGCATCAATTCTATTGTTGCTATCCTATGTTACACAGGTTACAACCAAGAAGACAGTGTTATCCTAAATGCTTCTGCAGTGGAGAGAGGCTTCTTTAGGTCTGTGTTTTACAGATCTTACAAAGACTCTGAATCCAAGCGAATTGGTGACCAAGAGGAGCAGTTTGAGAAGCCCACCAGACAAACTTGTCAAGGTATGAGAAATGCTTTGTACGATAAATTGGACGAAGACGGTATCATAGCCCCAGGTATACGTGTATCAGGAGATGATGTTGTTATTGGAAAAACAATTACTCTGCCAGAAAATGATGATGAATTGGAAGGGACAACTAAACGCTACTCAAAAAGAGATGCTTCTACATTCTTGCGTAACAGTGAAACTGGCATAGTAGATCAAGTCATGTTGACTTTGAACAGTGAAGGATATAAATTCTGTAAAATTCGCGTCAGATCTGTTCGCATACCGCAAATTGGCGATAAGTTTGCTTCTCGTCATGGACAAAAAGGAACCTGTGGGATCCAGTACAGACAGGAAGATATGCCATTTACATGTGAAGGTCTCACACCTGATATCATAATCAATCCTCATGCTATTCCATCGCGTATGACAATTGGTCACTTGATTGAGTGCATTCAAGGGAAGGTGTCCTCAAATAAAGGAGAGATTGGTGATGCCACTCCATTCAATGATGCTGTAAATGTGCAGAAAATTTCATCTCTGCTTCAAGAGTATGGTTATCATCTTCGTGGCAACGAAGTTATGTATAATGGACATACTGGAAGAAAAATAAATGCTCAAGTTTTCTTGGGACCTACTTACTATCAACGTCTGAAGCACATGGTAGATGACAAAATCCATTCACGAGCTAGAGGCCCTGTACAGATTCTGGTGAGGCAACCAATGGAGGGAAGAGCTAGAGATGGTGGATTGCGATTTGGGGAAATGGAACGTGACTGTCAAATTGCACACGGCGCAGCTCAATTTCTGCGGGAGCGTCTGTTTGAAGTCTCTGATCCATATCGCATACATGTTTGCAACTTCTGTGGTTTGATTGCTATTGCTAATCTGCGAAACAATACTTTTGAATGCAAGGGATGTAAAAACAAAACGCAAATTTCGCAAGTGCGTCTTCCTTACGCTGCTAAGCTACTCTTCCAAGAGTTAATGTCAATGAATATTGCACCACGATTAATGGTAGTGAGCTAAACTAAATGATTCAGATACCCAATTACTAAAGTTGATTTTCTTTTATGATTAATTCAGAAATGTAACACTCACTGAATTAAATGATTTAGATAGATATCTACTTTGTTAAGCTGATATTCTTTAATGATTAAATGAACTCTTCAGAGTTATTGTCAATGAATATGGCATTTATGGTATGGAGCTAAAAACTAAATTATTTACTAAGATAAGTTGATTTTCTGTAATGATTAAAAGTCTTTTTTTTCAAATAATAAAACTAATGAAAAACATGGTAAGAATTTTATTATCACAAACTGACAACATTAAATGCAACTTAACACATGAATAAGTAAAAATCACATTTACCATAAACACTCAAAAACATTTTATAAAGCGCATTTTGATTTGTATATACATATTACTAGTTAGGTAACCATTCTAAGGTACATATGGTATACATAGTAATTGCTGGATTTCAATACACTCATAATTTATAAAAACAGTAATAATTGAAATTTAATAAATTGAAACGAAATAAGCAGAAATAATTTTAGTCTTTTGACGTGTATTAGCTGATATGATGAACAGGCCTCTTACTATAAACTCATTTCCCATACGTACATAATTAATTAAATTATTTGTTTAGGACATTACCATTCTAAATAATTAATCTTACTCCTGCTCTGACTATCTCCTTAGCATTTTATTCTGTCCAGCTATTTCTCTTCCAACAATCAAAAAATTTCTTGAAAATGGATAAGCCGATTCTAATGAAACTTTATACAAGTATGCTGGACAGGAAAATACTAACTATTTTTTGGAAATATGCACTTAATTAAAAAAAGACGAGAGCATTTTAAGATTACCTACCTACTATGGATGCGGGCAGTTCAGGACCGGTCGTCGTGGAAGTCCTTGGGGGAGGCCTTTGTCCAGCAGTGGACGATTTTCGGTTGACATGATGAAGACCCACTATGAAAACTTAAGTCACTATGACAACTATTTTTCGAAAAATTAGTTTACACTCCCAACAATTTTGTGTCTAGCTTATGTATTAGTTTTATTAGAATCAATTCCTCCATTTTTAAAAAACACGATTTTTTTTAGTTTGTATGGGAAAAATGTTTCGGTAAAGCCTTCTGATAAAGCTACATGTTTGTAAAGATTTAAAAATAAAAACAAGTACCTACCTATACTACAAGGTTCTACTTTATTATTATCTGTCTTCATCTCACTCAGGGGTCGTGCCCGTGATTGTAAACAACTTTCTCCAAAGAACTAACTGTCAATTCACAAAAAAAAGAACTTCTCATACATATCGATCAGACGACCAACGATTCTTGTATGAGAAGTCTTTTTTTGCAAATTGAACCTAGTTTCCTTGGGGAAACTCGTTCATAGAACCCTTTGATTAAGAGGATTACCTACCTATCGCTGTAAATTAGGACCTTTTGTGTATAGCAGTAAGATATCAATATCCATGTCAATAGTTATATACCAGTAGATAGTTGTCATGTTAGCTTAGGTTACATTTTGACCGCAAAAAGTGGCTCCGAAAAATACCGAGTCTACGAAACCCTCAGAATGATATTTTTAACACTCTTAGTTAGGTTTATAGTTATATCCCTAGTGAGAAAGCTATGAAGCTCTTTCTCTTAACTATCTACCGTTATACAGATACAGGTGTAAAAATTGGGTTATAATCATCATAATGAACTTTCCTTAAGGAACCTATAGATAATTCTCAAAAACAAAATTTGGAACCTCCATACATAAAAGCAAAAAATTGGTCAATCAGCTGGTCGATTTGTATGAACATTTTTTTTTTGAGATTTCAGCAAAGTGGTAGAACAAAAGTTGTTCAGTATGATGAGTAGAAGCCCCTGTTGACAGGACCTACATCAATTTTCTTACACCCTGTATATCCCTAGGGATATATTTATAACACGGATATTTATGTTACTGCGACGTACGTATAATGCATCACGGCGAAGTGGAGGTAGGACAAAAAATAAGTATCACCATCTGTATAGGAAATATAATAAGTCCACCACATGATTGTAAGCTATTCCAAATACTTAAAATAAAAGAAGCAAATGGCCGTAAATCACAGGGAAGTGATTCCAAATCTGATTCAGTAATATCCATTAATATTTTATTAGTAATAGTTCTCATGAAAATTTGAATTTATACATCAATAGTTTTTTTTAAAGTTTGCGGTAAAATTAATATCCATAAGAGAGCTTTTTTGCAACTTGAAATAATACAGTCAGTATCAGAATTATCTAGCTTATCCTATCACAGAATCTACTCACAAAACAAGCTAAAGAAGAAATCAACTATTAGGACAGTATAAGTAGTATCTCTAAAATATATGAATATCTCTTAGAAACTAATAAATTTCTCTATAATCAACGAAATAATTTTGAAGTAAGTAATAGTTTTTCATTTTCAATTCTATTATCTTTGTAATAATAAGCCAAGATTGTACAATTTTGCCGATTTACAATAGGTTATTTTGGGAATATTTTATTAGCATGTACTTGACAAAAAAAAACGTCGCAGCCATATTGTGGAGTTAGCCGTTTAACAAAATGGCGCGCCGCTTTGTGAAACTACTAAGTAAAAAACTCCGAATAAAACCGAGTCGGACGGAGCCCTACGCGGGGCTCCTTTTCACGGGAAAACAAGATATTCTAAGCTAACCTAACCGTCTGTCCATCCGTTCATCCGACTCGGTTTTATTCGGAGTTTTTTACTCAGTTTTTGCTAATTGTACATTTTGGCTGTGACATATAATGCCAATTTAGAACTCGTTCGAAAAAAAAAAATTCCTTGAAAACAATCTTTAAATGACAACACAGAGCAGACCGTTTCTGTCATTGATTTCGTTTGCTAAGAACCATAATCATATATCCAAGAATGTATTGTAATAGGTACTAAAACTCATGTAATACTATCTCAACACTTTCGAGAAAATAAGTAAATCGTGACAGTTTAATTTGAACAGCTAAGTACTTCTGATGGGGACTGTATTTTGCATAAAATTACTTAATCCTATGACTGAAAATGTATCTATAACTACATAAAAGCAAAATGCAATTTCGACAACAATTAGGTATGTACAACTTACAAAATAGTAGGTACAACATTACTTATATATATTTTTAAAAATTATGCAATAAATGGACTAGCGATGTAGGTATTACCACAGTATTACGATATGGCTTACAGCAGCGCAACGTAGGTACTATCCCATACTAGCCTGTAGTCAGCCCGAGTTTGCCAGACTGCCCCGACGCCCGCTGCCCCGCAAGTACCCTACCGTTGCTCTGCGTAAGTACATTCGTTACGCTACTGTAAGCCGATATATTGTAATACTGTGGTATTACTGTTGTGCGAACAAAGTGATTTAGGTAAGTACCTACTTAAAAGTTGCATTATACTGTTAAATAATGGTGTGATGATCATCAAAGATTTCAAATCATATTACAGGACAAATAGAAATTTTCAACAGTTACACTTACATACATAAACTGTACAACTTACGCATCTATTTCGCACGTTAGGATGTTGTTACGGTGCGATGCCAAAACATAGGTACATACTTAATTAGAGTAATAAAAAATTACTTTACATTGCATTGCAACTTACCGTATAGAAAGGACGTATACGACAAACATCACGTTAAGTACTAAACTAGAACAAAAGGTACTGCGTTCGTATGTCCTTAGTCTAGTATTGTGGTTCATATAAGAGCTTATTCACAAAATCGTTTCTCTACAATCTTAAAATTACTACTTCTTGCAAATGGATGGGACGATTCTAATGAAACATACTTATAAGCAAATCACGAAATCCTACTTTTTTTGGATAGATTACATTCTCGAATTAATTTAATTTAAAAAAAGATTAGTTAGCGAATTTTAAGATTACTATGAAAAACATAAATCACTATTATTGAATGACATGAATTTTTTTGAACATGTAATCTATCCTCGAACTAGAATTTCGTGACTTTCGTTTATAAAGTTTCATTACAATCGGCCCATCAATTTTCAGTAGTTTTAAGATTGTATGGGAAACGATTTTGTGAATACATACGCTCTTAATCCAGAACACCACAATCGTACGTAATTATCGTTTTGCTCAAACAGCCCCACTGCCTATATCTCCGAAGTGACAGGTGTCGAACGGCGGCGTGTTCAAGGCGGGGGCAGAGCACGTTGCTCCTCTTCCTCTTCCTTGGGTCGGGTCCACTTTATCATGGTCTCCGGCGACCGATAGAGGAAGACTAGTTTCGCGAATAGGTCTTCTTCCAGTGTCAGCTCGACTGCCTCACGCACCTGCGAAAAAAACGCTGTTTAATTCGATACTTAGAAACTCTTAACCGGAGTAACCACCTCCGTGGCGTAATGGTTAGTCCATTCGCTTCACACCAGGAGGTCGCGGGTTCGATTATCGGTGGGGTCAACTTGTAAGATTCGGTTTGGTTGGTGGTAGGGCATTTTCTAAGCCCTTGACATAATCTCACCTGATGGTAAGTGACGATGATGCCGAAGATGGAAGCGGGCTTACCAAGATTCCCCAACGCAATGGAGAACTGGCTATCTTATCCCTAAGCCGGAACACAGATGTTTGGCGGCAAGACTTAGATAGGATGGTGGTAGCAATGGCTTGCTATCAAACGCCAAACATCAGTGTTAACAACATTGATGTGTTCCGGCTTGAAGATAAGATAGCCAGTTCTCCATTGCGTTGGGGAATCTTGGTAAGCCCGCTTCCATCTTCGGCATCATCGTCACTTACCATCAGGTGAGATTATGCCAAAGGCTTACCAATTATGAATAAAAGAATAAATAAAAAAAACTCTGTCAGTGATTTTAACGATAAATTTCAGCTAGCCAACTCAAGTGACTTGTAACCATTATCCCTTATGGTTACAAGTCACTTGAGTTGCCTATGTACTTTTTATCTTCTGTCAAAAACAACTGACGTCAATTGGAACAATTGCAATTTTGCTATATACCTATATTTTTTGTTTTTTTAATTTAATAAAAAGTACTAAAACGATTTTGATAAAATTTATTGGGTATATGCGCGCGAGCACTCGCCGCAGACATGAGCTGTTGGCCACGCCGCGGTCGCACGCACCGCACATCGCGCACTCACCGCTATGTCGCATGCTCAGTACACTAAATGCGCTTCTCCGAGGAAAACCTGATTGTGATTTGTTTGCGGATGGGTGGTCGACGTATGAATGTTCTACTACAATTCCTATGTAATGACTTATGACATGATGATAAATGTTAAAGAATCTTATTTTATTATAATTACTGTAATTGGGTTAATTACTCGTTGTAATTATTAAATAAATAAATAAATTATAGAGGACCATCAAAAAGATTCATCAAAATCGGTTCACTATCGGCGAAGAAATCGCTAAAAACGTTAAAAACGACCGAATTCAATCACAAAATTGCGGCGTTAAACCGACGACGTGTTTTTCCATTGCACACACAAATATTTGTGAACACAGATATTTCGACAAACAAATGAAATTGTCAAATATTTCCGAAAACATTTGTGAAAAAATATTGGCAAGGACGTCTTACGTCCGAGATGATGATGAAAGAACGGACTCTGTCTAACTACCCATTTAGGTAAAGTAAACCCATCTTTCATGCTGCAGCACGGGTATCTTACTAAACTCGGGAAGGTTTTGTTCATACTCCACACACGAGGGGCAAGTCCGGATTGGTGGAGGTTGTGGGCTACTTAGTGGTGGACCCCCGCACTGTCTGATAGCAACTGGCACCAACTGCTTAACGTGTCTTGGGCAGCACGGTAACGATCTAGATAACTTTAAATTAAAAAATTAATTTAAAAAATGACTGCATAAAAACTTAACCCCACTTTTTTTGGGAAGTTAGGTTCTATCACTCACGGGATCGAGACGAATCTAGAAGTCGGGTAAAATGTATCCTATGTCACTCATGGGATCAAGACGAATCTAGAAGTCGGGTAAAATGTATCCTATGTCACTCATGGTATCAAGACGAATCTAGAAGTCGGGTAAAATGTATCCTATGTCACTCATTGGATCAAGACGAATCTAACGATACCTCGCACTTACAATCCATCAAGCCGTTTGAAGATATCGTGGAATAAAGAAACAACCGCTTCCGTGGTTAGATCATTCGCTTCACACCAGAAGGTCGCGGGATCGATTCCCGGCGGGGTCAACTTGTAAAAATAGGTTTGGTTGGTGGTAGGGTGTTTTCTAACCCAGCCATCTTATCCAAGTCTTGCCGACAACCAATATTATTAACAGCATTGATGTGTTCCGGCTTGAAGACAAGATTGCCAGTTCTATATTGCGTTAGGGAATCTTGTTAAGTCCGCTTCTAGCTTAGGCATCGTCGTCACTTAATATTGACAAAAAACATACATATACATAAATGAGAACTGGAAACAATACACTCCTTTTGTGTGGGCAGTTGTGTAAAAATGCCACTAACAGTCAAATCCATCCAGGCAATGTCCATGCTTGTTGTCAGTGAACCTGCATGATAGACGCGATCACGCAAGCCGCACTGAGCACCGATCTCTTTTACATAAGTTGTAGTGAAACTGTGTGCACGCACCAAGTAAATGTCCAGGCAGAGCTGCAGCACGCGGTCGACGTTCGGCAGGTCGTCGAACATGATCTTGGTGTAGATGCCGGAGAAGAAGCCGCGGATCACGCGCGACGCGAGGAACACGAACGTCGTGTACAGCCCGATTATACTGGAAAAGCGATATTACATTTGTAGCTTCACGAAATAATCGGATTTCTTGCGTCGCTGTGCGGATACTCATTGCCATCCGATTTTAACTTAGGATACCGTATAATAATAGGTAGGTAGGTATTAGTATCTAGTTGCTCTAACTAAAGTTAAGGCAAAGTATATATAATATTAGTACTAACACACAGTATGGGCACTGGAAGCTGTTTTCGAGAGTCATTATGAATCGTCTCGCACGCAGGTTCAAATACTTTATCTCCCGAACAAGCTGGCTTCCGAAGAGGCTTTAGTACCGTAGACATACATACATACGCTGCGGCAGACTATGCAGACCGACGACTGGTTGAAGGTCGAGTGAAGCCACTGGATGAGGACAGCGCAGGACCGGTCGTTGTGGAAATCCTTGGGGGATGCCTTTATCCAGCAGTGGTAGTAATATTTTAATCCATTTTAAACTTCGTATGTATTAAAATCACTAAATATTTTAATCCATTATAAATTTTATATTTATAAAATCACTAAATTAGTGCGTGAAAGACAATGACGTCATATGCCTGTAACACGATTAATCACAGAACCAAATGCCATTTTTGGTAGTTGATAAAAAGTTACTCAAATGACTTTTAGTCATATACCGGATTATTTAAAATAAAATAGTACTTACCCACTCCCAGAAATAAAGTTAAGTGTTTCCGGAAATAGTTTGTCGTTGAACGTGTACATCACCAACATATTGCAATTGTTCATGGGTATGGTGAGAAGCAGAGATTGCTGTAAAGCAAAAATAAAAATAAAAAACTTTAGTATATTTTTGATACCGAAGACTGCATTCAGTTATAGTTGTAGGTATTGAAATCGATAATGACGGTTGCAGAGACAAAATGGCAAAAAATCTAATCCTTCTGATTTCGTACGCGCATCAGTCCTTCCGTCCGTCCCTTCGTCACTATTAATTTAATTTGAAATTTGAAAGTTCACAGATGTAAACTTATGACCCAAAATGTGAGCTTGTCTCAAAATAATAAGTTTTTACATATGAAATTGACGATTATTAGGTGAAAAAAAGTTGTCGAAACAAAATTTATTCTCAAAACAGCATTAGACTATTAGAAATTAAATGGTGGTAAATGTATGTCTCCATGAAGACGGGTTTTTGCACCTCCATCTGACCATTGAGAAAACTCTTTTGTTCCATTCAATAGTAGTACGTAGCTCCGGGGGGGGGGGGTCACTAATAAAAGACCCTAAGCACCTAGTGTCATCATATGGTCAATAATTAGAAACAAGAATATATTTATTTTTCAATAAAAAATGGGATTGAACTTTATAAACTGAATTCTATATTTCATAGATAGACCTATTATAAAAAACCGCGTCGGACTCGCGCACCGAGGCTTCCGTACTACCACACATTTCCACACAAGTATAACAATAATACCTATTCATTTAAACTATCAGAATAACCGCCTCCGTAGCCCAGAGGCAAAGTTCACAGGCTTTACACAAGAGGACGCTGTTTCGATTCCCGGCGGGGTCAATTTTAAGACTCGGTTTGGTTGGTGGTAGGGCATTTTCTAAGACCGCCTGCTAGCTACCACCATCAAGTCTTGCCGCCAAATATATTCATTTAAACTATCAGAATAACCGCCTCCGTAGCCCAGAGGCAAAGTTCACTGGCTTTACACAAGAGGACGCTGTTTCGATTCCCGGCGGGGTCAATTTTAAGACTCGGTTTGGTTGGTGGTAGGGCATTTTCTAAGACCGCAAGACCGCCTGCTAGCTACCACCATCAAGTCTTGCCGCCAAATATATTCATTTAAACTATCACAATAACCGCCTCCGTAGCCCAGAGGCAAAGTTCACTGGCTTTACACAAGAGGACGCTGTTTCGATTCCCGGCGGGGTCAATTTTAAGACTCGGTTTGGTTGGTGGTAGGGCATTTTCTAAGACCGCCTGCTAGCTACCACCATCAAGTCTTGCCGCCAAATATATTCATTTAAACTATCAGAATAACCGCCTCCGTAGCCCAGAGGCAAAGTTCACTGGCTTTACACAAGAGGACGCTGTTTCGATTCCCGGCGGGGTCAATTTTAAGACTCGGTTTGGTTGGTGGTAGGGCATTTTCTAAGACCGCCTGCTAGCTACCACCATCAAGTCTTGCCGCCAAATATCAATCTTGATATCATTAGTGTGTTCATTAGCATGAAGATAAGATAGCCAGTTCCCCATTGGGTTGGGGAATCTTTGTAAGCCCGCTTCCATCTTCGGCAACATTTAACAGTTCACGTTTAGAGTCATATTGATCTCGATTTCAGTCTTTCACACTTCCAAAGTCCTATAACGATGATCAGGTTGAGAGTTGCAATTCGATCTGCGAGTAACCTTTGACTAGAGAACGGCACATCTGGCATGGCCGAGAGTCGAACCACTACCCACTACCACATATTTTAGCGTACCAAAGTTTCGTTACTATGAAAATCCAAAATCAAAAAACACAGTTTGTCAGATTGATTGATGGAAAACACTTTATTGCACAACATAAGAGAAAAAAAAAGATACAATGATTAAGGAAGTTGTACATATAGGCGATCTTATCGCTAACAAGCGATCTCTTCCACCTTTAGATTTATGATTGATTTAGATTGATGTAAAGACATAATAATTTTTATCTACTCTCATATCGTAAAGTTCGAATAATAAACTTCAAAACGAATTTATATTGGCATACTTTATATACACAATACCGAAATTAAAAAAAAAACACTTTATAACATTATTTCTCTAACAAAACAATGTTATAAAGTATTTTTATTCCATTACGATACAAGATAATCCAAAAAGTTAATATCACCAACGAAGTTCCATATAATTTTTTTATTGGAACGCACATGCGGTTCGCGCCAATTTTACAGCATTACAAAAAGTTTTCATTCCAATTTTTACTTGTCTGTGACAGCGTCCGCTTTAACGCATGCGCGGTGATGTGCTAGGTTTAGGCGCCATTCATTGAATACGTTTTGTTGTAGTTACTGAATTTAGTGAATAATTGTCATTCTTGCTTAAAAATTTCTGAGATCAGCGAAAGCATTGTTTTTACCTGTCTGTGACAGCGTCCGCTTCAGCGCAAGCGCGTAATACACGTTTTATTTTATTGTAGGTACTGAATTTCGTGGGAATTTTTTTTCTTGCTCTTTTCAATTTGGCCTTCTTTGTTTAGTTGATTCAATCCCAATGTATGAGATTAGATAAAATAGTGTATGAAACTGCATATAACTAGGTAATAAGCAACAGTTTCATAAACTACTATTAAAAAACCTAAAAGCTTTTTGGTACAAGCTTTTATTTGAATAGTTTTAATGCTAAAAAGCCAAATGCTCAAATGAATATAAAAAATACATGGTTTCAAATTCAAAAATGTTAAGCACAGTATTGTATTTCCTACGATTTTATTGAAAAATAAAAGAGATTCTGGGACCTTGATTACACCTCCAAAGTTCATGATCAAATCAATTTCAAAATAACAAAAGGTAAATGGTAAGGTAGGTAATTGTCACCGTGAATACGACTTCATTTCAAATTTCAGCGTAATCGGACCCCTGGAAGTCGCTCTAAAATCGATGGCAACATTTGGACTTAAGAAACATACATACATTGCAAGTTAAATAAAAGCTTTTAAAATATTAAGAGATGCCTCACCATATTTTAAAGGACGGGATTTATAAACTTAGAGTAGGTTTGTTTAGGTAGGTTTATAATTATAATAAATGCTCACCGGGTCGGGGCAGGCCTCGCGCACGCGCCAGTACATTTCGGTGCCGTTCCGCTCCAGCCGCAACTGCACGTCGCGGTACTCTTGCGTGCCCGACTTTGTTGCTGTGAACAATCGACATCACTATATACTCGTATACATGGTGGAAAGAACGAACCGTACCTGTTGAAAAACCATTAATTAAAACATTGCTTTGTTTAAAAATATTGATTCGTTAAAACGCATTTAAAAAAAAATCGAAAAATTGCTTGCCTTAGCCAGAAATCGAACCGATAAAATGTGGACAATAATGAAATAGGAGATAAGGATTTTTTTAAATGAAGCTTCATTTTATTTTTAAAAATAAGTTGAACTGCATTCAAAAATTTTTGGAAACTCGCTGACCTTGACCGGGAATCGAACCGGCAAAATTTGAAAAAAAATCTCCTACGTCTCAATTTCAAGGTTTATTTTTTCAAAATTTACCAGTTTGATTGCCGGCTAAGGTAAAATCTTAGAATGCAGTTTTTCCCAATATAAAAAACCGACCAAGTACGTGTCGGGCCACGCGAAATATAGGGTTCCGTAGTTGCCAATATGCATGTTATAGTGATTTAGTTACATTTTGATATATTCTAAAATGCGCTAGCAACATTTTTGAGCAGGTTAGTGTATATACGATTTTTTTATCGACTTCTCGTCAACTAGAAAAGCCTTATTAGCTTTGATAGTTTTCCTTTTCATTATATAGACTACTTTCAAGAATTTTTTTGAAATTTCCAAATACAGCCGTTTAGTTGTTAGGGGGTCGGGACACTCAACTCCCACAAAATTTAGCACTTTCAAGCCATTTTTTTCGAAAACGGAACCCTAAATTATAAAATGGTCAGAAGACTTATAATTTTTTAAGCTCTTTATGATACCCCACACGACTGGGATTGACAAGAAAAAAATAATCGTCACTTTACTTGTACTAAGATAAAGTACCCTTAAAAAATATTTTTTCTCCAAATTTTTTTTATAGTTCTCTCCGCTTATTATTATAATATCTTTGCCGAATTTCAGTTCTCTAATAATAGTCTAGGAGCTAAGGGTTCCTTGTTGTACTACGGAACCCTAAAAATAAAAGAATGTCTACTTTGAGTGAAACTTGCTATTTTAACTTTGGAGCGACGGAGTGGTTGTTTTGCACTAAGTCTAAATAAACGCGAAACCTTCACCGCCTGTCATAGTCGGGTATACACAAATAAATAATGAACATTACATTTACTCAGTAGCAAAGAATACTACTGAACAGAAAAAATTACAAAGAATTTCGGATTGTACGGTAGGTACCTTACGCGGATTTTTCCTGGAATAATTAAGTACCCAGTGCAGTAGGACTTATGAAGTCCTTGTTATTCACAGTTTCATTTAAATCGTTAAAGCCATTTTTGAGAAAAAGATCCTGGATTTGTATGGGATACCTTATTCCGATTTTTCTTGAAATAAAAAACAACCGCGTGCTGTAGGCCATATAAAAATATACTAACGAACGTAAGAAAACCTATAAAAATACGTCTCTTGTATAGGAGTGTAATTAATTATTTTTCCCTTTTTTATTTATTGTTATTTGTTGGTAATCCGCAATAATAACACATATTTACAGATACAGCCTTTTAAAGGTCGGTCATACAGACGGACAGCTTAGTAATAGGGTCTCGGTACTAGGTGCGAAACCCTAGATATAATGAAAAAAATATGCATGTGTGTGTCTGTACGTCAAAAGGACCGAACGAATTTGAGTACAATTTGGGGTAGGGTAATATTATTTTTATATCCTCAGCCGTTTTTAATAAGTTAAAGGGTCCTACACCATTTTTTTACACCCTGTATAGTAAGGAAGAAAGATTATGAGAAAAAATTAATTGATTTAAATTGTTATCCCTTAGTTACAAAAGTAATCGAAGCATCCCTAAATACATATTTCTATTTCTAGTTAAGTATTGTCTTCTAAAGGCAAAGCAATTGTACGGTAAATAATCACCTTTACTTTAACATAATTGGGTACTTGACATCATCAAAAATAAATTATGAAATAAGTCAAGAAAGTCCTTCTACAATTTCAGAAAACTTACTCTTTTGGTTTTCCATAAACATTTTCTATTTTTAATTTAAAAAAACACATAATTAGTACGTCAACGGCAATGAAAAAATATAACGTCATACAATAATATTTCAAACTTTTTTAAAACAAAATCTCGTTTTTGACAGTTCATAAAAAGTAAGTCAGATGACTAGTAGGCAAGTACCTAATTGGAAACGCCGAAAACGTTAAAAAACCGCCTTCAATCGCAACAACAAAGAACATCTTTGGTTTTTGTTAACTTCCTAAAAAACACTTAACCTATTTTAATGAAATTTGTATGGGACCATCCTGGCATACCGTAACGAATAAAAAATAATCATGAAAGTCGGTCCACAATCTGCGAAGATATCGCGTAACAAACATACTTAAAAACATACAGTCGAATTGAGAATCTCCTTCTTTTTGAAATCGGTTGAAAACAAGATACCAGTATTATGGCGAAGTTACGTCACGGACGACGCGAGAAGGAAAGCATTTGTTCCGTTCTAACACCGAGCTAATGAAAGAGATAGAGATATCTTTATATTTTTTGGGAATTATATTTTTCATCCTCAATTAAATAGATTCATCTGTATTCAATATTTTCGTTCTCAAATTGATAGATCTGTCATCGAATTGATAGATCTGTCATCAAATTGATAGATCTGTCATCAAATTGATAGAACTGTCATTAAAAAATACGTGTGGCACTCGGGGACTGCCGCGGTAAAGCTATTGCATGGTAACAAATCGAAAACTAGGGGGTAATTGGTCAACGTCTTTTCAAGGTCAAGGTCAGGGCCAATTCGATCCCAAAGATCCATAATAATAGGTAACAAATCGAAAACTAGGGGGTAATCGGTCAAAAACAATAAATAAATGAGCGAGCGAAGCGAGCGATGTTAGGTTCGGTCAGGTATGATTGATTTAACAGTCAAAGAGCCTCGCGAAGCGAGGCTCCCCACCCTGGGTACAAAAGTACTTCGCAGCAGAAGAAATCATCGGAAGATGACCCCTAACGGTGGCGTAGCCCCCGCCGCCCGTTTTGAACATCAACAAACTTTCGGGATCCGAAGAGGATGTGGGAGTATCTGTAGGTCACCTTTGTTAGTAATTTTATGCATTTCTTTGGCGACAGATCTACTATTTTGAGTACAAACTATATTATTTAGGAAATTTCAATTTTTTTATTTAGTGATCGAATCTATTTAATTGACAATTGATAAAAGACTTTTCTGGTGATAAATCTTTTCTTTTTGAGTATTGTTTTGGTGTTGTTTGATGACTTTACTTTGGCGACAGATCTACTATTTTGAGTACAAACTATACTATTTAGGGAATTTAATTCTTTTTATTTAGTGATCGAATCTATTTAATTGACAATCGATAAATTCATACCCATATTTTTTTGTATTATTTTGAAAATAAAAACTAAAAAAGGCACACCTGGCAAAAAAATTGACATGTCCTTCATCAAAATCATTCCAACAGTTTCTCCGCAAAACAGATGGACAGACGGACATACAATTTTTTTGTCTCGACCACTTTTTGGTCTCTACTATTTACATTTATTTACAGTACATTTTCATTAAAATCTTGAAGCCGAATTTTCGGGCGACCGATCACATGATCTATTTATTTTATTTGATTTTTTCTTCATCCCTCGATGGTAAAATATAGCACTTTTTTTATTGAGACCATCGCGTCAAAGCTATATCGCTTTTGAAAGGGGTTGGAACAATTTTGTATGGCAGCGTGGCATAGTGACAATATGTTTGTATATTCGTACATTTGAACCACAATTGAAACTATGTTTTTTGATAGGAAACGCAAATACAAACCGAAAGGTATTTGGAGTTAAAGGTTGTCAAATCACTAATTCCCTCTCTATCTCTCAAAATATCTCAGCAACGTGACGCTTTAGGTCGTTATATATTTTCGGTTTGTATTTGCATTTCCTATCGAAAAACAATGGGTTAAATCGTGCGTCAAAAGATTTGAAAAAAATATATATTTATGTATATGTAATGTTGTCGCAGCCGTTATGTAGAATCCGCCGGTTCGCAAAACAGCGGTAAGTACTGAGTAAAAACCTCCGCATAAAAGAGATGATTTTTTTCGTTCGCGAAGCATTCTGGTACCCAGGGAGCCAACCTGACTGAACCTGAAATCGCTCACTTCACTCGCTCATTTACATTTTTACTCAGCAGTTATTACACGAAGCGGCGCCTCATACAATGCGGCGTAGTTTATTTCAGCCGAATTGTAATCTGGCTGAACGTGATGTCGCCGCATTAAAAAACTCCGCCATTTTACAATCCGGCGTTATTCAGCGCGCTGTATTGCATATTGCAGAACGGCGGATTCTACATACGGCTTCTACATTGTCACAATGCCAAAAAGGATATTGCCTTTTCTGTGCGTCATCATTGGCCTTTAGCGAATAATATAAAAGACAATTTAGTGAGTGTCGCAGAAGGACTGTCCTCTCTACAGACAATGCGCCGTCTGGAAAAAAAAGTACCGCAGCAGGACTGCCCGCGACCTGCGTCACCCTCCCAGCCTAACTGGCTGCACCCGCAGCAAGGAAGACTGGTCGATACGCGCGGACTCAGGTCAGCTGCAGGAGACCGCCGCATTTTCATACTAACGAAGAACCCATTTTGTGTTTCTTTTGGAATTTTCCTTTTCCCAAAACCAATGTTAACGTGCCTCGTTATCTACCCGAGTAGCGGTAACACTAATATTTATTCTGCGATGATGACACTTACCTTCCCCTTTTGGTATTAACTGGTACGCAGGTTTCGCAGTGCCCTTGTTGAAAACTTTCAAGAACTTCGGGAAAAGTGCTTTTACATTTACCCTGAAAAATAGAAATAAGTATCTTAATTTTACTGCCTGTTATTCACAATTGAACGGTTTTGGCAATGATAAAAATCACGTAATGCGCGATATGATTTTGATCAGAGCACATATTTTATAGGATTTGATTATTTTGCTCACGTTGTTCAACGCTATAACTATCGTGATTTGTGAACCAACAAAGACAGATGTTGTTTGATAAGGTTAAAAAAGGAAAAAAATGGGTTATCTGTACACAATAAAAAATCTGCCACTAATTTTGATGTGTTTAATGCCTGACCGGTTAAGTACATAATTTAGTTCAAGTTTTAATCTGACTGACATGTTACCAATGTTGGCAACACTAGATCCACATATTGATTTATCTCCACAGAATTTATTAGGTGTGTTAAAAAGTAATAGTAAGTATTTTTAGGATAAAAACGACGGTGGGCAAAAACACAGATGATTTTAATTTACTACGGCAAAAGTGGTCCAAGAGCCACCGCAGATGTGTGGTATATTAAAAGTAAGCACTTCAGTGGCTGCAGACTGATGGTAATCCCATCAAAATCTCGGTATATCTGTTATCAAACCTAGTTATCAAAGTTACTTGCTATATGTTAGAGGATTACTGGTCAATAAACGTAAACTTTTTCTTTGGACCGGTATAATAATTTATAGTCATGCGGAGTGAAATAAATGAAAGAATTTTAAAACTATTGAATCACCTCCTTTCATCCTGTGGCCATTGAAATGCCTTTTTAGGGTTCTGTCACCCATAGGGTGACTAATTACTAAGCCTCCGCTGTCCGTCCGTCTATCTGTCTGTCAGCGGGCTGAATATCATGAACCGTAATAGGTAGATAGTTGAAAATTTCACAGTGTGTTTTTTTATTGCCGCTATGACAAATTAGGAAAATTAGAAAAGTGGAAAATCAAGGTGATCCTCATATGAAAACTAAATTTTTACGTTTGCAAAAAAACTGCCCTTACCATAGCAATCTGATTTTCACCTGAGATGACCAAAATTTTTAATGGATTTTTTCGCTATTTTTCCTGTAATTTAGTATCAGATCTGAATCAGTTTATAACCAAATTTACTTAGACCGTCAAACTCACCGATCATCTTTATCGGCGTTGTCAAGCAGTTTGAAGAATGTCTTCCGCTAGTGGTTCCCCTTTCCGTTGACGTACGGCTGCAGTAGTACTTCGTGGTGATCCTCTATTGTGAGGGGGTTGGCCGCCGCGTTCGTCTTGTATACCCTAGTCACAGTCTGTGGCCCCCCTATATCAGTCTATTGAACCCCAGTAAGTGTTGCACCCCACTAAGAGTCTAATGTATAGTCTTTATTGGCGGTGTTATTGATCAGTTTGGAGAGTGTCTCCGCTCGTGGTTTCTTTTTCTGTTGACGTGCGGTTGCAGTTGAGTCTCGTGGTGGTCCTCTATCGTGGGCGGGTTGACCGCCTTGATCGTTTCGTGTACCTAACAGTATGTTGTACCCCACTTACCAATAATGTTTACCGGCGGTTTTGTTGAGCAGTTTGAAGAACGTCTTCCGCTTGTGGTTTCTCTTGCCGTTGAGGTACGGCTGCAGTACCTTGCAGTGGTCCTCTATTGTGGCTGGATGGACGCTGCGTTCGTCTCATGTACCCCACTTACAGTCTCTTGTATCCTACTTACCGTCTGTTACACACCACTTACCAATCGTTTTTACCGGCGACGTTGTTGAGCAGTTTGGAGAGCGTCTCCCGCTCAGGGTTCCTCTTGCCCTCGACGTATGGCTCCAGTTGCACCTCCCGGTGGTCCTCTATCGTAGGCGGGTTAGCCACCGCATTCGTGTCGTGCGTTATCACGAACGTGAATCTTATGCCCAGTGATGAGTCTGTAAGCAGAGCCTTTCAATTTATGGTCATATTTAAAGATCCTCAACAAAAATCATCTTCCATTCATTTATTTTTCTATTTATTTTTTGCCGAATAAACTTTATTTCTTTCTTTCTTTTCTTTCTTTCTTTCCATTCAAACTAATAATTCTCGAAACTCCTCGAAAATTAATTGGCCGGTTGTAATGAAACTTTGTAGAGCCTCTCAACAAGTGGGTCTTAGAATGAACATGGACAAGGCGAAAATTATGTCAAACGTCCGTGTCATACCTACTCCTCTGAAGGTTGTAGGCTCTACACTCGAAGTTGTTACCGAATATGTATACCTGGGACAAACAGTCCAGTTAGGTAGGTCCAACTTCGAGAAAGATATCAATCGTCGAATCCAACTCGGCTGGGCAGCGTTCGGGAAGCTTCGCAATATCTTTACGTCCCAGATACCGCAGTGTCTTAAGACCAAGGTCTTCGACCAATGTGTGTTGCCAGTGATGACGTACGGAACTGAGACATGGTCGCTTACTATGGGCCTCATAAGAAGGCTCAAGGTCACCCAAAGGGCAATGGAGCGTGCTATGCTCGGAGTTTCTCTGCGTGATCGAATCAGAAACGAGGAGATCCGTAAGAGAACCAAAGTAACCGACATAGCTCTCAGAATTGCTATACTTAAGTGGCAGTGGGCGGGGCACATTGCTCGTAGAACAGATGGCCGTTGGGGCAGTAAAGTTCTCGAGTGGCGACCACGCACCGGAAAGCGTAGTGCAGGCAGGCCTCCCACTCGGTGGACCGATGACCTGGTGAAGGTCGCGGGAAGCCGCTGGATGCGGGCAGCGCAGAACCGGTCGTCGTGGAGATCCTTGGGGGAGACCTATGTCTAGCAGTGGACTTCCTTCGGCTGATATGATGATGATGATGAATGAAACTTTATACATTATACGTAAAACACGAAATTTTAGTATAAGCATTTTCGTAATTACTTAAAAACTTGACATCGACATACTTTTGTAAGAAAATATAATTTTTTAATAAATCGTAGGTACACTTACTAGTGTTTCGTTTTTTGCTCAAATGTGTACATAAGAATAGGTTTTATAAATTTCGAGAAATTTAAATTATTAGTTTGTATGGAAGACGTTTTTTGATAGGGACTCTTAAATAGGTGAAGTTTTTTTTGATTGGTTGATTAAAACACATTATCGCACAAAATAAAAGGAACCAGGTATGTTTATAACGAACGAGTGAGAAAGTTGTACATTTAGGCTGTCTTATCGCTAACAAGTGATCTTATCCAGACAACCTTTAGGTGGAGGCTTCTACTGAATGTTACAAATAATAATATTACTTTAAATAGTAATATTATGTAGGATAATATATAACAAATAGCGGAGGTCACACTGAGTCCACGATGTGCTGTTTAACATTTTGTAATCTTGAATACATATTTCTGTACAAAATTCCTACATTCAGTTTATCTCTGTTTTAACACTTTTATTTTCAACACGTGGATTACGTCGTGGACCATATACATACATATTAATATTATGTTAATTAAAAATATTTAATTACCTTTCTATTTATTTATTTAATAGTTTCTTGTACACAGGATACATAAAATACAGATTTTAAACATTAAGGTGATACTAAGGGTACAGCTTATTTCTAAAGAAATTTCTTCCAGCAGACCCGGGAAAGAAGAAAGTTTTGACTGAGATGGCAGACGTGTACACAACTAAATCAAACAAAAAAAAAGTAATACTTAAAGTAATATTAAATAAATACAAAATTTTAACAAATGTAGACAACAAAATCATTATCATAAGTACTTAAATATAGATAACAGATGGTATATGTAAATACATAGATAAATATATTATATTAACTAATATAAATACATATTGTAAATAATACATAAAAATGTCACGGTTAATCAATAAACACAAGATGACAGAGAAATAAAGTGTTCTTTTAGTTTTTTTTAAGTTGTATATTGTATGTAGTTAAGTTACGTATGTATGTTGTATGTACATGGTTGTCTGAAATCCCCCAAAAATAAAACATTGTATACAAAAAGGTATGGAGATTTTCATTGCTTTTAAACCCCTGTCAGGCATCTGAAACGGCTTATAGACTGCTATCTAGTGATAGCAACCGGTACAAACGTTTTGGGAAGTACGGAAACGGTCGAGAAAAATTCCGCTAAACAGTCAAACCTATCCAGGTAATGCCGAGCTTCAGGTCAGTTAACCTGCGTCATAGACTCTACCACGCAAATCGCACTACGCTAGAACCGTTTCGCCCAGTTTTTAAATCATAGAATAGAATAAATGTCTATTCAGTGATAAGTACCCACAAGTGAAATATTGCGTATTTTTAAAATACATAGTTTGTAACTATCACTGAAAAGGTAGCAGCTCAGCAAAGATCACAGCGCTGATTTTCTGCTACTACCCCTTCAGGGAAGGGAGGGTGGAAATAAACGAAGGAATACAACTCTTTCAGTTACTTTTTACAAGCTTCATATTAGCTTGCCGTGTTAGTAAGTTTGTCTGTTGGTTGGGGACAAATCTTGGAAGCTAAATTAGAACCACTTCCTGGTTTCCGATTGAGCTGAAATTTTGCATACACGTTAAATTTAGAAAACAATGCATGGTTAGCTTAGTGACGTCATTCTAAATCCAATATGCGGACTCCCAAAGATAGCGGATTAATTTTTTTTTATAATATGGATATCAAATGAAAGGGTTTGATGGCTAGATCACGAAAAAATTAAAAATATTTTCTATAAAAAGCTCGAACTACCTAAAAGTTTTTAAGTTTTCGAAAATTATTACTAGTATAATTATAGAAAATACAGTACATCAGGCGGATGGTTCAAATTCTTTGAATATTACAATTAAATTAAATTGAATTAGGGAAAATCTCGAGCGCCAGCTGGACTAGCTTCTGTATGTTGATTTAGGAGCGTTTCGCTTCAAAATCACCTGATGTTAAGCGACAATGGAGTCAAAGTTGGAAAACGCAATCCTAAAAAATACCTATTAAATCTCTCCTTGAAGATATTAGGTCTCGGGAAACACAGACGCTGACAAAGAACTCCACTCCGCATTATAAAAGAGGAAGCGAAGCGCTTGATGTGCAATATCTAAGTGGATAAGCGAACCCTGCATTTGCTTGACTGGCGATAGAACGGGGCTGGTGTAATAAAGTTCGTGCTATTTCTGCGCATTCACACACTCCGAAATGCATCGTATAAAAAACTTAAAGGCAAGCGACGTTATTACGTCTCCTTGTTATTCAGCAGATCCATCTCACAATTGTGAGACTTGAGCTTGGTACAATGTGAAAAGCTGTCCCGGTGTGAAGTAGAGCCTGACTTTGGAGAGGATGCCTAGTTTCTTAGCAGCTCTCACTAAAAATCCCCATTGAGTATGATTTCCAAAAACCAGTGACAGACAAAAATGCTTTAGGCGATTACTCAGCTACAATGCAGCTAGAAAGCTACAATGCAGCTAGAAGGTGAAAAAGTATCATCATCAGCCAGAAGGCGTCCATTGCTCGACAAAGGCCTCCCCTAAGGGTCTTGCGCCGCATCAAGCAACTTCCTGCGACCAGGTCGTTGGTCCATCGTGTGGGAGGCCTTCCTACGCTACGGCTTTCAGTGCGCGGTCGACAGTCGAGAACTTTAAAGGCCATCTGTTCTGCGAACTATGCGCGCCGCCCACTGCCACATAAGTTTAGCAATTCTGTGAGCTATGTCGGTTACCTTGGTTTTCCTACAGATCTCGTTTCTGATTCGATCACACAGGAAAACTCCAAGCATAGCTCCTTCGCCATTTGGGTGACCTTGAATAGTCAGCGACCATGTCTCAGTTCCATATGTCATCACTTTAAAAAATATATCCATACTTACTTGACTCAGCTTCTCGTTCGAGCCGCTCCAGCTCGGGCGGCGATATCACCCACTTCATAGTGGAATTAGGGTTTATCGTGACCACAGCCACGTCATTGTACATGTAATTCGAGAGGAACGTCTGTGCTGTGCGGTCCCGCCCGTATATGTTGCTCAGTGAACTGTAGTCTTGTTCTGTGTACCTGGACAAAATTAAAACGTTTATCAATTTTGAGTTTGAAATGAATCAATGGTTTTTTTCTCACCACTATTTTGTTACACATAATGGATAGTTTTTAACCAACTTTTTATTGGTAAACCCTTGACAACATCTCACCTCTCTCTTTCGAAAAGGAGAAGGTTCTCGATTCGACTCTTGATTCTGTTTATATTCCATAGATTAGATTCTTTATTTCATGTCACCAGTTACATATTTATACAAAATATATTAAAAATGTTAAAGTGTAACATGATCGTGGGTATGCTGTCACGTTGCTTCCATATTATTTTTTTCAAAATCTGTGTAGTTCTTTTTTTTAGAAAATTAACAAAAAACAAAAATAATTGTGCGATGGTAGTGGGTTTTTTATCGTGTTTAGCGTTTCCAAATTATTAATTATTAAAACAAACATAGTTATATCAAAAAAAGTGTTGACTTTACTATGCCAGTTTCGGAACCAGTAAAACATATATTTTACAATTACATTCAAATCAAGGCTAAAGACAATGTCAGGGAATATTTTGGAAAAATATACATAAAAAAATAATTAAAAAAAAAGCTTACAGCTCAATATTGTGCGATTGCGCAGACATCTGGAATACGGGGAGGAAGGGTCCAATGCGAATTTTTACAGTCACATCTTTTGGTGGGTTCGGTTCTCCAACCTTAAAAAAAAAGTAAAAAGTTCACGATCAAATCCACTCTAAAACCTCCCATTGCCTTTCGGATGCTTAGAAAGCCCGTCTCCATCTTTGGCATCTTCATCACATTAGGAGAGATGATGCCAAGCAATGATGTTTTAAGTGTCCAGAGATAGATTCTATGTCACGTACATACTCCTTCTGAATAGTAAGTTGTTGCAGAGAAAGTGAGACAATGTAGTGTAATTGGGATGATGACTGCATCAAGTCTTCTATTTTTAATTCACCAAAATCACAAAATGAGTACTCAAATGACGTTGCAAAACTATGACGTCATGCCTAGGTATTTCAAACATTTTTTGATCAAAATGTCGTTTTTGACAGATTATAAAAAGTAAATCAGATGACAAGCATTCGTCATCCCAATTGGTCACTAAATTTCCCCTATTAAAAGAAATAAAATCTTACTCGCTTTATTTTCCACCAAATCTTCAATTTCTAATTAATAGAAATCACAAAATTAGTACATAAATGACGATGACGTCACTACTAGGTATTTACAGTACTACCACTTTTATAAGTTACACCGATGTACCTGCGCAGAAATCTAATTTTTGCATGGCGCGAATACATCCCTGCCAATTATAGCGCGCCATGTGAACCCGCGAACAAACTCGTTTGCTATTGGCTGATGCGTATACGCGCCATGTCAATTATTATGACGTAGAGATCAGAATTTCCTAGGTCAACCAGGGTCGAACTCAGAACTTGGCTTGAACTATATGTACGTTTAATTTAATTTCTTATTAGGTATATAAACCCTTGTTTTTACTGTGTTAACATAACATTTCGTGTGGTATATTTATTTAAAATCAGAACTTAAAAATGAACTTAAAAATGTAAAACAAATATTTTACAAATATACAAATAAAAATTCAACAAATGGAACAGTTTTCTCCGATTATTTTTCTTGTTCTTACAAAATAATGTAGTTTATCTTATATATTTTAAGACCTTGTTAATTTGTACAGTCACAAGTGAATCGAAATATTTAAAGTAGAATTAATATTATAGACATAAAGCCCATATCTTTTGAACCACATAACTGATTTAATTTAATAGTAGATATGGCATAATTGCTTTCCATTTACTATATCAAAATAATAACGCGCCCCGTTTGCGCCTCTTTTACTAAATTAATATAACACCCCTACAATTAAAATTAATATTGCACCCCTTTGCGCCTCTTCTCTTCCCTGAGTCCGTCATGACCGATCACTGAATTTATGACAGATAGCACGAGTCCTGTTGTTTTTGGATTTTAAATCTTATGTACTAGTAATAAGTTCATTATTTCACTGATGTTTTCATTCGGTTAGAGTCGGCGGTGGGTTGCGCTATTCTGCGCCATCGAACAATGCCGATGCGACTTATAAACGTGGTACACCTGTAAATCATTTAAAACAAAATGCCGTTTTTGAGAGATGATAAAAAGTGGCTCTAATCACTAGCAGTCATCATCCCTATTTTCATACAGTTCATTTGTCTCAGCTGCGTTATAGTTTCTGTTACTTGACTTCACTTCATCGTCGTGCCGTGAAAATATATTGCTTCTCTATGTACGATATAAACGTCTTTGATGCCAAGGCCTTCGCATTTGTAAATAAAAAAAGGTAGTTTGCAGTTATAGAAGGAGGATAATGGTTCTTTGTGTGTTTGTTTGTATGTATGTTTCTTTCGCTGAGCCTGTAGCCTAAACGGCTTGATGAATTTTGGAGTGCGATGTGTTGTTAGATTCGTCATAATCCCGTGAGTGAAATAGGATAAAAAAATGCAGTCGAGTTTTAATTTTTACTGCGTTATTCGAAAGATTGTGTTTCGGCGTGTTATTAGCTATTTATAAGTAACTCGGTACTGACCGTGTTCCCGAACGCGAAGAAGACGAGCGGGAACCAAATGATGGCGATGACGAACGCCAGAACACCGCCGCCGAGCAGGTACTTGGAGGTCGGCGACTTCTTCACGCCGCGCGGCTGCGGGAACTCGTCTTCCACGTACCGCGAGCACTGCCAACCATTTATACACTCATTACACGATAAAACTAAGAGTCCCAAGACTAAATAGTCTTTGACCAGTGTGTGTTGCCAGTGACTGAGATGACATACGGAACTGAGACATGGTCACAGATGAGATACTAGTTACTTCGTAACAGATACTGCACTTCCTTAGAAAACGAAAATACCTACGCATTTATTCACCTACTCGTTCCCACTGTCCGACAATACACGGAAACATGGGTATTAAGGCGCTTGACTTAGCGGTCATAACTGCGTACACGGGCGGCGCGCGAATCGCGGCAGCGGGGAAAAACCCGATTGTACGTCGTTTTAGCGCTAGGGTTGATTCATGAAAATGAAAATGAAAGTTTTACAAGTGATGGTTTTTATTTTGATGGCCTTTGTTCAGCAGTGGACGATTTGTGGCTGATATGATGGTTTTTATTTATTTGATTATATTAAGTAACAGTCGTACTAGTTGATCGTACTTAGAATGTGCGCCAGCCTAAAAAGAATTACAGGTTACCTTAATTTATGTTTGGTTAAAAAAAAATATTATATGCGCGGTACTAACTAGGTAAATCCTAATTCACGCGTTCTGATTGCGACCCGATAGTAATTTTTTTTAATCCAAAATTGATAAGCCCTTACTTAGGATCATCTCACCTGAAGGTAAGTGACGATGATGCCGAAAATAGAAGCGGGTTTACCAAGATTCCCCAACGCAATGGGAATCTGGCTATCTTATCTTCAAGCCGGAACACATCAATGCTGTTAACACTGATGTTTGTCGGCAAGACTTAGACAAGATGGTGGTAGCTAGCCAGACGGGCTAAAAAAATGCCCTACCACCAACCAAACCAACTCTTACAAAGTTGACCCCCGGAATCGAACCCGCGACCTCCTGGTGTGCAGAGAAGGACCTAATCATTACGGCACGGAGGCGGTTAAAATTTGCTTAACTTAGCTGTTTTTATCGGTACGTCGGTGATTTTTAAGGTTTTGTAGTCAAACTAAAGACCTTTATAAATTCGCCATGTCCGTCAATAAATGATTAGTTTACGAAATATTAAGTTTTTTGTTACAGTTTCGAAACCGCTATTTCAGGAAATCTGAACATGATTTGAAATAGTGGGACACATAATGGATTAACAAGAAAAATTATCACGGCTAATTAGGCTTTCTTAGTTTAAGAGTGATAGTGGACTTACTTATGACGTGCAGTAATATTTGTAAAAAGTTCAACTCCTTACAAAATGTATAAATCTAAACTGCAAAATTAAGTTAGTTTAACTTAGTTTTTTTTTCTAATTTAATTTTTTTTATCACTACGGAACCCTAATTTGTTCATGATCCGACACGCACTTAACCAGTTTTATTAGATCTGTTTTTTAATATTCTTTATTACCTACATACCTAGCACATAAATAGACTTCCACCACACCACGTAACACTTCCACTTAGCACGATTCTGACACACAATAATAATGATTACCTACCTATCTCGAGGTATCTATACCTACACAAGACACACGGTGGCGGTGGTGGCGGCCCGACTCGCGAGAGGCCGTCCGAGTGGGTCGCTAAGCGTAGGTACATTTTGCGGTAGGTATAAGTGAGTGACGGAGCACTGACATGGTCGCTTACTATGGGCCTCATAAGAAGGGTCAAGGTCACACGAAGGGCGCTGTAGTGAGTTATGCTCGAAGTTTTCCTACGTGATCAAATCAGAAACCAGAAGATCCGCAGGAGAATTAAAGTAACCGACATACGCTCAAGAATCGCTAAACAAACTCAAGTGGCAGTGCGTTGCCGGCGCACATATCTTGTTGCTTGGCGGCAGATAAAGAGCAAGACATTGCTACCACCCAGTTGGAACTTTCATAATACCACATGTAAGAAACCATACAGTGGACCAACGCCTTTGCAGTTTGCGTCAAAGCCGACATCACTAGTCACTGGTCACCTCTAGACTATTTTCCCTAATCTGTTTCGAAGAGTACTGGTGCCAAGTTGCAAGTGGATACACGCAGAAAATCAGACTTTTGTATACTAACTTCAACCCCAAATTTAACCCCCTTAGGGAATGTTTTTTTCAATACAGTTGCTCGAAAAGTGGTACTTAATTAAAGTAGCCAGATTACTGTGCGCAAAATGAATTTTGCCGCATACGTGCTTTTTACTTTGTCACTTTTATTTAATTTCTAGCTCGGAGGAACAAGACATTTCTAGCAAATAAAGAAATGTAATAACTAAAGATACTGAATCTTCTTTCAGACTTTTGAAAGGAGAATTTTAAAAGAGAGGTTGTTCCTCCGAGAGGTTACATAACGCTAGTTGGTTACATTTTCTTAGGGTTATATCTTTGTGAACGAAGGAGAATAAATACCAGAAGTGTCAGAAGGAGATAGATTGATGACGCATGAAGCGCATAGGGCGAACTAAGGAATATAGGTCATCTTTTCCAGCGAGGTTTTAATGCTTACAATATTATCCCAAGGCTTATAGTTTCGTATTTATGGCGATATTAAAAAAAGCTTACGCATGCGTATGTGTGTCTAGCAAAAATAAGGCCCAATTTTCGTACAACTTATTAATTTGTTGTAGTTTTGAATACCATTAATTAATAAAAAATTATCATATTTGTGATAAAAATATTATACTCATGTGTACGAGGGCAGTTTGACAACTCAATGACTTTAAGGTTGAATAAAAACTTTTTTAATATTTTTTTTTGTCTCATATTTGGAAACTCAATACGAAGCGCATGCCGTTCTTTTTTCAAATTTGGCGCGAAAACAAGCTTTTTAGAAACAAAAAAGTTAGGCGACTTCTAAGTATTCTTTGAAAATGGAGAAAAACGAGTTTCGTGTGCTAATTATACACATTTTTTTACGTGGTAAAACAATTAAGCAGACCGAAGACAAGAAAAAGTATTATGGTGATTCTGCGCCTTCTCATGGGATGGTACATAAGTGGTTCACTGAATTTCGTTGTGGACGTACTACCACTAATGATGCGGAGCGCCCAGGAAGGCCGAAAGGCCGATCGAGGTCACCACGGAGGGCATGGTTAATAAAATACATGATATTGTTTTGGCAGACCGTCGAGTGAAGATACGCGAAATAAGTGATGCTGTGCACATCTCGACTGAACGAGTTTTTTATATTTTGCATGATATTCTGGGCCTGAAAAAGCTTTCTGCAAGATGGGTGCCGCGTTTACTAACAGTCGACCAGAAACGAAATCGTGTAACAGCTTCTGAGGAATGCCTAGTCATGTTTAATCGCAATCCGAGTGAGTTTATTCGTCGGTACATAACAGTTGACGAAACGTGGGTCCATCATTATACACCAGAGACTAAGCAACAGTCGAAGCAATGGACTTCTACCGGGGAAGGTGCCCCAAAGAAGGCAAAAACTGTTTGCTCGGCTGGTAAAGTGATGACCACAGTCTTTCGGCACAGCCAAGGGGTTATTTACATCGATTTTTTGGATAAAAGCAAGACAATAACCGGAGTTTACTATGCTGCATTGTTAGATAGATTCAATGAAAAGTTGATCAAGAAATGACCGCATCTAGCAAAGAAAAAAATTCTATTTCATCAGGATAATGCACCGGCCCACTTGTCTGCAATCGCCACATCAAAAATTTTCGAATTACGATACGAATTATTGCCACACCCTCCGTATTTGCCAGATTTAGCCCCCTGCGACTTTTTCCTCTTCCCAAACATGAAGAAATGGCTTGGCGGGCAAAGATTTTCGTCTAACGAAGAGATGGTAGCCGAATCTGAGGCCTATTTTTCAGGGTTTGACAAAAAATATTTGTTTGATGGGTGTAAGAGGTTAGAACATCGCTGGACTAAGTGCGCAGAGTTGAAAGGAGATTATGTAGAAAAAAAAATGTATAAAGAGTGTTTCTTCTTTCCTAAGTCGTGGACTTATCAAACCGCCCTCGTAAATATACGAAAAACAAATTCAGACTCCCTTCGACGTTGAAAATGAGCCACAAACCGCCCTTTTTTATTACAACTGTTTTCTCACAACTGTATTGAAAAACGTCGCCTGATACGTGGGTGTAAAAAGTAAATTGCAAACTCGTGACGATAATAAAACCCTAGCCTACGGCTTGCGCTTACATATGTCACTTGTTTGTTATTTACCTTTTTACCGCCCTTGTATCATAAATAACTAAAGTGAAACCCTTCCTGCGTTACATAAGGAAACCTTGTGCATAATTTCAAGTTTGATCCAGGGTTTTAGCCTGTATGGTCACACCCAAATTTCAACCCTCTCCTTTTCCACCACCTGAATGGGGGTTTTTTTTTGAAAGATCACGAACAACGTGTTTATTTATTTGTTGACAGGAGTAATCCTGTGAATTTAAGAAATTATACGTCTATCTTATATTAATTACTATACGTTTAAATTAATTGTGGAATAGTGCAAGGAAAAACCTAAACATGTTCATATCTTAGATGATTTTTCCATACAAATTTTGAACCCCCGATACACACATTTAGAAACTGTATTTTCAAAAAAACCGTTCTTAGCGTAGGCACCCACTTCATAATTGTCAACTGTATGTCAAATTTCAGCCCCATCCGTCCAGTTGTTTGAGCTGTGCATTGTTGGATTTGTCAGTCAGTCAGTCACGGTTTCCTTTTATACATATATTTAGATACAAAATCATCTTTAAATGTATACTTATGTATTCACGGACTGTTTCTACTTGTTGAGAAAAAAATACTATATCAATGGCAATCCACATAGAAATCGCATTACCTTGAGTAGGTAGACGCTCGCAAAAATATCTTCCATCTTCAGCCAGTCAACCAGCGTCATAGAGGTATCCGTCCAAATCCAGTCCATCAGCGTGCGCAGCTCGAACACGAAGGGGACTGCCATGAAACTGTTCACAACAAATACCTATTAGATAAAATACTCAGTAGGTATTTTAGATTTACGATGCCATATAATTAGTGAAAATGAAAACCCCCGACCAAATTTCAGCCAAATCGGAGCAACTTCCCTTTCGGCGGACATTTTGTTTCCCGCCAAATTGGTTTGTTTTATTTAAACAAAAATCTGGCCAGGTGTACATTATTTTACCACAACTCTTTTGGCGGGCAGTTGACCATCGCTATGAGAGGCTGAATAAATTTCTATCAAATATGTCTACGAACTATATCAGTTTATCCAGCATTCAAATATTAAAAAAAAACCGCATTGAATCGGTTCACCCGCTTAGGAACTGCGATGACATGGGGTGTTTGCGTCAGGTTTAAATCAAGAAGATATAATTCTTAGAATAGATTTCCTTCATACCGAGGGATAGTAGCTTTCATATTGTCTTAAAATAACGTAACCTTTATTAAAAAATAAAAAAACCGACTACATAAAAACATTACACTTTTTTATAGGTTTAGGATAAAAATATATTCTATATCACTCACGGGATCAAGACAAATCTAACGACATCTCGCACTCCAAAATCTAACAAGCCATTTAGGCTACAGGCTGTGAAGAGGACATTATTTTAATTTGTTTCTTTTTTAATTTTTTGCAGGCATAAACTTTTTATATGTTTTGTTCACCTTTTATTAGTTTTCTAGTTTCTTTTATATACATAGTTCGTTGCTGGTGGTAATTTTAATTGAACCCTGCCCCTGCCGTCCTAGACTTCCCTCCTCTTAATCGTGCTAGCACCGATGCGGGTTGGAGAGCGCGTCGAGGCTGATAGGTACAGCCAAAGAAACAGACATACATATTAAACATTAAATTAAATTAAAAATTGTTTATTAGGTCACTTGTAACAACATCTCAAAATAGAGGTTTGGACCTCCTTTTTGGTTTTTTTGTAAACCTGTGTCAGGAGGACTCGCACTTCCATAACAAAAGTCTGATAATAAGCAAACACATATAAACAAATCTAACGACACCTCGCACTCCAAAATCAAAAATGTATAAAAAGAAAAGTTTGTGTATCTATCTATAATCTATCTCCTTTTTAGGCAGTCGGGTAACTAGATGGCGCCAGCAAAGAATACTAACTATGAATATTACAATGTAAAGGAGCCAAACTCATCTATCCCGCCAATATATCGAGGCAGTAAGGGCAGGCCTGTCGCTGCGAGTGCGACACAATGCGAGAGAGGTTAGAAAGAGAAGCATCTTTACCACCAAGTGCAGGTAATTATTTTTGATCCATTAAGATGGATACAGCCTATACGAGCCTAAGAAAAAATAACAAGTCATTTGTGGACTAAGATACTCAGATTCTGCAATAAAATTCCAGAAAATGTAACTAGTTTGCCAGAGAAGACTAATGTCAAAAAATTCCTGTGCTCTAGAGGATGGTATTAAATAATAGTTTATGTATTTGACAAGGAAATGTAACTAGTTTGCCAGAGAAGACTAATGTCAAAAAATTCCTGTGCTCTAGAGGATGGTATTAAAAAATAGTTTATGTATTTGACAAGGAAATATGGATACGTATTGATTGATCTTCCAGCAAATACCCTAACCTGAGGCTGTAATGTAAATCATAACATTATTATGGCATGTAATAGGCATTGAGGTGTTTTACTATTTAAAAGTGTGTGTAAACAACTGTTTAAAATACACATTTTGCAATAGCACTATCAATTAGTCAGGTGAATAGGCACTATTTGAGTTTGCGTGTCACATCCTCGGCTGCATCGGCACTTACCATCAGGTGAGGTGCAGCCAAACGTACTCAAATTCTTAATAAAAAAAAAAGAATAAAAAAAAAGGTTTTTGCTAAAAAATAATAATTTTCTATCTAAACTGTGAAATTATAGTAGCTCTTTTTAATGCACGAGTTTAAATGAGGTTAAAACGTCTTCAAATAAGTTGGAATCCAAGACTTACTGACAATTTAATAACATTTAAAAAGTCATCACTAAATTTTGCTAACAGATTGATTTAGACAAGTACTAAATGGTCTTTGATACAATTAAAGGTTTGAAGTGATAGATATTCTCATGTAAATTATTAATAACTTAGTACAGACGTGTACCAATAAAACTCCCACACAAGTGGCGTTTGCCAGACCTAGACCTACTTACTACCATCTTTCTATAGCAAACAAATAGTTAAAAAAGTAAACTTCTATTTAGTGACAAAACAATTGATTTACACTGAGCTATTACGCCTTCCGCTTCTGAGCTGCCTAAGTTATACACACGGTGCTGGAGAGACTGGCAGATGTTTTAAGCGTTCGTAGCCGAGCGGTTACCGAGTCAAGTTGACCTTAGGCTGGCAGATGACGTAACATCACTACTGCAGTACATAACTAAAATATCGCGGTTCCCCTCGCACCCCACAACCACCTTATGCTTACCCTCTGAAGGAAATCATGTTGAGGAAGCGATAGGACTTGCAGAGGAAGTTTCCGATGATGCGGCGCGGGTAGCCGCAGCGGATCTGGTAGGCCGACAGCAGCAGGTAGATGCACTTCACCATGTACCACATTGGCGGTGGGAGGTATGTGTTGAATGTCCTGCACAAATTATGTATAATGTGTAATACACGTGTATAAACCACACGCAATCAGATTTTGTCACATTGAACTACGCGGTTACGGGACGTTAATATGTCATCAATGTCGCTAAGTGAAACCTTGTTTAATTTCGCGAAGTTGTATGCAACAATGTAACAAACTTTTCACCCAATCAGATCCCGTAAGGCATCATTTGAAGTGGGAGCGGGCAGTCGTTCATATATTTTGGTGTTTGTAACAACATGCAACAATGTAATAAACTTTTCACCCAATCAGATACCGCTAGGCATCATTTGAAGTGGGAGCGGGCACTCATTTATATATTTTGGCGTTTGTAACAACATGCAACAATGTAACAAACTTTTTATCCAATCAGAATTTGAAGTGGGAGCGGGCACTCATTCATATATTTTGGCGTTTGTAACAACTTGCAACAATGTAACGAACTTTTCACTCAATCAGATCCCTCATGGATAATTATAAGACATCATTTGCAGTGGAAGCGGGCAGTCGTTCATATATTTTGGCGTCTAACATATACATAGAAGAATCGATCTGCCCCGTCTCCGCTTTGGATGTAAATGGGCGATTAAAGTCGAGCTTAATACAAGTTGCGTTTCGGTGCAGTTTACTTCCTACTATTTTTAAAACCTTCTATAAAAATTCTTCTTTAAACGTAACTCACCTCTCAGTGATAAAAGGTAGCACGAAGAACATCCATATGTGAACGCCTATAATGAGCGCGTACTGGAACAGTATCTTGCCGAGCATGAACTTGCGCAGGTAGAGCGCGCGGTCGATGACGATCAGAGCGAATTGCAGGATCAACATTATCAGAAACGGGATAGGCACTTTGTTCTCTTCCAAATACGCTTGCACGCCGCCGTCGCCTTGATGCGTCTGCAATGAAAATAAAAATTTGAACGATCAGGAAGGCTCGGAAGTGATACCGCCTCTAAGTAGGTACTAATATCATTCAAATCTTTAAGAATACTACCTACAGCTATTATAGTGCAATACGTTCAGTAGAGCTTTAATTTCAATAAAAACGACAAACCATAAGTTGTATCAAGAACCGCCATGCGCCGGAAAACCACCCCATGTATTCTCCCGTAGTTTGACACACTACACGCCCATATAAACATAACTACCATCATCATATCAAAAGAAAGACTTCTTCTGCTGTACAAAGGCCTCCCCAAAGGATTTCCACAACGACTGGTCCTGCGTTACCTGCATTGAGCGGCTTCCGGCAACCTTGACCAGGTACTTACCCTACCCACCTACGTCTTCCGGTGCGCGGTCGCCACTCGAGAACTTTATTGCTCGAACGGTCATCTGCCCTACAATTTGTGTAAGATTATAGTATAACTAGCTTTTGTCCGCGGCTTCGCCCGCATGGACATCTTTTTTATGACTGTGTTTCAGGGTGAGTGGTGCGATGCACATGAATTTTCTCCAGATCCCCCAGGACTTATATCGGGCTATTCTGATTAGCAGTCTATGTCACTTCCTACCCCCTCAACCAATTCTATACAATAAAATCACTTCAATCCGTTGCTCCGTTGCGATTCCGACGTGCGCGAGCGTGTAAATGATTTTTCCGTTAGGATATGCTTATTAGTAAATTATATCATTTCCCACCTCCTCAATAATCTGTTTAAAAAAAAACACAACAATCAATTGTTTCTTTGCAATGTTAAGGAAATTAACCAAAAAAAGAGTACTTTTTCAGTTCAACTGCATCGGACTACGCTATTTTCACGGGATAAAAAGTAGCCTATGTCCTTCCCTGTGACACAGGCTTCCTGCATGCCAAATTTCATCAAGATTAGTCCAAGGGTTGAAGCGTGAAAAGGTAACAAACAAACACACTTTCACATATAAACTAATAGCTTTTACCCGCGGCTTCGCCCGCGTGGACATCATTTTTGTGACTGACTAAGAGGGTGCGCGGTGCGCGAGCCGCAAGCGGCTCGCGAGCGTGGACATGAATTTTCTCCAGATCCCTCGAGAACTATGTCAGGGTATGCTTATTAGTAAATCGTGTCATTTCCCAACCCCTCAACCATCTCTGTGCAAAAAATCACACAATCCATTGTTCCGTTGCGATATTAAAGAAATTCACCAAAAAAGAGTATATTTTCAGTTCCCTCGGGAATTGCATCGGGCTATGCTATTTTCACGGGATAAGAAGTAGCCTATGTCCGTCCTTGTGACACAGGCTACCTGCATGCCAAATTTCATTAAGATTGGTCAAGGCGTTGAAGCGTGAAAAGGTAACGAACAAACAAACACATTTTCACATTTATAATATTAGTAAGGATTAGTAAGGAAGTAAAGATAATTATACTCACACCAAACGCAGCGAAGCCGAATATGACGACAAGGAAGTTGAAGAAGTCGCAGAGAAACATGTAGGCGTACACGTCAGCCGTGACGCGCGCGCCCGGCGCCGTCATGCGCCGGAAGAACCGCACGGCCGGCCGCAGGTAACGCCGCAGTCTGACACATAGGTGACAAGTTAATCAAGTCTTACTTTCAGCAGTACACGACATTCTCAGAGCTTCTCCTTTTCTCCTGAGTAACTTTCTCCGAGGTTCCTAGTTAAATCGTGACGTGTTCCAGGGTAAAGTCTACTGATGCAACTCATAGGTATGAAACTATCCTGTAGCCTTAAATTGGATCCGGTCACTTAGGGCCACTTTCCTCGCACGACCACATACCTGGCATGCCCACATCCCTGAACGTCCATGTCGCTCGAACGACCATAACACTAGAACGATCCGGTCACTTACGGCCACTTCCTCTAATGGCCACTATCCAAATTCCTAGTTCGCCCACATCCGTGGTTGTTCAACCACGCCTTTATCTGCTACCCAAGGGCGGGGGAGCCTCGCGAAGTGACTGTATAATCAATCAAACCTGACCGAACCTAATATCGCTCGCTTCGCTCGCTCATTTACAGTTTTTTACTAAGTTTTATCTTTAAAAAAAATGTACAATAAAAGAAGTGGGCGTTCAAGGAAATGTATGAAAAAAGAAGTGGACGAACAAGGAAATGTACAAAAAAAGAAGTAGTCGTTCAAGGATGTGGGCGAACTAGGAATTTGGATAGTGGCCATTAGAGGAAGTGGCCGTAAGTGACCAAATCGCTTAAATTGACAAAGGAGAAGACATTCGGAAGAAAACAATAAAAAAAAGAGTCTAGGATCTTAATAAAGTTTTTATTAAGAATCGACACCCCTTACTGGTTTTGGTGTTCCGTAAAAAAAACAAAAGTAAAATTCTAAAGTTCTAAATAGAGTTGGTACCGATCGTTAGCCAAAGAGATGTAGTATAAAATAAAAAACAGAAATGTTCATTGTCTAAATATTACAATGGTAAGTCAATTAAAAGTCCTGATGCATATACATGGCTGTGTGGCCTGAACATTGACATTTGAGAATAACCTGTTGATAATATAAAATAATCCACAATGAGTTTGCAAATAACAAAAAAATATGTGACGTAAAATTGATATCTGGTCATTTTTCTTGAATTTCTCTAGCATTTTTTTACCGTATTTTTTATTACGTTACACTTCTTTTCTTTGACTAGCGATTGGTATTAATTTTATTTATAATCATAAATGGTTGCTATCGTATTTTCACGGAACACCACACTCAGTTTTAAGGGGGTGCCGACCCTTAATGTAATAGAAACATAGGGCTCACATAAGCATCATCATATCAGCCGAAGGACCTCCACTGCTGGACAAAGGCCTGCCCCAAGGATTTCCACGACGACCAGTTCTGCGCTACCCACATCCGGCGGCTTCCCGCGACTTTCACCAGGTACCGGTCCACCGAGTGGGAGGCCTGCCTACGCTACGTTTTCCGGTGCGCGGTCTCCACTCGAGAACTTTACTGTCCCAACGGCCATCTGTTCTACGAGCTATGTGCCCCGCCCCCTGCCACTGAAGTTAAGCAATTCTGAGAGCTATGTCAGTTACTTTATAAGCATATTCTCAAAAAAAATAGATTGGCTATTTCAAATTACTAACTGATTTAAACATTTCAGTAGACTCAAGGGTCGAAAAAACTGTGTGGTATAAGTTAGTTATTTAGTTATCTTAGACAATACAAAAATTACACTTACGAAAGAACTAAGATTCGAGGGAAATGTTTGAATGGACCCTCAATCGTCGTCGTGACTGCAATGATTGGCTCGTTGTCGTCGTTAACTCTGAAAAAACGCACAAGGTGAGCACACCTTTCCCATCATTACACACACACACACGCACGCACGCACGCATGCACACACACACTAAAAGCATCACTAATTAATGCAACATTAATTATAAATGTTCTTTTTTTTATTCACATTTGATAAGCCCCAAGGAACCTTTTATGAGTTATATTTAAAAATACCCCACCCGAGGGGAAAACAAATAAAAAAAAATCATCTCCCTCTTACACATGTAAATGAAAACAGTGTAAGGGAAACCTAACTCATTTTATTTAATTAGGGTCATAATTTTACACCTGTGTATTAAGTTTCATTACTATAGGTTTTTATTATTATTATTATTTCGCATGAAAAAAAAAAAGTATTACAATGCATTTTTACAACGCTGTGTCACGGAATCCATAACTCGTGTCAACACTAAATACAGCATGGTTTTCACCGAGATATTTTAATTCGCACGTCTGGAATGGCTACTCGATGTCAACACCGGACTGTAACGTGTTGTATAACTATAGGACAGCCGCTATGAAGATAATATAATATTAGGGGTTTAAGTATGAAATTACCGAACGTATATAAAAAAGTTTTTTTTTAAACTTTAAGGTCTAAGGTCTAATAGTGGCAGAGAAAAATTACCTATTATTGTATATTAGCACAGACCTTTAATCATACGTTTTAAAAGAAGCAGTCTCACTTGTAATCGTTAACATCGTTTTAAATAATAACCTAATCGATTGAATTGAAAAACTAAAACCAGACTGCTTTAAAATTTATCTTGTGCTACTCACGGGTCAAGATGAATCTAACCATACCTTGAATACTATAATCCATCAATTCGTTTTGGCTTCTGCCAAAGAAACAGAGATACTCGTACATACTTATAGTGTTAAACAAAGTAATAAAAAAAAATCTTCTAAACTACTAAAGATCGCGGAACACATGAGGATTCAAATACCCCTAGAAATAGGAAATGAAATATAACTCCTTAACTAATTAAGATCGCGGAACATACATGGGGGTGATTCGGATATTCCTAGAAATAAGGCATCAAAAAAAAATTGAGCGTCTCTTCCCTGCCCACCTGTATAAACCTGTATAAAGTAGTATAAAAAAATTCTTCTAAACTATTTAGGATCGCGGAACATACATGGGGGTGATTCGGATACCCCTAGAAATAAGGCATTAAAAAAATTTATGAGCGTCTCTTCCCTGCCCACCTGTATAAAGTAGTATAAAAAAATTCTCCTAAACTACTAAGGATCGTGGAACATACATGGGGGTGATTTGGATACCCCTAGAAATAAGGCATCAAAAAATTGTGGGCGCCTCGTCCCTGGCCACCCTGCATGCACCTAGTAAAAAATAGGCTTGTAAAGATACATGTCGTCTAGCAGCGAGGCCAGCCAATACATGTGCCCAACTGCTTTCTTACAATTCACACGTCACGTTCTTTCTTCAGAGAAATAATTTATGTCTATGCTGAAGATATTCCTAATTTATGGCATAACCTTCCCACTTGGAAGAGACCTATTCGAATCCTCGCGTGTCGCGTTCATATTGGAAAGTTGCTTACTGGTAATGGTCATCGTCAGTCGGTTTCGAAGGCCCAGCCTCCGCCGGTTCCTTGAAGCTGGATTTCTTTCCGTGTGTGCGTTCCGGTGTGTCGCCGCCTTCATGCTCTGACTTGCCCTCGTCCAAACTGCTCTCTTTGTTCGACGAAATGCTATTTTTTTTTTCCCTGGAATATTATTATGTTTTTAATAACTGACAGGATGCCAACAAGGTTACATGGACTCTTCAGTAAAAAAATAAAGTGGATAATTTTTAACACATAGTTAACGGAGATATTATTCTAGTAACTTAGAAACAAGAGCCTTTTCTTCACACAATAATAGTTATTTGTTAAGCAGGGCTGCAAAGTTAGGTACCTCTATTGAAACCTGAGCAAACGAAGGATTCTAGGTTCAAAGGTAGAATGCTAAGCGTAGCGAGGGTTTCAAGGGTACGAGACGCAAAATGACTTGCTGTCGAGCGAAATACACAATTTTTACCTCACTACAGCAACGAAATTTTTTTGGTGCAGAAATACAGCATACTAGTCATTTGGTTCTAATTTGAAAACTCTTTCCACGCTAGCGGATGAAACGCAATTTTGCGCGCTAAAATAGAATAACGAAACGAAACCTTTCCGAGCGAGTGAGGGAAAAAAATGCTTAATACAAGGTAATATGGATATAACTCAATAAAAACCGACACTGTTCTATTTTTGTTTGTACGTTTATCTAAATAGGTACCTATAAATTTCACAAGCATTACATTTATACTACTTATCAAGATTTTTAAATATAAATGTAACTAATTACATGTACTCGTAAATCAAAGACTACGCGCAACTTTTATCCGACTAAGGTAAAGAAGACTATACGAGTGTTCGGTATCAATCAACTGTAGAATACAATAGGATAAATGTTTATTCAATGATAAGTACCCACAGCTGTAATTAAACATTTCTAAACATTACTCACGACTGGATAGTGTAACATATTACATTAAAAAGACGGTTCGTACGGTATAGATTTCTTGTCAGACGCAACTACTCTGTAGCTGAGCCTGTGACGCCTGCGCACGAGGCTGACGCGAGCGTGGCGGCGCATGCGCTTAGCGAGCGCCTCGTGCCGCTCGTCGTCCCGTTCGCGCGCCAACTGCTGTTGCACTAGGTGCGCCACGCGCGGGTCCGAGCGGGTCGTTTTCAGAAGCGCCATGACCTCGATGATCATCGTCTCCACGCGCCACAGCCGATCCACCAGAGGGTGACGACTGTCTGATCCGCATACTAATACTATGCAATCGCGATACAGATAGTGTAACACATTTCAAATTATTTCTGATTGTAAAAACGAAAAAACAAAAAGTATGACGGACTTACTGTGAGTGGTGATTTTCTAACATGGACGTTATTATTTGGGTACGAAGAGAATGAGGGGGTTGTAGTTGAGTTACAAGTACGTAGTCTCGTCCAACACGCGGGTTAACTGACTATATGCACTGTCATTACCTGGATTGGTTTGACAAATATAATGCCACTATATCTCGACTGTTTCCCAGTCTGATGCGAGTAATAGATCACTGCGACCTAAGGACATCTACCTGTGAAAAAAGTGGCTAACAAGGACGGTTTGTAATTATAAGCATAGATAGTAAGAAACAGTGTTCAAGATATGTCTATGATTTTTGTGTTATAAAATCTTTATCATGTGGACTACAATTAGACCGGGGCGGCGTACTTTTTGCATTTTCGTTAGAAGATCAAAGAAATAATTGAAATCTCTTGTGCTACGGTTAATACACCTTACCGAAACTACTTTTCCATACAAATTGAAGATAACAATTTATTTAAAAAATGGATAAGCCGATTCTCATGAAACTTTATGCATATAAGGAAGACAGGAAATTGTATTTTTTGAAATTCTTTATTGTAAAAAGATAAGCAAATTCTAAGGTTACTATGAAAACCTAACAATCATATAAATTAATGACAAAAATATTTTTTAAATAACTAGTCAATGCACTTTGATCAATTTCCTGTCTCGCTTATGTGCATAAAGTTTCATTAGAATCAGCTCATACATTTCAAGATTTTGTGTATTGACCGAAAATCTGTGTAGTCAATTTTTTTTTTAATTCACAATTGGTAAACCCTTGACAACATCTCACCTGGTGGTAAGTAATTATTTCTGACAAAGACCAAATTCATAGAGATCCATTTAAATTTTTGTTTTTGTTCTTTCTTTCTTTTTTTTTTGCTAATGCACTACAGATGACTATTTCAGAGTAAATAATCAAAGCACTACAGTTTTATTCAATGCACGGCTTAGTGGCTGTATTTTAGGCTGAGAAGAGTTAAATTTGTCTGTTTCTCTTTAACATAGACCCAGGGCGACCGAGCGTTGCTCGGAGTCTTCTGTAATGTAAACTAAACATATTATTTTTCGTGTCAGAACGGATCTTTTAAGGAATACTTGACTTGGAATGAAACATTACCTAAATACAAAATTTCATTTAAATCATTAGAGCCGTTTCCGAGAAAACAATTTTATATATATTTTTATTATTATTTTATTATACACTAGCAGCTCTGCGAGTATTGCTCGCCTATTTACTACTTAGTAATTCTTACTAATATTATAAATGTGAAAATGTGTTTTGTTACCTTTTCACGCTTCAACACCTTGACCAATCTTAATGAAATTTGGCATGCAGGTAGGCATGACTATCATTGAGGGTGAGTAGTACGCGGGCCGCAAGCGGCTCGCGATCGTAGACATTAATTTTCCCCAGATCCCTATCCCAGATCGGGCTATTCTGATTACCAGTCTATGTCATTTCCCACTCCCTCAACCATTTCTGTGCAAAAAAATTACAACAATCCATTGTTCTGTTGCAATTTTAAACAAATGAACCAAAACAATACTATTTTTTAGTTCCCTCAGGAACTGCATCCGACTATGCTGTTTTCACGGGATATGTTCTTTCCCATGCCACCTGCATGCCAAATTTCATCAAGATTAGTCAAGGTGATGAAGCGTGAAAAGGTAACAAACAAACGAACACATTTTCAAATTTATAATATACTCGTACATATAATATTAGTAAGGATTAGCTACCTTGTATGAAAACTTATCAGAACTACTTTATAAACTTATCAGCATATCCTACTCGCGAAACTGAACAACTTTTGTCACACAACTTTTGTTTTGACACAACCTATTGCGACTTTAGAAAAGTTAGGTGTGGGCTAATTACAGCGTGACAGTTAAGAGGTTATAGAACAAAATTTAATCAGTTTCTTGACCAGAATGGCCGTCTTTAAAGACCCTAAATTTTCATAAATCACCTGTAGTGCAAGTAACTTAACTGTGTTTACATTCCAACTATTTATGATATCGAACCAATATAAAGTCTCTCCCGGGCATAAATGACACCGTTTAACAAAGATTTCGACAAAATATTGTGTCAAATGTTTCCGCAAATATTTGTGAAAATATGTCGGCAAATATTTCTTAGGAAAGTGGCTCTCACACACAGCTTTATTAAATATTTGAAACTATATCTGGGGCGGGTATAAGAACAGTAGACAACACTCACGGGCCCTCCCTGTCGTGCAGCATGACGTACTTGCGGCCCACCTCCTCGCCGTGCCCCTCCACTAGCAACTGCGTGTCTTCTGGCGAGAGAGTGTACTCCATATCGTCACGCAGTTCAATTTCAGGCGCAGATTCTTTCCACAGGCCCAGTGACTTCAGCATGAACCTGAAAGTCGATAAATGTGCTCAGAGCTTCGACCAACACATACATGAATTGAAGTCGTTGGCCAAATTTCAAACTAAGCAGAAATGTTAAATTCATGAAACGGAAAAACTTTTCCAAAAGAACCCATACAATCGGAGCAAAATCTTTTTTGCAACATCCCATACAACGTTGGCAAATCAGCTAATGTAATTTTTTTTTTCCGACTGTACACGCTTCTTGGGAAATATTTTTAGTTTTATCAGGAGAAGTTTAAAATGATTGAATTGAAATTGAATGAGCCAATGATTTCAATTTTACCCTGTATCAGCACTACTTCCCCTGTTACATACAGAACCGACTTGATGAAAGGAGAAAGGATAGATATTTATTTATTTATTTAATAGCAAGACTTACAGCTAATGTAACATTATAAAAATCAAATAAAAAACAGAAAGCCACTCAAAAGTCCTCACTAATAGAAACATAAGATGATCAAAACAGCAACTTCGAAAGTTCACGGTAACACGCAAGCACTGGTATTCAACAAAAACAAGATTAATAAGAATTATTAAAGGTTAAACAAAATAAAAAGTAAAAATACAGCAACTTTATGGTCAGCGGGCTAGTCCTCGAAAAAAGGCCGACTAAGCATTCGTCTCGCCACCGCCACACTGGTACAAAATAGATCTAGTGGGTAATCCTTACACAAATCGTTGAAATTATTGCTTGCTCGCAACAGATATGAATATGTTAAGACAGGAAGGAAAAATCAGTCATTTCAGTAGAGGAGAGTATGATATCATCGTCAAGCATTTTGCCATCTTACAGGAAACACTGCAAAAATTTGGAACCTCATAATGATGATAACCAAATTTTTCATACCGCAAAAAGGCTCGAATCAATGGGAACGTTCAGGATTCACGTATAGATAAAGAAAAACATGTAACAGAAGACAATTAAATACCTACAAGCTTCTATCATCAATAACATTACATCATCATATGATAATAATATCATATCAGCCGGAAGACTACCACTGCTGAACAAAGGCCTCAAAGGATTTCCACAACGACCGGTACTGCGCTGCCCGCGTTCAGCTTCCCACGACCTTTATCAGATCATCGGTCCACCGGCCTACGCTACACCATCCGGTCGTCGCTTGAAAGCTTCTACACACACATAAGCTTCTTTAAATTAAACACAATACCTATGCAAGAATATAATCAGCAGTAGAAGCAGATCGTATATCGCGTAGTTGGGCTTCCTCTCTATGCCGATAATGCGAGGCGCCGTGAAAGGTGTGGTCTCCGGGAACGTATCCCGATTCCACGGCAGTATCTCGAATTGGAACATGCTCTTTATTAGAACGATCACCTGTAACAAAAGCAAGGTTGCTCTTTAGTAAATGCCATTAGGGTTTTCCCCGTTGTTAAATCTATTAAATTATCGCCTCGTCGTTTACAACCTCAGATTAAAAATAAAGTATAGATATTGAATTTCATACAAAAATCATAACAAAAAGTGGGGTAACGCTTGTTGTATTATATATGTATGCATCTTTACCTTGACGGTGACTTTAAATAATGTTTTGACACGTGATAGGTCTTATCCTTCGCTGTTATTGAGACAGGTGCATTTGATTCATATCACAGCACATTTCGGCTGTTGGCAATAAGTCTGCCATCGCATGACAGCAAAACTCTGCTCTGTCGTGATTGGATCAGAGTTTTTTATACCCCGTTTTCAAAGCGCTTAGACTACATCTACCTTTTATTTTTCATCTGAGTTTACAACCCATAAACATAGCTACTGCCGGGACAAGGGTCTCTTCCCAAACTCGGAAAGGTTAGGCCGTACTCCACACATCTAGTCTAGTATGTATGGTCGAAGGGTCTAGTCGAGAAAAATGCCACTAACAGCCACACCCATCCAGGTAATGACCGTACTTCAGGTCAGTAAACCAATGGCTTTTCGATCATTTTCATGTCTTTGGATTTTCAATAAACCTTTGTTATAGTACTGCAAATTATAAATGTGTTGCCATAAAATTCGCTTCCTATAAAGAGACATAAAAGATTATAAAAAGTGACAATGTACTTTCATATCTACACGATCATACAATGGATTAAAAACCGGCTAAGTTTGAGTCGGGTTCGCACACCGAGGGTTCCGTACCACTACACAATATATTTGTATTCGTTATTTTAAGAAAATAAGTCGGATTGAAGGACAAACTTAACGTCATAGTTGAAAAAATGATCTCCGATACATAAATATACATCACGGTCAATTTTCTAACTGATAATGTAAGTTTGGAAACGCAAAAAAAAATTTTTACGTAATAAATCTACTAATTATTTTCTCCTTTAGGTACTTTTGCTGTTCCTTTACTAATTGTGCTGTGAGATCTTGCTTCTTGCCAAATTATATGATTCTAGATCAACGTGAAGTACTATTGCTTGATTTACTGAAGAGTGTCAAAATATGCAGCACGAATGGCCGTATTTTTGGATTGCATTGACTCAGAAGCTTGTTTTTTTTACAACTCCAATCCTCCCATATATTAATTTTTAAATTGATACCTCCTCGCGTCCCTGAGAAAAAGGGGCTTGAAGTGATCCTTTCAGAGTTCTTTTTATTCCTTTTGAGGTAAGGAACCATAAAAATGTACCATATATTAAAAAAAATCACGAATTGCATTGCAAATCGTCGATGGCGTAACGGCTAGGGCCGCTAACTCTTGTCGGGGAGGTCGTAATTTGAATCCTGCCACGTACCAAAGTGTTATCGAATTTCATATGTACGTTTATCTCGAGAAAACTTGCACACGCTTGCGAAGAATCTCGAAGGTTGTGTGTGTGTGAAGTCGAACAACCAAGAATCCAACTGGGCCCGCGACTAGGGCCCGATCGCCTTAATTCAGGATAAGCCGATATGATGATAATACTTAGTGGAAACCTTTTTTGGTATCTACCTATGTTGGTACCGAATAAAAGGATTTCTTGCCTTCTTCTTCCTTCCTAGGAGACTCCGAGCAACGCTCGTTCGCCTAGATTATTTTTTACTTACCTCAGTATATGCGATCAAGGTGACCCAAAAAGTCTTTGTTGGTCGTGGTATTGTTAGGGTTCCCCACAAGAACACCATCAGCGGTAATGGAATAGACAGGATGGTTGCCGATTCGATCTGAAAACATCGAAATTATTATAACGTTTCTTTGTCACTGAAACTCAAGAACTTCGCTAATTTAGAGCTATGCCATGCAGTTTGGGTCCCAACCACAGAAATGGAAATAAATTATTACGATATCTGTGGTCCTGGCGCAATGGGAGTGACATTTTTAGCATTATTACATGATATTCGACATCGGTTGACAATGGCTGTATACAGGAGAAGTGTAAACGACGAAATTGAATAACTATTGTTTAAGAACTGTGCTGAAATAACAAAAAAATACTTCTCAAAGATGGTTTGTCAATTTATAGCGACTTTATTAAAGTTCTAAAGCGTCGCGTTCTTCAATGTGCTGATGTACCATGTAACAGACTGGTACATACCTGCAAACCTCTTAACTGGGTCATGAACTGAACAACTTTGACGGTTTGTTCGGTTTCAGTAAATGTGTAGTTTTATGTTTACAGTCGTGTAATTACAAGGTACCTTTAACCGCATCCGTGGCGAATGCCCATTCGCTTCACACGAGGAGGTCGCGGGTTCGATTCCCGGCTGGGTAAACTTTGTAAGACTCGGTTTGGTTGGTTGTAGGGCATTTTCTAAGTCCGCCTGGCCAGCTACCACCATCTTCTCTAAATCGTGCCGCCAAACATTAATGTTAACATCATTGATGTGTTCCGGCTTAAAGATAAGATAGACAGTTTCCCATTGCGTTGGGGAATCTTGGTAAGTCCGCTTCCATCTTCATCGTCACTAACCAACAGGTGAGATGATGCCAAGGGTTTACCAATTGTGAATAAAAAAAAGTCACCCTATATATTGCGATAAAAAACAACTAAAATAAATTGCCCCAAAACCAAATAATTTAAATATGCCGGCGGTCGAACGTAGAATTGGGCAAATCATGAATTGCCCTGGCATATCTTAGAGGTGCTCCAAAAAATAATAAGGTTAGGTCAGTTAATTATGTTTGGTGACACCGTAGAAGGTCTCCGTCGACTTAGTATTTTTCGGAGCCCCTCTATAATATGCCCGGGCGTTTTATTATCTTCCCGATTCTTACGATCGGCCGCCGACATATACACAAAGTATAAACAGTGTCAGCTATTAGTGTCAAGTCAAATTACAGCGCACGCCGCTATTTTGTGTGAACTCGTTCAAAAAAATTCTAAAACTCTTTGCAAACTGCAACTTTAAAGGACAGTTTCTGTAACTCAGTTTTGTATGAGACCCAATAATCTACTTGGTGAGAACTATAATAATATACCAATATCGTGCCCAAAACATATGACGCTGTCTGCAAACCTTAGTTAGATACTTGTAAACTATTTGCCTGAGATCTTAACTGTATACTTCTGAAGCACATATTTGTAATTACATACATATAATTTAAACGTTCTATGTATTTATAGCAGTCTCTGGGTATAGCCCTACTTAGGGGTCAGATGACAGTGTGTGATTTATCCCTAGTAATTTGAATTTTTATCATCACCATTGCGTTGGGGAATCTTGGTAAGCCCGCTTCCATCTTCGGCAACATCGTCACTTACCACCAGGTGAGATGTTGTCAAGGGTTACTTATATTTGGCTTAATCGTGACCCAGTAGTCAGCACAGTCGTGGATTCGATTTCTTCTCAGGACAAAGGTTTGTATGACGACAAGGTTTTTTTTTTAATTTTTTTATTCACAATTGGTAAGCCCTTGACATCATGTCACCTAATGGTATGTGATGATGATGCCGAAGACGAAAGCGGGCTTACCAAGATTCCCCAACGCAATGGAGAAGTGGGTGGCTATCTAATCTTCAAACCGGAACCCATCAAAATTGTTAACACTGATGTTTGGCGGCAAGACTTAGGTAAGATGGTGGTAGCTAGCCAGGCGGGCTTAGAAAATGCCCTACCACCAACCAAACCGAGTCTTACAAGTTGACCCCATCCGGAATCGAACCCGCGACCTCCTGGTGTGAAGTGAATGAACTGACCATTACGCCACGGAGTATGCTATAATTATAATATATGTATACATACATGTGATTTAAACGTTATAAGTATTTATAGCAGTCTCTGGGTATGGCCCTACTTAGGGGTCAGATGACAGTGTGTGATATCCCTGGTAATTTGAATTTTTATCATCATCATTGCGTTGGGGAATCTTGGTAAGCCCGCTTCCATCTTCGGCAACATCGTCACTTACCACCTGGTGAGATGTTGTCAAGGGTTTTCCAATTGTGAAAAAAAAATCATCATACAAGCCTAAAGACGTGAAATTCCACAACGACTGGTCATGCGCTGTCCGCATCCAGCGGCTTTCCGCGACCTTCACCAGGTTTTCGGTCCATCAAGTGGGAGGCCTGCCTACGCTACGTCTTCCTACGTCGACATTTAAGAACTTTATTGCTTCAACGGCCATCTGTTGTTCGAACTATGTGCCCCACCCACTGCTACTTTAACGATTCTGTAAGCTACATCCGCTACATTTTTTTCTCCTCCATCCTGATTTGAAATCCCGAAATGAAGAGCACAGCTAGCTCCAGTGCCTGTAAGTTTTAATATTGAACATACAAGTCTTAAAACATTGACAAACCTGGTAAATGAACACCATAATGTAGCAGACGATGTCCGTATGCGCCAGCAGCGCGTACCAAAGCGCATAGCACAGATGAACGAATGGATTCTTGCCGTGCTTGAACAGCGAGTCGTCTTGTTCCTCGAGCACCGTAACATCTTTGCTGCGAATTGTAATACCTTGTGTTAATGAGATCAAGACGCGCAATAGGGCAGTTGACTGTATCAAAAGTTAATTATGAAATATTAATTACCCGTCCTTCTCTGAAATTCCAAGAAAAAAATAGGTACTTAATCATTTTGTTTTCTCAATATTAATTACGACTTAAATTTTTACGTATGATTAGTACGTCAACGACTTAATGAATTTCAGTAATTTTGGTCAAACATTGTTTTTGACACATAATAAAAAGTAACACAGAGGACTAGTAGTCAACTACCCTATTTAACATTAATTTGGTGACGTTTAAGTGTACTATGTAATGACTGGAAAATTTCTTTTAGCCAGAAATGTGGAAAGGATTTGGAATAATTTGATTTGAAGTAATTGTGTATAAACGAAAATTTATAGTAGGTGTGTAAAAACAATAGTATTAAGAGAATTGTGAAGCTGCGACTTTCCATACAAACGGCGTTAACGATTCTCACCTCATAAATGTTAACCGATTTAGACCAATTTTTGAAAGGTTGTCAGTCAGAACAATAGCTAGGCTTCGTTTCGTTAGCTACGTTTCGTTTATTAAATTACTGATTATTAATAAACAAAAAAATGGCCGGAATTAGTTTTGTATGAAAACACGTGAACGACAATAAAATTAAACTTATTAACTTTATCGAAAAAACAAAAACGTATAAGCCTAGCTTTTGGTCTGACTGACAACCTATCAAAAATTGGTACAAATAGGTTAACAATTAAAAAAGGTGAAAATCGTTAACACCGTTTGTATGAAAAGTCGCAGCTTCATAATCCTCTTAAGTAGCTTAGTATAATTATTAAAATAATGGTTCATGTTAAAAACCTAGTAGGAATTTTTGGAAACACCATTTCTTCGGATCTTACCTTTCTTTGAAGACCTAAATTAAATAAACATCAATACGACGAGAAAAGCTGCAACCAAGTGCCGTATTCGGAAAAGGTGAAAATAAGACAAGAGATTGGTAAAAAAGAGTCGAAACACAGCGAAGCCCATCGCAAGCGACGACAGATATTACCGAACGAAACTTTTGTTTGCAAGTATTCATATCGTTTAGCCATTCATTATAGTTTTCACTTTAGAGATTACTAACATTTCTAGATAATATAAGATTAGGGAGAGCATTAATGTATACAGGAAAATTACGACTGATAGTAAGGAGTTCCTCTGTATTTATCGAGTACAGAACACAAGAAAAATATATAAAAAAAGCATTTTTAAAAATCTCGTTTTATAACAATCGTCATCGGAATTCAAATTTTTAAAAAGGCGAATGACGTTCACGTTCTTTAACTTGTTAAGGTAGGCACAAAAACTGGGGATACGTGGTACTCGGAAATACGGAAACCTACAGTATCGGGCGCACGGCATGGCGAACGTCCTTACAGTGCGCTATATGTTGACCTACCGATTTTCGTCTATGTAATTTCTAATTTTGTATGAGAAAGTGATGAGTTTTTTGAAGATCTATTTTTATCACGCTTTTATTAGCTTCACCTGTATGTTTGTTTGTAACCGATTCCTTTGCACTCGATTTTGACCCACTTTAAACGGACAGATTTAATTCTAACTTTGTACATTTATCAAGAATCAGTGACAAAACAATAATTTCATAAGTTTATCTCATTATCCTGAACTAAAAATTCTAAAAAATACATATAGTGTAAAAAAAAAAACATAAAAAACACGCTTTAAAAGCACATCAAACTAAAAACGGAAAAATAATTTTTAATATAATATGAACGCAAAAAAACTTATTTTATTGTGAAAAAAGCGTGGGGTGCTTTGTGCCATATTTTTCATATATCGAGCAACCCACGCTTTTTTCACAATAATACTAGTATTTTTCGTTCATTATTGTTTTCAGCCTATATTAAGAATTATTTTCACTTTTTAGTATGATGTGTTTTAAAAGCGTGTTTTTTAGTTTTTTTTTAAACTATATTTTTAAAATATTTTTCCTGTGTTCTTTAATAGGTACTGGATAATTACACTTGTAATTTTGTTACGTTTCTGTATACTTACTTAATTAAATTGAACTGAACATAACAAAAATTACACATCATAGAAACGTATAGAAACTCGTTAATAAAAAACAAATCAACTTCCTATAAACTTGTCTACTGCTCGCCCTCCTCATTGACCACATATTGAAAGACGTTAAAAAGATCATAGGCTGAAATGAAGCTTATCGACCCAGAGACGGCATAAATCAGTCTGAAAAAGCTTCATCGCATCGCAGTGTCCGCACCGGAACAAGCACGACATATCCCGTTGGTATATACAAGTATAACACCTCCAAAGTAAACTTATTCTTTGTTTTAATTTTAAGAAAAAAATCCTTAAATCTTATCATTAAACACTTTCAGGATCTTCAACATGGTCCAACGAGCCGGATAAACCTTTTTTCAACCAACTCTAGCCGATACCGCGTACAGGATTCCCTAGTCCTAAAAGTTTCGTTCGTAATTCCACTACACCTTTCGGTACTCTGCAAGCTAAACGCGCTCTCGTGTTCTGAGGTGGTGTCGTAGTCGGAGGCTGGCGGCGGCGAGTGGCGCGGCGAGGCGGGCTGCGAAGCGTCCAGACCTCGCTCCATGCTCGGTGCCAGGATACGGATCTCCGGCACGCTTATTTCGCTTAACTTACGGCTGGAAATAGCGCGTGTCCCTCAATATACGTACCTCTGGTATATATAACTATGTTCTTTTTGTGAACTCACATACAGTCAAATAAATAGGTAACAATGAAAAGATAAGAATGAATTTTTAATGTGGTTAAACTTGATAAAACAAGTTTATTTTTAGTTTAATGATTCTACTCTTATGTATTGGTCAGTGAAATAAATAAAAAATAAATTGACCACTTAACTATCACAAACTAACTATTAATAAATCTACAAAATATTCATGCTAGTATCTAAAGCTAAAGGCATGTCCGCTGCGCCAAATTTCAAGAAAACATTGTTTGCAAAACATGTTTGACAAACAAAGCGTCTGCTGCGATTTTTGCAGTTGGACAATGTTTTGTGTACTTTAAAAAGTGACCATGTGCGTGTCGGACCAATATTGGAAGTTGTAGGACATATAATTAATTTAAAAGGAAAATTGTCACGGCCAAGTAGGCTTTCTTAGTTTAGTCGACCAACTTAAGATATTTTTTGATTTTCCATACTAAATTAAATACAAAATTACTTATCGAAATTAATTAGTTGCGTATGAGTATTTTTATATCTAGTCGTTTAAATAAAATAAAATAAATAGCTAAATAATTTCAATTTCAAAACACAAAAGTGTTTTGAGGGATAATTTTGGAATTTCGATATTTGATAATTCCCAGTAAATATGTATTGTAAAGAAAACATATCCCGTGACAATTTTAAAAATTATAACACATCAAGCTTGTGAATTCACATGAAGAGGTACCGTCCGAGTGAATTGGACACCGCTTCAGCGTCGAAAATGCCTATACAGAAAATAAAATTCCATCCAAGTGAATTGGACACCGCTTCAGTGTCGAAAATATAAAATTCACTAAGAGTATTTGGTATCGGTATCGCCGATATTTTTATAAGAGTATTGGTATCGGTATCTTATCGGCAAAAAAAGCGTATCGATGCATCCCTACTTTATAGGGGTCACAAATTTGTATATAACCATACCCAAATTTCAGCTTTATAGATGCAATAAGCAAAACAACGGACGGATAGACTTACAGACAGACGGACATGGCGAAACTATATGATTCCTAGTTTACATAACATACCCAAATTTCAGCTTTATAGATGCAATAAGCAAAACAACGGACGGATAGACTTACAGACAGACGGACATGGCGAAACTATATGATTCCTAGTTTACATAACATACCCAAATTTCAGCTTTATAGATGCAATAAGCAAAACAACGGACGGATAGACTTACAGACAGACGGACATGGCGAAACTATATGATTCCTAGTTTACATAACATACCCAAATTTCAGCTTTATAGATGCAATAAGCAAAACAACGGACGGATAGACTTACAGACAGACGGACATGGCGAAACTATATGATTCCTAGTTTACATAACATACCCAAATTTCAGCTTTATAGATGCAATAAGCAAAACAACGGACGGATAGACTTACAGACAGACGGACATGGCGAAACTATATGATTCCTAGTTTACATAACATACCCAAATTTCAGCTTTATAGATGCAATAAGCAAAACAACGGACGGATAGACTTACAGACAGACGGACATGGCGAAACTATATGATTCCTAGTTTACATAACATACCCAAATTTCAGCTTTATAGATGCAATAAGCAAAACAACGGACGGATAGACTTACAGACAGACGGACATGGCGAAACTATATGATTCCTAGTTTACATAACTATATGATTACTAAAATAAGTTCGGACTGTTATGGCAGTGATGGATATTTAAAGAAGAAATAGAAAGAGATTTACGGATCTTTCTTGTATTAGTCAATAACAGCGTATTTTCTTTATTCCAGTCTAGTTCCACACTTTCTTTCATAGGCATCAACCAAGCTGTGTCGCGTTGACTTCACATCTTTCCTAGGGCATGTGTTCCGTCTGCCTTGGATAACATGTTCGCGTGTTTGTAATTTACAAAACAGTTAGGCCACGCCCACATTTTGTTAGAATAACAGGTTAGGCGTTAGAAAAAAAACTAGTTGTTTGTAAAGTCGGTTTATGGACGATAAATTTTTCGTGTTAACGTGTCACAAGCCGAACGCTTAGGCCGATCGTGCCTCTCTATCGCTTGTTCCGCGCACTCGCTTGCACGCTCGGCTCAGGCGGGATTTGTCAAATGAGAACTAGACACTTTTTCGTGAGTGCAGCCGGCGTTCATCGATTTATAAGATTTATTCACGTCAAAACGAAAAAACGGCGCAGCGGACGCAGCTTAAGACTCAATGATTATTGCTATGTAGTAGAATTAGAAAAATACAAACCCCATCTCCACAGTAGGAACCAGAAGCATACTGTCATAATTACCCACATCACTAGATCTAGGCAGCATGCAAAAATAACACACTACTCACTAAATGACGCTAATTTATCATTCACACTATACCTATAATCTAAAATTCTAAATATCTAGATAAATACATTCAAATTCACCAATAATCAAAATAATGAATATCAAATTCACTACATGCCTAGAAGCACTCGCAAACTAAAGCTACAATACAGAAAACGTTAGAGTTTGTTTCGCAAACTCCATTTTACAGTAATGTCAGAGTGTGAAAAAGAACACTCAAATAGGAACAGAACAGAAAGATACTCACCTTTCAATATTGATGGCGTCCGGCAGAGGTTCCCATCTCATTTGTGAGTTTTCTCTCAGTCCTATACCGAAACCTTCCCGCTCCTGTAAATTTTAAATAGTATTTAGAAATAATTTGGCCAAGTGTCAGTCAGACTCGCGCAAAGTAGGGTTCCGTAGTCTTTAAAAAAAATTAATGTATATTTTAAAAAACAAAAGTGATTTCGCAGTTGGTAATAGAACATTTTGTATGGAAAATCTGTGAACTTTTTACAATTCCAACTAAGTTGGTCGACTAAAACTAAGAAAGTCTACTTAGCCGTGACAGTTTTCCTTTTAAATCCCTACTAATCCCTACTAATATTATAAATGTGAAAGTAACTCTGTCTGTCTGTTACGCTTTCCCGCAAAAACTACTGAACGGATTTGGCTGAAATTTGGTAGGTAGACAGATTAAGACCTGGATTCAGACATAGGCTACTTTTTACCACGCTCGCGAGCCGCTTGCGGCTCGCGCACTGCGCACCCTCGAAAAGTCATAGAAACGTTGTCCACGCGGGTGAAACCGCGGGAAACAGCTAGTTGATTATATTTCCTACTATTTATATTTTTTTAGATGTCCTGAAATAGCGGTTCATCTGGTAGTGGGGGACACACTTGACTAACAAAAATTTGTACTTTAAAGCTTAATATTTCGCGAAAAGAACCCTAAATCTAAAAGTGGTTTTAGTAAACCTGCAGTACTTTTGTAAGACCTGTTCAATAATATCCCACACGACAGGGTACGACAACAAAAGAATCGCTCCCCTCTTTACATGTACCCTAATTTTTTTTTTCAATATTTTATTTTACCACTTTGTCGGCGTGATTAATTTATATACCCATTCAAATTACAGCTTTTTAGTGCTAATTGTCTCTGAGCTAAGCCGCGGACAGACGGACCGACAGACCTGGCGAAACTAGAAGGGTTCCTCGTTGACTACGGAACCCTAAAAACCAGCTCATCGTGGGTTGGATCCTCACCCAGGGCAAACATTCGTGTGATGAATAGTTTTGTTTGCTCACTTAAATAAGTTATGTCCATCAGTCTCTGGTTCCCATAGTCCAGGGAACCCTAGATTGAGGCCGGATGACCGTGTGTGATTTGTTCCTGAATATTATTATAATTGTATTAGACCGCGCACCGGAAAACGTAGCGTAGTAGGCAGGCCTTCCACGCGGTGGACCGACGACCTGGTGAAGATCGCGGACAGCCGCTGGATGCGGGCAGCGCATGACCGGTCGTCGTCGCGGAAATCCTTGGAAGAGGCCTTTGTCCAGCAGTGGACGTTTTTCGGCTGATATGATGATGTATTATATGTAATATGTCAAATCCGTCAAAATTCTGGAATATTGGACACATACTCGTATATACATCTAGGTACATTTATTTGCGCTGCGTAGGCAGCTTGTTAACACATCGGGATCGACACGTCCGTCAGTCGTTCCCCACCCGCGTCTCAGCGCTATAGACTCAACGCGAAAGATATAACCTTTCTTTCAGTAAATCCATTTATTTGATTCAAAATAAATTTGGACCTTCGTGAACTGCAAACTTAGTTACTTTTCATTATCACCACGCAACCTTCAACTACCCAATAGCGGCGTAAATCCGTACAGATTCAGAAAAGTCAAAAATCCTCAAACATTTAGTTTTTCGCGTCATTATCGAAAGGCATAGAGCCAATAAAAAGCGTCGGTGGCTTAACCGGTAACGACTCGGTCCTTCTAACCGGAGGTACCGGGTTCAAATCTGGACGGCCAATGTACCAATAAGTTTTTCAAAACTTACGTACATATACTTACCGATTGCTTTAACGGTGAAGGAAAACATCGTGAGGAAACCTGTACACGCCTGCGAAGAAACTCGAAGGTTGTGTGTGAAGTCCATCAACCCGCACTGGGCCCGCGTGTTCGACTATGGCCTGATCGCCCTAATTCAGGGTAGGCTCGAGCCCCTCGGTGGGGACGTATATGAGCTGATGTGATGATAGAGCCAAGAACAAAGGAGTATCCGAGCTAAGCTTCGTACCTTGAGCCGTTTCTTCTCCTGAGTAAGCGTGCGCGAGATGTACCGGTAGTCGCGTGAATACTTGATTATGTACCGCGTCAGAGACACCAGGAAGCTGCGCACGAACGCCCGCACCGTCTCCACCAAGTGATGCACTTTGGCGTGCCACGTGTTGCCTCCCTCTTCTATAAATACATCGGTTAAGTTAATACTAGTTTAGCAGCATCGACGCGCCCTCCGTTCCGCTGGCACAAGTAAATTTTATAAGACTTGGAAGGAGAGTCAGGGTTCAACTAATTAAAATAAATGATATAGTATAAACATGACAAAAATATAAAAGTTACGAGATAGGATGAAGTAAGGAATTGGAAAAAGAAGACGACCAAGCAGACCAAGAAGGAGACCATGTTCGGATTGGTGGAGGTAGTAATTAGCATAGCTTGACGTAGTTCCCGAGGGATCTGGAGAAAACCCATTTGTATGCTCGCGCATTTCGCAACGGAGCAACGGATTGACGTTACATACGAGTATTGCACACAGATAGAGAGGGGTTAAAATATAAAGTGACAAAGACTACTAATTAGCGTAGTCCGACATAGTTTCCAAGGGATCTGGAGAAAACTTATTTCGTCGAAAAAGTGACATAGGAATTAGGATATATTTTACCTGACTAGCCAAAAAAGTGGTTATTGTATATCTTTGGCACGCTCTATAGCCTAAACGGCCTCCTTGATTTCGGAGTGCGAGGGGTCGTTAAATTCGTCTTCATCCCGTGAGTGACATAGGATACATTTTTACCCGACTGGCAAAAAATAGGGGTTAAGTTATGCAGTCGGGTTTGCGTGCATGCAATTTTAATTAATTCCTAAAGTTATAAAATAACATGCATGCAAACCCGACTGCATAACTTAACCCCTATTTTTTGCCAGTCGGGTAAAACGTATCCTATGTCACACACGGGATTAAGATGAATTTAACGAAACCTCGCACAAGCCGTTTAGGCTACAGGACGTGCCAAAGAAATAAGCATACATACATTCATACACTCGAAAAACATAACCCTTCTTCTGGCGCAGTCGGGTAAATATGTCCACCCAGGCGATGCCGCGGGCAACGCTAGTAATCCATAATTTATTTTTAATGCAGTCAACTGCTACTGTGCTGTGGCAGAAGAAATTGGCAGTTGTATTCTCTATTCTTACCAATTCTATACACTAACCTGGTTCCTCGAATTCGTCCATCTCTTGCTCGGAGGTGGTAAGGTTCACGTCGCCCTCACGCACGGTGCGACTCGAGCGCGGCGTCATCGAACGCTGTTCCTACATAGGCCAAACTTAAGTCAATTTGTGCTTAAGAAGAGTTGTAAAAATTCAAGGTAACAACTTTGTTTAATCATAATCAAACAAAAAATACGACGACTTGAGAAACTCCTTCTTTTTAAGGTTCCGTACCAAAAGGCTGCCAACAGGCTATTACTAAGCCTCAGCTGTTTGTGCGTTTTGTCTGTCTTCCAGCGGGCTGTATCTCATGAACCGTAATAGGTAGACAGTTACAATTTTCACAGAGTGTGTATTTCTATTGCAGCTATTACATCAAATAATAAAATAAAATAAAAAAATAAAATGTTTGCTTTTTCTTTTTACGTTTCGTACAAAACGAAACCATTATAGGATTTCTCGTGTGTCTATCCGTCCGTCTGTCACAGCCAATTTGCTCGAAATATTCTGGACCTATTGAGTTGAAATTTGGTACAAATATGTAAGTCGGTGACTCAAAAACGGACGCGTTACGTAAATTTATTAATTTTAAACATGGGGACAACTTTAAGGTGTTTTTTTTTTAAGTTTTTCAAAATAAATTGTGTGACATATCAAATGAAAGGGCGTGTTGTAAGAATCTCAAATACATTTTTTTTATAATTTTGAGAAAATAACTTGAAATTATTTAAGAAAGGAGGCGAAAATTTACCATTATCTCCGAAACTACTGGGTCTTAAATATTGACAAAATCACAGTATATGAGGTAAGAATGCATAGATTACAGGAAAATATATGAGTAAATCTCAAGTCCTTCCGTTCCCACAGGAAAAAATGAAATTTTTAAAGTCTAAAATAAGTAGACCCCTATTTACCAGAACAAATAAAATGATAACAAAAAATAAAATATTACTTGATTTTCACAACACGTCTTATAAAAACTTATTCAAGTGTTTCGTAACAAAAGACAAAAGACTATACTGAGAGTTCTTGTTCTGTTGGTAGTTAAAGTTTTTGTGCGGAACCTTGTTTGTGTGGCCCCGAGTCGCACTTGACCGGTTTTTTTATTATTTTGCTTACGGTACGGAACCTTTCGTGTGTGAGTCCAATTCGCACTGCGTCGGTACTTCCACTATAGCGCTAAATATTTTTTTCGAGGTATTTTGCTAATTATAGCCTCCCCTGATATTCTTTCTTTTTCTGACTTATCATGCCAAGAGAACACAAACTTAATTTCTCGGTTTGCAGATACGACATGAATGTCCTAAATAATAATATTTTAGAATTTTGACAGTTTTGAGATAATCTTGTCGTATCCGCAATTAGTTTGAAACATATTTTTATTTTAATACACGGGGCAATAAAATTGTTTCTTTCGGCACAGCATGAATATCGATGCAAAGAAAGAATATAAGATTGAGCCACCCTCGAAGCCTTAATGAATAAACATGCCTAATTGATTTGAGGATAATGCTGAAGCAGTGAAATTACATATTTTTATTTTAAAAACGTTACAAGTCTCTTTAGTGCGTTTTACTCGTTGTTATGTAATAATATGAATAACATTAAATTGAAAATTTTATCAATGATATAATTTAATATGTATATTTTTAGTAAATGGAAATAAGTACCTGTTTTTATAATCTATAAATTATTCTACATATACGTATAAATATTACGGGGTGAAATTGAATTCGTAAACCAAATTTTAAGAACATGAAAATGGAGAATTTTTCCCAAGTAATCCATACAATCAGAGCAAAAAAAAATTGGACTCTCTATACAATTTGAATCCATTGATGACCAACTTTGTATGGAGAGTCAGAATTTGTTTGCTTCGATTGTATGGGATAATTGGAGAAAGTTGTTCAGTTTCATGAGTGGAGTATGTCCTTAAAGTTTACGATTTCAATTTCATCCTGTGTCAGTATTACATCAGACGAAAATAAATCTGTGCTGCTTATTATTGCATGAAGATATACCTATGCGTGTCTACAAATACGCGAAATTAATACGTGCCAACATATATATGTATTATCCTAACTATAATAACAAGTAACCATGCAACACAAAATAATCAAGCTAAGCACGCAATAAGATAAATAATAAAGCCACACACAACTATTCATAACAAATGAGACACGAGCGAACATCATATGTTTGGGGGCCTGTGTTGGGGGTAAAACGATGCCATTTGGTCATCACTGCACTGTTATAAATTGGTTGTAGTAACTTAACATTATTCCTGATGTTAGAGTGCCGTGTCGCCACTCGTGGCTTAAATATAACAAGAGTATGTGAATCAATCAACATTGAAGAATATTATTCTGAACGACTTTTTAGACGTGACCAAGACGTAATATCCCAAGGGACTGTACGTACGTGCCTGATGTTGCCCTTGCTATCGCACACTTAGATTAAGGCACCGCAGATTGACTCCTACGGACGTATGCAACGCGACCGGAATCTAATTAATGAAGCTTCTTGACCCTTGAAGTACCTAATCAATAAAACGCACTAATATAAGTTATAAATGCGCTTTGGGGGCAAAGCCTCGGAAAACAGCTTGTATACTAAAAAAACGTACGACAATGATCAATCTTCACGAATTAGAATATTACGTAGATGATGCCAAGGGCTTACCAATTGTAAATTAAAAAAATATTATAATAATGTCAATTTACTAAAACCAAGTTCTGCTTTTTAACACTTTTTAAATAAATTTTCCTAAATTTTACTTTAGGCATCCCAATACAGGCCCCAACAAGCCTTTTCCCATTACCTCATGCGCATAGGAATGCGGGTAGCTGCTGAGCGAGAGGCGCCCCGAGCGGATGTTTGGGGCGGAGGCGCGCCGCAGGGAGACCGCGCGCCGCAGGTCCGTCTTGAACGCCGTCGAGAGGAGCTGCCACCCACCCCACACGTAAGCCAAGCTAGCCTCCTACCGCTTCTCTCTTATGTTGTTCGATATCCATTTATGATTATTGAAAATGTTAAAATAGCACTAGTTATCGCGTGACAGAGGATGAAAATTAAGGAAACACGAAATAAAAAGTAAAGAAGAAGGTTGAAGTGCTTTCTTACAGAGAGATTAAGAACATACTGATTTAAAGTCCAGAAAAAATAAATTACGCGTATAGTTTATTTTGAACATAGTCACGCAAATAGATCAGATAGTAGACAGATGAAACTTCAGATCTTTAATTAAGCAGAATAATAAGAGAGAGGCAGTATTGGCAATGTGCGCTATTCATTTGCAATATCATCACAAAACATAGGGTTAGTCACTATAAACTTTAAGCTAATTGCCACAGCGTACTGCAGCTAACATGTTTATTCGAACATCGCTCCACAAAAAATTTTTTTTTCTTATTTTGTTCTCTTATAAATAACAGAGAGACACCACTGCGAATCATTCTAGGGAATTCTAATTTATCAAATATATCTATAAAAGGGCAACCATGCGGGGAACACCATCATTCTTCAGTAGACGCCCATGCTTCTCTAACACTTCAAAAAATAACACCCAAACCCCAAGTACATGCATTTCATACTAGATTCTACAAGGTAACAGGATTCATACGTACTCTATGTTTTTAAAGATAACCACATTCTTTTCCAATTTACCTAAAATTTTAACTGATTATATCCCGTTTTGAATGTAACCTAAGGCTCAAAGATAGTGGGCAAATTAATACGAAGCCTGGTCAAACAGCTGAAGATAAACATTTTCTTTTCCAATTTATCTAACATGTTAACCTGTCAAATCCCGTTTATTTTAAATCATATATAATGTTTTGAATGTAACCTAAAATTCAAAGATGGTAGGAAAATTTATACAACGCCTGGTCCAAGAGCTGCCACATATGTGTGGTATATTAAAAGTGGGGGCGCTGCAGTGGCTGCAGGCTTGAGGTGATCCCATATAAATAATTCTTTAATTTGACGCACTCCACCAAAAGTTGACGATTTTGTCCGACCTTCTGGCATTCATCAAGTAACAGATTCTGGCCAGATTTTAATGGGAAGTCTGGAACTACTGAAGTACTCTTACATGTGATATACCCCTCTTGAACTAAGTATGCCCACCATCATTTACAGGACTCACCTTGCCAATACCCATTTCCTTGGGCGAGTCTTCATCGGATTCCTCCTCTTCATCCCTCTCGTGCAGATCAGTATCATCAAATTCATCGAACATGTAGTAGTCGCCCGAGCGTATAGCTGTACATAGAAAACTATGTTATAGTTTACCTTTGTCCTAGGTATATAAGGTGTTCTCAAAACATCTACCAACGCTGCAAGGGGTGCTTCCACCTGTAAAACTGAACAACTACCCCCAGAAACCCGTAGTCAATTCGCAAAAAAAATTGACTTCATTCAAATTGATCAGGTAGTTGACCAATTTCGTTCACAGGTAATAAGGGACAGTGTTCCGGAAAGCTGATAGGATTCAATCAACTCATCATTCTGATTCATATTTCACTGGAATTCCTTTCAAGATTTTTTTCTGTTTTTTTAAATAGCAATGGATGCAAAACTCGGCAAAATCACTGTGCGTGTGCGTCGTATTGGCGCGAATTTGCGTTACATTGCGTAGCATTAAAAAGAGAAACACGGTTTCCTTGGTCTACGTTACATTTCTTAACATTTTGTTTATGCCAATTATTTTAGTATGATAAACTGAATGCACCCCACCCCATCAGTTTTCGGAACACTGTGCCTTACATTCGGTATAGTCAATTTTTTTTTAGTATTAACTATTGATGTCTTTGGGAAAGTTATTCAGTTTAAAGAGCATAGAAAGAGCTTGTGGCGTTGGCAGATATTTTGAAAACACCTAAAACCGAAATTCTAGAATAAAACATTTTGACACACTTATAAGTGTAAAAACGTGAGAGACAAAAATCAAATGCGTGGTCAAAATCTGCATATTTGATTTTATTTTCAAGTGATCATTCCAATATAGCATTCACATTGATTATTTTACATTCCAGTTACTTTGCAATGAATACAATCTAGTATTGTCTTTAGTTAGCATTTTAATATAAAATAATCCCAAATAATTTAAAATATAAGAAAAGTTCATCTAAAACAAAAAGATTCGAAACATGGTGGGGCAAAACAAATGTGGGTAAATAAAGATAGACTAAAAAATCTCACGAAATAAACAAATCACAAACACCATGCCATGCCCATGCGACGTTGACAAAGCAGTCATGCACTAAATAAGCTGTGCAAAGGCGCTTTCTGTCTTATTCTTTGTATTTACAACAAGAGTAAAAAAATATTTTACACAAATTGAGTATTTACAAACAACTCGGATTAAGATAAGACAGTCCCCGCCTAGGTTAGAAGATGCCTAAATACCACATCTGAGAGGCCAAGAAAAAATCTCAGACTATGCAAAAAGGTAGAAGGAAATCTTTTAATTATTAAATAAAAAAATTACTAAATATCTGTTTACCATTAACTAAGTTGTACTGCTATTACCCGACACAAATCTCTTATTTAACTTTAAGGGTTTAAGATGACTCAATCCGCGCAGATTGATACATGTGAACACAATATCGAACGTAAGTCTATTCATTTTAAGTTCAAATCAATGCGGGCTTCAACGTGGCTGTTACATTAAAACCGAACGCCCAATTCTCGATTTTTACATGTTTTTATTAATTTTCTTCACTTGTTTAAGTCACCGATTTTGTGTTGATTTCATTCAACATTAACCTTTTTTACGAGAAATTTTGCAATTCATGCCAAAAACAGGGTCTACAGCATATTTTTTACATCAAAGTGGTAATATTAAAAATTTTATTCAATTATATTTTTTCCATAGTGATAGTTTTACACAGTCTTTCAATAATTTGAATTGAATATTGTCAGTTGACCCATCTTAAGGCTTTAAACCAAAGACATTCCTTTTAGACTGACAGTACAGTGTATCGTTCGCTCGCCGCAAATGGGTCGGCTGACCCAGGAAAATTGAAATGTCATTTATGTTATATTTTCACCTATCAATCTGTTATTATTAGTCATCGACGAATCAATGCAGAAAATTTTCAAGAATTTTGCATGAAAACACCAAACTGTAGTGTAGTTTTTGTGGAAATCATACTGCTTATCTTAATAAATCCAAATTTCCCTTTGTTGATCATCCTTAGCCATATTTTTAATTTGTATATTATAATTATAAATCAACTTTTCGTAGAGACAAGAAAGAAAACAAAGACATTGAGGGGAGCTAAATCTTTTTAACTCAGGCCTTGAACCTTGTCATAGTAAAACTGTTACGTACTGTTTACAAAGTCTTTTTTTTTTTTTTTTTTTCAAAGTATGATTTGAGATTGATTTATTGATATACAAATTATTACACTTGACACAAAATGATGCGTAAATACTAATATAAAATAAATATTTTTTAAGTTTTTGACAAATTATTTTTGTATGATTTCTTGATTTTGTGTTTTGAAATATTTAAAATGGAGAAAAGTCGTAATTACATGGATAGACATGGTGATCTTAATTTTTGTTTTTAAGTTTGTTTTATTTTAGGTTACAGTCTGTTTTCGTCAAATTGTATTCATGGGTGTTAAATATACAGGGTGACTGGTAAGCAGTGCAAATCATTTTAAGGGGATAAACTACATCTAATTTGCAACAGAAAAAGTCATACTAACTGGGGGTCGGAAATCAATGGTTGTCGAGTTAAACCGACCTATTTAACTTTTTATTTTTTTATGAAAAATTATTTTGTTCAAATCTTTTTGATTTTTTAACAAAAAGTTATAATACAGTTGGCATGCAAAATACGGTAAAACCTACCTTATTTTATTCACACATGGCCGGTTTTTAGTACGCCTGTTTTTGCTGGCGCTACTATGTGTCACTTAATGTCAAGTTTCTGTTCTAGAAGGCATTACCGTGAAAAAGGTTTGTGTCGAGCAATAACAGAGAGCATTCGAAAATATACACGAAGTGACATTGAAATCGTCGGCCAAATTTTAAACCAAAAATCTGCTATAAAACTCTACTAAAATTTTCCAACAGAATGGTTACAAACGAAGCGTTTTTTTATCATTCTATACAAATTTGGCCAATAAGCTCATATCTTATAATGAAATGTAGATTTTTTACTGGCCGAGATAAAAATAGTTTTTCGGAAATAAAAAAAATATGAGTAAATCCTGAATTCAAAATTCGCCAATAATTTCAATGTCACTCTTTATTCAACTATTTGTAATATATGTGCTTTAAAAATCCAAAACCTTGACACTAGCTTTCTTCAAACAAATCCATTCTACCTTTTTAAAAGTCAAGAGGAGCGTTAGTACTGCGCGACTGTTACTGCGAGGATCAATCTGAGAGTCAACGTTACCCTTCTGATGGCTTGAAGGCTGTTTATACAGCGGCCGGCCCTTCGCTACAAGAGAAAGATGAAGCTCAATTCCAATAGTCACAGCAATCATGGACAAGTACGGATATATTTTGTGGACACTCACTCACATAAATTCAATTCATTAGCGAGCGGTTAACATATCTACCTAAATGAAAGTCGAAAGATTGGAAGCATATAGAAAGTTTCGGTCTTAACCAAGATCATGATAAAGCTGAAGAAAGTTCAGATTTTATTCTAGACGGACAAGACCTGATCTTTCTTTCAACGTGATTCCTTTTGCCGCTGCCTGTAATAATGGTTTAGAAAACATATTAATTTGGAAGAAGGAATGATGTTTATGATCGACCTGAGAAAGCAGAGAACGAGATAGATGAGAACAGACACCTCCAACACCAAGGCTGTGACGTCACAGGAAATACCTTCGTGTCTCTTGGTGTACACTCGCCTAACACCACATGAAGTACAGGGATCTGTTTCATTTCCTATACGGATAAAAACATAGATTTTAACGTCACAATTACAATGTATGTACAAATAAAAATTGCTTTACATAATGAATAAAAGTGTTGCATTTAGTGTATTTTCATAAATATCCAGTAAGAGTAAAAGGTTGGCACGGAATCTGAAAGATACATGTTTACGTAGACTCGACGCTCATTCGTTAGTTTAACCCAGTTTTATCAAAAACTATTTAGTTTTTGTTTGTTACTGCGCCCTCCATCATAGATGGATATGAGACCATTTATATGCATGAAAAGTGGCAAATGATAGTTTGACAATTAACAACTTTCCCCGAAGTACCTATAAAATCGGAGCAAGAAAAGTCCAAGACTTTCCATTCAAAGTTCCCAAATGTGTTTTAACCCCTCCATGGCGTTAAGTCCTCAAGGGTTAGTCCATTCGCGCTTCACACAAGAAGTTCGCGGGTTCGATTCCCGATTGTAAGTCTCAGGTTGGTTTGTGGTAAGGCAATTTCTAAGCCCGCCCTGACTAGCTACCACCATCTTGTCTAAGTCCCGTTGGCTCCCTTTGGGTACGGAACCGTAAAAATAATTGACTAATTATTGACAGTTAGTATAGGAATTCAAAAGTTTATTTTTGCTGACTGTATCTGTAGGTTCCATAGGAAAATTTGTTCAGTTTCATAAGTAGAATATACAATTTGCCGCGTTCCATCAATTAAAAAGTAACTTATAGGAACTTGACTTTAATGCGTAAATGCTATTTCATCTACGTAATCAAATATCACTCAGCGTGCCAAAACTAAACGTGCCGATATCTGTGTGTAGTTACACGTGTGATGCGAGTTGGGCTCGGCACGACTCGACTGCGATATGATCGAGGTGCGCTGCAGCAGGCTCGGGCTGGCCACCGTGTGTCGGCGCCGGATCGGCGGGGGGGAGAACACGGGGTAGGACTCCTCCGGGCTCTGCGCACGGGGAAGGAGCTCGGACGACGGCGGAGATCCGAAGGAGATGCGACGCGGCTCGAGGTACGCGTCGAGGGACATGGAGGCGGTCATGAGTGCAGATGAGGGGGAGGGCGGAGCGGGCGGAATGGGGACTTCGGGTCGTTCGGAGGGCGCAGCGGGGGGCGGGGTGTGTGCAGGAGAGGGCGGGGCGGACTCCTCGCTGATGGGGGTATGAAACCCGCGCGGGGAGGCAGGGCTGTCGGGCGTATGGTAGCCGCGAGCTGAAGTATCCGAGTCGCCGCGAACCAACGGAACTTTCTCCAATTCGCCTTGTTGGGTTTCCTCGTCCTCCTCTTCTATTTGCGGATAGCGTATTGGGTACAAAATGTGTATTATGTTATTTCTTTAAATATTTGAATACTGTTAAATTTCCAACATTCGTTCATTATTTTACTCTCTTTGTTCTATTTTTGGTTCTCTTTTATAAACCTTAGTTTTTAAATATAATTTTTAACTACTTATGTAATTAATGCTAAGTAAATAAAATTACCATCGTCGTGATGCCTCGGCTCCTTGGCATTAATGAGCATTTTCCTCTGGTTGGCCTTAATCCTCTCCATCTTAACCTTGATCTTCTCCAAAATTTTCGTTTCTTGCGTCTCTTGTAACTCCATCTGCTTCTGCCGCAGCTCTTCAATCAATTGGGCGCCTCTGAAATAGTTTCAGCTTGTCTTAACAAAATCATAAGTAGCCTATCAGACTCATAACGCTTCCTGTTGGCGGATTATAAAATGATAAGGATGCATTCTGCATTAATTTACCTTGAAGCCAAAACAGTAGTGGCCTTGCTCTCATCGATGACGCGGTAAAAGTAGTAGCTCCGAAACAGCCGCCGCTGCAGTATGAGAAACGCGAAGCAAACGCCGTCCCACGCGAGACCGATGTCCTCTTGCGCCACCATGCACGTTTTACTGTCCTGAGAGGCGGTGCACTTATTTAATTCGCTTATATATATTTGCAATTCTAAAATTGTGATATTGGCAAGGACATTGTACATTATTTCGCGAATTGTGTAGTTACGAAATTTCATAACAATTCCAAACATTGGCATCAAACGTTCTGTGTTGGTACCTTACTAACTAGAAAAAGTACGAGCCCGTCGTTCAAGTACCGAAATTGACATACATATAGACACACTCTCAGTAAATCTCGTCTCACCTCAGTCTCATCCTTACAAAGTAATGTGGATATGTGTTTCCTTTGATTATTTGACTAGTCCTCTCATTATATCATACGAAAGATATCAGTCCTATAATCTAGATATAATAACAAACAGTAATAAATACAAGGCTACTGAAACTACTGAAGGTTATGAACTTATCTATTCATCCGATGCTCAAAATATATTTTTTGAATCAATAACTACTTAGACAGCAAAGGTTCATTCAAATCAGTCCAATAGTTTTTAATGACCAGTACTTATATTTTTTATCCTTACTTTTTTACAGATAACATCAAAACGGCCGACGACTTCGAACAGCCTGAAGGAACATGTATCTCTGAGCTTGCGAACTGTCCCATTTACATCACCCACCCGTATGCATACGTTAACATAACATAAAGTGCCCACTGCTGGGGCACTACACACTATTCGGGAAGGTTAGGCTATACTACACACTAGAGGGGCAAGTCTGGATTGTTGCATGTGTGTGTTGCAAGGATACAATCAGGGATTTAATCAAATCCTAAGGAAAAGCCTTCTGCTCCTAACCATCAGAGCCAGGGTGCAACGAATTCCCGAGCTCGCTTCGCTCGTTCTTGCATTAGTTTAGGACTTCTAGATACCTAAACATCAGCTATGTGTGATAACAACGTTGATCACTAAAAATTACAGCCATGGGCGCCGTCAGATAGATGCAAAGGGGTGCACTTGCACGGCCATGACTTGGAATGAAATACACTAACAGAAAAAAGTTTATGAAAATATACAAAAAATTCAGGCTCGCTGCAATCGCCTATTAAGAGATAATGGTTTTGTTGGGCAAATGATTATTGATGGCAAGACGGAGGAGTAATCAGGTCAAAGAAGGGTTGGAGTCTCGTTTTCTTCTACGCTCGAAAAGCTTGCCTTCAGCTATTGTTTTCCGAATCGATCTATTGTTAGTGCTTTGGGAACGCAGTACCTATACAAAACTTTATTCCCCCCTGTAAATGATGCCAATGTTCATCTTTATAGTAATTATTTTCTTTAAACAAATTATATTTGCATGATATTAGGTGTTGTAGTATGAAATTGCCGATTGGATTTAGATGGAGTATTATTGTGAAAAAAGCGTGGGTTGCTCGATATATGATAAATATGGCACAAAGCACCCCACTAGTTTTTTTCGTTTATTACTGTTTTCAGCTTACACTAAAAAATATTTTTCACTTTTTAGATTGATGTGCTTTATAAGCGTATTTTTTAGTTTTTTTAACTATTTTTTTATTATTTTTGGTTTGATGTGCATTTAATACTGGCGATCCTGATCAAGACAATGAGATAAACTTATGAAATTATTGTATTGTCACTGATTCTTGATAAATGTACAAAGTTTGAATTAAATCTGTCCGTTTACAGTGGGTCAAAATCGAGTGCAAAAGAGTCAGTTACAAACATAAAAACATACGTACATACAGGTGAAGCTAATAAAAGCGTGATAAAATGCCTGGGAATTGGAACATGAAAGACATCACACTAGTCACTAATAAAAGACCATAACTAGTGTCACCATTAACTTAATAATAAAAAACAGGGACTCTTTTTTAATAAAAATTGGCATTCAACTTTAAAAATGAATCATCAATTTCGTACTTAAACCCCTATAATTTAATTTTAAGCATGTGGTCAGTTGCTGGCCAACTTTATGGAGATTTTCCGTACATTTCGAGAAGGTAAAAAATAATGCCCGAGGATCCGCAGAATGTTGTGCTCTTTGACACCTTGATAGCCAGGAATCTAACCTAATGACTGCATTATGTAGTTTCATTACTTTACTTGATTTAAAATAAAAGTTTTTTTATGAAAATGGGGTGTTCCATTAATTGTACCGCTGAGTGGACATACACACTCACACGCAGCTGACATACACACTCACACGCAGCTGATAAGAATAAAATCTGTCCTACATACAGAACCTACCTTGGCATAATCCATACGGAGGAATGATTTCCAATTGTGCCCCCTAAACTTGTCGACGCATCCTATGCCCAGCAGCTGGACTATCCAGCACGCGTGCTTCAGCATTATCTCGCTGAACATGCACCCCGGGATCTGCAGGAGTGTCTTGATACCGACCACGGATACATTGTACAGAAGGAGCCATGACCACCTGAAATATTCAAATTAAATCCTAAATAAAGGCTGCTCCCAAAATACCTGCCGCCACTGTAAGTAGTGTTTCTACTAGTAACAGGGAACAAATCCCCTAAGGAAACCATACCTACTTTCTCGCGAAGTCTTCACTGCCTCACGTAGTCGGGCATAAATCAACAAGAAACATAAGGCACCTAAACAGATTGCCGTTGGGGCAGTACAGTTTTCGAGTGGCAACCGCACACCAGGAGACGTAGCGTACGTAGGCAGGCCTCCCACACGGTGAACCGACTACCTGGTGAAGGCCGCGGGAAGCCGCTGGATGCGAGCAGCGCAGGACAGGTCGTCGTGGAAATCCTTGGGGGAGGCTTTTGTCCAGCAGTGGAGATCTTTTGGCTGATATGATAATGACCTACTCTTACTTAGTAACAAAGAATAAAGATATCAGACTTGATTAAAAATTTACAAATAATCTAAATTGTACCTTTACGATTTTGAATGGAATAAAGAACTACATAGTGTAGGAGGCCTTATTAAGTTCTAGTATCCCACAAAGTTTCATTAAAATAGTTAAAGTCATTTTTGGGAAAAGAATAACAGACAAATTTGAATGGGAAGTACCTCATTCCGATTTTTCCTGGAATAATGAACATCACAGAATATTAGGTTTTATAAAGTACAAAGTTTAATTAAAATCTAGCCAGGTCGACTTAGAACACGCCCTACCATCAGTCACCAGGTGGCGTGCAAGTGGTTCACCGTTGTATTATATGAGTGGTAGATAAGTCCAGTAACCTTGTAATATATTATGATATATAAAATAAATACTGTAACATACGTTTCAAGAATCACACTACCTATACATATATTACAACTGTAACGGGGTCTAACATGAAATATTTTTGAAAAATATTAGCTGTGGTGGACATTACTAACGATATAGAGGCCAAAACAACAACTTTTGAAATTTTGTCTGTCTGTATGTTCGCGCATCACAAAAATACTACCAGGCCGATTTTGATGAAATTTTGTATGGTGTTTCCTTATAGCCCGGGTTAACATATAGGATACTTTTTATCCCGGAAAATTCAAGAGTTCCCGTGGGAAATTTAAAACCTCCACGCGGACGGAGTCGCCGACACAGCTAGTTTTTTAATAAAGCACCCAAATTTCGTTTTTTTTGCTTGCCACTAAAGACAAATAAATCTAGTACTTTATGGATACTTTGTTTTGAATTTGACATGTTCAAAAAAATATGAATGACTGGCGAGCGTCTATTTTTTCTAACGTAAAAAATTCGAAAATATGAGAATTGAAAGAAAAGCTCTTTTTCTGAGTCCATCTACCCTCACACCCCTAGGCGCTGCCATACACGTTTCGATACAAAATAGGCATAGAGACCACTCCATTTAGGGCGCCACAAACATTTTTCTTACCTTCGTACATCTACCACTCAATAGGTCGTTAACTGGGTTTCAAGTCATCATACTGAACAACTTTTGTTATATGACTTTGCGGGAATCGCAAAAAAAATTACTCTTCAAAAAAGTTTACCAATTTTGGGCATTTTAGTATGGAGGGTCTAATTTTTTTTTAGAATTGACTACGGGTTTCTTGGGGAAAGTTGTACAGTATGATGAGTAGAACCCCCAGTTTACAGGTCCTACATCAATTTTGTTACACTCTGTATAGGTGGAGGAGGTAAGTTTCGCTTCTTTGTGTGGTAGTAGTTAGTATTATTTGGGTATCATATCAGCCAAAGGACATCCACTGCTGGACATAGGCCTCCCCCAAGGATTTGGGTATACTCACCATCGAAGTATAGAAGTTTTAGGCAGCAAGTAGAAGTCCGTGCCCTGCCAGAGGAATACGAATGAGCCGACGAGGTAGCCCATAGAGAACAGGTTCACCCTGTTCGTGCCCGTCATGAACATTATGGCCAGAGTGATCCAAAGCATGCCGAGGAACACCGTGCGCTTTATTACGTCCAGCCAGGAGCTGAAAATAAAGGTTTTGTCTTTCGATCACATATAAAAGAACTAAATACCCGGTTTCATGAAAAACAAAGTTCAAAAAAGTGGCCAAGTGACTGCCGGACTACAGCTAAGTAAAGCGCCTTTTCAAAAATAAATGTATATTTAAAAAACAAAGTTATTTTTGTAATTGGGATGGAACATTTTGTATGGAAAATCTTTAACTTTTTACAAATCCAACTGCATGAATATTGCTCTTAAACTAAGAAAGCCTATTCCGTGATAATTTTTCTTTTAAAATTGATCTATGCCACATTACTTTCAATACTTTTAAGAGAATATGAGAACCTACGGCGAAAATTGGACTTTTCATAAAAACGGCGAAAGCCTTTTTCATCTCTTAAATGTTAGATAGATAGATAGATAACTCATTTATTTTTCTAGCAAAACAGCACCATACAGCAAACAACCGATTTGACCAAGTTTTGATAAGTTGTCAGTCAGAATAAAAGCTAAGTTTATAGGCTTAGTTTATTTAAAATATTATTGATTGAAAATAAAAAAACAATGGCTGAAATTAGTTTTGTATGAAAACACTGTAAGCGACAATAAAATTGAATTTATTAATTGTATTGAAATATTGTTGTCAGTCAGAACAAAAGCTAGGTTTATAGGTTTAGTTTATTTGAATTATTGATTAAAAATAAAAAAAAACAATGGCCGAAATTAGTTTTGTATGAAAACACTGTGAACGACAATAAAATTTAATTTATTAATTATATTGAAATATAGGTTGTCAGTCAGAACAAAAGCTAGGTTTGTAGGTTCAGTTTATTTAAATTACTGATAAAAAATAAAAACAATGGCCGAAATTAGTTTTGTATGAAAACACTGTGAACGACAATAAAATTGAATTTATTAATTGTATTGAAAAAACAAAAACCTATAAACATAGCTTTTGTTCTGGCTGACAACCTACTAAACTTTGATCAAAATCGGTTAACATTTAAGAGGTAAAAATCGCTATAGCCATTTGTATGAAAAGTCGCAGGTTCGCAAACTTCTTGAGAGTTCCTTACGCCCAAATGTTGACCCCAACGGGACCCTATAATGAAAAGAGATAAAAATAAATATCTCTTACTTTGCAGTTGGCATTGTTCAATTTTAATGCATTAAAATATAAATAAATCATTTTGATTTTATACTGTAAAAGGACATTTATAGGTAACAATAAATAATTACATTAATTTCATAAATGTCACTTCAAACTAACACCGGCTGGTTTTTTATAGGGTTTGAGCCTATGATGACATCTCTTCTATCATTTACAAAATCATAAAAAAAACAACTAGCAATTAAAAAGATATTTATATGAGTTTCCTTAAATATTTTATGTTTTCATTAAAATACCGTGACAAAAAAATACAATTATCTCTTTCTATCATCAAATCGCGCCATGCTCTAAGGTTGTCCTGTTACCTCTCTTTGCGCCATCCAAGAGGGCAGACTTTGACTTTCGACATCATTTCGATTACTTTCTCTACAAAATCTCACCTGACATAAGTAAGGAAGTCCGGCACTGGATTGACAAATGTAGGTGTCTCCCAATCTTCTCCAATTTGCTCTTTATTAGACCCGCCAGGATACGCATCACCTCTCTGCCTCTCTAAAGCGAACACTCGAAGTTGTCTCGACGCGAACAGCAGGAGGAAGTAATCGAATATGAGCTTCATTGCATACGGTGGATCTTCTAAGGTGTACGGCAAGAAAAGCCAATTGCGGACGTTGGTCATTTGCTGAAACAAATGCGCTGTTTTTCAAGCAACTTTAAGAAGCTTTATTTGTTAATTAAAAATTTGAGTTCGTTTGACTGCAACTCACCTGATGGGAAGTGACGGTACAGTCGAGGATGACACACGCAAAGTTAAATAATGACTATTTACTCTCGTTTAGAAGATCCCCAAATTATAGGAAATCTTAATCATCAAAGAAAGAGATTTTTAAATAACCTAACTAAAAGAATACTTAATATTTACCATTAAATTAATAGCGCAGTGGAATTCCCTGCCGGCGTCTGTATTTCCCGATTTGTATAATTTAGGAATCTCCAAGAAGAGAGTGGACAGGCACTATTTAAGCTTGCGTTTTATATCCAAGGCAGCATCTGAACTTATGATCAGGTGAGGTGCAGCCAAACGCACTAAAATTTTTAATTATACCTTTAGGCACGACAGTTCGGAAGAACGTGACCAGTTACCAGTGAAGTCGGCTATGACGCAATTATCAAAGGCGTTGAACCTCTGTATGAATCCTTACATTGTGACCAAACTAAGCTCAGTCGACAATGTAGGTACTTGTTTTATAGTGAAAGGTGAGATAAGGCAGACAGCCCACCTGATGGTATGTAGCTACCGCCGCCTATGAACAACTGTGAACAGTACACAGTATTTTATTATCAATTTGAGATTATTAAAATTACATACCGGGAATCGAACCCGCGACTTCCTCGTGTGAAGCGAGAGGACTAGGCACTACGCCAAGGAAGCGCTAAATTCTTGGGATCTTTATCATTGCTATCTCTTACACAACACTGATGGAAACATAAACTTGGAAAACCTTTTTACCTCATCCTTGCCCCACCAAGGGTAGGTAATGCAGAACTGCGGCAAGAACCCCACGGCCAACAGGTACTGGAACGGCACGATGAACGTCGTGAACGCCGTAAAGCCGCCCCATATGAAGGACTGGTTCATCCGCGATATGGACACGAGCACGAGCAGCCATATAGCGTACACCACCGCGTAGACATCCATCCGGGAACCAATCACACCCATCAGGCACATGAGTGTTATCTGAAAGGTAAAGTTTTTCAGCAAGTCGTCTTAAGAACATTGTGAAACTGCGACTTTTCATACAGACGGCGTTAGCTATTTTCACCTCTTAAAAGTTAACAGATTTTGACCAATTTTTGATCGGTTGTCAGTTAGAACGAAAGCTAGGTTTATAGGTTTTTGTTATAGGTTGAATTTTATTGTAGTCCACGTGTTTTCATACAAAACTAATTTCGGACAATACTTTTAATCAATAAAAAAAACTATAGTTTAGAAGTAGGTTTTAAACCTAGTTTTTGTTCTGACTGACAACCTATTTGGTCAAAATCCGTTAACTTTTAAGAGGTGAAAATCAATTTCGCCATTTGTATAAAAAATATATTTTTTACCGTGGGTTTACAGTCCCCTTAAACTTTCTCTGGTAACTTGTCTAAGACTTTTAAAGTGAAACTTTTATTACATCGTGTGACGGTCGCTTTCGTCTAACGGTATGATCGTTTCGTCCTTTCGTCCTTTTTTTAGTAGTGTCTGTTATATCTTCGACTTAATTATTGTGTTGATTTGGTCGACAACGCCCTTTTCAGAAGGGCTTCTACTCACGAAACTGAAGAACTTTCCCCAAGTAACAAGTAATCAATTCTCCAAAAAAAATTGCCTCTCCATACAAATTTAGTCAACCAGCTAATCGATTTGTATGAGGTAATTTTTTTTCGCTATTCAGTAAAGTTGTAGAACAAAAGTAGCTCAGTTTCATGAGTAAAAGCACACCCTGGACACTTTATACAACGGGCCAGAAATGACATTTTAAAAAAGGAATGACGTAACAAACAAAAGGCGGCGAAATCCTATACGCTCGACAACCAAACTGCAACCAATCTGTATCAATCCGGATGACGAGGGGGTGAAGTCGCAATCTAGAGAGCGGCAGGGAGTGTCCATACTACATGTTAGTACTAATATATATATATATATATACTTTGGTAAAAGCTTGTCTGGGAGAGATTGCTTTTAGCAATAAGACCGCCTACTAATATATAATATACCTATGTATTGGCTTTACGAAATTGTTTTTGGTGTACTATAAGTGTAAATAAATAAATAAAAGCCCTACTGGAAACGGCGTTGTCGACCAGAACAACAGCCTGTATCTATAAGGTGAGGCACCCACTTTATGACTTCGCCACACCATTTTAAATCATATCGTCACAACAAAACACACAGTTTTTTTTTGGTGTGCGCGCTTAGACTAAAACAATAGGGCAAAGGCCTGGTTTTCATTTTCTTTAATATCCATGCTTTTCAGCAGTCTTTTTAGCGTGCTGAATGAACGTGTATAGAATATCGTCGGCGTATAGAATATCGAATAGCGTCGGTGGCGTAACGGCTAGGGCCGCCGCCTCCTGTTCGGGAGGTCGTGGTTCGAATCCTGCCACGTACCAATGTGATTTCGAATTTAGATTTCATATGTACGTTTATCTGACGCTCTTACGGTGAAGGAAAACATCGTGAGGAAACCTGCACACGCCTGCGGAGAAACTCGCAGGTTGTGTGTGAAGTCGACCAACCCGCACAGGGCCCGCGTGGTCGACTAAGGCCCGATCGCCCTAATTGAGGGTAGGCTCGAGCCCCTCGGTGGGGACGTATATGAGCTGATATCATCATCATCAGAATATATAAAAATCATAGCACATTTACATTTGTTAAATGTGTGCTTTTTACTCGAGCGCCCAAAAAGGATGGTAATGTTTTTAATAGAGAGGGGAGGATTAGGGGTAGTTCAACGATGACATAGGTCATGGAGACTCACTCTATATGTGCCAAATAACGGTACCGCGCATATAATGAGAAATTATGCATTACCTCAACTCCAAACTTGTAGAATCCGTAGTTGATGAGATACATTAGGCAGTGCGGAAGGTCCTTGTCGGCGTCCACACGACTTACATGCGCGAATATCACTCTGTCCTTTCTAATCGCTCTCGGTTCTACTAGGTTTTCCCTAAAAAAAGTCGGTTATAAGAGAAATATTCTTTTAAATTAGACCACGATTTGAACGGGTGGCAGCCATAGCCGAATCGTTGCAAAAACTATGTTCTATCAAAAAGCTGCGGAGTATCACAGTCACAAAAACATTGGTAAGTAATTCTTTGGCAGTAGGCTAATTGGTTAGGCGGTTATATTGTACAGTATGGGCGTTTATTTAACCTTGAAGTGGTGATAATACTTGGGCAGACGTGGGCAGAATTATTGTCGAATATGGGCAGCTATTGGTGGGAGCTAACGAGGTGGGGGTTTAGGTAGAGATTAAAGTAGTTATGATAGGGATTTTAGATAGTAGTTAGGTAGCGAGGACCGAAGCGACCATAACAATTAATAAATTTCCTACTCATATGTTACTGCCTAGTTGTTAAATTTGCTGCCAATTTTAGACTATTTTTCCACACATTTAGTTAATCTACCGCCCAATCAATGACTGAACTGCTCGTTTAAATGGTAGCCAAAAACATTACAAACAAACCTCAAGGCATTCTGTCGGTACATGACCAGCGAGTAGAAAGTGAATAATGCGATGAGCGCGATGTATCCCTTTACTAGGCTGACTAGTGGCCGTACTTTTTGGGTCGCCTTGTGGAAGCCGACCCATTCCGCATTATTAAACGTCTTAATTTCGGTCGTACCGTTGGTACTATTCTCAGTTGGCTGAAAAATATTAAATGAATTAGTGTTATGGCTTACCTTAGTAGCACAGTAACCTTAAATATCAGACTGTGCGTTAAATCCAGTAGTTCTAAATTTTTGCTGATTGATATTTTGGCCTAATGAATAATCCAAGTTTTCGACCTCAAGCGTCGAAAGAAGCCTTGTCAAAATAAAAAAAAAGTCCTTTCTTAAGTTTTGTGTCAGATGTATAGTTACTAAAAAACTACTTATTGATAATGTCTATGTAAGACATTCTTGTAAAGGACTAGATTTGCTGCTATCTATGAGTCCAAAGCCGCCTCTGTAGACCTCAGAGCTTCCGTAATACTTACAAATTTTTAAAATTAACCTCGTTTACGACTTTGCCGGCCTGTAACTTGCAAACGGTACACCTGATAAAAATATATTCTTACAACACTCTTATTTCATTTTAAAATACCTATTCAATGATACCCCACAAGTTTTTATGGGGAAAGTGTGGAAATGGGGAAAATGGGGAAAGACATGCATGGAAGGTACCCCTTAAAAACTAAAGTAGATTTTTTTCAATAACTCAAAAATTAAGATTATATATTCCAACTATTTTGTGTGCAAAACTTCTTCGTGCTGTTCGGTTCAAAAATATAAAAGTTATGACACTGTGACTGGTCGCTGGACGGACCGACGAACGAATGTTTTATAAGAGTTCCTGTATACACGGAGCCCTAAGTGATCCAAAATCTCAACCTCGCTTTGCTCGTCCTAAAGACTACTTCCTATAGTCAAGCCGAGTGAATACACAGACGTAGAGCCACGATGTACAGTACTGCTCTCCAGTAACCCATCGCACCATGATAATAATGATTTTAAGTTTGTAAATCATTGTCGAGATTCACCTCTAAAGACACGATAATGAAAAAAATACGGGTGCTTTGTTTTCTCAATTCTTTTGCAATGGACATCCCTCGTATGTGGTAGGTAGGGTACATGACCTAGGCGCCATGCAAAGTATATGCGCTGAAACTCCTTTTAAATTCATTATCAGATCACAATAAAATCATATCCTCAAACATTATCCTTAAATTTTCACGCTTGCTTCGCTCGCTCTCTGTTATCTCTGGTCAAGAGTTCAAAGAGAATCTGAGATGATTTGGATGACTATGATCCAACCTGAGTCAACACACAAGAATTGAACACAATATGTACTGGTCCAGCTTGGAAACCTACAGGCCAGCAAGGTTGGCCCTATCAGCAACTAGCCATGGCCTATCCAGGAAGCTTCTGAGACTTAGGAGATTTCAGCTCCGCAAGGTAACATCTGTTATATAACTGGGCATGGTCATTTATAATAAGCACCTATTCGCTCTAGGTACCACGGACAGCCCACTATGCAGAGAGTACATGGAGGTTAAGAATCTAGCACAGCACAGGGTCGTGCACTGGTGACCTGAGGTCGCTCCAGGAAGTTAACGACGACCCGAGGTCGCTACTGGACTTTCTGGAGGGGCTGGATTGGCAGTGGTTGGCAGTGTAGCCTGGTTGCGGAAACCAGTCCACCCGTAACTGTAACTCCCTAAATTAATTTCTGGCTACGGCCTTGTCATTGAGGTGTATAAGAGAGGAGGCCTTTGCCTAGTGGTGGGAAATAAAATCTGTAAATTTTTAAACTAACGTAGAATAAGCGGACTATTGTCCGCGAACATTTTTTAAAACTGCGGTGTAGACTGTTTAAACTAGTCACTTTTTTGTTGATACTTGATGTGGTTATAATATAAGAACAATATATATAATAGGTTATAATAATAACAAGTTATATATAATAAAGACTCACACCACACACATACATACATACATTTTTAATTTTATACTATATTAGTGTTTGACAATCGATCCTCATTAAAATGAAAACTACGTTTTTTTTTCTCATAAGTCTCATACGTAACACATTATCTTCTTCACACCTTTGTCGAGAAAATAGTATACACAAGTGGCGCCACATAGTTGTACTAAGGAGAAGTGCTAGCTCATTGCATATACAAGGCTGAGGGGAACCTGCGATAAAGTTGATTACATAGTTTTAACTACATTTTTCAATTATACTCACAAGTGTGCAGTTAACATTGAAGTATGAATGCTCTATGTAGTCAATCTGGTACACCATCTTGGCCATAAAGTATATGCTGATAAGGATGGATATAAAGAGAAGTACGTGTCTCTGGCGCCGCGGCCTCAGCAGAAGCGCTGGGCATATAATGAACATTATCGGAACGTGCAATGCGCACACCTGCAATATAAAAAGGAAGACCTTAGTTTCTAAAAAGATAAAGGAATTTAGATATGCTACTTAAGGCGAGGTATTGATTGGGACAGTTGTCTCTATATTTTTCTTCGTGTAACGAGTAAAGAAAATAACAACACTTTTTCACTTTTTCAATGAGTTTTCGTTTCAATCAAAAACTACAATGAACGTATAAAAATAATAACATTACGCACTTTGTATTATCATAGCAAATATAGTTGTTTATTTTTTTTTGTATACTTCAAAATATTAGTCATAACTAGAGTTGAAAGAAGCGGTGTAAACCTATCTTTGGTTTTTTTTTTCTATCGAGCAAAAACTGCTCAATCGTGTTTCTAATAGCTTTTAACTTTAAGGAATATCATCAATAATAAGGTTTTTTTCCAGCCTTGGATTTTCTATCGTTTAGGAGTAATTGACGTCAAAAATAAGCCTTAACACTTTGTTGTTCTGCGGTCAGATAACTAGGTAAGATGTACAATGATCGGCAAAAACATTGAAAAATGACCTTGAATGCGTAGGGGTCGATTTATATTAACTAAAACCGGCTAAGTGCGAGTCGGACTCGCGCTCCGAGGGTACTATACCACCACACTTCTAAACACAACGATGAAAATAATAGCTATTCATTCACATTACAAAACAAAACACAGCAACGCGAGTAACAAAAAAAGTTTTGTTTAATCAGTTCGGACTCCTTAGCGCGAGTAGGACTCACACTTCGCCGGTTTTTATGACATGCTGTTTTTCTTCAGAGTTAGTACTTTAAGGTTTTTGGAACTCCTTGGAGCCATTGTGCAGCAGTAGACGTCTTCCGGCTAATGTGATGATGATGATTAAGCAAATAACTCACGTTAGCAACACAGAGCAGCATGAGCGCCAGCATGATTATCTTGATGAGATGGATCTCTAGAAAGAGGAAGATCTTGTCGGTCCACTGCAGCACCTTGTTGCGGAAAGACAGCACTTCGCGCTTGATCCACCTCGCGAATATTACAGAAGACTTCTCCGTCACTCGAGACCGCGCTCCAGACAAAGGTTTCCTGTATAAAATTCGTAATTTACTTACAAAGTAAAGCAAATAAAAGTTTTAAAAAAATGTTGAATGATGCTGTCTGGTTTCGACGCAAGGTGACTCAAAAGTTTAACTTGAAGCTGAGTTAGTTATATTTAACACTAGAGCAAAGTATATATATTAGTACTAAAATACTGTATGGACATTCCCTGCAGCTCTCTACATTGCGACCTCAATCCCTCGTCACCCAGATTGATACAGATTGGTTATAGTTTGGTTCTCGAACGTATAGGATTTCGTCGTGATTTTGTTTGCTCCGTCATTTGTTTTTAGAAATATCATTTCACGAACGTTGTATGCAATGTCCGGGGTGTGACTAGAGCGCACGCGTGGAGTCATACATACTCTAGTGTTTGATTTTACCGAATAACTTCACGACTTGCATTTATTTAACCTTGAGCATTATCATCATATCAGCTCATATACGTCCCCACCGAGGGGCTCTTGCCTACCCTGAATTAGGGCGATCGGGCCTTAGTCGACCACGCGGGCCCAGTGTGGGTTGGTCGACTTCACACACAACCTTCGAGTTTCTTCGCAGGTGTGTGCAGGTTTCCTCACGATGTTTTCCTTCACCGTTATAGCAATCGGTAATATGTACGTAAGTTTCGAAAAACTAATTGGGACATTGGCCGTACGGATTTGACCCAAGTACCTCTGGTTAGAAGGACCGAGTCGTTACCGGTTGAGCCACCGAGACGCTTCACCATGAGCGTGTGGACCTATCTATGAGTATTGTAATCTGCCGGCGCTTGTAATGCAAATTTGCTTGCGCAGTATTTGAAGTTGCTCAGTGTATACACATAATCAATCGTGATTTGGAGTATAAGTAGTGATACAGTCAATACACTTTGTTCCAAATGGATTTGCAGTGATCTTTGGGTGGTTCTTTGGTGGACACCTTAATAAATAATATTTTTTTTGAAATAAAAAAATAATAGTAATTGTTGTTTTATTTGTTGCGTTAGTTTGTTATATTATCTTTGATTTGTTGCTTTGTTTAAACTGATATAAAAGTTTGTAAGTATTACATTCATCTTGTAAAATGTGATTAAATAAATGTTTTTATAATTAGTAATACCAAAGAATAAAGACTATTTACTACGTAAAAGTAGGTTAACTCCGCAAAATCATTTCAATGAATAGCGACTCATGCTACGACACAATAAAGTGCAAATTCAGGTCGCACAGTACTAATTACCTACAGTTATATTCACCTAAAAGTTGCCTCTCTTTCTATTTATCACTTCTGACTACTGAATTTTCATCATGCAGGGGGCCGCGCGGCTTGGCGCGGCGTAGGTAAATTTTCATACCTACAGCGCGGAGTGCGACAGGCCTTGTAATACTCATTTATTTAACTAACAACAAATGCTACTTTGCGGATTAAAAAGTTGGGGGACACAAATGTCTCCCACGCGTGCTTCCACGTACCATACAGGGATGCATGCCCTCTAGTGTTAAAGGGGGCATATAAAGCAAAACCTTTATCCTCCTCGCTCTGGCGCGATTTTCGACTTGCCATCCCATTTAGAAAACACAGCGGGTGCGGGCAGCGCAAAAATTCAGTTTTAATTAAATAATTGGAAATTAAAAAACTTAAAACAAAAAATAATAGAAGTGGAATGACATTAGTGTAATTTTGACTATAGACAGATTTATATTTAACAGAAACACACGCCGATTATACATGATATAAAAGAGTAAAACAAAACTAACCAAATCCGTGTAGTGTGATGTTATAATAGACTTTTTTCAGCTTATGCTGCAGGATTTTAGACTTATTTTTATCGAGGAAATAATGAGCAACACGAGTAGTATTTTTGGCTAGGGTCAGACCTCATTCAGATAGTGTATATTGTGTTTTTCTTAAAGAATTAATAGACTAAGGATGATTCAGATAAATCATTTCATAAATGTGAATTATGAATGAATGATCTCTTAAGCAGCTGTTATAAAGCCAAGACCGACAGGTACCTTCTCATAGACGTCGTAACCGAAGGACCTGCATCAGTGAACGAGCTTTCTTCTGCGCTCGCGCTTGGGTATTTCCCCACTTCCAGTGGTAAAGGTGGTACCTAAAAAATTTAACACACACAAAATAATAATAACGAGACACAATACAATAATAATAACACTAGAGAAGCGTCGTTTACAACAAGGTGGGTAATAAATAGTCGTTTTAGTTACAGTAGAACCCGGACATCCGAACACCGGTTATACGGATGTCAGGTTATCCAGACTCATATTTTCCTAGATCGTCAACAAGTCTAGTTGGTATACACGCAAATGCGAGAGGTCGGCGGATATACGTAGGTAATATTATTTTCATAAATATATGTAACATATATTTGATTAAAACTAATGTAAGTTTTTAATATTTTGTAGAATTAAGACGTTTCGCAAACTTTAGGTGTTAGTGGGACGTAAAGGTAGTTCACATACTACTACTAGATTGTACCGACGACGCACGCATCACAGTCCAAAGTATATAATTAATAATTATATTAGTACCAAGTTCAGATCAGCAATAAAGTTTGGCGCTTACTATACGAGTATGTTATTACTTATTACAATAAATATTTTAATTATTATTTATGTACTCCAAGATGGATTATCCGGAATTTCAATTACGAACTACCCTTAGTCCTAATTAGTCCGGATAATCGGGGTTCTACTTTACTTTATACAATCTGAAAAAAAAATGCTCTAAAGCAATATTCTTGAAATTTTTTCACGTAAATTCTCACTGTAAAGCAAGTTGTTAGTCATAGTTTATGTGTCATAGATGTATGTTTTTTTTGGTTCCGTACTCAAAGGGTAAAAAGGGGACCTTATTACTACGACTCCGCTGTCCGTCTGTCTGTCACCAGGCTGTATTTCATGAACCGTGATAGCTATACAGTTGAAATTTTCACAGAGTGATATTGCCGCTATAACAACAAATATTAAAAAAATAAGGAAGCTCCCCTACAAGAAACGTATTTTTAGAGGCTTTTTTGTTGATAATCGATGTGGTTATAGTATAAGAATAATATATTTAATAATATATTTAATAGGTTATAATAATAACAAGTTATATATAATAAAGACACACATACATACATACATTTTTTATTTTATACTATATTAGTGTTAGACAATCGATCCTCATCAAAATGCCAACTACGTGTTTTTGCTCATAACACATTACCTTCTTCAGTCCTTTGTCGTAAAAATAGTAAACACTAGTGAAACGTATTTTTAAAGGCTTATTTGTTGGTACTTGATATGTTTATAGTATAAGAACAATATATATAATAGTTTATAGTAATAACAAGTTATATATAATAAGACATATCCACAGAAATAGAATAGAAACTCAGGACGTATGTTTTCGTGTATACTTACATCGTCTTTTATAGTAGAAGCGCCAGTTTGACTAGGCCGACTTGAATCGCCAGCTTGACTTGGCTCTGAGCTGGTTAATAAAATAAAAAGAGGTGTATTAAACCTTAATAGTAGGTAGGGGTTTAAGTATGAAATTGTCGATTCAGTTTTTGAAGTGCATAACAATTTTTATTGAAAAAAAGTAATTGTTTTTTATTATTGACCTTATGGTGACACTACTTATGGACTTTTAATAGTAACTAGTAGCATGTCTTTCATGTTTCAATCCCCTGAGCCACAGCCTGAGCTATGTACCATTGAATGGAACAAAGGCGTTTTTTATTCCTGATCAGATGGGGCAGTTTTTTGACTAGTTAATTTTCTTGAATTTTTTTGAATCTTATTCCTAAATATGACATTCGTGACGAAGAAACTGCTGCGATAACTCTAGAGCTGTAAAATAAAAATGTGTATTTTTGCCTTTAAAAATAGTGATATCGTATATCATAGTGATGTTAAATAGTGGTCTTCATGGGTTTAAAGCCAACATGCTCTCAAAATATCTAAACAATAGGCACACGTTCACCAGCTATTAATTTCTAAAAGTCTAATGCTATTTTGAGAAATTTTGTTTTTTTTATATTTTTCTTGACATTTTTTTTTAAACTTTTTTGTCCAATCGGCAATTTCATACTTAAACACCTAACATATAAAACTCAAAACTTGCGACTTTTTAGACGTATTTTTAACTCTTCATTTAAATTTTTAAATCGCTTAATCATTGTATCTTTTTTTCTCTTATGTTGTGCAATAAAGTGTTTTTAATCAATCAATCATTAACGTCATATCAATCAAAAGACGTCCAGTGCTGGACAAGTGCTTTCCCCAAGGAATTTCACAACGACCGGTCCCGCTCTGCCTGCATCCAGTGGCTTTCCGCGATCTTCAGCAGGTCGTCGAATTCGTCGATCCACCAAGTGGGAGGTCTGCTACGCTTCGTCTGCCGGTATCCGGTCGCCACTCGAGAACATTTTAATTTATTTGTCATTGAATTTTATGGTTGCCCTACTTAAACTCAAATATGAGCAGGTTGCGGGCAGCGCAGGACCTGTCGTCGTGGAAATCCTTGGGGGAGTGGAAGCCTTTAGCAGTGGACGTGTTTCGGCTGATACGAGTATAATGATGAGCCTTTAATAGGTAGACAAGGTTAACACTTCGGTGCTGCATCATTATATGACTTAAGTTTAATTAAATCATTATGACTGAGCATTGAGCAGCCCTGAGTAAGCAATCCCCTGGGGATTGATACTCAAACCTGAGGAGACTACTGCGGGGAGCACAAATGTGCTAAGTCGACACTTCTCTTTTAATGACCGTTGTTTAATCATCCAATTAAATTTATGTGATTATTGCTTGTCCCACTTGCTACCTAAACATATGTAATTTTAGAATTTAGATAATAATCGTACGAAAATACGTTAGCAACTTCGAGTGTAGAGTCTCCAACCTTCAGAGGAGTGGGTGCTACACGGACATTTAATATAATTTTCGTCTTGTCCTTGTCTTGTTAATTTTAAAACTCACTTGTTGAGAAGCACTACTGAACTACTACAGACTCGTGACCGGGTGCTGTCCTTGTGAACTGGCCTACTCTTGTCAAAGGCATTAATGACATTCAATGATTTTTATGTATAACTTTTCGTGTCATATTGTTTTCATGTTCTAATGACATAATCTGGTTTATATCAAGGATTAAATTTTGACGTTATTAACTTATGATTGTTTAGTTCTTGTTTTTTCATAAATGACATTATGTTATTATTATTTTATGACTGTCAGAAAGAGTGTAATTTGCACCTATTTTTAATAAATATCTTGAATCTTGAAGCCATCGAGTATTGTGCCTACGTCTTCCAGGGTCTCGGTCATGCATGACCACAATATTATCAGCGAATTCAAGGTGGGTGATGTACTCGCCGTTGATATTGATGCCAAATCTATCCCAGCCCAGAAGCAAAGTACATATATATTAGTACTAACATACAGTGTGGACACTCCCTGGCGCTCTCTAGATTGTGACCTCACACCTCGTCACCCAGATTGATACAGATTGGTTACAGTTTGGTTGTCGAACGTATTGGATTTCGCCGCCATTTTGTTTGTTCCGTCATTCCTTTTTTGAAATGTCATTTCTGGCCCATTGTATGAAGCTTGAAAACACCTTTCAAACAGTTGCAGATATAAAGTCGGAAGATTTTTAGTTGAAACTTGTCCCATTGAACCTTACCTTGCATTAACCTTGGATGCGGACAGCTCCATGAAGTCCTTGTGGAAGTAGTGAACTTGCATAATAGTGATGATAAGGAACGATGTTGGCGTCAAAAGCTTCACGAACAAATCCGCTCGCTCATACTTCGACAGGCCCAAGTCTGTTTGTCTAAAAAAATAGGTTTTTCTTTACAAACAATCCGTATTCAGACTTTTATATACACGAGTAAGTAGGGCAAGACTTGACATTAGATTGCGGTGATATAAGGGCCTTATGGCCACACAATCTATATAGATTGTTGATTTGTATAAATAAAGTGATAGAGGTCTGCCGTTGTGCGCATATTACTCAAAAACTAATGGATAGATTTCGATCTTTTTTTTAGTTTTAATTACTACTTTGTCTTTATCTAAAAAAACTATATTCACGGGAAGCCGCGGGAAAAAGCTTCTTTTATGAATAAATCTGATACTATTACACATTTAGTACGTTACAGTACATGAAATTGTCCAGTAAAGAAAACTAACGTAATAACCAATTACAGTTCGAGCACCGCTCACCCTTGATATCCACGGGCGCGAAGCCGCGGGCAAAAGCTAGTTTTATAAATAAATCTGACGCTATTACACAGTTAGTATGTTACATACATCAAATTGCCCTGGTATGGAAAACTAATGTAATAACCAATTACAGTTCGAGCACCGCTCACCCTTGATATCCACGGGCGCGAAGCCGCGGGCAACAGCTAGTTTTATAAATAAATCTGACGCTATTACACAGTTAGTATGTTACATACACCAAATTGCCCTGGTATGGAAAACTAATGTAATAACCAATTACAGTTCGTGCACCGCTCACCCTTGATATCCACGGGCGCGAAGCCGCGGGCAAAAGCTAGTTTTATAAATAAATCTGACGCTGTTACACATTTAGTATGTTACATACATATAATTGTCCTGTATGGAAATCTAATGTAATAACAAATTACAGTTCGTGCACCGCTCGCCCTTGTTATCCACGAGCGCGAAGTCGCGGGTAACAGCTAGTTTTTTGAATAAATCTGATGCTATTGCACATTTAGTATGTTAACAGTACCTACATAAAATTTCCCAGTATATAGCGTCAGTGGCGTAACGGCTAGGGCCGCCGCCTCCTGTCTGGGAGGTCGTGGTTCGAATCCTGCCACGTACTAATGTGATTTCAAATTTAGATTTCCTATGTACGTTGATCCGACGCTCATACGGTGAAGGAAAACATCGTGAAAAAACCTGCACACACTTGCGGAGAAACTCGCAGGTAGTGTGTGAATTCGACCAACCCGCACTGGGCCCGCGTGGTAATTCAGAGTAGGCTCGAGCCCCTCGGTGGGGACGTATATGAGCTGATATGATGATAGAAAACTAATGTTAAAATATTTAATTAAAATTAAAAACCTGACTGCATGAAAACATTTTCAATCTTTTTTTTTAGCAGTCAGGTAAAAATGAACTCTAAGTCATTTACAGGATTTCTTACGAAATTTAGCATTCTAAAATCCTTCAAACCATTTAAGCTACAGACTCAGCCAAAGAAACAGACGTAAATAAATAAACATAACTGAACAATATTACCCTCCTTTTTGGGGAGTCGAATAAAGGGGTTGCAAATACTACCCATACATTAAAAACTAAAAACCGATATCAAAAATAAATTCACACAAAAGTGTGAAATAATATTTTTATAAACAAATACCCGAAATTAACCAACAACAACTGAATCACCCACCTTTGATTCAGTTATTGTCGGTTAATTTCGGGTATTTTTAAAATAATATTAGTAGGATTGTTTCATACTTTTGAGTAAATTGCTTTGGGAAGTCGGTTTTTAGTGTTTTAAATTTGTTTTTATAATTTGTGATAATGCTATCCTACTAATATTATAAATGTGAAAGTTTGTATGTATGAATGGACGTATGTATGGTATGTATGGATGTTTGTTACTCTTTCACGCTTCAACCAACATATAGGTTGGGTCCTGGAATAGGACAAAAACTACTTCTTACCTCGGGAAAACGTCTAATTCCTAGGGGAAAATTTAAAACAACGCGGGCATAGCCGTGTGTGGAAGGTTAGTCCATCTAATAAAGTTAAACCCAATCAACTACTCGCCTATAGGAATCATCAAATCATAATGCATGTGTTTCATTAACCAATACAAAGTCCTGTGGCTTCCATCATCATCTCAGCAGCATGAAAGTTAAGGAGTCAAACCTTCCATCATCAGCTCACCTGAATAACCGGAAAGAATACAACTATAGATATCTACGTACCTACGAATGTACGAATAATATTTAAAAATATATCCTTCAACTCCTAACCGTTAGGGAGTTGTACCTTCCATCATCAGCTCAGCAACATGAGATCATGACTACCAGCGTAAATACTTTTTGAGCTTTAGAAAATAAATGAGACGTAATACGTGCCTATCAAATTTGAGGGTTGCCCTCGATTTCCCTGGGATCCATCATCAATTGACTTGGTGACAATGGGATCACCTTAGGAGTATACTCTTTTGAATAAAAAAAAAAGAATTTTGAAAATCTGTTCTATTGACAGACAAATTGGCGAACATACATAAAAAAGATGCATACAGTGGAACATTGAACCTCCTCCAGGTTATAATATGTTTTTTTCTACAAGCTCTAAAGTCAGTAATAGTACATTACTGCAGCGGCCAGCAAAAGAGGCATTGATGGACGAACGTGTAAATATGGGCCGAGGTGAAGCCGAGGCACACATACGTAAGTCCATTAATGCCTAGTTGTGGCCAAGACTTGTATAGTACTTTTCTCAAATAATGCGCGGAAATTAATACTTCAATAATTAATTTTTAAAATCAATAACGAACAACAATAATTTGTCACGCGCCCAAAGTGTTCATTTGTTTTTTTTTTTCAATTTACAGCGTTCTATTTGAAAGTCAGTTCGAAAATTAAATAAAACCTTTGATAAGTTACTTCCTTGGTTGCCATGTTTCGGAGTAAAATATAGTTCCATTTTTAAATTACACGACAGATATGAGTTTACATAGTAATTTATTTGGTCGCTAAATATACTAACGACAGATATAGATTTTCATACAACTTTTGCCGACCGCTACTCGCGTGTATTTGGCCAGTACAGCAATTTCGATTTATCTCGAAGAAGATTGAGAAAATAATGCTCAAATTTCCAAGCATGCTTGAGAAAAGTTAATTATGTGATACTTGAGGTTAATGTGATGGTAACGATTAATACAATAAATTCAATATTACTTTGACTATATCTGCACAAACATGCTTGTGGAAACGATCTTATATTCAGATCAGCCTTGGTTTATCCATTCTATATTTCATTGCGAAACTAGAGTGTGCGCGATGGGCAATTTTTCGTTACAATGGTGTCGATTCGGTGTAACACGATTTAACTTATTTGACAGGACTAAACTAAATTTAAGCATTCTATCCTTGTCTTTTCGATACAGAAAGTAAAAGACAGAATGCGTAAATTTAGTTTAATCCTGTCAAATAAGTTAAGTCGTGTAACACCGAATCGACCGCACTATACAGGGTGTAACATAAAGGTGTGGTGATACTTTAAGGTGGGCTTGTACCCATCAAACTGAACAACTTTCTCCATGGAACCCATAGTCAAATCGCAAAAAAAAATTTGAACTTCCCATACTAAGTTGGCTGATCAGCTGATCGAGTTAGTATGGGAGAGCCAATTTTTTTTTTGCGATTTGACTATGGGTTCCATGGAGAAAGTTGTTCAGTTTGATGGGTACAAGCCCACCTTAAAGTATCACCACACCTTTATGTTACACCCTGTATACAAACCTTGTACTGACAATTACGAACACAACAAAAAAAACGATCGAGCCATTTTCGAGTTTTTTGAGACTAACGCACGGCAATTGATTTCTATGCAGACAACAGTTCATAAGTTATTGAGAAACTTTTCGGATACTGAAAACCGCGTTATCCAATAAAATATATTGAAACTGTACCTTTACGAAATTTTGTGCCTTTACACAAAAACGGAATATTACCGATTTGATGTACCTATATCAAAAATTATACCCAAGTTTTGCCCTACATAATTTGTTTTGAGTTATAACAAAGTCGTAAAACAAATATGGCACTTACAATTTTTCCTTTATCATGAGGTAGGTCTCAATTGTTTTGGAGAAGTTTTCGAACTGGTAAACGTATATGAGTATCAAATTGATCATCGAGTAAATAATCACTGTTATCCAGAAGACGTACATCAGGCGTCGCCACCAGTACCAACTTATCTGAAAACAAACATTTGGTTGAAAAAAGTGTGTGTGTCAGCTCCGACGCACGACTGGAGTTTACTCGTTACGTGCTTGGGTATGCGCAAGATAAGTTGCGCACAAAATAAATAATACACACATGGGGACACATGTGAACACATGTATACACTTGTACACACATGTATACACTTTTACACACATGTGAACGCATTTATACACTTGTACACACATACATACATACGTATATACAGACATACTAAAATTTAACTCCTCTTTTCGGCGGAGACAGGTATTAATAACTATACAATAAAACTATTGCATAACGTTTTGATTTTACTCCCCATGAATTTTCATATCCCGGGCTTATATATGTCGGAGGGTCATTGAAAACGCGACCAATACAAGCTCGAGATAAGTTTACATAGTTACACTTTGTTTGGATCAAACGTCAGGTATTAGTACCTGGGTGAAACCGGTGGTGGCGTGACGATCGCTTGTACTCGTGAGACGATCGTTTGTGGTAGCAAAGATGATGTATTAACGGAAGGCTGTTTGTGCTGCCACACTGAGTTGAGAATTTATTAGATCTGTGGAGAAGCCAGATTAGCTGGACGTCAGTCTCGGAGCAGACACTTTTTGACGGAGCGTCGAGCAGGACAAGTAGTGGTGATCTGTGAGCAAAACGGACGTGTCACGCCATCGCTGTGATCACCGCGTTTGCATCCATTGTTATCCTTGGCATCCTGTACAATTTCCATTGCCGAATGATCAAGACTATTGAAGAAGGACCTCTGTGATATAGCTGCATTGTTATTTCGACACCTACAACCGAAATAGTTAAGGACTGAACCACAAGGCCATCCATAACCTAACCACCACCCCCTTCGACATCAGAAGTTGGATTGTTCCCAGCGCTCGCAACTAGTGGACGACGGGAAAATGTGAAAATTGATAATGGAGCAGCGAAATAAAAACCAACTGGCAACAATTCTTCGTACTACAGAACTACATGCTGCGATTGATTGAGGTTATGCAAGCACCATCGACTACATCTGCTGCAATCATATTGCCAGCATTCAACCGGAATATACCGGAAGCTAATCCACGTGCACGGCGCTCAACTGTCGAAATCTCCCTTACGGAACGACCATTGGAATGAGGTGACAGCGTGGGCTGTGCTGGCAGCAGCGGAGATGCACGCGAGCGGCGCGTGCGGCTTCTGCGAAGTGCGTGATGTACGCGGTGTTACGAAAATCCGGTGAGTCGTACCCCTTTTGTTTTGATGGTGGTAGTAGTACGTGCGTAGTACTATTACCTAATCTGTAGTGGTGCCTACTGTTCTCTCGTTAAAGAAAGTTTCGTGTATAGACTTTCGGGAGTGTGTTCAATACTAACGCACTATTGACTTTTGTAGGCAACGCTTACGTTTACTGTATAGAACAAATATCGAGTGAGGGTAATATTGACGGGCATTGTTCAGAATGGTCATATCTTGTTATGCCAGACGAGTACGAACGATATTATGATCGATTCAGATATTTTAAATCTAGGATTGACGGTATTCTTAAACGAGTCTGTCAATAACAAAACAGCTTGACTGTCGGTAAGGATGCGAATAGAGTAGTTAGTCCCTTACCCTTCTAGTAGTGATTGCATTAGCAGCTAAAATGATGCCTTGTGGAAAGTACTCTTTCACATGCTTTCGGATTTTTACTTGTGACACAACGTCGTGATTGAACGGAAGATTTTGAACGAGGACTCATTGTAAATATGACGATTCATTTAGCTAACTAGTTTCAGGTAAACAAACCTAAACCAGGATTGAAAGTATTGAAACCCCTATAAGCATTTATAATATTGAGACTGGCATCTTAACATGGAGTAAACCCTTAGTAGCTTTCTTCGTATTGCGACTGATATCCTCGTTGATCATAGGCCAAAGTTGTTGCCTATTTTTAATAGCTTTCGTGATAAATTTGTCGAGGGCATCCTTAATGCCCCGCTATCGTGTAGACCCTATGAAGGTAGATTAATTTCGGTGACCCCAATAAAATATTTTGTTTACCAATTGTAAAAAAAAAGAATAATAACAGGGTAGTATGCGGAGTGCAGTGGTGGACGTCTTACGGCTGATGTGACGATGATACAGGATTCATGGGCTGTAGGCTGCGAATGTCATAAGCCCCGAAGCTTTCTCTTTTTGACGGCCTTATCATGCTGGTAAAGAAAAAGGATAGCATAGAACGCAAGTGTTGATAACCGTGAAAAAAAAAATGATAACAACATGCCTGAACGGAAATTGCTTCCTCTGATAGCTTGGAACATCGATTGACTTCATAGGTGGTCACTATTTCACCACGTCAGGCATAGCTAGTGGTTACATCAGGTGCATTCTATCCCTAATAAATCGAAATGACTGATTTTGTAATTCCGGAGGTTCTGTTCGAATACATCCACGTGCCATTCGATCTACGTAATGCCCCCTTGTGTTTCAACTCACGTTCATAAACGCTTTAAGCACTTGCGTGGCAACGGTCAGGTGAATCTTAGTACGTTCAAACGTTGGGGTTCATAGTTAAGTGTCCTTTAAAATATGCTCACTTCCTTAGAGTATAGTAATGAGATTTCACGTTACAAGTCCCTACATGGTGATCATTTGGTAAGAACCGAACTGTTGGGTTAACAGAGTTACGAGGTACAGCCTCCTGGAGTTGCTTCTAGGTACGAGTAAAGTAGCCTAACCTCTAAATGTCATGTTTGTCGATTACACACACAGGCTGTAATTTTATCTAAGTGAAGCACGACAACATACTAGTGATAATACGGAGAGTAACGCATCCTATTACAGGAGTTGTTAATCAGCTTGCTGCTGATGTGATAATAGACATGGGCCTCCCCCATGTTGGAGCGGTTTTACCAATTGTAAAAAAAAAAACGCTACGCTTGGCGGGCTGTTTGGCGGTACAGTATGAGCGTGAAGGACGATGTTGCTTGTCCTCAAATTTTTAGTCCCTTAGTCACTTCTTGTTAAACCCTTGGGAAGAGATGGGGTGGTGTATTGCTCTGAGGCAGCGCCACTGGCTGATTTCTAGACAAAAGCTCAGTTTCACAAGTTACCTAACTTTGTGTTGTTACAAATGGAGAAGCGTTACCTACCACTTTAGATATCAAATACCGTCAGTTATTGAGGACAGACTACGTTAAATGCCCGATAGTGACAGTATATTTGACTTGGACAGAATCGATGATGGAGAGACTGAACCTCGACCATCTACTAGTGCAGAGTAAGGACTTTTGTACTTGACCGTGATTTTAACGTTCACTAGTTTGTATTTTGAACCTTAGACGTAAACAATTTTTCGCAACTGGATGCCAATAGCCTCAGCCATTCGTAGACGTAGGCGTAAAACACCGAGTTATTTTCTCGTTGCTGTGCGGCCACAATTGTGTGTGGCGTGCGTTTGGCTTGCATGCGTATCACCGGGGAGGTGATGTTGGCAATTACCAAAATTAGGTGAAGTTCGAGATCGCTGGATAAATGCGATAATGTGGTTGGACACCGCCGGAGGGAGGTGGTCCAAGAGTCGCCAGGTAGGGTGACTGTTGTTTGTTTGGGCACCGGATGGAGGTGGCCCAGAGTTGCCAAGATGGGTGACTGTTGTGGTGATACAAAATAAGGAGCGTAACCAAACCAAGTTAGATCCCAAATACCGAGGGCCGTTCAGGGTCGTAGAGGTCTTAGAAGGTGACAGATACAAATTACAAGCTTTGAATTTGAGACGAAGTTACAAGTATGCCCATGACCGTTTACGTAGTATGTCCGAAGGTTATTTGCCTCCGGATGTTGACGATGAATCTGGTGCAGAGGCGTCTACCTCTCAATGTTAATTGTATTGACAGATCGTAACTCAATCAATTGTGTACAGTTGTAATTTTTTTCCTTATAGTTTATTTTTGTGTGTAGTACTGAAGTATTCCAACATGTTTCAGCGGTAAATGAAGAGTGCTGAATGGCGCTATATGTTTGCATGAATTGGCTGCTGCTTGTTTTGTCAGACTCGTTCTGTCATGATGTGTAGCAGGTACATTCGTGTTTTTGTAAAAAAAAAGTGTCCCGTTTACCGGCTAAAACTGTTGATGGTATTCCGTCGCCTGTACTGGCGATGATGGTATTCCGTCGCCTGTATTGGTGATGATGGTGTTCCATTGCCTGTATTGGTGATGATGGTGTTCCATTGCCTAGATTGGTGATGATGGTATTCCGTCGCCTGTATTGGTGATGATGGTGTTCCATTGCCTGTATTGGTGATGATGGTGTTCCATTGCCTGGACTGGTGATGATGGTGTTCCACTGCCTAGATTGGTGGTGATGGTGTTCCGTCACCTGGACTGGTGATGATGACTGATTGGTATTCCGTCGCTTGGCGTTAGTGATGATGATTCTTTGTGGTGTCCCGCCACCTGGATGTGGTGATGTTCAGTTCTGGTGTTCCGTCGCTTGTGATTTGCGATGATGATTATGTTCCGTTCTATGTGCCCCTAAAAGTTGTAAATGGTTGTAAGGTTTCAAGCCTTGCAGCTGTGATTTACCTTGGAGACCTAAACTGATTTGAGATTGTTTGAGTTACGATGCTAATGCTGAGGTTTATTTAGTTTACGAGAGTGAAATTATTTGGTTTTTTTGAGGCTGTTAAAATGTGTTGTTACCATGATTGTAGTCTTGAATTAAAGCTTCACATTATTAGCGTTGCTTTTATTCCTTGAGCTGTGGACCTTCCTAATGAAGGTCAGGATTGGCCGAACGAAATGGAATCTACTGGCTACCCTTTTCTTTTTCAGGTTAGTCACCCGAGGACGTGTGACTCGCAGGATGGCCGTGTCGGAGGGTCATTGAAAACGCGACCAATACAAGCTCGAGATAAGTTTACATAGTTACACTTTGTTTGGATCAAACGTCAGGTATTAGTACCTGGGTGAAACCGGTGGTGGCGTGACGATCGCTTGTACTCGTGAGACGATCGTTTGTGGTAGCAAAGATGATGTATTAACGGAAGGCTGTTTCTGCTGCCACACTGAGTTGAGAATTTATTAGATCTGTGGAGAAGCCAGATTAGCTGGACGTCAGTCTCGGAGCAGACACTTTTTGACGGAGCGTCGAGCAGGACAAGTAGTGGTGATCTGTGAGCAAAACGGACGTGTCACGCCATCGCTGTGATCACCGCGTTTGCAGCCATTGTTATCCTTGGCATCCTGTACAATTTCCATTGCCGAATGATCAAGACTATTGAAGAAGGACCTCTGTGATATAGCTGCATTGTTATTTCGACACCTACAACCGAAATAGTTAAGGACTGAACCACAAGGCCATCCATAACCTAACCACCACCCCCTTCGACATATATAAAAATTGATTCTTAAGGAGGTAAACTCCAAAAAGACAAAATGTTCTAAAACATCAAACACTTCTCTATTAAGGAACCCATTAATGACAATAAAATTAAAATCCTAACGAATATGTATTATGAATCTGAAAGTGTGTCTGCTGTCTGTTATTCTTTCGCACAAACAAATGAATCGATTTTAATTAAGCTTGTCAAAGCTAAAAGGGGCAGAGAAAAACATGAATAAATTTTATCCCGAAAACATAGTTCCCGATGGATCTGAAAAATAAATTTATTTCACTTTTTCCGAAATTTTAAATTTAACACTCACGTGCGTTTGCCGCTTGCGTACCTTCGAATAAAGTCTTAAAAAACAATACTCACGTAGGTAAGAGCTAGTGCATTTAATAAATAATTATGAATAATATGCTCATTTTTTTTTGTTTATTCACTATTGGTTAGCCCTTGGCATCATCTCACCTGATGGTATAAGTGACGATGATACCGAAGATGGAAGCGGGCTTACCAATATTCCCCAACGCAATGGAGAACTGGCTATCCTATCTTCAAGCCGGAACACATCAATGTTGTTAACACTGATGTTTGGCTGCAAGACTTAGATAAGATGGTTGTAGCTAGCCAGGCGGGCTTAGAAAATGCCCTACCACCAACCAAACCGAGTGTTACAAGTTAACCCCACCGGAAATCTAACCCGCGACCTTCTGGTGTGAAGCGTATGGACTACCATTACGCCACGGAGGCGGTAAGAATGTCAATGCCCTCGGCAATAACGACCACGTAAATTCGAATACGTTATCTCCTTTGCACTTTGCTTATACTATATATTAAATTTTTCACTTTACCCCGTCATCATTTCTGTCACAACAAAGAACATGTAAATGATCCATGAGACAGTCATACGCCCGTCGATGATGCCGATGACAAACAGCATGATGGCCACCACGTAGATCCAGTACCAGACTCGTCTTACGATATTGCTATTAGTTTTCTAGACCTCAAAACTCACTTGGAACATGAGTAAAAACTTTAAGAACAGGAACATGTAGATGATCCGGAAGATAGTCGTGATCTCGCCGTTGATGCCGACGAAAAACAGCATGATGGCCACCACGTAGGTCCATTACCAGGCTCTACTTGCGTTATTGCTATGAGTTTCGAAATCAAGCTTCAAAACTCACTTGGAACATGAGTTTCATTACCAGGCTCGTCTTCAGTTAATTCTATGAGTTTCTTAGGTATTAAGACATCAAGCTTCAAAACTCACTTGGAACATGAGTATGAACGCTAAGAACAGGAACATGTAGATTATCCGGAAGATAGTCATGCGCTCGCCAGTGATGCCGATGACAAACAGCATGATCACCACCACGTAGATCCAGTAGCGGGCGCACATTTGTCGCAGCCATTCGCCCAGTTTGAGCAGAAGGCGCGACCGCGTCTCTTGTTCGCGTTGCGCATCCATCACTGGTTGAAAAGTTATATGTCATTTTTGGCTTAGAAAACTTACAAACATAGATAAAAAGCGAAAGGGTCTTAAAAATAACCATTTGTCAACCCTTAGAAACGATTGTGCTTGGATGAAAATGTTGATATTAGTTTAGAACATGAGAAATCTTTAGAAGTGTGACGTATGTACTTAGGTGTTATAAAAATATAAGTGATGTCGCCCTTTATTCCTTTCTTTCAACCTTTACATCGATATAAAAACTTTATTTCAAAGGCTGCTTTGAAGTGTAAAGAAAATAAATTTAATACAGTTGCTCGAAAAGTGGTACTTCATATTGCAGTTTACTGAACGCAAAATTGATTTTACCGCACACGTGCTTTTTACTTTGCCACTTTTTTTAATTTCTAGCAAATAACAAATGTAATAACCAAAGAATCTTCTTTGATACTTTTGAAAGGAGAATTTTAAAAGAGATAGGATATTCCTCCGACAGTTTGCATAATGGATAGGTTCTCTTTAGGTTACATGTTTGTGAAAAAAATAGAATAAATACCACGGTATTCTGTGCCAGAAGGAGATAGATTGATGACGCATAAAGCGTATAGGTTACACCAAGCAATAGGTTACCTTTTCCAAGGAGGATTTAATGCATTCAATCTTACCCCAAGCCTTAATATAATCTGTTTATGGTAATATTAAAAAAAACTTACGTATACGTGCGTATGTGTGCCTAGCTAAAATATGGCGCAATTTTCGTAAAACGGGATTTAGTTGTTTTAGTTGTAAATACGAATAAAATAATGAATATTTAATAACATGTGTGATAAAAATATACTTATGTGTATGTATAAGGAAAAAAGTGAGATTACTCCCCCGGACATTTAAAATTAACCATAAGACACGTAAAATAAACTTATGTTTCCAAACCCTGATAGGTATGTATCCATGTATTTTGTTTATCTGTTAAGGTACTTTTTAATAATTTTACCTGTTTTCTCACAACTGTATTGATAAAAGTCTATGGTACATGGGTGTAAAAGGTAAATGACAAAGTCGTGACAATGGTTAACCCTGCGGCTCGGGCTTACAATGTCACTCGTTTGTTACTTACCTTTTTACCACCGTCTTTGGATAAAGTGAAATTATCGATATAATATTATGGTGCACATGTGACCAATGTCACTTATTGTGATTTACCTTTTTACCATCCTTGTATCATAAATAACTATTGTGAGATAAAGTCGTTGGATAAAGTGAAATTATCGATATATTATTAAGGTGCACATGTGACTCATTTCATCTTAATGATCACATAATTACCCTTCAGCAGATCTTTGCACAAATAAGTAGAGAAAACAACATTTTAGTTTTTTTTAAAGCATAATCAAAATGTCATTATTCAATCAGAAAACCACGAAAGAACAGTCTATTAATATACTTAAGTCATGAAAAATAAGAACTTCAAAATGTATCTGGAAATTATGGCAAACATGTTACAGAAAATTCAGTCAGTTACAGTTCTCATTCACAAAACTTTGCTATGAAACAGCTTTTGGGTCTCGTTTTTTTATTATTCACAATTGGTAAGGCCTTGGCATCATCTCACCAGATCGTAAGTAACGAATGAAATAAAATTTTAACAATTTAATGTCAAATTACAAAACTGTTTGTCAGGTAGACTGTCTGCCTCTTTGCCACTATTTAAAATGAGATGAAAGAACTCATAATCTGGTAAGGCTCGCAGGATGCTGCTGGATGCACAGGGTTCACAACCATTATGATTCCACTCAGACTTCCAGGTCTATAAGGAAGGCGTATGTTCTCGTCCTTCCACCTGAGATGAGTATTATGTATGACCGAATGCAAATAACTTTAAATTAAAAATTTCATAAAAAAAACGACTGCATAAAAACTGTACCCCTCTTTTTGGGAAGTCGGGTATAATGTATCCTATGTCACTCACGGGATCAAGACAAATCTAACGATATCTCGCACTCTGAAATCTATCAGGCCTTTTAGGAGATATCGTGGAATAAAGAAACATACATACATACATATATTAGACCTGAAAACAATACACTCCTTTTTCGTGGACAGTCGTGTAAAAAAACATAATTATTTTCTCACCTCTAGCCGCCGTTGAAACTGTGAGCTGCATCGGCGCTGCCATGTCAGTCAGTAAACTGGACTGCTTTTTCTGGCGTATCTCCTGGATCCACTGGCGCAGCGTCATCCAGAACATGCAGGTGAACAGCGACTTGATGACGAGGGGCACGCATGGCTCCCCCTCCGGCTGGCTCAGACCGATCTGCTTAAGGTTCACCTCCTAAACATTATCAAATACTTGTAACATTGTTATTATTGTACTTTGTATAATAGAAAATTGTTTGATAGCAAGAATGGACTATTTAGTTTGTCAATGTATGACAAAGGCAACAGGGCCTTGTGTAAAGTAGCGTAACAAATACTAAAGCGGTGGAGGGCAATATAAAGTAAATTTCATAGAAATAAATCGACATAAAAAGTATATTACCACATGACAACCCTAAAGTAGTGAGCACTAAGAAGTAAAAAAAAGAAGACAGCTTTTGCTACGCAACTCTTTGTCTATCTTAAAGCCAGAAATTATGAAATATCAGTTCTTAACATTTATTAGCTTTTGTTTACGAATACAACCCCGTACATTACACTCACTTATGCTCTCTTAATATACTAGCTGTCCCGGCGAACTACGTTCCACTATACTACCCTACCCTACCCTACACTACACTACCCTACCCCACCCTACACTACCCTACACTACCCTACACAACACTACACTACACTACCCTTCCCTACCCTACATAAGAACCTTCTCCTGACAATAACGAACTCGACAAAAAAAATAATTAGCGAAATCGGTCCTGCCGTTCACGCGTGATGCCGTGACCAAGGGAAATAGCGATTCATTTTTATATACAGGGTGTTTGGGAAGTAGTGCACAAAACTGAAAGGGGAGCCAGAGGCGGTCATTTGGAATAGATTTGACTTAATAAACTTGTAGCCTAAGTCTCACAGTTTTCAAAATATTCGCTTTTCAATTTTCAGATTTTGTATGAAAAACGCATTTTTTAAAATATGTCGTGATATTCTAAAAAAAAAAAGTTATACTACAGTTTTAGTGCAAATTACGGTAGCAACTTCCTCATTTTATCAGCTTCCAACAAAGTTCAAAAGTTGAAAAAAATACAAATTCATTGCAACAAAAAATAATGATTGCTTTCAAAAGGGTGCCCTAATGCCCATACAAATTATCAAGAAACATTTTCTTGTTTTTTTAATTCCAAAATTTATAAAGTTTTTCGCATTATCAGACATCTGTGACACTCTAGAATCATTGAATAACTTTGAATTCACAAGTTCATGCAAAAATTTCGAATTTAATTTTTTCCAAAGAAAATTTTAAAATTAGTATGGGATTCGAGGCACCCTTATGACAACAATCATAGTTTTTTGTAGCAACTCATTTGTATTTTTTTAACTTTTTTACTTTGTTGGAAAGTTGATAAACTGAGGAAGTTTTTACCGCATTTTGCACTTTAACTGTAGTATATAACTTTTTTTTGGAAAATCACGAAATATTTAACCAAATGCGTTTTTCATACAAAATCTGAAAATTAAAAAGCGGATATCTCGAAAACTGTGAGACTTAGGCTACAAGTGTATTAAGTCAAATCTATTCCAAATGACCGCCTCTGGCTCCCCTTTCACTTTTCTGCACTACTTCCCAAACACCCTGTATATAGACTACTCAAAACAAAATAAGGGCCACCTAAATTTTCTCAGTATGTATTTTAATACTGAGAGGTGGCTGTTTAGCCACGATTCAAGAAAAGTAAGGAAACTACAAAGTGGGAGTCATTAGGTTAAATAGATCCCTGGCTATGAATGTGTCGAAGAGCACAACATTCTGCAGACCCTCGGAAATTCAGTGGACTGCTCAGGTGCGCAATGTAAAATGGCAAATTTCCCATACATTTTGAGGTAAAAAAACATGTTTTTTGTTTTGAACAATCTACTGAGATTCCGAGGGCCTGCAGAATGCTTATTCAGAATGCGACAAATTTGTAGCCAGGGACCTAACCTAATGACTGTACTTCGTAGTTTCCTTCTTATATTATTATATCAGCTCATATATTATTATATTTCCTTCTTATAATTTTTTTTTAAATAATCGTGGCTGTTTTAACTTCCTCTCTGTATGAAAATGTACTACGAAAACTTAGGCGGCCCTTATCTTGTTTTGAGTAGTATAAAACAATATTATTAGCTACGGCACAATTTAATGTATCTTCCCTCTTTTTACATTTAAGCTTAGATATAAGAAGTTTTTATTATTTTTTGTTTTCTTTTTGTGTATCAATTGTAATGTAGCTTTGAATAAATGTTTTATTTTATCTATCTATCTATTATGTTTGTATTGCAGTTGTAACTTTATCATCCGTCATCATTATACAATACTAGCTCTTATTACTCAACTGTCGGACATGGGCATGCTTCTAATAAGACCAAGCCACGCTACTTTGGCAAAACTTTTTTTCAATACAGTTGCTCGAAAAACAGTACTTTATATGCCAGTTATCTGTGCGCAAAATTGATTTTACCGCACAAGTGCTTTTTACTTGCGGCTCGAGCTTACAAATGTCACTCGTTTGTTATTTACCTCACCCTTGTATCATAAATAAATTATTTCACTGTTACACAAATGAGCTTACCCTCATCCATCTTTTACATGAATTTTGTTTCGCGCATCGAGCTGGCACTAACAACCTTGAACCAAACAATATAAATAAATTAACTCACCTTAAATTCCGGCAGCTCGGTCGGTATCAGATTCATGCCATAAACGTACTCCGACAACAGCAAGAGCATCGCGTAGGTGACCAGTATCGGGCTGGTTTTAAGCATGAACGATCGCTGGTCTCGCATCAGCCACACTATATTCGCCCACATCAGGAATACGAAGGACGACCAAGAATGGAAGATTATACTCCAAGCCATCATCGTGATCGTTGTCGCTATGTACGATGACCTGAAATGGTTTAAGTTGATAAAAGTAGAAAACATTGTATCTACTTAGGCGTTGGAGAAGCACATCGAGAATTATTGATCTAACTAGCTGTTTTCCGAGGCTTCACCCGCGAGGACGTTTCTATGACCTTTTGAAGGTGCGCAGTTCGCGAGCCGCAAGCGGCTCACGAGCGTGGAAAAAAGTAGCCTTTGCGATAATCCAGGTCCTAATCTGTCTACTTACAAAATTTCAGCCAGATTCGTTCTGTAGTTTTTGTGTGAAAGAGTTACAAACATACATCCATACATTCTTACAAACTTTCGCGTTTATAATATTAGTAGGAAAGGATTCAGGAGAAAATAAAATTTGATGTGACTATGTTCCTATATCCACGAATTTATAAGACTTTTAATATAAGTCAATGACGTAATCTACAAGTGACAAGAGCGCACAGCGCATCTCTTAATGACGGGCAAAACGAAAACACTGTCGGTTATTGCAGCTTTACCTTCGACATACAACTTACCTGATGATTACATCAAAGAAGTCTAGGAAAGCTTGTAAAATCTCTTCAGACAGCGTTGGTTTCATAGGCTCCTCTGAATCTGTAATAATAATCAGGGATCAGTATGTTTCCCTCTGTCAAGTCTTTTGTACAGAAGAAAAATGATAAGATTCTTAGTTTTTGACATTTTCATGAGTTATGAATACAATTGTGTTGAGTTGTACAGGGTTATTACTACCTAATTAACCCGAAAAAGCGTCGGTGGCTCAACCGGTAACGACTCGGTCCATCTAACCAGAGGTACCGGGTTCAAATCTGGACGGCCAATGTACCAATGAGTTTTTCAAAAACTTACGTACATATCATTACCGATTGCTTTGACGGTGAAGGAAAACATCGTGAAGAAACCTGCATAGGCCTGCGAAGAAACTCGAAGGTTGTGTGTGAAGTTGACCAACCCGCACTGGGCCCGCGTGGTCGACTAAGGCCTAATCGCCCTGATTCAGGGTAGGCTCGAGCCCCTCGGTGGGGACGTACATGAGCTGATATAATAATAATAAAAAAAAAAAAACCCGAATCCTACTTATGATTATGAAACTGCTCAACTTTTATAAATTATCTGAAACGCGAGGGAAAATTTCATGCAAAAAAGCCTTACCAAACTGATGGCTTATACCAGTCGGTCTCTAACTTTTTGGGGATTTCAGTAAAAGTTTTGAACAAAATTTATGCGATTTCATGTGGTATAATTACTATCTTAACTCTACATAACAATGACGTACCTTGGTCGGTGACGACGACTGAGCCGGTGGAATCCTGGTGCACCGTGCGTGACGCAGACCGGGAATACACACTCTTCCACCTCTTCGACGGGCTTACGGCCCGTAGCATCTACACACACACAAGCTTAGTCAAAGATATAAATACGATGCATCGGGGTTTAGAGTCTGGCCAGCCAAAGTTCGACGTAAGATAACGCGACAAATTAAAAAAACCTCATGTAGTATTAAGAAAAACAATATACACTTGAGTATTTTTTTTTTCATTACCATCTATAAAACTGTTATTTGTTTAATTTGACGACAGGATAACATATTATGCTTTGTGTAATCATCATATTCAAAATACAAGTTAAAGATTCAACCTCTACGGATTCTTCTGTATTAGTGGAGCATCACCTACACTTATTAAGAATTTCATACAATACTACAAGTCAATACAACAACTTCTCGTAGATATCCCAAAAAGAATCACTTTAATTGGTCAGACTCTAATTATATTATTTTATTTTTAGCTTTCAGCCGCAGTTTCCCTTTCTTGAAACGCGATAAAATATATTATGTCATATTAAGGATTTTAATATGCTTTAGAGATTAGATAAACAATTAAGTCGTAAAAGAGGTACAAAGCAAATTTTCTAAAAACAAAAAGCTCTAGGGAAAGTGTGTTAAAGACACACACTGATTTCTAATCCTACATTGTTGGGGAAGGCGGACTTATTTTTATATCATACAGCTGCTTATTTTACATGCAAGGAGTATTTGTCATCATTTGTACTATCATTGATACTCCATTGTAACATCTATTTGAAAACTAACTAAAAACATGCTATCACAACTAAAAATACAAGTACATTTCAAGTTACACAAATAACACAAATTAACAAACGTATAAGGCGAGTGAACGAATAACACATATTAACAATAGTATAAGGCGTGTGAACGAATAACACATTAATGATAGTATAAGGCGAGTGAACGAATAACGTAAATTAATACAGGCATAAGTTTTGTTTCCTTAAACATAATAAAAAATAACAATAATAAGGCCAGTGGTTACGATAATGGCAAACATGACACGCAATGAGGTCTCTCCATGGTTGCACTGCACCCAAGCATAAAACATTTTGACGTGACAGTGGTGTTTGGACTTACCGGACTTACATTGGCCCAAAACGTTTTAAAATATAATAAATAAACTAACCTAACCAATTTAATTAAAAAATAAAAACTCGACTTCATAAAAATGAATCATATCAGTCAGAAGATCAAGACGAATCTAACGACATCTCACACTCCTAAATCGATCAAGCCGTTTAGGCTACAGGCTCAGTCAAAGAAACAGACATACATATATACTTACATACACCCGAAAAACATTAGGTACCCTTCTTCTTGGGCAGTCGTGTAAAAATATACATAGTGACTGGTACATAACTGAAATCCTCTTCGCAGGTGATTCAGCCCTTAAAACTAAAATAATTCGCAAAAAAATGGACTTCCTCAATCCCATACTAACGGAACATTACGCTTCCTCATTTATTATGCGGACAGCGATGGAGTGGAACTCCTTGCCTGCGTCTGTATTTCCCGACGCTTACAATTTGGGGATCTTCAAGGGAAGAGTGAATAGGCATAATTTCAGTTTGCGTGTACCGATCAGGTTAACGTAGTTAACGCACTCAAATTTTTAATGAAAAACATCTGATCAGCTAACTTTGTATGGAAAGTCCATATTTTTTTGAGAATTAAGTATAAGCTCTGTGGGGAAAGTTTTTAGGTTTATTAGCTGAATTACCAGCAAAGAGGTTTGCAGTTATGTACCAGTCACTTTATATACTACTCATAGATAGTGTGCTTGATCTGCACTCAATAATAATTATAACTATAAGTTAGAATTAAAGACATCTAAAACAAGAACTTAACAAAACTATAGGCAGGCTTCAAGGTAAAATTTTAAAACGTCTAATGACAAAGTCCAGTAAGATGCATGCCCTCACAAATTCCACAGCTTTACAAACATACCAAGTAAACAGAAAATAAATGGAAATACCTACGGGAGTGGTCTCACTGATGTCCTCGCGCAGTGTTTTCGTATCTATGTAAGGTAATGTTACCTATAAAAGAACGAAAGCAAGATGCAAAAATAAAAATGGAAAAGAAATTGAATCACATAGAAAATTCGTTATTGATTTGAGCATTAAGTAGGTGGGTATTTAGGATAAGCGAGCATGCAATGTGCTTGAGCAATTTGAGTATGCTGTGTATGCCAAATAGTGCCGTGATTGTACCAAACTCAACTATCTACACTAGAAGTTACTTGTACTAAAACATAAGTGCACTATGCATTAGTAATAACTAAAAGGATAATTGCGTACACCTATTTTGCTTCTTAACTAATAAACTAGAAGGTGGTATTTTACAGCTACTAAACATACTGTACCTACAAAGTACTAAATTTACTAGGTGAAATTGAAATTATTGGCCAAATTTTAAACTAAGCATTTTCTGATGAAAATGAACAACTTTCCTTTTTTTATCCACAATTATCTTGGCATCATCCCACCTGATGGTATGTGACGATGATGCCGAAGATGGAAGCTGGCTTACAACTGGGGGAAAAATGGAGTGTGGAATGTTGGATCTGTTAATATGAGAAGAAGATTTTTTTCGTTCCGTTTGTATTGGTTTTCGTGGAAAATTGTTCAGGTTCATGACTAGATTCAGAGTTTAAAGTGGGTTTTAATATTTTTGTTTGGAGCGTGGCATTGTAACAAATTGCACACGATTAAACGTATGGACTCTGATGAGGGATACCAATAAAAACCGAAAATATTTTTAAACATTTGATCCTAAAGCGTAATGTACTGGGACATATTGACCAAAAACGAGATAATTTGAGCAAACGAGGTATTTTCTCAAACTGAGATATTTGCTCAAATTATCTCGTTATACAGGTATACGCGCTGACCACGGAACACTCCGACGACGAGGTAGAGACTATGTATGAGGACATCTCTACAGCCTTACGTAGCACCAGGACCCATTATACCGTCGTTATGGGGGACTTCAACGCGAAACTGGGCAAACGAAGCGACGGTGAGCTGAGAGTGGGGCTATTTGGATACGGAGTAAGAAATGCACGTGCTCAGATGCTGGCCGACTTTATAAAGAAGGAGAGCCTCTTTATGATGAACTCCTTCTTCAAAAAGTCAAAACAGCGGAAGTGGACATGGTTGCATCCCAATGGCGTAACAAAAAACGAGATTGACTTCATTTTTTCGACAAGGAAGCCGATGGATGCAGGCAGCGCCGAACCGGTCGTCGTGGAAATTCTTGGGGGAGGCTTTTGTCCAGCAGTGGACGTTTTTCGGCTGATATGATGATCTCGTTTTGGTCAATATGTCTCAATATATTTACGATTTGTATTTGCATTCCTTGTCAAAATATAAAGCATATCGTGTGCGAAAGACTTCGAAACAAAATGTATGTAATGTATCGCCACTACACCACAGAGGTTCGTACCCATTTGGCCAATGTTTTCCATTTCAGGCTGTATAGAAAAGAAAAGGAGGAGGGAGCTTTTCGAAGCTTACGCGAACTTTTTTCGTGGCTGACTTCCATTTGTCGCGGGTTAGGGTGCGCGAGCTCGAGCGGTGGAAAGAGATGCCTCGGGCCAGGGTCCCGTTCAGTCGGGACTCCAAACCACCAGATTTCTTTGCCATCTATGTTCCAAGTGTTGGAGTTAAAATTGAGGTTAGCTACTGGCTTATTCATTACAATTCTGGTAACTTATTCTAATGGAATTTAAACAGTTGGAGTGCACTTGGTTTTATCCTATGTTCTGTACAGTTTAAGGGTTGCATACCTCAAAGAAAAAAGAAACCCTTATAGGATCACCTCGTTATTTGTCTGTCTGTTTGTCAGTCCCTTTTTCTCAATAACGCGTGGAGGTATCAAATTGAAACTAAAATAATATTATAATAAGGTCTACGGTCCCTTGGAGCTGTAAAAAAATCAAGCTTCTAAGTCAAAGTAATAAAAAGATATGGCCATTTTACGACCATTTATGTCACACATTTTGATACTTGCAAGTAAATCAAAACCTTTATGATACTTCGCGTTGACCTAGAATCATGAAATTTGGCAAGAAGCAAGGTCTCACAGCATAAGAAAAATACCGAAAATTGTAAAACTGTAGATATTTTTTTTTTGTAATTACAAACTTACATTTTTAATTGTAGAGTTGACAATGACGTACTCGTATATCGATATTTGGGAGAACATTTTCTCAACTACAAAGTTAAGTATGTCCTTCAATCCGATCTTTATATTCGTTAATGTTTGTAGGGTTTCGTACTCAAATGTGTTTTGGTGCGGAACCCTCAGTGCGCGAGTTTGATTCGTTAGCCCATTTTGGTATTGGTATTGGTAGTGGGCTCCCGTTTCCGCATTTAGACTCTTTTTCGGTCTTTTATGCGTGCAGGTATGGTTGGCTAGTCCAGCCAACCCAGCTCCTTCCAGAAGCACAGAAGTCTCCTGGGACATCGTTAGCCCAAAAGAATTTCCATCTCAAAAGATTTGAAATGTTAATATCTAACTAACGTTGCACAGTATTAAGTAATTACCCATTTGGTGTTATTAAAGCTTATGGTTTAGTTAGCGTTTTTTAAGCGTCGCCGAGTCGTTTGATAGTGAAGGAAGACGTTAACTCACAAAGGGCTCAGATAAGACAATTAAAGTTATTAGTTTCCTTTAGTTATAAAAACACTCTATAGAACCAACCACATGAAATTTAAGTTGTATATTTATTTACCTTTGGCTTGAACAGTTCCCGGGTCTCCACAGCGAGTACAAAGTAAGTAAGGAGAATGACTAGAGGACTCGCTAACGTTCCCCACTTATTGTCTAGTTCTACTGAGTAAGTGAAATCTTCTTCGCTGTAAGTCGAGTTGCTTAACGTTATGAGTTTCGTTAGACCGAAATATCTGGAAAGGAATTTAAATTAAATCATGGTCTCTGTATACGTATCGCAATAAAAAAAAACGCAACAAAATTATGGAAATAAATTGTCACACACACGCATGTGCGTACGCGCTATGTCATGTGTGTGTGTGTGTGTGTGTGTGTGTGTGTGTGTGTGTGTGTGTGTGTGTGTGTATTTAAACGTATATAAGTATGTATATCAGTCTCTGGTTCCCATAACACAGGGAATCCTACAATGGGGCCAGATGACAATGTGTGATTTGCCCCAGAATACTTACTTATTTATTACTTTTTGAACTTATCCAATAGCAAGTAACAGTGACGTTTGACAGCAGATAAGTCACCCGGACCAGATCTTAATGGGACCTCTATCAGTCTTACTCTTATATAACACACAACCATGGCGCCTCTGGGACCACATTTGCCCACCATAATTTAACAGTTTTTTCCATCTTCATGGCAACAGCACATATGCACGACACCACTTTCTTCTTTCATAACAATCAAATCTAGTTATAATACAAAATCAAACCATTCTCAATTACCTTGCCAAGTCCATCTTAGGTGGATACATCGCCGTCAGCCAGGTATTCTGATAGACTAGTATGACAGTCATATGGCACGCCATTATGGCCATAACGCATCTCCCGACCACAGCGAACCCTCGCTCGAGCTGTCTGCCCACCGCCCAGGCGGTCGCCGCCCCCATGAACACAAGGAAATATATGCCCGACGAGACGCTCGGTCGCATTATGCCGGACAACATCAATAGTAAGAGGCTTAGGTATTTCCCTGAAATATATTTTTTTGTTATTAAAAGGCTCATTTGTTTATGTTGCAAAATAACAAAAACGACTCTTACGTTAACTTTAACATCCCATAACGGCCCCACTGCTAGGGCACGGGGATCTTCCCAAACTCGGGAAGGCTGAGCCAAACACCAATGGACTACTTTTCGAGCAAATGTATTGAAAACTAAATAACTCAACTAATCCAACTAGCAGTAAAAATATTTCAAATAGCGGATTTTTTTTGTTTAAATGTGATAGATACCTAAAACTTAACTTATTAAACTATTGTTTAAAAATTCTTTCAAATAGAGGAAAATGTTTGATGTTTAAATGTGAAAAATAATAACTAATTAAACGGTTGTTAAAAATTCGTTCAATTAACGGAAAATGTGAAAACTAATAATAACTAACTATACTACTCGAGTTTTACAGTCTGCTTTTCACTTCGATTGCAAGGAAATAATAAATATTCAACCGCAATACAACAAATTTGGCTAATTTTGACAAATAATTAGTATCCAGCCACACAATTTTTCTTATTTTCCACCTCCTTCACCCATTACCAACCCTAAAATCGACGCTCCACAAAGTTGGAAATATATTATTCCACTATTTTGGAAATGGCTATTTTATTTCGTTATATGTACCTACATCTACATGATATAGGTACATAGTATTTATTTACTATGGATGTCTATGGGCACATCACTACTTACGTCAAACTAGCTTAATTCAAATCAGCATTCTCTGGACGGCCGCACTATAATAAATAAACTATTAGTGAAAATCATTTTAAATAGCGGAAAATGTTTTTTATTTATTTACCAGCGCTGACGAGCCTTGGACATCGTCGATACTTGGAGGGTGTCGGCAACTCCTCGGGGCTAGAGGCATTGACTAGCTTTTTCGACAAAAGGTATACCAGTAGCGACGTCATGCATATTGCGATCTGAAAGATTTTTTTTTATTAAGTACCTAATTGATACGTGATGAACTTATGATATCCCTTTTTAGGGGTCCGCAGTAAAATTAGTAACACTTATAGTTTCGCCAAGCTTGTCTGTCTGTCTATCCGTCGGTATGTCACAGCCGTTTTACTCAAAAACTATTATAAAGCTGAAATTTGGTAAAATCTGTAACAAAATAGATTATCTCACGTGCATGTGAAATAGAGGTTACCTTTTTTATTTAAATACTTCGTGTATTCAACTTATTGAAATTGAAAATTTAATTTAATAGGGAACATTTTAAAGCAAATTTAGTACAAATGTAGGCTTTCTTAATTGAGGAGTAATAGATGTAGAGTTAGATTTGTAAAATGTTTATAGATTAGAAATGCAAAAATAACTTTTTAGGGTTCCTTACACCCAAAGAGTGACCAACGGGACCCTATTACTAAGCTTCCGCTGTCTGTCCGTCTGTCTATCCATCTATCCGTCTGTCTGTCAGCGGGCTGTAATTCCTGAACCGTAATAGGTAGACAGTTGAAAATTTCACAAGGTTTGTATTACTATTGCCACTATAACAAAAAACGTGTTTTTATAGGTATTTTTGCTTTTGCTCTATTGTAAGAACGGTAATAATTGCAAGAGTGAAACAGGGTTACTGGTAATTAGACCGGATCCTTATAAGAGGTCATAGGGGAGGTTATTTGGGTCAATTTTGACCTCACATTGTTTTATGCAAAAGTGAACATTTTCGGAAAATTAAATATTACTTTATTTATGAAAAAACAGTTTTACTTTTTCAACAATTAATTTAAAAAAGTAATGCTCAGATTTTGTATTTTTTTCACAATTTTAAAAGTTGACACATCAGTTCTTTATAACTAATAGTAAAATCGTTACAAACTGTATCCATACAGAAACTACAGATCGTTACATAAAAAAACGAATCAGTTTTATTGTGAAACATTTTCACAAAAAAGCATTTTTTTAAATTAAGTCTGCATATTACTTAAAAAACATCTACACAAATTTCAATTTTTTCAGTTGAAGTTTTAATTACCGCGCATTATTTGAGAAAGTACTATACAAGCCTTGGCCAAATTTCTAGCTATCCAACAAGGTAAAAAAACTGCACTTAGTTTCACTATTGCAGAGAAAATGCGATAAAACCAGAGTCAGGTACTAAATAACTGAGAATATGAGTATGGAATAAAATGAATTTATGGTATTTTAATAATTAATTAAAAAATGATTTAAATTTTTTTACAAATCGGTCTCCAAGTGCCTGCCCCTATTACGTAAGCGAGGCGCATACGTTTCCGTAATTCGGTTTTAAATACTCTAGTTGTCAAATTTGTCTTAATTTGTTTTAATTTATTCAACTGTACTTATTATGCGACGTCTTAATTCTTCTATTAGACGTCTTTCTGCTGATATGATGATGTTGATGATGATGACAGAACCTGAGTTTATCATGCATATACTCGTACAGGACTTTATCTTAATGTATTCAAACATACCTCGGGAGACAAATAGCGAAACATTAAATACGGCTCGATTTTGGCATAAGACACCAAGCCTAGGTTGCGTCCGATATCCTTGACGAGGGGGTGGTCGATCAGCAGCGCCCCGTACGGCGGGAATACCACCATCCCTATGTGCCACACCGCATGCACGAAGAGCATAAGGAACGATACCACCACGTTGAGTACCAGCCATTTTCCGCTGCAGCCTGGAAAACATGTTTTTTTATGATAATTTAGGAAGAAAAGGGTAGAGTAGAATTTGGTTTCCGAATCGCATTTTTGTCCGACATACTTAGAACGTATTTAACTTCTCAAAACCTTTAAGCTTTGAGGTAGGTACAAGCTTTAATTTGAAAAGAACGTTGATTATTTCGTATTCTTCTCAGCAAACCCTTTAATTCGATATCCATATCATGGGATACATCCGCCATCTTTGGGAGTCCGCTATATTGGATTTGTTATTCATTTATTTGTGGGAACACTGACTGTAAGGATAATAACTTATTCTAACTCACTTAGGTAACCATGCATTGTCATTCAAACTAAATATGTATGAAAAATTTCAGCTCAATCGTTGTTAAGACGCCGGAACCCCATCTGTTACGATCTATATATGTACTACATAATATATTTTTTTAAATATGCTCGGAAATTTGAGCATTATTTTGACAACCTTCTTAGAGATAAATCGAAATTGCTGTACTGGCCAATGTACATGCGAGCAGCGACCGGCAAAAGTTGTATGAAATTCCGTATCTGTCGTGTTTTGCGGCCAAATAAATAAATATGTAAACTCATATCTGTCGTGTAATTTAAAAATGGAACTATATTTTTCTCCAAGACATGGCAACCTAAGGTTTAATATATATTTCGAACTGACTTGTAAATCAAACGCGGTTTATTAAAAAAAACCAATGAACACTTTGGCGCGGGAAAAATTACTGTTGTTCGTTGTTTGTCATTGATTTTGAAAAGTAATTATTGAAGTTTTAATTACCGCGCATTATTTGAGAAAAGTACTATACAAGCCTTGGCCACAACCAGGCATTGATGGACGAACGTGTAAATGTGAGGCGATGGGCTTCGCCTCGGCCCAAATTTACACGTTCGTCCATCAATGCTTTTTTTTTGGCTGGCCGTTGCAGTAATGTACTATTATAATAGTACAATAATAATTATGCATTACCCTTAGTATATGCAACATGAATGTTCAGCATTTAGTTCATTGTATTACGTAAAGATGTTGTAGATTACTACCATATAATAAGCAAGCCGACGGTTGTTGTATCTACAAAAATTTAAATAAAGAACACCTATCTACGCTACCAAGAAATCGTCGTTTTGCTGCAACAATCGGAAACCGGGAAGTGGGTCAAACTTAATTAGCCAATTATGAAGAGGACAACTTACATACTAGAGTTGCCGCGAATAGTCGCTATTATTCGACATTCTTTTGCTATTCGTCGAATACCGAATAATAATGACAATTATTCGACATTCGGCGATTACTTGTCTAAAATTAACTTTTAATGAAAAAAACTATTGGCTTAAATAATCACTTAATTTCCTCTTAAAAAAACAAAACACACTTAGTTTAGTATTAATTATTATCATTAATATTAAATGTCATACAAAAATCAGTCATGTTAAAGATAGGCTTTTATCTAATATTTAAAATCCAAACGGGGCAGATTGTGGTGCAAAAAAAAACTAGTTTTTCTGCACGATTGGGATCAGGCCGGTTGCGCTTTTTTTCATACATCAAACCTGCCTCAGAAAATTGAATATTCCTTTGTTAATGTCGAATAATAATAGCGAATTATTCGACTATTAGCCATAGAGAATGGCGATTAATCGGTATTCGACTATTCACTATTACAACTATTCGCGGCAACTCTATTACATACGTACCCACATCGTATGTAACATTGCAAGTTAAATAAAAGTTTGTAATAAAAGTACGAGATTCATACACGCTGTATGAAAAATTTCAGCTCAATTGGAAACCGGGAAGTGGGTCAAATTCAACTTGCTATAATTATGAAGCGGACAACTATGCATACCTACATACATACGAGCATTGCAAATTAAATAAAAGCTTGTATAAAAATAAAGTCACCCTCTTTGTTCACGGAGATGTACTTCACGGTTCTCCTTTCCCTATTTGAATATTTCTATTGTAGTCTCCTGTTAAACAACTGTCCGGACATTTTTAACCGACTTCAAAATAGAAGGAGTTTTCTCAATTCGACCGTATACAGGGTTACAGGTTAAGTCGACCTAAATCCTTTAGGACGATAAATAACATCTGATTTGCAACAAAAAAAGTCATATAAACTGGGGGTAGGAAATCAGCGGTTTTCAAGTTTTAACTTTAGCCCATTTAATTTTAAAATTTTGTATGAAAAGCGCATTTGTTTTTAAATGTTTAATTATTTTACAAAAAGTTATACTACAGTTGGCGTGCAAAATATAGTAAAAACTTCCTCATTTTTTCAGCTTTCCAACAAAGTAAAAAAAATACAAATTAGTTAAAACAAAAAAAAATTATTTCTCTCAAAAGGGTAGCTCAAGTCCCATACTATTTATCCAACAATTTTCTATGGAAAAAAAATCAAGTTCGAACTTTTTAGATGAGCTTATGAATCAAAGTTAGTCCATGATGCTAGAGGGTCAGAGATGTCTATTAATGCGAAAAACACGATAAACCTTGGAATTTAAAAAAAACATAAAATTTGTTTGGGACTTGAGCCACCCTTTTGACAGATTTTTTTTTTTGTTTTAACTAATTTGTATTTCATTTACTTTTTTACTTTGTTGGAAAGCTGATAAAATGAGGAAGTTTTTACCGTATTTTGCACGCCAACTGTAGTATAACTTATTTGTAAAATAATTAAACATTTAAAAACAAATGCGCTTTTCATACAAAACTTTAAAATTAAATGGGCTTTAACTTAAAAACCGCTGATTTCCGACCCCGAGTTAATATGACTTTTTTTGTTGCAATTTAGATGTTATTTATCGTCCTAAAGGATTTAGGTCGACTTAACCTGTAACCCTGTATATTTTTTTATGTGTGTTCGCGGATAACTTCTTAGTTTATGAACCGATTTTTATGATTTTTTTTTGTTGGAAAGGAGATATACCATGATAAGGAAACCAAGATGGCATCGCAGAGAAATCGAGGGGAACCTTAGTTTCCTGTTTGAAGTCGGTTTTTTTTTGTTCAAATTTATAATATTATTTGAAGTTTGTTTTTTAATATTTATTTGTGATTTAGGCTGACAAACACAATATTGACCTTTACATAGTAATTAGTATGGTATTACACTGCTTAGTTATCTGAGGTATTTTTTATAAATAAAAAAAATGTGTTATAAAAATGATGAATTATCCAGGCTTGACGTCATATTTTTTCAGGTCCATTGATGTACCCACTTTTTTGCTTTCAGTAAGATGTGGACTGTTAGTCATTTAAGTTACTTTTGACCATCTGTCAAAAACGAAATAGGGACGCGTGACGCCTTAGTCTCTCAGTGTCCTTGATGTACTAATTTTGTGACTGTTTAATTAAAAATTAAATACGCAGCTGCAAAACGAAAGAGTGATTTTTTGCAATATCAATAGAAGGGCAATTTTAAACATTTTATAATTTATTTTTGATGCATTTTCTCACCTAAATTTAGTGATTAATAAATAATTATACAATTGGGTATGCTAAATTTTTTATAAGCCATGAAAATAAAAAAACCATTTCGAGATATTTTTATTTAAAGCCATATTTTTTCATTTTCCACTCGAAAAAGTAAAAGATTGCGTAAAAAAATCGGAAAAGGACAATAACCTTCATTTGACCCCTATGACGTCACGAGTTTACAATAAAACCTTATTTCACCACTGAACGGAACGTGCACTCTTACTTGTCATATCAATTACGGACCTTGCATTTGAGGACGAGCTTTCGTCGAGCACTGAAAAAGGCACTATTTATTTATCATCCACCAAAAACTACGTTTGAAACAATCAAATATTATTAGAACGTCATTCAAATTAAATACTTAAATGGGTAAGATATTCATTAGAGGTCCAATTTTTATTGTGGTTCTAAAAAACATTTAAACTCTGAAGGCCTTGTCCATACATAGATTATGATGTTTGATGACAAGTAAATTTTGACTTTGACGTTTCGTTGTTGGCTTTGTGATAGTTTCGTTTCGGAAAAGGCAAAGGTTACTAAGACCATACAGCCAGGTCTGACGTATTTAGGCTTCCTTAGCTGTTGGATTTGTAATGCTAGTGCCGGTGCAATGAAAAAACAACAAAATAAAACTACGAATGCGTCTACCACAAATCCCGCCAAAAAACCTTTGGGAATGATTGACTTGAGTGACTTGAGTGAAATAGGGCTGTTCGTTTCATAGTAATGTGAACCGATGACGTCATCAAGGTTTCAAAATTTAAAAAAATATTTAAAAATATCTAGAGGCTTAAAAAATGAAATATTCAAATTAGTTTTTCAAAATGGTCTAAACCATCAGAAAAAAAATTAAAAAAAATACATTATTTTTTTTTAGCATACCCAATTATTATATTGAGGCCAGATGACTGTGTGGTGTGTCCCTGTAAGTATATTATTATTATTTCAAGATATAAACTTAAGCTACTCTGCTCACTTGGCACGAGGCAAAGTGGCAGGAGCACCTCCAGCGGAAGCACAGTCGGCTGGAGTTCAGTGCGACGGGGAGAGAAAGCGTCGAACTATCCGGGCATTATCGAGGAGGACTGCTTTCTGCATTGCTGCAATTATTGGTCTGCCTCGGAGATCCAGCCGCCTTAGGTGACGTTCAAGGTCGGCTGAAATTAGCCCGTTCACGGATAGGACTACGGGGATGATTTCGGTGGATTCCACTCGCCACATATCAGTAACCTCGTGTGCCAGGTCCAGGTACTTGGTCCTTTCGTCGGCATCAGCCTGCACGAGGTTTTCGTCATATGGGATAGTGATATCACCAAAAAACACCCTTGACTGCGCCCGATCCATCAACACGATATCAGGCTTATTCGAAGGAATAGTCCTATCCGTGATGATGGGTCGGTCCCAGTAGAGCCTGGCGCGGTTGTTTTCGAGAACCGGCTCCGGCGTGTACTTGTAATATGGAAACCGTCGAGATATGAGGCCATACTTAAGAGCGATCTCTTGGTGTAGGATCCTGGCTGCTTGGTTGTGCTTGTGCAAATACTCAGTGTTGGCAAGCATGGAACAACCGGAGGTTATATGACGCAGGGTCTCCCCTGTTTGACGGCACAACCGACAAACGTCCAAGGTGCCATCTTTTATTATGAACCTCCTGTAGTTGTTCGTCTTGACCACCTGATCCTATTATTGCACAGACAAAACCCTCGGTCTCCGCAAAAAGATCACCGAAGCGCAGCCAGTGCACGGAGGCCTTTTGATCTACGAAGGATCCACAAACCTACCGTGCAGCTTTTTGTCTTTGTCTTTCTTTTATTATTATTATTTTTACTTTTATGTAGTTAGCGGAAACTATTTTAACATCAAACGTACTGTAGGCAGGCCTCCCACTTGGTGGACCGACGATCAGGTGAAGGCCGCGGGGAGTCACTGGATGCGGGCTGCGCGGGACCGTTCGCTGTGGAAATCCTTAGGGGAGGCCTTTGTCCAGCACTGGAAGTCTTTCAGCTGATACGATGATGATGTGGTCAGCTACTCTATTATTTTCTAAATGTGTTAGAAATGATTCAGTTAAATACTCGCCATTGGTTGTGCTTGGATTCGGTATCGGTACTAAAGGTGCTATTAAGTAGAGCAGCAGGTAAACCAAGGAGAGGCCGAACGGTCGAAGTGCTATACCTGTAAATAAACACCAACACATATTAGCAATGGGTACTTTGCTTATTAAGGTTCCTACAAGGTAAAGGCACCCACAAGAGCCTACAAGAGCGTCGGTGGCGTAATGGCAAGGGCCGCTACCTCCTGTCCGGGAGGTCGTGGTTCGATCCTGCCACGTAGGTACCAATGTGTTTTCGAATTTCGATTTCATATGTACGTTTATCCGACGCTCTTATACGGTGAAGGAAAACATCGTGAGGAAACCTGCATACGCCTGCGAAGAAACTCGAAGGTTGTGTGTGAAGTCGACCAACCCGCACTGGGCCCGCGTGGTCGACTAAGGCCCGATCACCCTAATCAAGGGTAGGCTCGAGCCCCTCGGTAGGGACGTATATGAGCTGATGCGATGAACGGGACCCTATTACTTAGCCCACGTTGTTCTTCTATCTGTCTGTCCTACTTTCAAAAGGCTGTATTTATGAATCGTGATAGGTAGCTTAGTAGTAGACTAATGCACACCCTGGACACTTCATACAACGGGCCAGAAATAACATTTAAAAAAAAAAGACGGAACTAACAAAATGACGGCGAAATCCAATACGTTCGACAACCGAACTGTAACCAATCTGTATCAATCTGGGTGACGAGGGGCTGAGGTCGCAATCTAGAGAGCGGAAGAGAGTGTCCATACTGTATGTTAGTACTAATATATATACTTTGCCCTTAGCAACCTTTGGGAACTCACCTCCTCGTCACCCATATTGATACAGATTGGTTAAAGTTTGGTTCTCAAACGTATTGGATTTCGCCGCCTTTTGTTTGCTCCGTCATTTGTTTTTTAGAAATGTCCGGGGTGTGCTAAGGGGCTAAACCGAAGGATAGGCAGCAGCTTCCTATATATCCGCTTAATGTGCCACCACATTACATCGCGATCGTAAACCCGCCTGCCAAGCGTGGCGATTACGGCAAAACCCCCCAACTCGCGGGAGGACTATGAACAGCAGTGGACAACATTTGGTTGATGTGATGATGGTCATCATCATTACATGCCAAAGCATGCTGATTAGTAGGTATTAGTAGTAGTAGAATAGTGTGACCCCTTGAAGCTATGAAAAAAATCAAGCCTTTTAGTCAAAGCAAGTTCCGAAGTCAACAAGGAACCCTTATAGTTTTGCCATGTCTGTCTGTCATTCCGCGGCTTAGCTCAAAGACTATTAGTACTAGAAATCTATAATTTGGCATGGGTATACGTTTAATCACGCCGACAAAGTAGTAGAATAAAATTTAAAAAATAATAATTTTAGGGTACTTATTTCCCTTGCATGTAAAGAGGAGGTGAATTGTTTTTTATTGAAGCTGCGGTGTATCCTTGAAGAGGTCTTTTAAAACTACTGAAAGTTCGCTAAAACAATTTTTTGATTAGAGATTGGTTTACGAAATTTTACGCTTTAAAGTGCTAATTTTTGTTCTAGCTAAACCGCTATTTTAGGTAGGTATCTGGAAAAAAATGGGCATATAATCAATTTAAAAGGAAAACTATTACGGCTAAGTAGGCTTTCTTACTTAAGGAATAATAGTCGGCCAACTTAAGGTGTGCAGATGGATTTGTAAAGATCATAGATTTCCCATACAAAATGTTCTATTACTAACTAAAAAAATATATTAATTTTGTTTTTAAAATACACATTTTTTTAAAGACTACGGAATCCCACATTGCGCGTGGTTCGACACCCACTTTGCCAATTTTTATCACATAATATTTTTATACTCGCAAATAAGTCAAAACCTATGCATAGGGTTCTTTGCGTTGATCTAAAACCATGAAATTTGGCAAAAAGCAGGATCTCACAGCACAAGTAAAGGAATAAAATTCGAAAACTGAAAATCTGTAGTTATATCACATACAAAATATGCGATTACAAACTTACACTTGCAGGTGAAGAATTGGCCGTGACGTATATCGATGTATGGGAGAACATAGGGAGCGCAGGGCCGGTCGTCATGGAATTCCTGGAGGGAGGCCTTTGTCCAGCAGTGGACGTTTTTCGGCTGATATGATGATGATGATGATGATGATAACATACTTAGAACTTACAAAAAAAATAATCATGCCGAAAATTAAGAAAGGGACGATGACTGCTGGTCATTACTTAGTACATTAGAGTAAATTTTTGTCATCTGACACAAACGACATTTTGTTCTAAAAATGTTTGAAATACCTAGGTGTGAAGTAATAGTTTTTCAGCGTCATTAATGAAAGTACTCAAAAATTGAAGGCTTAATGAAAAAAAAACGAGTAAGATTTTTTCAAGTTTCAGTAGCAGGGTAACTTAGTGATCAAGAGTTCTTAATTTATTTTTAATGCTGTCACTATCTCAATTCAACGCGTTGTCTTTTGTGTGAAATCTAGAGATCGTGTATCTCTACGTTTACGCAATCGCGCCTCCTTCATTATTACTCACTTGCCAGCGAGAATCGTATTAAAAATCTAAGTTCAAATTCAAATTAGTAAGTCGTTCGAAAGCTTTCCGAAACAGTTGAGTTCTATTCTGTTGTGGACCGCGAGCCAGGACAGAGGTCCTTTTTATATCTTTTTCTCATGGCAAGGGTGTATTTTAAATAGTGTTCTTTGAAAAACCCAATAGTAAGTCAGTCGAAAGAGCATATATGTATTTTACGACCTGAATAAAGATTAAACCTTCAGCAATTTCAATTCGTATAAAAGTATTTTACTTTATTTGGTACCTGTTCTACCTGCTCTACGTAGCTTACGACGTCATAGAAATAAATAAGTATCACTGTTTTAGTATTGCGGAGAGGTGTGGTGGTACGGAACCTTCAGTGCGCGAGTCCGACTCACACTTGGCCGGTTTCAACATTTCTTGTGCCAACGTGTAAAGTATATCATGTCACTAACAATAACGGTTGCAAAAAAAAATAGCGACGAAATTTCAAAAGAAAAACAATAGGAAATATAAGTCGAAAAGAAAAGGCAACAAACGATTAGTAATGCCAACCAGACATGATAAATCAAGCTCTGCGTAGGTAGGCACAAGCATTGGGAAAGTTGCGGCAAAACAGACGAAACCTGCGTGTTCAGGATTGATTTCAGAGGAACCTTGAGCTGAACATGATTGAAGAATTAATATAAACTTCAGCGAGACGTAAACAAATATCTCGTTCAAAACTGATTTTTCAAATCTATGTTATAATATATTTGACGTCGCTTCTAAACACAATTTAATAACGCCGGTTAACAGAGGGCGGGCGGCACAAATGGCAGTTACCACATATCAGGAGTATCATAAACCCAAGCAGCAAATGGACGTGCTATAATGGTCGAGAGCACGTTCTTGTTTTCGCTTTAAGTTCTATAAAAGTTCTTAAAACAGTCGAGTAAAAGTGCTGTAAACGTTTACTCGACGCGAAAAAGGCGCAAATTATTCAGACTAAAGTCCTATTAAAGTGGAATAAGCGCTGAGTAAGCAGCAAAAAGATGCTGTAAGATTTGAGTAAAAGTGGTCGAAAACACTAAGAATGTTTTAAGAGCAACCAAAATGCGTATATAGGATATTTAGTTCAATAAACGCAATTGATTTGCTATTATACAGATAAAGTGTGCTATAATAGCAGCCGAATTGCTTTTATTCGCCTTTTTAGTTCTATAACAGCGAATAGAATGCTTTTACTCGACTAATAAGTGCTGTAAACGATCTTAGGGAGGCTTTTATACCACTAAGTTAATGAAAATATTCAACTCAACGAGTGCGAAGTGCTTGTGTGCTAATTATTTGTAAAACAAGTAAACTATATTTCAAAGGCAATATTACCATATTATTAATAATATTAAATTATCAAGTTTTTGAGCAATCAATGTGTTTATTTTTACTGTTCGTGTAGCTACTCCAAAACATCATGCGCAACAAGCTTTATTGATAAACCCAAAGGCATTTTTACATAAACATTCATGCGCTGCCTATTTTCTTAAATTTGACGACTAAGTTATAAAATTAAATATATTTTAAATAATTATCTTTAATGCTATGTCCATATTGATAATTTAGTTGCAGTTACAGCTAACTTATTCCATTAAAAGTCGAGTAAAAGTGCTGGTCACCACATTTATAGCACAAGGTGTCGCCATGATAATAGGATTTAGGGTTCGCTTGGTACGAGACCAAAAAACCAATTTAATTAATTATGATTATTTTTCTTTAAAGGAACATCTTATTTCATAAAACAATGCCAGACTTCTTGGATGTTGATACCTTTCTTAACAAAGATGATTTAAAACAACTTGACCAATTCAGATGGCCTTGGAAGGAAACGCATTTTATATTATCAGATAAATGTAACGGATGTGGCCTTAGGACAAACGATAACTCAAACCGAAGAAGGTTTCACTTTGTTTTACCTGACATTAAAATAAAACATTTACTAAATACCGGTTTCTTTTGGTGTCGAGGTTGTGCTTACTTTGCTGTTTATGATCATTTTACGAATGATGAGTGTTATTATTGTAACTAAATATTTTTACAACCCTAAGGTGAGTGTAGTACGAACTTTACTCAGGGCGTTCGCAATGTCACGCGTGATCATGGTGGCCAGCTCGGCTCATGTCGTGCTGTTTTCGAAGAGGAATTCGGGCTTTGAGTAGAGGTCAAGTTACGCTGGAAACTGGACTTTCTTTTTGGCTATAGCAGTCGGGTTCTTTTTATAGGGGTTCTATTTTATTTAGATAGATAGACACAACTACAACACTACGAGATGTGTTAATAGATTATACCTCGTCTGGGAGCACTTTTATACTCGGGAAAGTCCCTAAAACTTTTCTGCAGTTGCCCTTCTCGCTCGCATGCTCAAATTGTCGACGGGGAAGTCCCAAACCTCGAAATAAGAAAAACAATTTTGAACTTAAATTGTATGACTATAAAGTTGTTTCTTTGAGGAATCGTAAAAAATAAGTGGTCGGTTAATTTTGCTTAGTAATGCAGATAATAGTAAACCTTAATAGTTTACAGTAAGGCTGGAATTGAAAAAATACAGCTCTTTTAGTAATGACATTTTGTTAATACTATGTCTTCACAAGTAGTTATCTACAAGCCAGTTTTATTCATTTCAGTTGTGAAGTGAGCCATCATGACGTGGGTTGCGAAATTCGTTTTGTTTATTTTGAATATTGTGATGTGCGTGTAATTTTTATAATTTAAGAGTTATTGTGTTACTTGAGTCTACGGAACCACTTAAAATACTCGGACTCGCGCTTGGAAATTCACTAGCGTTACTTGCAGAAATTAAGTTTTGCTGAATCAGTTTTGCAGAGCATTTCATCTGCTCCAACGTTTTTTTAACTTTTTTACGAAAATGGCCGCTTTTTTTCAATTTCTTCCATTTGTTTCCATTTTGATAGCAAAATACTCGCGAAAACGTCTTTAAGGTATCGATCAACAAAATGGACGGACTTGTGCTGTTACTGTTTCCCAGAACTCTACAATACTACTTTAAACTGAGTAAATATCGTATAAAAGCTCTTAATTACACTACAGCTCCTATACAAACGTTTTTAACTCTATTATACGAGTTAGTCTATAAGCGTGCAGTAACAGCAGCAATGTTGCCATAAGCAATTCGATTGCGTTTATAGAGCTTTTATAGAAACATAAAAGAGAGCTGAGTAACGGCTGTATAAAAGCACCCAATTCAGCGAATCAGCTATTCTACAGCTATTATACGACTGTTATAGATCAAAAGATCGAATAACGAGTATTTTAGCCACTTTAATTCAGCATCTGCTAAAAGGTGGAGTAAAAGTGCTAAAACATAGTGCTGTAAACGTTTATTCGACGTCCTTAAAGCACACATTAGCAATATTGCCAAATAGTCGAGATAACCGCTATTATACGATAAATGGGTGTTTTAAGAACAGTTACTCGGCTCTTATACGATTAAAGGCTGAGTAAACAAATTCTTATTCGACTATTTTGCTGCTTGGGAAGAAAGCTAGCATTTAGGGCTATAAAAAGTCGTAAAAAATAACAATGTATAGCGGTGCGGCTGCTACTGCGACTCGTTCGAAATGCCACTGTAACATTTCGACGAGGAAAATTCGTTCCACATCGTATGTTTAATATTTCGGTCCAATCCCCGTTCGTTCGAATTCTTTACCTACGTCCCGCTGATAGCTCTACTATGTTTTAACTGTGGCGTCAAACGACTGACTGAATTTAGCTCAAAGTGAACTATCATCATTATTATTATCATATCAGCTGAAAGACGTTCACTGCTGGATAATGTCCTCCCCCAAGCACGGGGGCACGGGTCTCTTTCCAAGCTGGGGAGGTTTAGGCAAGTCCGGGTTTGTGCAGGTTAAGGGCTATTGGCGAACCTCACTGGCAGAAGCGAGCCTTGCGAAGCATGGAAACGGTCGAGAAAAATCCCACTAACATTCAAAGTATTCAAACCCTTCTAGGTAAATGGTAATCACCGTGCTTATGGTCAGTTAACCTCCGTGATCAACCCAACCACGCAATCACACTGCGCCTACGACCACTATGACGAAATATAAACCCTCTGAAACGAAATAGAAAAATCAACACGTTGACCGATTCCTTGAAGATTTTTTCGCGTTTCTGTTTACAATATCACTATCGTAAAACGAATAAACTCGTAAGTACCTTTCATTAGAATTTTCCAACAATGTAAACAATAACCTGACCTATAAATAAAATTATTTATTATTATTATTTTATTTTATTATTCACAATTGGTAAACCCTTGACAACATCTCACCTGATGGTAAGTATTTCTTTATAAAACAATTGTGATACCAATGTTTTCAGTTATTAATGTTACAAATATTAATTTGTAACGTAAATAGCCAAAAACATTGGTGTCAGAATTGTTTTATATAAAAAAAAATTGGGTTGGGTTATTGTTGGAAAATTCTAATGAAAGGTACTTTAGGTACTTTCCGAACTTCTAGAGTAGCCATCACTTCTCGCAACAACTGATAATTGAGTTAACATACGCTAACTATTTAGCAATTCATTGCCATTTTTATAAAGATAAAAAAATTTATCTCGCAGTCAAGAAAGAGGTGACAAATATATACGTCCCCCCCCCCCCCCCCCACCGAGAGACTCGAGCCTACCCTGAATTAGGGCGATCGGGCCTTAGACGAACACGCGGGCCCAGTGCGGGTTGGTCGACTTTACACACTACTAGCGAGTTTCATCGCAGGCGTGTGCAGGTTTCCTCACGATGTTTTCCTTCACCGTAAGACCGTCGGATAAACGTACATTTGAAATCTAAATTCGAAATCACATTGGTACGTGGCAGGTTCGAACCACGACCTCCCGGACAGGAGGCGGCAGCCCTAGCCGTTACGCCACCGACGCGCCTCTACCTAGGCTCATATTATAATTATGATAGAGGAAGGTTAACACTTGGGTGCTGCATCGTTATATGACTTAAGTTTAATTAAATCATTATGTTATGACTGAATTGAACAGCCCTGAACATTGGCTGTTAACAATCGCCTAGGGATTACAAACCTAGGGAACACATAAATGAGTTAAGTCAACTATCGCATGCACGTCTCTTTTGATGCTCGTTGTTTAATTAATCATCCAATTACATTAAAGTTATAATTGCCTGTTGTCGCACTTGCCATCTAAATAAAATGTGTAGGGATCAAGTACGTTTTAGATTATTGCTGCAATTGAGATTTATTATATTAACTTTTTTGGATAGCTATTGATTCTACTTAGTGAATTTTACTATTTAAAAATATATTTATTTTTTTATTTCGATTACTAAAGAGAATATCAACTGTCAATTAAGATTTCTATAAAACTGTGTTATGCCGTTTTGACAAAATCATTACAATTTCTGCATTGAAAGTAAAATAAAAAATGTGTTGATATGGAGCACAAACCATAATGGAGCGACGACGTTTAACTCGAGAAGAGATGATGAGAGCCGTTGGAATGTAGGAAGCTGGTTCCAGGCAACGTACAGTGGCGGTCGCTCTTGGCATTAGAAAGAGCTTTATAAGCCGCCTCTGGACACGCTATTGTAACACGGGCAGCGTGGCCGAACGACATGGAGGACGATCACGCATCACCACTCGCAGACAGGACCGGTACATCCGAATTACTCCTCGACGGAATCGTACCATGACAAGGTTTACAACAAGTTTTTATTGGTTACAAGGCTTCACACTCTTCAGGCCTGTTACTAAGCGATCAGATCATCCGAAATTGTTTACGTGAAGTGGGTCTGCGTTCTCGAAGGCCACTGCCTGCAATCGTACGACCCGTTTACAATGGGCTCGCGAACACAGAGATTGGGAGGAAAAAGATTGGCGCTGTGTGTGCTTTTCCGATGAATCGCATTTCGGTATAAGGCCGGATACAATTAAGACGTACTCGAGTTTGGAGGGCTTCTGGATGACAAGAACCGCTGAGATTTTGCCAGAAAGTTCATCCATACAGTATTTGGATCAGAGGAAGAACCGATCTTGTTTGGATCAGGTTCAACATCAATGCTCAGATTTACGCGGAGAGGATTTTTTTAGATGTAATTCAACTAATGCACGATAATGCACGTGCACACCACAGTTAGAGTGGTAACACGCACTCTCGCCGAAACTCACATCCACGTTCTGCCTTGGCCTGCTCAATCGCCAGACCTCAATCCAATTGAGCACGCATGGGATATGCTCAAAAGAAGAGCCAAATCGCTATGAATGTGACAGTTATTAATTTTACAATCTTAAATTAAATTTAAAATCATAATTTTTCGTATTTTTTTTTACATTTAACTGACGCTGTTTCCTTGGGTTAATTTCCTACAATTTGCAAAAACTGCAAATTTTCTTAATTTTTTCAATATATAAGGGCACGTTGTTAATTAAAGAAAAAGCCGATCTGAACGAGTAGATTTGGGAAAAATAAAGTAGATACCTTTTATTGCAAAAAAAAAAACCTGATCCTTAGACACTTTTGAGTAGTGTATAATTAATTTTAGACAATAATGACAAAAAAAATCATTTTTTCAATTCCCAAAAGAAAAGCACCGAGAGAAGCAGAGATTTATAGTATACTTGTACTATTATTATCATCTGTGATTATTATCATCTGTGGTAATACTTACATCTTTACAAATATTATTAATAATTACATACACCCGGGAAAAATATATCCTATGTCATTGAGGGGATCAAGACGAATCTAACGACACCTTGCACTCCAAACTCCAAGCCGTTTAGGTTACAGGCTCAGCCGAAGCAGTAAACATATATAAATATACCCGGCAAAAATGTATCCTATGTCACTGAGGGGATCAAGACGAATCTAACGACACCTTGCACTCCAAACTCCAAGCCGTTTAGGTTACAGGCTCAGCCGAAGCAGTAAACATATATAAATATACCCGGCAAAAATGTATCCTATGTCACTGAGGGGATCAAGACGTATCCAACGACACCTTGCACTCCAAAATCCAAGCCGTTTAAGCTACAGGCTCAGCCGAAGTAACAATATACATACACCCGGGAAAAATGTACATACACTCACCCTACCTCCTTTTTGGGCAGTCGTCGGGTAAAAGTGTAGGAGTAGGGAATGCAATACCGGGATACCGGGATCCCGAAATACCGGGATCCCGCACCAATTTTGCGGGACCAGTCCCGCGCCTAAATCGTGCGGGATCCCGCGGGATTTGCGGGACTGCGCAGCGACATACGGCATAGGTATAATCAGGAAAGAAATGAATTTGTTGGAGTCTGGTGGGCTCAAAGGTGAAAATCTGCAATGCGTCTACAATGCGGTATTAACAGTTGTGCCTAGCGTTGCCAGGCGTCCGGATAAAGCCGGACAGGGTTAGGCTTTTTGGATGCATGTCCGGTCAAATTAGATGATGTCCGGCCTGTCCGGTTTTTGTTAGGCTTTTTTATATTTCGTGAACCTCCAGTCACCTGGATATTCGGGCGAGCGCGCCGTCGTGATAAAGTGACTCACGGGGACGGCGCTTCGTAGTCTGATTATGACCTCGTCTAAACATACAGATTGACTAACTAATGCATTAAATTTATTCATGTCTAGAGCGGGCTTTAAAGGAGTCCGGACTTTTTACCCAAAAGTCCGGCTTAACTTAGTAGTCTGTCCGGCTATTCAGTTTTAGGACCTGGCAACCCTAGTTGTGCCCACCAGCGTGGAAGCGGAAAGGGCATTTTCTGCTGCCGGATACCTAGCATGCAAAGTAAGAAGCCGTTTAGCTGACAAAACTATTGACACGCTATGTTTCATGCGCAGCTACTTCCAAAATAATGGATAATTGTTTTTTGTTCATTTGTAATAGTTATTCTTATTTCTAATTAGTGATTTTTTTGATTACTTATTAATTGTTTCACTTTCACAAAACTATTGAAACGCTATGTTTTATGTGCATTTGCGCAGAGCTCCTTCCTAAATAATGCATAGTTGTATTTTGTTTGTTTGTAATAATAGTTTTTGACCTTTGTTTGAAACTGTTAATTCTGATTAATTATTTGATTACTTAATAAATAGTGTTAATAATATTTTTAGTTTCATTTTAAGCTCTATAGACTCGTTTATGATACAAGATTCCTCTCTTTTTTCAATGACTTTCAAAAAACATGCGGGATCCCGCAAATACCTGGATCCCGCGGGATCGAACCTCTCAATCCCGCGGGATCCAGCAATTGAAATTTTGCTGCGGGATTGCATTCCCTATGTAGGAGTAATCGCCTATAAATCATATAGGTAGCTATTAAACGAACGTAAGTATTGACCTAATGTTGCCTGTTGAGTTAGACCCACGTTACAATCACTAAATCCATCGTCTTCATGACTTATCTCTCAAATTTTTTTCCTTAACAAAATAACGATTGATGAATGATACTCTGCAAATATTGATATAACAGATAGCCATTGTGTGTAATGTAAACTTTAGTTAGCCTTGTCATACCTTGTGACGTCACGGCTAGCAAGCGAACAGATCTGTCTTAATTTACACCCAAACAAATATGACGAGTATAGTTGCGTGGGAGGCCGGCGCGGCGCGTGCCGTCGTCGTAGAGTCGCATAGAAAGGTGGAAACACTACCAATAGATATTGCGGGAGCATTGCACTAATAATGTCAACGATCGCCATGAATATAGGGCAAGTTTTTAGAGATAGCGGGACGGTAAAATTTATTACAGCGATCCGACAAACCACTACAAAAATAAACGTTTTGAAATAGAACCAGCCAAGTGCGAGTTGGACTCGCGCACCGAGGGTTTCGTACCACCACACCTCTCCACACTTATAGAATAATAAAAGACATCAACGCGAGCGACAGAAAAATGCTGGTTTTTATTTCATTAAGTTTGGACTTCTTAGCGTGAATACGACATACATTTACCGGTTTTTATTGTTTGTAGATTTGTACTATAATTTTACAACAAGTTTCATGATTGTATATGTATGTATTGCCGTTTTTAGGGTTCCGTACCCAAAGGGTAAAAACGGGACCCTTTTACTAAGCCTCCGCTATCCGTCCGTCCGTCTGTCACCAGGCTGTATTTCATGAACCGTGATAACTAGACAGCTGAAATTTTCACAGGTGATGTATTTCTGTTGCCGCTATAAATTAGAAAAAGTGAAAAAATAAGGGGGGTCTCCATACAAAAAAGGTGTTTTTTTAAACATGAAGAAACTAGCGCCATCTAGTATGATGGTTTTTGAAACATGAAACTAGCGCCATCTAGTATGATGGTACGGAACCCATGTGTGCGGTTCTGACTTACACTTGGCCGGTTTTGTTACGATACCTACTCGTAGAACAATTACTAAAGGCCTTTATAAAAACAATTATCTCCTTATTTTTAATTGTTACTATTTATTAGTAAACGCTTCACAATAACATGAATTCTGTGAAGTTTTCCGCCGGATACCTATTACGGTTCAAAATATACAGCCTTTTAAAAATAAAAGATTGAGAACCTCGTCCATTTTTTTTAATTCGGTTAAAAACCGGACGTAAAGACGGACAGCATAGGCTTAGTAATCCGCTGTCTGATACGGAACCCTAAAAACTATACTATAGACACAAATCAAAACAAAACAACAAATTAGTTAACATAAATGTATCTAGATAATATCGTCAAAGACGTTTTTATAGTCACATAATTACTTAGTATAGTATAAAACCTAATAATTAGAGGAATTATCGAAAATCGTAACACTATATCACTCTTACAGAAATCTAAATAATTATTATTTTAGAATTCACCAGCTCATTGATTTGTAATGAATAATGATGCAAGCGACAAAATCAACAAAGAAGGAAGCACTATTTTAATGAGGAAATGAATCACTTTCTGGGAAATCACGCAGCGATACCAACACATTGCAACTAAAATCACAGATTACTATACTAGTGCTAAAATACTGACTGCTGACTGACATCAATACCAGCCAAGCTAAAAATAACCAAACTTTAAACAAAAATTCCAGGGCGAATTGATGCTAAATACGTTTCGAAAACCGAGAACAATAAAATTTGTAAATGTTAAATAAAGTAGAAAGGTCATAAGTATTAAGTAATCTACCTTTGGGTAAACTACCTATAAAATTACTAGTTAGTCATCCGTTAATTTCTAATCTAAAATTACGATAATCCATGCGATTTGAAAATAAAAGTGTATATTTTGTGGGCCATGAAAAGAAATTTGATAGAGGAGTACCTATTTCACTATTTCTCAAGCAACTTCTACCGATCTACCTACTTAAAAATAATTTAAAAATTATATTTAGCTGTTAGAAATTAATTAAATTAATGCTTGTTGTGAATTGTGAATAGTGGTTGGCTTAAAATAACGTTAGGTTAGCCATTCGAACTAGCGCAGAAATAAATAAACGGTTCCCGCAAACGGAGATTATCACTTTCCCGCGCGAGATTCTTATAACGTTCAATGTGTACGGTAGGTAAGATACCTTTTTTTTAGAATTTTACCAAATATTTCAGTTATTATACATTATTATAAAAGTTGGTACTTGTTCTTAATGGTAAAAATTTGATCGACATCCTTTCAAAATATTTTTTTTGTATAACAGGTACCATGTTTTTGGGGCACGGGAGTGCCCCCGCCAAGACGAGCACGGCCGTACCATACTTTTTTCGAAGCAACTTACGGTACATTTAAATCCCTTGCATCTTTGTTATGGATATAGGTAGAAGTCTGCAATTGTATTGACTAATTAAATAGTAGGTACTTACTGAACCTTCAAAATGAGGATAAAAAAATCCTCTAAAAAATAGTTCGTACAAAAGAAGTGAAATCCCAACAAAAACGTTCTGTAAAAACGTGGCAAGTCAAACTGAATAAATGAAAGCGAGTGACATATACAGGTTGAGATTTTTTTAAAGGTCAGTATGGGGAAATTCTAAACTATAAGAGATAGAGAAAAACGCTCTTAGAAACGCTGAAAACGCCGTGATCTCAATTTTTAATTAGACTCTATATCAAAGTACTGAGAAAAGTGTCTCAGGGTCTAACGTTTGTGCATAAAATTGCACGCTGGGTCTGAGTTAATACAAACCATTATTGAACCTGGGCCTAAGGAGGTTAGATAGAGTATGTTAGTACTTAGACCAGCTGATTGAAAATTCGACGTAATCCTTTTAAACTTAACTACATCTAATTTAGAACAAAAAGTTACATTAACTAGGGGTTGAAAATCAATGGATTTCGAGTTAAAACCCACTACTTTTTAAATTTTGTATGAAAATAGCACTGATTGTTTCTTCGTGATTTTGTAAAAAAAAAATATACTACAGTAAGCGTGCACAATTCGGTCAAAGTTCCTTATTTCATCAGCTTTCCAAAAAAGTATAAACGATCCAAAACATCAATTTAATAATAACAAAAAAATCTTTTAAGAAAGTGCATCAAGTCCCATACTATTTTTTTGGGAAAAAATCGGATCTCAATTTTGTCGATTAGCTTGGGAATAAAGTTAATCAAATGATGCTTGAGTTACTGACGTCTAGTAATGTGAAAAACATGGTAAAATTTCAGATATTGAAACAATTTTTACTAATCATTAAACCATTTTTATGGTTATATCTGTATAGGACTTGATGCAACTTCTTAACAGAAATCATTATTTTTTGTTATTATCAAATTAATGTTTTTTTTTTTACTTATGGTGTTTATATAAAAAATGAGTTTGTGGTGAAATGACAAAACACGTCCGCATTCTTTATTTATGTTCTCCAACATATAACGAAACCAGTAATTAATTATAATTTTTTTTGAACAAATCTCTTCTCAGAAATTAGAACGTTTGGTCAATTTTCAGTAATTAGAAGGCCATTTTCTCGTAACAGGTTGAGTTTGGGCAGCTAAAAAAAATACGTGTCCGTTATTTTAGACTACTCTATAACATATATCAAAATAAATCAAATCGGAGTCGGACAGTTGGGTACCCGTCCTTGTTAGTCAATTTTACTGGTGTAATTTTCTTAGTGTTAAAAGTTGATAAAAAAATGATATGCAATAGCTTTACCGCGGCAGTCCCCGAGTGCCACACGTCCTTTTTTTTATCAAGGCTTGGATTTTGACTTTATTAACTAATGATTGTTTATTTCTTGATTTTTTACAAACGAAATTACCTAATCACTATTTTATGACTATCAGAAAGAGTGTAATTTGCACCTATTTTGAATAAATATCTTGAATCTACCAATTTAAGATGTAGATATGTGGTATACATATACCAAGGGATTCTACTGGATTTTAATTTATCTGAATAATCTCTTAGTATCTATCTATCAGTAAAGTGGTCTAAAACTTTTTTATCGCTCAATCTGAGACGTCGTCAAACCAATGATCTGATTACGCTTTCTCTATGCAACAAAAATATTTAAAAGCTACCAATAAGAGCCTATTATATACCTGGCAGTAGGTAGGTTAAAAACGATGAGATCATTGTAGTAGGTCGTCAGCGAGCTGTTGAACTGCGCCGACCTTGGCGGCTCTGAATCAGGAGCTCGTCTGGTGATAAGGTAGCGTGATTCGCTGCTGAATACTAACTGTGTCATTTTAATTTACAATATTATGACAATAGATGTTATGCATTAATTGAATCACGATCAAGGAGTAAAATAATTTTCGAAAAACCTAAAAACCTAAAAACGGTACATACAAGCTAGATTTTAGGTTCAAATTAAGAAAAAAGTTTTAACTATTTCGTATTCTTCTTAGCAAACCCTTTCATTTAGTACTCATATCATGGGGGTGCACAAAAATAACTGATCCGCCATCTTTGGGAGTCTACTATATTGGATTTAGAATGACGTCACTTAGCTCACCATGCATTGTTCTCCAAACTTAACGTCTATGCAAAATTTCAGCTCAATCGGAAACCGGGAAGTGGTTCTAATCCTAAACTAACAGACAGACAGACGGACTAACTAACTAACACACGGAAAGCTAATATAAAGCTTGTAATAAGATATGAAAGCATTCGTATGTGTTGGATATGTATCCATAGTGAGTTAATAAAAAACGAATTGATTAAAAATTAGAAACCAGACTGCATAAAAGCTTAACCGCTCTTATTTTCCAGTAGGGTAAAAATATATCCTATGTCACTCAAGATTTAAGATTCAAGATATTTATTCAAAAACGGTGCAAATCACACTCTTTCTGGTAGTTATAAAATAGCAGGGTTCGAGGATATATATATATATATATAAATATATATATATATATATATATCCGATATATATCAAGGCATTTTTAGTGATATATATCAAAATAAACTTTCGTCTTACTAAAAGTTCTTGCTGTTTAACTTTGGGTATCAATTAAATGGTTAGCATAATATTGTTATTTCTGTGAGCAGAAAAATATAATCGGTCAGCAGAAATAGCTAATCGGTCAGCAGAAATAGCTAATTGGTCAGCAACTCATGGTCAGCAAACATTTCAAAATCAATCAGCAATTTATGTCATTCTGGATGGCTGTAATTATTTTAAACATCCCCGTACTACACTCTTCCTACAGTGTTGAGTGGTCGACGGAGCCCCTTCGGGGCTCCTACTTCTGTGTTCTCATGTTAAACCTAACACTACGACTGTGCGGGGAGGCGAGCTAAAGCTCGCCTCCCCGCACAGTCTCCGAACCTAACGGATCCGAGTCGGGGTGCTCCGCAAGTCCGAGCTCGCTTCGCTCGCTCCCGCTTCCATTTAGAACTCCCCGTACCACACTCTTCCTACAGTGTTGAGTTGCTGCTTATAGACATGTTTTTCTGCCGCTCAATCATGAAATCTTGCCGCTCAAGTAGTTATTTTGCGGACCGAATGTTTATTATGCCTTTAAAAAATATATATTTCTTTAACTTTTACTAATTTTACTACTCAGTATAAACACTAGATGGCGTTACACGTATTTTAAAACGCGCTAACATTTTAATTTAATAGTTTATGATTAGTATAGCTTTCAAAAATACTGAGTTACGAGTGTATCCTGTAGGCAAACTCTATACGAAAACCTAATAAAAAGGAAAAAAATGCAGCCTTGTTTTTTTTCAATAGCAATGTAATAAGAGTAACATAAAATAGATTAAAAGCAAGAAAAAAAAAACAAATTTTATATACATATATCCGTTAAATATCAAATTTTGATATAAATCATAAATATCCGATATTTTGATATTTATTATAAATATCGGATATTTTCGAACCCTGTAAAATAGTGACTGCATAATGTTATTTGTGAAAAATAAGAAATTAATTATCATTAGTAAATGACGTCAAAATCCCATCCTTGATAAAAAAAAAACAAATTATGACATTAGAACATAAAAACAACATGAGACGAGAAGTAATACATTAAAATAATTGAATGTCATTAATGCCTTTGACAAGACAGCACAGGCAGCACCCGGACACGAGTACGAGTATAACGCGAGAGTCAGCCATCGATCCCATCAATCACATTAGAGGCAAAGGAACAACCCGGCTGATTGAGCTGAAATTTTGCATAGACGTTAAGATGCGCCAGGATCAAGACAATTCTCACTCCTAAAATCCATCAAGCCATACATACATACACTCAAAAAACATAACCCTCCTTCTGGCGCAGTCGGGTAAAATAAGGGTAGGAGATCAGAAATGCAAACTTAGAAAACAAACCAGTCTCTAGCTAGATGATACCAGATAGATGACTGCCAGTCATTTGTTTTACTTTTTATCATCTATCAAATAGTAAATTTTGTTTAGGTTTCTCTGTCTACGGTTTTAAAAATCCTACTAATATTATAAACGCGAAAGTTTGTAAGAATGTATGTATGTATGTTTGTTACTCTTTCACGCAAAAACTACTGAACGGATCTGGCTGAAATTTGGTAGGTAGACATATTAGATCCTGGATTAACACACACGCTATTTAATTCCATGCTCGCGAGCCGCTTGCGGCTCGCGCACTGCGCACCCTCGAAAAGTCATAAAAACGTTGTCCACGCGGGTGAAGCCGCGGGAATCTCCTAGTGTTTAATATAGCAAACAGTGACGCCATAGTTTTTCAGCGTCATTGTTATACTAAATTTGGTAATTTGATGATTAAAAAATTGTAGACGTGATGGAAAACAAAACAGTACATACGTAGGTTTTTTTAAATTTCACGAGGAGGAAAATTGAGAGAATAGTATTTCGTAATTTATTTTTGATGCAATCGACTACTCTATTACGACAACAACACAATAATGTTCTCTTTTGTTTTTCTAACGAATGGAAAAAAGGCCATCAATCATATGCGGCAAGTTAAACGAAGCGTAGTCTTTTGTGATTTTAAAATTCTTTTGTGTTTTCACTGCCTTACCTTGTTGTCTTTATGTTTAACCCTCGGCTTCCAAAATGGAGGAGGTTCACAATTCGACAGATTTTTTTGTACGTTTGTTACGCGATTTTTCCGCAGATTGTGAACCGATTTTCATGATCCTTTTTTTATTCGATAAGTTATATCGCCAGGGTGGTGCTTTACATTTTTTTTAAATACGTTAAGTCTTGTACATGGGCTAGCGACCTTGAGTGTCTGGGCGGAGCTCTATATCTCTCCCCGCACCACCCGCACCATAAAATTATTTTTAGAACGTTAACAAAAACCAAAAAATAGCAAAAATGTACTTAAATGTTTCGATTGAAGTCGATTATTAACATGTTTAGCGTTTCTAATAATCTTCAATCAACTGATCTTCGAGTACCTAAGCAACGTATATATTATATTGGTACTGACCTAAGGTTTGCCGGAATTACAGAAAAGCTCTAAAATTAATATAAAATAAAATAAAAACTTGTTTACTACTTGTTTCATTACACTTCGTAATTTGAATAAACCAAGGTCTTGAAAAGGAACTCATTCATTAAGTACTTATTTCCTCCTGCACTGGAGTGAATAATCCAGGCATCCTCCAATGATCTCGAAATAAACATGCCAACATTACGTATTTTCGGAGGTACGCTCGATTAAAATGCAAAAGCTGACATCATCCCGTTAATCTTAACTTCCTGATGCTAAGTAAATTGGAGAAAAAAACTTGTATCACTTCAAATTATTATTCTATAGAAACATTCGCATCACGTCACGAACTAAAGCCATAGAATAAGACAACGTAGGTAATTAATTGAATAAAATAACACATATAAAACGGCCTACGCTAATCTAATGAATAGTTATACGAATAGTAATGAACGCTGTATTTTCACATGTTTTGGTTAATTAAATCCTGACCACCGCCCTAATGTATATAGTTGTAGATTTTGTCGGTTCGCCGAATAGATTGTGTTTTTAATACTGCTAAGTGGGGTGACTGGTCGGACTTATATGTAACTAAAGCCCACTAGCGAATGTTAGCGACTATATTTGTGGCTATCTCGGGGTCATTCTCTCCTTGCAAAATAAGGAGCATAAGATAAAATTACTGTTCGAATACCTAGTTTGAAAACATAAACTTTAGTTACACATACAGCAGTTAGTTAGTCTGTAATCAGAATATGTACTTCATGCCTTTATCATGAGACAATAACTTCGAACAACAGAATGACAGTAGCACCTACAGCCACAGATTACTAAATAGTTACTTCTACAGCTACGATAAGTTTGTTTCTACTTTTAGAGCAAACAATAATGAATAGGGATGACGAATGCTAGTCATCTGAGTTACTTTTTCTCTTTATCTGTCAAAAACGACATTTTGTTCTAAAAATGTTTGAAATACCTAGGCGTGACGTCATAATTTAGCAGCGTCATTTATGTACTACTCATTTTGTGATTTTGGTGAATTAAAAATCGAAGACTTGATGGAAAACAAAACGAGTAATGTTTTCCGAAGTTTAAGTAGGAGGGCAATTTAGTGATCAAGAGTTCATAATTTATTTCTGATGCTGTCGTCATCCCTGATCTGGACGTGGGTATCGGGGTAGATGGCCATGTGTAGCGTGCCGTGCGACCTGCAGGGCTATTACCTCGGTTCGCTAGGGATAGGGAGTGTTGTCTGACCGAACGGTACCAACCTACCTTTGAATATGTTCATGCAAAAATAAATTCACATGACTTTACATAGAAGTCTTTTACTTGCGTAATTCCAATCATATTATGGTAATTAAGGTGCGAAATAGTAGGTACGTATATTTAAAAAAACCGGCCAAGTGCAACTCGGGGTCACACAAACAGGGTTCCGCACTAAAACTTTAATTACCAACAGAACAAGACCTCTCAGTACATACTTTGCTCTTGGTAAATACGGGTCTACTTATTCTGGACTTTGAAAATTATTTTTTTGTGGGAACGGAAGAACTTTAGATTTTCTCATATATTTTCCTGTAATCTATGCATACAACCTCATATAGATATACTGTGCTTTTTCAAGATTTCAGGCCCAGTAGTTTCGGATGTAAGGCGAGGTGGGGCCTTTCATTTGATATGTCACACGATATAGTTATATAGTTTGCGAAACTTTTTTTTAATACTTTCTAAGTATACCCCCCAACTTTAAAGTTACATCTCCATCTTTAGGTCACCGACTGACATATGGGTACTAAATTTCAACTCAATCGGTCCAGTAGTTTCCGAGCAAATTGGCCGTGACAGACGGACGGACAGACACACACTAGTGATCCTATAATCCTATATTGAGGTACGGAACCCTAAAACCGCGCCAAGTGTACAGTTCCGCAGCAGTAACTTCATAACTTGAAAAAAAGAACTGCAACACAATTTACCTGAAATAATATTCATAGAGCTCCTGTACCTACTAAAGCCCACTTACATGGGTAATTTCAAGTTTCTAAATCAACAGTAGAAACGCCAGACAAACGGCACACTTTTTGACAGCTTACACCTATTTTGTTAACGGTATACCTAAAAAAATATATTCTTGGGAAAAACCCGACTGCACAAAACTTAACCCCTTTTTTTTAGCCAGTCGCGTACAAATGTGCCCGAGGTCACTCACGCGATCAAGACGAATATAACGACACCTCGCACTTCAAAATCCATCAAGCCGTTTAGTCTACAGAGCGTACCAAAGGAATATATAGGTATACATACACTCGAAAAACATAACCCTTTTTCTCGCACAGTCGGGCTAAAATAAATTTTGGACTCGCCCTATTTTCCGCCGACCGTTATAGACCACGCAGGTGACCTCTAAAAATCAACGAATTCACGAAAAACTAGCCGTAGATGGCGACAGTAGACCCAAATCACAGATTACTAAATAGTTACCCAATTGCCCACCCGATTTGTTTTAAAGCCCAAATGATTTACTTTTCTATTTGATACTTTTGGTTCATTTAAAACCTTGACTTGCTTGGAGTTGGAAGATCTACCGGACAAGTCACTCTTTCCGAAAGTTCATTAAAATATTTTCATTAGTCCAATTCAATCAAAACAATACCTACCTATCTAATCGTCAATTAGTAAAATAAACTTTCTTGTAGAATTAATCAATTGACATCCTGAAGATCACTTTTTTACTTCATATACTGTGCTAAAAGTCTACTCGACCTATTTCAAAGGTCAAGGAGAGTCTCGAGCGGGACCTCTATAAAATGCAAAACCAGTTTTCACGTTGATAAGTGGTACCGGTTCATAACAATTAAGTTCAATTTCAGTTATGAGTATGAACTCTTACATTGCTACATTGACGCCATCGCTCGGGCAAAATCAATTTTAGTCAATTAAATTTATGGGCCTAAAGTGCAAATTGTATTTTGGTACCGACTTCAGGCCATTACTCCAATCATCTTGAGGATAGTATTGAGTAATATATTTATACAGGGTGTAACAATATTGGTGTACTTAGGTCCCGTTAACTGGGGCTTCTACCCATCATACTGAACAACTTTTGTTCTACGACTTTGCTGAATCGCAAAAATTCTTTTTTAATTTTCATACAAATCGATCAGCTGATCTACAAATTTTGTGCATTTCAGTAGATTATGGAGGGTCCAAATATATTTTTTTTGCGAATTGACTATGGTTTCTTTGGGGAAAGTTGTTCAGTATGATGCGTAGAACCCCAGTTGACGGCACCTTTACCATTTTTTTTATATCCTTTTTATTTTTATTCTTTTTTATTTTTTATGGTTCCATAGCCTTATGGCAAAAACGGAATCCTTATAGATTCGTCATGTCTCGATTTCTGTGGTCATGTCTGTCTGTCTGTCCGTCCGTATCTCACAGCCACTTTTTTCCGAAACTATAAGAACTATACTGTCGAAACTTGGTAAGTAGATGTATTCTGTCAGCCGCATTAAGATTTTCACACAAAAATAGGAAAAAAACAATAAATTTTGAGGGTTCCCCATACTTAGAACGGAAACTCAAAAATATTTTTTTATCAAACCCATACGTGTGGGGAAAGGTCTTCAAAAATGATATTGAGGTTTCTAATTATTTTTTTTTAAACTGAATAGTTTGCGCGAGAGACACTCCCAAAGTGGTAATATGTATGTCCCCCCCCTGTAACTTTTAAAATAAGATAATGTTAAAACTTAAAAAAATATATGATGTACATTACCATGCAAACTTCCACCAAAAATTGGTTTGAACGAGATCTAGTAAGTAGTTTTTTTTAATAAGTCATTTATTATAGATAATGGTGCGGAATCCTTCGTGCGCGAGTTCGACTCGCACTTGGCCGGTTTTTTATGTAAGGACCAAAAAGGCTACAATGGCCATCTAATGTCGGGCAATTTTGAGTTTTTACCATTGTTTAGTATAGTGCTACCACGAGTTCCCATGATTAAGAACCTGTTTCAAAAAAATCCTGTAGAGAAAATCAAGTGGAGTGTATTCATAGCACGCTGCGCTGCAACAACCGTAGTTTAGTCTTATTTGAATATTTTATTAATCAATCTAAGTTATTGAAATTTTAACACGTTCCATATTATAATAATTTTACGGAAATCTGACAAATAGCAGACGCAAATATTAGTGTCTAGAACATGTTTACAAAATTTCAATAACTTTGATTAAATTTAGAAATCATTACGTTTGCATGCAGCGCGCTATTATTTGCAGGCGGCCCGCGGGACGCTAGCCATAAAGCGCATAAAGCTCTAAAACCATATGAGTGAAATCATATCGTGGCTATAAAACAAGTTGCTACTTTTAAAATTGGATTTTATTTTAAAACACAAACTGTTGCCCGCGGCTTCAACGTGAACATCAAGGGTGCGCGGTGTACAAGCGGCTCGCGGGCTTTTCTTTGTTATTAGAATGCAAACAATATCTTGACAATAACAAACACAACAAAAAAATGCGCCAAATCGGTCGAGCCGTTCTCAAGTGATCGTCTTTCATACATGCGGCAATAGATTTTTATTAAGTACTAGCTGTCCCGGCGAACTTCGTTCCACCTTACACTACACTACCCTACCCTACACTACACTACAATACCCTACACTACACTACACTACACTATACTACACTACCCTAACTTACCCTACCCTACATAACAACCTTCTCCTGACAATAACGAACTCAACAAAAAAGAATTGCGAAATCGGTCCAGCCGTTCACGCGTGATGCGATGACCAGAAGAAACAGGGGGTTCATTTTTTCTAAATTATCTACTGTAACATTGAACTTATCTAGATTAGAACTTTTAGCCAATCAAAATCCAAACAAAATCTTTCGATGTACTTTCGGGAAGAGTGACTGGTTCGGTAGGTCTTCCAAGTAAGTCAAGATTTTAAATGAACCAAAATTATTAAATAGAAAAGTAAATCATTTGGGCTGTAAAACAAATCGGGGTGGGCGTTTGGGGCTACTGCTGTTAGTTTTTCGTGAAATCGTTGTTTTTTAGAGGTCACTTGCGCGGTCTATAACGTCCTCGGCGGAAGATAGGGCGAGTCCAAAATTTATTTTAGCCCGACTGCGCCAGAAGAAGGGTTATTTTTTTCCAGTGTATGTATGTATGTGTTTTTATTTCTTTAGCATACTCTGTAGCCTAAACGGCTTGATCGATTTAGGATTACGAGGTGTCGTTGGATTCCTCTTGATCCCATGATTGACATAGGATACATTTTTACCCAACTGACTAAAACAAAAATGTTACTTAATTATTTGTCTCGCTCTGTAGACTACACGGCTTGATGGATTTTGGAGTGGGAGGTGTCGTCTTAATCCCGTGAGTGACATAGGATATTGTTTTACCCGACTGTACAAAAAAGAGTTTTTATGCAGTCGGGTTTTTAATTAGTTATTTGTGGTGTCTTTTTGAACATTTGAAGCTCTACAAAGTAATTGTTTTGTATGTCGCAATTTTTCTGGAATGCCCGCCAAACTAAAAGTAAGACGTTCGGCAAATTCACGTGAAAACAACTTTTGGGCTTCAAAAAGACAACTCCCTGGTACCAAGGTACTTCTACTTTGACAACTGCCACAAGCATGGCAATCGGGATTTGAGGCGAGGTTTGAGTCGCGCCAATCGGTGTCGAAGTGTCGGAATAGGTCGTGGACGTGGAGGGTTTAATTAATAGTATTCGCGACAGCGCGGGCGCGGCCCATTAGTTCTGCAAACATCGGGTGCTCACGCCAGCTCGCAGTTTTATTAACTCGCTCACCTGAGGCCTGGGGCTCGCTCAGAATCGTACGTAGATACAAAGGTACCCTACCTTGTTTGTAATAGTGTCTAACTAAATAAAAAAGTGGCCAAATACACATAAATGTATGTTTAAAAAGTTATTTTTACAGTTGGTATAGTTACCATTTTGAACGGAAAATCTATGAACTTTTTACAAATCTGAATGCAAATCTTATTTTGGTCGACTATTTCTTCATAACTAAAAAAAACCTTCTTGGCTGTAATAATTTTTTAACCCTCGACGCGGAAAATAGGGGTGTTACATAAGTTTAACGTGTATACATCTGTCGATCTGTGTATCTGTCTGGAGCATTGTAGTTCTTAAACGAATGGACCTATTTTGATGCAAGCTGACGTGGTCGAGGTGGTTCTCAGCTATAATATATGAAGATATGTTCAGCCGTTTGAAGATCATCAGCTCTTATTTAGGTGATGAAGGGATGTGGGCAACTTACAACGGTCTGATTGATTTCGAAACTTGGTGCCCTGCGTTACTGCAATAATATTGTCAAAATATGATAACCTTGACCTGATACTGCAGCATCTCCTGTAATCTGCAGGATACCCAACTCGTCACCAACTTACAGCAGAGGCATCGTATTTGGGCACACTAGAATAGTCTCAATGAATAGGTGTTAGATAGAACATAGTAACTATGACCTGATGCTGCGGCATGTTCTGGAATTAGCAGGATACCCAATTCATCACCAACTGACAGCAGATTAATCGTGCTTGAGCTCATTGGAATAGTCTCAATGAATAGGTTTCAGATAGAACATGGTAACTTTGACTTGATGCTTGATGCTGCAGCATCTCCTGGTATCTGCAAGATACCCAACTCCTTACCAATTTACAACAGAGGTATCGTGTTTGGGATACGTAAAGTTTAAAAAGCATGAAATGAATGAGGTCCTAAGCTCCAGGGCACACTCTCCGAATTGAATCCTTCGCGGCGATGCGATGCTCAGGCTTTCAAGCTTGTTTGAAACAAGTTCTTCGTCGCCAATGAGTCTCCTAGCACGTCGGTCGATTCTAAGGCATCTAGCTGGTAACGGGCCTATCCGTCACATAAGTGAGAGCGGTACTCCATACATCACCTAGGTATAATATATTATGAGAAGCTGCTCTGGTGTGATACTTCACACCTTCGAGAGGATACCGAGCGAATGGCGAAACTATAAGGGTTCCTAGTTTGACCTAAAAAAAAGGGTTATGAAAATAGTTAAGACGGTCGTGTCGTTCGACATCCATCAGTCGTATGATCTCGGAAATGTAGGTAAGGTACTTATAACATGGCAAAATCTAAGTTTCATGAATCTGCTAAACAATTAAATTCCGTGACCGTACCTACCATACTGTGGTAGTATGTGGTAAGAACAGAAAATGTAATAAATTTAGTTTAAAAAAACTAAAAAACACGCTTTTATGGGTGGGTTGCTCGCTATACGAAAAATATGGTACAAGCGCCCTTACGCTTTTTTCACAATAATACTAGTATTTTTCTTTCATTATTGTTTTCAGCTTATATTAAGAATTATTTTTCAATTTTTAGTTTGATGTGCTTTAAAAGCGTGTTGTTTAGTTTTTTTTAACTATATTTTATTTATCAATTTTTAGTTCAGGATAATGAGATAAACTTATGAAATTATTGTATTGTCACTGATTCTTGATAAATGTACAAAGTTTGAATTAAATCTATTCATTTAAAGTGGGTCAAAATCGAGTGCAAAGGAGTCGGTTACAAACATACATACATACAAGCATACTTACATACAGGTGAAGCTAATATAAGCGTGTATAAAGAGATACAATATGAAGTAAAACTGAAAGTTAAAAAAAGGCAGTAGGTTAATGTCAGTGTGTAATCAAAATCAAACCAGTTTTCGTAATTTCGCCCAATGTCTGGTCTACCTTGCTGATAATGAGAATACAAATGAAAACTGAAAACTTTCGTTCATTACAATTGAGTGTTCGTCATGCTAATTTAATTTTTCGTTTTATTGAAATCGCTTTAATCGCTATTACATAGTGTGAACATATTGATGAGATATAAAGAGACAAATTGAAAGCGGGACTTGACGTGATTTTATATAATAATATGTATATATATTTATTTATTTTTTTCTTGCATTGTATTACCTGTTTTTTTGCATGTGTGGGCTCTGAATAAATGCTTATCTATCTATCTATTAATCTAATATATGAGCAGGTCAACGTTTCGACTATGCTTCGATAGCCGTGGTCGCGCGTAGACTGAAGCCGCGGTGTCATAGCCGTCGGCGCATCGCAGGAACACCTCCATCTACCCTCACTTCATTTTATGAAGGGTTGATGACACCGTTGATGTTGTTTTGTCGGCGGCGATGACACCGCAGCTTCAGTCTACTCGCGACCACGGCTATCGAAGCATAGTCGAAACGTTGAGGTAAAAACAAAACAACATCAATACCTGCTCATATATTATATACTAGCTTTTGCCCGCGGCTTCGCCCACGTGGACATAGCTTTTATGACTCTTTTTGAGGGTGAGTGGTGCGCGAGCCGCAATCAGCTCGCAAGCGTGGACATGAGTTTTCACCAGGTACCTCAGGAACTGTATCGGGCTATTCGGATTAGCAGTCTTTGTCACTTCCCACCCCCTCAACAAATTCTATACAAAAAATCACTTTAATCCGTTGCTCCGTTGCGACGCCACCGACGTGCGCGAGCGTAGAAAACAGTTGTCCCCAGATCCCTCGGGAACTATGTCAGGATATACTTATTAGTAAATTATATCATTTTCCACCTCATCTCTGTGCTAAAAATCACACCAATCCATTTTTTCGTTACGATTTTAAATAAAACGAACAAAGAGTATTGTTTTAGTTTCCTCAGGAACTGCATCGGACTATGATAATTTCCACAGATAAAAGGTTGACTATTTCATTCCCAGTGATACAGGCTACCTGCATGCCAAATTTCATCAAGATTGGTAGAGGTGTTGAAGTGTGAATAGGTAACAAACAAACAAACACATTTTCACATTTATAATATAAAGTAAGGATTTCTAAATCTTAAATAAAATATAGAGCGTCGGTGGCAAAACGGTTAGGGCCACTACCTCCTGTCCGGAAGGCCGTGGTTCGAATCCTGCCACTTACCAATATCTATACGAATATCGATTTCATTCTGGTATGTACGTTTATCCGAAGCTCTTACGGTGAGAAAAACATCGTGAGGAAACCTGCACACGCCTGCGAAGAAATTCGAAGCTTATGTGTGAAGTCAATCAACCCGAAATGGGCCCACGTGATCGTCTAAGGCCAGATCGCCCTAACTCAGGGCAGGTCGAGCCCCATGGTGGGGACGTATATAAACTGATATGATGAAATATTATCAAAAAACTAATTCAAATCATTATAGGTATCAATCTAGTAATAAAATTTCCTAACAATATTAATATGGGTCAAATCCTCGAGTCGTATCAGCTCCAAAGGAGCCCAAGACGCACTTCTCGTTGCCGCGCTGGATGGCAATAGATAACCTTAGCAGCAGGTAGGGCCTCACGTCACATCTCCTCTCTCGAAGGCGAAGGCCAATCTTTGTGAAGGCAAAGGCCTCTGAGGGTTATCAGCAGCCGGTTGTCTCACAGACCAGCGGCACAAAGCAGTAATTTGCCTCCAAGACCGAGTACTTATTATGCTTCTTTCTAACCGCAAATTGAGCAGCAGTACCGTACGGGTGAGGAGTGAGGCAGAAAAAGTGGCTTCCCAAAGCAGACACGTTCCTCTCTGCCATAGCACCTGTTTAAACCCTCCGGCCTTTTGCCATCAGATCGACTAAAGCCCGGCCGGCGGCTGCATCAAAGATGAAATATTCCATCTGGCCGAGACCAGTGCCCTCCGAGTGAGGTCATTAAGGAATTGGTGACGTGGTAACCTTCACAAACACGACTGCAACTCAGTGAGTGATGGCCAATTGCCTCCACCGAGGACCCGCAAATACATTGACAGATATTGATATTGCAGTCGGAGAGCAACTGCCACACGCAAATAGTCGCCGTTAGAAGAGTTCCCATATCTATGCCTCCTGATAAAAGATGTTAAACTCGATTTATGTGTTTTTATTTTTTTACACGATTGGAATCTGTAAAAAAAATACCTCTTTGTTCGTCTATGAAACACATCGCTAAGTACCATAGTTCCAGAGTTTAAAGTAGCGGATGCTGAAAAATACATAAAAGAAATCCACTCAAAAGTATGAAATAATATTTTAATGTTTTAATACAACTTAAGCGCGTTTTATTATCCCTGCAGTGCCATCTATTGACATTCTGCTACTATGATTATAATGTTTGGTATGTGTAGCTAATATATAGAAAAAAGTACTCTATTGTTATTATTGTATGTATCGATAGATAATTTCCCACGGGACCTCTTTAGTTTTCCGGGATAAAGAATACCCGACTATTCAATGATGGTCAAAACACCCCATCCCAATGTAAAGGTTTCATATTCTTACGCTGAGTCATTCTAAAAAATACATTTTTTTGCATTCCTGTAGGAACCCTAATTTTTTTGGGATTCACAATGTCCCAGTTTTAGTTCGCGATAAGGGTATCAACGTGTAAAATTTGATTGTAATAGGTCAAGCCACATTTGCGTGCTGAGCCATTCTATAAATGAATACTTTTGATTTTCCCACGGGAACTCTTGAATTTTCCGGGATAAGAAGTATCCTATATGTTAACCCGGGCTATAAGGAACCACCATACCAAATTTCATCAAAATCGGCCTGGTAGTTTTTGCGTGATGCGCGAACATACAGACAGACATACAGACAGACAGACAGACAAAAATTCCAAAAGTTGTTGTTTTGGCCTCTGTATCGTTAGTAATGTCCACCACAGTTATTATTTTCCAAAAATATTTCATGAACAGACACGGCCCCGTTACAGTTTTATTATATTAATATAGAAAATCACGTCAAGTCCCGCTTTCAATTTGTCATTTTGAATAATTGTGACAGCTTAAAGTGAAATTTAAGATGTTGTAGGCTGCCTTCTGTCATAATATCTACGTATTCAGAAATCACTACAAGGATTTCCCATTTTGGCTGGAGCTCAATAAATTGATGGTAAACCTCAGAGAGAAGGGCCGGGCAGGTAATGCTCCAAATAGTTGGATTTATAGGCTTTGCAACAATTAAGGCCAGGACGCGTGTCCTTTTACGAGTCTGACACATTTTCGCCAAAGTCAATTACGAGGGGATGTTCAATAAATAGTGATAATGCGGTGCATTCTCCTTGGAAAGAAAATACAATTCTGGCAGGCATAGCCCATGCACACATTTGATACGATGATAATAAAAAACCGGCCAAGTGTGAGTCGGACTAGCACTCCGAGGGTTCCGCACCACCATACACCTCTCCACACAACTACATAGTAAGTATAATGACAATGATACCTATTCTATTCACATTACAAGCAAAATAAATCAAGGCGAGCGACAAAAATATGCTTTTTTTGTCATTCAGTTCGGACTCCTTAACACGAGTACGACTCCCACTTGGCCGATTTTTATTATTTGTTGTTTTACTTGAGTATTAGAACTATAAAGTTTCACGCTTGTATGTATTGCCGTTTTTACGATAGTGATAATCTGTATATATAAAAGGAAAAAGTGACTGTCTGGTATATCAACGCACAGCCGAAACCACTGAACGGATTTCGCTCAAATTTGGAATAAAAATAGCAATTAGAACGTGAGCATCCGCTAAAAAAGGATTTTGGGAAATTCCCACGGGAACGGCAAAAAGCGGGATCTGCGCGGGCGAAGTCGCGGGCACCCACTACTCAAATAAAGTTCTAAACACGTTTTTAGTATGGAGGGAGACCCACATATTTTTTCACCTTTTCAAATTTTTTGTATTTGCTGTTATAGAAAATTATGTGAAAATGTCTACCTATTATGGTTCATAAAATACAGCCCCGCTGACAAATGGACGGACAGACGGATAGACAGCGGAGGCTTAGTAATTGGGTCCCGTTGGGTGTACCGTTTTGTTTTTTTTTTAAATATAAATCATTTGTTCGACACGACAGAATGTGTTCTTAAAAAGCTTGTAAAAATGGATAAAATTTACGTTCGCGCGGTAATAAAATATCTCTGCTTAATTTTTTTTACTACGGACTTGAGAGCAACACGAGGGGTTCATGCTCCTTCATATTCTACGGTTGCGCGTTGGTGTGCTGAGTTCAAGCGAGGAAGAACTTCAACTAATGACGACCCACGCACGTGACGCCCTACATCAGCACTGCAGTGACTGAACAAACGGTTAAAAGCAGAAGTGAAGATTTTGATAAAATGTGCCTATAAAATTATACACGATCATTTGGGTATGAGAAAAGTGTCCAGAATGCTTTCTGACGCGCAGAAGGAACTTTACAAGGCTGTTTTGATTTGTTACAACAAGATCCTGACCGTTTTTGGCCCGATTAATAACTAAGGACGAAACTGACCCGGAACGAAAAAACAGTCATGACTTGGAAGAGACGGTATCTCCAACTCCGAAGCAATTTAAGGCGATTCCATCCGCCGCCGGTAAGATTATGGGCTCTCTTTTCTGAGACAGCCAAGGGGTCGAATAGAGCCACTATTGCGGGGACCTCGTACGCACGAAATTTGTTATATAACAAAGTTGGGTGAGGAAATGCGCAAGAAACGGCGTGGCAAACTCGCTAAAGTTGTTTTGTTTCACCGCGCACAAGTCCAATATTATGATGGCTGGTTAAGCTGGCTCTGAATTGATGGAACATCCTTCATATTCACCGGACTTTGCTCCTAGTGATTTCTACCTATTTCCGCAGTTAAAGGAACATTTCAGGGGCCAGAAAGAAGATGATGACGCAGTAGTCACCACCGTACACGATTTTTTAAGGTATCTGAAAGACTTTTTATAAACCTGAAAGGTGACTACTTCGAAAAATAATATATCATTTAATAAAAGATAATTGCGTCATACTCATTATCACTTTTTATTGAACACCCCTAGTAGAATGACGATCGAAATTGCAAAATCGGAAAGATGGGTCGATAGAATGTTTGGGTACCAGCGCAGCTGATGGAATTTTGACTGACTCGGTGGCTCAGTGGTTGTGCTCTTGACTACTGATCTCAAGGGTTGTGGGTTCGATCCCCACCCAGGGCAAACATTTGTGTGATGAGCAGATTTGTTTGCAGATATATGTACTCGTACGTATTTAAACTTATAACTATAAGTAAGTATATCAGTATCTGGTTCCCTAACATAAGGAATCCTATTTTGGGGCCAGATGACCATGTGTGATTTGTCCCAGAATATTTAAAAAAAGCATACGAACATTACCAATTGCCTTTTTTGGGCAGTCGGGTAAAAATGTATCCTATGTATGTAACACACTGTATCAAGACGAATCTAACGTCACCTCGCACCGCAAAATCCATCAAGCCGTTTAAGCTACAGGCTTAGCTAAAGAAAAGACTTATATACATAAATACACCCGTATAACATGACTCCCATTTTTGAGCAGTCGGGTAATATAACCGTCTGTCTCTTAAAAATACCCAACTGCAAACAGTTTGGGAACGGTCTTAGCTCAGTGCAACTATAAGCATGCTCTAGCTAGTCGATCAAGCAAGTTAACGGTCAAGTCATCTCTGACTTGGTTAGCGCTTTGGTGTAAACTGTAAGCTGGCCATGTATTTTTGATAAATAAATAAATAAATAAATTAGATATAGTACGTTCGGGGAATTAGCTGTAGTACACCCGAACGGAGTTGTGGAAATGTGTTGAAGGACAAAATAATTAAAAATAAAAATTAATTTAATAGGTATTTTTTATATAGAATTTATTATTAATTTTAATCACTTTCACTGCTGGACGAAGTATCTTCAGAATCGTCGCCCACATTCATAATAAAAGACTGAACAAGATTCGCGCGACCCCGTGCAGGTGTAATGTCGGCGGAGCCGCGATTTAACTCAGGGCGGCCCCTTTGACACAACCGTTTGACGCGAGTCGGTAGCGGCGAGCGGCATTTATCAAAGGTAGATACAGCTAATTTAGCGAACGAACTTTATCTGTATGAGTTTGAATGTTAGTGGCCTTTATCTCAACCTTTTCTATGCTTTGCATCGTGCCGTTTGCTATTACTAGATGTCAGCCGTTAAGCCGTGTCAGAGGCATTGTGGGCGGCTTAAAAACTTCTGACAGTGGGGTTCGGTTTCGCCACCAGCCCTCCACCTCTACCAATCTTGGATCCAGCCTGTGGAGTATGTATGGCCCAACCTGCCCGAGTTTGGGAAGAGATCCGTGCCCTAGCAGCGGAGAAGTTATGGATTGTTAACAACTGCTAGGTAGTCCTATATATTACTGTGACATGCTGTGACTTTAGCAAAACGAACGGAAAGCCGGTACCACCGTCGCAACCTGGACACTTCATACAACGGGCCAGAAATGACATTTCAAAAAAGGAATGACGGAACAAACAAAATGGCGGCGAAATCCTATACGTTCGACAACCAAACTTTGCCTCCGTACTGCCAAACTGTTAGAACAAAACAAAAAATCAGGTAAAAACAAATCTGTCCCCAATTTGTTGTGGCGTGGCCATGGCATGCAAATTTCACGCATCCCCATGGAAGGGGCTCGGTGGCAAGGCCACGGGAGTCGGTCATCAGGTCAGAATACGAATCGCGAGGACCCGCCCAGAAACAACAGGCGCGCCCACGAGGATACATTATATATTACTCCTTCCCGCAATGCGTCGATGCGACCAAATAAATCCCCGAACTTTATTAAATTACAAAAATCTTATCTATATACATATATAAAAATTAAATGCTGTTAGTAAGCGCACCACTTGAGAACGACCGGACCAATTTGGCTATTGTTTTTAAATGTTCTTAATGATCCGGATAAGGTTTAAGAGAAAGAAAAATCGAAAAAAAGAATGACCGGAAAATTTGATAATCCGGAAAAACTTAAAATTGTTTTTTCCTATGGTATTTTCCATGCTTCCTCAATTAGTCATAATAATAACTTCCCAATTTGATTAAAAACTAAAACCCGACTGCATAAAAACATTTACCTTTTTTTTAGCTATCGGGTAAAAAAATAACATATGTCACTCACGAAATCAAGACGAAACTTACCACACTTCGCACTGCAAAATCCATCAAGCTAGGCTACAGGCTCAGTCAAAGAAACAGACATACAGACACCAGAAAAACATTACCCTCCTTTTTGGACAGTCAGGCAAAAACGATAACAACGCGGCAAAGCTGCGGGCAAAAGCTTTATCTAATAACAACAGACTTTTTCTCGAAGCGTATTTGTACATTGTAGGTATCAACACAATTAGATTCACCTTTGACAACCATTGACCTGTCTACGCCATTTGCTTTCGGTGCCAATGTGCCTACTATCGTGTAGGTAATAAAGTTTCAAAAGATGTAAACAAATAACAAAATGGCCATTTACTTTATGAACTACAGAATATGTCCAAAACTACTGGACGGATTTGAGAAAAATTTGGGTAAGGGCAATATTATTTTAAAATCTCCAGCCTTTTTTCTAGCTTGATTTTTTAGGGTTTCCACTGTAGTTTTACTCTGGTAAAAATGTCACTTTATTTTATTTTTTTATTGGCTTTAACGATTTTGATGGAAATTGGTACGTTACTATAAGTTTACATGGCTATAGGCCATGCACTAGGTATATTCCGAAAAAATCTGAATAAGGTAACTTCTATACAACTTCGGGTTGTTTGTTACTTTTTCTCAAAAATGGCTTTAACCATTTCAACGAAGCTTTGTGAATAGTTAGGACTGAATAAGGCCTACTGCACTGGGTACTTCATTATTCCAGGAAAAATCTGAGTAAGGTACCTACCTCACATACGACCCAAATTATTTGTAATTTTTTCGTCAAGTTTGACTTACCTAATTTTATTCTTTGTTACCTGTATGCCCGACTATGACAGACGGTGAAGGCTTCGCAAGAAAGTATGCACAGCGTAGCTGTACAATTTATTTATCTTCGAGCGACGAACGAACAAAAAGAAGTAAAAATTTGATCATCCAATAATAAATACTACGAGATTATGACGAAAATGCATTCAATATCAAAAATTAACTAATAGACATAGAAAACAAATATAAGTATGTGTGATGTCTGTAAAAATATATAATAAATTACCTACAGAAATAAAATAAATGAATACCTAAACGACAACTTAAAATAATACATTTTTTTTTTTTTTTAAATACAATAAGACTCAAAATTAACATAAATATCCATTAAGCTTTACAAAATTATTTATTATTATGTATTCTTATATTGTACTATACAGTCCTCCTCTCTTCAAATATTGTTGTGCCCAAACTGGCTCCATGAAGCACTTTTATTCTCTCTAACACCTGTAAAAACTCATGGATGCAATAAATAATTGAGTATTGAGTATGTCCGTATTCTCGATTTGCAGAGAAACTGTTGGCCCGATTGTGATGAAATTTTGCACATGGATATTTGAAATTATGTTCCAAGGGTACCTTTTGTGGAAATTTTATTTTTCATAATAAATAAAGTACTGGAGGCAAAAAGTAAAAAAAAAAACTCAAAAATGACGCTAAGGATGTTTTTGAAATTTTATAATATGTGGGTATGTATGTCGGTAAGCTCAATTTGCAGAGACACTGTTCGACCGATTGTGATGAAATTTTGCACATGGATATTTAAAATTACTTTCCAGGGGTACCGTTTGTGCAAATTTAATTTTTCATAATAATTAAAGTACCTACGTCCAGGATGTTTTTAAATTTTTTGCCGTCGACAACACTTATAAACACCTAAACTATGCCATATGCGGTATATCTGGAAAAGCCTCTAAAAATTGTATATTTCATACAAAAAAAAGGTTTTTTCTTCAAAATAGGGATAAGTTTATTTATCCAATTTAAGCAATCCAGAAACCTTACTAGATCGGCTATAATAATCTGCATCTGTGTTTGTCTAAGATAACCTTATAAAAGATACCTCCTATACAAATTGGTTAACATTAGACGCATGTTAGACGCTCCTTAGTTTTTCTTTTATAAAATACAATAATATATCCTTAAAGGTGCTCAAAATGTACATTTATTTTATGTTTCGGAGTTATTATTTTTTTATCTCGAAAACTATAAAAACAAGAGCCGTATTCGGCCATTTAGTCGGTATGCTAAACTTTAAGGTAGGGTGGAAGTGTTACTTTGCTATCGAATAAAACTATAAGCCCTATTTACGCTTAGTATTGTTTAGTCAGAGCATGGATGATGACGTCAGATTTATTTTTTTAGTATAAATAATAAGAACTGGCCAAGTAAGAATCGAACTCAAGTAGACAGGGTAGTAGGGTTAGTTAGAGCATGAATAATAACGTCAGAATTATTTTGGTAGTGTTGTATCAGGCTGGAGTGCTGAACATAGTATAAATAATTAAAACTGGCCAAGTACGAGTCGGACTCAAGTAGAGAGGGTTCCTTACCATTGCGTTTTTTGTAGGAACGTTACATTTAAGGATTTTCTATTAGGCTATTAGTCCTACGCATAGTATTGTTTAGTTAGAGCATGAATAATAAGGTCAGATTTATTTTGGTAGTGTTGTATCAGGCTGGAGTGCTGAACATAGTATAAATAATTAAAACTGGCCAAGTACGAGTCGGACTCAAGTAGAGAGGGTTCCTTAACATTGCGTTTTTCGTAGGAACGTTACATTTAAGGATTTTCTATGAGGATATTAGTCCTACGCTAGTATTGTTTAGTTAGAGCATGAATAATAACGTCAGATTTATTTTGGTAGTGTTGTTTTAGGCTGGAGTGCTGAATATAGTATAAATAATTAAAACTGGGCAAGTACGAATCGGAATCAAGTAGAGAGGGTTCCGTAGCATTGCGTTTTTCGTAGGAACGTTAAATTTTAGGATCGTCGTTTTGGTTCTCGGATATAAGGGTGAATGCTAAATTTTAGTAAATTTTCTTTATATTTTCTAAAGTAGACACTTTAAAATTATACATATATATTGGTAATCCTCACTCCTTTTCGTAGGAACGTTACATTTAAGGATTTTCTATTAGGATATTAGTCCTACGCTAGTATTGTTTAGTTAGAGCATGAATAATAACGTCAGATTTATTTTGGTAGTGTTGTTTCAGGCTGGAGTGCTGAATATAGTATAAATAATTAAAACTGGGCAAGTACGAATCGGAATCAAGTAGAGAGGGTTCCGTAGCATTGCGGTTTTCGTAGGAACGTTAAATTTTAGGATCGTCGTTTTGGTTGTCGGATATAAGGGTGAACGCTAAATTTTAGTAAATTTTCTTTATATTTTCTAAAGTAGACACTTTAAAATTATACATATATATTAGTAATCCTCACAACGAGCCCTTTCATTTGATATGTCACTCGATATACTTACGAGTATATAGAAAAACTTTTTTATTTCCTCCTTTGCCCCCCAAAAACAACACCTAAATCTGAATATGTTCCTTTGCTTGATACGTTCGAGATTGGGGCAGCAAGCTCTATATACGTACCAAAATAGTACGAACTTATGTGGCATTGTGAAAATATGATTACATTTTCTAAAGTAGACACTTTAAAATTATACATATATATTGGTAATCCTCACAACGAGCCCTTTCATTTGATATGTCACTCGATATACTTACGAGTATATAGAAAAACTTTTTTATTTCCTCCTTTGCCCCCCAAAAACAACACCTAAATCTGAATATGTTCCTGTGCTTGATACGTTCGAGATTGGGGCAGCAAGCTCTATATACGTACCAAAATAGTACGAACTTATGTGGCATTGTGAAAATATGATTACATTTTTTTTTTCACGCACGATTGAACCTTTTTTTTCGATAGGGAATCCAAATACAAACCGAAAATATATTAGGACATTTTGGCCTAAAGCATAACGAAACTGAGATACTTTGAGGGATAGAGAAGGAAATTATTGTTATGACAACCCTTTAAATCCAAATATCTCAGCAACGTGACGCTTTAGGCCAAAATTTCCTAGTACATTTTTGGTTTGTATTTTTATTTCCTATAAAAAAATAAAGGTTCAATCGTGCGCAAAAAGATTTTTAAAATATATATATATATGTGAACATTATTGTTGCTATGCCACGCTCTATACAAAAAAATCCAACCCCTTTCATCTTCTTCCGTTCAGCATATTTTAGTCCTTTTATGTTACTTTATTTTCGGATGGACAGACACATGTGTGATCTTATAAGAGTGCCTTTTTGTCATCGGATGTACGGAACTCTAAAAAACGTTTTGATGGCGAAACAGACTCATTTGCAAACCGCCGCCGCCGGTGACACATTTGATCACGTCATGGAGCGGTGGTGAACCACGATTAATCCAGTAACTTTGTCGCCTGAAAGTGTGGGGTATTATGCGTCAAATCCGGTAGTTCTGATTTTTTGCACACTTGTTTATGATGTTGGCCTAATGAATAATCCAAGTTTGTGACCTCGAGCGCCGAACGCAACTTTGTCAAAAATCGCAAAAATTGTTATTTTTTCAAATTTTGGCGATTATAACCCTAAAGGACTAGTTTTTGAAAAAACTTTTTAGGACGTTTTTAAAGTACACTAAATTTGCTACAATATGATACATAAATTTGTCTCGTAAATCCAATAGTTTCCGAGATTAAGCCTTTCTAAGTTTATCTTCGAACTTCGCAATTTTTTGCAATATTTTAGACGTCACTCGAATAACTCTAGCGGGATGAAGTTCCAATTACCTCCGATGGAGTGTGCTAGTATTGTTCGTGTGAAGTCACGAATGCGACCCACCTGTAGTTTTTAACCTTCCCTAATTTAAAATTTTATTTAATGAGAAAGGGCACAAAATCCACCTTGTATTTAGTATTTCATCCTGTAACCTTAATGAGAAGCAAGGATTAACGAAGTTTGTAGTAGTGGATGGAGGGTATCTACTTCACAAAGTTGTGTGGCCTCGAAGCTCATAATTTGGTGCGATAGCTGGCAGATACATACAGTACACTACTGCTCACTATGGCTCAAACGTAGCAGTAGTTTTCGATGGTTACCCCGTAGATGCTGTACAGAAAAACATAAAGAGCTCTGCGTCTTCGAAGAGCCAAGTTACACTCATCGCGAGAGATAATCGTTGATGAGAAAACCATGGCACAGATTCTTGTCAAATGACAAAAACAAGATTTGTTTCATAAAGCGGCTGACAACAAAAATGGGAAATCACAACATTCAAGTACTCCAAGCAGAGGAAGATGCTGATAGGCTCATCATCACTACAGCTGTAACTGCTGCCTCTACCTATGATATAGTGGTAGTCATTGGTGAGGACATTGACTTGCTGATCATCCTTACTGCGATCTCAAACCAACGTGATTTTTTTACAATAAATATGGAAGAGGAAAGCATCAGATGTCATGTATTCCAGCATCGCTTCTTCGAAATCCTCTTTGAAACCAGAGCTTTTCCTCTTCATCCATGCCTATAATGGTTGTGACTCGACATCCTGCTGTTTTGGCCTAGTCGAAAAAAATCCGGAAGTTATTATTAGTTTCATTATTTTATATATTTATTGAAATTACAGCGTTAAATCTACAGTAATCAAAGTTTAGAAAATACATAATTTCAAGTTCTTAAAATTAAAAAATATATATCCAAATCTATCCATCCGCATGCAATTGACTAAATGAGATGTGTTGTTTGTAAGTGTTGGTGTGTATTTGTGTGCGTGTGTGTGTGTGTTGAATTGAAAAGCAAGATTTTTTTCGACGCCAACTCTACTACACCTGACGAGATAACAGCAGCAGGAGAGCGAGTCATAATTGCTCTATATGGAGGCAACCCCATCACCCATAACCTTGACGAGCTGCTGTACCAGCTATTCGCCAAGGCTGCGACGAAAACCAGCTTAAATCTAGCCAGGTTATCTCCTACACGAGACTCTGCTCGAATTAACTCTTTGCGGACATACCATCAGGTAAAAAAATAGACCTTGCATCAGTTACATATCATTCATCATTTTCTATTCTCATGCACAATTTTCTTACAGGTACATAAAGGCATGGTTGGGAGTCACACTGAACTCTATATCCTGGGGGTGGATATCCACGCCACAAGGCCTAAAACCCAAAATGATGACCCGAGATGCAGCCCCACAAAACCTCTTGCGGATGATTTCTTGCTGCTGCACGAAGGGTTGTGGGGACGCGTGCAGCTACAGGAAGGCACGATTAAAATGCTTATCAGTCTGCAGGCACTGTAGCGGGGCCTCTTGTGACAATATACTTGATGTTGCAGTAATAGATATCCCAGAAGGCGACGATCTGTCCGATTTCAAAATGGAGGATGACTTGTGGGCACAAGACTAGTAACTAATTAGTAATCTGTGACAAGACGTCGACGATTCATCACCATACCCTGACGGGGATATGCCATCCCAATACGTCGATCCTGATAGCCTCAACCGGGACCTTCCAAGAGGACTAAATTAATTTAATTTTTTGATTTTGAATATTACTCAATTTCCTAACAAACTTATTAAATTAACTTTTGTTGTACATACCTTTTTCAATTCATTATTCGTTGCTTGCTTAGCTTAAACATCATCGTTCACACTTCTCATTTTCTTTTTTAACATACCATCATAAAAGTACAGGGCTTCGATAGTATAATCAGGGTCAAAATTCATTCAGAAAGACGGAATTGCAAAAAATTGCGAAGTTCGAAAAAAATTATAAACTTTGAAAGGCTTAATCTCAGAAACTATTGGGTCTACAGAGACAGTTATAGTATCATATTGTAACAAATTTAGTCTACTTTAAAAACTTCCTAAGAAAGTTTTTTCTTTCAAAAACTAGTCCTTTAGGGTTTTAATTGCCAAAATTTAAAAAAAAACAGTCGTTTTTTTCAAGTTTATTTATATTCTCTAGTGATCCACACATAAAATTAACCGAAATATTTGAGGGAAAAAACACAAAAAAGTTTAAAGAAAGAAAATTTAAAAAAAATATAAATTTCTCTTTTTTTATGAACCTACTGCAAAAACGAGGTTATTAACATCTTGTTTTGTTTCTTTCTTTTTAATCAATTGATTTTGAGCTAAGTTATAAAACTTGGAAATGGTCAGATGGGCCACACAGCAGGTTGTAGTGAGAGCTACAGCGAGTCTGCAGTCACTTTGAATAATTGTTTAAGTATTGTTTCAGTTAAAAACATGTGCAAATGATAAATAGTAGTAAAATTACAATTATAGGATTGTCACATAGGTTAAGGGCCTCATAACCATAAATTTGCATCATTGCATAAGTAATTAATGGTAGATAATTTAGTGTCGTTTTGTAGCTTAGCTTAAATAATATCGATTAAGAAGAAAAAAACAACATGTTGACAACCTCGTTTTTGCAGTAGGTTCAAAAATAAAAAATAAAAATATATTTTTTCTCTTTTTTGACGTGATAATGTCTTATAAATCGATGAACGCCGGCTGCACTCACGAAAAAGTGTCACGTCCTGTCCGAGTCGAGCGTGCAAGCGAGAGCGCGAAAGAAGCGATAGAGAGGCACGATCGTAGTAAGCATTCGGCTTGTGACACGTTATCACGTAAAGTTATCGTCCGTAAACCGACTTTACAGACAACCAGTTTGTTCTTTAAACTTTTTTGTGCTTTTCTATCAAATTTTTTCGTTAATTTTTTGTGTGGATCTGCAGAGAAAATGAATAACCTTTCAAATGAGACTAATTTGAAATCTGTACTGCTGCTGATTCAAGAGAGAACATATTAGGGGTTTATGTATGATATTTCCGATTGAATTAGTATGAAAAAAATTCATAAAATAGCATTACACTATTAGAAATTAATAACTGGTAAATGTGTGCCTATACTTTTGCTTAGATATTTGTGTGCGAGCATGGTAGCTTTAAACCCGGTTATTTTGAACTCAATAAATCACCATTTTTAAAGGCAAAAAATACAAATTTTTAATTTTAAACCTCTAGAGTTATTGCAGCAGTTTCTTTGTTACCAATGTCATATTTGGGAATACCCCGCATAAGATTTGGATTTAAAAAAACAAGATTATTAACTATCTAAAAAGTTGCCCCATCTGACCATTAAGAAAACACCTTTGTTCCATTCAATGCTACGTAGATTCAGGGGATTAAAGACATGCCACTAGTTACTAATAAAAGACCATAAGTAGTGTCACCAGTAGGTCAAAAATAAAAAACAATAACTTATTTTTCAATAAAAATTGACATTGACCTTCAAAAACTGAATCGGCAATTTCATATGAACAGCTACAAAAAATTAATTGAAAATAAAAAATGGCTGTCATTTATAGGGGAGAAGGATGCGACCCCCTAATGGGGGTTTTTCGTCGATGAGATGTGGTGTATTACATGCCCTTAAAAAATCTATAAACCTATCCGATACACACTGTATAAACAATAAATAGATCACCATAAGTACTAGAAAAAATTCACAAAGCAGAATATATTATTACAAACCTTAAATGAATATTAAGCAAAACTAATCACATTATAAAATATTAATTATTTAAATATCTATATATGTATATATTTAAACATATATATAAGTATGTATATCAGTCTCTGGTTCCCATAACACAAGGAATCCTACTTTGGGGCCAGATGACCAAGTGTGATTTGTCCCAGAATATTTATTTATTTTATTGTTTCTGTATCGATAATACATATAAAGAATAGAAAACCTATTACATATAATGGAGAAAACAAAAAAGGCAGTTTCAAACAAGGTGGGTAGTGCGCCAGGCCTTCTGTTCTTCAATGCAATCAAAAATTTTATAAAACACGACTGTGTAAAAACATACCCATTTTTTTTGGAAAGTCAGGTAAAACATGTATGTCACTCACGGGATCAAGACGAATCTAAAAATATCTTGCACTCTAAAATCTACATTTCCTTGGATGACTACAAAATAATCGCAATTCGTTGGAGAAGTATATGTGGTAAATAATAGTAAAATGAATTAAGTAATTAAATATTTTAAAAAAATTTTGGTGAATTTTAAAGGGGGCCAGTTTGGTGAGCAGGAGAAAAATCAGCTGCTTCATGAATTTAAAAATATACTTACTAAGCAGCAACCCCGCTGGTTGGAGCACTCGAACTACCAGCACTGTTATGTAGTACTTGGCCATGGTGTTATCTAAACAAAATAAAAAATAAATCAGTAAAAAAAAGTTCAAGTAATTAGAAAATTTAATAGGCCTTTACTTAAAATTGCTTACATATTAAAATCTTTACTGAAAAGTATGAAAACAAGAGTCTACCACCTGAAATCATAGCATAGGGTATGATTAAAGAAACCCAACTATGGATAATCATGAAAAGCGTGACATAAGAGTTTCCTGCCCGATTTTCCCTAGTCGGGTTTTAGTTTATTTTATTTTAATTTGTTCATGTTTGCTTTTCTTTCTTTCTTTTTTTATCAAATTCGGGGACAGAAAGGAGTTTTTATTTCTGTTTGTCCCCTTGTGGAGACAGGTGGGGGGACAGACAGGAATCAATCTTTTTTTATCCACAATTGGTAAGCTCTTGGCATCATCTCACCTGATGATAAGATGCTGAAAATGTGATCGGGCTTACCAAGATTCTGAACTGCCTATCTTAGTTTCAAGACAGAATACCAAAATGTTGTTAACATTGATGTTCGGCAGCAAAACTTAGATAATAATTAGATAATAAAGGTAGCTAGCCGAGGGACTTAGAAAATGCATTTCCACCAGCCAAACCAAGTTTTATAAAGTTAGAATCCACCGGAAATCAAACCCAGGACCTCTTGATGGATTTAACCATTACTCCACGGATGAGTTCAGAGGTCAAGTTACTCATTTTAACCACCCTAATCTATCTCTGTGGAAAAAATATCTTATTACCCCATTTACTTATTTTATATCTTAAACCAGAATAATTCATCATTATGTCTCTAGCAACATAGGACTTTCTTATCAACCTATGATAGCCCTTAGGGGTCTAAAGGACTTTATATGGCCCTGTTGTTAAATCCTTTCTTAGTTGACATCTCATACCTATAAACTACCTACCTACAAAATTTCAGCTTCATAGGTCAAGAAGTATTTGAGATTTCGTGTTTATGAGTGAATGAGTGAGTGAGTGACCTTTCACTCTTATATATATATATATATATAAGAGTGAAAATATATATATATATAGATTGTAAATTAGAAAGTGCGTGTCTGTTTGTTACTGTTTCACACTAAAGCCAGGTTTTCACTTTTGAAGCCCACTGGGAATTTGTCATACATTTACAATTGTCTCCTGTCACAATCAAGATAACGACTGATCTGCTGCTGTAAAATTGAGAAATTGTAAGAGATATGTTACAATGGATTGTAACACATATGTTACAATTTCTATTCCACAACACTTCCTCCGCTTCCTAAAGGTCCCAACATCAAACATATTTATTTTACTTCCTTTTTCTTGGTTGATGTGTTTTTTTAAAATTATCAAAGTTAGCTCATAAGAATAGAGTCGCACCAGATTCCACTCTGATAGGATGCTAATCTCCAAGTGAGCTCGGAACACTGATTTACACTGTATGGGTAGCGCTGTGTAGTCATTAGAGATTTATTATAATTACTATATTATAATTAAAGTGAAATTTGGCATAAAGGTAAAGTAAAGGGTAGAGAACTACATAGGATACTTTTTACCCCAGGACAAAGCATAGTTCCCAAGAGATCTGGGAAAAACTCCATTACACGGTTGCGAGCAGATTGCATTTCAAGCACTGTGTACCGTCAATAACAGTCATGAAAACTATATACAAGTGGGCGACACCGCAGTCAAAAGCTAGTAGGTTAATAATATTGTGTTGTCCTAATAAGGTTCACGATCGGTGCTACAGAGCCGACCGGCGTACCGGGCGCGCGATCACTAGGAAGTCATAAAAACTATGGGTGAAGCCGCGGGCAACAGCTAGTAGGTTAATAAATTAATATTATGAGTGCCGCCAATGAGGATCACGCCCTGTGCTAGAGCCGACCGGCGCGCCGGGAGCGCGCTACCTCATATGTTTTATTCAGATGGTTTGATTGCATTTCTTTATGCATTGCTGGGAAACGGAAAACCTGTCCTTAATTTAGTAAATATATTTCAGCAATATAATTTCTGCGAGTACAAAGATTGTAAATAGGACGTAGGTTTCACTTACTTATTTGTTTTTTTAAATATCCAAAGGTTTATGTCACTTCATTTGTACACAAGCACTTCAAACTTAAGATTTTAATCATATTATAAATTGTTTACACTATTTTCACACATTTCACGACATCATTTTTGTAAATAAAGCGCGTTCTACAAGACGTTCCACACGTTCCACACGCAATATGGTTTTGACACAAATGCCCATTGCCCACAGATGAACTAGACTGGCTAGAAGAGAAGAGACTGGTTGGTGCCTGTCAAATTGTGGAGACAGACAGCGGGAGACAGTAAGCAAGCAAGTGTTGCCATAAATCAGATAAGCAATATTGACGATACATAAATAGTGCTGTGTTCACACTTCTGTAGTTCATTAACCGGTTTTATTTTGAACTAGCTTTTGCTCGCAAAGGACAAAAATATTATTGGTACTAAAATCAAATTAAATTGAACCACTGGTATTGACCCATACCAAAGAGTTACAGAACCTTTACGTAATTCTGATGCAGCATTAGTTTATTTTTTAAGCCCTCCGTTTTCAAAAAAATAATTTCTAGAAAATCACCATAATAATCTTAAAACGAACATAACTTAATAAAACGAACGTACCCTTCCAGTTGGTAGGTAATCTTTGATTATGGCTTATTGTGTATCTCTTTTTAACATACTTCAATAACATCTTTTGTCTCTTTTTAGGATTACTTGATGATGATGGTAGATAGATTATGTCAGTGACAGTAGTGAGTGATACATAAAGTAGTGATTGAATGCTCTTTGGTAGTGACTTAGACTTAGTAGTGATTAAATACTCTTTGGTTGTGATAGTCAAATGACAGTGACAGTCGACCACTTCGTCAGTAGTACGTTTTTTTTACACCATGCAAAAATCTTTGTAAGTTGTACGACAGAGAAAACGTTATGAAATTGCACGGAAATTGCTAAGGTGTTATCTCTTTTTAGTACATTTTTTGACCAATCATCATGAAAAAAACGCAGCATTGGACAATAGTGATACCAGTTACTATTTTTATTTTCCACTAAGCAAATTAAAAAAAATGTTTGTCTTATAAACGGGTGAGCCATTTTATTTTTATTTTAGTTTTTAACAATTAAAATATTTTTCTCTTTCACCTCATATGTGGTTTTATAGTGGTTCATTTTAATTTGATTTTAGTAACACCCTCCATATAAAAAAAAATTGTCCTTTGCCCGCGGCACTAGCACAAACCCCTCTTCTTACGCTCCGTGATTATGCTAACGTTTGCTATCCTAATCTCACGGGAGCTCTCTCAGTCAAACTTGAACTTTTTCAAAACGATGCCATAAGGTTTATTTTCGGTTTACGTAAATATGACCATGTTTCCGAATACAGAATTAAACTTAAGTGGCTACCCATTCGCCGCCGTAAAGACATACATATCCTTTCTCTTCTATATTCTATCCTGTTCAACCAAAAAACACCCTTGTACCTCAAAGAGTCCTTTCAGTTTCTTTCTTCCACTTATAACCGTACTCTCCGCTCCTCTGACAATCTCTGCCTGTACATTCCTCTCATTTGTTCACTCATTTACTGTTCAAGCTATCCAGCTTTGGAATTCTCTTTCCGTTTCTATCCGACAAGCTCCTTCTCTTAACTCTTTTAAATATCAAGTTAAAGAATACCTTTTATGTCTTCAATCTACGTGTATTTTTATTAAATGTGTCGTATACTGGCCACCTGTCTTTCTCGTTGGAGACTGATCTGACGGACGGCTTGTCAATAAAATTTCTTGTTGATAAAATATACGTTATATTTTCTAAGAAATGTGTTTGTAACAATTTGGCGTCGAGATGTCGACTGATATTACAAAAATGAAGAGAACCCGCGCCTCACTTCGAGGAACAATCACAAAACTAGAAAATTTCATGAAAACTGAAGAAAACATATCACATGAGGAAATACATACAAGACTACAATCACTTCAAGAAAACCTACAGAAATTAAAAGACATACAGCATTCTATAGAACTAGAAACACCAGACGAACAAGGCAGAAATCAGGTATGATTTTGAAGAGAAATGTAAAAGTAAAAAGACAAAACTTTTTATATTACAAAATAGAGAAAAGGCATCGAACCTAAATATAAATTCACAGCAAGAACGAGGCCCGAAAATGAATTTTCAGCCGTTTCAAGAAAAAGAGACATTAAGCAACTTTATTAAAAGGCTTACTGTATTTTTCTTACTCAATAGGATCGAAAACCCAAAAATAAAAGTTTACACTTTACTTTCTGCCCTTTCACCAGAATTACATGAGAGGTTACACGATTTATGATCTCCAGACGATCCAATCGACATGTGTTTTGAGGAGCTTAGTCAGATATTAAATGAATACGTTGACCCTAAATCTAGCATATGGGCATAACAGCACAAATTCATCACGCGCACACAACGCGAAGATGAAACGGTAGCAACTTATGCCTCAGAATTAAAGAAAATATCAATCAACTGCGAACTTAAATGTTAAAATTGTAAACAACCTACCTCAGAAGGCTTCCTTGCACTACAATTTATTCGAGGATTGAAAGACAGTGATATACGTACTAAAATTCTACAAAAAAGAGATAGAGCTTCTTTTACAAAAGTAGTAAGTATTGCTACGTTTATGGAAATGAGAAAAACTGAGAACATTAAAATACCCACAGACATGCAAACACAATCAGACTCCGTTAATAGAATTACTACAAATCGACCAGGCTTTACCCACGCCTCAAGACCGACACCTCCAATTTCACCATTACGATGTTCTATAGGTTCGATGAGGATGAAAAATTGATGTGAGCGGCTTATGGTCCGTGATTAAAGTAAATTTTCTGCCGTAACAGTAGTGGAAAAATTTCTTGATTCCCCTGTAGATCGCTGTAGCCTCTTTGTCAATTTGACTGTATTTCTTTTCGCTTGATGAAAGTGATCTAGAAGCAAACGCGATTGGTCTCTCAAAACCATCTAGTAATTTATGAGACAGTACTGCTCCTAAACCTGTTGGCGAAGCGTCGGTTGCAAGAATCTATGGCTCCCAAGATTGTTTTTTTAATGTTATCAAAGCTCTCTTCGCACTTAGAAGTCCACATAAAATCCTTGTCTTTCTTAAGTAATTAATTTAATGGGTTAGTCAAGGAGGCTAGGTTCTGTATAAATCTATTGTAGTAATTTGCCATGCCAAGAAAGGTTCGTAATTCGTTTGTGTTCATTGGTCTTGCTGTGTTCACGACAGCTCTGACTTTGTCCATGTTTTTGTGTAACCCGTCTTTATCTATTATATGCCCGAGATAGTTAATGATATTTTTAGAAAAATGACATTTGTCTGTATTAACGCGAAGGTTACTTTCTTTCAGTTTTTGCAAAACTTGCTTTAAACGTGTTAAGAGTTGATCTTCCGTCGTTCCTTGAATTATTTATAATGTCGTCGAAAAAGCATTTTACTCCCTCAAGCCCCTGCGATAATTGGTTCATAAATTTTTGCCACAGGCTTGGTGCCACTTTGACTCCAAACATTAAGCGGTTTATGTTGTAGGTATTTGTGCGTACTAATTGTCTGTAAGAGGGCGCTTTCATCATCTATAACCAAGATAAGATATGCTTGACCAATGTCGAGCTTACAAAAGTATTTTCCACCATTCATTTCCGCAAATATATCTTCTATTATAGGAATAGGGTACTTTTCATCTTTGATTACTTTATGAAGGGTGACCTTGTAATCAGCGCATAGTCGGATACTTCCGTTTGGTTTTACTATAGGTACGATGGGCGTGCCCCAATACGAATGGTCTATACTAGTGATCAGCCCTTCTGCGCATAGTCGTTTGATTTCTTTATCTACCTTTTCTTTTAAAGCGTAACGCCACCCCCCGCACTCCCGGCCTACTCCCGCGCCGGTTGCGCACTTTTCCGCAAAAGTAATGTAGTTTTTTAAAGTGGTGGATCTTACTGTAGTAATGTAGATTTGGAGTGTCAAAATTAGGTCTTACATAAGCGGATACATTATGTGAGATGTATGCGGATATTGTACCTACTTATAAGTTATAGGGCAGGACGTATTTATCATTCTAACACCAGACACAAAAATTTTAGATAAATTTAATTAAATGTAAATATTGTAAAGTAATAAGTATGTCTAATAAAATTTAATAAGGAGATCTCAAGATTATTTCTGCACTGCGTTTTTTCTTCTGCCGCGTTGAGTAAAAAATTTTTTTTACAATTTTTTTATGTACTTTTTTTAACATTGCTTATATTTTTGGAATCTGTATGAATGCGGCTTTTTAATTATTATTTTTTTGAGCAGATATATATTTATATATATATGCCCGTTTAAAGTTTACGGTCATTAACCAAAAAAAAGATTTTTTATTTTTGCTTGTATTTTTTTACTTTTGTATGGAATTTGATCATAATATTCTAGCGATGGCAGTCGTCACGCCATGTCAGATAACAGTTCTTTTTTATTTATTATTAACTTTCTTCTCAAATGGCTTCTCAAATTGGCAGTCCTGCCTGAAGCATAATACGTTGAACTGACACGTTGAATTGATACCAGAATCAAAATTGACAAAACAAATGTCAATAAACGTTACAGTGATTTCGAATCATCGATTTTGATGGTTAAAACGTTGCTACCGCCAGGTATCAACTTGACGTTTCACTTGACACGACACGGTAAGGAATGACGCTAAAGTGAACGATTGCTGTCAAAGCGAAGGTATAGAACGCAGCTCAGCACTGCAGTGTAACCGGAGAAGGCACTTCCATCGACTCTGACAAAGATTAGCTAATTAGTATCCATTATTATCCTTTGGTTCACACCTAAACATTTCATTCTAAATGCATGCCACTTCGACCTTGATTATCATAGCAACAAACTGGCATTCCGCTTCTGCTTTGCATACATCGCTCTTTCTTTGTCTCTCTCTCCCTCAAAATTATAGCAGTGATTAGACTACACAATTTATCGTGCACTAAGTCAGGATCCTAGGTTGGGTGGCAGTAAGGGCATTGTGTATACACTGTACTAAATCTGTTCCCTAACTCAGTCGCAGACCAGATGCCATCTTATGCAGATCTTAATTTTAAAAAATGGGCAAAAAACCGACCAAGTGTCGCGCTCGGAGTGTTTCGTACCACCATACCTCTGCACACAACTATTACGATACCTATACACATTTCAAATAAAAGACATCAACGCGATCGACATAAAAATCCATTTTTTTAAATTCAGTTTGAATACAGTACGAGTACGACTCACACTTGGCTGGTTTTTATTATTTTTTGTTTTATTGCAGGAGTAGTATTATAATCACACCAAGTTTCACGCTTATATGTATTACCGTTTTTACGATAGAGTTCAATTAAAAATACATATGAAATACGTATAAAAAACACTTTTGTTGTATGAGGACACACATTAACTATAACTTTTATAGTTTTTATTATTTGATATGAAAGCGGCAATAGATACACAATCTGTGAAAATTTTAACTGTCTACCCATTACGGTTCATGAATTAAGTATTCGAAGATAGATTCTGACAGATAGATGAACAAACGGACAGACAGCGGAGGCTTAGTGATAGGGTCCCATTGGTCACCCTTTATATGAGGGGAACCCTAAAAAGTGACTGGATTTATTACTAACTATTACTTTTTCCATTTTAGGTTTCCGTATTCAACCCTTATAGTTTCGCAATGTCCTATCTGACTGTCCGTATTTTTTTTAACTCAAAAATGGCTAAAACGATTTTGATGAAACCCTGTACGTTAATAAAACTCTAAATCACTTACCATCAGGTGAGATGATGCCAAGGGCTTATATTAATTGTGGATAAAAAAAATCAAATTTAAATCCGTCGTCCAGCATAGTCAGATGCAGTTCCTGGGGGAACTGAAAAAATACTCTTTTTTTGGTTAATTTCTTTAACATCAACAATGGATTGTTGTGATTTTTTGCACAGAGATGGTTAAGGGGGTAGGAAATGACATTATTTACTAATTAGCATATCATTCGTGAGGGATCCAGAGAAAACTCATGTTCACGCTTGCGTCTCGCGCATTACTCACCCTCAAAGACAGTCATAAAAACTGTGTCCACGTGGGCAAAGCTACTGTCCTTGTAAATATCTAACATATTCATCAAAATATCTTTCTCTTTATTGGAACTCATTTTGTTACCCGGAATCGTGCTCGTTTAAAGTAACACGACGACCTACCGCATCGAGTGCTGCGCGGCGACTGAGCAACCTAACTAGAAACTCCGATTACACTGCATAATTTAGTGCACTAAATTGGGAGTTAGTGTGGTCGGGCGGGATCACTCAATCTTCCTAAATTGGCACACTACCTGCCTAACTGCGATTACACTAAACTTTTTTCGGCCTAACTGAGTTAGGGCACGATAAATTGTATAGTCTAATACTTGTGGTTATACTAACTTATTTCCTTTTATCATACCATTTACCGGCTAAGAAAATTTAATACCGTTACCGGTTTTACATCACCGCTATATTGCCCAACACTTTTCTAATTTATTTTTTATTACGAATTAATGGCGTAGCCAGGTGAGTTTTCTTGTTTATTTCCTAATTCATAGTGTTCCATGGTATTCAATTGTTTTGTCTAAATGTTTTTCATCGAGCAAAATATTCAACATTCTTATAAGTCAAAATTTTTTCAGCTTATCCGTTTTTATTATCAGAAAAACCAGCACGAGTTATGAACACGTATTGGATTTGTTCCGAATTTATTTGCTAGGATCTTTGTCATCACTTTCACTTTTCACGCGATTTGCTTTGTAGTGGTTCTACCAGTGTGCATATCTGTATCGAGGCGCAGTCATCATGGATGAGTGAGTTTCCCGTCGGTTTCCATCTTCATACCTAAGTACCTAGCTACATGTCAGATGTTTCAGTGTGAATAATCCGACAAGGTTACTCAAATCCTCGAACAAAATGTGACACTCATTGTTCCTCGTGCCTTATTTCCCAGTCAGCATTTGTATTCATTAGAACAATAATATATTGTTTGTGCAGCACCATGTCGACCGTAACGAAAATGACCCGCACGGTAAAAAAACTGGAAGTGCCGCGGCCTCTGAAGACGACGACCAGCACCGCTCACAACCGCAACTCTTTGTTGGATGTCAAAATAAATTCTGGTGAGAATCTATCCTATCCCTCTTTGTTGCTAATACAGACTGTAGCATAATGCTGGTCAATATTACAAAATTAGGTACATGACATGAATTTGTTGATAATAGTGTTGAATTCACTTAATTGACAGGACTAAAGTACATATATTTATGCATTCAATTTTTTGAAAAGACAAGGACAAAATGTTTAAATTTAGTTTAGATTCATAGTACGGTCAAATAAGTTAAATTGTTTTTGCATCAAATCGACACCAATACTCGAGATAATGTAATTATAACTCATTATTATTATAAATTAGCCTAGTAAATAAAAAAAGAATGGGTACATGACATGAATTTGTTGATATTACCTGAGTTAACATAATTATAATAACATATTATTATAAATGATTTCAGCCCATTTTTCTTAAAAGTTAGTGACAAAATATTGGCAAGATTATTATATTTTGTTTTCTTACATTTTCTGATTGCATTAGCCTAGCTACTTAACAAAGACAAGATCAAATAAAATTACAGGAAATATGGCAAAATTTATTCATCTGTCCTGCTTTTCCAACTAGGTGTAGTTAACATGCTTTGTTTGTACAAGTGGTATGTGACCTAGTTTGAGTGCTCGTTGTGTGTGTAGCTTTGTAATTCAGTTTTTACTGTTTCAGCATAGTAGTCTTTTTTTAGAATATTATGATTTTAAATCTAATTAATATTTATTTTCTGTTTTTTTAATCTTAATAAGTTCATCATATCAGCCGAAGGAAGTCCACTGCTGGACATAGGCCTTAGGCCTCCCCCAAGGATCTCCACGACGACCGGTTCTGCGCTGCCCGCATCCAGCGGCTTCCCGCGACCTTCACCAGGTCATCGGTCCACCGAGTGGGAGGCCTGCCTACACTACGCTTTCCGGTGCGTGGTCGCCACTCGAGAACTTTACTGCCCCAACGGCCATCTGTTCTACGAGCAATGTGCCCCGCCCACTGCCACTTAAGTTTAGCAATTCTGAGAGCTATGTCGGTTTCTTTGGTTCTCTTACGGATCTCCTCGTTTTTGATTCGATCACGCAGAGAAACTCCGAGCATAGCACGCTCCACTGCCCTTTGGGTGACCTTGAGCCTTCTTATGAGGCCCATAGTAAGCGACCATGTCTCAGTTCCGTACGTCATCACTGGCAACACACATTGGTCGAAGACCTTGGTCTTAAGACACTGCGGTATCTGGGACGTAAATATATTGCGAAGCTTCCCGAACGCTGCCCAGCCGAGTTGGATTCGACGATTAATCTCTTTCTCGAAGTTGGACCTACCTAACTGGACTGTTTGTCCCAGGTATACATATTCGGTAACAACATCGAGTGTAGAGGCTCCAACCGTCAGAGGAGTAGGTATAACACGGAAGTTTGACATAATTTTCGTCTTGTCCATGTTCATTCTAAGACCCACTTGTTGAGAGGCTCTACTGAGGCCATCGAGCATTGTGCCTAAGTCGTCCATAGTCTCAGCCATGACCACGATATCGTCAGCGAATCGAAGGTGGGTGATGTACGTGTAAAGTCTCCCTGTCTCACCCCTCGCTGCAGCTGGATAGGTTCCGAGTTTTGCTCCTTGAGGCGAACCGACATGGTGGCGTTTTCATACAAACACTTCAGCACTTCGATATATCGATAGTCAATTTGGCACCTTTGGAGAGACTGTAACACAGCCCAGGTTTCGACCGCATCGAAGGCTTTCTCATAGTCCACGAACGCCAAGCATAGTGGCTGATTGTACTCTTCGGTCTTCTGTATAATCTGCCGCAGCGTATGTATGTGGTCTATGGTACTAAATCCTTTTCGGAAACCGGCTTGTTCGGGAGGCTGGAAGTCGTCAAACCTGCGTGCGAGACGATTCGTAATGACCCTCGAAAACAGTTTGTAGACATGGCTCAGAAGTGAGATGGGTTTGTAGTTCTTCAGCAGGGTATTGTCGCCCTTTTTGAAGAAAAGCACGACCACACTTCTGTGCCATGCCTTAGGCGTTTGTCCCTCAAGTATAACGGAATTAAATAATTTCTGAAGAGCTTCAAGTACCGGTGTTCCACCTGCTTTCAGAAGTTCAGCCATAATTCCATCATCACTTGGTGCCTTATTGTTTTTAAGCTGTTTAAGAGCCATTCTAATCTCGTACAGGCTGACGTCCGGGATATCTTCGGTATAGTGTCGGGTAAGTCTAGCTCTTGGGTCTTTAGCCAGATCGCTGACAGGCAGACGTGTGGTCGTGTACAATTGTCCGTAGAACTTCTCAACTTCTTCCAGCAACTCAGTCTTAGACGATATGATCCTGCCGTCCTCAGTCTTCAGCTTGGTCAGTTGGCTTTGACCAACAGACAGATCTCTCGCGAACACTTTTGAGCCTTTGTTGTTCTCAATCGCCTCTTTAATACAATTTGTATTATAGTGGCGCAAATCGCGAGTTAGGGACTTAGAGATCTGCCTGTTTAGTTGCCGATACTGAGTAGCACCTTCAGAGGACTGCAAAACCAATCTGCGTCTTTCTTCCATGAGGTTGCTGGTGAAGTCAGAGATTTTTTGGTTCTGTTTGAACGGCGAGTTTTGAAAATCTTAGACCCGACCGTTTGGACAATTTCCACGAACCTGTCGTTATAATCGTCCACATTCTCGCAGTTTTCGGGGTTTTGGAGCTGGATGGGCGCTGGTCGGAGTGTGGACTTCATCAGTCGACATCTTTCTAGCTTTGTCTTTAGATTCAATGTGCCTCTTACCATTCGGTGATCGCCTCCTGTTTTGACTGAGTTGATCACAGAGACATCATTGAATATTCGCCTTCTTGTCGACAAGATGAAGTCGATCTCGTTCTTCGTTACGCCATTGGGATGCAACCATGTCCACTTTCGCTGTTTAGGCTTTTTGAAGAAGGAGTTCATCATAAAGAGGCCCTCCTTCTCCATAAAGTCGGCCAGCAGCTGGCCACGTGCATTTCTCTCTCCATATCCAAATTGCCCCACTCTCAGCTCACCATCACTTCGTTTGCCCAGTTTCGCGTTAAAGTCCCCCATAACAATGGTGTATTGAGTCCGGGAGCTATTATGTAGAGCTCTAGAGATATACTCATATAGGAGCTCCACTTCTTCGTCGGAGTGTTGCGCGGTCGGTGCATATACCTGAATAACTTTCGAGACTTTTCGAGAATAAGGTACGCTACCCTCGTCGAAACACTCTCGATTTGGACCACATTGTTAATGAGGGACTTGTGGACTAGAAATCCGACACCACCCTCGGACAGTTGGTCGCCCTCCCGGAAATAGAGCAGGTTTCCGGATTTAAGGATTATGGTGTCCTCCCCCTCTCTTTGGACTTCACACAATCCCATAGCCTGCTCAATGCTTAGCGAGTTCGAGTTCTGTTAACTTTACGTCGGTTCGCAGTGTGCGCGTGTTGTAGGTTGCCAGGGCCAGAGGTCTTTTGTTTTGGTAGCCTGGCATCTGCCGGGGATTCTTCGCACCCCATGCCCCGCCGTTACCTTGACCGCTACCGGAGCCAGGAATAGCGGGGCCGCCGGGGACTAGGGGCCGTTTTTTATTTGTGTCGGTCATTTGGGGGGTGTTGCCGTAATCGCCACGCTTGGCAGGCGGGTTGGCGATCGCAGTGTTGCAGATTGGCTGCAAGTCACGGAAAGACGCTACTGCCCATCCTCCGGTTTGAGTCCCTTAGTCGGCTCTTACGACACCTATTGGATGAAATAGGATGGCCCTATTCTAAGCCGGGAGCCATACGGCCAATTAATAAGTTACCTAAACATAAATGAACAAAAGGAATAATTAAATTAAATCTTATTTTTTATTTTTTTTAGGGTTCTGTTCCTCAAAAGGAAAAATCCCTTATAGGATCACTTGTTGTCTGTCTGTCTGTCTGGCTGTCAAGACGCTTTTTTTCGTAAATGCATATAGGTATTAAGTTAAATTTATATCATGACTTACATTTTCATTTGGAGAATTAACTGTGATGTAAATAGATGAAGAAGCCACTGGATGCGGGCAGCGCAGAACCGGTTGTCGTGGAAATCCTTGGGGGAGGCCTTTGTATTTTATTGATGATATAGATGTATTGGGAGAAATTTTTTACAAGCTTCATTATAAACTTGCCGTGTTAGTTAATTTGGGACAAATCTTGGAAGCTAAATTAGAACCACTTCCCGGTTTCTGATTGAGCTGAAATTTTGCATACACATTAAGTTTGAAGCACAGTGCATGGTTAGCTAAGTGAGGTCATTCTAAATCCAATATGGCTGACTCCCTAAGATGGTAGGCCAGTTATTTTTTTGCACCCCTAGAATATGGGTATTAAATGGTTTGCTGAGAAGAAAAAAATCTTTACAAATTAAAGCTTGTACCTAAAAGTTTTTAGGTTTTTAGGAAATTATGTTTCAACTTCAAAGTTAAGTTTTTGTCCATTGATATTTATAGGGTTTTATACTCAAAATTTATGATATAAAATACCCAATCTTCACAATTTTAAGCCCTTACTATTGGGATCTATGCATTCAATTTTACAATGATAAATATTTTGGGACCATCCATTTCCAATATAACTGAAAACAAATAATATTTTTTGCAGTTGATGACTTGATAGTTTTGACTGAGGCTGTGGCATACCAGATGATGCAGGGCAATTATGATCGTGCGCTTCCTAGCAACGTCGCCACCATGTACTCTAATCTCAAGCTTTACGGCGCACAGCTCGAAGCACTTTATAAAGATTTCCTCGATAGGTGTGTAGATTACAATTTAAATCATTTTATTTGTCACAAATTTCACAGCTTAATACATAAAGATTTATTTTAACCCTTTCACAAGCAACGCAACTACAGCAAATAAGAGAAAACTGAACCTTATTTGAAATCAATACAGATCAATTTAGATACAGCATCCCTGGCAAACTCAATGCCAATGGTTATAAAAGGGTTAAATTTTACAAAGATAACTATGAAATTTGATGAATACTGAAAATGGATAAAGTAGGCTAAAACACTAATAACATAATGTATTATTTGCATATTATAGTTTTGCATTCTGATAGGCCAGTATCCCTATTATTGTTTACAGATACTTTGTTGTGTTCCGTAATGGATCACAGGACGAACGACTTGACAAGAAAACTCGACTTCATCTTCTTGAGCTTATTGAGCTGCGCGCTAAACATTGGCAAGGCTCTGATTATATGAGTCAGTATTATAGGCACCGTGGCACACATGCAGAGGTAACTCCCTTGAATTAGTTATAAAATTTCCTTAGTCCAAACGACTCAAAAAAGTCCTGTGTTTATTCTCTTTGCGTGATTGCTCTTCACTGCAGCACAAAATTAGATTTTTTTAAGGTTCTTTTTATTTATGGCTTCATCGGACATTCTTCTTTTTGTGACTTGCCGTTATGAGAGAATTGATAATTTCCTGTATATTAAAATGTAAATATGTTCCAAACTTGTTGCGAAATTGACGGTTTTCAGACATTTTGCAATAATCCTTACTATAAATGTGAAAATGTGTTAGTTAAATTTTTCACGCTTCAATGCCTTGACCAATCTTGATGAAATTTGGCATTCGGTAGCCTGTGTCACTAAGAAAGACATGCAGTTCCTGAAGGAACTGAAAAAATACTCTTTTGGCTAATTTCTTTAACATCGCAAAGGAAAAAAGGATTGTTATGATTTTTGCACAGAGATGGTTAAGAAGATGGTTACTAATTAGCATATCCCAACATAGTTCCCGAGGGAACTGGGGAAAACCCATTTCCACGTCGCAATGGAGCAACAGATTGAAGTATTTTTTTGTAAAGAATTGGTTGAGGGGGTGGGAAGTGACATAGACTGCTAATCAGAACTGCCCGATATAGTTCCCAAGGGATCTGGAGAGAACTCATGCGGCTCCCGCACTACTCACCCTCGGAGACAGTCATAAAAACGATGAAACCGCGGGCAAAAGCTAGTTGATAACATAATTTATGAGGAATTATGTTATGGCATGATAAGTGGAAAGGAATAATACCACATGGAGCCATAAATGCCCAAAACCCTCATCAAAATTTAATATCGCGCCATGGGCGCGTGGCATAGCTTTAAACCTTACAAGTTTCTGATGCAAATCCTCACTGTTATATCTAAATAATAAACTATTTACTGATTATAGCCACTATTGGTGCCGACGATGGAGGGATCTGGCACGGGGGGGTCGGTGTCGCCCACGCTGGCTGCGCCCGCCGAGCCGGCCGCCCTACTAGGCCCCGGAGAGGTCATCAAGCCCTCGGGAAAGTTTCCCAAGCCCACGAAGATCCCCGGCAAGAACTACTCTAAAGACGAGGTCGTCATCAGAAACGCTGATTCTGGGAAAGGTATGTTTGTCACTCTACCAATTTTAATTTTTTATTCTTATTTTTTTGTAGTTATGCCCAATAAGTACATGGCTTACTTGAAAATTTGATAAAAAGTGGTAGATAATTTGAGCACAGACTTAGGTCCTTTTGGATCACTACTGGTTAGGTCAGGCTGCCACTGCTTGGTTCATTTACCTGGACTTAATTAGTGTTCTAATGATGATTTGTTGCTATTGTCAGTATGTAAGGTCCAAAATTTTATGCTATTCAGCTTGCTTTGGCATATGATATTGGTCATCATCATGACAAAAGTAAGAAGACGTCCACTGTTGGACATAGGTAGGCCATCCGAATCAATACAATTACACGAGTACTGGACCCCACACCACAATGTCAATGTATTTTTCACATGACTCTCACTCTTGTACAAATTGGGCCTTACATGCTGTTGATTTTAATATATTTTTTAGAAATGTATTTTTATTTAAATGTACTTTTATAGCCAGCTGGTGAGATGCAAACCAATTTTAGAAAGATCAATATCTTTATATGGGTAATTCTGCATGATAAAGACATGTTGGGAGAAACAGTGCATGTTTTAGTCAATGTTATGCTTATCTGGTACCCTTATTTGTTTAGTCGATTAAAAACTATGAGTAGTTAATTTTTATGGTGCATGTTGATAAGAGGTTATCTAGTTATTATTTACCTTGGGAGATCGCAAACAGTTCCTAAGAATAAACTATGATTATAGTAGCAATGTAATGGGTATGTTCTATATGTAGAATGGAATGACTTCTAATTGGAAACAGTCCTAAAAAGAAGATGAGAAATCGAGCCTAGGCTACACAATCATCTTTATGACTTCAAGAACCATATAAATTCCTGGTCAAGTCACCTTCGCGGCGTCTGAAGTTGTGTTGTGGTGTTGCAGTGATGGGTATCAAGGGCAGAAGGGTGCACATGATCGAGGAGTTAAGTGACACGATCATATCGTTTCAGCGAGGTACGAACGCACTGAGATGTGTCTCAATTGCATGGCATGACGGCATGGTGTGGCGGGATATCTGTTCTCCTTTGTATTATAGGGTAGCTGACTGCTAGTCATTTGAGTAACTTTTTTATCAGTTGTCAAAAATTAAGTTTTGTTCTAAAATGTTTAAATTGGCAAGGTGTGACGTCATATTTTATCAGCGTCATTGATTTACTAGTTTTGTGAACTCGATTAATTAAAAGTTGAATTTGTGATGGAAAACAGACAAAAAAGTTTTTTTTAAAATTAAGGAGGGCAATTTAGGAAGTAATGTTCCGTAATTTGTTAATATTCTTGCAGTCAACTACCTAATGGTATACATATGCAATAAAAAAGATGGACAAATAATTCATTTGCATTTTCTACACGTCTAAGTTGTTTAAAGTTGTAGCTGCACTTATTTTTTTATTATTTAAGAAGCAGCGACTATCTATTTGTTTCATTGCATATGTACTAACAACATAACTAAACCTACATACATACGTGTAATTTGTAAGTAAGTATACAGGTAAAATTGAATAGAAAATAGAAATTGGGAAATTTGAAACTTGGGATCTACTCATGAAACTGATCCCTAAGAAATTAATTAGATTGGTTAAATAAACTTTTTTTTTGATGTTTACGAATCAGATTGAATAAATTAATTAGTATGGGAAAAACAATGTTTTGCTCTACAGGACCTGGTAAAGTTTTTTTAATATACTTATTTAATATTTCTTTTTTGTAATATGTCACTTAAGAAGCTCAGAACTGTAAATGAAATTAATTACATATTTTAATTGATTTTATTCTCAATCTACCAAAAGTATGGTAGGCTCTTTATGCATGATGCCTTTGGCTGCGTCAAAAAAGGCCACCTCGAAGCGATGCATTGCAATGTCACGTTGCAAATGCATCAAGCTATACAGCCTTCCATACCTTTGCAAGTTTTTTTTAAAATTAATAACTCGATAATAAAATAAAACAATTTTAATTTAAGTTTTGAGTTTCGCAGAGTACTTACAATATAAAATACGCATAATATAAAATAAGTATGTTCAATACCAGGCCCATTGTAGAAAAAGTTAGTTAGGGAATGTTCAATTTCACATCTAAGTTTAAAATTTGCCGAATGATTTTAATTTGACCCTGTATTGTCTCAGTGGGTGGGTGCTGTTCGGTTTTACGTACATTAATTACTAACTACACATTAAAAGTTTACAAAACATAGAGCTTACTCATATAACTTGCCAAACATAGAGCTATTTATCTGAAACTTTGTACAGGATGTTAACAGTTTTTTATCTGACACTTAGTACAGGTGTTCTATTATACGAGCCTGCGTGGGTTGTACTCATGAAACTAAACAACTCCCAAGAAACCCTTTCCAAATAAAAAAAAATCATGAGCAGTGCTTATACCGTAGCCAACACAACCTTGAACTAAGTATCTTTGTAACCAGTTTTTACTTTACCTATGGATTTTTTTATTAGAAAATAAAACATTTAGTGTACGAAATTACATACATACATGTAATTTATTTTTATATGATGCGCCACTTCTTAGCATCTTATCCTTGGCGGCGAATGTGCTTTTCTTCTAGTGATCCGTCGAGCTGTGCGACAGAAATCTCGAGAGTCATATGTCAGGCAATGGAATATTATATCCCGTTTTCTGACATTTCTCTCGAGAGCAAAGCTCGCCCGTGGTTTAATGCTGATTGCTCAGTGGCCGAAGCACTAAAGCATTCAGCTTACCAGACTTGGGCAGATGCTCGAAATCGTAAAGCTCCGGACACGCGAGTTAAAAAGAAAGCCTTTAATAAAGCCGCCAAGTCCTACAAAAAGACGCTGCGTAGGGCACGCCTCGACCATATAAGCCGTATCGGGTCAAAACTTGCCTCCTACCCTTCTGGAAGTAAGGCGTTTTGGTCCTTGGCTAAATCGGTCGAGGCGAACTTTTGCCGCTCGTCTTTGCCTCCACTGCTGAAACCTGATGGATCATTGGCTCACACGGCAACTGAGAAGGCTAATCTGTTTGCCTCTATGTTTGCCGAAAATTCACGTCTCGATACAGCGAATAGAATACCACCCCAGTTATCTCCTTGCGATACTACAATGCCCCCTATTCGTATCAAGCAAAAGTAGGTACTCAAAACACTTCGCAATCTTGACGTGAACAAAGCCAGTGGACCTGACGGTATACCAGCTATAGTGCTAAAGAACTGCGCTCCTGAGTTGTCTCCTGTTCTGACACGTCTGTACCGCCTCTCTCTTGAAACGGGTATAGTCCCAAAGTCCTGGAAGCTGGCCAACGTGCAGCCGGTGCCCAAAAAAGGCAGTCGTGCCGATCCCGCAAACTACCGCCCTATAGCAATCACCTCCGTAATCTGTAAGATTATGGAGCGTGTATTGAACACCCGCATTCTGGCATACCTAGAAGACAATGACCTCCTTAGCGATCGACAATACGGATTTCGCCGAGGTCGATCTACTGGAGATCTTCTAGTGTATGCTACGCATATATGGGGCGAGGCCATCGAGAAGCATGGCGAAGCTCTCGCTGTGTCACTCGACATCTCGAAGGCTTTTGATAGGGTCTGGCACGCTAGCCTTATTCGCAAGCTTCCTTCTTATGGTCTTCATTTGGGATTGTGTAACTGGGTAGCTGATTTCCTGAGGGAACGGTCTATTCGAGTGGTCGCTGATGGCTGTTCCTCAGACCTACCTCAGGGTACCTCAGGGATCTGTTCTTTCCGCAACACTATTTCTGCTTCACATAAACGATCTGCTGAAACCAGGTATAATTGGTTATGCAGACGATAGCACGGTTGTAGAAAGATACCTGTCCAGTGCACGAGCTAACAGCGCTGATACGCTGTTTCTGAGAGAGGCCATGATAGAGCGCATTAACCTATCACTTCAGGCAGTGTCTGAATGGGGTGATTCCAACCTCGTAAGGTTTAATGCCTCTAAAACACAGGCGTGTCTTTTTTCCGCCAAAAGGAGTCCATTCACCTTGACTCCAACTCTCCGGAATGAACCGATTCAGATATCTGACCACCTGGAATTCCTCGGCGTGGATTTAACACCCAATCTTAACTTCGGTCGTTACATTGAGTCCAAGGCAAAAGTTGCTGCAATGAAGCTGGGCATTCTCTCTAAGGTGAGACGGTACTTCACACCTGGACAGCTGCTTACCTTGTATCAAGCACAGGTCCGCTCATGTATGGAGTACTGTTCACACTTATGGGATGGATCAGCCCGCTATCAGCTGGATACCTTGGACGCCATCGACCGGCGCGCACGGAGACTCATTGGCGACGATGAGCTAGTCAATGACAAGCTCCAAAGCCTTGAGCATCGCCGCAAAGTCGCCTGTCTATCGGTATTCTATCGAATTCATTTCGGAGAGTGCGCGCAAGAACTTCACGACCTCATTCCCCCTGCTCCATTCCACCGTCGGTCAACGAGACGCAGGGAGGGGTTGCACCCCTTTGTTGTTGATGTTCCACCTTTTCGCACGAATCGTTACGCTTCTTCATTTATTATGCGTACAGCGCAGGAGTGGAACTCCTTGCCTGCGTCAGTGTTTCCCGATTCCTATAGTTTGGGGATCTTCAAGGCAAGAGTGAATAGGCATTATTTGAGTTTGCGTGTACCATCCTCGACTGCATCATCACTTACCATCAGGTGAGTTGCAGTCAAACGCACTCAAATTTTTAATAAAAAAAAATAATAAAAAAATATTTTGTTAAGATTTGGAAGCAGTCGCGCTTCTACTTTGTACTTTGCCCGCGACCCAGTTAAGAGTGCATTGACACACGACAACTTAGCATAATTTTATTAGTTTTTAAGTCAGTGTTCAATTAGAGATCCATCTGACAAGACCATTGCATTTTATTTGGGACCACCTCTAGGACACTCACTGACACATTGACATTGCATTCCTGTACAAGATCATATCCTGTACATTTAGTAATCTACAGCATAATATGAGGAGTGATTTAGTTTTCCATAAATTCTGTTTTTATATACAGAACTAGAGAAAAAAACTTAAAGCACCCTTTAAAAAAAGTGCCAATAATACTGCTGCAATTTATATCTAAACATTGTGATAATATATGAACTTCTTTTTCTTACTTTTTGGGAATTTAACTTATTTAATTAATATTAAATTAAAAACCACAATTTTCGCACTATTCGGCCGCAGCGATTGATGTAACAGCACCGTGCAGTAAAGACAGAGAAAAGCTATATTTACACACAATTTCTTTCGAAATTTTAATCATTTTCAATTAAGGACCCTTAAAGGCTTTTAAACTGTTAACAAAACACCCTCTTTAACCCTAATAATTTTGCTTTGTATCATAAAAAGCAATGCTAAAATACATATTACAGAACCATTAAAGTACTAACTACGACATTTAACAGTGTTTTCGTTTGGTTGTGGTGATGCAAATTAACTGAAACTAAACATCAAGCCAAATTGCCTTATATAACACATTCGCAGCTTGAGGGCTTATCAATGGTACTTTTATGGAAAAGTGTAAATATGTCACGTCTAAATGTACTTGCAGTGAGTCCCGGTGCGAAGGAGCGTCTTGTCCAGATTACCGGACCTAACGAAGAGAACGTAAAGTAAGTCAAACTACATTTCATTTATCCTGACTTTTTTTATTACTCTTTTTCTTTTTATCTTATGAATCTGCGAAACTCCTAGCACCGAGATGTGGACTTGAAAAATAAGTTTTTATTTGGGATTTTCTGTTCTCCGCGTAACGTTACAACTTTTTTTTATTCACAATTGGTACGCCTTTGGCATCATCTCACCTGATGGTAAGTGACGATGGTGAGGAAGATGGAAGTGAGCTTACTAAGACTCCCCAGCGCAATTGAGATCTGGCTATCTTATCTTCAAGCCGGAACACATCAATGATGTTAACACTGGTGTTTGGCGGCAAGACTTAGATTAGCTAGCCAGGCGGGCTATGAAAATTCCCTACCACCAACCAAACCGAGTCTTACAAGTTGACCCCGCCGGGAATCGAACCCGCGACCTCCTGGTGTGAAGCGAATGGACTAACTATTACGCCACGAAGGCGACTTTCAACAATGTGTTACTAGACTCGACTATTTCGGTCATATTGCCAGAAGGCGCTAAGATAATCCGGAAAAGCTTATTATGTTGGGCAGAGTAGAGGCACACCCTGAACACTTCATACAACGGGCCAGAAATGACTTTTCAAAAAAGGAATGACGGAACAAACAAAATGGCGGCGAAATCCTATACGTTCCACAATCATACTGTAACCAATCTGTATCAATCTGAGTGACGAGGGGGTGAGGTCGCAATCTAGAGAGCGGCAGGGAGTATCCATACTGTATGTTAGTACTAATATATATACTTTGGTAGAAGGGAGAAGATCTCGAGGTAGAGCACCACTCCGCTGCTCAGATCAAATCAAAGCAGTACTTAACCTGCCCATTACTACTGTTCTCTGGCACTCTTGGCGCAAACTACTTAAGACCACTGCCGTTGACTACCAACAGCAACAAGCACCGTTTTTCAGAAAATAAAGGGTACGACAAAGCAGAAGTCGTCCTCTTTTGTTACTTCTGGAGTCGACTAGCGGAAGATCGTAAAGGAGAACTAATGATGAATCATCTGTGTATGTTACCTCGGATATCATAGACTGCTCAATAAATTTTAATAAGACATCTTTAGATTTGTCTGATCCACAATATATGTTAAATCTAAAATAATAGAAAAACCAGAACCAGATGACAATAAGAAATCGACAGCCATTTGTAGTTTTGTGCTATCTGCTTATAACGTCCCCACCGAGGGGCTAGAGCCTACCTTAAATTAGGGCCATCGGGCCTTGTCGACCACGCAGGCCCAGTGCGGGTTGGTCGACTTTACACTCAACCTTTGAGTTCCTGCGCAGGTTTTCTCAAGATGTTTTCTCCTTCACCGTAAGAGCGTCGGATAAACGTACATATGAAATCGAAATTCGAAAACACATTGGTACGTGGCAGGATTCGAACGACGACAGGAGGTAGCGACCATAGCCGTTAAGCCACCGACGCTCTACGTTTGTGCTATCACCTCATTGTAATAACTAACTGTCTCTTTGAACCGACAGTCACGCGAAACATTTGATCGGCGACACGATCCGGCGCAACGCGTCCCCCGTGCGGCTGGAGGGAGGCGTAGAGCCCGCGCTGTGCGGCTCGCGCGCCTCGCTCGACTCCGCCGGCTCCGACGAGCCGCCGCGCGCGCGCGAGGTCCGTCTATACTCACAAACTGACACACGCACACTAGCCATCCGAGCCGGCTCAACGTTACTACTCACACACGCGTAGCTTGCGACTTCTTTATAAATTCGCTATTTGACTATAATTAAGTGATGGTGAAGATAAATAATTTTCGAAAAACCCAGAAACTTTTAGGTACAAGCTTTCAATATTGCATTTTCACGCAATATAAATATGCATGCAAAATTTCAGCTCAATCGGTATCCCGGAAGTGGGTCAAATTTTACTTGCAAGATTCCACCCGAACAGACATACATACATTGCAAGTTAAATAAAAGCTTGTAAAATGGCCCTTTTTTGAGATTGCTTGAAAACTAGACCATTTCTATCATCGTTTTCAATTACAGTCAGATAATGCCAAATATAATAGTTTACTTACAAATAAAAACAAAAAAAAGTCGGCGCGCTCGTGGTCTTTCTTACCAAGTTTTCTCAATAAAGATAGCAGAGACATTTTTTCACAAATTTAATGGTGATTCTGTAAGTTTGACCGCAACTCGTTTCAAAATTCCTAATTTTTCTTTCTCCTTTTGCAGAAATCCCCACACGTCAATTCACGAGCTTTACTTCATAGTTTTTCTACGAACGACGCTGCCTTAGGAGAATATAAGTACACTGTGACTTTTGGGCAACATTCCATCAAGATCACGGGCCAAAATTTGGATCTTGTTAAGGTAACATTTATCAGTATTAATATGACCTTATTTTATTAACTTCATATTTTCATTGATTTTTGGATGCCTCGAAAGTACAGGCGCTGTAGCTTAAGTTGAAAAAAACACAGCCGTAATCGATAGCCAAGATCTAATGCCGTAAAGAGATTAGTTTCCACCCATCCATCCAATACTATTTCTACTGTTTGTACAGGCACCATAGAAATATCGTAGCGGGCGACGTGTTACAATATTTCTGAGCAGTGTTGAATTTCAATAAATGATATACTCTAGATTTATGTATTAGTAGTGAATAGGCACTATTTGAGCTTGCGTGTCACATCCTCGGCTGCATCGGCACTTACCATCAGGTGAGGTGCAGCCAAACGTACTCAAATTTATAATAAAATAAATAGTATCTGTACATCTAATTTGTCATAAATATATGAGCAGCAGATTTTTCAATATGTGGCATTTTACGAAAATTACCTCTTGACATTGTATGTGAAGAACTTGTTGAAAAATCTGCTGCTCAGATATACATATATGACAAATTAGATGGTCAGACATTAATAGTAATTCCTAGTGTACATAATTTATTTAAATTCAGCACTGCTCAGAAATATTTGAACACCTCGCCCGCTACGATATATCTGATGGCGACTGTACCTGTAAATTAGTGTACTGTGCTCTAAATAGTAGATTTTTCATTCTATTCTAAAAGTCAACATGGATTAAAAAAAAACAAATAAATACTCAATAAATATATTCTTATTCTTATTCTTATTTGTTCGGTTGTTTGACATGGTACGTAAGTAGCTAGTTGTAACTCCGGCGACTTGTTCATGCTGTCGCAGCGGCCGGCAGCGCTTTGTCATCGCCACAACATACTGTAGTCAGCCAGTGATGTCCCTTTGTTGTTGTCAGACTGCGAAGCTGGTGCTCGACGAGTACTTCGAGAGCGCGGGCGCACTGGAGGCGATGGGCGCAGGCTCCGGCGACTTCTTTACGCTGTCGCAGCGGCCGGGCGCCGCGCTGCTTCTGCGCGACGACGCCGCACTCAACGGCGCCGACGACGACGTGTTCACCGCCAACGCGGACAACCACGATAATGGTATGTAGTTTCTTATTTATTCCTATGTCAAAAGTTGAAGAATGGATGTTGACAAAAGGAATACATTTATATGCCCTTTTAAGACAGATTTGAATAATATGTGTCCTGAGTATTTACAGACTAGATAGAGCGTCAGCCTGTATCAGTGCGATAATAACAGGCCAGCTTTTATATGCTTGTGTGCGTGACTCTGGCGGGAAGGAGCTCTTTATTTGCTATTACGAAATGATTCAATATGGCGGAAATGCCTAAAAAACCGCGTAAGGATTCTTTTCCCGCTTGCTAAATGTCACGTCCATACGCTTGAGTGCAAAGGTTTTTATAAATGATGGATTAAGTTATGAAATGAATATGTTTACGCTATACTTCTTATATTATACTACGCTTTGTACTTCAATAGTAAGATAATTGGGATAACTGCTTCAAAAAGTTATGACGATGGATCACTAAATGTCCCTCCTATTAAAATTTTAAAAGCCTTACTCGCCTTATTTTCTATCAAATCTTTAATTAACGTCACTTTTAGGTATTTCAAACATTTCTAGAACAAAATTTCGTTTTTGACACTATTGGCTATTTCATTATATCAGCCGAAGGACATCCACTGCTGGACATAGGCCTCCCCCAAGGATCTCCACGACGACCGGTTCTGCGCTTCCCGCATCCATCTTTTTTATTTACTTTTATCAAATAAAAACGTTATTGTGACACGACTTTCGGCGGCACACCCTCCCATATCCAGCTGAAAAGTGATTTTAGCAGATAAGGGGTCGGTAATAGTTATTGAATTTATGACTTAACAAAACAGGCGAACTGATTTTTAGACGCATTGGCGCCGCCACCGCGCTCTATTTAATCAAAAAGTAATCAAGTCCGTTTTCTAAATTCCGGCTTGGCCTGGCATTATCTTGTCCGATTTAAAGTAATAATGATTACCAAGAAGCCCCACAACATACTGAGGAAGTGGCTGTCCAAACACACTGATAAATTTGTAGTGAAGTATCGAGATGCTGGTAACAATGTAGATTGAGGAACTGCAGGATTTTTAGAAATATGTACTTACACCCTAATATTTGCACGAAATTTTAGCTTTTTTTTAAAGTTTTATAGGCGATAGTCTAAAACTGCATGAAGTTAGTAAAGGCATACTAAGCATGGCAATTTGCTGTGTGATGTATGCGATATGCGATCTTCAATAGACATTAGAAAAAGAGACTTAAATTAAGATCTGCAACTGACAAGCATGTAGATTTCTACCATTTCACTACATGATCATTGATCATTAAACTTTTATTTATTTTGATTATTGTTTGTTTGCATAGTCAACGTGTTGTTGAACATATTTAGAGCAATTCATTTTAAATTATTCAGATAATGTATTTTTTTATCTTGAAAGATATTCATGTATTTTGTATTAATTTTTCACTTTTCATTTTATCGTTTAGCGACCACATCAATCCACGGTCATGGCAGTGTGTTCTTCCAAATTTTTTATTTCTTACATTTTAATGAGCGCATTACATACTTCGTCGGCTGATAAATTAGTCGGTAACATAATCCGTACATAGGATATGCGCGCGCTCCCCATACAGCAATATACTGATTGTGTGACCCACTAAAACATCGGCTGTCTATAACTGTCACCTGCAATATCATAGTTGTTAACTACATTTCATTCTAACTCAAATTAACACTATACAGGAGCAACGCGCAATGTAACCTCATAATTTTTTTTCACTTAAGAGACGGATATCGGCCGATAGTTTAATCGAATTGGGCTGCTAGCGCGCACACTGAGCCAATTAAACTGAGGTTGGTGGTAAGTGTACACACCAGCCTAAAATCAATCGATAGCTCTAGATCTAAAAGAATTCGCTAGTTTGTAAGCTGCTCTTGAAGAGGGTGGTCATGTGTAAAATATTGTCGAAAAATGTTATTATGTTTTGCTTTAATACAACGGAGGAGTAGAACCAAGAAGAGAAACCGAAAGTTATGGCTGCATCCCATCTACAGAGATGAGGAGCGACATAAGGAATCATGTGCACAATCTTTCCGCGCTAAAGATAAGATCATGTGGTCAAAGCTTTGAGCAAACTGAAACTATACAGCCGGCTAATGAATCGACAAGTGTTCACGCGTAGAAGAGCGCCATGCTGATTAAGCAATTGTACGATAGCTTACGGATCGTTCAGTTAGAAGGGAATCGTGTAGCTCGTCAAACTTATTTATTGGCCGATACTGAATCGTCATAAATCATAATGTGCGCCCTTCAAAATATGTTAAAATAATTTTGAAGAAAAAAAATCGACTTCAAACAGGAAACTAAGGTTCCCCTCGATTTCTCTGGGATGCCATCATCAGATACTGGTTTACTTATCATGGTACCTCCCTTGGGATATCTCCTTTCCAACAAAAAAAGAATCATCAAAATCGGTTCATATCCGCGAACACACATAAAAAATATATATATACGGTCGAATTGAGAAACCTCCACCTTTTTTGAAGTATGTTAAAAACCGATTAAGAACCCGATTAAACTAGCGGCCGATAGAAAGAAAGTCTGTATTCTGCGGTGTCTCTTACTGTTAAAAATATTTGCAGCTTAACAATTCTTGTTCTTGTTGGACATTGTTATCCTTAAGATCATTCGTATATGTACTTCCTGCAAACTCTGAACAATTGTTTTCGAAGTGGAGTTTACAATTTTCCGACAATCTGTGTTACGTAGACATCGTGTTTTTGAAAAAAACATCTTTCAAAGCGGAGTGTTTGATTGTCCTTGGAACGTAGTCAACTTAGCTAGCCAATCGTAATTAATTTTTGACTATTACTTCTTACCTAAGCGCGCGCGCGGTCATTCACCTGTTGTAAATTATCTATAGATCGCTATGTTTGGAGGGAAAGAGGGTGGTCTAGTAAAGAACGTATAGCGTTGTCCTTTTTCTCTCCGAGTGATAATAGATAGCCAGCCCTACAATAGTCCATGTTAAAACGTGTAAGAACTGACTGGTGTTGTTGTAGTAGTAGAATTGGTCAATTAGTATGGGTTTAGTTAGTGTGTCCGTGTTACGTTTTAGTCGATATGTCCGTTAGTTGCTCCTGTATAGAGGTTGGTTGGGAGTGCCGTGGCGTGGTGTGTGTCGTAACGGCGTGTGTTGTGCAGCCGGCGAGGACGCCATGCCGCGTCGTCCGCGCTTCTCGCGCGCCACCAGCACCGACAAGAACCAAGGTAAGGACTATGGAATTTCTCCGTTAAAATATCGTCAGTGAACGTACACCTTTCTAGCTTCAGAGGGGGTATAAAGCAAAATGAACATTTTAAAAATAATTTATCTGATCATGCTTAGTTTAGATATTCCTGAATAAGATATACGACTGTCTGATTGACTGCTTAACCTTGGCAAAAACACGATTGCTCATAATTTTTTCGATAAAAATAAATCCCGAAGTTATCTCTTGAATTACATGTTTACTCACATAACTCAAAGGAACGAACACGATTTATACCTGTCCAGCCCGCAGGCAAGCGAGGTTGGCCTTACCGGCGACTAACCCTGGCCTATCCTGGCTTACTTTGGAGATCTCAGCAGACAAGATAACAGCTGCTACAACTAGACATGGTCATTATAATAAACGCCTATTCGGTCTAGGTATCACGGACAGCCCTCTATTCCGAGCATGCATGGAGGCTTAAGAGACTGCTTCCCACATCGTAATGGACTGCAAGTCTAAAGCGCTCCAGAAAGGTTACTAGATTTGGTCGCTACTAGATTTTCTGGAGGAGCTGGAGTAGCAGCAACGCGGACCTACGTGCGCAAAATGGGGCATAGATCGCCTGGTTACGGAAACCAGCCCGCCTCAACTATAAAACTTGTTCGCGATTTTTTCATTAAAACTACATTTACAGCGCCTTCTGTTTATAAACAGTATTACAAGTTGAAAATCATGCGAAAGCGAGGACCATTATTTTGCTTTATACCCCCCTCTAAATACTTTTAAATATTTTTTTGTTAAAGATTACCAGAATATCTTAAAACTGACTTGAAACCCTGGTTATTTTGACCCGAATATCATCCTGATTATTTGATCCTGATACAGAACCTCGTGAAGAAGACATACAGCACGCGTAAAACTAATTGCCACTCGAAATTATATCTCATAAATTATATTTATAAATCATTTATGCAATCAATGCGAATACTACTGCATATGACACTGCCTGCACTGCTCATTTAGATCTTTCGCACTATATTTGCATATTCATTCATACAGAAGCGTTGAACTGGCAACTTGCCTTGTACCTGTATGATTTGTAAAGCTTTATGTTGCAGTTTATTACTGATAGTAGTATAGTGTATATTTAAATAAATTTATAGTAGTATATTATTGCCGGTTCTGGACCAATTTTGAGGGTATTTAAGTATAAGTATGACGTAATTTCGAGGCGACGACGGACGGCGGTGCGGTGACGGGCGTCGTCGTCGGGGCGATGGCTGTTATCAAGGTCGTGGGGTGGCTCGTGTTACAGGTCAGGGGGGCGGGGCGGGGTAGGTACTGATTTCATCAAATTCCTCCCATCGATCCACTCCAACTCCACACGAGAAACACATCATCCTACTGTTTACACCATTTCCACAGTAGAAAAAACCAGCTTCGGCAATATCCCTCGAAAGTCGGAACACTTACAAGCTCCTTGCCAGTCAATTGCGGTCAGCAAACGAATCTGATGGGAGTCACACATCGGATACGCTGGAGTACAGTAATCCAAAACAGTATTATTACTACCACTTATATAACACGAACAGTCCTTTACTTTCTCCATATTATTTTCCTTATTATACTTAATAACAGTACATATACATGTAATCACTCTTCAGTCTTCAACTTACAACTGAAAAACACCTATAATTAATTAAACCACCTCCATCATTCGTATAACCACTACCGCGCCGCCTCCACCTACCCATTCTAAAACAAATCAGTACCTACCCCGCCCCGCCCCCCTGACCCGTAACACGAGCGGCCCCACGACGTTTACACACCACCGTTCGTCGCCGCCTCGTGATTACGTCATACATAAATACCTACAAAAGTGGTCTAGAACCAGCAACTACTTGTGATCTGTACTAGTACGTTTGTCATCGTTTGCATGTCAATTCAAATACATAAAAATGCGTAATTAAAGTCGGAATTCGTGTCCATAAATTTTAGTACCGGTATAATATGCCATATGGTACCAGTTTCATGGGTTTAGGTATATACTCATTGTAGCGATTTGCTTAGCATCAGCTAGAAAGCCTGATAGTTTAATGAAACATGTTACATAATATGACTAAAAAATGAAAAAAATATATACCTAACAAGCATGACTAGGCTTTTGTTAACACAAGCTTTAACATTGCACCAAGAACCCAATCCTCAAGCTTTACGATGCACCTAAAACGAATCCTCATCATGCACGGCAGTAATGCGAGCATGGAACATTGCAGGCGGCGCCGGCGCCGGGTCGCGGCAGACGTACAGCTACGAGACGCTGATGCAGTACGCCGACTCGCCGCTGAGCAAGCTGCCGCCGGCCGGCCTCGCCGCCTTCCCGCCCGAGCTCGCGCGCAAGGTCAGTGCTCACCGCTATCGCGCATCGTGACTAATGAGCTGTCTCGCCATAACCCACACACATTTATACCTACTTTATAGTCCAGCCGCCCGTGGATGTTTAAGTTACGGAAAAGGTTACCGTTTGCTTTTATGAAATTGATATACAGGTTGTAAAATGACCTCACCCGGAAACTTACTCGTGATGACAACTATTTCCACGGAATTCATATTCAAAGCAAAAAAATGTTTGGACTCATACAAATCGACTAGTTTTGTGTGTCCAATGTTTTTTTTGCTAATTCAATAAAGGTTCCTTGGAGAAAGTTATTTAGTTTTGTCTAAGTTTCCGTTAGGGGTCTTTTTACATTGTGAAGCTTAAAGGCCGCCACCAGACCAGACCATGTACAGTGTCCAATGGTTTTTTTGTTAATTCAGTATAGGTTCCTTGGAGAAAATTTGTCATTTCATGAGTAGAACCCTGTTTAAGTTCTTGGGAGGGGTCTTTTTACATGGTAAGCTTTAAAAGCCGCCATGCGCCGTACCATATACAGAATGCGACATAAAAATGGGTCAGTATGGATACTATGGAAATCAATGTTTACACGCGGAGTTTCTTAGCAAGATTCATTCCTTACAAGCCATGCTATTTTACCACAATTAAACAAAAAATACTAACAACTGGTCTCGGTTTCCAGGCAGATTGATATTTTTTTTTTAAATATTTGAATGCAGTCTTTGTGGGCTCAAAATTTGACGACGTTGTATGACGTAACAATTTTTTGCGCTCCGAATAATTTTCGCCCTCTCCATACTGACCCATTTTTATGTCGCACCGGTAAATGGTACGAATTACCAGCAGGTGAGATGATGCCAAGGGCTTATCAATTATGAATTTTAAAAAAAAACGGGTTTTCGTGTTCACTATGGTTTTTTTTCGTAATTTTACATCCACAGGTTAATGCACTTACTACAGTTTACGGGACCGGACTGTTTCGTAAACTGCAGTAATGTGCTGCGCAAGTGCTGTAATGTTAGGGTCTGTACAGACGGACTGCATGCCAGCTGCAAATTTGCGGTTTGGATGCATTTTGCTTGCAGTTCGCATAACTGCATCGAAACTGCCAACCGACTGCGCAGTCTTGTTACAACTGCACGCCGACTGCAAGCGGATTCAAACCGTAAATTTCTAGCTGGCATGCAGTATAATTGCTATCCTTCTGTGTAGATTCCTGCAGAAGTGCCACACGTTGCATTATTATCATTTTTTCCGCTTTCACTGGTGATTTTGTGTGAAACCAAGTTCGCGCATCCATCACTCACTTTTCCACTTTGTTTGTTTTATGAATGTTCTTGAAATGCTTTTTTGCTGCTTTGCTTATACGTTTGCCACTAATAATTTCGTTTTGAAAATACAAGTGTTTAATATTTAACACAAACATTTTTAATTTCGAGTCATGCCAAGTTGGAACAAATTGTTGAATTACAGAAATGAGGGTTTTTTTAAAACAAGCATAGCCGCTTTAGAAATTTAGTGGCGGCGTGTGTTTGAAATGCTTGTATTCTGCAGACGGATGTTGTTAGTGTTAACGTATAGTTGTGCACAATGTGGTGTTGTTGGGTGAAGGTGACGCTGGCGGCGGGCCCCCGGGCGCCGGCGCGGCGCCCGCGCCTCGTGCCCTTCCGCGTGTGGGCGCCGCTGCAACACCCCAACTACTTGGCCGCCTTGCTCTGCCGCAACTTTTACTGAGCGCCCCGCCTCACCACTGTCGGCGCCCGGCGGCCCTCCCCGCCCAACCTCTGCCGACACTTTCCTTTCCCCAGCTGGACTCTGCCGCCCCAGGCCTCGGGAACGGACGAGGCGACGCTGATCTCGCCTAGTGCTCCTTCGACTGCAACCTCTCTCCCACTCCTTCCCTGTTCCCATCATCCGTCTCCGTCGCCGGCGACCCGCGCCGCGCGCTTACTTTGAAGAAAAGTTGAACTTTTGTTTGAATTTATTTGTTAGTTCGGCTCGTGTCGTCGGCGATACATGTTTTTAATTTCCCGCTCCGCTTGTGAACGCTCGAACTTGTTTGGTTTCGAAAATGTAAACGTTTTTATATTGATTGATTCGTGATATGTTTTCGGGTTTCGTAATGGTAAACTTCGATTAACTTTCACATGAGTTTAGTTGCGATTGTTGGTACAAAACATTTTCGAGTGGTTTTCCATGTAAGTCGTTATTCCCCCGCTTGTTTCAAAAGTGTTTTTTTTTTACCAAATATTGTTTCTTTTGGAGGTAGCGAGTTACTCGGGGAAGCAAATCCCAGTGTATTTACATTCTCCTAAGCTTTGTGTTTCTAGTGTTATAAATTGCTAGTCGCATTATCGTCGCCCTAGGCAGGCTCTAGCTGCGCTGTCGCAGTAGCTGTTTAAGTGTAATACAGTAATTATTGTAAGTGACTCTTATGTTTAAGAGCCGTTGATTGATCTCAGTAGCGTAAGTGATAAAGATAATAATGTAAGAGTGACGCTAAGTGACGCGGGCGCACGCAGCAGAGCCCTGGCGATGGTTAGTTTACGTCCGTTTTGACAATCAGTTCGTTTGTGCTTCCTTCAGCGATTTGACTGATTGATTTGGTTACGTAGATTCGAAACATCGTTCCCTCCTTAGATTAAAACAAAAGGGGGAAGATACGGTACGGTCATACATTGCGGTAACAGAAATTAGGCCTCTAAAACTCACTGTCAATTTCGAGACTAAAAACCAATGCGGCAATACCATGTACCATTGATCTGGTATTGTCGTCCCACTTGCGAGTGTAAGTCACCTATCTTCCCCATTGTGTTTTGATCTAAGCGTCCTTTAAAAATTTTCTTTCACTAATTGGCGATACTACAACATACTTAGAGATTTGACTGAAATTTAAGACTGAACGCTAAATCTGTAATGGTTGTTTTTGAAAAAGAAATATTTTTCACTATTGAACTAATGGAAAGAGTTTTTTACGTGTAGTATATAGGAATGTTTATTGACTGTCGAGTATTTAAATTTTTTATGCAAGGTTATTTACACGATGAATAGTTTTGAATGTATTTATGAAATGTTTACTAAGATGGTAATATAAATTTGTGTTGTTTGTTCACGCTGCTCGAACAGAACGGTTATTCGAGAGGGGTTCACTACAGGTAGACCAATAGTTTTTTGACTAGTTACTTTCTCAGTAAAGTTAGAAATTCATTGTTGACAATCTATCCTTGTTATTTTCATGTATTGTTATATTATTTTTATTTGAGTAGGTATGAAAATTACCAGTATTATGTTTCTTCGTCATTTGTCATTTTTAAAATAAATGGTAAAAGCATTTTAATGTTTTTTGCTTGCTCTGCTTCCTCTACTAACCTTCATACTCAAATAAGATTCATTGAATAACTAAGTACATGCACAATTACTGTTCTAAGCGCCAACGCCGCAATAAAAACTTGGTAACCAACCGAGAGAGATAAAGCTATAGGTTAGATAAGGATGTAACAGTGACGTTAGTACGTTCTTGTCTGATCTATAGTCCCTCTCGGTTGCTGATCAAGTCCGTACTTCTGATGCGGCGTTTCATGTGATTAACAAGCATTCTTCACACTTTTTCTTTCTTGCCTGCACCAGGGTTTGGACTAACTGCTAAAAAGTAAGACTTTTACCTATTCATAATTTCGTACATTTATGTAAGAATATGTTATCAGGTGGACTGATGATCTGGCAAGGCTTGTTCACGGGATGCCGCTTAATGCATGTGGCTTAAAATCGTGCTTAGTGGAGGTCTATGGGGATTTGGGGACCTGTTCTGTTGAGTAATTCTGTTGACCGAACTACTGGGAGTTTTTTCCCACTAGTCCTGTGTAGTAACTAGACTATGCTTTGCACCTGAATTCACTTAATTTGACCGAACTACTGAGAATCTTTTATATCACTATGCCAATAATAAGACTACGCTTGCATCTTAATGTACTTAGATTTAAAGATTCTGTATTTTGATAGATACACATTATGTATAAACAAAAACAAAAGGAACATTCTAACAACGTAAAACTCTTTGTTCGGTTTAGGGCTGATTCTGTTAACAGCACATTATTTTTAGACCAAATTCGTGTAGCTAATCGTCGGTAATCTCCGTAATAGCCTCTTAGCTGTTATGCTATAATTACGCCTCATCCCCCTATCTGTTGCGACCGGGAGCCGGACTTCAGACAGGCTTTTGTCCGGCAGCCGGAATGCAACAGGGTTCTGGGCGCGTTTAATGAATTTAATCTGAATCTACAAAATATTGTGTTGCCATATAAAAAAATTGTGTGGCACCCCCATACATGTCAATAAAGACAACAATCGTTAGCGTGTTTTAAGGTTCTATTTGTTAAAGTCTTTCGGGGTCCCGGACGTCAACAGACAAGGATTTTGTCTTCCGGGTCCCGGAGAGCAACACACAGTGATTTTGTTGTTTGTCCGGATCCCGGAAAACAACAGACAGCAACAATATCTTGATTTCTCTAGAAATATAGGCACATTAATGTCACCATTAATTAATTGCATTTGTGACACTCTGATATAATCATCTATGGTCAACTAACCAAAGATACAGTATGTTCAAAAAAGAGTTGACGGCGGATTTTTTTGGCACTAAAATAAATTTTGTTGGAAACCTCAAAATTCTGAATCCTTATTCGAATGCTGCCATGTAGAAATGAACAGCACCCTAAACTCTTTCTGGCCAGACAGTAAGGCTAAATTCACACTATTCTGAAAGTTAGAATTCAATTGAATAGAAAATATTTTATTCACGAACCAACATAACTTGCAACTTGCAAAAAATATTTAAATTTCACCATACTAGGAAAAAGATACAGTTACATATAGTCAGGTGAGCTGTGCAGGCTCAGCAAAAAGGATCTGACTCAGCATATGTTGTGGATTATGATGTTCCACAACGCTGAAGTTCTGCAGCGGAACTTACGTTCTAGCGTATTTGGTTGATTACACAAAATACATTGAATGCGGAGTCCCGATAAGTTCGGTATAGTGTGTCTCCACATTGCCGGCACAAAATAAAGTGCACTGATCTTTGACAGAGCTGCCTCGAGTTCGACAGCGCCAGTTACCTGAGAAGGGTACGCGCAGCGGCCGGCGCCGGCACCACGGTGGCCGCGGACGCGCCGGACTCACCCGAGCCGGAGTAACGCGCACGCCCGATCCGCCGCCGCCTACTGTTCACTCGCATCACTCTATGTCAACCAGAATGTCATGAAAACGGCGGAAAAAACAATGACGAAATCCTAATAATAATTGTTATTCTGTTTACGATTTGTTGACACATTTTGATGTTTCATTTAGCAAATTGTCATGAGATTCTGGTCCACCTACACACAGAGTTTCTATAATATCCCTAGAGGCAAATTCTTGTCACGTAAATGGCTATAAATATTCCTCTCATCGGTTGCTGTAGTGAGACTGAGACAGATATAGTGCAATTCTCATACAGTTTGATTTTCTCAGCTACGTCTTTGACTCTGATACTTGACTTCACTTTTCCAGCTTCGGAGCATAATGTAGAAAACGCAAAATGAGCACCACACTTAAAATGTAGAAAACGCAAAATGAGCACCACACTCAAAATGTGCAACACGCAGAATGAGCACAACACGCAAAATGAGTAATGAGTACAAATTATAATTTACAAAATAGCTCAGATAGTGTGAACTAAAATTTGTTGCTATGAGTTCATATTGGTTGCCATCATGTTGCTATGTATGTATGAGGTCATTATCATGAGGTCACAAAAAACTCAAGAAAACTGTGAATGAGCGAGCGAAGCGAGCAAATTAGGATCGGTCAGGTTTCATTGATTTTACAGTCAAAGAGCCTCCCACCTGGGTAGCAGAAAATAATAGGTACCTACCAATTTTTTAATCATTTTGCGTTTTAGTCATTTTGCGTGTTGTGCTCATTCTGCGTGCTGCACATTTTGAGTTTTCTACATTTTAAGTGTGGTGCTCATTTTGCGTTTTCTACATTATACTCCGAAGGGACTTTTCCGTCGAGCCGTGAAAACACATCGCGTCTATATAGAGAAATTATAGAAACTCTGTACTCTGTGCCTATATATACCACACACAACTGCACACTTTAGACTTTAGACTAAAAACTGCCAGCTGAAAACTGGAAAAACTAGTGTGTAACAAAAGGTGTGGTAATCTACTGAAACTATAAAACTATTGTATACAACATTGCTGAATCTGCAAAAAAAAACATACAAATTTGGCTTATCAGCTGATCGATTTGTAAGAGGTCCAAAAATTTACGATTTCAGTAGAACTTAAGTTGTTAGTTTAGCGAGTAGAAGCTCGCTAACTTGCCATAGTATTAAAATTTGTAACCAAGTAAATTGCGGCCACGGATCTCGTGCGAAACCAGGCAAACACTGTCGACTTTATGTCAATATACCTAAAGCCGACAGTTTGTTACTCTCCCAGTGTTAACACCTGAAGTAGAATTTCGCAAAAAAGAAACTGTTTACGCTATTATTCGCCTGGACTTTTATTCTGCTCGGTGTGTAACTTATTCTTTGGTAGAAGCCCATGTTAAAAGTATTACCACCTTTTAGTTGCACCAGTTATTGCAAAATTGTGGAATAAAGGCTGTGCCAATCCCAATAAAATGTTTAGAGCAACGATGACAGGATAGCACATCCATCTATTATTATTATTTTAAGTTCAACATTTCAGTTTCAGGACTTTGAAAGTTGCTTTCCCATTCACAACTTCAGAATACAGAATAAACAAGAACACGCGAACGGCGATAAAAGTTGAGGCAAATTGTGTATGAAGCTATTCTAAATTGGTGTAGTTTTGACGATTTGTCCCTTCTAAATTCTCCTGCAGTGGTTCTTTCTAACTTAATATCTCGAATAGTTTTGAAATCCGACCTAAAATAGCAATATTACACCCAAGGGAAGGAAGGTAGGCGTAGAGTTTTCAGCTTCAGCGCGCGTCATACTATTCTTACTGTACGCGTTATCTGGTTTGTTCTGTATTCTGAGTTCATAACAAACAAATCTTACAATATTCTAGTAATAGGCACCAGACAGGCACATAACACAAAGCACGCGAGTGAACTTATTGAACTAATTAAGCACAAATATCGCATATAATTAGCTGTAAACTAAGGCAACCAAGTCCTTTATAACGGTCGTTAAAGGACATTGCGAGATGGCTTCACTCTTTCTTGTAAAACTCGAAAGTCTTTAGCTTTAGAAGCCGTCCACTATCCTATCGTTTTAACTGTTTTAGTAATTAATTATAAATAAAAACAAATTTAGCGAACTTGATTTACTAAAAAAAAACACACCAAAATGTTTTTATTTTTTGTGGTGGGTGTTATTTTCCTTATAATCACATAAATTTTACTTCCATTGATAGCTGTGAAAAGTGCGTAAATAATATCTGCACTATTTTGTTATTTTTTATTACCTGACTGCAAAGGAGGGTTATGTCATTCGCGAGTATCATTGTATGTGGTATTCTTTCTTAACTACCTCGCAGCATCTAACGGCTGAATATAATTTTGATGTGCGAGGTGTCGTTAGTTTTGAACGAGTGTCACAGGATACATTTTCAGCGGTCGAGTTACTGGTATTTAATTAAATTGAATATTGTCAAGATCTTCTGTCTTAAAATCAATATGATCTCTCCATGTTCTTCAATTATAACTTTATAAAACCCTACCCTGCGGGTGTAACAAAATTGGTGGAAGCTGTTAACGGGGCCTTCCTCTCGTTAAACTGAACAACTTTTTCCATTCCTCAAGGAACCAAAAATTCTCAATAAAAATGAATTCCATACAATATTGGTCGATCAACTCATCGATTTGTATGAAGAGTTCAATTTTGTATTTGTGATTGACTATGAGATGTGGAAAGTTGTGCGTAGAAGTATAGTTTAGGTGAGATGATGCCAAGGGCTTACCAATTGTGAATAAAAAAAAGAAGTCCCAGTTAACACCACTTTTGTTACAACTGTATATAAATTTTAATTTTTTACCAGTTCTAACAACTCCGTTGTACATAATTTACTTTAATTTTTAGATTTCTATCGCCATCCGAGTGATTCCATTTATTTTAAGATGAATGCATGCATTTCTCTATGTGGTTGTATACTCATTCTCGAACTTGTATCTAGCGTCTAGTCCTGACGAAGTGTAGATAATGTCGATTCTCACTATATTGTAAGCTTTTATATTTTGGAGAAAGCCTGCCAATTAGAAGAAAAAGTATATTCAACATGTTATTTTGTATTACTAAGATCTATATTGCTGTGCACTAAACCAAATAATTATATTTTTTGTTTATAACATAAAAAAAAATTAAAAATATTAATATATTATTTAATTTAATTACCCTTATTGTCAGGCTTTCTATTTATTTTTAAACTTAGGTTATTTGAAGATGAACTAAAGAAGATTAAAGTGTATTGGTAAGACTTGGATCAAATATGTAAATACTATCAAATAAATCTGCAACAGGCTTGGTCTCTCAAATCAAAGGCTGTATTTAGTGCTACGCGGACGGTCGGCGCGGACGGACGTCCGCATGGGTTGACAATTGCTATGTGGACCAACATGCGACACGCATGAGTATAGTTAGTACTATTATAATCATCTGTGGTTTAGTATGGTCCGGTCGGTTCTGTGTTCGTGTCGGTGAGATAGATGCCTTGCGATGTACGGATAAGAAGACCCGCGGGTCACGCACTATGGTTGATTTCCATACGATAGCTCCGCACGACAAATGGTCCGCGCGGACGTCTCCGCATAGCACTAATACGGCATTGGAAGAGCATTAAAATATATTGCAAGGTGCGTACTCTTTTTCGGAAAAGTAACTATGATTATTATCGTTTATTTTGTACTATAGGTTTATATTTACAACTTGTTTTTTTATTTTGAATCAAAGCAAGGCTCTGTTATGAAAACTGGTGATGATACACAAAATTTCCTAATAAAAATATTGTTTTATTTCATGAAATTTTTATTAATAAAAATATTGTTTAATGAATTGATTGATGAAATCGGTCAGTAAAAGAAAATTAATATTTCGAATATTTATTTACAGAATAAATAGATAAATATTAAATACTGAACACTGTACAAATACACAATTAAAATTTTGTCACAGAAAATATTAAATTATGTCATACATCTGGTCTAGATAAAAAAAATACTAAATTGTTCTATTATTATAAGTAAGAAGAGCACAAACCTTGCACTTGATGACTAAGCAATGCCACGATTGCCACGTAGGACTTGAGCTCGGTACCACCCTAAAGCTTTTTCCCAGATACGGGGCCTAGACCTTACCCCCGCGGTCCCCCTCTCCCCCTTGCCCCTCTATAGTAGCCAACGCCGTCTTCAAATTTACACGATTTCAGAATTTCGTTAAATGATCAGAGATATGCTATACATAAGGGGAGGTAGATAGGTTACATGCGTCTAAAAAGTGAAGCAAAAAAAGATGCCAATTGGCATCTCTTTTCGTAGTAACATTCAGTGCAATAGAAGGGAACTACCTATAACATTGTGTGTGTAAATGGCTTCGATTTTCAAATGTTGTTTGTTAGTGCATAACCCATCTATGGTAACAAATCTCTGTAAATGACGACTCTATTACAAAAAAGCAACGACTCCGACAGAAGTAATTTTTTCACAGTTTTATAAGTTTTGACCCTGCGAGTGTTCCTGGTAAGGTATCGGTGTCGGTTAAGTAAGTGTCTCGAGTTCAAGGGTTTTTCCCATCGCAAAATGCCCAACGCACCTATAGAATTATTCACTTCAAAAAATCGTCGTACCTATCGACATTAATTTTATGTTGTTGTTTAGGTGTTTTAATGTAGATTATTTGGCCTTTGAAAGTATGCTCCTAACACCATATCTCTGTATAATGGAAAAACCACGACGTGGGACATTTCGAGGGGAAAGAGGACCGCAGGGAAAGGTTATAACCTCGCGTTGGGCATTTTGCGATGGGAAAACCCTTGAACTCGAGACACTTACTTAACCGACACCGATACCTTACCAGGAACACTCGCAGGGTCAAAACTTATAAAACTGTGAAAAAATTACTTCTGTCGGAGTCGTTGCTTTTTTGTAATAGAGTCGTCATTTACAGATATATTTACAGATCTGGGAAAAAACTTGAGGGTCTACTTCCTTAATCATGAAGCGCAAGGTTGTCACCTACTTGTATGGGAAGCAAACCTACCTACTATTAATTATTGATTGAAAAGTTGGAATGCAACAATAATGCCGATATATGCCCTGCCACTCAAAACATGATTCATTCTGATGTATTCAGCACCATTTTCTTATATAAATATTTATTCTTAAGGAAGTCCACTAAGTCGTTATTTAGTCTATTAAGTACGCATGTCAAAACTTCTGCTTGATTGTACTAAACATTTTTATTTTCAAGTAGGCACATAAACGTGAATACAATTCGCGGCGTATAAGTTGAATACAAATGGCGGTCGTTCACGCAGGTAAGCGCAGCTGGAATCCCTTGGTGAGCGCGTCCCCCGATTAAAACAAGACACTGCGCACTGTTCAACTTATACGCCGCGATCTATACTAAACATCTTGAATCAAACCACACAGAAGTTCTGACGATCGCGAGTGTTTTATTGTGTGGTCATTAAATCTGTACACTGAGATAAGATCGCGAGGAGTATTATACTGCTAACTCGGCAAAGGAATGTAGCATTTTGTACACAAATCTGTTCCTATTGTTTATCAATTACACTCTATTTATTAGGTACTTGTTCAGTTTGTGACTTAGGTTTATTGTCACTTTCACTTACACTTAAAATTAAATGTGCAATTTCGCTCAATTTCTCTCGGATAGTTTGTCCGTGATGTTGGCGGCTCGCGCCTTCGCGTGGTGCATGATATCGTTGGCTAAGTCATCTACGGTCGTATACCGACACTTTTGAAAACTAAACAGATCAGTTACGAAACCTACAATCTCTGACTGGAAGGCCTGACAAACATCTCGCAAGCGCTCCCGCGGTCCCAGGAACCCCCACACGAGGACTGGTAATAAATGCTCCGATATGGAATAAAAATGTGCCATAAATCCATCCGGATACTGTAGGTAGCGTCGTTTTGCTTTTATGACTGACCACACTGCCGTTGTTAGAGCCTGGGGATAAAAAAAATTTTGTTACAAAATTAGAAGACACGTGAAAACACAAGCCACATGTAATAATTCCAAGACGATATGAAATCATAAGTCACATGTGACAATATTAATCATCAATCGACAATCTACTCATTGGTATAGGATCTCAAGACAATCTCTACTCATTGGTATAGAATCTAAAACAACTGTTGGGATGCCAAGATTTCAAAGAAACACTTACACTTTCTTTAAATCCGTCTGAAAGCCACCTATTTCTGACAACTGCTAACACAGAAGAAGGGGGCGATGCCAGGTCTTCAAACGCGTCCAGAAGTATGTAGTCAAGCACTATGTCGTAGAATGATAACACCTGCAAGTCAACACAGACTCTTCATACATCACGTTAACAAGATTAACATCAACGCTTCAGCGCAGTTTACACTCCAGTTACGGAGATACGCTTGCGTAGCTGCGTAGCAACCGGTGTGTTCCATTCTGTTGACACCACCAGCATACCGGTAGCTAAGCGACACAAGCGATATAGCCCCTCGTCAATTATTGTCGCTTAGCTCGTTGGGTAGCTTGAGCTCGCGTCGCTTCGCGTTTTCGGATATTTGTAATAGATAAATAATTACAGCTCCAAATGAACACTGACTTCAGACATATCTTATTGAATCCTAACTAGGCTTGGCGTTACGTAAAAAATGCTTCAGAATTACAAAAAACTAGCTTTTGCCCACAGCTTCGCCCGCGTAGACATCGTTTTTAGGACCGTCTGTGAGGGTGAGGGTGATCCCTCAGGAATTAGGCTTTTCGTGTCCCTCATCCATCTTGTAATACTTGCCTATGAATTTAAATATTCTAATAATTGCAAAAAAATGAAAAAATAGTCGAAATTAGTCGCACAATAAAAAAAAATAGTCGCTTCTTATTTCCAAAGTTACAGACATACGTTGATGAGTATTACAGGCATAACCTCATTCCATAATACTCACCTGATTCCTAGTAAACAGTGAAAAAGCTAAAACCTTAGTATACACTTCAAAAAATTTACAATAAGTCGATGTTACATAACAAATCTCAGAATCAGGAATTCAAGGGAACCATTAAATATTAACATGGCCTTAATGAGTATTATGGAATGAGGTTATGCCTGTAATACTCATCTCCTATTTCTCATGAAGGCCCGTAGCTTTTGATCGGCTTTATGTCTCAAAAATTTGACGTGAAATAGTCGTCCTTATTACCAATTCATATCAATTTTTGATATGAAGTCTATTATTTCACGTCAAATTTATGAGATATAAAGCAGATCAAAAGGTACGGGCATTTATAAGAAATAGGAGATGAGTATTACAGGCTGAACCTCATTCCATAATACTCATCAGGCCATGTTAATATCTAATGGTTCCCTTGAATGCCTGATTCTGAGATTTGTTAAGTAGCAACGACTTATTATTGTAAATTTTTTGAAGTATAATAAACCTTAGCTTTCACCGTTTACTAGTAATGAGGTGAGTTTTATGGAATGAGATTATGCATGTAATACTCATCAACGTATGTCTGTAACTTGAGAAATAAGAAGCTACTATTTTTTTTATTCGTCTAATTTCGACTATTTTTTGCAATAGTCAGAATACTTAAATTCATAGGTGAGTATTACAGGATGAGGGACACGGCTATTTTGATTAGCAGTCTATGTCTCTTCCACCATCTCAACCAATTCTATCCAAAAAATTACTTCACTCCGTTGCGACGCCAACGCAATTTTTCCCCAGATCCCTCGGGACTATGTCAGGATATTCATTTGTAAATTATATACTGTAATTATTTTTCTATTTTGCCGAATAAACTTTTTTTAAATTTACATTTTATAAGCCCTTGGCATTATCTCACCTGATGGTAAGTGACGATGGTGCCGAAGATGGAAGTGGACTTACCAAGATTCCCCAACGCAATATCTCTATTGCGTAACGCCGAAAAAAAGGGGGGAGTGGCACCGACCCTTGGAGGCTCGAGTTTCCATACAAACGTAGTTCCGCTTTAATAAAAAAAACTACATGCCGGATTGAATCTAAACTTTTAAAATATATTGAGATACCTAATATCGATGTTTGTAATTAGTTTTCATCGTAGTAATTTGAAACAACTAAAAAGGGATAAATTAGTTTTGTACTAATAGTTTTAAACTGCTCTTATTTTTCCTGTCTTATATAAAAATAAACATAAAAAAAACATTGAAAATAAATTTCAAACATGGATATGTGTCTATTCAAGATGTTTGTAAAGTTTGGATTCAATCGGGCATGCAGTTTTTATTAAAGCGGAGCTGCGTGTATAAGGGACCTCGAATTACTTTTGAAACGTTTTGTGTTTGCAAACAGTTACCTTAACACCTTTGCTTGAGAGTTCGCTTTCAATCATAGTCCAGTTAGCCCCATCTGATGTCCATGATACCATCTCTTCATATGCAACTAAAAATTCCTTTGGTTCCTGAAATTTAATACTGATTAAATTATTGTCGTGTCCCAGAATAGGGAGAGTCGGAGAAACCTTATTACATAGGAAACCTCCTTGTTTAGACTAGGGCCATGCACGCTGTGTTCATCCGGTCCTCAGTATTACGATATGGCTTAGTAGCGCAACGCCTCTGATCTCGCACGATGCGCCACCGTGTGACACGACGGGTAGGTAGGTATGGGTAGGGCGTGGGTAATAACCGTACGTGCTCACGGATATTTAAAAAAATATTTGATGAAATATAAGACCCGAGGTAGGTCTTAGAAGGAATCAGCTTCACAGTTTTTTACATAATATTTTATTTTATATTTATGATGCTGAAAATATTGAAGATAGAAAATGGATTTTGAATCACATGTGTCCCACTTTATTCAAATTGTGACACATGGATTTTTTTGCGCCAGCGCATGCGTAATAGAACAAATAGATGAAATGAAGAAGATTATATAACAGCGTTACCACGTTACAACCGGCGTAGGTTCTAGCCCATACTAGCGTGTAGTCAACCTGGCAAAGTCGCGGAGTTTGCAAGGCTGTGCCCCGCAAGTACCCTTCCGTTACTCTGCGTAAGTACATTCGTTGCGCCACTGTAAGCCGCTATATTGTAATACTGTGCCCGGTCTGTTGATAGTGCGTCCGTCCTTGTGTAACGTATGGTTCCGTCCTGTAACGGACGGACGGACTAGGTGAAAATGGCAAAGGATGTTTCTAGAATCTTTGATCCTTACCTTGTCAGCAAACAAAAGCAAATCAGTGAGAACCTGTCGGCCCGCGTCGACAAACCACGCCCACACAGCCGCATCTTTGAATACTTGTTGGAACGCCACCCGTAGGCAGTGCAACTTGCAAAGGAACTCTGAATCCGAACTGCATTGTACCACGTCTGTGCGTAAGGTTCTGCAAACGAAATTGAAAACAAGTTGAGATGTTTGGGTCTGTTGGGACACGGATCTTTTACCAAACTCGGGAAAGTTGGTCCATACTCCACACACGGGAGCCATGTCCGGGTTGGTGGACGTTGTAAGACTAGTAGCGAAGCCTTACTGTAAAGTTTTTTCAAGCACTGACACGGCTTAACGACCGACTGCCACGCGTAGTGATAGTTACCGGCACTACCGGCTTAACGTACCTTGCGAAGCACGGAAACGGTCGAGAGAAATGCCACAAACAGTTAACAGTCTCAAAGTATTCTATAAACATTGTTAAAAACAAATGACAGAGTCCAGCTGACAGCGTTAAAACAGAGTTGGCGACCAGTCTGAGAGTGTGATGGTCGTAAATAGAGGGTTACTCGTAATCCGAGACATTCCCTTTTATAAGGCGACAACATCTTGTACTAATAGTATACAAAAAAGTCACATTAACCAGGGGAAAAAATCGACGGGTTTTAAGTTTAGTTGATTTTCAAATTTTGTATGACAATAAAACTAATGTGCTAGATTTGCAAAAAAAATTAAAACGTAATTTTCATCAGCTTTCCAAAAAGATAATAATGTTTTAGAAATTCAAATATTCACAATAAAAACAATAGGTCAAAGTATACAGGCTGTAACAAAATTGGTGTAGGTTCCGTTAACTGGGAATTCTACTCATACTGAACAACTTTTGTTCTACCACTTTGCTGAAATCGCAAAATAAAAAATAATAATCTTCATACAAATCGATCAGCTGATCGACCAATTTTGTGCATTTTAGTATGGATGGTCCAATTTTTTTTTCTAAGAATTGACTATGGGTTCCTTGGGGAAAGTTGTTCAGTATGGTGAGTAGAACCCCCAGTTACGGCTGTTGTCAGTTGTTGGTGGAGCACCTCATGGGGTATGGTACAAAATCTGAAATGCGAATATCTCGATTACCGTGGGCTTTCGCTGAATATACTTACGAGTACATAGCACCCCTATGTAAGACGTAAGTATTCAGATACTCCATGAGGTGCTCCACCTCTAGACCAGGGTTTATCAATATTTCCTAGGACTCTGTATATAAGAATTGAATTTGAAATCGGACCTGTATGGTATCCCGTTATCTAGTTGCTTCATGGCCATCTGATATAGTTCTAAGTTATCTAACTCCGGTGTTATTTCGATAAACTCGTCGAAGTCCCTTAGATCTGCTACCTGTAAAAGCAACAAAGCACGAATATAATGTATTAGCTTTTGCCTGCAGCTTCGCTCGCGTGGGCATCGTTTTTATAACTGTCTGAGGGTAAGTGGTGCACGAGCCGGCAGCTAATGAATAATGTATCTTCTACTGGTGAAACAATTTTCAAAATCGGTTCAGTAGTTCCAGAGATTCTTACAAACTTTACCTCTTTAGTGTTTTTAGAGGGCAGAAAGTAGATTACTCCAACGCCGCCACTGTTTGGTTAAGTTTTGTTTTTGCCTTGCGCAAACCCCGTCCGGTCGAAAAAGTAAGAAAATGCATCAATTCGATACTTGCCGACTAGTAATCTGCCTTACTTTTTTATTAACTTTCAGAAATGAAATTACATGTTGATTATTAATAATTTCTGAGTTCGTTCGTTTACTAGTTGCATGGAAATGGAATAAAAGAAGTAAAGAGAAAGAATAGAGTTAAATGTCAAAATTGAAATAACAAAAAATAATTTTAGCTTAAGGTTATCTTTCAGTACTCTCGCTTTATGAAACCAGCATATTACATATTATAGTTTGTAACTAGTGTTACCTGATCCTCGGCCGAGGCGAACGACTCGGCGCTGGAGTGGTGCTCGCGGCGCGTGTGCGAGGAGCCCGTGTGCGTTGACAGCAGTCGTTCGCGCTCGCGCCGACCCTCGCCCTGCGAGCCCTCCACGCCAACACCCGCGCCCACGCCGCCGCCGCTCTCCGACCGAAACAGCACCGACCGTTGGTCCAGGAAGAGCAGCTCGCAGCGTTCCTGAAGGCAACATACAATTTTCAAATGGACATAAATCTGTATTTCCACTATCAGAGAGCGAAACTATAAAACGAGTTGTGGCAGTCATTTTTTGGGTTTGGGACCTTTTGGGACAAACCCAGCTCAAAAGCGACTAACTGAGTTTTAGAAAATTTTTTGCTCCTCAGTAGTTTCTATTGTTTTACCTTACCTACCTTGTATGTAGGGCGAGGTGTGCGCGAGCGTGCCGGTAACGCCGCCGCGCGCACCTAGAGAGAACGTTGCTAACGCGCCCTCCCAGTAGTTTCTATATTCTGTACCTGTAACATGCAGGCGATTTGCAAGAGATCCTGTATCATCTGGCAGCAGAACACGGCCTTCTAGGGCGAGAAGTGCGCGAGCGTGCCGGTGACGCCGCCGCGCGCACCTAGAGAGAACGCCGCTAACGCGTCCTCCAAGTAGTGTCTATTGTTCTACCTTAACTATATCTATATTCTGTACCTGTAACATGCAGGCGTTCTGCAAGATATCCTGTATCCTAGCTTGTCTAAGCCTGTATCATTTGGCAGCAGAACTCGGCCTTCTAGGGCGAGGTGTGCGCGAGCGTGCCAGTGACGCCGCCGCGCGCACCTAGAGAGAAAGCCGCTTGCTAACGCGTTCTCCCAGTAGTTTCTATTGTTCTATATTCTGTACATGTAACATGCAGGCGATCTGCAAGAGATCCTGTATCTGGCAGCAAAACTCAGCCTTCTAGGGCGAGGTGTGCGCGAGCGTGCCGGTGACGCCGCCGCGTGCACCTAGAGAGAACGCCGCTAACGCGTCCTCCCAGTAGTTTTTATTGTTTTTATTTTTGTTGCTTTTAACATGCAGGCGATCTGCAAGAGATCCTGTATCATCTGGCAGCAGAACTCAGTCTTCTAGGGCGAGGTGAGCGTGGGGATACCGGTGACGCCGCCGCGCGCACCCAGAGAGAACGCTGCTAACGCTTTCTTACAGTAGTTTATATTATATATACCTTACCTTGTAAGTAGGTGTGTTAAGTTAATGTTTTGTACCTGTAACATATAGGCGTTCTGCAAGAGGTCCTGTATCTCGCGGCAGAATTCTGCCTCCTCGGGTGAGGTGAGTGCGAGCGTGCCGGTGACGCCGCCGCGCGCACCGAGAGAGAACGCCGCTAACGCGTCCTCCCAGTAGTTTATGCTCGTCTCCAACGCCTCCATGCCTGATGGATAACATACATATTTTACTATTGTTAATTTCACATAACTTTGTTTGGACTAATTCTATTCGACTGATTTGCCTTTGGGACGTTCCAAAAAGCTACAGATTATACAGGCAAGGTTCATCGTCATATCCACTTCTGGACAGAGGTCTGCCCCAAGGATTCCCACAACGACCGGTCCTGCGCTGCCCTCATCCAGCGGCTCCCCGCGACCTTCACCAGGTCATCCGTCCACCGAGTGGAGGCCTACATACGCAACGTCTTCCGGTGCGCGATCGCCACTCGAGAACTTTACTGCCTCAACGGCCATCTGTTCTATACAGGGTTAATTGTAATAAACCCAATACCTCTTAGGTGACGAAACGCTCAGATCGCAAAAAAATTTTGGTCTCTTCATACAAAATTGGCTCTTCAGCTGATCAGTTAACAGTCAACATTTTTTAGCTCAAGTTTTAAAACAAAAGTTGTTCAATTTTATGAGTGGAACTAATGAGGAAGTTATGTAGATAACCTATTATACCTTTTTTTCAGATGTACATACCAGAAGGCTTTTATACCTACTTATAATATAATTTAAGGTCTAGATAGAAAAAACATGAAAATTTCTAAGATTGAAATAGACAGGGGAAGCCGCTGCCGAATGATTTACCTGAATATGCTTATTTTCAAAATTATCTGACTGAGGGCGGAGAAAACACGATTGCTCATAACTTCCTACATAAAAAAAAACCGGCTAAGTGCGAATCGGACTCGCGCACCGAGGGTTCCATACCACCACACAATTAAAACAATAATATATTCATTACAAACAAAAGATATAAACTAGAGATGGGCCGAATATTCGTTTTATATTCGATATTCGGCAGCTTTACCGAATATTCATATTCGGCCGAATATTCGGCTGAATCACCTAATATTCGGCAAAGTGATACTCAAAGTTTTTACTGTTATTGACCCGTGTATTATCATGATTTGAGTGTACAGTGTAATGAGGTAAGTATTTTAGAGTGTAGCTTTCTGTTTTTGTCGTCACTGAAGCTTTATTTTCATAGGTTGGTAAAAGAATAGCTGAATCAAATCACAACACCTTAGTAGTTTAGTAGATTATGAATAACATTTTTTTCTAGTTTCTACTCAGCATAGCGTCGCAAAATATATTTATTTATATTAAACGTTTAAACCTATCCTATTCAACCAATATAGTTCTTTATAAAGAAAATAAGTAATTTGTTTATACTTTTCAGGTTGTAATTTAAGAGATCAATCACTTAATGTACACATTAAGAGTTAGGAACTTAATTAATTTAATTATAGTCTTCTGAGATATAAGACAAATATATATGACATCTCATATAATTTATTAATTTATTTATTTACACTTATAGTACACCAAAACAATTTCGTAAAGCTAATACAATTATTTAAGATCAATTCAAAATGTCATTAATTACTTATGTATGTAATATAATAATATAGGAACATTATTCCTAAAAAATCTCAATTCACATCTTCATTGACTTACATGAAAGTGTTTAAACAGAAAAAATATAGTTCTTAAACGGTTTTGGAAACTACAATAAAAAGAAACGTAAACACAAATGTTTTGTTACACAATTAGAAAATAAGCCTGGTGTGATTTAGTATTTAAAATTCACAAGTGGCAAGTTGTGGTGTAAAAAAACAAGATGCTCAGCTTTATTTGGCAATAGTTTGTTCCGTTTTTGCTCATAAACGTTGCCTGCTTCGGAAAACAAACGTTCACTGTAAACAGAGCTTCCTGGAGCTGAAAGAAAAATTTTAGCCATGTTGCTCATAAGAGGAAATCGGAATTTAATTTTCGACCACCACTTGTAAGGGCACATATCCCGTGACAGCAAGCTATCTGCAATGTATCTGTCTAATTCGATAGCTATCGGGCTTTTTGGTTCTTCGATCTCAGGCTGCTTTGCTGATGCTAATTCTTCATAGCACTTCAGAATTGTATCTTCCTGTGATTGAAGACCACTGTACGGTGAAATCTAGTAAGTACATGTATATCGATGAATGTACCGAATATTCGGTTCGGTAAAAGTTTTACCGAATATTCGGCCGAATGTTCGTATTCGGTGAAACCCATGTTCGGCCCATCGCTAATATAAACGCGAGTGACAGAAAAATGATTTTTTTTCATTCTTACGGACTCATTAGCGCGATAACGACTCATATTTAGTTACTTTTTATTAGTTCTTGTTTTAGGATTAGTACAATAATCATAATAACACCAAGTTTCACGCTTTGTATGTAAGTATTACAGTTTTTACGATATAACAAAAACAAAAAAATAACCATATAAAACCAGTTTCGTACATTTTCACTCATTTATTTTTTGTCGGTACATCCTCCATCATTTTTTTATTTGTTTCACGGTACCTGTCCCGGTGTCTGTGATTCAAGATTTTTTTTTTTAATATTTGAGTTTTATATCTTTTGTTTGTAATGAATATATTAAAGTTCAATCTTGCAAGTTAAATTTGATCAGTTCCCGGTTTCCGATTGAGCTGAAATTTTGCATGCATATGTATATCGCGTGACAATGTAATATTAAAAGCTTGTACCTAAAAGTTTTTAGTGTTTCGAAATTATTTTATGAAAACTTCAGCTAGTAACTTGTTACGGTTCCAAAGATAAAGCTTTTTAAAGGTCGGACAGACAGACGGGCGGACGGACAGCGTAGGCTTAGTAAAAGGGTCCCGTTACCTGGTACCAAACCCTAAAGAATACCTCTAAAATTACACATGTCAATTGTGTACTCGTATAACAACTTGTATAAACATAATCCTGAAAAACTGCGAACCACGTGACTGTAGTGTGACTTGTTACTAAGCTGCTCGAGAGTCCAAAATCTGCCTGCCACGTTCAACTTGGTGAGGTAAGGTAAGGTGATCGAGGGATATATTACCGTTATTTGTTTTAAGTTTTCGAGTGATTCAATAAAAAAAAATGCGCACCCTCTGCGCTGTTTTCTAAGCGGGATAGCAAGTTGAAAATCGTACGAGAGTGAGAAGGACAAACATTTTACTGTACACGCCGCACTTAAGGCGGTTCAATTAGCACACAAGCGCAGCCAATAGAAATAAATAATTTACTCACTTATGGACTTTAATCCAATTCTTTGAGTATTTTACTTAAAGCGACCAGTTAACAGTTTAGCAAAAAATAACTTGTTGCTAATATTTATTTATAACAATTAAAAAATAGTTGTTGTCTCCCTATTTGCGCAAAATACTCAATGATTTCAATTTAAGTCCATATGAATGAGTAAACTATTTATTTCTATTGGCAGCGCTAGTGTGCTAATCGAACCACCTTAAGTAAAAGTGAGTACTGATTTTGTGGTAACAGAGTATTTAAAATCGCTTGTTTCGGCATCCTAAAGTACGTTAGTACTAATATATATACTTTGCCTAAAGCCAGAAATAAAATAATATAAAACAACACAGTGGTATCAAAATAAATACTTTTATTTGTTAGGCAAGGCTTTACAATCATAGAACTTAATTTCTAATAGGACCTAATGTTAGGCAAGGCTTTACAATCATAGAACTTAATTTCTAATAGGACCTAATTATTGACTAGCATAAAAATGTTCCTCCCTTATTTCCTATTTTATAATAATATATCACAAATTAAAATGAGGAATCTTGGTAAGCTCGCTTCCATCTTCGGCAACATCGTCACTTACCACCAGGTGAGATGTTGTCAAGGGTTTACCTATTGTTAATAATAAAAATATAAAAAAAGACACTAAATGAAAACATCTTTTATATCTGTTGGGCCATTGGACTGCAATGGATGTAATTGTCTTAAATGTTGCACAGCTTCCTGCACCCCACTGCTTAGGTCCTGCATGGATCCAGCCAGCATTGTTAGTGTGTCGGAAATCCTCTCCTCCAACATCACTCTGCGCTCTTCCTGGCTACGCATCACGGCTGCTATGGATGTAAGAGCTTCAGCCATGCGTTCCTCTGCTGCTATCCGACGTTCTTCTAAGTCTATGGCCCATCTTGGTGGAGGTGTAGTGGGCTCAGAATACGACTCCGCTGAATATTTTGTTTCTGTAAATGTTTATTCAACAGTTTTAGTTTTCAATTTGTATCAAAATTAATTACACAAACTTTTATTTCCATATAATGATATGAATTCTGACCTTTGACTTTCTTAGATGGTCTATTAAAGACTGGTACTGATTCTGATTCCACTTTCAGTTTAATTGACTCAAGAGTTTCCTCAGATTCAGAGTCATCTGCCAGAAAAGTGTCTAACTGCTCAGAGGTAGATGTATTTGGACCCACCGATCCCTGGCCGCTGAGCTCAAAGACTCTAATTTCTAAATCACTGAGCGGTGTAAATTTGTTCTTTCCACTGTAAGAGCCAGAATTGAATCTCCTTGCATCCGCAGCTTTCTTTCGGCATTTGTGTCTCCATTCAAACCAATACTGGAATAAGATGTGATTTTTTACTATTTGATATTAATACAAGATTTCACTAGAATCTACATGCTACTTAATATATTAACTGATTTGTCTTTTATATTTATTATATTATTTACGGGAAGACTGTTGAAGATTATAATTTAATTAAAAAATAAATATTTTTTTACTTTCTCAGGGAAAGTTTTTAGTTTCAAGCACAGAATCAACTCTAGGTATAGCTTTTTATCTAGAAAAAAACATTTAAAATCCTACTTTCTTCCAGCCATCAGGACTCTTAAAAGCACCTCCGGGAACAATATTGAGTTTCTCCGCCAATTCCACCCATTTCTGCCTGATGTTCTGGTGGCTGACCGGCGCCGCTGGCGTCATGCCTTTCGCTAACTCTTTGTGATCTTCGATAAACTTTGTCAATATTTCAAGCTGCTGCCTCAGAATTTTGCGTGGGGGAGCCATCTCCTTAAATTAGAATTTGACTTTCGTAGTTAAAACTTCAAATTAATGAACTGCTATTACTAAAACCCTGCGTGATCGTACTACATAGTGAAAACCTTCAAGTAACAAGAAAATTTATTTGACTTATAAACAACTTAAACGCGCCTTTATTTTGACAATATCAATTTCTTTCATTCAATGCATACGATAGCTAAAAAAAACAATTTGCTCGCCATCACAAAACGGAATGGCGACCACGGCGCGCATCTCAGGGTTGCCAGATGTGATTTCTCAAATTAACGCATATTCATAATTATTTATTCCCAAAATGATACCTTTTACTTATTGCAGTATTGTTAAACCTTAATTAACTTGATTTAGCGGAGGAATTAAGATGAGGCATTTGTAAAACAGTTGTCTCTGTTTTTTACTTTACGTGTAAAGAATCAAGAAAATAACCACCCTTTTGCATTTTTTCAATGTTTTACGTTGTTATTTCTTTGAAGACTTCAATTTAAAAATTAAAATTTAGCAGATTCTCTATAGTACTTAAAAAGAAATATCTCCATATTAAAACTATGTGCAAATTTAGAAATTTTATTAATAAACAATTCGTTTCAGACTTTTTTTTAGATGTTGTAGACCTGTTTTTGGGATTTTTTATGATCGAGTAAAGTATACACTATCGTGTAACATATTAGCACATTCTCAGACAATATCCTTAAGTATGTCCAATATTTTTTGCAAGACCGATATTTAGTAGTAAATACCCTAAAAAATTGATCTAGCAAAAGGGTTTCTCCGCTTCTCCACCGGTGTCTCGCCTTAACAAACACCTAAATACACAGTGAAAAAATTACCAAAAATTGAGGTTCGGCTTCCCAAGCCGGCCTATAACTTCTATTAAGTCATAGTATTTTACGGAAAACTTCAATGTGTGTCTGTGGCAGGAATGCCAACACGCTTGTGACGCTCGCTCCTTTTGATAATAGTTTGTTTATGGTCGAACGATCTTTTTAGGCTTCCGAAGTCAACGAAAAATTATAGTTTCGCCTTGTCTGTCTGTCCGTTCGCAGCTTAGCTCAGAGACTATTAGTACTAGGAAGCTGTAAATTGGAATTGGTATACCTACATATTAATCACTCCGACAAAGTGGTACAATAAAATCTTGGATTTTTTTTAAGGGTATCTCGCTTACATGTCGAGGAGAGTGATTTTTTTTTCGTTGACGCATCCTATCGTGTGGGATATCGTTGAATAGGTCTATTAAAACTACTAAAACCATTTTTAGATTCAGGGATCCGTTTGTGAAATATTAAGCTTTAAAGTGTTATTTTTTGTTAGAGTCAAGTGTCCCCCCTCTCTAACAGCTAACCGCTTTATCTTAAAAAAATGGTAAATAGTAAGGCTAAGTAGACTTTCTAGTTTAGGAGTAATAGTCGACCAACTTAAGGTGTGCAGTTGGATGTGAAAAAAGAACAGTCTATTTGTATGAAGCTTTGTAATTAGCTTCACATTAGGAGGTCGCGGGTTTAAAACCCGGCGGATTCAACCTTTGTATGACTCGGTTTGGTTAGTGGAAGGGCATTTTCTAAGCTCACCTGATCTAATATAACTCTTGCCGTCAAGAATAGATGTGTTCGATGATGTGCTTGAATTGTTAGGGAATCTTAGTAAGCCCGCTTCCATCTTCGGCATCATCACTTAACGTCAGGTAAGATGATGTCAAGGGCTTACCAATTGTAGACAAAAAAAAACGAATCAAGTTTTTTAGACCGTCTTAAAATCAGATACGTATCATATGACTTCATCGTCGATTTTTTTCCAAAAAAATCTCTAAGGATATCAATTCCCCAATATCTCGTCATGTGCCTAATTTTCCCCCAAAATCGTGACAAAGTATTGGAACGCTGGCGGCACGCATCACAGATCTGTAGCGCGCATTGACATCACATTAACATTGATTGATTTTTTTGAGATGATTTTAACGTCTCGAGGTACGAGCCCTTTTGAGACAGTCTTTAATTATCATTTCTATTTTGATTTGTAATGCTATTTAATGTGGAATACAAATCGAATCAGAAACGAGGAGATCCGCAGGAGAACTAAAGTAACCAACAGAGCTCATAGAATCGTTAAACTGAAGTGGCAGTGGGCAGGGCACATAGCTCGTAGAACAGATGACCGATGGGGCAGTAAAGTTCTCGAGTGGCGACCGCGCACCGGAAAACGTAGCGTAGGAAGTCCTCCCACGCGGTGGACCGACGACCTGGTGAAGATCGCGGGAAGCCGATGGATGCGGGCAGCGCAGGACCGGTCGTCGTGGAAAATTTGGGGGAGGCCTTTGTCCAGCAGTGGACGATTTTTGGCTGATATGATGATGATGACAAATCTTCTGTAAAGTTTGCAGCAACCTCATTCTGAGGTGGACCAGTGGTCGCAGGGTGCATGACTATTTTCTCCAAAAACTATTGAGGTACGGCAGTGTGACCACTTTTATTTAATCCGCAATCGGAACTATTACCAAAATTTGCCCAATTTTTATCTGCACTAAATAAATTGATGCTGACGTAAGTGTACTTCAAACTGAACTGTAGTTCAAAAGTTGTCTAGTAGTTATGTAGCTAATGCTAATCTCTCAAAACAAAATAGAACCTTGTTATAGGTAGTTGAATTTATATTTTAAGGCTATGATTTATTTAATCAGCGAAAAATTGTTCTTGATAAACTGTATCTACTTATTAAAAACTAGCTTTTGCTCACGGCTTCACTCGCGTGGAAATCGTTTTATGGACTGTATTCTAGGGTTACAGTGTTTTTTATTTAAAAAAAAATATCTTTTGGCTGCACCTCACCTGATGGTAAGTGCCGATGCAGCCGAGGATGTAACAGGCAACCCCAAATTGTGCCTGTTCACTCTCGTCTTGAAGATTCGTGAATCGGAGAATAAAGATGCCGGTAGGTAATTCCACCCCTTGGCCGTTCGCATAATGAAATAATTCGTGCGTAAAGGTGGAACATTAACGACGAAGGGATGGAATCGCTCTCCACGCCTGGTCGTCCGATTATGAAACGGTGAGGGAGGAATGTGGTCGTGAAGCTCCAGAGCACATTCTCTGAAATCAATCGCGTAAAACACCGATAGATAGTTCCTTGTCGCCAATAAGTCTCATAGCGCTTCGGTCTATAGAATCTAAGGCTAACTAAGCTGGTAACTGTTTTAATTTTAGTTTTTAGAATTGAAGTGATATCATAATTTTGTTTTACAGAAAAAAATATGGTCAGAAATTACAAGAAAAAGGGAACTAGGAGTGGAAAGGTGGACGAACAGGCAATGTCAAAAGCTATCGATGAAGTTTCGGAAAACAAACTCGCTTTACGGAAATCAGCATCTAAATATGGAGTTAAAGCACAAATACCATAAAACCCTATCAAAAAAATACGCAATAAACAAGATCTTGTTAGCGAAAATCGTGTATTCGAATCCAAATTTGATTCACAGCAAGTTTTTACAAAAACAGAAGAGGATCATTTAAATAAATAAATCTTATCGTGTTCTAAAATGTACTATGGACTGACACGTATCCAAGTCAAAAAACTTGCGCATGAATTTGCTAAGACCAATTATATAAAATATCCTGCAAGTTGAAATAATAATAAGATGGCGGGAGCAGACTAGTTAGCGAAAAAGTTTGCGTAAACCTGAAAATACTCTAGCGCTGCCAGATCATTCGTTTTCAACAAAACGGCAGTGAATGATTTCTTCCACAACCTGGAGAATATATACTCATAATTACAATCATAATTTTATTGCCGATCGGATTTTTGTTGGATATTTGTGGTAATAATAAGAAGGTTTGAGCAATATTAAAATTATTTAATTTTAAAGAACACACACGTCTTGTCTTTTACCTTTACCGGCCATGAAAGAGAATGAAAGTTCTTTTTTTGGATATTATAAAGGTACTGGCATCGTTGACAAAATGACTGTTGCTTTTTTAATACACCCCCTCAACGGTCATTTAAAAAAAATTAAACAAAAAAATACATCTACAGATAAAACCCTTCGAGACAGAGTATACTTTGCCATAACATATAGCACCCCCTTAAGTGAAATAACACATGTAGCAGTATTTCTATTTGCTCCTAACTATGTGGTCCAAGGTTTTCATTTCTTTCTGTATTGTTTCTTCCCACTTGATATTGTCTGGTCTCTTTATTATTTCTTCATCGGTGACGGGTTCATCATATGAGTAGCTTAAAAAACTGTTTTCACTGAAATTTGTTTCATAGTCTTCAAACTACGCAGGTTTTCTTACAGTTCTTTTGTGTCTCTGCTCATCTGCAATAGTCCCGTCTTCGTGTGTTCTTTTATTTGCCTTACCCAGTATTTCATTATCTTTATTTTCATTTGTCTGATTTAATATTGCGATTTGTTTTATTTCTTCGTTTGTGTTTTCATTTTATTCTTCTGCTGCACTCTCAAATGTTTCTAAGTTTTCATATTCTTGACTTTCTTTTAAAGCATCAAAGCAAATGAATTCTTCTTCATTTTCTCTCTTTTCTTCTTGCTCTTTTTCTTTAATGAAAATTACACATCTCCTTACTTGGACAAGATTCGGAGGTATGTAGATTCTATAAGCTTTCACATCCTCCTTATAACCAACAAAATAACCTATCTCTGCTTTGCTGTCAAATTTGGGCCTTTTTTGTGTAGGTACATGAATGCTCACTTTTGATCCAAATATTTGTAGCTTTGAGATGTCATACATGTCCTTATTCCACCATAATTCGTATGGGGTTTTCCCTCTCACTCTGCTAGTGCCTGTACGATTGATCACAAACACAGCAGCGTTGCCGGCCTCTGCCCACAAGTGTTTTCCGAGTTGACTGGCTATTAACATTGTTCTGGCCGACTCAACTATGGTTCTCATCTCGCGCTCAACACACCCATTTTGCTCTGGTGCATATACAACACTTTTCTGATGCTGAATCCCAAAAGATTTTATCATATTCTCTACTTCTTCACTACAAAATTCTTTAGTATTATCTGATCTTATGTATTTAATTTTATGTCCCGCGTTATTGAGTGTTATCATTATAAATTATTTCAAATATTTTAAACTTTCACTTTTATTTTTTAGAAAATATACTTTTCTGTATTTTGTAAAGTCATCTTTGATGAGAAGAAAATATTTTGCTCATCTAATTGATTTTTCTTCAACCGGCCCGCCTACGACAATATGTAGGATTTCGCCGGGAGCGGTACTTCTATTTTCTGTGACTACAGGGAACGGTAGCCGGTGTTGTTTTCCTTTCAAACAAGCTATACAAGTTTCTTCATGTTTATCATTGTACGTGATACTACAAAATTGCATGATATTTTTTAATTGATTTATATCCTAGTGCGCAAGCTTTTAATGCCACTCGGATAACTCAGCACTACACTTGTCCACCATTGCCGTCTCTTTTTCTAATTTAAACTGCATTACAAACATTTTTCCTACTCGCTTGGCTATTGCATGTACGAGGCATGCCTTTTAAGTTTTGTCGTTTGAAGAAAAAAACACAACTAGAACCTTATATTACTTTTTATTGTTTTTCAAAGTATTCACCACGTAGCTTAATACACTTTTCCATTCGCTCAAACCAGTTATTATAACATTTATTCCACTCTAAAGTGGGGGTGTTCAAAATGGCTGACTTGAAAGCGTCGACTGTTTCTTCACCGGACTTGAACCTTTGACCACGAAGACTTTTCTTAATTTTAGGAAATGTAAAGAAATCGTTAGGGCTTAGGTAAGGACTGTATGGAGGATGGTCAAGAATTTCTATATTTTCCTGCTTCAAATACTCAATCGTTTGACGAGCGCTGTGTGAGCTTGCGTTGTCGTGGTGCAGGATGATGCGTCGCTTTGAGTTAGATTTTCGTAGTTCGGCGATGACTTGTGGTAAACAAACTGTGGTATACCACTGTGCGTTAATCGTTCTACGATCTTCAAGTGCACTAGTCGCAACATGGCCGGTTTTTCCAACGAACGTGGCCACAATCTTCTTTGAAGTGCTTCGAGAACGAACAACTTTAGTCGGCTTTGGCTCGTCTTGAAAGACTCAGATTGTAGATTGTTGTTTGGAATCAGGATCGTAGGCATAGATCCAAGATTCGTCACCACTGATAATGTCGTAGACGTGATTTGACTCTCCTCAAACTAGCTTTCTCACACCAAGCACTTCATGCAAGATCTTCTGAATGGTTGTCCCTGAGATGCCTAATAGAGCCTCTATCTCTCGATACGTCACATGACGATCTTCGAGAATTAGTTGTCTCACAGCAATGATGTTATCTCCAGTGAAGGCGGATTTTGGGCGTCCTTCGCGAGATTTGTCACTTACACTAGTATGTCCACGCTGGAATTCTAAATACCAGCGTTCGACAGTCCGCAGACAGGGGGCTTCATCACTGAACACCGATGTTAGCTCTTCAAAACACTGAAGCCGTGTTAGGCCTCTTCTAAAGTTGTAGAACATGCCTCGTACACTGCCATTTCTGATGAATTGACTTTCTTGTGTTGTTGTTTTCAGTTCATAGCCTTTGTGGCTGAACTCATAGAAAATAAATTCACCTTCAAATCAGGAACGTGTAGGACATTGTGAATTGTTGTAGGCACCCAATTTAGTCCATCGTATGCACTTAACATTATATTACCTTGTGAAATAGCTTTTATTATTGAACCATCACCAATAATTATGTATTCTGGCACTTCCAACGTTTTCATAGCTTGAAAAAATGTTTTTGGTTTTACAGATGTGCTCGGAGGCACCACTGTCCAGGAACCAGTCTTTTTGGTTTTCACAGTTTGCTGTTAATGCACTTATAAAGACTGCTGATACAAAAACATTTTGTTTGAAATTATTTTTGTTTTTTGTTACTTTATCTTTAAACCAGCACTGTTCAAACGAATGTCCTTGTTTTTTGCAGTGTTTACAAAAGGGAGTTTTCGACTTTGTTAATTTACAGTCTTGTTTATAATGTCCTGTTATGCCACAATTGGAAAACTTTCTTTTCGAGTAGGCAGCACTCGTTTTAAAAGTCATTGTATCTAATTCTTTATCATCAAACATTTTGTTTCTTTGCTCTTCAATTATGAGTCGAGCTGTTAATTCTGACAACGTGCGGTTTGACCTTGGAACGGAATTCCAGACCGATACAAAGTGACGATATATTTCTTCAAGGGAACTGATTATCTTGGTTATGTATGATCATGTTTTCAGGAATTTCACCGTTTGCATTTGTAATTTGTGAAACAATATTATTAATTTTTCCAATAAATGTTGTAACATTCTCGTCTGATAGTTTCATTTCAAAAAATCTTTGTTGGAGAATATGCAACGAAACGTCTGACTCTTGTTTGTAAACTATACATAGTTTTCCCATATTTCTTTCGCTGTTTCACAATTCTGCACTTGTAGTATTACTCCTGATGATAGTCTGGTAACAATTACACCTTGTGCTTTAGCATCAAGTTTTTGCCATTCCGCAAATACTTTTTATCTTCTTTATCGGTGGGACACGGGTACGAACTATCGACGATGCCATATGCACTGATGTAATTCAGGATATTTTGATCTGGAACTTCCAACTATTCCAGTTATCGACCTTCCAGTCGTATTCCTTGTAAAGACGACGACTATGGGGCGACGTCCTCCATCTTGTTTCCTTATTACGCAGTATGCCCCATGGGACACACACGGGACGCCGTTATTATTTGGTTATTACTTAGTATTAGCAGACTGACGAGTCTGCTTTACCGCAGTTTATTTATGGTGCTTCACCACAGCTACCACTCAACCTTTTTCCAAGCAGTTACGGGCTGGGCCCATAACCTGTTGGATATTTGTGGTAATAATAAGAAGGTTTGAGCAGTTTGGACTTAGGTGGACTGGGCTTCAATATCAACGGCGAGTACATCACCCACCTTCGATTCGCTGACGATATCGTGGTCATACCTGAGACTATGGACGACTTAGTCACAATGCTCGATGGCCTCAGTAGAGCCTCTCAACAAGTGGGTCTTAGAATGAACATGGACAAGACGAAAATTATGTCAAACGTCCGTGTCATACCTACTCCTTTGAAAGCTGGAGGCTCTACACTCGGAAGTTCTTACCGAATATGTATACCTGGAACAAACAGTCCAGTTAGGTAGGTCCAACTTCGAGAAAGAGATCAATCGTCGAATCCAACTCGGCTGGGCAGCGTTCGGGAAGCTTCGCAATATCTTTACGTCCCAGATACCGCAGTGTCGTAAGACCAAGGTCTTCGACTAGTGTGTTGCCAGTGATGACATACGGAACTGTGACTGTGACATGGTCGCTTACTATGGGCCTCATAAGAAGGCTTAAGGTCACCCAAAGGGCAATGGAGCCTACTATGCTCGGAGTTTCTCTGCGTGATCGAATCAGAAACGAGGAGATCCGTAGGAAAACCAAAGTAACCGACATAGCTCTCAGAATTGCTAAACTTAAGCGGCAGTGGACGGGGCACATTGCTCGTAGAACAGATGGCCGTTGGGGCAGTTAAGTTCTCGAGTGGCGACCACGCACCGGAAAGTGTAGTATAGACAGGCCTCCCACTCGGTGGACCGATGACCTGGTGAAGGTCGCGGGAAGCCGCTTATGCGGGCAGCGCAGAACCGGTCGTTGTGAAGATCCTTGGGGGAGGCCTATGTCCAGCAGTGGACGTCCTTCGGCTAATATGATGAAGTCATTTACTTTTCGAGTTATTTAGTATTGAACATTTAAGATTTCTCATGTTGATTGTAATATTTACTACCTTATAACAATTAAGTAAGCAATAGGACTTAGATATTTAAATACTCGTACTGATATGACTATTCAGAAAGACTGTTAGGTTAACTATGTTCCTTCAGTGCCATAAAAAGAAAAACTACCTTTGGATTTATGTTATTCTCTTTTTTATATAGTATTATTTGGTTATTACTTAGTATTATGTGCTCACAGAGACTAACTGATTTTGTTTTCGAAAACGTTGTATGGTGCTTTTGATAAAAAAATTAAACATTTCATGCTAAATTTGTGTATTTTTTAGCATGTATGAATCTACCCCATAGCCTGTATGAAAGTGCCACGCATGTGGGGTACATTCATAGTTTTTTTTTTAACTTTAACAGAATGCAGCACAAGTGTATTTTACATATTTTTGATATAAAGTCAGATAGTAAGACTAGATATTTTACATAGTTTTGATGAATCGATACAGATATTGATACCAGAGAAAATTTTATAAGACAATATATAAAAACTGTATGAGGCTGCCCCACCTTCCCCTTACGTATCTCTCCGGAACCGTGCTGTCGTCTGCATACCCAAATATACACCGGGGTTTCCGGAAGATTTTCAGAAAATTTTATGAAAATCGCTCCAAATGTTTTGAAGTCCATAGGGAACATACCTACGTACATAGAGACAAACACACATCGTCTTTGTAATTGTCTGTGTAATCAAGTGGCAAAATTATTGAAAGTTTAGTGCTTAATTTACGAAGTTGGTTGTCCTGATGCAAGTAGTATGTTCCTTGCCTTAAGTGTTGCTGCAGATTTAGCAGTCCGGCCCGGGAGCGGTCTGGGCTAGGAGGGTCTGGGAGTCGATAAGGTGGCCGGGCAAAATGCATGTATCTTTCTCTACCTTACAATCAGACAGAGATAGCGTTTTGCCCTACGTTGTCTTACGCTTGCCGGTTAGCACGACGGGCTGTTTGTATCGTTTTAACCGGGCTCCATGCTGCTAGCATAGGTTTATTGAAAAATCTTTTTGCAACGTTTTATGCATATTTTACTACTCGCCCGATTGAAACACATACTTTCAGTCTTAAACTTTCTTTTTTAATTTCTTCAACTCTACATGAAGACCAGACTACGAATATCCCATAAGGAATTTCGAAATTTATGTCATGGGAAAACCATATTCTGATTATGTATATACCATGTTGTAGAGAGGGTGCTTAGAAAAGTTTCGTATTGAAAATATGCGCACCGCAGTCTGACTTTTGGTTTTTGCTGTCATCCCAGGCTTCGATATGACTGATGTTGCCACCACCGATTGTAGTCGTCACCCCCTTGCCCTGTTTAATATCTTTGCATACTTAAAAATACTCGGAATTGCATTTAAATAGAAAGCTTACGGCTGTATGCGTGTGTGTAAGAAAATTATAGATTACTTTCTCGTCATCTGCAGTACGCTTCATACGTGCTAGCGTTGGACCATACCCCCCTCCTCCCAACACCTTACTATATTCCACTCTCGTTAGACCTTACCCCCCGTCAACGCCCTCCTCCTAACAGCTTACTCTATTCCACTCTCATCCGGGATCCCTATTACACTATCCCCCCGATCCTTATTACACTCCCCTCTAACTTTCCAAACCAACTTCCGCATCACGCGACCTTTAATTATATATTATACTAGCTGTCCCGGCGAACTACGTACCGCCTTAAATTTCATTACACTGCCCTACTCTACCCTACCCTACACTACACTACACTACCCTACCCTACACTACCCTACCCTACCCTACATACACTACACTACACTACGTACCGCCTTACATTACATTACACTGCCCTAATCCCATAATTACTCGTAACTTCAAGCATTTGATAAATTAGTGTGGTTCTCACCAAGTTAATTAAGGGCCTCATACAGAATCCGTGACAGAAATTGTACGCCTTTTGATGTTGCAAAGAATGTATAATTTTTTTCAGAACGAGTTCACACAAAATAGCGGCGCGCAATTGGAAACTTTTTAACAGCTGACTAATTCTACTTGGTGTATAAAAATTCTTTGACTGCAAGTCGATAATTTAATCAACTGATTTATGTACCTACTCAGGTGTTTACTTATTAACATAGTTTGTACATAATGATCAAGATTAACGATATTTTTGATCCAACGTTCATTATGCAAAGTTTTTAAGTTTCAAAAGGAAGTTTTTGAGTTTAGTGAGCAGATCTATAGTTAAAAATATCGCAATTCTTTGGGTCTCTTGCCTAATTTATAAAGTATGCAGAATGTAGGTTAGGTAATAGAACTATATGTCATCCATCATCAATACATCAAATCGTCCGATTTGGGGCAAGGGCTAGAAGTACCTTTAACTATACAAATTGAAAATGCTCTGGGTGATCTGTAGGAAAATGCATGTATAGAAAAATTTATAATTGATTTAAGGTGGTTTGCATGTTTGGTGTTTGATTTGTAGCAGCAGAACAGGAGCTAAGAGTTGGTCAATCAGCAGTGTCCAACCCGTCCAACGATATCCCATATCGATGTACCCAATTAAAGATGATGTGATGAGGCAGTTCTATTGTATTTCATGGATCTGGTGGTAACAGGCCATCAGCGATCATTTTCAGTCTCTTTTGTTCCTCCCTGGCTAGTTTCTCCGCCTCCTTTCGCTCAAGCTCTTCCTTTTCCTCTTGCGCTTTCTTTCTAGCCAACTCAGCTAAGGTCTTTTGATCAAGTTTGAAATAATTGATTGGTTCTTGGATAGCCCTTAAAAGAGCATCTTTGGCATTCATGTTTTCGATAAATTTTATGTAGTTTATTACACCAGTCTCGTTATTGTAAGTTTTGTCCTTTGTAGCCACTTTCGGCCAATCAGTGAATTCTATTTCTGTTAAGGGCTCGCCCCAAGTCATCAACTCTTGCATTATAACTGCCAGTTTAGCGAAACCTGTCTCTTCGTCGTCATGACCTAAAGCGACCATAGCTTTCATGACATCATTTTCAAAATCATCACCCATTTTCATCTTAGCCTCGATCATAAACAGAAATTGAGGAAATTCGACGGTATCTACATATTCATCTTCCAAAAATGTTTTAAAGCAATATTGTATTTCAGCTCCTTTTGGATTAAAACCAAGTTTTCTTAGCATTATTGGAATCTGTTTTAATGAAACCTGAAAACGGAACTAAGCAGTAAAAGTAGTACAAGTTATTTATTTTTGATCTAAGTGGTCTAAGCCACAGAAGTTTATTGGATCTAGGTAATAGGTATATCTGTGGGCATATTTGTAACATATTAAAATAACGTACGTTCTTGGCAAATTAATATATTGTAGGTATTGTATTTTTTTTATTCACAATTGGTAAGCCCTTGGCATTGTAACGACTAACGGTATAAATAAAGCTACGTTTACCTTATCGATACCCTCGGTATCAAAAAGCCTAAAGCATTCCTTAAACCGTATTATATCCGCTTCAGTGAAACACGCCGGTGGCTTGGGAGGCGGCTTAGGCTTTGGAGGAGGACCACCAGCTGCTGCCTTCAAATTGACTTTAGGTGGCTTCTTTTTTCCTTTATCTTTCTTTGGTGCCATTTAAGTTTCATATATTTGTATTTTCTAGGTTAGTGTAAATTACAAAAATCAAATAAATAATAAAAGGATGGACCCACCCGACCCACATGTCAAGGATCACATGTCACCTGTCACTACTCGTCATAAGGCTTCTTGCGTTGACGGATGCACGCGCAAAGAGTCGAGATCCTTGCAGAAATCACCAGACCAAACCACTGATCAAATAGAAAATCAATATACAGTTGGAATTTTTTACTCGGGTTCTATTCATGAAACTGATGAACTTTCGCCAAAGAGCCTATACAATCAAAGCAATAAAAATGTTGGACTGGCTAATATCTGGTTAGCCAACTATGTATAAAAAGCCCGATTTTTTTTTGCTCTGATCGTTTTGGTACTTACCTTGGGGAAATATCTGGTTAGCCAACTATGTACGTAGGGTTACTCAAAAGTCACCAGACTAAAACTCTGGAGGCCATAGTTTGCTTAGTACCGACTTCTGTCACTAGAGGCGGGTAGAGCTAGCTACCCTTTTCGAGTTAGTATGCCAAGTGTCTTCTCTGGGGGAGGTTACGTTCCATTTGTATCTATTTTTCCGTGAAAGCTGTTTCGCGCGCTCGTCGTTTTTGCAAAGTGAAACTTATTTATGATACAAGGGTTGTAAAAAGGTCAATAATAAACGAGTGACATTTGTGAGCCCAAACCGCAGGCGAGGGTTTACCATTGTCACGAGTTTGTTATTTTCTTTTACACCCATGTATTATACGAAGTTTTACAAAACAGTTGTGAGAAAATAGATAAAATAAAAAAAACGACCGTGAAAGAGAAACAAAATACATGGGTAGGTACATACCTATCAAGGTTTCAGTAATCAAAGTTCATTTTACACGACTTGTGGCTTTTTTTAAATTGTCCGGGGAGTAATCTAACTTTGTTTTTTCTTATACATACACATAAGTATATTTTTTATTTATATATATGTATACCTGGGACAAACAGTCCAGTTAGGTAGGTCCAACTTCGAGAAAGAGATCAATCGTCGAATCCAACTCGGCTGGGCAGCGTTCGGGAAGCTTCGCAATATCTTCACGTCACAGATACCGCAGTGTCTTAAGACCAAGGTCTTCGACCAATGTGTGTTGCCAGTGATGACGTACAGAACTGAGACATGGTCGCTTACTATGGGCCTCATAAGAAGGCTCAAGGTCACCCAAAGGGCAATGGAGCGTGCTATGCTCGGAGTTTCTCTGCGTGATCGAATCAGAAACGAGGAGATCCGTAAGAGAACCAAAGTAACCGAAATAGCTCTCAGAATTGCTAAACTTAAGTGGCAGTGGGCGGGGCACATTGCTCGTAGAACAGATGGCCGCTGGGGCAGTAAAGTTCTCGAGTGGCGACCACGCACCGGAAAGCGTAGTGTAGGCAGGCCTCCCACTCGGTGGACCGATGACCTGGTGAAGGTCGCGGGAAGCCGCTGGATGCGGGCAGCGCAGAACCGGTCGTCGTGGAGATCCTTGGGGGAGGCCTATGTCCAGCTGTGGACTTCCTTCGGCTGATATGATGATGATGATATTAACTATTCTTAATTTTATTAGTTTTCACAACTAAAACATCTCAATTCAGTTTTACGAATTATTTGCGCCATATTTTAGCTAGCACACGTACGCATGCGTAAGTTTTTTTATTATTATCATAAATAGCTACAATAAGGCTTGGGCCTCTTTGAAAAGATGACCTATTCCTTGGTGTAAACGGTTCCACTTCATTCATATTTTTTCTCTTTCCTTCACAAAGATATAACCCAAAAAGAATCTAAACAGCTAGCGTTATCTACTAACCTCGGAGGAACTACCCATCTCTTTTAAAATTCTCCTTTCAAAAGTCTTAAAGAAGATTCTGATCTTTAATTATTATATTTTTTATTTGCTAGAAATGTCTTGTTCCTCCGAGCTAGAAATTAAAAAAATTGGTAAAGTAAAAGCACGTGTGCGGTAAAATCAATTTTGCGCATACTTGACTGGCATATAAAGGACCAGTTTGTTTCGAGCAACTGTATTGAAAAAAATATTTTTTGATGTGAGAAGCGTTGTCCATTCGGATTTTGTTTCGCAGAGTCAGACAATTAAGAAGCCTTTTTCCCTAGAAGTTTTGAAAGATTGCGTAACAGTTTACGGCTGAAAGGGCCAGATTTGTGTCAGTCGGTTGACTGGTTTTTTTCCCATGACAACTCGCCCGATCACAAAGTCATATCTGTTCTCAAATTGTTGGCTAAATGGTACCAGCGATTTTTTTTTTACCGATCGTAGGTTGAAACTTTGGGAAAAATTGTTCAGTTTCATGAGTTGAATGAAAATAAAGCCAACAATTTAAATTTTATCCCGTTCTAGGTAAAATGCCACATTATACAACTATAAACCTACGGCCCTTAGATTACATATAAAGTACGCCCCCATTATTTATCTTCAAATTGTTTTTCGAACGCCTGAGCGAAAAGGTTTATAATATTGATGCATTTAAAACCCGATTGTATAAAATTATGCTGTGACGAATCTAATGACACCTCGCAGTTTAAAATCCATCAATCCATTTACGAATCGTTCACGGTAAGAAAGGTCGTGGTTAAATAGAATTGAATAAACAAAGTTTTATCCCAGAAACACAATACAATAAAGAAAAATAAAAAGCTTAGGTACTTATACATTATAGAAATACAATTAGAAAATGCTACTAAGATAGTCTGTAGCGCTGTGCTGTTGTCCTGGTTGGTGCCTCACACACAACGCGCAGTATTGTAGATTTGCAAGGCAACACCTAAGGGTCTAAGCAACTGTCGGCGACATTACAGTGAACGGAGAGAAGTTTAAAAATTCAGCTTAAGTATATATATTAGTACTTAGTTCAGCCACAGATAATGTACATAATACATAAATAAAACGAAAAACATTACCCTCCTTAGAAAAGTAGGCTAAAAATATTTAAGTTGCTTAAGAGGCTAGCGCTACCTTGTATCGAGTAGTTGCACTCTCTTACTTGAGTTTAAGACATCAGAAACGTGTTCTCTCATATCGCATATCGATGCGAGAAACTGTACTTAGTGGTGACAAGATGGCAGCACTAGTGAACGTCACGTTTTATATAGCTGTTTTAAAATAAATTCACATCCAAATTAATAATTAAGCCGTTTCACAATTGGGCTACCTAACTATTGTATGAAAAGCACAGCTCCATTTCAGAGGGCTCCTTTTACGGTAGCAACCAGACAGGCTGAACTTTATCTAACCTTTTTTTATACAGTATGTTTACACGACGGTTAATTTATGATCGTCTCGTGCTCTGTGCCGTAGCTCCAAGAGGCTTGAGCTGAAAAATCTTTCCGTAACTTAAAAATAAGTCCTTATTTTAACACTCACACCATTCGTAACGCATTCAGTAAGGAATGATTGACTATTGAAGTTGGGCCAGACGACGAAACACCTGAAAACTTTAGTGTTCGTTTTTTGTTCGTTTAGCTTTTTCCCGAGCAGATTTGAAGGTTTAACAAGCGTTACGTTTCAAACGTAACGGTGTCGGCATACTTAATTTGTTTGTAGAGTGTCTACTTTTTCTGTAAATAGCCCGCAAAAATCGAACGGACGGGCTCAATTTTTGCGGGCTATTTACAGAAAAAGTAGACACTCTACAAACAAACTAACATTGCCGACGCCGTCACATTTGAAACGTAACGCTTGTTGAACGTTCAAATTATCCCGAGAAAAAGCTAAACGAATAAAAAACAAACACAAAAGTTTTCAGGTGTTTCGTCGTTTGACCCATCTTCTTTTGCTAATAACTCCTTATCGAGTGCGGTACGATTGATAGTAAGCAAATATTTCTCAATTGGTTTCCCGGTACTCTATCTTAATAAACCTGTAAATAGCCCGCAAAAATTGAGCCCGTCCGTTCCATTTTTGCGGGTTTTTTACAGAAAAAGTAGACAATCTACAAACAAACTAAGTATGCCGACACCGTCACGTTTAAAACGTAACGCTTGTTAAACCTTCAAATCTGCTAGAAAAAAGCTAAACGAGTAAAAAACTAACACTAAAGTTTTCAGGTGTTTCGTCGTCTGGCCTAACTTAATAGTCAATCATTCCTTACTGAATGCGCTACGAATGGTGTGAGTGTTAAATTAAGGACTTATTAATTATTTTTAAGTTACTGAAAGATTTTTCAGCTTTTAAGCCTCTTGGAGCTACGGTACAGAGAACGAAACGATCATGTTAATTTGGCAATTTGGCTTACGAAGTAACAAATATCTCATCTGTGATTTGGCTGCGACTACGCCAGTAATATGTAAGTCACTGGCTGCGAATTCACTCTGCACTTGATTAGCACACTAGCGCCGCCAATAGAAATAAATAATTTATTCATTCTTATGGACTTTAATCGAAATCATTGAGCATTTTGCTCTATTGTTTAATTGTTATTTTATAACTGCAAACATTAGCACCAAATAACTTTTTGCAGAACGCCTAAAAGTGGCAAACTCAATAATTTTGATTAATGTCCTTAAGAATAAGTAAATTATTTATTTCTATTGGCAGCGCTAGTGTGCTAATCAAACCACCGGAAACAAAAAATATCAATTAAAAAACCGGCCAAGTGCGAGTCGGACTCGCTCACCGAGGGTTCCCATAAATCTCTGGATAAGGAACCTTAAAAATCATAAATCAAAAACTATACATCATAAAAGTAACTAAAAATCTGTTTAAGCTTATGCTAATGGAACCCTATAATTACGATATCCCACATGACAGAATGTCCACACGGACAGCATAATTAAAAATTGTGTCAGTTTATGAGCTAATTATCATCATCATGCGGCGTCGGCGCACCCTCCAACTACGCCGATGCACGCACAAAAAGAAGTTGATTATGGAGGGAGGGGCAGGGTTCTTCTTCAAAAATACACAAACCCACCCAAAAAGAATATATAGGTATTACAACTGGTTATATAAATATTGATAATATGGAAAGTAGGCAGAATCGTATCGATGAACGGAGTCGGAATGACAATTTCAAAACAAAAAAGTAAAAATAGACAAAAATAAAAAGATTGACTTCCTCACAAGATTCAAGATTCAGGGTATTTATTCAAAATAGGTGCAAATTACACCCTTTCTGATAGTCATAAAATAACAATAACATAATTTCAATTGTGAAAAATCAAGAAATAAACAATCGTTAGTTAATAAAGTCAAAATTCAATCCTTGAAATTAACCAGATTATGTCATTAGAACATAAAAACAATATGACACGAAAAGTTATACATATAAATCATTGAATGTCATAGATACCTATGACAAGAGTAGGCCAGTCCACACGGACAGCACCCGGTCACGAGTATAGCGCGAGAGTCAGCCATAGTTCCCATCAACCATATTAGAGGAAAAGGAACGACCCGGCTCCTGATGCGCAACAATCATCATCATCATAGCAGCCGAAAGGCGTCCACTGTTGGAAAAAGGCCTCCCCCAAGGATTTCCACGACGACCAGCCCTGCGCTACCCGCATCCAGAGGCTTCCCGCGACCTTCACCAGGTTCGATCCTTCGTTAATTATTTTACCAGGAATTGTATACGTGTTATAGTATGTTGGGTAGTATCTATGTAGTGATTGTAGGTTCCAGCGGACTTTAATCACATGAAATCCTGATTTCGTGAAGCGATAATTAAGGGGATTCAGTTAAAAACATCAGTTAAAAACTAATCACTCGCTGAGTAGGTACATACTTTAACGAAAATTTTTAAAGATAAATTTGAAGAATATGTATAGATCGCGGCATCGAAGTTGAACAGTCCGCAACTGCGCAGTATATTTTTTCAGGTCTCAATCGAAGTGGGGACGCGGGAGTCGCGCGCACCAAGGGACGCGAAAGCCAGTAACCTAGCTGCGCTACATACGCCACAAATTATACTGTTGTTTATTTAGAAACTATGAACTCTGTGAAATATGGTTAGCTTTTGCTACAGACAGCATAAGAGTTTAAAGTGGCCTTGGGGGTACCCCCTTAACACTAGGTATTTAAATATTTTTTTCGTAGGGCAAAGTGCCCATAGAGTGTAGTAAATAGTTTTTATTCTTTGCCAGAGTGCAGCCCACAGAAAACAAACTTTTTTACTTTTTACCTAATAGTTAAAACTACCAAGAACCTTGTTCAAAGGTCCTCTAGAAACTAGATTTGGACAACTAAGTACACTTGAAATTCATTTTCTGACTCTATTGATATGATGATTAAATAAAGGCTGTTACTAAAAGCTTTTAAACTTTAAAGCATAACTTCTGCGCGAGTTAAGTCAAATTAAGTTAAGTCGAGTTCTGATAGAAAAAATAAAAATTTTGAAGTGAAAGAATAATTATTTTCGAAAAGCTTATTGGTACAAGCTTTTATTGAAAAAGAGTTTTTATGCTCAAAAAACCAAATGCTCAAATGAATAAATACACGGTTCCAAATTCTAGGAAGGCGAGCACAGTAAAAATTTCCTATGAATCTATTAAAATAAAAGACGATCCTGGGACTATGATTCCACCTCCAAATTTTATCATCAGATCAATTTCAAAATACCAAAAAAATATCTATAATAATCTATTGTCACTGGGATTACGGCTACATTCCAAATTTCAGCTCAATCGTAGGACCCCTGAAAGTCGCTGTAAAATCGATCGCATGATTTGAACCAAACATACATACATACATACAAATATTTCAAGATAAATAAAATTAAAATAAGCTCTTCTCAGAAAAAAAACTAGAAAATGCGACCTTTTTATCTACGGCTTACTACGACGCGACCTACGAGTTCTACGGCGCTACAAAATACAAGGACACGACGACGTTATCTATCAGGTGTACATCTAACTTTGCTATCGTTACAAGGTTTAGGGTTTTTGGCGAAGGCCGTACTTTTAAGAGCACTGTATTCCTATAGCACACCCCATACAAATCAATCAATCAATCAATCAAATATGCTTTATTGTACAATTACAAAAATTATAAAATACAAGTACAGAATAAATAGTAAAATTTTAAATTGTACAATGTAGGCGGCTTATTGCTTAAAGCAATATCTTCCAGGCAACCCAGATAATGGATACAATTAAATAAAAGTAAGGGCTGTGCAAAGCAAACTTATGAAAAAATATTGAAAATAGAACAATTTACTATAAATAAAATAAAATATAATTTATAAAAAATATGTACTTTGGTTTTTTTATTTGAAAACATATTTATCAATCAAAGTTATTGAAATTTCGTAAACACGTGCTAGAAAGTAACATCTGTGTCTGTAGGTTGTCAGATTTAGAAAAAACATGATTCGACTAATTATTACGGAAATCTAACACTAGACAGATGTTTAGTACTTACTTAGCAAGTGTTGACTAACTTCAATAACTTTGATTGATAAATATTCACTTATGAACCTAACTATAAATTTATTACATACAGGATTAGACAAAAGGTGGCATAGAGGTCACGCATATCCAGAGGTTGTAAACATTTCATTCACTTGAATTGACTGAAACTATGATGGGATTTAAAATACATATTTGCAGTTTTCCTTCATTTTCTGGCAATCCGAAACAACTTTTTGGCAATCGAACATTATTTTCTACGATTTCTAATGTTTACTGAATAGATTTTCTGATATAAGATTTGATGATGAAAATCAGAAAAAAGGGACATGAGTGTTCCAAATGCTGTAGCTTTCTGTTTCTCACCTGACTGCGCCAGAAGGAGGGTTGTTTTTCGAGTGTATGATTTCATGGTTGGATTTTGGAGTGCGAGGCACATCGTTGGATTTGTCTTTATCCCGAGAGTGACACAGGATAAATTTTTACCCGTCTGGCAAAAGAGGGGTAAAGTTTTAATGCAGTCGGGTTTTTAATTTTTAATTAATTCGGTTAGTTATTTAGGTCTTTTATCTGTACACTTTTAAGAAAATGCATTTGCCGACAGCAAAAATGAAACTTATTCAATGAACAACTTGAAAAAGTAGTGTTTTACTGAATAATAATCATTCAAAATAATAAAAAGGTAGGTAAATGACTTTTCTAATTTTTGTTTGTATTTTTAAGAACAATAAAGGAAGTGTGTACACTGTAAAAAAACCTTTAACCTTCATTTCACCTTATGTCTAATCCTATTTGAAACGTGGGATACGTATGTATGGAGCGCGCCAGGATACCTATACTGATTATAACCGTCTCCGTGGCGTAATGGTTAGTACATTCGCTTCAGACCAGGAGGTCGCGGGTTCGATTCCCGGCGGGGTTAACATTGTAAGACTCGGTTTGGTTGGTGGTGGGGCATTTTCATAGCCCGCCTGGCTAGCTACCACCATCTGTCTAAGTCTTGTCGCCAAACAGAAGTGTTACAGCATTGATGTTCTCCGGCTTGAAGATAAGATATCCCATTGCGTTGGGGAATCTTGGTAAGCCCGCTTCCATTTTCGGCATCATCGTCACTTACCATCACCAGATCCCCATTGCGTTGGGGAATCTTGGTAAGCCCGCTTCCATTTTCGGCCTCATCGTCACTTACCATCACCATCAGGTGAGATGATGCTAAGGGCTTATCAATTGTGGATTTTAAAAAAACTTCTCTTAAGTGCTTAACTATCTGATCCGTGGGCTTAACCTTCCTCAAATTAGCAGCTCCATTCGCGTCAGTACTAATTTCGATCGCAACTACACTGAAATAACGTTCATAATGGTGCGCACCGTGACGTAATGGTTAATACTACCTTTGTGAGCAATATAGATATTTTTAGAGTAATATTCTGTGAAACTAGTAAATAGTCTTTATTCTTTGGTGAAACTTATAAAATATATAGAGACTAGTTGAATCACATAACTCCAAAGAATATTTCGTTATAAAAAGTTTCTGTCAAATGAGACTACAATTAATATTTTTTATTCTTTGCTACAATCAAAGATCTTGAAAAAAGAACCCGTTTTTTTAAGGATGTATTCGACGGATCCTTTTTTTACAAGAACGAAATAAAATCAACATTACATCAAGCACTAGGTAAACTTTATTTTTAACTAACACTGTCGGCCAACAGTTGTGCCTAAGTTTCACTAAAGACGCTCAAGGTTAGGCCTTTGAGTACATACATTTATCAGTATGTTAGTGTTGGCACTTGGCAACTTGTAAGGTGGTTGCGGACATTTTCGGAGGAGGAAACAGTTCAAAATTAACGACTGTTCCCTTGGGTGAGTCTGCAGTTGGCGGTACGACCGTCCAACGAAAGGCTTAGTATGGGATTTAGTATTCTATGGTAAGGGGTGAGGGTCGATTTGGTTGAAGATGCGTTGGCGCGGCGACGAGGCGCGCACTCAAGCGAGCATGGTTTTACCTTCTTGGGGTTCACGTGTGTTGTTTTATAGGATTCCGGTGAATCGTTAATAAGGTATCCAGATGAAACTAGAGATATATTTTTGTTAATACGAGTATCTACCTACTCATCGCCTGGACACGACTACAGAAATATAGGTTAATTGTTAACCGACTTTCAAAAAGGAGATGACGTATGATTTATTTTGTTTGTTTGTTACAAACTATCTTCGCCAATTGTGAACCAATTTTCACTATTATTTTGTTTTTCGATGCCTCTAGCAAAGTATATATATTAGTACTAACATACAGTATGGACACTCCCTGCCGCTCTCTAGATTGCGACCTCACCCCCTCGTCACCCAGATTGATACAGATTGGTTACAGTTTGGTTATCGAACGTATAGTTTCTTTGTTTGTAGTATATTGTTTGTTCCGTCATTCCTTTTTTGAAATGTAATTTCTGGCCCGTTGTATGAAGTGTCCAGGGTGTGCCTTTAAGTTGGTCCCACATAAGTTTTATCATTATTAGTTATGAGCCTATTTACAAAATCCTTTCTCATAAAAACTTAAAATTACTACTTCTTGAAAATGGATGAGCCGATTCTAATGAAACTTTATAAACATAAGCAAGGAAGATTTTGTGAATACACTCTTAATAAATTAAAAATAAGAATAACAAAAACAAAAAAAATGTATAAAAATTGTAATAATTTACAGCAATAGAAGTCGGTTTTTTAACGTGTTTAGCGTTATAAATTATTTATTCCAATTTCAATGATCATCTCATTTACATTTGTTGTGTGGTCCATAAAATCATTCTCTAATTTGAAAATACAGCACCAAGCATAAAGTCGTAAATTATTGCTCCTCACTTGTTAAATATATAAATTATTTAAAGAAAACAATTAACTTTCAAGAGTTTGAAGAACGAACCCCGCAAGAGGAGAGTAGGTGTCCCTGGCTGTGAGCGCGCACGCTCGGGCTCCTAGCGAGCGCCACCACCGCCTGCCGCCTTGCCGCCACGCTTGGCGCTCGCCGGTATCGTCGCCGCGCGTCAGACCCGCCAGAACGCCACTCGCCAGTTCGTCGAGCACTCCGCACTGCGGCGGTTCTGTACCAACGAGACCGTCTTATCACACCCCTAGTCCCTAATACTAATACGACACCCGGCTGTTACAGTACAGTGTAAAACACTGAATACGGACTAACTACCGTAGTGCTACCACCCCTGTTACTGTGTATGTGTGAATTGGAGGTATTTTACCAAATTCTGGAGGTTTCCGAGGAGTACGCGTTGGTCCCGCGCTTATTGACGCCGTTTTGAATTGTTACGTTACAGGTAAGAAATGTGTAGAAAAATTCAACTAAATTAGGTTTAGTAAAACATAAGGTCTGTTTTTAATTTGAAAATTATGCATCACAATGAATAAAAACATGATTACCACTATGTTTTCAGGTGAAACCCTACGATTACTGTAGATTTGAATGTTTTTTTTTTTATATAGGGTCTATGTGATTTTTAGGCTATAAATAAATTATTCCACAACAAGACACTTTGACTAATGGGTACATACCAAATTAAATTATCTGTCTAGTTTACATTCTAGGCCTGTTTACAATGCACCGATGCAATGCCACGTTCAATTAGTGACAATTATTATTAAAACCATACACCTAAAGATAGTAGTTACAGGTGATAGATAAAAATATCAATGAATTCAAGCAGCTATAAAAGGAATACGTAATTTTATATTTATAACCTCAGTTTAACATTTGAGACGTTTGGAGGACCTCCTAACACGTTCCTCTGGAACCGGTTCGCCGATACGATACACGGTGTTTCGCCGCGGGGCTTATGCAATCGACAAATAGATCAGTCAGATCGACCTGTGTAGTGGTTGGTTACATACCATGTTCCACGAGGAACAACCAATAAATTTTCTTTTCTAAGATAGGGTATAATTAGTAGACACAACATCTTGGACTGAATAAATTGACGAAGTATAACTAATTGTTGGGGTTTTAGATCAAAATCCAACCAAGAGAGGACCACAGAATTCAATTTCTTAGTTCCTTAACACAGAGATCATTGCGTGAACAACATTTAAATATGTTGTTTCGGTAACAAGATAAAAAAAAAACTGGCATAATGCGAGTACGACTCGCACACGTTTCCGCAACACCACATTTTTAGGTACAAATCCCTAAAAAAATCAACGAGTATAACAATGATAAGACATTAACAAGACCGAAAGTACAAAATGTTTTTCTTTTCATTCAGTTCGGGATCCAAAGCGCAAGTCTGACACACTCGGCCGATTTTTATTAAGCTTTTATAACCGACTCCTTTGCACTCGATTTTGACCCACTTTAAACGGACAGATTTAATTCAAACTTTGTACATTTATCAAGGATCAGTGACAATACAATTATTTTATAAGTTTCTCATTATCCTGAACTAAAAATTTAAAAATAAATATAGTTTAAAAAACACGCTTTTAAAGCACATCAAACTAAAAAGCGAAAAATAATTCTTAATTGCTGAAAAAAACTAAAAACCGACTTCAAAATGAAATTCATTGTATATTATACTTAGATCGAACGAAATCAAAGGTGGATACAAATAAATTAGGGACCTAAATTTGTTTTTGCGGTCGGTATCAGCACACAGCTACTCAAATTTTACTTATGACATTGCTGACACCGACCTCAAAACCTCAACTTTAGGTCCCTAATTTAATTCGTACCCACCTTTGAGTGAATTTCATTTTGAAGTCGGTCTTTAGTTTTTTAAACTTTTATTTTCGTTTTCTTCATTTTTAAACGACTTCAAAAAAAGGAGTTTTTCAGTTTGTTTAAACTTTTATTTTTCGTTTTCTTCATTTTTAAACGACTTCAAAAAAAGGAGTTTTTCAGTTTGTTTAAACTTTTATTTTCGTTTTCTTTATTTTTAGTGATTGTTAGATCTAACAAGAGTTAAACCCAATCACTCACTCGGCAAAAGGAACCATCAAATCATAATGCATGTGTTTAATTAACAGATACAGATTCCTGTGGCTTCCATCATCATCTCAACAGCATGAAAGTTAAGGAGATAAATCTTCCATCATCATCTCATCTGAATAATCTGATAGAATACAACTATCGGTCTATAAGTACATACGTAAAATATTTGAAGAATTATCCTCCAACTCCTAACCGTTAAGGAGTTGTACCTTCCTTCATCAGCTCATCAACATGAGATGATGACTACCAGACACAAATAATTTAATAATTTAAGAAAATACATGAAACACGTAAAATGTGCCTATAAAATTAGAGGCTTGCCCTCGACTTCCCTGGGATCCCAACATCAGGTCCTGATTTGGTGACAATGGGACCTCCCCGGGAGTATACTCTTTCGAATAAAAAAATAATAAAAAAAAATCGGTGAACATACATAAAAAAATACATACAGTGGAACATACAACCTCCTCCTTTTTTGAAGGCGGTTAAAATTATAGCAAATTGTAGTTCTTTCGATTGGAGTCGGTTGCTTATAATAACCTGTTTAGCGTTGCCATTTTTGAATATACATATTAGCTTGCCGTGTCAGTAGGTATATACGAGTAGTGTGTCTGTTAGTTACTTTGGGGCAAATCTTGGAAGCTAAATTAGTACCACTTCCCGGTTTCCGATTGAGCTGAAATTTTGCATTGTAGAACAATGCATGGTTAGCTAAGTGACGTCATTATAAATCCAATATGGCCGACTACCAATATGGTGGATCAGTTTCTTATGCACCCCCATGATATGGGTATCAAATGAAAGGGTTTTCTGAGAAGAATACAAAATAATTTAAGTTATTTTCAAATTTAAGCTTTTTTTCTTACGTTAGTTTCGTTATTTAATTAACATTTTTTTTATTATTAGAAGTTATTAGAGTAAATTAAAAGTTTCTTTTGCCTACCTTTAAACCACAGTATATATATTAGTACTAACGCTTTAAACTATTATTACAGTAGTTTGTATACGTATACCAACCAATGACACCTACTTTAAGCTCATTACAATATGTAACTAATAGGCTAAGTTTCGATCATAATAAAGAATTTATTTATGTATTTAAAGTTAAGCTTGTACCTACAACTTTTAGGTTTTTCGAATAATTATTTTTTTGTAGGTTATTCATCATAATCTGAGTTCTTGGATGGCACCCATTGAGTAAAAGAAACATACCTACTGTTCCGTCCTTCATAAACATCTGCCAAAGTATGGTACACACGGTTGCAACTGTTTGTGATTCCGCTTAATCCGCAGCTGCATATCCACGTGTCTTCATATCAATACATACCAACCTACCTCTATTGTTATGCACTTTTCAAACGACATTTTTATTTTTATAGTTATCTCTTTTGCTCACAAATTCTTTGCGATATTCATCCATATCATTTTCCGTATAAGAACAAACTATACATATAATATGGAGCGTCGGTGGCGTAACGGCTAGGGCCACCGCCTCCTGTCCGGGAGGTCGTGGTTCGAATCCTGCCACGTACCAATGTGATTTCGAATTTAGATTTCATATGTACGTTTATCCGACGCTCTTGAACACATCGTCGTGAGGAAACCTGCACATGTCTGCGAAGAAACTCGCAGGTTGTGTGTGAAGTCGACCAACCCGCACTGGGCCCGCGAGGTGGACTAAGGCCCGATCGCCCTAATTCAGGGTATGGTCGAGCCCCTCGGTGGGGACGAATATGAGCTGATATGATGATACATACCTATTTACATATTGTTTCCTAGGTACTATTATATTATTAGCTGTTTTAAAAACAAAGTAAAATCTCACATCCTTTGTAGTTATTCGTGATATCTGTACATATTCATCCATGCAAATAGGTAAATATTGTTGCTTCATTGTAGCGTATTAGGCTTTGGAACAGACTTTCACGTTTAAAATATTAGGTTATATATGTATGTATGTTATTATTCGTTCGTAGGTATATATGTATGTTATTATTCGTTCGTAGGTATTGTGTGTTCAGAACGAACAGTCCAGTATTTGTGACGAAAATCGGTGGTACCAACCAATTGGCATCGCTGTATCGATCTGCGATGCACGTCCATTCATTAGGGGCATTGTCCAGTTCAGTTACTAAAATAAAACTTTCAGACGATGGCAACGTCACACCAGAGGTATGATATAAGTACTGTTATGTTTTGTGAATTTGTTGCCCAATCAATTTTTAATTAGTTTGAATTGGTAAATCGTGATTTGTCCATTCATTAGGGGCATTGTCCAATTCAGTTACTAAAATAAAACTTTCAGACGAAGACAACGTCCCGTCCCACCAGAGGTATGATTTAGTACTGTAATGTTTTGTGAATTTATTGCCCAATTAATACTAATTAGTTTGAATTAGAAAATCATGATTTGCCCATTCATTAGGGGCATTGTCCAGTTCAGTTACTAAAATAAACCTTTCGGAAGGTATGACAACGTCCCATCGGAGGTATGATATAAGTACTGTAATGTTTTGTGAAACTATTGCCCAATCAATACTTAATTACTTTGAATGAAAAATCATGATTATTTACTCACACAGATTCGTAAGCTTTTGTTTACAGTTTTAATATACTTCTAAGTGAGATAACGAATGGTAATGCAATGCACTATGTTGAGTACAGTAATTACAGAGGTAGTTAATTAGCGTATGCAGTAGGTTAATCAGATGGTGCCGCCCTGGGATACCGACTAAATTGCCTCTGAGATGAGACTTCAGATGCTACTACCATGTTTCTTGCTTGCGATAGATAGGCAATTAATAATAATGAATGAACCTTTTTACAGAAGCCTCTTCTAGATAACAATCTAAAGTTTTCGTTTCGATTAATTCAAATGTAATTGAGCACAACACTGATATCAATTTCAAATTTAATCTCGCCGTGTTACGCTAGCCGCCTGTTACGAAATTTACACGCATATAAATTCATGGAAATTATAAGCCCCTCCTAGCTCGACTGGCCTACTTGCGAGGCGCCGGCAAAGGCGGAGACATTTTCCAGTGCAATAAGTAGGCGCGTTCTCGGCTGGAAAATTGCGTCAATTTTTGGGGAGATCACCCCCAAGACAAGAACGACACTAATCAGTTAAATAGCACCAACAAGGAAAATTTTCCTAATGGAACGAGGTGTTTGCAAGAATCTTTGAGATCAGCGGTAGTTAGGTATCTCAGAATCGGAATTCAGGAACAATGATTTTGGACTTGTCGTAAATCGTGACCAGCGGGTAATGCTGTTTTTACAGGAGGTGGATAAAAAACCTGTTCTTCAAATTCCATTTCAATGTAATGTAAAGTTTAAGATGGGTAATTTACTTTGGAGGCGTAAAATTCATCCGTGACATTCCTGCGGGAGAAGATTTCGTCGTCGGGCAGAACTTACGGACGAAACCAGTAAGGAAAAAATGAAAATTCGTAAATTCGAGGCGATATGACGAATATCAACTTAAGGTAGGTTGTATGTATACATATAATACTCGTATGTAAAGGTAAAGGCCTTATACAGACTGACTAACCTTTTAGAGCCTGACTACGATACCACAGATGAGATACTAGTTACTTCGTAAACGATACTTGTAACAAACAACAGTTAAGTTGCTGGAGGGAGAAGGTGTTAATAAGAAAAGTTTAATTAGAGCGTCCGGATAAAGTTTACTTTCTGGAATGACGTCATAAAAGGCAACCGTGACCTCATCCTTTAGTTTAGGTTAACATGTGTATATGCGCAGTCTACACGGAACGAGGTCGCGCCCTCAGCTCGGAAAATGGGGAAAACTTTTTGTGATTCGGCCCAGGCTTTATCCGCGTGCCGTAACGCAGCCGTGACGTAACCCAATGTCATGGATGCTTTTAGTTTTTTGTGGATATACCTACTCTGTTTTTTGTCTCGAAGGTACTCTTGCTGCCAAAATGGGATTCTTAAATTCTCTACTATGTAACAAAAAAAGGAGTGTAGCGTGAATGGCAATAACCTCAACAGTTGGTTTTTGTTTTGCCTTATGACGAACGAGCTTTTGAAATTTAAGATTATGCGGCAGTTAATCACGGCGATACGAGTCGGTGGCGAGTTGTCACGACAATCAGCGAGGCCGCGGCACTAACGAAGGGCCTAGGGTCTAGTCCGGTGGAAGTGGTTGATAAGGGGCTCGCTGGGCGAAGGCCGGAGGGCGCTTCTTGTTCGTATTCGTATGCAGGCCGCGCGGCACGATCGATACGCGCCCGCGCGACGACGACGCTCCCTCGCTACTGCCACTGCTTGCAAGTCTGCTTCAACAAATACACTCAATGTGACTTTATTGAATCCATTTACGATACTGCTATTAAACCGACGTAAAATTTACACAAAGTAAGCTAAGTGCATAATTTGCGTTACTAAAAGTTAAGTTCTTTGTGCACACCTTAACAATTCTACACAACTTTCTAGACATACATCAGGATCTAAAGAAGCAGAGCCTGTGTTTTATGTTAGGCAGTAAGTGCTCATGGAGGGTGTTATTTTCCAGTCATTAAACCACTCGAGTAGTACGGAGACGAGCATTCAAGGCGTAACTGGTAGATAGATGTGGTCTTGTTCTAAACCGACTATTGCCAAGGTCACAGATTACTAATTAGTTAACGTGGTGTAATAACTGTGATGCATTTTCCACGCAATAAAACGTGAGGTCATCTCAGCTGTAACAGCAAGAGTGGAACAATCACAGCAAGGACAGGGGAAATGCGAATTGGGCATTAAATAACAATAACGATTTAATGGACCTACGCTGTGAATACTTGTGGAAATACTCCGTGGCGCGAGCAAAATAATTATACGGATGGCGATGACATCATCGAAGATGAAGCGACAACGACTGAGGAGAAGGGGAAAAAAATAAGCAAGTGTGTAATATCAAGTTACAATGTGTAAATATCTGGTCTTGCGTGACCGACCGCGCGACCGTGATCTTGATAAACCAACGAAAAATTAGCACAATTACATACGCTACGCGGATAAAATAGCTGCATATAAAAACAATACAACGATTCGTAATTATATGAGCAATAAACAGACGATAATTTGATAAAGCCGTCAAACGCAAACAAGATTTATTGGTGTCTGCTTATGGCAAAGCAACATTAGTTATACGACTTGAGTCTCATTAACAAGCGTAGGTTTTCATTGCCAGCCCGATAGGCTTTCACGGTTATTATGTATTTAATATAATTTACTCATCGAACGTTGATCTGAGTTGGTTTTTGCTAGCCCCTGTAGTAACCCCTTATAAAGACGAAGAGTAACTGTTTACTAATAGGCAATAGCTTAATGCACTTCCAATGCGTGTCTGATGCACGATAGGGGGAACCGAGAATGCTGATAGGGACTAGTCTATATAGCTGAAATGCTCCGTAGCTTTCGTAGACAAGTTTGACGATTATTATACCTTTCCTATACTTAGGCACACAATATTGAATGGTATATGACTAATTGGTAATTTCTTTTTATTTGTACTATTGTTTTTTATGTTTTACTGTACAATGAAGCATATTTTAATGATTTGAATGTATGAATATAATATGTACATGACATAGTCGTGGCCCGATCGTAGAATTGGTCAGATCATGAAATGCCCGGACATTTTATCGCGGGGCTACTAAGTTAAGTTCAGCATGTCTGGTGCAACTGTAGAAAGAAACTCCTCCATACATATTAGTACTATCTAACAAGTCAAATCAAGTTTTCGAATCACTTGAAGATTGTAATTTATGGATTAAAATGCAGAAAATGGTGGCTAGATAATAATCAATTTGATATGCAAATGATCTAATGAGGTGGTATCTTTAATGCAACCAAGACATTGGTACATATCTACATACAAAGCACCTCTGTTGAATCTACATACCCTACTCCCATTGTGCTCTATTTATGAAGCATTATAAGCGTTATACGCGACTCTTTAGATCTAGTTTAGATATAGACTGTTACAGATATGCATCTTGGTGGCTCTTTTGTTGCTTTAAAAAAATTGCCCGCCCACTGCACTGCACTAGTTTGAAAATGGTTATTGGTCATAAATGATCCTTAAATTAATCTCTAACTTCAATCTACAACTTTTAAGTTTTTATCGTGGAACCGAACCAATTTTAGTTTACGATTTTTTTTTTGGTTTTACGTATTTACAAAATATTTTGGAATGTTCATAAAAATCAATCAGCTGATTGGTCAACTTTGTATAGGAGGTCAAAATTTCTTTTTGTTTTTTTTTTAGTGTACCTATTTGTTACACCTGGTACAGATTATAAAACACAGCCAAGTGCGGGTCGGACCTGCGCACTGAGGGTTCCGTACCACCACATCTCCACACAAGAATAGCAATGATACCTATTCATTTCAAAGAAAAGATAACAGCGTGATCTGCAGAAAAATGATTTTATTTTATTTAGTTGCGACTCCTTAGCGTTCCGTATCCAAAGGGCAAAAACGGGGATCTATTACTGCCTCCGCTGCTGTCTGTCCGTCCGTCCGGCTGTCACCAGGCTGTATTTCATGAACCGGGATAGCTAGACCGCTGAAGTTTTCACAAATACAAAACATTTTAAAAGTGAATAAATAAGGGGGGGTATCTATAGAAGAAACGTATTTTTTTTAAACATGAAGAAACAAGCGCCATCTAGTATGATGGTTTTTGAAACATGAAACTAGCGGCATCTAGTATGATAGTACGGAACCCTATGTGTGCGGTTCTGACTCGCACTTGGCCGGTTTTTTTAAATATTTGTTGTTTCACTCTAGGATTAGTATTTTAAACATTAATCACACCAATTTTCAATCTTGTAGTTATGTATAATTGTTATATGTTAAACACTTTTTTTGTATGGAGACCCCCCTTAATATCCCGGCTGTCAAAAAAGGAGTGCAATGTTTTTTATCAGGTGTATTGTATACGTCTGTTTCTTTTGCTAAGCCTTTAGCCTTACGGCTGGATGGATTTTAGAGAGCGAGATGTCGTTAGATTTGTCTTGATCTCCTTGTCTGTAACATAAAATTCATTTTTTTTACCCGATTGAAGTCGGACAGAAAGACGGACGGACAGCGTAGGCTAACCCTAAGAGATAATACGTATCTCGTGCAGCTTTGAAGTTATTATATCCATCTACTATGGTATGAATCAATAAGTTTCAATAAGCGAATTAATACTACTACCTACCAGAAGCCCGCGGCTACCCATGGCTATGCCGATGCCGGTCGTATTGCACAAATATGCAACGCAACGCGAGTTGTTAGCCGGTCATTGTCTGCCCGCATGCACTCGCCATACTCGACTTGCTACGAATTAGCGCGAATTATTTATAGCGACAAATTGGACGCACTGCAGCACTTGTCTGCAGCGCTAATGGCTGATTTGCTATGGTTTACCGTTCATCATAGCACTACAGACCCTGACCAGCTCTGTGAGAATCTTTTTAACTAAGTCTACACTGTTTGTCCGACTTTTAAAAGACCGTATCTTTTGAACTGTGTTAGGTATGGCTGAAATTTTCACAGCATATGATTTATCGAGAAATAGTAAACACTAACAGTTAAAAATTTTATGATTTTGTCGCTTGTCTGGAAGAAATCGCTTTCAGCCATAAGACCGCCCAAATTGTACCGCTATATAGTACCTATATAAGTTTCTTGTATATTGTGTTTGTTTTTTTATTTCGTTTTAAGTTTTTATAATGTGCTTATATTTTTTCGACTAGTGTGTGCAACAAAGAGTATTTATATTAATATTATTTATCTTATCTTAAAAATTAAGGTGGGTCCCTATACAAGAAACGCGTTTTTAAAGTTTTATTGATTTTGTTCTATCGTAAAAACGGTAACACCACTTACATCGGAATAGGTAATATGAGTAGTACACATACAAGCGTGAAACTTGGTGGAAAAATAACAAATAATAAAACCGGCCAAGTGAGAGCCGTACTCGCGCTAAACAGTCCAAACTGAATGAAATACATAATAGCATTTTTATGCCGGTCGCGTTTATGTATTTTGTTTGAATTGAATAGGTATCACTGTTATATTTTTGTGGAGAGTTGTGGTTGTACTGAACCTTCGGTGCGCGCGCGCGGGTCAGACTAGCACTTGGGCGGTTTTTTAGATTATTATCATCTATAATTTTGATTCAATGGTACATTTCTCACTTTAACTCACCGGGTGATGATAAATTGGAATACATTCATTTCTTAGAAGTATTTATGTGGTTCTATAATGGATTCCCGTTACGGTTCAGTTGCGCGGTTCAAATTAAACCGTAAGATCACAGTGATTTCCATCCGCACCGATCAGCTAACAGCGGCGAAGCGGGATATTTGTGCGTTCACATCCTAAACGCTCTTGCGTGCATACCTGGCTGGAACCTGGACGTGTTCCTTTATTAAGTTTTTTTGTGGTCGGGCCATTGCTCCCCGATTCGGACGACCCTTTGGAGTACTTTGGACGAACAATGATTAGAGGGGAGCGGGATGCAGCTGCTCTTTTTCTTTTTTATATTCTCGTTATTGTTGTCTGTCTGAGGAAGTTATTGGGTCGCGAAACAAAGTTCAATTATTCTATGTATACATCCAATGGCAAAAATTTGGTTTAATCATACATACATAACTTTAAGATAAACTTTTACCCGCTCGTAGCTAAATGAATGGCGAGCCAATAAAGTTTAAGTACTAACACAATTTCTTGGAAAAAAGAAAAAGTATTCTCACCAACAAATACCTGCGTTGCTTTATTGTATCTATAGGTATGTCCCAGAGATATTGTAGAATTAGCCGTTTTACAAAACAGCTAACAGCCGCTTTGTAAAACGGCTAATTCTATTACAATGTGGATGTTACATTACACTCAGTTCCACTTACAAGGGAATAAGAACATGAAAGTTAAGCTTGTTCTCAAGAATAAAAACTTGGCTGATGTTCGACTACTACGTCCAGATTATAAGTACCTCCACGTAGGTACCTCTAGAATCTAGTGATGCAACGTGGAAAGCAAAGTCTGCGCAGCTTTTTCCCGAGGCGCCAGAGATTGCCGACATGTTATGTTACTCTCTCGACAACATCGCCAGGTTTCTTTCTACCTCATAAATAGATTTAATTTACTCGTCGCCGTTGAACCAGAGAGAAACTGTGTGATTTAAAATTACATTTTTCCCCTCAAAAGCGGAACCAACTTTTTCCGTGCTCGATCGGAAAGTACTTTCCAGTGGCTCCATTGTTTTAGTTTCGAGCTTGATTGATTGTTGAGCAAAAGAGCGAGAGAGGAGGCAGAGTTCATGGTCACTGGAACAATCGATCGGCGAGAATTCGCGAGCTGCGTGCGACTCTGTCGGTACCCGGCACCACCTGCTGGCCTTGACCAAACGTCGATACGATATTATACAACTTTAAGATAAGTGAATATCGCTAATCGCTACTAGTCTTTCGAATATAAACACGTAAATGGCAAATATTATACTAAACGTTTACCTAGTTAGTTTAAACAAAGATGGTCGCTCGGATGCGGGAGGACGGTTGAATAGAAAAGAAAACAAAGGCCTTTGAAGTGATTCTCAAATCAAGGTTGGGAGGCGGCAAGATATAGGTTAGCTTGCCTCCTCCTCTGTCTGTAGCTTGTAAGTACATTTATTTTCCGGTTTTGTAGAGAAATAGGATCTCAGTCTTCAACTTATTGTGTTAGCCTGACAGAGTTCTCTGCTGGAAAATTGCAATTTACACAGCTTGCACACTTTAATGGAATGAAGCTTAATAGGGTCTACCAATTTGTGTTAGAATTGTAAATGGGAATTTGTCACATAAAACGATTATTAAAATGATGTTGATCTCATAGCGATTTCAATGAGTGGGCAATCTAATTTCAAGGATAACGCAGTCACATGACCCGGTAAATTTATATGAGCTTATTTGCTGATGTTTCCCCCCCCCCCCCCTCCATCCTGGTGATATTTGTTGAGGTTCTTGGCTACTCCCCCTCTCCCCGTCACAACCCCACGTGCATTTTTTTAATTCAACCTAATTTAAGGATTAATAGTATTGTATTGTTATCGCTACGGGCGCCAAAATTTCGTAAAATAGACTCGCTATTTTTAAGTATTTAACAAAGTGAAATGAAATCGAGAAAAAACTGTCTACTCATGTGGTAGATTTTTTTTTTATTCGTTCATTGTAGAAAAATATACGTGAGGTATTTTTATTCCCCACTCCCCCAACGTGATCTTTCGTGATTTTTTCGTGACCCTCCCCACCGAACCTCACGTGATTTGTACACAAGCCCTTAGTTGCATCTGCTCAGTGAAGTATAGGTGTTATTAAGCTGTCCGGGCTGCATTAACGAACCTCAGTAAAATTAATTACTCGCATTGGACCAACAAGCGGTTATCGCGGTCAACGTGAGGAAATTAAATGAACACGCGCGGCGCTGCTTCTTAGTGGTCTCCTCTTGTTAGAACGGTCACGGAATACTGAAGTGGGAGATGAGATGAGAGATACCCGCGCCGTGCCTCTTCTAATTAGAAACATATACATATCAGAGAGCTCATGATGTTATGATTAGCACGAGGCTGACATATCAATTGGAGTCCAATTACAGCCTAATTTGATTTAATTAGGCAGCGCAAAGGAATGGTTTCGACAAATTCGGAAGTTGATTTAAATTCCAGCCACGACCGAAGGCGACAGGTGCTTGAATGCGAGCGATCTTCGAAACAATGTCGCTGAACAAAAGGCGTGTCGGTATATTGGGGCCTTCCGGCGTGTGCGCAACCACGTGCGCCTGCACATATAAACAATCCAAGTTATGGGCCTTTTATTGTCTTTTTATTAGAGTTAATGGTTAATGAGCAGTGGACGCGTTTAACATAATATTATGTTAACTAATTGTACTGGAATTAATAGGACTTACTGCAGCTTTCGTCTAAATGTGACATTATCTGTCATGCATGTGACATATACCCTCCGTCACAAAAGTGAACATGACTTCCTTAAATTGTCAATTCTTACAAATATATTTTTAGTTTTCATTAACTGCTCTAGAAACCCAATACAGATTACCTCTTTTTCCTTTTGTGTCAATGGATTTTTCTACATTACAGCAATCTTGACCAGAATGCGGCCGTCCGATGGCCCTGTCCGTAGCTCCATTTCAGATTTCCATTAACATTAATGAGTATTTGCTAGCTTTTGCCCGCGGCTTTGCCCGCGTGGGCTTCGTTTTTATGACTGGCTTTGAGGGTGAGTGGTGTGGGAGCCGCAAGTGGTTCGCGAGCGTACACATGAGTTTTCTCCAGATCCCTATCCCAGATCGGGCTATTCTGATTAGCAGTCTATGTCACTTCACTTTAAAAATCACTTCAATCCGTAGCTCCGTGCGACGCCGACGTGAGCGAGCGTGGAAATTAGTTTTCCCCAGATCCTTCGGGAACTGTGTCAAGATATGCTAATTAATTAGTAAATTTTGTCCTCAACCATATCTGTGGAAAAAATCACAACAACAACCAGCAATCCATTGCTCCGTTGCGATTTTAAAGAAATTAACCAAAAAAAGAGTATATTTTCAGTTTCCTCACAGGCACTGCATCGGACTATGCTATTTTCACGGGATAAAAATTATTCTATGTCCTTCCCTGTGACACAGGCTACCTGCATGCCAAATTCCATCAAGATTGGTCGAAGAGTTAAAGCGTGAAAAAGTAACAAACAAAAAAAACACATTTTCTCATTTATATCATCATCATCATCATATCAGCAGAAGGACATCCACTGCAGGACATAGGTGTCCCCCAAGGATTTCCACAACGACTGGTTCTGCTATAGCCGCATCCAGCGGCTTCCCACGACCATCACCAGGTCAACAGTCCACCGAGTGGAAGTCCTGTCTACGCTACGCTTTCCAGTGCGCGGTCGCCACTCGCGAACTTAACTGCCCCAACGGCCATCTGTTCTACGAGCAATGTGCCCCGCCCACTGCCACTTAAGTTTAGCAATTTAGCATTTCTGAGAGCTCTCGGTTACTTTGGCTCTCCTACGGATCTCCTCGTTTCTGATTCGATGACGCAGAGAAACTCCGAACATAGCACGCTCCATTGCCCTTTGGGTGACCTTGAGCCTTCTTATGAGGCCCTTAGTAAGCGAACATGTCTCAGTTCCGTTGAGCCTTCTTATGAGGCCCTTAGTAAGCGACCATGTCTCAGTTCCGTTTGTCATCACTGGTCGAAGACTTCGGTCTTACGACACAGCGGTACTTGGGACGTGAAGATATTGCGATGCTTCCCGAACGCTGCCCAGCCGAGTTGGAATTGATGATTGATCTCTTTCTTAAAGTCCTACTTGTTGAGGGACTCTACTGAGGCCATCGAGCATTGTGCCTATTAAGCAGTCCATCCATCCATAGTCTCAGCCATGACCACGATATAATTGAAAGTGGATGATGTACTTGCCGTTGATATTGATATTTAAAAAATAATTTCGAGTCCACCCCAGTCCAAAAGCTTAAAAACATCTTCAAGGGCGGCGGTGAACAGTTTTAGAGATATAACGTCTCCCAGTCTCACCCCTCGCTGCAGCCGGATAGGTTCCGAGTTTTGATCCTGGAGGCGAACCGACATGGTGGCGTTTTCATACAAACACTTCAGCACCTCGATATATCGATAGCCAATTTGGCACCACTGGAGAGACTGTAACGCAGCCCAAGTTTCGACCGGATCTCATTTATATGTTAGTAAGGATTTACTTACGGTAGGTAGGTACTGATATGAGACAGGTTCAACCTACTTTTCTTGTACTTTATTTATCAGGATTAATAACTGTCTCGAGAAGTCCCTCCGACGATAGCCCGCACCGGAATACCGCCGAGTATAATTTAATATCCGTCCAAAATACATAATCCCATTTCCCGCTTCCTCTTTGTTGTAAGTGGCCTTGGCAATGGATTAGGCTACTTTGTGTATTATTCTATTTCCATTTTGCCTTCCATTCTTTCCATCCTTTAGCTTAGAAATTCAATTATCTTTAAGGTAAAGAGCTCAGACTTATACAGGTGTAACAAAATTGGTGTAAGTCCCTTTAACTGGGGCTTCTATTTATCATAATGAACAACTTTTGTTTTACCACTTTGCTAAAATCGCAAAAAAAAATTTTTACTCATAAAAATCGATCAGCTTATTAACCAATTTTGTGCATTTTATTATGGAGGGTCCAAATTTTTTTTTGAGAATTGACTATGGGTTCCTTGGGGAAAGTTGTTCAGTAGGATAAGTAGAACCCACAGTTAACGGGTCCTTCTCCAATTTTTTTACAATTTGATCAAAGCTATACAGGATAGCTTTGATCAAGGAAGATGTTCTACATATTTAATTTAAGTATACATGCCGCAGTAACTTAGAAAAAGACATGATGTAATTATAATATCCCATCCCTAGCGGAAAAGTTCATAGCCATCTCGCTAGCGACATACGAGTAACTAATGTTTCTGAAAAATGCCGAGTTGACGGATTCCGGCAAGTGAAAGCGGTAATACATAATTATCTATAAATGTATGTATTTAAACGTATATAAGTATATTAAAAGCTTTTGTTTAACTTGCAATGTTTGTTTGTACTCGTATGTATCTAAGTTTGTTTAGTTTAAATCTTGCGAGCGATTTCAGAGCGAATTCCAAGGGGTCCGATGGAAAAAATTTGGAATGAAACCGTATTCCCGGTGAAAATACATCCTTTTGGTTTTGGAGTTGATCTTATGATGAAATTTTGAGGTGGAATCATGGTCCAAGAATCGTCTTTTATTTTCAATAGAATTGTAGGAAATACAGCCTTTTTTGAATTTGGAACAGTGTATTTATATTTATTTGAGCATTCGGCTTTTGAGGATAAAAATCTTCTTTTCAAACAAAAGCTAAAAGATTTTAGGTTTTTCGAAAATAATATATATCTGGTTCCCATAGAACAGGGAATCCTAGTATGGGACTTGATGACCATAATATGTGATTTGTCCTTGAATAAATATTATTAATCCCTAGGGGTATAATTAAAGGCAAGTAATTAAATGCTAATAAAAAAAATATTCGGTCAGCAAGATAAACCAGCTTAAAATTTATATAGACAGTATAATTTTGGCGGCCGTTAAAAAATAACATCAGAAAATAAGTGCATATTTGGTGGGCTTGTTAATGCATATGTTGTAAAATTAATAGTCCTAATACAAATTTATTATTTGATCAGCAGAATTATTAGCATATTATATCACGGACTTTTCTATCTTCCTGCGAAATATAGACAGATGATAGTTACAGTGGAGTTTGTATTGGTATTCCAAGATATCAACTTGAAAATTATTCTACAATAATCGATGAGTGAGCGTATCGTATCGAGCAGTCTTGCTTGGAGTCGAATGATCGATGGCGCGACCACAGTGATGTATGGTCTGTCCGACAGGTTAACGCGAGAAGAAATATTTGATAACAGTTCTCTGATATCTTCACTATGTACAGGGTGTAACAAAATTGGTTTAGAAGGCATTAACTGCGGCTTATACACATCATCAAAAGAGTTTTCCCCAAGGAACCCATAGTGAATTCTCAAAAAAGTCTTTATTTGCGAATTAACTATGGGTTCCTAAACGAAAGTGGTTCAGTATAATGGCTCCAGTGAATGGCGCCTACAGCATTTTGTTACAGTGAATGGACATGACATCTCTTCAATTGGTCATCATCATATCAGCCGGAAGACGTCCACTGCTGGACGAATGCCTCCCCCAAGGATATTCACAACAATCGGACATGCGCTGCCCGCATCCAGCGTCTTCCCACGACCTTCACCAGCAGACCTGACATGTATTTTAGTCCTTCTAGGCCGACTCATAATCTTGGAATACATGCGAATGAAGGAATTATATGCGTTTCGTTTTCCAAGCCCACTGCGATAGTTATTATTAGGATTCAACGATGAAAGTGCGTTTACAATTTCTAAAACAACGAACATGCAACGAGCCAGAAACAACATTTTGACATCCTCATTGAATATGTGCGTTCATAAATAAACATGACGATGCATGTTAACAACAACACAAACATCACATACATTACAGGAGACGGCCTGAGAATTATCATAAAGTGCGCGGGAGTACGACAGGATCTAACAAAGCATGTCAATGACATTATGACTTATTTGTAACCAGGAACCAGTCCGATAGATTAGAATTTTAAGCCAGTTTAAACCAAAAATATTGAAATCACTAAACACGTTAAAAAAACGTACTTCCATCGTAACAACTAAGGACAATTTCGCATTATTTTTTAAAAATAATTTTCTAATAAAGTACTACACAGATTCAGACGCGGTGGACCGACGACTTGGTGAAGATCGCGGGAAGCCGCTGGATGCGGGCAGCGCAGGACTGGTCGTCGTGGAAATCCTTCGGGGAGGCCTTTGTCCAGCAGTGGACGTTTTTCGGCTGATATGATGATGATGATGATAATAATGCATACCGCATTCTGATGGAATTGCTAAGATACTGGAGTGCATCGAGCATGTTCTCCTAGGCCAGGATCCCCGATTTTTTTGCTATACGCAAATCCAGAATTGCTTCTTTTTGGTCCTGTATTAGAAGCTCACCCAATGGGATTCTCCGTGCATTGTCCGAGTACCCGGATAGTCCTATTTTGAATAGTTGGTTACCGTTCACTGGGACGAGAGCAGGAAGTAGTAAGATTGCTTATGATTTGGACGACATATTTTTTTAATGTTCAATTTACTGTATTTTTATGTGTTGTGTATTTATATTTTGACACTGTATGGGTATTTTGTCTGCAACATCAATTTATTTATTACTTATTTAAAAACACATTATTTTTCATCACACCTATTCGAAAATCGACGATTGGTTCCTCAATATAAGTGCAAACAAAATTCTACTTTGTTCCCGCGTTCGTGCTCTGATACGAACTCGGACCAATAGAAGACGGAACGCTCAAACCAATGTCTATAGGTAAAACTAGTTTTTTTTCTCATAGGTTGTGAGAAAAAAAAACGAGACCTACAGTACTCGCATATGATGTGTAACATGTGACAAAATACTTATGAAATTAATTAATTATCGGGTCGTACATTCGCGGGCCGACCCTTCGAATAGTAGTATGTCATCTTTGCCTTTGCCATCACACTAGGCGGCATGGCTATGACAACCTTAGTTTTCGAGAATTAAGAAACGTTCGTATTTCCTGTTACACATTTCCGTCCCATTTCACGAAATCACTCCCACAAATTGCTGTGCGCGAGTCCGACCCGCACTTGGTCAGATCGAATAGCGCGCGCTTCCCGACTGTTACACATTTCCGTCCCATGTTACACATTTCCGTCCCATTTCACGAAATCACTCCCACAAATTGCAGGAAAGCGAGAGCAAAGATGTTACACATCAAAAAATTTATGTCACTAGGGGCAAAAATCTTTTATTCTCGGGCGACGTATATTGAATTTCTCGCTAAGCTCAGGATTCTATAGTAGATTCTCGAGAGCGCAGCGATTCCCTTAGCTCAAAATTCAAACTAACACCCCCGGAACAAAATATTACTCTGTTACACAAATAACTACTACGTGTTTCCTTTCTCAAAGCGCTAAAGGGTGTGAACATGTTTTCAAATAGGTTTCATAATACTCTGTTTGGAAGAAATAGTATTTGCAAGTGATAGTAGGTACATTTCATATAACATAAACATGTATTTTCCCACGTATCTCCGATCCCTGGCTTATTCAAGGACGTCTGAGCCATTTCCCGTCCAAGGTTACCTAGGCCTCCCCGGCCGTAGCGAGCGTCCTTGGCCTTTCCTTCAGCCCCCCGCCTTCAGCTGGCTTGAAATATATACAAAGGAAACTTTAGATGCCTGTCTTAGAAACAGGTCAGGAATGTCGATAAATTATTACTATTTTTACCGAACATGTATCTACGTATTGTTGTGATGGTCTATGATCTACCTGTTTTTCGGGTGTATGTATGATCTTGTAGTGATCTCATTACACCCATCTATCGCATCTCCTTGTGTAGACGTACTGGCCGCGCGTTATTAAAAAAACCAAATTCAAATTATGATGGCTTGTGTCTGGAATCTCTTCAGGATTTTTCTAAGTTCATTCATCGTTTAGCTCATGGACTGAATGGTAGTCTGGAGAGAGAACCCTCAGATCCTCTCTATCATTTATAATCCAAACAAAAATCAGCTAGCCAGCAAAATAAAGTTTTAAAGTAAAGATATTAAAGTTTTTCAGTTTGCCGGATATTTATAAGCTATTCTACCAAGAGCTAAGCACCCCAAGTTAGAGACCAGCATAGGCCTCTGACAGTATGTATGTCTGTCTGTTCCTTGACTGAGCTTATAGCCTAAATCTAAACGGCTTGATGGATTTAAGATTGCGAAGTGTCGTCTTTGTTCCCCTGACTGTCGTCATCATTCAATCATTTTGTGATATAAGTACATTTTACGTACATACGGCTGAGCGTCGGTGGCGTAACGGCTAGGGCCGCCGCCTCCTGTCCGAGAGGTCGTGGTTCGAATCCTGCCACGTACCAATGTGATAGCGAATTTAGATTTCAGTACGTTTATCGAACGCTCTATGGTGAAGGAAAACATCGTGAGGAAACCTGCACACGCTTGCGGAGAAACTCGCAGTTTGTGTGTGAAGTCGACCAACCCGCACTGGGCCCGCGTGGTCGACTAAGGCCCGATCGCCCTAATTCAGGGTAGGGTCGAGCGCCTCGGTGGGGACGTATATGAGCTGATATCATCAAGTACATTTTAGCAGTCGGGTTTTTGAAATTGGTGAGGCAACTGGGCGGGGTTTTAAAGATGGTTAGGTAATTTATGATTCAAAATCTTTAAAAATGTTAAAATTTTACCAAAGTTTTAATTCTTACAAATAATTATTAATATCGCGAAAGTTTTTATCTAGGATGTTTGTTACTCTTTCACGCCACAAAAAATAAACGGATCTGGATGAAATTTGGTAGGTAGACAGATTAGAACCTGAATTAACATATAGGCTACTTTTTTCCACACTCGCCAGCCGCTTGCGGCAAACTATTTAGTAATCTGTGATTGCGGCTCGCGCACTGCGCACCCTCGAAGAAAGTCATAGAAACTATTTCACGCGAGCGAAGCCGCTGGCAAAAGCTAGTAGCCACCATAATTCAGGAAGCCAATGGTGATGTTATATATATGTAGTGGTATACTTCCGGCACTGTGGCCGGTAAGAAATTACGCGAGACCTTTATAGGGCACGCCGTTCTCTAACGGTTGCTGAGCACATTGAATCACTTACTATCTGAAGACAATGGCACAGCCCTAAATTACAAATTAATAATCCCTAGAACAGAGTCGCAAAGGCGTAAAAACGATACGACAATAAAATAAACAGTCAAATATAATATTTGGCATTTTTCGAACATTGAAAACGTTAAAAACGTTAAAAAACTACTTCAATTACTTCAATCGCAACAACCAAGTACAATTTCGCAACATTTTTTTTTGTTTTTTTTTTAATTTTCTAAAAAAAAGTATTGAACCGATTTTAATAAAATGTATCCTCAGGAGAATACTCTTTCGAACATATTTTTTTAAAAATTGGTCCACAATAATTGACGGTGAAATTGGTGGACACACTTAAAAAAAATATTACATACAGTCCAACATAGAACCTCCTCCTTTTTTGAAGTCGCTTAAAAGGTGTCGCAAGTCCGAGCTCAGATATCTCAATTAGGTTAAGTTACCGAAAAATAAAGAAAAATTAAAAGATGCTTATTCCAAAACAGTTCCGAGCTTTTCCGGCATAACTAAGATATTTATAGTTCTAATAAAAACAATGTTGTTATGCTTATTTTATGCAAAAAAATAAATCTCGATATGAGGACTTACACGTCTTAAACGTCACAACTTAGTTTGCAGAATGCAGATGCTAAAGATCTCAAAAAGGTTTAAAGCCATAGAGCTGTGTTAAAAAAATAAGACAGTCCATGGTTCTTTTATCTGACATTAATCTGTACTTTATAAGACGATGAATAATTTAGTCTACGTTGTGACGATGTAACGGTGAATTGTTTAAAAATGTATTTAAAAATAATTACAACACAAACATAAGAAATATGAAAATTACTAGTTTTTTTTGTTACCTATTTACCATAATATTTTGAAAAAAAAATAGTTCAAAAATATCGAAAAAATATTAACATAAGCGCCGAATTATGCATGCAAATGCATTCATCAGAATTTGATCCAAATCTACGCTGCATTTCATTGCAATAAACGTCGATTTCCCTAAGTATGTAAGGTGAACGTTGAAGAAACTTATTCCAATAAGTCGTTCATGTAGAACAATACAGGTTTCAATAACTTTATTACCTAAACATCGGTTAGTCGAGCTAGTTTCGAATGCGCTAATGCTGAAAACTCGAGAGCCCCCTATTAAAGGCTCAAACAAAGGGAAATAAACTAGCGACAGCCGAGTAGTGAAGCGGACAGAATGCTAACGGGACAAAGCACTAATTGTAAGTGAAGCGACGGCTCTTCCGTTAACCGTCGAGTGCAGTGTCGTGAACCCAAGAGATTTTCCTCCGGACGGGCACGCAGCTAATAGCATAGCAAGATCCTTAGATCAAATACTATAAAATTATTATAAAAGAACAAGATCCCGGTTTCATACAAAACAATCTTCAAAAAACGTGCGGATAGTTGTTTGACAGGAGACAAGGATAGAAATATGATAATAGCCATGATAGACAGAGAGAGAGAGAACTGTGAAAGTACACCTTTTTTACCAAAAAGGTTCTATGTTCAGACACTTTTTATCACGTGCGTGAGTCGTGACCGTAAATCTCATTATTTTCTATGTTATCTATGGCGTAAAGACCTCAAAATAAGTGCACGGCAATCGGGGTTTTACAGCTAAATATACAGTTACGAAGATCTGATGATCATTGTTAAGGAATATAGTTCTGTAATAAAGTATTCACTAGATGTGGCTGTTTAGTATTAAAACGCGCTAATGATAACACGAACGTCTCAACGTCTCATTGAAGGTTCTATAACGGGATCAGATCACCTTCAGGAACTTCTACAATTATTTAAAACTGTGAGTAAAGATAGACAGACAAGATGATTGTTTTACTGAAGTTAGCAAGTTTTCCAATAGGCGTCGCTATCCTATAAAAACATGTTAAAACTCAGCACTTTAATTATCACAATCAGTGTTATAACTTTTACAAACAGCAATATATCTAAAAATATATATCAGTTAGTTTATTCAAGTGAAATATATAACGTTATTTTGGAAAATTTAAATAAAAATTTAAAAACCCCCGACAAAACCCACAAAAAGTAAAAAATTATATGTATTGGCCCTTTGAGTTTCGCTAAGTTGTGAAATTATTAGTAATTAGTTGAAGTAAAGTAAATCAGTTGTATTGTTTTTATTTTATTTACTTAACGCGACGACTCTTGGATCAAAATATTACTACTTAAATTAAACTCAATGGGCCAACACATATATTATTCTTTGCTTTTTAGAAGTTTTTGTCGGGTTTTTTAAATTTTTAATTAAATTTTTATTTCGTGCTTTTTTAAACTTTAGATACCTATTACATACAATCGAAACTCTATCCCCACATTCAAGACACGAAATGTAGCCTATTTTGAATCGATCAAACCTGTGGAAATAGGCGTTTTGACTATGTTTAAAATATGTAACAATTTGTTGTCATCCTAATAAAATGTAATGTAAAAAGCACATTTTATTAATGTTCTGAAAAAAATAAGGTCATTTTCTGTATAAAAAAACATAAATGAATTTTTTTTTGTGGTTTGATCACGTGTTTGAAAACGCTCTGTGATTGGTGGCAACTCTGATGACGTCACACAGAAGTAAACATTACTTTCAGTGCGTGCTTTCACTATTACAGCAGTTTGTTATTTACTTATGTGTGGCGTCATCAGTCAGAGCAACCAGGCGTCATAGCGAAAATTGCGTTTTGGCGCGTAATTTTTTAATTCAAACTTTAACATTGATTTACTCCGTATATAAGGTCTAACAAAATTAGCTGAAACTGTTTTAAGGCTTGTCCTTCGTAAAAACTCTGAAACTGAAGAATTTTGTAACCATTTTATACGTTAACCATAGAATATTTCTACCAGAAAAAAATACATAATAATCTACAAGATATAAGGAGTGATGTGTAGTTCGCAGAATTCTATTTTATTATTCAGAACCATAGAAAAAAAATATCTAACACACCCCCTTTTTTTTTAGTTGTAACCATTTTACTGCTGTAATTTTTAACAAAACAGTTTGAAAATTTATGATCTGACTCAAAAAACAATCTAGAGTGATGCTTATTTCTTACTTTTTGCATATTTATTGTATTTTATTTATAATTATTTTAAAACCATCTGATTTCGGCTAAAATTCCAACCGTTCTCAAGCCGTTCCCCGCGCTCGTCCTAAAAATCAGTGCGGGACGGGTCGCGATGCTAGACGGACCTGTGCTGGTTTACGGGAGCTCTCAAGCAAAATTAAAATATTGGATTTTTCGTGTAAATAGTGTAGCGTAAGGGACAGAGAATATTTTGTTACATTGTGGACAATTACATGTAAACATTTGTGAATATGATATTTAGCGTTATAAGTGGAAAATGTGTTTTTACTTTTAGAGCATTTAAAAGTAATATTTTTTGACTACCTAGTTCCTAGTGTAAGTTCTTTAGTTTTCGGTATATTTCTATGGACATAGTGTCGTTTGACAAACTCAAGTCATAGTGTGTGAAACAAGATGGGGAGTAAACAAAGGCGAAAAATACGTAATCTTAAAAAAAAAACAGACAAAAAGGACACAATATACACAAGTAAGTAACCTGCACTTATTTTAATATTTTTATTATGCATAGGTAGCTAGCTAAAAAAATCATACCTCAACCATATTACATCGCAATTTAGGTTTAGATCAAGCTAGACACTCTGGACTTTGTACCTTTGCTCTTATGCCGAGCATGCGCGTATGGGTCAGCAGCCGGCTCTCGTCAAACGATTGAGTCAAAGTGGCAGCGCAAAGGTAAGGGTCGGTCGCGGGTATCTTGTTTTACCTACTTATAAACAAAACAAGTTTCAAGTAGGTATGTACCTACGTAGGCAGAGATTTGTTACCATAGATGGGTTATGCACTAACAAACAACATTTGAAAATGGAAGCCATTTACACACACAATGTTATAGGTAGTTCGCTTCCATTGTACCGAACGCTACAAGAAAAGAGATGCCAATTGGCATCTTTTTTTTGCTTCACTTTTTGGATGCACGTAACCTATCTACCTCCCCTTATATACAGCATATCTCTGTACGTAGGTAGGTAATTAGGTACGTACTTTTATCAATAAAAGCAATCGTATTTATTTGATAAAAAAACTGGCCAAGTGCTATTTGGACTCGCGCAAAGTGGGGTTCCGCAGTCTTTTAAAAAATGTATACAGGTTTTAAAAAAATGGTGTTGGACCCGTTGACTGAATTTTCCACTAATAATACTGAACAACTTTCCCTAAGGAACCCGCAGTCATTTTACAAAAAAAAACGACGCTCCATGCAAAAATGCACAAAATTAGTCAATAGCTGATCGTTTTGTATGAAAAGTAAATTTTTTTTGTGAATTCAGCAAATTTGTAGAACAAAAGTTGTTCAGTATGATGAGTAGAAGCCCGGGACGTACACCAATTTTTTACACCCTGTATTTTAAATAAAACGGGTAAAGTGTGAGTAAGACTCGCGCTGCGAGGGTTCCGTACTACTACACTTCTCTACACAACTATGACATAGATACGTAATTATATTACAAACAAAGAGATCCACGCGAGTGACAGAAGTATGCTTTTTATATTGAGTTCGGACTACTTAGAGAAAGTAAAACTCACACTAAGCCAGTTTTTGTTATTTGTTGTTTTACTTCATGATTAGAACTATAATCACACCAAGTTTCACGCTCATATGTAGTTCTGTATTTACGATAGAGTTTGATCAAAAATACCTACAAAAACACGTTTTTATACGTGGTCCCCCGCATAGTTTTTCACTATTTTTAATTTTCATTAAATTTCCTTTTAACGGCAACAGAAATACAAATTATGTGACAATTTCAAATGTCTACGTATTACGGTTCATGAAATACAGCCCGATGACAGACATAGCGACAGACAGCGGAGGCTTATTAGGTACCTAACAGGGTATTGTTGGTCATCCTTCGTGTGTACGGAACCCTAAAAAATATCCATCGTACTCTGTCAGAATGACTAAGGTATTACATCCTATACATATACCTACCTATATCTATTTCACCAATAAAGTCGATCCGCTTGAAGCAAAGAGTAGGGACTATTACAAATTTACAAGCCTGAAGATAAAATTATGGTATTTTCGCGCAGATCGCGGCATTACGATACTTCATACATACTACCACATATTTACTACATATTATTATTATGAAATAGTGGTACACATACAGGCCAGTACCAGAGTCAGTACATCAAGCAGTGCGATTTAGATCCATACGCGTACGGCATAAGAACGGTACAAAGTACAAAGTGTCTAGCGTGATGTGCTGGTCGCTCGCTGCACAAATTTGTTTCCGTTGCCATGGCAACCTCCGTCCGCGCATGCGCGTAACTAGTATCTCATATGTGCTGTGCCTGCGTCCTCGCCGCCCTCATAGGTACCTACGTAATAATTATTGTTGCTAATTTTATTATGAACTAGCTGTCCCGGCGAACTTCGTTCCACGGTACCTTACACTACACTACACTACCCTAACCTACACTAAATTACCCTACCCTACACTACTCTACCTTACACTACACTACCCTACCCTATCCCACACTACCCTACACTACACTACCCTACATACACTACACTACACTACCCTACCCTACACTACCCTACACTACACTACATTACCCTATCCTACCCTACACTACACTACCCAACCTTACCCTACCCTACACTACACTACCCAACCCTACCCTACCCTACACTACACTACCCTTCCCTACCCTTTACTACCCTACCCTACACTACACAACCTTACCCTACCCTACACTACCCTACCCTACACTACACTACCCAACCCTACCCTACCCTACACTACCATACCCTACACTACCCTTCCCTACCCTTCACTACCCTACCCTACCCTACACTACACTACCCTACCCTACCCTCACCACACTACCCAACCCTACCCTACCCTACACTACCCCACACCTACACTACGCTACCCTACCCTAAAACCAATTATATGTTGACTGATATTTTATTTTTTGTTTTTTTTTATTTAATTTCGAGCATTTTCATGTTTATTCACCTTTTAAACATTCTCTGGACGTCCACAAATAATTCAATACCAAAATTAGCCAAATCGGTCCAGCCGTTCTCAAGTTTTAGCGAGACTAACGAACAGCAATTCATTTTTATATATGTCGAAGGGGGTGGTGGTGGTTAGGTTAGGGATGTCCTTTTGGTTCACGTCCTTAACTATTTCGGTATTGGGCGTCGAAATAACAATGCAGCTATATCACAGAGGTCCTTCTTCAATAGTCTTGATCATTTGGTAATCGAAATTGTACAGGATGCCTTGGATAACAATGGATGCAAACGCGGTGATCCCAGCGATAGCGTGCCACGTCCGTTTTCCTCACAGATCACCACTGGATGTGTTCTGCTCGACGCTCCGTCAAAAAGTGTCCGCTCCGAGACTGACGTCCAGCTAATATGGCTTCTCCACAGATCTAATAAATTCTCAACTCAGTGTCGATCACATCACAAACAGCCTTTCGTTAATACGTCATCTTTGCTACCACAAACGATCGTCTCACGAGTACAAGCGATCGTCACGCCACCACCGGTTTCACCCAGGTACTAATACCAGACGTTTGATCCAAACAAAGTGTAACTATGTAAACTTATCTCGAGCTGGTATTGGTCGCGTTTTCAATGACGCTCCGACATATATATAGATAAAATATATATGATTGTAGGTAAATCTCCGAAGCCCGTTCGCCTAGCTAGATAGTGACGCTCGCCCTTTGTAAACACCGACACCGACACAGTGCAGCGCGTGCCGCCGCGTGTGAACGTCAAAAAATGCTGGCACATGTGTATTATCATTTATCATAGATGAGATACCTACTAGTTACTTGTGTTATTGATTTTTATATCTGTAAATTGTCTACTAAAGTAGATTTGATTCTTGCATTTCACTACCTGAGCGAATAGACATATTTTTTTCTTTTTTTTGTAAAATATGGTAATAAGAATTAGGTACCTACTCATACTCAATGGTATTTACACTAACAAAGATTCAACAACATTCTTACTCGCACTTGACTGGTTTTTCTGTAAATTTCTGACATGTATCTATTTGTTCGGGAGTGATATACTTTTACGAGCTAGTACCACAGACGAGATAGTTGTTACTTCGTAATTACAGCACTGTTACATTATGTTATTCTGTAAACACAGAAGTGCTCAAGTTGATTTATCTGCCATTCCGGATCAAGTTATAATATACCTTATTTATACTGGTATCTAGAGTAAACCATTATAAATTATTATGATAATTTCTAGTTACTAATGTGTCGTTTTTTTCTTTTAGATCAGCTTTGTCTACAGCTTCAGATAAAGATGGAAATATCTATATTGAAGATAAGCCGCAAGATATGAATGAAGTTGAAGGTATAGAGGTGTGTATTGGTGATCACCAGGGTTCTCGATGAAAAACTACCCTCTTGGGTGCTAGCCCTGATGGAATTTGTGAAGATATGACAGTGGAAATAAAATGCCCTATTTCGGCTTACCAATTAAATTTTGACGACGTAGTAAAGAAAAAAAAGGTGCCATTTTTTAAATTAAATCAAAATGGTGATATTAACATCAACACAAAACACAACTGGTATTATCAGATTCAAGGTCAATTACATGTTACTGAAAAATCTAAATGTCTTTTCGGGCTGTGGCTTGGAGAAAATATTCCAATGAAAACAGAAATAATACACAAAGACGACAAATTCTGGCATGAAGAGATGGAAAATAAATTAACACGATTTTATTTAGATTGCATCTTACCAGAACTGATTGATCCAAGGCATACTAGAAACATGCCCATCAGAGACCCTATTTATATACAAGAAGCTATAGCAACGAAGGCAAAGAAAAACAAAACAATTACAATGAAATATACAATGAAATATACTATATAATACATATCCCACCTCAGATTCGCTGCCGATATCGTGGCCATGGCTGAGACTATGGAAGACCTTAGCAAAATGCTCGATGGCCTCAGTAAAGTCTCTCAACAAGTGGGTCTTAAAATAAACATGGACAAGACGAAAATAATGTTAAATGTCCGTGTCGCACCCACCCCTCTAAATTTATATGTATATCATCTCTAGCTCGTTTGTATGAAGTGTCCAGAGTGTGCAAATAGTAAAAGATATATTTATTTTATGAAAGTTGGGTTTTTAGGTGATCGCGGGATTCTTAATAGACACACAAAATCGCAAGTGTGGACAGATTTTGAGTGACGTAAAAAAAGTTTCTAAAAGTTATGTAGGTAGAAAGTAGCCCAAAATGGTTCGAGTAATATAACCCACGGCCGGTGTCGCCCTTTTTTTTCGAACTTGGCTGACACACTGCCGTGTGTCTAGACTATGTAGTTTTTCATTATTTCATGTGGATAATATATGAAAAATCTTCACCACTATTTCCTTCACTTAGAGGTGATATATTTGATCAAATAAAAAAAACACCAAAATTGGACTAATTTGTAAAAAAATATGCGAGGTTTTCGTTGACACACCCTAACAATTGAGGGTTTCCTAAAACTAAAATCATTTTTCGATTCAGGGATCGGTTTGCAAAATATGAAGTTAATTTTTGTAGAACCAAATGCTACCCCCCCCCTCCTCTACCAGCTAAACCGCTATTTCAGGACACCTGAAAAAGATTGTAAATATTAGAAAATATAATCTATTTAAAAGGAAAACTATCAAAGTTCAGTAGGATTTCCTAGTTTAGGAGTAATTATTAAATTGACCAACTTTCGATGTGCAGTTGGATTTGTAAAAATTTCATCGATTTTGCATACAAAATGTTCTATTACTAACTTTAAAAATAATTTTGTTTTTCAAAATATACATTTATTTTTTTAAAAGACTAGAGAACCCTACTTTGCGCGAGTCCGACTCGCACTAGGCCAGTTTTTTCTTTTGCCTTTAGACTCGAGGCTCTTGTTATGTTACACCCGTATACCTAGAAAGAAGATGATACTTACATGTGTCTGTGTAAGTCTCTGTACTTTTATTACTCTATGACTCTGGTGTAGCTGTATACCTACACAGCGCGCGCGATGTTATGGTGCGGGTGGTGCGGGGAGAGATATAGAGCTCCGCCCAGACGCTCAAGGTCGCTAGCCCATGTACAAGCCTTAACACCAGCTTCTACCCATGAAACTGAACAACTTTCCTCATGAAACCCATAGTGAAATCTCAAAAAAAAATTAAACTTCCCATACTAAGTTGGCTGATCAGCTGATCGAGTTAGTATGGGTTATGGGAGAGCCAATTTTTTTTTGCGATTTGACTATGGGTTCCATGGGGAAAGTTGCTCAGTTTCATGGGTAGAAGCACCAGTTAAAAATAAAATAAATAGTTTCAGCAAATTTTGTTACACCTTATATACGACAGATCTCCAGGAAATATTAAAATGGTTTACATTATATGCAATAACAAATACATAATACAAAACTATTTTCCAGTAGTAGTCAAATAGCCTATTGCTCACCTCCCTTGTTTAAAGCTGCAATTAAATGTGTTATAACCGTTATAACTGTAAACTTCAAATCAATCGGACCTGTCCCCTCCTCTTTTTTCGTAGGGGGTTTTAAATCCAGACATAATATCAGGACATGACTACGGCAAAACTCGACGCGTAGGAAACGCTCAGTGAAATCTTGAAAACTGCAGTTAAATACGACAATAATCAAAATGAAGCTATGTGAGTGTAAAACAAAGCTGCTTCAATAGGACGTGCAGTTCGCGATAAACGTGTTACGACTGCAAAAGGAGTTCGCTTATCAGAGCCGCCTGCGCTGGTCACGAATTAAGAACACAACATGCTCGCAATAATAACTCGATCAAATGAATGTGTCCGTACCTGAACAATGATCTAATACTTAATCAAAACATAATTATGTAAGTATACAAGGCGAATAAAAAAATAATATAAGTTGTTAAGGGATGATAGAATGTTCGAGTTATCGGTGTAGTTCTTAGACAAGTTAGAACGTGTAGTTACAGATAGCATGTGCCAAAAATATTTGCTTAAGTATGTAAAATACTCAGCTAGCCTTTTTTTTACTGATGGCGGCTCTTGTTAGCTGGGGGTTGCCCCTTAAATTATAATTAAAATAATCGCGGAAATGTGCAGGCTTGCTTTAGTTAGTCGTTCAATTGCGATATCAGTACCACGTTGAATTTAAACGACAAATTATAGATAATTTACGAGCCAACATCAAAGGATTATTAGTGCCATAGATAGCAAAGTGCAAACTTAACGTAAGAGCTATCGATCAATTAAATGCAATTTAGCAGTTTTGTATTAATTTTCCTCGAATAAATGGTTGCTTGTGTTAGGCTAGGTAAGTAATGCGGCCGATCGTGCGTTAGGCAAACTCGTTAGAAGCACGTTCGCTTATGCAATAAACTTAATTATAGAGCATAAAATGTAAACTTCCAAATGGTAAATTTATGTTATTGATAATATGGAATAATTTACAAAGAATAATATTTTTATTTTATTTTGATAAATAATATCCTTTTCTCAAACATGCTTGGAAATTTGAGCATTATTTTGACAACTTTCTTCGAGATAAAATTGCTGTACTGGCCAAATACACGCGAGCAGCGGCCGGCAAAAGTTGTATGAAAATCCATATCTGTCGTGTTAAGCGGCCAAATAAATGACTATGTAAACTCATAGCTGTCGTGTAATTTAAAAATGGAACTATATTTTACTCCGAAACATGGCAACCAAGGAGGTAACTTATCAACGGTTTTATTAAAATTTCGAACTGACTGGCAAATAGAACGCTGTTTATTGAAAAAAAAAAACAAATGACCACTTTGGCGCGTGAAAAATTATTGTTCGTTGTTCGTCATTGATTTTGAAAATTAATTTCCAGTTTTAATTCCCGCGCATTATTTGAGAAAAGTACTATACAAGCTTTGGCCACAACTAGGCATTGATGGACTTATGTATGTATGCCTCGGCTTCGCCTCGGGCCACATTTACACGATGCCTCTTTTGCTGGCCGCTGCAGTATTGTACAATACTGATTTAAAAATCTACAATTAATAGTTAATCAATTTACAAAACAATAACAAGAAAAAAGATCTTAACAATCAAGTTTCAAAGTTCTTTAGAATGAAAAAAAAGTAATGGTTGATTTTTATCCACAATTGATAAGCCCCGATGATAGCTGACGATGATGCCGAAGATAGAAGCGGGATTATTAATATTTCTCAACGCAAGGGGGAAATGGCTCTTATCTTTATGACGGAACACAATATCAATGCTGTTAACATTGATATTTGGCGGCAAAACTTATTCTATCGCTGTTTCCCTACCCAAAGGTTGCCTGGAAGAAATTTCTACCTAGCAATAAGGCCGCCTATTGTATAGGCTTTCTTCTATATTTTTAATTTCTTTTTTTATGTTGTGATGCAATAAAGAATATTGTATTGTATTATAACTTACATAGAATGGTGGTAGTTAGACAGCCGGACTTAAAAAATGTTCTACCGCCAACCAAAACGAGTCTTGCAAAGTTAGACCCCGTCGGGAATCGAACCCGTGACCTCGAGGTGTGAAGCGAATGGACTAACTATTACATCACGGAGGCAGTTAAAGCAAGTTGCACAATGCAAAATTAAGAAGTAGTAAGTAAATTAAATGAATTACGGCCAAATCACCTTGTGTGTTGTCTACACACGTAGCTAGTAGCTATATTTGTTTGTAAACAACAGCGACGCTTAAGAAGCACTTAAGTACCTGAAAGAACTTGTCGAAAGAAAGCTTTTTCTTGTCGAGCAAGGTTTGTTAGCACACAGACAGATAAAGAGAATTTCTACAGTAAATAAAATACCATTATTTGTTTCATCATCATAAGGCTTAATATAAATTGGGTACTAAAACAACAGGATTTTTCTTTTGTTGAAAACAAATGCTGGTGGAAGAAAACGTAGGTTGGTACTCGTCTAGCCTTAACAGGAACGTCTGCTCGTACAAGCACTCAAGTACCACTTGATGCTACCGCACGTAAAGTAACTCCATCTGAGGGTCCTAGGATGCAGACAGTGTAGGAAACAAACTAGAGCCTCGGTTGTTATCTATACACATACACGTAACATAGGCGTGGGAAGCTATGAAACTCTTCACGAAAGCTAGCAAAAAATGTTATCCAATAATGTACTCGTATTTTATTGAACATAATTTTGAACCAAAAAAAAACCGGACATCAAACAGGAAACTAAGGTTCCCTTCGATTTCTCTGGGATGCCATCATCAGATCCTGGTTTCCTTATCATGGTACCACCCTTGGGATACCTCCTTTCCATAAAAAAAAGGATCATTAAAATCGGTTCATAAACGACGAAGTTATCCGCGAATACACACAAAAAAAATATGAAAATATATACGGTCGAATTGAGAAACCTCCTCCTTTTTTAAAGTCGGTTAAAAATACATATAGTAGTCATATTTCTCTTTGCTTTACCCATTTAAGTATTTCCTATACGTTTTTATGGGTGTCATTAATTCTTAACTATTCGGGGGAGGCGAAATGATTTATTTCAGCGACGATGGATATAGGTTTTCCACGTTCGCTTCGGGCACGGGACACACACAGACCGTCTGTCCGATGGCAATAAAGCATACTATTTTATTGTTATGGCTGTCGAATGCCTATATTGGGGCTTGTTATTATTGCGTCAAACGTTTATACGACAAACTCCTCCAACTTTACGTTTTTACTGCGAATGCAATGCGACGACCCAACAGTTGTTTATCAGTAAGTATCCTTACGCACGCTATGTTTACGTACATTAAATTACTGAATTATACAGGTGTAACAAAATTGTTGTAGGTCCCGTTAACTGGGGCTTTTACTAATTATATACTGATCAACTTTTGTTCGACGATTTTGCTGAAATCGCAAAAAAAATGTTTACTCTTCTTACAAATCGATCAGCTGACCGATCAAATTTGTGCATTTTAGTATGGAGGGTCCAATTTTTTTTTGAGAATTGACACTATGAGTTCCTAGGGGAAAGTTGTTCAGTATGATGAGTAGAACTCCCAGTTAACGTGCCCTACACCGATTTTTTTACATGCTGTATAATTACACAATAGGTATGATGACAGCTATTTTTTACCCGGCTGCCTAAAAGGAAGAATAATCTTTTTTGAGTTTATGTATGTAAAGTATGTATGAATGTAGGTATGTCTATTTCTTAAGCTGAGCCTATAGCCTAAACAGCTCGTAGATCGTCGTTCCTTTGCATTGGGTTGAGGGGAGCGATGGCTGACTCTTGACCGAGTGCTGTCCATGTGGACTGTGGACTGGCCTACTCTTGTCAAAGGCATTAATGACATTCAATGATTTTAATGTATAACTTCTCGAGTCATATTGGTTTCATGTTCTAATGACATAATTTGTTTATATCAATGATTGTATTTTTATTTTACAAACAAATATAGTTTTGTTTAAAGGATGATTGTTATTTTTTTATTTCTCACAAATTACTTTAATATGTAATTACTATGTTATGAAAATCAGAAAGAGTGTATCATCATATCAGTTCATTTACGTTCCCACCGAGGGGCTTGAGCCTACCCTGAATTAGGGTGATCGGGCCTTAGTCGACCACGCGGGCCCAGTGCGCGTTGCTTGACTTCACACACAACCTTCGAGTTTCCTCGCAGGCGTGTGCAGGATTCCTCTCGATGTTTTCCTTCACCGTAAGAGCGTCGGATAACGTAATCGAAATTAAAAAACACATTCGTACGTGGCAGGATTCGAACCACGACCTCCCGGACAGTAGGTAGTGGCTTTTGTCATTACGCCACCGACGGAAAGAGTGTAATTCGCACCTATTTTGAATCTTGAATCTAGATTTTAGAGTCTCATAGAATACATTTCACCCGACTGCCCAAAACGAGGAGTAATATTTTTATTCAGTCGGGTTTTTAATTTTAAATTTCAGTAGGAGACATATTTAGTAATCATCATCGTCATCATCATATCAGCCAAAAAACTTTCACTGCTGGACAAAGGCCTCCCCAAAGGATTTCCACAATAGATTTAATAATCAATACTTAGTTATAATTTATTTTCGATGCGGTTATCCTCCCAATTGTAAGTTTTGTTTTAAAAATACAAGCGCGACTCCAAAGCTTCTCATCACAAGTCTTGTAAGAATATATCCATGAGATCATCCACAACTTTATTTGGATTTGTGGTGTTCAGTTACCTACTAACTGCTACGTTTCGTATCGTATGACGAATGCACTCAGAGTGAACTGTGCGACTCCCGTAATTCCGTTAGTGCATGGACCACCAATCACAGGGCTCCTATTACCTCCCTAGATTGTATCTCGGTACGTATCTGCAACACGTGTAGATTGCACTGTTAGTGCCTCAGCTGTATGTAGCTGAGAAATAATTTATTCAACGCCTCAGGCTGCATCTTGGCTTTAACTATAATGTAATTAAATGTTAAAGGCATGCTTGATTTTGTTAGAAGATAAATAAGCGATCGAATGTATACAGGAAGAGATTTTATTGATGGTAGGTAGGTTCTGCCTATGAAATTGAACAACAATCCCCAACCAATCAATACAACCAGAGCCAAAAAAAAAGATACGTACATAGGTATGTATTTATTTACACTTTTAGTACACAGAAATACAGTTGGTCAAAGCAAATTCTTAGGGGCTAGCATAAGATGGCGGTCTTATTGCTATGAGCAATCTCTTTTAGGTAACCTTATAAAAACCTTTTAACATTGATACGAGCGCCGAGTCCAAAGAGTTTAATATAATAACTGCAAATCCCTTTATATAGAGCATATTTCTGAAGGCAGATATAATTTTACGCACAATGTGTAATAAATAGCGCCGACTCCCATAGAAGTCTAAATAATATATGAATGATTAATATAACCACCACTCTTACACTTAGTATAGAGATGCTTTCAATCCCCGACGCAAACAGAGGGGTGTTGTGTGTATCTGTGTGTCTGTATGTGACATTGTAGCTCCCAAACGGATAAACCGACTTTGATTTAGTTTTTTTAGATGACTTGTCCGAGAGTGTCATTCATTAGCTATGATTCAAGAAAATCTGTTCAGTCGTTTGAAGATCATCAGCTCTTTTCTAGTTGATGTAGGGATATGGGCAACTTCCACTTCTATTCGAAATTTGGTAACCTGTAAGTTTAATGATATCTCAATACCTGGTTACCCGGTGTTGTCAAAATCCTTGGGGGGAGGCCTTTGTCCAGCAGTGGACGTCTTTCGGCTGATTTGACGATTATGATGATTATATGTATCTTCCTTGGGTAACGTTGACCAATTTTTTGAATAGCATCTACAATTAGCCGCTTTTCAGCGAACAAGAAGTCACCCTGTAGATGGATATAACAGTGAAAAGGGTGATAGGATAAATATGGAAGACGCCGAAATTTAAGCAAACTAAACCTTATTTGCATTTGCAGTAAATGATTCACAAAATGATTCCGTTTAATGTATAGTAGTTGCTTAATATGCTGTTTGTGGGTAAACGTATCAACTTAAGAACGGCTGGACAGATTTGCCTATTGTTTATTTTGGTCGTAATAGTCTGTATAAGGTTTTTAGGGAAAGAAAAAATGTATACGTTGCCCGGAAAAATTGGAAAGTTCTGGAAAAAACTGAGTAGGTACTTTTTTCTATGTGACCAAACGATGCACCCTCGATTACAGTCTATATCCAAGCGGGCGAAACCGCGGGCAGAAGCTATTTTGATAATAACTAAAAATAGTAAATGCTATTCTACCGTCCGTCAGAGGCACGTGCGATCGACTCATTTTAGGCCTACAAAAACTGTGGTAAAAACTATTTTTTAGTCAATTGTGTGAAGGTTATGGAAGTAGAGTACTATAGCTCGGCCAAGCGTTACGCAATCCTCGCGGTAATTACCAATGGCTAATGACTGTTATGGCACGCATCTGGCCACCGCGTTACGCGCTGTTATTCCATGACCGTGGAAATGGTTGTCGCTCTACACTCTACGCCATGACCTTGCCTCGTAACACAAACATTCTAACTATGTAGTGGCAGGATTATTATTATTATTTATTACTAGCTGTTTCCCGCGGTTTCACCCGCGTGGACAACGTTTCTATGACTTTTCGAGGGTGCGCAGTGCGCGAGCCGCAAGCGGCTCGCGAGCGTGGTAAAAAATTGGCCTATGTCTGAATCCAGGTCCTAATCTGTCTACCTACCAAATTTCAGCCAAATCCGTTCAGTAGTTTTTGCGGGAAAGCGTAACAGACAGACAGAGTTACTTTCACATTTATAATATTAGTAGGGATTCACAAATGGTAAAGCGCTAGGCATCATCTGACCTGACGGATTTCGATTTGTGGAGTGCGAGGTGTCGTTAAATTAGTATTGTTTCAATTAGTGACATAGGATACATTTTACCCGACTGCTAAAAAAGAGAGGTTATTTTTTATGAAGTCGGGTTTTTTTAATGAAATTCGTTAGGTTATTTAATATTCCAGTAGAAGCGAAATTTAGTGATTGAATTACACTTACATTATAAAGGCGAAAGTTTGTGAGTGTGTGATTGTGTATGTTTGTTACTTCTTCGCGCAAAAACTACTGAACGGATCTGGCTGAAAGTTCATATATGCAGTCATCATCCCAATTGTACTTATGTTTCGTATTAAAAATACTAAAACTATTTTTTTTTCAATTGTTATTGGTAAACTCTTGGCATCATCTCACCTGATGGATTTAGATTTTTGGAGTGCGAGGTGTCATAGATTTGTCTTGGTCTATTAGTGACATAGGATACATTACACCCGACGGGCCAAAACGCGGGGTAATGTTTTTATACAGTCGGGTTTTTTTTCTGGAAGACATACGAATAGGTTCTTGATTCCTTTTTCTGTAATTCAATAGTTAGGCAAATCCAAAAAAAAACTTCATAAAGTCTATAATCGACAGAGCGTAGCGAAGGATGACAATCTCAAATTCCAACAAAATAACCGGTGGCCTTTCTCTATTGCGTTAGTTTATCTATTCACTACAACCAAGCTCTCCAATGACACTTTCTCGACAACCTTCAAGATAAACTGGGTCAAGTTTATTTCACCAGGGGCGGCTTGATACATGCATGTCGTAAGCAACAAATCAACGAGTGTTTCCTGTGGACTGGTGAACTCCACATTCCACAATGAACACTCGATTTGAAATGGAAATTATAACTCGAACAGAGGTGTTCCCTCGCTGGGCAGCCACGCATCCGCCTCGATTATTCTTCATTTACTCCGCGTTCATTATGAAGCCCTAACATTTCGGTGAATTGTATTATAACTGCATATACTTTGTGACCCGCCGTGCGTCTATTCTGTCCGCTTTGAGAATGGTTCTATCCACACGGGAATGCACTGCTCTTGAATCTTCGGTTATTATAGCTTCATTAACGAACAATTTAAAAGCGTAGTTTCTCTAATGATCGAAATAAAAAAAATATATATTGAATGTTGAGCAGTCAAAATCAACCAATCTCGAACTTCGTTTGTGTTCGTGAAGACTTCATCTGAGGTTCGTGACCATAGAACGTTAGCGTCTTCATTTACATGTCTTGGTTTTTGCATCCATTCGTTAACCAGCAGGCACTTAGCTTGGAGTGCAGCTTGCACTGCACGGGATGAGGTGAGGCGCCTCGATGATTACAGCCGATTGGTCGCCAGCGCGGCGATGCCGATGGCCGGTGAGTCGACGATGCAATGCGCTTGGTTCATCGACCTATTTTTCACGGCAAATAAATGGAGTCACTATCGACAATTAAGCTCCTACGCGATCCTTTCCGACTTATTTACTATTTCTGGTGTACAAATTTTTTACACTTATTTACACAGTGAGTCAAAGTACGTTCTAATTCTCGTAATGTCTTATAGAACTTTTAGAGCACAACTTCCTTGAATTATTCATCCCAATACGGAGTTATTATTGAGTCACCGAACTATTTAAAGTGACGTCATGATTAAGGTATCGTGACTCGCGAGTGGGTCCGTAGTACTCACACACGATATTTTATAGCAAGGAATTGAGGATGACTCATTCGTTATGGCTCGCGGCTTTGGTCCAAAATCACTTAATATCTCTACACAGAAGCTGTAGTACTTACATCTATATACACAAACGGCGTAGGGACCCCACGCCGCCAGCCGGACTAACAGCATTTCATATGCAAACGGGAAACTCTGCCCGCTGTTTGTTTGCAAAGCGTAAAAGTTTTCCACCGGGGGAGCAAAAAAACTTGTCCAAAGTTTGTAATTTGAGGCAGGTTTGAGGCCGAATAATGTTTCGTTCCGGAAAAAGTTTGAGTCATTCATTATACAGCATAATAGTCGCATTATGATGTTTCAGGTACAACTATTATGCTTATTTAGTATACTAAATACAAACTAACGATGTGCTGGTTGATAAATGAGTTATGTATAAGTAATATTTAATCTATAAAAGGGTTTAAAGTTAATTTCAGGGACCAAAACATACTATACAGGTGTAACAAAATTGGTGTAGATCACGTTAACTGCGGCATCTACTCATAAAACTGAACAACTTTTGTTCTACGACTTTGCTGAAATCGCATTTTTTTAATTCTTCATACAAATCGATCAGCTGATTGACCAATTTTTTGCATTTTAGTATGGAGGGTCCTTTTTTTTGAGAATTTGCTATGGTTTCCTATGGTCCTACACCAAATTTTATTACGTCCTGTACAATAGTTTCTTAACAATAGTAGTATTTAAAAATAAACGGTATTTCTAAAACATATTTATTAATTTATTATTGCTTCAATACTTTATATTTTCATTCTCTAAAGTCAAAGACGTGAACCCTAATACCATTAGCTTAAAATATGACAAAAGTTTACTTATCGGGGCAAACTTGGAAAGGAACTTGAACAAGAACTTAATTAGTGGGGTATTGCACAATGTTTATTGCTCGACAGTTTGTTCGAGGCGAAGTTGCCCTGCTATAATTAATGTCGAGTTCGGAAGTGAGCCTCCCGAGTCCCGAGTCCCGAGTCCCGACCCACATAAATGCTACGTTAACACCCGCCCAGAAGTAGAACCCTCAATTGTGCGACATCGTATTTATGCAAATGTGTCACTGTATTTTGACACTCACAAAAACGAAGTACTTGATTTATTTAAAATTCGAAAATATAACACAGAAGCAGAACTTAGAAAAAAGAAAACCAATATAAAAGTGTACTATGCTTTTGAATATTGATATAACATTAAGGTAGTTGAAATTACGTTATGATTCTTTACGATGCTCTCGAATCATTATTTAAAAGATATCAGCTGGATCGCAAGCGATAAAGATAGTTAGTTACCTATGTTGATTATGGAAATATCCTGTTGTCGAGCGTGTCATTTAGAAGTTAAAAGAATCAATAAACTCTTTAATAGAAGGGGTTTCTATCTTGCTTGAAAAGCTTGTTTTAAAAGCGAATAAAGAATTACTTACTTACTTACTGAATATTCAATTGCGGTGTAAGCGAACGATGACTGTTATCACTAGATAGGATCGCAAGCTCCGTTCTATGACATCACATCAAGAAAATTATATGTAATAGGAATTTGCTAAATCCATTGACGTAACCGGAAAAGAGCAGAGTAGGAAGGTACATATTTTCATTTTTTCCTTCGAACAAGATTCAAGATATTTATTCAAAATTACACTCTTTCTGATAGTTTGAATAAAATAGTAATTACATAATGTCAATTGTAAAAAAATCAAGAAACAAACAATCATTAATTAATAACGTCAAAATCTAATCCTTGGTATAAAATAAATATTGTCATTAGAACATAAAAACAACATGACACGAGAAGTTATACATTAAAATCATTGAATGTCATTAACGCCTTTGACAAGAGTAAACCAGCTCACACGGACAGCACACAGTCACGAGTATGACGTGAGAGTCAGCCATCGCTCCCATCAACCATACTAGATGGAAAGGAACCACCCGGCTCCCGATATTCCGTAGAACTGTTAGCAATAAATATGTAATGGAGGACCGTATCGATTGCAATTACACAGAGGGGAGGTTTTATTACAAAATTCTGGAAAGACGGTGAAATTTTTGGACAACTTTTTTCGTCTAACAATTTTCACTGAAATGTTTACTGTGTTCATGGCATGGTTGTTTGTTTGGAGTAAGATGATCCATATTAGAGGGCGAACATGGGTGTGTCCACGGGATTAAAAGTAATTATCGTTAAAAGCTTGACTTCCACACTACCTGGCTGCGACCAACTGTTCTACATTTAGTTACACGAGCTGCAAACAGCGGTCCGAAGTTAAAAACGAAACAAAGCAAAGTGGACGCGCCCTGCTCTTGCGCTGACCGAAATACCAATCATTATCAGAGTTGACGATAAACACAGCTAAAAATATCTTTAAAGCCAAGCTTTTCTTGAAACAAGAACAAGACTGTGCGTTTTGAAACACAACAAAAATGAAAAATAAAATGTTTATAATATCAAACATAAATATTAATGTTTTAAAGTCAATAGATACAAAAAGAAACGACAAAAGGAGTAGTATCATATAAGAGAAAACCATCTTTGAAATAATTCACAATAAATTGACATCCTTAGAATCATCTCACCTGTAAGTGACGACTGGCGGTGCTGCCGAAGATGAAATCGGATTTTCCAAGATTCCCCAACGCAATAGGAAACTGACTATTTTATTTTTTTGTCGGAACGCAACAATGCTGTTAACAATTATGTTTGGCAGCAATAAAATTGTGGTAGCAATAAAATTGTGGCAGGTAGGCTTAGAAAATGCCCTTACACCAACCAAACAGAGCATTACAAAGTTAGAGCTCGCCGGGAATCGAACCCGCGGCCTCCTAGTGTGAAGGAATTGACTAACCATTACGCCACGGAGGCGGTTATAATATAATTACATGCTATTTTAATTCCAGTTGTTATTGACATGACAACCACAGTAAGAGGTACCTAACATAAAATCAACTTGCGTAAAGGGTTGAATCAAAAGCTATTCATTTAATATAAAGGGCGTGCTTTTAGTTATTGTATCCCCTGTATAGTTTGTAATGCATTAATTTGATTATAATAAATTTGTCGAGTCTGAACGACCAAATAATGTGCAACTGGGGCAGCAGCTTCCCCTAGGACTTGTTTGGATCTTACCGGGGGGCTAAGGTACTGAATAAATAAAATGCAATTAGACCGGGGGCGCCGAACATCCACTCTAAGATGACATTCACATCCGCACCCTAAGTCGACGCATTTTACAAAACAAATCTCATGATATATCTCAATTGAATATCAACTAAACTTAAGGTAGTGCGATTACCAATTTAAATGTAATACTTTTTGTTTCTCGCTCAGGTGAGAGAGCTACACTCATCTAAACTTGGTAAAAATATATGAAGGCTTCAGTATTATGGGGTTCAGTCAGAGCCCCGTGTAAGGGTTTTGATATCGCATTACACGAACGATTACACTCGATGGAGCATCTGCGGCGAGCGGCTACACCGTAGACTCGCTACCGTTTAGGAATACCTTCCAACGAAACGTCGGTCGTCGCATGTTCGGTCTGCTAATTCGGAGGCAGTATTCGCGCAAAGGCCACGTGCGGGGAGTTGTCATGGCAACCGAGGAAACGGCGACGTTTACCGCCCGCCCCAAAATGCCTGCCTGGTATTTAATATACGTCAAACGTGGTTAAATTTGTAGGCCAGTGGTTGAATTTACTATCAAATTGTTTTTAAATTCAGTAGTAAAAGACAGCGCTAGGTATATGTGTGAAGGCGATTCGTATCTTGTCGATAAGAAAAAGCAAAGGAAATGTCGTAAAGCAAATATGCACGCGCAGGCACAATTGCATTTCAAAAGTCGATAATTCATATCGCTGTTCGTAATCTTAAAGTTTTCCGTAGCAACAAAGTTTATCTAAACAATCAAATAAATATAAGATAGGGCTAGATTTCGGATTTTGATGATACCACTACAAATACAAATTATAATTTTTGTATTACCAATGATCGCATGTTAAATCATTGATACAAATACAAGTTCCAAATTGAATTATAGCTTTTTGGCCAGAACCATATTAATATATCAATGCGATTTAGGTATTTGATATTTATCATGTCATATTAATGAAGACATACTGCAGGCCTAGTCGAAATATGCCGCCATTATAGTAGCCGACATTGGTTTTAACTATTTTCTGACATTTAATTTGTAATTACGATCATCTTGGTATCATTTGAAACTGAATTTTAAATCCGAATATTTTTCTATTCGAATTTTATTAATCTATTTTTTCCAAAAATTTAAAAAACAGTACCTATACGCCTGACGTTTTAACTATAGTGATATATTTAAAATATTTTTATTATCTTTATTAGCTTACGACTTTTACAAAGGTGTAGAAAAAAAGTATCTATATAATATATGTATAAAGGGCCTCATCAGTTAATACATGTACAATAAGACAACAACCTATATTTCAAAGGGATCCAGATCAAATCATCGTTCCGTAATAATAACTCTATAACATAAAGGGCTGCGAGATTTTGCCAGGCAATTTGGGATTTGATATGACTGCAGGGTGGGGGCGGGTGACAGTCCATATAGCAGCCCGGACATATTATGTTGGGCGGCAACCGTGGGGTTTTATGGGAAAATTGCCCCATACGTGGACGCAAACACAATTTAAAGAAAAATTATGCAAATCGTTTTTTATTTAAATCGTGATACCTATATTTTGGTAATCTAATATGTATCATTCAGACGAAAGGACAGGACACATCAAAAACCAATCGAGAAGAAAAAGTCTTATTGAAGGAGGTCGGATAAGGGCGGACGAAAGTTAATTCCTTAAATTTATTGGGGAACGGAGGTCATCGCTGGGCTGCTGCCGTCCCTTGCCCGTTTAGTTATTTGACCCCTGTCAATGCAGTGCTCTTCATCGAGATTCGAGATCCCCTCGGATTATTGGGAATCACTGCCGCGATGCGAGCTTGCAGATAGCAGAGATATTCTCTCAGAAAAGGAATTCACACCACAAATCTTCAATGTGTATCCGATAGATATAACACTTGTATAAAATATACGAGGGAAACTACGCATACAAGGAGTAGAAATATAGAACGGAATAGTTCGTAACTCAGTTGATAGCACCATAACAAGTGATGGTCCATTAGCTAACGAAGCAGCCAACAACGTCCGGCACTTCCGTCGGGCGAATCCGCCGATGAAACGAATTGGCAGATCGATGCAACGCTCCGTCGGAGTCAGAACACTAACGATGCATGTTTCAGATCGAATTCGATGTTTACCTAATTACCGACCCCAAGAATTGTTTACCGTAGAAAATCCGAGACAAGACGGTGATATCTGGTTTCGAGTGTAGGTACATTGTAGCAGTGCACACAATGGAGTCGTTGCCGTGGCGAAGGCCGACCTACCACCGCATAACGAATGCATTATGATTACGCTCGCACTTGCATTTACCGCATAATGTGACAAGTCTTAATACCCCAGACGCATATCTAATCTTAAACAATACGTATGTAGTAAAAAAAATTCGAGCGAGACCTACAGTACTCGCATATGATGTGTAACATGTGACAAAATACTTTATAAAAGGACGGCAAAGATACGGCAGACTAGGCTGTATGGTCATAGAGACCTTTGCCTTTTCCGCGCTTTTAAAGCCTGAAAAAAGGACGGCAATGATACGGCAGACTAGGCTGTATGGCCATAGATACCTTTGCCTTTTCCGCGATTTTAAAGCCTGAAAAAACGCGACTCCCTGGGACACATTTCCGTCCCATTGGACACTTTTCCGTCCCATTTCACGAAATCACTCCCACAAATTGCAGGAAAGCGAGAGCAAAGATGTTACACATCAAAAGTGTATAAAAACTTTTGTGCTTTGAAGTTTGCAAAGAAAACGTATCTGTTTTCAGTTTTCTGTGGTTTCAATTAATTACTTTGACAGCTACCGCTTAACCGCAAACGTAATGTTAAGTGTTGGGCAGTCTACGCATTGCGGTTTACACAGGAAAGCTGGTTGTTTTACACAACCATTTAAATACACATTCCTAACTGTTATTCTTCTAGTGCAAATTGTTAACGTCCTGTAAAGTACAGTTAAAGTTGCAGCTATAAATAAAATCGATGACTAATCTGACTTTACGCAGCTGCGTGATTATGATTAGCTAACTTGATATGATACATCTGTTGCAAATGCCTCGTAAAATGTAAATAAAAATAATAAGTACGATAGGCAGATGCGAATTTCCATTGTATTCTGTTTCCAGCCAGACATTAAGTATAACTTGTGATAACAGCTGAAGATGTAAAATATTAGAGAAGACAAAAAAAAACCAAGATGTGCTTACAGAACAGAATGATAACCCAACCCAGTGCTCTAGCTAGCTTCTAATGAAACATTTGATACAAATTAAGGCCAAGGTTTCATTTAAAAGTTGATCAATTTAAACTTCAAAGAGACGGACTTTAAGCGACTTAAGAATTAAACCGGTTAACAACGGTTTGTAATTCATAAGTGTGTTTTTGTTTCAGATTAGACGTCGTCGACCTGACAACGTTCTAGCAAAGCTGGACATCTTATAGCCTCGGGAATAAAGGTAAATTAATCGTCATCTCAACCTTGTAACAAGAACTCCTAACTTGTATGTATGTAACAAGAGAACTTACAACAATTAATTGAAAACGCTGAAATAATATCTTGAAAACTACTGAACCGATTTTAATGAAACTTGCACTGTCCTCTAAATTGATATATCCAATAAAAAAAATATTGCAACTTGATTTCTAGTTTCTGTGAAATACGTCGACAAACATATATATGTAAATACATACATACCTAGACTTATGAAGTTTAGCACGGCAGTTAAGAACCTCACATAATCTAACATATACATACATACACTAGCTGTCCCGGCGAACTACGTACCGCCTTATATTACATTACACTGCCCTACCCTACCCTACCCTACACTACCCTACCCTACACTACACTACCCTACCCTACACTACCCTACTCTACACTACTCTACCCTACCCTACACTACCCTACCATACATTACCCTACCCTACCCTACATACACTACACTACACTACCCTACCCTACACTACACTACCCTACCCTACCCTACCCTACCCTACCCTACCCTACACTACCCTACCCTACCCTACCCTACATAAAAACCTTCTCCTGACAATAACGAACTCGACAAAAAAAGAATTAGCGAAATCGGTTCGTGCGTTCTGGAGTTATAGCGTCAGGAAGGAAAACCCGACTAATTTTTATATAGTAGAAGATAAGATCACGCCTTTTTCCCGGAGGGGTAGGCAGAGACCACATTCATCCACTTGCTACGATCCTGACATACTTCTCTCGCTTCCTCTACATTCATTAATCTTTTCATACATCTAACATATAACTACGAATATTGTGCAATTCCAACAATGAAGTTGGTTAAAAGGGCACGCACAAAGGAAAATATATCCGTCAATTCAATGGAATAATCATCATGTTGTCAGCATTCTAAGAATAGTGAATTTGAAGTAGCCACGTCCGAAAGTGCGCCCATCATCCTGTCAGGAGTCAGGACGAACTGATAAACAACAATTGGTATCCCTGTCTGTCTTCCCATTATATAAGTTTCGCAAAAGGCAGTTCATAATTTTCCCTAGTCATCGATAATGGATATCAGAGTAACATTAGAAACGTTAGGATTTGCTGTATCATTGGCGTCATTAGAAGTAGTTTTTTAAGCGACTCCAAAAATGAGGTAATCAATGCGACTACATGTATGTAATATTGTTGGAATTGCACAATATTCGTATGTAAGACTATGTGTAAATTTCGTAAGTATGTTATTTTTTTAGATTAAGTATCGACTTAGAGTACTGTGCAAGTTTCATCAAAATCGGTTCAGTAGTTTCAAGATACAGACTGATATCAGAATAACATTAGAAACGTCAAGATTTGCGGTATCATTAGCGTCATTAAAGTAGTTTTTTAACCGACTCCAAAAATGAGGTTATCAATGCGACTACATGTACGTAATATTGTTGGAATTGCACAATTTTGGATGTCAGACTATGTGTGAATTTCGTAAGTATGATTTTTTTAGATTAAGTATATTCTTAGAGAACAGTGCAAGTTTCATCAAAATCGGTTCAGTAGTTTTCAAGATGTTTACCAATCACTGGAAAAACCCGTCGCAGGTTGAACACCGCAATTTTGTGGTTGAAGTTCGTTGTTCTTAATCTTAATAGCAATGTCAATAATTCGAATTCTTATATTGCTGCCTGTAGAAGTGCCTAGTGTGATGTTATGAATTACACTAGTCAAAAATCAAGCTTTAAAAATAAACCGATTCGAGCTTCAGTCTTCGAGTGATTTAGTTCTGTCAAACTGAGGAAAAATCGAGGTGGCTTTGGTATTTGTTGCAGTTTACTATGAAACACTAAGATAATTTTTAAGTAACCTAACCATAATACCGATTTGAGCTTAAGTCTTCAAGTGATTCAGTTCTATCAAACTGAGGGAAAATCGAGGTAGATTTGGTATTTTTTGTAATTTACTATGAGAACTAAGACAATTTTTAAATTAACCATAACACCGATTAGAGGTTTTAGTCTCCGAATGGTTTAGTTCTCTGTCAAACTGAGGAAAAATCGAGATAGTTTTGGTATTTTTGTAGAAATTAACCTACGAACTCGTAGAAGTTAACCCATAACAGCAAGTATATTCTTGAGTACAACATACATTTTTAAATTGTGAAAAATTAATAAATTTAATGATATAAATAGTTCTAGCTTAAATTGTTTTTCAGCGTTTTCCAAACATAGACTCTTAATAAATAGCCTAGATTTAAACAATTTCATTAGATATAGTCTAAATCTAGGCTACCGTGTCAGCGGTGTGTTTCACCGTTCGCGAGTGTCACTATTACAGACAATCAGACGACCTTGTGGCTAGTTGAGGCGCAGAACATAGGGGGGAGTTGCAGATTGCCTACCATCCATATCAGGCATCCGTTTTGCGCTATTATGACTGTCATCTATGCTTTGCCACCTTTAGTCAAGTTTATTAAGCAAACGTCAGGAAATGATTCTAGTACCACGATAACTCTGTAGCTGCGGGAAATTCGCATCAACATATTTGGATCGGATGTATAACTATTGAATGCTATCGAAACTCTTCGATCAGCGCCAATCGAATTAGGGGCTAACTGCTACGTGTTGAGTCAAATAGTTGATTTCTGAGCTGAGTTAGATTGCCTGCAATCCTGTCTGTCTGATTGTAAACAGAATCCGGAAACGTTGGATGCGCGTTTGGAGCGATCATTTCATTTGCTATCATTGTTTGTCCTGCTTATGGATGTATGTTTGTTACTCTTTCACGCAAAAACTACTGAACGGATCTGGCTGAAATTTGGTAGGTAGACAGATTAGGACCTGGATTAACACATAAGGCAGCTTTTTTTCACGCTCGCGAGCCGCTTGTGGCTTGCGCATTGCGCACCCTCGAAAAGTCATAGAAACGTTAATATTATTAATAAATCAATGTTACTTTGACCGCTTCTGTGGCGTAGTGGTTAATCCACTCGCTTCACATCAAAACGGCGACGGTTCGATTTCCGGCGGGGTCTAACTTTGTAAGACTCGATTTGTTTCGTGGTTGGTAGGGCATTTCATAGGCACGCCTGGCTAGCTATCGCCATCTTTTCTAAAACCTGCCCCGAACATCAACATTAACAGCATTGATGTGTACAAAGTCATAAAATAAGTCCACATTATAAATGATCTAACGTGTGCCTATCAAGTTCAATATCAACACCAATCATCGAGCAAGGGGCAGACCACCAGCCACTTGGCGGTCCAATGTCGAGAGAAACATGAAGTTACAAAATATCCCACCGACGCACAAGAAGGCCCAACCCCAAATAAGATTGGCAAAAGGGAAGTAAGAAGAAACACCTGTTAAGTTCAAGGTTTCTAACAGTTAAAATTGACATATTATTGTCACCGCTTTTCAACCGCGTACAAACTTACCAATATTTCCCTTTCAATTAAAGATAAACTGATTCACTTCAGTTCGCTGTTATTCAATGACCGACTACAGAAGCGAAAATCTAAACACAATTGGTTGTGACAGTTTTATTATCTATTAACTCCAGTTTAAATGGCGTGCTTTATTAATATTATTGGCTTTTTGCATAGGTAGAGATCGAGAGCATTTAGTCTGGCTTTGACGGTAGTCCTCCAGGCGGCAGCACACCAACAGTTTCATTCACTGTTTATCACCATCCCCACCGAGGGGCTCGAGCCTACCCTTAATTAGGACGATCGGGCCTAGTCGAACACGCGGGCCCAGTGCGGGTTGGTCGATTTCACTCACAACCTGCGAGTTCCTTCAAAAGCGTGTGCAGGTTTCCTCACGATGTTATCCTTCACCGAAGAGCGTCGTCACTGTTTATAAGTACTCTTATCATATCCAATGGCACCCCGGTTGTTTGTTTTTGTTTCTATTACAGAAAAACAAAATGTTGACAATAAAAATCTTGTGGGTGTAAGTCGTGGCACAATCTCGTGTTTTCAATAATTTTAATTAAGCCTAAAGGCTCGCCTCTTGCAACACATTGAAATGAGAACTACGAAGGGGCTCCGGCTTCCGTTGTATGTAACTACTAACCCTAATAAGGGAAAAACCACTAAATAGTGACGAATGAGGTACAGTTTTTTACCAGGAGACGCTTTTTTTTTATTAAAAAATTTTAGTGCGTTTGGCTGCAAGAAGAACTCTCGTAAGAAAGCGTCTCTGATTCGCCGCGTCACGTTCTTCTTACGTATGGGGGGACGTACAGAATCATCATATCAGCTCATATACGTCCCCACCGAGGGGCTCGAGCGTACCCTGAATTAGGGCGATCGGGCCTTAGTCGACCACGCGGGCCCAGTACAGAATACGGAAAGCCAATACACAACCGGACTCGGACTTTCAGTCACGTCGTAAACTTTTTAGTCCACAACAGGTAATTTTTTAAATTGTTTAGATTTTAACAAACTAAACGTGTGTCTCTAATATCGATCCAATTCAATACTACTCTGACCCGGAACCTGCGGCAGGTGCAAAGCCAGCACCGTCCAGCCTAGTGTTAATTAGTCTCTTGCCGTTTGATTTATTGCTTAACTCTGTCTTCGTGTAAACTGTGCCTATATATCTTCGCAAAGAGCCCCGGTAATCTATTGAGGCGAACGCAACCTTTTAAATAACCATAATGAGGTGAGATAATGCCAAGGGCTTATTTATAATTCATAATTAAATTTTAAAAATGTTTGATCTACAATACGGAATCGGACTGCATCAAAAATAAAACTTTTTTGTTTTTCCATCATGTTTGATTTATATATATATATATCCGATATATATCAAGACATTTTTAGTGATATATATCAAAATAAACTTTCGTCTTACTAAACTGAGAGAGACTGAATATTACTGGTAAATAATTAATATTTGAAAGAATTATTAATAGGCTGATTTAATTTCTTTAAAGCTACTAGTGTGCCTACTTGTAATTAATAGTTTATGATTATTATAGATTTTAAAAATCCTGTAGGCAAACTCTATACGAAAACCTAATAAAAAGGAACAAATACAACCTTGGTTTTTTTTCAATAGCAATGTAATAAAAGTAACATAAAATAGATTAAAAACAGTAAAAGAGAAAAAAATAATTATCAAATTTTATATATATCATAAATATCTGATATTTTGATATTTATTATAAATATCGGATATTTTCGAACCCTGTTTCAAACATTTTTAGAACAAAATTTCGTTTTTGACAGATCATAAAAAGTGAAAAATTATTTAATCTACAGTAAAAATGACTAGCTATTAATTACTGTAGATTAAATAATTTTACGAAAATCCTTAAAACGTGTAGGTACAAGTTTTCATTTGAAAATAGTTTTTGTGCTCAAAAAGCCAAATGCGAATAAAAATACACGTTTACAAATTCAAAAAGGCGAGCACAGTATTTCCTACGATTCTATTTAAATTAAATAACCGAAATCACCTACTTGCTGCGCACCACCCCCACATGGCGCTGCTTGGAGGAAGTGTCTTCCTTTGACGCTACCCTGAAATCGGTGGTTGAGTCTGTCCTCAATGTCTCCCTGGAGGATCCCCAATGGAATCAGGCGACTCTTCCAGTGCGGTTTGGGGGTCTGGGGATACGACGTGCGCGGGATGTGGGCCTGCCGGCATTTCTGGCATCTGCGCATGGGGTTGCTAACCTTGTCACTGCTATTCTTCCAACCGAGGGTGATGGGGTGAGTTTGCCCTTTGTGTCGGATGCCATTAATACTTGGCGGGCTCTCAGCGTGGGTGCGTCGATTCCGGAGGCTGCGCATGTACAGCGGGCGTGGGATGAGGTTCCGGTGAAAAGGACTCTGGAACTCCTGCTTGAGGGTGCTTCGGGAGCAGATAAGGCCAGACTACTTGCGGTGTCGCAACCTGAGTCCGGGGCGTGGTTGTTGGCATTGCCTTCGCCTCACCTGGGCACTTTAATGGACGATTGCTCTTTGCGAGTGGCGGTGGCTCTGCGTCTGGGCTGCAAGGTGTGTGAACCCCACATATGCACCTGCGGCTCTATGGTGGGGGCCGATGGCCACCATGCTCTGAGCTGTCGCCGTTGCGCAGGGAGATTTCCGCGTCACCATGCCCTGAACGACATCGTCCGCAGAGCACTTGTATCGGCCAACGTGCCATGTTTGATGGAGCCACCGGGTCTGTGCAGGTCTGATGGCAAGAGGCCGGACGGTTTGACTCTTGTGCCCTGGAAGAACGGCAAGTGCCTTATATGGGATGCAACTTGAGTCAGCACGGTAGCCGCCAGCCACCTGAGTCGGACCGTCCTCTTGCCGTCGGCGGCGGCAGAAGCCGCTGCGCAGAAGAAGAGGCTGAAGTACGCGGCGTTAGCTTCTCAATATAGTTTCATTCCTTTTGCCGTGGAGACTATGATTTGGGAGCGAGGCTTATTGATATAAGCGGTGACTCCCGCTCCGGTTCGTTCCTGGTGCAAAGGTTGGCCATTGCCATTCAGCGGGGTAATGCAGCTGGTGTAATGGGCACCTTTGCGCCGGGTTCGGTAAGGGGCGGGTTATTTATTGACTGATAGTTAGTTAGGTATTTATAAAAAAAATTGACTTATGACCTAGAATTAGTTTGACATTATATTTTATTATATGTTTAATTAATTTTAGATTTTATTTTTAAATGTATATTTAAGATATTTAATATAACTAGAACAAACAAAATATATACCTAATAACCGATTAATGACCAAGGGCTTACCAATTGTGAATAAAAAAAAAGATCCTGGGACCTTGATTCCACCTACAAATTCATCATCAAATCAACCTCAAAATACCAAAAGGATATAGAATACGGCTTCATACCTAATGTCAGCTCAATCGGATTTCTGGAAAAATAGTAACTATTTAAGAGCGACTTCCGCTTTTTTTAAAGCTTTTATTTAACTGCAATGTTGGTATGTATATACATAATATGTTAGTTTGTTAGGGTCAAATAGAGGTATTTTAGAGGTATTTTTGATTTAGCTCTATCGTAAAAATATACATAATGTGTAATACATATGAGCGTAAAATTTGGTGTGATTATATCTAGTACTAATACTGAACTGAAACAACAAATAAGCTAAGTATGAGTTTTACTCGCGCTAAGAGGTCCAAACTGAATAAAAAAAGTATATTTCTATATTTCTGTCGCTCGCGTCGATCTCTTTTGTTTGTAATGTGAATAGGTATCATTGTCATAGTTGTGTGGAGAGGTGTCGGAACCCTCGGTTCGCAAGTCCGATTCACACTTGGCAGTTTTTTAACATGTTTATAATTATAATAGGTGGGAAACGGCTGGCTGCACTTTTTGAACTGGTTATCCTGGCACATCTCCCGCTGTCACGCTCCGCGATCACAACATGATGATAACCATAGAAAATCGTGGCTGAGCCAGACTTAACTCATTTCACAAATTAAAGCAGCACAGGTGAGCTTTTCTACGTAAAAACTCTAAAAAAATATTTCCATTTTAGTTCCATTACTCTAATGGAAAGGGGATTCGTAGCTACACGTGGAATTGCGTGACAAATTGAAAAATTTTGTGTGCTCAACAAACTTAACTATTTTGCGAAAACTTGTTATCAGCTTATACAGGGTGTAAAACCTGTTAACCGGGGGTTCTACTCATCATACTGAACAACTTTCCCTAAGAAACCCATAGTCAAAAAAAAATTGGACCCTTCATACTAAAATGCATAAAATTGATCGATCAGCTGATCGATTTGTATGAAGAAAAAAAATTTTTTTTAGCGGTTTCATAAAAGTCGTATAACATAAGTTGTTCAGTATGATGAGTAGAACCCCCGGTTAACAGGTCCTACACCAATTTTTTTACACCTGTATAAGCTGATAACAAGTTTTCGCAAAATAGTTATGTTTTTTTCCTTTAACACGAGTAATATAAATTATAATACATATAAAATGTATTATAATTTATATTGCTCGTGTTAAAGGAAAAAAATATTCTGTTTTCAAAAATAAGTAGCTGTAATGCGTGTAGTGGACAAGACGAAAATTATGTCAAACGTCCGTGTCATACCTACTCCTCTGAAGGTTGGAGGCTCTACACTCGAAGTTGTTACCGAATATGTATACCTGGGACAAACAGTCCAGTTAGGTAGGTCCAACTTCGAGAAAGAGATCAATCGTCGAATCCAACTCGGCTGGGCAGCGTTCGGGAAGCTTCGCAATATCTTTACGTCCCAGATACCGCAGTGTCTTAAGACCAAGGTCTTCGACCAATGTGTGTTGCCAGTGATGACATACGGAACTGAGACATGGTCGCTTACTATGGGCCTCATAAGAAGGCTCAAGGTCACCCAAAGGGCAATGGAGCGTGCTATGCTCGGAGTTTCTCTGCGTGATCGAATCAGAAACGAGGAGATCCGTAAGAGAACCAAAGTAACCGACATAGCTCTCAGAATTGCTAAACTTAAGTGGCAGTGGGCGGGGCACATTGCTCGTAGAACAGATGGCCGTTGGGGCAGTAAAGTTCTCGAGTGGCGACCACGCACCGGAAAGCGTAGTGTAGGCAGGCCTCCCACTCGGTGGACCGATGACCTGGTGAAGGTCGCGGGAAGCCGCTGGATGCGGGCAGCGCAGAACCGGTCGTCGTGGAGATCCTTGGGGGAGGCCTATGTCCAGCAGTGGACTTCCTTCGGCTGATATGATGATGAATGCGTGTAGATACAAAGTAGACCAAAGTTACATAAAATAAAGCTTATATTGGCGCGCGCTGCGATGTGGCTGTTACCTACCGCTCCATTCGAACAGCGGGAAAAAAACCACAAAATAATACTTTTCACGGAAAAGCGTCACCGATTAAAAAATAAAACCAAAAACCAAACACTTAGTAGTACCATCTCTTACATATTTTATTTGTTAATTAAAAATGAATCGATTTAAGGTTTAGTCTCTGAACAATTCAATTATGCGGATTTGAGGGAAAATCGAGGTAGCCATGGTATTTTTCGTAGTCTACTATGGCAAATTAATACAATTTTGAACTTAATCATAACATCAAGTATGTATATTCTTGAGTACAACATATATGTTTTCAATACAGTTGCTCGAAAAGTGGTCCTTTATATGCCAGTCAAGAGTGCGCAAAATTGATTTTACCGCACACGTGCTTTTACTTTACCACTTTTTTTTATTTCTCGCTCGGAGGAACAAGACATTTCTAGCAAAAAAAAATTATAATAACGAAAGATACAGAATCTTCTTTAAGACTTAAAAGGAGAATTTTAAAAGAGATAGGTAGTTCCTCCGAGGTTAGTACATAACGCACAAGCTGTTTAGATTCTCTTTGGGTAATATCTTTGTGAAGAAAAGAGAAAAAATACGAATGAAGTGGAACCGATTACACCAAGGAATAGGTCATCTTTACAAAAAAGATTAAGTATCCCAAGCCGTACTGTAGTATTTATGATAATAAAAAAAAACTTACGCATGCGTACGTGTGCTAGCTAAAATATGGCGCAATTTTCGTAAAACTGAATTGAGATGTTATAGTTGTGAAAACTAATAAAATTAAGAATAGTTAATATATATGTAATAAAAAATATACTTATGTGTATGTATAAGAAAAAGCAAAGTGAGATTACTCCCCGGACATTTAAAATAAGCCACAAGTCGTGTAAAATGAACTTTGGTTGCTGAAACCTTGATAGGTATGTACCTACCCATGTATTTTGTTTTTCTATCACGGTCGTTTTTTTATTTTATCTATTTTCTCACAACTGTATTGAAAAACTTCGTATGATACATGGGTGTAAAAGGAAATAACAAACTAGTGACGATGGTAAACCCTCGCCTGCGGCTCGGGCTCACAAATGTCACTCGTTTGTTATTGACCTTTTTACAACCCTTGTATCATAAATAACTAATGGCGTACCTAACTAGGTGTTTAATTTCTAAGCTAAATTGTTACAACTTGAATTATTTTTCAGCGTTTGCCAATCATAAGTACAATTCTTTTCAACAATATTATCTAGAACTACTCTTAGCATTCTCAATAGGGGATCGGACCGCTAGTCATTTGAGTTACTTTTTATGATCTGTCAAAAACGAAATTTTGTTCTAAAAATGTTTGAAAAAATACCCACAAGTGACGTCATAGATTTTTAGCGTCATTGACGAACTTATTTTGTGAATTTGATCAATAAAAAATTGAAGACGTGATGGAAAAATTAACAAGTAAGGTTTTTTGAAACTTCAAGAGGAGAGCAATTTAGGAAATCATATTTCAGATTTTATTTTTGACGCATTCCGATCCCCTATTACGAAATTCCTATCAAATCGACCGTAAACTTGACTGATATTAAAGTTGAGAGCTACACAATAAAATAAAAGTCAATCTAACAGAAACCGTTGCAGCCCGTAGACCGTAATCTAACATTTTCCAAGACCAATAAATCTTCAATAAGTCCCTTCAACCGCGAGTTTTTGACGTGACTTGATGGCAGAAAGAAAAATAGTATTTATTCCGTAAATGGACAATGGTTAAGCAATCATTAGTTAATTGTATTGTCAAGTGAGTTTACGAGCTCAAGCGAGCCCGCATCCTATTGTTTGAGGAGCTTTAAGAGCTAGCTAGACGTCATTGTGAAGTGGAGACGTGAATCCCAGTGGTGGTGACAGCACGAGACGAGCCTGCCGAGTAACATGTTCATACATCAACTATACTCATTCAACTACTCTGCGTTGAATGGCTCTGTGTAACAAAACATTTTCCAAGCCCATTTTTAAGTGCAAGCATTTGTCTTTCTTTTATCTACCGCTACATACCGTAGTCACAAAGGGAAACAAGAGTTTATTAATGGCAATTATTCAAACAAGCATAATATATTTGAACTTTAAATTGTTTGCAAAACTAGAGTACCTATATGTAATTTAATCAAAATGACAAGACGAACGGAACAAAATTTTCTAGAAATGATATAGGTGCAAAAAGAATAATGAAATTACTAATCCTTACTTAATATTATAAATGTGAAAATGTGTCTGTTTGTTTGTTACCTTTTCACGCTTCAACGCCTTGACCAATCTTAATGAAATTTGGCATACCTGCATGATCCTGTGTCACAAGGAAGGACATAGGCTACTTTTTATCCCGTGAAAATAGCAAAGCCCGATGCAGTTCCCGAGGGAACTGAAACAATACTCTTTTTTGGTTAATTTCTTTAACATCGCAACGGAACAATAGATTGTGTGATTTCTTGCACAGAGATGGTTGAGGGGGTAGGAAATGACACGATTTACTAATAAGCATAGTTCCCGAGGGATCTGGAGAAAATTCATGCCCACGCTCGCGAGCCGCTTGCGGCTCGCGCACCACGCACCATCTAAGGCAGTCATAAAAACGATGTCCACCCGGCGAAGCCGCGGGCAAAGGCTAGTCATAAATAAACGCTGCCATAGCGCACATCTGTCCATTCGATGCAAAGCAGTCTTCATGCATGAGCATATTCCCACGGCATCAGCTGGTTTCCGCGCTGGCGCACGCGCAGCGGCCCGCGACACCGGCCGGCGCCCGCGTCCACCGATAACGTGACATACCGCCATCATAAATATTCAAACATTTTATCAGCTTGTCTCTTACGCTAAACACATTAAAAAACCAATTTCCATCGCAACAACTACAATTTAACATTATTTTTTTCGGGTTTTGTTGATTTTCTAAAAAAGTACTACAATGATTATATATCTATATTTTTTATTTTTATTTGAAATTAATCTAGCATAACCTATTGAATAAAAAAGAATCACGAAAATCGGTTCACAATCTGCAATGATATCGCGTAACAAACACACAAAAAATCATAGAGCCGAATTGCTTTTACTTTTTGGAAGTCGGTTGAAAAGAGTAAGGTACTCGCTTTCTAACGGACTCTAATATACATAGGTTAAGATCGCCTATAACACGACTATCATTGCCTTTCAAACAGGTCTCAGTCAGTCAGCACATGACGAATAACAGGCGATATATCGCAGTAACCGCTACGTCTTAAAGTGAGAGAGAGCAATTTGTCACAGTTGTACATATCGCAGGCGAGCTACAATGATAGTAGATAGTAGGGAATGATTTATTGTCAGTTAGCAGCTGCAACAGTGGCAATGGCCAGCGCCCTGGAGACCAATTTGCTCTTCAGCAAAAACTGGCAACAACGGCTCAGCTCGAGTGACTGACTAATACAGTTTATCGAAGTTGTTAATGAAGTCATATTATGTTAGATAGCTATCAGTCAGCGTTGAACACATCGTCTGTTTTCACAAGAAAGTGTTAAATGTAAGAGCATCGTAATAAATCAAAAGTAAAATAAAATAAACTTAACTCCCAAACGGAGACCATTAATTCGACGCGGGAGCTTCTTACGAAGTTCAATTTGTATGGGAGGTACCTTTTAAAAGTTTTCCAGACATTCTACTTACAATTACTTTTTAGGGTTATAGGGTTCCGTTCTTGGTAACAGGACACTATTACCAGTACTAATATATATACTGTGCTATTACTAAGCCTACGCTGTCTGTCTGTCTGACCTTTAAAAGACTGTTGGATATATATTGAACCATAACAGGCAGCCGGTTGAAATTTTCACACAATATGTGTTATTTATTATTATGGAGGATATACTTAAAAGTGTAAAAAAATAAAGGGCGTCCCCTCCTCATACAAGAAACGTGTTTTTAATTTGTTTCTTTTTGTTTTGATCTATCGTAATAATTTTTGAAAAACCTAAAAACTAATAGGTAACAAGCTTTTAATATTGCATTGTCACGCTATATACATATGCATGCAAAATTCCAGCTCAATCGGAAACCGGGAAGTGGGTCAAATTTAAGATTTCACCCGAAGAAACATACATAAATTGCAAGTTAAATAAACGCTTGTAAAACAGAAAAAATACGGGCACGAATGAAACTTTGTGTGATTATAGTAAAACAACAAATAAGAAAAACTGGCCTACTTAGTGTGAGTTGCATTCGCGCCAAGCAGCCTGATCTGAATGATAACCGAAATACAGTTGTTGTCGCTCTCGTTGATGTATCTTCGTGACAAAAGGTGACCATCGGACCACTTCACCGGTTTTTACAGTTTTCCCAGATATAATACCTACTAACGCCATATTTTAAACGTTAATAATTTGTTACAAATGCCAAAAGTTTTGAAAATATCCTCAGCCATTTTTTAATAAAGGGTGCCACCTCTAGCAAATAACTATTTAATTTAAATGATTACTAAAACTTTCATGTACACCAGCAGTTTCCCTAAACACAGGTGAACGGACATACATACATACACACATTTTTTTTTGGCGTCTATAAATGATATTGATTATTGACTATGAGATGCACTTTCATCGAAATATATTAATCGAATAAGTCCGATCATATAACTGTATATTTAATTCTTTGTCACTCGACAATAAAAAGAGAATAAAAAGACTTACATGAAAAAGAAACCGGCCAAGTGCGAGTCAGAACCGTACACACAGGGTTCCGTACCATCATACTAGAGGGCACTAGTTTCTTCATGTTTAAAAAAAATGTTTTCTGTATGGAGACCCTCCCTTTTTTTTCACTTTTTCTAATCTTGTTATAGCGGCAACCAAAAATACATCATCTGTGAAAATTTCAACTGTCTAGCTTTCACGGTTCATGAAATACAGCCTGGTGACAGACGGACAGACAGACGGACGGACAGCGAAGTCTTAATAATAGGGTCCCCTTTGAGTACGGAACCCTAAAAAACACTCTTTTGCTGTCTGAACAATGAATGGAAACACGAGTAAGTGTATCGGAGAGAAAGGCCGACAGTTGAGGCAGTTTCATTAGCAGTCGAGGCGAGATGAGGCGGCGCGGGCGTCAGATAACGAAGCCATTACCGAAATAATTACCCCCCAATGTGGACTCCCATCTCACGCCGACCATCCTTTTCATCATATAAGGACGCAGACCATTTCACGTTCCTGAGAAACACAGTTGACAACTTAACAACCACCACGACATCATGTAGCAACAAAAAGAGCTTCAGATACTGTAAAGGAAAAACATCCTAAGGAAAATATGACAACTTAACAAAAAAAAGCCAATTGGCTGTTCTCAACATATCACGCTGGTTCGTCGTCTATAATGTAACATCTTATAACCATGTTCATGTACTACAAGACGGCAGGTGGTGAGCAGCCACAGACAGGTGGCTTTGTTTAAGCTCGACTAACAGAGTGAACTAAACCTTCTGATACCCATGTAGATTAATTTAGATTCCTAGTTTACTGGAGCCAAGAGAGTGTTCTGCCCGCGGACATTGCTTAAGAGCACGCTGGAGTTCGTAAATGCGTAAATGCTACAGACACAGATATACGGCATCCGATTATCGATACAAAATTATTTCAAAATCGGTTGTTTGGTTAACAAATGAATCAAATACTACGTTTGTATGGGACTTATGAACTCCAGCGGGCTCTTAACGGTTCCGTTGCGGAGAGGCTCTGGAATTACTTTTTACCTTCGACAGATGAAGGAGCAAATAGAACGGTAAATAATCGTCCGAAAAACCGACTTTTTTATCCTGTTGTTAAGTGATGATGATGCCGAAGATGAAAGCGGGCTTACCGATATTCCCCAACGCAAGCACTCTATCACTTATAGACACCAAAAAAGTGTTCTTAGAATAAATTGTGTTTTTGAGTGTGTGTGTGTATGTTTGCGTGCGTGATGTCCGTATCCTCGATTAGTTGTTAGACTAATTTTGGTGAAATTTTGCACGTGAATATTTTAAATTATTTGCCAGGGACACTTTTTTTTGATTTTGTATTTTAAAAATATTAACTTCCCATACAAAAACAGTTTTTTTTTTCAAAAATGGCGCTAAATGTAATTTCTAAATGTTTATCATCGACAACACTTATAAACTCCTAAAATATGACATAAGTATACAATATAGTATATCTGGGAAAACTCTAAAAATGGTACCTGCCATACAATATTTTTTTCTCCAAAATGCGGTTGACATTATATCACATTTAGCATTCGATACATCTTACTAGCGACTATAACATGCCATCAGTAGTATTTCTAAGGAAACTCAAAAAAAGCTACTTCCCATACAAATTAATATTATGTTAGACGCTCCTGGGAGGAGGTAATGCTCTCCGTGGGGAGTACAGTTAATAATAGGTACTACGCAATGTTGTAACCGTTACTTATACCTATGGGAGTTAAGTGTATTAGTAGGAGTGCCGTAATCCGCTTTTTAGCACATTGCCCGAGTCACCCTGCCTGCCTGGAGGATAGGGCAGCGTGATCACGACAACTGAATACTTTATTTGAACTACGCACCGTAGAACTAGGTTAAAAGCTTAACGATGTTCAGAAATAAACGCTTAAGACGGCCGTATTAACTTAAACGTAAAATAAAGCGAGCAATTAAATTTACAGAGTACTAACGTTGCAAAATTCCACAGATCCCTTGACGTGTGCCGAAAGGAAATCGATTCCCCTTTGTCTCACTAGCTTATAGAAAACATTCCCGGGATTTACATATTGTGTAATATTTAAACCACCACAACGCCACGAGTAATACGAACAAGTTGCGTTTGACAGTAATCCGGCCTAGTTTTATCGATTGCATCTAATAATGCGATTACTGTGTAAGCAATTGTTACGGGGAGTCCTATACTATCAAAGTATATATATTAGTACTAACATACAGTATGGACACTCCCTGCCGCTCTCTAGATTGCGACCTCACCCCCTCGTCACCCAGATTGATACAGATTGGTTCTCGAATTGTTTTTAGAAATGTCATTTTACGACCGTTGTATGCAGTGTCCGGGGTGTGACAGGGTGTAACATAAGGTGCAGTGACACTTTAATGTGGGCTTGTACAACTGCTAAAAATGCGGTTTTTATACATTTCTTATACAAAACCGGTCGACCGATTTGTATGAAAAATCCAAACAAAATCTCTATTTCAGCAAAGTCGTAGAACAAAAGGTGTTCAGTTTGATGAGCATAATCCCACCTTAAAGTATCACTGCACTTTTATGTTACAACCTGTATACATACTAGGACAGTGTGCTAACTAAGCGATTTTCTACGTCTCCACGCTAAATTATTTATTGAATTTAATTTAATGCTCTTAAAACGACATTATTTTCTAAATATTTTCTAAATAACTAAATATATATTTATGATGAAAATCTAACACGAGTACCTAAGTCAAGAAGTGCCTTCACTAAAACCAGTCTGGGTATTGTGAAACGAAGATAATAATGTAAGTATCATCCATCATGCACGTTTGCATATTATAGTAAAATCTTCATAAATAAAAGTCTTGTGTGCGTCTCTTAGTATCGTGTAACAACTATACCGATTACGATGAAACTTTGACCAGTTGTTGCGCGCACGCCCGGGAATTTATAACAAAAAGAAATCCGCGAGCCGCTGGCACGAAATATTGGAAAATTGAGGAAAAAATAATAAGTATTTTTTATCACATTTTTCAAGATCCGAACTAAAACGATATCCATGCGGCTGAAGCTAAAACATGGCAATAAAATTACATCCTACTAGTATTATAAACGCGAAAGTTTGTAACAATGTATGTATGTATGTTTGTTACTCTTTCACGCAAAAACTACTGAACGGATACTTTTTTCCACGCTCGCGAGTCGCAATAGGGCTCGTGCACTGCGCACCCTCGAAAAGTCATAGAAACGTTGTCCACGCGGGTGAAGCCGCGGAAAACATCTAGTCTTTGTTATTTATTATAATACTAAGCCAACAAAATGTGTCGCAATTCAGATTTGGAGTTGGACTGACGTAAACAGGACGTCCTCGTTGAATGATTGAGTCAAAGGTCCTTTCTAAGAAAGACAAATTGTATTTGGTTGGAGTGACAAATTTTGACTTCGTTATGAATGCTATCGGGAGTTTTGATCCGACTTCCTCTACGGTGGATGATGGAATTATTTTTTCCTACAGCGAGATGAGAGCGCTACTTGTAATATTTCGCACGAAATTATTTACGAGTATGTGTTACCTACACTATGTAAATACTAGTAATAATAGGTATTTCCTTACCTATGCTATGAAATTGCCGATTAGATAAAAAAGTTTGAAAAAGAATTTTTTTTAATTATTTTTTTAATAAAAAAAATAGTTATTAAAACATTATTCTCAAGATAGCGTTTAACTATTAGAAATTAAAAGGTGGTTTTATGCCTATTGTTTAGATATTTTAAGAGCACGGTGGCATTAAAACCATGAAGACGGGTTTCTCACTTAGATAAATCGCCATTTTTGGCCGACTGCGCCAGATTCTGGAGGGTTATGTTTTCCTAGTGTATGTATGTATGTATATTTAATTCTTTGGCACGTTCTGTAGCCTAAACGGCTTGGTGGGTTTTGGAGTGCGAGGTGTCGTTAGATTCGTCTTGATCCCGTGAGTGACATAGGATAAATTTTACAATACAAAAAAGAAGGGTTCAGTTTTTATGCAGTCGTTTTTTAACTTTTAATCAATTCCTGAAGTTATTTAGGCAACAAATACCTACATATTTTTCATTTTAAAGCTCTAGAGTTAACGCAGCAATTTCTTCGTTAATAATGACATAATATTTGGGAATATCCCGCAAAATATTTCGTCAATTTCAGGAAAATTAAAGAAAACTAACTAGTCAAAAAAACGTCCCACCTGACCACTAAAAAAACGCCTATGGTACGTAGCTCACATAAAACATTACACTGGTCACTAATAAAAGACCGTAGTGTCATCATTATAGTCAAAATAATATGCGCATTCTTTTAAACTTAGGTAGGCATGTCCAAAAATCAAATTCAAATTCTTTATGCTGAAATAGATAGGGTAAGTAAAGGATAAAACATACCTATTTAGCCATAGTCTTACAGCACACCCCGGACACTGCATACAACGGTCATGAAATGACATTTCTAAAAACAAATGAACGAGCAAACAAAATCACAGCGAAATCCTATACGTTCGAGAACCAAACTATAACCCAATCTGTATCAATCTGTGTGACGGACGAGTGGATGAGGTCGCAATGTAGAGAGCGGCAGGGAGTGCCCATACAGTATGTTAGTATGTACTAATGTACACATATACTTTGCTTGCGATTATAACGACAGGTTCGTGGAAATTGTCCAAACGGTCGGGTCTAAGATTTTCAAAACTCGCCGTTCAAACAGAACCAAAAAAATCTCTGACTTGACCAGCAACCTCATGGAAGAAAGACGAAGATTGGTTTTGCAGTCCTCTGAAGACGCTACTCAGTATCGGCAACTAAACAGGCAGATCTCTAAGTCTCTAACTTTCGATTTGCGCCACTATAATACAAATTGTATTAAAGAGGCGATTGAGAACAACAAAGGCTCAAAAGTGTTCGCGAGAGATCTGTCTGTTGGTCAAAGTCAACTGACCAAGCTGAAGACTGAGGACGGCAGGATCATATCGTCTAAGACTGAGTTGCTGGAAGAAGTTGAGAAGTTCTACGGACAATTGTACACGACCACACGTCTGCCTGTCAGCGATCTGGCTAAAGACCCAAGAGCTAGACTTACCCGACACTATACCGAAGATATCCCGGACGTCAGCCTGTACGAGATTAGAATGGCTCTTAAACAGCTTAAAAACAATAAGGCACCGGGTGATGATGGAATTACGGCTGAACTTCTGAAAGCAGGTGGAACACCGGTACTTAAAGCTCTTCAGAAATTATTTAATTCCGTTATACTTGAAGGACAAACGCCTAAGGCATGGCACAGAAGTGTGGTCGTGCTTTTCTTCAAAAAGGGCGACAATACCCTGCTGAAGAACTACAGACCCATCTCACTTCTGAGCCATGTCTACAAACTGTTTTCGAGGGTCATTACGAATCGTCTCGCACGCAGGTTTGACGACTTCCAGCCTCCCGAACAAGCCGGTTTCCGAAAAGGATTTAGTACCATAGACCACATACATACGCTGCGGCAGATTATACAGAAGACCGAAGAGTACAATCAGCCACTATGCTTGGCGTTCGTGGACTATGAGAAAGCCTTCGATTCGGTCGAAACCTGGGCTGTGTTACAGTCTCTCCAGAGGTGCCAAATTGACTATCGATACATCGAAGTGCTGAAGTGTTTGTATGAAAACGCCACCATGTCGGTTCGCCTCCAGGATCAAAACTCGGAACCTATCCAGCTGCAGCGAGGGGTGAGACAGGGAGACGTTATATCTCCGAAACTGTTCACCGCCGCCCTGGAAGATGTTTTTAAGCTTTTGGACTGGGGTGGACTCGGCATCAATATCAACGGCGAGTACATCACCCACCTTCGATTCGCTGACGATATCGTGGTCATGGCTGAGACTATGGACGACTTAGGCACAATGCTCGATGGCCTCAGTAGAGCCTCTCAACAAGTGGGTCTTAGAATGAACATGGACAAGACGAAAATTATGTCAAACGTCCGTGTCATACCTACTCCTCTGAAGGTTGGAGGCTCTACACTCGAAGTTGTTACCGAATATGTATACCTGGGACAAACAGTCCAGTTAGGTAGGTCCAACTTCGAGAAAGAGATCAATCGTCGAATCCAACTCGGCTGGGCAGCGTTCGGGAAGCTTCGCAATATCTTTACGTCCCAGATACCGCAGTGTCTTAAGACCAAGGTCTTCGACCAATGTGTGTTGCCAGTGATGACGTACGGAACTGAGACATGGTCGCTTACTATGGGCCTCATAAGAAGGCTCAAGGTCACCCAAAGGGCAATGAAGCGTGCTATGCTCGGAGTTTCTCTGCGTGATCGAATCAGAAACGAGGAGATCCGTAAGAGAACCAAAGTAACCGACATAGCTCTCAGAATTGCTAAACTTAAGTGGCAGTGGGCGGGGCACATTGCTCGTAGAACAGATGGCCGTTGGGGCAGTAAAGTTCTCGAGTGGCGACCACGCACCGGAAAGCGTAGTGTAGGCAGGCCTCCCACTCGGTGGACCGATGACCTGGTGAAGGTCGCGGGAAGCCGCTGGATGCGGGCAGCGCAGAACCGGTCGTCGTGGAGATCCTTGGGGGAGGCCTATGTCCAGCAGTGGACTTCCTTCGGCTGATATGATGACACATATACTTTGCTTATAGCATATATAAAATCACACAATTATATTAACTAATCTATCATCATAAAATGTCTAAAGAGTTATCATGACCTTAGAGCAGTGTTCCAGAGACAGTCATGGCGATTGTCGTTAAACTTTATTGACTCCACAACAGCGGCATTATTGTGCGGTAAAATACATGTAAAATACGCGGTTTTAGCCAACATGATGTCATCTGAGCAGAAAACAATGTATTTTAATGTTTTCTATACGGGAGACAGTAAATATTTTATGTCAAGGTTCCTTATGCCACAGTATATCTTATGCTTTCATGTTATAATATCCGTTAATTGTAAAGAAGTAGAATATACGAGTTGGTAATAATAAATTGAAAAGGAAATCGCAAAAACAAACAATACCCTGCTAATACGGCGGGATATAAAGTCAGACAATATTAAATTTATTGTAAGTAGGTAATACATTTATAAAATTACATGTCAAGGATTACATTATCTATAGGATTGTCTGGAAGAGATTGCTCTTAGCAATAAGACCACCTATTGTACGTACATCCCATTATGTCATCCGTAAGAATTTGTTTAAAAAAAATTCACACTGTATTAATGTGTAGGTACTGAAAGTGTCAATAAATAAATAAATAAAATTACTTATACACAATAACTACAGAAATCTCACAAAATATGATTAAAATGAAGTCACTGAGCAAAGACGGTTATCTATCACGCCGCAGACAGTAACTTCGAACTAGAAAACCCGAACATGAGAGAGTATTCCTTGCTATGTTGCCTAAGTATGTTGCACGTCCCCTCCGCAACTAGCTCGGAGGAAGGCATTGTGTACAAAGAGCGTTTGGGGCGCACAAATCTACTCATTCAAACCACCACAGGCTATTGTGGAACCTTGTTTGTTCGTTATCACTCTTAAATTTGTCGAGGGTTTTGCAATCAAAATAAATGGTCCATGTATATTATACCTGAACGCTGAACATGAAATTAGACACACCGTCACGGTTTGCATAATATCTTTTCATTCAGATTTTGACCGCGTTTCTAAATAATGGATGGCCATGATCCATGAAAGAATATAGTTTGTTTGTTTGTTTGTACATTTGGTCACAAATTCACAACACCTACTTAGTTGAATAGTATAAATAAACCGGCGAAGTGCGAGTCGGACTAGCACTCCGAGGGTTCCGTAACACCACATCTCTCCACACAATTATATAGTATACCTAATAAATAACAATGATACCTATTCACATTACAAACAAAAGACATCAACGTGATCGACAAAAATATTATTATTTTTGTCTTTCAGTTCGGACTCGTTAGCGCGAGTTCGGCTTACACTTGGCCAATTTTTATTATTTATTGTTTTACTTCAGTATTAGTACTATAATAACACCAAGTTTCACGCTTGAATGATTTAACGTTTTTACGATAGAGTTAAACCAAAAATACTTCTAGACCTATAAAAAACTAGTTTTTTGTATGAAGAACCCCGTTATTTCTTTTTTACTTTTTCTATTTGTTTAACTTTTTTGTATTTGTTGTTAAAGCGGCAATAGAAATATATATTTTGTGAAAATTCCAGATGTCTACCTATTACGGTTCATGAAATACAGCTTGCTGACAGACGGACAGACAGCGGAGGCTTAATAACAGCATAATATTTAGTATTGTTTGGTAATGGGGTTCCGTTGGTCACCCGTTGGGTGTACGGAACCCTAAAATCATAAAAAGTTGGCGAATAGTTTCCCACAAATATACACTACAAAAAAAGTGTAGGATATAAAACCCGGATATAGAATATAGAATCCTGTCATACTCATTGGCGAGGACTTAAATAAATGCCATAGTTGGATACGGTGCATGATCCCATACAATATGTGTACCTGACGGAATGCGAGTTTACGATCTAAAGCTAATTTAGGGTTCCCCACCCAAATGGTGCCAACAACACACTATTACTAAGCAAGCCTACGCCGTCTCTCCATCGGTCCGTCTATCTGTCCGAATCCTATGAGACGTAACAGGTACATAATACGTTTTGTAACCGAAAAGTAACCGACATAGCTCTCAGAATTGCTAAACTTAAGTGGCAGTGAGCGGGGCACATAGCTCGTAGAACAGATGGCCGTTGGGGTAGTAAAGTTCTCGAGTGGCGACTGCACATCGGAAAATGTAGCGTGGACTCGGTGGACCGATGACCTGGTGAAGGTCGCGGGCAGCGATGAACCGGTCGTTATGGAAATCCTTGGGGGAGGCCTATGTCCAGTAAGGGACGTCCGTCGGCTGATATGATGATGATGACGTTTTGTTATGGCAGTTTTTTCAACAAATAAGAAAAATAACAAAAATAAAAATCCCCGTTTCAACAAAAGTGTTTTTTTAAGGCCTTTAGTTTTTGCTCTATCGTAAAAACGTTAATACATCGCCCTAGGATCTCGAAAGAAATGAAACAAAAACATTTTAAAATGTAGCGCGCGTCGATATCTTTTGTATGAACGTCTAATAAACAAATTTTAAATACCAATTATTCTTTACATTGAAAAAGGTATCATTGTTGCACTCTTTGATTTTTAGGGTTACCTATCCAAAGGTGTGGTTGTACGGACCCTCTCGGTACGGATTCCGACCCGCACTTGGCCGGCTTGTTTTTAATTTATCGGATAAATAATGTTCAAAATTGGGCGTATACCTATCTAAGTAAATTATTCAACGTCTGTCTTAAGTCTTATCATATCATGAGTTTGTGACGTGACCTCTGACAGTGAATTTTGTCGCAAGCCGCTGATGACCTAATATCTCAAGTAGAAAATTGTAAATAACTGTCATTGTCATTTGTTTGTATAATTAAGGTACATAAATATAGATATACATTCATCTTCTTATTGTGATATAGCTGCACAAGCTAAATATACTTATGATGCAACCTGTTCTTCAAAAACGATAAATTATTCGTTGATCGAGTAACAAGCGATGGGTCCGGATTTGTGTCTGTCTATTTGGGTCGTGTCAATCCTCAATTGAACTTATTAAATTGAAGTTACTTGATCGGTTACGGTTAACGATGAATTATTGTTGGGTTATACACCACAGGTGCCGCTACAAAATGGAAATAATAATAATGTATTTAAAGTAATAACTATAAAGACTATTAATTTTTAAAAAATACTTCAAGATAATGCAAAATACGTATAGGCACTTGGATAAATCTACGCGTGTCTAAAGTGTCAAGCTAAGTTGTTGCCGAGAACGCCAGCGGCACGTGTTTGAGACACAATATGATAAATTACAAGCAAAGGCCAAAATCTGGACATAAAAATTTTGTTTCGCAGTCATGGTAAACAACAACAAAAACAAGCTGCTGTTTATACAGCTTCTGCTATCAAAAGGCTTTTAAAAACTTGGGTTTTATTTTAAATAAAAATGTCACACAAAAAGAGTTTGTGAAAGTTTGCAAAGAAACGCCTCTTTAAAAAAATTTCTAATAAAAAATCATACCAGATGCTGGAAATTTCTTTAAAACACTGCTTAGACTTACCTGCAACAAAGAAGAAACTGAATTAATTTAAGAATTAGGTAAAGGTAAAGAGAAGAAATAAACATGCAGGTTACTAAAATTAAATTTATTCACTATTTATGTTAATCGTGGTTAAAAGCATTGCACTAAGTAGTGAGGATGTAAATTAAACATGTAAGTTTTAAACGAATTCTTCTTGTAAAACATTATTTAATAAACCTGTCACCTGTCTCTTTAGTTTTTAATAACTTGCCAAAACAAAGCTTTACAGCCTGGAGGGTGATACCTAATTTAAATAACAATGTAAAATCTTACTTGCTAGTTTGCCTAACAGTATTTTAATAACGACATTGGAATTCATAAGTGGGATCGGATCCATCTTTGAATCCATCTGGAAGTTTCGAGCTCATTGCTTGAAAGTGGTAACGTTTATAAAAAGAATAAAAATATTTATAAGTTGAAAGTAACTAAAGCTCGAGTACAAAACGAAAACAGATACATTGTAAAACTCGGTCAAGTGATCGCACAGAGTCAGTCAAATGATCTGACCCTGCTACGTTCTCCATTATCCACAATGTGTATTGTGTTCCTTTTGAAACGTATTGTAAATTCATGAAAAAATATTTGCTCAGAAAGAAGTGAGGTTCGTTTGATAAACAATGGAGCAAAAATGAACCGTTCTGTACCTCACCTTTCACGTACTTTGTATCGATTGCCGCTGGCTGGCGCCTCTCTGTCCGTGTGTCTGCCACCCGCACTCGACAGAATAATTTGTACGTTTGCCAATTTTGCGAACACCTTGACTTTGGCAATGAAGATTCACCCACAAATTCATGTTTAAGTATTCAAATACAAAAACTATTAAGAAGTTCTAACAATAATGATTTATTTTTTGAATTTGATAGAATTTAGGGATCTTCTGAAATATGTACCTGAAAAAAAATTATGGCTTCAGCTTATGAAACTGAACAACTTTTTCAACAAGGAACCTATAATAAATTCGAAAAAAAACTTGTACTTAATTGCCCAGCTGATAACGAACTATGTATGGAAGGACCAAAAGGGATTGAGTACCTAGGAGTACCGAGTATGTAGGATCCTTGAGGAAAGTTGTTCAGTTTCATAAACTGAAGCCACTCTTCATTTTTTTAAGGTACTTTAAAAGAACCCTATACAGTTCAGAAAGTATGTCAATCTAAATCATTTTGGCGAAGTGTCGAGTTAACCTTATTTCCCTATCGCTTGGCGTAAGAGCTCCGCCGTCGTTGCAACACCCCACCCCGCCAAAACCTTCACATCACATGACATGCCTTTGGTAACTTTGTCAACAAAATTGAATTTGCAAGCGATATTGAAGGTACGGAGCAGCCACGTCTCATTTTCATTGGCGTTATTGGAACTTTGAACAGCAAATGAGCCCTTTTGTCTAATATTGGCACTTTACATACGAAAATCTTAAGGATATAAATTGTTTGACTGACCCGTTAAGCCAGTCGCAGCGCTGTCGTCTGCTGGGCCGAGGGTCGTGGGTTCGATCCCCACCCAGGGCAAACATTCGTGTGACGAACAAGTTTGTTTGTTCTGGTGTCTGAATGTTACATATCTATATTTGTATATTTATACGTACCTATATTAGTATATTTATCAGTCTCTGGTTCGCATTGTATAGGGAATATTAAGCTTTAATTTTATTTTTGAGTATATGACACTGTCATTATATTTTTTTTAATATTTTTTTTTAATATTAGGAGGTCTCCAATCTGTACTTTATGCAGGTTAGAAAATATTTTCACCTGAACAACAATAAAATTGACCATTCGTACCTATCTAAATAAATATAAAATGCTGGCCAAATTCTATAAACTAGTGGACGAGCACAACGGTATTTGTTTCAAGCAAATAAATCAGCGGTATTCAGAAATTTTGTTCATAAGATAATTGCTTTTATACTAGAAACACAACCAATGTTTCGTAATTCTCTTAGGACTTTTGACTTTATCTAGAAGAATCGCTCTCTTATTTGTGAGTTATCGAGACAAGCGAGGAAAATCGTTTGGAAAATAGGGACAGACGTGTAGGGCTATTCAACCTTTTCTCCTTTACCCTACTACGTTTATCCACCTGAGGGGATGTTTTCCGATAAAGTTTATTTTGTGTCGTCGCTTGCCAGGATAACATTGTTATTTTTCTTGGGTTAGAACAAACAGATGGGTTTTTTATTGAAGGTCCATTTTTCTAAAACAGAAAAAGGCATTTATGTTTTTGTATAAGATACTGATAAAATTACTGGGACTCATTACTTATGAAACTGACTAACTTTTACCGCAACATACATAGACAATAGAGTTTATTTTGTGTCGTCGCTTGCCAGGATAACATTGTTATTTTCCTTGGGTTAGAACAAACAGATGGATTTTTTATTGAAGGTCCATTTCTCTAAAACAGAAAAAAGGCATTTATGTTTTTGTATTACTGATAAAATTACTGAGACTCATTACTTATGAAACTGACTAACTTTTACCGCAACATACATAGACAATAGGGTATTTTTAAGTATAAAAAATTATTGACATAATTTGAAACGCTAAACACGTTAAAAAACCGACTTCCGTCGGCACAACTTAGTACAATTTTGCATTATTATTTTTGGTTTTTGTTAATTGTCTAAAAAAAGTACTACATCGATTTTGATGAAATATATATGGGAGCAACCCTATCGACCAAAAAAGAATCATGAAAATCCGTTCACAATATGCAAAGATATCGCGTAACACACAGAAAAAACAAACAGTAGAATTAATTGTAAACCTCCTACTTTTTGGAAGTCGGTTATAGTTATTTATGATACAAGGGTAGTAAAAAGGTCAATAACAAACGAGTGACATTTGTGAGCCCGAGCCGCAGGCGAGGGTTTACCAACTTCACGAGTTTGTTATTTCCTTTTATGCCCATGTATCATACGTAGTTTTTCAATACAGTTGTGAGAAAATAGATAAAATAAAAAAACGAGCATGACAGAAAAACAAAATACATGGGTAGGTACCAGCGTTGCCAGGCGTCCCGATTTTGGCGGGACGTCCCAAATTTTTAAATCAAAATTAAATGTCCCGTACGGGACAGGCTAATGGCTCTTTTACACGGAGACAATACCCGAGACAATCCAGTAAGCCAGGCCAATAAGACAACAGGACAGGACAATTGGAAAATGCTATGTCGTTCACACGTAGGCCTATGAGTCCAGTCAGTAAGGGAGTTGCACCGAAGTGTTCCGTACCATTATCTATAAAAATCACGTTTCTTGTATGGAAGCACCTTAAATATTTTTTTTTTAAATTTTATTATTTATTTTTAAAGTGAATAATACTATTTAATATTCTGTGAATAGTTCAAGCGTCTACCTGTTGCTGTTATCAATATCGAGCAAAAAATCAAGTTTGTTGTATGGGAGCGCCCCTTAAATATTTGTTTTATTTAAATCTAAATATTTATTTTTAAATTAAATATATATCTTAATATACTGTGTATATTTCAAGCGTCTACCTGTTGCCGTTTACAATATCGAGCAAAAACATCACGTTTGTTGTATGGACACCCCCTTATATTATCACTTTTTCTAATTTTTAGTATTAGTTCTTATAGCGGCAACAGAAATACATCATCTGTGAAAATTTCAAATGTCTAGCTATCACGGTTCACGAAATACAGCCTGGTGACAGCCAGCGAAGTCTCAGTAATAGTGTCCCGTTTTTACCCTTTGGGTACGGAACCCTAAAAATTTATTAATTTTAATGCAAAAAGAAGCTCTGGATGCGCTACATGACGAAATACATTGAATTGAAATACGTTGAAACATTCTTGTTTTCGCTAAAGTGATATTTTAGATGTAATTTCGTTAGACCATATTGTTAGAACCATAATTTCCGAGTTATTTCAAATAAAAATACGACGTGCCTGCGCTCGGAGCCTTGAATGCTGGCTCACTGGCTAGGAACACGCGTTCACACGAGGACAATAGACAAGACAATCCACTGCGCGCGTGGTGGAGAAGCTATTGGCTCCGAAAATATGAAATCGTTCTATTTCATTGTCCTGTCTTGTCAATTGTCTTGAAGACAATCCAATTAGTGAATTGTCCCCATTTAGACGATACTTTTTCATTGTCTTACTGTCCTGGCTTAATGGATTGTCTCGAATATTGTCCTCGTGTAAAAGGGCCATAATGATGATAAGCGCGGGAGAGAGAGGGGTGCGTCACGCAAATCGGCATGTGCGGCCGCGACATGTTCTCTTTCTCTTTAATTTTTTTCCAAATATTGTTTATAAATATCTGTTTCGCGAAAACGCACGATTAAGCTAATAAATAATTATAGGTACTTATAAATAATTAGTCTGGTCGCGTGGTGGAGAAGCTATTGGCTCCGAAAATATGAAATCGTTCTATTTCATTGTCCTGTCTTGTCAATTGTCTTGAAGACAATCCAATTAGTGAATTGTCCCCATTTAGACGATACTTTTTCATTGTCTTACTGTCCTGGCTTAATGGATTGTCTCGAATATTGTCCTCGTGTAAAAGGGCCATAATGATGATAAGCGCGGGAGAGAGAGAGGGGTGCGTCACGCAAATCGGCGTGTGCGGCCGCGACATGTTCTCTTTCTCTTTAATTTTTTTCCAAATATTGTTTATAAATATCTGTTTCGCGAAAACGCACGATTAAGCTAATAAATAATTATAGGTACTTATAAATAATTAGTCTGGTAATGTAAGTTACAATTTGTAACACTCAGTCCTCAGACTATTATTTGAAACACCAAATTTTTTTAATGAATAAAAAAAATTTTTACTTTGATTTTAGTTTTTTTTGTTTATTTAGAAGACTAAGAAGACTCAGCTACCTAACGATAAATCATTTTTTAATAAATTTCAATGGCTATTTTTCTATCTATAGTCACGTAAACATAATTTAAAACTCAAATAAAAAGATAAATATTTAAAAACTTCTGATTATATTCACTTTTTTTTTACTATGTCCCGCTTTCGACGAAAGAATCCCGCTTTTTTCACTCAAAAGGTTTGGCAAAAAAAATATCTGGCAACGCTGGTAGGTACAAACCTATCAAGGCTTCAGCAACACGTTCATTTCACGCGACTTATGGCTTATTTTAAATGTCCGGGGAGTAAGCTCACTTTGTTTTTTCTTATACTTACACATAAGAATTATTTTTTTTACATATATATTAACTATTTATAATTTTATTACTTTTCACAACAAAATCATCTCAATTCGGTTTTAAGAAAATTGCGCCATATTTTAGCTAGCACACGTACGCGTGCGTAAGTTTTTTTTATTATCATAAATAGACTACTATAACGCACAAGGCTTGGGATACTTAACCTCTTTGGAAAAGATTACCTACTCTTTGATGTAACCGGTTCCACTTCATTCATATTTTTTCTGTTTTCTTCACAAAGATATAACCCAAAAAGAATCTAAACAACTAGCGTTATGTACTAACCTGACGGAGGAACTACCTACCTATCTCTTTTAAAATTCTCCTTTCAAAAGTTTTAAACAAGATTCTGTATCTTTGGTTATTATATTTTTTATTTGCTAGAATAATGTCTTGTTCCTTCGAGCTAGAAATTAAAAAAAAAGTGGTAAAGTAAAAGCACGTGTGCGGTAGAATCAATTTTCCGCACACTTGACTGGCATAAAATGGACCACTTTTCGAGCAACTGTATTGAAAAAAATATTACTGAGCAAATATAATACCTTCAAAAAAAACTGGAAAATTTACTCGATTGACGCTTTACCAAAGTCGTCATAATTGTGTAACACGGACAGTTTTAGAACAAAATAGCGTTTTTGACAGATGATAAAAAGTAACTGATTTGACTTAGTGGAAAATGGCGTCTTTACAAAAAAGTTTTTAGATAAAAAAGTCAAAAGATTCAGAAGATTAATTTGTATGAAGGCCATTTTTTGCAAATTGAGAAGAGTTCTTTGAAGTTGTTCAGTTTAATGCGTTAAAAACGCAGAAAAAAAACCTGTTTCGTTTTAACGGCATCATCTTCACTTACCATCAGATGAGATGATGCCAAGGGCTTACCAATTGTGAATAAAAAAAATAAAAAAGTATAAATATTTAACACGTTTTTTTATTTTATTTTCTGTAAAGCGTGGGATGATGCCGAAAGGCTTTCCATTTGTGGATAAAAATAAAAATGAAATGTAATTTTTCTTTCTATAATGTATAAATATTATGTTATTCAACCTAACGTATATTTAAAGTTTATATTCCATTGTTACAGATCAGAAAATGAGGAAAAATAGAGATTTGATCAGCAGTTGGGGGGTGATGCTGGTGTTGGCCTCACTTACAGCGCCGGCGCTTGCCGACGAGAGTGCACACCTCTACAACGCGCAGCTCAAGCAGGTCATCACCTCCAGCACGCTCAGATGGACCGGCCTTAATAAAGAGTTCATGAGGCATTACATCGTGGGAGCAACTACGCCTCAAGGTACTTGTGAAAACACATAGACTGCAGAATCAAATAGCTCGATATAGCTCCTGAGGGATCTGGAGAAAACTCATGTCCACGCGGGTGAAGCCGCAGGCAAAAGCTAGTTACTTCATACCTTGAAAACTGTTTGTCACAGGATACCCGAAATAATTTTTATTGAGAGTTTCTAATAAGACCTACTTACATAGTAGTTAATATTCTGTTTCTAAGTTAAAACATTTATAAACACTAAGATGGAGGGGGCTACTTTGTTTACAACTTTGCGGCCTATATCTTGAAAACGGTACATTTGGTAAAAATATGTTCATAAAAAACGTGCCCCTCAACCTGTAATACTCACCTATGAATTAAGGTATTCTGACTATTGCAAAAAAATGACAAAAAATACTCGAAATTAGTCGCACAATAAAAAAAAATAGCCGCATCTTATTTCGTAAGTTACAGACATATGTTGATGAGTATTACAGGCATAACCTCATTCCATAATACTCACCTTAGTACTAGTAAACTGTAAAAGCTAAGACCTTGGTTTATACTTCAAAAAATTGACAATTAAATTAAATTCATTCATAGGTGGGTATTACAGAATGAGGGACACTAGGAAACTTATCCGATTCAATGAAACTCACACATCTGAAAAAAATGTTCACCCCCTTGTATGGGTGGTAACACCATTTTTTTGTCTAAATTATCCATTAACGAGAACTATATTTAAACTATTTTGTGCGAAGTTTTATGTAACTCTGTTCAACTATGTAAAACTTATGACGCTGTGACTGTCAGTGACGGACGGAAGGACGGACAAACTGATCTTATAAGGGTCCCTCGTAGGGTTCTGCGGGACCAGAAAAAAAGCTGATATAAAACCATCGATTTAGATTACACATTGTTTTTGGGGTTTTTTTTCCATATTGATATATAAAACAATGTGTGGTTTATTTTGCATTCAGAGAAGGCATTACCAACAAAAATTTTAGTTCCATTGTTCCTTATTTCAACCATGTTCAGTATGATTCGGTCAAAAAAATAACGCGGCGCAAAGAGTAATAAACTCATCGCACAAGTTTTTAAGATCTGTATTCCTCTTCCAGGTCCGATTTACATATGCCGAGCACGACATGAAGGCGACATGCAGCTGGGGCAACTGAGACCCGAATATTCATCGTGTGCAGTATCAGGAAGCAAAAGTTACGAAGTTTTCGAAGTTCTTGAGAATATAGAAAACGCTTCGCTGATAATTTGGAAGCCTTGGCTACGGTTTCAGGGAAAGCCTAATGGCGGCGTAGTAGTATATCCGACTGGAGATCATGTTTTCGTTGGAAGGATAAAAGCTGATGGCAAGTTCTCGCATAACGTTGGAAGAATATCATTTGAAAGCGACCTCGGGCAACTGTATGCTTTTGATGAACAGAATGACGATATAATAGAAACTAGTGGTGAAGTTTTGGTAGAAGTGGAGCCTTTGCGGTACGAAATAAACAACGTCGAGTTGGATTTGAAAACAGAACATGTGAGGTACCTTGGAAGTCCTGTTACAATCGAAGAAAGAGTTTTGAGAAACAATGGCCCGAACTCTGCAACGGACACTACAGAGATAGAATACAAATTTAATTACAGCTTATCCTGGGGCCACGGGCATGGTATTGGTATAGGTTTAGAAATGGATATAACTATGGCAGATGGAACTACTTACCGCCGAATCCGTTGGAACACACCTTTCTCCGAAGAAAGGAAAGAGTTGTACAAGTTGGAAAAGTACCTGGAGCCCGGAACTGCATGCAACATTACAATTATAGGCAACTACACGACTCGCGACGTGCAATACACTGGGAAACTTACAACATTCTACAAAGATAACGACTCGCGATCAAGAAACATACGAGCTGAACGTATCGTGAATACTTTTGAAGTAGAAGCGATATACGGAGAGGTATATTTCGTGGGCAACAATAGTCTGGTGCCTACCACCACTACGACTACCACTACTACTACGACGACGACTACCACGACGACGACTCCTCCACCGCCGCTCGAGGACAACGAGATCTCTCCAGAGAAGCCCGAGTCCATCGAAATGCTGAGTGACAGCAGCGAAGGAGGCAAGGCGCTAACCAAGGACACGGACATCAAGAGTGCAGTTGTCGGTGGCCTCGGCAGCAAATCCAACACGAACTCTCCCAGTGCATGCATTTTCTCCCTAACACTACTTATCCCGATGTTCTCTTTAATACTTTAAATGGAAATGTTATTTAGTATGTAAATAGTACTCGAAAAGATATTATCAAAATAAAGCTTAGACGCTTTGTCGTTATTGTATCTTTGCATCTAGCTTCACGATGTTGTTTCTTGACTAAGTGAGAATAGTGCAGTGAAAGAGCACCTTCCTTGGTATAATGTGTAAATATTTTTTTCTTAACATTCCTCGCAAGCGATTTGTTTCCAATGTGTAAATTTAGATGCCCGTTTAAAATCACATAGCTGTAAATAGGTATTGTAAATATTAACTAATATGGAGGTCGCAGAGCGGCCCTGACATGACATTACCAGTACCGTAGGTGGATGATATTCTAGGTAGGATAATAGTGATTGAGGTAAATACGTACCTACGACAATGCAATGTTACCAAGTCGACTTGGAAAAGACGAGGCGATGACAACTGTAACGCTTTGTAGGACGCTGTCACATAAGACATTTTTACTTTTAATGCTTTTAAATTTTGAAAAAGATTATTTAATGGTAAAATTAAAGATATCATCACTATATTCCGGCACATCATATTTAAAATGTCTATTATTGAAATTAAACTATACCATGCAACACTTTTTTACAACATCAATATTTTGTTAAGATAAACATAAAGATACATATCCTTTACAAAGTACCTCTTTTTAAGCATTGTGTAATTTCTTTTTGTTACTTTTAGTTATTGTCTACAGAGTTTAAATCCAGAATTAAGAGATATTATTATTCTAAAACTTTTAGTTAAGTATAATGGATTTATTATTTATTCTGTTTTTATAATTTAGACGTTACTGAATAGTTTTGAGGTAAATAATATGTAGGTATCTTATAAAATATAAACATGAATGAACCGGCATAAGTTACAAAACCTTAATAACTTTGTTAAAATTACCAAAGTTGTTTTCGGGCAATTGTAATGTAGATGGAAACAATTTTAAACATTAAAATAGGGTAGTTGATTTCATATTCCCTAAATTACCCTTCGATTGAAATTTCAAAAAACCTTACTCGTTTTGTTTTCGACCGCGTTTTCGATTAAAAATGTATTTAAATCACAACATTAGTACATCAACGACGCTGAAAATTTATGATATCACTCTGTCACTGTTACATACATTATGGAATAAAATTTGCTTTTGACAGATGATAAAAAGTAACTCAAATGACTAACAGTCAACTACCCTATTAATGAGTGCTTAATCTCTTCTACTACTTATATTTAGATAAAAAAATGAAATGTCCACTTTCGTAATATTGGTCACAAAAGCCGCATCACTCCGTCACTATTTTAAACATTGTGGAATAAAATTTTGTTTTTGACAGATGATAAAAAGTATCTGAAATGACTAACAGTCAACTAGCCTATAAATGAGTGCTTAATCTAGGTATGTATTTCACTGTTCATCATACATATATTTTCCAAAAATATAACTCTTCTACTACTTATATTTAAATCCAAAAAAGAAGAGAAATTGTCCACTGTCTTATTATTGGTCGCAAAAGCCGTGCCCTTTAGATCTAACCCAAATATTGTTAGTAAAGTTCTCATTGTGAAAAGAAATGAATGATATTTTTGTATGGGTATTAATGAATATCTGTAGTGTTCGCCTTAAATATAAGTCGTCTATTTTTTGCTCTGTTTTATCTAATAAAGTAGTTGAAATTCTGAATGAAAGCTACCTAGCTTTAGTATGGTAGTTATAAAGTGATTCTCAGTATTTTTTCACTGAACAACAACTTTACTTAGTATCGAACGGTATAAAGGAGAAATTACATATACATCTTCATTGATTGTACGTCCCACCTGAACTACCATTTATTATCGAATAAGATTAGAATACCTGAAAATCGTTAGGATAACATTTTATTAATGTCCGCTTTTGTCTCGAAAATTTTTGTCTTTATCACATTGTAAATTGATGTTAGAACTTAATGCAATAACCTGTTGATATTTGAGGCCTGTGCGTTCGACGTGTACTTTTTACGCATTAAATTTAGTATATCGCTTATTTCCGTTTAACTAGCGATTCTGTTCGTAATGTTAAGAAGCCTCACAGAAACTCGTTTACCATACAAATTAAGATAACAATTTCTTAAAAATAGATAAGCCGATTCAAATGAAAGTTTATATATGTGTAGTCTTGCTTATGTAAGCAAGACTGGAAATTGTTCAAAAAGTATTGCCTAATTTTTCCTAACTTATTCATTTTAAAAAAGATAATCAAATTTTAAGGTTACTTTAAAATATATTAAAATGACTAATTTATTGTTTTTTTTTAATGGAGTCTATATACTTTGAACAACCTCCTATCTTGCTTGTGTATATAAATTTTCATTAGAATCGGCTCAGCCATTTTCAAGAAATCGTTATATTTAAGTTGTATGGTAAAGTTTCAAAAAACGAAAGACGGCTTGCTTATGTAAGCAAGACTGGAAATTGTTCAAAAAGTATTGCCTAATTTTTCCTAACTTATTCATTTTAAAAAAGATAATCAAATTTTAAGGTTACTTTAAAATATATTAAAATGACTAATTTATTGTTTTTTTTTTAATGGAGTCTATATACTTTGAACAACTTCCTATCTTGCTTGTGTATATAAATTTTCATTAGAATCGGCTCAGCCATTTTCAAGAAATCGTTATATTTAAGTTGTATGGTAAAGTTTCAAAAAACGAAAGACGGCTTGCTTATGTAAGCAAGACTGGAAATTGTTCAAAAAGTATTGCCTAATTTTTCCTAACTTATTCATTTTAAAAAAGATAACCAAATTTTAAGGTTACTTTAAAATATATTAAAATGACTAATTTATTGATTTTTTTTAATGGAGTCTATATACTTTGAACAACTTCCTATCTTGCTTGTGTAATAAATTTTCATTAGAATCGGCTCAGCCATTTTCAAGAAATCGTTATATTTAAGTTGTATGGTAAACGAGTTTCGATAGGGCCCCTTAAGGCACGTCCTGTTGTTGTATTTCGTATATAGGAACACCCTGCATCTAGTTGGGTGAATTTGACAAAAAATATGAATCTCTAACATCAACATTGTTTTGCGAAGCATAATTGTGATGTTCCATATAAGTTTTATTTGTTTAAACTCATTAAAGTGTAAATGAAACGTAGTCGCCTTTTAATCATTGCCTGAATTTTATTAAGATTCAGGGGCCGTCCATATGTTACGTCATTCGAATTTGGGGAGGGGGTCTAGTCTGCGGATGATGGTAAATGACGTGCGAAGGGGGGGGGGGGCGTACCAAAATTGTCGTCAATATTTTAAATGCCAAAATTACTGCAAAATTCATTATGTTCCAAACCTAACAATAACACGTAAATGAAAATATTTCAATATACTCAAAAGTAAAGATTATAAAAAAAATTACCTATGGCTGTTTTAAAATCAGACCTATTTTTTTCTAGAATTTGTAAATAATTGAATTCTGTCAACAATTACTGTAAAATGACGCCAGTTTTGCAAGAGGGGGGGTCATTAGATAATGACTGACTATAGGATGATTGTAGGGAGGGGGTCGAAAATCGCCAAAAATCGATAACGTTATTTATGGACGGCCCCTCATCTGCGCGATTTCCTTTGAGTAACATTTCTTGATATAGGTACATGCCTAATAAAATATCCCTCAACTTGTTATATTACTGTGGTCTTGTAGAGTACATAATATCTAATAGGTATCATATTAAATCAACCCTGCCAGTCACTCTATATTTAATTAGCAATGTAGACTTCATATCCTACTGTAATCCAGGACCTGTGCCGCAGTCCTGTGGAAAAGTTCGCGTATGGAGAATATTTTTTTCATGAGTTTAGTATGAGTCTTTTAGTAAGTATTTTCGAGTTGTTTGGATATCCGCCACCTGGTAAATTTTCTAACTATGACGTCATCAATCTTTTGTACCCATGAAAAATATTTTTTTTCTTCCGAAACCTATCTAGTGGGGTATCAGATGAAAGGGATCCTTAAGCTGTTTCCAAAAATATACACACCAATACATTTCAGCCAGTTGTTTCGTAAAAAATAAAAAAATATTTTCAATACACACCAAGGTTGGGCTCTTCCTGACAGGAAATGGCTGAATAATTTTGTCTAAAATATACGCCGAATGACTCCTTATAACCTTACACCTACTCGTAACTTAATTATGTAGAGGATTTCGTAAAATATTATGCTTCTTTTTTTTATCAAGAGCAAGATAGTTCTTTTAAAAAAAACTATCTTTTTATGTACGTGATTTAAAAAATAAAACCGGCCAAGTACCTACGAGTCAGAAACGCGCACAAAGGGTCCCGTACCAGCATACAAGATGGCGCTAGTTTCTTCACGTTTATGAAAACTACGTTTTTTTTATGGAGACCCCGTTATATTTTTTCATTTTTTCTAATTTTTTGTATCTGTGGTTATAGGGACCACTGAAATACATTGTCCGTATGGTTCCCGGCTAAGAATAGGACCATCCCATCTCTTCCAATGGGTGTCGTAAGAGGCGACTAAGGGACTTAAAACCGGAGGATGGGCAGCAGCATCTTTCCGTGCATTGCAACACACCTGCAATCACACTGCGATCGCCAACCCGCCTGCCAAGCGTGGCGATTACGGCAAAACCCCCCCTATGAATTTCACACCCAGAAAACGGCCCCTAGTCCCCGGCAGCTCCGCTATTCCTGGCTCCGGTAGCAGTCATGGTAACGGCGGGGTAGGGGGTGCGAAGAATCCCCGGCAGATGCCAGGCTACCAAACCCAACGACCTTTGGCCCTGGCAACTTACAACACGCGCACACTGCGGACTGACGAGAAACTTGCAGAACTCGAAGAAGTATTGAGCAGGTTACGGTGGGATATCGTAGGTTTATGTGAAGTCCGAAGAGAGGGAGAGGACACCATGATCCTTAAATCCGGAAACCTGCTCTATTTCCGGGAGGGCGACCAACAGTCCCAGGGTGGTGTCGGGTTTCTCGTCCACAAGTCCCTCATTAACAATGTGGTCCAAATCGTGAGCGTTTCGACAAGGGTAGCATACCTTATACTCAGAATCACCAAACGGTATTCGATGAAGGTCATACAGGTATACGCGCCGACAACGGAACACTCCGACGACGAGGTAGAGACTATGTATGAGGACATCTCTACAGCCTTACATAGCACCAGGACCCATTATACCGTTGTTATTGGGGACTTTAACGCGAAACTGGGCAAACGAAGCGATGGTGAGCTGAGAGTGGGGCAATTTGGATATGGAGTAAGAAATGCACGTGGCCAGATGCTGGCCGACTTTATGGAGAAGGAGAGCCTCTTTATGATGAACTCCTTCTTTAAAAAGTCAAAACAGCGGAAGTGGACATGGTTGCATCCCAATGGCGTAACAAAAAACGAGATAGACTTCATCTTGTCGACAAGGAAGCAAATATTCAATGATGTCTCCGTGATCAATTCAGTCAAAACAGGAAGCGATCACCGGATGGTCAGAGGCACATTGAATCTAAAGACCAATCTAGAAAGATGTCGACTGATGAAGTCTACGCTCCGACCAGCGCCCATCCAGCTCCAAAACCCCGAGAGCTTTCAGCTCGAGTTGCACAATCGTTTCGAATGCCTAGGAGACTGCGAGAATGTGGACGATTATAATGACAGGTTCGTGGAAATTGTTCAAACGGTCGGGTCTAAGATTTTTAAAACTTGCCGTTCAAACAGAACCAAAAAAATCTCCGACTTCACCAGCAACCTCATGGAAGAAAGACGCAGATTGGTTTTGCAGTCCTCTGAAGACGCTACTCAGTATCGGCAACTAAACAGGCAGATCTCTAAGTCCCTAACTCGCGATTTACGCCAATATAATACAAATTGTATTAAAGAGGCGATTGAGCACAACAAAGGCTCAAAAGTGTTCGCGAGAGATCTGTCTGTTGGACAAAGCCAACTGACCAAGCTGAAGACTGAGGACGGCAGGACCATATCGTCTAAGACTGAGTTGCTGGAAGAAGTTGAGAAGTTCTATGGACAATTGTATAAGACCACACGTTTGCCTGTCAGTGATCTGGCTGAAGACCCAAGAGCCAGACTAACCCGACACTATACCGAAGATATCCCGGACGTCAGCCTGTACGAGATTAGAATGGCTCTCAAACAGCTCAAGAACAACAAGGCACCGGGTGATGATGGAATTACGGCTGAACTTCTGAAAGCAGGTGGAACACCGGTACTTAAAGCTCTTCAGAAGTTATTTAATTCCGTTATACTCGAGGGACAAACGCCTAAGGCATGGCACAGAAGTGTGGTCGTGCTTTTCTTCAAAAAGGGTGACAACACTCTGCTGAAGAACTACAGACCCATCTCACTTCTGAGCCATGTCTACAAGCTGTTTTCGAGAGTCATTACGAATCGTCTCGCACGCAGGTTTGACAACTTCCAGCCTCCCGAACAAGCCGGTTTCCGAAAAGGCTTTAGTACCATAGACCACATACATACGCTGCGGCAGATTATACAGAAGACCGAAGAGTACAATCAGCCACTATGCTTGGCATTTGTGGACTATGAGAAGGCCTTTGATTCAGTCGAAACCTGGGCTGTGCTACAGTCTCTCCAGCGGTGCCAAATTGACCATCGATACATCGAGGTGTTGAAGTGTCTGTATGAAAACGCCACCATGTCGGTTCGCCTCCAGGACCAGAACTCGAAACCTATTCAGTTGCAGCGAGGGGTGAGACAGGGAGACGTTATATCTCCGAAACTGTTCACCGCCGCCCTGGAAGATGTTTTTAAGCTTCTGGACTGGGGTGGACTCGGCATCAATATCAACGGCGAGTACATATCCCACCTCCGATTCGCTGACGATATCGTGGTCATGGCTGAGACTATGGAAGACCTAAGCACAATGCTCGATGGCCTCAGTAAGGTCTCTCAACAAGTGGGTCTTAAAATGAACATGGACAAGACGAAAATAATGTTAAATGTCCGTGTCGCACCCACTCCTCTAAAGGTTGGAGACTCTACACTGGAAGTTGTTGACGAATATGTATACCTGGGACAAACAGTCCAGCTAGGCAGGTCCAACTTCAAGAAAGAGATCAATCGACGAATCCAACTCGGCTGGGCAGCGTTCGGGAAGCTTCGCAATATCTTCACGTCCCAAATACCGCAGTGTCTCAAGACTAAGGTATTTGACCAGTGTGTGTTGCCAGTGATGACTTACGGAACTGAGACATGGTCGCTTACTATGGGCCTCATAAGAAAGCTCAAGGTCACCCAAAGGGCAATGGAGCGTGCTATGCTCGGAGTTTCTCTGCGTGATCGAATCAGAAACGAGGAGATCCGCAGGAGAACTAAAGTAACCGACATAGCTCACAGAATCGCTAGACTGAAGTGGCAGTGGGCAGGGCACATAGCTCGTAGAACAGATGACCGATGGGGCAGTAAAGTTCTCGAGTGGCGACCGCGCACCGGAAAACGTAGCGTAGGCAGGCCTTCCACGCGGTGGACCGATGACCTGGTGAAGGTCGCGGGAAGCCGATGGATGCGGGCAGCGCAGGACCGGTCGTCGTGGAAATCCTTGGGGGAGGCCTTTGTTCAGCAGTGGACGATTTGTGGCTGATATGATGATGATGAAATACATCATCTGTGAAAATTTCAACTGTCTACCTATTACGGTTCATGAAATACTGCCTGGTGACAGACGGACAGACAGACAGACAGATGGACGGACAGCGGAGTCTTAGTAATAGGGTCCCGTTTTTACCTTTTGGGTACGGAACCCTAAAAAGGATTGTAAACATTAACATTTTCCGCATTCCTTTTTATTGCTTCAGATATGAGGATATAACGAGTTGGCATATATTTTAGAAAAAATCATTTAACAGTTTCCTGTTAGGAAGAGCCCAAACTGGTTTGTTTTGAAAATGTTTTAAATTTTTTAAGAAACAACTGGCTAAAATGTAATGGTGTGGTATATTTTTAGAATCAGCTCATGAAGCCCTTCCATTTGATACTCCACTCGAGAGGTATCTGAAGAAAAAAAAAAAGTTTTTCATACAAAAAAATGACGTCATAGCCAGAGATTTGTTACCATAGATGGGTTATGTACTAACAAACCACATTCTACCTCCCCTTATATATAGCATATCTCTGGTCATAGCTGGATAATGTGGCGGATATCTACCCAAGTCTAAAATACTTACTAAGACTCCTACTAAACATTTCCTGAAAAAAAATTCTCCACACGCGAACTTTCCCACAGGACTGTAGGACTCCAGGACTACTACATAGTAAGCCGATACACTAAGCAGGATGCAGACACATTAAAGCTGTAGGGGAAGATCTGTGGTGTTGTCTGAGGGCGAAGGCGCCTGCTCGTCTGGGTTGTCTCGAGATCCTATCTAGGGTAGTTTCTGCACAGCAAAGCGGAGCTGAGGCATTCAACAATAATAGGGGATCTGACTGCATTAAAAATAAAATCTGAAATATGATTTCCTAATTTGCTCTCCTCTTGAAGTTTCAAAAAACCTTACTTGTTTTGTTTTTTCATTAGATCTTCAATTTTTTATTGATCAAATTCACAAAATAAGTTCGTCAATGATGCTAAAAATCTATGACGTCATTTGTGAGTATTTCAAACATTTTTAGAACAAAATTTAGTTTTTGACATATCATAAAAAGTAACTCAACTGACTAGCAGTCCGATCCCCTGTGAAACGTCTAGATCTACATTTCTTTCTCACTGTATTCCGTCTGTTGTTGTGAGTGTTTCTATTTATTCTTTCTGATCGATGGCAGTGACTTTGAACAAATCTCTAATACGAAGGAAGCCTTGTATAACATGAATTAAGTACCTACATCTTTTTGTACTCACAAAGTTCGCAAAATGAACGTAAATTTTGTGAAATATTAAATTTTCGTGGGTTGTTTATGATTTCCAAGGGGATACAGCCAAGTAGGAGGGGAGGATTTTACTTCTTTTTGAAGTAGGCTATAAAGTGTAGAAATGATCTTTTTTTACTTTCGAGGGTCTGAAGAGCGAGCGTTAGCGAGCGACGAAGGAGTAAAGAAGATATTGTGATAGAAAAAAAAAACAAAGTTGAGATTTTGATGGGGATTGATTGTCTTGCACTAATAGTCTAAAAACAAAAAGAAATGTGTGTGTGTACGTCCGTCCGGTGCTTAGTTCCCAAACTACTGCCAAAGTATATATATTAGTACTAATTTAACATACAGTATGGACACTCCCTGCCACTCTCTAGATTGCGACCTCACCCCCTCGTCATCTCGATTGATTCAGATTGGTTACAGTTTGGGTGTCAAACGTATAGGATTCCGCCTCCATTTTGTTTTTTCCGTCATTCGTTTTTTGAAATGTCATTTCTGGCCCGTTGTATGAAGTGTCCAAGGTTTGCTACTGGACGACTTTGGTATGAAATTTGGGTTAGGGCCAGAGATATGCTATATATAAGGGGAGGTAGATAGGTTACATGCATCCTAAAAGTGAAGCAAAAAAAAGATGCCAATTGGCTTCTCTTTTCATAGTAGCATTCGGTAGGTACCTATTATAATGTATGTGTAAATGGATTCGATTTTCAAATGTGGTTTGTTAGTGCATAACCCATCTATGGTAACAAATCTCTGGTTAGGGCTATATTATTTTTATATCTCCAGCCATTTTTTTAAATTTCCCCTTTCGTGATTTTCAGGGTTGCCACCATAGTAAAAAAACACAATATTTTTTTACTCAAAAATAGCTCTAACGATTTTGATAAAATTCGGTACATTACCATGACTTTACATGACCTACAGCACGCAGTAGTTTTTTATTCCAAGAAAAATCCGAATAACGTACCTCCCATACAAATCCAGGTAATTTGTTACTTTTTCTCAAAAATTAACTATTTTAATGAAACTTTGTGAATAACTAGGGCTTAATAAAGCGTACTGCACTAGGTACTTAATTATTTTAGAGTAAAGTAGGTACCTTCCATAGAAACCGAAATTATTTTTAATATTAATTCATCAAGTCTGACATACCCTTCTGTATTCTTTGCTACTAAGTAAGTGTAACTATAATACATAAATAAACTATAATGATTTGTGTACGCTCGACTACGACATATGGTTAAGGCGAGAAAGTATGCACAGCCTGGCTGTACTATTATTTATTAATTAGCCTTCGAATGGCTAAATAATCAAAAACCTGCTTGCAACGGTAGACTGTTTCTTTGAACTAGTATGATAATAAAAGAAATAGGTACTCTTAATATACTGACACAGCCTTTTAAACTTATCAACACAAATAGCTGTGCGCATAATTAACTTGACGTAAATACTTCGATAAGTGGAAAGCCCGTGTAGAAAAAGACGATCAATCATCGCCAGCCAAAAAACGGCCAATTTTGGAAGACCTGTCGACGTCCCATGCACTCTTGATGTAACATCATCAATGTTGCAGTGAAGAGTAGCAGGATAGATCTACATTGGGTGGTCAGGCTAAAATAAAGTTAATTTGGTGACATATCACGTTAGGATTTCCTCATTACGCTCTGTTTGTCACCTATTTGCTATTACATCATCGTCGCCCACTATAAGATCTACAGGTGTGTTTCAACAGGCATTTTTAATAGAACTGACCATAATGTTTATTAATAGTCGGCTGAGTGAGACTGATGGGATGACGCGTTCGTTGCTTTATGAAAATTGCTTTATTTACGCGATGCATGGTGAAGGTCGCGGGAAGCTACTGGATGCGGGCAGCGCAGGACCGGTCGTCGTGGAAATCTTTGGGGGAAGCCTTTTTTCAGAAGTGGTCTTATTTCGGCTGATATGATGATGACGCGATGCAGGTATGTCTCGTTTAAAAGTTTAGGTGGCTTTGTTATATCTCCTCTCTAGTTAGTGTTTGTTAATGGTAATTACAAACCAATTAATTAAACACGCTATTTATTTTAAGATTTTTATCAATCATAGTCATCTATTCATACTATAAAGCACGAGGAACGACCCGTAATTTCATATGACACATGTATTTTTAAACGATCTGACCTATGTCATATAACCTATAATAAACTATAGGACAAGAGAGTAAAAGTTCGCTGCACTGACATTTTAAAGGTTTGTACGGTTCGACAGGCATAGGCAAGGCAAGGCAGCCTCTTCTGCTCCGCTATTTTCCAACAAAATTTCACAGATTTGTGAATAATCGAATCATAACTATCAGCTAACCTATCATAAACTTTATCATCGGGCCGACAAAAAAACTATAAGTAGGTATCTATGTAGGTACCTACCTAACTTGGCATTGGAGATGTTTAGGTAACTGTAAAATTGTAAACATTAATCATTATTCGACTAGGCCTATCTTAGGTAGGAAGGTATGTATATTTCGTCTTGAAAATTCATGTATGGTTTTACTTATTGTGTCGACGTTATTTATTTCAGTCGACACATGCCTGGAACGGCCAATTGTGCGAGTACGAAGCATACACACAAGCAATATAAAATTTAAAGTAAAGAACTGAGAGTACGAAAGAAACCTACTCAAGCACACAGCGAATAATGGAACATAAATCAGAAAAGGGGTTCATATAATTCGGCGGCTGCACAATGCGTAGCGTATAACTTAAGTCCCCGCAAAACGCACAATATGTGCGGAATGTTTACACACGGGTGTGGGATTAATAATTTAACCGTTATCGTTAGCACTTTAGTCTGAGCGTTAGCATTAGTTGCTGTCAAAAACCTTGCAGGCGTTTGCAGATGCGGAGATATAAGAAATTCAAGACCACATAATTTTGCAGTTTTATACAAACACATTTTCGGTTTATGAAAGTTTTTAAAGAAAGTTCTTGTTTTGCATTCCTCTGTGCAAGTAAACAGACTAGACGACAGTATCCATCTATCTACTTCATGTTAGACGGTGAACAAAATACAACGACTCCTAAAGCTAATGTCAAGATTCCGCACGATTACGCAGACGAGACGAAACTCGAAACGTTATATTAGAACGTGTTCTTTACACGAAGAGTATGCACAAATAGTCTGAGACTAAACACGACAGGTCTACTTTCACTCGAGTAAAGAAACTTGTGTAAAAAACAGTGGATGCATGAATGGTCCTATTTACTTGCGGCGTGACTTTGGAACAGAACCCTTTGTAAGCGTTTCAGCGGAGGCATGCTCAAAGGTACGCTCTAGGCAAGGCTCTTTAATTATTCGTGCATGGCATGGGGGCTGAGAGCAAGAAGGGACCAAGAAGGGACCAGTCAACGTATGTCCCAGATGTATGCCCTGAAAGGCAGGAATTGTTTGTTTGCCTGCGTCTCTGCATGCGACTACACTTTGTAAGGATATAAATATGAGCGGGAAGTGTTAGAAGTTAGAGTTGGTACAACGATTAAAAATATGTAGTGAATACCTGTAAGTAGATACTTTATAACTGTCAGATTACGTTAAGGCCTAAAGGTATTAACCATGAATGAAAAACGTGTTTGCATCGCGGGCATGGCAATTTATTTTTTCTTTTTTAAAGATGTAGCATGATAAAATAAATCAATCAAATATTAATTATTTACAGACGCACTAGGTACTTAGAAAGGAAAAAAACCAAAAAAGGATTTGGGCTCGTCCGGGATTTGAACCCGGGACCTCTCGCACCCTAAGCGAAAATCATACCCCTAGACCAACGAGCCGGTTGAAATACTGATCGAAAATGCTCTTTAAAACCAAATGAGATTGTGCAACTTTACAACGAATTAAAATTAATTTTTTATATTCAACAGTGATTGTTATTAACAAAAATCCACCGGGTAAGAATTAAAATAAATAACAATATTAGATCTCTGAATACTCCAAATACAAATGAGTGCTGACGCCATCTTTCGTGGAATAGCTGAACTAAAATTAATGTGCGTACAGTCAGCGACAACGGAGCCTGACCACCTTTAAGGTCAATTTTGTTTGCAGTGTCTTGGAGCAACTTTCGTTGGGCCCCGCCTTGCTTTTTTTCCTCCAATGGTCATTCACCCTCAACCATAACAATATGTATCTCAATGACAACCATAAACTTTTTTGAACCTATTCAAGTATTCAGTTATTTTTTTATTAGTTATGCAGTTGATCATAAAGTATTGTTTAGGAATAGTTTTGTTTTGTAGAAATAAAGTTACGAGATTGTGTAAGGAATTGGTTATAATTATACTCACTAATAAGTAATATTTTGACACTAGCTTTTGCCCACGGCTTCCCCCGCGTGGACGTAATTTTTGTTAACTTCGTGAGAGCGAGTGGTGAATGAACATAAATTTTCTCCAGATCCCTATCCCAAATCGGGCTATTCTGATTAGCAGTATATGACCCGGGATAAAAAGTAGCCTATGATGTTCCCCGTGACACAGGCTACCTGCATGCCAAATTTCATAAAGATTGGTCAAGGCGTTGAAGCGTGAAAAGGTAACAAACAAACAAACACATTTTCACATTTATAATATTAGTAAGGATTTTACAATTTAATTAAACTACTTATTAATGTAGACGGCAAATTATTTTTATAAAATCTATTCACTTGTCACAAGTAAATATTCGAATTTGATTTGGCTATTTGGCGATTTGGCTAATATTATAGCCGCGGTTCCTTAAACTCACAATTTCGCTGCGTTGCATTTGTGTAAGATTCACGAAATTCATAATGCAAAAGTTACTGACGAGTCATGGAATTGAAAACAATTTCTGGGAGTTACTAACGCGAGAATGTCACAAATGCAACGGATGCAACAGGAACTGACCAGCAGTGACCTGGCCTGGCTTATTCAACAAAAGGCCATAAAACAATTGTTTCACACAAAAAAAAGGTTGAAAAAGGTTTTGGTGTCTCTAATAGTATTGTAATTGGTCATCAGAATAATGGGCGGGTCTGGGCCTTCTAGCTGCTTGCAAGGAAGTTTGTTTTGAAAGTGGTCAGGCTTCGTTGTCGCTAATAGTACATAATAATGTCACATGGACTTCCTCGTTGCAGTTGTCAAAAATTTTGTACTAATTTAGTGAAAAATAAAGATACCTATTGAACATCTTAGTAGATAATTTGATTTACTTTTTAGCGTCAATGATGAATTAATTTAAAAAATTGAAGAAGTGATAGTAAACAAAAACAGTAAGGTTTTTTAAATTCCAGTTGGGCGGAGGGACAATTTAGAATTTAACCGCCTCCGTCGCGTAATGGCTAGTCCATTCAATTAACATCAGGAGGTCGCGGGTTCGATTCCCGGCGGATTCTAACTTTGTAAGACTCGGTTTGGTTGGTGGAAGGGCATATTATCTAGTCTTGTCGCGTTAACAGCATAGATATGTTCCGGCTTAAAGATAAGATAGCCAGTTCTCCATTGCATTGGGAAATCTTGGTAAGGCCGCTTCCATCTTTGGCATCATCGTCACTTACCAACAGGTGAATGATGCCAAGGGCTTATGTATAGTGATTTAAAAAAAAAGAAGATTTACTTAAAAAAATTACAATAAAAAAAAAGTAGTACAAAATTCGTCAATACGTTTTTTGATTTAAGTAGTATAAAGGTGTAAACAAATTAGTGTAGAACCCCATCAAACTGAACAAATTTTCCCAAGGAACCCATAGTAACTTCTCAAAAAAAAAACTTTGGACCTCCATAAAAAATGCACAAAGTTGATCGATTTGTATGGATGGAGTATTTTTTTGCGAATTCAGCAAATGCATAGAACAAAAGTTGCTCAGTGTGATGAGTTAACGGGACGTACACCAATTTTGTTTCTATACAGGATAAAGAAAAGCCCACTTTTTTGCAAACTAATGACTGCATATATAAAATGATCGGTTTAGGCATATAAGGTGAACGGTCTTCTTGAAGATTGTAAATTGCACAGACCACGGTCACGTATCCCAGTTAGAAGGTAGACTAGGTAAATCACTAAAAGGAGTGTATCCCTAGCGTGTTCTAAACAAACGTAGTTTCATCCTTATTTCAATATTAATCAGTTATGTAAACTTTGTAAACACGTTCTAGAAACTAATACCTGTGTTTGGTTTGTCGGATTTTCGTAAAAAAAATACAGAATTCCGTAAAAAAATACATTTATTTTGGAAAACCTGACAAACCACTGGTCACTTTTTAACCGACTTCAAAAAAGGAGGAGGTTTCTCATTTCGATCGTATATTTTTTTTATGTGTGTTCGCGGATAACGTCGTCGTTTATGAACCGATTTTGATGATTCTTTTTTTTGGAAAGGAGATATCCCAAGGGTGGTACCATGATAAGGAAACCAGGCTCTGATGATGGCATCCCAGAGAAATCGAGGGGAACCTTAGTTTCCTGTTTGAAGTCGGGTTTTTTTTGTTCAAAATTATAGCACTTACGCTACCTGTAATACAGCGGACTATATTTCACAGTTTATAGTTCCTAAATAAACTAAAGTCCCTAGTGTTCAAAATGTTTGACGCTAGTACGCGTAGGGGGATGCCCTTCGATTAGCACACTAGCGCCGCCATAGAAATAAATAATATACTCATTCTTATGGACTTTATTCGAAATCATTGAGTATTTTGAGCAAATAGGGGAGCAAACAACTATTAATTAATTGTTATTTTATAACTGTAAATACTTATTAGCAACAAGTATTTTTTTGCAACCTAACATTAACACAAGTGAGATGTATTAATCAGAGGAACTATTACACATTTTTCAATACAGTTGCTCGAAAAGTGGTCCTTTATGCCAGTCAAGTGTGCGCAAAATTGATTTTACCGCACAGGTGCTTTTACTTTACCACTTTTTTAATTTCTAGCTCGGAGAAACAAGACATTTCTAGCAAAAAATAATAATAACCAAAGATACAGAATCTTCTTAAGACTTTTGAAAGGATAATTTTAAAAGAGATAGGTAGTTCCTCCGACGTTAGTAGATAACGCAAGCTGTTTAAATTCTATTTGGGTTATATGTTTGTGAAGAAAAGAGAAAAAATATGAATGAAGTGGAACCGGTTACACCTAGGAATAGGTCATCTTTACCAAAGAGGTTAAGTACCTATCCCAAGCCGTATTGTAGTCTATTTAAGATAATAAAAAAAAACTTACGCATGCGTACGTGTGCTAGCTAAAATATGGCGCAATTTTCGTAAAACTGAATTGAGATGTTCTTGTTGTGAAGACTAATAAAATTAAGAAAAGTTAATAAAAAATATACTTATGTGTATGTATAAGAAAAAAAAAGTGAGATTACTCCTCGGACATTTAAAATAAGCCACAAGTCGTGTAAAATGAACTTTGGTTGCTGAAACCTTGATAGGTATGTACCTACCCCATGTATTTTGTTTTTCTGTCACGGTCGTTTTTTTATTTTATCTATTTTCTCACAACTGTATTGAAAAACTTCGTATGATACATGGGTGTAAAAGGAAATAACAAACTCGTGACGATGGTAAACCCTCGCCTGCGGCTCGGGCTCACAAATGTTACTCGTTTGTAATTGACCTTTTTACAACTTTTATTGTAGCATATGGTTTCCGTCGTAGTTGTCGAGTTCCTCACGCCACACACAAACAATGGTCCGAATCCAACACAAAGCTTTTCCAGCGAACTAACTGGAGCCGACAATATAGTTGCAGCAGCTCTTTTACACTGCGAGGTTGGTACAGCACTGATATGTTCACAATGGTTTGTTGTTGAATTAAGGTAATTTTGCAAAAATAAATAATCAATGACTTCGTTTAAAGTAAATTATTTATTTCTATTGGCGGCGCTAGTGTGCTAATCGAACCGCCTTAATATTTAATTAAGAACCAAAATAAATTTGTAAGTAGATGGCACTAGGAATATGTACACTCCTCTTAACAAAAAACTTTGACTGAAAAACATTTTCCAGAGGACGAAAAATATAACTGGAACTCTAAACTTAAGATTAATCTATACAGGGTGTAACCAAATTGGTGTATGTCCCGTTAACTGGGACTTCTACTCATCACACTGAACAACTTTTGTTCTACGACTTTGCTAAAACCGTAATTTTTTTTTACTCTGCATACAAACGGATCAGCTGATCGACCGACTTTGTGCATTTTAGTATGGAGGATCCAATTTTTTTTGAGAATTGACTATGGGTTCCTTGGAGAAAGTTGTTCAGTATGACGAGTAGAACCCCCAGTTAACGGGACCTACACCAAATTTGTTACACCCTGTATATTGTAATTAACGAGCAGTTTTCCGTGGCTTCGTCCCAGCGGATAACGGGGGGTGCGCGGTGCGCATTTATTTTAGACTATGTTGATCCTGAAGGTCTTTTCTAAATATTGGTGAAATGTTTTTTGAAATCGGATGAGTATTATACATATTATATTATCCAAACCCGAAACAAACCTTTCCTATTTATAATTTATATTATACAGGGTGTAACAAAATTGGTGTAGGTCCCGTTAACTCTTTCAGTCTTGGTGGTTAGCAGCGCTAACCACCTAAAATCTACCGTATTTTTAACGTTTTATTTTAAAAGGCACATATAGAAGGAAATTATTAACTTGAAAAAGTCCAAAAAAGTTAATTTAATATGTATTTCTGGATATATTTTTTTTTTTTTAAATTTTTTTTTTGAGGTTTAGATGTTAAATTATATAAACCAAATTATGTCATTATTACTGCCAATAAAAATCCGTGACGCAAAGGGTTAACTGGGAATTCTACTCATCATACTGAACAATGAAGGCAGAAGACTGCCTGAAGATGGTGTTCGAAACCGGTCGCTGGCGATATACTATATAACGTGTAGTTTTATTTAATTTCTGTGGAATTAGTGTAAATATTTACCAAAATGAGTCATAAAATGTTCCACCAAGAACCTACAATCAAAAGTATCAACTACATATATTTAACTCTTCATACAAATCGATCAGCTAATCGACCAATTTTGTGCATTTTTAAACGACTTCAAAAACGGAGGAGGTTCTATGTTCGACTGTATATTTTTTTTATGTATGTTCACCGATTTCTCCGTCAATTGTGGACCGATTTTCAAAATTCTTTTTTTATTCGAAAGAATATACTCCCGAGGGGATCCCATTGTCACCAAGTCAGGATCTGATGATTGGATCCCAGGGAAATCGGGACCAACCCTCAAATTACTCATTACCTAGGCACTTATTACGTGATTCATATGTTTTCTAAAGCTATTAAAATACTTGCGTCTGTTAGTCATCATCAAAATTTTGTGTTTCATTAACAGATACAGAGTCCTGTGACTTCCATCATCATCTCAGCAGATGGAGTTAATCGTCCATCATTAGCTCATCTGAATAACCTGAAAGAATATAACCTATCGGTCAATGCATACCTACGTATGTCATCATCATCATATCAGCCACAAATCGTCCACTGCTGTACAAAGGCCTCCCCCAAGGATTTCCACGACGACCGGTCCTGCGCTGCCCGCATCTATCGGCTTCCCGCGATCTTCACCGGGTCGTCGGTCCACCGCGTGGGAGGCCTGCCTACGCTACGTTTTCCGATGCGCGGTCGCCACTCGAGAACTTTACTGCCCCATCGGCCATCTGTTCTACGCGCTATGTGCCCTGCCCACTGCTACTTCAGTTTAACGATTCTGTGAGTTTTGTCGGTTACTTTAGTTCTTCTGCGGATCTCCTCGTTTCTGATTCGATCACGCAGAGAAACTCCGAGCATAGCGCTTCATTGCCCTTTGGGTGACCTTAAGCCTTCTTATGAGGCCCATAGTAAGCGACCATGTCTCAGTTCCGTAAGTCATCACTGGCAACACACACTGGTCAAAGACCTTTGTCTTGAGACACTGCGGTATTTGGGACGTGAAGATATTGCAAAGCTTCCCGAACTCTGCCCAGCCGAGTTGGATTCGTCGATTGATAAGATAACATTTATTCGACAAAAATACACACATAGAAAACATTGATCAGATTGATCTCTTTCTTGAAGTTGGACCTGCCTAGCTGGACTGTTTGTCCCAGGTATACATATTCGTCAACAACTTCCAGTGTAGAGTCTCCAACCTTTAGAGTGGTGGGTGCGACACGGACATTTAACATTACTTTCGTCTTGTCCATGTTCATTTTAAGGCCCACTTGTTGAGAGACTTTACTGAGGCCATCGAGCATTGTGCTTAGGTCTTCCATAGTCTCAGCCATGACCACGATATCGTCAGCGAATCGTAAGTGGGATATGTACTCGCCGTTGATATTGATGCCGAGTCCACCCCAGTCCAGAAGCTTAAAAACATCTTCCAAGGCGGCGGTGAATAGTTTCGGAGATATAACGTCTCCCTGTCTCACCCCTCGCTGCAACTGGATAGGTTTCGAGTTCTGATCCTGGAGGCGAACCGACATGGTGGCGTTTTCATACAGACACTTCAACACCTCGATGTATCGATGGTCAATTTTGCACCGCTGGAGAGACTATAGCACAGCCCAGGATTCGACTGAATCAAAGGCCTTCTCATAGTCCACAAACGCCAAGCATAGTGGCTGATTGTACTCTTCGGTCTTCTGTATAATCTGCCGCAGCGTATGTATGTGGTCTATGGTACTAAAGCTTTTTTTCGGAAACCGGCATGTTCGGGAGGCTGGAAGTCGTCAAACCTGCGTGCGAGACGATTCGTAATGACTCTCGAAAACAGCTTGTAGACATGGCGCACCTACGTATGTATCAATCTATAATATTGAAAGAATTTTCCTCCACGTCCTAACCGTTAAGGTTCCTTCATCAGCTTATCAACTGTTGGTTAATGTTGTGTATTTAAGTATAACAATATTATTTTATACTTTTGAGTGAATTTCATTTTGAAGTCGGTTTTTAGTTTTTTTAATCTTTTTTTTATTGTATGGAGGGTTCAATTTTTTTTCGAGAATTGACTATGGTTTCCTTGGAGAAAATAGTTCAGTTTGATGAGTAGAAGCTCCAGTATTACGGGACCTACACCAATTTTGTTACACCCTGTATAAGTGAGCTAGTTCTCGATTGATAAGCGCTCTTTTCATTCATAGCTCTACTTACCGAGCTCAGCCATGTCAGTAGGTCACAGCTAACGTATCGGGAATGCCAATACGACGACGGTTCCATCGGGACCCGACACGACACCCGTATACCATTCTGCATTGCACGCAAGGGACCATTAATCCAAATGGGGTAAGTAGGCTTTGAGCCTTAGCTTACACCTAATAGGCCGAATTATCCAATCGGTCAGTTATTTGGAACAATAATGCTCCAATGTAATATTTGACTACTTTTTATTCGAATGTTAGTTCACTTATTTACTAGCTAATTTGATTTTTTCTGATTTTAGAATAGTAGGTAGGTATATTATGCTACTAGTGATTAAAGGACGGATTTAAAGCGAGGGGCCATAAATGAATAACGAGCAAGTGAAGGATTCTAACGACTGAATCACGACCGCAGGGAGTGAGTCATGATGATTGATGACTCGCTACGCTCGTGATTCGAGTATTAGAATCCTGAGTGATGCGAGTGATTCATGGCCCTTGATATAAATCCGTTTCATTCAAGAGTTGCATACTATACTTTATACCATGACTCCGAGAAAAAGAAACATTTAAGTAATTATAAACATATAATAAAGAAAAAAGAAAGGTTAAAAATAATTAAAATTATCTTTGAAATTGGAACAATTATGTACTAAAATTAACAGTAATTTTCTTTGTTTACGTACAACTTATAGTATTCAAAATAGCGCCCATTTACTAATGAAATGATATCAAAGAACACAAAACAGTTTTTATTCTAATGCTAAACTCCTTGTCGAAAATGTCGAACAATCAAATCTCGAGGAGTTATGTGCACAAGGAGATGTCAAATATTCCTTGGACAAAGAGTTTGTATCGAGTATTTTTTTCGCAAGGAGGTTGTATAGAATTGAGATGGAGGTCGATTATATTATTGGTGTGTCCTAAATTCAAACACCAAAATAGTGATTAAAATAGCTTTTAATTCACTGTTTTGGCGGCTTGACTATTCAAACTTGCCAAGTTACCATTAATTAGCACAGAACATAACAAATTTTCTTTTGAGCTAAGCCGCGGACAGGCGGACAGACAGACATGGCGAATAGGTTCCTTTTTGACTTCGGAACCCTAATAACTAATCTGTGTAAGGATACGGACAACTGTGTAACAGCAGAGTGAGGATTACAGGCAGTGGCGAATCCGGGCAGGGGGGGGGGCTTCTGCCCCTCACCTTAGCCCCTCCCCTCCATATAAGTGACAGAACTAGATTACTAAATAAGCTTAGTAGTTTATAAAAAAAACTGTTATTTTTTTAAAGAATTTATAAACTTGACGTAATTTAGATAATATGTAAATCATTTCTAAAATGTTCATTTTGCTTTATAACCCCTCTTATAGAGGACATTATCAAAAACGGTACCTAAATAGGATGTGTAAGTATACGGTCAACTGTGTAACAGAGTGGGGATTACAGGCAGTGGTGAATCCGGAGTAGGGGGGGGGGGCTTTTGCCCCTTACCTTAGCCCCCCCGCCCGACCCTAAAGAGACAGAACAAGAATACTAAATAAGCTTAGTAGTTTATAAAGAAAACTGTTACCTCTGTCTATAATAAGTACTTTTTTTTTAAATTAAAAACTTAAGTGCGTTTGGCTGCACCTCACCTGGTGGCAAGTGCCGATGACACGCAAGCTCAAATAGTGCCTATTCACTCTCTTCTTGCAGATTCCTAAATTACACGAATCAGGGAATACAGACGCCGGCAGGTTCCACTCCTTAGCAATTAGCATAATGAACGAAGAAGCAAACCGCTTGGTGCGTAAAGGTGAAACAATAACGAAAAAGGGGTGGAATGGCCCTCAGCGCCTGGTCGTCCCATGACGAAATGAAATGGAGAATGAGGTCGTGAAGCTCTCTGAAATGAATCCTGTAGAACACCGATAGACAGGCGACTTTGCAGCGATACTCGAGGCTTGGGAGCCTGTCTGATACAAGTTCCTCGTCGCCAATGAGTCTCCTAGCGCGTCGGTGGATAGAATCTAAGGCATCTAGCTGGTAACGAGCCGTTCTGTCCTATAAGTAAGAGCAGTACTCCATACATTACCGAACTTAGCTTGGTATAAAATTAGAAGCTACTTCACGTAAAGTCTCACCTTCGAGAGAATACCAAGCTTTTTGGCAGCCGTTTTTGCCATGGATTTTTTTTTATAAAAAGTTGATTGCGTTTGATTATATCTCACCTGATGGTAAGTGACATAATGTAGCTCCCGAAATTCAGATCGGATGTTAAATCTACGCCAAGGAGCTCAAGATGGTCCGGGGTCTGGATAGATTCATCTCGGAAAGTAGAAGTTTGGGTAAAAGGACTCCTTCTCTCACTCAATGAATAGACACGCCTTCGTTTTAGAGGCATTCAACCTAACAAGATTGGCATCACCCCAGTCAGAGACTGCCGTGAGTGTAAGGTTCACGCGCTCAATCAGGGCCTCTCTCTGAACAGTATATCCGGACCCCTATAGCTCAAGCACTAGACAAGTATCTCTCCGCAACTATGCTGTCGTCTGCATACCCAAATATACCGGGTTTCAGCAGATCGTTAATATGTAGCAAAAACAAAGTTGCGGAGAGAACTGGGCCCTGAGGTACCCCGGCGTCAATTGATAATAGGTTAGACGAGCAGCCATCGACGACCAATCGAATGAACCGTTCCCTCAGGAAGTTAGATATCCAGTTGCACATACCAGTAGGTATACACTTACCAATAAGGCTAGCATGACAGACCCTATCAAATGCCTTGGAGATATCGAGAGATACGGCGAGAGCTTCACCATGCTTGTCTATGGATTCACCCCGTACATGCGTATAGCATACACTAGAAGATCTCCCGTTGACCGACCCCGGCGAAAGCTATAGTGACGGTCACTCAGGAGGTCATGTCTTCTAGGTATGCTAAGAGGCGGGTGTTCAATACACGCTCCATAATCTTACTGAGTATGGAGGTGATTGCAATAGGTCGTGCACTACCACACAGACCGAAGTGTTTATAATATATTTATGTTTGTTTACGCAACAGCTTTTAGTTTGTAAAATAAAACACGTAATAATTCGTATACCTAATTCATAATGGAACGTACCCATATTACGTGACTAATTTTAGCCAATTCCGACACCCTCCCCTACCAATGAATTCTGGATTCGCCACTGATTGCAAGAAATTGATAAATACTGACAAATAAATCCCAGATATGTACTTCTAAAAAGTTAGTAGAGATCGACGGTGTGACCATTTCCTAATAGGTTCCATGCAAGACTACTCTCTTTCAAAAAAGTATTTTCTGCATGGCAACAAAAATATATAATAAAATTCCCAGAAACATCCGGGATTCTAACAACTTTAACACTGTTAAAACTGGTCTTATTTTTTTATTGATAAAATATAGGTACTATAATATAAATGAGTTTCTAAATGATAAAATGGAAGTACCTAACTCGGCCACAATCTACATCTACGGACTCGACTTTATGATGGTCACGATCCCCAACCCCTGGGGTTACGACTTAGAAGAAGAAGAAATGATAAAATTGATAAATAATGATTTTTACCTTGACATTATTATTATATTTTTATGCTTATTCTCATTTTAATTTAATACAAATTTTTGAACATGTTTGACCAGACTGGTGAACTTAATGTAAATTCAATTTGTACACAACTAAAATATTTGTATGCTTTTTAGCAGAACGTACAGACAGGCACTAAATTTATTCTTTGTAACACCTTTATACCGTCGAATGTTACACAAATAAATAATTTTGTATTGTACAAGACTGTTTGACTGGATTTTGCCACTTAAAAGTATAAAGCTTCTAATAAATTAGGTATGTAAATATCCTTTTTTGCAAACCAGAAAAACATTGCAATAACTTAATTTAAATATGTACAGTGCAAAGGCGGCCTTATCGCTTGTAGCGATTTCTTCCAGGAAACCTCAAAGTAACCAAGTAATTAGGGCGAGCGAAACGAGCCCTTATAATAATCCCACAACCTGTAAATTTTTGTGGCACACTTTACGAAAAAACTATCACACCTCTAAACGTTAGTTACTAATATAAACATAAACTGTGCCTCTAGATTTGAAATTCAAATTCATCAGTTTAATTAAAATTAAAATCCGCGACTGCATAAAACATTACCGATCTTTATTGGCCAGTCGGGTAAAAATGTGTCCTACCTATGTCACTCACGGGATCAAGATGAATCTAACGACATCTCGCACTCTAAAATCCATCAAGCCGTTTAGGCTACAGGCAAAGTATATAATATTAGTACTAACATACAGTATGGACCGTTTATCGCTTCATGCGTAGAGCCACGGGCTGTCTGTGGTTTCTACGGAATGAAAATCTCCATTGCGATTTAGAGCTCCCCACCATAGCTCAATACTTGAAGCAGGCATCCATCCGATACTTCAAGTCTGCCAAACACTACCCCAACCCCCTACTCGTAAGCGCCGCCGCTTACGAGCTGCCCGCGAACCCCATTTGCGTAATACGACACCCCAGACATGTACTCACTGACCCCGACGACCCGACCACGCTAGCCGTAGCTGCCCTGACCCCGCCCCCTAACCCACAGAGAAACACTGCACCGACATTCTGCCCTCGCCGGCGAGGGCGGCGTCCCCCCGCTTCTGGCGCTTACCAGCGCTACCGGCATATACCAGGCCGCTTCTCTCCGATCCTCCCACGTCCAAGCAACGACCTAAGCCGAGGTCCGTGCCCCCCTGGGCGCCCTTAGGCAGTTGCATCTTTTTACTAGGTTGAGTGCCTTCCGTACTTGCTTCCCCTGCCCGGTGAAGTTGTAAAGGCCCCAGCGGCCAACAACAAGCTTGTCCTTTCGAAGAAAAAAAAACAATATGGACACTCCCTACCGCTCTCTAAATTGCGACCTCACCTCACCCCCTCGTTACCCAGGATGATTCAGATTGGTTACAGTTTGGTTCTCAAACGTCACCGTGAATTTCACCGTGATTTTGTTTGCTCCGTCATTTGATTTCAGAAATGTCATTTCACAACCGTTTGTATGCAGTGTCCGGGGTGTGCTACAGGCTCAGCCAAAGAAACAGACATACATACTACCAATATACATGCACCCAAAAATCATTACGCTCCTTTTTGGGGCAGACGCGTAAAAATTGATACCTACCTAAAATCAGTAGTGTTGTGCGTGCAATGATTGTTCTGCCTAAAAGATTGTTAAAACCGATTTGGCAACACTTGGTTGGGCATAATAATATAATTGCTTTGTAGATAGGTACAGACTTGAAAAATGTTCACACAAGGCTTTCATGATCGACAAAAATACGGGCTCGTCCGGGATTTGAACCCGGGACCTCTCGCACCCAAAGCGAGAATCATACCCCTAGACCAACGAGCCGTTGTTGGAGGCGGCGAATTTTGTGTTCGCCATACTTGACGCAAACTCGGACGGCGCAAGAGTGCGTCACGTACCTACAGCTCGGGTCACTCGCGATAAGGCCTTCGGTGAAAGGAAGCAAGCGTTCTTCATAATAATCAGGTATAATATAAGCATCATAATAATATATAGGATTAATACAACCATTTTAAGTACCTATATCGTGGTAAGGGTACTTTGATAGGTAATTAATAGGAAATTATTTGATTTAAGTACATAGGTTTATATAACAAGGCTTTGCCATAGTGAACATCGATTTTTTTTTGACATGTAGTTTCGACGTTTACCTCTTACATCTTAACTTACATTACATACATACTTATACAACCTTTTTATCCAGAGATCCCTATATGGCATACATATCTCTGTGTTATTCTATTTTTTTATTCACAGTTGGTGATCATCTCACCTGATGGTAAGTAACCATTATGCCGATTCTTGTATAATATTTATCATAATAATAATTAATTAGTAAAAAAAATATGTGTGTGTGTCAGCTCCGACGCACGACTGGTGTTTACTCCTTACTATTGATTATAAATGTGCTGGGGGATGGCGGCTATTTTTTTCAATTTTGACAACGGATTCGTGATTAGGGACCTCAGATGACACTTTGGAAACAATCGGCCCAGTAACTAAAAAAATCAAAATGGCGGCCACTTTTTTCATTTCTGACAACGGATTCGTTATAAGAGACTTCAGATATCGATTTTGGAAGCATTCGGTCCAGTAACTAAAAAAATCATAATGGCGGTCACTTTTTAAATTCTGACAACGGATTCGTGATAAGGGAGATCAAGGACCCTCAGATATAGATTTTTGGAAGCAAAGGTCCAGTAAATAAAAAAAAACAAAATGGCGACCACTTTTTTCAATTCTGACAACGAATTCGTTATAAGGGACTTCAGGGACCCCTAATATCGATTTTGGAAGCATTCCGTCCAGTAACTAAAAATTTCAAAATGGCGGCCCTTTTTGTTCAATTCTGGCAACGGTTTCGTGATAAGGATCCTCAGGGACTCTCCAGATATCGATTTTGGAAGCAAGCGGTCCAGTAACTATAAAGTTCAAAATGGCGGCCACTTTTTTCAATTCTGACAAGACAAATCTAACGAAATTACTTCCTAATTCATCAAACCGTTTAGGCTACAAGACATTCCAAAGAAATAAACATACATATATATACATTCATACACCCAAATAAGTTGCGCACAAAACTAATAAATAACTTTACTATACAACTAACGCATAACGTCTGATTTTACTTCCCATTAATTTTCATACCCCGGGCTTACTCGTATATATGAAAATCAATTCTTAACAATTTCTTAACAAGTACGGTTATGTAGTTTTTTTTAAAATAAAAATTTGAGTGCGTTTGGCTGCACCTCACCTGATGGTAAGTGCCGATGCAGCCGAGGATGTGACATGCAAGCTCAAATAGTGCCTATTCACTCTCGTCTTGAAGATTCCTAAATTGTACGAATCGGGGAATACAGACGCCGGAAGGGAATTCCACTCCTTGGCCGTTCGCATGATGAACGAAGACGCAAAACGCTTCGTGCGTAAAGGTGGAACATTGACGACAAAGGGATGGAACCGCCCTCCGCGCCTGGTCGTCCGATGATGAAATGGAGAGGGGGGAATGAGGTTGTGAAGCTCCAGGGCACACTCTCCGAATTGAATCCTGTAGAACACCGATAGACAGGCGACTTTGCGGCGATGCTCGAGGCTTTGGAGCCTGTTTGATACAAGTTCCTCGTCGCCGATGAGTCTCCTAGCGCCAAGAATCCAAGGCATCTAGCTGATAACGAGCCGATCCGTCCCATAAGTGAGAGCAGTACTCCATACATGACCAAACTTGAGCTTGGCATAATATTAGAAGCTGCTCTGGTGTGAAGTAAAGTCTCACCTTCGAGAGGATACCAAGCTTTTTGGCTGCAGTTTTTGCCTTAACCAACGTAAACTCCAAAAATCCTTTCTTACAGCACTTACTTAATCCTTTCTTAGAGTATATCCTAGTATCTCATGTGTGGTATATCTACGATTTCCATGAACAACATTCAGTTGTTTGGCTGTGCGATGTCTGCCTATTGATCAATCACGCAACTCTCGTAGCATAGCTATCGCCTGTGCTGAATCGCTTCTAAAAGTCCATTGGCATAAGCTAGTCTTGGGGTGGAGACTGCGTTCAGACAAACGCTAATCGGCTCGGGCAAGGTAGACCGAAGACACATAAAGAAAGCTCAATAGATGCGCAGGCCGAAGATCGTAACAGTGTGGACTACATACGGGCTGACGACGATGATGATAAATATAAGCATCCGATATGAATAGTCACACTAAAAAAAGAGCAGTTTTAAATTACTAAATCCCTTTGGCGAATTTTTTTGTGACCCTGACATAGGTTTTAAACGGTGTGTTTCAATAAAATTAAACGTCACGTAACAATAATCTTTGTCGAATCATTATTTTACAAACTTCAACAATGTTACTAGTTTTCTATGTACGCAGCGTTAAGTTTTATTTTAATTACTAACTTAACGTTAGAATTCACTTTCTATCATACCGATCGAAAGGCTTCATCATAAGGATTATTTTTTGCTAAATAACATAGTGTCAGAAACAAAAGGAAGGGAGCGAAATAATCAAAAGAGTGCGACTTTGTATTCAACAGAATAGGACTCATTTTGAGCATTTGTTAAATTAAATTGATTAATCTATTATATAAAAATGAATCGCAAAATGTGTTGGTAAGCGCATAACTCGAGAACGGCTGGACCGATTTCGCTAATTCTTTTTTTGTCGAGTTCGTTATTGTCAGGAGCAGGTTCTTATGTAGGGTAGGGTAGGGTAGGGTAGGCTAGTGTAGTGTAGGGTAGTGTAGGGTAGGGTAGGGTAGGGTAGTGTAGGGTAGGGTAGGGTTGGGTAGTGTAGGGTAGGGTAGGGTAGAGTAGTGTAGGGTAGTGTAGTGTAGTGTATGTAGGGTAGGGTAGTGTAGGGTAGTGTAGGGTAGTGTAGGGTAGGGTAGTGTAGGGTAGGGTAGTGTAGTGTAGGGTAGAGTAGTGTATGGTAGGGTAGTGTAGTGTAGTGTAGTGTAGTGTAGTGTAGTGTAGTGTAGGGTAGAGTAGTGTAGGGTAGGGTAGTGTAGTGTAGGGTAGTGTAGTGTAGTGTAGGGTAGGGTAGGTTAGGGCAGTGTAATGTAATGTAAGGCGGTACGTAGTTCGCTGGGACAGCTAGTTTTGAAATAAAAATGTTAAAATTCATGGTCTTCCTTACTACAAAACTGTTTACCTCAGGTCAGGCAGGATACCTTAAACAGTTTTTCTAGGTCCAATCATCATCATCACATCGGCCGAAGGACTTCTACTCTAGGACAAAGGCCTTCCTCAAGGATTTCCACGACGACCGGTTCTGCGCTGCCCGCATCCAGCGGCTTCCCGCGACCTTCACCAGGTCATTGGTTCACCGAGTGGAAGGCATGTCTACGTTACTGTTCTACGAGCTATGTGCCCCGCCTACTACTACTTAAGTTTTGCTTCTAGATTCAATAGTTAAGAAATATCAGGGTCACATTTTTAACTACTTTGACGAACTATCTTGGGAACGGCATATCTCTAAAAAATATGTTGGTAGAAAGCACTACTTCATTCAAAGAGATCAATTTAATGATACTCCATATTAGATGGGCGGTGGGTTAAATAAAACCCAAATATTTGACTTTTGAAAAACCCGGTTTTTACTCAAACCACCCGGTTTATCCCATTTCATCCCAAATTGTGGGTTAAACTTTAAACTATTAAAAGGCATTATGTTGTCAAAGTAAGTATGACTTTTACTCTTTAGTTTTCTTTTCAAATGATATACCTGTATTTGATTGTAACTCGTAATGTACAACTATGATATTATCCAAATTAAAATGATTTTGTCGGGATTTAAGATTAATAAAGTATAACTCGAAGGTTGTGTGTGAAGTCGACCAACCCGCACTGGGCCCGCGTGGTCGACTAAGGCCTAATCGCCCTGATTCAGGGTAGGCTCGAGCCCCTCGGTGGGGACGTATATGAGCTGATATAATATAAAGAATAATATAACTATTATTATAATTAATCAATGGAAGTTAATCCAAAATATACTATTTTTATAATTAATCAATGGAAGTTAATCCAAAATACAGGGTTCTATCAGGTTATCATGATACATATCACGGTATATAGGTCGCGCCAAACTTTAATACGGCTCTGAAGTTGTTCCCAAGACGCGTCGCAGTAGCAAACTTTGGGTGTGAGTAGGACGTAAAGGTTATACCGGCGCACAGTTCAGATCAGCAATAAAGTTTGACGCAAACGGTACCATGATGTAACGGCGAAGTCTTACGGTGAAGGAAAACATTGTGAGGAAACCTGCACACGCCTGCGAAGAAACTCGAACGTTGTGTGTGAAGTCGACCAACCCGCACCGGGCCTGCGTGGTCGACTAAGGCCCGATCGCCCTAATTCAAGTTAGGCTCGAGCCTCTCGTTGGGGACATATTACATGAGCTGATGGATGATACCATGATATTCACCCTTGTATATAGAATAGAACAACGGTGGCGTAACCAACAGGGCTGTTACGTCCTGTCCGGGAGGTCGCGGTTCAAATCCTGCCACATACCAATGTGTTTTCTAATTTCGATTTCATGTGTACGTTTATCCGACGCTCTTACGACGAAGGAAAACATCGTGAGGAAACCTGCACACGCCTGCAAAGAAATTCGAAGGTTATGTGTGAAGTCTACCAACCAGCACTGGGCCCGCGTGTTCGACTAAAGCCAGATAGCCCTAATTCAGGGTAAGTTCGATACCCTCGGTGGGGACGTATTTGAGCTGATATGATGATTGAATAGATCAGTTGTTTTAATTTTAGGTTATTAGTTACGAAAAAACATTCTGTAAACACTTGTTTCCACCATATAGAAGAAGTCACTCAATATGGTGCAATTTTCTCGCAAACTCTTGGTTTCATCACTAAAACCTTAATTAACAAAGTTGTATATAATTTTACACCAAACTATTTTGTCCCGGACATTTTTTCAATAACAGATGGTAAGCCCTTGGCAATTTTCCGTTACCCTTTTAGTATTTGAGTTATATTAGAAAAAAATAAGTTACATTAAGTTATTTTTTTAAACTGGTCGCCATTTTGTTTTTACCCGACTGCGCCACAAGGAGGGTTAGGTACGTTTTTCGATATACATATATATTTAGTTTTTTCTTTGGCACGCTCTGTAGCCTTAACGGCTTGATGGATTTTAGAGTGCGAGATATCGTTACACCCATCTTGATCCCGTTAGTGAGAGAGGATACAATTTTACCCGACTGGCCAAATCAGGGGTTCAGTTTTGATCTCTTTGAATGAAAGAGTGCTTTCTACCAACATATTTTTCAGAAATATGCCGTTCCCAAGATAGTTCGTCAAAGTAGTTAAAAATGTGACCATGGTATTTCTTAACTATTGAATCTAGACGCAAGCCATGCTCGGAGTTTCTCTGCGTGATCGAATCAGAAACGAGGAGATCGTTAAAGCTCTCAGAATTGCCAAACTTAAGTGGCAGTAGGCGGGGCACATAGGTCGTAGAACAGTAGCGTAGACATGTCTTCTACTCGGTGAACCAATGACCTGGTAAAGGTCGCGGGAAGCCGCTGGATGCGGGCAGCGCAGAACCGGTCGTCGTGGAAATCCTTGAGGAAGGCCTTTGTCCTAGATATGATGATGATGATGATTGTTAAAAAAAAAAAACTGTTTAAGGTATCCTGCCTGACCTGAGATAAACAGTTTTGTAGTAAGGAAGACCATGAATTTTGACATTTTTAATTCAAGATTAATCAATTTAATTTAACAAATGCTCAAAATGAGTCCTATTCTGTTGAATACAAAGTCGCACTCTTTTGATTATTTCGCTCCCTTCCTTTTATTTCTGACACTATGTTATTTAGCAAAAAATAATCCTTATGATGAAGCCTTTCGATCGGTATGATAAAGCTACAGTGTAATTTATTTTCTCGTGTAGCGGGTTCGATTCCCGGTTCAACCATGTAATTATTAAAAAAATCTATGAATGCGGTTTAAATTGTTTTTTAAATTAAAATACTGTTTTCTTTCAGTAAAATGCTATCTACAATATTCAAGGTACTTTCCCTCAATGTGCCATAGCCGTGGGACGCGCTGTAATAGGTTCTGATTTTTATATGGGGATTCGTGGATTCGTACATACCTACTATTAGTAGCGAACTAAGATATTCGTAACAACACAACGACCCATAGCTTCTCTATACCCACATCCTGGTTTGGGCGAGCGCTTCCACACACGGGAGGCTAAGTCTGAACTGGTGGGGAACTTATCTAATTAGTATATCTACTTACTTAGGTAAGATAGTATTGGGCATACGCGTAGGTACCTTTTTAATAACTCCACTCTTCCCCTATCAGAAATTGGAATAATCATGCAAAGTTCCGACCACGAAAAGCAAAAAAGTTCTAAAAATCAGTAAAAGTCTACTAACACATTACTGCCATCTATGCATAGCTGCTGAACTTTTATCATGAATAAGAACATTTATACTTTGGCCACTCAACAATAGATGGCGCTGCAAAAAAAGTGTCAAAACCCTAACCTATCTAAATTTTTGGCGCACTATTCCATAACTGCCGTCTGTCGTATCAAAGACTGGGCGGTAGGATAAATAACCGGAGGTTCGTCCAGTCATAACAAAAATTTATCTAAGATATGTGAGATTGCTATTTTACAGTTTTCAATCTATGTGTCGAATTGAATAGGGGAGGGGAGAGACACTTGCTTTTTACCGGACGAACCTCTAGTTACATCTCAAAAATGCGGCAATTATTAAAAAAAAGATGAAAATTAATTTGTTAAAAAAAATCATTTGTCTACTCATTGACAGATGGCGCTGAAATCTTAATTAGACGATTGAAACCTTCTTGGTTCACTTACCCATGACTCCCAGCTGTTGGGGCGACAGCGGCGCAGCGTCCCCGCCCCCCGATCCGATGGAGCCCGACGCCAGGGACAGTCGTTCACTAAAACCAAGTGGGCTACTCCGACCACCACTACTTGCTACTGATCCCATTCCTGAAATACCATAACAACTAATTAACACAAGACTACCTTATGTTATGAGACTAACTTTGGAAAACGCTGAAAAACTTGTAACCATATATATGACTAAATTAAACAACTTTTTACGCCATAAAAATGTATATGTTGTACTTAATATACCTGATGTTATGGTTAAGTTTATACCTAATAGGGATGAGGAATGCTAGTCATCTGAGTTACTTTTTATCATCTGTCAAAAACGACTTTTGTTCTAAAAATGTTAGAAATACCTAGGCGTGACGTCGAAGTTTAGCAACGTCATATATGTACTCATTTTGTGATTTTGGTGAATTTAAAATCGAAGACTTGATTGAAAACAAAACAAGTAAGATTTTCCGAACTTTAAGTAGGAGGGAAATTTAGTGATCAAGAGTTCATAATTTATTTCTGATGCTGTCGTCATCCCTATTGTCCTAATGTGTCAATTCGACATAACTGAATTTCTCGGAGACTAAAGCTCAAACATTTTATTTTAAATTACCAAATATGTAATAGATGGTAGTAAGTGTTTCGGTTTTTACTTTATTGGCCCATTGCATGGTACGTACGTACGTACCTACGTAGTAGACTAGAGTAGAGGAAGTATTGTTATCGCGAAAAAAAGTTTTCCCAATTTTCGTGAAAATTGTTCTGATATCATTAACAAATACACAAATACCGAACATCTCAATTGCGTCCGTCCGTCATGCTAGACTTTGGAGGCTAATTCTTTAGTCTGTTTAGAACTTGAGAATTTTAAGTATTTCATTGAGGGATTATCAAAAGTTTCTTCGTACCATCAAACCAAGAATAGCTGCCATACAACAAAAACTGAGTGTTTTTCTTCTCAAAAACGGGTCTAACGATTTTGATGAAACTTTGCACATTGTAGTTGCTTATGTTTGTATATTACCTACAAATGAAATTAAAACTTGCGGGTTACTCACAAATGGTTGGAGCTATTGAATCGTCAAAGGAATAAGTTTAATATATTTGGTCTTGCAACATGAATTTATTAAAAATTCACACAAAAAAATATAATAAAATTGTCGAGAAAGTTTTGTGCAGGCTGCTGATCAGTTTATTTATATTTCAAATCGGTGACGCTTTTATATAGAAAGTATTATTTTGTGTTTATTTTTACGCTGCTCAGATGGAGCGCATCGTATGAAACAGTCCACAAATATTAAATTCTTCTGTGTAACAGTTTCATCGGATCGCGCTCCATGGCTCCAATATCAGCTTTATTTTATGTACCTTTGCTCAACATTTGTATCGACGCGCATTAAGTAATTTTACGTTACTTAGCACCATAAGTGGGTTTACTATTGGATCCAAAAGAACTATTTTCCCAGCTTCACACCAAACAGACTAGGTACTTGGACAAATACACCAGCGGTTGTTTGACAGGAGATAAGGATAGATATAATTAACAAATAGATATGTTAGACTGAAAGAGAGAACAGTGCAACTACACTTCTGTGAGCAAAAAGGGTGACTACATTAAATGTAAAATAAATCTAAGTTTTGAAAGTTTTTGACCAAGTGACCATGAATCTTATTCTGGCAAAATTGATATTACATTTAGTCCCTACATTTATAATATGTATTTTTTTTTTAAATATATATGTTACATCAAAATAAAGCAACCTAGGGATTATTGATAATTTTGCAAGATTTGTATTATATGGTAAATGTTTAAAAATGATTTCCATTATTTTCAGTTCCTTTAAAACTACTAATACATACAAAAAAATACAAAACGAACCTCCACTAGGACTTCTCATCCTAGACATTCTTTTGTTGATTGCTCTCTGAATTCTTGGGTTTATGATGGGCTTAGCTCGCTTCCTTGCTAAGTACCTGGACAGTATTCCAACTGCCAGAGCACTGGTACCAACAACTCCGATGCTCCATAGCACTACCTGAAATATTATTATTATTCTTTGTTAGCAATCCATAAATGTGTTTCTGTGATCTATGGTCCGCACTGCAAGAGCACAGGGCACAGGACTCTTACCAAACTCAGGGAGTTTAAGCCATAAGCCAAACATACACACACAGGGGCCAAGTGGGGTTGGTGGAGATTGTAGGCCTACTGGCTAGTGCTGTCAGATGTTTTTCACGCTGTCCCCTATAAGACATCTGACATGGCTTAACAACTGTCACCTTATGATACTGGCACCAAAGTGTTAACATGCCTTGTGAAAAAAAGAAACAGTTAAGAAAAATGCTACTAACAGTCAAATACATATGGCTGTACTTTAGGTCTGTTAACCTATGCGATTGACCCAACCATGCAAGTAACACTGAACTGCAACTGCATCTTATGTTATTAATTTTTATTATATTGTAATAAGAGAGCACTTTATAGCCGATGTGGTGTTTTAAAGTAGTCCAAGTCCACACTAAGGTACTCTGCACTAAGTAGGATTGTCTTTGCATCATTTGTCAAGTCTGTTTTTAAAACAATCACATACGAGACAGGAACTCAAGTAATATTGCTTAAAGAAACTATTGTGTCAAGGTTAGAGGAAAGAGAAGAAAGGGTTAACATCAAAGTAAGAGTGTAACACAAATACTTAGCATGCAAAAGAGCAGCATGAGATAGCACTTTAGACATCAACATGACGCACACAAGGTCATGATGGACAAGCTATATAAGTTGATCTATGAAATTAAGAATTCACTTGTACGAGTTTACTTATAAAATATTTTCGGAATAACTTTATTAAACATCAACGAGGTCCTAAATGTACATCTTATGACCATTATAAGTTGATACAAAATTAATTTATAATATTTAAATAAATATTTATTGATAACTGTTTATCTTTTATTGAACTATACCTACTTTTGTTGTTTCCACATCAAATATCAGCACAATTATAAATTTAAAAGTTTTTTTTCTCGGAAAACACAGATCGATGACTTTGGACGGGACGAGTTTAGAGTGGAGTTTAGGCGGCTATTATATGTGCAAAGTTTAAAATTATCAACAGAGCTGCGCCTTTGTATTTCACTTCTCATTGGGGTAAGTTTTCTGTGAAAAGTATGATTTAAACCATTTTGTTCCGTGTATGTTTACCTTTTGGGAGGTTGTCAAATTCATGTCCCCAAATGAAAAGCCTTGACGCCAATGCTTCAGCTTATTGAGCAAAGGACTTGCGTATATCATGTGCTGCATTGTTTCACTAATTGTTTTTAATTATTGGTGAATCTCTCAAAAAACTTAGGTTATCCGTCGAGTCCGAATTATACAATTCTAAGTCTATGAAACATAAAAATTAATGTATTGCTTGAGAAGCATTAACTAGTTTTTTAAACAGTCTTTACAGCCTTTCTTGAATTCCAAATTGAATATTCCCGGTGTCTGATAATGATAAATATTTCGCTTTTCTGCTCCAAGGTCTAGAAAATGACATTGACATATTGACAATATGCAGGGCTGCCATTTTATTTTTGGAGGATATTGTACAATAGGGCAATAAAATCGTACACCCATACAAAACATAGAAAACAATTTCATTTAAAAAATCGTATCCCATACAATTGAACAAAAATTTAGTACTGCTATATGATCGTACTAATACGATTTAAATCATACATCTGGCAGCCCTGAAAATATAGTATTTTGACATTTTAGGGAACGTTCAGGATCTCAGAGCAATAACTAAAGCAAACTATGCTTTAGTTATTGCTCTGTGGTTCAGATGTAGATTAATTAGTTTTTGATGCTGGTTCTACACTCCCGTCGGGCGTGGCTAGTTAGGCGAGGTAACAACTCGGAGAAATAAGACTGGAGTAGTATTTACAGGCGATACACCTCTGTCGAAAAATTGAGGTCCCAAAAGTATAAACGTTTATATACCCCTCTAGTAGATGCCTGCAGCTTCGCCCGCACAGATCCCGTATTTTGCCGTTCCCGTGGGAATTTCCCAAAATCCTTTCTAAAAGGATGCCCACGTGCTAATTGTTGTCTGTATTCCATATTTCAGCTAAATCCATTCAGTGGTTTCGGCTGTGCGTTGACATGTCATTTAGTCACCTTTTTCTTTTATATATACAGATTTCACAAGGTCCCTTCACAGTATGGAGCGGATCGTCTTAAAGGATTAAACTCCGTAAAAAAGAGGACATTGCGCATCTCCAGCCTGGCAAAGGATGGTGTTACTTTTCACCAGTAAATAAAATTTATGTAATGAAACTACTCAATTCCTCATAATTTAGAAATATTGAAAACTTAAATTCAAAATGTCGTGGGGAGTAACCATACGTCACAATACGAAACGCGATTTGATTGGTCGCGTGGTAGTATACGACAAATCAAATTAAATGGAATTTAAACTAACAATGCGTGAAAGTTATCGACATTCATATCGACCTTTCCTATTTTCTTCATCGTCTTTACGAAGTTTTTCAATACAAAACAGTTGTGCGTTCATATAACTACCAAACACCGAAGACGAAGCGTAGACAGGCCTCCCACCCGGTGTACCGATGACCCGGTGAAGGTTGCGGGAAGCCGCTGGAAAGGAGCAACGCAGGACCGGAAGTTCCCAATGCGGTGTACGGTGCGTCTTCTAGAACTTGGTAGCTACTCGAGAACTTTACTACTCCAATGGTCATCAGTTCTACGAGCTATGTAAGACACATAGCTGGATGCATTGAATGCAAGACCGGTAATTCTTAATGCCTTAATGCGGTGCACGGTGCGTGCGTCTTCAAGGTAAGCAGTTGCAACTTGAAAACTTTACTACCACAACGGCCATCTGTTCTACAAGCTATTCGAGCTATTTTCGATTTTATAGATTCTTAGGAGAATTGAACAGTTTTATAAGTAGCTCCTTAATTTGATGAATTCCAAAGATTTCAATTTTAACCTCTATGTCACAAGTGTAATTAATAGTATCGTTTTGTATTGCCCTATTCCTGTTTTAATGTCATTTTAATATCTACATACCGTTGATTTTATTTAAATAAAAAAGTTGCACTACCTTTTTAACCCGCCCTGTAACTTGTAACCAGTCAGATACGAAGAAACCAGTATTAATTATAAATATCGACAAATATATTAAATGTCCTCGCACTTCGTTTGTCATGTACGCATAGAAGATCGACAAACATATTTTCACACACGAGTGACTGTGCAGGAGCGGGGCTGCTTGTGAACAAATGTGTCAAACTAAATGTCAATTCCATACTCTACCATGATGAAATCTTTTATTTCTCATTTCAGTCGCTTGTAATATCTTTGTAGAACGTTAATGTCTGTGTAAATATAAATGAGTGTGCACATTTTGTGTTGTAAATACGCAACATGATTTTGCATCTATGTGTGCGCGGTCTGTGTAGTAGTAACTTTACCCCCTTCAAATATCAACAGATTTTTTTTACTACGATTCTCCATATGCCTACTCCAGTCTTGTTCCTCCGAGGCAAAAAGAAGTCAAAGTGAACATGTTACACTACGTGATGAGATGCGTGCAAGGCGAGCAAAGCGAGTAGCGACTATTAGTAATGATGACCTAATATTACTAGTAATACCTTTGAGTATACATAAAATAAAAAATATATATAAAATAAAAAATAAAATAAAAGGGTACTTAATACACTAATAAGTTTTTTTTCTACTAAAGGTGGCTTACTAAATTGTAGTACGGAGTCACATTGACACTCGTACTTTAGATCAGAGATCTAGATACACTGCAGTGAGTCAGTCTAGTTCGAAAGGAAAATAATGACACCGGCCATCGAAACATTTCGGTCCACTTTTGCCCTACCCGTGACTTAAAATTTGTTTGAATTACACACTTGCGATTTTTTGTGTCTACGAAGACCGCCTCAATAGCCTTTAATCCCAATTTTCATAAATACACTCGACAGCAAAGAAAACGGGTCGGTAACGAAAACCTCAATTAACTTCTAAAATATTGTAAATAGCTTTTTAAAATAAAGACTGTATTATAGACAATTTTATAATGCATAAATAAAAATACAATAAGTCATAAAAGTTCCAGATTATAAACCTTTTTTTTTTTAATAAAAGTAGATGAAGTAAATGCAATTTTTTTATTATATTTCGAAAAATGTACTTCGGTGTCAAATATGCAATTTTCGCACATTTCAGTATTTAGTATTACCACCACGAGCTATTAAAACAGCTGTTATACACGGTTTGGCATGCTTTCCACTAGATTTCTGATACGATGATGAAGAATATCTCCCATTCCTCTACCAGTGCTTCTTTTAGTTCACGAAGAGGATTGGAGGGGTATTTCGCTGGCGTACACGTCGTCCCAGTTCATCCCCGGCATGCTCTATGGGGTTCAAGTCTGGGCTGCGTGCTGGCCACTCCATGCGTGTGATAGCGACATCATCAAGGTAGTCTAACACTATTCGAGCTGTATGGGGAGCAGGGCTGTAGCTAGAGACGAATTTGAGGTAGGGCATCACAGATATTATAATTAAATAGACCCATCTTGCTTCATGTTCTATACAGAGAACAAAGAATTATTATAATATGAAATGAATGTCACAAACTGTGGTATGTTTAGAATAGTTTAGATACCTATCTGTACATTTTTTTTTAAATTGACTGACTCAAACTATGAACAAACAATTTAATTATAATAAATTATCTTAGTTTTTGGTATTTTTAAGGTAGGGCATTGTGATTTCAAGGTAGGGCATTGCCCCACAAAGCCCCCTCCTAGCTACGGCCATGATGGAGAGTAGCGTAATCTTGCATAAACATGGCTTTCTCACCCATATTTACTAAAAATGGGCCAACATACTTATTTAAGATTTCACTCACGTATCTCTCTGCAGTTAAAGTTCCATTTTCGATTACCACTAGCTTGGTGCAGTTTTCGGAAGAAATTCCAGCCCACTCGTGTATGTAGCCTCCACCGTATGACACTTTATCATCAATATAAACTTCGTTATAGCGCTCTCCTGGTCTTCTGTAGACTCTTTGCCTCCCATCGTCACAGTATATATATTAGTGCCATCGTGCTTGTATAGCATGACTCTCGACTCGTCTGAAAACATAACTGTTGACCAGTCATTGAGAGTCCAACTCATGTGTTCTCTAACGTAACTCAGCCTTGAATTTCAATGCTGCCTTTCGATTTTTAGACCATTTGCGGGTCTAAATGGCTTCAAGTTTGTTTCAGCAAGACGCCGCCTCAATATAGCCGTGCTTGAATTGCTCCCTCCAGCACGCACGTGGAAGGTGATTTTAGACTTCAAAAGCCGTTTGAAATCGATTTGTTAATATTGTTCACACCATATATCGATCCTCCGCGCTCTCGTGCACCTTGTTCGGTCTATTGCTGGTCTGCGAATATTTGGTCCGGTCTCTTCAAATCGCTGGAGCACTCTTTTCTTCTTTCTCTTTTCAACCGTTCACGGTTAATAGCGACACATCTACAGTTTTCGCTGTAATAACACGGACTGCGCCCGTCTTCAAGCATTGTCAATTCTGTTACACTCTTCAGGAATTAGTGATTTTTTTACTGATTTTGATCAGAATAATGAATATTTGCACAGAAATGCCCTATTTTTATGACAGAACAGGAACAAAAGTAAAACAAATGGTTCCAAATTTAATGCGTAAATTTAAAAAATCGTCTTTATTTTTATTTATAGTTTTTAATACAATCATCAAAAAGAAACAAAAAGGATTTCACTCCTTCATTTATTCGTAATTAAATGGACTTTATTTTGTTTTTATTTTGAAGGATTGCTCAAATATTTTAAAATATTTCGCAATTTTTATAACCCGGTCGGTCGGCTTTGCGATGCAGTGTATAACCATTTCTGAGATATCGACGTCCTAAAATTACTATTTTTATGACTGACTCTCTGAATTATCAAAATTATAAACCACTCCCAGGTGACTTAGAAACTTGTTTGACATTTAGATAAGTTATGGCGTATTCAGAGGAAAAAGAAAAATGGGCCAAGTGCGAGTTGAACTTGCAAAATTAAGGTTCCATACCTACCACCACTACTCACCAAACTAATTATGTAAACAACTTCCAAGTGACTTTTTAATGAGATTCAATTGAAATAGGTTATTGGGCGTACGAAAAATACCGGTCAAGTGCGAGTCGGTCTCACGTACGGAGGTTTTCGTACCACCAAAAATATGTGATAAAATATGTCTATTGCTTGAATAGAGGAAACAAATATGTATTAATACTTTACAAAAAACAATGTTAACCCATCATGATAGAATAATGATAATAATGATATGTGAAAGGGAACCAAGTTTTACAGAGATCTAAATGAGTTACCAAGTTCTATAGTGGTTTCTTAAATCATAGCTACGGCACATCAAATAAATATTTATCTTAGACTTCTCCGCATAATAGAGAATCTACAACGGTGTTCAGTTGTTTTAAAGAAAATATCTCATGTTCTGTGCTACTTAATGGTGGAACTTTGCAAGTTTAAATAGTCAAACCAAATAAACGCCAATATAGAATGTAATTAGATAGTGAAAACTTGCCAAGTTACACCATTAAGTAGCACAGAACATAACCAATTTTCATTTAAACAACTGAAAACCGTTATACAATCTCTATCATTTGGAAAAGTCTGAGATAAATATTTCATTTTGACGTGCCGTAGCTATGATATAAGAAACAACTCAGCTGCCCCAGTTTAAAACATAGTAACTGCAAATTTTATTGAACTTTTTTTTTTTAGTATTATTGCATCTTCTTACAGATATTTTAATTCATGTATCTTCTATTCATAAATCAATTTTTTATCAATTTAGTGCACAAACTTTTTAAAAAATCTGAGAATTTTCAGTTACTGTGTTTTGAAATTGGGCAGGTATCGTAACCTGCTTAATTCTTCCTCGAGTTCTGTCAGCTTTGAGTCGGTTCGCAGTGTGCGCGTGTTGTAGGTTGCCAGGGCCAGAGGTCTTCTGGTTGGGTAGCCTGGCATCTGCCGGTGATTTTTCGCACCCCAACCGTTACCTTGACCGCTACCGGAGCCAGGAATAGCGGGGTCGCTGGGGACTAGGGGCCGTTTTTTTGGTGTTAACCATTGGGAGGTGTTGCCGTAATCGCCACGCTTGGCAAGCGGGTTGGCGATCGTAGTGTTGTTGCAGGTCAACTGCAAGTCACGGAAAGGACAACGCTGCCCATCCTCCGGTTTAAGTCCCTTCGTAGACTCCTACGACACCTATTGGAAGAAATAGGATGGCCCTATTCTAAGCCGGGAGCCGTACGACCTGTTTAGTCCACGTCCCTGGTACATGGGGAGGCGGTCTGAAGCACTAGCAGTATCTTTGCGGGTAATTTAATCTAAGAAAGTCCCAAATAACCTGTGCTACCAGTCCGCCCCTGGAGAAGAAAGAGAAGGAGTTGACTATCAACACTGGGTATCGACCCTAACACTCCGGCAGACACTTAAAACTAGATTTAGTACAATGCCCGAAGTCTCTAACTAGAGGCCAGGTATTCTGACATCTGGTCAAAGTGAGATCTGGACATTGTGCGACCACCACAGTCAACACGCGATTAGCCGCAAGTACCGGGTCCTATACTAAAATGGTTTGACCCGGACGCTGCCCATTACGGTTACACACTATCCCCTGGCTGTCACGCTTTTAACACCCACACAATAACGAAACAGCATAAAGATCAGACTATTTATCACACTACGGTACGGTACGCTGCGGAAGGCACTCACCGGTCGCTGTCTTATCTTACCGTCGACGACTTGTCACCAAGAGTAGATGTGAGTACCTATCTATTGTGTATTTTCATGTGACATGTATGTATAGTAGTGGGTGATATACATATACCCCAGGCTGCATCCGAAGCAGTAGAACATCCGACTTTCCTGGGCAGGGTCTCAGAGCCGACTCCTACCGTGAGTACCGCGACTTGTCCGACGCAAGTCAAGCTTGTAGGTATGTCACTCAAACAAGTAAAGTTCCTTTCTTGTACATTAAGAAGGTTGGCTTCATAGGTATTATTAAAGTTTGATGTCTCAAATATAGCCACTAGTCCGAAGTAGCTATACAAAGAGTCCGAACTCCTTGAATGACACTCACGAATGAGATTTCCGAATGATCAATTAAAATCCGTATGTATTTTGTTTACACTATATATAAATAAATAAACTAAAAAAAAAATCTTTATTTCAGGCACACTAGTACATAATATTACGCACAAAGTTTTACCCATAGAAGGATTAATGTCAAAATAAAATAAAATAAAAAATGTCAAAATAAAATAATAAAATAATTATTATGATAATGATAATAGTTTAACAGCACAATGTCAGGTTGAAATGATTCATATTCATATAAATGGTGCGGAACACAGCAACAATTATACTGTTCGTACATTTGATCAGTCTTATGTGGAATGATGCTTTAGACCTACGCAACACAGCATAGAAATCGTCAACCCTATTCTCCGCGAACATTCCAGACGCACTTCACCGCCAGGGCAGATTGAGCATGGCCCGGAATGCGTTGTTGTATTGTACACGGAGCGCATGGTAGGTACTCTTTGCGTACTTGTACCACCGTTGGCTGGTGTAGAGCGCCTGACAGTACGCTTTGAATAGGGTTACCTTAGCCTGTGACGAACAATACGCAAATCGTCTCGCGAGCATATTGATTCTGCAAGCGATGCTACGTCTTTGTCTTTCCAAGTCCATATTATCTGTAAGATCATTTGTCACAATCACAATGTGTCCGAGATACTTGAATTTGTCTACAATTTTAAGTTCGGAACCACATAAGTTAATGGGAAGTACATTTTGCGGTCCTTTCCCATGTTTAAAAATCATTACTTCCGACTTATTTACATTATATTTGAGGTAATGTGCAGCCGCATATCTTTCACAGATGGCGATAAGTTTTCTAAGTCCACCTGCTGAAGGGCTAAGCAGCACCATGTCGCCAGCATAACTGAGGTTATTGAAGCACTCTCCGCCTACGTGGCATCCGACTCTGGCGCCGCTCAGCTCTTCCAGCAGTTGGTTCATTTATAAATTAAACAGCACTGGGGACGTCAATCCACCATGTCTTACGCCACAATTCAGTTTATAGGTTTCAGATAAGGTATTTCCCCATTTCACTTGATTCACTTGATTAGAATACCAATACTCTAGATCTATTATCTTAGAAGGCACTTTGGTGTCTCTTAATTTTTCCCAAAGCATTTTGTAGTTGATAGAATCAAAAGCACGGCTTAAATCAAGGAAACACGCGAATACAGAAGTGTTTCTTGAGTTACAGTGGTGTACTGTATTTTTAAGTACAAATATTGCTAAATCCATGGATAGGCCACCCCTAAATCCAAATTGAGCTTTATTTATTGGGACATTAAATTCATTTAAACTCTGACCCACCAATATTTTGTGGGCGAAGTGGGCGCGATGTGGTCGCGAACAGTGACGTCATCTATGACGTCGAGCGATCGCTCGCGACGACCACGGGCCTTAGGTGGAACGATACAGAGGTGTTACAATCATTGCGGGCGTTTAGTGGAACGTACCCAAAGTATACCTGTTTATTAGACCCAAGTGACATATATATCCTTGACTTGTGTGTGCTTGACTTATATCACTTATATCTAATTAGATCTGTGATACCAAGAAGTTTATTTGTGTGATACGTAGTGACTTATATTCTTTTTGATATTCGCTATCCGCTTTGCACGGATCACAGATCTGTGGCCAGCGTTGCCCACTTAACGGATTTCCCGTCATATCTAGCGGATTAAGTTAAAAAGAAACGAAAGAAATACTATTTTGACGTCTAACGGGTTTTTGGCGGAATTTAGTAGCAAAAGATTTTACATCAAATAAAGATAAATTTCAATTATTTTCACGCGACCTATAGGTCCGTTTCTTGGCGCGCTCGGTTTATGGTTGAAAAAAGTATACAAACCGATAGATACTCTTTGTGGAAAGTGTAATATTGTATCAACAGTGTCGTGAGTAGGCGGCTTTATCAGGCCTTGAATCCCTAGCTATTAAAATAATTCTGTAATACAAAAAGAAAAATAGAAATTGTCTGTAAGTCGGCGGAATCTCAAAATTATTGTTGGCAACACTGTCTGTGGCACTGACTGACGGATAAAAGAGAATATAATACACACACTACACGGGCTATGACACTCTAGTTCTTTTTGACCAGTTTTGGCGCTGCTGTTGGTAAACTTGACAGCTCTTGTTTTTCATCTGTGAGTGTCGAGTCTTATAAATGAACCCTACTTAGTCTGTGTTAGTTAGCAGCCATTTTCTTGAAAATTCGATTTAATTTGTTTAGGTATACTTATGTGATTTTCATGACTTTATCTTATTTTGTGTGCCTGATTAAACTAATTTAAACGTGACAGACAACGAATAGCCACGGTTGTCAACAATTCTAGTGATAACAAGGTTTCTCAAATATCCAAGGAAACGTCTTTGTAAGTGCAACTCCGATGATAAAGAAATATGCACCAAAATGCTTTTTTCCGAGCAAAACATATCTCATGTCATGGTACCTATACAAACATCCAGGGGTAAGTAATTTTAACTTTCACTGCAATTGCATGATATATTTTCTGTTACTTTCCTACTTATAACCTAACCACGTATCTAGATATTCTTATGGATGTAAGGTAGGTAGTTGACATGTGAGATACTTTAAAGGGACAATATAATGATTAAAAGTTGGGGTTTCGTTTCTTCAACAGAAAATGCAATGAACTGCATTCCACACATGCCCTAAAAGCTACTAAATACCTACTGAATTCTGCATATATACTCTATAAATGAAAAAAGTTTGTTTACTATACCCACCTTCTCAAATAATACCACTACCAAAAAAAGAAGAAACCAGTAAGTTTCATTGTCCAGAGCAACTTATTTGGAAATAGCTCGGGGCCCGGAGGGCGTTGAGTATTGAGGAAAAATTATTTCATTTGGTGATGATGCTGATTTACAATCTTAAATTTTCATAGAGAGAGCTAGTTCCTATGTTTATCTAATATTATTATTTTTGTACACGTCTTTATCCTATGTCCAACAGTGGACGACCTTCTGCTGATATGATACTATAGCAAGTTTTGTTTTCCAGAGCGGCCTAGTAATTATAACTATGAGCCTGGACGGCATTGTGCGGTGAGCAAAAATGAATTCATTGGGTGGTTGATGATGATTATGATTTACAATCCTAAATTTCATGGAAAGAGCTAGTACTTATGTTTGTCTAATATTATTCTTATCATAATATGTCTTTTTACTGTAGCGAAAGTTTTATTTTCCAGAGCGGCCTATTGAAATATAGCTATGAGCCCGGACGGCATTGTGCAGTGAGCAAAAATGAATTCATTGGGTGATGTTGAAGATGATGCAGATTTACAATCTTAATTTTTCATGGAAAGAGCTGGTACCTATGTTTGTCAATATTGTTTTTTTCTTATAATATGTCTTTTTAGTATTTTTTTGTATTTATTTTTTTATTCACAATTGGTAAACCCTTGACAACATCTCACCTGGTGGTAAATGACGATGTTGCCGAAGATGAAAGCGGGCTTACCAAGATTCCCCAACGCAATGGGAAACTGGCTATCTTTTCTCCATGCCGGAACACACCAATGATATCAACATTGATATTTGGCGGCAAGACTTAGATAAGATGGTGGTAGCTAGCCAGGCGGGCTTAGAAAATGCCCTTCCACCAACCAAAACGAGTCTTACAATTGACCCCGCCGGGAATCGAACCCACGACCTCATGTGTAAAGCCAGTGAACTTTGCCTCAGGGCTACGGAGGCGGTTTAAAACTATAGCAATAGTTTTATTTTTCATAGTGGCCTATTGGAATGTAGCTCTGGGCCCGGATGGCATTGAGCAGTGAGCAAAAATGAGTTCATTAGTTGATGTCAATAATGATGCTGATTTACAATCCTCATTTCTCGTGAAAGAGTGCTGGTACCTATTTTTTTCAATCCACAATTGATCATTACAGCTCATATACGTCCCCACCGAGGGGCTCGAACCTACCCTGAATCAGGGCGATTAGGCCTTAGTCGACCACGCGGGCCCAGTGCGGGTTGGTCGACTTCACACACAACCTTCGAGTTTCTTCGCAGGCGAGTGCAGGTTTCCTCACGATGTTTTCCTTCACCGTTAAAGCAATCGGTAAGTATGTACGTAAGTTTTATGAAAAATTCATTGGTACATTGGCCATCCAGATTTGAACCCGGTACCTCTGGTTAGATGGACCGAGTCGTTACCGGTTGAGCCACCGACGCTTCCACAATTGATAAGCTGTTGGAAACATCTCACCTGATTGTAAGTGACAATGATGCCAAAGATGGAAGCGGGCTTATCAAGATCTGGCTATCTTATCTTCAAGCCCGAATACATCAATGCTGTTAACACTGATGTTTGGCAGCAAGACTTAGATAAGTTGGTGGTAGCTAGCCAGGCGGGCTATGAAAATGCCCTACCGCCAACCAAACCGCGTCTTACATATTTGACCCCACCGGGAATCAAACTCATGACCTCCTGATATAAAGCGAATGGACTAACCATTACGGCACGGAGGCGATTGTTTAATATTATTTTCGTTTATGACTTTACTATAGTGATTATTTTTTTTACAGAGTGGCCAGCCTATTGGAATATAGCTCTGGGTTCGAACGGTATTGAGCAGTGAGCAAAGATGAATATACATTAGGTGTAGTGTGGTTGATGTCACTTCACAATTTTAATTTTTCATGGAGAGAGCTGATGGTACCTATTTTTGTCTAATAATATAATTTTCAACCGACTTCAAAAAAGGAGGAGGTTCTCAATTCGACTGTATGTTTTTTTATGTTTGTTACGCAATATCTCCGCAGATTGTGAACCGATTTTCAAAATTCTTTTTTTATTCGAAAGATTATTTTCCCGAGGGGGTCCCATTGTCACCAAGTAAGGATCTGATGATGGGGTCCCAGGGAAATCGAGGGCAACCTTCAAATTTTAAGGCATGTATTACGTGTTTCATGTATTTTCTTAAATTATTAAAGTATTTGCATCTGGTAGTCATCATCTCATGTTGCTGAGCTGATGAAGGAAGTTACAACTCCGTAACGGTTAGGAGTTGGATGATAATTCCTTAAATATTATACGTAGGTACGTATACACCGATATAAGATTTAACTCTTTAACTTTCTGCTGAGATGACGGTGGAAGCCATAGGATTCTGTATCTGTTAATGAAAAACATGCATTTTGATTTGCTGATTCCTATTGGCGAGTAGGTAATAGGTAGTAGGTTGAGTTTGATGATGTTAGATAGATAGAATTATCACTAAAAATAAAGAAAATAAAAAGTTTGAACAGAACTAAAAATAATGTTTAAAAAAACTAAAAACTGACTTCAAAATGAAATTCACTCCAAACTATGATATAATATCATTATACTTAAATACACGACATTAACCAATAATAAAGGATCAAAGGTGATTAAGAATTAAAGTAGATTTATTAAGTAGCCTAAGATTTTTTTGAGGTTGGTGTCAGCAAAGCTATCGTATCTAAAACATTTGATATGTAAGTAACTGTGTGATGATACCGACCTCAAAAAAAAAACTAACAATAACGAAATCAAAGGTGGGTACGAGTTAAATTAGGGGCAATTTAACTCGTACCCACCTTTGATTTCGTTATTGTTGGTTAATGTCGTGTATTCAGGTATAATAATATTATATAATACTTTTGAATTCATTTCATTTTGAAGTCGGTTTTGGTTGTTTTTTTTTAAATTTTATTTTATGTATTATGTTTTTTTACTATAGCGTCTTCTTTAAATTAATACCATTAATCTTATCTTCATTACAGGTGAGCCTGGTTTTAATGATCATCTGGTGATTCAATGTACTGTAACAGTTAAGTCAACTCAAGCTAGCAAAGGTCTGCGCTGCAACATTAAAATAACGTATAGCAATGTTACTTGGCTGGACTCGGTGGCATAGTGTTTAGCTCTCCGCTGCAGAGGATCGTAGGTTCGATTTCCACTTAGAGCAAAAAATTATATGACAGGATTGCTTGATCTGTGTCTTGCTGCTTAATAAACAGAATGTGGAAAATCATAAGTGAAATTATTGGGTTCGGGTGTCGAGTCGAAAAAAATTGAATGAAAATGGTGTTATTTAAATTGATTTTTTTTCATCTTTTTCCTGTCTTCTATACTAGATACAGAGTAAGATCTTAAAATATCACTTATGATTTTTATAACATCCCCTATACAGTCTGAAACAAAATTGGTGTATTTGCCGTTAACTGGGGCTTCAATCATTATACTGAACAGCTTGCCCTAAGGAACCCATCGTCAATTGTCGAAAAAAATTAAAATAAATGGTCAATTAGCTGATTGATTTATATGAAGATTTCAACACTTTATAATATAAAAATTTCCTATGGGTTTTTTAGGGAAAGGTGTTCAGTATGACGAGTTAAAAGGCCCAGTTAACTGCTGTGACAAAATTTCGTTACTCCTGTATATTTCTTGTAATGTTAAAAGTATATTGTGGTTATCATAATAGTACGAGACTGTACATGATTTGTTTCTGAATATGTATGAGGAAGCAGAGCAAAGAGTTGGGGCTTTGTCACATCTTATAATGAGTTTTTGAATTTAATAAATGATTAGTTCAAATTATTGGAGCTCAACAAACAGATTCTGCCACCGCCCGCGTTTAGAAACCACTTATAAGAATAGTTTGTACGAATATAATTAATTTATAAAGCTGTAATTGTAAATACCTGGAACATTTGTTATTTATTGTTTTATTTTATGTAATATACTGAATATGTAACTATTTTTCTGTAAGATTGACCTTTGACCTGTAACAGTGTAACCAATTATTGTATCTTTTATCTTGATTTCCTTTGATGCTGACACTAAAAAAACAACACTACCTGACACGGCCGGCGCAGTGCTCTGTGGTTGTATGTAACTTTGCAATTATTACCTACTGCTTAGTAATAAAACTTTTATTTCCTTACCTTGTTTTATTTTTATTTTGAAAAATAAAGTTGGTACGATTTCCCACTCCGCACATCGTGCATTTTATCGATATGGAATATACAACACTAGTTTATCGACATCGACTATGAATACTTAAGTTACGGCAATCACTATTCACTGACATCTGTCAAAAATGGAGCGATACTAGGGCCAAAACTGGCAGTGGCAGAATTAAAATATTTAGTGTCTTATCTGTAGCTTGCTACATGTAGTGATCTGTGCACTACACGTTTGACACTGAGATTTGTCGGCTTGTTTGTTAGAAATTGATTTTCAAAAACATTTTTATGTTCTCACGCAGCCTTCGGAAATGTAAATTAATTTGCATCAGTTTTTTTAGAAACTGTAATTCCAATATAATTTTCAGATAAATTTTAAAAATCTATCTAGCATGAACATGGATGTGATACATAACTCACAGCATCTAGCACTTCAAAGTTCTATTGAGGACCTACCAGATGAAGTGTTGGAATTTATCTTAGGATTTCTGCCTCCTTACAAAGATTTGGAAAACTGTATGGTTGTCTGCAAGCGATGGTACAGCTGTGCACATAGTAAGTCCAATTAGTTTGTACATGACTGCCCAAGAAAGAGGGTCATGTTTTTCGGGTGTGTTTCTTCGGCTGAGCCTGTTTTCTAAACGGCTTGGTGATATTAAAGTGCCTGGTGAACAGTGTATTATTTCAAATAAAATGAATAGGTTGGGGTGCACATAACCGGGCTGCCATAGGGGGAGAGCAAGGCTCTTCGACAGTATAATCATTAAACATATGAACCTATTTTTGGATTTAGTATTGCAGCCCGTTTAAGTGCACCCCAACCCATAGGATACATTTTTAAGCAGATTAATGATCCATGGGTGTCATAGGATACATTTTTAAGCAGTTGGGTTTTTAATTCTGCTAGGTTATTCTGTCAGAAATTATAATTGTGGAGTCTAATTATGCTAGTATTTCATGTTACTTACATTGATATTTGGGGCTCAGAATATTCTTAGTTTTAACACAGATAATATAATACTGGTTGTAATTATTATCATATATTTTTATTACTTCTAGATGTGCTGCGTAAAACATCAATGAAACTTGTCAAAGCTGTTGGAGAATTTAACATACTATGGACCAACATAGCACCTACTGAAATGGTTCCCACAATCACTAAACGTTTCTCACATGCAGCTTGTGTTATTGACAATAATATGTACATATTTGGGGGTTGTACTACAAATGCAACATCTTTCAATGATTTGTGGAGGTTTGACCTTTCCCTCAGGCGGTGGATCAGGCCACTTGCAACAGGAACTTACCCTGTTCCCAAGGCATACACATCGATGGTTCAATATAGAGACTGTTTGATTGTCTTTGGTGGGTGGACATATCCTTCTCTCTCCCAACATTACCAGAACATAGCTATGTTTAATGAACTACACTTCTACTATGTGAACAGCAACAAATGGATATTGATGAACACAACAAATACACCGCCACCCACTGCCGGCCATTCTGCTTGTGTTAAGGGTGATGAAATGATAGTATTTGGAGGTCTTGTGATGTCACCGACTCAGAATTATGACATAGAATGCTCCAATGAAGTGTGGGTGCTGGATATTGTGGCTCTCAACTGGAGGAAACAACCAACTACCAAACCCAGACCATCACCACGCTATGCTCAATCATTAATATATTTGGACACTGAAAGGTTAATGCTTCTGGGTGGAGTGCAAACTTTGCACAACAGATTTGTTTACAGTGATTGCTGGGTGTTAACTATGAAAGGTCCTGTTTGGACATGGAAAGAACTAGCCGTAAAGAATAAGGAATGGGCCTCAGCAAACATTTGGTGTAACCCAGCTTGTAGAGTTGGTAACAAAGTGGTTAGTTTGAGTAGGAGTAGAAATGGCTGGAATACACCTAAACCCTTAGTTACCTCAGCTGTGCGCCTATCGACTGCTAATAGACCAAATGGAGGACTAGTCTCTCTTAGGGTAGAACAAAGTTTACAGAGACCGTTGGACAGAGATCAGAATATAAATGGAAGGCGAGGTGTATTACCAAGGCAACCTCCTAACTCAGCAAGACAAGCTCAGTTAAATTCAAGAAATGAACCAGTTGCAGGTCCTAGTAATGAACAAGAGTCCCCGCAACTGCCAGGACCATCTAAGGACATGGAATACAAAGCTACTGGTCCTATTTCAGACTCTTCAGGATCTAATAGTGCATTAGAAGTAGGGAAAAAAGAAGCCATTAGCAGGAGGAACAAAAACAAGGTGCCTTTTTTTAAACCTATTTCATATGGAGGATTTCCTAAAAGTTAAAAAATAAAATAAGGGGGGGTCCAAGACAATACAAGACTTTAAAGATTTAAAAGACTATAAGGATTTATAGTTTTTGCTCTATTGTAAAAATGGTAATACATACAAGTGTGAAACTTGGTGTGTTTATACTACTAATCCTAAAGTAACAAACACAATACATAATAAAAACCAACCAAGTGCGAGTCGGACTAGCACTCCGAGGGTTCCGTACCACCATAACTCTCCACACAATTACATAGTAAGTATAATGACAATGATACCTATTAAATATACCTACAAGCAAAAGACATCAATGCAAGTGAGAAAAATATGCTTTTTTTGTCTTTCAGTTCGGACTCCTTGGTGCGAGTGCAACTCACACTTGGTCGATTTTTATTATTTTTGTTTTACTTGAGTATTAGTACTATAAAGCAGTAAAGTTCTAGAGTGGCGACCACGCACCGGAATGCGTAGTGTAGGCAGGCCTAACTCAGTGGACCAATGACCTGGTGAAGGTCGCAGGAAGCCACTGGATGCAGGCAGCACAGAACCGGTCATCGTGGAAATCCTTGGGGGAGGCCTATGTCCAGCAGTGGACGTCCTTCAGCTGATATGATGATGATGATTAGTACTATAATTACACCAAGTTTCACATTTGTATTACCGTTTTTACGATAGAGCTAAATCAAATATACTTCTAGACCTATAAAAAAACATTTTTTTTGTATGGAGACCCCTTTATATTTTTAATTTTTAGTATTTTTTGTTAAAGCAGCAATCTAAATACACACTATGTGAAAATTTCAACTGTCTACCTATTGTGGTTCATGAAATACAGCCCGCTGACAGACAAACAGACAGAGGAGGCTTAGCAAGTCGGCCAGCATCTGACCAAATGCATTTCTTACTTCGTATCCAAATTGCCCCACTCTCAGCTTACCATCGCTTCGTTTGCCCAGTTTCGCATTGAGGTCCCCCATAACAATGGTGTAATGGGTCAGAGAGCTATTATGTAAAGCTCTAGAGATATCCACTTCGTCCTCGGAGTGTTCCGCGGTCGGTGCATATACCTGTATGACCTTCAGTGAATACAGTTTGGTGATTCTGAGTATAAGGTAAGCTACCCTCGTCGAAACACTCTCTATCCAGACCACATTGTTGATGAGGGACTTGTGGACTAAAAAGCTGACACCACCCTGGAACAGTTTGTCACCCTCTCGGAAATATTGCAGGTTTCCGGATTTAAGGATTATAGTGTCCGTCCTCCCCCTCTCTTTGAACTTCACACAATCCTACGATATCCCATCGTAACCTGCTCAATTCTTCGAGTTCTGTCAGCTTCGCGTCGGTGCGCAGTGTGCACGTGTTGTAGGTTGCCAGGGCCAGAGGTCTTTTGTATGGTAGCCTGGCATCAGTAGGTAAATCCAACTTCAAGAAAGAGATCAATGGTCGAATCCAACTCGGCTGGGCAATGTTTGGGAAGCTTTGCAATGTCTTCACGTCCCAAATACCGCAGTGTCTTAAGACTAAGGTCTTCGACTAGTGTATTTTGCCAGTGATGACATACGGAACTGAGACATGGTTGCTTACAATGGGCCTAATAAGAAGGCTCAAGTTCACCCAAAGGGCAATGGAGCATGCTATGCTCGGAGTTTCTGTGCGTGATCGAATCAGAAACGAGGAGAACCAAAGTAACCGACATAGCTCTCAGAATTGATAAACTTAAGTGGCAGTGGGCTGGGCACATAACTTGTAGAATGGATGGCCGTTGGGGTAGTAAAGTTCCCGGAGGCGACTGCGCACCGGAAAATATAGCGTAGGGAGGCCTCCCACTCGGTGGACCGATGACCTTGTAAAGGTCGCTGGAAGCTGCTGGATGCGGGTAGCGTAGAACCGGTCGTCGTGGAAATCCTTGGGGGAGGCCTATGTACAGCAGTAGACGTCCTTTGGCTGATACGTATGATGATGACTTAAAACGAGTAATTTACAACACTTGCACATTTTCTTTGTAAACTACGAGCAAATTGCTATTAATGTTTGAAAGGGGCTGATTTTATATAAAGTTCAAGTTACGAGATTTTGAATATTTATTTAATTTTTTGTAAGCATTGCACATTTCTAAGATTGGCATAAAACAAGCAGGTTTTTGAGTATGTTTTCCAAAATTGCCAGATTTTTTTTTTATTCAATATCATAGTGAATCATCAAAGTTTATTGACAGAAAAATAAATAAGAAAAAATAAAATGGTATATGTAGTGATTTTCTGATAAAATTACTATTTACTGTGGAGGTTTGATGATAAATACGGACAGAGTAACTATTGCATAGTGTTTTAATCTAGAAAGGTATTATTAATAAGTTACCTTTTTACAAAAGATTATTTTTTTAAATCTTGTATTAACTGAAAAAGTGTAAGATTTAGCAGAACATATGTTGTGTTAATTTGTGAGGTCTTGACCTAAGCTATCACCACCTTAAGCCTATCGGTCCATTTCTGGGATATCCTGCTGTAAATTTTCAGTGTGTGTATTTATATTGCCGCTACAACCAAAAAAATATGTTAAAGTAAAAATTAAGGGTGTGTACAAAAAACGTGCTTTTTTAGGGTTCCGTACCCAAAGGGTAAAAACGGGACCCTATTACTGAGACTTCACTGTCCATCACTCTGTCTGTCATCATCATCATCATATCAGCCGAAGGAAGTCCACTGCTGGACATAGGCCTCCCCCAAGGATCTCCACGACGACCGGTTCTGCGCTGCCCGCATCCGCATCTCTGTCTGTCACCAGGCTGTATTTCATTAACCGTGATAGCTAGACAGTTGAAATTTTCACAGATGACGTATTTCAGTTGCCGCTATAACAAAAAATACTAAAAAACAAAATAAAATAAATATTTAAGGGGGCTCCCATACAACAAACATAATTTTTTTTGCTCGATATTGATAACGGCAACAGGTAGATGCTTGAAATATTTACAGAATATTGAGTTTTATTCACTTTAAAAATAAATAATTAAAATAAAATTAATATTTAAGGGAAGCTTCCATACAACAAACGTGATTTTTATAGATAATGGTAAGGAACCCTTCGTGCGCGAGTTCGACCCGCACTTGGCCCGTTTTTATAGGTATTTTAGATTTAGCTTTATCGTAAAAACGGTAATACATACAAGTGTGAAAATTGGTGTGATTATAGTACTAATTTTGAACTAAAATAGTAATGTGAATAGGTATCATTTTGATAGTTGTGTGGAGGTGTGGTGGTAAGGAACCCTCGGAGCGCGAGTCCGTCTCGCACTTGGCCAGGTTTTTGGTCACTCCTATTAATAGCGTTTGTATGAACCCTCACTAGTCCTTCTCGCTCTACTTGACCGGATTTTTAGTTACCGAATATAAACTTGATTATTTTCCTTTTTCAGAATAAAGGAATGAAAATAGTTCGCCAGTTACAAGAAGCTAATAAGTACCGGATGGCAGCCTTTGCTTGTGATTCTTCTGTGAATAATTCTCCGCCAGAAAACGATCTCATTAATCAAAGACAAATAGCACACTTGGAAAACAGAGTGGACCAACAGGCACCTGACCCAGATATGCAACAGAGACAACCGGCAGTAAAAAAAATCAAAAGAAATACTTTAACAATGCATGTTTTAGACATATCAACTATTTTGGAAGAAAATTCTATGAATTATGTGTCCTGGTTATGTCCACGATTGGGAGAAATGACGGGAGCACCTGAAGAGCTTGTCATGTATTCACTAGTAAAAGGCAATGGTGAATTAATAATGTTTGGAGGCGTTCACAATGATATTAGCATTTTAAACTATGCTGAACATCAAAATATGTATTCTAATTCGTTGCACTTCATCACTCCACCAAGGGATATTATTTGAAACAGATGCAGCAAAATTCTACCAAAACCCATCTAAAACCTCTTCAGAAAAGAATAAAATTGTATGAGAAACAAAAAATAATTAAAGAGTAGTTAAAGGTCTTTTAACACAAACTGTGATTTCTGTTGTAAATATTGAAATGCTTGTAAATGTAAAGAAAATGTATAATTAAAACATGTTTTATTAACTAAGCAGGTTTACTTAATCTTACAGATATATTTAAACTTATTCTTTTTCGGGAATAAGTCCTCCAAAAACAGCAGCAGGTATCTCTTTCTTTTGAACTGGTGCAACTTCACCCTCGTCATCCTCATCACTGTTTTCAGATTCCTCATCAATGTCGATTTCGTCGGGATTAACCACTTTGTCTCCACTTTCCTTTATTCCTTGCGTTTCTCCTCGCACAAACATGATATTACCCTTACTTTGCACTGCCATCTCTGCTGCCTTTGCTTCTAACATTCGCATTCCATCCTTCATTCCAGGTGCAAGATCAGAAATAGTTCCAGCAGCTTGGGCAGCAGAGTTTAACATTTGAGCAGACATCATGTTCACTTGTGTATTGTATGTTGCCTGTACACTTCTCTTTATTCTAAGCATTTCTCTCATAGTGTCTTCATTGCCATGTCTAACTTCAAACTCTTTCCAGGTGTTCCAAAATTCTGATGTTATTCTAGGATCACACATTTGACTACAATGTGCGTATATTGCGCGAGCTCTATCAATTTCTCCCAAACGTGTTTCCATTTCTGCAAAATGTACACACATTTCCCTGGATTTCTCTTCAGGTAACGTTTCAATTGCTTTTTCATAGATCTGACGCGTTTTTGGAACACCGTAAATCTCAGCAGCTTTCTTAATGTAGATATTGAACATTTCAAACATTTGCTCAGGGAGAACCGCTGAAGTTGCACGTTCATACACTGACATGGCATGTCTTGCTAAGCCATGTTCTTCTTCTAACTTTGCATATAATAGGAAAAATGACTTGGCGAATTCTGAGGGACAGTGTTCAAGACACTGTTCAAATAAGTCTCTAGCTCTTTCAAGTTTGGAGCCTCCATATCTTTTTAAAAATTTTGTTAAATATGTATTCCATATGTCATACACATTAGGCCATTTAAATAATGCTATTCCTTTTTCATAGGCTCTAAAAGCTTCTTCAAAGTAATTATGTTCCTCTAAGAATAGTCCATAATTTATGATGATTTGTGGTGTAGCTATTTTTAAATCAATAATATGATCATATACGGCTTTACAAGACTTGTAGGTTCCAAAACTCTCTTCAAGGTCAGCATACATAGACCAAACTTTCAATGATTTATACAAACGCATTTGTACTGTTTCATTGTCATCATGGTACGCAACTTTTCGGCTAGGTAATACTGTGGCTCTTTGCATCAATTTTAGAGCTTCTTCATAATTTTCATGCCTGATTTCCATTTCAGCCCATTCACACCATACTGAGGCCAAGTCATCAACTTTAACATAGTTAACTTGTGTTGCTTTTTCAAAAATTAATCTTGCATCTTCTATTTGATCATTTTTTTCGTAAAATTGAGCAAACCCAACCCACAGTGTATACAATTTGCCTACAGCTAGTTTTGGATCTACAGTTTGCACTGCCTCAGTATAGGTGTCAATAATTTCATGTGGCTTTCCTTCATACAGCTTTACTCTTTTGTGCCATTCAGCTACATTGTGTGGATTTTGCCTCAGCAAAACTGAATTAAGAAGCAATAATCTCCTTTCCATTAGGTATTCAAACCTTGCAAGTCTCAGTTCTAAACCAATGTCATCATCTTCAGTGGGGTTTGGCTTTTTTGCAACCTCTTCCATTTTTTTGCTCAAGCTGAGTTCTTCAAACTGTGCATAAGCATCAAATACTTGAGTAAAGTCTCTTACTGTTGTTACAGTTTGAATTGCTTCTTCATAAATATCTCTGGCCCTTTCAAACAGTCCACTTCTAACATAATAATCAGCTAAAGAATTCCAAAGATGTCCCAGCTGGTCCGTGTAACGTCTTAGTCCACCTCTGATAATAGCATCAACATTAAGCGAATGTATTTTATCAGGGTTTTTGGATATCAGTTCACATAACTCATTCCAGAGCTGATGATTTGACTTCCCATGTTTTGATTGGAAGTTCTCATTGTTAACTATATGAGTCAGCTTGATAGCTGCTTCATCCAATTTGTTTATTGAAATGAGGTAGTCAATATATTCCTCTGTGTCTTCAGGACTTAACTTAAGATATCTTCGAAACACTCTGACTGCAGTTTCTGGGATGTCATGTTTCTTCAAGAAATTTAGGTAGAGTGGCCATATTCTGTGATGTTGGGTAATAGGAAGAGCTCGAAGAGCACTGTCAAATGCCTTTCGGGTTGTGGTTATTTTACATTGATCAGTCAAAAATGTGCAATAATCCATCCATATTCTTGGCATTTTATGCATAAAGACAAGCGACCGTTCAAAACAATTATTGACATCTTCATAACAAGGATCAGTTATGCAACGACCTCTTATTTGGGACCTTCTTAATTTCAAATAATTGTACCACAATTTGAAAGATCCAGGTAACTCTTTTAGAGCTCTCTCATATATCATATTAATTTCATTTTTTGGTGCTGTTTTCTTATGCTCTATGTATCGAAGCCAATGTTTTACAGAGAATGGGTTGCGTAATATTTCCTCTTCATAAGGTAAGTCTTCTTCACTCTGTGAAAAACAAAATATTCTTTTAGTTTAGTTTAAGTTTTTTGCACTTGTTTCCGTCAACTTTCATAGAATTAAACTCTACAATGATCATCTTTACACACACTTACATATTATGTTAAAGTATGGAAAAATAAACCCTTAGAATGCCCTCCTTGCTACTCACACTTTAGGCTAGTCACAGTACAGGTATAAAGGGGATCAAAGTCACTGCCACATTAGAATTAGTTTATGAATTAATTAACCATCAAATCTGAGAACTTCTGGGATGTTCCAGTTGGGGTGCACATAACCCGGCTGCCACAGGAGAGGCTTGCGAATGCGAGGTCTTCGACAGTGTAATCATTAAACCTAACGAACCTATTTTTGGATTTACTATGGCAGCCTGGTTACGTGCATCCAAACCGATGTTGCTTCAAAACATATTTATAGGTGATATTGTACCTAGAGTATGTTATAAAATACTGGTCTTTGGAGTATAGCTTGGGTGAATGTATGGTATAGTAAAAGGTTTGATGGTGTTATTGAAGTGCATAAATTGCGTATTTGCATGTACTTACAAAGAATATTTCAATTTCCTTCCCATCAAGCGTAGGCATTGTGAAGAAGCTTGAAAGTCTTGATTTGGTAGACAGTACACAATTTTGTTAGTAGGTACAATACTTAAATGCTTTTTTTTGTATTTAAATGTCAAATCAACGTTTTCCGTATTTATAAGGAAATTCGTGATCAATACAGCAGAATATCAATAAATTGGACACAAATCAAAATGAAATGATCAAAGTAAAGCCTAGCTTACATTACATTCACTACTCATTTCTTTCTATTCCTTGATCACTTCTATCTGTAGCAAAGTGACATATACAAAAAGAATATAATTCACGACATATATCCTCTTTCGATCAAAGCGCATTTAATCATGCCCGGGCTATACGAGTTTTCAAGCTTCTCTACTAAACTGAGCAGGCGTAGCATGAGGTCATAGACATATGTCGCGCGCGACGCGAGAAAATTATCTCTTTCTACGGGCTTTTGTCGCGTATGCGAGCATGCCGTTACAGGTAGAGAGTGTGTAGAGTGAAAAGTCGCAGCAACATAGCAGTTTGATTGGCAACAAATCTTTTATAAGATTTTGTTTTGTTGTTAAAGAGGCAGTCTAGCGCCAAAAAAAATCAACGTTTCATACATTTTAGCGCTCTTTGAGATCAGTCTCTCGTGCGTCTCTCCATACAACTAGCACCAAAAATTCATTACTTTGTTCGTTTTGGCGCTTTTTTAGACCTTATGTAGCGCAATTTAGAAAAATGGAGCGGCAACACTGGGCTAGATTACTCACAGATTACTTTATGCTAATAGTCAAAGAGAATATAATACACTACGTTTTAGGCACGTTTTAGGTTTCAGCCACAGAACTCATACACTGGTTTCAGCTAATAGTCAAAGCGAATATAACAAACTACGTTTTCTAATAGTATTATTGCAGTGACTAAGGTGACCACACGTCCAAAATGAACTGCATGCGAAAAAACAACACTGTTCGACTGAAACAGTTACTTCGAAATTTGTGCAAATTCGCACTAGACGAACTAGAAACAAAAACGGGTGTGGACAAGACCGTGGATTTTAATGGGATGAACGAGGATCATCTGCTTCACTTTTGGAAGAATTACACAATGAAGATTTAGGCGAGTATAAGAGTATTTTGCGAATGACGCCTGATTTGTTTGATATTCTATTGAGTCTTGTAAGGCCAAAAATACATTGAATGGATACAATTATGAGACAGGCGCTACCTACCAGCAAAAGTAAAACTGGACTTTCGTCCGGTATTAGTTACAGGAGGCTCAGTCACTTTTAACGAGTTGCAAGATGTTCCATATCTGAATTTATAGGTACTAGAAGTCTGTGTGGAAATCTACAAGGCATTGAAAAAAATTATTACGGTTCGTATTATGTTTATTTATTAAATCAAGTATCATTAGACAAGTAAGCAAAATTAAAATTCTTATTCAACCAGGCTACTCGGAATAATTAAAGTATTTTCTAATGCTGTGGCAATAAAATCAAAATCATCCGCGGAAGCTTGTTGTACGTCATATTCGATTGCTGCAAAATTCTTGTTGTTTGTATACTACTACCGACTGTCGTGTTTGAAGAGTCGTCGTGACTAAGTGTCTAGTATGAAAATGTTGTGTTAATACACTATTGATTCCGTCCCGAGCAATAATAGCCTGTAGAGGCGATAACATTTCAAGTTGGCTAGTTACAAATGCTGCGTAAATATTATGCTCATTTTGTTGTGACACTGATCCACATGCAGGTGTACTATTTGGTCCACGTGCAGGTGTACTATTTAAATCATTTTTGATCGACCGAATTTCCTGACCAGTGTTGCTACTACAGTGTTGCGCCATATCATTTGATGTTGACGTAGATGGTTGTATTGACAAATTTTCGGAATTATCAACACTGTCATCATTGTTAACATTATCAATATTCTCGTTACTGTTGTCAATAATATCACAAGTATTTTCAGTATTGGTTTGTTATTCTGATTCTTGTTGATTGTCCTAAAAGATAATAACAATAATTTTACCTATCAAAACAATATATTTTTTACAGGTTCCAAACTCCCAACTAATGACGAAGACTGGCCAAAAATAGAAAATGGATTTAGAAACAGGTGGAATTTACCGTTTTGCTACTGTGCCATTGATGGCAAGCATATTCAAGTTCTAGCAACTGCTAATAGTGGAACTATGTATTTCAATAATAAAAAAGTTTTCAGTATTGTGCTTATGGCAATAAATAGTGGATGACGACTATTGCTTTCGATTCATAGATGTCGGACGGAGCTTGTGGAAAGTCATCAGATGGAAGTGTATAATTTAGAAATTGCTCCTTGTGCAATAAACTGGAGAATAACCTTTTACTAGATGGTGGAGTCATTGTTGCTGATGCCGCATTTCCTTTAAAACCGTACCTTTTAAAACCTTATCCAGGTGACAATTTAGAATGGTCACAGAAAGTCTTCAATTATACCGACTATCTAGAGCATACGTGTAGTGGAAAATGCCTTTGGGATATTGGCCAGCCGATTTCGTGTATTTCAAAAACCAATAGCAGCGGATGTAAATACCGTTGATAAAGTTGTGTTAGCCGCATGTGCTTTGTATAATTGGTTGAGAAGTGAAAATCGAAAAACTTATATAACCAGCTCTGATATAGACCATGAGGATATCGAAACAGGATATACCCATTCTGGTTCTTGGAAAACAGAAACTACAGGTTTACAAAGTTTATGTCGTCAAGGCAGTAACCATTTTTCGGTTTCAGCAATCCAAACGAGAAACCCATAAGAACTACTTTAACAATAAAGGTGCTGCGCCTTGGCAATCAAGAATGATTTCGTGATTACTGCAAGTCTTCTGAAAGTTTGGATTTCAATTAGGGTTCGTCAAGTCTCGAAGTTTTGAAAGTCTCGGTCCCCGAGAAGTCTCGAGCTAAATTTCCCAGGACTTTCGAGATATTCGAGACATAAAGTAAACAATTAATTTTGACGTTTATCATGATACGTTTTTATTTATACACTTTTTAAACTCCAGCAACTTTGACTCGTAACTCGTAATTTTACCCAACTAAAAAATTTTTTAACACGTAAACAAAGTATTCTGAGGATACATTAATATTATGTAAGTAACCCATTATTAAACCGTTCTTTTAGGGCCAGCAATCACGTAGATTTATTAGTTACTGAACTAGCAACCGCATGCGTCTTCGTCCGCGCGGACTTTATCGTAAATTTTTAACGTGTTACCATAACAATAAGTTACAACAGTAAGTTTTAATGTATGCCAATTTTCAGCTAAATCCGTTAATTTTTCAGATCGTGATTGAGTAACAAACAATCATATTTTTATAATATTAGTAAGATAAATAACTGCCTTGAAAATTGTTTTGATATTAATTCCAATCCAAGTCAAAGGGTAACAAGAAAAATACTCAAGTAGGTGTAAAGTACTAATATTGGTTACCTACTTACTTCCTTCCTTCACTAGGCAACATGCAACCAAGTCCAGCAGCATCACCACAAGAGGTCACCCAGAGACTACCGCACGCTGTCATGTTGACCCCAACTTCATGACGACAAAGTCAGCGTACAGTGGGACCCCCTCGTCGACTCATTGAAGAAAAGTAACCAGTAGGGATGGGGAGGGACGAATTTTTTTTTTGGTTTCTTCTTTCCGGCTAACAAAAAGCGCGGAAAAGGCAAAGGTTACTAAAAGACCATACAGCCAGGTCTGACGTATTTAAGCTTCCATATCTTTTGGATTTGTAATGCTAGTGCCGGTGCATTAAAAATCTTCTCTGAAGTTCTTGACAGCATTTGCAGCAGCTACATTCTGAGGTGGAACACCCAGTTGCTGTAAGGCGTCTATAAAACTGCACCTAGAGCAAGTTGGTTGGAGGGACGAATGTTGTAACTCCAATCTCGTTTGCTATTGTTTAAAAAAAATACGTTTTGACGTATCATGTCTTTCAATCTTGAAATATAATGATTAGGTAGATAAATTGATTTTAAGACTTTATTTTATGATGTATTAGAAAATTTTATTACAAATTCTGTTTGGCAACTATACTTTTTTCTGTCACTGACAACAACTTGTATAATATAGATAAAATGCCGTTGTCGTCGTTGAATCCAGTGAATCGGAGGTAGAAGCTTCTCGATTCCTTGCCTCCCTGGCGCCTTGCGAGTCGTTGTTTCTATGAAACTTTGTACTTATTTACTTTTAAACAATACCTATCTATCATAATATTTGCCTAGAAAACCTACGCCGAATCATTTTGTTCCCGGCTTCGTAGGAAGAAAACCATGAGTATGAACTTTTCTTTTGATTTCTAGTTTTTTCTAAATATTTTGTACTCGTCAATTTAACACGCGAAATTCCAGTGCGAAAAATACGACGTTGATGTTAGCGGGGGGAGATAATTATCGCATCTTTACTAAACTTACACTAGCTAGTAATAATAAAATAAGTCAACTTAGAGTAAAGATAGAAATGGTGAAGACTCTCAAAAAGGTTCGTACCGAGAGACGATAATATAGTCCTAAAAAAATTGTATATGGAAACAACAACGTAGTGTATTATATTCTCTTTGGAAACAACATTTTACTTTACATGAAACTTCGAGCTCCAGTCCAGGCAGTCCAGCCACAGAGTACTTTGTATTAACTAGACTTTGGAAACAACATTTTACTTTACATGAAACTTCGAGCTCCAGTCCAGGCAGTCCAGCCACAGAGTACTTTGTATTAACTAGAGTCCAGCCTCCAGCAAACCAAGGAGTATAGAAATCACTACGTTTACAGCAAACAAAAAAATAAAATAAAAAATGGCGTTGGCGTAACACACGAGTTGTCAGTTATTGTCATAACCGGTGCATGTTTATTTCTGAAAAATAGACAGTGAGACAAATGTTTTTCTTTTATAATGTCAAAACAAGGAAAAAGAAAAATTACTGTGGAATTACCGAAAGCAAAAGACTTGACAAACAGACCTAGTGTGTTTGAGCGCCTCGGTACCAAGAGGGGTTCCAGTGCTAAAAAAACAACTGAACATTGTCGCCAGTGGGCACAGAATGGTAGCTGCGCGTACGGTAAAACTTGTAAATTTGCTTCCACCCATACTCTGATTAGTCCTTCTAAACAGCGGGCCGCGAACAAAGACGTTGATCAGAAACGCTTGGCGAAAGACGACGCCAAAAGCAGACTGCATTCCACTGTTGTGGTGAGGTCGGGTCGTAGTCCTGACGGTGAAATTGACAACTGGGACCAAAATGACCTGGAATACGCGGACACGGATGTTCTCGAAAAACGACGGCAGCAACTGCAGCGTGAATTAGAGTTGCAGTTGAAAATGGACTCTGGTACTAAAGACATGCGTAAAGATAAAAAGAAAGTGGTTACGAGCTCCTCGTCCTCCAGGAGCTCCAGCACTTCTAGTGTGTCTTCGTCATCATCAGATGGCAGCTCTTCGTCATCCTCCTCAGACAGGTTGGTAATATTCCCTACAATACTAAGACCTAGACTTCAAAATAGCAATAAAAACCCTGAGGTTTCTTTTGTCAATGAACAAAGAAGTTATCCACAGCTCATAATATCACAAATCTTATGCTCATTGGGTTCTTAACTCCCCAAGCATATTTCGGAATACGGGTAGGCTAGAAAAAATGTCTCCATGGAGAGTGTTTTGGACTAAAAGTAGGCCAAAAAAACTCTGTGATTGGTTGCCATCTTACCGACCGAATGGGAACCAAAATTTTTATACACAAACTATGATGTTGTGACCTGTTTTATCCTCTTTTTATCATTCAGCCATTCGAATTTCATTCAAAAATAAATAATTTCCAAGCCGGGCAGCCATAGTCAGGCATATTGTTTTGCTGTGCCGTTTGTCTTGTAAGATTAGTAAAGTGTGAAAATGAGTTTCAGACGTAAACGGTTCATTTTGTTATACAAATCTCATATCAGATTTTTATGAAAAAAATGAAGATTATGTTTAAATGATTAGTTTGTGAAATATTTGCAAAATAATTAGTTAAAACTGAGACCAAGTTATGGTAACAGCAAAATGGTGAATTTTTTTTTGAACAATTAAAAAATTAATTTCAGATGTAAATAGTATGTTTTATTCTCTGAATACAGAACAAACCAGAAACTGTCAACAACTTCCATTGAGACCTCTCAATTGTTAGTTAAGCCGACGCGCATACTGTTTACATCTAGTGGCAGTTGTCAGTTTTTAAATAATTATGCCGTTGTGTGTCGTTCCCACTCCCAAAAATGCTACCAGGTCTACGAAGAAATCAGATGGGATCTCGCTTCATCTGTCATTAGCACAAAGTTCTTATAAAAATCAAACATTTCTGCTGTAAGTGATGCCACAAAGTAATGAAATATTTTACCCATTTTTTTACAAAAATTCAAAAAGGTCAAAAATATTGAGTGTGTGTGATAACAACTTTTCAATTCAGGAATCCTAGTGAAAAATGTGAAGCTTTAAAGTTCTAATTATTTAATATATTACAGTAAAATTTGACCACCCCACCCGCCACAAGTCACAATACATCTAAAATCACATCTAGTTATAAATAATAGTAATAGCGGTAATGTCACGGCGACTTATCAAGCTTAGCTACTTTGAAATTCAACTAAATCCATAGGTATACTTACTGTTCACTTAATTTTAACTTTTTTTTTAAATGACAGTCGCACCTGCCAAAAATTATAATTTACCACAAGAGTGGTAATGTCACGGTGACTTATCAAGCTTAGGTACTTCGAAATTCCACTAAATCCATAGGTATACTTACTGTTCACTTAATTTTACCTTTTTTTTTCAAATGACTTAGTTGCACGTACAAAAAAATATATTGTACCACAAAAGCGGTAATGTCATGGTGCGCTGGTAACGTGGAGGCGAGGAGTTGTTTTGGACACAATGTTGTGTTTGGATTGAACACTCTTTCGGGTTTGTTCTGTATTCTGAGGTTTTATTATATAAATCTCATTTCAAATTACTTGGATAAAAATGTAGATTAAGGTGGTTCGATTATCATACAAAAAACAATTGCAATGATCTGGTTCAGGATACAGAATAAAGCGTAAATTATGTGTGCTACAAACTTTTTTCAAGTATTTGTTTGCGCAAGATTAATAAAAAAACATACTTTCATTTAAATAAAATAAAATTAAAATTTTATTTTACATTAAAATAAAATTAAATTTACGAATGTGTGCGAGACAAAATGTCGTGTTTTTACACAAGATGCGCGACGTTGCCGCTCCATGCAACCGACCGACGCGCGTGCATGTTGCCGCTCTTACGTTCTATCACTGCATCAAGTCACTCGTTTGCAAAGATAATATAACAAATTGTCTTTTGTTTGTTTTTCATTTTCATGCCTTGAAGAATTATTACTAATATACATAATTTGAAATGCCATTTTTCCCATCTCAAAAAAGTTTTTACTTCAAGGTGTCGGTAACGGTGTCGGTGACGGTGTCGGTAACGGCGACGCTAGTTTAATGGTTTTTTCCCATGTCAAAAGTTTTCACCTAGGTGTCGGTGATGGTGTCGCGGTTTCAATAGTTTTTTCCATTTTAATTTTTTTTTACTTCAAGGTGTCGGTAACGGTGCCGTTGACGGTGTCGGTAACAGTGTCGGTAACGGTGTCTGTAACGGTGTCGGTAACGGTGACGCTAGTTATTAGTTAATGGTTTTTTCCCATGTCAAAAGTTTTCACCTAGGTGTCGGTGACGGTGTCGCGGTTTTAATGGTTTTTCCCATATAATTTTTTTTTTACTTCAAGGTTTCGGTAACGGTGCCGTAACGGTGCCGTTGACGGTGTCGGTAACAGTGTCGGTAACGGTGTCGGTAACGGTGATACTATGGTTTTTCTCATTTCAAAAAGTCTTTACTTCAAGGTGTCGGTGACGGTGTTGCGCGTTCAATGGTTTTTCCCATCTTAAAAGCTTTCACTTCAAGGTGACGGTGACGGTGGTTTTTTCCCATCTCAAAATTTCCCAATGCGCCTAGAGAAATTTTCAGTTAAAACCCCAAATTTAAAATTGAACGAATTTAAAGTTTTCAGATGATATCTATAAAAAAGGGAAACTTTTACAATGCCAGTCACGCGAAATTATCTTCAATGTTTATAAATATTATGTAACCGAAACCAACAGATTTAAAAAATTAGTATGATAATGAAAGTAATTATTTTAAGAAGGTTTAAGAGAGTTGCTAATGCCACTGGAATTTCAAGAAGAACTATGAACAATATCCTAAATGAAGTTAGGACTGAAACACATTCCAGTGTAATTACTAATTAAGGTTAGCACTCCGAAAAAAACAATACCCTATTGTCAAACATTTAACCTTCTCTTTATTGGAAGTCGGTTGAAGAATTTATTTTATTTTGTTTATATTTTTATTAATTTCGTTAGTATATTATACATAATGATAATTTTAGAGCTCTATATAGTTTGTGCGGGAATCTAAACAAAAAAACAATAAAGTACTTAGTTCTGAATTCAAATTCTGTTATTGATAAATCTTGTAATTGATGGACATGGAATTAGCATTCGTTTGTATTCGGAAATGCGATGATTTCCGATTGCAATATTCAATGGATGTGTGAGTGTTGAGTTCAAAACTGCATGAAGGAACATATAATCGAGATTTTTGGATACTACAATTCATTGTGCAATTTGTTTTTCGACAGTTAAATATTTATGTAAAGAGTGCGCTAAACGTATTTTAAGGTAAAAATGTGGAACCATGACTTCAAAAAAAAATTAAAACTAAAAATTTGTGGAGCAGGCGCCATCTAGCGAGAATTGAGCATTGAGGAGCTTCATCGAACCCCCTTAAGTGGAAGTGACTAGTTTTAGAAATACTTGCAAAAATAATTTGTGAAAAATATGAAGTACTGTGCAAAACGGCACAGTGATGAACTCCGTTTCTTTGTCGTTGAAAACTTATCCTAATTTTGTAGTAAAACTGTTGTGTTTCGAAGTGAAATATTTAGTTTATAAACACTTATGAAAGTGTATTATGCTATGATAGTGTTAGTTTTGTGAAAATGTGTAATAATTTTGTGATAAGAGGGTGCATTCAGTGTCTAAAAGTGCAAGGTGAAGAATTTTTTTGCAATGATGATGAAAACCACAAAATGTCTTTATCAGGTGATTTATTTACTACTCTCAATATTAATAGTTTTAATATGTAGAATATTTATTAATCTTTAAAACAGCATATAAATTAATTCTATATTTACAAAAAACTTAAAAAAATAGGTGCTAGTCGAGTCTTAATTACGTCATCAATGACTCAACTATGCTCAAGGCATTTGCGGAAAAAATCGAATAACACTCCATGGGTTAAGGTGCACATGCATAAGAGGTAGCCTCAGGGTGAGCAACCTTGAAAAAATGGCATGCGCTGAATATGCTTAGTACATACTCAGAGGCCATGGGTCGCTTGGCTGCTCTTGTTGAGGCAGGTACTTCGTGAGGCATGCCTCATGTCTGCATTTGAGCAAATGTACAGAGGCATAAGCCATGGCACAGAAGTGTGGTGGTGCTCTTCTTCAGAAAGGGCCCTGCCGAAGAACTATAGGCCCATTTCACTACTGGCATATGTCTGCGAGCTGTTTTCGAGAGTCATTACAAATTGTCTTGCACACAGGTTTGACGGCTTCCAGCATCCCGAACTAGACAACTTTGAAGAGACTAGTACCATAGACCACATACATACGCTGTGGCAGATTGTACAGGAGACTGAAGAGTACAATCAGCCACTATGCTTGGCATTTGTGGACTATGAGAAAACCTTTGATCCGCTTGATCTCATGGAAGGGGTTTGGTTGGCTGTCATCTATTGTTGATGCTGGTGGCTGCCATCTCTTTCCTCATCTTGGAAAGGGTTTGATTGGTTGCCATCCTGCTGATGTCAGGCACCTCAAATTTCCTCATGTTGGTTCCACTTTACCAACTTTTCCGGTCAATTGTACCGCCAGGGCTTCCATGTGAATGTCCTCCGAAGATATTTCATTCATGAAATAATATACTATTAGTTACAGAAATGCAGTCCTAACTTTATCCTTGTCTTTACAAATTATTTAAATACAATGAACCTAAAGATCATAAAACAACAATGACAATAATTACAGATTTTATATTTTCTTTTTTTATTAAATAAAAAAAAAGTGAAATAATACTTTATTTCTTTTTTTTATTTACAAGCGAATTTTTTTTTACAATTCACAAGAATGTATAAACCTTATTTTTGTTAAATTACAGTGACTAATCTTTTTTTTCGTTAATTTACAAAAAATAATAAATATTTCCCTTATCTATCACGAAAAATTAATCTATGTTTATTACATCTCCAAACGCTGGTTAACCTTCTTCCTCTCCTGACATGGAATACAAGACCTAATATAACCTTCGATCTCTTTATCAGCATCCTTCATAAAATATCTAGCTCGAAATTATCCCTATATGGTCTTTGATAACCCTATATGACAAACATCATCATGTAAACTAGCTAACGTCTCCTCGAAAAGAGATTTTAGTAAGACAATAACCTCTCGAATAACTTCCTTTCTTTTTAATCTCTTCAATAGCACCTCTTTGCGTATGAAGAAACCTTATACAAATTGCTGTGAACTCAAACTAATGGGATTATTTGTTGACAATAAGAGTCTAGCGATTGCTGCTTCTTTACACTGCTGACATCTACGCAACATAATCCTAAATCATCCTGGGAACCTGCAGAAATTGGCTTCTCTGCTTCCTCCTTCAGAGGACTCCTGTTAGGAAAATCTATAACTACATCACTGCGCTGCAAAGTGGTTTTTTTTTGTGAAGTTTCGGTTTCTACTTGATTTAACTGGGAATTCAATTCTGATTCTGGAAAATCATCAATACCCATCATCATATCAGCTCATATACGTTCCCACCGAGGGGCTCGAGCCTACCCTGAATTAGGGCGATCGGCCCTTAGTCGACCACGTGGGCCCAGGGTTGGTCGATTTCACACACAACCTTCGATTTTCTTCGCATGCGTGTGCAGTTTTCCTTCAACGCAAGAGCGTCGGATAAACGTACATACTAAATATGAAATCGAAAAACTACGAGAGCGGTTTGATAAGTCCATGACTTTGGAAAGAAGAAACACTCTTTTTACATATATATTTTTTTATTTTTCTACATAATCTACTTTCAACTCTACGCATTTAGTCCAGCGATGTTCCAACCTCTTACACCCATCAAAAAAATATTTTTTGTCAAACCCTGAAAAATAGGCCTCAGTTTCGGCTACCACCTCTTCGTTTGACGAAAATCTTTGCCCGCCAAGCCATTTCTTCATGTTTGGGAAGAGGAAAAAGTCACAGGGGGCTAAATCTGGCGAATACGGAGGGTGTGGCAATAATTCGTATCCTAATTCGACAATTTTTGATGTCGCGATTGCAGACGAGTGGGCCGGTGCATTATCCTGATGAAATAGAATTTTTTTCTTTGCTAGATGCGGTCGTTTCTTGATCAACTTTTTATTGAATCTATCTAACAATGCAGCATAGTAAGCTCCGGTTATTGTCTTGCCTTTATCCAAAAAATCTATGTAAATAACCCCTTGGCTGTCCCAAAAGACTGTGGCCATCACTTTACCAGCCGAGCAAACAGTTTTTGCCTTCTTTGAAGTTCATTGCTTCGACTGTTGCTTAGTCTCAGGTGTATAATGATGGAGCCACGTTTCGTCAACTGTTATGTACCGACGCATAAACTCACTCGGATTGCGATAAAACATGGCTAGGCATTCCTCAGAAGCTGTTACACGATTTCGTTTCTGGTCGACTGTTAGTAAACGCGGCACCCATCTTGCAGAAAGCTTTTTCATGCCCAGAATATCATGCAAAATATAAAAAACTCGTTCAGTCGAGATGTGCACAGCATCACTTATTTCGCGTATCTTCACTCGACAGTCTGCCAAAACAATATCATGTATTTTACTAACCATGCTTTCCGTAGTGACCTCAATCGGCCTTCCTGGGCGCTCCGCGTCATTAGTAGTAGTACGTCCACAACGGAATTCAGTGAACCACTTATGTACCATCCCATGAGAAGGCGCAGATTCACCATAATACTTTTTCAATTTGTCTTCGGTCTGCTTAATTGTTTTACCACGTAAAAAATAGTGTTTAATTAGCACTCGAAACTCGCTTTTCTCCATTTTCAAAGAATACTTAGAAGTCGCCTAACTTTTTTGTTTCTAAAAAGCTTGTTTTCGCGCCAAATTTGAAAAAAGAACGGCATGCGCTTCTTAGTGAGTTTCCAAATATGGGACACTTAGAAGTCGCCTAACTTTTTTGTTTCTAAAAAGCTTGTTTTCGCGCCAAATTTGAAAAAAGAACGGCATGCGCTTCTTAGTGAGTTTCCAAATATGGGACAAAAAAAATATTAAAAAAGTTTTTATTCAACCTTAAAGTCATTGAGTTGTCAAACTTTGCAAAAACCAATAATAATAATGCATTATTGTTCTAATTTGTTGCAATAGAAGTCTGTATTTTTAACGTCTTCAGCGTTTTGTTGATTAAAAAAGTACAGATATTCGTACAAATTCTAAAAATATATGGGTCTTTATTAAAGCAACAGAAGCCAAAACAACATTTTTAGAATTTTTGTCTGTCTTTCTGTATATTTGTTTGTACGCGCATCATAACTATAACTACTAATAATAAAATAGTAACAAGCCATTGTCTGTACATTTGAAGTCATTTTAAATTACCACACTACTAAGCAAACACTTGTACATATAATAAACATTATCAAGCTAGCACGTGTGTGTCTCCTTAAAATAAAACACAATAACAACAATAAAACTTCGCTTTCATTGAAAAATATCGACATATTGCGGGCGCGGCGAGTTTTCAAGCTTATCAGTAAATACCCTAAGGCGCTTTGCACACGACGGGGCGGGGCAGTTTTTTTGACCGCGAAGCAGTAAAGGCCGCGTCTGCCCGTCGGTGCCCGCGGCTCCCCTCGCCGCGTACACAAAGCACACGAGGGACAGAGGCGGTCAGTTCAGTACGTTTGTTCTAGTGAAGCATGGCGCGGACTGAGTTAGCCGCCCTGCGCCGCCGTCTGCGTTACTGCATACAAACTGGTTTGTGTGATTTATGGCGTGCAGCCACGGGCACGGTGCAGGTGCCCGGCGGGCACTGGCGGCGCGGTCTTTTTGCCCTCCATGTGCTTGGTAGTAATCGTAGTATCAAAAATCCAAGATGCGAAACAACAAATGTTGCGGAACAGACACGAAGCGCACAGTCACATAGACGAAGTAAAAATACGTCTTATTCTAAAAAATAATGTTGCACAGTCACATAGACGAAGTAAAAATACGCCTTTCTCAAAAAATAATGTTGCACTTCCAGAGACGTCACACCGGCTATTTATCGCTCTAGATAAGCCAAATATAATTTGAAGTATTTTCAATATGCGACCTGCGGGCGTTGCAACGCGTACTCATAAAATGAACAGTAGATTTTCAGCTTCCCTACCTTCTGCTTCTACTACCTAGTCTAGCTATAAATTCTGTCCCTATTGAAATTGACCCTAATTATTTTTTGAAAGCAGAAAAATAAACAAAATGCATTTTAAAATATTTATATTGTATTTAATCAATTAAAATAAGTTTTATTCAAAGTGCCCCCTTTAACTTGCAGACACCTTTCAGTCTGTCGGGTCACTCGTCTATCGCCGCATGCACCGTTTCTAGAAGTATCTAGGCTGCTGCGCTGACTTCAAATCGCGCTTTAGCGGCTTGATGTTGCGATGAGGTTTCGAGCAGGATTCCTCCTCGAACACGTCCCATAGTCGGTAGTCCAATGGGTTAAGGTCTGGGCTGCCTGAGTGCCAATCTTCGAATGCAATAAAATCAGGTAAATTGTCATTTAACCAGCATTGCGTGGTTCGCGCTTTGTGGGCAGATGCTGAGTCCTGTTAGAATGTCCAATCCTGGTTGGAAAATAATGTCTGGGTAAGTGGCTTGACGACAGGCTTCAAAATGGTGGTTTGATAATTTGCTGACTTCGTATTTACGCGTTGTTGGAAAAAACTAAGCTTTTTGATGCCCTCGTACGACGCACCCCATCAAACCATCACTGACGCTGGGTGGTGGCCTTTTTCCACTCTAGCCACCTTCTCAGAGGCTTCTCGAGAGCTGTGCGCGTATACTCGGTCATTTTGGCGGTTAAATTTCTCCTCTACAGTGAAAGTTTTCTCGTCGGTAAAAAGGATTCGCCGATAGCCGCCCTTTGCGTGCCGCTGCCACAACTTCTTTGATCTCGTCAATCCTATGCGGCGCAGAGCGGCTGTTAATCGGTGACCAGTACTTGTCAGTAAGCCCCGTCAGTAAGGTCTTGTTTGATAATACGCGACTTAATATAAATATCATACCGTAAAATCTATATATATGTCGGAGTGTCATTGAAAACGCGACCAATACCAGCTCGAGATAAGTTTACATAGTTACACTTTGTTTGGATCAAACGTCAGGTATTAGTACCTGGGTGAAACCGGTGGTGGCGTGACGATCGCTTGTACTCGTGCGTGAGACGATCGTTTGTGGTAGCAAAGATGACGTATTAACGAAAGGCTGTTTGTGATGTGATCGACACTGAGTTGAGAATTTATTAGATCTGTGGAGAAGCCATATTAGCTGGACGTCAGTCTCGGAGCGGACACTTTTTGACGGAGCGTCGAGCAGAACACAAGTATTGGTGATCTGTGAGCAAAACGGACGTGTCACGCCATCGCTGTGATCACCGCGTTTGCATCCATTGTTATCCAAGGCATCCTGTACAATTTCGATTACCAAATGATCAAGACTATTGAAGAAGGACCTCTGTGATATAGCTGCATTGTTATTTCGACGCCCAATACCGAAATAGTTAAGGACGTGAACCACGAGGCCATCCATAACCTAACCTTCACCCTCACCCTTGACATCAGAAGTTGGATAGTTCCCTGCGCTCGCAACAAGTGGACAACGACGGGAAAATGTGAAAAATGATAATGGAGCAGCAAAATAAAAACCCACTGGCAACAATTCTTCGTGCTACAGAACTACATGCTGCGATTGATTGAGGTTATGCAAGCACCATCGACTACATTTGCTGCAATCACACTGCCAGAATTCAACCAGAATATACCTGAAGCTAATCCACGTTCACGGTGCTCGTTTGTCGCCATCTCCCTTACGGAACAATCGTTGGAATGAGGTGACAGCATGAGCTGCACTGGCAGCAGCGGAGATCCACGCAAACGGCGCGTGCAGCTTCAGCGAAGTGCGTGATGTACGCGGAGCTACGAAAATCCGGTGAGTCGTACCCCTTTTGTTTTGATGGTGGTAGTAGTACGTGCGTAGTACTATTACCTAATCTGTAGTGGTGCCTACTGTTCTCTCGTTAAAGAAAGTTTCGTGTATAGACTTTCGGGAGTGTGTTCAATACTAACGCACTATTGACTTTTGTAGGCAACTCTTAAGTTTACTGTACAGAACAAATATCGAGTGAGGGTAATATTGACGGGCATTGTTCAGAATGGTCATATCTTGTTATGCCAGACGAGTACGAACGATATTATGATCGATTCAGATATTTTAAATCTAGGATTGACGGTATTCTTAAACGAGTCTGTCAATAACAAAACAGCTTGACTGTCGGTAAGGATGCGAATAGAGTAGTTAGTCCCTTACCCTTCTAGTAGTGATTGCATTAGCAGCTAAAATGATGCCTTGTGGAAAGTACTCTTTCACATGCTTTCGGATTTTTACTTGTGACACAACGTCGTGATTGAACGGAAGATTTAAAAAGAGGACTCATTGTAAATATGATGATTCATTTAGTTAACTAGTTTCGGTTATACAAACCTTAACCAAGATTGAAAGTATTGAAACCCCTTTAAGCTTTTATAATATTGAGACTGACATTTTTACATGGAGTAAAAAAAAACCTTTATTAGCTTTCGTAGTATTGGGACTGATATTCTCATTGAGCATAGGCCAAAGTTGTTGCCTATTTTCAATAGCTTTCGCGATGAATTTGTTGAGGGCATCCTTAATGCCCCGCTATCGTATAGACCCTATGTAGGTAGATGAGTTTCGGGGACCCCAATAAAATATTTTGTTTACCAATTGTAAAAAAAAAAAGAATAATAACAGGGTAGTATGCGGAGTGCAGTGATGGACGTCTTACGGCTGATGTGATGATGATACAGGATTCATGGGCTGGAGGCTGCGAATGTCATAAGCCCCGAAGCTTTCCCTTTTTGACGGCCTTATCATGCTGGTAAAGAAAAAGGATAGCATAGAACGCAAGTGTTGATAACCGTGAAAAAAAATGATAACAACATGCCTGAACGGAAATTGCTTCCTCTGATAGCTTGGAACATCGATTGACTTCATAGGTGGTCACTATTTCACCACGTCAGGCATAGCTAGTGGTTACATCAGGTGCATTCTTTACCTATTAAATCGAAATGACTGATTTTGTAACCTCTGTTCAAATACGTCCACGTGTCATTCGATCTACGTAATGCCCCCTTGTATTTGAACTTACGTTCATAAACGCTTTAGGCGCGTGGCAACGGTCAGGTGAATCTTAGTACGTTTAAACGTTGGTACTCTTAGTTAAGTGTCCTTTAAAATATGCTCACTTCCTTCGAGTATAGTAATGAGATTTCAATGTTACAAGTCCTTCCATGATGATCATTTGGCAGCAACCAAACTGTTGGGTTAACCGAGTTACGAAGTACAGCCTCCTGGAGTTGCTTCTAGGTACGAGTAAAGTAGCCTAACCTCTAAATGTCATGTTTGTCGATTACACACACAGGCTGTAATTTTTTCTAAGTGAAGCACGACAACATACTAGTGATAATACGGAGAGTAACGCATCCTATTACAGGAGTTGTTAATCAGCTTGCTGCTGATGTGATAATAGACATGGGCCTCCCCCATGTTGGAGCGGTTTTACCAATTGTAAAAAAAAAACGCTACGCTTGGCGGGCTGTTTGGCGGTACAGTATGAGCGTGAAGGACGATGTTGCTTGTCCTCAAATTTTTAGTCCCTTAGTCACTTCTTGTGAAACCCTTGGGAAGAGATGGGTGGTGTATTGCTCTGAGGCAGCGCCACTGGCTGATTTCTAGACAAAAGCTTAGTTTCACAAGTTACCTAACTTTGTGTTGTTACAAATGGAGAAGCGCTACCTACCACTTTAGATATCAAATACCGTCAGAGTTATTGAGGTGCTGGAAGGAGACCGTTATGTCCTTAAAGCGTTAAGTTCTAACAGGACCTACAAATACGCTTACGACAGACTACGTTAAATGCCCGATAGTAACAGTATTATTGACTTGGACAGAATTGATGATTGAAAAAAAGACTGAACCTTAATTTAACCAGATTAAGGACTTTTGTACTTGACCGTGATTTTAACGTTCACTAGTTTGTATTTTGAACTTTAGAAGTAAACAATTTTTCGCAACTGGATGCCAATAGCCTCAGCCATTCGTAGACGTAGGCGTAAAACACCGAGCTCATTTTATTCATTGCTGTGCGGCCACAATTGTGTGTGGCGTGCGTTTGGCTCGCAGGCGTATCACCGGAGGGAGGTGATGTTGGCAATTACCAAAATTAGGTGAAGTTCGAGATCGCTGGATAAATGCGATAATGTGGTTGGACACCGCCGGAGGGAGGTGGTCCAAGAGTCGCCAGGTAGGGTGACTGTTGTTTGTTTGGGCACCGGATGGAGGTGGCCCAGAGTTGCCAAGATGGGTGACTGTTGTGGTGATACAAAATAAGGAGCGTAACCAAACCAAGTTAGATCCCAAATACCGAGGGCCGTCAGGGTCGTAGAGGTCTTAGAAGGTGACAGATACAAATTACAAGCTTTGAATTTGAGACGAAGTTACAAGTATGCCGAAGGTTATTTGCCTCCGGATGTTGAAGATGAATCTGGTGCAGAGGCGTCTACCTCTCAATGTTAATTGTATTGACAGATCGTAACTCAATCAATTGTGTACAGTTGTAATTTTTTTCTTTATCGTTTATTTTTGTGTGTAGTACTGAAGTATTCCAACATGTTTCAGCGGTAAATGAAGAGTGCTGAATGGCGCTATATGTTTGCATGAATTGGCTGCTGCTTGTTTTGTCAGACTCGTTCTGTCATAATGTGTAGCAGGTACATTCGTGTTTTTGTAAAAAAAAAGTGTCCCGTTTACCGGCTAAAACTGTTGATGGTATTCCGTCGTCTGTACTGGCGATGATGGTATTCCGTCGCCTGTATTGGTGATGATGGTGTTCCATTGCCTGTATTGGTGATGATGGTGTTCCATTGCCTAGATTGGTGATGATGGTGTTCCATTGCCTAGATTGGTGATGATGGTGTTCCATTGCCTAGATTGGTGATGATGGTGTTCCACTGCCTAGATTGGTGGTGATGGTGTTCCGTCACCTGGACTGGTGATGATGACTGATTGGTATTCCGTCGCTTGGCGTTAGTGATGATGATTCTTTGTGGTGTCCCGCCACCTGGATGTGGTGATGTTCAGTTCTGGTGTTCCGTCGCTTGTGATTTGCGATGATGATTATGTTCCGTTCTATGTGCCCCTAAAAGTTGTAAATGGTTGTAAGGTTTCAAGCCTTGCAGCTGTGATTTACCTTGGAGACCTAAACTGATTTGAGATTGTTTGAGTTACGATGCTAATGCTGAGGTTCATTTAGTTTACGAGAGTGAAATTATTTTGGTTTTTTTGAGGCTGTTAAAATGTGTTGTTACCATGATTGTAGTCTTGAATTAAAGCTTCACATTATTAGCGTTGCTTTTATTCCTTGAGCTGTGGACCTTCCTAATGAAGGTCAGGATTGGCCGAACGAAATGGAATCTACTGGCTACCCTTTTCTTTTTCAGGTTAGTCACCCGAGGACGTGTGACTCGCAGGATGGCCGTGTCGGAGTGTCATTGAAAACGCGACCAATACCAGCTCGAGATAAGTTTACATAGTTACACTTTGTTTGGATCAAACGTCAGGTATTAGTACCTGGGTGAAACCGGTGGTGGCGTGACGATCGCTTGTACTCGTGCGTGAGACGATCGTTTGTGGTAGCAAAGATGACGTATTAACGAAAGGCTGTTTGTGATGTGATCGACACTGAGTTGAGAATTTATTAGATCTGTGGAGAAGCCATATTAGCTGGACGTCAGTCTCGGAGCGGACACTTTTTGACGGAGCGTCGAGCAGAACACAAGTATTGGTGATCTGTGAGCAAAACGGACGTGTCACGCCATCGCTGTGATCACCGCGTTTGCATCCATTGTTATCCAAGGCATCCTGTACAATTTCGATTACCAAATGATCAAGACTATTGAAGAAGGACCTCTGTGATATAGCTGCATTGTTATTTCGACGCCCAATACCGAAATAGTTAAGGACGTGAACCACGAGGCCATCCATAACCTAACCTTCACCCTCACCCTTGATATATATATATATATATATATATATAACTCAAAGGTGACTGACTGACTGACATAGTGATCTATCAACGCACAGCCCAAACCACTGGACGGATCGAGCTGAAATTTGGCATGCAGTTATGACGTAGGCATCCGCTAAGAAAGGATTTTGGGAAATTCCCACGGGAACCGCAAAAATCGAGATCTGCGCGGGCGAAGCTGCGGGCATCCACTAGTACCTAATAAAACAAGTTTAAAAATGTCTTTGTATAAAACTGTACGTTGAAATAATAATCCTCTTCCTTCTCTTTTTTCGTGTGGCACAAATAACCGTGCTATCCAAGGAACAGACGACGGCGGTTGCCTGGTGTTGCACTTAGCATCATCCGCGGTCACGTGTAGGGCATTTTCAGATTTACACCTACGGACGTGTGCAACGCACACATCTGGAATGCAGGTTAATAAACGTGCAGATTTCCTCACGATGTTTTCCTTCACCGTTAAAGCAATCGGTAATATATGTACGTAAGTTTCGAAAAACTCATGAATACATTGGCCGTCAGGATTTGAAACCGGGACCTCTGGTTAAGAGGACCGAGTCGTTACCGATTGAGCGACCGACGCTGTAATAAAAAACCTAATACAGTCGAGTAGCTATTTTAAAATGAAATGAAAAATTGCAAAAAAAAATACGCATTTAAAAACATTTAAGCGATAAATAACCATAATACATACAATTATAGTTTTCACTGCGTAAATCGGAAGGTTCGAAATCTAAAACAGTCAACTGAACTTTCGACGTTACTCTCCTGGTACAAATTTTTACTTATCCGTGCCGCGCAATGACGACATGGTTCGTCATGAGATATAAAAGATAATTTGTAGAAAAATGATGATGTTTTTCAATTCTTGAGTTTTATTTATCTGTATATTTATAGTCAGTATTTTTTTAAGGGCAGTCATCATCATATAATTTAAAGAAAATAAGTTATACAACACGGAAATTTGACAATTTTATTTGATACATATATATTTGAAATGCATAATAAACATTCAGTCCGCAAAATAACTACTTGAGCGGCAAGATTTCATGATTGAGCGGCAGAAAAACATGTCTATAAGCAGGATCCCAGGGGGATGTGGGAGTATCAGGGCGGGGAAAGCACGCGGGTCCGACTTCGTCGACAACTCAACACTGTAGGAAGAGTGTGGTACGGGGAGTTCTAAATGGAAGCGGGAGCGAGCGAAGCGAGCTCGGACTTGCGGAGCACCCCGACTCGGATCCGTTAGGTTCGGAGACTGTGCGGGGAGGCGAGCTAAGCTCGCCTCCCCGCACAGTCGTAGTGTTAGGTTTAACATGAGAACACAGAAGTAGGAGCCCCGAAGGGGCTCCGTCGACCACTCAACACTGTAGGAAGAGTGTAGTACGGGGATGTTTAAAATAATTACAGCCATCCAGAATGACATAAATTGCTGATTGATTTTGAAATGTTTGCTGACCATGAGTTGCTGACCAATTAGCTATTTCTGCTCACCGATTATATTTTTCTGCTCACAGAAATAACAATACTATGCTAACCATTTAATTGACACCCATTTTATTTGACCAAATAAAGATAGTAAGGGCAGAGATGAATAGATATAATCTCCTAAAGTCCATATGAATCATTTTGTAACTGATTAAGGTGAATTTAACGGATTATTATTCGAATTTGTCATGACTTCCCAGAGTCTGCATGCGTCGCCGCTCGGTACTGTCGTCGCGTGCCGGCTCTGGGGCGTTATGCGCAGGGAATGGGTTAAGTTTCGAATTTGGTCCTAATCAGACTTTAGATTTAGCCTTCAGATTCAAGCGTGAGGTACGGACGGAATAGAGATGATTAGTTTTTCGGTATGCATTAATGATATAGAACACATTTTCACGAAAATTGGGTAAGTTTTTTTTCGCGAAAACAATACTTCCTCTTCCCTGCGTACATACGCACCGTACTACGGGGTCGACATGGTAAGAACACAAAATTACTATAAAAATAAATGGGTGAGATAAGTAATGTTATAGCAAATAAGTATGAATAAATCTTGCATGCATCAAGAATATCTTGTCCTAAAAACAATTATCCTTTAATTGACCACAATATGCCTCCTTTGGTGAAAGTTGTGTATTTTCATGATCAATATTTAAGCTATTCCATGTTATATTATCTTGCCAAGGTTAAACATTGTCCAAATTCAATGGCATTTGGAGAGTCACACTACAACTAACTTAAAACATATTTTTTTATCTAGGGAGGCTAGAAGAAAAGGAAAGAAGAAGTTGAAAAGAAATTCCAGCTCTTCATCTGATCGTGATACACCATCGAAAAAGAAGTTTGTTAAAGCAGACGCTACAAAAAAAGGTAAAACTGATGCAAAAAAAGGAAGTGCCAAAAAAGATGAAAAAGTAGCTAAAAAAACTGACTCTGCTAAAAAGAAGACACTTCCTAAAACTACAATTGGCAAGAAATCTTTATCACCAGGAAAAAAGTCCGGTGGAACTCCTCCAATAACTTCCAAGAGTCTTGGAAAAAATACTACAAAGCATGGTAAATCCCCACAGCGAAGAGAAAGAAATAAGAGTGTTTCTCCTCATTCGAATAGAGACCGCGAAAAGGATCGAGATCGTAAGGAGCGAGAGAAAGATAGGGACAAAGATCGTGAAAAAGATAGAGATCGTATGAGAGGTCGCAGTAGATCACTCAAGAAAGGTAGGTCTAGATCACCTCGGCGACATGAATCCCATTCTAAAGAACCCAGGCGAAAGGAAAGTTCAGAAAGGAGCAGACCAGTGTCACCCAAGAAACAGGTGAGACGTGATGGTAGTACAGACAGGCATAGAAAACGATCTGTTAGTAAAGATAGACCTCGTGATAATAAAGACAAGCCTTCTGAAAAAAGAAAAGATAAACACGATGAAAAAGATAGGCATGACAGAAAAGATAGAGGACGTGACAGAAATAAAGATAGCAAAAGGGATGACAGTAAGAGAAGAGGTCGCGATCGAGGCTTAGGCGGAAGAGGAGGACCTGATAAGGGATTGGAGAAGCCAAACAAACCTATGGAAAGACTTCTCCCAAGGCCAGAAGAGCGACTTGCTGCTCTTGCTGCTATTTCAAACAGAGCTTTAGAAACAGATAAAGCATCAACTACTTCTAAAGATAGACAAGACACTCATTCTGAAAGGGGTGGTCGTGGTGGTCAAGAAAGACATGAACGGGATAGGTCTAGTAAAAGAGACAGGATGGGCAGTATGGATAGGGAACAAGGTGATTATGAAATGGGTATGGATCGTCAATATGAGCGAGAACGTGCAATAGATCATTACAACAGAGGTGATGACCGGTATGAAGGGGTTCCCAGGGAGGATGATCGGTCGCCAGGGTATGCCATACAGAACAGAGATAGACACTATGATCCTGGTTATGATATTCCAGGCCCAGCACGCGGCTATCCTGAAGACGAAGAAAGAATGTATGGGGAACATATGGGAGATCGTAGAGATATGGGTGAGATAAATTGATTGTGTCCTTATATATGTAAATAATTAATAAAAATAGAACTAATAACAATATATTAATATTTTAATTTCGTAATCTTTAAAAAATGGGAATTATTTTTTGAAAATTACATCATCCAAATGTAACCCGTTATGATCACGGCACTCCTGTAAGCGATGTCTAAAACTATCGATGACTGCGCGTCAAATCAGTTCTGTGTGTTAGCCATTTCTCTTCAGATATTTTTATAAGGGCTGGCCACCACATAGTCGGATCTAACCCCGATGGACTTTTTCTTATGGAGTTATCTCAAAAGTAAAGTGTATGACACAAACCCGCCCTTTGAAAAATGATGCCCTAAAAATATTCGAAGAGAACTAACACACAGAACTGATTTTCCGCGCAGTCATCTACATATAGTTTTAGACATCGCTTACAGGAGTGTCGTGATCATTACGGGTTACATTTGGATGATGTAATTTTCAAAAAATAATTACCATTTCATAAAGATTACGAAATAAAAGTATGTATAATTCATAATGTAATAAGTTTTTTTTAAAAATTAATTATTAACATATAAAAGAACTTATGGGCCACCTGTATGTGAAACTTTTTAAAAATTTTAATACATTTTTTTATTCTGTAGTACTCTTGAGATTGATGAATTGTATGTATTTAAATTTAAAGCATACGATGACCGTCGCCCTCACCGCGATCGTTCATGGGAAGGTAGATCTGGGTCCATGGACCGTGAACGTGGCTACATGCATCCTCATAAAGAGTGGGACAACGATGACTACCGCGCGGGAGGAGATTGGGGCAGAGACAGGCATTGGCCTATGCGTGATCCACAGGTAACATACATACATGTATTCAATTTGAAATATTTTATGGCTTTTCTGGTTTCTGTATGTATTTATCTTTAATGTGTTTGTGCTTTAGGTGAGCCTCTACTATCAAACATTGTTTCGGAATGAACCTATTGATTATCGTAAAAGGAATTTTACCAATCCTTGCTTTATCCTATCCCACATTTTCCTTGGCTGTCCTTATCCTCATTTTGGTAGGTGTTTTTAATTTATATATTAAGTATTTTAGTCAGTTTATGTATGATTAATAATATAGAATATTCATCATCATCATATCAGCCGAAAGACATCCAGTGCTGTACATAGGCCTCCCCCAAGGATTTCCACGACCAGTCCTGCGCTGTCCGCATCCAGTGGCTTCCCGCGAACTAGACCAGGTAGTGGGAGGCCTGTCTACGCTACTTCTTTCGGTGCGCGGTCGCCACTCGAGAATTTTACTGCCTCAACGACCATAATATGTTCTGCGAGATAGTTTCCCGCCCATGTTCTGCGAGTTAGTGTCCCGCCCATTGCCACTTAAGTTTATTAAATAATGAAATATAATTCTACCTCTCTTAGATGAGCGAGTGGGGTGACAAAGATCCTGAAATGGAGGGCTGGCACCATAGGGGTCATCCACCTGGACCTCATCGTGGACGAATGCGAAGTAAGCATTAATGAATACATAAAATATGTTTTTTTTAATTTTAATTTACTAGGAATGCAACTGTCTTGATTACAATTTTCAGACGAATATGGCCGAGGTATGAGAATGGATCACGGAAGAGGTGAAGGAAATAAGCGCCGGGTACCGCGAAACGAGCCTGAACCCACATCTATAGAGACGCCACCTCCTGTACAGGTCTCTGCACCTAACGTGGCTCGCCAGGAAGCTGAAGTTGATGACAAACCTATTCCAGATGATCTCAGCGAAATAAGCGATGATCCTGATGACATATTGAATAGAGAAGATGTAAGCTCTCGAAATGCTATTAATAATATTGTTTTATGTAAATCGTTATCCATATACACTATAAAAAAACTGGCCAAGTGCGATTCGGGCTGTCCCACCGAGGGTTCCGTACCACCGCAATGGTTATGTATTTACAAAAAATATGTCTAAAAGGACAAATTTAATTTTGTAGTTGAAAAAATGATCTCCCATACATGGCATGGTCAGTTTTCAAACTGCAAGTGTAAGTTTATGATTGTACAAAATATTTTTTTATATGCTGTAACTATAATTTAAAGATTTTTAGGGTTCTGTAGTCAATAAGGAACCCATAAAGTTTCTGTCTGTCTTTCCGCATATAAGCTCAGAGACTATTAGTACTAGAAAGCTGTAATTTGGGATGGGTAAACATGTTAATGACGCCGACAGTGGCACAATAAAATCTCGATTTTTTTTAAGGTACCTCCCCTACATGTAGAAATGGGGTGATTTTTTTTATTTATTTTTTTAATTCACAATTGGTAAACCCTTGACAACATCTCACCTGGTGGTAAGTGACAATGTTAACGCGATGGGGAACTGGCTATCTTATCTTCATGCCGGAACACACCAATGATATCAACATTGATATTTGGCGGCAAGACTTAGATAAGATGGTGGTAGCTAGCCAGGCGGGCTTAGAAAATGCCCTACCACCAACCAAACCGAGTCTTACAATTGACCCCGCCGGGAATCGAACCCGCGACCTCCTGTATAAAGCCAGTGAACTTTGCCTCTGAGCTACGGAGGCGGTTAGATGATTTTTTTCGGTGACGTACCCTCTCGTGTTGGGTATCGTTGAATAGGGCTTTCAAAACTACTGAGTATTAGCTAAAACCATTTCTCGATTCAGGGTTCCGTTTACGAAATATTAAGTTTTAAAGTGCTATTTTTTGTTAGAGTCGAGGAAAACTATCACGGCTAAGCAGGCTTTCTTACTTTAGGGAGTAATAGTCGAGGTCGACCTACTTAAGATGTGTAGTTGGATTTGTAAAAAGTTCATAAATTTTCCATAAAAAATGTGCTATTACCAACTGCAAATGTAATGTTTTTTAAAATATACATTTATTTTTTGAAAAGACTACGGAACCCTTATTTGCGCACGTCCGACTCGTACTTGGCCGGTGTTTTCTTTGTGCTGTGAGACCTTGCTTTTTGCCTAAGTTAATGATTCTAGGATGCTCCTAATAAGTTAGGTAATATTTGGAGCCCCCCTTTTCTATGGAAATGTACTGAGAAAAAATAGGCTGTTATTTAGGCTACCACACTTAAAAAAAGGAACCCTTATGGGATAACGTTCTAACATACTGATACCACTTTTAAGTTTTTTTATGTTTTCATTTAAAATTAGGTTTTCTTCATTTTAAAAAGTAATGGCTGATGTGTTTTTTTGAGAGTGAGTGCATAACTTTTTCATCATCATCATCATCATCATAATCAGCCGAAACACATCAACTGCTGCTGGACAAAAGCCTCCTCCAAGGCCTTCCACGACGCGACGACCGCTCTTGCGCTGCCAGCATCCAGCGGCTTTCCGCGTCCATCAGGTGCCTAGCCAAGTTGGGTTCCATGATTATCTTTTTCCCGAAGTTAGACTTACCTAGCTGACTCATTTACAGGTATACTTTATAATTTTTTACTATTTGTAAATAAATAAAATAAATGTTTCGCAGATGGGTGATCAAAACGTCGATGAAGATAGCCAGATTGCTGCACCTATTGATGAAAGCTTGCCTAAACCGGAAAGTTCAGAGAAAGACTCCACGCAGGTAATTTGTGTGTGGAAATATTTATTTACTGATATGGGCCTTATAGAAACTCGTTTTCTATACTAATTAAAGATAACGTCTTCTTGAAAATGGATGAGCCGATTCAAATTAAATTTTATACTCATAGGCAAGACAGGAAGTTGTTCATAGTCTATTGACTATTTTTCAAAAAATTGAGTTTCCAAAATATTTTATATTTTAAATTAATTAATTACAAAAGTAGTCAATACTCTTTGAACAATTTCCTACCTAATTTATGTTAAAAGAATTAATAAAAGTAGTCAATATAGTCTGAACGATTTCCTATTTTGCTTATGTGTATAAAGATTCATAAGAATCCGACCATTCATTTTCAAGAAAATGTTGTCTTTAATTTATATGGAAAACGGTTTCTCGGTAAGGCGACTAAAAACAAATTTTCTCTTTGTTACGGCACCTTCTAACATTCCTGAAAAATTTATATAGGATACGAGTAACGCTGGGGAAGAGAAAGAATCTCAAGATACTAAAGATGAAGATGATGTTGCCAATCTTGATTTTGAAGAAATATCTGATGGTGAATTAGAGGAAGAGCGAACTAGAGGTAAAATATTAAAAACTATATCTAAATTGCACTCAGCCGCACATACCTAATTTTTTTAAATACGTTTTTATATGGGAGCCAAATAGCAGCATTTATTTAAATCAAGAAAAGTAAGAAAACTGCAAAGTGGAATCATTAGGTTAGATTAGCACAAAAATGCGATAGGGTAGGGGGGTTTGGGTGGGGGTCTCAATCCATACTGTCAGAAACGCAAAAATGCGAAAGGGAAGGTTTGGTGGAGGTCTCAATCCATTCTGTCAGAAACGGCACCATCATGTGAGGTGCAGCCACACTCAAATTTTAATAAAAAAAAGAAGAAAAAGCGATCATATCAGGCTCTAGTTGCAGAAGATTATAATATTCTTGTTTTTCACCCCCGACGCAAAAAAGGGGTGTTTTTAGTTTAACGTGTGAATCTGTGTATCTATCTGTGATGTGAGTTGGTTCTTAGCTATAATTTATGAAGATCTGTTCGGCCATTTGAAGATCATCAGCTCTTTTCTAGGTGATTAAGGGCTGTGGGCAACTTCGTGTCCTGTTAGTTTAATGATATAATAATAATCTAGATTCTAGTAGCATTGACCTGATGCTGCAGTTCTGGAATATGCAGGATACCCAACTCTTCACCAACTTATACAGATTATCGTGTTTGGGCTCATTGGAATAGTGTCAATGAATAAGTGTTAGATAGAACATGGTAACTTTGACCTGATGCTGCAGCATCTCCCTGTATTTGTAGGATACCCAACTCCTCCACTTCCACTTAGCAGTTTTTTACTTTTCTTAGATAGGGCATGGTAACTTTGACCTGATGCTGCAGCATCTCCCTGTATTAGCAGAATATCCAACTTTTCCACTCCCACTTGGCAGTTTTTTTTACTTTTCTTTATAAAAAAATAATAATACGGTGTTTGACTACTAGTAGTTTGACACTTTTTATTAACTATCAAAAACGACATTTTATTCCGACTGAAATTGTTCATGTTACTGTCAGGTGAAAAACTTTTGTGATTTTATTAAATATAAAATTAATTGTTTTTGGTGTACTATAAGTGTAAATAAATAAAATTGAAAATGGATCGAAATATCAAATTTTTGTGCAGTTGTGAGAGAAATGCTATTTGATTAGTACTATTTTATAATTTATTTTTGATACTTACTCTCAAATATCCTATTGTTGCTGTGTGGTCCATGTCTGTATGAATAATTAGGTGCGCTAGTGCCGCTGAGAGTATATAAATAAAATGTAGGTGCATTATCTTTTACTAACTTTATCTGTTCTAGCTGGATTGGGCGATGCTCTGGGTGTTGACTGGGCAAGTTTGGTAGCTGACGTTAATCGCCGAGAGAAGACGGCACCAGTGGGAGGCGCGCGCGACCGTTGGCAACCGGAGAGAGTGCTTGCACGCCTCGGTCTCTCTGTAAATATGGCTGGAAAAGATACAGTACAAGGAATACTGCACAAGAATGCTGAAAGTCTCAGGTCTAAAAAAGAAATTAAAAAAACTGAATCGTCTGAGGCAGCAGAGCAAAATGGCAAACATGACGAGGACTTGGGAGAAAATAAAGAAGAAGAAGTTCTATCTGATGTTGAGTCTTTGCATCCAGTTGCTGCTATTCAGGTAATTTACGTCAATAACCCTTAAACGTTCCTACTGATGAGGCACGGGCACAGTATTACTATATAGCGGCTTACAGTAGTGCAACGAATGTACTTATGCAGAGTACTTGCGGGGCACCGGGCGGCGGGCACAGCCTGGCAAACTCCGCGAGTTTGCCAGGCGTGGCCAGGCTGGCTACAGGCTAGTACCTACGCCGTGGCGGCATCGAGCGAAATCAAAGGCGTTGCGCTACTGTAATACTGTGGCACGGGTCTCTTCCCAAACTCAGGAAGGTTAGGTTTATACTCCACACATGGGGGCCAAGTCCGGGTTGGCGGGGGTTGTAGGGCTAGTGGCGAACTCCATTGTTAGACGTTTTTCAATCAGCCTAAAACGAATCTGACAAGATTTATTGACTGTCATCTGGTGATAGCAACCAGCACCAACGGCTTAGCATGCCTTGCGAAGCACGGAAACTTCGGTCGTAAGCATTTGACTGTTAGTGGCATTTTTCTCGACAGGTATTTTTTCATTTAAAAATCTTAGTGAAGCTGTTGCATAATTAATACTCATAAGAGTTGATGAAATATGTGCCATTGTTTGCGATAAACAGTCATCCATACGTAATAAATAACTAATATAGTAATGACATCAACACAATATTACTTAATATGTGCTGCTTTTCCCAGGTTGCAATGAAAAAACGGAAACGTCAGCGCGCTGTACTATTCGGTTCTGGTTGCGAGATCACGCGCGGGTTGAGCGCTAGACGAGATCTAGCATTGAGACGTTACCTGTGCAACTTGCCAGTAGCAGAGAGAACTGGTCAGACTCGAGTGGCTCCACAGCCCTCACTGTTCCATACAGCGCGAGCCTTGCTTATGCAAGCCCCAGTACAGGGCTGACATAAGCCATAACCAAGAAAGGTTCAGTGATATCAATATTGTGTACATTCAGTTTGATACGATGATATCTAAAACGAAACGCACCACTAATTGTGTTAACAGTGATTCCTAGTAACGTTTGGTTTTGTGAGTTAGGCTCGAAATATATGCCTCCGCGCGACCGTGCGGCCCGGCCGCTTCTCCGTGAAATGTATGCAAGCCGTAGTGGGGATCACATTGCATATAGCTGCTTGTAATTTCATGGCATATAGGCCGGGCCGCTCAGTCGCGTAGACGCATATATTTCGAGCCTTATCCGAGAATTACATACATAGACTGATTAAATCATAACCCTTCCTTTTGGCTTTGCCGTAGTCAGGTAATGAAATGTGTACAATAGGAATCTGAAGCAAATGTTGAATTGTGTGTGTAGGTATGTTAAATAAATACAAATCCCACCCAATGTCTTAAACTTAAAATAGACAAATACATTTTTAATTTATAGATAAAATAATGACTATCTTTTAATATTGTTTCATATAGATAAATATTTTTGTTTATTTGCTTATAGATATTAGATGACAGCTAGTCTTCATTAAGGAAGGAAACATTTGCACCTATAGGATATTCAGTTTTTGCGGCACCCCTGAAACAGAAATATGTTTTGTTAAATTATTATTATTATACATACTTATAAGTAATAATAATATTTAGTTATGATTAGAAACGTTTTATCCTATGTTTGTATAATATTACTTACTTCTTAAATAAAACTGCACCAGACACACCTTTAATTTCAAGTGTGTTTCCATTGATACTTAACATGGATCCCTCTCTCAACCCAAGTACTGGAGAGGCATGACTCATTTCTAAATACTCGTTTATTCTTTGATCTCTTGTTTCTCCTTTATGAGTCTCGCTTTCCACTTTGTCGATATAGTGAGGGTTGATATTGAATGGAACTATTCCAATGGCATCAAATGAAGGAGGATAAATTATAGGCATGTCATTTGTAGTGTGAATGCTCTTAGTAGCTACATTGGTACCAGCGCTGCTTCCAATATATAAAAGTTTGCCTTCATCAACTGTCCTCTTTATGAGACTCACTAAATTATTATCATACAGGCGTTTTAGTAGCAAAAATGTGTTTCCACCCCCAATAAATATAGCTTTTGAGGTGTTGATAGCTGATGTTGGATCTGGAAAAGTATGAATGCCCACAACTTTGATGCCCCAGGGAGACATGGCATTTTTAATTTTGGCTGTGTAGTTATCAAAATCATTTTGAGCATATGGTATGAAGGTCAGCTCATTGATGTTATTGCTGGAAGATAATAAAAACTAGGTATTTAAATAATTGGAAACCAGAACAGAACAGAAGACAGACTTCCATCACAACATGTTAGTACAATTTTGCATTATTATTTTTGGTTTTTGTTAATTTTCTTTAACTGATTGTGATAAAATTTATGTAGGACCAACTTGGCAGCATACCCTAATAAAAAAAGAAACATGTAAATTGGTTAACAATTTGCAAAGATATATCACATAACAAACAAATCGCCTCTGTGGTGTAATGGTTAATCTATTTGCTTCACACCAGGAGGTTGCGGGTTCGATTTCCTGCCTGGCTAGCTACCACTATCTTACATAAATGTTGCCACCAAACATCAGTGTTAACAACATTGATGTGTTCTGGCTTGAAGACATTGTTCTCCATTATTGCGTTGCAGAATCTTGGTAGCCCGCTTCCATCTTCTGCATCATTGTCACTTACCATCAGGTGAGATGATGCCAAGGGCTTACCAATAGTGAATTAAAAAAAAAAACATTCAAATTGAGAACCTCCTCCTTTTTGAAAATAGGTTGTAAAAGTGTATACATGGGCACAGTCAAAAAAATCCGTACACAGATATTTCACAAATTAGATGTTCAGATATTAAAAGCAACTCCTAGTACATAATTTATTGCAATTAAACACCTCACCCGCTACGACGATTTAACTGATGGCGACTGTAGGTACCTACTATACTACCTAGTTACTAACCTTTGAAGCAGTGAACATATTTCTTCTTTAGCAAACTCCAATAATTTGTATCCGTGACAGTTGGAAGAAGACAGTAGTAAAGCCTTTCGACAAGACATGGTGCGAAATACAAAGTTTTTCTGTAAAGCGTACAGAAAACGTATACCTACTAGTTAAACTGTGTTACTGATAAAAGTTGTCGTTAAATTCTTTTTGTTAGGTACTGATAAGGATAAGGCACTAAAGAGATTATAGATGATCATTGATCACATAAAATCTAGTATTATTTATTGACGATTGTCCCGCCCCGTGATTTCTATACTTTTTGCCCGCAATAACATGACTAGCAAGTCATACACGTTTGTCAAACTTAACTTTTTTTGACGACCGTTTCGTGGTCTGTACCGTAGCTCCAAGAGGCTTGAGAAAGCAGAAAAATCTTTCAGTAACTCACACCATTCGTAACTCGTAACGCATTCAGTAAGAAATGATTGACCAATGAAGTTGGGCCAGACGACGAAACACCTGAAAACTTTTGTGTTCGATTTTTATTCGTTTAGCTTTGAAGGTTCAACAAGTAAGCGTTACGCTTCAAACGTAACTGTGTAGACATACATAGTTAGTTTGTTTGTACACTGTCTACTTTTTCTGTAAATAACCCGCAAAAATGGAACGGACGGGTTCAATTTTTACGGGCTATTTACAGAAAAAGTGGACACTACAAACAAACTAACTATTCTACACCGTTACGTTTAAAACGTAACGCTTGTTGAACCTTCAAAGCTAAACGAATAAAAAAATTAAACACAAAAGTTTTCAGGTGTTTCGTCGTCTGGCCTATCTTCTTTCACTAATAACTCCATAACGAGTGCGGTAAGATTGATATGAAGCAAGTATTTCTCAATTATTTTTCCGGTACTGTAGCTTATTAAACCACTTTAGTTACTAACTGCAGTAATTATGGAGAAAATTGGTAATAAAAATTGTATGTAGATCATGAAATAGGGTGTCAATATTTTCATTTTACAAGGAAGTATCCCGAACTCGAAATCTAAGAACATTTCGAAATTTCACGTCCACTTAGCTGTTAAAAAGACGGCTACATTATGAAGTAATTTCAAGTGACACTACTTTGCTTCAAGAGATATGATCAAACAGTCACAGTTTGACGAAGCTATTTTTACAGGTGCGCACTAAAAGATTTGGAACACTAATATATTTGAACATGAGAAATCACTCGAAGTAAATAACGCTGATGATAATGTAATGTTCATGCGTCGGATTTTCTGCGGCGTCATCGATGATGAACCAAATCGCTGCAGAGTGGTAATTTTGGGAAAACACCGTCACACTTTCCAAAGTGATCGAAACTCCGGTCAGGGTTTGATGTAGGTTACAGTGCTCCTCCAGGATGGATAAGACGATTAGAACAACCAAAAAGTCAGTGTAGTAGTCCCAGGCCTTAGGTATAATACAGCATAAGTAGGCCATTGTCTCCCGATTGAATGCAGCGGGGAATGTTAACAGAATGAAGTCATTCTTATTTATCGTGTCTATATTATATTTCAGCCGACAGAATCAACGACCCTCGGGTCTTTTTTCATTTTTCTCAAAAAAATGTCTCAAATATTATCAATTTTTACACAGATGGGGTATTCTTAAAGCTTTTAGAATAATGACCAAAAATTGCAATATGATGCAAAAAAACTATGTATAATAATAAGTCAATACATTATATCATTTTTTAATTATAGCTATAAAGATGTTATAACATACGTATCCTTTATCAACTAAAGATAAAAAAATATGGTTTTGTAATAAAAATTAATTACTATTACAAAAACATTTACAATTTTTATTCGCAATCAAATATATTGCAAGAGAGAAAAAATAATTATTGGCTACGACATATTTCTTCTGCGATTCATATAGTAGCTAAATGGGTAATTATATGCTATTATGATATTTGCAGCAACTTAACATTTAGTTTTATACAGGAAAAAAACTAACATCCTTTACGCAACAATTACCTCAGACGATGACATAATAAATACCGCATTTATCACTTCATTAGTGTAGTGTGTGTAGTTCAAACAGCTAAGTGGAATTGACATTTCGTAATGTTCTTATATTTCGAGTTCGGGATACTTCCTTGTAAAATGAAATCATTGTCACCCTATTTTATGATTAACATACAATTTTCATCACCAGTATTCACCATAATTACTGCAGTTAGTGACTAAAGTGGTTTATTAAGCTTCAGTACCGGAAAAATAATTGATCAATCGTACCTCACTCGTTATGGATTTATTAGCGAAAAAAGATGAGCCAGACGACGAAACACCTGAAAACTTGTGTGGCTTAGTTAGTTTGTTTGTAGAGTGTCTACTTTTTCTGTAAATAGCCCGCAAAAATTAAACCCGTCCGTTCCATTTTTTAAGATAAATGAATAAAAAACCAACACAAAAGTTTTTGCAGGTCGAAACACCTGAAAACTTTTGTGATAGTTTTTTATTCGTCTGGCCCAACTTCATTAGTCAATCATTCCTTAACGATTGCGTTACGAATGGTGTGTGTGTTAAAATAAGAAATTATTTAATAGTTACATACTGAAAGATTTTTCAGCTTTCAAGCCTCTTTGATCTACGGTACAGACCACGAAACGGTCGTTTTTGTTAGTACGTTTTCATGAAACATCGCCGCATACGTTATGCCTGACCTCACACAGCCAGAAAATTGGACGTTTGTGGAAAAATTCACAATGTAAGTGAAGAATAATGAAATTATACGCAAATCCGGGCTTTCTGAATTCAGAGATGAATTCCGGCCGCGTGAGTCCAGACTTACCACTACTCAGAATTTATTCGGATCCAAAAGTAAGGACTTAACTAAACTCGACGAGATTTTCTGTGAGTGCGCATCAAAAGATTAGAAGAAAACAACTAGAAAATTCTTATAAAAAATTTAACCATGCGCACTGTTTATAATTGTACAGGGAGCGTTAAATGAAACACAGATGTTATCCGAAATGATTTATTATGGCTGAGTAATGGCATTTTCGTAAACAAGACATCACATCAGGTTCATAACATATATTCAGTGGATTTTGATATTCTAAAACATGTAGGCGCTAAAGAATGACCATTTAATGTGTTGGATGGCTATCGTTCTATGCTGAATCATAATGGTTGATAAATAGTGAATTTTATGGTATCTGAGAGCTTACAAATCTGTGACTAGTTCGCAAATTTTGTAGCTTTTTAGAGAATGAACGAAAATACACATCAAATGTCACAAAGGAAGTCTATACACTCTATAAAAACTTAATGAAGATAATGTCTAATTACACATATAAAGTTTCAGAAAGAAAGACATCCTTTTACAACTCGAGATAATAAATAATAACATAAAAACATTGGCAGTTTTCACTAGCAAACAAAGAAGAAACCTAAATTACTCTATAATTATATCTATGACCTATTTCTTCTTAAGTAAAACATTAATTACGAAACAGTAGCTCTATGCATATCTTTATACACGATCCTGAACTATATAAACTTATCTACGGTATTAATGTCGCATATTTTAAATTTGCATAACTTTTATGTATTTTTTTTTACATTTTCATTTCCTAAGACCCTTAAAATTAACCCTTACCTCTAAATTAGAAAGAAAAAGACTATTTTACTTATATTATTTGACCACGAGGTGGTGTCATGCAATTGCCAGAAACCAATAGCAGTACCGTACTTCCGTCGGAATTTCCCTACTCTCAAAATAATACTTTGTCCTGTTAGATAACGACTGCAACATACATATTATTAATATAAAAAGCACCCTAGGTCAGTCGGGCCAATGGAGAAAGAAAAGATAAGAGAGAGAGAGGACCTACTTGGAATCTGAAGATTGTCTGAAAATTTCATCGAAATCGGTCCAGCCGTTTTGGAGTCTATAAGGAACATTTTTTTTTCCTTCACATAGCACAGAGATAGACTGGATTCAAGTGCTAATAACTACAGCCTCCCTGATATAATAAAAGGATTTGAATGTAAATCACATGTTAAACGCTCATAAGAATTAGAAATGATTTGAACGATTAAAAATTATTCAAAATGATTACAAATCAAATCATTTTTAATCCTTTTTAATGATTTTGTTTAATCAGGGCTGTGATTAAAATAACTAAAAAAGAGATTATAAGGTTTTCTTATTTGTTTACTTAGCTTAAGTAATAAAAATATGTATCGTTTATTTAAGTAAATAAACTTTAAACAAAAAAAAATGTTCTGAGGACAGGTTATAGCGGTGAATACTTATAACCTGTTTTGTCCGTTAAATTTGGAACCATATTAAAATAAATAAACTCATGTGAGTCCAACTATGTAACTTAATTAATTAATTCATTAACTTTAATTATCTTAACGTTAGTTAAAAAACACTATAATATTAAGAAATTATAAAGTCACATGAACAATGCGTTCATAAATCTTATTATTGGTCAACTGACAGCCAAAACCGTGTGCTAACACTGGTCTTATGTACAGTTGGTAATATTACAAATTATACAGTCAGTCATTCAAATCACCTACCCAGATAACCAGGGTTGTCAATTTTGAACTACATAAATATAATCATAAAATTTAAAAGACACTTACAATTACAAATTTTGAAATTACATGAATACAAACGCAAATTTAAATTTCCAACTAATTAACCAAGAAAGTGTAACAACGGTACTTTTTAAAGATTATTTTAATTTAATTAAATCATGGTAGATCTTATCTATGGTTTCTGTATCTTTCCTTTTATTAATTAAATCTTGATGCCTCTCCATTTACATAGATTCCATAATCAGACGCTTTTTATAATTATGTTCTGTATTTAAAATTTTTAATATTTTAAGATTTTAGCCTGCTTACCCTCGAGTAGGCTTTATCATTACAAAATACAAAAGCTTTAGCTCAACCTTTTTTTTTAAAATAAAGACAAAAATAATATAAAACTCATGGCATTTAAAAAAACAGAAACAAAACGATTTACAAAAAGTATTGTATCATATAACACTTGACAGCCCTACCAGCACATCACACACCAGAAACTATGCACTCGCGACTTAGCTTGCTCAATAGCAAGTAAGTGGTTGTAGCATCGTCTTGAATTCATCCAGGGAAGCAGCAGTTGAAACAGCAGGTGGCACAAAGTTCCAGAAAGCAACTCCAAGGACAAGAAAAGAGCTCTTGTACATTGATGTACCCGGAATCGGCGATAACAGCGTATAGTCCGGTTGTTCTCAGATCATTGCAGAGTCGGATCGATAATAGCTTCCAGGTTCTTGAGAATACTAACTTACTCAATATCTTTACCAGCTAACGACAGCACTGGCTTCTCACTGCTATCTATGAGGATAGTACGTTTAGACAAACACCAAAAAAAATGTTAGACAAGAAATTCATGATGTGTGAACGGAAGATTAACACTTATTTTTTTTTTTTTTTCTTCTCCTCCTCGATAAATTTATTTATTCCGCAGTCTCTGCACCACCTCCAAAATGGGCTGAAATCGTACACTCGGCCACAATTGATACATGTTTTTTTTTGGGACTCCATTTGACCGGAATGGTTGCAACAATATGAATCATTTCGACCCTCCGTCTCCGTTTAAATAGCAATGCTTATCAAAACTAGGGCTACCACTTTCTCATAACATTTTTTTTTGTTTAAAGTTTATTTACTTAAATAAACGATACATATTTTTATTACTTAAGCTAAGTAAACAAATAAGAAAACCTTATAATCTCTTTTTTAGTTATTTTAATCACAGCCCTGATTAAACAAAATCATTAAAAAGGATTAAAAATGATTTGATTTGTAATCATTTTGAATAATTTTTAATCGTTCAAATCATTTCTAATTCTTATGAGCGTTTAACATGTGATTTACATTCAAATCCTTTTATTATATCAGGGAGGCTGTAGTTATTAGCACTTGAATCCAGTCTATCTCTGTGCTATGTGAAGGAAAAAAAAATGTTCCTTATAGACTCCAAAACGGCTGGACCGATTTCGATGAAATTTTCAGACAATCTTCAGATTCCAAGTAGGTCCTCTCTCTCGCTTATCTTTTCTTTCTCCATTGGCCCGACTGACCTAGGGTCCTTTTTACTTTTAAATTGCATATTTTTAAAACCGTTTTTCAAATAACTATCAAATGTCCACGTAAGCTATTTATCTCTTGTTATTGAAGTGTGGTTTTCCTTAATAAATGCGATGTACCTATGCCGACCACTCTTATCTAAAAAGTTTTATGTTTACATATTTTTAGTTCGGGAATTCCCATGACTAATATAATGTGTGTGTTACAGTCGTTATCTGACAGAAAAACATATTGTTTTGAGAGTAGGGAAAATCCCAAAGTTCTGTCATCCACGGATTGTAAGTACAGTCACCATCAACCAACTGATCTATCTCAACTGATCTATCTCAACCAGTTCACGTATTTTGGGTACCAAGAAGCTAGAAGCTAAGAAGCTAGTGGGTGTTTGATAGACATAAAATTAGCATATGATTTGACTAGGTTAGGGATCATCTATTTTGAATGGAAATTATTTATTTAAAAAAATGGTCAGATTTCAGACAAGTTTTGTCATCAAATAAATCCTATGCTAAGTTTGTCAAACAAGACCTCAGTTTCAGGGCAGTTTTCGCAGTGAAGGCACAGATAAGAATAATAGTACTCACGTACAAGTTGTGAGTAAAAATAGTGCTCCTGATGAACCTAGGCAGATTTTTGCATTAGGTTAACCATTCCTGCCCACTGTACTTAGCTGAGTACAGCAAAACACAGGTAATTTTGAACCTTATCTTAATACACTCAGTGTATATCTACAGAAATCTACAAATTACTTGCATTCTATAATTTCATTTTTGTATTTTTTTTAGGAAAATGAAAACAATTAGTTTTTAAAGTTTTTAATTTTTATGTTATTTTTAGCTTTATTTTATTTAAATGATGACTGCTGTGTTATGTACTGTATTATTGTGGCAATAGACTTCATTTAAATAGTACATTCCCTTCAAGGTCGCCTCTAACTCTCTCTCTCTCTCTCTCTCTCTCTCTCTCTCTCTCTCTTATCGTGTGGCACAATTGACCGTGCTATCCAAGGGGTAGATATATAGACGAGACGGTGGTTGCCTGTTGTTTCCGCGCGAAATACTTCAATATTCTAAGTTAGACTACATCGTTCTTCCAAACACAACGTAATAAATTAATCTCTTTAAAATAGGCTGTCATTCACCTTCAAAAAGATTCTGAGTTACTACGATCACAAATTAGGGTTCTCTAGACGATCTGGCCAAACGTTTAATTGTATTTTTCAATGCAATAAAATTTTGGAATAGTTTGTATCATTTACATATTTCTTATAGGTAGATGGTAGTAGGTTATATGTACGTACACATATTTATAGGTAGGTTAGGTATAGAAATATAAAAAATAGCTAAAATAAAAAAAAGAGGACTTATCGGTTTTTTACTATTCATGGCTCCATCTAATATTATGTGACTTTTGTTCATTGATTAACAAGAACCATAGTACGTTAGTAGGTATTATCGGCCTAGGGCGGCCCGCAAGGACACTACTCTTTAAAAACCGGTTAAGGGCGAGCTGGACTCGCGCACCGAGTGTTCCGTACCACACACTCTTAAAACATCAACTATTTAAAAAAACATCAACTACATCGACAGTAAAAAAAGTTTTTTTATTCAGTTCGAGATCCTAAGTGCGAGTACGACTCACACTTGGCTGGTTTTAATAACTTTTTGTTTTACTTTAAATTTTCACTATAATCACACCAAGTTTGGTACTTGTATGTACCTACTACCTACCGTGTTAGCTTGTTGTACTACGGAACCCTTATAGTTTCGTCATGTCTGTCTGTCCGCGGCCTAGCTCCTAGACTATTAGTAGTTAAAAGCAAAAGCAAATTTGGCAAAGATATATAAGTATAATAATAACGCGGAGAGAACTAAAAATGTTTTTGGAACCTCTACAAGTAAATTGGGGATGATTTTTTTTTCGTCAAACCCAGTTGTGTGGGGTATCGTTGGTTAGAGCTTCAAAATAGTTGTGAGCCTTCTAAGACCATTTTAGGGTCTTTTAGGGTTTCATTTACGAAAAAATAGGCATGAAAGTGCAAAATGTTGTTGGAGTCGAGTGTTAACAACTAAACCGCTGTATTTGGAAATTATAAAATTACATATGGACGTGATAATGGCAACTACGGAACCCTACATTACGCGTGGCCCGACACTCACTTGAACGGTTTTTTCGATAGAACACGTTTCTTGTAACTACGAGCAAACTAATTAGTAATCTGTGCTACGAGCATAAAGGCCCTTTTTAATTTTTCACTATTTGTTATTTTTATAAGTATTTGTTACTAAATCCGTGTTTATGTAAAAAAAATACACTTTAGGAGATTTAAAGGTCACCCTTTAAAAGTCGGACAGACGGATAAACGGACGGGTGGACTTAGTAATAAGGTCCCATTGGCACCCTTTGAAAAAAAAAAAAAGAACCAAAGGTCAAAATTATTTTTTATTATGTTCATTCTTTCAAACACGGAACAAATTATTAGGCCTACATAATATCTCCTTAGTTTCTTACTTAATTTGGAATTTAAGTAGGCACCTACTTATAACATAACTTAACGTATAAGTGGTGGGGTTAACAGCAATCTTAAAATTGTAGGGACCTATGTATTATAGGCACCCAGTATCACCATTTTCGTTGTCAGGACATGATTGATGCGCGATACCGATATATTTATTATGTGACATATGTTGTTGGCTTGACACAAATTCAATAGGTTGAAAAAATAGGTTTCAAGGGTCGAGGATGAAGAATCTCTCCTCCTTGGGTTTGTCGCTACCAGGACCGAGGTATCTGCGTCTCAGTTCAAGGTCTGGGGGTGCAGAAACGCCGCCTTGTAGTATGTTGTACGCTTGCTCTATGGTGCTCTCGATCTCTGCCCTTAGCTCCTGAAAAATATCAGAAATTGCAATTTAAACTTAAAACTTATTATTGCCGAACCGGTCTGACTAAAAAAACATTTCAAGAATAATGACGCGAAAGTGAAGTGATTTATTTCGGGTGTAATAATAATTGAAGGAATGATTTAATGGTAGCTTCATGCTATTGCCACAGTCTAAGAATCTTGCAATCCAATGAGTCGCCCATCCACCTTCGTGGCGTACTGGTTAAGTCCATTAGCATTACATCAGGAGGTTGCGGGTTCAATTCCCAGCGGAGTCTAACTTTTATATGACTCGGTTTTTGGTGAAAGGGCATTTTTTAAGCTCGCCTGCCAAGCTACCACGACCTTATCTAAGTCTTGCCGCTATCATTGATGTGTTCCGGCTTGAAGATAAGATAGCCAGTTCCCCATTACGTTCGGGAATCTTGGTAAGCCCACTTCCATCTTCGGCGTCATCGTTACTTACCATCAGGTGAGATGATGTTAAGGGGTGGATATAAAAGTCCATTTATGAATTCAAATAGTCTACCAAAATATTTTTGTATCTACATACAAAGACAGTCGTTTTGCATTTGGACCGAACTTTTTACAAGCATTTATTTACTTTTACCATGTAATGAAATCTTGCAAGTTATATTTGAGCCACTCCCCGGTTTCCGATTAAGCTGAAATTTTGCAAGCATATATATATATAGGTATATCGCGTGACAATGTATCTAATATTATGATGACATGAAGCTGATCTGATGCTAAAGCTGGAGGGGGCCATAGAAACTCTTAACGTGTCCCGGTATCTGTAATGAAATCTTGCAAGTTAAATTTGACCCTGTTCCCGGTTTCTGACTGAGCTGAAATTTTGCATGCATATGAAATAATAATTTTCGCGTGACAATGCAATATTATGATGACATGGAGCTGATCTAATGCTAGAGCTAAAAGGTGGCTATTAGGAACTCTACAATAAAACGACACAACCCCATCGAGTTTGGGCTCGTTTGATTTGTATTGACGAGTACTTTGATCCTAAAAAGCTTGTACATAAAAGCTTTTAGGTTTTCGAAAATTATTAACTCTGTGCCTACATACATGTTTGTTTCCTCATAGAGTTCGCCCGTGCCCCATGTCGCCAACGTTGGCAGCGTCCTAAACTATTGACTCACCTCATACAGGTCGGGGGAGCGGCGCGCGCGCTCGGCCAGCGCGGCGTGCAGGTGGCAAAGCAGGAAACCGCGAAGGTGCGGGTCGCCCGCGCCCAACGCCGCCAGCGTTCGCAGCGTCCTACACTATTGCACGCAGTACGTGTTAGTGGCTCACCTCATACAGGTCGGGGGAGCGGCGCGCGCGCTCGGCCAGCGCGGCGTGCAGGTGGTAAAGCAGGAAACCGCGAAGGTGCGGGTCGCCCGCGCCCAACGCCGCCAGCGTTCGCAGCGTCCTACACTATTGCACGCAGTACGTGTTAGTGGCTCACCTCATACAGGTCGGGGGAGCGGCGCGCGCGCTCGGCCAGCGCGGCGTGCAGGTGGTAAAGCAGGAAACCGCGAAGGTGCGGGTCGCCCGCGCCCAACGCCGCCAGCGTTCGCAGCGTCCTACACTATTGCACGCAGTACGTGTTAGTGGCTCACCTCATACAGGTCGGGGGAGCGGCGCGCGCGCTCGGCCAGCGCGGCGTGCAGGTGGTAAAGTAGGAGACCGCGAAGGTGCGCGTCGCCCGCGCCCAACGCCGCCAGCGTTCGCAGCGTCCTACACTATTGCACGCAGTACGTGTTAGTGGCTCACCTCATACAGGTCGGGGGAGCGGCGCGCGCGCTCGGCCAGCGCGGCGTGCAGGTGGTAAAGTAGGAGACCGCGAAGGTGCGCGTCGCCCGCGCCCAACGCCGCCAGCGTTCGCAGCGTGCCGCGGCACAGGCTCTCTTTCAGCGCTAACCGGGGCTCCGATAGCTCTGTGAAACATATACCGGGTGTTGGAAAAAATAGAACTAGTTTTAAAAATGGGCTTTCTACTCATAAAAATAACCACTTTTGTTTTACTGGACTTTGGAAAATGCAAAAACATTTTTGGTCTTCCCATAAAAAAGTTCCCGTAGAAGCTCCCCCCTTATCAGATGTGTTCATTTTACCTAACACGCTGATACACACATCTTTAAATATTCTAATATTAGTTTTACATGAAGTTATGTATGTAATGAGATCCTTGGGGGGAGGCCTATGTCCAGCAGTGGACGTCCTTCGGCTCATATGATGATGAAGTATGAAATTGCCGATTGGATAAAAAAGTTTAAAGAAGAAAATTAATATTAAGAACAATAGTTACTAAAACAAAATTTATTCTCAAAATAGTATTAGATTATTAGAAATAAATAGCTGGCAAATGTTTGCCTGTTGTTTAGATATTTTGAGAGCATGGTGGCTTTAAACCCATTAAGATGGTTATTTTCAACTAAATAAATCACCATTTTTAAATGGAAAATATTCATTTTTTTAATTTTAAAGTTCTAGAGTAATTGCCGCGGTTTCTTAATCACTACTGTCATATAAGGGAATACCCCGCATAAGATTTCGTTAATTTCAGGAAAATTCTAAAAAATTAACTAGTTTAAAAATTTTCCCCATTTGACCACTAAGAAAACGCCTTTGATTCAATCAATGGTACGAGTATATAGCTCAGGGGATTGGAACATGAAAGACACATAAAAATAAAGGAACATATAAAGTAGTGTCATAATAAAATAAAAAAAATAGTTATAAGGTCAATAATAAAAAACAATATATTTATTTTTCAATAAAAGTTAGCATTGAATTTCAAAAAGTGAATCGGCAATTTCATACTACATATTACTTAGCTACCTAACCATCCTTTTTATCTTCTCAGACTTCATACTGTCGCTTAATCACTTTTTCGTACATATTATTTGTATTTTCAGACACTCTGTTTGATTTAGGTCAATAATAAAAAAAACATTTTTTTTTTCAATAAAAGTTAGCATTGAATTTCAAAAAGTGAATCGGCAATTTCATACTATTGCTTAGCTTCCTAACCATTCTTTTTATCTTCTCATACTTCATACTCTCGCTTAATCACTTTTTCGTATCTGAAAATACAAATATTATCTATTATTTGTATTTTCAGACACACTGCTTGGTTTATCTAAGTATAGATTTATCCCGCGGCTTCACCCGCGTGGATATCGTTTTTAGGGTTCCGTAGTAAAACAAGGATCCCTTAGGTATAGTTTCCCCATGTCCGTCTGTCTGTCCGTTGGTATGTCACAGACTTTTTTTCTCAAAGACTCTATTACCTACAGCTACGCGAGTTAAAATTAAAAATTGGGTACGGTTATACAAATCTTTGTGACCCCCTATAAAGTTATGAAATAAAATCTTTAAAAAAATATGTTTGTCTTCCCTACCTGGAAGTGACATGTTATTACTACATTTTTTTTATTCACGTACCCTTATCACCCTATCGTGTGGAGTATCGTTGAATGTGTCTTTCAAAATAACTAAGGGTTTGCTAAGACAATTTTTCCGATAAATTATTCGTCTACTGAACATTAAATTCATAAGTAGTGATTTTTGTTAGAGATACATGTCCCCCCACCCTCTACCAGCTAAACCACTATTTCGTAAATTATTGGAAATAGCTCTGCTATTATAAAATTAATTTATAAGGAAAATTATCACGGCCCAGTAGGCTTCTTAGTTTAGAAGTAATAGTCGACCAACTTAAGACATGCAGTTGGATTTGTATAAAGTTCATAGAACTTCCATACAAAATGTTTTAAACTAATTGCGAACTTTATTTTTAAAATTATTATTATATCATCATCATTACAGCTCATATACGTCCCCACCGAGGGGCTCGAGCCTACCCTGAATCAGCATTCATTTGTTTATTTACATTTATTACACTTATACTGTTATTTTTACTTTACTTTTTTTGTTATTCGTATAATATAATACATATAGGAACCTTCAAGACGAGAGTAAATAGGCACTTTTTGAGCTTGCGTGTTACATCTTCGGCTTCATTGGCACTTACCATCAGGTGAAGTGCAGCCAAACGCACTAACATTTTTAATAAAAAAAAAAGATTACGGAACCTTTCTTTACGTGGTCCGACATGCACTTGGCCACTATTTATGAATATAATAATCGTGGGTGCATAGTTATGATCTTGTGTTCATACAAAAATTTCAAAGAATAAAGTAATTTATTGGTGGAAACTTTTTAATGGCATTGTTTTTTACTTAAGTTTGTTTATATTATTTAATTTGTCTGTAAGTTTTCCTAAAACAAATAAATAAATAAAGCACTTTCAGCTTTTCCCTAATTTATTAAATTTTCCGAGCAATTTTTCTTTCCCTAAAAACATTATCCGGACTATAACGAACATTAAAAAAATCGTCGGTGTGGCTCAACCGGTAACGACTCGGTCCTCCTAACCAGAGGTTCAAACCCGGGCGGCCAATATACCAATGAGTTTTTCGAAACTTACTTACTTTGACTTACCGATTGCTTTAACGGTGAAGGAAAACATTGTGAGGAAACCTGCACATCTGATTCCAGATGTGTATGAAGGTCGCGCTTCACACGTCCGTAGTTGTAAATCTAAATGCCCTACACGTGACCGCGGGTTATGCTAAGTGCAACACCAGGCAACCGCCGTCTATCCCTTGGATAGCGGTTAATTGTGCCATACGATTTAAGAAGAGATTAACCAAATCGGTCCAGACGTTTTCAAGCGATGCGCTTACCAACGAATAGCATTAAATTTTTATTTTTATAGACGGATAGAGAAACAAACGGGAGACATTGACTACTAGTTTGATTATTATAAAGATACACCCATGATACACAAAATTACGATTTGTAGCAAACATTCTCATCCGATTCTCATCAAATACGTCCCCACTGAGGGGCTCGAGCCTACCCTGAATTTCAACCTTCGAGTTTCTTCGCAAGCGTGTGCAGGTTTTTGCTCACGATGTTTTCTTTCACCGTAAGAGCGTCGGATAAAAGTAGATAATCGAAAATTGAAAACACATTGGTACGTGGCAGGGTTCGAACCACGACCTCCTGGACATGCTACCGACGCTCAAGCTTGTACTTTGTAATAATTGGTATTTTGGTAGTTATATGTACCTACTTTCTAAATAGATTTCATTTTCGTTATTGGTTTGTTAGTACTAAATAAAAATAGTTGGCAAATGGTTACTCTAAGACCTTCATCGATATATAGACAACGGCAAGTCGCCAAGTCGCCGCGCCACAGATCGAGTTATTGGAAATGAATTAGAGGCCATTCGCTTCCTAATTACACTAGACAAAATGATTAATATTGAATTAAATTATATGTCAGTCCGTTCATATCTATCACTTGTGCATGATTCTAGCCGCTGCCTAGATTTATTTGTTTTAGTTGCCAAAACGTTTTGATTTAAATGATGAGGCACTGATTTATGTTTCAATCTCTTATGATTATCGTGGACACTAACGGCACAGGTAGGCAGATCCATCGGGAGACAACGTGTGGTCGCGGATTTTTTGCGGACGCGCCCATGTCGGCGGTCAATCGTGCAACTGCCCTCGCGATACGATCGTCCCCATTTTATTCACATGTTGCGCAGTACACGATTCGACAGCGCAGAGACACGCTTGCTATAATGGCTACAAGTACCTACACCCACTCCGACACTAACTTCATAAGCCGTTAACAATGACTGAAGTCTAAATCTTAGTGTTTTACGCATTCAACTAGCGCGAAGCGGCGGGTGATGGCGCAGTAGCTAGTACTATTTTGGAATTGGGTGAATTTCATAGTCATGTCAACATAGGTACTAACTTTTGCCCGCGGATTCGCTCGCGTGGGCGTCGTTTTTATTTTGACTGTTTTTGAGAGTAAGTTATGCAACTCTGTGCAAAAAATCACAATAATCAGTTGCTCCGTTGCGATGTTAAAATACGGTTGTCTGTAAAGTCGGTTTACTGACGATAGTTGAACGTGACAACGTCATAAGAAAATACTGATGGAATGGTTTCATAAACGGAACGCCTCACGGAACGCCTCAGAGCGAGGTAACGACGCATTTTTTCGTGCGTGCAGCCGGCTCCATCGAATTATAAGACGTTATCACGTCAAAAATCAACCAAAAAAGAGACTTTTTTTAGTTCCGTCAGGAACTGTGCTATTTTTATGGGATAAAAAGTAGCCTATGTCCTTACCTGCATGCCAAATTTCATCAAGATTGATTGAGGTGTTGAAGCGTGAAGAGGTAACAAACAAACACATTTTCACATTTATAATATTATTTACCTATCGAATGTTTATGTTTTCAGTTCAATATACCTACATACGTAGGCAATGAGTTTCTATATCTCTAGAGGGAAATTCAATGTCACGTAAATGGCCCCAAGTTTGAGTATGCCTTAAAGCATACTCGTCCTCATATGTTTGCTGTAGTGAGAATGACAAAAGTATAGTGTAATTTTCATACAATTTACTTTTCTCAGCACGTTTTATAATCTGTAACTCGATTCCACTTCTCCGTCAAACCGTGAAAAGACATTACTGGTCTACTGTAAGATATATAACCTCATTGTACGTCGTAGGTAGGTAAGCTGGAGACTTATTAATAGTCTGAATCTAATTTAACCTAACTAGTCATTTAATGGCTATTGCTACCTAAAGATGGCCATGTTTATCTACAATAGTATTAGGAATTATTTTTTTAGCCACAATTGGTGATTTGGTTAACCCTTGGCATCATCTCACCTGATGGTAGGTGACGATGATGCCGAAGATGGAAGCGGGCTTACCAAGATTCCCCAATGCAATGGGAAAGTGGCTATCTTATCTTCAAGCCGGAACATATCAATGCTGTGAACATTGATGCTTGGCGGCAAGACTTAGACAAGATGGTGGTATCCAGCTAGGCGGGCTTAGAAAATGCCATTCCACCAATCAAACCAAATCATACAAAGTTAGACACCGCTGGGAATCGAAACCCCGACATCCTGATGTGAAGCTAATGGACTTAACCACTACGCCACGGAGCATTGGAAACTTTGGTCGCAGGGATCTCGATTTTTCTCAGCAATTACAAAACATATTACGAAAGTGATAATTTGTAACGCGATTCTTCATTTCAATGACTAGACTTCATTTTGTCAGTTGTAGAAACATGATTACTTAACATTTTTAACAGAAAAAATATATCAATCAAAACCTCTTTTAAAACAGAGATTTGCATTCTACAGGTAAACCAGACCAATTTAGTAATTCTAAATTTCCTTCGTCGATTAGTCTAAACACACACTTCAATATGCCAGTTGGATTTTAAAAAAATAATTTTACTTTTGAATTGAAGCGAATAAACCACTAATGATTAAAAAATTGCAAAAGTGTGATTATTTTCTTTACTCTTTACAAGTAAAGAAAAAACCCCCGACAAAAACCTCTAAAAAGTAAACAATAATATGTATTGACCCTTTGAGTTTAATTTAAGTAGTAATATTTTGATCCAAGAGTCGTCGCGTAGGGGGACCACTAAGTTGTGAAGTTATTACTAATTAGTTGTAGTAAAGTAAATCAGTTGTATTCTGTTTTTACTTATTTACTTAGCGGTCCCCCTACGCGACGACTCTTGGATCAAAATATTACTACTTAAATTAAACTCAAAGGGTCAATACATATTATTGTTTACTTTTTAGAGGTTTTTGTCGGGGGTTTTTTAAATTTTTAATTTAATTTTTATTTCGTGCTTTTTAAACTTTACATAACTATTACATACAATCGAAACTCTACCCCCACATTCATACAAATAGTTTCCGGGACGAAAAACGATACTGCGACACAAAATCTAGCCTATTTTGAATCGATCAAGTCTATGGAAGTTGCTCACCTCCCTTGTTTGAAGCTGCAATTAAATGTGTTATAACTCTAAACTTCAAATCCATGGACCCATGGAAGTTTTTTACTTTTTTAACCGCTGCTTCAGCAGATTCCAGGAGATGCTGCAGCATCAGGTCAAGGCTACCATATTATATCTAACACCTATTCATTGAGACTATTCTAATAATTTCTATTCTAATTCTATTTAAAAGTGTGTGTAACACCTATTTGAAATAAATTGTTTTGAATATTTTTTTTGAGCCCAAACACGATACTTCTACTGAAAGTTTTTGAGGAGTTGGGTATTCTGTAGATTCTAGGAGATGCTGCATCAACAGTTCAAGGTTATCATGGTTTTGCAATATTTTTACATTAACAGGGCACCAAATTTTGAATCGATCAGACCTGTATAAGTTGCCCAGATCCCTTAGTCACCTAGATAAGAGCTGATAACCCTCAAACGGCTGAACAGATCTTTATCGATTATAGCTAAAAACCACCGCAAGGAAACTTGTTTCACGTAAAAAAAACCGCATCAAAATCGGTCCATCCGTTCGAGAGTTGCGATGCCACAGACAAACAGACACAAACACACAGAAATTGGCGTCAAACTTATAACACCCCTCTTTTTGCGTCGGGGGTTTATATAAGAAATCAAAGCGAAGGTTTATCTCAATAATATTTAGTTCACAGTTAGTCATAGTTTCAGGTACGTAGGTATGTCAAAAATTTAACGGATTTTAACAACATCAGCTCACCGTGTTGCCACCATTGCATTGTAAGCAGAATCAAATACTGATCAAAACGAGTCCAAACACGACATATCTGCTATTATTTTTTTAAGAGTGTACTAGTGTGCTGGATATCCTGGCCGCAGCATCAGCTCACCGTGTTGCCACCATTGCATTGTATGCAGAATCAAATACTGATCAAAACGAGTCCAAACACGACATATCTGCTATTATTTTTTTAAGAGTGTGCTAGTGTTCTGGATATCCTGGCCGCAGCATCAGCTCACCGTGTTGCCACCATTGCATTGTATGCAGAATCAAATACTGATCAAAACGAGTCCAAACACGACATATCTGCTATTATTTTTTTAAGAGTGTACTAGTGTGCTGGATATCCTGGCCGCAGCATCAGCTCACCGTGTTGCCACCATTGCATTGTATGCAGAATCAAATACTGATCAAAACGAGTCCAAACACGACATATCTGCTATTTTTTTTTTAAGAGTGTGCTAGTGTTCTGGATATCCTGGCTGCAGCATCAGACCAAGAGTTCCATAATCCTGCATAGTTATTAAGCATACATGAGTGTTTCAAGTTTTTGGTCACATGTATGTTTGAAAGTAAAGTAAATACACATTAAGAGTCTAAGAACCCTACCGCAGCTAACAAAAGAGCTGATGACCTTGAAACGGCTGAACCGATTTTGATAAAACGTATCTAAGAACCATCGCCAAAAAACCTGCTTGTAAATAAAAAAAACCGCATCCAAATCGGTTAACCCGTTTGAGAGCTACGGTGCCACAGACAGACACACAGACAGACACACAGACACACACACAGACACACACACAGACACACACACACACATAGCGGTCAAACTTATAACACCCCTCTTTTTTGCGTCGGGGGTTAAAAAAGACAGAGACAACTGTTCCAATCAATGCGTCTCCTTAAATACGGAACCTTAAAAATCGCTAACAATATGGATGTTTGAACTTGACGTGTGTTTGTCTGTGTAAGTATACCTATCTAATTAATGTTGGTCGAGCTCAGACGACCCAAATGTGCATCACCCGTTGGATGCAACGCCGCGGCACGTGCCAGCGGCATGCGTTTCCATTGCACCCGTTAAAATGTTTCGTGAAGTGTGGAGAAAACCACAGATAATCACCTTGTTTATTAACTATGACTATTGCTGTTAACATTGATGTTTGGCGGCAAAGTATACATAGCTATAGATGGTGATAGCAAGTCAGGCGGGCTTGAAAATACTTTTTCAATACAGTCGCTCGAAAAGTGGTACATAATATGCCAGTTTACTCTGCGCAAAATTGACTTTAACACACACGTGCTTTTTAATTTGCCACTTTTTTAAAATTTCTAGCTCCGAGAAACTAGACATTTCTAGAAAATAAAAAAAAACTTCCTTGAAACTTTTGAAAGGTGAATAAACTTTTAAAAGAGATAGGTATTTCCTCCTAGTACGATAGTTGGTTAGATTCTCTTTGGATTAAATCTTTGTAAAGAAAAGACAATAAATACCATGGTGGCCTGTTTCAGAAGGAGATAGATTGATGACGTATAAAGCGCAGTTACACCAAGGAATAGATGATATTTTCCAAGGAGGTTTTAATGCTTAAAATAGTGTCCCAAGACTTATTGTAATCTACTCATGGTACTCAATATAAAAAAAAAAACTTACGCATGCGTATACAAGCTAAAATAATAATATATAAGCTAAAATAAGGCGCAATATTCGTAAAACTGAATTGAGTTGATTTAGTTAAGAAAATGAAAAAAATAATGAATAGTTAAAAATACCTATACTTATGTGTATGTATAGGAAAAGCAAAGCGAGGTTACTTCGCGCGACATTTAAAATTGGCCACAAATCACGTAAAATGAACTCTAGTTGCCGAAATCTTGATAGGTATACACCCACGTATTTTGTTTTTCTGTTACGGTAATTTTTAGGGTTCCGTAAAAATAAGGAACCCTTATAGGATTACTGGTGCGTCTGTCTGTCTGTCCGTCCGTCTGTCACAGCCAATTTGCTTCAAATCTACGGGACCAAATCAGGTGAAATTTGTGTAATACTATGACCTAAACACAGATGTGCAAAGTAAATAAATATATTTTTAAGAGAGGGGTCATTTTCAGGCAAAAAATTAAGAAATAGTAAAAAAAAAAATTGCAAACCTTACTGTGTGTGGTTTGTGGACTGGGGACGGTTTGGTTATAGTTATAGTTATAGTTACATGGTGCAACCCCATAAGTTATTTGAAAAAAAATCTTAACGTGCAGCAAAGTTGTACTTAGACTTTAGAAGAAGAAGAAGAAGAAGAAGAATATTTATGTTTTAGAGCAAATATTTTTCAGTTTCATGTTTACTATGATCACTTATGAGGTTTCTGGTTAAACAAAATAAAATGGAAATGAAAATGGAAACGCAGCCTCAGCAGGTGTGATGTAATTTTTCAATTAACTAGGGAATCATTCAATAACATCACCATTGAGCAATTTTTATTTTCCTTTCAAAGACCGTGTCATATGCTAGTGTCGAAAATTTGATTTTTATATGCTTTTAAATGCGTAAAGATGATATACGATGTTTTTCAAAACAAATATTAAATATTTAATTATTAGATATTCATAAATCTTTCTTTGAAAGTATATCTACTTAATTAAAATAGTTTTAATGCGCATATTAAGGAGGTTGCATGCCTAAGAACAGGACTTTTGGTTAAAGACTCAAACAGACCTTGAATAGACACAAAAAGTATTTTCGTATATTAACTCGTAATTATTAGCCTTGTGATGTAAAGTAAAAAGCATTCGTGTAACTTGCATTAGGAACCTAAAAGCGGTGCAATAAGAACTATTTTATGAGCAACATGTTGAAAATATGATTTTTTAGCTTCACAGTACACAAGGATTGGTTAAGTATTAGCGACCTTCCTCATCATTGTGGTTTCTGTTGTATCAATCATGTAACATGTTCCTTTGTCTAGGACAAGATGCGGTTATCATAGTAAGTAGGTACTGCACATATATGATTAGAAATACCTAGTATGTATATAATGTCAGCTCATATACGTCCCCACCGAGGGGCTCGAGCCTACCCTGAATCAGGGCGATTATTTGATGTACAATTTAAGTACATATGTACGTCATGAAACGGAAGAGAGCTTTACATTCTAGTACTTCTTTCTTAGGGTTCCGAAGTCAACAAGGAACCCTTATGGTTTCGCCATGTCTATCTGTCCGTCTGTCCGCGGCTTAGCTCAGAGACTATTAGTACTAGAAATATGTAATTTAGCATAGGTAAAATACGCCAACAAAATTGTACAATAAAATCTTGAAAAAAAAATAGGGTACTTCCCCTACATGTAATGAAGGGGTGATTTTGTTTTCTTTGACGAACCCTATCTTGTGAGGTATCGTTAAATAGGTCTTTTAAAACTACTGAGGATTGCCTACAACAATTTTTTGATTCAGGAATTGGTTTGCGAAATATTAAGATTTAAAGTCACTTAGTCACTTTACCAATTTTGAATTTAAAAAAAAAAAAAAGTGCTAGTGCATTTTGTTAGAGTCAAGTCCCGCGAAACTTGGTGTGATTATAGTATTAAAACTGAAGTAAAACAATAAATAAATAAAAAACCGCCCAAGCGTGAGTCACACTCACGCTAAAGAGTGCGTACTGAATAAAAAAAAATATTTTTCTACCGCTCGCGTTGATGTATTTCATTTGTATTGTGAATAAATTTGATTGTGATTGTTGTTTGGAAAGGTGTGATGGTACGGAACCCTCGGAGAACGAGTCCGACTCGCACTTGGCGGATTCTTTTAATACCCGACTGTCCAAGAAGGAGGGTAATGTTTTTTGTATTTAAATATAGTTTGATTACTAGGTATGTTCTTAATATGAATAAACAGCTGAATGAGCTCATTTACATCAGCACTATTTATTTTTATGGCCATATTGCTCTACTTGCATAAAAGTAGGTAGATATTACTAAAAGTTATAGCGTGCAAAAAACAGCAGTTAAGGGGGTTCGATGAAGCTCCTCAATGCTCAATTCTCGCTAGATGGCGCCTGCTCCACAAATTTTTAGTTTTAATTTTTTTTTGAAGTCGTGGTTCCACATTTTTACCTTAAAATACGTTGAGCGCACTCTTTACATAAATATTTAACTGTCGAAAAACAAATTGCAAAATTAATTGAATTGCACATAATTTACGCTTTATTCTGTATCCTAAATCAGATTATTGCAATTGTTTTTTGTATGCTAATCGAACCACCTTAATAACTAAGTATTAAAAAATAACAATACCTACCTACTTTTATGCAAGTAGAGCAATATGGCCATAAAAATAAATAGTGACGATGTGAATGAGCTCATTCAGTTCAGCTGTTTTTTGATATTATAAACATTACCTAGTAACCAAACTACATTTAGATACAAAAAAGTTCTTGGACAATCCGGTATTAAAAATCCTCGCCAAGTGCGATTCGGATCCGTGCTCCGAGGGCTCCGTACCACCACACGCTTCCAAACAACTATGACAATCATATTTATTCACAATACAAACGAAATACATCAACGCGAACGGTAGAAAAATATATTTTTTTATTCAGTACGCACTCCTTAGCGTGGGTATGATACACGCTTGGTCGGTTTTTATTTAGTTATTGTTTTACTTCAGAATTAATACTATTATCACACCAAGTTTCACGCTTGTATGTATTACTGTTTTTCATCATATCAGCTCATATACGTCCCCACCGAGGGGCTTGAGCCTACCCTGAATTAAGACGATCAGGTCTTAATCGCCCACGCTGGCCCAGTGCGGGTTGGTCGACTTCACATACAACCTTCGAGTTTTTTCGTAGGCGTGTGCAGATTTCCTCACGATGTTTTCCTTCACCATAACAGCGTCGGATAAATGTAAATATGAAATCGAAATTCGAAAACACATTGATATGTGACAGGATTCGAACCACGACCTCTCAGACAGGAGGTAGCGGCCCTTGCCATTACGCCACCGACGCTCGACCTTTTTTACGATCGACCTAAATCAAAAATAACTATAAAACATGTTTTTGTATGGGGACCCTTAATTTTTCACTTTTTCTAACTATAAAAGCTTTAAATGAACTTGTATGTACGTATTTATGTAGGTATGCATGTATGTTTGTTTAGTTCAAAACTTGCGATCGATTTTAGAGTGAGTTCCAGGGTTCTGATTGTGCTGAAATTTGGAACGAAGCCGTATTCCCAATAGACAATAGATATTTTTGGTATTTTAAAGTTAATATGATGATGAACTTTGGAGGTGGAATCAAAGTCCCAGGATCGTCTTTTATTTTTAATAGAATCGTATAAACGTATGAAACACAGTTTTTTTTGAATTTGTAATCGTGTATTTTTTATATTCATTTGAGCATTTGGCTTTTATAATATAAAAACTCTTATCAAATAAAAGCTTGTACCAAAAAGCTTTTTGGTTTTTCGAAAATTACTTATTATTGTTATAGCGACAATAGAAAAAAAAACACAATGTGAAAATTTCAACTGTCTACCTACTAATGTTCAGAAATACGGTCCGCTGATAGACAAACAGACAGACAGCGACAGTGCCGTAAATAGGGCGGTGCCACCGGTGCCCAGGCACAGGGCGTAGCCTCTGGGGGGCGCAAGAATGGCCAGACCAGGCCGGACTATTATTTTTTCGGTTTACTCCTGATAGGTTCCCGCTGCGCCCCTAGAGCTCGATTCCAACACTTACCTGCCTACATGCCAGTATGATCAAAAACGTCTATTAAATTGGACAAAACATCGCATAGTCATTTTAATGAAAATTTGCAGGGTGTTATTTTATTATAGACTAGCAGCTTCCCGCGGCTTCACCCGCGTGGACGTTTCTATGATTTTTCGAGGGCGCGCAGTGCGCGAGCCGCTGCGGCTCGCGAGCGTGTAAAAAAGTAGCCTATGTGTTAATCCAGGTACTAATCTGTCTACCTACCAAATTTCAGCCAGTAGTTTTTGCTTGAAGAAGTAACAAACATACACACTCACAAACTTTCACCTTTATAATATTAGTGTGATGAAGACCATAGTGGCCCAAAACTTAAATTTTAAGCATCAAGGTATTTGCACTAGTGAACTTGCGTTGAGTTTTAGTGAGTGAGATACAGTGGGTGATACAATAGGCGAAGGGTCCACATAACATCAGATGGCTCGTCTGCTTGTTTGCCCACATCAGTTCTTTAAAAAATAGATTTTTCCTCCAAAATATTAGATAATTGGTCCACCAACGCCAAGTTCCTTGTGCTTTATTTTATCACCCTGAACGAAATAAAGTAGGCCTATACATAGCATTGCTCTAGAGTACCTATAATATTTTTAAAAAACAAGGGCGCAGTTATAGAAGCTCGCACAGGGCGCAGAAAAGGCTATTTACGGCACTGACAGCGAAGGCTTAGTACGTAATAGGTCCCGTTGGTCACTCTTTGGGTGCACGGAACCCTAAAAAGCATCTTCAAACGAATTTCCAACACGAATTTTATCTAGGTCGGTAGTGCTGTTGTCATCGACTGCATTAAACTGAATAATGATGACTCCATAACTGTATATTTTTAACCTAAACTGTTACAAATACTATTGCTGGTGTTAAACAATATAAAAGACAAATTAAATTAATCACATCAGCTCATATATACGTCCCCACCGAGGGGCTCGACCCTACCCTGAATTAGGGCGATCGGGCCTTAGTCGACCACGCGGGCTCAGTGCGGGTTGGTCAACTTCATACAACCTTCGCGTCGGTGGCGCAACGGCAAGGGCCGTTACCTCCTATCAGGGAGGTCGTGGTTCGAGTCCTGCCACGTACCAATGTGTTTTCGAATTTCGATCTCATATGTACGTTTAACCGACGCTCATACGGTGAAGGAAAACATCGTGAGGAAACCTGCACACATCTGCGAAGAAAATTAAAATACGTGCTAATAATAACTGCTCTAGAGAAGTGTTCGAAAGTTATCAGGAAAACCGCAAGGTTTAAATATGTTATCAAAAAGAGTACAAAGCGAGTTAATCGAGCTATTAAAACAGTGTTTATACCGTTTAAGGTCAATCCTTTAGCAAATCCAAGCTTCAACGCCAGCCTCAGACGTAAATCAACAAATATGTGACTAGTGTAGGGTATAAACTTGGCTAGCCTTTCTAGCACGAATGTTTCTAGCCGGAATTGATCGTCCAGGTCTAAGTTACCTACGAGGCTTCCTAGAACACTCTGAACCGAGCTGATTCTCGCTGCAGACTCTACCCCGCTGCAGTTGTCACACTGCCATTCAGTTCTCGGGTCCAAAGGTGTCATCGGCAATAAGACACCAATGCAGTCCTTATCCAGACATTTCAGTGCTGACAGTTTCGTCCCTCTTTCCGTGGTATCTTTACATCTGTCACATTTGCACCAGAAATGTTTCGTTTTATATAGTTGGCAGCGTCTCGCGGGAGTGCACCATAAAAGTCCGGTGTAACAGCTGAAAATCTCTTCTCCAATTTCTATGTCTTTAGACGCATACACAGCCATAGATCTGTCCCTCATGAATGTGTTTCTTGTGTTGGGTACGCAGTTGTGGTTCAGGAATGCAGATAAAGGATATAAGCCTCGTAATGGCACAGTGTTATCTTGTTCGCTGCTGGAAATCCTGAATGAATTTATTTTTAGTACTGAACTCGTAGTTTTCATGAACGCTAATTGCTCTTCCGGTATTTTGTATTTCCCACATAGCGCTTGTAATTCTTCGTTATTGTTATGACCTTTGTTTTTCTGCAATTGAGAGAGCAGCATAATTTGGTCTTGTGTCAACAATAAAGATCTTAAATAGATTAAAACTGGAGCTAGTACGTCCTGTTCACATTTTGTGTGACACACTATTTTGCTCCAGTTTTCTTGGATAAATGTGCATTCTTTTATGTGATCCTCGGACGTGTTACATTCTTCAGAACAGATGAACAGTGAACATTTTTGGCACTCAAAATAATCGTCACAAATTTTGTAGCATACAGTGCAACACGGAGGTCCTTTATAATCTGCTCGGGGACCTATGACAAGCGGTTTGTTGACAAAAATCAGTTCTCCTCGTGTTATGGGCTCTGAAGCGAACACGCCTCTACCACTCACAGGCGAATTCTTGATTATCCACTTAGTGCTACCGCCATTATCAGAATTTTGGTGGATGTAGCTCGCAAGGGCAAGAGCCTCTATGCTTGTGTGCGCCATGTTGCGACCACCACGATACTGTGCGTGACATGGTGTTTCTAGGAGTGCCCCGCGGCTGACTGACGATGGCGTCACCGGCCACCATCGCCGTAGGAGTTAAAGGGATATGAAAATAGCATCTGGAACAGTTAAATTTTATCCAGCGTCGACAACATTTACGTGTAGAAATGACGTAATTTACGGTTGGACATGTGATTTGCGATACAGCTTTTATCGCCGGTATTTCTGTTTATTTACCAGTTTCATTTCTTGAATGAGTGCGTAAAAGAATTTTATGAATCGACAATACGATGAGTGTTTTATAACACGCTTATATTAGCTTCAGCTGTATGTATGTATGCTTGTATTTATGTTTGTATGTATGTTGTAAACGACTCCTTGATTTTAACCCACTTTAAATGGACAGATTTAATTCAAACTTTGTACATTTATCAGTAATCAGTGACAATAAAATAATTTCTTCTGTACCTTGCTGACGGTGATTGAGTTGATGTCTTTTTAGGGTAATAGCGGGACCCTTATAGTACAAACTAGGCTACGCTAGCTGTTTCTCCGTCCAACGTTTAAAAGGCTGTATATTTTGAACTGTAATAAGTAGCTGGCTAAAATTTTCACAGAACATGAATCGTAGGAGTATGTAAGGAGTGAAGAAGGGGATCGATTATCTTACACTAATAGAGTCTAAAAAACAAAAAATTAAAAATGTGGGTGTGAGTGTAAGTGTGTCAGTGTCAGTTCCTAAGTTCAATAAGTGCTAAAATTGTACAGTTGTTACATCTACACAATTTTGTACAGATGTAAAAAAATTGGTATGGGAGTTAAGAACTGGGGTTTCTACTTTGCACACTGAACAACTTTTTACAAGACAGCCATAGTGAATACGCTTCCATCTTCGGAATCATCGTCACTTACCATCAGGTTAGATGATGCCAAGGGCTTACCAATTTTGAAAAAATAATATTAATAAAAAAATTGAACTCTTCATAAAAGTCGATCAGCTGATTGACCAATTTGTGCATTCATAGAAATATGGAACCACGTTTTTTTTTGGAGAATTGCCATGTGTTCCATAGAAAAAGTTGTTTAGTATGATGAATAGAAGCCCCAGTTAACGGCGGGTCTCACACCAGTTTCGTTACTTTCTGTATATCTCGATTGGGATTATAAAGAAAACTAGAGCCGCAAGCGGCTTGCGGCGAACTATTCCTTTCTCATGAATCACTTCGTCCACAAGTGAAAACCATATGAAAATCCGTTCGGTTGTTATTGAGTGTATCGCGTTCAGACAGATACACGCAAAAGGGGACTTTCTTTTGTAACATTACTATCTGTCCCGGTGAACTTCGTTCTTCCCTACACTACACTACCCTACCCTACACTACACTACTCTACCCTACCCTACCCTACCCTACCCTACCCTAACCTACCCTACTCTACCCTACCCTAACAATATCTGTCTGAACGCGAAACTCTACGTTTGAACCTTCCCTGAATTTCGACAAATATTTCAAGATTGAAATTAGCCAAATCAGTCCAGCCATTCTCGAGTTTTAGCGACACAAGCGAACAGCAATTGATTTTTATATTTTTATCACGCTTTTATTAGCTTCATCTTTATGTTTGTATGTAACCGACTCCTTTGGACTCGATTTTGACCCACTTTAAACGGACAGATTTAATTCAAACTTTGTAGACTTATCAAGAATCAGCAAAACTAATTTATTAATATATTAATAATTCTTAATATAAGTTGAAAATAATAATTAACAAATTACTAGTATTGTGAAAAAGTGTGGGTTGCTCGATAGACGAAAAATATGGCACAGAGCGCCCCACGCTTTTTCACAATAATACTAGTAATTTGTTAATTATTATTTTCAACTTATATTAAGAATTATTTTTTACTTTTTAGTCTGATGTACTTTAAAAGCGTGCTTTTTAGTTTTTTCTAACTCAATTTATTTTTATTCACAATTGGTAATTCAACCCTTGGCATCAGCTCACCTGATGGTAAGTAACGATGATGCCGAAGATGGAAGCGGACTTACAAAGATTCCCCAGGGCAATGCGGAACTTATTTTATTTTATTTTTAAGGAAAATTAGGTTAAATTATATGATCGAACATCAAAAGATATAAAAGAAATAAAATATTATAAAGATTAAATAGCACTTTCGATTTTTAATTCGCTTTTGTTTTGATCATTCTACTTCACCTTTTCATGTACCTAGGTGAGTAAGTGATACTATTTTCTGTGGCTACGAGCGAGTGTAGTACACAGGTTTGAATGAACGGACTATATTTAGCTTTTTCATCTGTTTATGCTATCTGTCGGTAGAGTGTATGAAAATCTGGTAAGAATAATTAGGAAGTGCGATTCTATACTAATATTATAAAGATGTAACGTTTGTATGTATGTAGGAGGTAATCTTCGAAACTACTCATCCGATTTAAAAAAAAAACATTCACCAATATTTAAAATTGAATTTCATGTTGGACATAGGCTTAAACATATCCACTGGGGCGAAGCCGCGGGAAATAGCTAGTCTAAATAACTAGATAGCAAGCATGATCTAACTTAGGTCAGTAGATAGGTATCTACCCAGCTTGGTTTGCAAATGGAAACTTTAAGGTTAACGTACATGCTATGTGACCGGTTTAAAGGGGGAGAGAGGGTTTCCGATATAGGTACTACACATAATCACAGGAGGAAGGGGGGTTGAGGACAAAAGGCCTCTCCCGGAAATTTAAACACGGAGTTCTACTCATAAAACCATACAACCCATACACAATTTGCAAAAAAAATTTGGACTTTTCATACAAAGTTAGCTGTTGAGCTGATTTATTTGTATAAAAAGCACATTTTTTAACGTAAGTTAATAGGAGTATTAGTTCTTCGGGAAAAGTTTTTTTTTAAGTTTCCGGTATTGTCTTTTTACAGCCTTTATACTTCATGAAAAGAAGGGGGAGCGGGGGAGGTTAGGATTTAGGGATTAGGGGAGGATAGTCTTGAAATGTACTAACTGTGATCACAAGAGGGGCTCAAAAGTGGCCAAAAACTGGTCACGTATTATAGGTAGGGGAAATATGTACAAAATGACATATATGTACAAAACGACATAGGCGGGTTATTTTGAATTTAGCGGACTTTAACACGAAAGTGACAGTCACACCACGCGGCCATAACGGTACTCTATAATCTGTCAAATTTTGGACGCATCCATTTCATTCGTCTTGGTGTCATGGCCGACGACAGGTATTCACACGTTACGAGTTTTTTTCATACTGACAAAGTTTTTGTTCAAATGTTAAGTTTTTTTGTTACTGTGTATTTAAATAGCATTTGTTTCATTCCTCAAACACCTTCAAATTAAATAACTTATTTTTAGAAAAAGAGCTTTATGTATATTTATTTACAAATTTTATTGTTTTAAAACGGTCTACGGACAAAACGACATACATATTTAGCGGACGTAATGGCATAGTTGTGTCATATAGTTAAGTTTAAAATATTTTTTTAGACTACAAAAAAATTATATACTAGAACAATGAACCTAAAACTAAAAAACCTAAAAAATATAATATGATAACTAAAATATATTATATTATTTTTTTAGTGCAATCATGTTTCGCCTGTGCAAGGCTTGCAAATGTTTAACATAGATTATAATTATTTGGTCACGTAAACTTTAAAAATTCAAATGTCAACAAGTTTATTTTGCAAATTATGCCAATAATTTTGTACCTATTATATGTATGTCATTTTGTCCGTAGCATATGGACAAATGGATTATGATTGATCTCAGTTAAATATTTTTTGGGTTTTTTTTCTGTAGACTTTTTGCTAAAAATGTTTATTTCTTCCGATAATTTAAGGACCAAAGATAATTGATGTCAGCTATGAATGTGCTGTGAAATACCAATAAAAATTTGATACGAAAACAAAACTATATGTCATTTTGTACATATTTCCTATACGTTCAACAAGTCATATCAACTTGGAAACCTTACTTTACGTAAGTACTATCTTATCATTGATTGAAAGATTGATGTGAACTTCTTGTATACATAGGTACCTCATGTCGCAAGTTTATCAAATAAGATAATTTATCTCCAGTAGATATACGTATAATACAGTGACTTCTATTTGTGATTGATTAGGTACCATTGAAACAATTTATGTATGCAGGATGGCTTATTATTCGTTAAAAAGGGCAAATTGTTGATTCTACTCGTTAAATTGCACAAACTACTTTATCCAAGAAACCTATACAATTAAAGTAAACAAGTTTGACTTTTTCATACAAAGTTTACAAATAACTAATCAGTGGAAGTCAATATTTTTTACTTTCGCTTTCGAGCAACTAAGGATTAAGAATTTATTGTTCTCTCTCGTATATCGGCCGCTTCGATCTTCGGCATCATCGTCACTTACCATGATGTGAGATGATGCCAAGGGCTTACCAATTGAGAATAAATAAATACAAAAAAAAACTACCAGATACGCTAAACTACCAGGTTTATGATATAGCGTTTCACTCACTGACAACTAGGTCATATTATAGTAGGGGCCACTATTCCTGCTAACGCCGCCAAATGGACAATAAAATTCGAACTTAAGGGATTGAATCGATTATCTTACACTAATCGAATCTAAAAGAAATAAATAATTTGTACAGCCACGCTGTTCATACTTTATCTCACAAATGGCTTTGATGATTTATATTAGACTTTGTGAATATTTAGGATTTACTAAGGTCTACTTACTACACCGAATAGTATATTTATTTCAGAAAAAAAATATTGAGGTACCTAATATACAAACCAAAATTATTTGTAAATTCATTAAGTCTGATATACATACCTTTATTCTTAGCCGTACAATTTAGTTTGACCTGTTTGTATAGGTTTCTTGGGAATTGTTGATTAGTTTCAACAGTAGGTAGAATCGATCAGTTTTTTTTATTTTTATTCACAGTTGGTAAACCCTTGACAACATCTCACCTGGTGGTATGGTAAGTGACGATGTTGCCGAAGATGGAAGCGGGCTTACCAAGATTTACCGCCTTTCATTTAATAAAATATCACCATGTAAAAATAAGTAGGTACCAAAGTCGACATTGGTGGCCCCTTGACATCAACTCAGCTGATGGTATGTGACGATGATGCCAAAGATGGGAGTGAGCTTAACATTCCCCAACGCAATAGGAAACTGGCTATCTATCTTCTAGCCGGAAGTACATCAATGTTGTTAACATTTATGCTTGGCGGCAAGGCTTAGATAAGATGAAGGGTAGCTAGCCAAGCGAGCTTAGAAAATACCCTGCCAGCAATACTAAACCGAGTTATACAAAGTGAGACTCCGCCGGGATTCGAATCCGCGACCTCCTGATGTAAAGCTAATGTACAACCATAACGCCATGATAATAATAGGTCACGCTCCTATTTAGTCCCGCGTATCTCACTGGCCATCCAGCGGGCGAACGCCGCTAGTGTCATGGGCACTTATGGGCGGGGCACTTTTTTGACTGAGTCAGCATTGACCAAATGTAATTGAAAATTTATGTGTTATTTTTTATTACTAGCTGTCCCGGCGAACTACGTTCCGCCTTACACTACACTTCACTGCCCTAGCCTACCCTACCCTACACTACCCTACCCTACCCTACCCTACCATACCCTACCCTACCCTACACTACACTACACTACACTACCCTACCCTACCCTACCCTACACTACACTACACTAAACTACCCTACCCTATCCTACATAAGAACCTTCTCTTGACAATAACGAACTCGACAAAAATAGAATTAGCGAAATCGGTCCAGCAGTTCTTGAGTTATAAAATTACAACGAAAATTGGCATTGATTTTTATATATTTAGATTGTATAAAACTTAAGATCATTTTAATAAACAAAATATTGAGGGTTTTAAGCAGCTTTAGTTATATAATAGCAGGTTTGATTATAATTATAGTAGCTTTATTTACCTTGCCACCGCAACCCTTCGGCCTCACCCAGCTCCCATATCAAACAGCACTGCAAATCCACGTTTATTTGATTTGTCTTCGGTATAAACTTTGCAATACGATTTAAAAGAAAATTTTCTAACTCATCAACAGTTCTAAAATCAACCGCTTTTAGCATGGACCCAAGAGCGTTCTGTACGGTGCTGATGTTTTGATGAGGGACGCGCATGTCACACTGCAGGCACTTCCAGGGACTCGTAGTCCTTAGTGGCTCGACGGGTAGCAGTGACCCCGGGCAGTCGGTTTTAAAACATTTCAGTGCGCCCAGGAGCGTACCACGCTCTGTAGGATCAGCGCACCTATCACATTTGCACCAGAAATGCTTAGTTTTGTTTAAATGCGTTCTCCGAGCAGGGGTCCCCCAGAGGAACCCGGTGTAGCATGTGGAAATCTCCGTGCCGGCTCTTATGGGCTTCACGGCTTTTACTGCCATCTGAGCCTCTGTATTGAAGTTGTATCTGGTATTAGGCACGCAGCTATGGTTCATAAGTCCCGCTACTGGATACAATCCTCTATTGCTAGCTTGTTTTTTACCATAAGGAGTGGCTATTTGAAAAGCGTTTGTGTCTAAAGCGCAAGCGGCGAGCGTCATCAGTTTTACGTCGTCTTCCGGTATGTCAAAGAACTTTTCAAGGTCTCTGACTTCGCTTCCGTGACTGTCCAGCATGTGTGCCTCTAAATGGGTCAGTAATAGCTTCTGGTCCTCGGTGAGCACTAGCGCTCTTATCGCGGTCAGCGCTCGCGACAGGGCTGCATCGTCCACTTCCTCAATCCGCACGTTTTTATTCCAACGCGATATAATTGCACAATCATCACTATGTATTATATTGTTCTGACACATTTCTGAGCACAATAGTAATCCACACTTCGAGCATTTTATAAATAATTCACTGTCCATGTCCACAGGCAGTTTAGAGCATACCGTACAACCATGTGGGACGCTAACTCCTGACCGTGGCCCTTGAACCAGTGGATGATCCACGTAGAGGACATCTCCAGTCATGATGTCTTCCGTGGCTACGAGACCTCGACCGCCCAGCGGTGATTCCGCAACGATCCATTTGTTTTGATGTTGAATTCCTTCTGTGCAGTTGTAGGTGCCGAGATGTTCCTTTACCAATAGTGACAATTGGTCCAACGACAACATCCTGCCGCGGCTCGGCGCGTCCGTGCACTGCATGCCCGCTCTATGCGAATAATACTCACATCATCGAGTCTGATAACAAAGCAAGGCAACTGATCGGATGTATGCATGTATTATATTGCCGAAACATATGCGATATTTTCCGCAATTAACTCAGCCCGATCGAGCGCCGTTCGAGGTAACAGTTACGCACCTGAAGTATTTTTCACGAGTTTTGCCAAGTCGATATCGAATGCCAATTGTGTAGGTATCTCCGCTGTAATTGAACGCTCGTCGATACAAAATAGACGGTTTCCGGTGAATACAGCCGTTCAGCCGTTACCTGAGACTGCCGTGCAACGAGTGCGAAAGACGAGACCGTGACATCTGGGGAAAAATTAAACTTACATAAGATCGCAAATAGTTATTTTTAAATCTTTGTGAAGTAGGTAAATGAAATGTTTATTAGTAGCCGCTCAGTGCCCAGATGCACTAGGAAAATTAGATTGTTAGGTTCACCTTTACTCGGAATTCATTATCTGCTCATCTTAGCACGTCTTGGCTCTGTCTTAGCTTATAAGGTGCCAGTATTAAGACGAGAACACATACCTAATCAGTTAAATAATTTCCAATTAGTAGCCTCTGCTTAATCTGAACCCTCAAGAAAGAGAAGTCGAATAAGAAGGTATGTTATTGTTTAATCTGTCCTGGTTTAATTATGTTTTAATTTTTTTCCTACGCAGCACTTTTAACATAAAGTTAAGTTCCAGTTAGGTGGACAATTGTGGATGTGGCTATTGTTTGTTACGTAACCACTGTCCATATTTCTTTTATTAGTGCCAGTGCCATAAATGTTGCACCTGACTTCGGCTCTACTCGAACAGAATTTGTAATAGTGATCATCAAGGTATTCATCTGCTATTTTGATCTTTTAATTGACAGACACAAAACCCTACATATAGCATAAGATAATTCGGACGATATCCTTTTATCGACATTAAGAAAACTACCAACTAAACTTACAATTGAACCTATGTCACTATAAGCACTTAGTACAAAACACAGTAGGTACAAATTATAAAGAAAATATATAAAATATTGGAAATATAAGCATGTGCAATGTACAGAGGCCAGCACATCAAGCTACACACTTTGGACTTTGTACCGTTCATATGCCGAATGCGTATGGATCAGAATCGCACTACGAGTGTATAGCTTGATGTGCTGGCCTCTGTACATTCCCAATATTTGAGATATGAGATGGATAAGCCACGGATATAAAATTTGACAAAGTGTGTGTGAATAAGTATGTGCATGTGTGTGTGTGTTAGTGTGTGTACGACTAATACACAGGGTAGTTCGTTGTTCCAGAAAATATCTGGCTAAGATTAGCTTCCCAGTAATTCTAAGTTGTTTCTACTTTTTCTCAAAAATGGCTCTTACGATTTTAATAAAACTTTTTAAATAACTAAAAGTTAACTACACTAGAAAAACTAGAACAATAATAATAACTTTGTGTTATTCAATGCTTATTTGCAATTCACTATATTATGTTTTTAAGGTTGCGTATCCAAAGGGTAAAAACGTGACCCTATTACTAAGACTGTTCGTCCGTCCGTCTGTCACATTTCATGAACCGTAATAGCTAAACAGTTGAAATTTTCACAGATGATGTATTTCTGTTGCCGCTATAACAACAAATTATACTAAAAATTAGAAAAAGTGAAAGTCTCCTTACAAAAAACGTGTTTATTTTTTGAAACGTGAAGAACCTAGCGCCATCTAGAATGATGGTACGGAACCCTTTGAGCGCGATTCTGACTCGCACTTTACCGGTCTTTTTAAATCCATGTAACCCAGTTTTGCTTAAAAATAAAAACAAGGTACCTCCCATACAAAAACAGAATCAACACCTGAAAAATATCAATATAATACTGGAACACAAATTAGGGTAAAGCCTTTATATGTAACACAAATTAGGGTAAAGCCTGTATATGAAACGGATTAGCAAGCAGGAAAACGGAGCTATGCTGCTAAAGGGTAGTTTCTTCAACGACAAGAGCTCAGGTGGTCAGAGTCCTAAAAAACCGGTCAAGTGCGAGTCGAACTCGCGCACCGAGGATTTCGTACCATCACACCTCTCCACACAAGTATAACAATGATACCAATTCAGTTTGGACTATTAGCGCGATTGCGGCTTACACTTGGTTGGTTATTATTTTTTGTTTTATTTCAGTCATCATATCAGCCGATGGAAGTCCACTGCTGGACATAGGCCTCCCACAAGGATTTCCACGACGATCGGTTCTGCGTTGCCCGCTTCAGGTCATCAGTCCACCTAGTGGGAGGCCTGCGGTCGCCACTCGAGAACTTTACTACCCCAAGCGGCCATCTGTTATACAAGCTATGTACCACGCCCACTGCCACTTAAGTTTAGCAATTCTGAGAGCTGTGTCGTTTACTTTGGTTCTCCTAAGGATCTCTTCGTTTCTGATCCGATCACGCAGTGAAATTCCGAGCATAGCACGCTCTATAGCCCTAAGTCCCACTTGTTCAGAGGCTCTACTGAGGCCTTCGAGCATTGTGCCTAAATCTTCCATAGTCTCAGCCAGAACCATGATATCGTTAGCGAATCAAAGGTAATCTACTCGCCGTTGATATTGATGCCGAGTCCCCAGTCCAAAAGTTTAAAAACATCTTCCAGGGCGGCAGTGAATAGTTTCGGAGATATAACGCCTTCTTGTCTCACCCCTCGCTGCAGCCGGATAGGTTCCGAGTTTTGATCCTGGAAGCGAATCGACATGGTGGCATTTTCATATAAACACCTACCTCAACATATCGATAGTCAATTTGGCACCGCTGGAGAGACTGTAACACAACCCAAATTTCGACCGAATCAAAGGCTTTCTCATAATCCACGAACGTTAAGCATATTGGCTGATTGTACTCTTCGTTCTTCTGTATAATCTGCCGTAACGTATGTATGTGCTCTATGGTACTAAAGGCTTTTGCGGAAACTGGCTTGTTCGGGAGGCTGGAAGTCGTCAATGGCGAGACGATTCTTAATGGCTCTAGAAAACAGCTTATCGACATGGCTCAGATGTAAGATGGGTTTGTAGTTCTTCAGCAGGGTATTGTCGCCTTTTTTGAAGAAAAGCACGACTGTACATGACTATAAATGCGTGCTATACCTAAGGCGTTTGTCCGTCAACTTAACTTCTAACTTCTGAAAAGCTTTAAATACCGGTGTTTCACCTGCTTTCAGTAGTTCAGCCGTAATTCCATCATCACCCGGTGCCTTGTTGTTCTTGAGTTGTGAGAGCCATTCTAAACTCGTACAGGCTGACGTCCGGGATATCTTTGGTATAGTGTCAAGTTGGTCTGGCTCTTGGGTCTTTAGCCAGATCGCTGACGGGCAAACGTGTGGTCGTGTACAACTGTCTTCAGCTTGGTCCGTAGGATTTGTCCAACAGACAGACTTTTGATCCTTTGTTTTTTTTTATTCACAATTGGTAAACCCTTGGCAACATCTCACCTGTTGTTCTCAATCGCCTCTTTAATACAATTTGTTTTATACTGGCGCAAATTACGAGTCAGGTACTTAGAGATCTGTTGTTTAGTTGCCGATACTGAGTAGCGTCTTCAGAGGACTGCTAAACCATTCTGTGTGTTCCAATGAGGTTGCCCGAGATTTTTTTGGTTCTATTTGAACGAAGAGTTTTACTAAAGACCCGACCGTTTGGACAATTTCCACGAACATGTCATTATAATCCTCCACATTATCGCTATTTCCTAGGCATTCGAAGCGATTATTCAACTAGAGCTGAAAGCTCTCTGAGTTTTGGAGCTGGATAGGAGCTGGTCAGAGCGTAGACTTTATCAGTCGACATCTTTCTACCTTCCTTTTTTTTAGATTCATTGTGCCTCTTACCGTGTGATCGTTTCCTGTTTTGACTGTATTGATCACAGAGACATAATTGAATATTTGCTTCTTTGTTGACAAGATGAAGTCAATTTCATTCTTCGTTACGCCATTGGGATGCAACCATGTGAAGTTTTGAAGAAGGAGTTCATCATAAAGAGGCCCTCCCTCTTAATAAAGTCAGCCAGCAGCTGGCCACGTGCGTTTCTCTCTCCATACCCAAATTGCACCAATCTTAGCTCATCACTTCGTTTGCCCAGTTCCGCGTTAAAGTCCCCCATAACAACGGTGTATTCGGTCTGGGAGCTATTATGTAGAGCTCTAGATATAGGATCCCCACTTCGTCGTCGGGGTGTTCCGCGGTCGGAGCATATACCTGTATGACCTTCAGCGAATACCGTTTGGTGATTCTGAGTTTAAAGTACGCTACTCTCGTTGAAACACTCTCGATCCGGACCACATTGTTAATGAGGGACTTGTGGACTAGAAACCCGACACCATCCTGGCACAGTTGGTCGCCCTCCCGGAAATAGAGCAGGTTTCCGGATTTAAGGACTATAGTGTCCTCCCCCTCTCTTCGGACTTCACACAATCCTACAATATACCATCTTAACCTGCTCAATTCTTCTTTGAGTTCTGTCTGCTTCACGTCGGTCCGCAGTGTGCGCATGTTGTAGGTTGCCAGGGTCTTTTGGTTTGGTAGCCTGGCATCTGCCGAGGATTCTTTGCACGCCATGCCCCACCGTTACCTTGACCACTACCAGAGCCGGGAATAGAGGGGGCGCCGGGGATTAGGGGCCGTTTTTTGTTGTGTATTATATCATTAGGGGGTGTTGCCGTAATCGCCACGCTTGGCAGACGGGTTGGCGATCGAAGTGCTGTTGCAGGTCGACTGCAAGTCACGGAAAGGACGCTGCAGCCCATACTCCGGTTTAAGTCTCTTAGTCGACTCTTACGACACCTATTGGAAGAGAAACTTTAAAGATACGTTTTACTTCAGTATTACCACTATAATGACACCAAGTTTCACGCTTGTATTTTTTTATCTACGAGTATTGTTTTTATAAAGAGCAAAAAACAAATATAAACCTATTAGAAACATGTTCCTTGCATAGGAAGGTTTTTTTTGTTTATAATATTTGTTGGTAAATCCTCTGTAATAACTAAATTGTGAAAGTTTTAGTCAACTACCTATTAGGGTTCGATGATACAGCTTTTTAAAGGTCAGACAGACAGACAGACGGACAGCGTAGACTTAGTAATTAGCACAGGAAACATACTATATTATATTTGGTAATAGGGTTCTGTTGCCTAGTACATAACACTAATAAAAACTATCTTATAATTGACCAGTGATCAATGCAACTTCAGAATTTACAACAAGCAAACACACCCTTGAAGTTGGTACTCTAACGTCTTTCGTATCTATTGAGATTAAGGTTGCAAAGTTCTCAAACAGTAGTGAAGGATGTAGAGTAAAGAACTGTGCTTGTATTAGGTACCTACGTACGTATTTTGAGTTAAATAGATACGTCCTTGCTTATCGTAGCACGACCAGGTCACGCCCCCGATGGCGCGCACAAAGTAACTTCAGGTCTGGAAACATTATCCGTGGCTATTGTCAAGTCTCCATGTTGGTTCTTCAACCCAACAGTCTTTGACCACCGCAGCTACGTGAAAGTCCATACTGTGTTTACACAAATTAGTTATATGCGTAATAAGTTGAAGTACACATGCCGTTTTTTTGGTGCCCATCATTGATACACTTAGAATGCCAACATTAGAGTATCACGACGACGAATGTCCCTGGTATTACTTTGACAGTTCATATAAAACTTTACTGGGAGCATGTCTAATTGTTTTTGGTAAGTATTTTCGTTTATTTTTCACTAACTCTTGAGAACTTCCTTAGGGTTTTCTTACTATCTAGGTACTTCACACGCAACCATGTTTATTCACTGTTTTAAAGTTCTATCATTGATACATCTAGGATGCCAACATTAGAGTATCACGACGACGAGTGTCCCAGGTATAATTTCATATAAAACTGTAATTAATTGTTTTTGGTAAGGATTTTTATTTTTAACTCACCCAGTTACCCCTGAAATTATGATTTTTTTATAATTGTATGTGCTTTGTTATCATTCTCCAGATTTGAAAAAAAAATGGGGCGTTATGAATTAACTGCCTCCGTGGCACAATGGTTAGTGCCTTCGCTTCACACCAGGAGGTCGCGGGTTTGATTCCCGGAGAGGTTAACTTCGTAAGACTCGGTTTGAACGGCGGTAGGGCATTTTCATAGCCTGTGCCTGGCTAGCTACCACCATCTTGTCTAAGTCTTGCGCCAAACATCAGTGTTAACAGCATTGATGAGTTCCAGCTTGAAGATAAGATAGCCAGATCCCTGTTGTGTTGGGTAATCTTGTTAAGCCCGTTTCCATCTTCGGCATCATCGTCACTTACCATCAGGTGAGATGATGCCAAGGACTTACCAATTGTGAATAAAAAAAATTATTATAACGGCCAGTATCCAGGCCAGGGAATCTCACTTAAGAACTTCTCTTACGGTTTTCTTATTGTCTGGGTCTTCGCACGCCTGTTAATACTAATGTTTTATTTTAGTTACAGACCCTTGGCATCATGGTCTAGATTTTAGAAGCTAGTTACCAATAAACCACACCCAAGGCTCTCATAGCGAATTAGGAACTTTATTATCCGATATCATATGATAAAATAAAATATGTGTCGGCAACCGGCAAGTCTTAGATAGATTGTTTTAGCTAACCAAGAGGTGAAAAAACGCTGTTCCACCTAAACCTGGTCTTATAATGTTGAAACCCCACCAGGAATCAAACCCCCGTATTACAAACACATGATCGATTTAATGAGTAGAGTAGCCCGATATCTATTATACATAGTTTAGTTATTCCTTATGTCAGGTACATTCGGGGTGCTTCTGAACGGCTGGCTCTTCGCCACCTTCGTGCACAGCCACCTGCTCATCTACAAGAGTCACATATTGGTACTCAATCTTTGCTCAGCCTCACTTGGCAGGAACCTCCTCGGCTTTCCATTCGCCGGAGCTTCAGCGATATCAAAGAGGTAAGAGGTAACTCCTTACCTGTGGTTTGATCCAAATATGACTAAAATGAACCAACAAGACATTGTTTTAGCGCTTAGCCTCCGTTCCGGCCACATTCATGTACTTATTAACCGCCTCCGTGGCGTGATGGTAAAGTCCATTAGCTTTACATCAGGAGGTCACGGGCTCGATTCTCGGCGGAGTCTAACTTTGGAAGACTCGGTTTGGTTGGTGGAAGGGCATTTTCTAAGCCCGCCTGGCTAGCTGTCACCTTCTTAACTAAGTCTTGCAAAGTTGCAACCGAACATAAATGTCAACAGCATTTATGTGTTCCGGCTTGAAGATAAGATAGCCAGTTCCCCATAGCGTTGGGGAATCTTGGTAAGCCCGCTTCCATGTTCGGCATCATCGTCACTTACTATCAGGTGAGTTGACGCCAAGGGTTTACCAATTGTGGATAAAAAAAGATTCTCTTATTTGTACACTATGTGGATTGGTTATGGAGTTGTTGCATATTACGATGGAATGTGGTCGGAATGTGGTGCTGTCTAGTCAGTTTAAATTAAGATGTTATTGTGTTGGTATTTTAAATTATATTGGCTCCTCCAAATGCTAGTAAAAGCCATTTTTCTTTGAAAGAAGAAGACATGAGCATGTTTTTAAGCTATTGTATAGCTTTTATCGCGGGCTTTGAGGGGACAGAATCAAGAAATTTTGTAACGAAAATAAAACCTGACACCCCAAAAAAATATTGAGTTCTAAAAAACTTACAGTGCCATCTATCGATAGATGGATACATCATGATGATGATGATGATGGCGATGGCGATGGCGATTGATGATGGCGATTGATGATGGCGATTGATGATGGCGATATTGATGATGGCGATATTGATGATGGCGATTGATGATGGCGATTGATTATGGCGATTGATGATGGCGATTGATGATGGCAAATGATGATGGCAGATGATGATGGCAGATGATGATGATGAACTTTTTTAGTGTTAATTTATTACATAAACATCCCGCGCCCCAAGGACTATATGGTACTGATGGTAAATATTGCATAAATAAAAATAAATAAATAATTATAATTGCATAAGTTGATAAAAAATGCAATGCAATAGCTTAACCGCGGCAGGCCCCAAGTGCCACACGTATTTTTTATTTTTTTATTCAAACTCTTTTGAATAAAACCTGATGAATAAAAGGTAATTCCTTTATTGTTTTGTAAATGTCATCTTTATCATCATCATCATCATATTAGCCAAAAGACATCTCTTGCTACACAAAGGCCTCCCCAAAGGATTTCCACGTCGACCGGTCCTGCGCTGTCCGCATCCAGCGACTTCCCGTGACCTTTACCAGGTGGGACGCCTGCCTACGCTATGTCTTCCTGTGTGCGTTTGCCATTCGAGAACTTTACTACTCCCACGGCCATCTGTTCTACGAGCTATGTGCCATATAAAATGTCAAGAGTTAGGCTTAATTTTCGCAGTTACTAATGCAGCTAATGTCTAGCAGCTAGATTCTTTTTTGAAATCAGTAACGCTGTATATCTCTGCGGTAGGAATCTACTGGATACAAAATATGGAACAAAGCAACAGAATTGTGGTCGGTAATCGATTTAAAACCCCGGTCTAAAGTCTCGCATGTGTCATAAAATGAGAGCCTACTCTTAATTTTCAGATGGATATTCGGCAACGCGTGCTGTCAGCTCTTCGCCTTTTTGAACCAGTTTTTTGGCGTGTTTCAAATGACTGCACTAAGTGTACTGGTGTTGGAGCGATATTTACTAGCAAGACGCTACAGACGACGTATGTCACTCAAAGCTCAATACATTTATTTGAATTATTATTTAATATGTTTGAACGGGGTCCTGACTAAGGGAGACGTTCTCAAGACCATTGTTTTTAAAAGCTTTTTTTAACTTGCAATGTTTGAATGTTAGATAGTTTGTTTAGGTGGGGAAAATCTTGCAAACGAAAAATCAAACTCTCTAAAAAGAGCGACTTACAGAAGTTCGATTGAGCTGAAATTTGGTATGAAGCCTTATTCCCGGTGACAATAGATCCTTTTTGTATTTTGAAGCTGATTTGATGATGAACTTTGGAGGTGGAAATTTACCTTGTGGGGATAAGGTCCCAGGATCGTCTTTTGTTTTCAATAGAATCGTAAGAAATTGTGCTCTCCTTTTATTTGAATTTGGAAACCTGTATTACATCTGGCACCGTGAAAGTAACTATTTAGTAATCTGTGACCGTGAGCCTTTGGCTTTTGAGCTTAGAACTGTTTTCATATAAAAGCTAAATATACCTTAAAGTTTTATGGTTTTTCTTCCACTTATTTAGTTGTTATTATACCTCTTATTTCTAACCCTCTATTTTTATTTTTATTTATTGTTAATTGTACACAGTAAATGAGAAATAATTAAGTAAAAAAAAACCATAATATTTACAATTGGTATGCTTAACTCTGTTAGAGTTTTCTGCCAACAAACCAGTAAGTGAAAAAGAAATGAAAGTTGTTAATGGGAATGTTAAAAAAAACTATAAGATATAGCTTCCTAATTATTATGTTACTTATAACAAATACGAATAAGTTAATAATAATATATATACCACGAATTTTATATTCATTACGACGCTTACAATGTTTTGAAACATTGGCCCTGCCAATATATTAATGAACTCGACTGTACCTACGTAATTAAAACACTAATTGCTTGTATATCCGCATCTGCAACCGGCACTGCTACTTTGGCTCCACTGGTTGCTGCGGCAAATCTATCCGAATTTCAAGCCAATCCGTCAAGTAGTTTGATCTATATAAACTTACCGCAGATAGGAACATAACATACCTACTACCTTCGACACATTAAATAATTACAACTTCACAAAAACATTTGGGTTTCAGAAAATAAACTTTGTTTTCGATATTACGGAGTATTCATCGGTATAACGTGGTCGAGTGCCATAGTGTTTGCGACTCCACCGCTTTTTGGAAATGGACTGTACTCTTGTGACGCGACTGGAACTGTCTGCTCCCTTCTCTGGCCCTCTTGGACTTCAGGGGCTAAGCAATTAGCATTCGCTGTACCTTACGTGCTGATTTGTGGAGTACTACCCGTCATAGTTATGTAAGTTGGAAATTCCATGTAGGTTAACTTTAAGATAAGATAAATATCCTTTATTGCACACCAAATACACAAAAATGAAAAAACTTATTAACTAGAACAATAAACAATAATATGCAAAGACGGACTTATCGCTTTAAGCGATTTCTTCCAACCAACATTTGGTGCACTTTACCAATTAATTAAAAACCCGACTGTATAAAAACTTGACCACTATTTTTTGGTCAGTCGGGTTAAAATGTATTCTATATCACTTACAGGATTAAGACGAATCTAACGACTCGTACTCCAAAATCCATCAAGCCCTCTAGGCTACAGAGCGTGCCAAAAAAATTAAAAACCTCTTTTGTTGGCTAGTCGGGTAAAAAGTTTCCTGTGTCACTCACGGGATCAAGAGACAAATCTAAGCACACCTCGAACTCCAAAATACATCAAGGCGTTAAGGTTTCATTGCGTGCCAAAGAAATAAACATAGGTACATGCATATACTCGAAAACATAACCCTCCTTCTGGCGCAGTCGGGTAAAAAAATACTTTTCCTTTTATCTAGTAATGAGTTTGCCCTTCACAGATTCTACTTCATGGGAAAAGCTGTTCGCTTGGAAAATATTTATTACAGGAGTCAACAAATAAAGGAACAGAAACGGTTGACTAAGGTAAGATGTGACATTGGATTCAAACACTTTATAATAATAATAATAATCATCATATCAGCTGGAAAACGTCCACTGCTGGACAAAGGCCTCCCCCAAAGATTTCCACTACGACCGGTCCTGCGCTGCTCGCATCCAGCGGCTTCCCGGGACCTTCACCAGAGCATCGGTCCTCCGAGTGGGAAGCGTGCCTACGCTATGTTTTCCGGTGCGCGGACGCCACCCGAGAACTTTACTGCCCCAACGGCCATCTGTTCTACGAGCTATGTGCCCTGCCCACTGCCTCTTCAGTTGACGGATTCTGTGAGCTATGTCGGTTACTTTGGTTCTCCTGTGGATCTCCTCATTTCTGATTCGATCGCGTAGGGAAATTCCGAGCATAGCTCGCTCCATTGCCCTTTGTGTGACCTTGAGCCTTCTTATGACCCATTGTAAGCGACTATGTCTCAATAATTATAATTATACTATAATAAAAACTGGCCGAGTACGTGTCGGAATTTATTATGTACTATTTGTTTTAGTTTATGATTAGTACTCGTAGTATAATCAAACCAAGTTTCACGCTTGTATATGTTACCGTTTTTAATATAGAGTAAATACAAAAAAAAAGAACTATAAATAATCACGTTTGTTGTATGGTTTATTTATTTTTATTATTTGTTACAATATAAAATCACAGTGTAAAAATTTCAACTGTCTACTTATTACTGTTCATGAACTACAGACCGCTGACAGACAGACGGACAATCGGACGAACAGCGGAAGTTTAGTAATAGGGTCTCGTTGCGCCCTTTGGGCACGGAACCCTAAAAAAGAGGTAGATATGAGGTTAGAGGGAACACATCTGAGGAACATTGGGGAACATGTCTGTGAGGAATACAAGAGTCGAAGTTTCAAATCCGTCTGCTTGCCTGGTTGTAGTCGTCGTCGCGGGCATTTAGGGAACTTTGTTTTGTAGTTTCTGATTATTTAGGTTGATGCTAAAGCCTAACAGCCAAGTGTTGGACTTGGCCACGAAAGAAATCGTAACTTAGTACCGCTATAGTAATTACCTACCTAACATTACCCCAAAGGCACCTAGAAAAAGGTTTAAGTACACCTCAATATCTTAACTGATTTTATTAGGCTAGTTGGCTGTTAGTGTATCATTTGAGTTAATTGTTATCATCAGTAGAAAAAAATATTTTGTTAAAAAAAAATTTTAAACTAGGAAAGCGTGAAGTAACAGTTTTGAGCGTCATGGATGTACTAATTTTCTGATTGGTTTAATTAAAAAGTCGATGGACGCAGCGCAAAACCAAATGAGTAAGTTTTTCAATGGGAGGGTTTAGAGCGTAACATTTAATAATTTATTTTTAATTATTTTTTAAACGTATGTTTGGTTTACTTCCAGAGTGTCCACATACTGACAGTAGCCACTCTGGCGCTGTGGATCCCGGCAGCAGTGCAGGCGGGCTGGCAGTGGCTTCCACTGCTCGTCTTCGGATACCGCCCACATGTGCCACCGGCCCTGGCACTTATTGCCCCCGTCGCGTCTGAGGTAAGAGCTTTATATTTAGCTCCATTTACAAACAGAGGAAAAGTACTTTAAATAAATAAATATTCTGGGACAAATCACACATGGTCAATCACTTTAAATATTGTACTTGGATAGGAAATTTTACCTATTTGATTTTGCAAATAATTTTAAGTGTATTCAGAGATACATACATACATACACACATCGGAACCCTAAAAACGACCTCAGTACCTATCTAACTAATTTCAGTTGATGATTACGAAATGAAATTAATTATTTAGTGTAATTACTTTTCACAGAATAACATCTATCTCGAAATGATTTTAAAGTGAAACTTTTATAACATCGTCTCAATTTTTTTCGTCTTTGTATTGCATGTCGCGTGATGGTCGCTTTCGTCTGACGGTGTGATCGTTTCGTCTTCTGTACCGTAGCGAGAGCAGCTATGATCGTTTCGTCCTCTGTAAAGTTTCACTTTTATCGTGGTTTTATAGAACCACACACTTACTTTTTTTTATGAGCAATGCAATTCCCCCACCAGGCCGCGACCAGTCTACCAGTGCTGTGTTACTTGGCCTGCGACGAGCGGCTACGAGCGGCGCTTCTGGGGCGCGTGCGCAGCGAGTATGCTCTACTGCCCCCCGAGCGTGCCAAGCAGTTCAACAACGACAAGCCGGAGTAGAAAGCTAATGCCTGGGAACTAGTGATCGACCCGTTTTAACCGCCTCCGTAGCCCAGAGGCAAAGTTCACTGGCTTTACACAGGAGATCGCGGGTTCGATTCCCGTCGGGGTCATTTGCAAGACTCGGTTTGGTTGGTGGTAGGGCATTTTCTAAGCCCGCCTGGCTAGCTACCACGATCTTATCTAAGTCTTGCCGCCAAATATCATTGCTAACAACATTGAAGTGTTCCGGCTTGAAGATAAGATAACCAGGTCCCCATTGCGTTGGGAATCTTGGTAAGCCCGCTTCCATCTTCGGCAATATCGTCACTTACCACCAGGTGAGATGTTGTCAAGGATTTACCAATTGTGAAAAAAAAGACCCCGCAGACCATAGAAGCACCTAGACCCAAGTGATTAACGCACCAGAAGATTATCCACTGTCCCAGGATGTATCTTCGTATTGTTCGTGCTTCTAATAAACTTCGTTGTTGTTCATGGATGGTATGAATTCCGAGTGCCAGGTGCAAGTCTGTGTTTACTCATACCAAGCCATCTTTGTTCTTATATAAGAGGAATTCTTCAGTGACTAGTAGAAGGACAACTTTGTTATTTGAAAGAATGTTAAATAAATACCTACTGACCTAGGCCTAAGTTACTTTAATGAATTATTAATTAAATATCTACTAAACTGGGCCTTACTGTGCTACTATTGTTTCCTTTTAAAAAATTGAAAGTACCTAAAGAGAAATTCTACAGTGACTAAGTAGTAGAAGAGAGAAACTTTGATATTTTAAAGAACGTCAAGAAAATACTGCTTTGCTAAATATTAATAACCCTACATGTAAAAGGGGTATAAACAAAAATTTTAGTGCACCCCTCGAATGGGGTAACATTACATTAACAGGTCTCATAAAATGATTTAAAGATTTCATTGAACACTATTTTAGGGTTCCGTAACTCAAAAGTAACCGACATAGCTCACAGAATCGCTAAACTGAAGTGGCAGTGGGCAGGGCACATAGCTCGTAGAACAGATGGCTGATGGGGCAGTAAAGTTCCCGAGTGGCGACTGCGCACCGGAATACGTAGCGTAGACAGGACTCCCACGCGGTGGATTGACGACTTGGTGAAGATCGCGGGAAGCCGATGGATGCGGGCAGCGCAGGACCGGTCGTCGTGGAAATCCTTGGGGTAGGCCTTTGTCCAGCAGTGGATCATTTTTTTGGCTGATATGATGATGATGAACTCAAAAGGAAAAAAGAAACCGTTATGCGGTTATAGGATCACTTCGTTGTCCGTCTGTCTGTCAATAAGACCCTTTTTCTTAGGAATGCGTAGATATCAAATACTCAAGTCTACGGTCCTTTAGAGTTATATAAAAACAAAGCTATAAAATATACCTACGGCCATTTAAGGATCATTTATGTCACATTATTTGATGGTCGCAAGTAAATCAAAACCTATAGAGTACTTCACGTAGACCTAGAATCTTAAAATTTAGTAAGAAGCGAGGTCTCACAGGAAAAACTCAAGGCAAAAAACCGAAAATTGTAAATTTTTAATTATATAGCTTTTTTTTCCATTTACGCACTTACATTTGCAGTTTGTTTAGACACTAGCGACATCTAGTAGGATCTAGTAGTATCTTTTGCTTTAGTAATACGTCTATAGCAATTCGTTCCGTTTTATATCTGTAGCTTATCTAAGTCTTGCCGCCAAACATCAGTGTTAACTACATTGATGTGTTCCGGCTTGAAGATAAGATAGCCAGTTCTCCATTGCATTGGGGAATCTTGGTAAGCCCGCTTCCATCTTCGGCATCATCGTCACTTACCATCTGCTGAGATGATGCTTACTAATTGTGAATTAAAAAAAAAAAAAAAAAAGTGGCACTGTAGATATAAATTAGTTTTGGTATCAAATGTTATAAGGAAAAAACCAATTTTAAAATACAAAATTAAGTTTTATCTTTAATCTGTTTGTTGTAGTTGTTGATTTTTTTTATGGGTTTCGTACCCAAATATGTTGTCGTACGGTACCCTCAGTGCGTGAGTCCCACTCGCACTTGGCCGGTTTTTAATAATAAAAGAAGCATTAACAAAATATTGAGCTACAAAGAGACGCTTTTTGTGTCCCTCCTCTAACTTTTAGAATATGAGACTTAAAATTCAGAAAAAAAATACAGGCAGTAGACTTAACAAAAATGAACAAACAAACTGTTTTAGGTTTTTTTTTTATAATATTCCAATACATACAAGTTAAGGTAGTTTTTGAATTTAAATTATCGTCCAACGGAGACGTCTGTCAGGGCAATAGTGCGGGGCCAAGGGGCGAGACGGGGCAGGTCAGGACCCATCAGGTTCCCAAGCCACCGTTGTTTAGAAACTCGGGACACACTGTCAGATGATTCTGGTGTATTAGAAGGCGTTGGACCACTGTATGGATACTCATACTGTGGTAAGAAAATTCTGTACGTACATGTTAAGCTTGCAAGACAAAATAAATAACTAAACGAACTAATTAAAAATTAAAAACCTGACTGCATAACAACTTAACCCTCTTTTTTGGTAAGATAAGATAAATATCCTTTATTGCACAACAAATTAACAAAAATGATAAACTTATTAACTGGCAAAATATACAATGATATGCAAAGGCGGACTTATCGCTTTAAGCGATTTCCTCCATCCAACCTTTGGTGTATTGAGGAGACGAGAAAGTAAAACGATAGCGGGTGGGTGCATGCAACAAAAAATTAATACTTAATAATAAAGATAAATTACAAATACTTAAAAGTAAATATATAAATGGTCAGTCGGGTAAAACTGTTTCCTATGTCACTCAAGGGATCAAAATGAATCTAACGATACCTCGCACTCCTAAATCCATTAAGCCGTTTAGGCTACAGAACGTGCCCAAGCAATATACATACATACATACATAGACTCAAAAAACATAACCCTACTTCTGGCGCAGTTGGGTAGAAATGGAGTAATTTTGACAAAAAGTGAGTTATGTATATGATGAAATGATGCTGTATGAAATGGATATAGCAGCGGAACCCTAGAGTATACGTGGTTCGAACACACGTTGGCTCGATTTTTAAAAGTTTCAAGTCGAGTAGATACATAGGTTTAGATAATAATCTATGAAAAAATAATTGGTTACTCGGTAGATATTTTTTAAAAGTATGATATTTTAACGATAAAGACATAAAATCTATGTAGCATATATGCAGAATTTTCAGAGCGAAACAAAACCAGCCCACCTTGTCTCCTACAAGTTGAGATGCATGCAACTCGATCGCGGATGCAACCACAGCTTCCAAGCCAGCCTCCTCCCCTCAGCCAACGCGCCTTCGTAATGCGCAGTCGCGTCGCGCGCCTCCGACCCCTAACTACGCAACAAAATTAAACTTCACCACTTACATCGTCTCTGTACCAAATTTTACCTTAACTACGCAACAAAATTAAACTTGACCTCTTACATCGACGCTGTGCCTAATATTACCTTACAATTGCATCTAACTTTTGTTGACTTTGTAAACTTTAGTTAGTTTATTAAAATCATGGCTCAACAAGTGATTCAAGAAAATTTGTTTAACGATGCTAGTTCTGAAAATTGCGTTTGGTATAACCTGTTTGATGATGAAGAGAGATTGTACACAAAAAATGGATTGAGGATATTGGGTAAGTGTTCCAAGAAATTATTTATGTTTCTTAGAACTAATTTACATTGTTTTTACAAAGTTGGTATATATACATATATCTGAGAGAATTGTTTTTTTTTCAGCTTTATTGTGTGCAGCATTTACAACATATTTTTGCGCATTTCGCCAGCAAAAACACTTAAAACTTATGCCAAAGAAACAGCATAGTATCTGTGTAAAATATAGTTATGAAAATCTCAATTATTTCTATGTTGCCGTTCATATAAGGAATTTACTGGTACTACTTTCTTTTGAGGGATATTTTCGATGGATAGTAGAAAATGCGATGTAAGTACTTTTTATACCGTCTTAAACTGAATACCTTATCAACACTCAGTGCATGTTTAGAGATGTTACCAATTTTTATTATCATATACTCGTAAGTGTTGTTTTTCTTCTATATTTAGTTATTTTGTATTAAAATGCGTTATATTTTATTTTCATTCCAGAACTGCGGATTTTTGCAATCTATTTGGATTTCTAGAAACATTTTTGTCAGTTTTCGAAGTGGAGATGCTGACTCATCTTTGCATTGAGAGATACGTTGCTGCAAAATATATCTCTAACGGTAAAATTACTTCTTAAGAATCCCCAGGAGGCTCGAGTTTCCATACAAACGTAGTTCCGCTTTAATATTGAATTGAATCCTAACTTTGTAAATATATTGAGTAGACACATGTCGATGTTTGTGATTAGTTTTCATCGTAGTAAATGTTGACATAACTAAACGAAGGCTGTACTGAAATATTTTTTTTTCGTTTTTGTATTAGTACATCGAAAACTAATTACAAACATCTAAATGTGTCTACTCAATATATTCGCAAAGTTTGGATTCAATCCGGTATATGGTTTTTGTATTAAAGCGGAACTACTTTTGTATGGAAACTCGAGCCTCCTGGGAGCCTAAGCACACCAATATAATAAACGTTAAAGTATGGATGTTTGTTTATTCCACAGTCAATCCTAAACGACTAAAGAATACATACGATAGATCAAGCAGCAGATTGACACCTAGGATAATATTTATCGCGTAATAACCTAACCAAATTCATTAAAAGTTTAAAATCCGACTGCATAAAACATTACTCCTCTTTTTCGGAGAGTCGGATCAAGACGAATCTAATGACACCTCGTATTCCATCAAGCCTGTTTAAGCTACAGGCTCAGTCAAAGAAACAGGTACATACATACACGCGAAAAAACACTACACTCCTTTTTGGACAGTCGGGTAAAATTGCATAGTTACTGTACGATAGCTATTATTACGCAGAAATAACTACTAAACCGATTTTTTTAAAATTTATAAAATAGCGTAAATAGCAGAGAACAACGTAGGAAAATGCATGATTCTCGAGGGATCTAGGCAAAACTTAATCTCACGCTCGCGTGCACCCTCGTTTGTAGTCATAAAACTATATCCACACGGGTGAAGCCGCGGGCAAAAGCTAGTATTACATTTCTGGAGATATTTTTATACACAGCTCATTAAGAAATTTAAATGTAGTTTAAATACCACAGTTAGTTAGTTACACCATTAACCTATTTGATACACAAATGATTACAGTTAACGTTATAATAATTAATAGTGATTACAAAAAAAATAATTACGTCATTACCAAATGGGTACGAACTACGAACCTCTGTGGCATATTGACAATATATGTTTTTGCGTCAGTGGCTCAACCGGTAACGACTCGGTCCATCTAACCAGAGGTACCGGGTTCAAATCTGGACGGCCAATGTACCAATGAGTTTTTCAAAAACTTACGTACATATACTTACCGATTGCTTTAACGATGAAGGAAAACATCGTGAGGAAACCTGCACACGCCTGCGAAGAAACTCGCAGGTTGTGTGTGAAGTCGACCAACCCACACTGGGTCCGCGTGGTCGACTAAGGCCATATCGTCCTAATTCAGAGTAGGCTCGAGCCCCTCGGTGGGGACGTATATGAGCTGATATGACAAGACAACGTTATCTCTACCTATGATTTCTTTTTCTAGGCTGGCCCTTACATCAAGAGCACTACTATATGTACGTGTACCTTACGATGTTCTTCGCAGCGCTATACTCTGTGGTCCCACTGTTGGGTGTGGGCGGATACGCGCCGGATTTCACGTGCAGCGCGTGCGCATATGACCTTATCCTCGCACAGGACTGGTTGAATTTCTTCGTGCTTGTTGTATGGGCGCTGAGGAGTTTAAAGCCGACTTTCTTCATGTATGTATGAGTATTGGTGCAGTAGTTATGATAATGAGAAACAAGCTGCAATAAGTTTAATTTACTTCTTTTTTCGGTATACACATATTCCTATAAGATGCATTTTTTATCTAACTATCTCGTAATAAAAAAAATATTGATCTGTGTATCAACAGTGTAGACTTTATATTCTCTCACACAGTGTGCGCAAAAGTCCACTTTCCGTTATTGCATTCTCTGTGCAAAGATCTAGATTACTTACATCTTATCTGCGCATAGATTTTAAGGTGAGGCTCAGCGAGCGTAGTTTTAATATCGTAATGCCACATGCCGCGCCGCGGCGACTGAAAATGAGTTGTCAGTTCGTTAGTTTCCCACCGGATCTTACTACCAGTAGTATAGGGGGAACTTTATTACCCACCTTACAATCAACGCTTGCAGTAGTAAGGTCGGGGTTTTATTTACCCTCCTTACTACCAGGTAACTCGACTCTAATCTCCTTACATAAACTGACAACAAACTTTTATATAAACTGACCGGAAATACGCGACTCACAGCTCTCAAAACTACTCAAGTGTGGCCTCACCCTTATTGTAACATATTTGTTTCAGGGTTATGATGCTATTTTGGGCTTGTCAGTTGGAAGACAAATATGATTCAGCAATGATTAAACATGCAGATAAAAATTTGACTAAGGTAAGAGTCGCGGCGTATAAGTTGAACATATAATATGGCGTTCGTTCGCGCTGGTAGTGAGCGCGCGGGTTATGCGGGGGGCTGGCGTCCCTTGGTGCGCGCGACTCCCGCGTCCCGCGCTTTAATTGAGACCTCATAAACAATAATTGAAAACGCTAAACACGTTAAAAAACCGACTTCCATCGCAACAAATTAGTACATTTTTGCATTATGATTTTTGGTTTTTGTTAATTTTCTACTAAAGTACTACAGTGATTTTGATAAAATTTATATAGGACCACACGGGAATCACTAGCTTTCAAATAAAAAAAGAATCGTAAAAATCGGTTCACCCAGTCAAAAGTTCTGAGGTAACAAACATAAAATGAAAAAAAAAAAAAAAAACATACAGACGAATTGAGAACCTCCTCCTTTTTGGAAGTCGCTTGAAAAAAACCGACTTCAAACAGGAAACTAAGGTTCCCCGCGATTCCTCTGGGATGCCGTCATCAGATCCTGGTTTGCTTATCATGGTACCACCTTTGGAATATATCCGTTCCAACAAAAAAAGAATCGTCAAAATCGGTTCATAAACGACGAAGTTATCCGCGAACACACATAAAAATATACATATATATAATATATATAAAATCCAGTTGAGAAACCTCCTGCTTTTTTGAAGTCGTTTAAAAATAATGCACTGCGCACTGTTCAACTTCGATGCCGCAATCAATACGGTAGTTGACATATATATATATATAACTTTGACTGACTCTGTGACTCAGTGGTTAGTGCCCTTGACTACTGATCCGAGAGTCGTGGGTTCGATCCCCACCCAGGGCAAGCATTTGTGTGATGAGCAGATTTGTTTGCTCTGTGTCTGGGTGTTAAATTATATCTATATATGTATGTATTTAAACGTATATAAGTATGTATATCAGTCTCTGGTAACCCATAACACAGGGAATCCTACTTTAGCGGCCAGATGACCATGTGTGATTTGTCCCAGAATATTTATTTATTTATTTATATTTTTTATCAGGCCAGTGATATAAGTAACAAAAAAGTCGAATTGATACGCAATAAGAGCGTCGGTACCGTAACGGCTAGGGCCGGTACCTCCTGGTCAAGGTTTGAATCCCTCCACGTACCAATGTGTTGTCGAATTTCGATTTCATATGTACGTTTATCCGACGACGTTCTTACGGTGAAGGAAACATTGTGAGGAAACTTGCAAAGAAACTCGAAAGTGTGTGTGAAGTCGACAAACCCGCACTGGGCCCGAGTGGTCGACTAATGCCGGTCGCCCTAATTCAGGGTAGGCTCGAGCCCAACGGTAGGGACGTATATGAGCCGATATGATGAAGAAATCCCAACCTGGGACGACCTCTAACTTCTACTTCTGCAAAACTCATTGAGGCGTGTCAATGGCGTGCTTAGATATTTTTCCTATGCCTTCGGCACTCTGCTGCCATTACAAAATAAATGAAAGAGTATCATTCACTAGCTACTCTTATAATACACTGTGCTGCCATATCAATCCTCAATTTGGGCAGATACATACAAGAACTCTATCTATACACTTTGTCTCTGTGATTAATATGTATACCCATGCCAAATTACAGCTTTCTAGTACTAATAATCGCTGAGCTAAGGCGCGGACAGACGGACAGAGAGACATGGCGAAACTGTGAGGGTTCCTTATTGACTACGGAACCCTAAAAGTACACAACTGAAAAACCATTGGCGTCATCTCTCCTGATGGCAAGTGACGATGATGCCGAAGATGAAAACGGGCTTACCGAGATTCCCCAATACAATGGGGAACTGACTATCTTATCTTCAAGCGTGAACATATCAATGCTGTTAACATTGATATTTAGCGGCAAGACTTAGATAAGATGCTGGTAGCAAGGCAGGCGGGCTAAGAAAATGCCCTCATCATCATCCTCATCATATCAGCCGGAAATCGTCCACTGCTGGACAAAGGCCTCCCCCAAGAAAATTCTCCATCCAAGAAATTGCCCTACTACCAACTAAACCGAGTCTTACAAAGTTAGACTCTGCAGGAATCGAACCCACGACCTTCTGGTCTAAAGCTAATGGACTAAACATTGAGCTTAGCAAATTAACAAAAACTAAAAAACGATTGCAAATACTACTACACTACACGGGAAAATGAATTTTCTTCGCTTATTTTATTTTTGTGATTTTTTCGATGTTCTTAATAGTTATTCTGGTAGTCCAGGTCGAGACAAATCCAACAAACCAAAATTCATGAAAATCGATCCAGCCGTTCTTGAGTCATAAATGGTTTAACTAACCTGACTATATCTTATAATCTATATACGAGTATATAAAAATGAACCCCTATTTCTTCTGGTCATCGCATCACGCGTGAACGGCTGGACCGATTTCGATAATTATTTTTTTGTTGAGTTCGTTATTGTCAGGAGAAGGTTCTTATGTAGGGTAGGGTAGTGTAGTGTAGGGTAGGGAGGGTAGGATAGGGTAGAGTAGTGTAGTGTAGGGTAGGGTAGTGTAGTGTAATGTGGTACGAAGTTCGCCGGGACAGCTAGTACTTTCATAGATTTTGTGATTTTGGTAAATTAAAAATTGATGATTTAATGAAAACAAAAGGAGAAAGGTTTTTAAAGTTTAAGTAGGAGAGTAATTTAGTGATCAAGAGTTCATAATATATTTTTGATTCTGTCACCATTTCAATTATCATAGTCTCCATACTACGCCATTGTTTCAGGTGATAATTGGTTTGACAGCTTTGAATTTAATCTGCTGGATGCCCCTGGCGTCGATTAAAGCTTTGATATTAGTGTCCCAGGTCCTGTACGAAGTGGATTTGACACCTCGGTCCTATTGTTTGCGCTGGGCTCTATGGATACATGCAGTAAGTATTTAAGGCGTTAGGACGACTTTCTAGTACTAATAATTTCTAGTAATAATAATAATTTCTAGTACTAATGATCCTAGGAGGTCGATCCGTGATAAAATAATATCGAACGTAACACTGTTCATTTTAAATTCAAATCAATGCGGGCTTTCACGCGGCGGTTACGTTAAGGCCGAACGGCAGATTCTAAATTTTTTCATGTATTTATTACTTTCAAATAAGTTTTAAAAAATGTGGTCAATTAAAAAAGAAGGTGTGACAGTCGCCGATTTTTGTATGTTGGTTTCATTTAACATAAACTGTTGTTTTCGAGAAATTTTGCAAGTAATGAAAAAAAGGATATTTTTTTTAATAGATCAACAGTGGTAATATTTTTATTATTGTATTCAATTAAACCGATTTTTTACTACTTCAAGCATATAATGTATCCTTTCTACAGTCGTACATAGCTTTACGCAGTATTTTTCAATAATTTGAATTGAATGTTGTGATTTAACCCTTGTTAGGACCTTAAGTAGTTTGCTTAGCCCCTGAGGATTCGTGTCCCCACTGCTATGCTGCACTATAGGACCAGCAGGAATTTCAAGTACTCGTATAGAGGGTGTAAGTTTAATTTGATCAATTTTTATAGGGGCTTTTACTCATGAAATTGTCAATTTTTTTGCTGAAATTGCAAAAACATGATCTTCCCATACAAAGTTGACGAATTAGCTTATCATTTTTATGAAAAGTCGATTTTTAAGGGATTTACGTTTTTCAGTTTCATGAATAGAAGCTCCCCTAAATTTTTTTCAATTTTACCGAACACTGTATAGGTACATCGCATCACATCAGCCGAAGGACGTCCACTGCTGGACATAAGCCTCCCCCAAGGAATTTAACGACCACCGGTTCCGCGCTGCCAGCATCCAGCGGCTTCCCGCGACCTTCACCCAGGTCATCGGTCCACCGAGTGAGAGGCCTGCCTACGCTACGTTTTCTGATGTGCGGTCGCCATTCGAGAACTTTACTACCCCAACGGCCATCTGTTCTACGAGCTATGTGCCCCGTGTATGGGTTATTTTATAGTTCTTGTTTTAGAGTTTCCTCAACTACAGCACACCCTGAACACTTCGTACAACGGGCTAGAAATGACATTTCAAAAAAGGAATGACGGTACAAACAAATCGGCAGCGAAATCGTATACGTTCCACAACCAAACTGTAACCATCTGGGAGACGAGGGGGTGAGGTCGCCATCTAGTGAGCGGCAGGCAGTGTCCATACTGTATGTTAGTACTAATATATATACTTTGACTACTGTTTCGATAGGTACTTATGTTTTCCCTTTTACATAGAATACATCAAATTTTTTTGTTTTGATTTTTTTTAATTACTAAAAGGTTACGATGCGTTCGTAGCGGGCGCGTAGCAAACTCGTAGTATAAAGATCATAACCTAATACATTAATTAGTATAATGTAGTATAAAGGTCATAACCTAATACATTTATTAGCTTTTATTTCATAAAAAAAACCGGCCATGTGCTAGTCGGACTCACCCACCGAGGGCTACGTAAGATATCTATTCATTTCAAACAAAAGAAATAATCGAGAACGACAGAAAAATGTTTTTTCTTTATTCAGTTTGGAGTCCTTAGCACGAGTACGTACGACTTACACTTGACCCGTTTTATTTTTTTCTTTTAGTATAGAATTAGTAATTTAATCACACCTAGTTTCACGCTTGTATGTTTTAACGTTTTTACAATAGAGTAATGGGAAAAAAAACCTTTTAAAACGTGTATGGGGACACCCTCAATTGCTTAATATATTTTTTATTGCCTTGATAGTAAATTCCCCATAATAGTACAAATTGTGTGAAAATTTTAGGCAACTACCTATTACAGCTCAAAACGTACGAGTACAGCCCTTTAAAGGTCGGAGAGACAGACAGACTGACAGACGGACAGACAGACAAACAGCGTAGGCTTGTTAAGTACAAAGGCGGACGATGATAAGTAGAAGCCCCAGTTAACAAGACCTACACCAATTTTGTTACACCCTGTATAGATTAAAAACGTTTATTATAAAGGTTCGCAGTTATATAACACCCTGTATGTCTACTAAAACGTGCGTTACAAATTCAGGCGGACCTATCGCTAAAAAGCGATCTCTACCAGTAGGTATAGTATCAGTGTTGTGTACGAGTATTTTTGACTGTTCCAGGCGGCGCCTACGCTGAACATGGTCGGAAGACTACTCATTGATTATTTAGCTCAACACAAGGTTTATTTTCAACTTGAAGAAAATAGTGACAAATGTGGTGAAGAAGCGACTGGAAGTCGTCGGAAAACTTCATAAATTATTTGTAATATACATAAATTATAAAAAAAAGTGTACAATGTTTGTGCCGCTAAAACTCGGAGACGAATCCCGGTTCGATCAAGGGAGCCATATGGTGTGGTAGCACTCTATTCCCCATTCATCAAGAAGGTGCCCGTTTCTACCTAAAGGGCGTGATTTTGAAGATATAAGGGTTGGAACTTTCACTCTCTAAAAATTTCTAGAACGGTCCAGAATATTTGAGAGTATTCGAGAGCATTCTACAACAGCATCCCAAATCATTGTGGAATATTCCAGAACACTCTCGAATGTTTTAGAATGTTCTGGAATATTGAGGACCATTCGGAGTCTTTTTTGTATACCCATTTTTTGGTACCCCAGCTAGTGTTAAATAATTAAAATAGTTACATAGGTTTTTAATATGCTTTTTAAGGTCGCGACGGTTTTCACAGAAGGAGATAAGAGAACACAACAGGTAGAGCCAATTCTTATGCATTTTAATATTTTTTATATTCTTGCATATAAATTATAAATTCTTACAGTGAACGCGTATTGTATACGCTAGTAAGCATAACAGTGGGGTTTTATGTTTATGCTTCTTATCTACCTACTTATAACATTTACAAATGTACATACTTAAACAAACAGGAAGAAAAAGTATTTTGTACGAAGTATAGACATAGTTCAGTTGTATACAGAGTGTAAAAAAATGTAAATGAAACTTTGAGGGTTACGGATTAAGTATTAATACAGAAAAAATATCATACCTTCTAATTTATTTTCACTTTTCCATTGAAACCGAAGAATTAGAGAAGATAAATATCGGTAGCCAAGTAGTAGCTCACCGCAGGATTCTGTACTCCCGCCAATTCGAAGTTTTTTAGGGCTTCTGCCTACTGGGTCAACGGACAAACTGGTAATAAACAGATTTTATAGATGATAACACAAAATTACAAAGATTCCGCTCCCCGAAATCCGTTGTCTGGATGATATTTTGTATGTAAAGGGGATTTTTAAGTATTTTTTACTATATCCTGAGTAACTCCTTAAAGTATACGTTTTTTACACCCAATATATGTTTACGTATTATTATTTTTATGTATATTTATATATTTTGTTAACTAAAGATAAGTTTTAAAATAATCAAATAATCTAATACAATTCAGTCAAATGTATTATTTACATTCAATTTATTCAACTTTTAAGTACCTATATTGTAAAATAAAATTTTAGTAGGTTTCTTTATTACACTAATTTACGGTATTACATGTTTTTTTTTATACTACTGAACACAACACGGAAGATCGTTTGGAGAAAGTAAAGAAATAATACAGATATTATTAAGTTAACCTTCTAAAGGTTAACCAAATTACATAGCAACGTGTATAACATTTTGATCGCAAAATTTGAACCTCTATACGGTCTTCAATCACGATTGGTCCTCATTAAGGCCTTCAGAAATATCCATTCGCTTATCTTAAAGTTAATCGTACAAGTCTTAAAACTATCTACACCATGATCTACATGTTGTCCCATAAAACAGCGCCAAGCATATAGACAAGAGCATAGAGGTAAAATAAAAACGGTCCGAAATCATATTTAGACTTTTGATAAGAGTCAGAGCGCTCCTGGAATATTTCGGGACATATTATCTGCATGAGATAATTAAGGCATTCCTAGAGGCACCCTTTTTCTGGTCGTCTGATTAACAATATTTTTGGGCACTCTGTATATTCTATTTCATATTATTTATTTTCTTCTGTATATTCTATGTTTCATCAAAATCATGAAATTTCTTTGGTATCTTGTTTGTACGAGGTTATCTACAATTGTACAAAAAAAGTATGAAACAGCACCATGATAACAAGTATAATTAGCGATTTTGTTCCAAAAAATAAGAACTTTTCAAACTTAGATCACATTTAAAAGAACTTCTTTGTGACCTAAGTTTCCAAACGTCCAATAGAACATTAAAACTTTACAGTTTTTAACACTCTCTTCGCTACAGATATTCAATTGCAGCAAGCCATTGAATAGAATAGAATAGAATAAATGTTTATTCAGTGATAAGTACACACAAGTGAATAATTTTGTAGCTTTTAAAATACAATAGTTTGTACCTATCACTGAAAAGGTAGCAGTTCAGCATATGCTGTCATCACAAACATCACAGCGCTGATTTTCAGCTACTACATTGCTGATTCTTGAATTTATTCGGGCAGGCCATGCAGGCGGCCAGCCGGCGGGTCGCAAATTTCGCGTGTAATCTTTTGTCAAACATAAAAGAACGAAAAAACAAAAAAAAATGTCGGGTTACAGCGAACCACACGGGTCTGATAGTAAAGTTTTCGACGTGTCCCTTGCGACGTGCCACAAAAGTTATAATAAATTGTGCGTGGCGAGCATCAAAAGAAATCGAATGGGCGGCGCGCCGCCCACATGGCCTGCTGATTTTAACAATCGTTATATATACCTAGCGATTAGAGTGTTAATAGCTTACCTTATCTAAAAATTTGTTATAGTTCATTATAAAAAGTATAATCAAATCACTCGCGTAACACGTGAAAGTTAATTCGACAATATTGCTAGAATGTTACTCGAACTGTTCACTTAACATTCATGCTCCACTCTAACTTTGGAATGCCCATCAGGCTTCGCGATAAACCTCTTCACTTTCATCCGTCACTCGTTATTTACAGGTCTATAACTATCGTTATTGTAAAAAGCATTGTTCTCTTCTATTATTGTAGTTATATATACCCTGTTGCTCGAGGTATCCTCCGATGAGGTGGTGGGGGTGGGGGAAGAGGGGCTGTGCAGCACGATCAAGGGGTAGTCGTGCTTTACCCCTAAGGCATCCTGCTAAATGTGCTCGAGGACCGTATCCTGGTTCCATCGACTTTTTTCGCTGCGTCTCTCGAACAGTGGGATCAGGAACAGGATGAGGCCGCTCAGGGATATTGAGGCACCCGCCACGTAAAAGCCGACAGCGAAGGAGTGTAGTGTGTCGACGAGCCAGCCTGGAAATATGGAAAACAGGGGTAATATAGGACAATTTGATAAATATACCAAGACGTTAAATTTAAAGTTTCTACAATCCCCAAAAAAATATTTTCATTACATTTAATTAAATTCAAAAGATACGTGACGACGATGACGACAAATAAAATTATGGAATCTATATTAATACTAATAAAAAACTTTTTAACAGAAAAATAAACCGACGAAAAAAGAAAGGAACTGAAAAGCGAAAAATAAAAAGAACCTTTAAAGTCTATCTGAGCTCTGAAGCGCAAAATGTTCGCTTCAAAATCAGTCTCCTTGCTACTTAATTCCGAACTATTTGTTATTAGGTCTTATCAGTTTTAATTTTATTTCTCTGTATTTTTGGTTGTCAAGGAGACAGAGTTTGTTGATTGTAAAAAAGTAAAAAACGATTATGGTTATAGCTCCTCATATTTTTCAACGTGGTTTTGATGTTCCACATTTTGTATTGCATTTTATCATTCAGTATTTTTCATGGTTTTGCGTTCCGTGTTAAGACGATACTAAGGTTCCTAAAACCTTTGAGGTATTTTTATTCCTTGGTCATTTCCCGTTACACTTCGCGCTGACCTAAATAGTGTTATTTTTTATATTTCTAGGGTACCTGGATTCAGTTTCCAGTATCCAATTTCCTGCTTCCTGTTTTTCCGGTTTTCGTATTCCATACTACGATGTGATGTCATGGACTATAGCAGCTCAAGGAATTACTATTTACTTTTATCCTTCCTATCCCAACCACGTGTGAAGTTTCTTTTCGGAACCTATGAACTTTTAAATTATTTCTGTGTTAATTTGTTATTTTTGTGTGTTAATTTTAAGTATTTTAGGGCAATAAAACAACCATTACGTAATTGGTTGTTAAATTCCACGACTAAAACGATTTGTTAAAGAAATAATACTATATTAAGGTGTAATCACAAGTCCACCCTTTGACTTCAACTGGTCTCACAATTTAAAATTTTATTATATTTGATTAATGACTGTACAGCGATAAACATTTCTTTATTTTTAGGAATTATGTTTTTAAATTATACCTTTACCTTTCACAACTTTTTTTCCTTTTCATTAGATTACCATTGCCGGAATTGTTCAAAATTTAACGTTTGATGTAGCGAGACCTTTCTAGGGTTTTATTTTTGATTTAAATTCATTTTCGCTACAGCTCCTACAAATGTAACTAACTTAATAATTTTGAGTCGGCACCAATCAAAACAAATTAAGGATAATGTAAAATGAAATGATAGCAGCGGAATGCACGGCGGCGGCGGCGGCGACCGAACTGATGCGTCCCTTTGTTCCGTTTGTTACTCTGCCTAGAGCTACCCGGCTAGGTGGAGGTCGCAGCCGGAACTACGGGTCCGGCTGTTTGGATCAGGGTACTACGGGGTCGGGGGTAGCCCACCGCTTGCCTGCCGTTGGATCTATCGCCTTCGGCACTCTGGCTTGACTGGGTCATGGACTCGTAGTGGTATGTGGTTAGTTGCAGGGGTTGGGCAATGTTTGTTGCCTGGCAAGCACGTTGCGTCCAGGCGTCCTTCCCCGCGCGCAACTAGTGTTGTCGTAGCCGGCCACGTGGGCTATGGGCGAAAACAACGCGGGGCACGTGAGTTGTCCATTAAGCGGAACTGCTGGTTTAACTTCTGGCAGGGAAGCATCTCCGGCACTTGCCTGGTCAGCAAGAAGAGCTAAGCTAGTACTGCTCCGGCCGATCCAGCCGCGTAGGAGTAAGTCTGGACAGGTGCGATAAGCGCCGGGAAGTGAGCGTGCCTACAGCTCCGGTACCACACCGGATATGTGGGATCCAGCTTCTCTGGCGTCCCGAGCGGGGATCGAACCGCCAGCAGCGAAAGCCGCGGGAGGTGAGCGCGCCTACAGCTCCGGGACCTACCTGGACAGTAGGTAGTGGTTCTCTTCCACGAGGCACTCGCCTTGCAGAGTACCAGGACAAGCGTCTTGGCGGCAAGACCTACCGTAACTGGTCCTTGTCTTCACCTTATGGTGTTGGCAGGAATAGCAGCTTCACCTTATGGTGTTGGCAGGAATAGCGGCCCCCACTGTTATGCCCTAGGGTAGGTAAGTGGGGACGCTATATCATAAACCTGGAAGTCTAGCGTATCTGGTAGATATACGAGAGGGGATGTTCCGTTTGTTTGTTTGGCAAATTATTTAAGTATTTACATAAGTATAGGAGCTTAATTAGACTATAAAGGATCTTTTTATTTTTCGCTTTTCAGTTCCTATCTTTTTTCGTCGGTTTTATTGTTTGTTACAATGTTTAATTTTTTTTATTTTTTTGTGGCTTAAATATACTAATGGGTGCTAGTCTTCTATATACAAAAATAATTATGAAAATCGGACTACTCTATAAAAAGTTACGCGTGGTCATACATCACAATCAGTGAGTGAACTGTGGCGACATCTGCAGTACCCGCCACATACAACTACATAACCTCAACTCAAGACTGAACCATCGATCATACTATATGGAATTACATCTTCATCTCGATAGATGGCATCTAGAACGCGCTATTAGAATTTCTTCAGCGCTAAGCATATATACAAGCACCAACCATACACGGTTGATCCACGGCCGGACCCCAGGCACAACACCTCGCCTGGCGGAGATATCTCCCTTTGTTCTCGACATGTAGGAACACATCCGTTCCTACATTGGTGACCCCGACGCTGAACATTGAAGCACCTTCGGCAACAACTCCTCAACAGCCCTCCAGCCGGTAAAGCAAGCCAACAGCAGCAATAGCAGTCCAATGCGAAGTTTACCAGGACCATCGCAGCCGTCATATCGAGCTTCCTGGCCCTGCACTTCACCCCGAAGCCTCATCAGGTTCGCAGCCGTCAACGCAGCATCAAGGACCTGCAGCTTCACTCTTCAGGCAGCAAGTCGTCGGCAGCTCACGCTGTAGAGCACGCGCTCCACGTGACCTGCTTCCCTTGCACCGTACGCCTGAACCACCTCCTCGTCCCGACTCACCGTGGACTCGAGTAGAGCAAAAATTGGCCTGGCGTCTCGACTCACCGCAGACGCCGCATCGCGACGCGTATCGTCGCTCCGCCGCACCGCAACATTGGACTGCCAACTCAATATGGATATCGACCTCCGGTCTCGGAGGGGGAGTAATGTGGCGACATTTAACCGCCTCCGTAGCTCAGAGGCAAAGTTCACTGGCTTTACACTGGAGGTCGCGGGTTCGATTCCCGGCGGGGTCAATTGTAAGACTTGGTTTGGTTGGTGGTAGGGCATTTTCTAAGCCCGCCTGGCTAGCTACCACCATCTTATCTAAGTCTTGCCGCCAAATATCAATGTTGATATCATTGGTGTGTTCCGGCATGAAGATAAGATAGCCAGTTTCCCATTGCGTTGGGGAATCTTGGTAAGCCCGCTTCCATCTTCGGCAACATCGTCACTTACCACCAGGTGAGATGTTGTCAAGGGTTTACCAATTGTGAATAAAAAAAAAAAAAAAAAAAAAAAAAACTGCAGTACCCGCCACATACAACTACATAACCTCAACTCAAGACTGAACCATCGATCATACTATATGGAATTACATCTTCATCTCGATAGATGGCATCTAGAACGCGCTATTAGAATTTCTTCAGCGCTAAGCATATATACAAGCACCAATCATACACGGTTGGTCCACGGCCGGACCCCAGGCACACAACCTCGCCTGGCGGAGATATCTCCTAATGTTCTCCTCATGTAGGAACACACCGTTCCTACAGAACAATCAATCATCCCCTGTTTTCATACCCTTGGGATTGGATTTTTTTCCAAATTTATATGGGACTAACTTCGGGGTATACCCTTTCCAATAAAAAAAGAATTATCAAATTCGGACTACTCTGTAAAAAGTTATGCGTGGTCATACATAAAAAAATATATACGCGTCGACTTGATCGAGAACATCCTCCGATTTTTTTCATGGGTTAAAAAGAGGTAAAGTTTGTAAGTAAGTTTGGTTGTAAGACATAATCTCTAAAACCACTCTAACTACTAACTATTTTACTAATATTTAGAATGGACTTTTAGGATCAACATAGGCTAAAACAGATTAATGATAACCCTCGATATCGTGTTCCGATAACTGATTAAACTTTACCTCTTGAAAAGTTTCCAAGTAAGTTTGGTTGTAAGACGTAATCTCTGAAACTACTCATGCGGTTCCAAAAATAACTTTACTAATATTTAGAATGGACTTTTAGGATCAACATATGCTAAAAAAGATTAACGCTCCCTCGATATCGTGTTCCGATAACTGTACGACGTACATGGTAAATGAAAAACCAGTGTTCATATTTGCTAATTATACTTTTGTGATTTGTGATAATAATTTAAGTGTGAAATCCTTTTCTAATTCCTAATCATTAGTTAATAATGTCAAAATAAAGCCAATGTCTAACCCTAATCATAAAAAAATCTAATTTCAAACCTAAATTTTATATATATATATTTTAAATATATTTTAATTTTTGACATTTTGTATTATTTGTTACTAAATAAATTATGTAATTAATTATTGACATTTTATATTCATTTGAGCATTAGCCATTGAACTCGTTAGGTTATTGTAGTTAAAATATATGTTATAATAAAATTTCAAACCTAACTTAATTAACCTAACCTAACAATAATAGTATTAATTAATATTTGCTAATTAATTAATAATTAACGTAATTTCATTTAAGTTTCTTTATTCAGTATAATGACAGATCTTCTTTATTAATCAATCTCAGACTCTAAAGCTGTAATCTTCCACTAAATTATGTACAAAATAATCATTTTAGAGTATTAAGGTTCAATATTATGTAGAACAAGAAATGTTATAAGGAGTAGAATTGTGGACTACCTACTATGAAAGTCTAATGATGACTAAATAGTAAAGAAGAGCTGTCATTATACTGATTATTGAACTTCAGTAAAACAATTAGCAAACACAAATAAGAAAACAGACTCATAATTTACTATTCCCTTATAATTATTTTTCTCGTCACCATACCTACACGTGTCTTTTAAATTTGAATTGAAAATAAACAATGAATTTTTCGGCGACTAAAGAAATTTTAAAATTCCCATTGCTCCCACCTCAAAATTCGGGAACATATAAAACATACAGTTTTGCATGTCCGCATTCGGGCAGAAGAGTGTGGAGACATACGGGAACAACCCTCCAGAAATAATAAACCTTTTCTGTGCTAGAAAAGCACACACGTAAAAACCAATGAAATAAAAATCAATTTGTGTAGGTGGATATACAATATTCATTCAGCGTTTGCGTATGTGTAGTGGCTACATGTATGTATGTCCAGGTTTTCTGGAGACATCTGGATGCACAAAAGGCCAACCTTTATGGAGGCCGTCACAGGACTATACACAGGCTGATAATGAAGACGATGAATTTAACTCACCTACAAATGGTGAACCAATTAGCGAAGCAATCCCCTGGGACAGCAGAAGAAGTCCGAAAGCATTCGTGAGTTTCTCTATACCAATAAGGTCCACCAGTACCACGGAGGTAAGCCCCACGTAAGCACCGCTGGTGAAGCCGAAGGTGGCCGCGCACATAGCCAGGCCCCAGAACTCCCAGCAAGCAATGAACAACGCTGTACCTAAAACCCATGAAATTTGAATCAGTAAACATTTTCAATAACAGTAATAATAAGTAAGTTTTTAAAATTTAAATACTCACCTATACCCGCAATGATAAGGCAAATGTTATAAGCGAGTACCCTGTTCACCCACGGCTTGTCACTGATGTATCCAAGAATAATTCTCCCAATCAAATTCGATGCCCCCATAATAGAAACCAAGCGTGCTCTATCGGTATTTCCTAATCCCAGTTCCTTGCTCATAGGCACGGTGTACACGTACGGAATATAAAACCCTATACTAGTTAAAAAGTTTGATATGGAAAACAATATAAATATAGAGTCTTTTAGAAGAGACATATCGAGCATCTCTGATAGTGCAGCTTTGAACTCCGACGAGCACGGCAACCAGCTACATTTTTGTTCGCGCTCGACTTTTGCTGAAATCGAAAGAGTTCTCTCGTGAGATGGCGCTCTGAATCTCTGTAAGCTCGCCATGCTGCCCAGATAGAGGACGTCGGGTCTCTCCATAATGCCACTTCCGCCGTGGCGCGATCGCGAATGCTTGTGAATTTTCGCATCGTGGGGCTTGTTCAGGGCTGGTTGGGAGAGGGTCAGTCTTGCAATATCACTTTCGTCAGTTTTTCCATTTGCATGTTTCATATGATCTATACTCTGTGACCGTTTCAGCGGCGTATTTGTTCCTTTGGGTAGCATTGGCTCACTAACAGGCGTTCTTGATACTTCTGGAACTGGTTTGAACATCAATCCCAATGGCACACAGTTAAGAATGAATGCACCGATTATAGCCATTGCTCCTCTCCACCCGTACTCAAAAATAAGAGCATCTATAATTGGTGCAAAAAGAAATGTTCCAAGTCCTGAACCGCACACGGCAATACCTGAAAGATGAGAAAAAAACCGGTCAAATAAGATTCGAATTCGCGTGAAGAGGGTTCCGTACCATTGCGTATTAGTTTTAAGATATGGATTTTTGTTTATTTTTTCCTGAAAACTGTAAGAGAGTAATTGTAACAGAGATGATATATTCCCCATTTATTTTTCCAAATTTATGATTTTCGTATATTTTACAAGCTTTATATTAACTTGCCGTGTTACTCGTAGTTAGTCGGTTTGATTTTTTTCAAGCTAAATTAGAACTATTTCCCGGTTTCCGATTGAGCTGAAATTTTGCATGGGTACACGTAAAGTTTGCAGCACAATGCATGGTTAGCTAAGTAACGTCTTCTTAAATCTAATGGGAACTCCCAAAGATAATGGACCAGTTATTTTTTATGCACTTCTATGGTATGGGTATCAAATGAAAGGCTTTGCTGACAAGAATATGAAATAATTAAAATTCATTTCAAATTAAAGTATCTAAAAGGTTCAAGTTTTTTCTAAAATTATCTCTTAATATCTTTTATTAATAAATAAAATATATAAAGAACGTATTTGTATTTTTTGTAACGAACCCTTCTATTTGATACGTCACATGAAGCACTTGAAATAGTTTTTAACTTATTAATTTGTCCAATCAAAATATTGGGTGATTGAATTTTAAAACTCTTTAAATATGTGTTCCAAAAAACATTTCTCGCCCAAAAGATTCGGAGAAAATCGGTTGTGACAGACGGACGGACGGACAGACAGAACATGAGTGATCTTATAAGGGTTCCTTTTTTCATCAGATGTACGTCCTATAAGGGAATATTAATATTACAACAAAACATTTAAACTATTAAAACTGTGGCACGACGGGTAGGTGTAGGTTAGGTAGGTACGGTACGGCGTGGGTAATATGCGTCTTTAATGAAATAATTATTTTATAGTTTGGGTGATGAAAATATTGAAGAATAGCGAATAGAATGGAATTTCCAGGTTTGGAGTTTCCAAAATGTGACACATGGATTATTATGTGCCAGCGCATGAGAAATAGATGAAATAGATCAAGAGGAAGAAGGTTAAATAACAGCGTTATCGCGTTACAAAACAAAGCATACGTCAACGAGTAGGCAGCTGTCACCAAAATCGGAGGACTACTAGCACCTTCCAATCTGCGGAGTTGCTGCATTGATGCAGCACATCCTCGAGTAGGTTGGGGTGCAAAGGTTATAGGGGTAGACACAAAAGATCCCATTGGGTCGAAGTGTCTCTTCAACTGCGGCCCCCACTTGCAAAGATAACATAAGGCAGCTGTCAAATTTAGTACTTACCAGTAGCAAGACTTCTATAGCGCTCAAACCAAACGGTAACACTGACGATGGCAGGGAGGTAGATGAGGCCAAAGCCGAAGCCGGCGCCTACGCCAATGGTGAAGATGAGCGTAAGCACGTTGCCAGCGAACGCAGACACGACCACGCACGCGGAGGCAAGCAGAGCACCCGCGACGGTCACCGTGCGGCAGCCCCATCGATTCACAAAGGAACTAGAGATTGGTCCTGGAAATGTAAACGAAATAATGAGTACATCTATATATATAAATAAATGAATCCCTATTTCCCTTGGTCACGGCATCAAGCGTGAACGGCTGGACCGATTTCGCTAATTCTTTTTTTGTCGAGTAACAGTTGTCAGGAGAAGGTTCTTATGTAGGGTAGGGTAGGGTAGTGTAGCTTAATGTAGGGTAGTGTAGTATAGTGTAGGGTAGGGTAGGGTAGGGTAGGGTAGGGTAGGGTAGGGAAGGGTAGGGTAGTGTAGTGTAGTGTAGTGTAGGGTAGTGTAGGGTAGAGTAGGGTCAGCTAGTCTATATTAACTTTTACGACAAGGAGAAGATGGTTTATTTTTCAATTGGCAAAAGTGAAATAAAAGTAAAACAACCGTGATGGTAAACACATAGTTCATCGTAGGAACATCATCATCATCATCTTTTATTTCAAAAACAGTCAATCAGAGTGCGAAACAATTTTAGAAACTTAAATCTAACCGCATAATAACACAATATTTAATTCTACGAGTATGTTAAAATTTTAAAAAAACGATTTTGATGTCAATTTTCAAAGTCACAATTTTAAAAGTCATCAAAAGAAAGAACATTTTTCTCTAACAAACTCAATTTTAATTTATTCTTGGAAATGCCAACCCTAGTTTCTACTTTTAATTCTGTCGGAAGTCCAATAAAGAATGCTACTGATCGATACAGTGGACAATGGTTCACTTGACATTTAAACATGGCTCTACTCGTATAACATGATGTAAGTCCTTTCTCCAAGTACTCATACGCAAATTCATCACCTCATCGGATTCGAAAACTGATCTGTGTTTCACCAAATCCACTAGAAAAACAAGAATATAGAGAACAGGAACCTTTAAAATTTTGTACTTTTTAATATATTCCCTGCAGGATTCCCACGAAGGAATTCTAGCTATTGTTCGTATAGCCCTCTTTTGAAAAGTAAAAGCTTCTACCTACCAACTGTGTGCACTCTGCATGCATGCTGCATTCTATTATTGCGTAACAGTACCACAGTATCAAGACTCTTTATACTGTGACGATATCTCTTGGGGTATATCTTTTTCATTTGTACGGAGTGTTCTATAAAAATCATGAAAAAAGGAATTATTATTTTTTGCAGTATCGTAAGTTGTATTTAAAAGTATAAATTTAGTATTGATAATTAATAGAGAGAGTGACTGGTAAGTAGTGAAAATCTAATAGTAAAATAGTAAAATGTAGATGTTTTTAAGTTAACATGCAAATAAAATTGTATTAAGATTTTTTGTAGTAGTATTTTGTAAAAGTTTTCGTTAAATTACAAGTTTTTTTTTGAAGCATTGTGTCCACATTTATGAAAAAAATTACAATCTATAGATTTTTATTTATCATTTAGAATGTAACGAAGTTAAAACCAATAAAAAATACGAACGGTAATTATTTTTTTTCGTTTTATTGATATTTAGATATAACACTTGGGATTTTTTATAAAAAATCTTAAAACTGCAATATCTCAAGAATGGGTCACTTTTGTATAAGGTGTTATATGGTTTAATTATTGCAAAACTGATCTATAGCCCCTTAAATTGCACTACTTACCAGTCACCCTGTATATTAAGGTGCCCAAAGTCTCCAAGGCATGTGAACTATACTTAGTTATTTGTTATGCAAGCCTGCAAAGTTTTTATTTGGCGCGAGTTACCTCTATTGAAACCTGAGCGTAGTAAGGGTTTCAAAGTTGTTATTTGGCGCAAGTTACCTCTATTGAAACCTGAGCATAGTGAGTGTTTCAAAGTTTTATATGGCGCGAGTTACCTCTATTAAAACCTGAGCGTAGTGAGGGTTTCAAAGTTGTTTTTGGCGCGAGTTACCTCTATTGAAACCTAAGCGTAGTGAGGGTTTCAAAGTTGTTTTTGGCGCGAGTTACCTCTATTGAAACCTAAGCGTAGTGAGGGTTTCAAAGTTGTTTTTGGCGCGAGTTACCTCTATTGAAACCTAAGCGTAGTGAGGGTTTCAAAGATACGAGACGCAACAAACTTTGCTGCCGAGCGAAACACACAATTTTTCAGCTAACTACAGCGAGGAAAATTTTTAGGTGCAAGATAAACAGCTTAAAAACGTTTTCCACGCTAGCGGATATAAAAAGTTGCATTTTATCCGCTAGCGTGGAGAGAGTTTTTAAAATTAGAACCTGTCTATACAAAGAGAAACACACACAATGGTATGGTCGGTTCGTCATTAGAAGTTACATTTATGGATTTTTTTTTATAAGTTACATTTTGTTCTTATATTAAATACCTTTGAATTAATTATCACATTCATCATATCAGCTCATATACGTCCCCACCGAGGGGCTCAAGGCTACCCTGAATTAGGGCGATCAAGCCTTAGTCAACCACGTGGGTTCAGTGCGGGTTGGTCGACTTCACACACAACCTGCGAGTTTCTCCGCAGGCGTGTGAAGGTTTCCTCACGTTGTTTTCCTTCACCGTAAGAGCGCCGGAAAAACGTACATAAATTCGAAAACACATAGATACCTAGCCGTTACGCCACCGACGCTCACTATCACACTAATTTACTATAAAATTTAAGCTGTTTTTCTTGCACCTAATTATTTTCCTCGCTGTAGTGAAGCGAATAATTGTATGTTTCGCTCGGCAGGAAAGTCATTTTGCGTCTCGTACCTCTCTCGTTTGCTTGGAACGGAACAAAAATCACGGCGAAATTATTTACGTTCGAGAACCATACTAGCACCAATCTGTATCCATCTGGGCTAGCGAAGGTTTCAATTAGTTTTGTACTGAAAGTTTGAAACTTCTCTTATATTTTCCGTTTCTTAATAGTACATCGAAAACTAATTACTAACACCGATATGTGTCCACTCATTGTATTCGCAAAGTTTGGATTCAATCCGGCGTGTAGTTTTTGTATTAAAGCGGAACTATACGTTTGTATGGAAACTCGAGTCTCCTAGGGACCCTTAAGTGGGGCGTCTACTCAACATTTCGCAAGAGACCAACAAATCTATCAGTTAATTTACCCATATTGTTACGTATCGTATAATTCGTCTAAAACAGTATTGAAACTAAAGATTAAGGAGGTACTTACTTGCGTGCAAAAAAGATAGGTTGGTAGTTTGTATAGAGCATTTATAAGGACTTTGACAACATCATTAGACAGTGACGTAAAACTTTTACCTATATGCTGACCGCTATTATCCTAAATGTAAGAAAAGTCTCCCTTAACTTTACTTGTGCTTCACTAAGAGGCGGACTAGCAGTCTTTGCTGCCCTTGACCGTGTTATACCAATCGCACACTTCTTAGCTCATAATTTACCGAGACCTATGATATGTATTTACTCCCTTACCAACTTTTATCGAGTTTTTTTTAATATATATCATATCAGCTCATATACGTCCCCACCGAGGGGCTCGAGCCTACCCTGAATTAGGGCAATCGGGCCTTAGTCGACCATGCGGGCCCAGTGCGGGTTGGTCTTTTAACACACAACCTTTGAGTTTCTTATAACTATATTTTTTTTGTACGCTTGAGTGTACTGTGATTTAGTGTCGTTTCATGTTCGCATCAGTATATTTTTTGCCACGATTAGTCAGCCTTATTGGAAATCTGCCTCTGGCTTCACTTGTCTCGTTTATACTTTCTAAGTGTCACAAAATCCTGCTATTTTTATGTCGGCGCAGGCTAACGACTTCTCTAATAGGGTCCTCATTAAAACTGCGTGGGTTCGTGCCCTCCGAAATGGCTTAGTAAGCTAAACGGGTGAAAGGTTACAGCTAAATTGATCGGTGAGCAAGTGATTTGCATTTTAACACACTGCCACCACACTGCCACTGTACATTATGTGCTTTGTTTCCGTTCCGTCGGCCCCTCGCCGCCACTGCTGACGTCGAAAGAAAGGTGAGGCTATATTTAGGTCGATGGGGGCTGACTACTGCGGAAACTACGCTAAGCATAGTGTAGTATTTAGTTCAAGCCTTTTGAAAGCCTTTTGTTACCTTTCCGTCAAAGCAGAAGAGTTAACTTCTTGCAGGTTCAGACTGTTTTTGCTCCTTCATAATTTACATAATTTTCGAAAAACCTTAAAACTTTTAGGTACAAGCTTTTATTTGTAAATAGTTTTGATGCTCAAAAGCCGAATGCTCAAAAGTATATTGTAATGTAAATTAAAAAAGACATACAGTCTTAACTCCAAATTTCAGATCAATCGGACCCCTGGAAGTCGCTCTAAAATTAATCGCAAGATTTGAACTAAACAAATATACTGACATACATACATACATACAAACATTGCAAGTTAAATAAAAGCTTTGAAAAGAGAGGTGGGTAGAAGTCGGGCTACTACCGCTACTTTTTTGAATTCGTTAATCAATACTTTCCGAGTTATGGCAGTTTTTTGACAGTTGTTATGAGTAGTGAAGATCTCGAAGAGATCTAGGATTTATCTTAAGAAAATATTAGTTCAGGACAAATACTTTCCGAGTTATGGCGGTTTTAAGTTTGACATGTCATCTAAAATGAAGATCTTGACGATACCTATCATATCTCCTAAGAAACAAGTACATTCTGAGATATGACCATTTAAGTCTTACAAGGTTAAACCCCGCCGTAAGCCCTTGGCATAATCTCACCTGATGGTAAGTGACGATGATGCCCAGTAACTCGGAATGAGCTGAATACTCAAACGAGGAAAAAAGACTGGGACGTAGCTAAGAAGGTAGTAAATGAGCAAAAGATTCTATGGTCTATAGGTAGCTTTCAACCATTGAAATCGCCAGGACTAGATGGGATCTACCCCATCCTACTACAAAAAGGATCAAAGGCGCTACTTAAGCCATTATGCAGGCTATACAAAGCGTGTATCGCCTTCGGATATATTCCTAAAATCTGGAGACGTGTGAAGGTTGTCTACTTGCCAAAGCCAGGAAGAGACAGATATGATGAACCGAGGTCTTATAGACCCATAAGCCTTTCGTCATTTCTGCTAAAGGCTTTGGAAAAGCTGGTCGACAAACATATAAAGGAGGGTCCCTTGCGGAAAAAACCACTTCATGGACTACAATGTGCATATCAGTCTGGCAAGTCGACTGAAACAGCACTTCACCTTGTAGTATCACGTGCTGAAAGAGCGTTGGAGAACCAGGAAGTATGTGCTGCTGCCTTCCTTGACATAGAAGGAGCATTTGATCGCACTACTTTCGAGGCAATCAAGAATGCAGCTATCTCCCATGGCATAGACCAAACGTTATGCAAATGGATAGATATCATGCTAAGGAAGAGAATTATAACATCTTCACTAATGGGGGACGAGGTTACTGCCACCACTACAAAAGGATGCCCACAAGGTGGCGTTCTGTCACCAACACTTTGGAGCCTAGTGGTCAACTCGCTCTTACAGGAGCTGAACACTGGACCTCTTTACACGATTGGTTATGCTGACGATCTAGCTATACTAATCAGCGGCAAATTTCCGAACATAGTATCGGAAATAATGCAAAAGGCCTTGCGAAAAGTTGAAAGGTGGTGTGGTGAAAATCACCTGTCGATTAACCGTAGCAAGACAACGGTTGTACCATTCACAAGGAAAAGAAACCTACAAGGTTTACAAACTCTCAAACTGTATGGTACAGAACTAAACTGGTCCACGAGCGTCAAATATCTAGGCATGACCTTGGATAAAGAACTAACGTGGAGTCTGCACACAGAAAGGATCATGGTCAAGGCCACAAAAATCTTTGGTATGCTAAGATCTGCGTACGGAAAGACCTGGGGCCTGAAATCCAGCCAGAGTCATTTATTGGCTATACACAATGATAGTAAGACCCATTATTACTTATGGCAGCATTGTGTGGTGGCCTAGAACGGAGTTAGGCGCGTGCAGGCAAACACTGACAAAACTTCAGCGGTTGGCCTGCCTGGCAATTACCGGAGCATTTCGTACAACACCTACTGCATCTATGGAAATGCTGCTAAATCTAAAGCCGCTTCAAATACACATTCAAACAGAGGCGGCCAAGGCCCTACACAGGTTATCGTTAAATGGCATGTGGAATTTTGACATGCCCAAAACCAGACATACCAATCTACAACTAGACACAGGTATGGAAAGGCTTATGCGCATGGGATGTGACAAAATACAGACTGTGCACATATTCAAAAAAGAATATAAAATCTATGTTCCTACGAGGGAAGAATGGAGTAAAGGACTTAAACAACAAGGACCAAACACTCTTACATGGTATACAGACGGATCGAAAATGGAGTCTGGTGCTGGTGCAGGCGTTTATGCTAAGGATTACTCAGCGAGTATTAGTCTAGGGCAATATGCAACAGTCTTCCAGGCGGAGACTTATGCTATCATTGCATGTGCACATGAGATTATAGACAAGGAAGTCAAAGACAAAACCATCTATATTCTCAGCGATAGCCAAGCTGTTCTTAAAGCTCTTGACTCCTTCAAGGTTGACTCCGGGCTAGTGCTAAATTGTGTAAAGGTCCTCAATAAGGTGGGCCGACACAACAAACTGCAACTGGTCTGGGTCCCTGGACACGTAGGAGTGGAAGGCAATGAAGAAGCAGACAAACTGGCTAGAATGGGATCACAAACAGCAATGTGTGGTCCAGAACCGAGGATAGGGTTACCAAGAAGCACTATTATAAGGGCATTAAAGGAACAGGCCGAGGGAAGACACAGAGTGACATGGCTATCCAGAGATGGACATAAACACTCTAAGCTCTTCATCGGTGAGGTCACCACAGGGGCAACCAAGTACATATGGAATAACGGCAGGACGCGAGTCAGGGCGATAACAGGAGCGTTGACGGGCCACTTTGCCACAAATGCACACCTGCAAAAAATCGGCCTGACACACGACCCGACCTGTAGGGCCTGTGGTGAAGATATAGAATCAATGGAACACCTACTGTGTCACTGCGATGTCCTGGCTAGCAAGCGTATGTACCTCCTAGGTGATGGCTACCCAACACCGGAGGACTACAAGCACCTTCCAATCAGCGGAATTGCTGCATTAATGCAGCACATCTTCGAGTAGGTTGGGGTGCAAAGGTTATAGGGGTAGACACAAAAGATCCCATTGGGTCGAAGTGTCGCTGCAACTGCAGCCCCCACTTACAAAGATAAGATAAGACGATGATGCCGAAGATGGAAGCGATCTTGCCAAGATTCCCCAACGCAATGGAGAACTGGCTATCTTATCTTCAAGCCGGAACATATCAATGTTGTTAACACTGATGTTTGGCGGTTAGACTTAGATAAGATGGTGGTAGCTAGCCAGGCGGGCTTAGAAAATGCCCCTACCACCAACCAAACCGATTTGTTCGATTTGCCGATTTTGTTCTGATGATCCAATAAATCAATTTATTTATAGTCCCACAAGGCTCCCATCTAGGTCCAATCCTGTTCAACATTTTTGTGTATGATATTCCTGATTACCTACAAATTCAATGCCTTTTCTATATGCAGACGATTTAAAAATTCTCAAGATAGTACATAGAAACCACATCTGATGCAGACACTCTCCAAAAAGATCTTGACAAACTGGTTTTATGGTGTAACAGAAACGGTATGCACATTAATGCAAAAAAATGTTTTCACATAAATTTCACTCGTGAAATGTCTAGTATAATCAATCACAATTACAAAATTAACGATTCATATCTTACTGAACTTGAAACGGTACGTGACTTCGGTATTTTACTTGACAAAAAATTTACTTTCGTGCCTCACATCGATAATATAGTAAAAAAAGTCTCGAGAACTTTAGGCTTCGTAATTCGCAATATCAAAGCTTTCCGTAAACCCAGCACAAAAATAACCTTATACAACTGCTTAGTGAGAAGCACGCTCGAGTACGGTTCTGTAATTTGGCGACCACACTACGCAACTCATATGTTGAGGATTGAAAGAATCCAAAAGAGGTTTATGTGGCATTTGACCTTTGCTACAAGCGAAGCAAAAAGGATAAGATCCTATGCTGATAGGCTTTGTAGATTTCAAATGATCAACCTCGATAGGCGAAGAGACGGTTTAGATCTGGTCTTCATGAACAAAATTATAAGAAGCATCACAGACTGCACTAAACTTCTTAGTCAATTTAAAATTAGCGTTCCATATCAGTATTCGCGTACTAAAATTAGAAAACTATTTGCAGTTCCTTATCGCCGTACAGTATCAGGCCGTAACTCAGTAGTTTCACGCCTGTATATACAACAATTTAAGTGATGTTCTTAATGTGCACTTTGACTCTCTGTATCAATTTCGAAAAAAAATATACAAGGTTTCATAGGTTCGCACTTTTCTTCTTTTTTTTTGTCAGCAATGCCATCGAATCTAAAAAATTTGATACGTAAGTAACTGTGTGCTGGTATCGACCACAAAAAAAAGTTTAAGCCCCTAATTTAATTCGTACCCAACTTTGATTTCGTTATTGTTGGTTAATGTTGTGTATTTAAATATTATAATATTATTTCATACTTTTGAGTGAATTTCATTTTGAAGTCGGTTTTTAGTTTTTTTAACTTTTATTTTAGCATGTAAGGTTGTAACAGTTGTTGATAAACCAATTAAAAAAAAATGGTCATTAACAATAGGACCTTAAATAGTTTTTTTGTATGATAGATATATTTTTTTTAGTGTTTTCACGGATAAAAATAAAAAACCTTTGTTAGACGTTAAAACTTGTTCGAACCATTTTGAAAAAAAAGCATTACTTTGTAATGAATATTTTGAAAATAAAAAATCTAAAAACATGGGCGTAATATCTTTAAAATCGATTCAACAGTTTACCGCAAAAAAGGTCGACACACACTCTTAAATTTTTTGTCGAAGTTTTTTGGCATCTAAATACTAGCGGATATAGAGAACGTTTTCATCAAAATCTTGTAGTCGAATTTCAAACGATCACATAATTTTCTGTTCGATCTTTTGTCACTCGAAAGTAAAAATCCTTATCTTTACTTATATATTATAAATGTGAAAATGTGTTAAAATAAACTAATAAAACTTAAATTTAAAATTTAAAAAAACCTCGACAAAAATTCGCTAAAATGTGGAAAATAATATGTTTTGGCCGTTTAATATAAGATGTAGATAAATTTTGATTTAAGAGTCGTCGCGTAGGGGGACCGCTAAATTGTGAAATTTTTAGTAATCAGTTGTAGTAAAGTGAAACACGATGCCGCTGCTCTAAGTTGGTGAGGAGTTCGGTATCCTGCAGATTCCAGGAGATGCTGCAGAATCAGATCTACGTTGTCATGATCTATCTAACACCTTTTCATTTAGACTATTCTAATGAGTCCAAATACGATGCCCCTGCTGTAAGTTGGTGAGGAGATGGGTAACCTGCAGATTCTAGGCGATGCTGCAGCATTAGGTCGAGGTCGCCATGTTCTATCTAACACCTATTCATTGAGACTATTCCAATGAACCTTGACCTGATGCTGCAGCATCTCCTGGAATATGCAGGATACCCAACACCTCACCAACTTACAGTAGAGGTACCGTCAAGGTTACCATGGTTTTGCAATATTTTTACACTAACAGGACACCAAATATACAATTAATCAGACCGGTAGAAGTTGCCGACATCCCTTCTTCATCACCTAGAAAAGAGCTGATGATCTTCAAACGGCTGAACAGACCCTCATAAATTATAGCTAAGAACCACCTCGATCACGTCAGCTTTAAAAAAAACGCATCAAAATCGGTCCATTCGTTAAGGAACTACGATGCCACAGACAGATATACAAATACACAGATACACACGTCAAACTTATAAAACCCCTTTTTTGCTTCGGGGGTTAAAAGTTCATTTTTTTGGTTGAATTTTCTTAACATCGCAATGGAGCAACAGTTTCTTGTGTACTAATTAGCATAGCCTGAGACAGTTCCTGAGGGATCTAGGGAATAATCATTTCCAGGCTCGCGCGTCGCAACGGAGCAACGGATTGTCGTGATTTTTTCGCATAGAAATAGTTGCTCCTCAACTAGTGGAAAGTGACATAGACTGCTGATAAGAATAGCTAGATATAGTTCCCGAGGGCGAGGGATATGGACGAAACGCGGCTCGCGCACGACTCACCCCCTGTGACAGTAATAAAAACTATGTCCACGCGAGCGAAGCCGCAGGAAAAAGCTAGTTAAATAAAAAAAGGGTGCACCAACCTGAGCTTAGCGTGACTCCGACTAGTAGAGAGACGATCCAAGCAGTCTTGCCTTTGCCCTCCTCGAAGTAGGTCAGGAACTCCTCGTAGAACACGCCGAAGGAGTAGGTCATGCCATCAGCTGGAAAGAGATAATACACAGTTTACTACATAAATTAATAGTCGGCGAATCGCTGCAGAACGATAAAACAAACTGTAGTGTACGTGACAATGAAATTTCAGTCGGCTTTCCCTATTAGGCTTACAAAGATACAGTCTTTTATAAGTTGGACAGATGGACTGCGTAGCCTAATAATAGGGTCCCGTTATCTGGCATGGAAGCGTAAAAATGATTGTTGGGAATCGATCGATACAGGAAAATATTATTGGGGTAGTATTTAAGTCTGTAACTGTAAATCCCCTTTTTACCCGACTGCGCGACACAAAGGAGGGTAATATTATTGTATGTATGTTTGTTCCTTTGCGGCGTTCTAGAGACCAAACGCGTGGGCTGATTTTGATGATTCTTACGTTAATCCATTTGCCTTAATCTTGCAAATGTCACTAAGGACACGACAGTTATCGAAATTTAATATGGTGACAACCAGACGCCATATGGTTAATAAGAAAAAAATGAAAATCGACGAACAATGTCAAGTGAAAGTATCATTGAATAGGTATTTAAAAATCATCTTTCTGCCATCATTTTTAATTTCAAAAGACCATTTAGGATCTATAACGATTTAAAGTTGGTTAGCAACCATTCTAACTTAAATTTTGATTAGTTACATATAATAAAGCTGTAATTAAGTTCTCTCTAAAGTAATCGACTAATCGCATAACAGGTCTTATTAACGTGAAAAATAATTATCACGATATGATATAATAATTCAATATAATTCTTAAAATCGAAAAACAAACCCAGAATCTCAGACTTTTAATTTTGAGAACGCTCCTGTCTGAGCAAATGAATTATCATATCAGCCGAAAGACATCCACTGCTGGACAAAGGCTTTTTCAAAGGATTTCAAATGATTCTTAATTTCCATTTTTTTAATGTGATATAATTATAAATTTACAATTTTCAGACCATTGCCTTTACTTGTGCTAGACCTTGCTTCATACCAAATTTCATGATTCTAGATCCACGGGATTTGATTTACTTGCGAAAATCAAAATATGCCATAAAATAAAATAAAATGGCCATAAAATGGCTGTGTCTTTTTATCGTTTTGATTTAGAGGTTTGATTATTAACAGGTTTAATGGATCATAGACCTTAGTTTTACATATGAATTTCAATCCTATATGGGTTTCTTTTTTTCCTTTTGAGGTATGGAATGCTAAAACGTGTAAATTAAAAAAGTGAATTTAAAAATTCAATAACCCGACTGCTTAAAAAATAAAATTTATAAAGATGTAAACGTTTCACGAGGCTCCTCGTCAGTACCATCAAAGAGAATGTCATCGCTATTATACAGTGTGTATCGGATAGAGTTACCGATATTTTAAGGGCATGCAGTACACCACATTTCATCGACGAAAACCCTTCATTAGGGGGTCGCATCCTTCTCCCCTCTAAACGGCAGTTATTTTCATTGTCAATTTCATTTTTTTGCAGGGAAAAATGTTTTCTCTTAAATTCGCAGCAGTACAGAGTTCAATATGGTCAATATAAATACCAATATTTTGAAGTTGATCTGATGATGAACTTTGGTGGTGGAATCAAGGTCCAAGTATCGTCTTTTATTTTCAATAGAATCGTAGAAAATACTATGCTCGCCCTTTTTTTAAATTTGAAAACATGCCGCAAGAATTCAGCTTTTGAGCATAAAAACTTTTTCAAATAAAAGCTTGTAACCTTATAGATTTTAAGTTTTTCAACAACTTAACAATTTACTGGTGAAAATACAGGTCCCTAACATTTGACAGCTCAGAACCCGGACATCTTTAATAGGTATATAAAAATGAATCTCTATATCCCTTGGTCATCGCATCACGATGGCATCACGCATGAACGGCTGGACCGATTTCGCTTATTCTTTTTTTGTTGAGTTTGTTATTGTCAGTAGAAGGTTCTTATGTAGGGTAGGGTAGGGTAGGGTAGGGTAGTGTAGGGTAGTGTAAGGTAGTGTAGTGTAGTGAAGGGTAGGGGTAGGGTAGGGTAGGATAGGCTAGGGTAGTGTAGGGTAGGGGTAGGGTGGGGTAGTGTTGGGTAGTGTAGGGTAGGGTAGGGTAGTGTAGTGTAGGGTAGGGTGGGGTAGGGTAGGGTAGTGTAGTTTAAGGTGGTATGAAGTTCGCCGGGACACCTAGTACTATATATTTAATACAACATTACATTTTTTGTTATCTTAACACTTCGATTAGAAATAAAATAACTATTACATCTATAGATCATATCTTCATCAACTTTGGGAAAAGAGCAAGTTTTGTAGAGATTGTGGGATGAACAAAAAGTTATAGATAATCTGAGATGATCCTCACTCAGGGAATAGTTTCATATCCGAAAGCAATATTGTTTCTCCGTTATCGGTCGTACTATATGTCTTATTGTTGATTGTGTACCATATTGACGTAAATTGTAGGTATTAACAATATAATAGAAGAACGCCATCGATTTTTTTCTTATCTTTGGTATTAACATCATATAGCTAATATCGTTTTTCTACTCCCATTTAGTAATTTTCTTAATACATAAAATCAAATCATATCAAAAAAGTATTAATTCTCACAAGTTGTTTTACAATGATCATTTCAAAAGAGACAACTGTACTAAAATGAAACTTTTTAAATATTTTTATGGCTTAGGCTTCAAAAATAAGTATTCATTCCTACAAATCATTTTACAATGATCTTTTCAAAGTGAGACAACTGTACTACAATGAAACTTTTTAAATACTTTAATGGCTATGGCTTTAAAAATTAAAATTATGATCATGACTAATTTAAATGTATTTGATTTTTTTCATGAACGTAGAAAAAATATTGTATGCCACTGCATGCAATTAGCCATTGTAACAAACGTGCTGTCTATTGTGCCACAAAGCGAAGCACACATTTTACCATGGCTCTCATTACTTGGCAGTGGCATAAATAATAATTTTATGTTAAAAACGGTGGTAATTATTAAAGTTCGGCAACTTTTACAGATTTCGACGTTCTATGAAAAAAACTATAGCCAACTTTCATGGTTCTAAATAAAATGGTAACTATCGTTAGACAAAGAGGTGAACGAGAATATAAACGAGAAATGCAGTATAACATAAGCTATTGCTTGCAAATAGGATTCTGTGACTTGACATTGCTATTCAGTAATTTTTCTTGAATTTCACAAAGGTGGCCCACGAACACAATTTTTTGTTCGTGGTTTACATAGGTGAACTGACGAGGTGTACCACGACCAACACCTCCATTTTTTGACGTCCTCATAAATTTAAACCACATTTTCCCTTACGTAATTAGTAATTACGTTACCCTACCTCTTTTTGACTAGCGACTGGTACTAATGTTATTTAGAAACAGTATAAATGTTTGCTATTGTATTTTTACGAACCACCAAACTCAGTTTTGGGGGGTGCTGACCCTTAATATAGTTTTTTTTCAATCCTTACTATTTAATATTTTAAATATGAAAATATGTTTTTTTTGTTATCTTTTCACGCTTCAAAAACTCAACCAATCAAGTGTCCAGGGGGTACACAGGATACTTTTTATCCCGTAAAAATAGCATAGTCCGATACAGTTCCTGATCCCCCCCCCCCACTCACCGACAGCTAGGTTATATAGTGAGGACCGATATTCCTGCGAACGCCGGAACAATGGATTGTTGTTATTTTTTGCACCGTGATGGTTTGTGGGAAATGACATAATTTACTAATTAGCATATCCTTACATAGTTCCCGAGTGTTTTGGGGAAAACTCATTTCTAAGCTCGCGCACGTCGGCGTCGCAACGTATTGAAGTGATTTTTTGTATAGAACTGGTTGAAGGGTTGGGAAATGACATAGGTTGATAAAGTTCCAGTGGGATCTGGAGAAAACTCATGTCCACGTTCGCCACTCACCCTCAGAAAACAGTCATGAAAACCATATCAGTGGGCGAAGCCGCAGGATTAAAGCTAGTTGAATAATAACAAAACCATATCAATTATTCAATATGATAAAAGCACAGAAAAAAACTATAAAAAGTACCCATCTAAAATAAGTTCTCTTTTCGTAGCATGTTGCTCGCGATGATGTCCTTCCTATTATTCTGCTTCGTCTGTCGTAACACAAGCATGAAGCTCGCGTTAATGTCTTTCCTATTATTCTACTACGTCTGGCATAGCACAAGCATGTTGCTCGCGTTAATACATACATTCTTTTTTGTTTTGCGTAGAATAAGCATGTTGCTCGCGTTGATGTCCTTTCTCTTATTATGCTTCGTCTGTCGTAAAACAAGCATGAAGCTCGCTTTAATGTCTTTCCTATTATTCTACTACGTCAAGCATAGCACAAGCATGTTGCTCGCGTTGATACATGTACTTCCTATTATTCTACTACGTCTGGCATAGCACAAGCATGTTGCTCGCGTTGATACACGTACTTTCCTATTATTCCGCTTCTTCTGACGTAACAAGCATGTTGCTCGCGTTGATGTCCTTAAATGTTGCTCGTCTTCTGTCCAATGTCATTTATATGTTTTGGTAGACGAATGAAGCTAGGAAATATTCTTAGTTGTTGAGCCGTTTGTTATATTTTTATTTTGTAATGTTGTTAGTTGTTGGGTCGTGTACCTCCTGTGACTTTTAGACGTAGGGTAGCTGGCTCGCTAAAACGTAATGATTTCGTTGTTTCAAATTCGGGAAAACCGGATTAATTTTATTAATTAACATGATTTCATCGCTTTTACAATATAAAAAATTCAAATTCAAAATAGGTGCATATAACATTTTTTCTGATGGCCGTAAAATAGTAAATACATTACATAATAACAAAGATTGTAAAAAAAAATTAAGGAAATTTTTCATAATAACAAATATTGTAAAAAAATTAAAGGAAACGATCATTAGTTGGAAACGACAAAAAATCATTGATAAACAACTAATAATGTCATTAGGACATGTAAACAATATAACATAAATTAAAATAATTTAATTTGTCGTTAATGCCTTTGACAAGAGTAGGCCAGTTCACGCGGACAGCACCCGTTCATGAGTCTATGGCGAGAATAAGCCATCGCTCCCCTCGACCATAAAGACTCACCACCAGCACCAGCCACCATCCGCACGAACATTTAAGCGAACATACACCACTCATGCCATTGCTAAGATTTAAAATATTTATTAAAAGAAATACTAGACTTGTCATGTCTTCGCTTCCACGTCAATTCTTAGATTATAATACATGGTCATCATTTTATTACTATTGAACTTGATTAGCGTTAAAAGAAGAAACAATGTCTACTGAAACATTTTTGTCATTTACATATGTGGATGTCTTCTTATTAATAAGTACCTACAAATAAACAAGTGAAAAATTAAAACTAAAGACAAACTCTGATAAATGGTGATGACTGATCGTGATTAATACATTTTTAAGGCAAGCTATTGATTGGAACAGTTGACTCCGTCTTTTTCTTTACGTGAAAAGAGTAAAGAAAATAACCACACTTTTTCACTTCTTCAATGGTTTTTCATTTCAATCAAAAACTACAATGAAAGTATAAAAAATAATAAAGTTATCATACAAAATATTATTGTATATTTTTAAAAATTTTAACTTCAAAATATTACTTATAACTAGAGTTGAGAGTAACGGTGTAGACCTATCTTTGGGATTTTTTCTATCGATATTTTCTATCTATATTTAAGAAACATCATCAAAGATAAGGATTTTTGTTTTCAACCTTGGGTTTTCTATCGTTTAGGAGTAATTGACGTCAAAAAAAAATCTGTAATAATACCGCCTTAATACAAAACTTCCACAGTTAGAGTTTTTATGTTTCTCTTATATTCGTTTTCATTTTAAAATTCCGTAGTCTACGAAGAACCCTAAGAGCTTTCGATCCTTCTTCGTCCGTCCGTCACAGTCACAGGTATAGTCACAAACATAATACATAGTTTAGCTATAAATATTTATTTTAAATAATTAATAATAATAATACAATGTTATAAATAATATATACATTTTTTATTTTTAAGTGGGCACTTCCCTATACATGTAAAAGACAGAAGAAATTTTTTTCGAGGCCCTTCCTTGTGGAATATTTTTATATTATGACTTTTTACGAGTATATGAAGCAGAACTGTTTTCTAAGAATATTTTTACCACCTTTTGAAGTAGTTATCTATATATTAAAAATTTAAGAAGTAATATGTATTATTTTTAAAAGATTATTTTTATAATTATCATCTATATATAACCTATACATTGAGACCATACCAATGAGCCTAAACACAATACCTCTGCTGTAAGTTGGTGAAGAGTTGGGGTGTCCTGTAGATTTATAAAGAAAAAATTCTAGTAGTTTTCTTGATAGGTATCTTATGGCATGTATATTTCATGAGTTTCACAGAATATTGCTCTTAAAATATCTATATTGTGCTCACAAAGGTAGGAGTAAACACCACGTCAAAGTACGCACAATTATGAACATTATTTCAGTGTATTTTTGTTCGAAATTTGTACTGATGCGGATCAAGCTGCTAATTTGAGGTTGGTTCAAGCTTTAACATGCAATGTTCGTAAGTTGCCCGCTTTAAAATTTGAACTTAAAATTTGACCCACTTCCCTGGGTAAATGAGCTGTGTGGCATGAAGCCGTATTCCCGGTGACAATCCGTGTGGTATTTTGGGGTTCATCTGATGATGAACTTTGGAGGTGGAATGAAGGTCCCAGGAACGTCTATTGTTTCAGTAGATTCCTAAAATTTGGTATAGGAATTTGGAAATATGTATTATGGGGTACCCGAAAACGCACGAACTATGAATGTACCAGTCCAGTAGCTCGTGTCATGGGCTTAAACTAAAATAAAAGAGATAAAAACTTATACCTTAAAAGTTTTAGGTTTTTTGATAATGTTACATAATTATTTAGAGTATGTTCGCATTGGAAGATTAGGGGATTGGACTGAAATAAATTCTGAAATATGATTTCTTAAATTGCTCTTACTTACCTTACTTGTTTTTTTTCTATCACGTCTTCAATTTTTAATTGATCAAATTCGTCAAATAAGTTTGTCAATGACGCTAAAAATGTTTGATGTCATCTGTGGGTATTTCAAACATTTTTAGAACAAAATATAGTTTTTGACAGATCATAAAAAGTAACTCAAATGACTAGCAGTCCGATCCCCTATTATACGGAAACTAAAGAAGAAGCGAGGCACCGGAGGAGAAGCGGTGAAAAACTGTTTTGATAGATTAATGGTTAAGGTGTTCAGTAATAAATAATGGTTTACAAACATTACACGGTACACCTAAGAATACTGTCTTTAGAATGTGCTAATTTATACACGATAGGATATGTACTTAACTCGATCAAAAAAATTCAGAAACAGGCTAAATTAAAAGTCTAAAACAAATTGTTAATTAATAAAATTTCTAACTTAAGTCTTATATTTATTAAATTCATCATCATCATCATATTAGCCGAAAAAGTCCACTACTGGACAAAGAACTCCCCCAAGGTTTTCCACGACGACCGGTCCTGCGCTGCCGGCATCTAGCCTGGCATCTGCCGGGGATTCTTCTCACCCCCCGCCCCGCCGTTTCCATGACTGCTACCGGAGATAAGAATAGAGGATAAATTCATAATAAGAATATATTCATAGGGGGGTTTTACCATAATCGCCACGCTTGGCAGGCGGGTTGGTAAAAGTTGGGTTGGCAGTGTGGTTGCAGGTGTGTTGCAATGCACGGAAAGGACGCTGCTGCCCATCCTCCGGTTTTAGGTCCTTTAGTCCATTTTTACAACCCCCATTGGAAGAGATGGGATGGTCCTTTTCTTAGCCGGGAGCCATAAATTCATATTTATCTCAAAACCTGAACGTTGCCCAGCGGTGTGACCCCACGCTGCGCCGTCCGCAGCCCCGTCGCGCCAGTCGCAATCATTTCTCGCGTTTATATGCCTCGCCTCAGCCGCGGGTAACTTTACGGTAAGCAGCTGAATTCTGGACCATTCATTCATTGAATTCCAGGGATGTATTTAGTTCCCACGCGCACATGCAGTGCGCATGTCTGGCTGGCGAATCTTTGGCAACTTTCCCTGCTATAATTTAAATTTTCACTAATATTAGGTACGGATATAAAAAATGCGTTATCTTTATATCAACCCACGACGAAGTTAATCGTATGTGGATAAAGACATCTTCTACAAAACATCCTCGATAACACAGACCAATCCTGTCAAGTAATTCATGTCATCAATAAGAAAGTCAAGTAGGCAATTCGAGGTTATCTTTAGAACATTTTGGTTTCCAGTTATCAACCTAACCATAAAAAAAATTGTAGTAGATTCGTAAGTAATCCAAACTATTTCGTAATCTGTGTCCAAACTAATAGGAGTATAGAAACTATAGACTAAGTTCTGTGAAATAGGATAAGTAATTATTATTGATCTTTTTTTTATAAAATTTTATCAGTAATTTCTTCTATTACATTACATAGAACGTGATTAATATAATTGATTTGTTAAATAATTGCAGTATCGAATTCCTAAAATACTATTTCAATGAATACCTATTATTGGGAATATTTATGGCTCTTTTCTCAAATATGCTTAGAAATTTGAGCATTAATTTGACAACCTTCTAGATAAATCGAAATTGCTGTACTGGCTAAATACATGCGAGTAGCGGGCGGGAGAAGTTGTATACTCGTAAAAATCCATATCTGTCGTGTTTAGCAGCCAAATAAATTACTGTGTAAACTCATATCTGTCGTGTAATTTAAAAATGGGACTATACTCGTATTTTACTCCGAAACATGGCAACCAAGGAGGTAACTTATCAAAGGTTTTATTTAAGTTTCGAACTGACTTGCAAAAAAAAAACACTTTGGCGCGTGAAAAATTATTGTTGTTCGTCCGTTGTACGTCATTGATTATGAAAAGTAATTATTGAAGTTATAATTTCCGCACATTATTTGAGAAAATTAATACGAGTATGTACAAGCCTTGGCCACAACTAGGCATTGATGGACTTACGTATGTGTGCCTCGGCCCACATTTACACGTTCGTCCATCAATGCCTCTTTTGCTGGCCGCTGTAGTAATGTACTTTTCATTCATAGTAAATAATGACAGATATTTGCTATGAATGAATGAACCATAGATATTTCCAACGTATTAATTTAAATAGTATTTCATTGATTTCTTATTTATAGATAAAAATTATTAATTATACCTATCTGTAAAATTCCCTTTACTGTTTTGGCGTGTAGCTAGAAGTTGTGATGTCTACTTTTGATTTCTATATAATCGTTTTAAATAAGTGACAGTATTTTATCAAAGTTGGCATTTAATCAAGGACGCAATTTTTAATGCTAACAATAAAACTTCATAAAATATTATTCGCAAATGATGGGTTTCAGAAGGTGTGGAGTCTTTATTACTATGACATTGAAATTTAATTTAATTTTAAAATACTAAGCTGTTGACCGCGACTTGGTCCAAGACAAATTATGAAAGAACCACGTAAAATGAATCCAAAAAAAAGTGTGCGTCACTTCCCATCCCCTAAACTAAATCTGTACAAAAAACATAACGTACTCGTAGTTCCATTGCGAAGTGAATGAAATCAACAATAAAAAGTTTCATTCAGTTCCCCAGGAAGTGTGTCGAACATTCCTATTATCACGAGATAAAAAGTAGGCTATGTCCTTTCCACCTCGTCAGCTATCTCTGTACAAAAAGTGTCCCGCAGAAGCCTATAACAGAAATTGAAGGACAATGCGCATACACTAGCAGCCGACAATAGAAATGTGCGGCCGCTACGCCTAGTGTCGTGCCTTGCGCGCCGTGGCCGTCCACGAAGACCTCCATGTACTGCTTCCACGTCTACTCGCTGTAACAAATTTGGTGTAGCTCCCCTTAACAGGGCTTCTACTTAATATACTGAACAACTTTTGTTTTATTACTGCTGAAATCGCGATTAAAAAACTCGTCATACAAATTGATCAGCTCATCGATCAATTTTGTGCATTTTTGTATGGAGGGTCCTATTTTTTTTTTGAGGATTGACATGGATTCCTTGGGGAAAGTAGTTTCATGATAAGTAGAACCCTGAGTTAACGGGCTGTACACCATTTTTTACGTTCTGCGTATACTGGTGTAACTTCATAAACTTTTTTGTTTCTTGATTTCATTTGTTTATCGTTTCCTCGCAAATTGGAGAAACTGTACAAGTCACGGCAGAAATAGCAATTAACAGCCTCGTTTAGTTAAAAATCGTCCAAATGCGTGTCGAACCATGCATAGTGTAGTGGAAGTCATTATTTAAAAACTCTCTGCCGAGTAAGAGAGCATCGGTGGCGTAACGGTCATGGGCCGCTACCTCCTGTCCGGGTTGTCTTTTTTATTCACAATTGGTAAGCCCTTGACATCATCTCACCTGATGGTAAATGATGATGATGCCGAAGATGGAAACGGGCTTACCAAGATTCCCCAACGCTATGTCGTGGTTCGAATCCTGCCTCGTACCAATATGTTTTTAGAAATTCGATTTCATATGTACGTGTATCCGATGCTCTTACGGTTAAGGGAAACATCGTAACGAAACCTTCACATGCCTGCAAAGAAACTCGAAGTTTGTGTATGGAGTCGACTTACCCGCACTGGGCCCGCGTGGTCGACTAAGGCCCAATCGCCCTAATTCAGGGTAGGCTCGAGCCCCTGGTTGGGGACGTATATTAGCTGATAAGATTTATAAACTGTTTTCACAGGATAACCTAAAGCGTTTCCTAGGTCCAATAATCTAGAAACACCAGGGGCATTCTTTGACGATTTTCACTTTATCTTGGGAAATCCGGAAGCTTCGCAATATCTTCACGTCGCAATTACTGCAGTATCTAAAGATGTGTTGCCACTGCCAGAGACGGATGGACATACGGAACTGAGACATGGTCGCTTACGATGGAGCGAATAAGAAGGCTCAAGGTCACCCAAAACAATTTTCCTTTGCTTAGTTTAGTAATGTCTAGTATTTGAATTTCAAGTCCCATTAGTTAAAAACTTAGGGGGTACGAAAAGTGTCACTGGATCTCAATATTTTGTGAATGCTTCTTTAGATAAAAAGTGTAAAACGAAATATTTAATTAATTTTATGAGACCTATTCAACGATATCCCACTCGAGGGTACACTAAAGAAAATTGTTACCCCTGAGGCGCCCAAAAAATATAAATAATTTTACTTGTAGTATTACTTTAATCTTTGTATAAATTTATATTATTTAAAAGTGGCAGAAAAACTTGACTGTGACATATGGAGAGACAGACATGTAGAAATTGTAATGGTTCTGTTTTTTTCCATTTTGGCACCGGAACCCTGTAAAGAACTCGTCTTAGGCCCCATCCTTCAAAAATCACTTCGGAAGGACTCTGCTTCGCCTCGTGTTTGATTTATTTCCAGCCTATACAGTAATGTACTATTTCCCACTGTGGCAATAGAGAAAACAGGCAATTACTATACAAATTATGCCAAACACGTGCGCCAGAAACAGCTGCGGCATGGCGAGCGGGAGGGCAACAGTGACACTGGCCTACAATCACAGCAGGCAAGCTGTTAACCTCGACTCGAATTTGAACTATATTTATCATGCAAGTTGTCTAAACACGATGTGACGCAAAAAAACTTGCAGGTTGTCAACCCAAGCGCCAGTATTCTTCACATTGTATAATATGTTTTATCTTGTCGCTTCGATATAGGCCCGATTTTCAGCGAAAGTGCGACATCGCCCTGGTGTCGTGGGTTTTGGAACTACGTAGATGATTGGGATGTTAAAGACGCGTTTTGCTGGACAAAGGATACAAAATGAAAAAAATTCTCGAAAACTAAATGAGATCGAAAAAAAAAAATCCTAAAGTAGACTTTGGGCTACATTTTAAAAATTATTGGAGATTTATTGATGGGTTTTTTACCCATGGGACCTTTGTGACGCGGAGTTTACGCGCGGAGAGTGCGTGAGCGCGGTAGTGAAAACAACGAATAAAAGATGTCTTTGTGAATAAATCAATATGACTGTATTTAAACTAATAGTATACCTACTTATATGTATCTTAATACAACATAGATTTTGGAATAAAAATAAAAATTACAATTTGACAAGATACATTTAAAGTTATAGATTTAGATTAATAATTTTACTATACTATCTATTTGTTATTTTTTTTGGAATAATATTAAAAAAAAGATCACTTCATTTGGCATATTCATTTTCAATGTACCCGAAGGTCGTGGTAGACACGAGATATGTGGATGTTTTCTTATCTAAGGTCAACCCTTTGCTTAGATTAAAAACTAAGATAATTATGTGTTTGATGTAAATGACTTGTGAATTTGCGAATCTTAACATTGTTATCTCTGACAGAAGGTAAGAACCCCTAAACTGAAGGATGATAGCTAAAATATAAGGATTAAGATCCTTAACCTGTCCTATCCTTACGTATGCGTAAGCTCAAGATTTTAATTGCTTTTGACTCGTTACAAGGTGAAGTTAGGTTCCTAATTTGAAACTTAAGTAGAAGTCCTTACTAATATTATAATAACTTCGTGGACGGCCACGGCGCGCAAGGCACGACACTAGGCGTAGCGGCCGCCCATTTATATTGTGAAAATTACTTTGTTTGTTACCTTTTCACGCTTCAAAAGCAAGACCAACATTGATGACATTTGGCATGCGGGTAACCTGTGTTACTAGAAAAAACATAGGCTACTTTATTTGTGATTTTCCATAGACTTCAAAAAGGAGGAGGTTCTCAATTCGACTATATGTTTTTTTTGATGTTTGTTACGCGATATCTCCGCCGAGTGTGAACCGATTTTCAAAATTCTTTTTTTATTTGATAGAGTATAATCCCGAGGGGGTCCCATTGTCACCAAGTCAGGATCTGATGATGGGATCCCAGGGAAATCGAGAACAACCCTCAAATTTTATAGGCACATATTACGTGTTTCATGTATTTCCTAAAACTATTCAAGTTTTGGCGTCTGGTAGTCATCATCTCATCATCGTCATCATCAGATGAGCTGATGAAGGAATGTACAACTTCTTAACGGTTAGGAGTTGGAGGATAATTCTTTAAAAATTTTACGTAGACCGATAGTTGTATTCTTTCAGGTTATTCAGATGAGCTGATGATGGAATATTTAACTCCTTAATTTTCATGCTGTTGTGATGATGATGGAAGCCACAGGAATCTGTATCTGTTAATGAAACATATGCAATATGAATTATGATTTGATGGTTCCTGTTGGCGAGTGGGTGATTGGGTATAACGTTGTTAGTTAAATATAATATATAAATAATATATAATATAATTCTTTTTTTATTCGAAAGAGTATACTCCCGAGCAATGCCATCGAATCTAAAACATTTGATACGTAAGTAGCTGTATACTGATCCCGACCTCAAAAAAACTTTTAGGCCCCTAATTTAATTCCTACCCACCTTTGATTTCGTTATTGTTGGTTAATGTCGTGTATCTAAGTATAATAATATTATTTCATACTTTTGAGAGAATTTCAATTTGAAGTCGGTTTTTAAGTTTTTAAAAGTTTTATTTTTATTTTGCACAGAGATGGTTGAGGGAGTAAGAAATGACAAATTTTACCAATTAGCATAATTAAGAGATCTGTGGAAAACTCATTTCCACGCTCGCGCACGTCGGCGTCGCGTCGCAAGGGAGCAACAGATAAAAGTGATTTTTTTTTGTATAGAATTGGTTGAGGGGGTGGGAAGTAACACATACTGGCAATCAGAATAGCCCAATATAGTTCCTGAGAGATCTGGAGAAAACTCATGTCCTCACTCGCGAGCCGCTAGCGGTTCGCGCACAATTCACCCTGAAAAACAGTCATAAAAACGATGTCCAAGCGGGCGGAGCCATGGGCAAACGTTAGTAGCCAATAAAATATATAACTACCTACACTAATTAATAAAAAATTGAGGAGCCAACTGCATAAAAACTTTCATCATCATCATATCAGCCACAAATCGTCCACTGCTGGACAAAGGCCTCCCCCAAGGATTTCCACGACGACCGGTCCTGCGCTGCCCGCATCCATCGGCTTCCCGCGACCTTCACCAGGTCATCGGTCCACCGCGTGGGAGGCCTGCCTACGCTACGTTTTCCGGTGCGCGGTCGCCACTCGAGAACTTTACTGCCCCATCGGCCATCTGTTCTACGAGCTATGTGCCCTGCCCACTGCCACTTCAGTTTAGCGATTCTGTGAGCTATGTCGGTTACTTTAGTTCTCCTGCGGATCTCCTCGTTTCTGATTCGATCACGCAGAGAAACTCCGAGCATAGCACGCTCCATTGCCCTTTGGGTGACCTTGAGCCTTCTTATGAGGCCCATAGTAAGCGACCATGTCTCAGTTCCGTAAGTCATCACTGGCAACACACACTGGTCAAAGACCTTAGTCTTGAGACACTGCGGTATTTGGGACGTGAAGATATTGCGAAGCTTCCCGAACGCTGCCCAGCCGAGTTGGATTCGTCGATTGATCTCTTTCTTGAAGTTGGACCTACCTAACTGGACTGTTTGTCCCAGGTATACATATTCGTCAACAACTTCCAGTGTAGAGTCTCCAACCTTTAGAGGAGTGGGTGCGACACGGACATTTAACATTATTTTCGTCTTGTCCATGTTCATTTTAAGACCCACTTGTTGAGAGACCTTACTGAGGCCATCGAGCATTGTGCTTAGGTCTTCCATAGTCTCAGCCATGACCACGATATCATCAGCGAATCGGAGGTGGGATATGTACTCGCCGTTGATATTGATGCCGAGTCCACCCCAGTCCAGAAGCTTAAAAACATCTTCCAGGGCGGCGGTGAACAGTTTCGGAGATATAACGTCTCCCTGTCTCACCCCTCGCTGCAACTGGATAGGTTTCGAGTTCTGGTCTTGGAGGCGAACCGACATGGTGGCGTTTTCATACAGACACTTCAACACCTCGATGTATCGATGGTCAATTTGGCACCGCTGGAGAGACTGTAGCACAGCCCAGGTTTCGACTGAATCAAAGGCCTTCTCATAGTCCACAAACGCCAAGCATAGTGGCTGATTGTACTCTTCGGTCTTCTGTATAATCTGCCGCAGCGTATGTATGTGGTCTATGGTACTAAAGCCTTTTCGGAAACCGGCTTGTTCGGGAGGCTGGAAGTCGTCAAACCTGCGTGCGAGACGATTCGTAATGACTCTCGAAAACAGCTTGTAGACATGGCTCAGAAGTGAGATGGGTCTGTAGTTCTTCAGCAGGGTGTTGTCGCCCTTTTTGAAGAAAAGCACGACCACACTTCTGTGCCATGCCTTAGGCGTTTGTCCCTCGAGTATAACGGAATTAAATAACTTCTGAAGAGCTTTTAGTACCGGTGATCCACCTGCTTTCAGAAGTTCAGCCGTAATTCCATCATCACCCGGTGCCTTGTTGTTCTTGAGCTGTTTGAGAGCCATTCTAATCTCGTACAGGCTGACGTCCGGGATATCTTCGGTATAGTGTCGGGTTAGTCTGGCTCTTGGGTCTTCAGCCAGATCACTGACAGGCAAACGTGTGGTCGTGTACAATTGTCCATAGAACTTCTCAACTTCTTCCAGCAACTCAGTCTTAGACGATATGGTCCTGCCGTCCTCAGTCTTCAGCTTGGTCAGTTGGCTTTGTCCAACAGACAGATCTCTCGCGAACACTTTTGAGCCTTTATTGTGCTCAATCGCCTCTTTAATACAATTTGTATTATATTGGCGTAAATCGCGAGTTAGGGACTTAGAGATCTGCCTGTTTAGTTGCCGATACTGAGTAGCGTCTTCAGAGGACTGCAAAACCAGTCTGCGTCTTTGTTCCATGAGGTTGCTGGTGAAGTCGGAGATTTTTTTGGTTCTGTTTGAACGGCGAGTTTTAAAAAATTTAGACCCGACCGTTTGAACAATTTCCACGAACCTGTCATTATAATCGTCCACATTCTCGCAGTCTTCTAGGCATTCGAAACGATTGTGCAGCTCGAGCTGAAAGCTCTCGGGGTTTTGGAGCTGGATGGGCGCTGGTCGGAGCGTAGACTTCATCAGTCGACATCTTTCTAGCTTGGTATTTAGATTCAATGTGCCTCTGACCATCCGGTGATCACTTCCTGTTTTGACTGAATTGATCACGGAGACATCATTGAATATTTGCCTCCTTGTCGACAAGATGAAGTCTATCTCGTTTTTTGTTACGCCATTGGGATGCAACCATGTCCACTTCCGCTGTTTTGACTTTTTAAAGAAGGAGTTCATCATAAAGAGGCTCTCCTTCTCCATAAAGTCGGCCAGCATCTGGCCACGTGCATTTCTTACTCCATATCCAAATTGCCCCACTCTCAGCTCACCATCGCTTCGTTTGCCCAGTTTCGCGTTAAAGTCCCCCATAACAACGGTATAATGGGTCCTGGTGCTATGTAAAGCTGTAGAGATGTCCTCGTACATACTCTCTACCTCGTCGTCGGAGTGTTCCGTAGTCGGCGCGTATACCTGTATGACCTTCATCGAATACCGTTTGGTGATTCTGAGTATAAGGTATGCTACCCTTGTCGAAACGCTCACGATTTGGACCACATTGTTAATGAGGGACTTGTGGACGAGAAACCCGACACCACCCTGGGACTGTTGGTCGCCCTCCCGGAAATAGAGCAGGTTTCCGGATTTAAGGATCATGGTGTCCTCTCCCTCTCTTCGGACTTCACATAAACCTACGATATCCCACCGTAACCTGCTCAATACTTCTTCGAGTTCTGCAAGTTTCTCGTCAGTCCGCAGTGTGCGCGTGTTGTAGGTTGCCAGGGCCAAAGGTCGTTGGGTTTGGTAGCCTGGCATCTGCCGGGGATTCTTCGCACCCCCTACCCCGCCGTTACCATGACTGCTACCGGAGCCAGGAATAGCGGAGCTGCCGGGGACTAGGGGCCGTTTTCTGGGTGTGAGATTCATTGGGGGGTTTTGCCGTAATCGCCACGCTTGGCAGGCGGGTTGGCGATCGCAGTTTGATTGCAGGTGTGTTGCAATGCACGGAAAGACGCTGCTGCCCATCCTCCGGTTTTAAGTCCCTTAGTCGCCTCTTACGACACCCATTGGAAGAGATGGGATGGTCCTATTCTTAGCCGGGAACCATACGGACTATACTACTACTATAAAAAACTACTATAAAAACTTTACTTTTCTTTTTTGACCAGTCGGTTAAAAATATATCCTATGTCACTCATGGGGATCAATGAATCTAACGACACCTCGCACTCCAAAATCCATCAAGCCGCTTAGGCTACAGAGCGTGTTAAAAAATATGTATACAAACATACATACATACACTCGAAAAACATAACCCTCCTCTGGCGCAATTGGGTAAATATTAAATAAAGTAGCCAATAATATAATCAAATTAGATAGAAACATGCTTACAAAGCAGTGAATACAATATCAAGAATGAAATATAATCGTCGTAAAGTATCACATCCATATAATTGCTGATGGGACAGAAACAAAGCAAATCACGCGAGGTAAAACTAAGTAAATAAATGTACAACCAACTTCCCTGGCAATGACTGATAAAGTGGTGCCGGTAGCTGGTACGAGTTCCTATCTATACCTAAGTTAAATAATATTTAACTGTACATATTATGTACTGGAATCTAAATAGACTTGTGGCACGCTTACAAGGAAATCGATTAAAGAAAAAGCAAATCACGCGAGGTAAAACTAAGTAAATAAATGTACAACCTGCTTCCCTGGCAATGACTGATAAAGTGGTGCCGGTAGCCGGTACGAGTTCCTATCTATACCTAAGTTAAATAATATTTAACTTTACGTATTATGTACTGGAATCTTAATAGACTTGTGGCACGCTTACAAGGAAATCGATTAGTCCGGCGTTTCGTAAACCACCATGGAACGTTTTCTTCGTTCATTCTAAGTCTAACACAGTGTCATCCATAAGTTCTACAAATTATCACTCAAAATGCGTGAAATTTTGTTTAAGAGGATTGTGAAGCTGCGACTTTTTATACAAACGGCGATAACGATTTTCTCCTCTTAAATGTTAACCAATTTGGACCAATTTTTTAAAGGTTGTCAGTCAGAACAAAGGCTAGGCTTATACTTTTTTGTTTTTTTAGATAAAGTTAATAAGTTAAATTTTATTGTTATTTATGCTTTTTCATACAAAACTAATTTCGGCCATTTTTATTTATTTAAAATCAGTAATTTAAAAAACGAAACGTATAAGCCTAGATTTTGTTCTGACTGAAAACCTGTCAAAAATAGGTCCAAATCGGTTAACATTTAAGAGGGGAGGCGGGCACTGCTTTTTCCATACAAACGTTCTCGACAGTTTTCTCATTGAATTTTAACACTAAAGAAATGATTTTAATACATAAAATAAATCCTGTCTTACTTTTTTCAATAACAATTTTTTTTGAGCAACTGGAACCCTTCAAAAATTCTAGAAAATACCTAATTTTTATCACCACTAAAGACGTCTAGAGTGAAGATTCAAAAGGTATTTAAAAAAAAAGCTAAACAAAGGGGCATACCTCGAATTTTGCAATTTTTAATCGAAGTATTCACCGGGAGCTGCAGTTGTCTTTATCGCACGGTATTTAGAGGCGGTTTAGTCAAATCGCAACAGCAACAGTTGTTTTAAATACCTATTTTCCAAATGTCTCTCAGCTAGCGTCCGCTGTTAAGAGGTGAAAATCGTTATCGCCGTTTGTATGAAGAGTCGCATTTTCGCCGTGGGTTCACAGTTTTCTTAAGAGCCTGCTGGAGTTATTGAATCCCATACAAACGTAGTCTTGGATTCATTTGTTATCCAATAGATCGATTTATAACGATAATCAGATGACGTATAGCTGTGTCGGTATCGCAATACTTTTTTGAAAAACTTAACAGGAATCCATTATTATTAACCAGTAGAAGTTTTAAGGTTTTTGCCCTCAAAATACGTTTTTTGCACTTAGCTCGTTGTACCGAACGTTTTTTTTAAATCTTGCGGTACCGACATTGAATTTATAGTGTATTTTCAATATCATTAAAAATGAATTAATTGAGTATTAAAAGTGGCCGTTTTTTGCACTTTTGCTATACATAACTGGAATTACTAACAATATTTTAGAGAGTAAGTCAGTTCTAAATAAACAGGAATACCTATACTTCAATCCTCTCCGGACGATTTTCACAGCGAATTATGATTTTCTTTACTAATGGAGGTGCCACTTAGCCTTCAGGAGCTTCTTTCAGGAACAACAGCTGACAATGCTAAACTCGTCGATCGCAACAACTGCAGTTTTACTATATTTTTTGTTTTTCTTAATTTGCCTAAAAAAAGTATAGAACCAATTTTGATAAAATTTTTATGGGACTACCCTGAAGTTGTAATCAATCAGTTAATAAAAAAACACGAATTAATTACAAAGCGACTGCAAAAAAACTTAACCCCTCTTTTTTGGCCAAGCGGGTAAAAATGTACCCTATGTCACTCACGGGATTAAGACGAATCTAACAACACCGTACTCCAATATCCATCAAGCCGTTTAAGCTACAGAGCGTGCCAAAGAAATAAATTCACATCAACATCATCATCATCAGCTCATATTACGTCCCCACCGAGGGGCTCGAGCCTTCGAGTTTCTGCGCAGGCGTGTGCAGGTTTTCTCACGATGTTTTCCTTCACCGTATGAGCATCGGTTAACGTACATATGAAATCGAAATTCGAAAACACATTGGGACGTGGCTGGATTTTAACCACGACCTCTCGGACAGGAGGTAGCGGCCCTAGCCATTACACCACCGACGCTCCTTAATAAATAATTTCACATACATACATACATACATGCACACATACACTCGAAAAACATAATCCTCTAGTCGGGTAAAAATGATCATTAAAATGTCCAAGTTAAAATGGGTTCAAAATCGGTGTAGAAATCCCGTAACATAGGTACATACAAATAAACAATAATAAATAAATAAATATTCTGGGACAAATCTCACATGGTCATCTGGCCCCAAAGTAGGATTCCCTGTGTTATGGGAACCAGAGACTGATATACATACTTATATACGTTTAAATACATACATATATAGATATTTAAGACCCAGACACAGAGCAAACAAATCTGCTCATCACACAAATGTTTGCCCTGGGTGGGGATCGAACCCACAACCCTCGGATCAGAAGTCAAGAGCACTAACCACTGAGCCACCGAGTCAGTCAAAAAAAACATACAGTCGAATTGAGAACTTCTTTCTTTCTTAAAAACGGTTATTTAAAAAATGTAAACGCCTCCGTGGCCGTGGCAGTCTATTAAGCTTCACATAAAGAGGTCGCCGGTTCGATTCCCGGCGGAGTCTAGTTTGTAAGACTCGGTTTGGTTGGTGGATAGGCATTTTTTAAGTCCGCCTGGTTGGCTAGCTATCACCATCTTATCTAAATCTTGCTGCCAAACATAAATTTTAACAGTATTAATGTGTTCCAGAAATATTCGATTATCCTTACGTTGGATAATCTTGGTAAGCCCACTTCCATCTTTGGCATCATCGGTACTTACCATCAGGTGAGATGATGCCAAGGGCTTAACCTATTGTGGATTAAAAAAAGAAAGAAAGTAATAAGCATTACATTAAACAACACATAAGGCTAAGATGTATTATTAGGTATTACCCGACTTCTCAAGAAGCAAGGTAAAGTTTTTTGGGTGTTTGTAAGCAAGTATGTATGTATGTGTGTATGTCGGTTTGTTTGGCTAACTCTGTAGCCTAAACAGCGTGATGGATTTTGAAGTGCAAGGTGTCGTTAAATTCGTCTTGATTCTTTAAGTGACATTTTTTACGCAGTCGGGTTTTCAATTTTTAATTAAATTGGTCAGGTCATTTAAATCTTAAGTTTGGTAAAATTTGGGAAAGGCCAATCTTTTTTTTTATCTCAAATAGTTTTTTTTTAATTTTTCCATGTTAGGGTTGCCACCATTTTAAAAACGCTTATTATTTTTTAATAAAAATGGCTCAAATGGTAATTCGTAATTCTAAGAAAAATCAAAAGAGGTACCTCCTATACAAATCCAGGTTGTTTATTACTTTTTATCAGAAATGGCTAACGATTTTGATGAAACTTTGTCAACAACTAGGACTTATTAATAAAGGCCTATTGCACTAGGGTAGGTAATTATTTCGGGAAAAAATCGAGTAAAGTACCTCCCATACAACCTCAAGTTAGGAATAGGTAACCTAAATTTATTCTTTGCTACGAACTAAGTGTAATGTTTGTTGTTGATTTGTGTACATGCGACTACGACAGTTGGTGAAGGCTTCGCGAAAAAGTATGCACGATGTGGCGTACAATTTATTTATACATTACAGATTTATGACTGAGGTGCATATCTAGCTTAATTTAACCCCCTCCTCTCACACCGCATTGACATCATCTAAGTACGTATTTATAACACTAGTTGCATTTCATCTTAATTAAACTATTGCACCATTTGAAAATAAAAAGTGTGACCTATCTTTATTAAATTTATTGCAACTAAATTATGGAAGAGAATGTCACAGACCATTTGTTTCAACCTCCCCCCTTCACCACTTTGTGACCTTTCGTAGCTACAACCTCCAGCCCCCTTTCTCGTCATGTATTTTGTGTCCACCTCTTAAAATATTATATTAGTTGTGTTAGGGATCGCTTTTAGTAATTGCGAGGATTTTAGATAAACCATAATATAGAATTTATCTAAAAAAGCTGGTAATAACAATATTGTAAGCGTTCCATCCAAACTGAGGCAACTTTCAATATGCGACCCTTGTCACAGCTGGATACGGGTTCTTGACGTTAACCTTTAGTGCGGTGATTTTTACGGAAAATGATAGGCTAACTTTAGAAGGTGACTTTCACATTGCAGGGGTAAATAGGTAAGTAGAATCTCTAAAAAGGCGAACTACTTTGACAGATAAATAGTGTTTCCAAGTATGAGTAAAATTTAATAGTGATAGGGTTAATGTCGATATTTCAGCTTTCAGCTTTTTTTGTAGCTGTTCCTGCAAAATATTTTTTTCTTTTAATTAGCAGCAGTAGGTACAGGCTTCGAAATGATCTCATTAGAAGTGTTATTTTATTTTCTCTGGTGATTTACACATAAAATTAACCGAAACATTTGGGGATTTTTTTTTATCACAATTGGTAAACCCTTGACAATATCTCACCTGGTGGTAAGTGACGATGTTGCCGAAGATGGAAACGGGCTTACCAAGATTCCCAAACGCAATGGGGAACTGGCTATCTTATCTTCATGCCGGAACACACCAATGATATCAACATTGATATTTGGCGGCAAGACTTAGATAAGATGGTGGTAGCTAGCCAGGCGGGCTTAGAAAATGCCCTACCACCAACCAAACCGAGTCCTACAATTGACCCCGCCGGGAATCGAACCCGCGACCTCCAGTGTAAAGGCTGTGAACTTTGTTCTGAGCTACGGAGGCGGTTAATTTGCATATATTATTATTTATGCTCAAATTTAAAAATCAATAATATTATTGTTGTTGACAAGTTGACGTTCAAACGTTTTTTTTTACGCGTGAAGCGCCAACAAAGTTTGTTCCACAGTCACTCTAGAGATCTTTACAGTTACCGCGGCGGGAGGTGAACCGTTTGAAAGCAACTAAGAAGGCTGCAGAAGATAGATCGCTTACGATCTCCAAGTAACACTAAATTATCTACAATTATTTACTTACGTGTCGGCACTTACCATCAAATGAGGTGCAAGCAAACGTACTCAATTTTTTAATTCAAAAAATACGACTTTAACTGTTATCCAACTACCATATGCCGATTTTTTCGGTCATGTCATGCATGAGTCTAACAGCATTATCCATAATATGACTCCAAATTATGACTCGAAATGCGTGAAATTTCGTTTATGTGGTTCAAAATTGACAACGCTTATTTTTTATCATTATTCACAATTGGTAAGCTTGCTATAGTTTTTTGTTAATTTCTAAAAAGTACTGAAACGATTTAAGTACAATATGTATATGGGACCTACCTGAAAAAAAAAGTTATAATTAAAATCGGTTCACATCAACGAAGAAATCGCGTAACATACATACTGACTCGTTGGCTCAGTAGCTACTGCTCTTGACTGCTGATACGAGAGTTGTGGGTTCGATTCCCACCCAGGGCAAGCATTTGTGTGATGAACAGATTTGTTTGCTCTGTGTCTCGGTGTTAAATATCTATATATGTATGTATTAAACGTATATAAGTATTTATATCAGTCTCTGGTTCCCATAACACAGGGAATCCTATTTTGGAACCAGATGACCATGTGTGATTTGTAAAAAAAAACATAAAGTCGACCACTACGTTCGGTCCTAGCGCCGTCCCACGGCCTTCACTAGATAATCAGTCCACCCGGGAGGGTCTGTATGGGAGGCTCGTGTGGCTCTTTATTAGGAACCAAGAAACATTGCTAGTTTTTTTTTGCCTTAGTCCATTCTGTAGTACACGGTGTCGGTGGTACACGGAGGTCATGTAATGAATGAGATATGAAGGCGTTGTTTTAATCCCGAGATCTAAAAATGACTTTCGCTTTAGATACCCTGAATGACTGTACTTTTTCATACATTTTTTAACCGCCTCCATAGCTCAGAGGCAAAGTTCACTGGCTTTACACAGGAGGTCGCGGGTTCGATTCCCGGCGGGGTCAATTGTAAGACTCGGTTTGGTTGGTGGTAGGGCATTTTCTAAGCCCGCCTGGCAGCTACCACCATGTTATCTAAGTCTTGCCGCCAAATATCAATGTTGATATCATTGGTGTGTTCCGGCATGAAGATAAGATAGCCAGTTCCCCATTGCGTTGGGGAATCTTGGTAAGCCCGCTTCCATCTTCGGCAACATCGTCACTTACCACCAGGTAAGATGTTGTCAAGGGTTTACCAATTGTGAATAAAAAAAAAATACATTCTGGAGTCTTCAATGTGTTTTAGCTCTGGTAATAGTTATTTGTTAAGGCGAGGTATTGATTGAAACAGTTGTCTCTGTCTTTTTCTTTACGTGTAAAAAGTAAAGAAAATAATCACACTTTTTCAATTTTTCAATGGTTTTTCGTTTCAATCAAAAACTACATTGAAAGTATAAAAAATAATAACATTACTCACTGTGTATTAACAAATATTGTTGTATATTAAAAAAAAAATTAGTCATAACTAGAGTTGAATATAACGGTGTAGACCTATCTTTGGACCAAAACTACTCAATCGTGTTTCTAATAACTTTTAATAGGGTATTTTTTTCAACCTTGGGTTTTCTATAGTTTAAGAGTAATTGACGTCAAAAATAACGAAAATCTGTAATATTACCGCCTTAACAACAGGACAAAGTAACATTTTGTTCCGAGGGCGTTAGTTTGAATCTTGAGCTTATCGAGGAATTCAATATATGTCGCCCGAAAATAAAATATTGTTTGGTCCGAGTGTCACACACAATTTCTCATCACAACCTATGAGAAAAAGAAACTAGTACGTACCTATATATACATTGGTTTGAGCTTTCTGTCTCAGAAGACAATCAGAATTGGTCCGCGTTCATATCAGAGCATGAACGCGGACGCATCTTAAGAGGAAACGCGGTCTAAAGAATAGGCATTTAAATAAAATGTTGCTGTCTCCCTCCCCCAAACCACTCCGTATACAGCAAGAAAGGGAGAACTGCAGCGCAGTCCGATAAAGACACTAAAATTGACCAAAACAGCATTTCGTAGTTCCCATTTCCTCCACCAAAAATTGAGCAATAATCATTTTTTTTTCAACAATAATTAAAAAAACCGCTTTACCTATGCCTAAACGTGTTTATTTAATTGTTAATATGCGTATTATTTATTTGGTCGGTGTCTGAAAATAACGTTTCAATTGGCAAATTTTCTCATTTTTGAAGGCTTCTACTTCCTATTATAACTAGGATATGGGAAAAAACAAAACATAGAGGCATGACCATGGTAGATATAGGTGTGAAGGGCAAAACATTTTTGCTCTATTGTCATTATCCAGGGAGGAAACAGGGGAGTACGTTTGTATGGAAAAAATGGCGCCCGCGTTTCCTCTTATGAGAGAAACAAAATTCCCTACAGGGAACAAAGTATAATTTTTTTCAAGCTTATCGAGGAACCAATTGTCGTGTTTCGAGTAGGTGTGGTTGAAAAAATATATAAATACTAGCTGTCCCGGCGAACTTCGTACCGCCTTACATTACATTACACTGCCCTACCCTACCCTACCCTACACTACACTACACTACACTACCCTACCCTACACTACCCTACATACACTACACTACACTACCCTACCCTACACTACCCTACAATACCCTACACTACCCTACCCTACACTACCCTACATACACTACACTACACTACACTACCCTACACTACCCTACAATACTCTACACTACCCTACCCAACATACACTACACTACACTACCCTACACTACACTACCCTACACTGCACTACCCTACCCAGTCGAAAGGTATCGACATCTGTTAGAATCATTTGGAGTTAACAGATAATTGTGACTGTCAAATAATAACAGACAAATAATTAGCAATAAATTAAAATTGCGACTATAATTTGAGATTTAAACTATCCTATCTCTCAAGTTGGATCGAACTGCACATGGTGTGCGAATTTTATTATAATCGGTTAAGTGGTTTAGGAGTCCATTGAGGACAAACATTGTGACACGAGATTTATATATATTAAGATGAGTTTCAATATCAATATCGGTAAGCTACGCGTACGTTTTCTATGTCATCGATGCGAACTCGTTGACCTGGCGTGCCGATAACCTCACTGTTTTGCAGCAGGAGGCATGCCTTTTATCACGGCATACTGTTCAAGTAATGCCAGCCTATCCACTTGAGAACCGAAACCTTATTTGTTTTACCTTAGCTTAGATATAAGTATTCCAACCTGTGGAAATCGTTAGATATTCAAATTTTTAAAGCCTTTGATTTGAATAAAATTTTTAAAGTAGCTTTCGTTACGGCTTTGTCCGCGTGAGCTTTGTTTCTACCACTATTATAGAGGGTGCATTGTTCGAATCGTGATTCGAAAATTCTATAAAAAAACCACCTTCAGTTTTTTCTTAATTGTCTAGTTTTCCGGGCATCTTTCCTATTTTTATTTCAATAAAAACTTTATTCAGACTAATTTGTACAACAACCAAACCGTTCAAGTCTTAGCCTTCGATACGCTAACTAATTTACAGGAGATATTTTTTCATTATTTTTTACGTGTTTATTTATGTTACAAAAATAAACATTATGCGGTATTGTTAAACCTTTTTTTTGTCTCAAAACCATTCGCCAGTCATGCATGAATTATCATTAAACAATTAATACACTACAATTTGCTTACAAAAACTTATAAAAAGATAAACAAAAGACAAACAAAATGTTATGTAAGACGGTAGGCAAGGAAAAAATACACAGAGTTACATCAACACCACATAGTATTGATATCGGCCGGTTACTATCTCATTGGCTGTTGCAAGAAGTTTGACTATTTAAACTATAACTAAAATTAGTTGTAACTTTGATATACGAGTACATAGTTTTATTAAGTTGTGTTTCTAAAAAGTGTGTAGTGAATAGACGCGTTTGTAGTGAATAAACGCGATTTGTTATTCTTTGTTATGTTTTGTTTGTAAACTCTTTATTGTACAAAATATACACTTATTGTTTTTTTAAAGAATTTGTGAGGTTATTGATTAATTTAGGATTATTTTAGAGAGCTGCTCCCATCCGTTGAGGACGGACAAGCAGTATCCTTCCAGGAACAGGCGGCATGGTTGCCAGGATGTTGGCAAACCGTTAGCTGACCTGACCAGTTTGAAGAGGAGAGGAGATCCAATAATCTTAAAATTTGAATTTGAATTTCTTGTTTAACTTTGTTCTTAGAGAATATGGGTATGAGTTATAGCTATATCGCTATGGGGACCTTAGTGTTAGCAATACGCTAGCTAAGTGCTCTGATTTGGAGTTTATTCCTCTAGTGTTTGACTATGGTTCATATTGCAAAATTTCTTTGAGCCTAATACATTGATTTCTGGCGGATCTCAGTGATGATTGATTTCTCCTCTGATATCTGGTATTGATCTCGAAATATTGGTGCTTAGAAAAATTTTTATTTGAATCTGAGATGACCACAGATTATCCGGGAACTTTTATGGTCAGACCAATAAGTATTAATTTATCTCGTAATTAATACCACTTTTAAGATAGTCTTGCATGGTTTAAACTTTTACAGGCCACAGATAGTATGGTCATTAATTATTTTTGTTTGATTTTTGTTAAAGGTGGTTTAAGCGACTTAAAGAAAATATTTTTGGGATAGTTAAGTCAGGTGTAGGGAATCAGGCTAGATTTGCTTTATGTTTCTTTAAGATAGGGAGGAATTAGTTTTGAAATGTATACATGTTAGACAGAGAGCAGTAGGGATTTAAGGGGTTTAACCTGCTGGGGCAATGGGCGGTTTCAACATTAACGCGGTGTATATGTGTAGTTGGTCTGCACATATACTTTTCCAAATTTACCTCCCATTGTTAGATCAATATCGAAAGATCTCTCTCTGACGACGTCTTCCCCTATAGGTAGGCGCCAAGAGACGTTGGCACTTATAGGTAGGTGTAGACAGGAGGTGAAGAAAAGCATCGCTTCACGGTGCGTTTCTCAATTGGCGGTGGGTGATGTAGAGATCGTATGTCTCTACATACATCTACTCCCAGCCTCTTTGCTTAGTTTCTTGCCAGCGCGAATCGAATTAAGAATATTAATTTAAATTTGATTTTATAAGTCATTCGAAAGTTTTTCTGAAACAAGAGAGATTTCGAGGGCTGACCGTGAGCCAGGACGGAGGTCCTTTGAGTAAAAGTATATTTCAACTATCCGCGTGACTGGGCTGAGTTCCCCTAAACCATAGCAAGAAAGTAAGAGGAATCATTGAAGCTACTAAAAATCAGTCAGCCGACAGAGCCTTCCATCAATTTTTACGTTTTAAAATATACAATAATTATTTAAAACGTATCCCAAATATTTTATTTCTTACTACACCCCCGGCGTCCCGTTGACGACGTCACAGTACTATATAGACATACATCCTTTTGCCGTAAAAAATACAATATCGTGGAATGATAAGGTTTTATTGATAACCTGTCGGGTTATTTTCGAATGACTTACTGTTTTTGAATCGAGTAAAAATGGATCGGCTGAGGCGTCTTGTCTTTTGTCGTCAATTGTTAAATTTCAGCTTTGATGGACAGAAGTAAATTATATATATATATATATATATATATATATATAAATCATGGTAAAGTAATGTCATTTCACAGAAATATATAAATTCACTATTCATACTTATGGAACAATTTTTTAACGTTAAAAAATCCTTGGGCTAGATTTGGGAGTAAAAGTGGTGAAAGTAGGAACGGTCAGAGAGAAGATTAGACGGATCATCATCGTTGTTGATGTTTGTCATCATGTGAAATATTTAATGAGGCTTAAAATTAGTCGCTATTAAAAATTTCAGATATTTCATTTCAGTAAAGAGTTGGAACTTTGTTATTGTAAATTGAATTTATTTTACTTAAGGTAATATGTGGCTAAGGAAATTTTACAACGTCAAAGAATTGTTCCTTAAGAATAGTGGATTTAAATTTTGTGTGAAATGACATTACTTTACCATAGTGAAATATGTCTATTTTATTACATTAATTACTGTCCATCGGAGCTGAAATTTAACAATTGACGACGAAAGACAAGGCGCCTCAGCCTAGCCATTTTTAATTGCAGCGACGAGGAGCAAAATACATGAAAAAAATGTTTTTTTAAAATTTTACTCAAAATGTGTTTAACTGCTATTTATTTTTGTTGCTTTCCTGCTCTAAGCTTTAAAATAAATCGAATGCCTGTTTATGCAGTTTTGACGTGCTGTCGTCTTTACGTTTTCGCGAGTAAGTATGTGCAGCGCAAATGACGACTAGGCCGTCAATTGCTTTTCCGCCCGAGACTTATTTAAGTATTTTTTTTATTTCGAGGAATCAATATTCAAACTAATTAACAAAAAAACATAAGAGTTTAAATCATGTTAAAAGTTACATCATAGTTTGTACAGTTTGACTACGACAATTGTCTATCCTGCAATTTCTTTTACTGTCGTTGGAAATGACTGACGTGTTCGTATTTGTTGCGTACCGAAAAGAGTCGATTGATTGACTGTTCAGCAATTTCTAATATTGTCATGTTGCAAAAAAATGATGTAGGGTTTCTACTCATCATATCGAACAACTTTCCTCACGGAACCCATAGTCAATTCGAAAAAAAAATCGACGCTCCATACAAAAATGCACAATATTGGTCGATCAGCTGATCGTTTTGTATGAAGAGTTAATTTTTTTGCGATTTCATCAAACTTGTAGAACAAAAGCTGTTCAGTTTGATGAGTAGAAGTCCCAGTTAACCTACATGTGGGACCTACACCAGTTTTGTTACACTCTGTATAGACATAATAAATGTGTTTTTTTTACATTGAAGCGATCCCTAAGGAGATGGGATGGGAGATTTGTGTGCATTTGTATAAAATAATGTACGTTATTTGTAATATACAATTATTTATTATATCCCTTTTCCAATACTATACCCACCCTTTGGAATATAGGAATATATAATATACTTATGAAATATGAAAAAAATATTTTCTTAAAGCACGATAAACAAAAAATAATATCCAAAACATGTTTATCTTTGACGTCAATCACAGTAGATAACCTACAGTTTCTGAGTTGTAGGTATATACAGCGCAGATAGTGATGCGACTTATTTTAAAGAATTCAAAGAAAATGACCCCTTTTTAACTGACTCCAAAAAAGGAGAAGGTTCTCAATTCGACTGTATTGTTTGTATGGATGTTACGCGATTTCTCCGCGGCTTGTAAACAGATTTTAATAATTATTCTCAAACTAAGACTTCGCTGTCCGTCTGCCTGTCCGTCCGTCACCAGGTTGTGTGTCATGAACCGTGATAGCTATAGACAGTTGAAATTTTCACAGATGATGTATTTCTGTTGCCGCTATAACAACAAATACAAAAAAATTTGAAAAAGTCTCCTCCATACAAAAAAAATGCTTTTTTTTAAACGTGAAGAAACTAGCGCCATTTAGTTTATTGGTTTTTTAATCATGAAACTAGCGCCATCTAATAAGATAGTACGGAACCCTATGTGTGCGGTTCTGACTCGCACTTGGCCGGTTTTTCTTCTTGGTCTCGTAAAATAAAACGGCCAACTGCGACTCTGACTCGCGCAAAATAGGGTTCCGTAGTATTTAAAAAACTGTATATTAAAAAAAAATTCACTTGATAGGTATATTTGAACATTTTGTATGACAAACCTATAACAAATCCAACTACACACAAGTTGGTCGGCTATTAATCCTAAACTAAGAAAGCCTGTTTAGCCGTTATATTTTTTCTTTTAAATTGATTATATGCCATACTATTTAATTTTTTTCAGATTTCCTTAAAATAGCGGTTTAGCTGGTAGGAAGGGGGGAGGGACGACGACACTTGACTCTAACAAAAATTTTCACTTTAAAGCTTTATATTTCGCAAACCGATAGCTGAATCGAAAAGTAAGATAAAAGATAAGATAAATACTCTTTATTGTACCCAAAAAAAAAAAAAGACACAATGTAAAACTTATTAACTATAACTTAAAAATTTAAACAAAAACACAACTTAAAACAAAATCTTATAAGCATATACTACAGCGGTACAATTTGGGCGGTCTTATCGCTCAAAGCGATTTCTTCCAGACAACCCGAGTTTTCAGCAAACACTTAATAGTTTTGAAAAACTTATTCAATGAGACCCCACACGCTAGGATACGTCAACCAAAAAAAAAATCACTCCCTCTTTACATGTACCTCCCCACCCTAAAATATTTTTTTTTCAAGATTAAATTTTACCGCTTTGTCGGCGTGATCAGTATACAAAAGTATTTTTTATTATTATTATTATATCAGCTCATATATGTCCCCACCGAGGGGCTCGAACCTACCCTGAATCAGGGCGATTAGGCCTTAGTCGACCACGCGGGCTCAGTGCGGGTTGGTCGACTTCACACACAACCTTCTATAAGCGTCGGTGGCTCAACCGGTAACGACTCGGTCCATCTAACCAGAAGTACCGGGTTCAAATCTGGACGGCCAATGTAACAATGAGTTTTTCAAAAACTTACGTACATACTTACCGATTGCTTTAACGGTGAAGGAAAACATCGTGAGGAAACCTGCACACGCCTGCGAAGAAACAAAAGTATAGCCATGCCAAATAACAGCTTTCTAGTACAAATAGTTATTGAGGTAAGCCGCAGACAGACAGACGGACAGACAGACATGGCGAAAGTATTTGGTTTCCTTAAAAAGAGGAATATAGCAAATTTGTAATTGTAGCGATTTAAGTCAGTTGTTTTTACGTGTTTAGCGTTGTCAAATTAATTATCTTGTTTTTAAATATGCATTACGTTTAGAATATAGATATAGTAGACGTAGGTATAAGAATTAAATAGCAAATCTTTTTTTTAATTCACAATTGGTAATCCCTTGGCGTCATCTCACCTGATGGTAAGTGACAATGATGCCGAAGATTCCCCAACGCAATGGAGAACTGGCTATCTTATCTTCAAGCCGGAACACATAAATGTTGTTAACACTGATGTTTGGCGGCAAGACTTAGATAAGATGGTGGTAGCTAGCCAGGTGGGCTTAGAAAATGCCCTACCACCAACCAAACCGTGTCTCACAAGTTGACCCCACCGGGAATGGAACCCGCGACCTCCAGGTGTGAAGCGAATGTACTAACCATTACGTTACGGAGGCGGTTAAATATGTCTAAAAAGCTCATTGAAATCCATTCCTCAGGGAAAGTGGTCTTATTTTAATGAGAAAGGTAAATATAAATTACTGTATGTTTCCGTGAAACGTCTATAAATTTTATTGAGAATGTTTTTCGTCCTCTATTAAATGGATCTCAATTGAATATTTTCGTTCTCAGATTGATAGATCTGTCATCTGGTGAGATGATGCCAAGGGCTTATCAATTGTGGACAAAAACAACCTAACCAATCCGGGAGTGCCGACTGAAGTGAAATCTTTTTACAGTTTTATAAGTTTTGACCCTCCGAGTGTTCCTAGGGTTACATTACAGGTACAGTGGCGAGTTAAATGGTATTTTTTCCAATACAGTTTTATAAGTTTGACCCTCCGAGAGTTCCTGGCGGTGTCGGTTTCATTACAGGTTACAGTGTCGCGAGGGTCGGTTATATTTCAGGTTACAGTGTCGCGAGTTCATTCGTTTTTTTTCCATCTCAAAAAATTCCCAACGCGCCTAAAGATGTTTTAACTTCAAAAAACAAAAAGAGATTTTTTATTTTGTGTACAGTGATCGAAACTATTTAATTGTTGACAGATGAAATCATACCCAATTTTATTAAAAGCTTCCTTCCTACGGAATACCTACTGATTTGTGCAACTGAATATCTGACTTCCTGAGGGAACGGTTCATTCGAGTGGTCGTTGATGGCTGCTCGTCTGACCTATTGGCTATTGATGCCCGGGTACCTCAGGGCTCAGTTCACTCCGCAACTTTGTTTTTGCTGCACATAAACGATCTGCTGAAACCCGGTATATTTGGGTATACAGACGACAGCACGGTTGCGGAGAGATACTTGTCTAGTGCTCGAGCTAGGGGTCCGGATATACTATCTCAGAGAGAGGCCATAATTGAGCGCGTGAACCTAACACTCAAGGCAGTCTCTGACTGGGGCGATGCCAATCTTGTTAGGTTTAATGCCTCTACAACTCAGGCGTGTCTATTTACTGCAAAAAGGAGTCCTTTTACCCTGACTCCTACTTTCCGAGATGAATCTATCCAGATCTCCGACCATCTTGAGCTCCTTTGCGTAGATTTAACATCCGATCTGAATTTCGGGAGATACATTGAATCTAAGGCAAAAATCCTCTCGAAGGTGAGACTTTACTTCACATCAGAGCAGCTTCTAATATTATACCAAGCTCAAGTTCGGTCATGTATGGAGTACTGCTCTCACTTATGGGGCGGATCGGCTCGTTACCAGCTAGATGCCTTGGATTCTATCGACCGACGCGCTAGGAGACTCATCGGCGACGAGGAACTTGTATCAAACAGGATCCAAAGCCTCGAGCATCGCCGCAAAGTCGCCTGTCTATCGGTGTTCTACAGGATTCAATTCGGAGAGTGTGCCCTGGAGCTTCACAACCTCATTCCCCCCCCCCTCCATTTCATCATCGGACGACCAGGCGCGGAGGGCGGTTCCACACCTTTGTCGTCAAAGTTCCACCTTTACGAAGAACGAAGCGTTTTGCGTCTTCGTTCATCATGCGAACGGCCAAGGAGTGGAATTCCCTTCCGGCGTCTGTATTCCCTGATTCGTATAATTTAGGAATCTTCAAGACGAAAGTAAATAGGCACTATTTGAGCTTGCGTGTCACATCCTCGGCTGCATCGGCACTTACCATCAGGTGAGGTGCAGCCAAACGCACTGAATTTTTTAATAAAAAAAAGATATTATAAAGACTAGATGGAAATGTATTTTATTTCATTTATTTTTATTTTTATTTCTTACTATCTTGTGCCCACGGCTTCAAACCCATAGTACAGTTTGGGACTATTTAACATTTTAAGACATTTTATTTAACATTAATACTATTTAACATTTTAAGACAAAAATAAGCAAAGTCGGTCTAGCTGTTCTCAAGTTATGCGCTTATCAACGAACAACATTTAATTTTTATTTAAATAGAACATTTTATTTTATTTTACAACATAAACGTAGTTTTGGCTCAACTGATTTGTCTCGATGAGCTCTTGGCTAATAGAGCTGTGTCATAAAAGAGTTAAGATGTAGTTAGTCATACCAAAGAGCGAAGACTGGTTTCCAAGTGAACGTTCATGATATCTTCTTTTATGAAGTAAAGTAGCAACTTGCAGTAGATACTCGTTAAAGTCCCGAGCAGGGATATTTCGGATTCAATTTTTTTTACATCCGTGGACGCGGATGACTTTAGGAGGCTTAGATCCGTGGATGCGGATGCGGATCTGTACAAAAAACTTAAGTGTGGGTAAAAAACTTAAAGATTGTTTCATGAATAGATCCCCAAATTAAAAAGGATTTAAAGTAACTACTATTGGATATGCTAAGTTATTTATAACAAGATTCCACAACGTATTAAAGATATTCTGCTCAATAAGGTGGCTTCTTCAGCACTCATTTTATTTAGTCAGAGAATTCTTAGAGTGTGAATAATTGTGTTTCTTTGTTGATTCTGGGTTTATGTGTGGTAAATTTAGATAGATTGAGTGTTACTATTTAAATTTATTTTTAAGTATAACGTATGTATGTTACAATTTTAGTTGAATTAGCGGTAACCATTTTTGTACCCATTTTAATGGTAAATCCAAAATGGTTACCCCTCGTATGTATAACCAAACGAAAGACTTTCCACGTTTTATGAGTATTTCTATTCCTACACGCTATACAGACTCTATACGTACAAACAATAAGAAAATTATGTATGTAAACCTCAGTAAGTATTGTAAGTCTTTCTCTTAGTAAAACATGTAAAAAATCATCTTAAAACTGCCTACTACTTCTTACATTAGTAAAATAAACATAAAAAAGACAAAATATGTTTACTTACTGACAATGTGGACCATGAAAGAGGCGAAGACGACGACCCACCCCCAGCCTCCGTCAGGCGGGGGCGCCGGGCTCTCGGAACCTTCCCGCGAAGACACAGTCGTCTGCGCACCATTCTGATCCTTCCCGCTCTTCGCCACCCCGTGAGACATCGCGAGACTTTGGCACTCAGTTGTCGGGTAAAGCAGCGGTTTTACGAGTATATAACTCCAGAGGATCTTTGTTAGATATTTTTAATTATCTTTAAATGTATAGTTTCGTTAAGATATGATAAAGTATTTTTTTAAGATACTTACAGGCACAGTTTTTAGTTGATTAATTTTATGTCTAGTGTAGACTTTAGGAAGAACTAAAGAAATAAGGAAGGATGAAGGGACGATCGTTTTAGGGCTAACCCTCTTGTACTATCTATTTACAATAACCATTATTTTGCGAGCTATGTTCGTTTTTGTATAACTTTTGAATTGAAACCTAACGTTCTCAAATAAAGGCCACCCATTTTCATTTTGTCTCGAACCAGCATCTGAAACAAATAGAATATACTAAAGTTAATTTTGTATTATGTTGCTTAAAGTTGATTGAAATGAAATGAAATAGTTTATTATTTTCGGAAACACAGTAAACAACAATAATTAGAAGGAAGGAACAGTGGATTAGCCAAAAAGTGGCATACGAAATATTTATGTTTTAAGAGGAAACACGGGCGCTATTTTTTCCTTTTTCAAACGTAGTACCCTGTTTCCTCCCTGGATAATGTCAATTTAGCAAAAATGATTTTTTTCCATCAAACCTATATCAATCGACACCATGCAAAAAAATTATAACAAATGTCTCCACGGAAAACTCATTTGAGACACTAAGTACTGACGATGACCACGAGGTTTCGATTCACCAGTAGGTTAAATAGGAGTTGCCCAACCCTGGAAACAACATGGAAGACTTAGATGATATGAAAAATAGAGTGGAAAACTTGCAAAATAAACTTGAAATTGCTGAAAATTAAATAGTTAACCTACTCCAAGAAAACAGTGCTCTTACGAAAAAAATAGAAAGCTATGAACAGAAAAACAAAAATTTCATCAAAATATGTATGACACCACTATGACACCCTCTAAAACAGTTAAGAGTTCCAAAAAGAGTACTAAGAAAATTAACTTAAACCTCGATTCGGAACATTTCAATGCTCTTAACCAAAGTCTTCCCCTGTGTAACATTAAGTCGACTGTTTCGCAGGATAAAATATATGTAGGGAGCACTTACATTCACCATAATTATCCAATCATAAAAAAATGAATTAAAAAAGAAATCGACTATATTCATATGTGGAGATCAGCAAGCACAAGTTCTCTCCGTACGCATGATGCTATCAAGATCGAGCAAGTGGAATCCAGTTTTGGAGGAGGAAATAGGGGACTACAAATAATGTTGTGTTGGTCAATTTTACTTAGTTCCTTTATCGGTCTGAGACGCAGTTATCCCTTTCTTGCTGTATACGGAGAGATTTGGTGGAGTAAGACAGCATCATTTTATTTAAATACCTATTCTTTAGACCGCGTTTCCTCTTAAACTTCTATTTCACAATAAATATTTTATCGCACCCGGAAGTAGTTAAAAATATATCAGGCCAGTAAGCCCGACATCACATGTTCAATATTCTCAGTTAACTAAATTCTAAAGGTTCTATCTCTGAACCATCAGATATTGATACGTATTGATCGATGACTGATTTATCTACGATACACGACATGACAGTGGCCACAGATTGTGGCATATTGATATGTATTATACTGGTATAATCTGTTTACAAGAGGTAAGTGATTTAGTGATAGCTGGCAATATTGTAAAGTATATGACTGTATTGATCCAATCCAATATTTATTGCGAACGTTATCTGATAGCACAATAATTTGGCACATGTTGTATAATAGTTATGATATGTATAACCTTCAATTGTTTTACTTTGATATGATAACATTTGCCATTGTTGCGAAAAACTAGGTTAGTCAAAACGCTCCGGAAAAGTATCAGCGATATTTATTTTCGCAGCAATATCACATGTTAGTACTAATTACAAAGTACGTCTCCACTGGGAATTGAACCCGCGACTTCCTGAGAAGACGCTAATGGACTAACCATCATTACGCCACGGAGACGGTTCAAACAATAAAGAGTTTAAATATTTTATCATCACACAATTTACAGTCACTAGTATAAGCAAGAATGCTACAACTAAAACATGAACTCAATCTTTATTTAGAGGTTTGTGTGTGTTTGATAATGCTTATTATGATAATTAACTTATTACAGGATAAAATTGTGTTGGTTTCGTTCTCGCAGCGCGTATAGTGACCAAACAGGCAAACAGAGCAGAATTATCATAGCGCGATAAGAGAAAGGTCTAAGTCCAGTACCTATAATTACATTATTTTTTAATTATCATCGTAGGTATAACTTCCTAACTGGTTAATGAAACTATTGGGGCACAAGCACAAGGTGACCGAACTCTGTTTATAATATTTAATTTTCTAAATTTTTTTAATAGATAAGGACCCGAGGGAGCGAGCGCTTATGTACGCCCTTGGTCCAGAGCGAGTCTCTGCACATGTAAGAACGAAAAATAAGAGAGAAATAATAAACCTTCCATAAAATTTGAAACGCATTCCAAATAGCAGTTTTTGTCTTCTAAATAAGTAAGTTGTGCTCTAAATTACTAGGTCAGCGACTATTTGTGGGTATCTGAAAGTATTCGGTTTTGCCGAGAGAAATAATAAACCTTGCATCTAAACTTTGAATCGCCTTCTCTTTAATTGCAGTTTTTGTCTTCTAAATAAGTAAGTTATCCTCTAAATTACTAGGTCAGCGACTATTTTTGGGCATCTAAAAGTATTCTGTTTAGCCGAGAGAAATAATAAACCTTGCATCTAAACTTTGAATTGCCTTCTTTCAAATAGAGCAGTTTTTGTCTCCTAAATAAGTAAGTTGTCCTCTAAATTACTAGGTCAGCGACTATTTGTGGGCAGCTTAAAGTCTTCTGTTTTGCCGAGAGAAATAATAAACCTTGCATCTAAACTTTGAATTGCCTTCTTTTAAATAGAGCAGTTTTTGTCTTCTAAATAAGTAAGTTGTCCTCTAAATTACTAGGTCAGCGACTATTTGTGGGCAGCTAAAAGTATTCTGTTTTGCCGAGAGAAATAATAAACCTTGCATATAAACTTTAAATTGCCTTCTTTCAAATAGAGCTGTTTTTGTCTTCTAAATAAGTAAGTTGTCCTCTAAATTACTAGGTCAGCGACTATTTGTGGGCAGCTAAAATTATTCTGTTTTGCCGAGAGAAATAATAAACCTTGCATCTAAACTTTGAATTGCCTTCTTTCAAATAGAGCAGTTTTTGTCTTCTAAATAAGTAAGTTGTCCTCTAAATTACTAGGTCAGCGACTATTTGTGGGCAGCTAATTGTATTCTATTTTGCCGAGAGAAATAATTAATCTTGCATCTAAACTTTGAATTGCCTTCTTTCAAATAAATCAGTTTTTGTCTTCTAAATAAGTAAGTTTTCCTCTAAATTACTAGGTCAGCGACTCTTTGTGGGCATCTAGAAGTATTCTGTTTTGCCGACTATAATTGTGAAAACAAGCTAAATTATATGAATTAACAACGCAACCCAGGGCAATGATTCTGATCTGAAGTAACCGTATTGTCAGTGATGAGGTTTAGGTGAGATACATGAGTAGATAATGTCGAGGTCGGGTCTAGGTGAGGCAAAGTCGGCTGGTTAGGTAGCGATGAGCGAAGCGACGAGCTGTTAGGTTTGATTTTTAAGGCACTGCCTTCGCTCGTTGTCCTGGGTTGCGTTGCTGAGTCATATTAACTAAAGTTTTTTTTCGAAATATATGGTCGGCAAAACAGTACTTTTGAATGGTCGCTAACGTAGTAATTTAGAATTTTAAAAGCACTTTTGTCTTCTAAATAACTTAGTCTAAATAAGTAAGTTGTCCTGTAAATTACTAGGTCAGCGACTATTTGTGTGCATCTAAAAGTATTGTTTTGCCGAGAAAAATAAAAACATTGCTTCTAAAATTTGAATAGCCTTCTTTTAAATAGCAGTTTAAAACTTAGTTTTTGAGAAGACAAAAGTGCTATTAAAAAGAAGGCGCGTTAATTAGCACCCAAAATAAAAGTAACGGTCCTAAGAAGGAAGAATGGAAAGTGAAGTAAGGAAAGTAGAGAGGTACCATTGTATTGTTATTGTTAAATACTATTATAACAGACGCCTTCGACTTCGTCTGAGTATATACGAGTAAGTAATTTTAACCTTTTTTCATCCCTTTGAACGACCGAGACAAAAGCCTTGCTTCAAATTCAAATTCAAATAACTCTTTATTGTACATCAAAAATAAATACATAACATGCAAAATTTAAATTAAAACTAAGAGACGTACAATTTAGGCGGTCTTATCGCTGAGAGCGATTTATTCCAGACAACCCAGTGCTCGGAGAAAAAGAACGGAGACAGGTAGTACGCGAGCAACAATAACAGAAAATTTAATGACTAATTATTAATAATTTTAAACTTAAACTAAAACATATAAAGCTATTATCGCTTTTTATATACTAACAAATAAAATACCATATACTTAATAAATAAAACCATCGGACTATAAAATAAATAGTTATATATACGCATATATATTATACATTCCTATATAAATAAATTATAAAATAATTGTAATTCTTGGCCTAGTGTTTTCATTACCTCCATTTGCATTGTTGTTTGCAAGAAAAATTTACAGTTTATTATGAACAATGATTTTTTTTGTTCTGCCACGTTAAGACTTGAAGATAAGAAGGTACCTTACTATTTTTAGGAATACGTAGCTAAAGGGCATCAACGGAATCCTATTACTCTAACTAAAATAATTTAAAATATGTCCGTCCGTCTATCTTTTCTTTAAAAATCGTTTGATAGGTAGCCGCTTGAGCACTCACAAAATATGTAAGTATTAATATGGTAGATATCCTAACAACGGTTTTTTTTAACGTAACGCATATACTAGTGTCAAACTTGGTGTGATTGTAGTGCAAACTCTAAAGTAAGAGACAAAATCATAAAACCGGCCAATTGTGAGTCGGACTCGCGTAAGGTATCCCACCTGAATGAAAGAAAAAACATTTTATTTTTGGTATACAGACATACATAGTGGCCTGCGGCCCTAGTGAACATTACCACTCATCTCTTCCCGAGGGTGTCGTAAGAGACGACTTAAGGATCAAAAACCGGAGGATGGGTACCAGCGTCACACTGAACACTGTGATCCCCAACCCACTTGCCAAGCGTGACGATTATGGCAACCCCCCAAACTCGGGGGAGACCTACGTTCAACAGTGGTCTTTTGGTTGATGTGATGATGTTCACCATGATTACTTGCCAAAGCAGGCTGATTAACAAACAATACATACATAACATAATGACTATATAGTGCGGTGATACGGGACACTCGGTGTCTGACTATCATTACTTATCCGGTTTTTTACACTAATGCGCGCAAAAAAGGAGTGTATTGTTTTCAGGTCCAATAGGGATGACGACAGTATCAGAAATAAATTATGAACTCTTGGTCACTAAATTACCCTCCTAATTAAACTTCGGAAAACCTTACTTGTTTTGTTTTCCATCAAGTCTTCGATTTTTAATTTACCAAAATAACAAAAAGAGTACTTAAATGACGGTGCTAAACTGTGACGTCAGGCCTAACATTTCTAACATTTTTAGAACAAAATGTCGTTTTTCACAGATGATAAAAAAAGTAACTCAGATGACTAGCATTCGTCTTCCCTATTAGCGTTGCCACACATTTGGCGGTCAGGTATCGGTCAGAACGCCAGGCAAAACGGAAGTCTCTCTGTCTCTCTTTTCTATGCAAGAAGAAGAAAGAGACTTGCTTTTTGCTCCGCCGCCTTAGTTACCGATTTACGAAACGTGCAAACTGCCGTCTGCGGCAACGTAGGGTCTAATGTACGTATGGTATGAATGTTTCTTTATTCCACGATATCGGCTCCCGGACCGAGTGAAGGATGCACTATCATACCAGATTCAAGTCGTGGTTTGTAGAAAAGCAATTTTATGCTTTCAAGGACTTTTTTTATTCACTTAATATAATATTACGAAAAATTGACTTCTTTTTTTAAAATTGTTTTTGTAAAGTATTTATACTTAATTAAGTATTATGGATGCGGGCAGCGCAGAACCGGTCGTCGTGGAGATCCTTGGGGGAGGCCTATGTCCAGCAGTGGACTTCCTTCGGCTGATATGATGATGATGAAGTATTATTACTATTATAATCAATAAATAATAATAATTATTATTTTAGAAATTACTGACGTGTAAATTTGCTTTTAACAATAAATTATTGTATTGTATTGTATCTTTAAAACGGATTGATGGATATTAGAGTGCGAGGTATCTTGATCTCGTGAGTGACATAGGATAAAATTTACCTGATTTCCCCAAAAAACAGGGGTGATGTTTTTTGCAGTCATGTTTTTAATAAAAAAAATAACATCCTCTTATATTTTACCAGGAGTTATTTATAACGGCATGTCTCATAATGACATAATAACTAAATTGAAAAGATACGTGGCGGTCTCGATTAGTAAACTTGCACATCAAGATTATTAAGGATCCATCGATCGATATGGCAATTTCGAAACATCATATTACCACAGTATTACCACGTATTACGATATGGCTTACAGTAGCGCAACGCCTTTGAGGTCGCTCGATGCCGCCACGGCGTAGGCACTGGCAGTACTAGCACAAAACAGATAAGTACAGAACTCAATCTACGTACAAAGTGCGCTCGAGCAACGCACACATAGACACCGCTCACGGACACGATATCTCGGAACAGACTGAGAACACTCCGAGTGCGAGTGCCGTCCGCTTGTTGGGACACGTGTTTGCAAAAATGGAGCAACAAAAAAAAATATAACTGTTCCGTGGACGGTTGTTTTAATTCAACATTAAACTGTAAATTGACGTTTTTTTAAGCTACCAGTTTTTTTTGAGAGAGGTAAGCAGATATTTGCTTGCATTTCGATGGTTCGTTTTATACAGAACGGTTCGGTAGGTAGGCACCCCGGCCCCCGGCCCCCGCCCCCCGGCCCCGCACCGAATTAGCGAACATGAGTTTGAAACAATAACATTAAAATTGTTTTTTTAGTTGTTATTGGTTTATATTTTCGTTCTTCCTGTTTCATTCTCAACAAGAAATCATACAACAAGATACGAGTGCCACTACCACCATTGTTTTTTGTGCATAAGCCAAAGTTGACAACCCTTGCGCGACTGCCGAGCGTAGGTATAAAAAGTGAAGTACATACATGTGATTTACTTCTGTACTTATCTGTTTTGTGGTACTAGCCTGTAACTCGCGGAGTTTGCCAGGCTGTGCCCCGCAAGTACCTTTCCGTTGCTCTGCGTAAGTACATTCGTTGCACTACTGTAAGCCGCTATATTGTGATACTGTGATATTACTTTTGTGCCTACTTAACTACTTCATATCGTACCTACTTATACCTCTTGTTATGTGATATCTATTTCCAAATCGTCTAAGATATTGGAGTGTGTACAGAGCTGAGATTTCATATCTCGAGTTTTATCGAAACTAGCTTTTTCTCGCGGCTTCGCCCGTGCGTATGTAGTTTTTATGACAGTAATCAAAGGGTAATATTGACGTCCTTTTTTAACTTGTATAAGCTTACTTTGATCCTAAAGGTCCATTATAATAATATTAAATACTATACAGGGTGTAACAAACTTGGTGTAGGACCCGTTAACTGGAGCATCTACTCATCAAACTGAACAACTTTTGTTTTACGAGTTAGCTGAAATCGCAAAAAAATGTTGAACTCTTCATACAAATTGATCAGTTGATTGACCGATTTTAATATTTTTTGTATGTTGCGAAATTTTTTTTTTGAGAATTGTCTATGGGTTTCTTGGGAAAAGTTGTTCAGTATGATGAGTAGAAACCCCAGTTAACGGAACTTACACCAATTTTGTTACATCCTGTATATTATAAGAATTGATGAAATCTAATGCGAGTCGGTACGACCGTTCTATCCTACCGATTTGCTTATTTTTTTTAAATGAAAGGTATTGATGCACGGATTTCATCAAGCATTGGAACCACGAGTGGTTAGCGGCTCATGTTTTTCCGATTTCATTTTTTTTATTGAAACGTATTGATGCACAAGTTAGTCATCAAGCATATCACCTAACTTTCGCCCTTCTCAACATTTTAAACAAAATTATGAAATTTATGCATAAATTTGTTATCAAGCATTAAACACCTAACTTTTGTCCTTCTCAAATAAATAAATAAATATTAAAAAAAAAAACTGATTCGACTCCGTCTGACCATTCTGTTGAACCGGTTTGCTTTATTTTTTAAAATGAAAGGCATTAATGCACACATTTGTGATTATCAAGCATTGAAAACCACCATACTTTACGCCCTTCTAAACATAATTAACAAAATTATGAAATTGCCATTTCTTCTGTAGATGAAAGGTGCATGATACATAGATTTGTCACCAAGCATTAAAACTCACCTAACTTTCGCCCTTCTTAAATAAATAAAAGACGTGAAAAAAATAGGAAATCTAATTCGTATCCGTTCGGCAGTTCTATTAAACCGATTTGCTTAATTTTTTTTATGAAAGGTATTGATGCACAGATTTGTCATCATCATCAAGTATTGAAAATCACCTAACTTTCACCGTTTTCAAAATATAACCAAGACTAAAACGTATATTACGTAGCTTTCTTTATTAATATCTTCGTTTCTAATTGAAGTATCTACGCGTTTCATTATGGTTTAAGAACACTCGCTGAAATGAGCTCTTTCATTTGAGGTTTTGCCCCTCTAAATTGGTTAATATGGAGGAGGCTATGTGCATTCACGCACACCGCGCTATGACTAAAGTAACCATACGCCCCGTTTTGAACGGGACCGTCCCTTTTTCGGTTCTCCGTCCCGGTTTCCCCAAAAAAAGCATCTAGACGCAGAATTGTCCCGTTTTCCTAGACTCTTCTCCTTGTAAAATGAGGTCATGTCTTGTAATTAAAATGAAAAATTTCCGCGCTCGCTTCACTCGCGCTTTTTGAATGCACCGCTCCCTACGCTCCTGTCCAATGGATAAACATGAACACGAATCAAAAATTCACGCTCTACGTTGCCTTATTTGTTGTAAAGTGAAGTCACGTAATTGAAACTAAACATTTAGACACTCGCTTAGCTTGCGTCTTGATGTAGGTCAATTTTCTTTTTGAACAATTGGTGACTTTGATTAAGAAAGGGCCCCCTGCTGAACGAAATCCTGAATCCGCGCCTGGTTCCTCGGACAAATATAAAAATAACTGAGCTTTTTTGTTTTTTAGCTTTGTTAATTTGTAATAAATACCTACTCTTTTTATGAATAAATAAAAAAATAGATATAATAATAGGTAAAATAAAACATCAAAATTGTGTTTTTTTTTCATAAACCGTTGCTATGTCCCGTATTGTGTCAAAAAATATTACACATTAGCTATGACGAAGGCGAGCCGCTTGCGCGGGTTGCGGTCGCCCAAGCGCACTCTCGATGTCCATAAAAATAAAAAAAATGGTACGGAGTCTCACGGGTCCTCCTCGTATTGTTGAAGTATTTTTTAAATAGGATGAGTAGTTTCGGAGATTACCTCTTTTGCCAATGACCATTGCAATTAACACTAAAAATATTAAACATGAGCAGTTGCCCGCGGCTTTAACAGCGTGGACATCGAGGGTGCGCGGTGAGTGAGTCGCAAGAGGCTCGCGATATTTATCTAGCCTATGTTCATCCTGAAGGTCCATTCTGCTCGTATATATCGGTGAAAGTTTTTTTTAAATCGGATAGGATATATATGTAGGAGATCCTACATATATACAGATTTACAAAATCAACCTCTTCATAATATTTGTATAGATGACTAATCCACATTGTGAGGAAAAGTCACTACGTTTACTTTTTGCAAACAAACAAAGAAAAGTTTGTCCAAAAGATTGTGTGGAAAAGACCAAGGAATGAAGTACCTTTTGTACTTATGTCTTTACCATGTACTTATGTTTTTCTTTTTCTGAGTTCAATAAATTGTGAAATAAATCTATCTATGGTATAGTATAAATAAAGGGGCCAAGTGCATGTTGGCATTCGGTAGTTTTTTCAATAAATAAATGAATATTTATAAAATCAAAGTTATTTTTGCATTTAGTATAGAATATTTTGTATGGAATATCTATTAACTTTTCACAAATCCAACTGCACATCTTGGGAGCGTATTCACAAAATCGTTTCCCATATATACTTCAAATTACTACTTCTTGAAAATTGATGCGCCGATTCTAATGCAACTTTCTACACATAAGCACGTTACTGTATTCTAGTTTATGGATAAATTACATTTTCGAAACACTATATTCTAAAAAAGGCTAGCGAATTTTAAGATTACTACATATAACTATAAAACATTGTTTTGAAAAGGGGCCTTCCTTTTACCTCCTAAATTAAATAACGTACCTTTTAAGTTGATACTCCTAAACTACATAACGTACCTTTTAAGTTGATACTCCTAAACTACATAACGTACCTTTTAAGTTGATACTCCTAAACTACATAACGTACCTTTTAAGTTGATACTCCTAAACTACATAACGTACCTTTTAAGTTGATACTCCTAAACTACATAACGTACCTTTTAAGTTGATACTCCTAAACTACATAACGTACCTTTTAAGTTGATTCTCCTAAACTAACTAAACCTACTTGGTCGTGATATTTTTCCTTTAACATTAATTATATGCCTTACTGTTTTCAATACTTTTCAGATTTCCTTAAATAGCGGTTTCTTGGGGATAGGGACATGGAACTTCTAATAAAAATCACCACTTTATTACTCACTTTATATTTAGTAAACTAATCATTTATCGGAAAAAATAATGTCGACAAACCCTCAGTAGTTTAAAAAAAAAGTAAGTGTGTGTTTTTATGAACTTTACAGAGGACGAAACGATCGTGGCTGCTCTCGCTACGGTACAGAGGACGAAACGATCATACCGTCAGACGAAAGCGACCGTCTCGCGACATGCAACAAACAGACGAAAAAAATTGAGACGATGTAATAAAAGTTTCACTTTAATTTCACTTTAAAAACCTATTCAACGATACCTCACACGATAGGGTGATAGAGCCCCAAAAATATCACCTACTTTATTTTATTTATTTTATTTTATATTTTATATATATTTATTGAAATTACAGCTTTAAATCTATAGTAATCAAACTTTAGAAAATGCATATGCCAATAAATTTCAAGTTCTTAAAATTAACATAATTATTCTAATCTATCTATCCGCGTGCAATCGATTACATCAGATGTGTTGTTACATTATACCCTAAAAAATTTATTTACACTTTTTTTCCATAACGTTAGAATTGTCACATATTTGTATAATCATACCAAATTTCAGCGTTGTGACTGTAATATAATATTTTAAAACACGACTGTGATATACCGACGCACAGACAGTCGGAAATGGAATTAGTATAAGGGTTCCTAGTTTGACTACGGAACCCTAAAAATTTTGGCCGTTGGTAAACTGAGAACGGTTAGACCAATTTGCTAATTTTTGTTTTAAAATGTTTTTAATAGTCCGAACAAGGTTTTTAGGAAGAAAACAACACCGCGAGACGCTCGCAGCTTGCGCACCGCGCACCGATATTTACGGGAGTGAAGACGCAGGCAACAGCTAGTAAATAAATAAATTACCGAGTCATCTCTTCTCTTTTGTACTTCATGTGTTTATATTAAGCATGTTTCCCCTTTTCTGAGTTCAATAAATTGTAAAATCCCTACCAATATTGCAAATGTAAAAATGTGTCTGTTTGTTTTTTACCTTTTTACGCTTCAACACCTAAACCAATCTTAAAGAAATTAAGCATGTCGGTAGCCTGTGTCATGGGGAAGGCTATGGGCTTCTTTTTATCCCGTAAAAAAATAGTATAGTCCCATGGTGCTTGCGGCTCGCGCACCACTCACTCTCAAAGACAGTCGTAAAAAGAATGCCCACGCGTGCGAAGTCGCGGGCAAAAGCTAGTATATTAATGAAGTGCCAAGTAATGTATTTTCTGTCTTTCTGTTATTTGAGAAGTGGGCAAAAGTTATTTTTATGTAAGTTATATTATGGCATAGTAGTTATTTTGTAGTAGTATTTTATAACTATTATTTTGTAATAGTATTTTATAACTTTTATTTTTTAATAGTATTTTATAATTATTATTTTGTGACAGTATTTTATAATTATTATTTTGTAATAGTATTTTATAACTATTATTTTATAATAGTATTTAAGTTATAGTTATGATATTCATTGACCCAGTGCGGGTTGGTCGACTTCACACACAACCTTCGAGTTTCTTCGCAGGCCTGTGCAGGTTTCCTCACGATGTTTTCCTTCACCGTTAAAGCAATCGGTAATGAGCGTGGTCGACTAAAGCCTAATCGCCCTGATTCAGGGTAGGCTCGAGCTCCTCGGTGGGGACGTATATGAGCTGATATAATAAAAATTCATTGACCATTGCGTTCATTAAACGGGGATTACGTATATTGACAATAGGGTTGATGCTGCTAGTCGTTGGAGTTACTTTTTGTCATTTGTGAAAAACGACATTTTGTTTTAAAAATGTTTGAAATACCTAGTGGTAACATCATAGTATTTTATTGTGATTTTTAGGGTTCCATAGTCAACAAGGAACCCTTATAGTTTTGCCATGTCTGTCTGTCTGTCTGTCTGCGGCTTAGCTTCGAGACTACGAGTATTAGTACTAGAAAACTGTAATTTGGCATAGATCTACATATAAATCACGCCGACAAGGTGGTACTAAATATATTGAATAAAATATTTTTGGGGTATCTCCCCTATATTTAAAGAGGGTGTAAATTTTTTTCGATGACGTACCCTATCGTGTGGGGTATCGTTGAATAGGTCTTTCAAGACCACCAGGGGTTTTCTTGAACCATTTTTAGTTTAAGGGATCCGTTTGCGACATATGAAGCTTTAAAGTGACAATTTTGTTCGAGTCAAGGGTTTACCAATTGTGAATAAAAAAGAAAAAAAGTCAAGTGTGTCCTCCCCCCCCCCTTTCCCCCCACCAGCTGATCCGCTATTTCAGAACATGTGAAAAAAATCACAGATTTCGTGCCTCGCACGACTATCGAGCAAATTGGAAATGAATCTACGGAATTCGAAAATATATCGTGGCTGAGCGACGAGAAAGCCGGGATAAGGAAAAGGTTACAAAATAAAACGTTGAATAATATCTAAATCTAAATCTGTATCTGAATCTAAATCGAAATCGAACTTTTTGACGTTTTTCAAAAAGGTTAGGTTACAGGGCAAACCTTTAACCCTATCGTCTTTGTTTTAGGCTCATATCGTAGCTGACAAAATTTTCCAGAGGAGTTTTTCTCAAATTTTTGATATCATTCTTCGTTTCCAAAATATTGAGCGCAAAATTCAAAAATTCGGAATAACATTTTTTTTACCATTTCGGCCATAACTTTTTTGGTTTTAAATTTCTCGAATAATTCTTTTTGTAACTTACAGCTCTCGTGAATGCATGTCTTTTGAGCCACTTTTTTTGAATATCTTATCTTCACAACTAATCGAGATATAAGGGGGAATCGCACTTTTTCGTGAAATCGGAGCCTATCTGGAGCCAACGAAAAGACATTTCCAATGTCAAAACAATGTAAATATTAGGACATACAATGCCTATAATGACGTGCGAAGCTTCTCCCCTCTCCTCATGCGATGGTGCAATGACTCGGAGTATGGCAGCGACAATTACATTCGATTGTCCACATTTAATGTCACAGCACACAAGGTTATCTAATTACTTTGCATTCTGTGGTTACGTAACTTAGTTGTACGACTGTAGATACGGCAAAGCAACATGCAATTGACCACTGATTTGGTTTACAAACACCGGAAAATACCGCCGCGCCGCCGATTGGGTTTACGTTGATGGTACATCAATTGCTTGTTGACTGTGGAAACAACTACAGTCTAGTACGCAGTCTTAATCACTACATATTATTATTATCCATTATATTTTATATCATATGTACACCATTAGTTATACCATTTATAACTCAAGAACGGCTGGACCAATCTTTATGATTTTTATGTTTTTGCATTTGTTTTCGTCCAGAATAGGATAATAAATAAGTATTAAAAATATGATATTCATCAATAAAAAAAAATATCAGTTAAAAAATAATTGGTTTTAGGGTAGGATAGGGTAGTGTAGTGTAGGGTAGGGTAGTGTAGGGTAGGTTAGGGTAGTGTAGGGTAGGTTAGGGTAGTGTAGGGTAAAGTAGTGTAGTGTAAGGTAGGGTAGGGTCGTGTAGTGTAGGGTAGGATAGGGTAGTGTAGGGCAGGGTAGGGTAGTTTAGGGCAGGGTAGGGTAGTGTAGGGTAGGGTAGTGTAGTGTAGTGTAAGGTGGAACAAAGTTTGCCAGGATAGCTAGTATTATTATAAAATAAAGTCCCCCTGCCACGACTGTCTGTCTGTTTGAACGCGATAAACTCATAAACTACTAAACGGATTTTCACACGGTTTTCACCAATGAACGGAGTGATTCATAAGGAAGGTTTAGGGTATAATTCTCAGCAAGTCGCTTGCAGCTCTCGCTCCGTGCACCACCTAGTAATTGCTAAGTAGAAGGCCTCAGATAATTCACAGAAACAAAACATTTTTATACTTATGCAGATTTTTTTCATGCTATTTTTGAGTGAACATTCAGTAATAAATTCTTATATAAGTGAAAATGTGTTGGTTTTTTTGTTACCTCTTCACGCTTCAACGCCTCAACTAATCTTGACGTAATTTGGCATGCACGTAGCCTGTGGCATAGGAAAGGATATATTATGCTATATTTTATCCCGATTTATATTTAGCTTTTATTTGTTAAAACTCTATTTTTGTTAATATCTTCATTAGGTAACGTGATAATTTGTGCAGAGGTAGTTAAGGCACAGATTACTAATTAGTTACTACGTTAAGGGAGTGAAAAGTGACATAGACTACTAATTAGCATACCCTGACAGAGTTCCCGAGAGATCTAGATAAAGCTCATTTGCACTCTCGTGCATTTTATACGCAACGGAGCAACGGATTGACGTGATATTTACCACTGGGATAGTTGCGGGGAAGGAAGTGCCATAGACTACTAATTAGCATAGCCTGATATAGTTCCCGGGCCCGGATATCTGGAGAAAATTTACTTTCACGATCCCGAGCCCCTTGTGGCTCGCGCTCAATGCAACCTCGAAGACAATCATAGAAAATATGTCCACGTGGGCGAAGCCACGTGCAAAAGCTAGTAGGTATATTGATAAACACCAACCTCATTATATATTACCCTGCATTTTGAAAGATATGTTGTCCGTAACCTAATTAGGAAGATAAGTAATTATTAATTATTTACCACAATTAAGTATAGAGGTAAAATATGTCACTTGTTGCTACCATTATACTTCAATCATTAAAACTTGTGTTTAAGACTTATACTAACATTATTTTTTAAATGATTGATTTGTTGAAAGACAATGAGTATTATATGGTAATAAAAACATTTGTTAAAATACATATTGTTCCATACATATTTTGTAGCTTGTAGACTATAAATAGCAGCAATAATCAACTGAATAAATACCTATGTATCCCTACCAAACGTAGAATTATTGATTTGCGTTTTAATACCTAAAATAACACAGAACATACTTTACTATACAGGGTGTAACAAAATTGGTGTAGGTCCCGTTAACTGGGACTTCTACTCATCATACTGAGCAACTTTTGTTCTACGACTTTGCTGAAATCGAAAAAAAATTTTTTTTTACTCTTCATACAAATTGATTTGCTGATCGGCTAATTTTGTGCATTTTAGTATGGAGGGTCAAATTTTTTATAAGAATTTTCTATGGGTTCCGTGCGGAAAGCTGTTCAGTATGATGAGTAGAATCCCCAGTTGACGGGTCCTACACCAATTTTTTTACACCCTGTATAAATAATTACTTTATAAACAAGTTCGTGTCACTACGCCCAAAATTCTGTACTTCAGCAGTTTTTTAAAAAAAAAAATATCAAAATACTTTATTTTAAATATGTATCTTTAGGAATTAATTAAAAATTAAAAACCCGACTGCATAAAGTCTTAACCCCTATTTTTTTGAGTAGAATAAAAATGTATTCTATGTCACTCATGGGATTAAGACGAGTTTATAACCACACCTCGCATTCCAAAATCCATCAAGCCGTGCTACAGAGCGTGCCAAAGAAATAAATAACCTCTTTTTGGCTATTCGGGTAAACATGTATCGTATGTAAGAAAAATCTAATGACACCTCGCACTCCAAAATCCATCATTTAGGCTACAGGGCGTGCCAAAGAAATAAATATACATACAAGTAGATACATACATTCGAAAAGCATAATTAAGTCCGCTTTTGGTATATCGACATTATTTTGTTAAAATCTTATTTGTTTTTAAATGCAATAAAGAGTACTAACAAACAAACCCTTCTTCTGGCGCAGTTGGGTAAAAACAAGCTTAATTTTACAGTTAATAAGGGCTTGTGCATAAATCACGCGAGGTTTTTTCGGCTAATTTTTGACCCCTTTTGCTCCCCCTGGTGATATTTGGTGAGGTTCTTGGCTAACCCCCCCCCTCCCCCTCACAACCTAACGTGAATTTTTTAAATTCAACCTAATTTTAAGATTAATAGTATTGTATATAGCGAAGATATCCTGGACGTCAGCCTGTACGAGATTAGAATAGCTCTCAAACAGCTGAAGAACAACAAGGCACTGGGTGATGATGGAATTACGACTGAACTTCTCAAAGCAGGTGCATCACCGGCGGTAATAAAAGCTCTTCAGAAGTTATTTAATTCCGTTATACTCGAGGACAAACGCCTAAGGCATGGCACAGAAGTGTGGTCGTGCTTTTCTTCAAAAACGGTGACATGACAACACCCTGCTGAAGAACTAAAGACCCATCTCACTTCTGAGCCATACCTACAAGCTGTTCTCGAGAGTCATTATGAATCGGTTTCGCACGCAGGTTTGACGACTTCCAGCTTCCCGAACAAGCCATAGACCACATACATACGCTGCGGCAGATTATACAGAAGACTGTAGAGTACAATCAGCCAATATGCTTAGCGTTTGTGGACTATGAGAAAGCCTTTAATTCAGTCGAAACCTGGGTTGTGCTACAGTCTTTCCATAAGCGGTGCCAAATTGACCATCGATACATCGAGGTGTTGAAGTGTCTGTATAAAAACGCCACCATGTCGGTTCGCCTCCAGGACCAGAACTCGAAACCTATCCAGTTGCAGCGAGGAGTGAGACAAGGAGACGTTATATCTTCGAAACTATTCACCGCCGCCCGGGAAGATGTTTTTAAGCTTCTGGACTGGGGTGTATTCGGCATCAATATCAATGGCGAGTACATAACCCACCTCCGATTCGCTGACGATATCGTGGTCATGGCTGAGACTATTGAAGACCTAAGCACAATACTCGATGGCCTCAGTAAAGTCTCTCAACAAGTGGGTATTAAAATGAAAATGGATAAGACGAAAATAATGTTAAATGTCCGTGGCGCACCCACCCCTCTAAAGGTTGGAGACTCTACACTGGAAGTTGTTGACGAATATGTAAACCTTGGACAAACAGTCCAGCTAGGTCCAACTTCAAGAAAGAGATCAATCGACGTATCCAACTCGGCTGGGCAGCGTTCGGGAAGCTTCACAATATCTTCACGTCCCAAATACCGCAGAGTCTCAAGACTAAGGTCTTTGACCAGTGTGAGTTGCCAGTGATGACTTAGGGAACTGAGACATGGTCGATTACTATGGGCCTCATAAGAAGGCTCAAGGTCACCCAAAGGGCAATGGAGCGTGCTATGCTCGGAGTTTCTCTGTGTGATCGAATCAGAAACGAGGAGATCCGCAGGAGAACCAAAGTAACCGACATAGCTCACAGAATCGCTAAACTAAAGTGGCAGTGGGCAGGGCACATAACTCATAGAACAGACGGCCGTTGGGATAGTAAAGTTCTCGAGTGGCGACCGCGCACCGGAAAACGTAGCGTAGGCAGGCCTCCCACGCGATGGACCGACGACCTGGTAAAGATCTCGGGAAGCCGATGGATGCGGGCAGCGCAGGACCGGTCGTCGTGGAAATCCTTGGGGGAGACCTTTGTCCAGCAGTGGACGTGTTTCGGCTGATATGATGATGATGTATATAGCGGGCTAGGTCAGCCGCGATCAAGTCCACGCGCGCCAAAACTTCGTAAAATAGACTCACTATTTTGAAGTATTTAACAAGTAAAAATATTTGTTCGTTCCCTGTAGAAAAATACACGAGAGGTCTCCTTATAGGTCCCCTCCCCCAACGTGATCTGTCGTGATTTTTTCGTGAGAGATATAGAGTGATTTTAAAAAGTGTAGCAACTATTCGTTTTTTATTATATATCTTTCCACGTCTCCGTATATATTCTATGCTGTTGGGACTGCCGTGGCGCTGCAGCGCATCAGGAATGTTCGCGGAAGCACATACAGATGGCTTCCATGCTATTATGCGCAAGAAAGCTGCATCCTTGCTGCGACGCCTACGCAGCGGTCACAACAGTATCCTGGAGACTATCGCTGCTAGGTTTGACTGCCCTATTCAAAAACATTGGGTGGGGTTAGTCACAGGAAAAATAAAATAAATATGTACTGCAAATAAAATCTCTGTCGTTCTACTAACAATAAAATAGGAACTAACATATATTCCTATTTTGACTACGGAACGCTAACTATAAAAAAACTAACAATAAACCTAGCAATATTTGTGGCATGAAAAAAAAATGGATTCATGACGCTGCAATAAAAACGCTTTGTTTTAACATTGCAATGCTACGAGTATTGAAACAAAGTGCAATGATCGCGCGCCGAAAATAAGGAAGACCGCGTTCGCGGCGCCTGCTGCGATGCGACTCGCCTCGTGTTCAAAGTGGATAGGAGTAGGTAGGTAGGTACTTATTATCATCTAATGTGCTAGCGACCTACTCATTACTCTACGTGTAACATTATATAACAAACAACCAGAAATAAACCTGTGGCATAAACAAGGCGGCTTATTGGTAAACACGCGAGATCATAGCTACAAACTTTATTATAAATTACTTTTAAAAACTGCAACGAAAGGAAATTATCCCAGTAGCGCTTTGATTAATAAATATATTGAGAATATTTTAACGGTGAAGGAAAACATCGTGAGGAAACCTGCACACGCCTGCGAAGAAACTCGAAGGTTGTGTGTGAAGTCGACCAACCCGCACTGGGCCCGCGTGGTCGACTAAGGCCTAATCGCCCTGATTCAGGGTAGGCTCGAGCCCCTCGGTGGGGACGTATATGAGCTGTAATGATGATGATTGAGAATATTAAGGTATCGAAAATTACATTGAGACATTGAAATCATGTAAAGAAATTAGTTTTTCAAATCACTCATATTAATTTTATTGTAATAAATAAAAAAAAAACAACTTACATATTATGATCGAATATACTTGTTCCACGAAAATGTTCTTTCACTAACAATCCATTTAACGTGTCACTTTTATTAGATTGTTTACTATCTAATTTTCAAAAAAGGAGCTATGGTTGAATGAAACAACTAAAATTAATTGAGTTATTTACGATTATATAAACGGTGGCGTCTAATCGCGCGTGCTGCCGATTACCAACTGCCGCGCCGTGGTTAGCAAAGTCAAATGATAACAGAGAGAACATTGCATTCGTTGGGAAGACTCTTTTGACATGTTCAAGTGGAAACATAAAGGCCATTGTTCAGTATCTGTGTAGTAACTATGCACTTTCTTTTATTGTTTTATTTGACATTGCTTTACTTTCTGAGTCAAACGAATTGAGCTTATCTTTATGGCACGCATGTATAAATTTACGTAAGGAACAACTTTCATCATTAAGGGGATTCTTATAATATACACTAGTGGATGCCCGCAGCTTCGCCCGCGCAGATCCCGAATTTTGCGGTTCCCTTGCGAATTTCCCAAAATCCTTTATTAGCGGATGCCTACGTCATAACATCTACCTGCATGCCAAATTTCAGCCCGATCCGTCCAGTGGTTTGGACTGTGCGTTGATAGATCACTATGTCAGTCAGTCACCTTTGAGTTATATATATTTAGACTAGCTTTTGGACATCGTTTTTATGACTTCGTTCGATCGGGAAATATGTCAGGATATGCTTATTAGTAAATCATGTCATTTCTCACCCCCTCAACCATCTCTGTGCAAAAAATCACACAATCCATTGTTCCGTTGCGATATTAAATAAAATAACCAAAAAAGAGTATATTTTCAGTTCTCTCAGGTTACGAAGTAACTAGTATCTCATCTGTGCCTCAGGAACTGTATCGGGCTACGCTATTTTCACGGGATAAAAAGTAGCCTATGTCCTTCATCGTGTCACAGGTTACCTACAAACATGCCAAATTTCATAAAGATTGGTCAAGGCGTTGAAGCGTGAAAAGGTAACAAACAAACAAACAAACGAACAAACAAACACATTTTCACATTTATAATATTAGTAAGGATTATCCTCTTAGGTCTAAATAACTAAGAAATGCGCAGCGTCAGTGGCTCAACCTGTAACGACTCGGTCCTCCTAACCAGAGGTGCCGGGTTCAAATCCGGAGGGCCAATGTACCACTGAGTTTTTCGAAACTTACGTACATAAACTCACCGATTGCTTTAACGGTGAAGGAAAACATCGTGAGGAAACCTGCACCCACCTGCGAAGAAACTTGAAGGTTGTGAGTGAAGTCGACCAACCCGCACTGGGCCCGCGTGGTCGACTAAGGCCCGATCGCCCTAATTCAGGGTAGGCTCGAGCCCCTCGGTGGGGGCGTATATGAGCTGATATGATGAACTAAGAAATGTCTAATTCAAATAGGCAATTTAGGTAGTCACCTAACAGTTGCAGTAATTGATGTGCGAATCAAGGGGCGTTCATCATCATCTTCGTCATATCAGCTGAAAGACGTCTATTGCTGAACAAAGGCCCTCCCAAGGATTTCCACAACGACCGCTCCTACGCTGCCCGTATCCAGCGGTTTTCCGCGACATTCATCAAGGTCGTCAGTCGACCGAGTAGGAAGCCTTCCTACGCTAGCGCTACGTCTTTCGCTGCGCGGTTGCCACTCGAGAACTTAATATTACTTTAAGGGTTGGTACATGCAATAAATATATATAAAATGATTATCTGCAATCAAAACGCAGTTATTCAACTGCCACGGTAACAAAGGCAAGAGTGACTCATTCCTTCTCGTACCTATCTTCTTTTTGAAATGTTTATCTTTCGAGAGAATAAAATTTAAGACTATTTTAATCTCAACACATCTTCAAGGTTGATTATTCTTTTTTACAGAAGCTGTCAAATCTCAACCCCTTAATTTTATCTTGAGTGAAATATTTATCGAATTTTAATGGAAATATATTTTCAGGAAAATATATTATTATGTTACCTACTCGCTTCGCTCTAGGTAAGATTAATAAATATGTTTAAGTGGTGAAATATTCATCATATCAACTGATATACGTCCACACCGAGGGGCTCGAGCCTACCCTGAATTAGGGCGATCAGGTCGACCACGCGGGCCCAGTGCGCGTTGGTCGACTTCACACACAACCTTCGAGTTTCTTCGCAGGCGTGTGCAGGTTTCCTCACGATGTTTTCCTTCACCGTTAAAGCAATCGGTAAGTATATGTAGGAACGTAAGTATGAAAAACTCATTGGTACATTGGCCGTCTAGATTTGAACCCCGTACCTCTGGCTAGAAAGGCCAAGTCGTTACCGGTTGAGACACCGACGTTTTTTTTAAGTTGATCGTACAAAGTTTATACTGAAACAAAAATTGGCATTGAATTACTCATGTTTGATAATACGCAAAGTTTCAGATGTTTTTGCAAATCTTTACCTACTTCCTTAACCTTTATTATTGTTTAGTTGACTTATATAAATAAATAAATAAATAAATATTCTGGGACAAATCACACATGGTCATCTGGCCCCAAAGTAGGATTCCCTGTGTTATGGGTTACCAGAGACTGATATAAATACGTATGTACGTTTTAAATACATACATATATAGATATAATTTAACACCCAGACACAGAGCAAACAAATCTGCTCATCACACAAATGCTTGCCCTGGGTGGGGATCGAACCCACGACTCTCGGATCAGTAGTCAAGGGCACTAACCACTGAGCCACCGAGTCAGTCATAATCATAACTGGATCATGACTGGATTGATGTACGTCGTAAATGTGTGGCTCCCGGATCAGCCCTATATGGCCTAGAATAGGCGCATCCCATCTCTTTCCGTGGGTGTCGTAACCAAGGACTTGGTAACAGATACATACAAACAACCTCTAACCCCAAACGCATATATTTACCACCTGCGTTCCATTCCGTCCGTTGTGGATAATAACAAACATGCATACAAACAACTCCAAACGCATATACCACCTCTGTTCCGTTTCGTCTGTCGTAGGTAAAAAAAACACAGATTTCGTGCCTTGCACGACTATCGAGCACATTGGAAATGAATCTATGGAATTCGAAAAAATATTGTGGCTAAGCGACGAGAAAGTCGGGATAAGGAAAAAGTTACAACATAAAACTACAACGTTGAATGGTATCTAAATCTAAATCTGAATCAAAATTTTCAAAAAGGTTAGGCTACGGGACAAACCCCTAACCCTATCGTCTTTATTTGAGGCTCAAATTGTAGCTGACTAAATTGTCCGGAGGAGTTTTTCTCAAATTTTTGAACCATTCTCCGTTTCCAAAATACCGAGCGCCAAATTCGAAAATTCGGAAAAACATATTTTTTTCACTATTTCGGCCATAACTTTTTGTTTTTGACTTTCTCAAATAATTCTTTTTGCACCTTACAGCTCTCGTGAAGCGTATTTTTTGAGCCCTTTTTGAATATCATATCTTCACAACTCTCCGAGATATATGGGGATCGCACTTTTTCGTGAAATCGGAGCCTACAATGGAGCGAACGAAAAACATTTCCAATGTCAAAACCATGGCGTGGGGCACTTCGTCGGAGAAAAAAGGGAGACCGCGAGTAGATAGGTAGTTAGACCCTATATCTAGGAAATAGCTTTAGGGTCTACTGAGCCTAAGTCCTGAGTGGCATTGCCTAATTATGAAGTGCAAGGTAATAGTAGTCAACCGTACTATAAATGAATTTCAATGTTATTTTTCACTATTGTAATGGAGTAATTATATATGATGAAGCAGGATGGGCCGTGGGCGTCATCATTTCGTTGTTTGGTTCATCTTCCGATCCGTTCACCATATTTTGGAAGTTCTTAGGTGCCTCAGGCGACAATAACAAACGCATTTGCACTTTTGATCAATGATTTAATCATCCAACACAGTTAATACAGGGCATCGTTTCTTAAAACACGTGTGCGGAAACAGACATAACGAATTATCGTCAGAGGCTTCGTATCCTGAGGATTCGCCCAAAGTCGAATTTCAAAAAATTTTACAATTTAAATGGATGGAGCACGAAACGCAGTGAATTCGACACGAGGCTAGCTTCTACGAGTGCAGTATCGATGTCAGACGGAAAGTGAGCGGCCCGAGCCCGGCACCTTTTTGGTAAACCCGGTTAGGTTGGCTAACCTGTCATGGCATACCAACATCACCAACTTTCAATTCTGTATTACCAATCTCGCATTGACTAAAACTTACTACCCAAGCTATATCTTTTTGGTACATGTCATCTTTGCTTTTAGTACGCAAGACTAATCATAGGTAGCGCTATTCGCTTAGAATAGAATACAGGTAACAGGTCATCTTGCCTTTAGACCCACTCGTTGAGAGACTTTACTGAGGCCATCGAGCATTATACTTAGGTCTTCCACGGTCTCAGTCATGACCACGATATCGTCAGCAAATCGGAGGTGGGTTATGTACTCGCAGTTGTTGAAATTGATGCCAAGTCTCCCCTAGTCCAGAAGCTTAAAAACATTTTCCACGACGGCGGTGAACAGTTTCGGAGACATAATGTCTCCCTGTCTCACCCCTCGCTGCAACTGGATACGTTTCGAGTTTTGGTCCTGGAGGCGAACCGACATGGTGGCGTTTTTATACAGACACTTCAACACCTCGATGTATCGATGGTCAATTTGGCACCGCTTATGGAAAGACTGTAGCACAACCCAGGTTTCGACTGAATTAAAGGCTTTCTCATAGTCCACAAACGCTAAGCATAGTGGCTGATTGTACTCTACAGTCTTCTGTATAATCTGCCGCAACGTATGTATGTGGTATATGGTACGAAAGCCTTTTCGGAAACCGGCTTATTCGGGAGGCTGGAAGTCGTTAAACCTGCGTGCGTGGAAAAATATGTGGAAAATCTATAAACTTTTTAAAAATCCAACTGCACATCTCAAGTTGGTCGGTTATTACTCCTAAACTAAGAAAGTCTTAGCCGTTATAGTTTTCCTTTTAAATTGATTGTATGTGTTAGGTACTATAAACTTTTTTTTTTGAGATGTCCTTAAATTGGGGTTTAGGTGTAGGGGGACACTTGACTGTAACAAAAATTAACACCTTAAAGCTTCATATTAACAAACGGAACCTTGGATAGTAAAATGGTTTTAGCAAACCAGCAGTGGTTTTCAACGATACCACACGATAGGGTGCATCAATAAAAACACCACCAAGACTTAAAAAAAATGAAGACTTTGTTTTACCACTTTGTCGGTGTGATTAATATGTATACCCATGCCAAATTACATCTTTCTAGTACTAATAATCTGTGGGCTAATCCGCGGACGGACGGACTGACACATGGACAGACAGCGAAGCTATAAAGGTTCCTCGTTAACTACGGAACCCTATAATTGTCTTCACCGCAGACTGGGCGATCAAAAACCAAGTTGGTGTTCTGTGAGCTGCGTAACAATAGTAAATATTTCGATAAATGCCGTATTTAAACACAGATGCATGTGTCATGCATGCAGTGACCTTAATGTACGTCAATGTTCGCAGGTGTAGTGAGCGCAACGAGGTCGACCGGTCAGTAAACGGTACCACAAGGTCACAGCGGAAAAACAAACGCTTTTTCCTGACTGTTGTGTGTTGCAGTGCAGCCAAAGTCTGCTTATCTTTGGTGTTGCCAGTGTCGTTCTGGCATCAGCGGGCACTGTGCACCCGTGTCCTAAGCGAGACGTGTCACCCTCCCCAAAGAAAGTTACCTTTTTCTCCGGTAGTTAGGCACTGCTTTGGGGAAGATTTTCCAGTTACCTTGTAGATTAGGTTGGAACACGCTGTCCAAAAGAGAAAAAACCTCCAGTGCTTTCTTTGCATTTAAAAAGAAAAATTGGTCTAAGAAAAATAAATAAAAATGTTAAAAAACTGAACAACTGTTCCCAAAGTACCTACGCTCAGTAACTAAAAAATCTGTGGCATCTACTTATGAAAGTGAACAACTTTCACTAAAGTACCTATCTATACTCAATAAGTAAAAAATGTGTCTTTTAAATATTATGAAACTGAACAACTGTCCCCAAAGAACCTATGCTCAGTAAGTAAAAAATCATGCTTCTACTTACGAAACTGAACAATTTTCCCAAGTACCTATGCTCAATAAGTAAAATAACTGTGGCTTCTACATATGAAACTGAACAACTTTCCCCAAAGATCCTATGCTCAATAAGTACAAAAACTGTGGCTTCTATTTATGAAACTGAACTACTTTCTGCAAAGTACATATGCTCAGTAAATAAAAAAACATAGGCTTACTTACGAAACTACCTTCATGGCTTGTGCCATTATGGTTAGTCCATTCGCTTCACACCAGGAGGTCGCGGGTTTGATTCCCGGCGGGGTCAGATTTGTAAGACTCGGTTTGGTTGTTGGTAGGGCATTTACATAGCCCGCCTATAGCTACCACCACTTATCTAAGTCTTGCCGCCAAACATCAGTGTTAACAGCATTGATGTGTTCCGGCTTAAAGATAAGATAGTCAGATCCCCATTGCGTTGGGGAATCTTGGTAAGCCCGCTTCCATCTTCGGCATCATCGTCACTTACCATCAGGTGAGATGATGCCAAGGGCTTACTAATAGTGAATAAGATAAAATAAGAAACTGAACCACTTTTCCCAAACTACCTAAGCTCAATAAGTAGAAAAAAAAACTGTGGCTTCTAATTATGAAACGAACTTCTTTCCTCAAAGTACCTATGCTCAGTAAATAAAAAAACTGTGGCTACTACTTATGAAACTGAACAACTTTCCCCAAAGTACCTATACTCAGTAAATAAAAAAGGCCTCTACATATGAAACTGAACAACTTTCCCCAAAGTATCTATGCTCATAAGTAAAAAATCTGCGAATTCTACTCATAAAACTGAACAACTTTCCTCCAAGTACCTATGCTTTATAAGTAAGGAAATGGCGAATCGACTGCTCTACTAGGTCGATAATTTTTCAGGGACTTGGATGATTAAATGTGGAGACCCTATGTACACAACACAGATTTGGTCGAACTTTCTTTAACGAAACGAAACTAACGAAACGATCGAGGATATTACAAAAGACATCAACGAGACGCGAAGGTTAAAGCCTTATAGAAAAGACATCTACGAGACATACAAAGTTAGTATAGACAAGAGATCATCGAGGATAGTGACTTGTAGCCTCTTTGGAATACTCCGGAATTATATGTAAAGAATGAGCAGGCTGCAGTGGCAATGGGGCTGGACACATTTGTCGTCAAACCGATAACCACGGACAAAGTGAGTTCTGAAATACAGACTGAGATAATACAAACTTTACTAAACTTTCAGTGACCCGACCTGCAGGGCCTGTGGTGAAGATATAGAATCAATGGAACACTTACTGTGTCACTGCGATGTCCTGGCTAGTAAGCGTATGTACCTCCTAGGTGATGGCTACCCAAAACCGGAGGACTACAAGCACCTTCCAATCACCGGAATTACTGCATCATCATCATCTTCGAGTGGGTTTGGGGTGCAAAGGCTATAAGGGTTGACATAAAAGATCCCACTGGGTCGAAGTGTCGCTGCAACTGCTACCCCCACTTACAAAGATAAGATAAGATAAACGTTCAGTGATACTGGCTGGCTCAGACCACATAGTAGTGACGCGTTATGGGATATATCAGCAATACTAGAGCGGCCTGCCCTGCCACCAGCTGCCAGTGTGCCGCCCCCCACATCTGTGTCGCCCGGGGCCATTGCCCCTTCTTCGGCCCTCCCCACGCTACGCCACTGCAGCAGTAGTGAAATGTACACATAATTTTCCCTCTCTTCTCTCAAAATACCTCAGCAACATGAGACTTTAGGTCAAAATGTCCTATTAAATTTTCGGTTTTTATTTGTATTTGGTTTGTACCTATATATGTCATCATCATATCAGCCGAAGGACGTCCACTGCTGGACATAGGCCTCCCCCAAGGATTTCCACGACGACGATATATGTATTCCGAAAAAAATGCATGTACATATATTGTTACTATGCCACAGAAGTTCGTAACCTTTTCAACATGATCATGGACTGAAACTAGGCTCATTGAAATGTCTGGCCGCGCGCACCAGGCATTTGTGATCTTTGGCGAGTATTCCTATAATAAAACCATTGCACAAACCATTAGATCAGTAGTCCAGTTTTTGGCAGTGCAAAGATTCTCACCAGCGATGGCGAATTTTAAATCTGTCACTGAGAAGCCCTTAACATACTTTTCGGTAGTTTTTATTATATATTGTAATTATAATTTTGGTTTTATAAAGGATGTATTTCATAGAAAAATAACTATAATCGTCATCAATTCATCATAGAAAGACGTCCACTGCTAGACAAAGGCCTTCCCCAAGGATTTTTACAACGACCGGTCCCGCACGCTGGATGCTGCTTTGCCTTCACCAAGTCGTCGTTCTACTGAGTTTCCACTCATCTGCCTAAGCTACGTCTTCCGGTGCGCGGTCGCCATTCGAGAAGTTGACTGACCCAACGGCTCATTTAAAAACTATCTGTGTATTTAAACGTGCGTAATCGCTTATTTAGTACGGGAAAGCTAATTGTCACCTTGGAAATTTCGTGTATGAAAAAAAAAATTAATAAAGTCTACAAAAATGATGATTTTTTAATAATACCTACACAAATAATTTCTTTGAATTTTGTGAGACGTAAAAAGTGCACACATTTCGAATTTAGAAGCATAATCCGCAGTCACACCAACTTGCCGCACCGTGTGACGACAGATCGGTCGACCATTAATCTACTAAATCCTCCGAAAAAATAAAGCGGAATACGTTTGCGAACGAAGCTGCTGCAAAGTCATATAATAGAAGACAATCTAACTAAAAATAAATCATTTCTTAAAAAAATTGTATTAGTGGTTATTTGTCTCTGGAAAATGTTTCTTAAATATGTCACCGGGATATTGTGATATTACAATCTTTATAGTAAGATATAACGGTTAATTGTGAATCGGATCACAATATCACGGCCTAGTCGGCCTATTCTTGTACCTCCGAATAAACCCAGGGAGAGGGGAGGGAGTAAACCTCGCCTCGCGAGACTCTTTGACTGTTAATCAATCAAACCTGACCGAACCTCCGAACCTAACATCGCTCGCGAGCTCATTTATTTAGTGTTTTTTACTTCGCTTAGTATTGTTGTAATGTCACTAGTGAGTTTACAATGTCACGATGATATCAGCTCATATAAGTCCCCACCGAGGTGCTTGAGCCTACCCTGAATGAGGGCGATCGGGCCTTAGTCGACCACGCGGGCCCAGTGCGGGTTGGTAGTAGTAGATGTGGTGGTAGATAGTAGTTTTTCGTAATTTTCAGACACGAGCGGTTTTCTTAAGAGACACATTCCTGGTGCCACCCTGATGAAGTTGCGAACAGTCCCTAGGAATTAGTATTTATACAAAGTGTAGGACCCGATAATTGAGTCTTCTACTCATCATGCTGAAGAAACAAGAACGAACTCATAGTCTTTAAAGTCAAATCATGAAAAAATATTAAACGCTGAATCATAATCATCATCATCATCATGTCAGCCGTAAGGCGTCCACTGCTAGACCTAAGCCCTCCCCCAAGGATTTCCACAACGACCGCATCATACAATAAAAGAATTAATTAAAAATTAAAAACCCGACTGATTAAAACTGTTAAGTAACCTCATTTTTTGACAGACGGGTAGAAATGTTTCCTATGTCCACTCACGGAATCTACACGCATCTAACGACACCTCGCACTTCAATATCAATATTCAATATCAATTTAGCTGTTTAGGCTATAGATCGATTAGTATTAAGAGGTCAACATTTTTTTTGCAACTTGATTAACGGTCTCTTGTGAAAAGTTGTTCAGTATGATGAGTGAAAGCCCTAATTAGTGGGTCACCAATTTTGTGCCACACGCACCCGGCACGCGATTTAATTCAACAAATATTTAGCCTACAAAAGAAAAACGAAAATTTTAAGAAAGTAGAGATTTATTTTTCGACATAGTCTCCTTTCAATTCAATACACTTCTCCCAGCGATGCTCCAACTTTTTTAACCCGTCCAAAAAATACGATTTCCCGAGGTCTTCAAAATAGGTCTCTGTGGCGGCGAGACCTCATCGTTCGACCCAAATCTTTTGCAGTCAAGTGACTTTTTCAGATTTGGGAACAAGAAGAAGTCACAGGGAGCCAAATCTGGAGAATACGGTGGATGGGTCAGCAATTCGTAGCGCAATTCGATCAATTTGGCCATGACGACGGCGGAGGTGTGAGCTGGCGCGTTGTCGTGGTGGAACAGCACTTTTTTCTTTGCCAAATGGGGCCGTTTTTTTTTCAATTCGGCGTCGAATCGGCCCAATAAGTCGGAATAGTAGAGCCCCGTGATTGTTTTACCTTTCTCGAGGTAATCGATGTAGATCACACATTGTGAGTCCCAAGAAACACTGGCCATCACCTTTCCCGCCGATTGAACAGTCTTCGCCTTCTTTGGAGCTCGTTCGCCGGGTAAAGTCCACCGTTTCGACTGTTCCTTGGTCTCTGGTGTGTACCAGTGAACCCATGTTTCGTCGACGGTCACAAAACGACGCAAGAACTCCGCCGGATTGCGTTGAAACATGTCGCCGATGTGGTCTCACGGTTGCACTTGTTGTCTGGTGTGAGCAAACGCAGCACCCATCGCGCCGATAACTTTTTCATACCCAGTTCTTCGTGCAGAATATGATGCACTGTCACTTCTGCGATGCCTACAGCCTCAGCTATATCGCGAATCTTCAATGGCCGGTCTGCCAACACGAGATCGTGGATTTTTTTTACGTTTTCCTCCGTAGTAGCCGTTTTCGGTGCACCTGGGCGTGGCTTATCAAAAACCGACGTACGGCCATGAGCAAACTCTTTGAACCAATTTTTGACGGTCGCCATCAAAGGAGAAGAGTCACCGTCCACAGTATCCAAGCGCTCTTTGATTTCGCTTTTCGTTTTCCCTTCCAAAAACAAGAATCTAATCACTGAACGATATTGCTATTTTTCCATTTTTGTAAAACCGACCGACACGCTCGCTTCCAAAGGCTGTCAAAACAAAACAAATGGAGGGAAAAGATTGAAAACTTCTTAGTAGACTTCAAAAAGTATTTACTGCACGATAGTAAAACTCTTTTGTAACAACAGCGCCATCGGGCGGCGAGGCTAAGTACTAATTGAATGCCCGACGCAGACATTTTTAACCGATTTCAAAAAAGAAGGAAGTTGTCATTCGACTGTATGTTTTTAGGGTTTCGTACCTCAGAAGAAAAAAATGGAACCATTATAGGATCATTTGCGTCTCTGTCTGTCCGTCTGTCACAGCCAATTTGCTCCGAAACTAATGGACAGTTTGTGTTAAAAGGTACACATATGTAAGTCGGTGACCTAAAGACGGACGTGTAACGTGAATAAATGAATTTAAAACATGGGGGCCACTTTTGGGGGGTAAATAAGAAAAATTTAAAAAGTTTTGCAAACTATATCATGTGCGAAGGGGCTTGTAAAAATCTTTAATTATTTTTATTTTTTTAAAATAAATTGTTTTAAAGTTAAATATGAAAATAGTCGAAAAGTGACCGACTTTTCGTAAAATCAGCCAGTTAATCAACCAATTTTGTATGAGAAGTGCAAAAATTTTTTTCGAGAATTCAATAAAGGTTCCTTGGAGAAAGTTGTTCAATATGATGAATAGAAACCTCAGTTTAAGTTTCCGGGAGTGATTTTTTACAACCTCTATAGTTCTTTACCTAAAGATTACAGGAAAACCTTTAAAGTCTATGGAATTTAAAGTAATATAGGTTTCTCAAGCAATCATCTCCGCGCGAGTTTAACTCGCACTTGCCCCGTTTTTGTGAGTATAATATTATAGGATTAGGCTATTTCTTCGCGGATTGTGAACCGATTTCGATGATTCTTTTTTTTAGTTTATGGATTACGCTTCCAGGTAGGTTTCATACTAAGTTTTATTAATTAGTTCAATACTTCACCAGGAAATTAACAAAAGAAACGAATGAAGCAATTTACTTGGTTGTTGTTGCGATTTAACGTGTTCATATATTCCATTGTGTTCTAATGTAGATATTGGAAAGCAATGAAAACGTTTATGGCCTGGGAGACGTTATTCACACAATAAAATTCGTGCAAAGTAAAATACACCTTATGTAGGGTTGTCCAAAAACCGTCCAAGTGCGAGTCGGATTTGCACACCAAAAATTCTGTACCACCACATCTTTAAACAACGTACATTATAAATGAGAAAGTTTGCGTGTCTTTCTGTGTTTGTTACCTCTTTACGCCTAAACGGCTTGACAGATTTGGATGAAATTTAATAGGTAGACAGATTAGAACTTGAATTAAAATAAAAGCTAATTTTTAATGCGAACGAAGTCACGGACAACAGCTAGTTTCTAATATAAAAGATATCGACAAGATGGACAGAAATAAGTGGTTTTCTTTCATTCAGTTCGAATTTCTTAGCGTAAGTCACTCACACTTGGACGGTTAAGTAAGTGGGTGGGTATCTACCTAGTTTTTTTTTATTTTTTTATTCTCTATTGGTAAGCCTTTCACCAAAAATAACTATAACCTTCTGAAATTTGTTAATGTATTGGCACTGTATTATCTACACATTACCTACTCGTAAGTAGGATTAGGACAAAGTAAAGGACAAAGTAAGAAATGTCTGCCATACTTATAATAGTACAGTACTATACATTGTGACTTCGGTATACATACATCACGGTCGATGCTTTAATTGCAAATGTAAGTTTGTAATCACAAAAAACCGGCCAAGTGCGAGTTGAACTCGTGTGGAGAGGGTTCCGTACAATGCCAAAGTCAAATAAAAATATCACATTTGAAATGCTCACAGTAAGACGCGGGTTAACTACTACTAGCGCTATCTAGTGGTGTTTTAGTGAACTATTTTCCGTAAGTAAACGTAATATATTGAGTTTACCACTTTATTTTCAATTGATAGAATTCTTGTAGGGTTTCCTGTAATCTAAAAATATTTTGTACGTTTTTGAAAATTGTAGGCTCAGTAGTTTTGTGTACCAGGGGGGGAGGAGGAATGGTCAATTTTCTGAATGGTCTTTTATATTTTTTTTTATATATTATATAGTAAATTGTTCTATTTTCAATATTGTTGCATATGTTTGCTTTGCACAGCCCATACTTTAATTTAATTGTATCCATTCTCTGGGTTGCCTGGAAGAAATTGCTTTAAGCAATAAGGCCGCCTACATTGTACAATTTAAAAATTTTCTATTTATTCTGTACTTGTATTTTGTATATTTTGTAATTGTACAATAAAGCATATTTGATTGATTGATTTTCGTCTTCTTTCATGAATATAATTAAATCTTTTTATTTCATAATAATAACAACAATATATTTGAGATCCTCATAATAAGCCCTTTCATTTGATAAATGACACAGTAAGGTTTGCAAAACTTTTTTTAATTTCCTAATTTATCCCCCGAAAATGAAACTTATTTTCCATCTGCACACAATCTGTGTTTAGGTCATATGATTACACCATCCTACCAAATTTCACCTGATTTGGTACAGTAGATTCGGAGCAAATTGGCTGTGACAGACGGACGGACAGACAGACAGATGCACGAGTGATCCTATAAGGTTTCCGTTTTGTTTGTACGGAACGCTTAAAATATTTTTTGTGTTAAAACTATAAATTAACGACTTTCGTATTTTTCGGCAGGGCAGTACCGGTCTTCGTGGAAATCTTTTGTCCAGCAGTGGACGTCATTCGGCTGATATGATGATGATGGATTTGTCCCTTACTTGTGCTGTGAGAACTTGCTTCTTGCAAAATTTCATAATTTTAGGTAAAAGGGAGGTACCTACCGAACCTACTTCAAAGGTTTTGAAGAGTCAGTTTGTGAGTATCAAAATAATGGTCGAGAATGTGATTGCGTAGACTAAGCAGCTTAAATTTTGTACACCTACTAAGGACAGTATAGATCTCGGTAATTAATTGATATTAATTTTAACTTGATACCTACCTATACCCATTCCTGAAAAGGACAGACATAACGTTAGACAAACAGACAGACAACAAAGTGATCCTATGTTTCAGTTTTTACATTTTGAGGTACAGAACTCCCTTTCAAGAGCATTGGCAATATGTTTGCCAGGGATGCTGTGTCAATATTGACCTGTATGGAACTCGAATAAGGTTCAATGTTCTCATAATCGCCGTAGTTGCGTTGCTCGTGAAAGGGTTAAACATGTAAAATTATCGTTAAATTAGGTATTTTAGAAAAAAAAATATCCAAGTGGTGTACTCAAAAAGAACAATAATGTGGCAACAAAAGAAAGAACTCTTCATACAAATCGATAAGCTGATTGATCAACTTTGGGCATTTTTGTATGAAGCTTCTAATTTTTTTGAGAATTGATTATGGGTTCCTTGTGGGAAAGTTGTACAGTACGAAGAGTAGACAGATAGATAAGGGTTTATTTAGGCTTTTACACAGCACACACAATACAGGTTTTTTTTTATGTAGACGGATCCTACATCAATTTTGTCACACCCCGTATATTTCGATGGCGGATGGCATACATACGAATCAAAATAATACATTAGCTAATGATTAATGGGTTTGTGAGAAGGTGAGTGGTGGGCAAGCTGCAAGCAGCTCGCGAGCCAAGAGTTTACTCCAGCTCCCTCGGGAAGTATATCGAGCTATTCTGATTAGCAGTCTATGTCACTTCTCACCCCCTTACCTATTTATAAGCAAAACAGGACGTCAACACATTGCTCTGTTGCGAAGCCGACGTGCGCGAGTCCGGAAATGAATTTTCCTTAGATCCCTCGGGAAGTTTCTAACGTAATGCTAACTAGTAGTCTGTCATTTTCCACCCCTTTGTACAAAAATCACTACAATGCGCTAAAGAAATCATCCAAAAGAGAGTTTTTTTCCAGTCCCCTCAGGACTTTTAAAGGACTATGCTATTTTCACGGAATAAAAAGTAGCCTTTACTAACTGCATGCCAAATTTCGTCAAGATTGAGGTATTAAAGCCTGAAGAGATAACAAACGAAGAAAATAACACATTTTCACATTTATATACAGAATACATAAAAAAAAACATTCAAATCGTTAAAATAATTCATACCGTGTAAAAAAGTAAATGCCCGCCCGTTCGTTGACCCTTGAGGCAAAAGGCATAAAAAAGAACTGGGAATACGAGGAAATCAGAAGGACAGGTATGTAGGTATTGGGAGTTAGTTATTTATGTTATGATATGATACAAGGGTGGCAAAAAGGTAATTAACAAACGAGTGACATTAGTAAGCCTGAGCCGCAGGCGAGGGTTAACCATTGTCGCTAGTTTGTCATTTACCTTTTACACCCATGTATCATACAACGTTTTTCAATACAGTTGTGAGAAAACAGGTAAAATTAGAAACGACCGTAACAGAAAAACAAAACGCATGGGTACATACCTATCAAGGTTTCGGTAACCAAAGTTCATTTTACGACGTGACTTGTGGCTCATTTTAAATGTCCGGGGGAGTAGGTAATCTTACTTTGTTTTTTCTATACATACGTATAAATATATTTTTTACAACATACATGCACATCACATCAGCTCATATACGTCCCCATCGAGGGGCTCGAGCCTACTCTGAATTAGGGCGATCGGGCCTTAGTTAGCTAGGCCTAAATTCGAAATCACATTTATACATGCCAGGATTCGAACCACGACCTCCCGGACTTTAGACGTTCCATTTTCAAATCACTTTACGGCACACTATGCTTGAATTGTAAAGAGAACTTTACAGTTTAAGCTGTGCAAAACTCCTTGGTGAAATGATAAGAAAACTGTTTACTGTAAAAAAAACAATGGAAATGTCGGCATTTCGTTTTATTTATCTTATTCAATGATAGAAAACTTTTTACTGAAAAAAAATATAGAAATTGCGGTATTTCACTTCTTTTGATGCTTGTGCACAAAACGCTCCACGCTTTTTTCACAATAATACTAGTATTTTTCGTTCATTATTGTTTTCAGCTTATATTAAGAATTATTTTTCACTTTGTAGTTTGGTGTGCTCTAAAAAAGTGTTTTTTTATATTTTTTTAAACTATATTTATTTATTAGTCACACCGGCAGGCGAACGAATTTGCAGTGTGCTATATCTGACTACCGATTTTCGTTTTGGTAATTTCTAGCTTATATAAGGTCTAACAAAATTAGCTGAAACTATTTTAACTGGTGCTTCTACCCATGAACCTAAACAACTTTCCCCATGAAACCCATAGTCAAATCTCGAAAAAAATTTTGAACTTCCCATATTAAGTTGTCTGATCAGCTGATCGAGTTAGTATGGGAGAGCCAAACTTTTTTTTGCGATTTGACTATGGGTTCCATGGGGAAAGTTGTTCAGTTTCGTGGGTAGAAGTACCAGTTAAAATAGTTTCAGCTAATTTTGTTACACCTTATATGTATAAAGAAGAAGTTTTTTTTGTTAAATTTAGATTTTTATATATTTTCTCTGTGTTATTTACTGGATAAAATTTCACTCGTGATTTTTTTTAACACGCTGTAGGTATATTGAAAAATTAATGAAGCGAGGTATAAATTCCTGTTTTGGTTTAATAAAGTAATATTAGCATAATAACATTTTCATGAAACACACATTTAGTATGTATTTCTTACCATTACGTATGACTAGAATTTTTTTTCGAAAAGCAAGTCGTCAGCAACCCTAATCTGCCAGCGGCCGGGGGCTGAAGCAAGTGATTCGATTACTGGCATGATTGGCGCTCGCTCGGCTATACAGACAGTTTACGAAGGATTTACAACTCATTCAACACCCTTTCTTACGTACGTAGCTACGTCGATATTTAATATGCCGAATCAGCAAATATATACGACTAGCTGTTTCCCGCGACTTCACCCGCTTGGACGTTTCTATGACTTTTAGAGGGCGCGCAGTGGGTGGAAAAAAGTAGCCTATGTGTTAATCCAGGTCCTAATGTTCTAATGACATAATCTGGTTAATATAAAGGATTTAGTTTTGACGTTATTAACTAATTATTGTTTATTTCTTGATTCTTCACAAATGACATTGTTATTATTATTTTATGACTATCAGAAAGTAATTTGCACCTATTTTGAATAAATATATTGAATTGAATTGAATAATCTGTCTACCTACCAAATTTCAGCCAGATCCGTTCAGTAGTTTCTACGTGAAAGAGTAACAAACATACATCCATATATTCTTACAAACTTTCGCGTTTATAATATTAGTAAGGTATGATATTCGTAACTTGTTTGTTTGTTCCCTCAAACGTATTCAATATTTTAACATGACTTTTTAACATGATTGCACTATACTAAAAAAAATCCAGAATCAAAAATATAGTAAGTGAACATTATCATCAGTTAGTAATTTCGTAAACGAAATAGTTAAGTAAACAAAATTTTTCATAGTAAGCCACGTAAATCTTCTACGGCATAATTTATCAGTTACGAGCTTCTACCAAATATAGGTAATAAATAGACCGGCCCTATCCATACATTAATCTCATAAAAAATGATTCAAACACAATTGCATGCAAACACTGCATACTCACATCACTATAGTCTACCGAGTCTCGTACAAATGTTAACAATGACAGCCATAGAGAGACGTAATCGGAGTGTAGCACGAATTAGATAATGGAATAAATATAATGTAACTGCATAATAAACATTCAGTCCGCAAAACAACTACTTGAGCGGCAAGATTTCATGATTGAGCGGCAGAAAAACATGTCTATAAGCAGCAACTCAACACTGTAGGAAGAGTGTGGTACGGGGAGTTCTAAATGGAAGCGGGAGCGAGCGAAGCGAGCTCGGACTTGCGGAGCACCCCGACTCTGATCCGTTAGGTTCGGAGACTGTGCGGGGAGGCGAGCTAAGCTCGCCTCCCCGCACAGTCGTAGTGTTAGGTTTAACATGAGAACACAGCAGTAGGAGCCCCGAAGGGGCTCCGTCGACCACTCAACACTGTAGGAAGAGTGTAGTACGGGGATGTTTAAAATAATTACAGCCATCCAGAATGACATAAATTGCTGATTGATTTTGAAATGTTTGCTGACCATGAGTTGCTGACCAATTAGCTATTTCTGCTCACCGATTATATTTTTCTGCTCACAGAAATAACAATACTATGCTAACCATTTAATTGACACCCTTAGATAATTTTCACAAATTTGACCTCCAACCTATTTGGGGAATATAGGAGTGGGCGTTGATTCAACAAACTATTTTTATCAACTGTTTTTTTTACTGTCAACGAGTTATTCGTTTTCTCTTTACGGTAAAACCAGTTGAATTCGTCAACTAATTGAATCCGTCAACGAAGGTTCAATAAATGAATGATCAACGAAAGAAATACATTGTCAGTAGTTTGGTCGTTATTCGTCAACGCTTCTGTTTATTCGTTGTCGTTTATTCAAACTAGTTCAAAACGTCAACTGGTTTTTCAACTAGTTAATCGACTTCCGTTAAGGTTTTCGTTCCGTTTGACGTAAAAACCGTCAATGACCCACCGCTAAGGGATATCGATCGACTAAGACGAAATGAGCAACTACGCTCGTTCTGTAGGCATCAAAACCGCTGTTCACGTAGGCTGGTCCATAGCTGTTATATTGGTCGAAGGTTGCAAGTAAAGAAATCCATATTAAAAACTAAAATAACATCAAAAAACCTAAAACCTCTTAGGTACTAGCTTTAATTTGAAAATAGTTTTTAAGCTCAAAAATGCCAAATGCTCAGTGTGTCAAATGTGAATATGAATGCACGTTTCGAAATTCAAAAAAAGTGAGCACAGTAATGGCACAGTATGTCCTATGATTCTATTGAAAACCAAAGAGGATCCTGGGACCTTGATCCCACCTCCAAAGTTCAACATCAAATCAACTTCCAAATACAAAAAGGACTTATTGTCACCGGCAATAGGTACAGTTTCATACCAAATTTCAGATCAATCAGACTTCTGGAAGAGGATAATATTATAATAGGATATTATATTATTATACATATATATTATAAAAAGCGTCGGTGGCTCAACCGGTAACGACTCGGTCCATCTAACCAGAGGTACCGGGTTCAAATCTGGACGGCCAATGTACCAATGAGTTTTTCAAAAAACTTACGTACATATACTTACCGATTGCTTTAACGGTGAAGGAAAAACATCGTGAGGAAACCTGCACACGCCTGCGAAGAAACACGAAGGTTGTGTGTGAAGTCGACCAACCCGCACTGGGCCCGCGTGGTCGACTAAGGCCTTATCGCCCTGATTCAGGGTAGGCTCGAGCCCCTCGGTGGGGACGTATATGAGCTGTTATAATAAAATAATAATTATATTATAAAATAATAGATTATGTAAATGTCAAAGATATATATGTTGATTCTATAACAAATACCATTACCTGAGACTGTAATCTGAATCATGACATTATTTGTAATATACAGTATTTTCTTTTTGTTTTGACTATTTAAAAGTGTGTGTAAACACCTATTTGAAATAAATTGTTTTGAATTGAATTGCTCTAAAATCGTTTGCAATATTTGACCTAAACAAACAAATTAACATACAAACATCGCAAATTAAACAAAAGCTTGTAATGTAGGGTAGATCGGTAAATAAAAAGTTGAATAAAATGCGAAATCTACCTGGCTCCATCGTAAACCAAGCCATGTGACTTGGTAACGCTCCACGTGCCACGTGCCTATTGTTTACAAATCATATCTGCTGCTACTACAAACGCATGTACAGAGGCCAGTACATCAAGCTATACACTTTGGACTTTGTACAGTTCTTATGCCGTGTGCGTATGGATCAGAATCGCACTACGAGTGTCTAGCTTGATGTGCTGGCCTTTGTACTTAAGCGACTTTGCCTATCTGTGATACATTATTAAAAGGGAAGGAGGTTCTCAAGTCAACTCGTATTTTTTTATTTGTGTGATCGATCACGCATAACATTCTACAGAGTTTTTTAATTGATAGGTCACACACCTACGGTAGTACTAATATAATATATATACAGGGTGTAACAAAATCGGTGTAAGACCCGTTAACTGGGGGTTCTACTCATCATACTGAAAAACTTTCCCCAAAGAGCCCAAAGTCAATTCTCAAAAAAAAAATTGGACCCTCCATACTAAAATGCACAAAATTAGTCGATCAGCTGATCGATTTGTATGAAATGAAAATTTTTTTTTTGCTATTTCATCAAAGTCGTAGAACAAAAGTTTGGTTAGTATGATGAGTAGAAGCCCCAGTTAACGGGACCTACACCAATTTTATTACACCTGTATACTTTGCCTACGGGTTGGTCCCATATAATCTTTTTCAAAATACGTTTAATATGTTTTTTTAATTAATAAAAACGTTGCGATGGAAGTCGGTTTTTAACGTATAGCGTTTCCAATCTATGATACTTGTTCACACTCTAAATATATTTAAGTAACGGGTGCTCTTACGTATTTGTAAAAACATGTAGACTACAAACTTTTTCCAGAACCCTAAAACCGAAATTTTGACGTTTAAACTGGTTTTCAGTTATAATGTTCAGTTAAACGGTTAACGGGTTTAGTCAAATAAACAGGTTACAATAGGAATGTACCTACTTTTTTTTTTGATTTCATTGAGGTTACATGATACTTGTATAAATCAAACTCCCTTGGTAGGTATCTATCTCTAACTAGTATAGGCAATTATCGCACTAATACCAGACTAATACTATAAAGACGAAAGTTTGTGAATGTGTAAGTTTGTTACTTCTTCACGCAAAAACTACTGAACGAATCTGGCTGAAATTTGGTAGGCAGACAGATTAGGACCTGGATTAACACATAGGCTACTTTTTTTACGCTCGCACACTGCGCACCCTCGAAAAGTCATAGAAACGTTGTCCACGCGGGTGATGTCGCGGGAAACAGCTAGTTTTAAAATAAAAACACAATAATCATTTATTGAAATTATAAAACATCTGAAGGAACGCAAAAACAGTCTAGTATTTCATACTTACATTACAGCTGAAGTCACGTTAAATCGATACCACCTTTGTTTTGGTTTCAAAGACCCAGTTTTGTCAAAAATCTTAAAGATTGACGACGAGACTAATTTAGAGCTTTTAGACTGTAAAAACACAATAATATCACACCGATTTATTGTTACAGGTGGTTCTTTGTTAGAATGGTTTCTTATTGGTGTCGTTTTAGGTTATGTTAGTGTGCATAGGAGCCGCGCGCGGCGCTGCTGCGACCGCCGATGGGCGACTGACTCACGAAGTAGCGAGCCCAACTGACTTGCGAGGGCGGGCGGGCGGCTATTCTCAACCCGGCTCCAACTCATGACCGCCGCATTGCCGAAATTTTAAATAAAACACGCGATCCCAACTCGAGCGTGAAAGCAAGCGAGACAACTGCACGAAGCAAAGAAAACGGGAACCAATTAAACTCGTCGTGAACTTGTCTCTCAGACGGTTCAAAGGTCACTTTTTGTTTAGCTTAATCTTATTGAACTATGATCTGTTTCATATGTACGTTTATCCGACGCTCTTACGGGAAAGGAAAACATCGTGAGGAAACCTGCACACGCCTGCGAAAAAACTCGAAGGTTGTGTGAGAAGTCGACCAACCCGCACTGGGCCCGCGTGGTCGACTAAGGCCCGATTGCCCTAAGGCTCGAGCCTCTCGGTGGGGACGTATATAAGCCGATATGGTAATGATTTGTTTAGGTGGATTAAGGGATTAGGTATGTAGTTTTTTTTTTGGTGGTACCTAACAAGTACTTATTATTATTTAAAAATGGATACTTTTACAATTCTCTAAGAAAAAAATGGTTTCATATATAAAACAAAAATATTTCAATTTAAACTTCAAAACTTCTTGGAGTGGTCAGTTGCTCGTGTTTGATTCCAGAATTTTGGTACTTACCATATCAAAAATAGTTTTCCATACAAACTAATATATATATTTTTTAACTTTAAACATTTGAGCAAAAAACGAAACAAAACTGTAGTAAGTGTAGGTATGTTTTTATAAGAAAAAATGTATTGTTACAAAAATATTGAGATTATTTATTTTTTACAGTAATTTTAAAATGCTCTTTTTATATTTATGTTATGCTAGTATAATTAAATAATTAATCATACACTTGCTACAACTTCGTGTTATATTTATATAAAAAATATACAAATAATTACAAATAACAGAAATTTACATAGTATTTTTACATCGGTCCCGAACTAGGCACAGACTGTATCTTGGGCACCAAAAATAAATTAGATATACTACTGTTTGTTCAACTTACTATTTTTAAAATACTTAATTTAACCAAGATAAATTTTCACATTATCTACAAAGTGTACACTATCATATAAAACAACCGGCCAATTTATTTTCCGGAAATTTGAGTTATTATATTAGTTACTATGGAACTGGAAGAAGTATTTGTAAGGGAACATTATGCTGTTCATATTTTTTTCCAAAAATAAGTAAGTTCATAAATGAACCCTTATCAGTAAAAAAAAACAATATTCCTGTACAAAGTTCACGAAAAGTAGATCCCCAAAGATAAGTAAGTTCATAAATTCACCCTTATCAGTAAAAATATGACACCTCGCGCAGTAGTGGTAGGTAGTTTTTCAACCGACTTCAAAAAGGAGGAGGTTCTCAATTCTACTGTATGTTTTTTTTTGTATGTTTGTTACGCGATATCTCCGCCGTTTGTGAACCGATTTTCAAAATTCTTTTTTTATTCGAAAGAGTATACTCCCGAGGGGGTCCCATTGTCACCAAGTCAGGATCTGATGATGTGATCCCAGGTAAATCGAGGGCAACGCTCAAATTTTATAGGCACGTGTTACGTGATTCATATGTTTTCTAAAGCTATTAACGTATTTGAGTCTGGAAGTCATCATTTCATGTTGATAAGCTCATGAAGGAAGGTACAACTCCTTAACGGTTAGGAGTTGGAGGATAATTCTTTCAATATTATACATAGATCGATACGTAGGTATGCATAGACCGATAGTTGTATTCTTTCAGGTTATTCAGAGAAGCTGATGATGGAAGATTTAACTCCTGAACTTTCATGCTGCTGAGATGATGATGGAAGGCACAGGAATCTGTATCTGTTATGTGAAACACATGAATTATGATTTGATAATTCATATTGGCGAGTAGGTGATTAGGTTTAACGTTGTTAGATATATAGCATTATCACTAAAAATAAACAAAATAAAAATAAAAGTTTAAAAAACTAAAATCCGACTTCAAAATTAAATTCACTCAAAAGTATAAAATAATATTATTATACTTAAATACATAACATTAACCAATAATAACGAAATCAAAGGTGGGTACGAATTAAATTAGGGGCTTAAATTTTTTTTTGAGTTCGGTGTCAGCAAACCATCGAATCTAAATCATTTGATACGTAAGTATAATTGTGTGCTGGTACCGACCTCAAAAAAAAATATAAGCCCCTAATTTAATTCGTACCCACCTTTGATTTCGTTATTATTAATTAATGTTATGTATTTAAGTATAAAAATATTATTTCATACTTTTGAGTGAATTTAATTTTGAAGTCGGTTTTTAGTTTTTTAAACTTTTATGTTGTGTCTAAAAGTGCTATTTTGACGGCGACTGCAGACCACAGGCCAGCTTCATGCGGCCGGTGACACTACTAGCCTATTATATAGGGTGACCTTAAATTAGTTCTTGATAGCAAAGGATATGAATGTACTCGTGATTACAAACAACTTTCCCATAGAAACTATATGTCGAATCAGAAAAAAATTTTAGGTCCTCGGTACATAACAAGTTATCAAATCGACAAAAATGTATGAAGGACCAAATATTTTTTTTCATATTTGACATATAGTTTCTATGGGAAAGTTGTTTGTAATCACGAGTACATTCATATCCTTTGCTATCAAGAACTAATTTAAGGTCACCCTATACAAGGTGTAACATAAAGGTGTGGTGATACTTTAAGGTGGGCTTGTACCCATCAAACTGAACAACTTTCTCCATGGAACCCATAGTCATATCGCAAAAAAAAATTTGGCTCTCCCATACTAACTCGATCAGCTGATCAGCCAACTTAGTATGGGAAGTTCAATTTTTTTTTTGCGATTTGACTATGGGTTCCATGGAGAAAGTTGTTCAGTTTGATGGGTACAAGCCCACCTTAAAGTATCACCACACCTTTATGTTACACCCTGTATATACTTTGCTACTGGCTTGTATGAATTAAATATAAAAATAATTCCGTGCGTGGCGGCACTGGCGCTGCGGTCGGCAGTACAAGTAGTGTTGCCGGCCGCATGAAGCTGCGGCACACCCTGGACACTTTATACAATGGGCCAGAAATGACATTTCAAAAAACTAATGACGGAACAAACAAAATGGCGGCGAAATCCTGTACGTTCGACAATTAAACTATAACAAATCTGTATCAATCTGGGTGACGAGAGGGTGAGGTCGGAATCTAGAGAGGGGCAAGGAGTGTCCATACTGTATGTTAGTATTAATATATAATATATCCTTTGGCTGCGGTCTGCGATAGCCATCGGATTATCACATTTAATAATAATAAACACATTAAAACATTTAATTTAATTGTACATTATATACAGGATTTAAAAAAAATGGTGTAGGACCCGTTTACTGGGGCTTCTTATCATTATACTGAACACCTTTCCTTTTACGATTCTGATAGGTCAACTTTGATTCTGATAGGAAACGTTTGGGAGCAGCCGCGACACGAGACGCGCGACAAAGAAATTTTTGAAATGTCAAAGTTTTCTGGGGGGATATGACACCCATATCTCTTCCCTGTCTACGCCCCTGCTGCTGAAGATATCCAGCACATCTTCAGCGTTCATCACAAAGGCAATATCGATATGCCAAATAGAGACAGACTAAGCTTTTTGTACTTTTTCAACATCCTTACTAATAATATTATAAATGTGAAAATGTGTTTGTTTGTTTGTTACCTTTTTACGCTTCAACGCCTTGACCAATCTTAATGAAATTTGGCATGCAGGTAGCCTGTATCACAAGGAAGGACACAGGGTACTTTTTATCCCGTGAAAATAGCATAGCCCGATGCAGTTCCTGAGGGAACTGAAAATATATTCTTTTTTGGTTAATTTCTTTAACATCGCAACAGAACAATGGATTGTGTGATTTTTGCACAGAGATGGTTGAGGGGGGGAAATGACATGATTTACTAATAAGCATATCCTGATATAGTTCCCGAGGAATATGCACCCTCTAAGACGGTCATAAAAACGATGTCCACGCGGGCGAAGCCGCGGGCAAAATCTAGTGTTAAATAATATAACATTAGTTTTTTTGAGTACACAATAGTAACAAGTTGCAATTCGCAAAATATCAAACAATTAACATCTACAAATTGAAACCTTTTGTCCGTCTTTGGCGTGCGATGCATCCCTCATCCCCTTCCACACTAGCTTATTATTATCGGCAAACATGTTGAAAAAGTCAAAAAAGCTTAGTCTGTCTCTATTTGGCATGTCGATATTGCCTTTGTAATGAACGCTGAAGACGTGCTGGATATCTTCAGCAGCAGGGGCGTAGACAGGGGGAAGATATGGGTGGCATATCCCCCCAGAAAACTTTGACATTTCAAAAATTTCTTTGTCGCGCGTCTCGTGTCGTGTTGGTAACGTTTTGTTCTCCAGCTCCTTGTTTTATTTAAGCACGTGCCCCTGTGCACCCCCTGTCCGCCCTTGTCTCCATGTGAACTGGCCTACTCTTTGGCAAAAGCATTTTACCATATATGTATAACAAATACAATATTTTTAAATCTTTCTACTTTAGAGAACAAGCTTTTATTACACTTCGCGGTGAGTTTATTTATTGTAGGGTTAAAATCTACTAGGTATAATCGATATTAGAGCGATTTTCGATTGAGGCTTCGACCCAATTCAAACTAAGGAATGGAATCAAGGTCTCAGAATCGTCTATTGTAATATATCAATAGGATGGAACAATGTGCTCGTCTTTTTGAATTTGGAAACATGTATTATAACGGCCGACCAAAAAATATACTACCACACATGAATGACATCCTGATAATGGCCGGGCAGATAATTCTTGTAATGGACTTGAAATAATATTACTTCACTGAAACAGAAGTTTCTATGTACCATTTTTTTAAATTTATTATTTATCGTGTCAAATTGTTTTTATCTTCGAATGACATTAGTTATTTTATATTAATAATTTAATTGTGACATATTAATAAGTTCTTAAGACACTGCGGTATTTGGGACGTGAAGATAATGTCATATGACCAGGTCTTCGACCAGTGTGTGTTGCAAGTGATGACATACGGAACTGAGACATGATCGCTTACTGTGGGCCTCATAAGAAGGCTCAAGGTCACCCTAAGTGCAATGAAGCGTGCTATGCTCGGAGTTTCTCTGCGTGATCGAATCAGAAACCAGGAGGTCCGTAGGAGAACCAAAGTAACCGACATAGCTCTCAGAATTGCAAAATTTAATGTGGCAGTGGGCGTGGCACAAAGCTGGTGGAACGGTTAGCCGTTGGGGTTGTCAAGTTCTCGAGTGGCGACCGATGACCTGGTGAAGGTCGCGGGAAGCCACGGGATACGGGTAGCGTAGAACCTATGTCCAGCAGTGGACGTCGTTCGGCTGATATGATGATGATAATAATAACTAAATATCGTGAGCAAAGGACGCTGTTTCCTATCGAAAGCAAAATTTAATGAACATTTTCTAACCAGTATGCAGCCATACGATGAGTATATTGTGACATTAATTACTATTATTTTAAATTATTTTTAATTTAAATTATGAGTTAAAATTTGACTTTAAACAAATATAAAATTTCACATAGGAAAATGTGTAATTGTAAAGTACTAATGTAGAATAATTATTTTTCACTTTGTCTTTACACCTTTTATGAGCTGCGCTATTTAGCTTGAAAAATACTTACCTACAAGAACTCTTAAAATACCTATTCTACTATGCTATAGGCTAATCATGTGCAATCAATAATGAAGTAAGTCAATATTCATAAGTATGTATTGGTACGTATATCTATCCAAAAACATTACCCCACAGGAACTATTTGTAATAGGTATAGATATTTTACACTGCACGCTGTTTGCTCACTTTTGCTTTGCACAATTCGGAAAATTGGTAAGTTAGTACCTACTTACTCGTATTAGTAATTACATAGCAATAAAAGCAAGTTATTGCTACTTTTCCTCATTTTACATTTCTACTGCTATAATTATAATCTGAGTGTACGGCAGTGCGCCATGCCAAGTTCCAGCAAACACGTGAGGTATTTTACACGCAGCCTTTCAGTTGATTTTTCACAACTCATATCTCTCGTGGTATCAATTATTAAGCTTTGAAATTTGATATACATATTCTCTACACATTATACCAGTCACTGAAAAATTCAAAATGCTATGTGAAAACCGCGAAGAGAAAGACAACTTTAAAATCTGCAATTTTGTAACTGACTCACCGAGTGATCATCAAAATAAATGAAGCACTTTCATTCTAGCTGGAAACCGGAAGTTTTGTATGTTGATAGGAGTGATGTTTAAATAAAAGTACCTTAAAATGGAGTAGCTTTAGTTTTCCACTTTATTTTTTCAAATTACATACCACTAATTAGCACTGTCAGATTACCGAAAGGCATTCTTATTGAGATTAGATTGTACTGTATTGAAAGAAAGTTGGACACGGATGGGACTTATTTGTTTAGTATGATGAGTTTGGTGATATATGGGACAAAAAAAGGTCTGATTTTTAACACATGCTCTGTTGGATGTTGAGTCTTCTATATTTTTCCTGTGTTCAAACCTACATTGCTTTGTCCAGATTAACAAACCTTCAGGGTGTTCATCTGATCAATATATATTGATGTCAGGTGAAAGCTATTGACAGTGTTATTGCGGAATTTAACCGATTACATCTTTATATAGACCGGATTTGTCGTTTATAATTATTACTAAAATCTTGGCATCTAAAGACCATAGACCGTATTTGAGGTTCAGGAGCTGTAGTTGACAAAATTCAAATATTACCATCGAATTTCTTATCAAACCAGGAACCTTATTATAGACGTAAACGATCGGTACACGTAGTATATGACTGATATTAGTGACTAGGACCCTGCCCAGTGCCCACGGTTTACCTTCCAGACCTTAGCTAACACTAGCTAATAATCCTTTCGCCTCAAATAAACGTCTACACAAACTGACCTGACTAGATATATTGTAGATCTATTATTATATAAAAATCCCAATAAAAAAATCATTGAAAAGAGAGACAAGTTTCCAAATAAACTGCCCGTAAAAGTAATGATATTTACTTTGTGGTCAAGTACCCACCTATTCCTACACCAATTCCTTTTTTTGTGAAGTTTTTGCTGCTTTCATTTACCTACCCTACTAGTCTTAAATTAAGCCAGTTTAAATTAAATAATTTTATATAAAATATGACCAATGTTCGTACACTCGTGTGAACAAAAGCCTAGGTAATCTTGCTAAACGGCTTCTAAAACTGGTTAAATATGTATAGAGTAATTATTCCTCTTTCATTTCTTTCCTCATGTTTTCATTACCTACTACTCTAAAATTTAACCAGTTTTAGAGGCTCCCGACCCATAGAAGCCGTTTAACAAGATTACCTAGGCTTTTGTTAACACGAGTGTACGAACATGGTTCTTGTGAAATTTATGATATTTACATTGCGACAAGTCAAACCCTTTTTATCAACTATTGATATAAAGGGTTTGACTTGGTCGCAATGTAAATATCATTACTTTCATAAGCAGATTTTTTTTGAAAAGAAGCTCGACCTTCTTTTCAATGAGAATTTTTCGAGAGATTTCAAAAATGGTGACAAATCACGCGGTGACTACGTTCTCAATTCTCTTGATAGAGATTCGTTTTGTGAATTGCCATTTGAAGAACTTGGGTGAACTTAAAGACGAGACCTTTCTGGATGGGTCTTTGGGGATAACGGGTGGAGAGGTGACGGAGCTAAGGTTGTTTTCTCACAACGTTCTCTTTCTCAACATGGGGATGTGCGCGGGGACAATCCTCAACTTCAAGACTGTACTCACGGCTGCACATTGTTTCGATCTCAACGAAAATCTTGCAGAGATGCGGGTGTTCTCTAGTAGGTATCTACGGCTACTTTGTGATTTGTGATAGTAAATTAGTGAATTGAATTTGATATTTGAAAGGTGAGAATATGTAGCAATGGACCTCAAAGAAAATACTCGGGAAACAAGTTTTAAAAATGTGTAGTGGTCGTCCTATTCCAGTCGTGCAAAGGGCCTTCGCGGAGGGCTTAAAGGGCTTTAGGGAGGGGCGTCGCTCCGATGACATTTTAAGGTGGCTTAGCTGCCAAAGCTTAAGGGGAGTTTAGTGGGTAGTGTGATCTTGGGCCTGTGCATGTTTATTTATATATACCTTATGTATATAATGGGTATGAATAATGAATGCATATAGGTGAAGGGCTGTGAGTCCCACATAACCAGTACAGCCGGCTGTATTGGTATGCGTAAATGCATTCTCCTCCTTCCCTCCTCCGCAGTCCGAGGGAGAAAAAAAAAGTCGACAACATCCATCCGTCATGCGCCTCGCATTTCGTATTGTTCCAGCATAACCCAGCTGGCCGCAGTTCGTCCTCGGCAGTGCGCTGCTACGTGTAGAATAGGTGGCCTGGCCTGGCTCTCTACTTCCTCCTGGGTTTCACATGAACGCAATCTTGGTGGTGTTGTTTTCTTTTCAGCACAATGTGTGCCTCATCTACTCCCATTTGCGTTGAACAATTTCTCCTTTGATTTGGTGACATCGCTTCACTGACCTCCCTTATACAGCGTACTTGTATAACGGAGGTCAGTGCATCGCTTCCATAAATATCTACCTTACTTCATTCTTTGCTACCAATTAAGTGGAATATTTTTTGTTGATATGTGTATGCCCGACTAAAACAGACGGTGAAAGCTTCTCAAGAAAGTATGCACAGCGTGGCTGTACAATTTATAAACTTTTCGGAGATTTAGTATTATTTTCGGAGGTTGTATTACTATCCATTTGCAAATTTTTATCAAGCCCGATACTCGTATATTGAGAGGCTCGAGCCTACCCTGAATTAGGGCGATCGGGCCTTAGTCGACCACGCGGCCCGGTGCGGGTTGGTCGACTTGGCGTAATGGCAAGGGCCGCTACCTCCTCTCCGAGAGGTCATGGTTCGAATCCTGCCACGTACCAATGTGTTTTCGAATTCCGATTTCATATGTACGTTTATCCGACGCTCTTACGGTGAAGGAAAACATCGTGAGGCAACCTGCACACGCCTGCTGAGAAACTCGAAGGTGGTGTGTGAAGTCGAACAACCCGCACTGGGCCCGGCGCGTGGTCTACTAAGGCCCGGTCGCCCTAATTCAGGGTAGGCTCGAGCCCCTCGGTGGGGACGTACGAGCTCTGATTTGATATTTTTTTTAAAATTAAGGCTCTTTTGTTTGAAGAAACTCTTTTAAATTTTATGGTGTACTACATTATTCTTATTATTATTCTTTTATTGTTATTATTCTTTATACTTCATACTTTAATATACTTCATTATTCCAGAAGAAATCGAAACAAGGTACCTCTTATATAAATCCAGGTTTTTGATTCTATTTATAAAAAAACGGCTCCAACGATTTTGATGAAACTTTGTGAATACGTAGGAATTTTAAAGACCTACCACATTAGGCAGTTTATTATCAATATACAAGAATAAGGTACTTCTCATTTAAACCCATGATAATTGTAAACTTTTCGTCAAGTCTGATATAACTTTGCAACTAAGTAAGTAGGTAAACGTAATATTTTTTATAGATAGATAGATAATTCATTTCATCATTGACAGTTTACAAGGAATAAAGTATTAAGGTAGATACTAATACGCTTATTTTAACTACGCAAAAACAGAGATTAAAATAAATGACGTAATAAAACAAAATTAAAAACTAAGTTAAAACACAAACAGGTCGAACGAAGCACTGCCAATGAAACGGCACTGACTCAGCATAAATGTTGTGGATTGTGTTCCCACAGCTCCACAACGCTAATATTCTGTCAGTGCAAGTGGTTGCACCTCGTGCAGTCATTTCATCACACCTTGAAGTTGTTAATTTATACTTGCATATGCTCGACTTAAAAAGAATGTACAGCATGGCTGTACAATTTAAGTATTTCCTTTAGAGTTACGGAACCCTAAATATGCGGAAACAATTTGAACCAGTAAATGAAATGTACATATTAGTTACTATAGGTACTTAACTATTGAAGTAACGAAACTGTTTCACATGTTCCCAGATTCCCGTTACGTTTTTGATCGCTCAGCAAATGAACACGAAGTTTGGGACTTCATGAAACACGAAGAGTACAACATTTTTGGCCCGTTCTCAAATGACATCGCCGTTATCATCATCCATGATACATTCCAGTACGGCCCCACAGTCCAGAAAGCGTTCCTTTGTACCACCAAACAGTGGATGAATGAAAATGAAAGATCTTTCTATGCCGCGGGATGGGGAGAAACTGAAGTAAGTTTTCATGTTGTTTTTTAAAAAAAATATATATATAATTGAGTGCGTTTGACTGACATCATCATCATCATATCAGCCGAAAATCGTCCACTGCTGGACAAAGGCCTCCCTCAAGGATTTCCACGACGACCGGTCCTGCGCTGCCCGCATCCATCGGCTTCCCGCGATCTTCAATAGGTCGTCGATCTACCGCGTGGGAGGCCTGCCTACGCTGCTTTTGACGTTTGACTGAGCGGCATTTTTTTTTTCTTATCTGTGGTTTCACTACATCTCACCTGATGGTAAGTGACGATGTAGTCGAGGATGGTACACGTAAACTCAAATAATGCGTATCACCTTGAAAATCCCCAAATTAGTTGGGAAACACAGACGCAGGCAAAGAGTTCCACTCCATCGCTGTCCGCATAATAAATGAGGAAGCGTAACGCTTCGTGCGTATAGGCTGAATATCAACGACATAGGGGTGGAACTTCACCCTGCGTCTCGTTGACCGAAGGTGAATGGAGCTGGGGGAATGAAGTCCTGCAGTTCTTGTACACACTCTCCGAAATGAATTCGATAGAATACCGAAAGACAGGCAACTTTGCGGCGATGCTCAAGGCTTTGGAGCCTGTTTGATACAAGTTCCTCGTCGCCAATGAGTCTCCGGGCGTGTCGGTCGATGGTGTCCAAGGTATTCAGCTGATAGCGGGCTGATCCATCCCATAGGTGAGAACAGTACAAGATCGGATTTTATGATAAATAAAACTCTTCTAAATAAGAATTTTTAAAGAGCGTCGATGGCGTAACGACTAGGGCCGCTACCTCCTGTCTGGGAGGTCATGGTTTGAATCCTGCCACGTGCCAATGTGTTTTCGAATTTAAATTTAATATGTACGTTTATCCGACGCTCCTACGGTGAAATGGGCTCACGAGTTCGACTAAGGCCCGTTCACCCTAATTCAGACTAGGCCGAGAGCCTTTTGAAGTGGACGTACGAGTATATGAGCTGATATGATAAAACTAGAGTTTAAAACAAACATGATTTTTACTGTTCTGTACATCTGATGAAAAAAAGTCTGTCCGTCCAAAAAGAAAAAACAAAATAAAATAAAGAGACTGAAAATCTGGACGAAAGAAGATACAATTTGGTATCCATATATGTCGCCGAGATATTGTCAAAACCGCGATATTACAATCTCACTACACTAAATTCAGTTAGATTATACTTCTTCTGCGAAGTATTCTGCTACCCAGGGGGTGGGGGGAGCTGTTCAATCATTCAAACCTGACCGAACCTAACATCGCTCGCTTCCCTCGCTCATTTATTTAATGTCACTAGTGGCATTACATTGACACTAGTGAAATGGTAAGCAGTATGTTACGGTTTACTATCTTTCGACAGTTCACAATCTCGCGAGATAGATCCCGTTAGATTATAATCTAACGGGACATATACAGTGTGATAGGGGTGAGTCTTCTAGGTAGTAGGTACGTGTAATTTTATTAATTAAATACCCCCATTTAAGGGGTTTATTACAAAATTTATTTTGACGTGAATACGTCTTTAAAATTACCTCCATAGGGATGCAATCCAAAAAAACGAATGATAACAAAATCGGGGGATACAGTTTAGTGTTGTAGCTACATATCTATTATCTCCATCCAAATTTCGTTTACACCACTTGATAGCTAAAGAATCAAAGAATTTATTACGCTAAGTAAGGACTGTAACACATCGCGCGCGGGGGAGGGGGCAGCCCCGCCATTTTGAAGGTCATTTTGCTGCGTATCGAGATTTCCATTTAGTATAACTTTCAACTCGGTGAAGCTACGACGTTCATTCAAGTTTCAATCGTCAGCTCTCGTCAAAATCTATCGATTATATTATATTATCTATGATTATGACATACATAAATAATAATATTTTATATAGAAACTACATATTACCCGTTACGAGACGTATTCACGTTAAAACCAACGGCCGTGTGCCCCGACAAAGCCCCACCCGTTTTTTTACAAGTTTAATATTAGCTTGCCGTGTTAGTTAGTTTGTCTGTTATAGTTAGTTTAGGACAAATCTTGGAAGATAAATTAGAACCATTTAGCGGTTCCCGATTGAGCTGAAATTTATTATGGTACGAAACCCTCTCCATGCAAGTTCGACTCGCACTTGGCCAGTTTTAGTATAGTTATAGCCTTTCTATAAAATTCCATTTAGATTTCTTGTAATTAGCCACTGTACTGAAAGATGTAATTTATTTAATTAATTTAAGGAAATTGTTCCAGTACAATGGTAAAGCATCACAGCAGGGTCTTCTGAAGACCACGCTGAGGTTCATATCGCAGACTGAATGCGAACGGATTGGCAATTTTACGTTGCACCCCGGAACTTTCTGCCTCTTCGGCGATGGCGAGCGGGACACCTGCCGCGGGGACTCCGGGGGCGCTATCATTTGGAAAGGGTGAATTTGCATTCTGTCATTTATCATCATTATCAGTACCGACGACCTGGTGAAGATCTCGGAAAGCCGATGGATGCGGGCAGCGCAGGACCGGTCGTCGTGGAAATCCTTGGGAGAGGCCTTTGTCCAGCAGTGGACGATTTTCGGCTGATATGATGATGATGATGACCAGTGCCCTCAATTCGGGGCAAAAGTCTCAAAGTAACACCATAAATAAAGCATTATTAATTCGCTGAATTAGCTGCACCTTTAACAATTGCCGCTCGCTGCTGCCGGCTCGCGTCAAACGGTTGCGTCAAAGGGGCCGCCCTGAGTTCAACCGTGGCACCGCCGCCTAAGTTACACCAGCACGGGGTCGCGCGAGTCTTGTTCAGTCTTTGATTAATAATGTAGGCGAGGATTCTGAAGATACTTCGTGAAACTGTGATGATGATAAATTATAATAAAAAAACACATTTTTTTTGATAAAATTTGTTTTGTCCTCCTACACATTTCCAGAACTCCGTTCGGGTGTACTGCAGCTAATTTCCCGAAAGTACTTTAAGTAACCCGTGTAGGGAAAGGAAAACTCCAAATCATACCAGACCTGAGGTCTCCGTTGAGCGCAAGTAAGGTTCAACCTGAAACACTAACTTTCTAGGTCGATTGACCTGTTGGTTCAGTGGTAGCGCTCCTATCTGCTGGGCCGAGAGTCGTGGGTTCGATCACCACCTAGGGTATAAACTCTTTTGACAAACAGGTTTTTTGCTGTGTGTCAAGGTGTTCAATATGTATGCATAATCAGTCTCTGGGAATGGGAATTGTAGGTACAATGGGAATAGTAAAAAGAATCCTAGTTTGGGGCCTGATGACCGCCCCCACGGAGTAATGGTTAGTCCATTTGCTTTACACCAGGAGGTCGCGGGTTAGATTCCCGGTCAATTTATAAGACTCGGTTTGGTTGGTGTTAGGGCATTTTCTAAGCCCACCTGGGTAGCTACCGCCATCTTATCTAAGTCTTGCCGCCAAGTATCAGTGATCTGTATGGATGTACTCCGCCTTGAAGATAAGTAGCCAATTCTCCATTGTGTTGGAGAATCTTGGTAAGCCCGCTTCCAGCTTCGGCATCATCGTGGCTTAATATTAGGTGAGATGATGCCAACGGCTTATCAACTGGGGATAAAAAAATGACCGTGTATTATTTGTGATTGTAATATAAGGTTTAACAAAATTAGCTGAAACCATTTTACTGGTGCTTCTACCCATGAAACTGAACAACTTTCCCCATGGAACCCATAGTCAAATCGCAAAAAAAAAATTGGCTCTCCCATACTAACTCGATCAGCTGATTAGCCAACTTAGTATGGGAAGTTCAAAACTTTTTTTTGAGAATTGATTATGGGTTTCATGGGGAAAGTTGTTCAGTTTCATGGGTAGAAGCACCAGTTAAAATAGTGAAATTAGAGAGGACGTGTACAAAGGTGGACTTATCTCTATAAGAAGTCTCTTCCATCCAACCTTATCGGGTGTTAAGACTAAAGTATGGAAGGCAAACCTGTGTGTACTTAATAATCATATAAACTAAATAAATTTATAGTATATTTAATACATAATTAAAATTATAATAATTATTGTTCTTATTAAAAATAAATATTATACAAATAAACTTACATATTCTGTATGGAAAGATGATGCTATAAAAAGTTAATAGAGGGGCAGTCGCAAATTATGTTTGCGCAACTTATTTAAAAATAATTATTAAAATGCGGCAGCAAGTAACTAGTATCTCATCTGTGGCGGCGGTTTTCTGCAACCAAATTGGCTCCGCACTTATAGTTTGTTCGCTTAATGAGCTGCACCTTTGATAAATGCCGTTCGTCGCTGCCGGCTCGTGTCATTTAGTAGCGGCACGATTGAACTCAGGGCGGCCCCTTTGCTGAAGTGTTTGACGCGAGCCATCAAAGGTGCAGATAATTCAGCAAACGAACTTTATAGTCATTTCTGCAGGTTCAGCCAGTTAGGCCGGGAGGGTAACGCAGGCCCTGGGCAGTCCTGTGTTTCCTCAGCTGTGTCCTGGGCTGCGCTGTGTCTATGAAGAGGACAATTCTTCAGCGAAACTAATAGTCAGTTATGCTGAAGAATTGTCCTCTTCACAGACACAGTCAGTTTCGCTGAAGAATTGTCCTCTTCACAGACACAGTCAGTTTCGCTGAAGAATTGTCCTCTTCACAGACACAGTCAGTTTCGCTGAAGAATTGCCCTCTTCACAGACACTGCGCAGCCTGGTACATAGTTGAGGAAACTCTTCTTGAGGAAACGAAAGAGGAAAATTCTTCAGCGAAACTGACTATCTTCTACTATAGACGCCACAGCCACAGGCCGATGATGATAGAACACGAAAAGATGTTAGTGTGTTATTTTATACACGTACTAGTTTTGCTAGCTAAGACTGACGTCTTGTTTGTTATGACCTTACTAGCAGTGCATTTATAAATGTGTTTGTTTTTAGGATGGTAGTCGGCATAGTATCGCACGGCAGCGGCTGCGCTAACAACTTCCCGTCCATGTACACCAACGTGCCCCTCTACATCAGCTGGATCGAGGCAACGGTCCTCAAACTTCATCGCAAGTTCTGCAACTTTCACAGAAACATTAAAATAACAAATTCCATGCTATGTCGGTGGTAGCTGTAAGCTTATTTGTATCATAAATTCTGTATCTGTAATATTTTTAAATAAAAAAATTGGTTGTCTGTAAAGTCGGTTTACGGACGATAGTTTAACGTGACAACGTCATAACGTAACGGGACAATGAGCGTAACGGGACATTGAGTCATCCTTTTTCGTGCGTGCAGGCGGCGTCCATCGATTTATTAGACTTTGTCACGTCAAAAATCCGATCACGGTTTCGACGTAATATAAGAGTTGATTTGTAATTCAAAAGACAAAGATCGTTAAGAGTTTTCGAAAAACCCAAAGACTTTTAGGTACAACCTGTTATTTGAAAATATATTAAATTATTTCGTATTTTTCTCAGCAAGAAAGGGTTTTCATTTGATGCCCATATCATAATATGCGATGTCGCTTTTATTCACGTTACACGCGCCTACTTACGTCTTTGGGTCACCAGTGTGAGCAAATTGGCTGTGACCGACGGACGGACAGACATACGAGGGATCCCGTTCCGTTTTTACCTTTTGAAGTACGGAACTCTAAAAACCTATATTTAAGGCTACAAAAAATGAAGGAATTGCAATATGCAGATTATTTTTCAAGACTCTACAGGCAAGGATGAGACCAATTTAGATAATTGTCGAAAAACTTTACACTTTTAGGTACATGTTTTAAATTAATAATTATAATTAATTCGTACATTTTTAGCCAACCCATACCCATATCATGGGCGTGATAAAAAAACTGGTCTGCCGTCATTGGAGTGACGTCATTGGAATTACGTCATTTAGTAACAATGCATACTTCTCCAAACTCAAAGTGTATGCAAAATTTCAGCTCAATTCGAAACCGGCAAGTGGTTCTAATTTAGCTTCAAGATTTGTCACAGACAGACTAACTCACTAACTAACCCGGCAAGCTAATATAAAGTTTATAATAACTAAAAGGGCAAGCTAATATTACAAAGCTTGTAAAAATAGATATCGCAGCTTATGTAGGTTTTGTAGTAACTACGTGCACACATCAACTTTGCCTAGGGATATTTAACTTTTACCCAATTTTCTGAAAATCTATAAATAGAAATCATTTCTTATTTTTTATTTTATTTACAAAAGACTAAAAAATAAGTCAGGAATAACAAAATGCGGCATTTCGTTCGATTTAATAATCAGTATTTCCACCCTATAAGTTAATTTTTGGCAAATTTAGCATCGGTTTTTCATGCTTAAAATCAGGTTATTCAAGTCTTGCTGGGGTATTAGGGTCCAGGTCAAATCTACTCTTTTGTCGTCAAGTTTAGAAAAAAACTGTTTCCATAGCTCTTCTTTGTAACATGTCCCACGCATATTTAATGGGATTTATGTCAGAGGACTGTGCAGTGCAAGCCAGTCTATAATAATATCATGTTCCCGAAGAGCAGTTGATTGATACCAGCTGTGCCGAATGTGCGGGGCCATTATGGTTCATAAGTTGTCAATGCTTTTAAGAACTGATAGACCAAAAAGAAGTTCCATACAATTGTATTTTTTTAAATGCAATTATTTTTGGAATTCCGGGCCCATTTGCACTCTGTTTGGTATAATTACAGGTTCCACTACCTCATTGCGGTATTTTAACGCACTCATGTTCCCTCTGATCCAAATGAGATCGGTTCGCGCGCCCATACGAATTCCAGCCCATACAATGATCGTCCCGCTTTGATACGAATGCACCTCCTGCGGGTGTTGGAGATGACTTTGCCTTTCTGGAGCTTGCCAAAGTCGTAATATTCATAAATCAAACCAAAAGACTCGTCAGAAAAGAGCACCATCGATCATTGTTCGTCAGTCCATACCAAATGTTTTTGCGCCCACAAAAGTCTAAGCCAACGATTGTCACGCCGTAAAGCTGGAACTCGAAGTGGTCTGCTAGAATGAAGACCAACTTCATGCAATCTTCTTCGAACAGTTTGATCGCGTACTAACAACTTGTAGTTGGTACCATTTGCATAGCCGTAATGATGGGTTGTCTTCTGGCGATATTCCTTAGAAACCGATCCCGTCTAAGAGTGGTGACACGACTTCTGCCAGACTACCGTTCCGCGTCATTTCGTCAACCTGGAGATAACGTTTTGGTTGCTTTCTAAAGCGTCAACAACCACTTCCTGGCGTGCACCAGCTTTCAACACCCCTATAGCTTTAATCTTTTCTTCTCTAGTTAAATGTCGACGAGCCATAAGGATAAAAACAACTCACTATCACTTTAAATAAAAAAAAAATGAGAGAATTTCTTCTAATTACATAGGATTTATTTGATGACGAAACTTGTCTGAAATCTGACCATTTTTTTAAATAAATAATTTCCATTCAAAATAGATGATCCCTAACCTAGTCAAATCATATGCTAATTTTATGTCTATCAAACACCCACTAGCTTCTTAGCTTCTAGCTTCTTGGTACCCAAAATACGTGAACTGGTTGAGATAGATCAGTTGGTTGATGGTGAATGTACTTACAATCCGTGGATGACAGAACTTTGGGATTTTCCCTACTCTCAAAACAGGATGTTTTTCTGTCAGATAACGACTGTAACACACACATTATATTAGTCATGTGAATTCCCGAACTAAAAATATGTAAACATAAAACTTTTTAGATAAGAGTGGTCAGCATAGGTACATCGCATTTATTAAGGAAAACCACACTTCAATAACAAGATATAAATAGCTTACGTGGACATTTGATAGTTGTTTGAAAAATGGTCTTAAAAATATGCAATTTAAAAGTAAAAAGGACCCTAGGTCAGTCGGGCCAATGGAGAAAGAAAAGTTAAGCGAGAGAGAGGACCTACTTGGAATCTGAAGATTGTCTGAAAATTTCATCGAAATCGGTCCAGCCGTTTTGGAGTCTATAAGGAACATTTTTTTTTCCTTCACATAGCACAACAGAGATAGACTGGATTCAAGTGCTAATAACTACAGCCTCCCTGATATAATACAAGGATTTGAATGTAAATCACATGTTAAACGCTCATAAGAATTAGAAATGATTTGAACGATTAAAAATTATTCAAAATGATTACAAATCAAATCATTTTTAATCCTTTTTAATGATTTTGTTTAATCAGGGCTGTGATTAAAATAACTAAAAAAGAGATTATAAGGTTTTCTTATTTGTTTACTTAGCTTAAGTAATAAAAATATGTATCGTTTATTTAAGTAAATAAACTTTAAACAAAAAAAAATGTTCTGAGGACAGGTTATAGCGGTGAATACTTATAACCTGTTTTGTCCGTTAAATTTGGAACCATATTAAAATAAATAAACTCATGTGAGTCCAACTATGTAACTTAATTAATTAATTCATTAACTTTAATTATCTTAACGTTAGTTAAAAGACACTATAATATTAAGAAATTATAAAGTCACAATTTTATGTCTATCAAACACCCACTAGCTTCTTAAATTAGATAACTTTTGAAGGAGTCGACTTAGCAAAAAATCATCTCAGAGCTTTTTTGTAGATCGTTAAATTCCCTACAAAAATAAGTATTTGTCGTCACTAGAGGATTATTTGTTTAAATGCATTAAAAATCCAAACAAAATAAAAATAACATTCCTGTGTTATTTAAATGGGAAATCAAAAATTATGAATCGTCACCTGTTAATATTAAAATTAAGAGCTCATACGTTACCAGAATTTTTTATTCGTCATTTCGGACGATATTTTCATGGTATCTAAGGAAAAAAAAATTAAAATTTTTTTTTGGCGCACCCTACTAAATATGAAAGTGAGAAGCCAGTGCTGTCGTTAGCTGGTAAAGATATTGAGTAAGTTAGTATTCTCAAGAACCTGGAAGCTATTATCGATCCGACTCTGCAATGATCTGAGAACAACCGGACTATACGCTGTTATCGCCGATTCCGGGTACATCAATGTACAAGAGCTCTTTTCTTGTCCTTGGAGTTGCTTTCTGGAACTTTGTGCCACCTGCTGTTTCAACTGCTGCTTCCCTGGATGAATTCAAGACGATGCTACAACCACTTACTTGCTATTGAGCAAGCTAAGTCGCGAGTGCATAGTTTCTGGTGTGTGATGTGCTGGTAGGGCTGTCAAGTGTTATATGATACAATACTTTTTGTAAATCGTTTTGTTTCTGTTTTTTTAAATGCCATGAGTTTTATATTATTTTTGTCTTTATTTAAAAAAAAAAGGTTGAGCTAAAGCTTTTGTATTTTGTAATGATAAAGCCTACTCGAGGGTAAGCAGGCTAAAATCTTAAAATATTAAAAATTTTAAATACAGAACATAATTATAAAAAGCGTCTGATTATGGAATCTATGTAAATGGAGAGGCATCAAGATTTAATTAATAAAAGGAAAGATACAGAAACCATAGATAAGATCTACCATGATTTAATTAAATTAAAATAATCTTTAAAAAGTACCGTTGTTACACTTTCTTGGTTAATTAGTTGGAAATTTAAATTTGCGTTTGTATTCATGTAATTTCAAAATTTGTAATTGTAAGTGTCTTTTAAACTTTATGATTATATTTATGTAGTTCAAAATTGACAACCCTGGTTATCTGGGTAGGTGATTTGAATGACTGACTGTATAATTTGTAATATTACCAACTGTACATAAGACCAGTGTTAGCACACGGTTTTGGCTGTCAGTTGACCAATAATAAGATTTATGAACGCATTGTTCATGTGACTTTATAATTTCTTAATATTATAGTGTTTTTTAACTAACGTTAAGATAATTAAAGTTAATGAATTAATTAATTAAGTTACATAGTTGGACTCACATGAGTTTATTTATTTTAATATGGTTCCAAATTTAACGGACAAAACAGGTTATAAGTATTCACCGCTATAACCTGTCCTCATAACATTTTTTTTTGTTTAAAGTTTATTTACTTAAATAAACGATACATATTTTTATTACTTAAGCTAAGTAAACAAATAAGAAAACCTTATAATCTCTTTTTTAGTTATTTTAATCACAGCCCTGATTAAACAAAATCATTAAAAAGGATTAAAAATGATTTGATTTGTAATCATTTTGAATAATTTTTAATCGTTCAAATCATTTCTAATTCTTATGAGCGTTTAACATGTGATTTACATTCAAATCCTTTTATTATATCAGGGAGGCTGTAGTTATTAGCACTTGAATCCAGTCTATCTCTGTGCTATGTGAAGGAAAAAAAAATGTTCCTTATAGACTCCAAAACGGCTGGACCGATTTCGATGAAATTTTCAGACAATCTTCAGATTCCAAGTAGGTCCTCTCTCTCTCTTATCTTTTATTTCTCCATTGGCCCGACTGACCTAGGGTGCACGGAGAAAAAAATATCGTCAGAATAACTATTCAAAGTTTATAGTTAAATTAGTTAAAAGACGTATCGTTAATATAGCCAACTGTTTCGTCAAACTAAGGATCTGTATCGCTGAATTGGCTATACAGATCCTCAATTCTAGAAAACAGTTGACTACATCAACGATACGTCATTTAACTAATTTAACTATAACTTTGAATAGTTATTCTGACTATATTTTTTTCTCCGTGTGCTTTTTATATTAATAATATGTATGTTGCAGTCGTTATCTAACAGGACAAAGTATTATTTTGAGAGTAGGGAAATTCCGACGGAAGTACGGTACTGCTATTGGTTTCTGGCAATTGCATGACACCACCTCGTGGTCAAATAATATAAGTAAAATAGTCTTTTTCTTTCTAATTTAGAGGTAAGGGTTAATTTTAAGGGTCTTAGGAAATGAAAATGTAAAAAAAAATACATAAAAGTTATGCAAATTTAAAATATGCGACATTAATACCGTAGATAAGTTTATATAGTTCAGGATCGTGTATAAAGATATGCATAGAGCTACTGTTTCGTAATTAATGTTTTACTTAAGAAGAAATAGGTCATAGATATAATTATAGAGTAATTTAGGTTTCTTCTTTGTTTGCTAGTGAAAACTGCCAATGTTTTTATGTTATTATTTATTATCTCGAGTTATAAAAGGATGTCTTTGTTTCTGAAACTTTATATGTGTAATTAGACATTATCTTCATTAAGTTTTTATAGAGTGTATAGACTTCATTTGTGACATTTGATGTGTATTTTCGTTCATTCTCTAAAAAGCTACAAAATTTGCGAACTAGTCACAGATTTGTAAGCTCTCAGATACCATAAAATTCACTATTTATCAACCATTATGATTCAGCATAGAACGATCGCCATCCAACACAATAAATGGTTAAATTTTTTATAAGAATTTTCTAGTTGTTTTCTTCTAATCTTTTGATGCGCACTCACAGAAAATCTCGTCGAGTTTAGTTAAGTCCTTACTTTTGGATCCGAATAAATTCTGAGTTACAAATTTTGCGCTGTAAAAATTACAATATAATTTGCAAAGTCTAATTTGAATTCCCGCGTATTATTTTGTTTTTAAATATTTTCTTTTTCTCTTTTCTGTTTTTTTAATTATTAAAAGGAGACTTCAATGAGATGTTTTTTCAAATACAAACTCCGAAAATCAGCAACAAGACCTTGTGAGGTACGGAAATAAACCCTAAACAACCAGGTAAGGCCTGCAGTGAAAGTTCTGTCATTCTCAGAAAAACATGAAAACGACAATCTATGATACATACTAGTCTTATTTGTAGCCTACTTAGTAATACTTCATAATATTAGCTCATTTAAGTCCCCACCGAGGGAGGGGCTCGAGCCTACCCTGAATTACGTAGATCGGTCCTTAGTCGACCACACGGTCTCAGTGTGGGTTGGTCGACTTCATACTGTACAATTTAATCGAGTAAAATCACCAGAAAACAGATTGCTACACAATATACGTAGAATTTAGGAAGAATATGATTAATTAAGAAGAAGGTGGATTTATGAAAACGAATTATTTATAGCGTAAAGAGGAGATATAATATAGAAGAGAAAAGTAAGTTATCAAATACAAAATAGGCTATAAGGTGATGATCGTCGTGGCTGTTCGTAAATACCTATAAAGTTTAGTCTACCTATAAAGATTAAAGTAAGAATAGAAATAATTCAAATTTATTTCGTTTTAAATTTTAAAGATATAGTTTTAAATTTAGTGGCTTTACCCCGGAATCGTGTAAAAACACCTGTTAATATTCTAAACACTTCAAATAATACACACATCAAAAAGTCTAAGCAACTTGTACTCATTTAAATTTTAGGATGGTTCTTCGCATTATAACATTTGTATTTTATTATTTAAATAATTGATTAATATAATTGGTAAAATTTGTGAAATGATGCATGTTGCTTAGACTTTTTGATGTGTGTATTAGGGAATAATAGAATTACCCCGGGGCAACCTAAACACTTCTTAAACGGTGAGGTTATAAAAAATTGCCCCGGAGCACTCTGAACGATGCTAAATTTAAGCCGCTATTTAAAGAAACATTTCTTGGAGGCAGGTCAGCAGCCCAGGAAAATTAAGAAGGGAAAATAAACCCGCTACGTCCTGCTGGTAAAGAAATCGAAGGCTAGCAAGCGGGAACAATAAATATAAGGTCACTTCCTTTTAAGTCCTGTCAGGTGGACACGACAGAACGCCGATCCGCTGGCCTTGGTGACCCGGTCGTAGAAAGTGTGTGGCTCCTGCGGTATACCCCTGCAGGACCGTGACGGCCGGCTAGTTGGTTGTCCACTTAGTGTTGTGTTGGGCCGGTTGAATAGGCAGGTGAAACCCTATAAAGCAATTTATGACCGAGATAACTCGACTATGCCACACCAAGCACGCTAACGAAACCAAATAGAACCCACGCACCTTTAATACGCAACGAGGGCTCTGCACTTAGTTTTTAAACAGAAATAACACTTGATAAATATAAGTAACTCTCAATAATTTTACCAAAGAATAAAATATGGATTTAACCACGACGATCATTTTTCATTTTATTATAAGTGACACTAAAACAATCCCTTCACTCTATCTGACAAAACTTGAAATTTTTAAAGACAGTTTGACTCTCAAACTAATAATGAGACGGAAAACAAAGAGTTTTTATTTTGTAACGAAAATAGTTTTCGTTACAATAAACAATCTTCGAGTTTCTACACAGGCATGTGCCAGTTTCCTCACGATATTTTCCTTCACCGTAAGCAGCATCGGATAGACGTACATATGAAATCGCAATTCGAAACACATTGGTTCCGCTACGCAGGATTCGAACCACGGCCTCAGGACAAGAGGTAGCGGTCCTAGTCGTTACGCCACCAACGCTCTATTAATGCTAAGTGTGACTTAAGAAACTGTTTTTTCCACATTCCGCATATATTGTGGGTAATTTAAGCTAAGATTCTTTACCTAGGTGAGATTACACAGGCCAAGCAGATCGTAACAAACCACATTAAAGGCCAATCATGCACGAACGTTGCATTAGTAGGTATTCATAAATTCATTAATTGATCAACTGCTTCGTCAAAATAATGTTGGTTAAGCCGTCTAGCGTGATACTTGTATTATTTGTTTCGATTTTGTATTGCACGTTTTGCTCAAGTAAGGGTAAAGGCGGAAAAAGTATTCAAAAAGCCCTCGAGGGTAAAATCGTTGGAGGAACCCCCGTGCCCATTGAAAAATTTCCATTTGCAGTAGTGCTGTATAATTTTGGGGGAAAGTGCGCCGCCATAATCTTGAACGCCTGGGTTGTTATGACGGCGTCACATTGTTTTGATTACAATGACGACGTAGACGAAATGGATATTCAAGTGGGTGAGTAAAGGAGAGAATAAAACATTCCGAAATATTTTTTTGTAAGTTAATTATCTTATTTTGAGAAATCGGGACGTAATTAATTAGAAACGAACCGACTTCAATAGACACAGCCATGTAACATTGTTAATTTTTTTTTGTTTTTGTTAATTTATGAAAAGGTATTGAACCGTTTTTTTTATATTAATGAAAATTAATTCATTTTTCATTATATATTATGTCCGTGTTTTGGTCACCGACTTGCATAAATGTACCAAATTTCAACTCAATCGGTTTAGTAGTTTCGGAGCAAATTGGCTGTGACGGACGGACGGACTGACAGACAGACACAAGAGTGATTCTATGATGGTTACGTTTAACCTTTTGAGGCACGGAACCCTAAAAAGGAATCAATCTAATCAATTTTCATTCGATAGATATCGAGTAATAAACACACAAAAAACAGACAGCCGAATTCAGAATCTTCTCCTTTTATTGAAGTCGGTTGATTATCATCATAACCATACCTGCATACGTATTTATAAGGTTTGACAAGTTAGGTTAGGTTAGCAAGCGAGTGTTGATTGCGTGAATAAATAAGAGTACATTAGCGTCAAATCAGGAGGTCGCGGGTTCGATTCCCGGAGGCGTCTACCTTTCTAAGATTCGGTTTGGTTGGTAGACGGGCATTTTCTAAGCCCGCCTGGTTAGCTACTACCATCTTATCTAAACTAACTGCCAAATATTAATGTCAACAGCGTTGATGTGTTCCGGCTTAAAGATAAGATAGCCAGTTCTCTATTGCGTTGGGGTATCTTTATAAGCCAGCTTCCATCTTTGGCATCATCGTCACTTACCATCAGGTGAGATGATTCAAGGGCTTAACAATCATGTATTTAAAAAATGTAAGCGACTTCAAAAAAGTGATTCTGTAGGTATGTTTGTGTTTTCTATTTATTTTTTATATCTTCGTGTATCTCAAAGATAACTGGACGTATTGGAATAAAAGGTGATGGAAGATTTTTGTACAGACGCTGGCATAGTGCCTGGCGGCAATCTTATTTTTTTTAAAATCTTTCAGTTACAATTTATTTTATATGATTCAGTAGGAGATACAAATACAAACTGAAAATATACTTGGTAGTTTTTACCTAAAGCGTCACGTTACTGAGATATTTTGAGTTTGACATTGTCTCACGTTGGGCGCCAATGTACTGTAGTTGCTTGCAACTGGCTCATCATGCATGCAAAACACACTAGGGCAAAAAGTCAATCATCATCATCATCATATTATCACCTGAAAGACTTCCACTGCTGGACCAAGGCCTCCCCAAGAAAATTCACGACGACCGGTTCCGCGCTGTCTGCATCCAGCAATTCTAAAAAAATATTATTTTTTTAAAATCACAGCAAGTTTGAGAGGTCTTTCAGGTAGTTAACGGCTGAGTAAATTTTCGTCAAATATACACCAAATGTCTTGTAATATATTCATATTTAACGACAAAAACCGATTTTAAAACGTCAAACTTTTTATAGGTCAACAATAAAAAATCACCCCCCTAGATTTTGCAAAAATCCACTTTGCCAAAAATCATGAATTATGGAGGAAAGTGCATCTATCATTAGATTTTCACAATGGATTTAAGTGAACCTAGGGCTCTTTACATGTATGTATTTACATTTAGGGGGGAGGGGGGGTGGGGTACCCGAATAAAAAAAACACTTTGTGAGCGTGTTTAATATGTATACGCATGTAAAATTACAGCTTTCTATAGTACAAATAGTCTCTGAGCTAAGCCACGAACTGACGGACAGACGGACATGGCCAAACTATAAGGGGTTCTTGTCAACTACGTTACCCTAAAAAAGCATCTATAAAATAGTAACATTTAATTTTTTTTAAATTATACAACAAGTTGCTTTTTTTCTGCTCATGAAAATGGGATATTCCGATAACAGCCACATCTGTGTCGGAGCATCAAACTCATCAAATGAGGTGAGTTTGTGGGCAACCATGTCTTTCACATGAATGAATAAATGATGATTAAAAGTAATTAAGACCGCACTAGGCGGAACTGCACCACTGCGGAACTGAGCGACGACACGAGTTGGTCAGTTAACCAACTTTGCCGCGCAGTTCTGCTGTAGTGTAGTTTCGTTGCCGCTTAGTCACACCTGGATACTTCATACAACGAGCCAGATATGACATTTCAAAAATCGAATGACGGAACAAACAAAATTAAAACCAATCTGAATCAATCTGGGAGACGAGGGGGTGAGGTCGCAAACTAGAGAGCGACAGGGAGTGTCCATTCTGTATGTTAGTACTAATGTATATACTTTGGCTTAGTGCTCATATAATTTCATTTAAAGAATATTTTTGAGGCGTCGTCGTGTTGCGCAGTTCCGCTGCGATGCATTCGCAGTGCGGTCTTCCTTAAATGATTGTTTTAACATACATTAGGAGTACATGCGTACCAAGCTAATTTTCTGTAAATCGATTTGCGTTTGTTTATTGCGTAGACCTGTAGCCCTGTCATAACGAATCAACACGATCGTGCGTTCAAAATACAAACTATTTTTAACCTTACCTTAACTCAGTGTATTTCACTGAAATCTACAAATAACTTACATTATCTGCTTTTTTAATTTTAAACATTTTTTTAAATTTTGTTTTTTCAATATTTTTTTAATGTTCTTTAATTTCTGACGTAACCTATAAAGTTCGTTCGCTGAGTTAGCTGCACCTAAATACGACATTGGCGGCGCAGCGGGTGGCACGGTTGAACTCAGGGCGGCCCCTTTGACGGAGTATTTCACGTGAGCCGTCAAATGTGTCGCTAATACAGCAAAGAAACTATACATTACTATGTGGCGATAATACTCCTAGTTATTTATTTAAGAAGGATCGTCGGTGGCGTAACGGCTAGGACCGCTACCTTCTGTCCGGGAGGTCGGGGTTCGAATCCTGCCTGAATTAACTTATAAATCTGTAAAAAGTTTTCACTTCTGTCGGCACTCCCGGAGGGGTTAGGTTAGGTTAGGTTTTTTTTCTTGGACACATCAGTTGGACGTCACATAATCTTATTCAACTTAGCCGTACATAATTATGTACCCTCTGTGAAAACGGAGCTAAGTCAAGTTATATCTCTTTTAGTTTTATTTCAAATCCTTGTTATGCGTAAAATGATATATCTTTCTGTCCAATCGGTATAACTGTAGCTGCTATAGATCCGGAGATATTTTTTGTGCCTAGTAATATAAGTTGTCTTGTAATCATCTTAACGACTTATCATCTCGTGTCAACTGATATAAGTTAACATACATCGATCTAAATTATGTACATTTAATTTAAGTGCCTGTGTATAGAGATATAAGTAGAATTAAATTATTTCATACTTTTAAATTTCATTCGTATGTGATCGTGAATACGGATATAACTGATGTTATATTAGTTTCCACAATACTGTTTGACAATTGCTCGTATGTGAATAATGGTAAAAGTCAAGTTATAACTTATGATCGTACATCATTATCAGAAAAACTCTAGGTGTCCAAAGATATAAATATACTTATATTACTTGACACAAATTTTTGGTCCAAAGTGAAAGTTGTGAACAACGACACTTTACACTTATATCAAATTTACTCTCAATTTTCGATATGGAATATTCGAATTGATTCGTGTCTAATAATATAAGTTTAACTATCTATCCTTATCTAATACGCGACCATTTGGCAAGTGGGAAAGAGAACGGTGATTAGACGCATGTTCGCGGGGAAGCGGGGAAGGTCCGCGGAGCGCTGGCTAGCCGGCGCCGCCATCAGTAGTGCCCAACGCTTCGACGGGGAGCCCGCGTCCGCTGTGTGAAAATGTCACGCGAGGTACGTAAACTTATATCACTTTTCACATTTCTAAACCTGAGATATATTATTAAACACTAAAATTAAATCTAAGCACGCGTAACTTTTACCGCTATACACATTTTGAAATAATGAGATGTATTATTAATCACGAAAATAAAGCTTAGTGTGCGCGACTTATAGCACTATACACGTGTTTTCTTCTAAGTAATCTGATTTGTATCAGTTCTCACCAAGATAGTTCTCGCACAGTTACACTCTTTTTTTTCATCCCACCATCTCGGAAAGACTATTTTTGCACTTCGATATCGGAGTGAAAAAGCCGTTTTTATCCGCTAGAGGATAAAGTAAATTTGAATTTAGAACATCGTGTGCACTAAGTCAAAACATCATTAAACCTACCTATTTACTTCTACCTCCATGGTGCCGAATTTATCATACAACTTTTTTGATTTGGAGACTCGGATCGGAACCTTCTTGGTGTTATTTTTTTTAATTTGCTTTGCGAGCGCCATTTTCATTTTATTCATTACCTCGTTTCAGGCAGCTAGAAAGGCCCGGATCCACCAGATGGTTCAGAACGCAATATTTTCAGAAAATGGGACCAACAAAAACGATGCCGAGAAGAAAAAGAAATACAGAAAAAAAAGAGACATGATATCGAAGAATACACAGAAAATAGTCTGAAAGACAGCAAAATAGGAAAATACGATTCAGAACAAACGACACAGTTTCAGAAACGTGAAATAAAGAAAAATTACGTAAAAAGCACTTTAGAAAATGTGCTGGAAGAGTCCAACATAGAACAAACTAAACATTTTAAAGAAAAAAGATATAATGAAAAATCAGAAGAAATTACCACAGAAAATATTTTGGTAATAACTTCAGAAAAGAACACCACAGAACTGACTGAAGGCATCACATCTGACCCAAGTGAACCGCAAGGAAAGAGGAGTGGATAATCACAGCTTCGAATCATGCACAGAAAATATCACCACAGAATTAACATTTAACAACCCGCAAAATGACAACAATAATATTCATGTTGAAGCTATCCTATCTGACTCCGTAGCACTAAGTGGTTCACAGGGAAAGAAGAATGATGATCATGATATAGAACCATGCACAAAAAATATTATAAATAACAGTAATTTAGAAAACTACATTCCGGAAGAAACACAGAAACATGACGGGAAACGTATTTTGGAATGTATATCGAAAGAATTCAACTTAGAAGAAACCTACGATTTTAATGACAAAAGACACGAAGATCAACCAGAAAAAAGAACCAAAGAAGATATTTTGGAACAAGAAATTACAGAGAAGAACACCACAGTTCAGAATATAGATTCACAAAATGACAATAATAATAATAATCGTGTCGAAGATATTATAGCTGACCCCGGGCCACCAAAAGGACTTGGAGGAAAGAAGAGTGACGATTGTGATATAGAATTCATAATAATACATCATATTTTTTTCTGATCTCAAACACAGTGATAACAAGGTAATACGTTCCTAAGACATAACTAAAAGACTGTTACTAGTGCCTTAAGTAACTGGTTATAATAGTGCTTATATAAGTCATTAAGTAATGAAAATAAAAAGTTTCATATAAAAAATCATTGTCTTATTTCATAAAACCACAAATTTATATTCCATTTCATTTGGTTTATTTAGCATCATGCAAAAATTCAGTAACATTTATTGCCATAAAAAGATGTACCATTTCACACCAACTATGATCTGAGTTGTATCATTATTTTTTTTAGATATATTATAGTACACAAAAGTTTGATCACAATTATGCGGTGTCTTTTAGTTTATTTAAATTTTATATGCACTTTAATGATTTTTGTCGCATTTATTGCAAAGATATTAATTTGTCAAGGAAGTTTTGTTTGGCAAGTTCCCTTCATTTGCTAAAGATGACTCTGTTAAATCTATTTGAAGATAATTTTATATCATTATTCACCAACTAGCTGTCGTGACATTAGTCGCCGTGTAAACCGTTTTAATTTGAGATATATCCTTAGACACCACTTAGACACGCTCTAATTCTAATGTGGTAAATGATTTATTTAAATATATTTCCACTTAGCTCCGAAAGTAATAACTGAAATATAGTTTTTGATGTATCACAGTATCAACACTAAAATTCGCTAACAGACGCACCTACCCCTGAAGCAATAGGCCAAATATGAAAGAAGTTATAACAGTTTAAAACCGAAGAAATTTCAAACCCATTTTTCTCGGAACATGAATTTCTGACTTAGCTCCGTTTTCACAGAGGGTACAGAATTTGAATTAATTAACGCGTTAAAACCAACTCATATTAAACAACCCAGTACAATTTTGCTCATTTTTTGTTATTCTTTATTTTATAAAAATGTACTTAACCGATTTTGATAAGATTTAAATGGAACCAACTTCAAGACATACATAGGTTACCTATTTAAAAAAAAAACCGGCAAAGTGTATGTTTAAAAAAAACAATATTATATTATTTATAGTTAGTAATGTCCAGCAGTGGACGTCCTCCTTCGGCTGATATGATGAATAGAACATTTTGTATTACAAACGCAACTGCACACGACTATTAGGTACTCCTAAACTAAGAAAGCTTACTTAGCCGTGATAGTTTTCCCTTCAAATTGAATGTTTCAGATGTCCTGAAACAGCGGTTTGGAATTTACACTTGATTGTAACAAAAATTTGCAGTTTAAAGCTTAATATTTCACAAACGGATATCTCTGAATCGAAAAACAGTTTTAGCACACCCTCAACAGTTTTAAAAGACCTATTCAAAAATACAACATACGCGATCAATCAGCCTCTCTTTACATGTAGGGTATAGAAAAAAATGTCCGCGTAACTAATATTTTATACCCATGCCAAATTACAGCTTTTTAGTACTAAGTCTCTGAGCTAAGCCGCGGACAGAGGGACAGACAGACATGGCGAAACTGTCAACTTATTAACTACTATAAGGCACCCTAAAACAAAATATCTTGGTAACGTGACACTTTTGGTAAAAAATACTAATTTATAAACCTACAAGTGTATTTTAGGTTTGTATGAATTATGGTTATATTGAGCGCGAAAGATTAAAAAAAAGATGGCGGCTGGTCACTATTCCAAAGAGGTTCGTAACCCACTGACGAAAAGAAGAAGAGAAAATCTGTGAGGTAGGTTTAGTCTATGGATTTTGAAGTTTAGTCGTATTCATATGAACTGAAAGTGAAACAATAATTAGTTTCATATTGACAACAGGCTAACAATTTCGAAGACACTTGTAAGCTTGAGGTGACTTGCAACGGGCTATTTGTTGCTGTTTAATTTTTTAATTTAAGTATTAAAACCTTTTTTGAAGTGAAACTTCTAGACAGGAGGGTATTAGGTTTTTTTTTTTTGTCACGAAAAAGCGTTACGGCCGCGTGGAGGGGGTAGGCAGAGAAAGGCTGGCGCTGGCGGCGGCGGCGAAGGAGAGAGGGCAACGGCTGTATTCGTAAATAGAGAAAAGTTGAGATGGAGATATAGAGGTACTTAGCCTGGGTTTTCCGCTTGTCCGTTGAAGTTTCACTTTTACTTTTTTTAATACACTACACTATTTTATTAACAGGAGCTACATATATCGACGACGTTAGCTCAAAGTTACTTAAAGTGAAGAAGATTCAGCTCCACCCACAGTATGGAAGGCCCTTGCGGTTCTCTTACGATATCGCTTTGGTATTCGTAGAGTCTCCCATCAAATTTGGTCGCAAGGCTAAAAAGGCAGTTTTGGCTACGAATGACAAGTGGATGAGTGAGAATGAAACGAACTTTTTTGTCACCGGATGGGGAAAGACTAAGGTAATTGACTGTTATATATTTTGCGTTGTACTCCTATCTTCTCTAGGGATGACGACAGCATTAGAAATAAATTATGAACTCTTGATCACTAATTTACCCTCATATTTAAACTTCGAAAAACCCTACTCGTTTTGTTTTCCATCAAGTCTTCGATTTTTAATTCACCAAAATCACAAAATAAGAACCTGCTAAACTATTCTATATCTATATATCTATTGCGATGATAGTGCCCATCTTTTCAAATAGATATATCAAGCTTTTACTGTATTTTCATTTATTTATTTTTTCGTATAGGTGGATACATATTTCATTTTTGTAATACTGATATATTGTCTTATTTTTTCTTTTTTTTTTCTTTTATCTGTTTGATTTTTGATAACATAGGGTAGAAAACTCAGCTTAAGTGTATTTTGTCAGCAACAATAGTAACTAGTACACGGATAAACCTGTAAAGGTTTTTGATGTATTAGTATTATAATTTTTTGTAACATTCTTTTTATCATTGTATAAATAAAAAATAAAAAAAAATATGACGTCACGCCTAGGTATTTCAAATATTTTTAGAACAAAGTATTGTTTTTGACAGATGATAAAAAGTAACTCAGATGACAAGCATTCGTCATCCCTATTTGAAGAAATGTAGTGTTTAGTACTAATATATATACTGTGGTAGTGTTGTCACAAGTCAGTGGTTTTAAGTTTTCATAGTAATCTTAAAATTCGCTAACCTTTTACAACCTTCATTTTAGCTTGCCGTGTTATTTAGTTAGTTTGGAACCAATCTTGGAAAATTACAACCACTTTCCGGTTTCCGATTGAGCTGAAATTTTGCATACACGTTAAGTTTGGAAAACAAGGTATGGTTAGCTAAGTGACGATATATCTAAATGCAATATGGCAGACTTTTTTATGCACCCCGATGAACAAATGAAAGGGTTTGCTAAGAATAATACGAAATAATTAAAATTCTTTTCAAATTAAAGCTTGTAGATACCTAAAAGTTTTTAGGGTTTTTCAAAAATTCATCATCATATCAGCTCATATACTTGCCCACTGAGGGGCTCGAGCCAACCCTGAATTAGGGCGATCAGGCTTTAGTCGACCACGTGGGCCCAGTGCGGGTTGGTCGACTTCACACACAACCTTCGAGTTTCTTCGCAGGCGTGTGCAGGTTTCCTCACGATGTTTTCCTTCACCGTAAGAGCGTCGGATAAACGTACATATGAAAGCTAAATTCGAAATCACATTGGTACGTGGCAGGATTCGAACCACGACCTCGCGGACAGGAGGCGGTGGCTCTAGCCGTTACGAGACCGACGCGACGCTCGCAAAAATTATTATACTTAAATCAAGTACTTACATATTTTGAAAATGTTATCAATACATTTACTGTAATTTGTGTCTAATTTTTCGTGTTGTCAAGGAATCGGGCCATCCATTTTCAAGAAATGATATTTTGTGTTGTGTAGGAATTAAGTTTGAATTTTCTATTGGGGGCTTTTCTCTTTTTAAGATACAGATACATGTAAAATATTTTCATCGATATTTCCTTTACTTAACTCGGTTAAAGTTTTGAACTTATTGTATTAAAAACTACATTTTTCCAACGTTTTCAGTAGTTTTCAGTCGCAACTTCAACTGTTGAATTGATTTGAAAGTAGTAGTTATTACAAAATTTTGATAAGAGCGTTTTTGAAACTTAGAACTTGTTTTGTAAGGAGAATTATATTTTTCGTCCCCAGTTAAATAGATTCATCTCTATTCAATATTTTCGTTCTCAAATTGATAGATCTGTCACCAAATTGATAGATCTGTCATCAAATTGATAGATCTGTCATTAAAAATACGTGTGGCACTCGGGGACTGCCGCGGTAAAGCTATTGCATGGTAACAAATCGAAAACTAGGGGGTAATCGGTCAAAAACAATAAATAAATGAGCGAGCGAAGCGAGCGATGTTAGTTTCGGTCAGGTTTGATTGATTTAACAGTCAAAGAGCCTCGCTTCAGGCTCCCCACCCTGGGTACAAAATTACTTCGCAGCAGAAGAAATCATCGGAAGATGACCCCTAACGGGGGCGTAGCCCCCGCCGCCCGTTTCGAACATCAACAAACTTTCGGGATCCGAAGAGGATGTGGGAGTATCTGTAGGTCACCTTTGTTAGTAATTTTAGGCATTTATTTGGTGACAGATCTACTATTTTGAGTACAAACTATATTATTTATGAAATTTCAATTTTTTTATTTAGTGATCGAAGCTATTTAATTGACAATCGTTAAAAGACTTTTCTGGTGATAAATCTTTTTTGTTTGATGACTTTACTTTGGTGACAGATCTACTATTTTGAGTACAAACTATACTATTTAGGGAATTTCATTTTTTTTATTTAGTGATCGAATCTATTTAATTGACAATCGATAAAATCATACCCTTTTGTAAGTGACGGTCTCACCTGATGGTAAGTGGCGTTGATGACGAAGATGGAGAGGTTTGTACCAAGATTTGCCAACGCAATGAGAAACTGGCTATCTTATGTTCATGCCGGAATACATCAATCATCCATTCCTAACTCATTACTTGAATGAAACTACAATGAAAGTGTAAAAAATTATAACATTACTCACTTTGTTATTTATCATAAGAAATATTGTTGTATTTTTTTAATTTACTTTATAATATTAGACATAATATTAGTTGTAAGTAACGGAGTACTCAAACTTGTTTCTAATAGCTTTTGACTTTAAAGACCATCATTAATAATAAGGTTTTTTTTTCGACGTTGGGTTTTCTATCGTTTAGGAGTAATTGACGTCAAAAATAACGAAAATCTAATATTACCGGACTTCAACCAAAATCATTGAATATTTTGCGCACATTCAATTTTTGTTGTATCAGGTGTATAAGTATGAAATTGCTGATTGGATAAAAAAGTTTAAAGAATAATATTAATCTTAAGAAAAATAGTTATTAATACACAAAATACCATTATACTATTAGAAATTAATAGCTGGTAAATGTGTGCATATATTGTTTAGATATTTTGGAGCATGGTGGCTTTAAACCCATGAAGACTGTTATTTTCAATTCAATAAATCACCAATTTTAAAGGCAAAATACTCATTTTTAAAATAATATAAAGCTCTAGAGTTATCGCAGCAGTTTCTGCGTAACTAATGTCATATTTGGGGATACCCCGCATAAGATTTCGTCACTTCCAGGAAAATTCAAGAAAATTAAGTAGTCAATAATGGCCTATCTGACCACTAAGAAAAGGCCTTTGTTCCATTCAATGGTACATAGCTCACGGAGTTGGAACAAGAAAGACATGCTAGTTACTAATAAAAGAAAATAAGTAGTGTCTCTATAAGATCGACAATAAAAAACAATAATTTTGTTCAACAAAAATTGCCATCATTGAACTTCAAATACTGAATTTTCAATTTTATATTTATACCTCTATTATAACTTTACCTATTAGCAATACGTTACGTTCGTCGATATTGTCAAAAGTGGCCACTTTTAGCAGTTTTGACAAACATAGCTTGTTGCTAATAAGTATTTACAGTTATATTATAACAATTGAACAATAGTTGTTGTCCCCCTATAAGCGCAAAATACTCAATGATTTCGAATGAAGTCCATAAGAATTAATAAATGATTAATTTTATTGGAAGCGCAAGTGTGTAAGTCGAACCTATTTATTTCGGTAGGTACATACCTATTTATTTTTGAAATTTGCGTTTTTGGGCGCTTTGTTGGACTTTCACCGGCAGCTGTCCACTGAGCAGATTGCTGATTGGACTCCGGGTACAGTAGTGGATCCATGTTTCGTCCATGCTCACATAGCGCATGAAAAAATCTGTTTTGTTGCGACTGAATATCTCCAGACAACTTCTCGAATATTCAACCCGTTGTTGCTTCTGTTCAATAGTGAGCAAACGCGGTACCCATTTTGAGCAAAGCTTTCTCATTGACAAATGATCGTGCAAAATGGTAAAAACACTGCCTTTTGATATCTTCACGATGTTAGTTATCTCCCGTCATTTCAGTTTGCGGTCGTCTAAATCTAAATTATCCACTTTTTTAAATGTTTCTGTAAACTCTACCGATTTTAGGCGACCGGGGCGCGTTTTGGCGGGAATTTATTGTAATTTTTTCAGTCGCCGTTTTAAGGTTGAAATTATAAAAAAAATAATTGTTCTCTTTTTAAATACAAGAAAAAAGTTGTTATTCTACGGACTTATTGAGTGACGTGTTAAGTAGCAGAGCTGTGTGCTGGTACAGACCTAAAAAAATTGTAGGCCCACAATTTGATTCGTACCTACCTTTGATTTCGTTATTGTTGCTTAATTCCGTGTATTTATAAAAAAAAACATAATTTTGAGTGAATTTCTTTTTGAAGTCGGTTTTTAGTTTTCTTAAACTTTTATTTTTTTAGTAAATTATTTCCTTTGTTTTATTTAGTATAACGGCCCAATGTCAGATAAAGGCCTCCTTATGGCGAAGCTACGCTTTATTACCAGGAAGAAATGCTCATTATGGCATAAACTGCCTCTAACCAAAGACATGTTCTGTCTGTATGGGGACTCTGACAGAGACGCGTGTCATGGCGATTCAGGAGGGGGCGTACTTTGGAACGGGTAAGATGAGGCTCTATTAATAAAAAAAACGGCCACTTGCGAGTCGGACTAGCGCACCGAGAATTTCACACACCTCTCTACATAATTATAACAATGATAATATATTAATTTCAAACAAAAGACCAATCCGGACTCCTTAGTGCGAGTACGGCTCATTTTTGGACGGTTTTTATTATTTTTTGTTTGACTATATTTAGTATTATAATCACATTAAGTTTCATGCTTGTATGTATTACTGTTTTTACGATGGACCTTAATTTTTCACTATTATTAATTAATATTTTCATTTTTCGATCATAAATACAAATTGCAAAAATTTCAGCCGGCTACAAAGAAAAAGCCTTTTAAAAGTCGTACAGAAGGACGGACGTACAGCTTAGGCTTAATAATAGGGTCCTGTTACCTGGGCCCGTTTTCAAAATGGCTCGACTTTCGGTATCGGGCATAGGATCGCCTAAACAAACGAGGCGCTCGATTTTAGCGATTCTAAAACCTTACATCCGAATCGAACTTTTTATTTTGACATTAGCAATAGAAACTTTCCGCACGATCGATTTTAACCATTCAAAAGCTTAGGTTTTGAGTCGATATTCACAATTTGACACAAGCATTCTACATTTTCATCGAATTTTACGATGAATGCCACGATTGCTTTACAGTTTGGTAATACATAATTTAAGACAACAAAAAAAAATGCAGTTTATTTTATCTCTCAGAAAGCGCAATAAGACCAGAGGGTAAAGATGCTGGATAAAATGTCCAGTGACTACTTACAACCCATCACAAATAATAGAAAAAAGGAGACATGTGCTTTGTTCTTCATTACTAACATTTTATGGTAGGCAGATAATAGTCTCTAGTTAATTGTGTAGCTCAAGGGAGCAAAAAATTTCTTTCAAATGTTTCTTTTAGTTTCCTAAAATATTTTTTTCTGTATTTTTTGTATAAAACCTATCAAAACTTATTACTGTTTTAGTTAGCAAATGAAATCTTCTTTCTATCTATAACAATTTAAGCAAGATTCCATTTTTTTTTGTTTTTTTTTGCATTTTGGTAGTCCGTTTAGTGCTTTGCCGATATCCAAGATTTTCTCTGTATTTTTGTATAAAAACTTATTATTGTTCTAGTTAGAAAATGAAATCTTCTTTCTATCTTATCAATTTAAGCAAGATTAATTTTTTTGTTTTTTTTTGCGTTTTTGGTAGTCTGTTTGGCGCTTTGCCGATATCCAAGGTTTTTTCTGCATTTTTGTATAAAACCTATAAAAACTAATTATTGTTCTAGTTAGCAAATGAAATCTTCTTTCTATCTATATCTTTTTAAGCAAGATTCCATTTTTTGTATTTTTTGCATTTTGGTAGTCAGTTTGGCTTCGCTTGAGCGTGTAACACTGCCGTGCCGATTCGGATGGCGCCTCGCGTAAATAAAAAATACAATAAAATTTCCTTACTGTACAAATAGTTTTGAAAGAAAACTACACGCGCGTTTCTTTTCCGCGCCATTCTTATGCGCGATTTTTTGGCCGATTTTTTTTTCATGCGTTTTTCTACGAGTTTTTTCCCCGCGTTTTATTTCTGCGCGTTGTATTTTGGCGCGTCTTATTTTCTGCACGTATCTTTTTCGCGCTCTTTTTTTTACGCCTTTTTTTCTGCTTGTTTTTTATTCTGCACGTTTTGTTTGCGGCGCGGTAAAATACAAGCAAAAAAAAAACGCGCGGAAATGCCGCGGAAAATAAACTGCTTTTTTCTTGTTTGTTTTTTCTGCGCGTTTTCTATTCTGCACGTTTTTTTTCACATGTTTATTTTTTGCGCGTTTTTTTTCCGCGCATTTTACATTCTGCGAGTTTTCCTTTCGCCTTTTTTTGTTCTGAACGTCCTTTTTTTGTTCTGAACGTTTCTTTTGCCGAGCGTTTAATTGTCCGCTTTTTTTTCCTCGCGTTTTTTGTGCATATTTTTCCGCACTTTTTTTCTGCGCCTTTTTTTCCGCCCGTGTTTTTGCTGCCTGGTTTTTAATCTGCGCCTTTTTTTTCCGAACGTTTACTTCGCGTGTTCTTTTTCTGCGTGTTTAAAATATTTTCCTCTATTCTTTGCTCGTTACTGAGTAACCCCTTAAAATTTCACTCGTGGATTTTTAAAGTAAAACTTGGGGAGTAAGCTGGTAAATGCGTTACGCGAACGGTGATTAAGTTTTACTTCAGTCGTGTGGTCTAAAGTACACTCGTTTTTTTTAACTGCCTGTTATACATGGTTATTTATTTCTAACTTCTTAGGTGATAATTTATGTAACTGAAAAACTTTTATTCTGCAACTTTATGAAAAGCTTAAAAAAAATGAAATTTTCATACAAAAAGATACTTTGTATGAAGTTCAAAGTTCTTTTTCGCAAAAAAATATTGTACTATTTCTTTACAAGGTGTAACAAATTTAGTTTACGTCTTGTTAAATGGGGATTTTACTGATCATACTGAAAAAAATTTTGTTCTATGACTGATGAAAACGTGTAAAAAAAACCATTTAACTCTTCATACAAATCGATCGGCTAATCGACCAGTTTTGTGAATTTTCGTTTTTTTTTCAGAATTGACTATGTGTACATTGGGGGAATTTGTTTAGTATAATGAGTAAAACCACCAGTTAACCGGGTCCTATTCTGATTTTGTTACACCTGTATACAAATCAACCGGTTCATTGGCCAATGTTGCATGGAGTCCAAAACTTTTTGAGAATTGATTTTGGGTTCCTTGGAGAAAGTTGTACATTATGATGAGCAGAAATCCCTGTTCATCCTGTATACAAATCAACCGGTTCATTGGCCAATGTTGCATGGAGTCCAAAACTTTTTGAGAATTGATTTTGGGTTCCTTAGAGAAAGTTGTACATTATGATGAGCAGAAATCCCTGTTCATCCTGTATACAAATCAACCGGTTCATTGGCCAATGTTGCATGGAGTCCAAAATTTTTTGAGAATTGATTTTGGGTTCCTTGGAGAAAGTTGTACATTATGTTCATGGCCCAGGTCACTTCGTAATGGCACAGAAAAAACTATGTTGGTCGAGTTGATAATAATAATCTTTATTGCACACACTATAAAATTAAACATCACACTAATATTTGTGAGTGTGTGAGTGTGTATGTTTGTTACTTCTTCACGCAAAAACTACTTAACGGATCTGGCTGAAATTTGGTAGGTAGACAGGTTAGGACCTGGATTAACACTGCGCACCCTCGAAGAGTCATAGAAACGTTGTCCACGCGGGTGAAGCCGCGGGAAACAGCTAGTTAAATGAATATATTTTTAGTTAGTTAAATATTTTATTTCACATTATTTTTCAGTTACATTTTTATTTTCAGACAAATAGTTGGAATAGTTTCTCATGGTGATGGCTGCGCCGACAAGGACAAGCCCAGCGTTTACTCCAACGTGTGGTATTTTCTACCATGGATACGGAAAAATGTGAAAGAGTACATAAAAGGACATTGTTCTGCCACGAGTAGACGTAGGAAGTAAATTGTGATATAATCAACTCTGGCTTATAATTATTCACGAAACTGAACAAACCCAGGAGACCCATAGTCAGTTAATTAGGGTTCCATACACCCAACGGGTGACCGGCGGGACCCTAGGCGGGACCCTATTACTAAGTCTCCGCTGTCTGTCCGTCTGTATGTCAGCGGGCTTTATTTCATGAACTGTAATAGGTAGACAGTCGAAATTTGCACATAATGTATATTTCTATTGCCGCTATAACAAAAAATACTTAAAAAATTAAAAAAATTGAAAAAAAAATATAGGTCGAGAAGTATCTTTGATTTAGCTCTATCGTAAAAACGGTAATACATACAGGCGTGAAACTTGGTGTGATCATAGTACTAATTACTCAAGTAAAACAACAAATAATTAAAATCGGCCAAGTGTGAGTCGTACTCGCGCCAAGGAGTCCGAACTGAATGACAAAAAAGCATATTTTTGACGCTCGCGTTGATGTCTTTTACTTGTAATGTGAATAGGTATCATGGTCATTATACTATGTAGTTGTGTGGAGAGGTATGGTGGTACGGAACCCTTGGAGTGCAAGTCGGAACTCGTACTTGGCCGGTTTTTAAAAATTCCTATACAAAGTTGGATAATCAGCTGATCAATGTGTGAAAGTCCAATTTTTTTCTTTGCAAATTTGACTATGCGTTATTGGAAAAGTTGTATAGTTTCATGAGTAGAAGTCACAGTTGACATTTTGATTTTTTTGTAAGCAACCTATATTTGAGATTTCTATCCTCAAAACTCACAAAGGGCATCTAGAGGCGATGAATCATTGTGTGGGTGGGTGGTTCTCTTGTCTTCATTCATACACCTCAAAGACCTACCTAAACCTACCCACCGATAATCCATTTTATTCCCTTCCCCCTCACACCACATTTGCATTTTCAAGGATTTTATATGTCAAGTATTCTTCGCACAAGGAGTTTGTATTGAGTATTTTTTGCGCAAGGAGATTGTATATCATTGTGATGGAGGTCGAATATATTGGTGTTTTCTAAATTAAAACACCAAAATTAGTGCATAAAAGTAATTTTTAAGGTTCCGTACACCCAAAGGGTGACCTTCGGGACACTATTACTAAGCCTCGGCTGTCCGTCCATCTGTCTGTCAGCAGACTGTATTTTATGAACCATCTATCAGTTCAAATTTACACAGAGAGAGTAATTCTATTGCCGCTATAACTAAAAAAATAAAGAGGGCACCCCTAAGGGGCACCCATACGAGAAACGAGTTTTTTTCTTGTACGATAGTACGGGACCCTTCGTGTGCGAGTCCGACTCGCAATTTGCCGGTTTTTTAAAATCTGTAAAACATTTATGAACCTATGTGAAATGTACAAAGCATGTATTAGAGGAGAGAGATAATAAAAGACATCGGATAGTAAGAGCGGTGCATTTAGGGAAGTAAATAGTACCTCAAGACATCGGATAGTAAGAGCGGTGCATTTATGGAAGTAAATAGTACCTCAAGACATCGGATAGTAAGAGCGGTGCATTTATGGAAGTAAATAGTACCTCAAGACATCAGATAGTAAGAGCGGTGCATTTATGGAAGTAAATAGTACCTCAAGACATCGGATAGTAAGAGCGGTGCATTTATGGAAGTAAATAGTACCTGAAGACATCGGATAGTAAGAGCGGTGCATTTATGGAAGTAAATAGTACCTCAAGACAACGGCTCAATAGCCTTGCAGACTTACACGCACATATACATAGTATGGTAGATTCAGAAGTGTTATCCTATTGTAGGTAAAGGTACCACAGATCTACTAATTCAATAGAATAAATAAAAATTAACATAAACCTGCGACGACAATGCTGTGCTGCTTACGCAAACTAACCCTCCATATGAGAAAAGGAGATGACTCTATTCTTGTCAGTATGTCGATTTCATGCCCCGTACAGCCCTATATGTCCGTGTTTTAACCGTGGTACCACGGCTTTTGTACCACAGGGCAAACTCTGGCCACCAGGGATGTGCCGTATCAGTGTTTGTACAGATTTAATCGATATCGAAAGAACCCAAAAGCTGACAGCTACCATAATTTAGCTATTGGCATGTTTTATCCTTACTATAATATTATAAATGTGAACATAACATTGTTTACCTTTTCACGCTTCAACGCCTTGACCAATCTTTATGAAATTTTGCATGCAGGTAGCCTGTGTCACGGGGAAGGACATAGGCTACTTTTTATCCCGGTAAAATAGCATAATCTGATGCAGTTCCTGAGGGAACTGAAAAAATACTCGATTGTTGTGATTTCTTGCACAGAGATGGTTGAGTAGTTGGGAAACGACATAATTTACTAATCACCCTTAAAAACAGTCATTAAAACGGAGTCCACGCGGGTGAAGCCGCGGGAAAAAGGTAGTCAGTAATAATTATTTGTAAACATAATTCAACCGTTATCATTATGTACATGCCAAGTGAATGTAAATTAATGTGAATGAGGTGAAAAATAGTTACACCAACTGTGAGGTGGGTGTGACATACGCAAATATAGAAGTTGTCGATTTTGATAACTGAAATGACTACTTATTACTGTAATATATTAATGAACAATAGGGACGTGAGGTAAAATGATAAAATTACCGAGTTCTAGTTATAAAAGTATTTATACTTCTATAAAAAAACAAAGTAGTATTTTTTTACACAAAAATCAAAAATATTTAGGAACTATGACTTACTATCTAAAAAACTGAGATATTTTGACAACTGTGCATACAAAATTAAAAAAATATATCTGTCTAATATAATTTAGCTTAAAGATAACATAAAATCAACAAAAAACATTCTAATAACTTCTTTTATAAGGTCGAGAATAATGACAGTTCGTAAATTGTATGTTATAAATACCATACTAAAAAAACATGAATCTCTGAATTTTAACCAGGATTTATTAAGTAAAATAAGAAAGGACATTGTTGCTTATTCCAAGACCATTAGAACTAGTTTTGCAAGGCACCAGTACAATACGTTATCAACTTTCTTATATAATACTGTGAACAAAAAAACTTAATTTCTACCCTACGACTCACTATGAATGCAAAAAAACACGTGATTGAATGGCTAAAAATTCTAAACTATGAAGAGGTAGAAGATCTACTTACACACAAATCCTAATTACAATTGCAAATTTACTCCCTCACTATCTAAAAATCTCTTTCCTTGACGCACGTACACACACATACATATACACAAACACTCAGACGCGAGCTCGCGCCTTCTTTATATATAATTTAAATTTAATTATTATTATTTTTTAATCTGACTTAGAGTATCAAAAAACTATTTATGTATCCATGTTTTTGGTAAAGATGGGCGAATACTACTGACACAGGCAGTTATTAACATTGCTTAAAAGAAGTATTCAGAAACTGTAAACTATTTTGTAAATTTAATGATGAAATAAACAATTTTTTTTTCACTAAAATCAACAATATTTAGGAACTATGACTTACTATCTAAAAAACAGATATTTTGACTACTGTGCACACAAAATTTAAAAATATATCTGTCTAATATAATTTAGCTTCAATATAACATAAAGTCAACATAAAACATTCTAATAACTTCTTTTATGAGGTCGCATATTACGTACCCGCTGTGTTTTCGCACGTGTAGTTCACGTTAAATATATTAAAAAATCCCTTGAAATCACTCCTCGCGGCACCCCCTCCGGCTACCGAGCCAGCCGAGTTCCAGGAATCGCGCAGTTTAGAAATATTTAGTGTTTTATAAATTGATGGTTATGAGATACCCGACCTCATCCACGCCGGGTTAATGATGCCAAGGGCTTAACCAAATGAAGATATAAAACCGGCTAAGTGCGATTGTGATCAGCACTCTGAGGGTTCCGTACCACTACGTCTCCACACAACTACATAGTATAACGAAATGATACCTATTCACATTACAATCAAAAGACATCAACGAGAGCGACAAATGTATGCTTTTTTTGTCACTCAGTTCGGACTTCTTAGCGCAAGTACTACTCACAATTGTCAAATTTTTATTATTTGTTGTGTTACTTCAGTATTAGTACTATAATCACACCAAGTATCACGCTTTTAATGTATTACCGTTTTTACGATAAAGCTAAATCAAAAACCTCTAAAGACATAAAAAAAACACATTTCTTTGTATGGAGACCCCCTTATTTTCTCCATTTTTTAAATCTTTTTTTCTGGTTTGGCAATGCGCCCTTCCTGCACTGCAATGATGGTACTCGTTGTCGTAGTCTCATCTAATAATTCCTGAAGGCAAAAGTTAAACTTGTCAATTACTTCAATCAATGCAAAAATGTGAATGTGCGTTTATCGAATTAATCGTAACACCAATTTCACAAGACCTGTCGGTAATACATTGTCTCATATACTATCTACTACTTATGCTGGACCATGGTTTTTTATTTTTTGGGAAAACTATGACATAAAAACGTACTTAAATAAACTCATATTAATACTTTACACCTTAAGATACTTAAATAATTTAATAAGCTCTTTGCAGTGAAACACTGCAAATCGCTAATTATTTATAAGTATGTATCTTATTTGTAAAATAATTAGCCTAAATAATTAAAAATGCTACCCAAAGACATTATTCCACGCGGACGAAATCGCGGTCACAGCCAGTATGATCCTTTCTAATATTAAAAAAGCGAAAGTTTGTATGGATGTATGGATGTTTGTTACTCTTTCACGCCATAACAGATAAACGGATCTGGATGAAATTTGGTAGGTAGACAGATGCGGACCTGGATTAACATATAGGCTACTTTTTTCCACGCTCGCAAGTCACGTGTGGCTCGCACGCTGCGCACCTTCGAAAACAGTCATGAAACTATGTTCACGCGAGCGATGCCGTTGGCAAAAGCTAGTATAATATATAACAATGTCGAATTCAAACTTTCTACGTAAAACAGTATCTGAGAAAAACGGGCGTGACAAACGGACAAATGGACGCGTAAGTAACCTTGTATGGGTTCTGTTTTTCCATAAGGAAAGTATACAACCCTAAAAGTCATAAGCTTACCGTTGTTGCGGTTGCTGGTGGCATAGGCAGGCAAGTGGCATTAATGCTATTTGGATCGCCAGCTATGTGTGGCATGGAATGCTGAAAAAAATCAAACTTTATGTTAAAAAGTATCTGAGAAAAATGGGCGTGACAGACGTACGGATAGACGCGTAAGTGATCTTGTAAGGGTTCTGCTTTTTTTTTGAGGTATGTGAGTGTGGTTGCAGTTGGTTGTGGCGTAGGCAGAAAAGTGGCATTATTGTCATTTGGTTGGCTAGCTACATGTGACATGGAATATAGAAAAACTTTGAAGTACAATAAAATGTAAACAAAACAGAAATTTTAATAACTATATGTAGACTGAAAAATCGAGCACGTGCGATGTTGTCAAACACTTCCCGTGGTTGTGGTTTCTTGTGGCATAGGCAGCAAAGTGTCATTAGTCCTATTTAGTTCGTTAGCTACATGTGACATGGAAATATCCTGTAAAAGATATATTAGACTTTGAAATACGATAAAACATAATCAGAAAACAACTAAATTAAAGTTAAGTGTACATTAAAAAACTGGCAAAGTGCGAGTCGGACTCGCGTAAAGTATGATTCCGTAGTAAAAAAAAAATGTTTATTTTAAATAAAACAAAATTATTTTTGCAGTTGGTGATATGTATAACATTATGTATGGAAAATCAATGAACTTTTTATAAATCGAACTGCTTAAGATGCCAACAAATCTTTTTATAAATCTTAAGTTGGACGACTATTATTCCTAAACTAAAAAAGCCTACTTAGCTGTGATAGTTTTCCCTTTAAATTGATTATATGTTCTACTATTTACATTTTTTTCCAGGTGTCCTGAAATAGAAGTTTAGCTAGTATTTATTATGATTTTGTAAAAAAAAAGTTATATTACAGTAAGTGCGCGAATTGTGGAGAAAACTTCCTTCCATTTTTTTTTCAAGATTTTACGCTACCACTTCATTAATTTATATACCCTTGCCAAATTACAGCTTTCTAGTACCTGAGCTAAGCCATGGGGGACATTGCGAAACTATAAGGGTTCTTCTTAAAGGGTTAATCTTTGTTGACTACGGAACCCTAAAAACAGAAAGCATGTGCTATATTATTGTCAAGAAATTTACCGTGGTTGTGTTTGATTGTAGTCTAGGCACAAAAGGCTCACTACAACTTCTTGGTTCGCTTGCTTTTAACATCGGGAAATCCTGAAAAAAGTTTATTTAACATTGAGGTACCATAGTTATAAATAAACAAATAAAAAAAGTGTTAATTGAAAAACTGGTCAAGAGCGCAAGTAGGACTCACACAAACAGGTTTCCGTACCAAAAATATATGACCAGTATAACAAGACCTCTCATTACTTACATTGTCTCACATAATCAAAGATCTGCTTTTACTGGACACTGCTTTTATTTATTTTTTGAAAATCTATGATCATAACGATATTCCAGGCAGTTTTCAAGTAATCTGTGATCTAAGTTGTAGTAAACTGTATTAATTTCAAAATTTTGGCTTCAGCGGTTTTGAGTGCGAATAGTGTTTTGGCAAATATTTTGAGCAATATCTCCAAAACAAACAAAGGTAAAATTTGGAAGAAATACTATATGAATGCTTAGTAGTAACCTTTTTTAAACGACACCCAACACGTAAGGGTTCATATTTTTTTTTGGATTCATCAAACTTGCCACCTCCTAAATTCACCAAAAAATATTTTTATTGTTGAAAAAATGTGGGGGTTAAAACTATAGTTACGTCAAATTTTAACTTTCTGCGTTAAACAGTCGGTGAGAAAAACGAGCGTGACGGACGGATGGATGGACACGTGACTGGTCTTATAAGGGTTTGGTTTTTCCTTATGAGGTACGGAACCCTAAAAATGGAACGCATGTGCCATGTTCTTGTCAGATGCTTACCATGGTTATGGTTGCTTGTGGCATAGATGAAAAAGTGTCATTAGTAATACTTGGTTTGGTAGCCCCATGCAAGATCGTAACATCCTGAAAAAAATTATCAAATTTTAAAATGTGATAGATAAACAGAAATGATATAAGTAAATGAGTGTATTGTATGGATATAAAGTGTGTGCGGATAAAACAGTGATGTAAGAAAAACTCAAAAAACGTTAGATGTAGGTATCTTTCTTTAGTATGCGGTCAGCAGTCAGGTCAAAGCGAACACAGCGTCATGACCACAGACCGCATCCAGTGTGACAAGTCCTTCAGTGTTGGGGACAGCGTATACACATATCAAATATTGTAAATATCTGTAATGGCAATTGACATTTTATATTCATTTGAGCATAAAAAACGGAATAAATATAATGTAACTGCATAATAAACATTCAGTCCGCAAAATAACTACTTGAGCGGCAAGATTTCATGATTGAGCGGCAGAAAAACATGTCTATAAGCAGCAACTCAACACTGTAGGAAGAGTGTGGTACGGGGAGTTCTAAATGGAAGCGGGAGCGAGCGAAGCGAGCTCGGACTTGCGGAGCACCCCGACTCGGATCCGTTAGGTTCGGAGACTAAAATAAGCTCGCCTCCCCGCACAGTCGTAGTGTTAGGTTTAACATGAGAACACAGAAGTAGGAGCCCCGAAGGGGCTCCGTCGACCACTCAACACTGTAGGAAGAGTGTAGTACGGGGATGTTTAAAATAATTACAGCCATCCAGAATGACATAAATTGCTGATTGATTTTGAAATGTTTGCTGACCATGAGTTGCTGACCAATTAGCTATTTCTGCTCACCGATTATATTTTTCTGCTCACAGAAATAACAATACTATGCTAACCATTTAATTGACACCCATAAAAAACTCTGTTCAAATAAAAACTTGTACTAAAAGACTTAAGGGTTTAAAAAATTGTTATCTATAATTTATACTATAAAGTTCCTTACCACAACTGCTGTCTTATCGGATTAATTCAAAGTGGGTACGGCATCTTCTCGTACTCGCAATAAGTTTCCTCGTACAAAGCACTCGGGGCTGAAGTGTCTTGCACAATCTCCAAGATTTTTTATGCTGCTTCTCATTTTTGCTAATGGCTTCAAACCACCGCTAGCGAAATTGATCACTTTGGGGAACCTTAAAGAAAATAATTAAAATGTAAGATACCTACCATTACTAAGTGAGGTAGGCCTTTGTCCAGCAGTGGACGCCTTTCAGCTGATATGATGACTAAGTGACGCACATTTATCGACAATAATTTTCACGTCACTAGTAAACTAAAAACAGTTTTGTTTATTTTTCTAATTTTTGTTCTTATTTTCACTCTTAACCCTATATTTTCCTATGTTCATTTAACCACGAAATGTTTCGATATCAATGAGACAAGACTTTCATGAAGGCTCATTTTACAAATCTAAATGAAAATATAGGGTTAAGAGTGAAATGATGTCGTTAAATAACGAGAAAACGTATTTTTTTTATTCACGTGTGGAAACTGCTAATATCACTCGAGTTTTCTCTATTTCTCGAATGAGATTTGCAACCACGCACAATGCACGACGCATTCTCCATGTATTCTTCACTATTCCACAACCAAAAATAAACACTTAACTATTTCTTTAAGCTTTTTTAAAACCTTTTTCGTCCGACTAGGCACCATATGACCGACGCAAATGACAACGCAACAAAATTTAAGAGGACTCCGAATGCTGGTTACCCTTTAGGCTAAAAATGGCCTTCTTTATTTGGTAGCTTGGACAGATATCCATAGGTTATCCAAGTGACAATTAGGGTGGTACGGTGTGACGTCACCAAAGTTTAATCTATTGAATTAGTAGATCTGTGAAAGGTACAGTCAGAGAACATTTACAAGAATAACATTTTCTTTGGTACAGTCGTTAGAGCATTAAGTACAGTCAGATAAAAAATCTTGAAGATCGTATGCCTCTTGTGTGAATCTACTTACATCATACAAGTTACAACTAGAGAAGAAATATCTGTCATTTCTTACTCTATGCTCTTTTATACATACACTGCTCAATACATAATTTTCATTTTCCGCACCTTTTACAAAAACTACTTTAAACTAATTTAATTAATAAGAACTGAGATGGTAAATATAGCACTTGCCCATCTCGAAAGTTTCTACCCTACACATGTCCAAGTATTTTTTATAGTTATTCAAAAAACCATGTTATGTGTTATGTATGAAAAGTCTAAAAATATCCCTAGGTAAAATTTATGTGTGTACATACACGAGTACCTAATAAAATCGTCACTCTTCACTTTGTTAACCAAAAAAACATAACCCTCCTTTTTTCGTAGTCGGGTAAAAATAGGAGGAAGTTTCTCAATTCGATCGTATTATATTTTTTTTATGTGTGTTCGCGGATAACTTCGTCGTTTATGAACCGATTTTGATGGTTATTTTTGTTGGAAAGGAGATATCCCAGATAAATCGAGGGGAACTTTAGTTTCCTGTTCGAAGTCGGTTTGTTTTTTTCAAAATTATTATATATAATATAATAAAATCTGAAGTTTTTATTATATATAATATAATAAAATCTGAAGTTTTTTAATTTTGCAAATTAAGTTTTATTGTATATATACGAGGGCTGTTTGAGAATTACCCGTTTATGGCAAAAAAAAACCATTTTTTTTTGTATATATGCATTTATTTTTCTACGTCGTCACCTTTTAACTCTATACACTTGTTCCACCTATACTCAAGCTTCAATAAACCATACAAAAAGTATGATTTTGGAAAGTCATTAAAATAGGCCTCTGTGGCGACAACGACTTCGTCATTTGATCCAAATCGCTTACCACCGAGCTATTTTTTTAGGTTGGGAAACAAAAAGAAATCGCATGGGGCCAAATCTGAAGAATATGGGGGGTGAGGCAATAGTTCGTAGCGTAACTGTGCTAATTTAGCCGTCACAACTCTGGACGAATGAGCCGGGGCGTTGTTGTGATGAAACAGTACTTTTTTCTTTTTTAAATGGGGTCGTTTGTCCTTCAAGACGGCGTCAAATTCATCCAATAAATTGGCATAGAACTGCCCTGTTATCGTTTTCCCCTTTTATAAGTAGTCAATATGTATAATACCCTGCGAATCCCAATAACAGTAGCCATGACCTTTCCAGCCGATGGGACGGTTTTTGCTTTCTTTGGAGCAGGTTCACCCGGTAAAATCCACTGCTTCGACTGCTATTTTATTTCCGGGGTGTAGTGGTGAACCCACGTTTTATCCACGGTCACGAAACGACGCAGAAACTCCTTCTGATTACGTTGGAACACGGCCAAACACTGCTCCGAAGTAGTCAGTCGGTTCCGTTTTTGCTCCTCCGTGAGTAAACGCGGCACCCACCTCGCCGATACTTTCTTCATGCCCAATTTTTCTTCTAATATGTGTTGTGCCCTCTCGATTGAAACGTTTACACCATCAACGATTTCTCGAAGTTTAATTCAGCGGTCGGCTAAAACGATATTTTCAATTTTCTTAACCATATCGTCTGTAGTCACCTCAATTGGCCGGCCTGGGCGATCCTCATCAAAGACGATTGTTTTCCCCCGCTTAAACTCGTTATACCAATATCTGACGGTTGTTATAGAAGTAGCACATTCATGGTAAACCGCTTGCATTCTTACTTTTATTTCGTCACATGTTTTTCCTTCCAAAAACAAGAATCTAATTACAGACCGATACTGTTCTTTCTCCATTTTAACAATTTCTAGTTCATGCTTTCACTAAATCGCTGTCAAATGAGAAAAAAAACAAAAGAATGCAATTTTTTTTCCCGTCTCTGAAAAATGGCTTAAAAATCGGCCAGTGATATTAATATATTTAGTAAACGGGTACTTATCAAACAACCTAGGTAATTAACCGTGCCTCAATACTTTGTCAGCTAATAAGGGGTTCCAAATAGCCTCACCTACCTCCCTTCCTGTTTGGCTAACGTTTTTAGCAAACACCCTGTATTTTACTTTACACTTAGCTCTTATTACTTTAAGTGAGCAATGCTTGTAGATCTTAATTATTATAAGTTTAATTGGTTTCCCGGAAACTGCTTTTACGATATAGTTGAAGTTTTGTACATTCTACATTACAAGTCTCTTTAGATAGGTAAGTGTAAATCCTGAGAAAACCAATTTTTACTAAGGTTTTCACACAAAAATATAGTTTAAAAAACCTAAAAAACACGCTTTTAAAGCACATCATACTAAAAAGTAAAAATTAATTCTAAATATAAGCTGAAAACAATAATGAACGAAAAATACTAGTATTATTGTGAAAAAAGCGTGGGTTGCTCGATATACGAAAAATATGGCACAAAGCGCCGCCCCACGGTTTTTTCACAATAATACTAGTATTTTTCGTTCATTATTGTTTTCAGCTTATATTTAGAATTATTTTTCACTTTTTAGTTTGATGTGCTTTAAAACCGTGTTTTTTAGTTTTTTTTAACTATACTTATTTTTAAATTTTTAGTTCAGGATAATCAGATAAACTTATGAAATTATTGTATTGTCACTGATTTTTGATAAATGTACAAAGTTTGAATTAAATCTGTCCGTTTAAAGTGGGTCAAAATCGAGTGCAAAGGAGTCGGTTACAAACATACATACATACAGGTGAAGCTAATAAAAGCGTGATAAAAATATTTTTTTAGTTTAAATGATAGACAGACAGTCGAACATGGAAGAACAATGCCGAAGGGTTTCTAGTTTCACTAAAGAACCCTAAAACGTTTTATACTTTTTAACAGTTTCCAGAGGTGTGTCTTCTAGCAATATAGCTCGCGGGTTCACACAACCTTGAACGAGCCTACGGTCTTTTTGGTGTTTATGGTCTTATGTCCTATAAGAACCTATAAGGGAAGAGTATAAGCGTGGGCGAGTTTGTGCATAAATACACTGAAGCTCGCTGGAAGTACTCGCAGTAAATGCCGCGTTATCAGCGAATGGAAGGCATTCAACGAGAAGATCCTCACGGTTTCTCTTAGATTTAAGAAAGTAGATGTTATAAAGCTTTCCGTCGGCCCTTGTGAGAAGGTGGATAGCCCGTTGGTCTTCGTTGTCTTTATTACCACAAAATTTGTAACGAACAGACAGACAAGAAAGCGAATTTATAAAAAATACCCGTGATTACAAATAGACGGAGACATAACCAAAATGACCGGCAACAAATGACAGAAGACTTTAAAACCACTGGTAAACCATAGGTACATATTTACTTACTAAATTTCATATAGTCTGCGTATAGTCTGGTTTTTCTGCTACTAAACCTTCACTGTTCGTCCGTCCTTCTGTCAGACCTATAAAGGACCATCAATTCGGTTCCAACAATACAGCCTGTTAAAGGTCAGACAGAGAGACAGACGGACAGATTGATAGCGTAGCATTACTAATAGGGTACGGCATCCTAGAAAACTTTGAAATACACGGTTCTTGAATGTGAATCCCTTTTATTGTATGTGTCATCATCATCATCATATCAGTCGAAGGACGACCACTGCTGGACATAGGCCTCCCCCAAGGGTTTCCAAGACGACCGGTTCTGCGCTGCCCGCATCCGCATTGTATGTGTATTATAACGAATTTACCAACAAAGATTAAAAAAAAGTAAAAAACCAAGGGGTCCCCATACAAGTACGTTCGGGGAATTAGTTGCAGTACACGCGCTTTAAGTGTTGAAAATGTGTTGAAGGATAAAACAATTATACAAAAAATAAATCGTTGTTTCACTGCTGGACGAAGTATCTTCAGAATTGTCGCCTACATTAATAAGTAGTGGGTGCCCGAAGCCTCGTCCGCGCAGATCCCGTTTTTTGCCGTTCCCATGGTAATTTCCCAAAATCCTTTCATAGCGGATGCCTAAATAAATTAGCGAACAAACTTTAATGTGTAATTTATTAGGTTTTATCTTCAGAATTGTGGCCTACATTAATAAGTAGTGGGTGCCCGAAGCCTCGTCCGCGCAGATCCCGTTTTTTGCCGTTCCCATGGTAATTTCCCAAAATCCTTTCATAGCGGATGCCTAAGTATTTTAGCGAACAAACTTTTATGTGTTATTTAATAGGTTTTTTGTATTTTTACTCTATCTTTAAAACCGTAATACACACAAGCGTTAAACCTGGTGTGATTACAGTATACTAATGCTGAAGTAAAAAAAAAGATTCCGAACTAAATAAAAAACATATGTCTAAAATAAAAGGATTCCGAACTAAATAAAATAATCTGTCGCTCGCTTTGATGTCTGTTGTTTGTAATTAATAGGTGTCATTGTAATACTTACTCAAGTGGAGAGGCACTTGGCCGTTGTTTTTGTTTTTGCTCTATCGTAGAAACGGTAATACATACAAGCCCAACTCCAAACTTAGTGCAATTATAGTGTAAACTTTAAAGTGAAAAAAAAACAGGTAGGTAAGGTAAGTCGAACTCACGCTAATGTTTCTTAACTGAATAAAGAAAAAAAAAAACGTTGGACTTGAAACCTCTAATCTCTATTTATATAAAATTCTCATGTCACAGTGTTAGTAGCCATACTCCTCGGAAACGGGTGGACCGATTTCCATGAAATTTTCTGTGTATATTCGGTAGGTCTGAGAATAGGTCGTAATCTATTTTTCATTCGGAAATTTTAACGGTACCAATAAAAAAACGGGATTTGCGCGGGCAAAGCCGCGGGAAACAGATAGTATACTAAATATTTTAATTACAGATCTTATCAATCTAAAATTTTTATAATTGAAAGTAAAGGAATTTACTACTGGTTTTTTCTTTTTGATTAACATGAATGTACCATTGATGTGCTGTTGATATTTTTAAGGTTCTTTATCCATACTTGTGGTGTATGGAACGCTCGGTACGTGAGTCTGACTCGCAACTCGCTGTGTTTTTTCAAGTTTCAGTCTTATTTTATTAAGGCGCAGTGGTACTTAAAAATCTGTCTTTGTCTTTTTCTTTAAGTGTAAAGAGGGAAGAAAATGATCACACTTTTGCACTTTTTCGATGTTTTCGTTTTTATTTTCATCATATTTATCTTAAATAAAAATCCATTCGATGTTTTCCCTTCAGTCACCTATGAAATTTATTTTAGTAAATAAATCATATTATCAAATTACTTAAACCGAAACTAGACAATAAAATGGCTCGAAAAGAGGTACCTTTGCGAAATTATTGTATCGAGCCAACATTATTAAATCGTGTTTCCATTCGATACAGTCCCTCGTAACTTTTCTCATTATTACCAATATGTTTTCCTAGATTTTAAATTTACTGTTAACTACTTCAAAAATGAATTCTAAAACCTGTTTAAGTGGATTTTTAGGTACCACTGGGCCTTAATTATAATTTATTGTTAGGGAAACCAAAGGGTAAGGACGAGCCTAAGCATCGTCATTTTCTTCCTTGCTTGCTTCAGTTTCGGTCCCGAAGCTACTCGAGTAGTCCATTTTAGGACTCTGTAAATTGTCTACGCAGTACATGCTTATGAATTTTCGTGCGTTTACTGTTATCCACCTGTCGGAAAAATAAAGGGATTTGGCGATGTGTAAATTTACTCCAATGCTGTTAGGATAATGAGATGGTGGCAGAAATGTATCTACATTATCTATTCTTAACGCCTCGTAGAGTCGTATATTTTTTTAAAAGTTTATTTAAGGACTAATAAACAGTCACATAATGTGTATTTTAATACAACTTAAATAGTTTTCTTATGACTAATTGTGAAACCCACATCGTTAGCCACAGTTACGTTTAAGAAACCGTTGAGTGAACATAATAACACAACATGTATTTAAAAAATAAAATTAAATGTTTCAACGCAAATAAAAAAAAATGTTTATTAAGCACTTACATGTTAGGTTAATTAGTTTATAGGGGAGTTATTCAATGTAAGATTAGATAATTGAGATTCAATTAGTGAATAGAATAGGTCGATAATTAAAACTTTACAGAACTTTAACACTGCAACATTAATTTAGAAACTAGTAATTAAAGTGACTTATTATGAATTCCCATTTGAGCATTCAGACTGTTAAGAATATTAAATCTAAAAGCATTTACATGATTGCCAAATACATATATCGTAAGAATATGAGCGCGAATAGTAATAATTTTATTAAATAGTTTTCCAGCGTTAGTGCGATATCTAGGAGAAATAAAGTGGTATAAGAGCGTGACGTTCTGTTTTAAGATGTAGCCGATGATAATAGGATAGGATGTTTAAAAGGACAGGATGTAATAATCACTCCTTGATTGCGGCTCAAATACTGCACATTTATTCCAAGGTCTTGAGCCTTGATTCCACCTTAGACCTACCCAGCGAAAACGTACTTGCAGGCGGATTGGCTGTTGACGTGTAGTTCCCCGAATATCTAGTCGGTTTGATAAGTCCATTTCTCCCCACCTATTTCTTGGCCTTTCTGATAATTTGACTTATACGAAATGGACGTGGGGAGAAATGGACCTATCGTAACGAATAGACATTTAGCAAACTAGACATTAAAGGCCAACCCTCATACAGAGTCGCTACAAAGGCAATTCTATTATTATTATTGTTTTTGCATTTTACCCGATTATCCCCAAAGAAACATAATAAGTTTTAGAGAGTATGTCTTTTAGACAAATTTTTATCTAGATTTTTATTTTATTAACAATTGATACGCCCTTGGCATCATCTCACCTGACGGTAAGTAACAATGATACCGACGATGGCAACGGGCTTACCAAGATTCCCCAAAGCAATGATGAACTGGATATCTTATCTTCATGTCAGAATACATCAATGTTGTTGATTTGATGATTAGATAAGATGGTGGTAGCTAGTCAGGCGGGCTTTGATATTGCTTTACCACCAACTAAACCGAGCCTTAGGTGAGACCCCGCTGAGAGTCTAACCCGCGATCGCGACTAACCACGGTGGCGGTAAATCGCTGATCTCTCATATGCTAGTGTTAAGCAGTCAGGTCTTTTCAAATTTATCCCTATTATTGAAGGAGTTTTTACTTTGGACGGTGAATCTTACTTTTCTAACTATGGAGATCATTTGTGTGTACAGCTTACCCCTGTTTCACATCAGGTTGTGTTCAAAGATTGGTCAGAGGAAATGACTAAATAGGGTCTGCCTATTGTTTTAAAGAACAAGTTTAAAGTCCTTTTTTTTTGGAGCAATCTATGCTCGGAGTTTTCTTACGTGAATCCGTAAGAGAACCAAGTTAATCGACATAGCTCACAGTGGCATATCAAGTGGCAGTGGATGGGGGACTACATATCAGCCGAAAGACGTCCACTGCTGGACGAAAGCCTCCCCTAAAGATTTCCACAACGACCGGTCCTGCGCTGCCCGCATCCAGTGGCTTCCCACGACCTTCATCAAGTAGTTGGTCCACCGAGTGGGAGGCCTGCCTACTTTACGCCTTCCGGTGCGCAGTTCTCACTTGAGAAGGTTACTGCCCCAACGGCTCTATGTTCTACGAGCTATGTGCCCTACCCACTACCGAATAAGTTAGCAATTCTTAGAGCTATGTTGGTAACTTTGGTTCTCCTAGGGATCTCCTCCTTTCTGATTCGATCACGCAGCGAAACTCCGAGTATAGCACGCTCCATGACTTTTATAAGGGGAGGTATTGTAAAGCATTTTTATAAACAGTTTTTACCTGTAAAAGTATGAGACGTTAGTGAGGACTGCTATTTGGGGAGACTCCTTGTTGTTGGCGGCGAACGAAACAATGCCAGCCAGTTTTCCTTTAAACTGAGCGCCACCACCATTGTCGCTTAGTAGCTGGGTCTGGCGGCACATTGAAATTATTTTCACAAAACTTAAGGATTGATACGACGACTTGATTAAGGTCGCGGGAGGCCGCTGGATGCGTGCAAGATGTTGATGTAGAAAACAGCCAGTTTTCATATTAACTAAATTCCCCACACGTGACCGCTGGTGATGCTAAATGCAGCACCAGTAACTGCCGTCTATCCATAAATGCCACTATCCATCCAGGCAATAATCGTGCTTAGTTAACAATGACCAGGTAAGTCACGACGCTTCGAAAATTGGTCAGCTCAAGGAGTCGAACTTCGTACTTGGAAAGGAAACTTCGTTGGTTTTTTATACACGATGGAGGTATATACTATAAAACCGCCTCCGTAGCTCAGAGGCAAAGTTCACTGGCTTTACACAGGAGGGCGCGGGTTCGATTCCCGGCGGGGTCAATTGTAAGACTCGGTTTGGTTGGTGGTAGGGCATTTTCTAAGCCCGCCTGGCTAGCTACCACCATCTTATCTAAGTCTTGCCGCCAAATATCAAAGTTGATATCATTGGTGTGTTCTGGCATAATGATAAGACAGCCAGTTCCCCATTGCGTTGGGGAATCTTGGTAAGCCCGCTTCCGTCTTCGGCAACATCGTCACTTACCACCAGGTGAGATGTTGTCAAGGGTTAACAATTGTGAATAAAAAAAAAATCTTGTCTAAGGGTGCACTCTTAAGTATACTTATTCGATCGAAGAGACTTTTTTTTAATTTTTTTTATTAAAAATTTGAGTGCGTTTGACTTTATTATCACTTCTTTTTCCTTTACTTCCTTTAATGAGAGGAATGTGCAGCTATGGGTCATCATCATATCAGCAGAAAGACGTCTACTGCTGGACAAAGGCCTCCCACAACCATTTCCACGAGAACCGATCCTGTGCTCTGCCCGCATCCAGCGGCTTCCCGCGAGCTTCACCAAGTTGTCGGTCCACCGAGTGGCCTGCCTACGCTACTTCTTGCGTTGCGTGGTCGCCACTCGAAAACTTTACTGCCCCAACGGACATCTGTTCTACGAGCTATGTGCCCCGCCCACTGCCACTGAAGTTTAGAGTTTAGTTATTAGCTACGGGTCCTAAACCTACCGATTTAATCTTCATTTTAAGTACTAAATCTTACCACAGAATAAGAGGCACAGTAGTTAGAGGGTGTGATAAGATTTCCGAAGACTTTTTTGCATTTCTCTCTATTTAGCACGGTCATGACTGTCCAGAGAAGCTTATTCAAATATTTCGGCGATAAGTTCTGCAATAAGAACATCCAAGTGAGACTGCGATCGGGTACAATAAAACTTATTTTGGGAATCGGGTAAAAATTAGCTGAAGTTGAAAGTTGGGATCAAATTCGATTTGTTACTTTGAATCGGCGAAAGAGTAGGATCGTTTTATCACCAAAGGAAACAAAAAAAACTAACGGATTCCACTGCTCTTTATTTATAGTCCTGTTTCCCATGGACGTTCAAATTACGAGAAAACCGTTTGCTCTAATAATTATTCCGATTTCTGTGGTTTGTTTTTATTAAACTGAGAGCGTAAACCATGGTGAATCAAAGAGTTTCTTAAATTCTCCAGAGGGAAATTCTGTGTCACGTACTTCCGTGGCACCCCACGTTTAAATCTGCCATACAGTATATTCCTCTTCATGGGTTGCTGTAGTGAGAGTGATACAATATAGTGAAATATTCACCCCTACAGTTTATTTTACATATATTTTACCATTAACTAAATATTTCTCTTAGGTACTAAAATTAGTTTGTAAGGACTTCGTTACTAATAAACTCGAATGGACTGTCATTTGGTCTGAAATATTGATATTTAATTGAATTAAATTACATTTTTCTTAGCTGCACGAATCTGTTTGAGCCGCGAAAATATATTTATTTGTCTCTAGTAATATTATACAAACTCTATGTAGTGAACACAAAAACTTAAGTCTTATAGGCCGCGCCGTGACAATTTGCAACATTAAATCAGTCAGTTTGAAGAGGTCGAAAAATTTCAACTTTCGAGCTATGTACCCTGCCCACTGCCACTTCAGTTTAGCGATTCGATCACGCAGAGAAACCTCTATATACTGATCCAATAATGATGCACGTGTGTGGGACGGTGGTGGTGAGCAGCATTTCAGACTTCGACTTTTGTGTTTATCAGATTTGCTCTAATAACAATTCAAGCAAGTTTTTCGTACCTAATTTACACGTCCATATGGGCGACAGGACTATTACTATAAGTAATATGACAAATTGAATTGAAGTGTTATATAAGTAATATGGTTACCATTATCGAATCCGTTCGACGGTTTCGTCGATTCCGTGAAACAAATCGAACTCGGACAGTGTCTGGTATGCACTTTCTCAACAAAATAAAAAGAGAGCCCTCTAGGTGGATTTCTGGGAACACCTTAGGATTTCCGCCTCTGTACCGAGGCCGGGGAAAACAACTGAGTGTCTAAACAAAACTTACACTTTGGTCTGCAGAGATGGCGCTAGTTGTATTGTAAGTAAACTAAGAACAAGGCTAAGAGTTGAAAATAACTCCTACATAAATACTGTGATAAATACAGTCATACAAACTTTACCTCTTTATAATAATTAGTAAAGATATGTCGCAGCCATCTGGTTAAATCAGGCATTTGATTTAAGGCTAGCCCCTTGATTGAATGACGACATTCTATTGAATGACTAGGCCGAACGTTGATTAAACAAGCGTCACTCAACGTTCAACTAGTTGGCTGATTATAAGCTAGCCGGATTGCAATTCGGCTGAAATTAAGTACTCCGCATTGTATGCGGTGCCGCTTTATGTAAAATTTACTGATTAAAAAACTGTAAATGAGCGAGCGAAAAGAGCAATATTAGGTTCGGTCAGGTTTGATTGATTATACAGTCCAAGAGCCTCGCATCGCATCGTTTTTGCGATCTCAGCCAAGTCGTAGAACAAAGGTTGTTCAGTATGATGAGTAGAAGCACCAGATAGAACGGGACCTGCACCAATTTTGTTACATTCTGACTATATAAAAGGAAAAGGTGACTGACTGTTATATTAACACACAGCCGAAACCACTGAACGGATTTCGCTGAAATTTGGAATACAGATAGCAATTAGGACGTGGGCATCCGCTAAGAAAGTATTTTGGGAAATACCTACGGGAACGAACGGCAAAAAACGAGATCTGCGCGGGTGAAGCCGCGGGCACCCACTACTAAAGAGTCCTCTTGTCGGGGTACCGCTAAGTTGTGGAATTATTAGTAATTAGTTATAGTAAAGTAATTAGTAGTAGTTATTTATGTATTTACTTAGCGGTCCCCCTACGCAACGACTCTTGGATCAAAATATTACTACGTAAATTAAACTTAAAAGGGCGAATACATATAAGTTTTTCCTTTTTGAGATTTTTTGTCGGGGGTTTATTAAATTTTTAATTTAAGTTTTATTTCATGCTTTTTATACTTCTACAATCGACATTTACACAAATACTTTCAGAGTTAAACACGAAATTGCGACACGAAATGTCGCCTACTTTGAATCGATCAGACCTGGGGAACTTGCTCACGTCCCATGTTTGAAGCTGCAATTAAATGTATGTTATAACTGTAAATTACAAATCAATTGGACCTGTGGAAGTTTCTGATGAGACCCCTTAATGAGCGAAAAAGGAGGTGACGATATAAACCTTTTTTTACTTCTGCCTTTACCTCTGCTTTAAGTTGAGAAAAAGTTGGGTATCCTGCAGATTCCTGGAGATGCTGCAGCATCAGGTCAAGGTTACCATGTTCTATCTAACACCTATTCATTAAGACTATTCCAACGAGCCTAAACACGATACTTTTGCTGTAAGTTGGTGAGGAGTTGGGTATCCTGCCGATTCCAGGAGATGCTGCAGCATCAGGTCAAGGTTACCATGTTTTATCTAACATCAATTCATTGAGACTATTCCAGTGAGCCCAAACACGATACTTCTGCTGTTAGTTGGGTATCCTGCAGATTCCAGGAGATGCTACAACATCAGGTCAAGGTTACCATGTTCTATCTAACACCTTTCTCAAGACTATTCTAATGAGCCTTAACACGATACCTCTGCTGTAAGTTGGGTATCCTGCCGATTCCAGAAGCTGCTGCATCAGATCAAGGTTAATATGTTCTATCTAACACCTTCTAATGACCCTAAACATACGATACCTCTTCTGTATCCGTTGGTTATCCTGAGGATGCCAGGAGATCATGCAGCATCAGGTCCAGGTTACCATGTACTATCTGACTCTTATTCATTGCGATTATTCCAGTGAGCCCAAACACGACACCTTTGCTGTGTGAGGAGTTGGGTATCCTGCAGATTCCAGGAGATGCTGCAGCATCAGGTCAAGGTTACCTATTAGATATTCTTGTAATATCATAAAAGAAACAGGGCATCAAACATCGAATCGATCAGACCGTTGGAAATTGCCCAAATCTCCTCCATCACCTAGAAAAGAGCTGATGATCTTAAAACGGTTGAACAAATCTTCACAAATTATAGCTAACAACCATCTCGATCATGTTAGCTTTCAAACTTATAGAACCGCATTAAAATCGGTCCGTTCGTTTAGGAACTACGATGGCGCAGACTTACACACAGATACACACGTAAAACTTATAACACCCCTCTGTTTGCGTCAGGGGTTAAAAAACCATTGAAGTAATGAAATCGATTTCAGCAATGTATTTTTTGATTAATTATAGTTTGCGAGTAATAATAGCAAGTTCAAAAAATTCACTAAAATCGTAAAATAGATTTCACTGAGGTTACTAACCTCCTGTATCAAAAAACCAAATAAAAGACGTATTATAAAGCAGTTTGGTTAAAAGCTTCAGTCGTAGAATCTTTGCACTAATTTGAGAATGGTCCGAATTGGTTTACTCACCGTACTACCCCAGCCGGTCACAATCAATGCGTTACCCTCAACGACGGGACCCCTGAGAAGCGGTACCTTCTTCACGGATTCTTTAAAGAAAACTGAGACCTGGAACCCAAAATCAGTTTAGGAAGCAAGCTGGGAATACAGAAAAAACCAGAACATGCGTACAGCGAGAATAAGCACAGGCCCACCCCTCACCAACTTACTAATTCCGGAAAATTGACGCATGTTATGGGCCCTAAACTTTATAATCAACTACCGGAGAACATAACCAATGCCCCCAGTCTGAGGAGCTTCAAGTCGTTACTAAAACGTTGGCTCTTCGAGCAGGCGTTTTATGACGATTTTTTAATTTAAAATTGAATTAACCTAAAATTAGTAATTAATGTTGTATAACTTGACATAATATTATGAGTTATAACATATTTTTTATTTTATTTTCTATTTTGACATGTAATTATTAGGTATTATGAGTAAATGAATTATGAATAATAAATAAGACGCGCGCTGAAGCCGAAAACTCTGCGCCTCCCTCCTTCCGTTGGCTGTATCATTGCTATTTTAGGTCGGATTTTAAAACTTTTTGAGTTAGGTAAGTAAGAATTACTGCTAGTTTACTCACAAAAATAAATCACATGTTTTCAGGATTTAGAAGGGCCAAAAGGTCAAAACTACACCAATTTAGAGTATACAAGCACAAGTTGCCTCACTTTTATCGCCGTGCGCGTGTTCTGGTTTGGAAGCAGGTGACAAAAATCTTTGTCGCGCGGAAATCAGTCAAATTCAGTTTTACGCTTGACTTGCCGCCCATGGCCGGCTTATGGTAAAAAGATGGACATATGTAATTCATAAGACACATGCTGAATATTATTATCCCGACAAAACATAAATGTGGAAGGGAGCCAAGTTCGATCCAAAAAAGTTTTAGAGATCGAGATGCGTGTACAGTCGAGTTCATTAATATATTGGCAGGGCCAATGTTTTAAAACATTGTAAGCGTCGAAATGAATATAAAGTTCTATACAGACATATGTAGATATCAATAAAATGATATCATGTAAACGGTTCATTAATTGTTTGTATAGAACTTTATATTAATTTCGACGCTTACAATGTTACAAGTTTTTAACCATTGAACCTGCCAATATATTAATGAACTCGACTGTACCATCCTCGACTGTATCATTACTTCCTATCAGGTGAGTTGTAGTCAAACGCACTCAATTTTTTTGTTTAAAAATGGGTAGATACCAAATTCTATAGTGGTTTCCTAAATCATAGCAACGGTTTTACAATTTGAAATATTTATCTTAAACTTCTCCAAATATTAGAAAATATACAATGGTTTTTAGTAGTTTGAAAGAAAAAAATGTGAAGTTTTGTGCTATACTAATGGTGTAATTTGGCAAGTTTTCACTATCCAATTAAATTCTATATTTGAGTTTATTTTAAAAAGTAAGCTTTGCATGCTTGGTGTCTTGACTGTAAAAAGCTACACCATTAAGTAGCACAGGAAATAACAAATTTTCTATTAAATATCTGAAAACCGTTGTACATTCTTTAATATTTGTTGAAGTTTAATTTGAATTTAATTTAATTTGAATTTAATTTGAAGAGCCATTGCTATGATTTAGGAAACCACTATAGAACTTAGTACCTACCCATTAAGATGTCTGTAATTTTTTTGTATCGAACATGGCTCCCTTCCACATTTATGTTTTGTCGGGATAATAATATTCAGCATGTGTCTTATGAATTACATATGTCCATCTTTTTACCTTAACTATAACCATTTATGTTTTGTTGGGATATCATTAATTTTTGTAAAGTTATCATATTAGTTTCCTCTATTCAAGTAATGTTCATATCTAATGAAGTGTTGGTGGCTACCTTTAGTGCGTAAGCCCGACTCGCACTTGGCTGGTTTTTTTCTTTTTCCTTAATACGCCCGATAACCGATTTCATACTAAATCTTAAGTTGAAAAGTCACCAGGAAGTGGTCTATATAATTATTTTGATGAGTAGTTGTGGTACAGAACCTCAATTGTTCGACTCCGATTTGCACTTGGCCAACTTTTTTTTCTTTGTATACGCCCAATAACTTGCCTATAACAATATTTTTTTATTTGCTAGATATTAAAAAAGTGCCAAAGTAAAAAGCAAGAGTGTGGTAAAATACATTTTTGTACACAGCGAACTGGCATATAAAGTACCACTTTTCGAACAACTGTATTGAAAATATTGGTATTACTAGTCTCCAAAGTAGGGTTACAAAAAATAAATATTTATTTCAAAAAACAACATTGTTTTTACAGTTGGTAAAAGAACATTTTGTATGGAAAATCTATTAACTTTTTACAAATCCAACTACACATCTTTAGGGTTTTCATACAAATATAATACCGCTATACATATACAAAAACTACATGCCGGCTTGAGTTCAAACTTTGCAAATATATTGATAAAATACATATCGATGTTTGTAAATAGTTTTTATCTTATTAATTTTAAACATGACTATCGAAGGCTTAAATTAATTTGTACTAAAAAGTTTCAAATTGCTCTTTATTTGAGTTTTATAATAGTTCATCGAAAACTAATTACAAACAATGATATGTGTCTACTCAACATATTTGCAAAGTTTGGATTCAATCCTGCGTGCAGTTTTTAAAGCGGAACTACGTTTGTATGGAAAATCGGTCGACTATAACTCCTACTTAGCCGCGATAGTTTTCCTTTTAAATTGTTTATAAGATGTCCTCCTATTTACTATTATTTTAGATGTCTTGAAATAACGGTTTAGATGGTAGGGGGGGGGGGGGGGGGATAACACTAAATCGAAAAATGGTTTTAGAAAACCCTCAGTAGCTTTAAAATACTTATTCAACGATACCCCACACTATAGTAAAAGAGACGAAGCTATGTATACTAATACCAAATTACAGCTTTCTAGTTACTGTAGTCTCTGAGCTAAGCCGCGGACAGACGGACAGACAGACATGGCGAAACTATAAGGGTATCTTGTTGACCACGGTATCCTAATACTATTAGAACATGAAAGATACCTAATTAAACCCATTAAAATATAACATATTCGATGAAAGTACAGTTGTAATAATTTACCCAATTTTAAATTTACTCATGGAACTGAATCTGGGTTTACAATTTAAAATTAATAAAATAATAATATCCGCAGGAGAACCCAAGTAACCGACATAGCTCACAAAATCGCTAAACTGAAGTGGCAGTGGGCAGGGCACATAGCTCGTAGAACAGATGGCCGTTGGGGCAGTAAAGTTATCGAGTGACGACCGCGCACCGGAAAACGTAGCGTAGGCAGGCCTCAGGTGGACCGACGACCTGGTAAAGATCGCGAGAAGACGATGGATGCGGGCAGCGCAGGACCGGTCGTCGTGGAAATCCTTGGTGGAGAGGCCTTTGTACAGCAGTGGACGATTTTCGGCAGATATGATGATGAAAAATATTATTATTATAATAATATACAATCCTTAGTAATATTATAAATGTGAAAATGTGTTTGTTTGTTTGTTACCTTTTCACGCTTCAACGCCTTGACCAATCTTAATGAAATTTGGCATGCAGGTAGCCTGTGTCACGAGGAAGGACATAGGCTACTTTTCATCCCGTGAAAATAGCATAGCCTGATGCAGTTCCTGAGGGAACTGAAAATATACTATTTTTTGGTTAATTTCTATAGTATCGCAACGGAACAATGGATTGTGTGATTTTTTGCACAGAGATGGTTGTGGGGGCGAGAAATGACATGATTTACTAATAAGCATATTCTGACTCGGGAAAAAATATAATTCCCGAGGGATCTGGAGAAAATTTGTGTCCACGCTCGCGAGTCGCTTGCGGCTCGCGCACCACGCACCCTCTAAGACAGTCATAAAAACGATATCCACGCGGGCGAAGCCGCGGGCAAAAACTAGTAATATATATATTTTTAATTTATTTATTTAATTTAGTTTGTTACACCTAGCTTGTAATAGTTGTGATAGATACTACCTTTGAAGTCCATTCACCTCTAGAACTAACATCGCAATGTCATTATCCATGTCGTTGTGATGCGTAAAGAATTCATGCAATTTCACCTGCACCACGTTTATTACATCTCTGTAAGGTGAAATTTGTATAATTATATTTTTTTATGCATATTTAAAATGAAGTTTAGATTTAAAAAAGGGGAATATTTATCTTTTCCATTTAAGTCAACCACCCAAACTCACGATGCGGACCCGTCTAGTGATTAAAAAAAAAAAACTTTTTTATTCGTCAACTAGGAAATGCATAGTTAGTAAAATAGATATAGGTATACATATATGTTGTTTCGTCGTTTCAGGATACTGAGTAATATTTATTAAACCTGAATGTTTAAATGTAGCGTTCGCGTCTGACTGACATCCACGGGTACCAACAGAAAACCAGCGCTTCGCTTTCGAGCCTAAGATAGTTAAGCGAGTTGGGGCCCTGTGGTTTCAGTGGCACCTCGTGAATATAATATGTAATTAAAAAAAAAAAACTTTATTTACCTAAAGCTTAGCTGTAATAATGTATTAGTACCTGGGCGACCGAGCTTTGCTCGAAGCATAGTACCCAGAGCCGTTATAAACATTTAAAAATAGGCTACCTATGATACACTTTGCCCGGCATGTTTCCAGTGCGAAAATCTCGGAAAATAGCATTTCCCCAGAGATGAGACCTATCTAGTCATAAAATAGTGATTACATAATTGCATTTGTAAAAAATCAAAAAATAAACAATCATTAGTTAATAATGTCAAAATCTAGTCCCTGATATAAAAAAAAACAAATTATGTCATTAGAACATGAAAACAATATGACACGAGAAGATAAACATTAAATCATTGAATGTCATGAATGCCGTTGACACGTGTAGGCCAGTTCACACGGACAGCACCCGGTCACGAGTATAACGCAAATCAACGAGGAGGAACGATCCGGCTCCCGATGCGCCACCATCCGCACGAACATTTACGCAAACATGCACCACTCATATCAATACTAAGATAAAAATATTAATTATAAGAAGTACTATACTTGTCATGTCTCGTCGCTTCCACGTCAATTCTTAGTTTGATCTTCATTTTATTACTATTAAACATGATTAGTAGCGTTGATAGAAGAAACACTGTCTACCCATACATTTTCGTAAATATATATATATAAGAATACATAAAAGAATTGCTCGATTAAAGGTATTATAGAATAAATAGATGTATTTTGTTGCAGTGTTACTGGAACCAATAAACATATTTCTTACTTTCTTTCAGTCTGAAAAGTGCTGGAGCAGTTTGCAGTTTCCTTTCACTTTTCAGCACTAGAGTGCGGGCCTTATTACTGTTCGATTAAAGAGAGGGGAATTTTCGAATTTTAACCGCCTCCGTGGCGTAATGGTTAGTCCATTAACTTTACATCGGGCGGTCGCGGGTAGGATTCCCGGCGAAGTCTAGAATTGGATGACTCGTTTTGGTTGGTGGAGGGCATTTCCTAAGGCCGTCTGGCTCGTCCACCATCTTATTTAGGTAGGTCTTGCCACCAAAAATCAATGTCAACAGCATTGACGTGTTCCGGCTTGAAGATAAGATAGCCAGTTCCCCAATGCGTTGTGGTACCTATCTTGGTAAGCCCGCTTCCATCTTCGGCATCATCGTCACAATTAGTTGATATGATGTCAAGTTCTTACCAGATGAGGACAAAAAAAAACTTTATGTTAATTGTATATAAATGTTGTATATTTTTGTTTGTTTGATATTAACCTGATGAAAACTAAATAACCTATCTTCGATTTCGAAATATATTGAGCCTGTGGTCCTGGAGCACTTTTTAAACTGACATTTCTTCCAATTGAAATTGAGGAGTCATAATCATCATCATATCAGCCGAAAAACGTCCACGGCTGGACAAAGGCCTCCTCCAAGGATTTCCACGACGACCGGTTCTGCGCTGCTCGCATCCAGCGGCTTCCTGCGACTTTACCAGGACCGAGTAGGATCCTACGCTATGTTTTCCGGTGCACGGATTTCCGCGACGACCAGATGAGATTGAGGAGTAAGACATCAATATTTGAAATCAAGATTTACCTACCTACATAAATTTTTTCACGTCAGATGTTCGTTGGTTACAGCCGGGTCAGCAGCTAAAGTTTTTTCCAAAACATTAGTTACAGAAAACATTGAAAAGTTTGGGGCGTTTATGCATAACGGAAAACGAAGATTATTTTATGCATAAACTACTCCGGATCGTCGGTGGCGTAATGGCTAGGGCCGCCGCCTCCTGTCCGGGAGGTCGTGGTTCGAACCTGCCACGTACCAATGTGATTTCGAATTTAGATTTCATATGTACTTTTATCCGACGCTCTTACGGTGAAGGAAAACATCGTGAGGAAACCTGCACACGCCTGCGAAGAAACTCGCAGGTTGTGTGTGAAGTCGACCAACCCACACTGGGCCCGCGTGGTCGACTAAGGCCCGATCGCCCTAACTCAGGGTAGGCTCGAGCCCCTCGGTAGGGACGTATATGAGCTGATATGAATAAACTACTCTATATAAGAATGTTTATCAAAGTACAGTAATGCTTTTTCTGCTGGAGACCCGAAAGAATAGGATTTCCAATAAAACAAATTAGGATTGGCTGCTATTTAAATTTGCTCACCCACTCCCAACGACAGTATCCGATCCCAGTTTTACGATCACTTTGTTATTTTTGGTCAGCTTGACGAAGCAGCTAGCGGCGGTGAGCACCAGCCGGCTATTGATCAGGCTGCCGGAGCAGTACAGGTTGTGATATACCACCAGCACGTGGTGCGGGACCTTTTCAATCGCGGTCACGTGGCTGGGGATGTCTGTAGAGGGCGAGGAGGGAAGCCACATAGTTTCCTCTCCCAACTGGACCATCATTTGACCCGCGCAAGTGATTATTTGTGTCAATAGGCTGAAAAGTAAATTATGAAATTATGACACATATATGAAACAGACGAGGATACTGTGGATTGATCAGCCAAATTGTCACTTTTCGTTTGACACATTTTCTTGGTTTTATTGAATCTCTAACATTACTAAAAATACTTGATGAGGTTATGTTTGACCCGTGCAAGCGACTATTTGTGTCAATAGGCTGATAAGTAAATTATGAAATTATGACGCATATATTAAACAGATAAGGATACTGTGGATTGAGCAGCCAAACTGACACTTTTCTTTTACACATTTTCTTGGATTTATTGAATCTCTTACATTAGAGCCCCACAAACTTATCTGGCCCGATGACAGCGTCTCTGTCGGTTGCAGCAAACTAATGTAATCAAAGTGGAATCGTTAGTTCCATTTTTCGTCACCGGGTCAGATAAGTATGTGGGAGTCTACTGAAAATACTTAGTGGTATTTTATCCGTTGTTAAAATGACGCAACTCTAACATAACCGGCGGTTTCACGACTGGTTACGGTTTGGTTATTGTTATAGTTACACGGTGCAACTTACCCTTATTGTAGCGTACCTAACCTAACTTTCAAGAAGAAGAATAATGGTTTTCGGGTATATAGCTGTTTCTTTGGCAGAGCTTGTAGTGCAAGGGTTCTTCAGATAAGTCTTGGTTCCCTGAATGTCATAGGATATGTGGAGACGTACAACATTACCTTAATGATAGCTTCATCCGCGCTTCGACAGATAGTCCTTATGACGTTGCGACTAGATTATGTATCGAAAGGAAAACCGCCTGCAATCTAAAGTGAATCATTAACCGTAATACAACCTGTAGCAAAAATAGGGTTCAAAGAGGAATAAAATATTAAGGAAACCCTTTTGCTACAAAAACGTTAGAGTTTTTTCCGGTTTAAAACGTTGAAGATAAAAAGAACAACGGCCAATAATCAAAGTTTAGAATTATAATATCAAAAAAAAGAAAAGCATTGAATATAAAGAAACATCATAATACAAAGCACTGTCATTGCCTATAATATTTACTATCAAAATTTATAAGTGGAAATTATTTCCCGTTAGTTTTGGAAAATGGGAATATCGTTAATTTACGAAATTTGGTTATTGGGAATTTTTAAAAGATTGAATAGATTGGTCTAAGCCCACCGCGTACGTACTTGGCCGCTAGTGTATAAAATGCTTAAAACTAAAAACAAACTAAAAGTATAACATAAACCGAAACAAGTATAAAAGCTTAGCAGAGGTACCTTTTTTAACAAATACAACGTGAGTTTAAAATCTGGGCTCTAAAACTAAAACTTGCAAGTGTAGCGTTCCGATGAGGTGTTATTAAATAGGCATACTTCCGGACGAGAGTGCACGAACATAGGGCAATCTTATATTGCGGTCGAGCAGAATTAAACTTCGGGTTCATCGGTGTCACGATGGAGTGGCAACTTGAGGGGTAAAACATTTGGAAAACACCGCACCGATGAACTCCTGCTCGCAAAAAGGACGGTCAGGTGCCCAGGAAGCAGGCTTCAGTCCAAACAGCCACGCTAGCCTGTGAAAACCATAAAACACCAACACCTACATGTCATATACAAATTTTTTGAAAGAAAGTTAAATATTGTCTGGAGAAACAAGCTATACTTACACCAGAAACACACTGAGGGTACTGTTAGGCGACAAAAAAACTAAATGGGACCAAGATATAACAAAAAATTGAGTAGTTCACAGTGATACGATGATAATTTTCTCCAGAGCGATGACAACTGACTCTAAAACCTATTTTTTCTGCCTAGACAAATTTGACAAAATGGAATCTTAGCAAAGATATTATGGCAGGAGTTATATAAGTTCTCGCGCGACTACAAACCGAAGAGAGCAAATACAACTTATTTATTACGCGCTATCTAAATTGCTTCGCTTGTTAGCATATAGGTATATAACTTTTTACTACCAACAGTTTGTCCAAGGCTTGACCACACCCTGGACACTTCATACAACGGGCCAGAAATGAAATTTCAAAAAACGAATGACGGAACAAACAAAATGGCGGTGAAATCCTATACGTTCAACAACCAAACTGTAACCAATCTGTATCAATCTGGGTGACGAGGGGGTGAGGTCGTAATCTGGAGAGCGGCAGGGAGTGTCCATAATATATAATAGTACTAATATATATACTTTGGCTTGACCCTAAAGGCACACCATTTCGCCTGGCAGAGACATCTCCTTTGTGCCGAGAAATAGGAACAGTGCGTTGCTACAAATACCATTTGGAATATTTAGCAAATCGGGTTTTGAATTTTGATTAGGTTATTATATTATTGAACTTATTTCTTAAGTAGAAGGTACCATAGCTTGTACGATACGAAAAATACTAATGGTTAAAAGCATTAGCAGGGAGTATACCTAAGCATTTATATTATTTGTATAAAACTGTAGTACTAAAGTAATACCCATATCAAGTTTCAATGTTTTCATATCATCTCATATACGTCCCCAACGAGGGGCTCGAGCCTACCCTGAATTATAGCGATCGGACCTTAGTCGACCACGCGAGCCCAGTGTGGGTTGGTCGACTTCACACACAACCTGCGAGTTTCTTCGCAGGCGTGTGCAGGTTTCCTCACGATGTTTTCCTTCACCGTAAGAACGTCGGATAAACGTACATATGAAATCTTAATTCGGAATCATATTGGTACGTGGCAGGTTCGAACATCTAACAATAACATAAATATTAATAAGTAACTAAGCTTACAGGGATTAGCGTAAACAATTATTTCGAACAAAAACTAAAGTCGGCAGACGAATCGAAGTTTTTGGCGAGACGAGTGACATTGGTGTTGGGAGCGAGGGCAAAACGGGCACACAATACAATATTGACGAAAACTTTGTACTTACAAAATTATTTTATCCAAATATTAATTGTATTGAGAGCGTCGGTGGCGTAACGGCTAGGGCCGCCGCGCCGCCTCCTGTCCGGGAGGTCGTGGTTCGAATCCTGCCACGTACCAAAGTGATTTCGAATTTAGATTTCATATGTACGTTAATCCGACGCTCACGGTGAGATAACATCATGAGGAAACCTGCACACGCCTGCGGAGAAACTCGCAGGTTGTGTGTGAAGTCGACCAACTAGCACTGGGCCCGCGTGGTCGACTAAGGCCCGATCGCCCTAATTCAGGGTTGGTTTGAACCCCCCGGTGTATGAGCTGATACGATAAATTGTAATGGCGAACTAAATTAAAATACAAACTTTGTACTTACTAAATCATTTTTTCCAAATATTAATTTTAATGGCGATGTAAATTCAAATTTGGAGCGGCGGCGTCCACGCAGTCGGGTGAGATCTCGCAACCGGCAATATAAAACTCGAACGTTAAATAAAGAGACTGGTTCACAAGCCATAAAGCGAGCAGTGAGTGAAATTCGCAATAATGCGACGGCCGCACCGCGTCGGTGTGCTGTCGATACGCAATAGGGATGACGAATGCTAGTCATCTGAGTTACTTTTTATCATCTGTCAAAAAGGACATTTTGTTTTAAAAATTTTAGAAATACCTAGGCGTGACGTCATAGTTTAGCAGCGTCATTTATGTACTCATTATGTAATTTTGGTGAATTAAAAATCGAAGACTCGATGGAAAACAAAACGTGTAAGGTTTTTCGAAGTTTAAGTAGGAGGGCAATTTATTGATCAAGAGTTCATAATTAATTTCTGATGCTGTCGTCATCCCTATTACGGACGTTATTGCAGCTCTTGAAGTCTGCATACATTTCATGAATTAACTTATAATCCTGTGACATTTTATTCGTTTAGTTCCCGCAGCTTTTGTAGTAGTTATAGGTATCTATCATATAAAATAGATTTTTTCCTATGCAAGGCTGCAAAGTTGATAATGATAATTGACGTGAGTTACTTTTATTGAAACCTGAGCGTAGAGAAAATAACTTTTCTGCCGAGCGAAAGACACAATTTTTCGAATCACAATAGAGAGGAAAATGTTTGGTGATTTACATTAAAGAGTTATTTTAAATAAGAATAAAATGATGAACCGAGTTTCTAAACGCACCATTGAGTATGTTTTTCTTTGAATGGAAAGGTTCTAATTTTAAAAACTCTTTCCACGCTACCGGATAATACGCAATTTTGCGTGCTAAAATGAAACAACAAACAAAACTTTTCCGAGCGTGTGAGATGATTTTGATATTTGTTAGCAAGGCTGCAAAGTTGTTATTTGGCGCACGTTACCTCTTCTCGCTCGGGGTCCAAAGATAGAATCCTGAGCGTAGCGAGAAACACACAATTTTCACCTCACTACAGCGAGGAAATTTGTAGGCAAGAAAACAAAGTACCCCTCTTGACAAAGAGTATATAAACCTGGAACGTTAACGTGCCGAAAATCCTATGATTAAATAATGTAGTTTTGTGTTTATTCTTGTTGTATTTTTATGATTTAAGGCACTAAAATAATTTAGTAAAACCATAACGGAGTATTATTATAGTAAATTCAAGGTTTGTTAAAATAAAAATTAAATGTAACTTGAAAAGACTGTTATGACTTTATGACGAACTGAGTTTGTGCACGTACTCGTAGGTAACATTGCGTGTATTTTCTTTGAATGTAAAGGTTCTAATTTTAAAAACTCTGTCCACACTAGCCGATAAAACGAAATGTGACGCGCTAAAATGGAATGACAAACAAAACCTTTCAGAGTGTGTGAGGTGAAAAAAATAATTAATTATACATAATTTACGCTCATTAATGACTCTGTAATTTTGTCATTTTTCAACGGGACGCTGTCATTTGTTATTTAACTGGTGCCCGCGCCTACCTACTACTAGTTTACGTAGGTTGTCTTTCCTTACTAATATTATAAATGTGAAAATGTGTTTGTTTGTTACACTTTGCCTCACGCCTTAATAACTTGACCAATATTGATTAAATTTGGCATGCCGGTAGCCTGTGTCACAGGAAAGGACATAGGCTACTTTTTATCCCGTGAAAATAGCATAGGCTGATGCAGTTCCCGAGAAAACAGAAAAAAAAACTTATTTTTGACTAATTTATTTAAAATCGCAACCGATCAATGGATTTTTATGATTCTCTGCACAGATGGTTGAGGAGTGTCATGGATTGCTAATCACAAGAGCCCGATCTGGAATACAGATCTGGATAAAACTCATTTCCACTCACCCTCACAGGTAGTCTCTAAAACGATGTCCACTAGGGCGAAGCAGCGAGAAAAAGCTAGTTTAAAAAAATTCAAAAATGATATATTCGTACATTTATACATCCTTTCTATAATATTATAAATGTAAAAATGTGTTTGTTTGTTACCTTTTCATGCTTTAACAACTCGAGGAATTTTTCAAAATTTGCTATGCTGGTAGCTTGTGTCACTGGGAAGGACATAGGCTACTCTTCATCCCGTGAAAATAGCATAGTCCGATGCAGGTCCTGAAGGAACTGAAAAAATACTTTTTTTGGTTAATTTCTTTAAAATCGCAGCGGAACAATGGATTGTTCAGATTTTTTTGCATCGAGATAGATTGAGGAGTTGGGAAATAGCATAATTTATTAAATAGAATATGCTGACATAGTTCTCGAGTGATTTGGGTAAAACTCATTTCCACACTCGCGCGCGTCAGCGTCGTAACGGAGCAACGGATTGAAGTGATTTTCGTACAGAATTGGTTAAAGGGGTGGGAAGTGACATAGAATGCTAATCAGAATAGCCCGATATACTTCAACAGGGATCTGGAAAAACTCATGTCCACTCTCGCGAGCCGCATAAAAACGATATCTACGCGGGCGAAGCCGCAAGCAAAAGCTAGAATATGTATATAAAAATTAAACGAGGCGCAATATTATTTGAAATTATAATATTACGCATTATTTTTTGAAAATAATGACCGTGGGGATATGCATATCAATACAAAAACCAAACCTTTTTTTAAATCTTTTTCTTTATGTCTGTTTAATCTCGTCTCATGCAAAAATGGCTAAAGCTATACCTATCCCGGAGTCACATCTTAAATACATACTTTTATCCCGAAAAATAAAAGCTTCCCGGAGCAATGATAAAAAAATTGAAAAACCACAACCGGTTTTAGCAATAGTCGACATGATAATCTAGTAGTATAGTAGTTTGTTTGTATTTTATGCGCTGCCATACCGTTCATTCGATTGCGTTGAAACTTTGTAAATTTGTTGCGCGCACGCTGAGTCGTTGTTGCTGAGTCTAAAAAATGGTGAGCCGTTTGGGGCTCTATATTAATTTTATCTCGGATTTTAATAAAAAACCCACAATTGTTAAGCCCTTGACATCATCTCACCTGATGGTAAGTGAAGATGATGCCGAAGTTGGAAGCGGGCTTATCAAGATTCCCTAACGCAATGGGGAACTGGCTATCTTATCTTTATGCTGGAACACACCAATGCAATGATATCTACATTGATATTTGGCTTCAAGACTTAGATAAGATGGTGGTAGCTAGCCAGGCGGGCTTAGAAAATGCCCTACCATTAACCAAACCGAGTCTTACAATTAACCCCGCCGGGAATCGAACCCGCGACCTCCTGTTTAAACTCAGTGAACTTTGCCTCTGAGCTAAGGAGGCGGTTAATATGAAAGCATGATAATCGTTTCTTTAGGATGGCTCATTGGCTCTGGATGGAGGCAACATTCACTGTTAGACTAGTCGTGTCGAATATGGTACTTTATTATAAGATGATATTATCACATTCTTGATCCCGGATACGTAATAGAATCCCGCAGGAAAGGAAGAAATATTTTTCTCTGGAATGGCTTAGGTAAAAATATTAAATTGAAACCTTCACTGTTGATTAGATGTGATCCTATCTTACAGGTTTATATTATACTAGCTTTTGCCCGCGGCTTCGCCCACGTGGTTAGTTTTTATGACTGTCTTTGAGGGTGAGTGATGCGCGAGCCGCAAGCGGCTCGCGGGCGTGGACATGAGTTTTCTCTAGGTTAATCGGGAACTATGTCATGATATGCTGTTATGTAAATTATGTTATTTCACACCCCCTCAATCATCTCTGTGCAAAAAATCACAACAATCCATTGTTCCGTTGTGATTAAAGAAATTAACCAAAAAGAGTATTTTTTCAGTTCCCCCAGAAACTGCATCGGACTATGCTATTTTCACGGGATAAAACCTTCCCCGTGACGCAGGCTACCTGCATGCTAAATTTCACCAGGATTGGTCAAGTTGTTGAAGCGTGAAAAGATAACCAACAAAACACAAACAAACACATTCTCAACCGACTTCCAAAAAGGAGGAGGTTCTCAATTCGAATGTATGTTTTTTTTGTGAGTGTTACCTCAGAACTTTTGAATGGGTGAACCGATTTTTATGATTATTTTTATTTGAAAGCTTGTGCTTCCCGTGTGGTCCCATATATATTTTATCAAAATCGTTGTAGTAATTTACTAGAAAATAAACAAAGACCAAAAAGAATAATGCAAAAATGTACTAAGTTGTTACGATGGAAGTCGGTTTTTTAACGTGTTTAGCGTTTTTTCACATTTTTAATATAAAATATTAGTAAGGATGTAAGTGCGACATTATGATATTGACCCCAAAAAATGGAGAAGTTACCGAGAAAATAAAAAATGTGAAAGTTTTTCCTTTGGTTGAGCGTGTCGAATAAGAGGGCATGCTCAAATATCTTTTGCAAAAGTCGCTTCTCTACGTTCAACTACACTACGCGTTTGTTCGGTGTTTTTAGCCGACTGCACCAAAAGGAGGCTTGTGTTTTTCGAGTGTATGTATCACACAAATATTATAAAGGCGAAAGTTAAATAACTACTGAACGGATCTGGCTGAAATTTGGTAGGTAGACAGATTAGGACCTGGATCAACACATAGGCTTCTTTTGTATTCACGCTCGCGAGCCGCTTGCGGCTCTCGCACTGCGCACCCTCGAAAAGTCATAGAAAGGTTGTCCACGCGGGTGAAGCCGCGGAAAACAGGTAGTTGTATTTATATTTCTTTGGAATGCCCGGTAGCGTAAACGGATTGATTGATTTTGTAGTCAAGGTGTCGTAAGATTTGACTAGCCAAAAAATTTGTTATTTATTTCTTTTTATTTGACTGACTCGGTGGCTCAGTGGTTAGTGCCCTTGACTACTGATCCGAGAGTTGTGGGTTCGATCCCCACCCAGGGCAAGCATTTGTGTGATGAGCAGATTTGTTTGCTCTGTGTCTGGGTGTTAAATATCTATATATGTATGCATTTAAACGTATTTATGTATGTATATCAGTCTCTGGTTCCCATAACACAGGGAAACCTACTTTGGGGCCAGATGACCATGTGTGATTAGTCTGAGAATATTATATTATTATATATTATATTCTTTGGTTACGATTAGGATACATTTTTACCTGAGTGGCCAAAAAAGTAGGGGTTTGGTTTTAATGCAGTCGGGTTTTTAATTTTTGAATGAATTCCTAAAGTTATTTCAAAAGAGTTTGCCCAATATACACTTAGTTCCCGAGATACCTTACAGCACAGATAGGCGTAAGATAATAGAAAACGTTAAACACGTTAAAAACCGACTTCCATCGCAACAACTTAGTACATTTTTGGATTATTATTTTTGGTTTTTGTTGATTTTCTAATAAAGTATACTACACCGATTTTGATAAAATTTATATGGGATCACACGGAAAGCAAATAAAAAAAACAATCATAATAATCAGTACACCCAGTCAAAAGTTCTGAGGTCGAATTGAGAACCTTCTCCTTTTTGGAAGTCGGTTGAAAACCCAACCTACCGATTAATAAGACCTGGTGAAGGTCGCGGGAAGCCACTGGATGCGGGCAGCGCAGAACCGGTCGTCCTGGAAACACAACAATATTTAAGCTTAGGTTATTGCCCTCTTCTTCTTCTTAACGTGTGGTACAGTTAACCGTGCTATCCAAGGGATAGACGACGGTTGCCTGGTGTTGCACATAGCATCACCCGCGGTCACGTTTAGGTCATTTAGATTTACACCTACTGACGTGTGCAACGCGACCTTCGTGCACATGGTTTCCTCACGATGTTTTCCTTCACCGTTAAAGTAATCGGTAAGTATATGTACGTAAGTTTCGAAAAACACATTGGTACATTGGCCGTCCGGATTTGAACCCGGGACCTCTGGTTAGGAGGCCCGAGTCGTAACCGGTTGAGCCACCGACGCTTTTTTGCCCTCTAACTAAAGGGTTGTTTTGTTTGCATTTAAACCCTCTAGCCAGAGTCTCGACGGTAAGTTCCAAATTAACTAATTGAAACATTGTGCAAATATTTATATTAAACTAGCTGTCCCGGCGAACTTCGTACCGCCTTACATTACATTACACTGCCCTGCCCTACCCTACACTACCCTACACTACACTACACTACCCTACCCTACCCTACCCTACATACACTACACTACACTAACCTACCCTACACTACTCTACACTACCCTACACTACACTACCCTACCCTACCCTACACTACCCTACCCTACCCTATCCTATCTCTCAAGTTGGATCGAACTGCACATGGTGTGCGAATTTTATTATAATCGGTTAAGTGGTTTAGGAGTCCATTGGGGACAAACATTGTGACACGAGATTTATATATATTAAGATTTCCTTAATTAGATACCCAGTGGAGCCAGTTCATGGCACTGTTTATACACCATCTCTAGATTAACAATGCTCCAATTTGAATATAATTATGTATTACAAATGTTTGTAGTTTTTTTAGGGTTCCGTACCATAAAAGGAAAAACGAAACCCTTTAGGATCACTTGTGTGTCTGTCACAGCTGATTTGTTCAGAAACTACTGGACCGATTGAGTTGAAAATTTGGTACACATATGTAATTCGGTGACCCAAAGACAAGCATATTATGTGACGTAATCGCTAAACTGAAGTGGCAGTGGGCAGGGCACATCGCTCGTAGAACAGATGACCGATGGGGCAGTAAAGTTCTCGAGTGGCGACCGCGCACCGGACGACGTAGCGTAGGCAGGCCTCCCACACGGTGGACCGATGACCTGGTGAAGGTCGCGGGAAGCCGATGGATGCGGGCAGCGCAGGACCGGTCGTCGTGGAAATCCTTGGGGGAGGCCTTTGTCCAGCAGTGGACGATTTGTGGCTGATATGATGATGATGAACCCCCCCTATCTCCGAAACAAATAGTGCGATCTAGTAGTATTTTTTACATAGTTAATTTGCGTAGGAATACGACCACAGAAATTAGTTCCATTTTACCTATATATCTATAGATGGCGCTGTAGATGAAAATTAGTTTTTGGTACGGAACCCTTAGTGCGCGAGTTTAGATTCGAACTTGGCCGGTTTCTATTTATTTGAAACTAGCTTTTTCCCGCGGCTTCACCCGCGTAGACATCGTTTTAATGACTGTATTTAAGGGTGATTAGTAAATTATGTCGTTTCCCACCTACTCAACCATCTCTGTGCAAAAAATCACAACAATCAATGCTATTTTCCCGGGATAAAAAGTAGCCTATGACCTTCCCCGTGACACAGGTTACCTGAATGCCAAATTTCATAAAGTTCCGTATAATTAACGGGGCAATTAACATTACCCCTCTTTTTTAGGCAGTTGGTTAAAATGAACCCTATGTCACTTAAAGGTTAAAGAAAAATCTAACGACAACTCGCAATCCAAAATCCGTCAAACTGTTAAGGCTACAGTTTCAGCCAAAAAAAATGATGGACGGTTGAATAGTTCCTGAGAATCCCTCAAGCGCCAACTATCCTGTCTGGTGGTCTACAGCTGTAAAACATGTCTTAAAACCTGCTCTGAAATGGTGCCTATATAATGCAAAAAAAAAACGCATCAGAGTCGGCTGAATAATTTCTAAGAAGCCTTCAACCCTTAGTGTGTGAGTTTCGACTCACACTTGGCAGGTTTTTATTTATTTGAAATACCTATCAAGATGATATTTTATTCTAATGGTATAAAGGGAATCCTGGAACTATAAGATATTGTCATACGCCCCATATAGATCCTGACTGATCGCTCCCTGGTGGTCGACCGCCATAAAACATGTTAAAAGAAATGATACCTTTTAACCCGGCGTGAATGAGGTGAAAAATGGTTACACCAACTGCGAGGTGACATACCCAAATATAGAGATAACTGAAATAAATTCTTATAACTGTAATATATTGAATAACATTAGGGACATGAAGTAAAATAATACAATGTAGTATTTTTTTTTACACATAAATCAACAATATTTAAGAACTATGAATTAATATCTAAAATACTGAGATATTTTGACAACAGTGCACACAAAATAAAAAAAATATGTCTGTCTTATATAATTTAGTTTCTAGATAACATAAAATCAACATAAAACATTCTAATATCTTCTTCTATGAGGTCGGATATTACGTACCCGCTGTGTGTTAGCGCACGTGTTTTTCACTGAAAATTTAAAAAAAGTAATTAAAAATCACTTCAAATCACTCCTCGCGGCACCCCCTAGAGCTACCGAGCCAGCCGTGTTCCAGGAATCGCGCAGTTCAGGAATATTTATTGTTTTATAAATTGATGGGGTATGAGATACCCGACCGCATTCACGCCGAGTTACATGCAAAAAAACCTCAAGGAAATCAGCCCAGTAGTATTTGACATAAATAGCAATATTAGCGCCAACCATTGCACCCTGGCTGCTGCAGCACTCCCTGGTGGTCAACCGCCATAAAACATGGGTAAAAACATGCTCTGAAATGATACCATTTCATCATATCAGCCGAAGGAAGTCCACTGCTGGACATAGGCCTCCCCCAAGGATCTCCACGACGACCGGTTCTGCGCTGCCCGCATCCAGCAGCTTCCCGCGACCTTCACCAGGTCATCAGTCCACCGAGTGGGAGGCCTGCCTACACTACGCTTTCATACAATTGTCCAATGATACCATTTAAATGCAAAAAAACCAGAATCAACCTCTCACCCTTAACTAATACCCCTTCTCCGTTCCGTCGTGGGTAAAAATGTTCTACATCAACTGCGAAAATAACTTGACATGAAATTGACCACTTTTCTAATATATATATCTATCTAATTGATATAAATAAAAGTCGACACCATCTACAAACTTGACGGACAATTTTATACTAAACTAGCTGTTTCCCACGGCTTCACCCACGTGAACAACGTCTCTATGACTTTTCTAGGGTGCGCAGAAAAAAGTAGCCTATCTGTTAATCCAGGTCCTAATCTGTCTACCTACCAAATTTCAGTCAGATCCGTTCAGTAGTTTTTACGTGAAAGAGTAACAAACATACATCCATATAATAACAAATATTCGTAGGATTATTATATCGCCTACTTGTGGTAGAACTGGTAGATTCATTACACAATGATCATAGGTTAAGTCAAAAAAAAAATCCTTATTCATTTTTCCCCCAGCACAATATTAATAAGCACAGGTATTGACCGACCTTACTAGAGGTAGGTACATATAATAAGCTTGGAATACGCGATAGTAGCAGAAACTCTCAGAGAATTCATTACTAGTCTCATTACGAGAATTCCGGACTCATTTGGACGGGCAGCTTTTGCGGAACTCCTGGGATTAGCTACCAACTAACAACAGGGTCGAATCCGGTACATGTACTAACGTATAAAATATGGTACTATAGTTATTTATAATATTAGGGCTTTACCTATGAAATTGCCGATTGTATAAAAAAGTTTAAATATGAAAATTAATATTAAGAACTATACTTATTAAAACAACATTTATTCTCAAAATACAATTAAACTATAAGAAATTAAATGGTGGTAAACATATGCCTATTGTTTAGATATTTTGAGTGCACGGTGGCTTTAACCCCATGAAGTCGGGTTTTTTCACCTGAAAAAATCGCCTTTATTGTGGCAAAACATACACATTTTTAATTTTAAAGCTCTAGAGTTATCGCAGCAGTTTCTTCGTCATATTTAGGAATACCCCGCATAAGATTTCGTCATTTTTAGGAAAATTCAAGAAAATCAACTAGTCGAAAAAATTGCCCCATCTGACCACTAAGAAAACGCCTTTGTTCCATTCAATGGTACATAGCTCAGGGGATTGGAACATGAAAGACATGCCACTAGTTACTAATAATAGACCATAAGACAGTAGTGTCACCATAAGGTCAATAATAAAAAAACAATTACTTTTTATTATTAATAAAATTGCCATTAAACTTCAAAAACTCAATCGGCAATTTCATATGTAAAGACCAATTACAAGGGTGGTAAAAAGGTAAATGGCAAACGAGTCACATTTGTCACAAGTTTTCCGGTTACTTTTATGCTAGTGTACAAATTTTAAAGAGTGGCAAAGTGAAAAGCACATGTGCGGTAAAATAAATTTTGCACTCAGTAGAATGGCATATGAAGTACCAGTAATATGTATAATATACATATCGGGGTTTTTGTTTTAAGTTTTTATATTTTTGGTTTATTGAACAAAAGCTCCATTTTTGTGGCATCTGGTGTTTTCTAAGCGAAATGGCAAGTTTAAAATTGTGCAAGATCGAAGAGGACTAACATTTGGCTTTATGCGCCCTTTTAACTCGACAGGGATAACAAATACGGGACAAACGTATCGCCTGTCTTTATGCGTCACACGCTTCTATCGCGTAGATGTCTTCGGTTTGGTTAAGCGTAACATTGTCCCCGCAACGATATCTTTTTGTAACTTTGTTGGCATTGTACTTACGCTGTTGTCTTTTCTATGGCTTTGTTTCGGTACGCTTAAGTACCTAGTATTGTCTTTATGATTTTCCTAAAGAGGTTTTTGTTAGAGATAGCATGGACCAGTCTGACCTCTACTGCGTTTCTATATGACTGCAACATTGCCAGTGATGACATACGGAACTGAGACATGGTCGCTTACTATGGGCCTCATACGAAGGCTCTAGGTCACCCAAAGGGCAATAGAGCAAGCTATGCTTAGAATTTCCCTATGCGATCGAATCAGAAATAAGGAGATCGACAGGAGAACCAAAGTAACCGAAATAGCTCACATAATCTCTAAACTGAATTGGCAATGGGCAGGGCACATAGCTCTTAGAACAGATGGTCGTTAGGGTAGTAAAGTTATCGAGTGGTGACCGCGCACCGGAAAACGTAGCGTAGGCTGGCCTTTAAAGTGGTGGATCGACGACCTGGTGAGGATCGCGGGAGGCCGCTGGATGCGGGTCAGGACCAGTCGTCGTGGAAACTCTTAGGGGAGGCTTTTGTTCAGCAGTGGACGTTTTTCGGCTGATATGATGATAATGATGCTACATAGAGAGAGTGTATCTAAAATGAAAAGTAGAGCGGTGCCACCACACTAGCTGCTTTAATATTTGCAGAAAATTTCGTAATTTTAAGTGATAATTGTCTTGAGACTAAGGTCTTTGACCAGTGCTTGAGTGGCATCATTAGAAGGCTAAAGGTTATCCGCAGGGCGATGGAGCGAGCTATGCTCGAAGTTTCCTTACGCAATCGAATCAGAAATGAGGAGAACTGTAGGAGAACCAAAGTAACCGACATATAGCTCACAGAATTGCTAAACTTAAGAGGCAGTGGGCAGAGCACATAGGTCGTAAAATAGATAGCCTTTGGGGCAGTAAAGTTCTCCATGAAGGCCTCTGTCCAGCAGTGGACGTCTTTCGGCTTATATGATGATGATGATCAAATGACAAATGTAGTACATTTTTGCTACAAAATCAATCTCCTTGTTTCCCGTTGCATCTCCCTGCTGTTTGTCCTTTTCAGTTTGGATTTACTTTCACTTTTCGAACTGTTTTACTTAGATTTTGACGTGAAAACGTGTAATAAATCGATGGACGCCGGCTGCACGCACGAAAAAGGATGACTCATTGTCCCGTTACGCTTATTGTCCCGTTACGCTCATTGACTCGTCATAAAATTATGCAATCATTTCATCAATGTTTTCTTATGACGTTGTCACGTTAAACTGTCGTCCGTTAACCGACTTTACAGACAACCAGTTTATTTATTTTTTTAGGACAGAAGATTTTGTTGTCGCCAAATGAATCGGATTTTCTCCTGATTATTTATGAAATTAATTATTTATCTATGTTCAGTATCCAAGTATAGTTTTGTTCTGCTTTTCGATGCCATTGGCAGATTTTACAAGGATTCCACCTTTATTGCTAAACTCCATTATGGACGCAAACCGCGAGTGATCTATGATGCTTTGCACGCCTTACATTTTTGAGGGGAAATATTCATGACACTTCCATCGTGAAACGCCAATAGGGATGACAAATGCTAGTCATTTGATTTACTTCTTATCATCTGTTAAAAACGACATTTAGTTCTAAAAATGTTTGAAATACCTAGGCGTGACGTCATGGTTTTGCAGCATCATTTATGTACTCATTTTGTGATTTTGATGAATTAAAAATCGAAGACTTGATGGATAACAAAACGAGTAAGGTTTTTCGAAGTTTAAGTAGGAGGGCAATTTAGTGATGAAGAGTTCATAATTTATTTCTGATGCTGTCGTCATCCCTATTGGACCCTGTGCCGACGTAGACCCCGGTGGTCTGTTCCTACCTCTGCGAGTACAAGTAATATCTTTTTTATTTATTTTGTTCCCGAGTTCGAGTTGAAGAAATTTAAAAAGCTATTGAACCTTTTTGTGAACCTGATGTGTTTTGATGTGATTTCCTAATTTAATTTAAGTAATTGTTAAGGTTACTGCGGCCCGTAAGTACGAGGTTCGACAAACCTCCCAAAATTATGTAATTAAAATTTCCATTTTAGGTGTTTGAAATTACAACAATTTACTTTCAATTTCGGCCATAAATATCCAAATTTCGGTCAGATGTTTTCTTTTAATTTTTTTTATATACTGGCGACGGCAAAAGGTTTTCTACAATTTTAATAAGATTATTTAATATACTTTTTACTTACTTGATCGTCTTTTTCCTTTCCTAAACTTTGACTTTTAGGCCAATCATTCCAAATCTTTACGTATTCATGTAGCAAATGGCTTTAGGGTAACTTTGCTACAATACATAATCAATCACGTCTTAATATTATATGCTCGTGATGCCAAACATACCTCGCTATGTGGAATAATTAATAGTAGGATAGATTAAATTTAACAATAATATTTCAAGCTCTATTTCTTGGTCCGGTCCTGATCCTCTATATATAACATTATCGGGCGTCAGCGATCATTACTATGATATACAACATGTAATTGGCTAGTTAGGTATGCTTTGTATTCAGCAGATTTATATTTCCCTTATTTCGTGTAATGGAAGGAAGCACATACATACGTAATATATTATTGTCTTGAATCAGAGATGTTACTTTTTGATGTTACTATCTGAGTTACAGTGTTCTTCTTTTCTTTTATGTACAAAAGTACTTCTGAACGTAAATTGTTTAGAGCTTTTAACATCTTTGATTCGCAAAAGGTAATCTGCCTTTAATTGAAATCTTATTTAGAAGTTTTAAAACACGGTAGTAAAATGTGTTTCAACAAGTAAAATACTTACTACTGCTCAGATGAACTGTCAGAAAATAATTAAAATAAAGGAGTTGGCTTGGCTACTGCCCCAAGCATATATAGAAACTTCTCACTAACACATAGTTTTCAAATATTCATTGATTAATTACTATGTACTTATTAATCTCATAGAACTTTCAGGAAATAATTAACAAATTAAAAGTTTTTTTGTTTATTTTGTATGTTCCTTGAAAAAATCATAGATGGCGCTATCCATACCCTTCCTATTTTCTATACCAAAATTCATTCATAGGACCCAAAAAAAGTGTATGTAGTAATAATAGGTCATCTTTGTCTAGAGCTTAGAACGGTCAAAGTTGTATTCTCTTTGACAATATCTTTTTTTTTAACCCAGTTAATTGAAGTTTGTTTAAACGCCTAGCTAAAAGTTAATAGCAAAGTCTTATATATAGCAATTTTTGCACGTATTATAGTAGGAGTTCTACTATTTATTTTTTCAGAATTATGAAATAACGAAAAGTTCCTGAAAGTTTTTTCATGCGGACTACTGATATTTAGCTATTCAGCGTCACTTTTTAGTAGGTACAGTGTTTATACATTGCTGGGGCAGTCGTCCATACTTCATCAAGCCATGTCGTTTTATAGCCACTATTATCCGTATATATAAAAGGAAACCGAGGCTGACTGACTGACTAATCTATCAACGTATAGCTCAAACCACTGGATCGGGCTAAAATTTGGCATACAGATAGCAATATAACGTTGGCGTCCGCTGGGAAAGAAATTTGTGAAAATCCCGCGGAAACGGCAAAAAACGGGATCTGCGCGGTTGAAGCCGTGGGCAACCGCTAGTGCTTATGATGGTTTTATCTTTGCTATAATTTTCCTGTAATACATGTTAATAAGTGTAAGTCATTTTTTTTCAGATTTTTCGGCTGGCAAACTTTTATGTAGGTATTCTTTTTCGAATATTTGGTCGGAATTAACAAAACTACGGGTTTGTAAAATAAAATGAAAAAATGATTTTGAATATAAAGAGATGATATGATATGATACCCCACATGACTCCTATCTCCCAATAATTTTGACTCTTTTTTGAGTAAAATATGTTGTGTAAAATACAGGGAATTTTATCTCCTTAGTTTTAATGGTTGTCGTAAGAAGTGAGTTCGTTTTTTTTAAATAAAAAAGAAGTTTAAAAAACTGAAAAATACTTCAAAATAAAATTTACTCAAAGTATGAAATTGTAATATTATTATACTTTAATACACGACATTAACCAACAATAACGAAATCAAAGGTGGGTACGAATTAAATTAGGGGCTTAAATTTTTTTGAGTTCAGTGTCAGCACACAACTACTTACGTATCAAATGTTTTAGATTCAATGGTTTGCTGACACCGACATCAAAAAAAATGTAAGCCCCTAATTTAATTCGTACCCTCCTTTGATTTCGTTATTGTTGGTTAATGTCGTGTATTTAAGTATAATAATATTTCATACTTTAGAGTAAATTTTATTTTGAAGACGTTTTTCAGTTTTTTAAACTTTTTTTTATTTTCTTTATTTTTAGTGATAATGCTGTCTATCTAACAACGTTAAACCCAATCACCTACTCGCCAATAGGAATCATCAAATCATAATGCATGTTTTTCACTAAAAGATACAGAGTCCTGTGGCTTCCATCATCATCTCAGCAGCATGAGAGTTAAATCTTCCATCATCAGCTCATCTGAATACCCTGAAAGAATACAACTATCGGTCTATGCGTACCTACGTATCTATCTATATTTAAAGAATTATCCACTAACTCATACCCGTTAATGAGTTGTACCTTTCTAAATCAGCTCATCATCATGAGATAATGACTGCAAATATGCATTTGCTAATACTTTAATAGCTTTAGAAAACGTATGAAACACGTAATACTTCCCTTTAAAATTTGAGGGTTGCCCTCGATTTCCCTGGGATTCCATCATCAGATCCTGGTTTCCTTATCATGGTACCCTTGAGATATCTTCTTTCCAACAAAAAAAGAATAATCAAAATCGGTTCATAAACGACGAAGTTATCCGCGAACAAACATAAAAATTAGTTGTCTGTAAAGTCGGTTTACGGACGATAGTTTAACGTGACAACGTTATAAGAAAATAGTGATGGAATGGTTTCATAATATCGAAAGAATCATTACATTTATCGCCGCAATTATCGTAGCTATAAACAATTGACACCACATTCACTTTTCACTGCACTTCATACTTGACGAAAACATGTAAATGTATTAATGTATAGCAGCTGTCCACGCGGACGCATCGCTCACTCAAGTAGGAGAGAGACAGATGTCGAACGCTGCCGAACGCGGAGGCTGATTGTGCCTCTTTGTCGCTCATTGCGCGCTCTCGCTTGCACTTCAAGCCTTAAATGGAACGCCTCAAAGCGAGGTAACGCCGCATGCGTCATGTTTTTTCGTGCGTGCAGCCGGCTCCATCGAATTATAAGACGTTATCACGCCAAAAAATAAAAAATAATGATACGGTCGAATTGAGAAACTCCTCCCTTTTTGAAGTCGTTTAAAAAAAACCCAAATTTGAGGATCGTCGATGTTACATTATGAAATCAGTCAAGAGATTAGATAGGTACAGCTCCGGTCGTCTCCAAAATTGGTGTTAAAAATCACTTTTTTTTAAAGCCGACCACAGATACTACTAAGTTGAATTCAAAATATTTAACATATTTAACATGGACCACAGATACTACTTAGTTGAATTCAAAATATTTAACATATTACAGTAATCTGTTGTCTTTGTTCTTCAATATAGTATTTAATTTATTTCTTGGTTCACTATAGTTTGCGAAATAGTAATTAATTAATTATTTTAATAACGTTGTAGTGTGTCGATGTTTTTGATGTTATTTTAAATGAATATATTTTGTTCTATTATATTCTATTCTAAAGTCTTAAAATAGATTTCAGTGGGATTACCCCCGTATCGAAAAGCCAAATTTACAAATGAGTTCCAGTTTGTTTCGATGTGTTTTAAATCTGCCCTAAAAATCCAATTTTTAAATTTCGAAATTTCACAGAAAATTTTTAACAGTAATTCATCAAATCTTAAATAAATTTATTTTAAATTGCAGATTCACTTTTTGTTCAGTTTTTTGAGACTTGATACGTAAGTTTAGAATTTAATAATTTCGAAACGTGGGTCTGTGCTTCGTGTTAAACATACGCCACGTAGCTTTTAATATATAATATCCTTGGATGTAAATACATATCTCCGAGACGAATTTAATTAAATCCTTGTGGGATCGAAATTCAAATACAAAATGTTAATGAACATTCATAGTCTGAATAAGTAACTGTAACGAAGTGAGACAAATAGAACCGATTTTGTTTATTCTTTTTTTACCCGACTACGACAAAAAGAGGCTTATGTTTTTTCAGTGTACTTATGTATGTTTACTTATTTATTTATTTCTTATATCATCACTGGCACAATGCACTGGCCGAAGACCTTGGTCTTAAGACACTGCGATATTTGGGACGTGAAGATATAGCGAAGCTTCCCGAGTGCTGCCCAGCCGTTATTTATTTATTTCTTATGTCATTACTGGCAACATACACTGGCCGAATACCTTGGTTTTAAGACACTTCGATATTTGGGACGTAAAGATATAGCGAAGCTTCCCAAGTGCTGCCCAGCCGAGTTGGATTCGACCATTTATCTTTTTCTCAAAGTTGGACATTGGAAATTTAAAGTTCCTAATACTTATATCTCATCATATCAGCCGAAGGACGTCCACTGCTGGACATAGGCCTCCCCCAAGGATTTCCACGACGACCGGCTCTGCGCTGCCCGCATCCAGCGGCTTCCCGCGACCTTCACCAGATCATCGGTCCACCGAGTGGAAGGCCTGCCTACACTACGTTTTCCGGTGCGTGGTCGCCACTCGAGAACTTTACTACCCCAACGGCCATCTGTTCTACGAGCAATGTGCCCCGCCCACTGCCACTTAAGTTTAGCAATTCTGAAAGCTATGTCGGTTACTTTGGTTCTCCTACGGATCTCCTCGTTTCTGATTCGATCGCGCAGAGAAACTCCAAACATAGCACGCTCCTTTGCCCCTTGGGTGACCAAAGGGTTAGTATGAGGCCATGTCTCAGTTCCGTATGTCATCACTGGCAACACACACTGGTCGAAGACCTTGGTCGTAAGACACTGCGGTATCTGGGACGTAAAGATATTGCGAAGCTTCCCGAACGCTGCCCAGTCGAGTTGGATTCGACGACTGATCTCTTTCTCGAAGTTGGACCTACCTAACTGGACTGTTTGTCCCAGGTAGACATATTCGGCAACAACATCGAGTGTAGAGCCTCCAACCTTCAGAGGAGTGGGTGCGACAGGGACGTTTGACATAATTTTTGTCTTTTCTTTGTTCATTCTGAGACCTTCTTGCTGAAATGCTCTACTGGGGCCATCGAGCATTGTGCCTAAGTCGTCCATAGTCTCATAGTGAGTGACATGGGATACATCATCATCATCATCATATCAGCCACAAATCGTCCACTGCTGGACAAAGGCCTCCCCCAAGGATTTCCACGACGACCGGTCCTGCGCTGCCCGCATCCATCGGCTTCCCGCGACCTTCACCAGGTCATCGGTCCACCGCGTGGGAGGCCTGCCTACGCTACGTTTTCCGGTGCGCGGTCGCCACTCGAGAACTTTACTGCCCCATCGGCCATCTGTTCTACGAGCTATGTGCCCTGCCCACTGCCACTTCCGTTTAGCGATTCTGTGAGCTATGTTGGTTACTTTAGTTCTCCTGCGGATCTCCTCGTTTCTGATTCGATCACGCAGAGAAACTCCGAGCATAGCACGCTCCATTGCCCTTTGGGTGACCTTGAGCCTTCTTATGGGATACAGTTTTACCCAATTGTATAAAAAAGAGGGGTTCAGTTTTAAGCAGTCAGGTTTTTATTTTTTAAATAATTCCTAAAACGTGAATACGTTGATACGTGTTTCAATAATATAGAACGTAAGTATATTCATTTTAAGTTTAAATCAATGCGGGCTTCAACGCGGCTGTTACGTTTAAAACGAATGCCCAATTCTCGATTTTTTCATGTTTTTATTACTTTTCATCACTTAAAAATAAGTTTAAAAAAAATGTGTTCAATTAAATTTAAAGATCTTAAAGTCACTGATTTTGTGTGTTGGTTTCATTCGATATCAACTATTTGTTTTCGAGAAATTTTGCAATTAATACCAAAAGAGGGTCTACAGTATATTCTATTACATCAAAAGTGGTAATATTTTTATAATTGTTTTCAATTAAATCGATTTTTTATTACTTTAAGTATAATATATGTATATTTTTTCCATGGTGATAGCTTTACACAGTCTTTCAATAATTTGAATTGAATATTGTCATTTGACCAACCTTAAGGCCTTAATTCATCTTGCTATTGAAACAATGGAAGTACCTAGTAAAGGAAACTTCCAAGTAATTTACTTCGGCTCTTTAATGTAAACTGATTACGTGTCAGCAACACTTGCTAAAGTTCACTGCAAGTTTTAGTAATGGCGGCCATTTCCATCATAAACACTTTGTTTTATTAAGATTAATGGATGACACGGCTGATGTTATTTTTGTACAGAAGCTTTAGCGTAATTAAGCGCGATATTATAAGTATAATGTCTTCTTGTCCTTGGTTCAATAATGCCCACGTAATTTGAAGATAATTTTCAACTGACTTCAAAAAATCGAGGAGATTCCCAATTCGAATTTATGTTTTATTTTGTTTGTTTGTTTGTGAACTCTTTATCATACAACGAAATATAAAGTTATAAGTACAGAACAGGAATAACTTATAGAAAGGCGGACTTATCCCAAACAGGGATCTATTTTTATTATTACAAGATATAAACTTAAGCTACTCTGCTCACTTGGCACGAGGCAAAGTGGCAGGAGCACCTCCAGCGGAAGCACAGTCATTATTATTATTATTATCATCTTTATTTGTCAGACAACATGGTCCATTTTTGTTAGTAACACAAACTTCTTATTACACTAATGTTAGTAGAACACAGAATAAAATAATACAGTAACAAATAATCACCATCTTCATCATATCAGCCGGAAATCGTCCACTGCTGGACAAAAGCCTCCCCCAAGGATTTCCACGACGACCGGTCCTGCGCTGCCCGCATCCATCGGCTTCCCGCGATCTTCACCAGGTCGTCGGTCTACCGCGTGTGAGGCCTGCCTACGCTACGTTTTCCGGTGCGTGTTCGCCACTCGAGAACTTTACTGCCCCATCGGCCATCTGTTCTACGAGCTATGTGCCCTGCCCACTGCCACTTCAGTTTAGCGATTCTGTGAGCTATGTCGGTTACTTTAGTTCTCCTACGCATCTCCTCGTTTCTGATTCGATCACGCAGAGAAACTCCGAGCATAGCACGCTCTATTGCCCTTTGGGTGACCGTGAGCCTTCTTATGAGGCCCATAGTAAGCGACCATGTCTCAGTTCCGTAAGTCATCACTGGCAACACACACTGGTCAAAAACCTTAGTCTTGAGACACTGCGGTATTTGGGACTTAAAGATATTGCGAAGCTTCCCGAACGCTGCCCAGCAGAGTTGGATTCGTCGATTGATCTCTTTCTTTAAGTTGGACCTGCCTATCTGGACTGTTTGTCCCAGGTATACATATTCGTCAATAACTTCCAGTGTAGAGTCTCCAACCTTTAGAGGGGTGGGTGCGACACGGACATTTAACATTATTTTCGTCTTATCCATGTTCATTTTAAGACCCACTTGTTGAGAGACTTTACTGAGGCAATCGAGCATTATGCTTAGGTCCTCCATAGTCTCAGCCATGACCACGATCGTTAAAAAACCCATCCACACCCCATGCGCTCACCAGTTACAGGAAGCATAGGGCCCCTGTCTGATTAGTACACGCATGAAGTGCGAAAAGAGTTGGGAATCATACCTGTCAGCTATCCCCTTCAGGATGCTGTTGGGGCTGGCACGCAGCCTGCTCAGCAAAGAGGCTGAACGCTTACGCAGAATGGCAAGAAAGCCATCAACATCGCTTGCGCAAACATGCCAGAAGCACTGCAATATCGTGGCAGCCCCAACAACATCCTGAAACCATTGTGGCGGCAACTGCAGTAACCCGCCACTGAACATTAACACAAGCGACGAGAGAACAAAAGAAATACGACACCTAGAACGCGCTATTAGAATTTCTTCAGCGCTGAGTATATATACAGATACCGATCATCAACGATTGGTCCACGGCCGGACCCCAGGCATACCACCTCGCCTGGCGGAGATATCTCCCTTTACTCTCGTCGAGTAGGAACGCACCGTTCCTAAATTGGTGACCCCGACGTGATACTCCGTCATCAAGCCTCCAGCCGGTAAAGCAAGCCTCAGCAGCACCAGCAGTCACATCGCACAGAAGCTAAAACAGGACCATCGCAACCCGAGACGTCGAGTTTCCTGGCCTGCTACCTTCACCTTCGGGCACCAGCAAGTTGTCGGCAGCCACACGCTAACTCTGCGCGCATCACCTGCTTCCCTTGCCATGACGCCTGACGCCAGCCTTCATCCCGACTCACCGTGGACATCGACCTGGCACACTGGACAATCGACCCGACTCAACGAGGTCGACAGCATCCGCGATCTTAGACTGCCAGCTCTCATTGGATCGACCTCCGGTCTCGGAGGGGAGTGATGTGGCGGCAACTGCAGTAACCCGCCACTGAACATTAACACAAGCGACGAGAGAACAAAAGAAATACGACACCTAGAACGCGCTATTAGAATTTCTTCAGCGCTGAGTATATATACAGATACCGATCATCAACGATTGGTCCACGGCCGGACCCCAGGCATACCACCTCGCCTGGCGGAGATATCTCCCTTTGCTCTCGTCGAGTAGGAACGCACCGTTCCTAAACCATTATTATATTGGACACGTAGGACATTGAGCGACTTTAGCGTACAATTGGTTAACAGGCTGCAAGTATAGAAGGACTGGCAGTACGCTCGAAACAGCGTTATTTTTACGTCCTTACTACACCGAGCGAACCTGCGCACCAACATATTGCATCTAATCGCCAATGCCCTACGTTCCCTCTCTATATCTACATTGTCTTTAAGGCCGTCTGTCACATAGTGTCCCAGATATTTAAACGAACTGCGCGTCATGGAGATCTAAGTATTTATAAATCTGATACTCAAGCAGACCATCCAGCACTTTAGCCAAGATCGTCGCCAGCGAGATAGGGCAGTAATTACCCTTATCCGTAATATCCCCAGTTTTGTTTTTCACCATTTGCACAACAACAGTCCTCATGAGATCGGGCGGCAAATAAGAATGACTCAGGCACAATGAGTAGAACATCGCCAACACTCTAGGTAGGTGGACCCCAGCGTGTTTGAGATGCTCGATGCTGAGAACGTCGTGACCAGGTGATTTCCCTCTAGACATCTTCATAATGGTTTCCTTAACCTGTTTTACCGTAAAACGGATAGGCTGTCTTACAGGACGTGTCTCAGAATCGAGCACCCCAGTCCCCAAGTGAGGGACCCAAAGGTGATTTAACCCTAAAAAGATCTCAATATATTGCAGGCTGCAGCCAACCCTTAATTACTGAAAGAATTTAAATAACGAGCATAGAAACAAATTAGTACACAATTTAATCAAAAGTAATAAACAGATATTTTAACAACTATTTACATAGACATATAAAAATGTGTATGTGTGTGTGTGTTTCGCTATTTCTCCGCCGATTTCACAATTTAATGATTAATAGTTTAGCTTTTAGGGTGGTCCCATGTAAATGTAAAAATCGATAAAGCACTTGTGTAGAAAATCAACAAAAGCAAAAACGAGGAGGTTTTCGGATCCCAGTAAGAAATGAAGCTTTTTTAGGTACAAGCTTTTTTTTCAATTCAAGTGCATAACACGAGTTAACGGGTTGTAAATTCACAGGTCGTGCATTATCGGGTTGCGCAAGGTTTTATTTCTGCTCGAGTTCGATAACTGTATACATTCACAAGTCGTGCATTATCGGGTCGCGCATTGTGGTATGCCCCATAATGCATGTTATGCGTTGAAGGAAACGCATTAGCGCCATAAAATTCCTGACGCTTACGACGTTTTGGTTGCGAAAATACTATACTTTGTAGGCGATTTTGCGCTGCATGTTGTAATAATTGCGGCGAACTTTAGTTAATAATAAGTACGAACCGCATTTCCTTACTGACAATCTGACGCATGACGATTCCTACCAATTCACTCTACCCGTCCCAATTCCGTAGCAAACCAATTGTACTTGGCCCTTGCGATTGAGGTCGGTACACGGTCAATAGCGTGGTGAATTTTCAACGTGTTTTCAACCGATTCCCTAAAAGTTACAATTCGACTGTATGTTTTGTGTTTGTGGGTGTGTGTGTGTATTACACGATATCTTCGTAAATTATGAAGGTTGCGATGAAAGTCGGTTTTTTTAACGTATGCAGCGTATTTAATTACTTTATATTAAAATGTTCCTAGTGCAAAGGTTATAAAAGGTATAGAGTTGGTGCTACGATTAATCGTGTTAGGTATCGTGGTTCCCTACATGCAAATAAGCAATGCCCAAACTTTATACCCTTATAAATGGGGCTTATAGTATACGCTTTCCGTTTCCGGGCTTAGCTAACATAAAGCCGTGTTTGCCTATATTAAGCTGGATATAGTTTTATTTACTTATTACGAACGAAGCGGTCGTAGCTCAGTGCTACTTACGTTGGGTCTAATACGCAGGTTAAATGACTTAAAGCATGGTCATTACCTGGATGGGTGTGACCGTTAGTGGAATTTTGCTTTGGCCGTTGCTATCACTAGCCGGCAGTCGTCTAAGTGGCTTAAATACCTCTGAGAGTGGCTTTCGTCACTAGACCTACAACCTCCACCAACCTGGACTTAAAACCATGTTACACACTCTACATAGTGTGACCTAGCTCCTCCGAGTTTGTGGAGAGACCCTTGCCGCACCAGTTTGTGGGTTGTTAAGGACTTACTGCGCCCTCAACCTTGACCTACTTACTTACTTTCACTGGCTCAGCGACCCAAAGAGGATCATATCCTCCGACACCAAAAGTCGCCACTCGTCACTATTCTGCGCCTCCTCACGCCAATCGGGACTCTGGAGGGCGCTCAGGTCCTTCTGCACCTCATCGAGCCAGTGGTACCTGGGACGCCTGACCGGACGTTTTCCTGTCGGTCGTCCCGTGTACGCTCTCTTTACAGCACGATTCTCCTCCATCCTCTGTGCGTGACCAAGCCAGCGAAGTCGGGCCGATTTAGTTTCGCCAATTATGTTGGGCTCAGCGATAAGGTCTTCCAACTCCTGGTTCTTCCGCACTCTCCAGCTGCCATCATCTCTCATAGTAGGTCCCAAGATCTTCCGGAAAATTTTCCTTTCTGCCACTAAGAGCTTGCTCTCCTCTTTCATTGTCCAAGACTCACATCCGTACAACCTTGACCTAGCATTACCTTAATACCTAAGTAGAAGAAAGCCACCCAACGTCCCATTGTTGTCAAATACATTTGTTTACATAATGAAAGAAGGCAGGTCCGAGGTCCCGACGCGGCGCGGCGGCTGCGTCCGCAGCGGCGGCGGCGGTGGAGGCAGCTGCGGCAGTCACTCTTCCGCGGCCGTTTGACGGCCACGTGAACACCGCGGTGACTTACCCCACTACGTAATGTTGTGTCCTGTGTTGCTGCTGGCGTTCTTCGCCGCGGCCCAAGGGCGTGCGGTAAGAACACGACTTTTTTTGCTTAACTGTACTAGATCTCTCATGTTTAGTTGCGAGCCTCGCAGGCAACGTTACGTTAAAATACGAAAGTTTAACTTCTTTTTAAAGCTCAGATTGCCCGCAAGTGGATTTCGGTTTGGCGACCAAACTTTAACGAAACGTTGGCTGTATATAGAAATCTCATATTGTATGTTTTTAATTTATTTTAAAATAAAGCTTTGAGTATTAACTTTCTACTTACGTTTATTGGACACCGAAATTAAGAAGTGTGGCGTTGGCCAGTAACAAACTTTTTTTATTACTCGACTGGGAATAGTAAAAAGCGTACCTTCGTATAAAAGTCAAGTATTGTAGTAGATTGTATTTGTATAAACTTGTTTTATTGCTGTTTATCTTTCTCTAGGTTGAATTCTGGTTTATTTAAAGTATTTTTTTTTAGTTCAAGTAGTATTTTTAACTGTTTATAAATAAATAAAAAGGTAGATTTTAAATTCAATTTGATCACAAATCATTAATATATATTGCTGTGAAATTTCTATTAATGATAAAATCTTGATAAAATCTTCTCGAATATGATACTAAATATATTCGTCTGTAACTGTTTGAATTTTTATAGTTTATTAAATATCAAAAACTTTTGTGGTTTATTTAATGCCGTTTCACATTATTAATTCCTTTAAAAATACAATTTAGTGCGGTAACGTATTCAATCAGCTTTCTTAAACATTAAAATGAAATAGCTACAGTGAAATAATAAAAACACAAAAGCTTGTTTTCAAATTTAAATTAAATTATTCATTTATACCACATAGTTGTATGTTATTATATTTTATAGGTATTAAGAAAGTAAACATAATAACAGCTTAAATATTCTTCAAACTTCGCTAAAGTTCGACATTGTTGTGCCACTTATTGCTCCGCCGGAAATATAAAAAAAAATACTCGTTCCAATGTTTTACATAAGTATAGGTACTTACCTTATTGTAGTCCAATAAAAAGGGAAGGAACTAGTTTCCAAGACACAGTCTAACGACTAGTTTGGAAATTAGGGCTTAATTAAATGTGTTTAAAACTTGTAAGTGCCAAAATAAACATTTCATTTCATTTCATTTCATTTCATTTTTACTCATGGAAACATTCCTAGTATTTATTTTGGGCGATTTAAAAACAGGAGGATTCCAAAGTTTAATGTTGCTAACACCAACAAAAATCTGGTTTCAACTCTTTTTGAACAGACTTATAGCAAAGTACATAATATTAGTACTAACATACAGTATGGACACTCCCTGCCACTATCTACATTCCGACCTCAACCCCTCGTTACCCAGATTGATACAGATTGGTTACAGTTTGGTTCTCGAATGTATAGGATTTCGCCGTGATTCTGTTTGCTCCGTCATTTGTTTTTAGAAACGACCGTTGTATGCAGTATCCTTCTTGTGCTTAAAGAGTGTTTTTATAAAACAAACATTCAAGATTTTTAAGTAATTAGAAAACAAACCTTATGTTTGCCTTCAGTGTGATGCCGTGCCAAGTCTCGCATGATAAAAGGTTTTCCATAACCACTCTGACCTTCACAATGGCAGCCGTATACTCGTTACTGCTCACTAGGGGGTTTAACAGCCCAGGGGCACGGGCTAATTTAAACTGCTGTCTAAATAATTACACTTTGTGGGTGTATTATGAACTGAAATTCGGAAAATATAAGTATTTCATTAATTTTTCTCAAACTTTGTTAAATTCCGCCGCGTCGTTACTACACGTTACTAGTCAGCTACGTGGCCGTAGTCAGCAGCAAAAGCGTTAAAAATTAAAGTATGTCAGCTACGTGGCCGTAGTCAGCGGCAAAAGTGTAAAAATTAAAGTAAGTCAGCTCCGTGGTCGCAGTCAGTGGAAAAAGCATTAAAAAATAAAACCTAGTCAGCTACGTGGCTGTAGTCAGCGGCAAAAGCGTTAAAAAGTAAAATTAAGTCAGCTTTGTAGCCGTAGTCGGCCGCAAAAGCGTTAAAAGTAAAACTAAGTCAGCTACGTAGCCGTAGTCAGGCAAAAGCGTTAAAAAGTAAAACTAAGTCAGCTACGTAGCCGTAGTCAGCGGCAAAGACGTTAAAAAGTAAAACTAAGTCAGCTACGTAGCCGTAGTCAGCGTCAAAAGCGTTAAAAATAAAAACTAAGTCAGCTACGTGGCCGTAGTCAGCGGCAAGAGCGTTAAAAAATAAAACTAAGTCAGCTACGTGGCCGTAGTCAGCGGCAAAAGCGTTAGAAATGTAACTATTTGTACAAAATGATTTTAATGTTCTGTCCCTGGTAACGGGACCCTATTACTTAGTGTACGCTGTCCGTCGGTCCGTTCGTCTGTCTGTCCGATTTTTAAGAGGCTGTATCTTTTGAAACGGGATAGGATACCGGCTGGAATTTTCATAGAATTATTGTAGTGTATGTTGATTCATAACAAACAATACAAATTTTAATAGTGAAAAATTAAGGAACATAAGTGAAGCTTGCTTTTTAAGTTTTTTTTTGCTTTTGCATTTGTAAAAATGGCAATACATATAAGCGTGAAACTTAGAATGATTATAGTACTAAATGCTAATCCTAAGATAAAACAATAAATAATAAAAACCAGCCAAGTGTGAGTCGTACTCGCGCAGCAGACGCGTAAGTAGTCCAAACTGAATGAACAATACTTTAATATTTTATCGCTCGCGTTGATGTCTTTTATTTGAAATTAATATGTATCATTGTTATACTTGTGTAGAGAGGTGTGATAGTACGGAACTCTCAGTGCAAGAATTGGATTCGCACTAAGCTGTTATTTTCTAATGAAAAAGGGAAAATAGTACATGCCACCCATAAAAATGATGAAATTTCGCCAAGGAACCTACAACATAATCATACTAAAACATATTATCTTTAGTAGATTAGATTAATTTATTTATTTCATATTATCAATGTCGTATTACAATAAAACTTATTAAATAATTAGTCAAAGGATAATATAATCGTCAGGAAAGTAATAAATTAGAGTATAAAAGTCAAAAGTCAAAACATAAAACGATAATCAAAAATGTAACATGCAACGATACGTCTGTTATTTGATCCTCGGGTTCCGTTGCCATGGTAACGCACGCCCAGATCTACCTGCTGGCTGAGAGCACGCCAAAAGCGGGTGCCATGCGCGTCAGTCGTACAGCTCCGTTCGCCGCCCGCACTTAGCGTATCTCGCGTTTTGTTACTTGTATGTTTGTTTGTGTTTTATTTTGTAACGGAATAAACTATAAAAGAACCTAGTAAATCCGTCTCTACACCTTTATAAGTTTTACAAAAGAAAATAAAAAAATATAAATAAAAACAATATAATCGTCAGGAAAGTAATGAATTAGAGTATAAAAGTCAAAAGTCAAACATAAAACGATAATCAAAAGTGTAGCATGCAACGCTACGTCTGTTATTGGACCCTCGGGCTCCGTTGCCATGGTAACGCACGCCCAGATCTACCTGCTGGCTGAGAGCACGCCAAAAGCGGGTGCCATGCGCGTCAGTCGTACAGCTCCGTTCGCCGCCCGCACTTAGAGTATCTCGCGTTTTGTTACTTGTATGTTTGTTTGTGTTTTATTTTGTAACGGAATAAACTATAAAAGAACCTAGTAAATCCGTCTCTACACCTTTATAAGTTTTACAAAAGAAAATAAAAAAATATAAATAAAAACAATATAATCGTCAGGAAAGTAATGAATTAGAGTATAAAAGTCAAAAGTCAAACATAAAACGATAATCAAAAGTGTAGCATGCAACGCTACGTCTGTTATTGGACCCTCGGGCTCCGTTGCCATGGTAACGCACGCCCAGATCTACCTGCTGGCTGAGAGCACGCCAAAAGCGGGTGCCATGCGCGTCAGTCGTACAGCTCCGTTCGCCGCCCGCACTTAGAGTATCTCGCGTTTTGTTACTTGTATGTTTGTTTGTGTTTTATTTTGTAACGGAATAAACTATAAAAGAACCTAGTAAATCCGTCTCTACACCTTTATAAGTTTTACAAAAGAAAATAAAAAAATATAAATAAAACACTTTGATAACAATGTCAAAATAGTCAATAAAAAATTGATTTTGCAGAATAATTGGTGAAAGCCGTTCATTATCATGCACAACTAATAAATAAACACACTATTTCTCTAACAAACATCGCATGCTGAGTGGCTATTCATAATCAGTCCAACCTTCGCAAAGACAGCGGAATTGTTAATTAGTAAAGATGAGGGTTAAAGCTGATGACAGCCTAATTAAGTTTTGTGGTGAATAAAGACTTAAACTTAAACACAAGGTTATTTTTATTCAGAAACTATTTTTAAGTGCAGAAATAAGCAATTATATTACTTTAATTGGTACTAAAAGTTTTACCCGATTGCCCAAAAAATTGTGTAATGTTTGTATGTATGTCTGTTTCTCTGGCTGAGAGTGTAGCCTAAAAAGCTTGATGTATTTAAGTGCGCGAGGTGTCATTTCTTCTGGAACTAGCTGTCCCGGCGAACTACGTACCGCCTTATATTACCCTACCCTACCCTACACTACCCTACCCTACACTACACTACACTACCCTACCCTACACTACTCTACACTACCCTAAACTACACTACACTACACTACCCTACACTACACTACCCTACCCTACACTACCCTACCCTACACTACACTACCCTACCCTACACTACCCTACCCTACACTACATACCCTACCCTACATAAGAACCTTCTCCTGACAATAACGAACTCTACAAAAAAAGAATTAGCGAAATCGGTCCAGCCGTTCTCGAGTTATGCGCTTACCAACACATTTTGCGATTCATTTTTATATATTATGATATAAAAGATATAGATTATCTATCAACTTAATTATTGTCTGTTTGAATCGTTTCGTTAGTTCTTTACTATTAAAAGTTTTTTACTGTCCATCACAACAGAGCATTCATACGTTTTATAGCGACGTGGTTGTATATAAGCATACACGAACATGTGTCAAAATTAATTAAGCTGGAATTATTCAAATATCGGTTGAATAATACGAGTATTAACATCAACTGAATCACCAAATACACACTTTAACTGGGTCGATCAATTCGGTTGGAGAATGCTAGATTGATTCAAATTATCACAGTTGTTATAGGATAAGTATTGTATTTTATTTTATCATTGAAATATGTTTTTTAATCGATCCTGCTAACCCTTTTCAGAAAAAGTGTACATTGGCGATGATAGAGATATTTGAACGGCAAAGGTGTGAAAATGCGGTATAAATTCAAAGAGAAATTAAATTAGTCCGCTATAAAATTTCTAATAATAATAATAAAAAAAGTTTCAAGTATTTTCTATAAGCGTTCGCCTTTTTTGAAAATCTCAAAAACATCCAAAAACGGCCGATTTTTCGATGTTCTTTAGAGGGTTTAAAGCGTGTTTTTTTGAATAATTTTTAGAGTTGTATCATCATATCAGCCGAAGGACGTCCACTGCTGGACATAGGCCTCCCCCAAGAGTTGTATACAAGAAGAAATTTCCTAGGACAGTTTTTGGAATCGGAAATATATTGATGTATAAGTTTTTAAGATACACAGCATCAAAACTGACTCCGACGCGCCGTGCGCCGCGCGTAAATTTGCGATTTCTCACTCTTGATGTTTTCTGATGGTTGCGTAGTAAAATTATTGATTTTTCTAGTACGAGTTCGATCAGTAAAGTCCCGGCCGCGTTAAAGTAGCAGTTTTCATAAAAACTTTAGTTACATTCGATCTAAAAAAACAAATTGGAAACAGGAAAGGAAGCCATCTTTAAAAAATTCAAAGGCTTCAAAAGTTTCAATTAAATTATGTACCTAACCATCAGTTAATTGATGTACTTGTGTCGTAGGAAATACCAACGTTGTTTGAGTTGTAAAGTCGACGCAAAACTCTTGAATCGGCTGCTAATTAAGTTAGGAGGCTTGATTCAACGGTCCGTCCTGAGTCAAGTTGGACTCCGGCTGAATACTAATTAAAAGTTCCGTGAAAAATTCACAGGTAAATGCTACGTCGCAGTAGCACTACACAATAAAATAAAGTAGAAAAATTGTTTTTAAAAAACATTATTTTATTTCCATACAAATACCAACTTTGAAAAAAAAATCTGATTTAAAAATACTGCTTCGTTATTTATTATTTAAGGGTAATTAACAAACGAGTGATGTAACGCCGAGCCGCGTACCTTTTACATCCAACATAATACGACGTTTTTCAATACAGCCTTAAGAAAACAGGTAAAATAAAAAAAAATGCCGGCCAAGTGCGAGTCGAACTCTCACAAAGTAGTGTTCCGAAGTCTTTAAAAAAAAATGTTTATTTAAAAAAAAAATTATATTGTCAGTTGGTAATAAAACATCTATGAACTTTTGACAAATCCAAATTCAACTTTGTTTTTTCCTATACATACGACATAAGTATATTTTTTATTACACTTATTTTCATAATTTTATTCGTATCCACAACTAAAACAACTCAATTCAGTTTTACGAAAATTGCGCCATATTTAATTTAGCTAGGCACACGTAAGCATGCATAAGTTTTTTTTAAATAGTACCATAAATAGATTACAATAAGGCTTGGGATAACATTATTGTAAGAATTAAAACCTCATTGGAAAAGATGACCTATTCCTTGGTGTAACCTATGCACTTCATTCATATTTATTCTCCTTTATTCACAAAGATATAATCCAAGGAGAATCTAATCAGCTAGCGTTATGTGTTTACCTCTCTTTTAAAATTCTCCTTTCAAGTCTTAAAAAAGATTCTGTATCTTTGGTTACTATATTTTTTTATTTGCTAGAAATGTCTTGTTTCTCAGAGCTACACATAAAAAAGTGGCAAACCTTACAGCACGTATGCTGTAAAATCAATTTTTCGCATAGTAAACTGGCATATAAAATACCACCTTTCGAGCAACTGTATCGAAAATTTTATAAAAGCACTTGGCTTTCTTTTCACAAGCTTTTTAGTAGCTTGCCGTGTTAGTTAGTTAGTCTATCTTTTAGTTTGGAACAAATGTTGGAAGCTAAATTAGAACGCCGTTAAAATTTTGCATACACGTTATTTTTGGAGAACAATGCATAGTAATGTAAGTGACGTCAATCCTAATTCAATATGGCGGACTCCCAAAGATGGTGGATAAGTAATTTTTTATGCACCCCCATTGATATGGGTATGAGACAAAAGGTTTGCTGAGAAGAATAAGAAATAATTAAAACTATAAAATATAAAATCGTGTGCCGAAACATTTCGAAAAAAAATTATGCACATATTCTAGATTGAGTGCCCTCCGCACTCACCCCCGTGCCCGGTGAAGTTGTAAAAAATGTACACATATTGTTACTATTCCAAAAAGGATATTGCCCTTTCTTTTTTTATTCACAATTGGTAAGTATTCTGTATTTTATTCGCGATTTTTTCTATCGGAAGGGAGGCATCTTTCGAAAGTTCCGTTCAATTCAAAGAAACGTTGCCTGTATTGTCTTGGCCTACTCTAAATTGAATTTGCATAGTCAGGTCATAGTCTTAATTTTTCACCTGTCTTATAGGCTTTCATTTACCCTTTCATTAACTGTGTTCGATAAGCAAAAAAAAAGTTAAACCCGACGAATTGATTATACAGTCACATATTAACTTTTAGAAATTAGAACGTTTTTTTTCATTCACAATTGGTAAGCCCTTGGCATCATCTAACCTGATGGTAATTGACGATAATGCCGAAGATGGAAGCGAGCTTACTAAGATTCCCCAACGTAATTAGGGATCTGGCTATCTTATCTTCAAGCCGGAACACATCAATGCTGTTAACACTGATGTTTGGCGGCAAGACATAGATAAGATGGTGGTAGCTCGCCAGGCGGGCTATGAAAATGCCCTACCACCAACCAAACTGAGTCTTACAAAGTTGAACCCGCCGGGAATCGAACACGCGACCTCCTTGTGTGAAGCGAATGCACTAACCATTACGCCACGGAGGCGGTTAAATGTGTTACCCAAAGAATTGTTTAACTGTTTGAAAACTGCCTAATAGTTTAATGAGGCGAACGGCTAAGTTGGAGTAGTCATTTAAGAGTTACCTCTTGCTTAATTATGTTATGCAATAATTGAATATTTTAATGGAATTCCAACTATGAAAGATTAGATGATCATGTAATCTTACAAATTAATTGAATACTATAGTAGTTACGGCAATATTAATAAATTGGTAAAGAGTCACTTGTATTTAATCTATTGAGTACTCCACTTATCCTAATGGAATTAATGATTAGAATAAGATAGAAGATACTAGCAGTAATTTACGAGTATAATAGACATAGAGGAAAACAGCCTACCTTTTAGGTACGCAGTTAATCAATTATATATTTATGATTTTATTAAAAAATAATATTCTCTCATTTGACTAACAATTAAAAGCCTTGTTTTTTAAAATTTTTTCTTTTACATTCAGGGAGTCAAAACGAGTATAAAGGTAACTGGCACTCCAAAATACATCAAGCAGTTAAGGCTACACACTCAGTTAAAGAAACGGACATACACATACGTACACGAGAAAAATATTGCCTTCCTCTAGGGCGTCGGGTAAAAATAAACAATTACCTAACTAAACTTTTTTTTATTTACCAATTTCAAAACAAAATAAAAAAAATTTATCATCTAGCACCATTAAACCTGAATGGTTTGTCTAGGTGCTTTATAACTTTATAACTCTATCACAGTATTACGATATGGCTTACAGTAGAGCAACGCCTTTGATGTCGCACGATGCCGCCACGGCATAGGTACTAGTCCATAAAAGCCTGTAGTCAGCCTGGCATACTCGCGGCATTGGCCTGGCTGTGCCCCACCGCCCGCTCCCCCGCAAGTACCTTTCCGTTGCTCTGCGTAAGTACATTCGTTGCATTGTAAGTAAGCCGTTAAATTGTAATACTATGACTTTACCATCTTCTGACTACGCTCGCGTAGTACCTACGCGTAGCGAGGAGTGCGTAGCAACTACACAATCAGCAAACGTGCTAAATAGACACATGTCACATCAGCTCATATACGTCCCCACCGAGGGGCTCGAGCCTACCCTGAATTAGGGCGATCAGGCCATAGTCGACCACCACGCGGGCCCAGTGCGGGTTGGTCGACTTCACACACAACCTTCGAGTTTCTTCGACACATACACTTATAAATAGACACATACATGATAAGAATCCCGAAACCTTCACCGCCTAGCGTAGTCGGGTATACAAAAAACAACAATCAACATTACGCTTTCTTAGTAGCAAATAAAAAAGTTAAATCAGACTAGATTCCTTCCTATCGAATGTTATGATTAACCGTGCTATCCAAGGGATAGACGGTGGTTGCTTGGTGTTGCACTTAGACTTGATGAAATATTTACAAATAATTTGGGTTTGTACGAGTATATATATTATTTGAACTACCCAGTGCATTTGGGCTTATTAAGTCCTTGTTATTCACAAAGTTTCATTGTAATTGTTACAGCCATTTTTGAGAATAAGTAACATGTAATCTGGATTTGTATGGGAGGTTATTGTATGGTAGTTGTTATTCCGACTATTTCCGGAATCACGATCTACGGCATACCGACTGTATGACATATAAAGTCAAAAAGAATGGCTAGACATAGAATAAAAATATATTGCTGTTACTCAGTTTTACCCAACTTTGTTCAAAAGCTTAAACGCTAGAGAACCGGACGGAAACACACACACACACATATAATATTATATATATATATACTAGCTGTCCCGGCGAACTTCGTACCGCCTTACATTACATTACACTGCCCTGCCCTACCCTACACTACCCTACACTACACTACACTACCCTACCCTACACTACCCTACCCTACCCTACATACACTACACTACACTACCCTACCCTACACTACTCTGCACTACCCTACACTACACTACCCTGCCCTACCCTACACTACCCTACCCTACCCTATCCTATCTCTCAAGTTGGATCGAACTGCACATGGTGTGCGAATTTTATTATAATCGGTTAAGTGGTTTAGGAGTCCATTGAGGACAAACATTGTGACACGAGATTTATATATATTAAGATATATATTTGTTTTTATGGTTCCGTACACCCAAAGGGTGACCAGACAGCGGACTGTATTTCATGAACCGTAAAAGGTAGAAATTTTCACAGAATGTGTATTTCTATTGCCGCTATAAGAACAAATAATAAAATGAAAAAAGTGAAAAATAAAACACTTGTTCTTATTGGTGTTTTAGCGTAGCTCTATCGTAAAACGGTAATGTGATTATAGTACTAATACTAAAATAAAACAACAAATAATAAAAACCACCCAAGTGTGAGTCTCCTTAATACGAGTCCGAGGGGTTTTTTTTTTGTTTTTTTTATTCACAATTGGTAAGCCCTTGGCATCATCCGAGCTGAATAAAAAAAAGCATATTTCTCTCGCTCGCGATGATGTCTTTTGTTTGTAACGTGAATAGGTATCATTGTCATAGTTGTGTGGAGAGGTGTGGTGGTACTAAACCCTCACAGAGCACGAGTCCGACTCGCACTTGACCGTTTCTTTAAAGTTTTTCAGGCTCAGTTAGTTTATCAGAATTGATCCCCGTCAAAACTCATTTTTTTTTTGCCATCAAAGTAACTAAAAACTAAGGAACTTCTCATAAAACCATACTACTTTCCCCAAACACATCCGATTGGACCAATCAACTGTTTATATTTTCATACAATTTTTTTTTATCTATTCCTGTACACTTCTTGGAGTAATTTTTTCCGGTTTACGAGTAAAGCCTTAGTTTTATGTTTACAAGTGATAATCTGAACTAACGTATATATTTTTGTGTTTTTGGACAACCTTGCATGCTGTGACGACGGGATTCCTGATTGACTTTAGTGAATAGAGAAAAATATTACGTGAGTAACAATGAAATAAATAATAATTGTCACAGTGATAACCGTTGTCAATTTGAATGGCGATAGGTACAAACAAAGGACAGCTGATTATTCATTCTGCGGTACTTAGTGACATCTATACAAAACATCTTTAATCTACTTGAACTTACCGGTCGAATGCTTTAATTACACTGCTAATGCGCACGAATGATCTACAATACGAAGATTGCGATAGATGTAACCACCATATAAGACACTCTACCGTCATCTACATCAGATATCTTGAACTATATAGATCACCTTAGCTACTAACGTGCGCATGCTTCATAGTCCTGCTGCGACCCACATTTTCTACTTGATTAACTAAATCACGATAGATGTCGCTGTGAGTAAATAAATACGATGGCTCCCAAGAGTATCATTTGTACAACATGCAAAAATAAAATTACTAACAGAGAGTACTTACGATGCACAATTTGCAAAAAACATTATGATTTAAAGTGCACTAACGTGTCTGAAAAAATATTTAGCTTGATGAAGAATAAACCTGCTTGGAAGTGTAAAAATTGTAAACACACTCCTACCATTCACTCATCTACTCCCCAGGCACAACAGACTACGAAGGATAAAACTACAATGACCGAAAAAGACCTTTCATCGTCCCCAAGTGGTAACCTAACCTACAGTGATGTTTTTATAACAAAACAAAGAGGATGTAAGACACGCAGACTCTCAATTGATGATGATTGTTTTGAAAACCAAAATCTCTCGGAATCAATCCACGCCAACTACAGTCTACCAGAGTTGTCCATAAGAATAGGAAACTTAAGAATAAAGGAACTAGAAGAAGACATTAGTAACTTAAAAAATAAGCTTCTAAGTGCAGAACTAGAAATAGAAAACCTCTTACAAGAAAATGGTAGTTTAAAGAAAAAAATGACAGATGTAGAAAAAAAGTCAAAGCAGTACAAAACGATGCTTCTGGACCCAATCCCATCTACCTCATCTAAGAAAAAAAGGAGGAAAATTGCCGATAAAACCCAAGAAATACGGATATTACCTTTTAACACCAATTCTAACTCAGAATATGAAGTATCACCGACAGGAAATGACACAAAAAATAGTTACATGATAGAAGAAAATAAAGACTCAATTTCAGAAAAAAAACAAACATCACTGAAACCAAGAAAACGCAGACATAAAAAAAAGAAACACAAATGCAAAGATGTCATAAATCAAGCAGAACGGCTAGAAAACAAAAATAAAACACATTTATGCAAGGAAAAATCTACAGATGAATCAACGTCATCGACGACGACTGTACAAACAACAATGTCACAGGAGAAGGCTGTAGAAGCAAAGACGCAAACAATAATGTCAATGTCTAAAAATTTGCATGAAACACCAACAAAATCTGCCAATAATAAACGTATATTTATTTTCGGTGGTAAAGAATGTGTGGGCCTAGCAAAATCTCTAATTAAGTCTCGGACCAATAACAAATATGATAAGTATCAGGTGTGTGCATTTACGAAGCCATACGCACATGCTGACAATATTCTTAAATCATGTAAATTATATGATATTGCACCTGACGATATTGTTATCATGTCAGTTGGACAAAGTGATTGTAACCCTTTTAATATAATGTCAGAATTATGTAGTACACTAACAATACTGTCGTGTAAAGTCCTTTTATTAAAAATTAATTATAATGTCAACTTAAATGAAGTTAAATTAAACCAAATGCTGAAACATGTGGCCAGTCAATTTCCTATGTGTGAATTTATAGACCATAGTCATTATAATAAAGGGATGGTTTCTACATATGGTATCCTCGAACTCTGCAATAAAATAAACATCGTTATTGATCAGATCTACTATGACTCCCAGTTTCTTAACATAAGAAAAATTTTGCAAGCTAGGAAAATCTCAAAAAAACAATTTAACGACTATCCGACACCACAGAATGAACCAAAAAGAGGCACTATTCCGTTTTACTTTCGAAAAATGATAAAACTAAAACCTGCATGTGAAATTAAAGACAAATCGTACAATATTGCACCTGACGATATGGTTAAGAAAAAAAGAGGCACAATTCCCTTTTATTTCACACAAATGGGTAAACGTAAACCAGCTTGTGAAATTAAAGATTCTCCATCAGTAGAAGATGGTTTGGTACAAGAGGGAAATGGTGTAAAATGTTTTCGTACGCAATAATAGTTCCAATTACTTAACTATCTTACACCAAAATATACAGGGCCTTAATTCTAAAAAAGAACTAATAGAAATTACACTATCGGATCTTACAGGAAAAGTAGATCCTGATGTTATCTGCTTTACTGAAACCTTTATTAAAAAAAATGAGGAAAAAAACGTGAATATTAAAAATTACTCATTATCATCTAGTTACTGTAGAAATAATAGAAGAGGAGGTTCCTGCATATTAGTAAAAAAGTGTCTGATTTTCAAAGAAATTAAATTTGACTCCATTCCGATAGTAAATAATTTTGAATGCTGTATTACAAATTTAATCGATAATAACTTAATTGTAGCATGTGTATACAGAAACACGTCAAATTTAAAAAAAGACTTAAATTGTTTCTTTGATAAACTAGAAGAACTGATGCACAAATTAATAAAAAAATACCCTAAAAAGAAAATTGTAATTGCAGGCGACATAAACATAAATACTATGGAAAATAATAATAAAACTTTGCAATTAAAGGAAACGGTAGAAAGTTATAACTTTAACCTACATATAACGGAACCGACTCGAGGCAAGTCCTGCCTCGATCATATTATGAGCAACACAAAAAAAGGAATAGGATCAGTGCTGCCACTTTACTTGTCCGACCATGATACAGCACAGGTTCTGAAAATTCCCATTATAAACAAAACTGCTCTACCAAAAACCTTCGTTAAGCTGCGAAGATGCTACTCCAAAGAGAACATTGAAAAATTCAAAAAATACTTACAAAGTCTATCTTATAATGAAGTTTTATCAAAGACTAACCTAAATGATGCCTTTATGGAATTTCATGACTTTATATGTCTTTTGTATAAGCTTTGTTTCCCAGAAATTGGAACTAAGATCAGCACAACTAACACGGTACGATGGTTGACTAAGGGAATTAAAATTAGTTGCAAAACAAAAAGATTTCTCAGATGCAGCTATTATACCGCGAAAACAAACGAAGACAAGCAAAAATACCAAAGATATGCTAAATTACTCCGAAAGACAATACTAAGCACAAAAAAAATATGTAACAGTAAATATGTGATAAACAGCAAAAATAAAAACAAAGCTACATGGAAAGTCATAGAAACGGAGATAAATAATTCCTATAACGTAAACACTTACATAAATAAGATAGAATACAAAAATCAAACATTTACGAAACCAGATCAAATTGCTGAACATTTTAATAATTATTTTTTAGATTCTCCAATCATTGAAAATAAGTCAAAAAACCAAAAAAATATTACAAACTCTAAATTTAGGGCTCACAACAGTATTTACTTAGAGCCCACAGACGTACATGAAATTATTAAGATTATTGGATCACTAAATAATACAAACTCGGAGGGCTATGATAACATTTGTACGAAAGTAATTAAAGCCTGTAAAGAGGAACTCAGTCCAATACTATCATATTTGGTAAATATTTCCCTTGAAACAGGGGTTTTCCCAGAGAAACTTAAAGTTTCAGTGGTAAAACCATTGCACAAAAAAGAAGATAGAACTAATATGGGAAACTACCGCCCTATCACTTTGATTTCGGTATTTTCCAAAATATTTGAAAAGGTTATGCATAGAAGGCTAATGTCATTCTTTTCAAAATACAATGTTATAAAGGAAGATCAGTATGGCTTCCAAAAGAATAAGACTACTACACTAGCAGCATTTAATCTTGTCACTGAGGTACTCAATAAAACGAATTCCAAAATGCAAACAACTGCCTTATTTTTTGATATGTCGAAAGCGTTTGATTTCGTTTCACATGATATTTTACTTTCAAAACTGGAACATAATGGGATAAGGGGACCTGCATTAGACTGGATGAGAACATACCTGTACAATAGAACACAGTGTGTGGAAATAACAAGAGTAGATTCAAAAAATGTGTCCCAAATCTATCGTTCTAACTATAAATTAAAAAATTCTGGAGTACCACAGGGCAGTGTGCTGGGTCCTCTGCTTTTTCTACTATATGTAAATGACTTAGTTGAACAATCTAGTTTTAGAACCATCCTTTATGCTGACGATTTATCCGCAGTTGTGACGACGAACATGAATTTGACAATTGACGCACACGAAAGAGACATAAATAAACTAATTAATACAATTATGACATGGCTTAACAATAATAACTTGCATCTTAATATTGACAAATCTCATTTTATGAATTTTAATCATTACAATACACTAAATATTCATTTCAATGGACAGCCTCTTAAAAAAGCTAATAGTGTGACATTTTTAGGCATAACTATTAACAATTTACTGGACTGGAAAGATCAAATCAATAAAGTTTGTTCAAAAATAAACAGATTTGCTTATGCTTTATTTAAATTAGTGAAAACCTCTTCCAGAGATACTGCAAAGGTTGCTTATCATGCTTATGTAGAGTCCATCCTTAGGTATGGTCTTGTTGTTTGGGGAAATAGCGTAGAAATGTACAAAGCTTTTATTGCACAGAAAAAATGTGTCCGAGCACTATACGGAGCTGCTCCGCTAGACTCATGTAAGCCATTATTTAAGATACTAAAAATCCTCCCCCTTCCATGTCTTTACATCTTTGAAATATCTAAATTTGTAAGAGATCATCCTGACCTCTTTATGACAGCTAAGGATATGTTTCCAAGAAACACCAGAAACCAAGAAAGACTTGTATATGAATATGCTCCAAAAACATCACGCTATTTAAAAAATTGTTACTCAATGGCCATCACAGTTTATAACAAACTACCAAAAGATTTAAAAGACATGCCATACTCAAAATTTATCAGATATTTAAAATTATGGCTATTAGAGAAATTGTTTTACTCCATCAAAGAATACATGGAATATAAGTGAAATATAAAAGTCAATGTGTTAATTACGTATTTTTGACTTTTAAGTATAATTTATATTTTGATATAATTTGAAAACTTAACATTGTTTTAAATTTTACAATTTATATAGAAGCGTATTGTTTATAGAGTAAGTACCTACATTATTTGACTTGTCTTCATTCTGTTATATTCTTTTTTATTCTTGTTTAATACCTATAGATTAAACTAACATTAAATTTGCATGCCAATACCTTTGGTTAAATGTGTGATACTCAGAATTTCTTCCAATAATTTATAATTACCTACCACATTTAAAGCAAATAAATCATTATCATTTATCATTTATCATTTATCATTTAAACAGGATACAGTGAATCTTCTAAAAACCTATTGAAAAATCAGCTTGTTGCATAATACTGCTTTAAATACTAAGTTATCAATAACTTTTGGCTCTAAAAATATACGGAAACTACTGATTGAAGTTACTAAGAAATAAATACTAAAATTCCGAAAGAAATACTGATCTACCGACAAACCAACTTTTGCTTTTGAAAAAATCTGTGTGGGGTAGAGAGGAGTGAAGCGACGTGCTGTTAGATTTAACATAACAGAAAACGCGTGAGTCGAGCGAGCAAAGCGAGTTTCAGAACGAACTTCGCTCGTTGCCTTTGGGCCACAGCACAAAGTCAGGTCTTTGAATTTGACGTATTTATTTTTTTCGGTTTTTATTGTTTTAGTATTTTATTCGCAGTTTTAGTACATTTTTCGGAGGTTTATTAAATAGGACCAACGCATCGATTTCAATTTTGGTCGTGTAGTAAGCATACAGTTGCTTAGCATGCAGTTTCCCGAAACAATACTCAGAGAGCAGCACAGTCGAGTGACTTGTATAACTTTGTATTCTATTTGCTGAAGTTCTCAGCTTCTAACCTAGTATAGTGGCTATAGCAACACTGCTTTGTTGCAGCAGCGTGGAGCACCAAGTCCCGTGGCCGACTCGCAAACAAGGGGTATTTGTGTTGCTTTCAAACTTCTTTTGAAACAGCGCTTTCAGACAACAGTTGCAATTTGATTCAAAGTTTCTTTCTTATCCTAAGTACTTAGGGTATTGTTCTGACAAAGTTTAAATAACCAATATACAGGGTGTAACAAATTGGTGTAGGTCCCGTTAACTTGGGCTTCTACTCATCAAACCGAACAACTTTTGTTCTAGAAGTTTGCAGAAATAGCAAAAAAAATGTTAACCCTTCATACAAAACGATCAGCTGATTGATCAATTATGTGCATTTTTGAATGGAGCGTCAAATTATTTTTACGAATTCACTATGGGTTCCTTGGGAAAAGTTGTTCAGTATGATCAGTAGAAGCCCCAGTTAACGGGTCCTACACCAATTTTTTTTACATCCTGGACATATGTCGCAGGATAATTTGATAATCCGTCGTTTCGCGAAAATCCTAGGAATATTAGATACTATGGAGTAGAAAACTCCTAATAAAACCAAATCGAACGGAGCCCCGCTACGCGGGGCTCCTTTTTACGGTTGAAAAAGACATGCTAACCAAACCTAACCTACCTAACGAAGCGGGGCTCCGTTCGATTTGGTTTTATTAGGAGTTTTCTACTCCATAGTATCTAATATTCCTAGGATTTTCGCGAAACGACGGATTATCAAATTATCCTACGACATATACATGGGCACAGAGCGAGCTTAGATTGCAAGGAAGTGTCATTTTTTTTATGACTCCGCCCGCGTTGACATCGACGGTGCGCGGAGCGGGAGCCGCAATCGGCTCGCTATTGATATTCAGCGAGCCACAAGCGACTCGAAGGCATTTTTTGTGAAACTTTCTTGGCGTGTGCATATCATTTCACCAAAATTTAATTGTAATCGGTCGAGCAGTTTTTAAATTTGAGGAAGACTAACGAACGTAAATAAACTTTTAAATATTTGTAAGTAGCTGATTTAATCATATTTACAGTGACTAGTTTAACAATGGAAGCATTTCAAGAGCTGAATACGAATACAATCTGAACAACTTTCCCTAAAATTAAAAAAATAACTAACAATTAAAAAAAAATCCGTTTTGTACAAATCGATCAGCTCATTAAGGCGAGGTGTTGATTGGAACAGTTGTCTCTGTTTTTAGGTTCCGTACAAAAAAAAAAACGGAACCTTATAGGATCACTCGTGAGTCTGTCTGTCTGTCCGTCCGTCTGTCTAAGCCCATTTGCTCCGAATCTACTATACCAAATCAGGTGAAATTTTGTAGGATAGTGTAATCCTATGACCCAAACACAGGTGTGCAATGTAAATACATATTTTTTTTTAAATAAGGGTTATTTTTGGGGGACAAATTAGGAAATTTAAAAAAAAGATTTGAAAACCTTATTGTGTCATCTATCAAATGAAAGGGCTCGTTATCACAATTTTGAATATATTTTTGTTTCAATTTTAAAATAAATAGTTTTGATTTTATTCATGAAAGAAGACAAAAATTGACCATTCCCCCCCTGTTCTCCGAAACTACTGAGCCAAAAATTTTGAAAAAAATACAAAATACCGTTCACGGCTTGTAGATTACAGGAAAACCTATAAGAATTCTATCAATTGAAAAAAAAGTGGTAAACTCAATGTAATACGTTCACCCACGGAATAAAGTTCTAGTCATAATAGAAAATAGTCTATCGGTGTTCTACAGAATTTATTTCGGAAAGTGTATCCTGGAGCTTCACGACCTCATTCCCCCTCTTCATTTCATCATCGAACGACCAGGTGCGGAGGGCGATTCCACCCCTTTGTCGTTGATGTTCCACCTTTACGTACGAAGCGTTTTGCTTCTTCGTTCATCATAACGGCCAAGGGGTGGAATGCCCTTCTGGCGTCTGTATTCCCCGATTCGTAAAATTTAGGAATCTTCAAGACGAGAGTGAATACGCACTTTTTGAGCTTGCGTGTTACATCCTCGGCTGCATCGGCACTTACCATCAGGTGAGGTGCAGCCAAACACACTCAAATTTTTAATAATTAAAAAAAACAACTCGCATCTTACTGTGAGGATTTCAAATGTGATATTTTGTATTTGACTTTGGCATTGTACGGAACCCTCTCCACGCGAGTTCAACGGTTTTGGCCGGTTTTATTTTCTTTACGTGTAAATGTAAAGAAAATAACCACACTTTTTCAATGGTTTATCGTTTTAATCAAAAACTACAAAAGTATAAAAAGTAATAACATTACTCCCTTTGTATTATCAATGGTATAATTTTTAAAATTTATACTTCAAAATATCAGTCGTAACTAGAGTTGAAAGTAACTGTGTAGACCTATCTTTGGGATTTTTTTCTATGAAGCCAAATCTGCTCAATCGTGTTTCTGATAGCTTTTGACTCTAAGGAACATCATCAACAATAAGGGTATTTTTTATCAACCTTGGGTTTTCGATCGTTAATGAGTAATTGACGTCAAAAATAACGAAAATCTGTAATATTGCCGCCTTAACCAACTTTTTATGAGAAGTCTTTTTTTGCTCATTCACCTTTGGAAATGCGTCCGTCGTTGAATTGGTCACTCTATATGTTATAAACAATTAGGTATGTAACATATTATGTAGGTGTGTGTCGTAGTAAGATAACTGTTAACTGCTAGGTAACTAATTTAACGTAACACATTGGATAAATTGTAGGTTATATGTTATTATGTAGTTGCTTAATTACTTACTCTTTAACCTAGTTGTTTGTTGTTTTGTGATGGTCTCTAGGGTGGCCTAGGTAGCTTTAGTGTGGCCTGTGTGCCTTCTAAATCACCTAGAGGTAGGTTTTCCTTGGGAACCTACGATTTACCTCTAATTTTTTTTTCTTTTTGATTGAATCTAGACGTTTAGGCCTTCATAACGTAAGTATATTTGCAGCAGTAGGTAGATTTGGTCAGCTAATCTAGCTCTAGGCGATCAATCAATCAATCAATCAATCACTCAAACATATATACATTTGATGTGAAACATATAGCGTGGCTATATATATACAGTATATATGTAGTAGTGTGTGTTTTACATCTGCCAGGCGTTCCGTGACGGCTCTAATTTTTTTTTATATTTACAGATAATTCAACAGAGCCTCAATATTACAAACATTTGCATACTTCCATTTTTCCACTGCCTTTTGACCGCTCATAACATAACATCGTTAACAACCCATACCTTCCCCACTGCTGGGGTACGAGTCTCTTCCTTAGCTCGGGAAGGTTAGGCCACACCCCACACTCGGGGGCTAAGTCCGGGCTGGAGGAGGTTGTAGGGCTGGTAGCAAACCCCACTGTCAGAAGTTTTTCAAGCTGCCTATAAGTCATCTGATACAGCTTAACGACTGCCATCTAGGAAGAGCAACTGGCACCAGCGGCTTCGAGAAAAATGCCACTAACAGTCATAGCCATCTAGTTAATAAGACTCGAACTCAAATAACTCTTTATTGTACATCAAAATAAATAAATACATATACAAAATTTAATTATCAACTAAGAGACGTACAATTTAGGCGGTAAATAAAATTTATAATTCATTATTAATTAGTAATTTTAGCGGTCTTATTGCTTAGAGCAATTTCTACCAGACAACCCAGTCACAACCACCGTGCTTCAGGTCAGTTGACCTACTCAACCAAATCACACTAAGCTACAATCGCTTCAATAACATAATATAACGAAAAATTAGTAAGCTAACCAATTCAATTTGAACTTAAATGTATCCTGTGTCACTCTCGGGATCAAGACGAATATAACGACACCTCGCACTCCAAAATCCGTCAAGCCGTTTAGGTTACCTACTTAGAGGCTCAGCCAATGAAATAGAAGTACGATACCTTACGTCCACACTTATACACATCATAATGTCCCCACCGAGGGGCGCGAGCATACCCTGAGTTAAAGTGATCGGGCCTTAGTCAACCACACGGGCTTCACACACAACCTTCGAGTTTCTAAGCAGGCGTGTGCAGATTTCCTCACTATGTTTTTCCTTCATCGTAAATGCGTCGTACATATGAAAAAATTCTAAAACACATTGGTACGTGCCAGTATTTAAACCAGGATATACATTAGGTAAAGGCGTCGGTGGCTCAACCGGTAACGACTCGGTCCATCTAACCAGAGGTACCGGGTTCAAATCTGGACGGCCAATGTACCAATGAGTTTTTCAAAAACTTACGTACATATAATTACCGATTGCTTTAACGATGAAGGAAAAACATCGTGAGGAAACCTGCACACGCCTGCGAAGAAACTCGAAGGCTGTGTGTGAAGTCGACCAACCCGCACTGGGCCCGCGTGGTCGACTAAGGCCTAATCGCCCTGATTCAGGGTAGGCTCGAGCCCCTCGGTGGGGACGTATATGAGCTGATATAATAATAAAAAATACATTAGGTACACATAGAAACATTATCCTCCTTTTTGGCACTCGCAGGTGTACAATCCTTACTATAATTATATAATATTATAAATGGGAAAATGTGTTTGTTTGTTCGTTACCTTTTCACGCTTCAACGCCTTGACCAATCTTTATGAAATTTGGCACGCAGGTAGCCTGTATCACGGGGAAGGACATAGGCTACTTTTTATCCCGGGAAAATAGCATAATCTGATGCAGTTCCTGAGATAACTAAAAAAATACTCGATTGTTGTGATTTTTTGCTTGGAGATGGTTGAGTAGGTGGGAAACGACATAATTTACTAATCACCCTTAAAGACAGTCATAAAAAGATGTTCACGCGAGTGGAGCCGCGGGAAAAAGCTTGTATATAATAAAATAAATAATGAATGTATTTTTGTCGCAGGTGAACATAAGCAACACATGGGTTCTACCAGAGGAGGGCTTCCCCGTGTTCTATCGATACTTCCGCGACCGCATCTCCTGGTACGAGGCTGATGCCGTCTGCCAGTTCCATCACGCTAACCTCGTCACAGGTCAGAATTATTTAATCATATTTTTATTACCGCATCAAATCGAAACGACTGTCTTAGATTTTGGTGAGAACTTCCTTATCCATTAATATGTAGGTTAATCTGAAAACATGTCTGAAAATAAAAACACTCATTATTTTTAGGGTTCCGTACTATGGTTTGTGTTCCGTCCGTACCCAAAGGGTAAAAAAGGGACCCTACTACTAAGACTTCGCTGTCCGTCCGTCTGTCAGTCTGTCACCAGGCTGTATTTCATAAACCGTGATAACTAGACAGTTGAAATTTTCACAGATGAAGTATTTCCGTTGCCGCTTTAACAAGTATTAAAAATTAGAAGAAGTCAAAGTCTCCATAGAAAAAACGTGTTTTTTTAAACGTGAAGGAGATAGCGCCATCTAGTATGATAGTACGGAACTGTAGAAACTAGCGCCATCTAGTATGATGGTACGGAACCCTATGTGTGCGGTTCTGCCCCGCACTTGGCCAGTTTATTGTATCTACCGTCAGTTTTGTTTTGTCAGATCCGACACAGCACTCATACATAGGCATACCAGTCGCGCTTCCGACACAGCTCTCGACACACCTTTCCTAGAATTTAGGCTAGTGCCTAAAATACGCCGTGCGTTGATATGCCTGGACGTTACGGAGGCCATCTCAGTCTTGGCTGTGGATGCCGGAATGGTGAATGAATTGATTCTACCTATCTGTTGCCAAGGATCACGCTTACTTCTAAACTTGAGTTTTTAGCTTTTGATAGTCTTTCTGTTTGCTACTCCTCCACGCTTCTAAAACTGAAACGATTTCGCTAAAATTTAGCCAATATTATGATACTTTTTGTCTCAGAAAAATGCATAGTCTCCGAGGATCTGGAAAAAATATTTCGTTAGATTAGCTTTAAAAGCCAGGGTGACAAGTAGCAAAAACTGATTTCTAGAAGACAGTTATTACTAGAATGATTGTCTCATCTGAGCACTAAGTAAACGCATTTGTTCCATTCAATGGTACGTGGCTCCGGGGACTACAACATAAAAGAAATCACACCAGTCTCTAATAAAATACCACAAGTAGAGTCATCACATGGTCAATTATTATAAAAAGAACATTTTAATTATCAATTAAAATTGGTATTATACTTGTAAAACTGAATCGACAATTTCATACTTAAACCCATATTACCTGGAGATTCTATAGTGTACTCAGTCAATGCCTATATTGAGAGAGAGTAGCAAAGAGATTTTATTGTGCTAGCTACAAAATTTAAAAAATACAAAGGAATTTCATTTTATCCATAAAACCTTCATGGTATCTCAATCGATGAACGCTGCGATTATAAAGAGTGAAATGTTAGTCTTATTAGTTATTTCAAGTACCTACTTACCTATCTTCTTGTGCTGAAACTCATTTTCAGGTTTCAACATAGTGACGTGATTTACGTGCGTAATCTAAACGAGCATAGAAGCTCACTGTATAAAGGCCTGACAAAGAGGAAATTTATTCACTATAAAACCCTTTTTACTACCGCCCCCGCAATTTGATAAGATCAAGCGAAGTTTAAATGGCATTTTTAACTCAGTTATGGCCTACTTAGAATCGTGATTATATTGTCCCCGGGAACTTTGAAGAGTAAACAAATCTAAACCAGGAAACAAGCAATCTATGGCTAATGGGATTTTAGGAGGTAATACAATACAATGGGTGCTTTCAAGGCTAGAGCCTCTTCCCTTTGTTTGTCAAGCTGGCGTAATTCGCAGCTACCTAAAGTTTTTTTTTTACTAAAATAATAAGCCGTTGGGGCAGTAAATTTTCTCGAGTGGCGACCGTGCACTGGAAAACGTAGCGTAGGTAGGCCTCCCACTCGGTGGATCGATACCTGGTGAAGGTCGCGGGAAGCCGCTGTGGATGCGGGCAGCGCAAAACCGATCGTCATGGAAATCCTTTTGGGAGGCCTATGTCCAGCAGTGGACGTCCGTCGGCTGATATGATTATGAATAAGCCCTTGGAATCCTCTCACCTCATGGTCTATCTTACTCGTATTTCGTTAACATTGATTAACATTAACATTTATGTTTGGCGGCAAGACTTAGGTAAGATGGTAGTAGCTAGCCAGGCGGGTTTAGAATGTGTCCTAACACCAACCAAAATGAAATTTCACAAAGTAGACCCCACCGAGAATAGATCCCGCGTCCTTCTGTTGTGTAGCGAATAACCTTACCATTTCGCCACGGAGGCTGTTATATACAGGTGTAACCAGATTAGTGTAGGAGGCGTTAATAGGGGTTTCTCTATATTATACAAAAAATAAATCTCAAGAAACCAATAGTCGAGTCGCCAAAATATTAAGACTTCAAAAAATCAACCAGCTGATTAAAACATATCGTAAGGAAAAAACAAAAATTTTTGAGAATATACCGTAGGTTCCTGGGGTTTGTTCGGAAGTCCCAGTTAATGGCTCTTTTTACACCAATTTTGTTACAAGCTGTATTACTTATGAAATTTTCCAATACATTTAATTTTATGATAGGTGAAATTGGTAAGGGGAGAACTGGTAGAGGTGGGTATGGATATATTGGGAGTTGTAGCGCACTGCCCACTTAGAATTTTCATGATTATACTAATGAATCGCAGAAGTAACCGTTGCTCTGCTATGATACCCAAATTCAATATTTTTATTGTTTCCGTCTCAGTTCACAACATTACTTTCCTGTTTTGGCTGCAAGCCCCAAACCTCATTAGCTCAACGCCTGAGTTCCATCCGCGATATCAAATATCGCCATATATTTCAATATTCCCCGAGCGGGGTCTAATCGATGGCCATCCAGGCGGGACCCCATTACGCCAGATGACGGTACTGGCCGCAGATAAGAACGACGCAAATAAATGTACCTGATATTCCGATGAAACATTAATATGGATATAAAATGCACTGCCTATTTTTTGGAGTCCCGCCAAACATTTCGTTTCTCTGACGAGGACAAAATTTAATTTCGCATACAGTATGTTTCTTTAATAGTGTCCACGTCGTCAAGGGTAGGTTTTACTCATAAAAATGAATAACTTTGTCCAAGAAACCAATACCAAATCGCAGATAAATGGAAACACTAAATACGTTGAAAACCGACTTTAATCGCTTTACTCATGAAGCTGAATAACTTTGTCTAAGAAACCAATACTAAATAGCAGATAATTGGACCCGCCTAACATCTTAGAAACTGACTTCAATCGCTTTACTCATGAAACTGAATAACTTTGTCCAAGAACCCAATACTAAATCGCAGATAATTGGAACCGCTTAACACCTTAAAAACTGACTTCAATCGCTTTACTCATGAAAATGAATAACTTTGTCCAAGAAACCAATACTAAATCGCAGATAATTGGAAACGCTTAACACCTTAAAAACTGACTTCAATTGCTTTACTCATGAAACTGAATAACTTTGTCCAAGAAACCAATACTAAATCGCAGATAATTGGAAAAGCTTAACACCTTTAAAACTGACTTCAATCGCTTTACTCATGAAACTGAATAACTTTGTCCAAGAAACCAATACTAAATTGCAGATAATTGGAAACGCTTAACACCTTAAAAACTGACTTTAATCGCTTTACTGAAACTGAATAACTTTGTTTGAAACCAATACCAAATCACAGATAATTGGAAACGCTTAACACGTCAAAAACCGATTGAAGTCGGTTTTTGACATGCTAAGCTTGTTAAGCTTCACTGAAACTAAATAACTGTATCCAAGAAACCATATTAAATCGCAGATAATTAATTGGAAATGCTATAAACACGCTAAAAACCGACTTAAATCGCAAACCAATTTTGCTGTATTTTCTATTTTTTGTTAATTTTCTAAAAGAAGTACTGAACTTTTGATTAAGTTTTTAATATATTCGAATTGAGAACCTACTCCTTTTTTGAAGTCGACTGAAAAAAATGCGTTTACGAAGTACTATTCGCTGGGTGCGAAGTACTAGGTGGGGGTAATATAATCGATCGCAGCGCTCATAGTGGCCAAAAGTAAAAATAATGTTGACTCTGTCATCCGTCATATCTCATAGTAAACTGTTCAGACTTGGTTATCTAATTTTAATAAAACCCGGTCTTTAAAATAATATTCATTTCGATCTGAAAACGATATAGGGATACAGGAACAATTATATATGTTTATTATTATTGAATGATACCATTAAATCAGCTTTATCTTCTTGTTTTACAGTAAAACTACAACAAAAAATGATGTAACCAAACCCTGACATATTCAAAATAAAACACACTTTGAATTAATTTTACATACCTCATTTGATTTGAATGTCCGAAAATGATTTTACTACCCTTTCTCCACCCAAATCAAGGTATCACAGTTATTTTGGAAATAAATTAATAGATAATTTTGGATTATAAAAATATTTGTCGCAATGTCGTGATTAAATGTCAAAACGTCAGAGCCAACAAAGTTGCGGACGCTAGGTGGCGCTGAACTCGTGCACAGAGCCAATAATATTTTGACATCAAAGGTCAGTCATAATATCCTCACAAACACTCGCAATAAAATATTAAGTTATTATTTTATTTATCTAACAAATAAACTATCAAACTCTAATTTTTTTAAGGTATAATCGTTTATATCAGTTCAAGTCCATGACACGAGTTATCGGCCGGCCATTATCTGGCTGTAATTTCATGGGTCGTGCATAATTGGGACGCGCCTTATTGGAGCTCTTTAATAAATGTTTCGAAATTAAAAAAAGTCGAGCACAATAGAAATCTATTGAAAACAATATACGATCTTGAGACCCTTAATCCACTTCCAAATTTCATCGTCAGATCAACTTCAAAATAGCAAAATAATTGTCAAAATACAGCTCCTTCAGACCCCTGGAAGTCGCTCTAAAATCGATAGACCCATACTACTAACTATTACATTAATCTGTAGCCATACCAAAGTATATATTATATAAAATCGATAGACCCATACTACTAACTATTACATTAATCTGTAGCCATACCAAAGTATATATTATATAAAATCGATAGACCCATACTACTAACTATTACATTAATCTGTAGCCATACCAAAGTATATATTATATAAAATCGATAGACCCATACTACTAACTATTACATTAATCTGTAGCCATACCAAAGTATATATTATATAAAATCGATAGACCCATACTACTAACTATTACATTAATCTGTAGCCATACCAAAGTATATATTATATAAAATCGATAGACCCATACTACTAACTATTACATTAATCTGTAGCCATACCAAAGTATATATTATATAAAATCGATAGACCCATACTACTAACTATTACATTAATCTGTAGCCATACCAAAGTATATATTATATAAAATCGATAGACCCATACTACTAACTATTACATTAATCTGTAGCCATACCAAAGTATATATTATATAAAATCGATAGACCCATACTACTAACTATTACATTAATCTGTAGCCATACCAAAGTATATATTATATAAAATCGATAGACCCATACTACTAACTATTACATTAATCTGTAGCCATACCAAAGTATATATTATATAAAATCGATAGACCCATACTACTAACTATTACATTAATCTGTAGCCATACCAAAGTATATATTATATAAAATCGATAGACCCATACTACTAACTATTACATTAATCTGTAGCCATACCAAAGTATATATTATATAAAATCGATAGACCCATACTACTAACTATTACATTAATCTGTAGCCATACCAAAGTATATATTATATAAAATCGATAGACCCATACTACTAACTATTACATTAATCTGTAGCCATACCAAAGTATATATTATATAAAATCGATAGACCCATACTACTAACTATTACATTAATCTGTAGCCATACCAAAGTATATATTATATAAAATCGATAGACCCATACTACTAACTATTACATTAATCTGTAGCCATACCAAAGTATATATTATATAAAATCGATAGACCCATACTACTAACTATTACATTAATCTGTAGCCATACCAAAGTATATATTATATAAAATCGATAGACCCATACTACTAACTATTACATTAATCTGTAGCCATACCAAAGTATATATTATATAAAATCGATAGACCCATACTACTAACTATTACATTAATCTGTAGCCATACCAAAGTATATATTATATAAAATCGATAGACCCATACTACTAACTATTACATTAATCTGTAGCCATACCATAGTATATATTATATAAAATCGATAGACCCATACTACTAACTATTACATTAATCTGTAGCCATACCAAAGTATATATTATATAAAATCGATAGACCCATACTACTAACTATTACATTAATCTGTAGCCATACCAAAGTATATATTATATAAAATCGATAGACCCATACTACTAACTATTACATTAATCTGTAGCCATACCAAAGTATATATTATATAAAATCGATAGACCCATACTACTAACTATTACATTAATCTGTAGCCATACCAAAGTATATATTATATAAAATCGATAGACCCATACTACTAACTATTACATTAATCTGTAGCCATACCAAAGTATATATTATATAAAATCGATAGACCCATACTACTAACTATTACATTAATCTGTAGCCATACCAAAGTATATATTATATAAAATCGATAGACCCATACTACTAACTATTACATTAATCTGTAGCCATACCAAAGTATATATTATATAAAATCGATAGACCCATACTACTAACTATTACATTAATCTGTAGCCATACCAAAGTATATATTATATAAAATCGATAGACCCATACTACTAACTATTACATTAATCTGTAGCCATACCAAAGTATATATTATATAAAATCGATAGACCCATACTACTAACTATTACGTTAATCTGTAGCCATACCAAAGTATATATTATATAAAATCGATAGACCCATACTACTTACTATTACATTAATCTGTAGCCATACCAAAGTATATATATATTTAAATATATATAAGTGCTAACATACAGTATGGACACTCCCTGCCGCTCTTTAGATTGCGACCTCAACCCCTCGTCACCCATATTGATACAGATTGGTTACAGTTTGGATCTCGAATAGGATTGGGATTTTGTATGGGATTTCGCCGTGATTTTGTTTGCTGCGTCATTTGGTTTTAGAAATGACATTTCACGACCATTTGTATGCAGTGTCCGGGGTGTGCCCATGCTAAGAAGTTAAATAAAAGCTTGTAAAATAGAATGCCACGGCGTAATTACAGTAACATCGTTATTTCCGTAAGATCTCCTTGGCCCATAACGCATAACGAGCGACCCTTGATATCGGTCTGATTCCGTCCCGATTACGTCCGACCCGACCCTTCTTATGTGCGGTTCTCATCCGGTGTCACGTGATGTCATTCTCATTTTACTTACGCCCTACTGGGTGTATACAGGATGTAACAAAATTGGAATTGGATCCGTTAACCGGGGCTTCTACTACACATGTTGTACAACTTTCCATAGGAAATCCACAGTCGATTAATTTATAAATTTTGTTTATCTAGGTACTCTTATATCGTAAAGTTCGAATTATAAACTTCAAAACGAATTTATATTGGCATACTTTATAAACACAATACCGAAAAAAAAAACCAATTTACAAAATTTTTTCTCTAACAAAATAATGTTAACAAGTATTTTTTTTTCCATTACGATACGAGTTAATCCAAAATGTTAATATCACCAACGAAGTTCCATATCGTTTTTTTTATTGGATGTTCGCGCCATTTTTACAGTATTACAAAAAGTTTCCATTCAGATTTTTACTTGTCTGTGACAGCGCCCGCTTTAACGCGTGCAGGTGATGTGCTAGGTTTTGGCGCTATAACACGTTTTGTTGTAGGTACTGAATTTCATGTGATTTTTTTTTTCTTACTCTTTTAACTTTGATAATTGTTGTTTAGTTGATTCTATCCCAATGTATGAGATTAGATAAAATAGTGTATGAAACTGCACATAACTAGGTATTAAAAAACGAGTATGTGTTTAAAAACCGAGCCTTGGTAAGGATACCCCTCATTATGCAACAATTCATAAACTACTTTTATTAATTGTTTGAACTTTTAAACAAATCGATCAGCTGATTGATAAATTTTGTGCATTATTGTATGCAGAGGATATCTTTAAGTATTGTCTATGAGTTTATATGGGAAAGTTATTCAATATGATGAGTAGAAGTCGCAGTTAACGGATTCAATATAAATTTAAATACACCCTGTATGAGCATAAAATTTTTATCTCACCACAGAAAAAGTTAAGAAAATTGAGTTTTTGTCTAGCGAACATACCGCGGCGTCGGATTATACCACTAAGCCTACGCTATCCTCTGTCTGTCTGTCTGCCTGTCCGACTTCTAAACTATTTTTAAACTGGTTTGAAAATGAATTGTTTTTTTTTTTACAAAACATGTGTCTTATGGGGGATTTATAAAAAATAATGAAAACAAAGTAAAGTTCTCGAGTGGCGACCGCGCAACGGAAAACGTAGCGTAAGTAGGCCTCCCGCTTGGTGGACCGATGACCTAGTGAAGGTCGCGAGAAGCCGCTGGATGCGGGCAGCGCAGAACCGGTCGTCGTGGAAATCTTTGAGGGAGGCCTATGTCCAGAGCAGTGGACGTAATTCGGCTGATATGATAATGGTGAATGAAATCAAAAATTTTAAACAGTGGGAAATTATGTATGAGTCATATTCGCCCTAAGGAGTCGGAACTGAATAAAAAAACCCGGTCAAGTGCGAGTCGGACTCACCCTTTTAGGGTTCCGTACTGCTACACCACTCTACACAACATGACAATAATGCCTATTCACATTACAAACAAAAGAGATCAACGCGGGCGAAAGTAATATACTTTTTTATTGAGTTCGGACCACTTAGCGCAAGTACAACTCACACTTAGCCGGTTTTTGTTTTTTGTTGTTTTACTTCAGGATTATTACGATAATCACACCAAGTTTTAAGTTCATATGTATTATCGTTTTCACGACTGAAAGTACCTGGCCGACTTGATTTTTTTTTGTGTAAAACCGGATTTTCAGAATAAACAACTTGAAATTGACCCTTAACAAGCAAAACAAGTACAAAAAAGGCCAAGTGCGAGTCAAACTCGCGCACTAAGGGTTCCGTACCAAAAACTAATTTTCATCTACAGCGCCATCTATAGATATAGGTAAAGAAAACGAATTGCTGTTGTCGTATTACTACATAAATTAACTATGTAAAAGATACTACTAGATCCTACTAGGTGTCGGTAGTTTATATTCTTAAATAACTCTAAAACTGTTTAAATTTTCGCCTATTTTCTTAAATAACTTTAAAACTGTTTATCTTAAAACTATTAAAAAATATATTTAAGATTTTTACAAGCGCTTTCATTTGATATGTTACACGATGTAGTTTGCAGTTTTATATTTTCTAATTTACCCCCCCAAAAGTGGCCCTCATGTTCAAAAATAATTTATTTACGTTACAATATCCATCTTTAGGTCACTGACTTACATAATTGTGTTCTAAATTTAAACTTAATCGGTACAGTAGTTTCTGAGCAAACCATATGTACGGATAGACAGACACACAAGTGATCCTGTAAGGGTTGTGTTTTTCTCTTTTGTGGTACGGAACCTTAAAAAAATCGTAAGTTTCGAACTCGGGTCATTCGGTTTGTGAGCTAGACTCTGTAACCACTGGGCTAGACACGCTTTAGAGAGACTTGTGAAAATATGATACATATTATCTCCCTAAGTTATTATATTATTACTCAACCAATAGTCGTCTTCTGCGTTTATGTTGCCTAGCTACCTCCGACTGCGCCGGCGCGCTGTGCGTGCACCCTTGCCCGTCGCACTTGTACTCGTAAGTGCCCGTCGCCACGTTTAAATACCTAACTCTTGTTGCTGATTTAATTTTGAATTGCAGGTAAATGTCTGAGACGACTATTACAGCTATTAATATGTATGGTTATACAAATCTGTGACCTCTATTTTTATAAAATAAAATATTTTTTTAAAAATAGGGTACCTCTCCTATATGTAAAGGGGGGATGTTTCGTATCGTGTGGGGTATCGTTGAATAGGCCTTCCAAAACTATTATTGACGCTAAGATTACTTTTCGGATAAATGATTAGTTTACTAAATATAAAGTTTTAAAGTGGTGTTTTTGTTAAAGTTTCATGTCCCACCCCTGAACATTAACCCCCACCATATTTTTTTATAGAAATAAAAATAATTGCGATTTCAGTATGGGTTACTTGAAGAAAGTTATTCAGTTGCTTGAGTAGAGCCTACCTTTAACGGCTACCATGGTGTTAAATACACAATCTGTATATTAATATAAATAAGAATTAGAAATATAGAAAAACCTAAAAACTTTTAGGTACAAGCTTATAATAGAAAAGAGTTTTTTGATCTCAAAATGCTAAGTGCTCAAATGACAGTATAAATACACGTTTCTAAATTCCAAAAACGCGAGTACAGTATTTTTTAACGATTCTATCAAAAACAAAAGACAATCCTGGGACCTTGATTCCACCTAGAAGTAATCATTAGAATAAACTTCAAAATAAAATAATTTTCGAAAAACTCAAAAACTTTTAGCTTTAACTTTAAAATAGTTTTAATTATTTAGCATTTCTTTTAGCAAACCCTTTTATTTGATACCCAGATCGTGGGGATTCTTAAAAAAACTGGTCCGCCATCTTTGAGAGGTCGCCTTATTGGTTTTAGAATGACCTCACTTAGCCTTTCATGCATTCAGCTCAATTGAAAACCGGCTGATATGATGATGATGATGATGAAAACCGGAAAGTGGATAATTGAGCTTTCAAAGTCTGTCTCTAACTAATTAACACTGCAAGTTAACATAAAGCTTCTAATAAGAACTTATTGTCATCGAGAATACGGCTTCAGAGCAAACAGCTCTATCTTGAACTTCTGGATGACGATCTAAAGTCTTTTACAAATTTTGAAGCGGACCATTGCAAATTAAATCAAGTCTTGCAAAAACTTCAATTCGCTAAACCAAAAATTAACAGAAGCTGTAATTTTTTGTCTTTATTGAAAGCAAATAACTTGTTAAATTCCCGAATCCAGAGTAAGTTAAGCATAAAGTAGGTACACAAAAACAAAGCCTTTAAGACTTTTTAGAGATCTCGACGTGCCGCCAGGAAGACGCGAGACGAAGAAACCCATTGTAATGCGAAGCTCGCCATCTCGGAAATGGAACTTAAATTAGTTTCTTTACAATGATCCTAAATCATACTCAAATTTATACAGGTATGTACTCAGCGAGTAATGTTATTTAGCCGATGGCATTGCTAGTAAAGTTACTTAGTAAATCCTCTTCAATCGTTGTACTGCACAGTTGTAAAAAGTCTTATCCGCCCTTTTATGATTTGACCAATGATTATGGTGAAGAAACTATAATTCAGTACGTTTTAGTATTCTCAGGGTTCCATTTCAAATTCGCGTGTTATCAAGTTGAAATTAATATCAAATATTTAATTCTACGGTTACGTGAAGCTGTAAAAAAAATCAAGCTTATTAGTCGATGGCTTTCATACCATTCTGTGTTAACGCACAGCCTCTTTGCTGAGCAGGCTGCATGCCAACCCTAACAGCATCTTACAAGGAATAGCTGACAGATACGATTCTCAACTCTATTCGCGTGTTGTGGTCAGACAGGGGTCCTATGCCTCCTGTAACTGGTAAGGGCATGGGATGTGAAAATGTTGTTTTCACTTTTATTATTGTTTTTACCAATATGTGTTCTACTAACATTAATGTAATAAGACGTTGTGCCATATGGACCATGTTGTCTGAATTAATAATGATTATAATAATCCCTACTAATATTATAAATGTGAAAGTAACTCTGTCTGTCTGTTACGCTTTCCCGCAAAAACTACTGAACGGATTTGGCTGAAATTTGGTAGGTAGACAGATTAGGACCTGGATTCAGACATAGGCTACTTTTTACCACGCTCGCGAGCCGCTTGCGGCTCGCGCACTGCGCACCCTCGAAAAGTCATAGAAACGTTGTCCACGCGGGTGAAACCGCGGGAAACAGCTAGTAATAAATAGTTTGCTGAATATGTGTACCAGGGACAAACAGTCCAGTTAGGTTGATCCAACTTCGAGAAAGATATCAATGGTCGAATCCAACTCGGCTGGGCAGCGTTCGGGAAGCTTCGCAATATCTTCACGTCCCAAATATCGCAGTGTCTTAAGACCAAGGTCTTCGACCAGTGTGTGTTGCCAGTGATGACATACGGAACTGAGATATGGTCGCCTACTATTGGCCTCATAAGAAGGTTCAAGGTCATCCAAAGGGCAACGGAGCGTGCTATGCGATCGAATCAGAAACGAGAATATCCGTAGGAGAACCAAAGAAACCGACTCTCAGAATAGCTAAACTTAAAAGGCAGTGGACGGGGCACATAGCTCGTAGAACAGTAGGCTATTGGGATAGTAAAGTTCTCGAGTAGCGACCGTGCACCGGAAAACGTAGCATAGGCGTGCCTCCCACTCGGTCGACTGATGACCTGGTGAAGGCAGCGCAGAACTGGTCGTCTTGAAAATATTTGGGGCTATCCTATTTCCAGCATCAGTGGACGTTGTTCGGCTGATATGATGATGATAATGATGATTTTAGAAATAAAAAGATACAGCCATTTTGCGGTCATTAATGTCACATATTTTGATACTCGCAAGTAAATCAAAACCTATAGGGTACTTCCTGTTAACCTAGAAACATGAAATTTGGCAAGCAGCAAGGTCGGATAGCACAAGTAAAGAAAAAAAAATCAAAAAAACTGTTTTGTAGTTACAAGTCATAAACAATATTTTTTTGCTATCACAAACTTACATTCAAAGGTGGAGAATTGACCGTAACGTATTTCAATATATGGAAGAAGATTTTTTAAACTGTTAAGTTTTTCTTTATATCCGATTGTTGTACTCGTTGATGTTTGTAGGGTTCGTACCCAAATGTGTTTTCGTACGGAACTCTCAGTGCGCGAGTCCGACTTGCACTTAGCCGTTTTCTTGCCATAAGTCTACTAAAAATATTCCGGTATGCCATAAAAGATCTACGACTATTTATACGTATATGGGGGTATGCATAAGTACGTTTTCCATAAGTCATTTGCTACGCTATGACGCATCGTTTCCCCGAATGGAATAAGTGAGATTTTCCTTATATTTTTGATGCAAAAAATAAAGAGGAAAATGTCCTGTATTTGCTTACTTTCATAAAAATAGGTTTTTTTTACTCACAATTGGTAAGGTCTTGGCATCATCTCACCTGATGGTACAGTGACGATGATGTCGAAAATGTAAGCGGGCTTACCAAGAACCGTTCAATGTTATTGGCATTGATGTTTGGCGGCAACACTTAGATAAGATGGTGGTAGATAGCCAGGCGGGCTAAGAAAATGCCCTTTTATCAACCAAACCAATTCTTGCAAAATTACACTCCGCCAGAAATCGAACCCGCGACCTACTGACGTAAAGCTAATGGCCTTAACCATTACGCCACGGAGGTGATGGTGATTTAAGGCTTTTTAAAGTGACAAATGATAAATTATTGCGACACATGTACCTAACTTAATTACATGCACCAAATGTATATACAATTCGATAAAAATCGGCCAAGTGCGAGTCGCACTCGTATCATCGTAGAAGTGGAAATAAAAACATTTCTGGCTTTTTTAATTATATTATACTTAGATAGATAAGATTAGATAAGATCTTTATTGGCTCAAGGTGTAGTTACAAAAGCGGATGGAATCCCTGTTACCCGTGGTAGTTAGAAACTGTGTTACAGGTAACAGTGTCTTCCCCCAGTAAACGCATAACAAAATTGCCAGAAAACCATTATCTTGAACAGATAAAAGAGAACTTACATTACAGGTTACATTATGAGATATTAAAATTTATGAGAACTTATAGAAAAAATAATTTAGATTAGACGTAATGTAAAAACAGTATAGGTACCTAATTAGCGAAATCTTAATTTACAGCAAAAGGACAATAACTTTTATTATTTGTTCTTAAAGGGACAGTAGAAATACACACTGAGATTTTTTTTTAACTGTCTACCAATTACGGTTCATGAAATACAGCCCGCTGACAGACGGACAGACGGACAGCGGCGGAGGCTTAGTAATAGGGTTCCATTGGTAGCCTTCGAGTACGGAACCCTAAAAGTCAGACTTTCCGTACTAAGTTCGCAGATCGCCAGACCAATTAATTGACAATTAGTATGGAGGAAACCTGAACAGGCCTGCGAAGAAACTCGAAGGTTGTGTGTGAAGTCGACCAACCCGCACTGGGCCCGCGTGGTCGACCAAGGCCTAATCGCCCTGATGCAGGGTAGGCTCGAGCCCCTCGGTGGGGACGTATATGAGCTGATATAATAATGGAAGGGAAGACATAACATTCCTTTGTTCCGATCGTTATGTTTTTACGAGGAAAGTTTTTGTTGTTGAGCTGTATCTAGCATAATGTTATCGACTGAAACATCACCCAACCACACCCTGGATACTTCATAGAACGGGCCAGAAATGACATTTCAAAACAGGAATGACGGAACAAACAAAATGGCGGCGAAATCCTATACGTTCGACAACCAAACCACAGTATTGCGATATTGCCTATATTGTAATTCTGTTAACAAACTGTAACCAATCTGTATCAATCTGGGTGAAGAGGGGGTAAGGTCGCAACCTAGAGAGTGGCAGGGAGTGTCCATACTGTATGTTAGTACTAGTATATACTTTGACCCAACTCTGTATATTTCGAAAAAGGGTCACACTGCTCGGTTCCGTACCACTACACCTCTTTAAATAACTACGACAATGATACCTGTTCACATTACAAACAAAAGACATTACGCGAGTGACATATTTTTTTTTAAATTCAGTTCGGACTCGTTGGCGCAAGTACGACTCGCACTTAACCAGTTATTATTATTTTTTGTTTTACTTCAAGAATAGTATCATAACTAAGCCTAGCTTATACATATGTATAACCGTTTTCTTACGAAAGAGCTTAATCAGAAATAACTCTAAACTACCTACAAAAACAGGTTTTTTTTGTATGGAGACCCTTAATTTTCAAGTGAGACTTTTATTACATCGTCTCAATATTTTTCGTCTGTGTGTTGCACGCGTGACGGTCGCTTTCGTCTGACGGTATGATCGTTTCGTCCTCTGTACCGTAGCGAGAGCAGCCATGATTGTTTCGTCCTCTGTAAAGTGTCACTTTTACCGTGGTTTCATAAAACCGCACACTTACTTTTTTATTATAACTACATACTCTGTTAAAATTTCAACTTTATTATTTATTATGGTTCATAAAATATAGGGCCTTAACAAAGGTATACACTTATTTTTAACTGGAGCTTGTACTCATGAAACTGAACAACTTTCCCCAAGAAACCTATGGTCAATTCTTTGGATTTCCCATGCAAATCAATCAGCTGGCGGGCAAACTTTGTATGGAAGTCCAAAAATTTTTTTGCGAATTGACCATGGATTTCTTGGGGAAAGTTGTTCAGTTTCATAAGTACAAGCTCCAGTTAAAAATAAGTGCATACCTTTATTCAGACCCTATATAGCCCGCTGTCAGAGAGACAGCCGTTGTTTTTTTACGGAACCTTAAAAGAGACCTGATTTATCCCTGTTTGAGAGTTTCGGTGAATACGAGTTCGTTAAAGAAAAAAATTCGAGCGAGACCTACAGTACTCGCATATGATGTGTAACATGTGACAAAATACTTTATAAAAGGACGGCAAAGATACGGCAGACTAGGCTGTATGGTCATAGATACCTTTGCCTTTTCCGCGCTTTTAAAGCCTGAAAAAAGGTTGGCAAAGATACGGCAGACTAGGCTGTATGGTCATAGATACCTTTGCCTTTTCCGCGCCTTTAAAGCCTGAAAAAACGCGACTTCCTGTTACAATGGGACACATTTCCGTCCCATTTCACGAAATCACTCCCACAAATTGCAGGAAAGCGAGAGCAAAGATGTAACACATCAAAAATAAACTTAATAACAGTGTCATTTCAATATATTTCAGGTACGTTTTAGGGTTCCGTAGCAGATAAAGGGACACTATTACTAAGCCCACATCTCCTGTCTAACCATGTCAAAATCCACTTAGGAAAGAAAATTGACTCCAAAGTTAATCCATTTTCAATATTTAGAAATTACAAAAACCATTTCTCGGATTCATCTTTAGATTTATAAGCACAGTTTTATCACTCATTTAGGACAACATTCATAAAGTTTCGCCACATCTCCGAAATACTCTTACAAGTACAAATTGAGAAAATTATGTATTTTAATAAAATGGTTTAACTTGTTTTTCTTGGATATGTCATGTATATTAGTAGCAACCAGAAACTATATTTTCTTATTTACTATGTTGTCTTTAATAGACATCGCAGTGACTCGCTTTATTATATAACACCCGTTTTAGTGCTGTAGTACAAGTTGCACAGCAGTAAGGCATATTCCTATATAGGCATATAAACCTTTTTATTAAAATATTGAATTTTTTCTAAATTTGCGCATGTGTTTCGGAGATGTGGCAAAGCTTTATAAATGTTGTTTTATATTTGTGTGATAAAGTCTGTGCTAACAAATATAAAGATGAATTATGTTTTTTCGAGAAATTATAGATTTTATAATTTCTAAATAATTTGAAGTATTTTTTTCTGTAACTGTACAGAATGGAAATTGGAGCTGGAGTTTTGCTGAGGTATCAAGAATATGATTTCGCTTAGCTTCACTCAAAATTTCCGGTCCTTAGTGGATTTAGAACACTGTGGATTTAGTACGTCTGTCTGTCCGACTTTTAAAGGGGCTCCCAAAACAAGCTTGTTAAAGTAAAAATTAATGATGTATTAGATTTTAGGTCCAATTTCGTAAGCTTCTATGCTGGTTTCTCAGTATTGGAGATTTAAGGTGAAACAAATATTTTTCAAAACACTGTTTCGTGTGCGTTCGGTCTAGTTATAAGTCCGAATACTCGTATCCATAATGCACGAACCCCAAAAAACTTTTACACAAAATGACTAACTTTCAAAATTACAAAATTTTTGAATGTCTGAACTAAAAATGTCAAGTCGCAGAATGTCATGTGTTATGTTAATGCATCAAAGCAGTAATGAAATGTGAAGTCAAGTATAAGTCCGAATACTCGTATCCATAATGCACGAACCCCAAAAAACTTTTACACAAAATGACTAACTTTCAAAATTACAAAATTTTTGATTGTCTGCATGTCAAGTAGCAGAATGTCATGTGGTATGTTAATGCATCAAAGCAGTAATGAACGGTGAAGTCAATTACAAATATTAACTAGAGACTACATCAGATTATGTACATTTCTTAATTTTGATAATTAATTCAAGCTTTGTCAGGCCTAAAGTGTATACAAATTTGTCCTGCCGCTACGCTTAAACCTTACTCTTAGAGCATAACAACAGAAGTCCATCGTTTTAGCGGGCAAAAGTTCGGCAACTTTGCCTACTTTAAGTTAATATTTCGCGATGTCGTATTGAAGTTGAGTCGGTCCAGACCCTTCCTTTGCTTACATTATTCAAGCATCTACTTAGCAATGGTCCTCAGATGGAACTCTCGTGTAAATTGCCACTCCACTCCAGCTTGAATGCAAAGTTTTTGGGACTCGCCTCGAGGCGAGCTTTGCCCCTAACTTTGCCGCAAGACTCTTGATTGACGGATTCTTTCAAGTTGATTGAGGTAGGCGTTGACTATATTATTACTATACAGCATGACTATTTTTTATTCGTATTGACAATATTATTATTGTGACTTTTTATTCGCTCTCCATTCTACTCTTGATCATGAAACTGAACTTCATTCCTTAGGAACATCATCATCATCATGTAAGCCGAAATACGTCCACAAATACGGATAAGGGCCTCCCCCAAGCATTGCTACAACGAACGGTCCCGCGCTGTGCGCATCCAGCGGCTTTCCGCGACCTTCACCAGATCATCGGTCCACCGTGTGGGTGGCTATCCTACGCTACGTCTTCCGGTGCGCGGTCGCCACTCGAAAACTTTACTGCCCAACAGCCATCTGTTCTACGAGCCATGTGCCCCGCCCACTGCCACTTAAGTTAAGCGATTCAAAGAATATATACAATCGGAACAAAAAAGATTTCGCTCAGATTTGTCGATTTGGGAAATTTGTTTGGAAAGTTTACCTCTTTAGTTTCGATTTTTGGTTCCTTAGAGAAAGTGAATAGCACTTCTCGCTTTCAGCGAATTGAACGTCATCCTGTATCTATTGGGCTGTTCATTTATTACGTAAGACGATTAGGGGGATGGGGGTCCGAATAAGTTTTATTTTTTTCTTACATTGCTCTTACGTAAGATCACTTAGGTAAAAGAAAAGTATATTTAGTATTCGGTCGTCGTGGAAATCCTTGGGGGAGGCCTTTGTCCAGCAGTGGACGATTTGTGGCTGATACGATGATGATGATATTTAGTAAATACTGATCTAGGGGGTACGTACAGGGATACGTAGGAGGGAAGGGGGTCAAAGTGGTTAAAATTGTTTTAAGTAATAAAAGACTGTCTCTATACAGAAATCTATTACATATTTTAAATAAGTGGGTGCCTGCTACTTCATTTGCGATTTATTTCCTATCCCGAAAAATTCAGCCTTATTCTTTGTCTACATCATAACGGGAACCTGCCCTGTGTGAAATTTCAGCTTTCTGGTCCAAGGGTTTTTATTTGGGCTGGCCGTTGATTTATATTCGTTCGTATTATTTGGGCTGGCTGGTCTTTTTATTGAATCATTATATTTACTCACTAGTTGTGCCCGCGACTTCGTCTGCGTGGAGGTTACCATACAAAATTTTAATCAAATCGGCCTGGTAGTTTTTGCGTGATGCATGAACATACAGACAGACGAACGGACAAAAATTCCAAAAGTTGTTTTGGCCTCTATGTCATTAGTAATGTTCACCACAGTTTTATTTTCCAAAAATATGTCATGTACAGATACGGCCCCGTTACAGTTTTATTATACGAGTATGTATAGATGTACAGACACGGCCCCATTACAGTTTTATTATATGCATAGATGTACAGACACGGCCGCGTTATGTACAGTTTTATTATATGTATAGATGTACAGACACGGCCCCATTACATTTTTATCATATGTATAGATGTACAGACACGGCCCCATTACAGTTTTATTATATGTATAGATGTACAGACACGGCCCCGTTACAGTTTAATCATATGTATAGATGTACAGACACGGCCCCGTTATGTACAGTTTTATTATATGTATAGATGTACAGACACGGCCCCGTTACAGTTTAATCATATGTATAGATGTACAGACACGGCCCCGTTACAGTTTTATTATATGAATACATAATACTGATACCCTTTCTATGAATATACTCACTTTTGAACCGATTTCCAAAAAGGAGGAGGTTCTCAATTCAACTGTATGATTTTTTTGTATCTCCGCAGATTGTGAACCGATTTTCATGATTCTTTTTTATTCGATAGGGTATGCTTTGGAGTTAGTCCCATATAAATTTTATCAAAATCTGTGTTGAATTTTAATAGAAAATTAACAAAAACCAAAAATAATAATGCAAAATTGTACTAAGTTGTTGAGATGGAAGTTGGTTTTATTTATAACGTGTTCAGCGTTTTCAATTATGTTTGAGTACTAAATTAGGTATAAATGATGTAGCCATCCCACTCGAAAGTGATACAAATTGAATTGGATCGCCACTGCGTGATGCCATTATTAAGGTGCCTCTATAAAACGGCCAGGCGACTTCTACGAGTATGCGACTTTTATACCAATAGGCAGAGATATGCTATAAGGGGAGTTAGATAGGTTACATGCGCCCTAAAAATGAAGCAAATAAAAAGATGCCAATTGGCATATCTTTTCTTAGTAGGAATCGGTGCAGCGGAAGCGAAGTGCCAACAATGTTATGTTTGTAAATGGGTTCGATTTTCAAATGTTGTTTGTTAGTGCATAACCATCTATCTGCCAATAGGTACTTATTGCAAGGACCTTCCATATAGCTGAAAATTTTCTTATTTATTTTTTATCTTTTTGATAACATAGAGTAGGTACGTACTTACTTTAATTTAGCTGAGGATTGTGTCAGCAACGACGTTAACTAGTTCACGGATAATCCTGTAAAGGTTTTTGATGTACCAGTACTAATATTATCTTAATTTTTGTAACTTTCTTGTTATCTAATAAATAAATATATAAATTGATTATTCAATGGTTTTTAACCGAATTCAAAAAGGATGAGGTTCTCAACGCGACTGTACTCGTATGCTTTCCGATTGTTAATCAATTTTAATGATTCTGTTTTGTTTGATATATTAAGGCTCTAGGCTGGTCTTTACGGACTCGACTTTATGATGGTCACTATCCCCAACCCCTGGGGTTACGACTTAGAAGAAGAAGAAGAAGACTGGTCCAATATAAATTTTATCAAAATAGGTTCAGCACTTTTTAGCAAATAAAGAAAAGTATAGTTGTAAGTATTGGAGTCATGTTTTTAACGTGTTTAGCGTTTTCATTTTAATGCAAACTGAAAAGGTGACAAAAGTGTTACAGCCCGAGTCTATGGCACTAAGTTATACGTACTTTTGACATTTAATTTGTTCTGTCCTTTTTAGGGTTCCGTACACGACGTGGTCATAGGGACCCTATAACTAAGCCTCCGCTGTCTGTCCATATGTCCGTCCGTCTGTCAGCGGGGCTGTATTTAATGAACCGTAATATGTAGGCATTAACAACAAATACAAAAAATTTGAAAGAGTGAAAATATAAGGGAGTCTGCATACAAAATTTTATAGGTCTTTAGAAGTATATTTGATTTAGCTCTATCGTAAAAACGGTAATACAAAACAATCGTGAAACTTGGTGTGATTATAGTATTATACTCGAGTAAAACAACAAACTATAAATCGGCCAAGTATGAGTCGTACTCGGACTAAGGAGTCCAAACTGAAAGACAGACAAAGCATAATATGTCGCACGCGTTGATATGTTAAGCTTGTAATTTAGGGATGCATCCGATACCGATACCGATATATCGGTGATACTTCGGGTTTGCCGATATATCGGTATCGGCGATATTTTTATGGCAGATTCAACGATACTTTTCAAATTTCGCGCTTTAGAAATGTAATGTAAACGCGCGTGTTGTCCCATCTATTTCGTTGCAAACGAGGCATCTTTCGCATCTGAGAGACTATTTTCCACCCCAGGACTTATTCAAACAGATTTGCGAAATCGCCTTTGCCCGCAAAACTTAAGAATGCTTTGTTTTTTAAATAAAAATCTCATAAATGTTAATTTTGATTACTAAAACTATTAATTAATTGTGTTTTATTTATTCTACCTTCCTTTTTGAATTCAATAAGCGTATCGGTATCGGTATCGCCGATATTTTTATAAGAGTATCGGTATCGGTATCGTATCGGCAAAAAGGCGTATCGATGCATCCCTACTTGTAATGTAAATAGGTATCATTGTCATTATACTATGTAGTTGTGTGAAGAGGTATGGTGGTACGGATAACGGAACCCTCGGAGTGCTAGTCCAACTCGCACTTGGCCGGTTTTTTTATTTTCTTTCTTACACGACTGCCCATACATAAGGAGTGTATTGTTTTCAGAGCTTACATATGTATGTTTCTTTATTCCACGATATCTTCTAAACGGCTTGATGGATTTTAGAGTGCGAGGTTAAAGTTACTCTAAAAAAGTTACTCTAAAGTATAACTATATTAGTCTTGATTCCGTGAGTGCCATAAGATACAGTTTACCCGACTTCACAAGAAAGAGAGGTAACGTTTTTATGCAGTCGTGTTTTCATTAAATTTTTAGTTTTAAGTTATTTTATGTATGTATAATTTTGGAGTTTTTTATATTATTATCATTATAATTTCTGTAAATATTTTTTGATTTGTTGAATTTATAGTTTATTACTTACTTTTTTTGATATTTTCATGTGATGGTTTCTTGGGGAAAGTTGAACAGTTTCAACAGCCAAATTTACCAATCACCATTTTTTAGCAACTAATTAGTTTTTTTTATTCCACAATTGGTAAGCCCTTGACATCATCTCACCTGATGGTAAGCGACGATGATGCCAAAGATGAAAGCGGGCTTACCAAGATTTACCAACGCAATGGGGAACTGGCTATCTTATCTTCAAGTCAAAATACATGAATGCTGTTAGAGTCCGCCAGGAATCGAACTCACCACCTTCTTATACAACGGGCCAGGAATGACATTTAAAAAAAATGGAACAAACAAAATGGCGGCGAAATCCTATATCGAAAATCAAACTAAACCAATCTGTATCAATCTGGGTGACAAGGGGGTGAGGTTGGAATCTAGAGAGCGGCAGGGAGTGTCCATACTGTATGTTATTACTAATATACTTATTATACTTAGCCATTACGCTACGAAGGCGGTTAAACTAAAGTCACTCTATATAAATGAGATTTGTCTTTTTCAGGGTCCCATGCCCAGGACCCTATTACCACAGGTCCGTCTGTCCAATTTCCGAAAGGCTTTTCTTTTGAAACTCATGATGTAGCCAGTTTAAGTTAAGCATATGCAACAAGATATAAACGAATCTTGTTTGTTTACTTTCTGTATTTACTTGATTGGAACAAACTTCAAAAAATAGTCTCCCACAGAACTAAGATAAAGTCTAGTTGTTTGGAAATAGCTGAACATGTAAAAAAACATTGTATCACTAGCTTTTGCCCGCGGCTTCGCCCGCGTGGACATCGTTTTTATGACAGATCCCTCGGGAACTTTGTCAGGATATGCTTATTAGTAAATCATGTCATTTCCCATCCCCTCAAAGTGTGTGCAAAAAATCACACAATCCATTGTTCCGTTTCGATGTTAAAGAAATTAACCAAAAAGAGTATATTTTCAGTTCCCTCAGAAACTGCACCGGGCTATTTATACAGGATAAAAATATCCTATGTCCTTACTCGTGCCACAGGCTACGTACATGTCAAATTTCATTAAGATTGGTCAAGGCGTTGAAGCGTGAAAAGGTAACAAACAAACACATTTTCACATTTATAATATTAAGTAAGGATTGTAATCACTCACATTAGGATATCCAGCATGATCCTACTAGCATTTTATATATTCAATCACACTATTTGAAAACTGGTTAGTGGGTTCTCTAAGTAGCTCAAAGCTTCATAAAATTTTCCTGAACAGTTTGTTATTTACCAACTTTTAATATTTCATTTACTTTCAACTAGTGGCCGACCGCCGCAACTATGTCCGCGGGATTCCGGATATTAACTCCCGTGGCACTCGTTGGAAACACAATTGTCCTTATTTAACACAAACTTTGATACCCCATTTTGAAAATTATTTAATAGTTTTAATTCTTTTGTTTCTTAGATATACAGGGTGTAAAAAAACGGTGTAGGACCCGTAAACTGGGGTTTCTACTCAACATACTGAACAACTTTCTACAAGGAACCCATAATCAATTCTCAAAAAAAATTGAACACTCCATACAATTAAGTTACATTTTTTTTTGCGATTTGTGCAAAGACATAAAACAAAAGTTGTTCAGTATGATGAGTAGAAGCCGCAGTTAACGGGACCTACACCAATTTTGTTACACGCTACATAGATAGAGATTTACTCAAACGGCGATGGAGCGGATCTCTTCGTTTCTGATTCGATCGCGTAGGGAAATTCTGAGCATAGCCTCGCTCCAATGCCCTTTGGGTGACCCTGTGCCTTCTTATGAGGCCCACAGTAAGCGACCATTTCTCAGTTCCGTAAGTCATTACTGGCAACACACACTGGTCAAAGACCTTATCCTTGAGACAATGCGGTATTTGGGACGTGAAGATATTGCGAAGCTTCTCGAACGCTGCCCAGTCGAGTTGGATTCGTCGATTGATCTCTTTCTTGAAGTTGGACCTACCTAGCTGGATTGTTTGTACAAGGTATAACAATCGTCAATAACTTCCAGTGTAGAGTCTCCAACCTTTAGAGGGGTGGGTGCGACACGGACATTTAAAATTAGTTTCTTCTTGTCCATGTTCATGTTAAGACCCACTTGTTGAGAGACTTTACTCATTTAAGTACTCAAGTATTGATTATTAAAACAAAAATAAACCTTCACACGAAAACTTTTCGTGACCTTTCCCACCGCCCTCGTTTTTTCGACAGCCTTTGTGTGTGTCCTAGTTAAAGTTGTTTATTTGTTTACCAGTTGTACATGTCATACGTTTGACAAAAACAGTTGCCTTTCAACCCTAATTGAATTGAACCCTCAAAGTTTTAACACAGCTATATATCCGTCGGGAAATGCTGAAATACTGGGTTAGGAAGTTACAAACAAGTGTGTATGGTTCTTTTTGTAACCGACTTCAAAAAGGAGGTTATCAAATCAACCCGTATGTATTTAATTCCTTAATTTAACACCATTTTTAATTTTTATCATTCGGTGGTAGATTTCTATAATAACACATATTTTGTAAAAAATCAGTTAGCTACCTATTAAGGTTCTAAACATACAGCATTTTAAAGTTCAAATAGACAGATAGACGGACAGACGAACAGCGTAGGCTGTGTAACAGGGTCCCATTACCTGCTATAGAACCCTTAAAACATGATCACAGTTAAAAGTAGTCAGTGATATACATTAACGGTAAAACTCTCGAGTGGCGACCAGAAACTTGGCATTGGAAGGCTTCCCATTCGGTGTACAGATCACCTGGTGAAGATCGCGGGAAGCCGCTGGATACAGACAGCCCAGAACAATTGCTGTTGAAAAGCTCTCGGTTATAATGACCCAGCGTTATCGACAACGGTTTAAATATTTTTTTTATGTTTTTATTTCAACCTGCAAAAAACTCCAAGGTTGTGTGTGAAGTTGACCAACCCGCACTGGGCCCGCGTTGTAGACTAAGGCCCGATCGCCCTAATTCAGGGTAGGCTCGAGCCCCTCGGTGGGGACGTATATAGAAGCTGATGTTTTTATTTTCAGATTTCGTCATATAGATGAAATGTACTTTACATCCAAGTAAATAGTATACCGTTAAAAACGAACTACATACTGGTAACCTAATATAACGGGATCGGAAGATTTATTTACCATTATTATTTAACTAGTTTTCAAGCACTTCGTCTTGTGCGAGAGGCGTGACACAATCACGCGGCCCGTAAGTCACTCGGACCCGGCTGAAATATAAGTCTTGTCAACGAACAAGTACGTGGTCGGCTTCCTTGTTCGTACAGTCCCAGAGGCTTTTTCATGGAATACGCTGCTTAACCAAAATATATGCTGGATGGAATGAACGAACCCCACTTACAGGGAAAGTACCCTATATTGAAGATAGCAAATTTTGTTTAAAATAAACATTTCTTTATGTGAAACAATTAGTTAAAAGCATTCAATTTAACATTTTTGAATAGTCACTTGGCTGAGCCGGGGATCAAACTAGCATTCGATTCGAGAAATGGAATCGAAAATGTGAAAAAGTAAATATGTACATGTTTTTCATATTTGTCTTTTAATTTGTGACAAAAAGTTTATTAGAAAATATCGATGCTTATGACTTATGACTGGCCCTTTCGATTACTTACTACTTACTCCGCTGGCTCAACAACCCAAAGTATGTCCTGGCCTCCTATATGAGAACTCGCCCATTTGACCCTTTCGATTGGTTTCATAAAAATACATGATGTCTTTTCTTTACATTTTCCCGGCTGGATTCCCATCTGAGGCAAGCAACTTTTCAAAAATCTTTTAATGCAGTTTTTTTGTAAATAGAATGTTTCTTTTGAGTAAAATATACTATCTTCGACTTTGCTGGTTCGATAATTCGGATAAGGCAAAGAGTTTTTCAAAAATATTTATTTTGAAATACAGTATTATCTGTTTTTCAAAATAAAGTAATGTTTTCTTTAAGTTAAATTTGCTATTTTCAATATTTAGGGTGCTTTCCCTCCAGGTGGGGTTCATTCATTCCACTCCGTATATATTAGTACTGCTTAACGTTACCCATGTATTTTAAGATTTTACATAAAAAACATGTTTTTTTAAAGCTATAAAAATTAATAAGGAAATGTGTAGGTTTGGAAACTTTCAAGATGGGCAACTGATATATTTATCCTCTCAATTCTTTTAAATGAATTCCGTTTTAAGTGATTTTTGTAAAAACGAATGAGAAATTGAAATTGGGTTCTATTAATTTTAATATTATGTACATACCACTCTGTATTAAAATAGAAAAACACGATCTTTATCGTACGTTTGTACAAAAACGAAATTCATTTATGAGCTCAGAGAGGGTGAATATATCACTTGCCTATCTTGAAAGTTTCTACCCAACACCACTGTCCTATTTATTTAATAACAACTTTTCAAAATTAACGTGTTTTTGTATGAAAAATACCTGGGACAAATAGTCCAGCTAGTAGGTCCAACTTTAAGAAAGAGATCAATCGACGAATCCAACTCGGCTGGGCAGCGTTCGGGAAGCTTCGCGATATCTTCACGTCCCAAGTAACGTAGTGTCTTAAGAAAAGGGTCTTTGACCAGTGTGTGTTGCCAGTGATGACTTACGGAACTGAGACATGGTCGCTTACTATGGGCCTCATAAGAAGGCTCAAGGTCACCCAAAGGGCAATGGAGCGTGCTATGCTCGGAGTTTCTCTGCTTGATCGAATCAGAAACGAGGAGATCCGCAGGAGAACCAAAGTAACCGACATAGCTCACAAAATTTCTAAACTGAAGTGGCAGTGGGCAGGACACATAGCTCGTAGAACTGATGGTCGTTGGGGAAGTAAAGTTCTCTAGTGGCGACCGCGCACCAAAAAACGTAGCGTAGGCAGGCCTCCCACGCGGTGGACCGACGACCTGGTGAAGATCGCGGGAAGCCACTGGATGCGGGCAGCGCAGGACCTTCAAAGATCAAGCACATTCAATTCGGAACTTGCCTACTAGTCATCTGAACTGTCAAAAACGAGTTATATTCTTAAAAAATGTTTGAAATATTGAACTATGACGTCATATTTTTCGTTACCGTTGACGTACTTATTATGTGTTTTTGATTAATTAAAAAAATGAAAATGATGTACAAACCAAACGAGTAAGTTTTTCTGAAATTTAAAAGGAAAGCTATTTAGAGAATTTTATTTTATTATTTAATTTTGATGCCGTCAAGTACCCAATTTCGCTGTGAAAAAAATTACTATGTACGAAATTACTGAATAAATACTAAGAGACTTAACTTTTGTAAATCAGCCGTGTAACACTTTCACTTACATTCGAGAGACGAAGAAGCAAATAGAATGTCATAGTACGAAAAACCGACTACGAGATTTTGACGAAAATGTACTCTATATCACATACAGACACTTAAAAGTAGTCTAGAAAAAATGTGTGGTGCGTATGTGTATCCGTATCCCCGATTTGCGGATAAACTGCTGGTCGAACTTCGATAAAATTTAGAACATAAATTTTTAAAATTATTTACCAGTTTTTTTATTTTCAAAAATTTTTTTTTTTCCAAAAACCGTTGCTAAGGGTGTTTTTCAAATTTTCGTTATCGACAACACTTATGAACTCCAAAAATACATTATATGTGGTATATCTGGATAATCCCTAAAAATAATACTCATAACAAAAAAAAGGTTAAAAAAATTATCTTCAAAATGGCGCTAAGTTTGTTTTTTAAATGTACGCAATCAAAAAAATCTAACTAGCGTCCATCTATAAGATGTCATAAGTGGTATGTCTCGGAAAACCGCAAAAAAGATACCTCCCATACAAATTGGACAATGTTAGGCGCTCCTGTTAGACGGTATGTACATACTCTGTGGGGAGTTCAGTTTATTCCGTCATGTATAAATCCCAACTCCACAACTGTGGGATGCGGACTGTGGGCGACACAGTGAGATATTTACAAACGTTGTTTGTAGCATTTTACTAACTGTTAACGTATTGGTCGCCGATAAATTTTATTCATGTAATATGCCATATACCGAACAGTAGAAGACATCCGGAGGAGTGGATGTCTTCTACTGTTCGGTATATGGCGTAGGCCTCCCTATAGACCTTAAGATTTATCATCAGTGTCATTATTATCATTGTCAAAATTATCATTAATCTATTTTTATGTACTTAATTCGTCTTGTTCACTAAAATTACATACCAACTAAAAAAAGAGAATGTAAACAAACCAGATCATTTTACGCCTTGTTTTTTACGTGACTGCTCAAAAAAGAGGCTAATGTTTTTCAGTTGTTTGCTTTTATGTTTGTTGAGCTGAGCCTGTAGCCCAGCAGGCTTGATGGATTTAGGATGTGGTGTGATAAGAGGTATTGTTAGATTTTTCTAAATCCCGTGAGTGACATAGGATACATTTTTACCTGACTGCTCAAAAAAGAGGCTAATGTTTTTCAGTTGTTTGCTTTTATGTTTGTTGAGCTGAGCCTGTAGCCCAGCAGGCTTGATGGATTTAGGATGTGGTGTGATAAGAGGTATTGTTAGATTTTTCTTAATCCCGTGAGTGACATAGGATACATTTTAACCTGACTGCTCAAAAAAGAGACTAATGTTTTTCAGTTGTTTGCTTTTATGTTTGTTGAGCTGAGCCTGTAGCCCAGCAGGCTTGATGGATTTAGGATGTGGTATGATGCGCGGTGTTGTTAGATTCGTCTTAATCTCGTGAGTAATAAAGGATACATTTTCACCAGTCTGCTCAAAAAAGAGGGTTACTGTTTTTATGCAAACGGGTTTTTAATTTTTAATTAAATTGTTTGGGTAATTAACACTAAGTTTCAAAGTTTCGGCATTTAATCCACATCACCACACTTAGTGTTAAAACAATCTAATTTTTCTAATGGTTTTTCACATTCTGCTATTTTATTGCTATTATTGATTTTACTAATTGTGGATTAACGATTAATGATTAATGATTAATGATTCTATTGGTATAAACCTAAGAATGAATCCGAGGCACTTATAATCCAAGGAAACTTAACTAGATAAGTCTCTTCTTCCGACTCACACCATAACCATAAAACAATAACCATTTCTAAACATTACACAATAATGCACTTTCATGAGGGTAAATTTGTACACAGAAAGCATCACGTACTCACATCCGATCCGTTCCGGTCCGGGTCCGGCCTACGGCTATTGTCGTGCGTGGACATCCATTCCATACCCGTCTTCATAGACGCTGCCTATGTGTATATGGATACCGCTTGCCTCCGACACACAATTTATATGTGCCTTGAATGCCAAGAGACGTTTTAACTACTTGGGTGGAATATATACTGCACGTTCTGCGAACTTTGTGGAGAACTGTGATTGATGTAAAAGTTATTTCATTAGCTGATGTTTTCTTTATGAAAAAACAGGCATCCTTGTTTCGCACTTTCGAGTTTTCGACGCGCAAATAACGAATGCCGTGAATACCAATGTTTAACATCGCGTTATCCAAGTTTTAGAGATCTCTTTTACCTTTACGTTGAGAGGATTCTGAGAAAAAGAACTTTACCGCCTTCCTTGGATAACGTGGCGTGCTTCATACAGTTCCTAAGCACCACATCTCAAATGTATTTTTCCTGTGTCGCTCTTTAGTTCTTTGTGTTTAAATTTTTTGTATCTGCTACTAATTACCTCTTCGTCGCTTTCCCGCGTGCACACACATAACTAAAGTGATAAAATGAGAAAGATTTTCTTGGATTTGGCTGGCCTAATTGTATGATGTTTTTTTTTCACAAACTATAAATATCCCGTACACCATGGACTGTAGCTTTAAACAGGGGTATGTGAAATTTAGTTTTTTTCTTTAAACCAACTTCGAAAAAGGACAAACATATACAACATACCCACACTTATGTATGTTCTTGGCAAATGAATATATTGTATTGTATTGTATGAAATCGAGCAATATGTGGGCTTCTAAACAGGTGTGCCAAATTTCATAAGTGAGTGTATGTTTGTATGTTTGTCCAAATATTTCGGAACTAGAAACTAGAAATCGAAATGCAATAACTTAGGAAACAGTGCAATTTTCGTCAAAATCGACTCATTTGTTTTTAACATATAGAAGTTTGTTGTACACAAAAACACGTCGTCAGTTTAACGCTACAATTTCGTGTGATTGAAATCGGTTGTTCTTAACGTTTTGTGTGATTAAAGTCGGTTGTTCTTATCGTTTCGTGTGATTGAAGTGGGTTGTTCTTAACGTTTTGTGTGATTGAAATGGGTTGTTTTTAACATTTTGTGTGATTGAAGTCGGTTGTTCTTAAAGTTTTTAGCGTTGTCATTATTGACTAACTGTTGATAGCACCCTGTATTACTTAAGTACGGTTACTTAAAGTTAAATCTTGAGTCGCTACTGAACTACCCCAGATTTACATTCAAGTGGACACTTGCAATAGACAGTCCATTTATTATTTAAATCCCACCGGATTTAGAACAAAATCCGTTTATGTAAATCGAAGCTAATGCGCTTGACAGCTCGGCTGATACCGAATACCGTTCGAAATTCCGATTCTGACAAGTTTTTCCTGTGCTTCCAACAACCACTTACATTAGTAAAAAGGTTCAGTTTATTTACAGCACATTTTATGTCTATCATTAGATGGTATAAAATAAAGCACCGAAATAAGCAGAAGGCACTCACCAAATCCAGAGGGCACGGCTGGTTTACGATCTGTAATAAAAGGTATATTTCCGCTCCTAAAAAGAAACTCATACACTTTCCTACCTTTTAAGTTATGGAGGATTTTATATTTTTTACGCACTCTAGATACTTATTCATACTTCAATGTTTGTTTAAGCTAGGGGATTCGTTAATAAATTCAAAAACAGAGCCTTGAGGTCCAAATACAAACGAATACGTTCTTTTATGAACAGCGGTAAATCAAGGAGTCTTTCACGAAAGTGGCTTTGCCATTCATATCTTTCAGCCAGTTCATTTTCCAACGGAAAAAGCGCGTAAAGGAATGTTTGTACAGTGTTCGTAATCATTTCATTGATCAGTCAGACAGAGCCGATACGCAAATCGAGAGTGGGGCTGTGCCAATCAGTCCGTAGAAAGCTTTTTCAATTTACCCCCGGAGATTGGGACGACGTTGATTTTCTGGTGTGCTCTAAAATGTTCCATTGTCAAACCTTTTTCGTCCTATTTTTCGGAGGTAAATTTATTACGAGATGATCGTATTATCATTGGACCATTTATGGTGGAAAATGAATTTGTCCGGTTCGGAAATTTAATAGAAGGTACTGTAGCATAAATGAATTTAAATCAATTTAATAACAATGCTACATGATACGTAGAATTTTGAAAGATTGCCTAATAGTTGAAACCTATGAAAGAAAAAGAAAATTGCATGGTAAATATAGATATGTAATCAAAGAAATAGATTAGAGGATTAAAAGAAGATTATAAAATAGGAATGTCATCGATGATTGGAAAAAGAAGGAACTTAACAATAAGATTTGGAATTTACAAGTTTTCAAACAATTAAAATAATGAAATATTTAAATATACGGTAGCAACCACGCACGTGCAGAGTTGCTATGACAGATGGTTTTCTTTAAAAAAAATATTAAGTTAGCACATAAAATCTAAAAATAAATGGCACTTGTAATCTTCACTTAAATTTAAAGTTCATTTAATTCCTACGTTTGGGTATCCATTTCGTGGGAGAGAATAAATAAAAGGTATTTACTTGAATTGCAATCAACCACGCTGTCCACGCTGAGGTGTACCCAAATGAGGGCGCTCAAACAAAAACCGGTGGGCCGGACGAAGAAACGCACACCCTAGTTCTTTGGTGCTCATAATGACGAGCACGAGCTGGCTCTCAGCATTGTTGGGGCGTCGTACACCAAGACCCTAAAATGTAAAAGGACCGTGGTTCTCATCACCACTTGACACAAGTTAAAACGATGAAATAAATATGGAAATACTTACCTCTTAAAAATATCGTAGAGGGACCGAGTACAATAATTAGAACATCTTGCTGAGCGAAACTGGCACTAATGGATAAATTTATAAAATATTTTCGGAAAAATACAAATAATAGTCCGATGACGATTCCTTTCTCTAAAAAACAACAGACGGCAGTTTGACAATCAATCACAATTTTCAAAACAATTCGGAAAAGTCAATATATACCTAATCCAAAACTGAAGGAGCCAACAGCGGAAACCAAAAAGAATTTAATATGAAACAGCAAGAAGGAGATCGGCTCGAAACGATAGTTTGCGTTTCAGTACTTACTCACCTAATCGTTAAAGACAGTTAATGGATGTTTTATGAATGAATTTTCAAAAAGGTTCTTATGCGTTATGGAAACTTTCAAAACGTACAGTAAGAAAATATGCATAGGTAGGTTGGGTTGAGCGTAAAATCATTTCCACAGACGGTGCCTTAGCCTTTTTATTCAGAACTTGGTTGGCATACTTGCAGGTTGGCTCCAATTTTCTTTTCTCGTCTGATTGAGGTGAAAACTTTTAAATTGTGACTACCTACCGCAGCAGCTCTGCAAGGTTTTTAGGGTTCCGTACCCAAAGGGTAAAAACGGAACCCTATTATTAAGACTTCGCTGTCCGTCCGTCTGTCACCAGGCTGTATTTCATGAACCGTAATAGCTAGACAGTTGAAATTTTCACAGATGGTGTATTTCTTTTGCCGCTATAAACAACAAATACTAAAAATTAGAAAAAGTGAAAAAATAAGGGGAGGGGTCTCCATATAAAAACGTGTTTTTTTTTAAACGTGAAGGAACTAGTGCCATCTTATATGATGGTACGGAACCCTTTGTACTAGCGCCATCTGGTATAATGGTACGGAACCCTGTGTGTGCAGTTTTGACTCGCACTTGGCCGTTTTTTTTTATTAATTCAGGTGAATAATGCTTACGAAGTAGGTTGAAAAATACTGTATTATAAAATATAATATTGAAGTGTTTTATTTATTTCAGTATTGTTTAAAAAATTGTTGCGTTTCCTAGTCAACAAGGAACCCTAACCGCCTCCGTGGCGTAATGGTCAGTCCATTCGCTTCACATCAAGGTGGCGAGTTCGATTCCCGGTGGGGTCAACTGTAAGACTCGGTTTGATTGGTGGTAGGGCATTTTCTAAGCCCACCTGCTGGCTAGCTACCACCATCTTATCGAAGTGTTGCCGCCGAACATCAGTGTTAACAAAATTGAAAAGTTCCGGCTTGAAGATAAGTTAGCCAATTCTCCATTGCGTTGGGGAATCTTGGTAAGCCCGCTTTCATCTTCGGCATCATCGTCACTTACCATCAGGTGAGATGATGCCAATATTTATGTTAAAAACCTTTATAGTAGCGCTATGTCTGTCCGTCTGTCCGCGGCTTAGCTCAGAACCTACTAGAAAGCTGTAATTTGGTATGGGTATACATATTAATTACGCTAACAGAGTGGTAAAATAGAAACTAAAAAAAACGACGGGTTGCACTCCGGGAGTGCCGGCAGAAGTGAAAACTTGAATATTAACGTTGTGCATTTTTGATATTTTGGAATGGTTAGGGAATAATTTTGCACGAATTGCTTTGATACGAACTTTCGCGCAAGCGTCCTGCGCCGCCTAAACGAAACAGCAGGCGCAGGCATACATTTTCGCCGCGCCGTAGAAAGAGAGGGGGATACTTCCTCTCCTACGCCGCGCCGGCTGTCTACTCTCCATCCGTCTTACGAATTTTCGATCAGGTCACGTGTCCTGACGCGAGTTTAACATTTTTTATCCATTACAAAAAAAAAGCACAACGCCGCTAAAGAAGTTTTTACTCTCCATCCGTCTTACGAATTTTCGATCAGGTCACGTGTCCTGACGCGAGTTTAACATTTTTTACCCATTACAAAAAAAGTGCACAACGCCGCTAAAGAAGTTTTCACTTCAAAAAAAATTTGGTTACATCGCCTATATGAAAAGAGGAGGTAACTTTTTACTGACGTACCCTATCGTGTGGGATATCGTTATTTAAAACTACTGAGGGTTTGCTAAAACTATTTTTCTTTTCAGGGTTCCGTTTGCGACATATTAAGCTTTAAAGTACAATTTTTTGTTAGAGTCAACTCTCCAGTTAAACCGCTATTTGAGGACATCCGAAAAAAAATTAAATAGTAGGACTTATAGTCAATTTAAAAGGAAAACGACCCCGGCTAAGTAGGCTTTCTAAGTATAGGAGTAATAGTCGACCAACTTAGGATGTGCAGTTGGCTTTGATAAAAATTCATTGATTTTTCATACAAAATGTTCTATTAGCAACCGCAAAATCAATTTTGTTTTTAAAATATACTTTTATTTTTTGAAAAGACTACTTTATGCGATTCCGACTCGCACTTAGCTGGTTTTTTCATTGATGTTCCTCCCCTTCTATCTTATTCTATCGCTGACTTCCTACCCAAAGGATGTCAGGAAAAAAATGCTATCTGGCCATTAGGCCGCTCGTCCTGGAAATCCTTGGGGGAGGCCCTTGTCCAGCAGTGGACGTTTTCCGGCTGATATGATGATGATGAATAAGGCCGCCTACTATATAATATTTCTTCTATTTTTCTTGTATGATGTTGTTTTATGTTGTTGTTCAAAGAATATTGTATTGAATTGAATTATAAGACTCGTATACCTTCTATCATCATTTCCCTTATGACATTTAAACACCATTTGACATATTGGTGTTGTGATAAAGTAGTAAAACCAATTACCGTATCTACGACTGTAATTCCGACTACAGTTTATTAAAGTCGATACTAGGTGTGTCTTCGTTACCGCAAGTGGCGGCTAGGTGTGTCGGAGTCGGGTATCGATCGCAGCCATCTATTTTGAGTCCACTTCAACCAACTGTTAGTGGCGTCCACTCGCCAAGTTAGGGGAACGGCTGGACCGTCAAACTTGCGCAATTATGAGTTTATGAGGATTTCGTCACGCGTTTGCTGTATGACAAAGTTAAATTTATGATCAGTTGAGATTTTAACCGCCTCCGCTAGTTCAGCCTATTCGCTTAACACCAGGTCACGGGTTCGATTCCCGGTGGGTTCAACTTTGTAAGACTTGGTTTAGTTGGTGGTAGGGCATTTTAATAGCCCGCCTGACTAGCTACCTCCATCTTATAGATAGCTTATTTATCTTATCTTATCTAGATATCCATTGCGATGGGGAATCTTGGTAATACCGCTTCCATCTTCGGCATCATCGTCACTTACCATCAGGTGAGATGATGCCAAGGGCTTACCAATTGTGGAATAAAAAAAAAGTTGACTGGTCAGATCAGTGATGGAGTTTGCAAAAAAATTCATTACCGCTCGTCAAAAAATAATTTATTTATTTATATCAGGTGACAAATTACAAAGTACAAACTATAGATAAAATATAATACGATTATAAAACGTATATAAAAAGTAAGACTAAAATCTTAAATCACTTAAAATTAGCAAGAACTTCTTGCCAAGAAGTGACGTTAGTGCTGTATTGGCGTTATTGATCGGCAACTCCCGCGGAATCTCCAAAACACCACACCCGTCTGTCGAACCACTTCCTGGTGAAGGACTGCATCTGCTTAGTCGGGACTCGCACTACAAACGACTTGAAGTTGACGCTGTGGCGTGACTCCAATGACATTACCCTCAACGTGTTTTTGCTTTTCACCTTCATGTATTCCATCGGATCTGCAGCAGTGGTAGAATTGTGAAGCCGGGACATGGTTAAGGTGGATTGTTCTATCTTAAAGAAGAAAACATAAATTATACTTTTAGATATACAGTTCTCTAATTAAAAACATAGAACAATAGGTTGATTAGAAGAGATGTCTTCCAAGGATGGGTCAGCTGTGAATGCAATTTTTTTCTAGTGCCATTTGTATAGTACAGTAAAGAGATTAAACAAACAAAGAATCAAACAATTAATATACACTAATATTATAAAGAGGAAAGATTTTAAAAAACAAGAAGAATCGGTAGCGTAACGGCTAGGGCCGCGGCCTCCTGTCCAGGAGGTCGTGGTTCGAATCTTGCCACGTACCAATGTGATTTTAAATTTAGATTTCATATGTAAGTTTATCCGACGCTCTTACAGTTAAGGAAAACATATTGGCAACAAAACTCGCAGCTTGTGTGTGAAGTCGACCAACCCGCACTGGGCCTGCGTTGTCGACTAAGGCCCGATTGGATTATTCAGGGTAGGCTCGAGCCCCTCGGTGGGGACGTATACAAGCTGATATGATGATGATGAATAGTAGAACATTGTTGATTAACTTCATTTCATTGTAAACAATTTAGTTCAATGTTATGAAAACGGTGGTATATCGGAGACTAGATAAAAATAATTTTGCAATATGGAAACTTGGACACCAACAGAAAAGCGTCCGGTCTCCGGTACCGCTACCTTATACGAGTGTACATTTGAGTGTAAAATGCGTGTTAAAATGGTATAGCTTATTATTACTGAAGCAGAAAGGTCAACTTAAGTCTGCCGAAGGTAATCTAGTAACGTTCCACTAGAATTTTGTTATAATTTTATTAAACTAAGTTGCTTACCTTCCTCAATATGTCCCAGATGACATATTTAGCCCCGACATCTTTCATACCTGTGAGACCTCTGAGCCAATGCCCCATTTCTGTAATGGTGCCATCACTCACCGCGACCCTTCGCAGCCTCAGACTTATTACACTTCATTAATTCTTAGACATGATTCGCAAGGGCCGCCCATTTTAATGATGCGCTATCATTTTAAATAGTTATTCTCCGAAATTGGATTGGGGTCTTAACGAGATCGACCTGCTGTCTTTTGAATACGCATGCCTTGGTATCTAGGAGAAATAGCTGTAATTGCTAGCCATTAATTCACGTGAATTTCGATTAAGGTTGTAAATTACTTGTAATTTCGCCACATTAAAGGTCATTTTTATCTAATGCCGTTCTAAAATGGCCCGTTTCTTACAGATGAATTTTTATCTAGGGTTTTAATTGGAATAAATAATTTTACATGGAGTCATTTAATTTCGGTTAATGATCTTGGTGTAGGTTTTCAGTTCATCATATCAGCTCATATACGTCCCCACCGAGGGGCTCGAGCCTATCCTGAATTAGGGCGATCGGGCCATAGTCGACCACGCGGGCCCAGTGCGGGTTGGTCGATTTCACACACAACCTGCGAGTTTCCTCACGATGTTTTCCTTCTCCTTAAGAGCGTCGGATAAACGTACATATGAAATGTAAATTCGAAGTCACATTGGTACGTGGCAGGATTCGAACCACGACCTCCCGGACAGGAGGCGGCGGCCCTAGCCTTTACGACACCGACGTATTCAGTTACTAGGAAGTTTCTAAAAACTAAATGAACTAATCACAAACATCAAAAGCAACATTATTGCTCCAATCACATTTACAGTCCACTCACTACATTTGCAGCGTTATGATCATAGATCTCAGCCTCCGCGGAATTTCATTCGTGAAATCTCATATCGAGACTCGGAAACTACGAGCTTGAAAGCTCCGTTCTGGGGTGCAATTATGAAATCATATCGCTCGATAACAGGTCAATTGGAAAAATTTTGGATAGATAGAATGTAAACTGATCCAAACCAACAACAAAACCAATCTAATTATTTAAGTTTTGATGCCGAATAGCAAGATGTTGATTGTCGGAACTGAAAAAATCCTTCTTAATATTATAAATGTGAAAGTTTGTATGTGTCTGTTGTATGTAGGTATGGATGTTTGTTACTCTTTCACGCTTTAACCACTGGACCGATCGTGATGAAACTTGGCACACATATAGATTAGGTCCTGGAATAGGACATAGGCTACTTTTTACCCCGGAAACCGCTAGTACTTCTATAGATTGCAGAAGCACAAAAATTTTAAATCATTCTATTCTATCATTTTACATTCTCGTTCATATAGAACTGCTGCTATTTTATTGTGAAAAATTTGCCTCTGGGACATGTTACCATGGTAAAAGATAAATTTTCGAATATAAAGCGGTCGTAGCTCAGTGTTACTTGCGTGTTTGGGTCGATCACATAGGTTAACTGACTTGAAGCTCGTTCTAATGACCAACCTGAATAGGTTTGACTATTAGTGGCATTTTTCTCGTTCGTTTCCGTGTTTAGTCGGTACCGGTTGCTACCTCTCTCTCTCTCTCTCTCTCTCTCTTATCGTGAGGTGCTATCCAAAGGGTAGACGGCGGTTGTCTGGTGTTGCAATTAGCATCACCCGTGGTCATATGTGTGGGTTTCCTCACGATGTGTGTAGATTTCTTCACGACATTTTCCTTAACCGTCAAAGCAATCGGTAAGTATATGTACGTAAGTTTCGAAAAACTCATTGGTACATTGGCCGTCCGGATTTAAACCCAGGACCGCTGGTTAGGAAGACCGAATCGTCGCCGGGTGATCCACCAACGCTTTTTCTATCGCGTTTGCTACCACTAGGGCAGTCGTTAAGTCATGTCAGATGCCTATCGGCGGTTTTCTGGCAGTTGGGTTCGCCTCTGGCCCCACAACCTCCATCAACCCAGATATGGCCCCAGTGTGTGGAGGCCACATCCGGGCCTTTGCTCCTTTACCTTCCCGTGCTTTGGAAGAGACCCGTGCCCTAGATGTGAGGACTTTTATGGGTTGTTAAACGATTCGAGTATCCAAAAAATTGTAACCCAGTTCGCAGATTGTACACAATGGTCGCTTTTTATTGCAGTCATCCATCACGCATCGTCGTTGTTTGCTATACGAATGGAATATGTGCCAGCGTGGAACTTACTGGATTAACCACCTCCATGGCGTAATGGTTAGTTTTTTTGTTGTTGTGATTTTTCTTGGCCATGGAAACGAGTTCTTTAGCCGAATTCGTAAATCATTTTCACTTTCTTCATTTGTTTTTGGATTTGTAATGCTACATGTTGACAGCATTTGCAGCAGCCTAATTCTGAGGTAGAACACCCGGTTGCGGTAGGGCGTCTATAAAACTGCACCCAGTGAAAATTGGGTTTTCAAGTCCTTTTTCATTTTATTTTCTTGTTCTTCACATTGCTCACGTGCACCAGGCGATTTTCTCCAAAACGCACTACTCTTTGAAGTAAATTCTACCAGAAAACAATGCAAATACAATAAAATAAAATTACGAATACGTCCACCACAAATCCCGCCAAAAAACTCGATGCGTAATGGTTAGTCATATCCAGTGTTGCCAAACGACTCGAGCAAAATACGGTATTAGTAGGTTCAAATTACGGTTTCCGCCATATAAAATGACCATAACTTTAAAAAATACCGTGTTTCTAAGTATAATTTTCACCATGGGTTTACACTTCTCTTAAAGGTTTTTGTTGTTTTGCTCTATCTAAAAAACCGTAATGGGTACCTAGTTTTAAGCGTCAGACAACAAATAAAAAAAACGTGCTCGAGTCGTACTCGATTGTATAGGCTTTCTTCTATGTTGTTCATTTCCTTTTTATGTTGTGATGCAATAAAGAATATTGTATTGTATTGAACTCGCGCTGAGGATTCCGAATTGACAAAAAAAAACATTTTACTGTCAGTAACGTTGATTTCTTTTGGTTGAAATAAATAGCTCCCGTTGTAGGTACTCATTGGTGTTTTAAAGGTTTAATAATCCAGTCAGAGAAACCCTTGGTCAAACTCGCACTTAAACGTTTTTTTTTGATTAAGAGTGAATTCTACCTGAACGCCATGAAATTTCAACACTAAATTTGTAAGATTCGGTTTGGGTGGTGGCTAGGCATTTTCTGATTCCGCCTGGTTAGCTACCACCAACTTATCTAAGTCTTGCCACCAAACATATGTAACTTAAAATAATCAAAAACCAACATTGATTTGTTTCGTAATGGAGATACGATAGCCAGTTCTCCATTGCGTGACGGAATCTTGGTAAGCCCGTTTCTATTTTCGGCATCATCATTACTTACCATCAGGTGAGATAATGCTAAGGCTTACCAATCGCCGATAAAAAAATCAAACTAACTTAGAAATAGCATATTTTGCTATGATGCAGGTAAACACAAGATATTGTTACAATACAGTAAAAAATAAATTCAGTACTGCCCACTCATTGAAATAGGAACAAAATAATTATTAAACCATTGAAAAATTGCGAAACCTACCCTGGACACGTATTTCACACTTTCTATACAATAAGTATCTAACTGACCTACCGATGCACAACTGAACTATTACGCTTCATCATATCAGCCAAAAAATGTCCACTGCTGGACAAAGGCCTCCCCCAAGGATTTCCACGACGACTGGTCCTGCGCTACCTGCATCTATCGGCTTCCCGCGATCTTCACCAGGTTATCGGTCCACCGCGTGGGAGGCCTGTCTATGCTACGATTTCCGGTGCGCGGTCGCCACTCGAGAACTTTACTGCCCCAACGGCCATCTGTTCTACGAGCTATTTCACAATAACGCTTAACTGGTAGCAATAAAAAGAGGTGTAGATTTTGATGAACATTTTACAAATAATTTGGGTTTGAACACCTTGAATATTGAATAATAGTACCTTATACAGATTTTTTATGGAATAATGAACTACCAAGTGCAGTAAACCATATTAAGTCCTTACTGTACACAAAGTTTCTTTAAAATCGTAAGAGCAATTTTTGAGAAAATATTCAAACAACCTGGATATGTATGGGAGGTAACGGAATAATGAACTATGTACAGAGTTTTATCTAAATCGTCTGAGCATTTTAAAGAAAAAGTAATTTTTTACTATGTTTGCGACCCTAATAAATCAAGATAGACAAAATTAAAAATAATAGATCAAGATATAAAGACAATATTGCCTTTACCAAAACTTTAACCAAAGTATAGTTTGAAAACTAGAGCTCCGGATGGACGTACACACACAAAGACACACACACATACGCACACTTATTTTTTTATTTTTTTGTTTTATAGACTCAATCGACACTATCAATCGACAAATCGATCCCCATCAAAGTCTCAACTTCGATTGTTTTTTTGCCATCACAATACCTTCTTCTTTCTTTCGTCGCTCGAAAGTAAACATGCTTTACTTTTCACACGTTTATTTTTATGTCTACGAAAAAATAATTCATCCCACATCTATATGATGATGATATCAGCTCATATACGTCCTACCGAGGGGCTCGAGCCTACCCTGAGTTAGGGCGACATTACTAACGATATAGACGCCAAAACCACAACTTTTGGAATTTTTGTCTGTCTGTGTGGTCGCGCATCACGCAAAAACTACCATGCCGATTTTACTGAAATTTTGTATGGTGGTTCCTTATAACCCAGGTTAACACACAGGATACTTTTTATCCCGGGAAATTTAAGAGTTGCCGGGAGAAAACTCAAAACCTACACGCGGACGAAGCCGCAGGCACGCTGTTTTTAATATTTCTTCATGTGGAGTTTATAAAGATGAGTTATGTTCGCAATTTCGTAGGTTTCATGACTATACTCAATGCCTCTCTGCTTCATGATGTTATAAATGGGTGCCCGGATTAACTTAATGGCCAATTTTAGGGCTCGTCCGAAGTGCTAAGGCTGAGTGGGGCAAGTTGTAATTAAGAAAAATGGCCACCCTGCCCAGAAAAGCCACGCATTACATAGAAAAGATTTAGGAAAGTAAAAATTGCAAAGATCTCATACATAGAGAGCTTGTTTTTACATTATTCACAGTTGGTAAGCCCTTGGCATGGTCTCACCTGGTGGTAAGTGACGATGATGCTGAAGATGGAAGCGGGCTACCAAGATTCAACGCAATGGAAAACTGGTTATCTTATCTAAACCGGAACAAATCAAGTTTTTAGCATTGATGTTTGGCAGTAAGACTTAGATAAGATGTTGGTAGCTAGCCAAGCGGGCATGGAAAATGTCCTTCCACAAAGTAAGACTCCGCCGTGAATCGAGCCCGCGACCATAAAGCAAAGATCCCAAACAGAGAGCTTCTTTTTACTTTATTCACAATTGGTAAGCCCTTGGCATCGTCTCACTTAGTGGTAAGTGACGATGATGCCGAAGATGGAAGCCGGCTACCAAGATTCCTCAACGCAATAAGAAACTGGCTATCTTATGTTCAAGCTGGAACTCATAAAGTTTTTAGCATTGATGTTTGGCAGTAAAACTTATTTTGGTAGCTAGCCAGGCGGGCTTGGAAAATGTTCTTCCACCAACCAAACCGAGTCGCTGATATGAGGCTAATAGACTTAAACATTACGCCACGGAGATGGTTAAAGAGAGCTAACCGAGAAGAAAAAGTTCAGCAAGTATAATAAAACATGTTAAATAATAATAAAAATGTTAAATAATAATAAAGTATAATAAAAAATGTAAAATGTTAACAGTTTTTTGACACGTACTCGTACGTAATGACCTCGTTTGATGGTACCATCTCCACCTCAACTGTATATCATACGGACTCTTCTTTCTCTTTGCCACTTCCCACATTAAGTGGGGTCGGCTCTCCTGATCATTCTGCGCCAAGACGGTCTGTCTTGGGTTGTCACTGTATACCATACGGACAAATTACCAAAAGTGATGTACTAGGTCTACTTTTGTAATAATTTTCTTTGCTCGAGGCTTTGAACATTTGATTGGTTTCTGCATGTATCTGCACCAGCCTCTACTGATAGAGTTCAGAGGCACAGCAGTTTCCTGCTATTTTTGTTGGTATGCTCCGCACGTACTGTATTTTATCACGTTCATCAGTTAATGTCTTTTATCAGATATTGTTTTCGCTTTTACTTGCAATCCATACCTACCGCAGTTCATAAGTTTGCTATTTTCAATCCCCGAAGCAAAACAGGGGTGTTATATTATTTTATTACTTATGTTTGAAGCCTACTTCTGTCTGTGTGTCTCTACACGTCATCGCAGCTCCTAAACGGGTTGCCCACGTCCGTAGGTGTAAATCTAAATGCCCTACACGTAAACTCGTGTGATGCGAAGTGCAACACCAGGCAACCGCTGTCTATCCCTAGACAGCACGTTTAATTGTGCCACAAGATAAGAAAGAGTACGGGTGAAGCGATTTCAATGCAGTTTTTTAATATTTGAAAGCTTGATTACCCGGTATGGTTTTTAGCAATCATCATATCAGCTCATACACTTTCCCACCGAGGGTCTCGAGCCTACCCTGAATTAGAGCCCACGGGCCTTTAGCAATATTTGATATAAATCTGTTCATGCAGATAGTTAACACAACGGTTAGAGGTAAAACTTGGGAAGTTAATAGGTTAAACAAAAATCTAAATAGCGGATAAAAATTAAATTAAAAATTTAAAAAACCCCCGACAAAAACCTCTAAAAAGTAAACAATAATATGTATTGACCCTTTGAGTTTAATTTAAGTAGTAATATTTTGATCCAAGAGTCGTCGCGTAGGGGGACCGCTAAGTTGTGAAGTTATTACTAATTAGTTGTAGTAAAGTAAATCAGTTGTATTCTGTTTTTATTTTATTTACTTAGCGGTCCCCCTACGCGACGACTCTTGGATCAAAATATTACTACTTAAATTAAACTCAAAGGGTCAATACATATTATTGTTTACTTTTTAGAGGTTTTTGTCGGGGGTTTTTTAAATTTTTAATTTAATTTTTATTTCGTGCTTTTTAAACTTTACATAACTATTACATACAATCGAAACTCTACCCCCACATTCATACAAATAGTTTCCGGGACGAAACACGATACTGCGACACAAAATCTAGCCTATTTTGAATCGATCAAGCCTGTGGAAGTTGCTCACCTCCCTTGTTTGAAGCTGCAATTAAATGTGTTATAACTCTAAACTTCAAATCCATGGACCCATGGAAGTTTTTTACTTTTTTAACCGCTGCTTCAGCAGATTCCAGGAGATGCTGCAGCATCAGGTCAAGGTTACCATATTATATCTAACACCTATTCATTGAGACTATTCTAATAATTTCTATTCTAATTCTATTTAAAAGTGTGTGTAACACCTATTTGAAATAAATTGTTTTGAATATTTTTTTTGAGCCCAATCACGATACTTCTACTGAAAGTTTTTGAGGAGTTGGTTATTCTGTAGATTCTAGGAGATGCTGCATCAACAGTTCAAGGTTATCATGGTTTTGCAATATTTTTACATTAACAGGGCACCAAATTTTGAATCGATCAGACCTGTATAAGTTGCCCAGATCCCTTAGTCACCTAGATAAGAGCTGATAACCCTCAAATGGCTGAACATATCTTTATCGATTATAGCTAAGAACCACCGCAAGGAAACTTGTTTCACGTAAAAAAAACCGCATCAAAATCGGTCCATCCGTTCGAGAGTTGCGATGCCACAGACAAACAGACACAAACACACAGAAATTGGCGTCAAACTTATAACACCCCTCTTTTTGCGTCGGGGGTTTATATAAGAAATCAAAGCGAAGGTTTATCTCAATAATATTTAGTTCACAGTTAGTCATAGTTTCAGGTACATAGGTATGTCAAAAATTTAACGGATTTTAACAACATCAGCTCACCGTGTTGCCACCATTGCATTGTATGCAGAATCAAATACTGATCAAAACGAGTCCAAACACGACATATCTGCTATTATTTTTTTAAGAGTGTACTAGTGTGCTGGATATCCTGGCCGCAGCATCAGCTCACCGTGTTGCCACCATTGCATTGTATGCAGAATCAAATACTGATCAAAACGAGTCCAAACACGACATATCTGCTATTATTTTTTTAAGAGTGTGCTGGTGTTCTGGATATTCTGGCCGCAGCATCAGCTCACCGTGTTGCCACCATTGCATTGTATGCAGAATCAAATACTGATCAAAACGAGTCCAAACACGACATATCTGCTATTATTTTTTTAAGAGTGTGCTAGTGTTCTGGATATCCTGGCTGCAGCATCAGACCAAGAGTTCCATAATCCTGCATAGTTATTAAGCATACATATATTTTTTGGTCACATGTATGTTTGAAAGTAAAGTAAATACACATTAAGAGTCTAAGAACCCTACCGCAGCTAACAAAAGAGCTGATGACCTTGAAACGGCTGAACCGATTTTGATAAAACGTATCTAAGAACCATCGCCAAAAAACCTGCTTGTAAATAAAAAAAACCGCATCCAAATCGGTTAACCCGTTTGAGAGCTACGGTGCCACAGACAGACACACAGACAGACACACAGACAGACACACAGACAGACACACAGACACACACACACACATAGCGGTCAAACTTATAACACCCCTCTTTTTTGCGTCGGGGGTTAAAAACAAAATGAAAGCTGAACATGTAGTTGCTCCGATTTGTCTGTTTGGTCGGGGATTTTAATTTCACTAATTAATTAATTATTATATTACCCATCTCCTTGCTTGGTTTAGCACGTCCTACGTGTCCTTATAACTGTCTGTCAATAAATATTTCAGAACAGATATAGTTTGTCACTATTTCTAGAAACGTTTTGCTTCATTGTTCATCATGCGAACGGCTAAAGAGTGGAATTCCCTGCCGGCGTATGTGTTTCCCGATTGGTATTATTTAGGAATGTTAAAGGCGAGAGTGAATATGCACTACTTCAGCGTGTTACATCCTTGGCTACAACATCTACATCCCGTCTTTTGAGGTGAAGCCAAACGCACTGATATTTTTTAATAATAAAAAAGAAGCCGAATCCAATTATGGATGTATTCATTTTAAAATTTCCAGTTTTATACCCTTAGGAAGTAGGATACTATTTTTAATTTCCACCTCTGCTCGTCACAGAACGCACCCGTCCGTTGGGGCTCCGTGAAGCGAGGCGTATGTTAACACGCGATGAAGTGCGTAACTCCTGTACCTACGTAGTTAGGGAACATTGTTGAGTGTTGTTATGGAAATCAATAGCTGCTAGACTTTTCACTGGAATTTCACCTTTCACTTAGGTATCTACATTGTCACACCCCGGAAACTTCATACAAGGAGCGAGAAATATTTCTAAAAACAAATGACGGAGCAAACGAAATCACAGCGAAGTACTATACGCTCGAGAACCAAACTAGCACCAATCTGTATCAATCTGGGTGACGAGGAGGTAACTTCGGAATCCAGAGAGCGGCAGGGTCCATAATGTATGTTAGTACTAATATGTATACTTTGACATTGTCTTGATTGAGTAGCAAAAAAATCATTCAATTGATCCCTACTCAACGCACGCAAACTGTAAAGTTTGGCGGATCTTTTTATTATTTTTACACTCTTAGCTTGTAGATATTGTATATAAGTAAAGAATTGAATTGTGACGTACTCATCATTACTGAACATTGGCTCCGTAGTTATGAATTAGACTCGGTTACAATCTGTAACTATGATTTATTATCCTCTTATCAGGATGTCTACCATAATACTAGGAGTGTCCCCACAGAAATCTATTTAATATATTAATCTTTAAATATATTATTGAGTAATATATTAAATATGACTTTTCAATGGACTTTAACCTTTCACATGGGTACCTACATTGTCTTGATTGATTGAGTAGCAAAAGCTCATTTAGTTGATCCCTAGTTAACGTCAACTATTGAGTTTAGAGGATCCTTCAATTTTTTTACACTCTTTGTTGCTTGATATCAGAATGTCTGCCATAATGCCTAAGAGTGTAACCATAGAAATCTAAATAATATTTAAACATGTTTTTGAATAATATATTATTTAGACATAGACTATAGACCTCATAAAAAGGTTCAGGCTCACCGCAATGGCGATGGAGCGAGCCATGCTCGAAGTTTCCCTACGTGATCTATAGGAGAACCAAGGTAACCAATATAGCTCACAGAATTGCTTAGCTTAAGTGGCAGTGGGTAGGACACATAGCTCGTAGAACAGATGGCCATTGGGTTCTCAAATGGCGACCACGCACCGGAAGACGTAGCAAAGGCAGGCGTACCGCTAGGTGTACCGATGACCTGGTGAAGGTTGTGGGAAGCCGCTTGACGCGGGCAGTGTAGGACTGGCCTTCGTGGAAAACCTTTGGGGAGACCTTTGGCCAGCAGTAGACGTCTTTCGGCTAATATATGATGAGAATGAATGGATTACCCCTAATCTATTCATCATCATGATCATCACACAGGTAGACATTTCTTGTAATAACTAATTACTTAAGTATGTTCACACCAAGGAGTGTGTCGCTTTAGTGAGTCAATGAAAATATTTTTTTAGGTGTTGATGGTGACCTTCAGCTAATACTAAATACTGAAACTTAACAAAGCCGGCTGGCTCAGAGCCGGCTGGCTGTTCAAAAGCTGTAACTAATACTTTGTTACCCTCCAATAAACCCGCTGAAGTGAAAGGATTGTTACGGCCCAATTAGTTATTGATTATTCAGGATACACTACACATAGTAACTGGAATCGTTAGTATGAGGATGTAGTGTAATATTTATTGAAGTATAAAAGCGACGTGGTTGATGATGGTTCAGTGGATCGCATATACAGCTCAATACAATAAGGCTCTGTGTGTTACCTATTCATGCTTCAACGCCTCAACCATATTGATGAAACTTGGCATGGACGAAGCCTGTGCCATGGAAAAGGACATAGACATGCCATCCTGGACATAGACATGTCATCCTGGACAGCTTCTCTTCTTACATCAAGCACGAGTCCAATTTTGGATAGAGTACTGTTCTCTCCTATGGGATGGATCATCGCTATCAGCTGGACACATCGGACGCCATCAACCGATGCACCCGGAGACTCATTGGCGACAATGAGCTTGTCAAAAACAAGATCCAAAGCCTTGAGCATCGCCGCAAAGTTGCCTGTCTTTCAGTATTCTATTGAATTTATTTAGGAGAGTGTGCGCAAGAACTTCACGACCTTTCCTGCAACTCTCTCTTTTCAAGCGACTTCCAAAAAGGAGGAGGTTCTCAATTCGACTGTATGTTTTTTTTAATGTTTGTTACCTTAAAACTTAAGACTGGGTGAACCGATTTTGATGATTTTTTTTATTCGAAAGCTAGTGCTTCCCGTGTTTATATAAATTTTATCAAAATCAGTGTAGTACTTTATAAGAAAATTAACAAAAACCAAAAATAATAATGCAAAAATGTAAGTTGTTGCAATGGAAGTCGGTTTTTAACGTGTTTAGCGTTTTCAATTATTTGTATTCCTTTCACGTCACAATGAAGCCACGGATTGACTTGATAACTTTCACAGAGATAGTTGAGAGGGTGCTTTCACAGAGATAGTTGAGAGGGTGGAAAGTGACAGACTACTTATTAATGTAGCCTGATACAGTTTCCAAGGTAACAAACAAAACTTATTTGCCCGCTTGCACATGTCGTTAGTTGTTACGAACTAGCATAGCCCGACATAGTTCCCGATGGATCCGGTGAAAACTCATTTCCACGCTCCCTCGAAAACAGCCATAGAAACTATGTCCACGCGTGCGGAGCCACGCGCAAAAGATAGTACATACATACGTAAATACCTAGTCAAGACAAACACGAGGTTGTGGTTGCTGTTGTTAGGGGTGGGCTGGTTTTCGCAACCAGGCGACCACTGCGCCCATTTTGCGTGATAGGCCGGCATCACAGCCAGCCCAGCTTCTTCAAGAAGCCTAGTAGTCCCCGTAGGTTGCCGACGACTTCCTGAAGTGACCTCGGCTCACCGAGGTGCACGACCCTGTATTGTGCTTGCTCCTTGCAATCCAGTAGGATGTGGGCACCTGTCTCCTCAGCCTCCATGCACGCTTTGCATAGTGGGCTGTCGGTGATACCTAGAGCGAATAGGTGTTTATTTAAAATGGCCATGTCCAATAGTAGCGGTTGTTACCTTGTGGAGCTGAGCTCTTCAAAGTCTCAGGAGCTTGCTAGATAGACCACGGTCGAGACAAAAACGAGGAAGTACAGTCAGTTGCAAAAGTGTATTACAAGTATCTAACAAAAGTCGCAAATATCAGCTTACTGCGCTGCATAACAATGTACTAAATAATTTGTACATATTCATTAAAATAATGTTACCTTTGACCTTCGTTCTGCATGGCATCAGTGTTTCGTCGTAATAACATTATCTACAACAGAAACTCCCTTAATTAAATTTAAAAGAAATTAGTCATATTGTTGAAACTAACAACACTGACACTTTACTTACTTATTAAAAAAACCAGCCAAGTGTGAGTAGTACTCGCACAAAGTAGGGTTCCATAGTATTTACAAAAAATAAATGTATATTTAAAAAACAAAACTATATTTGCAGTTGGTAATAGACCATTTTTTATGTAAAATCTATGAACTTTTTACACATCTAACTGCACATCTGAATTTGGTCGACTATTACTCCTCAACTAAGAAAGCCTACTTAGCTATGATAGTTTTCCTTTGAAATCAGTTATATTATGTCCTACTATTTACAATTTTTTTTCAGATGTCCTGAAAAAGCGGTTTAGTTAGTATGAGGGAGGATCTTGATCCTAACAAAAATGAGCAAGACCTAAATATTTCACAAACGGATCCCTGAATCCAAAAATGGTTTTAGCACTTAACCTCAGTAGTTTTGAAAGACCTATTCAACGATACGCCACACGATAGGGTAAGTGAAGAAAAAAATCACCCCCTCTTTACTCCACTTTGTCACCTTTTCGGCGTGATTATTATGTATACCCATGCCAAATTGCAGCTTTTTAGTAAATAAAAAATGAGATAAACGGCGGACAGACAGACAGACAGAAATTGAGAAACTGTAAGGGTTCATATTTGACTATGGAACCCTAAAAACTATCACCTAGTTGTAAGGCGCCTAAAGTGTCCGTATAAATCCTTTTTGTTTTCCATTAGACAATAGACAGATTTTTATTTGACACAAACACACACCGATTACACAACATAATTAAAAATTTTAAAAACCCACCGACACAAAAAATTAATTCTAAAAACTAACAAATAATATTTTAAACCTATTATAATTACTATCGTCACATATATTATGTAAGTTCAAATATTTTATTTTCCAAGCGTCGACGCGTCGGGGGACCGCTAAACTACTTATAAAGTATTTTTCCAACAACAGATAATTAATCATAACTAATTACATTTAGGTACGATACGAGCGATCTTAAGTTTTATAGTTTCATTTAATATAGTCTACGCTCTGCGCGCGAGCTCGGTGTGCGGTATGCGGCGCGGGGGTGGGCGTCACCAAGTGCGGCGACCCGAACGGGCAGACACGTGAGGGCAGACGACGTTGACGGTGGTGTCGATTTTGCGAATTTTTCGGAGTAAATTCTTTTGTTGCAATCTGCGACTACACCTGTTTTTCTCACTTAGCGGTCCCCCGACGCGACAACGCTTGGAAAATAAAATATTTGAACTTACATAATATATGTGACGATAGTAATTATAATAGGTTTAAAATATTATTTGTTAGTTTTTAGAATTAATTTTGTGTGTCGGTGGGTTTTTAAAATTTTTAATTTTACTTTTATTTTGTCCTTTTTAAAGTAGGTATAAATATTAGGAAGGTATTTATAGTGATTAGTTAGTTGAGTTAGTAACTTAGACACGGTACTAAATTTCGAATCGTTCGAACATAAGGAAGTTAGTCAGATCCCTTCATCAACTAGAAAGGAGCTGATGATCTTCAAACGGCTAATCAGGTCATGGTTACCTTACCATATACTTTCAATATCATTGAAGTAACACGGTACTAAATTTCGAATCGATCGGACATAAGGAAGTTAGTCAGATCCCCTCATCAACTAGAAAGGAGCTGATGATCTTCAAACGGCTGATCAGGTCATGGTTAACTAACCATATACTTTCAATATCATTGAAGTAACACGGTACTAAATTTCGAATCGATCGGACATAAGGAAATAGTCAGATCCCCTCATCAACTAGAAAGGAGCTGATGATGTTCAAACGGCTGAACAGATTTTCATGAAACATGGCTAAGAACACTCGGGATAAAATTATCTATGACACAAAAAAAACTAAACGGAAATCGGTTCATCCGTTTGGGAGCTACGATACCACAGACAGATACACAGACAGACAGACACGTCAAACTTATAACACCCCTCTCTTTTGCGTCGGGGGTTAAAAAAGAAGTAAAACACATAGAAACAGAATAAAAACAAAAAAGTTAACACAAAAAACAAATAAGACCAACGGAATCGGTGTAGTGCGATGTCAAAATGGACTTTTCTCAGCATTAGCTGCAGGAGAACTGCAGCGCTGGTTTTCAGAAAAGCCCATGGTGTCGTGTCCGCGAAGCGATCGGTACAGTAGTGCGATATTGTAAACAATATAATAGAATAAATAATTTAGTGAAGTAGAGTAAATTGATACATAAAATAAAATAATGTTAATAAAATAAAAGGCAATAAAAATAAAAGGACATGAGAGAAATAAACCCATATTTGTTACCAAAATCATGGTCATTAGGCACAATCTTTTTGTAACCGACCTATATTTTTATTTTCTCGACCCCGTAGTACATAGTTTTAAATTATTTCATCGACTGATTATCCATAGTTTCTTCCTACCGTCACGTCAAACCGAAGAGTAGCTGTCATACAACAATCTCTGTTTTTTTTTTCAAAAACGATTCTAACGATTTTGATGAAACTTTGCACGTCCTAGTTGCATAGGGCTATCTATTACACAATAATACTGGTCTGGGTTCTCCTACAAATGAAATTGAAACTTGCGATTTACTCAAAAATGTTTGAAGCTAAGTATTGAATTGTCATGTATTAGCTGGGCGACCGAGGTTTGCTCAGTGTTCAGACCTATCTAGATCGATTTTTCGCCCCCAAAAACCCCCGTATATCAATTGTCAAGCAAATCGTTCGAACCGTTTTCGAAATTCAGAGTATATAATTATACATATATACAAGAATTGCTCGTTTAAAGGTATTAGATTTGGTTACGAATAAGTAAACAAGCAGTGTCTTAAGACCAAGGTCTTCGACCAGTGTGTGTTGCCAGTGATGACATACGGAACTGAGACATGGTCGCTTACTATGGGCCTAATAAGAAGGCTCAAGGTCACCCAAAGGGCAATGGAGCGTGCTATGATCGAATCAGAAACAAGGAGATCCGTAGGAGAACCAAAGTAACCGACTTAGCTCTCAGAATTGCTAAAGTTAAGTGATGGCAGTGGGCGCGGTACATAGCTCGTAGACAGATGGCTGTTGGGGCAGTAATGTTCTCTAGTGGCGACCGCGCACCAGAAAACGTAGCGTAGGGAGGCCTCCCACTTTGTGGACCTGGATGCGGGCAGCGCAGAACCGGTCGTTGTGGAAATCCTTGGGGAGGCCTATGTCCAGCAGTGGATGTCCTTCGGCTGATATGATGATGATGACGATTATGTACATAATTGGTCATGCAATATGAATTCAATTTTTTTATTCATTTTTTGTACAAAAGAAAAAAAAGTCGCGAATGATTAGTGCGGGCTGCCGTACAGTTAATTCTTTTTAAAATCGATACAGCTTCGGTTTTGACAACGTTACAATGTCAGTGAGTCGGTGAAATGCGTACGATTTCTCTGCCTCGCATTGTCCCATTCGTTATACGCTGCGGCACCCTTGTTTGGAACCTGACACCTCCCGACGGACGTAAACACACGTGCCCTTAATTGCTGTCGCTCTACATACAGTTATTTACGATGTATGTACTCGTATATAAAGGCATACATCCATAATAACAATGTCGTCGTCCAACTAATTTTGGCGATGAGGACTGTTATTAAATACATACCTACATTATATATAATTAGGATTTGAGAATGCTGATGGCAAGCGGACCCTGGTGCTTGTGAGTATACGTTGAATTAATAAATAAAATCTCCTTTGAATTAAGACAGATAATCATGTAGCTACAAAAAGCGATAATGGTCACTACTTACACTGATGATTTGATGACTTTAGTAGTAATTCTTATTTGGGTGACCCAATTCAAGATATCACTTAGTCCAAAAAGTTACTTGTGACATATTGATGTTTTATCGACAATTGATAAGCCCTTGGCATCATTTTATCTGATGGTAAATGAAGATGATGGCGAAAATGGAAGCGGCTTTACAAATATTCTCCAGCGCAACCTAACCTGACCTAACCTAACCCTTATTCTAATACACATTATACAATTATATTCAACACCTAAGCTTTAAAATAGTTAGTATTTTTTACTTAAAAACAGATATGTAGAGACAGATACCCGCCACATCAGTACTGTAGGAAAGGTGTGTTCCTACTCTTCGAGAGCAGAGGGTGATATCTCACGCACGCACACACACACCCACACACATACACACATACCTTCAATGACCACGTACATACATGGCAACCAATGCAGGTTTTCAGTTCACACTATCTGAGCAATACATTACTCATATTTGTATTATTTACTTCATCACAAAATGGATGTCTTTACTAAGATCTCTTATGTACTCAGTATTTAGCTTACTATGGTATTGTCTTTCATTCTGTTTTTGTCAATAACTTTAATATAATTTAGTTTCGCTGTTACCTTACCTTAAAATAAATGAAACAAAGTAAATTTAATAAAAGTTCTTACTTTTTCTTTAGATATATAACTAGCTTTTGCCCGCGGCTTCGCCCGCGTGTATGTCTTTTTTATGGCTGTCTTTTAAGGTGAGTGGTGCGCGAGCTGCAAGCGGCTTGCGAGTGCGGACATGAGTTTTCCTCAGATCCCTCAGGAACGATATCGGGCTATTCTGATTAGAAGTCTATGTCACTTCCCACCCTCTCAACCAAATACAAACCTCAACCTCTATACAAAAAAACTACTTCAGTCCGTAGCTCCGTTGCGACACTGACGTGGGGGGGCGCGGAAATGAGTTTTTCCCAGATCCCTAAGTAACCATGTCAGGATATGCTAATTAGTAAATTATGACATTTCCCACCCCCTCAGCCGTCTCTGTGCAAAAACTCACAGCAATCCATTGTTCGTTAAAGAAACTAACCAAAAAAAGAGTATATTTTCAGTTCCCTCAGGAAGTGCGTCGGACTATGCTATTTTTACGGGATAAAAACTAGCCAATGTCCTTCCCAGTGACACAGGCTACCTGCATGCCAAATTTCATCAAGATTGGTAAAGGTGTTGAAGCGTGAAAAAGTAAGAAACAAACAAACTCATTTTCACGTTTATACTATCAGTAAGGATTATAATATAACCTACGTGCGATACATACATTTGTTTAAACAAAAATGTTCCTCTTGAAATTCGTAATTAGAAAGAGCCAGAATTTTTGCACCATATCGCCTCAGCTAATCTTGGCTTTAAGGACGGAGATAGGTAAAGAAACTAGATAATTCACCCAGTTTACATAGCTACTTACCCCTTGGCAAATGAATAACGCAGTGAAAGTTACAATTTGGTTTCATCAAAAGCGGTACTTGCCTACTAATATAGTCATCTGACTTACTTTTTATGAACTGTCAAGAAAGATATTATGTTCTAAAAATGTTTGAAATATTGATGACATCATATTTTTCATTGCCGTTGACGTACTTATTATGTGTTTTTGATTAATTAAAATATAAAAGTGATGTGAAAAAACCAAACGAGTAAGTTTTTCTGAAATTTGAGAAGGAGAGATATTTAGTGAATTTTATTTTATTATTTAATTTTGATGCTATCAAGTACCTAGATCTTAAGTTTAGGGCGAAATAATAATAAGCCACTAATTTCACTCCGCCGCTCGTAACCAAAGAGAATATAAGTCACTACGTTTATCGTAGCCTGCGGTGGCGTCCGCGCTACACACCTGCTCACAGCGATTTCTTGCAATTGGAAACTTTTTTTAATAATTCGTAATTCAATAATGATCAAAATTGTGTAAATATTATTTTCTGTTTATTGCTACAAGATGATTTCTATTAGGCTTTAGTAATCTCGTTAGTGAGAATGGTAATAATATCTATTTCTCAAATATGCTTGGAAATTAGAGCATTATTTTGACAACCTTCTTCGAGATAAATCGAAATTGCTGTACTGGCCAAATACATGCAAGCAGCGGCCGGCAAAAAGTTGTATGAAAATCCATATCTGTCGTGTTTAGCGGCCAAATAAATTACGATATAAACTCATATCTGTAGTGTAATTTAAAAATGGAACTTTATTTCACTCCGAAACATGGCAACTAAAGAGGTAAAATATCAAAGGTTTTATTTAAATTTCGAACTGACTTGCAAATATAACGCTATTTATTGAAAAAAAAAACAAATGAACACTTGACAGATATGAGTTTACATAGTAATTTATTTGGCCGCTAAATACGATAGATATGGATTTTCATACAACTTTTGCCAGCTGCTGCTCGCATGTATTTGGCCAGTACAGCAATTTCAATTTATCTCGAAGAATTAACATAACTCGTAGACACATTGTTCGTAGAATAGATGCACGTTGGAGCAAGCCCTCTCGTACCATACCAGATACGCTAAACAACCAGGTTTATGATATAGCGTCCCACCTTAGCGACCCTTAGGATATAAAGTGAGGGCCGCTATTCTTGCCAACATCATGAGGCGAAAGCAAGGACCAACTTCAGTAGGTCTTGCCGCCAAAACGCTTGTCCTGGTACTCTAAAGCGAGTGTCTCGTGGAACAGACGACTACCTACTCTCCAGGTAGGTACAAGAGCTTTAGGCACGCTCAGCTGTAGGCTCGCTGGTGGCTTTTCGATCCCCGCTCGGGACGCCAGAGAAGCTGGCTCCCATATCTCCAGTATCGTGCCGGAACTGTATGCACGCTCACTTCCCGCCGGCGCTTATCGCACCTGTCCAGTCTCACTCCTGGAGCAGTAAAGCGTTGGAGCAGTAAAGTTCTCGAGTGCGACCGCGCACCGGACGTGTTTTGGCTGACATGATGATTAACAAAATGCTTCAAATTATTGAGTTCTCTACCATTGGAAAACATCCGCTTCTCTTAGTCAATATTAGCGGGCCGGACACGAAATGTTATACTTCTTATGTGTGCACTTAAAGCTCTTTGATTGTTATTTTGTGTTTAAAAACTAATTAATGACTACCTTAAAAGTACTAATTATAATTTAAGTAGTTCTTTTGCACATTTGAAGTATTAAATAAATCCTCTCAAATGATGATGATGAATGATCCTTTTAAACCTTAGCACATTTGAATAGTAAATAAGTTCTCTGAAAGTAAATAGGTAATATCTAACTTGTATCTAAATCTTATTTTTACTCAATTGTAGACGTATTTTTACATTTTTTTCTGCGTAGAGTTAAAAGTAGGCTCTGAATAAAAGGCATCCATTTGATTTATCACTTTCCATCTTGAGGTAGCAGTTAAACTTTCTTTACCGCTGTTTATTTTAATCTAACTTCGAACATTATCCGATAAGATCTATGGTGATTTAATCTGAAACGTTATACCTACTATAATACAGCATCGGGCAGCTTTGAATTGTGGATTAATTGGAAAGTTTAAGGATGCCGAATTAATTAATTTCTGTGTTGTTTATTCCGTTCGTTCGTTATCTTTGGCTTCCAAAAATAATTCTGTATTATAAAGACGTTTACACGTAGATAAAAACCGAGTTTTATTCAGAGATTTGTTACCATAGATGGGTTATGCACTAACAAACCACATTTGAAAATCGAACCCATTTACACACACATTATAATAAGTACCTACCGAATGCTACTATGAAAAGAGATGCCAATTGGCATCTTTTTTTTTGCTTCACTTTTAGGACGCATGTAACCTATCTACCTCCCCTTATATATAGCATATCTCTGGTTTTATTCATATAAGTAGGTTTAAAATACTAATATAGAAGGTACTTAGGTATCATCCTTTTAAAACGGTAGGGGAGAGGGGGGCATGACGGGGTAGTTAATGATTGAAAGCCAATAAAACGAATAATATTATTTTTTTCTAGGTTTTTTTACTTTAATTATTATCTACAATAAGTGGTCTTTAAATTTCAACAATTATTTGGAACTCTTGTTTGATAATTATGTTTAAAAATATAAAATGTGTAATAAGTCTCATCTCCCCATCTTGCCCCCTGGGTAGGGTAAGATGGGGCGATGGTACTTATTACATAATTTCAAGATAAATATTATTAATATAATGAGTATCATTACGTCATCATATCAGCCACAAATCGTCCACTGCTGGACAAAGGCCTCCCCCAAGGATTTCCACGACGACCGGTCCTGCGCTGCCCGCATCCATCGGCTTCCCGCAACCTTCACCAGGTCATCGGTCCACCGCGTGGGAGGCCTGCCTACGCTACGTTTTCCGGTGTGCGGTCGCCACTCGAGAACTTTACTGCCCCATCGGCCATCTGTTCTACGAGCTATGTGCCCTGCCCACTGCCACTTCAGTTTAGCGATTCTGTGAGCTATGTCGGTTACTTTAGTTCTCCTGCGGATCTCCTCGTTTCTGATTCGATCACGCAGAGAAACTCCGAGCATAGCACGCTCCATTGCCCTTTGGGTGACCTTGAGCCTTCTTATGAGGCCCATAGTAAGCGACCATGTCTCAGTTCCGTAAGTCATCACTGGCAACACACACTGGTCAAAGACCTTAGTCTTGAGACACTGCGGTATTTGGGACGTGAAGATATTGCGAAGCTTCCCGAACGCTGCCCAGCCGAGTTGGATTCGTCGATTGATCTCTTTCTTGAAGTTGGAACTACCTAGCTGGACTGTTTGTCCCAGGTATACATATTCGTCAACAACTTCCAGTGTAGAGTCTCCAACCTTTAGAGGAGTGGGTGCGACACGGACATTTAACATTATTTTCGTCTTGTCCATGTTCATTTTAAGACCCACTTGTTGAGAGACCTTACTGAGGCCATCGAGCATTGTGCTTAGGTCTTCCATAGTCTCAGCCATGACCACGATATCGTCAGCGAATCGGAGGTGGGATATGTACTCGCCGTTGATATTGATGCCGAGTCCACCCCAGTCCATAAGCTTAAAAACATCTTCCAGGGCGGCGGTGAACAGTTTCGGAGATATAACGTCTCCCTGTCTCACCCCTCGCTGCAACTGGATAGGTTTCGAGTTCTGGTCCTGGAGGCGAACCGACATAGTGGCGTTTTCATACAGACACTTCAACACCTCGATGTATCGATGGTCAATTTGGCACCGCTGGAGAGACTGTAGCACAGCCCAGGTTTCGACTGAATCAAAGGCCTTCTCATAGTCCACAAACGCCAAGCATAGTGGCTGATTGTACTCTTCGGTCTTCTGTATAATCTGCCGCAGCGTATGTATGTGGTCTATGGTACTAAAGCCTTTTCGGAAACCGGCTTGTTCGGGAGGCTGGAAGTCGTCAAACCTGCGTGCGAGACGATTCGTAATGACTCTCGAAAACAGCTTGTAGACATGGCTCAGAAGTGAGATGGGTCTGTAGTTCTTCAGCAGGGTGTTGTCACCCTTTTTGAAGAAAAGCACGACCACACTTCTGTGCCATGCCTTAGGCGTTTGTCCCTCGAGTATAACGGAATTAAATAACTTCTGAAGAGCTTTTAGTACCGGTGATCCACCTGCTTTCAGAAGTTCAGCCGTAATTCCATCATCACCCGGTGCCTTGTTGTTCTTGAGCTGTTTGAGAGCCATTCTAATCTCGTATAGGCTGACGTCCGGGATATCTTCGGTATAGTGTCGGGTTAGTCTGGCTCTTGGGTCTTCAGCCAGATCGCTGACAGGCAAACGTGTGGTCTTGTACAATTGTCCATAGAACTTCTCAACTTCTTCCAGCAACTCAGTCTTAGACGATATGGTCCTGCCGTCCTCAGTCTTCAGCTTGGTCAGTTGGCTTTGTCCAACAGACAGATCTCTCGCGAACACTTTTGAGCCTTTGTTGTGCTCAATCGCCTCCTTAATACAATTTGTATTATATTGGCGTAAATCACGAGTTAGGGACTTAGAGATCTGCCTGTTTAGTTGCCGATACTGAGTAGCGTCTTCAGAGGACTGCAAAACCAATCTGCGTCTTTCTTCCATGAGGTTGCTGGTGAAGTCGGAGATTTTTTTGGTTCTGTTTGAACGGCGAGTTTTAAAAATCTTAGACCCGACCGTTTGAACAATATCCACGAACCTGTCATTATAATCGTCCACATTCTCGCAGTCTCCTAGGCATTCGAAACGATTGTGCAACTCGAGCTGAAAGCTCTCGGGGTTTTGGAGCTGGATGGGCGCTGGTCGGAGCGTAGACTTCATCAGTCGACATCTTTCTAGCTTGGTCTTTAGATTCAATGTGCCTCTGACCATCCGGTGATCGCTTCCTGTTTTGACTGAATTGATCACGGAGACATCATTGAATATTTGCTTCCTTGTCGACAAGATGAAGTCTATCTCGTTTTTTGTTACGCCATTGGGATGCAACCATGTCCACTTCCGCTGTTTTGACTTTTTAAAGAAGGAGTTCATCATAAAGAGGCTCTCCTTCTCCATAAAGTCGGCCAGCATCTGGCCACGTGCATTTCTTACTCCATATCCAAATTGCCCCACTCTCAGCTTACCATCGCTTCGTTTGCCCAGTTTCGCGTTAAAGTCCCCCATAACAACGGTATAATGGGTCCTGGTGCTATGTAAGGCTGTAGAGATGTCCTCATACATAGTCTCTACCTCGTCGTCGGAGTGTTCCGTAGTCGGCGCGTATACCTGTATGACCTTCATCGAATACCGTTTGGTGATTCTGAGTATAAGGTATGCTACCCTTGTCGAAACACTCACGATTTGGACCACATTGTTAATGAGGGACTTGTGGACGAGAAACCCGACACCACCCTGGGACTGTTGGTCGCCCTCCCGGAAATAGAGCAGGTTTCCGGATTTAAGGATCATGGTGTCCTCTCCCTCTCTTCGGACTTCACATAAACCTACGATATCCCACCGTAACCTGCTCAATACTTCTTCGAGTTCTGCAAGTTTCTCGTCAGTCCGCAGTGTGCGCGTGTTGTAAGTTGCCAGGGCCAAAGGTCGTTGGGTTTGGTAGCCTGGCATCTGCCGGGGATTCTTCGCACCCCCTACCCCGCCGTTACCATGACTGCTACCGGAGCCAGGAATAGCGGGGCTGCCGGGGACTAGGGGCCGTTTTCTGGGTGTGAAATTCATAGGGGGGGTTTTGCCGTAATCGCCACGCTTGGCAGGCGGGTTGGCGATCGCAGTTTGATTGCAGGTGTGTTGCAATGCACGGAAAGACGCTGCTGCCCATCCTCCGGTTTAAAGTCCCTTAGTCGCCTCTTACGACACCCATTGGAAGAGATGGGATGGTCCTATTCTTAGCCGGGAACCATACGGACGATCATTACGTGAAAAGTCGTAAATATATGCTGGCTGGCAAAATTCATATCTGAATACCGTGTCTTCGTCTTCATCGTCGACACCAGCATAACTACAGTGCGCCCATTTTTTACACACAGCACATGCCACCCATCCGTCTGTCGACTCTAAATAGCGACCTGTACAATAAAGACGTATTTTCGTGTTCACTGTCGCTATTTTCTGACGATGACGATTTAGCGTCGGTAATTTTTTTTTATACTATAATTACCTATACCCCATCTTGCCCCTGCATGCTTTACGAACTTTAATAAATTATTAAACAAAAAGCAATACAATAACATATCATATCAATAATATTATCATGGAAACAAGTACCTAATTGCCTGTTTTCGTAAATCTTCGCACATTTGAAAAAATAAACTCCGTATCTGTAATGGCAATGTTTAGATCACTAACACGAATCAAGTGTAATGCAAAAATGACAAGAGATTTGACAAAATACAGTTTTTTTCAATTATCAAACAAATATCACAGTGTTTCTACGCGGCCTCTGTGCTAACTGATTGGCATTATGGTGGCGCATTGTCACGCACTAGCAATATTCTGATTGGTCAATTGTCACGCCGTATAAAGCCCTTGCCCCGTCTTGCCCGCCACCCCGTCTTGCCCCCCTCTCTCCTACAGGTGTTAATAAATTATAGGTATTTCTTTGTTTGTAAACTCTTTACTACAATTTAAAGAACACTAATAATTCAGAAAACAGGTGTATTATTTCATGTTATGTAGGTATTATTAGGTTTAATGGAAGCGTCGGTGGCTCAACCGGTAACGACTCAGTCCTCCTAACCAGAGGTTCAAATCCGGACGGCCAATGTACTAATGAGTTTTTCGAAACTTACGTATGTATATATACTCACCGATTACTTTAACGGTGAAGGAAAATATCGTGAGGAAACCTGCACACACCTGTGAAGAAACTCGAAGGTTGTGTGTGAAGTCGACCAACCCGCACTGGTCCCGCGTGGTCGACTAAGGCCCGATCGCCCTAATTCAGGGTAGGTTTGAGCCCCTCGTTGGGGACGTATATGTGCTGATGACAATATTAGGTTTGTATCGAATATAAAACCTCAAAGATGTAGGTTATCGGAGTTTTGTATTCACCCTGAGGACAACAAATACAAATATTGTGCACTGAAGAGGCGTTTCTATATAAACAAGATGTTAAGAATTGTATTGGTAGGTAACAATTAACGATAAAGGTAACGATTTTATAGTGTAAAATAAAAAAATAAAAAATTATTAGTAATTGGTTGTAGTAAAGTAAAAAAGTTGTATTCTGTTCTTATTTTAATATCTTAGCGGCTCATTGAGACTATTTCAAAGAGCCCATACACGATAAGTTGGCGAGGAGATGGGAATCCTGCAGATTCTAGAAGATGCTGCAGCATCAGGTCAAGGTTATATGTTCTGTCTAATACCTATTCATTGAGGCTATTCCAATGAGCTCGAACACGATACCTCTGATGTAAGTTGGCGAGGAGTTGGGTATTCTGCAGATTCCTGGAGATGCTGCAGCATCAGATCATGGTTACCATATTCTATCTAACACCTTTTCATTGAGACTATTCCAATGCGTCCAAATAGGATGCCTCTGCTGTAAGTTGCGAGGAGTTGGGTATCCTGCAGATTCCAGGAGATGCTGCAGCATCAGGCCAAGGTAACCATGGTCTTTGAATATTAAAACAAATTTTGAATCGATCAGACCTGTATAAGTTGCCCACATCCCTTCGTCACGTAGATAAGAGCTGATGATCCTCAAACGGTTGAACAGATCTTCATAAAATATAGCTAAGAACCACCTCTTTCACGTAAGCTTTAAAAAAACCGCATCAAAATAAATCCATTCGTTTAAGAACTACGATGCCACAGACAGACACACAGATACACACGTTAAACTTATAACACCTCTCTTTTTGCGTCGGGGGTTAAAAAAAGTAGTTTAATAACACTAAATACCTAACTAAATTAATTTCATAATAACTAAACGAATTAATTAAAAATTAAAACCACGACTGCATAAAAACTTAACTCTTCCTTTTTGGCCAGTCAGGTAAATGTATCCTATGTCACTCATCACGTGATCAAGATGAATCTTACATCACCTCGCACTCAAAAATCCATCAAGCCGTTTAGGCATAGTAAAGTTTAGGGTACAAAGCGTGCCAAAGAAATATACATACATACATACACTCGTAAAACATAACCCTTATTCTGCCGCAGTCGGGTAATTAGTACTGAAGCCGTTTTTTATCGTATTTAGGCCTGAGTTGTCATCACTTTTTATTATTTGAAAAACTAATAATAAAAAAAATTTCAAATTCAAATTAGTTTCTTAAAATATTCGGAAAAATATAAAATGTTTTTGAACAATGCCCAATAACATTTTATTTTAATTCATTCGCATTCCTATTGGTAAATTTGTTTCATAAAAAGTTACGTAGCCAATGATTTAAATTTGAACCCGTATAATATCTACATACCTATAAGAATCATCACACATACAAACACACACAGAAGAGCCTCAACAAAATTTGAGTTATCCCTGTATAAGACAACGTACACACATAGGCAGCCCCTAAACTTCTCAACTATAACACCCCAACTTTGTAGCTCAAGCGTAAGGAATGTGAGATCACGTTCGCAATTTCGAAAATCGTAACTTTCAAGTTAGATAAGTAGGTAATAAATATCGCGAGTGGCGGGCGGGACAGTTAAATAGCATCACAAATATTGACTCGGCGGTTCCGGGAGTTTTCGCAAGGCGTTCCAGCGGTGCACATACTCGTTCCAACCGCTCGAACAACGCTTGGCGCAGAGCCAACCCTCCCCGCGCCATTTCTGTAGTACCAAAGTGCTTGGGACATCTAGACGCTACATCTATGAAACTTACATTGCAACTATTATTATTACTTTAAAATATTGAAAACACATTCGAACCTTATAACCTTGGAAGTTAATCTTGAAACAAAATGTTCATTTCTTTGGTTTAATGATTTGAAATATACTATCTTTTGCATTTAATTGGACTAAAACAGCATGTTTATTAGGTACTAGCTGGCTAAACTACACTATACTATACTGCACTGCACTACACTACACTACTTTTTGTAGATAATGCGGGATTTTTTTAGGTCATTTTTACACCTTGGATATTATTAGAGTTTAATTAAGGATTCCTAATTTTTTGAAAATATAATATATAGCCTATAGCAACCGCGGATAGGATAGTGCAGCTACCCAACGGTGAAAAAAATTTTTGGAGCCTATTCAATGCAAACAAACAAACAATCAAATCTTTCCTTTCTATAATATTAGTATAGATTTATAATACAAGGGTGGTAAAATGGTAAATAACAAACGAGTGACATTTATAAGTCCAAGCCGCAGGCGAGACTTTACCTCGTCACGAGTTTGTCATTTATCTTTTATACCCATGTATAATACGACGTTTTTCAATACAGTTGTGAGAACACAGGTAACAGGAAAAAAGGACCGTGACAGAAAAATCAAAATACGGGGTACATACATAACAAGGTTACAGCATCTGAAGTTCATATAACGTGACTTATAGCTCATTTTAAATGTCCGGGGGAGTAATTTCACTTTGTTCTCAATCTCATATTTTTATCACTTAAATTTATACTAACTATTCATTGTTTTTTCGTATTAACGACTAAAAGAACTCAATTCAGTTTTACGAAAATCGCGCCATATTTTAGCTAAGCACACATACGCATGCGTAAGTTGTTTTTTTTTTATTTTACCACGTCGGCGTCGCAAAGGAGCAACGGATTGAAGTGATTTTTACAAAAGCTTATTTAAAATATTTTATTTTATAGATTACAATAATATGGCTCGGGATAATATTTTAAGTATTAAACACTCTTTGGAAAAGATGACATAATCCTCGGTGTAAACTATGCGCTTCATGCGTCATCAATCTATCTCCTTCTGACACAGGCCTTCGTGGTATTTATTCTCCTTTCTTCATGAAGATATAACCTAAAGAGAATCTAACCAACTAGTTTATGTAAACTCTCGGAGGAACAACCACCCTCTTTTAAATATTTTTTTTTCAAGTCTGAAAGAACATTATGTATCTTTGGTTGTTATATTTTTTTTATTTGCTAGAAATGTCTTGCTCCTGCGAGCTAGAAATTTAAAAAAGTGGCAAAGTAAAAAGCACGTGTACGGCAAAATCCATTTTGCGCACAGTAAACTGGCATAGAAAGTACCACTTTTCGAGCGATTGTATTGAAAAAGAATAAACTTAATTAAAGGGCGGATCTCCAACCCGATAAGAAGCTTTTATCCAGCAAAAAGTGGTTTCGTCACAAAGCAATGTGTTATTACGGAGCGGGCTGATCCGCCTTTGTTATGAGGTCTGAAAGGATTTATCGGGCTTTTCTTTCATCCCGATTCAACGGTGTGGTTAGAGCTAATCAATACGGTCCCCGATACTGAATATAATGCCTCGATAGCTACTAGCCAATTAATTTTGTTCCACTCAATCCAAAAACCACTCAGTTGTAGAACTTTACTCGTTCGTTCCATTTTCTTGCTAGACGAAACCTTATTTTATCGTTTCGAATACAAATTATTCAAATGAGTGTTGAGATGAAAACAAGCATGATTTGATATCGAATATTATGGAAGAATAGTATGAAACGTAAACCCAGCCGGCTGAGAAAGAAGTCTTAGTTGCCTTGGAATTTAAAATTGGAAAAGTTTAATAGGACTTCCTAGTGAAATAGTCGTAATGCAAAAGTCGAGTACCTTTCTACCTCAAGCTCACAATTAAAGCTTCTAGCTGCGCGCCTTAACTATATTTTTCGCGTTTGAAATGTGCTCTAATGAAGGCTGACTACCAGCCTCAAAAGGCTTTGCGGAACCGTTCATACGTTTGTTTGCGTATCCGTCTAAGCTGCTGCTTGCAACTGAGTTAAAGACTTAAATTTGAATGCGGTTGATTTCCATTGTCACAAGGCATTAAAACTTGGGACATAACTTAAAAGTTTTGGTGTGACAAGTCAACCGTGCACTAGACGTCAACCTTCTTTAATTTTTTGTCACTGAATAATGTCCCAAATGTGAACTAAACAAAACAGATTTTTTATTCATAATTGGTAAGGTGGCAAGGGTGGCATCGTCTTACCTGATGGTAAGTGACGATGATGCCGAAGATGGAAGCGGGCTTACCAAGATTCACCAACGCAATGGGGAACTGGCTATCTCATCTTCAAGCCGGAACAAATCAATGTTGTTAGCATTAATGTTTGGCGGCAAAACTTAAATAAGATGGTGGTAGCTAGCCAGGCGGGCTTAGAAAGTGCCCTTCCACCAACCATCTTATCAATGGATCTACCGAGATAGAATGACCAAATCGAGTCTTACAAAGTTAGACTTCGACCCCGACTCCGCGACCCCGGGAATCGAACCCGGGACCTTCTGTGTGAAGCTTATGGCATTACGCTACGGAGGTGGTAAAAAAAACAAATGAATTAAAACAAATTTTGTTTTTAAAATAAGGAACATAAGAAGGTGTATCTACACTCTACAGGGATACAGACAAACATTGCAAGGGCACAAGCAGTAGAGTCAGCACTTGCCTCCCGGTAAAGCGAATTTCCGTCTGATGCCGGTTCTGAACGCCGTCGTTTCCCCTGTAATTTGACACCTGCGATGGCTGTCAATCAGAGCCCCAAGCTCGACTGTATTCACGAATCATTCGCGAATAGGGGAGATAGAGCCAACATTGTTTTGTGTACATTTGCATAAACCAACAGAGTTACAGCTTAAGGTATTGTCCTTTATAAATACTAGCTGTTGCCCGCGACTTCATTCGCGTTAAAAAGAATAAAAAGTAGCCTATATGTTAATCATCATCATCATCATATCAGCTCATATACGTCCCCACCGAGGGGCTCGAGTCTACCCTGAATTAGGGCGATATGTTAATACTAGTCTCTGTTTATCTATAAAATTTTGATCCAAATCCGTCCAGCCGTTTAGAGATAACAAAAACACACACACTAAATCTTCCGTATTGTTAATGTGAGTGGGAAGACATACTAATATTTTATATACAGACTTTCCATTAAACATTTTCAGAATTAAAAGAAAAGGATTGAAGGAATGTCAATACAAAATTTCACGGAATCAATTCCAAATAAACGTTCAGGGAAATCGAATCAATCCTAAAACTACATGAACATCGCGAGACACAAATTACTTTTTTTCCATTTGTCTCCTATTGATTTCCTTCGTGCTGCTTCCGCGAAAATTGCAAAAGGATTTCCAACATTTTTCCCTCTCATTGTTTCATGCTTCGCTATAAATCAAGAAATAATGCTTACCTCACAAGGGTGATTGAAGTTACCTAAAGTTGAAGCAGTTTATTCTCAAATGTCTTACTTGCTATCTAGGCTATATCTTTTTTATTACTAGCTTTTGCCCGCGGCTTCGCTCGCGTGGGTATCATTTTTACGACAGACATGAGTTTACTGCAGATCCCGTCTACTTGTATTAGACTTCCCTTCCTAGTCGATATTTCTATGCTAAAAAATCAAGTCAATCCATTGCTCTGTTGCGACGCCGACGACGTGCGCGATCTTGGAAATTAGTTTTTTCCCTAACCCTCGGGAACGTTCTCGGGCTATGCTAATTAGTAGTGTACGTCATTTCCCATCCCCTTAACTATTCACGATTCTTTGCTCCGGGAACACTCTCGGGCTATGTTAATTAGTAGTCTATGTCATTTCCCATCCCCTCAACTATTCACAATTCTTTGCTCCGAGAACACTCTCGGGTTATGTTAATTAGTAGTCTATGTCATTTCCCATCCCCTCAACTATTCACGATTCTTTGCTCCGGGAACACTCTCGGGCTATGTTAATTAGTAGTCTATGTCATTTCCCATCCCCTCAACTATTCACGATTTGTTGCTCCGTTACTATGTTCAAGAAATCAACCAAAATTTTCTTTTTTTTTTTCAGTTTTATCAGGAACTGTATCGGACTATGGTATTTTCACGGGATAAAAAATCCTTTGTCCTTCTCCATTAGACTAGCTACGTGTATGCCAAATTTCGTCAAGATTGGTTGAGGTGTTGAAACGTGAAGAGGTAACAAACAAACAAAAAACAAACATATTTTCACGTTTATAATATTAATAAGGATGATCAAGTTATCATAACATTATATATTGCGATACAATTCCTTAATTGCTGAAATAATAAATTTGTGAAGTAACCTCAAAACAGTTTTGGAGAAATAAATTCATTATTATCGTTTTTTTCTTGTGTGCAATTAGTGTTTATACACACATACATACCTAAATGATATCAGCCGAAAGACGTCTGCTGTAGATGAATTTCCTCATTTCTGATTCGATCGCGTAGCTCTCTCCATCACCCTGTGACCTTGAGCCATGCTCGAACCATGTCTCACTTCTACATATCATCACTGTAAATAAATACATTAACACAATAATCACAGTAACAATTAAAATCATGAAGTTTTTCACCTCGTAAAAAAACGTTATAATTTTTTTTTAAATCGAAATCACCTATCTCCATCTCTGTAAAGCAACCTGCCTTTATGCAAGTTACCTTATGAAAATGGTTTTTGAGGGTGGCAGCGCTCATATTATAAATGAAGCACACATAGGTACGTAGATATGTAACGGGGGAAGGCAGGGGGATGTGATTTGACGCTCCCGCCACCGACTGTCTCCTCCGATTTGTGGCATCCAAGCAATCTCTATGCCTTCACTGAATCGTAATTAGGGTTCGCCACAGTTCTTGTAGAGGTTGCATGCAATCGTACAGTTTCTCAAAAGGTTAAAGCGGTAATATACAGACTCCTAAATGATAGAAAATCCAATGTTGAAAAAAACCACCCTAATTTTTGATAATGTTCCTTAAAGTCTAAAGCTATTAGAAACACGATTGAGCAGTTTCGGCTCGATAGAAAAAAATCCCAAAGATAAGTCTACACCGTTACTTTTAACTCTAGCTATGACTAATATTTTGAAGTAAAAATTTTATAAAATATACAAAAATATTAGTTATGATAATACAAAGTGAGTTATTATTTTGTATACTTTCATTGTAGTTTTCAATTGAAACAAAAAACAATAGAAGAAGTAAAAAAGTGTGGTTATTTTCTTTATTCTTTACACGTAAAGAAAAAGACAGAGACAACAGTTCCAATCAATACCTTGCCTTAAATTGTACCCGTCCGAACAGAGAACTTTTGTAGTTGGCTAATATGCCAGATTAATTTTACTAAAAGCTTGCGGGGAAGTGTAACAATAAGCTTCTTTTGTAAGTGGATAATGGAACTTGCAATACCGGCAATATTTATATTTCCTTACCAAACCGCTTCTAAAGCGTGGTGGTTAGTTCACTCGCTTCACACCTGGAGATCGCGGGTTCGAGTCCCGGTGGGGTCCATATTTGTAAGACTCGGTTTGTTTAGTGTTACGGCACTAAGCTGTTATTTTCTAAGCCTACCTGTCTAGTTGTTACCACATTATCTGAGCCTTGCCGCCAAACATCAATGTTAATAGCATTGATGTGTTCCGACATGAAGATAAGATAGCCAGTTCCCTATTGTGTTATGGGATCTTGGCAAGCCTGTTTCGGCATCATCGTCACACCATCAGGTGAGATGACGCCACGAGCTTGCCCATTGTAAATGAAAAACCAATGTCACTTTTGACTATTTACAACTATATTGGTATCTGTATATCTTAATGCTTCTATGTTTATATCCTACTAATATTATTAACGCGAAAGTTTGTATGTATAGATGTTTGTTCCTCTTTCACGCAAAAACTACTAAACGCATCTGGCTGAAATTTGGTAGGTAGACAGATTAGGACCTGGATCAACATAATGGCTACTTTTTTCCACGCTCGCGAGGCGCTTGCGGCTCGCGCACTGCACACCCTCAGAGACAGTCATAGAAACCATGTTCATGCGAGCCAAGCCGCTGGCAAAATCGAATTTACAATAAAACCTTTTGTGTGAAGTTTTAGTCAAAGTTATTGGCCATAAATTAGTTTGTTTTTGTGTCATGTATTGACTGGTATATCTATCCGATAACGTCTAAAATTTTTAACGCCTCCGTGGCGTAATAGTTAAGTTTATAGCTTCCATCAGGATCTCGAGGGTTCGATTCCCAACGGAGTGTAAATTTGTAAGACTCTGTTTGATTGGTGGAAGGACATTTCCTGTCTAGATACCACCATATTTTCTAAGTCTTGCCGCCAAACATCAATGTTTATAGCATGGTGTATCCCGGCTTGAAGATAAGATAGCAAGTATCCATTGCGTTGGGGAGTCTTGGTAAGTCCGCTTCTATTTTCGGCATCATCCATCAGGTCAGATGATGCCAAGGGCTTGTTATTTGAAAATTAAAAAACTGTAATATGATGATAAAAAACGGTTTAAATTGAGAGTTTTCAGCAAAATCATTAAAGCTTATAAAATAAAATTGAATCTGAATTGGGTTTCAATGTAAAATGATTGATAATGTAATAGCTACGAAATGCTCAATCAATTTAAACTTGCAATAAAATAAAATTCGTTGAGTTTGAAAATTGAAAGCATTTCGTGCGAAATTCTAATTATTCTTCAGTGATTTGTGCAAGAATTCTTCGGGTTTATACTAATGTAACCCTGAGATAAAACTCTTATGTATGAACTTGGCTAGGGCCGCCGCCTCCTGTCCGGAAGGTCGTGGTTCTAACCTGCCACGTACCAATGTAATATTTTCGAATTAAGATTTCATATGTACGTTTATCCAACGCTCTTACGGTGAAGGAAAACATCGTGAGGAAACCTGCACACGCCTGCGAAGAAACTAGCTGGTTGTGTGTGAAGTCGACCAACCCTCACTGAGCCCGCGTGTTCGACTAAGGTCCGATCGCCCTAATTCAGGGTAGGCTCGAGCCCCTCGGTGGGGACGTAAATGAGCTGATATGAATGTATGAGCTTGGACAACCAAAACCTACCTACATAGGTACGATGATCCTTATCAAGGTGTTGAGCTAGATTCTATGTGATAAGTAACATCTCTGTTATCATCTCTTTTTTGGTTCCTAGATTCTCATATAGGAACCAAAATATTAGAGATGATTACAAAATTTTGCATCTAGGAAACAAAATATAGATGATTACAAAATCTCGCATCTAGGAAACAAGATAATGATTATTGCAAATTTCGCATCTAGGAACCAAAATAGGGATGATTACAAAATTTTGCATCTATAAACCAAAGTAGAGATGATTATAAAATTTCGCATGTAGGAACCAAAATAGAGATGATTACAAAATTTCGCATGTAGGAACCAAAATAGAGATGATTACAAAATTTCGCATCTAGGAACCAAAATAAAGATTTGGGAAGATACTCGTGCTCAGCAGGGCACTTATGGGTTTTAACGATTATAAGATATCGTTTGAAAGTCCAACACGGAACTTTTTAATTTGAAAGTAGGTAGCGTCATTTTAAGAGTTCCGTACCTCAAAAGGTAAAAACGGACACATTATAGGATCACTCGGTTGTCTGTCTGTCCATCTGTCACACTCAATTTTCTCAGAAACTACTGGACCGATTGAGTGACCCAAAGATGGAAGTTTTAAGTAAAATAATGAATTTTAAAAATGAAGACAACTATTGGTGTGTAAATAAGAAAATTTAAAAAAAAGTTTTGTAAAATATAGTTGAGTGTATATCAAATAAAAGGACTTGTTATGAGAATTTAAAACATACTTTTTATGGTTTTCAAATAAATGGTTTTGAAATTATTTAAAAAAATAGGTTAAAATTGACCATTCCCCATTATCTCCGAAACTATTGGGCCTAAAATTTTGAAAAAATCTCAGTAAGTATATGGGAAATGGTAATTTTTTGCCTATTTTCTAAAATAACTTCATTACTTTTTATCTTAAAATTAAAAAAAATAGATTCTCACAATAAGGCCTTTCATTTGATATGTCACACGACACTGTTTGCAAATGATTACTGAGAGGCCTTCTTATGTAGGTAGTAAAAGTTTTGATGCGGAGTCCTGTTTGTGTGTCTCACTTGGCCGATTTTTTTTCATATCTGTACTGTGAGCTACTACCTACCTACACAACTTGACGTATAGACCCTGAAATCTAGGTCACACGTTGTCGTGATGCCGTGTCGCCGTAATATTTATGTGGAATATTTTCTTGACACGTATCCACACTTGAGAATTTTCGGACCTTTCAACATTTGCAGAATTACGACCACATACAATATTTTTCGTGAATATTTTTAAAGGAAACGTAGAAATATTTTTTTTAATGTATAGTAACAAAAATTCAATAAAGATTCAAGATTTAAGGTATTTATTCAAAAGAGGTGCAAATTACACTCTTTCTGATAGTCAAAAAATAATAATCACATAATTTCATTCGTGAATAATAAAGATATAAACAATTATTAGTTAATAATGTCAAAATGCAATTCTTGAAATAAACCAGATAATGTCATTAGAACATGAAAACAATATGACACGAAAGTTAAACATAAAAATAATTGAATGTCATTGATACCTTTGACCAGACTAGGCCAGTTCACACAGACAGCACCCGGTCACGAGCTTCACGCGAGAGGCAGTCATCGCTCCCATCAACATATTAGAGGGAAAGGAACGACCCGGCTCCCGATGCGCCACCATCCGCACAAACATTTAAGCGAGCATGCGCCACTCATGTCAATGCTAAGATAAAAATATAAATTAAAAGAAGTACTAGATTTTTCATGTCTTGTCGCTTCCACATCAATCTAAGAGTTTACAAACAAACAAGTACATTGAAAATCGCTTCAAACGAACAAGGCTTCTCGCACTTTACTCTAGCTGGTGTTATATAAATAGTATTCGAGTATTATACACCAAGAGAATAAAGCAGTGTCTTAGTTCACGGGCGGCATATTGAACCCTGAGTGTAATAAGGTACTCAAAGGGATCAAGCCACCCAAGACGGAGACACGCTTTATTCCAGAGGTAAGAATACTCTACTTTTCACATCTACTGCGAGGCAATAACAAGTGCGAGCCAGAACCGCACACAAAGGGTTCCGTACCATCATACAAGATTGCGCTAGTTTCATAAAAACACTAAAAAAGTCAGGGCTACATAAATAATAACTAGAATAATACCAAGCACCGTTTTTTTTGTTGTTTTTTTTTTGCAGACAGCTTCATTCAGCTTTTCGAATTAGCTCTCTTTACAATACTCAGACCAAGAAAAAGAAAGTATTTTCTTGATTTGCCCGTATGCTAAGAGTTTTCATACGAATTTGAACGTTCCAAATTCAAATCACATTACATAACCTCCGTGAGTTTCATACACTTTGAGAAACAATGCCATGCTTTACGTTGAGATTCCGTGATTGGCCATTGTCGAAAAGGTGGTGTGAAAAAATATTTCAGACTAACAATAATTAGATTTTTTTGTTACAGTGGACACAACGGCGCAGTATGACGCGGTGCGCGCTTACTTAAAGGAGCTGGACATATCCAGTACTGTGTGGGTTGGCCTTATCCGCAGCAACACGGAAGGAGAGTTCACTTGGACGTAAGCTCTAATTTCATCTAACTAATCTAATGTGTTGAGCGTCGGTGGTGTAAAGGCTAGGGCTGCCGCCTCATGTCCGGGAGTTCGTGGTTCGAACCTGCCACGTACCAATCTGATTTCGAATTTAGATTTCATATGTACGTTTATCCGACGCTCTTACGGTGAAGGAAAACATCGTGAGGAAACTTGCACACGTCTGCGAAGAAACTCGCAGGTTGTGTGTGACGTCGACCAACCCACACTGGGCCTGCGTGTTCGACTAAGGCCCGATCGCCCTAATTCAGGGTAGGCTCGAGCCCCTCGGTGGGGACGCATATGAGCTGAAATGATGAATCTAATATCATTATCCTCATAAATGTCATCTTCTTGAATAGGTACCAATACAGCGTCGTTGTTAAATCCACCCTTTAACGGCTACACGGATGAGTATTAAATACAGCTCAGTCACAGTATAATAAAGAGAACTGCTCAGTGGTCACTGTCTCCATAGACTGGATTAATTATACTTACACTGTATCCTGTGAATATAGTTATCTTTGCTAACAGGAATGTAGGTACCTGCAGTGTTGCCAAATACTCCGTAATTACGGTAGCGTAGATTTACCGTTTTTACGTGTTGTTGAGTGTCGTTTACTGTAATTAATTTTGAGAAATTTCATAGAAACACCGTAATTTTGTCATCAGCGCTTTCGAAACTGTAACGAAAATGATTGAAATCAGGATAAATACCCTTTAAAATTCAGTTATACCAAACGATGAATTTAGGGAATTATATGGCGAATGGTGGAATAATAGAAAAGAACATTAGAGGTAAAAATAAAATTATAATTTAAAATATGTAAACTTAATAATTGGGTATATGAAAAAAAGGTTGGTGACCGCAGGATGATATGAAAATTTCTTAAAAACAAATTTAAAGCAATAGGCTCAAATTTAGGAAGTTTAGAACCTATTACTTAATAAAGAACGAAAAGTATGAACATGAGTTTACATTGAATATTTGAAAATTTAAGAATTGTAGAGTGGACGATCCAAATGTATAGATAGTTTTCTGTAATTTTGTGATATATCTTAAATTGTATGTAAAAAGACACACATAAAACAAGTTAAATTAAACACTGATTAAATTTCATAAAAATCCATGGGTACTTGACCGGGAAAATTGAAGGAAAATGGGGTATGTACTTCCCATAACTGCTGGCTCGATGGAAGTTGCTTTGGGCGATGGCAAAGCAAACATGCTGCTTCAGCGAAGATTAGTACAGCAAATAGTCCAGCCTATTGGGCCTGTGGTACCAATACGTCTTTCACAGATTTCCTCGAGGTTTCATAGCAAGTAAAAGGAAAAGGTAAACCCTAAAAATGCAAAAGAACACCAATTTAGCATAGTGCAAATCGTAAAGGAAAAATGAAAACGAAAGTAGGAAATACGAACCTTGAAATTTCGGCAAGGGTTCCGATATTTGTTAAAAAAACTGCACAAAACATATATTGCAAAATGAACTAGAAATAAATTTTACTAATATTTCCCAGTCTAAAAAAATGTGCGGTCACCATTTCAGCTGTTCTTTTTCAAAATCAAACTTATGTGAGACGCCACCTTTTAAAATTCTTCTAACACGCCAAAAGGAACGAAACCAAACGAAAGAGAATCTAATTCAAAAGAGTTTTTAATCTTGGGACGAAATGTTTACGTCACAAAACATGGTATTTTTAAATTTTTGGTCAAACACTGGTACCTAGTTATCTTAGCAACTCTCAAATAGTAAACACTCCATCCAGCAGTATAAACTTACATGTCTTGTGCATTTGGCTTTAGTTTAGCAATATCCGCATATTTAGTATGTTCTTAGATAGATACCTATTAGAACAGAAACAGCCAGTGTTATGAGTTATTGATTAATATTTTAATTTAAGCATCTCTTACACGTTACAAGAAAAAATATATTATTATTGTTCTATGTTTGGCAGTAGGTAGTTTGGAAGTAGATACTACTTTATTATTTGTTTCGCTACTAAAATAACAAGGGCTGTCTTAAGCAAGTACTATGTTAGATTTTACCTACATAAACTTTACCACGGCCTCAGGCCTTGATATTATATTATCATATGTATAGTTGCATCCAGAGACATAGATACGTTAATACACCTATAACAATGCCTTTACTATCTGCCTACTACGACAGGGACTACCGTGGTTTGAGCGGTGAAGGCTACTGGAGTGCAGCTCCCGACGCGCGCGCAGCACCGCTCTGCGCAGCCGCGGACCCCACTGCTGACTACCGCTGGGAGGCGCGCGGTTGTGGTGGGCCTACCGTGGCCTCCTTCATCTGCGAACTACCAGGCAAGCCTCTTTTTTCGTACTTACCCTCGCTAAATTAAGAAACTATCCTTACTTATCCTTATTTAACGTTATAAAATGTAAAAATGTGTTTGTTTGTTTGTTAACTCTTTACGCTTCAACAGTTCTATCAATTTTGACGAAATTTCGCATGTATGGAGCCTGTGTAATGAAGGAAAACATAGGCTACATTTTATCCCGTGAAAATACCATAGTCCGATACAGTTCCCGAGAAAATTGAAAAAAATACTTTTTTGATTGATATCTCAACGAATTATTTACAGATATAGTTTAGGGAGTGGGAAATGACATAGACTACTAATAAATAAAGCCCGACATACTTCCCGAGGGATTCGGAAAAAATATGTGGAAGAAATATTTTTTTTGTTCACGAACTCTACCGTGTATATAATATCGTTGAAGAGGTATTTTAAAACTGCCAAGGATTTGCTTAGAGCATTTTCCATTCCTTTACCAAATAGTGAGTTTTTAAGTGGTGATTTTTTAAGAGTTACATTTCTACACCCTCTACCAGCTAAACCACTATTTCAGGTTTAACCAATTTTGCAAAAAAAAAAACCTGAAAAGGATTGGATATAGTAGAGCATAATGTAATGAATTTGAAAGAAAAATGATCACGGCTAAGTAGGCTTTTATGTTCAGGAGTAATAGTCGACCAACTTATGTTATGCAGTTGGATTTTTTTATTCACAATTGGTAAACCCTTGGCATCATCTCACCTTACCACACCTCATTTATTTGTATAAAGTTCAAAGATTTTCCATACAAAATGTTGAATACTAACTGCAAAATAACTTTGTTTTTAAAAATAAATCATTAAATTTTTTGAAAAGTCAACGGAACCCTATTTTGCGTGTGGTCTCAAACGCACTTGGCCACTTATTTTAGGTTTCAAACCCAAAACTTTGATACCACTATGAGGTAAGATAACTATATGAATTGAATGATAATAATCGAGGCTGTATTTAATTCGCAGTACCACAATGGGCGCTTGGCAACCAGGGCTGCATGGTAAAGGCTTTGCCTGCCTTGACAGTCCTTTACCTGCCTGAGAGCGCAGCTGTGCAACTTACTGCCGACTGCGGTCTAGCGGGCACCAAGCAAGTGCAGTGCACGGGCAACGTTGTAAGTTACATTCTAAAATATTTTAGTTGATTGCAAAATGCCAGTTTGTCTGATTTGTTTTAATGTTTATTCGCAGAAACATGAAGATCTTCTTAGAAATCTGTCATGTGCTGAAGAAGATGAAACATCAAATACAAGTGTTACATTAGTTTCTGCATCATCATCATCATCTTTGTTGAGTGATACTTCGTTTAGTGAACAAGATTTAACTAGTGAAGTCACCACTGAAGAGCTGAATATAACTACAGAGCCTGTAAATGTTAGTGAAGCAAGCGATGTGAATTCTTCACATGCTTCACTTATTGTCAAAACCGAAAAAACGCCACAGCAGAAACAAGATGTTTTAAATAAATTCAGAGGTATGTACACACAGAAAAATATCAACATAGAACTAACCCATAACAACAATCTGCAAAGCAATGACATTCCTACACTTGCTAAGAATGAAAACGTTTTGACTCTGGAAGAATCAGAGAAGTTAGAAGATGAGAAAAATATGCAGCATAAATTGCTCCATGATGAACTCGCACGTCATGGTAATTTTGAAACTATATTTTCACAGTCAACTGATCATTTTGTACCACCACTTGTGATGGCAAAGGCTAAAATAAGCGATGACATGACAGTTCTGTCTTTGGCTGAAAAACACGCCCAACAGCTCGCTGAACAAAGACTTGCTAAACATAAATTACCAGAATATTATAGTGCAACTCCAAGAAGTACCACTGAAGAACCAAACAATGTAGAAATAATAGAAAAACCATTAGTAATGACAATGCAACCAACGAAATCAAAGTATACTGGTAAAAAAGATAAGACAAAACAAGGGGTTCCCAAGAAATACAGTGAAAAATCTATAGATCCGAAAAGTAAGAACATCAAAATTATAGAAAGCAAAGTTCAAAAAAATGTTAAACCAATGGAAAATCTTAAAACATTGCCGCAGATGGATACAGAATTAAAAACTACGATCAAAACTACACCTTTTGATATGGAGGATGACTCATCTATTGATTTAACTGTAATGTTAAAAGAGTTAGGCGTTAATAACAGTAGAGTTTCTCGTTACTCTAATCTTTCTAACACAGTTCCAAAAGAACCGAAAATTCAAGTAAATGTGACCTTAGCACCTGATAGTTTTCCTGATATATCCAGTTATGAGAATGTTAACACAAAAAAGAATCCAGAACTTAAAGCTAAAATTCCTTTAACAGTTGGCCACGAAGTGGTCAATGTGACAATCACTGATTATGATTCAACTACAAAGATATTTGAAACCACTACCGAAATTCCAGAATATACAGATGAAAATAAAAAAAAATCTAAATTGACAATTTTTTCTACCCTTTTACCGATGATAGTTGATGAACATCATAATAATATATCTGAAATTATCAGTACAATTGCCGCAATAACAATAAAAAGTGAATCGGTTACAGATGCCGTCAGTACTACAAAACAAGATAAAAATAGTGAACCAGCTCCTGCTGAAGTGTCATCAACTGTACAATCAGAAATAGTTGATTTTGGTAAAATTCAATCAAAGCAGGCTATCACAAACACCACTTTTAATACCAAGCATCGGGTAATACAAGATAATACAACAGAAGATACAATACAAGTTTCTACTGAAGTCATATTAACGAATTCTTCAGAAACATCTGAACCAAAATCTGAAAATCAAGATGTTGATGGTTCTAATACAACCGCAGAAACTTTTAATGTCACTGTTCAACATGAAGAAGATTTTATGAAGGTTTCGAATACATCCTTTGAGTTTAATGATGATTTTCAATCACCGTTACTGTCAGGTGCAAACGAGCCAGTGCATCGGCCGAACAGGCTGCGGAGACCTGTGCAGCCTCCTAGCCATATGAAAAAGTTCAATCCATTTCGCATATTAGGTTAAACCTTTTAAATGCTTCAACTGTCACGTATAAATTATAGATGTCGACTGAACTTAAACATGCATCAAAATAATCGTGTTAAAATTAATTAAAATACATTCACATTGTGATAGTACAGTGCACCTAGTTTATTCTCGTTTTTGCTGTAGTGCTTTTAATATTTACTTTTTGTGTGCGCACACATTAGGTTTATAAAAAGAAAAACATTTGAAAACAACTGAGATGGATTAGATATAAGTTAACGAATAGTCTAGTCAATTTAAAACACTTAGCATAGCTATTTAAACACAGACTACTATTATTTGGCTAGTATACTAAATCAATATCGAAAAAATTGTTACAAAATCATGAAAACCATATGCCAAATTCATTTAAATAGTCAATTTACTAGTCACTGTAAAAACTTACTTTTACAAGTGTAGTTGTAAAATACATATTTTAATCCTAACAAGAAAGGAATAGTGAATTCACAAATCATATCATCTTTGACATATAATAAGGACTTAATGAAATTTATTTTTATGAAAAAAAGGGGCGGATGTTAAAGAACACATTTAATTTATCACTTAATTTATTTGTTGTATGAATGTAAGTAGATGAATAATTATTATAATAAAAATAAATTTTATAAAAATAGTAAAAGCAAACTGTTTTACAACGTTTTATTTCTATTAACTCATTTTAGCCCAATATACAAGTATTACTGTATTGTATTGTAGGTATTGTCCGTATGGCTCCCGGCTTAGAATAGGGCCATCCTATTTCTTCTAATAGGTGTCAAACCGGAGGATGAGCAGCAGCGTCCTTCCGTGACTTGCAGTCAATCTGAAATAACACTGCGATCGCCAACCCGCCTGCCAAGCGTGGCGATTACGGCAACAACCCCCCAATGATAAACACAAATAAAAAACGGCCCTAGTCCCCGGCGGCCCCGCTATTCCTGGCTCCGGTAGCGGTTAAGGTAACGGCGGGGCATGGGGGGCGAAGAATCCCCGGCAGATGCCAGGCTACCAAAACAAAAGACCTCTGGCCCTGGCAACCTACAACACGCACACACTGCGAACCAACGTAAAGCTGACAGAACTTGTGGAAGCATTGAGCAGGTTACGATGGGACATCGTAGGATTGTGTGAAGTCCGAAGAGAGGGGGAGGACACCATAATCCTTAAATCCGGAAACCTGCTCTATTTCCGGGAGGGCGACCAACTGTCCGAGGGTGGTGTCGGGTTTCTAGTCCACAAGTCCCTCATTAACAATGTGGTCCGGATCGAGAGTGTTTCGACGAGGGTAGCGTACCTTATTCTCCGAATTACCAAACGGTATTCGCTGAAGGTTACTCAAGTATATGCACCGACCGCGCAACACTCCGACGACAAAGTGGAGATCCTATATGAAGACATCTCTAGAGCTTTACATAATAGCTCCCGGACCCAATTCACCATTGTTATGGGAGACTTTAATGCGAAACTGGTCAAACAAAGTGATGGTGAGCTGAGAGTGGGGCAATTTGCATATGGAGAGAGAAATGCACGTGGCCAGATGCTGGCCGACTTTATGGAGAGGGAGGGCATCTTTATGATGAACTCCTTCTTCAAAAAGTCTAAACAGCGAAAGTGGACATGGTTGCATCCCAATGGCGGAACAAAGAACGAGATTGACTTCATCTTGTCGACGAGAAGGCAAATACTCAATGATGTCTCTGTGATCAACTCAGTAAAAACAGGAAGCGATCGCCGAATGGTAAGTGGCACATTGAATCTAAAGACCAAGCTGGAAAGATGTCGACTGATAAAGTCCACGATCCGACCAGCGCCCCTTCAACTCCAAAACTTCGAGAGCTTTCAGCTCGAGTTGCACAATCGTTTCGAATGCCTAGGAGACTGCGAGAATGTGGACGAGTATAACGACAGGTTTGATGAAATTGTCCGAAAGGTCGGGTCTAAGATATTCAAAACTCGCCGTTCAAACAGAACCAAAAAAATCTCGGACTTCACCAGTAATCTCATGCAAGAAAGACGCAGATTGGTTTTGCAGTCCTCTGAAGACGCTACTCAGTATCGGCAACTAAACAAGCAGATCTGTAAGTCTTTAACTCGCGATTTGCGCCAGTATAATACAAATTGTATTAGAGAGGCGATTGAGAACAACAAAGGCTCAAAAGTGTTCGCGAAAGATCTTTCTGTTGGACAAAGCCAACTGACCAAGCTGAAGACTAAGGATGGCAGAATCATATCGTCTAAGACTGAGTTTCTGGAAGTTGAGAAGTTCTACGGACAATTGTACACGACTACACGTCTGCCTGTCAGCGATCTGGCTAAAGACCCAAGAGCTAGACTTAACCGACACTATACCGAAGATATCCCGGACGTCAGCCTGTACGAGATTATAATGGCTCTTAAACAGCTTAAAAACAATAAGGCACTGGGTAATGATGGAATTACGGCTGAACTTCTGAAAGCATGTGGAACACCGGTACTTAAAGCTCTTCAGAAATTATTTAATTCCGTTATACTTGAGGGACAAACGCCTAAGGCGTGGCACAGAAGTGTGGTCGTGCTTTTCTTAAAAACGAGCGACAATACCCTGCTGAAGAACTACAGACCCATCTCACTTCTGAGCCACGTCTACAAACTGTTTTCGAGAGTCATTACGAATCGTCTCGCACGCAGGTTTGACGACTTCCAGCCTCCCGAACAAGCCGGTTTCCGAAAAGGATTTAGTACCATAGACCACATACATACGCTGCGGCAGATTATACAGAAGACCGAAGAGTACAATCAGTCACTATGCTTGGCGTTCGTGGACTATGAGAAAGCCTTCGATTCGGTCGAAACTTGGGCTGTGTTACAGTCTCTCCAGAGGTGAAAAAATGACTATCGATATATCGAAGTGCTGAAGTGTTTGTATGAAAACGCCACCATGTCGGTTCGCCTCCAGGATCAAAACTCGGAACCTATCCAGCTGCAGCGAGGGGTGAGACAGGGAGACGTTATATCTCCGAAACTGTTCACCGCCGCCCTGGAAGATGTTTTTAAGCTTTTGGACTGGGGTGGACTGGGCATCAATATCAACGGCGAGTACATCACCCACCTTCGATTCGCTGACGATATCTTGGTCATGGCTGAGACTATGGACGACTTAGGCACAATGCTCGATGGCTTCAGTAGAGCCTCTCAACAAGTGGGTCTTAGAATGAACATGGACAAGACGAAAATTATGTCACACGTCCGTGTCATACCTACTCCTCTCAAGGTTGGAAGCTTAACACTCGAAGTTGTTACCGAATATGTATTCCTGGGACAAACAGTCCAGTTAGGTAGGTCCAACTTCGAGAAAGAGATCAATCGTCGAATCCAACTCGGCTGGGCAGCGTTCGGGAAGCTTCGCAATATCGTTAAGTCCCAGATACCGCAGTGTCTTAAGACAACTTTAACTACGACCAGTGTGTGTTGCCAGTGATGACATATGGAACTGAGACATGGTCGCTTACTATGGGCCTCATAAGAAGGCTCAAGGTCACCCAAAGGGCAATGGAGCGTGCTATGCTCGGAGTTTCTCTGCGTGATCGAATCAGAAACGAGGAGATCCGTAGGAGAACCAAAGTAACCGACATAGCTCTCAGAATTGCTAAACTTAAGTGGCAGTGGGCGGGGCACACTGCTCGTAGAACAGATGGCCGTTGGGGCAGTAAAGTTCTCGAGTGGCGACCACGCACCGGAAAAAGTAGTGTAGGCAGGCCTCCCACTCGGTGGACCGATGACCTGGTGAAGGTCGCGGGAAGCCGCTGGATGCGGGTAGCGCAGAACCGGTCGTCGTGGAAATCCTTGGGGGAGGCCTATGTCCAGCAGTGGACGTCCTTCGACTGATATGATGATACAGGTATACTCGTATATGGGGTGACTTTTAATTAGTTCTTGATAGCAAATGATATGAGTGTACACTGGTGATAACAAACAACTTTCCCAAAGAAACTACGAGTATGTGTCAAATATGTAAAAAAAAAATTGGTGCTTTGTACATTTTTGCCGATTTGATAACTTGTTATGTATCGGGGACTAATTTTTTTTTTTCTGATTTGACATAGTTTCTTTGGGAAAATTGCTTGTAATTAATCACGAGCACATTCTTATACTTTGCTATCAAGAACTAATTAAAAGTCACCCTGTATATAGGTTTCAGCTTATACATTATTTGCGGCAAAAAATATTCTATAGGATCGTTTAGCATCGAGTGGGTATGCCACATCTAAGTTTGTAACCTTGAAAAATCCGAAAATACCATACAAATTATCACTTTTACTAATTATTTTAATAAAGAATATCCTTCATTGTCGTAATTATAATACTTATAATAATTTTTTAGGGTTCCGTACACCCAACGGGTGACCAACGGGACCCTATCACTAAACCTCCGCTGTCTGGCTGTCTGTCTGTCTGTCTGTCTGTTCGTCCGTCTGTCCGTTTGTCAGCGGGCTGTATTTCATGAACTTTATTATGTAGACAGTTAAAATTTTCACAGAACATTTTCTGTTGCCGCTATCACAACAAAGGCTAAAAATTAGAAAAATTGAATGAAAAAAATAAGGGGGGGTTCTCCATACAAAAAACGTGTTTTAAGGGTCTTTAGAAGTAATTTTGATATAGCTCTATCGTGAAAACGGTACTGAATTAAAACTAATAAATAATAAAAAAATTGGCCAAGTGTAGGAATCCGAACTAAATGACAAAAAAGCATAGGTTCTTTTGTCGCTTGCGTTGATGTCTTTTAATTGTAATGTGAATAGGTATCATTGTCATTATACAATGTAATTGTGTGGAGACGAGTGGTAGTACGGAACCCTCGGAGTGCTAGTCCGACTCGCACTTAGCCGGTTTTTGTTAATAATAGAATGGCAAAGACATCGATCCCACACAGCCAGTTCTTGTGTGTTCGAAATTAGTGCGAATGCTTTTAAAATATTAGTTCAGCATCGAGCACTGTAGTACTCGTAAAGGCGCCAAGAGGAGTTTCGTTTGAAGAATTTAAAGACCACAATCTGACTTCTGATATGTGCTGTAGTCATCGCGGGCTTCGATGTGACTGATGGTGCCATCGACCAATGGTGGTCAGAACCCAACAACCCACCTCTTGCTAATATTTTTAATATACTTTTTAACGCACTCAAATTTTTAATAAAAGGAAATAAAAAAAAGACTTGGAATTGTATTTAGAAAGATAGCTTACTGCTGTATGAACGGGTCATATAATATTGTTGTCAGCCCCCTTCCGCCTCCCTCAGGCTTGATAATATTTTATGGTTCTTCAAAATACTAGTTTTATTTTTACTCTATCTTTGATTCGTGAAACTTAGTGTGATTATGGTAAAAACCCTCAAGTAATACCACAAATAATTACAGACGGTCAAGTGTGAATCGGACTGGCTCACCGAGGGTTCCGCGCTAACCACCACGCCTCACAAGTCACAACACGAGCACCACAATGATATGGCTCCGGTCGCCCATGTGCAGGGTTGTCAAACAGACTAGAGCTTCAAATGGACTACTGTCCTATTTTGTCTAGTCCCGATTTTACTAGTGTGCCTTATGAACTAGTGTCAAATTGCCTTGTTCCAAAACACATTTCAATGTATGGGTAAACGGCAAAATTTATAATTTTCTGAAACTGCGGCAGTGTTATATCTATGATTGAGTAAGTATATAAAGAACACGACTCTAATTCTAACTCCTCTTTTTCACCTTCCCCTCTTAAAAATTGTCTAGTGATAAATTACTAATTGCTAATGCAAATAACAAATTGCAAATTGAAAATTACAAATTACAGTAGTAATTACGAACTACGAATTAAAATTGCGAAAAACTGGAAAAAGTCCGAATATTTCGAGGTTTTTCGGCTACAAAAAGTTGTCCCTCCCACTCTCAGGGTCGCAAACATAGATTTGGCATACCCACACAATACCAAACGATCCTAGAAAAAAAGCTGAACCACTTTTTGGATCCTTTATTGGCATATTTACTGGAACGGCATTTTACCTAAATCGATCAGGGTCATTTTTAGGGTTCCGTAGCCAAGTGGCAAAAAACGGATTCCTTGTGGATTCGTCATGTCTGTCTGTCTGTCCGTCCGTATGTCACACCTACTTTTTCCGAAACTATAAGAACTATACTGTTGAAACTTGGTAAGTAGATGTATTCTGTGAACCGCATTAAGATTTTCACACAAAAACAGAAAAAAAACCAGTAAATTTTTGGGGGTTCCCCATACTTAGAGCTGAAACTCAAAAGTTTTTTTTCATCAAACCCATACGATAGGTCTTCAAAAATGATATTGAGGTTTCTTATATATTTTTTTTTCTAAACTGAATAGTTCACTTCCAAAGTGGTAAAATTTAAATAAGAGAATGATAAAACTAAAAAAAAAATATAATGTACATTACCATACAAACTTCCACTGAAAACTGGTTTGAAAGAGATCTAGTAAGACTTTTTTTTAATAGGTACGTCATTTATTATTATAGATAATGGTACGGAACCCTTCGTGCGCGAGTCCGACTCGCACTTGGCCAGTTTATTTTATCCACAACTGTAAATCAAACGTGCTTTATAGGAATTGTACGATCTGGCCGGAAAGGACTTACTTACACACGCGGCTTGTAAGACAAAAAGAAATGAAATGTCTGTCATCGAAAAACACATCTATAATAAGTAAAATAAATATTGGTACATCAATATAAAAGTAAGTATTCAATATTTTGGTGATAGAAAAACATTTCCCAAATAGGTTTTTCAATTTGACACAGCTGATCACTAGTGCGGCTGCAAGTTTATTATCAGCCGCCGCATGTCAATATTTGCAAGTGCGGATCCAGCGGATCCATCCGCTCATTCGCTCTCCACACTCCAACTTCGACAACTCTCCACGTTGCACGAGAGGCAAACCCAACACAATTTTCCCCACGAGAGCGTTTATCAATATTGCTTTAATAACTTCGTCGAAAGTAAGTAGTGCTGTTTGGCTTCCAAGATGTTGTGCAACTTTGAAAGACGTCTATTCTCGTAACGTTTGTTAGTTCGGGTACCTCATAGTTGGAGAAGTTAACTCAGGTAATAATCTGAACCTGCGAAATTCTTCTTGAGAAGGACTTAACTACGAAGTGCACTTGGACAAACTTTTGGAACAAAGTCACTGTACGTCTTATTGATCATTTTATGTCACTTAATATTTTGACACTACCGTGCCTGCTAATTTTCCAAGCCGCCGTATTTGCGAGGGAAAATTTAGTAGAGTATGAGAAACGTGAGGCTGTGATGTTCATTTTATGTCCCTTAATATTTTGACTCTACCGTGCCTTCTAATTTTCCAAGCCGCCGTATTTGCGAGGGAAAATTTAGTAGAGTATAAATAATGTGAGGGCTGTGAGTTGCACAATCTGCGTTACGGCAGGAGCCTTCGCCCAATCGCCCATTCACTGGACAAAGTCTTCCATGCACATGTTACGGGACTGGAAGGAAGTCTAAAACCGTCTCCCCAGGGGTATCACTGATGCTCCTAGCCTACCAAGTTTTAAGAAAAAGTTACGTCACTGGTTTGTCAAGCATTCTTTTTACACGTACACTAAATTTATAAATTTGAAAGTAAAGTACTCATTTTTATTCATTATTTTTAAATTAAAATTTTATGACATAATTTTATTTTATTTGCTATTAATATTATTATGTTATGTAATGACGTGTAAATGTATTTTACTAATAAATGGCTATTTCTAACAGTTGATAAGATGGTAGGTTGTACGTTTTTTGGGTGTCGTACCCAAAGGGTGTCAATGGGACCCTATTATTTAGACACACGGCAGTTTGTCAGCCAAGTTCGAAAAGAAAAGAGCGATATCGGCATAACCATTTCGGGCCACTTTCGACCTACCGGTAACTCAAAATCTGTTTAAACTACACACTTGTGATTTTGTGGGTCAATTAAGACCCCTTTGGTCACCTATAATCCCAACTTTACAAAAAATAATGATATCCCCAGAAAACATAATTGTGAAATGGGAGCAAAGTTCAATAGAAAATAATTACAGAGATGTGTTGGGTAGGTACCAAGTTCTATAGTGGTTTCCTTAAATCATAGCAATCATATCATAGCACTTTAAATTGATATATTTACCTTAAAGGAGAACACCCAAAAAAGCCCAAGGCCCGGCGCAAAAGAAAGATATTTCAAAATTTTGTGTATTTTATTACAAAAATAAATTTATATGTGTCATTCCCGCAAGAAGTGGCTAACGTAAAAAAAATGCTATGTTATTATTTTCTGGCATAGCTTTCGGTTTCTGTGCGATCTATCTTTCGATTATTATTATTTATTTTTTATATTATTTTTCATTTTGGAGTCGATATGTTCAACAAAGTATAATTTTCAATTTATGCCTGATAATAATCTAAAAGCATTTTTTTTATCTTAGCCACTTCTTGCGGCAATCACACCTATCAAAAATTATTTTACATAAAATACACAAATAACTGAGATACGTTTCTTCTGCGCTGGGACTTGGGTAATTTTCTATGGAGCTTGGGTGTTCTCCTTTCTTTAATTAGTAGAGAATGTACAACGGTTTTCAGTTGTTAACATTTGGTATGTTTAGCTACTAAACGTTGTAACTGGGTATGCTTAAATAGTCAAGCCGCCAAGCAAGCAAAGCAATTTATTTAGCTTTTTTATTCACAATTGGTAAACCCTTAACAACATCTCACCTGGTGGTAAGTGACGATGTTGCCGAAGATGGAAGCGGGCTTACCAAGATTCCCCAACGCAATGGGGAACTGGCTATCTTATCTTCATGCCGGAACACACCAATGATATCAACATTGATATTTGGCGGCAAGACTTAGATAAGATGGTGGTAGCTAGCCAGGTGGGCTTAGAAAATGCCCTACCACCAACCAAACCGAGAATAAACGCCAATATAGAATATAATTGGACAATGAAAACTTGCCAAATTACACCAATAGAAGCACAGATTATTACAAATTTTCTTATGTAAAACTGAAAACCGTTGTAAATTCTCTAATATTTGGATAAATTTAAGATAAATATTTCAATTTGAAGTGCCGTTGCTATGGTTTAAGAAATCACTGTAGAACTTGGTACCTACCCATATAGATCTCTGTAATTTTTTTGTATCGAACTTGGCTCCCCTTCACAAAACATAGACTTGTTGGGATTAAGTCTACGCCGTCCGTCTGTCCTGTGTCTTTTAATAAAAAGATTTAAACTTGGTGCGATAAGGCGCTTTGCACACGACGGGGCGGGGCGAGCCGGTCAATTTCGCCGCCAACGATAGCACAAATCCTATAGTACCAACGTACATGGAGGACAAAAGACCGCGCCGACCGCGCCGCCTCCATGTGCGTTGGTAGTATAGGATTCCCTTTGTGCTATCGTTGGCGGCGAAATTGACCGGTCCGCCCCGCCCCGTCGTGTGCAAAGCGCCTTATAGTTCAGACTAAAGTTTTTTTATTCAGAATAGGTTAGCTCTTTGCATAATAGAAAAATAACTAATGAAGTTATTCGGCTAAGTATGAGTCGGACTCGCGCTACGGATCCCGAACTGAACAAAAAAAAACATTTTTTTATGGTCATATTCGTTGATGTCTTTTATATTGAAATGAATATCTTGTTGAACTCTTTGCATACATAAAATGTGCGTATTCTTGAAAAGTCTTACGAAAACCTCGGTACGCAAGTCTTACTCGTAATAAGCCGGTTTTATTAATAAATGTTTTCAATATATAAATCGGGCTTAGTTTCAAAAAATCTAGTTCACCGATTTCTCAGATAGAATCGTGCAAAATCCCCGTGAGAGAAAAGAATAAAAAGCGGGAGTTATTTCTATTATCTCTTTTCCATTACCTGTGTATTGCGGGCCTCTTCCGTTCCGTCCGACCATCGCTTCCGACCTGAAACAGAAATATATTTCCTGCCTCCCAAATTACCTTTCTACGTGTTCATAGATCTTTATGCTGGATAAATTGGGATATATGGGCTTTATTAAGAGTGCTACACGAAAACTTCGTAAAAGTAATGGACGAGTTAGTAACTTAGGTACCTGAGGGATATAATATGTAAGAGAATTTGGTATAATGGCAAACTTTGTCTAAATTATATACAATCGAGTGCCGTGGTTAAAAATCAATTAGCGAAAATTTTTAAGGTTTTTAGGTTTAATTGAAACAGCTGTTTCGCTAAGCACCGAAGTTATAGCACAGATTACTAAATAGTTACTTTATAGCTTTAGCTAGCATTTGCTTTATCCGAGTGGAAAGTTTTTATGACTGTGTAAGAGGGTGCACTGTGAGCAAACCGCAAGCGGCTCGCTAGCGTAGTTAAGTTTTTTCCAAATCCCTCGAAAAATATGATTTTTTTTGGGTTAAAAAATATGTTTTTTTTTTGGTTAAAAAATATCATATCTTTGTTCTCTACCCTTTACTTAAGATCTATAAAATTTCAATCAGTTTAACCGATTACGCGTGAAAGTAGAACAAATAAACAAAAAACATCCTTAATCTCGCGTTTAAAATATTAGTATGAAGTGAAAAACATAACATTATCCTTCTTTTCGTGTGCAAGCGTCTTTATGTATAGTTTATCCAATGCCATGCCACTTAAACCGCGCTTTGTGTTGCCGACATGAGATCCACAATGGTACACTGTGGTCCACTCAGGCAGGTACTCAGGTGCGCTGTCGTTTGGGGTAGTCCACAGGAGCATGAGGTACCTACGTTTTCTGGTAGGATGTTCCATTTGCGTAGGTTGTCCTTTGTACGGGCTACGCCAGAGCGAATACGATTAAGCGTTCTCCATATGCACCAGTCATTTTCTCCGCCTGGTTGGAGATGTTCTTTTGGCCTGATGACTATTATATTTATCCATTATAACATTAACAACCAATAACGTTCCATATTGCTAGGGCATGGGTCTCTTACCAAATCTTGGGAAGGTAAAAACCCCAGCGTTTCAAGTCGTTTGTGGTGCGTGTCTTAACGGACTCCTTCACCAGGTAGTATATTGTATGTATATATGAGTATGTTTATTTCTTTGACACGCCGTGTTGCCTAACAGTTTGATGGATTTTGGAGGCGAGGTGTCGTTATTGATCCCGTGAGTGACATAGGGTACATTTCTAACCGACTGGCCAACAAAGAAGGGTTAAGGGTTGGGGTGCACATAACCGGTCGCGAGGCTCTTCGACAGTATAATCATCAAACCTTACAAATCTATTTTTGAATTTAGTATGGCAGCCCGGTTATTTGCACCCCAAACAAGTTAAGTTTTAATGCAGTCGGGTTATGATTTTTAATTAATTCTTTTTATTTTATCTACAATGAAACAGGCTTACCTTTGGCATCATCTCACCTGATGGTAAGTGGCGATGATGCCAAAGATGGAAGCGGTCCTACCAAGATTCCCTAACACAATTGGGAACTGTGTGACACGACGGATATCATAGATGTAAGGTAGGGTAGGTATGGTAAGGGCGTGGTTTTTAAAATTCCGTTCGTGGACATGTAAAAATATTCATTAAATAAGACCTATGTCTAAAAATAAAAAATAAATAAATAATAAATAATATTTTTTTTTATAAAGAAATATATAAAACTTATAAAAGCATATACACGTTAAATTTATATCACAATTCATGGAAAAACACAATAGGGGATCGGACTACATCAAAAATAAATTCTGAAATATGATTTCCTAAATTGCTCTCCTTTTGAAGTTTCAAAAACCTTACTAGTTTTGATTTTTCATCACGTCTTCAATTTTTAATTGATCAACTTCACAAAATAAGTTTATCAAAGACGCTGTTATCTGTGACGTCACTTGTGGGTATTTCAAACATTTTGAAAACAAAATTTCGTTTTTGACAGATCATAAAAAGCAACTCAAATGACTAGCGGTCCGATCCTCTATAATAACCTGCCCAAAATAGGTATTTTATAAGAGAGAATTAGTTAATTAATTTATTTTATTTATAAACATGAAGGATGAATAGAATGATTTTGTTAGATGGATAGAGAGGTAATAACGAATAACAGCGTACCGCGTCACAACTGGCTATCTTATCTTTAAGCCAGAACACATCAATGCTGTTGAAATTGATGTATGGCGGCTAGGTTTAGACAAGGTGGTGGTAGCTAGCCAGGGGGGCTTATAAAATACCCTTCTACCAACCAAACCGACTCTTACTAAGTTAGACTACGCTGGAAATCGAACCCGCTACTTCAAGATATTAAGCCATTGGACTAAACTAAACATTACGCCACGGTGGCGGTTACCTGCCCCAAACGTGACACAATACATTCATGGTCTGCGCAAGTCATCATCATCATATCAGCCGAAAAACTTCCACTGCTGGACAAAGGCCTCCCCCAAGAATTTCCACGACGAACGGTTCTGCGCTGCCCACATCCATCGGCTTCCCGCGATCTTCACCAGGTCGTCGGTCCACCGCGTGGAAGGCCTGCCTACGCTACATTTTCCGGTGCGCGGTCGCCACTCTAGAACTTTACGACCCCAACGTTCATCTGTTCTACGAGCTATGTGCCCTGCCAACTGCCACTTCAGTTTAGCTGTTCTATGAGCTATGTCCAGCAGTGGACGTTTTTCGGCTATGATGATTATGATTATAAGCGAGTTGTGTAAATTGAAGATTTCAAATACTTACAGAATATCCTGAAAATTCCGGAAATAAAATAAAATAATTTATTCATACAAGGTCTGAGCCTCAAAAAAGAAACTTACTTTACGACACATTACGTATTCATGTCACTGCAAAGTGTGGTAACATTTTTACCAAGGCTTCAGTTTATCCAGGCCTGGCTACCTGACAAAATGTGGGTGAGGGTAAGTCACCCGGCGCAGGTCATCCATTATTCAGAGTTATAGGCCCACAGTCGCAGGCCTACCGCTGCGTCGCTGTCGACTTCATCGGCGTAAAGCTGCTTATCCACCGGCTACGCTAGGGGTTGATGAGATGAGCGACACTTTAAATTTTTATAGCGAATTTCAAATAAAAACGCACTCGATTTTTTTTGTAACTACATAATTGGAAACGCTGAACACGTTAAAAAATCGACTTCCATCGCAACAACTTAGTACAATTTTGCATTATTGTTTTTGGTTTTGTTAATTTTCTAAAATAACTAAAAAACTGATTTTGATAAAATTTATGTGGGACCAACCTGGCAGTTTACCCTATGGAATAAAAAAGAATCATGAAAATCGGTTCACAAACTGCCAAGATGTCACGTAACGAACATGAAAAAAAAACAAATTAAGAACCTCCTCCTTTTTAAAAGATGGTTGAAAATAAAAAAAAACGGCCAAGTGCGAGTCAGAACCGCATACATAGGGTTCCATACAGATGGCGCTAGTTTCTTCAGTTCCGTAGTATCATACTAGATGGCTTTAGTTTTTTCACATAAAAAAAAGAGAAAATTGTATGGAGACTTACACTTTTTTAAATTTTTAGTATTAATTGTTCTTATAGCGGCAACAAAAATACATCACCTGTGAAAATTTCAACTTTCTAGCTATCACGGTTCATGAAATACAGCCTGGTGACAGACGGACAGACGGACAGACAGCGAATTCTTAGTAAAAAAGGATATGTGAGGCGAGAGTTAAAATATTTGTTAGTGTGAAATTAAACCTTATCGCTGTGATTGTAGGATGTTTATTAACTTGGAAACCTACACATAATACTTGCGAATAATAGTGATGAACCGCGCAAACTCGCGATGTTCATCGCTATCAATTACAAGAAATCCATCGAGATATTTAAGCTAGAGATGGGGAACATAGGTAATAAAACACTGGTCCTACTGAACGTACCTATCTCACAATCTCGCGATGTCTAGCGATGTCTCGCTGAGTAAGTACATAGGTAGTTATTGCAAGCTTGCGATGCACAACATCTTTGTTGTAAAAGGGCCGGCAAAATTTCAATTCTCGCTCATCTCATCTGACGCTAGCATAACCGGTGGATAAGCACCTTAATAGAGATTAACTATTGACATTGGTAACATCGCAGTTTAGGTCATGCTATGTATCAATTATTCAATTGCTGCCGTAGTAACTCGACAGGATACCTACTTGGGATAATTAAAGGTATAACAATTAGCATTAGGTATAGGATGAGTGAAACAAATCATTAGATAAGTATCGTCGTAGGAAAAGTAATACCAGTGAAATTCAGCTTACGTTAACAGTAATGTGTTAAGGTGGTATAATTACGGATTTTCGTTATTTTTGACGTCAATTACTCCTAAACGATAAAAAACCCAAGGTTGAAAAAAAAGGTACACTTATTGTTGATGATGTTCGTTAAAGTCTAAAGCTTTTGAAATACGACTGAGTAGTTTTGGCTCGATAGAAAATAATCCCAAAGATAGGTCTACACCGTTGCTTTCAAATCTAGTTATGACTAATATTTTTTGAAGTATTCATTTTAAAAATATAACAATATTTGTTATAATAATACAAAGAGAGTAATGTTATTATTTTTTATACTTTCATTGTAGTTTTTGATTTAAACGAAAAACCGTTGAAAAAGTGAAAAAGTGTGGTTACTTTCTTTAACTCTTTACACGTAAAGAAAAAGACAGAGACAACGTTACTGTTCCAATCAATACTTCGCCTTAAAGCTATTTACTTTATCTAGACTGTGATAATGATAATAGAAACTTCAGCCACAGAGACAGAACTTTCTCCTCCTGAAAGAAAATTTCGTATTTACAAAGTATTCCAATATACATGTTCAGATTGTTACTGTATTGTATGTTTTTGTGTGCACTGGTACTTTTAGATTAGAAATTAAACTGAAACTGTTGTTTCAATCAATATCATCATCTCCATCATATCAGCCGAAGGACGTCCACTGCTGGAAATAGGCCTCCCCTAAGGATTTTCACGACGACCGGTTCTGCGCTACCCGCTTTCAGCAGCTTCTCGAGATCTTCACCAGGTCATCGGTCCACCGAGTGGGAGGCCTACCAACGCTAAGTTTTCCGGTGCGCGGTCGCCACTCGAGAACTTTCCTGCCCTAACGGCCATCCATTCTACAAGCTATGTACCTCGCCCACTGCCACTTAAGTTTAGCAATTCTGAGAGCTATGTCGGTTATGTGGAATACTTAGAAAACTATAACAGACAATTTTACTACGAAGATGGCTGGATGGAAGAGAGAGTTTTGAGTGTTGCTAGATACGTTTAAATATAAATAATTTTCTATATGAAACAGTTACGATTAATAATATTGATGAGAGTTGCTGAATAACATTGTGCGGGTTAACAAACTGTTTGCTAACGCAACTGAAGTCGTAATTGAATAGCTGTTCAACTTACCAAGTTATAGCGCGGCAGTGAATTCGCTTATCTGTGGATTTAGTTAAAGTTTGTTTTATCTATACCATACATCAACCAAAAAAAAGCAAACCGTAAAAAAAAGTACTGTGCAATTGACATTTGAAACTGTCAAATCCCTACTAAGTTTGTTTACATTGTGCATTTTTTACGTGACAACGTCTTATAAATTGATGACACGGGCTGCTTTCACGAAAAAGTGTAACTTCAATATCCCGTTACGCCAGTGTAACGTCATTGTCACGTTACGCTTGAGTCAAACGTGCAAGCGAGAATTGCAGTTGTTGGGGCTTGGGGCCTGGAGCCTGGGGCTTGTGGTCTGTTAAGTTCAAGGACAAGATCAAGGTCAGTTAACTTGGGGACTGGGTGCTGTCAAGTTCAAGGTCAAGGTCAAGTTAAGATCAAGGTCAGTTAAGTTAAATTTTAACAAGTTGAAAGGATTAAAAGTGCTAGGCTTCCAGTTATCACGTCAAAAAGAAAGGTGGTACGGAACCCTCACCATGCGAGTAATACGATCCGCACTTGACAGGTTCCTAGCGGCATGTATCAATTATAGCGCACATATTATGCAAAGTGAGCCGGTGATTTCGGCATCTAGCGCCATAAACACAAATCACCAGTGTTAACAGCACGAGGTGCTTGCGCCGGCCCCGTATTGTTTGGTCAAAGTCGCATTTGGTCACTAAACTGGAATGAAAACGCTACCTATGATTTCAAGACACGTTTTTGATAGTCATAAAATAGTAATTGGTGTCGATTCGAACAAAACACTCGACTTAATTAAACTAAACTAAAATTCCACTAAAATAAGTTTAGTCGTTTTCATGTGCTATTCGGTTTTATGCACGAACTAAATTTGGTTGCCTAGTTTGACAGGATTAAACACGATCAAATTGAATTCACAGACTATGTTCTAAGAAGAACGAAAGAATGAACAATATGATCGACGTAACCTGTTTACCGTAAGTGACAGAGAAAACAAGATATAATTTTCTATAGCGCTGTCTCTGTTTTTTAATATAATTTTTGCTACGAATATAATCTGTGAAACGTTGAATAAAAACAGCTGATTTTTATTTTTTGGCTTGGCATCAAGGATTATTGAGTGAAGTATTTAGAAGTTTAAAATTGCCTAAAAGTGCGTCGGGGCATTGTGAATTGTCAGAATATGGAGAAATTTAAGGTCTGACGATGACTACGTTGGCAATCGATGGCTTCCTAAGACTGCCGAAGTTGAAAGTTGGAAAGGCATAAGACCAGACTTCTTCCAACCTGGTTTATTGACCTGGTCATCATCATCACCCTCAGATCAGAATTCTTCGGGTCAGAGTCGCGCAGTGTGCTGATGTATCTTGGTCAAAACGCCAAACTTCTAGCTTTGACTGTTTTATAGAGCTGTCGACCACCAACCTGGTCATCATGAGACCCTCAGGTCAAAGGTGCAGTGTCCTAAAGTACTTATCAAGGTTCATACCATTACTTTACTTAGGTATTCATCACAAAATTTGCACTTTTGTGGTTTTCCAAGACCAATTAAAGTTTAGTCGTCACCAAAATAGGTCGCGATTAAAATTGGTTCAATTTTAGTTTGACACATCTAAAATATGGTCGTTCCGAATAGCAAAATGGCGTTCTAAACTTAATTTAGTTCGATTTTATTTTAGATCTGTCAGATAAGTTAAGTTGAGTTTTTCCGAATAGCAAATGTAGTTTTGACACATCTTAACCTAATTTTAGTTTAGTTTAGTTGATTTGTGCAAAACCGAATCGACACCATTACCATACCTAACATCATTTGTGAAAAATTATTGAAAAACAATATTTATATAAAACAAATTAGGTATGTCATTAGGCCATGAAAACAATATGATGCATTAAAATTATTCAATTTGTCATAATGGCCTTCAACAAGAGAAAACCAATTCACACGGACAGCACCCGGTCACGAGTATAACGCAAGAGTCGGACATCGCTCCCCTCGATCATATTAGAAGGAAAAGAACGACCTGGCTTCCGATGCGCTGTCACTCAACTTTGGACGTCACTCGTCTATGTAGATAAGTATTAAATAAAAAACCGAGCTTCACTCCACTCGAGACCTAACAATGAGAGCTGTTATAGGTGTAGGTAAAGTTAAAAAATTACCTTCAAATTAATAATATATTTCCAGGTAGATCTACTCTTTACTTTAAGTATCTGTTGGAAAAATACCGCTCAGATTTATTTATCAAATTTTTATCCCAAAGTCTTTGGTGATCACCTAATGACCGTATAATGTAGACCAATTAGAATAGAAAATCCTACCTTGATGGCGTCGATTTATTGAACTTGATGTGATATACGTGCCTACATTTATTTAAAAAATACTGCCATAACACATTCTATTGAATGTTCGACTGAAATGAGATACCTACTGTAACCAAACCATACTTCCTTATTTTTTTGATATGTACGAGTAACATCTCTTGTTTGGTTACCTACATCACTTTTAAGTGACCACAGGACCACACTATTCTCTATTTGTTCCTATGACCAAATTACTATATGACCTATATAACCAGCAATTTGGCGCTGTACGGATTAGGATGCCGGCAAACCTGCATGGTTATGGGACTGTGGGGGCTGATGGAGACAAATGGAGGCTTTGCTAGAGCCTGGGTCGTTACGGGTACCTGGATTAATATTGACTTAATTAAATAATTCAGCGTATTAAAATGTAAGAAGGTGATAGGCACGTATCTACCTATTTAATCGAAAACAAGCTTTCGCCCGCGGCTTTGACCGCGTTGATATAGTTTTAACATTTAACTTGAAATGTTCGTATCTAAGTTGTCCGTTTCAAAATTGGCAAGTTTAATTTACCTACTTCGCGGTTTCCGATTGAGCTGAAATGTAAACACGTTTAGTTTGGATGACAATCCATGGTTAGTAGCTAAGTGACTTTATTCTTAATCCAATATGGCGGACTCCCAAAGATGACGAACCAGTTATTTTTATGCGCCCCCCTGCATGATAATTATATGGGTATCAAATGACAAGGGCGTGCTGAGAAAACTACGAAATTATTATTATTATAGCCTTCACAGTCTTGTAGGTACCTAAAAGTTTTTAGGTTTTTCGAAATGAGCTCACTGTGACTGTTTTAACCTCCGACGCAAAAATAAGGGTGTTATAAGTTTAACGTGTGTATCTGTGTGTCCGTCTGTGGCATCGTAGTTCTTAAACGAAGGGACCGATTTTGATGCTGTTTATTTTGTTTGAAAGCTGACGTGATCGAGGTGGTTCTTAGCTATAAGTTATGAAGATCTGTTCAGCTGTTTGAGGATCATCAGCTCTTATCTAAGTGATGAAGGGATGTGGGCAACTTATACAGGTTTGATCGATTCGAAATTGCCCTGTTACTGTATAACATTGAAAAAAACGCGGTCACCTTGACCTGATGCTGCAGCATCTCCTGGTATCTGCAGAATACCTAACTCCTTACCAACTTACAGCAAAGGTATCGTGTTTGGGATACGTAAAGTTTCAAAAGCACGAATTAAAACTTAAATTAAAAATTTAAAAATCCCGTCAAAAAATCACTAAAATATAGAAAATAATATGTCTTGGCCCTTTAAGCACACCCCGGACACTCCATACAAACGAGCGAGAAATGATATACATAATTATAACTGACGTATCTATAGGCAAGAATGCAGGTAGGGTCCTCCACTTCTCTGACGGCGAGTGTTAGAAGATGTATAAAATAATAGCAGTTTTCAGTGTTAATTCATACGTCCACGTCGCAGTTACCATTTACAATGTTTGTGAATATAGTGAATAAAAGTGCTTGCGTAGCTCGTCCTTTACGTTTGGTACCCAATCTACACCCAATCTGAGTGACGGGGGGGTGAGGTCGAATTTAGAGAGGGGCAGGGAGTGTCCATACTGTACGTTAGTACTAATATATATACTGTGCTTTAAGTTTAATATAACTAGTTATATTTTGATCTAAGAGTCGTAGCGTCGGGACACCGCTAAGAAAATAAAATTAAAACAAAATACAACTGTTTTACTGTGGTTTTACTTTACTACAACTAATAACTGATAGTTTCACAACTTAGCGGTCCCTTTACGCGATGACTCTTAGATTAAAATACAACTACTTATATTAAACTTAAAGGACTAAGACATATTATTTTTAACTCTTTAGCGGTATTTTGTCGGGGGTTTATTAAATTTTTAATTTAAGTTTTATGGAGAAGATGCGATGCGAAAAAGTTTTTTAGAGTTTTCAAAAATCCTTTCGTAGCGCTCAACGACATTATACAGGACTAACGGTTTCCCAGTGGCGTTGACCGCGCTGATCCTATTTTTTGACGTTTTACGTGGGAATTTCCCAAGAATCCTTCTTAGCGGATCATTATATCAGCCGAAAGACGTCTACCTGCTGAACAAAGATTTAGCGGCAGATTATCTTAACGGATGCCTACGTCAAAATTGCATTTGTATGCCAAATTTCAGCCCGATCTGGTCAGTGGTTTGAGCTTTGCTTTAATAGTAAGTAAGGACAAATGATTTTGTAAGTATAGATCGCTGGTATATAACTGCAAACTTCTTAGCTACCGATACAGCTCATAAAACTGAACAACTTTCCAGAACACAAATCGCAAAAAGTAATTGGACTTACACAAAGTTATAAAGATATTCGATTAGTTACATAAAAAGTTTAAAAATATTTTAGCGAACGATCAGGTACATAATGTTTACCAAAATGACTACCTACTACTGCTTCAAATGTCTACTTTTCCATAATGACCACTTTCCTTCAAAAGCCTAATTTCCTATAATGACCACTTTTCTAAAAATTCTACTTTCCCATAATGACCACTTTCCAAAAGAAGTCTTCATAAAATATAGGTTCCTTGAGAAAAGTTCTACAGATTCATGAGCTGTATCACCGCTAGGAGATTCACAGTTATGTTCCAGTCACCCTTTTCAGGGGGCATCTGATGAAACTGAAAAACTTTTTCTCTATTACTTTGCTGAAATCGTAAACAAATTTGTACTTCCGATACAAACTTAATTATCAGCTGATCGATATGTATGAAAAGGCCATTGCGATTTTAGAAAAAAATATCAGATTTATGAGTAGGAATAAGCCCTCCTGGAAAAGGCGTTGTCAACCAAAACAACACCCTCTCTAAAGAAGACTATTTAGCAAAATGTCATGCTTTAGACCCATCGGTTTAGGCTGTGCGTTGTTTAGTCAGTGTTATATTACGGATTTATTTATCATGAGTAAGCAAGTATTGTAAGGCGAAAAATGATGTTTTTTTGTTGTAAACAGCAAACATAGCTGTAAAGTTACTGTATTTAGTTAAACCTACAGAATAGATCATTTGTATTAGATTAGATTGAATCGTTTTACTAGTTACATACTTATGCAAAATATACCAATCTATACTGTAGAGATCTTATGTACATTTACACATTACGCCTCCTTTGCAACTTATTCTAACCGCGTTCTACAGTAATTTTGAATTTATTTATAAATCTTACATTTAAAACGATACACGGTTAGAACTGTTGCAAAAGAGGCGTAATGCGTAAATGTAGAGATATAAGATCTCTGTATTCCTATATCATCCGATTTCAAGGATCCTTTACCAATATTTTTAACGGACCGCGCAGTTCGATATCCACACATCTAGAATATTCACACACCCCTTTAGGGGTTTGTATTTTAATACAAGCGGGCAAAGCCGCGGGTAACTGCTCGTTAGCAATAAAGTCAAAGCTTGACATAATCGTGAAAAAAATCTCAATGTCATAGTAAACAAAAATGTCTAAACAAAATAAGGTAATTATTAGTAAAATTGAATTGTCAAAAAAAGTCATCGGTACTGTGAAAAAAAAAATACAATTACTGATTAAAATTTGCTTTGTGGATACTCTTCATCATTATATAAGGTTTAACAAAATTAGCTGAAACTATTTTAACTGGTGCTTCTACCCATGAAAATTAAAAAAAGAAAATTAGAAAAACAAAATTTAAAAAAACCTGCATAAATGGTTAATACATAAATGTTTTTACTCAATGAAAGAATTTATACCTTGACATAAAATATATGAATAATAATGTAATTAAGACAATTCCCTTTATATATTTGCACGCTTAAATTATGAGCAGGTTTTGAAATGAACTTTTTAATTTATTGTTAACACCAAATTTTGTACTCGAAACTAAGCAAATAAATTATATTTCATTTCATTTCATTTCATGAAACTGAACAACTTTCCCCATGAAACCCATAGTCAAATCGCAAAAAAAAATTGGCTCTCCCATACTAACTTGATCAGCTGATCAGCCAAATTAGTATGGGACGTTCAAATTTTTTTTTGAGATTTGACTATGGGTTTCATGGGGAAAGTTGTTCAGTTTCATGGGTAGAAGCTCCAGTTAAAATAGTTTCAGCTAATTTTGTTAGACCTTATATAGGTAATATTCATCATCCAATGGTTTTACTCAAAGATACAGACGCTATTTGTAATTACAGCGAACTATATTTGACAGATTCAGTTGAGTCTAGTAGGTATGTATTCTTTGTTTTTATCGTTTAAAATTTTCGTTAAAGTATTTACTCAGCTATGGCGGCGCTTGTTAGCTAGGCGGATGATGTAACTACCGCAGTACATAATATTTCGATGGCGTTACCGGGCCCATTTAAGGGCATCCGCAGTAAGGCTTTAAGATGCCTCACTCCGAGCAGGTTGACACGTGTTAAAATATCGAACGTAAGTCTATTCATTTTAAGTTCAAATCAATGCGGGCTTCAACGCGGCTGTTACGTTGAAACTGAACGCCCAATTCCCGATTTTAACATGTTTTTAGTACTTTTCTATACTTTAAAATACTTAAGTTTAAAAAAATGAGTTCAATTAAAATGAAAGGTCATAGTCACCAATTTTTGTGTGTTGGATTCATTCAACATTAACTATTTGGTTTCGAGAAATTTTGCCATTAATGCCAAAAACAGGGTTCTACAGTATATTTTTTTACATCAAAAGTGGTAATATTTTTAAAAATTTTCATTTATTCATAATAAGAATAACAAAAAAAAAATATGTTTCTGTAAAATAAAATATCATGTCAAACTAATTCTAGGTCATTAGTCTTTTTTTTTATAAATACCTAACTAACTATCAGTCAATAAATAACCCGCCCCTTACCGAACCCGGCGCAAAGGTGCCCATTACACCAGCTGCATTACCCATTTGTATTCAATCAAATCGATTTCTTATTACTTTAAGAATATAATATATTTTTCCATAGTGATAGCTTTACACAGTCTTTTAATAATTTGAATTGAATATTGTCATTTGACCTATCTTAAGGCCTTAACGCGCGGTTTTTACGTGGCGACGATCTCTAGCTGAATCGCATTGCGTATTACGCACCCACCAACCCTTTGAAAGCATTTTCAAACACGAACCAGCATTAAAAGCTAACACAAACTTATCAATATTGTAAGAGATTCCAAGCAAGCAATATTAAATTGTTTTTGACGTTGGTTGAATATTATTGCCATTCAAAATTTTCTATTGTAACATGAGAGCTCGTCTTCAGACGGTCGACTTGAGCCTTCCATAAGGAAAATTTCCTCTTAGTAATTACTTTGAATAATGAAGAGATAGGTACATCGGAATTAATTAGATCAAAAAGCCTCTTGTCTCCCGCTTCTAGTGTAAATTGTTTCTCAATTTAATATAAAAGATAGATATTATCCTTGGTACTTTCGAACGACTTAGGAGCAAACGTTTTAGCGAGAGACGAAGTATTGAAAAGGGTATCATGATGACAAAAATAACGAAGTTGACATTTCGATGGCGATCGATTGTCTTAAGGCATTAAGGTGGGTCAAATTACATTATTCAATTCAAATTATTGAAAGACTGTTTAAAGTTATCGCCAAGGGAACAAATATAATATACTTAAAGTAATAAAAAATCGATTTAATTTAATACTATTTTAAAAATATTACCACTTTTGATGTAAAAAAATATAACCGTAGAGCCTGTTCTTGGCATTAATTGCAAAATTTTTCGAAAACAAATGATTAATATTAAATGAAACCATCACACGACCGCCCAAATTGTACCGCTGTAGTACCTATATAAATTTCTTTTTTAATATTGTGTTTGTTTTTTTAATATTTTTTGAGTTAAGTTTTTTAATTTTTTATATTTGTTTTTTTTTTAACTAGTGTGTACATTAAAGAGTATTTATCTCATTTATCTTAAAAATCGGTGGCTTTACGACCTTTCATTTTTATTGAACACTGTTTTTTAAAGAATATAATATATTTTTCCATAGTGATAGCTTTATACAGTCTTTTAATAATTTGAATTGAATATTGTCATTTGACCAATCTTAAGGCCTTAACGCGCAGTTTTTACGTGGCGACGATCTCTAGCTGAATCGCATTGCGTATTACGCACCCACCAACCCTTTGAAAGCATTTTCAAACACGAACCAGCATTAAAAGCTAACACAAACTTATCAATATTGTAAGAGATTCCAAGCAAGCAATATTAAATTGTTTTTGACGTTGGTTGAATATTATTGCCATTCAAAATTTTCTATTGTAACATGAGAGCTCGTCTTCAGACGGTCGACTTGAGCCTTCCATAAGGAAAATTTCCTCTTAGTAATTACTTTGAATAATGAAGAGATAGGTACATCGGAATTAATTAGATCAAAAAGCCTCTTGTCTCCCGCTTCTAGTGTAAATTGTTTCTCAATTTAATATAAAAGATAGATATTATCCTTGGTACTTTCGAACGACTTAGGAGCAAACGTTTTAGCGAGAGACGAAGTATTGAAAAGGGTATCATGATGACAAAAATAACGAAGTTGACATTTCGATGGCGATCGATTGTCTTAAGGCATTAAGGTGGGTCAAATTACATTATTCAATTCAAATTATTGAAAGACTGTTTAAAGTTATCGCCAAGGGAACAAATATAATATACTTAAAGTAATAAAAAATCGATTTAATTTAATACTATTTTAAAAATATTACCACTTTTGATGTAAAAAAATATAACCGTAGAGCCTGTTCTTGGCATTAATTGCAAAATTTTTCGAAAACAAATGATTAATATTAAATGAAACCATCACACGACCGCCCAAATTGTACCGCTGTAGTACCTATATAAATTTCTTTTTTAATATTGTGTTTGTTTTTTTAATATTTTTTGAGTTAAGTTTTTTAATTTTTTATATTTGTTTTTTTTTTAACTAGTGTGTACATTAAAGAGTATTTATCTCATTTATCTTAAAAATCGGTGGCTTTACGACCTTTCATTTTTATTGAACACTGTTTTTTAAAGAATATAATATATTTTTCCATAGTGATAGCTTTATACAGTCTTTTAATAATTTGAATTGAATATTGTCATTTGACCAATCTTAAGGCCTTAACGCGCAGTTTTTACGTGGCGACGATCTCTAGCTGAATCGCATTGCGTATTACGCACCCACCAACCCTTTGAAAGCATTTTCAAACACGAACCAGCATTAAAAGCTAACACAAACTTATCAATATTGTAAGAGATTCCAAGCAAGCAATATTAAATTGTTTTTGACGTTGGTTGAATATTATTGCCATTCAAAATTTTCTATTGTAACATGAGAGCTCGTCTTCAGACGGTCGACTTGAGCCTTCCATAAGGAAAATTTCCTCTTAGTAATTACTTTGAATAATGAAGAGATAGGTACATCGGAAAAAAAAGCTCAAAAAGATCAAAAAGCCTCTTGTCTCCCGCTTCTAGTGTAAATTGTTTCCCAATTTAATATAAAAGATAGATATTATCATTGGTACTTTCGAACGACTTAGGAGCAAACGTTTTAGCGAGAGACGAAGTATTGAAAAGGGTATCATGATGACAAAAATAACGAAGTTGACATTTCGATGGCGATCGATTGTCTTAAGGCCTTAAGGTGGGTCAAATGACATTATTCAATTCAAATTATTGAAAGACTGTTTAAAGTTATCGCCAAGGGAACAAATATAATATACTTAAAGTAATAAAAAATCGATTTAATTTAATACTATTTTAAAAATATTACCACTTTTGATGTAAAAAAATATAACCGTAGAGCCTGTTCTTGGCATTAATTGCAAAATTTTTCGAAAACAAATGATTAATATTAAATGAAACCATCACACGACCGCCCAAATTGTACCGCTGTAGTACCTATATAAATTTCTTTTTTAATATTGTGTTTGTTTTTTTAATATTTTTTGAGTTAAGTTTTTTAATTTTTTATATTTGTTTTTTTTTTAACTAGTGTGTACATTAAAGAGTATTTATCTCATTTATCTTAAAAATCGGTGGCTTTACGACCTTTCATTTTTATTGAACACTGTTTTTTAAACTTATTTGAAACTTTGAAAGTGATAAAAAGTAATAAAAACATGTAAAAATAGAGAATTGGGCTTTCGGTTTCAACGCAACAGCCGCGTTGAAGCCCGCATTGATTTGAACTTAAAATGAATAGACATACGTTCGATATTATTGAAACACGTATCAACCTGCGCGGATTGAGTGATCTTAGCGCCTTAACTAATAGCACAGTCTAAGTAACAGAGCTTAAAAAAATGCATGTGTGAATCTTAGTGTGTAAGTCCATCAGCTGCTCTAGCGTCTTAATTGCTGGACGGATTTGGATAAAATTTGGGTGAGATTAAATTTCCATTCATTTTTAGGGTTCCGTAGACCCAAAGGGTGACCAACAGCACAATATTACCTACTAAGCTTTCCATGTCCGTCTGTCTGTCTGTGAGCGGGCTGTATCACATGAACCGTAATAGGCAGACAATTGAAATTTTCACACTGTATGTATTTCTATTGCTGCTATAACAAAAATAATGAATTATAAAAATTAAGGGACTCTTTTAAAAAAAAAATATTAAAAATTTGTGTGCGTTTGACTATATCTCACCTGATGGTAAGTGATGATGTAGTCGAGGATGGTACACGCAAACTCAAATAATGCCTATTCACTCTCGCCTTGAAAATCCCCAAATTATAGGAGTCGGGAAGCACAGACTCACGACGGTACGCCACCCTTCCACTAGGACGCTGTTTTTAAAATCATTTTTCTTTCCTTGATTTTTAGGGTTACCACCCTAGTGAAACAGTTGGTATTTTTTCACTCAAATATATATATATATATATATATGTAACCCATAGTCAAATCGCAAAAAAAATTTGACTCTCCCATACTAACTTGATCAGCTGATCAGCCAACTTAGTATGGGAAGTTCAGATTTTTTTTTCAGATTTGACTATGAGTTTCATGGGGAAAGTTGTTCATTTTCATGGGTAGAAGCACCAGTTAAAATAGTTTCAGTTAATTTTGTTAGACCTTATATATATATATATATATATATATATATATAAGATTTAGATGAAACTTTGTATGTTATTACAAATTTACATGATATACGATATGGGGTAGTTCGTTATTCCAGGAAAAATATGACTAAGACAAGCAAGTTTTTTTGTTAAATTGACTCAAAAATGGCTCTAACGGTTTTGATTTAACATTGTATTTACTATCATCATCATCGTCATCATATCAGCCGAAGGACGTCCACTGCTGGACATAGGCCTCCCCCAAGGATCTCCACGACGACCGGTTCTCCGATGCTCGCATCCAGCGGCTTCCCGCGACCTTCACCAGGTCATCGGTCCACCGAGTGGGAGGCCTGCCTACACTGCGCTTTATGTACTATACTTTTATACAATTACTTTTATGCTAAGGCAGTTCGTTATTCCAGAGAAATCTGGTTAGGACACCTCTTTAGGTATCCACAATTTTAAATTCAAAAATTCACAAATGGCTTTAATGGTTCTAATAAAACTTAATAAATAACTAGAACTTAGTTAAGCCTACTTTACAGTGTAGTTTAATATTTCGAGAAAGATTATGGTAAAGTGCCTCCCACAGAAACCCAGATTATTAGTAAATTTTTCATCAATAAGGTAAGTATCTCTGTTCGTTGATGTGTAAGAATCTAATGTTGATTGTTTATTTCTGTATGGCCGACCACAGCAGATGTTGAATGCTACTGGCGAGTAGAGATTCCAACCTGGGTACGTTGTAAAACGTGTGTTGTAGTAGTAGAAAAACATGTTCAAAAATGAGAGCTGGCAACAAAAAAAACTACTAAACCACCTTTTACTACTTAGAATTACTCTACTGACTGGTGTACTGCGCGTGAAAGTATGCACATTGTGTCTGTACAATTTATAACGTTTATGTTATGCTATTACAAATTAACGGAAACCGTTATTGGTCTTGATATCAATTTATTGATCGTATGTCAAATGTAGCAGAAGTAAATATAATATAAATCCATTGCGAGGGTTCGCTAAACATTTGATTTCACTTCAGCGAATGTTAAATGTCGTAGCGTCTTTTATAAAAGATTCTTATGATTATTATTTTTTGCAGATATTTAAAATTGAATTCAGAACTCAGAGAACTGTCAAATCATAATGTATTATAGTCATCATCATCATCATATCAGCCGAAGGACGTCCACTGCTGGACATAGGCCTCACATAAGAATTTTCACGACGACCGATTCTGCGTTGCCCATATTCAGCGGCTTCCCGCGACCATCACCAGGTCACCGGTGTGTGTGTATACCATGTGGTATATCTAGTAAGTTATAGTAGTATAGTATAGTAGTAAGTAAGTAATCACACGTTTCATGCTTTTGCATATTACTGTTTGTACGATATAGCTAAATCAAAAATACATATAAAAACAACTTTTTGTGTGTATATAGATTTTTTGTTTTTTTTGTTATATCGGCAGTCTAAACACATTCTTTGAAAATTTCAAATGTCTACCCATTTTGGTTCATGAAATACAGCCAGCGGACAGACAGACGGATACATACAGCGGAGGCTTAGTATAGGGTTCCGTTGGTCACTCTTTGGGTGTACGAAACACTAAAAAGCACATATTTACCAAAAAAATGGTATAAAAATAATCCGATAACATCAAACTCAAACTCAAATAATTACAATCAGAATATTGTACATCCTACATAATGTAGCAAAATTATTCTGCACCACTAACTACTGCCTACATCACAGTGTTGTACAGAGGCCAGCACCTCAAGCCTCAAGCTAGACACTCGTAGTGCTGTACGGATTCATACGTAGGTAGGTAGGCATAAGAACGGTATAAAGTCCAAAGTGTCTGGCTTGGTGCGCTGGCCTCTGTACATTCTAGGCGCACGATGCGCGCTCCATGCATACCGAACGTTACTCGTCTCTCGAGATTTACCGGGTACCGTACTGAATAAAGTGCCTCAATAATTGTGTTGACCCACATTTTGATCTGGACTGTCGGTGTATAAACAAAGCAGATGATACAAACCTTTTTATCCAACAACGTTAAAAAATAAAACCATTTATGTCACCATCAACTCATTATTGTACCTATATCATAATAAACAAATACAAGTACAAAACAAAATTAATAACTAAGAGACGTACAATTTAGGCGGCCTCATGACTCAGAGCGATTTCTACCAGACTACTCTGTGCTCGGAGAAAAGGCAAGGAGACAGGTAGTACGTCAGCAGCAACAACAGAAAAAAAAATTGAATTGAAACTTAAACTAAAATATATTAAGCTTTTATCACTTTTTAGATAAAAAATAAAATCATCATCAAATCAGCTAAAAGTCAATCACTGCTCAACATAGGCCTCTCCGACCAATGATTTCCACAGCGACCTGTCCTACACTTCCCGCATACAACGGCTTTCATCGACCTTCAACAGGTCATCAGTCCACCGAGCGGGAGGCCTGCTTATGTTAGATATATTATGGATAGATAGATAAAACTGTATTCTAGACACATACAAAAATGACTTACCGAAGATAAAAAAAGATGTAAAAAAACCGGCATAGAAGGGGTCAGCATGCTTTTCAAAAAAACAAATGTATACCTTTTTTAAAATACTAAATTGTTTTTGCCAGTTGGTACGTTTCCTGAAATTCAGCTGGTAGGGGGGGAAGGAGGGTGACGACACAACTCTAAAAAAAATTAGCACTATAATGTTTTACAGACGGAAACCTGAATCGAAAAGTAGTTTTGTAGTTTAAACAACACCCCATACGATAGGGTGCGTCAACAAAAAAAAATCACCCCCACTTTACATTTAATGTAGGGGAGGTACCCTAAAATATATTTTTTAAGATTTCATTTTACCACTTTGTCAGGGTGCCAAATTACAGCCTTCTAGTAGGCACTAATAGTCTCTAAGCTAAGCCGAAGACATACAGACAGACAAACTATAAGGGTACATTGTTGACTACACAACCCTTAAAAAATGATTTTACAACATACAAACAGACATGACTAAACCATAAGGGTACCTTGTTGGCTACACAACCCTAAAAAAATGGTTTTAAAACTTTTATCATTACGTCTTCTGGCAATGTACATAAACAGGCACCTTTTGGACCGGGGGCAGCGCGGCAACAGCACGGCGACAGCGGCGCTGTGATTAAAAAAAGTTAATCGGCGGATAAGTCAAAAGTGTGCAACACTGCATTCTCTAGTTTTGGTCACGGTTAAAACCGACATTAAAAAATGTCGAGTGTAATTTACTTTCATCATCATCATATCAGCCGAAGGACGTCCACTGCTGGATATAGACCTCCCCCAAGGATTTCCATGACGACCGTTTCTGCGTTGCCCGGAGAATAATAATCGTGCTCTGGTATTTTACTTTAAATTATATTAATTACTAGTATTCCCGGAGAACTTCGTACCACCTAACACTACAATACCCTACACTACCCTACACAACACTAAACTACACTACACTACCCTACCCTACCCTACCCTACCCTTCCCTACCCTACCCTACACTAAACTACACTACACTACCTTACCCTTCCCTACCCTTCCCTACCCTACCCTACCCTACCCTACCCTACCCCTACACTACCCTACCCTACACTACACTACCCTACACCACACTACCCTACCCTTCACTACACTACACTAAACTACACTATACTATACTAAACTACACTAAACTACACTACCCTACTTTACATAAAGAGGTCATTGCTACATAAGAACCTTCTCCTGACAATAACGAACTCGACAAAAAAATAATTAGCGAAATCGGTCCAGCCGTTCACGCGTGATACCGTGACCAAGGGAAATAGGGATTCATTTTTATATATATATATAGATTGTTTTAATTACCTTGCCTTATTTGAGTAAAGCACTATACAACACTCGGCCGGAACAGGAATTGCTTGATTTGTTTCGGCCTTCAAACTTTACTCATCCAGCAATCGCTTACAATACAATACAATATAATATTCTTTATTGCATCACAACACAAAAAAAGAAATTGACAATATAGAAGAAAGCCTATACAATAGGCGGCCTTATTGCTAGGTAGAAATTTCTTCCAGGCAGCCTTTGGGTAGGGAAACAGCGATAGAATAAGTTAAGGGGCGGTGCAATAGTTAAAAACAGAAAAATTTGCAAATAAACAGTTAGTTTTCCCGGCCTCGTCAGTAATGTACTATTTCAATACAGTTGCCTGAAAAGTGGTACTTTATATCTAAGCTAGTTTACTGTGCGCAAAATTTATTTTACCGCATATGTGCTTGTTACTTTGATTTTTTTTTATTTGCAGCCCTCAGACACAAGACATTTCTAGCAAATAAAAAAAAATATAACCAAAGATACAGAATCTTCTTAAAGACTTTTAAATGAAGAATTTCATAACAGATTGGGTTGTTACTCCGTGCGGTTAGTACATAACGCTATCTGATTAGATTTTCTCTAAGTTATATATTTGTGAAGAAAGGAGAATAAATATGTATGAACCGCATAGGTTACACTTACAGGAAAGAATAGGTGATCTTTTCCGAGGAGGTTTAAATGCTTACATTAATATTATTCCAAGCTTTATTGTAATCTACACTAGTCAACTTTGTATAAACTCAAACCTTCATTCGAAGATATTTGAAAATCTTGAGATTTTGTAAATAAACAATGTTATATAAATCAAAGCAGAATTAAATGCCTGGTTTAACAGTGAAATAAAAAAAACTTTCATCAATACAAATAAAAAAGTTTACTAAGACGAACAAACCAGTACAATATATAGTTGACAGTTTAAAGAAAAATAAATGAGATAAGAGCTGGGTTTAGTACGAAAAACAAAAAAAAGTATCTGTGGATAAAATTAATAGTCAGTAGGATTTGCATTTGCTAAGGCTCTACATCTCCTTGGCATGCTCAGTTACAGGTTGTCAATAGTGGCCTGGGGTAACATGCTCCACGTCCGCGAAAGATGTACGAAAAGATCTTGTTCTGTTCTTAAGTTCTGAGGAAGCTGTTGAAATGCTATTCTTCCGAGTAAATCCCAGGTATGCTCAATAGGATTCATGTCACTGGACTGTGGAGGCCAGTCTAAGAGCGTGATATCATGTTCACGGAAAACATTTAAAACAGGTCCTGTAGTGTGCGCGCGAGCATTATCTTGCATGAACATGAAATTCTCTCCCATTTGAATTCGGTGCGGAACAACAATCGGTTCTACCACCTCGTGACGGTATTTTTCTGCATTAATGTTGCCCCGTATAGAAACGAGGTCAGTTCTTTCGCCAAGACGAATTCCAGCCCAGACCATTGCTGTGAGCCCCTGATAGGGATGCACTTCCTGAGGGCAACGAAGCCATTCGTGACGTCCAGAAGCTCGCCACACGCGTACTATCCTTAAATCAGGGTGGAAACCGAATCTAAATTCATCAGAAAACAACACACGAACCTACTTATCTTCTGGCCACTCTAGGTGAACACGTGCCCATCGTAACCGTAGAGCATGACTGCCTTGCCGGTGAGCTACAACCCGCAATGGCCTATGAGAACGTAAACTGGCTTCATGCAATCTCCTAGTGGCTGTATGGGTGCTGACAGCCCCCGGGTGTTGAGTTTGCAGCCTTTCAACCAGTTGCCGCGCCGTATGTTTATGCTCCCGCTATAACCTAACGATATTCCGAATGAAGCAGTCTCTCAGTTGTAACACGTGATTTAATTGGATATCGTTTAGCCGTATTCCCGGTGAGCCAATAACGTTGCCTTATCCTTCGAATTACCGACTGGCTGGAGCCGATGACATCCGCAACTTCGTCCAGCATGCCCACAGCGCGTAACCTTTCATCTTAAGTTAAATGACGGCGTAGCATTACTGCTTAAAAGCCAATACTTTATTTCAAGAGAAAAATAAAACAATTTCCAATACAAAAAACTAAAATTCCAGTCGAAGAAACTTTATAACAAGATAAACCTTCTGCCGCCAATTAAATCGAAAATTATGTAAAAGAGAAAAAATATATTGTTTGAATTCTTGAAATTAGAAAATTATTTATCGAGTTTTTATTTCGTTTAAAATTGTATAGGTGGGCAGTTTTTTTTCGAAGAGATTATACAAAAAAATCATTTTGATGATTGAGTCTTTGACAAAGTTGACTAGTGTATTTATGGTAATATAAAAAAAACTTACGCATGCGTACGTGTGCCTAGCTAAATTAAATATGGCAAAATTTTCGTTAAAACTGAATTGAGTTTTTTTAGTTGTGAATACGAATAAAATTATGAATATGTAATATACGTGTTATAAAAATTATACTTATGTGTATGTTTAAAAAAAAAACAAAGTGAGATTACTGCCCGGACATTTAAAATGAGCCACAAGTCGCGTAAAATAGCTTTTTGTTGCTGAAACCTTAAGAGGTATGTACCCATGTATTTTGTTTTTATGTTAACGGTCGATTTAATTTTACCTGTTTTCTCACAACTCTTGAAAAACGTCGTAAAACCAGAGGCGTATTTAGGAATCCGGCGCCCCGGGCACAAAAAAAAACCTCCCCTCTAAGTGACAAAAACCGGCGAACGCACTCTTAGTAACAATGAAAACACTGAAGTACCTACCTACTTGTAACACTTGCGTAAAATATTTTTCAATACAGTTGCTCGAAATGTGGTCCTTTATATGCCATTCAAGTCTGCGCAAAATTGATTTTACCGCATACGTGCTTTTACTTTACCACTTTTTTTATTTGTAGCTCGAAGGAACAAGATATTTCTACCAAAAAAAAAATAATAACCAAAGATACAAAATCATTTTTAAAACTTTTGATAGGAGAATTAAAAAATAAACGGCCTCGTGCGAGTTAGAAACTCCCACAAAGAGTTCCGTACCATCATACTAGATGGCGCTAGTTTCTTAATGTTTAAAATAATGGTTCACGGTTATACATAAGGTTTATGTTTATGAAATTAAATGTTTTTTTATTATTTGTATATTTGACTTGATTGAATGAAAGGTAAATTGCGGATTACGATTTATGACGTATTAAAAAAATACTTACTAGATCTCGTTCAAACCAATTTTCGGTGGAAGTTTTCATGGTAATGTACATCATATTTTTTTTTAGTTTTATCATTCTCTTATTTTAGAAGTTACAGGGGGGGGACACATTTTACCACTTTGGAAGTGTCTCTCGCGCAAACTATTCAGTTTAGAAAAAAAATATTATAGAAACCTCAATATCATTTTTGAAGACCTTACCATAGATACCCCACACGAATGGGTTTGATTAAAAAAATTTTTTGAATTTCATTTCTAAGTATGGGGAACCCCCAAAATTTATTGATTTTTTCAATTTTTGTATGAAAATCTTAATGCGGTTCACAGAATACATCTACTTACCAAGTTTCAACAGTGTAGTTTTTTTAGTTTCGGAAAAAGTAGCTGTGACATACGGACGGACAGACAGACAGACATGACGAATCCATAAGGGTTCCGTTTTTTGCCATTTGGCTACGGAACCCTAAAAAGACTGGTTGTTCGTCCGTGAGGTTAGGTTATTACGCTAGCTGATTAGATTCTCTTTGGGTTATATCTTTGTGAATAAAGGAGAATATATTTGAATGAAGCGCATAGGTTAGGTCATATTTTCGAGGATTTAAAGCTTATAATAATATCATCCCAAGCATTATTCTAGTCTATATAAGATAATTTTTAAAAAAAACTTACGCATGCGTACATGTGCTAGCTGAAATATGGCGCAATTTTCGTAAAACTGAATTGAGATGTTTTAGTTTTGAAAACGAAAAAAATTATGAATATTTAATATATGTGTAATAAAAATTATACTTATGTGTATGTATAAGAAAAACAAAGTGAGATTATTCCCCAGACATTTAAAATGAGCCGCATAAAATGAACTTTGGTTGTCGAAACCTTGATAGGTATGTACCCATGTATTTTAATTTCTTTTATTTTACCTGTTTTCTCACAATTGTATTGAAAAACTTCGTATGATACATGGGTGTAAAAGAAAATAAACTCGTGATGATGGTTAACCCTGGCCTGCGGCTCGGGCTCACAAATATCACTCATTTGTTATTGACCTTTTTACCACCCTTGTATCATAAATAACTATTTTCGTTACTTGATATATTGGTAACTCTTTGTCGACTGGCGAATGAACAAGCCGTTGTCACCTCATGTCGCCCTGGACATAGGGCAAATCCGCCTCTGTGTATAAGGAAATGACAAACTCGTGACGATGGTAAAATTGGTAATCCCTCGACTGCGGCTCGGGTGTACAAATCTCACTCGTTTGTAATTTACCTTTTTACCACCCTTGTATCATAAATAACTATTACGCACTCATAGGTTTGGAAACATATTAAAGTTATCTTACCAGTGTAGGTATACAAATGTTCCGGGCCACCCTGCAAAAATAAAAGACTAATCCAACAAAATTGGTGTAGGAGCCGTTAGCTGGAGCTTCTACTCATAATATTAAACAACTTTTCCCATAAAATCCAAATTAAATTTTCAAAAATATCATCGCTCTGTACAAAATTACACAAACTTGGTCAACAGCGCATCGGTTTGTATGAAGAATTCTCTTTTTTTGCGACTTAACTATGGGCCTTACTAAAGCCCCAGTTAACGAATCCTTATCCAAATTTGTTACACCTGTATTTATTTGTTCAAATTTTTCCTTGGACATAGAATATCACCTAGTTATTTTTTTTTTATTTAAAATTTTGAGTGCGTTTGGCTGCACCTCACCTGATAGTAAGTGCAGATGCAACCGAGGATGTAACACGCCAGCTCAAATAGTGCCTATTCACTCTCGTCTTGAAGATTCCTAAATTATACGAATCGTTATTCAAGTGTTCGCCAAAGCCCGTGTGCCCGATATTTTCGGTATCCAGAGAGGGCGTATTGCGTTGTTAAATGTTAAACACGTTTACGCTACACTGCACACTTGACACAAAGCGAAGTGGAACTGTAATTATAATTTTTATAACATTGGAGTTAATTCATACTGGGGGGAAAGAGACGCGCAGAGCAGCGTTAATTTTGTCTAGAGGCATTGTATACTTAACTCTATAGTAGAAAATTGAAAACGCTAAACACGTTAGAAAATCTACTTCCATCGCAACAGCTTAGTACATTTTTTTATTTTTATTTTTGGTTTTTGTTAATTTTCTAAAAATGATAAAATAAAAAAAAATATATGGAACCACACGGGAAGAACTAGCTTTCAATTAAAAAAATAATCATACAAATTGGTTCAACCGGTCAAAAGTTCTGAGGCAACACACATAAAAAAATCATACCTTCGAATGGAGAACTTCCTCCTTTTTGGAAGTCGGTTGAAAACGAACTTCGCCACGCGAATCGAAGCGGTAGAGCGCGAGATGAGCGCATGGGAGCGACGCGCATTAAAGCATCACAGTCACAGCGTCCTTGCATTTATACACGCATTCGTGTGGCTCAAATTTGACGCTGCACTGCGCGTCGCTTCGCCTTTCCTTCAATGTGAATAAACCCTTATGACAAGCCTTAAGTTAAAATGCAAACACCTAAAAAATCTTAATTATTTCCTTGTCACTTCTAAAGAATTTATAAATAAAATACAAATTACCTAAGGGACGGGAATTGAATTGGTTTGCGAATGTCCGTTCGCCACGCAATTATTCCTTCCCTTCAATCAAAAGTAGAGACCTTTATTGAAAAGATTTCGAGGCAAATATACAAATTTTCCATTAAATATTTTTTATTAAATTTTTAGACATCCAACATTTAATTTAATAATTTTTGAAAGGGATTCTTTGCTGAGTATTTTTACTTGATTCAGGATTGTTTAATTGGGGTTCTAATAAAAATAACAAAGAGAAAGTAGATTTAATTAGTGAATGATTCGAGCTACTTCCTGTTTTTGAACTGAAGAAGTTTTGAAGCCCCATAATTTAATCAAATTATCAATTTTAACTTTTTGTTTTAACTTCCATTAAACTTTAGCAAAACCTACTCAGTACATGTTTTCGAACCCGTTTATGTACTTTAATTTTAATTTATTATTCCTTTGATATTCAGTAAAATTTATCTGTATGTGCTATTTTCGAACCTTTCTTAGTGAAATTTTGTTACGAACCCTGTCCTTTTCAAAATAAAGTACATATTGGCATGACTTGTTAAGTTTTTAAACTGGTTTGACCCTTTTCACGTGTTTTCGTGCGGTATGCGGTCTGTGAGGTGACCCTCGAGGTAATTTTATGTCCCTCTGTGGATACTTTCGGCTATTGTCAGAAAGGTGAATTCTAAATGAGCACACCTAGTATGTAGGAGTTGAGCCGTTTCTGTTTAACCCCCGACACAAAAAGAGAAGTAAATAACGTCGTTGAGACGCTGTCTATAAAAGAGGCTATGATAGAGTACATGAACCTTCGCTTCAGGCAGTGTCTGATTGGGGTGATTCTAACCTCTATTACAAAGGCTTGTCTCTTTTCTGCTAAAAGGAGTCCTTTCAACTTGGCTCCTACTTTTCGGAATGAATTCATGATACACCTTGAGCTTCTTGATGTGGAATTGACACCTAAGCTCAATTTCGGTCGATACATTGAGTCTAAGGAAAAGTTGCTGCAATGAAGCTGGGCATTATCTCTAAGGTTAGCCGGTACTTTAATTGATCCTTCTCTATACGCCTACCCAGACAGAGAAAGAGACATAAAAATAAATAACTGTACGTATAAACACATATAAACAATACCTAAATGTTATTGTATTAACATTCAATAAAACGTTTGGCCAGATCGTCTAACTAGAGAACCCTAATTTGTCGTAGCAATAACCCTGAATCTTTTAAAAAGCGAATGACAACTTCTTTTGAAGAATTAAATTGTATTTTGTTGGTTTTAAAAGAACGATGTAGTCTAGTTTTAATTAATGAAATATTTCACATGAAACCCTAATTTCCCTAACGAGATTGGTTCCTTCCCTATTTGGGAGAGAAAATACCGCCACTTTGCTCGGAATAATGTAAAAACTATGTTAGTACTACATTCTTTTTAGTAATTAAAAATAATGAAAAATTCGTGAACGAGCAGTTTTAGCTCAAAACAAATAATTAAATTAAGGGTGAGTACACGCGGTGAGCGTCGGTGGCTCAACCGGTAACGACTCGGTCCATCTAACCAGAGGTACCGGGTTCAAATCTGGACGGCCAGTGTACCAATGAGTTTTTCAAAAACTTACGTACATACTTACCGATTGCTTTAACGGTGAAGGAAAACATCGTGAGGAAACCTGCACACGCCTGCGAAGAAACTCGAAGGTTGTGTGTGAAGTCGACCAACCCGCACTGGGCCCGCGTGGTCGACTAAGGCCTAATCGCTCTGATTCAGGGTAGGCTCGAGCCCCTCGGTGGGGACGTATATGAGCTGTAATGATGATGACACGCGGTATTTCCTAGCCTGCATCCACTATGCTACTAGGCTTCCACCCCCGCAAGTGTAATATTTTAACAACACTAAATCATGTAAAGTGTACTAAGCTGTGTCCCACCAGATTTCCCAATTCTAAGAATCTGTTCATAATACTGGTAAGGTACCTTGAACAAAACGTGTGAAGTGTTGAAACATAGTCGAGTTATTACAACTATGAACTTTTATCATCTCTCAGCATCGTGACAGATTATGACCTTTGGTCAGGGATAGTCTATGACTAAAAACAAGTACTATGTACTGTAAAATAAAGTAGGTGTCCTACTTACGGCGTTACTTAGAAATAAAAGCTGATCTGTACAGTGCCGTAGAGTATAACGGATAAAAGATTACGTTCATTATAAAATTATAAATAAAAGGAAGTAGGTATTCTAATTAAGTTGGTTCTTAGACCAGGAACTGTGCTATACAGTTGCTGTACGTTATGATAGATAAAGACCTATAGTCCGTAATAGTTTAGAACTCAATATGCACAACATCGATAGAGTAATAACCTGTACCATGACAGGAGTAATGATGTAGTTATGTTAAGTGCAATGAACAACAAACCAACACAGATCGCTGCTAATTGTGGTACCGACACGAGTATACTCTCAGCACCACAGATAAACCAATGCGAATGACGTATAAGCCGATGCTGATCGAGGTCTACACCGCTCGGATCCGTACGAACAGACCATTACTAGTAGTAAGTATTTGATCAGGTCGGGTCAGGAACCCAGCAGAATACAAATATTATCAAAATCTCATCATTATCATCATCAACCACAAAGTGTAATTAATATTTAACCTTCTCACAAGTTAACTGACCCGAACCACGGCCACTGCCTGGATGGGTTGGATTAACAATTCATCCATAATCACACCAGTGTACTTTAATAGATAAAGCGTGAACGTTTATCCGTTTGTTTGTTTGCCCAAAACGTCTATTCTCTAAACGCGTGAACAAACTTAGCTGAAATTTGCCAAGATAGATCCGGGATTGGCTATAAGTAGCATCAATTCATCTATAATCACACCAGTACGATAATAGATAAATTATGCGTTTGTTTATTTGCTCAAGACTTCTATTTGCCCAAGAAATCTAGCTGAATTTTGGTAAATTAGTTATATCTTGCAACTACGAATCTCTAAAACTTATAACTAGTCCATACTGTATAAAGCTTGGTAAGCAGGCAATTCAGGCATGAAATAGGCCTACCTACATCTTAACGCCTGAACTGATTTAATTGAAATTTAGTAAATTAGGTAGATTTCTAAAACTTATAACTAGTGTACATATTGTATGGATCTCGGTAAGCAAGCAGTTCAGACATGAAATAGGCCTCCTTATAGCATAACGCCTGAACCGATTTGAGTGAAATTTAGTAAATTAGGTAGACGTTGTACCTCCTACCTATCCTAAACAAACAATAACCTACGTATGAACTTTCCTCATTACCTTACTCATCCACCAAACGCGCCAGTGTCTGATACATCTCTACCCTAACTTACCTATTGAGATAAAAAACGACCTAAGCTGTTTGTTTTTGGCAAACTGGACTTTCCTAGTCATTCGTTAAAGCACTAAATTATACTACCACATTTGGACGTTTGATTAACGTCATGATTGAACACCTGCGCATTGCATAGACTAGTTATAAGTTTTAGGGATTTTATGCCGGGGTATCTCAGGGCTCAGTTCTCTCCGCAACTTTGTTTTTGCTGCACATAAACGATCTGCTGAAACCTAGTATATTTGGGTATGCAGACGACAGCACGGTTGCGGAGAGATACTTGTCTAGTGCTCGAGCTAGGGGTCCGGATATACTATCTCAGAGAGAGGCCATGATTGAGCGCGTGAACCTAACACTCAAGGCAGTCTCTGACTAGGGCGATGCCAATCAATGGAGTATTGCTCTTACTTATGGGACGGATCAGCTCGTTATCAGCTAGACGCCTTGGATTCTATCGACCGACGCGCTAGGAGACTCATCGGCGACGAGGAACTTGTATCAAACAGGCTCCAAAGCCTCGAGGATCGCCGCAAAGTCGCCTGTCTACCGGTTTTCTACAGGATTCATTTCGGAGAGTGTGCCCTGGAGCTTCACAACCTCATTCCCCCCTCTCCATTTCATCATCGGACGACCAGGCGCGGAGGGCGTTTCCACCCCTTTGTCGTCAATGTTCCACCTTTACTCACGTAGCGTTTTGCGTCTTCGTTCATCATGCGAACGGCCATGGAGTGGAATTCCCTTCCGGCGTCTGTATTCCCCGATTCGTATAATTTAGGAATCTTTAAGACGAGAAAATGAATGACGATGAATAGGCACTAGTTGAGCTTGCGTGTCACAACCTCGGCTGCATCGGCACTTACCATCAGGTGAGGTGCAGCCAAACGCACTCAAATTTTTAATAAAAAAAATGCCTTCTGATATTCTAAGAAATGCCCCCTAAGCAAGCCCACACCAGCGCGGCTCACTGGCACCAGACAGATGTTTATCTAATTATTTTGATGCGTAATGAAATTCTTACCCGACTAGCAAAATCGAGTTATATTTATCCTTTTAGGTTTTCATTTTAAATTGGTCGACTAAGGCCTGATCGCCCTAATTCAGGGTAGGCTCGAGCCCCTCGGTGGGGACGTATATATGAGCTGATGATAATAATAATAAATGTGCCCTGCCCACTGCCACTTCAGTTTAGCGATTCTGTGAGCTATGTCGGTTACTTTGGTTCTCCTGCGGATCTCCTGGTTTTAGATTCGATCAAGCAGAGAAACTCCGAGCATAGCACGCTCCATTGCCCTTTGGATGACCTTGAGCCTTCTTATAAGGCCCATAGTAAGCGACCATGTCTCAGTTCTGTAGGTCATCGCTGGCAACACACTGGTCAAACACCTTAGTCTTGAGACACTGCGGTATTTGGGACGTGAAGATATTGCGAAGTTTCCCGAACGCTGCCCAGCCGAGTTGGATTCGTCGATTGATCTCTTTCTTGAATTTGGACCTACCTAGCTGGACTGTCTGTCCCAGATATAGATATTCGTCAACAACTTCTAGTCTGCCTCTAAAGTCTTAAAGTCTACCTCTGTTTTAAAACATATTATCGAGTGCCTAGGTATTTTTTTATTATTCACTTGGCATTGTCTCACCTGTGACGATGATGCCGTAGATGGAAGCGCGCTAACCAAGATTCCCCAATGCAAAGGAGATCTGGCTATCTTATCTTCAAGCCGGAACACATCAATGATGTTAACACTGATGTTTGGCGTCAAGACTTAGATAAGAGGTGGTAGCTAGTCAGGCGGGCTATGAAAATGCCCTACCACCAACCAAACCGAGTCTAACAAAGTTGGCCCCGCCGGGAATCAAGTTCGTACCTCCTGGTGTGAAGCAAATGCAGTAACCATTACGCCACGGAGGCGGTTAAAAAATGCTGGTAGGTACTTTCTTTAAAAAAAACAATATATGACTTAAATAAAGTAGGTATGGAGGCAAGCAACAAATGTCACCTTTGAAATTTTCGTTATTTTATTCAAAGAAGGTAAACATATGATACAAATGATAAAGATCAAAGACAGGTCTCCGAAAAATACTTTGCCAGATAAAATGAAGGAAAATATTGATAAGTGTTGGGTTACGAAAGTCTATCTAGCAAGGTTTTCAATATAAGTTGCTCATCTATGGTCTTCAACTTTCTAATCTAATGTGACCCTGAGTAGGTCACACTGTTTCTGAAAACAATCTGGGATTGATGAGCCTGGATCTGGTAACCTTAGTTGAGCGCTAGCTATTTCGGGAGTTTTTTGCGGGATTTGTGGTGAACGCATTCGTAGTTTTATGTTATTGTTTTTGCATTACTTCCTACAACGTAGGATTTTGTTCAAGAAGTGGTGCTGTTGGAGAAAATTTTCTTGTGCACGTGAATAATGTGGAGAACAAGGAAATGAAGTTTTGAAGGACGTGAAAACCCGAATTCCACTGGGTGCAGTTTTATAGATGCCGTACTGCAACCGGGTGTTTCACCTCAGAATAAGGCTGCTGCAAATGCTGTCAAGAACTACAGAGAAGATTTTTAATTTTGCAAATCAAAAAAGAAAAGCAGATTATATAAATGAAATAATAGACGTTAAGATACCAGAGACCCGGAGACGTTAATATATTCTTAAAAAAGCTAGCTGTTTCCCGCGATTTCATTTACGCTTTATTACCTATCCCGTGAATTTCGAAAAATTCGGCATTATTCTTTGCCTATGTCATCATAAGGGAACCTCTGTGGAACACTTCCGCTTTAAGTCTGAGTGAGCCACGACTTTTTATTTTTAAGGTTCCATACCCAAAGGGTGCCAACGGGACCCTTTTAATAAGACTCCACTGTCCGTCTGTTTGTCAGCGGACTGTATTTCAAGGAACGTTATAGGTAGACAGTTGAAATTTTGACAGTGTGTCAACTAGTGTCAAATTTTGCCACTATCATCATCATCATCATTTCAGCCGAAAGACGTTCTCTGCTGGACAAAAGCCTCCCCCAAGGATTTCCACGACGACCGGTCCTGCACTGCCCGCATCCAACGGCATCCAACGTCGGTCAACATGTGGGAGGCCTGCATACGCTATGTCTTCCAGTGCGTGGTCGTCACTCGTAAACTTTACTACCCCAACTGCCATCAGTATCACGAGCTATGTGCCCTGTCCACTGTCACTTAAGTTTAGCGATTCGGTGAGTTATTATTGGCACTAAAACAACAAATAAAACTAAAACTTACAGTGGGCCTAATGTTACAGCGCCATCTAACCTGTAACTCTTTTTCTATGTTCGTCTCGTAACGCCTAACTTACTATCGATGTAAAATATGTAAAATTCATTTGTCTTACACGTGAATACCACAGAGTGCGCCTGATTAACATTAATATACAGGGTCTTCGGCAGATGGTTGAAAATACGAAAATGGGGGATAGGTGGGGTCGCCTCCCACCTATTTTGAGAATTAAAAAAAATCTAGGACTTGTAATTTTTTTTACAGGATTTTTTTTCCTTTTTTTAGAAATTTTGCCATTTTTATACCTTTGAACACATGTAACTTTTTGTTTTTTAAAGCTAGCTCCAAAATCTTTTTTTTAATAGACTTTTATAAGATTGTCGGCTCTAAAAAAAATTATGTTTGTTTCAAGTTATTGCTAAAAACAAAAATGTGGGCCCCCGAACTTAAAAAAAAAGTTGAACAAAAATTTAAAAGTCAACTTTGCGATGCATTTAAAAAAAAAAATAATGGGGCTGGAAGGCTTCTGTTTTTTTTAAAACATCTCTAAAGCTTAGGCTTTTGAATGGTATGTAATTTGTTTCGGTATCTTTTTTGTAACCGGAGTTGTTATTTTTTTTTACTCAATTGGACCATGTTGACGAAATTCCACTAGTTACATGTTTTGTGAAATGTATCAAATGCAAAGTTGAAAATAATGTAAATACTTACTGTTGGGACGGTTACAAAGAGCAGGTACGTTTTTTTTCATTCTTGCACACACATAATGACTATCTTTTGTCATTTATTGGCATATTGGAGTTAGCACTTCCATATGCCAATAAAATGTCCGCATATTCCGCATTGGTAAATTGAGCCATTTTAAACCACAACAAAGTCTTAACAAAACGTCTGATAATAACAAAAAGTGACAAACAACAAAAAAACTTAACAAAATCACTCTTTGTGCCTGTTTTACATAAGACAACCATAAAAATCCCATCTAGAAATAGAGAAATGAATCGACCAAAGCAGCCTCAGGAACTAAAAAAAAATATTTAAAAACAATCATGTTACGGTAAAAAAGTGTAATTTCATAACAAATCAGAAAAAAATATTTTGCAACAAGCGACCAACTAAATGTATGAGTTTTGTAAAAAAAAATGTCAAAACGCTGCTTTATTTTTTTATAAAAACAGCCATCTATGAAGGTTGTTTTTAACTGCATTAGTTATTATAGAAAACTAGCATTTTCCCGCGGCTTCGCCCATGTGGATCTCGTTTGTTTATGACTGTTTTTGAGGGTGAGTGGCGCGCGAGCCGCAAGCACCTCACGAGCGTTTGATGGCATGATGCAGCGTGGCACATTAATGGGTTCCATCTGGACAGACTTGAGATAAATCCTGCCCACTGATCATCTGGCAAGGTTGATCCCAACCTATTTCCGCTGCCCACAGAGATTGCATAATCAGTTTAGCAATAACAAAGATCGGCCAATCAAACCTAAAGTATCGAAGAACTTGCTAATATAGCTGAGAATTTCCTGTTTTGTGTGCTGTGTGTGGCAGTGTAGGGTTCAACAGTCAGGATTCTGAACGAGTCTGTTCGCATATTAAAGTTCACACCTAGAGTCTTTACAGATAAGTAATCCTTCTGGAAGTCTACATCGCCAAAGTATTGTTTGTCCTTATAGGTACATTGTCAAGAATCTTGTCACAGTTGGACGACCATTTATGTAGCTGAAATCCACCCAAAGACAACAACTATATGAACTCTTTTTGCATGGCAATTATGAACTCTTCTGACTGACTTGTTTCAAGGGTATCATCAACATAGCTATTGTTTCTGAGTACGGATGCTGCTGAAGGCAGTTGGGATTCATATCTTTGAGCAAGCTCAATGAGGCATCGGGTGGCCTGGTAAGATGATGTTTTTTGGCCAAAAGTGACTGTTTTTAATTGAATGCACTTGATTTCCTCACTGGACTGGTCTCTTCAATGTAGGATTAATAGAGACCCCTGTTTAGGATCGAGCATTATGAACCTAAACATCATTTTTATGTCAGTGATGAAAAAATATTTTCCCAACCGGAATGCTATCAAGATGTCAAATAGGTCTTTTTGAACTACCGGACCATTCATCAGGATATCATTCAAAGACACCTTTTTGTTTGTCTTCATTGACCTACCGAAGACTACTCTCAGTTTAGTCGTTTTGCTATCTTCTTTAAGTACCGGATGAATTCTTTGATAAAAAAAACAAAATATGGCGTATTTTAAATGTTGTATGGCGTCGTTTGATGATGAAAATCTTGACCAAACATGCAAATACTGCTTAAGGTTTCAAGACTTAGCAGGCCATAGAGACAAGAGACAAATGTTGCCAGTAATCATTACAATCTTATATGTATCTGACAGTCGACGTGTATGTAGGTTTAGTAATAGGCTCCCGTTACCTGTTACGGAACTTTAAACTTATGGTCATTTTGTTCAGAAAATATAGGTGCCTTCCATATAAGTCAGGGACGTGAAAAAAAAATGGTGTGCACCCCTCTTGGGTAAGTACCTATCATTGAATTGGTCTTTTTAAATAAAGTGGTGCTTTCTATCAACATATTTTTATCAGGTGAATTCCTTGCCTGCATTTGGGAAATCCCAAGCGAGACTTAATAGGTATATAATTTGAGTGTGCGTGTAACATCAGGTGAGTTGCAGTTAAACGCACATTTTTTTTTTCATTAAAAGAAGTTATAAAATAAGTTAAGTTTATTTTGAAAATATTATATATTTTATGATTTATGTAAATTTTAGGGATGCATCCGATACCGATACCGATACCGATATATCGGCGATACTTCGGGTTTGCCGATATATCGGTATCGGCGATATTTTTATGGCAGATTCAACGATACTTTTCAAATTTCGCGCTTTAAAAATGTAATGTAAACGCGCGTGTTGTCCCATCTATTTCGTTGCAAACGAGGCATCTGTCGCATCTGAGAGACTATTTTCCACCGCAGGTCTTATTCAAACAGACATGCGAAATCGCCTTTGCCTAGATCGTTTTTATGACTGTCTTTGAGGGTGCGCTCGCATGGGAATCGTTTTTATGAAATTTGTTTGATTTTTATGTTTTTATACGCAAAACTTAAGAATGCTTTTTTTTAAATAAAAATCTTATAAATGTTAATTTTGATTACTAAAACTATTAATTAATTGTGTTTTATTTATTCTACCTTCCTTTTTGAATTCAATAAGCGTATCGGTATCGGTATCGGTATCGCCGATATTTTTATAAGAGTATCGGTATCGGTATCGTATCGGCAAAAAGGCGTATCGATGCATCCCTAGTAAATTTGATATCCTAAAATGGATTACCTACGTGTCAACGTCCAATTAAGTTCCTTATTTAACCTTCTGTAACTAAGATGATAGTGTGACAGACTTAAACACCAAGGACATATTTTTCTGTCACTAAATTTCTGGTTGACTTATACAGAGCCGCTCAGTACTGCCCTTCATTGATCAGCCAAAGTAGCAGTGTGGGTTGCAGATACGGGGATACGAGCATTTAGCCACACCCTGGACACTTCATACAACGAGCCAGAAATAAAATAAAATGAAATGTCATAAAAAGGAAGGAGGGAACAAACAAAATGGCGGCGATCCTATACGTTCGACAACCTAACGGTAACCAACCTGCATCTATCTGGGTGACGAGAGGGTGAGGTCGCAATCTAGAGAGCGGCAGGGAGTGTCTATACTGTATGTTAGTACTAATATTATATACTTTGCTTAGGTACTTACCTATATAACGTCTGGAACTAAATCTAATTTTACTTCATTTTATAAATTATTATATTACTCGGTTACATGAATTTTCATTGTATAATCTTTTACTTTTTATTGTATAAAAATTATAAAATTAAAATGTAAAGGTAATTTACAGTTACAATAAGAACTATTAAGATTAATAAATGTAATTTAATTACTGTCTGAACTTAATGTTACGTATAGCTCAGTTGCTAGTGTTTATAAAGTAAACCCTTGACAACATCTCACCTGGTGGTAAGTGACGATGTTGCCGAAGATGAAAATGTATCAATGAACAATATTCAAACTAAATAAATCTCATTCAAATTATCATTATAAAAGGTAAAAGTAACTATGGTTAGGTATTAAATTACGTCTGACAGACACGAACTCAGCAGAATTGTAAATAAGTTAAGGAAAATCGTAAAAACTGTAATTGAAAAGAGTATTTATGCTCAAAAGCGAAAACACATTTATTTTCATATCAGCTCATATACGTCCCCACCGAGGGGCTCGAGCCTACCCTGAATTAGGGCGATCGGGCCTTAGTCGACCACGCGGGCCCAGTGCGGGTTGGTCGACTTCACACACAACCTGCGAGTTTCTTCGCAGGCGTGTGCAGGTTTCCTCACGATGTTTTCCTTCACCGTAGGAGCGTCGGATAAACGTATATATGAAATCTAAATTCGAAATCACATTGGTACGTAGCAGGTTCGAACCACGACCTCCCTTAAAGGAGACGGCGGCCCAAGCCATTACGCCACCGACGCTCTTAAAAAGCCAAACACACGGCAAAGTATATTTATTAGTACTATCATCATACAGTAGATATGGATACTCCCTGCCGCTCTCTAGATTCCGACCTCACCCCCTCGTCACCCAGATTGATACAGATTGGTTATAGTTTGGTTCTGTTGAACTTAGGTATTTCGCCGTGATTTTTTTTGCTCCGTCGTTATTTGTTTGTAGAAATGTCATTTCACGACCGTTGTATGCAGTGTCCGGGGTGTGCTCACGGTGCCAAAAAGAATATAAATACAGACTCCAAATTTTAAAAAGGAGAGCATAGTTTCCTACGATTCTACTGAAGATAAGAGGCGGTCCTCGAATCTTGATTAAACCTCCAAAGTTCATCATCAGACTTCGAAAAACGATCTATTGTTACCGATAATACGACTTCATACCAAATTTCAGCTCAATGGGACCCCTAGAAGTTGCTCTAAAACCGTTTGCAAAATATGACTAAAAACATTGCAAGTTAAATGCAAGCTTAATTACTTAATTAAAGTCACCTCACTCGTAGAGTGTTAGTGTCCCTAGTAACGAAATTATAACCTGACCAAAATAACATCCTGTCCTCCTGGACAGTATGTTGCATATGAGTTTATAAATGTGTACCCTGCAGGTTTGGTATTCGAGTGGTGTCAAACCTCCCCAGGCCAATTACCAGTCCCGTCAGCTCGCCTGCCTCCGTCCCACTTGATGTGAGCTGAGCAATTAGTTCGCCGGCTAACTTAATTACGAATCTGACGCAGGGAGGTATATACGTATATAGCAATTTGACAACCTGACTGTCTTTAGGTATCCTTCTAGTGTCAATTATCTAGCCGAAAGAAGTCCACTGCTGGACAAAGGCCCGCCCCAAAGGATTTCCACAACGACCGGTCATGCGCTGCCCTCGTCCAGTGGCTTCCCGTGACCCGATTGTCACTCCATCAAGTGGGAGGTCTGCCTACGCTACGTCTTCCGGTGCGCAATTGCCACTCGAGAACTTTACTACCCCAACGGCTATCTGTTCTACGTGTTATGTGCCCTGCCCACTGCCACTTAAGTTTAGCAATTCTGAAAGCTATGTCGGTTACTTTGGTTCTCCTACGGATCTCCTCGTTTCTGATTCGATCATGGAGCAAAACTCCGAGCATGTACTCCCCATTGCCCTTTGAGTGTCCTTGAGCCTTTTTATGAGGCCCATAGTAAGCGACCGTGTCTCTGTATGTCATCACTGGCAACACATACTGGTCAAAGCCCTTGGTCTTAAGACACTGTGGTATAAGGGACGTGAAATATAACGAAGCTTCCCGAACGTTTGCTCAGTTTCGCATTTAAGTCAATGTTATTAGCTCTAGAGATATTCTCATAAAGAATCTATACATCTACCCTTTATTATAGATTAAATAGTAGCCTTTACCGAGGTCACAGACCTTGGTAGATTTTCTGTGACCGATGTTACGCATGGCCTCCCTAACCTATATATTCATTTTGCAAACTAAAGTTTACGTCAACAATAGCTGAAAGCGATTGTCTCTCTATAATCACCGCTCAGCTAGCTTCGTAACTTAACACTGGCCTTCCCTCGTTAGCCATCCAAATAAAACTAATTCGTTTTAATCACCAAAGTACCTATGTGCGCACCCTAGTCGCTATACCTACATATAATTTTCCAGTCGTAATTTTCCAGACACGAACGCCGTTCATACTTGAGAGCGACTATTAGGCAGGTGTCCCACTATCCTCGGTCTGCTAGTCGCGTAATTTAGCTCCACTTAGCCCCCGCCGGCTTAAGCCGCGCCTGGCTGCTTTATCCTTCGTAGCTGTGAACATGCGAATTTTAAAACATTTTAGTGAACCATGCGAAGGATTAAACTGGTCGAATTGGTTTTGTTTACAGACTAGTTAGTAGATTTCATAATTCGTCGTATTCCATATTTGCCGCATTCCTTACTCGACATTGTCCTTAAGTCTACAACTTCATCATCATATCAGCCGAAGGACGTCCACTGCTGGACATAGGCCTCCCCCAAGGATTTCCACGACGACCGGTTCTGCGCTGCCCGCATCCATCGGCTTCCCGCAACCTTCACCAGGTCATCGGTCCACCGAGTGGAAGGCTTGCCTACACTACGTTTTCCGGTGCGTGGTCGCCACTCGAGAACTTTACTGCCCCAACGACCATCTGTTCTACGAGCAATGTGCCCAGCCCACTGCCACTGAAGTTTAGCAATTCTGAGAGCTATGTCGGTTACTTTGGTTCTCCTACGGATCTCCTCGTTTTTGATTCGATCACGCAGTGAAACTCCGAGCATAGCACGCTCCATTGCCCTTTGGGTAACCTTGAGCCTTCTTATGTGGCCCATAGTAAGCGATCATTTCTCAGTTCCGTATGTCATCACGGCGGCACTGCGGTATCTGGGACGTACAGATATTGCGAAGCTTCCCGAACGCTGTCCAGCCGAGTTGGATTCGACGATTGATCTCTTTTTCGAAGTTGGACCTACCCAACTGGACTGTGGAATAATATTACTTAAACACTTGCAAAACATTTTGCAATATTTAGACACACTGCAATCAAATGTGTCCGCCAAGTTCGAAAAGAAAAAGGCGTCACCGGCCGTGGGTTATATATATTACACAAACCATTTCGGGCTACTTTCGACTTACCTGTAACTTAAAATCAGTTTAACTTACACACTTGCGATTTTGTGTGTCTAGTAAGACCCCTTAGATCACCTTTTCTTCTCAAAATCTCAATTTTCATAAATATATCTTTTACCATTTCTGAGATATTGACGTCAAAAAAGTCGACACGTTTAATCTACTTAAGTGCAAATTAGCTTAACATATCCTTTCAAATTAAGAAATTAACAAGTTATGTGAAAGGCAGTTTATAATAATTGTTATAATAATTATAACTACTACTAACCATTTAAATCGAGGTGTTCTGTGCGGTGTGAACGACAAACACCTACATACAATTTAACTAAGCCTTCTTCTCAGGCAAGTGACATTGTATTTTATGAGAATAAAGTATCTTTAAACCCATAACTACTATTTTTATGACTGACTGACTGATTGACAGACTGATTATCAAACTTACGAGTATAGTCCACTTCCAGGTAACTTGGAAACTTGAAATTAGGCATCGATGTATACAAAGGAAAAATTCGAAAAAAGGCTAAGTGTAAGCCTAAAAAAAAAGTTTAAAAAAACTTAACACCGACTTCAAAATGAAATTCACTCAAAAGTATGAAATAATATTATTATACTTAAATACACAACATTAACCAACAATAACGAAATCAAAGGTGGGTACGAATTAAATTAGAGGCTTAAATATTTTTTTTAAGTCGGTGTCAGCAAACCATCGAATGTAAACCATTTAATACGTAAGTAACTGTGTGCTGGTACCGACCTCAAAAAAATTAAGCCCCTAATTTAATTCGTACCCGCCTTTGATTTCGTTATTCTTGGTTAATGTTGTGTATGTAAGTATAATAATATTATTTCATACTTTTGAGTGAATTTCATTTTGAAGTCGGTTTTAAGTATTTTTAAACTTTTTTTTCTTTATTTTTAATGGTAATGCTATGTATCTAGCAACGTTAAATCCAATCACCTATATAATAGGAATTATCAAATCATAATACATGTGTTTCATTAACAGATACAGAGTCCTGTGGCTTCCATCATCATCTCAGCAGCATGAAAGTTAAGGAGTTAAATCGTCCATCATCAGCTCATCTGAATAACCTGAAGGAATACAACTATCGGTCTATGCATACCTACGTATATATCGATGTATAACATTAAAAAGAATTTTCCTGCAACTCCTAACCATTAAGGAGTTGTACCTTCCTACATCAGCTTATCAACATGAGAATGTTACTAACTGACGCAAGTATTTTAATAGCCTTAGAAAACATATGAATCACTTTAATTAGTGCCTTTATAATTCAAATTTTTCATTATTTTTGAAGGGTTGCCCTCGATTTCCTTGGGATCCCATCATCAGATCCTGACTTGGTGACAATGGGACCCCCTCGGGAGTATACTCTTTCGAATGAAAAAAGAATTTTGAAAATCGGTCCACAATTGACGGAAAAATTGGTGAACAAACATTTAAAAAAAAACGTCAGGTTGCACTCCGGGAGTGCCGGCAGATGTGAAATCTTTAATATTATTAACGTTGTGCATTTTTGATATTTTGGAATGGTAAGGGAATAATTTTGCACGAATTGCTTTGATTATCAGTATGAAAGTACTATCATTTATGTGGTAGAATACAATATTTATTTATTGCGCTATCGTACACAAACATGACAATTTATACATATTACATTAAAAAGTTTATATCTCAGAAAAATCAACTCCATCCGTCTTACGAATTTTCGATCAGGTCACGTGTCCTGACGCGAGTTTAACATTTTTTACCCATTACAAAACAAGTGCACAACACCGCTAAAGAAGTTTTCACTACTCCATCCGTCTTACGAATTTTTTTGATCAGGTCACGTGTCCTGACGCGAGTTTAACATTTTTTACCCATTACAAAAAAAGTGCACAACGCCGCTAAAGAAGTTTTCACTTCAAAAAAACCTCCTCCTTTTTGAAGTCAGTAAAAATGGTAATAAAACTTGATTGTTGGTGAAATGAACCTATCTTGTAAAAAAATACAAAGATGCGCGTGTGCGTTTACGCGAGTCAAAATCCAGAACGCCGGGTGACCGAGTGGGGGTCGCAAGTTATGACGCCGCCGCTGTGCCGGTGCGTTCCAATTTTGAACAGGGTTGTACTCGCGCACTTAGGGGTTCCATAACACCATTACTCAGCAAAATGTTATATAGACAACTTCCAGGTAACTTATAAATTTGAAATTAGGCATCGACGTAAGTTATTGAACGTATACAAAGGAAAAATTCAAAAACGGAGAAGTGTGTTCTTTTTAAACGACTTCAAAAAAGGAGGTTTAAAAAGAAAAACCGGCCAAGTACGAGTCGGACTAGCGAAATATTTGTGTTCCGTACTACTACAACTTTTCGGTATAATTGGGTATGCTAAAAAAAATGTATTTTTTTTAATTTTTTTTCTGATGGTTTAGACTATTTTGAAAAACTAATTTGAATATTTCATTTTTTAAGCCTCTAGATATTTTTAAATATTTTTTTAAATTTTGAAACCTTGATGACGTCATCGGTTCACATTACTATGAAACGAACAGCCCTATTTCTATGACGATGAAATGAATAGGCCTTGACGTCAACTTCCCAAAGGTTTTTTGGCGGGATTTGTGGTAGACGCATTCGTAGTTTTATTTTGTTGTTTTTTCATTGCACCGGCACTAGCATTACAAATCCAACAGCTAAGGAAGCCTAAATACGTCAGACCTGGCTGTATGGTCTTAGTAACCTTTGCCTTTTCCGAAACGAAACTATCACAAAGCCAACAACGAAACGTCAAAGTCAAAATTTACTTGTCATCAAACATCATAATCTATGTATGGACAAGGCCTTCAGAGTTTAAATGTTTTTTAGAACCACAATAAAAATTGGACCTCTAATGAATATCTTACCCATTTAAGTATTTAATTTGAATGACGTTCTAATAATATTTGATTGTTTCAAACGTAGTTTTTGGTGGATGATAAATAAATAGTGCCTTTTTCAGTGCTCGACGAAAGCTCGTCCTCAAATGCAAGGTCCGTAATTGATATGACAAGTAAGAGTGCACGTTCCGTTCAGTGGTGAAATAAGGTTTTATTGTAAACTCGTGACGTCATAGGGGTCAAATGAAGGTTATTGTCCTTTTCCGATTTTTCAAGCGACTTCCAAAAAGGAGGAGGTTCTCAATTCGTCTGTATGTTTTTTTTTTTTTTTTTTTTTTTTTATGTTTGTTACCTCATAACTTTGGACTGGGTGAACCGATTTTTACGATTCTTTTTTTATTTGAAAGCTAGTGCTTTCCATGTGGTCCCATATAAATTTTATCAAAATCGGTGATGTACTTTATTAGAAAATTAACAAAAACCAAAAATAATAATGCAAAAATGTACTAATTAGTTGCGATGGAAGTCGGTTTTTTAACGTGTTTAGCGTTTTTTACGCAATCTTTTACTTTTTCGAGTGGAAAATGAAAAAATATGGCTTTAAATAAAAATATCTCGAAATGGTTTTTTTATTTTCATGGCTTATAAAAAATTTAGCATACCCAATTATTAAGACCACTTCCAGGTAACTTTTTTATTTAATTTAAAAAAATAAAAACTGGCTAAGTGCAAGTCGGGCTCCGTACTACTAAAAATATATTATAAATATGTCTATTACTTGAATAAAGAGAGGAAATTAATATTATCACTTTACAAAAAATAATGATTTCCCAAAAAAAACCTAAACGTGAAAAGGAAGAACATTTAATACAAAAAAATTACAGTGATTCAAAGTGAAATATTTATTTTAGACTTTTCCAAATAATAGAGAATGTACAACGATTTTCAGTTGCTTGAACGAAAATTTGTTATGTTCTGTGCTACTAACTTTATTGTAGCCGCAAAGCAATCAAAGCTTATTTTTTTTAAATTAACACCAATTTAGAATATATTGGACAGTGAACACTTGCCAAGTTACACCATTAGTAGCACAGAGCATAACAATTTTTCTTTTAAGCAACTGAAAACCGTTGTACATTCTCTATTAATTGGAAAAGTCTAAAATAAATATTTCTATTATTCCGTAGCTATGATTTAGGACCCACTGTGGAAATTGGTACCCACCCATTTATATCGCTGTATTTTTTTGTATCGAAATATGTCTTCCTTTATGTTTTTTTGCGATAATTGCACACCTACGACCATATAAAATTGCTACTGTACCACAAGATTTTTTTTTTAAATCTTATTCACCTAAAATGAACTGAACTCCCCAAGGAGAAAATATCTTCTCGCAAGAACGTCCAATATTTTTCAATTTGTATGGGAGGTACCTTTTTAGAGTTTTTCATTTATAGCACATTATAGTACCTGGGCAACCGAGCTTTGCTCAGGTCATAGAACACAGAGCCGTTTCAAAAATTTAAAAATACGCTACTTATTGCGCGGCATATTTCGTTTTGCGCCCGACTCCAGTGCAAAAATCTCTGAAAATAACGTTTTCCCAGAGATGGGATCTATCTAAATCGATTGTTAAATTTATTAAATTTGACTAGTTTTCTCGATTGCGTAAACTTTACAAAATACTTATCCTATCCGCTTATTTGGAGTGAAATAAAATAAAAACTTTTTTATAGCATATACGGTAAGTATATTTAAGAGCCAAATTTAACTCATTTAAAATATTGGGTGTCAATAAGTGTCCTTGATGATCAAAAGTTTAAAAACATCGTTAGAGCCATTTTGGAGGATACTTTTTTTGTATAGGAGGTACCCTTAATATTTTGAAAATAGAATAGGTACTAAAGATACCCATTGGCAAATAATTTAGAAAATATAATTATGTGCAGAGCTTCATCCAAATCAGTGCAACAGTTTCTTTAAAAAATTAGTGGATGAACAAAAATACATATGTACATAAATGCATACATAAATGTATACACAGATACACACACACAAACACACGTATAAAAAAACGAACTTGACCACGTTTTATTACAAACTTTATATTAACTTGCCGTGTTAGTGAGACTGTTGTCTGTTAGTTTGGGGCAAAGATTGGAAGCTAAATTAGAAACACTAGAGCTGAAATTTTGCATATACGTTAAGTTTACAGTGCGACAAGGATCTTTTGGCACGTGGCGGGAATCGGAACTAACGACGCCTTCTTGTAAAATGGCATTCATTGACAGATCGTTCAGTGTATTTTTTGCACACCCACGCCCTCCTGTCAATGTCACCTAAATGTCAAAAGATCCTTGTCGCACTGTAAAGAACAATGCATGGCCAACTGAGTGACATCATTGTAACTCCAATATGGCGATCTCCCAAAGATTTTTTTATGCACCCCCATGATATGGGTATCGAATGAAAGAGTTTGCTGAAAAGAATATAAAATCATTAACATTATTTTCAAATTAAAGCTTGTACAAAAAAGTGATTAGTCTTTTCGAAAATTCATCAAAATCTCGAATTCGTTTTTTCGGAAGACCACATATCCTTCTAAATCCTAAATTCAATAGCAGTTTTTCAATTATGTCAGCAAAATTGAGCCATAAAATTATCTTCCCAGTATATTACCATCGTCGTTAACATGCTTTATTATGCTTATAAACTTGGAAATCCCTAATATAAGTCGTTATAGCGTACCATTTACAACATGTGCCTGTGATTAAGCTATTCATAATGTAAATAAGCTTTAGGAACGAGATCTCATAAGGGCGACCCGCATAATTGACTCAGTCCATAAGTCGAGGCCTTGGCAGCTACAGGGTGTTTGCCGGCGAGCCCTGTTTGTTCCTGGGCCAAACATTGACACAAACGCCCACTTTATGCGCTAAAATCAACTAAGGCAGGGAACTTTGCTGACGAAGTCTTTTGCTGAAGCTAATCTTAAACGCATTAGACATAAGTGTATTTACTTAGATATTGATCTTTTCATTATGCCCGTGAAGGTCGCTTAAGAGACTTTCTGTTATGTCTAGGCTTAGATTTATCTACGGATCCCATCGAAGAGGATATTAAATTTTCACGGTTGGCTAATTGCAACCAAATTAAACCAATTTATAAAAAAAACTAGATTTTGTCCGTGACTTTGCACGCGGCTTTGCCCGTTGCCATAAATGAGTTTTTTTTTACTTCTTCAGGAACTGCATCGGACTATGCTATCGGAATACGGGAGAAGGGTCTGGGTGTATACCCTGCCCAATGCCTTAAACAAACTACCTAAAGACTGGGTCATGAATTATATACATGACTAAAACCCTAAACAAATAAAAACTAATCTAAAGAAATTACTTTTGCATGGTTCGGAGGTGCACCCCGTATTAGCGGATGTCGGGCAGCACCTAACTGGCTATAAACGCGCATTTTTATTATTATTGTTATTTTAGTGCTTAAGTTAACCCGTGTGTGTAGTGTGATCTATCAGGCGCACACAATCTTAATCTTTATCTTTAGCGTTCTGATGTTGTTTTTTTACATGTAACTCAAAAAATAAATAAACAGATTTAAATTTAATTTAATGTTCACGGGATAAAAAGTAGCGTATATCCGTTCCCGTGACACAGGCTACCTGCATGCCAAATTTCATCAAAATTGGTCTATGTGTTGAAGCGTGAAAAAGTAACAAACAAAAATATTTTTACATTTAACATATTAGTAAGGATTAATAAGGATGACTTGATGTTTTTCAATCGTATTATTTTCAGTTCAGTTAACTGTTTAGTTAACTGCCTATTTTTTATTCCTATTATTAAGTGTTCTACATTTTTCATTACTACCCGAATACGTGTTCGTTTTTGGTTTATTTGTGACCTCTTTATTGAACAAAAAAATGTTATATTAGTTTGTGAACTTAAATAAGACAAAACATAATTTCTTATTTAAACTTATTTTTGGCGTAGTAGCTAGACATTTTCGTTTAAAAGAAAAAGTCCAACGTTTATCTCTACACCATTAATAAAAAACTTTTGACATTCTCTTCTGAATAATCATAAAATCGCCATCAAAGTGCTTTAACTTCTGAATAAGTGAACTGCAGTTTACCTTAAAGATATCTCTGTAAAAACTTCGCTGTAAGTTTGGGCGACCCAGTTGCGACGTCTAGATGAAAAAGGGGGTATGGTAGGGGGAGAGGCGGTGTTTCTTGTAGAAAATCAGCCTTTTCTGGGAGTAAACAGGGCTCTTACGGAGTGCACGACGCGCCGGGCGCCGGAAGTGCACTTTGCAACACTTTGCATGCCGTGCCTCTTCGTATCGACCGAGATCCGATTCGAGTGTAGGTAATGTAAGACGACGTGAAACGTAAAAGTTACGTAAAGTCCCGTCCAAAAGTTAGTTTGGTTGAAGCCAAACTTAACTTTATTAGATCTTCTAAGTTTTCGGACCATTATGCGCAACGCTTGTTTCATGTGAGAAACTAGTCTGGATAAATTCATTCGTAATGCCTTTTACGTAAGTAGTACATGAAAACTTACAGAGATGTTCTAATCGTTTTATGAGCTACGAAAACTAGTCTAGTGTGAATCGGACTCGCGAACCGAGGGTTCCGCACCACCAACACCACACCTCTTCACACGAGTACAACTATGATACCTATTCATTTCAATCAAAAGACTTCAAAGAGAGTGACAGAAAAATGCATTACTTTTTTTAATCAGTGCGGCATTCTTATTGCGGGCACAACTCACACTTAACCTGTATTATTTTTTGTTTTACTTTAAGATTTGTACTATAATTGCACCAAGATTGAAGCTTGTTGTATTACTGTTTTACGATATCAAAACCAAATCTTAATTTTTTTTAATGAAAATATAACTGTTCATTTTTATTATTAAGTCAAAGAGAGTGACCGAAAAATGCTTCTTTTTCAGTCAGTGCGGCGTCCTTGTGAGCACAACTCACACTTAGCTTGTATTATTTTTTGTTTTACTTCAAGATTTGTACTATAATGGCACCATAATTTAAGACAGCGTTCACTTCTGCAAGTGCCATTTGCTCGTACTAACTACAGGAAAAACTCTTTCGTATCACGAGTATACTCAAACTTATAATGGGGTTTCTACTGATAACTATTTTGACCTCTTTTGCTTCAGCGTCACAACAGTCCGAAGGTTGCTGGCTTCTGAATTCTTTAATATTAATGAAACCGCCTTTTAAAGATGTAGTTTTACATACCTACCTAATTAAATGGATGTTCTCCGTTTCTTTTTTTATTCTCTTTTTTTATACTTTTTAATGTACATATGTGTTAGCTCCTAACTGTGTACATATCGGCGGTGAATTATATATAGCACTGTATTTATTTATAAGTTTTACATACTATCAATATTTAGCTGTTAGTCTTCCTAAAATAAATAAATAATAAAAGGTAAGAAGAATTATTAATTATCCTTAATAATTCTTCTTACTTTATATTTTTATTTGTAGTGATTCCGCCCCATAGTGACACATACTTATTCTGTGTCAGTTTCAGTTGGCTACCAATATTACGGCTTAAAAGATACAGCTTTTTAAAGATATGACAGACAGACGGACGTGTATGCTTAATGATAGGGTCCCGTCACCTTTTGGTATTAAAATTGTATTTTTTTACATCGAAATCTAAAAAAAGTGAATTTAAGTAGGTACTTATTGTCCAGTAGGCAGGCATTCCTCAAATAATCCGTATTTTTCCACGACAAACAATGACAAGTATTTGCGTAACCCATCTAACCAAGCCTTAATCAAACAAATGCGAAACACTCGTAAACCAAATTCAAGCAAACATTCTTTATTCTATCTCGTTCTTCCGGAGCCCTACCTGTCTATTTAATCAAATGCTTTTTCTGCGCGACGCGACGGTGGTTCGTACTGGGTGCGCCCGCAAGGAAAATTGTGTTTTCGCACTTCGTGTTTATGCCCCAAATACATTTTGTTTCATAAAAATTGTGTTACGCACCTAACCTTTTTGATACATTATGTCTAAAATGCATGTAATTTCTGCAGAATAGTAGATTGTTAACCGAGGGTAGAAAGTGACCCATTTTATCCGAGATATTTCTGGCGCTCGAGAGAAGTGACAGCGCCAATAGTTCGAGGGTGAAATGGGTAGTTCATCCGAGTTAAACACTCTACTTCTAATTTTGACTGTAAAGAAAATTTAGTTTTTCTACTCCAATTTAGCAATTTGCTTAATACATAACCTCAGATCATATTACAAAAGTATTCATTCCTACGAGTCGTTTTACAATGATCATTTCAAAACGAAACAACTGTACTACAATAAAACTTTTTAAATATTTAAATGCTTCAAAAATTTAATATATGACTATTAGAAAATTTCGATATATTTTATTTATTTCATGGTCGTAGAAAAAGTATTGTATGGCACTGCACGCAAATAGCCATTGTAACACTCGTGATGTCTATTATGCCTGCACTCAGCTTCGCTTCGTGGCACAAACTAGCACTCATGTTACAATTGACTAGCAGTGGCATAAATAACTATTACTATCCAACCTCCAACATTTTTTCCAATGGCCACTTGCCACGGCCGATTAGATTGTACGTAATCGAGTTGGTCACGACGTGCATCTAGATGGACATTCCGAAACATGAAAAAAAGGTGTCATGCCATGATAATGGCAATAAGGCGAGCAGCAGAATAGAGGAATGATTTTAAATGTTGATCTTCAGTAATTGTAAAAAAAATTGACCAACTGTAAAATTATTTTAATATCAACATATAGATCGTAATAAACACGTCTAAAACTAAATGCCCGTTAATAAAAACATAATTTATTATAAAGTCATGAAAACAACAATCTACAAAATGTGTAGGTATCTCAAGATTTCAACAAAGATAAAACGTAATCGTAGTTTAATTGCTTGCAAAGTCTGCTCCAAGTTCGTGAAGGAAAATCTCAAATTTCCTTGGGTACACATATTACACATTTATCGTACATATGTGTACCTAACATGTCGTTGTACACATGTTCATTTTGTATTTGAAAAGGAACTCGCGGTCTTATTATGTAGCTCGCTAATGAGATTAAAATTCGATTACACGGCTTTACGGAATTATATCCGCCGCGGAATTATATCTGCGCCATTGTTACACCCTCATCACGATGTTTTATGAGAATTCACATATTATTCGGTAGAATTATCGCAAGCCCTTTACATCATCTGACCTGATTGTAACCTAACTAAGAATTGACTATCTCAACTCCATGTCAGATCATAATAGTGCTGATAAAACAAAATTTTGGCGGCAAGACTTATTATGGTAGCTAGGGTTTCTCAGTATTTGCCGTATGTGGTGGCACCTTAGCTTACTCGACAAGCCAAATACAGTGAAAGTTTGAAGTCCAGACTTTTGCAATAGCAGCGAACTTGATGTGTACTCTTGTGACGAGCCTGAGACGAGCGTTTTCGGTTAAATTCTTTTGGTCTGAGGCACTCGCCTAGAGTGTCATTCTCTGCTCCATTTCTTGTCGTGCGAGGGTTAACAAAAACAAAGACATATGACTGTCATTGTTTCGTATGTGCCTTCTTAAATACACACAGAGGTCAGGCGTGTCGTAAAAAGTCCACAACGTAACCCGAGCATAGTATACTAGTATAGCATGACCCAAGCGACTCGGTAATGAGGAGAATGTCCCTCATATGTAACATTAACGCGAACTCTGAAATGGGCTACTTAACATGCCCATTACGCCGGCCGCTAAGTATATTGGATCGTTAGTTGAGTGAGCTTGGAATCATAAGTAGAACTTTGATGGTTTACAGCCTAACTTGTAACCAAAATATTTAAGCTATTAAAGTTTACTTTTGATCTTGTTAGATGCTGCGCTGGTTGTAGCTTAGCTCTTTTCTCGTAAATAGGTCGATGCCCTTAGTCAGTTTTACAATAGATAGGTTTTTAGGCACACTCCGGACATTTCGTACAACGTTCGTGAAATGACATTTCTAAAAACAAGTGACGGAGCATAAAAAATCACGAGAACCAAACTATAACCAATCTGTATCAACCTTGGTGACGAGGGGGTGAGGTCGGAATCTAGAGAGCAGCAGGGAGTGTCCTTACTGTATGTTAGTACAAATATATTTTTAACATTTAATATATTATATTTAAACATTTCAATGGTGTTTAGTTGCTAGTTAAGTTAACTATTAAGATATTCTATCACTGTTTGTTATCCGAATAAAATAAAATGAAATGAAACGAAACGAAACAAAACGATACAAAATAAAATAAAATATTTAATTTACTTTAGGTTAATTATCTGAAGTATTTAGGTATGCAGTATTATCTGGCTATAGATGTGTAATGTGTACTCGTTGACATTACTCGGTCTTATCATTATGGACTTTTGTAATGAATTCTCTAATTTTCAACCGACTTCTAAATAGGAGGAGGTTCTGAATTCGACTGTATGTGTTTATTGTGTGTGTTTGTTACGCGATATCTTCGCAGATTGTTTATCGATTTCTATGATTACATTTATATATATATATATATATGCTTGCTAGTTGGTCCCGTATTTTTATTATATCAGCTCATATACGTCCCCACCGAGGGGCTCGAGCCTACCCTGAATCAGGGTGATTAGGCCTTAGTCGACCACGCGGGCCTAGTGCGGGTTGGTCGACTTCACACACAACCTTCGAGTTTCTTTGCAGGCCTGTGCAGGTTTCCTCACGATGTTTTCCTTCACCGTTAAAGCAATCGGTAATGATATGTACGTAAGTTTTTGAAAAACTCATTGGTACATTGACCGTCCAGATTTGAACCCGGTACCTCTGGTTAGATGGACCGAGTCCTTACCAGTTGAGCCACCGACGCTTTTATAAATGTTATCAAAATTGGTGTAGTATTTTTTTTTACAGAATTTACAAAAACCGAAAAAATAACGCTACGATTTTTTAACTTGTTTACCGTTTCATCTTTTTATTTTCACCTTTTCATTAATTTCTAAGAAACCCCCTGTCGTTTTGTTTATCGGGAATTTTCCTCAGTCACGGAGAAATCAAGGAATTCCGGCTCACTAAATACTCATATCTTTCGTCGCAGTCCCATTCCATCGCAAGTTTATTGCAAAATGTCTTGGGTAAGTGATGAAAACATTATTGTCCAGATTAGGATTTCAAAGAGGACTTTCCTCCAATTTTGTTCAACCAAACTGTAATATCATATTACACAGAGTGTAGAATATGTTCTGGAAACTTAAAGAGGGGCCTCTACTCATGGAACTGAGAAACTTAAGAGGGGGTCCACATTTTATATGATTTATTTGAGCTATCCTTAATCTATTTATAATGCTTAAAAAATTTTAGGATCACTGTCTGACTGACCCTAGCCAAAATACGGTTGTCCATAATTTTCTCGATAAAAAAATCACGATATTACCTTATTACACTTATTATTATTATTATTATTATTATTATCATTTATTTTTCAGATAACAACGATCCAGAACTTGTTGTCAATTCAAATATTGTGTACTCACATAAAAAATCGTTTAAGCTTAAGTTTTAAACCTTTGAATGTGACCGAGGGATATTCCTATCTTTTTTTTTCTTTGCGGCGCCCGCTCTGTTTTCTAAGCGAGATAGCGATTTAAAAGTTTCACGAGAGTAAGGAGCACATTTTGATTTGTGCGCCCTTTTAAGGAATCCATGCGACATAATTTGTATTTTTATAAGTTCTAAAAGAAGTCAATCAGCCGTTAATGTTCAATTTTTTGTTGCTCATTCAGTATGGGGAAAGTTTTTCAGCTTTTTTACACTATAGAAAAATGAGAGTTGTGTAGAAATGTACGTTACTGCAAAAATATTACATCAATTGTATTCGAAAAATACCAACCAGTAACAGAAAAGATAGAATAGTTTTTTAAAAATTTTGTCTGTCTGTTTTTACGCGCATCACGTAAAAACGTATGTCTCGGAATAAAATAACATATAAACAAAATCTGGAACTTGTGCGAGATATGAAACCAGCAAGAAAAACCCTTGGGTACATTACAAAGTTAGGATATTTTAGAGGTCCATTATAACTGGACGTGCACAAATCTGAAGTGTGGAACCATGCCGAAGATGAAAGCGGGCTTACCAAGGTTCGCTAATGCGATAGAACTTCGCATCCTATCTTTAGCGCAGGACCGGTCGTCGTGAAAATCCGTGGGGGAGGCCTTTGTCCAGCAGTGAATCTTATCTTTAAGCCGGAACATAACTTCATGCTGTAAACATCGATGTTTTGGCGGCAAGAGTAAGATAATAATATAATGGGAGGTATCTTGAAGAAATTGCTTTGACCAATAAGACTGCCCAAATTGTATCACTATAGTACCTACATAAGTTTTTATTATATTGTGTTTATCATCATCATCATCATCATATCAGCCGAAAATCGTCCACTGCTAGACAAAGGCCTCCCCCAAGGATTTCCACGACGACCGGTCCTGCGCTGCCCGCATCCATCGGCTTCCCGCGACCTTCACCAGGTCGTCGGTCCAACGCGTGGGAGGTCTGCCTATTTATTTATTTATCTATTTTATCTCTACGCTTGTGTTTATCATATTATTATATTTTTTTATAGTTTATGTTATTATAATGTTTATTTTTAAATAGTGTGTGCATTATAGAGTATTTGTATTATCTTATCCTGTGATGGTAACCAGCCAGGCGAGCTTAAAAAACGCCCTACCACCATCCAAACCGAATCTAACAAAGTATGATTCTCCAGGAATCGAAAACTCAACCTCCTGATGTCAAGCGAGTAGACTAACCACAACATCACTTAACCGGTTACGTTACCAACTAAATAACATATAGGGTCTTTATGAAATACCTGAAATAATAAAAGTGGGGTGAGCTCCTGAAACCAAACGACTTCAAGGAACCTAAACTGAATTCACAAAAAAGACCTGCCCAGGGCCTTTCCACTTAAAATATTTTTTTTTGTATGAGAAAATGTAGGTAATTTACAGGTTCATCGATAGTTGGAGCCACAAGCCATTGTGATATGGGCGAGTTCGAAACTAGTCATAAATTTCGGGTGGTTTGCACTACAAATTAGAAGAGAGCGGCATTTTTTTTTCTTATCTGTGGTCAAGTCAAAATTTATTTTGCAAATTTAGTACAGGTATAGTAGATAAATTTATTTAGTTAAAGGGGCTAAACCCCTCTTTATAGTACACTAGCTGTTTCCCGCGGCTTCACCCGCGTGGAGAACGTTTCTATGACTTTTCTAGGGTGCGCAGTGCACAAGCCGCAAGCAAATCGCGAGCGTGGATAAAAGTAGCCTATGTGTTAATCCAGGTCCTAATCTGTGTACGTAAATTTCAGCCAGATCCGTTCAGCAGTTTTTGCGTGAAAGAGTAGGTAACAAACATACATCCATACATTCTTACAAACTTTCGCGTTTATAATATTAGTAGGATAGTGGGATTACTAAAGCGGCCAGCAAAAACACATGCGTAAGTGCATCAATGTCTAGTTGTGGCCAAGGCTTGTATAGTACTTATCTCAAATAATGCGCGAAAATAAAAACTTATATAATTACTTTTCAAAATCAATGGCGAACAACGAACAACAATAATTTTTCAAACGCCAGAGTGTTCATTTGTTTTTTTTTTTCAATAAACAGCATTCTATTTGCAAGTCAGTTCGACATTTAAATAAAACCTTTGATAAGTTACCTCCTTAATTGCCATGTTTTGGAGTAAAATATAGTTCCATTTTTAAATTACACGACAGATATGAGTGTACATAGTAATTTATTTGTCCGCTAAACACGACAGATACGGATTTTCATACATTTTTTGCCGGCCGCTGCTCACATGTATTTGGATAGTAGAGCAATTTTGATTTATCTCAAAGAAGGTTGTCAAAATAATGCTCAAATTTCCAAGCATGTTTGAGAAAACTTATTTTCAGGTATTTCAGATGAACACTATTTAAACCGTGATTACGCCGTGGAACATTTTTACAGTGCAGTTGAAATGTCCGCGACAATGAGTAATGACATCCCAAGAGTCAGAGCTGAGCAAAAAGTGGTTTTCGATAAAGTAGTGAAAAGCGTGGATCTATATCTCCGATAAACGATCTTCGTTGGTGCACCGGGAGGCACCGGAAAACATTGTTCATGGCATACTTCAGACGGAAATCAGGTGACAAGGGAAGATCGCTATCGCTTGCGTCTTTAGGGATCCACTACACTGCTTCCTGGCGGTATAAGGTCTCATACCTCGTTCAAGATTCTCATCGATTTAGACATCATTATAAGTTGTGTGTGTGGTGTCACGTAACAAAGATAGATAGATACGAGTGTATAAACCGTTTATTCACCGACCAAGCACCAAAAATAATAGGTAATTAATAGGTGAGTAACAATCTTAGGTAACAAAAAAAATGTAGGTTACACTCATATAACTAATTTGTAGCTACTTACTAATAAATACAATAAAATGCGATTAAATACAAATGAAATATGCAGAAATTAAGTGCCAGGCCAGTGAAAAGGTCCTGGCTTAGCATATATTATAAGTGAATATGTACCCATAATGCTGATATTCTGCCAGGGCCGTCACCAGTGTGCGTACTGCGACGGCATATAAACAACAGTAACATTACTCATAATAAATAACAGTGACTATGTCGGGGTGGCCTTAGAACTGTTGTCTAATACTTTGGGGTAAGTGCACTATGGCGCACAAGAAAGCTGTAAAAGGTGTGAACCATTCTCTAGGACATCCGGACGGATAATTGTGAGATGGTTGGTTCAATTCTCTTTAGCGGTTATTTAAGCAGATGTTGCCGGTGGTGTTGCGGGGCACCAGGGCTGATGAGGTGAACGCCTGCCTTCAGGCGCTCTGTACTAAAATTGCGCCTAAAGAAAAATCTTCGGGTCCAACTTAGTGACAATTCTCACGATCAAGATTTTTCAGACTTTCTACTAAAGATGGGAAAGAGGTGATTACCAAACTCCAATGGACTAGTACAACTGCCACAGTCTCTGTGGAAGTTTCACCGTCCGTTGACGAACTAATTTACAGCGTGTACGGTCAATTTGGTCAAATAGCGCAACAAGAAATCGTACGGGCGTGTGAGTGGGCAATATTCACCGCTAAAAATAAACTGGCGGCGGCTTTAAAATGATCGCATCCTTAGCGAGATCGTGGGAGACGAGATCGTAATAGATCCAACAACCTAAACTAGGAACCCTTATGGTTTCGCCATGTGCGTATGTCCATCCGTCCGCCTGTTCGTCGGTATGTCACAGCTGTTTCACTCAAAGAAAACCAATTCATTTCCGAGAGTGCGCGCAAGAACTTCACGACCTCATTCCCCTGGCTCCATTCCACCGACGTTCAACGAGACGTAGGAAGGGGTTGCACCCCTTTATCGTTGATGTTCCACCTTTTCGCTCAAAGCGTTACGCTTCCTCATTTATTATGCGTACAGCGAAGTAGTGGAACTCCTTGCCTGCGTCAGTGTTTCCCGTTTCCTATAATTTGAAGATCTTCAAGGCAAGAGTGAATAGGCATTATTTGAGTTTGCGTTAACCATCCTCGACTGCACCATCACTATTCATCACTTACCATCAGGTGAGTTGCAGTAAAACGCACTCAAATTTTCAATTAAAAGAAAATAATAAAAAAGACACAGCTAAAAAGCTAAAATTTGGTATGGTGGTTGGTTGGTTTTGTTTATTTTAGTTGATTGGATCCCGAAAACCATCTAATGAAAGTTATAAATATATATAAATTAATAAGCGTCTGTCTCACAATGAAAATCAACGACTTTTTTTTCTGGTTAGGATCTCAAATGACTAATGTTTACATGTTTTTTTTAAATATAATTTTCATAATTTGTTATTTATTTATTTACTTTCAACTTACAGTTTCCCAAAACATTCTTCATATTCTTAAATATTTGTTATGTATATAACATAAAAAGTACCCACAATTACTATGATCCAATATTTTAATTTACACTGTAATTTTATCGACACTACAATAGAACCCGTTTTACACACTGATTATTTAATCACACTAAGCACGCTTCCGTAGATGTTCTTTTGGAGATAGCTGGAGCAAAAGAGAGCTCTGACGCTGTGCAGTTGCCTTTTATATCCTCGTACTTTTTTCTTGTCTCACTCGTTTATTTTACTGGCCTGAGTTGAAGTAATTTTGGCACGCGATATTTTGTCGTCGCGACTGCAGCGCCACCGTTGAAATTATAAAAGCGGGTATCAAACTGTCTCGGCGACAACATCCGGCCGTCCTGCATACGAACTTGTCCTCGAGTCTCGTTGTGGTCTGATGCAGGAGCTGCGAACGTTGAAAAGTTATTGAATACATACTTTTATCATATATGTGAATGAATGACTCAGAACCGTTTTGGAGTAAATATTCATATCAAAATGCATCTGAAGTGCTAGGTTTAATGCTCACTATTCCATCGACGGCCAGCGAGCTACGGTTTGAACTAGGTAATGTTCAAGATTACCCTAGTTGTGTATCACCGTATGGCACTGTAACGGCGTTCACCATGGATTCCCGTTACACGTTGCCTGTACCTACACTTCATCTACATCCTGATCGTTTGAAGCGAATGCATTAGACCAAATAAGTAAATGTATATTCATTTCTAGGAGTGTGGGAATATAAAAAAGCATTTTTTTTAAACTTCTGTTGAAAAATAAATGTAAATAGTTAATGAACAAATGGTTTTTTTTACATTACCCTTGCGTTTGACAACATCCGCTACTCCTCAATGCGAATCCATGGCTTCATGTTTTCTGCGCACGCAATGCCATCGTAGCGCTTTGAAGTTCTCTCAGCTCCTCTCATATCCGCTACTCTGTACCTATCATGACCTAAAACTTCAGTGATCTGAAAAGGCCCCTTATACAACGGCATGAGTTTGGTACTGTTGCCATCGTTCGAATGACTTGGTATTTTTAAAACTACCAAGTCACCGACACTGTAGACGGGAGCCTCTTTACGCTTAGCGTCAAACAGAGTTTTTTGTTTCTCAGCGTCTTTCTTGATATTCTCATCCACTGCCTTTCTTAACGCCGTCACATCAACAAAATGCTCTACATTGTCATCATGATTAGCTCGAATAATATACCAAACACATTTTTTTGGTACCAACCAACGCCTACCATAATCAGTTCTCTTATAAACCTTGTTTCCTAACAACTCGTACTCCTTAAATATTTGTTTGTTAGCATCGGCCTCGCCTGACATTAATATGTCACGAATACTACAAATACTGGGTTCCTGTAACTGAACTGCCAACAACCAATCTCCTTCAGTTATATTCATTACTTCATTAACAGGATCCGAATTGTTCTCATTTACAACTGGGTTGCGGCTTAGAGCGTCTACATGCTGCATTTGCGAACCAGCTTTGTGAACTATATCAAATGTGAATTCTTGTGTCTTTAATACCCATCTACTTATTTTGTTTATTATTTCTTGTTTGCTTAAGGCATGACGGACTGCATTACAGTCTGTAGTAATTTTAAATTTTGTCCCTAATAAATAATGCCTAAACTTGTCCAAACCTACTACAATAGCCAAAAGCTCCAGCTCAAACGAATGATATTTCTTTTCGTCATTGGTAGTTTGTCGGCTATAAAAATGAACTGGTTTTTCTCCGTCTTCCGTAGACTGGACTAATATGCAACCTAAACCGTCACGACTTGCATCAGTATACAGATTAACGGGTAGTTTTGGATCAAATATTTTAAGTACAGCGTTGTCAATTAAAGCCTTTTTAACATCAGCTACAGCTTGTTCCTGTCGTGAGCCCCATCGCCAGACCACACCTTTTCTTAAAAGACTCGTTAGTGGTTGGCATAACAATGCACAATTTTTGATGAATTTCCTAAAATAATTTATTAATCCTAAAAACTGTCTCAATTGATGGACTGTTTTTGGTGTAGGAAATTCAGAAATTGCTTTGAGCTTTCTAGAGCTCGGACGAACGCCCTGTTCTGAAATTTCATATCCAAGGAATGAGATCCCTTTTTGAAAGAAAGAACACTTTTCCAAGTTGATAGTTAAACCATTGGTCTGGAATAAATCTAACACAGTCTCTAGACAAGCTATGTTCTCTTCTATCGTTTCTGTGGCAATGAGTAAGTCATCCATGTAGCACACTACTTTTCCAAATCGTAGATTCCCCAAAACAGTATTCATCAACCGCTGGAAAACAGCAGGGCCATTACATAAGCCAAAAGGCATCCTCAGGTATTCAAAATGGCCATCTGGTGTGATGAATGCAGTTTTGTGTACATCTTCTGTTTTAATACAAATCTGGTGATATCCACTCTTTAAATCCAGTGACGTGAAATATTTACAGCCCTGCAGCCTATCAATGAGATCTTCAATCATTGGCATGGGGTACTTCTCTTTAACAGTTATTTTATTGAGCTGCCTATAGTCAACACATAGGCGCTTTGCACCAGACGACTTATCCACTAAGAGCGCCGGACTGGCATAAGGTGAGTTACTGTGACGAATTATACCATTCTTTAATAATTCCTCAGTCATTTCACGTGTTACGGCTCTTTCTGATTCGGACATTCTATATGGTCTTTGGCACACTGGCTTTTTGGATATTAACTCGATCTCTAGTTCAACACAACTAGTTTTTCCCAAACTGGAAAGATCTTCGGAAATACACTGAGGGTATTTTTCAAAAATTTTCTTCAAAATGGATTCATGCTCCCGGAATGATTTGTTTACAGATTGAGAGTCAATTTTAAGTACATTGAGAGCTTCCATGGGTTGAAAGGATAAAAGGTTTCCTACACGGACATACATTATACTCCTATCCTCAGTAAAATTCCTTCCTATTAAAATTTCACAGCCAGACAATTCTTCAATTATGTACAATGTGATCACTAATGCTACGTTATCAACTTTCATTTTTATTGCCACAGCTTCGGTCACTTGAATCCCAGAATTATTTGTAAATCCTACTAAGTTAATAGGAACATTCAGACGAAAAGGTTTCAGTCCGTATTGTTTTACTAGACCTGTTGTTATCAACGAACAGTCACTACCCATGTCAAAAAATGCCTTACATTCGATATCATTTATGAACACTGTCTTATAAAATTTTTGTTTGGAATTTGTCTCATTTATCATTTTTACCTCTACGTCCTTCTCGACTTTTGGTTTAGACTTTGATTTGCAAGCTGCCTCCAAATGACCCAGTTTATTACAAGCGTTGCAACGAACACTATCTTTTACGACACAGTTGTTCTTTTTATGCCCCACTTCCCCACATCGGTAACATGACACTTTAGTGTTTTGCACGACAATAGAAGATTCCTCTTTGCCACGATTATCAGATTTATTATCAGGCCCCAACTGTATTTGTCGCGAAGGGTGTTTAGGTAAACTATAGTTCCTATGCAATGTACTTTGTTTTTCAGGTATAGTGAACGTTTTACTATGCAAAAACGAAGCCAAATCTTCGCAGTATTTGAAGTTACCAGCTTCGGCTGCTATACTGATATTAGGATCCCCGATTGATCCAACAATTACAGAGATTATGTCTTGTTCCTTGAACCCTAATTGCAACTGATCTATTTTTCCTTTTTGTTGAAAATAGAATTCATACAAAGACTGATTAGGCACTGGCTTTGCATCTACTAACTGTTTAAGTAAATTAAACATGTTCCGTTTTATTTGGAAGGTATCGCATAAAACATCCCGCCATTGCTGCCATTTCCACGTGGTCCATCTTGTTTCATTTTTTTGCAAAGAATCTAGCCATGTTTTTGCAGTATTACGTAATTTTTGTAACGCCTGGTACTTAATCATACTATCTGACCAACCAAAAGCACGTGAGTTAGCGTCGACTACATTAATCCACATATCTACAGAATCAACTAACGGATCGAATTCAGGAATCACTGATGATAACACGGCATTTTGACTCACGGTTGGCGATCCTCTACGGCGTCGCCGCTTATTTCTCGAACGACGCTCCCGTTCACTGCTGCTGCTTGAGCTCGTCGAAGACGATGAGGTCGTGGACGTTGACCTTTTCGACCTTCTAGACATCTTTCTTTTCCGGTTTCGTGGCATCTCTGCAAGCGTAGTACACGTATCCCACTTCTGATAACATAAAAAGTACCCACAATTACTATGATCCAATATTTTAATTTACACTGTAATTTTATCGACACTACAATAGAACCCGTTTTACACACTGATTATTTAATCACACTAAGCACGCTTCCGTAGATGTTCTTTTGGAGATAGCTGGAGCAAAAGAGAGCTCTGACGCTGTGCAGTTGCCTTTTATATCCTCGTACTTTTTTCTTGTCTCACTCGTTTATTTTACTGGCCTGAGTTGAAGTAATTTTGGCACGCGATATTTTGTCGTCGCGACTGCAGCGCCACCGTTGAAATTATAAAAGCGGGTATCAAACTGTCTCGGCGACAACATATACAGTCTTAGATTAGTGGAAATCTTCCCTATGTGATCATCAAATGCTCGTATGTCAACATGTTGAGTTATCTACGCGGACGATGCCGCGGGCAACAGTTAGTGACTAAATAAAAGCTTTTAAGAGGCTTCAATCTTCATTAACGGCATTGAAAGGGAAGCTTAAGAACTTGCATTTTTTGTGAGGGTCTCGCTTCTCTACGTTTGTAATTAGGGTAGGTTTCGAATATTGTTTTCAGTGAAAACGTGAAATTAATATCAAACACAATTTACCCTGCTTGTTTCATACCTATTTAATTTAATTAAAATGAGTCAGTCCTGTTATTAAATTAACTTACGTTTGACTTTATTAAGATAGATTGGTAGATTACTTTTAATAGTAAAAGCTGTTGGAAGTATTTTTATTAAATCATCATCTACGAATCACATCAGCTCATATATACGTCCCCACCGAGGGGCTCGAGCCTATCCTGAATTAAGGCGATCGGGCCTTAGTCGACCACGCGGGCCCAGTGCGGGTTGTCAATTGCACACACAACATTCGAGTTTCTTCGCAGATGTGTGCAGGTTTCCTCACGATGTTTTCCTTCACCGTAAGAGCGTCGGATAAACACATTGGTACGTGGCAGGACTCGAACCACGACCTCCCGGATAGGAGGTAGCGGCCCTTGCCATTGCGCCACCGACGCTACAAATACAGGGCTATTATTAGTAAGTAATTTGACATCAAAACTTGGTTCAAATTGACTTAAAAATAATTGTATAGTAAAAATGGGCAAATGCGAGTTCACTGAGGGTTCCGTACCACCAAACCTCTCCACGCAAAATAAACAATAATGCCCAGTTTTAATTTCAAATCAATAAAATTATCTCGAGTGACAGAAAAATGCTATTTTGAAGGTTCTGATGTCAACAAAGAACCCTTATAGTTTCGCCATGTCTGTCTGTCCGCCCCTCTGTCCGCGGCTTAGATCAGAGATTTTTAGTACTAAAAATCTGTAATTTGGCATGGGTATACATATTTATCACTTTATTACGCCGATAAACTGGTACAATAAAATCTTGAAAAAAATTTTTGATGTGTAACATCTTTGCTCTCGCTTTCCTGCAATTTGTGAGAGTGATTTCGTGAAATGGGACGGAAATGTGTAACATGGGACGGAAATGTGTAACATGGGACGGAAATGTGTAACAGGAAGTCGCGTTTTTTCAGGCTTTAAAAGCGCGGAAAAGGCAAAGGTATCTATGACCATACAGCCTAGTCTGCCGTATCTTTGCCGTCCTTTTTTCAGGCTTTAAAAGCGCGGAAAAGGCAAAGGTATCTATGACCATACAGCCTAGTCTGCCGTATCTTTGCCGTCCTTTTATCTTTTTTACAAAATGTTCTATTACCAACTGCAAAAATAATTTTGTTTTTAAAGAATACATTTTTTTTTTACGAAAAGACTACGGAGCCCTACTTTGCGCGAGTCCGACTCCGAATTGCACTTTTTTATTTTATTATGTTTGCACTCCTTATCGCGAATACCTACAACTCACGCTTGACTGGATTTTATTATTTGTTTAATACTATTAATGATATCCAGACTCACGCTTGTATTATTATTTTTATGACATCGACAGAGCGAAAACAAAAAACCTAATAAAACAAATTTATCAATTTTTCCTTTTTTTTATTTTAATTATTTGTTGGTAAATCCCCAAAATAACACATACTATTCTGTGAAAATTTCACCTGGCTACCTATTACGATTCAAAAGATACGCCTTATAAAAGTGAGACAGACATACAGACAGACGGACAGAGGGACAGCGTAGGATTAGTAATAGGAACCCGTTACCTGGTACGGAACCCTGAAAATATGTGTACACAGTACGTTACCTACTTACGTTATACGTTTAAATATTAGCCGGGTGATATATACTCACTTACTATGCTGGTTCAGCGAACCAAATAGGATCTTGGCGGAGGCCACCAACACACGCAACTTTCTTCTTTACTAAACCACTTGGTACCAATATAGAAGCTGGGTGACTGCTAATCATTTGAGTTACTTTTTATCTTCTGTCGAATATATTTTGTTTCAAAAATGTTTGAAATACATAGGAGTGACGTCATAGTTTACAGCGTCATTTATGTGTGATTTTGAGTAATTAAGGATTGAAATCTTGAAGAAAAACACACCAATAAAGGTATTTTAAAAATCTCTGGAAAAAAATCCTTCATTTCATTTTTTTATTTTTTACTAAAATTGGTAAGTGAGGGTAAGTGATACAAATATCAACGAGTAGATACAACAATCGTTGAAAAAATGTTCTTCTATACATCTAACGTCACGGTCAATTCTCCAACTGCAAATGTAGGTTTGTAATAGAAAAGAAATGTTATCTGATTGGATTACAACTCACATTTACAATTTTCGGTTATTTTCCTTGACTCGTGCTGTGAGACCTAGCTTCTTGCCAAATTTCATGTTTCTATATTGCTACCTGTTTACCTATCCTGTAGATTTTGATTAACTCGCAAGTATCAAAATATGTGCAAGAAATGGCCGTATCTTTTTATTGCGCTGACATAGAAGTTTTATTTTCTTACAGCTCAAAGGGACTGCAGACCTTAGTGTTTAATATTATTATTTAATTTGATATATCTACGCGTTCCTTAGAAAAAATGTGTGTGTGTCAGCTCCGACGCACGACTGGAGTTTACTACTTAAGTACGATTGTCTAAACAGGCACAAAACAGGGCTTGACTTTGGTTTTAAGTTTACTCTGCATAGTTTTTTATAACTGATGATTCTAATTTCTGGCCTCTTTTCATAGCTGATGTGTCAGGTGTTTTAGCTCCCATGATCGCAGCTACTAATAATCCATCTGGTGTTTGGCAGCGACTAACCTCATATGCTTTGGACGCGGTTATACGAGCATATCGTAGGTCATACCATAAAGGGCTCTTACTTTGGTTTCGAGTTGATTTTTCAATTAAACCAAGAGCATTTTTTTAAGTTTCTCTTGTAATGTTTATAGTAATTTGTTAACATCATTCTTTATATCATCACTCGCTTGAATAAGGAAATGATGAATTGAAAATTGTCAAACATCACTGTGTTTAAAGTCGTTCTGATACTTTAACAGTTCACAATTCATAATTTTCTCCTTTTTTTGTTTCTTGAAGAAACCCGTGGAAAAGGTCTGTGCTGGTTTCATGATGTGAAGCTGTTTTTTTGCAAATTTGATCTACAGTGACGTATTTCATAGTAGTTCCTACTCTCGAGAGGGTGGGTTTTTCCAGTAATATTCAACCTCGGTGCAGGAAGGTTCTTCACTGCGACGATGGGTCCACATTAAAAATGCCACTGCATGCTTACAACCACCAGTTGAAGCTGCATAGTCCAAGCACTGGCAACTGACGATTTCATCTTAAGTCTCGTCTACCACCATAGTGACTTTGTATGAAGTAGCCCTCACTTTGTGCTCAGGGCAGATCTTGCAATTGAGTGTGCAAAGTCCTGATCCATGACGTAGTTGCACGTACCCAATAGCATCGTCACCATATCATTCTCGTGCAGCCCAGAAAATGCAAACTAATTACTTAATGTAAACAAAATGTATTCTTTATTACCTAAAAAACTACTACTTCGCTTCGCTAGTTTCTATAACTGCCTCCAAGGGCTCGCGAGCGTGGAAAACAGTAGTTTACATGTTAATCCAGATCCTAATCCTATCTACCTACCAAATTTCAGCCACATCCGCTTAGTAGATTTTGCGTTAAAGAGAAGGTTTGTAAGAATGTATGTTTCCATACATTCTTACAAACCTTCGCGTTTATAATATTTGTAGGATTGCAAAGAATAAAGGGGTTGAAACATTTTTAAATTTTTGGTTTACATTGGTAGGCTACATGTTAATCCAAACATCAGATACGTTCAGTAGTTTTGCGTGAAAGAGTAACAAACATCCATACACATACAAACGTTCGCATTTATAATATTAGTAAGGATTTCGATTTCTATGCCTATCAGTTATCTGACTTACTTTTTATAAACTCTCAAAAACGAGATTTTGTTGTAAAAACGAATGAAAATAATTCATTCACATTCGTCAAACTATATGACTTCATAATTTTGCATTGCCGTGCCGTTGACGTACATAATAATTAGGTTTGAGTTTTAGATAAATAAATAAAATAAAAAAATGTTATAGAAAACCAAATGAGAAAGTTTTTCTAATTGACAGAAGTCGGACTATTTAGTGAGTGTTATTTCATAATATATTGTTAACGCAGTCAACTGGATGTGACCACATTTGTTATTTAGACGAAGGGATTTGTCATGAGAAATTACGTAAAGCCTCTCAACGTATTTAATCCGCCCTATTCCAACTCTTCAATAAATCTTCCCGAAAACCAGTCCAGTGAGATTTACAGCCGCCTTTTGGGGTTCGAGTGTTTGGATTGCTAGTTACGAATAGGATGAGAGATTTAGATGTTCATATCAAATTATCCTCTGATTAAACCTTGGAATTATTTTCTTTATAGTTAAATTTCAAACAAGTTTACAGGTAGGAGGGATTTATGAAGCCCACCTTGCAACTGACTGAACTACATTGACTCTAGTTGCGGGGTACGGGTGGGTGTTCAAGTCGCACGCACCCTATCCCATGTTCGTACGCGAGCATCGATGTGACCCCAGTGATACAAAGCACATTTCCGCTTTGTGCAGTTGGTTACCCTCCCAAAAACCTTGAGTCATTGTTAAGTCCCTTCTGCAGTATTCGATATGCCGCAGGGTAGACCTCTTCCACACCTTGGACACTTCATACAACAGGCCAGAAATGACATTTCAAAAACGAATGACGGAACAAACAAAATGGCGGCGAAATCTTATACGTCGACAGCCAAACTCTCTGTATCAATCTGGGTGACGAGGGGGTGAGGTCGCAATCTAGAGAGCGGCAGGGAGTGTCCATACTGTATGTTAGTACTATGGGGTGACTTTTAATTAGTTCTTGATAGCAAAGGATATTAATGTACTCGTGATTACAAACAACTTTCCCAAAGAAACTATATGTAAAATATGAAAAAAAAATTTGGGTCCTCGATACGTATTATGTTATCAAATCGGCAAAAATGTATCGAGGACCCAATTTTTTTTTCCTGATTTAACATATAGTTTCTTTGGGAAAGTTGTTTGTAATCACGAGTACATTCATATCCTTTGCTATCAAGAACTAATTAAAAGTCACCCTATATATGTATACTCTGGTTTTAACATTCTATTGGTTCCAGCAGACATCTCCCATCTGAATCTGTTTGCGCATTCTGCCAATTAGTTGGCTTGTCTTTAGCTTTTTGCAGTTGGGTCCAAAGAGTAGCTCAAACTTACATACGATATACGGAAAATAGAGAGTAGTCAATCTTTCATGTATGACAGCAGCGCCCCTAGCGGACCGCTCCCAAACTATTACAGAAATATGCTGGTTTTGAACTCGCGCACTCCGGATTGTTATGACTTGAGCCCTAACCGTTCGGCTATGTATTAGATGATCTTAGTTGCGAAATTTTTGACTAGTTGCGAACTCGCGGAATGGCTTGTGACGCCAACTGTCGATGAATCTGTAAACAGCAGTTTTTCATACAAAGAAAAAATGTTCGGAGTGAAAAGACCCTGGTTGGGACAGGAGGGGTCTGTTGTCCTATCTGATATTGCCCTTTACTATGCTCAGACTTTCCCGACTTAGTGATATATAGTGTGCGGGTTCTTTTGCGATTCTTATCTTCTAGAAACATGTTCAGTTCCCCTATAACTTTTGCCACCAGTTCATGTCACTTTGGTGACGGTGGCTGATATTGCATGCTAAGGATCCGTTCCTATGAATCTTAAGCAGACACTTTCTGTTTCCAGCACGTCTGCCCTTTCATTTCCAACTTTTCTTGATTTCCAGAAACCACGCTAAGTAGTGTGAATGTCATCTGAACAGCCAGTTTGTTCAGGCATTCATCATCATATCAGCTCATATACGTCCCCACCGAGGGGCTTGAGCCTAACCTGAATTAGGGCGATCGGGCCTTAGTCGACTAAGGCATTAAGGCGACTCAATCCGAGCAGGTTGATCCGTGATAAAATAATATCGAACGTAACACTGTTCATTTTAATTTCAAAATATTGCGGGCTTCCCATTTCTAAATTTATACATGTTTTTAGGGTACCGTGCACCCAACGGGACCCTATTAATAAAGCTTCCGCTGTCTGTGCGTCTGTCCGTCTATCAGCAGGCTGTATTTTATGAACCGTTATAGGTAGACATTTGAAACTTTCACAGAATATGTATTTCTGTAGCCGCTTTAACAACAAATATAAAAAAAAATCAAAAAGTAAAAAAAATAAGGGGGTCGTCATACAAAAAACGTGTTTCTTGATGAAGCTCTATCGTATCGTAAAAACGGTAATACATACAAGCGTAAAACTTGATGTGATTATATTACTAACTAGCTGATTCCCGCGGCTTCACCTGCGTGGACCACATTTCTATGACTTTTCGAGGGTGCGCAGTGCGCGAGCCGCAAGCGGCTCGCGAGCGTGGTAAAAAGTAGCCTATGTCTTAACCCAGGTCCTAATCTGTCTACCTACAAAATTTCAGCCAAATCCGTTCAGTAGTTTTTGCGGGAAAGCGTAACAGACAGACAGAGTTACTTTCACATTTATAATATTAGTAGGGATACTGAAGTAAACATCAAATAATAAAAATCGGCCAAGTGTGAGTCGTACTCGCGCCAAGGAGTCTAAACTGAATGATAAAAAATCATATTTTTGTCGCTTGCGTTGATATCTTTTGTTTATATTGTGAATAGGTATCATTGTCACTATACTACAATAATTGTGTGGAGAGGTGTAGTGGTACGGAACTCTTGGAGTACTTGTTCGACTCGCATTTGGCCGGTTTTTAGTACTTTTCTTCACTTTCAAATAAGTTAATTAAAAATAAGTTCAAGTAACATAGAAGATGTTTAAATCGCCGATTTTTGTGTGTTTGTTTCATGCTACATAAACTGTTTATTTCCGAGAATTTTTACAAATAATGCCAAACACAGGGTGGGTCTATGGAACATTTTTTTTACATCAAAAGTGGTATAATATTTTTGTTATTGTATTCAATTAAATATATTTTGCTCGCTGCTTTGCCCGCGTGGACATCATTTTTATGACTGTCTTTGAGGGTGGCTGGTGAGCGAGCCGCAAGTGGCTCGCAAGCGTGGACATGAGTTTTCTTCGGATCTCTCAGGAACTATATCTGACTATTCTGATTGGCAGTCTATGACAAACCCCCCTTCCTCACACCCCCGACCACTTCCATACAAAAAAATCACTTCATTTCATATTGATTCGTTGCGACGCCGAAGCGTGGAAATTAGTTTTCCCCAAATCCCTATAGGAACGATGTTAGGATATGCTAATTAGTAAATTATGTAATTTCCTATACCACCTCAACCATCACTGTGCAAAAAATCACAACAATCCATTGTTCCGTTGTGATGTTAAAGAAATTAACCAAAAAAAGAGTATTTTTAGTTTCCTCAGGAACTGCATCGGAAATTAAGGGTTCCTGCAAGAATGGAAAACAATTGTATCTTTAGAATGGCTCAAAGTAACAACATTAAACCTTAACATTGAGATGTGGTGTTTTGACCATAATTACATAGTTGGGTATTCTTTATCCCAGAAAACTAAATAGGTCCCGTAGAAAATTAGATCATATTATCGATTTAAAATATCGTACTTTTAAATGAATTTCTTTTAAATATTTTTCAGCATACGCTACTTTACACAACTCTAACACTGGAACTATGCCACGTAGCGATATGTTTCATAGACTAATAGATAGGTATTTTTTTAAGATTTCAATCCTGTATTTTTTTTAATTTAAAACGCATAAGTCAAGTTGTGCATCTTTTAACAAGAGGCACAGATATGGGAACTCTTCTGACGGCTACTATTTGCGTGTGGCAGTTGCTCTCCGCCTGGGCTGCAATGTCTGTGAACCTCATCAATGTATTTGCGAATCCAGGGTGGAGGCAATTGGCCATCACGCACTGAGTTGCGGTCGTTGTTTGTGCAGATTTCCACGTCACCATGCCCTTAATGACCTCACTCGGAGGGCACTGGTCTCGGCCAGATGGAATATTATTCCATACTTGATGCAGCCGCCGGGCTTTAGTCGATCTGATAGCAAAAACAGGTGCCATGGCAGAGAGGAGAGTGCCTTCTTTGGGATGCCACGTGCGTCAGCACTTTTTGTGCCTCAGACCTCAAGCGTCCGTCTTGGAGGAAAATGAAAATTAATTAATTGAAAATGCATTATTTTTAAGATATAACCTATTTAAAGTCAGAGTTACAAGTTTTTATACTCTCAAACCCGAGTGGTGCGCGAGCCGCAATCGGCTGAAATCCTTACTATATTATAAATGTGAAAATGTGTTTGTTTATTTGTTACCTATTCACACTTCAACATTTCTACCAATCTTGAAAATTTGGCATGCAGGTAGCCTGTGTCACTGGTAAGGAAATAGTCTACTTTTTATCTCTTGAAATTAGCATAGCCCGATGCAGTTCCTGAGGAAACTAAAACAATACTCTTTTTTTCGTTAATTTCTTTAAAATCGCAACGGAAAAATGGATTGGTGTGATTTTTAGCACAGAGATGGTATATGAGGTAGAAAATGATATAATTCACTATTAAGTACATTCTGACATACTTCCCAAAGGGATTTGGGGAAAACTGTTTTCTATGCTCGCGCACGTCGGCGGCGTCGCAACGGAGCAACGGATTAGTCATTTTTTTATAGAATTTATTGAGGCGGTAGGATTTGACAGACTGCTAATCAGAATAGCCCGATATAGTTCCTGAGGTACCTGAAGAAAACTCATGTCCACGCTTGCGAGCCCTTTGCGACTCGCGCACCACTCACCCTCAAAAAGAGTCGTAAAAGCTATGTCCACGCGGGCGAAGCCGAAGGCAAAAGCTAGTTTAAAATATAAGTATTAGTAAGGATTAGTGCAAGAATATTATATTTTATTTATTTTACGTAGCATTTTAATAATTTGAATTAAATATTGTGATTTGACCCTTTTTATGTCCTCTTTTCACTCTTTGAATAGCCTCGATAAAGTCTCTGCCTCAACCTGTCTCCAGGAGTAGTCCAGTGCCTCTTCTAGGTATATATAGTTCTTACTAATCATCGAATATGATAATTTTTAACAGGGCTGTGTCTCTCTCCTGTATCTACATTAGTTCAAAGAGAATAACCGTACAAATTACATAAAAGATTTGAATTTTTTACCTGGTAAAGAAACAACCAAAACCCCAGGCCTTTCATTTGCAAATGGAGACGGAAAACGGAAACGACTTAATGTCACTCCATCATTCACCCCTTATACAAATTGACAAGGGAATGTTAATGGGAAATTCTACGAAACTGATTTGTTTTTGAAAACTGTGGCTTTACGAAAGTACTCATCCCAAATTTACTGAAACAGTGATGGCAATAAAAACTCGCCAAGTGTGAGTCGACCTCGCGCACTGAGGGTTCCGTGCTACCACACAATTGTGTTGTGTAATTTTATTATATCAGCTCATATACGTCCCCACCGAGGGGCTCCAGCCTACCCTGAATCAGGGCGATTAGGCCTTAGTTCGACCACGCGGGCCCAGTGCGGGTTGGTCGACTTCACACACAACCTTCGAGTTTCTTCGCAGGCGTGTGCAGGTTTCCTCACGATGTTTTCCTTCACCGTTAAAGCCATCGGTAATTATATGTACGTAAGTTTTTGAAAAACTCATTGGTACATTGGCCGTCCAGATTTGAACCCGGTACCTCTGGTTAGATGGACCGAGTCATTACCGGTTGAGCCACCGACGCTCTACGTTGTGTAATACCAAAGTTTTACATTGGTACTAACATACAGTATGGACACTCCCTGCCGCTCTGTAGTTTGCGACCTCACCCCCTTGTGACCTATATTGATACAGATTGGTTCTCGAACGTATATTTCGCCTTCATTTTGTTTGCTCCATCATTTGTTTTTAGAAATATCATTTTACGACCGTTGTACTCGTATGCAGTGTCCGGGGTGTGGTAATACTAAAAACAAGTCGGATTAAAAAACAAACTTAGCTTTGTAGAGTTGAAATTTAAAGCGTCTGTGACTCAACGGCAACGACTCGGTCATCCTAACCAAAGGTCCCGGGTTCAAATCTGGACGGCCAATGTACGAATGAGTTTTTTGAAACTTACGTACATATACTTACCTTAACGGTGATGGCGACAGCAATTCCAGATGTGTATGAAGGTCGCGTTCCGTAGATGTAAATCTAAATGTCCTACACGTGACCGTGGGTGATGCTAAGTGCAACACCAGGCAACCGCCCGCCGTCTATCTCTTGGATAGCGCGGTTAATTGTGCCACACGATAATAGAGAGACTTGAAAATTTTCTTCTATACATCGTTATAAGTGTCGGTCAATTATCCTACCGCAAATGTAAGCAAAAAAAATTTTTGTTTGTAATGTGAATAGGTATAATTGTCATAGTTGTGTCACACCCTGGACACTTTATAGAACGGGCCAGAAATTACATTTCAAACAACGAATCACGGACCAAACAAAATGGCGGCGAAATCCTATACGTTCGACAACAATCGGGGGTGAGGTCGCAATCTAGAGAGCGGCAGGAGTGTCCATACTGTATGTTAGTACTAATATATATACTTTGATATAGGTAAATCAAGATAAGGTAAGACACTGGTAGTGCGATTCCGATCCATACGCATACGGCATAAGAACGGTGCAAAGTCCAAAGTGTCTTACTTGATGTGCTGGCCTCTGTACAAAGAACGCGGTTATAGTAAATATATTTTGTTGGTAAGGGAAAAGATTGCTTTCTGTATTAAGTTTCAATTGTGACATTTCAACAAGACTGTCAACAAAGAAAGCATGGTTGCAGGTCTAATGTACTCGTATGTATGTTTGTTTTTTATTCCACGATATCTTCTAAACGGCTAGGTGGCTTTTAGAGCGCGAGGTATCGTTACATTCTTCATGATGCTATGAGTGCCATAGGATACATCATTTCACCCGACTTCCAAAAAGAGTTGGTTGTGTGGAGACGAGTAGGAATATGAAACCCTCAGAGCGCGAATCCGACTCGCACTTAACCGGTTTTTATGTGTTATAACTACAAATTAACGATTTTTTTTATTCACAATTGGTAAACCTTTGACAACATCTCACCTGGTGGTAAGTGACGATGTTGCCGAAGATGGAAGCGGGCTTACCAAGATTCCCCAACGCAATGGGGAACTGGCTATCTTATCTTCATGCCGGAACACACCAATGATATCAACATTGATATTTGGCGGCAAGACTAAGATAATATGGTGGTAGCTAGCCAGGCGGGCTTAGAAAATGCCCTACCACCAACCAAACCGAGTCTTACAATTGACCCCGCCGGGAATCGAACCCGCGACCTCCTGTGTAAAGCCAGTGAACTTTGCTTCTGAGCTACGGAAGCGGTTTTTAGATTTTAGAACTTTTAGGTTTCCGTACCTCAAAAGGTAAAACAGAACCATTATAGGATCACTCGTGTATATATTTGTCCGTTCGTCCATCCGTCTGTCACAGCAAATTTGTTTCCTTTACTTTTGCGACATTACTTCTTTTCAAATTTCATGATTCTATGTTAACCGGTAGTACCTAACCCTTTAAAGTTTTGATTTATTTGTGTGTGTCAAAATATCGCCAATTTTTTTGATTGTGGTGGCTTAGACGCTTGATCTTTTACAGCTCCACTTAATGTTCCTCCTTAAACCTCCTGTGTTTCTGAGAAAAGAAGTCTTGACAGCCAGTAAAAACGGACAACAAAGTGATCTTATGTATGAGGTTTCCTTTTTACCTTTGAGGTACGGAACCCGAAAACGATTTTTCTATATTTTGATATGATTTTCGTAAATATCTAAAGCAGCTGTTCTGGATTGCAGCAAAAATTCACCTCTTATATTTCCGGGTGAAAATAATTGACGGTGTACATACGGGCAGCTCCGAAACGAAATAAAACGAACAAGGTTCGTTTGTGTAATTGCATAGAGTTTTTCTCTGTATCTCTCTCTCTCTCTCTCTCTTGGACTAAAAGTTTTAAATCTATTTTGGTCACGTAATTTTAATCTTATTAGTAGTTTATGCAACTGTACAGGTCTTAAAACATGAGTGTGTCGTTATAGAATCACACAAGTGTTTTAAGACCTCATTGCAACAGTTGCATACATTATTTTATCTACATACATATTATAAGTACTCTAAGATGGGTTCAGAAGCCGTAAGAAAATAACCTGCATTGCTACTAGTGCTACCTTTACAATATCTATAGACTATAGATATTAAAATGATGCAATAAAAAATTAATTTGAACAAATACAGAAACAAATTATTTATTGTAATAGTTGTAATTGACATTTACATTGGAACAATGGTATATATTTAATGGTCCTGCAGGCGTAGCATGAGGTCCTTTTTGTCTACCCACTAATGTCAAATGTAGACTTCGAAGCGCGACAAAACGGTTGTATCTCGAAACTGAGCATGGCCCTCGCGAGATAAGACTGGCCTCGCTCTCATTTGTCATTTGTAGAGAGTGTGTAGAGATTTTTATAACGTGCCGAGCATGAACGCACCGAAATAGCCTTATTTTGACGTTTGGTTGAAGACATATATGTCGGCACCCCCTTGAGGTGTCGACAAACTTCTAGCGACTGTTTATATTTTTTTTGTGTTTTATTATCAAATAACAAATTAGGTACTTCCTTTTTCTTTTATTTTCCTTTGCTTTAGTTTCAGAAACTTGCACGAAAACCAACGGAGCCAGACAGTCTTTACTAAAGTTTTCACAATAGATAGATAAATTGATTATTTAACGTCACCACAAAATGGCACCTATAAAATATTTGCCATTGAATTCCCATTGTGTTAGAGAATCTTGGTAAGCCCGCTTCGATCTTCGGTATCATCGTCACTTACCATCAGGTGAGATGATGCCAAGGGCTTACCACCGGGAGTGCCGACAGAAGTGAGAACTTTTTACAGTTTTATAAGTTTTGGCCCTGCGAGTGTTCCTGGTACGGTGTCACTTACATTAAGTTTTCAATTCAAAAAGAAAAAAACTTAGAAATCTTAATTTTACTTACTCGTTTTATGAACTAAATGAGCTTAAAATGTGTAACATAAAGCTAATTACTTCTGTACAAACAGGTGCTGTTCTGACATTAAATGGGTCGCCTTGCTGCCCGAGAACTCTGATCATTCATAATAGGGATGACAACAGCATCAGAAATAAATTATGATCTCTTGATCACTAAATTGCCCACCTACTTAAACTTCGGAAAACCTTACTCGTTTTGTTTACCATCAAGTCTTCGATTTTTAACTCACTAAAATCACCAAATGAGTACATAAGTGACGCTGCTAAACTATGCTGTCACGCCTAGGTATTTCAAACATTTTTAGAACAAAATGTCGTTTTTGACTGATAAAAAGTAACTCAGATGACTGGCATTCGTCATCCATATTCAGTATTCTTTGCTCTGACTAGATGCAATGAATACTGAATATTTGCTACAACGCTGGTTTTCTATGAAGGCATAGGTACGCAAAGAGTGTGTGGGATAGCGAGCAATCTTAATTTGTAAAATTTTCGAAAAACCTAAAAACTTACACGGCAAGTAGGTACAAGCTTTAATTTGAAACTAATTTGATTTTTTCGTATACTTTCTCAGCATTCAATTGATACCCATATCGTGGGGGGTGCATATTAAAATAACTGGTCCGCCATCTTTGAGAGTCCGCCATATTGGATTTAGAATGAAGTCAGTTAGCTAACCATGCACTGCGCTCCAATGCAAAATGTCAGCTCAATCAGAAACCGGGAAGTGGTTCTGATTTAGCTTCCAAGATTTGTCCCAAACTAACTAACTAACACGTAAAGTTAATATAAAGCTTGTAAAATACATAGTTGTTCGTTTGCTGAATTAGCTGCACCTTTGACGGCTCGCGTCAAACACTCCGTCAAAAGGGCCGCCGTGAGTTCAATTGTGCCGCCCGCCGCGCCGCTGAGTTGTCGACTGAGTTGTCGGCGCCGCCATTGAACTCAGGGCGGCCCCTTTGACCATTCAAGGTGCATCTAATTCAGCGAACAAACTATACCTACTCCTCGTCACAGATCTGGGTCACCCCATGCCAGCCCGAGGTCCGGTGTCAATACGCTGCCCGGCGAGTGACGCGAACAAATTGACATGTCCGCCCCAGTCGACTGTAAGTGCGTGGTAAGCACCTCTTTTAAATCTAGAACACGGACCGTTATCGTTGGTGGATACAGGTGAGAAAACGTTGACAATCAAAGCAAAATAATCGTGTGGGGCTGTGTCCGGGGCACACTGCTGTTGGTTTAACGTGACAGGTCTAGTTTGACGTCCCTGCGCTGCTTTTTTTGAGTCAAACCTCGCGTTTTTGATACTTGGTTGCTATGGAGCCGCGGTTTTTTTTTTTGGTACTTGGTTGCTATGGAGAAAATAAATTGTTTCGCCATTTCCGTTAATTCCGTTACGTTAATTAAATACATACATCTATCAAGTACGATATCTCCATACAAATAAAAATCGGCCAAGTGAGAGTCTCGCGCAAAGTAGGGTTCCGAAATGTTTTCAAAAAATTAATGTTTATTTTAAAAAACAAAATTATATTCACAGTTTGTAATAGAAAATTTTGTATGGAAAATCTATGAACTTATGACAAATTCAACTACACATCTTTCTTAAGTTGGTCGACTATTACTACTAAACTAAGAAAGCCTACTTAGCCGTGATAGTTTTCCTTTTAAATGAACACAAAATAGCACTTTAAAGCCTAATATTTCGTAAACCGATTCCTGAATCAAAAAATGGTTTTATCAAACCCTCAGTTATTTTCAAACCCTATTTAATGATACCCCAGAAGATAGGTTACATAAACAAAAAAAACTACCCTCTCTTTAAATGTACGATAAAAAGTTTTTTTTTTTTTCAAGATTTAATTGTATAACTTTGTCGGCGTGATTAATATGTCCTCTTATATGTAGCATATATCTGTGCATAACCCTGCCAAATTACAGCTTTCTAGTATTAATAGTCTCTGAGCTTAGCCGCGGTCACACAGACAGACAGAAACGGCAAAACTACAAGGGTTCCTTGTTGACTTCAGGTTTTAAAAATCGGTACAAAGTCCAAATTGTCTAGCTTGATTTGCTAGCCTCTGTACATTGAAAATGAACTCAGGCAAAATCAAAGAAGTTTAATGGCCACTACAATAGTTATTTTAGTTACTTTAAATGTTACTTTTGCGTGTCGGCGGCGTAACGGCTACGGCCGGTACCTCCTGTCCGGGAGGTCGTGGTTCGAATTCTGCCACGTTTCACTCGGGAGCCGGGTCGTTCCTTTCCCTCTAATATGGTTGATGGAAGCAATGGCTGACTCTCGCGTTATACTCGTGATCGGGTGCTGTCCGTGTGAACTGTCTTGTCAAAGGTATCAATGACATTCAAAGATTTTTATTTATAACTTTTCGTGTCATTTTGTTTTCATGTTCTAATGACATAATCTGGTTTATTTTAAGGATTGAATTTTGACGTTACTAACTAATTATTGTTTATTTATTGATTTTTCACAAATGAAATGTTATAGTAACGTACTGGGTTACATCCAAATCGTTAAATCCGTTTCTATAAAAAAAATTAAGTATTTTTTTTAATATGGCGGCGTCCCTAAAAATGAAGATAGTGGAAATTTGAAAGTAAAACGGCTGCAGATATATATATATAATATTGCCCTAATCAAATCCATAACTAAGTCAATGCCCTAACCCAAATTTCACCCAAATCCGTTTAGTAGTTTGGAAATGGAGCACCGGACGGACACACAATCCAAGACTTTGTCGCACACACACACATTTTATACTTTTTTTGTTTTTTAGACTATCAGCACAGAATAATAAAGAGTACTAGCGTACTATCAGTGCAAGACAGTCGAACTCCATCAAAATCTCAACTTCGATTTTTTTACCATCACTATAGGTCCCTTCTTCACTCATTCACCTTCCATTTTATATGTTTACCTACCCTAAAAACTATTTATTACACACATTTTATTCCTTGTGTTCATAAACATAACTAACTTGTATAATCATGTTGAATTTCAGCTTTATAGCTTTAACTGAGACATGGTCGCTTACTTGGGCTTCAAAAGAAGGCTCAATGTCACCCAAAGGGCAATGGAGCGAGCTATGTTCGGAATTTCCCTAATCGATTGAATCAGAAATGAGGAGATCCGTAGGAGAACCAAAGTAAGCGACATAGCTCACAGTATCGCTAAACTTAAGTGGCAATGGGTGGGCACATAGGTCGTTCTGGAAATCCTTAGGGTAAGCCTTTGCCAGCAGTGGAAGTCTTTTCGCCACTTATGTAGCGCAGTCCAGTGGCCAATCATAGGACGTTCCGGCTTGCTAACAATGGTTTTCAGGATGCCGTTTTTGCTAATTGCTTTGCATCAGGGACGCGACTCTTTTGCGCACAATCGCATGGAAGCAGTCGATGCGAGCTGCTGCAAACATCCCTGACGCCAAAAAAGATAAATAATAAATAAATAAAAAACCAATCATTGTTTTTGTACTTGATAATAGAATTTTAATTTTAATTTTTTATTTATTATTCACAATTGGTAAGCCCTTGGCATCATCTCACTTGATAGTAAGTGACAATGATGTCGAAGATGGAAACGGGCTTACCAGAATTCCCCAACGCAATGGGGAAACTGGCTATCTTATTTTCAAGTATGACATTATAGAACAAGAACTGATGTTTGGCGGCAAGACTTAGATAAGATAGTGGTAGCTAGCCATGCGGGCTTAGAAAATACCCTACCACCAACCAAACCGAGTCTTACAAGTTGAATCGAACCCGCGACCTCCTGGTGTGAAGCGAATGGACTAACCATTACGCCACGGAGGCGGTATTTTGTATTAGCCATCAGGAAGTTGCGGGTTCGATTCCCTGCAGAGTCTAACTTTGAATGACTCAGTTTAGTTGGTGGACGGGCATTTTTTAAGCTCTAACATCAATGTTATATTTGCATTGATGGGTTCCGGCTTGTATAGATAAGATAGTCAATTCCCCATTGCATTGGAGAATCTTGGTAAGCCCGCTTCCATCTTCGGAATCATCGTCACTTACCATCAGGTGAAATGATGTGAAGGGGTTACCAATTGTGAAAAAAAAAGAGACGGGTGGCACTCCGGGAGTGCCGGCAGAAGTGAAAACTTGAATATTAACGTTGTGCATATATATTACACTAGCTGTTTCCCGCGGCTTCACCCGCGTGGACCACGTTTCTATGACTTCTCGAGGGTACGCAGTGCGCGAGCCGCAAGCGGCTCGCGTGCGTGGTAAAAAGTAGCCTATGTCTTAATCCAGGTCCTAATCTGTCTACCTACCAAATTTCAGCCAAATCCGTTCAGTAGTTTTTGCGGGAAAGCGTAACAGACAGACAGAGTTACTTTCGCATTTATAATATTATTAGTAGGGATAGGGAAGTAGGGATAGGGATTAAAAAGTTTATATCTCAGAAAAATCAACAAAAAATCAACTCCATCTGTCTTACGAATTGTCGATCAGGTCACGTGTCCTGACGCGAGTTTAACATTTTTTACCCATTACAAAACAAGTGCACAACGCCGCTAAAGAAGTTTTCACTACTCCATCCGTCTTACGAATTGTCGATCAGGTCACGTGTCCTGACGAGAGTTTAATATTTTTTACCCATTACAAAACAAGAGCACAACGCCGCTAAAGAAGTTTTCACTACTCCATCCGTCTTACGAATTTTCGATCAGGTCACGTGTCCTGACGCGAGTTTAACATTTTTTACCCATTACAAAACAAGTGCACAACGCCGCTAAAGAAGTTTTCACTACTCCATCCGTCTTACGAATTTTCGATCAGGTCACGTGTCCTGACGCGAGTTTAACATTTTTTCAAGTTTTCACTTCAAAAATTGCAGATATCTTTAAATTGTATACAACACAGTTATCTTTACAGTTGGTATAGAATATTTTGTATTAAAAAAAAATCACAGATCTCATGCATTACACTAGTAAAATTAACTCAGGTAAAATAAAATAACTTTAATAACTACTACAATGTTTCTTGGAGTTTCTTTGATGTTTCTACTGAGTTTCGGTGGCGTAACAGCTAGGACCGATACCTCCTGTCCGGGGAGGTCGAGGTTCGAATCCCGTTCCAATGTGGTTCCAAATTACGATTTAGATCCGACGCTCTTTCGGTGAAGGAAAACATCGTGAGGAAACCTGCACACGCCTGCGAAGAAACTCGAAGGTTGTGTGTAAAGTCGACCAACCCACATTGGGTCCGCGTGGTTCGAATAAGGCCCGATCACCCTGATTCAGGATAGGCTAGATAGGCTGAGATGATGATGACAATGTTTCTTTATTCCTAAAAAAGGAGGGTCATTGACGGTTGATGTATGTATGTATGGATGTTCATCTGTTCCCTCATATTTTCTAAACCACTTATCTGATCTTGACAAATGTGGTGTCTTTGGACATGCGTTTTGGGGTGAAAGAAGTAACTATTTAGTAATCTGTGGTGAAAGGGGGTTTGTGCCAACGAATGTTGCCATTTTCTCCTAAACTACTAGTCCGATTTTGATGTGGTTTTCAGTGATGGGTTCGGATTTGATTGGTGCATGTTCTTAGATAGATTTTACGGTGACAGCTCACCAGGCGGCGCTGCAGTAAAAAAACTGTTCATCCTCAAGCTTACCAGTAAGTCCTTGTTATTTCATTCTTCTTCTTCTTCTTTTCGAATCGATGGTTTGAATATTGACTCTTGTTATTTTATATCTTATTGGCCCAATAGGTAGCCACGCGTATGCCATTATCAGTGGCCCCCCAGAGGTCTACCATTGTGCAGGTGTCCGGGCACTCGGGGCAAGCCAATAAGTGCGTCATAGTTTGTGGGGTGACTCCACATGGGCACTCTTCTCCGTCACAGAAACCCCAACGACACATTTTCTCCCTACATCGGCCAACCTCAGTCCGCAGTCTATTCAGAGATTTCCAAATAGACCATGGCAAGTCGCTGCCTGGGGGGAGGGCTTCTCGTTGTGGGATAAAGCTTTCCGTGACAGGGAAGGTCTTTTTCCATAAACTGGATTTAGCCATTAGCGGGTCATCTTGTGGCTTTGCTACAGTGGCTAGGAAGCTCTTGCGGCTTTTTAGCCTGGGGCGGGCTGGGCTGCATCCGAACATGGGGTGTCTGGGGTCTAGTTCTTGTTTGGCTTTCTCGACTGAGCACGCTACCTCTCTCCGAACGCCAGGTGGGGCGATCCCTGCCAGTGGATACAGCTTGCTTATCGGAGTCGGTTTTAAACAGCCCGTTATTGTCCGGCAAGTTTGATTTAGAGCTGTATCCACTAGTTTCGTATGGGCAGAGCGGTTCCATACCGGACAAGCATATTCACCGGTGGAGAAGCAGAGCGCCAACCCTGTAGTCCGTAAAGTTCCCGGTGAAGCTCCCCACTTTGTCGAGGTCAGCTTTGCAAGGAGGTTATTTCTAGAGGACACCTTCTTCGCAACGTTTTCACAATTTGCCTTATACGTTAAGGCCCGGTCCAGCACGACACCAAGATACTTAGGGTGATTGCAGTGATTAATTGGTACTCCTTGCCAGCTGATGTTGAGTACACGTTGCACTTGTCGATTGCGGAGGTGGAAAACGCACGACTGGGTTTTTGCTGGATTGGGTCTCAACGAGTTTCTCTCGTAGTAGGTGCTGAGAGTTTCCAGTGCCATCGTTAGGTTGTACTCTGCCTCTTCAAAGCGGTTCGTTTGTGAAGCCAACGCAAGATCGTCAGCATATATGAAGCGTGACGTGTTAGCGGTGGAGGGTTGGTCATTGGTATATATGTTAAACAAGGTAGGGGCTAACACGCTGCCCTGTGGAAGACCGTTTTTCAGTGAGCGCCATCTGCTTTTTCCGGAAAGTAGATGAACCTGAAAGCGTCTGTTATGGAGCAGCTCGCTTAGGATCTTGACGAACTTTCTGTCTCCGGTTAGTTCCCCCACCTTCCAGAGAAGCCGTTTAAGATTGACTGTGTCATATGCTGCAGAAAGGTCGATAAAAACGACACCCGTGACCCTGTTCACCTCAAACCCATCCTCTATGAACTGCGTGAGCCTCAGCGTCTGGCTGGTACAGGACTTTCCAGGTCTGAAGCCCGCCTGATCAGTAATAAGTTTGGGGTCAACAACACCAGAGAGCCGATTAAGTAGCAGCCTCTCAAACAGCTTGTAGGTGTGGCAGAGGAGGGAAATAGGTTATTTCATTAAAATCGTAAGAAAAATTTAAGAGACAAAATAACGAAGAACCTGGATTTTTATACCCAGTACAGAGGGCCTCATTAAGTCCTCACAAAGTTTCATTAAAATCTTAAGGCAATTTAAGAGAAAAAGTAACAAAAACCTGGATTGAATGTAGGAGTTACCCTATTAGGATTTTCCTGCAATAATTAACTACCCAGTACTTTCCACGAGCTATGTGCCCCGCCCACTGCCACTTAAGTTTAATTTTTCATCGCCTATGGTTCTCGTATATAGAAAGAAAACTCTTACAGAGTTATTCATGCCATTTGTACATTTAGTTTGTAAGCAACTGTTTACCTCCACTGTGTGTTACAATAAATATATAAAATAATAAAAATGAATAAGTTTAGCAATTCTGTGAGATATATTGGTTACTTTGTTTCTCCTACGGATCTCCTCGTTTCTGATTAGATCGCGCAGAGAAATTCCGAGCATAGCATGCTCTATTGCTCTTTGGTTATCCTTGAGCCTTCTTAAAAGGCCCATAGTAAGCGACCATTAAAAGGTATACGACTGATAAAATGTATGCGTAAAAACACAGCTTTACAGGTAAGCAGGTAACCAAAGTAGCAGAGGACTAGATGTTTTTAACCACCAGTGGTAAACCCTCTTCCAATGGTAATCAATCATGGTACCTAAGTGGCGATGATGCCAAAAATGGAAGCACGATAACCAAAATTTCTAAACTAAAAGTTACCTAGGAGTGATTAGATCAATTCTTACCTAAGTATTATTCCGTAGTAAGATTATCATATCTATATGCGTCTCAAATGTGGCTAATAAACTTAATCTACATAAATAAAAAAGTTTGGTACATACGTAGCTATCGTTTAGATATGTGAAGTAGGTAGGAATTTAGTTACTCATTTTATTTCAACAATAATTTTTATCAACGTACATTTTTATTATTAAAATGTTTTGCCTCTAGCTAGCTCACCATACCGAATTACTCGTAAATTAGCTATAGAACTGTTTCTGTTTTTTCAAGTGTTTCTTCGTCACGCCAGTTTAATGTTATTAGAAAGTGATCGTGAATGGAGTTGATGTCAAAAACCAAATACGCAACCGGCTCGTTGGTCTAGGGGTATGATTCTCGCTTTGGGTGCGAGAGGTCCCGGGTTCAAATCCCGGACGAGCCCATTTCCTCTTTCTTTTTCTTTTTTTATAAATATAATCTATCTAAGAATTAATTTCTTGGAAAAGATAAGGATTTTTTTTACTAATCCAGTAAATATTAATTATTATATATTTATTTATTAGTATAATAATTGACGATTTGTGGCTGATATGATGATAATAATTAACTTAATTTAAGTTTACGAAGTTGGAACTACCTAACAGTCCAGTTATGTAGGTCCAACTTCGAGAAAGAGATAAATCGTCGAATTCAACTCGGCTGGGCAGCGTTCGGGAAGCTTCGCAATATCTTTACGTCCTAGATACCGCAGTGTCTTAATACCAAGGTCTTCGACCAGTGTGTGTTGCCAATGATGACATACAGAACTGAGACATGGTCGCTTACTATAGGCCTCATAAGAAGGCTCAAGGTCACCCAAAGGGCAATGTAGCGTGCTATGCTCGAAGTTTATCTGCGTGATCGAATCAGAAACGAGGAGACCCGTAGGAGAACCAAAGTAACCGACATAGCTCTCAAAACTGCTAAACTTAAGTGGCAGTGGGCAGGGCACATAGCTCGTAGAACAGATGGCCGTTGGGGTAGTAAAGTTCTCGAGTGGCGACCGCGCACCGGAAAACGTAGCTTTGGTAGGCCCTCCACTCGGTGGACCGAAGAACTGGTGAAGGTCGCGGGACGCCGCTGGATGCGGGCGGCGCAAAACCGGTCGTCATGGAAATCCTTGGGGGAGGCCTATGTACGTCAGTACTAATATATATATATATATATATATACATATACTTTGCCTATGTTGATTGAGGTATACCTAGGTAGATGAAGGTAACTTTGTTGTGACTAATACCCAAAATAGTTTTTATCTATAACTAGCTGTTGCATGCGACTTCGTTCGCGTTGAAAATGTTTAAAAAATAACCTATATGTTAATTCAGGTCCTAATCTGTCTACCTACCAAAATTCATCCAAATCCGTCTAGCCCTTCAGGCGTAAAGATATAACAAACACACACAAACTTTCACATTTATAATATCTATAATAATAATTGTTACTTCATTGGCATGTACCTATTCTCAACATGTAAGTGACGATGATGCCGAAGACGTAGTAACCGGGCTTATTCCTAACGCCATATACGGAAAAGAAGTTAAAATAGATTAAAATATATATTATTTAAAAACCAACAAATAAAACATAGTTAGTAATGTAGGCAGGTTTATAGCTTTCTTGCCAACTTGTTTAACCAAAGAATACTACATATTATGGTTTAACGGTGTATAAATTCTGGACAAACTCCTTTCACCACGATACATGACGCTTACGCTTTGCGCGTGCGCAGCTCGTATATTGTCGGAATTAGATAACAATTTTTGTGTCTTCGGTCAGTTGGCTCGTTGGTCTAGGGGTATGATTTTCGCTTAGGGTGCGAGAGGTCCCGGGTTCAAATCCCGGACGAGCCCAGAGTTCCATTTTTGTTCTTATTTTCTAGATTTACAGGCTGTAAAAGTTTTTGGTGTAGGATATGTCTCGTTATAAGCTGGGAAACAGAACAAATTTTGTTCTAAAACTATTCTAAAATCACAAAAAAAATATCTGCAGGTATTGATTAATTTTGTAAGGAGAGTCCAAACTTTTTATTTGGAATTCAATGTTCCTAGTCCCTTGGGGATAGTTCAATTAGATGAGGTGAAACTTCTATTTAGTTATAACTTAACTGTCGCGGTAAGCGCTGGATACGGTCAGCTTAGGACCGGTCGTTGTGGAAATGCTTTGGGGAGACCTTTCTCAAGCAGTGGACGTCTTTCGACTAATATGATGATAATGACCCTGTATAGGCTTCTAATACTCATCAAACTCAATAGACCAATATAGTCAATTCGCAAAAACCATTTTTGGACTCCATACAAAATTGGTCAAAACAAAGTAAAAAAATGTTATAATTTAGTAAAGTTGAAGAACTGAAGTTGTTCTGTTTCATGAGCCCCAGCTAACGGATCCTACACCAATTTTGTTACATTCTGTATAATAGGGGTGACGACAGCATCAGAAATAAATTATAAACTCTTTATCAATAAATTGTCCTCCTACTTAAACTTCTGAAAACCTTACTCGTTTTGTTTTCCATCAAGTTTTCGATTTTTCATTCACCAAAATCACAAAATGAGTACGTAAATGACGCTGCAAAACTATGACGTCACGCCTATGTATTTCAAATTTTTTTAGAACAAAATGTCTTTTTGACAGATGTTAAAAAGTAAATCAGATGACTAGCATTCGTCATCCCTGTAGCAGAAAATATAATTCCCTTGTAAACCAAATTATTTCAGCTCCATTATCTTCAAACAATACTTTTGTCGTTAGCGAGGTTGAAACTCAGCTGAGACAATGAATGTTAGAATAAAGGGATACAGAAGGGACAGAGAGAGAGTTGGCTCACAAAGGGATTTAGTAATTTAGTATTAATTTAGCGTAAGGAATGGAATGTTGACAGTATTAATTTTAACCGTATACGAATATTTGTTGACTCTACCTTGTTTTAGCTATAGGTACCAGCCAAACCAGTTTGTAGCGCGGTGCGCAGTTATTCGTTCTCCTTTTATCCAATCTTCTTTTCATTCCATCTATTTCTTCTTTTTAACGTATGCGCTGACATTAATTTTCAAAAAATCTTTCAATATCTTTCTCCATTTCACCATTTCGTTTCTTTTATCATAATCTAGTAAAACTTCTATTTAAACCTGTTTCTCCATATTAAGACCCATCTCGGGTAAGATTTATTTATGCTTTGTGATTCGTATTTTAAATTTAAGTGTGTATCGTTTTCTAATTCTTATATTATTTTTTGGGTCTTTATTTCATCTTTATTAAATTCCGATTACCCGTAGCACGCATTTATTTCGAAGCCCACGCCCTATCTACCTACCTAACTACCTGCCGTGGTACAAGTAAAAGGAAGCATAACAATAAAATAACCACTAATATTAATTGAGGAGGTTAAAAACAAAACGTCATTTGTCACAAAATTAAAAAAGTTGAGTTAATGATGCCAGTCTATGGTTCACCATAAACAACGTCTTTTTTAATCATTCGATTCGTGTAAAAAGTATTTCTGTCCATAGTATTTTGTCTTTGAAAAGCAGGTTTAAATGCAAAAGACGCTTTCTCCAATGATATTTCTCCTGCAATAAATGATAAGAATATTGTCAGAATACACAATTATTCTTTGTATCCCACACAGTCTCAATCCGGTATTTGACTGCTAGTCATTTGAGTTACTTTTTATCAATTGTCAAAAATGACATTTTGTTCTGAAATTGTTCGTATTACAAACTTCGTGACGTCATTGTCTTTGAAGAACTAATTTAGTGATTTTGATAAATATAAAAATGAAATTAGAATAAAATGTTCAATGAATAATTTTTTATGCTTTTGTAGGAGAAATGCTATTTAGTGAATATTTTTTTCTAATTTATTTTAAATACTGTCAAATACCCTTTTGTACCTGTCAATATTAATTTAGGAAATAAAGGTTTTTGACATTTATCTCAGTTTTACATTTCTGTGACAAATCACGTTATTCTTTACCTCCTCAATTATAGTACCTAATTCATTAATCATCATCATCAGCATCAGCAACTCTAAGATGACAACACTACTGATGATGGAACATGGAGTTCTCTTTCTCTTCCCTTTTCACGGAACAGAATGAACCTAGGTGTGTATCTAATCTAATACCCCTTTTTAAGGTTCTATACCAACATGTTAAAAACGAAACCCTCACGGTGCGACTTCATTCGTCTGTCTGTCTGTCACAACTGTTTATCTTAGCAAGCACTAATGCTATTGGAATAGTTTTAAGTAGATATTTGTCCAATTATTATTGCTAATATATTTTTGTATTATTACGAATGAGGCCGAAATTGGGTGCAAAATTTAAGTGTGGTACAATGACTAAGTCATGGAATATCATATGAAAGGACTTTACTTCCAAAATTATTTTTAGTTTTTTTAGGACTCCTACTTTTTCCACTTATGATTAAAAAGTAACTTAAAAACGATTATCCCTATCGCCGAAGTTTTTTTTTTTTTTTTATGCACAATTGGTAAACCCTTGACAACATCTCACCTGGTGGTAAGTGACGATGTTGCCGAAGATGGAAGCGGGCTTACCAAGATTATTAAAATCTGAATTTTTCGCAGTCAATAGAGGCATTATGTGAATATTACAACATAATTATAACTACGTCTCTAAATAGCCCAGTTCTTTTTAGAAATCCTTATAAATTCTTCACAAACACACTTTCTTGTGCAGTCCTAAAAATAAACTTTATTGCGTCCTATAATAAATATTCACAGAGTAAATAAAGGAATCACATTCAAGGAAGTTGGTAACTAGATAAAACCTACTCGATACCACCTCGGTACCCAGCGATACCAGTTAGCAGATTGGTACCACGACTACCACGTAAGTACCTACTTGCGTGGTACAAACTACGTATAATGCGTGTCACCAAAGATGAGTCTTTACACTTGACGTAAAACTTTAAGAAGACAAAGTAAGAACTGTACGAAATAGTTATCCATAATATATAGTTAACCATAATCCTTTGCTTCTTGTACACGTCGTAAACCATCTTCCTAATATGTTTTCTTAATGTTTTACGTGGTGTGTCAAAAAAGTCTCATCTTTTAGTGGCACACACTTTAGTTAGAGGAAGGTAGGTGTAGATTTGGTGTCTAATTAATTAGAGACACTAAATTTTGAACTTATAAGCAAAGACGACTTGGTTACCGAGGTCACTTTCCTTTTCGTTAGAGCAATGTACGAAGCTTAACTTTACAGGTAATGATTTATAAAGTTCAGTACTTATATCTAACTAGCTGTCCCGGCGAACCGTACCACCTTACACTACCCTACCCTACATAAGAAGCTTCTCCTGACAAGAACAAACTCGCCAAAAAAAGAATTAGCGAAATCGGTCCGTCCGTTCACGCGGGATGCGATGACCAGAAGAAATAGGGGTTCATTTTTATATTTATACATAGATATACCTAAGTAAAAGCGTCGGTGGCTCAACCGGTAACGACTCGGTCCATCTAACCAGAGGTACCGGGTTCAAATCTGGATGGCCAATGTACCAATGAGTTTTTCAAAAACTTACGTACATACTTACCGATTGCTTTAACGGTGAAGGAAAACATCGTGAGGAAACCTGCACACGCCTGCGAAGAAACTCGAAGGTTATGTGTGAAGTCGACCAACCCGCACTGGGCCCGCGTGGTCGACTAAGGCCTATTCGCCCTGATTCAGGGTAGGCTCGAGCCCCTCGGTGGGGACGTATATGAGCTGTAATGATGATACCTAAGTAAATTATTTTGGTGGATAAGTGCTTACCCACCTAAATGACCAAATGTGAGTCAGATTTGCACAAAGAATGCCGAGCTAAATATAATAAAAAAAATTACTGTCGGTCTCGTTAATGTCTTATTTTGTTTTACTTGCCGTGTTTTTAGGGTTCTGTATCCAAAGGTGTGGTGTTACGAAACCCTCGGTGCGAGAGTCCGACTCGCACTTGGCCGGTATTTTTTCTTTTCAAAGTTCGATTGATCGAGGCCGTGAGGTTCTGAAGGTGTGAACAAACTCGCTGTCAAAAACTGTTCAAGCCACCCGGTAGGCATTTCGCACGGCTATACGATACGACTTTAAAGCGGTAATATTTCAGATTTTCGTTATTTTTGACGTCAATTTCTCTTAAACTATAGAAAACCCAAGGTTGAAAAAAAAACATTATTGTTGGTGATGTTCCTTAAAGTCAAAAGCTATAAGAAACACGATTGAGCAGTTTTCGCCAAAGATAGGTCTACACAGTTACTTTCAACTCTGGTTATGACTAGTATATTGAAGTATTAATTTAAAAAAATATACAACAATATTTGTTATGATAATACAAAGTGAGTAATGTTATTATTTTTTATACTTTCATTGCAGTTTTTGATTAAAACGAAAAACCATTGAAAATGTGTGCTTATTTTCTTTACTCTTTACACGTACCCAAAGAAAAAGACAGACACAACTGTTCCAATCAATATATCGCCTTAATAGAAAGTAGAGGTATCTTTTAAACTTTGAGTATACGTTCTGGAATGTATACTCAAAGCTCATAAATAAGATCAACAGTTTTCACAAATAAAACTTTGTGATTAATCGAAGTTATTTGCCAAAGGTTTACAATTTTCCTTAAACCCTTTGTTGGTTGGTTCAGAATCTATCATAAATTCGTCAAAGTTTGTGTTACTAACAGTACCTTGTTTTGCTAATTGATTATGTACCAAAATTGTATCGACGGAGGCCGCAATTTGAAAAGCACGTTCCACGAAACGCAACACAGTCACAGTGTAATGAATGTCCATACAGTGCTCCAACGCCTTAGTCATCTGCGTCAAAGCCGACAATCACGAGTAACGGGTTGCTAACGGGCACGTGCTCTTGAGCCACCTGCACTTCAATATATGAAGCAAAGAGCATATAAGTCACTAAGCGTTCCATCCGAGATTTGAATAATATGTATTCTGAGGCTAGACCTCCCCCGTCTCGCCCCTCGGACCCCGCACTATTGCCCTGTCTAGACGATCTCCATTCGACAACTGTAAAGATTAGTCTATGGTACCAAGTACATTTAGTACCTACCAGTATAGTTTGAGAATTCGTGTAAATGTACAGAAAATAGAAGGTCAAATGGGCCGAGTGTGGGATAGTTAAGGTAGGGGGGGGGGTTGCATTGTTAGTTTTTTTAGATTGATGGTGATCGATCATAAAAGTTAGTTTTTAATGTACCCATTATTATCTACCTACTTAACTTAAAATTTTGTCGCTGGTTTTCTAAAATTTATTTATTTAAATTATTGTTATTTTTTATAATTTGGGCTATTCTTTAAAACCTAAAAACTTGATGGTATAACTATTCTATAGCATTTACAGATTCCACAGCTAGATAATTTAGAAGGATAGTACGTTTATTTTTGTGCCCAATATTTCATTTGTATTTTATTTTATTTTAAATAAGTTTTTCATTCAGCATTTGTTACTAAGTTAAATTATTTTAACGTAAATCAGCGTTTTGCTAACAGTTTGCCTGTAAGGCCTATGTTCAAATCTCTCATTTTGTTTCCAATTAAAATCGTTAAAAACCTTTCATATTTTTGAATGCCAGTCTTCTAATACTTAAATCATCACGAATCACTCCCTGCGGTCGTTATTCAGTAGTTAGAGTCCTTCACTTGCCCATGATTCGTGTATGGCCATCGCTTTAAATCCGTTGTTTATTCACAAGTTGCATAATATACTATTCTACTATTGTGTGGACTCATCTGTATGAGTGGCATGTTTATATTGAAATATGATTCATATTGCACAATTGGGTATGCTAAAAAAAAATGTATTTTTTTTAATTTTTTTTCTGATGGTTTAGACCATTTTGAAAAACTAATTTGAATATTTCATTTTTTAAGCCTCTAGATATTTTTAAATATTTTTTAAATTTTGAAACCTTGATGACGTCATCGGTTCACATTACTATGAAACGAACAGCCCTATTTCTATGACGATGAAATGAATAGGCCTTGACGTCAACTGTCAAGTCACTCAAGTCAATCATTCCCAAAGGTTTTTTGGCGGGATTTGTGGTAGACGCATTCGTAGTTTTATTTTGTTGTTTTTTCATTGCACCGGCACTAGCATTACAAATCCAACAGCTAAGGAAGCCTAAATACGTCAGACCTGGCTGTATGGTCTTAGTAACCTTTGCCTTTTCCGAAACGAAACTATCACAAAGCCAACAACGAAACGTCAAAGTCAAAATTTACTTGTCATCAAACATCATAATCTATGTATGGACAAGGCCTTCAGAGTTTAAATGTTTTTTAGAACCACAATAAAAATTGGACCTCTAATGAATATCTTACCCATTTAAGTATTTAATTTGAATGACGTTCTAATAATATTTGATTGTTTCAAACGTAGTTTTTGGTGGATGATAAATAAATAGTGCCTTTTTCAGTGCTCGACGAAAGCTCGTCCTCAAATGCAAGGTCCGTAATTGATATGACAAGTAAGAGTGCACGTTCCGTTCAGTGGTGAAATAAGGTTTTATTGTAAACTCGTGACGTCATAGGGGTCAAATGAAGGTTATTGTCCTTTTCCGATTTTTTTACGCAATCTTTTACTTTTTCGAGTGGAAAATGAAAAAATATGGCTTTAAATAAAAATATCTCGAAATGGTTTTTTTATTTTCATGGCTTATAAAAAATTTAGCATACCCAATTGTATTTAATGTGCTATTTCGTTACCATGGACCGTGATCCATCGATTGGTTTAGAAATGGTACCTTCTGTGTAATTTAATAATCCTAATGCATGACTCACCTATACATACGAGTACAAGTACAAAGATATCGAGCGAACTGAAGCCAATTATGTACGTTGTCTATTATAGCTATTTCGTAAAAATATCACAAAGGTAAATCACAATGATGATTCAAATACAAATAAAAGGTCTACTTGGATTATAAATTGCGCTCTACCATTTAATTTTGTAAACAATATAACAAAGTTATCCCACGATACTCTTATCGTGTGGCACAATTAACCGTACTATCCAAGGGATAGACAGCGGTTGCCTGGTGTTGCACTTAGCTTTACCCGCGGTCACGTGTAGGGCATTTAGATTTACATCTACGGACGTGTGCAACGCGACCTTCATACACATCGGAGATCGGATGTGCAGGTTTCCTTACGATACTTTCCTAATTAGTACATAGGCCGTCTGGATAGAAACCCGACACCTATGGTTAGGAGGGCCGAGTCGTTACTGTTGGGTTACCTTTTACATGTCAGCTTATTTATGGCACATTATTATTACTGTCTTAAATAATACATTACTAACTAACAAAGAGCAGCCTCCCTGCCTACTAATTTCGTTTCGCTAAGAAAGATTACACCTACCGTCTAACATAAAATGAAGAAGCAGTCATTTTAATTAAAAGCAACGTCCCTTTGATATACTATCTGCGAAAATGATTAATCAAAAGGTACCTATAATAGCTATGATTTGTTTTTTTCTCAAACACGCTTCGAAATTTGAGCATTATTTTGACCGCCTTCTTGGAGATAATTCGAAATTGCTGTACTGGCCAAATACATGCGAGCAGCGGCCTCCAACCTCCAACCTTTTCACAATAGCCACTTGCCACGGCCGACTAGATTGTACCTAATCGAGTTGGTCGCGACGTGCATCTAGATGGCCATGCCGAAATGTATAAAATAAAGTTTCATGCTATCATGGCATTATGGCAGGCAGCAGAATAGAGGAATGATTTTAAATGTTGATCTGCTGTAATTGTGAAAAAATAGACTAACTGTAAAATGATTTAAATATCAACCTATATAACACTTTGAACTTTCACGATTACTCATAATGACAAATTGAAAGCGGGACTTAACGGCGATGGCACCGCGGCTTCAGTCTACTCGCGAACACGGCTATCGAAGCATAGACAAAACGTAGACGTAAAAACATCAATACCTGCTCATATGTGTTAAATAAAATCACGTTAAGTCCCGCTTGCAATTTGTCATTATCAACCTATAGATCGTAACACGTCATTTAATGTATAGCTGAGTTTAGATATATTCAAACATCTAATTTTAATTTAATTTAATAATATGACCTAACTCAATTATCTTCGACTCCGTGGCTATTAAAAAAAAACCCTAGGGATGAAAAAAAAAATTCCAACCGGCTATCTACTCATGAAAATAAAACTTTTCGAACAGGAGAGATGAAATAGTAGATTATTAATCAAGGGAAGGAAGTGACCCATTTCACCCAAGATATTTAAGAGGGTGAAATGGGTAATTTATCCCGAGTTAAACACTTTACTTTTCATTTCGACTGTGAGAAATGTATTATTAATATGATATAAATTAATAATTTAATACCTATAAATAAATTAAGTTAACCTATATCCAACCTCCAACCTTTTCACAATGGCCACTTGCCACGGCTGACTGGATTGTACCTAATGGAGTTGGTTAATCTAGATGGCCATACCGAAACGTGAAAAAAAGTGTCATGCTATCATAGCATTATGGCGGGCAGCAGAATAGAGGATTACCACTTTTACATATTTACACGTTCGTCCATCAATGCCTCTTTTGCTGGCCGCTTCAGTTATGTACTTTAACAGAAACTTACTAGCTAAGATATATTCATGCATTCATGCATTCAATTCATGCATTATAGAGCCTCTAGTTGTGATGAAGTCTATTTGATTTATTTTCGATCTAATTACCCGACTATATCAGAAGGAGGGTCATGATTTTCGAGAGTATATGCATAATTTTTTGACATGCTCTGTAGCCTAAACGAGGTGCGAGGTGTCGATAGGTTTGTTTTGATTCCGTGAGTGACATAGGATACATTTTTACCGAACTGGCCAAAAAAAAAGAGGGGCTACGCTTTTATATAGTCGGGTTTTTAATTAATTCCTAGTTATTTTTAATTTATATTCTTTTATTCTATTTTATCATTACTTTTGTCATTAATTAAAATTTAAATAAGTATTCAAATTAGGGTAACGACAAAAGTAATGATAAAAACCTATTGAAAGAAAATTATGACAAAAATAAATCGAAAATAAATCATATATATCACCAACCCGCACTGGGCCTGCGTAGTCGACTAAGGCCCGATCGCCCTAATTCAGGGTAGGCTCGAGCCCCTAGGTGGGGACGTATATGAGCTGATATGATGAAATCATATAGTTTGTCTTAGAATACAATAGAATAGAATAGAATAGAATAGAATAGAATAGAATAGAATAGAATAGAATAGAATAGAATAGAATAGAATAGAATAGAATAGAATAGAATAGAATAGAATAGAATAGAATAGAATAGAATAGAATAGAATAGAATAGAATAGAATAGAATAGAATAGAATAGAATAGAATAGAATAGAATAGAATAGAATAGAATAGAATAGAATAGAATAGAATAGAATAGAATAGAATAGAATAAACGTTTATTCAGTGATAAGTACACACAAGTGAAATATTTCGTAGCTTTTAAAATACAATAGTTTGTACCTATCACTGAAAAGGTAGCAGCTCAGCATATTATGCTGTCATCACAAAGATCACAGCGCTGATTTTCAGCTACTACCCCGTCTTCGTCACTTAAATAAATCTATTAAGTCGTGTTTTCATGCAAACGTAGTTCCTCTTTAATACAAAAACTACATGCCGGATTAAATCCAAAATTTGCGAATATATTAAGTAGACACGTCATATCAATGTTTGTAGGTAATTAGTTTTCGATGTACTAATATAAAACGGAAAAATAGGAGAAGTATCAAACCTTCAGCACAAAACTATTAGCTTTGCTTTAGTAATGTTTCAATTCACTACGATAAAAACTAATTACGAACATCGATATGTGTCTACTCAATATATTCGCAAAGTTTGGATTCAATTCTGCATGCAGTTTTTGTATTATAGCGGAATTACGTTTGTATGGAAAGCGGCGTCCTGAAAGTGTTTTCCGACAAGTATGATTGTCCCAATGTTAAGCATTGGGACAATATACTTATCAATAAATGTTAATTATGTTTTTATTTTTATTTTTCTGTGTGTTTTTTATTATATTTATTAATTACTAACATAGTTTATTAAAGTTGTGTGTACTAACAAAAATGGACTGAAACTGTCTGAAAGAATAAAGATGGTATACCAAATGAAAGGATTTGTTGTGAAAATCTCAAATTATTATTTTTTTATTTTAAGATAAATATTTCTGAAGTTATTTAGGAAAATAGGTGAAAATTGACCATTTCCTCCCCCTCCCCCTCCCCTTATCTCCAAAATAACTAAGCCTAAAATCTTGAAAAAAATGTATGAGGTTGAATGCATAGATTACAGGAAAACCTATGGAAAATCGAAAGTCCTTGCATTTCCACAGGAAAAATAAATATTTTCGAGTCCAGAATAAGTAGAGTTATTACAAATCATATTATAACTTATAAATCTTGTAATTCAGTCCAGCTTCTTAGCTTTGCTTTTACCTTTTCTATGCCTATAACTATCCGTAGGTATCAGCAGGTTGTGCCGACGTATCTTGAAAGAAATAATTTCACCTCAGGCGCAGAGGCAGAGAGCTCGCATCAATCCACCCCACGGATTTTCCCCGACGTGACGTGGACTAATGTTCCCTGTTTACACGTTAGAAACGTTGATGCATACATACAATGTTTTATCGTATTTTCTTTTCGAAGCGTTTGGTTAAGATAATATTGTACTGTGCAAGAAAATAAAAGTATTTTTGTGTGCACGTTGTTGCCACAAATATTTCTGCTATGGTTGTTCATTATCATGTCGGCCAAAGAAGTCCACTGCTGGACTTAGGCCTCTCCCAAGTTGGGATGGAGGGGGATTGCCACCATCGCAATGTGATCGCCACGCTTGGCAGGCGGATCGCAATGTGCACTGTGGTGCCATAGTGCGGAAAGGACACCGCTTCCCATCCTCCGGTTTGCTCCTTTAGTTGCCCTTCGGGAAAAGGTGGGATGGTTGGTTCTGTTCTAGGGCCGCAACCACAGAATATCAACAGGTTACTTATTTTCTTATTTTGTGGCAATAGCTACTTTATTAGGGGTATAAAACACTTTTTAATACACTTGCTCATAAAGTGGCTCTAATTTTACCGCAATTAGGCACATAATGACACCTGTAATCAAACTGTAATATTTTCATTGCTATTATTCACAAGTGAGTTATAGACACAGGTTATAGAGTTTTTATTTTATTTTATTGGTTGAGTTGCTTTGTTCTTAAAAAAGTTTCGATACAAAAAAGATCGTGTTCAATAGTACAAATAAATAAATGTACGTATTGCGTAAGCTTATCATGCAACTTCGTATTTAAATAGATAATTTCAACTTGTACGTGTTTATTAAATAAAACTTTTACTCAAATATAACTTTTGTTTTCTCTGTAATAAAGATAACTTTAAATTCCCCATTTCGTACGTGGCTAAAACGCTAAAAACCAAAAAAAAAAAGAATCCTCATTATTTTAGTCTATGGCCGATCGCCATTGTTACATAATCTAACTGATAAGACCGCTATGCCATTAAAAACAGTTAATTATAATTTTACTAACTGCACTTTTATTAATTGTTTCTCTAAATATTTTTTTTACCTACTTTTTACCTACCAAATAAAATGAATTTTTATTGTTATTTTCTTTACAAGTGTGTTGAAAAACGTCTTATGATACACGTGTGTATTGATGATTACCGTCCTCGGCTCTCTTAAGACCCTCACCTAACGGCTCGGGTCTCAATGGCGCCTCAGCGGTATCACCAACATTACTCACTTGTACCATAATGTACTATAACCATATTTTCCTAGATTTCATAATCTTTGGGTAAACATAACAAAATTGGTGTAGGACTTGTTAACTAAGGCAAAAAAACTAACTCTTTATACGGGGTGAGGGTATAACAAAACTGGTGTAGAACCCGTTAACAGAGGCTTCTACTCTTCATACTGAACAAATTTCCATAAGGAACCAATAGTCAATTCTTTAAAAAAATTGGACCCTCCATACAAAATTGCACATAATTAGTCATTCAGCTGATCGATTTCTACGAAGTAATTTTTTTTTGTGATTTCAGCAAAGTCATAGAACAAAAGTTGTACGGTATTATGAGTATAAGCCCCAGTTGACGGGACCCACGAGTACACCAATTTCGTTACACCATGCATGATAAAAATTGATTAGCTGAGTGAACCTTTTTGTGCGGTACGATTTGTTTTTGGAGAATAATTGACTTCGGATTCCTTGGAGAAAGTTGTTCAGCATGGTGATAAAGCGTTCTATAACTAGACGCTGTCATCATAATATTATACGTCATCACCAAGGGGCTCGGCCTACCCTGCATTAGGGTGATCGGGACTTAGTCGACCACGCGGGCCCATAAGTGCGGGTTCACACAAAACCTTCGAGTTTCTTCGCAGGCGTGTGCAGCTTTCCTTTTGATGTTTTTCTTCACCGTAAGAGGGTCGGATAGATAAGATAAGACATATGAAATCGAAATTCAAAAACAAATTGGTACATGGCAGGATTCGAACCCCGACCTCCCTGTATAAAGATATAATAAAAACCGGTCAACTGCGAGTCGGACTCGCGCAAAGTAGGGTTCCTTAGTATTTTCAAATAGGTAATAAATGTATATATTATTTTAAAAACAAAATTGTATTTGCAGTAGGTAAGAGAACATTTTGTATGGATAATCTATTAACTTTATACGAAACCAACTGCATATCTTCAGTTGTTCGACTTTTAGTCCTAAACTACGAGTAAGAGGGCCTTACTTAGCCTTGATAGTTTAGCTTTAAAATTGATTATTTGTCCTACTTACTTATTGCATTTTTTTTCAGATGTCCTGAAATAGCCGTTCAGCTGATAGAGGAGGAGGGTACGCTTGACTCTAACAAAATTTACCACTTTAAAGCTTAATACTGCGCAAACGGATCCCTAGCCGAATCGAAAAATAGTTTCTGCAAACCCTCAGTAATTTTGCAAGACCTATTCAACGATAAATTAAATAAATAAATAAAAAAGCCTTTTATTTCTTGCTTCACAGTAAAAAAAGTTGACATTTTAAGACACTGCATACTAAATTAATTATATAATATAAATTATTTAGTAACTGTTTTTAGTAAATGTATTTTAGTTAAAATTTGTGTTTCAAGTAGTATTTTCGTAGGTAATTCATTTGGCAGTTATACAATTAAATAAGGTATTAAACTTTTCGTTTCCAGATATTAATTGTAATTAAATTTCTTTCGTAACTACATTTGCAAGAACCCCTCTCAGTGGAAGGTAAAGGCCTCCTCCAGAGATTGCCAGTGTTGTCTATCTTCTGCTAGTCGCATCCAGTGGGTACCTGCTATTTTTATGACGTCGTCTGTCCAGCGCGCATTTGGTCTACCCCTTTTTCTTTGACCCGATGGTCCTAACCATGATGTCGTCTTTCTAGTCCAGCGATTGTCACTGAGTCTAGCAATATGCCAATAAGTAACTGAGAGCGTCAATGACTTTAGTTTTTTTTCTTATGTCAGTACTGCGGATTTTTTCGATCTTTTTTATCTTCAGAATGCTCCTTTCCATATTCAACGATACCCCATCTTTAAATGTAGGAAAGATAGAACCCTAAATTTTTTAAACATTTTATTGCACCACTTTGTTGGCGTGATTAATATATATTATGAATATCCATGCCAAATTACAGCTTTCTAGTACTAATAGTCTCTGAGCTAAGCCACGGACAGCCAGACAGACAGACAGACAGACAGACAGACAGACAGACATGGCGAAACTATGAGGGTTCCTTTTTGACTACGGAACCCTAAAAAGCTTTCAACAAATTAACAAAAAGAGAAGCTATTTCACACAGAATGGTCTTAATCAGCACTCAGGGCCGGATGCTAACTGCTATCTACTACGTTGTGCGAAAAACAAAAGAAGCTAACGTAATCGTATCCTTGGCCGCAAATATAACAATGGTAATTAATAAAGGAGAGTTTATATGCAAATGAATGAACTCAAATGCTGTGGTAAAAGGTTTTCTGTGCAATAATATTTAGTTTTTCTAGTCTAGAGATACCTACTTTTAAATTTTTGCGTTTATAGTGACTGTTAAGGACACATGATAATGATGCTGTGTATCGGATCGGTTCATATCTATGAACAAGTAAGACATATTTATTTATTTACAATGTAATTATGAAGTAGGTAGGTACTTTTTCATTGTACAACAGCGCATCAAAATTTTCTGTTATTTATCACCAAATAGTATTTTATTAGCTGTCCCGGCGAACTTCGTACCACCTTACACTACAATACACACCCTATCCTACCCAACCCTACACTACACTAAACTACACTACCCTAGCCTACCCTACTCTACCCTACCCTACCCTACCCTACCCTACCCTACTCTACCCTACCCTACCTGATCCTACCTTACCCTACCCTACATTACATTACACTACCCTACCCTACTCTACCCTACCCTACCCTACCCTACACTACACTACCCTACTCGCTAGTACGCTTTATTATACTGTGACCCTACATTACCCTAAACTACATAAAAATAAAAAATCGGTCCAGCCGTTTACGCGTGATGCGATAAACAAGGGAAATAGAGATTAATTTTTATATACATATAAAGATTATAGTTTTTGTCGATTCCGTTAAAATATAATAGCTTGAAAGAAGGAATTAAGGAACCATTTTCATGATTATTCTTGCACTATTTCACAACTTAAATAAATAAAACACATTATTGTTTACAATATAAATAATCATCATATCAGCTCATATACGTCCCCACCGAGGGGCTCAAGCCTACTCTAATTTAGGGCTATCGGGCCTTAGTCGATCACGCGAGTACAGTGCGGGTTGGTCGCCTTCACATACAACTCCTCGCGATGTTTTCCTTCATCGTAAGAGCGTCGGATAAACGTACATAATATGAAATCAAATTCGAAAACACATTGGTACGTGGCAGGATTGGTCCCAAGACCTCCCGGACAGGAGGTATACTGCGGCCATCGAGAGAATGCTGATTTGAAACTTCAAGCCTGCAATAGAATGTAACATTCTATTAATCTTTGAAATTGTAAACAAATCAATCTTTAGTTTCTAAGCTTAGAAAACACGAAAAAATCTTTATAATAGTAAGGGAACACATATTATTTAGTTTTACGTTTACATGGACAACAGAATTTGTATTTTGTAATTATATGAAACGGTTACGTTCTACGGTCATTTCTTCTTAATAATAGTGATGTTACCAGATGTAACCAATGATAACGTATTTGTAACTTGCAGATTTGTTAAGAATATTATGAATTCATTACCACACTAACAATTATTTCTTGTTGCGTTAAATCAACCCACCATAAAAGTTTCAGGCATAAAAGTGATATGTTTAAGTAATTACAATAGTAGATTGTACAACAAGAGCATAAAACAAGCCATTTCACCCCAGTTGTTCATTTACTTACCAACCGAGCCGGTACTTACGGCGAACGTGGATAATCACGTCGAGGGTAAAATGGGTTTCATGGTAGAGTTTTACACTGCTTTTCACTTTGATTGCAAGGAAATAATAAATATTCAACCGCAATACAACAAAATTTCCTAATTTGGCCGAATAATTAGTTTCCCGCCCCACAATTTTTTTTTATATTCCACCCCCTTCACCCATTACCACCCCTAAAATCGACGGTCCACAAAGTACCTACAATTTAGCCTCAGGTTTGGCAGCACTGTTTTGGTATTAGCTATTTTATTTCGTTATATGTTACACCTACGTGATAGGTACTATGGATGTATACATACGGGCACATCAGTAGTTACGTAAACTAGCATATTTCAGATCAGCATTCTCTCGATGGCCGCATTATATAGGGGCCCTAACCGTAGCGCCACCGACCCTTTCAATAATACACTAGTGTTTTACTTATATTATTTGTATTTGTAGAATAGTGCAAGAAAAATCAGTAATTATGTTTATTTCGGTGTTGCATCAAGAACCGACTATCGCACCAGTATATACATATAATACATGGATAAAGTGACGTTATCAAAAACCAAAAGCGTTGCCAGCATCACACAACACGTGATAGCAGTCGAACAAAATTGGTGTAGGCTCCAAGTAGGCTTCTACTCATCAGACTGTACGGGTACAAGCTTCCTAAGAGACTCACTTGTTACGTCAATCCACAAAAAAAGTTTTAACTTTTCCTACAAATCGCTCAGCCAATTGACCAATTTTGTGTACTTTTGTACATATTTTTTTTTTCGATAAAGTTTTTCAATGTTATGAGTAAAATTCCTGGTTGTTGCATCCTGTATACAAGTACTTCATTTATTTATTGCTAAACTTGGGTACAACTAGCGCCAAACTTTATTACGGCTTTGAAGTTGGTCGCAAGACGCGTCGCAGATTTTGTAGGACGTCATTATATCAGCCGAAAAACGTCAACTGCTGGACAAAGCCCCCGCCCCCTCCCCCCCCCCCCCAAGGATTTCCACAATGACCGGTACTACGCTGCCCACATCTGTCGGCTTCCCGCGATCTTTACCAGGTCGTCGGTCCAACGCGTGGGAAGGCCTGCCTACGCTACGTTTTCCGGTGCGCGGTCGCCACTCGAGAACTTTACTGCCCCAACGGCCATCTGTTCTACTTCAGTTTAGCGATTCTGTGAGCTATGTCGGTTACTTTGGTTCTCCTGCGGATCTCCTCGTTTCTGATTCGATGAAACTCCGAGTATAGCACGCTCCATTGCCCTTTGGGTGACCTTGAGCCTTCTTACGAGGACCATAGTAGGCAACCATGTCTCAATTCCGTAAGTCATCACCGGCAACACACACTGTTCAAAGACCTTAGTCTTGAGACACTGCGGTTTTTGGGAACGTGAAGATATTGCGAAGTTTCCCGAACGCTGCCCTAATCGTAGTGACTTATATTCTCTTTGCGCTGCCCAGCCTTGTTGGACGTAAAAGGTACTTATTACTCGGTTATACCAGCGCAGCAATCACTCACATGACACATCACAGTTCAGATTAGTATAATAAAGTTTGGCGTGAATTGTATAGCAACAAGTGCGCCTCGGGGTCACACAAACAGGGCTCTGTACCAAAACTTTAACTACCAACAGAATAAGACCTCTCACTACATACTTTGCTTTAGGCACATAAGGGTTACTTATTTTGGACTACAGAAATTTTATTTTTCTTGTGTAAACGGAGGGATTGTACATTTTCTCATAGAGTTTCCTGTCATTTATGCATTCAACCCCATATTCTGTGATTTTTTCAAGATTTTAGGCCCAGTAGTTTCGGAGATAAGAGTCAAAAAAGGGGGGTGGTCAATTTTCGCCTATTTTCTTAAATAACTACAAAACTATTTATCTTAAAATGCTGCCTGCGTCAGTGTTTCCCGATTCCTATAATTTGGGGATCTTCAAGGCAAGAGTGAATAGGCATTATTTGAGTTTGCGTGTACCATCCTCGACTGCATCATCACTTACCATCAGGTGAGTTGCAGTCAAACGCACTCAAATTTTTAATAAAAAAAAATAAAAAAAAATATAAGATTCTTAAAACAAGACTTTTTATTCGATATGTTACACAATATATTTTGAACAACATTTAAAGTGGCCACCATGTTTAAAATTAATTTATTTACGTGACACGTCCGTCTTTGGGTCACCGACTTACATATGTATACCGAATTTCAACTCAATCGGTCCAGTAGTTTCCGAGCTAATTGCCTGTGACAGACGGACGAACAGACAGACACACGAATGATCCCATACGGGTTTCGTTTTTACCTTTTGAGGTACGGATCTCTAAAAATAGTAGGCACTATTTTAAGTTTAAAGTAAATTTGAAAAATCTGCAACACTCTCTTACTCTCTTACTCTCTCTTGAAAAATGTACAGAGTAAACTCCAGAAACAGTATTCAGCACATGTAATCCGGTCTTACTCCTCTAATTACGTAAGAAACTCCACGCCGGGTTTATGCAAATGGCTGCCTCAGCTTATCTACCAGCAGCCACCAATTATCCTGTAGACAAAGATTATGCTCCCGCCAAGGAGTTCACTTTTCAACGGTTCCGTACAGATTATCACTGTTTTAGTGTTGTTTTAAGTGTTACGTATTTTTAATTATTATTATTATTATTAGTATGTTATTAGCTTCACCTGTATGTATGTATGTTTGTAACCGACTCCTTTGCACTCGATTTTGACCCACTTTGAACGGACAGATTTAATTCAAACTTTGTACATTTATCAAGAATCAGTGACAATACAATAATTTCATAAGTTTATCTCATTATCCTGAACTAAAAATTGAAAAATAAATATAGTATAAAAAACATGCCTTTAAAGCACATCGAACTAAAAAGTGAAAAATAATTCTTAATATAAGCTGGAAACAATATTGAACGAAAAATACTAGTATTATTGTGAAAAAAGCGCTTTGTGTCATATTTTTCGTATATCGAGCAACCCACGCTTTTTTCACAATAATACTAGTATTTTTCGTTCATTATTGTTTTCAGAATTATTTTTCACTTTTTAGTTTGATGTGCTTTAAAATCGTGTTTTTTAGTTTTTTAAACAATATTTTATCAGTGTATCTCAAGTAAAAGACTTATGACCCTGTGTAGACGACAAAGAAAACGTGGTTTCAGGTCTAATGTACTCGTATGTACGTATGTATGTTTGTTTCTTTATTCCGCGATATCTTCTAAACGGCTAGGTGGCTTTTAGAGCGCGAGGTATCGTTAGATTCTTCTTGATGTCAGGAGTGCCATAGGATACATCATTTCACCAGACTTCCAAAAAGAGAGAGGGATAACGTTTTTAAGCAATCGTGTTTTCATTTTATTTTTGGTAGTATTATCTATTGTACATTCTTATCATTGTAATATTTAGACATTAAAGTTTTCAACATTTAAAGTTATTAGACTGTATAGTGTACAAAACCCTTGTTTCGCATTGCTTAATCTACTCACTTCGCTTGGCTTGTCAATTTAAATTACATTTTTACGTTGCGGGAGGCGCTTTGTTCTCTGATAATGTAGGGTGTTTTTATTTTTAAAAACTTTTTGTAAAATTTTCCTTCAGTACTTTATGTACATTTTTACATTATTGCGTCTCGTCTCGATAAAAAGGCTCAAAGTTATTAAAATGTTTGAAATTCACTAACCTTAAACTTATTTTGTTTGCATTTCATTATGTAGGTAGGTACCTAACAATCTGAATGTTTTCAGGTGAGCAAAATAACTTAAAAAGCCCCCTGCATAACAACTTAACCCCTATTTTTTGGCCATGCGGGTAAAAATGTATTCTATGTCACTCACGAGATCAAGACAAATCTAACGACGAAAACTCGAACTCATAAATCCATCAAGCCGTTTAGGCTACAGGGCGTGCCAAAGAAATATACAAACATACATAGGCACACTCGAAAAACATAACCTTCCTTCTGGCGCAGTCGGGTAAGAAATCACACAAAATTTGTCCACCCAGATAAGCCCGGCCCGGTCACTATGAATAATGGCCGGTCTGTATTCATAACGGCCGCATCAAATGGGAAATGTAACAAAAAAGTCACGATTAATTACTTGTCCCGTCCCTCACTTTATGACATAGCCACACCTTGCTGTCGGTGAGTGGGGACGCTATATCATTAACCTGGTAGTTTAGCGTATCTAGTAGATGTACGAGAGTGCATATCCCGGTCAGTATCAATAATAACCACCCTGTCTTGGTCAAAGTAATAAATAAAGAAGGTTAAGGTGTAGGACAAGGTGAAGTCAAGAAGGTAACAAGATAGGTTAGCTGTTGGTTTGGTTTGGTTAGATTGAATTACGTGGTAAGGAGCGAAGCGAACGGGCGAGACGAGTGATCGAAGCGAGCGTGCCGCGGTAATAGAAGCCGACGAAGCGCCAGAACCCACTTCTCTAAAATTGCTCATACGGTCCAAGGGATAAGTTCAACTCGCTTCCATGGCGTAATGGTTAAGTCCATTACATTCACATCAAGAGGTTGCAGGTTCGGTCCCAGCGGAGTCTGACTTTGTATGACTTGGTGTGGTTGGTGGAAAGGCATTTTATAAGCTCGCCTGGCTAGCTACCACCATCTTATCTAAGTCTTGCCGCCAAGTATCAATGTAACAGCATTGATGTGTTCCGGCTTGAAGATAAGATATCCCTTGAAGATAAGTACCCTATTGCGTTCCGCTTACCGATTACCCAGTCCCCCCTTATTAAGAGTCTTGGTTACCTAATGATGTCATTTTTTATGCACCCCCCCCCCCCTGATATGGATATAAAAAAGGGTTTGCTGAGAAGAACATGAAACAATTAAAATTTTATTCAAATGAAAGCAGGTACCTAAAAGTTTTTGGGTTTTTCGAAATGAGTTTATTATTTTAGTTTTTGAACGGATTGTGGAAAGGCAATTATGTTTGATCATGATTTGTGGACGCCCTACGAGTACGCGCCACAGTTGGCACTCTCCGCCTATGCCGACGACGAAGACGTGTGCAATCCGTCATCCTGTCGGCTACGCCACGTCAACGACCCTTTTGCTGAATACAATATGTATATTGTATAGTATGCATGACTTTCAACACTACTTCTGTGTAGGTTTATTGTCGTTCTTGTCTGAGCTAAGTCCACTTGATCATTTAATTTTAATACTGCTTGTTGTACAAGGTACGATTACCCACTTACTTAACTCTTATAAGGCCATACCCACACATTTTTACCCGACTGCCAAAAAGGAGGGAAATGTTTTTCGGGTGTACATGTATGTGTGTATGTATGTCTGTTTTTTTGGCTGAGCCTGTAGCCTTAATCGGGTTAATGGATTTCGGAATACGAGGTGTCATTAGATTCGTTTGATTATTTAAGTGACATGGGATGTTTTCTTACCCCCTTGTTGTTGATGTTTCACCTATCCACAAGAAGCGTTACGCTTCCTCATTTATTATGCGGACAGTGAAGGAGTGGAACTTCTTGCCTGCGTCATTGTTTCCCGATCAGTACAATTTAGGTACTTTCAGGGCGAGAAATGCATACATCGGCATTCCATATCAGGTGATTTGCAGTCACACACACTTAAATTTTTAAATTTAAAAAATACGAGTGTGCTTTAGAACCACACGACTGAAGTAAAACTTCTTTAGCTCCATCTATATATTACTAGCTTTTGCCCGCGGCTTTGCCCGCGTGGACAACGTTCTTATGACTGTCTTCGAGGGTGAGTGGTGCGCGAGCCGCATGCGGCTCGCGAGCGTGGACATGAGTTTTGTCCAGATCCCTCAGGATCTATATCGAGCTATTCTGATTAGCAGTCTATGTCACTTCCCACCTTCTCAACCAATTCTACACAAAAATCACTTCAATCCGTCACTCCGTTTTAACGACGCTGACGTGCGCGAGCGTGGAAATGAGTTTTCCCCAGATCCCTCGGGAACTATGTCAGGATATGCTAATTAGTAAATTATGTTATATTCCACCCCCTCGACCATATCTGTGCAAAAAATCACAGCAAGCCATTAGTCCGTTGCGATGTTAGAGAAATTAACCACAAAAGAGTATTTTTTCAGTTCCCTCAGGAACTGCATCGGACTATGCTATTTTCACGGTATAAAAAGTAGCCTTTGTCCTTCCCAGTGACACAGGCTACCTGTATGCCAAATTTCACCAAGATTGGTTAAGGTGTTGAAGCGTCAAAAGGTAACAAACAAACTAACAAACAAACAAACACATTTTCACATTTATAATATTAGTAAGGATTTTTGAAAGTAAATACTTAGTCTTCAGGAAATAATCTAATCTTTTTCGTCATATGGAGGTATAGACAGTTTATGAAAAGAGTTTTATTATCCTCTGAAAATGATCAAATATTTTTAATCTTATATGTTTGTTTTGGTTGTATTGACAACCGATATTGTTGCCTTGGCTACCGATATTGTTGGTAAACAAAAATAAATAGTATCTCTCTTTCTATCTTCACTTAATTATATATCCCTCTCAACTTCCGTTCGCCTAGCCCGACTACACTTCCGTAACGCTCTCATCACGCATCCACCAGCTTACTCCCCAAGTCAAGCGTGCGTAAAGAAGTTTTACTTCAAAAATATTCCTATGTTCACCTCGAACCCTTTGGCAGTTTTTCCTGTGACGAAGAACTTTTACAACGCGTCTTACAGTATTGCTGACTCAGCGACTTGAATTAGCTACGTGTGTCAGCAGTGTCTGTCAGCTGATGCCACCGACTACGTTCTGGCGCTTTTTGTGCCTGTCTGTCATGCTAGCGAGAAGCTTTTGGACCTTGATGTGAATGTGCCAATTTGTCGTGCTGAAGTTGCAACATGTCGAGGTAGAAATGAATGACTTTTGACATTATCTAGGTATCTTATACAGTAGGTCGGGAAAAAGTTTTAAAACGGAGTATCTGGTTTTTCTTTCAACTCCATACCTCCACGCGTTCCCGAAATTAGGGTCTTGACAGACAGACGGACAACAAAGTGATTCTATATGGCTTCCGTTTTTTCCTTTGGAGGTACAGTCTTCCATCGCAACAATTTACTAAGCACAATTTGCATTATTCTGTTTGGTTTTTGACTTAGGTTTTTGATAATTTTCTAAAAATAACTACATCGATTTTGATAAAATATTGGACCAACTTGGCAGCCCTATCTAAAAAAAAAGAATTATGAAAATCGGTTCACAATCAGCGAAGACATCGCATAACATACATACAAAAAAACGTACAGTCGAATTATAAACCTCCTCCATTTTGGAAGTCGGTTGAAAGTATTCAAAATTGATGAAAGTACCTTGGAAGTTAATTTGCAAGACATTAAAAACGCTGTACATCCTAGGTACTACAATTGGCATCATAACTCAGTTTTTATAAGGCATGCAAACAAATAATAAAAAACTGTAATTTAAAAAACTAAAAAACCCGACTGCGTTTCTGTGTAGTTTGGAAATGAAAAACCCTAAAACAAGAAAGTCGTCATACCCGATTGCACTTAACTTAAGAAAAAATGTAGCAGTCGGGGCCCATTCTAGAAAGTCAGCCGTCTAGTCAGTATATTGGAGTAATCTGCAATGTAACAGAGGTATGTGCTCTCAATTCACTAAGCCTCCATTTCTAGAATGGGTCCCGACTGCTACAATTTTTCTTAAGTTAAGTTCAATCGGGTATGACGACTTTCTTGTTTTAGGGTTTTTCATTTCCAAACTACACAGAAACGCAGTCGGGTTTTTAGTTTTTTAAATTACCGTTTTTTATTTTATTCATTTTTTATTTTTATTATTAAATGAGTTTGTATAGTAACCTATATACACAATGACACACATTAAATATACGCAGATTTTTAACTTATCAGTTGATAGAAAATCCATCGAGCCGTTCTGGCTGCAGAGCGTGCCAAACATTTGAATTTGGCGCCAAAAATCCGCCATTTTTTTTTATTTTGATATACCCAGTGTCACTCTCACAGTAAATACGAATCTAACGACACCCCTCAAACTAAAATCTATCGAGCCGTTCAGGCTGCAGTGCGTGCCTTACATTGGAATTTGGCGCCAAAAATCCGCCATTTTGTTTTTTTATTTTGATATACCCAGTGTCACTCTCACAGTAAATACAAATCTAACGACACCTCTCAAGCCAAAATCCATCCAGCCGTTCAGGCTGCAGAGCGTGCCAAACAATTATAACTACATACATACATACATACATACATACATACATACATACATACATACATACATACATACATACATACATACATACATACATACATACATACATATATACATACATACTCTCGAAAAACATAACCCTCCTTCTGGCGCAGTCGGGTAATTATTTACACACATATCATAAGTCCTCTAAAATGCGTTCAAAATCCGTAGGTAGGGACACGGTATCGAACCAAAAGTATCGATATTGTACTCATGAATGGTATCGTCAAAAAAGTATTTTTACGTAAATCTTCATACTAAGACGTTTTTGTAAGTATCAATTTAATATTTTGAAATAAAACAAGACATTTTAATCAATTAATCATATACACATTTTTATTGAGAAATAATAAATTCGGCCACAGAATTTTTTTTTGGCCACGTGGTCAACCTTCTCATTTAATAACTAAGCATCGGGAAAATGAGATAGCCTCTAATAAACTAAGTCATCTTCTTTACAACGCCAACTAAAAATGTTAAAGAAAGCGTCGACTCAAGATAACAATTATTTTTACTTGTCCTTCTGATTTATACATTGCCAACTAATTTACTGACTCGGCCACTAATCCGTCGACCACTCAACACTGTAGGAATAGTGTAGTACGGGAATTTCTAAATGGAAGCGGGAGCGAGCGAAGCGAGCTCGGACTTGCGGAGCACCCCGACTCGGATCCGTTAGGTTCGGAGACTGTGCGGGGAGGCGAGCTTAGCTCGCCTCCCCGCACAGTCGTAGTGTTAGGTTTAACATGAGAACACAGAAGTAGGAGCCCCGTCGGGGCTCCCGTCGACAACTCAACACTGTAGGAAGAGTGTGGTACGGGGAGTTCTAAATGGAAGCGGGAGCGAGCGAAGCGAGCTAGGACTTGCGGAGCACCCCGACTCGGATCCGTTAGGTTCGGTTCCGTTAGGTTAGGTTCGTCAATTAATGTAGGATGACTTACTTTTTAAACATACTAAATTATACAATTAGAAGCTAATAGAATTACTATTTTGGTGTCATATATTATTATTTTAAAAGTTTGCTATTTGAATGCATGCCACAAATTTAGATGCTAAAAAATAACCATCATGCTGAGTTATATCATGGAGCAAATAGACTAAAGTAGTCTATTTGCTCCATGGTTATATTTACAGTGGCTTACATAGAAGATAACTAGTGGCTGAGATACTATTATTCAGACGCGCGTTGGTTGTGGCCGACTTAGTAATTTAGAAGGTAACTTATATTTTCTGAGGCGAATAATGCTATTAAAAAGAAGCTTGTTTAATTAGTACCCATTTTTATTCAGCTTCGCCTCATTTCGTGAAAACACACTCCTGTTTTGAGACCTGTCATTACATAACAGTTGCTAGCAAGAGGGAAGAATAGCTTCGCGATCCTAACGAAATAGGTATTTGGGAAAACATTTGCTATCGCTCCGTGCGCTCATGCCCCCGGGCATCGCGCACAGCTATTACAAAGAGCCTCACGCACACATCGACGGACGCTGCCAGTTGGCGAGAAGTTGCGACGAAAGGCGGAGTGTTTTCTTACTTAGGTACCTACGGATAGTGATTGTTGTGGCGTCCCCGACACTCCGCTAAGGAGACATTGAATGTAATAGCAGTAGGTAATAGTGATAATTTCAAGTGAGTATTTTGTTATGTAGATAATAGTAATTAGCAAGGAGTATAAACTAAATAGATTTTTGATAAATCGGCTTGTTGACGATATGCGCCCTAAATGACTGAAATTTTGTATTGTAAGGTTATTTAGGTATTTGCAGTGTATCTAAAATAAATAAAGTTTAAAAAAACACGCTTTAAAAGTACATCAGACTAAAAAGTAAAAGATAATTCTTAATATAAGTTAAAAATAATAATTAACGAAAAATATAACCAGAATTACTAAAATAATACTAGATTATTGTGAAAAAGCGTGGGACGCTCTGTGCCATATTTTTCGTCTATCGAGCAACCCACACTTTTTCACAAATAATCCTAGTATTTTTTGTTAATTATTATTTTCAACTTATATTAAGAATTATTTTTTACTTTTTAGTCTGATGTACTTTAAAAGCGTGTTTTTTAGTTTTTTTAAACTCTATTTTCATTTAGTTCAAACTTATGAGATTATTATATTGTCGCTGATTCTTGATAAGTCTACAAAGTTTGAATTAAATTTGTCCGTTTAAAGTGGGTCAAAATCGAGTCCAAAGGAGTCGGTTACATACAAAAATACAGGTGGAGCATTTTTTTTTATTAAAAATTTGAGTGCGTTTGGCTGCACCTCACCTGATAATAAAAGCGTGATAAAATATTATGCTAGTTATTGTGAACGAAACTACTAATGTGATACTATATTAATTAAACGAGTATACCTAACGTGACCATCTAAATAATAAGTAGGTTTTATGGGTTCCTTACAAAAAAACGGAACCCTTACAGGATCACTCGTGCGCCTGTGTGTCTGTCCGTCTGTCACAGCCATCACAGATCACTGTCCGAAACTAATGGACCATATCAAGTGAAATCAGGTAGGATGGTGTAATCCTATCACCCAAACACAGATGTGCAGTCAATAAATATTTTCAAAAATTAGGGGTATTTTCGGGGGACCAATTAGGAAATTTAAAAAAAAGTTTTGCAGACCTTACTGTGTCATATATCAAATGAACAACTTCGAACAATTTTGCATTATTATTTTTGGTTTTTGTTAATTTTCTTATAAAGCACTACACCGATTTTGATAAAATTTATATGGGACCACATGGGAAGCACTAGCTTTCGAAGAAAAAAAGAATCATCGAAATCGGTTCACCCAATAAAAGTTCTGAGGTAACACTTATAAAAAAAATAAAAAAACATACAGTCGAATTGAGAACCTCCTCCTTTTTGGAAATCGCTTGGAAAAAGACAAAAATTGACCATTCCCCCCATTAGGTGATTACTCCAAAACTACGAAATATAGTTTATTGCTTGTAGATTACAGGAAAACCTATAACAATTCTATCAATTGTAAATAAAGTGGTAAACTCTTATTTATTACGTAAATTTACGGAAAATAGTTCACTAAAACACCACTAGATAGCGCTAGTGCATCTTAATGTGACGATTTCAAATGTGATATTTTTAATTATTTAAAAATCACCCCAAATGTCTTTGTAATTGTACGGAACCCTCTCTACGCGAGTTCAACTCGCACTTGGTCGTTTTTTTTTTAGTTCACATAAGTTGAACTACTTATGCCTTAGTAAGTAACATGACTTCTAATATCTAAGCAGTTGTTTGAGAGTGAAAAAATAATAGGTAGATACTTCAATTAATTTATCGTTTGGTCTGTTTGCGAAAGTAGGACGTTTTTTCCCTCGCTGGGGACAGCGGGACGAACAGCCTGAAAAAGGGACTATGGTCACGTTTAGTATAGGTACCGTATTTTTTTTTATTCTTTTTCGTGGACCGTTGAAATGAGTAGGTGGATAAGCCACATTACGGTTTTGGTTTTATTAGGGCTCTGAAATTATTTTTTTTTGAAATGACAAGCTTGTTGTTGGCCGTGGGGGCCTTTACAACTTCACCGTGCAGGGGAAACGAGTACGGAATCCACTCAACCTAGTGCAAAGCAAAAAGATAAGGGCTCTGAAGCAAAACAACGAACTCTAATGCTAGCACATCACATCGCTATTCGTGTTCGCTTATTCGTCTTATTCGTCCAAATGCGACGATGGCAAATTCGGCTACATTCACGAACATGTTTAGCTGCTGTAACGTCTTGGAACAGCGAAGTACAAACACACAATCGTTAACAAAAAAAAGCAATGTAATCTATTTTGAGTTAGGAAGAAATAAAACCATAATCACTGGTCAATCTTTTTCTGGAAAACCTACTAATATTAACTTTTCCCACTCCCAGAATTTTTTAAACAGATAGATATCGATAACGTGGGTGGGATCCCATCTCTACTATCGACTTCACCATCGACATCTCTATTGTACGTGTGCTTTGCTTTCCCCCCGACCCCCACTCGTGCGATAGAGAGCGTTGCAGCTCGCAACTGACAATAGGTACTTTTCTGGACGAAATTCCCATTTCGGGAGAAAACGGTTTTCACTAACTAAATCTTAACAAATCTCTTTGATTTTGATGTCGATCGTTTCAGCACAATATATTCTAGGTTTATAGGTTTCGCTTTTTTTTAAAAAATACATTGATTTTGTTCAAAAAACGGCTTAATTCGACACAGTTTTAATCACAAAAATTACGTTACTTGAACTGCCTATAAGTTTGAATCCATAGCAAATTTTGAAAAAAGGAAAAGCTATAAACCTAGTAATTCATTGTGTCAATAACATACTAAAAAATCATGGTGATTGGAAAATATTTAGAAGTGGAAAAACGTTTTCTCTTTTTGTATGGACGAGCACGTACTATTCTTCCCTCTTAAGGGTATAAATATTCTGTAGTGTAAAAATAATTTTATAACTCTAAATTACTAAGTTCATTTCATAATCGTTAGTGGCAATTAGTGCTGGGGCCATTTTAGGGTTCCATACCTCAAAAGGAAAAAAGAAACCCTTATAAGATCACTCGAGTGTCTGTCTGTACGTCCGTATCACAGCCGATTTGCTCAGAAACTCCTGTACCGATTGAATTGAAATTTAGTACACAATGTATGTCGGTGACCCAAAGACGGAAATGTAACGTAAACAAATTAATTTTAAACATGGCGTCACTTTTGGGGGGTAAATTAGAAAATATAAAAAAAAAATACAATCTATATCGTGTGATATATCAAATGAAAGGACTTATGGGAATCTCAATTATGTTTTTTATGATTCAAAGATAAATACCTAGTTTTGAAGTTATTTAAGAAAAAAGGCGAAAATTGACCATTCTTCCCCTTATCTCCTTTTTTTCTTTTTTACTATTTTTACCACTTTCTGTTCGCATGCCAATGCACGTTTAGGTATTTTTGGCGTAGTTAAAAGTCTGAAATCAGCCTATTTACACATAAATAAATAAAAATACAAAAACTTACAAGTTTATGTGCTACGAAGTAACTGTTCTAAATGACCACCGTTCTGCGGGAGGCACAGTCGAGCACGCTGAGGCGAATGACGCTTTAATTTACGTAAAACAAAAGTATTCTGTTTTACAGTTTCGAACGCTGCTAACACTTTCTCACGTAACTCAAGCACACTTTTAATTTCCTCCTAGTACACTAGACGTTTTACGTCGCCCCACAAGTAATAATCCAGCGGGGTAAGGTCCGGGGGTCGTGCTGGCCAGGCCAGCGGGCTCCACATCCTACTCACTGATTGCCGCATGCCGTTGCGCTGCGAGCGAGCGAGCGAGCGTAGTATACACAACTGTCTCTGAAAGCAACGCGGCGGCTACTGAACAGTGAACTGACAAACGCGGTCCCTTTGTGCTTTGAGTGAGACCGACTCTTTTAAGTACGCCGCAACCGATGTCGGTCTTGCGGATAATATTGAGCGAATTCGATTTAATTTAGTGGTGTGAACTTGGTATTGTCCATTAAATAAAATAAAATAATTAAAAACAATAAAAAAAGTTGACGATTTTATTAATGATTTGTATTCAGTATCAGCTATATATTAACCACCGTGAATATTGCAAGAATGCAAATTTACACCCTGTATAACGTTTCCCTGTCTCACCCCTCGCTGCAACCGGATAGGTTTCGAGTTCTGGTCCTGGAGGCGAACCGACATGGTGGCATTTTCATACAGACACTTCAAACAACTCGATAGATCGATGGTCATTTTGGCACCGCTGGTGAGACTGTAGTACAGCCCAGGTTTCGACTGAATCAAAGGCTTTCTCATAGTTTACTAACGCCAAGTATAGTGGCTGATTGTACTCTTCAGTCTTCTTTATAATGTGCCACAGCGATTTTAATATAAAATATTCGATATCTATGTTCAAAATACATCTCAATCAGAAACTCAAACTCGAAACGTGATCCCTTTACAGCTGACAACCATACAGTGAATTTACGCGTGTATAAGTGTAGTTACTTATCTCTGGTACAAAGTGCGGCGTGCCGTAGGTGTGTTGGGGACGTATATGAGGTGATAAATATGATGATAAAAAACTGAACAGTGCCAACTCAAATGTACGTTACCTTAACAACAAAGGGCATCTACCGCTAGGACACAGGCGCAGATTAATACAATAGCACGGGAAGTTTGTACAGTTTATACATCATAAAAAAAAGGATGATTTATAAAAAAAATATGACGTCATGCTCAATCAAAACCTATGGAAAAAACAACCAGTGTTAATTTGAATTTATGATTACATCATCATATCAGCTACAAATTACATAAAATGAATTTAATATTTACTTTTTGCACTATCATCATATCAGCCGGAAATCGTCCACTGCTGGACAAAGGCCTCCCCCAAGGATTTCCACGACGACCGGTCCTGCGCTGCCCGCATCCATCGGCTTCCCGCGATCTTCACCAGCTCGTCGGTCCACCGCGTGGGAGGCCTGCATACACTACGTTTTCCGGTGCGCGGTCGCCACTCGAGAACTTTACTGCCCCATCGGCCATCTGTTCTACGAGCTATGTGCCCTGCCCACTGCCACTTTAGTTTAGCGACTTTGTGAGCTATGTCGGTTACTTTAGTTCTCCTGCGGATCTCCTCGTTTCTGATTCGATCACGCAGAGAAACTCCGAGCATAGCACGCTCGATTGCCCTTTGGGTGACCTTGAGCCTTCTTATGAGGCCCATAGTAAGCGACCATGTCTCCTGTCTTTTGCACTATGACATAGAAATATCGCCAAATGGTTTTTTAGGGTTATGTACACCCAACGGGTGACCAACAGGATCCTATTACTGAGCCTCCGCTGTCTGTCTGTCCGTCTGTCAGTGGGCTGTATTACATGAACCGTAATAGGTACACGGTTGAAATTTTCACAAAATGCCATCCTTGTTTCCTAATCATGGTACCACCCTTGGGATATCTCCTTTCCAAAAAAAAAAAATCATCAAAATCGGTTCATAAACGGCGAAGTTATCCGCGAACACACATAAAAAAAATCTACGAGTATATACGGTCGAATTGAGAAACTTCCTCCATTTTTTGAAGTCGGTTATAACTTATAAATAATGAAGTCGTTTAAAAAGAAGACAATACCAAAACAGATCGAAAATAAACTAAAAAGATATAATTGGTGAGTACTTAAGTGCCTACATTATAGAAGATATTATTCGAAAAGGGTTACTAATTGTGGTTTAATGACAATGTGTATTATCGTAGTGTGGAATAAATTTCCATAGACTATTACAATATGACGAGTAGGTAACGTGAGATGAAGTTTTAATATTCATAAGGTGACGCCAGCCGCGAAAAATATTTTGTGGGGGGGGGGAGTAAATCACTAGTCATGTGCGCTACTTTCTAAAATCTTTAAGACCGAATTTGAAAAAATGTTTGGATGTGTCTCAAGACAATATATTTTTTCAAATATTCTATAAACTCATTTGCAAAAATATACATTAAATACCGCAGTGTCTCAAGACTAAGGTCTTTGACCAGTGTGTGTTGCCAGTGATGACTTACGGAACTGAGACATGGTCGCTTACTATGGGCCTCATAAGAAGGCTCAAGGTCACCCAAAGGGCAATGGAGCGTGCTATGCTCGGAGTTTCTCTGCGTGATCGAATCAGAAACGAGGAGATCCGCAGGAGAACTAAAGTAACCGACATAGCTCACAGAATCGCTAGACTGAAGTGGCAGTGGGCAGGGCACATAGCTCGTAGAACAGATGGCCGATGGGGCAGTAAAGTTCTCGAGTGGCGACCGCGCACCGGAAAACGTAGCGTAGGCAGGCCTCCCACGCGGTGGACCGATGACCTGGTGAAGGTCGCGGGAAGCCGATGGATGCGGGCAGCGCAGGACCGGTCGTCGTGGAAATCCTTGGGGGAGGCCTTTGTTCAGCAGTGGACGATTTGTGGCTGATATGATGATGATGATGATGACATTAATCTACAAATCACGTGGTTACAATATAAATACTGACATGATTGATGGCTAATTTCGGTAATTTATTTGAGAAGTTACACAATTTATTAAAAAAATATCTTCGATGGGTAAAAAGATTTAGTCCTGTCAAATTATATATTATAAGTACTAATATACAGTATGGATAAATTCAGATTGGTTATAGTTTGGTTCTAGAACGTATAGGATTTCGCCGTGATTTTATTTGCTACGTCATTTGTAGAACTCATTTCTACTCATCATACTAAAAAAAGTTGGTGTAGGACCCGTTAACTGGGGGTTCTACTCATCATACTGATCAACTTTCCCCAAGGAACACATAGTCAATTCTACAAGAAAAATTTGGACCCTCCATACATAAATGCACAAAATTGGTCGATCAGCTGATCGATTTGTATGACATTCATTTTTGCGATTTCAGCAAAGTTAGAGAACAAAGATTTAGATAACGGGACCTACACCAATTTTGTTACACCTGTATATAGGTAAATAAAAACACGAAGAAAATAGGAAAAAACGTAGAAAGTTATACAACGAGAAATGAGAATTGGAAAACAGAATAGGAAAGAGAAATGTTATATCAGTCAAAAAAGTAAACTATAATAAACAGAAAAAAAAGTCAAAATATAAAAATTGACAAAAACAAATTAAAAGAAGATTATATAAAAAAAGATTAAAAATTAACTAAAAAGTATGAATGCGTCACATTTTGACTGTAGGACCCTTTGGAAAAGTTTTCCAGTATGATGACTAGAAGCCTCAGTTAAAGGCTCTATCTAACATCAATTTTGTTACACCATGTATCCGGTATGTAACAACCTCTGAACTAGACAACCTCTGGTTTCAATTATGGGTCATATTTGCATACGGTTGAATGCACATGGAGAAATAATAGTTGTAAAATAACACGTGGTGGTGCTTGTGTGGCTATACCAAAGAGTAAAAAATATGCTATACTGAGAAACAACTGACTGTTATTTTCTTAGTCGACATTCTATGCAAAAAAAAAAACTGGCCAAGTGCGAGTCGGACTCGCTCACCGAGGGTTCCGTACCATATCACATCCCTGGATAAAGAACCTTAAAAATAATGAATCGAAAACTGTACCTACATCACAAAAATAATTTAAAATATTTTTAAATTTGTGCCAATAAAACTCTTTCATACGGTACCCCACCTGATACGATTAACTCAAATCAAAATTTGGATCGTCGTTCCTTGCATAATTGATTACGTGCTTTAAATAAAGACTATATTTTTTTATGATTTAATTATAAATGTATAGTTTTCAGGTTTAAACCCATACTTGTAGTTGAAGACGGTATTACTTGACAAATGTCATAATTTTAGGTCAACGGAAAATACTCTATAAATTTTGATTCCCTTGAGAGTGTCGAAATATACGTTTTCTGCGGCATAAACGGCCGTATCTTTTTTTTACGTTTACTTAGAAATGTGATTTTTTTCACAGCTTCTGAGGACTGTAGACCGGAATATACGGTTTTAATTTCAACTCGATACCTTCACGCGGTCCCGAGATAAAGGGTCTTGATAGAAAGACGGACGGACAGACAGACAGACAACAAAGTGATCCTGTACGGGTTCCTTTTTTTCTTTTTGAGGTACAGAACCCTAAAAAACGAGCGAGCCTTACAATAGTCGCATATGATGTGTTACATCTGACATAAGCAAAAACCAAAGGTAGCCTGGTAGAAATTGCTACCTAGCAATGAGGCCGCCTATTGTTTTTACTTTCTTTGTACTTTTCGTTGAACTGTTTTTATTTGCATTAAAGTATATTGAATTAAATTGACTGACCCTCTCGACTGTGGATGACGTTTACTCTAACTCCTAATACCCTAGTCTTGCCGCCAAACATCAGTGTTATCAACATTGATGTGGTTCGGCTTGAAGATAAGATAGCCAGTTCTCCATTGCGTTGGGGAATCTTGGCAAGCCCGCTTCCATCTTCGGCATCATCGTCACTTACCATCAGGTGAGATGATGCCAAGAAAATACCAATTATGATTTTTTTTTTAACTCTGCCGTGTCTGTATAGCCACTTCCTGGATGGTCCACAGGCAGGGCTTTTTGAGTGCTAACAATTCATTTAAACTGCAATTTTTCAAATTGTAAAGAATAATTCTTAGTTCTGACTAAAATAATATAAATAATGAAAAGATTAATTCAAATACTAACATTCCTTTGCTTAAGGATTGCATTGCAGGTGAAATATTATCTTAAATTATGAGGGTCCTAAAAAAGTAGGATCGCAATCAAATACTGATTTTTACTAAAAAAAAATATGGTCAACGTTATGAACATTAGTTAAATTGAAACATTACTTACCTCATTTTGATTTGCTAATAGCTAAACAAAAAATTCACGAAAAACGATCGTAATAAAGCACGAACCGCTCGTTAGCTGAGCTATTTTTGAATGACGTTATTTTTTTTTGTACCAAAGCGGCGGGACTTTTAAGTGTCAACTATGAGACCGTTTCAAAACGCGTCTATGGAAGCGGTAACTTCAACATTTAAAACCTCATTTTAAGCGGTGAATCGAAACGCACACACCATCCAGAAGGTGGAGGCTCACAGACAAGGGAAAAATGACACACTCCACCTCCTGGATGGTCCACAGACCAGAGGTAAACAGAAAATATAACATAACATAGCAATAGACAAGACAAGACTATATAAAAAATCTGGTGCCAAAATCAACAAACGATTATTATTTACATTAGTGGAAAATTTAATGAAAGGCATGGCCATTTTTCCTTAGCCTTCGTGACTGAAAGATAATTGAAAACGCTAAACACGTTAAAAAACCGAGTTTACAATAAAACCTTATTTCACCACTGAACGGAACGTGCACTCTTACTTGTCATATCAATTACGGACCTTGCATTTGAGGACGAGCTTTCGTCGAGCACTGAAAAAGGCACTATTTATTTATCATCCACCAAAAACTACGTTTGAAACAATCAAATATTATTAGAACGTCATTCAAATTAAATACTTAAATGGGTAAAAAAAAAAAATAAATAAATATTTATTTTAGACTTTTCCAATTAATAGAGAATGTACAACGGTTTTCAGTTGCTTAAAAGAAAAATTGTTATGCTCTGTGCCAAAATTACAGTGATTCAAAGTGAAATATTGTGAAATATTGTGTTTAGCGTTTTCAATTATCTTTCAGTCACGAAGGCTAAGGAAAAATGGCCATGCCTTTCATTAAATTTTCCACTAATGTAAATAATAATCGTTTGTTGATTTTGGCACCAGATTTTTTATATAGTCTTGTCTTGTCTATTGCTATGTTATGTTATATTTTCTGTTTACCTCTGGTCTGTGGACCATCCAGGAGGTGGAGTGTGTCATTTTTCCCTTGTCTGTGAGCCTCCACCTTCTGGATGGTGTGTGCGTTTCGATTCACCGCTTAAAATGAGGTTTTAAATGTTGAAGTTACCGCTTCCATAGACGCGTTTTGAAACGGTCTCATAGTTGACACTTAAAAGTCCCGCCGCTTTGGTACAAAAAAAAATAACGTCATTCAAAAATAGCTCAGCTAACGAGCGGTTCGTGCTTTATTACGATCGTTTTTCGTGAATTTTTTGTTTAGCTATTAGCAAATCAAAATGAGGTAAGTAATGTTTCAATTTAACTAATGTTCATAACGTTGACCATATTTTTTTTTAGTAAAAATCAGTATTTGATTGCGATCCTACTTTTTTAGGACCCTCATAATTTAAGATAATATTTCACCTGCAATGCAATCCTTAAGCAAAGGAATGTTAGTATTTGAATTAATCTTTTCATTATTTATATTATTTTAGTCAGAACTAAGAATTATTCTTTACAATTTGAAAAATTGCAGTTTAAATGAATTGTTAGCACTCAAAAAGCCCTGCCTGTGGACCATCCAGGAAGTGGCTATACAGACACGGCAGAGTTAAAAAAAAAATCATAATTGGTATTTTCTTGGCATCATCTCACCTGATGGTAAGTGACGATGATGCCGAAGATGGAAGCGGGCTTGCCAAGATTCCCCAACGCAATGGAGAACTGGCTATCTTATCTTCAAGCCGAACCACATCAATGTTGATAACACTGATGTTTGGCGGCAAGACTAGGGTATTAGGAGTTAGAGTAAACGTCATCCACAGTCGAGAGGGTCAGTCAATTTAATTCAATATACTTTAATGCAAATAAAAACAGTTCAACGAAAAGTACAAAGAAATTAAAAACAATAGGCGGCCTCATTGCTAGGTAGCAATTTCTACCAGGCTACCTTTGGTTTTTGCTTATGTCAGATGTAACACATCATATGCGACTATTGTAAGGCTCGCTCGTTTTTTAGGGTTCTGTACCTCAAAAAGAAAAAAAGGAACCCGTACAGGATCACTTTGTTGTCTGTCTGTCTGTCCGTCCGTCTTTCTATCAAGACCCTTTATCTCGGGACCGCGTGAAGGTATCGAGTTGAAATTAAAACCGTATATTCCGGTCTACAGTCCTCAGAAGCTGTGAAAAAAATCACATTTCTAAGTAAACGTAAAAAAAAGATACGGCCGTTTATGCCGCAGAAAACGTATATTTCGACACTCTCAAGGGAATCAAAATTTATAGAGTATTTTCCGTTGACCTAAAACTATGACATTTGTCAAGTAATACCGTCTTCAACTACAAGTATGGGTTTAAACCTGAAAACTATACATTTATAATTAAATCATAAAAAAATATAGTCTTTATTTAAAGCACGTAATCAATTATGCAAGGAACGACGATCCAAATTTTGATTTGAGTTAATCGTATCAGGTGGGGTACCGTATGAAAGAGTTTTATTGGCACAAATTTAAAAATATTTTAAATTATTTTTGTGATGTAGGTACAGTTTTCGATTCATTATTTTTAAGGTTCTTTATCCAGGGATGTGATATGGTACGGAACCCTCGGTGAGCGAGTCCGACTCGCACTTGGCCAGTTTTTTTTTTTGCATAGAATGTCGACTAAGAAAATAACAGTCAGTTGTTTCTCAGTATAGCATATTTTTTACTCTTTGGTATAGCCACACAAGCACCACCACGTGTTATTTTACAACTATTATTTCTCCATGTGCATTCAACCGTATGCAAATATGACCCATAATTGAAACCAGAGGTTGTCTAGTTCAGAGGTTGTTACATACCGGATACATGGTGTAACAAAATTGATGTTAGATAGAGCCTTTAACTGAGGCTTCTAGTCATCATACTGGAAAACTTTTCCAAAGGGTCCTACAGTCAAAATGTGACGCATTCATACTTTTTAGTTAATTTTTAATCTTTTTTTATATAATCTTCTTTTAATTTGTTTTTGTCAATTTTTATATTTTGACTTTTTTTTCTGTTTATTATAGTTTACTTTTTTGACTGATATAACATTTCTCTTTCCTATTCTGTTTTCCAATTCTCATTTCTCGTTGTATAACTTTCTACGTTTTTTCCTATTTTCTTCGTGTTTTTATTTACCTATATACAGGTGTAACAAAATTGGTGTAGGTCCCGTTATCTAAATCTTTGTTCTCTAACTTTGCTGAAATCGCAAAAATGAATGTCATACAAATCGATCAGCTGATCGACCAATTTTGTGCATTTATGTATGGAGGGTCCAAATTTTTCTTGTAGAATTGACTATGTGTTCCTTGGGGAAAGTTGATCAGTATGATGAGTAGAACCCCCAGTTAACGGGTCCTACACCAACTTTTTTTAGTATGATGAGTAGAAATGAGTTCTACAAATGACGTAGCAAATAAAATCACGGCGAAATCCTATACGTTCTAGAACCAAACTATAACCAATCTGAATTTATCCATACTGTATATTAGTACTTATAATATATAATTTGACAGGACTAAATCTTTTTACCCATCGAAGATATTTTTTTAATAAATTGTGTAACTTCTCAAATAAATTACCGAAATTAGCCATCAATCATGTCAGTATTTATATTGTAACCACGTGATTTGTAGATTAATGTCATCATCATCATCATCATATCAGCCACAAATCGTCCACTGCTGAACAAAGGCCTCCCCCAAGGATTTCCACGACGACCGGTCCTGCGCTGCCCGCATCCATCGGCTTCCCGCGACCTTCACCAGGTCATCGGTCCACCGCGTGGGAGGCCTGCCTACGCTACGTTTTCCGGTGCGCGGTCGCCACTCGAGAACTTTACTGCCCCATCGGCCATCTGTTCTACGAGCTATGTGCCCTGCCCACTGCCACTTCAGTCTAGCGATTCTGTGAGCTATGTCGGTTACTTTAGTTCTCCTGCGGATCTCCTCGTTTCTGATTCGATCACGCAGAGAAACTCCGAGCATAGCACGCTCCATTGCCCTTTGGGTGACCTTGAGCCTTCTTATGAGGCCCATAGTAAGCGACCATGTCTCAGTTCCGTAAGTCATCACTGGCAACACACACTGGTCAAAGACCTTAGTCTTGAGACACTGCGGTATTTAATGTATATTTTTGCAAATGAGTTTATAGAATATTTGAAAAAATATATTGTCTTGAGACACATCCAAACATTTTTTCAAATTCGGTCTTAAAGATTTTAGAAAGTAGCGCACATGACTAGTGATTTACTCCCCCCCCCCACAAAATATTTTTCGCGGCTGGCGTCACCTTATGAATATTAAAACTTCATCTCACGTTACCTACTCGTCATATTGTAATAGTCTATGGAAATTTATTCCACACTACGATAATACACATTGTCATTAAACCACAATTAGTAACCCTTTTCGAATAATATCTTCTATAATGTAGGCACTTAAGTACTCACCAATTATATCTTTTTAGTTTATTTTCGATCTGTTTTGGTATTGTCTTCTTTTTAAACGACTTCATTATTTATAAGTTATAACCGACTTCAAAAAATGGAGGAAGTTTCTCAATTCGACCGTATATACTCGTAGATTTTTTTTATGTGTGTTCGCGGATAACTTCGCCGTTTATGAACCGATTTTGATGATTTTTTTTTTTTGGAAAGGAGATATCCCAAGGGTGGTACCATGATTAGGAAACAAGGATGGCATTTTGTGAAAATTTCAACCGTGTACCTATTACGGTTCATGTAATACAGCCCACTGACAGACGGACAGACAGACAGCGGAGGCTCAGTAATAGGATCCTGTTGGTCACCCGTTGGGTGTACATAACCCTAAAAAACCATTTGGCGATATTTCTATGTCATAGTGCAAAAGACAGGAGACATGGTCGCTTACTATGGGCCTCATAAGAAGGCTCAAGGTCACCCAAAGGGCAATCGAGCGTGCTATGCTCGGAGTTTCTCTGCGTGATCGAATCAGAAACGAGGAGATCCGCAGGAGAACTAAAGTAACCGACATAGCTCACAAAGTCGCTAAACTAAAGTGGCAGTGGGCAGGGCACATAGCTCGTAGAACAGATGGCCGATGGGGCAGTAAAGTTCTCGAGTGGCGACCGCGCACCGGAAAACGTAGTGTATGCAGGCCTCCCACGCGGTGGACCGACGAGCTGGTGAAGATCGCGGGAAGCCGATGGATGCGGGCAGCGCAGGACCGGTCGTCGTGGAAATCCTTGGGGGAGGCCTTTGTCCAGCAGTGGACGATTTCCGGCTGATATGATGATAGTGCAAAAAGTAAATATTAAATTCATTTTATGTAATTTGTAGCTGATATGATGATGTAATCATAAATTCAAATTAACACTGGTTGTTTTTTCCATAGGTTTTGATTGAGCATGACGTCATATTTTTTTTATAAATCATCCTTTTTTTTATGATGTATAAACTGTACAAACTTCCCGTGCTATTGTATTAATCTGCGCCTGTGTCCTAGCGGTAGATGCCCTTTGTTGTTAAGGTAACGTACATTTGAGTTGGCACTGTTCAGTTTTTTATCATCATATTTATCACCTCATATACGTCCCCAACACACCTACGGCACGCCGCACTTTGTACCAGAGATAAGTAACTACACTTATACACGCGTAAATTCACTGTATGGTTGTCAGCTGTAAAGGGATCACGTTTCGAGTTTGAGTTTCTGATTGAGATGTATTTTGAACATAGATATCGAATATTTTATATTAAAATCGCTGTGGCACATTATAAAGAAGACTGAAGAGTACAATCAGCCACTATACTTGGCGTTAGTAAACTATGAGAAAGCCTTTGATTCAGTCGAAACCTGGGCTGTACTACAGTCTCACCAGCGGTGCCAAAATGACCATCGATCTATCGAGTTGTTTGAAGTGTCTGTATGAAAATGCCACCATGTCGGTTCGCCTCCAGGACCAGAACTCGAAACCTATCCGGTTGCAGCGAGGGGTGAGACAGGGAAACGTTATACAGGGTGTAAATTTGCATTCTTGCAATATTCACGGTGGTTAATATATAGCTGATACTGAATACAAATCATTAATAAAATCGTCAACTTTTTTTATTGTTTTTAATTATTTTATTTTATTTAATGGACAATACCAAGTTCACACCACTAAATTAAATCGAATTCGCTCAATATTATCCGCAAGACCGACATCGGTTGCGGCGTACTTAAAAGAGTCGGTCTCACTCAAAGCACAAAGGGACCGCGTTTGTCAGTTCACTGTTCAGTAGCCGCCGCGTTGCTTTCAGAGACAGTTGTGTATACTACGCTCGCTCGCTCGCTCGCAGCGCAACGGCATGCGGCAATCAGTGAGTAGGATGTGGAGCCCGCTGGCCTGGCCAGCACGACCCCCGGACCTTACCCCGCTGGATTATTACTTGTGGGGCGACGTAAAACGTCTAGTGTACTAGGAGGAAATTAAAAGTGTGCTTGAGTTACGTGAGAAAGTGTTAGCAGCGTTCGAAACTGTAAAACAGAATACTTTTGTTTTACGTAAATTAAAGCGTCATTCGCCTCAGCGTGCTCGACTGTGCCTCCCGCAGAACGGTGGTCATTTAGAACAGTTACTTCGTAGCACATAAACTTGTAAGTTTTTGTATTTTTATTTATTTATGTGTAAATAGGCTGATTTCAGACTTTTAACTACGCCAAAAATACCTAAACGTGCATTGGCATGCGAACAGAAAGTGGTAAAAATAGTAAAAAATGTGTTTTTGAAGGTCCTAAGCCCTTAAAGTAGGAAGGAAAATTTGAAATCAGCTGTGTACGAAGGAATAATTGAATGAGGGGTGAGTGAACTGTCCATTTGTGAGTTGACGTCACAGTCGCGTATGGTGTGTTCCACTGGGAACCTACACAAAAATGGTTTATTCTTACGTGAAATTCAAAACAATTTTATGCAATAACTTTTTATCTTTCAAATATTAGACTTTCTGCATAAGCTGAAGTGATTTGTATAATTGTAAACTACCACCTCCATAAATATTGCAAGAATGCAAATTTACACACTGTATAAAGATCGTAGAATAAAGTTTTCTTTTTTTAAATAAATTACATACATTTTGTGGTGGTACTTGTGGTAAGGAACTCTAGGTGCGCAAGTTTGACTTAAACTTGGCCAACTTTTTTACGGTTGTTGATTGCATATGGTGCAGTATATAAATAAATCACAACCAATGTACTTTTCCAGGACAATGTTTCAGGTTTTTTACCCGAAAATAAATGTTACTATTTCACGCTGTTTTAGGGCACACAAAGTCTTCAACGTGGCAAGACACAGAAATAAAAACAAACAGAGAAGGCCAAAGGGCTGTACTATCTACAGGTTTGAAAAACACAACGGGAAAGGGAAAGATTATATTTCTACATATTGGTAGGTATTATATCAACCTTTCTTTCTATTCACTGATAGTATTTAACTGGCAATACCACTATTATGCTATTATTTATTTTATTACTATTATTTTGTTAATAGATATTAAAAAAAATATTTTTTTTTAAGTATGACCACGCATTTTAAATTTTTATTCATGTCCAATTAATAAAAGTCATTAATATTATATTATAAATAACGTCAAAATAAAATAATGTACTTGGTACCTGCAATTAGGTACTTAGTCTATGTTGCATCACCTCGTACCCGGCTCAAAAGTGCCCATTATACTGGCCGCGTTGCCGCGCTGTATAACCAGGGATATCTGTTGAACCAGGTACGAGCCGGCGCGGGGATCACTACCGCGGTCTCTCAAGCTCCTGCCTATTTTCATTACAAATTCTTTGGCCGTCGAGCACCACACACCCGAAGTCTCGACGGCAAAAGGCACAAAGTCGTGAGTCCGCATTAGGTCCGCGTACTTTGTTAATTTTTGGCTCGCGGCCCAATCTGCAGCCGCACCCGCAGCCCTCGTGGTACGGGGCACATGCGATGCTGCGAAGGTGCACGCGCAGGTCGCGTCCCAGAGCAGGGCACGCCCCGGCTCCCAGGGGATCATCGTGAGTCCGTCGGGTCTTTTACCGTCTGTGTGGCTCAAACCCGAAGGCTCTAAGATGCAGGGAATGTCGATCGACACCGGATCATCGTGAGTCCGTCGGGTCTTTTACCGTCTGTGCGGCTCAAACCCGAGGGCTCTAAGATGCAGGGAATGTCGATCAACACCAGCGCCCGGCGGATGACTTCATTCAGCGCATGATGCCGGGGATGTATGCCCGCACACCTCTTGCAACTAAGACCATGCCGCCCCGCAGAGTCAACCAACGCCCCGCATCGGCATTTATGTGGCTCACACATGCTACACCCTAGCCGGACGGCTACCGCTATCCTCAACGTATTGTCGTCTAAGAGCGTGCCCACGTGAGGTGAAGACAAGGTATGAAGCCATGCCCTAGACTCGGAGCAAGTGACTGCACGTTCTCGGGCCAAATTCGCCACGGACAACTACTGATTTAGTTCATAAGTCATCCCAGTGTCTTTGGAATTGATTGCTCCACAAACGGAACGCTGCGACTGTCCTATCCTCAAAAGAGATAATACTAGACACAAGTTCCAACGAACCATTTGCGGAGGCTAAGAAAGCAGACAACCCAGTGTCCCGCATTCGCCTCACCCTCCGTCCTCCGTGACGGACAGGGAGACTAGCCTGCCGCCACTCCCGTTCACCCAGGCTGACATTTATAACTTCTTCCAAAGAGCACTTTAGGACATCATCCAGCGCGGCAACTTCCTGAAAGAACAACCACGTTGGACTAGTCCTCGCTATATACGTGAGCTTTGGAAGGGACAGGCAGTTCCTGAGCAAAACAAGAGCGACGTGAGCCGATAGGTGTTTACGCTGCGCGAGCCCCCTAAGCAGCATGTCCTTCTTTTCATGTAGGGCGGCAGGGACTGCATCGGGGAAAATCGGAGCTCCCAGAAGTGTGAAGTTGTCCTTATTTACAACTTTTAATCCAGGAATTAGCACCTCGAAACTTGGCAAGCTCGCTTGCACTTCGGGCCCACATGGGAAAATCTCGCATTTTACGGTATTGACCTTGAGGCCCATCGCCTCAAGATGTGGCAACAGGCGATGGATGTCTTGGGTGACTGTTTGTTCTGATCCGCTGATAGTACCGTCGTCTAAATACCAGATGTTTAAGGGTGATTTCAAGGACTCGACCGCCTTATGTATTGCCAGGCTGAAGATGAGAGGCCCTAGCGGGTTGCCCTGTTGGGCCCCCACCTGCGAGTCAATAGGAGCACCATCGAAAAATAGCTTCGAAGGTGTTGCGTAACACTGGTACAAGAACGGGTACATCGACGGAATCAGGTCTCTCGCCTCCGTGAGGACGGTGTCCCTCTCCACGCTGTTAAAGGCATTGCATATATCTAGCTTAACAATTACCTTTCCGGAGTTATTTGCGTCCATTAAAAATATTATAAAAAAAAAATAGTGATCTGAATTAGTGAACCGTACTTAAAGTATTAAAAAAAACAACAGATATAGGCAGATTGCAACATTATATTAATTAATGTCTAGTAATAAAAATGTTTGTTAGTTTTGATATTAGGTAAAATTTCCTTAATTAAAAAAATACGAGTTATACATATGTTAAATTTTTTGTGCAGGTACATTAACTGGCTGAATATATACAATAAATAAATAATAATCGCCTGTTTGTCTAGGATCTGAGGATGGATTTGTGAATGGAGAGATGATGCCAAGGGCTTACCAATTGTGAATAAAAAAAATGGAGGAGATTTGGTTTTTGAAGCGAAAAAATCCGATGATGACTACCACTCAGAGATGGATGCATTCAATTTTGAAAATTGTTTCCGAGGCCTGTCTTAAAAAATACCAGAGGAGGGTGTAATAGTAATGGATAATTCTCCATACTATTCTCGTCGAATTGATCAGATTCCAGACGCAAAAATAAAAAAAGCTGACATACAGGAATAGCTAAAAGAAAAAAACATCCTCTTTGAGAATATCGCTCAAAGTAAAAGAAATAAAGCACCATTTCCAGGCTTATCCCATTGACGAAATAGCTAAAGAGATGGGGTTCACAGTGTTGCGCTTGCATTCATATAACTGTGAATTTAACCCCATCGAGCTCATTTGGTTTCAGGTAAAAGCTTATATAGCGAGAGAAAATAAAACGTTTAAAATGGCAGAATTAAACAAAAATTGGTACCAGAAGCATTTCCAAAGATCAGAACAGAAAATTGGAGAGCATGTATAGGCCATATTATAAAAGAAGAAAATAAAATGATTGCAGTAGATAACGCAGTGGATAACATTGTGGAAAACTTTATTATAAATTTTGGGGATTCTGACTCTCCTGAATCTGATTCAGACACTGATGAGCAAATAAACGTAACCGATGAATTATGGATTGATTTGTTTTTTAATTTTTTGATACACTTGAATCTTTTTTTACCTTTTTCATTTTTTACTTGAGAATACATTTATTTTTAGGGTTCCGTACTTCAAAAGAAAAAAAGGAACCCTATTGGGATCACTTTGTTGTACGTCTGTCAGTCTCTCTAATATTTTAATCACAAACTTATACTGATTTTAATACTTACTGATATCTATGTTCAAAATACATCTCAATCAGAAATACAAACTCGAAACGTGATCCCTTTACGCCTGACATCCCTACAGTGAAATTACGCACACATGCAAACGTGTAAAATGCAATAAAGGAATTGAATTGAATTGAATTGTAAAAGTGTAGGTACTTATCTCTGGTACAAAGTACGGAGTGCCGTAGATGTGTTGGGGACGTATATGAGGTGATAAATATGATGATAAAAAACTGAACAGTGCCAACTCAATGTACGTTACCTTAACAACAAACGGCGTCTACTGCTAGGACACAGGCGCAGATTAACACAATAGCACGGGAAATTTGTATAATTTATACAATTGGTAAACTTAAAAAAAGAATGATTTATAAAAATGATGACGTCATGCACAATCAAAACCTATGGAAAAAACAACCAGTGTTAATTTAAATTGATGATTACATAAAATTAATTTACTTGTTGTTTACTTTTTGCGCTATGACATGGAAATATCGCCAAATGGTTGTTTAGGGTTCCGTACACCCAACGGGTGACCAACGGGATCCTATTACTGAGCCTCCGCTGTCTGTCTGTCCGTCTGTCAGCGGGCTGTATTTTATGAACCGTAATAGGTACACGGTTAAAATTTTCACAGACTGTTGCCGCTATAACAGAGAATACAAAAACTTTGAAAAATTAAAAAATACTTGTAACCCACCTCCGATTCGCTGAAGATATCGTGGCTGAGACTATTCTCTAAATAGTCTATACTAATATACTAATTCTAATATACTAATATTGATAATAATATAAAGAGGAAAGATTTGATTGTTTGTTTGTTTGTTTGTTTTGAATAGGCTCCGAAACTACTGGACCGATTTGAAAAATTCTATCACCGTTGGGAAGCTACACTATCCGCGGTTGCTATAGGCTATATTATATTTTCAAAAAAATAGGGAAGGAGTAAAAAATTACCTAAAAATTTCTGCAATATCTACAAAAAGTAGTGTAGTGTAGTGGTAGTGTAGTGGTACTTTAGTGGAAGTGTAGTGGTAGTGGTAGTGTAGCGGTAGTATAGTTTAGTGTAGTGTGAGGCGGTACGAAGTTCGCCGGGACAGCTAGTTTATTATAGATATATTATGTTCTATTATACATAGTGGCACAAATTCTTGGGTAGGTAAGTAGTAAGTACCTAATTATTTTTTTCAGTTACGACAAGTTTTTGTAGTAATTATGACGTGTTTATGTACCTGTCGCAGCCATATCGTAGAATTAGCTGTTTTACAAAACAGCGAGCCGGCCCGCCCGCCGCTTTGAAAAAAGTAGGTGCTTTGAAATGCGGCTGCCTCACGTTTATCCGGATTACAATTCAGCTGAAATAAAGTTCGCCGCATTGTATGAGCACTTCGCGTTTACCAAAGCGGCTTAGTAACGTGGCGCCCACATACAAAAAACTGATTGAAAAATGTAAAAGAACTCAGTAAAAAACTCCGAATAAAACCGAGTCCTTTAACGATAAAGAACCTGGTAACCTAACCTAATCCAACAGTTGGTCGGTCTGTCTGTCCGACTCCGTTTGCATACAATATTGCTTAACATTGGACGCCGCTATGTAGAACGTATCGCCACTACAATCTGGCTCAACATCAAGTATGTAGCTGCATTATAAAACAGAGACGTTTTTCATTCCGGCGCGCCTACTTGTAATACGGCGTGTTAAACGATATGGCTGCGACCTACCTATATTTTGTTTTTATGACACAGAGTAATATTAATTATTTCATTGTTTTATGATAACTTTTTATTTTGTTTGTTTTCTCACAACTGTATTGAAAATCTTCGGATAGACATCAGCGTAAATGCTGATTGACAAACTCGGGCTTACAAATGTCACTAGTTTACCATTTACCTTCTTATTTATCATTATCACCCTCGTATCTAAATAACCGTTGTGTATGGATACGTACCATTTTCACGTCGTTATAAAAAATCCCAACTCTTATTATTCACAAACGTTGCCATCTGTGAACTATCAATAGTATTATTACGAACGGATTCTGGTTTAGCAGACTCTCAAGTTAGTTTCTGCTACTCAGCGCAAGATGACGCTACTTACGCTATTACGATAACAGCGCTATCTATTGTGAAGTAGGTTTAAGGTGTTTTGTTTTTGTAAGGCATCCTGGTCGGTGAATCGCAAACAGCCTGTTCTGTAGGTTCATTGATCGTGAGGTCAGTGACACTGTTAATTTGCTTAGAAGCCCGGAATTAGAAAAAATCTTCCCCTCTCTACCGAAGTTTCATTGAGACTAAAAAGTTCAAGCACCAAGTAGGCAATATACAATGCAATGATAGATAAGGTAAACATGCATACCTAATTATTAGGGTTCCGTAGTCAACAAGGAACCCTTATAGTTTCGCCATGTCCGTCCGCCTGCCTGTCTGCCCGCGGCTTAGCTCAGATTCTTAGTACTAGAAAGCTGTAATTTGGTATGGGTACAATTAATCACGCCGATAAAAAGGTAAATCATCTTTTAAGCTATTGTATAGCTTTTATCGCGGGCGTTGAGGGGACCGATTCAAGAAATTTCGTAACGAAAATAAAACCTGACACCCCAAAAAAAATACGATTGATTGATTGGCGATGGCGATGGCGATTGATGCTGGCGATTGACGACGGCGATTGACGATGGCGATTGACGATGGCGATTGACGATGGCGATTGACGATGGCGATTAATGATGGCGATTGATGATAGCCATTGATGATGGCAAATGATGATGGCGATTGATGATGTGATTGATTGGCGATGGCGATTGATGATGGCGATAATGATGGCGATTGATGATGGCGATTGATGATGATGATGATGAACTTTCTTAGTGTTAATTTATTACATAAACATCCCGCGCCCCAAGGACTATATGGTACTGGTAAATACTGCATAAATAAAAAATAAATAAATCATTATAATTGCATAAGTTGATAAAAAATGCTATGCAATAGTTTTACCGCGGCAGTCCCCGAGTGCCACACGTCTTTTTTTTAAATACCTTTAAACACGTAAAATGGGGATGTTTTGTCATTGAAAATGACTTTTAGATCGCTGGGTACTAAGTCCCATTTGGGAGTTTAGTGCGACACGGCGATTGTATAGAAGCTATTGGTAGTTTATAGATAATATAGGATGTCAAAGGACGCTGATTGATGAGATCTATCAGATAGTGAAGAAAGTTTAAAAAAATTTTGAAATCCAAAAAAGTTATGGTCGAAAACCGGTTTTTTTGGTCGAAATTTTTCGAAATCGAAAGTCAAAATTTAAAAAAATGAAAAAAGTGGTCCTAGGGTATATTTAGTTGGCTGTCGAATGAGATCAAAGTTTTGAAAAAATAAAATACGGGCTGTAGGTGCGCCCCCAAAAAAGTACCTCGGCGAGTGAGTTGTAGCGCATCATGGTTATACAGTACTGTTATATGGAAGTTTAGAGAGTTGATATTGTTGTATGTGGTGAATGGAGGATTTTTGGAATATTTTAAACTATGTTCGAATTTTTTAAAAGTTTTTGGATTTTGTAAAATATTTAAATTTTTAATTAATGAGTACGGGGGGTATGGGGAGTTATGTAAAAAAACGAATTGTTGGTGGGTAGTGTGATACATAAATTACTTATTGTTTGTCCAATTAGGATTTAGGATTAGGATTAGGATTAGGATTTTTATGCCTGAATTTCATTTTCAATGTCTTAGTAGTTCGTGCTATGCAGGGAATCTGTGCATTTTTTTTCTTATAGGTCCCCCTGTTGTGGGGTGTAGTTGTAAAGGTGGTTCAAATAGGTCCCCCTGTTGTGGGGTGTAGTTGTAAAGGTGGTTCAAATAGGTCCCCCTGTTGTGGGGTGTCGTTGTAAAGGTGGTTCAAATAGGTCCCCCTGTTGTGGGGTGTCGTTGTAAAGGTGGTTCAAATAGGTCCCCCTGTTGTGGGGTGTCGTTGTAAAGGTGGTTCAAATAGGTCCCCCTGTTGTGGGGTGTCGTTGTAAAGGTGGTTCAAATAGGTCCCCCTGTTGTGGGGTGTCGTTGTAAAGGTGGTTCAAATAGGTCCCCCTGTTGTGGGGTGTCGTTGTAAAGGTGGTTCAAATAGGTCCCCCTGTTGTGGGGTGTCGTTGTAAAGGTGGTTCAAATAGGTCCCCCTGTTGTGGGGTGTCGTTGTAAAGGTGGTTCAAATAGGTCCCCCTGTTGTGGGGTGTCGTTGTAAAGGTGGTTCAAATAGGTCCCCCTGTTGTGGGGTGTCGTTGTAAAGGTGGTTCAAATAGGTCCCCCTGTTGTGGGGTGTAGTTGTAAAGGTGGTTCAAAATATTGCGGGTGTGTGTGTGAAAACCATTTTTCGATTTAGGGATCCGTTTGCGAAATATTAAGCTTTAAATTTAAGAAAAATGGAAATAGGAGGAAAAAATAATCAATTTACAAGGAAAATTATCACGGCTAAGTAGCTTTTTCTAGTTTGGGTGTAATAGTGGACCAACTTAAGATGTCCATTAGATTAGTAAAGCTCTCATAGATTATCCATACAAAATGTTCTATACCTAACGTGACCATACGTCCCGCTTTGGGCGGGACAGTCCTGCTTTCAGGCAGTCTGTCACGCTGTCCCCATCGAGGGCAAAAACGTCCCGCTTTCGCAAACAGATCAAACGATAAAGTAATTTAAGTATAATACCTTTTATTTTTGCTCTCGAAAACAACTGCTTAGACATTAGAAGTCATCTGATTAAGGCTTACTAAAGCAACTAAAGTGTACATGACCAGTACTAAAAGAAACCTACTTATTATTCAGTGTTCATCATATCAGCTCATATTATACGTCCCTGCCAAGGGGCTCAAGCTTACCCTTCATTGGGGCGATCGGGCCTTAGTCGACCACGCGGGCCCAGTTATGGATTTTCTAATAAACACTAGTAAAATAGATAAATGTTTTTTTTTACATAGTTCCGCTGGTTTCCCGCTCTGAGAAAAAAAAAAATAGTCACGTTATCTATACCTAACAACTGCAAAAACAACTTTTTGTTTTAAAGTATATACATTGATTTGTTTAAAAGATTAAATTCTAGGGAACCCTGCTTTGCGCGCAATCCCGTCCGACACATAATTGGCCACTTTTTAGGGTTCCGTAGTACAACAAGGTACCCTTATAGTTTCTTCATGTCTGTCTGTCCGTCTGTCTGTCCGCGGCCTAGGTCCTAGACTATTAAATTTGGCAAAGATATATGTATACAATAATAACACGGAGAGAAATGTAAATAAGATTTTGAAAAAAAAAGGTTTTTAAGGGTAATTCCCCTACAAGTAAAGTGGAGATGTTTTTATCGTTGGTTAGAGCTTAAAATAGTTGTGAGTCTTATAAAAACATTTTTCAATTCAGGGTTCCGTTTTCGAAAAAATAAGCTTTAAAAGTGCTAAATTTTGTTGGAGTCGAGTGTCCCCACCCCCTAACAACTAAATCGCTGTATTTAAAACATTTGAAAATTAGATATGGACGCGATAATGGCAACAACGGAACCCTACATTGCGCGTGGCCCGACACGCATTTGGCCGGTTTTTTTTTTCATTTTCAGATCGACTTTACATATTATTGCATCAAACCGGTCAACGACGACGCCCGACGCCCATCGTAGCAGTGATGTGCACTTGACCTGAAATAACTCAGCCGAATGCAGCTGCTGGCACAAACGATCGCCATTTTTTAAAATTGGCTTTATATGGACGAATGGATATGATGAATTTTGTTATGTAGGCACACCCTAAACACTTCATACAACGGGCCAGAAATGACATTTCAAAAAAGGAATGACAGAACAAACAAAATGGTTGCGAAATCATGTACGTTCGACAGCCAAACTGTAACCAATCTGTATCAATCTGGGTGACGAGGGAGTGAGGTCACAATCTAGAGAGCGGCAGGGAGTGTCCATACTGTATGTTTGTACTAACACATACACTTTGATGTAGGCTCTTGGAGCCAGTGATGCATGAGTATAAGAGCAATGTATAACCAAAGTCTATGTATTAGTACTACATAACTTAGTATAACTTACTTATAACATGGTTTAACTGTGGTATAACTTACTTTGAAGTCGCCCATTCGTTAGGTATCTCAACTGAAAGCAATCTGAATGTAATTTTCTGCTCCACTGCGTTGACCCGTCTGTACTTTTTCATTTTGTGTTTCTATCCCTTCATACACATGATTTAACGTCTTAGCTTATTGTTGTTCCTTTTTACGAAACAAATTGAATTTTCTGAAAATTCATTTGAAAGTTCATATTTGCCCTAAAGGGCTGTTTTGGGGCGTCCATCCTACCTGTTATTTTTTCAAAATTTCATTTAGTAGGTACCAAATCTCTTAGAAACCTGTTTCTAATTACAGTAACACCAACCCGCACTGGTCGACTAAGGCCCGATCGCCCTAATTCAAGGTAGGCTCGAGCCCCTCGGTGGGGACGTATATGAGCTGATATGAATTACAGTAACACGGTAACATGATCTTGGTAACTGTTGCGTTTCTGTATTATGTGTCAGAGGCATATAGCGAGCCGATAAATGCACTTGGCTGCAGCGGAGTGCTCCTGACCTAGAACTGCATTTCCAGCGAATCGGAGTGGAAAATTCGCCTCGTAACAATAACTTCTGCAGTTACGACCTCGGTTTTTTTTGACTTTTCGTACCCTAAAACTTTTTTATTATTATTCACACTTGGTAAGCCCTTGGCATCATCTCACCTAATGGTAAGTGACTATGATGCCGAAGATGAAAGCAAGCTTACTCAAATTCCGCAACGCAATGGGATCTTATCTTATGGTGTCAATAAGTGTCCTTGATGATCAAAAGTTTAAAAACATCGTTAGAGCCATTTTGGAGGATACTTTTTTTGTATAGGAGGTACCCTTAATATTTTGAAAATAGAATAGGTACTAAAGATGGACCATAAGATGGACCTCTAATGAATATCTTACCCATTTAAGTATTTAATTTGAATGACGTTCTAATAATATTTGATTGTTTCAAACGTAGTTTTTGGTGGATGATAAATAAATAGTGCCTTTTTCAGTGCTCGACGAAAGCTCGTCCTCAAATGCAAGGTCCGTAATTGATATGACAAGTAAGAGTGCACGTTCCGTTCAGTGGTGAAATAAGGTTTTATTGTAAACTCGTGACGTCATAGGGGTCAAATGAAGGTTATTGTCCTTTTCCGATTTTTCAAGCGACTTCCAAAAAGGAGGAGGTTCTCAATTCGTCTGTATGTTTTTTTTTTTTTTTTTTTTTTTTTATGTTTGTTACCTCATAACTTTGGACTGGGTGAACCGATTTTTACGATTCTTTTTTTATTTGAAAGCTAGTGCTTTCCATGTGGTCCCATATAAATTTTATCAAAATCGGTGATGTACTTTATTAGAAAATTAACAAAAACCAAAAATAATAATGCAAAAATGTACTAATTAGTTGCGATGGAAGTCGGTTTTTTAACGTGTTTAGCGTTTTTTACGCAATCTTTTACTTTTTCGAGTGGAAAATGAAAAAATATGGCTTTAAATAAAAATATCTCGAAATGGTTTTTTTATTTTCATGGCTTATAAAAAATTTAGCATACCCAATTATTAAGACCACTTCCAGGTAACTTTTTTATTTAATTTAAAAAAATAAAAACTGGCTAAGTGCAAGTCGGGCTCCGTACTACTAAAAATATATTATAAATATGTCTATTACTTGAATAAAGAGAGGAAATTAATATTATCACTTTACAAAAAATAATGATTTCCCAAAAAAAACCTAAACGTGAAAAGGAAGAACATTTAATACAAAAAAATTACAGTGATTCAAAGTGAAATATTTATTTTAGACTTTTCCAAATAATAGAGAATGTACAACGATTTTCAGTTGCTTGAACGAAAATTTGTTATGTTCTGTGCTACTAACTTTATTGTAGCCGCAAAGCAATCAAAGCTTATTTTTTTTAAATTAACACCAATTTAGAATATATTGGACAGTGAACACTTGCCAAGTTACACCATTAGTAGCACAGAGCATAACAATTTTTCTTTTAAGCAACTGAAAACCGTTGTACATTCTCTATTAATTGGAAAAGTCTAAAATAAATATTTCTATTATTCCGTAGCTATGATTTAGGACCCACTGTGGAAATTGGTACCCACCCATTTATATCGCTGTATTTTTTTGTATCGAAATATGTCTTCCTTTATGTTTTTTTGCGATAATTGCACACCTACGACCATATAAAATTGCTACTGTACCACAAGATTTTTTTTTTAAATCTTATTCACCTAAAATGAACTGAACTCCCCAAGGAGAAAATATCTTCTCGCAAGAACGTCCAATATTTTTCAATTTGTATGGGAGGTACCTTTTTAGAGTTTTTCATTTATAGCACATTATAGTACCTGGGCAACCGAGCTTTGCTCAGGTCATAGAACACAGAGCCGTTTCAAAAATTTAAAAATACGCTACTTATTGCGCGGCATATTTCGTTTTGCGCCCGACTCCAGTGCAAAAATCTCTGAAAATAACGTTTTCCCAGAGATGGGATCTATCTAAATCGATTGTTAAATTTATTAAATTTGACTAGTTTTCTCGATTGCGTAAACTTTACAAAATACTTATCCTATCCGCTTATTTGGAGTGAAATAAAATAAAAACTTTTTTATAGCATATACGGTAAGTATATTTAAGAGCCAAATTTAACTCATTTAAAATATTGGGTGTCAATAAGTGTCCTTGATGATCAAAAGTTTAAAAACATCGTTAGAGCCATTTTGGAGGATACTTTTTTTGTATAGGAGGTACCCTTAATATTTTGAAAATAGAATAGGTACTAAAGATACCCATTGGCAAATAATTTAGAAAATATAATTATGTGCAGAGCTTCATCCAAATCAGTGCAACAGTTTCTTTAAAAAATTAGTGGATGAACAAAAATACATATGTACATAAATGCATACATAAATGTATACACAGATACACACACACAAACACACGTATAAAAAAACGAACTTGACCACGTTTTATTACAAACTTTATATTAACTTGCCGTGTTAGTGAGACTGTTGTCTGTTAGTTTGGGGCAAAGATTGGAAGCTAAATTAGAAACACTAGAGCTGAAATTTTGCATATACGTTAAGTTTACAGTGCGACAAGGATCTTTTGGCACGTGGCGGGAATCGGAACTAACGACGCCTTCTTGTAAAATGGCATTCATTGACAGATCGTTCAGTGTATTTTTTGCACACCCACGCCCTCCTGTCAATGTCACCTAAATGTCAAAAGATCCTTGTCGCACTGTAAAGAACAATGCATGGCCAACTGAGTGACATCATTGTAACTCCAATATGGCGATCTCCCAAAGATTTTTTTATGCACCCCCATGATATGGGTATCGAATGAAAGAGTTTGCTGAAAAGAATATAAAATCATTAACATTATTTTCAAATTAAAGCTTGTACAAAAAAGTGATTAGTCTTTTCGAAAATTCATCAAAATCTCGAATTCGTTTTTTCGGAAGACCACATATCCTTCTAAATCCTAAATTCAATAGCAGTTTTTCAATTATGTCAGCAAAATTGAGCCATAAAATTATCTTCCCAGTATATTACCATCGTCGTTAACATGCTTTATTATGCTTATAAACTTGGAAATCCCTAATATAAGTCGTTATAGCGTACCATTTACAACATGTGCCTGTGATTAAGCTATTCATAATGTAAATAAGCTTTAGGAACGAGATCTCATAAGGGCGACCCGCATAATTGACTCAGTCCATAAGTCGAGGCCTTGGCAGCTACAGGGTGTTTGCCGGCGAGCCCTGTTTGTTCCTGGGCCAAACATTGACACAAACGCCCACTTTATGCGCTAAAATCAACTAAGGCAGGGAACTTTGCTGACGAAGTCTTTTGCTGAAGCTAATCTTAAACGCATTAGACATAAGTGTATTTACTTAGATATTGATCTTTTCATTATGCCCGTGAAGGTCGCTTAAGAGACTTTCTGTTATGTCTAGGCTTAGATTTATCTACGGATCCCATCGAAGAGGATATTAAATTTTCACGGTTGGCTAATTGCAACCAAATTAAACCAATTTATAAAAAAAACTAGATTTTGTCCGTGACTTTGCACGCGGCTTTGCCCGTTGCCATAAATGAGTTTTTTTTTACTTCTTCAGGAACTGCATCGGACTATGCTATCGGAATACGGGAGAAGGGTCTGGGTGTATACCCTGCCCAATGCCTTAAACAAACTACCTAAAGACTGGGTCATGAATTATATACATGACTAAAACCCTAAACAAATAAAAACTAATCTAAAGAAATTACTTTTGCATGGTTCGGAGGTGCACCCCGTATTAGCGGATGTCGGGCAGCACCTAACTGGCTATAAACGCGCATTTTTATTATTATTGTTATTTTAGTGCTTAAGTTAACCCGTGTGTGTAGTGTGATCTATCAGGCGCACACAATCTTAATCTTTATCTTTAGCGTTCTGATGTTGTTTTTTTACATGTAACTCAAAAAATAAATAAACAGATTTAAATTTAATTTAATGTTCACGGGATAAAAAGTAGCGTATATCCGTTCCCGTGACACAGGCTACCTGCATGCCAAATTTCATCAAAATTGGTCTATGTGTTGAAGCGTGAAAAAGTAACAAACAAAAATATTTTTACATTTAACATATTAGTAAGGATTAATAAGGATGACTTGATGTTTTTCAATCGTATTATTTTCAGTTCAGTTAACTGTTTAGTTAACTGCCTATTTTTTATTCCTATTATTAAGTGTTCTACATTTTTCATTACTACCCGAATACGTGTTCGTTTTTGGTTTATTTGTGACCTCTTTATTGAACAAAAAAATGTTATATTAGTTTGTGAACTTAAATAAGACAAAACATAATTTCTTATTTAAACTTATTTTTGGCGTAGTAGCTAGACATTTTCGTTTAAAAGAAAAAGTCCAACGTTTATCTCTACACCATTAATAAAAAACTTTTGACATTCTCTTCTGAATAATCATAAAATCGCCATCAAAGTGCTTTAACTTCTGAATAAGTGAACTGCAGTTTACCTTAAAGATATCTCTGTAAAAACTTCGCTGTAAGTTTGGGCGACCCAGTTGCGACGTCTAGATGAAAAAGGGGGTATGGTAGGGGGAGAGGCGGTGTTTCTTGTAGAAAATCAGCCTTTTCTGGGAGTAAACAGGGCTCTTACGGAGTGCACGACGCGCCGGGCGCCGGAAGTGCACTTTGCAACACTTTGCATGCCGTGCCTCTTCGTATCGACCGAGATCCGATTCGAGTGTAGGTAATGTAAGACGACGTGAAACGTAAAAGTTACGTAAAGTCCCGTCCAAAAGTTAGTTTGGTTGAAGCCAAACTTAACTTTATTAGATCTTCTAAGTTTTCGGACCATTATGCGCAACGCTTGTTTCATGTGAGAAACTAGTCTGGATAAATTCATTCGTAATGCCTTTTACGTAAGTAGTACATGAAAACTTACAGAGATGTTCTAATCGTTTTATGAGCTACGAAAACTAGTCTAGTGTGAATCGGACTCGCGAACCGAGGGTTCCGCACCACCAACACCACACCTCTTCACACGAGTACAACTATGATACCTATTCATTTCAATCAAAAGACTTCAAAGAGAGTGACAGAAAAATGCATTACTTTTTTTAATCAGTGCGGCATTCTTATTGCGGGCACAACTCACACTTAACCTGTATTATTTTTTGTTTTACTTTAAGATTTGTACTATAATTGCACCAAGATTGAAGCTTGTTGTATTACTGTTTTACGATATCAAAACCAAATCTTAATTTTTTTTAATGAAAATATAACTGTTCATTTTTATTATTAAGTCAAAGAGAGTGACCGAAAAATGCTTCTTTTTCAGTCAGTGCGGCGTCCTTGTGAGCACAACTCACACTTAGCTTGTATTATTTTTTGTTTTACTTCAAGATTTGTACTATAATGGCACCATAATTTAAGACAGCGTTCACTTCTGCAAGTGCCATTTGCTCGTACTAACTACAGGAAAAACTCTTTCGTATCACGAGTATACTCAAACTTATAATGGGGTTTCTACTGATAACTATTTTGACCTCTTTTGCTTCAGCGTCACAACAGTCCGAAGGTTGCTGGCTTCTGAATTCTTTAATATTAATGAAACCGCCTTTTAAAGATGTAGTTTTACATACCTACCTAATTAAATGGATGTTCTCCGTTTCTTTTTTTATTCTCTTTTTTTATACTTTTTAATGTACATATGTGTTAGCTCCTAACTGTGTACATATCGGCGGTGAATTATATATAGCACTGTATTTATTTATAAGTTTTACATACTATCAATATTTAGCTGTTAGTCTTCCTAAAATAAATAAATAATAAAAGGTAAGAAGAATTATTAATTATCCTTAATAATTCTTCTTACTTTATATTTTTATTTGTAGTGATTCCGCCCCATAGTGACACATACTTATTCTGTGTCAGTTTCAGTTGGCTACCAATATTACGGCTTAAAAGATACAGCTTTTTAAAGATATGACAGACAGACGGACGTGTATGCTTAATGATAGGGTCCCGTCACCTTTTGGTATTAAAATTGTATTTTTTTACATCGAAATCTAAAAAAAGTGAATTTAAGTAGGTACTTATTGTCCAGTAGGCAGGCATTCCTCAAATAATCCGTATTTTTCCACGACAAACAATGACAAGTATTTGCGTTACCCATCTAACCAAGCCTTAATCAAACAAATGCGAAACACTCGTAAACCAAATTCAAGCAAACATTCTTTATTCTATCTCGTTCTTCCGGAGCCCTACCTGTCTATTTAATCAAATGCTTTTTCTGCGCGACGCGACGGTGGTTCGTACTGGGTGCGCCCGCAAGGAAAATTGTGTTTTCGCACTTCGTGTTTATGCCCCAAATACATTTTGTTTCATAAAAATTGTGTTACGCACCTAACCTTTTTGATACATTATGTCTAAAATGCATGTAATTTCTGCAGAATAGTAGATTGTTAACCGAGGGTAGAAAGTGACCCATTTTATCCGAGATATTTCTGGCGCTCGAGAGAAGTGACAGCGCCAATAGTTCGAGGGTGAAATGGGTAGTTCATCCGAGTTAAACACTCTACTTCTAATTTTGACTGTAAAGAAAATTTAGTTTTTCTACTCCAATTTAGCAATTTGCTTAATACATAACCTCAGATCATATTACAAAAGTATTCATTCCTACGAGTCGTTTTACAATGATCATTTCAAAACGAAACAACTGTACTACAATAAAACTTTTTAAATATTTAAATGCTTCAAAAATTATATATATGACTATTAGAAAATTTCGATATATTTTATTTATTTCATGGTCGTAGAAAAAGTATTGTATGGCACTGCACGCAAATAGCCATTGTAACACTCGTGATGTCTATTATGCCTGCACTCAGCTTCGCTTCGTGGCACAAACTAGCACTCATGTTACAATTGACTAGCAGTGGCATAAATAACTATTACTATCCAACCTCCAACATTTTTTCCAATGGCCACTTGCCACGGCCGATTAGATTGTACGTAATCGAGTTGGTCACGACGTGCATCTAGATGGACATTCCGAAACATGAAAAAAAGGTGTCATGCCATGATAATGGCAATAAGGCGAGCAGCAGAATAGAGGAATGATTTTAAATGTTGATCTTCAGTAATTGTAAAAAAAATTGACCAACTGTAAAATTATTTTAATATCAACATATAGATCGTAATAAACACGTCTAAAACTAAATGCCCGTTAATAAAAACATAATTTATTATAAAGTCATGAAAACAACAATCTACAAAATGTGTAGGTATCTCAAGATTTCAACAAAGATAAAACGTAATCGTAGTTTAATTGCTTGCAAAGTCTGCTCCAAGTTCGTGAAGGAAAATCTCAAATTTCCTTGGGTACACATATTACACATTTATCGTACATATGTGTACCTAACATGTCGTTGTACACATGTTCATTTTGTATTTGAAAAGGAACTCGCGGTCTTATTATGTAGCTCGCTAATGAGATTAAAATTCGATTACACGGCTTTACGGAATTATATCCGCCGCGGAATTATATCTGCGCCATTGTTACACCCTCATCACGATGTTTTATGAGAATTCACATATTATTCGGTAGAATTATCGCAAGCCCTTTACATCATCTGACCTGATTGTAACCTAACTAAGAATTGACTATCTCAACTCCATGTCAGATCATAACAGTGCTGATAAAACAAACTTTTGGCGGCAAGACTTATTATGGTAGCTAGGCGTTCTCAGTATTTGCCGTATGTAGTGGCACATTAGCTTACTCGACAAGCCAAATACAGTGAAAGTTTGGAGTCCAGACTTTTGCAATCGCAGCGAACTTGATGTGTACTCTTGTGGCGAGCCTGAGACGAGCGTTTTCGATTAAATGCTTTTGGTCTGAGGCACTCGCCTAGAGTGTCATTCTCTGCTCCATTTCTTGTCGTGCGAGGGTTAACAAAAACAAAGACATATGACTGTCATTGTTTCGCATGTGCCTTCTTAAATACACACAGAGGTCAGGCGTGTCGTAAAAAGTCCACAACTTAACCCGAGTATAGTATACTAGTATAGCATGACCCAAGCGACTCGGTAATGAGGAGAATGTCCCTCATATGTAACATTAACGCGAACTCTGAAATGGGCTACTTAACATGCCCATTACGCCGGCCGCTAAGTATATTGGATCGTTAGTTGAGTGAGCTTGGAATCATAAGTAGAGCTTTGATGGTTTACAGCCTAACTTGTAACCAAATTATTTAAAACATTTAAGCTATTAAAGTTTACTTTTGATCTTGTTAGATGCTGCGCGGGTCGTAGCTTAGCTCTTTTCTGTTAAATAGGTCGATGCCCTTAGTCAGCTTTACAATAGATAGGTTTTTAGGCACACCCCGGACATTTCATACAACGTTCGTGAAATGACATTTCTAAAAACAAGTGACGGAGCATAAAAAATCACGAGAACCAAACTATAACCAATCTGTATCAATCTGGGTGACGAGGGGGTGAGGTCGGAATCTAGAGAGTCTAGACTGATGTTAGTACAAATATATTTTTAACCAGAGATATGCTATATATTTTTTAACATTTAATATATTATATTTAAACATTTCAATGGTGTTTAGTCGCTAGTTAAGTTAACTATTAAGATATTCTATCACTGTTTGTTATCCGAATAAAATAAAATGAAATGAAACGAAACGAAACAAAACGATACAAAATAAAATAAAATATTTAATTTACTTTAGGTTAATTATCTGAAGTATTTAGGTATGCAGTGTTATCTGGCTATAGATGTGTAATGTGTACTCGTTGACATTACTCGGTCTTATCATTATGGACTTATGTGATGAATTCTCTAATTTTCAACCGACTTCTAAATAGGAGGAGGTTCTCAATTCGACTGTATGTGTTTATTGTGTGTGTTTGTTACGCGATATCTTCGCAGATTGTTTATCGATTTCTATGATTACATTTTTATATATAGATGAGTATGCTTGCAAGTTGGTCCCGTATTTTTATTATATCAGCTCATATACGTCCCCACCGAGGGGCTCGAGCCTACCCTGAATCAGGGTGATTAGGCCTTAGTCGACCACGCGGGCCTAGTGCGGGTTGGTCGACTACACACACAACCTTCGAGTTTCTTCGCAGGCCTGTGCAGGTTTCCTCACGATGTTTTCCTTCACCGTTAAAATTTTGAAAAACTCATTGGTACATTGGCCGTCCAGATTTGAACCCGGTACCTCTGGTTAGATGGACCGAGTCGTTACCAGTTGAGCCACCGACGCTTTTATAAATGTTATCAAAATTGGTGTAGTATTTTTTTTTTAGAGAATTTACAAAAACCGAAAAAATAACGCTACGATTTTTTAACTTGTTTACCGTTTCATCTTTTTAATTTCACCTTTTCATTAATTTCTAAGAAACCCCCTGTCGTTTTGTTTATCGGGAATTTTCCTCAGTCACGGAGAAATCAAGGAATTCCGGCTCACTAAATACTCATATCTTTCGTCGCAGTCCCATTCCATCGCAAGTTTATTGCAAAATGTCTTGGGTAGGTGATGAAAACATTATTGTCCAGATTAGGATTTCAAAGAGGACTTTCCTCCAATTTTGTTCAACCAAACTGTGATATCATATTACACAGAGTGTAGAAGATGTTCTGGAAACTTAAAGAGGGGCAACTCATTTCTCATGGAACTGAGAAACATAAGGGGGGGTCCACATTTTATATGATTTATTTGAACTATCCTTAATCTATTTAATGCTTAAAAAATTTTAGGATCACTGTCTGACTGACCCTAGCCAAAATACGGTTGTCCATAATTTTCTCGATAAAAAAATCACGATATTACCTTATTACACTAATGTCAATTCAAATATTGTGTACTCACATAAAAATTCGTTTAAGCTTAAGTTTTAAACCTTTGAATGTGACCGAGGGATATTCCTATCTTTTTTTTTTCTTTGCGGCGCCCGCTCTGTTTTCTAAGCGAGATAGCGATTTAAAAGTTTCACGAGAGTAAGGAGCACATTTTGATTTGTGCGCCCTTTTAAGGAATCCATGCGACATTTGTATTTTTATAAGTTCTAAAAGAAGTCAATCAGCCGTTAATGTTCAATTTTTTGTTGCTCATTCAGTATGGGGAAAGTTTTTCAGCTTTTTTACACTATAGAAAAATGAGAGTTGTGTAGAAATGTACGTTACTGCAAAAATATTACATCAATTGTATTCGAAAAATACCAACCAGGACAACTTAAAATCAGTAACAGAAAAGATAGAACAGTTTTTTAAAAATTTTGTCTGTCTGTTTGTCTGTTTTTACGCGCATCACGTAAAAACGTATGTCTCGGAATAAAATAACATATAAACAAAATCTGGAACTTGTGCGAGATATGAAACCAGCAAGAAAAACCCTTGGGTACATTACAAAGTTAGGATATTTTAGAGGTCCATTATAACTGGACGTGCACAAATCTGAAGTGTGGAACCATGCCGAAGATGAAAGCGGGCTTACCAAGGTTCGCTAATGCGATAGAACTTCGCATCCTATCTTTAGCGCAGGACCGGTCGTCGTGAAAATCCGTGGGGGAGGCCTTTGTCCAGCAGTGAACGTCTTCCGGCTGATATGAGATCTTATCTTTAAGCCGGAACATAACTTCATGCTGTAAACATCGATGTTTTGGCGGTAAGAGTAAGATAATAATATAATGGGAGGTATCTTGAAGAAATTGCTTTGACCAATAAGACTGCCCAAATTGTATCACTATAGTACCTACATAAGTTTTTATTATATTGTGTTTATCATCATCATCATCATCATATCAGCCGAAAATCGTCCACTGCTAGACAAAGGCCTCCCCCAAGGATTTCCACGACGACCGGTCCTGCGATGCCCGCATCCATCGGCTTCCCGCGATCTTCACCAGGTCGTCGGTCCAACGCGTGGGAGGTCTGCCTATTTATTTATGAAATATATATTTTTTAAAGGCATAATAAACATTCAGTCCGCAAAATAACTACTTGAGCGGCAAGATTTCATGATTGAGCGGCAGAAAAACATGTCTATAAGCAGCAACTCAACACTGTAGGAAGAGTGTGGTACGGGGAGTTCTAAATGGAAGCGGGAGCGAGCGAAGCGAGCTCGGACTTGCGGAGCACCCCGACTCGGATCCGTTAGGTTCGGAGACTGTGCGGGGAGGCGAGCTCGTAGTGTTAGGTTTAACATGAGAACACAGAAGTAGGAGCCCCGAAGGGGCTCCGTCGACCACTCAACACTGTAGGAAGAGTGTAGTACGGGGATGTTTAAAATAATTACAGCCATCCAGAATGACATAAATTGCTGATTGATTTTGAAATGTTTGCTGACCATGAGTTGCTGACCAATTAGCTATTTCTGCTGACCGATTAGCTATTTCTGCTGACCGATTATATTTTTCTGCTCACAGAAATAACAATACTATGCTAACCATTTAATTGACACCCTTTATTTATTTATCTATTTTATCTCTACGCTTGTGTTTATCATATTATTATATTTTTTTATAGTTTATGTTATTATAATGTTTATTTTTAAATAGTGTGTGCATTATAGAGTATTTGTATTATCTTATCCTGTGATGGTAACCAGCCAGGCGAGCTTAAAAAACGCCCTACCACCATCCAAACCGAATCTAACAAAGTATGATTCTCCAGGAATCGAAAACTCAACCTCCTGATGTCAAGCGAGTAGACTAACCACAACATCACTTAACCGGTTACGTTACCAACTAAATAACTTATAGGGTCTTTATGAAATACCTGAAATAATAAAAGTGGGGTGAGCTCCTGAAACCAAACGACTTCAAGGAACCTAAACTGAATTCACAAAAAAGACCTGCCCAGGGCCTTTCCACTTAAAATATTTTTTTTGTATGAGAAAATGTAGGTAATTTACAGGTTCATCGATAGTTGGAGCCACAAGCCATTGTGATATGGGCGAGTTCGAAACTAGTCATAAATTTCGGGTGGTTTGCACTACAAATTAGAAGAGCGCGGCAATTTTTTTTTCTTATCTGTGGTCAAGTCAAAATTTATTTTGCAAATTTAGTACAGGTATAGTAGATAAATTTATTTAGTTAAAGGGGCTAAACCCCTCTTTATAGTACACTAGCTGTTTCCCGCGGCTTCACCCGCGTGGAGAACGTTTCTATGACTTTTCTAGGGTGCGCAGTGCACAAGCCGCAAGCAAATCGCGAGCGTGGATAAAAGTAGCCTATGTGTTAATCCAGGTCCTAATCTGTGTACGTAAATTTCAGCCAGATCCGTTTAGCAGTTTTTGCGTGAAAGAGTAGGTAACAAACATACATCCATACATTCTTACAAACTTTCGCGTTTATAATATTAGTAGGATAGTGGGATTACTAAAGCGGCCAGCAAAAACACATACGTAAGTGCTAGTTGTGGCCAAGGCTTGTATAGTACTTATCTCAAATAATGCGCGAAAATAAAAACTTATATAATTACTTTTCAAAATCAATGGCGAACAACGAACAACAATAATTTTTCAAACGCCAGAGTGTTCATTTGTTTTTTTTTTCAATAAACAGCATTCTATTTGCAAGTCAGTTCGACATTTAAATAAAACCTTTGATAAGTTACCTCCTTAATTGCCATTTTTTGGAGTAAAATATAGTTCCATTTTTAAATTACACGACAGATACATAGTAATTTATTTGTCCGCTAAACACGAGAGATACGGATTTTCATACATTTTTTGCCGGCCGCTGCTCACATGTATTTGGATAGTAGAGCAATTTTGATTTATCTCAAAGAAGGTTGTCAAAATAATGCTCAAATTTCCAAGCATGTTTGAGAAAACTTATTTTCAGGTATTTCAGATGAACACTATTTAAACCGCGATTACGCTGTGGAACATTTTTACAGTGCAGTTGAAATGTCCGCGACAATGAGTAATGACATCCCAAGAGTCAGAGCTGAGCAAAAAGTGGTTTTCGATAAAGTAGTGAAAAGCGTGGATCTATATCTCCGATAAACGATCTTCGTTGGTGCACCGGGAGGCACCGGAAAACATTGTTCATGGCATACTTCAGACGGAAATCAGGTGACAAGGGAAGATCGCTATCGCTTGCGTCTTTAGGGATCCACTACACTGCTTCCTGGCGGTATAAGGTCTCATACCTCGTTCAAGATTCTCATCGATTTAGACATCATTATAAGTTGTGTGTGTGGTGTCACGTAACAAAGATAGATAGATACGAGTGTATAAACCGTTTATTCACCGACCAAGCACCAAAAATAATAGGTAATTAATAGGTGAGTAACAATCTTAGGTAACAAAAAAAAATGTAGATTACACTCGTATAACTAATTTGTAGCTACTTACAATAAAATGCGATTAAATACAAATGAAATATGCAGAAATTAAGTGCCAGGCCAGTGAAAAGGTCCTGGCTTAGCATATATTATAAGTGAATATGTACCCATAATGCTGATATTCTGCCAGGGCCGTCACCAGTGTGCGTACTGCGACGGCATATAAACAACAGTAACATTACTCATAATAAATAACAGTGACTATGTCGGGGTGGCCTTAGAACTGTTGTCTAATACTTTGGGGTAAGTGCACTATGGCGCACAAGAAAGCTGTAAAAGGTGTGAACCATTCTCTAGGACATCCGGACGGATAATTGTGAGATGGTTGGTTCAATTCTCTTTAGCGGTTATTTAAGCAGACGTTGCCGGTGGTGTAGCGGGGCACCAGGGCTGATGAGGTGAACGCTTGCCTTCAAGCGCTCTGTACTAAAATTGCGCATAAAGAAAAATCTTCGGGTCCAACTTAGTGACAATTCTCTCGATCAAGATTTTTCAGACTTTCTACTAAAGATCGGAAAGAGGTGATTACCAAACTCCAATGGACTAGTACAACTGCCACAGTCTCTGTGTGAAGTTTCACCGTCCGTTGACGAACTAATTTACAGCGTGTACGGTTAATTTGGTCAAATAGCGCAACAATAAATCGCACGGGCGTGTGAGTGGGCAATATTCACCGCTAAAAATAAACTGGCGGCGGCTTTAAAATGATCGCATCCTTAGCGAGATCGTAGGAGACGAGATCGTAATAGATCCAATAACCTAAACTAGGAACCCTTATGGTTTCGCCATGTGCGTATGTCCGTCCGTCCGCCTGTACGTCGGTATGTCACAGCTGTTTCACTAAAAGAAAACCAATTCATTTCCGAGAGTGCGCGCAAGAACTTCACGACCTCATTCCCCTGGCTCCATTCCACCGACGTTCAACGAGACGTAGGAAGGGGTTGCACCCCTTTGTCGTTGATGTTCCGACTTTTCACTCGAAGCGTTACGCTTCCTCATTTATTATGCGTACAGCCAAGTAGTGGAACTCCTTGCCTGCGTCAGTGTTTCCCGTTTCCTTTAATTTGAAGATCTTCAAGGCAAGAGTGAATAGGCATTATTTGAGTTTGCGTTAACCATCCTCGACTGCATCATCACTATTCATCACTTACCATCAGGTGAGTTGCAGTAAAACGCACTCAAATTTTCAATTAAAAGAAAATAATAAAAAAGACACAGCTAAAAAGCTAAAATTTGGTATGGTGGTTGGTTGGTTTTGTTTATTTTAGTTGATTGGATCCCGAAAACCATCTAATGAAAGTTTCATATAAGCGTCTGTCTCACAATGAAAATCAACGACTTTTTTTTCTGGTTAGGATCTCAAATGACTAATGTTTACATGTTTTTTTTAAATATAATTTTCATAATTTGTTATTTATTTATTTACTTTCAACTTACAGTTTCCCAAAACATTCTTCATATTCTTAAATATTTGTTATGTATACAGTCTTAGATTAGTGGAAATCTTCCCTATGTGATCATCAAATGCTCGTATGTCAACATGTTGAGTTATCTACGCGGACGATGCCGCGGGCAACAGTTGGTGACTAAATAAAAGCTTTTAAGAGGCTTCAATCTTCATTAACGGCATTGAAAGGGAAGCTTAAGAACTTGCATTTTTTGTGAGGGTCTCGCTTCTCTACGTTTGTAATTAGGGTAGGTTTCGAATATTGTTTTCAGTGAAAACGTGAAATTAATATCAAACACAATTTACCCTGCTTGTTTCATACCTATTTAATTTAATTAAAATGAGTCAGTCCTGTTATTAAATTAACTTACGTTTGACTTTATTAAGATAGATTGGTAGATTACTTTTAATAGTAAAAGCTGTTGGAAGTATTTTTATTAAATCATCATCTACGAATCACATCAGCTCATATATACGTCCCCACCGAGGGGCTCGAGCCTATCCTGAATTAAGGCGATCGGGCCTTAGTCGACCACGCGGGCCCAGTGCGGGTTGTCAATTGCACACACAACTTTCGAGTTTCTTCGCAGATGTGTGCAGGTTTCCTCACGATGTTTTCCTTCACCGTAAGAGCGTCGGATAAACACATTGGTACGTGGCAGGACTCGAACCACGACCTCCCGGATAGGAGGTAGCGGCCCTTGCCATTGCGCCACCGACGCTACAAATACAGGGCTATTATTAGTAAGTAATTTGACATCAAAACTTGGTTCAAATTGACTTAAAAATAATTGTATAGTAAAAATGGGCAAATGCGAGTTCACTGAGGGTTCCGTACCACCAAACCTCTCCACGCAAAATAAACAATAATGCCCAGTTTTAATTTCAAATCAATAAAATTATCTCGAGTGACAGAAAAATGCTATTTTGAAGGTTCTGATGTCAACAAAGAACCCTTATAGTTTCGCCATGTCTGTCTGTCCGCCCCTCTGTCCGCGGCTTAGATCAGAGATTTTTAGTACTAAAAATCTGTAATTTGGCATGGGTATACATATTTATCACTTTATTACGCCGATAAACTGGTACAATAAAATCTTGAAAAAAATGTTTGATGTGTAACATCTTTGCTCTCGCTTTCCTGCAATTTGTGAGAGTGATTTCGTGAAATGGGACGGAAATGTGTAACATGGGACGGAAATGTGTAACATGGGACGGAAATGTGTAACAGGAAGTCGCGTTTTTTCAGGCTTTAAAAGCGCGGAAAAGGCAAAGGTATCTATGACCATACAGCCTAGTCTGCCGTATCTTTGCCGTCCTTTTTTCAGGCTTTAAAAGCGCGGAAAAGGCAAAGGTATCTATGACCATACAGCCTAGTCTGCCGTATCTTTGCCGTCCTTTTTTCAGGCTTTAAAAGCGCGGAAAAGGCAAAGGTATCTATGACCATACAGCCTAGTCTGCCGTATCTTTGCCGTCCTTTTATCTTTTTTACAAAATGTTCTATTACCAACTGCAAAAATAATTTTGTTTTTAAAGAATACATTTTTTTTACGAAAAGACTACGGAGCCCTACTTTGCGCGAGTCCGACTCCGAATTGCACTTTTTTTATTTTATTATGTTTGCACTCCTTATCGCGAATACCTACAACTCACGCTTGACTGGATTTTATTATTTGTTTAATACTATTAATGATATCCAGACTCACGCTTGTATTATTATTTTTATGACATCGACAGAGCGAAAACAAAAAACCTAATAAAACAAATTTATCAATTTTTCCTTTTTTTTATTTTAATTATTTGTTGGTAAATCCCCAAAATAACACATACTATTCTGTGAAAATTTCACCTGGCTACCTATTACGATTCAAAAGATACGCCTTATAAAAGTGAGACAGACATACAGACAGACGGACAGAGGGACAGCGTAGGATTAGTAATAGGAACCCGTTACCTGGTACGGAACCCTGAAAATATGTGTACACAGTACGTTACCTACTTACGTTATACGTTTAAATATTAGCCGGGTGATATATACTCACTTACTATGCTGGTTCAGCGAACCAAATAGGATCTTGGCGGAGGCCACCAACACACGCAACTTTCTTCTTTACTAAACCACTTGGTACCAATATAGAAGCTGGGTGACTGCTAATCATTTGAGTTACTTTTTATCTTCTGTCGAATATATTTTGTTTCAAAAATGTTTGAAATACATAGGAGTGACGTCATAGTTTACAGCGTCATTTATGTGTGATTTTGAGTAATTAAGGATTGAAATCTTGAAGAAAAACACACCAATAAAGGTATTTTAAAAATCTCTGGAAAAAAATCCTTCATTTCATTTTTTTATTTTTTACTAAAATTGGTAAGTGAGGGTAAGTGATACAAATATCAACGAGTAGATACAACAATCGTTGAAAAAATGTTCTTCTATACATCTAACGTCACGGTCAATTCTCCAACTGCAAATGTAGGTTTGTAATAGAAAAGAAATGTTATCTGATTGGATTACAACTCACATTTACAATTTTCGGTTATTTTCCTTGACTCGTGCTGTGAGACCTAGCTTCTTGCCAAATTTCATGTTTCTATATTGCTACCTGTTTACCTATCCTGTAGATTTTGATTAACTCGCAAGTATCAAAATATGTGCAAGAAATGGCCGTATCTTTTTATTGCGCTGACATAGAAGTTTTATTTTCTTACAGCTCAAAGGGACTGCAGACCTTAGTGTTTAATATTATTATTTAATTTGATATATCTACGCGTTCCTTAGAAAAAAAGTGTGTGTGTCAGCTCCGACGCACGACTGGAGTTTACTACTTAAGTACGATTGTCTAAACAGGCACAAAACAGGGCTTGACTTTGGTTTTAAGTTTACTCTGCATAGTTTTTTATAACTGATGATTCTAATTTCTGGCCTCTTTTTATAGCTGATGTGTCAGGTGTTTTAGCTCCCATGATCGCAGCTACTAATAATCCATCTGGTGTTTGGCAGCGACTAACCTCATATGCTTTGGACGCGGTTATACGAGCATATCGTAGGTCATACCATAAAGGGCTCTTACATTGGTTTCGAGTTGATTTTTCAATTAAACCAAGAGCATTTTTTTAAGTTTCTCTTGTAATGTTTATAGTAATTTGTTAACATCATTCTTTATATCATCACTCGCTTGAATAAGGAAATGATGAATTGAAAATTGTCAAACATCACTGTGTTTAAAGTCGTTCTGATACTTTAACAGTTCACAATTCATAATTTTCTCCTTTTTTTGTTTCTTGAAGAAACCCGTGGAAAAGGTCTGTGCTGGTTTCATGATGTGAAGCTGTTTTTTTGCAAATTTGATCTACAGTGACGTATTTCATAGTAGTTCCTACTCTCGAGAGGGTGGGTTTTTCCAGTAATATTCAACCTCGGTGCAGGAAGGTTCTTCACTGCGACGATGGGTCCACATTAAAAATGCCACTGCATCCTTACAACCACCAGTTGAAGCTGCATAGTCCAAGCACTGGCAACTGACGATTTCATCTTAAGTCTCGTCTACCACCATAGTGACTTTGTATGAAGTAGCCCTCACTTTGTGCTCAGGGCAGATCTTGCAATTGAGTGTGCAAAGTCCTGATCCATGACGTAGTTGCACGTACCCAATAGCATCGTCACCATATCATTCTCGTGCAGCCCAGAAAATGCAAACTAATTACTTAATGTAAACAAAATGTATTCTTTATTACCTAAAAAACTACTACTGAAATAAATACTATTATTTCACCTTCGCAAGATTAGGGTTACTTACGTACTACCTACCTGTTATATTATTTTATAGTACTTACATTGCTGTTTTTACATTTCTCAGCTCTGCAGAATAAAAATCGGGGTTATTTTTGAGGAACATTCCAACCATGATTGCGTCCACTTTGGGCAAGTTTCTGCTATCTGCTTTCACAAACATCTATACATGACATCCATGATGGAGTGGAATACCAAATTATACGATGGAGATTGTAAAATATAAAAAAACACGATAATATTTTAAAATCTTATTTAAACAGTCAAAAATCGTAAGACTGCAACAGTAAAAGATCTGATTACTGTGTTGTGAGTTGTGACCAGGGTTGCCAGACGAGTGCAAGTGAATTATCGTACCGGTATTCGAAAATTATCGTGCAACTGCCAGAACCGCGTGTAACAAAAAAAAACAAAGTTAGTCACTTATACCAAAGTTGAAAGTACGGTAATCCAAGTAATTTGGAACTTTTTAACTTTTTCAAACAATTTTTTCTAGTATCGTACTTTGACGTACGGTACTACATATTGTATGGTACGTCGTATTGGTGTCGTATCGTACATGTACGATAATTATCGTACGTGTGGCAACGCTGAGTGAAAGGTGCGCACAATAGGTTGCGCGCGAAAAACGTAACGCGATCATTAGATTTTACTCCTCATATTTTTTTCATACCGGGCGCCTTATATGAAAATCGATTCTTAAGGACTCCAAAAATATGTCTTGTCAGATAGACGGACAGACAGGCAACCTCGGAGGAGCTATATTTTAAACGTTCTTGCAGACAACGGCGTGATTCTAAGAGGATTCATTTTTTCCTTTTGAGGTATGGACATGTATAGAGCCCCAAAAATGAACTGTTTGAATTGTATGGAAATTTAAAATAAAATTAAAAATTCAAAACGAAAAAAAACGAACTCTATTTTTCGATTTGTCAAGATATTTTGTAACTGTTCTTATATTTTGTTTAAATACCAACCTAAATAAATAAAATATATCTCAACTAGCTTTTGCCAGCGGCTTCGCTAGTTTCTATGACTGCCTCCAAGGGCTCGCGAGCGTGTAAAACAGTAGTTTACATGTTAATCCAGATCCTAATCTATCTACCTACCAAATTTCAGCCACATCCGCTTAGTAGATTTTGCGTTAAAGAGAAGGTTTGTAAGAATGTATGTTTCCATACATTCTTACAAACCTTCGCGTTTATAATATTTGTAGGATTGCAAAGAATAAAGGGGTTGAAACATTTTTAAATTTTTGGTTTACATTGGTAGGCTACATGTTAATCCAGGTCCTAATATGTCTACCTATCAAACATCCAGATACGTTCAGTAGTTTTGCGTGAAAGAGTAACAAACATCCATACATATACAAACTTTCGCATTTATAATATTAGTAAGTCATCTGACTTACTTTTTATAAACTTTCAAAAACGAGATTTTGTTGTAAAAACGAATGAAAATAATTCATTCGCATTCGTCAAACTATATAACTTCATAATTTTGCATTGCCGTGCCGTTGACGTACATAATAATTGGGTTTGAGTTTAAGATAAATAAAAAAAATGAAAAAATGTTATAGAAAACCAAATGAGAAAGTTTTTCTTAATTGACAGAAGTCGGACTATTTAGTGAGTGTTATTTCATAATAATAATATATTGTTAACGCAGTCAACTGGATGTGACCTGACCACATTTGTTATTTAGACGCAGGGATTTGTCATGAGAAATTACGTAAAGCCTCTCAACGTATTTAATCCGCCCTATTCCAACTCTTCAATAAATCTTCCCGAAAACAGGTCCAGTGAGATTTACAGCCGCCTTTTGGGGTTCGAGTGTTTGGATTGCTAGTTACGAATAGGATGAGAGATTTAGATGTTCATATCAAATTATCATCTGATTAAACCTTGGAATTGTTTTCTTTATAGTTAAATTTCAAACAAGTTTACAGGTAGGAGGGATTTATGAAGCCCACCTTGCAACTGACTGAACTACATTGACTCTAGTTGCGGGGTACGGGTGGGTGTTCAAGTCGCACGCACCCTATCCCATGTTCGTACGCGAGCATCGATGTGACCCCAGTGATACAAAGCACATTTCCGCTTTGTGCAGTTGGTTTCCCTCCCAAAAACCTTGAGCCATTGTTAAGTCCCATCTGCAGTATTTGGTATACCGCAGGGTAGAACTCTTCCACACCTTGGACACTTCATACAACGGGCAGAAATGACATTTCAAAAACGAATGACGGAAAAACAAAATGGCGGCGAAATCTTATACGTCGACAACCAAACTCTCTGTATCAATCTGGGTGACCAGGAGGTGAGGTCGCAATCTAGAGAGCGGCAGGGAGTGTCCATACTGTATCCTACAAATGTATGTTTCCATACATTCTTACAAACCTTCGCGTTTATAATATTTGTAGGATTGCAAAGAATAAAGGGGTTGAAACATTTTTAAATTTTTGGTTTACATTGGTAGGCTACATGTTAATCCAGGTCCTAATATGTCTACCTATCAAACATCCAGATACGTTCAGTAGTTTTGCGTGAAAGAGTAACAAACATCCATACATATACAAACTTTCGCATTTATAATATTAGTAAGTCATCTGACTTACTTTTTATAAACTTTCAAAAACGAGATTTTGTTGTAAAAACGAATGAAAATAATTCATTCGCATTCGTCAAACTATATAACTTCATAATTTTGCATTGCCGTGCCGTTGACGTACATAATAATTGGGTTTGAGTTTAAGATAAATAAAAAAAATGAAAAAATGTTATAGAAAACCAAATGAGAAAGTTTTTCTTAATTGACAGAAGTCGGACTATTTAGTGAGTGTTATTTCATAATAATAATATATTGTTAACGCAGTCAACTGGATGTGACCTGACCACATTTGTTATTTAGACGCAGGGATTTGTCATGAGAAATTACGTAAAGCCTCTCAACGTATTTAATCCGCCCTATTCCAACTCTTCAATAAATCTTCCCGAAAACAGGTCCAGTGAGATTTACAGCCGCCTTTTGGGGTTCGAGTGTTTGGATTGCTAGTTACGAATAGGATGAGAGATTTAGATGTTCATATCAAATTATCATCTGATTAAACCTTGGAATTGTTTTCTTTATAGTTAAATTTCAAACAAGTTTACAGGTAGGAGGGATTTATGAAGCCCACCTTGCAACTGACTGAACTACATTGACTCTAGTTGCGGGGTACGGGTGGGTGTTCAAGTCGCACGCACCCTATCCCATGTTCGTACGCGAGCATCGATGTGACCCCAGTGATACAAAGCACATTTCCGCTTTGTGCAGTTGGTTTCCCTCCCAAAAACCTTGAGCCATTGTTAAGTCCCATCTGCAGTATTTGGTATACCGCAGGGTAGAACTCTTCCACACCTTGGACACTTCATACAACGGGCAGAAATGACATTTCAAAAACGAATGACGGAAAAACAAAATGGCGGCGAAATCTTATACGTCGACAACCAAACTCTCTGTATCAATCTGGGTGACCAGGAGGTGAGGTCGCAATCTAGAGAGCGGCAGGGAGTGTCCATACTGTATGTTAATAGTTAGTAGTAGTTTATGGGGTGACTTTTAATTAGTTCTTGATAGCAAAGGATATTAATGTACACGTGATTACAAACAACTTTCCCAAAGAAACTATAATGTAAAATATGAAAAAAAATTTGGGTCCTCGATACGTATTATGTTATCAAATCGACAAAAATGTATCGAGGACCCAAAATTTTTTTTCTGATTTGACATATAGTTTCTTTGGGAAAGTTGTTTGTAATCACGAGTACATTCATATCCTTTGCTATCAAGAACTAATTAAAAGTCACCCTCTAAATGTATACTTCTATTGGTTCCAGCAGACATCTCCCATCTGAATCTGTTTGCGCATTCTGCCAATTAATTGCTTGTCTTAAGCTTTTTGCAGTTGGGTCCAAAGAGTAGCTCAAACTTACATACGATATACGGAAAATAGAGAGTAGTCTATCTTTCAAGTATGACAGCAGCGCCCCTAGCAGCCCGCTCCCAAACTATTACAGAAATATGCTGGTTTTGAACTCGCGCACTCCGGATTGTTATGACTTGAGCCCTAACCGTTCGGCTATGTAGTAGATGATCTTAGTTGCGAAATTTTTGACTAGTTGTAGAATGGCTTGTGACGCCAACTGTCGATGAATCTGTAAACTGCAGTTTTTCATACAATGAAAAAATGTTCGGAGTGAAAAGACCCTGGTTGGGACAGGAGGGGTCTGTTGTCCTATCTGATATTGCCCTTTACTATGCTCAGACTTTCCCGACTTAGTGATATATATAGTGTTCGGGTTCTTTTGCGATTCTTATCTTCTAGAAACATGTTCAGTTCCCCTATAAATTTTGCCACCAGTTCATGACACTTTGGTGACGGTGCCTGATATTGCATGCTAAGGATCCGTTCCTATGAATCTTAAGCAAACACTTTCCGTTTCCAGCACGTCTGCCCTTTCATTTCCAACTTTTCTTGATTTCCAGGAACCACGCTAAGTAGTGTGAATGTCATCTGAACAGCCAGTTTGTTCAGGCATTCATCATCATATCAGCTCATATACGTCCCCACCGAGGGGCTCGAGCCTAACCTGAATTAGGGCGATCGGGCCTTAGTCGACTAAGGCATTAAGGTGACTCAATCCGTGCAGGTTGATCCGTGATAAAATAATATCGAACGTAACACTGTTCATTTTAATTTCAAAATATTGCGGGCTTCCCATTTCTAAATTTATACATGTTTTTAGGGTACCGTACACCCAACGGGACACTATTAATTAGGGATGCATCGATACGCCTTTTTGCCGATACGATACCGATACCGATACTCTTATAAAAATATCGGCGATACCGATACCGATACCGATACGCTTATTGAATTCAAAAAGGAAGGTAGAATAAATAAAACACAATTAATTAATAGTTTTAGTAATCAAAATTAACATTTATAAGATCTTTATTTAAAAATCAAAGCATTCTTAAGTTTTGCTGGCAAAGGCGATTTCGCAAGTCTGTTTGAATAAGACCTGCGGTGGAAAATAGTCTCTCAGATGCGACAGATGCCTCGTTTGCAACGAAATAGATAGGACAACACGCGCGTTTACATTACATTTTAAAGCGCGAAATTTGAAAAAATATCGTTGAATCTGCCATAAAAATATCGCCGATACCGATATATCGGCAAACCCGAAGTATCGCCGATATATCGGTATCGGTATCGGATGCATCCCTACTATTAATAAAGCTTCCGCTGTCTGTGCGTCTGTCCGTCTATCAGCAGGCTGTATTTTATGAACCGTTATAGGTAGACATTTGAAACTTTCACAGAATATGTATTTCAGTAGCCGCATTAAAAACAAATATAAAAAAAATTCAAAAAGTAAAAAAAAATAAGGGGGTCGTCATACAAAAAACGTGTTTCTTGATGAAGCTCTATCGTATCGTAAAAACGGTAATACATACAAGCGTAAAACTTGATGTGATTATAGTACTAATACTGAAGTAAACATCAAATAATAAAAATCGGCCAAGTGTGAGTCGTACTCGCGCCAAGGAGTCTAAACTGAATGATAAAAAATCATATTTTTGTCGCTTGCGTTGATATCTTTTGTTTATATTGTGAATAGGTATCATTGTCACTATACTACAATAATTGTGTGGAGAGGTGTAGTGGTACGGAACTCTTGGAGTACTTGTCCGACTCGCATTTGGCCGGTTTTTAGTACTTTTCTTCACTTTCAAATAAGTTAATTAAAAATAAGTTCAAGTAACATAGAAGATGTTTAAATCGCCGATTTTTGTGTGTTTGTTTCATGCTACATAAACTGTTTATTTCCGAGAATTTTTACAAACAATGCCAAACACAGGGTGGGTTGGGTCTATGGAACATTTTTTTTACATCAAAAGTGGTAATATTTTTGTTATTGTATTCAATTAAATATATTTTTCTCGCTGCTTTGCCCGCGCGGACATCATTTTTATGACTGTCTTTGAGGGTGGCTGGTGCGCGAGCCGCAAGTGGCTCGCAAGCGTGGACATGAGTTTTCTTCGGATCCCTCAGGAACTATATCCGACTATTCTGATTGGCAGTCTATGGCAAACCCCCCCCCCCTCCCCCCTTCCTCACACCCCCGACCACTTCCATACAAAAAAATCACTTCATTTCATATTGATTCGTTGCGACGCCGAAGCGTGGAAATTAGTTTTCCCCAAATCCCTATAGGAACGATGTTAGGATATGCTAATTAGTAAATTATGTAATTTCCTACCACCTCAACCATCACTGTGCAAAAAATCACAACAATCCATTGTTCCGTTGTGATGTTAAAGAAATTAACCAAAAAAAGAGTATTTTTAGTTTCCTCAGGAACTGCATCGGAAATTAAGGGTTCCTGCAAGAATGGAAAACAATTGTATCTTTAGAATGGCTCAAAGTAACAACATGAAACCTTAACATTGAGATGTGGTGTTTTGACCATAATTACATAGTTGGGTATTCTTTACCCCGGAAAACTAAATAGGTCCCGTAGGAAATTAGATCTATCTATATATATCATAGTATCGATTTAAAAATATCGTACTTTTAAATGAATTTCTTTTAAATATTTTTCAGCATACGCTACTTTACACAACTCTAACACTGGAACTATGCCACCTAGCGATATGTTTCATAGACTAATAGATAGGTATTTTTTTTAAGATTTCAATCCTGAATTTTTTTTTAATTTAAAACGCATAAGTCAAGTTGTGCATCTTTTAACAAGAGGCACAGATATGGGAACTCTTCTGACGGCTACTATTTGCGTGTGGCAGTTGCTCTCCGCCTGGGCTGCAATGTCTGTGAACCTCATCAATGTATTTGCGAATCCAGGGTGGAGGCAATTGGCCATCACGCACTGAGTTGCGGTCGTTGTTTGTGCAGATTTCCACGTCACCATGCCCTTAATGACCTCACTCGGAGGGCACTGGTCTCGGCCAGATGGAACATTATGCCATATTTGATGCAGCCGCCGGGCTTTAGTCGATCTGATAGCAAAAACAGGTGCCATGGCAGAGAGGAGAGTGCCTTCTTTGGGAATCCACGTGCGTCAGCACTTTTTGTGCCTCAGACCTCAAGCGTCCGTCTTGGAGGAAAATGAAAATTAATTAATTGAAAATGCATTATTTTTAAGATATAACCTATTTAAAGTCAGAGTTACAAGTTTTTATACTCTCAAACCCGAGTGGTGCGCGAGCCGCAATCGGCTGAAATCCTTACTATATTATAAATGTGAAAATGTGTTTGTTTATTTGTTACCTATTCACACTTCAACATTTCTACCAATCTTGAAAATTTGGCATGCAGGTAGCCTGTGTCACTGGTAAGGAAATAGTCTACTTTTTATCTCTTGAAATTAGCATAGCCCGATGCAGTTCCTGAGGAAACTAAAACAATACTCTTTTTTTCGTTAATTTCTTTAAAATCGCAACGGAAAAATGGATTGGTGTGATTTTTAGCACAGAGATGGTATATGAGGTAGAAAATGATATAATTTACTAATAAGTACATTCTGACATACTTCCCAAAGGGATTTGGGGAAAACTGTTTTCTATGCTCGCGCACGTCGGCGGCGTCGCAACGGAGCAACGGATTAGTCATTTTTTTATAGAATTTATTGAGGCGGTAGGATTTGACAGACTGCTAATCAGAATAGCCCGATATAGTTCCTGAGGTACCTGAAGAAAACTCATGTCCACGCTTGCGAGCCCTTTGCGACTCGCGCACCACTCACCCTCAAAAAGAGTCGTAAAAGCTATGTCCACGCGGGCGAAGCCGAAGGCAAAAGCTAGTTTAAAATATAAGTATTAGTAAGGATTAGTGCAAGAATATTATATTTTATTTATTTTACGTAGCATTTTAATAATTTGAATTAAATATTGTGATTTGACCCTTTTTATGTCCTCTTTTCACTCTTTGAATAGCCTCGATAAAGTCTCTGCCTCAACCTGTCTCCAGGAGTAGTCCAGTGCCTCTTCTAGGTATATATAGTTCTTACTAATCATCGAATATGATAATTTTTAACAGGGCTGTGTCTGTCTCCTGTATCTACATTAGTTCAAAGAGAATAACCGTACAAATTACATAAAAGATTTGAATTTTTTACCTGGTAAAGAAACAACCAAAACCCCAGGCCTTTCATTTGCAAATGGAGACGGAAAACGGAAACGACTTAATGTCACTCCATCATTCACCCCTTATACAAATTGACAAGGGAATATTAATGGGAAATTCTACGAAACTGATTTGTTTTTGAAAACTGTGGCTTTACGAAAATACTCATCCCAAATTTACTGAAACAGTGATGGCAATAAAAACTCGCCAAGTGTGAGTCGACCTCGCGCACTGAGGGTTCCGTGCTACCACACAATTGTGTTGTGTAATTTTATTATATCAGCTCATATACGTCCCCACCGAGGGGCTCGAGCCTACCCTGAATCAGGGCGATTAGGCCTTAGTTCGACCACGCGGGCCCAGTGCGGGTTGGTCGACTTCACACACAACCTTCGAGTTTCTTCGCAGGCGTGTGCAGGTTTCCTCACGATGTTTTCCTTCACCGTTAAAGCCATCGGTAATTATATGTACGTAAGTTTTTGAAAAACTCATTGGTACATTGGCCGTCCAGATTTGAACCCGGTACCTCTGGTTAGATGGACCGAGTCATTACCGGTTGAGCCACCGACGCTCTACGTTGTGTAATACCAAAGTTTTACATTGGTACTAACATACAGTATGGACACTCCCTGCCGCTCTGTAGTTTGCGACCTCACCCCCTTGTGACCTATATTGATACAGATTGGTTCTCGAACGTATATTTCGCCTTCATTTTGTTTGCTCCATCATTTGTTTTTAGAAATATCATTTTACGACCGTTGTACTCGTATGCAGTGTCCGGGGTGTGGTAATACTAAAAACAAGTCGGATTAAAAAACAAACTTAACTTTGTAGAGTTGAAATTTAAAGCGTCTGTGACTCAACGGCAACGACTCGGTCATCCTAACCAAAGGTCCCGGGTTCAAATCTGGACGGCCAATGTACGAATGAGTTTTTTGAAACTTACGTACATATACTTACCTTAACGGTGATGGCGACAGCAATTCCAGATGTGTATGAAGGTCGCGTTCCGTAGATGTAAATCTAAATGTCCTACACGTGACCGTGGGTGATGCTAAGTGCAACACCAGGCAACCGCCCGCCGTCTATCCCTTGGATAGCGCGGTTAATTGTGCCACACGATAATAGAGAGACTAGAAAATTTTCTTCTATACATCGTTATAAGTGTCGGTCAATTCTCCTACCGCAAATGTAAGCAAAAAATATTTTTAGGGTTCTGTACACTCTAAGGGTGACCAACGGGACCCCATTACTAAGCTTCCGTTGTTTGTCCGTCTGTCCGCCTGTCCGTCCGTCTGTCCGTCTGTCAGCGGGCTGTATATCATGAACCGTAATAGGTAGGAAGTTGAAATTTTCACATAATGTGTATTTCTATTGCCGCTATAATGACAAATACAAAAAATGAAAAATAAGGGGTCTCCATAGAAAAAAAATATTTTTAAAGGTATTCTAGAGGTACCTATTTTCGTTTTAGCTCTATGGTAAAAAATGGTAATACATACAAGCGTGAAACTTGGTGTGATAACGGTACTAATACTAAATCAAAACAAAAAATAATAAAAACTGGCCAAGTGTGAGTCGTACTTGCGTTAACAATTGCGACACGGACGTTTGACATAATTTTCGGTATGTCCATGTTCATTCTAAGACCTACTTGTTGAGTGGCTCTACTAAGACCATCGAGCACTGTGCTTATAAGTCGTCCGAAAGTAATCGACATAGCTCTCAGAATTGCTAAACTTAAGTGGCGGGTCACATAGCTCGTAGAACAGATGGCCATTGGGTCAGTAAAGTTCTCGAGTGGCGACCGCGCACCTAAAAACGTAGCGTAGGAAAGCCTCCCACTCGGTGGACCAATGACCTGGTGAAGGTCGCGGGAACCCGCTGGATGCGGGTAGCGCAGAACCGGTGGTCGTGGAAATCTTTGGGGGAGGCCTATGTCCAGCAGTGGACGTTCTTCGGCTGATATGATAATACAGGTGAGTTTCAATCTTGTATTAGACTTCTTCAAGTAAGAGAGGACAAACAAAAACAGTTGTTGATAGAGAAGTTCACGAGAAAGAAAAATCTACAAGATTCGGTAGAAAGATAAAAATGCCCACTAAATACACACTGTAATTAATTACGTAGGTATAAGATGTTGATTGCTTATCAGAATTGCTTATTCAACTTAAAACATTATCAGATGTTGACATGTTAAATATTGTCATAAAAATAAAAACAAAAACCTTACAATAGATGCACAGTTCCTCAAGGAAGCGTAATCGGACACCTTCTCTTAGTACTTTACATAAATGACATCCCCCATGTAACTCAGCACAAGTGCGTTCTCTGCGCTGATGACATTTCTATAGTTGTGACAACAAGAGGTAAATTACTGACAATAATATAATCAACAATCATGAGTCTGACATAAACAATACTATTAATATTATAATAAAATGGCTGGACATGAATAACTTACATATTAATCTTCCAAAAACAAATTAAATTAATTTTAACAACAATAGGATTCGTAAATTAGAAATAAAATATGGAGGCATAAAAATTGACGAGATGAATAACATTACGAAGTAACTATTTAGTAATCTGTGACTAAATTCTTAGGCCTAAAAATTGACAACCAACTAAACTGGAAACCACAACATGAGAATGTTAGTGAGAGACTCAACAGAATTGTGTACGTCCTAAAGCGCCTAAAAAATCTGTGCCCACTGTTTTGTCCGCCTATCATGCGTGTGTAGCTTCGGTACTTCGATACGGTCTTATTATATGGGGAAATGGGACCCATTGGAAAAGGGTCTTTGTAGCATAAAAAAATGTCTAAGAGCTATAGCTGGCAAGTCATCACGAGACTCCTGCACGCCACTTTTTAAGGAGCTTGGTCTGTTGCCATTACCCGCGCTTTATATATTTGAGCTTTGTGTGTTTGTGAAGCAACATCTGCAATTATTTAAAAAAGCCAGTGACAAAACCACGAGATCCATACAGGCTAGTTTTTAACGAAACCCCATTGACTGAAATGTATAGCCGAAATTGTGTGTGTATGAGTGTCCGATTATATAACTTACCGATTGAACTAAGAAAGCTAGAATCTAAAACATTTACCTTAATCTTAACCTTATCATAACCGCCTCCGTGGCGTCATGGTTAGTTCATTCGTATTCGCTTCACACCAGGAGGTCGCGGGTTCGATTCCCGGCGGGGTGAACTTGTAAGACTCGGTTTGGTTGGTGGTAGGGTATTTTCTAAGCCCGCCTGGCTAGCTACCACCATCTTATCTATGTCTTGCCGCCAAACGTTGTATATTTGTGTCGCTCGCGTTGATCTCTTTTGTTTGTAATGTGAATAGGTATCATTGTCATAGTTGTGTCACACCCTGGACACTTTATAGAACGGGCCAGAAATTACATTTCAAAAAACGAATCACGGACCAAACAAAATGGCGGCGAAATCCTATACGTTCGACAACAATCGGGGGTGAGGTCGCAATCTAGAGAGCGGCAGGGAGTGTCCATACTGTATGTTAGTACTAAAATATATACTTTGATATAGGTAAATCAAGATAAGGTAAGGCACTGGTAGTGCGATTCCGATCCATACGCATACGGCATAAGAACTGTGCAAAGTCCAAAGTGTCTAACTTGATGTTGCTGGCCTCTGTACAAAGAACGCGGTTATCTTTTCTTTCTTAATATATATAAATCTCGTGTCACAATGTTTGTCCTCAATGGACTCCTGAACCACTTAACCGATTATAATAAAATTCGCACACCATGTGCAGTTCGATCCAACTTGAGAGATAGGATAGGGTAGGGTAGTGTAGGGTAGGGTAGGGTAGTGTAGTGTAGGGTAGTGTAGAGTAGTGTAGGGTAGGGTAGTGTAGTGTAGTGTATGTAGGGTAGGGTAGTGTAGGGTAGGGTAGTGTAGTGTAGGGTAGGGTAGTGTAGGGTAGGGTAGTGTAGTGTAGTGTAGGGTAGGGCAGGGCAGTGTAATGTAATGTAAGGCGGTACGAAGTTCGCCGGGACAGCTAGTAGTAAATATATTTTGTTGGTAAGGGAAAAGATTGCTTTCTGTATTAAGTTTCAATTGTGCCATTTTAACAAGACTGTCCACAAAGAAAGCATGGTTTCAGGTCTAATGTACTCGTATGTATGTTTGTTTCTTTATTCCGCGATATCTTCTAAACGGCTAGGTGGCTATTAGAGTGCGAGGTATCGTTAGATTCTTCTTGATGCCATGAGTGCCATAGGATACATCATTTCACCAGACTTCCAAAAAGAGTTGGTTGTGTGGAGACGAGTAGGAATATGAAACCCTCAGAGCGCGAATCCGACTCGCACTTAACCGGTTTTTATGTGTTATAACTACAAATTAACGATTTTTTTTTATTCACAATTGGTAAACCTTTGACAACATCTCACCTGGTGGTAAAGTGACGATGTTGCCGAAGATGGAAGCGGGCTTACCAAGATTCCCCAACGCAATGGGGAACTGGCTATCTTATCTTCATGCCGGAACACACCAATGATATCAACATTGATATTTGGCGGCAAGACTAAGATAAGATGGTGGTAGCTAGCCAGGTATGCTTAGAAAATGCCCTACCGCCAACCAAACCGAGTCTTACAATTGACCCCGCCGGGAATCGAACCCGCGACCTCCTGTGTAAAGCCAGTGAACTTTGCCTCTGAGCTACGGAGGCGGTTTTTAGATTTTAGATTTTAGAACTTTTAGGTTTCCGTACCTCAAAAGGTAAAACAGAACCATTATAGGATCACTCGTGTATATATTTGTCCGTTCGTCCATCCGTCTGTCACAGCAAATTTGTTTCCTTTACTTTTGCAAAATTACTTCTTGTCAAATTTCATGATTCTAGGTTAACGGGAAGTACCTACCCTTTAAAGTTTTGATTTATTTGTGTGTGTCAAAATATCGCCAATTTTTTTGATTGTGGTGGCTTAGAAGCTTGATCTTTTACAGCTCCACTTAATGTTCCTCCTTAAAACTCCTGTGTTCCTGAGAAAAAAAGTCTTGACAGCCAGTAAAAACGGACAACAAAGTGATCTTATGTATGAGGTTTCCTTTTTACCTTTGAGGTACGGAACCCGAAAACGATTTTTCTATATTTTGATATGATTTTTTGTAAATATCTAAAGCAGCTGTTCTGGATTGCAGCAAAAATTCACCTCTTATATTTCCGGGTGAAAATAATTGACGGTGTACATACGGGCAGCTCCGAAACGAAATAAAACGAGCAAGGTTCGTTTGTGTAATTGCATAGAGTTTTTCTCTGTATCTCTCTCTCTCTCTCTCTCTTGGACTAAAAGTTTTAAATCTATTTTGGTCACGTAATTTTAATCTTATTAGTAGTTTATGCAACTGTACAGGTCTTAAAACATGAGTGTGTCGTTATAGAATCACACAAGTGTTTTAAGACCTGATTGCAACAATTGCATACATTATTTTATCTACATACATATTATAAGTACTCTAAGATGGGTTCAGAAGCCGTAAGAAAATAACCTGCATTGCTACTAGTGCTACCTTTACAATATCTATAGACTATAGATATTAAAATGATGCAATAAAAAATTAATTTGAACAAATACAGAAACAAATTATTTATTGTAATAGTTGTAATTGACATTTACATTGGAACAATGGTATATATTTAATGGTCCTGCAGGCGTAGCATGAGGTCCATTTTGTCTACCCACTAATGTCAAATGTAGACTTCGAAGCGCGACAAAACGGTTGTATCTCGACACTGAGCATGGCCCTCGCGAGATAAGACTGGTCTCGCTCTCATTTGTCATTTGTAGAGAGCGTGTAGAGATTTTTGTATCGTGCCGAGCATGAACGCACCGGAATAGCCTTATTTTGACGTTTGATTGAAGACATATATGTCGGCACCCCCTTGAGGTGTCGACAAACTTCTAGCGACTGTTTATATTTTTTTTGTGTTTTATTATCAAACTAGCTTTTGCCCGCGGCTTCGCCCGCGTGGACATAGTTTTTATGACAGATCCCTCGGGAACTTTGTCAGGATATGCTTATTAGTAAATCATGTCATTTCCCACCCCCTCAAAGTGTGTGCAAAAAATCACACAATCCATTGTTCCGTTTCGATGTTAAAGAAATTAACCAAAAAGAGTATATTTTCAGTTCCCTCAGGAACTGCACCGGGCTATTTATACAGGATAAAAATATCCTACGTCCTTACTCGTGCCACAGGCTACGTACATGTCAAATTTCATTAAGATTGGTCAAGGCGTTGAAGCGTGAAAAGGTAACAAAGAAACACATTTTCACATTTATAATATTACTAACTGATTCCCGCGGCTTCACCCGCGTGGACCACATTTCTATGACTTTTCGAGGGTGCGCAGTGCGCGAGACGCAAGCGGCTCGCGAGCGTGGTAAAAAGTAGCCTATGTCTTAACCCAGGTACTAATCTGTCTACCTACCAAATTTCAGCCAAATCCGTTCAGTAGTTTTTGCGGGAAAACGTAACAGACAGACAGAGTTACTTTCACATTTATAATATTAGTAGGATAACAAATTAGGTACTTCCTTTTTCTATTATTTTCCTTTGCTTTAGTTTCAGAAACTTGCACGAAAACCAACGGAGCCAGACAGTCTTTACTAAAGTTTTCACAATAGATAGATAAATTGATTATTTAACGTCACCACAAAATGGCACCTATAAAATATTTGCCATTGAATTCCCATTGTGTTAGAGAATCTTGGTAAGCCCGCTTCGATCTTCGGTATCATCGTCACTTACCATCAGGTGAGATGATGCCAAGGGCTTACCACCGGGAGTGCCGACAGAAGTGAGAACTTAATACAGTTTTATAAGTTTTGGCCCTGCGAGTGTTCCTGGTACGGTGTCACTTACATTAAGTTTTCAATTCAAAAAGAAAAAAGCTAACTTAGAAATCTTAATTTTACTTACCCATTTTATGAACTAAATGAGCTTAAAATGTGTAACATAAAGCTAATTACTTCTGTACAAACAGGTGCTGTTCTGACATTAAATGGGTCGCCTTGCTGCCCGAGAACTCTGATCATTCATAATAGGGATGACAACAGCATCAGAAATAAATTATGATCTCTTGATAACTAAATTGCCCACCTGCTTAAACTTCGGAAAACCTTACTCGTTTTGTTTACCATCAAGTCTTCGATTTTTAACTCACTAAAATCACCAAATGAGTACATAAGTGACGCTGCTAAACTATGCTGTCACGCCTAGGTACTTCAAACATTTTTAGAATAAAATGTCGTTTTTGACTGATAAAAAGTAACTCAGATGACTGGCATTCGTCATCCATATTCAGTATTCTTTGCTCTGACTAGATGCAATGAATACTGAATATTTGCTACAACGCTGGTTTTCTATGAAGCCATAGGTATGCAAAGATTGTGTGGAATAGCGAGCAATCTTAATTTGTATATTTTTTAAAAAAACCTAAAAACTTACAAGGCAAGTAAGTACAAGCTTTAATTTGAAACTAATTTGATTTTTTCGTATACTTTCTCAGCATTCATTTGATACCCATATCGTGGGGGGTGCATAAAAAAATAACTGGTCCGCCATCTTTGAGAGTCCGCCATATTGGATTTAGAATGTGTCAGTTAGCTAACCATGCGCTGCGCTCCAATGCAAAATTTCAGCTCATTCAGAAACCGGGAAGTGGTTCTAATTTAGCTTCCAAGATTTGTCCCAAACTAACTTACTAACACGGAAAGTTAATATAAAGCTTGTAAAATACATAGTTGTTCGTTTGCTGAATTATCTGCACCTTTGAACGCTCGCGTCAAACACTCCGTCAAAAGGGCCGCCCTGAGTTCAATTGTGCCGCCCGCCGCGAAGCTGACGTTGTCGACTGAGTTGTCGGCGCCGCCATTGAACTCAGGGCGGCCCCTTTGACCATTCAAGGTGCATCTAATTCAGCGAACAAACTATACTCCTCGTCACAGATCTGGGTCACCCCATGCCAGCCCGAGGTCCGGTGTCAATACGCTGCCCGGCGAGTGACGCGAACAAATTGACATGTCCGCCCCAGTCGACTGTAAGTGCGTGGTAAGCACCTCTTTTAAATCTAGAACACGGACCGTTATCGTTGGTGGATACAGGTGAGAAAACGTTGACAAAACAAACTAACCCGTAAAATCAAAGCAAAATAATCGTGTGGGGCTGTCCGGGGCACACTGCTGTTGGTTTAACGTGACAGGTCTAATTTGACGTCCCTGGGCTGCTTTTTTTGAGTCAAACCTCGCGTTTTGATACTTGGTTGCTATGGAGCCGCGGTTTTTTTTTTGTTACTTGGTTGCTATGGAGAAAATAAATTATTTCGCCATTTCCGTTAATTCCGTTACGTTAATTAAATACATACATCTATACCTATACAGGAGCGAGGTCATCATGGCCTCTGCCTACATGCCCTATGAGGAGACGGAGCCACCTTCACCTGCTGTGAGGGAGCTAGTCGAGCACTGCGGTAAGAATCAATTTGATCTTATTATAGGATGTGATGCTAATTCACATCACACGGTCTGGGGGAGCACAGATATCAACAAAAGGGGGGAGGACCTATTAGAATACATAGTAAGTTCTCCGCTACAAATTCTAAATAGAGGCAATGAACCAACGTTCGTCAATTCTAGAAGGGCCGAGGTCATTGACATCACGGTTGCCTCAAACAGGGCAAGTAAGGACATAATTAATTGGCATGTATCTAACGAAATTAGTGGTGCTGATCATAGGTACATATGCTTCAGGTACATAACTGATAACCAGATACAGACTGTACGAAGGAGAAACCCACGGAACACTGAATGGGAATCTTACGTGACGGATCTAAAGGATGAATTAGGTGAAGTGCGAGGTAAACTAAACTCTGTACTTGACATAGAGATCGAGGCGGATAGGATTGTTAACGCGATACGAACTGCCTGGATTAAAAACTGTCCTGAAAAAGCTGTCATGGCTAAAAAGGATTTGTGGTGGAGCTCTGATCTTGAAAAAATGAGGAGAGACACAAGACGGGCATTCAATGAAGCCAAGAAGAAAAATGACTTCACTGAGTACTCAAGAGCTCTTACTAAATTTAACCTAGAAGTTCGTAAGAGAAAAAGGAAAAAGTGGAGAGAACACTGTCAAAGTATTGACAATATTCCTGAAGGAATGAGACTCTCAAAGGCGCTCTCTGTTACAAAATCAGATCAGCTAAAATCTATTAGAACCGAAGAGGGAAAACTGACTGAATCTGGGAAGGAAACATTAGAAGTGATGTTTAAAACCCACTTCCCGGGCTGTGAAATAACAGATAGCGAAAAGGATGACCCAGTAACTCGGAATGAGCTGAATACTCAAACGAGGAAAAAAGACTGGGACGTAGCTAAGAAGGTAGTAAATGAGCAAAAGCTTCTATGGTCTATAGGTAGCTTTCAACCATTGAAATCGCCAGGACCAGATGGGATCTACCCCATCCTACTACAAAAAGGATCAAAGGCGCTACTTAAGCCATTATGCAGGCTATACAAAGCGTGTATCGCCTTCGGATATATTCCTAAAATCTGGAGACGTGTGAAGGTTGTCTACTTGCCAAAGCCAGGAAGAGACAGATATGATGAACCGAGGTCTTATAGACCCATAAGCCTTTCGTCATTCCTGCTAAAGGCTGTGGAAAAGCTGGTCGACAAACATATAAAGGAGGGTCCCTTGCGGAAAAAACCACTTCATGGACTACAATGTGCATATCAGTCTGGCAAGTCGACTGAAACAGCACTTCACCTTGTAGTATCACGTGCTGAAAGAGCGTTGGAGAACCAGGAAGTATGTGCTGCTGCCTTCCTTGACATAGAAGGAGCCTTCGATCGCACTACTTTCGGGGCAATCAAGAATGCAGCTATCTCCCATGGCATAGACCAAACGTTATGCAAATGGATAGATATCATGCTTAGGAAGAGAATTATAACATCTTCACTAATGGGGGACGAGGTTACTGCCACCACTACAAAAGGATGCCCACAAGGTGGCGTTCTGTCACCAACACTTTGGAGCCTAGTGGTCAACTCGCTCCTACAGGAGCTGAACACCGGACCTCTTTACACGATTGGTTATGCTGACGATCTAGCTATACTAATCAGCGGCAAATTTCCAAACATAGTATCGGAAATAATGCAAAAGGCCTTGCGAAAAGTTGAAAGGTGGTGTGGTGAAAATCACCTGTCGATTAACCCTAGCAAGACAACGGTTGTACCATTCACAAGGAAAAGAAACCTACAAGGTTTACAAACTCTCAAACTGTATGGTACAGAACTAAACTGGTCCACGAGCGTCAAATATCTAGGCATGACCTTGGATAAAGAACTAACGTGGAGTCTGCACACAGAAAGGATCATGGTCAAGGCCACAAAAATCTTTTGTATGCTAAGATCTGCGTACGGGAAGACCTGGGGCCTGAAACCCAGAGTCATTTATTGGCTATACACAATGATAGTAAGACCCATTATTACTTATGGCAGCATTGTGTGGTGGCCTAGAACGGAGCTAGGCACGTGCAGGCAAACACTGACAAAACTTCAGCGGTTGGCCTGCCTGGCAATTACCGGAGCATTTCGTACAACACCTACTGCATCCATGGAAATGCTGCTAAATCTAAAGCCACTTCAAATACACATTCAAACAGAGGCGGCCAAGGCCCTACACAGGTTATCGTTAAATGGCATGTGGAATTTTGACATGCCCAAAACCAGACATACCAATCTACAACTAGACACAGGTATGGAAAGGCTTATGCGCATGGGATGTGACAAAATACGGACTGTGCACATATTCAAAAAAGAATATAAAATCTATGTTCCTACGAGGGAAGAATGGAGTAAAGGACTTAAACAACAAGGACCAAACACTCTTACATGGTATACAGACGGATCGAAAATGGAGTCTGGTGCTGGTGCAGGCGTTTATGCTAAGGATTACTCAGCGAGTATTAGTCTAGGGCAATATGCAACAGTCTTCCAGGCGGAGACTTATGCTATCATTGCATGCGCACATGAGATTATAGACAAGGAAGTCAAAGACAAAACCATCTATATTCTCAGCGATAGCCAAGCTGTTCTTAAAGCTCTTGACTCCTTCAAGGTTGACTCCGGGCTAGTGCTAAATTGTGTAAAGGTCCTCAATAAGGTGGGCCGACACAACAAACTGCAACTGGTCTGGGTCCCTGGACACGTAGGAGTGGAAGGCAATGAAGAAGCAGACAAACTGGCTAGAATGGGATCACAAACAACAATGTGTGGTCCAGAACCGAGGATAGGGCTACCAAGGAGCACTATTATAAGGGCATTAAAGGAACAGGCCGAGGGAAGACACAGATTGACATGGCTATCCAGAGATGGACATAAACACTCTAAGCTCTTCATCGGCGAGGTCACCACAGGGGCAACCAAGTACATTTGGAATAACAGCAGGACGCGAGTCAGGGCGATAACAGGAGCGTTGACGGGCCACTTTGCCACAAATGCACACCTGCAAAAAATCGGCCTGACGCACGACCCGACCTGCAGGGCCTGTGGTGAAGATATAGAATCAATGGAACACCTACTGTGTCACTGCGATGTCCTGGCTAGTAAGCGTATGTACCTCCTAGGTGATGGCTACCCAACACCGGAGGACTACAAGCACCTTCCAATCAGCGGAATTGCTGCACTAATGCAGCACATCTTCGAGTAGGTTGGGGTGCAAAGGTTATAGGGGTAGACACAAAAGATCCCATTGGGTCAAAGTGTCGCTGCAACTGCAGCCCCCACTTACAAAGATAAGATAAGATAAGATACCTATACAAAAAAGCGTCGGTGGCTCAACCGGTAACGACTCGGTCCATCTAACCAGAGGTACCGGGTTCAAATCTGGACGGCCAATGTACCAATAAGTTTTTCAAAAACTTACGTACATACTTACCGATTGTTTTAACGGTGAAGGAAATCATCGTGAGGAAACCTGCACACGCCTGCGAAGAAACTCGAAGGTTGTGTGTGAAGTCGACCAACCCGCACTGGGCCCGCGTGATCGACTAAGGCCCTAATCGCCCTGATTCAGGGTAGGCTCGAGCCCCTCGGTGGGGACGTATATGAGCTGTAATGATCTATCTAGTACGATTTCTCCATACAAATAAAAATCGGCCAAGTGAGAGTCTCGCGCAAAGTAGGGTTCCGAAATGTTTTCAAAAAATTAATGTTTATTTTAAAAAACAAAATTATATTAACAGTTTGTAATAGAACATTTTGTATGGAAAATCTATGAACCTATGACAAATTCAACTACACATCTTTCTTAAGTTGGTCGACTATTACTCCTAAACTAAGAAAGCCTACTTAGCCGTGATAGTTTTCCTTTTAAATGAACAAAAAATAGCACTTTAAAGCCTAATATTTCGCAAACCGATTCCTGAATCAAAAAATGGTTTTATCAAACCCTCAGTATTACGAATTTATTAAATCAAAATCACTAAATAATACAAATAACAATGTCAAAAATTTTAAGTCTGTTATATATCCACCCGAAGGCTTCGTTAGTCTGAAGGGTCTCCCCTGGGCGTTCCCGACGGGAAGGTGCCCATCACGCTTGCAGCGTTGCCGCGCTGAATCGCAATAGCCAACCTCTGCGTCAGGAAGGCCCCGGAGCGAGAGTCACCCCCTGTTTGCCTGATACGACACCCAATTTCTCGAACGAATTTTCTTGCCTCCGATCCCCAGCATCCTGTGGCCTCAACTGCAAAGGGTACAACCCTCAGTTGTTTTCAAACCCTATTTAATGATACCCCAGAAGATAGGTTACATAAACAAAAAAAACTACCCTCTCTTTAAATGTACGATAAAAAGTTTTTTTTTTTTCAAGATTTAATTGTATAACTTTGTCGGCGTGATTAATATGTCCTCTTATATGTAGCATATATCTGTGCATAATCCTGCCAAATTACAGCTTTCTAGTATTAATAGTCTCTGAATTAGCCGCGGTCAGACAGACAGACAGAAACGGCAAAACTACAAGGGTTCCTTGTTGACTTCAGGTTTTAAAAATCGGTACAAAGTCCAAGTTGTCTAGCTTGATTTGCTAGCCTCTGTACTGCAATGTTTGTTTTAGTTACTTTAAATGTTACTACTGCGTGTCGGTGGCGTAACGGCTATGGCCGATACCTCCTGTCCGGGAGGTCGTGGTTCGAATTCTGCCACGTTTCACTCGGGAGCCGGGTCGTTCCTTTCCCTCTAATATGGTTGATGGAAGCAATGGCTGACTCTCGCGTTATACTCGTGATCGGGTGCTGTCCGTGTGAACTGTCTTGTCAAAGGTATCAATGACATTCAAAGATTTTTATTTATAACTTTTCGTGTCATTTTGTTTTCATGTTCTAATGACATAATCTGGTTTATTTTAAGGATTGAATTTTGACGTTACTAACTAATTATTGTTTATTTATTGATTTTTCACAAATGAAATGTTATAGTAACGTACTGGGTTACATCCAAATCGTTAAATCCGTTTCTATAAAAAAAAATTAAGTAATTTTTTTAATATGGCGGCGTCCCTTAAAATGAAGATAGTGGAAATTTGAAAGTAAAACGGCTGCAGATATAAATATAATATTGCCCTAATCAAATCCATAACCAAGTCAATGCCCTAACCCAAATTTTACCCAAATCCGTTTAGTAGTTTGGAACTGGAGCACCGGACGGACACACAATCCAAGACTTTGTCGCACACACACACACACATTTTATACTTTTTTTGTTTTTTAGACTATCAGCACAGAATAATAAAGAGTACTAGCGTACTATCAGTGCAAGACAGTCGAACTCCATCAAAATCTCAACTTCGATTTTTTTACCATCACAATAGGTCCCTTCTTCACTCATTCACCTTCCATTTTGTATGTTTACCTACCCTAAAAATTATTTATTACACACATTTTATTCCTTGTGTTCATAAACATAACTAACTTGTATAATCATGTTGAATTTCAGCTTTATAGCTTTAACTGAGACATGGTCGCTTACTTGGGCTTCAAAAGAAGGCTCAATGTCACCCAAAGGGCAATGGAGCGAGCTATGTTCGGAATTTCCCTAATCGATTGAATCAGAAATGAGGAGATCCGTAGGAGAACCAAAGTAAGCGACATAGCTCACAGTATCGCTAAACTTAAGTGGCAATGGGTGGGCACATAGGTCGTTCTGGAAATCCTTAGGGAGGCCTTTGCCAGCAGTGGAAGTCTTTTCGCCACTTATGTAGCGCAGTCCAGTAGCCAATCATAGGACTTTCCGGCTTGCTAACAATGGGTTTCAGGATGCCGTTTTTGCTAATTGGTTTGCATCAGGGACGCGACTCTTTTGCGCACAATCGCATGGAAGCAGTCGATGCGAGCTGCTGCAAACATCCCTGACGCCAAAAAAGATAAATAATAAATAAATAAAAAACCAATCATTGTTTTTGTACTTGATAATAGAATTATTATTATTATCTTTTATTTATTATTCACAATTGGTAAGCCCTTGGCATCATCTCACTTGATAGTAAGTGAAAATGATGCCGAAGATAGAAGCGGGCTTACCAAAATTCCCCAACGCAATGGGGAAACTGGCTATCTTATTTTCAAGTATGACATTAACGAACAAGAACTGATGTTTGGCGGCAAGACTTAGATAAGATGGTGGTAGCTAGCCATCCGGGCTTAGAAAATGTCCTACCACCAACCAAACCGAGTCTTACAAGTTGAATCGAACCCGCGACCTCCTGGTGTGAAGCGAATGGACTAACCATTACGCCACGGAGGCGGTATTTCGTATTAGCCATCAGGAAGTTGCGGGTTCGATTCCCGGCTGAGTCTAACTTTGAATGAATCAGTTTAGTTGGTGGAAGGGCATTTTTTAAGCTCTAACATCAATGTTATATTTGCATTGATGGGTTCCGGCTTGTATAGATAAGATAGTTAGTTCCCCATTGCATTGGAGAATCTTGGTAAGCCCGCTTCCATCTTCGGAATCATCGTCACTTACCATCAGGTGAAATGATGTGAAGGGGTTACCAATTGTGAAAAAAAAAACGACGGGTGGCACTCCGGGAGTGCCGGCAGAAGTGAAAACTTGAATATTAACGTTGTGCATTTATATTACACTAGCTCTTTCCCGCGGCTTCACCCGCGTGGACCACGTTTCTATGACTTCTCGAGGGTACGCAGTGCGCGAGCCGCAAGCGGCTCGCGTGCGTGGTAAAAAGTAGCCTATGTCTTAATCCAGATCCTAATCTGTCTATCTACCAAATTTCAGCCAAATCCGTTCAGTAGTTTTTGCGGGAAAGCGTAACAGACAGACAGAGTTACTTTCGCATTTATAATATTAGTAGGGATTAAAAAGTTTATATCTCAGAAAAATCAACAAAAAATCAACTCCATCTGTCTTACGAATTGTCGATCAGGTCACGTGTCCTGACGCGAGTTTAACATTTTTCACCCATTACAAAACAAGTGCACAACGCCGCTAAAGAAGTTTTCACTACTCCATCCGTCTTACGAATTTTCGATCAGGTCACGTGTCCTGACGCGAGTTTAACATTTTTTACCCATTACAAAACAAGTGCACAACGCCGCTAAAGAAGTTTTCACTACTCCATCCGTCTTACGAATTTTCGATCAGGTCACGTGTCCTGACGCGAGTTTAACATTTTTTACCCATTACAAAAAAAGTGCACAACGCCGCTAAAGAAGTTTTCACTTCAAAAATTGCAGATATCTTTAAATTGTATACAACACAGTTATCTTTACAGTTGGTATAGAATATTTTGTATCAAAAAAAAATCCCAGATCTCATGCATTACACTAGTAAAATGAACTCAGGTAAAATAAAATAACTTTAATAACTACTACAATGTTTCTTGGAGTTTCTTTGATGTTTCTACTGAATTTCGGTGGCGTGACAGCTAGGCCCGATACCTCCTGTCCGGGGAGGTCGAGGTTCGAATGCCGTTCCAATGTGGTTCCAAATTTCGATTTAGATCCGACGCTCTTTCGGTGAAGGAAAACATCGTGAGGAAGCCTGCACACGCCTGCGAAGAAACTCGAAGGTTGTGTGTAAAGTCGACCAACCCACATTGGGTCCGCGTGGTTCAACTAAGGCCCGATCACCCTGATTCAGGATAGGCTAGATAGGCTGAGATGATGATGACAATGTTTCTTTATTCCTAAAAAAGGAGGGTCATTGACGGTTGATGAACTTTATAAAATGTACTCTAGTATGATATATTGATATTCTTTATACCCATAACTAGTTTTTATCAGCGGCTTCGCTCGCATGGGTATCGTTTTTGTGACTATCACTGAGGGTGAGTGGTGCGCGAGCCGCAAGCGGTTAGTGAGCGTAGTGTCAATCGGGAAAGTGTAGCTTTCTACTGGTGAAAATATTTTCAAATCGGTTCAGTAGTTCCAGAGATAACTTACCACAAACAAACTTACAAACTTTGCCTCTTTGTAATATTATTGTAGATTAAGTACCTACCTTTATATATTTATATCTTTATTTATTATACATATGCTCAGCTATTTACTAACATACTAGGCATGCATACAATCGCACACAGTTGTACCTATTTAGTTTTACAACGATGTAATTTGTTCGTTCTTGTGCCTCTACTTTTAAAAAATAACATTTTTATTGTTTCTATTTTAATTTATTAAATTTATTTTTAACATGTGAAGAGCGTGCGTTCGTTCGCCGAACCGGTTTCTGGCAGAATAACAGCGCTGCAGAGTATACTGCAGCATATGCTGAGTCAGTACCGTTTTGGTGCACAGTACAGCTATTTTTTATAGTTTATTTCTATCGTTTGTAAATTGTACCTGGAAATTGTTGTACTGTGCTCTAAATAAAAGTTTTTCTATTCTATTCTATGTATGTATGTATGGATGTTCATCCGTTCCCTCGTATTTTCTAAACCACTTATCCGATCTTGACAAATGTGGTGTCTTTGGACATGCGTTTGGGGTGAAAGAAGTAACTATTTAGTAATCTGTGGTGAAAGGGGGTTTGTGCAAACGAATGTTGCCATTTTCTCCTAAACTACTAGTCCGATTTTGATGTGGTTTTCAGTGATGGGTTCGGATTTGATTGGTGCATGTTCTTAGATAGATTTTACGGTGACAGCTCACCAGACGGCGCTGCAGTAAAAAAACTATTCATCCTCAAGCTTACCAGTAAGTCCTTGTTATTTCATTAAAATCGTAAGAAAAATATAAGAGACAAAATAACGAAGAACCTGGATTTTTATACCCAGTACAGAGGGCCTCATTAAGTCCTCACAAAGTTTCATTAAAATCTTAAGGCAATTTAAGAGAAAAAGTAACAAAAACCTGGATTGAATGTAGGAGTTACCCTATTAGGATTTTCCTGCAATAATTAACTACCCAGTGCTTTCCACGAGCTATGTGCCCCGCCCACTGCCACTTAAGTTTAATTTTTCATCGCCTATGGTTCTCGTATATAGAAAGAAAACTCTTACAGAGTTATTCATGCCATTTGTACATTTAGTTTGTAAGCAACTGTTTACCTCCACTGTGTGTTACAATAAATATATAAAATAATAAAAATGAATAAGTTTAGCAATTCTTTGAGATATATTGGTTACTTTGGTTCTCCTACGGATCTCCTCGTTTCTGATTAGATCGCGCAGAGAAATTCCGAGCATAGCATGCTCTATTGCTCTTTGGTTATCCTTGAGCCTTCTTAAGAGGCCCATAGTAAGCGACCATTAAAAGGTATACGACTGATAAAATGTATGCGTAAAAACACAGCTTTACAGGTAAGCAAGTAAACAGAGTAGCAGAGGCCTAGATGTTTTTAACCACCAGTGGTAAACCCTCTTCTAATGGTAATCAATCATGGTACCTAAGTGGCGATGATGCCAAAAATGGAAGCACGATAACCAAAATTTCTAAACTAAAAGTTACCTAGGAGTGATTAGATCAATTCTTACCTAAGTATTATTCCGTAGTAAGATTATCATATCTATATGCGTCTCAAATGTGGCTAATAAACTTAATCTACATAAATAAAAAAGTTGGTACATACGTAGCTATCGTTTAGATATGTGAAGTAGGTAGGAATTTAGTTATTCATTTTATTTCAACAATAATTTTTATCAACGTACATTTTTATTATTAAAATGTTTTGCCTCTAGCTAGCTCACCATACCGAATTACTCGTAAATTAGCTACAGAACTGTTTCTGTTTTCTCAAGTGTTTCTTCGTCACGCCAGTTTAATGTTATTAGAAAGTGATCGTGAATGGAGTTGATGTCAAAAACCAAATACGCAACCGGCTCGTTGGTCTAGGGGTATGATTCTCGCTTTGGGTGCGAGAGGTCCCGGGTTCAAATCCCGGACGAGCCCATTGCCTCTTTCTTTTTCTTTTTTTATAAATATAATCTATCTAAGAATTAATTTCTTGGAAAAGATAAGGATTTTTTTTTTACTAATCCAGTAAATATTAATTATTATATATTTCTTTATTAGTATAATAATTAACTTAATTTAAGTTTACGAAGTTGGAACTACCTAACAGTCCAGTTATGTAGGTCCAACTTCGAGAAAGAGATAAATCGTCGAATTCAACTCGGCTGGGCAGCGTTCGGGAAGCTTCGCAATATCTTTACGTCCTAGATACCGCAGTGTCTTAAGACCAAGGTCTACGACCAGTGTGTGTTGCCAATGATGACATACAGAACTGAGACATGGTCGCTTACTATGGGCCTCATAAGGCTCAAGGTCAAGGTCAAGGCTCAAGGTCACCCAAAGGGCAATGGAGCGTGCTATGCTCGAAGTTTATCTGCGTGATCGAATCAGAAACGAGGAGACCCGTAGGAGAACCAAAGTAACCGACATAGTTCTAAACAAAATTGCTAAACTTAAGTGGCAGTGGGCGGGGCACATAATTCGTAGAACAGATGGCCGTTGGGGTAGTAAAGTTCTCGAGTGGCGACCGCGCACCGGAAAACGTAGCGTAGGTAGGCCCTCCACTCGGTGGACCGAAGAACCGGTGAAAGTCGCGGGACGCCGCTGGATGCGGGCAGCGCAAAACCGGTCGTCATGGAAATCCTCGAGGAAGGCCTATGTACGTCAGTACTTTGCCTACGTCCAGCAGTGGACGTCCGTCGGCTGATATGATTGATTGAGGTATACCTAGGTAGACGAAGGTTACTTTGTTGTGACTAATACCCAAAATAGTTTTTATTTATAACTATCTGTTGCATGCGACTTCGTTCGCGTTGAAAATGATCAAAAATAACCTATATGTTAATCCAGGTCTTAATCTGTCTACCTACCAAAATTCATCCAAATCCGACCAGCCCTTCAGGCGTAAAGATATACCAAACACACGCAAACTTTCACATTTATAATATCTATAATAATATTTTTTACTTCATTGGCATGTACCTATTCTCAACATGTAAGTGACGATGATGGCCGAAGACGTAGTAACCGGGCTTATTCCTAACGCCATACGGAAAAGAAGTTAAAATAGATTTAAAAACCAACAAATAAAACATAGTAAGTAACGTAGGCAGGTTTATAGCTTTCTTGCCAACTTGTTTAACCAAAGAATACTACATATTATGGTTTAACGGTGTATAAATTCTGGACAAACTCCTTTCACTACGATACATGACGCTTACGCTTTGCGCGTGCGCAGCTCGTATATTGTCGGAATTAGATAACAATTTTTGTGTCTTCGGTCAGTTGGCTCGTTGGTCTAGGGGTATGATTTTCGCTTAGGGTGCGAGAGGTCCCGGGTTCAAATCCCGGACGAGCCCAGAGTTCCATTTTTGTTCTTATTTTCTAGATTTACAGGCTGTAAAAGTTTTTGGTGTAGGATATGTCTCGTTATAAGCTGGGAAACAGAACAACTTTTGTTCTAAAACTTTTCTAAAATCACAAAAAAAATAACTACAGGTATTGATTAATTTTATAAGGAGAGTCCAAACTTTTTATTTGGAATTCAATGTTCCTAGTCCCTTGGGGATTGTTCAATTAGATGAGGTGAAACTTCTATTTAGTTATAACTTAACTGTCGCGGTAAGCGCTGGATACGGTCAGCTTATAGGACCGGTCGTTGTGGAAATGCTTTGGGGAGACCTTTCTCAAGCAGTGGACGTCTTTCGACTAATATGATGATAATGACCCTGTATAGGCTTCTAATACTCATCAAACTCAATAGACCAATATAGTCAATTCGCAAAAACCATTTTTGGACTCCATACAAAATTGGTCAAAACAAAGTAAAAAAATGTTATAATTTTAGTAAAGTTGAAGAACTGAAGTTGTTCTATTTCATGAGCCCCAGCTAACGGATCCTACACCAATTTTTCTGTATAATAGGGGTGACGACAGCATCAGAAATAAATTATAAACTCTTTATCAATAAATTGTCCTCCTACTTAAACTTCTGAAAACCTTACTCGTTTTGTTTTCCATCAAGTTTTCGATTTTTCATTCACCAAAATCACAAAATGAGTACGTAAATGACGCTGCAAAACTATGACGTCACGCCTATGTATTTCAATTTTTTTTAGAACAAGATGTGTTTTTGACAGATGTTAAAAAGTAAATCAGATGACTAGCATTCGTCATCCCTGTAGCAGAAAATATAATTCCCTTGTAAACCAAATTATTTCAGCTCCATTATCTTCAAACAATACTTTTGTCGTTAGCGAGGTTGAAACTCAGCTGAGACAATGAATGTTAGAATAAAGGGATACAGAAGGGACAGAGAGAGAGTTGACTCACAAAGGGATTTAGTAATTTAGTATTAATTTAGCGTAAGGAATGGAATGTTGACAGTATTAATTTTAACCGTAGATATGAATATTTGTTGACTCTACCTTGTTTTAGCTATAGGTACCAGCCAAACCAGTTTGTAGCGCGGTGCGCAGTTATTCGTTCTCCTTTTATCCAATCTTCTTTTCATTCTATCTATTTCTTCTTTTTAACGTATGCGCTGACATTAATTTTCAAAAAATCTTTCAATATCTTTCTCCATTTCACCATTTTGTTTCTTTTATCATAATCTAGTAAAACTTCTATTTAAACCTGTTTCTCCATATTAAGACTTATCTCGGGTAAGATTTATTTATGCTTTGTGATTCGTATCGTTTTCTAATTCTTATATTATTTTTTAGGTCTTTATTTCATCGTTATAAAATTCCGATTACCCGTAGCACGCATTTATTTCGAAGCCCACGCCCTATCTACCTACCTAACTACCTCCCGTGCTACAAGTAAAAGGAAGCAAAACAATAAAATACCCACTAATATTAATTGAGGAGGTTAAAAACAAAACGTCATTTGTCACAAAATTAAAAAAGTTGAGTTAATGATGCCAGTCTATGGTCCACCATAAACAACGTCTTTTTTAATCATTCGATTCGTGTAAAAAGTATTTCTGTCCATAGTATTTTGTCTTTGAAAAGCAGGTTTAAATGCAAAAGACGCTTTCTCCAATGATATTTCTCCTGCAATAAATGCTAAGAATATTGTCAGAATACACAACTATTCTTTGTATCCCACACAGTCTCAATCCGGTATTTGACTGCTAGTCATTTGAGTTACTTTTTATCAATTATTGTCAAAAACGACATTTTGTTCTGAAATTGTTCGTATTACAAACTTCGTGACGTCATTGTCTTTGAAGAACTAATTTAGTGATTTTGATAAATATAAAATTGAAATTAGAATAAAATGTTAAATGAATAATTTTTTATGCTTTTGTAGGAGAAATGCTATTTAGTGAATATTTTTTTCTAATTTATTTTAAATACTGTCAAATACCCTATTGTACCTGTCAATATTAATTTAGGAAATAAAGATTTTTGACATTTATCTCAGTTTTACATTTCTGTGACAAATCACGTTATTCTTTTAACCTCCTCAATTATAGTACCTAATTCATCAATCATCATCATCATCAGCATCAGCAACTCTAAGATGACAACACTACTGATGATGGAACATGGAGTTCTCTTTCTCTTCCCTTTTCACGGAACAGAATGAACCTAGGTGTGTATCTAATCTAATACCCCTTTTTAAGGTTCTATACCAACATGTTAAAAACGAAACCCTCACGGTGCGACTTCATTCGTCTGTCTGTCTGTCACAACTGTTTATCTTAGCAAGCACTAATGCTATTGGAATCAGAGATATGCTATATATAGGGGGAGGTAGATAGGTTACATGCGTCCAAAAAGTGAAGCAAAAAAAAGATGCCAATTGGCATCTCTTTTCGTAGTAACATTCAGTGCAATAGAAGGGAACTACCTATAACATTGTGTGTGTAAATGGCTTCGATTTTCAAATGTTGTTTGTTAGTGCATAACCCATCTATGGTAACAAATCTCTGATTGGAATCGTTTTAAGTAGATGTTTGTCAAATTATTATTGCTAATATATTTTTGTATTATTACGAGTGAGGCCGAAATTGGGTGCAAAATTTAAGTGTGGTACAATGACTAGGTCATGGAATATCATATGAAAGGAATTTACTTCCAAAATTATTTTTAGTTTCTTTAGGACTCCTACTTTTCCCACTTATGATTAAAAAGTAACTTAAAAACTATTATCCCTATCTCAGAAAAAAACTGAATTTTCGCAGTCAATAGAGGCATTATGTGAATATTACAACATAATTATAACTACGTCTCTAAATAGCCCAGTTCTTTTTAGAAATCCTTATAAATTCTTTACAAACACACTTTCTTGTGCAGTCCTTAAAATAAACTTTATTGCGTCCTATAATAAATATTCACAGAGTATATAAATGAATCACATTCAAGGAAGTTGGTAACTAGATAAAACCTACTCGATACCACCTCGGTACCCAGCGATACCAGTTAGCAGATTGGTACCACGTAAGTACCTATTTGCGTGGTACAAACTACGTATAATGCGTGTCATCAAAGATGAGTCTTTACACTCCACGTAAAACTTTAAAAAGACAAAGTAAGAACTGTACGAAATAGTTATCCATCCCTACTAATATTATAAATGTGAAAGTAACTCTGTCTGTCTGTTACGCTTTCCCGCAAAAACTACTGAACGGATTTGGCTGAAATTTGGTAGGTAGACAGATTAGGACCTGGATTCAGACATAGGCTACTTTTTACCACGCACTGCGCACCCTCGAAAAGTCATATAAACGTTGTCCACGCGGGTGAAACCGCGGGAAACAGCTAGTAATATTATAAATGTGAAAGTAACTCTGTCTGTCTGTTACGCTTTCCCGCAAAAACTACTGAACGGATTTGGCTGAAATTTGGTAGGTAGACAGATTAGGACCTGGATTCAGACATAGGCTACTTTTTACCACGCACTGCGCACCCTCGAAAAGTCATAGAAACGTTGTCCACGCGGGTGAAACCGCGGGAAACAGCTAGTAATATATATACTTATATAGTTAACCATAATCCTTTGCTTCTTGTACACGTCGTAAACCATCTTCCTACTTTGTTTTCTTAATGTTTTACGTGGTGTGTCAAACAAGTCTCATCTTTTAGTGGCACACACTTCAGTTAGAGGAAGGTAGGTGTAGATTTGGTGTCTAATTAATTAGACACACTAAATTTTGAACTTATAAGCAAAGACGATTTGGTTACAGAGGTCATTTTCCTTTTCGTTAGAGCAATGTTCGGAGCTTAACTTTACAGGTAATGATTTATAAAGTTCATACTTATACCTAACTAGCTGTCCCGGCGAACTTCGTACCACCTTACACTACCCTACCCTACATAAGAAGCTTCTCCTGACAATAACAAACTCGTCAAAAAAAGAATTAGCGAAATCGGTCCGTCCGTTCACGCGGGATGCGATGACCAGAAGAAATAGGGGTTCATTTTTATATAAATTATTTTGGTGGATAGTGCTTACCCACCTAAATGGCCAAATGTGAGTCAGATTTTCGCAAAGAATGCAGAGCTAAATTAAATAAAAAAAAATACTGTCGGTCTCGTTAATATCTTATTTTGTTTTAATTGCCGTGTTTTTAGGGTTCTGTATCCAAAGATGTGGTGTTACGAAACCCTCGGTGCGAGAGTCCGACTCGCACTTGGCCGGTATTTTTTCTCTACAAAATTCGATTGATCGAGGCCGTGAGGTTCTGAAGGTGTGAACAAACTCGCTGTCAAAAACTGTTCAAGCCACCCGGTAGGCATTTCGCACGGCTATACGATACGACTTTGAAGCGGTAATATTTCAGATTTTCGTTATTTTTGACGTCAATTTCTCTTAAACGATAGAAAACCCAAGGTTGAAAAAAAACATTATTGTTGGTGATGTTCCTTAAAGTCAAAAGCTATAAGAAACACGATTGAGCAGTTTTTGCCAAAGATAGGTCTACACAGTTACTTTCAACTCTGGTTATGACTAGTATATTGAAGTATAAATTTTAAAAAATATACAACAATATTTGTTATGATAATACAAAGTGAGTAATGTTATTATTTTTTATACTTTCATTGTAGTTTTTGATAAAAATTATTTATTCTCATAAAGTTAAAAATTACACAATTTTACATACAACTATATCAATAACAATTTAAAAAATAAAAAGAATATTTCACCGTTAGGTTCGTCAGTCAAAAGGGACACCTCTGATCCCTCCCGGCGCAAAGGTGCCCATTATACTCTCCGCGTTGCCACGTTGTATCGCAATGGACAGCCTCTGCACCAGGAAAGAGCAGGATCGTGGGTCACAACCATTATCATGCATCCGGCGACCTATGTCCCTGACTAATTCCTTCGCTTCAACAGCCCATGGTCCACTCGTCTCTACGGCGAAAGGGATGAAAATATAGGCTTGCTCTAACGCCGTATATTTTGAGCGTTTGCGGCAGGCGGCCGTCTCCGCAGCTGCACCAGCCTCTCGGACTGTGCGTGAGAGGTGTGTCGGAGCAAAGGTGCTCACGCAAGTGGCATCCCACAGCATGCATCTTCCCCTCTGCCACGGCACCAAGGTCAAACCGTCCGGTCTTTTTCCGTCAGTACGGCTTAGACCAGGTGGTTCAAGCATGCACGGTACATTGGCAGAGACTAATGCCCGACGCAGAATGTCGTTGAGGGCGTGGTGACGCGGGAACCTTCCAGCACATCTTTGGCAACTCAGCGCGTGGTGGCCATTGGCTTCCACCCGGGAACCGCAGATGCATAAGTGAGGTTCGCATACATTGCAGCCCAAGCGGAGAGCCACGGCCACGCGCAAAGAGTCGCCGTCGAGGAGTGTACCCAAGTTGGGTGAAGGAATTGCGTGTAACCACGCCCCTGACTCCGGTCTAGAAACGGCTTTTAGTCTAGCCAGCTCGATATCAGTTGCATCTATGGTAAGTAACTGCAGAGTTCGCCTTGACCCAATTTCGTCCCATGCGCGCTGGACAGCCGGCGCTTCTGGTAATTCTTGGTCAACTGTTGACCACGCGGTCAAGGCCTCCGAGACAAAGGGCAGGTGCAGCTCGTCTTCATTAGTCGAAAGAATGGAAGCTATCAAACCCTTCGCCGCATGTGTGGAAGCCAAAAAAGCTGGGAGGCCTACATCTCTGACTCGCCGAACACCTAGGCCCCCATGCCTAATAGGCAATGCTGCCTGCACCCATTGACTAGCACTGAGTTCTACATTCGCGATACATTTTAGTGTTACTTTTAATGCATCATCGAAAGCTGAAGACTCAGTGGGAAATAGCCAGGTAGGGGATGTTCGCAGCAAGTAGATTATCTTGGGTGCGGCGAAACACATTCTGAGGAGGACCAGTGCTATGTGCGGCGAGATTTGCTGGAGAAGATTGCGTGCTTTGTCTAAGAGGGTTCTTCTAGCCTCTAGGGCATTAGGGACACCGGAAGGATAAATTGGAGACCCTAGCAGATCAAAATGATCCTCCTGCAATTCTTTTAAACCGGGGACGAGCTTTTCAAAGTGATGAAAATGGCGACGCGCACCTGCCCCACATGGAAAAAATTCACATTTTCTTGTGTTGACCTCAAGCCCTATCTCACGCAGACGGGGAACTAGGCGAAGAATGTCCTGCTCCACCAGCTCGGGACTACCCCCAATCGTTCCATCATCCAGGTACCAAATATTCAGCGGTGACTTTAACTCTGATATGATATCATGGATCGCGAGGCTAAATATGAGGGGGCCTAGGGGATCCCCTTTCTGGGCTCCCACCTGCGAGGACACCAAGTCATCCCCAAAAAAGAGATTACTAGGCTTGTGGTATACCTGGTGTAGAAAAGGGTACAGAGTAGGAATCCTTTCACTAACGTGAGCCAAAAGAGTGTCCCTTTCAATGCTGTTAAATGCATTTTTTATATCCAGCTTGACGATAACATGACTGACATGTTCCGGGTTCATGGCAAAAGCACGCGTGGCGTGTATTGCCGCCTCACAACCGAGACTAGTGCCAAAGCCTAGCTGATGTGGCCGAAGTTGCGCTGATATAGATTCTCTGACAGCCTGGCACCCTAGTTTAGCTGTCAAGCGGCGAAAAGTATTACCTACAGCGATGGGGCGAATTCCCCCGTCTTTTTTTTTAGGGCGCAGAGTGTGGCCCCATAAAGGTAGGGGCATACTTTCGAGTTCAGCTGACCACTAAGGAGAAAGTTACAGAGTTTGGTGAGGCATTCAGCCAGCCGTGAGCCCTGATTCCCAGCTGACTTTGAAGTTAGTTCCTTTAAATGAGCAGGACGGATCCCGTCAAGACCGGAGGAGGAACCACTATAAAATGTGCCTAAAGCTGACAACACATCCTCAACCTTGACCGTCAGACAAGGCGCCGCACAATCCGGAGCCGCTGGAAAGTTAAGAGAGCGAGATGGTGTAGGGTGTTTCGACTGCAGAACAGCTAACGTTTCCGGGTTTGATTGTGCAAGAGCATCATCGGACAACAATAGTCGCACCGCTCCCCTGAGATCCCCCTCGTGAACTTTTGATTCTATGGTCTTAACGGCAGAGGACGTTCGGGTCAGTGGTGTTGATTCCGGAAAGTAGGACAAGGTGGATTCTATATTGCGCTTAACTTTGACGGTGAGATTCCCATCACCTTCTCTATCAGGAATCCTCAAAGCTGTGTAAGCGAACGCGAAGAGAGAGAACCAGTCACCTTCCCCATTAGTGTTGACACATTTGGTTATAATATCACTCAACTTAGATGCGGCCAGAATTCGTGCGCCTTTAGGTATATGCTTTAACACCCGAACAGACGTTTTAAGCTTAGGAATTCTTTCCCAACACGGTGTTGTAGTCTGTGTATCCCGTGGCAAGTTTGGCTGAGATAGGCGGACGTCCTTATGTTTTCGACCGATGTGGACATTAAGGCCGCGAGCTCCATTATAGAGACGAGATGACTCGGGGCAATGTGGGCATGCCACCTTGGCTGTGACGTCCCTCATTTTATTAATATTTGACATAAAAAAGTTTTTGATTAAAACGAAAAACCATTGAAAAGTGTGGTTATTTTCTTTACTCTTTACACGTACCTAAAGAAAAAGACAGACACAACTGTTCCAATCAATATATCGCCTTAATAAAAAGTAGAGGTATCTTTTAAACTTTGAGTATACGTTCTGGAATGTATACTCAAAGCTCATAAATAAGATCAACAGTTTCCACAAATAAAACTTTGTGATTAATCGAAGTTATTTGCCAAAGGTTTACAATTTTCCTTAAACCCTTTGTTGGTTGGTTCAGAATCTATGATAAATTCGTCAAAGTTTGTGTTACTAACAGTACCTTGTTTTACTAATTGATTATGTACCAAAATTGTATCGACGAAGGCCGCAATTTGAAAAGCACGTTCCACGAAACGCAACACAGTCACAGTGTAATGAATGTCCATACAGTGCTCTGACGCCTTAGTTATCTGCGTCAAAGCCGACATCACAAGTAACGGGCACGTGCTCTTGAGCCACCTGCACTTCAATATATGAAGCAAAGAGCATATAAGTCACTAAGTGTTCCATCCGAGATTTGAATAATATGGATTCTGAGGCTAGACCTCCCCCGTCTCGCCCCTCGGACCCCGCACTATTGCCCTGTCTAGACGATCTCCATTCGACAACTGTAAAGATTAGTCTGTGGTACCAAGTACATTTAGTACCTACCAGTATAGTTTGAGAATTCGTGTAAATGTACAGAAAATAGAAGGTAAAATGGGCCGAGTGCGGGATAGTTAAGGTAGAGGAGGGGGTTGCATTTTCAGTTTTGTTAGATTGATGGTGATGGATCATAAAAGTTAGTTTCTTAGTGTACCCATTATTATCTACAGCTTGTCGCTGGTTTTCTAAAATTTATTTATTTATATTATTGTTATTTTTTACAATTTGGGAAATCAAACAGCTATTCTTTATCACCTAAAAACTTGATGGTATAACTATTCTATAGCATTTACAGATTCCACAGCTAGATAATTAAGAAGGATAGTACGTTTATTTTTGTGCCCAATATTTCATTTGTATTTTATTTTAAATACGTTTTTCATTCAGCATTTGTTACTAAGTTAAATTCTTTTAACGTAAATCAGCGTTTTGCTAACAGTTTGCCTGCAGGGCCTATGTTCTAATCTCTCATTTTGTTTCTAATTAAAATCATTAAAAAACTTTCATTTTTTTAATGCCAGGCCATGAATCACTCGCGTCGCTCAGGATTCTAATACTTAAATCATCACGAATCACTCCCTGCGGTCGTTATTCAGTCGTTAGAGTCCTTCACTTGCCCATGATTCGTGTATGGCCATCGCTTTAAATCCGTTGTTTATTCTCAAGTTGCATAATATACTATTCTACTATTGTGTGGATTCATCTGTATGAGTGGCATGTTTATATTGAAATATGATTCATATTGCACAATTGTATTTAATGTGCTATTTCGTTACCATGGACCGTGATCCATCGATTGGTTTAGAAATGGTACCTTCTGTGTAATTTAATAATCCTAACGCATGACTCACCTATACATACGAGTACAAGTACAAAGATATCGAGCGAACTGAAGCCAATTATGTACGTTGTCTATTATTGTTATTTCGTAAAAATATCACAAAGGTAAATCACAACGATGATTCAAATACAAATAAAAGGTCTACTTGGATTATAAATTGCGCTCTACCATCTAATTTTGTAAACAATATAACAAAGTTATGCCACGATACGTGATCGATCTCTCTCTCTTATCGTGTGACACAATTAACCGTACTATCCAAGGGATAGACAGCGGTTGCCTGGTGTTGCACTTAGCATCACCCGCGGTCACGTGTAGGGCATTTAGATTTACATCTACGGACGTGTGCAACGCGACCTTCATACACATCGGAGATCGGATGTGCAGGTTTCCTTACGATGCTTTCCTAATTAGTACATAGGCCGTCTGGATAGAAACCCGACACCTATGGTTAGGAGGGCCGAGTCGTTACTGTTGAGTTACCTTTTACATATCAGCTTATTTATGGCACATTATTATTACTGTCTTAAATAATACATTACTAACTAACAAAGAGCAGCCTCCCTGCCTACTAATTTCGTTTCGCTAAGAAAGATTACACCTACCGTCTAACATAAAATGAAGAAGCAGTCATTTTAATTAAAAGCAACGTCCCTTTGATATACTATCTGCGAAAATGATTAATCAAAAGGTACCTATAATAGCTATGATTTGTTTTTTTCTCAAACACGCTTCGAAATTTGAGCATTATTTTGACCGCCTTCTTGGAGATAATTCGAAATTGCTGTACTGGCCAAATACATGCGAGCAGCGGCCGACAAAAGTTGACCTCCAACCTTTTCACAATAGCCACTTGCCACGGCCGACTAGATTGTACCTAATCGAGTTGGTCACGACGTGCATCTAGATGGCCATGCCGAAATGTGAAAAATAAAGTTCTATGCTATCATGGCATTATGGCGGGCAGCAGAATAGAGAAATGATTTTAAATGTTGATCTTCTGTAATTTTGAAAAAATAGACTAACTGTAAAATGATTTAAATATAAACCTACATAACACTTTAAACTTTCACGATTACTCATAATGACAAATTGAAAGCGGGACTTAACGGCGATGGCACCGCGGCTTCAGTCTACTCGCGAACACGGCTATCGAAGCATAGACAAAACGTAGACGTAAAAACATCAATACCTGCTCATATGTGTTAAATAAAATCACGTTAAGTCCCGCTTGCAATTTGTCATTATCAACCTATAGATCGTAACACGTCATTTAATGTATAGCTGAGTTTAGATATATTCAAACATCTAATTTTAATTTAATTTAATAATATGACCTAACTCAATTATCTTCGACTCCGTGGCTATTAAAAAAAAACCCTAGGGATGAAAAAAAAAATTCCAACCGGCTATCTACTCATGAAAATAAAACTTTTCGAACAGGAGAGATGAAATAGTAGATTATTAATCAAGGGAAGGAAGTGACCCATTTCACCCAAGATATTTAAGAGGGTGAAATGGGTAATTTATCCCGAGTTAAACACTTTACTTTTCATTTCGACTGTGAGAAATGTATTATTAATATGATATAAATTAATAATTTAATACCTATAAATAAATTAAGTTAACCTATATCCAACCTCCAACCTTTTCACAATGGCCACTTGCCACGGCTGACTGGATTGTACCTAATGGAGTTGGTTAATCTAGATGGCCATACCGAAACGTGAAAAAAAGTGTCATGCTATCATAGCATTATGGCGGGCAGCAGAATAGAGGATTACCACTTTTACATATTTACACGTTCGTCCATCAATGCCTCTTTTGCTGGCCGCTTCAGTTATGTACTTTAACAGAAACTTACTAGCTAAGATATATTCATGCATTCATGCATTCAATTCATGCATTATAGAGCCTCTAGTTGTGATGAAGTCTATTTGATTTATTTTCGATCTAATTACCCGACTATATCAGAAGGAGGGTCATGATTTTCGAGAGTATATGCATAATTTTTTGACATGCTCTGTAGCCTAAACGAGGTGCGAGGTGTCGATAGGTTTGTTTTGATTCCGTGAGTGACATAGGATACATTTTTACCGAACTGGCCAAAAAAAAAGAGGGGCTACGCTTTTATATAGTCGGGTTTTTAATTAATTCCTAGTTATTTTTAATTTATATTCTTTTATTCTATTTTATCATTACTTTTGTCATTAATTAAAATTTAAATAAGTATTCAAATTAGGGTAACGACAAAAGTAATGATAAAAACCTATTGAAAGAAAATTATGACAAAAATAAATCGAAAATAAATCATATATATCACCAACCCGCACTGGGCCTGCGTAGTCGACTAAGGCCCGATCGCCCTAATTCAGGGTAGGCTCGAGCCCCTAGGTGGGGACGTATATGAGCTGATATGATGAAATCATATAGTTTGTCTTAGAATACAATAGAATAGAATAGAATAGAATAGAATAGAATAGAATAGAATAGAATAGAATAGAATAGAATAGAATAGAATAGAATAGAATAGAATAGAATAGAATAGAATAGAATAGAATAGAATAGAATAGAATAGAATAGAATAGAATAGAATAGAATAGAATAGAATAGAATAGAATAGAATAGAATAGAATAGAATAGAATAGAATAGAATAGAATAGAATAGAATAGAATAGAATAGAATAGAATAGAATAGAATAGAATAGAATAGAATAGAATAGAATAGAATAGAATAGAATAGAATAGAATAGAATAGAATAGAATAGAATAGAATAGAATAGAATAGAATAGAATAGAATAGAATAGAATAGAATAGAATAGAATAGAATAGAATAGAATAGAATAGAATAGAATAGAATAGAATAGAATAGAATAGAATAGAATAGAATAGAATAGAATAGAATAGAATAGAATAAACGTTTATTCAGTGATAAGTACACACAAGTGAAATATTTCGTAGCTTTTAAAATACAATAGTTTGTACCTATCACTGAAAAGGTAGCAGCTCAGCATATTATGCTGTCATCACAAAGATCACAGCGCTGATTTTCAGCTACTACCCCGTCTTCGTCACTTAAATAAATCTATTAAGTCGTGTTTTCATGCAAACGTAGTTCCTCTTTAATACAAAAACTACATGCCGGATTAAATCCAAAATTTGCGAATATATTAAGTAGACACGTCATATCAATGTTTGTAGGTAATTAGTTTTCGATGTACTAATATAAAACGGAAAAATAGGAGAAGTATCAAACCTTCAGCACAAAACTATTAGCTTTGCTTTAGTAATGTTTCAATTCACTACGATAAAAACTAATTACGAACATCGATATGTGTCTACTCAATATATTCGCAAAGTTTGGATTCAATTCTGCATGCAGTTTTTGTATTATAGCGGAATTACGTTTGTATGGAAAGCGGCGTCCTGAAAGTGTTTTCCGACAAGTATGATTGTCCCAATGTTAAGCATTGGGACAATATACTTATCAATAAATGTTAATTATGTTTTTATTTTTATTTTTCTGTGTGTTTTTTATTATATTTATTAATTACTAACATAGTTTATTAAAGTTGTGTGTACTAACAAAAATGGACTGAAACTGTCTGAAAGAATAAAGATGGTATACCAAATGAAAGGATTTGTTGTGAAAATCTCAAATTATTATTTTTTTATTTTAAGATAAATATTTCTGAAGTTATTTAGGAAAATAGGTGAAAATTGACCATTTCCTCCCCCTCCCCCTCCCCTTATCTCCAAAATAACTAAGCCTAAAATCTTGAAAAAAATGTATGAGGTTGAATGCATAGATTACAGGAAAACCTATGGAAAATCGAAAGTCCTTGCATTTCCACAGGAAAAATAAATATTTTCGAGTCCAGAATAAGTAGAGTTATTACAAATCATATTATAACTTATAAATCTTGTAATTCAGTCCAGCTTCTTAGCTTTGCTTTTACCTTTTCTATGCCTATAACTATCCGTAGGTATCAGCAGGTTGTGCCGACGTATCTTGAAAGAAATAATTTCACCTCAGGCGCAGAGGCAGAGAGCTCGCATCAATCCACCCCACGGATTTTCCCCGACGTGACGTGGACTAATGTTCCCTGTTTACACGTTAGAAACGTTGATGCATACATACAATGTTTTATCGTATTTTCTTTTCGAAGCGTTTGGTTAAGATAATATTGTACTGTGCAAGAAAATAAAAGTATTTTTGTGTGCACGTTGTTGCCACAAATATTTCTGCTATGGTTGTTCATTATCATGTCGGCCAAAGAAGTCCACTGCTGGACTTAGGCCTCTCCCAAGTTGGGATGGAGGGGGATTGCCACCATCGCAATGTGATCGCCACGCTTGGCAGGCGGATCGCAATGTGCACTGTGGTGCCATAGTGCGGAAAGGACACCGCTTCCCATCCTCCGGTTTGCTCCTTTAGTTGCCCTTCGGGAAAAGGTGGGATGGTTGGTTCTGTTCTAGGGCCGCAACCACAGAATATCAACAGGTTACTTATTTTCTTATTTTGTGGCAATAGCTACTTTATTAGGGGTATAAAACACTTTTTAATACACTTGCTCATAAAGTGGCTCTAATTTTACCGCAATTAGGCACATAATGACACCTGTAATCAAACTGTAATATTTTCATTGCTATTATTCACAAGTGAGTTATAGACACAGGTTATAGAGTTTTTATTTTATTTTATTGGTTGAGTTGCTTTGTTCTTAAAAAAGTTTCGATACAAAAAAGATCGTGTTCAATAGTACAAATAAATAAATGTACGTATTGCGTAAGCTTATCATGCAACTTCGTATTTAAATAGATAATTTCAACTTGTACGTGTTTATTAAATAAAACTTTTACTCAAATATAACTTTTGTTTTCTCTGTAATAAAGATAACTTTAAATTCCCCATTTCGTACGTGGCTAAAACGCTAAAAACCAAAAAAAAAAAGAATCCTCATTATTTTAGTCTATGGCCGATCGCCATTGTTACATAATCTAACTGATAAGACCGCTATGCCATTAAAAACAGTTAATTATAATTTTACTAACTGCACTTTTATTAATTGTTTCTCTAAATATTTTTTTTACCTACTTTTTACCTACCAAATAAAATGAATTTTTATTGTTATTTTCTTTACAAGTGTGTTGAAAAACGTCTTATGATACACGTGTGTATTGATGATTACCGTCCTCGGCTCTCTTAAGACCCTCACCTAACGGCTCGGGTCTCAATGGCGCCTCAGCGGTATCACCAACATTACTCACTTGTACCATAATGTACTATAACCATATTTTCCTAGATTTCATAATCTTTGGGTAAACATAACAAAATTGGTGTAGGACTTGTTAACTAAGGCAAAAAAACTAACTCTTTATACGGGGTGAGGGTATAACAAAACTGGTGTAGAACCCGTTAACAGAGGCTTCTACTCTTCATACTGAACAAATTTCCATAAGGAACCAATAGTCAATTCTTTAAAAAAAATTGGACCCTCCATACAAAATTGCACATAATTAGTCATTCAGCTGATCGATTTCTACGAAGTAATTTTTTTTTGTGATTTCAGCAAAGTCATAGAACAAAAGTTGTACGGTATTATGAGTATAAGCCCCAGTTGACGGGACCCACGAGTACACCAATTTCGTTACACCATGCATGATAAAAATTGATTAGCTGAGTGAACCTTTTTGTGCGGTACGATTTGTTTTTGGAGAATAATTGACTTCGGATTCCTTGGAGAAAGTTGTTCAGCATGGTGATAAAGCGTTCTATAACTAGACGCTGTCATCATAATATTATACGTCATCACCAAGGGGCTCGGCCTACCCTGCATTAGGGTGATCGGGACTTAGTCGACCACGCGGGCCCATAAGTGCGGGTTCACACAAAACCTTCGAGTTTCTTCGCAGGCGTGTGCAGCTTTCCTTTTGATGTTTTTCTTCACCGTAAGAGGGTCGGATAGATAAGATAAGACATATGAAATCGAAATTCAAAAACAAATTGGTACATGGCAGGATTCGAACCCCGACCTCCCTGTATAAAGATATAATAAAAACCGGTCAACTGCGAGTCGGACTCGCGCAAAGTAGGGTTCCTTAGTATTTTCAAATAGGTAATAAATGTATATATTATTTTAAAAACAAAATTGTATTTGCAGTAGGTAAGAGAACATTTTGTATGGATAATCTATTAACTTTATACGAAACCAACTGCATATCTTCAGTTGTTCGACTTTTAGTCCTAAACTACGAGTAAGAGGGCCTACTTAGCCTTGATAGTTTTGCTTTAAAATTGATTATTTGTCCTACTCACTTATTGCATTTTTTTTCAGATATCCTGAAATAGCCGTTCAGCTGATAGAGGAGGAGGGTACGCTTGACTCTAACAAAATTTACCACTTTAAAGCTTAATACTGCGCAAACGGATCGCCGAATCGAAAAATAGTTTCTGCAAACCCTCAGTAATTTTGCAAGACCTATTCAACGACCTATAAAATAAATAAATAAAAAAGCCTTTTATTTCTTGCTTCACAGTAAAAAAAGTTGACATTTTAAGACACTGCATACTAAATGAATTATATAATATAAATTATTTAGTAACTGTTTTTAGTAAATGTATTTTAGTTAAAATTTGTGTTTCAAGTAGTATTTTCGTAGGTAATTCATTTGGTAGTTATACAATTAAATAAGGTATTAAACTTTCCGTTTCCAGTTATTAATTATAATTTAATTTCTTTCGTGACTACATTTGCAAGAACCCCTCTCAGTGGAAGGTAAAGGCCTCCTCCAGAGATTGCCAGTGTTGTCTATCTTCTGCTAGTCACATCCAGTGGGTACCTGCTATTTTTATGACGTCGTCTGTCCAGCGCGCATTTGGTCTACCCCTTTTTCTTTGATCCGATGGTCCTAACCATGATGTCGTCTTTCTAGTCCAGCGATTGTCACTGAGTCTAGCAATATGTCCTGCCCATCGCCATTTAAGTTTCTGTGAGTAACTGAGAGCGTCAATGACTTTAGTTTTTTTTCTTATGTCAGTACTGCGGATTTTTTCGATCTTTCTTATCTTCAGAATGCTCCTTTCCATGTTCAACGATACCCCATCTTTAAATGTAGGAAAGATAGAACCCTAATTTTTTTAAACATTTTATTGTACCACTTTGTTGGCGTGATTAATATATATTACTAGCTGTTTCCCGCGGCTTCACCCGCGTGGACCACGTGTCTATGAGTTTTCGAGGGTGCGCAGTGCGCGAGCCGCAAGCGGCTCGCGAGCGTGGTAAAAAGTAGCCTATGTCTTAATTGAGGTCCTACTCTGTCTACCTACCAAATTTCAGCCAAATCCGTTCAGTAGTTTTTGAGGGAAAGCGTAACAGACAGACAGAGTTACTTTCACATTTATAATATTAGTAGGGATGAATATCCATGCCAAATTACAGCTTTGTAGTACTAATAGTCTCTGAGCTAAGCCACGGACAGACAGACAGACAGACATGGTGAAACTATGAGGGTTCCTTTTTGACTACAGAACCCTAAAAAGCTTTCAACAAATTAACAAAAAGAGGAGCTATTTCACACAGAATGGTCTTAATCAGCACTCAGGGCCGGATGCTAACTGCTATCTACTACGTTGTGCGAAAAACAAAAGAAGCTAACGTAATCGTATCCTTGGCCGCAAATATAACAATGGTAATTAATAAAGGAGAGTTTATATGCATGAATGAACTCAAATAATAATAATAATATAATATAATATTTTGGGACAAATCACACATGGTCATCTGGCCCCAAAGTAGGATTCCCTGTGTTATGGGTTACCAGAGACTGATATACATACTTATATACATTTAAATACATACATATATAGATATAATTAACACCCAGACACAGAGCAAACAAATCTGCTCATCACACAAATGCTTGCCCTGGGTGGGGATCGAACCCACGACTCTCGGATCAGTAGTCAAGGGCACTAACCACTGAGCCACAGAGTCAGTCAAATGCTGTGGTAAAAGGTTTTCTGTGCAATAATATTTAGTTTTTCTAGTCTAGAGATACCTACTTTTAAATTTTTGCGTTTATTGTGACTGTCAAGGACACAAATGATAATGATGCTGTGTATCGGATCGGTTCATATCTATGAACAAGTAAGACATATTTATTTATTTACAATATAATTATGAAGTAGGTAGGTGGGCAGCGTTCGGGAAGCTTCGCAATATCTTTACGTCCCAGATACCGCAGTGTCTTAAGACCAAGGTCTTCGACCAATGTGTGTTGCCAGTGATGACGTACGGAACTGAGACATGGTCGCTTACTATGGGCCTCATAAGAAGGCTCAAGGTCACCCAAAGGGCAATGGAGCGTGCTATGCTCGGAGTTTCTCTGCGTGATCGAATCAGAAACGAGGAGATCCGTAAGAGAACCAAAGTAACCGACATAGCTCTCAGAATTGCTAAACTTAAGTGGCAGTGGGCGGGGCACATTGCTCGTAGAACAGATGGCCGTTGGGGCAGTAAAGTTCTCGAGTGGCGACCACGCACCGGAAAGCGTAGTGTAGGCAGGCCTCCCACTCGGTGGACCGATGACCTGGTGAAGGTCGCGGGAAGCCGCTGGATGCGGGCAGCGCAGAACCGGTCGTCGTGGAGATCCTTGGGGGAGGCCTATGTCCAGCAGTAGACTTCCTTCGGCTGATATGATGAGGTACTTTTTCATTGTACAACAGCGCATCAAAATTTTCTGTTATTTATCACCAAATAGTATTTTATTAGCTGTCCCGGCGAACTTCGTACCACCTTACACTACAATACACACCCTACCCTACCCAACCCTACACTACACTAAACTACACTACCCTAACCTACCCTACTATACCCTACCCTACCCTACCCTAAACTACCCTAGCCTACCCTACTCTACCCTACCCTACCCTACCCTACCCTACTCTACCCTACCCTACCCTACCCTACTCTACCCTACCCTACCCTACCCTACCCTACCCTACCCTACACTACACTACCCTACTCGCTAGTACGCTTTATTATACTGTGACCCTACATTACCCTAACCTACATAAAAATAAAAAATCGGTCCAGCCGTTTACGCGTGATGCGATAAACAAGGGAAATAGAGATTAATTTTTATATATAAAGACTAGCTGATTCCCGCGGCTTCACCCGCGTGGACCACATTTCTATGACTTTTCGAGGGTGCGCAGTGCGCGAGCCGCAAGCGGCTCGCGAGCGTGGTAAAAAGTAGCCTATGTCTTAACCCAGGTCCTAATCTGTCTACCTACCAAATTTCAGCCAAATCCGTTCAGTAGTTTTTGCGGGAAAGCGTAACAGACAGACAGAGTTACTTTCACATTTAATATATTAGTAGGGATTATAGTTTTTGTCGATTCCGTTAAAATATATAATAGCTTGAAAGAAGGAATTAAGGAACCATTTTCATGATTATTCTTGCACTATTTCAAGACTTAAATAAATAAAACACATTATTGTTTACAATATAAATAATCATCATATCACCTCATATACGTCCCCACCGAGGGGCTCAAGCCTACTCTAATTTAGGGCTATAGGGCCTTAGTCGACCACGCGGGTACAGTGCGGGTTGGTCGCCTTCAAATACAACTCCTCGCGATGTTTTCCTTCATCGTAAGAGCGTCGGATAAACGTACATATGAAATCAAATTTGAAAACACATTGGTACGTGGCAGGATTGGTCCCAAGACCTCCCGGACAGGAGGTATACTGCGGCCATCGAGAGAATGCTGATTTGAAACTTCAAGCCTGCAATAGAATGTAACATTCTATTAATCTTTGAAATTGTAAACAAATCAATCTTTAGTTTCTAAGCTTAGAAAACACGAAAAAATCTTTATAATAGTAAGAGAACACATACCTATTATTTAGTTTTATGTTTACATGGACAACAGAATGTTTATTTTGTAATTATATGAAACGGTTACGTTCTACGGTCATTTCTTCTTAATAATAGTGATGTTACCAGATGTAACCAATGATAACGTATTTGTAACTTGCAGATTTGTTAAGAATATTATGAATTCATTACCACACTAACAATTATTTCTTGTTGCGTCAAATCAACCCACCATAAAAGTTTCAGGCATAAAAGTGATATGTTTAAGTAATTACAATAGTAGATTGTACAACAAGAGCATAAAACAAGCCATTTCACCCGAGTTGTTCATTTACTTACCAACCGAGCCGGTACTTACGGCGAACGTGGATAATCACGTCGAGGGTAAAATGGGTTTCATGCTAGAGTTTTACACTGCTTTTCACTTTGATTGCAAGGAAATAATAAATATTCAACCGCAATACAACAAAATTTGCTAATTTGGCCGAATAATTAGTTTCCCGCCCCACAATTTTTTTTATATTCCACCCCCTTCACCCATTACCACCCCTAAAATCGACGGTCCCCAAAGTACCTATTAGCCTCAGGTTTGGCACCACTGTTTTGGTATTAGCTATTTTATTTCGTTATATGTTACACCTACATGATAGGTACTATGGATGTATACGGGCACATCAGTAGGTAAACTAGCATATTTCAGATCAGCATTCTCTCGATGGCCGCACTATATAGGGGCCCTAACCGAAGCGCCACCGACCCTTTCAATAATACACTAGTGTTTTACTTATACTATTTGTAGAATAGTGCAAGAAAAATCAGTAATATGTTTATTACGGTGCTCCATCAAGAAGCGACTATCGCACCAGTATACATATATTACATGGATAAAGTGACGTTATCAAAAACCAAAAGCGTTGCCAGCATCACACAACTCGTGATAGCAGTCGAACAAAATTGGTGTAGGCTCCAAGTAGGCTTCTACTCATCAGACTGTACGGGTACAAGTTTCCTAAGAGACTCACTTGTTACGTATATCCACAAAAAAAGTTTGACTTTTCATACAAATCGATCAGCCAATTGACCAATTTTGTGTACGTTTGTATAAGCCAATTGACCAATTTTGTGTACTTTTGTATCAGCCAATTGACCAATTTTGTGTACTTTTGTCCTTATTTTTTTTTTTTCGAGAAAGTTTTTCAATGTTATGAGTAAAATTCCTGGTTGTTGCATCCTGTATACAAGTACTTCATTTATTTATTGCTAAACTTAGGTACAACTAGCGCCAAACTTTATTACGGCTTTGAAGTTGTTCGCAAGACGCGTCGCAGATTTTGTAGGACGTCGTCAGCCGAAAAACGTCAACTGCTGGACAAAGCCACCCCCCTCCCCTACCCCCCCAAGGATTTCCACAATGACCGGTACTACGCTGCCCACATCTGTCGGCATCCCGCGATCTTTACCAGGTCGTCGGTCCAACGCGTGGGAAGGCCTGCCTATGCTACGTTTTCCGGTGCGCGGTCGCCACTCGAGAACTGTACTGCCCCAACGGCCATCTCTTCTACGAGCTATGTGCCCTGCTCACTGCCACTTCAGTTTAGCGATTCTGTGAGCTATGTCGTTTACTTTGGTTCTCCTGCGGATCTCCTCGTTTCTGATTCGATGAAACTCCGAGTATAGCACGCTCCATTGCCCTTTGGGTGACCTTGAACCTTCTCACGAGGACCATAGTAGGCAACCATGTCTCAATTCCGTAAGTCATCACTGGCAACACACACTGTTCAAAGACCTTAGTCTTGAGACACTGCGGTTTTTGGGAACGTGAAGATATTGTGAAGTTTCCCGAACGCTGCCCTAATCGTAGTGACTTATATTCTCTTTGCGCTGCCCAGCCTTGTTGGACGTAAAAGGTACTTATTACTCGGTTATACCAGCGCAGTAATCACTTACATAACACATCACAGTTCAGATTAGTATAATAAAGTTTGGCGTAAATTGTATAGCAACAAGTGCGCCTCGGGGTCACACAAACAGGGCTCTGTACCAAAACTTTAAATACCAACAGAATAAGACCTCTCACTACACACTTTGTTTTAGGCACATAAGGGTTACTTATTTTGGAAATTTTATTTTTCCTGTGGAAACGGAGGGATTGTACATTTTCTCATAGAGTTTCCTGTCATTTATGCATTCAACCCCATATTCTGTGATTTTTTCAGGATTTTAGGCCCAGTAGTTTCGGAGATAAGAGTCAAAAAAGGGGGGTAGTCAATTTTCGCCTATTTTCTTAAATAACTACAAAACTATTTATCTAAAAATTATAAAAAAATATTTTGAATTCTTAAAACAAGACTTTTTATGCGATATGTCACACAATATATTTTGAACAACATTTAAAGTGGCCGCCATGTTTAAAATTAATTTATTTACGTGACACGTCCCGTCTTTGGGTCACCGACTTACATATGTATACCGAATTTCAACTCAATCGGTCCAGTAGTCTCCGAGCTAATTGCCTGTGACAGACGGACGAACAGACAGACACACGAATGATCCCATACGGGTTTCGTTTTTACCTTTTAAGGTACGGATCTCTAAAAATAGTAGGCACTATTTTAAGTTTAAAGTAAATTTGAAAAATCTGCAACACTCTAAAGGAGAATTTACTATCTCTTGAAAAATGTACAGAGTAAACTCCAGAAACAGTATTCAGCACATGTAATCCGGTCTTACTCCTCTAATTACGTAAGAAACTCCACGCCGGGTTTATGCAAATGGCTGCCTCAGCTTATCTACCAGCAGCCACCAATTATCCCGTAGACAAAGATTCTCCCGCCAAGGAGTTCACTTTTCAACGGTTCCGTACAGATTATCATTGTTTTAGTGTTGTTTTAGGTGTTATGTATTTTTAACACGCTTAAATTAGCTTCACCTGTATGTATGTATGTTTGTAACTGACTCCTTTACACTCGATTTTGACCCACTTTGAACGGACAGATTTAATTTAAACTTTGTACATTTATCAAGAATCAGTGACAATACAATAATTTCATAAGTTTATCTCATTATCCTGAACTAAAAATTGAAAAATAAATATAGTTTAAAAAACTAAAAAAACATGCCTTTAAAGCACATCGAACTAAAAAGTGAAAAATAATTCTTAATATAAGCTGGAAACAATATTGAACGAAAAATACTAGTATTATTGTGAAAAAAGCGCTTTGTGCCATATTTTTCGTATATCGAGCAACCCACGCTTTTTTTCACAATAATACTAGTATTTTTCGTTCATTATTGTTTTCAGTATTATTTTTCACTTTTTAGTTTGATGTGCTTTAAAAGCGTATTTTTTAGTTTTTTAAACAATATTTTATCAGTGTATCTCAAGTAAAAGACTTAGGACCCTGTGTATATGACAAAGAAAGCGTGGTTTCAGGTCTAATGTACTCGTATGTACTCGTATGTATGTTTGTTTCTTTATTCCGCGATATCTTCTAAACGGCTAGGTGGCTATTAGAGTGCGAGGTATCGTTAGATTCTTCTTGATGCCAGGAGTGCCATAGGATACATCATTTCACCAGACTTCCAAAAAGAGAGAGGGATAACGTTTTTAAGCAATCGTGTTTTCATTTTATTTTTGGTAGTATTATCTATTGTACATTCTTATCATTGTAATATTTAGACAATAAACTTTTCAACATTTAAAGTTATTAGACTGTATAGTGTACAAAACCCTTGTTTCGCATTGCTTAATCTACACACTTCGCTTGGCTTGTCAATTTAAATTACATTTTTACGTTGCGGGAGGCGCTTTGTTCTCTGTTAATGTAGGGTGTTTTTATTTTTATAAACTTTGTGTAAAATTTTCCTTCAGTACTTTATGTACATTTTTACATTATTGCGTCTCGTCTCGATAAAAAGGCTCAAAGTTATTAAAATGTTTGAAATTCACTAACCTTAAACTTATTTTGTTTGCATTTTATTATGTAGGTACCTAACAATCTGAATGTTTTCCAGTGAGCAAAATAAATTAAAAAGCCCCCTGCATAACAACTTAACCCCTATTTTTTGGCCATGCGGGTAAAAATGTATTCTATGTCATTCACGAGATCAAGACAAATGTAACGACGAGAACTCGAACTCATAAATCCATCAAGCCGTTTAGGCTACAGGGCGTGCCAAAGAAATAAACAAACATACATAGGCACACTCGAAAACATAACCTTCCTTCTGGCGCAGTCAGGTAAAAATCACACAAAATTTGTCCACCCAGATAAGCCCGGCCCGGTCACTATGAATAATGGCCGGTCTGTATTCATAACGGCCGCATCAAATGGGAAATGTAACAAAAAAGTCACGATTAATTACTTGTCCCGTCCCTCACTTTATGACATAGCCACACCTTGCTGTCGGTGAGTGGGGACGCTATATCATTAACCTGGTAGTTTAGCGTATCTAGTAGATGTACGAGAGTGCATATCCCGGTCAGTATCAATAATAACCACCCTGTATTGGTCAAAGTAATAAATAAAGAAGGTTAAGGTGGAGGACAAGGTGAAGTCAAGAAGGTAACAAGATAGGTTAGCTGTTGGTTTGGTTTGGTTAGATTGAATGATTTATTTTCGTTGGATCCCAGTTTTAGATCCCATTTTTAAGGTATTAACGATGGATCCCATTTGCTATTTCCATTGAATCCCATGTTATAACCACATGTGTACTTTTAAGAAGAAAAGTGATTTTCCCTCATCAAACATTAAAAAACCGGCCAAGTGCGAGTCGGACTAGCATTCCGATGGTTCCGTACCACCACACCTCTCCACACAACTACATACTACATAAGACAATGATACCTATTCACATTACACACAAAAGACATCAACGCGAGCTACCAAAATAAGCTTTTTAGGTTTCGGTACCCAAAGGGTAAAAACGGGATCCTATTACTGACACTTTGCTGTTCGTCTGTCTGCTTGTCTGTCCGTCTATCACCAGGCTGTATTTCATGAACTGTGATAGCTAGACAGTTTAAAATTTTCACAAATGATGTATTTCTGTTGCCGCTGTGACAAAAAATACTATAAATTAGAAAAAGAGAAATTCTCCATACCAAAAACGAAGTTTTTTGAAACTTGAGGAAACTAGCGCCATCTAGTATGATGGTACGGAACCCTTTTAAACATTATGTTATTTTTTATTATTTTTTTACATTACTTGGAGTAAATTTTTTTTTTTCAAATTGTTACATTGTAACATTGTACATACTAGCATCATCCATTAGGGCAGTCAAGATATGCATAATATTCGGTTTTTTTTTTATATTTGTTGCCTTATTGAGTTTATCATTTTGTAGCCAAGACTCAACCATGTAGTTTTTAAACTCATCCATTTTGGAAAACATAGGGTAATCAGACTCTATGTAACACCATCCCTCCGCAATTGCATCTCTTGGCAATAATGGTATTTTTTTTAAGCTTTTGGGATCCAACGGAAATAGTTTTTGGGATTCAACGACAATAAAACGTAATTCTCTTGCATTTTTAAAATGTGGGATCCAACGGAAATACATAATAATGTTTTGTGGGATCCAACGCCAAAAATATTAAACTGGGATTCAAAAGTGGGTTCCAACGAAAATAAATCGATTGAATTACGTGGTAAGGAGCGAAGCGAACGCGCGAGACGAGTGATCGAAGCGAGCGTGCCGCGGTAATAGAAGCCGACGAAGCGCCAGAACCCACTTCTCTAAAATTGCTCATACGGTCCAAGGGATAAGTTCAACTCGCTTCCATGGCGTAATGGTTAAGTCCATTACATTCACATCAAGAGGTTGCAGGTTCGGTCCCAGCGGAGTCAGGAGTCTGACTTTGTATGACTCGGTGTGGTTGGTGGAAAAGCATTTTATAAGCTCGCCTGGCTAGCTACCACCATCTTATCTAAGTCTTGCCGCCAAGTATCAATGTAACAGCATTGATGTGTTCCGGCTTGAAGATAAGATAGCCAGTACCCTATTGCGATCCGCTTACCGATTACCCAGTCCCCCCTTATTAAGAGTCTTGGTTACCTAGTGATGTCATTTTTTATGCACCCCCCCCCCCCCCCCCCCCTGATATGGATATAAAAAATGGTTTGCTGAGAAGATCATGAAACAATTAAAATTTTATTCAAATGAAAGCAGGTACCTAAAAGTTTTTAGGTTTTTCGAAATGAGTTTATTATTTTAGTTTTTGAACGGATTGTGGAAAGGCAATATGTTTGATCATGATTTGTGGACGCCCTACGAGTACGCGCCACAGTTGGCACTCTCCGCCTATGCCGACGACGAAGACGTGTGCAATCCGTCATCCTGTCGGCTACGCCACGTCAACGACCCTTTTGCTGAATACAATATGAAAGTTTCAATATGTATATTGTATAGTATATGACTTTCAACACTACTTCTGTGTAGGTTTATTGTCGTTCTTGTCTGAGCTAAGTCCACTTGATCATTTTAATTTTAATACTGCTTGTTGTACAAGGTACGATTACCTACTTACTTAACTCTTATAAGGCCATACCCACACATTTTTACCCGACTGCCAAAAAGGAGGGAAATGTTTTTCGGGTGTACATGTATGTGTGTATGTATGTCTGTTTTTTTGGCTGAGCCTGTAGCCTTAATCGGGTTAATGGATTTCGGAATACGAGGTGTCGTTAGATTCGTTTTGATTATTTAAGTGACATGGGATGTTTTCTTACCCCTTGTTGTTGATGTTTCACCTATCCACAAGAAGCGTTACGCTTCCTCATTTATTATGCGGACATTGAAGGAGTGGAACTTCTTGCCTGCGTCATTGTTTCCCGATCAGTACAATTTAGGTACTTTCAGGGCGAGAAATGCGTACATCGGCATTCCATATCAGGTGATTTGCAGTCACACACACTTAAATTTTTAATTTTAAAAAATACGAGTGTGCTTTAGAACCACACGACTGAAGTAAAACTTCTTTAGCTCCATCTATATATTACTAGCTTTTGCCCGCGGCTTTGCCCGCGTGGACAACGTTCTTATGACTGTCTTCGAGGGCGAGTGGTGCGCGAGCCGCATGCGGCTCGCGAGCGTGGACATGAGTTTTGTCCAGATCCCTCAGGATCTATATCGAGCTATTCTGATTAGCAGTCTATGTCACTTCCCACCTTCTCAACCAATTCTACACAAAAATCACTTCAATCCGTCACTCCGTTTTAACGACGCTGACGTGCGCGAGCGTGGAAATGAGTTTTCCCCAGATCCCTCGGGAACTATGTCAGGATATGCTAATTAGTAAATTATGTCATATTCCACCCCCTCGACCATATCTGTGCAAAAAATCACAGCAAGCCATTAGTCCGTTGCGATGTTAGAGAAATTAACCAAAAAAGAGTATTTTTTCAGTTCCCTCAGGAACTGCATCGGACTATGCTATTTTCACGGTATAAAAAGTAGCCTATGTCCTTCCCAGTGACACAGGCTACCTGTATGCCAAATTTCACCAAGATTGGTTAAGGTGTTGAAGCGTCAAAAGGTAACAAACAAACTAACACATTTTCACATTTATAATATTAGTAAGGATTTTTGAAAGTAAATACTTAGTCTTCAGGAAATAATCTAATCTTTTTCGTCATATGGAGGTATAGACAGTTTATGAAAAGAGTTTTATTATCCTCTGAAAATGATCAAATATTTTTAATGTTTGTTTTGGTTGTATTGACAACCGATATTGCTGCCTTGGCTACCGATATTGTGGTAAACAAAAATAAATAGTATCTCTCTTTCTATCTTCACTTTATTATATATCCCTCTCAACTTCCGTTCGCCTAGCCCGACTACACTTCCGTAACGCTCTCGTCACGCATCCACCAGCTTACTCCCCAAGGCAGTTTTTCCTGTGACGAAGAACTTTTACAACGCGTCTTACAGTATTGCTGACTCAGCGACTTGGATTAGCTACGTGTGTCAGCAGTGTCTGTCAGCTGATGCCACCGACTACGTTCTGGCGCTTTTTGTGCCTGTCTGTCATGCTAGCGAGAAGCTTTTGGACCTTGATGTGAATGTGCCAATTTGTCGTGCTGAAGTTGCAACATGTCGAGGTAGAAATGAAGTATCACTTTTGACATTATCTAGGTGTCTTATACAGTGGGTCGGGAAAAAGTTTTAAAACGGAGTATCTGGTTTTTCTTTCAACTCCATACCTCCACGCGTTCCCGAAATTAGGGTCTTGACAGACAGACGGACAACAAAGTGATTCTATATGGCTTCCGTTTTTTCCTTTGGAGGTACAGTCTTCCATCGCAACAATTTACTAAGCACAATTTGCATTATTCTGTTTGGTTTTTGACTTAGGTTTTTGATAATTTTCTAAAAAGAACTACATCGATTTTGATAAAATATTGGACCAACTTGGCAGCCCTATCTAAAAAAAAAGAATTATGAAAATCGGTTCACAATCAGCGAAGACATCGCATAACATACATACAAAAAAACGTACAGTCGAATTATAAACCTCCTCCATTTTGGAAGTCGGTTGAAAGTATTCAAAATTGATGAAAGTACCTTGGAAGTTAATTTGCAAGACATTAAAAACGCTGTACATCCTAGGTACTACAATTGGCATCATAACTCAGTTTTTATAAGGCATGCAAACAAATAATAAAAAACTGTAATTTAAAAAACTAAAAAACCCGACTGCGTTTCTGTGTAGTTTGGAAATGAAAAACCCTAAAACAAGAAAGTCGTCATACCCGATTGCACTTAACTTAAGAAAAAATGTAGCAGTCGGGGCCCATTCTAGAAAGTCAGCCGTCTAGTCAGTATATTGGAGTAATCTGCAATGTAACAGAGGTATGTGCTCTCAATTCACTAAGCCTCCATTTCTAGAATGGGTCCCGACTGCTACAATTTTTCTTAAGTTAAGTTCAATCGGGTATGACGACTTTCTTGTTTTAGGGTTTTTCATTTCCAAACTACACAGAAACGCAGTCGGGTTTTTAGTTTTTTAAATTACCGTTTTTTATTTTATTCATTTTTTATTTTTATTATTAAATGAGTTTGTATAGTAACCTATATACACAATGACACACATTAAATATACGCAGATTTTTAACTTATCAGTTGATAGAAAATCCATCGAGCCGTTCTGGCTGCAGAGCGTGCCAAACATTTGAATTTGGCGCCAAAAATCCGCCATTTTTTTTTATTTTGATATACCCAGTGTCACTCTCACAGTAAATACGAATCTAACGACACCCCTCAAACTAAAATCTATCGAGCCGTTCAGGCTGCAGTGCGTGCCTTACATTGGAATTTGGCGCCAAAAATCCGCCATTTTGTTTTTTTATTTTGATATACCCAGTGTCACTCTCACAGTAAATACAAATCTAACGACACCTCTCAAGCCAAAATCCATCCAGCCGTTCAGGCTGCAGAGCGTGCCAAACAATTATAACTACATACATACATACATACATACATACATACATACATACATACATACATACATACATACATACATACATACATACATACATACATACATACATACATATATACATACATACTCTCGAAAAACATAACCCTCCTTCTGGCGCAGTCGGGTAATTATTTACACACATATCATAAGTCCTCTAAAATGCGTTCAAAATCCGTAGGTAGGGACACGGTATCGAACCAAAAGTATCGATATTGTACTCATGAATGGTATCGTCAAAAAAGTATTTTTACGTAAATCTTCATACTAAGACGTTTTTGTAAGTATCAATTTAATATTTTGAAATAAAACAAGACATTTTAATCAATTAATCATATACACATTTTTATTGAGAAATAATAAATTCGGCCACAGAATTTTTTTTTGGCCACGTGGTCAACCTTCTCATTTAATAACTAAGCATCGGGAAAATGAGATAGCCTCTAATAAACTAAGTCATCTTCTTTACAACGCCAACTAAAAATGTTAAAGAAAGCGTCGACTCAAGATAACAATTATTTTTACTTGTCCTTCTGATTTATACATTGCCAACTAATTTACTGACTCGGCCACTAATCCGTCGACCACTCAACACTGTAGGAATAGTGTAGTACGGGAATTTCTAAATGGAAGCGGGAGCGAGCGAAGCGAGCTCGGACTTGCGGAGCACCCCGACTCGGATCCGTTAGGTTCGGAGACTGTGCGGGGAGGCGAGCTTAGCTCGCCTCCCCGCACAGTCGTAGTGTTAGGTTTAACATGAGAACACAGAAGTAGGAGCCCCGTCGGGGCTCCCGTCGACAACTCAACACTGTAGGAAGAGTGTGGTACGGGGAGTTCTAAATGGAAGCGGGAGCGAGCGAAGCGAGCTAGGACTTGCGGAGCACCCCGACTCGGATCCGTTAGGTTCGGTTCCGTTAGGTTAGGTTCGTCAATTAATGTAGGATGACTTACTTTTTAAACATACTAAATTATACAATTAGAAGCTAATAGAATTACTATTTTGGTGTCATATATTATTATTTTAAAAGTTTGCTATTTGAATGCATGCCACAAATTTAGATGCTAAAAAATAACCATCATGCTGAGTTATATTTACAGTGGCTTACATAGAAGATAACTAGTGGCTGAGATACTATTATTCAGACGCGCGTTGGTTGTGGCCGACTTAGTAATTTAGAAGGTAACTTATATTTTCTGAGGCGAATAATGCTATTAAAAAGAAGCTTGTTTAATTAGTACCCATTTTTATTCAGCTTCGCCTCATTTCGTGAAAACACACTCCTGTTTTGAGACCTGTCATTACATAACAGTTGCTAGCAAGAGGGAAGAATAGCTTCGCGATCCTAACGAAATAGGTATTTGGGAAAACATTTGCTATCGCTCCGTGCGCTCATGCCCCCGGGCATCGCGCACAGCTATTACAAAGAGCCTCACGCACACATCGACGGACGCTGCCAGTTGGCGAGAAGTTGCGACGAAAGGCGGAGTGTTTTCTTACTTAGGTACCTACGGATAGTGATTGTTGTGGCGTCCCCGACACTCCGCTAAGGAGACATTGAATGTAATAGCAGTAGGTAATAGTGATAATTTCAAGTGAGTATTTTGTTATGTAGATAATAGTAATTAGCAAGGAGTATAAACTAAATAGATTTTTGATAAATCGGCTTGTTGACGATATGCGCCCTAAATGACTGAAATTTTGTATTGTAAGGTTATTTAGGTATTTGCAGTGTATCTAAAATAAATAAAGTTTAAAAAAACACGCTTTAAAAGTACATCAGACTAAAAAGTAAAAGATAATTCTTAATATAAGTTAAAAATAATAATTAACGAAAAATATAACCAGAATTACTAAAATAATACTAGATTATTGTGAAAAAGCGTGGGACGCTCTGTGCCATATTTTTCGTCTATCGAGCAACCCACACTTTTTCACAAATAATCCTAGTATTTTTTGTTAATTATTATTTTCAACTTATATTAAGAATTATTTTTTACTTTTTAGTCTGATGTACTTTAAAAGCGTGTTTTTTAGTTTTTTTAAACTCTATTTTCATTTAGTTCAAACTTATGAGATTATTATATTGTCGCTGATTCTTGATAAGTCTACAAAGTTTGAATTAAATTTGTCCGTTTAAAGTGGGTCAAAATCGAGTCCAAAGGAGTCGGTTACATACAAAAATACAGGTGGAGCATTTTTTTTTATTAAAAATTTGAGTGCGTTTGGCTGCACCTCACCTGATAATAAAAGCGTGATAAAATATTATGCTAGTTATTGTGAACGAAACTACTAATGTGATACTATATTAATTAAACGAGTATACCTAACGTGACCATCTAAATAATAAGTAGGTTTTATGGGTTCCTTACAAAAAAACGGAACCCTTACAGGATCACTCGTGCGCCTGTGTGTCTGTCCGTCTGTCACAGCCATCACAGATCACTGTCCGAAACTAATGGACCATATCAAGTGAAATCAGGTAGGATGGTGTAATCCTATCACCCAAACACAGATGTGCAGTCAATAAATATTTTCAAAAATTAGGGGTATTTTCGGGGGACCAATTAGGAAATTTAAAAAAAAGTTTTGCAGACCTTACTGTGTCATATATCAAATGAACAACTTCGAACAATTTTGCATTATTATTTTTGGTTTTTGTTAATTTTCTTATAAAGCACTACACCGATTTTGATAAAATTTATATGGGACCACATGGGAAGCACTAGCTTTCGAAGAAAAAAAGAATCATCGAAATCGGTTCACCCAATAAAAGTTCTGAGGTAACACTTATAAAAAAAATAAAAAAACATACAGTCGAATTGAGAACCTCCTCCTTTTTGGAAATCGCTTGGAAAAAGACAAAAATTGACCATTCCCCCCATTAGGTGATTACTCCAAAACTACGAAATATAGTTTATTGCTTGTAGATTACAGGAAAACCTATAACAATTCTATCAATTGTAAATAAAGTGGTAAACTCTTATTTATTACGTAAATTTACGGAAAATAGTTCACTAAAACACCACTAGATAGCGCTAGTGCATCTTAATGTGACGATTTCAAATGTGATATTTTTAATTATTTAAAAATCACCCCAAATGTCTTTGTAATTGTACGGAACCCTCTCTACGCGAGTTCAACTCGCACTTGGTCGTTTTTTTTTTAGTTCACATAAGTTGAACTACTTATGCCTTAGTAAGTAACATGACTTCTAATATCTAAGCAGTTGTTTGAGAGTGAAAAAATAATAGGTAGATACTTCAATTAATTTATCGTTTGGTCTGTTTGCGAAAGTAGGACGTTTTTTCCCTCGCTGGGGACAGCGGGACGAACAGCCTGAAAAAGGGACTATGGTCACGTTTAGTATAGGTACCGTATTTTTTTTTATTCTTTTTCGTGGACCGTTGAAATGAGTAGGTGGATAAGCCACATTACGGTTTTGGTTTTATTAGGGCTCTGAAATTATTTTTTTTTGAAATGACAAGCTTGTTGTTGGCCGTGGGGGCCTTTACAACTTCACCGTGCAGGGGAAACGAGTACGGAATCCACTCAACCTAGTGCAAAGCAAAAAGATAAGGGCTCTGAAGCAAAACAACGAACTCTAATGCTAGCACATCACATCGCTATTCGTGTTCGCTTATTCGTCTTATTCGTCCAAATGCGACGATGGCAAATTCGGCTACATTCACGAACATGTTTAGCTGCTGTAACGTCTTGGAACAGCGAAGTACAAACACACAATCGTTAACAAAAAAAAGCAATGTAATCTATTTTGAGTTAGGAAGAAATAAAACCATAATCACTGGTCAATCTTTTTCTGGAAAACCTACTAATATTAACTTTTCCCACTCCCAGAATTTTTTAAACAGATAGATATCGATAACGTGGGTGGGATCCCATCTCTACTATCGACTTCACCATCGACATCTCTATTGTACGTGTGCTTTGCTTTCCCCCCGACCCCCACTCGTGCGATAGAGAGCGTTGCAGCTCGCAACTGACAATAGGTACTTTTCTGGACGAAATTCCCATTTCGGGAGAAAACGGTTTTCACTAACTAAATCTTAACAAATCTCTTTGATTTTGATGTCGATCGTTTCAGCACAATATATTCTAGGTTTATAGGTTTCGCTTTTTTTTAAAAAATACATTGATTTTGTTCAAAAAACGGCTTAATTCGACACAGTTTTAATCACAAAAATTACGTTACTTGAACTGCCTATAAGTTTGAATCCATAGCAAATTTTGAAAAAAGGAAAAGCTATAAACCTAGTAATTCATTGTGTCAATAACATACTAAAAAATCATGGTGATTGGAAAATATTTAGAAGTGGAAAAACGTTTTCTCTTTTTGTATGGACGAGCACGTACTATTCTTCCCTCTTAAGGGTATAAATATTCTGTAGTGTAAAAATAATTTTATAACTCTAAATTACTAAGTTCATTTCATAATCGTTAGTGGCAATTAGTGCTGGGGCCATTTTAGGGTTCCATACCTCAAAAGGAAAAAAGAAACCCTTATAAGATCACTCGAGTGTCTGTCTGTACGTCCGTATCACAGCCGATTTGCTCAGAAACTCCTGTACCGATTGAATTGAAATTTAGTACACAATGTATGTCGGTGACCCAAAGACGGAAATGTAACGTAAACAAATTAATTTTAAACATGGCGTCACTTTTGGGGGGTAAATTAGAAAATATAAAAAAAAAATACAATCTATATCGTGTGATATATCAAATGAAAGGACTTATGGGAATCTCAATTATGTTTTTTATGATTCAAAGATAAATACCTAGTTTTGAAGTTATTTAAGAAAAAAGGCGAAAATTGACCATTCTTCCCCTTATCTCCAAAAGTGCTGGGCTTAGAATTTTGAAAAAAATTACATTATATGAGGTTAAATTCATAGATTACATAAAATCTATGAGAAAATCTAATGTCCTTCCGGTCATACAGGAAAAATGAAATTTTCCAAGTACGATTGTTTAGAAACTAGCGACACCTAGTGGGATCTAGTAGTATCTTCTACATAGTTAATTTACGTAGTAATACGACAACAGCAATTAGTTCCATTTTATCTATATTTACCAACTATAGATACCGCTGCAGATGAAAATCAGTTTTTTAATACGGAAACCTAATAGGGCGCGAGTTCGACTCGCGCTTGGCCGGTAGTGTAGGTCCCCTTTAACTAGGGCTTCTACTCATCATACTGAACAAGTTCGCTGAAATCGCATAAAAATTTTTGAACTCTTTATACAAAACGATCAGCTGATTGACCATTTTTGTGCATTTTTGTATAGAGCGTCAAAATTTATTTTTTTTATGAATTGACTATGGGTTCCTTGGGGAAATTTGTTTAGTATGACGAGTAGTAGCCCCAGTTAACGGGTCCAACACCAAAAAATAATATTGGCGAAAATTTACCATTCTCCCCCTTATCTCCAAAAGTACTGGGCTTAGAATAAAATAGGGCCTGTGATCACATGATTTTTTTTTTTTTTAATTAAAAAAGACTAGTAATTAAAAAAGCAAAATGTTCAAATTTACTTCTAAAAATGGTCCATATTTTTATCAAAAATTTAATGTTTTTTAATCAATGCCAATAAGGTTCAAGATCCAAATCCCTCAACAAAATATATATCTAGGTACCTATAGCTATGTTATTTGTATTTCGTTACAGTGAGAGTAACATTTGTCATAAAGTTTTCCCATTCAGTATGAATGTTTTTACAGACATGTTGCAAAGCACAGTTTGTTTATTATGGAAGCCTTGTGGAATTTACGAGCGGAAAATGTGTTTCAGAAGTCTGATAAAAACATGAGTAAGAGCTAACGGAATGAAAGATGCTTCTGCGGATAAAAGCTAAAATAACGTTAGCTTATATTCAGTTCACAAGGAAAAAAAACTAAAATGATTTGATGTTTTACATCCAGAAGAAGACAGGTATACAGGTATCATGTTATAGGTAAGAATGTAAACCACCTCCGTGGCTTAATGGTTAAGTCCATTAGCTTCACATCAGGAGATCATGGGTTCGATTCCCGGCGGAGTCTTACTTTATGAGACTACTAGCTTTTTCCCGCGGCTTCGCCCGCGTGGACATCGTTTTTATGACTGTCTTTAAGCACACCCCGGACACTCCATACAAACGAGCGAGAAATGATATACATAATTATAACTCACGTGTCTATAGGCAAGAATGCAGGTAGGGTTGAATCACACCGGCGGTATTGGTCACGAAATGTTTGTTAGTTATTTACTGCATGCACACTCAACAGCAACAATCAACAGTTATCTTACATGATGAAGTAACTTACATGGATAACATTGTTCATTTGTTCTTCAAACACAGGAGCTTTTGTCCGTGAAACAATCTCATTTAGCAACCTACAATAATAGTCAATCTCAATCTATAATTCCGAGATCACATTTTATAATATCACACCACTAGATATTTCTATACAACTCATACTTTCACACTATCTAATCAAATTATTACAAACAATCATTATTTTAAATAAATAACACGAACAAAATATCTCACAAGCCACAATAACAAACTGACATCGGACATATGAAAAACATAAAGGAACTACATTTCTAAAAAAAAAAAAAGATACAGCTAGTATGAAGATTCATAAGAACTGATTGTTCTTAGATTTGGTCGTATAATATTGGTGGTCAGCCAATCATGATACGAGGCATGCTGAGACGCCGCGGCCGCCTATTGGCGTCGAGCGGTGAGCGGCGCGCAAAGTAAATATAAGTGAAGTTAATCGCGCATGCGTAGTTTGGCCTTTACGTTCGGTAATTAGTTGCTTTTTATTCCGGTGTACGAAATAACAGCGGCGCGCAAAGTGAATATAAGTGACGTTTAACGCGCTTGCGTAGCTCGTCCTTTACGTTTGGTACCCAATCTACATCCAATCTGAGTGACGGGGGGGTGAGGTCGAATTTAGAGAGCGGCAGGGAGTGTCCATACTGTACGTTAGTACTAATATATTATACTGTGCTTTAAGGGTGATTAGTAAATTATGTCGTTTCCCACCTACTCAACCATCTCTGTGCTAAAGATCACAACAATCGAGTATTTTTTTTAGTTCCCTCAGGAACTACATCAGATAATGCTATTTTCCCGGGATAAAAATTAGCCTATATCCTTCCTTGTAACACAGGCTACCTGCATGCCAAATTTCATAAAGATTGGTCAAGGCGTTGAAGCGTGAAAAGGTAACAAACAAACTTACAAACACAAACACATTTTCACATTTATAATATTAGTAAGGATGTTTGGACGGTGCGAGGCATTTTCTAAGCCCAACCTGACTAGCCACCACTATCTTATCCAAGTCTTGCTGTTCGGCTTGAAGATAAGATAACCAGTTCTCCATTGCGTTGGGGAATCTTGATAAGCCCGCTTGCATCGTCAGCATCATCGTCACTTTACTATCAGGTGAGACGATGCCAAGGGCTTACCGATTGCATTTTTTTTAAATTCTGATTATTTATGGAATTAAACCAGTTGAACCAAACATTTTATGCAATTAAAATACAATACAATTAAAATGATTATGATTTTTTTTAATGTACAGCCACGCTATACATACTTTTTTGGGTAGTGTTCACCATCCGTCGTAGTCGGTCCACAGAAGGTTTTAATAGGTCGGACATACATAAATCAACAGTAAACATTATGCTTACTTACTAGTACTAGCAAAGAATAAATGTAGGTTCTATGACGACTCTAACCAGTCGTCAAGAGGCTCTTTCTTATTGAAATGCAAAGAGTTAAGATATAAATATTCAATTCAAATTATTGAAAGACTGTGCAAAGCTATCACCATGGAAAAAATTATAATATAATATACTTAAATTTATAAAAAATCGATTTAATTGAATACTCCTTGCCTGCGTCTGTGTTTGCCGACTCCTACAATTTGGGGATCTTCAAGGCGAGAGTGAATAGGGTTTATTTGAGTTTGCATGTACCATCCTCGACTACATCGTCACTTACCATCAGGTAAGATAATATAGTCAGACGCACTCATATTTTTAATTTAAAAAATACAATTTTAAAAGTATTACCACTTTTGATGTAAAAAAAAACTGAAAAACGACTTCAAAATGAAAAATACTCAAAAGTATGAAATAATATTATTATACTTAAATACACGACATTAAGCAACAATAAGGAAATTAAAGGTGGGTATACGAATTAAATTAGGGGCTTAATTTTTTTTTTAGTTCGGTATCAGCACACAACTACATACGTATCAAATGTTTTAGATTCAATGGTTTGCTGACACCGACCTCAAAAAAAATTTAAGCCCCTAATTTAATTCGTACCCACCTTTTATTACGTTAGTGTTGGTTAATGACGTGTATTAAAGTATAATAATATTACTTCATACTTTTGAGTAAATTTCATTTTGAAGTCGTTTTTCAGTTTTTTTTTTTTAAATTATTTCCTTTACTTTTAGTAATAATGCTGTCTATATAACAACCTTAAACCCAATCACCTACTCGCCAATAGGAATCATCAAATCATAATTCATGAGTTTCATTAAAAGATACAGAGTCCTGTGGCTTCCATCATCATCTCAGCAGCATGAGAGTTAAATCTTCCATCATCAGCTCATCTGAATCATCATATCAGCTGAAGGACGTCCACTGCTGGACACAGGCCTCCCCCAAGGATTTCCACGACGACCGGTTCTGCGCTGCCCGCATCCGCTCATCTGAATAACCTGAAAGAATACAACTATCGGTCTATGCGTACCTACGTATCTTTCTATATTTAAATAATTATCCACTAACTCATACCCGTTAATGAGTTGTACCTTTCTTAATCTGCTCATCTTCATGAGATACTGACTGCCAAATGCAAATACTTTAATAGCTTCAGAAAACATATGAAACACGTAATACTTGCCTATAAAATTTGAGGGTTGCCCTCGATTTCCCTGGGATTCCATCATCAGATTCTGGTTTTCTTATCATGGTACCATCCTTGGGATATCTTCTTTCCAACAAAAAAAGAATCATCAAAATCGGTTCATAAACGACGAAGTTATCCGCGAACAAACATAAAATATATATTTATATACGGTCTAATTGAGAAACCTCCTCCTTTTTTTAAGTCGTTTAAAAATATACTGAAGACCCTGTTTTTGGCATTAATTGCAAAATTTCTCGAAAACAAATAGTTAATATTGAATGAAACCAACGGACAAAAATTGGTGACTATAAGACCTATCATTTTAATTGAACACAGTTTTTCAAACTTATTTGAAAGTGATGAAAAGTAATAAAAACATGTAAAAATCGAGAATTGGGCGTTCGGTTTCGACGTAACAGTCGCGTTGAAGCCCGCATTGATATGAACTTAAAATGAATAGACATACGGTCGATATTTTACTTACATAAACTTTGTATTAAGCTGTGCCGGCTGGCTTATTATTGGTATAAAAACTATTTATTTTTTGTAGCTGATCAGGCAAAATCCAATATCCAGTTCGATAGAAATAAAGGGACTTGTGTCATAATGAAAAATGTCTCCAAAAGTTTACTGACAACATACTATTCTCAAAATCAAACTTTATATTTACGTTAAGAAATTTTAAAAGGTGGCGTCTGACATGTGAAGTTTGATTTTGAAAAAGAACAGCTGAAATGGTGCCCGCACATTTTTTTTAGACTGGGAAATATTAGTAAAATTTATTTCTAGTTCATTTTGCAATATATGTTTTGTGCAGTTTTTTTAACAAATATCGGAACCCTTGCCGAAATTTCAAGGTTCGTATTTCCTATTTTCGTTTTCATTTTTCCTTTACGATTTGCACTATGCTAAATTGGTGTTCTTTTGCATTTTTAGGGTTTACCTTTTCCTTTTACTGGCTATTAAACCCAAAAGAAATCCGTGAAAGATGTATTGGTACCACAGGCCCAACAGGCTGGACTATTTGCTGTACTAATCTACGCTGAAGCAGCATGTTTGCTTTGCCATCGCCCAAAGCAACTTCCATCAAACCAGCAGTTAAGGGAAGTACATACCCCATTTTCCTTCAGTTTTCCCGGTCAAGTACCCATGGATTTTTATGAACTTTAATCAGTGTTTAATTTAACTTGTTTTACGTGTGTCTTTTTACATACAATTTAAGATATATCACAAAATTACAGAAAACGATCTATACGTATGGATCGTCCACTCTACAATTCTTTAATTTTCAAATATTCAATGTAAACTCATGTTCATACTTTTCATTCTATATTTAGTAATAGGTTCTAAACTTCCTAAATTTTACCCTATTTAATTAATTTTGTTTTTAAGAAATTTTCATATCATCCTGCGGTCACCAACCTTTTTTTCATATACCCAATTGTTAAGTTAAAATATTTTAAATTATAATGTTATTTTTACCTCTAATGTTCTTTTCCATTATTCCGTCGTTCGCCATATAATTCCCTAAATTCATCGTATGATGTAATGGAATTTTAAAGAGTATTTATCCTGATTTCAATCATTTTTGTTACATTAAGCACTTTAACCTATAGCGAGTAATGTGATATCCTCTGGGCCAATAATTAACGATAAAATATTGAGTTGTAACTACCTTATCCATTGAAATTCATTCCTCTGTAAATTTTAGCGTAACGTTTCTGTCGTATATGTGTAAAGGAGAATCTTACGAATCTAATTAATTGCTAGTTAAATTTGTAAACACTGATGTTGGCCGTGTTTAAAATTAAAACTATTCAAGTATTTTGCCTGACAAAGCTTAGAATACGGATATCAAAGAAACGACGGAAAGTCGTTTTAATTTTGCTTGAAGTCTTTAGCAGTCAAATCAAGTTAATATCATGTCGTTGGTGCAACTTTTGCAACAATCTTTTGTGTAAGAGAAACATTGTCATTAATTAATTAATGTAATTTGGGGTTTTACTCCTATTTTATACAAAGGTTTCCCCACCATTTGAGTCCAATAAATGTGAAATTTCATCTAAAGACTTAACCAAAATATTTTATTTACTTTATCCATTGCATTCACCATTAAGCCTCCTTTAGGGAACGCCGGTTTTACCTTAACTTAAGATGTAAGGTTGCATCTCGCGTTTTGCAAATTTCAGGATTGTTTGAAATTAAATGATAGACGATAGGGTAGGCTTGAGCCCTTCGGTGGGGACGCGTAAGAACTGATATAATGCTAGGCAGGATTGATTTGAGTCACGCATGCAGGGACGCATACGAGCTGATATGATTTTAGATGATCGAAGTCATGCACCTTTGGGGAAACTTTCTATTCCTTAGGTATCCTTCTCTTCCTGAATATCTCTGCTCTCGTTTCCAGTCACTACCTGTGCCTTCCCCACCCAGACGTAAATGTGTCACCAAAACTCTGGTATTTCCCCGCTCCAATACCAAATTCTTCTCCAATTCCTTCACTGTTGATGCTGCGAACCTATGGAACAAGTTACCCGCAAATATTCGCAACTGCCCCTCTGTTAACACCTTCAAAACTAAACTTAAAGAGCATCTTCTTTCCCTACAGAACATGTAAGTTTATCTATATAGTATTTATTTTAGTAGGAACAATAATTATTACAATTTTAGTTATGTATTATATATGCTATTAATTTATTTATTATAAGTATGTGTTATTTATGTACGTAGATTAGGTTAGTTTATATTTAATTGTATTTTATTATAAACTTAGTTTATATGATTATCAAGTACACACAGGTTTGTCTCCCATACTTTTAAAGTCTCTCAATACCCGGTAAGGTTGGCCGGAAGAGATCTATTATAGAGATAAGTCCACCTTTGTACACGTCCTCTCTAAGTTCTTGTCATTTAAATGTTTGTGTACAATAAAGGATATATATATATATAATTTTTCATCAGTAGGTATCTTAGGTCAGCGTCGACGCGACTCTTTGATCAAAACATAACTACTTGTATTAAACTTAAAGGGGCCAAGACATGTTATTTTCTACATTTTAACGGTATTCTTGTCGGGGGTTTTTCATATTTTTAATTTAAGTTTTATTTCATGCTTTTAAAACTAATTATCGTATCCCAAACACGATACCTTTGATGTAGGTTGGTAAGGATTTGAGTATCCAGTAGATACAAGGAGATTCTGCACCATCAGGTCAAGGTTACCATGTTCTATCTAAAACCTATTCATTGAGAATATTCCAATGAGCCCAAACACGATTCATCTGCTGTAAGTTGGTGAGGAGTTGGGTATCCTGCAAATTCCAGAAGACGCTGCAGCATCAGTTGAAAGTTACCATGCTCTATCTCAAACCTATTCATTAAGACTACTATTCCAATGAACCCAAACACAATAACTGCGCTGTAAGTTGGCGAGGAGCTGGGTATCCTACCATGTTTTAACTAACACATCTTTATTGAGACTATTCCAATGAGCCCAAACACGATACCTCTGCTGTAAGTTGGCGAGGAGTTGGGTATCCTGCAGATTCCAGGAGATGCTACAGCATCAGATCAAGGTAACCATGGTTTTGCAATATTATTTTAGTATCAGAGCACAAAATTTTAAATCGATCAGAACTGTATAAGTTGCCCACATCCCTTAATCACCTTGATAAGAGCTGATGATCCTCAAACGACTGAACAGATAAACTTTTTAAATTATAGCTGAAAATCACGTCAGCTTTGAAATAAGAAAAACCGCATCAAAATCAGTGCATTCGCTTAAGAACTACGATGCCACAGACAGACACGCAGATACAGATATTATGGTGGCACTTCACATCGCTATTCGGTGTTCTCGTTTTTTTCGGCATTGTTCGCTATATTCGTGTTGAAGTCCGATTAACAAGAATACACCGTCTACACATGGTTCATGAACAACGATTATACGAATATTTTTGCTATAGTATCGAACGCATCGAATGCAAAGATGGACGTGTTGACTGCAGCAGCCGCTTATTATTTCCATTCACCAGTACATGTCATGTGTACATAAAATGAAAGTCGTAAAAAGACCAGGGAGAAGACGCTTCTGTTTTTATGAGATACATGTTGTGGGTCCCATATGCAGGGATGCATTTGATAGTATTTCAAAAGTTGCATGACAAGGTCAATAAATAAACTAAGTAAACATGTCCGCCGCTGTTGCGCACCGCAGACTACTGAGCGAGCGATGTGTGGACGGGAAACGAACTTAATCGGCATATTCGCAATCCTTTGATATGTTGCGAAAAACCGACCAGCAGGCGGATACGGGTGTTCGTGTATTCGCGTATTCGTCTTGTCCGTGAGAATAGGCAAATGTAGACGAACAGAGCCACTTCACTTTGTCGTATTTAGGTGAATAAGACAAATACGCGAACACGAATAGCGATGTGAAGTGCCAGCATAAAAACTTATAACACCCCTCTTTTTGCGTCGGGGGTTAAACAATTGGTTATAAGCGTTTTTGCAAACAATTTTGCTTTAATGCTCTCCGTCACCCAACTTGGCAAACAGTATCAACTTGTTTACAGTATAAAGTTTACCAATAATTAGGATTAGGTTCGAACCGCTTAGCTTTCGCTATTAAGGTATGGATTCAGTATAGGTAGTAGGGCCAGTAAAGTTCTCGTCTGGCATCGGAAAACGTAGCGTAGGCAGGCCGCCCACTCGGTGGACCGATGACCTGGTAAAGGTCGCGGGAAGCTGCTGGATGCGGGTAGCGCAGAACCGGTCGTGGTGGAAATCCTTGGGGGAGGCCTATGCCCAGCAGTGGACGTCCTTCGGCTGATATGATGATGATAGGTATGATACAGATTGGAAACGATAAGTGTTACAGGCGATTCTTTCGTATCTATGCAAGATAATTTAAAAGTGAAAACTTATTTTTTACTAGCTTACATTGTGCATAATTAATGGTTTCTAAAAAAAATTATGATCGGAGAACAAGATACCGACAAATGATTTTTTTCACACTATCGAAATATTTTTAAAATTATACAAATAATCTTACATAAATAGTCGAAATTGCTATTTATTTGGAAATATTAATCAATTTGTTTATGAGTGCTTAACTTCATTGACCTAACTCTATACATTTTAATTTACATTTCTATACATTTTTAAATGATAAGAATGAAAATAACGTTGTAGCAAATTTTTAATTAAGTTGAGGTACTTCAAATAACAAGTTTTAAATTTTGAATTGCTAGAAGTATTTCTTTGGTCCAATTCAAATCTGCAATAAAATCTTTTTTATTTAGTAAAAATTTTTAACAAATAAGCCACTGTGAAGCAAAAAAAATGAATTTCTATAGTAAAAAAAACATTCCTTAGGACGAAAAAAAGATATACACTTATTTGGTCTGACCATAATTTTTTTTAGAAACCATTAATTAAGCACAATTTTAGCTAGTAAATAAATCATTATTATTTTTTTTTAAACTTGCATAGATACGAAACAATCGCCTGTAAACACTTATCGTTTCCACCCTGTATATAAAGGTAAGGAAATTGCTGAAGGCAAATTCAAATCACTAGTCGATACAAAATCTGAACTAAATAAATCCCTTTTAAGCTCACGAAATTTTATGTCCTCTGGAAATTTGACTTTTTATTTGTCTGTTATGTGTAATAGTAACTTTATGCTGCTTATCTACCGGCTATGCTCTGATGAGATTATATGTAGATGAGCGAAAATTTGTTACCTATGTATCATCATCATCATCATCATATCAGCCAAAAATCGTCCACTGCTGGACAAAGGCCTCCCCAAAGGATTTCCACGACGACCGGTCCTGCGCTGCCCACATCCATCGACTTCCCGCGATCTTCACCAGGTCGTCGGTACCTATGTATAGAAAGTTATAAAATGCTAATTGCAAATAAATTTCCAAATTTTGTCTTTATTAGCGTACTAATGCTTTAAAAACGTATGCTTTTTTAAAAAATACATCTCGTCGATGACGTCACAACATAGTTTGCAGAATACAGATGCTACACATCATCATCATCATATCAGCTCGTATACATCCCCTCCGAGGGGCTCAAGCCTACCCTGAATTAGGGCGATATGCTACTCATATTTCGAAAAAAATAGAACAGTTTAAGACACAATTAATTGTAGAATAGTGCAAGAAAAAACCTAAATATGTTCAGTTCAGTGTTCCACCAAGAACCTACTATCGCAAGCATACAATAGTTTAAGACACATTAAAATAATTATATTAAACATGATATTATTGTCCTTTGAGATTAATCTGTACTTTTTAAAGCGATAAAGGAATCAACCCGCGTAGTGACTTCATAAAAGTGTAAAGAATAAAAATGTATTTAAAAATAATTACAAGACAAATGTTATAAATTTAATATTCAAATTAGTTTACTCTATTATCATAAACGTTCGAGAAAAAACAAACACCGGATAAAGACTATAATATATACTTACCAAATTAATATTTGTATGGTAAAATTTCATTTTCTTCCTAGCGCATCTTCAGTGGATATGGTCTGGATTAACGAAGAAGTGCAAGGAGAAAATTAAAAATATTCGAATCTATGTCGGCCAACAATAAATTAAAAGGCGGCAGGCGATCGTGGCGCGATCCACATCAAACGGATTACCGCGCACGGACAGTTTTACGGCTATTTAAACAGGATTTATTCGGAAGGGCCGGAATTAAAACAGACTTATCCGGACTATTCCTACTAATAGTGCAGCTTCTATTTAACACAATTAGTATTAGGTATAAAAAATATATTTATAAAAATTTAAGAAACTCATTTGCGTATTTATTTTTTTTTAATCACTGGTTATTTTGTAATTTTTCAAATGATAAAAAGTGATGACTTTACAAACTTAAAAACAATAAAAAACAGGCCAAGTGCAAGTCAGAGTCGCACACAACAATACACACTGAGAAAAATTTAACTGTCTGTATTTATTACGGTTCATGAAATACAGCCCGCTGAGAGACAGACATACAGACGAGGCCGCCAGGCAGGTCGCTTTTTATGGATATCTTCAGAGCTTGAATCATATTTATGTTTTTTTAGTTTTTTTGAGATATAGCTACTTTAACTTTGACAGCTGTAAGATGAAGATCTTGATGAGGTGTATATAATTTATTTTTAAGAGCTAGTAGTTTAAGATCAACAGTTTCTAAGTTGTAGTGGTTTTGAATTTGACAGCTGTTATTTAAATGGAGATCTCGAGGAGATCTATATTTTTTCTTCAGGATTTTCTTTTCTCACCTGTGCTAGTGATCTAGGATAAACAGTTTCCAAAATATAGCTGTTTTAAGTTTAACATCTCTCATCCGAATTGAAGATATCTTAGAGATATAACAATAGATTCCGAGTAATCGCACTTTTAGGTTTGTCAATGGTTTGACAGCTGTCATTACATTAGGAATAAAGATCTCGAGAAGATCTATCATTTCTCTTTGGGAACTACACAAGTATGATAATTTATTACAAATGTATTACAAACTTACCTGTTTATTACAAACAAGAGACCACAACGCAAGCGACAGAAAAATTGCGTTTCTTTTTAAATAAGTTCGGACTCCTTAGCTCGAGTACAACTCACACTTGGTCGGTTTTTTTAAATGTTTTACTTCAGGATTAATACTATGACATTAATACTACAATTATATTAAATGTCATGCTTGTGTGTAATTACCGTTTTTACGATAGAGCAAAAACAAGAAACCTCTAAAATCATGTTTTTTTTATTAGAATCACTTTTAGTTTTACATAGTTTTTATTAGTGTTGTTAAATCTTCCATGATATTTCATATTTTGTTAAAGTTTCATCCAGTTACCTATTACAGTGTCAAAGATATAGCCTTTTTTTAAGATCGGACAGGCACACGGATGGCCAGCGTAGGCTTAGTAAAACCCTATTTTTTTATGATATGTTGATGTATTTTGTTTAAAACGAATAAGTCATTGTTGTACTAGTGTAAATAGGTGTGATGGTTATTGGTGCGCGAGTCCGCCTCGCACTTTACCGGGTATTCTTTAACCCTTTCACGCGCAACGCAACTACGGCGAACAAGAGGAAACTGAACCTTATTCGAGGTCAAAACAGATTAATATTGACACAGCATCCCTGGAAAACCTATTGCCAATGCTCTTGAAAGGGTTAACTTTTTTGTACGCTCTATTATAGACCGCACCGCACCTAAATTAAATGACGCATATTTGTTTCCAAGTAACCTAGCTAATTTTTATGTCGATGTTTTGTATGAGTAATTTAAAATTAAACATCACAACCAATTTATTTAACTACCTATTTTGCACACATTACATAAATTACACTGTGAATATCAAGTTTATACGTAACCACTTAAGAGCGATTGATTCGGTTCACAAATAGCCTGCAAAATGCAGTCAATCTTCAAAGTAATATCAAACCATCACCAAAATTGTATAATAATTTGGATGATATTCGTTAGTGGGTTATCTAGAACTATAGGGGAACATAATTTCTTTAATGAAACGCATATGCGAAGTATGTATTAATTGTAAGTACCTATATTTGTTCTGTGAATATGACAAAAATCTTTTGATGAAGCATGCTAACTATATTTTTCAGGGGACTCTTCAGATAGGATCGTAGAAGGGGTGGAAGTCCCTATAGAAACACACCCTTACGTAGCTCTGTTGACAATTTATGAAGGCAAAACTATGAAAATTTGTGGAGGGTCTATAATTAGCCATCGTATGATACTGACGGCGGCACATTGCATCACCGATATGAATGGAGTGACGATTCCAGCAGAACATATAAAAGTCTACCTAGGTACAGTTTTAGATATTTATTTTTGTAATTTTATTGAAGAAAAACTTATTTACGCATGCTTGACATAGGGAGTAAGCTGGTGGATGTGTGACGGGAGCGTTACGGAAGTTTGATCGGGCGAGGCGAACGGAAGTTGAGAGGGATATATAAATTAGTGAAAATAGAACGAGAGATACTATTTATTTTCGTTAACCAACAATATCAGTTGCAAAGGCAACAATATCGGTTGTCAAAACAAACAAATAAGATAAAAAAGATTTGATCATTTTCAGTGGATAACAAAACTCTTTTCATAAGATTTGATTATTTTCTGAAGACTAAGTATTTACTTTCATACATATAGATGGAGCTAAAGCACACTCGTATTTTTTTTTATTTGACGACCTTTACATTCTCCTCAAGCGACCACTAGTAAAAATCTGAATGGATTTCTGCTAACCGACTACTGAACCTGAACAAAGTTTTACAGAAGTGACCTTGGGGTTTCAAATTTTTATCAACACATAGGGTTTATTTAGTTTTTAGGGTTCCGTACCTATTGGACCCATTGAGTTAAAATTTGATACACATATGTAAGTTGGTGACCCAAAGACGGACGTGTAACGTTAATAAAAAAATTTTGAACTTATGGGCCACTTTTAGGGAGTAAAATAGGAAATTAAAAAAAGCTTTTTCACAATATATTAAAAATCTCCTAAAATCTCGAAAAAATCACATTGTATGAGGTTGAATACAAAGGTTACAAGAAAATCTAGTCGTTCCGTTCCCACAGGAAAAATGAAATTACTAAAGTCCAGAATAAGTAGACCCCTATTTAAGTAGAGCAAAGTATGTACTGAGACGTCGTGTTCTGTTGGAAGTATAAGTTTTAGTGCGGTACCCTGTTTGTGTGACCCTGAGTCGCACTTGGCCTATTTTTTATTTGGGCTATGACTGATTTTAAAATATTTATACGTATAGTACATAGTCCATTGTATTCAATTGAGTGTATTAGATCAATGTAGGTAAGTATCTATATAAAATGTGTTTCTTTTCACTACTTCTTAAAAAAAATCACACTATCAGGTTCATCTGTGATAAGGAAAGGTGATAAATATGAAGTTTGTGCAGCGATTCCACATGACAAGTATAATTTTGAAGATCCAGTTCGATATTACTTCTATGATATTAGTTTGTTGCTGTTGGAAAACCCAATCGTATTCGGGCCATCAGTTAAAATGATCGAAATTGCTACACATTGGCGATGGAGGCACGATATGTCATGGTTCACGATTGCTGGTTTTGGAAAAACATCGGTAAGTCAGCTTTATCATCTACATCTTTCGTTATTTAACCACCTTCAAAAAAGGAGGAGGTTCTCAATTCGACTGTAAGTTGTTTTTTGTGTTTGTTACGCGATATCTGCGTAGATCATGAGCTACTTGTAGCAAAATTGTCTCACTACGGAGTAAGAGGCAAAGTTCTTAAACTATTTGAATCCTACCTAACTAATAGATACCAATTTGTTGAACTGAAATACACTGCTGAGAAAGAAATTAAAAGCAGCCAATCAAATAGAGTAAAGATTAAAAGAGGGGTTTCCCAAGGATCAATGCTAGGTCCCATACTTTTTATTATATTTACTAATGACCTGATATTATATACATACAAAAATATATCTGACATCAATATAGTGACTTATGCAGATGACACGAATGCCATAATCTCTGCCGGTAACATCGAAGAACTAAATAAAAACTTTTGACAGCTTTAAATATCTTTGACAATTGGTTTAGAGCCAATAATCTCATTCTTAATCCAAGTAAGACATATACTATGCAATTTAAAACTACGACAAGAAGCTCCGATGTCATTACAGTAAAGTTAAAATTAAAATTTTTATGAATATACTAGCTGTCCCGGCGAACTACGTACCGCCTTACATTACATTACACTGCCTTACCCTACCCTACACTACACTAACCCTACCCTACACTACCCTACCCTACACTACTCTACCCTACACTACACTACCCTACCCTACACTACCCTACCCTACACTACTCTACCCCACTACTCTACCCTACACTACACTTCCCTACCCTACACTACCCTACCCTACCCTACATACACTACACTACACTACCCTACACTACCCTACACTACACTACCCTACCCTACACTACCCTACCCTACCCTACACTACCCTACCCTACACTACACTACACTACCCTACCCTACCCTACCCTACCCTACATAAGAACCTTCTCCTGACAATAACGAACTCGACAAAAAAAGAATTAGCGAAATCGGTCCAGCCGTTTAGGAGGAGTTCAATGACTAACACACGGACAGAAGATTTATATATATAAAGATATTGATGAGTACTTAAACTGGAAAGAAGAACTAAATAAATTAGACGGTAATCTTAGCTCTGCCTGCTATTCGTTAAGGAGCTTAAGAAGTGAACTGATCGACAGGCAACTAAAAATAGTATACTATGCTCTAATAGAGTCACATCTTAGATACAGCATTCTATTATGGGGAAATAGTTATAGATATAATAATCATAAAGCTTTCGTTTTACAAAAAAAGGGCTATTAGAACAATTGCACGTATTATCTTGCAGACAGCATTTTAAAAGACTTAAGATACTAACTGTACCGAGCCTTTACATTTTAGTCTTTTTAGTCTTGTTAACGGGTCTGTCGAAGTACCCTGATAGATATGAAACATTGCAGAAAAGAGATAGACGCCTAGAAAAGAGAACAAAAAACATGCAACACTCAAGAGTACCCAACTTAGTCGTTGCAAGACATTGTCCACGACATCAGGTGGTCCTGATGTTCAATTCACTTTCAGCAAGGTTGAAATTGGCAAATAATCATTCAAATTTTAAGACGATATTAAAACAGTTTTTAATGAAAAAGTGCTTTTATAAAATTGAAGACTTTATTAATAATAAGTGGTCTCAAAACTTTAATATTGATTTTCGTTTAGTGTGACTTGTTTCAGATTATCTTTCTTGTGTTATTTGTTTTAATTAAATGTATTTTCTGACATTAATTTTTATAGATAAGAGTGACATTTTATTTAGAAAAAAAAATGATATGAGATTTAGTTTTTAATTTTTATTGTACCTTGTGTTGCTGTAGTTTTGTAAGTTCAATTTCCTATACAATTCCCATTGTTAGAAGGAATAAACAAACATGAAATATAATTGTAAAACGATTTTCAAAATTATTTTTTATTCGGAAGAATATACTCCCGACGTGGCCCCATTGTCACTAATTCAGGGTCTGATGATGGGATCCGAGGGAAGTCGATGGCAACCAGCAAATTTTAGGGGCACATATTAAGTTTTTTATATATTTTCTAAAGCTATTCAAGTATTTGCGTCTGATAGTCATCATCTCATGTTGATGAGCTCATGATGGAAGGTCCAACTCCTTGAAAGTTAGGAGTTGGAGTATAATTCTTCATATCTTTTAGGTCCGTATAGACTGATAGTTGTATTCTTTCAGGTTATTCATGTGAGCTGATGATGAAAGGTTTAACTCCCTTAACTTTCATGCTGCTGAAACACATGCATTAGGATTAGATGATATCCTATTGGCGAGTGGGTGATTGGGTTAAACGTTGTTAGATAGCATGATCACAAAAAAACGACTAAAATGAAATTCACTCAAAATTGTGAAACAATACTTTTATACATAAATACACGAAATTAACCAACAATAAGGAAATTAAAGGTAGTTTAGTTTAATTTCTTTTGAGGTCGGAGCCAGAAAAGCCATCGATACTAAAACGTTTGATAGGTATTTGCTATGTCACGTTAACAAAGATGTTTAGCTCGCTTTGTAATACGAATTAATCTCTTAGGTATGGGTATTTTTTGCATCTTCATATAGTGTAGCGAAAATAAATAAAATAGATTTAAAATGCCAGCTATGGTTTCGTAGAATTTGGCCTAAATGCGGATGTATGAAAAGAAAATATTTTGTGGGGTTAATCGGAATATGTATTTAATAATAAAGAAAAGATAACCAGGCTATAAAAGGAGATGGTCGTGAAAGTTATAAGTAAGATCATACAATTAACATTAAAATTTATGCTAGGTAAAAAAAGTTACAATTGATATTATAAGTTAATAGCTCATTGTCTTCTCTGCTTGTTAACCTGTTAGATTTAACTTTTGAAAGATTTAGACACTTGGCTATAGCTTACTAGACTGATTTTAAGCTTGTTCTCTGCAATAACCTTATTCAAATGCAAATTATCTCGTTGACTTTAATGGTTAACAATGGTGCACGCATTCGCTTTTTCTGAAAAGCCTGGCAGAATCATCAGCATCCAAGCTGAGCCTGGTCATTATCTTTGCTCACCTTACATTCAATTGTTCTTAAGCTGTTACAATGACTAGTTTTATGTTTTCTTGCATTATATTATCTGTTTTTTGCTTGTATAAATGGCTCTGAATTAATGTATATCTTATCTTATCTTTGCTGAGAGTAGAATCATAGTTGAGCTTATCTTAGTTTAGCTTTCTATGGTAACTGCACTATTAGATCTTTTACAAGAGCTAAACAATTCTCAACATATATATCAGCCGAAAGACGTCCACTGCTGGACATAGGCTCAAGGATTTCTACAACGTACGGACTAGCGTTGCCCGCATCCAGCGGCTTCCTTCAACTTTCATCAGGTCATCGGCCACCGACCTAAGCAATAAGGCTTCTGTTATTCTAATAGGTTAAGAAAAGCTGCCATCACTGTCATAATAAGAACGTTTCAGAACTTCATTGTGAAGCGCGATAGTCGCCGCCGAGTGCTCAAAGCTACAAGGATGCAATACGTTGACACGGAGACCTGCAGCTCAAGCCCCACGTTTAATAACCAGGAAATGCCGGTGCCGAGGCATATGTTCTGCATGATCTCCACTGAGTGGTCCAGCGACTGCTATGGAGATTCTGGCTCGGGAGTTGTTTGGAATGGGTATGTATGTGCAGATTTCAAGCGATCAGCACGCACTACACATTGACTCATGGTAAAATTTTCTGAAATTAATGAGTTCTGCCTAGCCTACAAAATAAAATATATTAACAATATACTAATAAAGTAACGGCTAGGGCCGCTACCTCCTGTCTAGGAGGCCTTTCTTATTTTATTAAAAAATTAAGTAAATTAGAAGTCGTGGTTCGAATCCTGCTACGTACTTGTATTTCGATTTAATATGTACTTTTATCCGACGCTCTTACGAAGGAAACATCGTGATCAAACCTGCACACGCCTGCGAAGAAACTCGTAGGTTGTGTATGAAGTCAATCAACCCGCACTGGGCCCGCTGAATCGACTAAGGCCCGATCGCCCTAATTCAGGGTAGACTCGAGCCCCTCGGTGGGGAAATATATGAGCTGATATAATAATGTAGTAATAGGTTTCATAATATTCAGGGACAAATCCCACACGGTCAGCTGGCCCCAAATTATAATAGGTACCCTTTACAATGGGAACCTGAAACTGATACACATATTCATATAACCAGACCACTCGGAAATACTCGGAATGTTTCTAGAATCTCATGTTTTCTGTATGAAACACTGGCCAGTTATAATATGTTATTTACATACAATTAATCTAATTTAAAATTTCTCTCCATATTTTCATACGAGCTATATTCGTGTCTCTAAAAAATGGAACCTTACCGAGAACATTTTTGCGCCATGATTTTCTACGATTTTAAATGTCGCTTAAAACTGGAGGATTCTTTCAAATGGCTTTTTCGGATAAGGGCCCTGGCTTTTTCGGATAAGGGCCCTTCAAACACTAGTATAATGAATTAAGGAGTGGTTGGTTATATTTGACTGACGAAAAAAGAATTTTCGGATAAGGGCCCTTCAAACACTAGTATAATGAATTAAGGAGTGGTTGGTTATATTTGACTGACGAAAAAAGAAGTGGTAACCCTGTAACGGCAGTTACAAAAGAAAACGTGCTGACAGTGAAAAATGTAATTCAAGAGAATAGGCGTATAACATACGAAGAGATTAAGTAGACGTTGCAGATCGGATCGGGAAGCGTTTACGAGATTTACCACGCGCAACTTCGCGTGAGGAGGATTGTTTCGCGCTGGGTACCCCACGACCTCACTGAGGCACGCTCGCGTGGAATGGTTACGTGACATGATGGTTAAATTTGACGAAGGCTCATAGCGGCGTATTTATGATATCGTCACAGGTTAAGAGTCTTGGACTTGTCAATACGATCCAGAAATAAAGCGCCACGCCAATTAACAGTGTGGCTGCTTCAAAATGAACCAACAGCTTACAAAGTGAAGCGATCTAGAAGCGCAGGCAAAATTTTCATTGCTAGTTATTTCACTTTAAGTGTGTATCTGGTGTCAATTCCTTTACGGAGTGACAAGTTTAGTGAGTAACAAGCGGCTGAAGACGGGGTTAGGCGAGCTAACGGCTTCATCATGCCAACGCACCCGCACACTCGGCGCTCAAAACTAGGCTTACTCACCTTACAGTCCTGACTTAGCGCCGTGTGAATTCTTTTTTCCCCAAAATAAAAAAAATACCAAAAGGAACACAGTTTTCGTCGCCGGAAGATGAAGGCTGTAGAAGAGGTTTCTGAAGACGACTGTAAAAAAATAATCAGAACTGGTTCAGATGCATGACACCTTATATAGACGATAGTGGACAGTACTTTGAAAACATTTAATAAGAATACCTCTTTAGAACATTTTTTTTTAATTTCTAGTAATATTCTAAGTGCCCCACGTATACACATACTTACATGTTTAAATGAATACATACACAAAGATATTAAGATCCAGTCACAGAGCAAACAAACCGGTTCGTCATACGAATGTTTGCCCTGAGTTGATCCTGGGCTCAGCAGGTAGCAGCGCTGCCACTGGACCAACGGCCTAGTCAAGTAATAAGTGTAGTTATTCTAGAACGTTCCTAAAAATGAGCGCAGACGTTGTGGAAATCCTTAGGGAGGTCTTTGTCCAGTAGTGTACTTGTTTCGGCTGATATGATGATGATATTTTGTATACTTCACTGTAGTGTTTTTTCAGGTACCTTGTAGGATTAGTGTGTATCGGTCGCACCGTATTATGTGGGTCAATCACAATCCCTTCAATGTACACTGACGTAGTGTACTTCCGGAGTTGGATAGAGGGAAAGATAGCAGAACTAGAACAGCTGCCAAGATATCAGTGCACAGAGATATGAAGCAAAATAAAATATAAGTATTAACAATATAATGAATATATTAATGAACTTCTGTATGAGACATCGATTTAAAAAAAACTGCTGACTTTGTGAAGTTTATTTTTTGTACCTGACGTTACACGAGTTTATTCATGAGTCAATGTTCCGCATCTTTATACATTTTAGGATGATGTCAGTAGAGTTGTTATCAAAAGCTCATTCTATATCCAGAAAGGTGCAGAGGGCTATCTGTTTTTGGTCCAGTGCTCTTTCTAGTCTATCGGTAAGCTCCATCAGAGCCGTTTCCGTAGACTTGCCCTTCTGATACGCATGCTGTTTTACATGTAAAGGACGCTCCAATAGGTATGTTACCCTAATATGGACGTTAATCACCTTTTCCATGGTTTTTAGTAGGAAATAAGTGAGACTAATGGGTCGGTAGGACTTTGGCTGTGACTTATCTCGATCTCCAGCCTTGGGGATGTACGCTACCTTGACCGTAGTCCAATTATGGGGTACGTGGCCTCAGGCAAAACTGGCTCTGAATATTAACGTCGTTTATAGTACTTACGAGCATACCGAAGTAAAACAAAAAAAAATTAAAATCGGCCAAGTTTGAGTCGCACTCGCGCTAAGGAGTCCAAACTCAATGATAAAAAAGCATATTTTTGTCGCTCACGTTGATGTCTTTTGTGTGTAATGTATATGTGAATAGGTATAATTGTCATTATACTTTAATAGTTGTGTGGAGAGGTGTAGTGGTACGGAACCCTCGGAGTGCTGGTCCGATTCGCACTTGGCCGGTTTTTTACTTTCGAGCGCGTGAAACTTTTAAGATGGGAATCCTATAAGTCAAGAAGGTATTAATATGGCAAAAAAAATCGAGGTTGAGATTTTGATGGAGATCGATTGTCTTTCACTAAAACAGCCCAAAAACAAAAAAAATAAAAAACGTGTGTGTGTGTATATGTGTGTGTGTGTGTGTGTATATGTGTGTGTGTGTCTGTACGTCCGTCTGGTGCTCTAGTTCTCAAACTACTGGACGGATTTGAGTGAAATTTGGATTAGGACAACATTATTTTTATATCTCCAGGCGTTTTTAGGGTTCCGTACCCAAAGGTTAAAAACAAGACCCTATTACTAAGACTCCCGCTGCCTGTCTGTCTGTCTGTCTGTCTGTCCGTCTGTCACAAGGCTGTATTTCATAAGCCGTAATAGCTAGACAGTTGAAATTTTCACAGATGACGTATTTCTGTTGCCGCTATAACAACAAATACTAAAAATTATAAAAAGTGAAAGTCTCCATACAAAAAACGTGTTTATTTTAAACGTGAAGAACTGAACCCTTTGTTTGCGGTTCTGACTTGCACTTTACCGGTTTTTATTTTCAGATTTTCCCCATCTTGATTTTTAAGGGTTGCCTGCCACCAAGGAAAAATTTACTTATTATTTTTCAGGAAAAATCTGAGTGAGGTACTTCCCATACAAACCCAAATTATTTGTAAATTTTTCATCAAGTCTGATATGGATACCTACGAGTATCTTTATTATTTGCTATTAGGTAAGTGTAATGTGTATTGAACAGAACAGATGGCCGTTGGGGCAGTGAAGTTCTCGAGTGGCGACCACACACCGAAAAACGTAGTGTAGGCAGGCCTCCCACTCGATGGACCGATGTGAAGGTCGCGGGAAGCCGCTGGATGCAGGTAGCGCAGAACCGGTCGTCGCGGAAGTACTTGGGGGATGCTCATGTCCAGCAGTGGACGTCCTTCGGCTGATGTGATGTGATGTGATGAATGTTTATGGTCGATTTGACTACGACTACGACAAACGGTGAAGGCTTTGCGAGAAAGTATGCACAGCGTGGCTGTAGAATCTGATAAACAATCTTACAAAACTAGGATTTTTTAAATACACCATTAACTTACCTACTATAAGAGTATTTTTTCTACGTCAAAACTACAGAAAGGGAGATAAAGCCAAGATTTTTTTACAGAGGTTCCGAGACTAACATAGCCATCCGTCTGTCTGTTCGTATGTTACAATTATTTAATTTCTGCGACCATTATACCTATACGAGTACATACTACAATAATATGAAGATAATATAATAATGTAATTCCCGGGTCTTTTTTTATTATTTAAAAATTTGAGTGCGTTTGACTGCAACTCACCTGATGGTAAGTGATGATGCAGTCGAGGATGGTACACGCAAACTCAAATAATGGCTATTCACTCTTGCCTTGAAGATCCCCAAATTATAGGAATCGGGAAACACTGAAGCAGGCAAGGAGTTCCACTCCTGCGCTGTACGCATAATAAATGAAGAAGCGTAACGATTCGTGCGAAAAGGAACATCAACAACAAAGGGGTGCAACCTCTCCCTGCGTCTCGTTGACCGACGACAACGGTGGAATGGAGCCGAGGGAATGAGGTCGTGAAGTTCTTGCGCGCACTCTCCGAAATGAATTCGATAGAATAAGTCTGCTGGAAGAAAATTCTTTAAAAATAAGCTGTACCCTCTGTGTGACCTTACTTAGTAAAATGTGTAATTTATGTTTCCTGTGTACAATAAACTATAAATAAATAAGATATGAAGTTATGACTCAAAATGGAAAAGTTAAGTCATTATGTCAAAAAATAGAGTTGCCTTCTCTACATGTGAAAGGGGAATAATAAAAAAATAATGCACCCCCTCGTGTTACATATAAAATGAAATAAAAGTTTTTTGAACACTTTTATTTTAATTTTAAACGACATTTACGGAATATTAAGCTCCAAGTGAAAATTCTAAAAACTGCAGATGCAAGACTTTATTAAAATAAACAAACGAAAAATAATTTTTTCACCCCCATACAATTGGGAGGATTGTTTTTGACTGCCCTCCTTCGCTATTAGACCGTAATAAATGTTTGTATACAGATGATAGATAGCGCACCCGTCGCTGTCGCCCCTAGCCGCTCGCTAACTTTATTTGACGTTTATTCAATAAATCATATAATACTGTTATTATTTTATTTAATACTAGCTGTCCCGGCGAACTTCGTTCCACCTTACACTGCACTACACTACCCTACCCCTACCATACACCACCCTACACTACACCACCCTACCCTACACTATCCTACCCTACACTACAGTACCCTAATCTACACTACACTACACTACCCTACGCTACACTACACTACCCTAACTACACTACCCTAACTAAACTACACCTACAATATACTATACTACCGTAACCTACCCTAAAACCAATTATTTTTGACTGTTTTTTTTATTGATGAATATCATATTTTAATACTTTTTATCCTATTCCCGACGAAGACAAATGCAAAAACACAAAAAATTATAAATGGTGTAACTAACACAACTTTCTTTTATTTAAATAATAGATATAATTTTACCAACATAATATTATGTAGTTTTTGACCGAGCGAGCGCGAAGCTTTTCAGCTTTGGAAAAAATGCTTTCGTATGTCTGTCCGGATGTTCTCCTCTACAGGTCGCATTTCTCAACCAATTCTCGTGAAATTTTGTGAGCAAGTTCGATAATTATATGGGATTTTTCTTCGATTAGGTTTTTGGAAATTTTTCAAAATGGCGGAGCCATGGTTGTTGAAACATAAAAAAAAACATATTTCAGCCATTTCAGTGATTTTTTTAACACCCTGTACATAAATTTATGATTGCATCTTGTTTGAGTACCTACCTACATAATCGTGATTTTTTTAACACCTGTACATAAATTTATGGTTGCATCTTGTTTGAGTACTGTAGAGATCGTATGTCTCTACATTTCTACACTTCCAACTCCTTTGCTTATTTTCTTGCCAGCGCGAATCGAAATTAGAATATTAGTTTAAATTTGAATTTGTAAGTCATTCGAAAGCTTTTTGAAACAATAGATGATTGTGAAACAATGAATTGATTCTAAGGCGGACCGTGAGCCAGGACAGAGGTCCATATTCAATAAGTATATTTTTATTATGAGTTCCCTAAAGTCATGGCAAGAAAGTGAGAGGAATCAATGAAGCTATAATAATCAGTCAGCCGACAGAGCCTTCTACCTTTTTTTTTACGTGTCAAATATATGATCATCTCTGATGATTCTTTAATACGTATCTGAATCTTTCCTTTTAGTATAGTGAGCTAGCTACATCCCTGGCGTTCCGTTGACGACGTCACATTTGTTGGAGGTGCGAAACCCTAATAAAATGCGAAAAGTGATGCATACCTAAAGAATCGCGTATAATTTTTGTTAAAAGGTCTAAGAGAAACCCACATAAGAAATTCGGGCTGCAATAATTTTATTTTCAGAAACAAGAATTTGAAAACAAAAGAAAAAACTGGAAAGATCAATCTGGAAAGCTGAGTCGAACAAACAATAACTGGGTTCCGTATAGTGTTTTATTATTTTTTAGTAATATTAACAAAATGGCAGCGAAATTCAGTGGTTTAGGGGAGGATGTGGAGGACTTTTTTAGACAATATACCACGATAACGTTAGTAGAAGGATACGATGAAAAGAAAAAAATAGCAGCCCTTTCGTTTTACCTGAGTGGTCCAGTAGCTCTATATAAAACAATCACGCCAGCTGTTACGAACTTTGTGGAGATAGAAAGTGTATTTAAGAAAGAATTCAAAACCAATATTTCATACTTAGATCTCTTTTTTAACCGTAATCAAATGCCGGATGAGGATCTCATCACTTTTTACTTTGCACTAGACCAATTAGCATCAAAAGTATGCATTGATGAGCAGACATTCATCATGCATTATTTAAGGAAATTAAACCCCAAATATAAAGAAAAACTCGCCATGCGTATTTACAACTCTAAAGAAGAGCTGAAAGCAGCTATTAATCAATATAGGGCTATCTATGAAAATTATGTGCCCAAGGATATAAATTTACCTTTCCCTAAGCAAATTGCGCTTGCAAACAGTAGTATGTCAAACAATCAAGGATTTGATGGATATCCACGACCGCAGATCTCACAACGACTGCGAGAGCGTCAACAACAATTTAATAATCATGCACAGCAGCGATCCGCGTTCGAGCCGCGAAGACAAACACGGCAATATTTTTCAACGTCGCCGCAGTATGGATACCCATTTGGTTGGAAACGCAATTCTTCTCAAAGGAGACAGAGAAATCCACATTTTTCATGTAATCGTCCCACACCATATTTCCATTCAAGGGAACCTTCAAGCAGGGAGGTAAGCGAACAGATGCCACGTCCATCCACGTCGAAGAAAGAAGTTTGTAGGGAAGCCGTTTGGTCAGTTGATACATCGCAGTTTCCGAAATAGGAAACAACTCGTATGCAAGAATCGTCTACTGAGAAGGTATTACCCGTGTTTCCTATTAAAGTAGATAATATTTATGTAAATGTTTTGTAAGATACGGGGGCTAGCATCAGTTGTATTGATCGCGATATGTGCAAGAAATTAAATTTGAGTATAGACAATTCATTTTCGAGAATAATTAGGGGAATAGGTGGAAACGTTTTAAAAGTCATTGGACAAACAAATCGCACCTCCAGTATGAAAACGACTCAATTCAAAAAAGCAACTTCTCGGGAAATCGCTAAAAAAGATTGTAAATTTATGGACCTATAAATTCTTTCGTCGATTATTTTATAAATATTTAAGCTAGCATATAAGTTTAAACTGAAAATTTAAAAGAAAAGATTTAGCTATGAATCTGATGAAAAAAAAGTTATTAAAAGCGAGTATGATAGGAAAAAAAAGTTTTTTTATTATTGAGTCTTTATTAAACCGAAAAATACAACAAAAATTTTGACTGATTAGAAGTTATGTCCTTTTTTGATTTAAAACAATGACTAATGCTTAGACTGTTTACGAGTTATGTCTTTTTAATATTTATGAGACGACATACGCTGTAGTAAGTTTTTGACATTTTCATGATGGAGTCTCTATTATTCTAAAAAAATCATAGATTTCTATTAACTTTGTGAAAATTAGGTCATGAAAAATGAAAAATGTACAGTATTGTACAGTACATGTAAAACAAAGCAGTCATTAGAAAAATAATGTAAGTAATTACTGTTAAAGTTTTCAATCAAAAATATTAATAACAAACACTTTTGGAGCATTGTTGTCCTTACTGCTAGATAAAATCTTAGGCATTTTAAGTTCATATCATGTCAGCCGAAGGACATCCACTGCTGGACATAGGCCTCCCCAATGGATTTCTACGACGACCGGTTCTGCGCTGCCCGCATCCAGCGGCTTCCCGCGACCTTCACCAGGCCATCAGTCCACCAAGTGGGAGGCCTTCCTACGCCAAGGTTTCCGGTGACCATTACTCGAGAACTTTACTACCCCAACGGCCATCTGTTCTACGAGTTATGTGCCCCGCTATGTCGGTTACTATGGTTCTCCTACGAATCTCATCGTTTCTGATTCGATCACGCAGAGAAACTCCGATCATAGCACGCTCCGTTGTACTTTGGGTGACCTTGAGCCTTCTTATGAGGCCCATAGTAAGCGACCATGTCGCAGTTTCGTATGTCATCACTAGCAACCCACACTGGGCGAAGACTTTTGTCTAAAGACACTACGGTATCTGGGACGTGAAGATATTGCGAAGCTTCCCGAACGCTGCCCAGCTTTTTTTTTTAATTTTTTTTATTTACAATTGGTAAGCCCTTGGCATCATCTCACCTGATGGTAAGTGACGATGTTGCCGAAGATGGAAGCGGGCTTACCAAGATTCCCCAACGCAATGGGGAACTGGCTATCTTATCTTCATGCCGGAACACACCAATGATATCAACATTGATATTTGGCGGCAAGACTTAGATAAGATGGTGGTAGCTAGCCAGGCGGGCTTAGAAAATGCCCTACCACCAACCAAACCGAGTCTTACAATTGACCCCGCCGGGAATCGAACCCGCGACCTCCTGTGTAAAGCCAGTGAACTTTGCCTCTGAGCTACGGAGGTGGTTAAAATTCGATCAGCTTAGTTGGATTCGACGATTGACCCCTTTCTCGAAGTTAGACCTATCTAACTGGACTGTTTGTCCCAGGTACACATATTCGGCAACAACTTCAAATTCAAAGCCTCCAAGCGTATGACACGGACTTTTTTGACATAATTTTCGTCTTGTCCATGTTCATTCTAAGACCTACTTGTTGAGAGGTTCTACTGAAGCCATCGAGCATTGTGCCTAATTCGTCCATAGTCTCAGCCACGACCACGATATCGTCAGCGAATCGAAGGTGGGTGATGTACTCGCCGTTGATATTGATGCTGAGTCCACCCCAGATTTTAAGTATTTGTAAAAAAATCAACTCTTGAATTTTAATGTTTCATTTGATGAAACCAAGGTCTATAATCACTACTTTTTTCCATAAATTATTATTTATAAATTGTAAACCGTAACAATATTCAGATGTTTAATAGGCATTAACCACAAGAAATAAAATCTTAACGAGGTCGTTGAATATAATTAAGGTTTTTTTTAATATTATAATTATAGTAATAGATTTTTTTACGGTTTATTAGAATAAGCAACAAGAAATAAAATTTAAAAAATAAAATAATATATACATCGAGAAAATATGTGGCATGCGTTATACGTTAATCTAGTACTTTTCTTTTTCTCTTATGGGACAGACAGAGTATCTGACGCCTAGAGTGGAGATTCTAACATACAAATTTCGTTTTTTTACTGACATCTGCCCTCGTACGAGAAACAGTGCTTCTAGGAGGCCGTGTGTCAGCGGACTGATGGACAGCCTTACGGGTCTGCCAACTTTACTCATGCTATTCGGCCGCCCGGAACTCTCGAATGGTAAGAGGTCAGTCGAGGTGCGTCGGTTGGACAGGCGTTACACCGCATATACATCCAGCATGTGCCTACTGTAAGTATACAGGTCATGGAGTGACGGCGTGTGCTGATTTCCAGGCAGGGGGAGAAGCGCTGTGGAGTCGCCAGCAACGCAGGTGGTGCTTCAGCTGCCTAGGGCCGCATATGGTGCGAGACTGCCCTATGTCTGGGAACTTTCTGTTCTGCCGATGGCTTTACCACCAGCTCCTGGGCATGAAACGAATTAAAGTGGCCACTCAAGAGCGGAGACAGTCTCTCGTATTAAAACGCGAAAGCAGGGGACAGCGTTCACCTCCTTCACCAAGACAATAAGCTTCTGGATAAGCGTACCCTCACCGACGTACGTTCCTCCCGCATGCGCAGGATGAGCGTAGGTACGTACGTTATCACAGATCCCCCCCATCGGAGCTTCGTGAAGCTGAAGCACGGGACCCTACTGGCGGGTGCCACATTTGTACACAGGGTCAGGGGCAACACACACAGGGCCAGGGGCCATACACGCAAGACTAGGGGCCTTACTCAAAAGTATTCGGAGTTAGTCAGCACCATGCCGCCTCATCTGAACCCGTGCATCTTTTCACAACTAGCGGAGCATCCCCTCATCTGTCCACGCTCCCCCACCATTTCGCCGTATTCCGATGACATATTACAGACCCCCGAGGTGGCTCAGGTAAGTACGGGGCTCTTCTTTTCAGCATGGAACCCGGCCTGAAACCCCTATCACAGTTCCATGTTAGCCGTACTTACCGTCCTTGCCGCCCAGCTAGTTACAATACTCATGCCCACTACTAGGAATTGCGCTAGGGGATCAAATGGCAAGAGAATGTCGGTACGAACTCTGCCAGATACAGAAGCTCAAGGGTGTATCGTCTTAAGTGAACTTGTGAGCAGGCTAGGCTTACGTTTAGAGGCAAAATGCCATAGGCATTGGAGGACAGGTTGCCCCTCTAAGGGGTCAGGTTGACATAATCTTTGAGCTTGACGGCGCTAGAGCTGTTCCAGGCATGCGTTGTCATACGATATCAGCAGTGTCGGGCAACGTGGTGGCAAGTTGCAAAGTTGTGCGAGAGCTGATCACAGGTCTAGAACTCGCGGATCTAGAGTTTGAAGTTCCACGGTGAGTGGATGCGCTGCTAGGTACGCATGTCCGCAGGCTCATGTTGCGGAGCACCATAAGTAGAATAAACTAGTGTTATTTATTTACTAACAGTTAGTATGATATCTGCCTCATGTTTCATTTTTGAACACTTAAAAAAACATACTTATCCAATACCTAAAGTCTTGAAACTAGTTAAAACGTTAATAAAGACATGTAGCACAAACATACTCAAAATTTACAAGAATCGAGACTCTAAAATAGTTCTGGGCAGATAAGGTATAATTTCGTTTTTGAATCAAGGGTTAACCTTTTCGAGGGTTATGGGTTAATAACTAAATAATTTTTAATTCGTTTTTTAAAGGAAAAGTATTTTTTTTATTTATAAAATTTATCTGTCCAAATAAATCTAATAAAATAAATAAATTAAGATTAATATACAATAATAACAATATTTTATTACATTCTCAGGTTGTTTTCATTATGTTGCCTCTTCTTCCTTTCGATATTGTCGGTGAACTATTTTTCAATTTCGTATATTATTTTGTTGTTAAAACGACACATTTACTAATGAACCTCCAACTTCTTATTTCAGCTTACTTAAAAACAGACCCAATAATCAATGAGACATATACAATTACACTGTGTTAAATACGATAATGACAAAATTTTGAATAGGTCAAATCAGACCACCATACATAAGTTATTATTCGTTATAGAAATGACTTTAATAGAAATCGGTCACTAAAACGAACAGTAAATTCAAAACTAAAATGATGTAAACTTAAATAAGTCTTCGGATTTTTTGGTAATGCCGAAAGAAAAGAATCACATATCTAAATCGGTCGTTTTAATACTAAATAAACTAAGGTGAACTTACTGATGGTATCGGTATAAAAACGACTTAATCTGCGTTAGGTCACTATCTTTCCGTGTGCGTGAAGTCCTATCCACAGCAATGTCAACACAACACTAAAAGCGTCGTTTTAGAACTGGCCACGCCCCGAAATTCTCCGAGTGGGAAAGAGACCAACACATCGGTTTTGTCTTGTTCCCGCTCGAATGTGGCTTTTTATTAATTACAGATAGTTGGATGTGATTGTTTTAGGTCTTTTCACGAATATAACTCATTTTTCAATTTTTTTGAATTGAGTCGTTTTCGTACTGGAGGTGCGAAATGTGTTTTTCAAAATTGAAAATCAAGATTTTCAATTTTAATTTGCTGTACTTAATTGAACAAATATCGTGTAAATTAATTCTTGGACAAGATTTTATTAACTGTCATAAGATTGTAGTTGACTTTTCAAAAAAGTATATAAGTTTTCCGGAAATAGATTTGAAGGTTAATCTCCTTGGAGAAAAAAGGAAAAGTGAATCAATGGCAGATGTCATATCTTGTCAGACAATAACATATCAACAAGATTATGTGTTTTTACAAGATTTGTATGATGAATTAATTTGGGAAGATATATGTATTAAGTCGGATATTGGGAAGGAAGTTAATGTACAGGATGTGTTTAAGAAGGATTTTCGAATGCAAACTGATGAAGTCGGTTTAGGTAAGGATACGAGTGCATTATGTAATAATGATATAAGGGAACAAAAAAAAGAGCTAGATATATCATTGTCATCTAGTGCTGGTAAAATATCAGTATGGGATCAGGTTGGCTGGATTATTTGGTGGTTCATTAATATTATTTTGTTTAATAATGTTTGGTTATCTATCCCGCAAAGTTTTATTGTGTTTATTATTATGTTATGGGGATTTGCATTCTGGAAAAAGTGTTTTGGGAAGAAGAAGTAGTAGGAAGAAAAGGCATTGCATATTTCATAGCAATATTAATTTGGTTTGCTCTCGAAAGAAAAAATATTTTAGGGAGAAAAGTATCAGTCTGTATAATGAAGTTGTGAAAGGGATGAATTGGAAAGATATATTTTTATGGGCAGATATGATGATAGGACAGGTTAGTGATTGTAATTATATGGTTAAGAAACTTAGTGTCGGTGCACGACGAGATATTGTGCATGTTAATCGTTTAAAAAAAATATTTCCTAGGGTTAGGGTAGAATAGGGTTATCATATGTAAAAAAATATTAGAGAATTTCAATTGTTATGTTATTTGCTGTAAATATTTTTAAATGATACTTATTTCTATTTTTTATAAAAAAATATTCAAAAGAAAATAAAAAATATTAAAATGCATAAAAAAAATCAATGCATGAAAAAAAAAATGATATTAAAAGAAGTAAAAATAAAATATAAATAAATATTGAGGTGTTATATTAGTTAGTATAGAAAGTATTAAAGGAAAAGTTCACGTTTATTCAAGTAGGTAATATTATAGTTTCTTGTTAGTGAGTGGTAGGTCATGGTGAATGTAATAATGAGGATATAATTATTTTGCTAATACTGTAACATTTGGTTTCATGTGTCAAAATCGTTTGAGAATATGGCGAATTGGCTGACCATTGAAATAACCGGCTGTGGGCATTCAGCACCAAGTAAAAGAACATGGAGGTGGCGAGATAATCCATGGGGATTATCACCCAATCACCAATCAGTCCACTTCTGGAGGGGAGGAGAGAGCTGCTACCATCCGATGAGGACGGACAAGCAGTATCCTTCCAGGAACAGGCAGCATAGTTGCCAGGATGTTGGCAAGCCGATAGCTGACCTGACCAGTTTGAAGAGGAGAGGAGATCCAATAATCTTAAATTTTGAATTTGAATTTCTTGCTTAACTTTGTTCTTAGAGAAAATGGGTATGAGTTGTAGCTATATCGCTATGGGGAGCTTAGTTTTAGCCATAGGCTATCTAAGAGCTCTGATTTGGAGTTTATTCCCCTGGTACTCGGCTATGGTTCGTATTGCAAAATTTCTTTGAGCCTAATACATTGATTTCTCGCGGATCTCAGTTGATGATTGATTTCTCCTCTGATATCTGGTATTGATTTCGAATTATTGGTGCTTAGAAAAAAATATATTTGAATCTGAGATGACCACAGATTATCCGGGAACTTTTATGGTACCAATATTTTTTTTTTATCTCGTAATTAATACCACTTTTAAGATGGTCTTTGCATGGTTTAAACTTTTACAGGCCACAGATAACATGGTCATTAAATATTTTTTGTTTGGTTTTTGTTAAAGGTGGTTTAAGCGACTTAAAGAAAATATTTTTGGGATAGTTGAGTTAAGTCAGGTGTAGGGAATCAGGCTAGATTTGTTTTATGTTCCTTAAGATAGGGAGGAATTAGTTTTGAAATGTATACATGTTAGACAAAGAGCAGTAGGGGTTTAAGGGGTTCAACCTGCTGGGGCAACGGCGGTTTCAACATTAACGCGGTGTATATGTGTAGTTGGTCTGCACATATACTTTTCCAAATTTACCTCCCATTGTCGGATCAATATCGAAAGATCTCTCTCTGACGACGTCTTCCCCTATAGGTAGGCGCCAAGAGACGTTGGCACTTATAGGTAGGTGTAGACAGGAGGTGGAGAAAAACATCGCTTCACGGTGCGTTTCTCAATTGGCGGTGGGTGATGTAGAGATCGTATGTCTCTACATTTCTACACTTCCAACTCCTTTGCTTATTTTCTTGCCAGCGCGAATCGAAATTAGAATATTAGTTTAAATTTGAATTTGTAAGTCATTCGAAAGCTTTTTGAAACAATAGATATTGATTCTAAGGCGGACCGTGAGCCAGGACAGAGGTCCATTTTCAATAAGTATATTTTTATTATCCGCGCGTCTGGGCTGAGTTCCCTAAAGTCATGGCAAGAAAGTGAGAGGAATCAATGAAGCTATAATAATCAGTCAGCCGACAGAGCCTTCTACCTTTTTTTTACGTGTTAAATATATGATCATCTCTGATGATTCTTTAGTACGTATCTGAATCTTTCCTTTTAGTATAGTGAGCTAGCTACATCCCCGGCGTCCCGTTGACGACGTCACATTTGGTGGAGGTGCTCACAGTACCTACCTACATAATCGTGATTTTTTTAACACCCTATACATACACTTTTGGTTGTATCTTGTTTGATTACCTACCTACATGATCGTGATTTTTAACAACCTTTAGAAAAATTGTTGGTTGTATCTTGTTTGAGTACCTACCTACATAATCGTGATTTTTTAACATCCTGTACATAATTTTTAGTTGTATCTTGTTTGAGTACCACTTACATAGTCAACAGACTGTAGAACTAGTGGCGAACCTTATTATCAGAAGCGACGAAGTTTTCAAACCACCTTTAAGGCCTTTGACATAGCTTGACTGCTATCTGTGATAGCAATCGGCACCAGCCGAGATAAATGTCATAACAGACATCCATCCATTCATGTGATAGATATGACCACGCAAAACGCACGTGCCACGACTGCTTCTATTCTGCAAGTATGTTATTAGTACTAACATACAGTATGGACACTCCCTGCCGCTCTCTAGATTGCGACCTCACCCCCTCGTCACCCAGATTGATACAGATTGGTTTCAGTTTTCTTGTCGAACGCATAGGATATCGCGGCCATTTTGTTCGTTACGTCATTCGGTTTTTGAAATATCAATTCTGGCCCGTTGTATGAAGTGTCCAGGGTGTAGTTAAAGTCTTACAAATATTTTGAATTTCCCGCACTTTGGCGGCTTTAACTTATATTAAGTATGTTTTCTATGATTTAACCACCTCCGTAGCGTAATAGTTAAGTCCGTTAGCTTCACATCAGGAGGTTGCGGGTTCGATTCCCGGCGGAGTCTTACTTTGTAACTTACGATACTTTTTAAGACTCGGTTTGGTTGGTGGAAGAGAATTTTCTAAGCCCACCTGACTAGCTACCACCATCATAAGATAAAGATAACTAAGCCTTGCCGCCAAATATCAATTATAAGAACATTGATCTGTTTCGGCTTAAAGATAATATAGACTTTTCCCCATTGTGTTGGGGAATTTTGTTAAGCCCACTTCCATATTCGGCATCATTGTCACTTATCTTCAGATGAGATGATGCCAAGGGCTTACCAAAAATGGGGGCTTGCTAACATTTTACACCTAGTATAACTGGGAATTCCTTATATAAATGAGGTCCTCAGTCTTTAGAAATATCTGTGTGAATGTAGTCGTAAAAGGTTCATCACATCATATGTCGACGTGCTGAGTGTCGGGGCTCAACGGCATCTGCATACGACCCGATTGCAGGGCCGCACTCCACCTTAAGGCTACCTTGGGACCTAGTGCCTCAAATGAATTCCGTAGAAAACAATAGGTGTTAAGTAAAATATACAGGTGTAGTCCTTAACAGGTATTACGTCCGGCTCAAGGGTATCTATTAATCTACACGAAACTGGTTATAAAAAATTAAGATAACAATTATTTCTCGAAAACTTTATACAAATCGGTGAGCCAAACAGCCAACTTTTTTAATGTTAATACTTATAACTTTAATAGAATATTTAGGGACCTCTCACTGTGCTATGGAAATAAGATACTAATATACATACTTCTATACGTTTAAATATATACATACATCCAGACACTGAACTAATAACCTGTTCGTCAACCTGGGTTGGGATCGAACACACCCCTTGGCCCAGCAGTGACCACTAGGCCATTTGGTCAGTCGTGATTCATCGCCATCAGTAATTGCGATATTAACAGCATTTTATTAAGAAATAGAAAGTTTATAAATGTGAAGTGATGCTAAAATAACAAGTGAGAATCCAAAAAAATATTTTATTAGAAACAATTTTTCTCTTTTGGCAGCAGTGTCAAAAAAATAATTTATTAGTTTATTTGTGTATTAATGCTAATTGCTAAGATTTGTTGCTGTGATTAACGGTGATACACGTACCTATATACTTAATTATTTTTTAACTATGAAGTGTTATACGTCCACGTAGGTGAAGCCGCGGGAAAAACTACTAATAATATTTTTTTTACTAGGTATATAATTTCATTAAAATATGAAAATTGCATTTTGTAACCTTTATGACCTCTTTAGAATATTTCTAAACTTAAACTTATTACTTACTTTCCCCGGTCCCCAGCAGGCTCGAGTTTCCATACATATTATGTAGTGTGAAATTGTTATTTACAATGTTTCTGAGCAAGACAAAGCCGTGCAAAGATAAGCAGGTAATGATTCTCCATCTGCACTCTGTAGATTGATGAAGCCACCTCGGCACCTTAGGCCCCGAGACTAAAGTAGCTACTTTTCTAGCTCACAGCAGCTATTATATAAACATAGTGCAGATAGAGATTCTCAGGTTAAGTTCAGTGCTAAGTACCTGTGCTCCATCTGTACTCTGTTGATTGATAAGGCAATTTCGGCTTCTTGGACCCCAACACAGTGGTGGTCACTTCCATAGCCCACAACCAGATATTAAATAAACATAGCGCAGATAAGTTTCTCAACGTGAGTTCAGTGCTACATGCAACTATACTAGGAGGTCATGACAAGTTTGGTAACGATAATGGAAATGGATAAACTTAGGTTAAGAAAATAAACGGCAACCCTCTGATGTTAAATATGTCGGTCTGCCTGCGCAAAGTGGTTACGTTATGTAGTTATAGCGCCTGAAAAACTATTTATCGTGACCAAAAAAAAAACGATAAGGGCTGAGTAAGATGGAAAATGAAAGTAGTAGTTGTATCCATGACAATTATGCAAAAACTGACCAAATATTCGGTTGCGTTATGGAGCAACGCCCGTTAATAGTAGGAATTCTGGACTAGGCCCCCATCCTTCTGGCGGAGTACCAAAGTTGGAAATGGCTGACATTATTTTCTAAAAAAAAGCACTAAAAGCATAGTTGTACACATGCCAATTATGCAAGAACTGACCAAATATTCTGTTGCGTTACAGACCAACACCCGTCCAAAGATGCATTATTTTATCAAAAAAACGATCAATTATTTGACTTAAATCAATAAAACGTGAAGTATCACTACATACTACCTTTGTAATACCAAAAATAATCAAATCTTTGGTTGTATTTCGTAGTTTTGGTTACCTAGGCCCCAAAGTTTCACTCGGGTTATTCTCATATGGCCCCTGTCTCAGTTGCACTCGTCTCGTTGACCCCCGACAAAATTTGAAAAAATACCTTTCAAATGTTAACTTTTCTTCCTAGAACTAAAATATTTTATTACCGTTAATAACAAAACATGAAGTATCCCTAAATACGTACTACCAGTGACCCGTCACTCGCTTATACGAGTACCTACCGAAAAATATACCTACGCTTACCGGCCCACTAGGGCGGGCTCTCGCAAGCCAGGCTGCCACCTACAGCTCAAGTAAGCCGCACGAAACGTTATTAGTTTTATGCGCAGCATATAATTTAAGTTGTACATTGCACGCAAAAAAGAAGTAAATAAAATCTTAGGTTATTTAAGGTAGGTAATCACTACCTATTATTTCAATAAAAATTGATCTAATAAAACTGGCTAAGTGCGTGTCGGATCATGTACAAAGTATGGTTCCATGGTCTTTTAAAAAAAAAGTTTATTTTGCAGTTTGGATTTAGTCGAATGGTAAGGAGTAGAACTTATTACAATTAAAAAATAAGCACGTCTTAAGTTAGTCGACTATCACTCTAAAACCACACCCTGGACAATTCATACAATAAGCGAGAAATGACATTTATAAAAAGAAATTAGGGAAAAAATGAAATCTCGTTGAAATCTTATACGTTCGAGAGTCAAATTAGTACCAATCTGTATCCATCTGGGTGACAAAGGGGGTAAGGACGGAATCAAGAGAGCGGCAGGGAGTGGCCATACCACAGTCTTAGAATCCTCACAGTCGTCCAATGTAGAACGTCTAGACAGGGCAATCGTGTGGGGGCTGGTAAAACCCAGGTAAAGTATAATATAATACAATATAATATTGTAGCAATATCGATAATTTTTAATAATTAAAAATTTGAGTGCGTTTGACGACATATCACCTGATGTTACACGCAAACTAAAATAATTCATATTATATTGTATAATCCGTTGTTAAAATTGAAAAAAGTGGCCGCCATTTTGACCTTTTTAGTTACTGGACCGATTGGTTCCAAAATCGATATCTGAGGGTCCTTGAAGTCCATAATCACGAAACCGTTGTCAAAATTGAAAAAAAGTGGCCGCAATTTTGAACTTTTTAATTACTAAACCGATTCCTTCCGAAATCTATATCTGAGGGTCCTTGACGTCCCTAATCACGAATCCGTTTTAAGAATTGTAAAAAGTGGCTGCCATTTTGAACTTTTTTTGTTACTGGTCCGATTGCTTTCAAAATTGATATCTGAAGGTTCCTGATGCATCTGATCACGATTCAAATATTTTATGAACTGCCATTTTGAACTTTTTAGTTACTGGACCGATTGCTTCCAAAATCGATATCTAGGGGTCCCTGAGGCCCCTCATCACGAATCCGTTGTCAGAATTGAAAAAAATGGCCGACATTTTGAACTTTTTAGTTACTGACCGATTGCTTTCGAAATCGATATCTGAGGCTCCTTGAAGTCCATAATCACGAAACCGTTGTCAGAATTGAAAAAAATGACCGACATTTTGAACTTTTTAGTTACTGAAATGATTGCTTTTAAAATCGATATCTGAGGGTCTATATAGTCCTATATCACGAATCTGTTGTCAGAATTGAAAAAAGTGGCCGCCATTTTGAACTTTTTAGTTACTGGACCGATTGCTTCCATAATCGATATCTGGGGTCCCTGACGACCATTATCACGAATCCGTTTTATTTATTTATTTATTTTATTTTATTAATTTAGGAAACAAACAGTCTTATATATATATATATATATATATATATATATATATATATATATATATATATATAGTATTACATATAAATTTTAAATTAAAAACGACCGTTGTCAGAATTGAACAAAGTGGCCTCCGTTTTGAACTTTTTACTGTACCAATTGCTTCCAAAATCGATATCTAGGGTCCCTGAGGCCCCTTATCACGAATCCGTTTTCAGAATCGAAAAAGAAAGGGGCCGCATTTTGAAATTTTTAGTTACTGCATCGATTGCTTCCAAAATCAATATTTGAAGGTCCTTGAAGTCCATAATCACGAACCCGTTGTCAGAATTAAAAAAGTGGCCCCCATTTTGAATTTTTTAGTTACTGTTCCGATTGCTTCCAAAATTAATATCTGGCAGTCCCTGAGAACCCTTATCACGAACCCGTTGTCAGAATCGAAAAAGGAGGGGCCGCCTTTTTGAAATTTTTAGTTACTGGACCGATTGCTTCCAAAATCGATATCTGAGGGTCCTTGAAGTCCATAATCACGAATCAGTTGCCAGAATTAAAAAAGTGGCCCCCATTTTGAATTTTTTAGTAACTGGACGATTGCTTCCAAAATTGATATCTGAGGGTCCTTGAAGTCAATAATCACGAATCCGTTGTCAGAATTTAAAAAATGTGGCCGCAATTTTAAATTTTTTAGTTACTAGACCGATTGCTTCCAAAATTGATATCTGACGGTCCCTGAGGCCCAGAGTATCACGAATCCGTTGTCAGAACTGAAAAAAGTGGCCGCCATTTTGAACTTTTTACTTACTGGACCGTTTTCTTCCGGAATCGATATTTGGGGGTCCCTGAGGCCCCTTATCACGAATCCGTTGTCAGAATTGAAAAAAGTTTACGCCATTTATGACCCCCAGATATCGATTTTGGAAGTAAAGGGTCCAGTAAACAAAAAGTTCAAATTGGCGGCCACTTTTTTCAATTTTGACAACGATTCGTGATAAGGAATCAATCGATTTTGGAAGTAATCGGTGCAGTAACTCTCTCTCTCTCTCTATTCTTAGCAATTTTTCCGTCTGATGACGGAGTCTGCTTTCCGGCTATTCTTTATCCACTTTGCCCTATCCTGGACGTCATCCTCGGTTAGCGTTGGACGACTATATGGATTCTTAGACTGTGGCCATACTGTATGTACTTTGCCTAAACTAAGGCAGCTTACTATGAAAACATAAAATGGCATCTATATCCCTAAACTCAGTCTGAGTTGAGTTATAGATTAGAATAAAAAAAAACCTTTTTCAGAGTTTTTAATCAAGCCCTTTTTATTTGGATACAGGTAAAGTACAAAAAAAAATATTATTAGATACATATCAGATATCACTTAACTTAATCTTGGCTGAGTTACGAAGGTTAGAAGTGTAAAATATATGTATTATTTTCACATTCATTAACCAAACATTGAAATTAGGAAATCGAAAATTAAAAACCCGACTGCAAAAAAACTTAAACCCTCTTTTTGGTTAGTCGGGTAAAAATGTATCCTATGTCACTCACGGAATCAAGAAGAATCTTACGATACCTCATACGTCAAAATCCTGCAAGCCGTTCAAGCTGTAGTAGGGAACATAGAAATCTACATACATACACTCGAAAAACATAACCCTTCTTTAGAGGCAGTCGGGTAATTAGGATACAAGGCAACGTAACAAACAAAATCTATTCTGTCATATACATAAATCGCTAAACGCAGTCCAAGCTGAGTTTGAAAGGTGAAAAGTAATAAAAAAAATATTTTTTGCACAGTAACTAACTAAACTTCGTAATTTGGATACGATACAGGGTAACGTTATAGATAAAACTTATTAGTATATACATATCACAGTTTTTGCTTAATTGACATGTGTACAACTATGCTTTTAATGCTTTTTTTTAGGAATTAATGTCAGCCATTTCCAACTTTGGTACTCCGCCAGGGGGGTGGGGGCCTGGTCCAGAATTTCTACTACTAACGGACGTTGCTCCATAACGCAACCGAATATTTGGTCAGTTTTTGCGTATTTGTCGTGAGTACACCTAGTACTATCATTTTCCATCTTACTCAGCCATTTTCCTTATTGTTTTTTTTTTGGTCACGATAAATAGTTTTTCAGGCGCTATAACTACATAACATATTTAACATCAGAGGGTTGCCGTTTATCCTTTCAACCTAAGTTTATCCATTTCCGTTATCGTTACTAAATTTGTCATGACCTCCTAGTCTAAACGTTGACCTGTGCTCTGTATATTAATGAGGCAATCTCAGGACCTAGGGACCCAAGCATTGAGGTGCCCACTTCCCTTGCCCATAACCAGCTATTAAATAAACATTGCGCTCATAAGGATTCTGGACCTGTGCTCCATCTATACTCTGTAGATTAGAATCTCAGGACAATGAAGGCAATCTCAGTATTTAGGGCACCAAGCATTGCGGTGCCCACTTCTCTAGCCAATAACAGATGTTATTAAATATCTTACGGTGAAGAAAAAAAAACGTAAAGAAACCTGCGCACGCCTGCGAAGAAACTCGAAAGTTGTGTGAAGTCTCGACTAAAGCCCGATCGCCCTAATTCACTGTAAGCTCGAGCCCCTCGGTGGGGACGTATATGAGATGATATGATAATAATTAACTATCATTAAGCAGGTGAAGATTTGGAAAGTACAGTATAGGCATGTGTTCCACCTCTAAAATCTATTTTGTTAGTGAGAAATTATTTTTGTGTACACGCCGGGCCTCTACATCTCTAGCTGCGCCCCTGCCCACTTGCATCGGTTATTGTTATTCGCGTCACGGACGAGAGTCAGAAGAATGCAGTTTTTGCAGACAAACGCCCAACTAAGGTGGGAGAGCTTATTCCTTTCATCACTCCTGTAAATTGCAAATAAAGCGTCGGTGGCCCAACCGGTAACGACTCGGTCCCCCTAACCAGAGGTGCCGGGTTCAAATCCGCACGGCCAATGTACCAATGAGTTTTTCGAAATGTACGTACATATACTCACCGATTGCTTTAACGGTGAAGGAAAACATCGTGAGGAAACCTGCACACGCCTGCGAAGAAACTCGAATAGTGTGTGTGAAGTCGACCCACCCGCACTGGGCCCGCGTGGTCGACTAAGGCCCGATCGCCCTACTTAAGGGTAGGCTCGAGCCCCTCGGTGGGGACGTATATGAGCTGATATGATGAAATTGCAAATACTTAAACAGGGAAAAATAATACTAAAGGATAATTCATTTATATATAAAAGAGTAATTTCCAAAGAGAGAATTTAGAGAATGGTAATGAACTAGTGATGTTTGTTAATTGAGAATAGATATAATTTGAGATCTACATAGGTAAAATATTACGAGTATATTCATCAAATCGTTTCCCATACAAACTTAAAATTACTACTTCTTGAAAATGTATGGGCCGATTCTAATGAAATTTTATACACATAAACAAGTTACAAAATCCTAGTTTGTTTATAGATTACATTTTCCAAAAGATTAACGAATTTACGATTACTGTGAAAACCTTGAATCACTTTTATTTAGAGACAACACATTTTTTTTTATGTAATTTGTCATCAAACTAGAATTTCGTGACTTGCTTATTTGTATAAAGTTTCATTAGAATCGAGACAAATTCACATATAAAAGCTATAAAAAAATTAAAAAACTAACGAGGAGAACCAAAGTACTGTAAGCAAATAGCTCGTAGAACAGATAGCCGTTGGGGTCGTAAAGTTCTAGAGTGGCGACTGCGCACCGGAAAATGTAGCGTAGGAAGGCCTCCCATGCGGTGGACCAACGACCTGGTGAATATCGCGGGAAGCCGATGGATGCGGGCAGCGCAGGACAGGTCGTCGTGAAAATCCTTGGGGGAGGCTTTTGTCCAGCAGTGGACGTTTTTCGTCTGTTATGATGATGATGATAATGAGGTACTACAGCTGTTTCAAGTCGCTATTAGGTACCATTACTAACCATTATAAAATCGGTCGTTATCAGGGCCTAGATGTTGCATTGTTTACCTAGGGCAGAATGTGGTCGATACCGAAAGAGGATGTAGCCTTAATACACACTAGTTGGGAAATGCACTTTCTTTCCGTGATCGAAGCTTTCTCCCAAGTGAAAAATTAATTTTTTTACAGTACAGAAATTTAAAATTGGCAAAGTAAATGCACTGTAAGAAATGATCAACTTTGCGCCCCGCAGTGGCAAAGTCAACGCACCGTGAGAAATAATCCATTTTATGCCCGTTCAACTGGCATACAAAGTAACAAGTTTCAAGCAACTGTGTTTATTATAAAAATACGAAAAAATTCAACATTAAAAATACAGTAGAGCTAGCTCGTTATGATAAGCAGGGCGCACCGGCTTCCGTTTTCAGCACTTAGCTTGCCCTAGTTTTTGTCCCTAGCTGCAGTGCTGGGCAAAAAGAAAAACTGCAAAACGGAGCCAGGACTGTTCAAACAACTAGTTAGACTGTTTACTATGAACTATTTATATATTAAAATTATTTCAAAAGTAATTAATAAAAGGCTTACAGTAATCTGAACTACAGTAGGCAGTCAGATTTATATTTTAAGAATTAAAAATCTTATACAAGTCTAAATAGCCCTCATAAGAAGGCTCAAGGTAAAGGGCAATGGAGCATGCTATATGCTCGCAGTTTCGCTGCGTGATCGAATCAGAAACGAGGAGATCCTTAGGCGAACCAAAATAACCGACATAGCTCTCAGAATTGCTAAACTTAAGTAGCAGTGGGACGGGCACATAGCTGGTAGAACAGATGGACGTTGGAGCAGTAAAGATCTCGAGTGGACTGACGACCTAGTGAAGGTCGCGCGAAGCCGCTGGATGTGGGCAGCGCAGAACCGGTCGTCGTGGAGATCCTTGGGGGAGGCCTTTGTCCAGCAGTGGACGTCTTTCGGCTGATATGATGATGATACATATTACGTAGTTATATTATAGTCCGGAGTTGTGTTATCTCGTTGCCACCAGTGAAAATTCGCCGTTTATTTCACGTCACAAATTCAAAATTATACATGTCAGATTATAATTCAAAATGTCAATAGGGATGTAATCGTCAAAGAAAGCAATAAAGAGATCAAACGAATAATTAAATTTACAAAATAAAGTAGAAAAATATATTAACATAGTAATGAAAAATATAAAAAAATGTCAACATGAAAAACTTATGAAGAATGAAATAAATTTTGCTAACTCAAGTTACTAAATTTTAAAATGTTATAAATAATATCAATTTTCTTTTTATAATCCAACAAGAAGTCTTTCAACCCGCGCCTAAATATCTCGTCATTTGTTATTGCCCGCATAAACTCGTTGTCGCCGGGATATTTTCAAAACCGCGATATTACAATCTCACTACACTAAATTCAGTTAGATTATATTAAGACCGTAAACTGTCAATCGGCTTACGAATTCACGGCCCATTCTTGTATCTCCGAACTACGCTCGCTAATTTATTCAATGTTATTACTTCGCTTAGTGTTATTGTAATGTCACTAGCGAGGTTACAATGACACTAGTGAAATTGTAAGCAGTATGCTATGGTTCACAATCTTTCGACAGTTTACAATCTCGCTAGATAATAATTATTATTATTAATTTTATGGTGACATAAATACAACACATAGATTTTCTCAAAAGTAAATGATTGAAAACCTATGTATTAGGATGGGGAAATCAATAACAAATAAAAAAACCGTCACGTTACTAAGATATTTGGAGTCAAAGGTTATCAAAACACTAATTTCCCTCTGATCTCCCAAAATATCTCAGTAACGTGACGTCAAAATTTCAACAATATTTTCGACTTATATTTGGATGTCATGTCGAAATATTTATTCGTGTGCGAAAGATTCCAAAAAAACGTTACGTAGCTTAGATGTTCGTAACCCTTTAGTTAGTTATTATCAAATTCATTTATGTAAGTAAAGTACATAGTCAAACTTAGTAATCTTCGTACAGAATCGTATCAGACACGAATTCAAATTGTATTGAGGTGAGGATCAAAGTTGTTTCGCGAACTTACCCACAGCAATTTACATATTCATAGAACTGGGGCGGTGCTGTCTCGGAAAGGATCAAACATGCAATACAATCATATAGGTACCTACCTATATCAGGTATAATTTTTAAGAGGATTATATACGTTACTGCACTTAAAATGTCTTCAGACGTAAATTACGTAACCAGGGGTAAGTGAGGTGGTTAAGTAAGTCATGGGTGTCCCAAAATGTATGCAAGATTTGAATTAAATAGAAAACACGGTTTTTTCTTCACATTCTAATAAATAAATAAATAAATATTCTGGACCAAATCACACATGGTCATCTGGCCCCAAAGTAGGATTCCCTGTGTTATGGGTTACCAGAGACTGATATACATACTTATATACGTTTAAATACATACATATATAGATATATTTTAACACCCAGACACAGAGCAAACAAATCTGCTCATCACACAAATGCTTGCCCTGGGTGGGGATCGAACCCACAACCCTCGGATCAGTAGTCAAGGGCACTAACCACTGAGCCACCGAGTCAGTCAATATTTTTACTGAATCATAAAGTATACAGATATGTATGAAACATCACACCAGGCAAATGGCCTCCACGGTTTTGTGAACACATGTTCCCTTTTTTTTATAGTTTTCCGTGACCATTCTGCACAAATGCAACTTAATTTCGTAGATACAGTGTTGAATGTCCTCCTTAGATGCACGGGTGGTTGTGGGTTTTTTGACATAGACCTTTGACTTCAAATAAACCTTGACTTTGACTTCTGACCTGCTATACCAAAATGTAGTCAAAGTACCATACTTTCCGAATACATAAACAGTTCTTTAATCTTGAGATTAGATACAATGCTATAAAACAATAACAAAAAGTGCGGCATCTATACTGAAATTACCCTAGATAATAAGCCCTCAAACTTTCATTATTTTTGAAATATTGTACAACAATGAACACACGTTGTTCTGTTGTGTAAAGCTCCATTTTGACTAATCCTAAACTTTCAGCTGACAAATTGATTTTTTTAGGGTTACCAACACTTTAATGGCGGCAAATTTAAATCTTGCGATAATTTTGGCACACTTTTATTCAGGGTGAGTAATTTACTGTACATCTGGATCTGGAAGAGATTGCCTAGCGGCAATAAGATAGGTACCTAAATGTACACCACCTTGTCTTCTTAACATATTCTTAAGATTTAATTGTTAATTAATAAAATGAATAACGCTGAATCTCACATTAGGGCAACCCTGTCTTATGAGAGCCAGATTAAACGATTACTAGACAGAAGAGATCCTTTAATTGCAGATTGCATCAAGTGTAATTATTATGTTAACTTTACAAAACAAGTATATAATTAAGAACGCAAGTTAAAGTTTTTTTTTCGTGGGAAAAGTTGTAGCTTCTATGAAAAAATTTCGTTGTTACAAATTACTACACCGTTTTTACATCCTGTACAGGTAGAGATAGGGTTATCCCGAATTTATACCCAAAAACTAACCCGGGTTTATTTGCACCAAAAACTGGGTTTAACCCGTGTTTTTTTTTTTTTATCCACAATTGATAAGCCCTTGGCATCATCTCACCTGATGATTTTTGAGTTAAACCGGGTTTTTTCCCCAGGTGGGTTGTTAGGGTTTTTATTTACCGCCCATCTCTATATGTAGGAAAATTATAAGTCCTGAGGTGAGGAAATACCGACTCGGGCCGCGGCTCAAGGGAACCCTCACGCTCGAACGTTGTTTATGCTGCATTCAGCAGCCTCCGCGGCGGAACCGAGCGGGAAACGGCATAAAAATGCTAAATTACAACACAGTGTGCCGTAGGAAAGTTACATTTAACTTTAACGTTTTTATTTTACCTACACATCTTGGCACTGACGCGTCCAACTCAACAGACATTCATTAAAAATAAATCTTTACTTATTAAATACTTGACCGCGCTTGACTCTGCCCGCTATATACAATACTATAAAGTCTTTATTCTTTGGTTGAATTAAAAAAATACACGTAAGGTTGTGAGGGAGTGGGAGGGTAGCCAATAACCTCACCAAATATCACCTGGAGGGGTCAAAAAGTAGTCAAATAAATTCTCGCGTGATTTGTGCACAGGCCCTAGTGCAACTGTTCAACAAGCTTGTTGATAATTGAAAATCATGCCGTAAGTGTTGTATTTTAATAATAATTGAATCTCATATTTAGGTCCAATTAAGACGATTTTTTTGTGAACAACATTAATGTGTTCCGGCTTGAAGATAAGATAGCCAGATCCCCATTGCGTTGGGGAATCTTGGTAAGCCCGCTTCCATCTTGGGCATAATCGTCACTTACCATCAGGTGAGATGATGCCAAGGGCTTACCAATTGAGAATTAATAAGCCCAAAAAAAAATTGATCCGACTTTTGAAAACGTTGTGTTTTACATAATTTTGTTTCACAGTATCAAAGTAATCAGTTTTCAATGTAAGATTAATCATCTATCAATCGAACTGTGACAAACTTCTGATGAATTACTTTATTTTTGTGCAGGAATAGCTAGTTCATTCAATCTTGGTAAGACGACATTAATTTAGTATGAATCAGAATCATTGGGCGGTATGAACATAAGGACACGCGCACACTTACGGCAAAGTATATACAGGGTCTTAACAAAGGTATTCACTTATTTTTAACTGAAGCGACACAACTCATACACACAAGCGTACAACTTTCCCCAAGAAACCCATGGTCAATTTGCAAAAAAATTTTGGACTTGCCATGCAAATCGATCAGCTGGCGGGCAAACTTTGTATGAAAGTCCAAAAACTTTTTTGCAAATTGTTCACGAGTTTCTTAGGGAAAGTTCATCAGTTTCATGAGTACAAACTCCAGTTAAAAATAAGTGCATACCTTTGTTAAGACCCTATATATTAGTACTAACGAACTTACGGTGCAACAATAATTGCCTGTTGGCTTTTTGAGGTACAATAATTAGCAAATGGCACTTTTTTAATTATTTTTTTATTAAATCTTAATGTACATGTTTTTGTTTATAGCGCAGAACCGGTCGTCGTGGAAGTCCTTAAGGGAGACCTTTGTCCATATTGATATGTTTTTATATTAGGTAGTAATAATACTTTATTTAGGCATATTATTGTCTGACAATCAACCATTTTTATGAATTATATTAATGAATTATTTTACCAATAGTTCACAAAAAAACTTTTTTTAATCCACAATTGGTTAGACGTATCATTTCACCTGATGGTAAGCGACGATGATCCCGAAATAATGATTTAAAAAATGTATAATCATATGACAGTTTTAGAGCTTCTTTTACTTACCGATAAATTAGATTTTATATCATCATAATCATATCAGCGGAAAGACGTCCACTACTGGACTCACACCGGAAGACGTAGCGTAGGCAGGCTTCCCACACGGTGGACCGAAGACGACGAATGTCGCGGGAACCCGCTGGATGCGGGCAGCGCAGGACCGGTCGTCGTGGGAATCCTTGGGAAGCAATCGTCCACCAGTGGACATCTTTGTTTTATATGTAAATCCACATATACGAGGAAAACTACAAAAATTAAAACGCTTTTTTCTATTAAAACATGTCCTGCCTGACAATGTGAATATTTATTCAAGTGATTCTGGTGTGCTTCTCTCAGATCTAAGATTTTACTACACCATTCTACTCAGTTCTACTCCGTTCTACCCCGCACTACTCTTTTAAACTCAGTTCTACTCTGTGCTGCTCCATTATCCCGTTCTGCAGCCGTACAACTCCGTTTTCCTCCATTCAACTTTATTATATTCTATAGTATCGCCTGTGTTGTATGGGAAGGTGAAATTTTTCGTAATAATATTCATTTATCTCCGTATAATGTTTAAAAATAGTGATCAATAAAATGTATTGATTATGATTAAAATCTACTTTTATCTAAGTTTTTGTCTTTTATTTAAAAAATTAGGTAATTTAGATATGTATAATACATTAAATAGAAATACCTACGTTGAATCAAGAAAAAGGTAGAAATGACGCAACCGCATAAGCTCCGGGACAGAATGAAATATATCTATTTGTTTATTTTGTGTTCTTCCAGTGAATTTGCTGTTTAAATCTTAAATTAGGGAAATAAATATAACAATCTAGTAATGAAATAGACGTAACCGTGAAGTGACAGTGCAAACGTGAAGTGAGAAGTCAATTTTATCGCAAAATTTGTCGCTTCCGTTTTCTGAGGTATTTACGCCATAATTATACTAACTATTATCTATGTGAAATATATTAAGTTAAAATTCAAACTGTTATTAGTGTTATTAACTACCAATTAATAATATTAGGTGTTTAAGTATGAAATTGCCGATTGGATAAAAAAGTTTTAATTATAAAATTAACATTAAGAAAAATACATATCAAAACAAAATTGATAAGTACTTAAAGTAGCCTTAGATTATTAAAAATTAATAGCTGATAAATATGTGCCTGTAAAGTGAATAAAGTAATAAATATGTGTAATGTAAAGATATTTTGAGAGCATAGTGGTTTTGAACCCATAAATACGATTGTTTTCAACTCAATAAATCACAACTTTTAAAGGCGAAAAATACACATTTTTAATTTTATAGCTCTAGAATTATCGCAGCAGTTTCTTCGTTACTAATGTCATACTTGGGAATACCCCGCATAATATTTTGTCACTTTCAGGGAAAATTAAGAAAAGAAACTAGTCTAAAAAGTTGCCCCATCTGACCACTAAGAAAGCGCCTTTGTTCCATTCAATGGTACATAGCTCAGGGGCTTGGATGCCACTAGTTACTAATAAAATACCACAAGTGGTGTCACCATAAGGTCAATAACAAAAAACCATAATTTTTTTATAATGTTGGAGTATCTATGTATTACTGTTCTTATTTTTGTGTTCTGTAATAACGTCCATCACTTGCGAGTAAAAATCCAAGCGTAATCGGTCCGTCACTAAAGGAGCCACTACCCGCAGTCATCGAAGACAAAAACAGTGACGAAAGGTTTAGTCGCCAAATGATGAACTTTTATTCGGTTAATGTATTTGTTATTATATTATAAAATAGTTAAGATTTTATTTTATTATTTGACTAAAATTATTGTCTTGGCATGTATCTAATACATTCTATGTTTTAATTTCACTTGTTTTGATTTGTAAATTATTTTCCTTGACTTTTACTTACTTATAATTTTCTTTGACATTTTTAATTTTTTATCTTTTTTTTTATTTAAGGTAATTCTGTTAGACAATCATATCTCCTGCATTTTTTAAATATTTACTTATTGAAATATGAAATAAATTTATCTTCATAATCATATCTAATTTATTATTATTATATTATTTGTCGTTCTTTTATTTCCTAGACACCTGCCCCAAACCTGTCCAACAAAAACACGGTAAATAATGAAGTAAAGCAGATGGTGATTCACTACAATAAAGGCTGCGTGTGCGCTTGTAACGTGGGGCGATAAATCCTGCTCCCTGTGATTCACGTTACGACTCGAGTCACACCCTTACCGACAAATAAACTAGCTAACAATGTAGGCAGGTACTTGAAGAAAATTGCGACAGAAGAATGAAAAACTTTTGGAACAGCTCAGCTTATCATAATAAAAATACATATTACTTAACTACACCCAACTTTGCGCATTAGTCATCATATCAGTTGAAAGAGACGTCAACTGCTGATAAACGCCTCCCACAAGGATTTCCACAACGACCAGTCCTGCGCTGCCCTCATCCAGCGGTTTCTCGCGACTTTCACAAGGCTATCCATTACTCCACCGAGTGGGAGGCCTGCCTGCGCTATGTGTCCGGTGCGCAGTCCCCACTCAAGAACTTTACTAACCCTACCGCCATCTGTTCTAAGAGATACTTTACTTGAGTTTAGCGATTCTGAAGGCTATATCGGTTACTTTGGTTTTTCTACAGATCTCCATTTCTGATTCGATCATGTAGGGAATCTCCAAGTATAAAGAACAAAAAATTATTTATTTTCTCAGTAAACGCCACTCTCTGTGTAAATAATTAGCGAGAAATAACTTGAACATCGCTTTGCGTAGTAAAATAAATTACAAATTCCACAATTTCGCTTAGTGTACTTTTCTCTACATAGAACGTATAAAATGTACTTATTTATCGTTCATGCTGTAAAATTGGTTGGACATACCCTCTTACTCAGACCATTTGTACCTATAGTACTATTTATAGACTTACTCACTTTCGGAGTGACTGTTACCCTCATTCATCATATCAGCCGAAGGACGTCCACTGCTGGACAAAGGTCCCCCAACGATTTCAACGATGACTGGTTTTGCGATGCCCGCATCCAGTGGCTACAGTGACTATTACCCTCATTAATGCTTGTATAACGCTATTATAGCTCAATTAACCAGTGATTCGGATGCTCAGTGTTGTATAATTTGGGCCCAAATTACATTCATATCAGCTGAATAAGCGCTACTTTCGGTAACCTGTCTTTCACAAACTGTAGATATTATAGGAACAGGAACGAATCTGTCAGGTACGGAGCAAGTTCAAAATGGTTGTTTGTTTAGGTTTTTGTACAAAGTTAGATGAAATTGACTTATCCAAATTGATGGTGACGATGTGTATATGATCAATTTCACAGTGCTAGGTAAAATGATGTATATTTTGGAGGGTTTATTCTCATGAAAGAGAACGATTTTTGTTTCACAACCTTACTGAAATCGCGAAATTTGGCCTTCCTATAAAAACTTGACTAACACAAAAGCAGATTCTGTGAGCCTTATAAGCTCGCTGTATGACAAAACAGCAAGCTTATGCAGTTCAAGTTTCCACGGAACACTGTGATTCTGCTTTTTTGTTAGTTGGTCAAGTTTTAATGGCAAGGCCAAATTTCTGCGATTTCAGTAAACTAATAAATTAAAATTTGTTCAGTTTTATAAGTAGAAGCCCCTCCAAAAACTACTATATTTTACCTAATACTGGTTACACATCGTCACCATCACAGATAAGAAAAAAATGGTGCCGCTCATTCATCGATTTCATTAGTCAATTTCGTCCAATTTTATTTGATAGCCTAAACAGACAACCATTTTTCACTTGATCAGTACCTAACAGATTCATTCCTGTCCCTTTAATATCTACAGTTTTTAAATGGAAGGTTACCAAAACTAGCTCATGATATGAACAACAAATTTTTTTAGAAGCATGTTAGGGATAAAGAGAAGGGACAGAGTAAGGAACATAGACATTAAAACAAAACTGACAGACATTCTAACTCGGATAGACAAGCAAAAATGGAGATGGACTGGCCACATGTTACGTCACCCGCTCGACAAATGGAGCAAGCAGGTTACCGTTTGGCATCCAAGAGATGGCAAAAGAAACAGGGGTCGTCAAGTCAAGAGATGGGAAGATGACTTGAAGCAGACAGTAAGTCCACTCTGGTCGAGAGTGACCAGAGATAGGGTCCACTGGAAGGAGTTGGAGGAGGCCTATGCCAAAAGGCACACCGAACTTAGGGATCTTCTATAACTCTTAATCAAACCAGTTGCTGTTTAAATTGATATTACCCCTACCACCACCACTACACTACCACTACACTACCAATACACTACCATTACGCCTACCACCACTACTACCACTACCACTACACTACTACTGCCACTACCACTACCACTACCTAAACCAATACACTACCACTACCACTACCCGTAACACTACCACTACCATTACGACTACCACTACACTACACTACACTACTTTTTGTAGATAATGCAGGAATTTTTAGGTCATTTTTTACACCTTGGGTTACATTATTTGAGTTTTAGTAAGGATCCCAAATTTTTTGAAAATATAATAAGCCTATAGCAATCGCGGATAGTGTAGCTTCCCAACGGTGAAAGAATTTTTCAATTCGGTCCAGTAAACTACAGTACTGAGCCTATTCAAAACAAACAAACAATCAAATGTATCCTCTTTATAATATTGGTATAGATTATTATGAACAAATCTTACCGAGCAAAAACTTCCCTTTAAAAAAATCATATTTTCCTACCTACTACTCAATCAAACTTTCAAAGTTACAGCGTATATACAACTCATGGAAAGTCCAAAGTCTTAATTATTGTAGTAATCATAGTTATTAATGATTCATCATAGTTATGAAGAATACAAAAATCCTGTACCTTCCTTCGAAACTAAAAGGGCGTTTCCAAAAGTTATTCTCGCATTATCCCTTGTGGACGCGGAAAAATTGAACGCCAAAATATATGATTGATGAACGTTCGGGCTGGCAAGGGGACGGCCCCAGACAAAGCCACGTCACTTTTTGCCAACTTTTTGCGGCATAAACATCAGATGCCAGAACAATGGGGGATTAAAGCTAAATAAACGATGGAACGTCGTTATCTGGTCGGTGGCGAGAACTTTTTGCCCGCACTTGAATCATTATTCACAGAATCCTGAAGTAAGTTGTTATTCTGAGAAAATTGCCTGAGCATTTTAGTTTGATACTTTAAAACCTTTCCTACCAGATATTATTTGTTTTCACTCCTTAACTAGCAGTCCCGGCGAACTTCGTACCACCTTACATTACACTACACTACCCTACCCTGCCCTACCTTACCCTATCCTACCCTGCACTACACTACACTACACACACTACACTACACTACAATACCCTACACTACCCCACCCTACATAAGAACCTTCTCCTGACAATAACGAACTCAACAAAAAAATAATTAGCGAAATCGGTTCAGCCGTTCTCGAGTTTTGCGCTTAGCAACAAATTTAGCGATTCATTTTTATTTATCGAGATCTCACAGCAAACAATTTTGAATTATGTGATCTGTGTTTTCTCTTTAAATATTACTGGCCATGTTTTTAGTAGCACTTCTAAAGAATATTATTACTAAGTACTTAACTAAAGAATAAAATAGGTTATATCTTTATTATTATTAAGTACGTAATATGTTTGGCATTGGTATTAGACCTACCTAATTACGCAAAAAGTGTGAATCCGTTGTTTGAAAAGAAAGTAAATACGTTCATAAAATCAAACTTCTATTGTACAGCCACGTTATGCATACTTTCTCGCGTATCTTCATTGTTTGGTAACTGTACAGAAATCTTCATCACCTTGTAGCAAGCAAAACAGGTGTACATACAAGTAGTAGTAGTATATCAGCTCATATACGTCCCCACCAAGGGGCTCGAGCCTACCCTGAATCAGGGCGATTAGGCCTTAGTCGACCACGCGGGCCCAGTGCGGGTTGGTCGACTTCACACACAACCTTCGAGTTTCTTCGCAGGCGTGTGCAGGTTTCCTCACGATGTTTTTCCTTCACCGTTAAAGCAATCGGTAAGTATGTACATAAGTTTTTTTGAAAAACTCATTGGTACATTGGCCGTCCAGATTTGAACCCGGTACCTCTGGTTAGATGGACCGAGTCGTTACCGGTTGAGCCACCGACGCTTATTATTACAAGACTTGATGCGAAATATGTATATACTAATAATCTGCGGTTGGTATATGGGATGCACCTATATTATTTCTATTTTAATGGAGAACTACTTACTTATTTAAGTGTAATATTTCATTGACCTACGCAAATCAAATATTATCAGAAAGTTGTAAAGTGATATTTCTAGTTAACATCATAATTGATGATGCCTGCTCCTGGGAACATCTTATTTAAAAAGTATGCACAAAAATAAACAGGTTTCCATATTATGCACTGTGGCGTCTAGAAAGGGTAGTTAACCACAATGCAGCCATGCAGACATACCATAGTTATGTTGTGTCGGTACTTCGATATGGTATTATTATTTATTTCGGGAAACTCTGTGCATACAAACCGAACCTTTATATCGCAGAAACAGTGTATACGTGCAATGTGTAAAGTACCGCCAATGACTCCGTGTAAGCCTCTGTTTTAGAAACTTAACCTACTTACACTGCTTTCACTCTTTGTACACGAAATTTGTAAATTTGGCAAAGGAAATACCTATGTTTTTAAGAGGTGGGATGAAAATCCTCAATACTATAGAAGGTACCCTGGCAACCTGCTGCTGCTCACAGCTAGGACAGAGTTGTATATGAGGAATTGTTAACCTATGGCAATAAGGATATACAATAAATTACCTACAACGCTAAAATATTTGCTTACAAACAAATTCAAGACACAATTATGTATATGGCTTGTTGAGGAGGCTTCTTAATCTGTAAATGAATATTAAAATTTTAAAATAACATGTAATTAACTATGAATGAAAAATGGCGCTATTTCGTTTAATTACTGACTTTATATAAAATTATCTCATCCTCTAGTTAAATTTACAAACAAATTGACAAATATGGTTATGATTGGACATCTACAAATATTTAGTTATTTTAGTTAGTTTTATGTTTTTAAAAATAATTGTAATAAACATGATTTTGCATGCTTGTCTTAGGCTACACATGAGAAACTCTATTACAATATAAACATCTTGTTCTTACCATGTTCAAAGCAAAATAAGGGTGTACCAATTGTGAAAAAAAAAAAAAATTACTGAAATCGTCAGAGTAAATTTTTGAGAATAAATAACAAAGATCCTAAGGTTTATATGCAAAGTATTCCAATTTTTTTTTCGGAATCATGAATGATTTAGTGTAGTAGCCCGTATAAAGTTTTATCAACACACAAAGTTTCATTAAAATCGTTAGAGCCATCTTATCTTGATTTATAAGAATAAAAAGTATCAACATATGTGATTTTTGGTGACAATCCTAAAAAGTCAAGAATATAAAAAAAAAATACAAAAATGGCTGGACATATCAATATAACATTGCCCTAACCCAAATCGTTCCAAATACTTTTAGTAGTTTAAGCTTTAGAACCCCGGACGGACGGACACACACACACACATATTTATTTTGTTTAGTCGCTGTTTAAGACAATCAATGTCAATCAAAATCACAACTTAGATTGTTTTGGCATGACGATACCTTCCTCACTCCTTCGCCACTTGCTACCACTTGCTCCTCATTCGCTCGAAAGTAAAAAAAAAACACTAAGAGTCCTTATTTCGAAACGGCGACATTCCCCAAAGTTCCCGATTGAAAGAACTCAAACGATACCGCCTTTCCTTTGAGCCGCTACTCTTTGATCTCACCGTCCACGCCTGCCTGCCGACGCCGCGCCGATTGCCTCTCACCTTTGACCAACCTCCTTTATGACACTTTGACTTTGTCGCCAAGAGGCGTGAATGTATTCTCTCTCACTGAAACGTACGTAAATAAAAGCCACCTTTGATTTGTATTTTTTTTGCTAGAAATCTGATTTGTATTCGCATTTTTGTATTTCACGCAGTTATAATCGTGTTTGCCACAGTAATTTTATAATGGACTTGGGAATTCCAAGAACTTCAGGGAGAGCGGTCTTGCAGCTAAGAACCGCTACGTCAGGGCTACGTTGCTACGAGGCGCTACACTGCGGTATGGTAGTCTCGCAGCGAGTAGGGCTGACAACTTGCAGAGGCTAGGAACCAAAACCAGTTCTTTTTAAACAAAAAAAGACGTGTGGCACTCGGGGACTGCCGCGGTAAAGCTATAGCATAGCATTTATTATCAACTTATGCAATTATAATTATTTATTTATTTTTTATTTATGCAGTATTTACCAGTACCATATAGTCCTTGGGGCGCGGGATGTTTATGTAATAAATTAACACTAAGAAAGTTCATCATCATCATCCGCCATCATCAATCGCCATCATCAATCGTCATTATCAATCGTCATCATCAATCGCCATCATCAATCGCCATCATCAATCGCCATCGCCATCATCATCATGATGGATAGATAGATGGCAGTGTAAGTTTTTTAGAACTCAATATTTTTTTTGGGGTGTCAGGTTTTATTTTCGTTACGAAGTTTCTTGATTCGGTCCCATCAAAGCCCGCGATAAAAGCTATACAATAGCTTAATTTTTTTATTTTTTTAATCTTATCAGCTCATATACGTCCCCACCGAGGGGTTCAAGCCTACCCTAAATTAGGGCGATCGGGCCTTAGTCGACCACGCGGGCCCAGTGCGGGTTGGTGGACTTCACACACAACCTTCGAGTTTTTTTGCAGGCGTCTGCAGTTTTCCTCACGATGTTTTCCTTCACCGTAAGAGCATCGGATAAACGTACATATGAAACCGAGATTGGAAAACACATTGGTACGTGGCAGGATTCGAACCACGGCCTCCCGGACAGGAGGTAGCGGCCGTAACCGTTACGCCACAGACGCTCTCAAGTCTCGACGCGCTCAGTTTTTTTAAGTAAACCTTCTTTTTTAACCCCCGACACAAAAAGAGGGGTTTTAAAAGTTTAACGTGTGTATCTTTGTATCTGTTGATCTGTGTGTCTGTCTGCGCCATCATAGTTCCTAAACGAATGAACCGATTTGATGCGAATTTTTTATAATACTTACAAAAGGTAGCAAAAGGGTGACGAACCCACATATTGGCGCTTTCCATACCCGCTTGGCTACCACCACCTATAACCAAATGTAACATAAAAGGAGAGTCAGTGTTCACCTAATAGCACTAGCTATCTCGCCACACCCACTGGAATGCAGCATGCAGCAGGAGCATCCTTGAGAATCAAGATGGAAGGCTTCGTAAACCTCATAGCACTAGCTATCTCGCCACACCCACTGGAATGCAGCATGCAGCAGAAGCATCCTTGAGAATCAAGATGGAAGGCTTCGTAAACCTAATAGCACTAGCTATCTCGCCACACCCACTGGAATGCAGCATGCAGCAGGAGCATCCTTGAGAATCAAGATGGAAGGCTTCGTAAACCTAATAGCACTAGCTATCTCGCCACACCCACTGGAATGCAGCATGCAGCAGGAGCATCCTTGAGAATCAAGATGGAAGGCTTCGTAAACCTAATAGCACTAGCTATCTCGCCACACCCACTGGAATGCAGCATGCAGCAGTAAGTTTCTTCCCAGTCTTTTTTTAATCACTATTGGTAAGCCTTTGGCATCATCTCACATGATGGTAAGTGACGATAATGTCGAAGATGGGAGCAGATTTACCAAGATTCCCCAACGCAATATGGATTTGTCTATCTTCAAGCCAGAACTCATCAATTCTGTAAACATTTATGTTTGGCGCCACTACTTAGATAAAATGTTGGTAGCTAGCCAGGCGGGCTTAGAAAATGCCATTCCACCAACCAAACCGAGTGTGACAAAGTTAGACTCTGCCGGGAATCAAACCCGCTGCCTCCTGATGTGAAGCTGATGAGCTTAACAATCAAGCCACGGAGGCGATTATAAGTCGGTCAGTCGGACCTTACATAACAAGATTTAACCACTTGTAAACGAATTAAAAATAATAAATTTTTAGAAATAATCATTTCATTTTCAGTTTTATTTAAGAAGCCTTACAGAAAAACTCGTTTCCTATACAGATTAAAGATTTCTATTTCTTGAAAACGTATAAGCAAATTCTAAACTTTTTACATAAACAAGTAACGGAGTACATTGACTACTTTTTCAAAAGAAAATTGTTTTCAATAAATTAATAATTTTAAAGAATTCATTTAAATTGATAATTTTATGGATTTCATAGTAATTTTTAAAATAAATTTTTAAAATAAATTTTTTGAATAAAGAATTTCAAAAACCTAATAAATACACTGCGTATAATTTTCTGTCTTGCCTGTGTGTGTTTTCATTAGAATAGACCCATCCATTTTAAATGTATACAGTTTTTTTTTTATGGGAAACGAGTTTCGGGGAGGCGTCTTTAAATTACAACACCGAATGTAAAACGATGCGTCACAGATCGATCGTAGAAAATAAAATATTTTAATTGGGTAGGGGCTAGGGGGGGCGTGGCTCCGATTAGCATTTAAGGCAACTTAGCTGCCAAGGCTACAGGGGTCGTTAGTGGGTAGTGTGGTCTTTTTATTTATATATACCTTATGTATATAATGGGTATGCATGCATATAGGCGCGGGGCCGTGAGTCCCACATAACCAATACAGCCGGCTGTATACGTTAAATGTATGCGTAAAAGCATTTTCCTCCTTCCCTCCTCCGCAGTCCGAGGGCAAAAAAAAATATAGCTATAAACGTAAACCGTAGGAAATCTTAGACCGGTACTTTGGGAACCGGTTTCTGGCATCAACACCGGCGTGTGGCATGAGGCGTGCGGTTGGCGGTAACTTTAACAGCGCTAAGAGGCTGCGGTCTCCGCCGTTTGAGTTGACACTTTGCCATCCATTGCATTTAGTCTGCATCTCCAGGGATGCTCTGGAAATTCTGATAGATAACGAGCTGCTTGTGGAGCTATTTGGTAAGAAGAATTCGCTTCTTAACTCGGATTGATTTTGATGAGTCTGGTTAGCACAGTTTTCCTTAACAACGTCTGAGTCCAGGCTTAAAAATTTAACTGAATTGTCGACGTTTCTACTGGTTTCGGCGTTACGTAAAAAACGATGGCATACGTTTATGGTTCTAAACAGAGATTCTGGTTCTAAATAAAATTGGTGCTCATCTCTAGACAAAAAGTTGAAATATAACATGAAAAGAAAGACTGCGGTATAATATTGGCTATAATGTCGTTCTCAGTTTTCAAATAAGGCTAGATTTATGTGTCGTGAAATTACTATTCGGTCATTTTTCTATAAATTTATTATGCACCTTACGAAGGGCTTCAATCTATTTACCCGTCTGCGTCAGAAAAAGGGTTATGTTTTTAGAGTATAAGTATGTCTTTATTATTTACTCGACCAACAAAGGATCACAATAGTGTTAGTAACTTATTCTAGGACTTAGACTAGTGTTAGTAATATACATACAACTTTATGTATATATGTATGTATGTATATTTCTTTAGTTAGTTAGTTAGTTAGGGGCGGGCTGGTTTCCGCAACCAGGCGACCACTGCGCCCATTTTGCGTGTTTGGCCGGCATCACTGCCAGCCCAGCTCCTCCAAGAAGCCCAGTAGCCCCCGTAGGTTGCTGACGACTTCCTGAAGCGACCTCGGCTCACCGAGGTGCACGACCCTGTAATGTGCTAGCTCCTTGCAATCCAGGTATATTTATTTCTTTGTCATGCTCTGCAGCCTAAACGGCTTTATTGATTTTGGAGTGCCAGGTGTTGATAGATTTGTCTTGATCCCGCGATTGGCATAGGATATACTTTAAACCGACTGGCCATGTTAAAGGGTTAAGTTTTTATGCAGTCAGATTTTTATTTTTTAATTAATTCGTGTAGTTATTATGTTATATAACATTGCTTAGACTAGCGACATGTATCAATTTTATTTACAACCATAAACGTTTGCTATCGTTTTTTTTTACGTAACGCTGGACCTAGTTTTAGGGGGGTACGATCAAATTAATATAAAAAATAATTTATTTTATATAGGTGCTTACACACACTTTTAAATAGTCAAAAAAACTTATTTTTTATTACAAATAATATCATAATTCAGATTACAGTCTCAGGTAATAGTATTTGTTATAGAATCAACATATATATCTTTGTCATTGACATAATCTATTATTTTATAATATCCTCTAGAGCACAAGCTTTTTTTGACATGAGTCTTGAATTTATTCTCTGGCAAACTAGTTACATTTTCTGGAATTTTATTGTAGAATCTTATACACTGACCCACAAATGACTTTTTATCCTTACTCAGCCTCGAAAAAGCTATATCTAATTTATTTATATTTCTTAAATTCAAATTATGCCTGTCACTGTTTTTAGGAAATAAATGCAAATTCTTACCAACGTACATGATGTTTTCATATATAAATTTACTAGCAACAGTTAAAATATTAATTTTTTTGAACTAATTCTGTAAAGACTCACGTGATCGCATCTGATAGATTGCGCGGATAGCTCTTTTCTGAACGATGAAAATAGTTTATATATCAGCCGCATGGCCCCCAAAATGCCATAAGAGATTATACTATGGAAGCACAGACTTATGGAAGTAACTAAAATACACTCGTCTCGCAGTACCCACATCCGTTAACTGTCTTATTTTCTTAACGGCATAAGCAGCTGATATCATTGCACTATTATTGACCTTTTTTACATGTGGCAAACAAAATTTTATACATTTTGTTTCCTTAGGATTTAATTATAAGTTGTTCACAGTGAACTTTGAAAGAGTGTTGTTTACTTCGTCAATTTAGTTTTCTTTCCTATAGACTTTAAAAATAAGAGAAGTAACTATCATCCTTATTTAAAAAAAACCAGTGTAAAATGCATAAAAGAACATCAACGTTTTATTTTTCTATTCTCATATATTGTACCCGCTAACCTCACAGTGGTCGTAACAGTGACAGAACCAACAGATAACTCTGTGTAAATGCATTCTCGCAACGCTTTTCCGTTCCTTAGCGGAAATGTAGGGAGATAATTTAAATAGTGCGGTCACGTTCGCACGAGCCTGGGTTTGTCCGAGATAGCTGCGCAAGCGACGACGACAGTGCAGCAGCGGCTTGAGCGGTACGGCTTTCTGTCCCGCAAATATCTATTTAGCTTGCCAAGGAAAAAGTTGTTGGACTTGGGAGGAGTATTATCGTAAGATTCGTGAAAACCTTGCAGTCTAGTTGGATTTCTAGGGACCGTTTGTGTCACGTAAACTTTGTTACAATAGGAATAAGTATTTTTACTTATAATTACCATTGTATTATGCATATTAGGTATGATTCTGATTGGGTTGGAAAGCCAACCATGGTTGAGGCCGAGATAACGCTAGAATCAGAATCAAAATCAGAATCGGAATCAGAGTTTTTATTGTTGATGTACAGAGAATACGTATCCTGTTCAGAAAAATATTTAAAAATTAAAATAGTATGATTTTATTTATTAAAAAGACATCCAGCGCGACCTTCACCAAGTAGTCGGTCCATCATGTGGTGGGCCTGCCTACGCTACGTCTTCCGGTGCGCGGTCGCCACTCGTATACTTTACTGCCCCAATGGCTATGTGCCCCGCCCACACCCACTTAAGTTTAGCGATTCTGTGAACTATGTCGGTAACCTTGGTTCTCCTATGGATCACCTCATTTCTGATGCAATCGCGTACAGAAACTCCGCAGCGCAAGATGGGGTAGCGCAGGACCGATCGTCGTGGAAATCCAGGGGAGGTCTTTGTCTAGCAGTGGTCGTCTATAGTTATAATATGTACACTGTCCCATCAATTCAGGCGCGTTACAGACCTTTTGAAATTCAAAACCAGCTTTAAAGATCACACTCCCGAAAACTTAAACACGTCATTTTACACGTCAAATTTTCCCAAGGAACTCAAAAGTTGAACTCTCCATACTAAGTTGGCTGATGGGCTTAATGATTTTTAAGAAAATTCGAAATTTCTTTTGTTTCCTGGGCTTTTGTTTAAATTACAGTGACCGGAGGTGGTCTTTTCCATCTTTTATGGAGAAATAATAATGGCTTAACTTAACATCACTTATTTACCCGCAGACTTTATACCGGGATAATGGATGTTACTTTTGTGAAATTTCCTTCAACTTTTTAACGCGAGTTATAGCGCCTTAATCGATTTAACATGCGGCTTCGCTGACTCTTTCCGCTTCATCGACTTTTATATTACTTCGTCGTTTTTAAAATTATCCTCGCTTGATTAAAGTGAAGTAAGAATTTTTTTTGTCTAATTTTATGATAAGTTGGTTTGTACAACAACAGTGATTAATTAATTAAGGCGAGGCATTGATAAGAACAGTTGTCTCTGTCTTTTTCTTTACGTGTAAAGAGTGAAGAAAATAACCACACTTTTATACTTTATCAGTGTTTTGTCGTTTTAATTAAAAACTACCATTAATTTAATTAAATCCAACTTGCATATTGAAGTGTATGCTAAGACTAATCTACTAAGAAAGTTAAGAGGTTTCAAGCGGTCTGGTTTGCCTGTAAAATGCAAATCTCTGTTTTAAAAGAGGTTTCTTTGATACACTTTTTTCTGTTATAAAAATTGACGAATCGTGTTTTAACAACTGACAAAATAAAGTCATTGAAATAAAGAATCAGGTTACATAATATCACTTTCATATGTTGTGTAATTGCTGAGAAAAATCGAGATCCCTGTGCTACCAAAGTTTCCAATGCGTCGCTTTAATTAAGCTGTGATAAAATTGAACGGATTCGACTGTTTTGCCTTTATAAGGTTGCCTTAACGCATCCATTCGACTATTTCGCCGATTCTTGTGACGAATCCAATTGGAAGCGTTTAGATTCAGGGCGCTGATCTTTCTTTTAGTTCATATCCTTACAAAAAAGGAAATTGGAATTCTAATTAGTATGACTTAAAAATCTGCTGTTCCTTTTACAAGCTTTTTTTTAACTTGCAATGTATGTTTGTTTGTTCGGGTGGAATCTTGCAACTCAATTTTGAAGCAGATATCTTCAACCGATTGAGCTAAAATTTTGCATACACATTTAGTTTGGGTGACAATTAATGGTTAGCTAAGTGGTCTTTCTAAATCCAATATCCCCTATCTATCCAAAGATAGTGGACCAGTTTTTTTTTATGCAGCCCTATGATATGGGTATCAAATGAAAGCATTTGCTGAGAGGAATACAAAATAATTAAGTCTTTTTAAATAAAAGCTTGTACCTAAAAGTTTAAAGGTTTTTTGAAATGAACTTATTCCTTTGAAATGTCTGGATAATTTTCAATTCAGAAATAACGCAAATTTGAAGAATAGTGATGAATATTAAAGCAGGGTTAGTTAAATAAAACACATTACGTTGGGTTGAATATTGCAGTAACTGGGCGGCCTGGACGCGGGTCGCTCGACCCTCGCCCAGCCCGGCCCACAATACGAGGATCCTGAATGAATAAAATTAAAAATATATGATATAAAAGCGCAAAAAATTTCGTCGATAAGGGTCGACCTCAAAACGGGTTTAGGGGAAACACATAATGTGGATGCGTAGATACAAAAGGATCATGCTCCATAAACCCGAGAGGATGCTGTAACAAATCAAAGAGGGATTCTGTGGGAACAATATAGCCAATGATGAAAATACCTACCCAAACGTAATTAATCCATGACCATGATCAAATTTACCACCGACGCGGCACCGTTATGGATACTATACAGGATGTTGCTAAAAAGTTTTTTAGGGTTTCGTACAGCAAAAGGACTATAGGGCCACTTCGTTGTCCGTCTGTCTGTCTGTCAAGACAGAATTTCTAAGGAACGCGTAAAGGTATGAAGTTGAAATTAATATCAAATACAGTCATTTGACGCTGTGAAAAAAAATAAAGCTTTTAACTCTAAGCGATAATTTATTGTAAATTAAATATAATCTAAAAACCACGTAATATGTGCCTTAAAAAGAATAAAATAACCCTCTAGGGGTATTGATGACTCAAGAACAATACACACACCACCACCTTTATAATAAATAGATAGGATTAATTTTAAATTAGGATTAATTTTTAATATTTATCCTTTTAGCGGCAACATTAATACACATTCTGTGAAAATTTCAAAATTAACCACACATACATGATTGCAGGTGAATTCGAAAAACGTGGAGCGTATTTTTCTACTAAGATATACGAGTAAGCTTTCATGCTCATTCATCTTTTAGTTTCATGCGCCTTTCATGCTTATTCATTAAGTTTCATGCGCCCCACGTTTTTAATGTATGTGGTGGTTAATTTTGAAATTTTCATAATGTTTATTTTTGTTGCCGCTAAAAAGATAAATATTAAAAATTTCAAAAAGTGAAAACTTAGGTGGGTCATCATATAAAAATCGTGTTTAATTAGTTCTATTGTAAAAACGGTAATACTTACATATAAGAGTGAAACTTAGTGTGGTTAAAGTACTAATCCTGAAGTAAAACAACAAATAATAAAACTGACTAAATGTAAGTCGTACTCCCGCTAAGTGGTCCGAATTGAATGAAAAATATATATTTATGTCGCTCGTTGATCTCTTTTGTTTGTAATGTGAATAGGTGTCATTGTTATTGTTATGTGGAGAGGTCTAGCAGTACGGAACCCTTGGAGCGCGGGCCAGACTCGCACTTGAACAGTTTTTATCGGTCATGAACAAACAGCTTTAAATTTTTATTTATATAGATTGAGTACGTTTGACTGAGTCTCACCAGATGAATAGTGACACTGCAGTCAAGGATGGTACACGCATACTCAATAATGCCTATTCACTCTTGTCTTAAAGATCCCCAAATTGTATAAATCGGGAAACACTGACGCAACCAAGGAGTTCCACGTCATCGCTGTCTGCTTAATAAATGAGGAATCGTAACGCTTCGTACAGATAGGCGTAATGACAACAACGGAGGGGTTAAAACCGTCTCTGCATCTGGTTTACCTAAGGCTTAGGTGTAATGGAGCTGGGGGAATTAGGTCGTGTAAATCTTGTCACACTATCCAAAATTAATTTGATAAAATACTGATAAACAGGCGACTTTCTGGTGATGTTCAAGACTTTAGGGCTTGTTTATATCTAGCTGTTTGTTGTCAATGAGTCCATCGGCTGATAGTATCTAAGGCATCCGCTTGTAACGCGTTGATCCATCCCATAAGTGTGAACAGTTTACAGTTATACTCCACACATGATCGGACTAGTGCTTGATATAAAGAAGAAAACATTCCAGGTATCATCATATCAGACGGAGGACGTCCACTGCTGGACAAAGGATGGATTGATTAATTTTAATTCCCCCATGGATTTCAACGACGACCAGTCCTGCGCTCTCCGCATCCAGCGGACGGTCTTAGCTAGCTTCATTTAATTCAACTTATGTTGTTGTAGAAAATTACAAGTCAAATGTTATCTATACTTATAAAATCGTTTGTCCTGACAACGCACAGCTCAAACCGCTGGACGGATCGGGCTCAAATTATACAAATAACAATTACGACGTGGATGCCTACGTCTTACACAAGAAATTATTTTTGGAAATTCCAACGGGAATAACAAAAAAAACCGGCCAAGTATAAGTCGGACTCGCGCAAAGTAGGGTTCCATAGACTTTTTAAACAATAAATGTATGTTTTAAAAACAAAATTATATATTAAGTCTTTACCTATGAAATTGCCAATTGTATAAAAAAGTTTAGGGGAAGGTGGGACACCCTCATACAGTTTTTATATATTGTCTTATAGAGTTTTCTCTGGTATCAATATCTGTATCGATTCATCAAAAACTAATAGTTTTACTATCTGACTTTTTATCAAAAATATGTATTTTGTGTAAATACACTTGTGCGGCATTCTGTAAAGTTTACAAAAAAAATCAAAAATGTATGAATGTACCCCACATGCGGGGCACTTTCATACGAGCTATGGGGCAGATTCATACATGCGAAAAAATACACAAATTTAGCGTAAAATATTTATTTTTTTATCACAATCAAGATATTAAAATACAACGTTTTCGAAAACAAAAGCAATATACACAAATAATAAAAGTAAGTTGTTTAATTCTTATTTAGTAGTAGTATCAAGAATCAACAATTTAAATAAAATATCACAATCAACAAGAGAAATCTTAAATGTTCATCACTAATTAACTCAAAAAGTAAAGTGAGTTATGTTAATATTTTTAACTTTTTAATATACACATAATACTAAGTAATAACCAAATAATACTAAGTAAAAAAGAAAATAACATAAATGCTGATCGTTTTTTTATGGCACTGAAGGAACTTAGTTTTTACAGTCACAGTCTTTCTGATCAGCCTTATGAGTATTTAAATATCTAAATCCTATTGCCTAATTCTTATTTAGTAGTAGTATCAAGAATCAACAATTTAAATAAAATATCACAATCAACATGAGAAATCTTAAATGTTCATCACTAATTAACTCAAAAAGTAAATGTCTTATATTTACAATAATTATATTAATGGACGTTATAAAAAGAAAGATCTCTGTTAAAACTTAAAATTGGATTTATTTCTTTTTAGTTTACTTGATTTATCACAATCTTCATTTAATAAACTCAATGCTCTCTTTATTTCTCTTGCTTTACTTTTCCGTTCTTTTCAACCGACTTCAAAAAGGAGGAGGTTCTCAATTCGACTGTATGTTTTTTTTATGTTTGTTACGCGATATCTCCGCCGATTGTGAACCGATTTTCAAAATTCTTTTTTTATTCGAAAGAGTATACTCCTGAGGGGGTTCCATTGTCACCAAGTCAGGATCTGATGATGGAATTCTAGGGAAATCGAGGGCAACCCTCGAATTTTATAGGCACGTTTTACGTGTTTCATATATTTTCTAAAATTATTAAAGTATTTGCGTCTGGTAGTCATCATCTCATGTTGATGAGCTGATGAAGGAAGGTATCAATCTTAAACGGTTAGGAGTTGGAGGATTATTCTTCAAATATTTTACGTAGATACTTAGGTACGTTTAAACCCATAGTTGTATTCTTTCAGGTTATTTAGATGAGCTGATGATGCAAGATTCATGCTGTTCAGATGATGATGGAAACTACAAGAATCTGTATATGTTAATGAAACACATGCATTATGATTTAATGGTTCCTATTGCCGAGTGGGTGATTAGGTTTAACGTTGTTTGATAGATAGCAATCACTAAAAATAAAGAAAATAAAAATAAAAGTTTAAAAAACTAAAAACCGACTTCAAAATTAAATCCACTCAAAAGTATGAAATAATATTATTATACTTAGATACACGACATAAACCAACAATAACGAAATCAAAGGTGGGTGCGAATATTAAATTAGGGGCCTAAAATATTTTTTTGAGGTCGGTACCAGTACACAGTTACTCACATTTTACTTATGGCATTGCGAACACCGACCTCAAAAAAAATTTTAGGCCCCTAATTTAATATTCGCATCCACCTTTGATTTCGTTATTGTTGGTTCGTGTATCTAAGTATAATAATATTATTTCATACTTTTGAGTGGATTTCATTTTGAAGTCGGTTTTTAGTTTTTTAAACTTTTATTTTTCTAATCTCTTCATCTTTTTAATTTTTCTAATATTTCAATTCTAGTCTTCTCAGGCGTGTAAATATAAATTCTTGATTTTCCAAGTGATCGACCTTTTTTTTGTTCGTGCGCGTCTTTGAACTTTAGGGAAAGGTTTTTTCATGTCTGGCGTCTTCAATACTTTGGAAGTAGATGGTGCAGGGTTATCAAAATCTATCACTTTTGACGCAAGATGTTGTGAAAGCAGTAAAGGCGAGACATTTCTGGACAAAGTCGGTGGTTTTCGAGCAAGAACATCGCCAAGTTCAGCACTAACTGTAGCAAGTTCATCACCAGCTATTCCAAGCTACTCACCACCAATGCTTTCATTAGGATTTATTACAGGATTTTAATGATACACCTGAACCGGCGCAAAGTCACCATCATTGAAAATCAACTTATTAAAAGGCCATATTCCGGATTTTCATAAGCACTGGTGATATTCCAAAACTTCATCGATTGCTTTTGACATTGCCTGTTTTTCCACCTCTCCACTCCTAATTACCTTTTTTTTGTTATTTCTGACAATATTTTTTCTGTAAAACTAAATTATAATATCACTGCAATTCTAAATACTAAAATAAAAAAGTGGGGCACATTCATACAGTATGAATATACTCCGCTTACTGCTGTATACACCATCACAAGAAAATGAAATAAAAATATTTCTAAAAAATAAACAGCCATATATATCAATATTCACGTGTCAATTCACAAACTTGACCCTTCTTTTAAATAAAATAGTACTGAATAATGTAGAAAACAGCTTTTATTAATGAAAAGATGTGCAAAGTAAGGTTATAAAATTACTTTCGCATGGCCGAATCACTTCCCGCGCCACCTCTTCGCGCATTTCACATCGACTGCTGTCAAACTCCGTGAGCCAACACACACATAAATAAGCTACGCATATATATACAAGTCGTTTAATTGATGTGCGCTTAGGCAACAGATATCTCCAGTGTATGAAGGTGCCCCTTTAATGAATCTGCCCCACTTCCCCTAAAGATGAAAATTGATAAGAAAAATTCAAAAATTTAACTAGTTTAAAAATTTGCCCTACCTGACCACTAAGAAAACGCCTTTGTTCCATTCAATGGTACATAGCTCAGGGGATTGGAACATAAAAGACATGCCACTAGTTACTAATAAAAGACCATATGTAGTGTCATAAGGTCACTTATAAAAAACAATAACTATTTTATTTACAATAAAAATTTACATTGAACTTCAAAAACTGAATCGGCAATTTCATAGGTAAAGACCTATTATTTGCAGTTGTAACATTTTCTATTGAACTTTTTACAAATCCAACTTCACATCTTAAGACCTATCCAACAACACCTTACACGATAAGATAGACAAGAAAAAAATCACCCCCATTTTTACGTACCTTAAAAAACATTTTTTTTTTTTGAAGATTTTATTTTACCACTGTCGGTGTATCATACCCATGCTAAATTACAGCTTTCTCTTAGAAGTAGAGACTCAGAGGAGCTAAGTCGCGGACAGACAGACAGACAATCATGGCGAAACTATAAGGGTTACCTTGTTGGCTACGGATCCTAATAGAACATATTTTTGTAAGGAAAATCTATATTTACAAATCCTATTTTTGCAAATCCATCTGCACATCCTAAGTTGGTCAACTATTACTCCTAAACTAAGAAGGCTAGTGACTGAAAAAACGTAATGACGGTAAAAGTAACGGTAACGCGTTACCGTTCACTACTCAATTTCACCTCATATATTCAGCATCATCGGCGTCATCGTCACTTACCATCAGGTGAGAAGATGCTAAAGGCTTATCAATTGTAGACTACAAAAAAAAACACCAAAAAAACGCGTATTTTTCAATTATTTGTTTCTATCCACAAAAATAAGAGAAAGTTACGAAGAAATTCACTATATTTTGAAATTTTATTTAAGACTAGTGGATGCCCGCAGCTTCGCCCGCGCAGATCCCGTTTTTTGCCGTTCCCGTGGGAATTTCCCAAAAATCCTTTCTTAGCATTTACCTTTGATATACCATTGATATACCAGTCAGTTACTGTTGCTGTCGCCCTTAGCGTTACCAATAAAACGTCGGATTCGGATGAACAGATACTTATTTTATTTAATTTTGAATTTCTTTTCTTACAAGTTGCAAGACGCGTGCGTCAGCTTTCTCAAAAAAACAGAAGTAGTTTTAGTTCGGCTATCTGCCGCTAAAACTAAGACAACTTAATGTCACATACAAAAATAAATTGAAATATACAAAGATGACCTATTATTGTTAAAGATGACCTATTGTTGAAGATGACCAAATATTAAATTAGACGATTTAGTAATAGGGCATCTTTGTTAGAAACCTATTGTGGCGTTAGACATACTCCCCCCCTTGAAACAGGGCAATTTGTTTCAAGAGAGAATTAGTTTTGAGTACATATTTTTCCATATTTGCAAAAAATATGTACCCAGTACCATGAACCAAATATTACCTTGGGATTTGTTTCAAGACAGAATTAGTTTTGAGTACATATTTCTCCAAATTTGCAAAGAAATATGTACCCAGTACCATAACCAAATATTACCTTGGGTTAAGGGAAGAAAGGGGAAATGATTTCACAAACCTTGTACATTCCTACCTGTCTATCAACTTGAAATCATAATTTGTTTTTCAATTATGTTAACAGTGGTTATAAAACCTTTCTAAATAAGTAGATTACATGGGTGCATGCCTTTCAAGCAGTGCCCTTACCAAATTACATTACTTAAATTTAAACTTTAATCCAATTATGTTAACAATGGTTATAAACCTAGTCTAATTAAGTAGATTACATGGGTGCATGCATTTTAAGCATTGCCCTTACCAAATTACATTAATTAAATTTAAACTTAAATTAGGATTTTTATTTTTAATCTTGAGGTTTCGGCAGTGGGCAAATGTTATTAAATGCCCTCTTGATGTTTCCTTTCAAAGTTTGTATGACTGCGACCCTAGATACACCGTCTTGGCCTTGGCACGTTTCCACTATCTTTCCCAAAAGCCACTGGCAAGGTGGCAAGCGGTGGTCCTTCACCAGAACGATGGTCCCAGCTGTCAGGTTAGGCCCCTTCGAGCTCCTCCATTTTGTGCGTTGCTGGAGATGGCTGATGTAGTCCCGCGACCATCCCTTCCAAAAATGCTGATGCAGTTGTTGAAGCTGCTGGTAATGCTGTAATTGATTACTGGAAACATCTTCATAATCGTAATCAGGAGCCGTTACAAGAGATCTCCCCACCAGGAAATGGGCTGGAGTCAGTACAGAAATGTCATCTGAATCAGATATAACACTTAATGGACGTGAATTCATGGATCCTTCCACTTGGGTAAGAACTGTGGAAAATTCTTGATATGTAAGCAGTGCCTGTCCTAGTACCCGTTTTAGGTGGAATTTACAACTCTTGACGGCTGCCTCCCATATGCCTCCCATATGTGGCGCATATGCCGGAATGAATCTCCATTGAATGCCCTGATTTACACAGTTATCTATTATTTGTTTGGAATTGGAATTTAAAAATTTATACATGTTAGTTAACTCATTGTTAGCTCCATGAAAGGTTGTGGCATTATCACTCATCAGTTCCCTTGGCTTACCCCTCCTGGCAATAAATCTGCGCAGGGCTGCTATGAATGCAGCTGATTCTAAACCTGTAATTAATTCTAAATGAACTGCCCGCGTTGCTAGGCAAATGAAAATTGCAATGTACGTTTTATAAACCTTGTAGCCACGTCCCCTGCGGTCCCTCACATTAAACGGGCCAGCATAATCCAAACCAGTGTTATAGAAAGGTGGTGAAGGGTTTATTCTATTAGGTGGTAAATTACCCATTATTGGCGTGGTTGTTTGAGGGTTAGCTCTAAAACAAGTAACACATTGATGAAATATTTTCTTTGCTATTATTTTCCCTTTAATAGGCCAGAATCTTTCACGAATCGATGCCAGTAGCAGCTGAGGGCCGGCATGTAGAAGACGTTTATGTTCATTTGACATTATAAGTTTGGTAAGTGTATGTTCACCAGGTAATATTATTGGATGTTTTTTATTGTATGGGAACTGTGATAGTCCTATTCTTCCTCCTACTCTTAACACCCCATTTTCAAAAAATGATGTTAAACTCAACAAACTAGAGTTCTTTGGTAAGTCTTTCTTATTTTTTAATAAATTATATTCATTAGGGAACGCTTCCATCTGAGCTATTTGTATTAATTTGATCAGTGATGCATCTAATTCCTTTGTATTTAAGGGTCCCGTTAAGAATTCTCCCTTATTTTGAGGGGAGGTACGGCACTTAAGCTTAAGATTGTATATGAATCTATTCACATAAGCAAAAATTCTTTTTAACTTAATGTCACTTGACCATTTTTCAAATAAACCTTGACTGAAATTTTTTTGATTTTTTGTTATGATGTTACTAATTATTATTTTTGTTTCAGGTAAGATTTCAGGATTCACATGACCTTGACTTGGCCATTTTTCCTTTGATTCACTTAGCCATGATGGACCCTGCCACCACAATGCTGTGGAAGCTAGGTTCCTTGCCTTTACACCTCTTGAAAGCAAATCAGCCGGGTTTTCTGCAGAAGCTACCCAATTCCATTCAGAAACATTAACTATTTCTAAAATTCTAGTCACTCTATTCGCTACAAAACTTTGTAGTTTGTATATTGGTGTTTTCAGCCATGCTAATACTATATTGGAATCTGACCATAAATAAGTCCTTTTAATTGGTAAATTGATAGCCTTTTTAACTCTATTGATATTTTTAGCTAATAATTCAGCAGCACACAGCTCTAGGCGTGGTACTGTTTGTGGTTTTATTGGTGCAACCTTTGATTTTGCAAATAATAAATTTACTTTAATGTTATCTTGATTGTCTACTGATCGAATATAAATGGCAGCACCATATGCTCTTTGCGAACTATCTGCGAATCCTAATAATTCAATTTCTTTTGGATGATTTATTATTACATGTCTTGGTATTTTCAGTGAATTTAATTCGGATATACTTTGGTAATATTGCTTCCATTCTTCTACTATACAGTTTGGTAGTGTATCATCCCAGTCTGACTCTTCTTTCCACAGCCTTTGCATAAACATTTTTGCTGAGACCATTACAGGCCCCAACAAACCCAGGGGATCAAATATTGAAGAAATTACTGACAATATTTCTCTTTTAGTCCATTTTTTCTGTGTTGGTTTATTCTTTATCGAATACATTAAGTTATCATCACAGCATGACCAGGCTAAGCCTAAAATTTTCTGAGTGTAGTCTCCAAACTCGGTTGGAGGTGTGTCGGTATGCATAGATTTTGAGGTTATCCTTTCAAGGATTTTTTGAGAATTTGATTTCCATTTTCTAAGTTTAAAGTTTGCACTACATAAAATCTCGTCTACTTGCATTGCTGTCTGTACTACCAGGTCTTCATCATCACCACCAGAAAGATAATCGTCCATGTAAAATTCCTTTGCAATAGCTTCCGCAGCTTCTGGAAACCTTTCTTTATTCTGTTGTGACAGCTCCAACAAACAGCGTGTTGCTAGATATGGGGCTGATTTTAGGCCGAAACTTAATGTGGTGAGGGTGTAGACCTGCAGTTTATGCCATGGTTCCTCCCTCCAGTATATGCACTGCAGAGACCTTTGTTTAGGGTTTAAATAAATAAACCTATACATTTTTTCAATGTCACCATTAATAACAAATTGATGTTGTCGAAACCTAAGTAAAATGTTAATCAATTCATCTTGTTTTATGGTTCCTTTATACTGTATATCGTTCAGGGAAACGCCCGTATTTGTTGGGCATGAGGCATCAAAAACTACCCTTAGTGGGGTGGTAGGGGATTCGCTTGTTACTGCATGATGTGGTAAAAAATTCCTTTGGGTATCATGGGATTCACCTATCTTAATCATATGACCGGACTTCTCAAATTCCCGCATAAAACTAACATACCTTTCTTTGAAATTTGGGTTACGAGAGAATCTGGTTTCAAGGACCATAAATCTTTTGTATGCAATATGCTTTGATTCGCCAAGGATACTTACCGGTGACTTAAGGGGAAGGTCCACAATGAAGTTACCATCAGAACTGCGCGAGTGGTTGTTGAATGTTTCCTCGCATTGTTTTTCATCATTTGATAATCCTGGTTCATCGCAGCCTTCCTCGATTTCCCAAAACCTTTGCAGTTGTTTATTTAATGTAAAATTGCATTTAACTATCTGTGGTTTTGTGGGAATATTAATTGGACCTGATATTACCCAACCTAAGCGAGTTTTTTGAAGTATTGGTAGTCCGTCTCCAAGTCTATGTTGCCCTATACACAACAAGCTAAAGAATTGCTCTGCCCCTAGTATAAGATCTATTTCCCCAGCCTCATTAAACTGCTCATCTGCAAGTTTGTAATTTTGTGGAATTTTCATATATGTTTTTGGTATTGTTGTTGTTAATTTGCAGATATTAGGAACAATAAAACAAGTAATGTTTGTTTGGTATGTATCTTGAGTTGAATGCAGTTCTATTTTACAGAATGAATCTATTTTTGATGAACTGTTGTTGAAACCGTTCACCTCCATGTCAATGTTACTCTTCGTTATTTTCAATTTTTTGAATGCACCTTCAGTAATAAAATTTGACTGAGAGCCTGAATCTAACAATGCCCTCAATTTTATTAGGTTTTGGTTTTTGTCTAACACATGAACTTGTGCAGTTGAAAGAATTATGTATTTTTCTTGTGGTTGTTGGTATTCTTGATTTTTAACACTCATGGTTGTATTCAAAACTTGATTGTTTGTTGTTTTTGTACTAATAGTAGGAGTAGGCAGAGTTTCAGCCACTGGAGGAGTGTACATTGTTGTTGGTTGAGATTGTGAATGAGTTTGTACAAATGATTGATTGTTTGATTGAGTGTTGGTATGACGTTGCATATTTGGTTGATTATTGTGATTCCGTTGCATATTAGTATGATTTTGCATATTTGATTGTATATTGGTATGATTTGGTAAATGTAAAAGAGTATTATGTTTTCCTCTACACACCTTGCAATTGCTGGCATGACAAGTTGATACACCATGATTCCAGTGTAAACAGTTAATACACAATTTCAATTTTCGTACAGCCCTATTACGTGTTACTATATTTAGAGCTAAAAATTTTTGGCACTGATTAATGTAATGATTGCCTGAACAATAAGGGCATTGGTTTGAATTATGATTGCCCGTTACCTTGTTTTGTGGAGAAGTGAAGCTCGACGTGGCTACCAGTGTCTTATTATTTTGTTCCGTGGCCTCCCGCGGTTGCATTGTTTCCATTAAGTCAGCTCTAGCCCGTAGAAATGTTTTGAAGTCCTGTAAAGTTGGCAAATCCCTTGAATTAACCCGTTCTTCCCATTTTTTTTGCAATGGTTTTTCCAATTTTGCAGATAAGAGGTAAACTATTAATACATCCCATTCTTCACATCTAATATTTAGGGACTGCAGTGTCCTGAGGTGTTTACTGATGTTGTCAACAAAACCTCTCAGCGCAGAGGGCGTTGAGGGTACCTGTGGCACCTCAAGAAGGGCCTTTAAGTGATTATGAACTAGGATACGGGGATTGTTATACCTTTCACACAATAACTGCCAAGCTATAGTGTAACTTTTGTCAGAATATTCAAGGGAACTAATAACCTCCAATGCACCCCCTTTCAGAGAGCTACGCAAATATTTATACTTTTGGATAGGTTTTAAATTTGTCTGATTAATAAGAGCATCAAATGTGTCCCTAAATTCTAACCATTCCTCCATTCTTTCACCACTGAACGTTGGTAAGACAATATCTGGGTACTTCACCGCATCATGGTCTGCTTCCTTTGTTGTTGCAGAACAGCATTTTTGTTGTTTTGGTTCTTCGGGTTTAGTCTCATATTGACTTAGTATCTGACGTGCAGACGCTAAGTTTTCATAGTATGTTTTTTCAAAGGATTCCCGTTCTGCCATCTGCTCGTCCATGTCGCTGCTCCTTAGTTCAATTTGGTCTTGTATTTCCTCAAATTGTAAAAATATTTGTGATAGCCTGTCCACTCTCTCCTTCAAGTCAATTACTGTTTCCGCTGACAAATTTGTAAGATGTGCTAATGGAGTGACAAATTTTTTGAAAATTGTGAGTTTTCGCTTTTGGATGCCTCGTTTGGCGTTCAGGTCTTTCATTTGACCTAATTTTAGTTGATCTTTCTCGTCATCCGAGCTGTCCGCCATTTTGTGGTTTTGGTAGATTGGTTACGTACTTGATAATTTTCTGAGATTTGGTAATTTCTGTTCTTTGGAAGGCAGGTATCCGTTATGCGTAGGCCACTCACCGATTCCTTGTAGCCTCTCGCCCCTTTTTCTCCAGGATTTGGTCTTGGATGGGCGATGCCACGCGACCCACGCCCCACGTGCTGGTGAACAACCTTCCAATTTCCTCGACTCCGTGAGCGTTGCTCCTTCTTCTGGGTCACCAAATGTTGCTGTCGCCCTTAGCGTTACCAATAAAACGTCGGATTCGGATGAACAGATACTTATTTTATTTAATTTTGAATTTCTTTTCTTACAAGTTGCAAGACGCGTGCGTCAGCTTTCTCAAAAAAACAGAAGTAGTTTTAGTTCGGCTATCTGCCGCTAAAACTAAGACAACTTAATGTCACATACAAAAATAAATTGAAATATACAAAGATGACCTATTATTGTTAAAGATGACCTATTGTTGAAGATGACCAAATATTAAATTAGACGATTTAGTAATAGGGCATCTTTGTTAGAAACCTATTGTGGCGTTAGACAGTTACCTTTGATATACCATTGATATACCACTCAGTTACCTTTGATATACCATTGACATACCAGTCAGTTACCTTTGATATACCATTGATATACCAGTCAGTTACCTTTTCCTTTTATATATACAGAGAAAAGGTAAAAATGCAACACAGGCCGCGAAAAAAGTTTGTGCTGTTTTATGCAGTGGGTATCTGTCAGTAGCACAAACTTGGTTCAAACGTTTCCAATCTGGAAATTTTAAGGTTCAAAATGCAGCTCACTCTGGTGGCCCTGTTTGAAATTTGCATACAAAATACGAAGAAACTTTTTCACCAACCTAATAATTAGTTTCTAGTGAATAAAGGCTTTTTGCTAGGTATTTTTGAAATTAGGCTACGAAGCTTAAATTGCTCGGAGCATTTTTTATTTTAATAGGGAGTTTATCATAAGGTTTAGTTGCAATAACTTAATCGAGATGGTGGTATACACATTCCAGAAAATTTTGCCTTGGAATCAACTTATCGAACAAAATTATCGGTGACAGAAATGAAGACTTGACGATAAATCGACACCGAGGAGTTCAATGTGATAAGTAGGACCAGAGAGCTCTCTCAGTTCAGATTTCAGGGATAACAATCCAGTTTCCTGGTCGTATTAGCTACACAATTTTTGATAAGTTCATTTAGGTTGTATATTTTACTAGCTTTTACCCGCGGCTTCGCCCGTGTGGACATCGTTTTTATGACTGTCTTTGAGGGTGAGTGGTGCGCCGGCTCGCGCGCGTGGACATGACTTTTCTCCAGATTCCTCAGGAACTATATCGGGCTATTCTGATTGGCAGTATATGTCACTTGCCATCCCCTCAACCATTCTATACAAAAAAACCACTTCAATCCGTTAATTCGTTGCGACGCCGACGTCCCAAATGTTTGTTCCCCATATCCCTCGGAAACTCGGTCAGGATACGACAGGATATGTCATTTCCCACCCCCTTAACCATCTCTGTGCAAAAAATCACAACAACCCATTGTTCGTTGCGATGTTGAAGAAATGAACCAAAAAAAGAGTAGTTTTTCAGTTCCCTCAGGAACTGCATGGAACTATGATACTTTCACAAGATGAAAAGTAGTCTTTGTTCTTTCCAGAGACACAGGCTACTTGCATGCCAAATTTCATCAATTTTGGTCTAGCCTAAGTAACACAGATTTCTGTATAATGATTCACTTGTTACTTCTTTTTAGAACTTAAAGCAATTTAAATCACTTATAAGAGTTCAAACGTGATCTTAAAGCGGCGTACTACGCTAAAACCTGTATAAGGGAGTTATAATGGTGTCTCTTTTAGCCATTATAACGCTAGTGTGTAATAACGGTAATTATGAACGGTTTTATCCAGCTTTAAGCAGTTTCTGCTACTATTGGCTGAATAAGAGCAGCGTAGGACTCCACATGTGAACCTTTATTACTCTGCTTTTTAAGAGAGTATTTGTGTACCAACCATTATTAAACTTGTAAATGTATAATGGTGTAAGTGTGAGGTATTACACTGCAAATCTGAATAAAGGGAGTCCTGTGAAGCATTGTGCAGCTTACAACTATATAACGAAGTTATTACGTTTCAGATCGACGCTTGCGATGGACACCATATTGTTTTAGTATAACCTAATAATTTCCTAAACATGTCTTTGTATTTTATGATGTTTCAGAGTTAAAAATGATGTAATTCACCTAGATTTAGTTCCAAAATTAACATACTGACTGATCTATTATTATAATAACTTTAACCTTAACAAATAAAACAACTTTATTATTTTGTTGTTTTTAGATATTGCTCATGGTTTTGTTAAAAGCTTACTGTTCTTGGGGCGCATGAAAATTTTCTTAGATAATATACATAACGTTCACAGTAAACTTGCTTTCCCAATCATTCTTCATGACTTAACAGCAAAATCGCATAACTCTCCCAAAGTTACTGTTCATTTTCTTGAGTCCCTTGTAAACTTAACAACACTTAGTGTAATTTGCGAGAATGAATAAAAAGACGAATGTTTGCTGCTTAAGTTATGCATAATAGAAGTATTTGTACGGGTTGAGATGAGTAACACTTCACGTGTGGTCTCTTTTTTACGTTATAGCCTGATAACGGGTCACGCCTGTTATCTTATTCAGACTTAAGCTGCTGTTTCCCTTTATTACGCAACTATAACTCTGTTATGCTGCTGTAATACGGCAATAAAGTTCACGTGTGAACTTAAAGCTGAGTAATTTGTGCCCATTTAAGAGTTTTAGTGTCTGAGTAGCTGGCTACTCAGCTGTTATACCGCATGCTTAGTCAGCTTTAAGCGTACAGGTGTTGCATTAATCAGTTGCTATACGGTTTTCATGTGTTACTTGGGAGGTGTTGAAGCGTAAAAAGATAACAAACAAACATATTTTCACATTTATAATGTTTTATAATTTTCGTATGGATGCACGAGTAGATAGGTTAATAATATTCCAGGCTAGATAATGTTAACTTCGTCTCGCCAGCCTGTATTCGGAATATATCCTAATGGAATACCTGGAAATTGGTTTATAGTTTGGTTATGGCGCGGGCGAAGCGAAATGGAAGCAGCGCGCCGCGGGACCATGCAAATTGCAATATCGCACCACATGGGTATAGAACCGTCGGGACTGGAAGCGCTTAGATGTTTTTACAAGCTTTTATTAAACCTACAATATTCGTATCGTCGGTGTAAAAGCGTCGGTGGCTCAACCGGTAACGACTCGGTCCTCCTAACCAGTTTACCACTGAGTTTGTCAACGTACATATAAGTACTTACCGATTGCTTTAACGGTGAAGGAAAACATCTGCACACGCCTGCGAAGAAACTTACAGGTTGTGTGTCAAGTTGACCAACCATCACTATGCCCGCGTGGTCGACTATGGCCTGATCGCCCTAATTCAGGGTAGGCTTGAGCCCCTCAGTGAGGACCTATATGAGCTGATATGATGATGATTCGTATCGAATTCGTCGTTCGCGGGAAGCCGATGAATGCGGGCACTGCAGGACCGGTCGTCGTGGAAATCCTTGGGGGAGGCCTTTGTCCAGCAGTGGACGTTTTTCATTCTAAATCCAATATGCGAACTCCCAAAAATGGTGGACTAGTCATTTTTATACATCCCCATGATATGGGCATCAAATAAATTTCTTAACTAAAAGTTTTCAGGTTTTTCAAACTCAAAGAATTTTAATTCACAATTGGTAAGTCCTTGACATCATCTCACCTGATGGTAAGTGATGATGATGTCGAAGATGGAAGCTGGTCTATCAAGATTCTCCAACGCAATGGGGAACTGGCTATCTTATATTCAAGTCGGAACACACCAATGCTGTTAGCATTGATGCTTGGCAGCAAGACTTAGATAAGATGGTGCTAGCTAGCCGGGCGGACTTAGAAAATGCCCTTTCACCAACCAAACCGAGTCATACAATGTTAGACTCCGCTGGGAATCGAACCCGCGACTTTTCTGATGTGAAACTAATGGACTTAACCATCACGCCACGGAGGTGGTTAGCCATGGAAAGCATTCTCCGCCCTCTCTGCCATGACGGTCATTATACTCCGTATTTAGGGAGCGACGAATTAAATTTGGAAGCTCACTTAACATGGTGCCAACAGATTAATAGTTGCTATAATTGTATAACTAGGGTTATTCTGGCAGAACCGAATAAGTACAAACCTTTAAAACAAATAGTAAATATAAAGGCATATACCTTAGTTTTTTCTGCTTTTTAACTGTCAAAACCATACAACTACAGAAGCTTTTATTACGGTTTTTTTTAATTTATGTAAATCATTTATATAACATTTATTCCTTTAAACTTAAAATCAAAAAGTGATATAATTTCTTATGATACAATATGAATATTAAAATACAGTGAGAAGAATATAAAATCATTTAACTCTACTGATAAAAACAATTGACAAGCAAAACAAAATAAAGATTTACAGTTTATTTACGAATTTCAGGTAAAACTAAATAATTGCACTACATTGATGCCAAATTTCTATTTTTTCATCTCTTTTAATGACAGTCATTATATAAATCATGAACCAAAACTCCTAAAATAACAAGTACAGGTACTTATTACTATGTTGTTATTATGCTTCACCGTTAAATTTTGATCACTCACAACTTAAAGTGGTTTTTTTCTCATCATGACATATTGTGCACTTATAAGGTGCTGCCAGAATACCCTCGATATGTGTATTATACATATCTTGCTTCCAAACAGCTTTTGTCTCAAGTAGTCTCAACTTTCACCCATTATACGAAGACAGTCAGCTCTTACAAGTCAGAACTTGTCTAAGCCCCGCGCATATAAGTGAAAGTGTTACAATAAGACGGAGAATCTGATATAGTGTGTTATCTTTTTCTGACGCATGCGCCTGTCTTAATTACAGTGAAGAATATGACCTATCACGTGTCGAAACACTATTCGAGGTCACCACTTAAGGTGCAGATGCCTAAGTATATATAGAACAAGCGTTAACCCGCTTTTTATTATGATTGTTGTATAAAACTCAATATCTACCATTATTTTTGATCTGAGGTGCTAACGAAGAAAAATAGGCTGCATTGAAAAACAAAAATTTCTGATTGAAATTTCGTCGGTCTTCTTAATTCTCAGATCCTATACAGGTGTAAAAAAATTGGTGTAGGACCCGTTAACTGGGGATTCTACTCATCATAGTGAACAAAGGAGATCATTCAAAACGTATCAAAAATTCAAAGTGCCGGCCAAAAAAAAAAGTTTATATTTTGATAGAACATATTATTCTGAATATTTTAAATTATTACAGCTAACCTGTAGGACCAATACTAGAGCTGTCATTTAAGTTTAAAATGTGGATTATCCTTATTTTGATCAAAAATATTATACTTTGCCAACCTTCAATTGACAATTAAGATAGTAATGGTAATGTAAGCTGTAAGATCAATACTAGAGTTGTTATCTAAGTTTGACAGTGTGAGTTATATTTCAATTGACAGCGACAGCACATATTATTTCGTATATATATTTTTTTTATTATGACAGCTAATATATTTGACCTTTATAAGACTTGTTTTTTATCTTTGAAAATAAGTACATTCTCAATATAAAATGGGAAAGGGCCAGGCAAAGAATAAGAAGCTGATGTTTTACTCGTTGCGTAAATTATTACAAATGTATGGATAAATGTTTGCTTTATTTACTTTATTTACAAACTAATGGTACAGGAAAAGTTACAATCTACAACTCCATATCTTAATATACATAATTAGGTACTATTCATCGATTCCGACAATCACGTCTTCTAGACCTTCTGCCTCTTCATGTACCATATTATGCACATGGTATGCGAACAACATCCCAATGTTCTTTTTCCTATATAACACGTGCAATAATAATGTTTTATTGCTCGCCGACCATTTTGCACTCTATCTAATGCTATGTACACGTAATAAGTTTTTGCTCTGACGTGCCGGGATTGGATGCGTCCTCTAATTAGCAAAAGATCTTCTCCTTCTAAATTCCTGACATCTTCTAATTCTTCTGTAGCAAGTTCAATCACAAATCTTCATCCAGGTCTTTCCATTCATTCAGCTGTCATAGTACAAACATTCAAAATATTTTTTTTATCGAAATTGTCAATTGAAGTAAGTTGGCAAAGTATTATATTTTTAATTAAAATAAAGGTAATCCACATTTTCAAACTTAAATAACAACTCTTGTATTGGTTCTACAGGTAAACCGTCATAGTATTAAATATTCAGAATATTATGTGCTATCAAAATATTTACTTTGTATCGTTTGGCCGGCACTTTCAACTTTTGGTACGAAAATGTATGGGACGTGAATGATCTCCTTTCCCCAAGGAACACATAGTCATTTAAAAAAATCATGTGACACTCGAGGACTGCCGCGGTAAAGCTATTGCATAGCATTTTTTATCAACTTATGCAATTATAATTATTTATTTATGCATTATTTATTCAGTATTTTTTGATGTTTTACTATTTTTGTGCTCCTTTTGATTAAAGGACCATAATACAGTTTGGAACTTCTTAGTTACTGGACTGATTGATTCCAAAATCGATATCTGAGGGTTCCTGAAATCCCTTATCAAGAATCCGTTGCCATAATTTAAAAAAGTAGCCGACAATTTTGGAAGCAAGCGTTCCAGTAACTAAAAAGTTCAAAATGGCGGCCACTTTTTTCAATTCGGGCAACGGAATCGTGATAAGGGACCTTAGGGACCCCCAGATATCGATTTTGGAAGCAATTAGTCCAGTAACTAAAAAGTTCAAAATGGCGGCCACTATTTTCAATTCGGGCAACGGATTCGTGGCAAGGGACCTCAGGGACCCTCAGATATCGATTTTGGAAGCAATCGGTCCAATAACTAAAAAGTTCAAAATGGCGGCCACTTGCGGCTAGTCCTTGGGGCGCGGGATGTTTATGTAATAAATTAACACTAAGAAAGTTACACCAGTAAAATTGACTAAGTCCTTTAAGTACCGCAAAGCGCTAATAGATGGCACTGTAAGTTTTTTAGAACGCGGGGTGTTAGGTTTTTTCGTTACGGAATTCTTGATTCGGTCGCCGCGCTCAAAACCCGCGATAAAAGCTATTGCAGCATAATTTGATTTAAAAAGGGGTTAAATAATATAATAAGATGCTACATGATACGAAGAATTTTTACTCCTGGCCTAAATAAGAATTTCGGAAAGTAAATAAATTTTAGGGTAATATGGAATACTTTTATTTTATAAGCTTAGAAATATTTGGGTAAAGATAAAAACCAGTGGATAAATAAAGATGTAAAGAGTGAATGACATTTAAAAAATAGGTAAAAGCGTAACAAATTATTGGTATAACAAATGGTTGACCGTGGAAGTAGTTAAATATAAAAACAACACATTACCTAATTTTAAAATATAAAAAAGGGTTAGGTAACGATCGATCGTCCCCCCGGGTATATAAAATGATCTGATAAATTCCTAAAAAAGTAAATCAAGTTCAATTATCAGCTGTCGAAATTACCCTTCAACTTTATACGTAAAAAAACTTTGGGTGTACCATACTCTTAATAAATTTTAAATCAAACACAAAATTGTTATAATAAAAGGGAGACAGGAGAACACGCAGGCCAGCAGCTGCGCTTGGAGGACGACAGCAGTTTGTCGGGCAGGTCGTAATGCTTGATCACCAGTGAGAATCAAGTCCAATGGGCCTTAAATTAGATATGAACAAAAGTTTCACTTCCCTTTTGGTAAGCAGCAGGCAGTTGCTGATCGGAGTAGTTAGCAATACTCCGGGGTATAGTGGTAGTATGCTGATATTTTCGTTCCGTGTGGAAGACCCTTGTTCGGACCGTGTGGAAGACCCTACAACGATGAAATAAAATTTAGTTCGCAACGGCACTAAATAAAATTGGACAGCTATCTCCAAGCATAAATCACTTACCCCAGTTAAAAATAGGAGGTCTTGAAAATAATAATAATATTTATATTGAAAAAACCTATTTCTACGGTCAACACTCCTCAATTATTGTTTTCACTCTTTGTCAAAAGCCCGCAATCATTTCCAAATTCTATTTTTATAGACGAACAAGATCAAAAGAGAATTTAATTATGAAACGCAAGAAAGGAGATCGGCTCGAAACGATAGTTTGCGTTTCACTTGCTCAAAAAAATTGGACCCTCCATACTAAAATGCACAAAACTGGTCAATCGATTTGTATGAAGAGTAAAAAAAATTTGCGTTTTCAGCAAAGTCGTAGAACAAAAGTTGTTCAGTATAATGAGCAGAAGCCCCAGTTAACGGGACCTACACCAATTTTGTTACACCTGTATACATACCTGGCAACATCAACTCAAAGTCACCGAGGGTTGTCACTTCCAGGATCGTTATCGCTCGATAGGCCTGGACTAGGAAGCTCGTTCGAACGGCTTAACTAAACTTCATTAGTTCGGTTTGGATAACGCTGCGATGGTTACACCTATACGCTAGATTAAAAACGCCAAATATAAACGTCAGTGTACTTTGACTTTGATTGAAAGAAAACTTCATGCACTTTTTCAAGCGACTTCCAAAAAGGAGGAGGTTCTCAATTCGTCTGTATGTTTTTTTTTTTTTTTTAATGTTTGTTACCTCAGAACTTTTGACTGGGTGAACCGATTTTTACGATTCTTTTTTTATTTGAAAGCTAGTGCTTCCCGTGTGGTCCCATATAAATTTTATCAAAATTGGTGTAGTACTTTAGTAGAAAATTAACAAAAACCAAAAATAATAATGCAAAAATGTACTAATTTGTTGCGATGGATGGAAGTCGGTTTTTTAACGTGTTTAGCGTTTTTTTGTTTAACTCTTCTAGCGACCAAATTAAATGGGATTAAATAAAAACAAGGTTCTTCGATGAAGGTAGATTCAGAACGAGGCTAGAACTATTTCTAGAAAAGTAATCAACATTATTGTATGTAACGAACGCTTTACATTTCGCTGTAATTTTACATACCTGCTGAACGTTAAAACCAAAATGTTCGCCTAAGGCGAGGTATTGATTGGAACAGTTGTCTCTGTCTTTTTCTTTACTAACAATTATATCAGCTCATATACGTCCCCACCGAGGGGCTCGAGCCTACCCTGAATCAGGGCGATTAGGCCTTAGTCGACCACGCGGGCCCAGTGCGGGTTGGTCGACTTCACACACAACCTTCGAGTTTCTTCGCAGGCCTAGTGCAGGTTTCCTCACGATGTTTTCCTTCACCGTTAAAGCAATCGGTAAGTATGTACGTAAGTTTTTGAAAAACTCATTGGTACATTGGCCGTCCAGATTTGAACCCGGTACCTCTAGTTAGATGGACCGAGTCGTTACCGGTTGAGCCACCGACGCTTTTTATACTAACAATACAATACAATATTTTTTATTGCATCACAACATAAAAAAAAGAAATGAACAATATTAAAGAAAGGCTATACAATAGGCGGTAAAGAGTTAAGAAAAAAAACACACTTTTTCAATTGTTTTTCGTTTCAATCAAAAACTACAATGAAATAAAGTATAAATAATATTATTACTCACTTTGTATTACCTTAAAAATATTGTTGTGTAATTTATACTTCAAAATATTAGTCATTACTAAAGTTGAAAGTAACGGTGTAGACCTATCTTTGGATTTTTTCTATCAAGCCAAAACTGCTCAATCATGTTTCTTATAGCTTTTGACTTTAAGGAACATCATCAAAAATAAGGGTATTTTTTCAACCTTGGGTTTTCTATCGTTTAGGAGTAATTGACGTCAAAAATAACGAAAATCTGTAATATTACCCCCCTTGAAAAATTGGGTAAATAATTTCATTTTTACAGAAACATATTGAGCTATGCCGTTGAGCATCCTCTTCCGTTACATTTTGACTTGATTATAAGTTGAGTAATGATAGATACCTACTTGGTACATATAGAGGAAACTGGTTTTATCAAATAGTTACCTTTAATAATATCTACCAGAACAGTTCATAAATTCAACATCTCCAACACTTTCCTCTTAACTACTCGAACATGGAAAACATGTCAGTGGGCATCAGTTTGCGCTGCACCTCGCAGCAGACGTAGCTGCTGTGGTAGCGTGCGCACGCGCCACCGTCGTCCAGCAGGACCTTGGACCAGGGGCACGCGTGGGACATGAGGCAGATACCGCGTGAGCCGCCCCACTGGTGCTTTGGGCACGGGACTAACTTCGGACCTGGAAACGTGGATAGTTAGTATAAGGTAATTGGCGACGTGGAACTTGTTTCAATCAAGTTCTAAAGCCTCGAGCATCGCCGCAAAATCGCCTGCCTATCGGTGATCTACAGGATTCTTTTTTTTTCACGGTTGGTAAGCCCTTGGCCTCATCTCACCTGATGGTAAGTGAAAATGATGTCAAAGATGGACGCGGGCTTACCAAGATTCCCCAACACTGGCTGCAAGACTTAGATAAGATGGTAGTAGCTAGCCAAGCGGGCTATGAAAATTTCCTACCACCAACCAAACCGAGTATTACAAAGTTGACCCCGCCGGGGATCGAACAAGCGACCTCCTGGTGTGAAGCGAATGGTCTAACCATAACGCCACGGAAGCGGTTAAAATTAATTCATTAAAAGTTAATTCATTTCGGAAAATGTGCCCAGAAGCTTCTCGTGAAGCTCTCCATTCCATCATCGGACGACTAGGCACAGGGGGGTGATTCCACCCCTTTGACGTTAATATTCCATCCTCATTCACCTATACGCACGAAGAGTTTTGATTTATCGTTTATCATGCGAACGAGCAAGGAGTGGAAATCCCTGCCGGCGTGTGTGTTCCCCGGTTCGTTTAGTTTAGGAATCTTTAAGGCGAGAGTGAATAGGCACTATTTGAGCTTGCGTGTTACATCCTCAGATGCATCGGCGCTTACCATCAGGTGAGGTGCAGCCAATCGTACTCGAATTCTTAATTTCTAAAAAAAAGTCAGCGTTTGCATTAAACAGCGTGTTAGGTAAAATAGAGCATATTTTTTAAAAGAACTTCTAGTCACGAAACTGAAAAACTTTTGTTCTACCACTTTGCTATAATCATTAAAAAAAAAACCACCTCTCATACAAATTTGGCTAGTCAGTTAAAATGTAAATGTACAAAAAAAGTTGTTCAGTTTCATGAGTCGACGAGTTCAACTCGGATCATGGATTACAGAACTCCATTCCAATCCACGATAAAAATAATAACTTAGAAATATTACAAAAGCTAAAATATATGATGCTAGGTAAATAAATAAGCGTCGGAGGCGTAATGGCAAGTGCCGCTACCTCCTGTCTGGGAGTTCGTCGTTCGAATCCTGCCACGTACTAATGTATTTTCTAATTTCGATTTCATATGGTACGTTTATCCGACGCTCTAACGGTGAATGAAAACATCGTTTGCGAAAAAACTAGAAGAATCCCTCTTATAAGAATCATTATGGATAAAAAATTCTTCACACCGACCCGCAAAGTTGCCTGTTTAGCTAGAGATACACATACCTATACAACGACAGTATAACCTCATCATATCAGCTCATATTTTTCCCAACCGAGGGGCTCGAGCCTATCCTGAATTGGTTTGAAATCAAGCCATAGGAAGACCACGCGGTCCCAGTGCGGGATCTTCGAGTTTTTTCAGAGAGCGTCGGTGGCGTAACGGCTAGGGTTGCTACCTCCTGTTCATCTAGGTCGTGGCTCGATTCCTGCCACGTACCAATGTGTTTTCGAATTTCGATTTCATATGTACGTTTATCCGACGCTCTTACGATAAAGGTAAACATCGTGAGGAAACCTACACTCGCCTGCGAATAAAGCATAACCTATCGAATAAAAAAAGATAGACAGTTGGAATTTTCACATAATGTGTTTTTCTAATTCCGCTATAACAACAAATTCTAATTTGAAAACATTAAAAAATGAGGGAGTCTCCATACAAAAAAACCGGCCAAGTGCGAGTTAAACTCGTGTGGAGAGGGTTCCGTACAATGCCAAAGTCAAATACAAAATATCACATTTGAAATCCTCACAGTAAGACGCGAGTTTACTACTACTAGCGCTATCTAGTGGTGTTTTAGTAAACTATTTTCCGTAAGTGAACGTATTATATTGAGTTTAACACTTTATTTTCACTTGATAGAATTCTTAGAGGTTTTCCTGTAATCTACTAGCAATGAACTATATTTTGTATTTTTCCAAAATTTTAGGCTAAGTAGTTTCGGAGATCAGGGGGGAAATGGTAAATTTTCGTCTTCTTTCATAATGAAAATCAAAACTATGTATTTGAAAATATCAACAAAATTATATTTAAGATCCTCTTATCGAGCCCTTTCATTTAATATACGACACAGTAAGGTTTTCAATCCATTTTTTTTTAATTTCCGTAAATGACCCTTATTTGGAAAAATATATTTATTTACTTTGCACATCTGTGTTTGGGTCATAGGATTAAACCATGCTACCAAATTTCACCTGATTTGGTCCAGCAGATTCGGAGAAAATTGGCTGTGACAGACGGACGGACAGACAGACAGACACACGAGTGATCCTATAAGGGTTCCTTTTTGTACGGAACCCTAAAACGTGTTTTTATAGGTCTTAAGAATTATATTTGATTTGGCTCTATCGTAAAAACGGTAATACAAGCAAGCGTCATACTTAATGTGATTATATTACTAATACTTAAGTAAAACAACAAATAATAAAAATCGGCTAAGTGTGAGTCGTACTCGCGCTAAGGAGTCCGGACTGAATGACAAAAAAAGCATATTTTTGTCTTTGTCTTTCGTTTGTAATGTGAATAGGTATCATTGTCATAATACTATGTAGTTGTGTGGAGAGGTATGGTGGTATGGAACCCTCGGAGTGCTAGTCCGACTCGTACTTGGCCGGATTTTTTTATCCATTATTGGTAAGCCCTTGGCATCATCTCACTTGATAGTAAGTTACGAAGACGCTTAAGATGGAAGCGGGCTTCCCAAGTTTCCCCATCGCGATTATCTTATCTTTAAGCTGGAGCACATGAATGCTGTTAACACTGATGTCAGGCGGGCTCAGAAAAAGCCCTTCCAGCAGCCAAACCGAGTCTTACAAAGTTAGACTCTGCCAGAAATCTAACTGGTGACCTCCTGATGGACTTAACAATTATACCACGGAGGCGGTTACCTATAGGCCTCCACTAAGCTCTCAGCAACCTGCGAGCCTAACCAGATCAACTAGCGGGCGGGGGGGCGTATTACACTACGTCTTCCGGCCCGTAGTCGCCACTCAATAACTTTGATTCCATAAAGGAATCATCATATCAACCGAAAGACGTCCACTGCTGGACACAGGCCTCCCCCAAGGATTTCCACGACGACCGGTTCTTCGCTGCCCGCATCCAGCGGCTTCCAGCGACCTTCACCAGGTCATCGGTCCACCGAGTGGGAGGCCTGCCTACACTACGGTGCGTGGTCGCCACTCGAGAACTCTACTGCCCCAACGGCCGGCCAATCTGTTCTACGAGCAATGCCGCTTACTAAGGGCCTCATAAGAAGGCTCAAGGTCACCGAAAGGGCAACGGAGCGTGCTATGCTCGAAGTTTCTCTGCGTGATCGAATCAGAAACGAGGAGATCCGTAGGAGAACCAAAGTAACCGACATAGCTCTCAGAATTGCCATAAAGGAATAGTATTTCTTTTTTATTCACAATTGGTAAACCCTTGACTACATCTCACCTGGTGGTAAGTGACGATGTTGCCGAAGATGGAAGCGGGCTTACCAAGATTCCCCAACGCAACGGGGAACTGGCTATCTTATCTTCGTGCCGGAACACACCAATGATATCAACATTGATATTTGGCGGCATGACTTAGATAAGATGGTGGTACCTAGCCAGGCGGGCTTAGAAAATGCCCTACCACCAACCAAACCGAGTCTTACAAAAGACCCCACCGGGAATCGAACCCGCGACCTCCTGTGTAAAGCCAGTGAACTTTGCCTCTGGGCTACGGAGGCGGTTAAAAGAAAGAAATGTTTGTATGAAAGAAATAAATAGAACAGATATCTGTACTTGCTACACTGCCAGCAGCTGCGGCACCAAGAAGTTTCACTGAATACAGCTTTTGAGTGAAAAACTCGTATTTTTCACTGGAGGTCATTTCGTCGTTAAATAATACAGCATATTCTATGAACACAGTCAACTTAAAAAACAATATTATATGCCATGTTGAGGCGAGCATGACACGAGATTAATTACTGCACTAGCATTGAGACTGCTGTAAAGAGCATTAAATCTTTATCAAGAGTCGAATCGATAAGGTTGCAGTAAAATTAAAAAGAGCAAGTTCGTAAACGTCTCAATTTATACGATGAAATAGCTATTACGATCAATAGGTACTTAAGCGCACAAAGTCATTAACTGTCGGCCACTATTCCAATAATTTTCAAGTTAATTATCCATGTATAGGTACAACATAAGAACATGGTTGCAAACCTCGTGCCAACTTAGTTAATCTAAATCTAATACAAGCTATACCATACAAATAGGTAGGTATGTTAGCAAAAACACCGTACTTAAATTGATTTGTGAATGTAGGCATACAGTCATATGGTACTCGTATATACCTACGTATGTAGGTATGTACTATGATATATAAACTATTTGACAATTGAGAAATGTAGACCTTTTTTCATTACTTTTGTACTATGTATTAGTAGGTACATACCTATTAATCAGCACGATCTTACCGATTGCTTTAACGGTGAAGGAAAACATCGTGAGGAAACCTGCACACGCCTGCGAAGAAACTCGAAGGTTGTGTGTGAAGTCGACCAACCCGCACTGGGCCCGCGTGGTCGACTAAGGCCTAATCGCCCTGATTCAGGGTAGGCTCGAGCCCCTCGGTGGGGACGTATATGAGCTGTAATGATGACCTATTAATACAGGATGTAGCAAAATTGGTGTATCGTACTGAACAACTTTTCGTATGTTGTCTATACTAATATTATAATTATAATACGAGAATTATAATAATATTATAAAGAGGAAAGATTTGATTGTTTGTTTGTTTTGAATAGGCTCCGAAACTAGACCGTTTTGAAAAATTCTTTTATCGTTGGGAAGCTACACTATCCGCGGTTGCTAAAGCCTATTTTTTTTACAAAAAAATAAGGATCCTTACTAAAAATAATGTAACCTAAGGTGTAAAAAACTACTACCTAAAATTCCTGCAATATCTACAAAAAGTAGTGTAGTGGTCGTGGTAGTGGTCGTGGTAGTGGTCGTGGTAGTGGTAGTGGTAGTGGTAGTGGTAGTGGAGTGTAGTGTAGCGTCGTGTAGCGTAGCGTTGAGAAACGCACACTTTTTTCATTACTTTTGTGCTATGTAAATATCTACATACCTACTAATACAGGATGTAGCAAAATTGGTGTATCGTACTGTTATCTATACTGATATTATAATTATAATACGAGTATTATAATAATATCATAAAGAGGAAAGATTTGATTGTTTGTTTGTTTGTTTTGAATAGGCTCCGAAACTACTAGACCGTTTTGAAAAATTATTTCACCGTTGGGAAGCTACACTATCCGCGGTTGCTATAGGCTATTTATATTTACACAAAATTAGGGATCCTTACTAAAATAATGTAACCCAAGGTGTAAAAAACGACCTAAAAATTCCTGCAATATCTACAAAAAGTAGTGGTGTTAGTGGTAGTTGTAGTGGTAATGGTAGTGATAGTGTAGTGGCAGTGTAGCGGTAGTGGTAGTATAGTGTAGTGTAGCGTAGAGAAGTGAAGTGTAGCGTAGTGAAGTTTAGTGTAGCGTAGTGAAGTGTAGTGTAGCGTAGTGTAGTGTAGAGTAGTGTGAGGCGGTACCAAGTTCGCCGGGACAGCTAGTTACAGCATTGTTATGCTATTACTATGTTTATTATTAAATGGCATAAGTTTTTCCGTAGATACCAAATGAATAAAGTATCCCACTATAATAATATTATAAATACGAAATTTTGTGTGTGTGTATGTGTGTGTTTGTTAACTTAACTTGCACCTAAACTGCTGGACGGATTTGGATGAAAATTGGTAGATAGAAGAGTAGGACCTGGATTAAAATAAAGGCAAAAGAAGACGTGAGCAACAGCTAGAAATTTAATGTATTGTTATTATTATTATTTTTCACACTAGCAGCTCTATGAGCTGATCCATGTTAAATCACTGCACTTGTATTTATTAATTTTTAAAATGTTAGTCAAGTCTATTTTTGAAACGGATTTTTTTTTAATATTGTTGGGTATATCTATTCATATCACGGTAAAGTGGTTGTTGTTCCCTCTTGTCCCACCCATTTCCGTTGCGTTGTTGTTTGAATAGCAGGAGGATATTCTAGTGGAATGTAGCATAGGAAGTTAATTAAAGCAATCTGTGTAAAGATTTATTGCCTTTTAGTGGTTTTCATACCCTATTCAACACCGTTTCTCTTCATCGCTTCTGTTCTGCTTATTAGAGTTGTTTTATTTTATACAAAACGTAAAATTGTTTTATTTATTTATTTACACTTATAGTACACCAAAACAATTTCGTAAAGCTTGTTACCACGGAACCCTAAGCCTAAAGCGCTGACACACCACCAATACTGCATGAGGCATCGATGACCCGATTTCCCAATCGAATGGCGAAAACTGCTGACGCGAACCTCGTGCAGCGGTCGACCTACGTGACTACCGAAGTCCATTCTGGGTTCCACCGCCGAACCAGATCATACCTAGCCATAGTTGTTAGTCTAAGTTTACTTGTAATTACTTTATAAATTAAATAGCTTAAAACTATTTCGGTTTTTTTTGAGTACTCCGGCTACCGCTTTCGTAATTGGCGCAGTCGGTAGGATACTCACGGGACGGTATACGCAAGACTCCCGGCGGCTTTTTAGTCGCAGCTCCGAGTATCCAGAATCTACGCAAGGCAGCGCCGGAATATCCAGAAATCGATAACAGCTCAGAGGCCGAGATACTATGTTAATGTGAGTACACACTAATTTTTTCTCAGTGTTGCTATTCCTCCCTTAGTTTCCTAAGTCCTTAGATTAACTCTCCAAGATTTTTCATCCCAGGAGTAACACCCGTGGGACTGTATCGCAACAGTCTAGGGTGAATCTAGTAGATAGTAATAGAGAAATAGATCTTAACAGTAGTTCGGATAGTGTAAGTAGTTTAGCCATGTCTTTCGATCCAGACACTATATATAAGGCACTTAGGCTTCTGCCCGAGTTCGACGGGAACCCTAATGTCTTAGCGAGATTTGTCAAACTGTGTGATGAGTTAGTAGATATTTATTCAAGTCAGGCAACCGAGTTAAATAAACTATGTCTGTTAAATGGCATATTGAACAAGATAACAGGCCCCGCAGCCCGAACGATTAATTCCAATGGAATACCAGACAGTTGGGTAGGCATAAAAAACATATTAATTAATAACTTTACCGACCAAAGAGACGAGACTACTCTTTACAATGACCTGGCTGTGCAAGTTCAAGGAAACAGTAACCCTCAGGAATTTTACGATAGGTGTCAGACGTTATTCTCCACCATTATGACGTATATAACTTTACACGAGACCGTAGAGACTACCGTAAGCGCGAAACGTGATCTATACAAAAAATTAACCATGCAAGCCTTTGTACGGGGACTAAAAGAACCACTCGGATCTCGTATAAGGTGTATGCGACCTGACAGCATAGAAAGAGCGTTGGAATATGTACAGGAGGAACTGAATACTATGTACTTGCAGAACAGAAACGAAGGTTTAAATAAATATGGACAGGGCTCCAGTTATAAGCCCCCAGTACATACGCCCATGCCATCTTATAATGTACCTAAACCATTCGCATTTCAAATGCCTTTGAGAAGCCCAGGTCTCCAAGCGCCTCCACCCCGCTTCGGTGTCAATTCACCAAGACCTCAGTTTACTCCTCACTTTAACCAGCCCCAGTCCCAGCCTCGTATGCCTACTCGCACGCAACAGATATTCAGTGCACAGCCGCCTAACTATAATCCGCAGAGTAATAACGTTTTTAGAGTGCCCAGGAATAATAACTTCCCAAGACCAATGAGCGGTGTAAGCCACTTTACACCACGAGTACTGTAGCCATCTACCTCTGCGCATGACTGATCTAAGCATGGAAATCCACCTCCATCAAACTATTTTAAGACCCGAGACGTTAACGTGAACGAGTGCATGACCTATGACGATAGTGGCTATTACTATTATAACGACTATTACGAAACGGACCCAATTTATTACAGTGACTATAATGTAAATCCCGACTACGGAAATGAGTATGAGGGACAAGCGCCTCTAGAACTGACTAACAGTAGCTACAATGACGAGCCCGAGGTTCAGGCTCATGGCCAACCTTGCACTTCCACCTCTCACGAAAACCAGAAGGATTTTCCCCAGGCTATGATATCAAAAAGGCCAAAATAGAAGTTAACCTTCAAACACAAAGACAACTCCCATACCTGCAGATATCGAATCCCCCTCTCAAGTTACTTATAGACACAGGAGCTAACCAATCCTTTATCAGCCCAGAAGCTGTTCAAAAATATTACCCCCACCTACCAGTGCAACACGACCCCTTTGAGGTGACTAACATCCACGGAACTAGTAGAAATGACTACTCCATAACGCTGCCCTGTTTTAGCGAACTAAAAAACGAAACCGACATAAAATTATTTATGTATAGGTTTCATGACTACTTTGACGGCCTTGTAGGACTTGACTTACTGACTAAATGGGAAGCGAAAATCGACCTTAAGGACCAAGTGCTAGTAACCCGAACCACTAAGAACCCGATTAAAATGTATAACTCACGTAACGTGAACCTCTATGAAAATATAATTCCCGCTAATTCATCTAAGTTAATCAGATTGCCGGTTAACACCCCGGACGGTGATGTAATAATTAACGAGCAAATCTTATGTAATTGCCTAATTCACGAATGCATAACTACAGTACAAAACAGCCGCGGAATTTTAGAGATCGAAAACCCGACCAATAACGATATAATTTTTTCTATAGACCGCCCCGCGGCGGCCGAAATTTTTAATATTGAGCACATGTGCACTGACGCCGACCCTGTACATGTACAGTCGCCGCGCGCAAACGAGGTAACATCACGCTTGCGTACGGAACATTTAAATGCCGAGGAAAAAGCAAACCTTATTAAACTTTGTTCTAAATACTCTGATATATTTTATATAGAGGGTGAATCTCTTACATTCACTAATAAAATAAAACACGCTATAAAGACTACTGACGAAGTCCCCATCTATACCAAAAGCTATCGCTACCCATTCGTTCACCGTAACGAAGTTAGTGACCAGATCGCGAAGATGTTAGAGCAGGGAATCATAAGACCTTCCGAATCTGCATGGAGTTCCCCAATATGGGTTGTTCCCAAAAAAGCTGATGCTTCAGGGAAACAGAAATGGCGTTTAGTTGTGGACTTTAGAAAACTTAATGAGAAGACTATTGACGATAAATACCCTATACCGAATATAGCTGATGTCTTTGACAAACTAGGGAAATGCCAGTACTTCACAACCCTCGATCTAGCCTCAGGATTTTATCAGGTCGAGATGAACCCTGATGACATTCATAAAACTGCATTTAACGTAGAGCACGGGCACTTCGAGTTTCTAAGAATGCCCATGGGACTTAAGAATTCTCCATCAACTTTTCAGCGAGTGATGGATAATGTCCTTAGAGGCCTCCAAAATGTCATCTGTCTAGTATATCTTGATGACATTATTGTCTTCTCCACCAGCCTCCAAGAACACATGTTCAACCTTGAAAAGGTTTTTAAGCGACTCCGCGAATCAAACTTTAAGATTCAGATGGATAAGTCCGATTTTTTAAAGTTAGAGACGCCTTACCTTGGACATATAATTAGTAAAGACGGAATAAAGCCTAACCCTGACAAAGTAAAAGCCGTAGAGTCCTATCCTTTGCCAAAAACGACTAAACAAATTAAACAGTTTCTCGGACTTCTTGGTTACTACCGGAAGTTCATCCCTGACTTTGCTAGAACTACAAAACCTCTCACTAGGTGTCTAAAGAAAGGAAGTCGTATAACTCTAGACTCTGAATACGTTAACTGCTTCGAAAAGTGTAAGCGACTACTGACTAACGACCCTATACTGCAATACCCCGATTTCACCCGAGAATTCCTTCTAACAACTGACGCATCTAACTTTGCCATCGGAGCCGTACTATCCCAAGGCCCTACAGGTTCAGATAAGCCCATCTCTTACGCTTCACGTACTCTCAATGAAAGCGAGATAAACTATAGTACGATAGAAAAGGAACTGCTCGCAATTGTATGGGCTACGAAATACTTTCGCCCTTATTTATTTGGACGTAAATTCAAAGTGATAACTGACCATAAACCACTCCAGTGGCTAATGCAAGTCAAAGAACCTAATTCAAGACTGACCAGATGGCGCTTGAAATTAAGTGAATATAACTATACAATAGTGTATAAAAAAGGAAAATTTAACACTAATGCCGATGCCTTGTCCAGGATCGAATTAAATAACGAAGAAACAAGTTCAATGACAGCCAATCCAACTGAGCGACCTGCGACCCTGACCAACTCTGACACAAATACTGTCCACACAGACCAAGAGAACCCCATACTAGAAGTTCCTATAACTGACGACCCATTCAATAAATTTCATCGACAACTATGCTTGACCATAGTAGGCGACATAAAAAAACGACCAGTAGTGACAAAACCCTTTGAAACCCATACCAGAGTCTCTGTCCAGCTCTCAGGGTCCAACCTTGAAGAGGATGTCGTAAACGCAATCAAGGAGTATGTTAATCCGAAGGTTAAAACTGCTCTCCTAATAAATCCCCCATTAGGAATGTACTCTATAGTACCCATCTTACAGGAAAAAATCAAAAATTCAGCAATGAATCTAGTCTTAGCCAAAACAGAACTTGAGAATGTTAAGGAGTATTTAAGACAGCAAGACATCATCAGACACTACCATGACGGAAAGACAAACCATAGGGGCATCAATGAGTGTTACTTAGCACTATCTTGTAGGTATTACTGGCCAAAAATGAAGGATCAAATATCAAAGTTCATAAATGAATGCACTATCTGCGGTCAAGCAAAATACGATCGTAATCCTATCAGACAAAAGTTTAACATCGTTCCACCAGCTACAAAGCCCTTCAAAATAGTCCACATGGACCTATTCACAGCCCAAAATGAAAAATACGTGACATTTGTAGATGTCTTCTCTAAATATGGACAGGCCTACCACCTTAGAGATGGTACTGCCCTCAGTATCTTACAAGCTCTGATGAGGTTCTGTACCCATCATGGCTTACCCCTCACTATCGTTACTGACCAAGGAACCGAGTTTACGAACCAAATGTTCGCAGAGTTCTGTAGGGTACATAAAATCACTCACCATAAGACCCTTGCCCATTCGCCTAACGACAATGGCAACATCGAGCGTTTTCATTCTACGCTGCTAGAGCATCTGCGCATCTTACGCCTTCAGCGGAAAGAAGAAGCTATAGTGAATCTGATGCCGTATGCTATAATAGCATATAACAGCTCTGTGCACAGCTTCACAAAGTGTAGGCCCTTTGAAGTAATTAACGGGCACTTTGACCCCAGAGACCCAATAGACATTGACGTGACCGGACATCTCATGCAGCAATACATTCAAACTCACCGGGACCAGATGAAAACCGTGTATGACTTACTCAATGACTCTAGTTTAGCCACCAGAACGGCCCTGATCGAAAACCGTAACAAAACCCGTGAACCAGAACAAGAGTATCAGCCAAACCAGCAGGTATTCGTGACTAATCCCATGGCAAATCGCCAAAAGATAGCTTCACGGTACACTCAAGATACAGTGCTAGCTGATCTTCCCATCCATATCTACACGTCCAAGAAACGCGGTCCCGTAGCTAAGTCTAGATTGAAGAGGGTACCCAAGAGCGTCAAATTGTTACAGGTTACTGCTGGTACTGATGACGCTGAGCGTGACAGGAGCCCAGGAGATAAGACTTGAGAGTCTTGACGATGGACCAGGAATTCTTCCCTTTAAACTTGGACCGATGCGACTTGTGACTCATTACCATAGCTTTTTACAATATATCGAGTTAACTGACATTGAAGATAAGATAAAATTAGTACAAGACCAAATTTTAACAATGAAAGAAAAGTTCCATAACGATACTTATCTGCTATACGAAATACAACTAACATATTTAACTTCAAAATTAGATAAAGTATTTTTACAGTTACAAAGTTTAGAACCCCGAGGCCGTACAAAACGAGGCCTTATAGATGGTTTAGGATCAGTAATTAAAAGCATAACTGGTAATTTGGATTACAACGACGCGATTAAATATAATAATGACATAAAAACCCTTAAAGATAACCAGGATAAAATAGTCTCCCAACTCAATAGCCACGTTAGCTTGAATAAAGAGTGGATAACCCATCATACTAATATTCTGTCTCAGATAGTAAATAACCAAAAGAAGATTAACGAAACCGTACATCTTATATTAGAGAAAGATGCTTATGCTGACACTAGTTTAGTAAAATATGCCAAAATGGCCCAGCTCTTAGTTATAATTAGCGATAATGTAGACGATTTATCGAGCGAGTTGCGTAGAATAGAAGACATTTTAGCTTTTACACGTACTTCTAGTACACATCATTCGATGTTAGGTATAGATATATTAGATAGTATGATCGAGAAATTAAATGGGTTATATGATAAGGACCAATTATTAGACATAGAAATAAGAGAATACTACGATGTTATAGATACAGGATCATATTATACAGGCAGTCAGATAGTCATAATTTTTAAAATTCCTATAATCTCACCCTACACTTACGACCTTTACAAATTACCAATTTTACCGAATAAGAATAGACAGATCCTTCTCCCTCCTTCTCCTTTGATAGCAACCAACGGGAAATCTTATGTGTACATAGAGGCAGAATGCCCGAAGTTAAAAACTCGGTACCTCTGTCAAGAAAGACTGAATCAGCAGATGAGGACTGGTCCAGATTGTATCCAACGGCTTATAACAGATCAAATCTTAGACGAAACTTGCCAGCAGACAACTATTACACTTCTCAAAGAAACTATGGAGAAACTAGATGACAGACACTATGCTATAATTTTTCCCAGACCAACAAAAGTACAATTAACTTGTGAACGAGATGATTATAGAACTTTAGATGGAAGCTACTTGGTTACTCTCCCTTACCACTGTATGCTACGAACTTCAGAATTTACCATTTTTAACGCAAACGATCATATTGAAGGGCAACCTGTGAAGATATTGAATATTCCAGACAACATTGTAGCAGATGCAGCATCCCAATCTTCTTCAATTACACTCAGCTCTATCAATCTAGATGAACTCCGAAGCATTCAAGATAAAATAATGTCACAAACCTCCGTTTACACTAATGAAATACCTACCAATTCTATGTATCATACTACCATTCCATTCTACGTGGTCTTACTCATCTCATGTGCAGTAGTTAAGTGCCACAAACCCCAAAATATCAGCCTTGTCAGCACTTACAAAACAGCAACTCATAGAGCTGCTGTCTAATCATTTAATTAGTATATAAGCTAGGTATAATTGTATTTTAATTGTATATTCTCTTACATTGTCACTCTGTTCAGTTGTCGTAATAAATTATTTTTATTAAAACTTCACATCTGAGTAACTTAACTGGCGCAGCCGGTAGGATCTCTATAGTTGGGTTGTTGCGTCCGAGATAAAATATTTCGTTTCGCACAAATCAACGTGTGTTCCAACACTTAGATAGAGATCACCGAACAAACAAATTCGTTGAGGAAACTTCGAGAAGAACCCAAGCTGCAGAGGACGTCAATATCGAGATATTCCAAGCCGAGAGGACATGGGACTAGCTGCGGGACTGTGAGTAAATCTTTTCACCGTTTTCCTTCAGTTTTCCTTTATAATCCTCTTTCATAATATATGTTCTGTGTGTTTTCCGTGTAGCTACTGTATATGTGTGTTGTTTTGTATTAGCTTCTACTTAGTAACGCCACCGTAACTACCGTAACACCTCCGATTTTAGTTAATTAATAGGTAAAAAAAAAAAAATAGTAATGGAAGGAATAGTAAGAGTACCGATGGAAATGGTAAAAATCATCCCGATTTTCGAGGGGGATGCCAGACAATTGCCACTATTTATAAAAAAATGTGAATATATTATTCAAACTTTTCAAGGCAACGACCTTCAAAACGAGTACCTTTTCCATGTCCTAACCAGTAGATTAGGCGGGGAAGCCGCAAACCTAGTTGGTCAAAGCGACCACATCAGATCATGGGACCAACTAGTAACCTTTCTGTCTTCTCACTTTGGAGACCCTAGGACTGAAGATTGTATTGTTATGGAATTGGAGTCTTTGAAAATTAATAGAGGAGAAAGTTATTTAGAGTTTTGTCATAGGATACAAAATCTAAGAAGTGTCCTATTTGCAAAGTTAAACGAGACAATTGTGGATTTAGAAATTAGAAGAACGAAACAGAACATATACGACAATACCGCGTTCAAAGTGTTTTTATACAATCTAAACCCATTTTTGGTCAGATTGGTGCGTATGCGAGATGTTTCCACCCTGGAAAATGCCCTGAAAGTCGTTTTAGAAGAACAGAACTTTCAATCTGTTTACGAGTTCCATAATGGACCCAAAAATATTAATAGACCCCAAAATCACAGACAAAATAACTTTGGTCAAAGTAGTCTTAACCCCCCAAGGTTTAACAACTCGCAAAGGCAACCAAACCCGAATGTTCAAATGAGTTCTCCTAATTCTAACTTCCATAATAACTCATTCCAAACAAGGAATTTTAGATCTCAAAACAACTCGTCTAATACTCGTAACCAAACTCCTTGGCAGCAAGTAAACAGGTCAGGTAATCAGTACAGTCAGCATTCCGCGGACAATAACCCGCGCATGACACAGCGCAACATGCAGCCGATGGCATCAGGTTCCAATACCGATGTCACAATGCGTACTGCTAGTAGCAGACGTGTAAATTACACGAACAATAATATGTTGAACAGTAGACAACATTTACCAGGGCCGTACTCAGACAACTTTTTGCCAGGGCCGTACTCTTCTGATGACATTCAAGGGGGGTCATGTTTAGATAGGAATGGTTCGGAAGAATATACTGGTGAAAACATGGTAGAAAATTTTCACATACAAGCCTCCTCGACGGAGAAAGAATAAAATTAAATTTTAATAAGCGGTTAAACCTACCGCATATATTTTTACCAGAGCTACAATCAGTATTTATGATTGACACGGGCAGTACACGTTCGTTTATAAGCCCACGTATAGCTAATCACCACTTTCACCAGTATAAAGAATACGAACAATTTGAAGTCGTAAGCACTCACGCTTCTAGCAAACATAATGAGATAGTTGTAATTCCATTACCAAAAATTTTCAAGAGCAAGGAATACCATAAATTCTATGTATATAGCGTAGACGATAGGTATGATGGTCTTATAGGTAGTGACCTTCTGAAGCAACTAGGAGCCAACATAGATATGAATTCACAAATGCTGCATACTAGAGATGCAAATATACCAATCATATATACACCCCCTATGAGAGAGGCATTTAATCTGCCTTCTCGTAGCGAGGTCAGGGTTAAACTACCAGTAAATCTTTTAGATGGGGAAGCCATCTTAGGATATAAAGTGTTTATGGATGGTATTAGAATGCCTTCAGCAATAGTATCTTGCAAGAATGGTTATGCTACTACAGTAATACAGAACTGTAGTAAAGAGTCAAAGAAACTGGTAATCACAGCACCATTTACTGTGGAACCATACAGTCAAGAGTCTCAAGTTAATATAAATTTTACAGACAATCTAGAAGATGTAGATATAGATCAGGTATTGACAGATAACTTAGCTAAATTAAAATTTGATCACATGAACCCAGAGGAAAGACAGACTATAGAGAGTTTATGTAGAGATTATAAAGACATATTCTATTGTGAAGAGATCCCATTGTCATTCACAAATCAAGTTAAGCATAAGATTAGAACCAGACACGAAGACCCGATACACATAAAGTCATATCGTTTACCTCCTTCACAAAAAGATGAAATTAAAAAACAAGTGGAAAAGATGTTGAAAGATGATGTCGTTAAAGAATCCCATTCACCCTGGAGTGCTCCAGTACACCTAGTACCAAAAAAGATGGACGCCTCTGGTAAACAAAAATGGCGAATGGTAGTAGACTATAGGAGAATCAATGACATTACAGTAGATGATAAATACCCTCTACCTAATATTAGTGATCTGTTTGATATGTTAGGAAAGAGCATGTACTTCACCACACTAGATTTAGCCAGCGGTTACCACCAGATTCAGGTAGAAGAAGAGGATAGAGCAAAAACAGCTTTTAGTACACCATTTGGTCATTTCGAATTTAACAGAATGCCTTTTGGACTTAAAACAGCTCCTGCAACCTTCCAGAGAGCAATGGACAACGTTCTAAGAGGTCTTCAAGGATTACACTGTTTAGTCTATCTCGATGACGTAATCATATTCTCAAAAAGCTTACAGGAGCATGTACAAAAACTAAAAGCTGTATTTGACAGGTTTAGGGAGACTAATCTCAAAGTACAGTTAGATAAATCACATTTTCTTCGTAAAGAGGTTCTGTACTTAGGACACACGATCACTAGTGATGGACTCAAGCCTAATAACGACAAAATAGAGGCAATACTAAAATATCCTATACCTAGAACCGTTACAGAAATAAGAACCTTTGTAGGATTGGCAGGATACTATCGAAAATTTATCAAAGACTATGCCAAAATAACAAGGCCGCTCACACAATGTCTTAAAAAAGGAGCTAAGATAATTATTGATGAGGAATATAAAAAATGTTTTGAGACAATAAAAACAATACTAACCAATGCCCCACTACTACAGTTCCCAGATTTTAACAAGCCATTTGTGCTTACCACCGACGCATCCAACTATGCTATAGGTGCAGTTTTATCACAGGGACCAATAGGATCAGATAGGCCAATAGCATATGCTAGTCGTAACCTCTCAAACACGGAGATAAGGTACAGTACCATAGAGAAGGAACTGTTGGCTGTTTATTGGGCAGTTAAGTACTTTAGACCTTATCTTTACGGAAATAAGTTCATCATTTATACTGATCATAGACCTTTAGCATGGCTCTATTCACTAAAAGAACCTAATAATAAGTTAATAAGATGGAGGCTTAAGCTAGAGGAATACGATTATGAGATTCGTTATAAGAAAGGGTCACAAAATACAAATGCAGATGCGTTATCCCGCATTCGAATAAATGCTGTAGACGATGATATAGAGTCCATGATAGTTAACATTGGTGATGAAGATGAAAGATTGAAAGAAGTTAGGAAGGAGTTAGAACAAGAATTAAATATTAGAAATAATAAACAAACAGTAGTAGTCAATACTGACGATGACGAAGCAGAAATAGAAGTGATAGAACTTTCTGACTCTGATGATGGAGCTACTGCTCATTCCATCTCAAATAGAGAACATGAAGGTATACCGATTTTAAACGAAGCAATTGACACAAAACCAAAGCAAATACTCGTATATGTTTGGTCAAGGGATAAGTTTAGTGTTAAAGATATTTCAAATAAAAAACAACGCATACTAGAAGTACATATGCCAACAAATAACGAAAAGTTAGTAAAAGATTTTATGAAAGAGTATATTGATTTTAAGCATAAATACTTCATCTACTTCGAAAATACTTCCTTCAGGAAAACTTTCTCAACCATAGTAACACAACTCTATAAGAAAGGTAGTTTAAACCTAATCGAATGTACAGAACGTACAGTGAATCTAACAGGAGACGAGACCGATCAAGTAGAGTTAGTTAACAAGTACCATCAAGGCAAAACTTGCCATAGGGGGATTAGGGAAACCTTAGCTAAACTCAAAAGAAATTACTGGTGGTCAAACATGAAAGAAACCGTAACAGCCCTTATAAATAATTGTGAGCAGTGTAAAAAAATGAAATACGAAAGAAAACCCATTAAACCTCATATTCAACTTACACAGACACAAAGCTTACCATTTGAAGAAGCGTTTATGGACTTGCTATTCATTGAAGGAAAGTACTACCTGACCATTGTAGATGCCTTTAGTAAACTAGGACAGGCTATACCTATTCCCAATAGAAGTACACCAGAAGTAGTTAGAGCTCTGATAAAATACTTCAGCATGTATGGTTTACCAAAGAAGATAAACTGTGATTCAGGAGCAGAGTTTAACAATGAACTTCTTAAAGAATTGCTAACCCTTTACAAGATAGACATTCACATAGGGACACCCAATAATCCTAATTCAATGGCACTTATAGAGAGATTCCATTCAACTATTATAGAGATCTATCGCCTTGCTAAGTACGAAAAGAACGAACTAGACGCCGCGTCAGTTATGACATACGCTATTATGGCTTATAACAACACTATACACTCTGCAACTGACTTTACGCCATTCGAGATAGCTCTAGGACAAACCGATGCTGGTAATATCTTTGATATCGATAGGGAACGTAACCTCTTACAGAAGTTACTACAAGATCACAGAAAACGACTTAAAGTCCTTTATGACCATATAACCGAAAAATTACAAGGGGAAAAGATAAAGGTAAGAGAAAAGAAAGGGGGGGAAGAGCCACCAGTTGTTAAACCAGGTGATGAAATTTTTATGAAGAATACTAGAACTAGAAAAGCTAAAGATTTACCTAGGTACGAAAAAGCAAAAGTAACAGGTGAAGTCAGTAGGAATATAGTTCCTGTAACACTAAAGAAACGTAATACGCGAGTCGCACTTAAAAATGTAAAACGACCTCCACAGGTGGTGTGTGACGCTAATGCTGGCCCAAGTGGATCAGGGACTCAGCCTGAACGTACAGAATCTCGGGCAGAATCCTGGAATTATTCCGATGAAGATAGGTACAGCAGTGGTGAGGAGTAGTCAATGGAGTATAATAAAGATATTAGATTTAGAATCATTAGACATACAGTTAGAAAATAATATTAAAGAATATTTTAAGATTAAGAACATCGTTAACAAGTTCTCAGATTCAAGAAGAGAATTACTAGGATTAGAGGTTCAAGTAGAATCTTTTCTAGAACTAACTAAAGATAGGTTACATCAAATTTTTCCCACATCCAGAGTTAAAAGAGGAATTATTAACCCATTAGGTTCTTTAGTTAAGTTAATAACAGGTAATTTGGATAACGAAGACGCCTTAAAATATAATAGAGAAATCAGTAAGTTAAAAAGTAAGGAACATTCTGTTGAACATAAGATGTCTATAATGCAAAAAGCTTTTGATAAATTAGTGAACATTTCTGACGATATTAATTTTAATGTTAATATCATTCGTCATAAAAACTTGCAAATAGAAAATGTCATTCGTGAAGAAGCTAAAATATCGAATTTCATGACTTTATTTAGTAGCTTAAACCAAATTCTAAATAACTTTCGGACCATTTACAGTATAATCCAAGAAATAGAAACAGCTATTGCATTTAGTAAACTAGCAACCTTACATCAGTCAGTAGTAAACTCTACCGAATTGTATAATATTTTAAAACAAGTAGAAAATCATGCTAGGTTAATTTTTCCAGTAAGTAAAGATAATTTAGTTAAACTAGAACGTAATATCATTCTTAAATCTTATTTACATGATAGGACTTTAGTGTTTATATTAGAAGTACCACTAGTAGAGGAAAACACATATATCTATTATAAAGTCATCCCAGTTCCTATTTATAACCCTACAGAACTTAAAACCTTCATAATTACCCCTGAATTTCCCTTCCTACTGGTGAATAGATTGAAATACAGGTCCTTAGTAAGCTCATGCGAAGAAATAGAAGACCAAAACTTCCTATGCTCGGAAAACACTGTTGTCCCGTACCACACTGATACCTGCATAGAACAGCTGATGCTTTTTAAAGGAAATTTCACTAAATGTCGACAGATTTCTATCCTTCTAGAAGACACCAAGGCGTGGCAGATTGTCGATAGTTCCTGGTTACTTTTTTCGAGAAAAGACACAATGATTACAGAAAATTGCAACGACGAAGTTCGCAGACAAGTTTTACGCGGCACATACATAGTATCACCAAACCTAAACTGTGAAATGACTATTGGAAATTTTTCAATTGGCTCGACTACTAATGCATCCACTATAAGAATCCCAGCACCTGAAGTCCAACTACCAGAACTACGAGAAGTCAACAGAGAAGATAAACAGCTGGATCTACGAAAAGTTGATTTTAGTGATGTGAAAGAAATTCTTAACTACGTTAAATACTACAATAGTGATAGTGATGAAACAACCGACGAGGAAGGTGTCATAAGTAATAAAATTAGTTTATGGACCATAATACTATATATAATAATAACTATTTTTGTAATAATTTTAATTGTAAAACATGTGTATCCCAAGTTTTTAGTTAAACGAAATCTTCTGAAGCCAAATGAAACGTCTTCAGAAAATTTCTCCCCTGGGGAGGGAGGAGTTAAGTGCCACAAACCCCAAAATATCAGCCTTGTCAGCACTTACAAAACAGCAACTCATAGAGCTGCTGTCTAATCATTTAATTAGTATATAAGCTAGGTATAATTGTATTTTAATTGTATATTCTCTTACATTGTCACTCTGTTCAGTTGTCGTAATAAATTATTTTTATTAAAACTTCACATCTGAGTAACTTAACTCAGTCGCTATACTTGCACTGTGCCGAAAATACTTAACCTGTTTCCAGAAGAAGACAAATGCAACGCCTCAAGTGACATCACCAACCCATACCTATGAGTCTGCAGATACAACCACCGTCCAGGATCAAGGAAAGAACAGCAGAGCAGCAACATTTTTACTAAACGTTACAAAATAGTTGCTGATCTTCGGGGGGAGGTGTTACCACGGAACCCTAAGCCTAAAGCGCTGACACACCACCAATACTGCATGAGGCATCGATGACCCGATTTCCCAATCGAATGGCGAAAACTGCTGACGCGAACCTCGTGCAGCGGTCGACCTACGTGACTACCGAAGTCCATTCTGGGTTCCACCGCCGAACCAGATCATACCTAGCCATAGTTGTTAGTCTAAGTTTACTTGTAATTACTTTATAAATTAAATAGCTTAAAACTATTTCGGTTTTTTTTTAGTACTCCGGCTACCGCTTTCGTAATTAGCTAATATGTACATATAAATATTATTATATAGTGTACAGTAGGCGGTCTTATTGCTAAAAGTAATCTCTTCCAGACAACCTTAAATAAATAAATAAATTAAATAATTATTACAATAAATTATCAAAATTTTAAAATAAATGTAACGAAAAATTTTTAAGGAAAAATACTTACTTTCTTAATTTTGCTCCGCATTAATCCCACTTAGGTATCTAGTTTACAAAAAAAGAATTTATGTGCCGCCACGTTAAACCACTGTCAGCGTGCCCGCGCTGGTCTGGCCGCTCGCGCCTTTTTTGCCAAGCCGACGCCACCTCTTCGTGCGAGCTGCTATGACGTCACTGCCTCCACTGACCGACGACCCGCGTCCGCAAAACCGAGGTCTTGTGCCAAGGCGAATGAGGCAGACTTCACCTTGGTACAAAAGAAATGCAAGGTTCGCCAACAGTCTCGCAGAAGCCTATGTGGTACCGCCGCATCGTGCTGTGTGCCGCTACACCCGAACGTCGCGCTCTACGTGTCGCCAAGAACGGAGTACGTCGATTAGAAATCCGGATACAGCTTGCGGGTGTTCCCGCTGAAGTCACACAACTACGTCGTAAGTGGTGCGTGTGCAGAAATAGTCCTAATGGATGAATGTCCTAACGCGTACAAAAAAAAAATTCTTTAAGGCCAATTTCCAAAAAAAAGTAGAGTAATTTTACAAAAATAAATATTCTGAAACTGCAATCTATTTCAAATTGAGTATACGTAACTCATTTAGAGGTCTTAAAAGTCAGGCCACGTTTACCTCGTTGAATAACAGCCAGCATGAACTTTGCATTTCACGAGACATACCTCTCTAATTAACATTTTGAGCTACCTTTTATTTAACCTTTGGAGAATAATGTAAATTAGTTTTTGAATAAGAGTTGCAAGTTAGGTAAAAATATCAAAATACTTTACTTAAACACCGAATTACAATATTTTTTTATTCTTATCAATCTAAGTATCAGGACTGATTGAGAACTGTGCGAAACGACAAAACCAACTTTAAAAGTACATACGCAATAAAAAAAGAAGTTCTTTACATTCTGGCATCTTTTCAAATATAGAACTAAATTTGAATTTAGTTCAGCTGATGAAATTTCCGCGAGAGGACCTCTGTCTTGCTTTTCTTAAAAACGTAAAGAAACGAAATTCGTGCGGTGGTAAAGTTTTATGTTTTAAAAGGGAAAACAGACACCCAGGTTAAAGCCAAACTAGACACTGTTTTAGGCCGTTCGACTCCTGCATTAAGTAAGATTTATACCTGACTTTAAACGTCGAAGGCAGAGCTGGGACGACGCTACCCCCAGGGCTGGCCGTCTACGAAGTCACGCCTCCAGAAATGATCCAAAAGTTCACAAAATTGTAGTGAACGATGATCGTCGCTTGAAGTTTCGAGAGATAGCAGCGATGTTGAGCATTTAAACACGTTTTTAATATTTTACACCAACATTTGGGAACAAAAATGCTTGTTGACCGAAAACTTCATTCAACTTCAAAAGATTCAACGTGTGTTCGGCGCTCCTCTATACGTGAGATTCTAACGAGTTTTTGCGGCGGCGTTATGTGACAATAGGCAAAACGTCGCAAATATAAGTCTGTGCAAAACATAGATATGTACATCATTAGACTCGAAAAATGAAAGGACAAAGCTGTGGAATAGAAGTCTAAAAACTTCACTGAAGAAAACTAAATTGTTTCAAAAAGATTAAAATTCAATTATCTGAGTTCCCAAACGATTATTTTCACTTCATAATTAAATACTTACCACATTTAGGTAGGTAGGTATAGGTAACATAGGAGCATCCTTATCTTATATATCGACGCTTGAAAGGCAATCCTTACTAACCGACAGTATGGGTCAAATTGAGTTTGATATATCAATCGAATCGCCAAAAAAAATCGCGTCGATTGGTCTGGGTCTCATAGCGCTGCGATGAGTTTTGTTGTCGCTTAGGAAGTATGTGAATCCTTAGTATTCGGAAAATTTCGGCTCCCTAAGCGACAAAAAAATATGCATTTTACTTGTGTCGGCGGGTTAGACAAGTTGACTTAGTAACTTTTACGGATAGTTATTGGTTCCTCAATTGGTTTAGTGTTAACCATTAACTTAGATAAATTTTCTTCATTAATAATTATGAGTACGAAACAGTTAGGTATTTTTACCTGAATTAGACTTTTCCATCAAAGTTACTTAGCATGTTTTATACCAACATTAAAAAGATAAAAGTGTTAACTTATGCATTTGTTCCTTACACTGTGTTTCGTTCTATTAGTATTTAGTTATTATTGCTTGTTAGAAAATCAACGTAACGATGAACTTAGTCAACTTTACATAGTAATAAAATATTGATTTGCTGTCGCTTAGATAGTTTTACAATATAATGCAGTAATAATTTTGTGTCGCTTGCATAATTTTACTTGACAAATTAGTTAAGAACTGATTGTCGTTTAGATATTATTACTGGCGTAAATATTGTATGAAAAATGTCGCATAAATAGTTTTACCTGAATTTAAAAACGAGGGAAGACAGCGCTTAGGAAGCGCAGCCGAGTGTCAAATGTCGGTTAGAAACATCGAACTGCGTGGAGCGTTATGAATCCGCAAGCATTCATTCGGAGGTGGCGCGTCGGTAAGGTAGATTGTCGCGCTGCGGGCTCGCCACTGTTACATCGGTTTTGGCGCGTAGTGATTAAGAAAACGGTAAGTAAAATTCACATTCCTAATATATTTTGCTTTAAAACTCTGCCTTTTGAGGTAGGTACTGTGTGGATTTGAATACTTTCATGCCCCTTCGTATATTTTGAAATAAATGAAATTATACGCAGGTCTTTATGATGTTTTTATCTTTTTAGGTACTTACAGATGCGATACCTACGTATGAGGACAAAATGAACAAAAGAAACAAAAGAACCCGTTCATCCAGGATCATAGACATTGCTCTAACTTCTGCTGGAATAACAAAATCGCCCAAGTGTAAACAAAAATTAAACTTCGATGATGAACCTGTAAGTATAAATTGTTATTGTGATTAGGTACACACTAACATTGTATACCTGTCTACTACAATTAAGAATCTTTTGTTTACTGTCTACCTATTTACCTAAGTACTCAAAACAAATACGATATCTACCTACCTATATGTTATACCTCTTATCCTATCTTATTCTTATATGTCGTTTACCTAGATATCTCTTTGCCTACTCAGAACATACAACACCCTACCTACCTACAACCTTTTATGGTACACTATTTTGTCAGGGCACTTATAAACATTCAAATCAATTATTGTATAGGCTAGGTACCTACTTGAATTATCCACTTTCTTTTACACGCATTACCCACAAACTTCTAACAACAACCACACCTACTCTTCCTTTTTAGATACTAACATTCCTAATGGTAAATTACCTACTTGTAATTACATACATACATACATACTTACACTCGGTGTATACCTACCTACCTACCACATTTACCTAATTTCGACAGTTTACGTACCTACCAATTAACTTAAAAGTCTTAAAACTATGACAACACCTAGGTGTTACTACTTATTGTTCTAGTTACACTATTTTTTTGCTGTCGACCTTCTATTAATGTCATCATCATCATATCAGCCAAAAAACGTCCACTGCTGAACAAAGGCCTCCCCCAAGGATTTCCACGACGACCGGTCCTGCGCTGCCCGCATCCATCGGCTTCCCGCGACCTTAACCAGGTCATCGGTCCACCGCGTGGGAGGCCTGCCTACGCTACGTTTTCCGGTGCGCGGTCGCCACTCGAGAACTTTACTGCCCCATCGGTCATCTGTTCTACGAGCTATGTGCCCTGCCCACTGCCACTTCAGTCTAGCGATTCTGAGAGCTATGTCGGTTACTTTAGTTCTCCTGCGGATCTCCTCGTTTCTGATTCGATCACGCAGAGAAACTCCGAGCATAGCACGCTCCATTGCCCTTTGGGTGACCTTGAGCCTTCTTATGAGGCCCATAGTAAGCGACCATGTCTCAGTTCCGTAAGTCATCACTGGCAACACACACTGGTCAAAGACCTTAGTCTTGAGACACTGCGGTATTATTATTCTATTAATGTAACTACTCGTAACTATACAAATGCTCACCAACTTGTATAGGGACAAAGACGTGGTGACTATTTAACTATTTTGTCAGCCAGCAACAGATTTCATCATCTCACCTGTGTAACTCTTACATTTACATAACCTATAATAGTTTAGGTATACAGGGTGCTTAGGAAATATCCTAGTTTCTTGTTTAGTACATAATAAGAAATCCACTGTTTCACTGAAAACCTACCAAATTAATTGTCATCATTACAGCTCATATACGTCCCCACCGAGGGGCTCGAGCCTACACTGAATCAGGGCGACTAGGCCTTAGTCAACCACGCGGGCCCAGTGCTGGTTGGTCGACTTCACACACAACCTTCGAGTTTCTTCGCAGGCATGTGCAGTTTTCCTCACGATGTTTATCCTTCACCGTTAAAGCAATCGGTAAGTATGTACGTAAGTTTTTGAAAAACTCATTGGTACATTGGCCGTCCAGATTTGAACCCGGTACCTCTGGTTAGATGGACCGAGTCGTTACCGGTTGAGCCACCGACGCTATACTAAATTAATTGTAGTAGATGTTAATTAATGCTTCACTTCGAAAAAAATATCTTCAAGCAAAATTACCAATCAGCTAATTGAGTTTGTAACGCCCTATTCCCCTTCGATGCTTTTATACTACAGTAGAAAACTGGCTGTTTATAACCCGTGTGTTTACGAAAATGGCACTCGTAACGTATTGTTTTTTTTGGGACGAATCTAATGGTAAGCGAGGTGCCAACGAAGTAGCAACAATTTTACATAAATACATCAAATCGGTAGATGAAAGAGGAAACATCAAGTGATTATTGATGTACTGCGATTGTTGTCCAGGTCAAAATCGGAACCGAACTGTTATGGCTATGATTCATCAGACTTTACAGGAATGTAACAATATTAAAACAATTCAATTAAATTTCCTCTTGACTGGGCATACTTATATGCCAGTGGATAGTTCTCACGCCATCATTGAAAACCACCTGAAACACACTACTGTTTATGCACCTTCCCAATGGTTTACCATTTTTTTAACTGCTCGGCAGAATCCATCGCCATTTACAGTTGAGCGAATGTGTTATGAGCAATTCAAAAAGTGGGATAATATTGGAGACAAATATTACAAAGGAAACCTTACTGGAAAAATTAGTAAGGTCCGAATTGCAACTTTCAAGAAAGACAAACAACTTGTGTCTATAAAAACGTCGATGAATGCTGATGCCAAGTTATTCAATGTTGAAGTCCAGACCAAAACTACGGTCCCATTGATGTCTTGCTATAGATCGTTACTTCCTATTTCAAAAATGAAATATGACGATCTCCGTAAATTATGTACTGACCAAATCATTCCAGCTTGTTTCCATCATGAGTACCTTAATATCCCACGAGATGGAAATATCAAAGACGTGTTACCTGAATCGGATATAGAAGACCCTGACTATGTTTAATTGATTTAATTGAGGTTCCTCTACTACTTTTTCCTACTTTTCTATTATCTTTTTTTTTAATTCCAAGATTAGTTGGATCTTTTGTAACACTGTCTCTATATAAAGTAATTAGAAAATGCACGATTATTTGGTTGATCTACTTGGTAAACAATTTTGAAGATGATTTGTAATAGCCTACCTATTGCTATTTGGTGCAATATGAAGATTGGATTATTATTCTAGGTTTAATTACTACTGAACAAAGATTTTTATACCTAAAGACAATTTAAGTTTTAATATTACTACTTATAAGTTTAGTTTTGATATAAGTTCATTGTTTTGTTTGTTATTACTTTGAAAATTAAGAAAGAAATATACCTAAGGTTCCTAAAAATTTGTGATACATAGACATTATGTGAATCTTACTTACAAGGTGAATAGAAGGTTGCACTTCAAAATGTGATGTTGCTTACCAACACATTACACAGTAAGTAATTTAGTTTTGTACCTTAGTTATTAACGCTAAGTGAGAATATAATAGTACCTAAGTAATTTCTATAGTTTGTATGTCATTTAGCTATGTGAATTCAGAAATAAGTCACTCTGTGCCATAGTTATTAGTGAGACTGATTATTAAAACTCTGTGATCTCAAGGTGGTCCAAATACTCATTCATAGTACTTAATTAGGTTAAAATCTTAAATAGTACTTAATGATTGACGAATATTTGTTCTAAAAGTTTATTCTTAGAAAGAAAAATGTTATTAAAGACAATACCTCGTTGTTAGTGTTTAAAGTGTAATGTATTAAATTTGTTAAAATTTTGCAATAAATACTTAAATAATGCCGAAGGTTGTTTTCATTAATTAAATCCATACAAAATGTCTGTTAGTATTGGAAATATTTCTTTTGAATTATTATTTGGATTATTTTTTACGGTAATTCTTACAGAAATTAAATCATTTAGATAATTGTTTCAGTTTAAACAAAAAAATATTTTATAACTTATACAGCTTTTTCCTATTCGTATTGAGATTCGCTTAGGCATATAAACGAATAAACCTGTTGGTAACTTAGAAGTTTCTGGCGTAAATATAGTTTTACCTGAATGTTTTTTTGACGAAATTACTATCTAACCGACAAAAGATTCAGAATTAAAAGGGATAGATCAATATTTTTTTAAATAAATTATAGCGTCAAATAATACCATGCCTGAGATATAACAATTATTTCTTTACGATAAAAAAATAAAAAGTTATGATTTTTTTTCTGTTAAAAAAAACTTGTATCATCTCTCCTGAACATTTAACTCCATGTCGCTAAGTAAGGTTTGCCTTTCAAGCGTCGATATTATTTACAAATCAAATTAAAATAAACAATGTTTTCGAAAGTACTTTAAAACAATCAACCTTACCGAGAAAACTCTTCCAAGAGCAGACACTAAGCTGCAATCACATGGACTGCCTTCTCGTAAAATTCGTGAAACGTAAAGTCAGGTTCGGAGACGGCAGGACTACAGCCGCGTGAAAAATTCACCACGACCGGAAGCCATGTTTTATTTAAGCTGCGCACTGCGGAGTGCGGACCCCTCAAATATTTAGCGAGGACCATTCAAACCGGGCGAAGCCTTAGCTTTATTTACTAGGCTTTATTTGCTATTGCCAACGTGTAGGTCAAAAGGACTAGATAGGTACTTACGCGTTAAGCTGTGGGAGAGATACTTAAGTGGTCAGATTTAAGATTTCGTTTGAACCTTACTTGTTACGTCATATTATTTTGACATGAACCCCTCACGACTTGTGTTTTCTCCCCATTTTCTGCTGCACGTCATGTTATATCTAATATGATGAGACATTTTTACTTGCGTCACTTTTAATACTCAAATATTTTTCTGTACTTATACTAAGTCATAAATTTAAAAAAAGTGTATATCGGGCACCGATATCGGTTTAACCGCCTCCGTAGCTCAGAGGCAAAGTTCACTGGCTTTACACAGGAGGTCGCGGGTTCGATTCCCGGCGGGGTCAATTGTAGGACTCGGTTTCGTTGGAGGTAGGGCATTTTCTAAGCCCGCCTGGCTAGCTACCACCATCTTATCTAAGTCTTGCCGCCAAATATCAATGTTGATATCATTGGTTTGTTCCGGCATGAAGATAAGATAGCCAGTTCCCCATTGCGTTGGGGAATCTTGGTAAGTCCGCTTCCATCTTCGGCAGCATCGTCACTTACCACTAGATGAGATGTTGTCAAGGATTTACAATTGTGAATAAAAAAATTAAAAAAATAAAAAAAAACCGGGGGCACACCCTGAATACTTCATACAACGGGCCAGAAATGACATTTCAAAAAAATGACGGAACAAACAAAATGGCGGCGAAATCCTATACGTTCGACAACCAAACTGTAACCAATCTGTATCAATCTAGGTGACGAGTGGGTGGAGTTTGCAATCTAGAAAGCGGCAGGGAGTGTCCATACTGTTTGTTAATACTAATGTATATACTTTGCCGAGGGTTCCGTATCACCACACAGTATGTTTGTGTTATGTATTTACAAATAATTGGAAACACTAAACACATGAAAAAACCGACTTTTATCAAAACATTCAAGTACAACTTTGCATTTTTTTGTTTTGTTAATTTTCTAGAAAAGTACTGAACCGACGATGGTAATGAAATTTCTATGGGACTAATTTAATACAGGGTGGTACTGTATGAAAAATCTATGAACTGTTTACAAATCGAACTGCACATCTTAAGTTGGTATTCTGTGAAAACGTCAACCAGCTACCTATTACACTTTCAAAATATAGCCTTTTAAAGGTCAGACAGACGGACAGCGTAGGTTTAGTAATAGTGTCCCGTTACCTGGCACGGAATCCTAAAAGGGTTGGTTGGATGGAAATAAAAACCATGAGATTCTGGATGTGGTACAAGATAAAAGAAGCCTGCTGCACATAATTGAGAACAGAAGAGAAAATATGTTAGGACACCTAATACGGCACACAAGCTTCCTGAAAACCATCATAGAAAAAAAATAGAGGGAAGAAGAGGAAGAGGAAGTCCAAGGCTACAAAGAACTGAGGTTCCCAAACTTTTTCAGATCACGGCGGAATCACAGGTATGGTATCTTTTCACGGCGCCCTTGGTCAATAATGACTGAGGAACAAAAATTGTCTTTTCATTACACTTTGTTCGGGTGAGACTACTGTTATTCACACAAAAAAAACAAAAAAATATTTGAATTTTAAAGTACATTTTTATTTTCTAATGTGTATGATAGTAACTACATAAGTCGAAGACTTGTCGCCGTTATTGACGCCCACCTCAGAAAAAAAAATGTAACGTTCCATAACGTACAAAATCTAAAACAAACAGAAGAAGTAACAAATCTTTAAAGAAAGAAATAAAGTGCATAATTTTTTATGAAACTAACGAAGCAACTTAATTAATTAATATACTTTCAACAGTGTGCGTTTCTGTTTATCAAAGCATCATACAGTTCCACTCATTGAATGTTGTTCTCTACAAAGTACCTATATTAGGAACCAGTATTGACCGGTTCTATTGAGAAGCACGCGGCGCCCCAGCTCTCTCCATAGTGTCCCAGAGCGCCGGACTCGGCGCACACTTTGGAAACCCCTGACATAGAGCAAGTATGCCGTGTCGGGTTTAGGACTTTAAAAATTGAAGATTACTCAACAGACACGAGCATTGCTCTTAAATTAAAGAAGAAGAAGAACTAAATAGGGTTAAACGTTAATAGAAAATTTGTATTCAAGAAATAAGGTTACCGCCTCCGTGCCGTAATGGTTAGTCCATTAGCTTCACATCAGGAGGTTTGTTTGTTTGTTTGTAAACTCTTTTGGAGGTCGCGGGTTCGATTCCAAGCGGAGATTGTAAGACTAGGTTTGGTTGGTGGACGGACACTTTCTAAGCCCGCCTGGCTAGCTACCACCATCTTATCTAATTAACCAAATCAAAAATCAATGTTAACAACATTGATGTGTTTCGGCATGGTGATGAGATAGCCAGTTCCCTATTGCGTTAGGGAATATTGATAAGGCCGCCTTTATCATCGGCATCATCGTCACTTATAATAAATGATAATGTGACTGAAACACCGTAAGGAAACCTGCACACGCCTGCAAAGACATTCGAAGGTTGTGTGTGAAGTCGACCAACCCGCACTGGGGCTTACCATCAGGTGAGATGATGACAGGGGCTTATCAATTGTGGATTTAAAAAAAAACCAGACAGATAACCAGAAAATGAGAATCTTCACCTACTACGCAAGAAACTGCAATAAAAACATACCTATAGATTTTTCCTATCCGCTGAAGGGTATAAAATGGATGATAAGAGTTTAAATGGCCTTCATGTGCCTGCAGCTGCCGTCTGACTTCTACTGTGTGCGAATAAAATGCGAATGACGCCATACAAACACGCCCTAAAGCCGACACGGTTAGATGATATAATGCCCCTTTACTAGACCATTTTGTTTTATACGGTCATAAAACAGTGATATTCTTAGTAATATTTAAACTTTGTAGCCGCGAATATGTTCCAGTATATGGGAATAGTTTGTATGAGCCTGTGTATATGTCGCAGGCATACTGTATAATTCGTCATTATGCATACGTTCAGGCAAATGTCAGGCAAAGTAAGTATATAATGGTGAGGGCGGGAGGCTCGATTCGCGAGGCTCTTTGTCAGTTAAATCAATCAAACCTGACCGAAACCAACATCGGTCGCTTCGCGAGCTCATTTACAATCTGCCGTACGGCATTTTGACAATTTGCCTGACTCGGTAATTACCGTTTATATATGGACGAATTATTACAATTTGCCTGGCTCGGCATTTTACAATCTGCGTACAGAATTTTACATTTTGCCTGACTGTTTACCTACGGACGAATTATTACAAAATGCCTAAATCGGCGTACAGCATTATAAAATTTGCCTGACCGTATGTAAAATGATTAATCATACAATTTGCCTGCCACATATACTAGGTGTATAACAAAACTGGTGTAAACAGGCGTTTCAACTGGGGTTTATACTCATCATACTAAACAATTTTCCCCGACGAGCCCAGTCAATTCTCAAGAAACAAAATTCGACGGTCCATACAAAAATATACAAAATTGGTCAACCAGCTGATCGATTTGTATAGAGTTCTTTTTTTGGAAATTGACTAAGTATATGTTTCTTGGGAAAAATTGTTCAGTATGATGAGAAGAAGCCTCAGTGAATGGATCCTACACCATTTATGGTACATCCTGTATATGCTAACAATTAACGGGACGCTTCTTTTAGAAAAAAACCCAGGAGTTCAGGTTTCTGCAGAACATTTCATAAGCTTACTCAGAAGGTAGGTACGCTTAACAACACCCAAGTAGTAACACTACCAGCACAGTATTATAATATATCGACGCTTGAAAGGCAAACCTTACTTAGCGACATGGAGTTAAATGTTCAGGAGAGATGATACAAGTTTTTTTTAACAGAAAAAAAATCATAACTTTTTATTTTTTTATCGTAAAGAAATAATTGTTATATCTCAGGCATGGTATTATTTGACGCTATAATTTATTTAAAAAAATATTGATCTATCCCTTTTAATTCTGAATCTTTTGTCGGTTAGATAGTAATTTCGTCAAAAAAACATTCAGGTAAAACTATATTTACGCCAGAAACTTCTAAGTTACCAACAGGTTTATTCGTTTATATGCCTAAGCGAATCTCAATACGAATAGGAAAAAGCTGTATAAGTTATAAAATATTTTTTTGTTTAAACTGAAACAATTATCTAAATGATTTAATTTCTGTAAGAATTACCGTAAAAAATAATCCAAATAATAATTCAAAAGAAATATTTCCAATACTAACAGACATTTTGTATGGATTTAATTAATGAAAACAACCTTCGGCATTATTTAAGTATTTATTGCAAAATTTTAACAAATTTAATACATTACACTTTAAACACTAACAACGAGGTATTGTCTTTAATAACATTTTTCTTTCTAAGAATAAACTTTTAGAACAAATATTCGTCAATCATTAAGTACTATTTAAGATTTTAACCTAATTAAGTACTATGAATGAGTATTTGGACCACCTTGAGATCACAGAGTTTTAATAATCAGTCTCACTAATAACTATGGCACAGAGTGACTTATTTCTGAATTCACATAGCTAAATGACATACAAACTATAGAAATTACTTAGGTACTATTATATTCTCACTTAGCGTTAATAACTAAGGTACAAAACTAAATTACTTACTGTGTAATGTGTTGGTAAGCAACATCACATTTTGAAGTGCAACCTTCTATTCACCTTGTAAGTAAGATTCACATAATGTCTATGTATCACAAATTTTTAGGAACCTTAGGTATATTTCTTTCTTAATTTTCAAAGTAATAACAAACAAAACAATGAACTTATATCAAAACTAAACTTATAAGTAGTAATATTAAAACTTAAATTGTCTTTAGGTATAAAAATCTTTGTTCAGTAGTAATTAAACCTAGAATAATAATCCAATCTTCATATTGCACCAAATAGCAATAGGTAGGCTATTACAAATCATCTTCAAAATTGTTTACCAAGTAGATCAACCAAATAATCGTGCATTTTCTAATTACTTTATATAGAGACAGTGTTACAAAAGATCCAACTAATCTTGGAATTAAAAAAAAAGATAATAGAAAAGTAGGAAAAAGTAGTAGAGGAACCTCAATTAAATCAATTAAACATAGTCAGGGTCTTCTATATCCGATTCAGGTAACACGTCTTTGATATTTCCATCTCGTGGGATATTAAGGTACTCATGATGGAAACAAGCTGGAATGATTTGGTCAGTACATAATTTACGGAGATCGTCATATTTCATTTTTGAAATAGGAAGTAACGATCTATAGCAAGACATCAATGGGACCGTAGTTTTGGTCTGGACTTCAACATTGAATAACTTGGCATCAGCATTCATCGACGTTTTTATAGACACAAGTTGTTTGTCTTTCTTGAAAGTTGCAATTCGGACCTTACTAATTTTTCCAGTAAGGTTTCCTTTGTAATATTTGTCTCCAATATTATCCCACTTTTTGAATTGCTCATAACACATTCGCTCAACTGTAAATGGCGATGGATTCTGCCGAGCAGTTAAAAAAATGGTAAACCATTGGGAAGGTGCATAAACAGTAGTGTGTTTCAGGTGGTTTTCAATGATGGCGTGAGAACTATCCACTGGCATATAAGTATGCCCAGTCAAGAGGAAATTTAATTGAATTGTTTTAATATTGTTACATTCCTGTAAAGTCTGATGAATCATAGCCATAACAGTTCGGTTCCGATTTTGACCTGGACAACAATCGCAGTACATCAATAATCACTTGATGTTTCCTCTTTCATCTACCGATTTGATGTATTTATGTAAAATTGTTGCTACTTCGTTGGCACCTCGCTTACCATTAGATTCGTCCCAAAAAAAACAGAATACGTTACGAGTGCCATTTTCGTAAACACACGGGTTATAAACAGCCAGTTTTCTACTGTAGTATAAAAGCATCGAAGGGGAATAGGGCGTTACAAACTCAATTAGCTGATTGGTAATTTTGCTTGAAGATATTTTTTTCGAAGTGAAGCATTAATTAACATCTACTACAATTAATTTAGTATAGCGTCGGTGGCTCAACCGGTAACGACTCGGTCCATCTAACCAGAGGTACCGGGTTCAAATCTGGACGGCCAATGTACCAATGAGTTTTTCAAAAACTTACGTACATACTTACCGATTGCTTTAACGGTGAAGGATAAACATCGTGAGGAAAACTGCACATGCCTGCGAAGAAACTCGAAGGTTGTGTGTGAAGTCGACCAACCAGCACTGGGCCCGCGTGGTTGACTAAGGCCTAGTCGCCCTGATTCAGTGTAGGCTCGAGCCCCTCGGTGGGGACGTATATGAGCTGTAATGATGACAATTAATTTGGTAGGTTTTCAGTGAAACAGTGGATTTCTTATTATGTACTAAACAAGAAACTAGGATATTTCCTAAGCACCCTGTATACCTAAACTATTATAGGTTATGTAAATGTAAGAGTTACACAGGTGAGATGATGAAATCTGTTGCTGGCTGACAAAATAGTTAAATAGTCACCACGTCTTTGTCCCTATACAAGTTGGTGAGCATTTGTATAGTTACGAGTAGTTACATTAATAGAATAATAATACCGCAGTGTCTCAAGACTAAGGTCTTTGACCAGTGTGTGTTGCCAGTGATGACTTACGGAACTGAGACATGGTCGCTTACTATGGGCCTCATAAGAAGGCTCAAGGTCACCCAAAGGGCAATGGAGCGTGCTATGCTCGGAGTTTCTCTGCGTGATCGAATCAGAAACGAGGAGATCCGCAGGAGAACTAAAGTAACCGACATAGCTCTCAGAATCGCTAGACTGAAGTGGCAGTGGGCAGGGCACATAGCTCGTAGAACAGATGACCGATGGGGCAGTAAAGTTCTCGAGTGGCGACCGCGCACCGGAAAACGTAGCGTAGGCAGGCCTCCCACGCGGTGGACCGATGACCTGGTTAAGGTCGCGGGAAGCCGATGGATGCGGGCAGCGCAGGACCGGTCGTCGTGGAAATCCTTGGGGGAGGCCTTTGTTCAGCAGTGGACGTTTTTTGGCTGATATGATGATGATGACATTAATAGAAGGTCGACAGCAAAAAAATAGTGTAACTAGAACAATAAGTAGTAACACCTAGGTGTTGTCATAGTTTTAAGACTTTTAAGTTAATTGGTAGGTACGTAAACTGTCGAAATTAGGTAAATGTGGTAGGTAGGTAGGTATACACCGAGTGTAAGTATGTATGTATGTATGTAATTACAAGTAGGTAATTTACCATTAGGAATGTTAGTATCTAAAAAGGAAGAGTAGGTGTGGTTGTTGTTAGAAGTTTGTGGGTAATGCGTGTAAAAGAAAGTGGATAATTCAAGTAGGTACCTAGCCTATACAATAATTGATTTGAATGTTTATAAGTGCCCTGACAAAATAGTGTACCATAAAAGGTTGTAGGTAGGTAGGGTGTTGTATGTTCTGAGTAGGCAAAGAGATATCTAGGTAAACGACATATAAGAATAAGATAGGATAAGAGGTATAACATATAGGTAGGTAGATATCGTATTTGTTTTGAGTACTTAGGTAAATAGGTAGACAGTAAACAAAAGATTCTTAATTGTAGTAGACAGGTATACAATGTTAGTGTGTACCTAATCACAATAACAATTTATACTTACAGGTTCATCATCGAAGTTTAATTTTTGTTTACACTTGGGCGATTTTGTTATTCCAGCAGAAGTTAGAGCAATGTCTATGATCCTGGATGAACGGGTTCTTTTGTTTCTTTTGTTCATTTTGTCCTCATACGTAGGTATCGCATCTGTAAGTACCTAAAAAGATAAAAACATCATAAAGACCTGCGTATAATTTCATTTATTTCAAAATATACGAAGGGGCATGAAAGTATTCAAATCCACACAGTACCTACCTCAAAAGGCAGAGTTTTAAAGCAAAATATATTAGGAATGTGAATTTTACTTACCGTTTTCTTAATCACTACGCGCCAAAACCGATGTAACAGTGGCGAGCCCGCAGCGCGACAATCTACCTTACCGACGCGCCACCTCCGAATGAATGCTTGCGGATTCATAACGCTCCACGCAGTTCGATGTTTCTAACCGACATTTGACACTCGGCTGCGCTTCCTAAGCGCTGTCTTCCCTCGTTTTTAAATTCAGGTAAAACTATTTATGCGACATTTTTCATACAATATTTACGCCAGTAATAATATCTAAACGACAATCAGTTCTTAACTAATTTGTCAAGTAAAATTATGCAAGCGACACAAAATTATTACTGCATTATATTGTAAAACTATCTAAGCGACAGCAAATCAATATTTTATTACTATGTAAAGTTGACTAAGTTCATCGTTACGTTGATTTTCTAACAAGCAATAATAACTAAATACTAATAGAACGAAACACAGTGTAAGGAACAAATGCATAAGTTAACACTTTTATCTTTTTAATGTTGGTATAAAACATGCTAAGTAACTTTGATGGAAAAGTCTAATTCAGGTAAAAATACCTAACTGTTTCGTACTCATAATTATTAATGAAGAAAATTTATCTAAGTTAATGGTTAACACTAAACCAATTGAGGAACCAATAACTATCCGTAAAAGTTACTAAGTCAACTTGTCTAACCCGCCGACACAAGTAAAATGCATATTTTTTTGTCGCTTAGGGAGCCGAAATTTTCCGAATACTAAGGATTCACATACTTCCTAAGCGACAACAAAACTCATCGCAGCGCTATGAGACCCAGACCAATCGACGCGATTTTTTTTGGCGATTCGATTGATATATCAAACTCAATTTGACCCATACTGTCGGTTAGTAAGGATTGCCTTTCAAGCGTCGATATGTATAAGCCTTAGTGTAATACTGTGCTACCAGTGTAAGAAGACTAGCGCTATAACATTCATTATATTTTACAGTTTGTGAAAACAAACAGATTCCCTATCAATACAAATATGAAATCAAACCTATTCTTAACAAAATGAACTAAATAGATTCAGTTATGTAACCTCATCATCATTACCATAATATCAGCCGAAAAACGTACACTGCTGGACAAAGGCATCCCGCTAAGATTTCCAGAATGACCTCTTCTGCGCTGCCCACATCAAGCGGCTTCCCGCGACCTTCACTAGGTCATCGTTCCACTGAGTAGGAGGCTTTCCTACGCTACGTCTTCCGGTGCGCGGTCGCCATTTGAGAACTTTATGTAACCTAACCAATTAAAATGAAAATTTAACTCCTACTGCATAAAATGTATTGTATGTCACTCAGGCGAGTCAGGCGATAACAATGAACACGATAACACTCCAAAAATCCATCAAGCCATTTAGACTACAGACTCAGCCAAAGAAACAGACATTACACATACAGACTTACATACATTATGTTCTTACACACATAAACAAACCTCGAAACATTATCCTCCATAGGGTCAGGTAAAAATAACTAAACGAATTTGGTAATTAAAAAAAAGAAACCTGACTGCATATAAACTTAATCTCTCTTTTTTGGCTTTTTAAAATGTATCCTATGTGACTGATAGGATCAATACGAATCTAACTACATATCGCTCTTTAAAATTCATCAACCCGTTTAGGCTACAGAGCGTGCAAAAGAAATATTAAACTATGTATGCTGCCATTTGAGAATTTAAATATATATATTCTCGATAATGTGACTGAAACACCGTGAGGAAACCTGCACACGCCTGCAAAGACATTCGAAGGTTGTGTGTGAAGTCGACCAACCCGCACTGGGCCCGCGTGGTCGATCGCCCTAATCCAGGGTAGGCTCGGGCCCCTCGGTGGGGACGTATATGAGCTTATATGATGATGATTCTCGATAAACATAACCCTCCTTTTGACGCAGTCGGGTAATAGAAGTAACTAAGTATAAAAGCGACACTAGCTCAAAGTGTTCATTTCAGGAAAAATGTATATTTTTAACAAAATTACCCAAAAAAATATTCATACGGTTTTACTATACAAAATGGTCAGACTAGATCAAATTAATATGGGGCACACAACTTTTATGCGGATTATTTTAACAATCACAGAAAAAATAATGACTCGTGCCAGAAATTCAATAATTAGGCACATAATCAACATGAATTTAATTGATAAAAAAATATATTTATTGAAACAAAAGAAAGGTAGGTCCAGAAAACAGAAAACACTATCCAAACTCCTGAACTTGGTAAAGATAAACCCGCTACTACGTACCTGTTATCTACTACTGCCAGTGATGACAAACGGAACTGAGACATGTCATGATATGACATGAGACTAAGGGCCTCATAAAAAGGGTGATCGAGCGAGATATGCTCGGAGTTTCCCTACACGGTCGAATCAGAAATGAGGAGATACATAGAAGAACGAAGGTCACATAGCTCACAGAATCACTAAACTTAAGTGGAAGTAGGCGGGACACATAACTCGTAAAACAGGAGGCCGTTGGGGTAGTACAGTTCTCGAGTGATGACCGCGCTTCTGAAGTCGTAACGTAGGCGGACCAACGATCTTGTAAAGGTCACGGAAAGCCGTTAGTTGCGAGCAGCGTAGAACTGGGCGTTGTGGAAATCCTTGGGGGAGGCCTTTTACCAGCAGTGGACGTCTTTCGGCTGATATGATGATGACGTAGGTATAAGTGTTTACCTATCGAAACACAAGGAATCAGCAAAAATCGGGACAAAAGCGTAGTTTCTGATTAGGTAAGTAAGCCCTTATCTATCTATCCAATAAACTTTTTCCCTGTTTACCTTCCCCTGTGTTATTGAAAACCCGCAATAAAAGCAGGTAGGCTAGAATGACGGAGCAGGGCCAGGATGGAGCCAAAGGCAATCATGCACGTTATTGGGTATCGCCCTGATAAGTAATGCAATCAGCGTGTCACGGAGTCATGCGGAGTGGTTGGTTGGTTGGTGGCTGTCAGGTAGCTAGCTGTTTTCGTACCACTACAAGTCTACAAATTGTTCAAAGGACCATGTCACGAAACGTCTTCGTCCTTGTCACATTTTCTGACCTATAAATAACTGACCCATGACAATAGAAAGATCTTATTGAGACCTCCATTTTGTTATGGGGATTTTGTGATGGTTCAAATAATTGGAAACGCTGAACACGTTTAAAAACCGGCCAAGTGCGAGTAAGAACCACACACAAAGAGTTCCGTAACATCATTCTAGATGGCGGTAGTACAAAGGGTTCCGTACCATCATGCTAGATGGCGCTAATTTCTTCATGTTTAAAAAAACAGGTTTTTTTTATTTTTTCACTTTTTCTAATTTTTAGTATTTGTTGTTATAGGGGCAACAGAAATACATCATTTGTATAAATTTCAACTGTCTAGCTATCACGATTCATGAAATACTGTCTGGTGACAGACGGACAGACGGACCGACAGCGATATCTTAGTAATAGGGTCCTGTTTTTACTCTTTAAGTACGTAACCCTAAAAACCAACTTCCATCGCAACAACTTAGTACAATTTTGCATTATTATTTTTGGTTTTTGTTAATTTTCACCGATTCTTCACCTATTTTGATTAATTTATATAGGACCGACAAATAAAATCGAATAAAAAATTATCATGAAAATCGTTTCACAGCTGCGAAGATATCGCGTTACAAACACACAAAAAACATACAGTTGAATTGAGAAACGCCCCTCCTTTTATTACCCGACTGCGCCAGAAGGAGGGTTATGTTTTTAAATATAAAAATCGAGGTTATTGCTTACAATATGAATGTTAAGTTTGCTTTACACAGCCCTTACTTTTATTTAATTGTATCCATTCTCTGGGTTGCCTGGAATAAAAAATTGCTTTAAGCACCGCCTACAATGCACAATTTAAAATTTTACTGTGTATTCTGTACTACTTATAATCTATATATATTTTTGTTATTGTTCATTAAAGCATATTTGATGGATTGATTGATTATCGACAACTTTTAATTCTAATAAATATACTAAAACTATTGAATTAAATACTAAACTTCCGAAAGAAATATTAACCGAAATATTGACCTACCTCGTAGGTAATAGTACCTTCCCATAGAATGGCGTAATGGTTAGCCCATGCGCTTCAAACTAATACGTCGCGGGTTCGATTCCCGGCGGGGTAGCATTTGTAAGACTCGGTTTGGTTGGTGGTAGGGCAGATAAGATAGCCAGATCCCGTTTGCGTTGGGGAATCTTGGTAAGCTCACTCCCATCTTCGACATATTCATCACTTAACATCATGTGGGATGATGCCAAGAGCTTATCAATTGTGGATAAAAAATAATAAAAAAATGGGAAAATAAAACGTTCCGCTTTTAAAATGCGATCAAGGTGGCGGTAAAGTTGGTGGTCGATGTGGGAGTGATTAGGAAGCGAGGAGTGAAGCGACCGACTGTTATGTTGACGTGAAAGATGCCGGAGCGAGGGTGTCGCGGCACACCCTGGACACTTCATACAACGGGCCAGAAATGACATTTCAAAAAAGGAATGGCGGAACAAACAAAATGGCGGCAAAATCCTATACGTTCGACTACCACACTGTAACCAATCTGTATCAATCAGGGTGACGAAGAGGTGAGGTCGGAATCTAGAGAGCGGCAGGGAGTGTCCATACTGTATGTTAGTACTAATAAAATATATACTGTGGTCGCGGCCTGCCGCGGCAGCGGCCGGCGAAGCACCACAACAATCTTTGCTCATTGCTTTTGGGTCACAACAAAAAGCCATGTTTTTGACCTTGTGGTTTTGTATCTTCCCTGAGAAACTGAAGTTTTCCATTGTAAAGCCTCTCCATAAAGAAGGCAAAAAAAAAGAGAAATGAACAACTACAGGCCTATAACTCTAATCCCTGTTTTAGCCAAAATCTTTAAAAATTCGGACACATACGATTAACAAAATTTATTGAGAAATTTAATGAATTAAGTTGTAAACAACATGGCTTTAGGAAGAAGAAAAACACCACGTCAGCAAATTTTAATCTAGTTAGGACAGTGATTGACTCTGTTGATAATGGAATTCCGGTGGTGGCTGTCTTTTTTGACATGAGTAAAGCTTTTGACTTTGTTGATCATGATAGACTAGTCGATAAGTTACATAAATATGGTGTGAGAGGAGTTACAAAGAACTGGTTCATCAGTTACTTACAAAATAGACATCAGTGCGTTCAAATAACGAAGACAAATAGAATGACCCAGAATAAATTTAGAAGGATTGTTTGCAGATCTGATTATAAACTGAATGGCTGTGGTGTTCCGCAGGGCACAATTTTAGGTCCGTTGCTATTTAGTATATATATATAAATGACCTACCTAAAAGTACTAACCACGAATCAATACTTTTTGCTGATGACACCACTGTTCTTGTTAGGGCAAGTAATACGACTAGAATTACAGATGTAACAGATTTAGAATATGAAATCAATTTGACTATAAAAAAAAAACTGGATGAACATGAATAATTTAAAAGTAAACACCACAAAGACTAAAGTTATGCAATTTGGCACAAACAGAAGCAAAAAGTTCAATTTAAAAATAAGCTACGATGGACAATTAATAGAAGAAGTACAATTTAACAAATTCTTAGGAATAGTAATTGACGAAAACTGTAGTTGGAAATTTCATGTAACATTAGTATGTGACCGACTCAGCAGGTTTTCCTTTGCACTTCGCCGTCTCCGCAATATTACTTCCATTGAAAGTGCATTACTGGCATACCACGCTCACGTTGCATCAGTTCTGCAATATGGCCTCATCATTTGGGGAAATTGCACTGACATACAAATGGTTTTTAGGATGCAAAAGAAATGTGTAAGATCATTCTGTGGCGCGGGTTTTTTGGACTCCTGCAGGCCGCTTTTTATAAAATATAAATTACTTACGCTCTTTAGCCTATATATAAAACAACTGTGTCTGTTTGTGAAGGAGCATCCTGAATACCTCCCTCCCCCACCCATACCTTTAAGACAATTGCGACTTAGGAAAGCCAATACAGTACTAATACCCAAATATAAGTTGACAATGGCACAGAAAAATGTTTGTTTTATGGCAGCAAAAGTATACAACGCTTTACCTGACGAAATAAGAATGTTGTCTGGCGGAATATTTAAAAAAAACCTGCATAAATGGTTAATACATAAATGTTTTTACTCAATGAAAGAATTTATACCTTGACATAAAATATATGAATAATAATGTACTTAAGACAATTCACCTTAAATATTTGCACGCTTAAATTATGAGCAGGTTTTGAAATGAACTTTTTAATTTATTGTTAACACCAAATTTTGTACTCAAAACTAAGCAAATAAATTATATTTCATTTCATTTACATTTTCTATCATTCAGATTTTAGTATTTTATTCGGATTTTATCGGAACCAAATTGACCAAATTAATCAAATCTACCAACCAAATCGCCCACATACCAGAAAATGTTGATCCTCCTCGCAGTATTTTGAATTCACGTTTATAGGCCTATTGGTCTCGATTTTTACTTTCGAGCGACAAAGGAGTGAAGAAGGTATTGTGATGGCACAAACAATCGAAGTTGAGATTTTGATGAGGATCTAATGTCTTACACTAATGGAGTCTAAATATTAAAAATGAGTGCGTGAGTGTGTGTATATTTGTGAGTATGTACGTCCGTCCGGTGCTCTCTAGTTCTCAAAATACTCGACGGATTTAGGTAAATTCGTGTTAGGGCAATATTATTTTTACATCTCCAGACGTTTTTTTTTCTTTTTGTTTTCCTATATTGATTTTTTTGGGGTTGCCACCATAGTAAAAAACAACTTATTGTTTTTTTACTCAAAAATAGCTCTAACGAATTTTAAAGAACTCTACCTACTAATATTATAAACGCGAAAGTTTGTATGTATGGATGTTTGTTACTCTTTCGCGCAAAAACTACTTCTCTGGATGAAATTTGGTAGGTAGACAGGTTTGGACCTGTATTAACATATAGGCTACTTTTCTCCAGGCGTACTCCACAGCCTCGGACAGTCATAGAAACTATGTTCGCGCGAGCGAAGCCGCTGGCGAAAGCTAGTGTTACTATAACTGTATTTTGGAATAACGGACTACCACGTACTGTAGGCCATAATACAGTTATAGTAACACTAGCTTTTAGTCATAGGACTGTCCCCCAGGGTGCGCAGTGCGCGAGCCGCAAGCGGCTTGTGAGCGTGGAAAAAGGAACCTATATGTTAATCAAGTGCTAATCTGTCTACCTACCAAATTTCATCCGAATAAGTTTAGTAGTTTTTGCGTGAAAGAGTAACAAACATCCATAAATACAAACTTTCGCGTTTATAATATTAATAGGATAACCTGTATTATGGCCTAGTACGCGGTAGTCCAAGAAAGAAAAATTATTCCAAGAAAAATCTGAATAAGGTACCCCCCCCATAGAAATTCAAGTTATTTGTTACTTTTTTTCAAAAATGGCTATAACGATTTTAATGAATATTTATTTGTAAGTAAATGGGACTTATTAAGGCCTTCCGTACTGGTTACATCTAGAGAAAAATCTGAGTAAGGGTTCCTCTCATAAAAATCCACATTATTTTAGATAAATTTATCATCAAGTCTGCTATACGCTTTATTCTTTGCTACTAGTAAGTGTAATGTTCATTGCTTATTGTGTTACATGCCCGACTACGACAGACGGTGAAGGCTTCGCGAGAAAGTAGGTACGAACAGCATTGCTGTACAATTTATCACACTTTCTTACCTCCAATGTCTTGATGATTGAGAGTTGCAACCACGAGTATATCTGTGGGCAACCTTGGACTAGCGAACGGTGCATATTTTCAACCGAGTTCCAAAAAAGAGATTCTCAATTCGACTGTATGTTTTTTTACGTTTTTTACGCGATATCTTCGCTGATTGTGAACCGATTTCCATGATAATTTTTTTCTTTGTCAGGATATGTTGCCAGGTTGGCCCCATATATATATTTTTTTATGTGTAACATCTTTGTTCTCGCTTTCCTGCAATTTGTGGGAGTGATTTCGTGAAATGGGACGGAAATGTGTAACAGGAAGTCGCGAAAGCGCGGAATTCTACTTTACGAGAGTCCGACTCGCACTTGGTCGGTTTTTTTCGTTACTGTCAGATCCGCCACCCAGGTACAATATCGTCATCAAATCTAACTAACCTAAAGTATTTTGTCACATGTTACACATCATATGCGAGTACTGTAGGTCTCGCTCGAATTTTTTTTTTAATTCGTGCAGTACTTTTTAGTAAACGAAATCCAAAAATAATAATGCAAAATTGTACTAAGTTGTTGCGATGGAAGTCGGTTTTTTAACTTGTTTAGCGTGTCGAATTATTACAAGCTTTTATTTATCTTGACTTTAGTGGGTCAAATCTTTTAATTGACTTAATTTTAAATTTAACGCGATTTCCAGGGGTCCGATGAATCATAAATTCGGAATAAGGCCGTGTTCCTGTAAATCCTTTTAGTATTTTAAAGTTGATCTGTTACTGAAGTTTGCAGGTGGAATCAAGTAGGAATCCAGTAGGAATCTCCTCTGCTCGCCTTTTTTGAATTTCGAAACATGCAATGAGTCTCAATAATGCGCGACCCACGAATGTACATTCTAGTAATAGCCGGTCGATAACTCGTGTCATGGACTTAAAAATATATTTTTTTAGTATTTTAGAACGTGGTTTTATTAGTCTTTCATACGAGTACAAAGTATACAAAGGATTTTTTATGCGTAGAAAGTCCAACGCGTACGTACGTACTAATGCGTAGTATCACTTGATACACGTGGCGTAGCCCGCTGTTTACGCTACAACGATAAGAGCTTTTAAAATTCCTTTTTTTAGATTCTTTTTTCATTCAAAATTGGTATGTAATGTAAGTAACTTTTTAGTGTTCCGTAGTCAACAAGTTACCTTTATAGTTTCGCCTTTCCGTCCGTCTATCTGTCCGCGCGCGGCTTAGCTCTAGAAAGCTGTAAAGTAAAAAAAGCTGTAACAAAAACGACGGGTAGGAGTAGTTATTCCCAAGGAATCTCAACTGTACTAAGTCAAAGTTTGGCAGTAAAAAATATTGAAAGATAGGAAAGAATAAGAAATTTTGAAGCAAAATGTGACACATAGGTTGTTATGTGCGAACGCATGAGAAATAGATCGAAAAGTAGGAGGATCAATAACAGCAACGCGTTACCGCATTTCAGGTACACTTACATATTAATCACGCCGAAAATGGTAATTTAAAATCTTGAAAAAAAAGTTGTTTAGGGTACCTCCCTTACACGTAATTGTGATGATTGTGTGATGAATGGGTGATTTTTTTTCTCGTCTATCTTATCGTCTGGGGTGTTGTTGGATATGCAGTTAAATTTGTAAAAAGTTCAATGATTTCCATACAAAATGTTCTATTACCAACTACATAAGTAATTTTGTTTTTGAAACTTTTGGCAGTAAAAAATATTGAAAGATAGGAAAGAATTCGGATTTTGAAGCAAAATGTGACACATAAATGTGCGAACGCATGAGAAATAGATCAAAAAGTAAAAGGATCAAAAACAGCAACGCGTTACCGCGTTTCAGGTACACTTACATATTAATCACGCCGAAAATGGTAAAATAAAATCTTGAAAAAAAAGTTGTTTAGGGTACCTCCCTTACAAGTAATTGTGATGATTGTGTGATGAATGGGTGATTTTTTTTCTCGTCTATCTTATCGTCTGGGGTGTTGTTGGATGTGCAGTTAAATTTGTAAAAAGTTCAATGATTTCCATACAAAATGTTCTATTACCAACTACAAATGTAATTTTGTTTTTGAAAGTTTTGGCAGTAAAAAATATTGAAAGATAGGAAAGAATTCGGATTTTGAAGCAAAATGTGACATTTAAGTTGTTATGTGCGAACGCATGAGAAATAGATCAAAAACAGCAACGCGTTACCGCGTTTCAGGTACACTCACATATTAATCACGCCGAAAATGGTAAAATAAAATCTTGAAAAGAAAGTTGTTTAGGGTACCTCCCTTACACGTAATTGTGATGATTAAGTCATGAATGGGTGTTTTTTTTTTCTCGTCTATCTTATCGTCTAGGGTGTTGTTGGATGTGCAGTTAAATTTGTAAAAAGTTCAATGATTTCCATACAAAATGTTCTATTACCAACTACAAATGTAATTTTGTTTTTGAAACTGTATCTAAAGGGTGTCCAGCGGGAATTTTTCAAGTTAAAAAAATTATATAAATAAAACTAAATAATTTTTATTATTTATTATTAATAAAAAAAGGAGTTTCACAATGCGGATTTTGTTTTTTGAAGACACTTTCGTCTAAGTGAAGCCCGTTTCTCTCAAGGCACTCTTGCTCTCGCGTCATTGCAGATGTAAGATTTGCAATGACGCGAGAGCAAAGCGCTGGTGAAATTCCTGCAATTTCACGGCGGATATTTTCTTGTAGAGCCTGAATCGTTTGAGGCTTGTGGTTGTAAACCTTTGACTTGAGATATCCCCACAAGAAAAAGTCGCACGGTGTGAGATCTGGCGACCGTGGCGCTCAGGGTATGTCCCCGTACTTGCTGATCAATTTATTCGGAAAAATGGTACTCGGTTTCTCCATCGAGATTCTAGCCCTGTGTGGCGTGGCCCCGTCTTGCTGAAATAGCGCTCTCTTATTGTAGCTGGGGTGCAGTTGCAGTTTCGGTAGCAGAAACTCATCGATCATTCGACAATACACCTCAGTATTGACTGTCTCTCGCTGGTTAAAAAAATAAGGGCCAATTATTCGTCGCCCAGAAATCGCACACCACACTGTCGTTTTTGAACAATGTAAACGTTTTTGGTGGCGTTCTCTAGGGTTGATGGGGCTCCAGAATCTCATGTTCTGTTTATTAACAATCGATATGAAAATGTGCTTCGTCACTAAAAAAATTGTTTCCAAGCGTTTGTGCTGTCCGAAAACGTTCCAGTAGTGTTCTTGCGAAGGTTTCTCGCAAAGGATAGTCAGAAGATAACGTGCACTGTGGATTTTTTAATTCCAGTAGAGGCAGCAATTTCTTGTTGATTTACGCGGATTCCGCATAATTTCGTCTTGACTTGGGCCACACGTTCCGGGGTCGCTGTTGATGTTGTTGGGCCTGGAGGAATCCTGTTGACGGCTGTCCCTTCTCGTCTGAACCTTTGCGCCCAGGATGAGATAAGTTGTGTGCTTGGACTATCACTTAATCGCCGAATATTTAAATGAGTACAAAAAGCGCGACGCGCTCGAACCGGTGATTCGTCGCATTTCAAATATTGCTCAACCGCAAACGCGCGGTGGGCTCCCGACCAGTGGCTCATGGCGACTGTCAAATCCGCATTGTCAAACTCCATTTTGAAAAACTAAAAAATAATAAAAATTCTTTGGTTTTATTTGTATTTAATTTTGAACTTGAAAAATTCCCGCTGGACACCCTTTACATTTATTTTTTAAAGACTACGAAACACTACTTGGCGCGAGCTCGACTCGCACTGGGCGGGTTTTTCTTAAAGTACAAGAGCCTATATTGATACCTACTCTTCGGGGATGATTACATAAATGACGCGGCGGTTGGCTAGCCCCTGGCGGCGGCCGATGACCCTCCGGAACGGACCGGACCGAACGACCGCCGGACCCGTCCCTGGACCGCGCGGTTATTGCATTTCGCTCCACCAACCAAAGTTAAATTCGCAACACCATTAAGCCGGCTACAGATAACGCCTTATTTCAGCAACAGATTGTTAATCTTTATTAATATTATAGATCTGAAAATGTGTCGGTTTGTGTGTTGCTTCTTCAGGCTTCAACATCTTAACCAATTCGGCATGCAAGTAGCCTGTGTCATGCAGAAGGACATACTTCTTATTCTCTGAAAATAGCATAGTATTGTAACATCCCAACAGAGCAACGGATTGTTGTGATTTTTTGCACAGATATGGTTGAGGGGGTGGGAAATGACATAGACCACTAATTATCATAGCTCAACATAGTGTGACATAGTTCTCGATGGATCTGAGGGAAACTCATTTCCAGGCTCGCGCACGTCGGCGTCGCAACAGAGAACGTGTTTTTTACATAGAAATAGTTAACGGGGTGGGAAGGGACATTGACTGCCAATCAGAATAACCCGAAATAGTTCCCGAGAGATCTGGAGAAAACTCATTTCTACGCTCACGAGTCGCTTGCGGCTCACGCACCACTCGCCCTCAAAGACGAAGCCGAGGGCAAAAGCTAGTAAAAATTCACTTTTTATTACATAAAATTCAAACCCCATTTTTTTGTTTACAATATGCACCCAGCTTTAACTAAATATACTTATGTCACAATATTATTTTTTATGCTCGGTGTTTATCTGCGTGATCGAATCAGAAACGAGGAGATTCGTAGGAGAACCAATTAGTAACCGACATAGCTCTCAGAATTGCTAAACTTAAGTGGCAGTGGACGGGGCACACAGTTCGTAGTTCAGATAGCCTTTGGGGTAGTAAAGTTCTCGAGTGGCAACTGCCCACGGGTAGCATGGGCAGGCCTACCACTCGATGGACCGATGACCTAGTGAAGGTCGCGGAAAGCCGCAGACGCTGCCAGCGCAGAACCGGTCGTCGTGGAAATCCTAGGGGGAGGCCTTTGTCCAGCAGTGGACATCCTTCGGCTGATATGATGGTGATTATTTTTTACCGGATTACCACAATAGAGGGCGTTTAAATAGCGTGCAGGCTTTGAACGTCGTAGGCTCTACTTATGAAACTGCACAAATTATCTAAGAATATTAATTCGGAAAAAAGTGAGAGGTGACACACCCACCCTCTCCTAATGGTGTAACTCGCGTTTTAGTTTTTACCGACCTCAAAAAAGGAGGTATTTCATTCGATACGTATTCATTCATATATGATGTTAGTATACAGGGTTTTTTTTAACACCAAGCAAGCCGTTAGGGTGGGCTCTACTCATGAAACTGAACAACTTTCCCCGCAACCCATACTGAAATCGCAAAAAAAAATTGACTCCATACTCACATCAGCTCATGTACGTCCCCACCGAGGGACTCGAGCCTACGCAGATCGGGCCTTAGTCGACCACGCGGACCCAGCGCGGGTTGGTCAACTTCACACACAACCTTCGAGTTTCTTCGCAGATGTGTGCAGGTTTCCCTACGATGTTTTCCTTCACCGTAAGAGTGTCGGATAAACGTACATATGAGATCGAAATTCTAAAACACCTTGGTACGTGGCAGGACTCGAACTACGACCTCCCGGATAGGAGGTAGCGGCCCTTGCCGTTGCGCCAACGACGCTCCTCGAGTCCGTGGGTGGGTGTGAAATCAGTGGCAGAAACTGTCTGCCTTACGTTGACATAAGAAGTTGCAGTTTGCAAGAATCGGCTCATATAAGTCCCCACCGAGGGGCTCGAGCCTACCCTGAATTAGGTCAATCTTAGTGCAACGCGCGGGCCCAATGCGGGCCATACATATACCATACAAATTATATTTATTAAATTTCAGTTTCGTCTGTGGGGGTTTTTATTACCAACCGACACACTCGCCCGCCGCTGCTGGGCTATTTATGTCACACGCTGTCATAGCAATTTTGAAACATCATGTGCATGTAACGTGGACATTATTTATTGTTGTAAAGCGGTGCCTTTGTGCGTTATTTTAATCAAAAATTGTGATCTTCTTCTTTCTTATCGTGTGGCACAATTAACCGTGCTATCCAAAGGATAGACGGTGGTTGCCTAGTGTTGCATTTATCATCACCCGCGGTTACGTGTAGGGTATTTAGATTTGCACCTACTGACGTGTGCAACGCGACCTTCACACACATCTGGAATTAAATGTGCAAGTTTCCTCACGATGTTTTCCTTCACCGTTAAAACAATCGGGAAGTATAATGTACGTAAGTTACGAAAAACTCATTGGTATTGGCCGTCCGGATTTGAACCCGGGACCTCTGGTTACGAGGACCGAGTCGTTACCGGTTGAGCCACCGACGCTTCTAAATTGTGCTTGCACCACGTCAAAATGTATGAAAGGAATAATAGGGACTTTTACTTATTGCCGCATACAGAAACCTAATATGTGAAGAAATACCAAACACCGTCAGAGGTTTGTCCGCGATATTAATGAACTTGCAAATAGTTCATCAGTTTCATCACAATATTATGTGAACAACCCTTTCGTCATACGTATGAATCCATAAGGTAATTTTAAGGCGGTTAAGAGGAGTACATTCCTAGCATGCGCACGTTCCATACAAAGATGGGCGTAGCCAGCCATGGGCTCAGGGTGGGGCAGCAGTCTAAAATAATATGTAACTAGCAAACTATGCCCGCGGCCTTACCCCGGTTATTTTTTTCATACAAAAAGGTTACACCCTATAGCACCCTGTATCTGAATGTATAATTCGAATTATCCAAAAAACTTTCTTATTGCTCACCTAAATACACCGCGAAATCTTCCATCCAAAAAAGTGTCTCTAACTTCAGCCGTTTGGGATCTGGGCGTTATCTGAATGTATAATTCGAATTATCCAAAAAACTTTCTTATTGCTCACCTAACTACACCACGAAATCTTCCATCCAAAAAAGTGTCTCTTACTTCAGCCGTTTGGGCTCTGGGCGTATGCCAATTTTTTAATCAGTCAATTTAGAGGTTTATATCTATCTATAGATAGTACTTTCAGGTACAGTAAGTAAACAATTACACATAGGTATTATAGGTTGTTTATTTATTTAGGCATTAACTAACTTCTGGCAGAACCTTCTTAGCACTTCGGCTTCCAATTTATTTTTCGCTTCGCCTTATCCTGTGAACACTCAGCATACAGAGACCGCTCAGACGTTTTTCATTCGTGGTGGAGCGAAGCCACGTCTTGACACGCAGTAACGTACTGAAAGATCTCTCTATAGTACAGGTCGTACACGGTTGGGCCAGTAAAATAGCAAGCGCAGTTTTTATGCTCGGATGAAACATTTATGAATCCTTTATCAGTTCTGCCACTTTCATGTCTTTCAGAAAATTCAATGCCATATTTTTTTCTTCCCTCAAGTGGTACTGGGAAAACTACACTTTAAGTTATAAAACTCGCGAAAGGCCTCTGTATTTTTTCAAAAATTCTTCGAATATCATTTGCAACATGTTAGGGTGCAATGAAATCAAGGAATATGCCGGTAGTTGTTCTCTGAGAAACGCTATTCCATTGACATATTTTTTTTCATGTGTGTTCGTGAATAACTTGTCGTTTATGAACCGATTTTGATGATTAATTTTTCGTTGAAAAGGAGAAATCCCAAGGGTGGTACCATGATAAGGAAATCAGGATCTGATGATGGCATCTCAGAGAAATCGAGGGGAACCTTAGTTTCCTGTTTGAAGTCGGTATTTTTTGTTCAAAATTTTTGGTTTGGTTAGGTACCTTACAGGTCAGAGCAGTTATTCTTACTTCTGTGGTTCTAATCTAATCAATCTAAGTTATTGAAATTATGTAAGCAAGGTCTACAAATTAATATCTGTGTCAGTGGTTCGTCAGAATTCCGTTTTTTTTATCCGTAATTATTTGTATGCCAAGGTACCTATTTATTTTTACGGAATTATGTACGCACTAAAAATGTTTACCTGCTTAGCGCAACGTTAAATAATCCCGAAAAAGGGTCTAGTTTGAACAACAACTCTATAATTGTTGGCATATAGTCAAAATTTTAATATCAGTGGTTAGAACAAAAACAGCACTTTAATTCGCTATATTTTATAGATCAGTCAAAAAATTTATTATAATATTGATAACCAGTTAACCACCTATTTTTTTTATTTTTTTTTTATTTTTCTACCACATAAAAAACCTTTTACTTTCACCTAAGTATCACTAGAATTTGTTAAAAATTAAAATAGTTGTAATTCAGATTTTAATTAACATAAAACTTAAATTAAAAATTTAATAAATCCCTGACAAAAAACCGCCAAAAGTAGCCTTAGTCGACCACGCGGGCCCAGTGCGGGTAGGTCGACTTCACACACAACCTGCGAGTTTCTTCGCAGGCGTCGATGGCGTAATGACTAGGGCCGCCACCTCCTATCCGAGAGGTAGTGGTTCGAATCCCGCCACGTACCAATGTGATTTCGAATTTAGATTTCATATGTACGTTTATACGACGCTCTTACGGTGAAGGAAAACATCGTGAGGAAACAGTTGTATGTAATTCTGTTTTTATTATCACGCTTTTATTAGCTTCACCGACTTCGGTTTGAATATGGTTGTTCCTAACGTTTTTAGCGTTGTTAATTATTAGGGTTCCGTAGTAAATCAAGGACACCTTGTAGTTTCGCCATGTTCGTCTGTCTGTCGTCCGTCGGTAGGGCACAGCCGTTTTGCTCACGGACTGTCTATATCTATATACATATAATAAAACTGTAACGGGGCCGTGTCTGTACATGAAATATTTTTGGAAAATAATAACTCTGGTGGACATTACTAACAATACAGAGGCCAAAACAACATTTTTTGGAATTTTTGTTTGTCTGTCTGTCTGTCTGTGTGTGTTCGCGCATCACGCAAAAAATACCAGGCCGATTTAAATGAAATTTTGTATGGTGGTTTCTTATAGCCCGGGTTAACATATATGATACTTTTTATCCCGGAAAATTTAATGTTTCCCGTGGGAAAAATTAAAACCTCCACGCGGACGAAGTCGCGGGCACAGCTTGTTACAAATATAATAGCTGTTTGGTATGATTGTACATATCTGTGAACCCATCAAAGTCATGGAATAAAATATTTAGGGAACCCCCCAACACGTAAAGTGAGAGTGTTTTTTGTTCACGTACGTATCTACCTTATAGTGTGGGGTCTTGTTGAATTGAACTTTTAAAACTACTGAGGGTTTGCTAAAATCATTTTTTCGATAAATGATTCGTATATTAAATACTAGCTTTTGCCCGCGGCTTTGCCCGCGTGGACATCGTTTTTATTTTATGACTGTCTGCGAGGGTGAGTGGTGCGCGAGCCGCAAGCGGCTCGCGAGCGTGGACATGAGTTTTATCCAGATCCCTCAGGAACTATATCGGGCTATTCTGATTAGCAGTCTATGTCACTTCCCAACCTCTCAACCATTTCTATACAATAAAATAAAATAAATCACTTTAATTCGTCGCTCCGTTTTAAAGACGCTGACGTGCGCGAGCGTGGAAATGAGTTTTCCCCAGATCCCTCGGGAACTATGTCGAGATATGCTAATTAGTAAATTATGTCATATCCCACCCCCTCAACCATATCTGTGCAAAAAATCACAGCAGCAAAAGCCATTGGTCCGTTGCGATGTTAGAGAAATCAACCAAAAAAGAGTAGTTTTTCAGTTCCCTCAGGAACTGCATTGAACTATGCTATTTTCACGGATAAAAAGTAGCCTATGTCCTTCCCAGTGACACAGGCTACCTGTATGCCAAATTTCATCAAGATCGGTTAAGGTGTTGAAGCGTGAAAAGGTAACTAACAAACAAACAAACACATTTTCACATTTATATTATTAGTAAGGATTAAGTTTTTAAGTGTAGATTTTTGTTACAGTTCATGTTAGCGAAACCACTATATTAGAAAATCTGAAAGTATTGGAAATAGTAGGGCATGTAATGAATTTAGAAAAACAATTAACACGGCCAAGTGGGCTTTCTTAGTTTAGGGCCTCGGATTCGCTGACCAAAGTAGGATCTGCATCCAGTCCTCAGTTCCAGCCTTCCCATACGCACTAAGCTGGGAATATACAAAACATATATCAAGTCTCGCCTCATGTACACGGCCGCGGCCTGGTACGCGCTCGTATTCCGAACCGGGCGCACAAGCCTACAAGCCCAGGGAAATAAATGCCTACCTGCAATCACCAACGCCCCCCGCTGCGTGAGGGACTCCACCATCCATCGGGACCTGAAGCACGACGAATCTGGACGCCTTTATCCGCCGCCTAGCCCGCGATGTTCGTCCGTGCTGACGCCTCATTGTTAAAGCACGTCGCTAATATCGCGCCGATTCGCGCCGCTCCACGCTTGACCACCGAACGGAAGATGCTCCTGAGCCCTCCCACAGGAGCTCGTCAATGACCCTGACGACTTGGGCCCACCGTTTCCGGGCCATCTAAGTTCTTGCTATACAACTATGTCAATCTGATATCGTCGCAGTTCTTTGTTGACTTGGTACACAGCTCCTGGTCTGGCTAAGCTACGCACGTTCCACGAGGCAAATCGAAAGTCCTTTATTCCTTGCCGTGAGTCGTCGTTGAGATCGGATTGGTTTCTATCTTTTTGTGTCGGTTTCTTAACATTTGTTTTTCCGTGGAAGGGTCGTTAACCTGTCGCATAACCCCAGAAATGCTGGAGGACCACACCCTAGTTATATTCCCGGTCTTCTCACACACCTTGCGGGGTTTGGGGACTCCGTATCAGGGCGGTGGCCCCTTCGGAAGTATCTTCCGCCGCCTTTAACAATAGGCAGGTCCTTGGAGTGCCATCTTGGCGTAGTTAGGGCAATTGGGTTGATTGTGAAGTGCCTGGGCCCAAGCAGCGTTCCCAGGTTGGGGTATTTTTCGCGATTTTGGGGAAAAAATAAGTATTTGGGGAACTGATACCCTTGGGGAATTGTTTAGGGAAAAAAATCGACGTTACCCTTCGCCAATGCAAGTGTGGAAAGAGCTTTCTCGATCATGGACGTGGTCAAAAACAAACTAAAAAACCAACTGCTTATAAGCAGGTGGTAGAGGAGACCGAAGGGTCTAAATGACGTGATAATCAGGGCGAAAAAGTGATAGCCGTATAGATGGGAAAACTATGTGTATTCTGAAACTTTTCAGACATACTTTCAGTAATCTCTCATTAATCCCAATCCACACAGCTATCAATTTTACGCCCTGATTATCAAGTTATTCAGACCCTCGGGCTCCCCTACCAAAGCCCGTGGCGAATGTTCGAAGTTTAAGCTGACTACAAAAATGTTATTAAATTTGTTCAAATCTAAAAATATTAACTATTGAGACGATTATATACTTTGACGTGAGTGAGTAAGTGAAAGAAAGAAAAGCCGAAAAGAGAAAACGCAGTTCATTCGTTTCTTGTAGTGGGTTCCGTTCTACGCACAAGGCACAGAGATTTATTCAATTTAATTACAGGTTTGGTTTGATGCCCTTAAAAAAAACCTCGAAAAATTCTTGCTCCTAAAATCCCCCTTTTTAAATTTTTACCTCCTAAATTAAGGGGGAAAACCCCTAAGTTGTCACCACTGGCAAAATATATATAATAGTACTAACATACCACTGGTGTAGGTTAACAGGTTCACAGTCCAAGCCTTACAGTGATACGTGCCTCATAAGTCCACAAACATTTTTTTCTAAATATGCGTAAGTAAGCAACACAAAGGATAGTGGAAGTGTGTCTGACTAAACAAAAAGTATGTTTTGTTCTGTCAAGTCCGCATTAAATGAGGACGGTCCTAATGAGTCCCATTCTGTCAGAGTTAATAGAAAGTGCATAGGTGCACAGCCCACATAATATGGGCTGTGGACTGGTAGTGCTTTCCGACTATAGCCCATATACGGGCTGTGGACTATGAACCTGTTAAGTTAACAATAGTGCCAGTGAAAAAAAAATACAATGATACTGAAAAATACTGAAAACTGTAAAAGAAAATATTTTTTTTATTTTTTTATTTTTTTTAATACTACGGAAAAAAAATACAATACTGAAGACAAGGCAGTATGGCCAATAAACCTTAGCCTTCCCTGAAATGGACAAACAAAAATATAAAAAACTAATATAAGAAGACTTTTTGGCGGGAATTTGTAGCGTTCAAAATTAATACTACTGAAAAACATATACTGAAGACTAGGCGGTATGGCCTATGAGCCTTAGCCTGCCCTAAAAAGGCGAAGAAGAAAAAAAAACTAATCTAATGCAGGAATATTTTGAGTTTTTTGGCGGGATTTGTGGTAGTCGCATTCGTAGTTTTATTTTGTTGTTTTTTTATTGTTTTCTGCTAGGATTTTGTTCAAGAAGTGGTGCATTTTGGAGAAAATCGTCTAGTGCACGTGAGCAATGTGGAGAACAAGAAAATAAAACGAAGGAGGACGTGAGAACCCAACTTGCTCTGGGTGCAGTTTTATAGACGCCCTACAGCAACTGGGTGTTCCACCTCAGAATGTAGCTGCTGCAAATGCTGTCAAGAACTTCAGAGAAGATTTGTAATGCACCGGCACTAGCATTACAAATCAAAAAACTAAAGGAAGCCTAAATACGTCAGACCTGGCTGTATGGTCTTAGTCACCTTTGCCTTCTCCGCGCTTTTGAAGGCCGGAGAGAATCCAAAAAAAAAAAAAAGGAATATTTTGTTTTGATTTTCCAATTTATTTATTGCACAAACTCCCTGCACGCCAAAAGTGCTTTTAATTTTCCTTTCACTGGTGCCTTCTCTTTAGTTTGGAATTGTTTTTGTTTCTCACGTTCTCTTGGTACCTGAATAAACATAGGTAACCTAAAACATAAGTATGATTCTAAGTTCATGGGTATGTACGTTTTTTCTCACATAAATAATCATTGACGTAGAATCTACTAGCGTAGGTAGTATAGGTGTCTGTTTATGCTACATAAAGGCATCAATTAGTTAATGTACTTGTTTTTTTTGTAAACCCTCAAGTTCTGGTTTCAATGACCATTTTTGTATTTCAGGGTGCTAATTCCCACGGCCAACTCGGTTTGGGAACTGTTTGTGAACAAATAGATAAGCCCACAAGGTTGAAAATTGATTTTTTCAACTATGATCAGCATATCAAACAAATCTCTTGCGGAGGGGGCCACACGCTTCTGCTTGATGGCGAGGGCAAGCTCTTTTCTTGTGGCTGGAATACCAAGTTACAGTCCGGAAAAGAAAACGAAACCAGCAGCTTTGAAAGGGTGTGGAATCTGAGTGGTGTTACATTCACAAACATAGCATGTGGTTGGGATTTTAGCTGTGGTGTTACAGATAGTCAATTATTGCTTGTGTGGGGTTCAAATTGTAGTGGCCAGTTGGGATTGCCGAAAGAACATTTTTCAAACTTTGTCAAGCCAGTGCGGCTGCAAGTGATTACATCTGCTGTTTCCATGGGCCTCAGACACACAGCAATTTTAAATTCTAAAGGCGAAGTCTGGACTACCGGGTGCGGTAAACATGGTCAGCTTGGCTTGGGCCCAAAAATATTGGCTTCTGATAGATTTCAACTAGTCCCCAATATTGGTACAATATCACACATTGGCTGCGGTCAAAATCACACAATAGCATGGAGTTCTACAGAAAATGCTCTGTATGTATGGGGTGATAACAAACATGGACAGTTGCTCTTGAGTTCTGAGAAATACAAGAAAATGTTTGTCCCTCAAAAAATTGACATTGATGTGAAACAGGGTGTTAAGAAATTGTTATGTGGTTGGACTAATGCTTTGATGTGGCTGGAGAATGGAGCTGTACTCACTTGGGGGCGAAACAACTATGGACAGTTGGGCACCGAGGAGCCTTTCATGGGAAAATTAGTGAACATCAAACTCCCAGGTTCATCAATTGCTGTTACTAGAACAAATTTTTGTTAACAAGAACTTGAAGTGTATTAAAATGAGACATCAGAATTTTAATAACTTAATGAGATATTGAACTTAAGTTTGTCTGTTTTCAGATAGCAGACAAGTAAAAGACATAGCATTAGGTTCAGAGCATACCATTTGTTTAGCAATGGACAATACCCTCTGGGCTTGGGGTTGGAATGAGCATTCTAATACTGGAACTAGTGCTGGAGACAATGTCTTCACACCAACACAAGTAAAGCTGGAAATGAGCCCTGATGCAACAATAACACGAATATTCGCAGGGAGCGCACACAACTTTATAGTGATCGACAAACCAGTTAAAAAAGATGTACATAATGATATACCTATAGAACAATAAGAAAAATGTGATATTTTATTTTCATGTAAGTATTCTAGTCAAAAATGTTGTAAAATAAAAATACATATTGAACTAAAGCAGACTGTCTTATTTTATTAAATAAAACTGGATTTGCTTATACACAACAATTTTATTGCAAAAATTATGTTACACATTTAATAAATAGGTAGGTACTTTCTTGGTATTTTAGATGACTAAAAGAATCATTGTTATCTATCTTAACCCATTTCTATACTATAATACAGCATGTAATAATAACACAAATACTTTTTGTTGAGGCGAGAGCTGAGAAAAATTAAAATAGAAATTATAACTACACTCGCAATCAGATATGGAACCACTTCGTCGCGGGTTATCCTGGGTAAATTTTAATATTTAGCTAAAACAAGTACAAATTTGCTATCGTTTGAATGGGTGTGCTGTTGCTGGTCAGCTTCATTTAAGCCAGTTTTGTATCTCAAAGATTTACAAATGGTTCAGGCAGGCAGACTGGAAACTTCGTGCGGAGGCCAGGGTCATGACAGATTGACTGTGTCGACTTCTCTACGAAATCTACATTTGACCAGCGTTGATGTCCAACAGCAGCTCAGAGAAGTTCGAGGGAGAGCTGTTAGCGGATGGACAGTGAGGCGAAGACTAAAGAAAGTGAATATCACTCCAAAACAAAGAGCGGTTCGCGCAATTTATAGAATGCGTGCTTGTGAGTCGCTCCGAGATAAATTTCATCATATGAACCGAAAAACCTCCACTGCTGTACAAAGGCCTTCCCCAAGGATTTCCAAGACGACCGGTCCTGCGGTGCGGCTTCCCGCGATCTTCCTAAGGCCGTCGGTCCACCGCGTGGGAGGCCTTCCTACGCTACGTTTTCCGGTACGCGGTCGCCACTCGAGAACTTTTCTGCCCCAACGGGAGTTAAGTTTAAAGATATTAATATAATTACTTTCCCCTGTCAGTACATTTATGAAAATATAATGTATTTTCGTAAAAATCTGCATCTCTTTTCACTGAATAATGACAGACACAGTCGTAATCTTCGGAATAGGAATAAACTTCAAGTAAAGTTACTTGCAAAATGGATAAGTCGTTTGTGGGACAATTCTCACTCATGTACCAACTACCCGATGATGTCTTAAATTTGTCAGAAAAACAGTTTAAAAATTGTGTCAATAGAACTCTGTAAAAAAGATTAAAGACATATGAATATTTAAATGACAAAAATGTATGGATAGAAAATGTTTATGTCTATCAACGCTACTAATCATGTTTATTAGTAATAAAATGATGACCAATCTAAGAATCGACGAGCTGAAGACGACATCAATTGAGGAGCAGGAGCCCCTCAAGATTCAATTAAGAAACTCATAAGATCAATGAAAAAACGTTTGAGAACTGCAATTAGAGCTAGAGGGAGGCAACACTAAATATTCAGTCAAGTCAATAGAGGCGTTTTCTAAATTAATTATTTTTTGTTTCTTTTGATTTTCTGTTCTATATTCGGTCAGGCCCTTTTTAAGATATTTATTCAAATTAAGTGCAAATTACACTAAATTAAGGTGAATAACTCCAAAATGAATAAACCACGCGGTGGACCGATGACCTGGTGAAGATCGCGGGAAGCCGATGGATGCGGGCAGCGCAGGACCGATCGTCGTGGAAATCCTTGGGGGAGGCCTTTGTCCAGCAGTGGATGATTTGTGGCTGATATGATGATGATGAATAAACCATTGTTTATGATTTTGACATCATTTTAAAACTTAAGATACATCCAATAAAATGGTGCAAAACTTGTAAATAAGTATGAAAATTTACCCTTAAGAAATAATTTATTTATTTATTTTACGCGCGAGGGAATAATTCCATTTATCTCCTCGCGAGTGTACTTTGGCAATCCACAATAGGCTAGTTGACTGCTAGTCATTTGAGTTACTTTTTTATCATCTGTCGAAAACAAAATTTTGTTCTAAAAATGTTAATATATTTAATAATAATAAGAACGCGTGACGTCATAGTTTTTCAGCGTCATTGATATACTAATTTTGTGAACGCCGTCCATACAAATCGTAGTCATTATAGATTCGTTTATTTACGATCGGGTAAGAAAAATATACGTACGTATATCCCTTTTTTTGAAATAACATTTATGATAGACATAACAGTATGTTAGGAGATATACTAGGGCTTCGCCCGCGCAGATCCCTTTTTTGCCGTTCCCGTGGGAATTTTCCGAAATCCTTTATTAGCGGTTGCCTACGTGTTCATAACTGTCTGGTTTCTAAATTTCAGCGAAATCCGTTAAATAGTTTCAGCTGTGCGTTGATATATCAGCCAGTCACCTTTTCCTTTTATATATACAGAGATAGGTGAGATGATGCCAAAAGAGCTTACCAAATGTGGATTATAATTATTGATTAGACCGTTATATCTCAGAATATAAAAGTTTTTTGAAAAAAGACAGGGATATACGTACATCGTATCCAATCGTAAATAAACGGATCGTTTTACAAAATAATTTCTCGTTTTCAAATTATCAGTAGACTACGATTTGTAGGGACGGCGTTCTTAATAAAAAATCAAAGACGCAGTGTAAAACGTAAAATTTTTTGAAATTTTAACGGAAGCGGCAATTTAAGTAATAAAATTTCATTATATGTTTTTGATGCAGTCAACAACTCTATTGTTACCCTAACCAAAAACAGCACAGACAGACATACTTATTATTTATAACATTACAATCTAAGTCAGATTCCTTGCAAGATTGCCTTTCTGTACATGTGAGGAAAGTAGGTATGTATCCAAACAAAAGTCTAAGGCAAACTAAACAGAGGCGATTTTGATTTCTAGTTTTATATGAATGTTTCAGTATTGTGCATAAATCACGTGATGTTCGATAGGAGGTCACAAAAAAAAAGACGACAGACTTGGGGGAGGGGGGGTATAAGGAGACCTCACGCAAAGTATATATTATATTAGTACTAACTATCGCTCACGTGTATTTTTCTACAGTGAACGAAAAAAGAAAAAAATGTACCACATAAGTAGATAGTTTTTCTCGGTTTCATTAAAAATAAATCTTCACTTGTTAAATACTTCAAAATAGCGAGTCTATTTTACGAAATTTTGGCGCGCGTGGCCTTGACCGCGCTTGACCCCGCCCGCTGTAAACAAATCTAAAAATTAGGTTGAATTAAAAAATATACACGTGAGGTTGTGGAGGGGGTGGAGCCAAGAATCTCACCAAATATCACGGGGGGGGGGCGGTCAAAACGTAGCCCAAAAAACCTCGCGTGATTTGTGCACAAGCCCTCGCCGTGGTCCTGTCCTACTACATTATTTTTAAGCTTTTTTTTAATTATCCCCTGTATAATATACAGTTCCTGAGGGAACTTGATTGAATACTGTCGAATTTAATAAATTTTGTGTTCTTTTTTTGTTTGTCCCAATTTTGTAGAATGTGGTCTAATTGGGTTGGTTTTGTTGAAATTTTGTCGAATTTGGTCGTATTTTGTAAATTTTGAATAATTTGGTCGAATTTGGTTAAATACGGTAAAATTTGGTGAATGTGATCAAATTTTGAAAAATTCTATCTTGACGCAAGAGACCCAATACCATCCCAACCTTGCTTCTAACCATATACCATTCAACTCATATATATAAGGGAGATATTAAAAAAAATCTTAGAACTGCAATAGAAGGACAAAATAGTAGGACCACGGGGAAACAGCCTATTGCTTGTACTAATTTACTGTACTAAGTTGACGACTATCCTACTGCTTTTTAAGGTTCTAGCATTGACTACTATCGACTATTGACTGGTATGGTTTTACAAATCTGTGACGTCTACAGCCATGGAAAACAATCTTTAAATAAAATTTTTGGTGTGCCAAAAAATATTCACCCAGACTTTACACTTATACAGGCTGTCCTGTAGTAGATGGGACAAACTCAAATGGGAATGAGCTTGACTTAACTGTTTTATGTATGACCTATCGAATAAGTAAAAAAGTTGGTATAAGTTCGATGGTTTTAAAGTTATTGGCATTTGTGTTTTCTAATTTTGTATGAAATACGCATTTGTTGAAATGTTTTGTGATTTTTCCAAAAAAAGATAAAATACAATTGGCGTGCAAAATAACTATGGTACAAAACTTTCTCGTTTTATCAGCTTTCCAACAAAATTTAAAAAAGTTGATTAAAAACAAATTCGTTCCAAAAAATAACGATAATTCTTGTCAAAAAAACCCTTGCCTCTAAACCCATGCTAATTTTCCAACAATATTCTATGGAAAAAAACAATTTCGAATTTTGGAAGGTCAGAGATCTCTGACAATGCGAAAAAGATGATAAATCTAAAAATTTAAAATTTGTATGGGACTTGACAGCAATCATTGTTTTTTGTTGCAACTAATTTGTATTTTTTTAGCTTTTTTATATTGTTGGAAAGCTGATAAAATGAGGAATTTTTACCGTATTTTGCACGCCAACTGTTTTAAAACTGTTTAGAAAACCACAAAACATTTAAACTTATGCATGTTTCACACAAAATTAGTAAACACAAATGATAACAACATGAACCCCATCGATTTTATTTACTTATTTTATAGGTCATACATAAGTCAAGCTAATTTGCATTTGTCCCACCTATTACGGGACACCTATAGTTGTAACCAACTGCAAAAAGACCTTCGTTTTTAAAATACAAAATATTTTTCAAAACTAATACAGAACCCCATAGAGTACTACGAATAAACGGTACCCTACTTACAATGAATCCTTTTTACAAATTAATCATTTTTGTCATAGACTAGAATTTAACCTAGTGAATTTGTAATTGTCAAATCTGAATTCACAAAAAGTTCAAATGACTAATGATTTATTGACAACACTAAACACAATAAAACAACAGACTTCAATGGCAACAACTACAATTTCGCTATTTGTTTTTTGGTTTTTAATAATTTTATAAAAAAGTACAAAACCGATTCTGATAAAATTTATATGAGACCAACTTGGAAGTATACCCCGTCCAATAAAAAAGAATAATCTAAATCGGACTTAGAGAAGTCAGAGGTAAAAAGTTACGCGTGGTCATTTATAAAAAAAAATATATTATGGGTTGACTTGAGAACCTGATTCTGAATAAAATTTTACAGGACCAACTTCGAAGTATATACCCTATCGAATAAAAAAAGAATTGTCGAAATTCGACTACTCTGTAAAAAGTTATGCGTGGTCATTTATAAAAAGAAATATACGGAACCTCCTCCCTTTTTTTGAAGTCGGTTGAAAATAATTTCACCTCAATTTAGTTTACATAGACGCAACTCCTTTATAAAAATCCTAAATGTTCATAGTATGTTGATAGGACATTTTATAAGTAATAGAGCAAGAGGCCTGAGCAGTTTCACTGCTCCCTATGATGATTAGTGTTTAGCTTGCTACCTCTTTCTTTCACCTTTTTGTGTCTTGCGTTTTTCTTTTTTCTCTTCTTTCAGTTGTTTTTGCTTTTCTCTGTAAAACAAAATATAATTTGTTAGGGAGTCCCGCCCAACAACTATGATACCTCACTAGCTAGCTAGTCTGTCAAGAAAAGCTATGCCAATAAAATCAGTGTTACATCCTCGACTGCATCGGCACTTGCCACCAGGTGAGTTACAGCCAAAGGCCAAGTCCGGGTATGTGGAGGTTGTAGGGTTTAGTGCCGAATCCCACCGTCAAAAGTTCTTCATGCCGCTCATAAAGCAGCTTAACGACTGCCATCTAGTAATATCACTTGGCACCGCCAGCTTAATGTGCCTTGCAAAGCACCGAAACGGTAGAATTACTACAAAAACCCTACTGCTTAAAAATTAACCCCTTTATTTGGCCAGTCGGGTAAAAATGTATCCTATGTCACTCACGGGATCGAGGCGAATCTAACAACATCTCGCACTCCAAAATCCATCAAGCCGTTTAGGCTACAGAGCGTGCCAAAGAAATAAATATTCTTACATACCTACACTCGAAAAACGTAACCTCGAAAAAGTTGGCTAACTACCGTTGGAGCAGTAAAGTTCTTGAGTGGCGACCGCCACCAGAAGACGTAGCGTAGACAGATCTCTCACACACACGGTGGACCGACGACCTAGTGAGGGACGCGGAAGCCGCTGGATCCGGGCAGCGCAGGACCGGTCGCCGTGGAAATCCTTGGGGGAGGCCTTTGTCCAGCAGTGGACGTCTTTCAGCTGATATGATGATGATGATGAAACTCAACCATTTCCTACAAAAAACACAAACTGAATTCTAAAAAAAACATTTGACTTTTCATATAAGTTGATCAGCCCAATTGGCATTTTTCAGTTTTTATGAAGCCCACTTAATTCGAAAAGCATTTCGTACTGGTCCAGTTTGGAAACCTGCAGGCAAGCGGGGTTGGCCCTGCCGGCAACTAACCCTGGCCTATCCAGGAAGCTCATGAGACTTGAGAGGGCTCAGCTCCGCAAGGTAACGGCCCCTATTAAATAATAATAATAAATATTCTCTGCGTGATCGAATCAGAAACGAGGAGATCCGCAGGAGAACTAAAGTAACCGACATAGCTCACAGAATCGCTAAACTGAAGTGGCAGTGGGCAGGGCACATAGCTCGTAGAACAGATGGCCGATGGGGCAGTAAAGTTCTCGAGTGGCGACCGCGCACCGGAAAACGTAGCGTAGGCAGGCCTCCCACGCGGTGGACCGATGACCTGGTGAAGGTCGCGGGAAGCCGATGGATGCGGGCAGCGCAGGACCGGTCGTCGTGGAAATCCTTGGGGGAGGCCTTTGTCCAGCAGTGGACGATTTGTGGCTGATATGATGAATAAATATTCTAAGACAAATCACACATGGTCATCTGGCCCCAAAGTAGGATTCCCTGTGTTATGGGAACCAGAGACTGATATATAAGGTCTAACAAAATTAGCTGAAACTATTTTAAGGGCAAGTTCAGCAAACGAAACTGAACAACTTTTTCTTCAGCGACCATACTGAAATCTAAGAAAAAAAATCTACAATAAAAAAAAAAGAAATCTTAATAAATCCGGCACTGGCCATCGTACCGTAGCAGTCCACGCGCCTGACGCGCCTCCGCCACAAGCCACGCCAGATAGTATGTACAAGCCGTGTCTTCCGTCGCGTCGGACACATATTGGGTAGGTATCTAAACCCTATTTGTTTGGAAATAGCCAGACATGTAAACAAAACATGAACTTCAATAAACTAGTTTCAATTGGTTTTCAAGTCTTAAATGAACTAAAACACAGTATTTATGTCAATAAAATCCTTGATGTCCAAATGTAAGTGATTAAGCTAAAATGATAAAATGATTTGTTTACATGTTTGGCCATTTCCAAACAAATAGATTTTTCTTTAATGTGACTTGTCCGCAAACAGGCTAAGGCGAACTACCTACCTACTTGCTTCTTATGTCTCCGGTGATTTTCTTGGTTGACCGGCATCTACAGGTCGTGGCATACTCGTAAAAGTACCGTAATCCCGGAATCGCTGCAAAGCACCTTGAAACATGTTCCTGGTGTCTATTAGGTTGTGGTTACAAACTTCATAGCACACCGCCATGTCCAAATATTGTTGTACATGGCATTTTCACAATGAAACACTTAACTTAGGCACTTAGGTCACAATCTGTAGGTTCGGCTTTGAGAACGTAACTCAATGAGTGCGCGAGAGTAACTGAGATATTTTTTTCGCGCACGCATCGCACACTTGTTTGTAGGCGAAATGTACCTACGAGCGAGCAGCAAAATAGTTCAATGGTCAATGGCCTCAACGCTTCAAAGAAGCCGCTCAATTTCTTATTTTTCGAAAAGTGTAAATACCTACCTGTTAGGTTGTATTTTACTACCTACATCTAAAAGGGGAACTATAAGGTTTTAAATAGGTAATATTAGTTTTTAAATAAGAATTGATTGAGAGAACTACCAAAGGTCAACGGCCAGGCACAGCGCAGTGTTTCGTTGCGGCAAGGCACGAATCCAGCGAAAAGACAGGACCGTTCTACAACACGAGAATATTATAGTGGGCAATAATGGAATGTGGCAATTTTTTTTTAGAATTCGGTATGGTCGCTGAAGAAAAAGTTGTTCAGTTTCGTTTACTGAACTTGCCCTTAAAATAGTTTCAGCTAATTTTGTTAGACCTTATATACATACTTATATACGTTTAAATACATACATATAAAGATATTTAACACCCAGACACAGAGCAAACAAATCTGCTCATCACACAAATGTTTGCCCTGGGTGGGGATCGAACCCACAACTCTCGGATCAGCAGTCAAGAGCACTAACCACTGAGCCACCGAGTCAGTCATATTACTGGACATGGTCATTTTAATAAACACCTATTCACTTTAGGTATCACTAGCAGCGCCTTATGCGGAGCGTGTATAGCTAGCTCAGTACACCTCGGTAGATAGACAGATAAAAACTGTTTTTCGCTAAACAAGGCACAAAACATTATAACACAAAAAAATAAATTATATTACTAAATGAATGAAAAAAATGAAACAGTGTCAGTGGTGCCAAGTTAGCAAAACTGGTCGCGGCTCAACATAAATGTTGGAGGTCGCAAAGAACTAGGTGAACTGAGGTCGCTCCATGAAGTTGTTGGTAAACTAAAGGGGCTACTGGACTTCTTGGAGGAGCTGGACTGGCGGTGATGCCGGCCAATCACACAAAATGAGCGCAGTGGTCGCCTTTTTGCGGAAACCAGCCCGCCACTAACTTACTACTGTAAATATATACTAAATAACTGAAATCTCTTTATAATCGTCAATTGAAATCGTTCGTTCGCTCATTTAACCGCATCTTTGACGGCTGCCGAGAACGACTCTGTCAAAGGTCCCGTGCCGCGCCACCGCCGGCGCAGCGTGATTGAATTTAGGGCGGTGCCTTTGACAGAGTGTTTGTCGGGAGCCGTCAAAGATGCAGTTAAATGAGCGAAAGAACTTTACAGATTTTTCATAGTATGTATGTTTGACCATTAAACATTTGAAAAATCATGAAAAAACCAATGAATAAAAAGAAAAAATATTCAAAGGAGTTACTTAAAATATTCCATTTTTCATTTTAAAAAATACCTTCATTTTTAAACACTGCCTATTAGCCATCTTTGTATGGAATATTTTTTTTGCACATTTAGTACGAGTTTATGGGGAGCTGTTTAATTGTTTATTTCAGAGCCTACCCATAATGGCTAGCATGGTGTTGAAAATCCTGTATGCAGTTGACTGCACATCCAGAGAATGGCATGCATTTCCATGCATGTAAGGGTTGTCATCATCATCATCATCATCAATTAACCGTAAAACATCCACTGCTGGCATTCCCCCGAATTTTCTTCCACAATGAGTGGTCCTGTACCACAGATTACTAAATAGTTACTTCGTAACAGATACATCACTCCCATACAAAAGCGTAAATATATACCTACGCTATAATAGCCTACAAAATCTTAATAATAATACCAGCTGTGTTGTTTGTGTAGAAATGTACAATAACTACGCATACAGAGAGTTGAGATTGTTTTGCCCGCCGTGCGACCCACGTGCGAGCGCGTCATCGAGCGAAATGTGCTAGGGTTGTACCTACGGATGTTGTAGAAAATCAATTATTTTATATAATTTGTCGATCAAATTTGTGTGACTTTAATAAAATGATAGATGCAATTTTTCCCTTCCCTGAATTCCCGATTATTAAATTTTAATGTCGAAAATATCGGAAACCTCGTAAATAATTTTAACAAATAATCAAAAGGGAAACAGGCGCAAAGCGGAGGAAAATCAATCAGAGTCTTTAAGGCCCAGTGGTACTTAAATTTCCAGCTGCCAGGCCAATCCATTATGACGTTATCAAAATTGTTTAAAAACGCTTTTTCTAATTATTCAATGTAATTATTAAAAGTTTCTGGTGGGACTTTAAGCCCGCCATAAAAAGACGAATCCTTATTAGGCTTTGAAATGAGTAAACAGTGCTGTTTCGTCAAAGTTAGGTTTCTTCTGTAACAAAGCATTCATTGTACCTACTGTCATACAAAAACATTCCCAAGAGGGCCTCATTGTGAGCTTCAATTATTGTTATTTTAAGTTAAAGCTAGGTAAAAACGTAACGAAAATAGTTTTTCTGTTACTATCTACAAGTCATAACAAAAACGGATTGTGAATGCAAGCTATAGTTTACGAAGTAACTATTTAGTACCTGAAATCCTTAATTTACGACGATTAACATAGAAGGTACCTACCCACCAATGTTCTAATTTTAATTAATAAATGATGATAATTTGTAAGGGGACGAGAAAAGGGAATTCGAAAAAACAAAAGATTTAAAATACTATTAATCTCTCGGCAATGAAAAAAATTACAAATCTTCATTTGTCATTTGACTGTGACACCCATCCACTGCACAATAATTGCGTGGTTTCGGCATTTCGATAGTCAGAGCGGTAAATGTGACTCTCTGTATAGTTATGGTACATTTCTCGCTGCAAACAGCTGGTATTATTATTAAGATTTTGTAGGCTATTGTAGCGTAGGTATTTACGCTTTTGTATGGGAGTGATGTATCTGTTACGAAGTAACTATTTAATAATCTGTGACGGAACCCTAAGAAGATAGATAAGTACCTGTCTTCTTTGTCTTTTTCTTTTTTACGCTGTGCTTCAAGGCGAGCCTGCTCGCGACGTTCGCGGGCTGCTGCATGTACATCAGCTGCATTTGTATTCTTCACTAAGTCTGAACCATCAGCTACTTCCTCATTTTCTTCATTTTCCTGAAAACAGACCTAATTTTATTAGTTTTAAATCTTGCAAGTACAAAATTAGGCTTATATTAAATTAGACTGCACAGTAGATTGCACATTGATTATCTAAACTTGTTGCAAGGACATTAGCATTCTGAAAATGGATGTATTCGGAAATCTAACAACATACTTCTGATTGCAGATTACCCTTCCACTGGCAGGCGCCATTTTGCAATGGGACAACAACAAAAAAATCGCCTCTGGCAACGTCCCACTCTGGGACAATTATAAAGCGCTCTATTTTGGTGACTATTGTAGCGACACAGATTAGTTTTGCATTATTCTAACACATGGAGATTCGAGATCACAGAACAAAGATAGCCTACAACTGCTGAATAAATTGTCCAGTGCTTGAATTTTTTCATAGTAACTGGGAGAGCTTAGACCAGGGTTCGAAAAAATCAAGATAATTACGCTTCTTGATAATTATCCGATAATTATCATCAGTGTAAGAAATTCATTTGTTATATTGTTTCATAACAAATGCATTGTAATTTGGGCTATTCTAACAAAAAAAAATAGTTTATACATTATATTTTTTATTCCTTGCATCTCTTTGCTACATTTTGTGCACCGAGCCCATAGCCCAGTTTTGTCATCATGCTGTAGCGTGGTGCGCAGTTATTTAATCTTCTTTCATTCGATCTTTATTCATCCATCTATTTCTTTTTTTCCGCGCCTGCGCTGTCAAACTATCTGACAATTTCCTTAAAAAACAACACTCGATCATCAGCTCTCATCACAATAAATTTAATAAATTCATACTTTAATATTTTCTAAAAGACCCATTACGGGTCTTATATCTTATATTATATCATTAAATTATCTGAATACACACGGCATCATTTATGGAACCCACTCCCTATCTACCTAAATACCTGCCGTGTGACAATGCAAATAAAGTATGACCATATTGGATCTTTCTCACAAGACATTTTTCAAATTCAATTCAATAAACAATATTTAACTTGAAAAACCAATGACACTCAAGTTCACTCAACTTTGCATAATCCTGTAATCCAAACTGATTTTTTTTTTGTAAGGGGAATCCCAACGGGCGCGGCACGTTGACACTTTGGCGTTCAGATATGACGCAAGTTCGGAAATACACGTTCGAATACAGTTCACTTTCACGAACTCAATCTTTTGTTATTTTCAGTCGATAATTATCCATTTGTTATTATCATGATAATTATCTTGATATTTATCATTGATTTATCCTTTCGAACCCTGGCTTGGACCACAGTGTGTGTTTGTGCTAAATGGTATGATTGTGGTTTGTTTCGAAGAAAAAGAGGATGATTAATATGTAATACTGTTAATTCTCAGATATTGAACGGAGAGTACTTTCATCTACTAATTTGGAAGTTTTTACACCGCATTTAGGAAAATGAAAAAAAAATAAAACGACATACCAAGTCAAACACAGAGTTATCTCTATGTTTGACTCAGAATGTTGTTTTATTTTTATACCTTAGGCCTATTAACCTAACAAGATTTAAGTTACTTTTTTGTCATTCAGAAATTAAAGCACATTCTTTTAAAGGTTTCATATAAAAAAAATGTTTTATTGGAGTTTTTCTAAAAACAATAAGCCTAAGCAGAGCAAGCAAGCAAGCTTCTGCCAGATAAAGAAAAAAATACAAAATGGCCGCTGCCAGATGACATCTTGTTTTTGCGCTCCTGCTGTCGGAATTTGCCAGTCGAAGGGATAATTAAATAACGTAAGTACTAGTGTTAAGTTCTTACAGAGGTAAATTTAGCCTTTTTTTTTCTTTTTCTGTATTCTTTTCAATTTTTACTTTTAATTGTAATTGGGAACAACCAAACCATATTATAATCAGCACCATCTTTATCTCTTTCTTTTAAGTGGCTATCCATATCTTTTACTTTGTAGTCTATGGTGTTTACACATGCATATCTCATCATCATCATCATCATATCTGCCAAAGGACGTCCACTGCTGGACAAAGGCCTCCCCCAAGAATCTCCACAACAACCGGTTCTGTGCTGCCCACATCCAGCGGCTTCCCGCGACTTTCACCAGGTCATCGGTCCACCAGGTGGCAGGCCTGCTTACACTACGTTATCGGGTGTGTGGTCACCATGAGAACTTTACTACCCCAATGGCCATCTGTTCTATGAGCAACTACGACATGCATATCTATAAATATGCTTAATTGCACACAAGGATTAATTACAGCAATAATTGTAGTAATTGGTACGAACAATTTTCTATTCAAAGACTACTTACCTTATTAGAGTACAAATATTCAAAATTGTTTTCTTAAAAGTGGGAGGCTCTGTGTCCACCCTTTCAAAGCCATGTCCCCTTCAACCCCCTTACCACCTGACTCCTACCAACCCCAAAATTGATGGTCCATAATGTACACTTTAGCCATAAAAACATTTAGTTAGACTATCCAAATCCTAAAGAGTTTTTGTCATAGAATTTTATAAATCAGATATGATACCCGGCCTCCCAGGGATTTTGGAAAATTGCTACCGAGTGTGAGTCTGTAAATCCAGGGATACCTGGTCCCAGGTACCCAGGTAGAAAAACCTAGTTTATTGTTTACATGTAATGAAACATACCTCATTGTCAGATAACTGACTGTATTGGGATAAAATAGCTTCACGTATTTTTTTCTCCTCATCGGTGTATTCTCGCCGTGTAGTGGTCGCAAGAGACTGAGATTCCAGCAACTTTGACAGTTGCACATCCACGTCGGCTGACGGTTTAGCGATTTCCTCTTTGGGTTTGCAAGACTCCCATTTGTCCAAAATTTCATTTACGTGGAAGGCCATATCGGTTTCCTGTAATAATTCAAACTAAATAGGTCTGAAAGCGAAAAATCATAACCATGCTCAAAGACATTTGGGTACTTACAACAATCTCCGAAAGTATGCCTTCCAATGCATCTTTCTTCTCGTCAATAGAATCTTCACCCTCTAGAATACCTGATATGTATGATCCGAATACTCCTTCATCAGTTTTTAGTGATCTCAACTTATCATTTAGCCACGGCACGAACTCGCCTACCGACGCCGCCATATTGTTTAATTGACAATTGGCACAGTATTGCCACTTAGGAAAAAAGAAATACCTACCCCAAGGAGTTTATAGGTAAATCTGGAGGCCACACTCTAAATACCTACTTGAAGTAAAGAAATATGACCTTGAAGTTTCTCGTTACCGCTCCGTCTCTTTCTAATTAGGACGTATGAACAAGACGTGTATAGGTAAAGCTCTTGCTCACACCCGCTAATTGAAAAGAGACGGAGCGGTAAAGAGACATTTCAAGGGCATATTTCTTTGCTTCAATTAGGTATTTAGAGTGTGGCCTCCAGTTTTACCTATAAACTCCTTGACCTACCCAAATCACCAGTAATTTTTGTCCGTAAATCAGCTTGTGGCCCAAAGGCTTTTTTATAGTTTCACATAAATCACATGGTATTAGAAGTAACTATTTAGTAATCTGTGGTATTAGCCCAAGCATTCAGAGATTCGAAATTGTATCTTTTAAGATTATTCTAACAATGCGAACAAAAACTACGTTTTTGGGCCGTAAAAAAGGGTCAAATTTAGCAACCTTCATTTATGCATACATACTATGACTTAAAAATTAGATTTTTTTTAATCGAGCTTTTTTAAGTAAATACAAGTTCAGCGAGTGCAGAATACTAGTATATTATTACAAAAATATACTTGTAAAATTAAACTGGAAAAGATGTAAATATTTTTCAAAGTATATTTACTTATTTTCCAGTTTGATTTTATAGCACTTCGCGACACAGACGTTTCATATAAACCAGTTTTCGCTAATTATTTTTTTACCACGGCGCTCGCTCGAGTGGGGTATATTGTTAAAAATCAATAATTTATTAATCTGCTTAGTATCGTGGTATTTATGAAGTTGAGCATGTAGTTTGTAGAATTTTATAAATCAGATATAATATCCGGCCTCCCGGGGATTCTGGAAAATTGCTACCGAGTACGAAATAGTCTGTAAATTCAGGGATACCTAGTCCCTGATGGTTTTTAACAAATAAACTAACTTTAACAACAAAAGATAAGTAGTCAAAGTTAAGCACCAGTTATGGATTTTTATCAAGTGAAAATCTTGATAACGACCCACAGGCCTTTTAAAATCCAAAATATTGTTACAGTATAATGCATCAGTTTGAAGTATATAAACAGGTGATATTAGACAAATAAAATCAATTTCATTTCCTCCATTTCATGGCCTCGCCGCCGCTAATCCAGCCTACCTCACCACCGCAAGTCCAGCCTGCCTCGCCGCCACCACACAGCCAGCATGCCTCGCCACCATCGCCACAAGACCAGCCGGCGTCACCACCACTTGACTGCCATAGCGTTTGCTGTCACGTACTAAGCTGCGCTGAGCAAGCCATGTGACGAAGCTTCTATGACCGTCATCTGCCATAGCATACACTGTCATTTGTCAAGATACGTTGAGCAGGTGATGTGACGGCACTTCTGTAGCGGATCTAAATTTTCCATACAAATTATTGTGTCAAAGTGCTATGTCATGTGGGTGTCCAAGCGTCCATTAACGTGTTAAGGACTAATTGCGTGGTCAACGATTTTCGTCACCTAAAGAAACTGTAGACGCCTACAAAACGGCCATTTTGAATACCCCAACTTCAGAATGGAATTAACGCTTTAATTATTGGTTCCACCGAATGAAAAAATGTGTCAAGTTTCAAGGAGAAAACTTCGAAAAACAATAATAAATATCTTTATTTATTTTATTTTATTTATTTATTTTAGGAAGACTAACAGCAAAATATTAAATAGTATATAAAACTTATAAATAAATACAGTGCTATATATAAGTCTCCGCCGATAGGTACATAGGTAGGAGCGAACACATATGAATATTAAAAAGTATATAAAAAGAAAATAAAAGGTATGTAAAAACTACAACATTAAAAGGCGGTTTCATTAACTATTAAAGAATTCAGAAGCCAGAAACCTTCGGACTGTTGTGACGCTGGAGCAAAAGAGGTCAAAGTCGTTATCAATAGAAACACCATTATAAGTTTTGAGTACTCGTGATACGAACGAGTTTTTTCTGTAGTTAGTACGAGCAAATGGCACTTGCAGAAGTGAACGCTGTCTAAAATGGAGTTGGTTGGTGCGTAGGCAGATCTTAGATAGTAGTTCGGAACAATCGATGGAGGAATTAGCTACGTTAAATAAAAAAGTAGTATCATTTATGTTACGTCTTAATTCCAAAGGTAAAAAATGATATTTTTTACATCTGTGTTGGTAGTCAATCGACCTTTGCCGAGTTTTAAAGTCTAGATATCGAAGAAACTTTTTTTGTATCCCCTCAATGCGTGACTTATATATTTCGTATTGGGGGTTCCAAACTTGACATGCGTATTAAAGGTGGCTGCGCACAAAGGCACAATATAAAATTTTTATGACCTTGATGTCGTTAAAGCTAATAATGTATCACTTCCTTGATTCCCGTTTCAATGCCGCCCACGTGTTTATATACAGGTAACGAAAAAGTCGCTAGAAGTTGCTAGATTTTAATTAAGGGGCTAAATCGTAAAAGTAAAACCCTAAAGACCTCGAAAATCTGCTAGATCTAGCGACAATGCTCAAGGACAGACAACAGCTCAACTATTTAGCTCATCCAAAGAAGTAAAAAAGTAGCTCAACCGCACAACTCTTTTTATTTTTATGGCAACACCAAAGGAACTGTATCCGATTGCAGTGTCTTTTGGCGGGATTTGTGGTGGACGCATTTGTAGTTTTATTTTATGGTATTTGCATTATTTTCTACTAGAATTTTCTTTAAAAAGTGGTGCGTTTGGGAGAAAATCGTGAGCAATGTGAAGAACAAGAAAATAAAATGAAAAAGGACGAGAAAACCCAATTTGCACTGGGTGCAGATTTATAGACGCCCTACTGCAACCGGGTGTTCTACCTCAGAATTGCAATGCTGCAAATGCTGTCCAGAACTTCAGAGAGATTAAAAATCCAAAAACAAATGAAGAAAGTGAAAATGATTTACGAATTCGGCTGAAGGACTCTTTTCCATGGCCAAGAAAAATTCACAAATTGCAAAATTTCGTTTAAAAACTTTTTTTATATATTTTGACTTTTGAACGAATATTACATTTTTGTTGTGTCATCCATCATGTTGCCCGCTAGTAATTAATTATCAACTTCATTAGCAATCATTTCTTACTGAATGCGTTACGAATGGTGTGAGTGTTTAAATAAGAAATTATTTTTCAGCTACTGAAAGGTTTTTCAGCTTTCAAGCCTCTTGGAGCTACGGATCAGACTACAAAACGGTCGTTAATATGTCATCTTTGGTCAAGATATCCTCAGGCAGACGTGTTCTGAAGTACTGTGGTCTAGGGATGCGCAATAATTTTGCATATCGATGACTGTTATCGATCTTTTGACTTTCGAGAACTGAATCGTTCCTTGCTTCGAAAAAAGGAGTAGTATCTGTGGTGAAAATGGCGCACTCAACTACATAACAATATCTATACAGTGTTTTATGACTAAAAAGGATTCCTATAGCAGCGTAAAGCCTTTGAAACTTAGACCATTTTAAAAAGCCATCTCGATATTTTTTGGTGCGGTTATGACATCATCATCTTATCGTCACAGTATTAAGATGTGGCTTACAGTAGCGCAACGCCTTTAATGTCGCACCATGCGCCACCGGCGTAGGTACTAGCCCAGACTAGCCTGCGGAGTTTGCCAGGATGTGCCGCGGCGCCCGCTGCCCCGCAAGTACCCTGCCGTTGCTCTGCGTAAGTAAATTCGTTGCGCTACTGTAAGCCGCTATATTGTAATACTGTGCAATCGTATGGGTATCAAATGAAAGATCTTGAGTTGTTTCTAAAAATATAATACATAGGTAAATATATTTCAGCAACTGGTTTTCTTTAAAACAATAAAATTTTCAAAACATAGATACCAACTTTGGACTCCTCCAGCTGATAGCTCGTGGCTGAGTATTTTTTTAAGTGAATACTTTTTTGTTCGGGGTCTGGTTTCTGATTCATAACATCAGCTCATGTATATGACGTCTCCACCGAGGAGCTCGAGCCTATACTGAATTAGGGCGATCGGGCCTTAGCCTCTCAACTGTCAAGCTATAATAACTCCCACCCTCCCTGTCTGTCACAACCGCCAGATGGACAGTGACAGACAGGGGTTCTGGGTGCGCTATTGTTTACTTTTATTGGATTTTTGTAAATCTAAATGGAATATTGTGTATTTCCATATAAAATATTAATCTAAATTAGAGTGCTTATAACATAAAAATAAAAGAACAATAATCCTTTACTTGTAATTTAGATCATTTAAGTAACAAAAAAAATCCAAAAAACAGTCACAAAAAAGGCCATAGTTTGAAGGACAAGTTTACTCAGAAAATCAGAAGTATAAGTTATTATATGTAATTAAAACAAATGATTACGTACCCTGGCATCGTTTTCACCACAAATCTTTTTCAGAAACACAGAAACAACAACATAGATTGTGCGCACATTCACTCGCGATTTGAAATACGAGACATGAATTTTGAGTGAATTTTCTCTGAATATTTTTACTGTAAGTGTAGCTAATGATTGGCCACAGAGGTAGACAACTTCACTCCCATTCATTTCCTAGCTTTCTATTGGTTCATAAGCAACCTTTGATTTAGTTTAGGCGCTAATTTGAACCGCCGTAAATCGTTCCGCCTGGCAACCAGCGACAGACACTGGTTTTTTTTATTTTGCCGCCTGGCGGAATGCGACAGACATGTGGTTCGATCACGCGGGCTCAGTGCGGGTTGGTCAACTTTACACGCAACCTTCGAGTTTCTTCGCAGATGTGTGCAGGTTTCCTCACGATGTTTTCTGATTATAGATTAGATATTAAGTTTTTTAAGGTTCCGTACCTCAAATTGGCTCATATAGTAATAGCCCAATGGTTAAAATGGACTATCAATAATCGGAATGTGCGGGTTCAAGTCCAGTTGAATTTTTAAATTAGTTTTAGCGTTTACTTTGTAATTCGGACATTTGCCACAATATGTCGCTTACAATTCAATTTCAGCTCTATTTCTGGTAGGTATGTATGAACTTAAATAACCAGTGATCGGACTTTTTGGCGGGAATTTGTAGCGTTCAGTTTGTCATTTTTCTTTTAAGATCCGAAAAATTACATTTAGTGGTTTTCGATGTGTAATATTGATAGTGTGTTTATCAGCGAAGTATAATTTATGTGTTTGTTGTGTAGGATAATGAAATAAAAGTGTGTATACTGTGTTTCGAGTTCCCACAAGAAATCCGAGCAAGCTTTAGCAAAAGTGCTATCATTTTGCTAGAGTATGTAGGTTAGGTTAGTTTATAGACATTGATATGAAATGAACGTGAAGTCTACGAAGAAACTATGTAAAGAAATGTAATTCACCTATTATGTCCGCGTCAGACTCGGTACAACCGCCAACACAATGAAACGCGTAAGGCGACGAAGCACTCACACATATAACAGTAAAAACTTAAACAAATTTACGACTCCTAATAATGTACTATCCGGTCTTACATTTAGTGGCCTTCTCAAATTAGCAAGGCAATAAGAATGAAAGAGAACCCGCTAATAACTCGTAAGTGTAAGCGAGAGCGGTCATTACTCGTCATCGATGTCACGCTAACGTCATGGCGAGTGCTAGTGTTGTCATTGCTACCGCAATTGCCGTGCTCTACGGCAATTTTCTTACAATTTTTTAATGGTAAGGTCAAATATGATCTTAGGAGTATTGTAAGGTTTTATTCTTATAAAGGACGAAATTGACAATGATTTCAATTAAAAAGTACATTTATCAGTCAACAGTTCGAAGAAAATCCCCACAAAAAAATTACGAAAAGTAAGAACTTGTAATAAACGAAGATTAATATTGTTTCAACTATGTAACATTTAGTATTTGGTTGATTTTTTTAATGATAACAATACCAATATTAACTTTTTTTTATAATTGGTAAGCCCTTGACATCATCTCATCTATCTCACCTGATGGTAAGTGACGATGATGCCGAAGATGCAAGCGGGCTTACCAAGATTCCCCAATGCAATAACTGGCTATCTTAACTTCAAGCCGGAGCACACTAACCAATGCTGTTAACATTGATGCTTGGCGGCAATACTTAGATAAGATGGTGGTAACAACCAACCAAAGCGAGTCATACAAAGTTAGACTCTGCTGGGAATTGAACCCGCAACCTCCTGGACGCTAATGGCAAGTTTAACTATTACACCACGGAGGCGCTTAAAACTTCCAATAGTATGGTTGTACGTATTTTTGTCGGAGAAAATTGTTTTCAGGGTTATTTATCTCAAAAGGTAAAAACGGAACCATATCAGGATCACTCGCGTGTCTGTGTGTCTTTCTGTCCGTACATCACAGCGAATTCAACCGAAATTTGGTAAATTTATGTAAATCGGTGACCTAAAGACGGACATGTACCGTAAATTAAAAATTTCAATCCTGGCCAGTTTTGGGGGTAAATAAGATTTAAAAAATATTTTCAAACTATATCGTGTGACATATCAAATGACGACTTGTTGTGACCGAATAATTTTTTTTTATAATATATAATAACTACTTTTATTTTTTTTAATAACAAACCGGTCAAGTGGGAGTCGGACTTGCGCACCAAGGGTTCCGTACAAACCTGTTTAAAAATGGACTTTTACCCTTGCTTCCACCCAACCCAAACAAACAAAAAACAAACGGTACTGAATTATACATTGGTATTTATATTTAAGTATTTCTTAGAAACATTGTTCCCGAGAGATCGAAGCGAAGTATTGGTCGTATTATTTTTTAAATGAATCATGTTTTAATCTCAATTTTCCTTATTGTGGTACGGCAATCGAAATGCTTATTTTCCATACAACACGCCGATTTAACTCACCGAACACAGCAATTAAAAATTTGGTCATGGCAGCACTGATTGCCACATTTGTTGGTACGATTGTTACTTCGCTTCGATCAAATAGAATATAATTACACTACGTTTAGTACGTATTTTGTAAATTAAATTTTTACTTATCGGTGAAAAGTGATTCCAGTGTTTTTGAAATCGGAATGACTTCTGCACCACTTAACAACACACGATGGCATATTTGGGTGTGGAACCTTAGCCGTCAATTGTTTGTATTTGGTTTTCGACGCAAAAACATCCGGGAATCTGACGTCAGCAGCTTGCCAAAGACAGGGACCGACTAATCGCGCTGCGCGGTAGACATTTTAAGCCCCACCTCCTCAGGTAACTATTTCGTGGGGGCATTTTCGAACCTCACTTAGTTTTCTTTACATAGTTTCTTCGTAGCGTGAAGTAACTACTGAAAATTACTGAAGACGTGAATTCTACAAGTGAATACTACTGAAAAACATATACTGAAGACTAGGCGGTATGGCCAATGAGCCTTAGCCTGCCCTAAAAGGGCGAAGAAAAAATAAACCAGTGATCAAAGTGTATAGAAATCACTGGTGAATTGGTGAATGGTGATAGTGACGGCGGGGCCTAAATCGACGCTGGCGAAGCTCTAGCAAAGAGAATGTAAACACCTAGCAAAGTCAATGTAAACACTCTAGAAAAAGTTATTTGAATGTTGGTTACTTGTCACTAGAGCTGAAAAAACCGGAACTGTAAGGACATTCATCTATGGTTCGCCCGGGTACCTACGCTTAGTTATGCAAGGGCGAAGGAGTTGCCACTCCCGCAGCGCCGGAACAGAAGCATTCCTAAATCGCTTAAAAGTGGATGAAAAGTTTCATAACGAATAAATAACCTATTTTACAAATATCAAATCAAACTGCGTTTCCTCAATCCACCCTGAGCGAAGGAACCCTCCCACATTTTCCCTACCTTAGTACTTCCATATCCCCCTCGGATCCCGAAGGTCTGATAAGATTTCGTAGGTAAAGCGAATTTCTGGCCAAAAATGACCTTACAGTAAAAATTTGAAAATCATTTTCTTTAAAAGGGTGGATCCACGAACCCCCTTTCTAGGGAAGGGGTTTATCCCTCTCTCCCATTTAACCCCCCCCCCCCCCCCCCAATTTCAAGTACAATAATCTATAGCTGTACCAGATTTCTTGTCAAAGATGACCTTAGAGTAAAATTTTCATAATTAATTTTATTTGGGGAGAGGGTTAAAAAATTCCCCCTCACCCCCCTCAAGTAAATATTTTTTTTAAATCTGAAAAAAATATAGACTATAGGCCAATTTTGGTAGTGTAATAAATATATGAGACTAAAGATGACCTATCCCACTAACATCGATCTGAAAGATTTATAAGAGCGTAGGGCCCACGCCAACTACTTTGATCCCCAACATACAAACCTTCGGAATCCGATGGGGATGTGGGAGTATCAGGGCGAGGAAAGCATGCGGGTCCGACTTGAGAGCGTAAAAACTTGAGCAACTGAAACAAGCGATATTATGTACGGTCAGGTTTGATTGAATATACCTCCCCATCTGTGGCAGATCTACCAGTTACGAAAGTAAAAATTTAGGGCTCTCGCTTGTTAGAACGCGTTCACCTCCCTGCGTTCCCGAAGTCTTTTTTTATTCGAAGGCGCGAAAAAGGGCAGCCCCTGCCTTCGGCGACCAGCATCAGCCGCTGCGGTTCGCCCGGGTGCCTAAGCTTTGTTACGCAAGGGCGAAGGGGCTGCCATTCCCGTAGCACCGGAGCAGTCGCACTCCTAATTGCTTAAAAGTGAAAGCTATAGTGGAAGTAAATATAGCATAACATATACAATGATCAATGTCTCGAAAACTACGTTTTTGCAATGCACCCTGACCGACCCCCACATTTTCCCTAATCTAATACGCTTACATCACCCTCGGATCCCGAAGGTATGGTTAAGATTTAAGTAGGTACCTAATCGCGAATTTCTGGTCAAAACTTCCATATCCCCCTCGGATCCCGAAGGTACGTAGGGCGCTACATAAGTTTTGTCGCATGCAAACTACATATAATAATATTGTGATTTGAGGCCACAGCCATAAAATCTAAGTAATTTAAAAACAACAAAAAACAAATTTAGTTGCAAGGAATCGTTTGTTCGATTTTTAAATTTATTTTCTAAATGAAAATGGCGGCAATTTCTCGTTATGATATTCGTTATGTTTCGAGGAAATTAATAGTGCACTCAGGGAAACTTGTCCATCTCTGAGGACCATAGAACGGTGGTATATTCAATTCAATCGCGGCAATTTTAACTTGGAGGATGAAGCAAGGTCTGGCAGGCTGATAGAAGTGACTACCGATAATAACATTGAGGCTGTACGAAAACTATTGGATGAAGATCGACGTGCGACATATTGACAGATCGAGGAAACCCTCAACTTAAGCGCACCAACTGTTCATCGGATTCTTCACGACCATTTGAAAGTAGGGTAACTTTGTTATATCTGGGTACCACACTCGATGACTGACGTGCTAAGGGAGCAACGTGTGACTTGGTCTCGTGATATGTTAAAAAAATTTGAAGACGGCCGATCTAACTACGTGAACTCGATTGTTACATGTGATGAAACGTGACTGTATTATTTCGACGTACCTACTAAATCCCAGAATAAAGTGTGGGTATTTGAAGATGAACCACCGCCGACGTCTGTGAAAATGTCCCGATCCGTAAAGAAAAGAATGGTTGCTGTATTTTTTACTAAGAGAGGAATATTGGCTACGGTTGTGCATGATAAAGAGCAGACCTTTACTGCTGCAGGGTACACAGAAGAATGTTTACCTCGTGCATTAGAAGCTTTAAAAAATTAACGACCAAACTCAAGACTCGATACTTGGCTCTAGCATCAAGATAACGCCCCTGCACATCGAGCCGGCAAAACTACGAACTATTTGCACCAAGCTGGAATCAAATTGTTGGGACACCCTCCTTATAGTCCGGATCTAGCGCCATGCGACTTTGCACTATTCCCTTATGTAAAAAAACAACTAAAGGGACGCATGTTTTCGAGCGATGACGAGCTTATAGGAGCTTTTGAGGAGATATGCGGCTGTGTTCCAGAAGGATACTGGAACAATGTGTTCAGCACCTGGTTTACACGTATGAAGACCTGTATTACTGCCGGTGGTGACTACTTCGAAAAAAAAAATATTCTACAAAGTACGACAAAACTTATGTAGCGCCCTAGTATAATTAGATTTCGGTAGAAAAAGCGAATTTCTGGTCAAAGATGACCTTATAGTAAAAATGCGAAATTCATTTTCTTTAAATGGGTGGATCCACGTTCCCCCTATCTAGGAAGGGATTTATCCCACTCTCCCAGATTATCCCCCCCCCCCCATAATTTAAAGGGCATTAATCTATAGCTGTAACAGATTTCTTGTCAAAGATGACCTTATAGTTAAAATTTCTTAACTAATTTTATCTGAAGAGGGGGGTTAACGCACTCCCCCTCACCGCCCTCACCGCTCGACTTAATTTAAAAAAATCTGAAACAATGTAGAGCATAGGCCAACTTTGGTAGTGTATTATATATATGAGACTACAGATGACCTATCCCACTAACATCGGTCTGAAAGATTTATAATAGCGTAGAGCATAGGGCGTAGCCCACGCCAACTACTTTGATCCCCAACATACAAACCTTCGGAATCCGATGGGGATGTGGGAGTATCAGGGCGAGGAAAGCATGCAGGTCCGACTTGAGAGCGGAAAAACTTGAGCAAGTGAAACAAGCGATATTATGTACGGTCAGGTTTGATTGAATATACCTCCTCATCTGTGGCGGATCTACCAGTTACGAAAGTAAAAATTTAGGGCTCTCGCTTGTTAGAACGCGTTCACCTCCCTACGTTCCCGAAGTCTTTTTTATCCGAAGGCGCGAAAAAAGGGCAGCCCCTGCCTTCGGCGACCAGCATCAGCCGCTGCGGTTCGCCCGGGTTCCTAAGCTTTGTTACGCAAGGGCGAAGGGGCTGCCATTCCCGTAGCACCGGAGCAGTCGCACTCCTAATTGCTTAAAAGTGAAAGCTATAATGGAAGTAAATATAGCATAACATATAAATTTACAATGATCAATGTCTCGAAAACTACGTTTTAGCAATGCACCCTGACCGAAGGAACCCCCACATTTTCCCTAATCTAATACGCTTACATCACCCTCGGATCCCGAAGGTATGATTAGATTTTGGTAGAAAAAGCGAATTTCTGGTCAAAGATGACCTTATAGTAAAAAATCGAAATTCATTTTCTTTAAATGGGTGGATCTACGTTTCCCCTTTCTAGGAAGGGATTTATCCCACTCTCCCAGATTATCCCCCCCCCCCATTATTTCAAGGGCATTAATCTATAGCTGTAACAGATTTCTTGTCAAAGATGACCTTATAGTTAAAATTTCGTAACTAATTTTATCTGAAGAGGGGGGTTAACGCACTCCCCCTCGTCTTATTAATTTTAAAAATCTGAAACAATGTAGAGCATAGGCCAACTTTGGTAGTGTATTATATATATGAGACTAAATATGACCTATCCCACTAACATCGATCTGAAAGATTTATAATAGCGTAGAGCGTATATGAGACTAAAGATGACCTATCCCACTAACATCGATCTGAAAGATTTATAATAGCGTAGACCGCCAACTACTTTGATTCCCAACATACAAACCTTCGGAATCCGATGGGGATGTGGGAGTATCAGGGCGAGGAAAGCATGCTGGTCCGACTTGAGAGCGGAAAAACTTAAGCAAATGAAACAAGCGATATTATGTTCTGTCAGGTTTGATTGAATATACCTCCCCATCTGTGGCAGATCTACCAGTTAATAAAGTAAAAATGTAGGGCTCTCGCTTGTTAGAACGCGTTCACCTCCCTACGTTCCCAGTCTTTTTTTTATTAGAAAGCGCGAAAACAGGGCAGCCCCTGCCTTCGGCGACCAGCATCAGCCAATACGGTTCGCCCGAGTGCCTGAGCTTTGTTACGCAAGGGCGAAGGGGCTGCCATTCCCGTGGCGCCGGAGCAGTCGCACTCCTAAATCGCTTATAAGTGAAAGCATATAGTGGAAGTAAATACCGAAGGAAAATATACGGAGTATGTTATCCGTAAAACCCTCGGAAACTAGGAAAGAGGTGTTGTGGGAGGAAAAACCATCTCCAACCTCCGATACGCTGATGACACTGTTCTCCTCACCACATCCATTGAAGACATGAAGAGCATTCTCAATAGGTTAGAGTTTGAAAGTGGCATTCTGGGACTCGCAGTCAACCGACAGAAAACAAAATTAATGGTGATTGATCGTGCTGAGAAACTGACAAGGAGCCATAACATCCAAAGCATGGAAACAGTACAGGAATTCACTTACCTGGGTTCTCGAATATGCAATGACGGCAACTGCGCTCCGGAGATTAAACGTCGCATAGGAATGGCCAAATATGCGATGACAAGACTCCAGAACATATGTAGAAACCGGGGCATTAGTTTTTAAACCAAAGACCGCCTAGTAAGAGCTTTAGTCTTTCCCATTTACATACGGAGTGGAAACATGGACTATACGGGCTAGATAAAGGCAGAGAATAGATGCATTTGAAATGTGGTGTTGGAGGCAGATGCTAAGGTTTCCTTGGACAGCTAGGCGAACAAATGCGTCTATTCTCTCGCAACTCAAAGTTCAAACACGGTTGTCTACCATCTGCCTGCAGCGCATACTTACCTATTTCGGCAACGTAATTAGAAACAGTGGTGACAACCTTGAAAAACTGATTGTTGTTGGCAACATTGAAGGAAAATATCCAGAGCCAACACGATGGAGTGATCAGATAAAGGGAGGCACCACATCTAACAAGCTTTTATCAAGCGGTGAGGGCGACTATGCACCGTAGTCGATGGAGACAAATTACGCGTCTCAAGGTCAATTTAGACCACGATCCTCAGTAATGAGGGACCGACCAGAGAGAAACAGTACCGAATCGCGAATTTCTAGTCAAAGATGACCTTATAGTATCCTGTATACAGTATGCAGTCGTCCAAGACACAGTGCCAGGCTTCCAAATGAGGCCCTCCAGAAGATTAAGAAGCCCCGGAGAAGAAAACTCACCCGAGCAGCTGGCGAAGCGCCGCTGCGGGGAGTTTGGAGACCCCATGCCGCCGTGGTCGCAGCGCGACCCGCGCATGCAGTCCCGCCAGCAGCCACCTGCACCGGCCCCGAGGCGCTCCATCACCCCCACCGACGCCACGCCATCTGCTCGGCCCACGTACGCGGACCGAGCCAGGACGCCGCCCCTCCCGGCCCCACCCACTGCTGCCGCCGCGCCGCTCAGCGCTGCCGCCGCGCCGCTCAGCACCGCCGCACCGCCGCGCGCCACCGCGACCCCGCGCGCCCCCGCGCCCGCAGCCGCGACCCCGCGCGCCCGCTGCCGCGCCCCCGCGCGCCCCCGCGCCCGCCGCCGCGCCCCCGCGCGCCCCAGCCCCCGCCACCGCGGGGCCCTCCGCCGCCGCCGCCGCCCCAGCTGCTGCCGTCGGCCAGCCCAGGAAGGCCCGCTACCCTCCTTTGGTAGTGGAGTCCCTTCCAGACTGGCCGACTCACTTCAAGAACATCGCCGAGGAGCTCGGGCGAGCTCCCAACGCCCGCCCCTACGGGAAGGGAATCCGTTTCATCCCCGAAGACAGCGCGGAGTACCGCACGGTGCAGCGGTACCTGTCTGCGCAGCCGGGGGTGAAATGGTTCTCCTACACGCTGCCGGCCGAGAAGCCCCTCAAGGTCGCCATCCGCGGCCTCCCATCAACCACAGAGCCCGCCGAGATCTCCTCCGCCTTAGCCGAGCACGGCTTCGAGGCGGAGCATGTGAAGGCCATCCGGGCGCGCGCAGGACGCCCCGGGTGCATTTTCTTCGCGCAGATCCGGCGGACCACCAACTTGACTGCCATCTACGACGTCACGGAGCTCCTCTTCATGCCGGGCATCACCATCGAGGCCTGGCGTGGAAAGCGGGGGCCCGCGCAATGCCACCGGTGCCAGGGATTCAGGCACTCCTCTCACGGCTGCCACCTCCCGCTAGCCTGCGTCCGCTGCGGCGACTCAAACGCCGCGAAGGACTGCCCACGGCCGCGAGAGGACCCCGCGACCTGCGCCAACTGCGCGGGCCCGCACCCTGCCAACCACGTGTCGTGCCCGGCGTTCCGTAGGGAGCTCCGGAACAGGAAAGCCGGCACGGTCGCCCGGACTACCGCTTCCCGCCCGGCAGCACCCGCCGCCACTGCGGAGCGCGCCGCACCGGCAGCGCCCGCCGTGTTGAGCGGCTCGGCTGCTGCGCCCGCGCCAAAGCATAGGAAACGAAGAACCCGCCGGAGGAGAAAGAGGCCCCTAGCCCCTGCTTCCGCCGCCGCCCCCACCGATGCCGACACCACCACGATGCCCTCCAGAAGCGACCTCCTGCGCGCTCTGGAGGTCATACAACAGCTCCTCGCCCCAGCCGGGGCTCGAGAGGCTGCCACGGGCCCTGCGCCCCCTCCCAGGACCCGCTCATCGTAATGGGCGGCGGAAGATGCCACGTTCAGGAGGCTCAGCCTCGATAACGTTTCCCCGTCGCCCCCTCCGGGGGCAACGAGAAGACTGCTCCAAAATTTGCGTTGGGTAAGTGTATACAGGCTGACTTTTAATTAGTTCTTGATAACATAAGATATGCATGTACTCGTGATTACAAACAACTTTCCAAAATAAACTCTATGTCAAATCAGAAAAAAAAACATGTCTTCGATACATAGTAAGTTATCAAATGGGCAAAAATGTAGAGGCTCAATTTTTTTTTCATGTTTGACATACAGTTTCTTGGGGAAAGTTGTTTGTAATCACGAGAACTTTCATATCCTTTACTATCAAGAACTAATTAAAAGTCACCATATATATTTTGCAAATTAACTAGGAATGCCTCGATACGCCTTTTTGCCGATACGATACCGATACTCTTATAAAAATATCGGCGATACTGATACCGATACGCTTATTGAATTCAAAAAGGAAGGTAGAATCAATAAAACACAATTAATTAATAGTTTTAGTTATCAAAATTAACTTTTATAAGATTTTTATTAAAAAAACAAAGCATTCTTAAGTTTTGCGGGCAAAGGCGATTTCGCAAGTCTGTTTGATTAAGACCTGCGGTGGAAAATAGCCTCTCAGATGCGACAGATGCCTCGTTTGCAACGAAATAGATGGGACAACACGCGCGTTTACATTACATTTTTAAAGCGCGAAATTTGAAAAGCATCGTTGAATCTGCCATAAAAATATCGCCGATACCGATATCGGATGCATCCCTAAAATTAACTTTCTCTAAAAGGGGAATATTCACGCTCTCCCTTCTCCCCCTAATTTAAAAGGCATTTATCTAAAGCCCTATCAGATATCTGATCAAAGATGACCTTTAAAAAAAATCAGTGTTCATTTTATCTCAGGGAGGGGGGTAACGCCCTCCCCCTTCTTAGGGAGGGGTTTACTGCTCCCCCTAAATCCCTCGCCGCCCTCCCCCCGAAACCCAATACTTTTTGAAAATCAATTTTTCAAAATCTGGTAACAATGCAGTATATAGGTTTGCAGTATATAGTATCTTTGGTAGTGTATTATTTGAGACTAAAGATAACCAACCAACCCCCCATCCATTTTGATACCAACAAACCAGATCCGATAGGGATGTAGGGGTGTCAGGGCGGGGAAAGCATGCGGGTCCGACTTAAGTGCGGAAAACTTAACGTGTCCTTGAAAGTTGTCCGCCGCCCTGAAAGATATTTTAAGCTTCTGGACAGGGGTGGACTCGGCATCAATATCAACGGCGAGTACATATTCCACCTCCGATTCGCTGACGATATCGTGGTCAAGGCTGAGACTATGGAAGATTTAAGCACAATGCTCGATATCCTCAGTAAAGTCTCTCAACAAGTGGGTCTTAAAATGAACATGGACAAGACGAAAATAATTGTAAGTAGGAGATTAATAAAAAATTGAAGCACACATTTTTGTTTAATCAAATAAATCAACTAAAATCACAATTTATATGTACATATCTTAAATCCTGGTTGCGCTCGGACAGAGTTATTGCTTCTCCAGTTGACTTCAGCGGAATAGAAGACAAAATGAGCTCGCAAGGGCTTATATGCGGTCGGCTGGCTATTGCTCGCCCCACCTGGCTGGCTGGCAGGTGTGGAGGGGTGGTGAGGCGATGGCGTAGCGGCATGGCATTGGCTGGCTGGTTAGTGGCAGGCTAGTGAGGCTGAGGCGTTGGGTTACATAATGTTAAATGTCCGTGTCGCACCCACCCCACTAAAGGTTGGAGATTCTACACTGGAAGTTGTTGGCGAATATGTATACCTGGGACAAACAGTCCAGCTAGGCAGGTCCAACTTCAAGAAAGAGATCAATCGACGAATCCAACTCGGCTGGGCAGCGTTCGGGAAGCTTCGCAATATCTTCATGTCCCAAATACCGCAGTGTCTCAAGACTAAGGTCTTTGACCAGTGTGTGTTGCCAGTGATGACTTACGGAACTGTGACATGGTCGCTTACTATGGGCCTCATAAGACGGCTCAAGGTCACCCAAAGGGTAATGGAGCGTGCTATGCTCGGAGTTTCTCTGCGTGATCCAATCAGAAACGAGATCCGCAGGAGAACTAAAGTAACCGACATAGCTCATAGAATCACTTAACTGAGGTGGCAGTGGGCATGGCACATAGCTCGTAGAACAGATGGCCGATGGGGTAGTAAAGTTCTCGAGTGGCGACCGCGCACCGGAAAACTTAGCGTAAGCAGGCCTCTCACGCGTTGGACCGACGACGTGGTGAAGATCGTGGGAAGTCGATGGATGCGGGTAGCGCAGGACCGGTCGTCGTGGAAATCCTTGGGGGAGGCCTTTGTCCAGCAATGGACGATTTCCTTCTGATATGATGATGATGACAGCAACATTTTACAATTTCGTGGCTTTTAAAATCTTAACATGACAACCCTAAATAAATGACAACACTGGTCTACGCATCATATTTAAAAAAAAACAAGTCAAAACAATGCAAAGCGAATATAAATCCGATTAGTGATGGGACTCGAATCGAAAATGAATATTCGAATCAATTCGAATAACCCGGCAAAAATTCGAACCATGATCCGAATGATCCCTCGATTCGAATTGATTGATACATTCGAATCAATACGAATTTATACTTTGAATCGAATCAATAAAATCGTTTAATAGATAAAAAAATATTTAGATACGTAAAAAGTCCCAAACTACACTTTTTTTAACGGTTCTATAATTTTCAAATTGTTAGGTAGTTACTATGTCTTCACTGCGAAACACAAACATTTCACTTTATTTACACGCTTACGCTACACACACTTGTATTATTTACACCAGAAATACTTCACTATCAAAAACGTAATTTTAAAAATATTTCGTAAACGCTTATTAAAGTCACCGTGTTCAAATTATTTCTAAAATATTAATTAACAAACCTCTATAAAACCACTTTTTAAAAAACTACGAACGAAAAATTATAATACAGGGTCTTCGGCAGATGGTTGAAAATACGAAAATGGGGGATAGGTGGGGTCGCCTCCCACCTATTTTGAGAATTAAAAAAAATCTAGGACTTGTAATTTTTTTTACAGGTTTTTTTTTCCTTTTTTTAGAAATTTTGCCATTTTTATACCTTTGAACACATGTAACTTTTTGTTTTTTAAAGCTAGCTCCAAAATCTTTTTTTTAATAGACTTTTATAAGATTGTCGGCTCTAACAAAAATTATGTTTGTTTCAAGTTATTGCTAAAAACAAAAATGTGGGCCCCCGAACTTGAAAAAAAAGTTGAACAAAAATTTAAAAGTCAACTTTGCGATGCATTTAAAAAAAAAATAATGGGGCTGGAAGGCTTCTGTTTTTTTTAAAACATCTCTAAAGCTTAGGCTTTTGAATGGTATGTAATTTGTTTCGGTATCTTTTTTGTAACCGGAGTTGTTAATTTTTTTTACTCAATTGGACCATGTTGACGAAATTCCACTAGTTACATGTTTTGTGAAATGTATCAAATGCAAAGTTGAAAATAATGTTAATACTTACTGTTGGGACGGTTACAAAGAGCAGGTACGTTTTTTTACATTCTTGCACACACATAATGGCTGTCTTTTGTCATTTATTGGCATATTGGAGTTAGCACTTCCATATGCCAATAAAATGTCCGCATATTTCGCATTGGTAAATTGAGCCATTTTAAACCACAACAAAGTCTTAACAAAACGTCAGATAATAACAAAAAGTGACAAACAACAAAAAAACTTAACAAAATCACAAACGTTAATAACGTTAACGTTTTTTTTTGTTTTCGTTAATTTCACTTTGCTGTGTTTGTGATTTTGTTAAGTTTTTTTGTTGTTTGTCACTTTTTGTTATTATCAGACGTTTTGTTAAGACTTTGTTGTGGTTTAAAATGGCTCAATTTACCAATGCGAAATATGCGGACATTTTATTGGCATATGGAAGTGCTAACTCCAATATGCCAATAAATTACAAAAGACAGCCATTATGTGTGTGCAAGAATGTAAAAAAACGTACCTGCTCTTTGTAACCGTCCCAACAGTAAGTATTAACATTATTTTCAACTTTGCATTTGATACATTTCACAAAACATGTAACTAGTGGAATTTCGTCAACATGGTCCAATTGAGTAAAAAAAATTAACAACTCCGGTTACAAAAAAGATACCGAAACAAATTACATACCATTCAAAAGCCTAAGCTTTAGAGATGTTTTAAAAAAAACAGAAGCCTTCCAGCCCCATTATTTTTTTTTTTAATGTATCGCAAAGTTGACTTTTAAATTTTTGTTCAACTTTTTTTTCAAGTACGGGGGCCCACATTTTTGTTTTTAGCAATAACTTGAAACAAACATAATTTTTGTTAGAGCCGACAATCTTATAAAAGTCTATTAAAAAAAAGATTTTGGAGCTAGCTTTAAAAAACAAAAAGTTACATGTGTTCAAAGGTATAAAAATGGCAAAATTTCTAAAAAAAGGAAAAAAAATCCTGTAAAAAAAATTACAAGTCCTAGATTTTTTTTAATTCTCAAAATAGGTGGGAGGCGACCCCACCTATCCCCTATTTTCGTATTTTCAACCATCTGCCGAAGACCCTGTATAACTAACATCACTTTTTAGAATTTCAACCGTCTCATCTATAAGTTAAGCTTACCGCGCAATATAAGATTCGAATCATCAATCTGATTCGAATTGTTAAGATGATTCGAATCAACATTGAATCTCATTCGAATCAAGTCTTCACCGTCATAAACGTAGTGATTACATGCTCGGTGACCGTCTTCATTCGAACCAAATGTGATTCGAGTCCCATCACTACCGTATTTTATTAATGTTTACAATTTTTTTTTACAATTAATCCTACGAATTACTAAACAAATAGTTACAAAAGTAATTAAATTTCACACTGCACAACGGTTTCGTCATAATGTCTATCAAATTCTCTTCACTCATAGACTGATAAACGTTTCATAATCACAATGTCAAAGTGATATTTGAAGTCGGCTTTGCTCGTTTTGTGTTCTCACTGTTATCAATCATTTTAATCGCGCTTTCAGTCACAATACATCACCACATTTTGCACAATACCGCCAATCCCTTCTTACAACAGTTCTCTCACGTCTCGGCTGACATAGTCTGCCTCCGCTGAAGACAATGATACTATACCAGGATATCAGGTTTTCATTGTCCCCAGACTGAGTCACAGTAAGCATTGATCACGTTTTCTTTTCTTTCTTTCTTATAGGTAAGTATCCACCCTCCAGGTATCCTAAAATTATCTTGGCAGCTTTGCAGGTAGTCTTCGTAGGTTTATTTATGTATATGCTTAAGTATGAAGGTGCATATGTTATATCTGGTTTACTGATGGTCAGGTAAGTAAGACTTCCTATTATTTTTTTATATGGTACATTAATTATTATTTCTTCTTTTTCAGGAACTTCAAACTTATCTTCCATGGGCGTCTTCTCCAACTTACAGTCGTTCATTTTAAACTGTGTTAAAATTTTATCAATAAATTTTGTTTGTTATGTGTAATTTATTTTCTGTTCTCTCTATTTCCATACCTAAAAAAATATTTATCTGTCCTAAATATTTTGCTCTGAATTCTTCTTGTAGGTATGTAGTTACTGTATTTATCTATTTAGTATTACTAATGAAATCTCATAGTATTTCCTCCTTAATTAAAAAAAACTGCAACATTTAATCTTCTCAACTAAAAATAAAATTATAACATGCCAATGTCTACATTATAGATATTAAAGAAAAACTACTTTATAGGTCTTTATTAAAGCAAAAAAAGTCAAAACAATAATTTTTAGAATTTTTTCAAGATTGATTGAGGTGTTGAATCCTGAAAAGGTAACAAACAAACTCATTTTCGCATTTATCTTCTATATATGTATTTATAAAAATCTTGTGTCACGGTGTTTGTGTTCGTACTCCTCTGAAACAGCTTGACCGATTTCCATGAAATATTTTGTGTAGTACTTGGGTAGGCAATGGGAATAGGTCGTAAAGTATATTTCATTATCGCAAATAAAGTTTGCACTGTCAGCTAGTAATATTATAGTAAAGGAATGGTTTTATGAAATATTAAGCTTTAAAGTGCAAATTTTTGTTAGTAAAGTGTCCACCCTCTACCCCCTCTACCAGCTAAACCGCTATTTTAGGACATCTGAAAAAAATATAGTAAATAGTAGCCTAGTAATATTGAAGTCATTGATGATGACATTGACATATAATCAATTTAAAAGAAAAACTATTACGGCTAAGTATGTTTCCTTAGTTTAGCAGTAATAGATTTATAAAAAGTTCATAGATTTTCCATAGGTACATAATGCTCTAATTACTAACTACATAAACAATTTATTTTTAAATGAAAAGACTGAAACCCTACTTAGCGCAAGTCAGACTCGTACTAGGCCAGTTTTTATATTAAATACCCACCGTGGAAGCACACAACTTTTTTTTTCTTCAAGTTCAGGGATACCTTACCTTATACTCTATGCGCCTCACCCAACTTTCTGTTAAATGCCCTCAATATTTTTATTTTCTTTGCAAAAGGTGCCGAAATAATGCGTCAAAATAAGTCATCAGCTGAACAACATCCACTGCTGGACAAAGGAGTCCCCCGAGGGTTTCCAAGACGACCGGTCCTGCACTGCCTGCATCCAGTGATCTTCACTAGGTTGTCGGTCCACCGCGTGGGAGGCCTGCCTACGCTACATTTTCCGGTGCGCGGTCGACACTCGAGAACCTTACTGCCCCAAGGGCCATTTGTTCTATGACCTATGTGCCCTGCCCACTAACACATAAGTTTAGCAATTCTGTGAGCCAAGTCCGTTACTTTGGTTCTCCTGCGGATCTCCTCATTTCTGATTCGATCGCGTAGAGAAATTTAAGCATAGCTCGCTCCATTGCCCTTTGGGTGACCTTGAGTCTTCTTATGAGGCCCATAGTAAGCTACCATCAAGTCAAAATAAGTATGTAAAATAAACTAACGAAAATATAAATGGGCATTTTAATTGCAATGAATACCTACATTCAATTAACAAAAGAAAACCTACAATAAGTGAATCCTTGGCTTCATATTACTCTGTGTACAATAGAGACCATTTTCAACATTTGTAGTCAACAGACACACCCTTGTTTCGTTTTTATTCCCAACAGAGTTGCAAAACCACTTTTACAAATACACCAAATATAAATGGAATGGAATTCACATAGATCATCATCATATCAGCGGAAAGATGTCCACTGCTAGACAAAGGCCTCCCCCAAGGATTTCCACAACCGGTCCTGCGCTGGCCCCATCCAGCGGCTTCCCATGGCGTTCACCAAGTCGTCGGTCCACCGAGTGGGAGGCCTGCCTACGCTATGTCTCCAGGTGCGTAATGTATTCACAAAGATAGCAAGTTGATAATGGTAAAAGAATACACAGAATATATACATGTTTCTACATCCTTAAACGTTGCCGGAAGGTTGCACTCCTTAGGCAGTGGAGTCTAGACTATCTTCTGATGGGGTGCTGTCTATCATGGCTTCGCGGAAGGGGCCTCCAGCAGTCCAGGGCGAGAGGAAGGTGCCCATAGCCCAGACAGGACCAGAGCGCAAGGAGATCAAAGACCATGCGGACAAGGCGGACAAGTAATTTTTGGTTAATTTTCGTCATTCCATTGTTTTTTCTATATTCGTCTTGTAAATTTTTAAGACTAATTAAGTTCTATTAAATTGTAAAAGGGACGCACCCCATTGGTTTCATGCAGTTTGAAATTAAGGCACCATCAGTTTCCGAGCTTTTAAATGTAACAGGAAATGGTTCTGTATTTACAGGTACTGGTTCGGCAAAACCTGTTGGGTCCTAGTATTCTGTGGGCAGATGAAGTAGCTCAGAGTGACTTCCAGTTCCTCATTTGGTTGGGAATTCTGTTCTGACCATAACAGTTTACTCCAATGAACAATATTGTTGCTTGTTCTTGCACTTGTGATGATTACCATTCACCTAAACTGGAAGAGAAAACAGTTAAGATTTTACATGACAGATCATTCTATCACTAAACTGTTGGACTAACCAAAAATAAACAATACTGGACAATCAAGCTGTCACAAAAGATGGTTTGGGCTCTAGTTATCACTGCGCCATCGAGTACCTAGTTGAAACCAAGCACAGACAAATGAGAAAGTTGCTGCTTACATACATACTTTACTCTAAGCAGTAAAGTTAAGAGAAATTTCCTACTTACACTTGCTTGCATGCAGCAAATGCAATTAATTAGGTAAATTTAATGCGCTCCAAGCTGTTTGCCAGTCCACGACAGATAAGCGTGTCTGGAAGGTTTTTCTGCAGGTGGAATTGATACTCATTGATTTGAGTGCCATGCAAGCAGTGAGAAGAATGGTAACATTATAGGTATATTGTTGTGAGATATTAAACTACAAGTAAAAGAGATGGGCTCTGGTATAAGAAGACCATTATTGGGAGAACAATTAATATTAAATATAAAAAACATTGACACACGTCACCTACAAGTTATTCAACTGGAATGATGTGGACAACTCATTCTATAAACATTTCAAACTCGTGTGTCATGCGCAGTTCGATTGCAGATAACTTTGTTTGTGGCTAGTACGCATCGATCGCGAAGATATAAAGCTTATTTCAACATAGGTTTATTTATTTGCTTGCAAGTCTCTCCTATGGTATTGGGCTCCCGTTACGTCCTTCCAAAAGCACTTACCTAATTCTCCTGGGGCACTCACAGTCTCTTCCTCATTTTATTGGGTGCGTACTGCATAAAGGCAAAGATTTCCATCTACTTACTACCTTTTTTCTTTCGATTTACCTAGCCTTCAAGACGCGACGTTCCCACTTCGCCACTTGGAAAGAAGTTGACTAAATTGCTTTAAATAATGTATGAGTTGCTTTAGCTTTAAAGATGCTTCGAAGTCTTTGATAGGGTTACTGACATCACACAAAACACCATTACACTATGGTTAAGGCTGGCTCTGCTGAGTCAAAATGTATGTACCTCTTCATTCATAGTAGGTGCTCTAGCAAATCAAAGCAAATGAGTAGGTAATTATAAACTCTGGCTAGCTGGCCGGCGTGTGATGACGTCACAACTGGTAACCCATAGCAACCAGCGTCGGAATAGTCACAACAAACGTCATTAGGGTTTACTTTTGTTTGTTTCTTGATTGTCCAAATTTGTCACAACACAGCCAACATTCAGGGAAAAAAATAGAGAGTGGAATGTTACCGATTCACAAAAAAATACAACGAAATTGGTGATAAAATTGACATGTTTAGTTTCCAGAGCCACAAAAGAAATTTTAAAAAAATACTTTTGAGATTGCTGTAATGGGTAATAGTTACCTGTGGCCAGCGTCGGAATAGCTGTTTCGGATAGTGACTAGTAGAAACTAGAACTGTGGAAGGAACTAGTGTATTATATTCTCTTTGGAAGGAACTTGAGCTTGGAAACCAGGCTTTGTGGAGTGTTTATTTTTATTAAAGTAAAACTCGTGATACTGTGAAGTAAAAATGTCGGCTAGATACGATAGAGCTATTACAGTATTCTCGCCTGACGGTCATTTGTTACAAGTGGAATATGCCCAAGAAGCCGTTCGCAAAGGTTCCACCGCCGTGAGTAATCAAAATTTTGGTTAGAATGTTTCAGTTGTAAATCTTCCCATAATTTGTGATCACTGTGGACTAAATATGCATTGCAGGTTGGTGTAAGAGGAGGTGACGTGGTGGTGTTAGGTGTTGAGAAAAAATCTGTAGCCAAGTTACAAGAAGAAAGAACTGTGAGGAAGATATGTCTCCTTGATGATCATGTCGTTATGGCGTTCGCCGGTTTGACCGCTGACGCTCGAATCCTCATCAACCGGGCACAAATTGAATGCCAATCACACAAATTGACTGTTGAAGACCCAGTGACCTTGGAATACATCACTAGGTACATCGCAGGGCTGAAGCAGAAGTACACTCAAAGTAATGGACGAAGGCCTTTCGGTATTTCATGTCTGATTGGTGGTTTTGATTTTGACGGCCATCCTCATTTGTTCCAAACTGAGCCATCTGGAATTTACTATGAATGGAAGGCTAATGCAACTGGAAGATCTGCTAAAACAGTCAGGGAATTTCTGGAAAAAAATTATAATGCAGAAGAGGTTGGAAATGAGAAAGGAGCTGTGAAGGTACTCATTACAATATTCATATTACATGCATATCAAATAAAGTATTACATTGTCAAAAAATTTGTGCGCTGGAAGTAGCAGTTATGTAGCACTGCCAAAGTTGGTAGTTTTTCACATATCTAATCATGAATTTGCTGAATTTTATCACTTCTTAGTGCAGTCAAATGCATTCAAATTTTTAGAAAAATCCAAATCACGGTGGTAGAGAATATGCTGCATCTCATTTTCTTATTTTGAGAGTTGTAAGACAAACCTACCCTACCAAACTTATTTTTGCAGTTGGTATAGGATATTTTTTATGCAAAATCTATAAACTTTTTATGAATTCAGCTGCACATCCTAAGTTGGTTGACTGTTACTCTTTAACCAAAAAAGCCTACTTATATTAATTTTCCTCTTAACCCAGCAGTACTTGCTAGCTATTTACAAACACAAATACATGCTACAGGGTGATAAATACCACAGGCGTAATAAAAGAAAATCACTTAGTGTTTTAAAGTTTGATAGTGCATTGGTGTTAAGGACATCACTGTTCATAAATAAAATGCACGTTGTAATGTTCATTTATTCCAAATGAGATCTTGGCCTAACAGTCTCTAAATTGGTAAAAATCTTTTGTATGTGTGCATGTGAATTATCTATTGGTTATAAGGTACCTAGAATCCCATGTTGCCAGGGGCTTTGGAAAAATAATAATAATGAAATTTAGGTACTCAGTGGTATTTTCTACTCAGTAGCGAGTACCGCAGGGTTAGAATAATTGTATGCCTTACTATTTCCAACACTTTAAATTTTATTTAATAATGGTTAAGCTGGTAAGGGATGGGAACATGTAACTATCTAAAATCGCCACTTAATAACCTAATAATAAGTAAATGAATCATTTATCAACAAATTAATGATTTTAGCTAACCTTCAGTACTTTTAAAAGACCTATTCAATGACACTCCTCACCATAGTCAGTGAACAAAAACAGATCAGCCTCACTTTACATATAGGGGAGGTAACCTTTTTTGTTTATAGATTTTATTTAACCCTAGGTTACTTAATTTTGAAGGAGTCGCCGTTGCCGGATACGGCAAGGAGGACATGACTGATGACTTGCATTAAAATACTAAAACTACTGCTCGTGTGGTTTAAAATCTTACCCCCAATTTTCATCATTCAGTCACATCAAAAGTGAATGCGAAATCAGACTTTTAATTAATTGACAATCATCTTTAACAAAAAATATTATCTTTAAAATAATCAAATTAAAGAAAAAAAAACTCTTTTTTAACTTAGGCACTGTTTTTAGCATGACAATTTCGGCATAAATGATTTGATGCTGCTTGCATACATTATTATGGCATATTGTACACACAATCTTTTTTTATTCTTGACCCTTGCACACATGTGACATCTATTTCTTAGTTAACGAGCTATAGCTGTCCACATCTGAAATTTTCACTTCATAAGAACTCGCGTGGGGTAAGATTTTTACCCCAAACACTCCATGCACAACCACACTGATCAGCGTTGAGCCCGCTACTAATAATCAAAGGTTGCGGCGTTTTAGGAAGCTACAAGAAAATATACGACAGTAGTATCAAAAATTAATGACAATATGGATTTATGAATAAGAAGGGTTAATAACTTTATATGAGTCACTGATTTGTATATTATTTGTATAACGATACCAAATTTCAGCTTTATAAAATAGTGTGAGCAAAACTGTGACATACTAATGGACATGGTGAAACTGTAAGGATTCGTAGTTTAACTATGGGACCCTAATATAAGTTTTTACATTTTTATAATCTCTATTTCATTTATTCCTCATAGTGATGGCCATTTAGAATTGTTATTCCCTTGATTAAAATGTAGACTAAAGATTTTAGTGCTATCTCCTGGTGACATCATGCACCAGTGAACTTCCGGTGTCAGTCTTTTGGTTAGTCAAATTCTTATGCACAATTCACACTGAACGGCTTGTTGGAGATTATTTTTTGTGAGGTAATAAGGTGAAATTGAATTATTTCCTACTTAAAATTCATAATGCCATGGAACTTTTTTATTTATTTATTATTCATTTAACTTTTCAACTTGGAATCATGTCTGCTGCGTGTAGCTTTCCCCGCACCCGACAGGCAGTCGCCAGTCGCCACGTGCGCTCGGCTGCCACCGCATCTGGTCGGCTACCGGCCGGCTGTCGCCAGTTGCGCTCGGCTGCCGCCGTGTTTGTTCGGCTCTGGCCAAACGCCGCCACGTGTGCTTGTATTCTGACCGGCTACTTATTGCATGAGCAAATAAATTAAATAAATGACAAAAAAAAAACAAATGATTTATGATTAATGATTAAGTTGTATTTAAGAAGACAGATCTCAGTCACAGTATATATATTAGTACTAACGTATCTCAGTCGAGGGCGCGCAATATGCGCGAGTCTGCCCTAGAATTCCAGCACTATTTTTCCATCGGGCTTATGTGGCCACGGCATATACGCGTAACTATCTGTTCCGAATAGTTCCGATGCGCTCCGGCACGGCCGGATTGGTGTGAATCGTAAGTTCTTTTTTAGGGTTCCGTACCGAAATGGCAAAAATAGAACCCTTCTGGTGCGACTTTGTTAATCTGTTTATCTCAGATCTATATTTAAATGTTTTTATTTTCTTCGCAAATGGAGCCGAAATGAAGGGAGGGCATTTATTTAGAAGTGTGGTTACTAGGTCAAATGGTCATTTTGGGGGGCTTGTACATTTCAGAATAGGTTTTTGTATTTTTATATGACTGCTGTAAATATTACTGGAAAAATTTAAAGATTAGACTAACACAGCTAACATAACTAGCACAGTTTTTTTTAAAAGAAATAAGCAAATATTCTTTACAAACTATCCTAAAAATGGACTTTATTGCATAGAGAATATTATCATGAATCACATACAAGAAATTATCTGAATTCTACAAACTTTATAGGTATAAGTAGGTAGGTATTTTTTAGGGTTCCGTAGTCAACAAGAAACGAGTCGTTCGTCGTTACGTCCAAAAAGTTTCGTCTAATTGGACGTAACAGCCCCTTGTAGTTTCGCCCTGTCTCTCTCTGTCCACGCCTAACCTCAGAGACTATTGGTACTAGAAAGCTCTGTAATTTGACATGGGTGTACATATTAATCACGTCAACAATACATAACAATTACTTTCTTCTTCTTTGTCCTGGCGCTATCCCATTTACTTGGGGTCGGCCCTCCTGATTCTTTTCCGCCATTCAGGGCGGCACTGCGTCATTTCGGGTGTTAGGCCCATCGTCAGCATATCCCTTTCCACGGTTCCTGTCCAGGTCACAGGGGGGCGCCCTCTGCCTCTCTTGGCTTCCTCTCCGATGCTCATCACTTTCCTCGTCAAATGATCTTCTTCTTACATAACAATTACTACATAACAAATACATAACAATTACTACATGGTGATATTTTTTTTTCGTTGAATACTTGCGTAACTCCTATGTTGTCATTGTTCTTCGTCGAATGATGTTTTTACCTGTTTTGTCGCTTGCATTCCTCGTGAAGCTTCCTGATTGGTCGATTATGTGATCGGGTGGAAAACTATTGGTTTTCGGCCATACACAGGGGGGGGGGGGGTTAATTTGATACATTTTAGGCCCCTACTATCAATCACCTCCTGCAAGGCAGTTGTCGAGTTACCAGTAACCCTGTATAATCAATTTAAAAGGAACTCTCACGGCTAAGCAGAATTTCTTAGTTTAGGAGTAATAGTCGACCAATTTAAGATGTGCAGTTCGATTTGTAGAAAAATCTTATACAAAATGTTCTACTATACTACCTAACTGCAAAAACAATTTTGTTTAAAACAAACATTTACTTTTTGAACGGACTACGAAACCCTACTTTGCGCGAGTCCCACTCGCATTTGGCTGGTTTTATAGGTGGAGATTTGGTGTCTTGTTTTTGCTCCCTCCTACATGTAAGCGTCAATCTTGGTGTGCATAACTGATGGTACAAACCCTAAGGGCCTTATCACACTAGCGAGTTGCAAGCGAGTGGAAAGCGGGGCGAGTGCGCAGCGAACTCGCAACGTGTGCGTGGCGAACTCGCACTTTCGCAACTCGTTAGTGTAATAAGGCCCTAAAGTAAAACAGCAAATAAAAACAGGCCAAGTGTGTCGTACTCGCGCTAAGGATTCCGGACTGAATAACTCTCTCGTTAGGTAACGATATCTTGAAATGAGTAGGTATCATTGTTGCACTCGTATGAAGAACTCGTCACGAGTTACTCGTGGCACGAAACTGTCGTCGGTGCGCTAGTCTGACGCGGACTTTGCCGGTGTTTTTAGTCATTTTTCAGTCTTTTCCTTTCTTGTTTTCAGCTTGCAATCCGCGCTCTGTTAGAGGTGGTGCAATCAGGGCAGAAGAACCTTGAGATTGCAGTAATGAGACGTGGACAACCCATGCAGATGCTGGACGCGGACACAATCAACTCCTATGTCTCAGTTATTGAGAAGGAGAAGGAAGAGGAGGCCGAAAATAAAAAGAAGAAGAACCTTTAATTGTAATTTTAAACTTTACACAATACATTGTAATAAGTAATAAGTTTAATATTCAGTTTCATTAAAAACATTTTTTATAATTTCACTTATGAATTAAGTAAGTCAATTGTACGAGATATATGAGAGTAGAGCTCCTTGAATTCAGTTCCACCTTCTTGACTGGAACTCTTGTTGATGATGATATCGTTTAGCATCTGGTCCCATTCTCCATCATTGTACTGGTCAGTTTCATTTGTGATGGCTTTCTGCAAAATAGAAGAAATAAGTCTGAATATCAGAAAGTCCAAAGGGTACATACGAGTTAATAGAAGAAATAAGTCTGAATCTCAGAAAGTCCAAAGGGTACATACGAGTTTTATTATTATATCAGCTCATATACGTCCCCACCGAGGGGCTCGAGCCTATCCTGAATCAGGGCGATTAGGCCTTAGTTCGACCACGCGGGCCCAGTGCGGGTTGGTCGACTTCACACACAACCTTCGAGTTTCTTCGCAGGCGTGTGCAGGTTTCCTCACGATGTTTTCCTTCACCGTTAAAGCAATCGGTAATTTTCAATTATATGTACGTAAGTTTTTGAAAAACTCATTGGTACATTGGCCATCCAGATTTGAAGCCGGTACCTCTGGTTAGATGGACCGAGTCGTTACCGGTTGAGCCACCGACATACGAGTATCAGGAATTAAAGTATTGTAAAAATCACTAGAAAAATTAATATTTACCTCTGCCATAGAAACATCATCTATGTGATAATGGGTTATCGATGGTAGGACACAGTTCATTGAGTCATGATGCATCTGCTTGTCTATCTTCCTGGTGATTCCCTGATCCATATCATGGTCTATATCAAACTCTGCTAGCAATTCCACACCAGAATTATCTTCAGGCTCTGCATCCAGCCCTGGCATGCTCAGGAACTGATTAGAGAAGTTATCATTGTTCTGCTGGGATGACTCATCATTGAAGCTAATGAGACACTCATGAGACGATTCCCTGGAAAGATAATGATGGTGTGCTACAGATATGTAAAAAACAAGTTCGCTGTCCCGGCGCTACGCCGTGCAGACTTTACGGCCTTTCCCTGTTTCACACAATAGCAGTCACTGAGCATATGATCACGTACAGTTTTGTAGCAGTAAAGTAGTGTGCGTTATGCGTTTGAGACGATGCGAGAGGTGATAGGCAATGCATGAGTATGCCGTTCACACAATCACCACGTCACTTGCCGCACGCGCTCGCCTGGTCACTCGTAAATAAGTAGGTATTAAATCATTATTAGATAATATACTTGGCCTGTTGGCAAAATTTCCATTTTGCGAAATGTCCCCTTGCCTTCTTATTGGAAAAAATAAATCAAAATAGGTACCCCTTTTATTTAAATTTTTTTAAGACGACTATTGCGCATGTTTTTCGAAACATTAAAAAAAAAACATTTGTTTTTATACACAAGCTGTCACCTACTACAGGGAAATGTATTCCTGGTTAAAGCTTTTTTACCTGCTATAGGTCTGCGGATGTGCGCGTCGTGGCAGTTGTAAATAAATTAAATAAACCTTTTACTCTCCACCCGCATGGAAAATATTTTCTGTCGGCAGAAAACAAAAACATATTGTTGTGCATAGACAAATGTCTATGGCTGGGCCATATCCCAATGTTTCGATGTTTTTGTGTATTGTTTCGAAAAAACTTACAAATACCAAGTCTTCAATCACTTAGCTTTTCCAATCATTTTAAGTTAGGTATGCCAGAGGACAATTTGAGAAAAGGGACATTTTGCAAAGGAGTTGATAACTCACCCATAGTTACTATCTTCGTTGACATTCATCGTGCCAGCAGACTGTTCTTTCTCTGCAGCTATAGCAAGGGAGTAGAAGGAAAGGATATTTTAATTTGGATGGACAGGTGATAGTTAATTGACAAATAAAGTGCAATACTATAGCTGAAAGGAAATAAAGGAACAAAGGGTGTTGTAAAAGACCTGGCTCATCAAGTTCATCTCCATCAGATTGGCTATTCTTCGTCCAATTTAAATCAATGTTTTCTTCATCTTCACAGTAATCTTCAGGGGTATCTGCAATTTTTTATGAATTAAGAACTATAGCTAAGTTGATTCTCATAACATTTTTGAATGTTATTGACTTACCATCAGAATCAAAGTTCATTTTAGAGAGTTCTCTAGGGCCACTTTGTAAGATTAAGTTTTGGGCTGCTTTCCTGAGAGCGATTTGTAAAGCTCTGCGGGCTTTCTGTAGGGGTGTTGTTGAGCAAAGCTCATCTGCACTGGCAACATAGTCCTGTACCTAAAAATTAAACATTTTTTTTATATTAAGGAAGCTCTGCAAATTATTGTCATGTCTTCCTGGGTATGTAAATCTGAGTTTTTGTGATACTAAGGAGCAAGAGGAGCCAGAAATCAGGAGCCTAATAAATAAAAATAGGTTTAACCAATTTAATTAAAAATGAATCCTATGTCACTACAAGATCACAAAGATGCTAACAACACCTTGCACTCCAAAATCCATCAAGCTGCTTAGGCTATGGGGTTTAGAGAAAGAAATAGACATATTTGACATAATATATACTTACATCCAAAAAACATTGCCCCCTTTTGGGCAGTCCAGTAAGACATGCATATCTGCGGGGGCTATGAGAGTACCAATCATACCATCCCTATTCCCTACCTATCCCTCCTTCAGCCCTCCCTCTGAAGCCTGCACCTTGTTTCAAAAGTTTTCCTTGTGTGATTATTAAAAAGGGCTCTAATACCTTGAGGCTCTTTATGGCATTGAGTATTCTATGCTATGTAGCTAAAAATAAGTGCAACAAACCTTAGGTTTGAAGTTTTTTCTCAATGCTAATGCTTTCCTTATTATTTTGTTCAGCAACTCCGGTCTACCAAACTGAAAATAGTCGTGCACATACTCATGCATATAGGGATTGCTCGAATTACAGAGTGGATCCTGAAGGTGCGACGTCACTTTTCGAAATCCATACAAGTTGAGTTGCCTCACGAAGCTCGATATGTTTGTGGTCTTGAAAATTGAATGGTCACATTGAAGATAGTTGTGAAGAACACGGTAATTCAACAAGATTGTCCTTCCTGTGCCGCCCCATAGAATGGCATCAGTACGCATGTTCAGCAAATACCACAGCTTCTGAGGAAAACGCATCTGAAGCACAGTCGGGTTTTTATCTTCTTGCATTTTGAAGATCTGTTGAAAATCCGCAAAGCACTGACTGACTAACAAACAACGCAAGTTCGCAACAAAATCAAATCGAGCGCCACTCTTTTCTTTCTTTATTTAGTCTTGTCATGTAAGTATTGCCAGTTTCTTACAAGTTACAAACGCGTAGTGTATTAAATACCCTTTGGTTCCAAAAAAAGTGGCCAAGTGCATGTCGGACCACGCGCAAAGAAGGGTTCCGTAGTCTAAAAAAAGATTACACAGGCAGGGTGTTTTTTAGAACGTTGGCCAAAAATGAAGGTGGGTGGGACCATTTAGAACTTGTGTGTGTCAGCCTAGTTCGTAAAGCAAAAAAAATGCGATACCATACCAGCTGTAGTTCTATGTGGAAACCTCCCCCCCCTCCCTCAACCCAATCACTTAGAGTCCCAATTTTTTACTACTCGTGCATGAGATATTGATGTGACGTCGGAAAATGTGAGTCGTGATCGCGCGCTGAGGATTCCGTATCATCGCCCACTCATCAAAATTAACGACTCCTTCCTGGTGACTATTAAATTCGGCGTCGAGCGATTACAAAAGGAAAATTACATAGCTAAAGCGGCTTAGTGCTAGTCAGACTAGTGCATGCATCGAGGGTTTCGTATCACCATCTTTGTGTCAACTCATTATTTATAGAGTTATGAAGCGTCGTCGGTGGATCAATGAAGCGTCGGTGGCTCAACTTGTAACGACTTGGTCTTCCTGAACAGAGGTCCCGGATTCTAATCCGGGCGGCCAATGTAAAATCAATTCGCTCAGATAGTGTTATTAATTTAAACAAAATGCAAGAATTAAATCTACTTTAATAGACAATTTACAGATTACAAATACAAATCAAGTGATACCAATGAATAAATAAATATTCTGGGACAACTCACACATGGTCATCTGGCCCCAAAGTAGGATTCCCTGTGTTATGGGTTACCAGAGACTGATATACATACTTATATACGTTTAAATACATACATATATAGATATAATTTAACACCCAGACACAGAGCAAACAAATCTGCTCATCACACAAGTGCTTGCCCTGGGTGGGGATCGAACCCACGACTCTCGGATCAGTAGTCAATGGCACTAACCACTGAGCCACAGAGTCAGTCAAATGACTTCTTTATTACTAAATCTGTGAGTTATACACATGTGTCCACATTTTTTGAGGTCAAGGTGGCGTTTTTTGAAACGCAGCGGCACGCGCTGTGTCGGTATTTACAAAGGGCGAGTGACACTATCAAAGCGAACGGGCTTTACCAATGAGTTTTTCGAAACTTCGTACATATAGGGTGATTTCGGGGTTGCGATCCCAACTATTTTTTTTCTGAGTCAATAAATGATTGCGATGTTACCTATATATGTTTTAATTGAAACAGTGATGTCTCATGGTTATTCATTTATTTAAAAAAAATGTTTGTTTCTTAAAATAATGGTCACCATACTTTTTAATCTCCAATCTCTTTGAAAAAACCTAAAAATAATGTATTTAATAATGTCACATTACGTCAAACTCAAGTGTTCTAGTGAAACAAGTAGGGTGACTATAATCTCCAATCATTCCAGTCTGTGTTTTTTGTTGTTGTACAAAACCAAAACAAGGCATATAACACTTCGAGTCCTATCCTATTGTAAACCTTTGATGAATGTAAGTTAGATGTTCGTTTTTTGCTCCACAACCCCGAAATCACCCATTATACTTACCGATTGCTTTCACGTTGAAGGAAAACATTGTGAGGAAACCTGCACATCTGATTCCGGTTCACACAGGTTGCGTTACACACGTCCGTAGGTGTAAATCTAAATGCCCTACACGTGACCGCGGGTAATGCTAAGTGCAACACCAGGCAACCGCCGTCTATCCCATGGATAACACGGTTAATTGTGCCACACGATAAGAAAAAGAAAGAATAGATATGTAGGAGCGCAAGGACGTGGCGCCATCTATGCATGCGTCGAGGCACCGTGTGTTTTATCTTGAAACGTGAAGCGGTTAGCTAGGGTAGTAATAATAGTCATCTTTGGCCAAGGCGTGGTCTGTGCGAGACCGGAACCCGGAAGTTGGTAGTGTAAAGTGTTGGTACTTGTTAGTTAGCCAATCACAATCGTTGTGATTATCGAACCATTAAAGACAATGCAGCCTACCTACAGAGGCTACGACAGAGGCGCCAATTATTTTACGAGCACTTTTGATCGAGCAGCTGAACTGTCAACTTGGGAAGCCAGCCCCGTACCGAACTCATCGCAGTCTATAAAATAATCGGTTTTCATCCGAATCATCGTTAAGCCTCGTGCTGCAAACGTGTGTGAATATTGATTGTACACTCCAAAACTTCTCAAAGACGAGTTTATTTCTTAGATAGGGTCAAAACCCTTCTGATGATCCGAAAGATATAATATGTAGTTATGTCTATTACTATAATAAAGAGAAGGGATAAATATTATAACTTTACAAAAAGGAATGATATTTCACCAAAAAAATGAATTAATATGAAGGGGAGCTAAGTCCTATACAAAATAGAACAATGTGACCTTTGGGATCGGGGTGTGGCTGTGTCGTAGACACGGCCGCATGGTTTTAACGTGAATACGTCTTGTATGGTTGAAGTAAGCGAAATAAAAATACCCTGGTAATTGTGGGACTATTTCTTAAACAAGGAATGATGGGCAAACTTGTGCTTGGGAAGAAATGAAGGGTTGATAAAATAAACAAGTACAAAATTTCAATGTATCTTATTTTGTTCAGAACCCGTCAGAAGAGGGTCGTTTTCTATTTCTTCAGTGTTGTGGGGGTTTGAAGTTCAACCAAAATGCAGGTTCCGTTGAGCTATATTATTTCTCTTAAAAAAAAACTACTAACCTGGCATCAATAGCTTTTAGATAAATAGGTAGTTGTTTTAAGTTTGACAAATGTCATCTAAAATTAAGATCTCGAAGAAATTCATGATTTCTCAGAAAAAAAACTAGCAGTTCAGGATCAATAGTTTCCAAGTTGCGGTGGTTTTAAATTTGTCAGTTGTCATCCGAAATTAAGATCTCGTCGCTGTCTATCGTTTCTCTTAAGAAACTAGTAACTTGGGATCAATTGTTTTTTAGCTAATACTCATAAAAATATAAAAATTATGACTATTTAAAACGATGATTTTTTAATATTTTTTTAAATCGAAAACGGAAAATTAATGATCTTATCAAGTCCTCAGCAGCTTTGAAATAACTATTTAGCAATTGCCACACGATAACGGTACTTACATGATAAAATTGATAAAAAAAAATCAACCCTACCTTACATGTAAGGGAGGTACATTCCCAATAATTTTTTTATTCAGATTTTATTCTTTTTTCTACAGGTCACAGATATTTCAAACCATACCAAATTTCGAGCTGAAATTATCTTTCAGACGGCTGTGACTGTGATATACCGACGGATATGGCGAAATTACAAACTTTTTCTGTCCTGTCTGACTACGAAACCCTAGAAATGATGTTACTCCACAGATCTACTAGATCTGTGTGTTACTCGCTGTAAATATATGTATCCGAACGTGTAAAATGTCACAAAAAAAAATCATAAAAAAATAAACATAAACAACCGCCACCTTTTTTTCGTAGTTTATTTTATTATATTCTCTTTGCCTTTTTTTCGTGATGATTGATTGCTTTTGCAAGCGAAACTGAACTTTTCTGAATTGAATAGTGTTTCAGAACATTTCAGTTTTGAAGAGCAGCAATGTAGCATGCAATTGCAATACATTTAGATACTTTGGTTTGTGAAACTCAACTCTGTGTTTCGTAGGTATTATTAGGGTATTATAATATTTTGTGCTTTATTTTTGTCTAAATTGAGCGGAAATAAAGTATTAATCACATCCGGAACATTGATGAAGAAAGCAAAATGGATAAATCGAGGTACTTACTTAACAACTATACTACACTTAGCATAATTAGGTACCTTTAACACTGTTTTAACTAGAAATTTCAAGCACAAAGCAGCACAAAGAAACAAGTTTTATGACTCATAACTTCATAATTTAGAATGTATTTCTGCCTCTAATAGGTTTTCTATGCTCCTTCTGGAGCCTGGAGAGATATACTTCGAGGACTACTCATGTACCTTCAATGTAGCTGAATCACTGAACAGTGGTTGTCCAAGACAGGGCCGGTTGAAGCTGTGTTCCAAATCCCTCGTATTCGAGCCGCATGACTGGACTCTACCTCTCATTAAGCTGCACTTCAAAGACTGCGCCAAAATCTCTTTCGTAAAACCTACTAGTTACAACGATGCAAATAATAATTTAATCAAAGTTGAGATGAAGCAGTACGCTGAAATGCTGGAGGAGAATATATTAGCGCCCTACAATTTCATTTATGAGGATAAAGTGTTTTATATTTATTTTGACTTTGCATCTGCTGAGGAGTGTTTGGGTCAGATGCAGCAGCTGCTCAGAGCATCAACTCTGCATGCACCAGAGCACAACAGTATGGTGGCAACGATACTGCATTCCCGGTATATGAGAATGGTGTTTGACACTGTGATGATGGATGACTACACTGAGGAGATACTCTGTGAGCTCCACGCAGAGAAGATCTCCCCTCTAGTGAGGCACCAGGGCAAGCTGGCTCTCACACATACAACTCTGTATTTCCAGCCATTCAGTAATGTTGAAAGTGTAAGTTACTACTAAATGTTTTAGATATAAGCACCAAAACATAAAATGAAATATAGAGAGTGACTGGTTGAACAACTAACACATTTCAGGAAATTAATAAAAAGACGAGATTATTTTTATTTTTTTAAAGCCACAATTGATAAGCCCTTGGCATCATCTCACCTAATGGTAAGTGACAATGATGCCAAAGATGAAAGCAGGCTTACCAAGATTCCCCAACACAATGGGGATCTGGCTATCTTATCTTCAAGCCAGAACACTTCAATGCTGTTAACATTGATGTTTGGCAGCAAAATTTAGCTAGTCAGACGGGCTATGAAAATGCTCTATCACCAACCAAACCGAGTCTTACAAAGTTGATCCCCCCAGGAATGGTTCTGGCAACCTCCAACTATTACGCCATGGAGGCGGTTAGTTAGGTTAGGGGCGGGCTGATTTCCGCAACCAGGTGACCACTGCGCCCATTTTGCGTGATTGGCCGGCATCACTGCCAGCCCAGCTCCTCCAAGATGCCCAGTAGACCCCGTAGGTTGCCGAGGACTTCCTGGAGTGACCTCGGGTCACCGAGGTCCATGGAGGTGGTTAATTAATAGGAACCAATGGTTAATTTGCATAATATGTGGTGTTGGGGTCTATCTTCTTTGTCTTCTTCCTCTGTTTTGCTCTATTGGACATGTCATCAACAGTAACATTGCAAATACTTTGTTTTTGTCTTTCTTTAATTCTTAATTTCTTAAGTCTTCTGGACCCCCGGATGTTCATATGTCACAATTTTTCCCATATATTCAGGAGGTTTTCTGCATATATGCCCAAATGATCAGGGCCTGCTTTCTTAGATATATTGCATAGTCCAGTACTACCACGAAAGTACTTATTGCATATAATTTATTAAGTCTCGTTACTTAGCACTTTCACTGTAGCATCTTCATTTCAGCTACCTGAATAGAATGAATGTGGCTTTTTTTTTTTAATTCATAATTGGTAAACCCTTGACAACATCTCACCTGGTGGTAAGTGACGATGTTGCCGAAGATGGAAGCGGGCTTACCAAGATTCCCTAAGACAATGGGGAACTGGCTATCTTATCTTCATGCCGGAACACACCAATGATATCAACATTGATATTTGGCGGCAAGACTTAGATAAGATGGTGGTAGCTAGCCACGCGGGCTATGAAAATGCCCTACCACCAACCAAACCTTGTCTTACAAAGTTGATCCCGCGACCTCCTGGTGTGAAGCGAATGGACTAACCATTACGCCACGGAGACCATTACGCAATGGAGGCTGTGAAATTAAAATGCAAATTAAAATTAAAAGGCTTTGTGTTATGTATGGCCCACGTTTCTCTATCATAAGTTAGTACTGGTCTGATGATGGACTTGTATATGAGAACTTTTACTTTGGTGAGCATTATGGGTCATCATAGGTAACTTTAGCCAGGCTGCTGCAGTAATTAAGTCTTCTCATTCAACTCCTGAAATGTGTTTGTCGTTCAACTAGGCACCCTGCATAGGCCTTCTTCACATTTTTATATTCTCCTTAATTTTTTCTAGAGACTGTCTTCTTATTTTATCTGTGGCCTTTCACTGTCTTTATTTCTCTTGGATAATCAGTCACGTTATCTAGCTGTAAATTCCAATTGTTAAGTTTGTGCCTTCTTACAGACTGCTATCCTGAAGCTGAAATTAAACCATTTACAGAGGATATACAAGAGAAGATTTTTATTAAGGCAAGTTGTATGTATCATTTGGGTTTCAACCATCACCATTTTGATAAAGCTTTTTTCTAATAGCTATCCTAGTGAATTAGGTTCACATGGTTCTCAATGCCGAATGGCATTGTAGTCCAAATGACCGCTATGTAATAGGCCATGACAGCAAAACATCTAACATCTTAAATGGTCAAGGAACAAGTTTCCTAATTTTAAAACACAAGTGCAGTGATATACACGCATCAGCTCTTAGAGCTGCTAGTGTATTAATCAAATAATAATAATAATAATCTGAATAGTCCATAAAGTAAATCCTCTTGAGAAAATAATATCATGAAAGCAAATTGTCTCTGACGCATGACGCATATTAAGTGCCTAGATGTTATTGATATACTTATCTACCAATAAATTTTTAATGCAACTAATTTTATCATAAGTATTTCAGTCGCATTGCCTATCAATAAATCGGAATGTAATGATCAAAAATCTATAATTAACAAGGTAGATCATAAGGCTGCCCGCTCACTGACAGTAAATTTAGGATGTTTTGCCTTTGTGAACATTTTCCTTTAAAACAAGCTTACTTTCTTAATTGCCGAGGTTTTACTCCCATGGCATAGTACATAGTGCTTGTTTGGACAATGATGGCATTCACCATTAAGAACCTCGTGATCTTAATTCTTTCTAGTTCTTAACAAAAATTTATGATAATGCCTGTTTATTGCAGGGCCTCGAACTGTATAGCAAAGAAGACAGCACACTGCCCCACATATACCTTACGTTCCAGTGTGAGGCTGATAGAGACAAAACAAGCAGTGTGTTAGAAGAATCACCAAATGTTCATTTAGAAAAGGTGCACACAGACGAAATGACATTGCAGTGGCAGAATGGAATCGTTTCAAATTATGATTACTTGATGTATTTAAATTGGTATGTTTCTTTTAGTAATATGAAGTAAATAGTTGTTAGGTTTTGGTGCCGAACTGAGAGAACTAAAAATGTAGCTACAGTCCTAACATACTCCCATGTAGAAAGACTTCCGTGGAATGAAGGTGAGGAATTTTTTCAGTAAAAAGTACTTACACTAAGGTGTATGATCCATAATCTTTCTGAGCGTTTTAGTGAGCAAATTTACTTGACTTATATATAACTCTGCTTAACTTGCTAAAACATTGATTCTCATTAATGAATACTCCCATTCAAAGATTTCCGATGATGAATTTTTTCAGTAAAAAGTGGTACACTAATGTGGGACTAAACACATTAAATAACAGAGTGATAAACATCTGGAACAAGTTGCCCCAGGACAAAGTATATATATTAGTACTAACATACAGTATGGACACTCCCTGCCGCTCTCTAGGTTGCGACCTTACCCCCTCGTCACTCACATTGATACAGATTGGTTGTAGTTTGGTTCTCGACCGTATGGTATTTCGCCGCGATTTTGATTGCTCCGTCATTTGTTTTTAGAAATCTCATTTCACGACTGTTTGTATGCAGTGTCCGGGGTGTGCCCAGGATGTAGTTGTGAATAGTTATAAAAACAAACTGAACAAATGGTGCAAAGAGAGTCCAATTTAGTGCAGTGTTCTTACTGTGGACTTGGACTATTTTTTAACACTAACACTGATGTAGGCACATCAGCTATAAGCTACTTGCCTATTACCTACTACATAATAATAATATTTACAAAATGTTGTTTCTAGTTTAGCTGATCGGAGTAAGAATGACTTAACACAGTACCCTGTGTTCCCCTGGGTTGTGGCTGACTATACATCAGAAACATTGGATTTAAATAATGCAGACACATTCAGAGATTTGTCCAAACCCATGGGAGCTTTGAATCGTGACCGATTGGCAAAGTTGAAGGAAAGATTCCAGGAAATGTCTGAACCAAAATTTTTATATGGATCCCATTATTCTGCGCCAGGTCTTGTGCTGTTTTATTTAGTAAGTTTTATTCTGCATCTTTTATTCGAAGCTCTTACGGTGAAGGAAAACATCGTGAGGAAACCTGCACACATCTGCAAATAAACTAGAAGGTTGTGTGTGAAGTCGAACAACCCGCACTGGGCCTGCGTGGTCGACTAAAGCCAGATAGATCACCCTAATTCAGGGTGGGCTCGAGCCCCTTGGTGGGGACGTATATGAGCTGATATGATGATTCTGCTCCAGTGAATATGGTTGTCTGTGGATTAAAAATTAAAACCGACATATTTTCAACCGACTTAAAGGTTATAGTTTAAGGTCCCATCAACATTGGTTATATTGTTCAATTATTTTAGCTCTTCTAATTATCTTTGTGTATTCCAGGTTCGTAAGTACCCACAGTATATGCTTTGTTTACAAAATGGAAGATTCGACCACCCAGATCGAATGTTCAATTCAATTAGAGATGTATTTAACAATTGTTTGAATAATATGTCTGATTTTAAGGTAGGTATGCGAATTTTTACCACGATAATGCAGTATTTAAGTTATAGCCTTTTGTATAGCACCTGTTATTTGCATTTCATCAGGAGTTAGTTCCCGAATTTTACGAGACAGAAGCGAGAGGCGACTTCTTAGTAAATAAATATGAGATCGACTTTGGAGAGCGATTCGACGGCACTAAAGTGACCGATGTCAGACTCCCACCTTGGGCCACCTCGCCTGAAGAGTTCGTGACTAAACTAAGAGAGGCTCTTGAGTCGGAATATGTCTCAAGATACTTGCATTTGTGGATTGATCTCATATTCGGATACAAACAGAGAGGAGAAGAGGCTGTGAAAGCTGATAATGGTAATAAAGTTTTCTTTCTATTTTTTATAGGTTTAACTTGAATAGGGTAAATGACTGCATCAAAAATAAATTATACTTCGTGCTTTGTGATTGGTACTTGGAAAAGATCGTCATCATCATATCAGCTGAAAGATATCCAATTATTTCCGCAATGACTGGTCCTGCGCTGCCCGCGTTTAACGGCTTCCCGCGACCTTGGAAAAGATACGTATCACAAATGTAGTAACGCAAAGGTGTTACCACTCCTCTACATGTGTGAATATTTCATAGACATCTACTCCAGGTACCAATCTCTTCGGTCTATGCATTTGTATGATAGAACTTCACTTCACGTTAGTAATATTTGAGTCTTTGAATTTGTTAAGTTTGTTTAATCACTAATTATAAACTATTATATTTACCAAATTGCCAAATTTCTTAAAACCATACTCGCTTTGTTTTTCACAATGCTTTAAATTTTTAATTCATGAAAATCTTTGTACATACATCAACGACGATGAAAAACTGACGTCACGCCTTGGTATTTCAAATTAGAACAAAAATTTTGTATTGACCTCACATTAAATAAAAGTTCAGATAGAATGCTGCGAACTGTCAAGGTGAAGCCACTCTTTCAAACATGTGTGCGGTATTGGTGTGTTATGTGTGTGTGCGTGTCTTCTGACGTCTTAACAAATATCGAGTATTTTGGAGTGCTTTTGATGTCTATTAGCGAGTGTACAGTGTATATGTCACGGGGATATTGTGAAAACCGCGATATTATAATCTCACTAGTTAGATTATAATATTATAACGGTAAATTGTGAATCGGATCACAATTTCACGGCCTATTCTTGTACCTCCGAATAAAACCGATGATTTCTTCTGCTGCGAAGCATTCTGCTACCCAGGGGAGGGAGCCTCGCTTCGCGAGGCTCTTTGACTGTTAAATCAATCAATCCTGACCGAACCTTATATCGCTCGCTTCGCAAGCTCATTTATTTAGTGTCTTTCACTTCGCTTAGTGTTATTGTAATGTCAGTAGTGAGATTAAAATGTCACTAGTGAAATTGTAAACAATATGTTACAGTTCACAATCTTTGGACAGTTCACAATCTCGCGAGATGAACCCCTTTAGATTATAATCTAACGGAATTTACAATCTTACGGTGACATATATACAGTTTTTGGAGTGGTTTGGATTGCTTCAAATTGAATTTACGTGAGATTCTATCTGAATTTTTTTGATCCGAGTTTTTGACAGATGATAAAAAGTAGGTAGCTCAAATAACTAGCAGTCAATAGGGTTCATGCTTAGCTCCCATTTCTGATAAAACAAAAAATAAAGGGCAAATAAGTTTGGATGTGGTGGGTACCTGGCAATCGTCTTGTTCCAGAAACAATCTGCTGTAATTAATATCTTAGAGAAGGGTACTTATAGCTATGCAGTCATCGAAGGAGCTGGTCGCGCCTTTATGCGGCAGCTTCGTGCCGTGTTTATTTTACAGGCAGTGGTAAAGTAGTGACAACGTACGAACATTTCTATACATTTGTTTTACCACCGCCATCGCTTTTTCTCCCGCTCAAGGTCGTGGATATTTATTAATTTATCAACGACTGTTAATCTTACATGCTAAAAATACAGTGTGGGTCTATTATTTAGATTATACGTGTACTATATCCGAAATACTACAGTCTGAGTCAATTGTCGGAGTCCTGCCTACGCTACGTCTTATAGTGCGCGGTCGCCACTTGAGAACTTTACTACCACATCGGCCATTCGTTCTACTATAACTACTTTATGTTAGTGTGAATCGGAACTAACAGTGGGTGGTGTTTACGAACTTTTTCTAGTTAAACATGTCTATGAATATTCATTTTTCCAGTTTTCCACCACGTCTGCTACGAAGGCTCCGTGGACCTAGAACAAGTTTACGACATGAATGACAGGCACGCTTTGGAAGTGCAAATAATGGAATTTGGTCAAATCCCAAAACAGCTCTTCACGAAGCCTCACGTAAGGAGAATAGCACACGACATCAAAAGGCCTTTGCCCAACTGCGATGAGAATCGATCTTATCGGTTGGAATGTGAGGATACTATACAGTTGCACAAAGAGGCGGTGACTTGCGTTCTTCGGGAAGGGGATTTGATAGTGTCAGTGGGAAAAGACGGGACGCTGAAGGTGTATGATGCGGTGCAAAAGAAACAAATAAGGAGCGTTATTCTTTGCTCGACGCCTTTGAGCTCGTGCGTCATGGTTAATAAAAACACCGTTGCGGTTGGCTCGTGGGACAATGAAATGTGAGTGTTTACTGAAAATGTTTTCTAACAATCTCTAACTAATAAGTGCGAAAGTGTGTTTATTTGTTTGTCTGCTCGCCCGTTTATCTGTCTGTCCGACCTTTAAAAGACTGTATCTTTTGAACCGTAGTAGGTAGCCGGCTGAAATATTTCTCAGAATATGTGTTATTACGGGAGATTTACTAACAAATAATATTTATAGAATATGTGTTTATTATGATGGATTTATTTAAAAATAATAAAAGCAAAAGTTTTTTTTTTCGTTTTTCCTGTGTCTTGATTCAAGATTCAAGGTATTTATTCAAAAAAAAATTACTCTTTCTGATAGTCATAAGATAATCAATCAATAACATTATGTAATTTGTGAAAAATCAAGAAATAAACAATCATTAGTTAAATAACGTCAAAATTCAATCCTTGAAATAAACCAGATTACGCCATTAAAACATGAAAACAATATGACACGAAAAGTTGTACATAAAAATCATTAAATGTCATTAATGCCTTTGACAAGAGTAGGCCAGTTCACACGGGCAGCACTCGGCCACGAGTATAACGCAAGAATCCAGCCATCGCTCCCATGAACCATCTTAAAAACAGTAATGCACAAGCATGAAATTTGGCGTGATTATAGTATTATCACAGATGAGATACTAGTTACGTATTATCTAAATTAAAACAAAAGTAATAAGAGTGCTAGTCGTTCTCGCGCCAAGGAGTCCAAACTGAATAATGTTTTTTCTGGTGCTGTCGTTCATGTTTTGTTTGAAATTAATTGGTACTACAATTTTTGTACTTGTGTGGAGAGGTGTGGTGGTATGGAACCCAAGTGCACGAGACCGACTCGAACTTGGCCGGTATTTTAATTCTCTTATGTCTCAACAGAGCAGCGGATTGACGTGATTGTTTGCACAGGGATAGTGGAGGAGGTGGGAAGTCATATGTACTATTAATTTCCATAGCCCGATACAGTTCCCGAGGGTTCTGGATAAATCATTCCCACGCTCGCGAGCCGCTTGTGTTTCGCGGTTCGCGCACCTTACACTCTCAAATACAGTCATAAAAACAATGTCCACGCAGGGAAAGTCGGGGGCAAAAGCTAAGATCGATAAAGTTCAGGAAAGAACCGACATCCGTTGTTATTCATTTATCAACATGACTCATTTTGTTTTGCCCCAGAAATCAATACTTCGCTATTGTAGTAATAACATAAAAATTATTATGTTTTGAAAATGATTTAAACCTTGTAAATAATTCATTTTTTTCAGTTATCTCTATGACGTTGAATACGGGAGAGTGGTTGAAAGCTTCCGGGCTCACGACGATTCCGTTAGCTGCTTGTTATGGCTTAAAAAAGGTAAATAATACAATAACTACACGATAATTTTTTTTATAAACAACTGCATTAAAACAACATAAATCCTCTTTTTTGGCCAGTCGGTTGGAAAATGTATCCTATACCCTATGTCACGGGATCAAGAAAAATCTAACGACAATTCGCACTCCAAAATCCGTCAAGCGGTTTAGGCTTCAGAGCATGCCAAATAATACATATAAACACTCGAAAAACATAACCCTTCTTCTGGCGCAGTCGGGTAATAAGGGTATTATACTTTTGATCATCAAATTATGAATGTTATCCTCTACCTTTTTATTCTCAAAACTTTCTCAAACTGACAGATCTGTCACCAAATAAAATTGTATCTCAAATTGATTTATCATCCAAAAATTGGTACAGGATATGATGGGGTTATAGTAAGGTTAAGTTTGATTGGTTAGGTAGCAAGGAGCGAAGCAAAGAGCTGTTAGGTTTCACATGATTATTATATTTACATTTGTGTGGACGTGACAGACAACGCTTTAGCATTTGTATTGCAATAGGGTATTATTTGACAGTGTTTAAAATAAATTAAAAAATATTATCCACTAAATAGCATTTGTCTTAAAAAAGCATTAAAACTTATTCATTTAATGTTTTATTCTGATTTCAATTTTATACATATCAAAATCACTAAATTAGTTCGTCAAAGACAATGACGTCACAAGTTTGTAACACTTACAATAGGGGATCGGACTGCATCAAAAAAAAATTCTGAAATATAATTTCCTATATTGATCTCCTCTTGAAGTTTCAAAAAACCTTACTTGTTTTGTTTTTACATCACGCCTTCCATTTTTAATTGATCAAATTCACACAATAAGTTCGTCAATGACGCTAAAATTCTATGACGTCACTTGTGGGTATTTCAAACATTTTTAGAACAAAATTTCGTTTTTGACAGATCATAAAAAGTAACTCAAATGACTAGCAGTCCGATCCCCTATTTCAGAACAGAATGTCGTTTTTGACAGTTGATAAAAAGTAACTCAAATGACTAGCAGTCAAATAGATACCGGATTGTTTGTTTAAAACCTGACACCGAAAGAGTTGGTAAACCTTCACCATATAAAAAAAATAGAATGACTCAAATAAACAATACATATTGATAGCTCAGTCCCTCCAAAGTATTATGGTATAAACTGACATCAGAACCAAATTATAGAAGGGGAGTTCAAAGTAATCCCGGTATGGATATGAAAGAAAAGGCAGAAAAATCAGTAATAATTTAATTTTTCTATATATGTCCCCTGCAATCTCAATACACTTCTTACAACGCGAAATCATCTTTTCAAAACCCTCCAAAAATAACTTTCATCCTTCTCCGAAAAATGATCGTTTATGGTCGCCTTGAGCTCTTCATCGTCAGAAAATCGCTTTTAGCTTCGGGAACAAAATATTATCACTAGGTGACACATCTGGGCTGTGAGGTGGATGATTGATTTGTTTTTTTTTAGTATATTCAATAAGCAAAATCCCGGGTCCCAGGATACTGTGGCCAGGAGCTTTCAGACCGGTTGCGTGACTTTGAACTTCTTCGGAGGTGCTGCACCCTTTTTAAACCGTGTTTGCTCTCAGGAAGAGACGAACCCAAGTTTCGTTTTCGGTAAGCATGCGATCGAAAACATTAGTAGGATTTTCACCACAAAGGTTCAAAAACTCTTTACCACATTCAATTCGCGCTTGTTTCTACGGTGTGAGCATTCGTGGCACCCATCTTGCCCTGACTTTTAAGAGTTTTAAATAAGTCATGAAGTATTGAATATACGGATAGCGTGGTGGTCATCTCTGATCACGAATTCATTTTCATTCGAGCATCTTCGAGTACAAATTTCTCGACCTTTTTCACGTTTCTTCCGTGGTGGCAGAAACAGGACCACCTGATCGAGGATCATCTTCAGTGCTTCCTCTGCCCCTTTTAAATTCACTTGACTACTTTTGCCAAAGGTAAACAACGAAGGAGCGGAATCCTCGAAAACGGCAACCATCTCTTAGTTCATGTTTTTTTGAGTTTTTCCTTGTTTCGTCAGGAATTTAATAACAGCGCGGTGCTCGATTTTGGTCAACATTTTCACATCAGACATTTTGTTGCACTGGAAGCACGATTGTGAAAAAAAACAACGAAATTTTTTAACTGGCACCTTGAATAATGTCCTAACCTAACCATAGACAAAAACTAGCCTCATTACTAACAAAAAAGTTCAGATACCGAGAATACAATCGAACTCCCCTCGTATATGTTAGAACCAACGTATCAGAACACTATAGGTATACTTATTACGCCATACGCCTCGTCATCCGTTACGGATGATGTAGCAGTCAAACGAAGAAAAAATCGTCCATCCGTTACGGATGACGAAGCAGTCAAACGAAGTAAGATTCGTCCATCCGTTATGAATGATGGAGCAGTCAAACGAAGAAAGATTCGTCCACCCGTTACGGATGACGAAGCAGTCACACGAAGAAAGATTAGTCCATCGGTTACGGATGACGGAGCAGTCAAACAAAGAAAGATTCGTCCATCCGTTATGGATGACTGAGCAGTCAAACGAAGAAAGGTTCGTCCGTCCGTTATGGATGACGAAGCAGTCAAACGAAGAAAGATTCGTACGTCATCCGTTGCGATGACGGAACAGTTAAAAGGTAATGGAATATTAAGTTTTTGTAATGGGTGATCGGATCTCGATTAAATAATACCCAGATGGTATTTTTCCACTTCTGTTATTTATTATTATACTAGTGTCGGCGGTACAGTCTTACAAAGTAAGTCTCCGCCGGGGATCGAACCAGCTACCTCCTGAGGTGAAGCTAGGCCATTAACCATTACGCCGCTGAGGCGGGTAAAAATTTCATAAAAAATAATGACACAGTTGAAGCTTCCAGAATTGGCCTTCCCGATGAAACTGACTTAAATGTCAACTATTTCAGAGCACCTCCTCATTTCGGGCGGGTGGGACGGCGTGGTACGCGCGTGGGGCAACGTCGGCAGGACGGGCCAGGCGCTTCGAGGGCTGAAAGCGGAGCTTGACCACGATGGAAACATTACCGCTGTTACCTATAGGTAGGTAGCTCATTTTTTCAATTATTTTACAGTGTCTCGCGCACCGCGCATCTTGGATATCACGGGCGATCAATTTATATTAATGAAAACAGATGTGAACACGTAAGTCCACTGTGAGTCCGTCAGAGATAAATTAAAAAAAAAGTATTTTGTTTGGGTCTAAATTATATGATATAATATGGCCCGCAGCTTCGCCCGCGTGGACATAGATTTTTTTTTGCCCGCAACTTCGTTCCTTTATTCCCATCCCGTGGGACTTTGAAAATTAATTTACTTATTTTGACCATCTTAATCCGTTCATATGGAAAAATCTACTAACCCATTTAATTTTGTTTATGTTACCTTTTGCCCGCGACTTCGTTCCCGCGACTTCGTTCCCGCTTTAGTCCCCTATTCCGTAGGAATTTGAAAAATTAACTTGCTTGTTTTGAGCACCTTAATCCATCCATATGTAAAAATCTAGATAATCCATTTGTTTATTTTATCTTTTGCTCGCAACTTGTTTTATTGCCATCCCGTGGGAATTTGAAAAAATCATTAAATTATTTTGACCACCTTAATCCGTCCCTGTGGGAAAAATCTTCTTACCCCATTTATTAATTTTACATTTTAAACCAAAATAGCTCATCTCAACGTCTCAACCAGCAAAATATAACACAAAACTTTTGTTGTTTGTTAAAATTACCATAGCTTTTAGACCCCTTTAATACAGCCTTGTCGCAAAATCCGGTCTTAGCTGAGACGTACCCACTTATTAACTACCTACCTGTGAAAATTCAGCTTCATAGGTCAAGTAGTATTCAAGATTTAGGGATTTTAATAAATGAGTGACTTCTACTCATCACACTGAACAACTTTTGTTCTATGACTTTGCTGAAATTGCAAAAAAAACTTTTCAGTCAAATCGATCAGCAGATCAACCAATTTTGTGCATTTTTGTACGGAGGTTCAAATTTTCTTTTGAGAATTTTACTATAGCTTCCTTTGGGAAAGTTGTTTAGTATGATGAGTAGAACCCTCATTTATCAAGTTCTACACCATTTTTACACCTGTACATAAAGATAATTCTTCTCAAAATGCTCCTAATTTCGTACTTCCCTTTAATTGTAGCACTCGCCGACTCACTATCGACATCATTGCCGCCACAGAAGATGGCGAAGTGTTCATCTGGGATCTGAACGCAAAGCAGCTGGTGAACAAAATCCGGGTCCACTCGTCACCCATCCGCGGCGTGTGCTTCGTACTGAGCGGGGATAGAATCGTAACCACTGGTGCAGATGGCAGCGTCAGTGTTACGGACCTGAGCGTACTGCATTCGGTAAGTTTGAGAAACCTTTATTTCTTGAATTGAATATATTATTTTCTTCTAGATTTTAGTATATTTTAAGAATATATCTGTACAAGGAGAAGAGTGACATCCAAAACAAAAATTTAGACTAGAAATATACCCTATATCTAGGGGTATTCGAATCACTCTCATATATATTCATTTCAGCGATGTTTAGGCGTTTAGTAGATATTTTTTTTAGAAATTTGCAATAGATTTTTTAATATAGGTTTTTTATTTCGAGCGACGATGGAGTGAAGAAGGCATTGAGATGGCAAAAAAAAACAAAGTTTAAGATTTTGATGGGGATCGATTGTCGTACACTAATAGTCTGAAAAAAAGTGTGTATGTAAGTGTGTGTGTGTGTGTGCTGTACGTCCGTCCGGTACTCTAGTTCCCAAACTACTGGCAATGAATAAAGACTATTTAATAACGTAAAAGAAGTTTCATTCGCAAAATCATTTAAATAAATGGCTACTCTTGCTACGACACAATAAAGTGCAATTCAGGTTCGCACAGCACCAATTACCTACAGTTTTATTCACCTACAAGTTGCCTCTTTTTCTATCCTAACTCTTACCTCTTCTGACTACTTATTTGCCTTCTGCAGGAGGCCGCGCGGCATAGAGCGCGGCGTAGGTACATTTTCATGACTACAGGCCTGCTACTGGACGGATTTTGGTGAAATTTGGGTTAGGGCAATATTATTTTTATATCCAGCCGTTTTTTTTTCAAATTTCCCGTATCTTGATTTTCCGGGTTACCACCATAGTAAAAACACATACTATTTATCACTCAAAGATGGCTCTAACCATTTTCATGAAACTCAGTGTGTTACTATAATATATGGCTGAGTATATGGCTTACAGTACGCGGTACATCGGCGTTCCAAGAAAAATCTAAATAAGGTACCTCTTATACAAATTCAGGTTGTTTGATACTTCAAAAATGGCTGTCACGATTAATGAAATGAAACTTTGTGAATAATTAGGACTTAATAAGGCCTACTGCATTGGGTATTTCATTATTCCAGGAAACATCTGAGTAGGGTAGGTACCTCCCATACAAACCCAAATTATTTGTAAATTTTTCATCAAGTCTGATAAACCTAGCTTTATTATTTGCTACGAAGTAAGTCTAATGTTTATTGTATATTTGTGTTTGCCCGACCACGACAGACGGTGAAGACTTCGCAAGAAAGTATGCACAGCTGGCTGTACAATTCATTTGTTTTAATTTGAGATAACGAGTAACCATAATGTCATCTCATATATCACCTAAAATACGTTAAGAATTTAGTAGAAAATTCAAAACTAGTGATTCGCCACAAACGTGAACTCATGATGTACTAGAGAAACCATGTGTTCAACATTTACAACCCCTATATCTCGGCAACCCCTTGACCGATTTGTTTGGCTCATGTTCGAAATTAAAATTAAAATTATATATTATATTATATTGTCACAATTTCACGACGTTCCCATCAACGATACTCGAGTTATCGTCAAACAAACATTAATGCATAATATAATACATAACTACAAACGCAGGATTTTTCAATCCAGTAGACTCGTAGAATTTCGCTCTGTTCAATTACTGTTCAAGCTTAGTAGTTCCAAATACTGACTTACGACAAAATGTAAAAAAATTACCCTAATAAGCTTTTATTTTCTGTGGCTAAGCCTTCAAAGTAAATAGGGGTTATTATTAAGAAAAACTGGGTAGTTTTAATTTACATAATTTTTCTTCCATCATTAGGACAAATTATGGTCAGCGTCGAGTGTATTGTCTACATCGCCGCCATTACCTCCTAAACACGTTGTCGCACTTTTCCAAACTACCAAATAGTATACACCGTTATTTTTTTATCATCTGCGAAACTTTCAGATGTGATTCAGTATAAGATATACGATCGATATCAATTTAAAAAAAACATAGGTTTATTTTTGACATTTTTGGTAAGACAGTTTCGAAATTCTAATCACTAATTTACAGATTATACTTATTCGCATTAACAACCAAATATCAAGATTATTATTACTACGCTTTTGCTATAGAAGTGGCAACAACGTAAATTCAATCAAGCAAAAACAACCACAAAATTAATCGCATTAGGACGAATTATTCCCTCAAACGAAAAATAAGTAGGTACGTAAGGTGTGCATTAAAAAACGGTTTAAGTTGATATTTAAGAAATAAATAAATTCTTAGGTACATACAGTTTTATTTTATTTTATTAATTAAACCAATTAGTTGTAAGGTACTGAATCACATCTGAAAATTTCGCAGGTGATAAAAAAATAACGGTGTATATTTGATATGTATAGATCGTGATCTTCGACCAATATAACAGCTATGGACCGGCCTATGCGAACAGCGGTTTTGATGCCTACAGATTGAGGGAATTCGCTCATTCGTCTCAGTCAATCAGTATTCCCCAAATCGGTTGAAGGTCGAAGTGAGTATTTTTAAAAATCTCATTTGTGCTCCGTTCCGAAAACGTCTCTCTATCTCTGTCATTGTTTATATTTGAATAAAACTCGGTAGACTCCGGCGGCGTGAGTGTGTGTTTGCGTTTAGTTGTATTTGAGTCATTTTTTATGTGATTAATGTATGGATAGGGCTGGTCCATTATATTTGGTCGAAGGTCGTGATCATAAAAACTAATTAATACACACATATTATTGTCGTACTCCTCATTTGTGTACCAGATATACCAGAAGCAGCTAGTAGAAGCGTCGTCCTCGCTGTGCTGGGAGGGCTCGAGCATCCTCTGGCTGGGCGGCGAGAGGGGCGCACTGCTGCAGTGGAACATGCTCACTGTGACTCAGACTGAGCAGTTGCAGGCACATAAAGGTAAGTCAAACTGTTACGCACCCTGGCTTCATTATCATCATCATCGTATCAGCCGAAATACCTTCACTGCTGGATAAGAGCCTGCCCCAAGGATTTTCACAACGACCGGTGCGTTGCCCGCATCCCGCGACCTTCACCAGATTATCGAAACACCGCTTGGGAGGCCTTCCTACGTTACGTCTTCCGGTGCGCGGTCGCCACTAACTTTACTACCCCAAAGGCCACATGTTCTCCGAGCTATTTGTGCACTGGCTCAGTAATCAAATCAATCATTTATACCGTGTGTTACATGAGAACAGACCCTTAATTTCTTTAATGTGCTGAGTGTGGTGTGATATGGACCATGGAATGAGAACTGATCCTAAATTTCTTAAATGTGCTGAATGTGCTGTGATATGGAGCATGGATTATGGACATTTATGTTTTTGGATAGATTTATTGCAATTTTTTGTGTTGAAAAATTAGTATTAAATTTTTAGTTTGTGATTTTCTTATCTTTTATAATTTGTAATTTACGACGCTATGTATAAATATATGATGCTATACAGTAAATGAAATGGCATTGATATTTTTTCATTAGCGGGAGAAACCAGGCTCAAAAGCCTGGAGCATCGCCGCAGTGTTGCCTGTTTTTCGGTGTTTTATCGATATTATTACATTTATTTCGGAAAGTATGAATAGGGATGATAAGATAATTATGAGTGTGCGCAAGAACTACTCGCCCTCATTCCTCCAGCCATTGGTATGGTAGAAAATAAAATGTTGTGTTATTAGATTATTCAGAGTTTTATCTAAAATAGAGCATATTTTTAAGAGGCGCTTCTACTGATGAATCTGAACACAACTTTTCTCAAACTGAATGCTGAATTCGCAATGTTTAAAGAATTCTTATACATCGATCAGCTGATGAGCTACTTTGTATGGTAGTCCAAATCTTTTTTACGATTTGCGACCCCGGATTCTAAACGCTTAAGGGGGTACTGGAGGGACGAAATCCCATACAAACGTACTTTCGTTTTAATTTCGAAACCATAAAACTCATCGTATTCAAATTTTTTACAAGCATTAAGATGATAAATATCTAGATCTGTAATTAGTTTTGGTTCGAAAATAATAAACAAAAAAAAAAGTTATAGCAACTTAAAAAATTTGCCCGTTTTATCGACGAAATCGAGTAATATAAGTAACTTTTTTTTTTATTATTTTCGAACCAAAACTAATTACAGATCTATATTTATCATCTTAATGCTTGTAAAAAATTTGAATACGATGAGTTTTATGGTTTCGAAATTAAAACGAAAGTACGTTTGTATGGGATTTCGTCCCTCCAGTTAACCCTTAAGAGTTTGAATCGTTACACGGAATCGGCGAGAAAGTCGACCGGATTCGCCGATTTTGCCTTTATTAGGTTGGAATTACCGCCTCGGCGCGCCCTCCGACCCGCGCCGTTACTAGCATGTGAATAGTGAAAATTAGTATTTAAAAATGGTGGGCAGCGGCAGGGTCCAATTAAGTACAATAAAGGGTTATACTACCGGAAAACTGTTATATAATTGAAACAGAATATTGCAGCATTGGTATAAAAAAAAACTGGCCTAATGCTAGTCGGACTCGCGCAAAGTGGGGATCGTAGCCTTTAAAAAACAAAATTATATTTTTAATTGTTAATAGAGCATTTTGTATGGAAAATCTATTATACATTTATAAAAATCCAAATGCACACCCGAAGTTGGTCGACTGTTACTCCTAAACTAAGAAAGCCCACTTGACCAACAACAACCGGCCAAGTGCGAGTCAGAACCGCACACAAAGGGTTCCGTACCATCATACTAGACGGCGCTAGTTTCTTCACGTTTAAAACAAAACACGTTTTTTTTTCACTTTTTCTATTTTTTAGACAGACAGACGGACAGTAAAGTCTTAGTAATAGGGTCCCGTTTTTACCCTTTGGGTACGGAACCCTAAAAAAAGCAATTTAAAGCTTAATCTTTCGCAAACCAATCCATGGATCGAAAAATGGTTTTAGCAAACCCTTACTAGTTTTGAAAGACCTATTCAACCATATCTCACACGATAGGTTACGTTAACAAAAAAAAATCACCCCCTATTTACATGTAGGAGAGTTACCCTAAAAAAATTGATTTCGAAATTTTATTGTACACCTTTGTCGGCGTAATTAATATGCATACCCATGCAAAATTACATCTTTCCAGTGCTAATAGTCTCTGAACTAAGCCGCGGACACACAGAGAGACATCGCGAAACGATAAGGGTTCCTTGTTGACTTTGGAACCCTACAAAGTGAAGGTGAATAGGTGAGATCAGAAAAAGGATGACAGACGTGCAGATGGAATTTAAATAATAAAAAGAAACATGAAAAAAGGAACAAATTCACAGAAGATGATACAAAAACAGATCGAAACAAACTAAAAAGTATGACTGTCACACCAGTATCGAATCCGTTCAACTATTTTTCCGGATTTCGTGTAACGAAGCGAACTCGAAGAGTTTAGAACCAAAGGGCAGTAGAGTTACAGAACAAAAGTTGTTCAGTGTCATACCATAAGCCGCTCTTAGAAAAATGCTCTATTTGACCTAAAACTCAGTCTTGTTTAATTATCGATATTTTAGCTGTTACTTTACTAACATAAAAATAACTCTAGATCCTTCGAATTGAGCTTCCTTGCTTTTAACTAACCTTTATCCGCGGCTACCCATACCATATACGTTCTATCTATGGCGCTTTAAGCTGAACATTGAATGCAATCCCGGAGGTCCAGTGGTCAGCGCTCCTGCCTGCTGGGCTTAGGGTCGTAGGTTCGATTCCCACCCAGGGAAAACAGTCGTGTGACGAACAGGTTTTTTTTGCTCTGTGTGGGTGTTAAATACCTAAATAATATGTATGTATTTTACATTATGTTTATCAATATCTGGTTTCCGTAGTACACGGAATCCTAGTTTTGTGCCAGACGACCGTGTATAAAATTACCATTTTGTTTTAATAAAAGTTACCAAGATCGAACCACGACAAAGGACCTTCTAAGAAAAGCGTTCGATAAACGAGAACGAACGATTAAACACTAATAAGCTTAAGATGCTTATTTTTTAGAAGCCTTTTTCCAATTTACGAAGTTTTGGATACCTATTAGCAATTTTTTAATATCTCCAATGTATTATTTATTTCTGAAATCAATTAAAGTAATAAACAGAGGGAAAGGTATGTACCCACCACGTATCTGCATGCATGTCAATAATTTACTTTTCTCAAACATGCGCGGAAATATTATCATCACTTGCAGAAAAAAAAGAATACGCGAACTATCACATTTACGTACAGAGCAAAACAATGTTGAAAGTAAAATATAATATATGTTACAGTCAAAACTCATAACCAGCCAAAATCACTTGACTGCAAAAATCAGGCAAAAGTGGTTTTGACCAAGGACATAAGTCAATACCACCTAACTAATTCTTGCAGTCAAAAGTAGTTTTGACTAAGGACATTGGTCAATATCACCTTTAACTGATTCTTGCAGTCAAAAGTAGTTTTAACTAAGGACGTTGGTCAATACCATCTTTAAGGCGCTTTGCACACGACGGGGTGGAGCAGGCCGGTCAATTTCGCCGGCAACGATAGCACAAAGCGAATTCTATACTACCAACGCACATGGAGGACGAAACGACCGCGTCGACCGCGCCGCCTCCATGTGCGTTGGTAGTATAGGATTCCCATTGTGCTTAAAGCGCCTTAGGCGATTTGCACACGACGGGGCGGGGCGGGCCGGCCAATTTCGCCGCCAACGATAGCACAAAGGGAATCCTGCACTACGCACGCACATGGAGGACAAAAGCCGGGCACTGGCGGCGCGGCATGTCCTTGGCTGCCCGCCATAGATCACCCAAATCAGTTTGTATACAGTAACGCAGACGGCGGCGCGGGGCGGCTAGCTCAGTCCGCGCTACGCTCCACTAGAACGAACGTACTGAACTGACCGTCTCTGTCCTTCGTGTGCTTTGTGTACGCGGCGAGGGGAGACGCGGGCAGCGACGGGCAGACGCGGTCTTTATTGCTTCGCGGTCAAAAAGACTGCCCCGCCCCATCGTGTGTAAAGCGCCTTACTGATTCTTGCAGTCAAAAGTGGTTTAGACCGGCTTCGTGTTTTGACTGTAATATATACACTTTAGTAATGGTGTCTTTTTTAAATTCGGTACAAAAATATTTATTAAAAACTAGCTGTTTCCCGCGGCTTCACCCGCGTGGACCACGTTTCTATGACTTTTCGAGGGTGCGCAGTGCGCGAGCCGCAAGCGGCTCGCGAGCGTGGTAAAAAGTAGCCTATGTCTTAATCCAGGTCCTAATCTGTCTACCTACCAAATTTCAGCCAAATCCGTTCAGTAGTTTTTGCGGGAAAGCGTAACAGACAGACAGAGTTACTTTCGCCTTTATAATATTAGTAGGGATTAGTAGGGATATAACGTATCGAATCTCTATTAAATATCACAAAATTTCGTTGCGATTCTTTATTTTATTTAGATTTTATTGCCTCGCAGTTTTTGAGAAAATAATTCTGCTATATATGCTTCGGCGGATTTATAGCAATTGCATGCCTCGTATTGCATGTCTATTTATTTGCCTGTGCATTCTATTTCGAACTCCAAAGATTAAATTAATTCTAAATTAAATACCATTAATACTCGCATACATTATGTTACCATCATACTTTCTTGTTACAGACTCAATAAACAGCTTGTATTATGACGAAGCCTCCAGCACCCTGATAACGGGCAGTGCCGACAGGTCGATGAAGGTGTGGCGCCTCACTGCGGGATCCTGACGAACCTCCAGCTTTATAGTTTTAGCAGTACTATTACGGCTAAGAGATGGGCGTGGGCGGTTGGTAAAAACCAAATAACCCACCCAGGATAAAATCCGGGTTTATCCCTAAAAAATCTGGTATTTACCTAGATTTGAACAGAAGTATTTCACTGAGGGCACCGGTTTTAACGGCACTTTTTAAGGGCACCCAAGTATTCCACTGTAAATCGTAATAATTTATTCCACTGATGGCACCTGCGCTAGGTACATATCTATAGAAATGGGGTAGCATCATATTAAAAAAGAACCCATCTTTCGAGCCGTTGGATGGGAATAAAGGCGCTTACCGCAGCGCTACCAAATCCCCGTTCCAAAATACACCCGAGGCAGTAATAATTACCCTAAAACCAGGATAGCCTATTGTAAATTTTTAAAATGTGAAAAGGACAGACTTGTCAAGTAAATATTAACTTGTTTTAGAACACAACATAAAGTGCACTAGAAGAAATATAGGTAAAATGTTTAACTCAGTAGGTTCCTGCAGTAGGGATGACATTTGACGTAACAGCACTGGGATGCGGGCGCCAGATTGGCCCGACTGAAGCTTCACGTCAATTCCGTGACGTCACCACACTCCTCCAGCATCGCTCCGCTACCCCAGGAACCTGCTGAGTAAGCGTTATACTTAATGATGGTTGATTTCCGAAAAATATTTAAAAAAATGTTTCAGGATAACTTTCAAAACCGTGAAATATAGGAAATCTAAAATGCTTGAAATATTGCTTTTTGTCAGCAAAAGAGTCTTTAGAATTAAAGTTCTCATACCAAATCAAAGTTTCATAAAACTATAAAAGACCAATATTGAAATTGCTATTTTGCACAATTTCCAACAGTTTTCTAAAATTTTTACCACTCTATAATTTCCCTCCGTTTTTTGTCGTTCTTACAGTTCATAATACAATTTTTTATCATTCATACCATTTTCTGTCATTGCCCACTATTTTTCACTCATTATAGTTTGCTTCTTTCAAAAATTTTATGAAAACGCATACAAATACGCACACTTTGAATTTCAAAAATTTTCAATAAAATTTCATCTAAACTGAAATATTTCTAATATTTCATCATCATTCATTACAGCCGAAGGACGTCCACTGCTGGACATAGGCCTCCCCCAAGGATTTCTACGACGACTGGTTCTGCGCTACCCGCATCCAGCGGTTTTCAGCGACTTTCACCAGGTCCGACGACAACCGAGTGGGAGGTCTGCCTACGCTACGTTTTCCGGTGCGCGGTCGCCACTTGAAAACTTCACTACCCCAACGGTCATCCGTTCTACGAGCTATGTGCAACTTAAGTTTAGCAATTCTGAGAGCTATGTCAGTTACTTTGGTTCTCCTACGGATCTCCTCGTTTCTGATTCGATCACGCAGAGAAACTCCGAGCATAGCACGCTCCATTGTGACCTTGAGCCTACTTATGAGGTCCATAGTAAGAGACCATGTCTCAGTTCTGTATGTCATCACTGGCAACACACACTGGTCGAAAACCTTGGTCTTAAGACACTGCGGTATTTGGGACGTGAAGATATTTCGAAGCTTCTCACACGCTGCCCAGCCGAGTTCGATTCGAAGATTGATCTCTTTCTTGAAATAAGACCTACCTTACTGGATTGTTTGCCCCGGGTACACATATTCGGCAACAACTTCGAGTGTAGAGCCTCCAACCTTGAGAGGAGTAGGTGCGACACGGACGTTTGACATAATTTTCGTTTTGTCCATGTTCATTCTAAGACATACTTGTTGAGAGGCTCTACTGAGACCATCGAGCATTGTGCTTAGGTCGTCCATAGTCTTAACCATGACCACGATATCGTCAGCGAATCGAAGGTGGGTGATGTACTCGCCGTTGATATTAATGCCGTGAACACACCAGTCCAAAAGGCTAAAAACATCTTCCAGAGCGGCGGTGAATAGTTTCGGACCCACCCCTCCAGCCGGCCGGCCAGCTCCCACCAGCCGGATTAGTTTCGAGTTTTCGTCCTGGAGGCGAACCAACATGATGGCGTTTTCATACAAACACTTCAGTACCTCGATATATCTATAGTCAATTTGACACCGCTGGAGAGACTGTAACACAGCCCAAGTTTCGACCGAATCAAAGGCGTTCTCATAGTCCACGAACGCTAAGCATATTGGCTGAAAGTACTCTTGGGTGTTCTGTGTAATCTTCCGCAGCGTATGTATGTGGTCTATGGTATTAAAGCATTTTCGGAAACCGACTGTTTCGGGAGGCTGGAAGTTGTTAAACCTGCGTGCGAGATGATTCGTAATGACTCTCGAAAACAGCTTGTATACATGGCTCAGAAGTGAGATGGGTCTGTAGTTATTCAGTAGGGTGTTGTCACCCTTTTTGAAGAAAAGCACGACCACACTTCTGTGCCATGCCTTAGGCGTTTGTCCCTCGAGTATAACGAAATTGAATAACTTCCGAAGAGCTTTAAGTACCGGTGTTCCACCTACTTTCAGAAGTTCAGCCGTCACCCAGTGCCTTATTGTTCTTGAGCTGTTTGAGAGCCATTTTAATCTCGTACAGGCTGATATCTTCGGTATAGTTTCAGGTTAGTCTGGCTCTTGGGTCTTTAGCCAGATCGCTGACAGGCAGACGTGGGGTCGTGTACAACTGTCCGTAGAACTTCTCAACTTCTTCCAGCAACTCAGTCTAAGACGATATGATCCTGTCATCCTCAGTCTTCAGCTTGGGCAGTTGGCTTTATCCAACAGACAGATCTCTCGCGAACACTTTTGAGCCTTTGTAGTACTTTTTACTTCCATGTTATGTCTATAGTATAGTTCGTTTGCTGAATTAGCTGCACCTTTGACGGCTTGCGTCAAACACTCCATCAAAGGGGCAGTCCTGAGTTCTGAGTTGCCGGCGTGGTGCTGAAATTGAACTCAGGGCGGTTCCTTTGACGGAGTGTTTGACGCGAGGCGACAGCGGCGAGCAGAATTTATCAAGGGTGCAGCTAATTCAGCGAACGAACATTGGTGTAGATACATTTTCTTGCCTACAGCGCGGAGTGCGACAGGCCTGATTTAGTTCTAAAAATGTTCGAAATACCTAGTAGTGACGTCATAGTTTTTTAGCGTCATTTATTTACTAATTTTGTGATTTTCATGAATTAAACTGAAGTCTTGATGTAAAACAAAGCGAGTAAAAATAAAAAAAAAATAGAACAGAAGGGAAATTAGTGATCAATAATTCAATTAATCAATAATCTTATAGCTGTTCATAATTTATCCATCCATCCATCAGTCCAGTCATAATCTCATTGCGGTCGCTCATAATACTTCATTATATTGAGACATAAAATTTAGACAGGAAAGCCGACATTGGCTTAGAACAAAAAAAAAAGAAGAGCGGAACAACTGCGATTTTTTACTTTATCGGAAACCATTAAAGATGATTGATCGTTTAGTATTTTGTTTTGTATTTGGTAAATAAATAAAATATGACCTCATAATTTAGGTAAATTTTGTGCTCTCAGAGTGGCGATGGCGCATACATCGGGGCGTGTGCTCTAACTGTCACACCCTAGTTACACCTGTATGCAGGATAATGTGATGTGTCGGCGGCAGATCGTAAGAATCCGGCAGATCGCGATCTGCTCATATATTCCCAGGCAGATCGTGAAAGGCCTAGGCATTTCATGGCGGGGCTCCGAAAAATACTAAGTCGACGGAGCCCCTCCCCCCCCGCCCTCTTTCTACAGTGTAGCACTAGACAAGTAGACATGCTAAACGAACTTAACCTTAGCATTTATTTAATGCCTGGGCCTTAAACTATCTATACTGGAAATATCTGGGCAGATCGCGATCTGCAAGATTCTTACGATCTGCCGCCAACATATGTACTCGTATGTAGGATAGTAAACCAATTTTTAACCGGCAACCCTGCCCATAACCTTTATAACAAATCCATAAATTCGTCTCAATCAAAAATGTATTATAGTAGTTACATATTACAGTTTTAAAAGATGATAGGTCTATACATAACGTCGTTTGTAAATTAAAACGAACAAGTATTAGGCTTACTAGTAAAACGTTGCAGCTGTGGCGCGCACTTTAAAGTCTTTAAAAGCTTTTTTTCGCTTCTTGCAGCTTTAGTTCTCCGCCTCTATTTATCTGAAACTAAAACATATATTTGTCGATAGTCATACGTGAATTCATAATAATTTCTATTGATCTATCGAGTTTAAATTTCTAGTTTAGGGTCATCAAATACGTCCCCACCGAGGGGCTCAAGCCTACCCTGAGTTAAGGCGATCGGGCCTTAGTCGACCACGCGGGCCCAGTGCGGGTTGGTTGTCTTCACACACAACCTTCGAGTTTCTTCGCAGGCATGTTTAGGTTTCTAATGTAGAGTATTATATGTATAATTGTGAAATTGTGTTTGGTCCTTTTTTCACGTCGCAACAGAGCAACGGATCAACGTGATTCTTTGCACAGAGATAGTTAGATGGTAAGTGATTTAAGCCACTTTTTATCCCGTGAAAATAGCATAGCCCGACACAGTTTCTGACGAAACCGAAAAAACTCTTTTATTTGTTGATTGCTTTTTTTTGCACAGAAATATTTGAGGGATGGGAAGTGATAGACTACTAATTAGCATAGCCCTATATAGTTTAAGAGGGATCCGAAAAAACACATTTTTCCACCGGATTGATGTCTTTTTTTGCACAGAAATATTTGAGGGGTGGGAAGTGACAGACTACTACTTAGCATAGCCCTATATAGTTTAAGAGGGATCCGAAAAAACACACATTTGGACGCTTCGAAACGGATTGAGGTAAATTTTTGCACAGAGATAGTTAAAGGGGTCTGAAGTGACATATAATAATAAAATTACTCACTAATATAGCCTGACGTAGTTCCTGAGGAATCTAGAGGAAACTCCTTTTTCACAGTCACAGATCACCAGCCTCTTGCGCACCACACACCTTTAAGGACAGTCATAAAAACGACGTATACGCGGGTGAATCCGTGGGCAAATGAGTTTCCTTTGGAGCCGCAAGTAACGGAAGATTTGAAGTTAGCGCCACAGTTGCAGCGATTGTAACGTTAGATGACGCAGAAGCACAGCAGAGGTGGCTCGCTTCGCTAAGCGTAAATGCTACGTAAGCGAGGCGAGCCGGCAATCTGCTGGACACCAAGGTAAAAAATCGCTCCGAAATCGTATGTCTTTACGAGGCTCCATTTTCACAAAGACTGCCGGTTGCTGAGTTAGCTATCGTTCGATTTTGCCTCCTTGGCGCAGTAGCTTACCCACTGACTTTATTACGGGAAGTCGCAGGTTCGATTATCGGTGGGGTCCAAAGGCAAAGTATCAATATTAGTACTGACGTCCAAAGGACCCGGTTTGTTAATGCGAAGGCATTTTCTGAGCCGGCCTGGCTGGTAGCTTCCGCTGCTGGTAGTAGTGTACCAGCTTTAACTATGGAGACAAGAAAGACAGTTCCCCATTGCTTTGGGGATTCTTATAAAGCCGGCTTCCATCACCGTCATTTGCATTCAGGTGAGATACCAAATCTTGGATCAAATTCAATTGGAAAAAATTAAACAGTATTATTGGCTCGAAGCTATATTATCGAAAATTATATAGGGTATAAAGATTTCGGTGTAGGAGCGGTTAACTGGGCCCCTTCTACTCCTCATACTGAACAACTTTTCTAAAGAGACACATACACAAATCGATCAGCAGATTTTCCAATTTTGTGTATTTTTGTATGGACCGTCGATTTTTGTCAAGTATTGCCTATGGGTTTCATGGGGAAAGTTGTTCAGTATGATGAGTAGAAGCCCCAGTTAATAGGTCCTACACCAATTTTATTACATCCTGTATATATATACGAGTATGTATTTTTGAACTTAACCTTTATGTGATATTGCTTTTTAACATTATTGTTCTATTAATTTTACTTTATTAGTATTTAAGATCAGTATAATTTGAATATGGATATAATCTATAAAAGACAATAAAAATTTTGGCTCAAATAACCAAGTTGTTTTTATGCGTCGCTCGAAATAGTATGTAGGTACCTATATTTCCACATACATTTTTTTTCCGGATAAGTTTGCCTTAAAAAAGTATATAATAATCTCAATCGGTCCCAGTATTTCCAAATGAGGGCGCTGTTCGTTCCCAAATGGTAACATTGGAGCATATTCACCAAGCGAGGGTTTCGAATTTTGTTGTTGCTATAAAAAGTGCAACAATATCAGCTGTCAACTCTTTTTTACACAACTGGTAATGTTTTACCCGTTATGTGTGGCGGGCAAATTGTATGATTAGTAATTTAACATACGGTCAGGCAAATTGTATAATTCGTCCGTATGTAAACGGTTAGACTAAATGTAAAATGCTGTACGCCGATTCAGGCAATTTGTAATAATTCGTCCGTATGTAAACGGTCAGGCAAAATGTGAAATGCTGTATGCAGATTGTAAAATGCCGAGCCAGGCATTCCTCCGTATATAAACGGTCAATGCCGAGTCAGGCAAATTGTCAAAATGTCGTACGGCAGATTGTAAATGAGCTCGCGAAGCAAGCGATGTTAGGTTCGGTCAGGTTTGATCAATTTAACTGTCCATGCCCTCGCCATTATATAATTTGCCTGACCGTATGTATAATGACGAATCATACAGTATGACTGCGACATATGTATGTATGTCTGTATCTTTGGCTGAGCCTGTAGCCTAAACGGCTTGATGATTTAGGAGTGCGAGTTGTCGATCCCGGCCCGTGAGTTACATAGGATATACATTTTTACCCGACTGCCAAAAAAAGATGGGTAATATTTACATACAGTTGGGTTTTTAATTTTTAAATTAATTTGTTAAATTAGACTTAGCTATTGTACAGAATGTAGGTAATGTACTTCTAGGTAGGTATGTGAAATTATTACCTACCTTTCAAAGCTTGACTTCAAAGGTTGACTAGAAGAGATTCCAAAAGGTGTAAGTTCGCCTTTGCTATACTTTTATTTTTTGTTAACTTATTATTATGCAATAAAGAGTTTACAAACAAACAAACAAACCTCGCAAAAAATAAAATCTAAATAGATGAGGTGGCTTTGGATGACTTGATATTGATCAATAAGACATATTGATGTCTAAGAAACAAAAGGATAAATAGCCACGTAGGTACTTTAGAAATCGCAAGTAATTGGAAAATGGCTGAAAATACAATTAAAATAAACTACAAACAACATACCGTTTATAGTCGGGTTTTAGTTATCTTTCACAAAACTGGGGAACGCCGGAAAAGCCCACCACGGTTTTTTTTGACAGGGCAAGTTATTCGTGCATGCATGCGCACTACTAGAATTTATTAGCCCCCAGCTCATATACGTCCCCACCAAGGGGCTCGAGCCTACCCTGAACTAGGGCGATCGGGCCTTAGTCGACCACGCGGGCCCAGTGCGGGTTGGTGGACTTCACTCATGTGCAGGTTTCCTCACGATGTTTTTCTTCACCGTTAAAACAATCGGTGAGTATATGTACGTAAGTTTCGAAAAACTCATTGGTACATTGGCCGTCGGGATTTGAACCCGGCACCTCTGGTTAGGAGGACCGAGTTACCGGATGAGCCACCGACGTTTTTTTTAGAATTTTTAGAATTTAATAGATAGATAATAAATTCTAGTAGATTTTATTATATACAGTCGAGAACGTTAATATCTGAGCATAGGGTAGTTTAGAAGACCCAACTTTTAATAGAAATTAAATCATTGTAACGATAAACAAAACGTCAATTCAACACTAATAAAATAAAAGGAACATTATCATATCAGCTCATAAACGTCGCCACCGAGGGGCTCGAACCTACCCTGAATTACGGCGATCGAGTTTTAGACGACCACGTGGGCCCAGTGCGAGTTGGTCGACTTCACACACAACCTGCGAGTTTCTTCGAAGGCGTGTGCAGGTTTCCTCACGATGTTTTCCTTCACTATAAGAGCGTCGGATAAACGTACATATGAAATCTAAATTCTAAATCATATTGGTACGTGGCAGGATACGAACCACGACCTTCCCAGACAGGAGGTGGCGGCCCTAGCCGTTACGCCACCGACGCTCTAAAAGCAACAACTTCATTAAAATGTTTAGTGGGCATGCATAGTGGTATATATTTAAGTTATATATTTTTAGTGTGGTAAAAAAGGGGGGTGCCGGATTTTAACGCTCGCGAGTGTATGTAGTGAAACGCTAACTATCGTTTCGAGCCGATCTCTTTTGTTGCGTTTCATAATTAAATTCTTTTTTGATGTCGTTGCTCTATGGAATTTGAATTTGAAAATAGTTGTTACTTTTTGACAAGAGAAAAACAAAGGTTGATCGGTTGATCGTGATCCCGTCTACACTCATGTGAATTTAAATTTTTTGGATAAATTGTTTTATAATGTGTTGTTGAGGCCCACTATTTTATTCTGTGGTAAGTAATTTGTATAAGGAAACCGCTTTGCGTGTATTTTTGGTACTGCTACGAACTAGATTTATATATGTCCGTAGGGTTTCATCCACCCCCCTGCGAGGTTGACGTCCCGACGCTATACCTGATCAAGGATTAATCCTGAGATGGAGCTGTGCTGACCACCAGCCAGTCCTTTCACTGCCCGCCCAGCTGCTTGCCAAGGGAAGTGAATATTTATTTTATCTTTTGTCCCGAGCGTCTCTCTAACTCTTTGACTTTTCTGCCTTCCTAGAAGATTTCCTGCTTCCAGTTTCTAACCATTAATTATTTATTTTAAATTTTAAAAGTGTTTTGTATCTGATACGTGTTATGTTAGGAAAATAGGGTAATTCAGACCAAAGTGAAATTTAATTATTTTAGAACTTAGTAACTTATTTAAGTACCAAAGGGACGGTAACGATCGTTGCCTACCGGCATTCTATAAAATAACCTTTTTATATACTAATAAAATTGTAACTTTAAATTTATTTCCGGGAATTGCCCATAAATAAAGTAGGTCATTGTTTTAAATTTTCAACACGGTCAACCAATGTAATCGCACCTTTTTTTATACTCATATTGTTTATTGTTCCTTCCTTTTAAAATAATCATAAAATACATATATTCTAATTTACCCCATAACCTTTTTTTTTCTTAAAACTCCGTTTAGGCCCGAACCTCTAAATCTTACGTATCATATGTGGCAAACTCCGTAAGGGTTTTTATCCCCAGTTTCCATTATTTTTGTCACAGTAGGCAATGAATTGGTAAGTTTCATAAAACTGACAGCTTTGCCTTACAGTTGTATAGAAATTTGTATGTTTATAACCCTATGATCATTTAACGCTTACAATATTTTGTACCATTGGCCGTGCTAATATATTTATGAACTCGACTGTACCACGTAAGAGTGAAGCTGTTTTAATACTAGGTGCAAAGAGAAGGTAAAATAACTACCGTTTTGGTATGTGTTATGTGTTCTTAGAGGTCGTCCTTGTGAGGTTTAGCTCTTTTCTAGGTGATGAAGGGATGTCGGCTACTTCTACCGGTCTGATTGTTTCTATATTTGGTATTCTGTTAGTGTAACAATATTGTAAAACCATGGCAACCTTGACCTGATGATGCAGCATCTCCTGGAATCTGCAGGATACCCAGCTCCTCACCAACTTACAGTATAGGCACCGTGTTTGGGCTCATTGGAATAGTCTCAATGAATAGGTGTTTAGATATAACATTAACCAACTTACAGCAGAGGTATCGTGTTTGGGCTTATTGAAATAGTGTCAATGAAAAGGTTTTAGATAGTACATGGTAACTTTGACCTGATGCTACAGCATCTTCTGGAATTTGCAGGATATCCAACTCATCAACTTACAGCAGAGGTATCGTGTTTGGGCTTATTGGAATAGTCTCAATGAATAGGTTTTAGATAGAACATGGTAACCTTGACCTGATGCTGCATCATCTTCTAAAATTTGCAGGATACCCAACTCCTCACCAACTTACAGCAAATGAATCGTGTTTGGGCTCATTGGAATAATCTCTATAAGTTGGTTTTAGATAGAACATGGTAACCTTCACCTGATGCTGCAGCATCTGGTATCTGCAGGACACCCAACTCCTTACCAACTTACAGCAAATGAATCGTGTTTGGGCTCATTGGAATAGACTCAATGAAAAGGTTTTAGATAGAACATTGAACATGGTAACCTTGACCCGATGTTGCAGTATCTCCTGGTATCTGCAGGACACCTAACTCCTTACCAACTTACAGCAAAGGTATCGTGTTAGGAAAACTTAAAGTTTAAAAACATGAAATACAACTCAAATTAAAAATTTGAAAATCCCCTGACCAAAAAACCGCTAAAAATTAAAAAATAATATGTCTTGGCCCTTTAAGTTTAATATAAGTTGTTACATTCTGATCTTAGAGTCGTCGCGTAGGGGGACCGCTAAGTAAATAAAATAAAAACAGAATACAACTGTTTTACTTTACTTCAACTAATCTTACTCTTATCTTATATTCTTTTATTTAGATAAAAGAAAGTCGTGTTAGTTACACCATTTATAACTCAAGAACGGCTGGACCAATTTTTATTATTTTTGTGTTTTTGCATTTGTCTCCAACCGTAATAGGATAATAAGTATAAAATATAATATTCATCAATAAAAAAAATATTATCAGTCAAAAAATAATTGGTTTTAGGGTAGGGAAGGGTAGTGGGGTAGGGTTTAAGTTTTTTTAGGATTTAGGTTCTCAAAAGTTCATTTTCATGTAATTTTTTTATTACTCTCATAATTTTCAGTTACCCACGCGTGTGTACGAAGTAAAGTTTTATTAAATTTGGGCTTCAATTCTACTGTGATCTATTGGTTTATTTATCTAGTGTAATGGTCTATGTCCGTCTGTCCGTTCAAATGAAGAGAGCGTCCACACCAAATTTTAAGATACTTACGAGTACATGTTGCCAGGATTTTTTGTAACGATTAATTAGATTACCCGTATAATTGATTTAGTTTGGCCGGGGTTTATACATCAAGTTGACTCCCATGGTCAGATCAGAATTGACTTTAAAATGAAAATGTGAAATATGAATAATGGCCCCACACACAGTACAACTTCTTTGATAATGGTAAATTCGATTTTAGGACTCCGTAGTCAAACTAGGAACCCTTATAGTTCGCCATGTCCGTATGTCTGTCCGTTGGTATGTCACAACCGTTCTGCTCAAATACTATTAGTTATTACAGTACAAAGCTGAAATGTGGTATGCTTGTACTTGTGACCCCTGTAAATTTATAGAACAAAATCTGTAAAAAAAAATTGCGTACCTCCCCTACATGTAAAGGGCGTGGAGGGGGGAATGTTTTTTTTTGTTTACGTATCCTATCGTGGTGGGGTTTCGTTGCATAGGTATTTCAAAAGTACTGAGAGGTTGCAAAGATATTTTTTTCTGATAAATGATTTGTCTACAAAAAAATAAGTTTTTAAGTGGTAATTTTTGTTAGTTACATGTCCCCACCCCCTACCAGCTAAACCGATATTTCAGTAAATTGGAAAGCATTGGAAATAAGAGTCATGATTAATTTAAAAGGAAAAAATAATAAGTACTTCACGGTAGGCTTTCATAGTATAAGATATCGATTAAATAAAGTCGATCAACTTAGATGTGCGGTTGGATTTGTAAAAAGTTCATAGATTCTTTATACGAAATCTTCTATACCAACTGCAAAAATAACAGTTTTTCTGTTACATTTAATTTTTTAAAAAGACTACGGAATACTAGTTTGAGTGTGGTCCTACACGCATTTGGCTTCTTTCAAAATGATCAAAAGTGTTAGAACATTTTTGTATGAAGCGTGACATAGTGTCACAATTCAGGGTGTAGCAGTAATGGTATAGGAGCCGTTAATAACTGGGGCTTCTACTCATATACTGATTGTATGTAACGTGGCATAGTATCACAATGCAGGGTGTAGCAGTAATGGTATAGGAGCCGTAATAACTGGGGCTTCTATTCATATACTGATTATATGAAGCGTGAAATAGTGTCACCATTCAGGGTGTAACTGTAATGGTATAGGAGCCGTTAATAACTGGGACTTCTAGTCATATACTGATTGTATGTAACGTGGCATAGTATCACCATGCAGGGTGTAGCAGTAATGGTATAGGAGCCGTAATAACTGGGGCTTCTATTCATATACTGATTATATGAAGCGTGAAATAGTGTCACCATTCAGGGTGTAACTGTAATGGTATAGGAGCCGTTAATAACTGGGACTTCTAGTCATATACTGATTGTATGTAACGTGGCATAGTATCACCATGCAGGGTGTAGCAGTAATGGTATAGGAGCCGTAATAACTGGGGCTTCTATTCATATACTGATTATATGAAGCGTGAAATAGTGTCACCATTCAGGGTGTAACTGTAATGGTATAGGAGCCGTTAATAACTGGGACTTCTAGTCATATACTGATTGTATGTAACGTGGCATAGTATCACCATGCAGGGTGTAGCAGTAATGGTATAGGAGCCGTAATAACTGGGGCTTCTATTCATATACTGATTATATGAAGCGTGAAATAGTGTCACCATTCAGGGTGTAACTGTAATGGTATAGGAGCCGTTAATAACTGGGACTTCTAGTCATATACTGATTGTATGTAACGTGGCATAGTATCACCATGCAGGGTGTAGCAGTAATGGTATAGGAGCCGTTAATAACTGGGGCTTCTACTCATATACTGATTGTATGTAACGTGACATAGTATCACCATGCAGGGTGTAGCAGTAATGGTATAGGAGCCGTTAATAACTGGGGCTTCTATTCATATACTGATTGTATGAAGCGTGACATAGTGTCACCATTCAGGGTGTAACTGTAATAGTATAGGAGCCGTTAATAACTGGGGCTTCTAGTCATATACTGATTGTATGTAACGTGGCATAGTATCACCATGCAAGGTGTAGCAGTAATGGTATAGAGCCGTTAATAACTGGGGCTTCTATTCATATACTGATTTTACATATCCCACCTCCGATTCGCTGACGATATCGTGGTCATGGCTGAGACTATGGAAGACCTAAGCACAATGCTCGATGGCCTCAGTAAAGTCTCTCAACAAGTGGGTCTTAAAATGAACATGGACAAGACGAAAATAATGTTAAATGTCCGTGTCGCACCCACTCCTCTAAAGGTTGGAGACTCTACACTGGAAGTTGTTGACGAATATGTATACCTGGGACAAACAGTCCAGCTAGGTAGGTCCAACTTCAAGAAAGAGATCAATCGACGAATCCAACTCGGCTGGGCAGCGTTCGGGAAGCTTCGCAATATCTTCACGTCCCAAATACCGCAGTGTCTCAAGACTAAGGTCTTTGACCAGTGTGTGTTGCCAGTGATGACTTACGGAACTGAGACATGGTCGCTTACTATGGGCCTCATAAGAAGGCTCAAGGTCACCCAAAGGGCAATGGAGCGTGCTATGCTCGGAGTTTTAACCGCCTCCGTAGCTCAGAGGCAAAGTTCACTGGCTTTACACAGGAGGTCGCGGGTTCGATTCCCAGCGGGGTCAATTGTAAGACTCGGTTTGGTTGGTGGTAGGGCATTTTCTAAGCCCGCCTGGCTAGCTACCACCATCTTATCTAAGTCTTGCCGCCAAATATCAATGTTGATATCATTGGTGTGTTCCGGCATGAAGATAAGATAGCCAGTTCCCCATTGCGTTGGGGAATCTTGGTAAGCCCGCTTCCATCTTCGGCAACATCGTCACTTACCACCAGGTGAGATGTTGTCAAGGGTGTACCAATTGTGAATAAAAAAAAAAAAAAAAAAAAAAAAGTTTCTCTGCGTGATCGAATCAGAAACGAGGAGATCCGCAGGAGAACTAAAGTAACCGACATAGCTCACAGAATCGCTAAACTGAAGTGGCAGTGGGCAGGGCACATAGCTCGTAAAACAGATGGCCGATGGGGCAGTTAAGTTCTCGAGTGGCGACCGCGCACCGGAAAACGTAGCGTAGGAAGGCCTCCCACGCGGTGGACCGATGACCTGGTGAAGGTCGCGGGAAGCCGATGGATGCGGGCAGCGCAGGACCGGTCGTCGTGGAAATCCTTGGGGGAGGCCTTTGTCCAGCAGTGGACGATTTGTGGCTGATATGATGATGATGATGGTACCCGGCGAGTACTCTCCACTCTACTCTATTCTCCACACTACTGTCCACTCTACTCTACTCTCCTCCACATCCAAACATTTTAACTATTTGACAATCCCACGGGAACCTCACATTTTTCCGGGATAAAAATGTGTTAATCCAGATTTATGAGGCATCTACTCTGCAAATTTAATTCCAATCCGTTCAGCCGTTTCCGCGTGATTGAGGAACAAACACACAAATTTACCTCAGAACTTTTGACTGATTTTTATGATTATTTTTTTATTTGAAAGCTAGTGCTTTCCGTGTGGTCCCATATAAATTTTATAAAAATCGGTGTAGTACTTTATTAAAAAAATAACAAAAATCAAAAATAAATATGCAAAAATGTACTAAGTTGTTGCGACTGAAGTCGGTTTTTCAAAGTGTTTAGTGTTTTTATTATCACTATGCCACAGAGGTTTTCAGCGAATTCCCTTATCTTTCTTCGTAAAAGATGCGAATCAACACTAACGAAAACTTTAGATTCCCGATTATCCACGTTTTAGACAGTTAGCAAATGGTGGAAAGAGCAATGAAGGCGTTAGATTTCCCAATTATTATAATTAAAAACTGATTAAGCTATCTACTCTACAAACTTAATTCCAATACGTTGAGCGTCGGTGGCGTAACAGTTACGGCCGCTACCTCCTGTCCGGAAGCCGTGGTTCGAATCCTGCCACGTACCAATATTGTGTTTTCGAATTTTGATTTCATATGTACGTTGATCCGACGCTCTTACGGTGAAAGAATACATCGTGAGGAAACCTGCACACACCTGCGAAGAAACTCGAAGGTTGTGTGTGAAGTCGTTCAACCCGCACTGGGCCCTCGTATTCGACTAAGGCCCGGAGTTCTAATTCAGGGTAGGCTCGAGCCCCTCGGTGGGGACGTATATGAGCTGATAAGACGTTGAGCCGTGTTTACGTGATTGAGAAACAAACACACAAATATCCAAACATCTAAACTCACATTTAAAATATAAGTATGATATCGTGTGCGTAAGATAAAAAAAAAGGATTTAAATGTATTATTATTACTGCCACAGAGGTTCGTACGATATAATTGTATTTAACTTATTTATGTTTGCATGCTATTTTAATAGTTGTACCAGGAGATATTTTGTGCTTTGTTATCTTGCATTTTTGTATCTTTACCCTGTACAAAGCGAATAAATAAATTATGAATTATGAATTACCCATTATCAACGAATCCCCCTAGAGTTCTGGTAAAAGATGTAAATGAAAAATAACGAATATAATACATTACCGATTATCTACGTTCCAGACGGTTAGAAAATGGTAGAAAGAGTAACGAAGGCGTAAGATTTCCCAATTATTATAATTAAAACTTAATAACACGATAATTAAATAAGATGGTTAAAATACAACAATTAAGTAATTGATCTACACAGTGACAGAATCTACCATAGTTTTTTTGATAAGTTCTCCGAAGTTCTCAGTGGTTTCGGAAGTATTAATACTTTCCGCGGGCGCAACTGCCGTCTGAGACGCGTCTTCAGACGCGTCTTGAGTGGTCTGGTCCGAGCTGTCCAAGTTCATCAGGGTGTTATGACTGTACCAATTTTGATCATTTTCCACAGTCAGTAACTTATTGCTATTTTGATATGGCATTGTTGTCAGCGTCGTGTAGTGCGAATTATTTTTGTTAATCTCCGTGTTCGCACATTCCATGTTATTTTTGTACATATCGTAATGATTTTGAGGAATGGAATGATATGTTATAGCGTTTTGGTTGTTCATGCTTGTGCTTGGTTTATGCTGCAAATATTCAGGGACGTACATGTGCCCGTAGTGACTCAACATAGACATGTGAGAGGTGTGAGCAAATTCTTCAAAACTAGTTGCTGAGAAACTTTGCAAACCCTTGAAGTGATTATTATCTGTGTGAAGATCGTAACTGTAGTTTAGGTCACAGTTAAACCTCTGCATATTACTTGATACAGTATTAAAACCTATGGTGTGATTAGTCGGATAAGGCGGGCCTTTCCCTTGAAGTATGTTTGAGGTATAAGGGTCGCCATGACTGTTATGATTACTGGTATCTTCATAATGCATTATGTTATTTCCATTCACATTCCTATGATTTAATGTTTCGTTTCTATAGTAACTCATATTATCTTGCATGTTATTCTGAGTAGAAGTAACATTATTTAAGTCGCAATGCACATTGTTGAAGCTTCCATTATTTACACAAGATTCAACTTCCACTCTAGGTGACAGGTTTACATCGCGCAGCAAGCCGTCGTCATGTGTCAAGCATCGCTCTTTGTCGTATGCAGTGTTCGGAAAGCATGACGTTGAGGTGGAACTATGAGTTTGCGCCCAATGTCTTTTTGCAGCTTCTTCTTCACTTTTCTTTTCTAAACCTAATCTCATAAGCGTATGGATAAAATGAGTCCTAACCCTGACAGGGTTAAACTCTATTCGTCCAGTTGTATTACCGCATCCGTCTCTAGTACATCCACAAGGAAAATTTAATCTGTCTACCTGACATTTAATGCCGGCCATACTACATGAACAAGTTTCTGGATTACATACACCTTTACATGCACAGCCACAAAATTCACGTGAAGTTCTTATATCTCTACATTCGTCTTTTTCAAATCCTTCAATTTTTCTAACACCTGCAGCACGCAAAAGTGCTCTCCTTTGCCGCGTGGGCACAGGCTGCAGGAAATAGTAGCTGTCCAAATCAAGTTCTGATTCGGAAATGTCACTAGCTTCCTCCTCAGTTTCGCTGTCTTCACTGGACGACAAGGCTTGTAGAGAGTGGCGTTCATTCTTCAACTGTTGTAAAATTTGTTTATGCAACCTTCTTTGTTCCAAAGCATGTTCTGCTAATGTAAATTGCTGAATATGAGTGTGTCCCCATTCCATTCCTAAAGAGGAACCTCCTTGTGATGGTACGCATGAAAATCCTTGTGCTCGGGGAAAATAGTAAACTGTAACATTATCAAATCGAATGTTCTCTTTTTTTCTTTTAGCCTTAGGTTCTTCACAAATTTCTTCATATTTTCTTTTAAGATTACCTTTAAGGGATTTTTTTATTTCTGATGTAGATTCCTGTTTGTTATCTATTCCATCGTCACCTTGTTGGGCTGTGGATTGCACATCATCTTTTTGTTCGGATTGGTTGGTCGATGATTCATTAATTAGGCCACATGAACTAGGAATGGCAAGGTTAAAACTGGGTTCTTTTAGGTCCTCTGTTGTTTCTGATCCTATTCCAGAGTCACTACCATCTGAACGGTCTTGTCCTTCTTCTTCTCTATCGTTGATTGCTGTGTCCGAAGGTAAACTACCTAATGCCGAATCTTCACTATCAGCGGATGCTGTATCTGTCTTTATATCGTCTATATCACTCAAAGTGTCATTATTATCGTCAATTTTTACTGCATAATCAATTTTACTTTCACTACTCTCATAAAACTTAGAGCTGTTACTAGCACTAATAATATAATTTTGTTCATCATTACCACTTAGATCCTCACTGTTAGCGTCACTGTCACTAGACTTCTCGTCTTTACTACATGCTTCATGGTCTACATGTTTCTCTTCAGTTTCAGAAGAACATTCCTTATTTGTGGATTGTGAATCCAACTCGGGAGGGGTAGTTCTGGGAGCTGTTTCTTCCATGATTAAGTACCTGAAACCCAAGATTGCAGTTTTTTAATATTTACTCGATAATAAATCATTGGCCATACCTAATCAGAGCTTGCTTTTGTGTAACTCTACTAGAAAGTATGTATAACTTCTTATCTATGAAACGTCTCATCATTACAAAACCTACTCGACTCGTATAACTCATATTAATTTAAAAATAATTTTACTATTAATAGTTGCGATAAACGATGGAGTGCAAACACCTGCACCCGTAAAGGCAGGAGAGAATAAATCAAACAAAATGATAATTCAAAACCGGTACCTATTTCAAAAGGCTGCGGCCTCGACGAACTTCACCGGTGCCTGAGCGCTGGTCTCCGCATTCTTCACGAACATGTCCGTTTGTTAAACACCAAGATATTGTTCAAAAACTCTCTTCACCAGACCACTTTAACCGAATTTAATCATAATAATATCTTCCATCCAACAATTCGGTCATCAGACGATGGCAGTCAGCTTGCGAATATAACATTGTAGCACAACACAATAAGGTTCTTTTTAGCACAGTTTCGTACGAGCCGTTGTGTTTAACCCTATTTATTTATTTTCCGCCTTATTTTGACATCGCCGTTTCTACGTTTTTAAATATGGCTGTTGCATATTTTCAGCCATTGTCTCTACGTGAGCACTGATATCCAATCTTTTTGGTAGAACGATGTGATTAGTATTTTTTAGAGTAAAATCACTACGTGCACTCGCATCGAGAGAGGCCACTTTTACCACACACACCGATCTCGTTGTTCCCAACTCGCGTAATCGCGTTGAAAGACTCGGGCCTCGGGCGCGCAGGCAAGATTTTATGCTACCAAATAGTAGAGCCGTATTGTGAATTCTGTCATGCACGAGTAACGCGCTTTTAAATTCGGTCGAGTATGGGCTGCGTTGTTCGACGTGACGTCGCCCCTCCCCTCAAACCGCGCCCGGCCTTGCGCCCTCCGCGCCCGCTGCGTTCCCCGCGGAGCTCGCGCAAGCGCGTTTCGACTAGTGAATGCAGTAATACCCAGTGAAAAATTTTAAATTCCCAATGTTATAATATTGGGCGTCTGCTTACTAAATGGTGTTGGTACTTTGGTCTCTTGCTTATTACGGGCGAGTACGACTATTACCTAATAGTTCAAAAGATAGTATTAATTTACTTAATCCAATTAAAACAGACTAAGTACGTACCTATGTAAATATTTATCTAAGTATGTACATTTTAATATATTATGATACAAGGTTGGTAAATACGTAATTGGCAAACAAGGTATACCATCGTCATGAGTTTGTCTCACTTTATTGCCTGGGAGAATAACAAAAAGCGATAAGCCACCTTTGCACTGAAGATATTATAATTAAGTTTTGTAATGATTTTTCTGGCGTACAATAAACGATATTTACTTACTTACTTTTTTAGACCCATGTATCATTATCATACAACTTTTTTGATACAGTTTTATGAGAAAACAGGTAAAATAAAAGAACTACGCGAATCAATTAAAAATTAAAAACCCGACTGTATAAAAACTTACACCTCTTTTTTGGCACTTCAGAATCCATCAAGCCATTTAGACTATAGAGCATGCCAGCCAAAAAAATAAATATGTATACATCCATACCCTCGAAAAACATAACCCTCCTTCTGGCGCAGTCGGGTAATAAAAATGCAAATACAGAAAAACTTAATAAATATTATGTACATACATGGATACCTATTAACTAGGCTCTACATACGCATTAGTAAGTTGTTCATGTCATTATCTGATGATGGTGACGACATAAAAAAACTATTTCGCTTGATATACCTAATGACGATTCATTATATCAGACGAAAGACGTCCATTTCTAGATAAAGGCCTCCCCCAAATATTTCCACAAGGACCGGTTCTGCGCTGCCCGCATCCAGCTATTTCCCGCAACCCTCGCCAGGTCTTTGGTCTTTGCCTACGGTATGTACTGCGGGGCGCAGTTGCTATTTAGGGACTTTATTGCCCCAACGGCCATCTGTTTCTACGAGCTTTTGCCCTGCCCACTGTCACTCAAGTTTAAAGATTTTGTCAGCTACGTCGGTTACTTTGGTTTTCCTACAAATCTTCTCATTTCCAAATCGACCGCGTAGTAAAGCTCCGAGCATAGCTCGCTCCATGTCCGCGTCTTAGCTCAGAGACTATAAGTACTAGAAAGCTGTAATTTGGCATAGGTGCACATATTAACCACGCCGACAAAATGTTAAAAAAAATCTTTAGGGTACATACCTACCTACCTAAATACCTACCTACATGTAAAGTGGGGGTATATATTTTTTTATTGACGTACCCTATCGTGTGGGGTATCGTTAAATAGATCTTTCAAAACTACTGAGGGTTTACTAAAACAGTTTTTTGATCAAGGATCGGTTTGCGAAATATTAATCTTTAAAGTACTCTTTTTTGTGAGAGTCAAGTGTTTCCCCTCCCGGCCCTTTCCCCTCCCCTATTCCGCCGCCACCGTCAGCTAAACCGCTATTTCAGGACAACTGAAAAAAAATTAAATAGAAGGACATATAATCAACTTTTAAAAAGGAAAACTATCACTGCTAAGTAGGCTTTCTTAGTTTAAGAGAAATAGTCGACCGACTTTAAGTGTGCAGTTGGAATTGTAAAAAGTTCATAGATTTTTCATACAAAATGCTCTATTAACAACTGAAAATATAACTTTGTTTTTAAAAATATTATACATTTATTTTTTGAAAGGACTACGGAACCCTACTTTGCACGAGTCCGACTCGCACTTGGCCGGTTTTGACACAGGCCACCATGGGTAATTCTATCTTCTTGTTTCACAATGATGTAAATTATCTCTTTTAAACTTCTTCTTTCAAAAGTCTGAAAGAAACAGTTTATATTTTAGTGGGGCATTTTTTTTTGGGATTGTAATTGTAATGAAATGAAAGTTTATTTGCATAAAACATGGTTTTAAAGTTGTTACATTATTTAGGTAGTCCTCATATTTCACCAGATTGGCATGCAAATATCAATTTTATTATAATTATAACTTACTAGCTGTTTCCCGCGGCTTCACCCGCGTGGACCACGTTTCTATGACTTTTCGAGGGTGCGCAGTGCGCGAGCCGCAAGCGGCTCGCGAGCGTGGTAAAAAGTAGCCTATGTCTTAATCCGGGTCCTAATCTGTCTACCTACCAAATTTCAGCCAAATCCGTTCAGTAGTTTTTGCGGGAAAGCGTAACAGACAGACAGAGTTACTTTCGCATTTATAATATTAGTAGGGATTAGTAGGGATAAAATTCACAGCTAATACTTATAATACCAACTATACTACAAAATAAAGTCACAGATACAGTTGCATTTGTCATAGTCAACATTAATTGTCAAAATGTCTATATAGGAATTCATTTACCGAATAAAATAATTTTTCTTTAAGATATGTCACAAGTTTGCGTTTAAATGATATACTATTAGGTATTGATTTCATGTCAGTAGGTAGAGCATTATAAATTTTAACACACATTACTATACATTGTCTATTATAATGAGTCAGTTTGGGTATACTGTTTAAAACCAATTTATTTGGGTCTCTTACAGTTCTGTTGTGTACATCTCTCGTATTTTTAAATAAATGTAAGTTATTTTTTACGAAAGTAGCGACCTCTAAAATATACATGCAGGGCAAGGGTAACAGTCCTAATGACTTAAATAATGGCCTGCATGGCTCACAGGATGTTTTGCCACATATAGCTCGTATGCATTTCTTCTGTGCAATGAAAACATTATTAAAGTGAACAGAATTTCCCCATATTAACAAGCCGTACTTCAGAATAGAGGCTACGTAACCATGGTAAGCCGAAAGCGTAGTCTTAACCGTTGAAATATTCCTTAACCTGCTTAAGACATACACATAGCGATTAAGTTTTTCTCTCAGAGTCTCTGTATGTTTTTCCCAGCTACAGCTATCGTCCAACGCAACACCCAGAAATTCTGTATCAGTAACCTCTTGTATATGTGATTCATTGCTATGTATGTTAAGTTTTAATTTGTTATGTCTGTTTGTGCCGAATTGTATATAATTTGTTTTATTTAAATTTACAATCAAGTTATTTTGGTCCATCCAATCAATAATATCCTTAATTGTATTATTTATGTCAGTTTCATAATTATTACATTTAATATTATTCGGTATTATTATAGAAATATCGTCTGCAAATAAAATACTTTTTTGTGGTGTTACCTCAGGAAGGTCATTAACGTATAGCAAAAACAACAATGGACCAAGTACACTTCCTTGAGGCACACCGCATTTATTTACCATAAATTCAGATTTGGTTGATGTAACACAATTTTTTTCATCCAAATGTCTTATTTCCACAGCCTGAATTCTATTGCTCAAATAGGACTCAAACCAATCAAGCGCTAAGCCTCTTATACCTAAATTGCTCAGCTTTTCGATCAGCAGGTCATGTGATACAAAATCAAAGGCACGAGTCATGTCAAAGAATACAGCTACAGTAGGGATTTTGGCATTGATATTCTCCACAACTTCACGCACTAAATGGAACAATGCCAAAGTAGTGGATTTTTTTGCTTGAAATCCAAACTGTTGTTGACTTATAATGTTATTTTTGTTACAAAAATCTACTAATCTTCATGGCTTTTTCAAAAATCTTAGAGAGCACTGGAACTAGTGTGATAGGTCTGTAGTTTTCCATGGATGTTCTAATCCCTTTTTTAAATAAGGGTTTGACAATGGATCTGTAAAAGACAATTTGGTTTAAAAATGCGGTCACTTAAGCGAGAAAATCAAATTTGCGCACATTTAACTGGAAAAGTGTATAAAGAACCATTTTTCAAGCAACTGTTTAAAAAATATAAATAGCAGCTTTTAACAAAAACATCACCCTAAGATTCTTTGCCTCAAAAGATGTCAAAAATAGAGCCAAGTCTTGGCAGTCTTATTGCCCTGTGCGAAGTAACTATTTAGTAATCTGTGCCTGTGCCCTGTAATCTTTTAAGTAATATCAAGGGAAAATTTACAATAAATAACACATCATGCAGCAATTTGCAGCGGTTCCATAGTTATAGGAAATTAGAAACTATCACAGTTTCGCCATGTCCGTCTGTCCATCTGTTTGGCCATTGCTATTTTACAGCACAACTATTGTTTAAAATCTAAAAGGTCAGGTGATCTTGCCGCCAAACATCAGTGTTAACAACATTGATGTGTTTCGGCTTGAAGATAAGATAGCCAGTTCGCCATAGCGTTGGGGAATCTTGGTAAGCTCGCTTCCATCTTCGGCATCATCGTCACTTACCATCAGGTGAAATGATGCCAAGGGCTTACCAATTGTGAATAAAGAAAGGTACTTATTATAAACAATAAAAGTATGAAAATAAAAGGAAACCTGTCACAGCCAAGTAGGATTTCTAAGTTTCGGAGTAATAGTCGACCCAGTCTGGTTGGTGGGTTTTGTAAAAAGTTTATATGCAAGTACTCCATACTAAATGTGCTAAAAACCTTGATTCTGATTCATGAAACCCCACAATGCGCTGCCGATACCGCGCTACACGGATAAGCCATCATCATATCAGCTCATATTGTCCCCACCGATGTTTGGCGGCAAGACTTAGATAAGATGGTGGTAGCTAGCCAGGCGGGCTTAGAAAATGCCCTACCACCAACCAAACCGAGTCTTACAAGTTGACCCCACCGGGAATCGAACCCGCGACCTCCTGGTGTGAAGCGAATTGGCTAACCATTACGCCACGGAGGCGGTTAAAATATCGATCATAAACGTGTAAGGTAACTTATAATTAATTTTTTTTCCTAGAAAAGTGAGGAAATAAGACTGGCAACACAGGTTCACAACCTTTTGCTCTTGGGCCAAGTCGACCCGCCGGATCTCGACCGATATAAACTTGGTTATACATAGTTAGTATGGCTACGTCATTTCATTTCACCTCTCTGTATATCGACCTGGGTAAACCAAGGGTTTGATATTTTTTTTAAGGAAAACAGTACATAAGGAAAATGTTTTTATAACTCTAGATGAATTTGCTAGAGTTTCTATTTTTGCGTTGGTATTATATTATTATACATCAGCATAGGACGTTGGCTAGACTAGACCGAACGTTTAGCGTCACTGGGAGGTGCTGTAGGTGAGGAACGTACATAGGCAGCACGCGAGTCATACCTACAAAAGTTTTTCAAATAAATTGGCACTCGACGACGGCGGGAGTCGACGTAATTCAGGGCGAGGTGGCTTACTCTACACTTAGTGACTTGTGTAGGTATACGATAATCAATATATATTTTCAGGAGGCTTTCGCTGTGTGCGAAAGGGGGAGGCAACGATCGCACTCTCTCCCTCATCGTGTAATTTTGTAGAATGAGGTAAAAAACTCGATGGCACAAAACTTTCAGGACCTAGGTACTTCTGAGACGTGCACGTGTGAAGCTTTTCTATAATCGATAAAGTGACAAAATAAGTAAGCAAAGTTAAAAAAAAAACTTATTTTTAATATAAACAATTATTGGTAACTATTATAATTTGATCTACTCATACATACTCGTATTCACATAACAATAAAATAATAAAAGTAAGATCACAGACCTTTTATTTTATTAGGTAGAGTCAAAACTACTTACTGCCTCGGTCCAGTGGTCAGCGCTCCTGCTTGGTGTGCCGCGGGTCGTGGGTTCGACTCCCATCCAGGGCAAACATTAGTGTGAGGAACAGGTTTGTTTGCTCAGTGTCACGAGTGTTTTAAATAACTATATATCATCACATCAGCTTATATACGTCCCCACCGAAGGGCTCGAGCCTACCCTAAATTAGGGCGATCAGGCCTTAGTCGACCACGCGGGCCCAGTGCGGGTTGGTCGACTTAACACATAACCTTCGAATTTCTTCGCAGGCGTGTGCAGGTTTCCTCACTATGTTTTCCTTTACCGTAAGAGCGTCGTATAAACATACATATGAAATATAAATTCGAAATCATATTGGTACGTTCTTCCATCTTCGGCATCATCGTCACTTACCATTAGGTGAGATGATGCCAAGGGCTTATCAATTGTGTAAAAAAATGTATTAAAAACTGGCCAATTGTAAGTCGTACTTGCTATAAGGAGTCCGAACTGAATAAAAAAACGGCCAAGTGCGACTCGGGGTCACACAAACAGGATTCCGTACCAAAACTTTAACTACCAACAGAACAAGACCTCTCAGTACATACTTTGCTCTAAGTAAACAGCCGGTCTACTTATTCAGGACTTTGATTTCATTTTTCCTGTAAGAACGGAAGGATTTTAGATTTTTTCATAGATTTTCCTGTAATCTATGCATTTATTGATTTCATTTAATTTAATTCAACATATAATTACTATGATTTTTTCAAAATTGTAGGCCCAGTAGCACAGATGAATATAATAGTTACTACGTAATTTTAGGCCCAGTAGCACAGATGAATATAATAGTTACTACGTAATTTTAGGCCCAGTAGCACAGATGAATATAATAGTTACTACCTAATTTTAGGCCCAGTAGCACAGATGAATATAATAGTTACTAGGTAATTTTAGGCCCAGTAGCACAGATGAATATAATAGTTACTACGTAATTTTAGGCCCAGTAGCACAGATGAATATAATAGTTACTACGTAATTTTAGGCCCAGTAGCACAGATAAATAAAATAGTTACTACGTAATTTTAGGCCCAGTAGCACAGATGAATATAATAGTTACTACGTAATTTTAGGCCCAGTAGCACAGATGAATATAATAGTTACTACGTAATTTCGGAGAAAAGGGGGGGGGGGGGGTGGTCAATTTTCGCCTTTTTTTTTATGCACAATTGGTAAACCTTTGACAACATCTCACCTGGTGGTAAGTGACGATGTTACCGAAGATGGAAGCGGGCGGATGGAGTTGGTCACTTCTTCACAAAATGGGTGGAGCTAGTGCCCCAGAAAGTAGCGAAACCTGTGTGGATCCAAATGATATTGCAGAACGCCTCCAGGATCTCACTAAGAATGCACAACATAATAAGACCTTTGCAAAATCAATACGAGCCCAGCGCAAGTCCAACTTAGAACTCCTACAGGACAGTGACCGTTTTGGCTGCCCTTTTACAATCCAGGAACTAAAAACAGCTCTACAGTCCATAAAATGTGGCAAAGCTGCGGGTTTTGACCTGGTGTACCCGGAATTTTTTACCAACCTAGGAAAACGGGGACAAAGATGGCTAGTTGACTTCTTTAATGAAGTATTAGAGACAAGCCAACTTCCAAATATATTTAAGAAGTCTAAGGTCCTAGCAATTCTATAGCCGGGTAAGCCAGCTGATGACCCTGCAAGCTACAGGCCCATCTCACTACTTAGTGTTACATACAAGCTTCTGGAACGTATGCTGTACAATCGCCTTTACCCAGCGGTTAATCCATTGATACCTGCTGAACAAGCTGGTTTTAGGGCAGACCGGAGCTGTGCTGATCAGGTTTTAGCCCTAACAAGCTACATTGAAGCAGGTTTCCAAAAAGGGCTTAAAACTTTCGCAGCGTTTGTGGACCTAAAAGCTGCATACGATTCAGTTTGGGTGGAGGGGTTGCTACATAAAGTGAGTGCGATGATCCCATGCAAAAAGATACTGAAATTACTTAAAAACATCCTGGGACCACGCAACATAAAGGTGATGTTGAATACGAGGGAGAGCAGATTTAAATTATTGAAAAATGGGTTACCCCAAGGATCTGTACTGGCACCCCTCCTGTTTAACATTTATACCTACGATATCCCGGTACTGCGTTCGGAGAGGTTTATGTACGCCGATGATCTGGCCATTGCATTCCAGGGGAAGCATTTTGCCGAGGGACAAGAAGTGCTTTCGAAAGACCTACGCGCCCTGAACGACTACTATATACAGTGGCGTCTTTGTCCTAATCCATCAAAGACAGAAGTTTGCGCCTTCCATCTAACAAACTGTCAAGCTCGGAAAGAACTTGAGGTAACCTTCAGCGAAAAGGTAGTTCGCCATAACTTTTCTCCAAGATACCTAGGAGTTAGCTTGGATAGGTCGCTGACGTTCAGGGAGCATCTGGACAGCCTCGGTCAGAAGATCAAATCGAGGGTCAACCTAATCCGGAGGCTGGCGGGTACGTCCTGGGGAGCTCGCGCAGATGTCCTTCGCACGTCCACTCTAGCCTTGGTCTACTCAGCGGCGGAGTACTGTGCCCCGGTTTGGTACCGTAGCACCCACACGAGCAAAGTAGACGTTCAGCTAAACCAAGCCATGCGTATTATCTCGGATGCGTTAAAACCAACTCCCACACCATGGCTCCCTGTGCTGTCGCATATCGCTCCCCCACAACTTAGGAGGACCTCTACCGCCGCTTCAGAGTGGGCTAAAGCACTTAAAAACCCAGTGCCATATCAAATGCCCATCACCAAGACTCTCGACGAGCTTCCACCATGTCGCCTTTCATCACGAAAACCCATTTGGACGAATCCACAAATAATGTGTTCGTACGACGTCCGCTCTGAATGGAGAAAACAGTGGCATGCTTCGGATTGCTCAGAAACAAACCTAGTACAGGACCCCACAGTTCGTATGCCTGGTTTTAACCAAAACCGTAAAATCTGGACCACACTAAACCGCATAAGAACTGGCCAAGCCAGGTGCAACTACCAACTGCACAAATGGGGCATTAAGAGCTCCCCTAGCTGCGACTGCGGGGCTGCCGAGCAGACGACATGGCACATCGTAGTGGAGTGTCCGAATCGGTGTTTTAGGGGTGGCTGGGAAGATCTGAACAAACTCACCCCGGAGGCCAAAAACTGGATCCAGAATCTTGATATAGATTTGTAGTTTATATTGCAGGAACTAAATGTGGCCATACGATAATAATAATAATGGAAGCGGGCTTACCAGAGCAATGGTAAAAAAATATTTTTGAAAAACTATAAAAATAACCAAGATATAAGCCATTTAAGATTTGTCTCTATCTCTTTGTAGCAAAACGGAATGTAGCATAGAGTTTATATGGACCGTGTGTATTTTTGCGGAAGAGTCATCTTTTGTTAAGAAATGCGATAAAAAAAAATCATGCAATGTACATTATTTACTAAACATCTTTGAGCTAGTACTTACGAATTATGTAGTAGGTTATTAATAAATATAAAAGGTCTCTTTGATGCCAATCGTGAAATTTGTTTTTAAATGTCCAGCCAACACCATGACACCGTAATAATTTCAACCCTATTCACGAACACTACACGTATCAGTTGGTAAAATCAACTGAACTTCGTTTCATTTATCGACGGTGAATAGCACAGACTAAAGCAGGTAAGTACACAGAGGGTCCACTCTTTACGTACTTTGATTCAAAGCCCCAAATGGGGAACGGGCTATCTTATCTTCATATATTTATCTTTAAATTAATAAATGAAAACATATATTTGTTGTGAGAACAAGACCTTTCATTTGATATGTCGCACGATATAATACATTTTGCATTTTTTTATATTTTCAATTTACCCTCCAAAAGTGGTTCCATGTTTTTACGTAACACATCCGTCTTTGGGTCACCCACTTACGTATTTGTACCAAATTTCAACTCAATCGGTCCAGTAGTTTCGGAGCAAATTGGCTGTGATAGACGGACGGACGGACGGATAGTCAGAAAAAAACACCAGTGATCCTATAATGGTTCTGTTTTACCTTTTGAGGTACGAAACCCAAAAAATCATTTTTCTGTCGCTCGACTCGCTTGCGTTGAGGTCTTTTGTTTGTAATAAATAGATCATCATCATCGTCATCAGCCGAAGGACGTCCACTGCTGGACATAGGCCTTCCCCAAGGATTTCCACGACGACCGGTTCTGCGCTGCCCGCATGCAGCGGCTTCCCGCGACCTTCACCAGGTCATCGGTCCACCGAGTGAGAGGCGTGCCTACGCTACGCTTTCCGGTGTGCGGTCGCCACTCGAGAACTTTACTGCCCCAACGCCCATCCGTTCTACTAGCTATGTGCCCCGCCCACTGCCACTTAAGTTTAGAAAATGAATAGATATCATTGTTTTATTTGTGTGGAGAGGTCTGGTGGTACGGAACCCTCGGTGCTTGAGTCCGACTCGCACTTGGCCGGTTTTAGTCTTGATTATGGTACGGCCCAGTTGGGGTTGATCGACTTCACGCACAACCTGCGAGTGTCTTCGCAGCCGTGTACAGGTTTCCCCACGATGTTTTGTTTTTTATGTTTTGTTCCGACTGCCCTAATTCAGGGTAGGCTCGAGCCCCTCGGTTGGGACGTATATGAGCTGATATGATGATACTGGTACGGCACCTATGGTACTCTAAGCACACTACGGTGCGTTTCGTTAGAAAGAGAAATAAATTTATATAAAGTTTAGTGGCGGTAAGCTTCTTTACTTACTTGATATATTAAGTGTATTAAATTCAGTTTTTGTGTATAACTTAAGGCTTACTAATTGTGGATAAAAAAACCGGCCAAGTGCGAGTCAGAACCGCACACATAGGGCTCCGTACCATCATACTAGATGGCGCTAGTTTCTTCATGTTTAAAAAAACCACGTTTTTTTGTATAGAGACTCCCCTTACTTTTCACGTTTTTTTAATTTTAGTATTTGTTGTTATAGCGGCAACAGAAATACATCATCTGTGAAAATTTCAACTGTCTACCTATCACGGTTCATGAAATACAGCCTGGTGACAGAGGGACAGACAGACAGACGGACAGCGAAGTCTTAGTAGGTAATAGGGTCCAGTTTTTACCCTTTGGGTATGGAACCCTAATAACTGATAACAATACAATAGTATATTTAGTTCTCATTCTATCCATCGTTTTTTTCTGGCTAACAGATTTATTTTATGGTTTCGTTTTGTTCTGTTTACAATATACTAACGGTACGGTATTACGGTATCATATCTTACGGTATTATATCTTACCTTTATTATGTCTATAGCCACACCCCGGACACTGTATACAAATGATCGTGAAATGACATCTCTAAAAACAAATGACGGAGCAAACTAAATCACTGTGAAATCCCATACGTTCGACAGTAATGGGTATACAACAGAGAGTCGGTAGCGTAAGGGCTAAGGCCGCTATCTCTTGTCAAGGAGGTCATGGTTCGAATCCTGCCACATACCAATGTGTTTTGGAATTTAGATTTTATATGTATGTTTATCCAAAGCTGTTACGATGAAGGAAGACATCGTGAGGAAACCTGCACACGCATGCGAAGAAACTCGAAGGTTGTGGGTGAATTCAACCAACCCGCACTTAGCACGCGTGGTCGACTCAGGCCCGATCGCGGTGGGGACGTACAATGAGCTGATATGATGAAAAGAGCTTATTATAGGAATAATTAGCATTAAGTTAAAGAAAGTTACGGTTATTCTGCAACCAGTACCGTTGTCCCCAAAAATATTAGATATTATTACTACTTATTATCATGGTCATCATATCAGCTTATATACGTCCCCACCAAGGGCAGGTTTCCTCACGATGTTTTCCTTCACCGTAAGAGCGTAGGATTCGGTTAAACGTACATATGAAATCTAAATTCGAAATCACACTGGTACGTGGCAGGATTCGAACCACGACTACTTATTATAGCTTAATAGTATTCTTTGACCATAGGTTTCATAGTCAACTAAGCTTTACCGTGTTGTACAGTCGAGCGCACTTCAGTGGTAATGCTAAAACTACTTGTTAAAGCTGAACTACTAACAATATAAAGAAAACTCCTTACACATTGTGATCAGCTCAAGGTCAAAGTGTTGCGCTGACGTGCTGCCGACTGTACCTCCTACTCGTATGAAGTATGTTTGTATTTTATGGATATCCTGTAGCCAGTGTGTTCCTTGCCATACATATAGTTGAAGTACAAGCATTTTGTGCCTGGTGAGTAGTATTATTAATTATCATTACAGCTCACATACCTAAGTCCCCACCGAGGGGCTCGAGCCTACCCTGAATTAGGCCGATCGGACCTTAGTCGACCAAGCTTCTTTTCAGGCGTGTGCAGGTTTCCTCACGATGTTTGCCTTCACCGTAAGAGCGTCAGATAAACGTATACATATTCATCATCATCATCATCATATCAGCCGAAGGAAGTCCACTGCTGGACATAGGCCTCCCCCAAGGATCTCCACGACGACCGGTTCTGCGCTGCCCGCATCCAGCGGCTTCCCGCGACCTTCACCAGGTCATCGGTCCACCGAGTGGGAGGCCTGCCTACACTACGCTTTCCGGTGCGTGGTCGCCACTCGAGAACTTTACTGCCCCAACGGCCATCTGTTCTACGAGCAATGTGCCCCGCCCACTGCCACTTAAGTTTAGCAATTCTGAGAGCTATGTCGGTTACTTTGGTTCTCTTACGGATCTCCTCGTTTCTGATTCGATCACGCAGAGAAACTCCGAGCATAGCACGCTCCATTGCCCTTTGGGTGACCTTGAGCCTTCTTATGAGGCCCATAGTAAGCGACCATGTCTCAGTTCCGTACGTCATGTGTGTTGCCAGTGATGACGTACGGAACTGAGACATGGTCGCTTACTATGGGCCTCATACATATTATGATATTGAAAATCGGAAACACATTGGTAGGTGGCAGTATTCGAACCACGACCTTCCGGGACAGGAGGTAGCGGCCCTAGCCGTTCCGCCACCGACGCATTAATTAATTAATCTTTAACGTAGAAACTTAATGAAAAACAAAGAAATTAACCATATTCATATAAAGACGTCCCTCGGCTGATATAAATTCAGATAATCCGTTATAATATTTTTATGGATGTTTACGCCTAAATGGCTGAACAGATTTGGATTAAATATCGAAGGTATATTGATCAAAGGCTAACTGTTATTCCACGCTTGCGAGCCCCTTGCACCTTCGATTTCAATCATAAAAACGATATCCACAAGGGCAAGCCGCGGGAAAATGCTAGTAAAACATCTTTATCATATCAGCTCATATAGTTACGTCCCTACCAAGGGGCTCGAGCCTACCCTGAATTAGGGCGATCAGGCCTTAGTCGACCACGCGGGCCAGTGTGGGTTGGTCGACTTCACACACAACCTGCGAGTTTCTTCGCAGGCGTGTGCAGGTTTCCTCACCATGTTTTTCCTTCACCGTTAAAGCAATCGGTAAGTATATGTACGTAAGTTTTTGAAAAACTCACTGGTACATTGGCCGTCCAGGTTTGAACCCGGTACCTCTCGATAGAAGGACGGAGTCGTTACCGGTTGAGCCACCGACGCTTTTAGTAAACCATATATTGCAGTAACTATGTGACGGTTGAACCGAACGGTATTTTTTTTCTAATCTGTAGTTGAACCGAAGATGCGAGTCGTTAACAAACCATAAACGTCCCCCACTGCTGGCGCACGGGTCTCTTCCCACACACTGGAAGGTTAGGCCACTAAACACACTTGATGTAGACCAGGAGCGAACCCCGCTGTCAGAATTGTTTCAAGCCACCCATCTCGCTTCGCAATATCTTCACGTCCCAAATACCGCAGTGTCTCAAGACTAAGGTTTTTGACCAGTGTGTGTTGAACTGAGACATGGTCGCTTACTATGGGCCGCATAAGATGGCTCAAGGTCACCCAAAGGGCAATGGAGCGTGCTCGAAGTTTCTACACAAAAAAAAGGGTGTATACGTGCTATTAATAATGCGTGGTTTATGGAAAGTTGTAAACACCTATTTAAAAAACTAATTATTTTACCTTTGCCGTGCATGTATATAAGAAAGGTTTGTCTGTTTACAAAATCTGACCTTGAGTATTTTCAATATCTTAGAGACGTTAGATTTCGTGTACCAAGGGCTCAATATACACATTGGTTACAGCAACCTCCCTGCAAAACTAAAATATATAAACAAAATATTCATAATATATGTATTGAAATATTTATTAAGCTTCCAGATGACATAAAACAATTAAAAGGAATTAGACTTCTATAGTATTAGTGAATATATGAACTTTAATACTAAAACTAATTTACCTTGATAATGTTATTAGCGTAGGTATAATATTTTAACCTGTTAAAATTTGCATGCCATCTTTATGACGGCCGAATACATTTACCATTCTAACATTAAGACCTTCACATGTATGTATTCTGGCAAATAAACATTTCTTTCTTTCTTTCTTTCTTTCTCTGCGTGATCGAATCAGAAACGAGGAGATCCGCAGGAGAACCAAAGTAACCGACATAGCCCACAGAATCGCTAAACTGAAGTGGCAGTGGGCAGGGCACATAGCTCGTAGAACGGATGATTAATGGGGCAGTTAAGTTCTCAAGTGGCGACCGCGCATCGGAAAACGAAGCGTAGGCAGCCCTCCCACGTGGTGGACCGACGACCTGGTGAAGATCGCGGTAGGCCGATGGATGCGGACAGCGCAGGACCGGTCGTCGTGGAAATCCTTGTGGGAGGCCTTTGTCCAGCAGTGGACAATTTTCAGCTGATATGATGATGATCTCGCTTCAGACACGGGCTTAACGACTGCCATCTTGTGATAACAATTGGCACCAATGGCTTAATGTGCCGTGCGACACACGGAAACGTTCGAGAAAAAGGACACTAACAAACCTATCCAGGAAATGACCGTGCTTCGGGTCAATTAACTGCGTGATCAACTCAATCACGCAAGTCGCACGGAGCTGCGACCGCTTCAAGACACGAGCAAAATGAATAAATTATTGGTTAGAGTACCTATACTGCTGCTAGGTGGAGGGGGAGGTGGAGACTAGGAAGGAGGTGGAGGGAGAAATGGGAGGCAGACAGGGGTAGATTAAATTTCGTACCGCCCGACACAGTCTAGAGATGTGTAAAGTAGGTACACTACTAGCATGTAGGTATCTGGGATCTAAAGGTATCTTAACATCAGTCCTGATGATATCCCTATCAATTAAAGACTAATTGAAATGACAAAATCCTTACTAATATTATAAATGTGAAAATGTGTTTGTTACCTTTTTACGCTTCAACTTCACATCTTGATTAAATTTGGCATGCAGGTAGCCTGTGTCACGGGGAAGGACATAGGCTAATTTTTATCCAGTAAAAATAGCATAGTCCGATGCAGCTCCTGAAGGAACTGAAAAAATACTCTTTATTTTTTTGTTTAATTTCTTTAACATCGCAACGGAACATTCCCCTCTCGTATATCTACCAGATACGCTAAACTACCAGGTTTATGATATAGCGTCCTCACTCACCGACAGCTAGGTCATAAAGTGAGGACCGCTATTCCTGCCAAAACCATAAGGTGAAGACAAGGACCAGTTACGGTAGGTCTTATCGCAACGGAACAATGGATTGTAGTATTTTTTGCACACAGATGGTTGAGGGGAGGGGAAATGACATAATTTACTAATTAGCATATCTTGACATACTTCCCGAGAGATCTGGAGAAAACTCATTACCACGCTCGCGCACGTTCGACGTCGCAGTGGAGCAGCGGCTTGAAATGATTTTTTTATAGAATTGGTTGAGGGGGTGGGAAGTGACATAGACTGCTAATAAGAATGACCCTATCTGGGATATGGATCTGGAGAAAACTCATGTCCACGCTCGCGAGCCGAAACGCGGGCAAAAGCTATTATACACAATAAAAAATAATAATATAAGAACAGATCATATTTTATTTAACAGGCAATAATCTATGACTATTCATCTGAAATTCAAAGCGTACCTACAGAGCAGAGAAGCACAGAGGTTAAAAATAATAAAATCGAACGTCTTTGTAGACAATTATTAAACAAACTTTCAAGATATTTTTTAAATGTAGTCCTTGCTTTTTCTCCGAGCACTGGGTTGTCTGGTAGAAATCGCTGTCAGCCATAAGACCGCCTAAATTGTACGTCTCTTAGTTTTTAATTTAAATTTTGCATATGTATTTATTTTCATGTATAATAAAGAGTTATCTGAGTTTGAATTTGAATTAAAAACGAAGAATTATTAGTTATTTGAACGAAACCTCTAGGAATTATGGACATCAATGAAAGACATGGATTTATATAAAATTAAGCAAAGATTATTTATTTAAAAATATATTAAAGGTGTGTGTGCATTGGTGCACAGTCAAACAAGGCAGGAGCCGAGTAAGAACTAACTTACATCGGAGTCAGAGTCAGACTCACAAAGGATTATTATTATATGAAGTCTCCAGGAGATTATTTATTTAAGTTTGAGAGTCTCCAGGAGATTCGAGTTTCCATACAAACGTAGTTCCGTCGGTACTTTGGTTATTAGTTAATATCTACTTATTTTTATGCACTCGTGTTTGTTTTAATTGTTTTTATTATATATATTTATTTATGTTCTTTTACGTTCAGCTTATATTAAGTATTTGTTGTATTATTATTAAGTATTGGTTTTGTAGGAATATAAAAAAATGAATTATTATTACATCAGCTCATATACGTCCCCACCAAGGGGCTCGAGCCTACCCTGAATCAGGGCGATTAGGCCTTAGTCGACCACTCGGGCCCAGTGCGGGTTGGTCGACTTCACACACCACCTTCGAGTTTCTTCGCAGGCGTGTGCAGGTTTCCTCACGATGTTTTCCTTCACCGTTAAAGCAATCGGTAATTATATGTACGTAAGTTTTTGAAAAACTCATTGGTACATTGGCCGTCCAGATTTGAACCCGGTACCTCTGGTTAGATGGACCGAGTCGTTACCGGTTGAGCCACCGACGCTTTTTTAGCCACCGACGCTTTTTTATTTTTGAAAAATGAATACGTTCTCTTTATAACTACAGTTAGTCTTTCTCTTTCACGCAATTCGTTTATATTAAGTGCCGCCAGGAGGCTCGAGTTTCCATACAAATGTAGTTCCTATTTGATACAAAAACTACATGCCGAATTGAATCCAAACTTTGTAACTATATTGAGTAGACACATATCGATGTTTGTAATTAGTTTTCATCGTAGTAAATTTTAACATAACTAAACAAAGGCTTAAATTAGTTTTTACTGCAAGTTTGAAACTGCTCTTATTTTTTTCCGTTTTATAATAGTACATCAAAAACTAATTGCAAACATCGATATATGTCTCCTCAATATAGTTACAAAGTTTGGATTCAATTCGGCATGTAGTTTTTGTATCAAATAGGAACTACATTTGTATGGAAACTCGAGCCTCCTGGCGGCACTTAATATAAACGAATTGCGTGAAAGAGAAAGACTAACTGTAGTTATAAAGAGAACGTATTCATTTTTCAAAAATAAAAAAGCGTCGGTGGCTAAAAAAGCGTCGGTGGCTCAACCGGTAACGACTCGGTCCTCGGCAGCAGGGCGACCCGCTTGGTCCATTGCTATTCAGCTTGGCTATTAACAACCTGATAGCCTCATTGGAAGCGCCACTAAATGTGTGGTACCTCGATGATGGCACCATTGGCGGTGCCCCTGACATAGTGGCCAAAGATCTGGATGTTCTGGTTCCCGGGCTGAGGGAAATGGGCCTGGTCGTGAATGGCGCTAAGTGCGAGCTGTATCCGTGTGGAGACGCTGCTAGGGGGTGCATTGCGGATTTCCAGAAAATCCTCCCAGATTTAAAGATCTTGGACCGGCACTCATTCGCCCTACTGGGGGCACCAGTCTTCCAAGATGCAGTCCCAGCATCGCTGCAAAACAAACGGGAGATGCTTTTTCAGGCTCGTCAACATCTGCGGGAGCTGCCCGCCCACGTTGCCCTTACCTCTTTCGAAGCTGCCTGTCGGTACCAAAGTTGATGTACATATTGAGGACCTCTCCAACGTGGCTTTTTCCACAAGAGATATCTTAGCTTGACAAAGATATCAAAGACACGTTGGAGCTCATCCTCAACGTTCACCTCGACGAGGCACAGTGGGTGCAGGCGTCGCTGCCTGTTCGCCACGGGGGATCGGGTGTTAGGCGCTTGCGGGACAGCAACGTAGGGCTCCACCAGCTGGCTGATTATTGGACTGAGATTACCAGACTAAGCTAATGTGGCACTCTAGCTATAAAATGTACACTCCGAAAAAGGACATCTGTCCTGGCCCGCGGCCACGAATAGAATGCCACTAAAATGTTTCAGAAAAGCTTTCGAACGACCTACTAGTTTGAATTTAGTAACTATTTAAACTTACCTTTTAATACGACCCGCGGATAGCAAGATTGCAAAGGAGTTGCAAGTGCGTGAACGCAGAGCTATACGGACTCTACAGTACTTTGGTTATAATAATTATAATATCATCTCTCTTCTTCTTTTAAATTTTTATATTAGGTAGATATCTATTTACTTATTTTTCTGCCTTTTGTTTGTCGTTACCCACAGAAGTTGGAATTATATAGGCACTGTTACCCATTTGCGGGCTACGTTATTTATAAGAATTTGTGCTAGGTAGGTACATAAATATATTCTTACATTTTTATTTGTGTACCTTCAGACTAAAATCAGTTTGCGCATTTCAGAACGAGAAAATATTCGATGTTATATCTGCTTACTTAACTAATAGGTACGTTGCTCGGTGATACCCTAATAACAGCGTTGACATACTGTACCTTACTAACTGTGTTTATACTTTCCTCTAGGACTGGTTGCCTCAAGCTCGCCTGTATTCATTACTGTTAGGGTTGCAATTGCCTTTCTATCTACATATGTGTTTTAATATACAACTCCACCATTCCTTCATAGGTATACAAGTTGGTTGTTATGCATGCGGCACTTCAGCTAAAGTGGTGTTAAATACTCGCTGTCCGCGGGGCAATAAAATGTAGGAGCAGGATGCCACGAATAGTGCGACTTGTCGCACTTACGGGCCTTATAGAAAAAAAATATTGATGCTCCACGCTCGTATCGATGTGCCAAAGCAGGTAACGAGGCGATCCTTACGGCCATTGTATGCACCAGCGCACGCCCTCCTGCTTTCATTCGTGAATCGATAAACGGCGCAGTGCAAGCGCCTTACTCAATGGATTATGGCTCCGCGGGCATCGAATCTTTAACACCGCTTTAGTTATTATTTTCATTGTGAAACTTGTGTGCACAAACTTTTAACTATGGTATACCCGTAGCCGGTGCTTTTCATATTCAAATCCATCATGTGATGACATAAAACTTCAACAGTGCCTTTCTCGTTTATCATAATCAGGCCCATTTTGTTTTTCATTTCACCATACAGTTCTGACAGTATCTAGGCAGAGTATTGAGTCGAACGTGTTACCTAGTACCAGGGACGTGACTGTCGTGTACGTAAGTTATTTTAAGCCACATGAAACGAATGGCTGTTTTTCCACTAGCCGGCACGACACCCCGCCGGTGCCGGGGCTTCGATTTCCAATATGCGTTTTTCCGGTCCGCCGGCAAAATGTATGAAAATATACGGAGCGTCTTTCCACTGACCGGCAACGGCGACGACGGCACCGGTTAGCGGCTCTATAAAAAAACGAAGTCCCGGTCCCGGCGGCATGCCGTGCCGGTGTCAAGATTCAAGATATTTATTCAAAATAGGTGCAAAGTACACTCTTTCTGATAGTCATTGAATATTTTTTTACAAAGTAGGTACTGAGAGGTCTTGTTCTGTTAGTTGGTATTAGGTAGTTAAAGTTTTGGGGCGAAACCCTGTTTGTCTGACCCCGAGGCGCACTTGGCCGGTTATTTTTTTTCAAATTACCCCTATATTGATTTTTTATGGTTGCTACCGTTCCGTTCCGTTCCGGTGGCGCACTGAACAGAAGTTCTTCTGCAAGGGCATTGATAACAGCGTATAAATGAGAACAGTCGAGGCTAAAGCACCCGTTGTTGTAAGCGTGTCCCCCGTAGCTGCACCTGGCATGCGACGGTACTCCTGAGTAAATGCGGTCTGCTACCTCAGATTCCCGCTGTCGCCTACCAGCCACATCCGACGGTAGCTACGTTAGCAACGTCTGTGGTGTATCAGCAAACGATGTCTGCATTATGCGAAGGAAATAAACCCGAGACACCAGTGGCCACGTAGATGCAATCAGGAGTGTAGGGTGGTCGCAGTTAGGATGGGAGTGACTGGATCCAGAGCCGACAAGTATAATAGCAACGAATCAGCATACATATTAGGAAGATATATATTGTACTTTTTGTGTCATAGATACAGGGGAGGAATAGTACTGCTTATCAATGCGTCTTCGTGCATGCCGTACTTCTTTTTTTCTCTCCTTTATTGTCTTCTAGTATTTATTATTGTTGCGTTGAGCTAATATTCTCAGAGTCGTCGCCGCGTGTCATCGCTTCACCGTTTTTTACAGATGATGCTGTAAATTCAAACTGATGATGTCTTCGTGGTCTTTTTGTGATTATTCGTAGCCTGCATTTCTTCCGAGGGTGTAGTCATTGGGTTGTCAATAATGTTCCTATCAAAAAAAGGACGCTGGGCTGTTCTTCCGTTGTCAATCGTTGTACTGATTCAAGCCGTGCGTCCAATGATAATGTTCCCATCGAAAAAAAGGACACTCTGCTGTTCTACTGTTGTCAATCGTTGTACTGGTTGCAAGCCGTGCGTGCGATGATAATGTTCCTATCGAAAAAAGGACGCTTGGCTGTTTTCCGTTTGTCAATCGTTGTATATTGGTTACAAGCCTTGCGATGAGGTATTTCCCCTAAAGTGGTCACCGGTCGGTCATTTAGTGGTGCTTTTTTTGGCCGGCGATGTTAGGTACGTGACTGGTTCCTTGTTCCATTGTTAACATCGTCCCTTTGTTCTAGGGTTAGTAACTACTGAATTGAGGATATTTTTATTGATTGTGGCTTCCCAAATCCAAAAAAACGTTGCATTGGAATCACTTTTTGTAAGATTTTAGGTTAGGTTAGGTTTCCCAACCTAACCTAAAATCTTACAAAAAAGCACCACTAAATGACTGAAAGCACCACTAATGAATCTGAGGTAGCAGACCGCATTTACTCAGGAGTACCGTCGTATGCCAGGTGCAGCTACGGGGGACACGCTTACAACAACGGGTGCTTTAGCCTCGACTGTTCTCATTTATACGCTGATATCAATGCCCTTGCAGAAGAACTTCTGTTCAGTGCGCCACCGGAACGGAACGGAACGGTAGCAACCATAAAAAAATCAATATAGGGGTAATTTAAAAAAAAATAACCGGCCAAGTGCGCCTCGGGGTCAGACAAACAGGGTTTCGCTCCAAAACTTCAACTTCCTAATACCAACTAACAGAACAAGACCTCTCAGTACATACTTTGTAAAAAAAAGTTTTGCAAACTATATATCGTGTGGCATTTTAAATAAAAGAGCTTAATGTGAGAATCTCAAATATTGAGATAAATAGATTTAAGAAAATAGGTGAAAGTTGACTATTTCCCCTTATCTTCGAAACTACTGAGCCCAGAATTTTGAAAAAATCACTGTATATGAGGTTAAATGCATAGATTACAGAAAAACCTAAAAGAAAATCTAAAGTCCTTCCCACAGGAAAAAGTCCAAAGTCCAGATCTGGATTTTTTTAGTGCAAAAACAAAGTTCGGGAGCCGGGTCGTTCCTTTCCCTCTAAAATATGAGCGATGGCTGACTCTCGCGTTATACTCGTGACCGGGTGCTGTCAGTGTGACCTGGCCTACACTTGTCAAAGGTATTAATGACATTCAATGATTTTTATGTATAACTTTTCGTGTCATTGTTTTCATGTTCTAATGACATAATCTGGTTTATATCAAGGATTGAATTTTGACGTTATTAACTAATTATTGTTAATTTCTTGAGTCTTCACAAATGACATTGTTATTATTATTTTTTGACTATCAGAAAGAGTGTAATTTGCACCTATCTTTATATATATAAATCTTCTGTCCGTGTGTTAGTCATTGAACTCCTCCTAAACGGCTGGACCGATTTCGCTAATTCTTTTTTTGTCGAGTTCGTTATTGTCAGGAGAAGGTTCTTATGTAGGGTAGGGTAGTGTAGTGTAGGGTAGGGTAGTGTAGGGTAGGGTAGGGTAGTGTAGAGTAGGGTAGGGTAGTGTAGGGTAGGGTAGGGTAGTGTAGGGTAGGGTAGTGTAGTGTAGGGTAGTGTAGGGTAGTGTAGGGTAGTGTAGGGTACTGTAGGGTAGCGTAGTGTAGGGTAGAGTAGTGTAGGGTAGGGTAGTGTAGGGTAGGGTAGTGTAGTGTAGGGTAGGGTAGTGTAGTGTAGTGTAGGTTACGGTAGGGTAAGGCAGTGTAATGTAATGTAAGGCGGTACGTAGTTCGCCGGGACAGCTAGTCTATAATATAAAAATGAATCGCAAAATGTGTTGGTAAGCGCATAACTCGAGAACGGCTGGACCGATTTGGCTAATTCTTTTTTTGTCGAGTTCGTTATTGTCAGGAGAAGGTTCTTATGTAGGGTAGGGTAGGGCAGGGTAGTGTAGTGTAGTGTAGTGTAGGGTAGGGTAGGGTAGCGTAGGGTAGTGTAGGGTAGGGAAGGGTAGTGTAGTGTAGGGTAGTGTAGTGAATGTAGGGTAGGGTAGTGTAGTGTAGTGTAGGGTAGTGTAGGGTAGGGTAGGGTAGTGTAGGGTAGGCTAGTGTAGGGTAGTGTAGGGTAGTGTAGTGTAGGGTAGTGTAGAGTAGTGTAGGGTAGGGTAGTGTAGTGTAGGGTAGAGTAGTGTAGGGTAGGGTAGTGTAGGGTAGGGTAGGGTAGTGTAATGTAAGGCGGTACGTAGTTCTAGTTAGCTAGTTTTGAATAAATATATTGAATTGAATTAAAATCTGATCCATCCATACGCATTCGGCATAAGAACGGTACAAAGTCCAAAGTGTGTAGCTTGATGTGCTGGCCTGTGTACCTACCACCTAGCCAGCTTCTTCCACAGATAAGAAAAAAATCACTGGCGCTCCGAATTCTTTTTTTCTGAGGCAGCTTTTTTTTAGTTCATGCCCAACATTATTTTATGAAATTGCTTTGTCATTTCGCTAAGACGGAACTTTGACACGTTTTCGAGCTTCCGTTAAGTTAACGGTGCTTTGTCAAGAATGAGCGATAGCTCTGATGCTTCTGCTTGTAAACATTTTTTTGTTGTAACTTAGAATTTTTAGCCGGCTTCCAAAAAATGGACAAGGCTATTTTAGGGCTCCGTAGCCAATATGGCAAAAAACAGAACCTTTATAATGTATGTAGGTCTGTCCGTCCGTATGTTACAGTCAATTCTCTCTGCCACCTATACCTGCAAAAATGAAACTTAGTACAAAGATGTAATTTTTTTTATTTACAATTGGTAAGCCCTTGGCATTATTCACCTGATGGTAAGTGACGATGATGCCGAAGATGGAAGCGCGCTTACGAAAATTCCTCAACGCAATGGGGATCTGGCTATCTTATCTTCAAGCCGGAACACATCAATGCTGGTAACAATTATGACCCAAAATGGGAAATAGAGTCAAAATGTCAGCACGCATTAATTTGTAATTCCAAGAAAAATGGAATAAAGTACCTCCTATATAAATCCAGGTAGTTTATTACTTTTTCTCAAAAATGGCTCTAACGATTTTAATGAAACTTTGTGAATAACTAGAATTTATAAAGTCTACTGCACTGGGTACTTAATTATTCAAGGAAAATCGGAGTAAAGTACCTCCCATGCAAACCGAAATTATTTGTAAATTATATATTTCACGAAGTCTGATATACCTTACTGTATTCTTTGCTACCAAGTAAGTATAATGTTTATAGTTGATTTGTGTATGCTCGACTACGACAGATGTTTAGGGCTTTGCGGCAAAGTAATGCACAGTGTGGCTGTACAATTCATTTCGCTATCGTATCAAGCGGGATGTCAAATGTAAGAAGATTCTTAAGAATTATTAGTTCAATAATGTAAACATTTATTATAACAGCTCATATACGTCCCCACCGAGGGGCTCGAGCCTACCCTGAATCAGGGCGATTAGGCCTTAGTCGACCACGCGGGCCCAGTGCGGGTTGGTCGACTTCACACACAACCTTCGAGTTTCTTCGCAGGCGTGTGCAGGTTTCCTCACGATGTTTTCCTTCACCGTTAAAGCAATCGGTAAGTATATGTACGTAAGTTTTTTGAAAAACTCATTGGTACATTGGCCGTCCGGATTTGAACCCGGTACCTCTGGTTAGATGGACCGAATCGTTACCGGTTGAGCCACCGACGCTTATAAAAACACATAATTATCATTGGGGTTATATCTACAGTAGCGAGCGATATTCGGTTGGCGGGAGCTCTGTTAGCAGAGAACTCATTGAGACAAATAAATCCCACTAAAACATTTAATGAAAAATTGGTTGCCAAGACTCACAAGCTCAAAATCCTTTCACTGTTAAAAAGTTAAGAAATCTCTAGTAGAGCCAAGCCCCTAGCCGAGCTCTGTTTTGTGCTGCGCATCATAGTCTGGAGACCATCGCTAGCGCCGACTTCTGGCCGAAAGACGTCGTGTTTCGGCGGTTCCGAGGCACCATGCCAATCCACTTGTTCATGTTCCACCTTTTCGCACGAATCGTTACGCTTCTTCATTTATTATGCGACATCGCAGGAGTGGAACTCCTTGCCTGCGTCAGTGTTTCCCGATTCCTATAATTTGGAGATCATCAAGGCAAGAGTGAATAGGCATTATTTGAGTTTGCGTGTACCATCCTCGACTGCATCATCACTTACTCGTAAGTACCATCAGGTGAGTTGCAGTCAAACGCGCTAAAAGTTTCAATAAAAAAATTCACGCGTCACCAAATACTACGAAAATAGGTTAAGGTAGACACTAACATACCTATAATGTATTATATTAATAGTATCTATGTTATGTTATTTTTATAGGTTTTTATAAATCTATGGGTCTGTACCCAGTAATAAGTTACCTGAGAAGAAATGAATAATAATAATAGCCCTCGGGGCCTGTCCCAAGTCCAAAGTATATAGCTCTAAGTGCTCTTGATTGTACTATATTTATAACTAGCTTTTGCCCGCGGCTTTGCCCGCGTGGACATCGTTTTTATGACTGTCTTCGAGGGTGAGTGGTGCGCGAGCGTGGACATGAGTTTTCTCCAGATCCCTCAGGAACTATACCGGGGGTTTTAACGACGCTGAGCGTGGAAAGGAGTTTTCCCCAGATCCCTCGGGAACTATGTGGGGATATGCTAATTAGTTAATTATGTCATATCCCACCCTCTCTACCATATCTGTGCAAAAAATCACAGCAAGCCGTTGCGATGTTAGAGAAATGAACCAAAAAAGAGTATTTTTTTCAGTTCCCTCAGGAACTAATGCTATTTTCACAGGATAAAAAGTAGCCTATGTCCTTCCCAGTAACACAGGCTACCTGTACGCCAAATTTTTATCAAGATTGGTGAAGGTGTTGAAGCGTGAAAAGGTAACAAAGAAACAAACACATTTTCACATTTATAATATTACTAGCGACCCGCCCCGACTTCGCACGGGTGCAATACTGATACTAAATACACTACAGAAAAACTGAGAACGTTGTATATAAACATAGCGGCCCGCTCCGGCTTCGCACGGATATAAAATATATAGCCTATGTGATTAAAATCGATTCAGTAGTTTTGATTTATTCATTACTGCCCGTGGCCCGCACGCGTTAAATTTGGAGTAAAACAATCCCCCTTTCCCTATACCATGAAGATTTCTTGAAGAATGCTGTCAATGTTGTATCCCGCGGGTTATTAACAACTTCTTGTATATTGTTCTCTGTGAAATATACTCTTTGTCCATTTTCTAAATGAACTGCAAGGTGGACAATTGTGGGAGCCCGGTCGTGCACTTCGAATGATAAAATCCTCCTTACAGCTTCAGAGCTGTAGATGTAACGTCCAGACTGATATTTTTCCACTTCATTTGGTGATTGTATGCTGAAAGTGGCTTGATCACTGCCTTTATTAATGTACTTAGTAACATATTGAATTGACTTTATTGAATTGCACAACTCTACGTTGATGTTGGCATCGAAAAATTTTCAAAAGGAGCGGATTATAGGGAACGATCCATCGGTTATCAATATCATGGTTTCGGACGGTAGCATTTTGCCCACCCTGTTCTGGCGATCGTCGACGATATTTGCGATATCCGTCATCGCTAGTACTTGTTTGAGTTTGGAACGACTTCGGAAATTTTTTGCTGCATTTAGAATCTCGCATCGTTCTCGATATAGGCACGCTCTTGCCGCACCGGGCGGCCGGCCGGTACCGCCGCAAACGCTACGTCCCGCAATTTTTAAATTTGTAATATCTTCGAAAATATTCACTTAAATCATACGGTGTAACGGGCCATATAGATCTATATTAAATGAACAATGTATTCAAGGTATTTAATTGGTTAAGGATTAATGCTGTATTGGTCAAAATCGCTTCGAAAATTAGCCATTATTTGTCGTAAAAAGTAAATGACAAAAAAAAGATATTGTGGGTTATCCATAAGAGATAGACATATACCATCACGGACTTTTCTGTAGACCTTTTCAATGTGTACAATACTTAGTACATTATTTTGATAAAACTCGTAGGGTTCAGCCTGCGTTTGCAATGTAAGCGGAAAAAATGTAATTATTTACATCACATTAGAAACCTCAAAAATAACAGTACTTCTCCACTATTTAATGGATGTTATTATACATATAAACCTTCCTCTTGAATCACTCTATCTATTAAAAAAAACCGCATCAAAATCCGTTGCGTAGTTTCAAAGATTTAAGCATACAAAGGGACATAGGGACAGAGAAAGCGACTTTGTTTTTTACTATGTAGTGATGATAATAAATAAAAAATAACTACCTGTAAGCACTGTTTCTACAAACTCTTGGCTTGGCCGTTTAATGTTTGTAGAACTATTACGTGACATAACATTTAAGTCCATTAGGAATAGTTTGTGTGATAGTCATAAACGGCCAAGCCATATAAGTATATCTATGTATGTCCGTACACTTATTTTGTGGGGAAACTATTGAACCGATTTTGATGAAATTTTTCACACATGTTTATTATTTACTAGGCGTATACCTACCGTTTTTAGATTTTGTCTTTTCGAAATATTATTATACCGGTCGTTGTGGATATCCTTGAGGAAGGCCTTTATTCAGCAATGGAGGACTTTTGGCTGACATGATGGTGATGCAGAATCATCATCATAACAGCTCATATACGTCCCCACCCTGAATTAGGGTGATCGGGTCTTAATCGACCACGCGGGCCCAATGCGGGTTGGTCGACTTCACCACACAACCTGCAAGTTTCTACGCAGGCGTGTGCAGGTTTCCTCACGATGTTTTCCTTCACCGTAAGAGCGTCGGATAAACGTACATATGAAATCTAAATTCGAAATCACATTGGTTCGTGGCAGGATTCGAACCACGACTTCCCGGACAAGAGGCGGCGGCCCTAGCCGTTACGCCACCGACGCTCTTGATTCGATGCAGAATACCTCGATACAAAAAGTATTTTTTTCTGTAAAATGGCTTTAAGAATGTTTTTCAAACTGTTGCCATAAGTTACACTTAAACAGCTTTCAGCAGTATCACCTCGTCATTTACATTATGAACCCTTGTCACCCATCAACACTTGCAAGGACGCCTAACCCAGGCCTTAATTTCAGGGTACAAACATTCAAGTCATTAAAGTCTATCGATGTCCTTGGCTTGCTTCATATACAACGTTTGTTTGTGAAGAGCTATGTTTGTATACAGGGTGTAACAAAATTAATGTAGCGTTAACTGAGGCTTCTACTCATCATACCTACTAAAGAATTTTTGTTCTACAACTTTACTGAAATCGCAAAAAAAATATTTGACTCTTCATTCAGCTGATCGACCAATTTTGTACATTTTTGTATGGAGTGTACAATTTCCTTTTTTGAAAATTGAACATTAGTTCCTTGGGGAAATAACAACTGTGATGAGGAGAAGCCCCAGTTAACGGGTACTACACCAATTTTGTTACACCTGTATATATAGTTAGATATATACTAGCTGTCCCGGCGAACTACGTACCGCCTTACATTACATTACACTGCCCTACCCTACCCTACACTACACTACACTACACTACACTACCCTACCCTACCCTACCCTACACTACACTACACTACACTACCCTAACCTACACTACCCTACCCTACATACACTACACTACACTACCCTACCCTACACTACCCTACACTACACTACCCTACACTACACTACCCTACCCTACCCTACACTACCCTACCCTACACTACCCTACCCTACCCTACATACACTACACTACACTACCCTACCCTACACTACACTACCCTACACTACACTACCCTACCCTACCCTACACTACCCTACCCTAAAATAAAATAGATGTTGGCCGATTCTCAGACCTACTCAATATGCTCACAAAATTTCATGAGAATCGGTCAAGCCGTTTCGGAGGAGTACGGGAACGAACATTGTGACACAAGAATTTTATATGTAAGATTATCACATTTATTTATATATTATTGTTATATGAGATTTTACATATATTGAGTTTGTATTTTATCAAAAAAATAGGATAATTAAGTTTTAATGTAATATTAATAATAATTGTACAGTAAAGAGTATTCAAGAGCTCACCGGCTGATAATAAATCACAGTTTTAATCAAGAATTCAGTACATAATTATTTAATACTAGCTGTTGCCCGCGGCTTGGTCGATAACACAAATCGATCAGTTAATTGACCAATTTTGTGCATAATTGTATGGGGGTCAATTTTTTTTTGTATATAGACTATAGGTTTCTTGGGGGAAGTTGTTTAGTATGATGAGTAGAACCCCCAGTTAACGGATCCTACAACAATTTTGTTACACCCTGTATTATACAGAACATTACTTATTTGAGTTGGGTATCTACTTTTTATCTTTTTCAAAAACTACATTTTGTTCGAAAAATGTTTGATATAGCAAATACATAGTTTTTCCAGCGTCGTAAGTGTCAAAGACTACATTTTGTTGGAAACATGTTCAAAATAGCAAATACATAGTTCTACAGCGTCGTACACTTACATTTTGACACTTCAAAGATTATATTTTGTTGGAAACATGTTCCAAATAGTAAATACATAGTTCTTTAGCGTCGTAAGTGTTAGACTACATTTTGTTGCAATTTTTTTTTAAATAGTAATTACATACATAATATGTAGTTCTTTAGCGACGTTAATGTCATAATTTTATTATTTTGGTTTTTTTCAGGGTTTGTAAATATCCGATATTTATAAAAAAATATCAAAATATCAAATTTTATGATATATATCCGATATTTTCGATATTTATCAAAATTACATTTACTAATTTCATACTCTAATACTTTTTTTATTCGAAATAGTTTAATTTAAAATGTACATGTTTGATAATTTGAAGATGTTTATCAAAATGACATTTAAGCTCTGATTTGTTTTTTTCGAAATAACTGAATAAGTGTATTTATTTTATGCTAATTTGAAGATAGTTAATTAAATTTAACTCATTTATTTATTACTGTTATAATCATATCTATAATCTTCGAACTTGGCTCATTTAGTCTTAAAAATCAACTCTTAGAAGCTAGGAACTATTTCAGTAGTCGAATTAACTTAAAGTAAAAAAAAAACTTATTGTATATTACAAATAATGTCAGTCAATCTGAATGTTCTAGAGTATTCTGGTACAAATTTTAGTTTTCGACGGTTCATGTACGTCCCCACCGAGGGGCTCGAGAGCCTACCCTGAATTAGGGCGATCCGTATGGTTTAATACATCAAAAATATAAATATCAATATTAATATATATATCAAGCATAAGTATCAATTGATATATATCCGATAATAGTTATCATGCGAACCCTGTTTTTTTGTACCTCAATTCAATTACTTATACTCAACCCAAGAGGTTAGATTTGCAGTGCTAGTAGGGTCCAATTGCATATTAGCTGCATTCGTACGTTCCTGCCTGACCCTGCTCTGCTTGCATCAACAAAGCAAATGTCGAGGCCAGTACACCCAGTTCCCTCAGTTAAGAGGGCGTATGAAGCAAAATGTTTGTCATCCTCACCCGTGCATCATTTTTAACACGTTCATGGACGAGAACGCTATAGCGTCCGATTTTTCTGCCTTACTGTGACGTGGATGCTATAAAGGTCGGAACTTTTTCGTACTATATCTGACACAAAATTTTAACGCAGTCAGACTTCCATAGTAAATATGAGCGGCTCACGTTTAGTCTCAAATTTTACACTTTTACAGGGCAACTAGTGTCCTATAAAGGGGATTTATGCACACACATAAAAAACAGCCTCTAGTGGAAGTGAATCGGATGCTATCTATGGCAGCCCTGTATGTATTTTATTCATTCCTGCAAGGGAAGTGACTTGGAGACCAGTTTTGTAATTTATATTGACTTTAGGATCATGAGAGATGACAAATGCCAATGCATCTCTAAACTTTTCATACGAAACCGGCACTTACTATCAGGAAAGGTGGCAACCGAAGCCAAACGCACTCAAATTTTTAAGTAAAAAAAAAAGAAAAAAAAATTAGTATAATTTTTTCCGGCTTATGTTTATGCGAGTTGTCACTTTACAGTACACAATTGCCATAAGTGTTATTTTAGAGGTTCTTTCTGCCGTTAAGTCCCATTTCTTTTGAGGTCGGCCCTTCATATCTTATTTCGCCATTCTTGGCGAAGTTGTATCATTTCGGGTTTGAGTCCTCGTCTTCATGTCTTTCTTTATCGTCCCAATCCAGGTTGTCGGCGGACGTCCAGGAATTTCGGCTCGCTTAGATCCATCACAGTTCTGGTCATAAGGCTATCCTCTCGACGCATAACGTGGCCGTACCAGCGTAAGCAGTTTTCCTGGAGTTTATCGGTTATGTTAGCTACTTTGAACGTGCCTCTGATGTGGTGTTTCTAACCCTGTCTTTTAAGCTCATCATTTTCATTTCTGTAACATGAAGTCTCTGTTCGTCTGATTTGCGTATCGCCCAGCATTCAGAGCCGTATGTTAGAGCGGGCCTTACTTTTATAAATGTGCCCTTTGACTTCAATGCACATTCTCGCATCGCATATGATCCCAGTTAGTGCTTTCCATTTAAACCATCCTGTTGTTATTCGACTTCTAATATCGCCGTCAATTGTATCGTTTGCCGACAATACTGAACCGAGGTATTTAAACTGGGCGCCTGTTTTGAGAGGTGTAATTTTAGAAGTAACTGCGATTTTTTTTAGAGGAAATTATGAGCAATTGTGTTTTCGCCTTCAGTCAGCCCTCGCTTTCGCTTAGTCAATTACCTTAATGTTTTTTTAAATTATTTATAATTTAAGCATAATTCAGATTATTCTTTATTTATTTATACTAACCCGTTCATTCCCGTTGTCCTCTACTTTTTGTCCACCATTGAAGGACAACATAGATCAACGGATATCGGTAAAAAACTAGACGCTTTGTCCACCGGTGGTGGATATCTTTATGTGTCATTTTCCCCCCACTACCTAATTGTTTTATCCATGAGCTATAAAAAGACTCGCCATTTTATTACAATACGTACTAATATACGATTTCTTAATTGTTCATTTTGCTTTGTACCCCCTCTTTTTAAACCCAGTTATTAATACTTATTGCATGGTTACGGTGTCAGTTAATGTGGCCAGGAATTTTATTGTCATCCGCATTGTGTGTCAGCGTTACTATGATCAGTTTTAGACCAAATCGGGATTTTTATTTTTTTATTCGTTTGAAAAAAGCGGGACATAGTAGAAAACCGGCCAAGGGCAAGTCGGACTCGCTCACCGAGGGTTCCGTATCGCCGTACTTTGGATAGTGAACCTTTAAAATAATAAACCGAAAACTATCCTTATTCTTACTAATACTATCAATGTGAAAATGTGTTTGTTTGTTACCTTTTCACGCTTCAACGCCTTGATCAATCTTAATGAAATTTGGCATACAGGTAGCCTAGTGTCAAGGACATAGGCTACTTTTTATCCCGTGAAAATACCATAGCCCGATGCAGTTCCTGAGGGAACTGAAAATATACTCTTTTTTTGGTTAATTTCTATAACATCGCAACGGAACAATGGATCGTGTGATTTTTTGCACAGAGATGGTTGAAGGGGTGGGAAATGACATGATTTAATAATAATCATATCCTGACATAGTTCCCGAGGGATCTGGAAAAAATCATGTCCACGCTCGCGAGCCGCTTGCGGCTAGCGCACCGCGCACCCTTTCAAACAGTCATAAAAACGATGTCCACGCGGGCGAAGCTTTTGCTAATACGTCATAAAAATAATTTAAAATTTGTTTAAGCTTGTGCCAATGAAGCCCTTTCATACGATACACCACATGACACGATTAGCTCAATTCAAAATTGGGACCGCCGCTCCTTGCTTAATTGATTACGTTCTATAAATAAAGACTATATTTTTTTATGATTTAATTACAAATGTATTGTTTTTAGATTTTTCCCTGTACTTGTAGTACTCGTATAAGACGGTATTACTGGCCAAATTTAATAGTTCTAGGTCTACGGAATATACCCTTTCTGCGGCATAAACGGCCGTGTCTTTTTTTATGTTTACTTAGAAGTTTGATTTTTTCACAACTTCAAGGGACTGTAGACCGGAGTATATGGTTTTAATTTCAAATCGATACCTCCATGCGTTCCCGAGATCAAGGGTCATGACATGACAGACAGACGGACAACAAAGTGATCCTATAAAGGTTCCGTTTTTTTCCTTTTGAGAAACGGAACCCTAAAAAGTAAGTAACAAGCAGTATTTCTTAGGATAATGAAAAGGAACACAAACAAAATATGCAAAATCTTTTTCCTTTCGTCTTGGCTTTATTTGAAATTTTTTGCAGAATTTTTGACTTTTAGCACAAGTTTTTTTTCTTTCTGAAAAGCTCTGCACAGGGAAAGTCATAATTAAATTGAACAATTAGTTCTGCTTTCGATGATCTTATTTCATGTCAGTAAAACCGTGATTTCTGCGTCCATCGCCATTTTGCCATTTGTGGGATGGGACGTCTCGTCGGAATCGGGAGGACTGGCAATGTGTATGCACTTCCTTGTCACGCTGAGATACGATACATTATATAATATGACAGTGACTTGAAATCAATTCAAGTTGACCGATAGCGATAGATAAGATAAGTTTAGATAGCTAAACGGAAATATTCTTATATAGAAATAACTTAGAATATTCCTAGTAGAAGACTGTCAATCTCTACAGCGATTTGCATAACTTAATTTATTTAACTTTATAATATATGAAATTGTCGGTAAGTCTAAATCATACATATTTTATCCGTTTGTACAGTCAGCACTATAAATTAGCAGTTAGAAATATAGATTATGTATCCTACTTTTGGTTGACTTTGGTTGCGCTGGCGGCTTCTGCTGAATGCGGTGTCGAGATTGCAAAACCAGTTGCAGACTTATCTCCAGTAGCTCATAACCGAAATCAACGGAGCCGCCACCTTTAAAAAAAAAATTAACTGAACGTTTAACTTAACATTTACAAATAGTGACTTTAATTTCCTACAATCCTCCAATCAAGAAGGGCAGTCGCGGATATTGGTAACGTGGCGAACCACGGTTTAACTTGTAAGGACTTACTCCTACACATATACTAAAGGATATTTATTGTCTCGATTCCGTGTTCTCTTAAGATATCAGCTTATTTACTATGTGAGTTGAACTCACTGGAGCTGCCACTGTTTTTAGTATCTATCCCATCATCATATCGGCTGAAAGACATCCACTGCTGTACAAAACGATTTCCACATCGTCAGGTCCTGCGCTGCCTGCATCTAGCGGCTTCCCGCGACTTACACGAGGTCGTCTGTCCTCCGATGGGAGGCCCAGTATCTATTAAATTCATTACACATTTTTGATGCCAAATTAACATTTCAACTTTGACTGTTAGGTACTTTTAAGACAATGTTTGAGACTTCGACTTAAAAAATCACATTTCTATGGCATACTTTATTGTGTTATAGTCTAATTAAGACGTTAATATTACAGATTTTCTTTATTTTTGACGTCAGTTAGTCGTAAACGATCGAAAACCTAAGGTTGAAAAAAAATACCTTTATTGTTGATGATGTCCCATAAATTTTAAAAGCCATTAGAAACAAGATTGAGCAGTTTTGGCTCGATAAAAAAATCCCAAAGATAGGTTACTATCAACTCTAGTTATGACTAATATTTTGAAGTCTAAATTAAAAAAAAATATACAACAATGTTTGTTATGATAATACAAAGTGAGTAATGTTATTATTTTTTATACTTTCATTGTAGTTTTTGATTGAAATAAAGACCATTGAAAAAATGAAAAAGTATGGTTATTTTCTTTACTCTTTATACGTAAAGAAAAAGACAGAAACAACTGTTCCAATCATTACCTCGCCTTAGTTGGTTAATCTTGGTGATTTGAATAAACAATTATTTATTATCATAAAACAATAGCACAATATTTTTAAACAGATACTTTTATTCATGATACTATAAAACCATCGATACCTATGTTAAAAGATCAACTTTTCTAAAAAAAAACGACCGATCAGCTGATAAATTTGATTATTTTCAGCCGACTTCCATAAAGGAGGAGGTTCATAATTCGACTGTACTTAAGTTTTTTTTGCGCGATATCTTCTCAGATTGTGACCCGATTTTCATGATTCTTTTTTTACACGATAGTTTATGCTACCAAGTTCGTCCCATATTAATTTCATCTAAATAGCTGTAGTATTTTTTTTTAAGAAAACCAAAAATAATAATGCAACATTCTAATAAGTTGTTGCGATCGAAGTCTGTCTTTTAACGTGTTTCAGCGTTTGAAATTCTTAAATTCATGATAAGCCCTTGGTATCATCTCACCTGATGGTGAGATAATACCAAGAAGTGACTGAAGTGACGATGATGCCGAAGATGGAAGCGAGCTTACCAAGATTCTCCAATCCATTGAAAAACTGGCCATTTTATCTTTATGCCGGAAAAATCAATGTTATTAACGTTGGTATTTGGCGGCAAGACTTAGATAAGATGGTAGTCGCTAGCCAGGCAAAAATGACCTACCACCTACTAAACCAAGTCTTACAAAGTTAGACTTACTTTGAAAATCGAACCCGCGACTTCCTGGTTTAGTACAAAGGACTAATCATAACACAACTAAAGCGGTTTGCGGAGCCCCGTGCTTTTTAACCAACCTCAAAAAAGAAAGGAGGTTCTCAATTTGACTTTATAAGGTTTACCCGACTGCATCAGATGGAAGGTTAGTTTTTCGAGTTTATGTATTGTACATTTATTTTTTTGCACGCTCTATAGGGTAAGCGGCTTGATGGATTTAGGAGTGCGAGTTGTCGTTAGATTCGTCTTGATCCCGTGAGTTACATATGAGTAGGATACATTTTTATCCGACGGGCCAAAAAGAGTGGTTTAATTTTTATGCAGTCGGGTTTTTAATTTTAAATTAATTCTTGCAGTTATTTATTTGTATGTAGATATGTTACGCGACTTCGTCGCCGACTGTGAACCGATTTTAAAGATTATCTTTTTTGATAGGTTATGCCTCTAGGATGGTCCAACATAAATTTTATCAAAATCGGTTATGTGTTTATTTAGAAAATTAACAAAAACAAAAAATGAAGCAAAATTGTACTAAGTTGTTGCTATAATGTCAGCGAATAGTTCCTAATTATTAATTTTTAAGGTGTAAGATTTTGCTAATAATTATCGTTGTAGTCCGTTTTTAACGTGTTTAGTGGAGTCAACTATTTATTAACTACTTCTTCAGAATACCGTACTTTAAACTCTTTTAGTAAGGTTATTGCGAACCAATTTTCCTTGTAATTGTTCACGACCAGTATGTTCCTGCTTCCTAAGTTTTATTTGGACAAGTGGCGCCATCTACCGTGACATCCTTGAAGTTGATGTAACAGAACTAGTCTTTCAATCACTTCATTCGGTCGCTTTACTTAAACCGTAGAAACTTCCATCATTTTACGCAGTGTGGCGGTTATTCCAAACTATTGGTATTATATATTTATTTGCTCTCATCAACTGATATATTTTCTGCTTTAATATAAAATGATTATGCAAGTTCCATTTAATTCGTATCTAATTCAAATCAATCTCATTTCGTTTACTTTAACATCATTTAATGACGTCTTACTATCTCTAGCATTTTTTAGGGTTCCGTGCACCCAAAGGGCGACCAACGGGACCCTAGTACCTACTAAGCCTCCGTTGTCTGTCCGTCTGTCAGCGGGCTGTATTTCATAAACCGTAATAAGTAGAAAGTTGAAATTTTTACCGAATGTATATTTCTATTGCCGCTTTAACAAAAAATAAAAAAAAATAAAAAATGTGATAGAATCAGGGGGGTCACCATACACATTGAAAACATGTTTTTTGTAGGTATTTTACAAGTATTTTTGATTTAGCCGAACTGAATGAACAAAATGGTTGTCTGTAAAGTCGGTTTACGGGCGATAATTTTACGTGATAACGTGCCACAAGCCGAACGCTTAAGCCGATCGTGCCTCTCTATTGATTGTTGCACGCTCGGCTCAGGCGGGACGTGACAAATGAGACCGTGACAATGTGTCGCTTTTTCGTGAGTGCAGCCGGCGTTCACATTGAACTACTACTACTACGTTAGTAGTAATTCAATGGGCCTCTGTGTACCATTATTTCATGATTCCATGCTCCAGTAGTAAGGGCAACGCATTAGGAAGTCCTACTTGGTTGCGAATTGATCAAATATGTTAAAATAACTTCCCATTTTTTGTGAATTGTCAGTGGGCCGTTTAGTTAGTCATAATAAAACATATCTGGCTAGTATAAGGTCAGAGGTTGTTCACCAATCCGTAACGCAAAATCTTAAATTTTCAAGGCCACATTACATTAAGTAATTAATGAACAACCCCTCTTTAAGGGCATGTTGCCCCCCAGTTAACGGGTGCTGCACCAATTTTGTAAAGAAAAAAAAAATTAGTCACATAACTCACAATCATAGTTTATTTCAAAAAAATCTTAGTGTAAGCTACTTGTATTGCTAATATAAATCACAATTTACTTTGGTTTAATCATATATATTTAAGTTTAAGTAGAATAATATTATGTAATTGTTATATTAAGGGTACGTACAGTCAAGTGCAAAAGTTCATTACTATCCTAAGTGTGATAATGTTTATTATTTATGTCAAAACAAAATTAAGGGCGCTTAAATCGGAACAGTTTAAATCAATAATTCTGACATTATTCAGCTACAAGAACGTTTAGAACTCGGTTATAGATATCTGATGTTTCACATCAAAGAAATCTGGTGTTTCTCATAAACATTTAACGAGCAGAGTGATTGGCGATTTTTACTTGAAGTCGGGTAACTATATGGACTTTTGTACACAACTGAACATTATGCGTATCAATATTTTTTGAGTGGTAATACTTCTCAAATCGTGCTTCTTTTAGGTACTGTGTAAAAATAGAAAAAAAAACATTTGAATATTTTAAGAATCTAGTTTGACAGATTTAATGTACTTTTAAATAAGTTATTTAATAATGAACTCATTAAATCACATTACAAAATAAAAGATTTGTTCTTAACCACCTAATGTATTCTAACTTGAACGGATGGATGTATGAACATATCCGCTATTCTATAATACGTGTTTCCTTAAAATGGAACCTAAAATCGTTTTAGGCTTCCGTACCTCAAAAGGTAAAAACGGAACCATTATAGAATAACTCTCGTGTCAGTCTGTCTGTCCGTTTGTCATACCTAATTTGCTCCGAAACTACTGGACCGATTCAGCTGAAATTTGGTACACATATGCAAATTGGTGACCCAACGAAGGACGTGACTTTTAAACATGGGAGCAACTTTTGGGTGGTAAATAAAAAAAAATGCAAACTATATTGTGTGGCATATCAAATGAAAGGGCTTGTTGTGAGAATTTCAAATATATTTCTAATAGTTTTTTAGTTACTTTAGAACATAAAAAATGTAATTTAAAAAAACAAAAATAAATAGTTTCGAAGTTACTTAAGAAAATTGGCGAAAATACTTCATTCCCCCCTTATCTCCGAAATTACTGTATTTTAATCTTGAAAAAATCACAGTAGAGGTTGATTGCATAGATTACAGGAAAACCTATAAGAAAATCTAAAGTTTTTCCGTTCCCACAGGAAAAATAAAATTTCCAATGTCCAGAAAAAGTAGGACCCTGTTTATCTAGGGGTCTTGTTCTGTTGGTAGTTAAAGTTTTGGTGCGGGACCCTGTTTGTGTGACCCCGAGTCGCACTTGTAAAAAAAAAAGAATAATTTTAGAGTAATGTTCTTCTTATTATTAATTTTTCGATTTAACAATAATTATTCTTACAACTATTGCCTCTGAATATAATTATATCGAGACGAACCTCTAAAGTCTGTCGGACGTGCGAATGCTTTTGTTGTTTGCGAGTTTTTGGTAGTTGAATAATCTAAAGTTCCATTTTAGGTTCCATTTGTAGGATGGAGATTATGCCTATAAAATACAGTTAAGTATTAATACTCTTTAATAAGTAATTTTACCTAATTCTAATTACTTCTTTTGGCACATTGATTCACAGTCCCTCTCTAATTTTGAATAGAGAGCGATAAAATCCGGTTAATTATTATACTTATACAATATATTACGTATAAACTTCCTATTAATTAATTAAAATTGAATATTTTATGTACCTAGGTTGTTCCGAAAATTGTTAGCCACAGAAAAAATACAATCTCTTTTTTCCTGAAACTATTTTGAATTGACGACTAATTTCAATACAAATCTCCTTGGTGAAAATAATTGACCACCTATGTGCAGTTCTTTTTTTTAAATATTTTTAAAGATTATCTGTCACTCTACTTTTGTTTGCAACAATGGACGTCTCGCGGGAAGCTTTTTGTGCTACGATTTACTATGATTGTAAACGCGGGTTAACCTTCAAGGAATCTCACGAAAATTTACAAGGTGCTTTTGGGGAGTTTGCTTCTGCGTTAGCAACAGTAACTTATCGGTTTCGTGAATTTAAACGTGGTCGAGAGAACCTAAACGATGACCCCAGACCTGGCCGACCAACTGCAGTAACTCATGAAAATGTCATATTGCCGGAGAAAATACACATCACACATAAGGAGATTGAGGCTGAACTGAACATTGGATCATAGGCAGTTTACGCAGTGGAACACATTAAAGTTAGGAAGCTTGCTTCGCGATGGATGCCTCATTATCTCACCGAAGAGCAAAAATCCCCTCGTGTTGATTGGTGCAAATTTATGCTGGAAAAGTTTAAAGGAGGGCTTCTAAAAACGTATCCTACATCCTTACAACTGACGAATCTTGGATGTACAGCTACGATCCTCTCACTAAGCAGCAATCCACGCAATGGGTGTTTGAAGAGGACCAGTTGCCTACAAAAGTTGTTCGCGGTCGGAGCGATCATAAAAAAATGATAGCGGTTTTTTTTCGACGCAGTGGACCAGTAGCAGTAATTCCGCTAGAAGACCGTAGTACCGTTACTAGTGAATGGTACTGCGATGTTTGCCTGCCTCAAGCTTACGGGGAGATGAATAGCGAGCGCCCAAGGAGCGGCGTCCGTGGCATTCTTTTTCACCATGATAACGTGCCCGCTCACACAGCTGTTAGAGCCATGGACTATTTGACAACTTCGAGGGTACAAATTTTACCCTATCCTTCGTACAGTCCAGATTTGGCTCCATGCGATTTTTTTAAATTTCCCACAGTAAAAAATGCTTCGTGGGCACTGCAGACGAGGCCTTCACAGAATTCCGGCGGTTATTTTTCGACGTCCCGCAAGATACGTTTTTTAAATGTTTTGAAAGCTAGTTCACCTGAATGCATAAGTGCATAGGGGTTGGAGGAGAATATTTTGAAAAGCTCTTAATAAACTTTATTCATATTTTAACTATTTTTAATTTAACTATTTTTGGAACAGCCCACGTATAGACTACCTATTGGACATCAAAATATTGAAGCATTATCAGAAAGAAGAAAACACATTTATTAATAAGTTTTTAAGATGTACAAACTACGTATGTACAGAAGTATTCAGATGAGCATTGTCCAGGTAGTGCAAATATTGAGTTATACAAACACTTACAGTTTCTATTTAATATACCGCAAGTACCAATAAGTATATTCTACATTTTATTAAAATTACACGACTAGTTACTTAAACTCTTTAAAAATATATGAGAACAAAAATTGTTCACTTATTTTACTTTTTGTGCCTCAAAAATCATTGCTTAAAAGGCTTTTGTTTTATAAAAAAATTGCACTCAATACAGTTACTTTAATACTAAAATATCTACATTTTATTATTTGCAAACCAAACTCTACTCTCGTGAGGCTCAAAGTCCTATTTGAAGGACCAAATCGAAGTGGGTAGTTATTTAGACACAAAGATTATTGATGTCCAAGGACTTACTAGTATGCCTTAATAGTACATTACTGCAGCAGCCAGCAAAAGAGGCTTTGATGGAAGAACGTTACATACGTAAATTCATCAATGCCTAGTTGTGGCCAAGGCTTGTATACTTAGTACTTTTCTCAAAAATTGCTCGGAAATTAAAACTTCAATAATTACTTTTAAAATCAATAACAAACAATGAACAACAATAATTTTTCACGCGCCAAAGTGTTCATTTGTTTTTTTTCCAATAAACAGCATTCTATTTGCAAGTCATTTCGATATTTAAATAAGTTACTTCCTTGGTTGCCATGTTTCGGAGTAAAATATAGTTCCATTTTTAAATTACACGACAGATATAAGTTTACATAATAATTTATTTGGCCGCTAAACACGACAGATATGGATTTTCATTCAACTTTTGCCGGCCGCTGCTCGCATGTATTTGGCCAGTACAGCAATTTCGATTTATCTCGAAGAAGGGTGTCAAAATAATGCTCAAATTTCAAAGCATGTTTGAAAAAATAGCTATTTACTAAAAAGTCTTATGAGTAAGCCCTTGGACTATAATGACTAAATAGTCAAAATAATAATAATATTCCTTACGATGCCACATAGGAGGATACTATTTAGAGATCATTAGAAGTCTACTAAACTATACTTTACCATCACAATAAAAATTAAGAATATCTTAAACACTGAGCCCGTTTGACTTAGTTCGACCTACTACATATTCTTACTCCCTATAAAAATTCATATCCAATCATCTACAGTTTAATTTGACTTTGCTTTTATTTACAGGGTTACTTTTGTTTTTTTTTCTAAGGCCTCCTTCCCACTGAGTATACAGGTGTAACAAAATTGGTGTAGGTCCCGTTAACTGGGGCTTCTACTCATCATACTGAACAACTTTTGTTCTACGACTTTGCTGAAATCGCAAAAAAAATAAAATTTTTAATACAAATCGATCAGCTGATCGACCAATTTTGTGAATTTTAGTATGGAGGGTCCAAAGTTTTTTTTTGAGAATTGACTATAGGTTCCTTGGGGAAAGTTGTTCAGTATGATGAGTAGAAGCCTCAGTTAACGGGTCCTACACCAATTATTTTACACCCTGTGTGAAACGGAAGTCTAAATATTTTTTCATCACACCTATTCGAAAAACGATGATGGGTTCCTCAATAAGTACGAATAAATTTCTACTTTGCTCCCTGTAGGGAGTTTTGTTTCTCTCTTCTGATTGGGCCGCGTTCGTTAAGGCTGAATGTAAAAAAAATCACAAACTAACATTAAATTCTCTATGATAAACTCGCTTTTGTGGTTGGTTAGCAAGGAGTTTGTATTAAAGTACTAACTCTTTGTTCGTTAGTATGTGAAGTTAACCAAAGAGGTCGAACGCATAATGTATGAAAAAGTTACAATTCGGTTAGGTTTTGGCGGCAAAGCGCTGAAAAAAAAGAACGGTCATGTGCATTCTTCTTTCTTTTCATTTCTTTTTCTCATAGGTTGTGATGAAAAATTGGTTTATATCACACAGGGCCAAAATATTTTATTCTCGGGCGACGACGCATACTGAATACCTCGCTAAGCTCAGGAATCTACTATAGAATCCTTCGCTTAGCTCAGAATTCAAACTAACACCATCGGAACAAAATATAATATAGTCCCCTCGTTACACAAATAATTATTTGTGTAAATTTAGCCAGAAAACCAAAAGTAGCCCTGTTGTGCATATATCAAAAGTACAGTCCGTTCAATAAAAGTTGAAAGCGGATTTTGTTGGAACTACAATGTTTTATTAAATCCGAAATTGGTAAGCCCTTGGCATCGTCTCACCTGATTGTAAGTGACAATGATGCCGAAGATGGAAGCGGGCTTACCAAGATTCTCCAACGCAATGGGGAACTGGCTATCTTATCTTCAAGCCGGAACACATCAATGCTGTTCACATTGCTGTTTAACGGCAAGAATAAGATAGTGGTAGCTAGCCAGGCGGCCTTAGAAAATACCCTTCCACCAACCAAACCGAGTCTCATAATTAGACTCCGCCAGGAATCGAACCCGCGACCTACTGATCGGAAACTAATTGATTTCACCATTACGCCACCGAGGTGATTGTTAGACTTGAATGAATTCTTGATGACAATCCTTCATTGTTAAATATGCTCGAATGTTGCCATTTAAGAACGAGTAGCAAAGAAAAACTCTTTTTGGACAGACTGAAGAATTGAATTCCTTCAACTTTGACAGCGTGGCCTTTAACACTGGTCTGTCATAATGATAACCAGAAAAGATATTGTCCTAAATGAATAAAATTAAAATAATCAATCCTTTGCAAGCCAAGTGGCATTGATGTGATCGAAAACATAAGATTTAAACGGCTAGTTCTCTTATTTTTCACGGTTCCTTAGTAAGCTCGGAAATGACAACATTTTTAGACAGCCAGTTGCTTTATGCTTCAGGATTCCTTAGTAAGTTCTTAAATGACAATATTTTTAGACAGCCATCAGTTGCTGAATGCTTCAAGGTTCCTTAGTAAGTTCATAAATGACATTTTAGACAGCCAGTTCCTTTATGCTTCAAGGTTCCTAAGTAAGTTCATAAATGACAATATTTTTAGACAGCCATCAGTTACTTAATGCTACAAGGTTTCTTAGTAAGTTCATAAATGACAACAGTTACATTTTATATCTACGCATCATTATCATCGTATCGCTAAAGGACAAAGAGAAACTATTCTGAGCTTAGTATCTATCTACGCGACAAAACCCCGCAACAGCATTATAAAACTTCCTTTCGAGTTTACATTATGACGTCATTCTTCACCCCACTATGGCTCCAGTTTCACCTGCAGATCTCAAGAGGGGGGCTCAGGAGGTGCAGGTGGGCCAGGGGCGGGGGGCTGCAGCAGCTTGGCGGCCGCTGGGAAGCTCGCCATGTCGAACCCTGGAGGAGGGACGATCCCAGCCGCGGTAGCTGTGCCTTGCAGGTATGCTACTAGCCTGGAAAGAGAAAGTTGGGATGAGTTTTATCGGTTCTTGGCTATTAATGTCACCAAAATGTATACTTACGTAGTAATACCTAGTAAGGATTAGATAACATAACCAATTCACTTAAAAATAAAAGAAATAACCCGACTGCCATTAACGCGGGAATAAAATATATCTGCTGGACAAATTTTACTACGGAGCAGGTAAATCAAGACTTGAGAGCAATATTAGGAGTTCATGCTCCTTCATATTTTACGGTTGCGCGATGGTGTGCTGAGTTCAAGCGAGGAATAACTTCCACTTACGACGACCCACGCACGGGACGTCCTAAATCGGCAGTGTCTGAACAAAATATGATTAAAAAAAGTTAAAAACATTGTCTTGGCGGATCGTCGTGTTACTATTCGATTTATAGCAGAAGTGAAGATTTCGATAGGAAGTGTCCATAATACTATACACGACCATCTAGGTATGAAAAAAGTGTCAGCGCCCTGAGTGCCCTGAGACTGAGATTTTACAAAGCTGTTTGGATTTGTTACAACAAGATTTTTGCTCGATTCATAACTATGGTCGAAACATGGCTCCACCATTATGTTATGACCCGGAAACGAAAAAACAGTCCACGACTTGGAAGAGACTGTCATTTCTAACTCCGAAGAAGTTTAAGGCGATCGCATCCGCCGGTAAGACGGCTTTCTTTTCTAGGACAGCCAAGGTGTCGTAATGATGGAATACCTTAATCTCCATGATTACGGGGACTTTGTACGCAGGACATTTGTTATTTAACAAACTTGCGTGAGGAAATAAGCAAGAAACGGCGGCGTGGCAAACTCGCTAAAGTTGTTTTGTTTCACCAAGAGTTGCGATGGTTGCCATTCAAGAAGCTAGCTTCGAATTGATGGAACATCCTCCATATTCACCGGACCTTACTCCTTGTGTATTCTACTTATTTACTAGGTTAAAGGAAAATCTCAGGGGCCAGAAATTTAAAGATGATAAGTGATAACGCAGTAGTCGCCGCCGTAATGAATTTTTATGGGATCAGGAAGAAAAAAAATTTTAGAAAGGGAATTTTAGTTTTAAAAAAAATACAAAGTAAACCTGAAAGGTGACTACGTCGAAAAATATAATAACATTAAATAAAAGATAATTGCGTCATACTGATTTTCACTTTTCATTGAATACCTCTTAACAGCATTTACACATCACAATTATATATTGGGAATTTCGTATATCGTAAAATTATTGAGGCTAGGCTAGGGTATAGGCTCGAGCCCCTCGGTGGCGACGTATTCACGTATATGAGTTGATATAATGATGAAAATTACTAAAGAATTATTTAAAAAAAATACCTGCGCAACTCCTCCAGAGCGCTGGCCTGCATCAGAATGTAGTTTTTGGCGAGCAACAGGGTGGCGATCTTGGACAGTTTGCGAACGGACGGCGAGTGAGCGTATGGAATAACACTGCGTAGCTCGTCTAAGGCGTCATTCTGAAAAAAACCATCACAGTAAATTCAATGTAGATTTCGCTTAGTTGACGACCCGCCAAGACGAGCCAAGAGGCGAAACTCAAGGGCACTACTACCTTCTCTCAAAGCGCTTCGTCGCTTTTTTGAACCCTCATAATTTGGGTTTGGATTGTACCAGATAAATAAAATTTTTGCCAAGACACATACATATTTTGACTAAGGTGTAGAGTTTGTGAAGTTAGAGCATGTAGAATTAGGGCGTGTAGAGTAAGAGGCTTGGCTCTATATGAGATCTGACAACTTTTTAACAGTGCGAGCCCTAAGGTCTCGTCTTGGCAACATTTTACACGAAAATGTTTTTGGTGGGATATGCTTATTCAAAATTGGTGCATAATACGCTCTCTCTGATAGTCATAAAATAGAAAATTAGGTACATTATATTGACGAAGATTATGGAAAAAAAAACATACAATCAATAGATAAAGGCCGGTTTTTATTCGTATTTTTGTACACAATATGTTTATTTTTGCTGAGTGTACAGTTTGTAATGCATTTTCCGTTTTTACATCATAATCCCTACTAATCCCTACTAATATTATAAATGTGAAAGTAACTCTGTCTGTCTGTTACGCTTTCCCGCAAAAACTACTGAACGGATTTGGCTGAAATTTGGTAGGTAGACTGATTAGGACCTGGATTCAGACATAGGCTACTTTTTACCACGCTCGCGAGCCGCTTGCGGCTTGCGCACTGCGCACCCTCGAAAAGTCATAGAAACGTTGTCCACGCGCGTGAAACCGCGGGAAACAGCTAGTTTTTAATAAAGTCTACAACAATGGTGTTACTCTAAATAATTAAAAAAACATTTGGTTGACGTAACTTAACATGACTTTGTTTATAACATTTTTTCTTAATTAATATTCAGTCTACTAGTCCTCATCTTAATTAATGGAGACAGAAAGAACAGCTTTGTATAACAAAATCAAGTATGTTTTAATATCGTTAATAGCATCTGATTTTCTATAATAATAAGGATGATGGGTGATGACTCCTAGTCATTTGAGGTACTTTCTGTATAATCTGTTAAAAACGAAGATTTGGCCCAAAATTTTTTTGAAATATCATAGTTTTGCAGCGTCATTTAAGTACTCATTTTGTGAATTGATGTATAAAAAAGACATCATCATTACAGCTCATATACGTCCCCACCGAGGGGCTCGAGCCTACCCTGAATCAGGGCGATTAGGCCTTAGTCGACCACGCGGGCCCAGTGCGGGTTGGTCGACTTCACACACAACCTTCGAGTTTCCTCGCAGGCGTGTGCAGGTTTCCTCACGATGTTTTTCCTTCACCGTTAAAGCAATCGGTAAGTATGTACGTAAGTTTTTGAAAAACTCATTGGTACATTGGCCGTCCAGATTCGAACCCGACATACATAAAAAAGACATACTTAATAAAAAATAAAACGAGTAGGTAAGGTTTTTTTAAGTTTCAGTAAGAGGGCAATTAAGTGATCAAAAAAAATAAATTCATTTATTTTTGATGTAATGTATCATCACTATTCGGTATAAATGTCGCAGGCATACTGTATAATTCGTCATTATACATACGGTCAGGCAAATTATATAATGGCGAGGGCGGGAAGCCTCGCTTCGCGAGGCTCTTTGACAGTTAAATCAATCAAACCTGACCTTTCCTAACATCGCATCGCAATTTTGACAATTTGCTTGACTCGGCATTGACCGTTTATATAAGGACGAATTATAACAATTTGCCTGGCTCGGCATTTTACAATCTGCGTACAGAATTTTACATTTTGGCTGATCGTTTATATATGGACGAATTATTACAAATTGCCTGAATCGGCGTACATCATTTTACATTTTGCCTGACCGTTTACATAAGGATTAAGGACGAAATATACAATTTGCCTGCCACATAAAAACCAGGTAACTAGGTGTCTTATTTGACAGTGCCTAAAATAAATTAAGAAATGTTATGTCCTAAATTGTATTTCTAAAAGAACCTTAATCGTTGCGTCTTAATTTTTTACCCGATTACGAAAAAAGGAGGGTAGTGTATGTATGTATGTCTGTTTCCTCGTATTTCCTAACCGATCTTGACAAAAGTGGTGTCTTTGGATTCAAGCATTTAAAAACTATCATAATGGAAAAATAAAGGCTATAATTTCAAGCGGGACACTCTTGCTTTAATAATTTTCCGTAGTCGGTTTTTAGTTTTTCTTTAACATTTATTTTGTATATAATCAAAATCACAATAGTAGGTACATCAATGTCGCTGAAAAAGTTTGACGTCGCTCCATGCCATATGAAACATTTTTATAACAAATTTTTGATAAAAAGTTACCCAGATGACTATCAGTCAAGTAACCTTTATTTAATCTTTTCATCACACCTATTCAAAAAACGACAATTAGTTCCTCAATATGTGCGAACAAGTTTTGTTTCTCTCTTCTGATTTGTCCGCGTTCGTGAATGTTGAATGTAAAAAAAAAAACGGTAAAGTGCGAGTCAGAACCGCGCACAAAGGGTTCCGTACCATAATACTAGATGGCGCTAGTTTCTTTACGTTTAAAAAAAAACTATTTTTTTTGTATAGAGACTTTCACTTTTTCAAATTATTAGTATTTGTTGTTATAGCGGCAACAGAAATACATCATCTGTGAAAATTTCAACTGTCTAGCTATCACGGTTCATGAAATACAGCCTGGTGACAGACGGACAGACAGACAGACGGACGGACAGCGGAGTCTTAGTAATAGGGTCCCGTTTTTACCCTTTGGGTACGGAACCCTAAAAATGTCATCATATCAACTCATATACGTCTCCAACGAGGGGTAAAAGCTTACCCTAGGCAGAAGTTACTAGTCGCTTAGGTTTCGGCGGCAATGCGCGCTGAAAAAAAAAACGTGTGGCACTCGGGGACTGCCGCGGTAAAGCTATTGCATAGCATTTTTTATAGTCCTTGGGGCGCGGGATGTTTATGTAATAAATTTACACTAAGAAAGTTACACCTGTAAAATTGTCCTTTTAGTACCGCAAATCGCTAATAGATGGCACTGTAAGTTTTAAGAACGCGGTAACGTTACTTTACGCTCGGCCGAGCTACATGGCTGAGTGGGGGGTGTTAGGTTTTATATTCGTTACAGATTTTCTTGATTCGGTCGCCGCGCTCAAAGCCCGCGATAAAAGCTATGCAAAAGCTTAAAAAGAACGGCCATTTGCGTTGTTTCTTTTCATTTCTTTTTCTCATAGGTTGTGATGAAAAATGTGTGTCACACAGGGCCAAATAATGTAATGTTATTCTCGGGCGACGTATATTGAATTCCTTGCTAAGCTCAGGATTCCACTCTACACTCCGTCGCTGCGCTCGGATATCTATCTATAGAATCCTTCGTTTCATCATATCAGCTCATATACGTCCCCACCGAGGGGCTGGAGCCTACCCTGAATTAGGGCGATCGGGCCTTAATCGACCACACCGGCCCAGTGTGGGTTGATCGACTTCACACACAACCTTCGAGTTTCTTCGCAGATGTGTGCAGGTTTCCTCACGATGTTTTCCTTCACTGTTAAAGCAATCGGTGAGTATATGTACGTAAGTTTCGAAAAACTCATTGGTGAATTGGCCGTTCGGATTTGAACCCGGAACCTCTGGTTATGAGGATCGAGTCGTTACCGGTTAAGCCACCGACGACGCTTAGCTAAACAAAATAATAATTTCACACAAATAACTATTCTCACCAAGTCATGCATTCTTCTGCGTTCTCTGGCGTTTATGTTCAATCTGACAGTTTTTCCCTGACGCATCTTTTGTTTTGACTTGGAATCACCCATAGATCTGAAATATACAAAATTTCATGTTGTAACAGTTTGTATTTTTAAATTCCTGAGGTAGAATTTTAATATCTAATATTTATTTCTAATAGTTATTTGAATATATAATTTAGAGCTGCTAGTCATTAGACATCTTAGACTGCTTGGAAAATTTTCAAACTAACCATGTATGTATTAAATATTTTATTTAAAAAACCTGAAGTTTTTTCATGGTTCCTTCTTAAAAGTGATCGTAGTGTTTGTACGTAGGCTTGATAGTTGACGGCAAACGGAACAAGTGTCAAATAACTCTCCTGTGCACAATGGGAGGGGATCATATCGGTGGTCGCCTATTGAGGAAGGGATAGTTTGCCTTAGTAAACTGTAGACCCGACATTCCTCCTTAATTTTGAAATGTTTGTGATCCTAAGTTCTTTACTAAATAATTTATTTGTTTTAATAAATATAACGTAGTCGATCACCTAAGACAAATGAATATCCATGGTCGCACACGGTTAGATTTATTTTTTCTTACACGGAACAAGTGTCAAATAACTCTCCGGTGCACAATGGGAGGGGATCATTTCGGTGGTCGCCTATTTAGGAAGGGATAGTTTGCCTTAGTAAATTGTAGACCCGATATTCCTCTTTCATTTTGAAATGTTTGTGATCCTAAGTTCTTTACTAAATAGTTTATTTGTTTTAATAATAATAACGTAGTCGATCACCCAAGACAAATGAATATCTATGGTCGCACACGGTTAGATTTATTTTTTCTTACACGGAACAAGTGTCAAATAACTCTCCGGTGCACAATGGGAGGGGATCATTTCGGTGGTCGCCTATTGAGGAAGGGATACTTTGCCTTAGTAAATTGTAGACCCGATATTCCTCTTTCATTTTGAAATGTTTGTGATCCTAAGTTCTTTACTAAATAGTTTATTTGTTTTAATAATTATAACGTAGTCGATCACCCAAGATAAATGAATATCCATGGTCGCACACGGTTAGATTTATTTTTTCCAACACGGAACAAGTGTCAAATAACTCTCCGGTACACAACGGGAGGGGATCATTTCGGTGGTGGCCTATGATAAGGGATAGTTTGCCTTAGTGAATTGTAGACCCGACATTCCTCTTTCATTTTGAAATGTTTGTGATCCTAAGTTACTACTATACAGGGTGTAAAAAAAATGGTGTAGGACCCGTTAACTGGGGATCCTCCTCATCATACTGAACAAGGAATTCATAGTCAATTCTCAAAAAAAAATTGGACCCTCCATACTAAAATGAACAAAATTGGTCGAACAGCTGATCGATTTGTATGAAGAGTAAACATTTTTTTTTTGCGATATCAGCAAAGTCGTAGAACAAATGTTGTTCAGTATGATAAGTGGAAGCCCCAGTTAACGGGACCTACACCAATTTTGTTACACCCTGTATATATAAGGTGTAACAAAATTAGCTGAAACTATTTTAACTGGTGCTTCAACAAATGAAACTAAACAACTTTCCCCATGGAACCCATAGTCAAATCGCAAAAAAAAGGCTCTCCCATACGAACTCGATCAGCTGATCAGCCAACTTAGTATGGGAAGTTTAATTTTTTTTAAAGATTTTAGTATGGGTTCCATGGGGAAAGTTGTTCAGTTTCATGGGTAGAAGCACCAGTTAAAATAGTTTCAGCTAATTTTGTTAGACCTTATATATACGTAGTCGATCACCTAAGACCAATAAATATCGATGGTCGCACACGATTAGGTTTGAACAAGTGTCAAATAACTCTCCGGTGCACAATGGGAGGGGATCATTTCGATGGTCAAGATTTTGTATCAAGGGTATGTAAGATTATATCCGATAAATCTGCAAATCTAAAAAAAAGAATATGGCCAGGACTTTTGACATGTAACGTCTTTAAAATCACAAGGGGTAACAGGTCAAAAAACTGAAATGCAACGAATAATAAATAGACTTAGATCTGTTTCCGGTAGCACCTGTCAATAGGGCATCAGCATCAGCATCAGAAATAAATTATGAACTCTTGATCACTAAATTGCCTTCCTACTTAAACTTCGGAAAACCTTACGCGTTTTGTTTTACATCAAGTCTTCGATTTTGAATTCACCAAAATCACAAAATGAGAACATAAATGACGCTGCAAAACTATGACGTCACGCATAGGTATTTCAAACATTTTTAGAACAAAATGTCGTTTTTGACAGATGATAAAAAGTAAATCAGAAGACTAGCATTCGTCATCCCTATTGTACAATAACCTTATTGCTTGGAACAAGCAAACCTTATTTACTCACGGTGGAAAATTAAAATGGTTTTACGTTAAAACAACGGCAGTGTGCCCCGACACAGCCTCACACGATTTTTTAGATAAGTTGAACCTTATTTTGTAAGCTGGATACTTGTCTTAGGGAATCTTCTGTAGGTACTAAATTTACATTGATTTTAATTAAAAAATTGATATCAGACCTTATTTACTCACGGAGGAAAATTAAAATGGTTTTTCGTTACAACAACGGCAGTGTGCCCCGACACAGCCTCACACGATTTTTTAAAGATAAGTTGAACCTTATTTTGTAAGCTGGATACTTGTCTTAGGGAATCTTCTGTAGGTACTAAATTTACATTGATTTCAATTATTAAATTGATATCAGTCTTTCTTACTTTTACAAACTCTAGTTGTGCTTTTCAGACATGGAACATTAACACTAGCAACACTGAAAAATTTCCGTCCAGGAATTTCTAAAAAGTTGTCCACTCTACCAGTGCCTTAGGAGTCTTAATAAAATGGTAATCAAAATCCTGGGCATTTGTTCCCAATCGGTTTGCGTAAGAGCAGGGGTGCGATTGTATTGTGCACAGATGCTCAAAGTGCACTTTTGTTTGCGACCCCAGTGACGTAAGGGCCAACCAATATTGTTCTGATTTAATTCCTACTAGATTCATAGTAAAAGCTTATAAATAAAGATAAAACTAAATTGACAAATAATAAGAATTTTTTTTTACTAATAAAGATAAATTGTAGGTTTTCGAAACGATTTTAAATTTGCATCTTTGGATAGATAGGTAATCTACAATAATCTACAATCAAATAAGGTCTATGTATTAGTTCATAGCATAATAGGAGCTACTGTGTACAATAGGGGATCGTACTGCATCAAAATATATTCTGAAATATGATTTCCTAAATTGCTCTCTTCTTGAAGTTTCAAAAAACCTTACTTGTTTTGTTTTTCCATCACGTCTTTAATTTTTAATTAATCAGATTCACAAAATAAGTTCGTCAATGACGCTAAAAATCTATGATGTCTTTTGTGGGTATTTCAAACATTTTTAGAACAAAATTTCGTTTTTTACAGATCATAAAAAGTAACTCAAATGATTAGGAGTCCGATCCCCTATTATATAGAGCTTTAGGTTCAATTCAGCATCAAAAAAGAAAGTAAAAATGCGATCTTATAAAATTACTTTGAGGTACTTTATGTTTAATGTAGATGTAGAATTGTAGTTTTGAAGAACCTACTACTACCAGTCTTCACGAAATAAAGCGTTTTCACGTCACTGTGTTGTATATGTCGCAGCCATATTTTAGAAGTAGCTATTGCTCACGGCTTCGCCTGCGGAGATCCTGTTTTTGGCCGTTCCAATGGGTATTTCCCAAAATCCATTCTTAGCGTAGAAATCCACGTCATAATTGTTATCTGTTTGTTTTCAGCCCCATCCGTCCAGTGGTTTGAGCTGTGCGTTGATAGATAAGTCATTCAGTCAGTCAATGTTTCCTTTTATATATACAGATTAGCCGTTTAATAAAACAGCGCGCCGCTTTGTAAAATTACTGAGTAAAAACTCCGAATACAACCGAGTCGGACGTAACCCCGCTGCGGGGTTCCTTTTTACGGTAGAACAGAACATACCCATCTAACCTAACTGTTTGTCCGTCCGTCTGTTCGACTCGGTTTTATTCGGAGTTTTTTACTCAGTAGTTTACAAAGTGGCGCGCCGTTTTGCAAAACAGCTAATTCTACAATTTGGCTTTGACATAACATACAACCAATAAATACATTTTTCTCAGAACGATAACTAAAGTGAGACGTTTTCAATATAGTTAACTTTCTTTTTCTCTCACATTTCATCTTTGGGCTCTTTTTGGGATTCTGTAGTCCCTACAAAGACCCTTAAGAGATCATTTCTCCGTCCCATCGTCCATCCGTTTGAGACGGTCAAAACTCATAACTTTAACTTTTTTAATAGAATTGCATGAAATTTGGCATGTTACTTAATGAAGTCTATGCCCTTATTGGTGTGTTCTATCGTTTCTACTAAATAAAACTTCCTTACAAACATTTACTTTTCAAACAGAATTTCATTAGTTTAAGCATTGAATTACACTAATTCCCCCTGGCTTTTAAATTGTATGTGCACAGTTGTCAAAATATCTCAGTTTTCAAGCGACTTCCAAAAAGGAGGAGGTTCTCAATTCGTCTGTATGTTTTTTTTTATGTGTGTTACCTCAGAACTTTTGACTGGGTGAACCGATTTTTATGATTATTTTTTTATTTGAATGCTAGTGCTTCCCGTGTGGTCTCATATAAATTTTATCAAAATCTGTGTAGTACTTTAGTAGAAAATTAACAAAAACCAAAAATAATAATGCAAAAATGTACTAATTTGTTGCGATGGAAGTCGGTTTTTTAACGTGTTTAGCGTTTTTAATTATTTAGATAATAAGTCATAGTTCCTAAATAATGTTGAATTTTGTGTAAAAGAATACTACTTTGTTTTTTCATAGAAATATAAATACTTTTTTAACTACAACTGGGTAATTTTATCATTTTACCTGATGTCCCTAATGTTAATTAATATATTACAGTAATAAATAGTCATTTCAGTTATTAAAATCGACAATATCTATATTTGGGTATGCCATACCCACCTCATAGTTGGTGTAACTATTTTTCACCTCATTCACGCCGGGTTAAATATTGATTCCAGCAAATAGTGTACGTGATCTTTTTGGTTGAGAATTTAATGTAAATTACTTAAGTAGAAGAACATTTTTTGCTATACGCCGTCGTTTACGAGCTAATTACGAAAAACTAAAATAGGGACCTTCACACCCCTTTTTTTCGGTTCCCTTAGGACTGTATCGGACTATGCTATTTTCACGGGATAAAGAGTAGTTTAAATTCTTTCCCATGAAGGCTACCTGCTGCCAAATTTCGTCAAGATTGGTTGAAGCGTGAAGAGGTACAAACAAACAAAAACATTTTCCCATTTATAATATTGCGTGATGCTGTGATATTAGTAAGGATGGACCGACACCCACTTGCTCAAATTTTTTTTAAAAGCCTACGCATGCGCCGTTTAAGATAGAACATATGCTAAACCACAGATAAGAGAATCCGCTGGTGTAATTTCTTTTTGTAAGCGGTAAACACAATAATGATGATATAATGATATATTGAATAAAAAGATAAGAAAGTATTATAACAAATTTACGTTTAACCCTACATATTATTTGCTCTCATCTGCTAAGTCTTATAGATTAAAGTTATTATGAGAGTTACTAACCTTTGCCCATAGCTGGTGCCCGGTTCCGGCTGGTTCTCATCAGTAGGATAGCAGTGCTGTGGCGGGGGCGGAGGCTGGCCACCTTGCATGTAAAAGCCGCCCAGGCCCACGGCTCCGAGCGGAGTCCTCCTGCCCGGCACCGACTGTGGCGGCGAGTGCGCCTCTCCTAGCGGCACACCATCCCAGCTCCTTCGCCCCTCCATTAGGCACAATTAAAAAAAACTAACACATAATAAATGTCACTATTGGATTCAAAATCGGAATGCGGACGTTTGAATTTGGAGCCGCGATGACAGACAGTGGCGGCGGCGAGGCGCGACACGCCAGAGTGGTCCAGAATCGATCGCGGTACGCAGCTGGGGCGCGCACCCCTCTGATCTCCACCCGGCATTGTTCTCAGCTTCGATTGTGATTCGTAAAGTGTGGTTCTGGTCGATATTTAATTTCAGCTTTATTTCTATTACAATAAACTCCTTAGAAGTCCTACTACCATTCAGAATAAAGTAACACACACCTAGGATTATTTATGTCTTGTTTGTCTTGGGTGTTATAAGTTTGTTACTTATCCAATTACCTATGCATTGAGATTAGTTTAAGCCTGAACTTTAAAGTTCAAGTAAACAGTGGGCTGTCTATTTTCATCACATGGTGTAGGTAGACCACTTAATAACTATCATTTGAGAAATGTTAAATTTTGACATATTTGAGGTGTCCGTAACTAAAGGGTCGAATACTGTATCTTAATGTTGTCGAAAATAGGTAAACATTAGGGTTAACTACCAACTACCACGATACAGGCAAGTTGCCTAGTGTGGGGTTATTGTTTAAAAAAAATGTATTGTGTTCTTTCTGCAAATAAACATTTTTTACTTTACTTTACTTTACTTTAACTTTTCTCAATACTTGGCGTAGGCAGACCACAGAACAATTAACAGTTGTTTATGGAACCACCATACATAACCACCATAACCACCTCCATAGCTCAGAGGCAAAGTTCACTGGCTTTACACAGGAGGTCGCAGGTTCGATTCCCGGCGGGGTCAATTGTAAGACTCGGTTTGGTTGGTGGTAGGGCATTTTCTAAGCCCGCCTGGCTAGCTACCACCATCTCATCTCAGTCTTGCCGCCAAATATCAATGTTGATATCATTGGTGTGTTCCGGCAGGAAGATAAGATAGCCAGTTCCCCATTGCGTTGGGGAATCTTGGTAAGCCCGCTTCCATCTCCGGCAACATCGTTACTTACCACCATGATGTTGTCACGGGTTTACCAATTATAAATAAAAAAAAAACGTTTAATTGTGTCTTATATTCGTGGTTCCTGTTACAGTCATACAGTGTTTTAACAATTCGATATGTTTTCCGTTTAGGTCCATTAATTATGATGGTCTAAGGTAGCTGTCAGTAAAGTTCTCGAGTGGCGACGGCGCACCAGAAGACGTGACTTAGAAATGCCTCCCACTCGGTGGACCGACGACCTGGTAAAGGTCGTCAGAAGCCGCTGGATGCGGCAGAAATCCTGGGGAAGGCTAGAGCTCTCCATATTTCTATAACTGCCCATATTGTATGTACAATATTACTGTACATAATATTCTATAATATTACTGTCTATGTGTCACTGCCGAAGTGATACTGCCCACGTGTTACCGTCCGTCCAATGAAGTAGGCAACCGTCCAAGAAATTACTTCTCCATGCAAGAGTGTTACTTGCCTAGTTGTATGATTACTTTCTTAATTTTTTGCCAACGATATTTAATTTTTATATCAGAAGCTATTACAAAGGGCCAATACAAAGAGCAGTAAAAATCACATCTTAGCTTATTAAGGCAAATATTTATCACAAAGCAAGTATTCAAATTATGTTCCTAGCTTGAATAATTATAATGTTAGAATTCTTGTAAATGGTCTTTAATCCGTCGTAAATGCTAACCGCCTCCGTGGCGTAATGGTTAGTTCTTTCGCTTCACACCAGGAGGTCGCGGGTTCGATTCCCGGTGGGGTCAACTTGTAAGACTCGGTTTAGTTGGTGGTAGGGCATTTTCTAAGCCCTCCTGGCTAGCTACCACCATCTTACCTAAGTCTTGCCGCCAAACATCAGTGTTAACAACATTGATGTTTTCAGGCTTGAAGATAAGATAGCCAGTTCTCCATTGCGTTGGGGAATCTTGGTAAGCCCGCTTCCATCTTCGGCATCATCGTCACTTACCATCAGGTGAGATGATGCCAAGGGCTTTCCAATTGTGAATAAAAAAAAGAAAATCTTCTTTGTTGACTCTAAGACAAGATACAGTCTTTTGGTGAGAGTTTTAAGGAGGTAAGTTAACACTTGAAATTAAGGTTAAACTATGAATATCTGAAAACATATTTATCGTGCCATTAACGTTGGTCTTGTATTAAAACATGGGGCCATTGACTCACTATTCAATTTAAAGTGGGTCGGAATATAAACATTACTATCAATCTCCTCTCTTCATGTTTTCAGACATTTATCTGGTAGTATCAATCGAATTAATCAAATTGAGATCACTCTGGGCTTCCCGGTACAACATATCGTGTTTACTGCGCTTATGTGTCTTTATCGGGCTTTATTGTAAGGAAAATAGTGCCAGTGGGTATTTAGTATTTAGATTTTGATGATATAGGGATGGCATCATTGCAAATCGTTGTTTTAGATTCGTTTTGAAGAATTTAGAACAATAGAGCTATTTTTTTTCTTTAGTTGAGTAACACGTCTTTGTCTTCAATACCTCCGGATTAACAATAACATACTTTAAATAAAACTCAAACAGAGAAGGAACACGTATTACTCGAGAATCCTCAACGTAAGAACAAAGAAGCTTGATTTAAAATTAATTGAAATTAATCGAAAACAACATTTTGCAATCACGACTTCATCACATCGGCCGAAGGACGTCCACTGCTGGACATAGGCCTCCCCCATTTCCACGACGACCGGTTCTGCGCTGCTCGCATCCAGCGGCTTTCCGCAACCTTCACCAGGTCATCGGTCCACCGAATGGGAGGCCTGCCTACACTACGTTTCCCGGTGCGAGGGCGACTTAGTAGATAAAAAAATTAAATAAAAGATTTTCATTCATCTGATTGTGGATGCTCTGTGTAGTGTGCACTCTCACCTATTTGCTCGTTCTTACTTTTCTAAATCTTATAAATAACTAGCTTTTGCCCGCGGCTTTGCCCGCGTGGACATCGTTTTTATGACTGTCTTCGAGGGTGAGTGGTGCGCGAGCCGCAAGCGGTTTGCGAGCGTGGACATGAGTTTTGTCCAGATCCCTCAGGAACTATACCGGGGTATTCTGATTAGCAGTCTATGTCACTTCCCACCCTCTCAACCAATTCTATACAAAAATCACTTCAATCCGTCGCTCCGTTTTAACGACGCTGACTCGCGCGAGCGTGGAAATGAGTTTTCCCCAGATCCCTCGGGAACTATGTCGGGATATGCTAATTAGTAAATTATGTCATATCCCACCCTCTCAACCATATCTGTGCAAAAAATCACAGCAAGCCATAGTTCCGTTGCGATGTTAGAGAAATGAACCAAAAAAGAGTATTTTTTTCAGTTCCCTCAGGAACTGCATCGGACTATGCTATTTTCACGGGGTATAAAGTAGCCTATGTCCTTCCCAGTAACACAGGCTACCTGTACGCCAAATTTTATCAAGATTGGTGAAGGTGTTGAAGCGTAAAAAGGTATCAAACAAACAAACACATTTTCACATTTATAATATTATAAGTAAGGATGGTGTCGATACGATGCAACACGATTTAACTCTATGACAGAACTAAACTTAATTTACGCATTCTTTCTTTTTCTTTCTGAATCGAAAAGACAAGGACCGAATGCTTAAATTTAGTTTAGTCCAAACAAATAAGTTAAATCGTGTTGAACCGAATCGACAACAATATATTTATCTTTACAAAATTAATATAGATCAGGGGTCGGCATGTTTTAAGTGAAGTCCAAAAATTCTTAAAATATCTTATAAGTGAAAGTTTGTATGAAATTTGACTCACAGTAGATAGACCGAGACCTGCTACATAATTTCTACATAAGAATTATTACTAGTCTGATTTAATTTCTTCAAAGCTACTTGTGTACCTACTTGTTAATTAATAGTTTATAATTATTTTAAAAATACTGAGATACGAGTATCCTGTAGGCAAACTCTTTAGGAAAAACCTAATAGTCGTATACTATTCAATTAATAAATTAATGCAATGCATTTTTTTATATATCACTAAAAATGCCTTGATATATATCATGATATATATCCTCAAACTATATATATATCATACGGTCGAATTGAGAAACCTTCTTTTTTTTTGAAGTCGTTCAAAAAGTAATGATAATAATATAATTTATTTATTATTGAATAGTATACGACTATTCAATTCACAGTCTTAAATTGTTAAATTCTAATTATATACTCGTAATTATATAACATTTTTAGTTAGATACCCGTGCAATACTTGTTTTTATGTTTTTGTCCACAAACGCCGGGTTGTCTGGAAGAAATCGCTACAAAAATTAGATTAGATATGGACGCGATAATGGCTACTACGGAACCCCACAATGCGCGTGGCCCGACACGCACTTGGCCGCTTTTTTATTGTATGGTGTGTGCATTAAAGAGTATAGCTTCAAATGGTTCGTGTAATATTACACACGGCGCTGTTCGCCAGTCCTTTTGCTTGAACTTGGCTTGACACGCTGCCGCGTATCTAGATTTATGTGAACTTTAAAATTATTTCATTTCGAAATGTAACAGACTCCATGGTAGCGCAACAAATAAATGATTTAATTATCTATGAGGTAGAATAATTTTAGAAGTTATAGAAACACATCTCCTATACAATCTTATACAATTCATCCACAATAGGTGTACCACAAGAGCGTCGGTGGCTTAACGGCTTGGGCTACTACCTCCTGTCCGGGGGGTCGTGGTTCGAATCAAGGCACGTATCAATGTGTTTTGGAATTTCTATTTCTTATGTACGTTTATCCGACGCTCTTACGGTGAAGGAAAACATGGTGAGGAAACCTGCACACGCCTGCGAAGAAATTCAAAGATGCGAGTGTGAAGTCGACTAACCTGCACTGGGCCCGCGTGGTTGACTAAGGCTCGATCGCCCTTATTCACGATAGGCTCGAACCGCTCTGTGAGGACGTATACGAGCTGATGTGATGAGGTGTGCATAACTAGCGGTAGGCAACAGCTGGTCCGGATACGGATCGCGGTAGGTCGAAACTTAGACCGCTATGTATTTTTGTAAATAACTGATCTACATATTAAATTAAAGTAATATTTTTATATAACTAGCCTTCGCCATGCGATTTTGCGTGCACGTGTATTGTGTGTTCCTGCGGGGTTTTCCCTGATAGAAATTATCTAATGTCCTAATGCAGGTCTCGGTCTATCTGCTGTGAGTCAAATTTCATCCAAACTTTCACGTATAAGATATTTTAAGAATTTTTGGACTTCACTTATAACATGCCGACCCCTGATCTATATTAATTTTGTAAAGATAAATATATTGTTGTCGATTCGGTGTAACACGATCTAACTTATTTGACTGGACTAAACTAAATTTAAGCATTCGGTCCTTGTCTTTTCGATACAGAAAGAAAAAGAAAGAATGCGTAAATTAAGTTTAGTCCTGTCATAGAGTTAAATCGTGTTACATCGTATCGACACCATCCTTACTTAATATTATAAATGTGAAAATGTGTTTGTTTGTTTGATACCTTTTCACGCTTCAACACCTTCACCAATCTTGATAAAATTTGGCGTACAGGTAGCCTGTGTCACTGGGAAGGATATAGGCTACTTTTTATCCCGTGAAAATAGCATATTCCGATGCAGTTCCTGAGGGAACTGAAAAAAATACTTATAATTTTATTACGTTTACGTTACCATTTACCATGACGTAGGTATAATTTATTCCGTTCCAGTTCGTGCAGTTTCCTGTAAACATCTGTTTTACAATAATCAACAATTGTTTTTTATTTTTATTCACAATTGGTAAGCCCTTGGCATCATCTCACCTGATGGTAAGTGACGTTGATTTAGTATTGTATCACAAATGGTTAATTTTCATGTGTGCCTTTAAAAATTTGGCATATTTAGTTATCCACGCGGACGAAGTCCTAGGCAACAGTTAGTATCACTATATTTATACTTTATATTTCGGCGGTTTCGAGGTACCATACTAACATAGGTTAAGTTGGATACTAACATACTTATAATGTATTTTAATTAAAGTATCTATGTTAGTTTTAAAGTTTTTGTATATCTATAGGTCTGGACTTTATAACAAAGTTACCTAAAAATAAATGAAAGATAATAATTATTATATTATTCACGGTAGATATTCTTTAAAGTTAAATATAAAATTAGGAGCGTTCGTTTGAGATAGAGTTTATTTATTTGAAGGAAGATACGATATTAAAAAAACGTAGTATAAATATTTGGAAACGTTTATTTAGGTAACATAAAGCTTATAACTAATTAGTCAATATTTACAACTTATCCAATCAGTTCCGACTTCTTCATAGTCATCATAACAATTTTCATAAAAACATATTCATTTTGCGTCCATTCCAACACAAACACGTCCATTGTAGGTAATACACAAAGAAATTAATACACTGACTCGTATAATAAAAAAAAATGATTTTCATTCTTGATGCATAATAGCATTAATTCTGTTCTTATTATAAATGACATAAGATACACATGTAGTAGTAACGATATTTGTAATTACATGTAATATGCAATTATAGAGATACACAAAAATGTTGTGCATATTGATGATACTACTTCTATTGCAGAACCCTTTTCCAAGTAAATCCAAATTGTTCACAGCCATTACCTACCCTATGACTAGAATACTTTCAAAAAGTTCCACACATTAATTCAAAAAGAACACTGACGAAGTCAAATCTTGATATTTTTTCTTTACTTAATTCCCTAAACTAAATTAAACTTAGTTTAATAATACTGTGTAAAGTTAGAAAAGAGAGTAGGCCTTTGAATTTTTTTAAAAATAAATTCGATGAGATGTTTATAGTTTAGTGCCGAATGATTCCACAATTTTTAATATATTTAAACAGAGATTGATCCTCATCATATCATTGATTGTCAGATGACAAAATGATATTTTTTTCGTAAATGTACACTAGAGTTATTGTCAAACATTTACTAACTAAAATAACCTATTCTATGGATTATCTTTCATTGAATTCAAAATTGTGAACATTATTATTATTATTATTATGAATAAAGATTGTACAAATCAAGCAAATAATACTATTAAAGCTCGAAATTTAGGGTGCTATTTTATGAGCAGGTACCCAATATGTTATACAGGGCTTCTACTAATGATTCTGAAAAACTTTCGTTAAGAACCCTTTGATCAATTCGCAAAAAATATACTTCCTATACATAGTTAGCCAGTCAGCTGATTGATTTTATGGGAAGTTCAAAAATTTTGGGAAATTTGTTTACAATCACGGGTTGAAGCCCTGTATAAAATATCGGGTCCTAATAAAGTAGCACCTTCATCGCCGTACGACTAGGTTTTGACTTTGATATCTTTGGTATCTTCGTTATGACGACTAATGTGTGTGTCATGGGTGCGAGCACCTCTCTATAATTTATCACTATATGTCAAAGGCAGCTCCTTACACGATTGTGTTTTCTGGACATCAAAATAAAGCCAAGTAAATTTGGATCAGCTGCATTCTACCTCTCATCGATCTGCCTTAACAAGATCACCCATTTTAAAATCTCCTATCTGCACTTAAAACATGCAACTAACCAGGGCCAAACCTACCTACGCCGCGAATTTCTGTATACATTTAGGTGCCAGAGACTTCCAATACGTCTGCTACTTGACTACATCAGTCTTATTCAGCCGATCCATATTTCACAGTTTTGAGGCTACAGTGTAAACTCTGTAAAACGTCACTCGACATAACGATTCACCCTTTGAAACGTCAAAATTTTCGGGCTCCAGTTGGTTTACTTAAACGCTTATTTCTCGCTGTATAACGAAAACTCTCAATAACGTCACAAAAGGCCCGGTCCCTTGATTGTCGCTATATAGAGTTTACACCGTATTCTGTTTCATAAAAGATAGGCCAACTTGCTGAAATTGTACCATAAACGCGGTATTTTGCATCACAAGTCGTATACAGGGGGTGGTCGCTGAATAAACACTGCCTATCTATTGTTTCTTTTTAAACTATATGTAGACGGGTAGCGGTGATCGCACGCAGAGCAGGCAGGCGAGCCAAACGGCGGGGAGACATCAGCGCGCGCGATGCGCCGGCGCAGCCGCCGGTCAGGGCGCAGCGGCGGCTAGCGGCGGCCGCGACGGCGCCGGCACGCGCGGGCACGCCACCATCGACCCGCTGCGGCTTGCCTGAGTTGTGTGCGTTGTGCCGCCTGCAAATAAAGGAAAGAGCTGTCAATAGAGCTCGGGGGTTGTTGTTTTGGCTGGTAAGGTCGAAATAGGGTCCTAAAGACTGTCCTTACTTTCACACATATTGCTATATATTTACACTAAATTTTTTTTTTATTTTTTTTTATTCACAATTGGTAAACCCTTGACAACATCTTACCTGGTGGTAAGTGACGAAAGAAAGAAAGAAATAAAACTGCGTTTATAATTTGTCAGCGACCGGTTTCGAACACCATTGGATGGTGTTTCATGTGGTATTAGTGTAAATATACCAATATGTGTGATATAAAGTTCCACCAAGAACCTACAATCAAAAGTATCAACTATCCTTACTTTCACTTTTCTAATGAAATTATAGGTAAATACTCAGATTTTATTTACAGGTCAGGCCGCTTTGATTATTTACTCTCTAGATAGAGCGTCATCCTGTAATCACTGTGATATAAAAAACGGGCCAACTTATGCTTGTATGCGTGTTATCCACTGTCTTACAATTTATAACCGCGCCTGTCATACAATTTGTCTCGGTGTGCGTGGATTACCGGACAATAGTTCACCGGTATTTTTTTTCGACGCACCTGTGCCGCCGCGCTGTATCTAGCGAGTAAATAATCCATGTCAGGCCGCTTACTTAACTTATACGGAATGTTACAAAAAGATATGTTGAACTAAAAGTCCTAATTCTTTTTTGTAGTAAGTATAAGCGCAGTCGTGGAATAAATTATGTTGTTTAGTTTCACGAATAAAAGCCCACCTTGAAGTATTGTCACACTTTCTTATTATACCCTTATGGATACAGTATAAGACAGTAAAACAGTAAGACAGTAAAAGAGCTTGCTAGCCATTGGAGACTTTAATAAACTCGATTCTTCCCAGGAAATTCTAGATATATTTTTTGTTTAGATATACAGGTTGTAAAAAAATGATGTAGGACCCGTTAACTGGGGCTTCTAGTCATTATACTGAACAACTTTCCCCAAGGAACCCATAGTCAATTTGCAGAAAAAAAATTCGCCGCTTCATACAAAAAGCACAAAGTTGGTAGATCAGCTGATCGTTTTGTATGAAGTTCAAATTTTCTTTAAGTTTGAGAAATAGAAGCCCCAGTTAACGGGACCTACGCCAATTTTCTTACACCCTGATCAAATCTTACCTATTAACGAGCCCAGCATCTTCGTGACAGAGAATTTTCTCGTGCGCTGTGGTGTTCGAACTTCCGCAAGGAGGCGGTCCACGCACCGGTAGAGATCTCCAGAGTTGTCCGCCACACTCGCCTCACTGAAGGAAGCTCCGTGAGCCGCGCTCAAGGCCTGGCCCTCCTTAGTCGGCACCTGACAACAACAGAGCACATCCATAAAGTACTCACTATTCTCCTTGAGATTTTTAGCAAATTAATGTTCTTGCTTTAAATACTCTTTGTTAAGCTAGGTCCAGGTTTAAATACTCTTTGTCAAGCTAGGTGCTTGACCGGTTAACCCCCAAAACAACTTTGAAAGTTCCAAACAAGGTCTCATTAAATTATTCCAGTATTAACCATACCTAACGTCCATATAGCAAGACCTTTGTCTGACACAGTTCTGCTAAACTTTAAAACTTGTGAATATTTAAACAAGCGAAAGTGGGTATTTAATGTTAATTCTGAATAATTGATTCACTTTCCAAACTAGGTGACTATTGTGGGTTTGATTTTGTTATATTTCGTTTGTGCATTAAAACATAAATGAATAGTAATAGAAGTAAGTGCCTTCAAGACTTCATTAAACTATGAGCACAGATGAGATACTAGTTACTTCGTTATATTAAGTATTAGGACTAATAGGTAGGTATGGCGAACGAGAAAGGCAGAGTGGTACAATTGTTACAGAGTTGTACAACTTTAGAGCGATGATAATGATGATCTATCCGACCGATTTCGGTCATGGCGAACACTTCGACTCCTAGTCGGTTTGCCGTATGTGCGCTCGCAGATGGTTTAAGTAGCCAATCTTCGCAGCGAAACTCCTCGCGCACTGAGGGCATTTAAGTATTCCACCCTCGTAATTGTATGAAATGGTCGCAGGTGGTCGGGCCTTTAACTGGTCGCGTTAAGCAGAACTTTATAGTAGCTTTATCATAAAACGTTAGACTTGAGGACCTACCTACTTGTATTGTCAGAAACACGTACTACCTACAGATAACGTTGAAACTCGCTCAGTATACGTCAAGTGTGTAGACTATCCTATGGAGTGGATGGTAGGTATACAGAGTGTAGCAGAATTGGAGTAAGTCCTGTTAACTGGTGTATATACTCATCATACTGAACAACTTTTGTTCTACGACTTTGCTGAAATCGCAAAAAAAAACTCTTTATACAAATCGATCAGCTGATCGCCCTATTTCGTGCATTTTAGTATGGAGGGTCCAATTTTTTTTTGCGAATTGACTATGAGCTCCTTTGGCAAAGTTGTTTATTATGAGGAGTAGAACCCCCTGCTAACGCGTCATACACCAATTTTATCACCCTGTATAAATTGATCCGTGTGCTTTAGGGTTAACAAGACAAAGTTTATTTATTTTTACTAAGACTACAATTCGATTTATATTCACAAACAAAAACACATTTTTTTTTAAATTAAAAATTTGAGTGCGTTTGGAAAGTGACGATGCAGTCGAGGATGGTACACGCAAACTCAAATAATGCATATTCACTCTTTCTTGCCTTGATGGCCCCCAAATTGTAAGAGTCGGGAAACACTGACGCAGGCAAGGAATTCTAGTCCCTTGCTGTCCGCATAATAAATGAGGAAGCGTAAAAGTTCGTGCGAATAGGTGGAATATTACCAACAAAAGGATGGAAGTCCTCCTCGCGTCTGGTTGTCCGGAGGTGGAATAGAGCTGAGTGAATGAGGTCGTGTAGGATCTTATTTGTCAGTCTTTTATCGCCGTTCTTAGGGTTTTGTACGAAAAGGTTCGGCTTTTAAAGGGATGTATCTTTTGAATCCTAAAAGGTGGCCACTTGAATTTTTCACAGAATATGTTTTCTTATGCCAGATTCCCTAAGAAGTAATAAATTTTAAATACGGTCATACATACAAGCGTCAAACTTGGTGTGATTATAGAGCAACCTCTATCGAATATAACGACAAATAATAAAAAAAAAACCCGGCCATGTACTCGCACTAAGGATCCCGACCTGAATGAAATAATTAATATTTTTTACTGTCGATCTCCTTGATGTCTTTTTGCTTGACAAATATAAATCACAAATATATTGTGTTGTGCTAAGAAACCCTCGGTGCACAAGTCCACTCGCCCTTGGAAAGCTTAACTAATTTTGTTTCGCCAAATTAAATTTATGTCTATTTTTTATTTATATACCAATTTCAAAACAAAATACAAAACAATTAATCATACAATTCATACAGCAGCACTATTAAACCTAATTGGTTTGTCTAGGTGCTCACAGTCGTCTAAGAGCTACATATTTACAATAACAAAAAAAAACATATAAAGAATCAGATAAGTTATGCATACCTACATACAGGGTGTTGTTTTGGACGACAACGCCATTTACAGGAGGGCTTCTACTCACGAAACTGAACAACTTTCCCCAAGGAACACAAAGTCAATTCTCATAAAAAATTGACCTCTCCATACAACAATGATCAACCAGCTGATCGGTTTGTATGAAAAGTCAAATTTCTTTTTTGCGATTTCAGCAAAGTTGTAGAACCAAAGTTGTTCAGTTTCATGAGTAGAAGCCCTACTGGAAAGGGCGTTGTCGACCAAAACAACACCCTGTGTATCCTTAACCATACTGCAATGCATACACAGGCACAGATGATATACTAGTTACTTCGTAAACACAGGTCACCTGCGTAACAAACGACACACTTCTGTTATTGTGGTAGTGTGAGTTATTTGGGTCTAGTCTATGAATTTATTGCATATTCAGTAAATTATATCAAAGGCAACTTTAATCGTTTATTGATCTTTGCCCAATTTCCCAATATAAACAGCTGAACCGGAACTAGAAAATCAACATTAAAGTTTTATTGGCTCAAACTGTTTGATTTATTACTTGATTTATTAATTTATGGGATGCCAAAATTTATATTATATTTATCCTAATTTTAATAAGAGTAATTTTATTGTAGCTATTTTAGAAGATACCAGATATTAATGACGGAGAGCTCAGGAAAAGTTCGAAGACTGAGTTACGTCAGAAGTCGTCGTAAGTTTGGATTGCCTGTTTTTCTTGTTTACTGGAGCAAAGAAAAAAGTTTTCTATCTAATATATTAGCTTACTCCTAATTAACCTTTTGTGTATAGTAACTCCTACCTTATTTTGTCGTCCAGATAATGGTTACTAACGTCATCAGTGATGGATGACTTGATGCCAAACAGCTCTTCGGAAAAGTACCTTTTTATTTAGCACCAAATTTGTCTTAAGTAAGAAATTCCACAGGCTTCTGGGAGCTCTTTATCTTATTAGGTGCTTTAAACGAGCTTCTTTTGTGAGTATTCTTGGAAATGACTCTAATGATTGGGGTGAAAATTTCCATTATGGATGTTTTTGGGGGCTAAAATTGATCTAGAATCTAGATAGTTCTCATTTCTGGGAAAACGCGTTTTTCGAGTTTTCACGCATTGCTGCTTTTCACATAAAATTTCAGATTTTAGGTATTATTTTAGGTATAAATTCAGAAGCGAGGCCAGCTCACCGGTTACGAGTCTAGCCTACAATCCAACATCTGCGGAGGCGTAAGATTTTTTTAGTTTTTTTTCATGTTATGGGTTTATTTCAATTTCTTTATTCCGAAAATCCGTTTTCACACTTTTTTTTTTATATGCCTAGGAGACTCCAAGCATCGCTCGGTCGCCCAGGTACTATTAGTAAACAATTAAGTTAATTAATCGATCATCGTGACCGAGATTATTTTTCGAGCTTTCCGCAGATAATCAGTGTAACATTAATAATAATTTAAGATACCAAGTTATTTTTATACAGAATCTCACAAAATTGACATAGGAGCCGGAGGAGGAACATCTAGCGCCACTATCAATTAAAAATAATTAGTTGCCCAGTCAAGGTCACCCAAAGGGCAATATGAAGCGTGCTATGCTCAGAGTTTTTCTGCGTGATCGAATCAGAAACGAGGAGATCCGTAGGAGAACCAAAGTAACCGACATAGCTCTCAGAATTGCTAAACTTAAGTGGCAGTGGGCGGGGCACATAGCTCGTAAAACAGATGGCCGTTGGGGCAGTAAAATTTATCGAGTGACGACCGCGCACCGGAAAACGTAGTGTAGGTAGACCTCCCACTCGGTGGACCGATGACCTGGTGAAACTCGTGGGAAGCCGCTGGATGCGGGCAGCGCAGAACCGGTCGGCATGGAAATCCTTGGGGGAGGCCTATGGCCAGCAGCGGACGTCCGTCGGCTGATATGATGATGATGATAAATTGCCGAGTAGTTACATGATTAAACAAAATTTTCAACGATGAAAATGAAGTTTATTTAAAAACAATCAAAGGTTTTCTTTCGGTTTCTTCGTATTTTTCGATAAACGGTATGGTTGATTTCCAAACGGACCTTATAGGTCAAAAATATTGAAAGTACAGACTTACCTGTCTCAAATGGTCGAGGTCAGTCTTGTTGCCCAGCAACGCAAGGGGCATGGAGCCGCTTGCAGCACCCGCTGGCGTGTGCGCAGGGCTGCTCCCATTGGTCGGCGCGCGCTTCAACACGCTCAGCACCTCTTGCGCATACTCGAAGCTGCTGCGGTCCGTCACCGAGTAGACTAGAAGGCATGCGTCTGCCCATTGAATCTAGAACAAAGGAAAATATTTTTAAGATTAATTTGTAATTAAATGTTTTAAACTTCTGTCTTGTGCCACAGTATTAAAATAAAGCGGCTAGTTTCCTTCGCTACGACAATGCGATGCGACTTTATGGTGTTTTTTTATTTCAACGCCGTAGTAAGTGCTACACGTATTAAATACCTATACCACACCCTGGACACTTCATACAACGGGCCAGAAATGAAATTTCAAAAAAGGAATGACGGAACAAATTAAATGGCGGCGAAATCCTATACGTTTGAAAACCAATCTGTATCAATCTGAGTGAGACGAGGGGGTGAGGTCGCAATCTAGAGAGCGGTAGGGAGTGTCCATACTGAATGTTAGTACTAATATACAGATTTTAACCAAAGATTCTAATGCCTATTTAGACAAAAAAAAAGTCATATAAACATGGGCCAGTAAAGCCTAATTTTCGAGATATTAATTTTTTAAATAATTCACAAGTTCAAAAAATCTCAAGGGTAACACGCCCTAATAATCTTATCTGACGTTTGTTGCCTCAAAGTATCATACTGACGTTGACTTCACTCGTCGTTTATCGTATGTTGTCGGAGTCGTTCGTGAAGTGTGAAGTTTTCTTTTTCACTCTTTAGACTAAGGTTTCGTTCAGAAGAGATTACTATCGTTAATTGATTTTTTGTTCCAGAAATTAAGTAAGTTAATAAGGCAGTTTTAGACCCATTTTGATATAAAATTATTTACTCATAATACCACCAGGAATCCATGGTTAAAATCTGTCGGTATACTCCTTCCCACCCTGTATATACTTGCGGGGATACGAATTCGTTAAAGATTTATTTGGCGTCGTCGCACTCGTAGCACCAGACATTAAATATTTCTTAAGCTATTTCGCGTAGCAAAGATGACAGTTTCTAATTATGTTTGATAAAATCTATGTTCTTAAAGAAAACATATATACTTTTTTTGGTTCAATACTCGTACTGGAATTTAAAACACGTTTATACAACGAACTCAGAAAAAAGAATTCGCTGCGTTTATAAAACAAAGTTTGTCACTGAAAATTGCGCTGAAATTATTAAAAAGTCTAGGAGCGCTGGTTAGTTCAGCAGGCATTAATTAGACGGCTTGCAAGTGCGTGTGCGCATACCGGCCCGTCAGAATTAGCCGTCGCGAGTTTCACGGGCGCGCCCACGCCGCCGCCTAGTGCGGCTTGGCGCCAATTCAACGACAAAAAATTTTCACACTATTCAACTTTTCATTGTTAGCCGCACTTTGTTTATTTTTATAACCCAATGAATGTAACCGTCATTTTTTTATTGTGAAACTTATGTAATAAGTAATTATGTACAAGTTATTCTTAGCATGAATACACCAGTGTTGCTCGAGAAAAACAGAAAGTATTTTTTTTATTATTATTATTTTTTAGCCCTTGGCATCATAGTTGGTTAAAAATGTTAAAACGGCGGTTAAAAATGTTAAGGTTTCTTTAACAATTCGTCAAGTTCCAATCATAGCATGTCAATATAAATGATATCCCATCTGGTTGTACTTATTTCCAGTGTGCTTTAATACCTGCACTCGAGAAGAGCTAATAAAAGCCGCCGATAGTGTCGTTAAGGTGGCCACGTACTATGCACGAGAGATATAACTTGTCAACACAATAGAAGAAGAAAAATATAAAATAATTAAAGCGTCGATGGCTCAACCGGTAACGACTCGGTCCTTCTAACCAGGCACCGGGTTCAAACCTGGACGGCCAATGTACCAATGAGTTTTTCAAAACTTACGTACATATACTTTTACTTACCGATTGCTTTAACGGTGAAGGAAAACATCGTGAGAAAACCTGGACACGCATGCGAAGAAACTCGAAGGTTGTGTGTGAAGTCGACCAACCCGCACTGGGCCCGCGTGTTCGACTAAGTCCTGATCGCCCTAATTCAGAGTAGGTTCGACCCGCTCGGTGGGGACGTATATGAGCTGATATGATGAAGCAAAATATAGGTTACTTATTTTAGTCTATGCTGCTTCATCCCGTACCTGTTTCAAAAGTGGCGATTATAGTGGCCGCGTTACCGCGCAGTACAGCCAGAGATACCTGTTGACCCAGGTACGAGCAGGCGCGGGGGTCACTACCGCAGTCCCTCAAACGCATTTATGTCAAGAAATAGCTATTGAGTTGTTACTACATCCCACATAATTATTTAAAATATAGGTTAGCGAGTCTCGTAACGTTATTACATTACACTAGCATTAGCATTAGCGGTCAGTCCACAGGGACTTCCGACTGCCTCGTGCTCTGTTGCCGCTAACCTGTCGTCAAGTCAGTATTGTAGAGCTTCCTCCACACGTATCTACCTATTTGTATTTGAAAAGTAGGGTTGGTTGTTCTCAGATACATTGAAATTCGGACTGTTTTGTTCAGTGGTAGAAATAATGTCGAAATATATTAATAATTAACCTTTCCAATGTATCAGCGATACAAAAACTGAAAAGTTTTAAATTTTTTTAAATCTGGTCACGTTAATTGTTCGAGTCTGGTCACGTTTCACGCTTGATTTGTTCATTTATGAATAAATAATTAATTAAAAAAGCCTTGTATTTCTTACAAAAAAAATATGCATTTCTTATTACTACTATGTTATTTGCTTGTACTTAGGAACTATAATATATTAATGTATTCATTGTGTGTAGGTGAGAACCCCTCGTTTTCGAAGGTGAAGGCCTCCTCTAGAGATTTCGAGTTCTCCCTGTTATTTGCTGTTTCCATCTACTGTTTACTTTTTTGTTCATTTACATATACTAAATCCATTAAAATAAGCATACCAAAACATCAAACTATTTGAAAATAAATTTATTGTTTTAACTATTCTCATTATAGACAGTCATGTTAGAAACTGAAAACTTGAAAAGGTTTCATTTCATAATGTTTTAAAGTATTTTATTATGATAGTAGTCGCCATAATGCCGAAGAATGTTACCTACTTCAATCTGTACGATCTTTCCTTGTCTCGCAGTCGCGACAGATGAATTCTGGCAATTTAGATATACAGGGCACGAATATTACGGGTGTATTTTACTTACGAGAATTTTGGTGTAACCAATTTATTTACCGACAACGTGGCAACAGCGAGACGCGTGATGGAAGATATAATCTCGTTAACTTTCACACGGCGTCTGTATCGTTGATTGGCTTAGAAATAGAATAAGAATAAGTGCCTATAAAATTTGAGGTGCCTATTTAAATTTCGTGGGGATCCAATCATCAGATCCTGACTTGGTGACAATAAGACCCCCTCGAGAGTATACTCTTTCGAATAAAAAAAGAATTTTGAAAAGCGGTCCACAATTGACGGGGAAATCGGTGAACATACATAAAAAATATACAGTCGAACATAAAACCTCCTCCTTTTTAGGAGTCGGTTAAAAATTGACAATTAAGTTACTTTTTTATCTTTTTTTCAGTTTCATCTGTTTAATTTTTCTCCTTATTACATTTTTGTTTTTACAATAAGGAAAATGAAATGACAACAATATTGTAGTCTGTGTTTTGTTAAGGAAAATTAACAAGTTACATACTTACCAAAGAGTAAATAGGAAAATACGTACATATCAAATCAAATATTCTACAAAAAAGATATAAAAAATCCTACAATAAAATCACAATAAAAATATTTACGGTATCAATATTATGTCACGCTGTTGCCATGTTGTCAGTAAATATCTACATACCTAATAGGCTCTTGGTTACATTAGATATTCAGTGCAGATGCCGCTAATGTTTGTCATACCACACAGCTCCGATTATGGTATCCCGTTGTAGAACAGTTACTGTTCAGACAAATTGGATCACAAATTAAGTAACTTGCGTGGAATATTTATGTAGATGTCACGGGTAACTTGTCATGATTCAGTCTTAAAATCCCACTATTTTGTTCCACTACTTTTATTTTTTGTCCTATTTTGCCCCGCATCGCGCCACAGCCTATCGAGGTTTCTGGTGGACCATCCTGCGCCCTTACGCTTCGCCCCAGCGCCTAGTAACCGGACTTAAAGTTTACGTCATCAGGTCTGGTTGACTAGGCGCTGGGGCGCAGCGCAGGATGGTTCAGACCTAAAATTTACGTCATCAGGTCTGGTTGACTAGGCGCTGGGGCGCAGCGTTAGGACACAAAATGGTCCACCAGAAACCTCACGGTGCGGAGTTAAATAGGAAAATAAATAAAAATAGTGGTACGAAATAGTGGGGCCACGGGGAAATAGCCAAATACTCTTCCACCTACACCTAAATTAAATTGAAGTCACATGTTTTCCTATACTCCATTGTTAGCAAACATGGTACCGAAACGAACAGGATTGTTGCAATTATTTCTGATTCATATTTGACATTTGAAAACGAGTCGCAATTAATCACGAACTTCTCTTAGGTGCTACGTGTTAATTGTTCTTGGAGCTAGGCAAAGTACAGCAATAAAGTACGAGTGTAAACATTGAGTCACGGCACACGTGGTGGAGGCGCAAGCGCAGCCGGGTCAGTAGAGCGGCGGCGGCACATTTCGCGCCACTCGCCAGCATTATATTCGCAACGATTAACCCATATGCATGTATCTTCAACCCAACACAAGATGGGGTTCGGAATACTTCGGAATTGTTTGCGGAAGAATCGGTGAATAATAATAATAATAATAATAATCACAATTTATTTCTTCCCACAAACATATTCATCAGGTACAGTAAGAAAAATATATATAATGTACAAAGATATGTTGGTGGGAGACTGGTGCCTAAAGTAAGATGTAAATCTTGTAGTATAGGTCACCAGGCCCCGACCCTCGGTAATACAAGAAACAAAACAAGCTTAGCGAAGTAGGAATAAAAAGGAAATGAAAAATAAAAATATAAAAAATACAGAGATTTCATAAGGTTTGTGTGTGGAATTGTGTGTGTGTGTGTGTGAGAGAGTGTGTGTGTGTATGTGTGTGTGTGTGTGAGTGGGTGTGTTTGTGTGAGTGTGTGTGTGTGTGAGTGTGAGAAACAAAAATAAGTAACTAAACATCTATGATATTATTTGCACAAACTTTTCCGTTTCAAAACAAACCAACCTATGATTTGCTTAACTCCTGCGCAGGTGCATTGTTTACACCTGCGTTGTGATTCATGGAAGGTTTAAAAATTAGACACTCCGCTCTTCAAAAAGTGATTCTCAGAAGAAAATTTAAATGTCATTCCTATAGTTTAAATAAATAACACAACCTTGCTGGATTTTCGTCACAGAATTCGAAGTTTTCCAGCAATGTCACTTACCACCAGGTGAGATGTTGTCAAGGGTTTACCAATTGTGAATTAAAAAAAAAAAAAAAAAAAAAATGTACAGTGTATTATGTTTATAAAAGACGAAGGTCGCACATCGTTTGGCTTGGCTAAAATAGTGAGGGTAACGATATCTTCTTCTATATTGAAAGGCCCTGAGTACTCAGTCTATTAACCTACACAAGATCATCTTAGTTTCTTAGCAATAAAAACCCAGTGTTATGTGCTAACGTCGTTGTTTGAAAATGAGATCGCTTGGTCAAAGTGAAGGTTGATCGTTTCCAAATGTAAATGAGAAGGTTAACTAATGGTACATTAAATATAACCTTTAATTTTTACTTTGATGTAGGTACTGCAGTTAAAATAAACCTTCAAAGCTAGCTAACAATTGTACTAATTAAATATTCGTAAATAATGGTAAGTTTATCTCTGTCAATTCAATTCAATTCAATTCAATATTCTTCATTGCAACTGAACACAAAAAAGAGAATAAAATCATAGAAGAAATATATATATTTTTTATTTTTCTTTTATTCACAATTGGTAAACCCTTGACAACATCTCACCTGGTGATAAGTGACGATGTTGCCTGCAAGGTAGCAATGTTCAATAATAAAATAAATGTAAATGTTCTTATAAAAAAAAACGGTATAAGTGCGAGTCGGGCTCGCCCACCGAGGGTTCCGTACAAATTTGTAGGTACATATAAATCATAACAGCGCAAACTGTTAGGTAATACATACACCATATATATATATATATATATATATATATATATATATATATATATATATATATATATATATATATATTGGATGCGTGTCCGGCCAAATAAGAAGGTGTCCGGCCTGTCCGGCTTTTTAGGTTTAATGATTTTTCCAGTCACCTGGACATTCGGGTAAGCGCTGTCGTATTTATGAGACTATATGGCGGCGTTTCTTTGTCTGATTAGGGATATATATATAAAAGCCGGACAGGCCGGACACCTTCTTATTTGGCCGGACACGCATCCAAAAAGTCTAACACTGTCCGGCTTTATCCGTACGCCTGGCAACGCTATATATATATATATATACTATGTCGACTTTATAATATGTATACCTATGCCAAATTACAGCTTTCTAGTAATTCTCTGAGCTAAGCCACGGACAGACAGACAGACAGACATGGCGAAACTGTAAGGGTTCCTTGTTGACTTTGGAACCCTAAAATGCAACTGGTCTCCGTCCACTTGATATTCAATAGCTTCCATATGCATTGAGATAACTAATTTTTTCATTGACAAAGGTACATCAGACTTTAACCGCCTCCGTGGCGTAATGGTTACGTCCTTTAGCTTCACATCAGGAGGTTGCGGGTTCGAGTCCCGACGGAGTTTAACTTTATATGACTCGTTTTGATTAGTGGAAGGGCATTTTTTAAGCCCGCCTGGCCACCAAATTATCGTAAGTCTTGCCGCCAAGCATCAATGTTAACAGCATTGATGGGTTCCGGCTTGAAGGTAAAATAACCAGTTTCCCATTGCTTTGGGTAATCTTGGTAAGCCCGGTCCCATTGTCGTCAAGAGCTTACCAATTGTGGGTTATAAATACTAATAAAAATAACTCACCTGTTCAGCTGGAAACTTGTCAGCGTTAGAGCCTGACACGTCGATCACTTCCAGCTCCACGGGGGTTCCATTGATAGGTACTGTTTGTCTGTACAGGAGATCTGCGAAAGAATTGTGTGCGTAAGTAAATATATCAATAATAATGGCTTCTGTCTAGCCACCTGATAAAGGTAAAAAGAACATTTTCAGAGAAATATTTTCACAATGTCTTGTAACGTGACGGTTACGACTGCCTTTTGTAGTTTCCTCAGAATACATAATAAACCAGAACCACAGATGAGATACTGCCAGAACACACGTACGGCGATAAAAGTGAAGCACCTTGTGCCTGTATGCCACTCTACATCGGTGTAGTTTTGACGTATTCGCCCTTATAAATCCTGCATGCAGGTGATTTATTTTTGTGATAAAACAAGCAGTGGTTCTTTCTGACTTACCTAACTAAAAAAATATTAAAGCTTCAGCGCGCGTTATGCTATTCTCACTATACGCGTGTTCTGGTTTCTTGTGTATTCTGTGATAGTTTTATATGTAGATTTTAGAACTCACCCGTATTAGAGTGATATTCTCCAATGTATCTTCTAGTTAGATACCGGACGATAAGAGCTGAAACAAAGAGTGAGCGTTTACAACCTGCTGAAAACAATTCGGGTTACTCTCAATGGTATCAACGCATGATTCATTCATGATTCGTTTACTTGACCGACATTAATTCTTAGTGTTGATTGATCAGATGTTCATTAGGTTGTTTTTACAGAAAACAGAGTAAAGTGGGATTACATCATGAACGGAATGGGTCACTAAAGCAGGTCCTCGTTTATGTAACGTGATGTAGGTCGAAGTCGTTCGCGGTCGGTTTGCCTTTGTGAGAAAAGGGTATCCTATGTCTAATAACGAGTTCTAATACAATTTTTATTTTACTTTGTAATGTAGAATAAGAATTCTAGAGAAAAGAGTTATTTGCATAAATTGGGACAGAAATTTTAATAAAGATGTCTATTTAGAAAGAAAATTTTTCTAGACAGGAATATGTATGAAAAATATGAGAACCAATAAGTGTGTGAAAAATATGAGAACCAATGATTTGAGTCGTATCAATTTTATTTAATCACCTTATTGGATCACATTTTAAAGGCGCTAACTATTTTATCTACTTGAAACGTGTAAACTATTATGAAAACTATGAATGCGGATATTCTGTGTTGAAGAGGTATTTTAATTTTTGTTAGTAGGTATGTTTTTTTTGACTCACCAGACTTGCCAACCCGGGAGCTGCCGATGACGGCGATGCGCACGCGCGGTGCGTTGGCACGCTCGTCTCTCATAACTGCGTATCAATTAGAGAATCTGAAACAAAATATGGCGTAACGTCAGCGAACAGCTGGAGATTTACATTTTAAATTAAACTCAAAGAAAACATCCATCAAACGAAATTTATGGATTTAGTTACAAGTTTCTATAACATAATGACTATTCCACTTCAATTGTTTACAATGTAATCTCCAAGAAAGTGGCAATTTGCTGCATCCTTATCGCCTCATTGATCCGTTTTATGAAGAAAGTATAAAATAGAATCGTTTATTTCCGAGGGAATCGTTACTTCAGCTCAACGTTTCCGCCAATTCGCTTGTATTACCACGTAATTGCCTTGCATAGGTAATAACCTATTTGCGCGACTAGTAGATAGTTTCAATTGCCTGTTGTTTGCAGAAGTCAAGTGATTACATGCTTTTTGCTTCCTTATTATGACAGATGGGTAATCCAGTTCGTTACCAGTATCATTGCGGCGGCTCGAATGACGTCTAGTCGATATCCGATCCTAGTGTCTCGAGTGCGTCACAGTTGCTTCGCTCATAATTGTTGTTTACTGAGGCCACACACTGCTTAGGAGATACTGAATCATACAGAAGCCCCCAAATAGCTACAATTTTTTTTGGGGGAAATTCACTAAATAGCCAAAAGCTGGGTGATATAAATTATGGATTTCCTAGTCAATAAAAACCCATGGATTTTATATAGTTAGGCACCTACAAAAATTTAATGCATACTTATGTACAATCCACTTAGATCAAAAAACCTAATAAAAAGACAAATTACTGTGTCTGCACTTTAGAATCAAAGCTGGCTATAGAACTTACGATTACTTTAACTATAAATATGTAAAGTGTTATCAGTAATTCAAGCGCTTTCACGCGAAAATATTATATGCGTACCGTGACATTACTGTTGACCATTATAATAGTGTTTGCCAAAATACCACCATAACATGGTTAGTGTTGCCAAAAAACAGATTTCTTTATTAATAGACGACTCTGCGTCAACTGCCCACGAAATGGTTGAATAACCCTAACAAATAACATGCGTCCATTTCGTTACGAATCTACCTGACATTTGAGTGAGCCGGGCGATTTTAATTGTTTACATCTCTATTTTTATTATTATTTTTAAGATTCACGGTCAGTTGCAGGAACGCGATCATTGACATTTTTATCCACCATTAAACACTAATGGGCTGTCAAATTCGTAAGTTTTCTGACAATAAACATGGATTTAAACGAGTCTATATGGGGATTTCTGCTTCTACGCTGTAGTAGCGACGCGATATTTGTGTTTGGGGCAATTCACAGTCTATCAGTGCGAGTGTACTCGTAAGATGAAATGAAATAAATAAAAAAAATATTTAAAGTGTTTTCCGCATTTACGTGGTCCTTTTACTAGAGGAATCATTAATAATTATAAAAGAAACAATATATGTGAACATTCTTGAAATCTACACAGATCCATGCAAATACACTCACGAGCGTAAAACCCCTCTTTTCTTCCTTACTCCAATTTGTAATTAAATTACTGCTATTATTTATTATAAGCTTATAATTAACTTGCACTTCTCGGTTTCCTATTGAGCTGAAATGTTGCATGCATATATATATATATATATATATATATATATATATATATATATATATATATATATATATATATATATATATATATATATCACTAATCGCCCTGATTCAGGGTAGGCTCGAGCCACTCGGTGGGGACGTATATGAGCTGTAATGATGATGATGATATATATCACATGACAATGCAATATTAAAAGCTTTTACCTAAATTTTTTTTAGGTTTTTCAAAAACTATTTTATTTCATTAATGTCGATTTACCGTTTTGTTTATCATTTATTACCTTCTGAATAATGATTTAATTTATATCCAAAGTTAGGCCTTCCAAACTACCCCGCCGGGTTTTAACACTCGCGAGTGTATATTATTTATTTATTTTATCTACTCTATACACTGTCTATTTTATCTACTCTCATATCGTAAAATTTTAATTATAAACTTTAAATAGTTATTTATGCCACTGCCAAGTAATAAGAGCCAATGTAACAACAATGCTAGTTTGTGCTACAAAGCGAAGCTGAATGACACCATAGAGAGCACGAGTGTTACAATGACTAATAGCATGCAGTGGCACACAATAATTTTTCTATAAACATTAAATAGTTATTTATGCCACTGCCAAGTAATAAGAGCCATTGTAACAACAATGCTAGTTTGTGCTACAAAGCGAAGCTGAATGACACCATAGAGAGCACGAGTGTTACAATGACTAATAGCATGCAGTGGCACACAATAATTTTTCTATAAGCATTAAATAAACAAAATACATTGAAAATTTTGTCATAATCACATAATTGAATTTTTGAAACCAAAGCCATAAAAATATTTAAAAAGTTTCATTGTAGTACAGGTTGTCTCGTTTTTAAATGATCATTTTAAAACGACTCTTTTCCAAAAGCTAAATTACTCAAAAGAGATTGTATACTTACTTACCCATCTACTACCTTTAGTTAGTTTGTGTGTTGTTTTAAAATACCACAAAGTGAGAGATATAAACAGCAGATCAGTAGTAAGTACTGAATATTACATATTAGACCGGGGAAAAAATTATTCTTATTTTGTATGTAGATTCAAACAGGGTGACTAGAGCAAGCTGCATCTTGAATGTTAAAATTTTTCAGACTGGAAATGGATAAACTAAGTTTGTGTTAGGAACTATAATTATCTTTGGTTTGTGCTACTGACTGATGCTGTATTTCCAAAAACAGCATAAATTTCTAAGCCTGTGTTGTATTCTTACCTTTTTTAAATAAACTTTCAAAATGTAGCTAATTTCTTCGTTAATTTCATTCATTTTCGTAGACAGAAAAAACAATTTAAAAATGGCGAGAAATTTAAATTTTTTAATAATATTAAAATTTTTAAAGTTTTACAATTTCTTTTTTAATTTTAATAACCAGTCACGAACAAATAATACAAGCAAAGAGATCCGATTACAAGTTTATACTTAAATACGAAGAGATTTTTTTTGCCCAACCTTTATTATTTTGATCTTAGGGTTAAATCTGTAGGTGAGAAAGTTTTTCTATTGGCGGATTTAAGTTTTTAAACTTTCAACTTTTTTAAATCATTGTTTTTACTCCTAACTACGCCGCGTAGCGCGCTTGTGCTCGTAGCGCGTAGCAGCCCGCTTGCCTATATTTGGCAATCCTAAGTTGGCCCCAAACTTCTTTTTGGAGCGTCAAATCGACCATCGATCTAACATAAAATAGACGTACAGACGGACTTTTATCAATGATTAGAAGTCCGTCTGTACTGGAAATATTTTTTTATACTGTTTGTTTCAGGGTCGCCTATGTATAAGTATTATTGAAATACGCAACTTTAACAAGCCTACAACTGACTGGTTATTGAATCAACGTTTTCCAAGTGGCAATTTTCCTTCGTCAATGGGTAGCGGTTCTGGCGACAGATTGGTGCAATGGTATCATGGAGCACCTGGTTTTGTACCCTTGTGTACCCTTCAACGGCCAAGTCATACAACATTAACTATAATAATAAAGAAATCTCAGTAAGGAACCTTAGACTTGGCACGACTTTGTCTAGATTTCATTACTTTTTAGAGATAAACAAGCAGCTCCATCGAGACTTGGCTAGTTTTTTACAGAATGTTTTGGTGGGATTTCACTTCTTTTTGTAGAAACGTGGGAATATTGATTTATTTTATTAGATTTGGTTGGGCTCTTGTATTTTCTAATCAGGGTCACCAGGTACTCCAGATCTTCGATTATACTAGTTTTTATAGTTTTCCCTTTATGCGGCCATTAAACCCTAACTCTGTACCAAATTTCAGCTCTCTGAGTTTTTGGGAAGTATTAGTTCTATTCTGATGATCATGAGTGAGTGAGTGAGTGAGTGAGTGAGTGTCATAAATGCGAAACTTTGCTTTCGCTTAACTTCGGAACTAAATGACCTACAGACTTGAAATTTTGGATTTTAAGTATGTGATTATAGCTTACTGGATGGCGAAAATTTCTGCGTTATGTTCTTATCCAGAGGTTCTCAAATAGGGGCCTGAAAATGCGGCGTAATGGTTCCAGTAAAGGTAGGTACGGCAGTTTTTGCTTCGCGCTCGACTTAGCGGGGGCACTGCCGTGCCCCCCGATTAAGAATCCCTACCCCTACTGACATGTAAAGTGGGGTTGATTTTATTTATTCACATACCCCATCGTGTGGGGTATTGTTGAATAGATCTTTCAAAACTATTGAGGGCTTGCGAAGGAATTTTTTCGATAAATGATTTGTTTACAAAGTATAAAGTTGGTGATTTTTGTTAAAGTTACCCGTCCCGGACCCCTACCAGCTAAACCGTTATTTCTGAAAATCTGAAAAGTATTGAAGATAGTAAGGCATTCAATCAATCTAAAAGAAAATTATCACGCCTAAGTAGGCTTTCTTAGTTAAGGAGTAATACTCGATAGTCTCTTCCCAAACTCGAGAATATATGACCATACTCCATACACGGGGCCAAGTCAGGGTTCATGGAGGTTGTAGAGCTGTGGCGAACCCAATTGTCAGAAGTTTTGCAACCCGCCTATAAGAGATCTGACAAGACTTGACGGCTGCCATCTAGTAATAGCAACCGACACCAACGGCTTAGTGTGCCTTGCAAAGCACGGAAAGGCTCGAGAAAAGTGCCACTAGCAGTCAAATCCATTTAGATAATGACCGTATTGCAGGTCAGTTATCGTACGTAATCATAGCAATCGCAGTGAACTACGACCGCTTATAGATAATTATGATTAATGATATCAAGTTCAAAATCTTGAAAGTTAATTTAAGAATGGCTAACAGTCCGTCATCGTCAGTTATAATTTAAGTTTAATCCTTTATTGTTTTGAATGAGAGTATTTTGATTCTAGGTATAGATTGCGGAATATAAGTTTAACAGTGCGCAGTGTCTTATTTTAAGGTCTCAATAAAAGTACGCGAAGCAGGGTTCGCGTGCACCAAGGAACGCTAGCCCCACGCGTAAGCCGCGCTACACCCGCGCGCTCCCTACCTGCGCATGCGTGAACGACAGCCATTTGTGTTCAACTTATACACCGCGCATTGTACCTACTTCGTCATGTAGGTGTGTTAAAGTAAAGCAGCGACATAACATCTTGAACGTAAACAGTTAAAACGTACACTATCCTTGAGTACCGAAAATAACCCACTTACTACGGACATTACAATTTTTTTTATAATTGCATGTGATTTGTAATCGTTCTACTAGGTTCGAAAAAAAAAAAAAAAAAAAAAAAATCCGGTGTTATAACAGCTGGTAGGCGTATCTGCGTTAAGACTAAGGTGATCCTAATATCTAAATGACGCAAACACAAAATAGATTGAACGTAAAACTTTCATCCTGTAATCTCTACACGTTTCAACAAGTCTTTATCGTTTAATATAGCGTCTAGTATTAAAGTTTTTGCCGTTAATTTAATATTTCTCGTGATAAACAATTGATGTGGGCGCGGAGTTTGATATCTATTTACTTATGTCTAAAATAGAACAAGACTTCCAACGCGTTTAAGAGCTATCAGACTAATTTAAATCAGAAATATGTATTTTTGTCACACCAGGAAGTTATAAATTAGAATTACATATTATTAACACGATGGTAACTTGAGTTTATTTTGAGTTTCTTTTATTATTATTTTTTTCATTCATTTTGTGTATATTCACTTAACGATATGCAAGTATTTAGGCTTTTATATGCGAAAACATTTAAGTGGTTTATAGTTATTTTAAATAGTCGTCACTAACTGTTATGTAATAACCGTTTGTTTTCCAAATATAATAAAATAAAATAAATAAAATAGATTAACAAAATATTCAGGAAGGTCCGAATTACAAAATTACATTATGGTTAAATTTTATTATTTCAATGTAATGTGGACCGGCGACCTGGTGAAGATCGCGGAAAGCCGATGGATGCGGGAAGCGCAGCACAGGTCGTCATGGAAATCCTTGGAGGAGGCCTTTGTCCAGCAGTGGACGTTTTTCGGCTGATATGATGATGATGATTATTATTTCAAAGTACTTTTTTCTCATCCGCTATTCAACTACGACGGAATACGGTTTTATTTATTGTTTTACCTACATCACAGTAACGTTTTATAGTTTATATTAATATTCGTTGACTTTGGCGCCACATTATAGCCCTGTCGCGACTCGATGGTGCCAAAAACAATCGGGTTTCAAATTTATTCCCGTGGCGTCCATAACACGTCTCTTAAAATTTTCGGTGTGAACCTTTTATATATAGCTTTCCGCTAATGCGTGGTATTGAGAAAATCAAAGAGTACTTACCTACCTTTTAATTAGTTCTTGATAGCAAAGGTTATAAATTTACTCGTGATTACAAACAACTTTCCCAAAGATACTATATGTTAAATCAGAAAAAAAATTTTTGGTCCTCGATACATAACAAGTTATCTAATCGGCAAAAATGTATAAAGCACCAAACATTTTTTTTTCATATTTGAAATATAGTTTCTTTGGGAAAGTTGTTTGTAATCACGTGTACATTTATAACCTTTGCTATCAAGAACTAATTAAAAGTCACCCTATATAATTGTAAACTGTTCTCAATGTCATTATTTTGCTTTGAATACAGATAAAATCCACCGATTTTTAATTTTTTAGGCAAAATTTTTAGATACACAGAGAGTTGAGGAGATCAACTAATAGTACATTTTGTCTGTAATGAATGACTGCCTTGCGAGCCACGTTAATGATGGCCAAAAGCGTAGCGTAGCTAAGCTAAGCTTGAGGCATCATACTGAGACCGGCAGTGCAGTCATTACGGACCAAGGCTTGCATAATGCACTATTCAAGATAGTTCTTTACCCAAAAATACGAGGAATTTAAATAAAACCAGTTTAGTTTAGATATCAATAGTAAGGATTTAATTATAAGAGGAATAATTAAGGCGAGGTATTGATTGCAACAGTTGTCTCTGTTTTTTTCTTTACGTGTAAAGAGTAAAGAAAATAACCACACTTTTTCAATGTTTTTTCGTTTAGTCTTAATTTTCTGAATGAAAATATACAAATAATAACATTTCTCACTTTGTTTTATCATAACAAATATTGTTGTATATTTTTTTTAATTTATAATTCAAAATATTAGTCATAACTAGAGTAGAAAGTAACGGTGTAAACCTATCTTTGGCATATTTTTCTCTCGAGCCAAAACTGCTCAATCGTGTCTCAATAGCTTTTGACTTTAAGAACCATCATCAAAAATAAGGGTATTTTTTCAACCTTGGGTTTTTATTCGTTAATCGTAATTGACGTCAAAAATAACGAAAATGTGTAATATTACCGCCTCAAAAGTACAGTTACTAAAATTCAAGACCGCTTTTCCAGGGTTACCATGTTACTTATAGTATATGACAGTTCTAGCGCGGAGTATGGTTGTTGGATCACCTCTTCATCACGGAGTATCATCTCTCCAGCGGTTGATTTCCACGGTTTTCCCTTTCAAGACTTTTGACTTTTTACACTTAAATCCATCCGACTGTCATTTCAACATAGCCTAGCTTGTGATACTCTTTTATGTCCAAATTGTGCTTCACCAAAACCGTAGAAGATTCTGTATCTTTGGTTATTATATTTTTTTAATTGCTAGAAATGTCTTGTTTCTCAGAGCTAAAAATTTAAAAATTGGATAAGTAAAAAGCCCGTGTGCGGTAAAATCAATTTTGCGCACAGTAAACTACCATATAAAGTACCACGTTTAAAGCAATTGTATTAAAAAATAAATTACTTGCCCCTTCCCCTTTGTTAAGATTTATCGGAACCCCTATCTCCCTCAGGTGAGGTTTTCTCTAATTTTTTTTTCACAATTTGTAAGCTCTTGGCAACATCTCATCAATTTTTGAATAATTAAATATGTTTGATATATTTATGTACTTTGCTACATACCACTAAATACCTACAGTGGTACTGATTTCTTCTATAAAATACAATAAATTGATCGCAATCTGTGCAGCTATAACTTATTATTAACTCTGTTGTTAAGTTGTTTACAACCTGTCTCTTGCATAAATCCAATGACCCTTGGAGCCTTTACTAATAAACAGCAGTAAATATTTTCTATTGGGTGCAATAAAACTAGTATAGGACCCGTTAATTGAGGCTTCTATTCATATACTTTCCCCAAGAGGACTATGAACCGTTAATTGAGGCTTCTATTCATATACTACTTGTACAAGCATTCCCCAAGAGGACTGTGAACCTACGGCGAAAATAAAATTGACTAGTCATACCAACGGCGAAAGTCATTTTCAGCTCTTAAAAGTTGACCGATTGTGACCAATTTTCAAACAAAAGCGAGGTTTAAATAGATAGCTAGGTAGAAATAGGGGTTGATAGATAGATTGGAGTCCGTCATTTTCAAAGGAAGATAACTTTGCTTCAACCAATAGCCATTGCACAAGAATCACAACCGCCAAAGAAAAAAAAGGAAAGTAAACCTACCAAAAATACATGAGATCCCATCGAAAACATTTTAATGTAAAAATTTGCCAAGTATCGTGACTCTGCCGTAAAATAAATGAGATCTCATGTGGAGCCAAGTCTAGCAATAATATTAAGCAAATAGCACCGTAGTTCTCTTTTAAACATACTGAGTAAACAATAAAATATATTTTTCTGACTTAGCAATTACGAAATGTATTTGTTTGTATGTAACTGTTTGTATCTAACTTCTTTTCAGCTGTTATGGATGCATCGTCCTCATGTTTTTTAAGCTTTCTCAAACCTTTTTTACATGTATTTGAGGTAGTTGAATAAAATCTCCTTACATTTGGTGATTGCCATCGATGCAAGCCAAGTAAATAAAGCCATAATGCAAATAAAAAACAGAGTAACCTAGTCAGGATCTGATGGTGGAATCCCAGGGAAATCGATGGCAACCCTCAAATTTTATAGGCACGTTTTACGTGTTTCATGTATTTTCTAAAATTATAAAAGTACTTGTATCTGGTAGTCATCATCTCATGTTGATGAGCTGATGAAGGAAGGTACAACTCCTTAACGGTAAGGAGTTGGAGGATAATTCTTCAAATATTTTACGTAGGTACGTATAGACCGATAGTTGTATTCTTCCAGATTATTGAGATGACGATGGAAACCACAGGAATCTGTATCTGAATGAAACACATGCATTATGATTTGATGGTTCCTATTGCCGAGTGGGTGATTGGATTTTGGTATCTAAGTATATTAATATTATATCATTCTTTGAGTGAATTTCATTTTGAAGTCGGTTTTTAGTTTTTTTAACTTATTTTTTTTTATGCTGTCGGGTTTTTAATTTTTTAATATTTTTTTGCAGTCATCATCCTAGTTGTATAATATTTTGCCCGCGGCAACGCTCGTGTGGGCATCGTTTTTAGGACTGCCTTTGAGGATGAGTGGAGCGCAAGCCGCAAGCGGTTCACGAGCGTAGATATAGCGTATGTCGCTTTCTACTGGTTTTCACCAAAATTCATTCGAATTTTCAAAATCGGTTCACTAGCTTTAGAGATTACTTCCAACAAACGAACTCACAAAGTGTATCTCTTTATAATATTAGTGTAGATTGCATTACGTGCGTCAGATGACTAAGCTAGTTCAATACCAATAGATAGATTCGACTCACGTGCTGCATGTCTAGAGATTATTATAATGCGCCACGTTTTCCTTTAACCTAATGAAATCCCTTTGCTAACTTTGAACTGTTTACGACAATTTGTATACTTCGGATGTTTGTTATTTACCTTTGCAATACCTACACAAGTTAAACAAACTTAGACTTTTGCGTCGTCAAAACCAGCTTAAAATAAATGACAGCCTTAATAAACAAAGGACGTGAAAAATAATATAGAAAGTAAGAAAAACAGAATAAAAGGAAACATTACCCAAACAAATATAATCCTAAAAGTACTTTAAACATTAGGCAAGTTTTTTTTACAGTTTTTTTTATAAAAATATCGTTGATTTGTTGTTGTAACTATCGTTACGCTTATGATTGAGCAACTGATTGACAGAAAGGTTATGAAAGATGTGGGCGGCATAAAATATAAGGCCCTGAGCAAGTATGAAACACTGAATGAAGAGGATGAAATATTTACTTACAAATTTTACTTTTAAGAATTTCAACGTCGAGTGGCGTCCATGAATTTATAGGACTTCATTCAAAAATGTTATTTAAAAAAAATCTGCGACGAAAATACTCTAATTTTTTAAAATATTATTACTTTATATGAATTGAGATTGAATTGCTCTTAGCCTATTCTAGGTACAAAGTGCCTGTTTCTTTTATACTAATAATTATATTCAAAAGTCCTAATTCTTATGCGTGGTGCTTTATATTAAGTATATGTACTTTCTATCGATTTCTACGCCGTCAATAGAATAACTATATGTCATGTATATTCGCTTACGGATTATAAAAATACCAGATGTTCATTCACCTCCTCAAATCTAGTAAAGATAAGCGCAAATGAAAAAGTCAAGCCTCATTTAGTTTTATGTGGATGACCTACGACGTGTTGTTTATTTTCAATTCTGGAAGGTTAGGCTACGGTGACATTCAACACACTCTTATCAGTTTATGTATTTTTATCATCCGATAAGAACTGACTGTCCTCCCACTTTTTAACCTTTAACACAAGAGGAATAGAAATAGCCATAAACACGACCTTTTCCTGCATGCATAATCCGTAAAATTTAACTCGCACCATTATTTATCAACAAGGAGTACAGTATACCTATCAATTACTCTAGTGTTTAGGTATTTACGACTTTAGCATCCGGAGTTACTGCTAACTGTTACGTAAACCTTCCACGTGGAGGCTTCAAACTATCAGATGTCAAGGCAACTTAAGGCGAGAGCGGGTAAACACAGATTGCTACTCAGAACAACCCCCTGGGGAGTAGACTTAGTGGACAATCAAGTGACTGGAAAGACCTTCGGTGAACGTGACAAGTCGAAGGACCTATTAATTTATACAAGGTTAAAATATTTCAGAGCAAATTACTGTAAATGTTAATAGGCTCGCATATACTCTTAAAAGTCAAAGGTATCTAATTAAATTATGTAACAAATAAATAAGATGTATAGGCAGTTTTCGTTAATTTAGCTTTGCTCTACTTCACATCTTCAGCGAAATGATTGGCATAGATTTTAGGTGTGTCATTAATTTATCTCAATATTCATCGTTCTGGGAATTTTCGAATTCCATCTGATACTTTCATTCACAAAACTGAAGGAAGCTGGAGCCTAATGAGACAGCACGCAAGGACGTATCCTTGACGCAGCTTGAGCTTGAAGGGCGGCTGCCAGGGCCCGCCATTGAGTGACGTCACTTCACCATGACGCAGCCACTCGAAGGTCGATTGTAAGATGAAAATCATGATCCCGAAAAGATCTTTCCAGACCAAAAATAATTAGAAACAAACAAGAGAAATATATTGACATGAAAACATTTTTCCAATTACAAATGAATTTAATGTACTTTCTACCTACGCTACGTTCCAATTAAATTGACTGTACATAAGACTCTTAAAAGAGTTAGCTAATGAAACTGAACAACTTTTTCCACTGAGGCGCTGGTCGTAGAATTGGCTTCAAAAAACCGATTCTTGCTAATTGATTTTTACCTCGGCACTCGAATGCTTGGAACTTATATAATTGGTGCAAAAATTATTGACCTCCCATACTAATTTTCAATATTTCATTAGTCGATTTTCAATCTTTGCTCGGTTTTTAGGGTTCCTTTATAGTTTCGTGATATCCGTCTGTCTGTCTGACTATTAGCACTGGAAAGATGTAATTTGCATGGGTGTACATATTAATTATGCCAACAAAGTGGTACAAAAAAAATGAAATTTTTTGATGTGTAACATCTTTGCTCTCGCTTTCCTGCAATTTGTGGGAGTGATTTCGTGAAATGGGAAGGAAATGTGTCCCATGGGACGGAAATGTGTAACAGGGAGTCGTGTTTTTTCAGGCTTTAAAAGCGCGGAAAAGGCAAAGGTACCTATGACCATACAGCCTAGTCTGCCGTATCTTTGCCGTCCTTTTATAAAGTATTTTGTCACATGTTACACATTATATGCGAGTACTGTAGGTCTCGCTCGAATTTTTTTTTAGGGTTATATGTAAATAGGGGGTGAATTTTTTTCGTTGACGTACCCTATCGTGTGGGGTACCGTTGAATGGATCTTCGAAAATCGCTTAGGGATTGGTAAGACCATTTTACGATTCAGGAATCGGTTTGCGAAATATTAATATTTAAGTTCAAGTGTCCCTCCCCCCCCTCTGAATCTAAACATCTGTTTTTTTTAAATAGTAACAAATATAATCAATTGAAAAGGAAAATTATCACGGCTAGGTAGGCTTTCTTATGGTGAGTTGCACTATGTAACTATAACGATAACCAAACCGTAACCAGCCATCAAATCGCTGTTATTTGACCATAACAATAACAATAACCGGTCAAATCGAGCAGTTAACGTAAGCTTTAAGTTATGATGATATTTAAATACAGGTAAAAAATACGAGTGTGCTTTAGACCACAATACTAAAATAAAACTTATTCACCGTTCGCGTAACGCATTCACCAGCCTTCTCCCCAAGTCAAGCGTGCGTGAAGAAGTTTTACTTCAAAAATACATTTATACGACATAACAGCAAAGCCTTCTAATGGAAAACTTGGAGGTATTGATGAACAACCGAGAACGCAACCGCCCACTAGCGAAAACGAAATAACTTCGATGAGTGGTTATATAAAATGAATGAGATAATATCAACAATCCGCTAAACCTACTGTACAAAAACAGCGTGGTTTGTGGACGAACTGTTTATATATATATATTCTGTATATTTAAGATAGATCAAATTCTTTAAATTCTTGGAAACAGTTTGGCATAAGTTTATCGCTGTCCGAAACACCGATTTTATCATATACCTAACAAAAAACGCTGTAACTACAGTTAGGAACTTTTTTATTCCTAACTGTAGTTACAGCGTTTTTATATATATATTCCTAACTGTAGTTACAGCGTTTTTTGTTAGGTATATGATAAAATCGGTGTTTCGGACAGCGATAAACTTATGCCAAACTGTTTCCAAGAATTTAAAGAATTTGATCTATCTCAAATATACAGAGAGGTAAGTTAGAGGAAGTTTGGACAAAGACATATACAATACCTAATACTACTAATATTATAAACGCGAAGGTTTGTATGTATGGATGTTCGTTACTCTTTCACGCAAAAACTTGGTTGAAATATTTATATAACAAAGTGATTCAACTGAATCGCTTATATAGTAAAGTTATTGATATCAAAAGTATTGTTGTTTGTTTATAAACTCCTAGTAAAACCATCTGTTATTAAACCAAGTTGTCTAACAGTACAATAATTATACAGTTAATACATATTTGTGGCCTTTACTAATAAAACTGAACAAAGAAACCCATACAAGATGATGCCAAGGGCTTACTAATTATAATTAAAAAAAAATTGCAAAAAAGATTTTGGTCATTTCATACAAATTAATCACATTTATCACCAACTTTCTATAAAAAGTACGATTATTTTTTCGTTCCAATTGTATGGGTTTCATGGGAAAGTTGTTCAGTTTTATGAATAGAAGCCACAGTTAACGGGAACAAAATAATAAAAATATATTTGTCAGTATGAGCATGTTTATTTTTCTGACTCAAATAAATTTTATTACTAACCAGTCAAATAAATTTTATTAATTTTGTTCCCGTCTACTGTGGCTTCTACTCATAAAACTGAATAATTTTTTCATGAAACCCATACAATAGGAGCGAAAAAATAACCGTACTGTTTGTGTCAGACTAATTTACGAAAATACCCTAATGAATAAAATTCACCAAAAACATAAATTCCGATGAGGTAGTTATCTTTTAATACTGTCATAACGCTGACATGGGTGGTTCGTGTAATCCAGCCGGGGTTTATGAGGTATACAAGCCAGTAAGCTGATACGACAAGCTTTAAAAATATCCTAATAATGTTTACAGGTGCTTTCACCTGCCGGTGTTTAACCTGTCCATTTGGTTTGTCCATTGTTGTAGATTATTTGAATGGAAAATTAATTTGTATATTATACTGGTTTTAGTTTTAATAATGATATGAAACCAGGCCTCCCACGCGGTGGACCGACGACCTGGTGAAGATCGTGGGAAGACGATGGATGCGGGCAGCGCAGGACCGGTCGTCGTGAAGATCCTTGGGGGAGGCCTTTGTCTAGCAGTGGACGTTTTTCGGCTATGATGAATTTCGGATATAATGAATTGTATGAATTAGTAACAGCGTTTCCTTTAAAGGTTTTATCTGATTTATCCAGGGTAAAACTAAATTGGTGTTGATCCATTAAAACTGCGACACATCATCATCATATCAGCCGAAGAAAATCCAATGCTGGATATAGGCCTCCCCCAAAGACATTCACGACGACCAGGTCTGCACTGCCCGCATCTAGCGGCTTCCCGCGACCTCCAGCAGGTCATCGGTCACCGAGTGGGAGGCCTGCCTTTATTACGTTTTCCGATGCGTGATCACCACTCGAGACATCATACTGAAAGTTTTTCCAAACTTTTCCAAGAGAAGCATAGTTAATTTTCAAAAAAAAAACTTCCACACAAACAGAGCAGCTTAATAACCAATTTCTTATGAAGTCCAAATGTTTCAATAATTTACGATGGATTTCATGGGAAAAGTTTTTCAGTATGATGGGTGGAAGCCCCAGTTAACTGGTCCTATACCAATTTTGATACACTCTGTAGACCGCGACAGTCCTGGAGCCCGAGGAAGGCCCAGAAAGCGCCGACTGTACGTAGTGAGGGTTAACTTAGGAAAGGTCTCACAAAGGATAATAGAAGATCAGTCAAATTGGCAAAAATTAATTTTGAAGATAGATCAGAGCAGACCCTGGCTCAAGCAGGTGGTAAAAGGAGATGATATATAGCACACTATGATATAGTTTTACATATACGAGTATCTACTCTGAGCTGAAAACTCTTAGTGATTTCTCCTATTTAGACTAGGACTCATGACAATTATGCAAAAACTAAACCAAATATTCGGTTGCGTTATGGAGCAACGCCTGTTGGTAGTAGGAATAGCGAGAGTCCTGGACCAGGATCTCACCCCCCCCTGCCGGAGCCCCAAAGTTGCCTGGAATTCTTATCTCGGAAACGCTTGAAGATAGCGAAATGAGACCAAGCGCAAACGATTTAAATTGGCAACCCTTCAAAACTTTTTTTGGGTATTAATGACCGCCATTTCCAACTTTGGAGCTCCGGAAGGCGGGTGGGGGCCTGGTCCAGAATTCCTGCTACTAACGGGCGTTGCTTCATAACGCAATCGAATATTTGGTCAGATTTTGCATAATGGTCATGAGCACAACTAGTACTTTCATTTTATATCTTACTCAGTCATTACCATTATCGTTTTTTTTGGTCACGATAACTAGTTTTTCAGGCGCTATAAGTACACAACGCAACCACTTTGAGCAGGCTGACCGACATATTTAACATCAGAGGGTTTCCATTTATCCTCTCAACCTAAGTTTATCCATTTCCATTATCGTTACCAAATTTTTAGTTTCCTCCTAGTATAATTAGAGAGTAAAAGAATTATACTTAAGGACTACATTTCGAAGACAACATACACATCCTTTAAACTAAACTTCCGTTGCATATGTTTCGTATTACACGAAACAGTGTAAATATGTATTCATTTCATCGGTAGTGTTCGAGATAATTTGTACTTGACCCAGTACTGCTTCTCTTTATACAACTGAATAGAATAGCAGTCAACGCTTACGAAACAAGTACACATCATAATAATTAAAATAGATAAAAAACAAGGTCAAACAGTAATTTCTTGATCGAAAGTACATGAAAATTGATGAAATGCAGTTGCGATGTTTTTCAGTGTGAACATGACAAAAACACCTTGGTTACGTTCCACTTAACGCCCGCAACGCCATCGACCGCGACCGCTGAAACTGCCGTTCCACTAACGGAAAAAGGCCGCGGGCGTTGTAGGCGAATGTTTTAGGTGGAACGCACATCTTGAGCGCTGTGTGCTCGCAATATGGCGGCATGGTGAAAGTTTTATGTTTTCTCTTATAAATAGTTCAATAAATAATCGATATTAAATCTGAATACTATAGATTTTTTTTAACTGCGTATGAAAACTTACACTATTACACTTACTTTCAAGTTTTTCGAAAATGATCATATAATCTCTCTTAACACGTAAAAAACAGAACTTAATCGATAAAACTAATTACTTTTTATGCATTTTTTCGTCCATTTCCAAGCGCTCTTTGTGTCGTTTGGCACGCACTTCCTCCTCTTCTGATTTTTGCCGGAGTCTCTTCTTCAATAGGGAGGCCACATTCTCTTTGGTGAAAGCCCACTCTGACCCACCAATATTTTGTGGGCGAAGTAGGCGCGATGTGGTCGCGAACAGTGACGTCATCTATGACGTCGAGCGATCGCTCGCGACGACCACGGGCCTTAGGTGGAACGATACAGAGGGTGTTACAATCGTTGCGGGCGTTTAGTGGAACGTAGCCCTTGAGCACACCGTGGACACTTCATACAACGGGCCAGAAATCACATTTCAAAAAAGGAATGACGGAACAAACAAAATGGCGGCGAAATCCTATAAATTCGATAACTATACGATAATTTATAGGATTTGTTAGTGTCTACTAATATATATACTTTGCCTTGAGCGAGACTTGAACCTGCCCTACTTCGACACCTTCAGACCTCGCATGTACTTTGTGTGTACGCATAGCTCATGTAGCAAAAAGTCCTTCAGACGTACGAATATGATGGACAATATCGGAATGCGAGTATGAGCGGTGGTCGGGTTATTCTCAACTATCGACACCATTTCGTGAACTTGGCCCAGTTATAATTAACAATACCTTCTTCCCAGCTCGGACCGACATGAAGTTGCACAACTGGCTGACTCATGTATCCGAGATTATAGCTGAATATAAAATTAGGCTAATGAGAATTTTCAAGAGCATTTTGGACACCGCTATTTGTCTTGTCCTTCGCCCTTGCAGTGATTTAAATTAACGAGTTTGTATGTTACCTGCTTTAAGTACTTACTTAAACAAATTATTTAATAAGACCTTCCTACTTAAAATAATATCTATATGTTTATTTACGTATGTTGGGTAAACTTTGTAAAATGGAAACAACCAAGCATAAAATTGGAAAGTAAAAACTAGTTAAAAATTGTTATTTTTGTTAAAAAAATATATGAAAATATCAACATTACTACGTACTACGTATCAACATTCGGGGAAAATTAGATAGGTTTTTATGTGCATTTGTAAAAACCTAGACGTCAAGAGGGGGCTATAAAAAAATGAAAATTAAAAAAATAATAATTCATGCTCAGTTTATAAATTCTTTGAAAATCATCTAGATAAAAGCCAATCTGACTAAGTGCTGACTTTAGACGAAAACACAATTGCTCAAAATTTCCTCGATATAAAAAATTGCGTAGCTGTATACTTAAATATAAAACTTGAAAAATTATAAATACCTTTGAAGGTGACCGACTATTACCATTTTTTGTTTTGAGTTTTTCATTTACGATTTTAACAATAAAAACTCAATTTTTGCGGCTCGCGCTGTGTTTTCATTACCTCTTAAGGTATGGCAGGTTACAAATCGTTTAACCCGGCGCCAATGACGTTTAAAAAATAACGCAATAAAACGCGTTTAAAAAATAAATGAATATGACCCGAATGTTTTGTTTCTTAATTATCTGGTTATCTGCTGAATTATAACAAATTTAATACAAAGTAAGAACTATTGCATGACCAATGAGTCATTGTAGTACCAAGATGTTTAAGTTTATTAAGATATCAAACTATAATTTGGTTTTAATGCAACAACCTCAAAAGTGCAACTAAAATAATTTCTCTTTTGGAACTAAAAATGTATGGAGCTGTAGCCGTTTTATTCAAAAAAAGGGATTTTACCATTCTTCACTGGCGCTTGCTCACTACATTATGGTACAAATCATATGAATTGAGGTCTTATCTCCAGCTAGTGGAAAAACCAATAACGATTATAATGTGTTTCTTTCGAAATTTCCCCAATTAAAAATCGCTCGGGTAAATATGACCCAGCGTCATTGTCGCTGGGTTAAAAGTGAGCCACGACAAACATTTTGCTTTGTACGCGCTCTTAACGCGAGTGGAAAACGTGCGCTCATGGCGTCGTAAGAGGAGCCAAAGCTAGTGTAAAGTAAACAAAGATGCATAAATTTTCCGAATCGCAACCGTTGCTACGCAGATGCCTATTTCTGAACCTTAATTTTCCATCTGTTGTTTACGCAATATAAGATTGTCGTCGAAATATTTTTTGGAGCTTCAAAACAAAAATATTATCAATGGCTTCATGGATCACCGCGTACCGTATCAAAGAGAGTTATGGCATTTAGCAAGCCATTTAATAAAACTTCAATTAATTAAACTGTTTACTGTTGATTGCCCCTATTGGTAGGTATTTTATGTACTCGTATATTATGTGGTTTTTCGACAGTTACTATGTAAAATTACCCTTATGTGCACAAATAATAAAGCTGACTTACCTACTGCCAATGATAAAGGGGTTGGAATATTTTTTGTATGGAGCGTGGTATAGTGACTATATACGTCCATATCATCATGATCATCATCATATCAGCTGAAGGAAGTCCACTGGTGGACATAGGCTTCCCCGAAGGCTTCCCACGACGACCGGTTCTGCGCTACCCGCATCCAGCGGCTTCCCGCGACCGCGAGTGGAAGGCCAGCCTACGCTACGATTTCCGGTGCGCGGTTGCCACTCGAGGACTTTACTGGCCTAACGGCCATCCGTTCTGCGAGCTATGTGCCCCGCCCACTGCCACTTGAGGTACCCCTAGTACTTACGTTCATATATCTTTTCAAAACCTTTCGACGCATGGTTGAACCTATATTTATCGATAGGAAATGCAAATACAAACCGAAAATATACTTGGGCATTTTGGCCTAAACAATCACGACATTTGGAGTTAAAGGTTTTCAAAACAGTATTTCTCTCTATCTCTCAAAGTATCTCAGTAATGGGACACTTTAGGTCAAAATGTCCTGATATATGTTCGGTTTGTGTTTGCATTCCCTATCGAATTGTAAAGGCGAAAGACGTGGAAAAAAAATATGTAATAGTATTGTCACTATGCTACAAACGTTCGTGCCCTTTTGACTTGCCCAATATTCTATAAAAAACCTTATTTAAGGTTATGTACTACCAAAGATTTAATATTCACGCTTTTATCTTAAAATGCAAAACATGATTCCAATCTTAATGTGCGGTTAACGGCTCTACTGAAAGTTTTAAATCACGTAACACGAAGAGCTATGTGTTTGAGCTTCTTCTGAGGACTCACTTAGTACTGATACACTTATTAAAAAACTATTTTTTCACAAAAATGGCGCGCATAGGACCAACGACACAATTTAATACCAAAAATATCTCATATGTGCTATATCTGGGAAAACTCTTTAAATCACGTACGTGTTACACAAAAAAGTTTTAATTTCTTCCTTCTAAATTAAGCTAAATATATAATATATCAAACTTGCCCAATCGAGAAAACTTACTAACATAAATAATCAATATATAAAAGTGATGTGTGAATGAGGGTATGTATGTGTGTCCTATGGACTCCAAAACGACTGGAGTGATTTTGATTAAATTTTCAGGGAAGCTTCAGATTAGCCCTGCGGTTGATCCTGTGGAAAAAACTGCGGGTAGAGCCGCCGATCGGGTGGCTAGTTTGTTTTAAATGGTATATCTAGAAAATCTCTAAAAAGGTACTCCCACATAAATTAAAAATTAATAAAAGCTCTAACTAGAAGGTATGTTCTTCGTGGGCAGCTCAGTTTATTTTATGTTTATGTTTAATGTTATGAGTAAAAAACTTACGTCAATATTTGGGAATTAATAAAATCGTCTTACTACATACACGTTCTATTTATTTTTATTGTTATTTAGTAATACAAGTATAATGTGTCCATCTACTATGTTAGAGACGTATTGTTATGAGTTAAACGATTAAATGTAATCGTTTAACTCATATCAATACGTCTCTGTCAAATGCACTACCACAGAAAATGGACACGTTATACTTGTATTACTAAATAACAATAAAAATTAATACAACGTGTACCTATGTAAGTCGATTTTATTTATTCCCATAGAGTGACGTAATAGTCTATTCTGTTCTGATAATAGTACATTAGTGCAGCGGCCTGCAAGAGAGGCATTGATGGACGAACGTGTAAATGTGAGCCGAGGCGAAGCTGAAACACACTTAGGTAAGTCCATCAATGCCTAGTTGTGGCCAAGTTTGTATAGTACTTTTCTCAAATAATGCGTGGAAATTAAAACTTCAATAACTTAAATTAAAATCAATGACAAACAACGAACAACAATAATTTTTCATGCGCCATAGTGTTAATTTTTTTTTTCTTTAATAAACAGCGCTCTTTGCAACTCAGTTCGAAATTTAAATAAAACCTTTGGTAAGTTACCTCCTCGGTTGCCATGTATCGGAGTAAAATATAGTTTCATTTTTAAATTACACAACAGATATGTGTTACATAGTAATTTATTTGGCCGCTAAACACGACTATGGAAACCATTTACGATATGGATTTTCATACAATTTTTTTCTGCCGCTGCTCGCGTGTATTTGGACACTACAGCAATTTCGATTTATCTCGAAGAAGGTTGTCAAAATAATGCTCAAATTTCCAAGCATGTTTGCGAAAAACTCTTTTCGCTTTTCTGTATCTACTATTTTATTTATAATATAACATCTACCATGACGAAAGCGAAAGATCGATAAATGCAATGAACGATCGAAAGATTTATTGGAATGAATATTGACCTTGATACGGCTTATCTAAATTTAACTAAGAAAAGGTTATGAATGGAAAGTTTTCATTTTTAGCGTTTCGTAGTGAAACTAGAAACTCTTATAGTTTAGCCATGTCCATCCGTCTGTCTGTCTGTACGTCGGTATTTCACAGCCGTTTTGCTCAAAACTATTATGGCTCTACAGCTGAAATTTGGTTTTCTGTTACCCCTATAAAGTTATTGAAAAAAATGTGTACTTATAATTTTTTTTTTGCCTCTTACATGTTAAGTGGGGGTATTTTTTGTTGTTTCGTTTAAGTGGCAATTTTTTAAAGTTAGACCGAACGGGTACTTGCGAGGCAGCGGGCGCCGGGGCACAGCCTGGCAAACTCCGCAAGTTTGCCAGGCTGCCTACAGGCTAGTACTGCTAGTACCTACCAGAGGCGTATTTAAGAATCCGGCGCCCTGGGCACAAAAAAATATCCACCCGTCTAAGTGGCAAAAAACCGGCCATGTGCGAGTCGGAGTTGCGCGCTAAGGGTTCCGTACTGCCACATGATAAACGTCACCTAACTGTAACCTTCTATTTGCATGTTCGTAGTAGTTCGTCACCCTTATTACCGCTTATCCGACTTGCACTTGGCTAGCTTTATTATTTTTCGGTGAACCAGACGTTAAAACTCACGTAAAGTATTTTTCCACTTCTTGTTAAATTGGTAACTCTTTGTCTATTGATTTCTTTTTATCAAAGAAAATCTAAAAGAAATTATATGACCTCACCTCTAATCAGCTAAACAGCTGTTTTAGCAAATATAAAAAGTATTGTAAATAGGTAAATAGTAGGGCATACAATTAATTTAAAAGACAATCATCACGGCCAAGAAGGCTTTCTTAGTTTAGGATTGAAAGTCGATTAAAGTAAGATGTGCAGTTGGATTTGTATAAAGTTCATATAGTTCCATACAAAAAAGTATACCAACTGGAAAAATAACTTTTTAACTTTTTTTTAATATAAATATATTTAAAAAAATACGGAAACCTACTTTAAGCGTGCGTGTTGAAACACGCAATTGGCCACTTTTAAAATAAAGAGAATGCAAAAAATAAATGCATTATTCTGTCAGCAATGGAATCATTATATAAGAAATCAGTAGCCTTCTCACCAGTTTTTTAACATTCTGTTGAAACTCATTGTGGAAATAAATATTTTCTTATCAAAAGTAATTGACAATAGGGTATTTGATAGTATCTAAAATACGTCATAAAATATTCCCTAAATAGCATTTCTACTACAAAAGCACAAACACTAATTCATTTGAGTTTTTTTAATATTTTTTATTCACAATTGATACGCCCTTGGCATCATCTCACCTGAAGCGGGTTTACCAAGATTCCCTAACGCAATGAAGAACTGGCTATCTTATCTTCAAGCCGGAACATATCAATGTTGTTAACACTGATGTTTGGCAGTAAGACTTATATAAAACTGTGGTAGCAAGCCAGGCGGGCTTAGAAAATGCCCTACCAGCAACCAAACCGAGTCTTACAAGTTGACCCCACCGGGAATCGAACCCGCGACCTCCTGGTGTGAAGCGAATGGACTACCCATTACGCCACAGAGGCGGTTAATCCATTTTCAATTATACATTTATTAAAATCACTAAGTTAGTCAAAGACAATGACGTCAAAAGCTAGTAACACGAACAGTTTCAGAATGAAAAGTCGTTTTTGACATTTGATAAAAAGTAACTCAAATGACTAGTAGTCAAATACCGAATTGGACTCTTTTCGATAAGATTTCCGTTCGGAAAGGAAAGGGCGACAGCCGTGGGCTATATTACACGAACCATTAACGAAGATACATATTGTAAAGGTTCCTAATTTATTTTTAGGTAGGTATATTCTATATTAAGCGAAATCAGCTCGCTCATAATAAAGGAGACTTATCAGGAAGCCTAATAATCGATACAGGAAGGTACCTGTTGCTATGTGTATTGAATTGATAACCCATAAAAGCGAAAATATACGGATTAACAGATACAACTAATCCAGGATATTGAATCAAGTTAAGTGCTTAGCTTACATCATTTGTTTCCAGGCTGTCATATTTACTAGTTAAGTTCGGATTGTTCACTATAGCTAGGGTTTATATAGATTCTTTGTCTTCCTCGTTCTACTGAGGATCGTGACCACATAGTGTCCTCCACTTGACACGATTTTGGGTCAGGTGGACTGCCCGGTGTAGACTGCCCCCCGCCTTGCCCTTTATGACATCGTACCATCTGACTGGTGTTCTTCCTCTTGCGCGTTTTCCCTCAATCTGTCCCAAAATGATCGTCCTCTCCAGATCATGCTTTAGGGAACGCATTATGTGACCGAAAAAACCCAGCACGCGTTCTTGGCATATCGTTGAAAGCCGTTTTTAACCGACTTCAAAAAGAGGAAGAGGTTTCTCAATTCGACCGTATATTTTTTATATTTTTTTTATGTGTGTTCGCGGATAACTTGTCGTTTATGAACCGATTTTGATGATTCTTTTTCTGTTGGAAAGGAGATATCCCAAAGGTTGGTACCATGATAAGGAAACTAGGATCTGATGATGGCATCCCAGTGAAATCGAGGGGAACCTTCGTTTCCTGTTTGAAGTCGGTTTTTTTGTTAAAAAATATTTGATGTGTAGTTCCTCAAGTATGGAAACATTCGTTCACATTGCCGTCCATGGGATTCTTAGCAGACGTCTCCAACACCACATCTCAATTGCATGGATCTTCATACATTCACTACTCTTTACGCACCATATATATAGATATAGTTTATATAGATACAGGTACCTAATTTATTTAAATACCTTTGCGAATATAATGAAGAAATGATTAGAAATAGAAAAAAACCTAATTTTAACCGACTGCCTGAAAAAGGAGGTTAAGGTTTTTGGGGTGTATGTATGTAACAAGTGTTTGTATATCTGTTTCTTAGGCTGAGCCTGTAGTATTTTGAAGTGCGAGGTATCGTTAGATTCATAATGATCCCGAAAATGTCATAGTATATATTTTAACCCGACTGCCCAAAAATGAGAGGTATTGTTTTTTTATTTTTTATTCACAATTAGTAAAGTCAAATTCAAAGCATTTATTTGCCAGAACATAGTTGAATACATGGTGTTCATAAATTTAAGGTATCTTATGTCCAACCATCAATGGCATGCAAATGTACATATTATAATATAACCTAGGTTTTACGAACTATCATAAATTTTTGTCGCTAAGAAATTATTTTACTGAATAGTAACATTTGTTTTGTAGCCATTCGTTCGGTCAATGTAGATAAGATAAAATAAAGGTAAGCCCTTGGCTTCATCTCACCTGATGGTAAGTGACGATGATGCCGAAGATGGAAGCGGGCTTACCAAGATTCCTCAACGCAATGGGGATCTGGCTATCTTATCTTCAAGCCGAACACATCAATGCTGTTAACACTGATGTTTGGCGGCAAAACTTAGATAAGGTGGTGGTAGCTAGCCAGGCGGGCTATGAAAATGCCTTACCACCAACCAAACCGTGTCTTACAAAGTTGACCCCGCCGGGAATCGAACCCGCGAACTCCTGGAGTGAAGCGAATAGTCTAACCATTACGCTACGGAAGCGGTAACTTTCCACGCAGTCGTAGGAAGATAATGTTTTTCGGGTGTATGTATGTATGTCTGTTTCTTTGGCTAAGCCTTTAGTCTAAACGGCTCGGCTTGATGGATTTTGGAGTGTGAGGTAAAGGGAAAAGAAAATCAGGTTTGAATTAGACGTTTAAAACCAGTTTTTTTTAATCCACAATTGGTAAACCCTTGGCATCATCTCACCTGATGCTAAGTTACGATAATGCCGAAGATGGAAGCGGGCTTACCAAGATTCCCCAACTCCATGGGGAACTGGCTATCTTTTATCTTCAAACTGGAATGCACTAATGCTGTTAAAATTGATGTTTGGCAGCAAGACTTAGATAAGATGGTGGTAGCTAAGCTAGCCAGGCGGGCTTAGATAATGCCTTTCCACCAACCAAACCGAGCCTTCTAAAGTTAGACTCCGCTGGGAATCAAACCCGCGACCTCTTGTTGTTGAGCTAATGGACTTAAATATTACGCTACGGCGGGGCCGGTGAATTACGAGAGAAAGAGAAACCCGACTTAGTTAAGTAATAGAATGAAATAAGATAAGACCGCCTATATGTACAACTCCTTTAATCATTGTATCTTTTTTTTTTCTTTTCTCTTATGTTGTGCAATAAAGTGTTTTCAATCAATCAATCAATCAAATGTAGTTTTTTTTTTATTTCAGAAATGATAGATGACATTGATGAAAATTTCTAGTTACTTATATTTTATTTATTTCGAGGTACTTGTCGCTTATTAAAAGATTGATTAAAAAAATATATAAAAGAATTGACTTATTTAAAAAATGTATGTGATTGGCATTCGAACAATTCATGATAAACCTGATTGTTCATATTCTTATCAATCAACATCATTTTAGCTTTTAACAAACACACACCACCAATTTAGCTTTGACAAAAGAAAAGAGTCAAAAAGCGAAGCGAATAAGCAAATAAAAAAATCGATCTAACTAAATATCGATCTTGAAGGCGAGAGTGAATAGGCATTATTTGAGTTTGCGTGTACCACCCTCGACTACATCGTAACTTACCATCAGGTGATATATAGTCAAACGCACTCAAACTTTAAATAAAAAAATACATACAATACATTTAGAATAGTGAAAGTGAAATTTGAAGAAGTAAATAAAATAACAAAATGAGGTATGGAATTGAAAAAAATTATGTTTACTTTGACATTATCTTATCTTACTTTATCTTTTGTATTTTTAATGAATTTATCATTTCTTCATAGTATTGTTTATATAGTTGTTATCAAAAAATAACATTAAATGTATAATTACTGCGGCCTAGACGCGCCCCCAATCGCGTCTCAGCACGCACGAAGATGTGAGAAGACTTGGCTAAATAAGTAAAATGATTTTCGAAAAACCTAAAAACTTTTAGGTACAAGCTTTTAATATTGCATTGTCACGCGATATACATATGCATGCAAAATTTCAGCTTAATCGGAAATCGAGAAGTGGGTCAAATTTAGCTTGCAAGATTTTACATTGCAAGTTCATTAAAAGCTTTAAAATTGTACCACTAAACTGATATATAGTTATAAGGTGAAAAAAAATAGAAAATAAAACAAGACAGATGAAATTAAAAAAAGGTGAAAATACAAAAAAGATTGACCTCGTCACATTACCTACTAGATTAAAAAAAAAATAGAACCAGCTGATTTTAAATTGAATAATACTGCCGTGATTGATTACAGAACGGGATGCAACATTAAGCAGACTTACCCGATTGTTTATAGACGTGTTCTGCTCGCTACAGGTGGCCGACGCCTCAGACACCAGCCCAACCACAACACACTGGTTTAGTCCTTTCTTATTGTCTTTTCACACTTTCCAGTTCAATTTGAGTCTAATCTGTGTTATGGTGCAAGGGTTTTTATAAATATTGTCGCCGTGAAAAGCCAAACGCGTGTCGCGTAGAAGCGTGCTCGGCTGACTGGGCGGCGCGCAGTTATTCCGCCCTATATATATATACGCCGCCGCCCGCCCTCCGCTCGCTCCACAAAAATATCAGTGGAATCCAAAGCCCAATTCTCGCTGTCACTGAGTATACTAACACAATGAGAGCGTTGATCTCTCCTGCACTGAAGACATCGGCCACATTCTTTCAACCTGATTGTTTGGTGGCCGAATTATTTTCAACACGTGCCATCCCTTATTCGGAAGTAGAATATTCGATAGAACTGTTAGTTCGTAGTTCCAGTGAAGTGGTCGACCCAGTTTTTTCTGCTTGCTTACTGATATGCCAATCATATTATACTGATCCGCAGTTCTTAAAATCGTTGGAAACGTTAATAATCCGTTTATCTAATTAATTATTCATTCCTTTCTTTTGTTGAATTTGTTAATTGAGTCAGTCAATGTTTTTTTGTTATTATTCACAATTGGTAAGCCCTTATTGTATGTACTTTTCAACTGACTTTAAAAAGGAGGAAGTTCTCGTTTTGACGGTATATTTTTTTGTTGTGTATGTTACGCGATTTCTATGCCGTTTGTGAACAGTTTTTAATGATTCTTTTTTAATTCATAGGTTATTCCTCGATCCTAGTTGATATCCGGCGCCGTATAACTGATATGTGTTATGTCGTGTTATTGTTTTGCATTGCTTTGGTCACACCCCGGACACTGCATACAACGGTCTTGAAATTACATTTCTAAAAACAAATGACGGCGCAAATAAAATCACGGCGATTTCCTATACGTTTGAGAACCAAACTATAACCAATCTGTATTAATCTGGGTGACGAGGGGGTGAGGTCGGTCGGTAGGGAGTGTCCATACTGTATGTTAGTACTAATGTATACTTTGCTTTGGTAGTACGGATATGTATGCCCCGGTATCAACAAAAAACAGTAGCCACTTTTGCGGTTAGTAGCGCATAGGCGGCTTGACGTAATGATAGCCCTGACATCCGCCTCGTTCTGACATTCTAGTTTTCCGACGGCGTTTTCCAGTTGCATGGCTTTTCACAGCTATTAGCTCTGTGCCTGTATCTGAAATGGTACTTGCATAACCATTTTTGGTTATCATATCAAGCGCTATTCTTGACCTTGAACTCGGTCCGGATCTTGACCTTGAGCGAAATTGCAGTCGGGAGTGATTTCTACTCCGATTTACGTGCATCCGTAGAGCAGCAACTTCCAAAGACAATTTGTTAACTTGTGATAACAGTTCTAGGGCAGTGGCGGCGTCGGTACTGCTCGGTAAGCTCAGATTGTAGAGAGGTTGACTAATGTTTTACTGGATCTTTAACTGGTGTCTCTTGAAAATAATTAATCGGTAAGACCTGCTGGTGGAAGGCCGATTAAAAATTTGTACACTCGTTTAGATCTAGGGAAAATCTAGCATGACAATCGTCTCTCCAAGTTTACGATCGTGGTGCGACGCGAGGGCAAATCACGCTGGAGACTTCACGTCGGCAGTAGCTTGCTTCCAAAACCACGTCGGCTGCTGGTTAGTTCTTCTGGATCACGTCGGCTGTCCAGCTGCTAGTTCTTCCAGATCACGTCGGCTGCTGGGCTGCTTGCTGGTTCTTCTGGATCACGTCGGGGTCACCAATGTTGCGACGTCTCTGAGTTGGACGAGGGGCAGCAAAACTAGGTTAAACAGTGACTGAATAAAATCTATTTTTTCTGGTTATTATATTACTAAATTCTAACAATAACAAAATCAATATTAAGTCATAAACAAAGGCTAAGCCTAGCTATATCTAGCCATCTAGTAACCTTGAAATAAATATGCTTACGAGTATGTACACTTACATAGTCATCTAGGATTTTTTTTTACTAGATATTTTCTTGAATTTTCCTGAAAGTGACGAAATCTTATGCGGGGTATTCCCAAATATGACATAAGTACCTAACGAAGAAACTGCTGCGATTACTAGAGCTTTACAATTAAAAATGTATATTTTTTGCCTCAATAATAGGCGATTTTTTCAGGTGTTAAACCTGGCTTTATGGGTTTAAGCCATCGTGCTCTCAAAATATCTAAACAATAGGCATATGTTTACCACCTTTAATTTTTAATCATCTTTTAACTCGTAGTGAAATTTTGCGAATTAGTTTTTGTTTTATTATTATTTATTTATTTGAATAAGGCACACCAACGGCATAAATATTACACGTTTCCAAAACATAGTTAGGTCTTATTCTAATACAAATGCTTATTATAGGTGTACACAACATTGACATAAAATTATTATTAAAACAACATGGAAAATACTAACTAAGAAATTAATGAAACATTACTTTTAAATTTTGGCAAGGAGTTAGAAAATATATCAATTTTGGATAGTTTAGAGTTAATGGTGTTGTAATCCATACACATTCTACAGAAAGGAGAATTCTTACCTATATTGGTTCTAAAGAAGGGAATGTGAAAGACTCTTGACATGGGATATCTCGGATAATTGCTCGGAACAGACAAAGCTATATAGTCAAATACCTCCTCACACTTAATTATGCCCCTAATGCATTTATAAAGAAAGACAAGGCCAAGACGTTTACGACGCTCAGATAGAGTATCAAGCTTGAAGTGTTTTAAACGTAGGCTGTATGGAGTCCTGTGCGCAATGCCCTGTGATACAAAAGCTAGATGCCTGGTGAAAGCCCTCTGCAAAGATTCAAGTTGTTGTGATTGTTGTTTTAATAATTAATATTTTTATTTTATCCAATTGGCATTTTCAATCAATCAATCAAATATGCTTTATTGTACAATTACAAAAATTACAGAATACAAGTACAGAATAAATAGAAAAATTTTAAATTGTACAATGTAGGCGGCCTTATTGCTTAAAGCAATTTCTTCCAGGCAACCCAGAGAATGGATACAAATTAATAAAAGTATGGGCTGTGCAAAGCAAACATATGCAACAATATTGAAAATAGAACAATTTACTATATAATATATTAAAAAAAATATAATAATAAAATCTAAATCATAATATATCATGTACCTAATAAAAATACTATACAAAATAAAAATAATAATATAAACTATACTTACATATAATAAAAATATATACTAATATACTAATAAATTGGCATTTTCATAGGTATTTCAGGTAGGTAAGTACTTTACTTTCAGCGTTGGGTTGATCGATAAAATTCATTGTGGCAGTTTTAGTTACTGACGAGTATTTTTTCATTGGATTAACAATAACAATCAATAAAAGTAAATGTAAACACAGGTCCCATACCTACATCAAAAAAGAAACCAGCCCAAGGGTACTAGTTATACTTTACTGCATCAGACCACGGGTTTCCCTGGTGTGTTTTATTGTTATTGCGATAGCTGATTGGCTGTCAGCTAGCGAAGATCGGCCGAGGCCGAATCATATCTATCTTTGTATTTAAGTAACATATTCGTTCCACCTTGAATATTGACATACATTACCACTATTTTGAAGAGGAAGTTAAAACTCATACACTTTATTGCAATAATTTTGTAGGGAGTCTACTCATTTGTATGGACCAAAAACTAGTTAAAAATCAAAATTTGTATGAAATGTGAATTGTGTAGGTACTAAGGGCTGGTTCAAAATGTATAGGTGAAGCCTTTCAAAGTTTATATGGAAGGTGCATTGTTTAGGTACTATGGGTCGCTACTAAATGTATAGGTGGAGCCTTTCAGCATATTCTTCAAAATTCGTGTGGAAGGTGAATTGCGTCGGTAATATGGGTCGTTACAAAATGTATGGGTGGAGCCGTTCAAAGTTGGTATTGAAGGTGCATTGCGTAGGTACTATGGGTCGGTACTAAATGTATAGGTGGAGGCTTCAGCATATTCTTCAAAATTCGTGTGGAAGGTGAATTGCGTCGGTACTAAGGGTCGTTACCAAATGTATGGGTGGAGCCTTTCAAAGTTGGTATGGAAGGTGCATTGCGTAGTTACTATGGGTCGGTACTAAATGTATGGGTAGAGCCTTTCAGCATACTCTTCAAAATTCGTGTGGAAGTAGGTGAATTGGGTCGTTACAAAATGTATGGGTGGAGCTTTCAGCGTATTCTTAAAAGTATAATGATGTGCAGCTTACGCGAATCCTTTTTCTTGTCAAGGAGTCCTGTGATAACAATAATTTAATCAGTATTATTAGATTACCGTAGTTACGAAAACCTTAAAAAGATGTATACTATATATTTTACAACTCACTTCTAACAATTTTCCTGTTCACTTAAAAAAAGAAATTGATTTTAAATAAATCCTAATTAGTAAAGGAGCAACTTTAATTTATATTTAGAAACTGAAAAGGTAAATGAATCTCTAATGTAAGGAAAGTGCCCTCTTAAATCGTTTAACAGTCGACGTTAAGTTAGGGTATTAACCTTCTTTCTTAAAAGGTTCGTTAACTTTCAATTAAGCAGGTACCCGCGGAAACTTTTCGTCCACGTTAATTTTATTTATGGATGTTTAACGTAAAACGCTGGCTCCATCCCGGCGGCGGCTTATAACTTCATAATCATAAAAAAACGTGTTAAAAATACACAAGTATACTTATTGCCCCCTGAAAAGTAAGTGGGAATACCCGAATTGTGTTGGTAAATAGTCGAAATTTAAAATGTAAGAATTGGACCATGGCATAAAAGAAATCCTATTCGTCCAGGACTGCTCGTTCTGCAGGTTCAGCGGCGCAGTATGTGGCCGACCGAACGGAAACATACGATGTACGCAGTCCTTGAAGCAACGAATGTTTTTGCGCCCGTTGCCTTTAAAAAAGGGCTAGGGCTCAGAGGCGAAGGCTTTTATTGCTGAGATCGGGCGGAGGTTGAGAGATAGTAGTGGAGACCCGCGCTCTAGATCCTTCCTGGTTCAATGACTCTCGTTGGCTATCCAACGCGGCAATGCCGCCAGTGTGATGGGGTCGTTTGAGTCAGGATAAGTCTTGCCGCCAAACATCAATATTAACAGCATTGATGTGTTCCAGATTAAGATAGATAGACAGTTCTCCATTGCGTTGGGGAATCGTGGTAAGCCCGCTTTCATCTTTGGCATCATCGTCACTTACCATCAGGTGAGATGATGCCTAGGGCTTACCAACTATAGATTAAAAAAATGTATTTAATGTAACATTATTTTTATTCTAACTTTAAGTTTAGTGAAGTGTGACATTTATTTTAGTTAAAGTACTTAGATTAATCTGTACAGTCTTTAATTTAGGACCCATCTAAGGTCGAATATCAAATATCGAATTGCGAATGAGTGATTAAACAAATGTTCCGGGAAGTGGGTTCTAAAATAAAGTTCGCGACTGTACATAAAAAAAAGAAATCACAATCAATCGCTCTTTGTGTGGGAGGTAAAATTTTCATTGCGTATTACTATTATAGTACTTGGTAATCTTTCTTGAGTATTTGAACTGTAAATAGAAGTAAATAAAGTGCGAGTCGGCCTCGCTCACCAAGGGTTCCGTATCACCACACAATATGCATTTTGTATTGTGTATTTACAAAAAATAAGTCGCATTGAAGGACAAACTTTGTAGTTAGAAAAAAGTTCTCCTATACGTCGATATACTCGTACGTCACGGTCAATTTAAAAACTACAAATTTACATTTTATTTATGTTTTTTGATGTGTAACATCTTTGCTCTCGCTTTCCTGCAATTTGTGGGAGTGATTTCGTGAAATGGGACGGAAATGTGTCCCATGGGACGGAAATGTGTCCCATTTTAACAGGAAGTCGCGTTTTTTCAGGCTTTAAAAGCGCGGAAAAGGCAAAGGTATCTATGACCATACAGCCTAGTCTACCGTATCTTTGCCGTCCTTTAATAAAGTATTTTGTCACATGTTACACATCATATGCGAGTACTGTAGGTCTCGCTCGAATTTTTTTTCATAAAACTACAAATTAACATTTTATTTATGTTTTTTTTAATAAAACTACAAATTAACATTTTATTTATGTTTTTTTTTATAAAACTACAAATTAACATTTTATTTATGTATTTTTTTTATAAAACCACAAATTAACGATTTAACCGTATCTCCACTACTGAGCAAAATATGTAGACGACTTTCAGGTAACCTTAATTTGAAAACTTGAAATTTGGCATCGAGGTAGTTAATAGACATATACCTACAAAGAAAAAAATAAAAAAACAGCCTTGTGTAAGTCGTACTCGCGCACCAATAGTTCTGTAAAACCACACTCATCAAAATTTATATATGTTTATTTATTGGGCGTATACAAAGGAAAAAGAAAAACTGGTGAAATCGTAAAACTAGGGTTCCGTACGACCACTGCTCATCAAAATAAATATAGGAATAAATATAATGTAACTGCATAATAAACATTCAGTCCGCAAAATAACTACTTGAGCGGCAGAAAAACATGTCTATAAGCAGCAACTCAACACTGTAGGAAGAGTGTGGTACGGGGAGTTCTAAATGGAAGCGGGAGCGAGCGAAGCGAGCTCGGACTTGCGGAGCACCCCGACTCGGATCCGTTAGGTTCGGAGACTGTGCGGGGAGGCGAGCTAAGCTCGCCTCCCCGCACAGTCGTAGTGTTAGGTTTAACATGAGAACACAGAAGTAGGAGCCCCGAAGGGGCTCCGTCGACCACTCAACACTGTAGGAAGAGTGTAGTACGGGGATGTTTAAAATAATTACAGCCATCCAGAATGACATAAATTGCTGATTGATTTTGAAATGTTTGCTGACCATGAGTTGCTGACCAATTAGCTATTTCTGCTGACCAATTAGCTATTTCTGCTCACCGATTATATTTTTCTGCTCACAGAAATAACAATACTATGCTAACCATTTAATTGACACCCATAAATATATAGACCAATTTCAGGTGACTTTTTTACTTTAGTATTAGGATCGAATAGCTTACTAGGAGTATTAAGAAAAAGAAAAAACCGGCCAAGTGCGAGTCGGGCTTGCGCACTGAGGGTTTCGTACGTTTTAAATAAATGCCTATACAGAATATACTTGGATGGTGAAAACTTGCTAAGTTACAAGTATCACAGAACAAAACAAATTTTCTTTTAAACAACTGAAAACCGTTGTGCATTCTCTAATATTTTGAGAAATCCTTACTAATATGATAAATATGATAATGTGTTTTTTGTTGGTTTGTTACCTTTTCACGCTTCAACGCCTTGACCAATCTTAATACAATTTGGCATGCAGGTAGCTTTTGTCACGAGGAAGGACATAGGCTACTTTCATCCCGTGAAAATAGCATAGCCTGATGCAGTTCCTGAGGGAACTGAAAATATACTCTTTTTTGGTAAATTTCTTTAACATCGTAACGGAACATCCCCTCTCGTATATCTACCAGATACGCTAGACTTCCAGGTTTATGATATAGCGTCCCCACTTACCTACCCTGGGGCATAACAGTGGGGGCCGCTATTCCTGCCAACACCATAAGGTGAAGACAAGGACCAGTTACGGTAGGTCTTGCCGCCAAGACGCTTGTCCTGGTACTCTGCAAGGCGAGAGCCTCGTGGATGAGAACCACTACCTACTGTCCAGGTAGGTCCCGGAGCTGTAGGCGCGCTCACCTCCCGCGGCTTTCGCTGCTGGCGGTTCGATCCCCGCTCGGGACGCCAGAGAAGCTGGCTCCCACATATCAGGTGTGGTACCGGAGCTGTAGGCACGCTAACTTCCCGGCGCTTATCGCACCTGTCCAGACTTACTCCTACGCGGCTGGATCGGCCGGAGCAGTACTAGCTTAGCTCTTCTTGTTGACCAGGAACAATGGATTGTGTGATTTTTTGCACAGATAATGGTTGAGCGGGTGGGAAATGACATGATTTACTAATAAGCATATCCTGAAATAGTTTCCGAGGGATCTGGAGAACATTCATGTCTGCGTTTGCGGCTCGCGCACCACTCACCTTAAAAGGCAGTCATAAAAACGATGTCCACGCGGCCGAAGCCGCGGGCAAAAGCTAGTCTAGAAATCGCTATAGAACTTGGTACCTACCCATTTAGATTTCTGAGATTTTTTTGTATCGAACTTGGCTCCCTGTCACAGTTGTTTTGTTGGGATTAATGTAACTATAAATACTTGATTGATGTATACGTGAACAAAGCATCAAAATCAATTAATATTGTCGTGATTCAACCTCAGAACAATACTAATAATTTAGAGGATTCACCATAGTAGCACTTTGAAGTTGATTATCGATTATAGCTTTAGTACGCCAGGATCAAAGTTATATATAGTTTAATCTTATGTTTGTTTACTAAGAAGGAGCGTAGGCGTTTCGCAGTTTCCGTGGGTGATCTGGAAAACGCACTATAATAACACAGACAAGTACTTGCTTCTTCCTTTCTTATTGGTTGTCCAAGATATAGACGGCTTTTGCCCTTTTGCAGTATTACCCGCGGTCACGTGTAAGCTTAGACAGTTCCATCTTGTCTAAGCGTGTAAGATATGCACCATGAACACATCTTGAATCAGATATTCCATAGGTTTCCTTAAAGATGCCTTTATGCCTTTTCATGACAAAGGTCGAGAAAAAAATATCACATTTTTCCGTTTGTTGTTCAAATATTTAATAACGGTTCGACTTTTTAATAATTAAGTTTTTTTACATTGTAGTTCTGGCTAATACGCATATTTTGACTTTTAAACCATAAAGGTACCCCAAATAATTTCAGATTATTCACCATGTCACACTCTCGCTGAAAAAGGTACCCCTATACTGGAGCGAGTGAAATAACTTTTTTAATGTTAAACTAAAAAATATTAAAGATGCTTTAAAATATGATATTTTTCACATTTTCAGCCCCAAGGGTCCGCCGTTTAGAAAAAATCCAAAAACTGAAAAAAAAAATCCATATAATAGGGGTGACGACAGACAGCATCAGAAATAAATTATGAACTCTTGATCACTAAATTGCCCTCCTACTTAAACTTCGGAAAACCTTACTTTTGTTTTCCACCAAGTCTTCAATTTTTAATTCACCAATATCACAAAATGAGTACATAAATGACGCTGAAAAACTATGACGTCACGCCTAGGTATTTCAAACATCGATGTACATCGATGATTTCAAACATTTTTAAAACAAAATGTCGTTTTTGACAGATGATAAAAAGTAAATCAGATGACTAGCATTCGTCATCCCTATTATCGAACCTGTTCACACAATTTCACAAGAACCGGTTGCAAAATGCGACCTATAGAGGAGAACAGCCGGACATCCACCGGACAAACATACAAAAGCATTTTTGCCCAAGCTGAAACAGAGACGCTTCGTTCGCGCTTCGCGCTCGCTCGATCAATAAATATACAGGATGTTAGGGATGTCACTTTTGATATTTTACTGGCGTCACATCACATCACATCAGTTCATATACATCCCCACCGAGGGGCTAGAGCCTACCCTGAATTAGGGCGATCGGGCTTTAGTCGACCACGTGGGCCCAGTGCGGGTTGGTCGACTGCACACACAACCTTCGAGTTTCTTCGCAGGCGTTTGCAGGTTGCCTCACGATGTTTTCCTTCACCGTATAAGAGCGTCGGATAAACGTTCATATGAAATCTAAATTCGAAAACACATTGGTACGTGGCGGGATCGAACCACGACCTTCCGGAAGGAGGTAGCGGCCCTTGCCTTTACGCCACCGACGCTCTTGGTATCATTTGATAGCTAAAATTAACACCCATCTAAAAATAAAAAAGGCATGTCCACCAACACGTTTTTGAAAAAAAATAGAAAATGTAAAAAACTCAGAAAAAAAAGAAATTTTTGAGATATCAGATTTTTTCACATCTTATAATTTTGTTTTGGTTACAATTATATGGGAATTAAAAGACGCAAAATTTTACAAGCTTTCAAATTAATCCATTCTAACGGTAGCAAAGCTTTTGGAAAAACAAAAAAAATTGAAAAAGGCAAAGAATCTTATCATAAAATTTTTAAATGGCTGCCATTTTAAGTGGAGGTAGGGGGGACAGCCTACCCCCATCGGGGGGTGTTTTGTCGATGAAACTTTCTATATAATACCCCAATTAAATATTAACAGTGACATCCGTCACACCCTCTATCTATATAAATATGCTATAATTATGTGGTATATCTGGGTATAAACATTTTTTTAAAATCCAAAATGGCTTTAGAAAAAAGAAATTGAGAAAATCAAATTTTGGTTATAATGCAATAAATGATATGTCTAGGAAAACAAAAAAAAAGAATATCAAAATTAAAAACATTAAACGTCCTGCTGTGTGAGAAGGTATGATATCCGTGGGGAATTAATTCTGTGTATTTAGACTGGTGATTAAAAATCGCATTCAGATTGCCGTAATCAGTAAGAGAATTTGATTCAACATTAAGTCGGCTCATATTAAGGGCGGTCTTAGTCGTAGTAGTTCCTAGCAGATTGATGACCTTTAATGGCTGTTTTTCACTAGCCAGCACCGCTGCCTGGGGAGCAAAAATGTATGATACCGTACCGTCGCCGTGCTGGCCAATGGAAAAAAGCACTTTGGGTGACTTACTTTGGACTTGACTAGCTTTGGATGTATCAAGCATTCAGTCTAATGTAAACCACTTGGAAATTGTATTGTAGCGCAATCGTGCTTTATCTAAAGATTGTACCATATAACGCATTATTGAATTTTAGCCAAATTATATTATAATTATAATATTATTCAAAAACATCGAGGCTTTTCGTTTTTGCTTTAAACTTTCCATTTAGTTTTTTATCATTTGCCAGTTCTTAACAGATTGATGACATTTATTGGGTGACTTTGTTTTGGATTTGAATAGTTTCGAATTTGAATAGCTTTGGATGTATCAAGCATTCGGCCTTATGTGTACCACTTGGAAATAGTGTTGTAGTGTAATCGTGCTCGATCTATAGATTGTACGACATAACGCATTTTTGAATATTTGTCAACAAGTTTTCGTACTTGGCACTATCGTCATTCTAAAACATCTAGGTCTTTAATTTTTCTTTAATTTTTTCATCTATTTTTTTTATTATTTATAATTTGGATATATCAAGCATTCAGCCTAATTTATAACACTTCAAAATTGTGTTGTAGCGCAATCTTCTCGACCTAAAGATCGTATGATCTGACTCATTTTTAAATATTTGTTACCGATCTATCGTACTTCGATCTAATACTCATTCAAAAACATCGAGATGGCTTTTCATTTTTGCTTTAAACTTTCCATCCTGTTTTTTTATCTAATAAGTTGTAATTTGGGTTTATCAAAAATTTATTTACTCGATAATACCACTTCGAAATTGTGTTGTAGCGCAATCGTGCTCGACCTAAAGGTCATACGATCTAACACATTGTTGAATATTAGTCACCGACCTATCAATCTTCGCACTATCATCATTAAAAAAATCGTGTAGGTTTTTAATTTTTGCTTTAAACTTTCCATCTAGCTTTGCAATTTGATAACCCGAAGGCCAAGATAATTGCAAATTTAGGAACGTAAATCTGTTATTAAATTTTAAAAATAAATTTCAGTTTTGTTTATTTCTTCAGAATTTTCTTTTCCAGTATCTAGAGGAGTTAAACTTGACTTTTTAGGAAGATTCCTTTGCAAGAGGCAGGGTCAAACGCCTTGTCGATGCCCAGGTGTATTGTACCAAGCGTGTTTGGGCGGGAATGATTCCGCGAACCCAGCTGCGGGTAAGAGTGTTTACATGGTGTCAGTACAAAACAAGCGCCAAATCTACTTTGGCGCCGTATCAGACGGCTATAGAAAATTCAGTGCACAAAGAAAGATATATTATTTAAATGGATCACTAAAAATCCGGTCTAGTGCGTGTCGGTTTTGCGCACCGAGGTTCCCGTACCAAAACACATTTGGGTACGAAACTTTTTTTTACTGATGGTAAGTGACGATGAGCGTCGGCGGCGTAATTGTAAGGGCCGCTACCTCCTGTACGGAAGGTCGTTGTTCCAATGTGTTTTCGAATTTTGATTTCATATGTACGTTTATCCGACGCTCTTACGGTGAAGGAAAAATATCGTGAGGAAACCTGCACACGCCTGCGAAGAAACTCGAAGGTTGTGTGTGAAGTCGACCAACCCGCACTGGGCCCGCGTGTTCGACTAAGGCCCGATCGCCCTAATTCAGGGTAGCCTCGAGCCCCTCGGTGGGGACGTATATGAGCTGATATATAAGTGACGATGATTCCTAAGATGGAAGCGGGCTTACCAAGATTCCCCAACGCAATGGAGTACTGGCTATCTTATCTTTAAGCTGGAACACATCAATGTTGTTAACACTGATGTTTGGCGGCAAGACGGTGATAGCTAGCCAGGCGGGCTTATAAAATGCCCTACCACAAACCAAACTGAATCTTACAAGTTGATACCCCCGGGAATCCAACCCGCGACCTTCTGGTCTTAAGCAAGGACTAACCATTACGCCACGGAGGAGGAACTCTGCAAAACAATCGAATTGAAGGATAAACTTATTGAATTTGAATTTTTTTTTATCATACATCAAGATACGACACGCTCAATTATTTTCCTGCAAATGTAAGTTGGTAATTGCAAAAAGAGTGATATACAAATATACAATTATCGGGTTTTCCCTTTAATTGTACTGTAAGACCTTGCTCCTTTCCAAATTTCATGAGCGTAGGTCAACGGGGAGGTATCCTATACGTTTTGTTTTACTCGCGAGTAAGAAGATAATGTAATAAAAATGGCCGTAAAAGCGCCGTATCTTTTTGATGCTTTGACTTAGACGCTTGAATTTTTTACAGCTTTAAGGAATCGTAGACTTTAGTATTTGATATTAATTTCAACTTAATATCTCCACGCGTTCCTTAGAAACAGACAGACAGACAACGATGTACCCCTTTTTATGAGGAATAGAACCCTAAAAATACTAATTTTTATTTACAAGTCCTAAGGTCAAAAGTAGAGTAGATTGTACTCTAGCTTATCGATCTATTAGATACATAAGTATATTGTCCGGTTTCATGTTCACTTATGAAATCCTGAAATATACATCTACGAGTATCTATAAAATTCAGATGCAGGAACCCTGCAAATAGAGTAAAAAGCTATGACACCTTAGTATAATCAAATTATAGCTCGTAATATTCCTTTTAATAACCTAAGATCTAATAGCCCTTTTGATAGCCTCTCAATGACCTTTAACACAGAAAACCGACCACCATGAGAAGCAAAATACCCTTGCGCAGCTGTGTGCGCCTTAGTAGCCGTCGCAACTACGCGCTACCTAGTCGTGACCAAGTCATTGACCTGTGAACTCTGTTTCGGTGTGGTCAGACTATAGGTAACTATTTTAAACCACGGTAAAACACAGTTCACAGGTTAATTTTTGGTCACAACTTGTTAGCGTGTAGTTGTGATGGCTATTAATGGGCACAGAAATGTGCAAATGCTTGGCAGACAGCTGTGCAAGAGTATTCGCTTCTTGTGGTGGTGGGTGTTGTGTGACCTCTGACATATGATTGTGAGTGATACTGGGAGTTTTGTATTCAACTGCAGTTTCATTGACGTTAACACAATCCGACGCTGGATCCAACCACGCCAGTCACACTAAGCTACAACCGATTGCATTGATATGGACTTCACTCATGTAATCGATCATTTAAAAAAAAATTACAATTGGTAAGCCTTTGGCATCATCTCACCTGATGGTAATTGACGATGATGTCGAAGATGAAAGCAGGCTTACCAAGATTCTTCAACACAATGAAGAACTAGCTATCTTATCTTCAAGTCGGATTAAATCAATGCTCTTAACAGTGATGTTTAGCGGCAAGACTAGATAACATACAAAATGAACTTTCACCAACCAAAATGTGTCTTACGTATGAAAGTGCACCAGGAATCGAACCAGCGATCTACTGGTGAGAAGATAATGGACTTAACCATTACGCCAGGGAGGCGGTTAAAATGTTGTCTAATGAACTGATCTAGGATGGACATGTTTTGACAGTAAACGAAAAAGACCAATCCGTATAAATTAAATGTATCATTTTAAATGTTTACAAAGAGGTACGTAGTATAGTACACTACCGAGGTTGTAAACCTTTTATATCAATCAACCTTGAGGGTAATCTAATAAACGCTACGCTTGATACGCTTATTTATTTGTTAAGTGCTCTCAAAATACCTTTGGAATATTACAATGCATAGTTGACTTCAACCCGATCAGTGAGTGGTTGACCCTTTCTACTCAATAAAATAATTATTATTATCATATCAGCCGAAAAACGTCCACTGCTGGACAAACACTGCTTGTACAACAATTGACATTTGTCACTTTACATGAAATTTGATATTTAAAGACATTTGAGATTGCCCACAAATTAACCTACGAAAAATTGGAATCAGATGTGCAGGTTTCCTAACAATGTTTTCCCTTCACCGTTAAAACAATCGGTAAGTATTTGTACGTAAGTTTCTAAAACTTATTGGTACATTGGCCACCCGCATTTGAAACCGGGACCTTTGGTTAGGAGGACCGAGTCGTTACCGATTGAGCCACCGACGTTTTTTTGCTTACTTATTAAATGCTTACTTCAGACTTGATGAAAAATTTACAAATAATTTTGGCTTGTATATGAGGGTATCTTACTCAGATTTTATTTATTTATTTATTCATTGGGGAAAAAACAGCTGTAATTACACAAAATAGATAATAACATAAATATTGAAACATAAGCCAATAAAATTTCCACTAATAGTTAAGAACAATTTCGTTCAAGTAAACATTAAATTTAAGTAGATAAGTATGACTTACAAAAAGACATAAAAACTCACAAAAAAACTTATGTAAGAGAAAATCTTATAAATTCTAATTAACATTTTTAATTGAAGAAATGTATTGCTTGAGATTTGACGAGAAAATATCAACGTGTTCATAAGCTTCGTTATATTTTGAACAAGATCTTATAATGTAACGATTTTTGGCATAGTTAGTTCGACAAAAAGGAATAGCAAATGTACGATTTGAGCGCAAATTTGCTCTAGGACATTTATATGTTTCCACCTTAACTTTCTTAATCCTACATACTAATATTGATAATTAACTATTAATAATATACTCTAGCTCTAACGTCGGTGGCGCAATGGCAAGAGCCGCTACCTCCTATCCGGAAGGTCGCGGTTCGAGTCCTGCCACGTACCAATGTGTTTTTGAATTTCGATTTCATATATACGTTTATCCGACGCTCTTACGGTGAAGGAAAACATCGTGAGGAAACCTGCACACGCCTGCGAAGAAACTCGAAAGTTGTGTGTGAATTTGACCAACCCGCACTGGGCCCGCGTGGTCAACTAAGGCCCGATCGCCCTAATTAAGGGTAGGCTCTAGCACCTTGCTAGGGACGTATACATGAGCTGATATGACTCTAGCACAAAGTAACTAATAAACACGAAATCGCTATCGCTTCAATTGAATGAAATACTGCGTCTTGATGGTGCGATTTGGCGACAAAACACTCCATAAGATAAATAAATTGTACAGCTAGGCTCTGCATACTTTCTCGCGAAGTCTACACCATCTGTCGTAGTCGGGCATATAAAAATAAACAATAAACATTACACTTACTTAGTAGAAAAGAATAATGCTAGGTATATCAGACTTTATAAAAAAAGTACAAATAATTTGGGTCTATATGGGAGGCACCTTACTCAGATTTTTCCTGGAATAATAAAGTACCCAGTGTAGTAGGCCTTATTCAATCCCAATTATTCACAAAGTTTCGTTAGAGCTATTTTTGAGAAAAAGTAACAAACAACCTGAATTTGTATGGAAGGAAGCTTATTTCCATTTTTCTTAGAACAATGGACTACCGGGTACTGTGTGCTGTATACATTTGAAGTAACATACAGAGTTTCATCAAAATCGTTAGAGCCATTTTTGAGTAAAAAATAAAAAGTATTTTTTTACTGTTGTGGTAGCAACCTTAAAAAATTAAGATAGGAGAAATTAGAAAAAAAAGAAAACGCCTGGACATAAAAATAACATTACCCTAATCCGATATCACCCAAATCCGTCTAATAGTTTGGGAACTAGAGCACCAGATAGACACACACACACACACATTTTAAATTTTTGGGCTCTATTAGTTTAAGATAATCGATCTCCATCCCCATCAACATTTCAACTTCGTTTCAACTTCGATTTTTTTGCCATTACTGTACCTTCTTCACTTCTTCGTCGCACGAAAGTAAAAACGAAGTACTCTGATGACAAGACAGCGCACGTAACGCGTAGAAGTAAAGCCTACGTTACTACGGCGTAGCAAAGAGGCAGCCTTGCTTTACATCCCTTACAGAATATGATTTGGTCTGTTTCCATTGCACTTATGTTTACATTTTAGCAGACATAATAATATTTGGAGAAATTAACACATTTGGGGGCATACAATACTAATACTATTTATATTTTTGTGGGCATTCCGCCCGCTTTCTGTTTTCTGCTACTTAGCCCACGTGGATAGCGTTTTCGTTCGAATCGTTATAAATCACATTAAAAAAACTATTACTCTTAAACTAAGAAAGCCTACTGAACTGTGACAGTTTTCCTTTTAAAATTATTATATGTCCTACTATTTTCATTTTTTTTCAGATGGCTTGAAAAAGCGGTTTAGCTGGTATGGAGACTTGACTTACAAAAATTGGCACTTTAAAGCTTAATATTTCGCAAACGGATCCCTGAATCGAAAAATGGCTTTAAAAAACCCTCAGTAACCGATCGTTGAAAAGAGCTATTCAACGGTACCCAATACGATAGAAAAAAAAAATCACCACCTCTTTACATGTTGGGGAAGTACCGAAAAAAAAGTTATTTTAAGATTTTATTATACTACTTTATCGGCGTGATTAATATGTATACCCATGCTAAATCACAGCTTTCTAGTCTTAATAGTCTCTGAGATAAACCGCGGACAGACATGACTAAACTACATCTATGATGCCTTTGAGGAATCGCAGAATGCAATTGGAGTGTTTTTGTGTTTTATCTAAGGCATTTGATTGTGTTAACACCAAACATTACTTGTAAAATAAAAGCATTATGGTGTAGAGGACGGGGCCCTCAGTCTTTTAAATTCGTATTTAGACCACAGAACACAAAAAGTACAAGTGAATGGTACGAACTCATCTGGATCTAGAGTGAAAATGGGTGTGCCCCAGGGTTCCATATTAGGGCCTTTTCTTTTCCTTGTTTACGTAAATGATTTGCCTTTCATGGTGCAACATCTGTCAAATATTGTGTTGTTTGCGGATGATACTTCTCTTATTTTTAAAGTGAATAGGAAAGAAAACAAAATTGACGAAGTAAACAACACTCATTCAAAGATACTGAACTGGTTTACTGTGAACAACTTATTATTGAATGCTAAGAAAACAAAATGTATAAAATTCTGTTTGCCTAATGTAAAAAATGTCAATAATAGTGTTATATTAGACAGTAATAAATAAGAATTTTTAAATACTACGGTGTTCCTTGGTATAACTTTGGATGTTTCACTTCAATGGGGACCACACATTGAAACTTTAGCGGGAAGGCTTAGTTCAACTGCTTATGCCGTTAAGAAAATAAGACAGTTAACGGATGTAGATACTGCGAGACTAGTGTATGGCATCTTACTGTGGGGGCATGCGGCTGACATATAAACTATTTTCATCTTGCAGAAAAGAGCTATCCGCGCAATCTATCAAATGCGATCACGTGAGTCGTTAAAAAATAAGTTTAAAGAAATCAATATTTCAACCGTTGCTAGTCAATTAATATATGAAAACATTGTGTACGTTCGTAAAAATTTACATTTATTTCCTAAAAACAGTGACAGGCATAATTTGAATTTAAGAAATGTAAATAAAATAGATATAGCCTTTTGAGACTGAGTAAGGTTATAAAGTCATTTGTGGGGCAGTGTATAAAATAAAATAAAATTCCAGAAAATGCAACTAGTTTGTCATAGAACAAATTCAAGACTCATGTCAAAAAATGTTTGTGCTCTAGAGGATATTATAAAATAATAGATTATGTAAATGACAATGCACAATGCTCGATGGCCTCAGTAAGGTCTCTCAACAAGTGGGTCTTAAAATGAACATGGACAAGACGAAAATAATGTTAAATGTCCGTGTCGCACCCACTCCTCTAAAGGTTGGAGACTCTACACTGGAAGTTGTTGACGAATATGTATACCTGGGACAAACAGTCCAGCTAGGCAGGTCCAACTTCAAGAAAGAGATCAATCGACGAATCCAACTAGGCTGGGCAGCGTTCGGGAAGCTTCGCAATATCTTCACGTCCCAAATACCGCAGTGTCTCAAGACTAAGGTCTTTGACCAGTGTGTGTTGCCAGTGATGACTTACGGAACTGAGACATGGTCGCTTACTATGGGCCTCATAAGAAGGCTCAAGGTCACCCAAAGGGCAATGGAGCGTGCTATGCTCGGAGTTTCTCTGCGTGATCGAATCAGAAACGAGGAGATCCGCAGGAGAACTAAAGTAACCGACATAGCTCACAGAATCGCTAGACTGAAGTGGCAGTGGGCAGGGCACATAGCTCGTAGAACAGATGGCCGATGGGGCAGTAAAGTTCTCGAGTGGCGACCGCGCACCGGAAAACGTAGCGTAGGCAGGCCTCCCACGCGGTGGACCGATGACCTGGTGAAGGTCGCGGGAAGCCGATGGATGCGGGCAGCGCAGGACCGGTCGTCGTGGAAATCCTTGGGGGAGGCCTTTGTTCAGCAGTGGACGATTTGTGGCTGATATGATGATGATGATGATGTAAATGACAAAAGCATATATGTTGATTCTATAACAAATACCTTTACCTGAGACTGTAATCTGAATCATGACATTATGTAATAGACAATAAGTATTTTTTTTGACTATTTAAAAGTGTGCGTAAGCACCTATTTAATATAAATTATTTTGATTGATTGATTTGACTATAAGGGTTCCTTATTGACATCCGAACCCTAAAAATCACTGAGATTTTCCGAATTATAATTTGTTACAAACCTCTCGTGTGTGCGCGCAACAACTTGCTTAAGTTTTATCGTAATCGGTCAAGTCGTTTGGTAGTTACACAATCACTAAAATGCGCCCAGAATAATTTTACATTATACATGAATTGACCGATTGCGATGTAACTGTGGCGAGTTGTTGTGAGCACGCCCGGTAAGGTTAAAAAAAAAACCCAGTGAGTGCGGCTCGGGAAATTCGGGAAAAAATGCGTTTTTTTATTGGGATTTTTCAAGATTAGATTAAAAAACGATATCCATACGGATAAGCCCACGGGAAACAGCAAGAGTTTATAAAGATACGTTTTTTTATGATTTTTCTGAACCTACATCGTATAGTAGACATGAGCTTATAGGTGGCACGATTGTTCTGAGGGTTAGTTCTTAAGGTCAATTTTGATATCCATCCGTATTTTGCTTATGCATTTATTAATAATTGGAAACGCTTAAGGCCTTACGATAGGTCAAATGACAACATTCAATCCAAATTATTGAAAGACTGTGTAAAGCTATCACTATGGAAAAAATACGTAGTATACTTTAAGTAATAATAAATCTATTTAATTGAATACAATTTTTAAAATATTACCACTTTGAATGTAAAAAAATATACTGTAGACCCTGTTTTTGGCATTAATTGCAAAATTTCTCGAAAACAAATAGTTAATGTTGAATGAAACCAACACACAAAAATCGGTGACTAAGACCTTTAATTTTTTTAAACTTATTTCATTTTAATTGAACACATTTTTTTAAAACTTATTTGAGAGTATAGAAAAGTAATAAAAATATGTAAAATCGAAAATTGGCCGTTCGGTTTCAACGTTACAGCCGCGTTGAAACCCGCATTGATTGAACTTAACACATGAATAGACTTACGTTCGATATTATTTTTCATCGTATCGACCTGCTCAATGCATTTTAAAGCCTTAACACGTTAAACAAAATCAACTTCCATAGCAACAACGTGAAACTATTTGCATTTTTTGGTTTTAAAAGTACTTAACCAATTTTGATAAAATTAAACCTAGCAGTAACCCTATCGAGTAACAAACTAAACAATAGCAAAAAAATAGCGAAGATATCGCATAAAAATCATTAAAAAAAAGTCGAGTTGAGAAACTTACTACGTTTTGAAAATCGGTTGAAAATTCAATAAATTTTAATATATTCCGCTGCAGGAAATTTCAGCTCTATCTTAATTTAAAACCTGACTCATTCCAACGAAACTATGATGGTGGACCGTGGGTGGCGCACTGGCGGTTGATAGACTATTAGTCTTATTTTGTAAAGCTTTTGACGAACAGTTTGAAATAGTACCTACTTAATGCCAATCATCAAGATACCGACATTATTGCGAAAAGACGGTTTTTAGGGTTCCGTACTATCGTACGTTACCTGTGATGGGACCCTAATACTTGCTATTACTGAGCCTACGCCGCTCGTCTATCCGACTGTCTGTCTGACCTTTAAAGGGCTCTGTATCTTTTGAGCCGTAATCGGTAGCCGGCTAAAGTTTTCACAAAATATGTGTGGAATTACTAAAAAAATAAAAAACAAAATTACAAAAATAAAAAATATAAAGGGCGTCCCCTTCGTGTTTGTTTTGAGTTTTTATGTTTGCTCAAATTTGCTTTACTAATCATAAAGTAAACAAATAAAAATAACTATAAATTTATTTATAAACTCCGACAATTCTCTTTTTTGCTGCATCATCAGACCCTCACCATCTATCTACAACCTATTCATTGAGACCAGAGTTAATCCTGCAGATTACAGGTAAATATAGCTAATTATCTTCAAACGGCTGAATATATATTTTTAAATCATAGCTAAGAACACTCTCGAATACGTCACCTTTCAATTCTTTTGTAATAAAAATCGGTTCATCCGTTTGGGGGCTATGATGATGCCACATATTGTATACATTCAGAACACTTGATCTTGTAAAACCCTTCTATAGTGAGGGGCTTAAAAACAGCCATGTGAGACTAGTACTCGCGCTGAGGATTTTTTTGATTTTTTTTTTAAATTCACAATTGGTAAACCCTTGACAACATCTCACCTGGTGGTAAGTGACGATGTTGCCGAAGATGGAAGCGGGCTTACCAAGATTCCCCAACGCAATGGGGAACTGGCTAGGTATCTTATCTTCATGCCGGAACACACCAATGATATCAACATTGATATTTGGCGGCAAGACTTAGATAAGATGGTGGTAGCTAGCCAGGCGGGCTTAGAAAATGCCTTACCACCAACCAAACCGAGTCTTACAATTGACCCCACCGGGAACCGAACCCGCGACTTCCTGTGTAAAGCCAGTGAACTTTGCCTCTGAGCTACGGAGGCGGTTAAAAAGGATGAGGATTCCGAACCGCACAAAAAACTTTTTTATCGCTATCGTTGATATCATTTGTTTGAAAGGAAAACCGTCGAAATGCAAGTTGGACTCGCGTAAAAAGGCTTCCGTACCACCACGCGTCTCCACACAATTATAATAATTTCAATTATAAGACATCAACGATATCTAAAAACAAACCATTTTTTTTATTGTTTAGTTCGGACGCACTAGCGCGAATACGACTTACCCTTGGCTGATTTTTATTATTTGGTTTACACCTTTTTTACAATAGATCAAAACATAAACAAAAAAATAATTTTAAAACACGTTTCTTGTATGGGGAATTTTTTTTTTTCTTAATTTTTATTATTTGTTGGTAAATCCCTTATTATAATACGTTTCGTTTGAACATTTCAGACACCTGCTTATTACAGTTCCAAAGATACAGCTTTTTGAAGTTTGGCCAGATAGACGGACAAACATGCCTGGTCAGCGTAGTCTGAGTAACAATCTCTCGTTTACTGACACGTAACCATGAAGAGAACCATTGTTGTACTCGTGTATAGAGGAGTGGTGGTTGAACCCTCGGTGCGTTAGTCCGGCTCGCACTTGGCTATTTTTTTATAAAAATAAACTTTACTATATCGAAAGAATGACAGGTTGATAGCTTAAATAGTTTTCCGCGTAGATATACGAATGTGGTCTGTAAAAAAATACATGAAAAGATATATTTCGAACGAAGACATAGCTGAATCCGTAATAGATTTTTTTATATAGCACTGTAAAAGAGTATTTTTTTAAATTGATTTAAAGTTTTTTTTTAAATCTGGTTATTTTTTAAGATTTTTCTACAAAGTGATGACGCCACAGCCCTAAATACCCTAAAAACCGCCCGAGTGCGAGTCGGACTCGCGCTCCGAGGGTTCCGTACCACAACACCTCTCCAAAAAACTATGACAAGAATACCTATTCACATTACAAACAAAGGCATCAACGCCAGCGGCAGAAAAATGTTTTTTTTATTCAGTTCGGTTTCCTTAGGGTGAGTACGGCTCACATTGAGCCGGCTTTTATTATTTTTTGTTTTACTTCAGAATTAGCACTATAATGACACCGAGTGTCACACTTGTATATGTGTTACAGTTTTTACGATCGATACAGCTGAATAAAAATAGCTCTAAAATACCTACAAAACAATTTTCCAATACCTTAATTTCTCACTTTTCCTTACTTTTATTATAGCGGCGGCGGTACAAAGACCGAACAATGCCATTATGAATCGACACAATCTTAACAAAAATAAAAGATATTAAAATAATTGAACATGATGAGCTCTTCGGTGGTGACGTTTAAGAGCTGATATGATGAATGAGACATCCAGATAATCTAGGTTTGTAAAGAAAATACACCTTAATACAACTTTTTGTGTAATAATGTACTACTTTGTGTAGTAAGCCTAATGAAGTTCTTTTCATTTAAATCTTTACAGCCATTTTTAAGAAAAAAATGGGCAACTTCTTCAGCAAAATGAACTTCTCGAAGAAAAAATTAGTAACGTACAAAGTTCCATTAAAATCGTTACAGTGTCATCCTTAAAACACAAAGATTTGAAATATATTGATTTGAATAAAAGTTGAAAAAAACTGCTGGACATAAAAATAATACACACACAAACACGCAAACACACACATCACTCGATCTCCATCAAAATATCAATACTGATTAATATGCAGTCACAACAGAAAAACAAGGATGTTTTAATATTCTTCCTCCGAGCAAAAGCAGAAGAAATATAATTTCATAAAAAGAAGATTTACTCTTATGCCCCTGCTCAGAAATCTATTTCTTTTTCTCCTTAACGAGTCGATCCTTCGGCTCAAATTTTTTCAATTAGATAAATCTACTTTAGACCAGTCTCACTACAGTTTAGTGAATGCATCTTGTGTATGATAGGGTGGGTATTGGTGTTAACTTTATTTATCTTATCCGCGGTGTTAACTGTCTTGTCAAGTAACTTGGCATACGAGCATCGACCTTTTTATAAGCTTTTATTTAACTTGCAATGTATGTATGTTTGTTCGGTAGTCTTGCAAGTTAAGTTCGACTTACTTCCCGGTTTCTGATTGAGCTGGAATTTTGCATGTATATGTATATCGCGTGACAATGCAATATTAAAAGCGTGTACTTAAAATTTTTTTAGGTTTTTCGAAAATTATTTCATCTTTAATTGGTAAGCCCTTTGAATCATGTCACCTGCTGGTAAGTGACAATAATGCCGAAGATAAAAGCGAGCTTACCAAGATTCCCCATCTTATCTTAAGCCGGAACACATTAATTCTGTTGGAATTGGCAAGACTTAGATAGAATGGTGGTAGCTAGCCAGACGGGCTTAGAAATATGATTCCATAGCCCTTCCACCAACCAAACCGAGTCTTACAAAGTTAGACTCAGCCGGAAATTGGACCCGCGACCTCCTTATGTGAAGCTAATGGACTTGACCATTACGCTACGAGGCGGTTGACCTAAAAAACGGGTGGGGCTGTGTCGGGGCACACGGCCGTTGGTTTTAACGTGAATACGTCTCGTAACGGGTAATATGTAGTTTCTATATAAAATATTATTATTATTAATATTATTATCTGCGTAATTTCAACCGTCCCAGCTGCAGATGTACTGGCACCGTCGTTGATCCGCTCGGCCGCATTCATTGCTTTACGTTGCCGGCACTGCTTGACTCGATCATATGGTGTTTTATTGGTACCATTCGATTGCTGTTGAGATGCCCTTTCCAACCGTATACGATCTCTGTATTTCGATTTGGCTTTTCGACGCGTATAGGCCGACATTATATATTTTTTGATATTATTTTTTTATTTAAACACCTTATTATAATCACAGTTACAATTTTACACTAATGTTTTATATATAATCGATAGATTTTGACGAGAGCTGACGATTGAAACTTGAATGAACGTCGTAGCTTCACCGAGTATAAAGTTATACTAAATGGAAATCTCGATACGCAGCAAAATGACCTTCAAAATGGCGGGGCTGCCCCCTCCCCCGCGCGCGATGTGTTACAGTCCCTATTTAGCGTAATAAATTCTTTGATTCTTTAGCTATCAAGTGGTGTAAACGAAATTTGGATGGCGATGATAGATATGTAGTTACAACACTAAACTATATCCCCCGATTTTGTTATCATTCGTTTTTTTGGATTGCATCCCTATGGAGGTAATTTTAAAGACGTATTCACGTCAAAAACATTTTACACACATACTCCTAAGTTACAGCGCCACTATCACCCCATACCATATTATACGGAAAGTTACTCGGTCTGACGTTAAATTGTCATTTCCTTGACATCTTCGTACTTAATTAACCGTTGCAGTGACCTATGGTCTTCCTGGATAAAGTGCCACTATTGTGCCTGGAATATATCTTTAACTCAATTTAGTGTCCAATTGACCCACAGGCGTCTTGCGTCCAGGGCACGGTGTCACAATTGCCCCAGAGACATACAATCAATCGCCACCGCCATTCATCACTGGAACCGTGTCAAACATATTGCGTGCGGTGGGCCTGATGTGGTTTACTCCGCATTCGCCTGTGGGGGCTAGGGAGTAACCTACTGATCCATTTGAGGACCTAGCTTTTACTTATAGAATTAAGTAAGATATCTTCTTTGAGACATTTGTTTTATAGCTGTTTGAAAAAACGAATAGGTATTTTTTTCTGTCTAGTTGTCTTACCAGCCATCAGTGTATATCTACAGAAATTTACAAATTACTTGCATTATTTTAATTCATTTTTGTATTTTTTTAGGAAATTAAAAACAATTAGAATTTTTAGAATTTTATTATTAGGTTTTTTTAAGTTTTATTTTATTTTAATGACTGCAGTGTTATATATAGGTGTACTGTGGCAATTGAATTCATTTAAACAGTACATTCCCTTCAAGGTCGGCTCTAAATGAGTTAAAAGCTATTCTATGCTAAGCCACAACGTATGGCACTATTTTACTTTTTAATATCAAAAATTTGAGTGCGTTTGGCTTCACTTCACCTGATGGTAAGTGCCGATGCAGCCGAGAATGTATAACGCAAGTTCATATAGTGCATATTGACTCTCGACTTAAAGATTCCAAAATTATACGAATCGGGAAATACAGACCGCGCCGGCAGGGAATTCCACTCCTTGGCCGTTCGCATTATGAACGAAGAAGCAAAACGCTTCGTGCGTAAAGGTGGAACATTAACGACAAAGGGGTGGAATCGCCCTCCGCGCCGTATATACTCGTACTTGTACCCACTTTTATATAAGTTGATTGATGAGAGAAAATTTGGCGAGAAAACAAACGCAAGTAACTGTAACTAAATTTAGGTATTAATATCTAAAAGGAACGGGTAAGTTTTGATACCTAAGAAGGAACCTTTCTGTGAGGCAACGGGTAATGCCTGAATATTATTCCTCTCAATTAGAAATAATAGTGTAGGAATATATATTATACGAAGTAAAACACAAATAAATTATCATACTCAATTTATCTTGTTACTGCCCACTGCTGTGCGAAACGCTAAAGGTTACTCCGAGAGAGAATTATTCCATCCCAGATTGTTTTAGGAGCATTTAATCTTGCGCGTGGGACACTTGCTTCAGCCTTGAGGTATGATAATTGACATTTATTCAGTTGTGTTTGAAATTCTGTAAAAAATATGATAATATAAATATTAAATTCTTAAAAATATCAATTTTTACTTCTAACAAACATTTTTTTGTTTTTTTTTTATTCATAATTGGAAAACCCTTGGCATCATCTCACCTGATGATAAGTGACGATGATGCCGAAGATGGAAGCGGGCTTACCAAGATTCTCCAACGCAATGGAAGTTCTACATTATCTTATCTTCAAGCCGGAACACATCGATGTTGTTAACACTGATGTTTGGCGGCAAGACTTAGATAAGATGGTGGTAGCTAGAAAATAAGAAGATTTTTTTTAAATTAAGAATTTGAGTGCATTTGACTGCAACTCACCTGGAGGTAAGTGCCGATGTAACTCAGGATGTAACACGCAAGCTTAAATAGTTTCTGTTCTTAAAGAATCTTAAATGATACGAATCGGGGAATCCAGACGCGGGCAGGGAATTCCATTCCTTGGTTTTGTATGTGTGGCAAAATGTTGTTGTCATTATCATCATCATCACATCAGCTCATATATACGTCCCCACCGAGGGGCTCGAGCCTACCCTGAGTTAGGGCGATCGGGCCTTAGTCGACAACGCGGGCCCAGTGCGGGTTGGTCAACTTCACACACAACTTTCGAGTTTCTTCGCAGATGTGTGCAGGTTTCCTCACTATGTTTTCCTTCACCGTAAGAGCGTCGGATAAACGTACATATGAGATCGAAATTCGAAAACATATTGGTGCGTGGCAGGACTAGAACCACGACTTCCCGGATAGGAGGTAGCGGCCCTTATTAAGTCCGTTATTATTTTGCTTATCTACAGGGTGTTACCAAATTGATGTAGAACTGTGAACAACCTTCCCAAAAGATCCGTACTCATTCCGAAAAAAGTTTAACTCTCTACAAATCTGTCAGTTGATTTTGTATGGGAATCAGTTTTTTTTTGTTTTGCCTATTGGGATCTTGAAGAAAGTTGTTCAGTTTGATGAGGAAAGCCCTTGTTAACGGCTTCTGTACCAATGTTGTTACACCTGTGTAGATCTAGCTCTGTGTAGTACTTACATTTTATCAAAGCATTTTACTAACCCTGAATTATTCTCCTTGATGTAGATAGATAGATGGACGTTTGTTGCAATCACTAGGCACATTATTAAAAAAGTATCAATTCATATATGTCCCCACCGAGGGGCTCAAGCCTACCCTGAATTAGGGCTATCGGGCTTTAGTCGACCATGCGGGCCCAGTGCAGGTTAGTCGACTTCACACCCATTTTAATACTAGATAAAATGCATACCTATAATAAATAATTTAGGCACTAGCCCGGCTACATCGAAGGGTTCCAGCTCAGCACATACAGCAGAGCTGATGATTCTGCCATTACTTTAAAAGAGATGAACACACTTTAATGGTTTGCATGCTCATCAACAACATTCGAGTATTCTTCAAAATCTCAAAAGTTCAGATAGAACCTCACGTAAATCAAAAACAACTCCAAAACGATTTACACACGCACAAAAGAAATCAAAAACAGTCTTAAAATAATCGATAGTATCGAAGAAAACTAAATATTACTAATAGACACACACACACGCACACACACACACTCACACAAACGCACACACGCACACTATACATCGATACCGTATACATGTTTCAAAAGTGGCTTTATTTAACTTCACAGTTCCCAGCGCAGTATATTTGAACTTTTTTTGATGTGAAATCAATATCAAACGCACACTTCTCGTTACGTGGAGCGTGCTATTAGTTTACTAATCTCTGGTTGCTTTGTAAAAAATTGGTTGTCTGTAAAATCGGTTTACGGACGATATTTTAACGTGTCAACGTCATAACAAAATATTGATGAAATGATTGCATACTTTTATGACGAGTCAATGAGCGTAACGGGACAACGAGCGTTACGGGACATTGAGTCATCCTTTTTCGTGCGTGCAGCCGGCGTCCATCGATTTATCAGACGTTTACACGTCAAAAACTAGAAATATATCCAATTTATACCTAACGTAACGCAATCAATTTGTTACGTAACGTAAGTTTGAAAAACAACTAAATAGCGTACTTCCTTCCTGCATCGAATTAATTAGAAACGAGTACCCTGGAAATTCCTTGCAACTTAGATCATCCTTACTAATATTATAAATGTGTAACGCAATCAATTTGTTACGCAACGTAAGTTTGAAAAACAACTAAACAGTGTACTTCCTTCCTGCATCGAATTAATTAGAAACGAGTACCCTGGAAACTCCTTGCAACTTAGATCATCCTTACTAATATTATAAATGTGTAACGCAATCAATTTGTTACGCAACGTAAGTTTGAAAAACAACTAAACAGTGTACTTCCTTCCTGCATCGAATTAATTAGAAACGAGTACCCTGGAAACTCCTTGCAACTTAGATCATCCTTACTAATATTATAAATGTGTAACGCAATCAATTTGTTACGCAACGTAAGTTTGAAAAACAACTAAACAGTGTACTTCCTTCCTGCATCGAATTAATTAGAAACGAGTACCCTGGAAACTCCTTGCAACTTAGATCATCCTTACTAATATTATAAATGTGAAAATATGTTTGTTTGTTTATTTATTTGTTTGTAACCTTTTCACGCTTCAACACCTTGACTAATCTTGATTAAATTTGGCATACAGGTAGCCTGTGTCACGGGGAAGGACATAGGCTACCTTTTATACCGTGAAAATAGCATAGTCTGATGCATTTCCTGAGAGAACTGAATAAATACTCTTTTTTTGGCTAATTTCGTTAAAATCGCAACGGAACAATGGATTTTTGAGATTTTTTGCACAGATGGTTAAGGAGTGTCATAGATTGCCAATCACAATAGCCCAATCTGGGATAGGGATCTGGAGAAAACTCACGAGCTGCTTGCGGCTCGCGCACCACTTAACTTCAAAGGCAATCATAAAAACGACGTCACTATGAACAACTGGCGTGACCTGAAAACTGGCATTATCTGAGGTTGGCGAATGGGTTTTCAGTCAAAATATGGGTTCAGCAAATATCTGCCACAGGTACCATCTTACAGTGAATGTCCGCCACAAATACCATTTTACAGTGAACAAATAATATTTTTTCCCGATTTAGACGAAGCAAAAAGGAGAGGTATGATTTTGACCGGTATATATGTATGTTCATCAGCTTCCTCGTATTTCCTAAATCCACTTAACCAATTTTGACAAATAAGGTATTGTTAGAAGCGTCTTGATCGTCCGCTGTTTAAAGGCTATGTGACGTCACATTATTATTGAATATGGCGCCCTCTAGAGGACAAAAAGTTATGAACTAAAAAAAAACAATGATGCCGTGTTGGGTATCAAATGAAAGGGCTAAATTAGCAAATCATATCAGCTCATATACTTCACCACCGAGGGGCTCGAGCCTACCCAGAATTAGGGCGATCGGGCCTTATTCGACCACGCGGCCCAGTGCGGGTTGGACGACTTCACACACAACCTGCGAGTTTCTTCGCAGGCCTGTGCAGGTTTCCTCACGATGTTTTCCTTCACCGTAAGAGCGTTGGATAAACGTACATATGAAATCTAAATTCGAAATCACATTGGTACATGGCGGGATTCGAACCACGACCTCCCGGACAGGAGACGGCGGCCCTAACCGATACGCCACCGACGCTCTAAATTAGCACATTTGAAAAAATACATAATTAGCTGTTGCTCTCGACTTTGTTTGCATGCACCTGATAATTAGGAATAATTTCTTAAATCAAGCCTCAGATGTGAGCCAAACATAACACGAAATTTTAACTTAAATATAATTGAAAAAAAAAACTATACCCACACAGGCGAAGCGCGATAAAAAACTAGTTTGACACGGATAATCTGTTGGCTTTTTGATTACATAAAATCCTTGACAGTCTGCCATCAAAGTATAACGATATGAAATCCTCTCCCAAAAGATTAAGCTAATTCAGTTTGAGGCGAGTGTTTGTCCACGTGCAGGTCATGTGTGTCATAATCGATCGATTGTGTCTCACGGCTGAATGTGCCTTAATGCCTATGCCTTACAAAACCGTAATTTAAAAAAATAATTAGTAATTTCAACAATTAAAACCCGACTACTGAAAAATCACGCTATAAAAAGCATGAAACAAGAAAACATTCTCATCTGAAATCCCTAAAGCTTATGGTCGTTTACTACTGTTCGAATGTATTGTTTATGGGTAGGTGCCATAAGACCACGGTGATCCTCTTAACATCACTATGAATATGTATTAAATACATAACAATTTCAGATGAGAATATTTTCTTTTTTCATGCTTTTTAGCGCGTGATTTTACAGTATTCGGGTTTTAGTTTTTGAAATTACGTTTTTTTTTATATCACGGTTTTTAAGGCGTAGGTGTTAAGGCGGTAATATTACAGATTTTCGTTATTTTTGACATCAATTACTCCTAAACGATAGAAAACCCAAGGTTGAAAAAAAATACCCTTATTGTTGATGATGTTCCTTAGAGGCAAAAGCTATTAGATACACGATTGAGCAGTTTTGGCTTGATAAAAAAAAAACCCAAAGATAGGTCTACACCGTTAATACAACTCTAGTTTTGACTAATATTTTGAAGTATAAATTAAAAAAAGTGTGTGTGTCAGCTCCGACGCACGACTGGAGTTTACTTCTTAAGTACGATTGTCTAAACAGGCACAAAACAGGGCTTGACTTTGGTTTTAAGTTTACTCTGCACAGTTTTTATAACTGATGGATGATTCCAATTTCCGGCCTCTTTTCTTAGCTGATGTGTCAGGTGTTTTAGCTCCCATGATCGCAGCTACTAATGATCCATCTGGTGTTTGGCAGCAACTAACCTAATATGCTATGGATGCGGTTATACAAGCATATCTTAGGTCATACCATAAAGGGCTCTTACATTGATTTCAAGTTGACTCTTCAATTAAATCAATAGCATTTTTGTTAAGTTTCTCTTGTAATGTTTCTAGTAATTTGTGGACATCATTCTTTATATCATCACTCGCTTGAATAAGGAAATGATGAAGTGAAAACTTTCTAACATCACTGTGTTTAAAGTCGTTCTGATACTTCAACAGTTCACAATTCATAATTTTCTTCTTTTTTGCTTCTTGAAGAAACTCGTGGAAAAGGTCTGTGCTGGTTTCATGATGTGGAGCTGTTTTTTTGCAAATTTGATCTAACAGTGACGTATTTTATAGTATTCCCTACTCTCGAGAGGATGGGTTTTTCCAGTAACATTCAACCTCGGTGCAGGAAGACTGCGACGATGGGTCCACATTAAAAATGTCACTGCATGCTTACAACCACTAGTTGAACCTGCACAGTCCAAGCACTGGCAACTGACGATTTCACCTTTAGTCTCGTCTATCACCATAGTGACTCTGTATGAACTAGCTCGCAATTTGTGCTTGGAGCAGATCTTGCAATTGAGTGTGCAAAGTCCTGATCCACGATGTAGTTGCACGTACCCAATAGCATCGTCACCATAAGATTCTCGTGCAGCCCTGAAAATGCAAACTAATTACTTACTGTAAACAAAATTTATTCTTTATAACCTAAAAAACTACAATTGAAAGAAAGACCATTATTTTGCCTTCGCAGGATTAAGGTTACTTACGTAGGTAGTGTTATATTATTTTATAGTACTTACATTGCTGTTTATACATTTCTCAGCTCTGCAGAATAAAAATCGGGGTTATTTTTGAAGAACATTTCAATCCTTGATTGCGTACACTTTAGGCAAGTTTCTGCTATCTGCTTTCACAAAATTGACATCCATGATGGAGTGGAATACCAAATTATACGATGGAAATTGTAAAATATCACAAATTTTTAGTATATTTATAATCATAAATATTTTATATTATAAATATACTGAAATTATATATACAGATCAAAAATAGTAAAGGCGCGTCTCCTCCGACCTGTTTTGCAAAACAATACACAGATACAGTACAATTATACTCCCCGCGCGGGTTGAGAGGGGAAGGATTTGTTTCATTTTTCTACAACTGCCGTGTCGCGCACATTTTTTGTTTCAGAAACATTTCCCTGTAGCAGGAGACGGCTTGAGTATGAAAACAAATGTTTTTGTTTCATGTTTTCTGTGTAATGTTTCAAAAAAGCGGGCGCAGGAGACACACCTTAAGACTGCAACAATGACAGAACGTCATCTTAGATTCAGCCAGACTGTTTTGTATCACGTGACAGAGGTGCGCACAGGTTGCGCGTAAAAACGTAACGCGCTAAGAGAATATAACAAACTACGTTTTCGATCACTAGATTTTACTCCTCATATTTTTTCATACCGGGCGCCTTATATGCAAATCGATTCTTAAGGAGTAAACTCCAAAAAAATATATACAACAATATTTGTTATGATATTACAAAGTGAGTAAAGTTAATATTTTTTTCAATACAGTTGCTCGAAAATTGGTCCTTTATATGCCATTCAAGTGTGCACAAAATTGATTTTACCGCACACGTGCTTTTACTTTATCACTTTTTTTTAATTTCTAGCTCGGAGGAACAAGACATTTCTAGCAAATAAAAAATATAATAACCAAAGACACATAATCTTCTTTAAGACTTTTGAAAGGAGAATTTTGAAAGAGATAGGTAATTCCTCCGCTAGCTGTTCAAATTCTCTTTGGGTTATATCTTTGTGAAGAAAACAGAAAAAATATGAATGAAGTTAAACCGGTTACACCAAGAAATAGGTCATCTTTTCCACAGAGGTTTAGTATCCCAAGCCTTATTGTAGTCTATTTATGATAATAAAAAAAACTTACGCATGCGTACGTGTGCTAGATAAATATGGCGTAATTTTCGTTTCGTAAAACAAAATTGAGATGTTTTATTCGTGAAAACTAATAAAATTATGAATAGTTTATATATATGTAATAAAAATATACTTATGTGTATGTATAAGAAAAAACAAAGTGAGATTACTCCCCGGACATTTAAAATAAGCCACAAGTCGCTTAAAATGAACTTGGGTTGCTGAAGCCTTGATAGGTATGTATGTACCTAATCATGTATTTTGTTTTTCTGTCACGGTCGTTTTTTTAAGTTATCTTCTTATCTTATCAGCTCATTTACGTCCCCACCGAGGGGCTCGAGCCTACCCTGAATTAGGGCGATCAGGCCTTAGTCGACCACGCGGGCCCAGTGCGGGTTGGTCGACTTCACACACAACCTTCGAGTTTCTTCGCAGGTGTGTGCAGGTTTCCTCACTATGTTTTCCTTCACCGTTAAAGCAATCGGTAAGTAAGTTTTAGAAAAAACTCATTGGTACATTGGCCGTCCAGATTTGAACCCGATACCTCTGGATATAGATGGACCGAGTCGTTACCGGTTGAGCCACCAACGCTTTTAACGGTAGTTTTTTTAAGTTATCTATTTTCTCACAACTGTATTGAAAACTTCGTATGATACATGGGTGTAAATGGAAATAACAAACTCGTGACGATGGTAAACCCTCACCTGCGGCTCGGGCTCACAAATGTCACTCGTTTGTTATTTACCTTTTTACCACCCTTGTATCATAAATAACTATTATACTTTCATTGTATTTTTTGATTGAAACGAAAAACCATTGAAAAAGTGTGGTTATTTTCTTTACTTTATTTTATTTTCTTCCAATTGTGAATAAAAAAAAAAAAAAAAACTGTTTAAAGAAAAATACAGAGACAAGTGATCCAATCAATACCTCTCCTTGAGACACAATCGATAGATTATGACACACACGTCCTGCACGTGGACAAACACTTACTTCAAAAAGAATTAGTTTAATCTTTTAGGAGAGGATTTCATATCGTTATACCACAGATTACTAAATAGTTACTTCGTAAACTTTGATTGCAGACTGTCAAGGATTTTATGCAATCAAAAAGCCAACAGATTAACGGTGTAAAACTAGTTTTTTATCGTGCTTCGCCTGTGTGGGTATAGTCACAGATTACTAAGTAGTTACTACGTAACAGATACTTCACTCAGTAGTAAATTTCCAATACCTACTGCTATAATAGCCTACTCCATCGCGTCAGCAACCGCAGTGCTTGCTTCACACCGCGCGATCGCAGGGCTGCCTCTTCGATAAAATTAAATTAACATAACTTTTTGTGTCTATGTTATTGAGAAGTGTGAATATGTTTTGACTTATAGGTGGTAGTTTAAAATTGATACAATTTATGATACAATATATATATATATATATATATATATATATATATATATATATATATATATATATATATATATATATATATATATATAGATAAATGATACAATTTTAAACTACCACCTATAAGTCAAAACATATTCACACTTCTCAATAACATAGACACAAAAAGTTATATATATATAATTCTCGTGTCACAGTGTTAGTAATCATACTTCTCCGAAACGGCTGGACCGATTTTTATGAAATTTTGTGTGCATATCGGGTAGGCCTGAGAATAGGTTCTTATCTATTTTTCATACCCCTACGCGGGCGAAGCCGCGGGCAACATATATATATATTTTTTAAATTGGTTTTTATATTTTTTTTATCATTTCAAAATCGGCCTGTAAGTTCAGTTTCCACATACTATTTAAAACGTTTATTTCAACAACTTCTAGCAACTTTAGACCTATGGTCTCCGTACAATTTTTAGTTTGTATAGTGATATACAATCGAAATAACAAAAAAATTTTTTTAGGAAAAAGTCATATCTCCGGAGTACATACTCCAGGACCTATAATTTTTTTTATTTTTTAACACGCAGTTTTAATTTTCTCTAAAATTGAGATCACGGTTCCTAAGAGCGCTTTGCTTTATCTCTTATAATTTAGAAATTCCTCATAGAAAAAATTCACCATGTATATTTTTTACAAATCGCATAAAACCGAATCACAAGCACAGATTACTAAATAGTTATGTTAAAAGTTTTTGTGTGCGCTAACAGCACGACAAGTTGAGACAGGTCGCCGCGCCTGTGACTCACATACTATCACAATTTTATTTTAATAAAAATTGCTTTTTAAACGTTGTTAAAATAGTGTTTAAGGTAAGTATGACGTTTCTATGTAACAAAAAAATGAAAATCTGTGTCTGAAAGGCAAGCTAATGCCACAGTGTAATAAAGAGTACTAGCTATTGCTTAGTATACCTAGTATTAAAAATAATTTTTAAACGACAAAAAATAGTAATAGTTTATCACTTACCTTTCTTCATTGACAGGTAAATGGAAAAATTTTAGGTGTTTATCTCTTCTTTTGCTTGATTTGCACCTATCTACAGCACATAAGGCACCAGACGGCATCGTAGGTACGCGTACGAACGAACAAAACGATTTAAATTAAACTACGTGCGTGCGCTTCGTTTGTGAAAACCGCACTGAATTGGGTCCGCAAACGGCCCGAGAACACTCGGCCGGGCGGTAGGTAATTATAGCGCGCAAGTACATGGAGTGACGGAGGCCTGGTATAGTTTTTATTACTGTCTTTGAGAGTATGCTGTGCGAGAACCGCAAGCGGCTCGCAAACGTGGAAATAGAAACAACATAGGACATGTGGTACATATGAAATGATAAAAATTGTGTGATTAATCATGCTGTTCTCCGCTCTTAAATTTAGCTCTGGGTCAAATTTTAGCGAGATCGGTTCTGTTAACCGTGAAGTAGTATCAGACAGAGATACAGACAGGTAGACATACTTTTGGACTTATGTAAGAATATTCACTCACTGCTCCTTACCATTTAGTTTAGCTACTCTGAGATCCTTTTCGGTTAGCTTGGTTTTCCTACCGATCCCCTTATTTCTGATTTAAACACTCAGGGAAGCTCCGAGCATAGCACGCTCTATGGGACACAAAGTTCTGTAGTAGCGACAGCGCACCGGAAGACGTAGTGTAGACAGGCCTCTTTGGTCGGCAGGCAGCGCAGGACCGATCATTGTGGAAATCTTTTGGGAAGTGTTTCGGTTAATATTATGATCATCATCATCATCATCATCATCATCATATCAGCCACAAATCGTCCACTGCTGAACAAAGGCCTCCCCCAAGGATTTCCACGACGACCGGTCCTGCGCTGCCCGCATCCATCGGCTTCCCGCGACCTTCACCAGGTCATCGGTCCACCGCGTGGGAGGCCTGCCTACGCTACGTTACGCTATACGTCACACAATACGCTACGTTTGTATATGATGATAATGAAAGATTATACTTAGACGGGTTCGTTATGTCCGGTTGTACGGTCAAGACCAGATCTAGCTAGAAACTCGAAGTGCGATTCTAATGTAAGGCATGCGCACGGCATAAGAACGTTACAAAGTTCAAAGTGTCTAGCTTGATCTGCACTTAACTGTACCTATCCTTTGAAAGTCGTTTAACTTTGAAAATACCTAAAGATATCACCAGTTAATGTTAGAGTACTTAACCAATTCTAAAAGACGCAGTTCTGTGAAATTCCTCTGCCTCGATGCGATCTCGCAAGGGCTCATGAATTGACTTTCATAAGTCAAAAGTCGCTAGAGAAAATCTAATCAAGTACAAAGGTATACAATTAAGATCATTTGTGACAAGGTTCCGAAAAATTATGCGAATTCCAACGTAATGAGCTCACTGACATGAACGTCGCTAGAACGAGGATGTTGTGGTATTACTATTGTATGCATAACACCGAAGTTATAGGCAATGCGATGAAATCACGCGATGTTTTGCAGGAATACCACACATGATCTTAATACTCGTTGGACTTACCAGGATACAGAAGATTTTCTTCATATAGTAACATAAACACCACAACACACATACACACCTACGTGAACAGTTACACTTTACACACACCAGACACACATGTACCTTTTTCCACACATATTTACTTACTTCATTATTATGTTTGTTAGCTTAATCATTTTATTTTTTTCTTTATTGATTCATTGTTATCTACATAAATTATTCTGCACTCTAGATTTTATTGCATGCTCTAAATTCTAAATTATTCTCTTTGTTCGTTTTAAATCGGCATCAGTTATATGTTCATGTGTAATGGGTTCCCACGATACAGGCTCAGCCTAGTGTGGGGACCACTGTATCAATTTTGTATGTATATCGTACGTTCTTAAATAAAATATATTTGATTTGATTTGATTTGATTTGATTTGACTACGTGTAACACTCGTCAGATCCGTCTGGCTATCCAAGATAACGAAATAGAAAGCAGTAGCTGAGATTTAATATAAAACTACTGTCACCAAATTACCCCCAGTTTCTTCCACTAATCAATTAATCATAATTTTATTTCTTTCTTTATTACCAAAAAGAAAAGTGGTCACTACTTAAAACTCTTCAGTCAGATTTCCACCTACTCTAACTCGCATTCTGCAAGTGCTCGTGGCGACCTTAATCCATTTGACGAGTTTTGCCGGCACTTGGAATGATGCTATAATCTGGTAGTGTTTCTCGGACGATACTGTCGTATGCTTTGGTAAAGTCCACAAACAGACAGTGAACGCTTTGGGCGAACTCCCATCGCTTTTCCAACTTGTTTCAGTACAAATATGTCTCATATACCTAGCTTTATTCGTTTGCTATTACTGTTGATTTGTGTATGCCCAACTACGACAGACGGTGAAGGCTTCGCGAGAAGGTATGCACAGCGTGGCTGTATATTTTATTTATTTTTTATGCCCAAGTTTACCAGAGTTACAACTTACCTTTAAAATTGAAATTATGCATTGATGGCTTGGCTTTAAAATAGAATATCAAAATTTGCAATAAACTGACATTACAGCGGTTTTTTCAAAAAATGGGAAATGATCCACTGTGCCCCAGGTATGGAGCACTGTGGATTTGTATTTCGGGTACTACGAATCAACAAAGAGGCACTATGAAACGTTACCTTGATGTATCATACAAATCATTATAGCGCAGAGTGAACTAAATTGGTGTAAGATTGAAATAATTCTCAATTTTATAAGTATCATTAGTCGTTATTAAAAATATGTTATTTTTAATTTACTTCTATGAAGTTTAATATACTTCTATGAAATCCAAAAATCCAAGTCACAAATTCCTAAATTCTATAAAATTGGAAATAAAACAACTATGAACCATCAAAATTAAACGTAAAATAATTAAGCAACCATGGTAAACATTGCTGACGAAACGATTATTTAGAAAAGAAAATACGAATAGACATAACAAATTGTTACGTTTGGTAAAAGGTTCACAAAACTATCATCAAAAACCCTTTCCCCTACTGACAAATGAATTTATAAATAAACTATTTGTCCCGGCGAACTTTGTACCGTCTCACACTACACTACACTACACTACATTTCACTACACTACCGCTACACTACCACTACACTACCACTACATTATCAATACACTACCATTACCACTACACTTCCACTACCACTACCACTATCACTACCACTACTACTACCACCAACACTACCATTACCACTACCACTACACTACCTGTACACTACTATTACCACTGCCACTACACCACCAATACCACTACCACTACCACTACAATACCACTACCAATACCAATACCAATACCACTACCACTACTACTACCACTAAACTACCACTACCACTACTACTACCACTACTACTACCACTACACTACCACTACCATAACCACTACCTCTACACTACCACTACTACTACTACCACTACGCTACCACTACCACTACTACTACCACTACTACTACCACTACTACTACCACTACACTACCACTACCATAACCACTACCATAACCACTACCATAACCACTACCATAACCACTACCTCTACACTACCACTACTACTACTACCACTACGCTATCACTACCACTACACTACCTTTTTACACCTTTGGTTACATTATTTGAGTTTTAGTAAGGATCCCTAATTTTTAGAAAATATAATATAGCCTATAGCAACGGCTGATAGTGTAGCTTCCCAACAGTGAAAGAATTTTACGAATCGGTCCAGTAGTTTCGGAGCCTATTCAAAACAAACAAACAAACAAACAATCAAATCTTTCCTCTTTAAAATATTAGTATAAGTATAGATGTATCTCCCATTTATGAATTGAAGTATGTAAAAAGCTCCCGCAATAAAGTTATGTTCTACTTACGTTTGGGAGTTTAATTATTTTCATATGAACCTAAGTCTTTAAAATATGTATATTTTTAAAATATTGTATATTGATCTCAACATTTGTTATGGCATTACCCATACCTGCCTTTAGTTTGTATGATTTCGTTATTTTTAGTCAAAGTAAAAAGCAAATAAAAGTTACTAGCTTATTCAAGCAGTTCCAAAATAATATGTGTCTGTATTTCTTTTGATGTCCAAGAAAATATGCATGAGTTAGCAATACAAACAACTTATTTCAACCAGTTAAACAATATAAAGTGTGGGCTAGTCCAATGTCAGAGACCTAAACGGTGGACGACCTAGTTTGCTAACTTTGTGCCCACTCTGTAGACTCTGTTTCATGTGCGGTGATTTATTACACCGAGAAGAGGTTTACGAAGTGTTGTTCACATTTTATTGTCAGAGCGCAGACTGGACAAAATCTCACAGCGTTCGTGGAGCGCTCTCGTAGTCGGAGCCTCTCTTATGGCTATTTTTAGCTGTATCGGTTTTAGAGATATGGCCAAGGTCATCGCCTTGTATGGAAACTGTAACTGATGTATCACGGTAGGTGATAAGTGTTCGTAGGAAATGAATCTTTTCCTTTGGCATGGCTCATAAAGTCCTGACTCGAATACAAATCACGCTTAACTATATCCATGTTAACAAATTATAGCTGACTAAGCACACAAGCCTTCCCCGACAAAGCATAATTAAGGATACTGTTTATAGACCTTTAAGTAATAAATTTTGGTTAATTATTATTTACGAGTATCTTTCCTCGCATAAACAGGGTAAAATTTTATTCGTTTCGCTCCTGCAGCGTAGTGTCCAAAGAAATACATAGGAGTCGCTTAAGGATAATAAAGACTGATCGGAAAATATTCCATTTTAAATCATCTTAAAATCATCATAAAAATATAAATTTAAATTTAAATGTCTGTTTCTTTGCCTGAGCCTTAATGGATTTTGAAGAACGAAGTTTCGTTAGAAGTTACGTTTTGATCCCCTGAGTAACATTTGATACATTTCACTCAACTGCTCAAAAAAAGGGGATAATGTTTTTATGCAGTTAGGTTCTCAATGTTTAATCAAATTGGTTAGTTAGACAGTACTACTGAAAAATTGTTTCTACTTACTAGTTTTTTTAAATTCAGATTCGACTGTTTAGCGCGAGTTCGAATTGCATTGGCCTGTTTTTTATTATCATTTTATCTCAGTGCTTCATTATTTAATAAAAAGAAACCATTGGAAGTCATTTGGCTCTTTCAAATAAATAACACTCAAACAATTTTTAACATGACTATAGTCATGACTATTATAATGGAGATTGTCGGCCGCTGGCACGGCGTGCGCGCTTTCCACGCTGCCACCCTGCAACTTGTGCCACGTCGCGTCGTTGTCTAACTGCACAACAGTGTGACTTAAAATACCTACGAATTTAACCATTATGTTTCTAATTTTGTTTAATGTTGCCTCGCAAAATAAAGAAAAGTGCTACACATATCTCGGCTGAAATAGCAATTAACAGCCTCGTTTCATTTAAAAACACTCGGCTGGCGCCTGTCCTTTTAAATTCACTTCGGAAGTACTTGCCTTCGTCTCATCCTTTCAATATTACTCAGCCGTCAATTGCTTTATTTCAAACCTGGACAGTAATGTGCTCTTAATGCCTTTAATTTACTACTAATCTGGCTGAAGTTTGAATCGGCATTTAAAAACAGAATACTTTATTAAATTTGTTTCAAAATATCGGTAAACAGAAAATACTTGAGATATAAGAATAATTGAAACGATGTTTTAGTTTTATTAAATGTAATGGCAAACACTTAAAACTAAGGGATTTTAGTAAAAAAAAACATAAGTTTTTAACCGCCTCCGTGGCGTAATGGTTAGTCCATTTGCCTCACACTAGCAGGTCGCGGGTTCGTTTCCCGGTGGGGTCAACTTGTAAGACTCGGTTTGGTTGGTGGAAGGGCATTTCCTAAGCCCGCCTGGCTAGCTACCACCATCTTATCTAAGTCTTGCCGCCAAAACATTACTGTTAACAGCATTGAAGATAATATAGCCAGTTCTCCATTGTGTTGGGGAATCTTGGTAAGCCCGCTTCCATCTTTGGAATCATCGTCACTTACCATCAGGTGAGATGATGCCAAGGGCTTAGCAATCTACACTTAATATTATAAAGAGGAAAGATTTGTATTTTTGTGTGTATGTTTATAATGAATAAACTCAAAAACTACTGTGCCGATTTCAAGAATTCTTTCACCATTAGAAAGCTACATTCACACTGAGTAACATAGGCTATATTTATTGCTAGAAAAATTAGGGATCCTTACTAAAACTTTAGTAACGTAACCCAAGGTGTAAAAAAATGCCATAAAACATCTTTCGTCGCATGCGCTGCGGAAAATATTGATGATACAACAAAAATGTGTTCTACAATATTAAATAACATATCTATATCTACAAAAAACTTCACTATACTATATGTCCAACTATTATCGTTGTGTCACAATAACCACTTTTTCCATTTCAAAAGTTGATAGAAATACCGACCAAAAGTAGACCATGTTATTCATACTTCTGTTTAAATCCTTATCCAAATAAATAATATTGTTTTCAAGACTGTTTCAATTCATGTAGATAACTTTTTGAATTGTTCAAATCGGCTATTCCATTCAATAGATATTACGAATTTAATAAGTCATAGAAATAGAAAAAATAAACGCTGTCGCGTTGTGCATGTTATTCGTACCTTTTTATTAATCCTTATCCAAATAAATTATTTTGTATTCAAAATTGTTTCAATACCTGTAAATTAATTTTTGAATTTTTCAGATCGTATATTCCATTCAAAAGATATTACGAATTTAATCAATTGAAACTCTTGAAACGCCAAACTTGAATTTGCGCACAAATATGAGAGCACATTTGAGTAATAACCACAATGGAATTAAAAAAAAAAAAACTTCAACTTGGAGATGGAAAATTACCATCGACAGTTTCAAATAGCCCCCAAGTATTGTTGGACAATGAATTAGCTCAAACTGTTAACAGTCTAGAAATTCTTATAGTCACAATCTATCCCGATATGGAAAATCTCATAGACAGAAATTTCAAATGGTTTTGTTCGAGGGCGATAGTGTCACCGAGAATCGACTCAGTAAATGAGATAAATAAAATGATTATGGATAAGTACCGAGTGATTTTAAATGTTACAAATCTATTGACACCGTGTGCAACATCGAAGATATAGTGCACACCCACAAGAATTTAAAATTCCCTTAATCCTGCTGGCTTGCCACCCCACGAACTAAAATTAAAAGGAGGTACTATTATTTATTAAAAATAATAATAACTCCCATTATGCTATTGAGAAATTTAAGTACTCCCAGCATGTGTAATGGCACAAGACTTTTGATAAAGGAATTACGAGACAATATGATTCTAGCAACAATCATTACTGGGCCCGCGGCGGCCGGACAGCTCGCTCACATTCCGCGAATCCCGATGAGTACATTCAGCCACTATGCATAGCGTTCGTGGACTATGAGAAAGCCTTCGATTCGGTCGAAACTTGGGCTGTGTTACAGTCTCTCCAGCGGTGCCAAATTGACTATCGATATATCGAATAGCTGAAGTGTTTGTATGAAAACGCCACCATGTCGGTTCGCCTCCAGGATCAAAACTCGAAACCTATCCAGCTGCAGCAAGGGGTGAGACAGGGAGACGTTATATCTCCGAAACTGTTCACTGCCGCCTTGGAAGATGTTTTTAAGCTTTTGGACTGGGGTGGACTCGGCATCAATATCAACGGCGAGTACATCACCCACCTTCGATTCGCTGACGATATCGTGGTCATGGCTGAGACTATGGACGACTTAGGCACAATGCTCGATGGCCTCAGTAGAGCCTCTCAACAAGTGGGTCTTAGAATGAACATGGACAAGACGAAAATTATGTCAAACGTCCGTGTCATACCTACTCCTCTGAAGGTTGGAGGCTCTACACTCGAAGTTGTTACCGAATATGTATACCTGGGACAAACAGTCCAGTTAGGTAGGTCCAACTTCGAGAAAGAGATCAATCGTCGAATCCAACTCGGCTGGGCAGCGTTCGGGAAGCTTCGCAATATCTTTACGTCCCAGATACCGCAGTGTCTTAAGACCAAGGTCTTTGACCAGTGTCTGTTGCCAGTAATGACATACGGAACTGAGCCATGGTCGTTTACTATGGGCCTCATAAGAAGGCTCAAGTTCACCCAAAGGGCAATGGACCGTGCAATGCTCGGAGATTCTCTGCGTGATCGAATCAGAAACGAGGAGATCCGTAGGAGAACCAAAGTAACCGACATAGGTCTTAAAATTGCTATACTTAAGTGGCAGTGGGTGGGGCACATTGCTCATAAAACAGATGACCGTTGGTACAGTAAAGTTCTCGAGTGGCGACCACGCACCGGAAAACGTAGTGTAGGCAGGCCTCCCACTCGGTGGACTGATGACCTGGGCAGCGCAGAACCGGTCGTCGTGCAGATCCTTGGGGGAGGCCTATGTCCAGCAGTGGACGTCCTTCGGCTGATATGATGATGATGAAGATTAATTATGTTACTTAAATAAATAAAACTATGAACCAATTCGGATTGTGTATACATAGATAATGTGATACTGCATTTAAAAGTTATATAGAAATGAAAAAACAAAAAAAAATTAAAACGTTAAAATATAAAAAAAACCATGTCCACCCGTGCGAAGCCGGGACGGGCCGCTAGTTGTGAATAAAAAAAATTAAAAAAAGCAGAAGATTTCGACTCTTCTTTTTTTTATCGTGTGGCACAATTAACCGTTCTATCCAAGTGTAGGGCATAGATTTACACCTACGGACGTGTGCAACGCGACCTTAATACACATCTGGAATCAGATGTGCAGGTTCCCCTAGGATGTTTTTCCTAAACCATTAAAGCAAAGTCGGTAATATATGTCATATATGTCGGTAATATATTCGAAAAACTCATTGGTACATTGGCCGTCCGGATTTGAACCCGGGACCTCTGGTTAAGAGGACTGAGTCGTTACCGATTGAGCCACCGACTCTTTTTTAACTTTAAAATTTCGACTAATTAATATAAAAACAAATTACGAAAATCTCTAAAAACATTCCTATGCTGTACCCTAATGAGTAGTAGCTGACATTTAAGTAATATGGAATATTTTCTTCTCGTTACGATAGAAGCGCGAGAAGGAAATTATTAATTAGTAACTCATCACCATCATATCAGCCGAAGGACGTCCACAGCTGGACATAGGCCTTCATGACGACCGGTTCTGCGCTGCCAGCATCCAGCGGCTTCCCGCGACCTTCTCCAGGTCATCAGTCCACCGAGTGGGAGGTCTGCCTACGCTACGTTTTCCGGTGCGCGGTCGCCACTCGAGAACTTGTATGTGCTCCGCCCGAGCAATTCTGAGAGTTATGTCGGTTACTTTGGTTCTCCTCCTAATTAGTAATTCCTTTTTTTATAAATAAAGTTTATCTTTGATTGCGACGCTTTACTTTGAATGCACTAGTAATTTAAGTTGATCCTCGATAGTATATTGCGATAGATTATCCACACACTGCGGTAAGAGGACTCCAAACAGGCTCTATGTTACATTCTCCCGTGGGGAAAGGGGAAAGAGGTCGACCCATGTCTACTAGTAGTTAGTGGAGGACTGTGTCATTGGAAGACACTCTCTCGAGAAAAGCTTCCGGCCGGGGATTTCCGCTGTCTCCACCGATCGGTAGCTACGGAAATCTGCACACCTATTAGGCACCAAGATATAAGACGATACACTAAAATTAAAGATATACCTTTGAAAATTGCCGTAAACGTAGACTAATGGCACAGGCCAAAGAATTTATACAGTCGTCCAACGGAAACGTCAAAATAAAAATCGAAAAATTTTTTTTTTAATACGTGTGTACACACACTTTTAAATACTCAAAAAAAACTTATTGTCTATTAAATATTATGTCATGATTCAGATTACAGTCTCAGGTTTGTATTTGTTACAGAATCAACATCTATACATATAATAAAACGGTAACGGGGCCGTGTCTGTACATGAAATATTTTTGGAAAATCATAACTGGTGGATATTACTAACGATATAGAGGCCAAAACAACAACTTTTTGAATTTTTGTCTATCTGCCTGTATGTTCGCGCATCACGAAAAAATTACCAGGCCAATTTTGATGAAATTTTGTATGGTGGTTCCTTATAGCCCGGGTTAACATATAGGATAGGATAGGATTTTTATCCCAGAAAATTCAAAACCTCCACGCGGAGGAAGTCGCGGGCACAGCTAGTATAACCATAAATCTTTGTCATTTACATAATCTTTTATTTAATAATATCCTCTAGAGCACAAGCATTTTTGACATGAGTTGTCTAGCTAGACAGGCCAATTGCGAAGAGCGTGAGTCCCCCTCACGCTCTTCGCAATTCCCCAGCCCGAGCCCCAGTTGCCATAGTCACAACTCGGGACACTACATAATACATTCAGGCGGCGGCGTCGGAGCACGTGATCAGTTTACTAGTCTGTTACTAGTGATGTCGGCTTTGATTCAAACATCAAAGGCGGACCACTCAATGTATCCTTACACTGTGCTAATGGCATGTTGTCTTACATAACTTTATCGGATATTGTACATTTACTTAGACTATAGATGATATAATTCTTAGTTATCTGTCTCAGTTTTACTTTTTAACGACGTAGGACTAAAAGAAGGTTATGTAATCGTTCAAAAACCGACTGAAAATGCACTCCATATCACTTAGAAACCAAAAAAGTGTCTAGAAATATGTCTGTACCTATATTTATAATGTGTGTGCATGTGTGTCGGTATTCCCGATTTACAAAGATATTGCTAGAACGATTTCGATAAAATTTTGCACATAAATGTTATTAATCTAGTGACCTTTTTTTGAAGTCGACCAATCCGCACTGGGCCCGCGTGGTCGACTAAGGCCCGATCGCCCTAATTCAGGGTGGGCTCGAGCCCCTTGGTCGGGACGTATATGAGCTGATAGGATGATGAACATCATTCCAAATCGGATTAACTAATCGCATAAAAATATATTGTGTTATTATATGTACAGAAGCGGTCCTAATTCAGTGCAACTTGGTTGTTGGGTAGATCACGCAGGTTAATTGACTTGAAGTACTGTCATTACCTGGATAGGTTTGAGTATTATGCTACTCGCCAAAGAGATGATCTTGTGTTGCCCGCCACACGACTTGCTTTATACTAAAGCGGTCCTTCTACATGGCTATAAAAACCTTTGATCACTTACCAAACTCATTTGACATTTCTTTTTTTTTTCTTGCACAACACAATGTTTGAAGATAGTAATTTACTTTCACTTGTTTGTTTGTTTGTTTGTAAACTCTTTATTGTACAAAATCTTAAAATAATGTTATAAAAAAAAAACCTTAAGTACAAAGGCGGACTTATCCCTTAGAGGGATCTCTTCCAGTCAACCTCTGCAATAATAAACAGAGGACTTAGTGAGGACAAAGAAACACGTAATTACGTACAAGCTAGTTAAGAACATCAATACAACTAATATTACATTTAAACCTACGTAGCCTAATTTTAATAAATACAAACTCAATTTAATAAATGTAACATAAATAAATATGATACATAATATTATATAATATATACACTATATATATATATATATATATATATATATATATATATATATATATATATATTTAAATAAGCTCAAGACAGATGGGTAGATCTCATACATTGTCCTTTAGACAGGCCTTGAAGGCGGTAAGGGTAGGAGACATCCTAATGTCAGCTGGCAGACTGTTCCAGAGGCGGGCTGCGTGCACCGTGAACGACTTAGTGTAAGTGTCGGTACTGTGGGTGGGAATCGCGAGAGTGAGGTTCTTGCTAGAGCGCAAACGGTTCTCCATAGCCGTACAGAAGTGAAACCTTTCACGGAGGTATTGCGGAGCAGCTGAGTTGAATAGTACGTTGTACAGGAAGAACAGGATATGGTGATTTCTCCGCTGGCGGATGAGTGGCCAACCCAGCTTACTCCGACTCTCCGATATATGGTCGTACTTCCGAAGGCCAAATACATAACGAATGCACTGGTTCTGAAGTCGCTCTAATTTATCCAGAAGTTCAGAAGAGGGGTCGAGGTAGACAACATCGCCGTAGTCCAGCAGAGGAAGAAGAAGAGAACGGACCAAGAGAAGTTTTGTGTCGAGAGGAAGAAAATTTTGAAGCCGTTTTAATGAGTGTAGAGAGGCAAAGACTTTGCGGCTCACTTCATTAATTTGTGGGGACCAGGAAAGTGTTTGGTCTAAAGTGATACCTAAATTTTTTACAGTAGAGGAGAAAGGTATAACCGTGTTATTAAATACCAAGTTGGGCACGCCTAAGTCCTGAAACTTGGAAATGAAGTGAGGGCTGCCAATTACAATTGCCTGGGACTTTGACGCATTGACTAGAAGTCCGTGAAGGCTTGACCACTCAGCAATTGCAACCAGGTCAGCATTAGCAAGTTCTATTGCCCGATCAAAATTTGCAAGGGGTGCGGCGGTATAAATTTGGAGATCATCTGCGTACAGATGGTAGGAAGAGGAAAGGGAAGAAGTTATGTTATTTATGAAAATTGAGAAAAGAACAGGTGAGAGAACGCCACCCTGGGGGACGCCGGCGGTAAGTGGGCACGTGTTAGAACACTTACTGTCGATCTTTACTTGCTGATATCGATCGTAAAGGTAAGAGTGAAACCAAGAGAGAGCTGCTGAGGACAGGTTTAGGGATTTGAGGATACCAAGCATGAGGTCAAAATCAACTGTGTTAAAAGCACTACTGAAGTCGAGTAACACTAGTAGAGTGAGAAATTTGTTCTCAATGTTTAAACGAATGTCATCAGTGATTTTGACCAGTGCCGATACGGTACTATGACCTTTGCGAAAGCCGGACTGAAAAGGGGAAAGGAAATTATGTCTGCGAAGATGGTTGGTAAGGCGATCGTGTACAAAGTGTTCAAGAACCTTCGAGAGAACAGGAAGAATTGAAATAGGACGAAAGTCAGAAAAGGAAGAAGGGTTGGGTTTTTTGGGAAGTGGGATTATATGAGCGAGTTTCCATGAAGATGGAAAAACGCCGGTAGATAGGGAGCAGTTTAGTATATTGGTGAGGATCGGTGATATGTGTTCTTGTATAGGAATTATCAAATCAAGACTCAACCCGTCGTTGCCGACAGCTTTTGTCTTGATTGATTTAAGTATTTTGAGAGTTTCATCAGCAGTTATCTCTCCCAGCTCGAGGATAGTGGAATTAGGGTGGGAAATATTGGCTATACGGGACAAAGCAAGTTGCTTAGAGAGCGGATCCAGGTGGAACGGTGATGAGCTGAAGTGAGCGTTCAGTGCATTGAAGTCCACGTCAGAGGAAGAACTTGACTGTAGTTTGCCCACACCAAGTGACTTTAGGAATTTCCAAAGCTTGTTGGGTGGGCAGTTCTCGATAGAAGAGTGGATGTGAAGACGTCTGGCGTTCCTGCAAATTTTATTGCATCGATTGCGTAACTCTGTGTATATGTCCTTGTTTCGGTTTGTCGGTTCATGACGCAATCTTAAGCGAGCTTTGTCCCGCTTAGCCATGAGCCGCTTAATTTCAGAGGTGAGCCAAGGAGCTGGGTAGTGCTTCACTCGGACCGGTCTTAGTGGAGCGTGTTTATCGTATAATGTAAAGATAATGTGGTTAAAGGCATTCAGTTTGGTATCCACGTCCGATGCTAAAAGGACCGAGTCCCAGTCCGCCTCGTAGAAGTCTTTCATAAACTCATGGTGGTTAATGGACTCAAGATTTCGCAGCATAAGAACTTTATGGCGTCGTTTAGGTAGCCGAAATTTAAAAGATGCATATATTAAGTCATGGGCGGAAAAGGCGCCAGCGTTGAACTGGCCATGACTCGCGACAAAATCCGGAGAAGACGTAATGATGAGGTCAAGAAGAGATGGAGGTCCATTGTGGGGAAAATGAGTTGCGCTAAGAGGGAGACAGTGTAGGTCGACTGACTGAAGAAGGGAAAGTAGCTTCTTAGAGCGAAAGTCATTTCTAATCAGACAAGTATTAAAATCTCCCATGAGGATTATGTGATCGTACTGTGGTCTGAAATCAGCTAGGGTCCTTTCCAAAGAATCAAAGTAATCAACATTCCGAGAGGGACTGTAGAAAACACCTAACAAAGTTTTGCTATGATGGAAGGTCACTTCTAGGAAGAGATGCTCGGGTCCTTGAAAAACGGGGAGAGACTGAGAAACAATTTTACTGGGGATATCACTGCGAAGGTAAATTGCTACTCCACCATATCCTACCGATCTAGTCGTCCCTTCCTTTACGCAAGTCCTATTCAAGTCAAGTATTCACTTATGCATCAGAGTTTATTTGTAATTGACATACCATCTAATTTACACATGTATTGTGAACTTATTATTGCAAATCGTCTCGCACGCAGGTTTGACGACTTCCAGCCTCCCGAACAAGCCGGTTTTCGAAAAGGCTTTAGTACCATAGACCACATACATACGCTGCGGCAAATTATACAGAAGACAATCAGCCACTATGCTTAGCGTTTCTGGACTATGAGAAGGCCTTTGATTCAGTCGAAACCTGGGCTGTGCTACAGTCTCTCCAGCGGTGCCAAATTGACAATCAATACATCGAGGTGTTGAAGTGTCTTTATGAAAACGCCACCATGTCGGTTCGCTTCAGGACCAGAACTCGAAACCTATCCAGTTGCAGCGAGGGGTGAGACAGGGATACGTTATATCTCCGAAACTGTTCACCGCCGCCCTAGAAGATGTTTTTAAGCTTCTGGACTGGGGTGGACTCGGCATCAATATCAACGGCGAGTACATATCCCACCTCCGATTCGCTGACGATATCGTGGTCATGGCTGAGACTATGGAAGACCTAAACACAATGCTCGATGGCCTCAGTAAAGTCTCTCCACAAGTGGGTCTTAAAATGATCATGGAAAAGACGAAAATAATGTTAAATGTCCGTGTCGCACCCACCCCTCTAAAGGTTGGAGACTCTAAACTGGAAGTTGTTGACGAATATGTATACCTGGGACAAACAGTCCAGCTAGGTAGGTCCAACTTCAAGAAAGAGATCAATCGACGAATCCAACTCGGCTAGGCAGCGTTCGGGAAGCTTCGCAATATCTTCACGTCCCAAATATCGCAGTGTCTCAAGACTAAGGTCTTTGATCAGTGTGTGTTGCCAGTGATGACTTACGGAACTGAGACATGGTCGCTTACTATGGGCCTCATAAGAAGGCTCAAGGTCACCCAAAGGGCAATGGAGCGTGCTATGCTCGGAGTTTCTCTGCGTGATCGAATCAGAAACGAGGAGATCCGTAAGAAAACCAAAGTAACCGACATAGCTCACTGAATCGCTAAACTGAAGTGGCAGTGGGCAGGGCACATAGCTCGTAGAACAGATAGCCGACGGGGCAGTAAAGTTCTCGAGTGGCGACCGCGCACCGGAAAACGTAGCATAGGCAGGCCTCCCACGCGGTGGACTGACGACCTGGTGAAGATCGCGGGAAGCCGATGGATGCGGGCAGCGCAGGACCGGACGTCGTGGAAATCCTTGGGGGAGACCTTAGTCCAGCAGTGGACGATTTTCGGCTGATATTATGATGATGATTGCAAATAATATGTGAATGAATAATTACGAATTATGAGTGGCATTTCCCCGACCTTTTCCGTGCTTTGAAGGACACGTAAAGCCTTTGGTGCGGTTACGATAAATAGAAGCTTTATGGGCGGCTTGAATACCTTCTGACAGTGGGACTCTAACCCTTCACCAATGTGTCGAGTATGGCCTAACCTACCCGAGTTTGTGGAGAGACGCGTGACCAAACAGTGAGGACATTTATGGGTTGTTTACGAATTTATACAGGTTGTCCGGTAAATAGTGGGTAACCCGGTAATAAAAAAAAAATAACAATGTCTTATAGTGGATGGCGCAAAAGTTCGGCTATAACATCTTTCCTAAATTAGAAAACTACACACACATATATACAGGGTGCGAGGGATCAAGTGTTACTACGGAAAAACTTCATAACTCCGTCAAATGTTGATATTTCTACTTGAAAATTTATGGTAAATTTTGTACCATTAGGATTTGAAGATGATGTCTTTTAAATGGTGACCTCCAGAGTTGATTGATTCGAGCCCTATTTCCATAACTTTCCGCAACACGTCCTGCGATATGTTCCATAATTCTTGATGAATGTTTTATTTTAGGGCTGCAAGACTCTATGGCTTGTTCACATACACCCGAGATTTCAAATAACTCCAAAGAATAAGTCTGGACTGCTCAGATCGGGTGATCTCGCAGGCCAAGGCAAATCGCCAAAACGAAAGATAACACGGCCTGGAAAAGCGTCCTTCACTAAGTCCATAGTGTCGTGCGCGGTGTGTGCCGTGGCACCGTCTTGTTGAAACCAGATGTGATCCAGCCCCAATTCATTCAAACTGGGTATCAAGAACTCACGTAACATGGTTCTGTAGCGTTCGCCAGTGACAGTTATCATTTTGCCTGCAGCGTCTTCGACAAAATAGGGTCCGATTACTCTTTCAACACAGATGCCACACCATACAGTAACTTTTAATGGGAGTAAAGGTGATTCTTGAAAGATGCGTGGATGATCACTGCCCCAGAACCGAGTATTCTGCTTATTGACATGCCCCGAGATATGGAAAAGCGCTTCGTCACTCGTAAGAAAAATTAAAAAAATAACTTAAATTATTCTCTTCAATATTTGTGACGCGTTTATGACGCGCTGGCTGTACTCTAGACGGGCTCGGTGGTCAGTAGGCAGCAGCTGATAAGCCATCTGAGTTTTATAATGGAACATCTTCAAGTCCTTCCCCAAAATACGCTGCAGAGCCCGCCTGGAAATGCCCAATTGCGGGGCACGTCCACGGGGTTCTCCCACACTTCACGCACAGCATCGATATTTTCGGCTGAACGGCCTGTTCTTAGTCTGCCAGACTTAGGTATATCCAATATTAAGCCAGTTGCTTCGAGACGTGTGGCAAAGCGTCGAATTGTGCGACCAATCGGTGCCGGACGGTGGGGAAAACGTCGAATTCACGTCGTGTTTTTATCACTGGTGATGAATTATCACGTAAAAATTTTGACACGATTATTCCACGTTCTTGGGGAGTAAAATACTCCATGTTTATTTTCAGTGTATTTTACATTTGTTTAAAACACAATTTTTAACTGCAGAATGACAAAAGATGTCATATAAAAAATATGAGTATTTTCTATGGTGCCATACTTTTGCACCACCCAGTATAAAACAAATTATGTCATTAGAACATGAAAACAATATAGTATGAGAAGTTATTCAGTTCATCATTAATGCCTTTGACAAGAGTAGGTCAGTTCATACGGACAGAACCCGGTCACTCCCCTCAACCATATAAGAGGGAAAGGAACGAACCGGCTCCTGCTGCGCCACCATCCGCACGAACATTGAAACGAGCATGCACCACTCATGGCTATTGCAAAAATAAATAAAATATTAGACTTGTCATGTCTTTTCGCTTCCACGTCAATTCTTGGATTTAAATTACATGGTCATCATTTTACGATTATTGTTCGATCAAAAAAATCATGAAAAACAATCGTAAAAAATCGAAAAACAGGCTCAATAAAAGTTTAAAACGAATTGTTTATATGAAGTTTCTTTTATACATAATTTTTAGATGGTGGTATTTCTTTTTCAGAACTACAGATAACCTGCTAAATTTTAGTGTTTCACTTTAATCCTAAGAGAAATAACTACAAAAGACATTGAAAGAGTGCAAAAGTGTGGTTATTTTCTTAAATCACGTAAAGAGAAAACAGAGACAACTGTTTTACAAATGCCTCGCCTTAATACGAATAGGGAGTGGATGTTATAGCCAGTGAGTAGGTAGTGTTGTGGGAAGGAATTACTTACTAAATACGAGGCTACCATTTAAATGTCGAAAGTCAAAGTCGACTATTTCAGGAAACTGTAAAAGATGCAAAACATACATTGAGTTGGTGGAGGAAAATGTTATATTGAAATGAAGTTTCGGATCATTAATCAACTAAGGGATACATTTAGAAAAATATTCTAGATAAGAAGATGTAGGAGTAAATACCCTTACTTATCTATCCCTACTAATATTATAATTTCGAAAGTATGTCTGTCTTTTAATCCTTCACGCAAAACTACTGAACCAATTTTGCTGTAATTTGGCATAGAGATAAATTTAATCACAGAGCACAAAATGGAATAATTTTTACAGGAAAAACGAGTAAGTTCCCGAAGGATAAGATAAAACTCTAGTCTATATGTTACTTGTTTACGCTAAAACTACCAAGTGAACCGATTTACCTGAAATTTGGTTTAGTCTCCAACTACCCAATACTTTTTATCCCGAAAAAATGTTGTTTCTAGTTCCCATAGTACAGGGAATCCTGGTTAGGCGACAGATGACTAAATATTTATTACTTATTATTTATTTATCTGGGAAAACCTATTTCCACCCTCGTGAGCCACTTGCGGTTTACGCACCGTGCACCCTCGAATACAGTAAAAAAATATCAATGCGGGCGAAGCCACTGAAAAATTCTAGTTATTCATATTCCAAACCAAAAACATTACCCCCCTTTTTGGGCTGTCGGGTAAAAACAAGGCGCACCTGGATATTTTTTTTATACCCAGTACTTAAAAACCTTCAATAGAAACATAGCTCTAACACAAAAATTAACGATTATTTTAACTGTCTGTCTGTATGAGTAGAAACTGACTGACACCTTATCATTGTCACTTTAGCTATAATCACTGCTGATCTGAGCTCCACATGCATAAATTTTTATACCAGACCAAACCCAAATATACTTTCTATCCCGTAAAATGAGTAGTTCCTGGAGAGATCTGGTAAAACCAGTTTCATTTCATTCATTCATGAAATAAAGACTGTATTATAGATAATTTTATAGTGCTAAAATTCATAAAAAAAAAAATTCATAAAAATTCATAAAAGTCATAAAAGTTCAAGGTTATAAAGTTTATTTTATATAAAACTAGGTTAAGTAAAAATGAATTTTTTTCACTAGATTTTTAAAAATCTGCTACGGTGTCAAATGTGCAATTTTCACACATTTCAGTATTTTGTATTACCCCCATGAACTATTGAAATAGCTGTTACACGGTTTGGCATGCCGAGGAATATACTCCCATTCCTCTATCAGTGCTTCTTTCAGTTCTCGAAGCGTACTTGGAGGGTAATTTCGCTGGCGTACACGTCGTCCCAGTTGATCCCAGTGCTCGATGGGCTTCAAGTCTGGGCTGCGTGCTGACCACATCATGGGTGTAATAGCGACATCATCAAGGTAGTCAAACACTATCTGAGCTGTATGGGGACGAGCGTTATCTTGCATAAAGATGGCGTTCTCGACCATGTTTACTAAAAATGGGTCAACATATTCATTTAGGATTTCTCTTCAATGCAAGCTTGGTTATAGCACTCTCCTGGTCTTCAGTAGACCCTTTCCCTCCCATCGTGCTTGTATAGCATTAACTTTGACTCGTCCGAAAACATAACTGCTGACCAGTCATCGAGAGTCCAATTCATGTGTTCTCTAGCGTAAATCAGCATTGAATTTCGATGCTGCCTTTCGAGTTTTGGACCATTGGCGGGTCTAAATGGCTTCAAGTTATCTTCAGCAAAACGCCGCCTTAATGTACACATGCTCGGATTGCTCCTTCCAGCACGTAGAAGGTGATTTTTGACTTCAACAGCCATTTGAAATCGTATTCTCAATATTGTGGACACCATGTATCGATCCTCTCGCGCTGTCGTGCACCTTGTTCGGCCTGTTTCTGGTCTGTGAATATTGGAACCAGTCTCTTCAAATTGCTGGAGCACTCTTTGAACGGTTGATAGCGACACATCAACAGATCTAGCTGTATAACACTGACTGCGCCCGTCTTCAAGCATTGTCACAATAAATTCTGGTACACTCTTCAGAGGTAAGTGGTATGTTTTTACTGAATTTGATTGTAATAATGAATTTATGTACAAGAAATGCACTATATAAATGAAAGAAAAGAAACAAAAGTGAAACACATGGTTCCAAATTTGATGTGCAAATTTTGAAAATCGTCTTTATTTTTTATTTATGGTTTTTAATACAATCACCAAAAACAAATAAAAAGGTTTTATTCCTTGACTTACTATTAATGAAATTAACTTTAATTTAGTTTTTATTTTTAAAGGATTGCTCAAATATTTTAAAAGCTCGTATTTTCTTACAACCGATGATTAAAAAAAGACCCGTTTTTTTTGTAAGTCAGTGTATTTTGTCCCAGTGTGCAAAACATGTTTTACGGGTTTCTTCGTCGCCCACGATGTTGAACTGAATCGTGAATCATGCGTACGAGTGTCGCCATGAAAAATGAGTTTCGCAGGTATGCGCTGACGCTGCTGTCTCAATGGCATCAAATGTACAACAAGATTACTCACTGGCACTTACTGGTTACTAATCTGAGCTTTTAAATAATTGCTTTTCAACAAAAATCATCCGCACAAAATTACAAAAAAGTACCGATGTACATTCAATGGCCAATCTTCTGCTGCACTTTCATTTTGAAAATTATGCATTTGAAGAATATCCGTTATACTTTTATTACACACGGCAAGCTTTTATCTGGCTGTATCTGACGACTTCGCCATACAATTATCTGCGTTGAGTGTGATCGTTTATTGAATTGTAATGACATTAAGTATCTGTGCCGTGTGTGCCAAGCTTTAATGTAGAGCACTGGATGTACCATTTAGAGTTTATTCGTCGTGCGCTCAGCACTTGTCACATCATCCCGGAAACATGACAGTCCATATCAAAGCAATTCCGACGGCGCCATACGCACAATTAAAAGTGTGGAATCCAAGAATTTACAGCTCAATACTAATTTTAGTTCTGTCATCGCTATATTATAACAAACAGATGCTTTAAAAGAAAACTGTCGCTGCAAATTACGTGAAAGAATAAATTGTCCCCATTTGCTTACATTACGGTGCTGTAATGGAGGCAGTTCGGGTATTTTTGTGCCAAAATGAGTGTGGACTGTGGCGAGAGCCGGGCGCCAGTGGGCGGGCGGTGTGGATCCGTGAATCTTTCCTGACAAGTTAATCGAAACATTCCAATTGGTTGGGCGCGTCTCGAAGGAATCTCCCCGACGCGGTCATACACCTCACCTGATATACTCCGACTACTGTCACCGACTTGCTCAGGATCCCTTACTAGACTTTACTTTCCAAACTAAATATTTTTTATGGGATAGAGATGTTAAAAAGCCATTTCATCTCCCGTTTTTATTTATCTTTGGCAAAACTAGGTGAGTGATAAATAAATAACGATGTTTGCTATTATTTTATGCCGTCAAATTATTTCAGTACTGTTTGAAGTTACAGGTAAATAAATAGGCTTTTTAAAGACTCACGTATACCTATCTGTTTTATTAGGTCAAGGAGCAGCAGGTGCTCTTTTACGACATCTATTTCTTTTCAAAAGAAAAAACGGTGTAATAGTGTATATTTAATATACCAACAGAGGTTGTTTTTTATTTTATCTCAAATTTGGCTCTAACGATTTTGATTAAACTTTGTACGTTGCTATAACTTTACACGACCCACAATACAGCTTCAAAATGAAGTGGAATATTTGTTTAGTACAACAAAATTTCCACATTTTCTCGCAGCTGGTAAATAGGTGACACACATCGGTGTAAATTTTCTACCCCTCATTTGCAGGGTCGGTCGGTAGCCACGTTACTCAACACCTACGCGTTTGCCCACGAATGGCGTAATGTGACCATCAGGCGCAATTCTCTAGGGCTGTATTCATGTGCACATAACTCCATCTGACCTGATCTAACCGACGGAGTTACTGTTCATTCACCTGACCCTGCAAACAGTGGCCAATTACTCTTAATGACAACAAAAAATCAATTCATTTTAATAGACATATTTATTTTTAAGGTTATTGACGTAGGTGCTTCAAAATAAAAAAGGAATCCTTACAGGATCACTTTGTTGTCCGTCTGTCAGAGAGACACTGTCTGTGTGCCTACCTGCCAAGACACTTATTCTCAGGAACGTGGAGGTATCAAGTTGAAATTAATACCAAATACTAAGGTCTATGGTCCCTTGAAACTATCGAAAAATCAAGCTTTAAGTCAAAGTAACAAAAATAAATGGGCATTTTACAAATTAAATTATGTGAAGGCCATTTTTGCCACATATTTTGATATTCGCAAGTAAGTAAACCCCACCCTAACAAATTGGGTACTTCGCTTTGATCTAGAATCATGAAATTTAGCAAAAAGCAAGGTCTCACAGCACAAGTAAAGGAACAAATTGTATATTTTTATTGTAGTTATATCACATACATATATTTTTTTGCTATTACAAACTCATATTTTCTTGTGGAGAATTGAAAGCGACGTATATTTATGTATGGGAGAACATTTTTTCAGCTACATAGTTATTTTTTTCCTTCAATCTGGTTGTGTTTTGGTGCAGAACCCTCAGTGTGTGAGTTCGAATCGCACTTCACTGGTTTTTTCTTTGAGGAAATTCTAATAAGTATCCTTAGACTTGACAAAAAGACAGCCAATTACGCTAATAATGCTTAATTACTGTTAATTTTTTGATGGATGGCAACCCGAGTTAGTGACGGAAGTCGACGTCAGTTTACGAGACAATTCCAAACCAATGATGTAGGCACATCGGGAGCCGGGTCGTTCCCTTGCCTCTAAAATGGTTAAAGGGGAGCGATGGCCGGCTCTTGCGTTATAATCGTGACCTGGTACTGTCCGTGTGAACTGGTCTACTCTTGTCAAAGGCATTAATGGCATTCAATGATTTTATGGAACTTCTCGTGACAAATTGTTTTCATGTTCTAATGACATAATTTGTTTTATCTCAATGATTGTATTTTTTAGTTATTAAGTAATGATTGCTTATTTTTTATTTTTCGCAAATTACATTATGCATATTTAATTACTAGGTATTATATGACTTTCAGAAAGAGTGTAATTTGCACCTATCTTGAATAGTGGAAATTTTGTACGGTAATATAGCAACAGTATAATCGCAATAAACAAATCCGTTTATTTGTTGGTTCATTTATAATCGATTTAACGTCAACCGTACCATTTCCTGTATTGCTCATTTGCTTTTGACGAATCTTGATTCCGTTGAAGACTTATTTTAGTATTTATCCACAGATTTCCTGTTTTTGTGAAATGTTTACAGCTTTTCTAAGAAGCTTTCATCAGCTGGTATGTTGCGATGAGGAAGGACTGAGTGTGTCTCGTTAATCCTGCACTTGTCTGGTGCTGTCGTTATGAACCTCAACACTCGGCATTCCATGATAAGTGATGCACGGAGAGTGGGGAGACCTTGCATTCCTGTACGATTTGTTGTGAACGCGAAAGTTGGTAATTACTGTAAAACATTTATTTCTAGCTACCACCATCTTATCTAAGTCTTGTCACCAAACATCAGTGTTAACAGCATTGATGTGTTCCGGCTTGAAGATAAGACAGCCAGATCCCCATTCCGTTGGGGAATCTTGGTACGCCCGCTTCCATCTTCGGCATCATCATCACTTACCATCAGGTGAGATAATGCCAAGGGCTTACCAATTGTGAATAGTAAAAAAAAATTTTGCACACATTAAAATGTTTAATTGCTTGTCACGCCATTGGACGGGGATCATCTTAAAAACTTTAACGAAGAAATGTGCAAATATTAAAAAAAAGTGTGCAGATCCGACGCGCGACAGGAGTATAATTGAAACAATTTTATTTTCGGTCTCGCGGGGAACGCTCCGGGCTTCGCCGTAAGTTCGCCCCAGGCCTCCGGCCTCGCATTAGGGGGCTAATGCGAGGCCGGAGGCCTAGCTCCACTTTTAAGCTCCTATAAAAAAGTTGTTTCGATACTCCTGTCGCGCTTTGGAGCTGACACGCACACTTTCTTTTAATATTTGCACATTACATTATGGTCATGTTTCCCTAGCTTTCTGAACTTAAAAACTTAATGATACTAAAAATTAGAATCACTTTTAGTAATGCATCATCATCATCATCATCATCATCATCATATCAGCCGAAAAACGTCCACAGTGGGACAAAGGCTTAACGCGTTACCGATCAACACTCAGTTTCACTCCTCATATATTTTTCATATCGCGCTCTAAATAAGAATCAAATCTAGAGGAGTAAACTCCAAACATATTAAAAAAATATAAATATTGTGTATGTGTTGTATATTTTCTATATAAACCTCATAAAAATTAGGAACAAATATTAAAGTATTATATGCAACTAGTGAATAAAGGACGGATTTAAAGCGAGGGCCAAAGATGAATTACGAGCAAGTGAAGGGTTTAAACGACTGAATCACGAGTGATTCATGATAATTGAATCTCGAGCGTAGTGAGTGATTCAAGTATTAGAATCCTAAGAGCGACGCGAGTGATTCATAGCTCTCGAAATAAATCCGTTTTCTTCGTGTTTGTATAACTTATAGCATTCAAAACAGCGCCAATTTACTAATGAAATGAGAGCAAAGAACCCAAAACAGTTTTTATTCTAATGCTAAACTCCTTGTTAAAAATGTCGAAAAATCATATCTCAAGGAATTAATTGCACAAGGAGTTTGTATGTCAAATATTCGAGTATTTTTTGCGCAAGGGGGTTGTATAGCATTGAGATGGAGATCGAATATATTGGTGTGTTCTAAATTCAAACACCAAAATAGTGATTAAAAGCGCTTTTAATTAACTGTTTTCAGTGAATGAAATAAGCTTTTTAAATGGTCGAATATATTTAGAGGGGCAACGGTATAATAGTATATTAAGCAAGTAGTGAATAAAGGACGGATTTACAGCGAGGGCCATAGGTGAATCAAAAGCAAATGAAGGGTTCTTATGACTGAATCACGACCTTAGGGAGCGATTCATGATTCAAGTATAAAGAACCCTGAGCGACGCGAGTGATTCATGACCCTCGATATAAATCCGTTTTATTCAAGAGTTGCATACAATAATTTATACTATGACTCCGAGAAAAAGAAACATTTAAACGAAAATAGACATTTAATGAAGAAAAAAAGGAATGTTAAATTAATTAAAATGTTCATTAAAATTGGAACAGTTATTTGCACAAGGAGTTTGTATTTCAAATATTCTTTGGAAAAGAAGTTTGTATCGAGTAATTTTTTGCGCAAGGAGGTTGTATAAGGTCGAATATATTGGTGTGTTCTAAATTTAAACACCAAAATAGTGATTAAAAGACCTTTTTGTTCACTGTTTTCAGTGAATAAAATAAGCTATTAAAGGTCGGCAACGGTTTTATAACATCTCGGTACGGTAAGATCCGATAACGCAAGTAGTGAACATATAGTATGACGAGTTGTTTTGATGAATGCTGTAGCTAAAGCTGAAAACGCACCACAACAATGAGTCAGAGTACGCAGCGGCGCGGGCGCCGCTCCCGCCGAATTCGGGTCAGGTGGCCTCGGGAAAGGCCAGCGAGTCTCATAAGCAGACGGGCGGGACTCAGCTTGTAGTAGTAGGTACAGTCACAATAAAATTGGTACAGTAAATCGCCCTGACATGTTTTTTTACTTTCGAACGACTGAGGAGCGAAGAAAGTTGTCAAAGCAAAAAAAGTTGAGATTTTGATGGGGATCGATTGTCTTACACTATCAGTAAAAAAAAAAAAAACTTGTGGCACTCGGGGACTGCCGCGGTAAAGCTATTGCATAGCATTTTTTATCAACTTATGCAATTATAATTATTTATTGATTTTTTATTTATGCAGTATTTTATTTACCAGTACAATATAGTCCTTGGGGCGCGGGATGTTTATGTAATAAATTAACACTAAGAAAATTACACCAGTAAAATTGAATAAGTCCTTTTAGTACCGCAAATCGCTAATAGATGGCACTGGAAGTTTTTTAGAACTCGGCCGAGCGTGGGGTGTTAGGTTTTATTTTCGTTACGGAATTTCTTGATTCGGTCGCCGCGCTCAAAGCCCGCGATAAAAGCTATGCAATAGCTTAATAAATAATGTGTGTGTATGCGTACATTCGTCCGGTGCTATAGTAATTTGGGTTATGGCAATGTTATTTTATATCTTGATTTTTAGGATTGCCACCATAGTAAAAAATCTCTTATTATTATGGCTCTAAAGATTTTGATGAAACGTGGTACGAACTATAAATTTTGCATGGCTTACAGCATGCAGTAGTTGGAATAAGGTACCTCCCATACAAATCCAGGTAGTTTGTTACTTTTTCTCAAAAATGGCTCAACGATTATGCTTAACTCGGTTGTAAGTAGCTATTGCACCCTCGAATTATATTCTCCTTCCCTCACTTCGCTAGCTCGGTCGTCTAAATATCTCGGGTGCACTCGATCCATTAGCGCCCTCTGCGCCAAATTGGATCTTGTTCTGTAATAGCTCTCTTACATCCCTTGTATAACAATCTACTATTTCCTGACTGCCTCAGAAGGGGGTTATGTTTTACGAGTGTATGTATCTATGTAGATTTCTATGTTCCCCGCTACAGCCTGAATTACGTGAAGTATTTTAACGTACGCATTAGGTATATGTAGTTCAGTTGTCTTGATCCCGTGAGTGAGAGTGACATAGGATACTTTTTTACCCGACTGACCCAAAAGAGGGGTTATGTATTTACGCATTTTTTATTTTTTAATGAATTTCTAAATTTATTCGTTTATCACTATCGGTGTGCATTCACACACATGCAAAATCGGTCAGACCGCGCATAGTGTAGGGCTCATTAATACCTCCAATCATTTTTTAGTTCAATTCGTTTAGAAACACCAGCAACACATTTTAACTTAGTGTACGCAGAGATTTATTACCATAGATGGGTTATGCACTAACAAACAACATTTGAAAATCGAACCCATTTACACACAATATTATAGGTAAGTCGCTTCCATTGCATCGAATGCTACTAAGAAAAGAGATGCCAATTGGGATCTCTTTATTTGCTTCACTTTTAGGGCGCATGTAACCTATCTACCTCCCCTTATATACAGCATATCTCTGAGTGTACGCACAAAATTTTATAACTTTTGATCTTGTAGCTGAGCAGTCGCAAAAAACAACTTTCACTTGCATGGGAGAGTAGGACTTTTTTATCTATCACCATAATAATTTTAATTTTTAATTTTAGTAATATCTAGTATCTGTATTTTTTAGAATTGAATGTCCCGTAGTTAAAAAGTTAGAGAGGAGAGACATGAAAAGTGACAATTAATAGCACAATATTTAGTACATGAATTCAAAAAGTAAAAAAAGTAGTCTCTGGTTCCCATAACACAGGGAATCCTACTTTGGGGCCAGATGACCATGTGTGATTTGTCCCAGAATATTTATTTATTTATTTTATTTTTTATTCTGAATGCCCCGTCTTACATGTAGGGAAAGCTACCTAAAATATTTTCGACCATTTCCGTACTTCGCAATTAGGGCTTGCTACGCCGTTAGTGTTGGTTGCTATCACTAGATTGAAGTCGTTAAGCCGTGTGCGCCACTAGCCCTACCACCTTCACCGATCTGGACTTGGGCCCCGTATGTGGAGTACGGCCTAATATTGCCGAGTTTGGGAATATACCGGTGCCCCGTACGAGCCGGTACATATGGAATGATCCCTTGTTTCTCGTAGATTACCAGCAATGTACAAGGAAAAAATATTCTTCGCACAAAACCGAGTAGTGTATTCAGAAATATTTTTTCTTTGCACATTACCGATTACATTTCCAGTTTTGTATGAGGATCAATGACTTCTATACGAGGATGTAAATATTCTTCCTACATTACTTGGTGTTGTTCAAAGAAATCGTTATTCCGTGTAAAAAACCAAGGAGGTTCTCCGAGTAAGTAATAAATAAAAACCGAGCCACTGCTGCAGTTTAAAAACATTCAATGATATTAAAGAAAAAAAGAAAAAGTACTTTTAAAAAATTACTTAACACATTCGCATTACTACGCATGTAGACGGCCAAAATACTGGAAAGTCATGTATAACAACGTATGAATACGTCGCTCAACATTACTTTGAGAACGTAGATAATCGTCAGTTAATAATAAGTACTAAATCCCATCTGTGACGTGATTGGGCCATAACATATCAAAATTTCTAATCTTTAGGGTCACGCAACATCGAAATTTTATAGCGCTTAGTTGACACTGTACCTAAACACACAATCCTGTTCTCTCTCATACACAACGTCTATATACGACTTTTCGTGTATGGTTGCGATGAACTTCGACGTGCATTAACGTCAATTTAATTACTCGTCGCATGAAATAAATAAGATAAAGCAGACCGTTTTGATACATAATGCATATTTGTATGAGAAAAATATGCGTCATGACATGTGGTTTAGTAAAAGTACCATGCTCTCGCGAATGTGTTAAGTTTCATCATCATATCAGCTCATATACGTCCCCACCGAGGGGTTCGAGCCTACCCTGAATTAGGGCGATCGGGCCTTAGTCGACCACGCGGGCCCAGTGCGGGTTGGTCGACTTCACACACAACCTTCGAGTTTTTTTGCAGGTGTGTGCAGGTTTCCTCACGATGTTTTCCTTCACCGTTAAAGCAATCGGTGAGTATATGTACGTAAGTTTCGAAAAACTCATTGGTACATTGGCCGTCCGAATTTGAACCCGGGACCTCTGGCAGGGAGTGTCTATGCTGTATGTTAGTACTAATATATATACTTTGCCTCTGGTTAGGAGGACCGAGTCGTTACCGGTTGAGCCACCGACGCTCTTTGTTAAGTTTAAGTTGAGTTAAGTTTATTCATGTAAAATGCTAAATGATGATGAAGTGTGCGTCCGCCGTATTCGAGTCGAAACTGCTGACAAAACAAAAATTATTGTATGGTTGCACTTTAGAGGGGATGTTATGAGTTGTTAACGTAAGCGATTGCTGGATGAGTACAGTTTATAGGCCGAACTGCAGGTGAGGCCTTTAATGATACGAATCCAGCGATTGCCGTTCCGGCTGAGGCGTGTATAGTGCTTTACACAAAAAAGCAAGAAAATTAGAACAATAGTTAATATATTTTAAGTGAGCTGAACTGAACTGATTTGAATATTCATTAAATAATAATAATAAATTAATTTATTGTAAAATACAAGAAAAAATGTTAAAATGAATCGATCGAAATGAGGAGATCCGCAGGAGAACCAAAGTAACCGACATAGCTCACAGAATCGCTAAACTGAAGTGGCAGTGGGCAGGGCACATAGCTCTTCTTTTTTTATTATTAAAAATTTGTGTGCGTTTGATTGCACCTCACCTGATGGTAAGAGTCGATGCATCCGAGGATGTAACACGCAAGCTCAAATAGTGCCTATTCACTCTCGTCTTGAAGATTCCTAAATTATACGAATCGGGGAATACAGACGCCGGAAGTTCTTCGCCGTGCCTTGGCCGTTCGCATGATGAACGAAGAAGCAAAAGCGCTTCGTGCGAAAAGGTGGAACATTGACGTGACGTCACCGCCGCCGCAAGCCGCCACCGTCGACCCTCACCATCTAATGCCAGGGTGGATGAGGAGGGTTTCACCTTGGTACAGAACAAGACAAAGCCCACAGGCAACCTCGCAGAAGCTTGTGTGGTACGGCCGCACCGGAAGAGGGTGCCACATCGAACGTCGCGCTCTACGTGTCACGGCTGCACCACTCGGTCACGGCCAAGAACGTGACGGAGTACGTCCGCCAGAAGACCGGCTACGGCCTGCGGGTGTTCCCGCTGGAGTCGCGCCACTACGTGCACTTCAAGTCGTACGTGGTGCGCGTGCCGAAGCCTCTACTGGAGACTATCACCAGCACCGACGTCGTATTTCGGCGTTTCCGAGGCACCATGCCAGTCCACGCGTCACTAAAAATTACTAAAATAGGTTAAAGTAGATACTAACATGCCTAATAATGTATTTTATTTATAGTATCTATGTCTTGTCATTTTTATAAGTTTTTTTATATCTATGGACCTATACTTTACTACTAAGTTGCCTGAAAATAAATGAATAAATAAATTTAAAAAAATAACAAGCCCGGAAGTGTTTTTTTTTTAAAAAAAGAATACCATCACGTATTTCCTGTCTAATTTTAAAAAATGTTAAGCTAATATTACATAGAGCGTCGGTAGGCGTCGGCGGCGTAATGACAAGGACCGCTACCTCGTACCTTCTGTCAGGGAGGTCGTGGTTCGAATTCTGCCACGTACCTACCAATGTGCTCGAATTTCGATTTCATAAGTACGTTTATTCGACGCACTTACGGTGAAGGAAAACATCGTGAGGTAACCTGCACACACCTGCGAAGAAACTCGTAGGTTGTGTTAAAAACGTGTTTGAGTAATGTAAATTTTTTTTAGCTGATTGACTATTTCTTAGGCAAAATTGTTTAGTTTCAGGAGTAGAAGCCATAGTTAAAATTTTACTTAGATAATTTTCATCACACTGTATTTCAGCAAATGCTTTATTTATTCGCTGCATTATAAGTAGGTAGATGAAAGAGGCGGTACCTAATTGAACTTCGTGAAACACACGACGTCTTTACGACCGCCGCTGGAAGTTTCCGCCATGTGTCGCGTAAACTGAGTTAACCTTCGAGTAGAAGGTACCAATACCACAGTGTAAGAATCCATACAGTAGTCCAAGACGTTAGATGTTTTTTTTTTATCCACAACGGGGAATATGCATGTTTTTTTTTTCGCTTTAATAATAGCACATCCATATAAGAAACGGTATACAGTAATACCTCGGTTTACGCGACCTCATTTTGCGCGATTTCGTGCCAACCCGGTTTTTGAAATTCGCGCTAATTCGCGTTTATAAAAAAATTCAAAAACATATTCTGGTCTTGAGATGTTGGAAAGTTCGGACATGTTTTATATCTGCGGCAATCCATACAAAAAGGTGTTACTGCTACGAAAAAATTTTACTTAAGCGCAAGAAAAATTCTACTCAAAAAACGTTAGATGAGTATTTCTCTAAAAATTAAAATGTATAGATATTTTGTTTTTGACGTGAAAACGTCTAATAAATCGATGGACGCCGGCTGCACGCACGAAAAAGGATGACTCAATGTCCCGTTATGCTCATTGTCCCGTTACGCTGATTGTAACGTTACGATCGGAGCGATAGTAGCAAACATGTTTCTGTTCGTTAAAGTAATAAACATATTTGAATTAATGAGTGCAAACAAAAGTAAAATCAATTAAATTGTAGATTTCATTTCCCTCCATCTTTGTACAAAATAGTGATAATTCAATAAAACTTATTCAATTTTATTCATAAAAGTACGCAATCATTTCATCAATGTTTTGTTATGACGTTATCACGTTAAACTATCGTCCGTAAACCGACTTTACAGACAACCAATTTTTTTTGTAAGCTTATAGGCAATAAAAGTAAATTTGTAATTTATTTTGCTTTTTATTTCATTGACCTCGTTATACACGTATTTTGCTTAGCGCGAAATTGATTGGAACGCATCCTTCGCGTAAACCGAGGTCTGTACACAAAATGTTTTTGAATAACTATAAAAATAACCAAGATATAAGCCAATAAAGATTTATCTCTATTTTTTCTTTCTAGCAAAACAGAATGTAGCATAGAGTTTTTATGGATCGTGTGTTTTATGTCGTCAAATTTACATAACGGATGTCTCTCTCTAATTAATAGTTTAAAATGCTTAGGTATATCTTCCGTATTTCTTGGCCGATTTAAATTTTCATTTCACTTTTTGATGTTATGAAGATGGAAGCGGACTTACCAAAATACCTCAACGCAATGGGGAACTGGCTATCTTATCTTCATGCCGCAATACATCAATGCTGTCAACATTGATATTTGGCAGCAAGACTAATATAAGATAGCCAGTCGGGTTTAGAAAATGCCAATGTTAGACCCCGCCGGGAATTAAACCCCCTGACCTCCTGGTGTGAAGCGAATGGACAAACCATTACGCCTAAAATAGTTTGCGCTAAACCCGACATGACTAGTACCTAACAGGTCACCTCGGCGCACGAATACATGACGTTTCTTGTTCCTTATATGAATGGTCTCCAATATGAATACCTTATATGAATGGTTCATTCGCTGAATTAGCTGCCGGCTCGCGTCAAACATTCCGTCAAAGGGGCCACCCTGAGTTACATCGTGGCGCCGACAAAATCGGCCGCGCGGCGGGCGGCGCGATTGAACCCCGTTTGAATTGAATTGATTGCGCCCCGTTTGACGGAGTGTTTGATGCGAGTCGTCAAGGGTGCAATTCAGCAAACGAACTTTAAGGTAAGTGACATAGCTTACTGCAGAATTGCTAAAGTCAAATAGCAGTGGGCGGGGCAGTCTTGCCCACGTCTTGCCCTTCAGCACCCGTACAATAGGGGATCGGACTGCTAGTCATTTGAGTTACTTTTTATGATCTGTCAAAAACGAAATTTTGTTCTAAAAATGTTTGAAATACCCACAAGTGACGTCATATATTTTTAGCGTCATTGACGAACTTATTTTGTGAATTTGATCAATAAAAAATTGAAGACGTGATGGAAAAACAAAACAAGTAAGGTTTTTTGATACATCATGAGGAGAGGAATTTAGGAAATCATATTTCAGAATTTATTTTTGATGCAGTCCGATCCCCTATTGCTTTATGTCTCTGATGGGTGACTTAGACTTAAGACTGTGCCTAAACGCTATACCTACCTACCTTAGTTTTTATGCTTAAAGTAAAATACTGGCCAATTTTGAGCCGTACTAATGTCAAGTTATCCGAACTGAATTATAAAAACAAAAAACTTATGTTGCTCCCTATATGTTTTCTTTCAAATGAATAGTTATCATTGTTCTACACGTGAGGAGAGGTGTGATACATGGTACGGAACCCTCGCTGCACAAATCCGACTCGCACTTGGACAGTTTGTTTTTATTTTTTCTTACAAATAAAGGGGAGATCTACCACAGAAATGCTCAGCTAGACTCTAGGTACGTCAATTCATAACTATAACTAAGTTCGAGACTGTCTAGCCGCTTGCCGATCACATGTTGTAAGCCATTCTATAATTAATTTGATTCTTTTAAGGCCCAATGGTACTTAAAAATCTGTCTTTGTCTTTTTCTTTACGTGTAAAGAGGGAAGAAAATAAATAATCACACTCTTGCACTTTTTTGATGTTTTCTTTTTTATTTTCATCACCTTTATCTTAAATAAAAATTCATTCGATGTTTTCCCTTCAGTCACCTATGAACTATATTTTAGTAAATAAATCATATTATCAAATTACTTATTTTAAGAATAAAACCGAAAATAAACGATAAAATGGCTCGAAAAGAGGTTCCTTTGCGAAATTATTCTATCGAGTCAAGTTTATTAAGTCGTGTTTCCAGTCGATATAATCCCTCGTAACTATTCTCAATAATACCAATATGTTTTCCTAGATTTTCAATTTACTGTTAACTACTTCAAAAATGAATTCTAAAAACCTGTTTCAGTGGATTTTTAGGTACCACTGGGCCTTAACGTTAACATAATTACATAGAAATAGTACTTAGTACTACTAATCAGCCTGCTTTGGGATGCGATGATGATGACTATCATCACATCAGCCAAAAGACGTCCACTGCTGGACATAGGCCTCCCCCGAGTTGGGGGTGGTTTTGCAGTGATCACAATGCTTGGCAAAATATTTCATACCGAGGGACTAAACGAAGCCATAATATACCAGAGGTGGTTTGACTCCCGAGCGTACGAGGGAGTCAATGAAACCGAGGGTATATTAAGTTGGCGTTTAGTCTCGAGGTGCAAACTGTATCTACTTTTCACTTTGAGTGCGAGAAAAATAGTGAATTTAGTACAAAAAACATAAAAAAATATTACTTAATAAAATAAAAATCACAAAAGATTTTAAAACACATGGCGCCACCTTCTTTGCGAAAAAACCATGGAAATAAAACTCTCAACATTTTCGAAATGAAGATGGTCCTCATCATCATCATCATCATCATATCAGCCACAAATCGTCCACTGCTGAACAAAGGCCTCCCCCAAGGACTTCCACGACGACCGGTCCTGCGCTGCCCGCATCCATCGGCTTCCCGCGACCTTCACCAGGTCATCGGTCCACCGCGTGGGAGGCCTGCCTACGCTACGTTTTCCGGTGCGCGGTCGCCACTCGAGAACTTTACTGCCCCATCGGCCATCTGTTCTACGAGCTATGTGCCCTGCCCACTGCCACTTCAGTCTAGCGATTCTGTGAGCTATGTCGGTTACTTTATATTACGGTATATTTACTGGCTGTTTGAGTTTGTCTTTGTCACATGAAGGAAATTAAAAAACTAATTACTTTCACTCTCTAGACACTAAAGTCAATGTTTATATATTAGTACAAAGTGGTCACTTTAGTCCCGCTTCGTAGGGCTATATTGGCGTACCTTTAGAGTATGAGAAGTAAAAAACTATTTTTTTTAAAAAACTGTGGTATTTACTACCCGATAGCGAGTGTGGAGTATTCGTGTTTAGAAATACCTGTGTGTTTGTGACGTTTTAATTTATTAGTTATTATCCATTTAATCACGGGTTCTACCCATGGTTCTGAACCATAAGGAACCTATGGTCAATTCACAATAAATTAAAAAAACACAAAGCAAGACTTGTAACTTTTTACACAGATGTTTCTAATGTTATCTTGCATGCACAATTTTCCGCGATAGTAGCACTTGATTAATCACGGATTAATCACTGATTATAAATCTTTGTGTGATATTTAATGTGTTTCTTTATTTGCCGCTTATAGAGAATTGCCCGCGACTTCGTCCGTACGGATTTCTGATTAATTTGAGTCATGGCTGAACATGAAGCACGAAAGTGCTATCAGCAAATTTTCAGTCGCTCGCCGCTTGAAATTTCTGCCCGTGCCGGAGTAGTAGACCGATCAGCTGACAGGCCAACAATGTGTGGATAGTATTATTTTTTTTGCGAATTGACCACAGATTGCGATGGCGGCCGGAACGGATTTCCGGATTTCTAGAACAGTAGTTCAGAATCACTGGTAGAACCTCTGATTACAAGCGTGACACCTAAAAATAATGACTATATACGGGTGTTGTTTTTAAGAAAAAACAATTGGACTCCCCATACAAACTTAGCTAATAAGCTGATATAGTTGTTCAATGTCATAAGTGGAAGCCCTCCTGGAAAGGGCGTTGTTTACCAAAACAACCTTTACAAAACGGAATAATTACTAAGGACATGGCGTCAACATTAATTTATAGCAATAAAATATAATATTTATTTTTACGTCATTATAAGTTTAGCTACACTTTTTATCTACTACGTTAATAGTTATAGTACACAAGGGTAGTAAAAAGGGCAATAACAAACGAGTGACATTTGTGAGCCCGAGCCGCAGGCGAGGGTTTACCATCGTCACGAGTTTGTTATTACCTTTTACACCAATGTATCATACGAAGTTTTTCAATACAGTTGTGAGAAAATAGATGAAATAAAAAAACGACTGTGACAGAAAAACAAAATACATGCGTAGGTACATACCTTAACAAAGCTTCAGCAACTGAAGTTCATTTTACGCGACTTGTGGCTTATTTTAAATGTCCGGGGAGTAATCCCACTTTTTCTTATACATACACATAAGTATATTTTTAATTACATATATATTAACTATTCATAATTTTATAAGTTTTCACAACTAAAACATCTCAATTCAGTTTTACGGAAATTGCGCCATATTATAGCTAGCACACGTACGAATGCGTTTTCTTTTTGGCATAAATATACTACAATAAGGTTTGGGATACTAAAACTCTTCGGAAAAGATGACCTATTCCTTAGTGTAACCGGTTCCACTTCATTCATATTTTTTCTATTTTCTTCACAAACATATAACCCAAAGAGAATCTAAACAGCTAGCGTTATGTACTAACCTCACGGAGGAACTACCTATCTCTTTTTAAATTCTCCTTTCGAAAGTCTTTAAGAAGATTCTGTATCTTTGGTTATTATATTTTTATTTGCTAGAAATGTCTTGTTCCTCTGAGCTTGAATTTAAAAAAAATGGTAAAGTAAAAGCTCGTGTGCGGTAAAATCAATTTTGCGCACACTTGACTGGCATATAAAGGACCAGTTTCCGAGCAACTGTATTGAAAAATATATTATTATATTGATAGTGCATGAGAAAAGTTTCTTCGTATTTCGCAAGTTTAAATTTGTTATCAAATCTCTTTGCTTGTGTTATTTGTAACTGGCTGGTTGTAACATATAATAAAATTAAAAAGTTAAATATTCGAAATTTTTATAAAGAAAAACCCGCCTTTTTGAATTGTTTTTTCTGTCTTCGAAAATGAGAAAAAGTAACGAAAAAACTCGCTACATTTTAATGTTTTATTTGAAAAAGGTAAAAATGCAACACAGGCTGCGACTAAAATTTGTGCTGTTTATGGACTTAAAGCAGTATTAGTCAGTAGCACAAACTTGGTTAAAGCGTTTCCAGTCTGGAAATTTTAACGTTCAAAACTCAGCTCGCTCTGGTTATAATAACTCATGGACATGTTCCTTGAAAATTTTAGCCAGCTACATCAAATGGTACAGCCTCTTAAATGTCGGACTGACAGACGGACAGCGTATTTTAGTAGTGGGGTTCCGTTAACTGGTACGAAACCCTTAAAAGTAGAAAAAAAAAACAAGACATGTGCCAACAAAAATAGTCTTCTGACTAAGAAGTTAATAGGCTCTAATTGTAATATTTCATAGTCTTCTATTTTATCGTTTGACATTATAATACATACGTACAGTGTTTGTATGTAGTAGTTAACATCATGGGCGAAAATGCAGCTTGAGCACGCATAGGATCCTTGTTTTATACCTGAATAAATGTAACATTTTCACATTAAAATGAAATATCTCTAGAAAAGTTATGCTCAGTTCGTTTTTTTTTAATGTGTCAAAACAACTGATGTACTCGTAATAGGACAATATAGCGATTTTTTTTAGTTTTTTTTAAAAAGGACGGGCTACATTGCGAACCGACCATTGGTAGCAGTAGTTTGACATGAAGTTGGTTGAGCTCTACAGTGCGATCAAAATTTTACAAGCGTTTTTCCTTAGATTTTCATGTAAGTACAGTCAGGTAAAAAGTGCATAGCCAGTAATCTTTTGTAGAGCTAAAATTTTGAATTTGTTTCTTTCAATAATGTGACCACGTTTCCGCTCTAAACTCTGGAAACTAGTGTTTCAGATTTTTTTACATTACGATGGCAACTTTACAGTTTGTTTAGAGTTGCTAGGTACCTAAACATTTTTGTAAACGACTGTACATCTTTATGAGACTAAATGTAATAATGTAAGCGATAATGCTAATAGGAAAGAAGCAAGCTTGGCTGTCATTTAGTGGCAGGTGTCTTTCCGTCGGCTAATTGTTTGTATGGTGACATTAAACAGATGCTTCCCACCACAATGACCGCGACCTTAACGAGAACTTTACAAAAATACATAAAACAGAAAACTTCCTACTGTCATGTATAAATGTCAGTGACACGCGGGCCTATGGTGTTTTATGTGTTTTGTATCTCAGGCTAGCTATACACTTTGCTGAAATTTCAATTGTAAAGGCTAGCTATACACTTTGCTGAAATTTCAATTGTAAAGGCTAGCTATACACATTGCTGAAATTTCAATTGTAAAGGCTAGCTATACACTTTGCTGAAATTTCAATTGTAAAGGCTAGCTATACACTTTGCTGAAATTTCAATTGTAAATGCTTTTGTGAGTGAAAACTTCTTATTACTTATACAGGCTGTAACAAAATTGGTGTAAGTCCCGTTAACTGGGGCGTTTACTCATCATACTGAACAACTTTTGTTCTACGAATTTGGTGAATTCGCAAAAAAAATTTACTCTTCATGCGAAAGGTGACTTTAATTAGTTTTTGATAACAAAAGATATGCGTGTACTCGTGATTATAAACAACTTTCCTAAAGAAACTCGGAAAAAAAGTCAAATCAGAAAAAAAATGTTTGGCCTTCGATACAAAACAAGTTATCAAATTTATATTTGACATTATAGTTTCGTTGGGAAAGTTGTTTGTAATCACGAGTACATTCATATCCTTTGCTATCAAGAACTAATAATAATTAAAAGTCACCCCATATACAGGGTGTAAAATAATTGGTGTTGGACCCGTTAACTTAGGCTTCTACTCATCATACTGAACAACTTTTCCCAAGGAACCTATAGTCAATTCTCAAAAAAAAAATTTGGTCCCTCCATACTAAAATTCACAAAATTGGTTGATCAGCTGATGGATTTGTATGAAGAATAAAATATTTTTTTTTGCGATTTCAGCAAAGTCGTAGAACAAAAGTTGTTCAGTATGATGAGTAGAAGCCCCAGTTAACGGGACCTACACCAAGTTTGTTACACCCTGTATAATATTAATATATTTTCAAGAATTTTCAATCTGATGCACAATTATTCACTACAATTATTTTAATGAAATAAAAAACAGGTGAACTGCGCACAAAGGGTTCCGTACCATCATACCAGTTGGCGCTAGTTTCTTCACTTAATTTACGCACGTTTTTTTAACACGTTTTTTTGTATGGAGACTTTCACTTTTTCTAATTTTTTTGTATTTGTTGTTATAGCGGCAAAAGAAATACATCATCTGTAAAATTTCAACTGTCTAGCTATCATGGTTCATGAAATATAGCCTGGTGACAGACAGACGAACGGACAGCGAAGTCTTAGCAATAGGGTCCCGTTTTTACCCTTTGGGTACGAAACCCTAAAAAACGTGCGAGCCAAGCCAGTAGTCGGGTATGATGTGTAATATGTTACAAAATATTTATTAAATTAATGATTTATCGGGTTGTAGGTACATTCACGGCATTTCACAGGCTGGGCATACGGATAGTAGGTCATCTTTGCCTTCGGCCTCACATTAGGTGGCATGGCCTTAGTGACTTAAAAAACGTTCACATTTCCTGTTACACTCTTCCGTTCCATTTAACAATTTTAGTAACAATATAGTAATGTATTTTAGTAACAATAAAATAATGTATTTTAGTAACAATAAAACTAACAAAGATACCAGAGTAAAGAATGCAATAGAGTGTAAAAGTGTGTATGAGCTTAATTATTATAAGGCGTAATACTTCTTTCGTTCATGTTAATATGTGATACAGAATTATACCTCTAGAAAATCAGCTAACAGTTCTTTTATACGCGAACGGCAATGCAAAAAAGATGCACAATGAGATATTTTGCATGGTCTGTTGCCAGCCTTAGGGAAATAAATGATTTATATGAAGGAGAATTCACGTAAATAAAACTAAAACGTGCGAGTAGTAAATAATAATGGGGTATTTTCGGAATGATCTATTTTATTTGCGAATTGTTGTGTTCAAGGTCATATTATACATGTTTTATTTTATTGTCTATTTACAGGGTGTAACAAAATTGGTGTAGGTACCGTTAACTGGGGGTTCTACTCATCGTACTGAACAGCTTTCCCCATTAAACCCATAGTCAATTATCAAAAAGAATTTGGACCCTCCATACTAAAATGCACAAAATAGGTCCGATCAGCTGACCGATTTGTATGAAGAGTTAAAACATTTTTTTGTGGTTTCAGCAATGTCATAGAACAAAAGTTGTTCAGTATGAAGAGTAGAAGCCCCAGTTCACTGGAACTACACCAATTTTGTTACATGTAGTTTCCGTGTAGTTTTACACGTGTTAGATAAATAAGTTGCCTAATTTTAACAAAACTCAAAGTAATTTAGTTCGTGTGTGTGCAGTTGAGAACTATCTGGATTCGATCACGCAGAAAAACTCCTTTGGGTGACCTTGAGCCTTCGTATGACGCCCATAGTAAGCGACCATATCTCAGTTCCGTATGTCATCACTGGCAACACACACTGGTCGAAGACATTGGTCATAAGACAATGCGGGTAGCGCAGAACCGATCGGCGTGGAAATCCTTGGGGGAGGCCTTTGTCCAGCAGTGGACGTCCTTCGGCTGATATGGTAAATAGTCTCTAAAGAGCTATCAAGTCATAAATATTAACTTAATGATTTAGTAGAATTATAATGCGATTCGGGGCGGGATTTTTGATTTTTGATAATTTTATAAAGTGTTAATGTTTTTGAAAAATAGTAATGTAACTTAAAAAAAAAACTGTAGATAAGTGGACAAGTAAATTAGAATTGAATCTATTTTTTTAATGCACCCAAATGAAAGGGTTTGCTGAGAAGAATACGAAATAATTAAAATTATATTTTAATTAAAGCTTTTAACGAAAAGTTTCATCAAAAAAAATATCAACATCGGTTTAGTACTTTTCTAGGAAATTAACAAATAATGTGGCAAAATTGTACTTGGTGCGGTTGTGATTAAGGCTTTATAAGATGACTCAATCCGAGCAGGTTAAACGTGTTAAAATAATATCGTACGTAAGTCTATTCATTTTAATTTCAAATCAATGCGGGCTTCAACGCGGCTGTTACGTTGAAACCGAACGCCCAATTCGATTTTACATGTTTTTATTACTTTTCTTCACTTTCAAAAAATATTTAAAAAAATGTTTCAATTAAAATATTTAAAATGAAAGGAGTTAAAATCACCGCTTTTTGTGAGTTAGTTTCATTCAACATTAACTATTTGTTTTCGAGTAATTTTGCAATTAATGCCAAAAACAGGGTCTATAGCATATTTTTTATATCAAAAGTAGTAAAATTTTTAAAATTATATTCGATTAAATAGATTTTTTATTACTTTAAGTATATTATATATTTTTTTCCATAGTGATAGCTTTACACAGTCTTTAGTCCTTAATTTTAAGTCTTTAATTTTTTCACCTGCCTACCATATTACTATACATAATATCATATTTTTATCGTGAATTACTTTAGAAAACAGACGTATCTCTAAAACAAATAGTTTAAGGTGCTCTTGTAAATGAATACTATTAAAAAATAAATAAATAATATTATTATTATTATAATTGAATATTGTCATTTGACCCATCTTAAGGCCTTAACCTTTTAGCCTAACCTCCTGCAGCGCGCGCATTCCCCGATGGGCGTGGCTTGCTACTAAATTATCATCGAGTAGTCGTGTAAACGCTAGACACAATTTAAATTTTAGTGTAAATTTAGTTAACTACTTTGAAACAATTCGCAATTTACTGAAAGTCTGACTTAAAATCTTGCCTAATTTACAAACTATGAACTACACGCAGCGACTTTTTTGTCATCATTATACCGCATTAAAAGCCCAAATCAATTCGCACTAAATAAATTGTACAGCCACGCTGTGCAATTTACTTTCTGGCATAGCCTTCATCGTCTAAAATACAGAAATCAAAAATACTCTACCTTGTAGTTCAGAGAAGAAATATGTATATTAGACTTGACGACAAATTCACATAATCTTGGTACATAAATTTTACTAAAATCTTAGGAGCCATTTTTGATAAAAAATAACAAAGAACCTGGATTTGTGTGAAAGTACGTACCTTATTCCGATTTTTTCTGGAATAATAACTTCATAGTGTACAGGTTGTATAAAGTTATAGTAACGTGCAAAGTTTCATTAAAATCGTTAGCGCCATTTTTGATTTTAATGTATGGTGGCAACCCCAAAAAAATCGAGATAGGATTTTTATTTAAAAATAAACGGCTTAAGATCATCATCATCATATCAGCCGAAAAACGTCCACTGCTGGACCAAGGCTGGACACCCCAAAGACTTGAGATATTAAAATAATATTGCAATAACCCAAATTGTACCTAAATTCCTTCAGTAGTTTAGGAACTAAAGCACCGAAAGCATACTCACACATACACAGAAGCACATATTTTTTTAGCTTTTCGAGCTCTATTAGTGAAAGATAATCGATCCACATCAAAATCTCAACTTAATATTTTATGCCATCACAATTTGCTAAAATTAATTATTTCAAAATAAAGGAGAAAAGGTTTCTAACTCTGTTGAAATCTAAATATTCTTTGTTTACTCACTCTGAGTTAATGCAAGGTCTTTCATACAATCAAACATCTGAAGACACCGGCCTCGTCGCACTAATATATGTATACGTCTTTATACAGGGCGTGAATATAGCCGCTAATATATTAAACTAAAACTATTACGCCAAACAGTAATAGAGAAGTCGCAAATACAGATAAATTGTACTTTACATGCACAATCTGCTTATCAGTTCAATCTTTACGGTTATATCACATCACAGTATTACAATAAAGCGGCTTACAGTAGCGCAACGAATGTACTTACGCAGAGCAACGGAAGGGTACTTGCGGGGCAGCGGGCGGCGAGGCACAGCCTGCAAAACTCCGCGAGTTTGGCAGACCGACTACAGGGCCTACAGGCTTGTATGCCAGTACCTACACTGGTGGCGGCTCGTGCGTCATCAAAGGCGTTGCGCTACTTTAAGCCATATCGTAATACTGTGACCATAGTAACTATTATATGAGGGTGTAATGAGTCCACTTAGAGACTTGAACACCCGCCTGTTCCCCGCAGGCGACCCACCCAACAATAATAACTATTATATTATGATTATATTAGTAGGTTCTATCGTAGTTATACCCTTTATCATCACATCAGCTCACATACGTCCCCACCTAGAGGCTCGAGCCTACCATGAGTAACAATTTTACTAGCTTTTGCGCGCGGCTTCGCCCGCGTGGACATCGTTTTTATGACTGTCTTTGAGGGTGAATGGTGCGCGTCCCGCATACTACTCGCGAGGGTGGACATGAGTTTTTCCATATCCCTCAGGAATCATATTGGGCTATTCCGATTAGCAATCTATGTTAATTCCTACACAAAAAACACTTCAATCCGTTGCTCCGTCGCGACGCCGACGTGCACTAGCGTGCAAATAAGTTTTTCAGAGATCCATTGGGAAGTATGTCTGGATATTCTTATTAGTAAATTATATCATTTCTCATCTTCTCACACATCTTTGTGTAAAAAAATAACTTAAATCCATTTTCCCGTTGCTATGATAAAAAAATTACCAAAAACGTATATTTTTTTCAGTTCCCTCAGGAACTGCACTATTTTCTATGCTATTTTCACGGATTAAAAAGTAGCGTATGTCCTTCCACACGACTCAGGTGACTTGCATGCCACCTTTAATCAAGATTGGTCGAGGTGTTGAACCGTGAAAAGGTAACAAACAAACACATTTTCAGATTTGTAATATTAAGTAAGGTTACCCTGTATAAAACCAAATAAATGACACGGCTCAGCCAGACGCACCTTTCGTCGCTCGTAGACTGAAACCATTTATACATTGCATGTGTCGGCGGTAGATCGCTAGAATCCGGCAGATCGCGATCTGACCAGATATTCACAGGCAGATCGTGAAAGAACCAGGCATTTAATTAACCGCCTCCGTGGCGTAATGGTTAATCCATTCGCTTCACACCAGGAGGTCGCGGGTTCGATTCCCAGTGGGGTCAACTTGTAAGACTCGATTTGGTTGGTGGTAGGGCATTTCCTAAGCCCACCTGGCTAGCTACCACCATCTTATCTAAGTCTTGCCGCCAAACATCAATGTTGACAGCATTGATGGTTCCGGCATGAACATAAGATAGCCAGATCCCCATTGCGTTGGGGAATCTTGGTAAGCCCGCTTCCATCTTCGGCATCATCGTCACTTACCATCAGGTGAGTTGATGCCAAGGGCTTACCAATTGTGAATAAAATAAATAAAAAAATAATCAAGTCTTTCTACGGTAGCTCCGTACACGCTAACGCTAAACGAACCTAACCTTGTCCTGCGATGAAATGTCTGGGCCTTTCACGATCTGCCTGGGATTAACTGGGCAGATTGCGATTTGCCGGATTCTCACGATCTACCGCCGACATATGCATCACATTTTCAACGCTTTAATAATTACTATACAGTCAACTATGTCCTAAATATTCCTTAAACCGAGAAGGTAACAAGCGAAATTCATGATTTTTTAATTCATTTGAGAAGAAAAAAAAAACATTCATGCAGTGATAAATAAGTACACTTTAATAAGGTCTGCGGTGCGGCCCTAGAATAGTACCACCCCATCTTTTACCGAAGGTATCGCAAGAGGCGACTCCTTATATCAGCTCATACACGTCCCTACCGAGGGGCCCGAGCCTACCCTGAATTAGGGCTATCGGGCCTTAGTCAACCACGCGGGCTCAGTGCAGGTTGGTCCACTTCACTCATACACAACCTTCGACTTTCTTCGGAGGCGTGTGCAGGCTTCCTCACGATGTTTTCCTTCACTGTAAAAGCGTCGGATAAACGTAACGTATAAAATCGAAATTCGAGAACACATTGGTACGTGGCAGATTTCAAACCATGACCTCCCGGACAGGAGGGAGCGGCCCTAGCCGTTACGCCATCGACGGTCCCAGGCGACTAAGGCATCCAAACCAGAGCGTACTACACGTATGTCAACACACTACCACACTCTGGACACTTCATACAACGGGCCAGAAATGACATTTCAAAAAACGAATAACGGAACAAACAAAATAACGGCGAAATCCTTTACGTTCGACAACCAAACTGTAACCAATGTGAATCAATCTAGATGACGAGGAGGTGAGGTCAGAATCTGGAGAGCGGCGGGGAGTGTCCGATTGTATATACTTTGACACTACACACTGCGATCGCCAACCCGCCTGCCAAGCGTGGCGAGGCTTATGTCCAGCAGTGGACGTTTTTGGCTGATTTGATGATGATCATCCTCATCACACTCGAAAGCAGGCTGATTAGCACGAACCCTTAAATTAATGCAATGTGCTCAATCAACCTTGAACATCCAGCGGCCTACATCGAATCTGCAAGAACTGCCGCGCCGCGATACAAGATCATTATACATCTGTGTATAATAAGTTAACCTTGTATACGTATATACCTAGTTAGTTATAAATTTCGTAAATAAACTATAGATTTGAAGGATTTTAACAGGTTTTAACTGTTATATGTAGATTGTGGGAGAAAGGAATGACGCGTCTTGGCCACAGGGCCAAGACACGTTTAGCAAATGAGTTTCTATATCTCCAGAGGGAGTATGATTGTGGTATGCAAATGGCCCCACGTGAAGTTTGCCTTAGGGCATACTCTTCCTAATATGTTGTTCTAATGAAAGTGAGACAAATGTAGTGTAATTTTACAATTTATTTTTCTACTAGCTTTTACCCGCAGCTTCGCTCGCGTGGACATAGTTTTTATGACTGTGTGAGGGTGAGTGGTGCGCGAGCCGGAAGTGGCTCGCGAGTGCGGACATATTTTTTCTTCAGATCCCTTAGGAACTACATCGGACTATTCTGATTAGCAGTCTATGTCACTTCCCACCCCCTCAACCAATTCTATACAAAAAAAAGTGTGTGTGTCAGCTCCGACGCACGACTGGAGTTTACTACTTAAGTACGATTGTCTAAACAGGCACAAAACAGGGCTTGACTTTAGTTTTAAGTTTACTCTGCACAGTTTTTATAACTAATTATTCCAATTTCCGGCCTCTTTTCATAGCTGATGTGTCAGGTGTTTTAGCTCCCATGGTCGCAGCTACTAATGATCCATTTGGTGTTTGGCAGCGACTAACCTCGTATGCTTTAGATGCGGTTATACGAGCATATCTTAGGTCATACCATAAAGGGCTCTAACATTGGTTTTGTGTTGACTCTTCAATTAAATCAAGAGCATTTTTGTTAAGTTTCTCTTGTAATGTTTCTAGTAATTTGTTGACATCTTTCTTTATATCATCACTCACTTGAATAAAGAAATGAAAACTGTCGAACATCACTGTGTTTAAAGTCGTTCTGATACTTTAAAAGTTCACAATTCATAATTTTCTTCTTTTTTGCTTTTTGAAGAAACCCGTGGAAAAGGTCTGTGCTGGTTTCATGATGTGGAGCTGTTTTTTTTTTCAAATTTGATATACAGTGACGTATTTCATAGTAGTCCCTACTCTCGAGAGGACGGGTTTTTTCCAGTAACATTCACGCAAGGAAGGTTCTTCACTGCGACGATGGGTCCACATCAAAAATGCCACTGCATGCTTACAACCACCAGCTAAAGCTGCACAGTCCAAGCACTGGCAACTGACGATTTCACCTTTAGTCTCGTCTATCACCATAGTGATTTGTATGAACTAGCCCTCACTTTGTGCTCGGGGCAGATCTTGCAATTGAGTGTGCAAAGTCCTGATCCACGACGTAGTTGCACGTACCCAATAGCATCGTCACCATAAGATTCTCGTGCAGCCCTGAAAATGCAAACTAATTACTTACTGTAAACAAAATTTATTCTTTTTATCCTAAAAAACTACTACTGAAATAAAGACTATTATTTCGCCTTAGCAGAATTAAGGTTACTTACGTAGGTAGTGTTATATTATTTTATAGTACTTACATTGCTGTTTTTACATTTCTCAGCTTTGCAGAATAAAAATCGGGGTTATTTTTAAAGAACATGATTGCGTCCACTTTGCGCAAGTTTCTGCTATCTGCTTTCACAAAATTGACACCCATGACGGAGTGGAATACCAAATTATATAAAAATCACAAATTTTAAAATCTTATCAGATCAAAAATTGTAAGACTGCAACAATAACAGATCTGATTTGATTACTGTGTTGTGACTTCATTTTAGATTTCGTAGTGACTTATATTCTTTTTGTCAGATTCAGCCAATCCTGACTGTTTTGTATCACGTGACAGAGGTGCGCACAATAGGTTGCGCGTAAAAAACGTAACGCGCAAAGAGAATATAACAAACTACGTTTTCGATCACTAGATTTTACTCCTCATATTTTTTTCATACCGGGCGCCTTCGATTCTTAAGGAGTAAACTCCAAAAATCACTTCAATCCGGTGATCCGTTGCGACGCCGACAACGTGCGCGAGCGTGGAAATGAGTTTTCCACAGATCTCAAACTCAAACTCAAACTCAAAAGGCTTTATTTGCTAGAACACTGTAGGTACAGGATCTTGTTATTTTCTTAGTGCTAGTGTTCAACCTGCAGGCAGGTGTGCAAACATAAAGAAATTAAAAAACAGATTAAAATAGTTAAAATTACAAAAAATATATCAAAAAAAAATACAATTATCTCATCAATTAACGATTAAATTTTCTTATTTTTTCTTATAATTAATAAAGTCGTTAACAGTATAAAAACAATGTCCTAATAGCCATTTGGTCAATTCATTCTTAAAATATTTGATGTCAAGTGATTTAATTTCGTCAGGTAGGTTATTATAAATTAAAATACACATATTATAAATATTTCTACGGTAAATATCTTTGCAACAAAGAGGTTGATGTAGTAAGTTCATATATTTAGCCCGTGTCTGTCGCTCTATTACTTCACCACGCCTTTTGAAAAAGTGTAAATGCTTTTGAACAAAAATACAGACATCTTTGACGTACATGCAGGGCAATGGCAGTATTTTATATTTTTTAAACAAGGGTTTGCAGCTATCTAGAAACCAAGCTCCAACAATTACTCGAATGCACTTTTTCTGTATTTTAAAGACTCTTTCCACGTCTACAGAATTTCCCCACATGATAAGTCCGTAGCTTAGCACTGAGCTTACATATCCATAGTAGGCTGTCAATGCAGCCTCAGTAGATACCGTTTGTTTTAATTTCTTTAACGCATAAACAAACCGATCTAGTTTCTGACAAGTTATTTCTACGTGTTGTTTCCAATTCAAGTGTTTGTCAATAGTCAACCCTAAGAATTTCATGGAATCTACTTGCTCTACAGTAGTATGATTATGATGAACATGGATTGGTAATATCTTAGAATTATATGATTGAAATTGCATGATTTTAGTCTTAGTCATATTAATGCTTAAATTATTTTGTTCCATCCAGTTTATGATGTCTGCTATAGCCTGGTTCACACCAGGGCCTAAGTCTGTATATTTTTTCTATCAACCATGATGGTAGTATCGTCCGCAAAAAGTATACAATTCTCCGAAGACGAGTTTGGCAGGTCATTTATGTAGAGAAGAAAAAGAACAGGGCCTAGAATACTGCCCTGCGGAACCCCGTTTGTATTGACTACAAAATCAGATCTATAAACATTCTTAGTTAATTTACGGTTGGCTTCTGAGAGTTTTGTTATTTCTGTACATTGTTGCCGATTAGTTAAGTAACTTTGTAGCCAATCGTACGCTTTACCTCTTACACCATAATTTTCCAATTTTTGAAGTAACTTTGAATGGTTTACAAAATCGAAAGCTTTGCTCATATCTAGAAAGACGGATACTACGTTGGACTTTTTGTTGATTGATTCTGATACAAACTTTACAAGGTTAAAACAAGCTAGGGCAGTTGAACTTCCTTTGCGGAAACCAAATTGTTGGGGATTCAAAACTTTATGTTTGTCCAAAAAGTCACTAAGCCGTGCAAGAAAAGCTTTTTCTATTATTTTCGACAGAATTGGAATAATAGTTATCGGTCTATAGTTATTTGGATCTTCTTTATCTCCCTTTTTAAAGAGTGGCTTGACTATTGACAGTTTTAGTTGTTCCGGGAAGATACCGTCTACAAAAGATAGATCTATTATATGCGCTAGAGGAAAACTAATGTAATTTGCACACGACTTTAGAACTTCTGTAGTAATGCTATCATATCCACTAGTTTTTGTGTTTTTTAATGACATAATAATTTTGAAAATCTCATGCTTGTCTACAGGTTTTAAGAACATTGATTGTGGGTTGAATGGTAATGATTTTGTTTTAGTTACTTTATTAGGATATTGCAGTTTCGTCAAATTTGTGAAAAAATTATTAAAAACATTACATATGTCAAGAGGGTTAGAAAAAGTCTGATTATTAAAATTTATAATATCAATGTCATTGTTAATAAATTTATTAGATATATTAGATGAGATTAAATTCCAGGTTGCCTTACATTTATTTTTACTTTTATTGATAAATTTACTGCTTGATGTTTTTTGAGACTATTCTATACACTTTTTAAATATTTTATTGTATTGCATGTAATTATTTTTATTTGCTAATTTATTTGTTTTAAATAACCTGTATTTATTATAAAGAGTTCGTTTGTATTTGTTAGATCTTTTTAATCCCTTTGTCAACCATCTTAGTTTAGAGGGCCTGTTACTTAGTTTTACTTTAATTATAGGAAAGCACAGATTGTAATATAAACATAAGTCATCATAAAAAAACGAAAATGCTGTTTCCATATACGTAGCGCTCAAAACACTTGAAAATGAAAGAGACGAAATGCATTCACAGAATTTCCTGACATTGTCAGCACAGTAGTCCCGCTTTAGCTCAAACCATGTTAAGTAGGCTTGTTTCTGGTTAGATTTAAACAATAAACTCTGCGCTGTTTCATGATCTGACAGCCCAAATTCATGTATTTCCGCCTTTACTTTTTCCATCGAGAACTATGTGAATATATGCTAAATAGTAAATTATCCCACCTCCTCAACCAAAAAATCACAAAAATCCTTTATTCTGTTGCGATGTTAAGGCGAGGTATTGATTAGAACAGTTGTCACTGTCTTTTTATTTACGTGTAAAGAGTAAAGAAAATAACCACACTTTTTCATTGGTTTTCGTTTCAATCAAAAACTACAATGAAAGTATAAAAATAATAACACTACTCACTTTGTATTATCATAACAAATATTGTTGTATATTTTTTAACATTTATACTTCAAAATATATATTAGTCATAACTAGAGTTGAAAATAACGGTGTAGACCTATTTTTGGGTTTTTTTTTATCGAGCAAAAACTGCTCAATCATATTTCTAATAGCTTTTGACTTAAGGAACATCATCAACAATAAGGGTATTTGTTATCAACCTTGGGTTTTCTATCGTTTAGGAGTAATTGACGTCAAAAATAACGAAAATCTGTAATATTACCGCTTTAAAGAAATTAAGCAAAAAGAGAGTGTTTTTCAGTTCCCTCAGGAACTGTATCGGCTATGCGGATAAAAAGTAGCCTATATCCTTCCAAGTGACACAGGCTACCTGCATGCCAAATTTCATCAAGATTGGTTGAGGTGTTGAAGCGTGAAAATGTAACAAACAAACACATTTTCACATTTATAATATTAGTAAGGAAATAAGAATTTGAATTCCGTAGCTATGATTTTAGAAACCACTATGGAACTTCGTGCCCATTTAGATCGCTGTAATTTTTTTGTATCGAACTTGGCTTCCTTTTTTATTTAGGTAGTATATTTATATAACCTAGTATATTTATATATAGAAGCCGTCGTAGCTCCGTGCTACTTGCGTGGTTGGGTCGATCACGCAGGTTAACTGACCTGAAGCACAGTCATTACCTGGATGGGTTTGACTGTCAGTGGGATTTTTCGGACCGTTTCTGTGGTTCGCAACGCAAGACACGTAAAACAGTTGGTGTCGCGTGCTACTATCAATCACTAGATGATAGTTCGTTATGCGGAGTCAAGCGGGGTTAAGTGAGGTTCAAGTTGAACCGGTGGAGGTTTGTAGGGTCAGTGTTGAACCGTTCAACACTGACCCTACAAACCCCCACCAATCTGTGTAGAGTATGGCCTAACCTTTCCAAGTTTGGGAAGAGAGTTGCGCACCAGCAATGGAGATGTGTTTTGAATAAAATGTTGTTGTCTCCCTCCATACCTCCTCTCCGTATACTACAAGAAAGGGAGAACTGCAGCGCAGACCGATAATAGGCACTAAAATTAACCTTAACAGCATTTCGTAGTGCCATATTTCCTCCTCCAAAACTTGAGCAATATTATTTTTTTCAAAAATAATTTAAAAACGCTCTACCTACGAGGGCAGTTTGACAACTCAATGACTTTAAGGTTAAATAAAAACTTTTTTAATATTTTTTTTTGTCTCATATTTGGAAACTCACTACGAAGCGCATGCTTTTTTTTCAAATTTGGCGCGAAAACAAGCTTTTTAGAAACAAAAGAGTTAGGCAAATTCTAAGTATTCTTTGAAAATTGAGAAAAGCGAGTTTCGAGTGCTAATTAATCACTATTTTTTACGTGGTAAAACTAAGTAAGCAGTAAGCAGACCGAAGACAAATTGAAAAAGTATTATGGTGATTCTGCGCCTTCTCATGGGATGGTACATAAGTGGTTCACTGAATTTCGTTGTGGAGGTACTACTACTAATGACGCGGAGCGCCCAGGAAGGCCGATTGAGGTCACTACGGAGGGCATGGTTAATAAAATACATGATATTGTTTTGGCAGACCGTCGACTGAAGATACGCGAAATAAGTGATGCTGTGCACATCTCGACTGAACGAGTTTTTTTATATTTTGCATGATATTCTGGGCATGAAAAAGCTTTCTGCAAGATGGGTGCCGCGTTTACTAACAGTCAACCAGAAACGAAATCGTGTAACAGCTTCTGAGAAATGCCTAGCCATGTTTAATCGCAATCCGAGTGAGTTTATGCGTCGGTAGATAACAGTTGACGAAACGTGGGTCCATCATTATACACCATAGACTAAGCAACAGTCGAAGCAATGGACTTCTACCGGGGAACGTGCCCCAAAGAAGGCAAAAACTGTTTGCTCGGCTGGTAAAGTGATGGCCACAGTCTTTTGGGACAGCCAAGGAGTTATTTACATTGATTTTTTGGATAAAGGCAAGACAATAACCGGAGCTTACTATGCTGCATTGTTAGATAGGTTCAATGAAAAGTTGATCAGGAAACGACCGCATCTAGCAAAGAAAGAAATTCTATTTCATCAGGATAATGCACCGGCCCACTCGTCTGCAATCGCGAAATCAAAAATTGTCGAATTAGGATACGAATTATTGCCACACCCTCCGTATTCGCCAGATTTAGCCCCTGTGACTTTTTCCTCTTCCCAAACATGAAGAAATGGCTTGGCGGGCAAAGATTTTCGTCAAACGAAGAGGTGGTAGCCGAAACTGAGGCCTATTTTTCAGGAATTGACAAAAAAAAATTTTTTGATGGGTGTAAGAGGTTGGAACATCGCTGCAGTAAGTGCGTAGAGTTGAAAGGAGATTATGTAGAAAAATAAAAAAATATATATATATGTCGGAGCGCAAGGACGTGGCGCCACCTATGCATGCGTCGAAGCACCGTGTGTTTTATCTTGAAACGTCAAGCGGTTAGCTAGGTTAGTAATAAAAGTCATCTTTGGCCAAGGCGTGGTCGGTGCGAGACCGGAACCCGGAAGTTGGTAGTGTTGGTAATTGTTTGTTAGCCAATCAGAATCGTTGTCATTATTGAACCATTAAATGACAATGCAGCCAACCTACAGAGGCTACGACTGCGGCGCCAATTATTTTTACGGGCACTTTTGATCGAGCAGCTGAACTGTCAACTTGGGAAGCCAGCCCCGTGCCGAACTCATCGCCGTCTATAAAATAATCGGTTTTCATCCGAATCATCGTGAAGCCTCGTGTTGCAAACGTGTGTGAATATTGATTGTACACTCCAAAACTTCTCAAAGACGAGTTTATTTCTTAGATCCGGCCAAAACCCTTCTGATGATCCGAAATATATGTAAAATGAGTGTTTCTTCTTTCCAAAGTCATGGACCTATCAAACCGCCCTCGTATGCCTCTATGTTTTCATTTTATTGTTAATATGCGTATTAATTTTTTGGTGGGTGTCTGAAAATGACGTTTCAATTGGGCAATTTTCTCACTTTTTGATGACTCCTATACTTCCTATTATAATTAGAATATGGGAAAAACAAAACACAGGGGCGTGGCCATGGTATAGATATAGGTTTCATGGAAAAACATTTTTGCTCTATTGTCATTATCCAGGAAAGAAACAGGGGACTACGTTTGTATGGAAAAAATGGCGCCCGCGTTAGGCACTTTGTACTGTTCTTATGCCGTATGCGTATGGATCAGAATTGCACTACGAGTGTCTAGCTTAAAGTGCTGGCCTCTGTACTATCCACTGAGTTGTCTACTTTCTTAGCCTTTTTCGTTAGGGTAGGTGCTATAAGTTAATTTATTGAAAACAACTTCCCGGGATAACCAAACTACCTACTAGCAATCTAAATTACTAATATTCCAAGTTCAGAATTTCATCGTCTGATGAAGTCTAGTTAGGGTTCCGTACCCAAAGGGTAAAAACGGGACCCTATTACTAAGACTTCACTGTCCGTCCGTCTGTCTGTCCGTCTGTCACCATTACATGAACCGTGATAGATAGACAGTTGAAATTTTCACAGATGATGTATTTCTATTGCCGCTTTAATAACAAATACTATAAAATTGGAAAAAGTGAAAAAATAAGGGGGTTTCCCTACAAAAAAGTGTTTTTTTTAACCTTAAGAAACTAGCGCCATCTAGTATGATGGTATGGAGACCTATGTGTGCGGTTCTGACTCGCACTTGGCCGGTTTTTACCAACCAATTTGATTAAAAAACAAAAGCAATTAATAGCTACTTCCTACTGAAAAGTTTCAAAGTAGGTAGAACTACCAATAATGCGGTATTGGCTGCGAGCTCCGCTATAAACAAGCTATAAATCAGGTACTTGCTTTTAATGGCTCAGATATCTTAGAACTAGTCCTACAAACGTAGTGACTTATATTCTCTTTGGTTCCTACTTTAAATTTGTGTCATTTCCTTTCCTTGGTGTTCTCCAGCCGCGATCGGAATGAAACATTAAACGATTTCTGTCCGTCCGTCCGTCTGTCTGTTCGACCTATAAAAAAAACAGAACAGTAATAAATAGCAGACTGAAAATTTCATAGATTATGTGTCATTATAATCTATATATATCAAAAATGAACCCCTATTTCTCCTGGTCACGCTATAACTTGAGAACAGCTTTACCGATTTCGCTAATTCTTTTGTTGAGTTTGTTATTCTCAGGAAAATGTTCTTATGTAGGGTAGGGTAGGGTAGTGTAGTGTGGTGTAGTGTAGTGTAGTGTAGTGTAGTAAAGTGTAGTGTAGAGTTATGTAGGGTAGTGTATGGTAGTGTAGGTATTATAGTGTAGTTTAGTGTAGGGTAGGCTAGGGCAGGGTAGTGTAGTGTAGTGTAATGTAGTGTAGTGTGCTGTAGCGTAGTGTAGTAAAGTGTGAGGTAGCACCAAATTCGCCGGGACAGCTAATAAATTATAAAAATTAAATAAAAATGAAGATTAGGGTAGAATACACGTGGTTTCTTACTGGTTTCTTTGGGACAAATTAACGTAAAATAATGAGATAAGCGATTACTTGATTTTGTTGTGATTCTTAGCTATTTTTATTTTATTTTTTTCTCATTCAATTTATTTACAATAAGCAATATACGTTTTTTTATAAACCTTTAAAAAAACTAAAACCTCAAAATGTCGCAATCTTAATTAATATAAAATTAGTCGTTTTACAATACGGCGCGCCGCTTTGTGAAACTACTGAGTAAAAAAAAAACAATAAAACGGAGCATGTATCGTAGTACCACGTAGTACCTCACAAAGTAGGATTCCAAAAATCCCAAGCTCTTATCCCTTCATCACACATGCATGGGCGCCATCAGTCGGATTCGCCAGCATCCGACGCCGGAGTTGCACCTGGCGTTGCGCCAAATATGCGCACGCGCCGCTACTCCGCGCACTGGACGCCGCCGCACCGCCGCCGCCGACGCGATACACAAGCATTCATAGAATCTCGCGTTTTACTACACTTACGCATGTCGCCAATTTTCCCAGAAATCGAAGTTCATACGAAAGATAATATTTGTTTACTCTGTTTTGGCATTGACATTGTGGAATTTTATAGCATCATGGTCATTTCGAATATATTATTCATTATATGAGTCAAGAGAGTTAACTCGTAATGAGCTTGGAATTTGTACGATATTTTCCAACTGAATTAAGATATGAAGGACTGGACTAACATACTTGCTGAAAAAGTTGTCACGTACTTATTGACTCTAGTTAGGTCTATCACTATAGGTACCAATATTGATTTCGATTGGGTTAGGTAGGAATATTTACTTATAAAATGACCATCAAACATTTAAGCCGGTATAGAAATTAAAAAAAAAACGCTTATAACTGACTCCTAAAAAACTGACCTGCATCGCAACAACTCAGTACAATTTTGCATTACCATTTTTGGTATATAAGGTCTAACAAAATTAGCTGAAACTATTTTAACTGGTGCTTCTACCCATGAAACTGAACAACTTTCCCCATGAAACCCATAGTCGAATCTCCAAAAAAATTTTGAACTTCCCATACCTACTAACTTGGCTGATCAGCTGATCAAGTTAGTATGGGAGAGTTAATTTTTTTTTGCGATTTGACTATGGGTTCCATTGGGGAAAGTTGTTCAGTTTCATGGGTAGAAGCACCAGTTAAAATAGTTTCAGCTAACTTTGTTAGACCTTATATATTAAAAAAAGAACTACACCGATTTAGATAAAATTTAAATGGGACTGGCCTGATAGTATACTCTATTTAATAATAATTGAAAACGCTAAACACGTTAAAAAACCGACTTCCATCGCAACAAATTAGTACATTTTTGCATTATTATTTTTGGTTTTTGTTAATTTTCTACTAAAGTACTACACTGATTTTGATAAAATTTATATGGGACCACACGGAAAGCACTAGCTTTCAAATAAATAAAGAATCATAAAAATCGGTTCACCCAGTCAAAAGTTCTGAGGTAACAAACATAAAAAAAATACAGACGAATTGAGAACCTCCTCCTTTTTGGAAGTCGCTTGAAAAAGAATCTTGAAATTCGGTTAATTATAGCGTAACAAATATTCAAGAATCAATGTATTTATTTAAAAAAGGTGCAATTTACACTATTTCTGATAGTCATAAAATAATAATAACATAATTTCATTTGTGAAAAATTAAGAAATAAACATAAGGACAGCCGAATTGAGAACCTCCTCCTTTTTGGAAATCTGTTGAAAATATAAGAACTTTCTAGAAAAAAGTTTGTCTTGTCCGAAGTGGTCTCAATACTGGGTTAGCCATCAATCAGCTGACATACAATGAAAGCCCAGAAACTGTAGACGTGTACAGTTCAATCCATTTTAGCCCAGAGATTGCATGAAGTCTGGCGCGTGCAGACAAATAACGATTTAAAGTGGCTTTCTTGTGTGTACTTTGGCAATACCAGAAACTGTGCTAACATGAGATAAATGGTTTCAAACAAAACAAATACAATCGGAAACGTATCAAACTAATCCGGATTCCAGACATAAGATGTTAATGTGCATCTAAACCTACATTTACGGTTCTTTTGGTCCATTCTTACACTTTAACCAAAGTTTATATGTATATTAATAGGTACTAACATACAGTATGGACACTCCCTGCCGCTCTCTCGATTGCGACCTCACCCCCTCGTCACCCAGATTGATACAGATTGGTTATAGTTCGAACGTATAGGATTTCGAAGTGATTTCATTTGCTCTATCTTTTGTTTTTAGAAATGTCATTTCACGACGGTTGTATGCAGTGTCCGGTGTGGGCTTTAACTACACAAAGAGTTTACCTATACATAACTTAGCATTTTTTTTATTTAGTACAGGAAGAAAATATGCAGTATATTAATCTCACTATATTTGTGTTTTGTTTGTTATATTTGTACAATAATGATACCTATATTAATTTCGAACAAAATAAAACATCAACGTGAACAACAAAAAATATTTTTAGAGTTCCGTCTTTTTTATTCAGTTCAGTCTCCTTAACGCGAGTACGACTCACAATTGGCCCTTAGTTATTTATTTTTTTGTTTTACGTTACGATTAGTATCATAACCATGCCAAGTTTTATGCTGGTGTGCATTACACTTTTTACGATAGAGCAAAAACAAAAAAAACCGTAGAAAAAATACGTGTCTTGTGTGGCGAGCCAGCCCCCTTAATATTTTTTGTACTTTTTATTAGTCGTTAGTAAAACTTTTAAGCATATATTCTGTGAAAATTTCAGCCGCCTACCTGCTACGGTTCAAAAGATACAGCCCTTTGAAACTGGACAGAGACATGGACGGATGGACGGACAGACAGAGTAGGCTTGGTATTCAGGGCCCCGACCTAGTACAGAACCCTAATAAATAAGAGCTATCGTTCTTATTGATTTAACCAAGAATAATTAAAATCGTACACGATTTGACAATACTAGTAGGTACTTGTTAAATATTTTTTTTAGGTTTAAAAAAAAGGTTTAAATTTTTAGTTTTATTTCATTTTTATTATTTGTTGTTTTAGCCTCTATAGCAATACGTACTCTGTGTAAATTTAACTATCTACCTATAAAAGTTCGTTAAATACAACCCTCTGAGAGACGGACGGACGGACGGACAGCAGAGGCTTAGTAATAGGGTCTCATTTTCACCCTTTGGGTACGGAAGGCTAAAACGATATAAGTACTAAGATCTAGATTTCAAACTGGATTAAACTAGAAATATTCAATAGCGAATAAAAAAAATGAAATCTTCATAAGTGTTATTGAATGAACGGGTCGTTTGTTTGCCAACAAGCGACACACTGCGCGGGAGTTCATTCATGGCGACGACGATGTTGAAACCGACGTCTGCGCAGCTCGACGACCGAGCGCGGTAAGTCCGAGCCTGTTACACAATCGCAGAAACACCACACAGCACACTTCCTAGTTTATCTAGGTTGTGGCTTACATCTTTTGCATCTCGGGAGCCCTTTCGCAGTTTATTTTATTAATAGAGAACTCTACTAGCTATAGATAAAAGATAACATGCAATTACGGTTCCCTTGACTGACTCGGTGGCTCAGTGGATGGTGCTCTTGATTACTGATCCGAGAGTTGTGGGTTCGATCCCCCACCCAGAGCAAACATTTGTGTCATGAGCAGATTTGTTTGCTCTGTGTCTGGGTGTTAAATATGTATTTAAGTATGTATTCAAACGAATATAAGTATGTATATCAGTCTCTGGTTCCCATAACACAGGGAATCCTACTTTGGGGCCAGATGACCATGTGTGATTTGTCCCAGAATATTTATTTATTTATTTTATTAAGTTTGTTGTTATTTTATTCTCTTCTATCTATCTAGTCAAAACTATATCATCATCATTATCATAGAAGCCGAAAGACGTCCACTGCTGGAAAAAGGCCTCCCCCAAAGATTTCCACGACGACCGGTCCTGCGCTGCCCGCATCTATCGGCTTCCCGCGATCTTCACTAAGTCGTCGGTCCACCGAGTGGGAGGCCTGCCTATGCTTCATCTTCAGGTGTGCGCTCGCCACTCGAGAATTTTACTGCCCCAACGGTCATCTGTTCTACGAGCTATGTGCCCCGCCCACTGCCATTTAAGTTTAGTGGTTCTGTGAGCTGTGTCGGTTAACTTGGTTTTGTACCTTGAGGTATGTGAACCCTTTATTTTTTAACTTTTTTGTTATTTTTAGTGAATCCCACATCATAACACGTAATTCTGCCTTAACGTGCGGCCTATTACAGTTGAAAAGGCCAGACCGACGAAGTGACGGACAGACCGACCGAGGTTTTAACCGCCTCCGTGGTGTATTAATTAAGTCCACTAGCCTCACATCAGGAGGTCGCGGGTTCGATTCCCAAGTAGTCTAACTTTTTATGACTCGGTTTGGTTGGTGGAAAGGCATTTTTTAAACCCGCCTGGTTAGATACCACCATCATAACTAAGTCTTGCCGCCAAGCATAAATGTTAACAGCATTGATGTGTTCCGACTTGAAGATAAGATAGCCAGTTTCTCATTGCGTTCGAGAATCTTGTTAAGCCCGCTTCCATCTTCGGCGTCATCGTCACTTACTGTCGGGTGAGATGATATTAAGGGCTTACCAATTGAGGATAAAAAAATCTACGTATCCCTTCATTTCTGATTCTATCGCCTAGGGCCTTACAAGAAGACTCAAGGTCACCCAATGGGTTACGGAGAGAGCTCAGCTCAGTTTTTCCCTAGGCGATAATCTACAGAGGTTCTGCTAAATACGGGAAAACAAGAAAAAAAAGAAGACTTCGTAGCATGTTTGTTAAGGAAAATTCTGATAAAATGAAAATACAACATACGAGTACCTATATACATATAACTCTATGTTATTCTCGAAGATCAATACTGATTCACCCAATGCCAATCAGTGTTTACGCAAAAATATGCGCCGTCCATTTTACTTGACCTGAAAATCATATTTCCATTCATAAGTCGATGAGAGTAACGTAACTCCAGCTATTCTCATTCAGGTTAAGCCACGGAAATAGTAAATATAATAAAAATATAAATAGTGGAAATTCAAACGACGTCGACAAAGACAAATTAGCTGGCAACGCACATGTATTGGCTGGTGGTATTGTGTAACAGACCTAATTTAAGGTGGCAGAGACTACTATACTAGGTAATTAGATGGCTTATTTAAGCTGTTCAATATGGCTCTAATCGGAAAGTTTTTTGTTAACAAACTGTTGTTATTTATACAGTTTTTTTATGTTATTATCTATACAGTTTTCTGATTATTGTGTCGTTTTAGCCACAGAGATCGGACTACCAAAAAGTTGCCAACAATATTCGACAATAACATAACCAATTTACTTAATACCGGCCAAGTGTGAGTTGAACTTAAAGCACTGAGAGTTCTGTACCAAAACATCTTTATAAATCAACTATGCCGAAGATACTACCAGATCCTATTAGATGTCGCTGGTTTTTTGGACGCATGTATACAGAAAAGACGTTTTCATTTTTTTTTGTTATAGCGGCAATATAAACACACACTTTGTACAAATTAAACCGTCTACCTATTTCGGTTTATGGAAATAAGCCCGCTGATAGAGAGACGGACACCCGAAGCTTAATAATAGGATCCCGTTGGTCACCCTTGGGGTGTAGGGAATCCCAAAAATGAAAAACCCGATTGCCTATAACCATAACCCCTCTTTATTGGACTGTCGAGTAAAAATGTATCCTATGTCACTCACGGGATCAAAACGAATCTAACGTCCACACCTCGCACTCCAAAATCCATCAAACTGTTTGAGCTATATGCTCAGACAAAGAAACAGACATACATACAAACCTACATCCAATACACACAATCAATGTGCTTAATTATACCACCTGTAACGTGCTTCCTTTTAACGATATCAGAGTTTGAAGTCTCGACATTTCACAACTGGAAAATATAATCCAAGAAAAATGTCGAATGTTGAAATGTGTCGGCCTTTCGTCGTCTTCCGCGTTTCCAGCAGCCAAGAAATGTCGGTGGGATCTCCTGAACTCCGAGCCCTTCAGAACTAGTGCATGAAAAGCAGAAAAATCCCTCCAAAAGTCGATAGTTGTAACAAAATTGTTGAGAACTCGTTAACTTGGGGTTCCACTCATTAAAGTGATTTTTTTTCCTAGGGAACCTATAAACAATTGTCAAAAATAAATAAGACTCCATTCAAAATTGGTCAATTTGTATGAAGAGTTATTTTTTTTGCGAATTTTAAGATTAATATGAAAACTTTAAATCACAAATTATTTAGTGACAACACATTATTTTTCAAAATGTAATCTATCCACATACTAGAATTTCGTGACATGCTTATATAAAAAAAAAACATTATTTTATTTAATAATCATGTATTTTAAAGAAGTAGTATTTAAAGTATGTATGAGAAACATTTTTTTTTGAATATCCTCTTAACGAGTTGGTTACACCATGTACTCAAACTACCCGTACTTTGAGTACATGGTGTAACGCGTAACCCCGTAAGTTACCCGTAACTGATTCATATAAAAGAAAAACAAACGTGTTTTTGCTTTGTCCAATATGCACTCAAGCGTAAGCAAGTAAAGCTAGTTCATGGAAAAGTCCAGATCAATACTACTCATTCTGTATGGAAAGAAATAAACAAATAGCAATTAAAAAGATATTTCACAAAGGAAAATTTTGCTACGAAGAAAAATTAGTGGGAAAATAATATGTACCTACCCACCAGGAGAAATCGGGTATTTTAAGCAGTACCAAGCTTTTAGACACTGAGATCGTAGCACAGCTCGAACAGATCGATGACTCGTAGAACAGATGGCCGTTGGGGCAGTAAAGTTCTCGAGTGGCGACCGCGCACCGGAAAATGTAGCGTAAGCAGGCCTTCCACTCGGTGGACTGATGACGTGGTAAAGGTAACGGGAAGCCGGTAGATTCGGGTAGCGCAGAACTGGTCGTCGTGAAAATCCTTGGGGGAGCAAATGTCCAGCAGTGCACGTCCTTTGGCTGATGTGATGAGACATTGAGGAGATTTTTTACAGGTAGATAAAATATATCCTAAAAATAAATAAAAATGAAAGGGATGAATGAAAACCTTGTAGGTACCTAGTATATAAAGTTAGTAGGTACATGAATTTTAATCTCTCTTTAGTCTAGACTTTCGGACAGTTCACTACTTGAATTTCATTGATTAACAATGCAAAAAACTTTAAAAATAACCGTAAAAATTGCTGCGTCAAACCGATGACTTGTTTTTCCAGTGATTGGTATACACTTAACAGTCCATATCTATCTTGAAAACTACTGAACCGATTTTTATAAGACTTGCAATGTTTCCTAAAATAAAAAAAATATTGAATCCAATAAAAAAATGTTATTGCAATTCGATTTGCAGTTTCTGATAAATACGCGGACAAATATACACACTCATATTATATCAAATTTGATATTCCTGTTAAAAGCCCACATAGACTAACATATGCATTTCAAACTATGTTACATACATACGAGTCGAATTAAATACTTCATTTTTTTCAAGTCAGTTATAAGAGTTGTCTCACTTTCAACTCCAGGTACCTATTTAAATCCGACATCACTTTCAAAAGATCGTAGCATCGACCGCTTTAAAAACTGCACACCACTACTGCTCCAGTTTTAAGCCATCAACAGACAGGCACGTTGCTAATAAAATATTCCGGACAGATGTAGGTCTATAATAACAAAATATGTGGAAGAAAACAAACGGTTCGTAAGATGCTGAACCTGGCTGAACACTCCATTCATAAAATCTTTCGGACCGCGGTTATGTAATCAAAGTCACGCGAATGAGGTTAAATTAGTAGATTAGTTAGTGCAGATGTTCAGACGAAATGGTTTTAAAACTAGATGAATTTCAGTTGGAAACACAGTTAACATCCACTATAGTGCGGCCATTTTGTGATGATCGCTATGGCTTTAAACTATTTCATATTTTGTTTTTTGGAGTTCAGTCCTTTAGTATATATATATATATATATATATATATATATATATATATATATATATATATATATATATATATATATATATATATATATATATATGTATATACCCCGCTAAGAAAAATATGGGGTGAAATCGAGTGGTGATCGCTAACGCGTTGTCACATCAGCTCATATACCTCCCCACCGAGGGGCTCGAGCCTACCCTGAATTAGGGCGATTAGGCCATAGTCGACCACGCGGGCCCAGTGCGGGTTGGTCGACTTCACACACAACCTTCGAGTTTCTTCGCAGGTGTGTGCAGGTTTCCTCACGATGTTTTCCTTCACCGTTAAAGCAATCGGTAAGTATATGTACGTAAGTTTTTGAAAAACTCATTGGTACATTGGCCGTCCAGATTTGAACCCGGTACATCTGGTTAGAAGGACCGAGTCGTTACCGCTTGAGCCACCGACGCTTTTACTTACTTACTTTTACTGGTAACGCCTTACCGTTACTTTTACCGTCATAATGCTTTTCAGTCACGAAAGCTAAGGCAACAAGGCCATGCTACTTAATGCGAGGTCGAAGGCCGAGCTCCGCGTAGAGCTAAGCCCGAGGTGGGCCTACGAGGCCGGAAGCCGAGCTCAGCGCAGGGCGAAATCCGGAACATTGTGAGGACGAAAGCCGAAGGTCGGAGGTCGGAGGCCAAAAAAAAACGTTTCATAAGTAAACTTTTGTTGCGCGTCGGTGCGACACGCACACTTTTTTTTTGTTAAACTATATTAATATTTCAAGAAAAAGGGTGCACATTTTATCTGTGACTCACAATTCAGACAGAAAAAAATAAATAAACTGAGTGTACTGAAATAGTGAAATTGTGTCATGGCTTAGCGGTCTTCATAGAAGGGCCCTAATATAGACATTCGTACATTGTATAATTTCAGTGAACCAGCGGTCCCACAGTTAAATGGAACAATAACGTAAGATTCCTATTAAGTTCTCTTCATGTATCTATATTCTATACCTAGTGAAATCTTCAAACAACATCTTACTGGAAATTAACACAGATAAGTTTTGCATAAATAGGTACATAGTTATAGTTTCTCCAAAATTAATTTATTTACTAACAAACTCTCCAGAAATGCAGGCAGAGAATTGAATTAAAATCGACACTATTCTGGAAAATAGCATAACAATCCCCATCGAAAAATTTGTTTACCTTCCCATTTAAGTAAAAACTGACTGAGTAATTTGTGGTAATAGTTTTTAGATGAACCTGTATAATCGACAGCTGCGTTGTTCATCGCTCGCTTGAAATGAAATAAGCTGAAACACACAATGTACTGAGCAAATGAAACATCGAAATATATTTCAGCAAAAGATTTCCTGAGACACGTTTTTCGATTAGTTTCAGTTACCTACTTGAGGACAATGGTAGGTAATCTTTATTAATTACGCAAGAAGAAACGCCATACTAACTCGCACCTGGAAATTGATTTAAATTATTTTTAAATTTAGGGTTCCCGTCTAGTTCCGTTCCAAACAAACGCGTAAAATAGCGCCAATAATCTTTATTAATTTATGGAGCGAGCTGTGCTCGAAGTTTCTCTATGCGATCGAATCAGAAATGAGGAGATCCGTAGGAGAATCAAGGTAACCGACTTAGCTCACAGAATCTGTTAAGTTAAGTGGCAAATGGTCGGTGGGGTAGTAAAGTGCTCGAGTGGCAAGCGCGCACCGGAAGACAGCGTAGCCCTCTCACTCGGTGGAACGACGATCTAGTGAAGGTCGCGGGAAGCCGCTGAATGCGGGCAGCGCCGGACAGGTCGTTGTGGAAATCCTTTGGCCAACAGTGGATGTTGCGTGTAAATACTATTTTCTGGTTAATAATTTTGTTCTCATTAATTCTCAACTTTCAAGTGATGTTCTCAAATTTACATATTTTGAAGCTATTCCAAATATATTATACTCAAAATTATAATAACTAGGTAACTACCTAATTTGGAAATTTAATCTATACTCATTACAAGCTAACCCAATTTCACAGACATAATACTATAATTTAATTACTAATTTGACATGTATAATATTTTATCAATTTGCGACGTGTGATAAATAAATTATATAATATAAGCGTCGGTGGCTCAACCGGTAACGACTCGGTCCTCCTAACCAGAGGTGCCGGGTTCAAATCCGGACGGCCAATGTACCAATGAGTTTTTCGAAACTGACGTACATAATACTCACCGATTGCTTTAACGATGAAGGAAAACATCGTGAGAAACCTGCACACACTTGCGAAGAAACTCGAAGGTTGTGTGTGAAGCCGACCAACCCGCACTTGGCCCGCGCGCGTGGTCGACTAAGGCCCGATTACCCTAATTCAGGGTACGATCGAGCCCCTCGGTGGGGACGTATATGAGCTGATATGATGATGATAAACTAGAGGACTTTGACTTTGATTCAGGGATTACTATAAACTTTCATTTACACTTAATATCAAACAAGTAGACGCTCTTCTCAACTTGCGCTTGGCGTCCTTAAATTCTCGATATTCGTACTACGCACGAGTGTGCTATCTTTTGATACCAGATTAGAACGATAATCGAATCAAGGAGTTGTTTATGCTTCATGCGTAACTTCAGCTACAAGGGATACCGCAGAAGAAAACACAATCCCAACAAGTTATATTAAAATTAAATTTAATTAACATGGAACCACTGTTTTTGAGGAAAATTTACACTTGTCGACTATTCCTACATTGTGTTATGATTTGTGCTGTGTTTTCAACTGTGAAGTACTTAGGTACCTGCTTGTTTCTTGTTTGTTTTCTTAGTTTCTACGATTTACTTGATCAGTACTTCGCTGAGCTTCTGCGTATTTACAATAAAAAGTACAAAGTACAATTGCAAACGTGTTATTGTTACCGGTTTGTAAGAAAATGTTTTACGTTTTTTTGGTTCCGTAGTCAAAGGGCAAAAACGGAACCCTTGTGGATTCGTCATTTCTATCTGTCTGTCCATCCGTATGTCACAGTCACTCTTTTCCGAAACTATAAGAACTGTACTGTTGAAACTTGGTAAGTAGATGTATTCTGTGAACCGCATTAAGATTTTCATACAAAAAAAGAAAAAAAAACAATAAATTTTGGGGTTCCCCATACTTAGAACTGAAACTCAAAAATTGATTTTCATCTAACCCATACGTTTGAGGTATCTATGGATAGGTCGTCAAAAAATTATATTGAGGTTTCTAATATCATTTATTTCTCAACTGAATAGTTTGCGCGAGAGACACTTCCAAAGTAGTAAAATGTGTGTCCCCCCCCCCCCCCCTGTAACTTCTAAAATAAGAGAATTATAAAACTAAAAAAATATATAAAGTACATTACTATGCAAACTTCCACCGAAAATTGGTTTGAACGAGATCTAGTAAGTAGTTTTTTTAATACGTCATTTATTATAGATAATGGTGCGGAACCCTTCGTGCGCGAGTCCAACTCGCACTTGGCCGGTTTTTTTTATGTAAGTATATTAGGTTATAAAGTTTTGTGATTATGAATAACAATATTTTTTTATTGATACTTGCAGTTTAGTTCTATCTTCTCATCTCTTCTTTCCAAGCTGTAGTTTGCTGTTCTTTGACTCAGCTTTCATCGGATCCATTCATTCGGGAGCTCGGACGTCGTTATTCTATGGTTATGGGACAACCACAGCAGTTAATATACGAAGTGGGCGCTGCTATGATGCAATAATAAATATACCTACGGTAGGTACTCAGTTGCCAAAACGAACACGATTGCTTTGGGCTGGAAAATGTGATAAAAACTTCTATAATATTTTTTTATATTTTTACAATAACTTTTCGTGTCATATTGTTTTCATGTTCTAATGACATAATCTATCTACATGTAATGAAGGATTTAATTTTGACGTTATTAACTAATTATAATTATTGTTTATTTCTTGATTCTTCACAAATGACATTGTTATTATTATTTTATGACTATCGGAAAGAGTGTTATTTGCACCTATTTTGAATAAATATATTGAACTGATTAATTATTTTTTTTCATTTAAAATTTTGATTTTTTTTAAGCCGTTGATGTAACACACAAGCCAAATAATTCCTATTCACTCTCACCTTGATGATTTCATGAACCCCGCCCACTGCCACTTGAGTTTAGCAATTCTGCAGTGAGCTATGTAAGTTACTTTAGTTATCTACGGATCTACTCATGTATGATTCATGTTGGGTTGTCTGGTAGAAATCGCTCTCAGCGATAAGACCGCCTAAATTGTACGTATCTTAGTTTTTAATTTAAATTTTACATATGTATTTATTTTGATGTACAATGAAGAGTTATTTGAATTTGAATTTGATTCGTTCACGTAGGGAAACTCACTAAATCGCCCTTTGAGTGACTTTGAGCCTCCTTATGAGGCCTATATTAAGCGACTATTTCTCGTTCCCTGTATCATCACTGGCAACACATACTGGTTAGTCTTGAGATTTAAACGTATCTGTTTATTCTATTTTATGCTGCTGATAATAAGGAAAGGCTGAAAAAAGATACAACCTGGTACCAATATTTTTATCAGAGTCGATAAGGTGTGCAAAATTTGAGCCCATTCATAGCCACCATTCTTATATCGATATAGCCATCCTTTTGGAGCTTCCTAGTTACCTTTTCTACCTATACAGGATGTAAAAAAATTGGTGTAGGACCCGTTAAATGTATAGGTTCTACTCATCATACTGAACAACTTTCCCCAAGGAACCCATAGTCAGTTCTCAAAACAAAAAATAGAGCCTCCATACCAAAAATGCACAAAATTGGTCTATCAGCTGATCGATTTGTATGGGGAGTAAAAAAACTTTTGCGATTTCAGCAAAGATGTAGAGCAAAAGTTCTTCAGTATGATAAGTAGAAGCTCCGTTAACGGGATCTACATCAATTTTATTACACCTGTAGAAGTTTATACAGGGTGTAAAAGAAATAGGTGTAGACCACGTGAACTGGAGCTTGTACCATCACACATTTACTTCTACTATGATAATACTGAACATCTTTCCCGAGGAAGCCATGGTCAATTCCCAAAAAAAATTGACGCTTCTTACAAATGTGCACAAAGGTAAATCAGCTGATCGATTTGTATAAAGAGCTCCCATTTTTTTTTCAAATTGATTGTAGCTCTCTTAGGATAATTGAAAACGCTAAACACGTTAAAAAACCGACTTCCATCGCAACAAATTAGTACATTTTTGCATTATTATTTTTGGTTTTTGTTAATTTTCTACTAAAGTACTACACCGATTTTGATAAAATTTATATGGAACCACACGGGAAGCACTAGCTTTCAAATAAAAAAAGAATCATAAAAATCGGTTCACCCAGTCAAAAGTTCTGAGGTAACAAACATAAAAAAAAAAACATACAGACGAATTGAGAACCTCCTCCTTTTTGGAAGTCGCTTGAAAATATGTTTAGTATGATAAGCAGAAGCCCCGCTTACGGCTCTTATACCAATTTGTTTACATCCTGTACAGTTTTGTTCTTTATTTTAACCCAGTCACTGATAACCATTTCTTACACGCCCGAGATCGTGAATGAGTAACGTAACCCAATAAATAATTACGTAAAGAAAATAAATATTGAACAATTCGAAAATCGTGGTTTTCTGTAACCTCATTCATTCAGCCAGCTCCAGGCCTTGGCCCCGACGACAGATCCATTCGTACGCGTCGTGGAGTCTGCTAGAAAACTAGTGGTTCTATAAACCCAAGCAGCCAAGACTATCCCATTCATTCTTATGTATACACAATAGAGTTGAATATTTATATGCCGAGCTTTGAAAGTAAAGTTGTATGGCCAGTGTGTTTGTTCTCGTGTCTAATTACCGGCCTCGGTCGCGTGATTCATTCTCGTTTTGCACTTTTCGCTGGCTTTCAGTCGCTGATATATTTAATTAGCTTTCGCGGAAGCTCTGTCAGGAATTTTTATCAACTCTCAAGGTTTACTAACAACTGTGTTATCTTAACATTGGATGATTCAGGAACACTAATAAGTAATGGAAAAATAGCTATCGAAAATATGAAATGACGAATGACTTAAATATTTTTTAATCAAATACGGCCATCTAGTCCCAAACTGTGATACCCTGTATACTATGGGAACAAAAGAGTGATATACATACTTCAATGCTTTTAAGACAGTGCCGACCATCTACCAGTTCTGCCATCACACTTTAAATTATTTCTGTAAGTAGCTGTTTCCCGTGGCTTCACCCGCGTGGACAACGTTTCTATGACTTTTCGAAGGTGCTCAGTGCGTGAGCCGCAAGCGGCTTACGAGCGTGTAAAAAGTAGCCTATGTGTTAATCCCGGTCCTAATCTGTCTACCTACCAAATTTCAGCCAGATCCGTTCAGTAGTATTTGCGTGAAAGAGTAACAAACATACATTCTCACAAACTTTCGCGTTTATTATATTAGAAGGATAGGATAGGTAAGACTCAGGCACAGAGCAAATAAACATGTTCATCACACGAATGTTGTCCTGCGCAGGATTTGACATTACGACCCTCGTCCTAGCAGGCAGCAGCGTTAACCACTAGATCACCGGGTCAGGAGAGTCCCTATCAAATTATAGATTTGTAAACTAAATACCAAATCTATACTAATCTAGGAGGAACTTTTGAGTCGAATTGATATAAAATACTAATAAAAACTAGTTGCTACACTATCCCTGATAACATATGCTAATAAAACATGATTGCTAGACGCTTTCGGCTCGCGCACCGCTCACCCTCGAATACAGTCATAAAAACTGTATTCATGCCGGCGAAGCTGTGAGCAAAATCTAGTAATTAATATCGAAGTATAATTATGTAGTATAGGTACACATAGGACATAAAGTATATTTCATTAGAATTTTCTAATATTGTAAACACACACTTTTGAAGTGTCTCTCGCGCAAACTATTCAGTTTAGAAAAAAATGATATTAGAAACCTCAACATAATTTATAAAGGCCTATCCATAGATACCCCAAACGTATGGGTTTGATGAAAAAAAAATTGAGTTTCAGTTCTAAGTATGGGGAACCCCCAAAATTTATTGTTTTTTTTCTATTTTTGTGCGAAAATCTCAATGCGGTTCACAGAATACATCCACTTACCAAGTTTCAACAGTATAGTTCTTATAGTTTCGGAAAAAAATGGCTGTGACATATGGACGGACAGACAGACCGACATGACGAATCCATAAGGGTTCCGTTTTTTGCTATTTGGCTACGGAACCCTAAAAACACACTCACTGTCTATGATTGTTCTACGATCATTTACAAATGAAGGTTTTGATATTTATTTATTTACATTTTTGGAAAATTCAAATGAAAGATATTTTAGATAAATTTATTTCGCAAGCATTTACAATACATAGTGTGCTATTTAAATCCTTTTGTTTACACTTTCAATCACCTACCGGTAACAAACAGACAGAAACAGTAAAGTGAACATGTGGATGGATAGTTGCGGAAATGCGCTAGCGCATAACTCAAGCCCACGTATTGGATGCAAGTACCTATCTCATCTCCAAAACGGATTCCCGCACGTGATCTACAAAATTTATATTTTACTACAACAGAGTAGTAGTTTATGAAACTGTTTCTTATTGAGGGGTATTAAAACACGAGTTTGAGTTTAATAACCGGGCCTTGGCGAGGTTTTTGATAATGTAATATCATACGAGTGTTTAATACCTAGGTATGTGCATTTTCATACACTACTAGTAGGTACATTTAATCTCATACATTGAGATTGAACCTACTAAAAGATCGAAGTTAAAAAAATAAAATAAAAAAATTCGAGCGAGACCTACAGTACTCGCATATGATGTGTAACATGTGACAAAATACTTTAGGTTAGTTAGATTTGATGACGATATTGTACCTGGGTGGCGGATCTGACAGTAACGAAAAAAACCGACCAAGTGCGAGTCGGACTCTCGTAAAGTAGAATTCCGCGCTTTCGCGACTTCCTGTTACACATTTCCGTCCCATGTTACACATTTCCGTCCCATTTCACGAAATCACCCACAAATTGCAGGAAAGCGAGAGCAAAGATGTTACACATCAAAAATTCGAGCGAGACCTACAGTACTCGCATATGATGTGTAACATGTGACAAAATACTTTAGGTTAGTTAGATTTGATGACGATATTGTACCTGGGTGGCGGATCTGACAGTAACGAAAAAAACCGACCAAGTGCGAGTCGGACTCTCGTAAAGTAGAATTCCGCGCTTTCGCGACTTCCTGTTACACATTTCCGTCCCATGTTACACATTTCCGTCCCATTTCACGAAATCACTCCCACAAATTGCAGGAAAGCGAGAGCAAAGATGTTCACATCAAAAAATATTCGCACGAAGTTTAGTATACAACAAAGCTAAAGCGGGCGCTGTAACAGACAGTTAAAAATTTAAATATTTTTTTGTAATGCCATAATAATGGCGCGCCCCGCTTATGCGTTCCATTAAAAGAAAAATAATTAATGGTATCTCCTTGGTGATATTAACTTCTTGGATTAGTTCTGTATAAGTCGCCCTCCATATCAGCTCATATACGTCCCCACCGAGGGGCTCGAACCTACCCTGAATTAAGACGATCGGGCCTTAGTCGACCACGCGGGCCCAGTGCGGGTTGGTCGACTTCACACACAACCTTCGAGTTTCTTCGCAGGCGTGTGCAGGTTTCCTCACGATGTTTTCCTTCACCGTTAAAGCAATCGGTAAGTATGTACGTAAGTTTTTGAAAAACTCATTGGTACATTGGCCGTCCAGATTTGAACCCGGTACCTCTGGTTAGATGGACCGAGTCGTACATATGAAATTGAAATTCGAAAACACATTGGTACATGGCAGGATTCGAGCCACAACCTCCCGGACAGAAGCTAGTGGCCCTAGCCACAGATTACTAATAGTTACTTCGTCCGTTGCGCCACCGACGCGACGCTTTTTAATTAATTTTTACTATATAATTTATCATGAAGAAGAAAAGACTTGGGCTTACCAATTGTGAATAAAAAAAAATGGAATACACAATGAAAAAGTATAACATACTTACCTACTATATTGTTTTTTATTTCTATTCAAATGACATTATAGTAGTTCTATGATTCTAAACGTCGCGTCGTTGACGTAACAAAAGCGTGGGTGGCGTAACGACGAGGGCCGCCGCCTCCTGTCCGGGAGGTCGTAGTTCGAATTCTGCTACGTACCAATGTGATTTCAAATTTAGATTTCATATATACGGTTATCCGACGCTCTGTCGGTGAAGGAAAACATCGTGAGGCACACGCCTGCGAAGAAAGTCGAAGGTTGTAGGTGAAGTCGACCAACCCGCACTGCGTTCGCGTGTTCGACTAAGGGCCGATCGCCCTAATTTAGGGTAGGCTTGAGCCCCTCGGTGGGGATGTATATGACCTGATATGATGATGATGATGATGATTCTAAACAATTTTTAGTAGTGACAAAGTATACAGGGTGTAACATTGGCGTAGGACCCGTTAACTGAGGGTTCGACTTATCGAACTCAACAACTTTCCCTAAGTAACCCATAGTCAATTCTTAAAAATAATTGGACCTTCCATACAAAAATTCTCAAAATTTGTCGATCAGCTGATCGATTTGTATGAGGAGATGAAAATTGTTTTTGCGATTGCAGCAAAGTCGTAGAACAAAAGTTGTTCAGTATGATGAGAAGAAGCCCCAGTTAACGGGACTTACACTAATTTTGTTACACCCTGTATACATTAGTAAGTACTGTGAAGCCTCTGGGGGGTAATCTCAAATGGGAGGTACAAATGAGTCATCATCATCATCATCATATCAGCCGAAGGACGTCCACTGCTGGACATAGGCCTCCCCCAAGGATCTCCACGACGACCGGTTCTGCGCTGCCCGCATCCAGCGGCTTCCTACATCCTTCACCATATCATCGGTCCATGTTTCAATCATCATTACAGCTCATATACGTCCCCACCGAGGGGCTCGAGCCTACCCTGAATCAGGGCGATTAGGCCTTAGTCGACCACGCGGGCCCAGTGCGGGCTGGTCGACTTCACACACAACCTTCGAGTTTCTTCGCAGGCGTGTGCAGGTTTCCTCACGACGTTTCACCGGGTTCAAATCTGGATGGCCAATGTACCAATGAGTTTTTCAAAAAACTTACGTACATACTTACCGATTGCTTTAACGGTGAAGGAAAACATAACACAAAACTAGGAAAGAATTTACATTTCGTGATTTCCAAGTCGAAAAAATATATAAATAAGTTAAATAAAAGCTAGACAACAAAGATGCATAAAATATATAGATTATAAGTTCAAGTATTATTATTTACTCAGTGTATTTAAAGGAGAACTACGGTGCAATTTGTTGAATATTGATTTTTAAATGTACTGCCAGACTTGGCTTCACCTTAGATCTCTATTTATAGGAGAGACTCGTGAGACTTGGCGAATCCTTACTTAATAATAGAAATGTGAAAATGTGTTTGTTTGTTTGTTACCATTTCACGCTTCAACACGTAGCATGCATGTAGCCTGTGTCACGGGGAAGGACATAGGCTACTTTATATCCCGTGAAAAGAGCATAAACCGATGCAACTCCTGAGGGAACTGAAAAAAATAGTCTTTTTTTGGTTTATTTCTTCAAAATCGCAGCGAACGATGGATTTTTGTGATATTTTGCACAGAGATGGTTGAATGAGTGGTAAATGACAGAGACTGCTAATCAGAATAGCCCGATCTGAGATAGGGATCTGGAGAAAACTAATGTCCACGCTAGCGAGCCGAGCACCACTCACCCTCAAGGACAGTCATAAAAACGATGTCCACGCGGGCGAAGCCGCCGGCAAAAGCTAACTTTTACATAAAAATGGTTTCGATGAGATACTAGTATTACGTCTCCTTGTACTGTGATTAGAGCATGATAGCAGGTAGGTACGGGAGTACGCTCATGTAACTAAATTTAATTTACTTGTATGGTTAACTTTATATAAAGAATAAATGGACACTTCACGAAAAAACACACTGTTCGATTACCTATTAGCCATTTGTTTATGGGCAAAAGCGCAAACAGCAAACGCCCGAAAGAGAATATAATCGTAGAGGTACACTGTGCAGTGTGCAGTTTTTCTCGAAAGTCGAGCTTTCAACAATAAAGATTACTCTTACTGACTTGATGATATATTTGTAAATTGTTTAGATTTGTATTGGAGGTACTCAGATTACTGGAAATAATTAACTACCTAGTGCAGTAGGTCTTATAAAGTCGTAGTTATTCACAAGTTCTCATTGAAATCGTTGTGAAAAAGTACAATCTATCTGGGTTTGTATGAGAGGTACCTTTCCGATTTTCCTAGAATAACGAACTACGGCGTAAAGTAGATTCATAATCGCTCGCTAACGCTCGCTCGTCAATTGTTTGAAAATAAACAAATTGTTTAGTGTCACGAGTGTGATGTGAGCAATGAAAAGACGATGTAACGTGCATTGAACTGTCGTGTCCTGTAATACTAACCTTACAGTCTATCAGTATTTATAATACGTATACAGAGTCTATAGGTACTATAAATCTCTATACTATAAACTATAAAATTGAAACTCCTTTCATTGAGACGATTCCAATGAACCCAAACACGATACCTCTGATGAAAGTTGGTGAGGAGTTGGGTATCTTGCAGATTCCAGGATATACTGCAGCATCATGTCAAGGTTACCATGTTCTATTTAACACCTCTTCAGACTTTTCTAATGAGTGCAAAAACTATACCTCTGCTGCAAGTTAGTGAGGAGTTGGGTATCCTGCAGATTCCAAAAAATTCTGCAGCATCAGGTCAAGGTTACAATGTTTTATCAAACACTTATTCATTGAGACTATTCCAATGAGCCCAAACACAATACTTCTGCTGTAAGTTGGTGAGGAGTTGGGTATACTTCAGATTCCAGAACACGCTGCAGCATTAGGTTAAGGTTACCATGTTCTATTTTACACCTATTCATTGGGATTATTAGAATGAGCCCAAACACAATACCTCTGCTGCAAGTTTGTAAAGAGTTGGGTATCCTGCAGATTCCAAGATATACTGCAGCATCAGATTAAGGCTACCTTACGCTTGTTATACCATCAAAATAATAGAACACCAAATTTAGAATCGATTAGACCGGTGGAAGTTACCCACATTTCTTTATCACCTAGAAAAGAGATCTTTTTTTAGTATAGCTAAAGACCACCTCCATCACGTCGATTTTAAAACAAAAAAAAACGCATTAAAATCAGTCCATTCGTTTAGGAACTACGATGGTCCAGACAGACACACAGATACACAAACACCCCTCTTTTTGCGTCGAGGGTCAAAAAATATTGCAGAACAATTTTCCTCAAGAAGCCCATAGTCAATTCAAAAAAATATTTAAACTCTTATAAAAATTGATCAGCTGACTGACGAATTTTGTATAAGAGTGATTAGAGTAAATTTTTTTATAATTGTCTACGGGTTCCCTCGGAAAAGTTGCTAATTGTAATAAACAGAAGCTCCTGTTATAATTGGCTTCTACACCAATTTCAAAGTATTTGCAAAAAGTCATTTCTTGAAGTTAGAAGGCTCATTCATTTCAAGTAATTTTTAACCTACAATTGGAAATATCAATTATACAACCTTGAAGTATTTTTATTTTTCTATTTATTTGAATAAAATAACCTTCATCGTTTTTATAGTTTTGGCTCTCCACTTAATGGTCCATCTTCAATTCTACAGTGATTCTCGCCACGCACAATTTTAAAGAAGCCTTTATCTCCGAAATCAGTGTTCCAAGAATTTGCAAGTAACCAATATTTGACGCCATTTTCGACTCCCCATCCCATCAACTTGACAGCATGCCCACCAAGAAGGGAACCCTTGTGGTACCTGTAAACACCACCTTTGTATGTAAGAAAATCTGCGAATACTTCAAAAGCGACACCAAGCGGTCCATTTTTGTACAATTCAGCTTTCATGTTGTCTTCTCCGATGAATGTATTAATAGAGAGACCATATCGTTTATCTTTTTCATAGGAGACTTCGTAACCCTTTCTGCACTTTCTTATACATTCTGGAGTTGTGCTATTAAAAACGCATTGTTTTCTCTTGCCATGTATGTGATGCTCGCATGGCTCTCTTTGATATGGCATGCAACCTTCGTTGGAATTATATGCTCCACCTGATACAATACCATTGCTCGTCCAAGATGACCATGCAATATATGGATTTCCACCATTACAACCGCCAGCATTATTGCAAGCTAGCATATCTTCTGCAGATGCGTGAAAATGTATAGTCCCATTAGAATGTATGCAGTATCGATCTGTTATAGCTTCAACGGTGGCGAACGCCCAGCAACTTCCACAGTTTCCTTGGTCCCTTATCTCGTTTAAACTTGGACAATTGGGCCACTTGTCTCTGGCATCAAAGTGCTCTGGCAGTTGCTTTATTAGTCCAGTATCATGCGTTTTTTTAACCGCTGTGAATACATTATTGTACGATCTTCCAACTTTGATTACTCCCATGAGACCCTTTATATAATCTAAAGGTGTGTCTTCTGCAAAGTTCCTTCCTGCCTTCCATGATGACTGTTCTCGATTGATCAAATTTATAAAATCATCTGATAACGGATGAGGAAGATCCTCTGCGTGGATACACGCAAGAGCAACCATGAAGAGTAACGTTAAACTTACAGTGAGGACAGACATATTGACTGTATTTAAGATTGCCAGCGATTGTCGTTATAGTTAACTGTAGCTGCTTATATTGGTATTGAAAAGTCGATAGTGGTACATACGTGCCATTCCGAAGAAGAATATTTGTCCTTATCATTTATGTATTTACATACAACCAAAACCTCTGTCTAAGCGGCGATTAGCAATTACACAACTTTATTAAATAAAGTTCCAACATAAGTTTCTAAAATACCATAACTTGATCTCATTTGTATTTAATAACAATTTTAACGATGCCGCTTCTTATCATAAACTAATCTTACTATCCTCCAGAAGAGAAATCGCTAATCATACACTTCTCTGTAAGTTAATTGAAAGTTTATTAGATTTTCCTGAATTACTTAACTGTATATCTTTCCTTTTTTGTAAACGATCGGTTTTACAATTTATCGTACACAGTAATAGGGACAAACAAACATTAAACTACATAAGAACATACAAAAGGTACAGGTTATTTTTATGAGACATTTCTTTAGCAGACCTTGGAGAGAAAATTACAAATGAATGGCGAAGACGTGTAACATAACAAAGACGACATTTTCAAATAAAATATTTTTTTATAATACTAAATAACTAAATACCTAGCAAAAAAAAATACTACTTATAAAATAATACATAATATACTACATAATGTAGGGTAATGTAGGGTAGGGTAGGGTAGTGTAGGGTAGGGTAGGTTAGTGTAGTGTAGGGTAGGGTAGGGTAGGATAGGGTAGGGTAGTGTAGTGTAAGGTGGAACGAAGTTCGCCGGGACAGCTAGTAATAAATAAATTTGGCTAACTTTAAGAAGGAAAAGACAAGAAGTGTTCTTTTAATTTAGATTTAAAAGAATACAGACTATGACTGGCCACACTGAAGTGGAAGTGGGCAGGGCACATAGCTCGTAGAACAGAGGCCCGTTGGGGCAGTAAAGTTCTCGAGTGGCGACCGTGGGAAAACTTCGCGTAGGCAGGCCTCCCAAGCGGTGGACCGACGAAGACCATGGATGCGGGCAGCGCGGGACCCGTCGTCGTGGAAATCCTTGGGGGAGGGGACCACTTGCTACTAAAGGTGGCGAGATTTTGTGTAGCACCCGAAACAAAACAATATAATATGCCGTCTGCCGAGCCCTGACCAATTTCACTAGCCTGGGTTTTTATCAATTATGTAGGCTATTTACCCGATTACCCAAAAAGGAGGGTCATATTTTTCGGGTGTATTATGTAATGTATGTATGTGTGTACGTATATATGTATGTATGCATGCATGCATGTATGAATGTATGTATGTTGTATGTTTCTTTGGCTAAGCCTGTAGACTAAACGGCTTGATGGATTTTGACGTTAGATTTGTCTTGATCCCGTGAGTAAAATTGGTTAGGTTAACTTATTTAGTTTTTGCCACTTACCGTACCATTTTTAACCCCCGATAAGTTTCACGTGTGTATCTGTGTATCTGTCTGTCTCTCTGTGGCGTAGTAGTTCCTAAACGAATGGACCAATTTTTATGGTTTTTTTTTAAAGCTGACGTGATGGAGGTGGTTCTTAGCTATAATTTATGAAGATCTGTTCAGCCGTTTGAAGATCATCAGCTCTTTTCTAGGTGATGAAAGGATATGCAACTTCTTCCGGTCTGATCAATTCTATATTTGGTGTCCTGTTAGTGTAACAATATTGCAAAACCATGGTAATCTTAACCTGATGCTGCAGCATCTCCTGGTATCTGCAGGATACCCAACTCCTCACCAAGTTACAGTAGAAGCACCGTGCTTGGGCTCCTTGGAATAGTCTCAATTAACAGGTGTTACTCATTGATACTATTCCAAAGAGCCCAAACACGATTCATCTGCTGTAAGTTGTTGAGGAATTGGGTATCCTGCAAAATCTAGAAGATGCTGCAGCATTAGGTCTAAGTTTCTATGTTCTATCTCAAACCTATTTATTGAGACTATTCCCATGAGAAACATTTCGAGACTTCCTCGGATCGTGTATGGGGCAAAGGAGTACGATCCTTAGTCTCCATGGCAGCGGTTGTCGAATGCGGAGGACCGGATTTGGATTAAGAGGGGAATATTCCAGGATGACTGTCTGAGTCCACTTTGGTTTTGCCTGTCCCTGAATCCACTCAGCTTTCTGCTCGAGAAATCAGGGACGGGATTTCAGTTTTGGAGAGGTGATTCACGCATGATCCACCTTTTCTACATGAACGATCTAAAACATTTCGCTTCAAATGCAACACGACTGGAGGAACTGTTGAAAATCACTTCAGCATTTCAGCAGTTCCATCAACATGGAGCTAGGAGTGGATAAGTGCGCGATCCTTCATGTAGACAGGGGTAGGGTGGTACACTCAGATGGAGTCGAAATCGATTCCATGAACATCCGAACCCTCTCTGAAACTGATACATACCGGTATCTGGGTATGTCGCAGAGTATTGGTGTTCAGGAGGCGGGGGTGAAACAGGCGGTTTATGACGTGAACTCCAGCCGACTGTGCTTCCGCTGGAGGTGCTCCTGCCACTTTGCCTCGTGCCAAGTGAGCAGAGTAGCTTAGGTTTATATATTAAAATAATAATTATACCAGTATATAGATATATATAAGATTGATCAAGTCTTGATCAAGATCCTTTTGTTTAAAGCCGTACTTTTCCTTCGGAATATCTTGAATTAGAGACATGTCATTTGAGCACCACTTGTGTGGTTTAAAACTAGCTAATTATAATAGCTCCAATTTATTCCACAAATAACATCGTTTAATTTCATCTTGCAAATAAATATTACAAAGCCTAGTAGTAATCACAGGCTGTTACATATTTTTTACCAGTATACCGGCAGTTCACGGTAATAATGAATTGTGGAAGTGTGGTAGGTGCCAAGGGTCCCCAGAAGCTAGAGTAAATAAAACTACATGTCGGATTGAATCCAAACTTAGCGAATATATTAAGTAGATACATATCGATGTTTGTAATTAGTTTTTGATGTACTAATATAATTAATTTAAACTAATAATTTAAACCTTCGTTTAGTTATATTTAAATTTACTACGAAAAAAACTAATTACTAACATCGATATGTATCTACTCAATATATTTGCAAAGTTTGGGTTCAATCTGGCATTTAGTTTTTGTATTAAAGCGGAACTACATTTGTATGGAAAATCAAGCCTTCCTTGGACTCTTAGTGAAAATAAACTTCGTATCGTAGTTATCCACTTTATTCGTAGTCAGTTTTTCTCTTTATTTTAAATTCAATGGTGTTCGGAGCCCTCGCATTCATACCAGTGTTAATTATTGCCGACACATAAAATCTACATTTTCTACTTTTTGAATAAATTATTCATATTATTATGTATAGGAATGCGTTGAATTTTATGCATATTTCATTTAATTACTAATTCCATACTAAAAATCTACAGATAATGAAATACACATAGCATTATTACATACATGCTACAAAATTATGACTTGAAATGGAAAATGAAGTTAATAATATGTCAAAAAGTTTTTTTGGATACACTTACATTTATCTTACGAGGGGAACACAGCGTATACCTATACATATTTAGTGTAGGTATACTCTCGATTGGGGTATCGTTGAATAGGTCTCATAAAATGAATTAAAGGTTAAGAGATAGCCCTCGCTAGGTATGCCTTACTTTCATTATAATATGTACATGGTACAAAGTGTAGTCCTAGTACTTTTCCTACTTTTGTTGAGTAGTTTTGACACAACTGAAGAAGAGGTTACGTGGTTTTGGTCAAAAGTTCTTGCCGAGTTAGTTCATCATATCAGCCGAAGGACGTCCACTGCTGGACATAGGCCTCCCCCAAGGATTTCCAAGACGACCGGTTCTACGCTGCCCGCATCCAGCGGCTTCCCGAAACCTTCACCAGGTCATCGGTCCACCGAGTGTTTTCGAATACCGGTACGATAATTCACTTGCACTCGTCTGGCAACCCTGGTCACAACTCGCAACACAGTAATCTGATCTGTCATTGTTGCAGTCTTACGACTATTGATCTGAGATTTTAAAATATTATCGTGATATTTTACAAAATCCATCATATAATCTGGGTTTCCACTCCATCATGAATGTCAATTTTGTGAAAGCAGATAGCAAAAACTTGCCCAAACTGGATGCAATCATGGTTAAAATGTTCTTAAAAAATAACCCCGATTTTTATTCTGCAGAGCTGAGATGTAAAAACAGCAATGTAAGTACTATAAAATAGTATAACACTACCTACGTAAGTAACCTTAATCCTGCGAAGGTGAAATAATAGTCTTTCTTTCAGTAGAATTTTTCAATACCAATTGTCTGTTACCCGGACTGCATTGTCTGTTTCATTGTAAAGGTGCTAAGACACGCAGGGCAGGACAAAAAGGTGTGCCATGGCAAAGTATATATATTAGTACTAACATACAGTATGGACACTCCCTGCCGCTCTCCAGATTGCAACCGCACCCTCTCGTCATGGTTACAGTTTGGTTGTCGAACGTATAGAATTTCGCCACCATTTTGTTTGTTCCGTCATTCCTTTTTTGAAATGTCATTTTTGGCCCGTGTAGGAAGTGTCCAGGGTGTGGCCATGGTATAGGGAGAGGCACTGCACTCGCATGCGCTATCACAGCTGTAACCCCAGCTGCACGTTTTCCTTGCTTCAGCTAACTTGAGTCTATCGGCCAGAGAAGGTTGTGTCCAGGACCCTCTTTACTGAATTGAATGGGGAGTTTTTTTGGACAGTGGTATATGTGTTACCGCTCAATACCTTTTCTGTATACTTAGACGTATTTTAAAGGCAACACCATCCATAGACAGCACCTCTTTAATAAATCTGCGGTGGCTTTAGGCCTTCGAGGTACAAGGACGTGATGGTTTATTGGTTGTTGTGAGTCTACTTCCTGTTTGGCACTTTCTATTGAGCTCCACCTATCTACGGACGTCTAGAGGTGCAACACTGGCCAACGGATACAGTGCTCCGATGGGAGTCGGTTTCGGACAACCAGTGACAATCGGCATGTGTCGTTTAAGGCTGTATCACTAAGCCGAATATGCGCAAAACGGCTCAAAACCGAGCTGGTGTGTTCACCAGCCGAGAAAGAAGCGGTAATGCCAGTCAACTTCCCACTTGGTCGAGGTGAGTAAATGTGTACAAAATGGGCCACGCACGGCCATGCCCCATGGAGGCCAGCATTGCACATCGGCGACGTGGGTATTCACACAATGGTGCACGGCTTATTCAAGTCGTGCCATCCACTTGCGATGGACGTGGAAGCAATTATGGTCGCAGCAATTTTATTATATACTGCGTACAAGTATTATTGACGAACTGAACAGGCCACTGTGTGAACACCACAGGCCACGCTACGCCATGATTCCTTTGAAGTGTGCCCGAAAAACCGACAACTTATCGATTGCGCGCCACGATGGACACTTGTCCGCCAGTGGAGAAAATTGCCCCCTGTACACAATGGTCATGGCCTGTGCTGGGCCAGTGTGTACAGGGGCCTAATATGCGCCCATTTTCTGCTTTGTACTATACAATGCTTTTTGCATCTTAACGATCTGTCCAATGTGATGTATTTAGGATGAGGACAGTGGGCAATCGACAGTTTTCGGCTGGAAATTGTCTAACACTGAAACTTGAAATTTGGAACATATTATGGGGCTGTAAAACAGCACTCGGAAAGGATTCTTTAATAATCATGAAAATCGGTTCACAATGCGAGTAACAAACATTAAAAAACCGGCTAAGTGCGAGTCAAAACCGTACACATAGGGTTCCGTGCCATCATACTAAATGGCGCTAGTCTCCTCATGTTAAAAAAACACATTTTTGTATCTACCCTCCTTATTTTTTTCACCTTTTCTAATTTTTAGTATTTGTTGTTATAGCGGTTATACAGTTATAACAAAAATACATCATCTGTGAAAATTTCAGCTGTCTCGGTATCACGGTTCATGAAATACATGGTTCATGGTGACAGACGGACAGACGGACTGACAGACAGAACAGACAGACGGACGGACAGCGGAGTCTTAGTAATAGGGTCCCGTTTTTACCTTTTGGGTACACGGAACTCTAAAAACCAATCCCAAAAACTTTAAAAAAGTGTAAAACTTTCCATAAAAATCGTATTCAAAGTTCTTTCAGAAGGCTATTTAACTACAAAGTCAATGTGGACGAAGTCACGGGCACTCCGCTAGTAACCTTATAATTACTACGGTGGTCAAAGGTCATCGTCCATAGCGCATGCTAAATATTAAAGTGGTTGGATACGGAACCATTAAGCCCATATCAATTCAAGCACATCATGAACCGACGTGTCTAGGCCATAAGAAGGTCGATGGCAGCTTCCGAGAACAGAATATAGTTCTTAGAATTTATTTTCAGTCTAGACGAGAAATATCAAGTGTTTGATAAGTAAACAATAAACATCATTATGAGGTCTTTGATGATGTTTATAAATGAAAAAGCTTGGAAGAAAATTTAGGAGAGGTCAAACATAACTGCTCCATAACGATAAGCCCTATCTGAGACTGTAGACAGTCAAGATAAATACCGCTAGATCATTGTAACTTCAGTTAAGAAATTACCCGCACTAAAACTATTTTAACTGTCAGTTGGTCATTGTTTTTTATGACTTTTTTATTTTTTTGTATTGCTGTGTTTTGAAAAAAGCATTTATCTATCTTTTTCTTCTTATTCTCAATTGGTAAATATTTGAATCTTATTTGTTGTTGGTTTCGTGATTATACAACAGCATTTAAACTTCTGTATGATGCGTCGGCGGCGTCATATCTAGGATTGCTTCATCACAATGCCCTACACTAACAAGTTTTAAGAATGGTCTTACTGAAACATTTTTTCTTCTCTGTGGTCATACAACTGCACACCACAACAACTTGCAGGCGGTTCACCGTTGTTTTTTTTTATAACCTTCTCAGGCGTGCTCGCAATAACTGTACGAAATGTCAAAGGAACCGGATGAACGGTATGGCAGGGCATAACATACGAACAAACAAACCAATAGTTATCTTTACATATTAAACCAGTTGATGCCCGCGGCTTCGCCTGAGTGCACATCGTGCACTCCCTGGCGTACAAACTATCATTTACCAAAGTTTCATCGTAATCGGTCGAGCCGTTTTCTAGTTTTAGCGAGACTAAAGAACAGCAACAGATTTTTTATATATTGATTAAATATGTGTTTGGTATTTATACAGTCACAGGTCTGGTACAGTAGTGGTGCTTCAAAAACAACAATGCCATAGTTACTTCTACCACAGTCTAATAATCCATACAGTCGTCCAAAGGAGGGCGTCAAGACGGGCAATCGTGCGGGGGCTGCGGGGCGGGTAGGGCCCACTAGACCATTGTCACCGTTTGTATAGTGCGGTGGGCCTATTCAATAAAGGTCGTTACGTCGCATTTTTATTATCAATCATTCATGCACGGCTTATTTTCATCTTTTGATTTAGTTTGGTTTATATATTTTTTAATCAATAATTGTTACAGTTATTTTAATATTAGATTTAAAATTATTTATATTGCTACATTTATTTTATAAATTTAAAATTATAAAAAAAATAATTGTAACAGTGTTTTATTATTTTAATTAATATATTAAATATTATATTGTAGCAATATCGATACTTTTTCGAGGATGGTACACGTAAACTCAAATAATGCCTATTCACTCTCGCCTTGAAGATCCTCATGTGGATCATTTTATAAGTATTAATGGGGATATTTTTACGAATATGACATAATATATTCTATAATCCGATGTTAGAATTGAAAAAAGTGACCGCCATTTTGAACTATTTAGTTACTGAACCGATTGCTTCCAAAATCGATATCTAAAGGTCCCCGAGCTCCCTTAACAAGAATCCGTTGTCAGACCTGAAAAAAGTGGCCGCCATTTTGAACTTTTTAGTTACTAGTCCGTTTGCTTCCAAAATCACCTCATGGACCCCCACATATCGATTTTGGACGCAATCAGTCCTGTAACAAAAAAGTTTAAAATGGCGGCCACTTTTTTTAAATTCGGACAACGGATTCATGGTAAGAGACCTCAGGGACCACATATCGATTTTGGAAGCAATCGGTCCAGTAACTAAAAAGTTCAAAAATGGCAGCCGCTTTTTCAAGTCGGGGAACGGATTCGTGATAAGGGACCTCAGGGGCCCTCGGATATCAATTTTGGAAACAATCGGTCCAGTAACTAAAAAGTTTAATATGGCGGCAAATTTTCAATTCTGACAACGGTTTCGTGATTAGGGAACTCAGGGACCCTCAGATATCAGTATTGGAAGCAATTGTTTTAGTAACTAAAAAGTTCAAAATGCCGGCCACTTTTTTCAATTCTGACAACGGATTCGTGATAAGTAACCTCAGGAGACTTCAGATATAGATTTTTGAAGCAATCGGTTCAGTAACTAAAAAAAACCAAATGGCCGCCATTTTTTGATTCTGACAACGGATTCTTGATCAGAGATCTAAGGTACCTTCAAATATCGATTTAAACTATTGAAGTATTTTTTCTACGTAATGGCATTTTCTTTCATTTAATTGTCAAGTATTGTGACAACCCTTGGTACTGTGATCAGTGACTCGTGATGTCGGCGATGGCGCGATTATTATAGGCGTTGGACGACTGTATGGATTCTTAGACTGTGCTTCTACTATGATAATACTGTGTTTTACTACTAGTCATTTGATTGACTTTTTATCAACTGTCAAAAACGAAAATTTGTTCTGCAATTATTCGCGTTATAACACAGTGTCCTCATAACTACCATAGTCTATAACGAATTAATAAATTTATAAATAAATATAAAATTTAAAATTCTTTAATATCTTAAATGAGCAAGTGTTTCTGTTATTCTAGAAGTGCTATTTAATGAATAGTGTTTTTTTAAATATTTTTATACGATAAAATAGCCTATTGCTACCCTGCGTAGTAGCTAACATCTGACAAGATGCCGTGGCCAATACCACTGCAGTTTCAAGGAAACGATATAATATTTGATAGCCACTGGCGTCATTCACTCGACAAAAATAATAAATAAAGCCAAGAAAACAAATAAAATGAATCGGAAAATTTGATTCGCGCCATCGACCAATACAACAGCTATGGACCGACCAGCGGTTTTGTTACCTACAAAATGAGCGAATTCTCACACTTCGTCTCAGCCGATCAGTGTTCCCCAAATCGGTTGAAAGTTAAAGCAAGTGTTTATTATCTAATTCGTGCTACATTAGAGTACGTCTCTCTATCTCTGTCATTGTTTTTTTTTTGAACGAGACTCGGTAGACGATAGCGGCGTGAGTGTTTGTTTGCGAGTAGTTGTATTTGACTCATTTTTGATGAGTTTAATGTATGGATAGGGCCGGTGCATTATATTTGGTCGAATTCGCGCAAGTGATTTGGCTAAAGTAAATCAGTATATTAACTAAATATAAATCTTTCCCGTCTTGATTGACTGATGACAACGAAATGGAAATATATCGGAAATTTCGAGTCAAGTATAAGTAATGTAAAAACAATTCCTAACTATTTTTCCCAGAAAGTAGATAACACAGAAGGTAATAAGATATATTTATTGCACACATTAATTTAAAAATAAATACAATTTAAAAATTTTAAATTTAATTAATTAATTTAACACAACATGAAAACAAAATCTTATGTAGGCAAAGATTTGTTACGCGTTTTGGTTATGCGCTAACAAACAACATTTGAAAATCGAACCCATTTACACACACTATATTGTAGGTTGTTCGCTTCCATTGCACCAAATGCTACTAAGAAAAGAGGTGGCAATTGGCATCTTTTTATTTGCTTCACTTTTAGGACGCATGTAAACCAATGGGTTATGCAGTAACAAACAACATTTGAAAATCGAACCCATTTACACACACAATATTGTAGGCTGTTCGCTTCCATTGCACAGAATGCTACTAAGAAAAGAGTTGCCAATTGGCATCTTTTTATTTTCTCACTTTAAGGACGCATGTTAACCAATGGGTTATGCACTAAAAAACAACATTTGAAAATCGAACCCATTTACACACACACTATTGTAGGTGGTACGCTTCCATTGTACCGAATGCTACTAAGAAAAGAGGTGCCAATAGGCATCTTTTTATTTTCTTCACTTTAAGGACGCATGTTAACCAATGGGTTATGCACTAACAAACAACATTTGAAAATCGAACCCATTTACACACACAATATTGTAGGCTGTTCGCTTCCATTGCACAGAATGCTACTAAGAAAAGAGTTGCCGATTGGCATCTTTTTATTTTCTCACTTTAAGGACGCATGTAACCAATGGGTTATGCTCTAACCAACAATATTTGAAAATCGAACCCATTTACATACACAATATTGTAGGCTGTTCGCTTCCATTGCACAGAATGCTACTAAGAAAAGAGTTGCCAATTGGCATCTTTTTATTTTCTCACTTTAAGGACGCATGTAACCAATGGGTTATGCACTAACAAACAACATTTGAAAATCGATCCCATTTACACACACAACATTGTAGGTTGTTCGCTTCCATTGCACAGCATGCTACTAAGAAAAGAGATGCCAATTGGCATCTTTTTATTTGCTTCACTTCAGCTGAGAAAAACAAACTGTATGAAAATACAGTATAATTGTCTCACTCACACTGGAACACGTTATATCTTCGAAACTATTCACAGCCGCCGCCCAGGAATATGTTTTCAAACCTCTGAACTAGAGTGGACTTGACGTCAATATCTCAACGGCGAGTAGACCTTCGATTCGCTGACGATGTTGTGGTCATTGCCGAGACTGATCGTGGACATAGAAGAAAAAACCCCGCGAGCCGCTTGCGGCCTGCCCGCCGCGTACTCTCGATATCGACGGTGGCTCAGCATTACGATATGGCTTACAGTAGCGCAACGCCTTTGATGTCGCACGACGCCACCACGGCGTAGTTATTAGCAGTACTAGCCTGTAGTCAGCCTGGCAAACTCCGCGAGTTTGTTGTAGTGTGTAAGCCGTTAGTACATTCGTTGCACTACTGTAAGCCGCTATATTGTAATACTATGGCTGCGAGCAACAGGTAGTATAAAATAAAGGGTGTCTCAGTAAGAGTGCCCTATTTCATTTTAAAATAAAAACAAGTATTTTTTTTAGAGTTGTGATTTTTTTATTGGATTTTAAAGAAGACATGTTCCGATTAAGTATGGAATAAAATTATCGGCAAATGGCCCCCACGGATCTGATGACACGTCATTACTCTTTTCATGAAATTTTCCATGACTTTTTCACCGAAATGTGGCTTTATCTCACCGATGACGCGTTGGATCTCGGATTTGAGCTCAGGAATGGTTTCTGGTTTATTCGCATAAACAAAACCCCAAAGAATAAAATCGCACGGCGTTAAATCGCATGATCGTGGTGGCCAGTTGACATCAGAATTTCTTGAGATAATTTGTTCTGGAAATTGTTCCTGCAATAAATCATCTTTGTAATAAGTTTTCACAATTATATCCCGTTGTTCTGTCGTAAAGCGCTCCATTTTTTATAATCGGAATAAACATAGGTGACAGATGTCAAATTTCAGAGTTGCCACATGCACGAAAAAAAATTACACTAAATTTAAAAAGTGCACTCTTATTGAGACACCCTTTACAAATCGATCAGCTGTCGAGCCAATTTTGAATAAAAAGTCAATTTTGTTTAAAGTTTAAAAAAAAATAACAGCTTCAAACAATCTGAACACAGTTTCATCAGTAGAATGACCAGTACCACAGAAGTACATACTACTATTATTCAGAGGTTGAAAGGAAACGTATTGTTTACATTGTGTAATGTAGCTTCTCAATTTATTTTTAGTACCTACCTAAATTCATCCCGGAATTCAATGCAAAACAACTCTCCTTGATTATTCCATATAATATTACCTACATATAACTACTTACATTAATTTTGATACAAGTTACAGTTTCCAAACTATACAGAGTGTAAATAAAAATGGTGTAGGACCCGTTAACTGGAGGTTTTACTCATCATACTGAAAAACTTTTTCCAAGGAACCAAGTCAATTCTCAAAAAAATATTGGACCCTCCATACCAAAATATACAAAATTGGTCGATCAGCTAATCGATTTGTATGAGGGGAAAACTTTTTTTTTGCGATTTCAGCATACTCGTAGAACAAAAGTTGTTCAGTATGATGAGCAGAAGCCCCAGTTAACGGGACCTACACCACTTTTGTTACATCCTGTATAGTGTGTCAAAGTTGAGCAAAAATCTAAATTTGATAAAAAAAACACGTTTCTTGTACGGAGACTTTAAATTTTTCTAATTCTTAGTATTTGTTGTTATATCGGCAACAGAAATACATCATCTGTGAAAATTTCGACTGTCTAGCTACCACGGGTCATAAAATACAGACTGGTGACAGACGGACGGACAGCGAAGTCTTAGTAATAGGGTCCCGTTTTTACCCTTTGGGTACAGAACCCTAAAAACTAAACATCTACCTAATATCAGGCCTCCGTCACTCCATGTACTTGCGCGCTATAATTACCTACCGCCCGGCCGAGCGTTCTCGGGCCGTTTGCGGACCCAATTCAGTGCGGTTTTCACAAACGAAGCGCACGAACGTAGTTTAATTTAAATCGTTTTGTTCGTTCGTACGCGTACCTACGATGCCGTCTGGTGCCTTATGTGCTGTAGATGGGTGCAAATCAAGCAAAAGAAGAGATACACACCTAAAATTTTTCCATTTACCTGTCAATGAAGAAAGGTAAGTGATAAACTATTACTATTTTTTGTCGTTTTAAAATTATTTTTAATACTAGGTATACTAAGCAATAGCTAGTACTCTTTATTACACTGTGGCATTAGCTTGCCTTTCAGACACAGATTTTCATTTTTTTGTTACATAGAAACGTCATACTTACCTTAAACACTATTTTAACAACGTTTAAAAAGCTATTTTTATTAAAATAAAATTGTGATAATATGTGAGTCGCAGGCGCGGCGACCTGTCTCAACTTGTCGTGCTGTTAGCGCACACAAAAACTTTTGACATAACTATTTAGTAATCTGTGCTTGTGATTCGGTTTTATGCGATTTGTAAAAAATATACATGGTGAATTTTTTCTATGAGGAATTTCTAAATTATAAGAGATAGAGCAAAGCGCTCTTAGGAACCGTGATCTCAATTTTAGAAAAAATAAAAATTGCGTGTTGAAAAAAAAAAAAAAAATTATAGGTCCTGGAGTATGTACTCCGGAGATATGACTTTTTCTTAAAATTTTTTTTTTTGTTATTTCGATTGTATATCACTATACAAACTAAAAATTGTACGGAGACCATAGGTCTAAAGTTGCTAGAAGTTGTTGAAATAAACATTTTAAATAGTATGTGGAAACTGAACTTACAGACCGATTTTCAAATGATAAAAAAAATATAAAAACCAATTTATAAAGAAAAATATTTTACTAGCTGTTGCCCGCGGCTTCGCCCGCGTAGATACCCCTACGAAAAATAGATAAGAACATATTCTCAGACCTACCCGATATGCACACAAAATTTCATAAAAATCGGTCTAGCCGTTTCGGAGAAGTATGATTACTAACACTGTGACACGAGAATATATACTAGCTGTCCCGGCGAACTTCGTTCCACCCTACACTAACAGCGCCATCTACCGGGCTGATTTGTGAATCTAAACCATTCTCAAACCCCCTGGAATACACACAAAAAATTTCATCAAAATCGGTCCAACCGTTTAGGAGGAGTTCAATGACTAACACACGGACAGAAGATTTATATATATATAAAAGATATACAGACCGATTTTCAAATGATAAAAAAAATATAAAAACCAATTTATAAAAAAATATATTTTACTAGCTGTTGCCCGCGGCTTCGCCCGCGTAGGGGTATGAAAAATAGATAAAAACCTATTCTCAGACCTACCCGATATGCACACAAAATTTCATAAAAATCGGTCCAGCCGTTTCGGAGAAGTATGATTACTAACACTGTGACACGAGAATTATATATATATATATACTAGCTGTCCCGGCGAACTTCGTTCCACCCTACACTAACAGCGCCATCTACCGGGCTGATTTGTGAATCTAAACCATCCTCAAACCCCCTGGAATACACACAAAAAATTTCATCAAAATCGGTCCAACCGTTTAGGAGGAGTTCAATGACTAACACACGGACAGAAGATTTATATATATATAAAAGATATACAGACCGATTTTCAAATGATAAAAAAAATATAAAAACCAATTTATAAAAAAATATATTTTACTAGCTGTTGCCCGCGGCTTCGCCCGCGTAGGGGTATGAAAAATAGATAAAAACCTATTCTCAGACCTACCCGATATGCACACAAAATTTCATAAAAATCGGTCCAGCCGTTTCGGAGAAGTATGATTACTAACACTGTGACACGAGAATTATATATATACTAGCTGTCCCGGCGAACTTCGTTCCACCCTACACTAACAGCGCCATCTACCGGGCTGATTTGTGAATCTAAACCATCCTCAAACCCCCTGGAATACACACAAAAAATTTCATCAAAATCGGTCCAACCGTTTAGGAGGAGTTCAATGACTGGACAGAAGATTTATATATATAAAGATATACTAGCTGTCCCGGCGAACTTCGTTCCACCCTACACTAACAGCGCCATCTACCGGGCTGATTTGTGAATCTAAACCATCCTCAAACCCCCTGGAATACACACAAAAAATTTCATCAAAATCGGTCCAGCCGTTTAGAAGGAGTTCAATGACTAACACACGGACAGAAGATTTATATATATAAAGATATATAGGGTGACCTTAAATTAGTTCTTGATAGCAAAGGATATGAATGTACTCGTGATTACAAACAACTTTCCCAAAGAAACTATATGTCGAATCAGAAAAAAATTTTAGGTCCTCGGTACATAACAAGTTATCAAATCGACAAAAATGTATGAAGGACCAAATTTTTTTTTTTCATATTTGACATATAGTTTCTTTGGGAAAGTTGTTTGTAATCACGAGTACTTTCATATCCTTTGCTATCAAGAACTAATTAAAAGTCATCCTATATATATATATAGATAGATAGATAAATGATACAATTTTAAACTACCACCTATAAGTCAAAACATATTCACAGTTCTCAATAACATAGACACAAAAAGTTATGTTAATTTAATTTTATCGAAGAGGCAGCCCTGCGATTTCTGTGGGATCGCGCGGTGTGAAGCAAGCACTGGGGTTGCTGACGCGATGGAGTAGGCTATTATAGCAGTAGGTATTGGAAATTTACTACTGAGTGAAGTATCTGTTACGTAGTAACTAATTAGTAATCTGTGCTAATATACAGAAAACCGTAATAGGTAATAGCCGATTGAAATTTTCGCTGAATATGTGTTACGTACTGTAGAGATCGTATATCTCTACATTTCCGCACTCGCTACTCTTTTAGTTACTTTCTTGGCAGCGCGAGTCGAATTAAGAATATTAATTTGAATTGGTAAGTCGTTCGAAAGCTTTCCAAAATATTAGATATTAATTCTATAGTGGACTATGAGCCAGACAGAGGTCCTTTTTCCAAGTGTATTATATTTGTTATCCGCGCTTCAGGGCTGAGATCCCTAAAAATGGCAAGAAAGTGTTATCGTTAGAGTCAATGCAGAAATAATAATTAGTCAGCGGACAGAGCTATCTACGTGTTAATATAAATATAACTCATCTTCGATGAGATTTAATACGTATACGCATCTTTCATTTTAAAATAATAAGCTAGAGCTATATTCCCACGGCATCTCGTAGACGACGTCACAGTACTATGACAGGTTTTTTGAAAAATACCAAAATACGAAATGTAAAAAAAATGCGGGTTCTCATACAAGGAATGGTTTTTTGCTTTATGGTACAAACGGTAATTAATACAAATAACGAACTTAAAAGTGCACTTTCTTATTAAAATAATAGATAATAATAAACGAATCAATTAAACATTTAAAACCCAACTGCATAAGAAGTTAACCCTACTTTTTTGCTAAACGGTTTAAAATGTATCCTATGTCACTCAACTTACGGGATCAAGACAAATCTAACGACGCCTCGCACTCGTTTAGCCAAAGAAATAGGTATACATACATAATACATACATACATTCGAAAAACATAACCGCGCTTCTGGCGCAGTAGGGGAAACCCCGACCAAAAGTGAGTTAGACTCGCACACCGAGGGTTTAATACCAACAGGTTCCATTAAAAAAAAGAATTCGGGATTCTCAGCGCACGTCCGACTCAAATTGGGCGAGTTTTTATTATTTACTGGTTGACTACAGAGAGTGCACTTTAAACACTTTAAGATTGACGATTGTTTAAGGGGTGACCATGAATTAATTAGTTCTTGATAGCAAAGGATATGAATGTACCGGTGATTACACACAAGTTTCCCAAAGAAACTATATGTCAAATATAAAAAATATGAGGTCCTTTGTACATTTTTGCCAACTTGTTATGTATCGAGGATCAAATATTTTTTTCTGATTTGACATATAGTTTTTTTGGGAAAGTTGCTTGTATTCACGAGTATTTTTATATCCTTTCCTATCAAGAACTAATTAAAAGTCACCCTGTATATTTTAACGTTTTTACTACATACAATCTAAAAGCAAAAACCTTTTTTTTTAATTACACAAAGCAATATAAACACACACACACACACATCTATTACATTCTATCTATAAGACTATATACATTACCTACCTATTCATCATATCAGCCGAAAGACGTCCACTGCTAGAAAATAGCCTCCCCCAAGGATTTCCACGACGACCGGTCCTGCGCTGCCCGCATTCAGCGGCTGCCCGCGACCTTCAACAAGTCGTCGGTCTAATTACCTATCTATATTATTACTAGTAAAATAGTTTAATTACCTACCTATATTATTACTAGTATTTACACAATAGTCGAGTGATTTCTATATATACGGGTGAATTTTTTTAAGGGTCAATATGGGGAAATTCTAAACTATAAGACATAGAGAAAAACGCTCTTAGGAACCGTGATCTCAATTTTAGAGAAAATAAAAATGGCGTTTAAAAAATGAAAAAATCTTGAAAGGTTCAGAGATATGGCTTTTTAAAAACAAATTGTTACTTCGATTGTATAATCACTATACAAACCAAAAATTGTACGGAGACCATAGGTCTAAAGTTGCTAGAAGTTGTTGAAATTAACATTTTATTAAAGATACATTTTATTAATCAATTGATAGGATGGATAATGGAAATGAAACAAAACCAAAAAATCCGCCACTTGCCTTAGTCCCACGAAACTAAATTTGAATTGTTTGAAATGTCCTCCACTTTCACCTAAGCACAGTCGACTTCGGCAAAGCACTCCCCGAGTTACTTTTCTCAATTAAATGTCTGGTATTGTGTTTAGCATTTGACAGACTAAATATTTTAAATCATCAACAGTGTCATAGCGATTTTTGTACACTTCATTTTTAAAGTGACGCCACAGAAAAAAATCCATGGGCGTTAGATCAGGTGACCGCGCTGGCCACTGAACTTCGCCATAGGTACCTATCCACGTGTTCCCAAATCTTTTGTTGAGGTAATTACAATGCAAGGCGACTATTGTGCGCAGGGGATCCATCTTGTTGGAACCTCATGTTCCGTATTGCTGCCAAAGGCAAATCATCTAAATCATCATCAATATTATATTGTATGTTGGACCTCGAAGGGTCCCACCGTTAAACTGAATCGACACGACTTTATTGTCCAAAATCCCGCACCGACAATTAAATGAAAATCTAATTTGGTTGCTGCTTTCATTGGATCACAAAGAATTTTCTGTGGAACAGTAATGGTTGTTGCGCCAGATATATATCCCTGAAATGATACGTGGCATTATAAGTTTACGTCATAAAAACGCTTAAAAAAGAAATAAATAAATCGAAGAAGTAATCACAGTTTCCCATTATTTGAAAAGTTAGTCTCATCCGTCTAAAGAATTCGGCTCAAAAAATTTGTGTCCCGTGTTACACGGTGAATAACTCAATTACAGAATGTTGATCTTCTCGCGTGATCGCTTTCGAGAAGTTTCTGAACAATACATCTTTGTCGATACGGTTTGTATTTATACTTTTTAAGTAGGTATCCTCATTACAGTACGCTGTGCAATAGCCATTTCCGGAAAACTCTCGACAAAACACAAAAAATCTACTTCGACATCTCGTCTAATGATGTAGGAATGTTTTTTTGTAAGGCTTCATGAAGCTTTCGTACCTCAGTATATTATTTCAAATTGTAGTCAAAGTATGGCGACTTGGCGTTTCTTTTAGGGGGAATTCATTACGATGCCAGTCAATTGCCAATGTTTGGTTCCTGTTACTTAAATGTTAACCTTTCAATAAATCATTTTTTTCGGGATTTGACAACGATTGAGGCATTTTACCTATTAAGTCACCATAATATTGATTTCACAACACAACTACATAAGTGACTAAATTATGCATTTAATGAATGACAAAAACAAACAACTTGTTTTTTTTTAAGTCTGAATGTTTTATCTTTTTTTTCCTTTTTAATTTAAAAATCTGTCATTTAGTTTCCATATAACTATTAAAAAACACTAAAACGATAATTTCAACAACTTCTAGCAACTTTAGACCTATGGTCTCTATACAATTTATGGGTTGTATAGTGATATAAAATCGAAATAACAATTTTTTTTCAAAAAAGCCATATCTCCGAACATATTATATTTTATTTTTATTTTTTAAAACGTAATTTTTATTTTCTCTAAAACTGAGATCACGGTTCCTAAGAGCATTTTTATCTATCTCTTATAGTTTTAGAATTTCTCCGTTCTGACCCTTAAATAAACTTACCTGTATATATAGGTATATAATATGTATATGTGAAGTGACTTTATGAAAAATGTATAAATATGTTTATAATGTATATAAGTTGTTTGTAATTAAAAAAAACTTACGTACGTTCATATATATTGTTATCAAGAACTAATTAAAAGTCAACCTTATAAGATATAGAAATTCCTTGACAAAAGTACTTTATTAATTTCTGTTACATATTGGCGATATACATGTACCTAAAAACATTTAATGAAATTTCATTAACCTTATCTAAATCCAATTAAGACTCGCTCAAGTAGATATCTCCTGAGCCGGAATCTACCTATAAACCGCCACGTTATCAGACGAGATCCTTAAAACCGAACCTTCCCGTATCGCCTCGACAACCGAAACGTTTAGTCAAACCCGATTACTAAAGACTTTGTTTGCGTCTCATCATATTCTGGATGTTGAAAAGAGAAAACTGCTATCATATCGCGCCGCCGTCGCCGCCATGCACAAGAAAGGTGTTCATAGTAAAGGTACCGCGGGGTGAAAGGTCTCGCACTGGGAGCGATGACCCTGGGGCTCTATGATTACTTCCTAAAGATGATTATCTTTTGTGTTTGAAATGAGGAAATTTTAAAATTAAATTTACTGTTTACAGGTGTCAGGAAAGGTATTTCAGGGAAGTCTATTAAGGAACAGAGTTCCAGGTTCATAAGGAACTTTATACAGTTTTCGACTGATTTCAAAAAGGTGGAGGTTCTCATTGCTATACCTACTAAGGTAGGTTACCTACTAAGGTAGGCATTTTTGATGAGTTCAACTCAGATGAATATATTTTTTATGATTTTTAATTGAGCACTACCAAAACCAAGGCACTTATTCTGGCTAATACTTAAATATTCTTAATATTGTATATATTCCAATCTGTCGAAGTCCTCAAAATTTGCTGTAAATGTACCATTATTATTTTTTTCTTTTTTGAAAGGGGTAAGATCGAAAGATACTGGAGTAAGTCCGTTATACTTTCCAAAATAGTCATTATGCCTTAGAGGCTTAAGGTTGTAAAAGGGTTGCATGCTGCTCTTTCCCCTGATTGATTGGAACTAGAGAAATAAATAAAATATCAAGAACTTTTCAAATAACGAGCCAATTATTTTTTATTAACTATTTGGTATATCGATCTTACCCCCATGAAAGGACTATATGCAAAGTGATTCTCAAATACCCTACCACCCGGCAGTATCAATATAAAAGTAAAACAATAATAAAATGGATAGTTGTAGTAAATGAAAATATACTTTTATTTTCCATTAAACAGTCTTTTATTAGTTCAGTCTTTGTATATATTTACTATTCCGATCTTCAACCGTAGATTCTGGAAGGGGTAAGTTCGGAATAAATAAATAACTTCATAACCTGACGGTTTTTAGTGACGTGTAATTACTAACCTGCATCTAGGGATGATAATAAGACTAATTAACTCACAATAACTCACTTGGGTTCCGAGATAATCCTGCTGGGGTAAGTCCGAATTTACAAAATATGGGCTGAAAAACACTAATTTCACAAAACATTTCATAACACACGACAGCACCGACCAAAACTTAGAGACAAATGCCACGTGGATGCAAAACAAAATGGCGTCTCGGGAAATGTTGCCATATTACTAAAATATCGTCTAGTTTCGTAAAAATAAAAGAAAAACGATCTTCCCCCGTTTCCGATCTTACCCCAACCTACCTTATGTTCTTTTTGTATGTATATTACATGATTTCTTTGCCAATTGTGAACCGACTTCCATGTTCCTTTTTTGACAGGTTGTACTTCTAAGGTTTTCCTACAAAAGTTTTAATCAAAAACGGTGTGGTACTTTTTTTTAAAAAAACTGGACATGTGCAGTGCGTTCAGTACGTTGTTGATTGAGTAATTTCCTATATTATTTTAAATACCATAATATCTAATTCTAATAAGTTTTCCTATAATCAATAGGTAAAGAACTATTTTCTGCATTTTTTTTAATTTAAGCACAGATTAGTAGTTACTTCGTAACAGATACATCACTCCCATACAAAAGCTTAAATACCTACGCTATATTAGCCTACAAAATCTTATTAATAATACCAGCTGTTACAGAAAGAAATGTGCCATATCTACGCTTACAGAGAGTTGAGATTGTTTTGCCCGCCGCGCGACCCACGTGCGAGCGCGTCATCGAGCGAATGTGCTAGGGTTGTACCTATGATGATTTTGGTAATGAAACAAATGTTGTAGAAAATCAATTACTTTATATTTGTCGATCAAATATGTTTGAGTTTAATAAAATGATAGATGCATTTTTCCCTTCCCTGAATTCCCGATTAATAAATTTTAATGTCGAAAATAATTGAAACCTCGTAAATAATTTTAACAAATTATCAAAAAAAAACAGGAGCAAAGCGGAGAAAAATCAATCAAAGTTGGCTTTTTACTTGAGTTGACGGAGAATTTCATACCTACTATTTATACAAAAACATTCCCCAAGAGGGCCTCATTGTGAGCTTGAATTATTGTTATTTTAAGTGAAAGCTAGGTATAAACGTAACGTAAATAGTTTTTCTGTTACTATCTACAAGTCATAACAAAAAACGGCTTGTGAATGCAAGCTATAGTTTACGAAGTAACTATTTAGTATTCTGTGCTAAGAGATTTTTTCGTTTACATTCGTCCTGGTAATAATAGTCGGCAGCGCGCGGGGGGGGGGGGGGTTGGTTTTAAACGGTTTATTTCCAGCTATAGAAGTGCCCCCCACATTAGTACTTCTATTCTATGACATACCTACCTAAATCACGACGACGACGCTAGGTACCTACTATGTTCTGACATTAAGTAGGTAACTGTAATAACTGTTATTTATATAACAAAAACACATAAATAATACCTGAAATCCTTAATTTACGACGAATAACATAGTAGGTACCTACCCACCATTGTTCTAAGTTTAAGGAATAAATGATGATAATTTGTAAAGGAATGAGAAAAGGGAATTCGAAAAAAACAAAAGATTTAAAATACTATTAACTTAGGTACCTTTGTTCGTCTCTCGGCAATGAAAAAAAATTCATATTTTCATTTGTCTTTTGACTGTGACACCCATCCACTGCACAATAATTGCTTGGTTTCGGCATTTCGATAGTCAGAGCGGTAAATGTGACGTGCGAGCACTCAAGCGGGCGTGAGTCAACCTACTGTCCGTTGTATCGTCTCCGATACGCTTAGCGGTAGGCATTTAACGCGTGGCCTTGAGCAAGTGACGGACGCCTGATTTAAGGCCTTAATTAATAGTTTGGAGATAATAGAAGCATGATAAATGTTCGGCTATTTTCTTAAATAACTTCAAAACTATTCATCTTAAAATTATAAAAATAAATATGTATTTGGGGTTCTCACAACAAGCCCTTTCATTTAATATGTCACACAATATAGTTTGCAAAGCTTTTTTTATTTTATAATTTAAATCCTAAAAGTGGCCCCAACGTTTAAAACTCTTTTATTTAAGTACGTTACATGTCCGTCTTTGGGTCATCGACTTACATATGTGTACCAAGTTTCAAATTGGCTGTGACAGACGGATGGACAGACAGACATGCCAGTGATTCTATAATGATTCCGTTTCTTTCTTTTGAGGAACGGAACCCAAAAAAGTAGCAAGATAGTTGCGATTGAAGTCGGGGTTGTCAATTATTGTATGAATTATAAAAAGGGCTTTGGTTTCGTGACTTATTCAGCGCCTCAGATATGTATGTATATGTATGAAAGTATGGGTGGACTCCAAAATGGCTGAAGCAATTTTGATGATTTTCAGGGAAACTTCGTATTAGCCCAGTCTAAAAAAAAACCGTGCGGAGCGGATCGCTAAGTATTATAATTATTTATATTTTGAATTTACTAATACGGTGCGCGAGCCGCAAGCGGCTAGCGGGGATAATAAAAATAAATAAATATTCTGGAACAAATCATTATGGTCACCTGGCCCCAAAGTAGGATTCCCTGTGTAAATAAATAAGTCTTATCGATCTTTTTTGTAGTGAAAACAGTTTAAAATCTGTTGCGTGATTTCGAAGGTGTTAGCGGATAAACAGACAGACAGACGCGGAGGCGACTTCCTCTTATACTATGTACTCGTAGATATAACAAACGAGAAGTATTTTCCATGTAGGTACGGTATAATCATTCGATACCTATTGTTACCAACAGGTGAGATGATGCCAAGGGCTTACCAAGTGTGAATAAAAAAACCCGTATAATTCGATCAGCCCATCTGTGCCTGCCCTGTGGGCTGTATCCGACAATCTAAATTATATCTCGCTGTTAATATTAAAATACTTCTATGGGATTTCACGAAAATAGAATAAGGAATGTTTCAGGTAAATTTTTGACACAAATGGTTAATTTATGGGGGTAAGAACGAGCCACTGTAACATGGCTATAACTATACTTATACTTATCTATACTAATAATCATATTGTAAAGAGGAAAGCTTTGAATTTTTATGTTTGTAACGAATAAACTCAAAAACTACTGAACCGATATTAAAAATTCTTTCACCATTAGAATGCTACATTATCGCTGAGTAACATAGGTTATATATATATATATATATATATAAAATATCAGGGATCCTTGCTAAAACTTTAGTAACGTGAACCAAGGTATAAAAAAAATGCTTAAAAATTTCTTTCATCGCATACGATACGGAAACTATTGATGATAGAACAAAAAGATGTTCTACAATATTAGAGAACATATCAATACCTACAAAAGACTTCGCAGTAATATATGTCAAACTATTGTATTTATTTCACTATAACCACTTTTTACATTAATAAAAAACTGTTCAAAATTAGACAATGATAACCATACCTTCGTATTAACCCTTATCCAAAATAAATCATTACAAATAATCAAAAATGTTTCGATACGCATAGATAACCTTTTAAATGACTTAAATCGGACATTTCTTTCACAAGATATTAAGAATTTAGAAAAATAAACACCGCCGCCGCGCCGCCGCCGACGGCCGCCCCGCAATGACCAGTAAGGCCCCAAGCAATGCAGCCGCAGCGTTGTTCCTAGTTATAAATAGGAAAGATTTGTTTGTTTGTTTGTTTGCATTGAACAGGCTCCGAAACTACTGGACCGATTTAAAAACATCTTTCACTGTTGGGAAGCTACACTATCCGCGGTTGCTATGGGCTATATTATATTTTAAATACGGATCCTTTATAAAACTCTAATAATGTAACCCAATGTATAAAAAAAAATACATAAAAAAATCCTGCATTATCAACAAAAAGTAGTGTAGTGTGTAGTGTGAAGGAAGCAGAATGCAGGGTGAAGGGTGTAGTGTGTATTGTGTAGGGTGAAGTGTGTAGTGTATTGAAGTGTAGTGTAATGTAGAAAAGTGCAGTGTGGAGTGTAGTGTGATGTGGTGCGGTGTGGTGTAGTGTGGTGTGGTGTTGTGGTGTTGTGTTGTGTTGTGTTGCGTTGTGTTGTGTTGTGTTGTGTTGTGTTGTGTAGTGTTGTGTAGTGTAGTGTTGTGTAGTGTTGTGTTGTGTTGTGTTGTATTGTGTAGTGTTATGTTGTGTAGTGTTGTGTTGTGTAGTGTTGTGTAGTGTTGTGTAGTGTTGTGTAGTGTTTTGTAGTGTTGTGTAGTGTTGTGTAGTGTTGTGTAGTGTTGTGTAGTGGTGTGTAGTGTTGTGTAGTGTTGTGTAGTGTTGTGTAGTGTTGTGTTGTGTAGTGTTGTGTAGTGTTGTGTAGTGTTGTGTAGTGTTGTTTAGTGTTGTGTAGTGTTGTGTAGTGTTGTGTAGTGTTGTGTAGTGTAGTGTTGTGTAGTGTTGTGTAGTGTTGTGTAGTGTTGTGTAGTGTTGTGTAGTGTAGTGTAGTGTAGTGTAGTGTAGTGTAGTGTAGTGTAGTGTAGTGTAGTGTAGTTTAGTGTAGTGTAGTTTAGTGTAGTTTAGTTTAGTGTAGTAAATATAAGTGTAGTGTAGTGTAGTGTAGTAAATATAAGTGTAGTGTAGTGTATTGTATTGTAGTGTAGTATAAGGCGGTACGAAGTTCACCGGGAGAGCTAATTATCTAAATATTACAGATGTTCCAAATATTTCGCACACGATTATGAAAATATAAAATTTCGATAAAGATGCTAATACAAAATAAAATATAATAAAATATTTTAAAATATTTTGAAAATATCTTGAAGCGTCACGTTACTGAGATATTTTGAATGATAGAAAGAGTTCCCTATTGCGTTGGGGAATCTGGTAAGCCCGCTTCAACCGTCGGCATTATTGTCACTTACCATCAGGTGAGAGGTCAAGGGCCTACCAATTGTGAAGAAAAAAAAGAGAAACATAGTGCTTTGACAACCTTTACCCCATAATATCTCACTCAGTAACGAGACGCTACAAGTCTCATTATATTTTCGGTTTAATCTGCATCCCCCATCAAAATTAAAATGCAATCGTGTGCGAAAAGTATTACAAACAGAGAAACATAGTGCTTTGACAACCTTTACCTCATGATATGTCACACAGTAACGTGACGCTACAAGTCTCATTATATTTTCGGTTGATTCTGCATCCCCCATTAAAATTAAAATGCAAACGTGTGCGAAACATTTCACAAACAGAGAAACATATTGCTTTGACAACCTTTACCCCATGATATGTTACTCAGTAACGAGACGCTACAAGTCTCATTATATTTTCGGTTTAATCTGCATCCCCCATCAAAATGAAAATGCAATCGTGTGCGAAAAGTACCACAAACAGAAAAACATAGTGCTTTGACAACCTTTACCCCATGATATCTCACTCAGTAACGTGACGCTACAAGTCTCAATAAATTTTAGGTTTAATCTGCATTCCCCATCAAAATTAAAATGCAATCGTGTGCGAAAAGTTTCAAAAAAAGTCGCTATGCCAATCTCCATACAAAAATGTTTCAACCCCTTAATAGACGTTTGTTAGTTATCTTCAAAAAGGACAGAATTCTCTTCAAAAGAAAAGAAAAAGAAAGAAATTTAAAAATATCAACGCGAATTTGACAAAGTGCTGCCCCTTATCCCTTCTTGTATTACCTTACCGTAAAACTTTTCTTAGAGAAAGTAAAGTTCAAATGAGAACAAAGTTAATAATCTTATTTAAGTTTCCTAGAATTTATTATGGGAGTTTAAATTCTAAAGAGCCTATCTTACATAATTATCTGTATACTCGTATCTATACTCCTATTTCTTCAGGTCATCGCATTACACGTGAACGGCAGGACCAATTTCGCTAATTAATTTTTTGTTGAGTTCGTTTTTGTCAGAGTAAGGTTCTTATGTAGGGAAGTGTATGTAGTGAAGTGTAGTGTAGGGTAGGTAGGTGGGGAAGGGGTGGGGTAGGGTAGTGTAGGGTAGGGTAGTGTAGGGTAGAGTACGGTAGTGTAGTTTCAGGTGAAAGGACGTTCGCCGGGACAGCTAGAAGGTATATAAAAGGAAACCGTGACTGACTGACTGAAATATCAACGCACTGCTCAAAACACTGGACGGATCGGGTTGAAATTTGGCATACAGATAGAAATTATGACGTAGACATACGCTAAGAAAGGATTTCTAGCAATTCCCACGGAAACAGCAAAAAACGGACTCTGCCTGTGCGAAGCCGCGAGCAACAGCTAGTAATTTGAAGAAATAACAGAAAGTGACCCAGTGCGTGTCGCACCACGCGCAAATTAGGGTTCCGTAGTCTTCAAATGATAAATATATATTTTAAAAAACAAAGTTATTTTTGCAGTTGGTACTGAAAGTTTTGTATGGAATCTATAAACTATTTCAAATCCAACTGCACATCTTAAGTTGGTCAACTGTTACTCCTAAACTAAGACAGCCTACTTGGCCGTGATAATTTTAATTTGAAATATCATATCAGCTTATATACGCCTAACCTGAATTTTAGCGATCGGGCCTATAGTCCACCACGCGAGAAGTGTGGGATGTTCGACTTTACACACAACCTTCTCGAGTTTTTTTGCAGGCGTGTGCAGGTTTCTTCACGGTGTCCTTCCTTAGTACGCATAGTCAAGACGGTAAAAAGATTACAATACTTTCGTCTCGCGAAGCAAACAAAATTGTTTTTGCAGTCGATCATAGAACATTTTGTATGAAAAATCTATGAACTTTCTAGAAATCCAACTGCATGTCTTGAGTTTGTCGACTATTACTCCTAAACCAAAGTATATATATTAGTACTATCGTACAGTATGGACACTCTCTGCCGCTCTCTAGATTCGACCTCCGTCACGCAGATTGGTTACAGTTTGGTTACCGAACGAAAAGAATGAGCTACGTTACAGCGCTCCGACCGCTGTGATTTCGTTTAGGAATTATTAAATCCTAATTTGGTAAACTGTTCATTTTTTTGTTTCACATTCATGTTTGAGTTCACATAGTGAATAAGGCACTCAAAAAAGCTTTAACGGATATCCTTTGGATAACACGCAATACAAAAAGCCAGTTCATATTAATGTCGTACTTTGTCACGGCAGCGCCGTTCGTTCACCCCAGTATTACACGACGAAATATAAGAACATTCAGTTTGTATGAATCTTCAATCTACTAAATGTACATTCTTTTAGAAATGCTGCCTAAATTAAGAAAGTTTACTCAGCTGTGATAGTTTTTCTTTAAAATTGATTATTTGTCCTACTACCTATTTTAAAAAATCTCACATGTCCTGAAATAGCGGTTTAGTTTACACTTGACATTAACAAAAATTTTCACTTTAAATCTTAACATTTAAAAAATACATATTTTACCACTTTGTTGGCGAATCCGCAGACAGACGGACAGACAGACATGGCGAAACTTTAAGTATTTCTTGTTGACTATAGTAAAAACCATAAAAATGCAGAGGTAGTCAATACACACAGCCGTATGTTCCTGTGCAACGTCTATAAATTAAAAGTTATCTGAAGACTGGATGGCGCTCATATGGAACTCCTTAAATACATTAAGGTATTTTGGGCTCTATTGAGTCGGTCTCGATGAGTTCTCTGCTAACAGAGTTGTGCCTTAACAATCAGTTTTAAAACATCGAATAGATTTTTATTTAAGACTAGCTGTCCCGGCGAACTTCGTTCCACCTTACACTACACTACACTACCCTACCCTATACTTTCCTACCCTAAACTACACTACTCTACCCTACACTACACTAGCCTACCCTACACTACCCTACCCTACACTACCCTACCCTACACCACCCTACCCTACCCTACATACACTACACTACACTACCCTACCCTACACTACCCTACACTACCCTACACTACCCTACACTACACTACACTACACTACCCTACACTACCCTACACTACACTACCCTACCCTACCCTACACTACACTACCCTACCCTACCCTACATACACTACACTACACTACCCTACCCTACACTACCCTACACTACACTAACCTACACTACACTACCCTACCCTACCCTACACTACCCAACCCTACCCTACCCTACCCTACCCTACCCTACCGACTACCCTACACTACACTACCCTATACTATACTATCCTACCCTAACTACACTACACCTACACTACACTACCCTACCCTAAAACCAATTATTTTTTGACGGATATTTATATATATATATATAGACTAGCTGTCCCGGCGAACTTCGTTCCACCTTTCACTACACTACACTACCCTAACCTACACTACATTCCCTATACTACACTACCCAACCCTACCCTACCTTACCCTACCCTACACTACCCTACCCTATACTACACTACCCTACCCTACCCTACATACACTACACTACCCAACCCTACCCTACACTAAACTACACTACCCTACCCTACCCTACCCTACACTACACTACCCAACCCTACCCTATCCTACCCTAACTACACTACACTACCCACCCTAAAAACAATTATTTTTTGACTGATATTTTGTTTTTATTATTTAATTCCGGGCATTTTCATATTTATTCACCTTTTAAACCTTCTCTGGACTTCCACAAATAATTCAGTACCAAAATTAGCCAAATCGGTACAGCCGTTCTCGAGTTTTAGCGAGACCAACGAACAGCAATTCATTTTAGATATATAGATAAAAATGATGAAAATAAAAACGAAAACATCGAAAAAGTGCAAGAGTGTAGTTATTTTCTTCCCTCTTTACACGTACAGAAAAAGACAGACAGATTTTTAAGTACCACTGGGCCTTAAGTAATTTTACACGGCTAACGACTTTTTTATTAAAAATTTGAGAGCGTTTGGCTGCATCTCACGTGATGGTAAGACTTCCATTTATGTAATTATGGTAACCGGCACCATCGGCTTAAATTACTTTTCGGTCGTAGCTCAGTACAAAATGCTTGGTTGTACTGATTATCATGCTTATCTGACCATAAGCGCGGTCATTACCTGGATGGGTTTTTGCTGTTAGCCCAATTTATAATTTATTTTTTATTTTTTAAAGTAAAACTTCTTTACGCACGCTTGGCTTGGGGAGTAAGCTGGTGGATGCGTGACGAGAGCGTAACGGAAGTGTCTTCGGGCGAGGCGAACGGAAGTTAAGAGGGATCTATAAATCAGTGAAGATAGAAAGAGAGATATCTACTATTTAATTTGGTTTACCAACAAAATCGGATGCCAAGGCACAATATCGGTTGTCAAAACAATCAAAACAAACAAAAGATAAAAAATAATTTTCTGAGGATAACAAAACTCTTTTCATAAACTGTCTATACCTCCATATGACAAAAAAGATTTGATTATTTTCTAAATACTAAGTATTTACTTTCATACATATAGATGGAACTAAAGAAGTTTTACTTCAGTCGTGTGGTCTAAAGCACACTCGTATTTTTTTTATTTACTGAGGTAAATTAAATCAAAGGAAGATATGAAAACTCTCTTTAGCTTTTTAAAACGAATCTGTCAGCAGAATAACCAAGTTTGTAGGTAAGTTTTTTTTCAGTATTTTAGGGTTTCAAACTACGAAGTTGGTAGCAAGTTCAACAAACTAATCTAGGTACATTAATCTTGATTCATCTTATCAGCTCATATACGTCCCCACCGAGGGGCTCGAGCCTACCCTGAATTAGGGCGATCGGGCCTTAGTCGACCACGCGGGCCCAGCGTGGGTTGGTCGACTTCAAACACCACCTGCGAGTTTCTTCGCAGGCGTGTGCAGGTTTCCTCACGATGTTTTTCTTTACCGTAAGAGCGTCGGATAAACGTACATATGAAATCTAAATTCGAAATCACATTGGTACGTGGCGGGAGTCGAACCACGACCTCTCGGACAGGAGGCGGCGGTCCTACCTGTACCTACATTATTCCTAATAAGTTTTTTTTCAGTATTTTAGGGATCAAACTTCGGAGTTGGTAGCAAGTTCAACAAACCAATCTAGGTACATTATTCTTCATTATTTTGATTTTTTTCAGTCCCAAACTTCGGAGTTCCTAAACCACTTCAGCAAACCAGTTCAACAAACCACTTAAAAGCAGCGAGGTTACCAAGTGAATTTTTTTACATCAAACAATTACACGTCACTCAAGATCATTTCTTTTCTAACTTTTTGGCGGGGTCATTAAACTTCTGTGAACTCTCAAAGGCACTCGCTTTTGGGCGTTGCGTAATATGTATGATAAACGAGGTGGTAAATGTTTTTCTCCAGAAGTTTCTTCAATTACCTACTGTGTCGTTACGTTTTTGGAGAAAAATATGTCGAGCTTACTGACTTGTTAAAATTTTATATTTTATTACGTATCGTGTAAGAAGGTATTACAAATGCTTTGCAAAATAAAAAACGTATCTGCTGGGGGCACGGTAGTGCTTCCGCTAAGTCGAGCGCCAAGCAAGCACTGCCGTAACACCTTTTTCTAGAACCATTTCGGACGATTGTCGAGCCCCTGCATCTTGGCACTAGAAAAGATCAAAAAGATAAAAAATATCGCTATTAAATAAGCTACGTATACTTATGAGGACCCTTAAATTTCAAGTTTATAACTTAGATATTTTCAAAGATATCTGATGGTAAAGTTCAGCTGCTACCTTGACACTCCCATAGTACTAGTACTTCCCATTTACCTAGAGAGCTGAAACTTGGTAACAAAGGTACATTTTAAAAGTGAGGTTTATTTAGCTCACATTTCATTCCTGTTTTATCTGATTAGGAACAGCTAAACTATTGGAAACAAAGAAATGGCGTCGTAGCCAAAAAAAATTCTTAATTATAGGTATTTAAAAAAAATACATATTGGGGTGGAAGGTACCCTAAATTTTTTTTTTCAAGATTTTATTGTACCACTTTGTCGGCTTGATTGATATACCCATGCTAAGTTACAGCTTTCTAGTACTAATAGTCTCTTAACTAAGCCGCGGGTAGACGGACAGACAGACATGGCGAAACTAAGTTGTTGACTGCGGAACCCTAAAAATTATTTTTATGTCAATCGAATTGATGTCTTTTGTTTGTAATGTGAATAGATATCATTTTCATAGTTGTGTGGAGAGGTGTGGTACCTGGAAGGTTCACTGTTGTCTACGGAACCTTAAAAAGTAGTTAATGCCTTAAAAAGTAGTTATAACCGCCTCCGTAGCTCAGAGGCAAAGTTCACTGGCTTTACACAGGAGGTCGCGGGTTCGATTCCCGGCGGGGTCAATTGTAAGACTCGGTTTGGTTGGTGTTAGGGCATTTTCTAAGCCCGCCTGGCTAGCTACCACCATCTTATCTAAGTCTTGCCGCCAAATATCAATGTTGATATCATTGGTGTGTTCCGGCATGAAGATAAGATAGCCAGTTTCCCCATTGCGTTGGGGAATCTTGGTAAGCCCGCTTCCATCTTCGACAACATCGTCACTTACCACCAGGTGAGATGTTGTCAAGGGCTTACCAATTGTGAATAAAAAAATATATAAAAAAAATGCTTAAGTCGCAACAACCGCGATTAAGTCAACGCATCGTAAGTAAAGTTCAAAGACTTTGGAATTCCCTCCTTTTATTTCCTTCTTTTCCCGATGGCCGTGTGTGAAGTCGACCAACCTGCACAGGGCCCACGTGGTCTACTAAGGCTTAATCACCCTAATTCAGGGTAGGCTCGAGCCCTTTCCCTTCGGTGGGGACATATATGAGCTGATATGATTGAGAGGAGCGAAATCGTATACCTCTGTGTTAGAGTGCTAGACACAAAAAGTGTTAAGGCTAAGGAATTTCCTAACATGTTAGTACCTAATGATAAATCTGAAATATTCATAGACTATCACTGCTATCACTTTCCTGAATCGATTATACTGCAACATGTTCGTAGTAGGGCTACGTCGTAGCAAGAACTACCTACTCGTAAACAGAACGAGACCCTTTTTTTCTCTTTTTCGGAGATTTTCGAAGAACAAGGTTGTAATTTTTTTATTTTCAAAAATATAATTAAACTTCGGCAGGACAAATCAAATTAGCCCAAACTCGAAGTGACTTTGTGTAGTTTCTTGAATTAAATAGGACCTCGGGAAATAAATCAAAATCAACGAAAGGTGAAAACTAACTTGCAGGATTTTTTCATTACTTTACGACAGAGACTTCCCCCTAAATTTAATGGAATCTTACAATAATAGTGTTGTTTTGCTCGTCGTCACTGTTCTCATCTATAACTATTTGTTTATATTTTATTTATTCATGATCATCATATTAGCTGAAAGACGTCTACTGCTGGACAAAGACCTTCCCAAGGATTTCCGCAACGACCGATCCTGCGCTGTCCACATCCAGCGGCTTTCCACAACCTTCTTATCCTTCTTATTTGTTACATTGAAATAATAACAGTTAAACTAAGCTTGGTCCAACAGATAATTTTTTTCTAATATTAATTTGAATTTTGAATCACCTCGACAAGATCTCAAGTTTATAACCGACTACCGTCACGCATAATAAAATACTAATTCTATAAATGTGTTTAAAACTACACTTGCTAAACATATTATATGTAAGCTTTAACTAGAATTGAAGTGAACGATAAATATTATCATAATATTAGTATATTTCTTCTCATGTAAATAACTTTGTTAAGGTCCTTAATGAGACAAAATAATGTTTGAATTGAAGATCTCTATCCTATCCATACGGAAGAAGTATTTGCGCAACAATTGGCTAAAGATGGAGATCGACTCGGGTCATCATGTCATCAGCCCATATTAGTTCACTGTTGGACACAGGCCCTTTTCAAAAAGAGGGCGAGAGTGATTGACCCAGGTTAACCGCCTATCAACAATTGTGACACTAGGGGCAAAATACTATGACTATTCGTAGTCTTCATTCAAGTTTAGACCTATTTACAGGTGGTCCCTTACTTCGTCCTCAGGCACACAACTAAATTTATTAGATTTAAGTTTGTTGTAATGATTACTATTTCATCAATAGTTAGAATGGACTTTCAGGATGGACATAGGCTAAAAAAACCCGCTCACTCTCGATATCCACGAGGGCGAAGCTGCGGGCAACAGCTAGTATATCATAAACAGAGTTTGCTAGTAGATGTACAAGTGGGCATGATCCTTGGTGCCATATTTGCCTCATGGTGTTGGCAGATTTAGCAGACGTCACTATATAACCGAAAGTTATTAGAATACATATTAGAATGTGGCCTCCTTGCGAAAAAAATTAATTGGTTCATGCAAGCTAAATATACTCACTCCTTTAATCTTCGAAATAAAAACAAGCTAGCCCAACCCCAATTTAATTTAATTTAAAAATGTTCAACGACGACCATTGCAAACTGATAACATTATAATATAATAACTAAACATATTAAAGCTGAGCAAAAGATAAATATATTTCAAAGAAAGCTACAGGAAATGCTAATCGAAGGTTGTTAATATAGCTTGCAAGATTTGTTTTAATGAACAATGGCATTGTACTTTTGATATTATTTTATGAATTTCTTATAAAATGAAATAATTAGTGACTTGATAATTTATTCTAATGCATGCATGTTATTGTTTATTATGAAGTATTAAGTAAAAACTACATGAATTGCAAATGTTTCACAATATGTATAGGTCGACTTTACTTACCTGTAGTTGCAGTGCCCTAGCCGGGTGTCATATATGTATATACTTTAAGTAACTAAGTACACTTAAGATCTTCTGTACCCTGTATACGACAAAAATAAATTATTGAGTATCGAGATTAGATGAGATATGGCCGTAAGCGTGTTATCTTTCGTCTGACGCATACGGCTATCGCCAGCAACATTATTACATAAATCATGGCTCCACCTAGCAGGAAGGCATCCCACATTGTCATCTGGGTTGTATAGAGGATATTAACCCGTGGAGCGTAATTCGATTTTTTCCGCTAAAGTGCCTTGAGCGTGTTGAGTCATGGATGACGTCATACAGACTCGGCTAGGACCTATTTTTTTAAGTTTTTTGTAAATATATAATTAAGTTATATACTATTGTTATATACCGTTGTAAAGATTAATAAATTGCCTAGGTATTAAAATTAAAAGATATTTAGAAATAACTCACCTGATGAAGACATTTTGTGGTTTTCATCATCATTTTCAAAAAAAAATCTTGATTTTTGCACTTTTAGTCGCTGAATGCACCCACTTACACAACCTTATTACACATTTTCGCAAAAACTAAAAGTATCATAGCATAATACACTTTCATAAGTGTATATAAACTAAATATTTCACTTCGAATCACAATAGTTTTACTACAAAATTAGGATAAGTTTCCAACGACAAAAAACGGAGTTCATCACTTTGCCGTTTTGCACAGTACTTCGTACTTTTCACAAATTATTTTTGCAAATATTTGAAAAACTAATCACTTCCACATAATGTACATTTTTTTCCGAGTATTTTGATATGAGATTTATATAACAAAACATACTATTTACGTCTGAAATTAATTTTTCATTTATTCAAAAAAATAAAATTCGCCATTTTGCCGTTACCAAAACTTGGTCTCAGTTTTAACTAATTATTTTGCAATTATTTCAAAAACTAATCATTTTAACATAATCTTCATTCTTTTCCCAGTAATTTGATATGAGATTTATATAACAACACGAACCGTTTACGTCTGAAACTCATTTTCACACTTTACTATTCTCACAATACAAACGACACGGCAAAACAATATGGCTGACTATGGCCGCCCGGCTTGGAAATAATTTATTTTTGAATGATATTCGAATGGATGAACGATAAAAACGAGGATAAAACAGGTCACAACATGATAGAGTTTGTGTATAAAAAGATTCGTTCCTATACGGTCGGTAAGACGGCAACCAATCACATAAGAGTTTATTTGGTCTACCGGTAGTCCAAAACACGCTCCACGGAGACATTTTTTCTGGCCTACCGGTAGTCCAAAACACGCTCAAGGAGTTAATGAGCTTAGCGTCATTTATTCGTTTGGCTTATAGTGATGAACACAAGTACACACCCAATAACTACACTAGCCAACACTGCCTAGGAAAGAATATTTAAACAAATTTCATACATAACATTGTTTTTTAAAAGCTATAAAAGTTACTTTCCTACTGTGTATTGTGTAGGGTAAAAACTTTCCAGATGGACAAGTGTTACATTTACCCTCTTAGTTCTTTATTAGTTATTTGTTAAACAAGAGAGCAAAGTTGCTTTTTAACCGCGTACTCAATTTTGATAACCGAGCAAGCGAAGGTTTCTAAAATTGAATCACGAGCGCAGCGAGCGATTCAAAACTTAGAATCCTGAGCGTTAGCGAGGGAATCAAAAGAGCACGAGGTGAAAAATCTTTGCACTCGAGTGCAACACGTAACTTTTCATTCCACCTCAGCGAGGAAATGACAAAATGCAAAAAAAAAACATTTGCGCATTACAAACAGTTTCAGTCAATTCTGTTGGCGTCAAATAAACTTCCTCGTCGCTATAATCACTCATTTTAGTTTTTTCACTTGTTTTCAAGTTTCTTGTTTTTAACCTTAGGTTTTAACAATATAACGTGAAAAAAAATGGCGCGAGCAAAGCAAATTAAAAAAAAGTACACCAAGAAGGTTTCGAGTGTGAGTTTTTAACAAATTAAAAAAGTTTGTATGATAAATTCGGCACCATGGAGGTAGAAGTAAATAGGTTTATTAATGTTTTGAATTCACAAACTTAGTGCACACGATGTTCTAAATTCAATTTACTGTTTCCCCTCAAGCGAATAAAAACGGCTTTTGCACTCAGATATCGAAGAGCAAAAATACAATTTCCGAGATGGGGGGATGAAAAAAATATTTTTTCCGTGGTTTTTGTACAAACGCATAGACAATGAAAATTGCGGTTTTCTGTTTGGTACAGATTTTATGTATACTTTCATTTTTAGCTTCTCTTTTAGAATTCGCCAATGTCATGTCAGTCATCGGATTGACACTACAGCAGATGGCCGGTTTTGCGGAATTTAAATGTTTACAAAAATTAGTAGTACACAATTTTCGTCTTACATGCTTTTTGTATGTACAAAAACCTCTTAAAATTAAATTCACTCTTAAAAACTAAACTGAGAGGATGAACATACCGTGCCCATCTTGAAACTCTTGAAAGTGATGTCCCTACACCATGTTCTAAGTATTTTTTTAAAAATTATAAAACCATGTGTTGTATGATAAATCTAAAAATACCCGTAGGCAATATTGAGCAGCGTATTTTGAGTACCTGGATGACGGTTGTGTGACGGTTTTAAGTAAATATAACGTATATTTATACGATGTTTTTGTATCGTTGTAACACAGACAAGGGTTCCTTTAATTAAGTAAATTCATAATAAAGCCCTGCCTCATAATAAGGTTGATTATTTTAATGTGAATTTTGACGAATTTTCCTTAAATGTAGGTATATGTTACCTTCCTTAAATGTAATACCACAAAAGGAAAACTCATAATACAAATACGTAGAAATTAAGAAAATTGGGAAGAATAACGTTTCAACGACTCGACATCAAACAAAACTGACACGTGCCTAAGAAAGCGTTATAAGTGCACTTTCTTACACGCGCTTTAATGTTGGCAGGTTCTTAACCTATAAAAACAGGTATTTACAAATTTGGAAGTTTTCTTTCTCTCTTAACATGTGGCACAATTAACCGTGCTATCCAAGGGATAGACGGCGGTTGCCTGGTTGCACTTAGCATCGCCCGCGGTCACGTGTAGAGCATTTAGATTGACACTTCATACAGATCTAGAATCAGATGTGCAATCACGTCCCAAATACCGTTATTAGCCAGTGTGTGTTGCCAGTAATAATTAGTGTTCGATTACTACTATGGTCCTCATAAGGCTCAAGGTCACCCAAAGGGCAATGATGGAGCGAGCTATATGCTCATGATCGAATTAGAATGAAGAGGAGAAATAAAGCAATTTATATATCTAGCTCACAGAATCGTTAAACTTAAGTGGTAGTGGGCGAGGCACATAGATCGCAGGACGGACGAGCGTTAGGGCAGTAGATAAAGTTCTCGTATGGAGACTGCGCATTGGAAGACGTAACGCAGGCAGGCTGCAACTTTCACCAGGTCATCGATCAGGTGGGCCGACGATCTGGTGAAAGTTGCGGCAAGCCTGTAAGTTTGCATGGAACAGCATTATCGACTGGACCCTCATAAAATTAAAGTCAAACGCACCTTTCTTATACACAATTGGTAAGCCCTTTCCAAAAAAAAAATGGTAAGTGACGATGATGTCGAAGACGGAAGCGGACTTACCAAGATTCCCCAACCTTCCGGAATTAATTCATTCAGCACCTTAAGCTTCTTGGCGTAGAATAACACCTAATCTGAATTCCGGCCGATACATTGAGTCCAAGGCAAAAGTTGCTGAAATGAAGCTGGGTATTATCTTAAAGGTAAGACGGTACTTCACACCTGGACAGCTTTTCTTTATATCAAGCTCAAGTTCGATCTTGTATGGAGTACTGTTCTCACCTAGGGATGGATCAGCCCGCTATCAGCTGTATACCTTGGACTCCATTGACCGAAGCGCTCGGAGACTCATTGGCGACGATGAGCTTGTCAAAAACCAGCTCCAAATCCTTGAGCATCGCCGCAAAGTTGCCTGTCTTTCGGTATTCTATCGCATTCATTTCGAAGAGTGTGTGCAAGAACTGCACGACCTCATTTCCCCAGATCCATTCCACCTTCGGTCAACGAGACGCTGGGAGAGGTTCCCCCCTTTGTTGTTCTATTTCAGCCAATACGCATGAAGCGTTACACTTCCTCATTTATTATGCGGATAGCGATGGAGTGTAAATCCTTGCCTGCGTCTGTGTTTCCTGACTCCTACAATTTGGGGATCATCAAGGCGAGGGTGAATAGGTATTATTTGAGTTTGCGTGGACCATCCTCTACTATTTACATCGTCACTTACCATCAGGTGAGATGTAGTAAAACGCACTCAAATTTTTAATAAAAAAATGAAATTGGTTTGCGCTGCGAGTTGATAGATCAGTCAGTCAGTCACGGTTTCCTTTTATATTAAAACTAGCTTTTGCACGCGGCTTTGCCCGCCTGGATATCGTTTTTATGACTGCATAGCTGGTGCCAACGACTTCGTGTGATGGTTTTCTTGGTTAACACTTTGATGTTTCTATTACCGTGTGGTAAATTATCTCGGGAAGTAGGTGTATGTTGGGTATGCTAAAACTGTTTAAAAAACCATTTATAGCTTTAGCATGCCCAATATACATCGGATTCCCAAGATACCTGCGATATTCGACATGCCTAATTGAAGGAAAAACAATGGGGTTGCGGCGGCAATTAGTGGAAGTTTTTCAGCTGATATGATGATGATGACGAAGATGATGATGATGATGACCTTAACACAAGCTACGAGAGCAAAAGAAATACAACATATAGAACGCGCTATTAAAATTTCTTAAGCGCTGAGTATATTATACAGATCTCTTGAGAAGTCACGACTTTCATACTGAGGTGGACTTTGCAACTCGTGATATAGGTACATCTCTCGATCATTTATATACGAATATTGACACAAGATGTATCGATTAGGGCATCTAATCCCGTAATACCGAGATCCCGCGTCATTGTCCAACCCCGCTCAGAGTCAGATTACGTGCATGGGATCCGCGGAATTTTCGGGACTGACGAGCAACTCAGTGACAAGTATTTACTCGTTGCATCTTATTACGCTAGTGAAAAATTTTGGTTTTCTTTATGTATATGGAGCTTTTTTTTGAGCTTCTAAGCAAATTTATGGACTAAACGTAATAAAGAATGTCAGGTGCAGAACAGTACAAAACCATTAATCCAGCTAATCCAGTTTAGAAATACTTTTTAAAAGTCTGTTGATGACAACCGCCGAATTTGGAATGTTAAATGGGATATCTAAAACTTCTGCTAGATCTACGAAGGGATTCGGATTACATGTGCATTTAAAATCTACGCACGGAATTCAAGATTGGCAAAGTTGCAAGTGCAGTTGCTTCTGAGATTTCTGATGTTGGCCCAGGTATCTCGTTTTACATAAAATATTTTTTGTGGGATTACTGTTTTACGATAAAGCAACAACAATAACCTTGAAAAAAAAAGTTTCTTGTATAACGATCACTTTTAATATTTACTTTTTTTATTGGAAAAACGGTGAAAATTTCAACCGGCTACACTGTTTAAAGGATACAACACTCTAAACGTAGGACAGATGGATGGCATAAGCTTAGTAAAATGGTCCCGTTAAAAAAACTTGCTCCAACTGTTGACGACGATGCACCATCTTTAGCTGAGTAATATGGTCCCGTTAAAAAAACTTGCTCCAACTGTTGACGACGATGCACCTTCTTCAGCTGAGTAATATGATCCCGTTAAAAAACTTGCTGCAACTGTTGACGACGATACACCTTCTTCAGCTGAGTAATATGGTCCCGTTAAAAAAACTTGCTCCAACTGTTGAGGACGATGCACCTTCTTCAGCTGAGTAATATGATCCCGTTAAAAAACTTGCTGCAACTGTTGACGACGATGCACCTTCTTCAGCTGAGTAATATGGTCCCGTTAAAAAAACTTGCTTCAACTGTTCACGACGATGCACCTTCATCAGCTGAGTAATATGGTCCCGTTAAAAAAACTTGCTCCAACTGTTGACAACGATGCACTTTCGTCAGCTGTTTCCCCATTCGTGGGGTGATTTCATGACTAATTTACAGGATTCTTACGGCAGAGATACTTAATTATATTTTTTTTTTATAATCGTATTTTCATTAATTAATTCTCATTTCCTTATTTTAAATAAGCAACTCGTTTGATCCAAACAGAAGCCTATTGCGTGTGTTTGAGCTCTTGTCAAACTTGGCCCCGTATTTATTGTGTTTGGGGAGCCTTTGACCTCAGCTCCCAAGAATCGAGAAGCTTTGCAGCACTACAAAAGGGCGTCGACCAGCAGAGTGATTAATTACTTGGAAATATCAAATGATGTAGATATTTCCTATTTCCGAAAATTGCCTACACAAATACTAAGTAAATATTTTTGGACGCTATAACGACAACACTATTTTGCACTTGGACAAAGGAGCTTTTCTTAAAACTAATAAAATCTTCTGAAATTATAAACTTTTCGTTCGAAATTGACGAATACCAACAATGAGTTGATGTTTCAAACTTCACACTACTGCCACTGTCACTTGCGGCATGTCAAGTAGTCTCGTGCCAAACAAAATTGTTTTTGTCCGATTTTATATGAATTTTGTACTTATTACATAACTTTCATAGAAAATTCTGATGATTATACAAAAATGCTATCAAGAGCAATCGTATGTCTGAGGGATGCAACGTCATTCATGTACAAAATCTTCATCCAAAGATATTGAAATCGAACCTGTGCCTCTAGATGTGGCGTTGTCACAGTCGACAGACGAGCAGCTGTTTTATACGGCCAGCGTGCACTTCCTCAGGAGGCGCCTCCAGGAGAAGACGCAGGTCACCGTCGGCACCGCCAGAGAACCCTCGCGCAGCTGCTGCGACTTCACCACAACACCGGAAAAACAACACTCCAGGATCAATTTGCAGAGAAAAATCTCGAAAACAGAAATAGACAGTCCAACAGAAGGCTCAGAGCTAGCGATGCACCAGTTGCTACCGTTCCCGAAGTCGAATAACCCAGGATTCTTTTCGCGATTAAAGAAAACGTTTCGAAAGTATCGACAAAGCTTCTCTATGAGTGATTCCAGTGTAGATGATTCGGAGAACAAGTGCATATCCAACTTCAAGTTTCCGCGCTGCGAGCGGCCGAGCCGCGACGCTATCGCGCCCTCCTGCCTTATGCTTATCTCAGAGGAGACCGCCAGCGAGACCTGCAACACTTCTAGCACCAGACTTGATATAGCATCCAGCAGCAAAAGTGATGATTATACAAAATAATCAGTGATGTAGATAGTAGTGATATTATCAGTTTATATAAAGATGTACACAGCTGATGTTGACTATTTTTCTGCAAATATTTTGGAGGCGCGCAGCTCAAAGACCTTCCTTTGTGTTGTACTGTGAGGTTTTGCCCGATGGCCCGTGACGCGTCGGTCACGAAGGCTGGCGACCTCTGAAGCATCTATTATGTAGGGCAAGTCGACAAACTCTTCACCAAAATAGCTCCTAAACAAATATGTATAATCTGGGTTCTCTAGAGAGCGCCCAGATCCTTGAACGAATGTTCAAGTTGATCGCACCCGTGTCTGCATTTTTGATAAGTTTCAATGAAAAGTTGGTGCTTTGAAATACAAAGTAATCCGTTTCGCCTGTTTACCAAGCTAACATCCTTACTGAGAAAAAATATTTTTTTTTACACTACTTTTTTAACCATGGGAGGTAAATACCTATAGGAGTAACATTTATTTGGTTTATTGATAGCACTGCTCAACATAAAATTTAAGCGTTAAATTCTTTATTCGTTATTTTCTACATAATAAAGGTTCTTAATCCGATTTATGTGGTTCAGTATGACTTCCGCAAGCGAAAGGGGTGAATGACCCCCCCCCCCCCCACCCTGTTACTCGAATTGTTTGGCGTTCGTCGGCGGTGTAACTTCCGAGTTCGGCAACTTATAAATTTCAGATGTTCCTATTAATAAAGGCATAATTGATTACTTAGTTTTCTTAATTAACTGTTACGGGTGTAAAATCCGATAACGGAGCTTTCTAATCATCATACTGAACAACGTTCCCAAAGGAAACCATAGTCAGTTTTTATCAAAATAGACTCCATACAAAATTGGTTAATCAGCTGTTTGACTTTTAGGTATAAATGAGTTATTTTTTGCCAGTTGACTATGGGACTAGAGTCACAAAGTGTCTCTTGGGGAAAGTTGTTCAGTTTGTTCCGTTTCAGTTGATTAGTTTAAGTAGTTCACGCTGTGTACCTATTTACGTAAAAGAAGAAAATACCAAATATAAAAAAGTGGCAAAGTGCGTGTCCGACCATAAGCAAAGTAGGTTTCCGTAGGTAAACTTCAAAAATATGTGTACGTATCTTCTATATAGAACCATCTGGGCGTAACTCGTAAAAAGGCCAAAATAGGTTTTTTAAACAGTATAATTTGTTTTTTTTGAGCTACAGACGCGTCTTACCCGTTTTTTTCTACGATCTTTAGTTATGAAATTACATTGAGCTATAAAGGTTTATGTAGTTGTCGCTATGCGAACTAAATAGGTTTAAATTAATATGAGTCTTTTTGGCATAAAAACACTATTTATTTGTAACCATGAACTAGACTTATTACAAATTACGTTTAAATGCTGCTGGCCCCACACATATCGGCCGTGTAGACTTATACCAAAATACGCTCTTTTCGCCCGAAACTTTATAGGAAAAAAGGGATGGGAGTATAACACGTGCTTAGGTGAGTAACAAGGACAGAAACATTGTTTTGGTTAGTCGCGCCATTTGTTGACAAGTACTTCAAACCTGCGTTCTTTAAGCGATTGCTCACTTGATAAATTAATACAAAATGTAGTGTTTTTGATTAAATTAGAGGTTCTATGTGTAAAATATGGATCCCAGAAAGCGGCAAAGAATCAAAAAGATATTCGGATTCTTACAAACGGATGAAAACCCGAAAAAAATATAATTTTGCAGTTGGTACAGAACTTTTATTATGGAAAATCTATTTAAATTTTACAAATCCAACTGTATATTTTAAATTGGTGGACTAAGAAAGCCTGTGACCTAAGAAAGCCGTGATATTTTTCTTCGAAAAGATAATACTATACAAAATTTTTGATATGGGTATGTTTCTTGAACTAAACATTTATCGAAAAAAAATATATTCGCAAACACATCAATAGAGTTTTGAAAGACCTATTCATCGGTGGCCCCCCATTTACATTCCCTGGACCCACTTGGATCGCGATCCACCGGTGGAATGGAAACCGGTGTGAAGTTAGCAGCCAAAAGTTAGCAGCCGTTATAAACTGACCAAATTAAAAATTCATCGTAATATCTAAGTAAACAAGTACTAAAGGAGATAACTAAACATAATATTCGTTAGATCTAGACTTTCTGATTTCAAGACTACTAGAAATAAGACCTATAATTGGTTACTAAACAAGTTAAGAACAGATAAAAAACTGTTCCTGGAAAAAAAAAATTCAAATCTGAGTAAATCCTCTTCCTCATTATAAAGTTTTCTGAAAGAGATTACTTCTAGCAATAAGATCGCCTACACTATATTATAATATCTCTATGTATTAACTTTACGAAATTGTTTTTGGTGTACTATAAGTGTAAATAAATAAATAAAGTTACAAAACGGCTGCTAGCTTTTGAGAGAAAATCTAGCAGGAAAACTCCACTTGTAGAGGGTGGAAGCGATGCTCGGTGATGTTTGCTAGCTTCTGTATGGGTTTCGGCTGGGGCTCGATGCGGGGAACGAGGACATTGTAATCGTTCAGTATGGACATGCCTTTTTTTGATTAAGTCGTCCTACGGGTGTCACGGAAATCTGAATTTCGAATGCTGATGGTATTTTTGGATGCAACAGGTTGGTGTCCACTCAACAAAACAGGTGCGGTGCACTTCCACTCCTTAGAAAGGTCTGGTGCGTAGTTTGAAAAAATATTTTTTCCATTTTGGTGTCCTTGAAATCGAAAATTCTAGATTTATTGCTGGCATTCGATACCTACGAACTATATCTAGCTGCTCCGTTAGCGCAGTTGACTTCCGCGAGATGGAGGCAATCAAGTTCCTCTTCCTCATTATGGACCTACAAAACGGCTTCTATCTGTTGATAGCAAATCTTAGAAAGCAAAAAAATCCTTCGAATTCAGATTTGATGGATATGTTAGGTTTTAAGTACGTTTGCTCTCTGTGGAATCAGGTGTGCTGGACTAGCGCTCTTAGTTTCATTTTGTTGTTAGACCCTGAAATTGTATAATATCAAATACTCATATAAGCGTCGGTGGCTCAACCGGTAACGACTCGGTCCATCTAACCAGAGGTACCGGGTTCAAATCTGGTGGACGTCCAATGTACCAATGAGTTTTTCATAAAAACTTACGTACATATACTTACCGATTGAAGGAAAACATCGTGAGGAAACCTGCACACGCCTGCGAAGAAACTCGAAGGTTGTGTGTGAAGTCGACCAACCCGCACTGGGCCCGCGTAGTCGACTAAGGCCTAATCGCCCTGATTCAGGGTAGGCTCGAGCCCCTCGGTGGGGACGTATATGAGCTGATATAATAATAAAAATACTCAGATATGAATATTGTTTTCCTTCCAGGAACAGTTTTTATTTGTTCATAACTTGTTTAGTAACCAATTATAGGTCTTATTTCTAGTAGTCTTGAAATCAGAAAGTCTAGATCTAACAAATATCATATTTAGTTATCTCCTTTAGTACTTATTTATTTAGGTATTACGATGACTTTTTAATTTGGTCAGTTTATAACGGCTGCTAACTTAACACCGGTGGAATGGAATGCACTTTCGAGTTTAGTGGGTAGCATATTTTAAAACCTTTTAAAAGTGTATCTTGTAACACATGCTAGTGGTTGGATCCACCATAGGTGGGAACCATAAATCACTCATAAAGATAAACACAAATAAAGAGGAGGTGCCATAAGTTTATTATTAAAGATTTTATACCATATGTTATGTTATGAAGTAGAATTGTTAAAAAAAGGCATAACTTAAGTTATTAATTTGTATTGGTCCATATTCCTAAAACCACTTATGATTAATATAATGAAATAACACAATAATTAGGCACATAAACTTTATATCCTAAAACTATAGTTTTAGTTCAAGAGAACTTTAAATTGTATCACAGGTTTTTGACGAATTATTTATTTCTTACAGAAAAAATACTAAGTATAAAATTTGCCTTATGATTAAGTTATACCAATATATACTAACATAGCCTATTTAAAAATCTAATAAGTGTAGTTGACATATTTAGAGGTAAAACAAGCAACATTTTATTTTACAAATTATTATAGAAGTGTTCAACCATTATCATAGTCGTGAAATATTTGAAAAAATACCGGCCAAGTGCGAGTCAGAACCGGACACATAGGGTTCCGTACCATCATACTAGATGGCGCTAGTTTCTTCACGTTTCAAAAAAAAATACGTTTTTTGTATGGAGAATTTACTTTTTCAAATTTTCAGTATTCGTTGTTACAGCGGCAACAGAAATACATCATCTGTGAAAATTTCAACTGGTTAGCTACCACGGTTAATGAAATACAGCCTGGTGATCGACGGACAGACGGACGGACAGCGAAGTCTTATAGTAATAGGGTCCCGTGTTTACTATTTGTGTACGGAACCCTAAAACGACGTGGAAAGAAGCAAATATCTAGGTGAAAATTACAATTCATTTTTAATAATTTTCTACACGTATAAATAGGTAATCATAGCCAATAATTGTTAAATAATACATGTTTTTAACTTCAGAATCATAAATACAAATGCATAAAATAAACAAAACGTGCTAAGATTACAATATTATAAGTACGTATCTACAATGGCTGTTTTATACAGCGTGACTGTTAATTTACTGCAAACCTCTTAGCTGGGGATTAAGCTCATTGAATTAAACAGCTTTTCTCAATGAATCAATTCTAAATTCGCAAAAAAAATTACTTGCCATACTAATTGCCTAGGTATATTTCAAAAATTTTCGTGCAAAACATGGTTTCTTGAAAAACTATTAAAAATTAATTAAGACATGTGCAGTACAGAGTATAAAAACTTTCAGACGGGCAAGTGCTATATTTACGAGTACCTTCTCAGTTCTTATAAACATGGGTTCTACTAATTTCACACAATCTGTGTCATCCTTCTATGACAATATAAAAACACAATTTTTATTTTCTCAGCGTTTTTACAAAACCACTTAAAAGTAAATTAATTTATAAGAACTGAGAGGGTGTATATTATTAAAGCACTCGAAAGTTTCTACCCTACACATGTCCCAAATATTTTTTATAGTTCTTTAAAAAAACATGTTTTGTTTGAAAAGTAAAAAAATATCCCTAGGCAAAGTTGATGTGCTTAGGTAAAGTTGTTCAATTTAATGAGCTAAATCACCAGCTAAAAGATTTTTTGTAAGTTATTTACCGGTCAACTGTACAAATATTCTTAAAACAACATTAGCATATTTAAGATATCGTTGAATAATTAATTAATCATTAACCCCGAGTAAACTCCATTTGAGGCGATTCCCTTACTTAACTAGTGCCGCCATCTGATATAAAGTGGCTACTTTTGACTCTTTATGTAACTACTGCGAACTATATTATTTAGTTTATATAAAAAGTTCAAGTTCAAGTATGTACTCAGCTAGTAGTTACTCTTTAACTGATGGCTGCGCTAGTTAGCTTGGGGAAGGCCCTTAAGACAGCTTAACACCTTCATCTTTCAGCTGCCTTACAACCTCCGGGCTGATTTCCTCTTCCCTAAACTTGTATCCACTTCCTATTAATTCTTTCGCCACCTTATAGTTTTTCTTCAGCGACTCCAACCAAATAGTGTACTGATAGTCGGGCCAGATACCTCCATACCTCTCCGGCAAGTGTTCCGGAGCTATATGCTTGTGGAGAGACGTGACGTCATACCCGTGGAAGTATATCCTTGACCTCATATCCGCGTTGAGGAGCGGCTTGAACATGTTGTAGATCTTGTCGAAGATCCACGCGTGGTTGATGACGTGTATGGCGTGGGTGCTGGCCGGGAAGCTGGACTGCAACCATAATAACACCTGTCTATGTATTCCGCAGAACAGATGGCCGATGGGGCAGTAAAGTTCTCGAGTGGCGACCGCGCACCGGAAAACGTAGCGTAGGTAGGCCTCCCACGCGGTGGACCGATGACCTGGTGAAGGTCGCGGGAAGCCAATGGATGCGGGCAGCGCAGGACCGGTCGTCGTGGAAATCCTTGGAGGAGGCCTTTGTCCAGCAGTGGACGATTTGTGGCTGATATGATGATGTATTCCGCGTGCAAATTCAACTGGGGCTTCCTTCCTACACGAGGTGCATGTAGGAAGTTATGTGTTTGTGAATTGATGTAAATACGAAACTAACTTGAATAGTTAGCGCTATAGGAGAACCAAAACAAAGTTTTAACTGCGGTTCAGTTATATATTGTATAGTTTTACATATGTATAGTTGTTATATAAAAAAGCGTCGGTGGCTAAAAAAGCGTCGGTGGCTCAACCGGTAACGACTCGGTCCATCTAACCAGAGGTACCGGGTTCAAATCTGGACGGCCAATGTACCAATGAGTTTTTCAAAAACTTACGTACATACTTACCGATTGCTTTAACGGTGAAGGAAAACATCGTGAGGAAACCTGCACACGCCTGCGAAGAAACTCGAAGGTTGTGTGTGAAGTCGACCAACCCGCACTGGGCCCGCGTGGTCGACTAAGGCCTAATCGCCCTGATTCAGGGTAGGCTCGAGCCCCTCGGTGGGGACGTATATGAGCTGTAATGATGATAGTTGACTGATATAAAAATATGGCGTTGTAAAGGTTCATTTTCATACTATCGAGAAAGAGACTGATCGTTATCATGACTTTTCAGTTTTCTTTGTCCACTGGCTATATCTACTTATCGAAGTTTTTTAATGATAATAACCTCAATATCAACCTACCACCAATAGTTTAACGATCCTAGCCGCCACGGCGGGTGTGATCTGCCAGGCGTGCTGGGTGCCAATATCCTCCAGGTCAAAAAGCGCCACACCTCCAAGAATTTGTGTGCGTTGCTCCAGTAGGCCCAGCTCTAGCGCCATGATGGTTCCCTTGAACAGCTCGTCCACTGATACCGTTTTTGGGTCCCAACATCCTGTAGTGCAAATAAAGAGTCCAGTTAGATCTACTCGTATGACCATAAAACACATACAGGATGTAACATATGTAATATGCGCAGGACCTTTTCATATCATACTGAAGAACTTTACTCACAGAACCAATAGTTAGATCTTAAAAAAAAATTTTCACTTCATACAAAAAGTGGTCATTCCGCCGATCAACTTGAAGTGTCAAAATTTTTCACTTCATACAAAAAGTGGTCATTCCGCCGATCAACTTGAAGTGTCAAAATTTATTTGCGAATTGACTCTTGGCAAAAGTTGTTTAATATGATGGTTACAAGCAAGTGATACTTTTAAACCGACTTAAAAAGGAGGAGGATCTCAATTCGACTGTATGCTTTTATTGTATATTTGTTACGCGATATCTTCGCAGATTGTTAATCGATTTTCATTATACTTATTATGTTTACTGAATTTTTCATATGCTGCCAGGTTGGTCCCATATACATTTTATCAAAATCGGTTAAGTACTTTTTTTTGGGAAATTAACAAAAACCAAAAATGTATCAATGTTGTACTTGGTTGATTCTTTTCACTTGGATGATTCTTTTTTTGTTTACTGAATTTTTTATATGCTGCCAAGTTGGTTCCATATAACTTTTGTCAAAATCGGTTAAGTACTTTTTTTAGGAAATTAACAAAAACCAAAAATGTACCAATGTTGTACTTGGTTCTTGCGTTTGAAGTCAGTTTTTTAACGTTTTCAGCGTTTGCAATTGTTCTTTGGTAGAAGCTGTGCCGTTCCGTTTAACCACTTCTGTATCGTAATGGTTATTCCATTAGCTTCAAATCAGGAGGTCGCGCGCTGGTTTTTTTTTTTTTTATTTACAATTGGTAAGCCCTTGGCATCATCTCACCTGATGGTAAGTGACGATGTTGCCGAAGATGGAAGCGGGCTTACCAAGATTCCCCAACGCAATGGGGAACTGGCTATCTTATCTTCATGCCGGAACACACCAATGATATCAACATTGATATTTGGCGGCAAGACTTAGATAAGATGGTGGTAGCTAGCCAGGCGGGCTTAGAAAATGCCCTACCACCAACCAAACCGAGTCTTACAATTGACCCCGCCGGGAATCGAACCCGCGACCTCCTGTGTAAAGCCAGTGAACTTTGCCTCTGAGCTACGGAGGTGGTTAAATGATAGCTATGGTTCGATTGATAGCGGATTCTAACTTTGTAAGACTCGCTTTGGTTGGTGGAAAGGCATTTTCTAAGCCCGCTAGGCTAGCTAACACAATCTTATCTAAGTCTTGCCGTCAAACATCAATGTTAACAGCATTGGTGTTTTCCAGCTTAAAGGTTATGATAGCCAGTTCCCCTTTGAGTAGGGAATTCTTGGTAAGCCCGCTTCCATTTTCGGCAACATCAGGTGGAATGATGCCAAGGGCTTACCATTTGTGGATTTAAAACAAAGCTCCAGTTAACGGTTCCTACAATTGTTTTGTAACACCCTGTAATAACAGATAGAGCTTTGTTAAGGTGTAACAAAATTACGTAATTAGAACCAAAAACTTTTTGTATCTCCAGATTGAAATACAATGGCACGTAAATAGCCCCAAGTTTGAGTATGCCATACGGTATACGCAGGGTATGGCATACTCAAATCATACTTTGCTGTAGGAATTTTGATAAGGTTTATTTTTCTAAAGTCGTCTTTGAATCTGTTATTTAACTCCACTTCTCCGTCGAGATGTGGAGACATTTCGTCTCTAGGAATATTAAAGAAACTCGGTGGCTGCTGAGCCGAGAGTCGTGGATTCAGCCCCATTAGTGTAACAAAACTAAGTTAAGCTAAATTCTCGAGTTGCGACCATGCACGCACCGGAAAACGTAGTGTAGGCAGGCCTCCCACTCGGTGAACCGATGACCTGATGAAGGTCGCGGGAAGCCGCTGGATGCGGGCAGCGCAGAACCGGTCGTCGTGGAGATCCTTAGGGGAGGCCTATGTCCAGCAGTGGACGTCCTTCGGCTGATATGATGAGTGTAAAAAACAAGTTTGCTCTGTGTCTGGGTGTTTATTATTAAGCTAGGACTCCCTATACTAATAGCAACCCGAGACCGATATTCATACTATACTATAAATATATGAAAAGTAATAGCAGCAGATTCCCGCAACTTCGTTCTCGCTTTAAAAAAAGTCTGGACGATGACGACACCAGCGCCACTTACCGGGTCTAACTATAGCTAACAACCATCCAGGTGATCTCATAGATAAAAAAAATGATATCAAAATCGGTCTAGTCGTTTAAGAGGAGAAGAGTTACGAACACACGCACACCAGGACTTTACATATACAGGATGTAACACAAAAGTGCAATGATACTTTAAGGTGTGCTTGTGCTCATCAAACTGAACAACTTTTGTTCTAAAACGTAGCTGAAATCGCGTATTTTTTAATTTTTTTTCATACAACACTGGCCAATTAGCCTACCGAATTGTATGAAAAATAAATTTAAAAAATCACGATTTCAGCAATGTTGTAGAACAAAAGTTGTTCAGTTTGATTAGTACAAGCCCACCTTAGAGTATCATTCTGCACCTTTATGTAACACCCTGTATATGTAAAATCCCGTCAGAAGTTTTCCAAGCCGCCTTTAAGGCATCTGACGCGGCTTAACGACTGCCGTCTAGTAATAGCAAAAGGCGCCAACGGCTTTACAAGGCACGGAAACGGTCAAGAAAAATGCCACTTACAGTCAAAACCTATCCATGTGATGACCATGATACAGGGCAGTTAACTTGCGTAATCGACCCGATACGCAGGTCGCACTCGCCGTTGCAATTCAGCGGAAAAAGAACCAAATCATTTACCAATTCTGTAAAGTAGAAGTCTCCTGCCATCCTGGTCTCTGTACGGTGGAACGGCTATAATGTTCGCATCTCCTATGTGTCGCAGGTCGAAAGGATAGAAATCGAACAACTCTGGATTATCTTCCTTGAACTGATAGTAGTTGACCATCTGCAATTAAAAAATACATAAATATAATAAACTTAAAAAACTAGCCAAGTGCGAGTCGGACCTCTCCACATAACATGATATCTTTTTTTAAGAATTTACTAACGTCTCTGGGTACAAAAGCCCCTTTGAGACAGATTTAACCGCCTCCGTAGCTCAGAGGCAAAGTTCACTGGCTTTACACAAGGAGGTAGCGGGTTCGATTCCCGGCGGGGTCAATTGTAAGACTCGGTTTGGTTGGTGGTAGGGCACTATCTAAGCCCGCCTGGCTAGCTACCACCATCTTATCTAAGTCTTGCCGCCAAATATCAATGTTGATATCATTGGTGTGTTCCGGCATGAAGATAAGATAGCCAGTTCCCAATTGCGTTGGGGAATCTTGGTAAGCCCGCTTCCATCTTCGGCAACATCGTCACTTACTACCAGGTGAGATGTTGTCAAGGGTTTACCAATTGTGAATAGAAAAAAAAAATTGCGATGCTAGTGCCGGTGCATTACAAATCTTCTCCGGAGTTCTTGACAGCATTAGCAGCAGCCTAATACCGAGGTGAAAGCACCCGGTTGCAATAAGGCGTCTATAAAACTGCACCCAGTGCAAATTGCGTTTTCACGTACTCCTTCATATTATTTTCTTGTCCTTCACATTGCTCATGTGCACCAGACGATTTTCTCCAAAACGCACCACTTTTTGAAGAAAATTCTAGCAGAACACAATGCAAAAACAATAAATTAAAATTACGAATGCATCCACCAAAAATCCCGCCAAAAAAGTCTTAACATGATACCTATTCAATTCAAACAAAAAGCATCAACGCAAGCAATAGAATCATCTGTCTGGAAGATATTTTTATTTAGACATTTTTACTTTCGAGCGCCGAAGAAGTCAAGAAAGCCAGGCCTTTGCCACGCTTGGCCTTTGCCATCACAATTGATGGCAAAAAAAATCGGAATTGAGATTTTGATAGGAGTCGATTGCCTTACACTAATAAGAGTCTCAAAAACAAAAAAGTAAAGAATGTTTGTGCGTGTGTGTGTGGACAGATTTGGGTGAAATTTGGGTGAAGCAATGTTATTTAATTTATATCTCCAGGCGATTCTTTTAATTTCTCTTATCTTGACTTTTTAGGGTTGCCACCATTGTACAAAATCACTTATTATTTTTTTACTCATTATTGACTCCAACAATATTGATTAAAATCGGTATGTTACTATAACTGTATATCGACTACAGTACGCGGTAGTCCGTTGTTTCAAGGAACCTCCCATACAAATCCAGTTTGTTTGTTATTTTTTCTCAAAAATGACTCTTAGGATTTTAATGAAACTTTATGAATAATTAGGACTTAATAAGGCCTACGACACTGGGTACTTCATTATTCTAGAAAAAAATGAGTAAGGTACTTCCCATACAAACCCAAATTATTGGTAAATTTTTCATTAAGTCTGATATACCTATAGATTTATTCTTTGCTTCTAAGCAAGTGTAATGTTTATTGTTGATTTAAGTATGCCCGACTATTACAGACGGTGAAGGCTTCGCGATATAGTACGCACAGCGTGGCTGTACACTTAATTACTGATATGAAGCCTATCTCATTTAACATGTTTCCTAAGAAGTTAACGATATACCGGTAGCGAATTGCAAATTTAATGCTCATTCAGAGTATTTACTTTATCTATTTGTGTTCGGCTAACATTATAAAGTACCTCAACCAATACTGTTGATTCCGGTTCCTTATTTGCTAACTCATCATCGCATCATAACGAGTTGGCTATTACGTATACAGAGAAGACTATTGCATCAAAGCAATGCTGTCAAAAAACACAGTAGGCCTTTGCATCACATCCATTGTTCTGTGTGATATATCTATTCGTATCTATTCTTTTAAGTGTTAGCTATTTACAAATTTTCTTTTATAGTAGGAAAGTGTAATTTCACAACATAGTTTTTTAAAAAGGAATAGGTATTATACACTTTGCCGTCACTTCTTCATTCATTATCTTCTTATTTTCGTCTGTAAGTGTCATTTTTAGGGTTCTGTGCTTCAAAAAGAAATAAATGGAACCCTTATAGGATCACTTTGTTGTCCGTATGTCTGTCCATCCGCCTGTCTGTCCGTCCACCTGTCTGTCTGTCTGTCAAGACCCTTCATCACGGGAATGCGTGGAGGCATCGAGTTGAAATTAAAACCATACACTCCGGTCTACAGTCCCTTGAGGCTGTGAAAAAACAAACTTCTAAGTTAACGTAAAAAAAGGTACGGCCGTTTATGCCGCAAAAAAATGTATATTTCGACACTCTCAAGGGAATCAAAATTTATAGGGTATTTTCCGTTGACCTAAAACAATGAAGTTTGTCAAGTAATACCGTCTTATACATCAAGTATAGGGAAAAATCTGAAAACTATACATAAGTAATTAAATCATAAAAATATAGTCTTTATTTCAACTACCTACGTAATTACTAATTATGCAACGGTCTAAATTTTGAATTGAGTCAACCATGTCATAAGGGGAATCGTATGAAAGGGCTTCATTGGCACAAGCTTAAACAGATTTCTAATTATTTTTATGTTGTATAGTTTTTGATTTATGACGAAGAATGCAAAAAAATCTTTTCCCTTTTTCATGTGTATAGGTAGGTAGGTATCTAATAATGTTGGTGTATGTAGTACCTAACAGTTTGGGCTGTTATGATTTTTAATATCTACCTACAAATTTGTAAGGAACCCTGCGTGGGCGAGTCCAACTATCCCTATAGTAACTATTTTTATATTGTACAAAACCGTGGTACACCGATCACCTAGGCCTTCGATGGACAGTAATGTACGAGCGAGTAGTTTAGTTTATGTATAACTAGCTTTTGCCCGCGGCTTCGCCCGCGTGGACATCGTTTTTATGACTGTCTTATAGGTAGCGCGGTTGGTGATCCCTCGGGAACTATGTCAGGATATGCTTATTAGTAAATCATGTCATTTCCCACCCCCTCAACCATCTCTGTGCAAAGAATCACACAATCCATTGTTCCGCTGCGATGCTAAAGAAATTAACCAAAAAAAAGTATATTTTCAGTTCCCTCAGGAACTGCATCGGACTATTCTATTTTCACGGGATAAAAAGTAACCTATGTCCTTCCTCGTGACACAGGCTACCTGCTTGCCAAATTTCATTAAGATTAGTCAAGGCGTTGAAGCGTGAAAAGGTAACGAACAAACAAACACATTTTCACATTTATAATATTAGTAAGGATTACTTTGGGAATGATCCAGACGGAATTGGTAACTTACTCGTATTGGGCATTTTATACAATCCGGTTTAGAAAAACAAAGTATACATTAAAAAGTGAACTGAGTCCCACCCACTTATAAATAAAACCCTGTTGTATTAAAAGCTTTTATTTAACTTGCAATTGTAAGTATGTTTGGTTAGTTCTAATCTTGCGTGGGATCGATTTTAGTGAGTCCGATTGAGCTGAAATTGGAATGAAGCCGTATTCCCGGTGACAATAGGGAATCGGACTGCTTGTCATTTAAGTTAGGTACTTTTTTTGATCTATCAAAAACTACGTTTTGTTCTAAAAATGTTTGAAATACCCTCAAGTGATATCATCGATTTTTAGCGTCATTGACGAACTTATTTTGTGAATTTGATCAATTAAAAATTGAAGACGTGATGGAAAAACAAAACAAGTAAAGTTTTTTAAAACTTCAAGATGATAGCAATTTAGTAAATCATATTTTAGAATTTATTTTTGTTGTATTCCGATCCCCTATTGATCATTTTTGGTATTTTGAAATGGATCTGACGATGAACTTTCGAGGTATTATCAAGGTCCCAGAATTGGCTTCTTTTTACAATAGAATCCTATGAAACACAGTCTCGTTTAGAAATGGCCAAATATGTAAACAAATTTTGGCTTTTGTAACATAAAAACTCTTTTCAAGTATAGGCTTGTACCTAACAGCTTTTGGGTTCTTCGAAAATTATTACTTATCTAAGAATTTGTAAATACATTGTGCCTACTAACAGCCTATTTTAAATGTCAACAATGCACAAAAAAGTTACTTATTATTTCACAGTAGGTACATACTAACTTTTTCTTTTTCTACGAAAATTATACGCTTCGTTTTCTGTTTTTAAATTGACGGGGAGGTCGATGACTTCAGCTTGTTTTTTTCGGAAAGATTTTCTCAGAAAGGGTAAATTAAATAAAAAGGATTGATCGAAAAACTAAAGTAAAACTTAGTAACTCAGTTAACGTTTTTCTTTTAAGTTCTTGAAAAGAATTTATTGGCCAATTATGTCATGTTTTTAATATTTCGGGTTCAGTGATTGTGTTCTAAGAATATTGTAGCTAATAAAAAATGGCATAAATTTGAAAATATTTTTACATTGAATTCTTTGTGTTTAGAGTTCGTACACCCAACGGGTGACCAACAGGACCCTATTACTAAGCCTCCGCTGTCTGTCCGTCTGTCCGTTTGTCTGTCTGTCTGTCAGCGGGCTGTATTTCATGAACCGTAATAGGTACACAGTTGAAATTTTAACAGAATATGTATTACTGTTGTCGCGCTAACAAAAAATTAAAAATTGAAAAAATAAGAGGTATAGGTCTTTAGGAGTATTTTTGATTTAGCTCTAACGTAAAAACTGTAAAAAATACAAGCGTGAAACTTGGTGTGATTATAGTACTAATACTGAAGTAAAACAAAAAATAGTAAAAATCCACCAAGTGTGAGTTGTACTCGCGCTAAGGAGTCCGAACTGAATGATAAAAAAGCATATTTTGTCGCTCGCGTTGATGTCTTTTGTTTGTAATGTGAATAGGTAACATTGTCTTTATAATATAATACAAATAGTTGTGTGGAAAGGTGTGGTGTTACGGAACACCTGAAGTGCTAGTCCGACTCGCACTTGGCCAGTTTTTTTTTAAGCATTAATCATATTAGCCGAAAGACGTCCCCTATGGGAGAAAGGCCTGCCCCAAGGTCCTGGTCCTGCGCATCCAGCGGCTTCCCGCAACTGTCTTCCGATGCGCGGTCACCACTTGAGAACTTAACTGCCCCAACAGTCATCCGTTTTACGAGCTGTATCCCACCTACGGTAGCTTAAGTTTAGCGATTCCGTGAGCAAATTTGGTTACCATGGTTCTGTTACAGATCTCCTTAGCACTAAATAGGTGTCTCTTAGCATTAAATAAGCTGAATTAGATACTTACCAGTCGATGTGCCCTCTGTGGTGCGAAGTGGCGCGCGCGCAAGAATCTGACCAGAAACTCATCGTCCATTCGGTGAGGCGCGCACTCTCCTCGCTCTGAAATATGTAAATTTAGCTAACTGTTACATTGTTCTTTCGTTATGTTATTTTCTTTCTGTTATAATATGTTTTTGATTGACTTGATATCAAAAAGCAAAAAACAGATCATGTTTACCCGTTTGCAAACAAAGGAGGTTAATGTTTTTTGGGTGCATTTATGAAAGTGTGTCTGTTTCTTCGGCTGATTCTGCAGCCTTAACGGCTGGATATATTTTGGAATGTGAGGTGTCGTTAAATTCGTCTTGGTCTCCTGAGTGACATGGGACACTTTTTTGAATTTTTAGCAGACTGGTTTTTTATTTTAATTAAATTGGTTACCTAGGTTGCATAGTTTTAAAAGGCCAGATACAACGCTTCATTTAACAATGTGATCACTTTTATAGTTTTCACTTAATATTAATGGAATATTGCCACAAGCGATCTTACTATTCCGTACCAGGTAACAGGACCCCATTACCACACCCTGGACACTTCATACAACATTTCAATAAAAGAATGACGTAACAAACAAAATGGCGGCAAAATCCTATATATCGACAACCAAACTGTAACCAATCTGTATCAATCTGGGTGACGAGGGGTAAGGTCGCAATCTAGAGAGCGGCAGGGAGTGTCCATACTATATGTTAGTAGTAATATATATATACTTTGCCATTACTAAGCCAATGCTATCCGACCTTTAAAAGGCTGTATCTTCTGAACTGTAACAAGTGTTTTTCAACCGACTTTAAAAAGGAGGAGGTTCTGAATTCGACTGTATGTTTTTTTTTGTATGTTTGTTACGCGATATCTCCTCCGATTGTGAACCGATTTTCAAAATTCTTTTTTTGTTCGAAAGAGTATACTTCCGAGGGGGTCCCATTGTCACCAAGTCAGGATCTGATGATGGGATCCCAGGGAAATCGAGAAAAACCCTCAAATTTTATAGGCACATATTACGTGTTGCATTTATTTCCTAAGACTATTCAAGTTTTGGCGTCTGTTAGTCATCATCTCATGTTGATAAGCTGATGAAGGAAGGTACAAGTCCTTAAAGGTTAGGATTTCGAGGATAATTCTTCAAATATTTTACGTAGATACATACGTAGGTAAGTATAGACCGCTAGTTGTATTCTTTCAGGTTATTCAGATGAGTTGATGATGGAAAATGTAACTCCTTAACTTTCATGCTGTTGAGATGATGATGGAAGCCACAGAAATCTGTATCTGTTAATGAAACACATACATACGAATGCGAATGCGGTGAGCGAGTTCGACTGCAATTGGCTGGTTTTCTTATTGTAAACTCGCTAATATTTAGTTGGACCCTCGAACACTCGTGTTCCATATTTTTACCGCTCTCCCAAAACTTTTCACTTACCGTTACCTTTATTTATTGTTCCAAAGGAAGTGAAAGTCGCACAGGAAACAGATATGCATATGCTCTGTTATCTCTTCAATTTATTGCACAAAAACTATTACACTGCAGGTGGCGAGGATACGCGCAGTAAAATGCAAACGAAGGCACTTTCCACTTGAGGTAACAGATATTTTCGCATTTTATGGTGATGCTTAGTTAAATAAACAAAACAGTAATTGGTACTGAAGTATACAACATGGGTAATTGTAGGGTCGTTAAATACGTGTGTTTATTGATACAATTCAGTTAACCATTTCGTGAGCAACGCAACTATACGGCGATTGGCGAACAAGAGAAAACAGAACCTCATTCGGGGTCAATAAAGATTATATTGACTCAGTATCCCTGGCAAGCATATTTCCAATGCTCGTCAAAAGGTTAAGTATCAATGAAAGTGGATTTTCTTGTTAATAGATACTACTTGATGTCAGAATTTTAAAGGCATGCAAAAGTAGTGCTTTTGTGAAAGCAATTTCATTAATGTTATAATACACACGATCATCTGACCCCCAACTAGGATTCCTTGTATTATAGGAAACAGAGAATGATGTATACTATTACGCAGGTATACTGTTAAAACCGTGATATTGCAAGTGAGATTATAATATCACGGTAAATTGTCAATCGGCTTACAAAACTTCAGGGCCTATTCTTGTATCTCCGAATAAAACCGATGATTTCTTTTTTCTGCGAAGCATTTTGTTAACCAAGGGGGTGGGGGGCTTCGCGAGGCTCTTTGACTGTTGAAACAATCAAACCAGACCGAACCTAAGATCGCTCGCTCATTAATTTAGTGTTATTAACTTCGCTTAGTGTTATTGTAGTGAGATTACAATGACACTAGTGAAATTGTAAGCAGTATGTTACGGTTCACAATCTTTCGACAGTTCACAATCTCGCGAGATACATCCCGTTAGATTATAATCTAACGGTATTTACAATTTTACGGTGACATATATGTAATTACGTCTATACGTTTAAATAGATACATAATATATAGATATTGAACACCCAAACACAGATTAAAAAACCTATTCGTCACACGAATGTTTGGCCTGAGTGAGGATCGAATCTGCGACCTCGGCCTAGTAGACAGGAGCTCAGCCACTGGACCAACTGATCAGTAATGTACTCGTAATTATGTTACGAACTATGTTAACCATCTCCATGGCGAAATGGTTAGTCCATAAGCTTTCCATCGGGAGGTCCGGGATCGATTCCCGGCGGAGGTTGGTGAAAGGGCATTTTCTAAGCCCGCCTGGCTAGCTACCACCAGCATTCATGTGTTCGGGCAAGATAAAATAGCCAGTTCGCCTTTGCGTTAAATAATCTCGGTCCACTTCCATCTTCGGTATCATCGTCACTTACCATCAGGTGAAATCATGCCAAGGGATTACCAATTGAGGATAAAAAAGTAATTTTATAACACAGATTTGAGGAAAGTCTTGTGTGTATGAAGAAAGATAACGAGACCATTCATTTGTATTGTTTAACCGTAGATAAGTTGAGTCGTGGAACTTCAGTAGCTATTAATAAAGGCGCCTGAAGGGCACGTAATCATGTAGATTACCATACTAAATCATCATCATCACATCAGCCGAAGGACGTCCACTACTGGACATAAAACTCCTCCAAGAATTTCACGATGTCCGGTTGTGCGCTGTTCGCATCCAGTGACTACCCTCGACCTCCACCAGGTCATCGGTCCACCGAGTGGGAGGCCTGCCCACGCTACTTTTTACGGTGCGCGGGCGACACTCGAGAATTTTACTGCCCCAACGGCCATCTGTTCTACGAGCTATGTGCCCCGCCCACTGCCACTTAAGTTTAGCAATTCTGAAAGCTATGTCGGTTACTTATAGGTTCTCAGAGGAATTACATCTATCCGGATTTACTAAATGCAACAAGGATATTGTTTATATCATAGAAAGATCATGTCACGAAACTCATAGATGGATGACAGGCGTGTCGGGGTCCTCTCCACGGTGATGTCATTAGTACTTCTGGGGCTTAAGCGAGTCAGATGGGGATGGGGTTCACTAAGATCCAGTTGTATGCAAAGAGATTGTATTCACCATAGATCATGTCGCGGAGCTCATCGATGGCTGACAGGCGCGTGTTAGGGTCCTCCCCGCAGTGCTGACGTGCGTACTCCTGGAGCTCGGGCGGAGGGTCACCCAAATCCAGGTCCACACTGTAGTCCGGACTCGGCATTTTGAACTGGAAGCATCAGGGTCAATATACAGTGAAAGACAATCAAAATCAATCAGGTAGGTGTATGAACGGGCGTTTGAAGATAGCTATATATCCGCAACGCTTTCACTATTTAGATATTACTAGCTTTTGCCAGCGGCTTCGCTCGCGTGAATATAGTTTCTATGACTGCCCCCGAGGGCGCGAAGTGCGTTCAAAACAGTTGCCTATATGTTAATCAAGGTCCTAATTTGTCTACCTACCAAATTTCATCCAAATACGTTTAGTAGTTTTTGCGTGAAAGAGTAACAAACATCCATACATACATCCATACTTATAAACTTTCACATTTATAATATTAGTAGGATTATCTAGCTTTTTTCATGTGGACCGAAATTTTCAAAATTAATTGGAAACGCACTGAACACGTTAAAAAAAACTAACTTCCATCGCAACAACTTAGTTACAATTTTTCATTATTATTTTTGATTCTTGTTAATTTTCTAAAAAAGTAACTACACCAATTTTTATAAAATTTATATGGGACCAACTCAGAAGCATATCCTACCAAATAAAAAAGAATCATGAAAATCGGTTCACAATCTGCGACGATATCGCGTAACACAAAAAAAAACATACAGTCGAATTGAGAGCCACTCGAAACACTCGCCCTCAAAGACAGTCACAAATTCGATATCTACGCGGGTAAAACAGTGTACAAAAGCTAGTACTTATCATAATACCTGTTCATGCAAGTAACTGTGCTTGTGAGTTACTTTTTTAACACTATGAAAAGATAATTTTAAAATAATGTTTTACGTCGCAGTTAACGATTTAGCAGACTTTAAAAGACTGTGTGCGTCGGTGGCGTAACGGCTAGGACCGCCGCCTCTTGTCCGGGAGGTTGTGGTTCGAATCCCGCCACGTACCAATGTGATTTTGAATTTAGATTAATATGTACGTTTATCCGACGCTCTTACGGTGAAGGAAAGCACCGTGAGGAAACCTGCACACGGCGGCAAAAAAACTCGCAGGTTGTGTGTGAAGTCGACCAACCCGCAATGGGCCCGCGTGGTCGACTACGGCCCGATTGTCCTAATTCAGGGTTGGCTCGAGCCCCTCAGTGGGGACATATATGAGCTGATATGATGAAAAGACTGTGTGAGTGGGTAAAAAACATTAAAATTTTAAAAACACAAGTACGATGCGATGCTAAATAGCGTTTATTCTAAATGGTATGTAATGCTACAAGGCTTTTATTTCATTGTCACTAATTATCTACCTACTACTAGTCTGCGTTGGCCATGAAATGGCAAATGATTTGAATGCTGTAAAAAATTGTTATCTATTATACTCATATCTACGAGAGATCCAATTTTTAGCACAATAAAGGAGGTATCATCCAAACAAATTGGTGTTTCTTGCGCAAATAAAACACTTGTCAAGATGAGGGTTCACTTGAGCACTTGAGCTGCTCTCAGGGTCTCCGCACCGTCTTTTTGTGAGCATATTGTTATATAACTCTAGTACGCCATATCAGATGAAACGATACACATATCAAATGAAGCAACGCACTTAAACCACAGTTTAATAAAGAGTACTAGCGTACTTAAACCGTAATCATCTTACAAGGGTTTATGTATTCTTAGAGAGGAGAATGGTGCCTTATTTGGTTTCTCAGAGTTGTACTGTCTATTGCTCTTTCTCTCTCTTCTCGTGTGGAACAGTTAACCGTGCTATAGGATATACGGCGGTTACCTGGTGTATCACCCGCAGCCACGTGTACGACTTTCATCGCAACAACTTAGTACAATTTTGCATTATCATTCTTGGTTTTTGTTAATTTTCTTAAACATTACTACACAGATTTTAATAAAATTAATGTGGGACTAACTCTATGATATGGTATGCTATCGTATTGAAAATCGGTTTACAATCTACGAAGATACGCGTAGCAATTAAACACACAAAAAAAACATTCAGTCGAATAGAGATTAATGGAATATGAATTCGGTTGAAAAAAATATAAAAACAACATTTTAACTATAATTAAAACACCCATAGACTATGAAACATTAAGTGGAGGTACATTTTCGCCTATCGTTTAGATATTTTGAGAGCACGGCGGCGTTGGCTTCAAACCCATGGAGTAGTTTTGCCATTTTTTTAGGAAAAAAATACACATTTAGTTTTGGGTCATTGCAGTAGTTTTAATGTCATGTTTTTTTAGTTTTTATGGTGTTGGCAGGAATAGCGGCCCTCAATTTATGACCTAGCTGTCGGCGAGTGGGGACGCTATATCATAAACCTGGTAGTCTAGCGTATCTGGTAGATATACGAGAGGGAATGTCATATTTGGGAATACCCCTCATAAGATTTCGTCACTTTCAGGAAAATTCATAAGTCAAAAAACTAAAAATTCAAAAATACCTAAAGGATAAAACCTATTTAGAAGGAGAGAATTTGTGTAAAGCTATATCTTAGTAAAAAAACAATCAAAATACTGCCCTAAGTAACCTTATGTACGTATTTGCTATTGTACAGATAATTGATGGAAAACAAATTGCGGAAACCACGACAATGCCCCTGTGTTGCGTTTGCCTTCGTCGTGCGTTACGTTTCATTACTTAATGTTGCATGCCCGTTTTGTATACTCCACTCAGATATTACTGGCATTGCATAAAACGTACTGCTAATACTTATGCTTGGTTTATGCGATAAATACAAAGAGAATAACGAAAGGATCTTACTCACTTTACCGATCACGTAAAATTATTTACTCAAACACGCTATGTAACATTTGATTTACAGAAGACAGGAAATACGTGATTTCAAGATCGTCAAAATAGTAGCTTATGAAACTGTTGCTTAATAAGGGGTATTAAAACACGAGTATGAGTCTAAAATCCAAGCCTTGGCGAAGTTTTTAATAGTGTCATACGAGTGTTTTAATACCTAGTTATGTGCAGTTTCATACACAACTTTATATAATCTCATACATTGGGATTGAATCAACTAAACAACAAAGATCAAAGTTAAAAGAGTAAGAAAAAAATTTCAACGAAATTCAGTACCTACAACAAAACGTGTGATAGCGCCAAATCCCAGCACATCACCGCGCTTGCTTTGAAGCGGACGCTGTCACAGACAGGTAAAAACAATGCTTTCACTGATCTCAGACATTATTAAGCAAGAATGAAAATTATCCAAGAAATTCAGTAACTACAACAAAAACGTATTCAATGAATGGCGCCAAAACCTAGCACATCACCGATTCACCGCGCATGCGTTAAGGCGGGCGCTATCACAGACAAGTAGAAATTGGAATGAAAACTTTTTGTAATGCTGTAAAAATAGCGCGAACCCCATGTAACCAATAAAAAAAATTTATGTAGCTTCGTTGGTAATATTAACTTTTTGGATTAACTTGTATCGTAATAGAAAAAATATACTTTTAAACATTATTTTGTTAGAGAAATAATGTTAAAAAGTGTTTTTTTTTTTTGGTATTGTGTTTATAAAGTATGGCAATATAAATTTGTTTTGAAGTTTATAAATCGAACTTTACGATATGAGAGTAGATAAAATATTTTAAAAAATATGTGGTTATGTAATTTTATTACAGGAGAGTAGTTATTTTTTTATTGCATTAATCCTTTAGCACATTGAGAGGCACGGAACACAAATCCCATACAGCCAAGTGACAACACCATAGTCGAACAAATAAAACCTTCTTGGTCTGAGGTTCGCTGGCTGTTTTTTTTTTCAAATTTTGAACGGACCGGAGGCAACGCGGCGACGGCGGCACTATGATTTAAAAAAATCGGCGGAAAATCAAAAGTGTGTGTCACGGCATTCCCTACTCTTTGATCACGGTTTTAAATATCAAGTGCATTTTACTTAAAATATAAGAGAAGATAAATAATATAATCTTAATAAGATAATCTCTTTATTGTACACTAGTTAAGAAAAACAAATTTAAAAAACTTAAAAAAACTTAACTAAAAAAAATGTAAAAAAACAAACACAATATAAAAAAGAAACTTATATGGGAACTATAGCCTTAGACTGTGCTATAGCGGTACAATTTGGGCGGTCTATATAATTTATTATTTTGTCATATATTAATTATTGTTTTAATTTCCTTGCTTTGTTTGAGTAAATAACTATACAGACCTCGGCCTATTATGCTGCTACTGGATTTGTATTATTAAAGGCCTCACCCGCGGTTTGACCTTTAAACTCTACTTCATCCAGCATTCGCTTACTTTCCCGGCTTCTGCAGTAACGTACTATTCAGTCATATATTCATAAGGTTTATAATTTAATAAAACGTGACTTGATGTCTTGATATTCATCTGCCTACCTTGTTTGGTAGGTACCTGAATCTTTGCAGAATAGAGAGCCCCCAGTGCCGCTAGCCGCTAGCCCTAACTGTCAAGCGATAATAAGGAAACAGCCCACGAATGCTCCGCTTTGGTTGCAATCTGTGCTTAAGAGGACGTATAAAGCAAAAGGTTTCATTTTATTTATTTTTATCGTTTGAAATAATGAACAAAAATAAGGTCTTATAATAATGTAACTATAGCATGGTACATGGGCCCTGCTAGGGCATGGCAAACAGGATAGGTAATTTGTAATAATGTACCGAAAAATGAGGAGAGACCAGAAGATAGTTACGAGATAAATATATTTATTTTACATGGTTACTATTTTCATTAAAAAAAAATTACTTCAATGTTTTATCGTCCAAAAATTATTTTATACTATAGTAACATTTGGATATTAATAGGTTTTTTAAGATGTTGTAATTTTTTTTAGTATTTCCTTCCGATTTTAAAGCTTTTGGGGGTTTGTCCTGTTTACTCTCGAACGATTTTTAACTTGCCATAACTCTTAGAGAACACAGCGGGTGGCGTAAAAATGGAGTTTATATTTAATACAAGCTGTGCCTGCGACTTTGTCCGCGTGGAGGTTTTGAATTTTCCCACGGGAACTCTTAAATTTTCCGGGATAAAAAGTATCCTATATTTAAACCCAGGCTATAAGGAACCACCATACAAAATCATCAAAATCGGCCTGGTAGTTTTTGCGTGATGCGCGAACATACAGACAGACAGACAAAAATTCCAAAAGTTGTTGTTTTGGCCTCTATATACGAGTATATCGTTAGTAATGTCCACCACAGTTACACGTCACAGTTTGATTATATGTATAGAAATTGAAACCGGAAACCATAGCGTAGGCAGGCCTCCCACGCGGTGGACCGACGACCTGGTGAAGATCGCGGCAAGCCATTGGATGCAGGCAGTGCAGGACTGGTCGTCGTGGAAATCCTTGAGGGAGGCCTTTGTCCAGCAATGGACATTTTTCGGCTGATATGATGAGATGATGATGATGAAATTGAAACTTAAAACAATAAACCGTCCAAGTGCGAGTCGGACTCGCGCTAAGAGGGTTCCTTACCACCACACAACTATGACAATGACAATTCACGTCGCAAACAAGAGACGTCAACGCGAGTTATAGAAAAATGATGGTTTTTGGGGTTCCGTTCCTCAAAAGGTACAAACGGAACCATTATAGGATCACTCGTGTGTCTGTCTATCCGTCTGTCACAGCCAATTTACTCGGAAACTACTGAACCGATTTAGTTGAAAGGTACCCATATTTAAGTCGGTGTACCAAAGACACACGTGTAAAGGAATTATATGAATTTTAAATTTTTGGAGGGCAATTTTAAATTAAAAAAAAAAGATTTTCAAAATATATTGTGTGTCGCATCAAATGATAGGGCTTCTTGTGAGAATTTCAAAAATATTTTTTTATAATTTTAAGACAAATCCTCTTGAAGTTATTTAAGAAATTAGACGAAAATTGACCATTTTCCTCCTTATCTCCGAAACTACGGGGCCTAAAATCTTGAAAAAATAAAAGTAGGTAATATGAGGTTGAATGCATACATTAAAGGAAAATCTATAAGAAAATCTTAGGTCCTTCCTTTTCCACAGGAAAAAATATTTTTTACAAGTCCAGAATCAACAGACCTCTATTTACCTGAGCAAAGTATGTAAATACTTAGAGGTCTTGTTCTGTAAGTAGTTAATGTTTGGGTGTGACCCCTAGTCGCACTTGGTCGGTTTTTTTTCATACAGTTCAGACACCTTAGCGGGAGTACGACTCACACTTGGCCATTTTTTATTGTTTGTTGTTATACTATGGGTTAAGTACTATAAGCACATTAAGTTTCACGCTTGTATGTATAACCGTTTTTAATATAGAGCAAAAGCAAAAACAGCCTTAATTTTTTTTCTCATATAAGAGCTGTACTCGTAGAAATGTTAAATCTGTAAAAATTTCAGCTGTATACCTTTTACGGTTCATGAAAAACAGCCCGCTGACGGACGGACGGACAGACAGCGGAGGCTTAATAATAGAGTCCCGTTGTTCACCATTTGGGTCGGTGTTAGTATTTAAATTTTAAACCGACTTCAGAAAAGGAGGAGGTTCTATGTTCGTCTGTATGTATATTTTATGTAGATCCATCGATAGTTTCATCAACTGCAGACAATCTTTTTTAAGTTGTTTGCTTATGCCTCCATAGTGGTCTCATATAAATTTTAATAAAATCGGTCTTTCTTTTCTATTTCAATACACAATAAAATAAAGCAAAATTAATGTCGGTTGTTTTTAACGTGTTGAGTGTTGTCAGTTATTTAGGTGAGTTGTTTTATGAGTGAGTACACCATTGATATTATCTTATAATAAAAGGTAGTCTAATATTTTTGAAGCATCGTCGGTGGTTTAACCGGTAACGATTCGGTCCTCCTAACTAGAGGTGCCGGGTTCAAATCTGGACGGCCAATGTACCACTGGGTTTTTTGAAACTTACGTACACATACTCACCGATTGCGATTACTTTAACGGTGAAGGAAAAACATCGCGAGGAAACCTGCACACACCTGCGAAGAAACTTGAAGGTTGTGTGTGAAGTCAACCAACCCGCACTGGGCCCGCGTGGTCGACTAAGGCCCGATTGCCCTAATTCACGGTAGGCTCGAGCCCCTCGGTGGGGACGTATATGAGCTGATATCATCAATAATTTATAAACTAAGCATGATAATATATCGTTATACGTCGTCATTATATCGTTTCTAAAATGTTTATTTCGCTTAATATCCAGGATAGAGCAATATGGCTGGGCTGCTATAAACGGAGAAAGTGCTTTGGTAGGTTAGGTTGGGTTAGTTGGTACTGACTAAGGAGAAACGAAACGAGTCTATGCTTCAGCCTAGGAACAAACTGGGCTGGTTCCTACCATTTAAACTGGTCACGATATGCCGGTTTTGCGCTAGCGTAATCGCGTGCTTTCCCATAATATCTCCTTTCTTGAAATTTCCTTGCTGGTTGCAAGTACCTTTTATTTAACTTGCAATGTTTATATGTTATGTTTGTTATGTATGTATGTTGAAGTTTGTTTAGGTCAAATCTTGCAAACGAATTGACCTCCAGAAATCCGATTGAGGTGAAATTTGGTATGAAGCCGTACTCCAGGTGACAATAGATCATTTTGGTATTTTGAAGTTGATCTTATATGAACTTTGAAGGTGGAATCAAGGTCCCAGGATCGTATTTTATTATAAACTTGGAAATGTCGTCGTGTACCTACTTATAATCACGTTTGGCACAATGAGCATTTGGCTTTTTGAGCATAAGAACTCTTTTAAAATAAAAGCTTGTACTTAAAATTTTTAGATTTTTCGAAAATTATTTAATCACACATCATTTATCGGTGAGCCCAAGCTATGATTCCCTGTACCTACTTTGTGAACCAGAGTCTAATATACATACATACATAAATGTAGATAATAAACACCCAGATACAGAGAAAACAAACTTATTTAAACACAAATGTTTACCATTGGTGGGATTCGTACCCATGACCATCGGTCTAACAGGCAGAAGCGCTAACCACTACACCACCAGATCAGGTTTGGTTTTCTAGAAAATGAAGTTTATATCGCGCTCTAAAAGGGTTGCTTAGGGTTATTTACGGGACCCTATGAATATACCTTTAAGTTGTCATCTAATTGTCCGTATTTTAACCGTTTAACGTAGCAATTTGAATCATTCACAGAACATGTGTATCGATTGCCTCCATTATTATAACAAATAACAAAATGGGTGCTTGAACTGGGTGGCGGTATAAAATTTAGTGCGCGAGTTCCAGTCGCACTTGGCCAGTTTTAGGACGATAAAAACTGGACAATTACCTACCTACCTACTGTTACAAAATACTCTAATAGACGTATTTATTGACTATTTATTGAATCACAATTTATTAAGAGTTAACAAGATTGTGGTTAGAGTATAATCTTGTAAACAACTTTACAGAGCAAACCGCATGAAACAAATTAAATAATGATAGGTAGGTACGAAAAATAGATAACAAAACCGCAAAGTTTTAACCAGTCTTTGTTAATAAGTATTGGAAAATGGTTGGTAATATAAAAACTGCCTATTCAATTATTTTTTTTTGGGTAGGCAGTTTTTATTTTTTAAAAGTTCTCTACCCTTCGAACCCTATTACAAAGCCTACCTACTCTAGAATCCTACCTTTTTTTTAATTCACAATTGGTAAGCCCTTGGCATCATCTCACCTGATGGTAAGTGACGATGATGCCGAAGATAGAAGCGGGCTTACCAAGATTCCCCAACGCAATGGAGAACTGGCTATCTTATCTTCAAGCCGGAACACATCAATGTTGTTAACACTGATGTTTGGCGGCAAGACTTAGATAAGATGGTGGTAGCTTGCCAGGCGGGCTTAGAAAATGCCCTACCACCAACCCAACCGAGTCTTACAAGTTGACCCCGCCGGAATCGAACCCGCCACCTCCTAGTGTAAAGCGAATGGATTTACCATTACGCCACGGAGGCGGTTAAAACCTAACTTTTTTCATGTCAATACTCAGTATTTTTTTGTCCATCCGTCTGTCCGTCCGACATTTAAAAGGCTACATCTTTTGAACTTAATAGGTGCCCAGCTAAAATGTGTGTATATGTGTATTTTAGAGCGTCGGTGGCGTAACCTGTCTGGGAGGTCGTGGTAGGAATCATGCCACGTATCAATGTGATTTCGAATTTAGATTTCATATGTAGGTTTATCCGACGCTCTTACGGTGAAGGAAAAACATCGTGAGGAAACCTGAACACGCCTGCGGAGAAACTCGCTCAACCCACACTATTCCCGCGTGGTCAACTAAGGCCCGATCACTCTAATTCAGGGTAAGCTCGAGCCCCTCGGTGGGGACGTATATGAGCTGATATGATCTTCTTTGCGTGTCGATGACAAATCAAATCATTCCGGCCCAGAACTTAGCCACTTCGACTGCACTATTTGTGGCGTCCATTAAGTCCTGCTGCGAACAGGTGACAGGGCAGGCAGGACAGGAAACTAAATGAGCCATGGACTGCACCGCTCCACACACACAGTCCAAATTTGGGTTTTCCGAGAGTCCCCACCTGAACATGTTCTCCTTGCTCCGGCCGACCTGAGTCCGAAGTCGATTTAAAGACTTCCAGATCGGCCATGGTAATACATGTGACAAATCCCGAAGCTGATATGATGATGTGTTATTATGTCGGATTGTTTAACAAAAGTCGGTGTCCCATACAATATACGCATTTTTTTTCAATGTATTTTGTTTTGGCCCCGTCTTAAAAATTGTAATATATTCAAGCGTCAAACTTGGTGTGATTTCAAACAGTAAATTTATCAGCAAATAATAAAAATGTAAATTTATCAGCAAATAATAAAAATGTAAATTTATCAGCAAATAATAAAAATCGGCCAAGTGTAAGTTTTACCTACTTGCGCTAAGAGTCCCGAACTTAATGTAAAAAAAAAAGTATTTTATTCTGTCGGTCTTGTATACCTATGTCCTTGATTTAATTGAATAGGTATCATTGTTTTACTCTGCAGAGAGGTGTGTGGCACGGAATCCTAGGTGCGTGACTACAACTCGCACTTGGCCGGTCTTGATAACTAGGTGTATGTTTGTAAGTAAGTTTGTTTTGACTGACTCGGTGGCTCAGTGGTTAGTGCCCTTGACTACTGATCCGAGGGTTGTGGGTTCGATCCCCACCAATCCCCACCCAGGGCAAGCATTTGTGTGATGAGCAGATTTGTTTGCTCTGTGTCTGGGTGTTAAATATCTATATATGTATGTATTTAAACGTATATAAGTATGTGTATCAGTCTCTGGTAACCCATAACACAGGGAATCCTACTTTGGGGCCAGATGACCATGAGTGATTTGTCCCAGAATATTTATTTATTATTTATTATTAAAAGTATATCTATACTTATCGTATCTACGTTCAGTAGTTAGTTAACTAAATTACTAAGATTTGTTAATATAGTTACGTCATCTATACATCTATATTTATTTGCAGAGTATTTTGTATTAATAAACTTGAAGTGCCTTTCTGGATTTTGCACAAGTTAACTTAAAAAAGGGCAAACTAACGCGAAAGCCCAACTAGATAGGTTTAACACGGTGGCGTGGTGGTCAGTGATCCTGTCTAATAAGCCGAGGGTTGTAGGTTCAATTCTCGCCAATAGCAAATATTCGTGTAACGAACGTTTGTTTGTTCTATGTCTACTCGTAAGTGTTTAATATCTACATATGTATGTATTTTTACGTATGTAAGTATGTACATATGTACTTATATCATTCTGTTTTAGGTGTCCATGTGTGACTTGACCCTGAATTGTCATCATTATCAAGCAAATCTTCAAGGTTTTCTTTCAGTAATTTCACATTTCTTTTGGTATACTTCTAATACCATTATAATTTTACGTTATACTTCTGTTTCCATTACTTTTACGATATCTTTCTAATCTGTTACCATTTAATTTCCTTGGTAACGCTTCAAAAAAACTACCTAGGCCAGCCATAAGTTTTGTTACAAGTGAAAACAATTTTTTTATGAAGTAATGTAAAACATATATGTAATTACTAATTAAGGTCTCAATAAAAAAATGAAAAAAAAAACTTAATTCTATTCCAAATGGCTACCTTTGGCTTTGATACAGGCCTTTAATCTGTCTGGCCATGAATGTATGGATCTACACACTGTTGCCATGGGAAATTTATCCACTGCTTGCTCCAGATATTTCTTAAGAGACTCCATGTCAGCATGCTGTTTAAAGCAGACCATGTCCTCTAAAACTGACCAAGGAGATCAGGTCTGCGCTAGACGAGGGCCAGTCTTCAGCTCTTATAAAGTCCGGAACGTTGGCTTCGAGTCAGGCTTGAGTACTTCGTGCCTTAGAACCAGTTGCAGATAGTCTTGCTGGAAATCCACGGCACATTTTTATAAAGTGTATTGCTGAGAGGTTTCACTACACGATCCAAGACGGTCTCTAGATACACTTTGGCTCAACTCTTCACCCCTTTTTCACAAAAATGAAGCTTTGTGACTCATTGATAAGACCTCCAAACCATTTCTGACACAGGATGATAACCACGTTTCATATCCGACCACTTGCGCAGCGTACACTTCGTTGTTTTGCTTGTTGTCAAAAGTTGTTGCTTGTTGTGATAAAAAAAACACTATTGAAGATCACTATCTTCAATAGTGTTTTTTTTATCACCAGATAAGATATTTCTGAGCCTTTCCACCTGCGTATAGGGTCAGAAGGCGTTGTGATCGATCCACTTTCTTTAACTGTAGGGATTGATTTGATTGGGCAGGTCCTGAATATAAGCACCGAGCTTCAGATCTTCTATTTATTTTACATGACAGAGTCCTAGCAAGAATGTTCATTTCTCGCGATATTTTTTTCCTCCAATGGCTTTTCGGAGAATTCAGGCTTTAACAGCGTTAACAGTCTGCTACGCATCAACAGCATTAACGCGGCCGCCCCGATTTTATGGTATTCGACAGAGAAAGTGCTGGTATATCTGTCGATAGTACGATATACTAACATATATGCTTTGAAAATGATCATACCACCTGCAAGGCATTTTTTTTATTCACAATTACTGCAATCCCGTTTTCTATAACACCCTATACCATCTTGTAATTTAATAATAACGACAGGAAAAATATGTGCAATGGCGGGAAATCGATTGAAGTTTTTAACATAAATCTTTTTTTTCTTTTGGGTTTCGCCCTTTAAAGGACAGGCTAAAAGGCTCATCGGCCATACCGCCTTGCCTTCAGTAAAATCGGTAGTAGTCTTCAAGGTCTCCTTTTCTTCAAATCATCTTTAAAATTTCTTGTGTCAACCCTATTTTATTTACTGTCTATAAACTAACTTAACTTACACACTCCAGCAATGTGATAGCACTTTCGCTGAAGCTTTCGCGGACTTCTTGTGGGAACTCGAAACACAACATACACACTTTTATTTCATTATCCTACACATTAAACACATAAATGATACTTTGCTGATTAATACACTATCAATATTATACATCAAAAACCACGAAAGGTATATTTTCGAATAATAAAAGAAAAGTGACAAACTGAACGCTAAAAAACGCCAAAAAGTAGTTTTTAACTTAATAAACGCGTTCCAAATTTGAATTCAGATAAAAAAAAAATGTTTAATTGTCATGTTGTGGCCAGACTAGTTATAATCAAGCGCCTATGTAACTGTAACTCTTTAGCATTACTTAGGCACAGTCTCAAAAATCATGCGGGGGCATGGGACCCAATTTCCCTACTCACCATGATAGGTGAAAGATATAAAACAAAACCGCAAATTTCATCAAGTTTTTGCAAGTATCGTAAAGTAGTTTGTACAAGCATTTTATTTAAGCAGGTATTTTTTAAGGGTTCCGTTGTACAACAAGGAACCCTTATAGTTTCGTCATGTCTGTCTATCCGCGGCCTAGCTCCTAGACTATTAGTAGCTAAGAGCTGAAATTTGGCAAAGATAATTATAAATAATAAGAACGCGGAGAGAACTGTAAAATTTTTTTTTGGAAAAAAAATTTTAAAGGGTACCTCCCCCTACAAGTAAAGTGGCGATGTTTTATTTTTCGCCAAAACCAGCCGTGTGGGGTATCGTTGGTTAGAACTTAAAAAATAGTTGTGAGTCTTCTAAGACCATTTTATAATTTAGGGTTCCGTTTTCGAAAAAATAGGCCTGAAAGTGCTAAATTTTGTTGGAGTCGAGTGTCCCTACCCCCTAACAACTAAACCGCTGTATTTGGAACTTGAAAACATTCATGAAAGTAGTCTATATAATGAACTTAAAAGGAAAACTATCACGGCTAAGTAGGCTTTCTTAGTTTAGGAGAAATAGTCGACCAACTTAAGATGTGCAGTTTGATTTGTTAAAAGTTTATAGATTTTTCATAAAATATGTTCTATTACCAACTGAATAAATAATTTTGTTTTTTAAAATAAACATTTGTTTTTTAAAAAGACTACGGAACCCTACTTTGCGCGAGTCCGACTCGCACTTGGCCGGTTTTTTATTTATTACTAGCTGTCCCGACGAACTTCGTTCCACCTCACACTACACTACACTACCCTACCATATCCTACCCTACCCTACACTAAACTAAACTACCCTACCCTACACTACACTACACTACCCTACACTGCCCTAACCTACCCTATATAAGAACCTTCTCCTGACAATAACAAAGCCGATCCGCGACTCTTATAGTCAAAAGCCTCCAATCCTCAGCCCACGTCTTTAGGAACTGACGGACTGGTTTAGGAAATGGAGGATCGAGGTAAACCCACAGAAGAGCGCAGCGATTCTGTTTACCTTCAAAAGCTCAGTTCTATCAACAAACCCATCGACCGCAACATTACTATGTTCGGTAGCTCAATCCCTTGGGAACGCTCGGTCAAGTATCTGGGGGTAACCCTAGATAGTCGACTGACGTTCAAGGACCACATAGAACGAGTTCGCAACAAGGCCGCGTTCGTACTAGGCCGTCTCTACCCCATGACCAACAAGCGGAGTAAACTGTCTCTTAGAAATAAGGTGATACTTTACAAAACTTGCATCCGCCCCATCCTCACCTACGCCGGTGTAGCTTTCGCTCACACCAGTCCCCGTCTCATTCACCGACTTCAGGTAATACAAAATCGCTTCATGCGTAGAGCCACGGGCTGCCTGTGGATTCTACGGAATGAAAATCTCCATTGCGATTTAGAGCTCCCCACCATAGCTCAATACCTGAAGCAGGCATCCATCCGATACTTCTGCCGAACACCACCCCAAGCCCCTACTCGTAAACGCCGCCGTTTACGAGCTACCCGCGAAGCCCATTCGCGTAATCCGACGCCCCAGACATGTACTCACTGACCCCGACGACCCGACCACGCTAGCCGTAGCTGCCCTGACCCCGCCCCCTAACCCACAGAGAAACACTGCACCGACATTCTGTCCTCGCCGGCGAGGGCGGCGTCCCCCCGCTTCTGGCGCTTATTGCATCTTTTTGCTTTGCACTAGGTTGAGTGCCTTCCGTACTCGCCTCCTCTGCCCGGTGAAGTTGTAAAGGCCCCAACGGCCAAAAACAAACTTGTCCTTAAAAAAAAAGCGGAACAAAAAGACGTGTGGCAGTCAGGGACTGCCGCGGTAAAGCTATTGCATAGCATTTTTTATCAACTTATGCAATTATAATTATTTTTTTTTATTTTAGGTATTTAAGCAGTATTTACCAGTAGGTACCATATAGTCCTTGGGGCGCGGGATGTTTATGCAATAAACTAAGACTAAGAAAATTAATCATCATCATCATCATCCGTCATCCGTCATTCGTCACATTCGTCATTTGTCAATCTTCATTTGTCATCCGCCATTCGTCATCCGTCATTCGTCATCCGTCATCTGTCATCGTCATCATCAATATCCATCATCCGTCATTCGTCATCCGTTCATCCTTCAATTGTCATTCGACATCCCTCATTCGTCACATTCGTCATTTGTCATTCGTCATCCGTCATCCGTTATTCGTCATTCGTCATTTTTCATTCGTCATCCGTCATTCGTCATCCGTCATCCGTCATCCGTCATCTGTCATCGTCATCATCATCGTCATCATCATTATCATGATGGATAGATAGATGGCACTGTAAGTTTTTAAGAACTCAATATTCCAAATTATTTTGGGGCGTTAGGTTTTATTTTCGTTACGAAAATTCTTGATTCGGTCACCTCAAAGCCCGCGATAAAAGCTATACAATAGCTTAAAAAAGAATTAGCGAAATCGGTCCAGCCGTTCACGCGTGATGCGATGACCAGAAGAAATAGGGGTTCATTTTTATATATATAAAGATAGATTTAATTTAATAGTCCGTACCCAAACGGTAAAAACGGGGCCCTATTCTGCCCGGCTGAAATTTTCACAAAATATGTGCTATTATGGCAGATTTACTAACAAATATCAAAATTTACTCAGGCGACTGCGGAGGAGGACGTGAGAGGCGTTGGATAACTGTATACTCGTATTATGGATTCTTACACTGTGACCTAAGTCATGACTTATGATATGAGTCATGACCTATCGACGGAGATTCCATTAACCTTTACTGGGATAGGATAACAATAACGTAACATCTTGTGGCAAGACAGCAAAACCAAATACAAACAAACTAAAATATTGCATCTACTATTAAGTATTCCGTAGCTACCTATTTATAATGTATGGTAATTTATATCATTTTTTGCAAACAAATGTTTCTGTTATTTTACTGGTCCAATGACCCTAACTAATTTATGTAAATGTTATTCTAGATAAATGCAATTACAAGAAAAACAGGAAAAAATAAACATATCTAATTTTAGTAAGAATAGACTTTATTACCCGACTGCGCCAGAAGTAGGGTAATGTTGTTCGAGTGTATGTATGTTGTATGTATGTATGTATGTTTGTGTTTATTTCTTTAGCACGCCCTGTAGCCTAAATGGCTTTACGTATTTTGGAGTTCGAGCTGTCGTTAGATTTATCTTGATCCCGTGAGTGACTTAGGATAATGTTTCATCCGACTAGCCAAAAAAGAGTTTATTTCTTTCTTTGGCACGCTCTGTAGCCTTATCGGCTTGATGAATTTTAGGATTCGAGGTGTCGTTAGATTTGTCTTGATCCCGTGAGTGATCAAGACAAATCAGAGAAGGATATTTTCGCTACGCTCTGAATTCTAAATCTATGTTCTTGAGGGAGGGTGTGGGGTGTTCGCAAGCGTGGGGAGGGTGTTTTTTAGGCTTCCGTCCCAATGTGACTCTATTACTTAGCCTAGTCTGTCCGTCCGACCGTTCAAGGGCTACAGATCTTTTGAATTAGGGTAGCCGGTTGAAATCTTCACAAAATATGTATCGGCTGATTTTCTAAAAATTAAAAAATAATAAAACCGGTAAAGTGCGAGTAAGAACCGCACACTAAAGGTTCCGTACCACCATACTAGATGGCGCTAGTTTCTTCACACGTTTTTTGTATATACACTCTCACATTTTTCTAATTTTTAGTATTTGTTATTATGGCGGTAACAAAATTACATCAACTGTGAAAATTTCAACTGTCTATCTATTATGGTTCATGAAATACAGCCTGGTGACAGACGGGCAGACAGACAGACGGACGGACAGCGGAGTCTTATTTAATAGGGTCCCGTTTTTACCCTGTGGGTATGGAACCCTAAAAACACAAAAATTTTAAAAATACTTACCTACTAGAAACGAGTTTTGTGGAAGGTTTTTTTTTATTTTACTCTATTCTAAAAACGGTAATACATACGAGCGCTAAACTTAGTAAGACTCTAAAGCCAACCCTATAATTTCACAAAAAAATACAAAAATTAGCCAAGTGTGACACGCACTAGCGCTAAAGTTTCCGAATTATATGAAAGTAAAAACATTTTTCTGTCACTCTCGTGTATGTCTTATGATTGAATTGAACTGGTACATATAATCGTTGTCCTCATTGATGTGTTTAAGATTCCTTACTCAAATTTGTGGTGCTACGGAACCGACGACGACGGTGCGCAAATCCGATTTGCATTTCGCCGGTTTATGTTCCTAGATTTTTTAGAAACTTGTGCATTTTTCCGTGATTAAATTTTTTCTGTATTTGACACATTAGGTCTACGCCAAATTTTAGTAAAATTGGTTCAGGAGTTTATTTAAAAGAGAAATAAACAGACAGTTCGACACATTTTTGGGTTTTTTATTAGTAAAGTTTTGTTTCTAAATGGCCAAACATGTAAACAAAACGTGAAGTGTTTGTCAGAAATAAACTTGTATCAATTGATATTTAAGTATTTAGTGAACTAAAACCAAAGTATAAATATTAGTACTAACATACTGTATGGATACTTCCTGCCGCTCTCTAGATTCCGACCTCACCCTCTCGTCACCCAGATTGATTCATATTGGTTACAGTTTGTGTTGTCGAACTTATGTGACTTCGCCGCCATTTTTTCAGACATTCGTTTTTTGAAATGTTATTTCTGGCCCGTTGTATAAAGTGTCCATGGTGTGCTAAAACACAGTGATTAAGTGAATACAATAGGAACATGCTCGATGTCCAAATGTTAAGCTAAAATGATAAAATGGTTTGTTTACATGTTTGGCAATTTCCAAATAAATAAATTTTAGGTATTTATTTATTTCATTCATTTTCGTCAGGTGGTGTTCAATTTGCTATTAGACACTATCTTATTTTGATGATCAATTAAGTTGTTTTGTTTTCCTTTTCAATGATTTATTATAAATTTACTAAAAATGTCCAACTGTTGAACATTGAAATTTTCTGATAAATAGTTATCAAATTAAAGTTTATGGAAAAATAGAAAAAAATTGTCCTGGTTTAACCTAATCAGATGAAGCAAGTATTAGCAATATAAAGTCATTAAGTACCTAAAATCTGGACTAGAGTAAAAATTTGGTACACGCCCGTGACTACTGGTCTAAAATCACAGATACGCCTACCGGGCGTTTTGATTTACAAATTTAATTTTTTTAATATTTTTTTAAGCTAGTAGAACGATAACAAATCACATGCAATTATAAGTAGAAGTACATGGCTTTTTATGTGTACACAAGAGACATGATTTAAGACTTTTAAAATTAAAAAAAACAAAACTAGAATTAAAAATAACAATTAATTAGATTATGACTTTTTGGCGGGAGTTTGTAGTTCTTTTATTATTCGAAAAATTATATTTTGTGGTTTTTGATGTATAATATTGATAGTGTATTTATCAGCAAAGTAACATTTGTGTGTTTATTGTGTAGGATAGTGAAATAAAAATGTGTATAATGTGTTTCGAGTTCTCACAAGCTTTAGCAAAAGTGCAAGTGTGCAGGTTAGGTGGTTTATAGACTACATATGATGTGAATGTGAAGAAATAGTGACCTTGAAGACTGAAAAATTACTGAAGAAGTAAAATCTACAAATACATAGGTACTAATGAAAAATATTATACCGAAGACTAGGCGGTGTATGGCCAATGAGCCTTGGCCTGCCCTAAAACTTAAACTTTATTCTTTCAAACTTAAACGAATTATGCTGTCATTAAAATCCGGGTACGTTTCATACGACCGTTTTTTTAATGAGTTGCGCGAGGCTGACATAAATAACAGTAGGACTTTATCTCATTAAAATCGCAGTACATTAATGCATAATAATTTTTTAGAACTTGTGAGAAGGGTGTCTGAATATTTATTTTTAATGCCACTAACTACCCGTATTTGTCTAGTTTCCTATTATTATTTGCAAACACCTGAAATCGATATTAACCTTGAATAATCGCTGACTCATAACTTCGTAACCATTTGTACCGAGTTACGTCAATTCTCTATAGATTTTCCAAGAGCTCCGATAATAGACAGGCTCAATACCAAGTGCAAAAACTGGCCTTCAGGTAATGAATAGGTAAAAAGTTAACTAGGTAACTATGTTATTTTTAGGGTTCCGTACCACAAAAATCAAAACTATTTATTTTAAAAAGTCAAAAAAAAAACTAAATGTCTATTACAAATAAGTACTGTCATGATTCAGATTACAGTTTCAGGTTATGATATTTGTAAAAAGGAAAAAAGGGGGTCCCTATTATAGGATAACATTGTTGTCCGTCTGTCTATCTATCAAGGTCTTTTTTATCAGGAACGTGTGGAGGTATTAAATTAAAATTAATATTAAATACTTAAGTTTATGTTCCCTAAGAGTTGTGAAAAATTCAAACTACCACGTCATTAAAAAAGATATGGCCATTTATGTCACATGTTTTGATACTCGCTAGTAAATCAAAACCTACAGGGTACTTCCCGTAGACCTGGAATCATGAAAATTGCCAAGAACCAAGGTCACACAGAACAAGTAAAGGGAAAAAAAACTATAATTGTAAATTATAGTTATATAAAAAAAATATTAATTCGCAGTTGGAAAATTGACCGTAACGTAAATCGATGCATGGAATACATGTTCAACTGCAAAATCCTTTAATTATATTGTTGCACTCTTGTTGCACTCCTTGATGTTTAGGGTTTTGCCGTCTATCCCTTGGATAACACGGTCAATTGTGTCACACAACAAGAGAGAGAGAGAGAGAGAGAAGGTTTTGTACCCAATTGTGTATTGGTACGAAACCCTCAGTGCGCGATTCTAACTCGCACTTAGCCAGTTTTTTTACTTAATATTTTCGTAATTGGATCCTCTTTAGCGTTTATAAATGAACTTCATTCGTCCGTCAAAGTAAGCTGGTCAAAAAATCGTCGGTGGCTCAACTGGTAACGACTCAGCCCTCCTAACCAGAGGTCCCGGGTTCAAATCCGGACGGCCAATGTACCAATGAGTTTTTCGAAACTTACGTACATATACTTATACCGATTGCTTTGACGGTGAAGGAAAGATCGTGAGGAAATCTGCACATCGGATACAAGATGTGTATGAAGTTCGCGTTCCACACGTCCGTAGGTGTAAATCTAAATGCCCTAAACGTGACCGCGGGTGATGCTACACCAGACAACCGCCGTCTATCCCTTGGATAGCACGGTTAATTGTATCACACGATAAGAAAGAAAGAAAGAAGCAGAAGCTGGTTCCCGATGTACAGGGAATCCTATTTTGGGGCCAGATTACTATGTGTGATTTATCCCAGAATACTATTATTGTTATTAAGCTTCTCAAAAATTTACTTGTTTACAAGGTTCAGTTCAAAGATCATTTATTCTCATTAAAGACCTTATCAAAGTCACCTAAATGTAAAGAAACATACATACTAATATCACAGTCTAACTAAGGTGCTAATATTATGCTAACATTTATCGTTCGCTTTGGTTTTAGTTAAAGTTTACATAATTTTATGTTTAGCAAGTGTAGATTTAAATACATTGATATGTAGAATCAGTTCTTTTTATTTGTGACGGAAGTCGGTTATTAAGGTTAATAACCTAACCAATTAAATTTATAATTAAAAATCTGAGTGCATTACATTGCTCTTCTTTTTAGGCAGTCGGGAAAAGTCAATCCGATGTTACATACATACCTACATCTGAATAACATAACCCTGATTTTTTGGCAGTCGGGTAAAAACACCGTCGATCAAGAGTTAACTCATTGTTAACTTTAATACATTGATTTCATTCTGCAAACGTAATGTGTTATAGTATTATACTGACTAATCGTTTTATGGGAAATCAATAATTAATGAGGCTACGTCAGAGATTTGTTACTCCATATATATATATATATATAGTTTAAATCTCAAATTATAGTCGCAATTTTAATTTATTGCTAATTATTTGTCTGTTATTATTTGACAGTCACAATTATCTGTTAACTCCAAATGATTCTAACAGATGTCGATACCTTTCGACTGGGTAGGGTAGTGCAGTGTAGGGTAGTGTAGTGTAGGGTAGTGTAGTGTAGTGTATGTTGGGTAGGGTAGTGTAGGGTAGGGTAGTGTAGGGTAGGGTAGGGTAGTGTAGTGTAGGGTAGTGTAGAGTAGTGTAGGGTAGGGTAGTGTAGTGTAGTGTATGTAGGGTAGGGTAGGGTAGGGTAGTGTAGTGTAGTGTAGTGTAGTGTAGGGTAGTGTAGGGTAGGGCAGGGCAGTGTAATGTAATGTAAGGCGGTACGAAGTTCGCCGGGACAGCTAGTATATATATATATATATATATATATATATACAGGGTGACTCCTAAGTCGTGAACCGAAATTTAGGTTCCTAACGCAACATTTCAAGGAGAATTCCGTGCATTTACTCCAAAAACCAACAATTAAACATTGTTGAAGTAAAACTTAATTTCTTTAGTAAGATTCATCCACATCATATCAGCCGAAAATCATCCACTGCTGGACAAAGGCCTCCCCCAAGGATTTCCACGACGACCGTTCCTGCGCTGCCCGCATCCATCGGCCTCCCGCGATCTTCACCAGGTAGTCGGTCCACCGCACGGATGGGAATACCAACCGTGTGGTCACCTTATTCTACTAGACGAGTTATTTACATTAAGTACTCAGAGTACTTTTAATCATAATGTTCTTAATCTTATCGATCGAGTGCCTAGGTTGAATGTTATGAAACATGTATCAATTTGAATTCGCAGCGTATTATGACTTAAAAGATTTGTCATTGTCAATGTTTATTTTTTAACGTATCTAAGCCAGTAAATACGAAAAGGTTGAATTGAATAATCTGAAAAATGTGCTAGGAGTCTATGACAGTTCAACGTATTAAGTAGGTAACTATGAGACTCGGTAAATTTGAAATTAATTTTTATTAATTATTACAAAATACATTTACAGATTTTTGCATAGTTTTACGTACGAGTACTTTAACTAACAGTAAAGAGCCTGTAAAACATATTTGGGTTCACGACTTAGGAGTCACCCTGTATATATAGCATATCACTGGGCTACGTAAATGTATCTAACGTTCCTGGAAAAGCGTTTCATATTTATTAAACTAAATGAGGAAGATCTAAATGAAACGATAAAGGCAGTGAAGCGGAAACGTTTACTTTTAAATACACTGTAGATTTCATAAAGTCTGCAAACGGTTTTTTGTAATACGGAAAATTTCGAGAAAATTTAAATGTTTTCCCTCCATAATATTTAAAAACGGCCAAGTGCGAGTTGGACTCGCGCTCCGAGGGTTCCGTCCTTAACACATAACTATGGCAGTGATACCTATTCACATTACAAACAAAAGACATTAACTCGAGCGACAGAACTATGTTTTTTTCATTCAGTTCGGACTCCTTAGCGCGAGTTCGACTCGCACTTGGCTAGTTTTAAGTATTTGTTGTTTTACTACACGATTAGTACTATAATCACACAAAGTTTCATGCTTGTATGTATTAACATTTTTATGATACACCTGAGTCAAAAATACCTCTAATCACATTTTTTTTATATGGGACCCCCCTTCATTTTTATTATTTGTTATAGCAGCAATAGATATACGTACACACTCTGTGAAAATTTCAACTATCTACCTATTACGGTTCATGAAATACAGCCCGCTGACAGACACATGGATGGACAGCAGAGGCTTAGTAATAGGGTCCCGTTGGTCGGTCACCGTTTGGGTTTACGGAACCCTTAAAATATCGACTCTACCTACTTTTTACTCGAAAACGCTGTAATTCAATCTTATGTATGGATTAATCGACAGCTGCTGATTAATTGATTAAAAAGGCACCACTTTCCATTACGTCTATATTACCATTCCTAATATAGTGGCAGAATCTTTTCTTTTCAAAGAAAATTGCATTGTATGAGTCCATTATTTCTTAAAGTGAACGTGTTTAAGTAGTAAGTTATGCTTTTGTAACATTACATAACCTTTTAAAGATTAAGGAGCCTGTCGTCAAATGGCAGCGCATTACAAAGTAACTAAAATCTCATCTGTGGCGTAGCTAAATGTGCCTACGAGTAATTATCAACAGATAGTTAAATAAGTGGTTTTTTTTCCACAATTGATAAGCATTCGGCATCATCTTACCTGATGGTTAGTGACGATGATGCCAAAGATAGAAGCGGGCTTACCAAGATTCCCAAAAATAAATAGGGCTATACATATATCAGTTAGCCTTCCAATTGGTAGTAGTCTGATAAGATATATCCTAAACAATTTGATTTAAAATTAAAAACTCGACTCCATAAAAACAACTGTCGGGTAAAAATGTATCCTTGAACGTCGGAGGCGTAATGACAAGGGCCGCTACCTCAAGTCCGGGAGGTCGTGAATCGAATCCTGCCACGTACCAATGTGTTTTCGAAAGTCGATTTCATTTGTACGTTTATCCGACGCTCTTACGGTAAAGGAAAACAACGCGAGGAAACCTGCACACGCCTACTAAGAAACTCGAAGGTTGTGTGTGAAGTCGAACAACCCGCTCTGGGCCCGCGTGGTAGACTAAGGCCTTTCGGTGACGTATATACTTCAAACTAAATTAAGCCTTCGTTTAGTTATGTTAAATGTACTAAGATGAAAACTAATTACAAACATCTATATGTGTCTACTCAATATATTTGCTAAGTTTGGATTCAAGTTTTTATATTAAAGCGGAACTACATTTGTATCGAAACTCGAGCCTCCTGGGGACCCATAAGTGAAGAAAACAACGAATCATTTAAAAGGTACAAAAAAATAAATAAAAAATCACCTTTTTGCATTGGAATTTACCAGTACAAGTCTTAGAGCCAAGTACTTCCAAGATGCTCGCTTATTCATAATGGAATTTACCTAACATGTAGGTAGTGGTTAAGCATGTAGAATAAATAAAGCTAAAGCTTCAATAAATTGACGTCATTGTAATCGGCTAGGCCTTCGTTTAGTTTCCAGGAATATCTCAGTCGACGTAGTTTATGTACGAGTACGTTTCACAAAAATAGGGTCGGTGGCTCCACCGGTAACGACTCGGTCCATCTAACTAACCAGAGGTACCGGGTTCAAATCTGGATGGCCAATGTACCAATGAGTTTTTCAAAAAAACTTACGTACATACTTACCGATTGCTTTAACGGTGAAGGAAAACATCGTGAGGAAACCTGCACACGCCTGCGAAGAAACTCGAAGGTTGTGTGTGAAGTCGACCAACCCGTACTGGGCCCGCGTGGTCGACTAAGGCCTAATCGCCCTGATTCAGGGTAGGTTCGAGCCCCTCGGTGGGGACGTATATGAGCTGTAATGATGAATGACGTTTCACTACTACTTGTTACCCGTCTGCCGAAGAAGGAAGTTAATGTTTTTCGGGTGTATATGTATGTATGTCTTTTTCTTTGGCCGAGTCTGTTTCCTAAACGATTTGAAGGATTCTGGAGTGCGAGGTGTTTTTAGATTCATGTTGTAGCCTCCACGCGCCCTCCGTAGTCCGTACCGCGTCTAAGCTCGCACGATGAAATAATTAAGACTTGGAGGGCCAGGGGCTGTAGAATAAAAGTATGAGTTACCACAAACTAAAACTGTTTCAGTAAAATGAAAAGGGTGAAATAAATAAAAATAGTGAATAAAAAAAAATAACAGCAGAAACAGGCAGAAGAATCAAAAGAAAAAAATGACCGGAGTACGAAATGTAATTTGGAATGACATACGTCAAAAAAAATAAAAAAGGTATAAATTAAAAGACGATGATATAAAAACAGAACGAAAATAAACTAAAAAAGATGATTTCGTCAGTGTTGATCCCCTGGGTGACATAGGATGCATTTTTCATTATGTCAGCTCATATGTCAGTGTAACTCTTCATTCACGAGGATATTACATAGAGCAACTTCTTTTCACGACAAATCATGTGACAGTATTTTTTTGTTTAATTTGTTGACAAGTAATAAATAATTAGTACTTATTATTATCAGGTACAGTCATTACGATAACTTGCTATGTGATTTTGATAAAATAACAAATTAATAAATTACTAATTCGCGTGACCCATTAAACAAGCACCTCTGTGGCGTAATAATTAGTCCATTAGCTTTACATCAGGAGGTCGTGGGTTCGACTCCCGGCGGAGTTCGATTGTAAGACTCGGTTTGGTTGGTGGAAGGAGATTTTCTACGTCCGCCTGGATAGCTACAACCATCTTATCTAAGTCTCGCTGCCAGACATCAATGTTAACAGCATTGCTGTGTTCCGGTTTGAAGATAAGATAGCCAGTTTCCGATTGCGTTGGGCAATCTTGTTAAGCCCACTTTCATCTTCAGCATCGTCGTCACTTACCATAAGGTGAGATGATGTCAAGGGCTTACCAATATAAAAAAGGACTAAATAATTAGCTGAAGCTATTGAAACTGGGGTTTCTATACATGAAACTGAACAACTATCCCCGGAAAGTAGTCCATAGTCCATTCGCAAAAAAAATACAAAGTTGGTCAAAGTAGCTGATCTATGTGCCTACCTATATACAGGGTGTCTAGTAAGTATAGGTAAATATTGAGACTGGAGGTAGATCATAACGTGAACTTTCATAATTTATATTTTTTTTAATTTCATTAAATTGTAACCTTCAGTCCTTTTTCGGCAAACTACAGCTAGAATAAAGGTATTTTGAGATTTTATTTTTCTGTTTTATGTTACAGAAGGATCAGGCTATTAAAACCATACCAAATATTTTTTTCGAAAAGGTCATCTTTTTTTTAAAGAAGAATCCATTTTTATCTATACAAATTTTAATGACGCAACTTTGACAGGTTAATCTGTAAAAAAAATACTACGAAAATACGGCTCATTGTGTGCAAGGCCAAAGTTGTGCATTTTGTGTAGACTCCGAAATGATATAACGCTTATCATTTTTACTATTACGAAAAAAGATATTGCTATTGCATTGCAAAAGGAGCCCATTTTGTAATAATTTCTTAGGTTTAATTTAATATCCATGTAAATGTGATCTATTTTTTAGTTTTGAAAGTTCACGATCTGATCTACCTCCAGTTTCAATATTTACCTATACTTACTGGATATTTATTTTGTATAGCATGTCCTGAGAAATTCATTATGTATGTATAGCTTTTCAACAAAACCATGTTTTGTGTGAAAATTATTAAAATATCTCTAGGCCAGGCGCAGGACCGGTCGTCGTGGAAATCCTTATAGGGAGGCCTTTGTCCAGCTGTGGACTTTTTTCGGCTGATATGATCATGATGATGATGATGACGATGAGTGTTGACTATTGTAGTTCATAACAATAAACAACAAACGGCCTTTAGCTCATCATCATCAATATCCACAATTTTTTAATAAAAATTCTTAAATGTCCCTAAGCAGTTTTAATTAGTGTATTTGTAGAGGACAAAATCATTTTACGAATGTCTATGTGTGTCTTTGGGGAATATTAAACTATGAGTTGAGTAGAGATACCCGAGTTTAGTTTCATGTATTTTGTTTGACCGCATATTAAGTCCACATTCCATTCTGTACCTGTTTAAAAATGTACCTTCAAATAACTAAATACACTTAGTTAAGTTGAACACCCATGACCGCGATCCGGCTGCGTTTAATGTCTTAGGTATTATATCAGAGAACGTTGACCTACTGCGCCTTCACTTCGCTTGCACCGTACACATAATAATAGGGATGACGAATGCTAGTCATCTAAGTTACATTTTTCTCATCTGTTAAAAACTACATTTTGTTCTAAAAATGTTTGTAATACCTAGGCGTGATTAATGTACTCATTTTGTGATTTTGGTGAATTAAAAATCGAAGACTTGATGGAAAACAAAACGAGTAAGGTTTTCCGAAGTTTAGGTGGGAGGGCAATTTAGTGGTCAAGAGTTTATAATTTATTTCTGATGATGTTGTCACCCCTATTACAGAACGCCTGTACGACAGAGGTCCGAGAGCCCTAGCAGTTGTAAAATTTAATGCAAATTCAACATGAGGGATTGGTGAATGCCCTGGAGACCTTGGACAAAGGTGACGGCGAGCAAGGAGTGAGGAGACTCGCTGTCAGAAATAAAGGAACCGGTTCGAACGGAACGCTTTTATAGCCTTCGCAAGGATTATAGGCGTTTATGTGTGGATAGTAAATCTGTTTTATTGAAAATCCTTTAGAATAATTAAAGGCTTTTTAGAAATTTGCCAGTAGATTGGACAAGAGAATAATTTTAGAAAAACCTAAAAGCTTTTAGGTAGCTTTTAATATTGCATTGTCACGCGATAAACATATGAATGCAAAATTTCAGCTCAATCGGAAACCGGCAAGTGGGTCAAATATAACTTACAATGTTTCACACTAACAAACATACATACATACACTGCAAGTTAAATAAAAGCTTGTAAAAAAATACGTTTAGATGTTTGGATTTTATATACTGCATCCAGGGTTTGAAAGGGGTTGGGAAATTTCGGTACGGAGCATGGCATAGTAACAATATACCGGGTAGCCAGAAAGGCACGTTCAAATAGTTTTTGATGCCATTAACTAGGGTCATCCTAATCACCCCTTGTATGTTCCGCGAAAGTCCACGGTTTTCAAGATATTATTCGCCTTTTGATTTTCAAATTTTTGAATGAAACATATCTTTTATGGACTTTGACGTCACTGTGTAAAAAAATCATCACACTATAAACCAGAAAAACCTTATTTCATCAGCTTTCCAAAATAAATATAAAAGTTGAAACAAATTTTATAAAATTGGGAGTTAACCATAAGGAAGTATCAAGTTTTATACATTTTCACCAAGAATTTTGTATAAAAATCCTAGTTTTTTTGCAGTTTATGTTTGTATAAATATATAGGTTTAATCGTGTGCGAAAGATCTTTAAAAACCGGCTAAATGCGAGCCAGAAACGCACACAAGGGTTCCGTACCATCATACTAGCTGGCGCTAGGTAATTCACATTCTCTTGAGACTCCCTTGTTTTTTCACTTTTTCTATTTTTGGTATTTGTTGTTAAAGCGCCAACAGAAATACATCATCTGTAAAAATTTCAACTTTCTACCTATCATGGTTCATGAAATACAGCCTGGTGACAGACGGACAGACAGACGGAGGGATAGCGTCTTAGTATTGGGTCCCATTTTACCCTTTGGGTACGGAACCCTAAAATTGTATGTACATATATACATTAAGGGTTATAACGCCGCCGACGACCAACTTTGTAACCACTTTTTACTTCAATTTTGGATTTTTTTTTCGAATAAAAAAATGATTAGTATTTAACAGAATATGAATAGTAATTTTGATTACCTCGAATTCTATTTTAATAACCAGAAATAAAGCGTCGGTGGCTCAACCGGTAACGACTCGGTCCATCTAACCAGAGGTACCGAGTTCAAATCTGGACGGCCAATGTACCAATGAGTTTTTCAAAAACTTATGTACATATACTTACCGATTGCTTTAACGGTGAAGGAAAACATCGTGAGGAAACCTGCACACGCCTGCGAAGAAACTCGAAAGTTGTGTGTGAAGTCGACCAACCCGCACTAGGCCCGCGTGGTCGACTAAGGCCTAACCGCCCTGATTCATGGTAGGCTCGAGGCCCTCGGTGGGGACGTATATGAGCTGTTATAAATATATAATACAGAAATAAAGAAAAAAATATCCTAATGCACCCTTTTTTTATAGTTGTAACCATAGAACTGCTGCAATTTTAATCGAAACATTATGATGATATATGAACTTCTTAACAAAACAATACGAAATGATTTTGTTTTCTTACTTGTGCGAAATTCTTTTTATTTTATTTATATTAATGAATAAAAACCACAATTTTCGCACGATTCGTCAGCAGCGATTTACGTAACAGCCACATTACAGTAGAAGCTGACAAGAACTTTATTTCCAAGCTATTTTGTTTGATGTTTGAAACATCGTGAGTCGAGTTGCTAATTTTAGGGACGGAGGAGCCTTAATATGCCACAGAAGTTCGCCTCAGAATGAAAGTATTATTAGCATTAGAATAGTTAGAATAGATTTTTACAAAACTGTTACTTAGTTAAATGAGGTTTTCCATATGGAACTTACAAACATCTAATTTAAAAAAAAACGGGTTGTACTCCGGGAGTGCCGGCAGAAGTGAAAACTTGAACCATCCGTCTTACGAATTTTCGATCAGGTCACGTGTCCTGACGCGAGTTTAACATTTTTTACCCATTACAAAAAAGTGCACAACGCCGCTAAAGAAGTTTTCATTTCAAAAAATATTTACTTCCACAAGCGTTTCTCAAATGGATGGTTTTTCTACCTTGTGCCATTATAGCTTATCGTAGATAAGAATAGAAATTATTAAAAAGAAAACCATAGGAAAGTTCAAGGAATGCACTGTACTACATAACAAAGGAGGTAACTTTGTGGTAAACTCAAAACCACATGCAATTATTGTACTACGGAGAAACGCAAGGAAATCGTTCGCTAAAAAGAGTCAGCATTTCGTACTTGTTACGTGTTGTTTGTTTGACATGGGACCCTATCGGCAAAGTATATATATTATTACTAACATACAATAAGGTATACTCCCCGCCGCTCTCTAGATTGCGATCTCACCCCCTCGTCACCCAGATTGGTTACAACAGTTTGGTCAAACTAGTATCTCATCTGTGGTTTGGTTGTCGAACGTATAGGATTTCCGTCATTCCTTTTTTAAAATGTCATTTCTGGCCCGTTGTATGAAGTGTCCAGAGTGTGCTATTGGTCTGCGGTCTTCTCCTTAATTGGAGTCCGGAAAGTTTTCAAATCTTAGACATGCACAAAAAACATTATGAGAGTCTTATTTTATTACGCACAAATTAAAACTAAACATTTTTATGGGCCTCTTAAATAAGAAATCATAATATTCAAAAATAAATGTATTTATGGGTTCTCTTAAATTGAAACTCGTAATGTAAAATAAAAAATGTTATATGGATCTCTTGTAAAGGTTTTTTTTGCCAGTATATAAAAACAGACTTGATAAACATTTTAAAACACAAGTGCAGTGATATACACGCATCAGCTCTTAGAGCTGCTAGTGTATTAATCAAATAATAATAATAATAATATTTATACTTAGAAAAAAGTTCCTTAATTATAACCCGTCATTTATTAGCTGTTTGCGAAGTGCATTTTTTTGCGAATCGGCATTGTTAAGTCTCTTAAAATATAAATAAGGCATGATATTTAAAAAAATACGAATGTGCTTTAGACCACACGACTGAAGTAAAACTTCTTTAGCTCCATCTATATGTATGAAAGTAAATACTTAGTCTTCAGAAATTTCAAATCTTTTTGTCATATGGAGGTATAGACAGTTTATGAAAAGAGTTTTATTATCCTCTAAAAATGATCAAATCCTTTTTATCTTTTGTTTGTTTTGATTGTTTTGACAACCGATTTTGTTGGTAAACAAATATAAATAGTATATCTCTTTCTATCTTCACTAATTTACATATCCCTCTCAACTTCCGGTCGCCTCGCCCGAACACACTTCCGTAAAGCTCTCGTCACGCATCCACCAGCTTACTCCCCAACTCAAACGAGGTGTAACGATTTTATACTGTCAAAAGTAATTTAATAACACTAAATAATCGTTAATTGAAATTAAGGCTTTAAGATGCCTCAATCTGAGCTGGTTGATACGTGTTGAAAAAATATCGAACGTAAGTCTCATTGTAAATTCAAATCAATGCGGGCTTCAACGCGGCTGTTACGTTAAAACCGAACGCCCAATTCTCGATTTCTACATGTTTTTATTACTTTTCTAATACTTTCAAGTAAGTTTAAAAAAATGTGTTCAATTAAAATGAAAGGTCTTAAAGTCACCGATTTTTGTGTGTTGGTTTCATTCTACATTAACTATATTTTGTTTTCGAGAAATTTTGCAATTAATGCGAAAAACAGGGTCTACAGTATATTTTTTAAATCAAAAATGGTAAATTTTTAAAATTGTATTCAATTAAATCAATTAAATCGTTTATATATTTTTTCCATAGTGATAGCTAGCTAACACAGTCTTTCAATAATTTGAATTGAATATTGTCATTTGACCTATTTTCAGGCTTTAATACTAGGGCCGTTTTTTCCGTAGTATTTTGGCCTGTAACGTAATCACTTTTTAACATTTGTAAAGTCGTAAAAACAACTAGTGATCAAAAAAATAAAATTTTTCAAATGAGTTTCTTAGTCTATATTTTCATTAAAAAAATACTTTATTTTTTTTACAATTTCTTGTTAAGATGATCGGAACCCGTGATTAAAAGGATGTCAGCTAAAATTATATGACCTCATAACATTAATAATTTTTTTTATCTATTTTGGCCGTTGTGGTAGTAAATTTTTGAAATGGCGTACCGGAAGAAACTTAGTGATTATAATAGGTAGAGCTGCCACTCGGTAAACAGACGACTTGGTGAAGGTCGTAGGAAGCCGCTGGATGCGGGCAGTGCGGGACCGGTCGTTGTAGAAGGCCTTGTCCACACGTCTTTCGGCTGTCATGATGATGATGACAATTTATTTTAACACTTCGCTAACCACTTGAGTAATTTTGTGGTTACGCCCTAACTTTCGTAATGTTATGTCCAGAAATATATAGGTAATATAGATTTTCGGAAATAATTTATAACGCTTCCTGAAAAGTAATATGCAATAAACTTGATTTATTAAAGTTAGATTCTATGTCATCATCGCGTCATCATCATAATCATCATATTATCCGAAAGACGTCCATCACTGCTGAGAAAAAACCCCTCAGAAGGATTTCCACAACGACCAATCCTGCGCTGCTCGTATCCAGCGGCTTCTCGCGACCTTCACCGAGTGTTCGGTCCACCAAGTGGGACGCACGTTATGCCTACGGTACATCCTCCGGTACGCGATTACTACTCCAAAACTTTACTGCCTAAACGGCCATCTGTTCTACTAGATATGTGCCCCACCCACTGCTAAATATGAAGGCCCAAGATCAAGGTCACCCAAAGTGCAATGGAGCGTAGTATGCTGCGGATTTTCTATACTTGATAGAATCATAGATAAGGAGATCCATCAACATCTACCACGTGTTAACCACAAAATATCTAAATCCAACTACATTTTTTATCGTAAGTATTTTTATGCAAAAAATTTCGTGATTTGATATACTGAATTTATTTTGCACAGTCTACTAACTTATGTGTAGGAACCAATAGGTCCTATGAAATTGCCGATTCAGTTTTTGAAGTTCAATGCCAATTTTTATTGAAAATAAAAAAAATGTTTTTTATTGTTGACCTACTAGTGGCATGTCTTTCAAGTTCCAATCCCCTGAGCTATGTACCTTTTTCTGTTCTGAGTATGTACCATTGAATGGAACAAAGGCGTTTTCTCAGTGGTCAGGTTGGGCAATTTTTAGTCTAGTTAACTTTCTTGAATGTTTCTGAAAGTGACGAAATCTTATGCGGGGTATTCCCAAATATGACATTAGCAACGAAGAAACTGCTGCGATAACTCTAGAGCTTTAAAATTCTAAATGAGTATTTTTTCAGGCGAAAAACCCGACTTCATGGGGTTAAAGCCACCGTGCTCTCAAAATAACTAAACAATAGGCATATGTTACCACCATTTAATTTCAAATAGTCTAATACTACTTTGTTTTAATAACTATTGTTCTTAATATAAATTTACATCTTTAAAGTTTTTTATACAATCGGCAATTTCATAGATAAAGACCTAATATTATATTATAAGTTCCAAAAATTGTAAAGTTTTGCATAAATGTAAATCAAGTATTAAAATATACGACCGGTTGCCCGCGGCTTCGCCTTCGACTTTGATATTTTTTTAAAGTGAAGTTTTCCTGAGGCACGTTGGACATTTTTTGAGATGGCAAAAAACTATTGAACTCGCGACACCGTCACCGACACCTTACCAGGAACACTCGCAGAGTCAAAACTTTGTCAACTCGACTAGGTTGGATCTACTACGCTAGGATCACTCGGAGGGTCAAAACTTATAAAACTGTAAAAAGTTTTCACTTCTGTCGGCACTCCCGGAGTGGCTAGGTTTTTTTTAGCCTATAATTTTTAATAAAAAAAAATACCCTAAATGTTTATTCTAAATATTGGTGAATGGGTTTTTAAAATAGGATGAGCAGTTTCGGAGATTACCTTTTACATCAAAACTTACAAATTCGATAATAATATTAGTATACCTACATAGAAAACCAAGAGGTGATAAAAATGGCATCATTCAAAATTCTTGTTTGATATTACGAGTAGCTTCGTCGTCGAAGTGGAGCTCCTATATGAGGATATCTCTAGAGCTCTACATAATAGCTCCCGGACTCAATACACCATTGTTATGGGGGACTTTAACGCGAAACTGGGCAAACGAAGTGATGGTGAGCTGAGAGTGGGGCAATTTGGATATGGAGAGAGAAATGCACGTGGCCAGCTGCTGGCCGTCTTTATGGAGAAGGAGGGCCTCTTTATGATGAACTCCTTCTTCAAAAAGCCTAAACAGCGAAAGTGGACATGGTTGCATCCCAATGGCGTAACGAAGAACGAGATCGACTTCATCTTGTCGACAAGAAGGCAAATATTCAATGATGTCTCTGTGATCAACTCAGTCAAAACAGGAAGCGATCACCGAATGGTAAGAGGCACATTGAATCTAAAGACCAAGCTAGAAAGATGTCGACTGATGAAGTCCACACTCCGACCAGCGCCCATCCAGCTCCAAAACCCCGAAAACTTTCAGCTCGAGTTGCACAATCGCTTCGAATGCCTAGGAGACTGCGAAAATGCGGACGATTATAACGACAGGTTCGTGGAAATTGTCCAAACGGTCGGGTCTAAGATTTTCAAAACTCGCCGTTCAAACAGAACCAAAAAAATCTCTGACTTCACCAGCAACCTCATGGAAGAAAGACGCAGATTGGTTTTGCAGTCCTCTGAAGACGCTACTCAGTATCGGCAACTAAACAGGCAGATCTCTAAGTCTCTAACTCGCGATTTACGCCACTTTAATACAAATTGTATTAAAGAGGCGATTGAGAACAACAAGGGCTCAAAAGTGTTCGCTAGAGATCTGTCTGTTGGTCAAAGCCAACTGACCAAGCTGAAGACTGAGGAAGGCAGGATCACATCGTCTAAGACTGAGTTACTGGAAGAAATTGAGAAGTTCTACGGACAATTGTACACGACCACACGTCTGCCTGTCAGCGATCTGGCTAAAGACCCAAGAGCTAGACTTACCCGACACTATACCGAAGATATCCCGGACGTCAGCCTGTACAAGATTAGAATGGCTCTTAAACAGCTTAAAAACAATAAGGCACCGGGTGATGATGGAATTACGGCTGAACTTCTGAAAGCAGGTGGAACACCGGTACTTAAAGCTCTTCAGAAATTATTTAATTCCGTTATACTTGAGGGACAAACGCCTAAGGCATGGCACAGAAGTGTGGTCGTGCTTTTCTTCAAAAAGGGCGACAATACCCTGTTGAAGAACTACAGACCCATCTCACTTCTGAGCCATGTCTACAAACTGTTTTCGAGGGTCATTACGAATCGTCTCGCACGCAGGTTTGACGACTTCCAGCCTCCCGAACAAGCCGGTTTCCGAAAAGGATTTAGTACCATAGACCACATACATACGCTGCGGCAGATTATACAGAAGACCGAAGAGTACAATCAGCCACTATGCTTGGCATTCGTGGACTATGAGAAAGCCTTCGATTCGATCGAAACCTGGGCTGTGTTACAGTCTCTCCAGAGGTGCCAAATTGACTATCGATATATCGAAGTGCTGAAGTGTTTGTATGAAAACGCCACCATGTCGGTTCGCCTCCAGGATCAAAACTCGGAACCTATCCAGCTGCAGCGAGGGGTGAGACAGGGAGACGTTATATCTCCGAAACTGTTCACCGCCGCCCTGGAAGATGTTTTCAAGCTTTTGGACTGGGGTGGACTCGGCATCAATATCAACGGCGATTACATCACCCACCTTCGATTCGCTGACGATATCGTGGTCATGGCTGAGACTATGGACGACTTAGGCACAATGCTCGATGGCCTCAGTAGAGCCTCTCAACAAGTGGGTCTTAGAATGAACATGGACAAGACGAAAATTATGTCAAACGTCCGTGTCATACCTACTCCTCTGAAGGTTGGAGGCTCTACACTCGAAGTTGTTACCGAATATGTATACCTGGGACAAACAGTCCAGTTAGGTAGGTCCAACTTCGAGAAAGAGATCAATCGTCGAATCCAACTCGGCTGGGCAGCGTTCGGGAAGCTTCGCAATATCTTTACGTCCCAGATACCGCAGTGTCTTAAGACCAAGGTCTTCGACCAATGTGTGTTGCCAGTGATGACGTACGGAACTGAGACATGGTCGCTTACTATGGGCCTTATAAGAAGGCTCAAGGTCACCCAAAGGGCAATGGAGCGTGCTATGCTCGGAGTTTCTCTGCGTGATCGAATCAGAAACGAGGAGATCCGTAAGAGAACCAAAGTAACCGACATAGCTCTCAGAATTGCTAAACTTAAGTGGCAGTGGGCGGGGCACATTGCTCGTAGAACAGATGGCCGTTGGGGCAGTAAAGTTCTCGAGTGGCGACCACGCACCGGAAAACGTAGTGTAGGCAGGCCTCCCACTCGGTGGACCGATGACCTGGTGAAGGTCGCGGGAAGCCGCTGGATGCGGGCAGCGCAGAACCGGTCGTCGTGGAGATCCTTGGGGGAGGCCTATGTCCAGCAGTGGACTTCCTTCGGCTGATATGATGATTACGAGTAGCATATGCAACTGACGCATGAAGTAGGTAGGTACTCGTATCTAGCGTCGCGTCTTTCACACTTACGTGTTATGGATATGGAATGTCGATATAACTCATCTCAACTAGAAGGTTTTTATAATAATTTATCTGCTGTTTAGTCACAAACATGATAAATATTAATAGGCGGCGTATCGGAAGTCTTCGGGAGGGGAGCGACGGCTGACTCTCGCGTTATACTTGTAATCGGGTGCTGTCCATATGAACTGACCTACTCGTTGTGAAAAGCATTCGCCTTAATAAATAAAAAACCGGCCAAGTGCGAGTCGGACTAGCAATCCCAGAGTTCCAGCACGCCTCTCCATATAACTACATAGTATAATTACAATTATTCCTATTCACATTACAGACAAAAGACATCAATGCGAGCGACAAAAATATGTTTTTTTGTCATTCAGTTCGGACTCCTTAGCGCGTACGACTCACCTTTAGCCAATTTTTATTATTTTTTATTTCACTTGAGTATTAGTACCTACTATAAATAATCACACCAAGTTTCACGCTTGTATTGATTACCGTTTTTACGATAGAGGTAAATCAAAAGTACTTCCAAAGACCTATAAAAAACACGTTTTTTTAATGGAGATCCGCCTTATTTTTTCACTTAACAAGCAGCATAGCATAGCAGTAACAAAATTTCAACTGTCTACTTATACAGTTCATGAAATACAGCCCGCTGACAGACGGACAGACAGACAGCGGAGGCTTAGTAAGGGTCCCGTTGGTCGCCCGTTAGATAGAGGGAACCCTATCAATGTTTTTTTCATGCTCTAATGACATTATGTGATTCCTCCTTTTTCAGTCCGTCTCCACATTCTTACGGCTATCTGCCTGGTTCAGTATGGTGCTACTGGGAATATCCTTTTATAGGTATTTTTAACATGTAATATGTAGATAGATAGATAACACGTTTAATTGTCACTGCAATCACACACATATGTATTTGTATGTATGAATGTTTCTTCAGTTCAAATCTTGCGATCGATTTTAGAGCCCAGGGGTGCGATTGAGCTTAACTAGCCATGGCATAGTTGAGCTGTAATTTGCAATAAAGCCGTATTTCCGGTGACAATAGATCCTTTAGGTATTGTTAAGTTTATCTGATGATAAACTTTGGAGGTGGAATCGAGGTCCCAGAATCGTCCTTTATTTTTCAATAGAATCGTAGGAAATACAGTCTTGTGGTCACCTTTTTTTAAATTGGAACCGAAATATTCATTTTTTTTGGCTTTTTGAGCATAAAAACTCTTTTCAAATAAAAGCTTGTACGAAAAACCTTTTGGGTTTTTTGAAAATAGGGATGACGAGTAGATCTGTGGGATGACGAATGCTAGTCATCTGATTAACTTTTTATCATCTGTCAAAAACGACATTTTGTTCTAAAAATGTTTGAAATACCTAGGCGTCATTTATGTACTCATTTTGTGACTTTGGTGAATTAAAAATCGAAGCTTTGATGGAAAACAAAACGAGGAAGGTTTTCCGAAGTTTAAGTAGGAGGGCAATTTAGTGATCAAGAGTTCATAATTTATTTCTGGTGTGGTCGTCATCCCTTTTTTGTCAGTGTTAGTCGTTCTAGATTATCGTTGCTTATTCGAACTATAGGACCAAAGTAACGTCAAAGTATATAATATAAGTATTAGTAGTAACGTATTCCTCTCTGCAGGCAAATGTGGCCGTTTGAGGAAAGTGGCCCTAACAGGTATGTGGCCGTGCGAGGAAAGTGGCCCTAAGTGACCGGATCCCAAATCAAAGATAGTCGCTGTTTCTTCAGCTTTAGTTCATCTATGACCAAATTAATAGTGCGGCGAGTCGTCCACAGGATTTTTAGCAGATAATTATTTAAATTATAATTATTTAATATCTATAATGAAATCATGACAATAACTACTATGATTTTAAATTATTTTATACTTATATAATTATTTATCAGTTTTAAAACTTTATACTTTTGTAAAAGTAATATTAAATTAGTGTTTTTTGAAAAAAAATGGCTCGCAATCAGTGTACTTACTTACACTTGCAATATATGTTATTATCTTTTGCCCGCGGCTTCGCTCGCGTTGGCATCGTTTTTATGACTGTCTTTGAAAGTGAATGGTGCGCGAGCCGCAAGTGGCTCGCGAGCGTAAATATAACCCATGTCATTCAGGAATAATGTAGCTTTCTACTGGTGAAAGAATTTTTAAAACCGGTTCAGTAGTTCTAGAGATTAACTTCTTACAAATAAACTCACAAACTGTAGATTGATTAAATAATTTTTATGTCTCCAAGGGAACCTGTTCTTACCGTCAATTTGTTTATAAGTAAATAAAAGTTAAAATTAACTATGTATGTGTGCATGTTTACGATTTGAACTTGAATCACTTAAAGATATTATATTATGTATTTATATCGCGGAACATAAAGCAATAACAACCGAATGCTAATCTTAATATTGTGGAGTTTTTCTATTTATAAAACAACTGTAGGCAATATGCGTCAATAAAATGAATGCAAAATACTTGATATTTAAAAACGAAACGTGTTAAAACCCTTTTAAATTAAAGTTACATTATTTCCGTTGCAACTTTTGCAATTATTTCTTCAATCTTAAATACTTTTTACCTGACTGCGCTAGAAGGAGAGTTCATCATATCAGCCGAAAATCGTCCACTGCTGGGCAAAGGCCTCCCCCGAGGATTTCCACGATGACCGGTCCTGCGCTGCCCGCATCCATGGAGTTCCCGCGATCTTCACCAGGTCGTCGGTCCACCGCGTGGGAGGCCTTCCTACGCTACGTTTTCCCGTGCGCGGTCGCCACTCGAGAACTTTACTGCCCCATCGGCCATCTGTTCTACGAGCTATGTGCTCTAACCACTGCTACTTCAATTTAGCGATACCTGTACCTTATTTATTCGTAATCATGACAATGAATAGATACGTATAAAAACATTGATCTTCAAGGCAAGAGTGAATAGGCATTATTTGAGTTTGCGTGTACTATCCTCGACTGCATCATCACTTACCATCAGGTGAGTTGCAGTCAAACGCACTCAAATTTTTAATAAAAAAAAAATAAATTAAGATGTGCTATTACGAGTAGTACAATAGATCTAGTTTCAACATTTTGATACATACACGTCATCTTCCGATGAATTCCTTATATCCCGCTTGCGTGACAAAAGATAAACGCACAACAAACCCTTGATTGGCGTGTTTGCTATTCATTCAGTTTAAATGGATGCGGCAGCAGATCTGGCTGAATAACTAAGGCCTTGTTTATAGAGAAGCGGTGCGTGAAGCGGAGCGTAGAGCGTTTTGTGGCGCGGTTGGAACTTCCAAGTGAAGTGTATTAATAGCATTGTTATTGATGCTAAATTGGTTACTGGAGCGTCGGTGGCGTAGCGTTAAGACCCGCTACCTCCTGTTCGGAAGTAGTATAGGTATGGTATTGTAGTGTAGGGGTGGTAGTTCGAATCCTTCCACGTACCAAAGTCATATGTACTTTTATCCAACGCTCTTACGGTGAGGGAAAACTATACACGCCTGCGAAGAAACTCGAAGGTTGTGTGTGAAGTCGACCAACCCGCAGTTGGGCCTCTTTAATGCACATCAGATAAATCAATTACATGTACAAAACAAAAGTAACAACTCAGAGACGTCCAGTTTAGGCGGTCTTATCGTTGAGAGCGATTTCTACCAGACAATCTAGTGCTCGGAGAAAAAGCAAGGAGATAGGTAGTACGCGAGCAACAACAACAGAGTGAATTTTATATGATAGCTTTGAACTTAAACTAAAATATATTAAACTTAACTCAAACAGTAAGCTCAGAAAATCGAGTGTCTATGAACGCTCCGATACTTAGTCATCTTATTTGAATTGTCCGCTTTACGCCCCGCATCATGCTCTGCTCTTAAATCAAGGGCCTGGCTTATTGTACAATGAGTTTTTACTGCAACGGCAAAACGAATAAACGCTTAAAGGCATGCCCGCCCGTATGGCATGACTTTACCGCTGCCGCTACCGCTCGTTTAAGAACCTACATAGCATGGATACCGCGCGAGAGGTTTGACGTAGAGGCCTAAAAAAATCAAAGTTGTTCTTGTTGTTTTTCCGCTGTATCAGCGGCCCAATGAGGATCTTGGCCTCCGATACCAAATCGCGCCAGGTCCTTCATAAAAGTACGTTCTTAATTAAAATTAAAACTCTGAGTATACATGAGTACCATTGCTTCCCTCTATTGCGCGCTGCCGCTCAAAGTTGCTACCAGGCCCTCAACGAGCCTAAGTATAGTATCATTCGCACCACAACACCACGTGTGCATGTGCGGTCGCCAAGGCCGCCAGATCACGAACGACGCGCGCTAACGTTGACACAAATATACTGCGTACACGCAGATACTTATTGACGATCAGTGTTAGGATGTAAATCAATGCTATTAACTGGATGCAAGCACCACTTATAGGCATAAACAAAGTATGTAATTACAAAGTTACTCAACAGTAAGTAGCATAAGAGCCAGCTGTTATACGATTAAAAGTTTTACATCTAAGTAAACGTCTGTTTTTCTGATAGAAAACAAACCCGTGTACAAATTATTACCAATTAGCGTGATGTTTAACGCTGGAGCAGAGACCCCGTTCATTAATCTTAATCTGTCACAAATTAATTGAACCAGAACGTCTATATCAAAGTTGTAACAAAGTCACCTTCAAGAACCGCCCGAGACAACACAATTATTATTCCCTATACGAAATTCCTATCCCGCGAACCGTAAAACGCAAAGCCGGCTGCACCGTCGCAGACACGCACGCACGCAAAGAATTTAGGGCCAACGCACATGAGTTTAGTATTTATTTATTAGTACCAGAATAACCAAATATCACTTACTTAAGATATTGTGAAAAACAACAACAAAAGTGCGAATTGCCGAAATCTAGAGTGAGAAGTGTGTAGTCAAATATTTAGAGCTTTCTGGTATTTTACACAAATAAATAAACCCCTTAGAATATAAGCTTAGTCCACCCAGTGTCGTGTGTACCGACATGTCTTTCTAAAATTAAACAAAATTAAAAATTTTGAAAAATCCCACGACGGTAAAAATATCATCGAAAAAGAATAAAATAACGCAAAACCCCCGACTTAACCCAATTATTATGTAATGAAATATTATAATAGACGTAAAAATACTTTCTAAAAAGGAGTTGATATCTCGAGAAATCGGTAATAGATATACTTAAGTACCTAAACAATGAATATCGATGTTTACAGTTTTTTCCTAACGTGTCTGTTTCTCGCAGATATACTTAGATGTAGCGATAATAATTTTACCATAATATATAACCGAGGAATATCCGTCGGGGGCTGCCATTAAACCAGCTAAAGTTTTTCTAGTGACGTGAATACAATTATTGAAGAATTGTAGATGTTTAACGACGACATAAAATACACTTATGAGTATGATTAAATTTTTGTTGAAATTTCATATAGGAAAGGCAGCCCCCGACGGATATTCCTCGGTTATATATTATGGTAAAATTATTATCGCTACATCTAAGTATATCTGCGAGAAACAGACACGTTAGGAAAAAACTGTAAACATCGATATTCATTGTTTAGGTACTTAAGTATATCTATTACCGATTTCTCGAGATATCAACTCCTTTTTAGAAAGTATTTTTACGTCTATTATAATATTTCATTACATAATAATTGGGTTAAGTCGGGGGTTTTGCGTTATTTTATTCTTTTTCGATGATATTTTTACCGTCGTGGGATTTTTCAAAACTTTTAATTTTGTTTAATTTTATTTCTGACTTTTTAGAGAGCATATACGAATTATAATCTATATAATGTGTAGGTAAGATCTCGCAAAACAATAAGTGTGATTCATCCTACCACATAATATTAAGTTCCTTAATAAATATTATACAGTTGCTTTCTGTTGGTTTTTGTTCAGAATTGGTGTCAATACTCTTGAGACTATAATATTATTTGTGTTTGAACTCTGAATTCAATGATGACATAAGCTGGGAGCACCTCCACGCGGTGAAGGCGGAAACAGTTCCTAATACTGGCTAAAACTCCCTAAAACACTATGAATGTCGATGCCTTCGGGCTTATGTTGTTATAATGTGTTTTCGAATGCGCTTTTAATGCGAATTAAATGCGAATTGAATGCGAATTGGATACGATTTACAGACCTGGAGAGACCTAGCTCCCAGTGACGCCGAGTGCTGTTGTTTCTTTATTGAGACCAAATAAAGAGAAGGTACATATTGATCTTATTCTTTTATAACTTACGAGTTCCAATTTCATGAAAATCGTTTCACACTAATATAGCAGCGCCCCCTAGTGAGTTAATATCATAAGACTTATCTTAGACCATGCACCAATCAACTACGAACCCATTGCTGAAAACCGCATTGAAATCGGACAATTCGTTTTAATATTATTGCAATATTATTTTGCACTAATATTGTAGCGCCCTCTAGTGAGTTACAGACGTATTTTTTATTACTTAGGAACATGCATTAAACTACCACGTACACATTGCTGTAAACAGAATTGTAATCGGACATTTCGTTTTAGTTATATTGCAACATTGTTTTGCACTAATATTGTGGCGCCCCCTAGTGACTTACAGCCATGACACCTGTCTAAGAACATGAACTCATGAAACACAAATCCGTTATTGAAAACCGCATCAAAATCGGATCATTAGTTTAGAAGATAGGTGGGAACATTACTTTGCACAAACGCACACACAAACAAACATCTCTCACCCTAAACGCATATACCTGCTCCGTTCCGTCGTGGGTAATTAAATTGTCGTTGTAGTTTATTATGCCTGCTACCTTTATGTTCATTGTGATACTGGTCGCTATCTGCACTTACCATACAAGTACCTACGGTGGAAATTGACCTTTAAGTAGCATTGCGTAAACGCAACTCAATTGTCTTATACAATGACAGCGTTTGTTTAGATTAACGAAGATGAATTGATCTTGTTTTGTCGTTTTACTACTTAGTTGTTTTCTTTTCATCTGAATAAAGAGCCCTTCTGAAATATCTTTATCTAATTGAAGGGAGGGATTCAGCCCATTATTATTTTTTAAATCCACAAGGGATACACAATTTAAAAGAAAAGACCTAATAGCGATGCAAAGTTAAATAAGCTGATCAATTGCATAGTGGGTATAAAGCCAAAAATTATTTTGCGAATTTAACAAACTTTGGGGAAATTGTTCAGTTTCTTGATCTGAACCCCTTAAATTCAGGTAATTCAGAAAACGCTTTACTACTACTTACCACTAAAATTTTCACTATTTAAAAGAATTTATGATATATTAAAATTCGATTGTGTATGAATGTATGTTTCCTATGGACTTCAAAATGTCTGGAATTTTCAGATTATCCCAGCGGGTAATCCTATAAAAAATAGAAGAGGGTGGAAATGATTTTTATAAAGTGAATTTCGAAGTAATTTAAGATTACAATTACATTAATGTAGGTGATTAGATTAAGATGAAATTGCGATAGTTCTAAGAATTCTGTTAATTATTACTTAAATTATCAGTTTCAAAGAAAAAAAATGCTAATATTAAGTACCTATCGGAAATGTGAAAGCAAATCTTACAATCACTTAACTTCATATGTTGTGGGTCGTGGAGCTATTTTTAATTTGACATAACCAAATGTTTATGTAATCGAGATTAGTGTTACGTTAGCATAGGCGAAGTAGCTCTTTTCTAGGTCAACATAGGCCCAGTTAAAAGAGCAAGCAGGCCAGCCCTGACCAGTTGTCCGAGTATGTAAAAAAATATTTATTTCACATTTCATCGTTCACAGAAAAGGGACTCTATCATGATTCATGCATGAAGAAGGTAGTCATACAAAAGTCGCAGCTTATGTGTAAGTAAAAGAAATCTCTTCCAGAATACTTTGGTTAGAGAGAAAGTGACCTAAGAACGGCAGAAAGATGTTTACAAAACAAACATTAGGTAGGTACATTTGAGAAAAGATAGATCTAGATAAAAAAAAATTATATCCATTATTGGTAAGCCCTTAGCATTATCTCACCTCATGGTAAGTGACGGTGATGTCGAAGATGAAAGTAGGCTTACCAAGATTCCCCAACGCAATTTGGAACTAGCTATCTTATCTTCAAGCCAGAACACATTAATGCTATTAGATAAGATGGTGGTAGCTAGCCACGCGGGCTTTGAAAATGTCCTTCCACTTTCCTTCCCTTAAAAAGTTGGACTCCGCCGGGAATTGAACCCTCGACCTTCTGATGTGAAGTTAATGGTCTTAACAATTACGCCACGGAGGCGGTTAATAAATAGAATGGCAGCTGTTATTGAATAGAATATAATACTTTATATAATTAAACTAATAATATTAATATAAATGCAAACAGTAATAAAATTACCGAAATACATTAAAAAATCATAAATAAATATGGCTTATAATAAAGAGAAAGAATCTTTTAATTTGTTTTTCTAGCAGTTAAGGCCAGAGTCTTAAAGTCGCTTTTTTCGTGCGGAAGCGAGTTCGACGACTTGCGTGAACTCTGAAAGAATAGGAGTAGAAGTCAGTGGAGTGAAGCGAAAAGGACAGAAGGGATTTGAGATGAGCATGGAATTGATGGTCAGGAGGACGCTGCAGGTTCAAATGTTCCTGCTTGTAGGAGATGGAGATTTAAGGGTGTGCAATATTTTTAAAAGGAGACAAAAGACATGAGTGTATTAGCGAAGCCGAATAGGGAGACATTTTAGTTGCTGACGGTATTGGGAACATGGTCAAATTTGCGCAGGGCAAAAATAAACCGTATTTTCACGTGGTAGGTATTTGAAAATACCAAAATTTTTATCTTACAGCGTGTAAGGAAAAATATCGTGCTAATCGTGGTAATTTGAAATTACAGTAACCTCGGTGTTTTATTAACAGAGATATGCTATATATGTAGCAGGCATATTGTGTGATTTGATTAGTCATTTTACAAATGGTCAGGAAAATTGTATAATTCGTCCGTATATAAGGTCTCATAAAATGAGTTGCAACTATTTTAACTGGTGCTTCTACCCATGAAACTGAACAACTTTCCCAATGAAACCCATAGTCAAATCTCAAAAAAAAAAATTTGAACTTCCCATACTAAGTTGGCTGATCAGGTGATCGAGTTAGTGTATGGGAGAGCTAATTTTTTTTTGAAATTTGACTATGGGTTCCACGGGAAAAGTTGTTCAGTTACATGGGTAGAAGCACCAGTTAAAATAGTTTCAGCTAATTTTGTTAGACCTTATATAAAAACGGTCAGGTAACATGTAAAATGCTGTACACCAATTGTAAAACGAACAAGCGAATGTATGATTAGTCATTTTACAAATGGTCAGGCAATTTAAAAATTTTCATTTTTTTTTAATTTTTTAAGTTAAGTTTTTTAAGTTTTTATAATTTGTTTTTTTTAACTAGTGTGTACAATAAAGAGTAATTATCTTATCTTATCTTTGTAATAATTCGTCCGTATATAAACGGTCAAGCAAATTGTAACATGCTGTTCGCAGATTGTAAAATGCGAGCTAGGTAAATTGTAAAATGCCGTATTCAGATTGTAAATGAGCGAGCAAAGCGAGCGATTTCAGGTTCGGTCAGGTTTGATTGATTATACAGTAGCAGAAATCTGCGTATGGCATTTTACAATTTGCCAGACCATTTGTAAAATGACGAATTACACTATATGCCTGCGACATATATAAGGGGAGGTAGATAAGTTACATGCGTCCTGAAAGTGAAGCAAATAAAAAGATGCCAATTGGCATTTGATTTCTTAGTAGCATTCGGTGCAACGCAAGCGAACTACATACCTATTGTATTGTATGTGTGAATGGCTTCGATTTTCGAATGTTGTTTGTTAGTGTATAACCCATCTAGGGTACAAATCTCTGAATAAGCAAAAAGAACCTAATAAACAGCGAAACGTTTTAACGGAAAATTAATATTCGAACAAAAGATAGGTTACCAATATGAATCTTAATTCACACGAGTATTAGGTAATAATGTGCTGGCGTTAGTTCATCTAATAAGGCATTGAACAGATTTATACGAAAACCAACGTTTACTTTTAAAAACAACCTAATAAACAGCGAAACGTTTTCGGAAAATTAATATTCGAACAAAAGATAGGTTACCAATAAGAATCTTAATTCACACGAGTAGGTAATAATGTGCTGGCGTTAGTTCATCTTATAAGGCATTGAACAGATATAAACGAAAACCAACGTTTACTTTTATGATGGCTCTACATTAAAAATGTTGTTGACTTTCATTCAAGTGACTTTGAAGGCTTCATCATACCTCATCTATCTATTCTCAATCCATAACTTCAACTTTGTTGGTTCTTTTTTTTATTGTAATAAATAAACAGTGAGCTGGATCGTAACCACATCATACTGCAACTCACAAAGTGCTACTGAAATTAAGACACATTACTTTTTCTTAGTACATTTTCATACAAATAGCAATAAATTATGATTTTTTTATCAAGAAAAGTAAGTAAACTAGGAAGTGCAGTCAGTAGGTTAGATCTCTGGCTACGGATTTGTCGAAGAGAACAACATTCTCAGACCCTCGGGAACTATTCAGTGTTACTAAGGAGACTGCTCAAATGAGAGCACACATTAAATTGGCAAATTTTCCATACATTTTGCGGAAAAAAACATGTTCTTTGTTTTGAGCAATCTTCAGAGTTTCCGAGGCTCTGCAGAATGTTGAGCTCTTCGACAAATTTTAACAAGAGATTTGGCCTACTGATTCCACTTAACAGTTTCCTTCATTTTCTTGATTTACAAAAAATCGTTGCTGTTTGTATAAAATTGTAGTGAGAAAAAATTGATGTGCTCTAATTTATGTGCCGCTTAGTGTGTTTTAGTATGATGGGGGTTACGATTCAGCTTACCGTTTATTTATTACAATAAAAAAAGGAACCAACAAAGTTAAAGTTATGGATTGAGAATAGATGAGGTATGATGAAGCCTTCAAAGCAGGGTTCGAAAAAATCAAGATAATCACGCTTCTTGATAATTATCCGATAATTATCGGATAATTATTTGGTAATTATCGGATAATTATCACCAGTGTAAGAAATTCCTTTGTTATATTGTTTCTTAACAAATGCATTATAATTTGGGCTATTCTTACAAAAAAAAATAGTTTATACATTCTATTCTCTTTGCTACATTTTTTGCACCAAGCCCATAGCCCAGTATTTTTTGTCTTCATCCAAATAATGTATGACTATTGGATCTTTCTCACGAAGAATTTTTCAAATTCAACTCAATAAACAATATTTAACTTAAAGAACCAATGTCACTCAAGTTCACATAAGTTTGCATAATCCTGTAATCCGAACAATTTTTTTTTAATAGGGGGAGACCTACGGCGCGGCACCGTTGACACTTTGTGCATTCGGATAGACGCAAGTTCAGAAATACACGTTCGAATACAGTTCACTTTCACGAACGCAATCTTTTGTTATTATCAGTCGATAATTATCCATTTGTTATTATCGCGATAATATTAATTATCCTTTCGAACCCTGCTTCAAAGTCACTTGAATGAAAGTCAGCAACATTTATTATGTAGAGTCATCATAAAAGTAAACGTTGGTTTTCGTAGAAATATTTTTAATGTCTTGATCGTTCCACTAATGTCAGAACATCATATTATCCTAATTGTGTGAATTGTATGAGATATTTATCAGTTACTCTATATATGAAAATGTACATAGAAAAAATTTGGTGAGCTGATTTCTGTACCGCTGACTGTAATGTAATATGCTCCCGTAGATACATTTATGTGAAATCATCAGTATCATGAATGCAAATAGAATAGGTAGGTAAGTAGAAAAACTAAACGTTGATAGAACACAATTTTGTCTTGATTATGAAGTAGGTACCCATCACCTAAGAAAAAAAATTGTACGCAATTTAGTGATTTTATTTTTTAATTTAAGTATTTGTTTTTTGTGGATTTTTTACCGTTAAGTCGGCCGGAGCAAAGACAATAATAATTGGTACACGGACGGGTCGGACCTGAGGTGTAGGTGTGGCGCTTCACAAACAACGGCATATCTAATTGCATGTCCAATGTGCCCTAACACCACCCCTCGGGAGGAGCTGATGGATGTCGCCGAAAGCAACGTTAAGGTTGCCACATACTGGGCAGGAGAGGTATGACTTGTCGACGATATGGTAGAAGAAGAAGACGGGATTTGTAAGACAACTATCTCTGTAATAGCTGTAGAGGTATGTAATCGTTATGTGTTAGCAGAATATCACGTATCGTGGGAGTACTTTTGTTATATTGTTTACAAAATTCGATGGTAGATCGCATTGTGAAATCCAAGTAGACCTTTTGTTTGTATCTGAATCATCATTGTCATGTACTTCTGTGATATTTTTACGAAATAACAACACTAGACAACATACATAATTAGCTTCAGTTTGCTTGATATCTTTGTACTTATATGGGTGAGTCATGCGTTAGGATTATAAAATTACTTGCCGCAACTAGGCTAAGCACAGTAAGTACCATTTCTAAACCAATCGATAGATTACGGTCCATGGTAACGAAATAGCACAATAAACACAATTGTGCAATATTAATCATACTGCAATATAAACATGCCACTCATACAGATGAGCCCACACAAACAAATAAATAAGTAAAGTAGATCACTCGATCGTCAACAAACAAAGAGATAACAACTCGTTAGCAATTTCATGAATGAAAAATTGTTCAAAAAAAACTTGCTAATTTATAAATCGCTCCAAAACTTGTGTTCTAAACTAAAAAATCCGTAAGTGTTTTAAAAAGTTCTATTGTGTACTTACCCTGGTGAAACAAAAGACGAACGCTCAGAGAATGCGCGAGCGCTGGGCCGATGCGCGTCGCTGACTGACTGCGCTGCGCGTTGGCTGGCTGACTGGCTGGCTTGAGGCTTGGCTGCCGGCTGCGCTGCGCGTGCGCAGTCTGACGAAGTGACAACCGGCGCCGGCGCACTGACAGCCAGCATTCCCAGATTGGAGTTCTTTTCGCGATTTTGGGGAAAAAATAAGTATTTTAAGAAAGTTTGGGGAACTGATATCCTTGGGGAATTTTTAAGTGGAAAAAATTCGACGCTACCCTTCACCAATGCAAGTGTGGAAAGATCTTTCTCGATCATGAACGTGGTCAAAATCAAACTAAAGAACCGGCTGCTTACCAAAACGGCTGACCACGTTATAAGGGTGGTATATGGATTAGCAGCCCGTGGCGGATGTTCGAAGTTTAAGCCGCCTGCCAAAATGTAAAATTTGTTGAAATCTGAAAACCGTTACTCTGTGAGACAAAGATGTCGAATAGTTAAATTTGTTTGGTTCGGGTTAAGAATTTTAACATAATAAAATGTAATGAATAGCAGCATTCGCTGTGTATTCATTTCTTAATTCCACTAAATCAAGTTTGGGGTACTTTTCTGAAAATGGTATGCATCAATTTGGGAAAAAATAATTATAAATCTGGGGAAATTTAAAAAAATACATGTGGCAGCCCTGACTGACACACGCCAGGGTTACGATCAAACTAGTTACACTATCAAATCTTTGTAGTTATTGTTCAGTTTATATGCAATACATCTTGTCTCGGCAATGTGAAATTTCTTGCGCCACTCCTTCAAAGCGGCAGCACCCTGGAGTGTGTGTAAAATTGACCCATTGTGGAGTTAAATTGATTTCGTTTCCTAATGAAAATCATGTTAAATAACAAATTAATTTAAAGCTTAATGCTCCTGCATCAAATACACATAGTTATAATATCTTGCCACCACTACTATACTATGTCAAAATTTAATAAAATTTCAATTCCAAAACTTTCATGTTTTCCAAACATAAACAGGTGACGAAATAATGGCAACCACTGTATATCTGTTGCATAGCACGGTTAATAATTGTGCCACACGATAAGAAGAATATGAATGGCGTTTACTCGTAAAACTGAACATTTTCCCAATGAACCAACAGATAATACACATAAAAGCGGCCAAGTGCGAGTTGAACTAGCGCACCGAGAGTTCCGTACTACCACACCTTTCCACACAAGTATAATCAGGATACACTTATTATAAACAAAAGACATCAACGCAAGCGACAGAATCATATTTTTTAGGGTTCCTAAGCTTCTACTGTCTGTCCGTCCGTCCGCCCATTCAGAAGTTCAGCCGTAATTCCATCATCACCCGGTGCCTTATTGTTTTTAAGCTGTTTAAGAGTCACTATAATCTCGTACAGGTTGACGTCCGGGATATCTTCGGTATAGTGTCGGGTAAGTCTAGCTCTTGGGTCTTTAACCAGATCGCTGACAGGCAAACGTGTGGTCTTGTACAATTGTCCATAGAACTTCTCAACTTCTTCCAGCAACTCAGTCTTAGACGATATGGTCCTGCCGTCCTCAGTCTTCAGCTTGGTCAGTTGGCTTTGTCCAACAGACAGATCTCTCGCGAACACTTTTGAGCCTTTGTTGTTCTCAATTGCCTCTTTAATACAATTTGTATTATAGTGGCGCAAATCTGCGTCTTTCTTCCATGAGGTTGCTGGTAAAGTCCGAGATTATTTTGGTTCTGTTTGAACGGCGAGTTTTAAAAATCTTAGACCCGACCGTTTGGACAATTTTCACGAACCTGTCGTTATAATCGTCCACATTCTCGCAGTCTCCTAGGCATTCGAAGCGATTGTGCAACTCTAGCTAAAAGTTTTCGGGTATTTGGAGCTGGATGGGCGCTGGTCGGAGTGTGGACTTCATCATTCAACATCTTTCTAGCTTGGTCTTTAGATTCAATGTGCCTCTTACCATTCGGTGATCGCTTCCTGTTTTTACTGAGTTTATCACAGAGACATCATTAAATATTTGCCTTCTCGTCGACAAGATGAAGTCGATCTAGTTCTTCGTTACGCCATTGGGATGCAACCATGTCCACTTTCGCTGTTTAGGCTTTTTGAAGAAGGAGTTCATCATAAAGAGGCCCTCCCTCTCCATAAAGTCGGCCAGCAGCTGGCCACGGGCATTTCTCTCTCCATATCCAAATTGCCCCATTCTCAGCTCACCATCACTTCGTTTACCTAGTTTCGCGTTAAAGTCCCTCATAACAATGGGAGCTATTATGTAGAGCTCTAGAGATATCCTCATATAGGATCTCCACTTCGTCGTCGGAGTGTTGCGCGGTCGGTGCATATACCTGAATAACTTTCAGCGAACTTTTGCTTGGCGTTCGTAGACTATGAGAAAGCCTTCGATTCGGTCGAAACTTGCGCTTTGTTACAGTCTCTCCAGAGGTGCTAAATTGACTATCGATATATCGAAGTGCTGAAGTGTTTGTATGAAAACGCCACCATGTCGGTTCACCTCCAGGATCAAAACTCGGAACCTATCCAGCTGCAGCGAGGAGTGAGACAGGGAGACGTTATATCTCCGAAACTGTTCACCGCCGCCCTGGAATATGTTTTTAAGCTTTTGGACTGGGGTGGACTCGGCATCAATATCAACGGCGAGTACATCACCCACCTTCAATTCTCTGACGATATCGTGGTCACTGGTCATGGCTGAGACTATGGACGACTAAGGCACAATGCTCGATGGCCTCAGTAGAGCCTCTCAACAAGTGGGTCTTAGAATGAACATGGACAAGACGAAAATTATGTCAAACGTCCGTGTCATACCTACTCCTCTGATGGTTGGAGACTCTACATTCGAAGTTGATACCTGGGACAAACAGTCCAGTTAGGTAGGTCCAACTTCGAGAAAGAGATCAATCGTCGAATTCAACTCGGCTGAGCAGCGTTCGGGAAGCTTCGCAATATCTTTACGTCCCAGATACCGCAGTGTCTTAAGACCAAGGTCTTCGACCAGTGTGTGTTGCCAGTGATGACTTACGGAACTGAGACATGGTCGCTTACTATGGGCCTCATAAGAAGGCTCAAGGTCACCCAAAGGGCAATGGAGCGCGCTATGCTCGAAGTTTCTCTGCGTGATCGAATTAGAAACGAGGAGATCCGTAGGAGAACCAAAGTAACCGACATAGCTCTCAGAATTGCTAAATTTAAGTGGCAGTGGGCGGGGCATATTGCTCGTAGAACAGATGGCCGTTGGGGCAGTAAAGTTCTCGAGTGGCGTCGTGGAGATCCTTGGGGGAGGCCTATGTCCAGTAGTGGACGTCCTTTGGCTGATATGTTGAAGTACTATAAATAATTACATCAAGTTTCACATTTTTATTTACTACCGTTTTTACGACAGAGTAAAAACACAACAAAAAATATAAAAACACCTTTTTTGAAGGAATCAAGAACTAGGGGTTTGGCAATTACTACACTTGGAGATGCCAATTTATAATAACACCCCATCTCTTCACGAGAAATCAAAACCGGAGAATAAGCCTCGTTTCCGCGTGCTGTGCTTACGGCAAAAACCCTCCAACTCGGGGGTAGGCCTATGTCCAGTAATGGACGTCTTTTGGCTGACGAGATCATGGTCATCATCACATGCCTAAGCAGGCTGATTAGCAAATTACAACAAGACATTTTTATGTTCGGGCGAAGTTTATGTATAATTCCGTTTAGCCATTTTTGCCGCCTCCGTGGCACAAAGGTTAAGTCCATTAGATTTACATCAGGAGGTCGCGGGTTCGATTCCCGGCGGAGTCTAACTTTGCTTGACTCGGTTTAGTTGGTAAAAGAGCGTTTTCTAAGCCCGCCTGGCTAGTTACCACCAATCATCAATGTAAACAGCATTGATGTGTTCCGGCTTGACGATTAAATAGCCAGTTCTCCATTGCGTTGGGGAATCTTGGTAAGCCCGCTTCCATCTTCGGCATCATCGTTACTGACCATCAGGTAAGGGTTTACCAATTGTGCATAAAACAAAAAACAAAAAAGTCTTTACAAAACCGACTTCTAGATTTTGAATTCTAACACCAAACCAAGTAGAATTGTAGATAGAATGTCTAGAGAGATTGGCAAACTAATTTTGTTGAAATATTATTATTTGCCAGTATATTAAAAACAATATTTTCAAATTTTAGGGGTAATCACCTATACAACAAACATATTTTTCTCAGAAATGGTGCTTAGGATGATTTTTAAAAATTTTGTCATCGACAACACTCATAATATGTTGTAGCTGGGAGAACTCTACAAATGGAGGTCCTGCAAATAAAAACAAAATATTTATAAAAACGGTTAAGCCCTAATTCAGGTTGCAAAATATTGGCATCGACATAATTTACAAGCCTCTACATTATAGATTGTTAATTGTTGATTTGTGTATCATCATCATCATCATATCAGCCAAATGACGTCCACTGCTGAATAAAGGGCTCCGTCAAGGATTCCCACCGACGACCAGTCTTGCGCTGCCCGCATCCAACGGCTTCCGGAGACCTTCACCAGGTCGTCGGTCCACCGTGTGGGTGCCCTGCATATTCTACGTCGTCCGAAGCGCGGTTGCCACTCAAGAACTTTACTATCTCACAGTTTTAAGAGCTATGTGCCCTGCCCACTGCCATTTAAGTTTGTCGATGTCGATGTCTTGTTGTAATTTGCTTTAACCGCCTCCCTAGCTCAGAGGCAAAGTTCACTGACTTTACACAGGAGGTCGCGGGTTCGATCCCCGGCGGGGTCAATTGTAAGACTCGGTTTGGTTGGTGGTAGGGCATTTTCTAAGCCCGACTGGCTAGCTACCACCATCTTATCTAAGTCTTGCCGCCAAATATCAATGTTGATATCATTGGTGTGTTCCGGCATGAAGATAAGATAGCCAGTTCCCCATTGCGTTGGGGAATCTTGGTAAGCCCGCTTCCATCTTCGGCAACATCGTCACTTACCACCAGGTGAGATGTTGTCAAGGGTTTACCAATTGTGAATAAAAAAAATAAAAAAAAAGTCGATATATGTATTTGTCTTTTTCCTACCAGACTTATGGTGCTTTTTTTTATGCACAATTGGTAAACCCTTGGCAACATCTCACCTGGTGGTAAGTGACGATGTTGCCGAAGATGGAAGCGGGCTTACCAAGATTCCCCAACGCAATGGGGAACTGGCTATCTTATCTTCATGCCGGAACACACCAATGATATCAACATTGATATTTGGCGGCAAGACTTAGATAAGATGGTGGTAGCTAGCCAGACGGGCTTAGAAAATACCCTACCACCAACCAAATCGAGTCTTACAATTGACCCCGCCGGGAATCGAACCCGCGACCTCCTGTGTAAAGCCAGTGAACTTTGCCTCTGAGCTACGGAAGCGGTTAAAATAATAATATAGACTCTAGGAAAATTCTAAAAAGGTAACATGAAAAATAATGATGCGCCTACGAGAAGGTATGTTGTACGTGCGTAAATACAGTTTATTTTAACTTTTATCAAAGAATCTGAAAATTATTGGTTTCTTCGGCCTATAGGTACAGTTCGAGGAGTTACATATTACAGTAGTAAATAACAATGAAGTATAATATGTATTTTCTTTAGTTTCGAGTAGAATCCATACAGCAATTGCAAGAAAATTCGTAATAAGCCATTTTCTCGGTTCTGCTGTGTAGAAGCCCTCTAAAAAAATAATACACAACAGTGCTGCACCACGAGAAAAACTGCGGAACTAGCAAGAAGCAGAGCTAGAGTTCACACAACACGCTCCTCATCGGTGACCGTTTCGTTCTCTGTACCGTTGCTCCAAGAGGCTGGAAAGCTGAAAAATCTTTCAGTAACTTAAAAATGAGTTCTATTCTATTCTTTTCCCTCAAGCCCTCTGGAACGTTTACGTTCCAGTAGAGAGGGCACCAATTTGAACTCAACTCGAGAATAAATAAGATACATAATCGTGTGTCTCTTTGTTGTAGTCCGGTACTAGACCGGTTAACACTCACAACATTCGTAACGGATTCAGTAAGGAATGATTGACTATTGAAGTTGGACCAGACGACGAAACACCTGAAAAGTTTAGTGTTTGTTTTTTATTCGTTTAGCTTTTTTCCGAGCCGATTTGAAGGTTTAACAAGCATTACGTTTCAAACGTAACGGTGTCGGCATACTTAGTTTGTTTGTATAGAGTCTACTCTTTCTGTAAATAGCCCGCAAAAATGGAACGCAAGGGCTACAAACAAATATCAAGCAAGTATTTCTCAATTGGTTTTCCGGTACTCTAGTTTAATAAACCTCTTTAGTCATTATATTTATGTGTAGATCATGAAATTACAAGGAAGAATCCCGAACCCGAAATCTAAGTACAATATGAAATTTACTTTTTGCAAAAAAATGTCTCAAAGATGAACTATTATATGCATAATAATGGTTGTGACCCACGATCCTGCTTTTTCCTGGTGCAGAGGCTGTCCATTGCGATACAATGTGGCAACGCGGCGAGTATAAAGGGCACCTTTGCGCCGGGAGGGATCAGAGGTGTTCCTTTTGACTGACGAACCTAACGGTGAAATATTCTTTTTATTTTTTAAATTGTTATTGATATAGTTGTATATAAAATTGTGTAATTTTGACCATGATATTATACTTACATCTTACAGTGACATATACAATAAACATTTTACACAGATGGGGTATTCTTAAAGCTTTTTGAATAATGACCAAAAAAATGCAACAAATGATGCAAAAAAGCCAATGTGTAATAATAATTTAATACATTATAACAACTTTATTGCTATAATTAAAAAATGACATTATTTTGAAAGCTTTAAGAATACCCCATCTGTGTAATATAGTTTATCTGAGACTGAGACCATTTTCTTAGATTTCGAGTTCGGGATACTTCCTTGTGATTTCATGATCTACTTACAATTTTTATCACCGGTTTTCTACATAACTACTGCAGTTAGTGACTAAAGAGGTTTATTAAACTAGAGTACCGGAAACTTGCTTTGATATTAAATCAATCGTACCACCGCACTCGATAAGGAGTTATTAGCGAAAGAAGATGGGCCAGACGATGAAACACCTGAAAACTTTTGTTTTCGTTTTTTATTCGTTTAACTTTTTCCTGATAATATTTGAAGGTTTAACAAGCGTTACATTTCAAACGTAACGGCGTCGGCATAGTTAGTTTGTTTCTAGAGTGTCTACTTTTTCTGTAAATAGCCGCCAAAAATTGATCCCGTTCGTTCCATTTTTGCGGGATATTTACAGAAAAAGTAGACACTCTACAAACAAAATAAGTATGCCGATACCGTTACGTTTGAAATGTAACGCTTGTTAAACCTTCAAATCTGCTCGGGAAAAAGCTAAACGAACAAAAAACGAACACTAAAGTTTTCAGGTGTTTCGTCATCTGGCCCAACTTCAATAGTCAATCATTCCTTACTGAATGCGTTACGAATGGTGTGAGTGTAAGGACTAATTTTTAATTACCGGAAGATTTTTCAGCTTTCAAGCCTCTTGGAGTTACGGAACAGAGGACGAAACGGTCACTAGCTCGTAACTGCGTAGTCAGCGAACTATTTTTTGTAATTAGTTCAGCTACTCACTAGTAGATGGCATGTTTTAAATAAACTTTTATGTTGATGTTCTTGTGTATTTTTTCAAAACACATGGTTACTTTTTATATTTTTTATCAACCTTGAAAATTTTACAGCGGCTGCTACTATGAAAATAAATAACTTTTACCGTTGCCGCCACACAATGGGCTCAGGAACCAGAATTTCGTCCGGTTAAGCGTTGCCGCAGACCTGGCGATACGGGAACTGGTAAGAAGCCGGGACAAATGCAAGCTTATTTAAATATATTTGAAAAAATAAAAAGTATTCTTTTTTTATTCCGGTCACCAACCGTTTATTTATAACAACATAATAGTTAGAAATGCACAATAAAAACTTATAACCATTTTCAGGTGTCCATTAATGGAGAATAGTAAACAAACTTAGAGTCAGAGATATGCTATATATAAGGGGAGGTAGATAGGTTACATGCATCCTAAAAGTGAAGCAAAAAAAAGATCTCTTTTCATAGTAGCATTCGGTAGGTACCTATTATAATGTGTGTGTAAATGGATTCGATTTTCAAATGTGGTTTGTTAGTACATAACCCATCTAAGGTTACATGCATCCTAAAAGTGAAGCAAAAAAAAAGATGCCAATTGGCATCTCTTTTCATAGTAGCATTCGGTAGGTAGGTACCTATTATAATGTGTGTGTAAATGGATTCGATTTTCAAATGTGGTTTGTTAGTGCATAACCCATATTCTATGGTAACAAATCTCTGCTTAGAGTACTCTTTGTAACAGTTGATTGTAACAACAGTTAATAACAAAGAAGATTGATGACAGCTAGAACTAGTTGGTGTTGTAATTGATGACTATCTTTTATCATCTCATTTTCCTCATTATGGAATTCGATTTTATAAGTATACTAGCTTCTGCACGCGGCTTCACCTGCGTGGACATCGTTTTTATGACTGCCTTTGATGTTGAGTTGTGTGCGAGCCGCCAGCGACTCGTGACTGTGGATGATTTTCTCCACTTCCCACCCCTTCAACCAATTCTATACAAAAAATCACTTCAATCAATCAATTGTTGCTCCGTTGCGACGCCGACGTGCGCGAGCGTGTAAATGAGTTTTACTTACCCACATCCCTCGGGAACTATGTCATGATATGCTAATAAGTAAATTATGTCATTTCCCCACAGTAATATATAAGTCACTGCATTTCCCACTCCTTCAACCATCTCTGTGCTAAAATCACAACAATCCGTTCTTCCGTTGCGACTTTAAAGAAACTAACCAAAAATTGTATTTTTTCAGTTCCTTGAGGAACTGCATTGGACTAGGCTTTTTCCACGAAATAAAAAGTAGCCTTTATGATGTCCTTCAAAGTGACACAGGCTACCCGCATGCCAAATTCCAACAAGATTGCTCAAGGTGTTGAAGTGTGAAAAGGAAACAAAGTATAAAAGTATAATTTCTTAATAAATTGAGCAGTGACAAAAGCTTTTGTCCGAAAATCGTTTCATATCAGAACTTACGTAGTGGTAATTAGGAGACGTTACGTAGCAAATCACTTTAAGCCCTTTTTGAGTGACATGTACTACCATCGTGTCCACTATTCATCGTATATAAAATGACACATAAGTGTACATTACATTATCCATATCCGTATACAAAGGCAGTGAAATTCGACGTCTCTCCATTCACCACAACAACGCACGCAGCACTGGCAGCAGTCTCGCTCGAAAGAGCTTTTACTCCAGACGTGCGCGCCGTCACCCATATTTTGGTGCGATTTTGACATATCAGCTGATCAAAACAGCACACCACGAAAGGGACTGTACTTCAAACACAAAGTTTTAAACAGTGAAGTCATTCATATTTTTTTACCGGATTTAGAACACTGTTTGTACCGCTTAGGCCGTGATTTCGCGTACAATACGTTTGGTGCAGTTCTTATAGTTGATTTTTAGTGACAGACAAACAAACAAGATGCCGGCTGAGCCTGAGAGCAGGATTGTCCTGAGGGAAGTCACGCCAGAAAGTAAGTACAATAGGCAAATCAATTTTTAAAACATAAAAATGCATGTAACGAGAGACGGCTTTTACAGCTTTTCCGTTTGTTTACGTAAAAGTGCATTAAAACTATTTTCGTACACTATAAAATTTACTAAATTATTTTCTTCTTTCATTCTTTAGCTACGTATGTACCTAATAATATTCAGTTCTAAAATCTGAAATTTATTATCTACGTATATATTTTTTATGTTATTATTTTTATAACCATGACTGCAAAATTCATATCCGATATTATGCATTATCTATCTAACTATAACGGTGCCGTGTCTGTTCATGAAATATTTTTGGAAAATAATAACTGTGGTAGACATTACTAACGAATTAGAGGCCAAAACAACAAATTTTGGAATTTTTGTCTGTCTGTCTGTATGTACGCGCATCACGCGAAACTACCAGGCCGACTTTGATGAAATTTTGTATGGTGGTTCCTTATAGCCCGTGTTAACACATAGGATATTTTTATCCCCGAAAATTCAAGAATTCCCGTGGGAAATTTAAAATCTCCACGAAGTCGCGGGCACAGCTAGTGCCACATAAACGCTTTGATTTAACACACGCAAAGCAATAATATTCGATATGACGCAAAATAAAAATTAAAAACTGCAATTTTAAACAAGGTCGGAGACTTAACCAAATCGTTTTCAAGGTTTAATAAAAAGGCAGACATTCATCTCTTTAGCGAATCAGAATATTGAACCTTGAAGTGACCTAGGTTTAGCTGATTAACTCTGTATATCGTCCATTCATTTTCTCATTCCGGTATTCTGTGCGGTAATTGACCAATTTGCATAAAATTGAGAAAGGAAGATAACATATTCCTTGAACATTAACGTGTGTCAATATTCAAGTTCGGCCCTGTCGGTTAAGTAGGTAACTTAAACCCACTTATAAAGCTGTGCCCGCGACTCCTCCGCGTGGAGGTTTTGATTTTTCACACGGGAACTCTTGAATTTTCCGGGATAAAAAGTCTCCTAAAGGTTAACCCGGGCTATAAGAAACCACCGTACAAAAATTTCATCAACATCGACATGGTAGTTTTTGCGTGATGCGCGAATATACAGACAGACACACAGACAAAAATTACAAAAGTTTTTTTTTGTTTTCTATATCGTTAATAATGTCCACCACAGTTATTATTTTCCAAAAATAGATTAGTGGCCACGGTATTTGAAATAGACTCTAAGTAGGTACTTACAGAGTTTAATATTGGTAGAGAAAGTATACTGATTTGTCTTAGTTTAGGTTTAGAAATTTGGATCTAAATTATGCTAGTAATTATGTTATAAACTTTGATTATAGATATGTACTTCTTACGTCTGATCTAATCAAATTGGATAGTAATTTAAACTTTCCGAAGGTAAGTTCTAGTTCAATCGTAAAGTGTCACAAAGAGTTAATAAATTCCGCCATGAGAAGATGACAAAATTTCTCCACGTTCCACGATTTCACCAATTGTTATCCACCGTTTTCGTTTGTTGAACGATACATAGGATGTTTGAAAGTTCTCTTCGCTATTGTACGACGAGGCGCATACAGACCACTTATACGCAAATGGATAGCTATGTGTGCAGTAAGTACAGTGCATTGATCTCACAGTCATTTCCTTTGACGTGATCATTCTTCTTCTTCTTTGCGTGTCGATGACAAATCAAATCATTCCGGCCCAGAACTTAGCCACTTCGACTGCACTATTATTGATCATTAAGGCGGTAATATTACAGATTTTCGTTTTTTTTGACGTCAATTACTCCTAAACGATAGAAAACTCAAGCTTGAAAAAAAATGCCCTTATTGTTGATGATGTCCCATAAAGTCAAAAGCTACTAGGAACACGATTGAGAAGTTTTGGCTCGATAAAAAAAACCCTAAAATAGGTCTACACCATTACTTTCAACTCTAGTTTTGACTAATATTTTAAAGCATAAATTTAAAAAAAATATACAACAATATTTGTTATGATAATACAAAGTTATTATTTTTTATACTTTCATTGTAGTTTTTGATTGAAACGAGAAACCATTGAAAATGTGTAAAAGTGTGGTTATTTTCTTTACTCTTTACACGTAAAGAAAAAGACAGAGACAACTGTCTCAATCAAAACTCGCTTTAAATAATAAGTTGAAGAAAAACCTTGAAACTTTTAGGTACAAGCTTTTATTTGAAAAGAGTTTTTTATACTCAAAAGTTAAATGCTCACGGCACGTTTCCAAATAAAAAAAACGGGACAAGTGCGAGTCAGTCTCGCCCACTGAGGGTTTCGTACAAATTTATAAGTACTTATCATAAATCATACATAACAGTACAAACTGTAAGGTACTACATACATACATACACCAAAATTATTAGGTACCTACCTATACATATAAAAATGGGAAAAGATTTTTTAAAGTTAGAACTTCTTTAGCCGCGTTGGGGATTATTTGGGATGGGAAAAACCATTGAACTCGTGACACCGTAACCGACACCGACACCGACTTCTTACCAGGAACACTCGAAACTCATATTTATGTTATGTGGCATCAAAATACAACTTAAGTTAGGTAATTGATAAGACAATATTATTAAATCCCCAATGGATTAAGTAAATTGATTCAGTAAATGAACCCCAAGGCAATTTTCAAGCGACTTCCAAAAATAAAACTGTATGTTTTTTTTATGTGTGTTACCTCAGAACTTTTGACTGGGGGAACCGATTTTGATGATTATTTTTTATTCGAAAGCTAGTGCTTCCCGTGTGGTCCCATATAAATTTTATCAAAATCGGAGCAGTACTTTATTAGAAAATTAACAAAAACCAAAATAATAATGCAAAATTGATCGAATTTGTTGCGATGGAAGTCGGTTTTTTAACGTGATTGGCGTTTTTAATAATCTACTTCATAGTTATTTTCATTTTTAGGGTTCCGTACATCCAAAGGGTGACCAACGCGAATTAATAAACCTCCGCTGTCTGTCCGTCTGTCTGTTAATCATGTCAGCTCATATACGTCCCCACCGAGGGGCTCGAGCCTACCCTGAATTAGGGCGATCGGGCCTTAGTCGACCACGCGGGCCCAGTGCGAGTTGGTCGACTTCACACACAACCTTCGAGTTTCTTCGCAGGTGTGTTGTGCAGGTTTCCTCACGATGTTTTCCTTCACCGTTAAAGCAATCGGAGAGTATATGTACCAATGAGTTTTTCGTCTGTCTGTTAGCGGACTGTATTTCATGAACCGTTACAGTTGAGGTTGTCACATAATGTGTTTCACGTAATGTGTATTTCTGTTGCCGTATTAAAAAAAAAATGAAAAAGTGAAAAAAATAAGGGGGCTCTCCGTACAAAAAAACGTGTTTTTTTATAGATCTTTAGAAGTATATTTGATTTAGCTCTATGGTAAAAAACGGTAATATATACAAGCGTGAAACTTGGTGTGATTTAGTACTGGTGCTGAAGTAAAACAACAAATAATAAAAATCGGCTAAGTATGAGTCTTACTCGCGCTTAAGAGTCCGAACTGAATGACAAAAAAAGCATATTGTTGTCGCTCGCGTTGATGTCTTTTGCTTGGTATGTGAATAGCCTCTTAGCTGTCACACTGTTATTAGGCCACACCCCCTTGTCTGTGGCACCTGGGAGCTGGAAATTCGATAGACAGGATTTTTTTCCGGCAGCCGGAATTTGACAGACAGGGTTCTGGGCGCGTTTAATAGATTTTTTGTGAATCTAAATAAAATAGTGAGTGCTTTCATTCAAAATATTATTCAAATTAGGGTGTTTTACTTATTTCTTTTCATTGTTTTTACTTTTATATTATGATAATTAATATCAATTATCATAATATAAAAGTTAGCGCTAATTTGACCCGCCGTAGTTTTTCCGGCTCCCAGTAGGCTCTCAGATAGGGAATTTGTTTTTTTTTCCGGGTCTCGATAATGTCCAGACAAGTGGGTATTATTGTCATTATAATAATACTATGTAGTAAGGTGGAGAGATATGGTGGTACGGAACCCTCGGAGTGCTAGTCCGACTCGCACTTGGCCAGATTTTTAGGCTTACGAATATAGGCGCAAAATAAAAACAGGTCAACACGAAGACTTAAAAGAGGGCGAATGTGTATCGAGTATTCGTATCAATAAAAGATATACCTGGCGACTAGAGCTACACTCGTTTCTCGTTAAATCTAATTTTGCTCACAATGAAACCCATCCAGATCGATTTATTATCCTATAAAAACAGACCCCTAATCATATCAGCTTATATATACGTCCCCATCGAGGGGCTCGAGCCTATCCTGAATTAGGGCGATCGGGCCTTAGTCGACCACGCGGGCCCAGTGCGGGTTGGTCAACTTCACACACAACCTTCGAGTTTCTTCGCAGATGTGTGCAGGTTTCCTCACGATGTTTTGCTTCACCGAGAGCGTCAGATAAACGTACATATGAGATTAAAATCAAAAATACATTGGTACGTAGCAGGACTCGACCACGACTTCCCGGATAGGAGGTAGCGGCCCTTGCCGTTGCGCCACCGACGCTCTCCCCCTAAATTACATCAAAATAGTCAAAGCCTTTTTAGGATTCCATACCTCAAAAGGTAACAACGGAACCCTTATAGGATCACTTTGTTGTCCGTCTGTCTGTCAAGACCCTTTATCTCGGGATCGTGTGGAGGTATTGAGTTGAAATTAAAATCCATATACTCCGGCCTACAGTTCCTTGAAACTGTGAAAAAATCAACCTTTTAAGTTAACGTAAAAAAATGATAATAGCATATAAGTTTATGCCGCAAAAAACGTACATTTTTACACTCTCATAGGAATCTTAATTCATAACGTATTTTGCGTTGACCTAGAACGAGAACTATAAAATTTGGCAAATAATACCGTCTTTTACTTGTAGTATAGGAAAAAATCTAAAAATATATGTCGGAGCGCAAGGACGTGGCGCCATCTATGCATCCGTCGAAGCACCGTGTGTTTTATCTTGAAACGTCAAACGGTTAGCTAGGGTAGTAATAATAGTCATATTTGGCCAAGGCGTTGTCTGTGCGAGACCGGAACCCGGAAGTTGGTAGTGTTGGTACTTGTTTGTTAGCCAATCAGAATCGTTGTGATTATCGAACCATTAATGACAATGCAGCCTACCTACAGAGGCTACGACAGAGGCGCCAATTATTTTACGAGCACTTTTGATCGAGCAGCTGAACTGTCAACTTGGGAAGCCAGCCCCGTGCCGAACTCATCGCAGTCTATAAAATAATCGGTTTTCATCCGAATCATCGTGAAGCCTCGTATTGCAAACGTGTGTGAATATTGATTGTACACTCCAAAACTTCTCAAAGACGAGTTTATTTCTTAGATACGACCAAAACCCTTCTGATAATCCGAAATATAAATTTCTAATTAAATCATAAAAAATATACTATCTTTATTTAAAGTAGGTACGTAATCAATTATGCCAGGAACGGCGATCCAAATTTTGAATTGAGTTAACCGTGTCATGTGGGGTATCCTATGAAAGGGCTTCATTGGCACATGCTTAAACAGATTTTTAATTATTTTTATCATGTATAGTTTTTGATTTATGACGAAGAATACAAAAAAAAACATTTCCCTTTTTTATATGTATAGTTGGTAGGTGTACCTAATAATTTTGGTGTATATAGTACCTAACATGATGATTTATAATATGTACCTACAAATTTGTACGGAACCATCGATGGGCGAGTCCGACTCGCACTTGTCCGCTTTTTTTAAGCCCGAAAACATTTTGAATGTACAACAAACGTACCTTCATTATTGAGGTCAATGTAAGCGGGCAGATCGATGGTCCGAAGGCTGGGTGGATGTTTATAGAGTATTCGTATCAATGAAAGTAATTAAACCTACACAGCTACACTCGTTTCGCATTAAATCAAATTTTGCACACAATGACACTTAACCAGATCGACTTCAATTAAGTCCAGACCAATGACCAATTTTTTCGGTCTCAAGATACAAGATTAGAGGTAGTTACACTCTTTCTGACAGTCATAAAATAATAATAACATAATGTCAGTTGTGCAAAATCAAGAAATAAACAATCATTAGATAATAACGTCAAAATTCGATCCTTGAACCAGATTATGTCATTAGAACATGAAAACAATATGACACGAAAAGTTATACATAAAAATCTTTAAATCCTTTGAATAAAGTCTTTGACAAGAGTAGGTCAGTTCACAAGGGCAGCACCCGGTCACAAGTATTACGCGAGAGTCAGCCATCGCTCCCATCAACCATACAGGGTGACCTCAAATTAGTTCTTGATAGCAAAGGATATGAATGTACTCGTGATTACAAACAACTTTCCCAAGGAAACTATATGTGAAATATGATAAAAAAATTTTCGCCCTCGATACATAATAAGTTATCAAATCGGCAAAAATGTATCAAGGACCAAATTTTTTTTTTCATATTTGACATATAGTTTCTTTGGGAAAGTTGTTTGTAATCACGAGTACATTCTTATCCTTTGCTATCAAGAACTAATTAAAAGTCACCCTATATTAGAGGGAAAGGAACGACCCGGCTCGGCGACTGCATGCAATCATTATAGTTTGGAGCGAAGTTCATGCGCTGAAGTGAGCTCTATACGTGACTGTCGAATCTAATTTTTGCAGAGAATGTTTGGCCACACTTACAGAAAGTCAGCACTCTTCTGTGACGGAATTATGAAAATTTTTATATCCAGAAACAGACCCCTAAATTTCCATAGTATAACCACACCCTGGACACTTCATACAACGGGCCAATAATGCCATTAGAAAAAAAGGAATGACGCAACAAACAAAATGGCGCCGAAATCCTATACGTTCGACAACCAACCTGTAACCAATCTGTATCAATATGGGTGACGAGGGGGTGAGGTCGCATTCTAGAGAGCGGCAGGGAGTGTCCATACTGTATTAGTACATACTAATATCATATACTTTGGTATAACCATTTTAAGAGTTCGAAGACATTGTTTATGTACAGCAAACATTGCTTTATAATCTTTTCCTATTATTTCGTTTATTAGGATATGATTTAGTTACTTGTGGATTGTCCACCACTTCCTACGTTTTACCTTTTTATCACGCTTTTATTAGCTTCACCTGTATGTATGTATGTTTGTTTGTATGATTTTGGCCCACTTGAAACGGACAGTTTTAATTCAAACTTTGTACATTTATCAAGAATCAGTCACAAAACAATAATTTCATAAGTTTATCTCATTATCCTGATCAGGATCGCCAGGATATAATGCACATCAAACTAAAAGTTGAAAAATAAATATAGTTTAAAAAACTAAAAAAAACGCTTTTAAGCACATCGAACTAAAATGTAAAAAATATTCTTAATATAGACTTAAAACAATAATGAACGAGAAATACTAGTATTATTGTGAAAAAAGCGTGGGGCGCTTTGTGCCATATAATTAGTATATCGAGCAACTTACACTTTTTTCACAATAATACTAGTAATTTTTCGTTCATTGTTGTTTTCAGCTTATAGAATTATTTTTCACTTTTTAGTTTGATTTTAAAAACGTGTTTTTTAGTTTTTTTTTAACTAAGTATATTTATTAACCATTTCCTCCGCCATCTAACAATAACTTTGAAACTTTCTGTTCCGTCTGTTCGTATCATTTAATGTAAATTACTGATAATAAGGAGAAAGTTAAAAAGGAAATTTAATTATTTTAAAATTTCAAAATTTGTTTTATTTTATTTTTTCAACATTTCAACTATATTATGTCCAAAATACTAATTCAAAAGCTTATAGTTCAGATTGACAGTACTCGTGCAGCATTGGATTTTAAAGACGCGAATGTTTAAATTAATATTATGATGCTCTATCGTCCGTATGACTGGATTTAATTTAATTTAATTTATTTTGATAAGAATCGCTTGAAGAAGTAGTAGAGAAATACGAGTATATTGCAAGATTCAAAGCAAAGAAGAAATAATTATGTATACGGAAAAAACCGACCAATTGCGAGTCGGACCTATGCAAAGTAAAGTTCTGTAGTCTTTTCAAAAAATAAATGTAAATTTTGAAAGTTTTTTTTTTAGTTGGTAATAAAAATATCACTTTGTATGGAAATTCTAATAATTTTTTACAAAAGCTTAATATTTCCTAAACGGATACCTGAATTAAAAAATGGTTTCAGTAAATCCTCGTATATTTGAAAGACCTATTCAACCATATACTCCGTACGATAGGGATCATCATTACAGCTCATATACGTCCCCACCGAGGGGCTCGAGCCTACCCTGAATCAGGGCGATTAGGCCTTAGTCGACCACGCGGGCCCAGTGCGGGTTAGTCGACTTCACACACAACCTTCGAGCTTCTTCGCAGGCGTGTGCAGGTTTCCTCACGATGTTTTCCTTCACCGTTAAAGCAATCAGTAAGTATGTACGTAAGTTTTTTTTTTTTTTTAAACTCATTGGTACATTGGCCATCCAGATTTGAACCCGGTACCTCTGGTTAGATGGACCGAGTCGTTACCGGTTGAGCCACCGACGCTTTTTTCAGGCTGATAGGGATACATCAACGAAAAAAAAAATCCCCCTTTTACACATATGGGAGGTACCCTTAATTGTTTTTTTGTCGGCGTGATACCCATGCCAAATAACAGTTTTCTAGTACTAACAGTATCTGAGCTAAGCCGCGGACAGACGGACAGACATAGCGAAACTATAGTGATTCCTTCTGTGATTAATAATGGAGACGGGATACTCATGTTGTTGTCATATTATGACAACAACATGAGTATACCCATCTCCATTATTAGTAATAAGAATAAATTGTTTGACCCATTTTTAAACAACAATTCATTAATCAGATGCAATAAATTACATGTTATTGAGTATAAATCACAACACGATACATATTTGCTCGTATCAGAGTATACTGACACAAATACTGTCGAGATAATAACTCAAAGTAGGCACCTAAGTGTATATAATCATTGTTTTTAGGGTTCCGTACCCAAAGGGTAAAAACGGCACCCTATTACTAAGACTTCGCTGTCCGTCCGTCCGTCTGTCACCAGGCTGTATTTCATAAACCGTGATAGCTAGACAGTTGAAATTTTCACAGATGATGTATTTCTGTTGCCGCTATACCAACAAATACTAAAAATTAGAAAAGTGAAAGTCTCAATACAAAAAAAGTGTTTTTTTAAACGTGAAGAAAGTAGCGCCATCAAGTATGATGGTGCGGAACCCTTTTTGCGCGGTTCTGACTCGCACTTTGCCAGTTTTTTTTACCCGCCTACGCCGGAAGGAGGGTTATGTTTTTCAAGTGTATGTATGTATGTTTCATCATTACAGCTCATATACGTCCCCACCGAGGGGCTCGAGCCTACCCTGAATCAAGGCGATTAGGCCTTAGTCGACCACGCGGGCCCAGTGCGGTTTGGTCGACTTCACACACAACCTTCGAGTTTCTTCTTCGATGTTTATTTTTTTCTGTGGCACACTCTTTATCCTAAACAGCTTGTTGGATTTGGAGTGCGTCCCGTTAGATTTGTCTTGATCCCTTCAGTTACACAGGATACATACGTATTTACCCGACTGGCCAAAAAGAAGGGTTAAGTTTTTATACAGTCAGGTTTTTAATTGATTGATTGAAAGATACAATGATTGAGGAAGTTGTACATATGGGCGGTCTTATCGCTAGCACGCGATCTCTTCCAGACAACCTTTAGGTGGAGAAAACATGAAAAATCATTATTGTGGGGTTCACTCATTAATTTGATTATTCCAATATTCATTTTACAGTACTTATATCAGTGTGACCGATTTTCTATTGTATTCTACATCCGCGTGCATTTAGGTCAGTGCATAATTACATTAGTATAACGAAAGCTATTACGCATATATTTTGTTACTAAAGCTATTACGCATATATTTTGTTTCTAAAGCTCAAAAACTTTCGCATCTGTTTTGTAAGCCAAATGGAAACCGAAATGAAAGAAATATTCATTTGGTAGGAATTTAATACTTCATACCTCAAAAGGAAATACACACACCTATCATCATGTCAGCTCATATACGTCTCCACCGAGGGGCTCGAACGTACCCTGAATTAGGGCGATCGGGCCTTAGTCGATCACTTGGGCCCAGTGCGAGTTGGTCGACTTCACACACAACCTGCGAAATTCTTCGCAAGCGTGTGCAGGTTTCCTCCCGATGTTATCCTTCACCGTAAGAGCGTCGGATAAACGTTCACGTATGAAATCTAAATTCGAAGTCACATTGGTACGTGGCAGGATACACGATACACACTTATAGAGAGTAAAGCTTATTAAAATCGTTTAAAAACAGAAGCTTTTTAAAGGTACCTATAGCGGATATTAATATCAAATCTAAGATCTAAAGTTTCTTAGAGAATTAAAAATTTTTGAATTTACGCAATCGAAAGATACGACCATTTATGTCGTTAATAACTAGTTATGTCATCATCATCATATCAGCCGAAGGACGTCCACTGCTGGACATAGGCCTCCCCCAAGGATTTCCACGACGACCGGTTCTGCGCTGCCCGCATTCAGCGGCTTCCCGCGACTTTCACCAGGTCATCGGTCCACCTAGTGGAAGGCCTGCCTAAACTACGTTTTCCGGTGCGTGGTCGCCACTCGAGAACTTTACTGCCACAACGGCCATCTGTTCTATGAGCAATGTGCCCCGCCCGCTGCCACTTAAGTTTAGCAATTCGAGAGCTATGTCGGTTACTTTGGTTCGATCACGCAGAGAAACTCCGAGCATAGCACGCTCCATTGCCCTTTGGGTGACCTTGAGCCTTGTTATGATGCCCATAGTAAGCGACCATGTCTCAGTTCCATATGTCATGTAACATAAAAAATATTTTTTGCGCTCAGATTAAAAATAATTATATTTTTGATCTAAGTTTTTGCAATTATAAACTTACATTTGGATCATCGACCGTGACGTACTCGTAGACCGATTTACCTAACCTCGGCGGCGTTTAACCGCCTCCGTAGCTCAGAGGCAAAGGACACTGGCTTAACACAGGAGGTCGCGGGTTCGATTCCCGGCAGGGTCACCTTGTAAGACTCGGTTTGGTTGGTGGTAGGGCATTTTCTAAGCCCGCCTGGCTAGCTACCACCATCTTATCTAAGTCTTGCCGCCAAACATCAGTGTTAAAAAAACATTGATGTGTTCCGGCTTGAAGATAAGATAGCCAGTTCTTCATTGTGTTGGGGAATCTTGGCAAGCCCGCTTTTATTTTCGGCATTATCGTCACTTACCATCTGGTGAGATGATGCCAAGGGCTTACCAATAGAGAATAAAAAAAAACCTCGGCGTGCGAGCCCAACTTGCACTTGGCCGGTTTTTAGGGTTCCGTACCCAAAGGATAAAAACCGAACCCTATTACTAAGATTTCGCTGTCCGTCCGTCTGTCTATCCGTCTGTCACCAGGCTGTATTTCATGAACCGTGATAGCTACTAGACAGTTGAATTTTTTACAGATGATGTATTTCTGTTGCCGCTATAGCAACAAATACAAAAAATTAGAAAAAGTAAAAAAAAAAAATCATACAAAAAACGTGTTTTTTTAAACATGAAGAAACTAGCGCCATTTAGTACGGTGGTACGGAACCCTATGTGTGCGGTTCTGACTCGCACTTGGCCGGTTTTTTATTTATTTTTATTACGATTTCAATCTTTCCTACTAATAAATTAATTGTAAAGTAAACATTGAAAATGATATTGCTCATTATGTGACACCTACATTCTTTTTATAATCAATTACTTTTAAGTAAACCTGTTTTTTCAGTCGGGTAAAAATGTATCCTATGTTACTCAGGGATCAAGACAAATCTAACGACACCTCGCACACCAAAATCCTCTAAGCCGTTTAAGCTACAGGCTCAGCCGTAGAAACAGACATACATACGTACACCTATGTACATGTTATTTATGGATTGTAAACGATTACGCAGAAAAAACGTAATGATGAATACTGTTATCTACACTAATATTATAAAAAGATAACGTTTGTAAGTTTGTTTGAAGGAAGTAATCTCTGGAACTACTGAACGAATTTTCAAAATTCCTTCACCAGTAGAAAGCTATATTATTCCTGATTGACATAGGTTATATCTACGCTCGTTGCGGCTCACGCACCACTCAATCTCAAAGACAGTCATAAAAACAATGCGCACGCGATCAAAGCCACGGGCAAAAGCTAGTACTGTATAATACTGTCAACTCTCACTTGACAAGCAAATACCACGGGACCACCATCAGGCATTACATAAACCATATATAAATTAATATCGATCCAATAATAGAACTATCATTAAGACAATACCATTATGTTGTATATGATCCATTGTAGGAGTAGTTCGATAAAGCAGGACACGACACGATCAAAGGTCGTAGTCCAGCAATAGACTCAATATCTGGTTAGGCTGGCCAGATGCCCCGTATTTTAAGGGTTACTCCGTTTTTCGCACTACAAAAATGTAAGAACCCGTACTTAACAAAATTATCATCATATCAGCTCATATACGTCCCCGCCGAGGGCCCGAGCCTACCCTGAATTGGGGCGATCGGGCCATAGTCGCCCACGCGGACCCAGTGCGGGTTGGTCGACTTCACACACAACCTTCGAGTTTCTTCGCATGTGTGTGCAGGTTTCCTCACGAATTTTTCTTTCACCGTTAAAGCAATCGGTGAGTATATGTACGTAAGTTTCGAAAAACTCATTGGTACATTGGCCGTCCGGATTTAAAACCCGGCACCTCTGGTAAGAGCCATTACGCACTGTCGACTGGTCGCCGGCGACTCAGTCTCTCGGCGACCGAAACGTAGGCAACTAGGGCCGGAGACCAAGCCGAGCGACAGTATTCCAAGTACAGTCGTGCAGGTAGTCGCCTGTGCGTCGCCACTACGCGGCGAGTCGCCGAGTCGCCTGCGCAACCGGCGACCGAGTGCGTAAACAATAATTTAAACTAAAGAAAGTCACAGTCGCCGGCGACTGAGTCGCCGGCGACCAGTCGACAGTGCGTAATGGCTCTAACGGCTTGGCCACGTAGACGGGCTAGGCTAAGCGCGGGCGCGGGTGACTTCTGCGGGCGCGGGTAGCATGCCACGTACATTCAGTAGCGGCTACAGCGGCTGGCTAAGTGGACGTATTGAGGATGGCTCTAACTAAAGTGACGCGTAGTTGCCTTGACAGCAGTTCGTATTTTATGCACGACATTTTAAATTCAAGAGATGGAGTGCATGAATTAAATAAAGATCGTCATAAATGTGGAGAATTTTTAAACCTTTATACAGATTATAGGAAGTATATATAGTCTTTTGATTACATTTTTATACTTATGTTGTGGATGCTTGGACATCCATATAGGTGGTCGGTTTAATATTTCTGTAATAAATGCCTCAGTATCCATAATAAAATCCTACCGCCCGTAGATTCGTCTAAAAAAAATTGTTTCGCTCGATCCGTCCCGCGCTAGCCCTGTTCAACCGCTCGAAAAACCGCCGCGCACCGTGGCCAGGCGTAAACTAACCCATAGCATTGTTTCCACCCGCCCGCCTCGCCCGCCACCGCTGCCGCCGACCGCCGCCGCCAGCCGCCGCCGCTCTAGCCCGCCGCGCGCGCGTCGTGGCATGCTTTATACATTCTCATACATTTGTTCAATTAGCCAACCGCCACCGCCACCCGCAACCGCGCCTAGACCGTCTCCGTGGCCAAGCACTAAGGGAGAGGACCGAGTCGTTACCGGTTCAGCCACCGACGCTTTTTTAAACAAAATTATAAACGGGTAAAAACAAAGCTCCCGTATTTTTACAAATTCTGTCATGTCTGTCAAATGCGGGCGTTCTATCTGGCCTTATACTATATTTTCCTTGTTCGGCAATGCGTGGACGGATAGCTGAAACCGACTTAGTATTTATACCGTCAAGTCGCACCTATAAATAAAATGTAATTTTAAGATTTTTACATTTTCTTCATAGAATAACGATCTTTTAAAAACTGTTTCCTCTAAAAATCTAAAATCCGTATTATTTAATACTGGGAAACTTTAATTATAAAAGTGGCAGGTGGCAACCCTACGTCTAACCGTCATCGATATCGTCTGGTCTGACTCATTGGCTGTTGACAGGAACTGTGCTCGCGCTTTGTCATGAGAAGTATGATTAAGCGATGACAAAAGCTTTTATTTTATTATTACCATATTCTAATTAATTAAAGTACCAAACAAGGGCTTGCATAAGAATTAATTAATTTTCGTAATCACACTAATATGATAAATGCGAAAGTTTGTGAGTGTGTATGTTTGTTACTTCTTCACGGAAAAACTACTGAACGGATCTGTCTGAAATTTAGTAGGTAGACAGATTAGGACCTGAATTAACATATAGTAGGCTACGCACTGCGCACCCTCGAAAAGTCATAGAAACGTTATCCACGCGGGTGAAGCCGCGGGAAACAGCTAGTAAATAAATAATTTGCTACGACTATTTGCTATTTTAAGGCGAGGTATTGATTGGAACAGTTATCTCTGTCTTTTTCTTTACGTGTAAAGAATAAAGAAAATAACCACACTGTTTCACTTTTTCAATGGTTTTTCGTTTCTACAATGAAAGTATAAAAAACTAGCTGTCCCGGCGAACAACGTTCCGCCTTACACTACACTTCAGTGCCCTACCCTACCCTACACTACACTACACTACCCTACCCCTACACTACACTACCCTACCCTACACTACTCTACCCTACACTAAACTACCCTACCCTACACTACACTACCGTTAGTACTAATATATATACTGTGACACTACCCTACACTTCACTACCCTACCCTACCCTACACTACACTACACTAAACTACCCTACCCTACCCTACACTACACTAAACTACCCTACCCTACCCTACATAAGAACCTTCTCCTGACAATTACGAACTCGACAAAAAAATTATTAGCGAAATCGGTCCAGCAGTTCTTGAGTTATAAAATTACAACGAAAAGTGGCATTGAATTTTATTATAAAAAATAAAAACATGACTCACTTTGTATTATCATAACAAATATACCGCCGTAATGGAAAGTAGGTAATTTAACTTTGTGTCCCTTTGCCAGGTCATATAAATAGACCTAGTGATTTTACATCTTCTTGTGATTTTCATTAACCGCCTGCGTATCATAATGGTTAGTCCATTAGCATACACTAGAAGGTCGCGGGTTCGATTCCCTGTGGTGTCTAATTTTGTATGACTCGGTTCGGTTGTTGGAAGGGCAGGAATTAGGGTACCATCCTAACTAATTCTTGCCGCCAAACATCAGTGTTAACGGCATTGATGTGTTTCGGCTTGAGGATAAGATAGCCAGTTCCCCATTGCGTTGGGGAATCTTGGTTAGCCGCTTCCGTCTCCGGCATTATTACATATCACCTAGGTGAGATGATGTCAAGGGATAACCAATTGTGGATTTCCTATATGGGAAATGAAGCTAACACATCGCAGTAGCGTCATTTTTAATAGGTTCACCGACCCCGTAACATGCGTGACAATAATGTCATTTCCTCCTTAGGATGAGGCCATAAGTTCAATTGTTGATTGGTATCCTATAGTTGTTCGATATACCTTGTACAAGTATACTTATACAAGTGATATTTTATTGGGTAGTTACATTCCCACAGCGCGTAGTTACGCGTCATTGAATAAATTGTCTAGAGCGTCGGTGGCGCAACGGCAAGGGCCGCTACCTCCTATCTGGAAGGCCGTGGTTCGAGTCCTGCCACGTACCAATGTGTTTTCGAATTTAGATCTCATATGTACGTTTATCCGACGCTCTTACGGTGAAGGAAAACATCGCGAGGAAACCTGCACACATCTGCGAAGAAACTCGAAGGTTGTGTGTGAAGTTGACCAACCCGCACTGGGCCCGCGTGGTCCACTAAGGCCCGATCGTCCTAATTCAGGGTAGGCTTGAGCCCCTCGGTGGGGATGTATTCTTCGTAATTTCCTCGCAGGCGTGTGCAAGTTTCGTCACGATGTTTTCCTTTACCGTAAGAGCGTCGGATAAACGTACATATGAAATCGCAATTCGAAAAAACACATTGGTACGTGGTAGGATACGAACCACGACCTCCCGGACAGGAGGTAGCGCCCTTGCCATAACGCCACCGACACAGTTATTTTTCTGCCCCATGATATGGATAACAAATGAAAAGATTTGCTGAGAACGAAGTAATTAAAATATTTTTCAAATTAAAGCTAGTACCGAAAAGATTTTAGGTTTTTCGAAAATCATTGTAACTTAAGGTCACCTAAAGAGCAATGGAGCGTGCTATGCTGGGAGTTTCTCTGCATGATCGAATCAGAAACGAGGAGTCCGCAAGAGAACCAAAGTAACCAACATAGCTCACAGAATCGCTAAACTGAAGTGGCAGTGGGCAGGGCACATAGCTCGTAGAACAGATAGTCGATGGGGCAGTAAAGTTCTCGAGTGGCAACCGCGCACGGGAAAACGTAGCGTAGGCCGCGGTGGGCCGACGAGCTGGTGAAGATCGCGGGAAGCCGATGGATGCGGGCAGCGCAGGACCGGTCGTCGTGGAAACACTTGGAGGCCTCTGTCCACCAGTGGACGATTTTCGCCTGATATGATGATGATGATTGTAACTTACCTTTAAGTTCTTAATTGGGGCTCTTGCTACTTTTTTGGTTCACTTAAATGGATTGTTAGGCAATATTTCTTATAAGTCGATATTTCAAAACAGAAAGCAGGTGATGTAAGTTCGTTTTCGCTGGTAATCAGCTCAATGCCAGAAAGAGATAAATCACGCTTGCTTAGGCCACGTCTCATCAAGCAAAGTAGGTATCTTGATACCGTATGTACTGCTTATGCTTCATCATCGAATGGTTATTGATAAAAAAACTGTAAACATTGTATAATTACAACATTAGCTTTAATATTTTCCCAAAACATGAACGAGTTTAGTGCAGCTGTTAGGTAGGTATTCATTTTAACAGTTGTAGCTTCGTTCATACTGAATTTGAAATGTTATTTAACAACTTCCAAAAAAAGAAGGAGGTTCTCAATTCAACTGTGTTTATTTTTCTTTTCTTATTCAAGCGACTTCCAAAAAGGAGGAGGTATTCAATTCGACTGTATGTTTTTTTAATTTTTTTATGTGTGTCTGATTCCTCAGAACTTTTGACTGGGTAAACCGATTTTTATGATCCTTTTTTTATTTGAAAGCTAGTGCTTCTCGTGTGGTGCTATATAAATTTTATCAAAATCGGTGTAGTACTTTATTAGAAAATTAACAAAAACCAAAAGTAATTACAAAAATGTTGTTGCGATAGAAGTTGGTTTTTTAATGTGTTAAGCGTTTTTTGTGTGTTTATTTTGCGGTATCATCGCAGTTAGTGAACCGATTTTGATAATTCTCTTTTTATTCGATAGGGTAGGTATGCTACCAGGTTGGTCCCATACAAATTTCATCAAAATCGGTTTGTGATTTTTTTTAGAAAATTAACAAAAACCAAAAATCATAATGCAAAATTGTACTAAGTTGTTACGTTAGAGGTCAGCTTTTATTAACGTGTTTAGCTTTTCTAATTATTAGAATTCATAAAAAGTACAAAAACATTTAGAATTCAGTACTGGGTTTCTTGGGGGAAGTTTTCAGTTTCAAGAGTATACCACATGTTTATGTTTCAGGAATTTAGGAATCTTTAAGACGAGAGTGAAACGGCACTATTTGAGCTTGCGTCTTACATCCTCGGCCGCATCGGCACTTACCATAAGGTGAGGTGCAGCCAAACGCATTCAAATTTTTAATAAAAAAAGGAAGTGGTCTTTTTACCAACGTTTAGAAGGTATTTTTGTATAATATTAATGTTGTATAGTTATCTTGAGTTTTTTAGGTACAATAAAGAGTTCACAACAAACACAGTACATCATCTAAAATTTCTTGTCAACATCGAAAAAGAGAATCAGTTAGAGCGAATCTAGCCAGTGCAGCGGTTTTGTCATGAAAAATAAATGTGTTATCTATTAATATTGTTTTGATAAGCCAAGTGAGAGCTGTTTATTTTTACCGCATAACATTGTAACAATAGCAAGTGCAGTGCTTATGCATCGCACTGTCAGTATGTACATCTCCCGTGGCACGTGCAATCGTGCGTTCACCCGATGCGATGCTGGCGGGCGACCAAGCGCCAATGTGCGCAGACAATGCAGGCGCACCTTTCAAAAATACTATCCTTCCTTACTGTAATCCTTACTAATACTATGAATGTGAAAATGTGTTTGTTTGTTACCTTTTCACGCTACAACGCCTTGACCAATTTGAACGAAATTTGGCATGCAGATAGCCTGTGTCACGAGGAAGGACATAGGCTACTTTTTATCCCGTGAAAATAGCATAGACCTATGCAGTTTCTGAGGGAACTAAAAATATACTCTTTTTTTGGTTGATTTCTTTAACATCGCAACGGAACAATAGATTGTGTGATTTTTAGCACAGAGATGGTTGAGGGGATGGGAAATGACATGATTTACTAATAAGCATATCCTGACATAGTTCCCGAGGGATCTGAAGAAAATTCATGTCCACGCTCGCGAGCCGCGGGCAAAAACTAGTAAATATCATAATTGTGAAAATGTGTTTGTTTGTAACCTTTTCACGCTTCTACACCTCGACCAATCTTGATGAAATTTGGTATTCAGGTAGCCTGTGTCACTGGGAAGGACAAAGGCTACTTTTTATCACCTGAAAATAGCATAGTCGCTTGTATTAAATTATTATAGTAGTGTAATGCAATGGACGCTTGCCGATCGCGCACCACTCACCCTCAAAGACAGTCATAAAAACGATGTCCACGCGAGTGAAGCCACGGGCAAAAGCTAGTACACTATATACTATAATTTTACTTTTTTGGAATTCTGTACTTAAATGGCAACGAGATCCTAGTAAAGCCTACGCCTTCCATCCGTATGTCTGTCTGCCCGCATCCAGCGGCTTCCCGTGACCTTCACCAGGTCGTCAGTCCACCGTGTGGGAGGCCTTTCTACGCTACGTCATACAAACATACTTACTTGAATATTTAGAGATAATCTGGATTTGCTATTTGAGAGCGTCGGTGGCTCAACCGGTAACGACTCGGTCCATCTAACCAGAGGTACCGGGTTCAAATCTGGACGGCCAATGTACCAATGAGTTTTTCAAAACTTACGTACATACTTACCGATTGCTTTAACGGTGAAGGAAAACATCGTGAGGAAACCTGCACACGCCTGCGAAGAAATTCGAAGGTTGTGTGTGAAGTCGACCAACCCGCACTGGGCCCGCGTGGTCGACTAAGGCCTAATCGCCCTGATTCAGGGTAGGCTCGAGCCCCTCGGTGGGGACGTATATGAGCTGTAATGATGAATCTGGATTTATAGAAGGGACCTTATTCTGATTTTTTCTGGAATAATGAACTAGCCAATGTAGTAGGTCTTTTAAATTCCTATTTATTCACAAAGTTTCATTGAAATTATTTGAGCCATTTTTGAGAAAAACTAAGAAACATGCTGGGTTTGTATGAGAGGTAAGGTACCTTTTTACGATTTTTCATGAAATAACGAACTACGGCGTAAGTAGATCAATAAAGAGTTTACAAACAAACAAAGTTATAATAACGTACGGAGTTTTATCAAAATCGATTAAGCCATTTTTAAACGAAAAAAAATAAATAGTGACATTTTTTACCTTGGTGGCAACCAAAAACAACCAAGATAATGGAAAATTCAAAAAATGCGGCTGAAGAAAATATCTAAATATTGCCCTAACCAAAATTTTATCCAAATCCATCCAGTAGTTTGGGCACTGGAGCACCGGACGGACGCACAGCCACTCAGACACACGAACACAAACACATATACCTACGTAACATATATTTATTTATTTTTTAGACTTTATTAATGTAAGACAAGGGATCCCCTACAAAACTGAATGTCGGTATTTTTTAGGGCTCCGCACCTCAAAAGGTACAAACGGAACCATAATAGGATCACTCGTGTGTCTGTCTGTCCGTCTGTCACAGCTCATTTGCTTGGAAACTACTGGACCGATTAAGTTGAAATTTGGTACACGTATTAAATATAAATAAATAAATATTCTGGGGCAAATCACACATGGTCGTCTGGCCCCAAAGTAGGATTCCCTGTGTTATGGGAACCAGAGACTGATATACATACTTATATACGTTTAAATACATACATATATAGATATTTAACACCCAGACACAGACAAATCTGCTCATCGCACAAATGTTTGCCCTGGGTGGGGATCGAACCCACAACTCTCGGATCAGTAGTCAAGAGCACTAACCACTGAGCCACCGAGTCAGTATTCTATGGCGTACGTAGTATTTTTTCAGTTCCCTCAGGAACTGCATCTGACTATGCTATTTTCACAGGATAAAATGTAGGCTATGTCCTTTCCAGTGACATAGGCTACCTGCATGCCCAACTTCATTAAGATTGGTCTAGCTGTTGAAGCGTGAAAAGGTAACAAACAATCACATTTTTACATCCTACTTATATTACGAGTATAAACGCGAAAGTTTGTATGTATGGATGCATGTGTGCAAAAACTACTGAACGTATCTGGGCTGAAATTTGGTAGGTAGACATGGACCTGGAATAACATAGTATAGGCTACTTTTGTCCACGTGCGCGAGCCGTAAATTTCTTCAAGTTTGCGGCATACTCGTCCTTATATCGTTGCCTTAGTAAAAGCACACCCGGACACTTCATACAACGGGCCAGAAATGACATTTCAAAAAAGGAATGACGGAATAAACAAAATGGCGGCGAAATATCCTATACGTTCGACAACTAAACTGAAACCAATCTGTACAATCTGGGTTACGAGGGGGTGAGGTAGCAATCTAGAGAGAGGCAGGGAGTGTCCATACTGTATGTTAGTACTAATATAGGTATGTACTTACTTTGGTAAAAGTGAAACATATACAAGGTTGTAACAAAAGTTGTGGTAGGTCCTGTTAACTGGGGCTTCTGCTTACCATACTGAACAACTTTTGTTCTACGAGTTTGCTTAAATCGTAAAAAAAGTCACTCTTCATACAAATCGATCAGCTGATTGACCAATTTTATGCATTTTAGTATAGAAGGACTATTTTTTTTTTGAGAATTGACTATGGGTTCCTTGGGGAAAGTTGTTCAGTATGATGAGTGGAACCCCCAGTTAACGGGTTCCTACACCATTTTTTACACCGGTATAGTTCCATTAAACAGTATTGTAAATACTCTGGTATTGGTGATAATTCCTATTTTTTTAAATTAAGAACCCTGCTCCTCTGCCCTCAAAGACTTTTACCACTATGCAAGGTGTAAAAAATTAGTTTTTTTTTTTGTCAATTTGCAGCCTTGTCGGACCCTCCAACCCCACGCTCTGTATAGTGTTTCGTACATTGTATACTTCTCAGCTAAGTTACGTTAGTACTAATGTATAACTTTCGCTTCGTCTTATAATCTTGACTCCAATTCTCCGTCAAACCGTGAACTATTGAACCTCATTGATTCTGATTACTTTCTTCGCGAAAAAGCTGGCTGCCGTCATCTGGCTGTGCATCCATGCCAAGTGGATTGTTTACTCGTGTCAGGTTAGTACTCATACTTACGTCACAGAATCTCGAAGAATGGATAATCATTGAAGACAGAATTTAAGTTGCAACACGTGTAGGCACAGATTAATATAATATGTAGTTATGGTGTAGTGTAGGTGTTTGTTTTGATATACTATATGATTGCTCTCCGCAGCGACTATTTCAACGCAAAAATCTGCCACGGAGGATCTCGGATCTCCCAGGTTGTGTGTGAAGTCGACTAACCCGCACTGGGCCCGCGTGGTCGACTAAGGCCCGATCGCCCTAATTCAGGGTAGGCTCGAGCCCCTCGGTGGAGACGAATATGAGCTGATATGATGATCTGCCACTGAATTATAACTTCCTCTATATGACGCTAATTCACTTTTCATCGTGTGACATAACAAGATTCCGAATAATATGACTATGAGCGAAGAGAAACTACCTATCAGGCGAAAGCTATTTTTACACAACTACCCACAAAAAAGGAGTGTATTGTTTTCAGGTATAATGTATGTATGTTTCTTTATTCAACGATATCTTCTAAACGGCTTGATGGATTTTAGAATGCGAGGTATCGTCAGATTCGTTTTGATCCCGTGAGTCAATCACATTTCACCAGACTTACGAAAAAGAGAGGTAATGTTTTCATACATTTGTGTTTTTAATAAACTTTCAATTTATTTATTTTTAGTTCACAATTGGCATTGTTCAAAGAACAAGTTTTTTTTTATAATAGACTATTTTAAGAAACTTATTTGAATGTTTTTTTATTCATTGGTTATTTTTTATGATTTTCAAATGTTAAACGCTTAAATGTTTGTGTTGATGTCACAGGCCAAATACTATGAATAAAGGCCCTAGTACAAATTTTAATTGACGATTATGAATAGAATTAAGTTGTTCTGTATGTATTTACAGTATAAAATCATTATATGTCTAAATGGTTCTTTTATTTATGTGTCTTGCAAAATAATTCCAATTAATTGTGTAATGCCGGCGGTGACGTCATTGTAGGTCATCATCATCATCATTACAGCTCATATACGTCCCTACCGAGGGGCTCGAGCCTACCCTGAATCAGGGCGATTAGGCCTTAGTTGGGTTGGTCGACTTCACACACAAGGTTAATCAAGGATAAATCACTTTTTTATAAAATACACCAAATCACTTAAAATTTCTGAAGTCTAGTACATATTTGGAAAATTATCGCAGAAGCTATTCCTCGAAATGATTTTCTAATTAAGTGGCGTTCATAAAAACTGAACAATAAAATATAACTTGAATTGCCATAATATATTATGTACACCAAACTTACTGAGTAAGGAAACTTTTACCAGTTAAGACCATTAGCTTCACAATCAGGAGGTCGCGAATTCGATTCCCGGCGGAGTCTAACCTTATAAGGTTCGGCTTGGTTGGTGTAAGATCATTTTCTACGCCCGCCTGGCTAGCTACCACCATATTTTCTAAATCTTGCCGCCAAACATCAATGTAAACAGCATTGATGTGTTCCAACTTGAAAATAAGATCCCATTGCGTTGGGGAATTTGAGTAAGCTTGCTTTCATACCAATTATCACTTACCATTAGGTGAGATGATGCCAAGGGCTTACCAATTGAGAATAATAATAAAAAAGTTTTAGGGTACGAAAAGTCAAATAAAACCGAGGTCGTAACTGCAGAAGTTATTGTTACGAGGCGAATTTTCCACTCCGATTCGCGCTGGAAATGCAGTTCTAGGTCAGGAGCACTCCGCTGCAGCCAAGTGCATTTATCGGCTCGCTATATGCCTCTGACACATAATACAGAAACGCAACAGTTACCAAGATCATGTTTCCGTGTTACTGTAATTCATATCAGCTCATATACGTCCCCACCGAGGGGCTCGAGCCTACCTTGAATTAGGGCGATCGGGCCTTAGTCGACCACGCGGGCCCAGTGCGGGTTGGTGTTACTGTAATTAGAAACAGGTTTCTAAGAGATTTGGTACCAACTAAATGAAATTGAGAATAAATAACAGTTAGGATGGACGCCCCAAAACAGCCCTTTAGGGCAAATATGAACTTTCAAATGAATTTTCAGAAAATTTAATTTGTTTCGTAAAAAGGAACAACAATAAGCTAAGACGTTAAATCATGTGTATGAAGAGATAGAAACATAAAATGAAAAAGTACAGACGGGTCAACGCAGTGGAGCAGAAAATTACATTCAGATTGCTTTCAGTTGAGATACCTAACGAATGGGCGACTTCAAAGTAAGTTATACCACAGTATATATATTAGTACTAACGGTTATACTTACGAAGTAACTATTTAGTAATCTGTGGTTATACCATGTTATAATTTATTTATTTATTTATTTATTCATTGGGGAAAAAAACAGCTGTAATTACACAAAATAGATAATAACATAAATATTGAAACATAAGCCAATAAAATTTCCACTAATAGTTAAGGACAATTTCGTTCAAGTAAACATTAAATTTAAGTAGATAAATATGACTTACAAAAAGACATAAAAACTCACAAAAAAACTTATGTAAGAGACAATCTTATAAATTCTAATTAACATTTTTAATTGAAGAAATGTATTGTTTGAGTCTTGACGAAAAAATATCAACGCGTTCATAAGCTTCGTTATATTTTGAACAAGATCTTACAATGTAACGATTTTTGGCATAGTTAGTTCGGCAAAAAGGAATAGCAAATGTACGATTTGAGCGCAAATTTGCTCTAGGACATTTATATAAAATCTTATTTACTAGATATGGAGAATCTAAATAATTGTGTATTATTTTATATAACAGTATTTGATCTCTGTGTTCTCTTCGTGTTGCGAGTGGTATAATTTTACTAGGGTCAAATTCCTTGAAACGATACATAATTCGTTTAATAAATTTGCGTTGGATACGCTCAATAGAGTCTACATGTTTTAAATATTGAGGGTTCCAAACGGTCGATGCGTATTCTAGATGAGATCTTACAAACGAATTATATAGCAGTATTAAAGTGTTATAATTTTTAAACTCTTTACTTTGTCTAAATATAAACCCTAACATCTTATACGCTTTGGCTGTTATTTTATCAATATGAGAGGTAAATAATAATTGATTATCCAAATAAACTCCAAGGTCTCTCACCTCAGACACTCTTTGTAAAGTTTTGTTATGTAAACTATAATAATTATTAATTGGATCTTTTTTCCTGGAGTATGAGATAGTGCAACATTTATCTACATTCAAATATAACTTGTTTAATAGACAGTATTCACTCAGTCTATCGAGATCTTCTTGTAGAAGTTTACAGTCGTCGGAAGACCTAACGGCTTTATATATCTTAGTATCATCAGCATATAACAAGACTTCTGAGTTTTTAAAACAATGTGAAACATCGTTAATAAATATATTAAAAAGCAAAGGGCCGAGATGAGATCCCTGGGGAACCCCGGAGCTAATTGGGATAAAAGAGGAAGTAAAGCCTTTAACAGCTACAGCCTGTGTTCTATCACGAAGGTATGACTCAAGCCATCGCAGCAAATCACCGTGTATACCAAAGCTCTCAAGTTTCCATATTAACAAGTTATGAGATATTTTATCAAAAGCTTTTGAGTAGTCAGTATACACGACATCAACCTGGTAACCGTTGGACATATGATCGAGAACGAAGTCTAAAAATTCACAGAGGTTGGACTCAGTTGAACGTCTTTCAGTGAAACCATGCTGTTCAGTTATAAGATGTGGTCTAACTACGGGAAATAAAGTGTCATAAATAATTTTTTCAAATAATTTAGGAATAACAGAAAGCTTGGATATACCCCGGTAATTGCGCACATTATGTCTGTCACCATTCTTAAAAATTGGTACAACTAGGCTGCGTTTCCACACCTCAGGCATTCTACCACTAGCTAGTGAAAACTTGAAGAGTAGGTGAAGAGGAGCAGCGAGTTGTTTACTACATTGCCTTAAAAATACTGGATGTAATCCATCAGGTCCACTACCCTTAGTAATATCCAGCCGTTCCAAATATTTTTCTACTATGTCTATAGTTATTTTCACAGAACCTATAAGAAACGTACCTGCCTCTTGAGGTCTGTGAAAAAAAACTGATGTATCCCTTTCAAACATAGATTCAAAGAATTCATTAAACATATTGGCTATGGTTTGTCCATCTGAACCCGATTTGTCATCAAGATAGAGAGTGTTAGGAATGCCAACACAACTTTTTTTACTTTTGATAAATGACCAAAATTGTTTCGAATTTAATCTTATGTTATTTTCAGCTCTCGATATAAATGTTTTATAACACTCCAATTCCATCTCTTTAGTTTGTTTACGTAATTCCGAGAAGTATTCATAGTCATTTTTTCTTCTATAAATTTTCCACTTTTTATGTATCTTGAGCTTTTTATTTAATAATTTGATCAAGGATCTAGAATACCAAATAGGGTATTTCCTATTACCTGTTACTATTTTAGAAGGAACATAATCGTCAATAATTTTGTTTAATATAGAATAAAAATTAACAATAGATAAATCAATGTTTTTTACTGAGATGTGCGCCTCCCAGTCAATTTTCGAAAGTTCAGCTCTAATAATGTCGTAATCAGCCGAATGAAATCTGCGTACAGTCCGCTGAGCTGGCAACAAATCTAAAATGGGTTTTTTTGGAAAATAACTCAGGCTCAGAGACGGGTGATGTGTATCTTCCGGAAGGGACAGTGGCTCGGCGCGACTTACGGAACATGAGGAACTGGAGAAAACGAGATCAAGGCACCTTTTATTCTTATTTTGGATATTGTTATATTGCAACCAGCCAGTAAGGTTTAAAAATGAAAATATTTGGAGCGTAAGTGTGTTTTCAGATGGGTTTTGTAATGTAAAACTTTGATTTGAACCATCTGTGGTATGAATCCAAGTAGCATCCCTAACATTAAAATCTCCTATAATCAAAAATTCATCATTTGGGAAGTCAATATTCAAATCTGATAGGTAGTCAAACAAAACCTGCTCTGACAATACGTGATTCGGACCTTGTGGGAAATAGCAACAAAATAAACATATTTTCGATGATGGATCATCGCAAAGCGTAATATTAACGCAGGTTATGTCAGCATCGGGCATACTGGGGAGTGCGCGCGGAAGCCGCACGTCTACGGCAAACTTGTCCCGTACCGCTGTCAGCGTTCCCCCTCCCAAAGACATTCCTAATCGCTCGTAATCTCTGTCAGTGCGGTATACATTATATCGCTGATCAAATAATTCTGCATCAAAAATACCCGGCAAAAGCCAGGTCTCTGACAAACAAATAACATCATAGTCGGAATTCTGAATATTACGATAAAACTCTTTGGTTTTGGTTCGTAAACCACGAACATTTTGGTAGAAAATACTAAGACCCATAAAGATCGTAATGTGAAAAGATAACGCTGATGATTTGTATTTGTAACGTAAATAAAGAACTCCGATCTACCAATGTACCGATGTAAGGTGACTTCGCTAGCAATATGTTTTGCAGCTCGTGCGCGATAACTTCGTACCCACAACAATATTTATGTACCACCATAAATACCCACCTCACACGAATGCAGTCAGTACATAACCAGATATTTATGAGACGATTTATATTAATATTTAAATGTTCCATTTGTATAACTATAACGGGTATTTTTTTAAACGTAAAACGCGATAAAATACAATAAAATAAAACACTGCATAATTTTCTATTAAAAAAATTGCAAAAGTGAAGGTAATATAAAAATAACCGTAATGCAGGTATGAATAGAATAAGTTATACTAAGTTATGTAGTACTAATACATAGACTTTGGTTATACCTTGCTCTTATACTCATGCATCACTGGCTCCAAGAGCTTACATCAAAGTGTATGTGTTAGTACAAACATACAGTATGGACACTCCCTGTCGCTCTCTAGATTGTGACCTCACTCCCTCGTCACCCAGGTTGATACAGATTGGTTACAGTTTGGCTGTCGAACGTACAGGATTTCGCAACCATTTTGTTTGTTCTGTCATTGCTTTTTTGAAATGTCATTTCTGGCCACAGATTTGAACAGTAATATATAAGTCATTGTTTCTGGCCCGTTGTATGAAGTGTTTAGGGTGTGCCTACATAAGAAATTAATCATATCCATCCGTTCATGTAAAGCCAATTTTAAAAAATGGCGATCGTTTGTGCCAGCAGCTGCATTCGGCTGAGTTATTCCAGGTCAAGTGCACACTGCTACGATGGGCGTCGGGCGTCGTCGTTGACCGGTTTGATGCAATAATATGTAAAGTCGATCTGAAAATGAAAAAAAAAACCGGCCAAGTGCGTGTCGGGCCACGCGAAATGTAGGGTTCCGTTGTTGCCATTATCGCGTCCATATCTAATTTTCAAATGTTTTAAATACATCGGTTTAGTTGTTAGGGGGTGGGGACACTCGACTCCAACAAAATTTAGCACTTTAAAGCCTATTTTTTCGAAAACGGAACCCTGAATTATAAAATGTTTTTATAAGACTCACAACTATTTTAAGCTCTAACCAACGATAAAAACATCCCCACTTTACTTATAGGGGAATTACCCTTAAAAACCTTTTTTTTCAAAATCTTATTTACATTTCTCTCCGTGTTATTATTATATACATATATCTTTGCCAAATTTAATAGTCTAGGACCTAGGCCGCGGGCAGACTGACGGACAGACAGACATGAAGAAACTATAAGGGTTCCTTGTTGTACTACGGAACCCTAAAAAGTGGCCAATTATGTGTCGGACGGGACCGCGCGCGAAGCAGGGTTCCCTAGTCTTTAATCTTTTAAACAAATCAATGTATATACTTTAAAACAAATCAATGTATATACTTGAAAACAAAAAGTTGTTTTTGCGGTTGTTAGGTATATAGAACATTTTGTATGGATAATCTATGACTGCTTTACTAATCTGATGGACATCTTAAGTTGGTCTACTATTACACCCAAACTAGAAAAAGCTACTTAGCCGTGATAATTTTCCTTGTAAATTGATTATTTTTTCCTCCTATTTCCATTTTTCTTAAATATAAAGCTTAATATTTCGCAAACGGATCCCTAAATCGAAAAATGGTTTTCACACACCCGCAATATTTTGAACCACCTTTACAACGACACCCCACAACAGGGGGACCTATTTGAACCACCTTTACAACTACACCCCACAATAGGGGGACCTATTTGAACCACCTTTACAACTACACCCCACAACAGGGGGACTTATTTGAACCACCTTTACAACTACACCCCACAACAGGGGGACCTATTTGAACCACCTTTACAACTACACCCCACAACAGAGGGACCTATTTGAACCACCTTTACAACTACACCCCACAACAGGGGGACCTATTTGAACCACCTTTACAACTACACCCCACAACAGGGGGACCTATAAGAAAAAAAATGCACAGATTCCCTGCATAGCACGAACTACTAAAACATTGAAAATGAAATTCAGGCATAAAAATCCTAATCCTAATCCTAAATCCTAATTGGACAAACAATAAGTAAATTATGTATCACACTACCCACCAACAATTGGTTTTTTTACATAACTCCCCATACCCCCCGTACTCATTAATTAAAAATTTAAATATTTTACAAAATCCAAAAACTTTTAAAAAATTCGAACATAGTTCAAAATATTCCAAAAATCCTCCATTCACCACATACAACAATATAAACTCTCATACACACCCAACTTCCATACAACAGTACTGTATAACCATGATGCGCTACAACTGACTCGCCGAGGTACTTTTTTGGGGGCGCACCTACAGCCCGTATTTTTTTTTTTTTCAAAACTTTGATCTCATTCGACAGTCAACTAAATACCCTAGGACAGCTTTTTTCATTTTTTTAAATTTCGACTTTCAATTTCGAAAAATTCAAAAAATTTCGACCAAAAAAAACCGGTTTTTCGACCATAACTTTTTTGGATTTCAAAATTTTTTTAAACTTTCTTCCCTATCTGATAGATCTCATCAATCAGCGTCCTTTGACATCCTATATATCTATAAACTACCAATAGCTTCTATACAATCGCCGTGTCGCACTAAACTCCCAAATGCGACTTAGTACCCAGCGATCTAAAAGTCATTTTCAATGACAAAACATCCCCATTTTACGTGTTTAAAGGTATTTAAAAAAAAGACGTGTGGCACTCGGGGACTGCCGCGGTAAAACTATTGCATAGCATTTTTTATCAACTTATGCAATTATAATGCTTTATTTATTTTTTATTTATGCAGTATTTACCAGTACCATATAGTCCTTGGGGCGCGGGATGTTTATGTAATAAATTAACACTAAGAAAGTTCATCATCATCATCATCAATCGCCATCATTATCGCCATCATCAATCGCCATCGCCAATCAATCACATCATCAATCGCCATCATCATTTGCCATCATCAATGGCTATCATCAATCGCCATCATTAATCGCCATCGTCAATCGCCATCGTCAATCGCCATCGTCAATCGCCGTCGTCAATCGCCAGCATCAATCGCCATCATCAATCGCCATCGCCAATCAATCAATCGTATTTTTTTTTGGGGTGTCAGGTTTTATTTTCGTTACGAAACTTGATTCGGTCCCCTCAAGACCCGCGATAAAAGCTATACAATAGCTTAAAAGATAATTTACCTTTTTATCGGCGTGATTAATTGTACCCATACCAAATTACAGCTTTCTAGAACTAAGAATCTGAGCTAAGCCGCGGGCAGACAGGCAGGCGGACGGACATGGCGAAACTATAAGGGTTCCTTGTTGACTACGGAACCCTAATAATTAGGTATGCATGTTTACCTTATCTATCATTGCATTGTATATTGCCTACTTGGTGCTTGAACTTTTTTAGTCTCAATGAAACTTCGGTAGAGAGGGGAAGATTTTTTCTAATTCCGGGCTTCTAAGCAAATTAACAGTGTCACTGACCTCACGATCAATGAACCTACAGAACAGGCTGTTTGCGATTCACCGACCAGGACGCCTTACAAAAACAAAACACCTTAAACCTACTTCACAATAGATGGCGCTGGTATCGTAATAGCGTAAGTAGCGTCATCTTGCTCTGAGTAGCAGAAACTAACTTGAGAGTCTGCTAAACTACAGATTACTAAATAGTTACTTGCTAAACCAGAATCCGTTTGTAATAATACTATTGATAGTTCACAGATGGCAACGTTTGTGAATAATAAGAGTTAAGATTTTTTTAACGACGTGAAAATGGTACGTATCCATACACAACGGTTATTTAGATACGAGGGTGATAATGATAAATAAGAATTTAAATGGTAAACTAGTGACATTTGTAAGCCCGAGTTTGTCAATCAGCATTTACGCTGATGTCTATCCGAAGATTTTCAATACAGTTATGAGAAAACAAATAAAATAAAAAGTTATCATAAAAACAAAATATAGGTAGGTCGCAGCCATATCGTTTAACACGCCGTATTACAAGTAGGAGCGCCGGAATGAAAAACGTCTCTGTTTTATAATGTAGCTACATACTTGATGTTGAGCCAGATTGTAGTGGCGATACGTTCTACATAGCGGCGTCCAATGTTAAGCAATATTGTCTGCAAACCGAGTCGGACAGACAGACGGACCAACTGTTGGATTAGTTTAGGTTACCAGGTTCTTTATCGATAAAGGACTCGGTTTTATTCGGAGTTTTTTACTGAGTTCTTTTACATTTTTCAATCAGTTTTTTGTATGTGGGCGCCACGTTACTAAGCCGCTTTGGTAAACGCGAAGTGCTCATACAATGCGGCGAACTTTATTTCAGCTGAATTGTAATCCGGCTAAACGTGAGTGACCGTAAACGTTTCAAAGTACCTACTTTTTCCAACGCGGCGGGCGGGCGGCTCGCTGTTTTGTAAAACAGCTAATTCTACGATATGGCTGCGACAGGTACATAAACACGTCATAATTACTACAAGAACTTGTCGTAACTGAAAAAAATAATTAGGTACTTACTACTTACCTACCCAAGAATTTGTGCCACTATGTATAATAGAACATAATATATCTATAATAAACTAGCTATCCCTGCGAACTTCGTACCGCCTCACACTACACTAAACTATACTACCGCTACACTACCACTACCACTACACTTCCACTAAAGTACCACTACACTACCACTACACTACACTACTTTTTGTAGATATTGCAGAAATTTTTTACACCTTCCCTATTTTTTTGAAAATATAATATAGCCTATAGCAACCGCGGATAGTGTAGCTTCCCAACGGTGATAGAATTTTTCAAATCGGTCCAGTAGTTTCGGAGCTTATTCAAAACAAACAAACAAACAATCAAATCTTTCCTCTTTATATTATTATCAATATTAGTATATTAGAATTCGTATATTAGTATAGACTATTTAGAGAATAGTCTCAGCCATGACCACGATATCTTCAGCGAATCGGAGGTGGGTTATGTACTCGCTGTTGATATTGATGCCGAGTCCACCCCAGTCCAGGGCGGCGATAAACAGTTTCGGAGATATAACGTCTTAGAATAGTTTTCGTGTTCTGGTGCTTTTTATTTTTGTTGTTTTACTTCAGTATTAGTACTATAATCACACCAAGTTTCACGCTTGTATGTATTACCGTTTTTACGATGGAGCTATATCAAAAATACTTGTAACCTATTAAAAAACAGTTTTTTTTTGTATGCATACATACAAAAAAAAACTTTTTTTTTAATAGGTTACAAGTATTTTTAAATTTTTCATTTTTTGTATTCTTTGTTATAGTGGCAACAGAAATACACATTCGTGTACCTATTACCTACGGTTCATAAAATACAGCCCGCTGACAGACGGACAGACAGACAGCGGAGGCTTAGTAATAGGATCCCGTTGGTCACCCGTTGGGTGTACGGAACCCTAAAAAACCATTTGGCGATATTTCTATGTCATAGCGCAAAAAGTAAACAACAAGTAAATTCATTTTATGTAATCATCAATTTAAATTAACACTGGTTGTTTTTTTCCATAGGTTTTGATTGAGCATGACGTCATCATTTTTATAAATCATTATTTTTTTAAGATTACCAATTGAATAAATTGTACAAATTTCCCGTGCTATTGTGTTAATCTGCGCCTGTGTCCTAGCAGTAGACGCCGTTTGTTGTTAAGGTAACGTACATTTGAGTTGGCACTGTTCAGTTTTTTATCATCATATTTATCACCTCATATACGTCCCCAACACACCTACGGCACTCCGTACTTTGTACCAGAGATAAGTACATACACTTTTACACGTTTGCATGTGTGCGTAATTTCACTGTAGGGATGTCAGGCGTAAAGGGATCACGTTTCGAGTTTGTATTTCTGATTGAGATGTATTTTGAACATAGATATCAGTGAGTATTAAAATCAGTAAAAGTTTGTGATTAAAATATTAGAGACTGACAGACGTACAACAAAGTGATCCCAATAGGGTTCCTTTTTTTCTTTTGAAGTGCGGAACCCTAAAAATAAATGTATTCTCAAGTAAAAAGTATAAAAAAGGTAAAAAAAGATTCAAGTGTGTCAAAAAATTAAAAAACAAATCAATCTATAATTCATCGGTTACGTTTATATTTGTTCATCAGTGTCTGAATCAGATTCAGGCGAGTCGGAATCCCCAAAATTTATAATAAAGTTTTCCACAATGTTATCCACTGCGTTATCTACTGCAATCATTTTATTTTCTTCTTTTATAATATGGCCTATATATGCTCTCCAATTTTCTGTTCTGATCTTTGAAAACGCTTCTGGTACCTTTTTTTTTAATTCTGCCATTTTAAACGTTTTATTTTCTCTCGCTATGTTATGGAGCATTTATCCATTACTATTACACACTCCTCTGGTATTTTTGAAGACAGGCCTCTGAAACAATTTTCAAAATTGAATGCATCCATCTCTGAGTGGTAGTCTTCATCGGATTTTTTCGCTTCAAAAACCAAATCTCCTCCATTTTCTTTTTCACAATTGGCAAGCCCTTGGCATCATCTCACCTCTCATCATCATCTCTCCATTCACCAATCCATCCTTAGATCCTAGACAAACAGGCGATTATTATTTATTTATTGTATGTATTCAGCCAGTTAATGTACCTGCACAAAAATTATAACATACATACTCGTAGTTTTTTAATTAAGGAAATTTTACCTAATATCAAAACAAACAAACATTTTTATTACTAGACATTAATTAATATAATGTTGCAATCTGCCTATATCTGTTGGTTTTTTTTAATACTTTAAGTACGGTTCACTAATTCAGATCACTATTTTTTTTAAAAAATATATTTTTAATGGACGCAAATAACTCCGGAAAGGTCATTGTTAAGCTAGATATATGCAATGCCTTTAACAACGTGGAGAGGGACACCGTCCTCACGGAGGCGAGAGACCTGATTCCGTCGATGTACCCGTTCTTGTACCAGTGTTACGCAACACCTTCGAAGCTATTTTTCGATGGTGCTCCTATTGACTCGCAGGTGGGGGCCCAACAGGGCAACCCGCTAGGGCCTCTCATCTTCAGCCTGGCAATACATAAGGCGGTCGAGTCCTTGAAATCACCCTTAAACATCTGGTATTTAGACGACGGTACTATCAGCGGATCAGAACAAACAGTCACCCAAGACATCCATCGCCTGTTGCCACATCTTGAGGCGATGGGCCTCAAGGTCAATACCGTAAAATGCGAGATTTTCCCATGTGGGCCCGAAGTGCAAGCGAGCTTGCCAAGTTTCGAGGTGCTAATTCCTGGATTAAAAGTTGTAAATAAGGACAACTTCACACTTCTGGGAGCTCCGATTTTCCCCGATGCAGTCCCTGCCGCCCTACATGAAAAGAAGGACATGCTGCTTAGGGGGCTCGCGCAGCGTAAACACCTATCGGCTCACGTCGCTCTTGTTTTGCTCAGGAACTGCCTGTCCCTTCCAAAGCTCACGTATATAGCGAGGACTAGTCCAACGTGGTTGTTCTTTCAGGAAGTTGCCGCGCTGGATGATGTCCTAAAGTGCTCTTTGGAAGAAGTTATAAATGTCAGCCTGGGTGAACGGGAGTGGCGGCAGGCTAGTCTCCCTGTCCGTCACGGAGGACGGAGGGTGAGGCGAATGCGGGACACTGGGTTGTCTGCTTTCTTAGCCTCCGCAAATGGTTCGTTGGAACTTGTGTCTAGTATTATCTCTTTTGAGGATAGGACAGTCGCAGCGTTCCGTTTGTGGAGCAATCAATTCCAAAGACACTGGGATGACTTATGAACTAAATCAGTAGTTGTCCGTGGCGAATTTGGCCCGAGAACGTGCAGTCACTTGCTCCGAGTCTAGGGCATGGCTTCATACCTTGTCTTCACCTCACGTGGGCACGCTCTTAGACGACAATACGTTGAGGATAGCGGTAGCCGTCCGGCTAGGGTGTAGCATGTGTGAGCCACATAAATGCCGATGCGGGGCGTTGGTTGACTCTGCGGGGCGGCATGGTCTTAGTTGCAAGAGGTGTGCGGGCATACATCCCCGGCATCATGCGCTGAATGAAGTCATCCGCCGGGCGCTGGTGTTGATCGACATTCCCTGCATCTTAGAGCCCTCGGGTTTGAGCCGCACAGACGGTAAAAGACCCGACGGACTCACGATGATCCGGTGTCGATCGACATTCCCTGCATCTTAGAGCCTTCGGGTTTGAGCCACACAGACGGTAAAAGACCCGACGGACTCACGATGATCCCCTGGGAGCCGGGGCGTGCCCTGCTCTGGGACGCGACCTGCGCGTGCACCTTCGCAGCATCGCATGTGCCCCGTACCACGAGGGCTGCGGGTGCGGCTGCAGATTGGGCCGCGAGCCAAAAATTAACAAAGTACGCGGACCTAATGCGGACTCACGACTTTGTGCCTTTTGCCGTCGAGACTTCGGGTGTGTGGTGCTCGACGGCCAAAGAATTTGTAATGAAAATAGGCAGGAGCTTGAGAGACCGCGGTAGTGATCCCCGCGCCGGCTCGTACCTGGTTCAACAGATATCCCTGGTTATACAGCGCGGCAACGCGGCCAGTATAATGGGCACTTTTGAGCCGGGTACGAGGTGATGCAACATAGACTAAGTACCTAATTGCAGGTACCAAGTACATTATTTTATTTTGACGTTATTTATAATATAATATTAATGACTTTTATTAATTGGACATGAATAAAAATTTAAAATGCGTGGTCATACTTAAAAAAAAATATTTTTTTTAATATCTATTAACAAAATAATAGTAATAAAATAAATAATAGCATAATAGTGGTATTGCCAGTTAAATACTATCAGTGAATAGAAAGAAAGGTTGATATAATACCTACCAATATGTAGAAATATAATCTTTCCCTTTCCCGTTGTGTTTTTCAAACCTGTAGATAGTACAGCCCTTTGGCCTTCTCTGTTTGTTTTTATTTCTGTGTCTTGCCACGTTGAAGACTTTGTGTGCCCTAAAACAGCGTGAAATAGTAACATTTATTTTCGGGTAAAAAACCTGAAACATTGTCCTGGAAAAGTACATTGGTTGTGATTTATTTATATACTGCACCATATGCAATCAACAACCGTAAAAAAGTTGGCCAAGTTTAAGTCAAACTTGCGCACCTAGAGTTCCTTACCACAAGTACCACCACAAAATGTATGTAATTTATTTAAAAAAAGAAAACTTTATTCTACGATCTTTATACAGTGTGTAAATTTGCATTCTTGCAATATTTATGGAGGTGGTAGTTTACAATTATACAAATCACTTCAGCTTATGCAGAAAGTCTAATATTTGAAAGATAAAAAGTTATTGCATAAAATTGTTTTGAATTTCACGTAAGAATAAACCATTTTTGTGTAGGTTCCCAGTGGAACACACCATACGCGACTGTGACGTCAACTCACAAATGGACAGTTCACTCACCCCTCATTCAATTATTCCTTCGTACACAGCTGATTTCAAATTTTCCTTCCTACTTTAAGGGCTTAGGACCTTCAAAAACACATTTTTTACTATTTTTACCACTTTCTGTTCGCATGCCAATGCACGTTTAGGTATTTTTGGCGTAGTTAAAAGTCTGAAATCAGCCTATTTACACATAAATAAATAAAAATACAAAAACTTACAAGTTTATGTGCTACGAAGTAACTGTTCTAAATGACCACCGTTCTGCGGGAGGCACAGTCGAGCACGCTGAGGCGAATGACGCTTTAATTTACGTAAAACAAAAGTATTCTGTTTTACAGTTTCGAACGCTGCTAACACTTTCTCACGTAACTCAAGCACACTTTTAATTTCCTCCTAGTACACTAGACGTTTTACGTCGCCCCACAAGTAATAATCCAGCGGGGTAAGGTCCGGGGGTCGTGCTGGCCAGGCCAGCGGGCTCCACATCCTACTCACTGATTGCCGCATGCCGTTGCGCTGCGAGCGAGCGAGCGAGCGTAGTATACACAACTGTCTCTGAAAGCAACGCGGCGGCTACTGAACAGTGAACTGACAAACGCGGTCCCTTTGTGCTTTGAGTGAGACCGACTCTTTTAAGTACGCCGCAACCGATGTCGGTCTTGCGGATAATATTGAGCGAATTCGATTTAATTTAGTGGTGTGAACTTGGTATTGTCCATTAAATAAAATAAAATAATTAAAAACAATAAAAAAAGTTGACGATTTTATTAATGATTTGTATTCAGTATCAGCTATATATTAACCACCGTGAATATTGCAAGAATGCAAATTTACACCCTGTATAACGTTTCCCTGTCTCACCCCTCGCTGCAACCGGATAGGTTTCGAGTTCTGGTCCTGGAGGCGAACCGACATGGTGGCATTTTCATACAGACACTTCAAACAACTCGATAGATCGATGGTCATTTTGGCACCGCTGGTGAGACTGTAGTACAGCCCAGGTTTCGACTGAATCAAAGGCTTTCTCATAGTTTACTAACGCCAAGTATAGTGGCTGATTGTACTCTTCAGTCTTCTTTATAATGTGCCACAGCGATTTTAATATAAAATATTCGATATCTATGTTCAAAATACATCTCAATCAGAAACTCAAACTCGAAACGTGATCCCTTTACAGCTGACAACCATACAGTGAATTTACGCGTGTATAAGTGTAGTTACTTATCTCTGGTACAAAGTGCGGCGTGCCGTAGGTGTGTTGGGGACGTATATGAGGTGATAAATATGATGATAAAAAACTGAACAGTGCCAACTCAAATGTACGTTACCTTAACAACAAAGGGCATCTACCGCTAGGACACAGGCGCAGATTAATACAATAGCACGGGAAGTTTGTACAGTTTATACATCATAAAAAAAAGGATGATTTATAAAAAAAATATGACGTCATGCTCAATCAAAACCTATGGAAAAAACAACCAGTGTTAATTTGAATTTATGATTACATCATCATATCAGCTACAAATTACATAAAATGAATTTAATATTTACTTTTTGCACTATCATCATATCAGCCGGAAATCGTCCACTGCTGGACAAAGGCCTCCCCCAAGGATTTCCACGACGACCGGTCCTGCGCTGCCCGCATCCATCGGCTTCCCGCGATCTTCACCAGCTCGTCGGTCCACCGCGTGGGAGGCCTGCATACACTACGTTTTCCGGTGCGCGGTCGCCACTCGAGAACTTTACTGCCCCATCGGCCATCTGTTCTACGAGCTATGTGCCCTGCCCACTGCCACTTTAGTTTAGCGACTTTGTGAGCTATGTCGGTTACTTTAGTTCTCCTGCGGATCTCCTCGTTTCTGATTCGATCACGCAGAGAAACTCCGAGCATAGCACGCTCGATTGCCCTTTGGGTGACCTTGAGCCTTCTTATGAGGCCCATAGTAAGCGACCATGTCTCCTGTCTTTTGCACTATGACATAGAAATATCGCCAAATGGTTTTTTAGGGTTATGTACACCCAACGGGTGACCAACAGGATCCTATTACTGAGCCTCCGCTGTCTGTCTGTCCGTCTGTCAGTGGGCTGTATTACATGAACCGTAATAGGTACACGGTTGAAATTTTCACAAAATGCCATCCTTGTTTCCTAATCATGGTACCACCCTTGGGATATCTCCTTTCCAAAAAAAAAAAATCATCAAAATCGGTTCATAAACGGCGAAGTTATCCGCGAACACACATAAAAAAAATCTACGAGTATATACGGTCGAATTGAGAAACTTCCTCCATTTTTTGAAGTCGGTTATAACTTATAAATAATGAAGTCGTTTAAAAAGAAGACAATACCAAAACAGATCGAAAATAAACTAAAAAGATATAATTGGTGAGTACTTAAGTGCCTACATTATAGAAGATATTATTCGAAAAGGGTTACTAATTGTGGTTTAATGACAATGTGTATTATCGTAGTGTGGAATAAATTTCCATAGACTATTACAATATGACGAGTAGGTAACGTGAGATGAAGTTTTAATATTCATAAGGTGACGCCAGCCGCGAAAAATATTTTGTGGGGGGGGGGAGTAAATCACTAGTCATGTGCGCTACTTTCTAAAATCTTTAAGACCGAATTTGAAAAAATGTTTGGATGTGTCTCAAGACAATATATTTTTTCAAATATTCTATAAACTCATTTGCAAAAATATACATTAAATACCGCAGTGTCTCAAGACTAAGGTCTTTGACCAGTGTGTGTTGCCAGTGATGACTTACGGAACTGAGACATGGTCGCTTACTATGGGCCTCATAAGAAGGCTCAAGGTCACCCAAAGGGCAATGGAGCGTGCTATGCTCGGAGTTTCTCTGCGTGATCGAATCAGAAACGAGGAGATCCGCAGGAGAACTAAAGTAACCGACATAGCTCACAGAATCGCTAGACTGAAGTGGCAGTGGGCAGGGCACATAGCTCGTAGAACAGATGGCCGATGGGGCAGTAAAGTTCTCGAGTGGCGACCGCGCACCGGAAAACGTAGCGTAGGCAGGCCTCCCACGCGGTGGACCGATGACCTGGTGAAGGTCGCGGGAAGCCGATGGATGCGGGCAGCGCAGGACCGGTCGTCGTGGAAATCCTTGGGGGAGGCCTTTGTTCAGCAGTGGACGATTTGTGGCTGATATGATGATGATGATGATGACATTAATCTACAAATCACGTGGTTACAATATAAATACTGACATGATTGATGGCTAATTTCGGTAATTTATTTGAGAAGTTACACAATTTATTAAAAAAAAATATCTTCGATGGGTAAAAAGATTTAGTCCTGTCAAATTATATATTATAAGTACTAATATACAGTATGGATAAATTCAGATTGGTTATAGTTTGGTTCTAGAACGTATAGGATTTCGCCGTGATTTTATTTGCTACGTCATTTGTAGAACTCATTTCTACTCATCATACTAAAAAAAGTTGGTGTAGGACCCGTTAACTGGGGGTTCTACTCATCATACTGATCAACTTTCCCCAAGGAACACATAGTCAATTCTACAAGAAAAATTTGGACCCTCCATACATAAATGCACAAAATTGGTCGATCAGCTGATCGATTTGTATGACATTCATTTTTGCGATTTCAGCAAAGTTAGAGAACAAAGATTTAGATAACGGGACCTACACCAATTTTGTTACACCTGTATATAGGTAAATAAAAACACGAAGAAAATAGGAAAAAACGTAGAAAGTTATACAACGAGAAATGAGAATTGGAAAACAGAATAGGAAAGAGAAATGTTATATCAGTCAAAAAAGTAAACTATAATAAACAGAAAAAAAAGTCAAAATATAAAAATTGACAAAAACAAATTAAAAGAAGATTATATAAAAAAAGATTAAAAATTAACTAAAAAGTATGAATGCGTCACATTTTGACTGTAGGACCCTTTGGAAAAGTTTTCCAGTATGATGACTAGAAGCCTCAGTTAAAGGCTCTATCTAACATCAATTTTGTTACACCATGTATCCGGTATGTAACAACCTCTGAACTAGACAACCTCTGGTTTCAATTATGGGTCATATTTGCATACGGTTGAATGCACATGGAGAAATAATAGTTGTAAAATAACACGTGGTGGTGCTTGTGTGGCTATACCAAAGAGTAAAAAATATGCTATACTGAGAAACAACTGACTGTTATTTTCTTAGTCGACATTCTATGCAAAAAAAAAAACTGGCCAAGTGCGAGTCGGACTCGCTCACCGAGGGTTCCGTACCATATCACATCCCTGGATAAAGAACCTTAAAAATAATGAATCGAAAACTGTACCTACATCACAAAAATAATTTAAAATATTTTTAAATTTGTGCCAATAAAACTCTTTCATACGGTACCCCACCTGATACGATTAACTCAAATCAAAATTTGGATCGTCGTTCCTTGCATAATTGATTACGTGCTTTAAATAAAGACTATATTTTTTTATGATTTAATTATAAATGTATAGTTTTCAGGTTTAAACCCATACTTGTAGTTGAAGACGGTATTACTTGACAAATGTCATAGTTTTAGGTCAACGGAAAATACTCTATAAATTTTGATTCCCTTGAGAGTGTCGAAATATACGTTTTCTGCGGCATAAACGGCCGTATCTTTTTTTTTCGTTTACTTAGAAATGTGATTTTTTCACAGCTTCTGAGGACTGTAGACCGGAATATATGGTTTTAATTTCAACTCGATACCTTTACGCGTTCCCGAGATAAAGGGTCTTGATAGAAAGACGGACGGACAGACAGACAGACAACAAAGTGATCCTGTACGGGTTCCTTTTTTTCTTTTTGAGGTACAGAACCCTAAAAAACGAGCGAGCCTTACAATAGTCGCATATGATGTGTTACATCTGACATAAGCAAAAACCAAAGGTAGCCTGGTAGAAATTGCTACCTAGCAATGAGGCCGCCTATTGTTTTTACTTTCTTTGTACTTTTCGTTGAACTGTTTTTATTTGCATTAAAGTATATTGAATTAAATTGACTGACCCTCTCGACTGTGGATGACGTTTACCCTAACTCCTAATACCCTAGTCTTGCCGCCAAACATCAGTGTTATCAACATTGATGTGGTTCGGCTTGAAGATAAGATAGCCAGTTCTCCATTGCGTTGGGGAATCTTGGTAAGCCCGCTTCCATCTTCGGCATCATCGTCACTTACCATCAGGTGAGATGATGCCAAGAAAACACCAATTATGAATTTTTAAAAAAACTCTGCCGTGTTTGTATAACCACTTCCTGGATGGTCCACAGGCAGGGCTTTTTGAGTGCTAACAATTCATTTAAACTGCAATTTTTCAAATTGTAAAGAATAATTCTTAGTACTGACTAAAATAATATAAATAATGAAAAGATTAATTCAAATACTAACATTCCTTTGCTTATGGATTGCATTGCAGGTTTGCAGGTGAAATATTATCTTAATTTATGAGGGTCCTAAAAAAGTAGGATCGCAATCAAATACTGATTTTTACTAAAAAAAAATATGGTCAACGTTATGAACATTAGTTAAATTGAAACATTACTTACCTCATTTTGATTTGCTAATAGCTAAACAAAAAATTCACGAAAAACGATCGTAATAAAGCACGAACCGCTCGTTAGCTGAGCTATTTTTGAATGACGTTAATTTTTTTTGTACCAAAGCGGCGGGACTTTTAAGTGTCAACTATGAGACCGTTTCAAAACGCGTCTATGGAAGCGGTAACTTCAACATTTAAAACCTCATTTTAAGCGGTGAATCGAAACGCACACACCATCCAGGAGGTGGAGGCTCACAGACAAGGGAAAAATGACACACTCCACCTCCTGGATGGTCCACAGACCAGAGGTAAACAGAAAATATAACATAACATAGCAATAGACAAGACAAGACTATATAAACAATCTGGTGCCAAAATCAACAAACGATTATTATTTACATTAGTGGAAAATTTAATGAAAGGCATGGCCATTTTTCCTTAGCCTTCGTGACTGAAAGAAAAATAAGGCGACATGGCCATGTTTCCTTAGCCTTCGTGACTGAAGAAAACGGTTTCGCATTAGGCGGCAAAGCCAATGGGCCTGGTTATGTTTTCTTAGCCTTCTCATTTCCTGTTACAAACTTCCGTCTCTTTTCACTAAATCACTCCCACAGATTGGAAAACGAAAGGAAAAATGTTACACATCGAAAAGTGGCAAAGAGTATCGTTAAAAGATGCAGAACAAATATGATTCACGGTAAAGAAGTGAAAATAAAATATAAAACCAGTCAAGTGCAAGTCGGCCTTGCGCACCGAGCGTTCCGTCTCATTTCAATCAAAAGACTCCAATGAGAGGTAAGTAAGTAAGTAGCTGTGTGCTGGTACAGACCTCAAAAAAAATGTAGGCCCCTAATTTGATTCGTTACCTACCTTTGATTTCATTATGGTTGGTTAATTTCGTGTATTCATATATAAAATACTAGCTGTTTCGAGGATGCGCAGTGCGGGAGCCGCAAGCGGCTCGCGAGCGTGGTAAAAAGTAGCCTATGTCTTAATCCAGGTCCTAATCTGTCGACCTACCAAATTTCAGCCAAATCCGTTCAGTAGTTTTTGCGTGAAAGCGTAACAAACATCCACGCTTTCACATTTATAATATTATAATATATATAATATTATGGATTAAGGATAAGGATTAAGGATTATTTCATACTTTTAAGTGAATTTCTTTTTGAATTCGATTTTTAGGTTTTTTAACTTTTATTTTTCTTAATGACCGTGCTATAAGTTAAAGGCAAAAAAACTGGAAAAAGTCCGATTTCGAGGTTTCCCAGCCACTAAAAGCACATTCGAGGTCGCAAACTTAGACTTGGCATCGATTACGATACCAATATACTTTAATGCAATAAAAACAGTTCAACAAATAAATCAAAACAATAAGCGGCCTTAATGCTAGGTAGCAATTTTACCAGTCAACCTTTGCACTATCGTCGACCTTCAACTGTAAGTGATCGTAGAATAATCATTGACAGTGTGGTGTTGATTTCTTTTTTTTATGTTGTGATGCAATAAAGAATTTTGTATTGTATTGTATTGTATTGTGGATGATAAAGTGTCTTGTTAGAAAATTCAAATCAGAATCTCCACACAAGTACGGCCCATTGCCCTTTGGGGGGCCTTGAACCTTCTTATGAGGCCCATCATATTAAACGATCATGTCTCGGTTCCGTATGTCATTCAGCACACGCTGGTCGAAGACCTTAGTCTTGGGACGCTGTGGTATTTGGGACATGAAGATGCTGCGAAGCTTCCCATATGCTTATAGATTAATAAAAACCAGTTTCCTCCCTTCGGCGTATCCGTCACACATCAATCAGCTTATAATATAGGAACGTCTATTTATATGCCTAATCCTTAACCCACTCTTAACGTAGTCTGTATTAACTAGAAAAACTTGTAATAAGTATTTGAAACTATACAAATTCGTTTAGTTTTAATATTGTGTCATATCGATAATGTTTTGCAAAAAAAGTAGATTTTAATAAACAGATACAAAAACCAAGTCTTGTCAACACACACACAGATCTATGTCTGTGTGTCAACCTTTTAAAAATCGGCAAAGTGCGTGTCGGACCATGCATAATGTAGGGTTCCGGAGTCATTACTTGAAAACTAATGAACTTTGTCTCAGAATACCCCAAATCGTTTTGTTTATAATTTAGAAACACCAGGGACACGTTCCTAACAACTTTGATGAGCTATACTATACAGGATGTAACATAAAGGTGCAGTGGTATTCTAAGGTGGGATTATAAAAAAATCTAAAAAAATTGCGGTTTCAGCAAAGTTGTAGAAGTTGCAGTCGGTGGCTCAACCGGTAACGACTCGGTCCTCCTAACCAGAGGTGCCGGGTTCAAATTCGGACGGCCAATGTACCAATGAGTTTTTCGAAACTTACGTACATATACTCACCGATTGCTTTATCGGTGAAGGAAAACATCGCGAGGAAACCTGCACACACCTGCGAAGAAACTTGAAGGTTGTGTGTGAAGTCGACCAACCCGCACTGGGCCCACGTGGTCGACTAAGGTCCGATCGCCCTAATTCAGGGTAGGCTCGAGCCCCTCGGTGGGGACGTATATGAGCTGATATGATGATGACGATGTAGAACAAAAATTGATCGGTTTGATGAGTACAAGCCCACCTTATAGTGTCACTGCACCTTTATGTTACAACCTGTATATTGGTAACGGCACACTTGACAAAAAATGTTGTTAGACAGCACTACTTCATTTAAAAATACCAATTCAATAGTATCCCACAGGAAGGTATTCACAATATTTTTTTTGGTGCACTCCTAGTTTATTTTTTGACAATAAGACTCAATTTTTTATTTAAAATTATAAGGACGGACGGACATGTTAAAATTATAAGGATTCCGTTTTTTTGGCTCTAGAACCCTAAAAAATAATTATTGTAGACACGTGTCCCTTTAACACAAAATGATAGTAATTAAAGTTTAAGTAAACTGAAACACTTAGATAATTTTTTTCTTACATCTAAACAAACTTAAACTTGAAAAATTAGGAAAAATACACTCATCCAAAGGCAAAGCTGTTATTAGTTCTTCTTTTATTCGACCTTTTTTTATTCCATCTATTTGTTCTTTTACGCATGCGCTGTCATCTATGTGACATTAAGATTCAAAATATTCGATCCATCAATATTTTTCACCAAACTTTGGTTGCCATAATAAAATTAAATACTTTGCATATCTGTTTGCTCATGAGAAACCTGATATTCTCCTAGATCTTGGGTAGGTAATTTAAATTATGTTTTATGTAAATTATTTAATGTGTAAATACCTTTTTTTTAAATTTCTTTGTAGTTTTTTTTAGGTCTTTTATCTCTAAATTAAATTAAATTTTCTGAGCACTTACGGCATTTTTAAAACCCACGCCCTACCGTAGGTACACCTACCTACCCATCGTGTCACAATACATACCCAAAACAATACTTCTCTACTTGTTCGGTCAAGTAATAATAAACGAATTTGACACCTCTATCGCACTAAAATTCTAATAAATCGGTCGTGTAAATTATGTAAATTATTTAATGTGTAAATACCTTTTTTTTATTTCTTTGTGGTTTTTTTTAGGTCTTTTATCTCTAAATTAAATTAAATTCTCTGAATACTTACGGAATTTTTAAAAACCCACGCCCTACCGTAGGTACACCTACCTACCCGTCGTGTCACAATACATACCCAAAACATTACTTCTCTACTTGGTCGGTCAAGTAATAATAAACGAATTTGACACCTCTATCGCACTAAAATTCTAATAAATCGGTCGTGGGGATCGACAACAACACATATCAGTTTTAACTTAGTTAAAGTAAATTAAATTGTCTCGGCTAGTCTTGATATTATGAGGTCTCGTGATTGATGCTGCTGGCCTATAGACTCATCTTATTATATTTCGTCGCTTCATTCTACAGGTAATTACCCTTTAGTACTTTAACCTACCAGGCAACAAGCTTCCATATCTTCAAGTGAAGCGACTCATTTAATAGGGGTTTACGTATGAAATTGCCGATTCAGTTTTTTTAAGTTCAATGTCGATTTTTATTGAATAAAGAATGTTATTGTTTTTTATTATTGATCTTATGGTAACACTACTTATCGTCTTTTATTAGTAACTAGTGGCATGTCTTTCATGTTTCAATCCCCGAGCTATATACCATTAAATGGAACAAAGGCGTTTTCTTAGTGTTCCCGCAATTATAAAAATTTAAACTATAGTTAATTTTCTTTAGTTTTTCTGAAAGTGACGAAATCTTATGCGGGGTATTCCCAAATACGAAGAAACTGCTGCGATAACTAGAGCTTTAAAATTAAAAATGTAAGGTTTTTCATTTAAAAAGTTGATTTATTGAATTGAAAATAACCGTCTTCATGGGTTTAGCCACCATGATCTCAAATATCTTAATAATTAGTTACCAGTTATTAATTTCTAATAGTCTAATGCTATTTTGAGAAGTTTTGTTTTAATAACAATTTTTCTTAAGATTAATTTTCTTCTTTAAACTTTTTTATCTAATCGGCAATTTTATAGTTAAACTAGTAATATTTAATATTCCTAATGTAATATCTTTGTAATCCTTATGTAATATCGATCGAACTTCACTAGCGAAGTTCGTTTGATCATCTATTAATTACATAATTATGCTTACCGTGCTTACCGGAACCTGTTTAGTTTTTTGTTTGGTTACAAAGTTCAATAAAGGCGATTCCGAAAATTGGTTTCTAGGGTTCATTGAAATAATAATTAATTTACAAAAACTAATGTTTCAAGGAAAAAACAAACACAGAGGTGGGTCACAGTTTAAAATTTAAACTAACATAACATAAGGTTAGGTAAGTTGTCAAATCAGGGTCGGATTTCTAATACCAGTGTTGAGCCTCGTATGTCACACACATACAATTATTAGAATAAAAAAAATGAATTTACAAAAACACGTAAATTGTTTTACATAAAAAAGAACCATACCACCACACTTTTAAATAATACTATGATATTCATGATATGATAACTACTAATTTGAATGAAAATAATAATAAATTCATTGTCTTTTATAATACTATGTTTATGAACCTTCGTACAAAAGACATCAACGAGAGCACAGAATTTCAATATGGCCTATAGCGAAATACTGTGACGTGAGTGACAGAAGAAATAAAGTAAAATGAAATTACAAAATATTTTTACCAAAAGGTATACAATTTTAAAAAACTCACAATAATGGGGTTATTGTAAACCTGACCATTGAAATACTATAGCCAAACTACGAATAAAATTATACGAATAAAATATTTATTTCGACATCTACTAATGTTTTTGTTTCATTCAGTTCAGGATCCTATTAGCGCGAGTCAAACTACTTTTGGATAGTTTTAATTATTTTTAACTGACTTCAAAAAAGGAGTTTGACAATTTGACCTGTATGTATGTAATAGTGTTGGAAATGCGCAATATACGAGTACGTATCTATGTGTATGTCTCATCATCATCATTATTAAGAGGGCCCAGCCCTCTGTCGTTGCAGCATTCTCCACTTCAGCCTGTCACGAGCTGTCGTCTTTGTCACATTGAAAATTTCAGCTGTCTAGCTGTCACGGTTCATGAAATACAGCTTGGTGACAGACGGACAGACAGACAGACAGACGGACAGCGGAGTCTTAGTAATAGGGTCCCGTTTTTACCCTTTGGGTACGGAACCCTAAAAAATGAGAAAGGGTTTAAGATAAAATAATTATTTAGTTTTGGCTTAAAAATAGTAAAATAAAATATTGGTAATACATACAAACATCAAACTTACTTACAAAATTCAAATTCTAAAGTAAAACAAATAATCAACAATGCTAAAAACTTTAAGAACAACTCGCTTCAATCACAAAATTGCTTAAACTGACGACGACATGTTTTCAAGTAACTTACATATCTAAAAACATATCTAAAAACTTTAGAATTTGAATTTTGTAAGTAAGTTAATGATGTTTATATGTATTACCAATATTTTATTTTACTATTTTTAAGCCAAAACTAAATAATTATTTTATCTTAAACCCTTTCTCATTTTTTAGGGTTCCGTACCCAAAGGGTAAAAACGGGACCCTATTACTAAGACTCCGCTGTCCGTCTGTCTGTCTGTCTGTCTGTCCGTCTGTCACCAGGCTGTATTTCATGAACCGTGACAGCTAGACAGCTGAAATTTTCAGATGATGTGTTTCTGTTGCCGCTATAACAACAAATACTAAAAATTAGAAAAAGTGAAAGTCTCCATACATAAAACGTGTTTTTTTTTAAACATGAAGAAACTAGCGCCATCTAGTATGGTAGGGAACTCTTTGTGCGTGGTTCTGACTCGCACTTTGCCGCTTTTTTTGCATTGGTTTTTTTTTGTTAGGTAATCCGCCATAACACCTAACACATATTAGGTGAAAATTTCAAAAGATACAGCCCATTAAAGGTAGAACAGATGAACGGACGGACGGGCAGACGGGCGGCGTAGTTTATTAGTAGGATCCCGTTGGCTAACTTTTGGTTACTGAACCCTTAAAAGTAAAAAGCATGATTTACATTTGTATAAATTAATAAACAATTTTTATTGGTCTCTGCAGAATTATTGAGTAATAAATAAGTGCCTACTTATAATAAATTAAAAACGTCAAGTTAATGAATGATAAAAAGCAATACCATAACCTTGACCTTCAGTTAGAATTTTGTGCTTTATCGTAGATGCCATTTACTCAACTTATATTGACACCACCGCAAAATCGAATGGTTTTTTTTTTTACCCGGCTGCCTAAAGGAGGGTATAATGTTTTTAGGGTGTATGTGTGTTTGTATGTTGCCCTGGCTGAGGCTGTAGCCTAAACGGCTTGATAGATTTTGGAGTGCGAGGTGTCATTAGATTCGTTTTGATCCCATGAGTAATATAGGATACAATTTTTTTCCCAACTACTTACCTAATAATTTTGAGCAAAAAAGAAACCGACTTCAAACAGAAAACTAAGGTTCCCCTCGATCTGGGATCCTGGTTTTCTTATCATTGGGATATCTCCTTTCCAATAAAAAAATAATCATCAAAATCGGTTCATAAACGACGAAGTTATCTGCGAACACATATACAGGGTGACTGGTAAGTAGTGCAAATCCTTTTAAGGGGATAAACTACATCTAATTTGCAACCGAAAAAGTCATATTAACTGGGGGTCGGAAATCAATTGTTGTCGAGTTAAAGCCCATTTCATTTTAAAATTTTGTGTAAAAACGCATTTGTTCAAATATTTTGTGATTTTACAAAAAAAGTTATGATACGGTTGGAACTTTCTTATTTTATCAGCATTTCAAAAAAGTAAAATAGTAAAAAAATACAAATTGATTGCAACAAAAAAGAATGATTGTTGTCAAATGGGTGCATCAAATCCCATACAAATTTTCAATTCATGTTTTTTTTTTAATTTCATAATTTATCATGTTTTTCGCATACACAAACATCTCTGACCCTCTAGCATCATGACTACCTTTGATTCATAAGCTCATGCGAAAAATTCGAACTTTTTTGGATATTTAGTATGGGATTTTAGGCCCCCTTTTGACAACAATCATTGTTTTTTGTTGCAATTAATTTTGTACATTTTTAACTTTTTTACTTTGTTCGAAAGCGTGATAAAATGAGGTAGGTTTTACCGCATTTGGCATGCCGACTGTATTATATAACTTTTTGTCAAAAAATCACAAAACATTTGAACAAAATAATTTTTCATACAAAATTAAAAAGTTAAATAGGCTTTAACTCGAAAACCGTTGATTTCCGACCCCCAGTTAGTATGACTTTTTCTGTTGAAAATTAGATGTAGTTTATACCCTTAAAAGGATTTGCACTACTTACCAGTCACCTGTATATATCGAATTGAGAAACCTCCTCCTTTTTTTGAAGTCGGTTAAAAAGAGGAGAAATGTTTAGATGCAGTTAGAGCAAGTCGGGGTTTTAATAATTTTTAAATAAATTGGTTACGTTATATAAGATAAGATAGCCAGGGGAATCTTGATAAGCACGCTTCTGTCTTCAGCATCACCGTCACTTGCCATCAAGTGAGATGATGAAAGGGCTTATCAACAGTGGATAAATCTTATTTTTAAAAAATTAAGTAGGTACTGTACAACTTCAATTCAAAAAAAAACAAGTTAAAATATCAAACTGATCGACGTTAAACATCGGGTAAATAAAGTGAGTAACGTTCCCTTTTGAAATCTGTATGTCGCGTTGAACTCTTTTGTATGAGAACGTAAACTATTTGCAACCGACTTCCAAACAGGAGGAGGTTCTTATTTTGACTGTATGTTTTTTTATGTGTGTTTGTTAAGCAATATCTACCGATTTTCATGATTATTTTGTTTATTAAGGTATGCTCCTGAGTTGATCAAATATAAATTTTATCAAAGTCGGTGTAGTGATTTTTATTAAACTAACAAAAACAAAAAATAATAATGCAAAATGGTACTAATTTGTAGCGTTTGAAGTCGGTTTTTTAACGTGTTTAGCGTTTACCAATTGTAGCGTATTATGTAATAGACATCAACTAGTATTTTTTCCTAAATACCAGTAGAAGGAGACGTGACATGTCAAAACATTTTTATTCTCACATGTTTGTGGGTATTTTGTCACTGAACCTAAGAGCGGCCCTGCCCATTATAGACCGAATACTCGCTAATATAAAACAAACGCTGTTCATCTCACGGTCAGTCCTTTGCATGCGTCCGCGCAGGTATACACTGAATCACTTAAACAAGAGATCACAGCATCAGTTCGATTATTGCTAATTAGCAACACAGTTCGGAAGTTAAAATAATTTGTGCAATATGGGGAAATGTAAGTAGTTTCTGTATAAACTTAACGTTTTGGTAGATGTTTTATTTTGCATGTTGTAACATAACATTTATTTATACCAATTATTAATTTATTTTGACCAACCCGCACTGGACCCGCGTGGTCGACTAAGGCCCGATTGCCCTAATTCAGGGTAGGCTCGAGCCCCCGGTGGGGACTTATATGAGCTGATATGATGATGATAAGAGGTTAACACTTAGAGCAGTCTCGTGGCTTAGGACCTCAAATATGTGTTTTTTTGTAATTTAAAATATGTATTAATAAGAAAAGGAATATCTATGTTCCCAACACTTGTAAGACGCCATTGATAAAATCAATGCCTAAATAAAAGGTGGTACCATGGACATTTATAATTAACATAACTTTTATTAACAGCATACCTACCTACTAATAAAAAAATTCACCACATTTTTATCACACTTTTTTTGTTGGCTTCACCTGTATGTATGTTTGTAACCGACTCCTTTGCACTCGATTTTAACCCACTTTAAACGGACAGATTTAATTCAAACTTTGTACTATTAACAACTATTAGTGACATTACAATAGTTTTATAAGTTTGTCTCATTATCCTGAACTAAAAATTAAAAATAAAAGTGTAAAAAAACTTAAAACCGACTTCAAAATGAAATTCACTCAAAAGTATGAAATAATATTATTATACTTAAATACACAACATTAACCAGCAATAACAAAATCAAAGGTGGGTACGAATTAAATTAGGGGCTTTAAATTTTTTTTGAGGTCGGTACCAGCACACAGTTACTTACCTATCAAATGTTTTAGATTCGATATCGTTGCTGACACCAACCTCAAAAAAAAATTTAAGCCCCCAAATTTAATTCGTACCCACCTTTGATTTCGTTATTGCCGGTTAATGTTGTGTATTTAAGTATAATAATATTATTTCATACTTTTAAGTGAATTTCATTGTGAATCCGTTTTTAGTTTTTTAAACTTTTATTTATATTTTCTTTATTTTTAGTGATAATGCTATCTATCTAACAACGTTAAACCTAATCACCTACTCACCAATAGGAATTATCATATCATAATACATGTGTTTCATTAACAGATACAAAGTCCTGTGGCTTCCATCATCATCTCAGCAGATAAATATCGGTCTATGCATACCTAGGTATATAGGTGACTTTTAATTAGTTCTTGATAGCAAAGGATATGAATGTACTCGTGATTACAAACAACTTTCCCTAAGAAACTATACGTCAAATATGAAAAAAAAAAATTGGTCCTTCATACAGTTTTGTCGATTTGATAACTTGTTATGTACCGAGGTCCTAATTTTTTTTTCTGATTCGACATATAGTTTCTTTGGGAAAGTTGTTTGTAATCACGAGTACATTCATATCCTTTGCTATCAAGAACTAATTTAAGGTCACCCTATATATCTATGTATAATATTGAAAGAATTTTCCTCCAACTCCTAACCGTTAAGGAGTTGTACCTTCCTTCATCAGCTTATCAACATGAGATGATGACTAACAGATGCAAATATTTTAATAGTTTTAGAAAACATATCAATCACGTAATACGTGCCTACGTAATGAGTAATTTGAGGGTTGCTCTCGATTTCCCTGGGATCCCATCATCAGATTCTGACTTGGTGACAATGGGACACCCTCGGGAGTATACTCTTTCGAATGAAAAAAGAATTTTGAAAATCGGTCCCCAATTGACGGAAAAATCGGTGAACATACACTAAAAAAAAATACAGTCGAACTTAGTACCTCCTCCTTTTTGAATCGATAAAAAATAAATATACTTTAAAAAAACTAAACAACACGCTTTAAAGCACATCAAACTAAAAATAAAAAATAAATCTTAATATAAGCTGAAAACAATAATGAACGAAAAATACTATAGTATTATTGTGAAAGAAGCGTGGGGCGCTTTGTGCCATATTTTTCGTATATCGAGCAACCCACGTCTGTTTCACAATAATACTAGTGTTTTTCGTTCATTATTGCTTTCAGCTTATATTAGGAATTATTTTTCATTTTTAGTTTGATGTGCTCTAAAAGCGTGTTTTTTAAACTTTTTAAAGTATATTTATTAACATATTAGGTATTTACTCTCTGTTGCTATTATTTAGTAGAAAAATGAAACTAATAAAAAAAATTCAGAACTTAAATGTTATTCAGCAGTTAATAAATAAAAAATAAATAAATCTATATTTCAGGTTAAAACTCATAATACCTACCAATCAATAGTTACTATATCAATAGTTATAGTTTACAAAAAAAATGAATCAGAAAATTATTTCTAATAAACACTCTTGTTTAACACCGAACAGTGTGTCAAGAAACCTGTTAGTAAATCTAGAAACTAGACACACCCTGGAAACCAAAGAGAATATAAGTCACTACGTTTACTCGACACTTCACACAACGGACCAGAAATGATATTTCAAAAAAGGAAGGAAGGAACAAACAAAATGGCGGCGAAATCCAATACTTTCGACAACTAAACTGTTACCAATCTGTGGGTGGGTGTGGGTGACGAGGGGGTGAGGTCGCAATCTAGAGAGCGGCAGGGAGTGTCCTTACTGTATGTTAGTACTAATATTTAAACTTTGATTTAGGAGTAATTTGACCTGGAAGACCGAGCGTTGCATGGAGTCTCCTAGTCATGTAAACAGTTTTTTTTTGGTGAAAACGGATTTTCTCAGGAATGACACCTATCTAGATAGACTTGAAATGTAAAACATTACCTAAATGCGAATTTTATCATTAAAAAAAATCATTTTAATGGTTATAGCCGTTTCGGAGAAACCAATTTTATATATACAATTGTATATACAAGAATTTCTCACTTAAAGTAATAAGAATTGAACGCATTGTAACTGAAATTTCAAGTAGGTGTTTATAAAACAATATTCATTGTCAATAAGTCTAACGAGCATATAGGTATCATTGTTGACAGGTACTTACTCATAAAGATAAGTTCAAAAAATGCATTAATTAACCGACTTCAAAAAAGGTTTCAACGCATAAATTTAAGAGAGTAGTAAATTTTGATAATTCTTTTTTTAATTGATAGGCCATGCCTCCAGGTTGATTCCATTTTTTTAATCCGTTAAATATTTTTTTGTAAGTTAAATTAGCGAAAGCAAAAAATAATGTCATCGCTACTACATGCTGAAACGTTGTGTTTGAAGCTCAGAATGTTTGGTTTCTGTGCTCACATGGAGCGAAAGCAGCTATAAATTGTATACCCTATAGAAGGGACTTATTTCAAAGATAAATTTACGTAGGTACTTGAATTTGTATTACTTTGTCTTACCAACACATCTGGTACATGCCTTTTCATATCAGCTTGGTCATATGATGATGATGACCATTATCACATCAGCCAAAAGACTTCCACTGCTGGACATAGGCCTTAGGGCCGATTAAGGGGGTTTTGCCGTGATTGCCACGCCAAAGTATATATATTAGTATACTTACATATAGTATGAACACTCCCTGCCGCTCTCTAGATTGCGACCTCACCCCCTCGTCACCCAGGTCGATACAGATTGGTTACAGTTTGTTTGTCGAACGTATAGGATTTCGCCGCCATTTTGTTTGTTCCGTCATTCCTTTTTTTAATGTCATTTCTGGCCCGTTGTATGAAGTGTCTAGGGTATGGCCACGCTTGGCACCGGGTTGGCGATCTCAGTGTGCCGTGTGGTGGCCAGTACGCGCAAAGGACGCTGCTGCCCCATCTTCCGGTTTTTGATCCCTTAGTCGCCCTTACGACACCCTCGCAAAGAGATGAGTTCGTACTATGCAATGACCGCACCACAGGTCAACTATATACAGTCTTGTCTACCTATAATATGTATACAGATTCTAAAGATTTATAATCTCAAATAATAATTTTTCTTATAAAGTTAAACTAAGTACTTTCTCTGAAGAATAACCCAGTGTACAGAACAATTTAATATTTTTTACTATCCGTACAATAGACTAAACTGATCGATTTTGTATAAGCAGTCCTATATTTTTTTTAAAGTTTTAATTTTATTCGACAACGATAAATTAGTTTCAAAGTTGACCTAGATGTAATATAAAATAATAAAAAACTACTTATTAGCATGCCATCAATTCAAAGTTCATGGAAAACAAGTTGTTGAAAAAATTGCCACATATTTTATTACTAAACCTGATTTCGAATCATTCTAACAAGGATAAAAAGTCTTTGGATCGAAGGTAAATAAAAAAACCTCGTAAAGTCATAAGCCTTTAAAAAAACTAAGTTGTAATTCCTCACTTTTTGTTGGTAAACGGGAAATAGGAATCAATTTGCATGTGTAATTAAAAATTCTTGGCTGGTGGCTGCATCATTAATGATTAATAATTTTCGAAAAACCTAGAAACTTTTAGGTACAAGCTTTTAATATTCCATTTTCACGCGAGATACATGCGAAATTTCAGCTCAATCGAAAATCAAGAAGTGAGTCAAATTTAACTTGCAAGATTCCACCCGAACAAACATACATACACTTCAAGTTAAATAAACGCTTGTAAAAACAGATGCCAATGTTTCATCATATCAAAACTAGACAAAATCTGTAGCCGTTACAAAATCATGTTAAAATTAACATTTTTACGTAATTACTTCGCTATTCAGATCATTGCGTTAGCCTGTTAGTACCCACAAACTACCTACAAATTAAGAAATAAATTATTATCGTCCGTAGTATTGTAGGTAGCTTAGCTACAAACACTGAAAATGGATATCTAGCTAGTATAGGTTCTTAAGGTACTGCTACTATTAAAACTAGGGATTGTAGGTACTTATGAAACTGAACAACAATCCTTTGGGAATCCCTATGTCAATTCGCAAGACTGTTTTGGACTTTCTAAAAGAAAATATTGAAAAATAGATCACTGAATGTCCAATTTTGTATGAAGAGCAAAAACATCTTTCAGTGCGGAAAGTTGTTCAGTTCTGCATGTGGAAGCCCCGGTATTTTTGAGACCCTATACAGAATGTTAGGTTAGAAGATCATTTTACCTCTATTCAGTGATTAAAAATCTTTCGTTCCACAAAAATAATTTTGCTTTTTTTTGAACTGATAAGCCAACTTATAACGTATCTTATTTGTCCTAAAGCTTATAATTTAGGTAGTTTTATTATTTTATTTTTTTAGTCACAATTTGTGAGTCCTTGACATCATTTCACCTGATGGTAAGTGATGATGATGCAAATGATGATGGGGAACTGGCAATCTTATCATCAAGCCGGAACACATCAATGCTGTTAACATTGATGATTGGCGCCACTACTTAGATAAAATGTTGGTAGCTAGCCAGGTGGGCTTAGAAAATGCCAAGTTAGACTCCGCCGGGAACCGAAGCCACGACCTCCTGATGTGGAACTAATGGACTTAACCATTACGCCACGGACGCGGTTAAAAACTGGATATAACAAAAGTTATTCAGTTGCATGAGTAAAATCTCCGCTTTTATTAAAGCAATATAGTAACTTTCTCAATATTTTGTGCTCCATTTTACCTACACGCTGTATAAGCTCAGAGGTTTGATGAATTCCAAAGTACTATAGATTTTTGTTTCACATTTAAATGTAGCAAAACTTCTAATTAAATGTACATGTTTTCCTTTTATCTTTGTTGCAGTATCACAGCACATGCTGTCCGACGTTGAGAAGCTTCCAGCAGTCCAGCTAGGAGACTTCCTACTCCAAATTGAGTTGGACGAACCCTCGGAATCAGTGAGGGACATAGCGAGAAGAGAGCTGAGAGAAACTCCCGACATTGTCAAACCGGCAGTTGAGGAGCTACGGCGGTTACTTGAAGGTAAGATACCTATTCTGTTAGCAAATAATTATATGTGGGTAAATTAAAATTTAGTAGATATTTATCATAATTATTCACTTTCTGTGCCGCCGCTGCGCCCTTACCTATTAAATACAATTTTGATTTCTATGTCACATCCATACCTACCTTTGATATAAAATCTATGTCTGCTATTGGAAGACAAATCAAAACACCTTACAAGTTTGATAAGACCCTTACCACACTACAACAAAGAGCCCTTACACAGTTCATTCGTACACAGACATCATGAAATGTATCTGTCTGTGGTAAATATATTGTAAATATAAATAACTAGTTTTTTACCCGCGGCTCCACCCACCCGGTATTCCCCTTTGAATTTTGAAAATTTCGACCTTAGTTCTTGTCTTAATCACAAAGGGAACCTTTGTGCAAAATGTCAGCTTACTAAGTCCTATGGGAGAGACATTTAAGCTGGGCGTTGAAGATTCAGTCAGTGAATAAGTTAGCCAGTGAGACAGGACTTTTAATTTTATAGATACATAAGATTATACATAAGAATAGAATAATATAACATAAGAATATTATTTTCATTCAATTACATTACAAATACAGTTGAAAGTCACTGCATTGTCTGTATATTATAAAGTCAAAATACTTTTTAAATTGTGAAATTTTTTGTTAAACAGAAAATATAAGAATTTATTGACGTCTACATGAATGCAAAAATACAAAAAAAAATGTGTTTGTTACATTTGCATTGAATATGTAAACTTCTCATTATTGACAAGTACAAATATTAAAGAATTTGCAAACAATACAAATTATTTGACTTTAAAAACTTCGTGTAAAGATTTTAAGGTTGAAATAAGAAATCAAGTTCAAGTGAACTCGAGAATTTCAAAACAACGGTGAAACAAATGTGACTGACTCGGTGGCTCAGTGGTCAGTGCTCTTAGCTGCTGATCCGAGAGTTGTGAGTTCGAACCCTACCCAGGGCAAACATTTATGTGATGAGCAGATTTGTTTGCTCTTTGTCTGGGTGTTAAATATATGTATATGTACGTATTTAAACGTATTATATCAGTCTCTGGTTCCCATAACACAGGGAATCTTACTTTGGGGTCAGATGACCATGTGTTATTTGTCCCAGAATATTTATTTATTTATTTAAATATTTACACATATTGAAGTAATAAATATATGGCTTTGCAAGACACTTGAAAGCGATGCGAAGCGCAGCGTCAAATTTAGGCCGCAGATGCTTTTAATAGGCGCAGCGTCGCGCGAATTCGTGCGTCTTCGCTCGAAAGCGCGTTTAAATAAAAAGACCCTATATAGCGCCAAAGAACTCTATATATTACTAATAGCGGCTACGAGGCACTCTCCTTGCCGAATGCCAGGACTAGAGTCTTAGACCTACCCGCAATTGGTCCTTGCGTTCTCCTCACGGAGTTTGCAGCAATAGCAGTCCTCACTATATAACCATGGTGTCGGTAAATGTGGACGCTATATAAACCCAATAGTTTAGCTTATCTAGTACGAGAGGGCTTGTATCGCCTCGATGCTCGCCGCTTCGATGTGCTTCGCGGCTTCGCGTCCCGCCGCACCGCTTCGACACGCCCGGCCGATTTTAATTTCGTTTGCGGTTTTTAATCTTTTTTATTCTACGATAGAGTGCAGTATGCAAATTCCTCTAGGTGAATTTGACGCCGAGATGCGCATTATTTCGTTCACAATGTGAATTGAGCTTACTTAGTAGGATTAATTCTTTTGAAAAAATTGAACGGATAATTCAATGGTAAATTCTTGAATCTATATTATATTTAATTATGCAAAACATGAAGTGAGTTGAAATCCTCAATAACAAAATAATGGGATTTCCCAAAACAATTGAACAATTATTTTAATACACTTTATAGCCTATTGTCGGCGTCGAGCCGTCGTCGTGTCTAATCTGATAATACGTCTAATTTATCTTGATCATCTAAAAAACGGTTTATTGCTCACAACTTTTATTGCGGTTAATTACACTAATATTGGACATCATTTGGGCTTCCTGTGAAACTGCTCTTGTGATAGTAATATTTATATTCATATAACATCGTAAGCGTCGGTGGCTCAACCGGTAACGACTCGGCCCTTCTAACCAGAGGTCTCGGGTTCAAATCCGAAAAGCCAATGTACTAACAATTTTTTCAGAAAAACTTACGTACATCTACTTAACGATTAGTTTAACGGTGAAAGAAAACATCGTGAGGAAAGTTTGTCAGATATTTTTGAAATGAAAACTTGATTCGATATGGTCCATGGCGGGACCGTAATACATACTTGTAGCCTTTGTAAATACGCGACCATCAAATGCAAAGTCTGCTGCACGGGCACAATAGAATTGCACGGGGCACGACCTTTTAATAACGTTTTCTTTGTAGTGTATTTTTTTTATTTACTATTACCATTTCAGAGGACAAACAGTTGCACGTACCTTCGGACAGTGATGCGTGGCTCATCAGGTTTCTGCGGCCTTGCAAGTTTTACCCGGAGAGCGCGTACGATTTGGTAAGTTAAATATAATCAGACAACTCACCCCACCTCAGAAATGCAACTCACCTGAAAGGGGGTGATGATGCATGCGAGAATGTTACACGCAAACTCAAATAATGCCTATTCACTCTCGCCTTGAAGGCCTCCAAATTATAAGAATCATAAAACACTTGACGTAGGAAATCAATTCCACATGCTGGAAGACGGAAATATGTACAGTTTAGGGTATCCCAGGAAAAAGCGTTAAGGTGCTGCTGTTATAGAAAAGGTCAAATGCCACCCGACCTGACCCCCCATGTAAGATTTACCAAACTAAAGGTATATATACTGTGCTAAAGGTTAGGTGGGTGGGGAGTATTAGGTTTACTAGGCGAGTATAAGACCACTATCTACCTCCGTATCGGCATTCAAGTAAATGAATCGCTTGTGCTCCAAAGAACACTAGTCCATAAATTGGATTTTTTTATGCTGGTAATATTTTCTGTTTATTAAGAAACAAGGTTTTGAAACTAAAACACACTTGTCTCTTCATAAAGTTCGTAAACCCTATAGTAGACCTTATAGTTTCGTTCCCAAACCCCACTTTTCCTGGACTAGTGTTTTATTGTACTTATATGAACACAACAACCGCAACCACAACGTAACCCTGCGTTATGACCAAAGAGTATATTACCAAACAACACCAGTCCAATTAAAAAATATATATATATATACCTAATATGTATTTATGAAGATCTTTTTTTTTATTTAGATTTCATATAATTAAAAATATATATTAAACAAGATAATTTAATTTTTTTTTGATCTTCATCTCAATGGTGTGCATCTTTTAGTCGTGCTCTTTCATGACGGCCCAGTCGGACCCTTACATCATGGTTTTTTTTCCCTTATTCGGAAGGAGAGGCAGAGATGCATCATGCATACCAATACAGCCCGGCTGTACTGGTTATGTGGGACTCACAGCTGAATGCTAAACCTACCCACTAAAACTCCCCCCATGGATTTAGGTCAACAAGATAATTTATTTTATTCCATATAAGAAATCAAAGTTATGCAGTTTTTTATGAATACTGTTAACTTGCTATTTTTTATGTGTGTTCTTTGGAAAACAAGCGAGTCAAATATCACACCCTGGACACTTCATACAACGGGCCAGAAATGACATAACAAAAAAGGAATGACGGTATAAACAAAATGGCGGCGAAATCCTATACGTTCGACAACCAATCTGTAACCAATCTGTATCAATCTGGGTGACGAGGGGGTGAGGTCGCAATCTAGAGAGCGGCAGGGAGTGTCCATACTGTAGGTATGCTAGTACTAATATATATACTTTGCAAATATCTAGTTGAGCCCTTATCGGACTCAGCTGTGCTCGTTCTATATCTTCGGTAACGATTGTCCACCACGAGGCTAACGGCCGGCCTTTGTCCTCTTTTCTGGGATAGTCAAAAATTTCCTGATAGCGTACTCTTCGTCTCACCTAATCACATGTCCAAACCATCTCACACGGATTTCGACCATCTATTCTACAATGGGAGCAATTTTGGAAGAGCCTCTGGTGTACTCGTTACGTACTTTATGAAGCCTCGTCACTCCCGCTGGCCACCAGATGCTACACTTCATCTCAATGGTGTGCATCTTTTAGTCGTGCTCTTTCATGACGGCCCAGTCGGACCCTTACATCATGGTTTTTTTCCCTTATTCGGAAGGAGAGGCAGAGATGCATCATGCATACCAATACAGCCCGGCTGTACTGGTTATGTGGGACTCACAGCTGAATGCTAAACCTACCCACTAAAACTCCCCCATGGATTTAGGTCATCAAGACCTGTAAATCCTTCATCGGAGCGACCCACACTCCACACCCTTAGGGAAGGGTGAGGTGCTAGTCTAACTGCCGTTTTGTAGACATTGCCCTTCATTATATTGGCATTTGGTTATCGCAGAGTACTCCCGTTATGGTCCTTCATCTTGAGTTCTTGACAATCCTGCGTTGGTTCTGTGGGCCACATCTGTGTCATTATTTACATCGGCAGTTAGAATTGTTCCAAACTAAATTGGTTAACTTTAGGCAATGGCTGTACGTCAATATCATCATTACAGCTCATATACGTCCCCACCGAGGGGCTCGAGCCTACCCTGAATAAGGGCGATTAGGCCTTAGTCGACCACGCGGGCCCAGAGCGGGTTGGTCGACTTCACACACAACCTTCGAGTTTCTTCGCAGGCGTGTGCAGGTTTCCTCACGATGTTTTCCTTCACGTCAATATAGATATCCGTATTAGATGATGGCTGGTCGCTAAAGCTGCACTTTAGTTATTCGATTTCGCTTCAACTAATGTGTAGGCCATTGTTCTCGAGCGCTTGTCTCCATTGCTAAATTTTCAATGAGCATAATATCGTCCGCATATAGCATGCTCAATGGAAGAGAGAACTGGATGTCTTAGTAGTGAGATAGTCCTTCGACTATCTATATTCGAATAGGAATGGACTAAGCGCTACCTAATTTATTTGAACGGTTCATTGAATCGCGCCAGGCTTCTCACTTGTGCTGACGCGATTTTACACATTCTGCACTAGTGCTTTGGGATTTGTTGTGACCTCAAAGCTTGCCAGATTTCATGGTATTCTATAGAAGGATGTCTATGAATACTAGATGTAAATCTTGCCTCTTACGAGTAGTCCTATGTTTTATTTTTGTGTGTTGCGCCATATCTTCGCCAATTATGAACCGATTTTTATTTTTCTTAGGGCATGCCTCCAGGTTGGTCCCATATAAAAATCTGAATCGGTTAGGTACTCTTTTAGAGAATTAAAATTAGTTATTGGGACTGAGTTAGATTTCAACGTGTTTAGCGTGTGTATCTCACAAAGATCTATATTAAACAGGGTGTAAAAACTTGGTGTAGGACCTGTTAACTGGGGCTTCTACTCATCATACTGAACAACTTTCCCCAACGAACTTATTTACAATTCGCATAAAAAAATTTCGACGCTCCATACAAAAATGCACAAAATCGGTCAATCACCTTATTCTGTATAAAGAGTTCAAACCTTTTTTTTGCGATTTCAGCAAACTTGTAGAACAAAAGTTGTTCAGTTTGATGAGTAGAAGCCCCAGTTAACGGGGCCTACACCAATTTTGTTACACCTGTATAGTTAAGCCTTTAAAACTAACTATTAATTCATGAATAAAAAAATATCAACCAACCTATAAAAGTATCAGCATAGTTACTTGCTTGTACAGGTACGCAATCTTGAGATTAATTAACAAGTTTGTTCACGGAAGTCACAATAGTCGTTCCACTATTTTTGTTTTATCAAGTATGATATTTACCAATGGTCCTCACAAAAAAATAGGTAAGTGGGTATTAGTTACTGCTTTTTGGCCTGAGGAGAGTAGCAGACTAGCGTCACGGTAAAACCCAAGCTCCGATAAAAAGTTGATAGATACTTACTGGTAGTTTTTAAAGTAATATTTTTTAATCTTTGATGGTGGACAAAAAAGGCGTGCTAGTGTAATCTTCGTACACGCAGCAAGTAATTTTTCAATCGATAAAGCTGAAGGCTATATGTAAGTATCGTTTTAGATGTTTGTATATGTGGCAGTAAAATATCCGTTTCATACCGATAGATAGTTGTTAGGTTAGTTTAGGTTGCTTTTTTAGGGTTAGTACCTCGAAAGGTAAAAACGAAACCCTTATAAGATTACTCGTGTATCTGTCTGTCCATCCGTCTGTCACAGCCAATTTTCTCAAAAACTACTGGACCAATTGAGTTGAAATTTGGTACCACATATGTAAGTCGGTGACCTTAAGACGGAGGTGCAACATAAATAAATAAATTTAAAACATGGGGGCCACTATCAAATTAAAGGGGTTGTTGTGAGATCTCAAATATAGTTTTTAAGTTATTTAAGAAAAGAAAATAGGCGAAAATTGATCCCCCCCCCCTCCTACTACTGGACCTAAAATCTTGGAAAAATTCACAGTATATGAGGTTGAATGCATAGATTACAGGAAAATCTATGAAGAAATCCAAAGTATTTTCGTTCCCGCAGGAAAAATTAAATTTCCAAAGTCCAGAATAAGTAGACCCCTATTTACCTATGGTAGTTAAAGTTTTGGTGCGGAACCCTGCTTGTGTGACCCCGAGTCGCACTTGGCCGGTTGTTTTTACTACATGCGACTTTTGCGACTGATGTTTTTCGAAACCTGGGTTGCAGGCACATGTGGGGCTTCAAATAACCGAGTTGCCGGAGTCCTCAAAAATGTATTTGTTAAAGTAAGATATATCTTATTAGGTTCAGTTTATGTTATGTTTTTAAGTTAAGCCACACCCCGGACACTGCATACCACGGTCGTGAAATTACATTTCTAAAAACAAATGACGGAGAAAACAAAATCACGGTGAAGTCTTATACGTTCGAGAACCAAGCTATAAACAATCTGTATCAATCTGGGTGACGGGACGGTGAGGTCGGAATCTATAGAGCGGCAGGGAGTGTCCATACTATATATTAGTACTAACTAATATATATACATACTTTGGTTTAGCAAGCGTGTGAAAACATATATAAATATATAGTTTATTAATTAGTAGGGATGCATCGATACGCCTTTTTGCCGATACGATACCGATATTCTTATAAAAATATCGGCGATACCGATACCGATACCGATACGCTTATTGAATTCAAAAAGGAAGGTAGAATAAATAAAACACAATTAATTAATAGTTTTAGTAATCAAAATTAACATTTATAAGATTTTTATTTAAAAAACAAAGCATTCTTAAGTTTTGCGGGCAAAGGCGATTTCGCAAGTCTGTTTAAATAAGACCTGCGGTGGAAAATAGTCTCTCAGATGCGACAGATGCCTCGGTTTGCAACGAAATAGATGGGACAACACGCGCGTTTACATTACATTTTTAAAGCGCGAAATTTGAAAAGTATCGTTGTATCTGCCATAAAAATATCGCCGATACCGATATATCGGCAAACCCGAAGTATCGCCGATATATCGGTATCGGTATCGGTATCGGATGCATCCCTATTAATTAGCTTTTCAACCAACTTCCAAAAAGGAGGAGGCTTACAATTCGAGTGTATGTTTTGTGTGTGTGTGTGTTACGCGATATCTTTGCAGATTGTGAACCGATTTTCATAGTTATTTTTAATTCGATCTTGAGTTGGTAAAAATTTAAAGTTACGCAAATAAACTTTTGATTTGATTAATTATGAGATGATATAACTAGAACACAAAAAATATTTATAAAACCCCAAACAAAAAAACTGCTAAAAAGTAGAAAATAATACGTCTTGGCCCTTTAAGTTATAATTTGATCGTCGCGTGGAGGGAGCGCTAAGTTGTGACATTATTAGTAACTAGCTGTGCCCCCGACTTCGTCCGCGTGGAGTTCTTGAATTTTTCCACGGTAACTCTTGAATTTTCCGATGTAAAAAGTATCATTTATGTAAACCTGGGCTATCAGGAACCACCATACAAAATTTCGTCAAAATCGGCCTGGTAGTTTTTGCGTGATGCGCGAAAATACTTACAGACAGACAGACAAAAATTCCAAAAATTGTTGTTTTGGCCTCTTTATCGTTAGTAATGTCCACCACAGTTATTATTTTCCAAAAATATTTCATATATACCTACAGACACGGCCCCGTTACAGTTTTATTATAAGTATGTATAGTTAGTTGTAGTAAAGTAAAACAGTTGTAGTCTGTTTTTATTTTATTAACATTCCTGAAAAGATACTTTATTCTAGTCACTGAAAGTACGAAGACGTTAAAAATCCCTAGAGCGATACTTTTATATTTTTTTTAATGTCTCTTTTCAGTCGAACATGTATTGTCTTGTTTTGGGCATGTTTTACTCTTCTTTATTAACATCATGTACTTAACCTATTTAAGAAGATAAAGAAATTTGAAATTTTGAACATTCGTGTGACGAACAGGTTGGATTGCTCTATACTAAATTATGTATTTAATGTTTAAACTTATATACTTACTTTGTAAATACTTTGGAGACAAATGACAGGCCGTATGTGTGATTGTCTCTGAACATTTATTTACTAAATTTATGACTTATCACCATTAATAAGAGAAATAAAATATCTATGCTTAATTATTCTTCTTTACAATTCCATGAAGTACCTAGATCAGATAAATTATTTTTATTCTTAATATTAAGATAGCTATACCTTTTTCTCCATTTTGTTCTGCACATTTAAGTATCTACTTACCTTAAATACAAGAACATAAATGCTTACTTAGTAGATATAGGTATAGTCAAATACATACTCGTCACATTATCATCACAACCACACGAGAAATGGAACAAAATTATGTAAATCTTAACCCATTCAATGACGTTTGTTGCTTCAGTGATTTAACCGCCTCCGTAATGCGTCAGTCCATTCACCTCACACCAGGAGGTCGCGGGTTCGATTCCCGGCGGGGTCAACTTGTAAGACTCGATTTGGTCGGTGGTAGGGCATTTTCATAGCCCGCCTGGCTAGCTACTACCAACCATCTTATCTCAGTCTTGCCGCCAAACATCAGTATTGATGTGTTCCGGCTTGAAGATAAGCTAGCCAGATCCCCATTGCGCTGGGAAATCTTGATAAGCCCGCTTCCGTCTTCGGCATGATCGTTACTTACAATAAGGTGAGATGATGCCAAGGGCTTATCAATAGTAGATTTAAAAAAAACAGCAGTCGACAAGCACGAGCCGTTACCGATCCCTTACCATTGTACATATGTAAAGTATCGATATAGAAAGAGACCCAGCAGAGTAATAATTGACGCAGTGAGCGTGTTCCGGCAGTAGGAACGTTACATGTTATTAATGAAAGTTTCAACTTCATTCCAGATCAAAAGATACTACGCCTTTAAAGTGAAGCACCACAAGCTGTACGACGGACTGACACCCAGCAAAGAACAGAACATCTTCAACCAGAACATCCTCACCGTGCTACCGAACCGGGACCAGCACGGCAGAAGGGTGCTCGTCTTAGAACTAGGAAGTGAGTGTACCTATTAAATGATTTTCATCTAGATTTGTACGCACAAGAATTAAGTTACGATAAGCAAAGGAATTTAAGAGTAGTGTTAATACGCTAATGCGCGGTCAATGTATTATTAATTATTATATTAAAAAATACTATGTCCAGCAGTGAACTTCCTTCGGCTGATATGATGATGATGATATTAAAAAAATAAACATAAAATAATAAGATTTAACATCATACAAACCAAGTTTGGCTCTTATTCAATCACAGTTTGTTGGAATTGAGTAAAAACTTTATAGAAACTAATATAATTACGTGTCTGTGGTATTCCAGATTTCCGTGAAAATTTCTAAGTTTTAAAATAATTTGACAAATTTTAAGGGAAATCTGTCAACTTACAGATATTTCGTTTCTAGAACGTGTTTACTAAATCTTAGTAACTTTGATTGAATAACATTCAAATAAGGTCGAAACCTCGTTGGTAAGAAAAGAAAGCATTGACACTGCCCCTCGTGCGATGTCAAAGCTTTGTTTTTTTGCTTTGCTTTTACAAATGATTACTGCTTGAACGACGGACTTATTTCAGAAAGTTAATTAGAGGAAACTAACAAACTTACCCCAAATAACTTTAGTCAGTTCGCAAAAAAAATTGGACTTTTCATACAAATCGTTCAACTCATTATACAACTTTGTATATGAAGTACAATTGTTTTTGTGAATTAACCAAGTCATCTGACAAAGTTCTCCAGTTTAGTCTTCTCATTCATCTTCTAAAATACGTCCGTCGCGATGTTCAACAATCACATGATCACTTCCTATCATGTAGTGGAATAAAAACATTTAATTTCATTAGGGCGTCAGCTTTTTCACCTCAAACTTCTACCTCCGCGATGCCACTGTTAAATTAATATCCAATTCGCGCCATAAGTAAAGGTAACCTACATTTTAGCTATGGTACTAGCTGCCGAAATAGGGAGGGCACGGCACGAATTGTATTTCAAATTCTGATTCAAACTAAAGACACCTTCATCCATTTCTTGTCCGTCCACTAATGCGATATTAGCTAATCCCAGTAATCATCCACTTAATGGAAAATCATCAAGCACCTAGATATTACTAAAAGTCTGACGTCAAACCAATCATTCTAGCCCTGACTGATGTCCGCTATACACAGACATTATCTAGGTAAGACTCCGGAAAATAGGTACCTATGTGTATATCAAATAAGAAAATTACATGTAGGTAAATGGTCTTAACAAAGATGACTTCACAATTATTGTAGAAATGTCTTGATAAGTTATTTTAATGGCATTAGGATGAGTTTTGATTAAGTAGTTTTATGATAACACCGTTGTCGCGTCGTCGCGACGACTTGCAGTCGTAATCGTTGATCACTAATATTACCTATTATCATTTTAGTGTAAAGTTAGCTAAGTATCATAGTAATTTGATACTGGCCTTGTCAGTGTTATCGTCCTACTTTTCTTCTAACAAAATTTACTAGGTACCTATTGTGACGATTTTTACCCTTACCTCATAATTAAGAATGGTTTCGTATCTCGATGCCTAGATATTATCGTGCTTAGCCGATATTTTGATATCTTCTTTCACTTGCTTGATTTCTTTTTGGTGCGATCCAATACTCCAGTCAGTGCAAGCAATTATTACCTCTATTTTTTGTAGTTAACCGCCTCCGTGGAGTAATGTTTAAGTCCATTAGCTTCACATCAGGAGGTCGCGGGTTCTATTCTCGGCGGAGTCTAACTTTGTAATAGTCGGTTTGGTGAAAGGGCATTTTCTAAGCCTGCCTGGCTAGATACCACCATATTATCTAACTCTTGTCGCCAAGCATCAATATTAACAGCATTGATGTGTTCCGGGTTGAAGATAAGATAGCCAGTTCGCCATTGATGGTAGGCCTGCTTCCATCTTCGGTATCATTGTTACGTACCATCAGGTGAGATGTGGTAAAGGGCTTATCAATTGTGGATTAAAAAAAAGTAACTTGCTTTCAGTTAGGGATGTGTAGATCCCACCTCTACAGGATCAAAACTGCTACAGTATCCCTATGCAAGCATCATTAAAATCTATGGAAAGATTTGTTATCTAACTATCTCATATGTGGTAATCATATGATATATTTTACATAGTCGTGTCATTAAGTGAATTGAGGACACATGTTGTCTATAAAATATTAGGTGATCTAGACAGACAATTTTATTTACTTAACCGGTTATCAAATTTATGCTAATTACATATGCAACTCGTTTGTTACATAACTAAGGTTCAGAGTTCAATTTAGTGAATTTTAAATTAACAATTTTAGTTACTACTTTATTTTCTTATTTACCTAATATGTTTGCAAGTTACATCGAAACCAAAGAAAAGTTAAGGCGAAGTATTGATTTGAACAGTTGTCTCTGTCTTTTTCTTTACATGTAAAGAGTAAAGAAAATAACCACACTTTTTCATTTTTTCAATGGTTTTTCGTTTCAATCAAACTACCATTAAAGTATTACTCACTTTGTATTATCATAACAAATATTGTTGTGTATTTTAAATTTATACTTCAAAATATTAGTCATAACTAGAGTTGAAAGTAACGGTGTAGACCTATCTTTGGTATTTTTTATAGCGAGCCAAAACTGCTCAATCGTGTTTCTAATAGCTTTCGCCTTTAAGAAACATCATCAACAATTAGGTTTTTTTCAACTTTGGGTTTTCTATTGTATAGGAGTAATTTACGTCAAAAATAACCATAATATGTAATATTACCGTATTATGTATTATTTTGCACTTACGCAAAACTGATTAAAAATTAATATAGCCTAATTTTCCGTTCATTTGCCTGCGCTGCCTTTGTGTTTGACAGCTCCATCGGGACCATTTCAATTATATAAAATTTTCCTGCGTTTGTCTTTTACTAACACTATAAGTACCAATGTGACTATGTTGAATTATGCCGGGAATAAATTTTTATAACTATTAATCTCCACCTTCACAGAGAAATGGAAGCACAACAAATGCTCTCTCGACGAGGTGTTCAAAGGCTGCGTGCTCTTCCTCGAAGCCGCCATGCTAGAGCCAGAGACACAGATATGCGGAGCTGTAGTAATCTTCGACATGGACGGCCTCACCATGCAACAGGTCTGGCAGTTCACGCCGCCATTTGCCAAGCGGATCGTTGACTGGCTACAGGTACTAAAATGGTTATGTACTTATGTGTATTGTTTGATCACCATCATCATAATACAAGCCAAAAGAGGTCCATGGCTGAACAAAGGCCTCCCCCAGGGATTCATACCAACACCGGTCCTACGTTACCCACATTCAGTGGTCTCACGCAACCTTCGTTGGTCCACCGAGTGGAAGGCGTGCCTACGTTACGTCTTCCAGTATGCGGTCGCCACTCGAGAAATTTACTATCCAAACGGCCATCCCTTCTACGAACTATAGGAATGCCCTGCCCATCATATTAGCTCATATAAGTCCCCACCGAGGGGCTCGAACCTACCTTAAATTAGGGCGATCGGGCCATAGTCGACCATGCGGGCCCAGTGCGGGTTGGTCGACTTCACACACAACCTGCGAGTTTCTTCGCAGGCGTGTGCAGGTTTCCTCACGATGTTTTCCTTCACCGTAAGAGTGTCGGATAAACGTACATATGAAATCTAAGTTCGAAAACACATTGGTACGTGGCAGGATCGAACCACGACCTCCTGGACAGGAGGCGGCGGTCTAGCCTTTACGCCACCGACGCTCATGCCCTGCCCACCGCCACTTAAGTTTAGCGATTCTGTGAGCTATGTCGGTTATTTTAGTTCTTCTATGGATCTGCTAATTTTTAATATGATCACATAGACTAACTTGCTCATTCACCCATTGAGTAGTTTGATAGTTAATTTAACGTTATTTAAGTGCTATGACAAAAGAAACTAAAATCTCAGATAATTGAATATTGTACTTAGCAGCCTTGGACGAATAAACCACTTAGCAGCGTTAATTAAATTAACATAACAAGTTAAATTTATGTATGTCAGAAAAAGGTAGGGTAGGGTAGGGTAGTGTAGTGTAGTGTAGTATAGGGTAGGGTAGAGTAGGTTAGTGTAGTGTAGTGTAGGGTAACGTAGTGTAGGGTAGGGTAAGGTAATGAAGTATAGTGTAAGGTGGTACGAAGTTCGCCGAGACAGCTAGTAAAAATAATTAAATAAAATAATTTATCAACTTAAGAGATTTCTGAATATACTTGGTAAAAGGTATCCCAAATCACAACAGCATATCTACTCCAAAAGGTACCTATCTAAAGAAATTGTTAGTAAATTGCATTTGATACCAAACTTTTGAACTCGTTTGAACCTCAACATTTTGGATAGGCCCTTCGACCAATATAACAGCTGTGGACCGGCCCTATCCATACATTAGTCTCATAAAAAATTAATCATGATTGTTTTATTAGTATTTTAGAAAATATAAGTAGAATTGTATTACAAAATGTTGCCTTAACCTTTATTCGTGTGATTATCGGAGCATACGAGCGTGTGACCTCTTGGCCTCTGAAAGACCGAATAAGGCGAAACGAAATCAGGGAATGCACACATTCTGTAGGCATCAAAACCATTGTTCGCGTGGGCCGGTCCATAGCTGTTAATTGGTCGAAGGGTAGGCCACATTACATTAAGTTTACAATCCCTAGCGTCACCACTATTGGGATACGGATCTCTTCCCATTTATCAACTGAACAATCATTTGAACATTTTTTATCTATTTCTCCAGGAAAGCATACCTCTCCGTCTAAAAGGCTTGTACATCGTGAATCAGCCATACATCTTCAACATGGTGTTCCAACTGTTCAAGCCGTTCCTAAAAGAAAAGCTGCGTTCACGCATCATCTTCATGGGTAACGACCGGGACTTGTTGCATAAACATATCTCGCCAAAATGCTTGCTGGAGAACTATGGAGGAACCTTATCGATTCCCAGGGTGACGGGAGCGCAGTGGTTGGAGTTGTTGCTGATGTGTGACCAGGAGTTTAATGGTAAGATATTTTATGATGAATAACAATAGGGGCATAACGTAAGGGCCCATTTTGCCAAAAAAACTTGTCGGAGAACTATGATAGAGCGTACGTTGACGATTCGGGGGGACAAGTTCTTTTGCTAAATTATGTAAATTTCACTGTTGATTAAATAAATACTTACGTTATAGTCTTTGAATAATGTCAAATTTATCTCTTCACTGACATAATTATCATTGTTCTAAACAGAAAAGAGAACATTCATTAATATCATTTTCTGTTTCAGCAATCAACTCATACGGGTACAAGCAGTGATCTCCACAATCGAGGTTATATGAGATAATATGTGATATTACCTTAAACATGCATGTTACTACGTTAAGTAAACTTTCCTATAGTAAGGTGATCAGGTACAAAGTTTATAGTTATTATTTTATAAAACATTGCGTTGTCTGCCAATTACAGTCGTACATTTGAGGCAATGGTTCTGTGAAAGATAACGGTAAAAACTAAAAGAACTTGTTGATTTTTAAAATAAAAAAAGAACGCACTGTTCGTTGGTCCACCGCGGCTGTCGATAATGTCAATACCATTCCAATTAGAGTCCGTAAGACTGCCTGAATCAATCAAATCATGTTTATTTTTGGTACTATTAGATTACATACTATTAGTTTAATACTTATTAAAAAACTTATTTTCCTTTTCGTTTTGCCATTCGTAGGATTTATAATTATTTAATTTTCTATTAGCACAAGATTCTTTTTTCTTGATTATTTCTCTTGTTTTTTGTATAAAATAATAGAAATGTTTTTAAATCTCTTTATGTATGTATATGAATAAATATAAGTAGAAACCTAGTAACATCAATGTGTTATTTTAATAATATACGTACCAATGTTAATGAAATGTTTTAGTGGGCTGTGATATCTTCCCCGAGTCACATTTTGAAGCACTGTTATCATGACAAAGGTTAATCTATGTTATAGGTAAATTGTATTTCGATGTGTTAGGTACATGGTAAGCTGTATTTGCGTATTATATATATTACATGATATTTTAGGAGTCAAAATTAGAAAAACCATTTCTTCTAACTTCCAAAAAAGCAAATTATTTACATAGTTGTTTCAACTTTTTGAGAACAATTTTGATTCATAGTGAAAATTGCTACATATCATTATTTCTATCTACTTAAAAATACATCACATATTTGGTGATCTTTTATGCATATAAAGATAAATGGGAACATCACCTAGATATTAAGAGGTTAGTATTAAATCAATGAAGTTATTTTTTTAATAAACCTATTTATATTGAGCCCACACTTTTTATTTTACAACCAAAAAATTACATTAAAGATTACAGGTATGTTTTTGTACTTTAATAAAATATCCCATTTATAAGTAATTTAAAAGAATTAGAGAGCTTCTTGTTCTTTTTTACGAGTAAGGTATCTGCCTTATTCTGTCTTTTCACCATAATTGAAAAACGTCTTTCGCTCCTCACGATTTGTTGTTGTTGTCCACGTATCCGTACGAATTTGCCACTGAAATCAAATACAACATAGGTAAATCAATAAGAATTTGCCACTAAAATCAAATACGACATAGGTAAATCAATAAGAATTTGCCACTAAAATCAAATACAACATAGGTAAATCAATAAGAATTTGCCACTAAAATCAAATACAACATAGGTAAATCAATAAGAATTTGCCACTAAAATCAAATACAACATAGGTAAATCAATAAGAATTTGCCACTGAAATCAAATACAACATAGGTAAATCAATAAGAATTTGCCACTAAAATCAAATACGACATAGGTAGATCAGTGTGAATTTGCCAATGAAATAATAATAGGTACTAAAATCAAATACAACATAGGTATATCAATATGAATTTGCCGCTTAAATTAATAAATACATCATAGGTAGATCAGTACGAACTTGCCACTGAAATCAAATCCAACATGGGTAAGATTGCCACTGAAATTAATTAAAACATAGGTAAATCGGTAAGAATTTCCTACTAAAATTGATTACAACATAGGTAAATCACTACGAATTTGCTACTGAAACGAATTACAACATAAGTTAATTAGTACGAATTTGCTACTGAAATTAATTACAACATACTTAGGTAAATCACTACGAATTTTCTACTGAAATTAATCAATCAATCAATCAAATCAATTTTTTTTGTGAATCACAGGTTACAGTAAAAAGGTGTACTTAGGTGTAATTAATTACAACATAGGTAAATCAGTACGAATTTGCCACTGCAATTAATTACTACATAGTTCATCAGTACGAATTTGCTCCTGAAATGAGATGGACACAGCAAGATCAGTTAACCAAATAAAAATTGTGTGGATACCTACATGGAAAAATAAAGCTTCTATTTTTTATATTTTCCCCACCAAAAGGAAAAACCGTCCAAGTGTGAGTCGGACTAACACACCGAGTATTCCATAACACCAAACTTACCTCTAGACAAGGACAGGGAACCTTTAAAATATCAACGAGTATTAAATAACCTATAACACTAGTACCTATTTATTTTCAATCAAAATACATCAACGAGAGCGACAGGAAAATGTTTTTTCAATTCAATTTGGGATCCATAGCACGAGTACAACTCACACTTGGCCTGTTTTTATTACTTGTTGTTCCTGTTTTTATTACTTGTTGTTTTATTTTTGAGAACCTATGTATTTAATTAAATCACACCAATTTTGACAATTTTTAAAAGCATTTATATGTATTCCCGTTTTTACACCAAAACTAAAAACTTTAAATACTTACATAACACGTTCCTTGTATGGGGAACCCCCTTTGAGTAACCCCTTACTTTTTTGTTTTCATTTTTATGATTTGTTTTTTTTTAATTCATAATTGGTAAGCTCTGGGCATCATCTCACCTGATGGTAAGTGACGATGATGCCGAAGATGGAAGCGGGCTTACCAAGATTCCCTACGCAATGGAGAACTGGCTATCTTATCTTCAAGCTGGAACACATCAATGTTGATAACACTGATGTTTGGCGGCAAGACTTAGATAAGATGGTGGTAGCTAGCCAGGCGGGATTAGAAAATGCCCTACCACCAACCAAACCGAGTCTCACAAGTTTACCCCACCGGGAATCAAACCCGCGACCTCTTGGTATGAAGCGAAAGGACTAACCTTTACGCCACGGAAGCGTTTAAAATTTGTTAGTAAATCCACCATAACAACACATATTAACACACCGTGTAATCTTCAGCTAGCTACCTGTATTACGTTCAAAAGATACAGCCTTTTAAAGGTCGGACAGACAGATAGGCAGCGTAGGCTTAGCAACAGAGTCCCGTTTATCTTTGAGTACGGAACTCAAAAAATAATTTACTAGAGTACGCATCAATACTTCAAATCCTTTTTATTAATTATGTAGTTTCTGTTTATTCACAGTGGATCATCATCATCAAAGGCCTGCTCCAAGGATTTCCACGACGACCGGTCCTGGGCTGTCCGCATCCAGCGGCTTCCCGCGACCTTTACCAGGTCGTCGTCGGTCCACGGTATGGGAGACCTGCCTACGTACGTCTTCCGGTACGAGGTCGCCACTCGAGAGCTTTACTGCCCCAACGCCCATCTTTTCTACAAACTATGCCCACTGCTACGTAAGTTGATCAATACAATAACTGTATCCACGGAGACAAGTTAATAGGGAAAACATAGACTCATTTGTGATTGGTTAGCGATAACCCTTAATGCAGTGTACAAACTACGTGTTATTTTAGTCTGATCGTGGTACCCGTACTGTGCAGACGCGCTCGTATTTTATCCTTATTGTTCCGTGACCTGGCGTGTACTTTGGACTGTTGGTGCATTCATTGTGACTTGGCTTGAGTATTGAACTCTTTGATCGATAGAACTGATACGTCGTCGGATAGTGATTTATATATTTTGAATTATAATTCAATAATAAGTTATTGTAATGAAAAAAAATGATGTAAATATTTTATTACTCTTGCTTTTTTTTCTTTACATTAAATACATTAATTTAATAAAAAGCTTTTTATTTATTTATTTTAAGGAACTTCTACTAGCCCAATTTTTACCTACTTATTATATTACAAAGGCAAGTGTAGTGGTGGGAAGAAAGCTAGTTTAATTTAATAGTAGCGCAATGTGTACGTGCATTCAGAATGGTTTAAGCCCACTGACTTTTTTTGTCTTTGTCCTTTGTATGGGATTCTGTGACAGAGAGAGCGCTATATTAACTAGTCTCCGTGGATACAGTATATTGATTACAAGTTGATTAAGTTACGCTGTGTGGATCACTATCACTATACAAGACTTACTTTTAAAATCCTCCTCGTAGTGATAGAGCATTTTCCACTGAACTTCCCCTGGTATCTCAGGGTCTGGTAGCAATCCACTGTGCCTCTTCCTCAGCGCAAAAGCATCCACATGCTGCAGAAGAGACTGCTGATCTCCGCCGTGGAAGTGAATGCGCGAGCGCAACTTCTCGCGCAGAAACGGCTTGAAGATGGCGAACAGCATATTGAAGATATACGGCTGATTCACGATGTGCACGGCCTTTAGACGCACTGGTACGCAGTCCTAGAAAAAAAAAATAGAAATTATTTTGAGGAATAGATTAAAATGTTTCTTCATATTGTTTTCTGATTTTTTTACACAGAGATTTTTTAGTATAGCAGCCCTTTTAAGTGCACCCCAGCTGGGGTTGCCAGATGTCCTTTATTTTAAAGGACGTTCTCTATGTCAGACTCTAAAAGTTTAAAAAAGTAAAAACCGACTTCAAATGGTAAGCCCTTGACAACATCTCACCTGGTGGTAAGTGACAATGTTGCCGAAGATGGAAGCGGGCTTACCAAGATTCCCCAACGCAATGGGGAACTGGCTATCTTATCTTCATGCCGGAACACACCAATGATATAAACATTGATATTTGGCGGCTAGACTTAGGTAATATGGTGGTAGCTAGCCAGGCGGGCTTAGAAAATGCCCTACCACCAACCAAACCGAGTCTTACAAAATAAATGTAAAAAAGTGTTTGTTTGTTACCTTTTCACGCTTCAACGCCTTGACCAATCTTAATGAAATTTGGCATGCAGGTAGCCTGTGTCACAAGGAAGGACATAGGCTACTTTTTATCCCGTGAAAATAACATAGCCCTATGCAATTCCCGAGGGAACTGAAATACACTCTTTTTTGGTTAATTAACATCGCAACGGAACAATGGATTGTGTGATTTTTTGCACCGAGATGGTTGAGGGGGTGGGAAATGACACGATTTACTAATAAGCATATCCTGACATAGTTCCCGAGGGATCTGGAGAAAATTCATGTCCACGCTCGCAAGCCGCTTGCAGCTCGCACACCACGCACCCTCTAAGTCAGTCACAAAAACGATGTCCACGCGGGTGAAGCCGCGGGAAAAAGCTAGTAATATATAAATACACGAAATTAACCAACAATAACGAAATCAAAGGTAGGTACGAATCAAATAGGTACTTTTTTCTTAAAATTATTGTCCTCTATTCTAGATTGCAAATTAGAGGACGAGACCCATTTTTAGCGGACTTTAAAAAAGGAGGAGGTTCTAAAGGTAGGTGCCAGCAAAGCCATCGAATTTCAAACATTTGATAGGTAAGTATACCGCGCGTAACGTAAGAATAACGCTGACCGTTGGACGCGCGCAATCAATTTTAACTCTAATGTACAACGCTTTAAGGATGCAACAACCCTCCCCCACCACCGCGCCCAGCGTTATTTTTACAATACGCGAGCTGTAGCTGTGTGCTGATATAGACTAGGAGGTAACGACTATTACGGAAATGGATAAACTTAGGTTACGAGGATAAATGGCAACCCTCTGATGTTAAATATGTCGGTCTGCCTGCGCAAAGTGCTTGCTTTATGTACTTATAGCGCCTGAAAAACTAGTTATCGTCACCAAAAAATACGATAAGGGAAATGGCTGAGTAAGATATAAAATGGCCGTGCGTCGGGAGCTGGCGGCCGTCCCGTGCTCGCTGCCGCCGGACGTTATGCCTATGCAACTGCCGTTGCCAAGTGTTGACCACGTGTTACTTCAGTTACGTGTAGGTACTAACTCCTTTATTATTGGCGGAGTTTACATTCCGCCAAAACAGAATAGTGAGGTATATTTATCGTACTTTAACTACCTACAGGACATGTTATTAAACTCGGACTGCTCGATTTACTTACTGGGTGACTATAATCTGCCGACGCTGGATTGGTGTAATAATGGCAATTACATGGAACCAATAATTTCTAGGGATACATGTAGTTCTAGTAGACATCTGATTAACTTATTATCACTCCTTAATTGTTTTCAAATTAACTGTTTTAGGAATAAAAATGGTCGAATATTAGATTTGATTTTAACAAATGTCTCAAATGGTAATGTCGTGCTTTCACCTCCCCTTGTTCCTCCTGATGAAATTCATCCAACCTTTTGTGTTACGACTCCTTATAGTAATATACAAACGACTGTAAAAGGGAAAACATATTCTAGATATTGTTTTAAAAAAGCTGATTATTCCGTCATTAATAATGAACTGTTAAAAATCTACTGGGAAGAACTTTTTTATAATAAATCTGTTGAGGAAGCAGTTTCACTATTCTATGAAACTATCTATGGCTTTATACGTAGTTATGTCCCTCTTAAAAGTATTAATTCGGATAGTTATCCTGTATGGTTTAATTATAATTTGATTAAATTATGTAAACAGAAAGGTAGGGCTTGGATTAAATGGAAAAAATTTAGAAATTTATCTGATTATGAAATCTTTTCTACTTTAAGGAAACGATTTAAGAAAAATGTAGATGCACGTTATAAGCAATATATGAACCAAGTAGAAGAAAGTATAAAAAACCATATTAAATACTTTTGGACATATGTAAGTAGTCGTAAGAAAGGTCCCGCCATACCTGATAGTGTTATGTATCGTGATCAAATATTCACCGATCCTGTTGATATTTGTAATCAATTTTCATTTTTCTTTAAATCTGTTTTCGAACCATCAGAGGTCAGTGAAAGTCTTGACATAAATAATATTGTAATTAATGATATAAACTACACTAATAATACACTAATCAATAATGTTACATTTTCCTTAGAAGAAATACATAAAGAGTTACTTAAGCTAGATATCTCTAAGGGTTCGGGAACGGATAACGTGCCTCCATATTTTTTAAAAGCAACTGCTGATTCAATCTGTAAACCCCTTTATTATATTTTTAATATGTGCCTTAAAGATGGTGTTTTCCCAAGTATTTGGAAATCAGCTCGTATCGTCCCAGTTCACAAAACTGGTTCAAAAAAGGACGTAGAGAATTATCGTCCAATTTCAATTTTGCCGACCCTGTCGAAGGTATTTGAAAGGCTTATGCATAATAATATTTACCCTGTTCTTCATGCTGTTATTATATCACAACAACACGGCTTTGTTCAACGACGATCCACTATTAGTAATCTAGTGGTTTATACGACACGTCTCTTTAAAAATCTTGATTCCAATAAACAAACTGATAGCGTTTATACAGACTTTCGCAAGGCCTTCGACAGAGTTGATCATAAGCTGTTATTAGAAAAAATTGCATTTAACGGTATAAGAGGTAATCTCTGGCGATGGTTCAAATCTTATGTTACTAATCGAACACAAAAAGTGGTCATTAATGGTTATGAATCAGACTGTGTCAATATCAGCTCAGGCGTGCCTCAAGGTTCAATTTTAGGTCCGCTTCTCTTTATTTTATACATTAACGATATTAATACATGTTTTAAACATTGTGATTTCTTACTTTATGCGGATGACCTGAAGGTATATCATACTATTGTAGGCCACAATGATCAAATTAATTTTCAATCTGACCTAGATCGCCTCACTTCTTATTGTGATACTAATAAGCTATGTCTCAGTATTGATAAATGCAAATCAATTACATTTACGAAGAAGAAAAAAATTCACACTTTTAATTACTCCCTTTGTAACACTACATTGGAAAAGGTTCAATCTATTAGGGATCTTGGTGTAATACTGGATGGTAAACTTACGCTAGATTTACATGTTGAAAATATTGTCAATAAATCATATAAAATGTATGGTTTCGTGATGAGGGCCAGTGCAAACTTTAAACAAGCATCCACTTTTCTTTATCTATACAAAACAGTTGTTCGTTCTCAGCTCGAGTATGCGGTACAAGTATGGAACCCTTATTACAGTAAATATATAAATGGTATTGAAATGGTTCAGAAAAAGTATTTACGTTCAATGCATTACAAATGTTACCGTAATCGGTTAACTTATCAACAGCTATTGAATAAATATAATTTATTAGATTTGCAAAGTAGGCGATTGCAGTTGGAAGCAATGTTTTTGTATGATATTTGTCATAACAGATTTGATTGTATACCATTAACCAACAGTTTATGTTACAAAACCCCAGTTAAAGTATATAATCGATCAACTCGTATACATAAATTATTCTCAACATCATTTTGTCGTACTAATTCTGGAAATAGATCTCCACTTTATCGATGTGTGCATACATATAATAATAAATTTAACAATATTGACATTTTTGCTTTACCAGTATATAAGTACAAGAATAATATCTTAGATGCTTTAAAAAGTTAAAATAAATAATAGTAAGTTTGAGTATTATATTATGTAAGTAAATCTAAAGATAGTTGCTTTTGTTTTGTTTAAAATTTAGCAATAGTTAGCAAATAGTATTGTGTAATAACTTCCTTTTAATTTCGTTTGTAATATCCATTCCTTATTTTTTTAACTGTGGTCAACGTCGTTGGTTACATAATAAGTAACACTTAAGATACGTTGGTACTTTAATATTTTATTATGTAACTGTTTGTTTGATCCTCAAACTATAAAAAAAAAAAAAAAAAAAAATGAATGTACTGGTTGTACTCATGACAATTATGCAAAAACTGACCAAGTATTCGGTTGCGTTATGGAGCAACGCCCGTTAGTAGTAGGAATAGCGAGTTTTCTGGACCAGGATCCCACCCCCCTGCCAAAGTACAAAAGTTGGAAATGGCGAATTCCAACTTCCAACTTTGGTGCTCTGGCATGGGGGTGGGGGCCTGGTCCAGAATATTATATATAAGGTCTAACAAAATTTGCTGAAACTATTTTAACTGGTGGTTCTACCCATGAAACTGAACAACTTTCCCCATGAAACCCATAGTCAAATCTCAAAAAAAAAATTTAACTTCCCATACTAAGTTGGCTGATCAGCTGAACGAGTTAGTATGGGAGAGTTTCATGGGTAGAAGCGCCAGTTAAAATAGTTTCAGCTATTTTTTTTACATCTTATATACTTTGCTCTAGATATGGTGTAATTTCGATATAATTATAAACATTAACTTATGCTGTTTACATTGATCATGAGCGGCATGACCAGGGTTAGCAATGTGTAAAACACTGGAAAAAAATACAGACCTATTTAAAACAATTTATAAAACTTTTTGTTTTAAACACGTTTAAAACAAGCCATAGAAACATATTTGTTTGTGTACAAAGACTAGGCCCAGGCCCTATACAGTTATAAAACAACTCCTTTATCAAATTTGTTACGGGTCATTTAAAAGATTTGTTTAAAATAAGTGTTTAAAATACTAAAAAAAGTACAGACCTGTTTAAAACAAATGATACAACATAAACGGAACATCAATAATCGAAAAATGTTTTTAAACAATGCTAAAATCATGTTTAAAACGCTTAAAATAAAACAATTTAAAAAAAAATTTTTGTTGATTATGAACAATTAAATTAATTAATTTATTATTGCTTTGTACTTTTGGAATAAAAAACAGTTTTTTACCAACCCTGGGCCTGACTTAGAAATACAGTGATAAGCAAAATATTATCAGGCGGACCAAACTGGTTTGGTTACTTTGACTTCAGTTGCACATTTCTCATCTCATTTCTATTTCTAGGTGACGTAATACAACTCGAATCGAAAGGGAGTAAAGCAGTCGTAGCGACAAACAACTTTCCCTTGGGTGATTTCAACGTAGGTACCGTAAAAGGTACAAGCAGCTAGTAGTAATGAGGTTTTTACAATTTATAGAATAAAGGAATTACACGTCCATGTTTAACGAAGCGCCAATGCACAATGATCAGCAAGCCAATGTGTAAACAGCAACATTGGGGATGCATCATTTTGGCCCAATAAGTTGGCCCAACACCTTGGCCCCATGTGTACAGCGGGCATAACATGAGCAGCGCTATAAAATTTTGTTGTCGCAAAATTTTGCGGTCGCTAAGTTGTCGCATTATCTCGTCTCATCATATCAGCTCATATACGTCCCCCACCGAGGGGCTCGAGCGTACCCTGAATTAGGGCGATCGGGCCTTAGTCGACCATGCGGGCCCATTGCGGGTTGGCCGACTTTACACACAACCTTCGAGTTTCTTTGCAGGTTTCCTCACGATGCTTTTCCTTCACCGTAAGTGTCGGATAAACGAAAATATGAAATTGAAATTCGAAAGCACATTGGTACGTGGCAGGATTTGAACCACGACCTCCCGTACAGGAGGTAGCGACCCTAATCGTTACGCCACCGACGCTCTATATAATCTCGTCTATCGCAATTAAACACATTTAGCGACGACAAAGGGGTTGCAACATTTTTTTAATGAAGCGTGGCATAGTGACTATACATTTTTTTAAATCTTTTACACACGATATAACTTATATAATTAGGTATTTCGATAGGAGGAGCAATACAAACAAAAAATATTGGGACATTTTGAACGAAAACGTCAGTTCTTAACCTCTTGAACAGTTTTTTTTTTTATTTTCAACGATTGATAAGCCCTTGATAAGCTTTATATCACCTGATGGTAAGAAACGATGTTACCGAAGGTGGAAGCGTGCTTATCAAGATTCCCCAACGCAGTGGGGAACTGGCTTTGTTTTCTTTATGCCAGAACACATCGATACTGTTGATATTGATGTTTGGCGCCAAGACTTATATAAGACGGTGGTAGCTAGCCAGGCGGGCTTAGAAAATGCCCTAACACCAACCAAACCGTGTGTCACAAAGTTAAACCCCGCCGGGAATCGAACCCGTGACCTCCTGGTTTTTAGCGAATGGACTAACCATTACGCCACGGAGGCGTTTAAATGTAAATATCTCAGTAAAGTGACGGTTTATGTACAATTGTCCCAATAAAATTTTCGGTTTTGAAATAAAATTGTTTGAATCGGGTGCGAAAAGTTTCGAAAAATATTCATACGTAGGTAGTTTTTTTAGGTAGTTTTTTCCGTATGGTTCCCGGCTAAGAATAGGACCATCCCATCTCTTCCAATGGGTGTCGTAAGAGGCGACTAAGGGACCGGGGGATGGGCAGCAGCGTCTTTCCGTGCATTGCAACACACCTGCAATCAAACTGCGATCGCCAACCCGCCTGCCAAGCGTGGCGATTACGGCAAAACCCCCCAATGAATTTCACACCCAGAAAACGGCCCCTAGTCCCCGGCAGCCCCGCCATTCCTGGCTCCGGTAGCAGTCATGGTAACGGCGGGGTAGGGGGTGCGAAGAATCCCCGGCAGATGCCAGGCTACCAAACCCAACGACCTTTGGCCCTGGCAACTTACAACACGCGCACACTGCGGACTGACGAGAAACTTGCAGAACTCGAAGAAGTATTGAGCAGGTTACGGTGGGATATCGTAGGGTTATGTGAAGTCCGAAGAGAGGGAGAGGACACCATGATCCTTAAATCCGGAAACCTGCTCTATTTCCGGGAGGGCGACCAACAGTCCCAGGGTGGTGTCGGGTTTCTCGTCCACAAGTCCCTCATTAACAATGTGGTCCAAATCGTGAGCGTTTCGACAAGGGTAGCATACCTTATACTCAGAATCACCAAACGGTATTCGATGAAGGTCATACAGGTATACGCACCGACTACGGAACACTCCGACGACGAGGTGGAGACTATGTATGAGGACATCTCTACAGCCTTACATAGCACCAGGACCCATTATACCGTTGTTATGGGGGACTTTAACGCGAAACTGGGCAAACGAAGCGATGGTGTGCTGAGAGTGGGGCAATTTGGATATGGAGTAAGAAATGCACGTGGCCAGATGCTGGCCGACTTTATAGAGAAGGAGAGCCTCTTTATGATGAACTCCTTCTTTAAAAAGTCAAAACAGCGGAAGTGGACATGGTTGCATCCCAATGGCGTAACAAAAAACGAGATAGACTTCATCTTGTCGACAAGGAGGCAAATATTCAATGATGTCTCCGTGATCAATTCAGTCAAAACAGGAAGCGATCACCGGATGGTCACAGGGCACATTGAATCTAAAGACCAAGCTAGAAAGATGTCGAGGGAGGCCTTTGTCCAGCAGTGGACGATTTGTGGCTGATATGATGATGATGATGAGGTAGTTACGAGTAGCTATGTCAAAAAGGTTCGTACTCCTTTTTCTCACGACGCGCACGTCAGCTCGGCAAGTCCATTATTGTACACAGTTGGACCATCACAAAGTTCATCTAACGGGATAATCATGAATATTTTCATTTCTATGGCAGACTCGTATTTTCGTAGATGGCTGCACACAGTTACACTGCAGGGGAAATCTACTCGTAGCTCGAAGCCGTTCGCGGTACTTATACCTACTGATTTTAGCTGAGCGCAGGACTGGGGGTTCATATAATTATGTATCTTATGGCAGTAGGTAGTTATAAATAGGGGGCCGTCCATTAATCACGTGATCTTTTTTTTAAGCATTTTTTAACCCCCCCCTCCCCCTTGGTGATACATGGTGAGGTTTAAGACTACCCCCCACCCCCCACCCAACATCACGTGTATTTTTAGTATCTACAAAAAATTTCATTATTTTTAGGCGATTGGCGTGCCGAGCCGGGAAGTCGTCGGCGGCGCGTGAGTAGGTACTTCGTTCGTTGCCTAGCAACGGCGAGTCAAGGTCACACTACACGCCGCTTTTCGATTTAAAAATCGCGCGTTTGAAAAAATAAATACACGTGGTATCTTATTACACCCCCCCTCCCCAGTTGTGACATTTCGTGATTTTTGTCAAACCCCTCCCCCCCCTTTCAAGCCTCACGTGATTAATGGACGGTCCCTAGTGACCGACCGAAGGTTCGGTTCCGGCCAGTTTTGGCAAAATATGTATTTAGACTAATAGTGTATATGTTACGGCTAAAGGTGGGTGTGAACATAAACTTAAGATTAACCGGCTAAACTTCACACTTCTTCACTTCGACTGTAAAATTAATCAAACCTGACCGAACCTAATATCGCTCGCTTCGCTCGCTCACCACCCAAAAAACATTACCCAGCCAGTGTTGGGTAGACCTTGTTGTGTGCGTTTAACGTAGTAACTAATTAGTAATCTGTGGTTTAACGCCGAATACCAACTAATAATCGGACTTTACCCAAACAACTTTGTTAACCTGCTCGGATTGAGTGCTCTTAGGGCCTTAAGAAGAATCAAATAACCCTCTGGGGGTCTTGATGACCTAAGAAGACATACACACATAAATAAAACACACACCACCAACACATGCTTACCTACAGATGAATCTACGAGTAAAAACTAAGGTTCCAGTGATGCGTCTTACGTTTTTCATGTCACCTGTAAGCATGTATGTGGGGGTGGTGTGTGTTTTATGTGTGTATGTCCTCTTGTGTCATCAAGACCCCCGGAGGGTTATTTTACTCTTTTCAAGGCACGTAAAAACTTGGTTTTTAGATTAATTTTAATCTAAATTGAATATTTTCTTCTTTTTCGTTTTATTATGTATACCTATCTGTCTCTCTGTTTGTTAAAGTCAAATCATCCTCTAGGTAAGGTGCAACCAAACGCACTCAATATTTTTTGTAAAAATTGTTTCGTGAAATACCTATTCTTTTGTTGAAAATGTTTCTTTTACAATATAACTACCTACGTTTACAAGGCTGCTATAACGGTTTGTTCACGGCTGTTGTAATTGCACAGTTACATACTTAGATAATTATTAACATCATAAGTAACACATCTGCAGATTTCTTAGTTAAATATTTAATTTTACTTCAACAAGCAGTTGCAACCAACTACTTACAACCTTAAGGATGCGTTTGATTATATCTTGCTAGTACATCATCTCGTTAAAATGTATTCTGTTCTTGACCGTACAAACATTTAAGTACGTATATAGGGTGGAAACGTTAAGTTATTTCGTCAAATCAAAAGATATTACAAATCTTTGAAATATTTTTATGTGAGTTTATGCCGGAGTCAGGAAGTTATGTTGGTGTTGGTAAGTTATATGTGCTCCCACTCGGTGGACCGATGACCTGGTGAAGGTCGCGGGAAGCCGCTGGATGCGGGCAGCGCAGAACCGGTCGTGGTGGAGATCCTTGGGGGAGGCCTATGTCCAGCAGTGGACTTCCTTCGGCTGATATGATGAGTTTATGCAATAAACGATGCAGATTCTATATTAGATACGAGTATCTTTCACTCTAAAGTTTTGCTAACTTTTAATTTGACGAAGTTATCGGCTAAAAATTCTGTAATTTCTATCGTAACTACTGGAATCGATAGTTACATTTGTAGCACGACTTTGTAGGTAGGTAGATAGGGCGTGGGTTTGAAATGAAGATGAAGAATATGCGTGCTACAGAATTTAATTTAATGCTAAAAATAACACCTAAAAAGAAATATACGAAAATTAGAAAATATTATATATATTAAATTTGCACTATACACAGACGAATTAAACATATAATTATATATTACCCAAAATGGGTCTTTTAAAGGGAGCAACCGGTAAATATATCTGATTTAGGTAATTTTTGTGGTTGTGTTCGGAAAGAATTTAAAATCATATTGTCACACAGATTGACAGCGCATGCGTGGAAAATAAATAAATGGAATGAAAAGAAGATCGGATGAATGAAAAATGAATAACAGCGCACCGCGCTACACATAAGTAGTAAAAGAGTAGGTACCTATCGCATCACAATCGATCCATCAGACATTGAGGCCGTTAATTTTAATGATCAACGACTCGCTTCGTATTATGGTCCATATAGTCATAGACCTCGATGTACGATTTGGGCCAGACGCTGTGAGACTATAATTGGCACGTTTTAATAATGGAACCCAATCCGTTTGTAACTATTCGTACGTTATTACTGTCGATGAAATTGTAAAAGATATTTAGTACTGTACATTCATTACTTGGTTTCAGGGAATAGTGAAAATCACGGAAAGAAAAGTCTTGATCCTAATATAATTATTTGGATTTTGATTTTTTTTTTCATTTCTTACTCGTCGCTTACTATAAACAGCTTATGAATTCGCATAAAATGTGTTTGTTGGTTACCTTTTTTTACGCTTAAACAACACGTGTTTTTCTGCCTAAAACTTTACAAAACTCTTTAGTAGAAGATTAAACTCACGTTAATTGTTGTTACTATAATTAACCTTTAAGTATGGACGTCATTATTTTGTAACGGTACTGTGGACGTGGAGTCTCACAGGCTCCTATAGTCACTCGCATTTTATTATCAAAAACGATTTTCAACCGCTTCAAAATTAAATGAGCATATTAAATATGGGATGGGTTCTAATAATACAGTTACTTGAATATAATATTAATTGTTATTATTGGAGTAATAGATATATGACAAAACCAAAATTCGCCCACTTTTCATTTTACTTTCTATTTAATTTTATTCAATTTACTTAAGTTTGAGTTTGAGCAATTTAAAGCACCCAAATCTATTTAAATAATGTACTGGCTGTCCCGGCGAACTTCGTTCCACCTTACACTACACTACACTACCCTACCCTACCCTATTCTATCCGACCCTACCCTACCCTATTCTACCCGACCCTACCCTACATACACTACACGACACTACCCTACCCTACCCTACACTACCCTACCCTACACTACACTACACTACCCTACCCTAACTACACTACACTACACTACCCTACCCTAAAACCAAATATTTTTTGGATGAATATCATATTTTAATACTTATTATCCTATTCCCGACGAAGACAAATGCAAAAACACAAAAATCGTAAAAATTGGTCCAGCCGTTCTTGAGTTATAAATGGTGTAACTAACACGACTATAAACCATCTTCGAGCGCACGCGCGGTAAACCGACTAGGAGTCGAAATGGTCGCCATGACCGAAATCGGTCGGATAGATCATCATCATCATCATCAACTTACACGACTTTCTTTTAGATTTATATAAATAATCTTTTTTATTCTTATATAAAAATATACAACGGACTAAAAAAACAAAAAAAAACACTTCAGAAACCACATAGTGAAAAAATGGACAGCAGTCTTATTATGGATTTTATTGGCAGTCAATACACAAAGGACGAGAGCATTCACTATCAGATTCTTCTCTAAGATCCTGCCCCTGGTCCCCGGTCCTGATCTGTATTACTGTTCTCAAAAAAATTTCAATATCCTCTTCATTACCAGACTGGTCCGAAGCACTTTGAAGTTTACAATATATTTACTTTTTCTTTAAAATATGGACTTTACTCGTTGATGCTTTTAGAGTCACCAGGAGGCTCGAGTTTCCATACAAACGTAGTTTCGCTTTAATACAAAAACTACATGCCGGACTGAATCCAAACTTTGTAAATATAATGTGTAGACACATATCGATGTTTCAAATTAGTTTTCATCGTACTAAATTTTAAAGTAACTAAACGAAGGCTTAAATTAGTTTTGTACTGAAAGTTTTTTACAGTTCTTAGTTTGTATAGAAAGTTTGAAACTGCTCTTATTTTTTTACGTTTTATATTAGTACATCGAAAACTAATTACAAACATCGATATGTGTCTACTCAATATTTTCGCAAAGTTTAGATTAAATCCGGCATGCAGTTTTTGTATTAAAGCAAAACTACGTTTGTATGGAAACTATTTTCAGCCATATTGCCTACAAAATCTGTTACAAATATAATCTCTCATAGAAAATATTTTGTATGGCAACAATGGACGTGTAGCTTAAAAGCAAAGTATATTAGTATTAACATACAGTATGGACACTCCCTGCCGCTCTCTAGATTGCGACTTCACCCCCTGGTCACACAGATTGATACAGATTGGTTGTCGAACGTATAGGATTTCGCCGCCATTTGGTTTGTTCCGTCATACGTTTTTTGAAATGTCATTTCTGGCACGTTGTATGAAGTGTCCAGGGTGTGCTAAAAGGCTCCGATCAATAGTTAAATGCTTATTACTTACGTTATATGCATCTAAAGATGCCATTTTCTTCCTAGTTAGTCCTTTTTCCACTAGAACTGAAGTAACTGAGCCACTCAACCACGTTAAATGGGGGCAAGTGTGTGAAACTAAATAAAAACGAAAACATCGCGTAGTCTGTGAGACTCCACGTCCATACTTAAAGGTCTATCTATGAAGGTTATTAGATATATGTTAACAAAATATCCCACATGTAAACCACGTAAGCATTTTACACAGAAACTAAGTAATACATTTACAATTCCACATCTTAGATTTTGATCACTTTTTTGTAATCGTGACTGAGGAAATCTGATTCACGCACGTACGAACTAAGGTCGACCACAAGCCTTGCTAATATTAGGGCCGGGCCGTCCTTTAATCACATGAGGTTTTTTAGGACAGTTTTATTTTTCCTCCCCCCTGGGTGATGCGTCTTGAGGTTTAAGGCTACCCGTCCCCCCTCCTCCAAGGATCACGTGTATTTACTTGATTGATATGCAATTAATCTGGATCGAAAGTTCTGCAGCGGTTGTAGACAGCCGAATACTCAGTTTTGACGTCTAACTTCTATCATGAAGGTCAATTCATTGCAAGCATACAATATTTGTACTAAGAAAAAATGCTAATTACGCGAAATAAATGTAAATAAAGCACATAATTTTGCTTTGGTATGTATATTTTTTAATTTTTTAGCCGTATGGCTCCCGGCTTAGAATAGAGCCGTCCCATCTCTTTCCGTGGGTGTCGTAAGAGACTACTGAGGAAAATTATGGCCCCACACGTGGGGCAGGCCTATATGTACAGCAGTGGACGTCTTTTGGCTGATGCGATGATGGTCATCATCATCATCACATGCGAAAGCAGGCTGATTAGTATTAATGTATATTTTTGTACTATTTAAGGGGACACTTAAAAACATAAGTACGCACAGAAAGAAAACTCTGGTATAACGTCCAGAAAAAGATCGCATGTGAGACCTTTAATTTACCTATACCTGAACTCAGCTTCTGTGATAAAACATGCAGGTATAACGTCCAGACAAAAATCTCATGTGAGACCTTTAATTTACCTATACCTGTACTCAGCTTCTGTGATAAAACATGCATGTATAACGTCCAGACAAAAATCTCATGTGAGACCTTTAATTTACCTATACCTGAACTCAGCTTCTGTGATAAAACATGCAGGTATAACGTCCAGACAAAAATCTCATGTGAGACCTTTAATTTACCTATACCTGAACTCAGCTTCTGTGATAAAACATGCAGGTATAACGTCCAGACAAAAATCTCATGTGAAACCTTTAATTTACCTATACCTGAACTCAGCTTCTGTGATAAAACATGCATGTATAACGTCCAGACAAAAATCTCATGTGAGACCTTTAATTTACCTATACCTGAACTCAGCTTCTATGATAAAACATGCAGGTATAACGTCCTGACAAAAATCTTATGTGAGACCTTTAAAATTAAAGGTCTCACATAAGATTTTTGTCAATATATAGGTAAATACCTATACCTGAACTCAACTTACAATATTCCCAATGATTATATTGTATAGGTTCCTTGGGGAGAGTTGTTCAGTTTTTTTAATAAAGTGTGGCAGTTGTATATAAACTTAATAGCGAAGAAATGTTAATAGAGCGTTCTAGACATTGTAAATTATTTTGTGCTCTCTTCGCTTGTGTTAAGGTTCAGTTTTCTCTATGGCAGGTTACTGCAGGTGCCGCCTCATGTTTACGATTTGCCATCATAAAACAAGCGTAACAAACATCAGTGGACTAGTAAAACAAACCCACCTGGATCCAGTCTACGACCATCTTGGCGAAGGAGGGCGTGAACTGCATGACCTGGGAGAAAGAGAGGCCCTTCATGTCCATGATAGTGATGACGCCATTGACCTGGGTCTTGGGCTCCACCATGGCAGACTCCAGCCCAAGCTGCACGCCGCGAAATACCTCTGTCAAGGGGACTTCACGATGGTTCCAGCGCTCTGGAATGAGATGGTTTATGTCTTAGCTGAAACTCTATTTCAATACCAGGAAGGTGTTCTTGTCTTTGATAATACGAGTAAGTATCTAAGTAGATGCCTATAACTAGAAACGCTAAACACGTTAATAAAACCGACTTCCCTCGCAACGAGTTAGTACAATTTTGCAATTTTTTTTTTGTTTTTGAGAAAAATTACTAGACTGATTATGATAAAATTTATATGGGACCAACCTGGCAGCAAACCCAATCGAATATAAAAATAATAATGAAAATCAGTTCACGATCTGCGAAAATATCACTTAACAAACATACAAGAAAAGTATACAGTCGAATACAGAACCTCCAGAGTCGACTAAGAGAACAAAACTGGAGGATAGGCAGAGTTGTTTATAGGAGGTAATCTTCGAAACTACTCATCCGATTCTTAAATCGAATTCCATACTAATTATTGGTGAAAGAGTTTCTTAAAACTCTTTCACCAATTGTTAGTATAGAATTTCAGGATGGGCATAAGCTAAAGAACCCGCTCACTCTCGATATCCACGGGGGCGAAGCCGCGGGCAACAGCTAATCTAGTAATATCAACCGGTACCAACAGCTTTACGTGCCTTGAGAAGCGCGACAACTGTCAAGGTAAATGCCTCTAACTGTCAAACCCAATGACCGGTGATATGGTCAGTTAACCTACGCGATTTGACTTCAGATTTTCTTCGTGTTAAAGAATTATTGTAGATTGTAAAATCGACCAGTAAGGCACAAATCAGTTACGTAATAGTTACAAGAGTGGTAAAAAGGTAAATGACGCACGCACGCACGCACGCACGCACGCACGCACACACACTCACTCACACACACACACACACACACACACACACACACACACACACTTTATATTTTACTTTTTTATTTTTAGACTTAATAGCTTATGTGTAAGACCATCGATCCCCATCAAAATCTTAACTTCTATTTTTAAACCATATCAATACCTTCTTCGCTCGCTTTAGTTGCTCGCTCTTCACCTCAGTCGATCGAAAGTAAAAATGATGGTTCTTTTCATAAATAAAATACTTAAACTATCTTTGACCTGTCCTGACCAGAGACCCGATTGGCGTGAGCAGGGAGGCGCAGGATAAGGATGAGTTGCGACTTTTGAGTCGGAGCCCAAGATCCTCTTTGTGGATTTTTTTCGATTTTTTTAGCTGTAGTGGATATTTCAAAAACAATACAAACCACCGGATTCGATAAGCATGATGCGTCGCCCATGTTGGTCCCTTGGAGCCAGGATGCCCACCACGGAATGGTCGAAAGCCTTCCTGATGGCAGACGGAGTCAGGTCACGGCAGTAGTCAGTGTGTGATTTCCTGAACTTGTAGTAGGCTTGTATCTGAGAGAGAGTTAAATGTATCTTGATACTTATACTTTAAAACTTTACTTTTTTAAATGAAAATGTAGATTATTTTTAAGAAACGAGTTTGAATATTTTTAGGGTTCCGTTCAGTTAGTAATCATTATTACTTAGTTTAATTTCTTTGTTTGTGTATTGTTTTAATCTATTGAGCCTCTTTAAGAAAAATAAATTTTGAAGTAAAAAAACGATACTCATAAAAACCGCCAAGTGTAAGTCGTACCCGCACAGTCGTACTCTCCAGACAGTTGTATGGAGAGGTATGACGTGTGGTGGTACGGAACCCCTCGGAGCGCGAGTCCGACTCGCACTTGGCCTTTTTTCCTTTCCATTGGTTTTTTCATGATTTTTCCCCCAACGGCCACGTTCTGGCAACTAAGTTTCGCAACTAGTTGTTGAAAAATAAGAAATAATCTTGTTACGCAACTAGTTGCCCAAAAATAAATTCTCAAACATTCAAAAAACATAACCCTCCTTCTGAGGCAGTCGGGTAATAAAAACTGAGAGTAGGTGCATCAAATGTTAAAAAGTGGATGACGTCACAGGCTTAAATATTATGAAAAGACGGCCCCAGTATTAATTCCACAGAAATCTTATTTCGATTTCTGTGATTAATTCCATTTGACGATTATGAAACGAATTAAGTTATTCAGCATTAGTAAATTTATTTTTACAGAATGAATTGATATTTTTTTTCATTAGCATTCCTTATAAAAATTTTAAAAATGCCATTTACTAATGTTGGTGATGAATACTTCTCTCGAAAAAGATTTATTGAAAATTCATAATGCCAATCTTAGAAATGTGCAAATCTTAGAAAACGTTTGCTTAGAATCATACTTATTTGAAATCAAGAAAGCACCTTTCACAATCAACCAACAATTTCTACAAGTCGGTCGTTTAAAACAAAATATAAGTACTAAAAAAACATAAGTGAGACCGGTTTAAACTTTCACTTTTTTGTTGTTGATATACTCGTAAATACGAGTATTTGTATTCAAAGTGTAGATATGTTAGGTGGCATCTTGTGTATGGAAAAATATTAACTTGAAGGATTGTACTGTCGGAATCTCTTGAGTCCGGCGGTTGGGGGTTGTGGCTGAAACCTATGGACAAATATAAAAAAAACAGCCGAGTCAAACTCGCGCATAGTAGGGTTCCTTAGCCAAAAAAAAAATATTTTTAAAAACTGCTAGACCGAATGAGTTGAAATTTGGTTAAAAGTAATAATAAATATTACATCGGTGACCTAGAGAAGGACATGTAACGTAAATAAATTAATTTTAAACATGGGGCCACTTTTAAATAAATAAGAAAATATAAAAAAAGTTTTACAAACTATTGTTTGAAATATCAAATTAAAGGTCTGTTTTTTTAAATCACAGTATATGAGGTTAAATGCATAGATTACAGTGAAATCTATAAAAAATCTAGTCTTTGCGTTCCCACAGGAAAAATAAATTTCCAGTCAGCTCAATTTACATGTGCAGTAGTTTCGGAGCAAATTGGCTGTGGCGGACGGACGGAAAGACAGACACACGAGTGATCCTTTAATGGTTCCGTTTTAACTTTTGAGGTACGGAACCCTGTAAGTACTGTTTTTTTTTAATCTGACTTTTTTATATTTCTCTTCCTCTTTTTGGTTTTACTTCGATTAAAAACTAAGATGCACGCATCCCAGAACTAATAGCGAGGATCTGAAGGTGCCATGCGCGGCCATCGTCAGGTCCAAAAACGAAAATATGAATGAATATTGAAAGCATTCCAAACGCAAGCCGTTATTATTTAAAAATTTGGCTTTTTTATTACGCACGGTCAGTACGCGTAAGTACATAAGGACATAGATAAGGAGACCCCCCCCCTCCCTAAAGGAGGAGTCGCTCCGATAGGCTTTTGATGTAACCAAGTTAACAAAGCTTCAGGGGGTCGTTAGTGGGTAGGTGCAGTCTTATATATGTATTATATTTTATCCCCCTATTCGGAGGGAGGAGGAAAATGCATCATGCATACTAGTACATCCCGGCTGTGCTTATATTATATGTCACCGTAAGATTGTAAATTCCGTTAGATTATAATCTAACGGCCTTTATTTCGCGAGATTGTGAACTGTCGAAAGATTGTGAACTGTAACATATTGTTAAATAACTCACTAGTGACATTACAATTACACTAAGCGAAGTGAAAAACACTAAATAAATGAGCCCGCGAAGTTAGGTTCGGTCAGGTTTGATTGATTTAACACTGTCCCCCCTGGGTAGCAGAATGCTTCGCAGCAGAAGAAATCATCGGTTTAATTCGGAGGTACAAAAATAGGCCGTGATATTGTGATCCGATTCACAATTTACCGATAAATAATCTAACTAGTGAGATTGTAATATCGCGGTTTTCACAATATCCCGGTAACATATATAAATAAGGCTGTGAGTCCCACCTAACCAGTGAATTTTCCTCCTCCCTCCGAATAGGAATATAAAAAAAAACAGATGAGATCATATTATTACAGTACCTTCCATCTTTGTATGTAATTGAAGGTTACCAAAAGTAGTTACGCAGTCTCAGCCAGAACTAAGTTACAACAATAGACCACGTTTCGTGCGTACTAAACATACTGAGTATTTATGTTTCCGAGTCTGTGTTCTATTCTGTGTAACGCAGCGATATGAGCAAAGGGAAATTGATTATAATGATACATTTTAAATTAATTCCATCAACTTCTCTTAATTAAAGTGTCTAAAATTCCCTTGTCTTAATCTTAGCTCGAAGAAAAATATTTAGGTACTATTAGCATTCAAAACTACTGGATATAAAACTTTTCGAGTTTAAACTTACTCTTTTAAATGCACTTTCAGCATAAAATTTGCAAGGTCTTAGGAACTTCAATAAGAAATCATCCTTCTGCAAAGGTATAGAAAGTGACCCCTCGCCTGCGAACAAAGAAAAACGTCATTAATTCATCATCCATCATCATCATATCCTTCTTGCTACATTCGGCAACGGCGACTCACACAATTTTACTTACTTATTTTCAATTGTTTTGTGACGCACTCTGAGGTGACTCGCAAACTTGAACTTCGTTTTGAACGCACTGGCACATAATGAGCAGCAGAGCTGGCCAGCTGTCATAAATGACTACGACTATGGAATCATCATATCATATCAGAGTATGTCGTCCAGTGCTGGACAAAGGCCTACCCAAGGATTTCCATGACGACCGGTCCTTCGCTGCCTGCATCTAGAGGCTTCCCAAGACCTTCATCAGATAGTCGGGCCACCGAGTGGGAGGCGCGGTCGCCACACGAACTTTACCGCCCTAACGGCCATCTGTTCACTAGCTATGTGCCCCACCAACTTAAGTTTAGCGATTCTGTGAGCTATGTCGGTTACCTTAGTCACAGATGAGATACTAGTTACTTCGTCTTAGTTCTCCTACAGATCTCCACATTTCTGATTCGAGGGAAATTCCGAGCATAGTTCACTCCATCGCCCACAGTAAGTGACCATACCTCAGTTCCATTTGTCACCACTGGCTATAAACACTGGTTAAAAACCTTAGTTTTGAGACACTGCAGTATTTGGGACCTGCAGATGAGTATGTGCCAAGAAGCAACTTAGTCTTAAGCATTGTAACTAACAAGCCTTGGAATCATTTTAGGTTCAATAATGTTATTCTAGGGTCATATTAAGCTTACATAGTTGTCTTACAATAAATGGAAAGTATCGCAACTAAAAGTAGAGAAAAGCAGCTTGTAGCTTGAACGAAAGCCTAGCCGTTCCGTACTTGTCTCGTAAACGTACCTAGCACAGCAGCATATCAAAGTTTAAAACATTACCGACTTACATAAAACTACAAACTAGTACTTACATCTTCATATCAGCTCATATACCCTGAATTAGGGCGATTGGGCCTTAGTCGACCACGCAGGCCCAGTGCGGGTTAGTCGACTTCACACACCACTAACGAGTTTCATCGCAGGCGTGTGCAGGTTTCCTCACGATGTTTTCCTTCACCGTAAGAGCGTCGGATAAACGTACATATGAAATCTAAATCCCAACGCCACCGACGCTCACATAATTACGTAATTAGTACTTACATAATTACAATAATCTTAACATTGTCAATAAACTATTTACTTTAGGAGTCTTTCGATAAGAAGTAAAGATAATATTATTTGAACATTCCTGTCGTGATAGGCTATGTATCACAATGAGAGGGTTTACTTTCTATTATTAATTTGCATATTGATAGTGGAGTGACCATTTCCGTGAATAGCGAATCTGCTAGCGTGCATATAAAATCCGGGCGTTTTCAACATGTAGTATAGTATATACATAAAACTGGGTTATAGTTGTAAAAACTCTTGATCTTTTAAATATAAGTTATTTTTCTTAGCGAGTCGATCCTTTGGCTCAAATTTTGTTTTTCCACTCTGCTACCCGGACTGCACTGTATGTTCCATAGTAAAGGTCCTCGCGCGTGCTGGTGCTAGGACATGCAGGGCAGGACAAAAAGTGTGTCATGGTCTGGGGAGAGGCACAGCACTTACAGTCATGCCCTATCCCAGCAGTAGCCCAACCTGCACATGTTTTTCTTGATTTTGCCAACTTAGGTCCGGAGTCTGTTTAAAGACTCCATGTCGGCCAGAGAAGGTTGTGTCCAAGGGGGAGTTTTTTGGACAGGGATTATATGTTGCCGCTGGATAGTTTTCCTGCTAGAGTTGAAAGTGTTAGAGAACACCAAGACTTACATTGTTGCGCCCTAAAATTGTTCGTGCACTTATTCTCTTTAAATTTTGTAACACCATAATATTAATATCATTCCAATATAGGTTTAACACTTTTTATCGTAAACAATGGGGCAATTAGCTATCATCTAAACATTTATCAAAACTGGTCAAGTGTGAGTCGGAATCGCGCACCGAGGGTTTCGAATTACCACGCCTCTCCACACAAGTACCTTAAACAATGATACCTAACGAGAGCAACAGAAAAAAAAACGTGTGGCACTCGGGGACTGAACGGTAAAGCTATTGCATAGCATTTTTTATCAACTTATGCAATTATAATTATTTATTTATTTTTTATTTATGCAGTATTTACAAGTACCATATAGTACTTGGGGCGCGGGATGTTTATGTAATAAATTAACACTAAGAAAGTTAATCATCATCATTATCGTCATCGTCATCATCATCATCATCATCATCATCATGGATAGATAGATGGCACTGTAAGTGATGTGAGCGTCTGTAGCTCGGATGCAAGCTATAGACGCTCACACCAGTTTGTGTTTCTGGGAATAAATATTTTAATTTGTATTTGTTCTATTCCTCAATGTTTTCGTTAGTTTAAGCAGGCCGTGCGCGCCCTTGAAGTCAAGCTTTTAGCGGCAATCCTGTTGTCTTACTTCCATTTTTGTGTTAGGACACTTCACGAATATTGCGTAATGCGAACTTAAATCAAGGCGAACAGTCACATAACATCGTTTGTTTTCGAAAAAGCATCGGATAACATACGAGTATTAACGTGCGCAGCTCTCCCGTGTTAAATGTCATTTTGGTTGAAAACTTAAAAATCAAGCTCCAAAAAGATGCCATCCCATCCATCTAGGATTTTTATTACACGAAAAAGATAAGGACGAAAAGAGAATTTATCACTGGACCACCCTATATAATCATTTTTAGCAAAAATGATTTTTTAATCGACTTCAAATAAGGAGGTTTTAAGTTCGACTTTATGTATTTTTTATGTATGTTCGATTGTTCACCGATTTTAATATTTAGGTATTTTAAGTTGATATATGTCATCTTAGTGGCCCTCCCATGTAAATTTTATCAAAATCGTTTTTACTTTCGACCGACGAAGCAGTTAAGATTGTATTGTGATTTGTGATGCAAAAAATATCGAGGTTGAGATTTTGATGGGGATCGATTGTCTTACAATAATAGGGTCTAAAAAGCAGAAAAATAAAAAATGTGTGTGTGTGTTCGTGCGTGCGTGCGTGTGAGTGTTTGTGCGTGCGTGCGTGCGTGCGTGTGAGTGTTTGTGCGTGCGTGCGTGCGTGTGAGTGTTTGTGTGTGCGTGTATGTGTGTGTGTGTGTGTGTGTACAGTACGTCCGTTTGGTCAGGCCTCCGTCACTCCATGTACTTGCGCGCTATAATTACCTACCGGCCGGCCCAGCGTTCTCGGGCCGTTTGCGGACCCAATTCAGTGCGGTTTTCACAAACGAAGCGCACGCACGTAGTTTAATTTAAATCGTTTTTTTCGTTCGTACGCGTACCTACGATGCCGTCTGGTGCCTTATGTGCTGTAGATGGGTGCAAATCAAGCAAAAGAAGAGATAAACACCTAAAATTTTTCCATTTACCTGTCAATCAAGAAAGGTAAGTGAACTATTACTATTTTTTGTCGTTTTAAAATTATTTTCAATACTAGGTATACTAAGCAATAGCTAGTACTCTTTATTACACTGTGGCATTAGCATGCCTTTGAGACACAGATTTTCATTTTTTTGTTACATAGAAACGTCATACTTACCTTAAACACTATTTTAACAACGTTTAAAAAGCTATTTTTACTAAAATAAAATTGTGATAATATGTGAGTCGCAGGCGCGGCGACCTGTCTCAACTTGTCGTGCTATTAGCGCACACAAGAACTTTTGACATAACAATTTAGTAATCTGTGCTTGTGATTCGGTTTTATGCGATTTGTAAAAAATATACATGGTGAATTTTTTCTATGAGGAATTTCTAAATTATAAGAGATAGAGCAAAGCGCTCTTAAGAACCGTGATCTCAATTTTAGAGAAAATAAAAATTGCGTGTTAAAAAATAAAAAAAATTATAGGTCCTGGAGTATGTACTCCGGAGATATGACTTTTTCTTAAAAAAAAATTTTTTTGTTGTTTCGATTGTATATCACTATACAAACTAAAAATTGTACGGAGACCATAGGTCTAAAGTTGCTAGAAGTTGTTGAAATAAACGTTTTAAATAGTATGTGGAAACTGAACTTACAGACCGATTTTCAAATGATAAAAAAAATATAAAAACCAATTTATAAAAAAAATATATGTTGCCCGCGGCTTCGCCCGCGTAGGGGTATGAAAAATAGATAAGAACCTATTCTCAGGCCTACCCGATATGCACACAAAATTTCATAAAAATCGGTCCAGCCGTTTCGGAGAAGTATGATTACTAACACTGTGACACGAGAATAATATATATATATATATATATATATATATAGATAGATAAATGATACAATTTTAAACTACCACCTATAAGTCAAAACATATTCACAGTTCTCAATAACATAGACACAAAAAGTTATGTTAATTTAATTTTATCGAAGAGGCAGCCCTGCGATCGCGCGGTGTGAAGCAAGCACTGCGGTTGCTGACGCGATGGAGTAGGCTATTATAGCAGTAGGTATTGGAAATTTACTACTGAGTGAAGTATCTGTTACGTAGTAACTAATTAGTAATCTGTGGTTTGGTGCACTAGTTCCCAAACTAATGGACGGATTTGGGTAAACTTGGGTTAGGGCAATATTATTTTTACATCTCCAGCCGTTTTTATCAAATTTCCCCTATATTGATTTCTTAGGGTAGCCAACATAGTAAAAAATCACTTAAGGACGTCCACTGCTGGACATAGACCTCCCCCAAAGATTTCCATGACAACTGGTTCTGCGCTGCCCGTATTGGGGGTAGTTAGTTACCATTTCTCAAAAATGGATGTAACGATTTTAATAAAACATTTTAAATAACTAGGAATTAATAAGGCCTATTGAACTGGGTACTACATTATTCCAGGAAAAATCGGAGTAAGGTACGTCCCATACAAACCCAAATTATTTATAAATTTTTCATCAACTCTGAGCTTAATAAGTAGGTAGGTACTTTGCTACTAAGCAAGTGTCATGTTTATTGTAGATTTGATTATGCCCCACTACGACAAAAGTGGAAGGCTTCACGAGAAAGTATGCACATTATGAATTATTAAAAAAAAAACAAAAATTATAGCTAAATTGGAAGCTAGTTATTTTGTTTAGCGTTGTCAATAATTGTTTATACTAGTCATTTTTGGTTTTTAAGACGACAAAACTTTTCTTTGTTCCCTCACTGCGCTTGATCGCTCGAAAGTAAAAATCTTTAAATATCTCGGACGGACGGCGGGTCCCGTTACTTCGTACGGATCCCTAAAAATAGTGGAGTTTTTGGGTCTACGATACCAAGGCATGGAGCAATAAGATTAAAAGAGAACTATTTATTTCTTTCATGCATTAGAAATGAAGAAGTATGTCTTGGTAAGCCCGATCATATCTTGGGCATCATCGTCACTTACGATCAGGTGAGATATTTTTTTTATCCACAATTGGTAAGCCCTTGACATCATCTTACCATCAGGGTAAGTGACGATGATGCCGAAAATAGAAGCGGGCTTACCAAGATTCTCCAACGCAATGGGGAAATTATCTCGAAGCCGGAACACATCAATGCTGTTAACATTGACCTTTTTTCCGGCAAAACTTAGATTAAATGGTGGAGCTAGGCCTGGCGGGCTTAGAAATGCCCTTCCACCAACCAAACCGAGTCTTACAAAGTTAGACTCCACTGAGAATCGAACCCGCGACCTCCTGATATGAAGCTAAATGACTTTACCATTACGCCACGGAAACGATTAAAATGCCAAGGGCTTATGTACATAGAAATGGTAGGTATAATTATTTCTAAGAATCTTGGTAAGTCCATCTTCAGAATCGTCGTCACTTGATGATGAAGCTTAGTGACGTTAGTACTAATATATATACTTTGCTTAGGGCTAACCAATTGTGAATAAAAAAAGTCAACTACTAAGTACTTTCGCTATTTTTGCATTATCACGATTGTTAACCTCACAATGCTTCCGGTGGTATAATTATACAATTATGGGGCCTTTAATTGTTGCAATATTCCTTAGAGAGTCTAGCAGATTTCATGCCATCCGTCACGTTTTAAATAACTGTTTAATAATAACAGGTAACGGGACCATACTACTATGCCTAAACTGTCGGTCCGTCTGTCTGTCTGTCTAACTTTTTAAAGGTTGTATCTTTTGAACGGTGATAGGGGGGCCAGCAGAATTTTTCGCAGAATATTTGTCATTATAAGGAATTACTAATAAATAACCAAAATCCAAAAACGTAAAAAAGTGCTTTTTAAGATTTTTATTTTATTTTTGCTGTGTCGTAAAAACGGCAATACATACAACCGTGAAACATGGTCCGATTATAGTACAAACCTTAAAGTAAGACAACAAATAAGTCATACTCACGCTGAAACATCCCAAACTAAATTTAAAAAAAAACACAGATCTCATGTTTATGTCGCAGCCATTTAGCTTAATTAGCCATTCAATTAACTGCCTAGCTATTTAACCAAATGGCGCCGTTCAACTAAATGCCAGAATGATTATTCAGCCATTCAATTAAACGCTTAAGGCTTGGGTCGATAACGTTCAACTTCTGCTAGCCAGGTAGTTTAAATTCACACCTTAGGGAGAGGAGTGCTTAAGGGTAGAGGTGGGAGGAAGAACGGGACATTTCTCAGTCGACGGAGTCCTAGTTCTATATTTTCATGTTCAGCTTGCTCGCTTCCTCCTCACAGTCTCCGAACCTAACCAAATGAGTCGGGGGTTCTCCAAAATTCCAAGCTCTAGTTTCGATTGTTACATTTCTCAGTCGACAGAGCCCCCCCTACTTCTGTATTCGTTTCCCTTGTTTAATGAATGGCCGAAGCATCAGCAAACCAAGTCATTATATTATCATTCAGCCAGTTAGTTGAATGCCGACATTTAATGAACCGGCTAGGCACTAATTGAATGACTAATTTAACAAGTTGACTGCGGCATTTACATGACCATCGGCCATACTAAAAATAACTATTAATTAGGAATACTAAAATAAACAAAATGAATAAATAGAACTAATAAACTAACTTAACATGCCTATAAACTTTTTTAAATCTTTAAATTTTTTCAAATCTATTTGGAATCACATTTTTTACCTCTTGACGAGCTTGCACAATCTATCAATTGACAAAACCCAAAATAACACTCTAAGAAAATAAAGAAACCAATATGCGAACATATTATACACATTTTATACTTTAGCCACAAAAATGCATTCTCGTTTGGAGGGTTCGTCCCTTAATTATTATCCGATTCCAACCATTCATATACCAATCGATAGCCCATTTCATTCCCCCGAGGGCCTTTTGTAACATCCCAAAAAAGTCTAATTCTTTACGAATTATAGCACATTTATTCCAAAGGTTCTCGGAAATTGACATCAAAAAATCACTTATTTTGAAATTTCTAAAAAGTTTTTGGAATTATTAAAATATATTTTTTTACCATTTATGTAACTTATCTTGATCTATCAATTGACACTATTCCCAACCTTCTACCTCTAATACTTTAGATACTACAGGCTTGTCGCACTCTCACGGAAAACGTCACCCTACACAATGAGCTAATATTTTCAATATAAAAAACCAACATTTCTCTGTTGCTATTGTTCATGACTTTTGGTCGAAATATACAAGTGTCATTGTTATTCTCGTTGATGTTATCTGTACGGAACTCTTGATGCGCGAGTGCAACTCGCACTTGGCGGGTTTTAGATATGTTTGAGATTATGGTGTTTATCCCTAGTTGGCGCTTAGCCCTTGACGATAGTGGTCTACTTTTAAACCATATACATAGATTTCAAAATTCAAATTTCATTTTATTTTTTACAGTAGATACATCAATAACGTATACACTTGTTTTTTTTTAAATTAGATAGGTAGGTACTATCTCTTTAATTATAATCATCAATCATAGTGAAAGATAAGATTATCAAAATTAAAAATAAACCCAGATTGAACTAATTATTATGAATTTATAACTGTTTTATCTAACTTTCTACAAGTTTGTAAACTTATGACACTTACCTACATAAATGAATTAGAAAATAACTTTGCATCTGTGATTTATTTTTTCTGATGTCCTATTTTAATAATTAATTAATTATTTTAGAAAATTTTAATTTCTTACCTCTCAATAATTCTCTGAGATCATGTAACGCTTTCTCTCGTACATCCGGCGTTTCTCTCAACTCATCTTTGGCTTTTTTCAACACAATCTCATCAGTTACCGGTTCCTTCTCCAGCGTAATGATGTTTTCACCCCATGTAACATAAGGCTTGCCATCTCCATCGAACTGTACTTCCATCTTATCTATTCCTGTCACTCTAGCTAGCGTCTAGATTCCTTCAGATAGCTTAACAGTGTCACCAGGATGTAACTTGCTAACTTGTGGGTAACTTGTATGTGACTTGCTAACTTGTGGACGAGCTGAGTTATGTCGTTGGTTTTGGACCCTTCACTCGCATTATCACTTTAATGTAACTTGACACAGTTTTTTGGTTTCGGAATATACGTTCACGGCTTTAAGATTATGATCATCAAAACTGTTGGAAGCACGTTCAAAATAATAAGTGTTATTTAACGTTTTTGTTATTTCAAAAGTGGTACAAAACTGTGATTTGTATTCTAATAGACTCACGAACTTACACTCAGTCCTATATTTAAATCAGATAAAGCTTATTTTTCAAATATAGCTTAAGCTCTCGCTTTTCATTTAATAACACAAAACTACCTCACAAAACGCAGAAAATTCTAAACTGTTAAACACTTCACTCGCACTAACAGATAACTTGTTGTCGGTAGTTGCACGTAGGTGCGTCTGCGCAATGCGCGGCGCTGTCCGCGAGTCCGGCTGGTCGGCGCGAGCGCACGATCTAGCAGCACACTGGAGTCGGTCCCTTCACTTGCTTGTACCTAATAAGATAGTCTGCGGGCTTTGAGGCTGCAAATCCACAAATATATAGTAAAGATGCTTTTTGTTAGCATTTTTGTTATTTCATTTCTTGGAAAAACGGTCAGGTGTATTTTTAGCTGACTACGGCAAAGCCAACAAGAAGGGTCATGAATAGTGTTGCCAGACGTCCCGTATTTCACGGGACGTCCCTTATTTCGGGCATAAATTCTAATGTCCCGCCGGGACCGCCTTTGTCCCGTATTTTCCTGCATCCATCCACTTAGCTCGGCAGCGCGCGAGCGACTGAGCCTCAGTCGCTGAGGTGACAGGTGAGTGGTCATCGCCGATGATTGCCGAAATTTCCCGATGCGCTCGGTGCAGCAGCCGCGCGGGGGCGGCGCGGGCGCGGGCGGTAATTAACGGCGTGAAAACAATGTTTGTCTCTGTTTTGCTTGCATAATTACATGCAAATTATTTTCTATTTCTTTCTAACGCTATGATATGAGACTGATTTGATTGATAGATCGGTTATTTTGTTTATGTTTTTTGCGACAGCCGTTGCGTAAATACGTACCTAATTTTAACTTGTGATTAATTATAATTACTACAACAAAATGAGTGATTTAAGTGACAATGGCTCTGATACTTCGTCTAGAAGTAGTGGAATACCTTCCAAGAAGGCTAAAAGGCTTACTAAGTATAATCCGAGCTGGGAAAATAGCTTTTCCTGGTTAAGAGAAGTAAAAGATAACTCCTTCAAGGCGTCGTGTCGCTTGTGCAATAAAGATTTTTCTTGTGCTCATGGTGGTGTCGCGGATTTAAAACAACATGCATCTACAAAATCTCACATGACCGTTGTTAGCAACAGAGCCTCGAGTAGTTTGTCTCAATATTTTTCAAAGCCCAATTCGTGGATTAAGCACTACCAAAACGGAATCAATAAAAAGCGATTTTCTACAATTTTACAATAATTTCTTAAGCTATTTGCTACCACGATATGATTTCTCAGAAAATAACATCCTTTCTAAGGTGCTGTTTTTAAACATAAAATCGCCAGTAAATTACAACCAATTCCAAGAAGCTGCGGAACTATTACGTATAGATGAGTTGAATATGGACTGCTTATACGAAGAATTTCAGATGATTAAAAAAAGTCTGGACATTGCTGTTGCATCTTCTGATAAAACTATAGGTGCAATTGAAAAGTGGAAAAAAGTCTTGGAAGGGTTTTCCAATAATGAAATCCCTAACATTTTTCGCATCATATCATACTTTTTCAGTATCCCTAGTTCTAATTGCTTCGTAGAACGAGTTTTCTTACAAATGGTGTTGAAGTGGACGGATGTACGAAATAAGTGTACACCCAACTTAATAAAAAGTGAATTAATGACTATATTGATTACGATTATAGTTGTATAGACTTTTTTAAATATGTGAAATCCAAGAAAGATTTGTTAAAACTTGTGCGTTCTTCAACAAAATATTCAAAAAAAATAAAAACACTTAGAAGATAATAAGTATTTCATTTGTCCCGTAAAAAAAATCGAAATCCCGTATTTTTTTGCCTATTTACACATTTGTCCCTTACAAGCTAAAAAAAATCTGGCAACCCTAGTCATGAATCTTACAGGCTCCACATGACTTCCAATACCAAGTTAGCCAATCAGTAGTCCAATTTTATTTATGTAAACTGAGCTTGAGAAAAGTTTTTTTTTTTGGTGGGGGCCCCCCACCAACAACTTCTCTACTTGGTTTGTCGATCATTTGTAAATAACTGATACTTATAGACTGGTAGCGCTACATTTTAAGGTTCCAAAATATTAAAGTTGTTTGTTTCGCATATAGTTTCCGGATCATTTGCCCAACCTAATACATTAGTTTGTGTCATTTATTATAAGTACTTGCATATGTAGAAATATATCAGTATTGGACGTGAAGAAAATTAGAGATGAAATTTTATTTTTATAATAATAACAAAGTAGTAACTGATGTACATAAGCATTTTTGTCATCTATCTCTGACTACGAGAATCCAGATAATTAACCAGTACCTACCTAACATGTCGCCTACCTTATACCACACCCTGGACAACGGGCCAGAAATGACATTTCAAAAAAAGAATGACGTAACAAACAAAATGGCGCCGGAATCCTATACGTTCGACAACCAAACTGTAATCAATCTGAGTGACGAGGGGTGAGGTCGCAATTTAGAGAGCGGCAGGGAGTGTCCATACTATATGTTAGTACTAATTTAATTACTTTGCTTATACTACTCCCAACTAGCTCTCAAAGAATATTACAATAGGTTAAAAAGGTGTTACGCGTTTGTGTCGAATTCATCCACGACATTTATAGATATTATTTATTTATTTTTATTCATTTATTTATTTATATTTAGTTTTTTCTATGTAAACTGTCAATGAATAAATGAATTATCTATCTATCTATATTTATTTTTTTAATAAAATAATTTTCAATTTAATAAAAAATAACAACATCCTGTAAAAGCCACAAAAGAAAATGCACTTTTTTTTTGAGTTTATGTCTTTATCATTATTATCTTGTAACAAAACACTAGGTATTCATAATTTGTGTTGTTTTTATTCACAAAACTTTATTAATTAAAAAAACGGACTACTTCGCGCGAAGGGCGTGCGCGCGGGGTAGAGCGCGGGTGCGGGCGGGGCATACCTACTGGCCGGGGTGCATCCGTTTTTGACCCTAAAAAACCGACCAAGAGACGGACTCACGCAAAGGAGAATTCCGTAGACATTAAAAAAATATATTAACAAAAAAAAATTGTATTTGCAGTTGGTAATATTTATTTTTCTTTAAATGTATTTATTTGTTAATACAAGGATTAATATTATGTGTCTATAATAAACATTTTGTATGGAAAATTTATGAAAGCCTACTCGTACTTAGCAGTGATAGTTTTCCTTTTAAATTGATTCCTTTCCTTTTAATTAAATGTCCTACTATTTTCAATTTTCTTCAGATGTCCTGAAATAGCGATTTAGCTGGTAAGGCCGAGGGAGGGGGAGGGGGGGAATTGACTCTAACAAAAAGTAACAAACAGTAGTAGGTTACACTAGGGTACGTCCACAAAAAAAAAACCACCCCCGCCTTACATTAGGGAGGTACCCTAAAAAAATATTTTCAGGATTGTATTGTACTACTTTATATGCGTAATTAATATGTATATCCCATACCAATTCACAGCTTTCTAGTACTAATATTCTCTGAGACAGACAAACATGGCGAAACTACCTATAAGGGTTCCTTGTTGAATTCGAAACCCTAAAAAGTGACATCACCTTTTTATTGCATTGTTAATTAAAGCTTTTAAATCAAAACGTACCTGTGAAAATCCCGTGCGTCAATTCTAAATAGTTTTAAAGATATGTATATTTTGTTTCAAAATGACCCATATTGACCCCACAAGAGGAAATATATTTGTTTAGAGAAATCTACAGGCAAAATGTTTCCCTTATTCGGTTAGGCTATGTTAATAAAAAATATTCCTGTCTCTTTTTATATTTCTGGGAGTGATTTCGTGAAATGGGACGGAAGAATGTAACAGGAATCTTTTTAAGTCACGAAGCCATGCCGCTAATGTGAGGCTGAAGGCAAAGATGACCTACTATCCGAAGGCCAGGACCGTGAATGTACGACCCGATAATTCATTAATTTTATTAATATTTAGTCACATATTACACGTCATATTTGACCATTGTAAGGTCTGCAAGGCTCGCTCGTTGTTTGCACTGTTTTTTCATAACCCTATGTTAGTTTTCACTGGACAAAGGTGACACAAACTGGGTTCGCACACTCCGCAGGCTATCCTAGATCACATCAGCTCATATATACATCCCCACCGAGGGGCTCGAGCCTACCCTGAATTAGGGCGATTGGGCCTTAGTCGACCACGCCGGCCCAGTGCGGGTTGGTCAACTTCACACACAACCTTCGAGTTTCTTCGCAGATGTGAGCAGTTTTCCTCACGATATTTTCCTTCACCGTAAGAGCGTCGGATAAACGTACATATATATATATATATATATATATATATATATGTCGGAGTGTCATTGAAAACGCGACCAATACCAGCTCGAGATAAGTTTACATAGTTACCCTTTGTTTGGATCAAACGTCAGGTATTAGTACCTGGGTGAAACCAGTGGTGGCGTGACGATCGCTTGTACTCGTGAGACGATCGTTTGTGGTAGCAAAGATGATGTATTAACGGAAGGCTGTTTGTGCTGCCACACTGAGTTGAGAATTTATTAGATCTGTGGAGAAGCCACATTAGCTGGACGTCAGTCTCGGGGCAGACACTTTTTGACGGAGCGTCGAGCAGAACACAAGTAGTGGTGATCTGTGAGCAAAATGGACGTGTCACGCCATCGCTGTGATCACCGCGTTTGCATCCATTGTTATCCAAGGCATCCTGTACAATTTCGATTACCAAATGATCAAGACTATTGAAGAAGGACCTCTGTGATATAGCTGCATTGTTATTTCGACGCCCAATACCGAAATAGTTAAGGACGTGAACCACGAGGCCAACCATAACCTAACCACTCACTTCCTTCGAGATCAGAAGTTGGATAGTTCCCTGCGCTCGCAACAAGTGGACAACGACGGGAAAATGTGAAAAATGATAATGGAGCAGCGAAATAAAAACCAACTGGCAACAATTCTTTGTGCTACAGAAACAGAACATGTTGCGATTGATTGAGGTTATGCAAGCACCATCGACTACATTTGCTGCAATCACACTGCCAGAATTCAACCAGAATATACCTGAAGCTAATCCACGTTCACGGTGCTCGTTTGTCGACATCTCCCTTACGGAACGACAGTTGCAATGAGGTGCAATGCTTATTTCACTTAGCAAACCGTTGAAAGGCATATGCTCCTGTGCTTCCGGAATGACTCGGAGCCAGTTTAGAAACCTGTTCCTGATGCGCTGTTTGGAAATGGGCGACAGTATGGGCTGCGCTGGCAGCAGCGGAGATCCACGCAAGCGGCGCGTGCAGCTTCAGCGAAGTGCATGATGTACGCGGAGCTATGAAAATCCGGTGAGTCGTACCCCTTTTGTTTTGATAGTTGTGGTACGAGTACTATTACCTAATCTGTGGTGGTACCGAGTGTTCTCTCGTTAAAGAAAGTTTCGTGTATAGACTTTCGGGAGTGTGTTCAATACTAACGCACTATTGACTTTTGTAGGCAACTCTTAAGTTTACTGTACAGAACAAATATCGAGTGAGGGTAATATTGACGGGCATCGTTCAGAATGGTCATATCTTGTTATGCCAGACGAGTACGAACGATATTATGATCGACTCAGATATTTTAAATCTAGGATTGACGGTATTCTTAAACGAGTCTGTCAATAACAAAACAGCTTGACTGTCGGTAAGGATGCGAATAGAGTAGTTAGTCCCTTACCCTTCTAGTAGTGATTGCATTAGCAGCTAAAATGATGCCTTATGGAAAGTACTCTTTCACATGCTTTCGGATTTTTACTTGTGACACAACGTCGTGATTGAACGGAAGATTTAAAAGGAGGACTCATTGTAAATATGATGATTCATTTAGTTAACTAGTTTCGGTTATACAAACCTAAACCAAGATTGAAAGTATTGAAACCCCTTTAAGCTTTTATAATATTGAGACTGACATTTTTACATGGAGTAAAAAAAAACCTTTATTAGCTTTCGTAGTATTGGGACTGATATTCTCATTGATCATAGGCCAAAGTTGTTGCCTATTTTTAATAGCTTTCGTGATGAATTTGTCGAGGGCATCCTTAATGCCCCGCTATCGTATAGACCCTATGTAGGTAGATGAGTTTCGGGGACCCCAATAAAATATTTTGTTTACCAATTGTAAAAAAAAAAAAAAAAAAGAATAATAACAGGGTAGTATGCGGAGTGCAGTGATGAACGTCTTACGGCTGATGTGATGATGATACAGGATTCATGGGCTGGAGGCTGCGAATGTCATAAGCCCCGAAGCTTTCCCTTTTTGACGGCCTTATCATGCTAGTAAAGAAAAAGGATAGCATAGAACGCAAGTGTTGATAACCGTGAAAAAAAAATGATAACAACATGCCTGAACGGAAATTGCTTCCTCTGATAGCTTGGAACATCGATTGACTTCAAGGTGGTCACTATTTAACCACGTCAGGCATAGCTAGTGGTTACATCAGGTGCATTCTTTACCTATTAAATCGAAATGACTGATTTTGTAACCTCTGTTCAAATACGTCCACGTGTCATTCGATCTACGTAATGCCCCCTTGTATTTGAACTTACGTTCATAAACGCTTTAGGCGCGTGGCAACGGTCAGGTGAATCTTAGCACGTTTAAACGTTGGTACTCTTAGTTAAGTGTCCTTTAAAATATGCTCACTTCCTTCGAGTATAGTAATGAGATTTCAATGTTACAAGTCCTTCCATGATGATCATTTGGCAGCAACCAAACTGTTGGGTTAACCTAGTTACGAAGTACAGCCTCCTGGAGTTGCTTCTAGGTACGAGTAAAGTAGCCTAACCTCTAAATGTCATGTTTGTCGATTACACACACAGGCTGTAATTTTATCTAAGTGAAGCACGACAACATACTAGTGATAATACGGAGAGTAACGCATCCTATTACAGGAGTTGTTAATCAGCTTGCTGCTGATGTGATAATAGACATGGGCCTCCCCCATGTTGGAGCGGTTTCACCAATTGTAAAAAAAAAAAAAACAAAAAAAAAACGCTACGCTTGGCGGGCTGTTTGGCGGTACAGTATGAGCGTGAAGGACGATGTTGCTTGTCCTCAAATTTTTAGTCCCTTAGTCACTTCTTGTGAAACCCTTGGGAAGAGATGGGGTGGTGTATTGCTCTGAGGCAGCGCCACTGGCTGATTTCTAGACAAAAGCTTAGTTTCACAAGTTACCTAACTTTGTGTTGTTACAAATGGAGAAGCGTTACCTACCACTTTAGATATCAAATACCGTCAGTTATTGAGGACAGACTACGTTAAATGCCCGATAGTGACAGTATTATTGACTTGGACAGAATTGATGATGGAGAGACTGAACCTCGACCATCTACTAGTGCAGATTAAGGACTTTTGTACTTGACCGTGATTTTAACGTTCACTAGTTTGTATTTTGAACCTTAGACGTAAACAATTTTTCGCAACTGGATGCCAATAGCCTCAGCCATTCGTAGACGTAGGCGTAAAACACCGAGTTGATTTTCTCGTTGCTGTGCGGCCACAACTATGTGTGGCGTGCGTTTGGCTCGCAGGCGTATCACCGGGGAGGTGATGTTGGCAATGACCAGAAAGAGGTGATGTTTGAGATCGCCGCATGGAAGCGATAGTGTGGTTGGACACCGGAGGGAGGTGGTCCAAGAGTCGCCAGGTAGGGGTGACTGTGTTTTTGGGCGGACACCTGAGAGGTTGTCTGAGAGTCGCCAGGTCGAGTGACTGTGTGTTTGGGCGGGCACCGGATGGAGGTGTCTGAGAGTCGCCAGGTTGGGTGACTGTTGTTTGTTTGGGCACCGGATGGAGGTGGCCCACAGTTGCCAAGATGGGTGACTGTTGTGGTGATACAAAATAAGGAGCGTAACCAAACCAAGTTAGATCCCAAATACCGAGGGCCGTTCAGGGTCGTAGAGGTCTTAGAAGGTGACAGATACAAATTACAAGCTTTGAATTTGAGACGAAGTTACAAGTATGCCCATGACCGTTTACGTAGTATGTCCGAAGGTTATTTGCCTCCGGATGTTGACGATGAATCTGGTGCAGAGGCGTCTACCTTTCAATGTTAATTGTATTGACAGATCGTAACTCAATCAATTGTGTACAGTTGTAAATTTTTTCTTTATCGTTTATTTTTGTGTGTAGTACTGAAGTATTCCAACATGTTTCAGCGGTAAATGAAGAGTGCTGAATGGCGCTATATGTTTGCATGAATTGGCTGCTGCTTGTTTTGTCAGACTCGTTCTGTCATGATGTGTAGCAGGTACATTCGTGTTTTTGTAAAAAAGAAGTATCCCGTTTACCGGCTAAAACTGTTGATGGTATTCCGTCGCCTGTACTGGCGATGATGGTATTCCGTCGCCTGTATTGGTGATGATGGTGTTCCATTGCCTAGATTGGTGATGATGGTGTTCCATTGCCTAGATTGGTGATGATGGTGTTCCACTGCCTAGATTGGTGGTGATGGTGTTCCGTCACCTGGACTGGTGATGATGACTGATTGGTATTCCGTCGCTTGGCGTTAGTGATGATGATTCTTTGTGGTGTCCCGCCACCCGGATGTGGTGATGTTTAGTTCTGGTGTTCCGTCGCTTGTGATTTGCGATGATGATTATGTTCCGTTCTATGTGCCCCTAAAAGTTGTAAATGGTTGTAAGGTTTCAAGCCTTGCAGCTGTGATTTACCTTGGAGACCTAAACTGATTTGAGATTGTTTGAGTTACGATGCTAATGCTGAGGTTTATTTAGTTTACGAGAGTGAAATTATTTTGGTTTTTTGAGGCTGTTAAAATGTGTTGTCACCATGATTGTAGTCTTGAATTAAAGCTTCACATTATTAGCGTTGCTTTTATTCCTTGAGTTGTGGACCTTCCTAATGAAGGTCAGGATTGGCCGAACGAAATGGAATCTACTGGCTACCCTTTTCTTTTTCAGGTTAGTCACCCGAGGACGTGTGACTCGCAGGATGGCCGTGTCGGAGTGTCATTGAAAACGCGACCAATACCAGCTCGAGATAAGTTTACATAGTTACCCTTTGTTTGGATCAAACGTCAGGTATTAGTACCTGGGTGAAACCGGTGGTGGCGTGACGATCGCTTGTACTCGTGAGACGATCGTTTGTGGTAGCAAAGATGATGTATTAACGGAAGGCTGTTTGTGCTGCCACACTGAGTTGAGAATTTATTAGATCTGTGGAGAAGCCACATTAGCTGGACGTCAGTCTCGGGGCAGACACTTTTTGACGGAGCGTCGAGCAGAACACAAGTAGTGGTGATCTGTGAGCAAAATGGACGTGTCACGCCATCGCTGTGATCACCGCGTTTGCATCCATTGTTATCCAAGGCATCCTGTACAATTTCGATTACCAAATGATCAAGACTATTGAAGAAGGACCTCTGTGATATAGCTGCATTGTTATTTCGACGCCCAATACCGAAATAGTTAAGGACGTGAACCACGAGGCCAACCATAACCTAACCACTCACTTCCTTCGAGATATATAAGGTCTAACAAAATTAGCTGAAACTATTTTAACTGGTGCTTCTACCCATGAAACTGAACAACTTTTCCCATGGAACCCATAGTCAAATCTAAAAAAAAATTTTGAACTTCCCATACTAAGTTGGCTGATCAGCTGATCGAGTTAGTATGGGAGGCCCAAATTTTTTTTCGCGATTTGACTATGGGTTCCATGGGGAAAGTTGTTCAGTTTCATGGGTAGAAGCACCAGTTAAAATAGTTTCAGCTAATTTTGTTAGACCTTATATATATATATATATATATATATATCAGCTCATATACGTCCCCCCCCACCGAGGGGCTCGAGCCTACCCTGAATCAGGGCGATTAGGCCTTAGTCGACCACGCGGGCCCAGTGCGGTTTGGTCGACTTCACACACAACCTTCGAGTTTCTTCGCAGGCCTGTGCAGGTTTCCTCACGATGTTTTCCTTCACCGTTAAAGCAATCGGTAATGATATGTACGTAAGTTTTTGAAAAACTCATTGGTACATTGGCCGTCCAGATTTGAACCCGGTACCTCTGGTTAGATGGACCGAGTCGTTACCGGTTGAGCCACCGACGCTATAGTCGTTACCGGTACATATGAGATCGAAATTCGAAAACACATTGGTACGTGGCAGGACTCGAACCACGACCTCCCGGATAGGAGGTAGCAGCCCTTGCCGTTGCGCCACCGACGCTCTTGAACTTTAAATTAATTTTGTCAGTTTAGATTTGAATAAAAATAAATCAACAACAAATCATCGAATTGCTAAAAATGCAAGTGACAGATGTGACACAAAACGCAATAGTAAGTTTCATATTATGTAGTACTGTATCCACAGACAAGAAATAAGTAACTTAACAATTTTTCAAACTAGTGAGTCTTGTGACTATAAAATAGCCGAACGCTATTAACTAATTCAGAAAATTACAAAAAGCGGCAATTGCAAAATCTTCAGCTTTGACTAAGATACACTGAAGAGGCGTTAGATAAGTACACAGTTACGAGTACCTAATTGAAGTATTTTGCAAATCCCAAACCTTTCCTGCAATATTTATGACATTTAAAAAAAAACAATTAAGTAGATACAAAAGCCAGCACATCAAGCTTTGGACTTTATGCATATCGATCAGAATCTCACTACGAGTATCAGCTTGATGTGCTGGCCTCGTACACACATATTAGTAGGTCTCATCACAGTTGGACAATTTGTTTGTTTCTCTGCTATTAGGACCAAAGTTGACCAAAGTCCTTTTGAAAAATTCCTCTAACAATACAATTATATCTATGAACGAAAAGTGCATCTGTTCCCTCTATAACACCGAGTTTTTATTTTCGAGGAGTCTTAATAGCCCAGGGATGACGACCAGACAATTGTCGTCAAAGCTGATCATAGCTTAGCGCCGCTACTAGGTCATCAATGTACAAAACAGAAACAAACAAGAACCATCAAACTGCATCAAGGAGTAAGGCAGGACTCAGGAAGACATTTCCGAATATCCCGAACTTGTTAAACTTAAGTAAATACGTTTGAAAGATGGGTTTCAACTGATATTTTAATTTTTTTTAACTACCTCCATAGCATGATGGTTAAGTTCATTAGCTTCACAACAGGTGGTCGCAGGTTGAATTCCCGGTGGAGTTTCACTTTGTAAGACGCAATATGGTTGGTGGAAGGGCATTTTCTAATCCCGCCTAGCTATAACCACCATCTTATCTAACTTTTTCCGCCAAATATCAATGCTAACAACATTGATGTTCCGGCTTGAAGATAAGAATGCCAATTTCCCCATTGCTTTGGGGAATCTTGGTAAGCCCGCTTCCATTTTCAACATCATCGTCACTTACCATCAGGTGGCATGGCAAGGCACTAAATGACAGTCGTTATAACGTGTCAGAGGCGGCATGAAAATTGTGACGATGAATTCGTCACTAGGCCTACCACCTCCACCAAATCTTCCCAAGTTTGGATGGACCTATGCCCCAGCCGTGAGAACGTTATTTAAAATCAACAAACATATTTACTGTGATTGGCTAATGATATTTAGATAATAGCAGAATTATTGCAATATTGCAAGGCCTACTAGATAAGAAAAACTAGTGGGCTTTCAGCTATGCTTGGAGTCTTTGACAGGAACTTCCTCGTCCTATAAAAAGGCCAGGCATTAATTGGAACAGTTGTCTCTGGTTTTTTCTTTAAATGTAAAGAGTAAAGAAGATACCACACTTTTAATAATGTTTTTCGTTTCAATTCTCTGGAGTTAAATTTATGATTTTATGTATCTCAATTATGCAGATGTCTGTTACTTGAACGCCACTGACGAGCTCCTCAATATGCTCGAGCGCCTACAAAACCTCGCCATCAGGTTTGTGTTCGACCATATATCTGAATATTGCTCTCGGTTTATGTGGCTCCCTGTCTGCCAGCGTCGTAATCTACACATCCTCACAATTCTCTACAAAATCCCTAATAATCCTTTCCTTCCAGAATACCACCTAATACCCGCGCCTTCCCCACCCATACGTAAATGCGTCACCAAAACTCTGGTAGTTCCCCGCTCCAATACCAAATTCTTCTCTAACTCCTTCACCGTTGAAGCTGCGAACCTCTGTAACTACTTAAACTCTTTTTTTCCTTACTTGTCTTATCTCGTAAACATATATGGCGTCTAGGGCTTCCACTCTCGAACCTATTTCGCAATCCCGAGATCGAGACGAGACTACACGGCTGACTCTCGGGATTCTCGTGATTTCGAGAGTTTCGAGACTTTAGGTTAAGTATGTATTACGCATTGCTATTTAATACTTAAGTCAATTTGGTAAATAAATAATCAAATTCAAAAAGTTAGTATTGTTTTTAAAAATGGATTCTTGTAAAGAACATTTCAAGAAATTGGGGATCCTGACAGTTCCTAGTCTTTACATAATGGTAGTACTTAGTAACCTTGCCAAAAACATACGTGAAATTGAAAGTGTACAAGAAAGACAATTAAGGGAACAAACGAGAAGGCAAGACCTACCAAATCAGATACAACCAACACTAGAAGTTGTTAAGCATGACTCACACTATCAGGCAGTAAGACTGTTTAACAGGTTGCCAGATGATATAAGAAGCTTAATATACACTAGCCATTTTCGACCCAAACTGAAGTCTTTTTTACTTAAAAAAACTACTATAGTGTGGGCGATTATCTAAATTATTTGACAAAAGTTATAAAATAATTTTGTTAGGAGTGACATTATATTGCTTTCAGACTTCACTTTCATACAATGTTGGCATATTGTAATAATAATAAATTCTTGACATGTATTTAATTTTTGTGTGTGTTTATCTAATGTAAGGAAAAGATTTGTGTTAATATTTTTATTATAATTGTTTTGATTATGTAGGTTATTTTTATTTTTATATTTATGTCTACTTAATTTTTATTTAACTTTGACACGATATAAGTACCTAATGGATTCTTGATGTGTTCTATTTTTGATATGTTTTTGCTAACTGACTTAGGGAAATTATTTGTTTTAATTTTTATTTAATTCTAATTCCATGAGGTTATTTTAACTTTACAACTATAAAAATTTTTCATCGCAATGTATGTTGCTTAGAAGTAAATGAACTTGAACTTGACCTAAATCAGGACTACAAAAACATTCTTTTGCTCCGTATTTTACATTTATACGTTAGATTATTCTGAACTTAAAACATACAGACCTAAATAGAAAGAAAAGAGTTGAGTTGTAATTTGATAGCACTAAAATTTCTTGTCCTATTTCTTTTTGAAAGGTATGAAAAGGACAGGAATAGAATAAAATATGTTAAGTCCTGTAATTTTTGTTGTAATTCCAAATCGACACTAGTCGCCAATGAAAACAATTTCAAATCTAAGACAAAAACACAAGTTTTGAGGTTCTCTGTTTGTTACGTGTATCTTAAAATTGACACTTTATTATATAACTACCTAATAACACGCGAAACTTTATAGGAAATATAATCTACATAGAGTTTGAATTACTCTCGAAAATCTCGAAAATCCCGAGACTGGAAATAAAAAATCTCGGGACTAAATATCGCTCGAGACTCTCGGGAAATCGAGACTCTCGAATCTCGGGATGGAAGCCCTAATGGCGTCCCTATGTCAATGTCACTGGAAATGGCTTTTCATAGGGTTGGAAACAATTGAATGAACTGAATGGAAACCATTGAATGAAATGAATGTTAGTCGTGGTTGATTCAATGATGTAAAAGTTTTTTTTTCTTACTTGTCTTATCTCATCAACAAATGTGGCGTAGGGTTGGGAACCATTGGATGAACTAACTCTTATTCTTGGTTGATTCAATGATTAAATGAAGTAAAAGTGAAAGGTTTGTTTTCCAGGTGACAGACCGATGGACAACGAAGTGATCTTTTAAGGTTTCTGCTTTTCCTTTTGATTTGAAGTACAAAACAAAAAAAACATTCTTTTTTTGAAGAATATTTATTAATCGACTTAAAAAAAGGAGATTGTCAATTCGACACGAAGGTATGTATGTATGTAATATTATTAGAATTGCAAGATATTCACACATGATAATCTGTTAGGGCTTTCAAACAGAAATACAAATCTTCATAGGTGCATGTATGTATGTATGTTTGTCCAAGTATTTCTCCGAAGCTGTTGATTAGATTACAACCATTCTTTTTATTGGCTTATATTTACTTTAACTTACGGAACCGTGCAAGTTTCATCAAAATCAATTCAGTAGTTTTCAAGATATGGACTAATAAGTGTAAGTGTAAGAAAACAAAAAATTGAGAAAAAAAAATCGACTTCCAAAAGAAACTAATTCACAGACTAAGTACCATTGCCATCGTATAAACAACATTTGATAGGTACCTAAGTATACTTTTCTCAAGTGATGGTACCGACCTCAAAAAAAGTTGTAGGCCCCTTATTGGTTTCGTACCTACTTTTGCTTTCGTTATTGTTCATTAATATCATGTACTTATATAAAAAAAACTAGTGGATGCCCGCAGCTTCGCCCGCGCAGATCCCGATTTTTGCGGTTCCCGTAAGAATTTCCCAAAATCCTTTCAAAGCGTATGCCTACGTCATAACATCTACCTGCATGCCAAATTTCAGCCCGATCCGTCCAGTGGTTTGGACTGTGCGTTGATAGATCACTATGTCAGTCAGTCACCTTTGAGTTATATATATTTAGATATATTATTTCATATTTTTGAGTTTCTTTTTTTAATTTACTTTTTTTTATTTTAATATCATGAGGTATTTGAAGCACTTGACTCATCTTCGCTTCCTGACACTTGGATAATGAAACTTGTAATCGGTGCATCCGTCGCAGTGTCGATTAGACCGTCGAGCTGCATCATTTTATCTTCTTCTTTAATTATGTGCTGGACACATTTTGTTTTTTGTTTTTTTTTTATTAAAAATTTGAGTGCGTTTGACTGCAACTCACCTGATGGTAAGTGATGATGCAGTCGAGGATGGTACACGCAAACTCAAATAATGCCTATTCACTCTTGCCTTGAAGATCCCCAAATTATAGGAATCGGGAAACACTGACGCAGGCAAGGAGTTCCACTCCTGCGCTGTACGCATAATAAATGAAGAAGCGTAACGATTCGTGCGAAAAGGTGGAACATCAACAACAAAGGGGGCAACCCCTCCCTGCGTCTCGTTGACCGACGGTGGAAAGGAGCAGGGGGAATGAGGTCGTGAAGTTCTTGCGCGTGATAGATTATGATCTGAATGAAAAGCACTAATGTTGAATATTCTTGCAAAATGAATAATAATGTTGGTATAAAATTTAGGAATTTTAGAGATGTAAGTAGCAACATTCTAGTAATGATTATGAATATTATTTGTAATGGCAACATTGTGTAAAATATAACAGTTTAATGTTATATTTATTTATTATCTGGAATATTGTGTCTTAGCGATTAGATACAATTAAATAAAATATTTTTATAAATAATCGACAAACTCAGAAGACAAAAACATAACATACATTGATATTTATATTAAGAAAATGTTAACTATTGTGTTTAATTTACTAGGTCTATGTTGGTTAGCCAATCATATTCGAGAACTTGGACAGTTGTCAGTTTGTTGTAACAATGTGTAGTGGACTCGATCGACATACATAAAAGGGGCTGTAATATCATAATCGGGACATTACGTGGGAGGCATTAGTCACGAGATAATCCAGTCAGTCGGTTCCACTGCCACCTGTATTCAATCCAGATAAGTACCTTAACCTGTAACCCTGTTTGATAAATTTTAGATAGTTTATTTAAAGATGATTGTAATAGACTTTAAGTATATTTCTTTCCTTGGGCTTAGTGTTTCTTCTCGCTTTGCTACACTTCTTGTAAAATATTGGGTATACAAGTTCCACGTGGTAGGAACTTGTAATATGTAATTAAAATATAAAACTCTGATTATTAAAAGAATTACATTGACTTATTATATTACCAGATATTTCTTCTTTTATTTCTTACAATTTAAATGTATGACCCTAATTAGATTAGTACCTTGAACTAGGTAGAACTTCTTTTCATAAATTTCTTGATGTAGGTTAAATTTACTAAAAATAGTATTTAAAACTTTCTATTCTATCATCAGAAGTGCGATTCGCCCATATTTTTTTTTGCCCAGAGATCTAATACCATTGTGCAATTTCAGGTGTCCTACTCGAATCTTATGGCCTCCCAAAGGCTACCAAGAATGCTGTTTCCTACTCCACACTGCGTCACGCCCTGGGATCATGTCGCCCTGCCTCTGCTTGACCCAAAGAAGTGACGCGTCACACACTGGTCATCACTGATCGGTTGCCACGTCGCGTCGTGACTCGTGGCGCCAGAGCATCGAACATCTGGGTGCCTATCTAATCGGCAGCGAGCTGCAAAAGCCGGTAATGTGTTTGCAAAAATGACGTGCAAATAGTTTAGTAAGTAGTATTAATAGTTTTATAACCTAAATAGCTCAACTTTTTATTATACGTAAAATACGAGTACTCTAGTTAAACTACAGTGGTGGTAAACTCTTCCAGCTTTTTTTTTTTTTCTCTCTCCCATAACACGATAAAATTCGAGATATTACCCACAACAGTTATTATTTTGGTATCTAAAATACTGATTAGAAAAGGACTAGAATAGCTGACTAAGGACTACGACAAACTAAAACACATGGATCACATAGACTATGACAAACAAAAAGATATGGATAGTGACGCGAAAAGAAAAACAAAGGTGGCGCTGACCATATGGATCAGTCGTTACTTTGTGAACAGGTATGGCCGACAGAAGAGTTCAGTCCCGGTCGTAGTCGTCCGCCTGAACAGAACCTTTTTTTTTGTTTAGACCGCAGATAAGTTACACTTTACCTTGGGTAGGTACCTGGTATTAAAATTACATAATACCCGGCATTTCAAGAAAACATTACCGAATATCTTGGATTGAATAAAACATAAATAAAATTTTAGTGACCTCACAACGTACCACCCAAATTGTCGCTTGGATATCCATGGATAGCAGTCCAAGCTACCAAATTAAGGAGGCATGTTAAGCCTAAGGAGTGACGAGCATTTGTAATCCTTCGTACTAGACTAGTGATGTGACACATTTCTACGATGTGGCTTAAAATAGCAATAAATAAACTTTTTGTTGTATAAGAATCATTGATATTAGCACGGCTTCTTAGTGCTAACAATTGAGGAATTTCTTTTTGTAGTCTGTTATAGTTTTTTTAAAAAAACTTGATTTTTTTTTTTGCTTCAACAAAAAAGTCTTATTTTGCATAGTCAAGTTTCGTGTTTTCTTCCGGATGGGCCTGTTTTTCAAGATATACTACATTATTTTATTCAAAACTTAAAACCTATGTCATTCAACACTCTGGAAAATCGTATGAATCTTACGACACCTCACACAATCTATCAGGCCGTTTTTGCTAACCCAGAGAAACAAGACTTATATACATAAAACAATAGCTTCCTTTTTAGTAGTTTGGTTAAAAAGTAAAGCCATGACAATTTTTATTCTAATATTCCAATGAGTATTTCTATCGATATCGATAAAATTTGTACAAACATGGTATACATCCCTGGTTGACAGTGTGACAGAAGTTTGAGAAGTTTGACATGTACATGATGATTTGACATGGACATGTACGAGGCATGAGATCGGCATAACGATAAGAGTATACTCATCTCCTTTTCTCTTGAGGTTTAGTTTTGCGAAAGCAGCACAGCATTATCACAGTATATATATTAGTACTAACGTACAGTATGGACACTCCCTGCCCCTCTCTAAATTCGACCTCACCCCCCCGTCACTCAGATTGTGTAGATTGGGTACCAAACGTAAAGGACGAGCTACGCAAGCACTTTTATTCACTATATTCACTTTGCGCGCCGCTGTGATTTCGTTCACAAGCATAAAAACCAACCAGTTACCGAACGAACGTAAAGGCCCAACTGAAATCTTTACACTTTTTCCATAAAATTTGGGGGTTTTAAATGGGCGGAGGGGGCTGGGCCCCCTGGACCCCATATCATGAATCTTGGTGATCAAATTGACTTCACCTTTTTTTGGAATAAGCTGTAGCGATTTTCGCCGTCAGAGAAGTGGAGGACCTTTTTTTAATAAGCGGCAGCGATTTTCGGCGTCATAGAAGTAGATGACCTTTTTTTTAATAAGCGGTAGCGATTTGTCGGTCAAGGAAAAAGTGTTTGTACAAAATAATAACAGGTTTCAGTGTTAATTCGTACGTCCATATCGCAGTTACCATTTACAATGTTTTTTAGTCTCATAATGTGTATGGTGTATTCGGAAAGCGGTGTTTTTTTTTCGAACGGTGTTTGTTTACAACGAAAAGTATGAAAAAAAAAGAGTTTAGTATTCACACAGCATTCAGTTGAGCCGAATATACTACTTTTTAGGGTTCCGCACTACAAAAGAAAAACGGAACCATGTACATCGGTCTACAGTCTCTTGAAGCTGTGAAAAAAAAATTAAACTTCTAAGTTAACGTAAAAAAAATATATACAGCCGTTTATGACGCAAAAAAACGATTTCGATACTCACAAGGGAATCAAAATTTATAGGGTATTTTCCATTGACCTAGAACTATGAAATTTAGCAAGTAATACCGTTTTATATTACAAGTATAGGGAAAAATCTGAAAACTATACATTTGTAATTGAATCGTAAACCTAAAAAAAATTTACGGAACCCTCGGTGGGCGAGTCCGACTCGCACTTGTCTATTCTTTGGTCTATTTTTTTTTATACTTGCTCTTTTTTTTTAGATTTCGTCTTGACCGTGCGAAACTTAAAAGGTTATTTGACGGATATTCAGTATGACTAATATACATGCAATTTGTTTCAATGAATGACTTGTCGTACACAGACATCACTGATAGTTGTTGAACTGGTAGCAATGACTTATATATTATCTGTCCAAATCTGTGACTGGTAGGTACTATTAATTGAAAGCGGATTTTTACATTCTTGTTTTATTATTTTGTTTGCCTACCTACATACCTAATTACTTAATTGTTTTCGTTAATATGTCAACGTAACGTTTGTAACCGTGTTTACTTGCAATGTAATGAATAATTTAGATAAAATTAATGTCACGAATCTGGCCAAGATTCACAATGCTTAGTAGTTTTATAATTAAACATTGTTTTGGGTCAGACTGGCCGAGCAATTGTATTTTCCATAAAAAAAAATGTAGGTAGATTTGTTAATAAATGGAAGTGGTTTAATATGACGTACCTAACCGTAAATAATTGATACGAGAATAAAGCTAAACTTGGTGGTCTAAATCAGATAATTTATTTATAAAAGAAAATTTGATCAGAGTAAGTCACGGAGGCCGTAAAAAATAATAATAATTTTACATTTATTATTTTATTGACTGTCCCCTTTAGTACTCTTTATTATACTGTGCCTTTTATTCAACCCTAGATATTTCATTGTTTCATAGAATAAGAGTAAGTTCATGATGAATTAAGACTTTTGCTGTAGAAAAGTATCGAACTCATTGGCGCCTATGGCCCAAAGATAAATGCTTGACCTCGAGTGGTAAAATTGTATGGAATATATTCAGTTGTATCCTGCATGTGCTGGGGGTTATATTTACGAGTAGCTTGAGTTAAAGAAACAATGGAATATCCTAGGGACCAATCGTTGATAGTTAGTACTTGTACTTATGTATGCCATGGATTACTGAAGGTGTTGCTACAAATATTTAATAATTCAGTGACCATTGTTTTTAAAAGTTAGAGATTTTTCACCATCCATTTTTCAATACATAAAAGCAATTGAAAGTATTATTTTTTTTTATTTAAAAAACTTTATAGCACCGTCATTTTCTTTTTTTATCATCATAGCTTTTATTTATTGAAAAGTGAGTTACATGATAATTGTCACAAATGATAAGTTACATTATGACGTAATGTATGGTTTTGCACGGCTTTGCCTTAGACTTATCCTATTGTCACGGTAACAAGAAATGAGTGATAGTATATATATGTGAATCAAAATAGAGAAAGAATTAAAAGGCTGTTGTGTATAAGTATCCTCGAAAATTGTGGATTTTCTCGGAGTTCTGCCGATTTTAGAATGAAACTAACTGTGGCATAAGATAAGTGTCCTATTTGGCATCGCAATACAGTGCAACGCACAACTACGAGTACCTCTCATATATACGCAGATTACAATCGGCACAGAATTTGTATATATGAAAAATACGTTGTTTTTATACTTTATTTTATATTTTTACTGTGTGTTCCTACATGTTTCTTGTTTACTCGTGTAATATTTTTTTACGTCGAGTTGTAGTGTTGTGCCTGCTAAATGTTTGAATCTTGGACCTTAAAAGCAAAGCTTATTTATACCCAGAGAAATGGGTTGAGAAGAATAAGTTTGAAAATGAGAATGTTGTATAATGTATACGTCATGGTGGCAATATTTTATTTATTTTTATAAACTTTTGGAATTCAAATTAGCGTTTTGATTAACGATATGTAATTAATATTTTATATTGAGAATTTTGCAAGAATATTACTTTTTTTTTCTAATGAAATAGTATTCGTAGTTATGAAAGTAAAGAAAAACGTGAATACATATCAAAGAATAAATAACAAAAAAAAAATCCCTCTTCCGTTCGCTGGTCTGCTATTGTCTGATGTTAATCTGGCTTCACTGGCAGCGAGTGTCGGGATTAACATGCAAGGGACAATTAGCTTCCCATATCCACCCGCTGGTCTACCTGTTACTTGGTGGTAGCCTGGCTTCACTGGCAGCGGGTGATGGGGCTATCATGTCTAGTAACTGGTCTCCTTGAAAAGCAATGAGTTTTTACACAAAAAAAAGAGAAAAAACAGAAAGACTGAAAGAATTTATTTGCTTTTGACACAATGGTCATGGTTTTACAGTTTACAAATAATCTTAACCTTGTTTTCCATCCGCTGGTCTGCTTGTTGCTTGGTGGTAGCCCGTCTTCACTGGCAGCGGGTGATATATGGGGCATCATGTCTAGGTAACAGGCCTCCCATACCTATAACATGTTGTTGATACGTACTTTCCGACATTTTTCGCATTTGAAAATATTGTTGATTGGTATGTACTTCGAGAGCGAAGTACATATCAGGATGGCCGTGATAGATTATGATCTGAATGAAAAGCACTAATGTTGAATATTCTTGCAAAATGAATAATAATGTTGGTATAAAATTTAGGAATTTTAGAGATGTAAGTAGCAACATTCTAGTAATGATTATGAATATTATTTGTAATGGCAACATTGTGTAAAATATAACAGTTTAATGTTATATTTATTTATTATCTGGAATATTGTGTCTTAGCGATTAGATACAATTAAATAAAATATTTTTATAAATAATCAACAAACTCAGAAGACAAAAACATAACATACATTGATATTTATATTAAGAAAATGTTAACTATTGTGTTTAATTTACTAGGTCTATGTTGGTTAGCCAATCATATTCGAGAACTTGGACAGTTGTCAGTTTGTTGTAACAATGTGTAGTGGACTCGATCGACATACATAAAAGGGGCTGTAATATCATAATCGGGACATTACGTGGGAGGCATTAGTCACGAGATAATCCAGTCAGTCGGTTCCACTGCCACCTGTATTCAATCCAGATAAGTACCTTAACCTGTAACCCTGTTTGATAAATTTTAGATAGTTTATTTAAAGATGATTGTAATAGACTTTAAGTATATTTCTTTCCTTGGGCTTAGTGTTTCTTCTCGCTTTGCTACACTTCTTGTAAAATATTGGGTATACAAGTTCCACGTGGTAGGAACTTGTAATATGTAATTAAAATATAAAACTCTGATTATTAAAAGAATTACATTGACTTATTATATTACCAGATATTTCTTCTTTTATTTCTTACAATTTAAATGTATGACCCTAATTAGATTAGTACCTTGAACTAGGTAGAACTTCTTTTCATAAATTTCTTGATGTAGGTTAAATTTACTAAAAATAGTATTTAAAACTTTCTATTCTATCACGCGCACTCTCCGAAATGAATTCGATAGAATACCGATAGACAGGCGACTTTGCGGCGATGCTCAAGGCTTTGGAGCTTGTCATTGACTAGCTCTTCGTCACCAATGAGTCTCCGTGCGCGTCGGTCGATGGCGTCCAAGGTATCCAGCTGATAGCGGGCTGATCCATCCCATAAGTGTGAACAGTACTCCATACATGAGCGGACCTGTGCTTGATACAAGGTAAGCAGCTGTCCAGGTGTGAAGTACCGTCTCACCTTAGAGAGAATGCCCAGCTTCATTGCAGCAACTTTTGCCTTGGACTCAATGTAACGACCGAAGTTAAGATTGGGTGTTAAATCCACGCCGAGGAGTTCCAGGTGGTCAGATATCTGAATCGGTTCATTCCGGAGAGTTGGAGTCAAGGTGAATGGACTCCTTTTGGCGGAAAAAAGACACGCCTGTGTTTTAGAGGCATTAAACCTTACGAGGTTGGAATCACCCCATTCAGACACTGCCTGAAGTGATAGGTTAATGCGCTCTATCATGGCCTCTCTCAGAAACAGCGTATCAGCGCTTTTAGCTCGTGCACTGGACAGGTATCTTTCTACAACCGTGCTATCGTCTGCATAACCAATTATACCTGGTTTCAGCAGATCGTTTATGTGAAGCAGAAATAGTGTTGCGGAAAGAACAGATCCCTGAGGTACCCCGGCATCAATCGCCAATAGGTCTGAGGAACAGCCATCAACGACCACTCGAATAGACCGTTCCCTCAGGGAATCAGCTACCCAGTTACACAATCCCAAATGAAGACCAAAAGAAGGAAGCTTGCCAATAAGGCTAGCGTGCCAGACCCTATCAAAAGCCTTCGAGATGTCGAGTGACACAGCGAGAGCTTCGTCATGCTTCTCGATGGCCTCGCCCCATATATGCGTAGCATACACTAGAAGATCTCCAGTAGATCGACCTGGGCGAAATCCGTATTGTCGATCGCTAAGGAGTTCATTGTCTTCTAGGTATGCCAGAATGCGGGTGTTCAATACACGCTCCATAATCTTACAGATTACGGAGGTGATTGCTATAGGGCGGTAGTTTGCGGGATCGGCACGACTGCCTTTTTTGGGCACCGGCTGCACGTTGGCCAGCTTCCAGGACTTTGGGACTATACCCGTTTCAAGAGAGAGGCGGTACAGACGTGTCAGAACAGGAGACAACTCGGGAGCGCAGTTCTTTAGCACTATAGCTGGTATACCGTCAGGTCCACTGGCTTTGTTCACGTCAAGATTGCGAAGTGTTTTGAGTACCTCCTTTTGCTTGATACGAATAGGGGGCATTTTAGTATCGCAAGGAGATGACTGGGGTGGTATTCTATTCGCTGTATCGAGACGTGAATTTTCGGCCAACATAGAGGCAAACAGATTAGCCTTCTCAGTTGCCGTGTGAGCCAATGATCCATCAGGTTTCAGCAGTGGAGGCAAAGACGAGCGGCAAAAGTTCGCCTCGACCGATTTAGCCAAGGACCAAAACGCCTTACTCCCAGAAGGGTAGGAGGCAAGTTTTGATCCGATACTTATATGGTCGAGGCGTGCCCTACGCAGCGTCTTTTTGTAGGACTTGGCGGCTTTATTGAAGGCTTTCTTTTTAACTCGCGTGTCCGGAGCTTTACGATTTCGAGCATCTGCCCAAGCCTGGTAAGCTGAATGTTTTAGTTCTTCGGCCACTGAGCAATCAGCATTGAACCACGGGCGAGCTTTGCTCTCGAGAGGAATGTCAGAAAACGGGATATAATATTCCATCGCCTGGCATATGACCCTCGAGATTTCTGTCGCACAGCTCGACGGATCCCTGGAAGAAAAGCACATTCGCCGCCAAGGATAAGATGCTAAGAAGTGGCGCATCTCATCCCATTCTGCTGACTTGTACTGCCATACCCGTCTAGAACCCCTAGGGCTGGGATCAGGTGGTGAACAAGACAGTACAGACTTCACCAGACAATGGTCAGACGTACCCAAAGGTGACGATACTGACACGTTATATCGGTCTGGTTCTGTTGTCAGCAGAAGGTCCAAACAATTTTCCGTTTCGCCTTCAACGTCCAGCACACGCGTCGCCTGGTCTACCAGCTGGGTAAGATTTAGCGACAAAGCGAGTTTGAGCGCTTCTCTCCCAGCATGGTCGGTCTTCTGGTATGGGAACAGCCACTCCTTATGGTGAGCATTAAAGTACCCCAGAAGGACCAGTTGTGCTGACGGGTACCTTAGTTGAGCCTCATCGGCGGCCTCACACAGATGTTCAATTAACCTGGTTGTCTCCTGATCTCCGCTGTGCGATCGGTATACACAAGCGTAGACTATTTTGTCTTCGCCGGTGTCGACCAACACCCAGAGCGTCGAAAATGAGGAGTTTTCAAGGTTACGGAGACGCCGGCAGCAGATGTTGTCGCTGACATAGACACAGACACCGGCGCGCGCTTTGAAATTGTGCTCCAGGGTGTACCCTGGGTACTGCAAGTAAGTCGCGTCTGCCGGGCGTCTGATTTGCGTCTCCGTAAGAAAGAGTAGCTGCGGCTTGTCGGTCTCTAGATGGTAGTGGACCGCATCGAGATTTAAGTGCAACCCTCTGATGTTTTTGAGGTGCACTTTTAATGGGAGGAAGTGCCGCCGCTGTAAAACTCTATTTCTTTTCTTGACTTTTTTCATAGTTGTTTAAAGATGTGAATAGGCAAGGAAGGCGGAAGTTGTACGAGGCGCCGGTCCGAAACTAGCGGTGAACACAGAATCGCTGCACTGAAGGATAGACTAGTCTGGAGACTGCGGGGACGCCCGAACCCCCCCGGAGATGGCCATCGGGTCCTCCCGTCCAATCGCCAATTGGCACGATGGAGCATTCCGGGATTTTTCGTGAGGTGGCGGGGCAGCCTTTCATAGGTGGCTAGCCCACTACTTGGGCCCCCTACTTCCTACGGTCGGCCAGCGGTGCACCGTGCTTCGGATCCCGCTACCCTCCAAGACTAGCCGCCAAGTGCAGCGACACTCTGACATCGAAACAGCATACTGACTCAGCGCAACTGTACAGACCCGCCTTCACTGATGGCTTCTCAATGCACCATACCGGAACACGTCTGGGACGCTTGGCGGCACGACTTTGGATTGAGGGTGGTGACAAGCCTCGGCCGGAGCCTACCACCTGAAGTGACGCCAGAGCCTCGTTAGTTGTTTAGCAGGGAGTACCACGTGCAGGTGAGGTTGGCTTGGGTCTCTAGTGATATAATTGAACCCCTTACTCCCCAAAAATCCATGACTCAGGACCAATTTTTCCGATGCCTTCTTTTATTAATTCCTTTATTTCAGCCATTTATTTCTCCCACGATCGCAGCTATAAATGATCCATCTGGTGTTTGGCAGCGACTAACCTCATATGCTTTGGATGCGGTTATACGAGCATATCTTAGGTCATATCATAAAGGGCTCTTACATTGGTTTCGAGTTGACTCTTCAATTAAATCGAGAGCATTTTTGTTAAGTTTCTCTTTTAATGTTTCTAGTAATTTGTTGACATCATTCTTTATATCATCACTCGCTTGAATAATGAAATGATTAAGTGAAAACTGTCGAACATCACTGTGTTGAAAGTCGTTCTGATACTTGGTCAGTTAACAATTCATAATTTTCTTATTTTTTGCTTCTTGAAGAAACTCGTCGTAAAGGTCTGTGCTGGTTTCATGATGTGGAGCTGTTTTTTTTGCAAATTTGATCTACTGTGACGTATTTCATCATTCACTCTCGAGAGGATGGGTTTTTTCCAGTAACATTCAACCTCGGTGCAGGAAGGTTCGTCCCCCAGATATCGATTTTGGAAGCAATCGGTCCAGTAACTAAATAGTTCAAAATGGCGGCCACTTTTTTCAATACTGACAACAGATTCTTAACAAGGACCTCAGGGAGCCCCAGATATTGATTTTGGAAGCAATCGGTCCAGTAACCAAAAAGTTCAAAAGGGCGGCCACTTATTTCACTTCCGACAACGGATTAGTGATAAGGGACCACAGGGACCCCTAGATATCGATTTTGGAAGCAATCGGTCCAGTAACTAAATAGTTGAAAATGGCGGCCACTTTTTTCACTTCCGACAACGGATTAGTGATAAAGGACCTCAGGGACCTACAGATATCGATTTTGGAAGCAATCGGTCCAGTAATTAAATAGTTCAAAATGGCGGCCACTTTTTTCAATACCGACAACGGATTCGTGATAAGGGACCTCAGGGACCCTCAGATATCGATTTAAGAAGCCATCGGTCCAGTAACTTAATAGTTCAAAATGGCGGCCACTTTTTTCAATTCGGGCAACGGATTCGTGATGAGGGACCTCAGGGACCCTCAGATATGGATTTTGAAAGCAATCGGTCCAGTAACTAAATAAAAACTTTTTAATATTTTTTTTTGTCTCATATTTGGAAACTCACTACGAAGCGCATGCGGTTCTTTTTTCAAATTTGGCGCGAAAACAAGTAACACATACATACAATAATATACCTATATAATACACTGTGGTCGGGATAGGTAAAATTTTTCGTTTATCGCACTTCGGGTATCATCGCGTGACATCGTAGTTGATTTTACTCCCATATATTTCATACCCGGGCCTTATATATGAAAATCGATTCTTAAGGATTAAACTCCAAAAATCACCTTTGTTACATGGGAATCCCCTTAAATAATTATTTTATTCTGTTTTTTAAGTATTTACAGATATACATCATCTGTGAAAAGTTCAACTGTCTAGCTATCACAGTTCACGAAATACAGCCTGGTGACAGACGGACGGACGGACAGACAGACGGACAGCGAAGTCTCAGTAATAGGGTCTTAGGAATATTCTGAGACAGTACGACATTATTTAGGAAACAATTTCTGTTTTTTAGAATCTAGAACATAATCTCGTTATCCGACGAGAAACTCGCCTAAGCCTAAACTAAATAAATAACTTATAAAATACATGTGAATATAAGTACAATAAAATAATTAAAACATAATTATATTTACTGTTTGGAAAATAGTTTGAAGCTTGAAAAAAGATGAGAAGAAACTCTCATTGCTGGTGAAATTGCTTTGCCTATTCTTAAAGCAGTCTACCATTTTTTCCTGATAATTTTGTATTTTGGAAACAAATGAAAACTAATTCCCGAATTTCCGTAAGTACTAAATTGAGGAACGCAACAATATTTCGTTTTTCTGTTTTTATTATTAACAGGTTTCTGAATGTAATCGTGAGCCATCTGATTATGTCTAAAATTAACCTCACCTTATCCTCAACTTAAAGCAAAGTGTCGTTCTTAGAAACTTCTTCATTTCGCCGCTAGAGGCGCGCGGATAATCTTTGCATCGCCAATAATGCTTTCCATCACTTTCTGTTTGAGTACATAGGCTGTATATCAGCCGTGAGACGTCTACTGCTAGATAATTACACTTCCGCGGATGGTAGACTTTTGCCAATTTTATAGACTATAAATAAATAGTGTTTCTGTGATTTTTTATTTCTCTAGCTGATGCGAGTAATTAAATTTGCTAAACTTTGAATAAAAACTATCAAAGATGACCTAATTTAATAAAAAATATATAGTCAAGAGTTTTAAAAGCTTCTATTTCCGTCATTTTTCTATTTCCCTAGCTGTCTAGAGTAATAAAATAAAAATTACTAAACTTAATGTAATAAAATGTTTAAAAACTATCAAAGATGACCTAATTTTTAGCTCGCAACAACAGTTCAAAATCATTCATTCAGTCATTCACTTCATCCCATCTCTACACCAAAGCAACAAAACAATCATGTCGATTTTTAATCTGTGACAAAATCCTTTATCAATTACGCAATTTTATGGAAAAAGTGTTAAAAAATGTATAAAATAATAGCAGTTTTCAGTGTTAATTCATACGTCCATATCGCAGTTACCATTTACAATGTTTTTTAGTCTCATCACAGATCTACTAACTAGTAGATCTGTGAGTCTCATAATGTGTATGGTGTATTCGGAAAGTGGTGTTTTTTGTTCGAGCGGTGTTTGTTGACAACATAAGACAAGTAAGGAAAAAAAGAGTTTTACCCAGAGATTTGTTATTTATAGCATATCTCTGGTTTTACCTGCAAACATTCGCGACTGCCCCGCTATTAAGACTTGCTAAATTAAACTTAGAGCTTATTATTTCCCATTTAAGTTAATTACCCGACTGCGAAAAAAGGAGGGTTATGTTTTTGGTAGTCTATATATGTATGTATGTATGGATGGATGTTCATCTGTTCCCTCGTATTTCCTAAATTACTTGACCGATCTTGAGAAATGAGGTGTCTTTGGATTCGTCCCATCACTCCGCGTGTCATAGAATATAAAACATTTTTAAAAAATCAACATGGCTGATTTTATGGGTGAATTACAAAACCCAAAAAAAAATTTATTGATATAATTATCGTGTTTGATATCAAAAGAAAGTTCCCGACGAGCACTTTCTAAATATATACATATTACACATGCAAATGTTTTTAGTTTCTCAGCAAATGGTCTCACAAGCGATTTCGTAAGACGGCTCAATGTACGCGCGCTACTATCGTCTATCAAGCGACACGACAAATCCGTTCATTCGAGACCCAATCCGTTAATTCGAGTCCCAAACCGTTAATTCGGACTATTCCCCGCCTCTCGAACTAACTAGTAATATGGTCCGTAGACCAAGACACGTACTGTCTGATCCTCCCGATCAAATTTCAGTCAACCTGAACTGCCTCGGGGAAACCGATAGTGTCACTTTTTGAATGACACAACCCCTCTCACTAGCACACCTAATGTGAACCTACAAGCGGCCGCTCCCATCAGGAGCTCCCCGCGATGTCCCCTTAGCGTGTATTTTTGCCAAGGCTACAGGAGGTTGTTAGTGGGTAGTGTGGTCATGTGTGGTCTTGGGCCTGTGCATATTTATTTATATATACCTTATGTATATACTGGGTATGTATGCATATAGGCGCCTGGCTGTGAGTCCCACATACACTGGCTGTGAGTACAGCCGGCTGTACTGGTATGCAATAACGCATTTTCTCCCTTCCCTCCTCCGCAGTCCGAGTGAAAAAAACACAAAAAATATGAAATAAAAAAAATAAACAACTAAAACCCGACCACGGAAAAGTATGAAAATAAGAGTTCCCGTCTGAAGTCAAAGCCTTCATTTTTCCCTTCATCTGGGGTATAGCCGTGGTTGCAGTAATTAATTTTTTTATCATAAGTACCTATATTATGGCTATTAACCCCATTTTCATACTTTTCCTTAGTCGAGTTTTAAATTTAATAACTTTTTCAGTTCCCTCAGGTAGGAACTGCATCGGAGTACGCTATTTTCAGGGGATTAAAAATAGCCTATGTCCTTCCCCGTGACACAGGCTACCTGCATGCCAAATGGTCAAGGTGTTGAAGCGTGAAAAGGTAAGAAACAAACACATTTTACACATAATTTATAGGAGCGATGTGTATTTATGTAGGTAGATTAGGTTAGTTTATACGTAATTGCATTTATTTTATTTAGTTTATTAATTATTAAGTACACACAGGTTTGCCTCCCATACTTTAAAGTCTCCTAACACCCGGTAGGTTGGAAGAGATCTCTTATAGGGATAAGTCCACCTTAGTACACGTCCTCTCTAAATTCTTGTCTTTTAAATGCTTGTCTACAATAAAAAATACAAAAACTTTTGCCATACCTTTAAATAAAACATTAAAAACTACAACTAAATTAAAAATAAATAAAAAAAGGCATATTAAAGTGTGTTTTTAGACTAATCAACTAAGAAAATTTAGAGATTTAAATCGGTCTGTAGAATGCAAATCTCTGTTTTAAATAAAAGAGGTTTCTTTAATATATTTCTTTGTGTTGTAAAAGTTAACGAATCGTGTTTATGCAACTTTCAAAATGAAGTCATTGGAATGAAGACTTAGATTACAAAATATGACTTTCATATGTTTTGTAACTGCTGAGAAAAATCGAGATCTCTGCGTCCAAAGTTTCCAATGCGTTGCCAGTTGTAGATTCGTGTACAGTAATAATTAGTACAGCCATAGAGAAAATAAAACATCAACAAAAAAATTAATGTATGTCGTAGTTCATTATTACCGAAACTACTTCTCTCTATACAAGACTTCAACAAAGACTGTTTAATGTATTATTTTTTTTAAGAAAAACCGGCCAAGCGCGAGTCGCGCATTGAGGGTTACGTACCACTACACAAAATATTTGAGTTGTGTATTTCCAAAAAATAAGTCGGATTGAAAGACCAACAGTTCAAAAATGTTCTCCCATACATCGATGTACGTCGCGGCCTGTTTTGCTGCAAATGTAAGTTTGTAATTGCAAAAAAAATATGTGGTAAAAATTACAAATCAACAATTTTTTGGTATTTCCTTTCCTTGTGCTGTTTGCATAATTTTAGGCCAACGGCAAGTACCGTGTAGGTTTTGATTTGCTTGCAGTGCCAAAATATGCAGAATAAACGACCGTATTTTTAATTGCAAGGTACTGAAGACCTAAGTATTTGATATTAATTTTAACTTAGATATAATACCTCCTCGCGCGCATTTATGAGAAAAAAGGATCTGGACAGACAGACACACAGACGGACGGACAGACAAACAGACAGACGGACAATGAAGTGTGATTCTATAAAAGTTTTTTTAGGGCTCGTACCCAAAGGGTAAAAACGGGACCCTACTCGTATTACTAAGACTTCGCTGTCCGTCCGTCTGTCTGTCTGTCCGTCTGTATTTCATGAACCGTGATAGCTATAAAGTTGAACCTTTGTATAAAGCGATTTCTTGTACGGACCAAGTGCCTATACAGCTATGTTTCTTTGCAGGCATCATATTATAATCTCTGAACAAAGTTTTTGCTTTTAATCAAAGATAGGCGCACGTATAACTATACAGGATGTAAGTAAATTGGTGTAGGTCCCGTTCACTGGGACTTCTACTTATCATACTGAACAACTTTCCCAAGCAACCCATATTTAATACTAAAAAAAATTGGACTCTCGTTACAAAAAAGCATAAATTTTGTCGATCAGCTGATCGATTTGTAGGCAGAGATTTCAGCAAAGTTATAGAATAAAAGTTGTTCAGTATGATGAGTAGAACTCCAAGTTAACGGGACCTACACCAATTTTGTTACTTCCTCTTTAACTCGGTTCTGAAACAACAGGGCATCTCAATACCCACTTACCAGACTGAAAGCAGAAACAGCTGATATTATCTATAAATTACCTACAGGATATTACAAAATTTGGCAAAACCTGATAATATGGTGTACCGCACTGTATAACGTAACCGCCTCCGTAGCTCAGAGGCAAATTTCACTGGCTTAACACAGGAGGTCGCGGGTTCGATTCCCGGCGGGGTCAATTGTAAGACTCGGTTTGGTTGGTGGTAGGGCATTTTCTAAGCCCGCCTGGCTAGCTACCACCATCTTATCTAAGTCTTGCCACCAAATATCATTGTTGATATCATTGGTGTGTTTCGGCATGAAGATAAGATAGCCAGCTCCCTATTGCGTTGGGGAATCTTGGTAAGCCCGCTTCCATCTTCGGCAACATCGTCACTTACCACCAGGTAAGATGTTGTCAAGGGTTTACCAATTGTGAATAAAAAAAAAATATTATCATGTATTATTATCAATTAAAAAAAAAAATTTAAACTGTTTATTTCAATAAAAAAAAGGAAACATGATGCCACACAAAAAACGCAAATCTTGATAAAAGATTATGTGCGTTTATTGTTAGTTGCACAGCTCGCAACTTGAGCGTCTGGATGTCCACCAGCCTCGTCAGTTAGGTACTTTTTCTGAGCAAGGAAACTTGGAAACTGTTTCTCTGCCTCTGATCAGGATCCGGCACAGAGTAAGGCAGTTCAGTAATTTGTTATTGTGATCATTGGTCAGAGTTTATACACCATTTCAACCGCCTCTGTGGCGTCATGGTTTGTCCATTCGCTTCACACCAGGAGTTCACGGTTTGAATATCCAGCATGGTCTAACTTTATAAAACTCAGTTTGGGTGTGGTAGGGCATTTCGTAAGCCCGCCTGGCTCTAAGTCTAGCCGCCAAACATCAATGTTAACAGCAGCCTTCCGAGTAGTATGGCAAGACCAACTTTGAATAAAATTTCTTTAGATGTAATTTTGCGGTCCTAGGATCACAAAATTAATTTGCAATCCTGTTTTCCGAGTAGTATGGCCAGGCCGACTTTGCCCAAATGAGGTTGTCAAAGTTATGAACAAATTAAAAGCATTTTTGAGTAAACGAATTTACAAAGCATCCCAATAAACAACGTGCTTTAAAATAATATAGAACATGTTTGTATGACACCAGTCAACTTTATTTAAAATCTCACAACACACCACTTAATATGCACACGAATATCATCTTTGAGCAATTCAGGTATTAATGACATTTACATTGTAATGTAATGACAAAATTGTAATGACATTGTACAAAAAGTTATTGGAATGATTACAAATATCCCTGTAAACCGGTAAATTATCTACAAATTGGTGATATAAGGCACACTTTTTGCTTAAGTACTAAAGTTCTATGTGACCGAAAATTCATAAATATAACTTATTAATTTTATTATCTACATCTTAACAAACCTACGAATTTGGACTTCTCACAAGCAAGCTTTCTATTCGTAACTAACACAGCAATATCTCAGTTTAACTTGTTGTTTTTGCTAGAGTGCACAACGTTTTTGATGACCTGGAATATTTCTACATTCTTACTAAGGTTTGGTGAATAAGGTACACTTACTGGTGGCACAGTTGTGACGTCACAGCCTATACCTTACATGAGCTATTCCTCTTAAAATTACATGACACCAACAAAATCGGGATAATTGGTCAGTTGATGGCCAAAATAATGTCATGATCGCTCATAATCCTCAAGGAATATTCGATAGTAAATTAAGTAAATAATAATTTTAATGTAAACTTTACTTAGGAAACAATTAAAATTATCAATATAAAAACGGATACAAGCTATTGGAAATTCGGATTATCCATTACTATATATTTTTCAGATTTCATTTCAGAGGTGTATTTTTTTTGTGCCTATATAACAGATACCTCTATATCACTAACTATTTGGCGATCTATAATATATATATATATATATAATTCAATATTTAGGAACTAAAAGGTACTTTATTACGTAATAAATATCCATCCTTGTATCTGAAATGTAAATCATGAAATGCAAAATAATTTGTCTAGTAGGCACTTTTTCTTATCAAAAATTGCTCCTACAGTTATCCAAAATTTAATCATCGGTTCAAAAGTTTACATGTCAAAATTAGCTAGGTACATAACAGTAAATAAAAATAATATCTCTACACTTTGATTACACCTAACTTCTCGTAACATTGGTTTATTTTTTGTTAATCTAAACTCTTCGAATCAATTACATATTTTTAACCGTAATCTTAACCCTGTTATGGCAATTAGAATTACTTATTAACAATCTACAGCTCCAAAAACAACAAAGGTCTCACTAAACCCTTCACAAATCTATCTTGTTAACATACTAAATAAATATTCTAAAATATGGTCCCATTAAATCACATAGATCTTGTCTCTGCGCGTACAAAACATTGATAAAACCACATATTTCTTCTATGATAAAAACTCTTGCAAACTAATGCAATCTCTTTGCTTCTTCAAAAATGTTAAGGAGCAGCTAGAACGTAACCTACTTTGGACTGCTATCTTTTTCAGTGACGATTCTACGTTGCTTTGACGAACCCGTACGAGTTCCAGTTCTTAATGTGTGGCAGGACATCGTTGATGACAGGGTACCAATCGGCGCCGGAGTAATCGATGGCGGGAAGCTCGCCGCCATAGTCGGCAGGCAGGTGGCTCGGCGCCATGTGCTTGTGGAGGGAAGACATCTTTGAGCCGTGGAAGAAGATCTGGAAAGTAGAAAAAAGGATATTGAAACTTTGACTTGTCAAAATACCATTATATTCTAATCGGTAGCCGTGGTTGGACCTGCAAGAAAAAGTGACTTGCATAATGGTTGTTAAGTTTCTATCTGTAACTAGTGTTTTGTCATCAGATGGAATCTACACAAACAGATTATATTGGTAGAAGTTGGCATGAACATGTTGCAGACTTCATCGAATATCATCAGGTGCTTCACGAAGTGCATCTTCTTCAGTCACAACGGCATCGCTCTTGAAAGTCAATAAGTAAGTAAGTAAACTAGATGTTCAAGCCTACTTACTACTCATCGTGCACAGCTCACTCTGTTTTTTTTTTACTTTTACCTGATACGAGGCCTAAATACTTTCCAGATTATGTCAAAGATCATTGACTGCTTTATCAAGTGCAATACACCTCTTTTAGTCGCAATGACATCGTATTTTACTTAATTGTTGTAGTCTACAACTCAAATGTGCAGAAACTTCATCTGTTTTGTTTTTTAACTTCTAAGTTATGAAATAAATAAATAAACCTGTTCAGACCAAATAAAATTCATCGTTTAATCGCATTTGACCTAATATTTATAGTCTACGAGTACAACTCAAATGTGCAGTAATTTAATCTGTTTTTTATCTGAACTTCTACGTTATAAAATAAATAAATATAAAAAAAAACCTGTTCAGACCAAATAAAATCCATCGTCTACTTCATCACATCGCATTTAACTTAATTGTTCCAGCCTACTTCTCAATTGTGCTGACACTTACTCGGTTTTTTTCTAACTGCTACTGATGAAAGACTTGAACATATTAGAGAAGAAGTTGAAGATCATTGGCTAATTCATGAAGTACAATTCCTCCAGCCGCAGTGTCATCGTATGTAACCTACTAGTTCTAGCCTACAACTCAATTGTGTAGAAACTCACTCTGTTTTGTATTTTGTGCCCCAAAAATGAGAAGATTGGAACATGTTGAAGATTATTGGCCACTTCATCAAGTCCAACTCTTTCATTTCATGTAGCACCACATATCAGCAGTTCATGTAACCTAAAAGACCAATAGGCTAGCCAATCCGGAGTCGTGTATAAGCTAAACAGAAACTCACTCTGCTCTTAAGCTTCTCCCTGATAAGGGGTTTGAAAATACTCCAGACCACATTGAAGATCATCGGCTCCTTCACGAAGTGCACCTCCTTCAGTCGCAGTGGCATCGCATCTTGGATGAACGTCAGTAGTCTCTTCGAGAAAGCTGGAGTCAAGCTTTTGGCCTGAAAATAAAAATGATCAGCGGTTAAAATTAAATGAAAATAAATAAAAAAACAATCATTTAATTTTAACCGGAAGCCCGGGATCTTCAGACATGATCTTCTGTCAGCAAACTTGTGCTTTGGTCTGTTGTTTTAAGTAAAAAAATAGTTTTACATAGGTAGGTATATAAGAAATACAGCAACTAATTACAGCTATATAAAATCGCGTAATCCCACTTTAATTTTATTTACCTTTGTAATAAAACATAACTCATTCTGTTTTCCGCTAAATAGTTGGTCACATAGACAACAAAAGAAGCCTTTATGCATCTAGACAGGAATATAATATACATATATGACGTAAATAAGTACTTAGGAAAAACACAGAACATCAAGTTATGGACAAGGACCTGATTGTAGTGTAATGTATGCAACATTAATATTTACTCCAAGCTTCACTTCATTTAGCAAAAGCTAAGTTTACATAAGTGTAAAAATAAATGTCATCCATTACTGTGATGCAGTTTCTACTAGAGGGATTTTATGAGAAAAGAATAAAAATCTAAGATATCATAGAAAGAAAACCATATCTAAATTAGCTAGATTACCTACTCGAAAATCACGTCAACTTCATACGCAATTTCCGCAAATTCATGGAATAAAAGAGTAACAACATAGGGAAAAACATAGAAATACCTCTCGGAGCGTGGAATTCCTTATTGTAAATACTTTACCGCCATTTTTGGCGTCGCAAGAAAAACCCGCTTCCGCTAACACCGGTTGTCGACGTGGACGCAAAACAATATTTACAAAGCTACAAAATGTAACAATGGTGCCATAGTGCCGGATAAAATTAAAAAGGATATCTGTTTAAAAGAACAGAGAAGTTGGATATGTGTTTTAGATTTCCGTACTTCTAAAAAAGGAACCCTCATAGGATCACTTTTGATGTCCGTCTGTTTAAAAGAACAGAGAAGTAGGATATGTGTTTTAGGCTTCCGTACTTCTAAAAAAGGAACCTTCATAGGATCACTTTGACGTCCGTCTGTTTAAAAGAACAGAGAAGTAGGATATGTGTTTTAGGTTTCCGTACTTCTAAAAAAGGAACCCTCACAGGATCACTTTGATGTCCGTCTGTTTAAAAGAACAGAGAAGTAGGATATGTGTATTAGGTTTCCGTACTTCTAAAAAAGGACACTCATAGGATCACTTTTGATGTCCGTCTGTTTAAAAGAACAGAGAAGTAGGATATGTGTTTTAGATTTCCGTACTTCTAAAAAAGGAACCCTCATAGGATCACTTTTGATGTCCGTCTGTTTAAAAGAACAGAGAAGTAGGATATGTGTTTTAGGCTTCCGTACTTCTAAAAAAGGAACCTTCATAGGATCACTTTGATGTCCGTCTGTTTAAAAGAACAGAGAAGTAGGATATGTGTTTTAGGTTTCCGTACTTCTAAAAAAGGAACCCTCATAGGATCACTTTGATGTCCGTCTGTTTAAAAGAGCAGAGAAGTAGGATATGTGTATTAGGTTTCCGTACTTCTAAAAAAGGAACCCTCATAGGATCACTTTTGATGTCCGTCTGTTTAAACGAACAGAGAAGTAGGATATGTGTTTTAGGCTTCCGTACTTCTAAAAAAGGAACCCTCATAGGATCACTTTGATGTCCGTCTGTTTAAAAGAGCAGAGAAGTAGGATATGTGTATTAGGTTTCCGTACTTCTAAAAAAGGAACCCTCATAGGATCACTTTGATGTCCGTCTGTTTAAAAGAACAGAGAAGTAGGATATGTGTTTTAAATTTCCGTACTTCTAAAAAAGGACCCTCATAGGATCACTTTTGATGTCCGTCTGTTTAAAAGAACAGAGAAGTAGGATATGTGTTTTAGATTTCCGTACTTCTAAAAAAGGAACCCTCATAGGATCACTTCATTGTTCGTCTGTCTGTCAAAACCCTTTTTCACAGGAACGCGTGTAGGTATCAAGTTGAAACTATTAACAAATACAAAGGTCTACAGTTCCTTAGAGTTGTTATAAAATCAAGCTTCTAAGTCAATGCAATCAAAAGAGACATACAGCAAAGTATATATATGAGTACTAACATACAGTAGGTATAGACACTCCCTACCGCTCTCTAGATTGCGACCTCATCTCGCGTTAAGAATTACTGAACGTAAGAAAAAAAAAACACACCGGTAGCACTCCGGGAGTGCCGGCAGAAGTGAAAACTTTAGTATTAACGTTGTGTTTAATTATAAGTACAAAAATACTATCATTTATGAGGTAGAATACGGAGCACAAACAAAGAGGAGCTGGCCTAAGCAACTGTGCACTGTGATTTTCGTCAGGTGCCCATGTATCGAGACTCGCATTATTGGTGTGTTTTCGCATTTTTAAGAAGAAAAGGATGAAGTGTTGTGTTTTATCGTGTCGAAGTTATTCAGACAGACGTTCTGATGCTATGAATGGTATCACATTTCATTTGTAAGTAATTTTATACGTAATTATTAAAATAGTTCTAGAAAATTCTCGGCTTTCAAGTATAAATTATACTTCTCGACACTAGGTGGCGTAACTTTTGTGAATAAAAAATACGAGTACGTAAAGTTCCGCATTGGTATATAGTTATAATCATACGTGGATACTGAAAATTAAAGTATACAATTAAACCTGAATACTTTTTAGTCGCCAAAACAGTACTTTAGTGATTTTTATAATTATATTGTAAACAGGCCGCCATCTATCGTCAACAAGAACAACTATTTTCAACGTACCAAATATCCAGGGCCGTAATTAGATTTAAATAATTTTACCGAATAACACACGGCTATGGTCAGTAATGAAATAACATTTTCATAGCAAATATTTTCAAGTAACAAAGATCTGAGTTGTATACATACTCGTACTATTCTCCGTGACTGTTCATGAATTGAAAGAACTTCGAATGTTAAATAATCATTTTATTCGTATTAAGATAATTTACCACCTAGTTAATTTTATTTCTTTTTGTTTGTTTTAGATTTCCATCCGATGATAATTTAAAACAACAATGGATCACAAAAGTGAATAGACCGGATTGGACTCCGACAAAATATACAAAGATTTGTACTTGCCATTTTAATGATGCAGACTTCATAGTGACAAAAAAAGGCCATAAAAAATTAACGATGGGCACTTTACCTAGTTTAAAACTGGATTTGTCGGTTGGTTTCGGTATTGTTTGTATAACCGAGTTTCAATTATTTTAGGAGAATAAGTATGTATTTCATTTTATTTTTTAAATTACAGCTTTGACCAATCACCGAATGTAAATCATATTATACTGCTGATTAAATCTTTATCAGAAAAATATATAGATATTCGTTTTAAGCATTTCGCAACCATTCAAAACGAAACTAAAACTGTTATTTTCGCAGGTAATTGAATTTTGTAAATAAAATTATGTTCGTAATAATAATTTGTCTATTATTTTGTGCTAGAAATTTTAAGTACGTCAGTACACATACAAAACAGTAAAAATGTTAACCCTCATTTTATTCATTTATTACACAAACTTTTTAAAGCTCATAGTTCTGAGTACGTCCCATTACTTTCTACACTTATTGACATCTAGTGTGAAATAGCTGAACTACGTAGTGACATCAATATGTCGATGTTAGGTCGCTAGGCGAGTAGTTTTGCTACTAACCGGCAGATGGAAAATTGAGAAAAGCGCCCTGTGCTGCCTAAGCAGAGCAGCACACTCAGGCACGGTAGAAAGAGTGGGAGATACTTGTTCCTCTCCCTTCCCCTCGATCTTACGCTTTTTCGATCAGCATCACGTGACCCTGACGCGAGTTTGGAAGTTTTTACCCATCCAACAAAAAGTGCTCAGCGCCGCTAAAGAAGTTTTCACTTCAAAAATATTTCTGTAATCGATAACATTTGAGAGTTGCTTGCCAAAAGGTGTGGTGGTACGGGAACCCTTGGTGCTCTTGGACGGTTTTTTTTGTTTAATTATAATGAAACGTGTTTTAACACTGTGAAAAACAGACTAAACAATGCTAAGATATATTTTAACCGTCTTGGTAGCGTAATGGTTAAGTCCATTAGCTTCACATCAGGAGGTCGCGGGTTCGACTCGGTTTGGTTGGTGGAAGGGCACTTTCTAAGCGCGCCTGGCTAGTTACCACTATCATATCCAAGTCTTGCCGCCAAACATCAATATTAACAGCATAGATGTGTTCCGGTTTGAAGAAAAGAGAGCCAGTTCTCCATTGCGTTGGGGAATCTTGATAAGCCCGCTCCCATCTTCGGTACCATCGTCACTTATCATCAGGTGAGATGATACCAAGGGCTTACTTATAGGATAGGCCAAGTGCGAGTTGGACTCGCGGTATGAGGGTTCCGTACCACCACACCTCTCCACCCAACTATGACAATGATACCTATTCACATGACAAACAAAAGACAGAAACGGGAGCAACAGAAAAATACTACTAGCGCTACCTAGAGGACTATTGATCAATTTACCGTAAGTGAACGTAATATACTGAGTTTATCACTTTATTTTCAATTGATAGAATTCTTATAAGTTTTTTTTTTGTTATCTACAAGCAATGAACTATAAATATTGTATTTTTTTCAAAATTTTAGGCTCAGTAGTATCTGAGATAGGGGGGTTAATGGTCAATTTTCGTCTTCATTCATGAATAAAATCAAAACTATTTATTTTACTATAATAATAACAAAGGTATATTTTAAATCCTCATAACGAGCCCTTTCATTTGATATATTACACAGTAAGGTTTGCAAAACTTTTTTTAAAATGGCCCCTATTTTGAAAAAAATATTTATTTAATTTGCACATCTGTGTTTGGGTCATAGGATTACACCATTCTACCAAATTTCACCTCATTCGGTTCAGTAGTTTCGGAGCAAATTGGCTGTGACCAACAGACGGACTGACAGACGCACGAGTATAAGGGTTCCGTTTCTTTGTTGTTGTACGGAACCCTAAAAATCGAATTCAATACTGACTCTGGTTCCATTTATTACTTCGACAGGTTATAAATCCAGCCGCTTCAGCTATAAGGTTTTTTAAATAATCATCTTGTTCAGTATTCATGGATGAGTAATGGACATCGGTCGTTTCAAATTATACAGCATGTCCACAGTCCACACCATCAACAGATCTGTAGGTATCCAAACAAAGTATTTATCCCGGCGAGGATGTGGAGGGGTCATTTTGACCCTGTCAATTTTTAATCGAGTGTAGTTTTTTTTCCCGCGGTCATAGGACGTTGGACGTCTCAGTAGCTGTTGCTAAGAGACCCGCCCACACGTTCAACACTGCTTTTTAGTCGGCCGCCGCCTGCAAACAGAGTCGCACATGCGCAAAGTCAAAAAGATTAAATATCACCGTACCAAAAGCATTACAATCCAGCCTTTAGCAGTGTCTTCATACAGTTCAGTATTTTTAAACCTTTGCTAAAACTAATGTAATAAAAACATTTTGTATTATTACATGTGCTTTTTTTTTGCAAAATCCATACAATATTACCCAAATAATAGAGTCAACTTGAATTCTTTGTTGAAAAATATAAATATAGCCATTAAAAATGCAATAAAATACAGGGTCAAATATACCCTCCACAACCGCCACGTAACTTTTTTCACCACATCCTCGCCGGGTTAAGTAGCCTCGCTACTAGACGTGAGCCCCTTGAGCTGTCAATGATTTTCCTCTCCACTCGATATATTTATTGACTAATCAATTTTCCGATCCTTAAACACTCCAATATCCTTAGGAGTGACACATGGACGAGGAACTCGAACGGCAAAAGTAAACAATCAATAAAACAAGCGAGAAACGTGTACGGCACTTATATTTAGTTAGGGCTGCTATCCGTCCGGGTTTCCCCAGATTTGTCGTAGTTTGTAGGGCGTCCGGGGAGCGTCCGGGCGGGGTTCTTAAATGGTGTCCGGGTAAAAACTGGACACTATTTGTGTTAGTGGAAATCCGTTTAATTGAATGATTTACAATTAATTAAAGCATATCATAGTTTAAAATTCGGCTCGGTTCCTAATTATTTTTTAAACCAGAATACCCCTCAGATAGAGAATAGTGTATAATTATTGATTAGTTGATGAAGCGTTTCATTTGTTGAGGTTAAAGTTGAATTTCTATAAATGAAAAAAAATATATATCTATGTTTCCAATTTCTTGTATTTTTTAAAGCACTTCCGGTAAAAAAAATATTTCACTCAAATGTCCGGGGCCCGTAATTTAGGTGATGGCAGGCCTACTTATAGTGGACACACTATCCAACACCCTAAGATGCGACTTTGTCCTCTCTAGTTGTGATCATGATTTGGTTATCAAACAGATAAAATTACCTACAAACTGGATGAACGTCCATAATCCTAGTTTGACTCCTTCCCCTTTTTCGTTTTCGATTTATTTTACGCTGTGTTTTCTAAGCGGAATGGCAAGTTAAAAATCGCGCGAGAGAGAGGAGGACATAGATTTTGCTTTAATAGCCCTCTTAAGTTAACCATAATGCCACGATTGCGATTACTATAATACCCATTATTAATTATTGCTGCAATTACGGGTATTTAACTGTCAAATATTTTTTCTTGTAAATAGGATTCCGGATTTAAATTTTTATCTAATCTTTTAATAATCAGATAACATTATTTTGTTACTAAGAGCCATAAAAAGGTTTAACTACTTGGAAAGTTTGATAAGATAAACATTATCGATTATATCGAAGATCCTGTTCATAGTTGATAATACGCCAGTAATATATAAGTCATTGGTTGATAATGAAAATGTTAGCCTAATTACGCAATTTATGTTGTAACAATGCCCTTAGGAATATAGAGGGAGACAATGCAACCGCGAAGACTTCGTCTGTAATCTTTGTAAGGCTATTGTTGCGTGACTCTGCTTAAACAAATACTTTGTTCATCCAACACCTAACCTAACACAGTTAAAATAATAAACATGCGCGTGAATCATTATTGTACTGGAGCCAAAGTGCATTTTTAATCTTCAATTACTTACCTACATAATTATCGAAAAGAATTAACTAACAAAGAAGTAGGTAGAATTAATAATGATTGATTTGATTTTTTTGAGCTCTCTGCATGCATTATTTTGGACATGATTTAGCAATTGCACGCATTATAGTGTTAAACAGATGCCGCAATAAATTTTGGTGTTAATGTGTAATATATTTATTGTTTGTAAATTATTTCGCTATCACAGTCATATAATTGTGGCTCCTCCATCACGTCTAGGTACTCGTTATTTGTCGTCTTTTGTTACTTAGCCGCGTGCGCACGATCTAAATCACTAAACCCGACTGCTTCAAAAAACATTACCTACCCCTCTTTTTAGACAGTAGGGTAAAAATGCATCCTATCTATTAACACGTATGTATCGAGATCTCACACTACAAATCCATAAAGCCGTTTGGGCTACAAGCTCAGCTAAAGAAAAATCATACATACATATAACATACCTACATATTATGTACATGCACCAGAAAAACATTACCATCCTTTTTACACAGTTGGATAATAATAACATTTTTGTTTATTATTATTTATGACTAAGTACAAAAACAAAACATTTTATACTGAAGGCAACGACCTTCCAAAGTGTCACTTAACTTTTTCAAGTGAAATATAAACAGCTGTTTTAAACATATCTACGTACTCGAAACAATAAGTTTATTAACAACCAGCAGTAAATAATTAAAGTTAACAAATATTGTGTCTGTATTCTATTCAAGCAAAGTACGAGTAAGGGCAAACAAACGAGACAACATTATACTATTACAAGTCAGGGCACGCGCAGTGAAAGTGATCTAGACATTGACGACACATGCCAAGTAGATTATCTAAGCATGGACCTTAACTATAAAAATGTTTGCTGTATATTTGTAAATATTTGTTTAAAATAACATGTTTTTTTCTGTTGTTGGTTTCAATGAAACACTACATTATCAATAAAGGTAAAATAATAAGACAGTCAGTCATTTGTCATAGCCGGGTGAAAAGTCCAACATTTGTTAGGTATTGTAATATTGCGTTCAACTTTTAACGCTTCTTCCTGAACAACAATAGGACAGTAGGTCGATTTGTTATCGCAACACCTGAGCAAGCCACAATAAACTCTAAAACAAAGACGGCAGAGGTCAGTGACGTTTAGAGACGCACGCGCATTATTTCAGACCTACTTTTCACGAATCACGTACTAGACTGCGATTACACATTGTTTTGAAATTGTGTGTAGCGCCTACCTATGTTCCGTCCAACAAAGATAGAAACGTTGGCATAGGTAGTATATAGAAGTAATTTTTCGTGTGTTGTACGTATGTATGTCTGCATTTTTGCTGAGCCTGTCGCCTAAACAGCTTGATGATTTTTGGAGTGCGAAGTATCGTAAGTGTCGACTTAGACCGACATAGGATACATTTTAATCCGACTGTTAAAAAGGAGGGTTAATATTTTTATGTAGTCGGGTTTTTCATCTTAAATTAAAATGGTTATTTTATTAAATAGTAACAAACAGACAAAAATATTGGCTTTACTAACGAGTTTGTAGCTACGGTTTTATATTATGAACTCGTACCAACTACCCCGATATGCAGCTATGAATGAGGATCTTATGGAATAAATATAAACAAAGAAATACATTATAAGTAAGACTCATGGCAACAAACAATGGTGACACAGATCACAAAAATTGGCCAAGTGCGAGTCAGAACCGCACACATAGGGTTTCGTTCCATCATACTAGATAGCGCTAGTTTCTTCATGTTTCAAAAAAAACATCTTTTTTGTATGGAGACCCCCCTTATTTTTTCACTTTTTCTAATTTTTAGTAATTGAGGTTATAGCGGCAACAGAAATACATCATCTGTAAAAAAATCAATTGTCTTGCTTCATGAAGTACAGCCTGGTGAAAGACGGACAGACAGACGGACGGACAGCGAAGTCTTAGTAATAGGGTTCCGGTTTTACCCTTTGGGTACGAAACCCTAAAAAGTACCACTTAGTTCCCACATAAAGAAAAGTTTGTCAGAGTGCATATTGATCAAAAAATCAGACTTTTTTTTGAATTTTTGTACCGCCAGCCATACGCAACTGATAAAACTTCCAATATTTTTTATAAGCTTTACTACGCCTAGCACGCTGCCTTCTCGTATATAAGTAAAGAAAACTTCAAAGAAAGCGAGACCAATCAAGCTAAAAGTTTTTACCACTGATGAGATTTCGTTGGCGTGTCTTCGAGTCTCTAGATCCTAAAATAGTTGTGCAATTCGATAAAGTGAACTATTATTCTCTTTAAAAGCCGGCTGGAGGTCATAAATCCCATACAAACGTAGTCTTTGATTCATTTGTTAAGCAAACTACCGATTTTGAAATAATTTTATATCGATAATCGGATGGCGTATATCTGTTTCGGTATTGCATTGCTTTTAAACAGGAATCCATTACCAACCAATAAAATCTTCAGTTTTTTACCATGAAAACAAGTCTTTTTCACTGAGCTCGTTAAATATGATAGAGAACACTCTTCTAAAAAGACTTGCGGTAGCGACATCGGATTTATAGTGTATTTTCAGTGTAATAAAAAAAAATTGTGAGTAAAGTATTTGAAAAAAACTATGAATTTACTACGAAACTACGTTTGTATGGGATTTCTGAACTCCATAGCGGGCTCTTAATTACTAAAATTAACTAGAATAAAACACGAATTTTCTGATTAATACCTATTTTGCAATAGACTATTTTAACTGTGTCCAGTCCCCACCCAGTGGGATGATTATATGATATCTCGTGAAATGTTTTTGGAAGAAACCATTGTCTGCCTCTGACTCACCTGGCTCCAACCCATATTGTGAAAGTCCATCACTACGATGGTGCCGCGGACCTGTGACTCCGGCTCCAGCATGGCGGCCTCATGGATCAGGTAGAACAGCCTGAACAGCTGGTCTGCCGTCACCTTCCTGGGGTCCCAGGTTCCTGGAGACAGGAAGAGAAGTCAGGTAATTAACAAGTCTTCGGATCGTTGAAGGCCCAAGATCCCGCAGAAGGTGCAAGACGAGGTAGTGAGGGCAGACAAGGGAAGAACGATTACATGAAAAAAAACACCTGAAAAAGCATTGCCTATTTTCAAAACAATAGTTATGTGTGCATTGCATGTGCGTAGAAATGAATAAACGGCTTATTTAATCTTCGTTTATTCAAACAAATTGTACAACATTAGATAATTCTAGTTTATTATATATTCAGTAATGTCCCTGTGCAAATGAAGATTATAATAAGAATGTCATTATGAACAAATGCAGATATGTTTGATACCTAATAATTTTGTATTCGCAAGGCAGGTATAAACTTATAACTCATGTACAGAGATACGCCTCATGTATGGAAAATTATTCTAGGAAGCGTCGAGAAAACCAAAGGTTGTCCGAGTCGGCAAAAGTAGGTAACAAAAAGCGTTCGAGCACATTCCAGGATCTTATTAGCTTGCCTGACTTTCCAAACATTGGATTCGTGAATGCTTACTGGAGAGGCAGTAAGGATTCACGATACAAATATGTATTTTTTCCCGTGATTTTTTATTTGTTACTCACCACCAACATTGACGATGAGGGCCCTGCGACCCTTGTGGTCCCTGCCCTTCATGACGTTGACCACTTGGTGGTCGAGGAAGGCTTCTTTTTCATCTTCAGGCAGCAGGTTGTCCAGTAGGGACGCGTTATCGCGCTTGAATTCAGCCACGCGGCGCATCTGGAATAAAGGAGGTGTTGTTTTAGAATACGAGACAAGCGTCTATATAGTTCGTATTCCTTCCTCCTAATATTCCTCCATATACCTTCTCTAAGTCATGTTGACATTCAAGAAGCAAATCCTAGATTTATATGTACTTGAGGAGTCTTGACAGTGTATCGTCAATCAATATACATACCTACCTACTTACTATACCTACGATTATTTTTATTTTTCTAAGTACTTCCTGTTTTCTGTCGCTTCATCACTTTTAAAACCGTTACTTAAGTTATTACAGCAATTAAATAATAAAATTTACTTTTTTAGTTTGATGACGAGGATGAAAATATGCGTAAGTTTAAACTTACGTTGTTTACATGATTCTGCGATATTTCGCAAGGGTTTCGGACATGAATGACAACGAATGGAAGCAACATACGCATCTCAACTACCACCTGCGTGCGCGACTTTGCGTCTTATTGAACCGGTTGTATTTTGCGTATTATTTATGACATTTATGTTAATGTCAATAACAACAACGTCAATTTAACGTGGGTAACCATCCAGTTGTGTGAGACTTTGCGGCGCGCAATCTTGTTATCATAATAATGAGTTTTAAATTACCTATCTTGCGATCACAATGGACCTTATTTCCTTGTTAGGCACTTTCAATAATATTATTATGATGCTCACTGTCGCTGGCAAGATCGTTGAATAGAGTAAAGTATCTCACAATATAACCATTTGCCGGTATTGCGCAGAATACTTACCGACAGCAGTAAATACACTTAGTCATGCAAATTTATGGTACTATTTTTATGTTGTTCTTTGTCTTAAATGATTTTGAACAAAAAAACCGACTTCCAACAGGAAACTAAGGTTCCCCTCGATTTCTCTGGGATGCCATCATCAGATCCTGGTTTCCTTATCAATAGTACCACCCTTGGGTTATCTCCGTTTCAACAAAAAAAGAATCATCAAAATCGGTTCATAAACGACGAAGTTATCCGCGTTTTTTTGTTGGAAAGGAGATATCCCAATTGGAAATTGATAAGGAAACCAGGATCTGACGATGGCATCCCAGAGAAATCGAGGGGAACCTTAGTTTCGTCCAATATATTATATTCAATATATATAATTATACGGTCGAATTGAGAAACCTCCTCCTTTTTTGAAGTCGGTTAAAAAAGAGAAATTTTTTGGACCCACTACGTTAATAATGGTTATACAGTCAAAAAAATAGTAATTAAAACGAGACGCAGGTAGAGGTTACACCCCTTTGTTTTTGATGTTCCACCTTTTCGCACGAATCGTTACGCTTCTTCATTTATTATGCGTACAGCGCAGATCCCGATTCCTATAATTTGGAGATCTTCATGGCAAGAGTGAATAGGCATTATTTGAGTTTGCGTGTACCATCCTCGACTACATCATCACTTACCATCAGGTGAGTTGCAGTCAAACACTAAAATTTTTAATTAAAAAATTAGACGAAAAACAAGACAAAAAGTGAACTGGAATTATTATAGGTATATACATACATCAAGAGATTAGTAATTACTTAATGCTGTCTTTTGTCAGAAGACATTAATTGTTTTTTATGCAAAAAACATACACATTAAAAAAGTGATGTTTGATTTAAAGTTCGTAAAATCGGTGCTTTTAAAAAACTGTAATTTGTAATTTAGTAGAATTGTTAATCTAATAGAAGAGTGACTGTAATAAATGGCGTCAAAATGTTACATAAATTATTAAATGTCTGTCCGTCCTCAGCAAATAACTTCGTATATTACCTACTTACATGCTTAAACGATATTTTTTGCTTATATATCTTCTATAGTGTAAACTCTGTAAAACGTCACTCGATATAACGATTCACTCTTTAAAACGTCAAAATTTTCTGGCTCCAGTTGGTTTCCTTTGACGCTAATTCTCTCTGTATAACGAAAACTCTCAATAACGTCACAAAATGCCCGGTCCCTTGAGTGTCGCTATATAGAGTTTACACTGCATATAAAGTTCTCGTGTCACAGTGTTAGTTGCTGAAACGGCTGGATAGATTTCCATGAAATTTTCTGTGTATATTCGGTAGGTCTGAGAATAGGTATAGAATTTTTTTCACCGGGATCTGAGCGGGCGAAGCCGCGGGAAACTGCTAGTGTATATTATATAACTAAGAATCCACATTGGCTGTAAACGAACCTTCCTAGATCTCTACGTTTTTTACATCTATAAACATTAAAACTACTAGTTACATTGTATTAAAATAGTTTTAACTCTTAGTCATTTGGTTAAAACTCGGTTATTTACAGCTTTTTAACGTTAATAACACTTCTTTATGTTGTTATTTTATGGTTAAATTTTATTATGTTTTGTATGATATATGACAAACCTTAGTCACAGTATTACAATATACCGGCCTATCTTAGTACATATGACCCAAGCACTCTAAACATAACTATCCAACTTATCTTCTTTGTGAATGTACTCATAGTTTGGAAGTAGGACGCCTAAGGCTCGTCTACATTAGGTAATTCGTGCATTGTGTTATAAAATGTACTAGGGTTCCTCTGAAATACCTGATTAAGAATAGCTTCAACTCATAAAACAACTTGCCCCTACGGAACCTATCAATTGGAAACTACCTTTTTTTTAGGGTTCCGTACCCAAAGGGTGCCAACGGGACCCTAATGCTAAGTTTCCGCTTTCCGGCTGTCCGTCCGTCTGTCTGTGAGCGGGCTGTATTGCACGAGTGTAGAAAGGTATTTCTATTGCCGCTAAAACAACAGTTATTAAAAAATAAATGACATTAATATATAAAGGGGGCCACCATACAAAAAACGTGTTTTCTTTCTTGTACGTTGGTACGGAACCCTTCGTGTGAAAATTCTACTTGCACTTGGCTGAGTTTTGCTAATTTAGTATGTTCAGTGGTAAAAGATGTTTAGTTTCGTAAGCAGAAGACATCACAATTTTTTTGATGATTCTTTTTTTATTTGAAAGCTAGTGTTTCCCATTAATTTTTATCAAAATCGGTGCAGTACTTTATTAGAAAATTAACAAAAACCAAAAACAGTAATGTAAAATGGTAGTAAATTGTTGCGATGGAAGTCGGTTTTTTAAAGTGTTCAGCGTTTTCATTGTGTAATTTGACAATATCTCAATTGCAGCAATACTCTAAAATGTACTTGATCCCTACACACTTTTGACGTGTGTATTTAAGTTATTTCACTCGTATTGATCCAGAGAAGGCTCCTTAAAATCCTCGACGTGATCAGATTACTGTTGATCAAAGCTCCTTGTAATATGATTCCATAACACATTGCACAACTTACAGCTGTGACGGGCCTAGTGAGTTATTGCAAGCCTTATAATGGCCGAGGCAAGCACACTCACGTGCGAGAACTCTGGTGATGTCACATTTATGTACCACAAACTTAATATAATGGTTGATACCTCTACTCATGTCTATTGCTGACTCTACAGTGTATAATAAATTAGTATTGGACCCGTTAACTGTTCACTGGGGCTACTACTGATGGGGCACCTACGGCCATCTGTTCTACGAGCTATGTGCCCTGCCCGCTATCATTTAAGTTTAGCAATTCTGAGAGCTATGTCGGTTACTTTGGTGCTCCTACGGATCTCCTCGGAGTTCAGAAGCTTGAAAACATCTTCTAGGGCAGCTGTCAACAATTTCGGAGATATAACGTCTTCCTGTCTCACCCCTCGCTGCAGATGGATAGGTTTCGGATTCTGGTCCTAGAGGCTAGCCAGCACGGTGGCGTTTTCATGCAATGTCGATAGTATTGGGCACCGCTGGAGAGAATGTAGTACTGCCCAGGTATCAACCGAATTATAAAGGCTTTCTCATAGATTATACTCTCACATCTTCTGTGTAATGTGCCGCAGCGTAGGTATGTGGTCTCTAATACTAAAGCCTCTTCGGAAGCCGGGTTTTTCAGATGGTTGGAGGTTGCCAAACCTGCGTGCGAGACGATTCGTTTTGACACTCGAAAACAGCTTGTTTGCTTTTTGGCATGGCTCAAAAGGGAGATGGGTCTGTAAGTAGTTTTTAAGCAGGATGTTGTCGCCATTTTTGAAGAAGAGCACCACCACACTTCTATGCCCTGCCGCATGCATTTGTCCCTTGAGTATAACGGAATTGTAAAACTTCTGAAGAGCTTTTAGAACCAGTGTTCCACCTGCTTTCAGAAGTTCAGCCGTAATTCAATCTTCACCCGGTGCCTTGTTGTTTTAGTATGTTTAATTTCCATTCTAATCCCGTACAAGCTATATCCGGGATATCTTCGGTATAGTATCGGATTATTGTGATTCTTGGGTCTTAAGCCTCTTATTGTTAAATTGTTCTATAGAGCGAAACGAATCAACCATAAAATAAATAAGTAATTTGATGTTAACTTCCTTGATGTTATACAGATGTAATGGATAGGAGGTGTACCGCCAGCTTTTCGCATTTTATTTTATAATAAAAGAAATAAAGACACGTTTTCCAAAAACGTTGACAATCAGTAAACCTTGAACTCTATGATGCTCACAAGAACAAGAATTAATGAGTTGCGAAATACAAAGTCAAAGGTCTGAAATATTTAAATGGCATATAAAAACTGTCGTTAATATTCAAAAATTACTTTAGAAAATATTTACGATAATAATAATAATAATAAGACATTTGTCCAGCAGTGGTCGTTTTTCAATTGATATTATGATGATGGTGATGATGAATAATAAAAAACAGGCAAGTGCGAGTCGGACACGCGCACCGAGGGTTCCGTACCACCACACTCACCTCTCTACTTGAATACAACAGTGATACCTAATTAATTTCAAACAAAAAACATCAACGAGAGCGACACAAAAATGAGTTTTTATTCACTCCGGAACCCTTAGCGCTAATACGTCACACACTTCGCTTGTTTTTATTATTTGCTGTTTTACTTTAGAGTTCGCACTATGATTTATGTTAATGTATGTTGAATGTATTGCCGATTTTGCTGTAGAGCAAAAACAAAGTAAACGTTAAAAAACAGGTTTCTTTTATGGTACCACCCTTAATTTTTGTATTATCTGTTAGAATATTAGCCATAATAATACAAATTCTGTAAAAAATCGAACTACATACGTTGTCAAACAAATCTCTACAATCGTCTTACATAACAGTTAACTACACTGTTCATAACAGTTAACTACGCTCTTGCCCCTCGCTACGCCCGGTGGTTAAATCTGGAGTCCTTCGTTACGTTAAGGATTCAATATCGCGCCCGTGCCATAAAACAGTGCTTTATCCCCTCGGTGTACAATCTACTATTATCATCTAACTCTCTCTTTCAAATAGAACTGACTGAAAAGGTATTCTACACATTCTTGTTTTCCTGGTATAACTCTTTAATAATGAAAGAGGTTTTTTAGCAACACCCGGGTGTTATCTGCCGAACATCGGTCAACGTTTATCGTAAAAGATAGCCTTTGTTTACGTATTAAACTGTACTGTTGGTCACAATGCGGATCAGTCAGTAAGTTTATCGGCTTAGCGTAATAATAATTTAATGCATGCAAGGTGAGTAGAGGCGTATTTTTATCGGCCACTGAACAAAGAGGAACCTTTCGACAAAATATATATAATATAGTACTGAAGTGCTTTCGATAACATGGCAACTGTTCTCGTCTGATTGATTGATTGATACTGATATTGATATGTACTTATTTCATTGCATTTCAATAAGCCGGGAGCCATCTAAAGTTTTTTCAAAACATTATAACAAATGGAGCATTTCACCAAAATGTTTTCTCTGTTTCATTCGTATCGTCTTTTATTGTTGATGAAATTTTGTGTGAACATCCTCGAATCATTGATTGTTGAAATTTTTCGATGAGATATGAACGTTTCTTAAAACAAATGACGGAACAAAAAAATCACGGCAAAATCCTTTACGTTCAAGAACCAAACTAGCTCCAATCTGTATCAATCTGGGTGACGAAGGGGTGAGGTCAGAATCTAGGGAGCGGTAGAGAGTGTCCATACCGTATTTGATTACTAATATCATAAACAGGGTGCAAAAAAATTGGTGTAGGACCCGTTAACTGGGGATTCTACTCATTATACTGAACAACTTTCCTCAAGGAACCCATAATCAATTCTCCAAAAAAAATTTACCGTCCATTAAATACTAAAATGCATAAAATTGATCGATCAGCTGATCGATTTGTGTGAAGAGTTAAAATATTTTTTTTGCGATTTCAGAAAGTTGTAGAACAAAAGTTGTTCAGTATGATGAGTAGAGGCCCCAGTTAACGGGACCTACACCAATTATGTTACACCCTGTATACTTTGCCTTTTTTACTAATATATATATATATACTTTGCTTTTACAGAGTGACAGAGCCGGGTACAAATTGAACAAAAAACATAAACGACAATCTAATATCGATATAGCGTAAACGCCCGCACATCCTGTTCATAATCAAACAAAACAAAACGCAGTTAGCGCAATGAGAGCAAACAATAAAATAAACACGCTTAATCTATGCCCCATGGGCCGCTATCACAGGGCCAAGTCCAATTAATTGTGTTTAGACTGTACCAAAGTATATAAATTAGTACTAACATACAGTATGGACACTCCTTGCCGCTCTCTAGATTGCGACCTCACCCCCTCGTCACCCAGATTGATACAGATTGGTTACAGTTTGGATGTTGAACGTATAGAATTTCGCCGCCATTTTGTTTGTTCCCTCATTCCTTTTTTAAAATGTCATTTCTGGCCCGTTGTATGAAGTGTCCAGGATGTGACTGTATCAAAAATGTATTATACATGTTCACTAAAAGTTCAAAAATCCGTACTCACGCCTTCAGTTTTTGACTTACAGTCACGCCTATTATTTCAAACATTAAGCCCTAAGATAGGTCAAACGACAATATTCAAATCAAATTATTGAAATACTGCGTTAAGCTATCATTATGGAAAAATATATAATATACTTAAAGCAATAAAAAAATAATTTAATTGAATGCAATTATTAAAATATAGGTAACCACTTTTTATGTAAGAAAATATACTGTGGACCCTGTTTTTGGCATTAATTACAAAATTTCTCGAAACTATAAGTTAATGTTAAATGAAACCAACACATAAAAATCGGTGACTTTAAGACCTTCCATTTTAATTGAACACAGTTTTTTTAAACTTATTTTTAAGTGAAGACAAGTAATAAAAACATGTAAAAATCGAGAATAGGCCTTCGGTTTCAACGTAACAGCCGCGAGGTAGCTCGCATTAATTTCAACTTAAATGAATAATATTATTTAAACACGTATCAACCTGCTCGGATTGGGTGGATCAGATTGGGTGATCTCAAATTTTAATTAAACTACCTACCTTTTACGGTTCAAAAGGTACAGCGTTAAACGGTAGGACTGTGGTTAGGACATCATTGATGTGTTCCGGCTTGAAAAGAATAGATCTTTATTGCATTGGGGAATGTTGTTAAGCCCGCTTACATTTTTGGCATCATCGTCACTTACCATCAGGGCCAAGGTCAAGGGCTTATGAATTGTGGATTTTAAAAAAAAGGACAGACAGACAGACAGCGTACGCTACGGAACCCTAAAAAGTAGGTCAACGATAGACAACTCACTCTTACTTATTATATTTACCCTCTTATTATATTTTCACAATCACATGAGTGCGTATGCTATGTACAGCTCTAATTAACTAAATCGGTTCATGAACACGCCCTTTACACCGTGTGGTAATCTCCAAGGTTTCAGATACATCAACGACGCTCTAATTACCTATTTACTGCACTGAAGTTTCATAACTTAGATTTCGAAGGTTTACACTGTTTACGGTAAAATATTTATCAACGGTAGAATATTGTTTGTACGTACTCTTACATTTGCGTACCAACATGTACCGGAAATTCAGAATCGATTAAAAAGTCTTTGTAGGTCTGGCTTTTCTTTCAATTATGAGACTAGCTTTTGCCCGCGGTTACGCCCACTTGGATATCATTTTCAGGGTTCCGTACCCAAAGCGTGCTAAACGCACCTTATTAGTACGTTTACGCTGTTCAGTCGTCCGTCTGTTTTTCTATCTGTCCTACCTTCAAAGGACTGTATCTATTGAACCGTTTTATTGGCAGCGATTTGAAATCCTCACAGTAAATGTATTATAGACGATTTCCTAACAGATAATGAAAATAAAAAAAGGAAAAAATTAAGGTAACACCATACAAGAAACTTGTTTTCAAATGGTTTTTTTTTGTGATTTCTCTATAGTAAAAACGGAATACGTACAAGCGTGAAACTAAGTATAACTAAAGTACTAATAGTAAAAGGGTAAGTTATACCGGGGCCAAAGACTGAACTAAAAGATAAAAAACACCTTGTACTGTCTCTCACATTGATGTCTTTTATAAACGACTAATTTAGATAAACAGCTGTAGGTGGCAGACACAGAAATTGAAATAATAATATTATGTATGTACATGGCAGGACGTGCTATAAGCTGGACCTTGAATGGGCAGGTTTTTTACTATTCACTGAGGAGTTCCCAAGGGCGGTGGACGCGTTTTCAGGAACAACAATAAAACGAATAAAAGTTGTATATGACTGTTCATACAAATTTAAGAACATAACTAATAAATAATACAATTAGATAAGTAGGTACTTGAAGGTTTGTGAAGGGGTTGGAACATTTTGAAAGGAGTGTGGCATAGTTTTACCTACTAACACATAGGCATGGCCTGAAATGAAGGTTCATCACAATAATTATAATAATGTAAAAATGTAAATCCTTTTTTTTATCTTTCGCGCACAATAAAACTTACAAATTTCGATAGGAGTGCAAATATAAATGCAAACATACAAAAAGATACAAGGACATTTAAAGCGTCACGTAACTGAGATATTTTGGGTTTAAGGATTTTGTGTCAATACACAATTTCCCTCTCTATTTCTCAAAATATCTCAGTAACGTGACGCTTCAAATCAAAATGTTTCTAATATATTTTCGTTTTGTATTTACTTTCCCTAACGAAATATACAGATAATATCGTGTACGAAAGATTTCGCAAAGAAATGTATATTGTCACTATGCCACAGAGGTTCGAACCCATTTGGAAATAGTTGCACCTACGTGAAATAAATTTAGCCTAATTAGAAGCCCCAGTTACCAGCTCCAACACCAATTTTGATACACCCTATATGCAACTGTTTTCTTGAGGAGACGGTCCATTAGGGTAGTCCCATCTGACCTATTGGTTATCGATGCCGAGGATACGACGTTCTTCCTGTAACTATAATCTGCTGAACCCTTGCATCATTCGATATGCAGACGATAGCACAATTGTGGAAATATACCTAATTAGAGTCCGAGCTATAACAACGCTAATGAGACGCTATCTCTGAGACCATAAAAGATCTCATGGACCTGTACTTTCAGGCAGTGTTGGACTCGGGTATACCAACCACGTTAGATTCAATGCCTTAAGACACAAGTAAGTAACTAAAGTAGTTAAACATACTTTATTGCACATCATATCAGCTCATATAAGTCCCCACCGAGGGGCTCGAGCCTATCCTGAATTACGGCGATCGGGCCTTAGTCGACCACGCGGGCCCAGTGCGGCTTGGTCGACTTCACACACAAGCTGCGAGTTTCTTCGCAGGCGTGTGCAGGTTTCCTCACGATGTTTTCTTTTACCGTAAGAGCGTCGGATAATAGTACATATGAAATCTAAATTCGAAATCACATTTGTACGTGGCAGGATTCTTTATTGTACACCAACATTAAATTAAGGTTTTTTTTCCAAAAGGAGTACTTTCGATCAAGCTGAATCATAATTTGATTGTAATGAATAGTTTAAGATATTGGACCATTTCAACTTCGAACCTTAATTTTTGTAAATATATTACGTCCAAGGCAAAAATTTCTACAACGGAGCTAGACAACATCTTTGAGGTGAAGCAATATTTTAAAAACCTGGACAGCTTTACACCTTTATCAAACACAGGTCCGATCATGGTGAAGTATTGTATCAGAAGAGTGATGGAAGTCTCCTAATACGTATTGTAATGAATCTTGTGGTGAGTACCAGCTGAATGCTTGGATATCAACTGTCAAGGCGTCGAGACTCATTGGCGAAGACGAGCTTATCACAAACAATCTTTAAGGCCTTGAGCATTGCTGTAAACTTACCTGTCCTAACTGTCCTATCTGATTAATTTCGGAGTGTTTTCACAAGAATTGTACGACATCATTCCACCAAACGCAAGGGTTTCCTTCCCTCCTTTCGCTCTTTGCTAATATCGCTTCTTTATTAATATTCTGTCTATCCGCACGAAGCTTTTTGTTTCCTCATTTAAAAGTATTGTGCGGCCAGTGAGAGTGAAAATCCTCGCCTGCCTCAGTGTTTTCCCTAGCATATTATTTGGCAATCTTCATTAAAGAGTTTTCACTTTTCATGTACCGTCCTCGACTGCAGCTTCATTTTCAATTAGGCGAGACGCACACAAACACAAATTTCGATAAAAGCATCAGGTCTTACGAAACACCTATTATGCATGATTTTGAGTGATGTATTCGCGTAATAATTTATTTGACGTTGCTACTATTGCTAAACTCCGGCCGGTCGGCAGGTCGACCTTCCGCGTGTTTTCAAAACTTGTACTACAGCCACAGTATTACGATATGGCTTACAGTAACGCAACGCCTTTGATGTCGCACGATGCCGCCACGGCGTAGGTACTAGCAGTACTAGACTTTAGCCAGCCTGGCAAACTCCGCGAGTTTGGCAGGCTGTGTCCCGCTGCCCGCTGCCCCCCCTTCCGTTGCTCTGCGTATAAGTACATTCGTTGCACTGATGATGATGATCTACCCGACCGATTTCGGTCATGGCGACCACTTTGACTCCTAGTCGGTTTGCCGCACGTGCGCTTGAAGATGGTTTATGTAGTCATGGTTTATGTATCGTTACACTACTAAAAGCCGCTATATTGTAATACTGTGTTACAGCTGACCGCGGTCACGCGGCAGACGCCTTGTGACTCACAGGTGTTTTCTTTCTCCGATAACGATGGATATACGTACATAGTACTATCACAGTATTACAATGTAGCGGCTTACTATTTTTTAAGTGTCCGTTAGTCTAATAAATGCTGAAAGTGTGCCTTTATCTGCCTGTTTGTCTGCCGGTTGTTACTCTTTCACGTTATAAAACTACTGAGTAGATATCATCAAAATTTAGCATAGAAAAAATAAAGTACGAAGGACAACAAAGGAAACTTCTATCCCGGAAAAATACATAGGTGCCGAGGGATCTGAGAAAAACTTAATCGCATGCTCGCCAGACGCTTGCGGTTCGCGTACCGATTATAAACGATATTCACGTGAGCGCAACCGCGGACAAAATCTAGTGACTGCCAATCTTATTCGTTGCGAAATGTCAGCAAATAGTGTTTAATCGGCACTTAACAGGACTGCTAAAAGCAGTTTTCAGTGTTTCGGAGGAAGTTTGTAATTGGTTTGAGACACGCAGTATAGGTATAGAACCCTGCCTATAAAAATGTGTTTTAATGCGGTAAACGATTTAGTTTTTGAGCAAAGTATTTATGGGTGAACATGATCGTTTAGGTACTCCTTTTTGTGATGCCTTGATGGATACCTTGATGATTATAAGTGAACGTATTATTTGACAATCTTATGGCGTTTATGACTATAATCTTTGGGCACTTAACAAAAAAAAATGTATAATGACAGCGCTAAACACAACAAAAATGTATAATGACAGCGCTAAACACAACAAAAACCCGACTTCAATCGAAAAGATTGAGTACAATTTTTGGTAATTTATTTTGACGTGATTTTGATGAAACTCGTTATTTTGGCGAGCATTCTTGAAAAATAGAGTTAACAATAACTTGTACCTTTTAAAGCTTCATACAGCGATCTTGTACGGCTGATACAAAAATAAAAAATATACCGCTTAAGGTGAGGTATTGATGGAAGAGATATCTCTGTCTTTTTCTTTACGTGTAAAGAGTAAAGAAAATAACCACACTTTTTCAATGTTTTTTCGTTTCAATCAAATACTAAAATGAAAGTAAAAAAAATAATAACGTTACTCACTTTGTATTATCATAACGAATACTGTTGTATATTTTTTTTATTTATACTTCAAAATTAATATTTTATTATATTTTTATTTTTGATTAATATCATAGGTAACTAGAGTTGAATGAAAGTAACGGTGTAGACCTATCTTTGGGTTTTTTCTGTCGAGCCAAAACTGCTCAATCGTGTTTCTAATAGCTTTTGACTTTATGGAACATCATCAACAATAAGGGTATTTTTTTCAACTTTGGGTAGTCTATCGTTTAGAAGTAATTGACGTCAAATATAACGAAAATCTGTAATATTACCGCTTTATTAGATCTATCCTATCTTTCGCCGAAGATGTAACAGACCGCGCAAGTGATCTCTAAAAATTATCTAATCCACGAAAAAACTACCTATAGTAGCGGTGTCTTCTGCCCACCCCGATATTTTCTTTTATTTTGTTAATTTTCTAAAAAAAGTAGTTAACAAATTTAATAAAATTTACATGGGAATAACCTGAAGGCATAACCTATCCAATCAAAATGAAAATAAAATCGGTCAATAATTGGCGAAAAAATCGCGTAATATACACAAAAAAACATAGAGTCTTAGAAGTGGGTTAAAAAGAACGATAGATACTTAAAGATTAAGGACACTTATAGTTCTTGTTAATTTTCTTTTTTATTTAACTTACAGTAAAACAATACCAGTAGAAGTAGACTAACAAATATATAACCTATGCTATTTACAGGATCAGCACTTTATGCATTTTCCGGATCATTACGCGTATGCGGCGGGTGGCGCGCGCACATCACTACCAAGCGCTATTGCGTAACAATGCAAATGATTAAAGCAGTCAGACTGATGCGCCGTACCTGCTACTTGGCAATACTTGGCATTGGACCTTTACTGCTGTGTTTGTATGGCCGCAGAAGCATTAACACGAGCTCATGCTGCAAGGATAAATTTGTTAGATTCGCTTATTAGTTTGACCATATTATTAGACACTTTAGTCTGTAAAGGCTGTATTACATAACTACGAATAACTTCAAATAATTGTCGGAAAACTTAAAACTTTTAAGAACAAGCTTTTATTTCAAAAGAGTTTTTATGCTCAGAAATGCCAAATGTGAAAATACACGTTTCCAAATTAAACAAGGCGAATTGTTTCCTAAGATTCTATTGAAAACAAAAGACGATTGTGGGACCTTGATTCCACATCCAAAGTTCATCATAAGATCAACTTCAGAATACCAAAAGATCTATTAACAATGGGAATGCGGCTTCATACCAAATTTCAGCTCTTTCGGAGCCCTGGAAGTCGCTCTAAAATTGAAAGGTATAACCTAAACAAACATATATACGTACATAGAAAAGGTGCCAAGCAGAGTACGTCACAAACAAAATCACGATGGCAAACTGTCTGCCCTTTGTTGAAATTTGAAGTTTCATTTTGCAAAAAAAAAATTGAACAAGTTCAGACAAAATAGCGTCGCGCGACGTTATTTGCCTGCTTGAGCACTTCTAAGCTGACAATGTTTCTATTTCGTGTATAAAGGTCATCACTTACCACCAGGTGAGATGTTGTCAAGGGTTTACTAATTGTAAATAAAAAAAAAAAAACATAAAAGTGTGGTGATGCTTTAAGGGGGGCTTGTACTCATCAAACTTTTTTTCTATGACTTTGCTGAAGTCGTGAATTTTTGGGGTTTTTCATACAAATTGGTGAGCTGATTAGCCGGTTTAATATAGAAAGACAACAAAAATGAACGAGCCTTACAGTAGTCGCATATGATGTGTAACATCTGACATAAATTAATGCCTCCAGTGTTGTCACATACAAAATGTATCACTTTTTTTTCGAAAATTAACAAACAAATTAAAAAGTAGTTGTCGTGATTGGAGTCGATTTATAACGTGTTCAGCGTTGTTAATTATTTTGTAAAATATCCCAATTACTAAATTAACTTTTGTTTCTTAAAAGCATACTTTGATAGTGATCAATGATCATACAGTTTTTTAGGGTTCCGTAGTCCAACAAGGAACCCTTATAGTTTCGTCATGTCTATCTGTCCGTCTATCCGTCTGTCCGCGGCCTAGCTCCAAGAGCTAAAATTTGGCAAAGATATTTATAATAATAACGCGGAGAGCACTGTAAAAACATTTTGGAAAAAAACCTTTTTAAGGGTAAAAAAAAAACAAAAAAAATATTATTTTATTTTATTTATTTAAAAACCCTTATTTAAATAAATAAAATAAATAAATAAAAAAAATCGTATGTACACTAACCTGCTCAAAAAATGTTGCTAGCGCGTTTTAGAATATATCAAAATGTAAGTATATCACTATAACAAACATATTGGCAACTATGGAATCAATCCTACATTGCGCGTAGCTCGACACGCACTTGGCCGGTTTTATTATTATTTTGTAACTGTATTTCTTTGTATTTTTGACAATAAAGATTTTTTCAATTTCATAATTATCATCCAAGAAGAATGCTTGATCTTATTTATCTCTATCTACTAAATCCTCGGGTTATTTATAAAAAAAACACTATCTAATCAGGTAATAGGTACAGTCGGCTAAGAAAGTGGTCAATAATATCATTGCAAGGGAAAATCAGCCTTGTTCTTCGGTGACATGCAAATGTCCTTCAACTGTAGGGTGGCAGACCACATTTTGGGCCGACTGTATCTATTAAGGCTTATACCACTGCCAACGACCAACTTTGTAACCACTTTTTACTTTAATTAAGGATTTATATAGAACATTTTTTTTGTAATTACAGGACTTAAGGAGTGATTTTGATTTCCTCGAATTCTATTTTAATACACAGAACTAAAAAAAATATCTTAATGCACCCTTTTTTTCTAGTTGTAACCATGGAACTGCCAATTTTAATCGAAACATTATGATGATTTATGAACTTCTTAAAAAAACAATATTAAATTATTTAGTTTTCTATTATTTTGGAAATTCTTCTTATTTTATTTATAATTAATTAAAAACACAATTTTTGAACGATTCGTCCTCAGTGATTGACGTAACAGCCACTTTGCAGTACGAGCTGACAAGAACTTTATTTCCAAGCTATTCCGTTCGATGTTTGAAACATCGTGAATCGGGTTGCTAATTTTAGGGAAGGAGGAGCCTTAAGTAAATTGTTCCGTTGCTACGCTGTCGTCACGGCGCTGGCGGCTTCGATAGCTTATCATCGCTCGGTGATAGGTCGTGACATCTGCTGTGCGTCCCGATTGTGACCCAGCTTCCTCCATTAAATATTCCGTCACGTTCATAAGACGTACGTACGCTATAAATTCACTAGGTAAAGACATACACTGAGTGTATAATAAGGTTCAAAATTGTTTGTGTTTTGAACGCACGATCGTATTGGACGGGCTGGAAAGGGCTAATGATGTTGATAGGCAAAAATTAAACTGAACCATCAAAATTAGAAAATAGTTTGTTTAAACGAAGGCTATCATAATTAAGTTCTCTCCCTTTAAAAACATTCCAACTATCAGCAACGAATTAACTAGATTAGCAAATGATCACTTGTACCTTATTCCGCCTTAAATCTATGTTTTGGACACTTATGATACTTTAAAGTTAAGGCGGTAATATTACAGATTTTCCTTATTTTTGACGTCAATTACTCCTAAACGATAGAAAACCCAAGGTTGAAAAAATATAACCTTATTGTTAATGATGTCCCTAAAAGTCGAAAGCTATTAGAAACACGATTAAGCAGTTTTGGCTCGATAGAAAAAAATCCCAAAGACAGGTCTACAACTCTAGTTATGACTAATATTTTGAAGCATAAATTTTTAAAAATATTTAACAATATTTGTTTGGCTTCAACTAAAATAATGCTAAACCGAGAAATCCAATTCCATAAATTATAGTTATACAGTAATACCTCGGTTTACGCGAAGGATGCGTTCCGATCAATTTCGCGCTAAGCAAATTACGTGTATAACGAGGTCAATGATATAACAAGCAAAATAAATTACAAATTTACTTTTATGGCCTATAAGCTTACAAAAAAATATATTTTATTTTTTAGAGAAATACTCATCTAACGTTTTTTGAGTAGAATTTTTCTTGCGCTCAAGTAAAATTTTATCGTACCAAGTAACACCGTTTTCTATTAATTTCCGCAGATGTAAAACATGGTTGACATCACTGTCCAAACTTTCCATCATCTCTAGACCAGAATATATTTTTGAATTTTTTTATTAGCGCGAATTTCAAAAACCGCGTTATAACGAAATCGCGCAAAGTGAGGTCGCGTAAACCGAGGTATTACTGTACTTAATTTCTTTGTTTGTAATTTCTTTATTGTACAACTAGCTGTTGCCCGCGGCTTCGTTCGCGTGAACATAGTTTCTATGACGGCCTTCAAGGGTGCGCAGTGCGCGAGCTGCAAGCAGCCCGCGAGCGTGGAAAAAAGTAACCTGTATGTTAATCCAGGTCCTAATCTATATACCTACAAAATTTCATCCAGATCCGTTTATCTGTTGTGGCGTGAAAGAGTAACAAACATCCATACAAACAAACTTTCGCGTTTTTAATATTAAGTAAGGATAACGTAAGTAAGTGACACTTTAAATTGTTTTTAAAACAAGTTTACAAAGGCGGACTTATACCTGGAAGGGATCTCTTCCAGTCAACCTTAGATCAACGAAGGAATTAAAACTAAAATTTTATGCATTTTCGTACGTCATACTTACAGTAGGACCATACTTAGTGGCATAAACAAGTCTGAATGACTTAAATGCACTCAAATAAAATGTGATACCAGGGGTGATACCGTATCACCGGCATCCGCGTCATAGTGATAAAATGATCATTGAACGCAAACCTACATCAATAACAAGTTATACATAATATGACCGAGACTCATATACCGAGTCTTAGGTTACATTACATTATTAGCAACAAAGCATCATCTTAGACCGCTAACCTTGGTTGTAGTTGCTAGGTTTTATATTAAATTTAACTAGGATTAACCGCCTTCGTGGCGTAATTGTTAGTTCATTCGCTTCACACCAGGAGGTCGCGAGTTCGATTCCCGGCGGGGTCAACTTTGTAAGACTCGGTTTGGTTGGTGGTAGGGCATTTTCATAGCCTGCCTGGCTTGCTACCACCATCTATCTAAGACTTCCGCCAAACATCAGTGTTAACAGCATTGATATTATGTGTTCCGGCTTGAAGATAAGATAGCCAGATCCACATTGCGTTGGGGAATCTTGGTAAGCCCGCTTCCATCTTCGGAATCATCGTCACTTACCATTAGCTTTAAATTTAACGTCTTTAGGACGGTCTTTGTCCGACGAGAGCACAGAAAATATAATTCAGATGCCTGTGGGAGGGGGGCGGGGAATACTTTACAAAAATATGCGTCACAAAATTATGCATAATTTGGGGGACTTAATAGGTACTCAAAAACTAGACGAGATTAATAAGGTAAGGAATATTGTCCTATAAAGTTAGTTTTTTCAACTCACCTTTACAAGATACCCGAGAGTCGTACGTCAAGACCTTCGAAGGAGGGGATGCTAAAAAGCATATAAATCCTGAACTACCAGTCGGATTGACTTGAACTTTTTTTAACACAGGTATATTTAATTGAGGCATCAAATTCACGAATCTTAAAATTAAATCAACTTTTTTTTATTCAATCTGATTCGTAAATCCTTACTAACATTATAAATGTGATAATGTGTTTGTTAGTTACCTTTTCACGCTTCAAAGCATCGACCAATCTTTATAAAAATTTGGCATGCAGGTAGCCTGTGTCACGGGGAAGGACATAGGCTACTTTTTGTCCCGGAAAAATTGCATAATTTGATGCAGTTCCTGAGGGAACTAAAAAAATACTCGATTGTTGTGATTTTTTGCACAGAGATGGTTTAGTAGGTGGGAAACGACATAATTTACTAATCACCTGTAAAGACAGTCATAAAAACGATCTACACGCGGGCGGAGCCGCGGGAAAAAGCTAGTGTACATATAAATGACAATTACTAAGACACGCTAGTCAATATATTTTAATTAGTTAATTTAACACTCTTGAGGTCACAAATTATTATTGTAACTCTTACTGTGTAGTTATGCCTAAAGCTTGTTTAAAGAAAGCGGTACTTATCTATCTAATGAACCCTACTAATAGTGTCTTTTACTACTGACACAATTACCAACAGTTTTTTGCTATCACAACTTTGTAGAGCAACATGTATAAATGAGTAACTCTCTTTGCAATGCATTCTTATATAATACTTCTCTCGAAACCGGCAATAAAAACTACTATAACAATTGCGAAAGTAGATACCGTGGTAGGTACATTTAGCATTTGTATATGAGAAATAAGTTACTTAACTTATTGCCAAAGACTTTCATCCCCTCTTTTTGTGTCGATTTTATCACTGAACTACAATAATGTAGCTACGTTTCCCACAAGATAGTTTATCATACAATAAAGGGCAAGGTAGAGTCACGAATAATTCTGTTTAATTTCTTCACACGCGATTACAGCCAAAATAATTGTCTTATCATATCCTAATTATAAAATAATTATACTTATAACGAGACCTTTTATATACTTTGAGGCTTTATAATAACTTGTCTGGTTTAGAGATAATATAGTTATGGAGCCATAATTAAAAATATATTTTTAATAAAATTGCAATTTACTCTTAAAGTATTCATCATATCATCATCATCATAACAGCCGAAAAATTTCCACTGCTGGAAAAAAGCCTTCCCTAAAGATTTCCACGACAACCGGTCCTGCGCTGCCCGCATGCAGCGGCTTCCCGCGATCTTCACCAGGTCGTTAATCCACCGCGTGGGAGGCCTTCGTACGCTACATTTTCTCGCCACTCGAGAACTTTACTGCCCCAAAGGCATCTATTAGCTATGTGCCCTACTCACCCACTGCCACGTCAGTTTAGCGATTCTGTTAGCTATGTCGATTATTATGGTTCTCCTGCGGATTTCCTCATTTCTAATTCGATCGCGTAGGGGAATTCCGAGGATAGCTCGCTCTATTACCCTTTGAATGACCTTGAGCCTTCTTATGAGGCCCATAGTAAGCGACCATGTCTCAGTTCCGTATGTCATCGCTGGCAACACACACTGGTCAAAGACCCTAGTATTTGGGACATGATGATATTGCGAACTTCCAAAGTCGAGTTGGATTCGTCGATTGATTTCTTTCTTGAAGTTGAACCTACCTAGGTGGACTGTTTGTGCCAGGTATACATATTAGTGAACAACTTCCAGTGTAGAGTCTCCACCCTATGGAGGGGTGGGTGCGAAATGGATATTTAACATTATTTTCGTCTTGTCCATGTTCAGTTTAAGACCCACTTGTTGAGAGACTTTACTGAGGCAATCGAGCGAGCATTATGCTTAGGGCTTCCATAGTCTCAGACATGACCACGATATCGTCAGCGAATCGGAGGTGGGTAATGTACTCGCCGTTGATATTGATGCATCTTGAAAACATCTTCCAGGGCGGCGGTGAACGGTTTCGGAGATATAACGTCTCACTGTCACATCCCTCGCTGCAACTGGATAAGTTTCGAGTTTTGATCCTGGAGGCGAAGCTATTGTGCCACTCGAGCTGAAAGCTCTTGGGGTTTTGGAGCTGGATGGGCGCTGGTCGGAGCGAGACATCATCAGTCGACATCTTTCTAGCTTGGTCTTTAGATTCAATGTTCCTCTTACCATCCAATGATCGCTTCCTGTTTTGACTGATTTGATCACAGAGACATTATTGAATATTTGCTTCCTTGTCGACAAGATGAAGTCGATTGCGTTCTTCGTTACGCCATTGGGATGCAACCATGTCCACTTCCGCTGTTTTGACTTTTTGAAGAAGGAGTTCATCATAAAGAGGCCTCCTTCTACATAAAGTCAGTCAGCATCTGACCACGTGCATTTCTTACTTCGTATCCAAATTGTCTCACTCTCAGCTCACCATCGCTTCGTTTACCTAGTTTCGCGTTGAAGTCCCCCTTAACAACGTTATAATGGGTCCTGGTGCTATGTATGGCTGTAGAGATGTCCTCATACAGATAGTCTCTACCTTGTCGTCGGAGTGTTCTGTTGTCGGCGCGTATACCTGTATGACCTTCATCGAATACCGTTTGGTGATTCTGAGTATAATGTTACCAAAAATGAATAAAACCTTTTTTATTGATAACTTCATGTTTTTTCATTTTTTAACTATAACTCTAATCTTAACGGTTTTCGAGTTACAGTCTAAAGTTTTTCTTAAAGCCGCAACAATGGTCTGATTTTGTAACTATTGCGGCCTCGGCGCGCCGATACTTGCACGTGAAGTACGAGCAATACTATACAATAAAAATATAATTTTGTCAAAATATATATGTTTGAGGTTGTCCAAACTACTCTCTTTCACAATTCTCATTCAGTGACCAATTTGGTTTGTAGACTAACGGCAAATGTGTTAAAATGGCAACTAAATCCAGACTCCTTACATGTTCAGGCACAGCCACCGCCGACCTGGCTCTATATATACTTGCTTTGAACACTAATTTAACAACACGAAGTCATAAGGCGGAGGTTGCGTTGCATAAACTTTTGTCGTAACTCGCGCCGTGTTTAACTGGCCAGACACAAACATGGCTCATGTGAACGAGGTCTATGATCGATCAATCGATATTACAACACATACTCGTACAATAAACCGAACTAAAATATTGGGTGTATAGTCAACGGTGCGGTAAAATGATATTTATTTTCCCAAGTAGTTTTTTAAGTAAGTACCTACTTAACATAGGGTAAATATCTATTGTTACTTACTAATATCATGGATTCTTGTGGTCCGAATTTAACTAACAGGGTGTTTTTTAACATCGAACAAGCCGTTAAGGTGGGCTCCACTTATAAAACTGAAAAACTTTCCCCAAGAAGTCCATATTAAATACGCAATTTTTTTAGACTTTTCATAGAAATCGATCATTTCGATTAGCCAACTTTGTATGGAGAGTCAACTTTTTTTGCAATTTCAGTATGGGTTTCTTAACGACTAGCTCGGTGTTAAAAAACCACACATCTACCATTTATTTCAAGTTGATTATTTAATTTATTTATTTGCGACGTTCTCATAAAAAAAACCCGCTATTGTTTTCGATCAACTCTTCAATTTTTTATTTGTCAAAATCACCTAATCAACTAATTTAAATAAATGACGATTTGGCTAAAAAATATGGCGTCACACCTTGTATTTAAAAAAAATTAAGAACAAGATGTCGTTTTCGACGATTGTAAAAAGTAACTCAAATGACTAGCAGTCACCTACTGTTAAGGCGAAAAATACTAATGACTTCCCACAAAAAAGGAGTGTTTTGTTCACAGGTCTGATATAATATGTATGTTTTTTTTATTTTTTTTTATTCACAATAGGTAAATCCTTGACAACATCTCACCTGGTGGTATGTTTCTTTATTCCACGATATCTTCTAAACGGCTTAATGGATTTTAGAGAACGAGGTATCGTTAGATTCGTCTTAATCCCATGAGTCAGGTAACATACATTTTATCCGATTTCCCAAAAAAGAGGGGTAATGTTTTATGTACATAGGTAGTGGTGTTTATATTTTTTTTTATTATTATTATTCACAATTGGTAAGCCCTTGGCATTATCATACCTGATGGAAATTGACGATGACCGCCTCCGTAGCTCAGAGGCAAAGTTCACTGGCTTTACTCAGGAGGTCGCGGGTTCGATTCCCGGCGGGGTCAATTGTAAGACTCGGTTTGGTTGGTGGTAGGGCATTTTCTAAGCCCGCCTGGCTAGCTACCACCATCTTATCTAAGTCTTGCCGCCAAATATCAATGTTGATATCATTGGTGTGTTCCGGCATGAAGATAAGATAGCCAGTTCCCCATTGCGTTGGGGAATCTTGGTAAGCCCGCTTCCATCTTCGGCAACATCGTCACTTACCACCAGGTGAGATGTTGTCAAGGGTTTACCAATTGTGAATAAAAAATAATAAAAAAAAGATGATGTTGAAGATGGAAGCGTTCTTGCTAAGAAAAGTTATTTATTACCATTTAAAGTTATTTGAGTCATTTACTAAGTACATCACTTTAATTATTATTTTATTTAACAACAAAATAAGTTGTTGTAATACGCAAAAGAACATTGAACGTTTTCTTTGATTATGTTAACAATATCGTTCACAGGTTAAAACAACAAAATATGCACCTGTTTACGAAATAGTACAATGACGTCGTTCAAGATATCATTTTTCAGAGAAAAATTGCTATCTTACGGCTAACAACCTCTAAAACTGATGACCAAGAAAGAAAAAAATATTTGGAACATCAAGACTCTAGTTTAATCTTGTTTAGTGTTTATGTTACTTGCTATCCACTTTAAAGTTTTGGAGGAGGAGATAGAGGACTACGAAAAGCTGTTTTGGTCAATTTTAGTTACTTATCGGTCTGCGCTGCAGCTCTCCTTTTCTTACTGTATACGGAGAGGTTTTGGGGAGGGAGACAGCAACATTTTATTCAAATACCTATTCTTTAGACCGCGTTTCCTCTTAATTTTTAATTTCTCGTCAACAGCAATCTACATTTATAAAAATTGTGATGAATTGTGGTGATAATTTTACACAGTCTTTCAACAATTTGAATTGAATATTGTCATTTGACCCATCTTAAGGCCTTAAGTAAAAAAAATATGTTAAAACTTACAAGTGCTAATGCGCTCTCCGGGTACCACTTGCACGGCCTGAGGAATATCGTCAGTATCTCGTCATCGTCCCCGAAGTAAAGGTCTTTGGTCTCCTTGAGGAGCTCTCGTAGACGCTCCAACGCCTCGCGTACTCTCTCCGGCGTCTCGCGAAGCTCTCTCTCAGCCTGCTCCCTGACTTCTGGAGACAGCTCCACGTTACGCTCTATGCGAAACTCGCTTGAACTCATCTTTGGTTTGTGTTTATCTGTGGAAAGACGAGAGACATGAATTCGATTCAAGTGGGATCTAAGGAAATCCTATAACTTCGGACCATGGAAATATCCTTGCGGTTGAAACTTTTGTTCATAAACAGTGCCCTCATCGTCATCATCTCAGCCGGAAGGCGTCCACTGTTGTACATAGGTCTCCCCAACAGACCTCCACTCCACTCAGCACGCATTTTGAACCACATGCGTTTAAGCAGCTTCCGGCGAGCCTTATAGATCATCAACCTATTTGTGGAGGGGGTCGTCTAACACTTCGTCTTCTGGCCATTGCCACTTCACGTAGCCTATTCCATGAGCTATGTCGATGACCTCAGTTTTTCTAGGATCTCCTCGTTTCGGATTCGATCGCAAACCCTCACATGACCTGTCAAACTAAATTCAGATTGAGCCATATCGATAATGTTATATCTATAATACCTATATCAAAGAATAAAGAAATATGATCAAATATAGATAACTTTATGCCTATATGCATAAAAAACAAAAACATTACGTACTTTTAACATAAATAAAACAAAAGACCCGCATTTAGTTAAGCAATAATTAGTTAGTGATAGATGACAAAGGTGAAATAAACACGACGTTTTCCGATAGTGTAGTGTAACTGGGCGGACTCACAATTTACTTTTAAGTGAGGGTTCAGTAAACCCGGAGAGTGCCCACTTTTCGAGTTCTAATTAGTTTAGTCATAGATGACAAAGGTGACATAAACACGACGTTTTCCGATAGTGTAGTGCAACCGGGCGGACTCACAATTTACTTTTAAGTGAGGGTTCCGTAAACCCGGAGGGTGCCCACTTTTCGAGTTCTAATTAGTTTAGTCATAGATGACAAAGGTGACATAAACACGACGTTTTCCGATAGTGTAGTGCAACTGGGCGGACTCACAATTTACTTTTAAGTGAGGGTTCCGTAAACCCGGAGGGTGCCCACTTTTCGAGTTCTAATTAGTTTAGTCATAGATGACAAAGGTGACATAAACACGACGTTTTCCGATAGTGTAGTGCAACCGGGCGGACTCACAATTTACTTTTAAGTGAGGGTTCCGTAAACCCGGAGGGTGCCCACTTTTCGAGTTCTAATTAGTTTAGTCATAGATGACAAAGGTGACATAAACACGACGTTTTCCAATAGTGTAGTGCAACCGGGCGGACTCACAATTTACTTTTAAGTGAGGGTTCCGTAAACCCGGAGGGTGCCCACTTTTCGAGTTCTAATTAGTTTAGTCATAGATTACAAAGGTGACATAAACACGACGTTTTCCGATAGTGTAGTGCAACCGGGCGGACTCACAATTTACTTTTAAGTGAGGGTTCCGTAAACCCGGAGGGTGCCCACTTTTCGAGTTCTAATTAGTTTAGTCATAGATGACAAAGGTGACATAAACACGACGTTTTCCGATAGTGTAGTGCAACTGGGCGGACTCACAATTTACTTTTAAGTGAGGGTTCCGTAAACCCGGAGGGTGCCCACTTTTCGAGTTCTAATTAGTTTAGTCATAGATGACAAAGGTGACATAAACACGACGTTTTCCAATAGTGTAGTGCAACCGGGCGGACTCACAATTTACTTTTAAGTGAGGGTTCCGTAAACCCGGAGGGTGCCCACTTTTCGAGTTCTAATTAGTTTAGTCATAGATGACAAAGGTGACATAAACACGACGTTTTCCGATAGTGTAGTGCAACCGGGCGGACTCACAATTTACTTTTAAGTGAGGGTTCCGTAAACCCGGAGGGTGCCCACTTTTCGAGTTCTAATTAGTTTAGTCATAGATGACAAAGGTGACATAAACACGACGTTTTCCGATAGTGTAGTGCAACTGGGCGGACTCACAATTTACTTTTAAGTTAGGGTTCTGTACACCCGAAGGGTGACCAACGGGACCCTATTTACTAAGCCTCCGCTGTCCGTCTGTCAGTCTGAATGTCAGTGGGCTATATTTAAAGAAGCGTAATAGGTAGAAAGTGCAAATTTTTACAGAGTATGTTGTTCTATTGCCGCTCTAACAAGAAATAATAATACCTACAAAAAATGAGAAAATTAAGAGAAATGTAAGTACTTTCCCATAATAAAACGTGTCATTAAAGGTATTTTAGAGGGAATTTTTATGGTAAAAACGGTAATACATACAAGCGTGAAACTTGGTAATTCTAAAGTAAACACAATTAATAAAAACCTGCCAAGTATGTGCCGTACTCGCGCTGAGAAGTAAATGAAAACAGCATTATTTTGTCGCTCGCGTTGAAGTCTTTTATTTGTAATGTGAATAGGTATTGTCATAGTTATGTGGAGAGGTGTAGGGTACCCTCGTAATGCGCGTCCGACTCGCACTTTGCCGGTTTTAGGACTGATTGGTGGAAATATCGTGTCATACTATGCCGTAATCTAAACGATGTATGTATAAGTGTACAACGGCGGTCTTATCGCTAGAAGCGATCTCTTCTTATGCAATCTTCAAGTTTAAAGTTCAAATCCTTTTCTAAAATTGGAGTTGGACGAGCAAGACTTTTTTCCTATATTTGTCTATTTAATGAAAACAAAGGTATGTTAACATATAAGGATATTGATTTCTTCTAGGTGTCTTCTCCAAGTTCAAAAGAGATAAATGGTTTATTCGGTGTGCTGAACTCATAAGGCGAGGTGACACTGGCCACAAGGCGACTGATTTCGGATGCGTGGCACGCGCAGCAGCCGCAACCGGCACCCGCTGCGTGCGCGCACGTGTCCAACAGTTTATATAGGAAATAAGCATCGGTATAGAAAAAGTTAAGAAGTTTCTCGCGCACTGAGGCACAGAGGAGTGAAGGAATTTTAATAAATAATTTTCGAAAGACCTAAAAATAGGTATATACATGCTTTTATTTGAAAAACCCTTTTATTTGATACCCACATTGTAGGAGTGCATTAAAAATAACTAGTCCGCCATCTTGGATGCGCCGCCATGTTGGATATAGAATGACGTTACATAGTTAACCATGCATTGTCATCCAAACTGAACGTGTATACAAAATTTCAGCTCAATCGGTTGAATACCTAATATTACAAAGAATACAGGAATACAATCGGTTTAATACCTAATATTACAAAGAATACAGGATGTAACAAAATTGGTGTAGGTCCCGTTAACTGGGGCTTTTCTACTCATCATACTGAACAACTTTTGTTCTACGACTTTGCTGAAAACGTAAAAAAAATTTTTACTCTTCATACAAATCGAGTAGCTGATCGACCGATTTTGTGCGTTTTAGTATGGAGGGTCCAGTTTTTTTTTGAGAATTGACTATGGGTTCCTTGGAGAAAGTTGTTCAGTATTACGAGTAGAACCCCCGGTTAACGGGACCTACACCAGATTTGTTACACCCTGTTTATCAGATGCATACTATCCGAAAACGAGTGAAGTGAGAGTCAAACTCGCGTGGAGAAGGTTCCGTACTATTTCGTTTTCCGTAAGAATGTTAAGACTTAGGATTTGCGTATAGGTTTTCCTGTAAACTATAAGAATTCCTTATTTTTCTAGACTCAGTAGCTCTGGAGATACGATAGGGAAAGCTTTATTATCTTTAAAACTATACATTTTAGAATTCAAAAAATTATGTATTTATGTTTAGGTATTTGTATTTCTTACAACGAGCCCTTTCATTTGATACGTCACATGAAAAATAATTTTGGCCTTCTAATTTGTCCCCCAAAAATCTAAATTCGTTCATTTACGCTATACGTCCGTGATGAACACAATATATTATGTATTAACTTTAACTTTTTTGTCCACTAGATTCGGAGAAAATCCTACTAAAAATACAAAAAGAGAATCATCATCATATCAGCCGAAAAACATCCACTGCTGGACAAAGTCCTCCCCCAAGGATTTCCACGACGACCAGTCCTGCGCTGCCCGTATCCATCGGCTTCCCGCGATTTTCACTAAGACGCCGGTCCACCGCGTGGGAGGCCTGCCTACGCTACTTTTTCCGGTGCGCGGTCGCCACTCTAGAACTTCTTATAAGAGACCATATCCTCTCAATTTACTAAATAAAATTAATAACATAACCCTGGGGTTTATTTTTTAGTTTAGTTTTTAATATAGTAGTTAAAAGATGAATATGAACAATTGTTTTGGCAGGTAATTATGATGTAGTCCAAGTATTTATATTAGTACTAACATACAGTGTTGACACTCCCTGCCGCTCTCTAGATTTCGACCTCAACCCCTCGTCACCCATTTTGATACAGATTGGTTCTAGTTTGGTTCTCGAACGTATAGGATTTCGCCGTGATTTTGTTTGCTCCGTCATTTGTTTTTAGAAATGTCATTTCACGACGGTTAGGCATTGTCCCGGGTGTGATGTAGTATAATTTTAATTACCCTTTTCACACATCAAGTACACTCTCTTTTCTTAGCAATTTTCCCGTCTGATGACGGGGTCTGCTTTCCGGCTTTTCTTTCTCCACTTTGACCTATCCTGGACGTCGTCCTCAACCATCGCAGTTTCGGACTTCCTCTTCGCTTTTGACCGGGTAGGTTTTGATTGAGTGTAACATTGCCTATGTAGTCAGGTGGTCTCCTTTTACACATCAAGTACACATCAAGTACCTACCTATTAAATTTAAAAAATATGCACGCACAGCGTGCCCACATTAGCGCTACATTAGACACTAAATAAATCAATTGTCATAATAGGAACCATCATTAATTAAAATTCAAAATAGCAATCAATATTAATTTAATCGATCATTTGGCAGAATTTATACAAACTCCCATTGTTAACATACCCTAAACCAGAATAGAGTTTTTATGTGTCATTCAAAATAAATGGCACGATTTCGTGTGTTTATATCGCAATCTATGTGAAGAAGTTTTTTCATTGCCTCGTAGTAAATTTTATAACGACATCATATAGAGTAAAGTATATAATATAGAAGTACTAACATACAGTATGGACACTTCCTGCCGCTCTCTAGATTACGACCTCACCCCCTCGTCACCCAGATTGATACAGATTGGTTATAGTTTGGTTCTCGAACGTATATGATTTCGCCGTGATTTCTGATTTCGTCGTGATTGCTTCGTCATTTGTTTTTAGAAATATCATTTCACGACCGTTGTATGCAGTGTCCCGGGTGTGATATAGAGTGTATTTATGTAACTTCCCTAATTAAAAAAGTACAGCCACGCTGTGCTTACTTTCTCGCGAAGACTTCACCATCTGTCGTAGTCGGGCATACACAAATCCACAATACTCGTTAACATTATACACTTACTTAGTAGCAAAAGAATAACTTTAGGTAGGTATATTAGACTCGATGAAAAATATACAAATATTTTTCATTTGTATGGGATGTAATAATTGGAATAATCAATACTCAGTGCAGAAGGCCTTATTAAGTCCTAGTTATTCAAAAAGTTTCATTAAAATCGTTGCAGCCATTTTTGAGAAAAAGTTACAAACAACGTGGGTTTGTATGGGAGGTACCTTATTTCGATTTTTGGGGTTCCGTACACCCAAAGGGTGACGGACAGACAGCGGAGGCTAAGTAACTCCATTACTTAGTCCGTCCGTCTGTTCGTCTGTCAGCGGGCTGTATTTCATGAACCGTAATAGGAAAACAGTAGAATTTTTTTAAATACTAGTTTTTTCCCGCGACTTTACCCGCGTGGACATCGTTTTAATGACTGTTTTAAGGGTGATTAGTAAATTATGTCGTTTCCCACCTACTCAACCATCTCTGTGCAAAAAATCACAGCAATCGAATATTTTTTCAGTTCCCTCAGGAACTGCATTAGATTATGCTATTTTCCTGGGATAAAAAGTAGCCTATGTCCTTCCCCGTGACACAGGCTACCTGCATGCCAAATTTCATAAAGATTGGTCAAGGTGTTGAAGCGTGAAACAGTAACAAACAAACAAAGACATTTTCGCATTTATAATATTAGTAAGAATATATTTCTGTTGGCGCTATAACAACAAATACTAAAAATTTTAAAAAGTGAAAAAATAAGGAGGGTTGCCATACAAGAAGCATGTTTTTATAGATCTTTAAAAGTATTTTTGATTTAGCTCTATCATAAAAACGGTAATACATACAAGCATGAAACTTGGCGTGATCATAGTACTAATACTGAAGTAAAACAAAAAATAATAAAAATCGACCAAGTGCGAGTCGTACAAGCGCTAAGAAGTCCGAAATGAATGATAAAAAAGCATATTTTGTCTCTCGCATTGATTTCTTTTATTCGTAATGTGACTGAATATCATTTTCATTATACTATAGTAGTTGTATAACCCTCGGAGTGGTAGTCCGACCCACACTTGGACGGTTTTTCTTGAAATAACGAACTACCTAGAAATTGCTACCTAGCAATAAGGCCGCCAATTGTATAGGCTCTCTTCTATATCATTAATTTCTTTTTTTATGTTGTGATGCAATAAATAATATCGTATTGTATTCTATTGTAACATGTGCTGTAGGCCATATATGTTATAGTAAGTTCACCAGCATTGTTAGAGACATTGTTGAGTAAAAAAATCACTAATGTTTTTTTTTATTATGTTGACAACCCTAAATAATCGAAAAAAACGGCTGGAGATATAAGAATTATATTGCTCTTACCCAAATTTTACCCAAATCCGTTCAGTATAGTTTGGGACCTAGAGCACCAGACGTACGCGCAGACACACACATCATTTTTTTTAATAATATTATTGTAAGGCAATCAATCCTTAATCTAATTCTCAACTTTTTTTGCCATTACAGTACATCTTTACTCCTTCGTCCCTCGCTAACAGTCGCTCCTCAATCGCTCGATTATTGATAGGTACTCGTATGCCGGGTTTCTGAGGATGATCGGTCTCAATAATACTGTTTTACCACAGTATAATAAAGAGTACTGTTTTACTGAGTAAAATTCGATTTAATGAGGAATGAGTGAAGCTCGGTCACCAAGGTACCTACTGTGATACTTATAACATTTTTATATCCTTTGTAATTGCCTATAACATTTTTATAGACTGTTATTGTTTTGTAGATTAGTAGTGAACATACTAATAATGACTTAGAGAAGCTTAGAGTATGTAAACAATCGACGATAAAACTTATTAACGAATGTTTATATTGAATGATTGATAACCTAATAATATTTGTAGAAAATATTTATGTTTGACGTTATAAATGAAATATCATGGATCTTATTAAAAAGCTTCAATTAGTTTACTAATGTTACTAATTTTCAAAACAAACATTGGCTTTCCGTTAGGAACAGCTTAGACTACCGCTAGCCGCCTCCGTGGCGTAATGGTTAGCTTCACATCAGGAGGTCGCGGGCTCGATTCCCGGCTGTATCTAACTTTGTAAGACTCGGTTTTGTTGGTGGAAGTGCATTTTCTAAGCCCGCCTGGCAAGGTACCACCATCTTATCTAAGTCTTGCCACCAAACATCAATGTTAACGGCATAGATGTGTTCCGGTTTGAAGTTGAGACAGCGTTTTCGCAATTGCGTTAGGGAATCTTGGTTAGCCAGCTTTCATCTTCGGCATCATCGTCACTTACCATCAGGTGATATGATGCTAAGAGCTTAGCAATTGTGGATTTATTTACTACTAGATAGTAAAGTAACTACAATTTCTATACGGACGGAAAAAACTTAGGTTTACTCAATCAAAAAAATAATGATTAAAAATCCCTATACAATATCCCAGCGAGTTTTAGTACCTAACTCATATAACCCAAAAACCGGCCAAGTGCGAGTCAGAACCGCACCATCATACTAATTAGCGCTAGTTTCTCATGTTTCAAAAATAAAACAATTCGAGCGAGACCCACAGTACTCGCATATGATGTGTAACATGTGACAAAATACTTTATAAAAGGACGGCAAAGATACGGCAGACTAGGCTGTATGGTCATAGATACCTTTGCCTTTTCCGCGCTTTTAAAGCCTGAAAAAAGGACGGCAAAGATACGGCAGACTAGGCTGTATGGTCATAGATACCTTTGCCTTTTCCGCGCTTTTAAAGCCTGAAAAAACGCGACTACCTGTTAAAATGGGACACATTTCCGTCCCATGGAACACATTTCCGTCCCATTTCACGAAATCACTCCCACAAATTGCAGGAAAGCGAGAGCAAAGATGTTACACATCAAAAACACGTTTTTTGTATTTATTCTTTCACTTTTTCTATTTTTTGGTATTTGTCGTTATAGCGGCAACAGAAATTTATTTATTTGTTCCATAGGGAAATCAACGGCTTTTTACTTAAAATAGACCTATTTCTAAGCGTCGGTGGCTCAACCGGTAACGACTCGGTCCGTCTAACCAGAGGTACCGGGTTCAAATCTGGACGGCCAATGTACCAATGAGTTTTTCAAAAACTTACGTACATATCATTACCGACTGCTTTAACGGTGAAGGAAAACATCGTGAGGAAACCTGCACAGGCCTGCGAAGAAACTCGAAGGTTGTGTGTGAAGTCGACCAACCCGCACCGCGTGGTCGACTAAGGCCTAATCGCCCTGATTCAGGGTAGGCTCGAGCCCCTCGGTGGGGACGTATATGAGCTGATATAATAATAATAATAATAATAGACCTATTTCTAGGTATGAAATAATGTAACGAAGCCTTTATAGATTTCGACAATTAATTAATAAATCATCTGTGAAAATTTTAACTGTCTAGCTATCACGGTTTATGAAATACAGCCTGGTTACAGACGGACAGATAGACGGATAGCGAAGTCTTAGTAATAGGGTCCCGTTTTTACCCTTTGGGTACGGCACCCTTAAAAGAAATGCGCGGATTTTTAAAAGCTTTAAATAAGTATGCAACATACGAATTATAAGTTGCAGTGAAAAAAATATATGTGTCACCGCGTTTAATTACTAATCATAACTTAATTGCACATCTTAGTTCAGTGAACCCCGCACGAGGCAGCACGCTCTGTTTTACACTTGTTCCAAATAATATACTGACGAAGCTGAAGAGAATCTTTAGTTCTGCAAAATTTGGTAAATGGCGTTGGCTAGAACAATGTTGATAAATTATTAAACGGTCTTGTCTAGCAGTCAGCACGTGGTCAGCACCTCACTGCGAAACCTTTATGATTAGTCACACCGCTCACGTGTAATCCATTACTTAATTTATTATTTAGACGTGAATTATTTAACGTTAAGTATGTCAGCAGAACATCAACTATTTAAAATAGTTGCCTGTATTTGCTTGAGTAATGAGATGATAAAAAAATAATTAGGATTTAGGAAGTTCTACCTTACAGTTAGATCTGCGAAAATTCATTCGATTTAGATAAAATGTAATTTTAATAGATAAACCTTAAACGAAGAATGTAACGAGTGTAAAGTGAAACGGCGTGAATTTTTAACCGACTTAAAAAAAATAAGAGGTTCTATGTTCGACTGTAATTTTTTTGAGTATGTCCACCGATTTCTCCGTCATTTGTGGACCGACTTTAAAAATTCTTTTTTTTATTCGAAAGATATACTCCTGAGGTAGTCCCGTATAAATTTTATTTTTATATATATTTTTAAGTAGATTAACATAAATCAAAGTATGTAACAATTTTTTACTTGGCTGTTGCGATTAATGTCTTTTTTTTCTATTTTTTTTTTTTTATAAAAATTTTAGTGCGTTTGACTATATTATGAGGATCTTTTTCTAAAATAAAAATGAATAATTAAAATTAAAATAGAGCCTGCCATAACTCCCGTAGTAATTATCAGCTGATTGACCAAAAGTTGTTAAGCTTTATGACCAAGTACATAGAAGCCTTTTTATGGTTCCGTACCTAAAGGGTGCCAACGGGACCCTATTATTAATCCGCTGTCCGTCTGTCTGTCATCAGGCTGTATTTCATGAACCGTTATTGACAGACATTTGAAGTTATCACAGAGTGTGTATTTCTGTTACCGCTATAACAACAAATAATAAAAATTTAAAGGGGCAATAAATAGTAAATCTTTTTTTGTGCGATGGTGCGAAGCCCTTCGTGGGTGAGTACGACTCGTACTTGGCTGGTTTTTGATAAAAAAGTTGCTGTATTTTTGTTTTGTACTTCGAAAACAAGCACACACCGCACTCGAATTTTTAATAAAAAAAATATTAATGAGTAAATTTTCAACAAAAAAAATGTTTGTAACAAAAATGGCATTTTCGATTAAGGGATGTTGACTGCATCGAAGCTAAATTATAAACCTCTTGTGCTCTACGTTTTCCTCATTCGGAAATTTAAAAAAAAAACATGCTTGTTTTTTTTCTATCAAGTCTTTAATTTAAAAAAAAAACATTTGCTTGAATTTGTAAAAATAGTTTTACTTACTACCGTAACGGTAAGGGTGCCAAATAAGAAAAGAAAACTTCCTTATTTTATGCAAATTTCAAAAACTATGTTATACGAGGATATTCTATCTCATTCTCACTACTTTTTGATCCCTCCTAGTATAAATACATATTTTATTTCCTACATTCATTTTACCATTGTTCTGTAAACCTCTTGCATCACTAGAATTATGTTTATTCGTAATTTCGTAATTCTTTATTGGAAATATTGTAACCATTATACTTTGATGCATCTTTTTAACAGAAATATTTTTGTTTGCTGTAACGAATTTATTTATTTTTTACTTTTTTACGTAACTGGAAAGCTAATATTATGAATTTACAGGTTGATTTAAGAACCACCTCCATTTTTGAAGTCGGTTGAAAATCACAATGATTTAAAGTTTTTACTAATTAATCCAAAACTTTAAAACCGTTAATTACCGACCCCCATTTAACAGACTTTTTTTATAAAAATTATATGTTGTTGTTTATATCCCCTAATAAACGGCTATTTCACGCGACTCAATATACCTAGTTTATCAAACATAAATCTAGGTATATCTATTTCACCTAATTAAAAACAAATCCAAAATATTGTAAAAAAATATACGCAGTTACACAACAAATAACAATATTCACGTAAACAAAAAAGAAGAGGGCACGACACAGATCACAAACCGAAACTTTCGCTCCAGTTGCACGGAAAACGAACATACAGTAAATATTGCACCTACAAAGGAAATCGTGAAAACGCACTAACCTCACTCGCGCGGAAACTCGCGCGGCAGTGAACGAGCGACGGGCGGGAAACGATTGGCGGCGAGAGAGGCGAACGAGTGTGCGCGCGCGCCGCTCGCCGGCTGATTTATAGACGCGCGATAAGGCCGCCGCCGATGCCCCTACAGCCCGAGAGTTCATAGTCATCCCTTCACAAAGGACCGATAAGTTAGGAGATGTAACTAAATTATCTTTCATTTGGACACGTGGTGGGCTTGGCAAATCTTTTGTTACCCGACTGCCTAAAAAGGAGGATTATGTTTTTTGGGTGTATGTATGCATGCATATATGTTTATTTCTTCGGCTGAGCCTGTAGATACTATACTACTATTAACCCACTTTTTACTAAAAAAAAATAGGGCAATATTTTGTATTTGAAACGTGTAGGCTACTAAAAATATAATAACAATAAAAAAATATCTCATGAAATTTTTTCTTTGTTTGGAAAAATGTTAATTTATAACAACAGTAGTTAAAAGAGGGTTAATTAAATTGGTTGGTTGGTTTGTACCTTACCTTGTTCATCATACCAGCTCATATATACGTCCCCACCGAGGGGCTCGAGCGTAACCTGAATTAGGACGATCGGGTCTTAGTCGCCCACGCGGGCTAAGTGTGAGTTGATCAACTTCACATACAATCTTCGAGTTTCTTCGCAGGTTTACAGGTATACAGGTTTCCTCACGATTTTTTCCTTCACCGTAAGAGCGTCGGATAAACGTACATATGAAATTGAAATTCAAAAACACTGTCACACGATGGAAGGAGTAGGAGTAGGGTAAGGCGTGGGTTTTAAAATTCCTTTCGTGGACACGTAATAAATTGTTATTATGAAAATAAGACTTAGAAAGAAATATATAAAAAATATACAAGGATTACACACGTTCAATTTATATCACCAATCATAGAAAAAACGATTATAAGAGAGAGAGAGAGAGAGAGAGAGAGAGAGAGAGAGAGAGAGGGTCTTTTATAAGAGAGAATTAGTTTGAGTTAAATTTATTTTATTTTAAAATATGATCGTGAGGATAGGATGAATAGAATTGATTTTTGAAAACAAACGTCAGCGCATGCGTAAAAAAATAAATTGATGGAATGAAAAAAGATTAAATGAAAGAAGAACGCGTAACAGCGTACCGCGTTACAACACATTGGTACGTGGCTGACTCGAACCACGACATCCCGGATAGGAGGTAGCGGCCCTTGCCATTGCGCCATCGACGCTCTTAACTTATTACTATTGCCAGAAGAAAGCAAAACCGGCCAATTTTATAAGTCGGACTCTAGCTAGCACCAAGGGTTCCGTACCGCCACACATTTTAGTACAGCACCCGTAAAACTTTAACGAATGCAACAGTGATACTTATTTATTCCAATATAAAAGATACGAACGATACCGATACGAGAGAGAAAAATATTTTTAGGGTTGCGTACTCGAACGCCATCCGTTCGTCTGTCAGGCCTTTAAATTTTCACAGATAAAGGTATATGTTCCTAACAAAAAGCAAAAAATTTAAACCACAAGAAAACAAGAAAAGTGTTTTTTCAAAGTTTTATTATTCATGCTCTATCGTAAAAACGGTAATACACACACGTGCCATACTTGGTATGATTTATAGCGCAAACTCTGAAGTTAAACATCAATTAATAATAAAAACTCGTCAAGTATGAGTCGATCTCGCGCTAACGATCCGAACTGAAACAAAAACGTTTTAAAACTGTAGCGTCCGTTGATGTCATGTATGAACTTATAATAAAAAGGTAATCAAATAAAAACCAATTATTCGATGAACATATTGAAATGAATGAATTATCCTTTTTATGCTCCTTGCCTTGATGTTTAATTTTTTTGTTAAATTTGATCAAAAAAATTGGTGATACGAATCCTTCGATGCGCGAGACCGACTAGCACTTGGCTGATTTTTTTTCATTCAGTAATACCGGTCTTACAATAAGATAAAAAACGTTGAAAAGGCACATTTTTTGCATGGCGAATTTTCTCTTATTTTTAAAAGGTACCTATCCTATTTGTACAAAAATCCGCTATAATAACACATATACTGTAAAAAATTAAACCGATTTTCTACTATACAGGGTGTTTTTTAACACCGTGCAAGCCGTTAAGGGTGAGCTCTACTAATGAAAATGAACAACTTTCCCCAAGAAACCCATACTGAAATCGCAAAAAAAGTTGACTCTCCATACAAAGTTGGCTAATCGGAATGATCGATTTCTATGAAAAGTGTAAAAAAAATGTGAATTTAGTATGGGTTTCTTGTGGAAAGCTTTTCAATTTCATGAGTAAACCCCACCCTTAACGGCTCGGTGTTAAAAAAACAGCCTGTATTGAGGTTTTTAAAAGTACAGCCCTTCAAAGGAAGGGCAAACGGATGGACGTACGGCGGTAGGCTTAGTAACCGTGCTAACCCTTCCGTGCTAACGGGAACCCTATAAAGAAAAAAAAGAAGATAGAGCAGTTATATTTTTTTTATATATATTTTTGGTTAATTTTGAAGGGGGCAAGTTTGGTAAGCAGAAAAAAATCTTTAAATTGTAACGTGTGGGGGACTGGGGGTGTCGTTTAAAATTGAAGGGATACTTACCTAATAAGCATATCAATATATTTTCTTCAAAATTGATCACTGTTAGTTTCGCTCAAAATACTTCTCAAAAGCTCCCTCCCCCTACCACCGAAAACCGCTAGCTCCAGTTTTTTTTTCAGTTTACATATTATTACGGTTCAAAAGATGCAGCCGCAGCCCTAAAAACGAACGAACGAACGGCTAATGCGGGTCCCGTTGGCACTCTTTGGGTACGGAAACTATAAAAAAATCGAAAAACTTAAAATCTTTTTGGTACAAGCTTTTATTTAAAAAAAAAAGAGTTTTTTTTCATTACAAAAAGCCAATTGCTCAAATGTAGAAAAGTACACGGTTGCAAATTCAAAAAAGGTGAGCACAGTATATTATTTCCTACGATTCTATTGAAAAATTAAAGACGATTCTGTGACCTTGATTCCACCTCCAAAGTTCATCATCACATCTACTTCAATATAACAAAAGGATCTCGACTAGATATTGTCACCGGGAATATGATTTCATACCAAATGTCAGCTTAATCGGACCCCTGTGATCGATCGCAAGATTTAACTAAACAGACATACATACACACAAACAGTGCAAGTTAAATAAAAGCTTTTAAAAAGAAAGGATTGCCTGAAAGGAAGTAGGTACCTCACCTACATTTCTGAGTAGCCATGTTGTAGTTTTAGTCACGTTTGTAAGTCCGTAAGTGATAATTGCAAACGCTAAACACGTTAAAAAAACCGACTTCCATCGCAACAACTTAGTACAATTTTTCATTATTATTTTTGGTTTTTGGAAATTTTCTAAAAAAAAAAATACACCGATTGTGATTAAATTTATATGAGACTACACGGGAAGCACTAGCTTTCAAATAAAAAAAGAATCATCAAAATCGGTTCACCCAGTCAAAAGTTCTGAGGTAACACACATAAAAAAAAACATACAGTCGAATTGAGAACCGAATTTTGAAAGTCGCTCGAAAAAGTACTTACCTAACTATAAATAATCGATATTGGAGTAGATAATTAGTTATTAGAGGTAAGATGACGTTTGGCGTTTGAGTAACCATAATTTATCGTAAATTCTAGTACCTTAAAAATATTATACATATTTCTTTGTATTTTGGCTGTTAATATACCTGGTAGTTAGAGTGGTATCTCAAGGCTTACGGGTTAAATAGACAGGCAGAGTTAACTCATTGCCACTTTAAATCTAGAATTGGTTATGGTTTGAAAATCACATCACACTACTATTTTAAGTGTCTTATAATGATAAAAGCTCATAGTAAGACTATTTAACATAAAATCTACACATCATATCAGCCGAAGGACGTCCACTGCTGGACATAGGCTTCCCCCAAGGATTTCCACGACGACCAGTTCTGCGCTGCCCGCATCCAGCGGCATATACTACAAATTAAATCAAACGTATACATAGTACATTATATACCTATATATAAATATATGTACCTATTTATATAAAACACAAATGGACTGTACTACCTTCTTGAAAATTAATCAATTTGTATGGGAGGTACCTTTTTAAGGTTTTCATAGACATACTTACCTGATCGCATATCTAAGGGAGATATTACACTATAGTCAGTGAAAGTCTACAATTTTCGAGATATTTGCATTTTTATTTTTAGATTTTGTATGACAAACATCTTTGCTAGACTTAAACGTCAGTTTGTGAAAAAAAAACATCATACAATTAAGCCTGCTAAATACAAGAAAAATGAGGTTAAAGAGTTACAGATGTCTGGTGATAGGAAAGGAGGCCAGCAGTGGACGATTTGCGGCTGATATGATGAGGAAAGGAATGATAAATCTTGAAAATTATACAAATTAGTGTGGGACCTGATGTACACTTTTTAAAGAAATCATTAATTTTGGTGTAAATAGTTTGTATTTTTTAACTCTCATTACCTTTTTGGAAAGCTGATAAAATAAGAAAGTTTTCCTTGTATTTGGCTGGCTTATTTGTGTAATGGTTTTTTTTTTCACAAACTGACGTCAAAGTCCAGCAAAGATGTTTTCCAAATATTTATTTAAGACTTCTCCAAGTAATAGAAAAAGTACAACGGTTTTCAGTTGCTTTTAAATTTGTTATGTTCTGTGCTTTTTCATGGTCTAACTTGGCAAGTTTTCACTATACAATTTTATTCTATATTGATTTTTACTTTTAAAAAGTAAGCTTTGCTTGCTTGGCGCCTTGATCAATTAAACTTGCCAAGTTACACCGTTTAGTAGCACTGAACATAACAATTTTTTTAAGCAACTAAAAACCGTTGTACTTTTTCTATTACTTGGAGAAGTCTAAAATAAATATTTTTACTAAATAAAAGCTATGATTTAGGAACCACTATAGACCTTGGTAGACACCTACCGATTTAGATCGCTGTATTTTTTTTATATCGAACTTGGCCCTATTTCACATTTGTGTTTTGTTGGGATACGTGTTGGAGAGACCATATATAAAGGAGTGGTCAAATTTAAATACTTGGGCTGTACCATCAACGACACAAATACCCGGGACGAAGAGATCGACATTCGCGTCCAAAACGCCTTGCGATGCAGCGCCGCCTTGCACAAAGTGTTAGTGTCCAGGCTTCTCAGTAGAAGCACCAAAATCCGCATCTATAAGACTGTAATAAGACCGATTTTAATGTATGGATGTGAGGCTTGGACACTTACACTTAAGGAAGAGAATAAACTCCTGGTTGCCGAAAGGAAAATCTTTCGTAAAATTCTTGGCCCAAAGCAGACAATCGATGGCAGTTGGAGAATCCTTAAAAACGCCGAGATCCAAGAGCTGGTGGCTGTTCCAGACATTATCGGAGAGACGAAAGCTCACAGACTCCGGTGGCTCGGTCACCTAGAGAGAATGTGAGAAGATCGCAATGTTAAGAGAGCCTATAGGGTCAACCAACAGGTCGACGCCCGGTCGGTCGCCCCAGGTATCGATGGCGCGATGTGGTGAACGCGGACCTACGCAAACTCCAAGCTGACGACTGGCGCGAAACCGCACAAGACCGGGACAAATGGCGAGTTCTCGTATCGGAGGCCAGGATACACATTGGGTCGTTGAGCCAGCGGAGTAAGTAAGTAAGTTTTGTTGGGATATCATAAATTTTTGTAAAGTACTGATACTAATTTCCTATCCTTATTCAAGTAATAGATATACATATAAAATATTTTTGGTGGTACCGAACCCTCGGTGCGCAAGCCAGAGTCGCACTTAGCCAGTTTTTTTATCCAAATCTCAAATTAAAAAAGCCACCTGGAAATGGTCCATATAATTAATCCAATGAGGAGTGGTGGTTACGGAACTCAAGTTTTGTGAGTCCGACTCGCACTTGGCCGGTTTTTCTTTTTCCTTTGAATGCCAAACCAGTTTCTAAGTCCCCTGGAAATAGTATATAATTTTGATAAATAGTAGTGGTAAGGAACCCTAATTTCGCAAGTCCGACTCGTACTTGGCCAGTTTTTGATTTTTTTCTTTGTATACGCCTAATAACTTATCTCGATGGCAAATTTCAAGTTTATTAGTTATCTGGAAGTGGTCTATATATTTAGCTGAGTACAGGTGGTATGGAACCTTTAGTGCGCGAGTGTGACTCACACTTGGCCGTTTTTAAAATTTTTCCTTTGTATACGTCCAATAAGTAACCTCGGTGTCAAATTTCAAGTTTATATGATATCTGGAAGTGATCAACATTTTTTGCTGAGTTTTGGTGATACGGAACCCTTGGTGCGCGAGTAAGACTCACACTTGGCCGTTTTTTGATTTTCCTTTGTATAAGTCCAATAACCTACCTCTGTGCCAAATTTCAAGTTTCTAAGTCACCTGGAAGTGGTCTATGATTTTGATGAGTCAGAGAGTTAATGTCTCAGAAATGGTAAAAAATACAGTTATGAAAATTGGGATTCTAGGTGATCGAGGGGGTCTTACTAGACACACAAAATGGCAAGTGTGTAGGTCAAACAGATTTTAAGTTACAGGTAGGTCGAAATTGGCCCGAAATGGTTCGTGTAATATAACCTACGCCCGGTGTCGCCTTTTTCTTTTCGAACTTGGCGGACACACTGCCGTGTGTCTCGATATGAATAAAAAATAGGCTGTTCATAAAGTTTCATGAAAATTTAAAATCTTTAGATACATTTTGTTTTAAAAAAGTGTTTTTTTACTATGGTGGCAACGCAAAAACATCGAGATAGGCGAAATCTGAAAAACACGGCAAAAATATTAATATATTGCTCTTACTTTTCCCGAGTTCGTTAAGTAGCTTAGGCGCTAGAGCACCGAGGCGACTTACAGAGACAAACACACACACACCCAAACACACACACGTACATTTTAAGACAATGATGGCAAGGGCTTACCATTTTTCCGAGATAATTTTCCTTTTAAACTAATTATATGCCCATTTCCTATACTTTTCAGATTTCCTGAAATAGTGGTTTAACTGATAGAGGTGGCGTCAGGTAACCACCACCACAGAATATGAGATACTAGTTACTAGTTACCCACAGATGAGAAACTAGTTTTGCACTTCCTTATAAAACGAAAATACCTACGCATTTACTAACCTACTCCTTACCACTGTCAGGCAATACACGGAAACATGGGTATTAAGGCGCTTGACTTAGCGGTTTTTACACGGGCGGCGCGCGAATTGCGGCGGTGACTGTAGGCGTTCTAGCGCTCTGACGAGCGGAGCGCGGTCTGGAGGCCGCGCCAATGAGTAGGTACTTATCACGCCTGCTCGACCGAGTGACGGGGGCCGCACCACTTAAAAAAATATATTTATAAACGAATCATTTACTGTAAAACTGATCTTAGCAAACCCACAGTAGTTTTGTAAAACCTATTTAACAATACCCCACACGATAGAGTACGCGTAAAAAAAAATTACACACACTTACATGTAGGGAAGTACCCTAAAACAATATTTTTTACAGATTTAAGTATAGCCGTAACAAATTTCAGCCTTACATTTAGTCTTTGAGCAAAACGGCAGTAGTAGGTATTCGCGGGTTCTAGACCACTTAATATGCATGGCTGGCTTTTTTTTAATAGCGACTCGTTGTTTTCGCAAAAAACGCCAGCGACGACCCTAATTAAGGGCTCGGCCCGGCAGTAGTAGGTATTCGCGGGCTCTAGACCACTTAATATGCATGGCTGGCTTTTTTTTAATAGCGACTCGTTGTTTTCGCAAAAAACGCCAGCGACGACCTTGGACAAGAGGGCCACGGGCGCTAAGAAGAAACCCGCCGCAAAGAAGTTGGCTTTGCCGGGCAAGTCCACGGCCACAGCGCCCCAGGCGCAAAAAACCACTAAGCCGCCTACGAAGAAGCCGAAAGCGTCGAAACCCAAGAGGACCGCTGCCTGAAATCCTCCGGTGCGGGCATAAAAAAACATCCTGCGTACACACACCTGGAGCACCGACACCACCGTCGTCGTCGCTTCGTTGGTCTGTCGGCTAGTGGCTGCGAGAAGTAGTAGCGGATGACCATGACCTACAACCTGCTAAAACAATCGACTCAAATAATCCTGTGCGTAGGTATACTTTGTAACTGAATCATAGTGCGTATAATACTTACATCATTATTCTTCATTGAATTTTTTTCTTTATAATTTAAAAAAATGTAAATAATAACCCTTTTTGCGGTCAATCCACATTCAATATAAATGAATGAATAATATTAATTAAAAAAGATGTAACCCTGGGTTTGTATCTGGGCCTAAGTTACTTATCAAACCAAACGGCACATTTACAAGAGTTGATTATAACCTAATCAATTTGTTCTCACAATAGCAAGAGATACGTGCCAGTGTGTCAATTTCTTAACCCTCTGCTTTTTCCAAGTCGGGCAACAGGAATTTTGCATCTTTCTACTGTAACTTATTTCATTCGTTCCCATATAAATTACAATGAGTGTCGTATATTTAGCCTTTGTAAAACGTGAGAAATGCGGGGTTTTTATACCCACTAACAATTAAAATCACTAATTTATTACTAGCCTCTATCCTGAATGTATGAGATATTAAAGGCTTTTGGAGACTCGATGTCCATCCGACACACACAAAAAAACTGTTCTTTAAAATATCCCTCGCTCCAATCACAAAAAAACTGATATACTACACAACAGGTGCAATACAAACGCTCCCACGATCTTCGCGTCGGTTCCCCATACGTAAGTCCATCACTGCCTCTTTGATCACAATAGAAGTCGACCTGCATGTGACCAGTCTTTCATAAATTTAAAAATAAATCCATTAAGAGACCCTTTTTTTTTTACACATATGTGATTGGATCAGTGTACGCAGCTTAGACATGTCTCAACTTGCTGATTTCCCTTCCTAAATAAAATAACTACCATAAATAAAAAAATATATGGAATGCATGCAGCTGCAACAGTGGTGTTTCTGAAAGTAAAAAACGGAATCTATTAAATGGCCCTTTTTTATGCATATCTGTCTTAAACGACGGAGGCAAAGTTGCAGGGTGTGCAATGAACAAGTTTTGACGTGTTCATCAACCCTTCCTATAAAACAAAATGATATTGCATAGATAGAGCCAGTAACAACACTACCTTGATCCGATAAACTATAAAGTTTATAATACCGGTGTATTTGTGCAGTGCATTTTATCATACCTATATCAGTCCGCTGATACTATGACGGTAAGTTTTTCCTTGTTTCATAATTTTTCAGAAATTAATTTCTAGTGTCTCCTAAATCATCATCATATCAGTCGAAAAACGTCTACTTCTGGGCAAAGGCCTCTCCCCTCATGATTTCCACAACGAATGGTCCTGCGCGGTCCACATCCAGCGGCTTCCCCCCGCCATCTTCATCAGGTCGTCGCTCCATCTGCTTACGCTACGTTTTCCGGTGCGTGGTCGCCACTCGAAAACTTTACTGCCCGCATGGCCATCTTTCGGTGTTCTAAATAATTTATTTTATTTAAAATACACATTTTATTAACTCTTTACAGCAATTTAACAAATGCTTAGTTCTTTTTATTTCAACTAGTGGTTTCGATTGTTTCAGCTAGCAAATGCCGACTCTCTGGAATTGCCGAACACATTTAAAAGTTATTATTTTAATAATAGTATGAGTGATGAGGACGAAACGTGCTCCATGTTATTGACTCATAAAAACAAGAAAAATGGACTCAAAAGACCAAACAATATTGATTCATTTTTCGAAAAACCCAAACTAAAGCAGAAGAAAGTAACATTATCTTCGTGTGTTGGTCATGCAGTTGAAGGAGGCATGTCTTACGTGTCAAACAATGAAGAAGATGGATCTAGAGCCAGTCACCTTATAAAAATCGAAATTTTTAACTTAAAAGAGTTAAAAGGTGTTTCACCTGCAAATCATTGGAAACACGCTGAATTGCGTGTTAAATATTACGCACAATCTGAATCAGACATCAATCAACAAAGCACGCGCGATATAATATACAATATCACGAAACATATTGCAGGGAAGCCCGACTGCAAAAAATACTTTTTTGCAACAGATTCCGACTAAAGCCTCCCTTTTTTTGCTTCAAACTAACCGTCTCCCTACCATCTCAAAACTGAACCTCGCAAATATAAAGCGCTGGCCTCATTCACTACCCAACAATCAACCATGGACATTTATAACCTTCACAACGACTTGTACGACAAGGAATTATACGAAATAGCTGACATGGACATTCATAACCTCCACAACGACTTGTACGACAAGGAATTATACGAGATAGCTGACGATGCCGAAAGACAACTGGGATCAGATCGTGCTCGAGCAAGGTAAAAAAAAATATATATTATTTTTTCATATTTCCCGAAAGGCGTCCACTGCTGGACAAACGTCCACTGCTGGACAAACTCCTTTCCCCCAGGATTTCCACGACGACCGGTACTGCGTTGTCCGCAACTAGCGGCTTCCCTCTCGATCGTGTAGGAGGCCTGCCTACGCTACGTCTTCCGGTGCGAGGTCGCTACTCGAGAACTTTAGTGCCCCCACGGCCTTCTGCAATTGTTTAATGTTCTAAAATTAATTATTTTTCTTCCTTACTTCCCTATTATGTACCGCTTGTATATCTCTAATGCGATACATAACTTTCCGGGGAGTAGGGGCGGGGAGAAAAAGTATTTAAACTGTAAAAACTCATTTACATGTGCAGTCTTTAAAAAAGCTGTTTAGCTATCAAAATGATTTCTCTCACTAGTGATGAAATTAGTAGAATTGATAAATCTATTATTTTAAATAAATTTCATCGGTATCTTAGATTGTGGTACTTGCAATCTCAACTACCTCAATGGATGGTTGAAGATATCAGCATTTCCCCATATTTTACGCCGTGTAATGGGCATTTAAATTCAAATTCATTTCCATCGAATGATCAGGATGAAATTGACGGAGTCATGCAAATGCAAGCTTACTGTGTTCGATGTAAAAATAAAAGTTTGTATTTTTAATTACGCTAGCAAAAACATAGTAAAGAGATCCACATATTAATTGAAGTTTTTTTTTTGTTTTAGCAGCTCAACAGCAGCCCTCAATAGTTCTGGAAAAAAAAGAAAACTGTCCCTGAAAAGATCCAACTCGTCTATCAAGAGCGCACGTATTGAGCCATCCGTGTCGAATGAAGCCATACCCACTTCATCTACAGCTGCCACACAAAATGTGAGTACAAGCAACAATAACCAGATTGAATGTACCGTGTGCGGAGTTTTTGTGAAGAAACAATTCCATGCCAGTCATTTAAAAAGTAATTTACACAAAAAAAACGCAGCAGCTGCTCATCCGGAGCTAAATAATGTTCGCATAATAGAATCGGCTTTTGGAAACAGAATCGTAACATATAGGATAGTATCATCTGAAAAACAAGATAGTGTTCAATTTCAAACTCCTGAATTATTTTTACAGGGAATAAAAGACACCATGTATAAATTAATTAAAAAAGGCATAAACGAATTAACGGTGATCAAAGTTAATTTTATTTTGAATGCCGATTTCGTTCAAGAAACAAAAGAAATATCAAATAATTTTGATTTCCAAACATTTAATTACATGTTTTGTCAAGGTGATGATATCGATACTATATTTAATTTATTGGAAAAAGAAATCTCTAATAAAGTGTGTAACTTTGAGAAAAAGGATAGCGGTTGGAGTCTTGACAAAATAAAATATCTTGATATGAATGTTAATAAATTCAATCCACTTCGGGGATCATCATACATTGATCTACCGCACTGTATTAAGTTAAAAAAAGCCGTTATAAATGTAAAAAATCTTGATGTGCAGTGTTTTAAATGGGCTGTCTTATCTGCTTTATACCCAGTGCAACGTCACGCAGACAGGGTAACTTCATACATGGGGCATGAAAACAGATTGAACTTTGATGGTATACCGTTCCCTGTAAAAATAAAAGATATTGGGAAATTTGAAAAAAATAATAATATTAGTATCAATGTATTTGGGTTAGAATGTGACACTCAGTCAAAATCTTACAGTGTTGTGGGGCCGCTGCATTTTACTAAATCTCGTAAGGAGACTCATATTAATCTTTTGTACATCACAAGTGGAACCCGGGGGCATTACTGCTACATCAAAAATATCTCACGATTAGTAGCTAGTCAAATGACATCTAGAAATATAGCAGTTAATATTTGCGATGGATGTCTTTTAAACTTTACAACGCGCGAAAAATTAATAGAGCATCAACGGCGCGATTGTGGTCATATACGTGTAGACTTACCGAACGAGAAAAAAACAAAAAAAAATTGGTTTAACGAAATAGTACCGGATAACGTTCTGGAATTCGATAACTATCAACGACAGCGTAAATTACCTTTTGTAATTTATGCCGATTTTGAATCATTTTTAAGGCCAATCGCAACTTGCGATAACAATCCGGAAGCTTCATTCACTCATAACATACAAAAACACGAAGTATATAGTTACGGATATTATATTAAATGTGCATATGACGATCAAAATTCTTTATATAGGACATACAAAGGCCAAGATTGTGCTCAACACTTTATGCAGTCTATTAAAAGTGATTTACAAAATATTTGTGCCAAAAATTCATTTCAAAAAGAACCTCTACTATTGTCAGAAGAAGACCTCAGAGATATAGAACAAAGTGATGTATGTAAAATCTGCCAGAGGCCTGGAATAAGTAAAGATACTCATGACTATGATTGGCATACAGGGCGCTACATGGGTGTTGCTCACAAACTATGTATTCATAGGTGCATTGTACCCAATTATGTCCCAATTTTTTGTCATAACCTCAGTAACTATGACGCTCATTTCATAGTACATGCTTTGAACTTTGAAAAAGGGGAAATTGAAATAATTCCCCAAAACAAAGAAAAATATATTTCGTTTACTAAGAATGTACAAGTAAATGGTCGTACAATGAAATTAAGGTTTTTAGACTCGTTCAAATTCATGTCAAGTAGTCTAGAAAAATTAGCAACAAACTTAAAACCGGAACAGTTTAAAGAACTCCAACTGAACTTTCCTCATGAAGAAGATTTAAAACTTCTTATTCGTAAAGGTGTTTATCCTTACGAATATATGACGTCATATGAGTCATTAAAAGAGACCGCTCTCCCCTCCCAAGAAAATTTTTATAGTTCGCTAACTAAAAGTCATGTATCCGACAGTGATTATGAACACGCCCAAAAGGTGTGGGCTCACTTCAAATGTAATAACATGGGAGATTACTCAGATTTGTATCTAAAAACTGATGTTTTGTTATTGGCTGATATTTTTGAGAATTTTCGTAGCGTTTGCCTAAAAATATATTGTTTAGACCCTGCTCACTATTATACAGCTCCAGGATTAAGCTGGGATGCAATGCTAATGTACACTAAAATAAAACTTGAATTGCTAACTGACTTCGAAAAAATAGCATTCTTAAAAAAAGGTATAAGAGGGGGGACGTCTCAATGCAGTAACAGACATGGCTTAGCAAATAATAAGTATATGGATAACTATGACAAAAAAATGCCATCATGTTATTTGTCTTGGTACGACGCAAATAATTTATATGGTATATCAATGTCACAGTTTCTACCTACTGGTGAATTTGAATGGGTAGATAACAACACAGATTTTAATATTCCTGATGAAGCTGATTTTGGTTTTATTCTAGAAGTTGATTTGGAATACCCAGAAAAGTTACATGATGATCATTCAGATCTGCCATTTTGCCCAGAACTTATATGTCTGGGGGAAACTAAAGATAAAAAATTGGTTTCAAATCTTCACAATAAATTTAACTATGTGATCCATTATAGAAATCTTAAACAATGCCTGCGAAATGGATTACGGCTATTGAAAGTTCATAAAATACTCAAATTTAAACAGAGTCCCTGGCTGAAAAAATACATAGACCTTAACACATCGATGAGAGCTCAATCATCTTCTGAGTTTGAGAAAGATTTTTTTAAACTTATGAATAACTCAGTTTTCGGAAAAACAATGGAAAACATTGAGAAACGAGTAAACGTAAAATTGTTAAATAAGTGGAGTAACAATGGAAAATCACCCGGTGCCGAAACTTTGATAGCGAGACCAGAATTTCATAGTTTGTCTGTTTTCAGTGAAAATCTAGTAGCGGTGCAGCTAAATAAAACAAAACTTTTTTACAACAAACCGATATATTTAGGATTTTGCATTTTAGATTTATCAAAAACTATTATGTATGAATTCCACTACAATTACATGAAATCTAAATTCAAAAATAATCTTAAACTTTTGTATACTGATACCGATAGTTTTGTATATCAAATATTTACTAATGACTTATACAAGGACTTGAAACCCGATCTTGATACCTATTTCGACACATCTGACTACCCCGCTGACAATGTATATGGCTATCCTCAAGTAAACAGGAAACGATTAGGATTCTTCAAAGATGAATGCAATGGAAAAATCCTAAAGGAATTCGTGGGATTACGATCAAAAATGTATGCAATGGATATACAAAATAAAATAACTGCTAAAGCAAAGGGGGTGAATAAAAGCGTGACAAAATATTTCAAAATAGACGACTATAAAAAATGTTTAATACAAAAATCTAAGCAATTTTGCGACATGTTGAGATTCAAATCTATAAAACATGTGATATACACACAAAAAATTAATAAGGTTTCATTATCATGTAATGATAGCAAAAGATTTTTAATACCGAACTCTACGGACACTCTGGCATGGGGTCATTACAAAATAGATTCAATTAAAAAACAATGACGGATACATTCAATCTGAAATTATTGCTTGTACAAAATTTTGTTTTAAGTTTTAGTAAATAAATATTTTTTTGTAAGATTATTTGAGATGTAAAATACTAATTAACCGATTTTTTAAAATTGTGAAATATTTTTTTACATTCTTAATGTTTGCTCAGGGCGGGAATCGAACCCCCGAACCCTTAGTTTAGCAGGTATGAGTACCGACCACTGGACCATCGAGTCAGTCAGTAATGCTATTTGTAATTATTCTACTTTTTAGGTTGGAAGATATTTTTAAGATGTATAGTCATCATATCAGCCGAAGGACGTCCATAGGCCTCCCCAACCCCAAGGATTTCCACGACGACCGGTTCTGCACTGCCCGCATCCAGCGGCTTCCCGCCACCTTCACCAGGTCATCGGTCCACCGAGTGGGGGTAGGCCTGCCTACACTACGCTTTCCGGTGCGTGGTCGCCACTCGAGAACTTTACTACCCCCACGGCCATCTGTTCTACGAGTTATGTGTCCTGCCCACTGCCACCGATGAAAGATGCACAGTAGATAAAAATATTAGTTAATGTTCGTACTGGTGGGAACCGAACCCACGAACCCTTAGTTTAGCAGGTATGAGCACCAACCACTGGACCATCGAGTCAGTCAGTAATTCTATTCATAATTATTGTACTTTTTAGGTTGGTAGATATTTTTAAGATGTACAATAGATAAAAATATTAGTTAATGTTTGTACTGGTGGGGAACCGAACCCACGAACCCTTAGTTTAGCAGGTATGAGCACCAACCACTGGACCATCGAGTCAGTCAGTAATTCTATTCATAATTATTGTACTTTTTAGGTTGGTAGATATTTTTAAGATGTACAATAGATAAAAATATTAGTTAATGTTTGTACTGGTGGGGAACCGAACCCACGAACCCTTAGTTTAGCAGGTATGAGCACCAACCACTGGACCATCGAGTCAGTCAGTAATTCTATTCATAATTATTGTACTTTTTAGGTTGGTAGATATTTTTAAGATGTACAATAGATAAAAATATTAGTTAATGTTTGTACTGGTGGGGAACCGAACCCACGAACCCTTAGTTAAGCAGGTATGAGCACCGACCACTGGGCCATCGAGTCCATTGTACTTTTTAGGTTGGGAGATATTTTAATATGTAAAGTAGATAATAATAGTATGATGTTATTTTTGAGATACAAAATATAAATTATGAAGGTCTTTTCAAGTTGATAAATGTTTTTAATTGTATGATTTTCATAGGTACGATTATTTGTATTTTAATGCAGAGTTTCTTGCCGTTTCTTCTCTGCGACTAATTTTCCGAAACGGTGGTAGAGATCAACAAAAAATAATTAAATAAACTTAATAATTGATAACTATAATGATTGATTTTATTTTTTCACGTTCTCATAAAACCGTTCCTTTTTTAAACTCGGCTCATTTATTGATCATCTTTTTTATAGGATACACGTATTTTATTAAATTAAAAAATGTATCACTTTATTCACCCTTTTACAGCCATAGTAGCAGGCCCCAGTGGCTGTGGAAAATCTAATTTTGTTACCAACTTTTTGAAATATACTTCACAATTATGCAATGTTGAGTTTACCAAAATAACTTGGTGTTACGATGAAATGCAACCATTATATAATTTGAGTAAAGTAAATTACAGTCAAGGTTTACCGGATCTTAGTATGTTTGATGGTGAAGAGCCCCAATTGCTTATAATTGACGATCTTATGAGAGAATCTGATGGTCGTATTGTAGATATTTTTACTAAAGGGAGCCATCACAGAAACCTTAGTGTCTTTTATCTAACCCAAAATTTATTTCATCAAGGCAGGGGCCAAAGAGATATTTCATTAAATTCCAGTTATATTGTATATTTTAAAAATCCTCGAGACAGAGCACAAATACGCTACCTCGCGCGCCAAGTTTCACCTGATAATTCCAAGTTTCTTGAAGAAGCTTATGGAGATGCGACTACTGAAGCACATGGTTATTTAATTATTGATCTGAAACAAAACACTAATGACATGTGCCGCTACAAAACTAAAATATTTCCTTTTGATCAGTTTTGTGTAGTGTATGTAGTTAAAAAAGGATTTAAATATGGCAAACATCATCAAATCCATATCAGTTCTTAACCATGCATGGTAGAGTAACAACTCATCGTGACTTTCTAAATGCTCTGCATACTCTTAAACCTAAATATCGTAAGGTTTTACTAAAGGTGTGTGATAAAGAAGAAATCAATTGCATCTGTGAGTGTATATTTAACGTCTTAAATGGGAAAGTTTCCCTTAAAGAAAAAGAAAAAAAGAAACTGAAAAAATACAAAAATATACTACGAAAATTGGTGTCTAAAGGAGTAAACAAATCGAGAAAAAATATTATAATTCAAAAAGGTGGTGCCTTTTTACCGATTATTTTGGGTTCTGTTTTAAGTGGTTTACTGAGCTCTTTTCTCAAACAATAATGGAAAATACAAAGAAAATGTTATTGGTGGAACCGGGTGTTTTTGAAAGATTAAATAACAAGGATACCACACCTGAGAATGCTTTGTCACGTTTGGATAAGGAAATGCAAAAAATCCTTAATAGCAAAGTTGAAGACCGTAAAAAATGGTCGTTATACTTACAAAGTTTACAGAGATATTTACATTTTACAGAGGAGGACCGCCAACCTGTAAAATTACCTATTATTATAGAAGAGAGTTTAACGAATTCGGATAAAACTGATAGTGAACTCGATAAAACTATAGTTGAAGATACATCCACAACCGGAAAACACGTACTTAAAACAAAAAAAATATCAAGTTATACCCCAAATCTTCTGTTTAAATTAATACCAAAAACTTATAAAAAGAAAGGTGATTTATTACTAGCTGCATTACTAAGTAATGAGGATAAAATTCAATGGAATGATGAGGGAATAGTGACAATCAACAATGAAATGATACCTGGTAGTAATATAATCGATCTAGTGAATGATACATTGCGTCCATTAAAACGCCCCAAACCAATTGGGTGGGAAAAATTTGCTTGTGGTCTAAATGATATAAAAGTACCTCTATCCTGCATTGGCAACCCACAAACACTGAAATTTATAAATCAAAAAAATACTGAAACTAATAATATAGATTTACTTACAGAAAAAAATATCACGCCAAAAACAAAAGTCTCTTATAAACTACTGAAAAGTAATAAACATAATCCGCGCAGAAAAATTGATTGGCAAAGATGGACCCCCTATTAGATGTTTATCGTATTTATTACGACGTTTCACATCCAGCTAGTTTTAGCAGTGTGGATAAACTAACAAAGTCCATGCAAGGTCGAATGACCAAAGAAAAAGTAAAAAAATGGCTTCAATCTCAAGAAACTTATACCTTACATAAACCAGTCCAAAAAAATATTCATAGAAATAAGTATATATTATCTAATTTCAATGAACTTTGGCAGGCTGATTTGAGTGATATGCGCTCTTACAGCCAATATAATGATGGCTTTAAGTATATTCTGTGTGTTATAGACGTCTTTAGTAAGTACGCATTTGCTAGAGCTTTAAAAAAGAAGAACTCGGAGACCATTAAAGAATGTTTTGAAAGTATATTTTCAGAAGCAAAAGCTACTCCTAGACATATTCAGTCTGACAAAGGAACTGAGTTTGTATCAAAAGATGTTAGGAAATTCTTTAAAAATAATAACATTAATTACTACACTACAAACAACCCTGATATCAAAGCAAGCATTGTAGAAAGATTCCAAAGAACTCTAAAAATGAAAATGTGGCGCTATTTTACATATAAGAATACAAATAGATATGTTGAAATCTTGCAAGATATACTACATTCTTACAATCACACATATCATTCAAGTATAAAAATGTGCCCATTTGAGGTCAATTCTAATAATATTATGACTGTTTGGCGAAATTTATATGAAAAAAATCTATCAAACACTATCATAAGAGTACCTAAATTAAAAGTTGGTGATCATGTTAGGATAACAAAATACAAACATATTTTTCAAAAAGGATATGAAACGAACTGGAGCGATGAAATATTTATTATTGCTTCTATAATATATAGAACACCGTGGGTTGTTTATACTTTAAAAGATTTACAAAACGAACCAATAATAGGCACTTTTTATGAAAAAGAACTTCAAAAAGTTAATTACGACCCCACCATTCCTTACAAAGTAGATAAAATACTACGTACCCGGTACTCTGGTCACAGAAAGGAAGTATTAGTCAAGTGGAGAGGATATCCTGACAAATTTAATAGGTGGATCCGTGCATCAGACCTAGAGGAAATATGATAAACCAAGATAGTTTTTATCTCACTTTGCTGAGCAACAGTTCAGTATCATATTTTCCAGATAATACTACGACTAACTTTGTTACAAAGTTGCCAAAAACCATTACTTTGGAGGGAACTTGGGCTGTGGGATTAGTTGAGTTTCACTATCCTTGTACAATGCTTAATGTGCGTGAAGGAGAAAATATCATAACCATTCAGAAAGATAACATGGATATGCCAGACGATTCCGTAGCAAAAGTAGAGTATAAAACAAATATTCCTGCTACTAACTATGATAATATTAATCTTTTCTTGAGTGCTTTTAATCAAAACTCCTTGTTAAAACATCACGTATTACTAGAATACAATGAGGTTACGAGACTAGTACATGTTAAGCTATTAACGGATCAACTTTCATCTATACAACTTACACCTAAACTTAGCATGCAGCTTGGTTTCGAACCAAACGTTAATTTATTAAAAAATACCGTAGGTAAATTTCCTGTAAACCTATCTATGGGTTTGCCAACGCAATTTTTTGTATACTGTAATATAATAGAACCTCAAATAGTAGGAGACGTAAAGACTCCTTTACTAAGAATATTAGCATTTGACCCTACAAAGTACCTTTATGGAGCTTATCGTATGCACTCTTTTAATCCTACACACTACCTTCCTGTAATGCGTCGGGAGTTCGACACAATTGAGATAGATATAAGAACAGGTGAAGGTTATGCAGTACCATTTCAGTTTGGAACTTCATGTGCAAAGCTACACTTTAGACGTTTAAAATAATATATACATATTAATCATGATCTGTCCATATGAACATTACTATTCTCATCAAGCTGGTTCAGGGGTTGGCATTATTTACAAGGGTATACCGCACCAACGAGGACATGGTATCGGAAGCTTCTTGGGAGGACTATTTAGATCAGTACTGCCTCTTTTGACTAATGGAGCTAAGGCCGTTGGTAAAGAAGCTCTAAATGCGGGAGTTGGTCTTTTATCTGATGTTGTAAGCGCTCGACCACTAGACGAATCTTTAAAATCACGATTTAAAAATGCCAGTTCTAATTTAAAGAGAAAAGCTGATGAAAAAATCGAATCGATGTTGACAGGTTCTGGATATAAAATAAAAACACAAAGAAAGAAATCCATCACTTCTCGCAAGGCCTCCAAACGAAAAGGTTCTAAAAAAACACAAAAAAAGCAGTATAAATTAAAAGATATTTTTTCAGATTAAAACTATGTCGTTCTTACATAATAATTCGTGTGAGTGTGTGAAATCTGAGTTGGACTTGTTTGCTCTTCCGTCAACACAGACCAGTATTGAAAGTGGACAATGGGTACATTACAAACCAATATCTTCTTTAAGCGATGATGGGCCAATAGAGTTTTTAGTTCCTGGGACTGGTGATGACTACATTGATTTGTCTCACACGCTGCTTCACGTTAGAGCAAAAATCTTAAATCAGGACTCCACCTCTATTGCTGCTACAGTTAGTGTTGCACCGATCAACAATTGGTTACACTCTTTGTTTAACCAGTTGGATGTATTTTTAAATCAGAAGCTCGTATCACCGCCAAATAATACATATGCATACCGATCTTACATAGAAACATTGCTAAACTACGGACCAGCTGCAAAACAATCTCATCTTACTTGTGGTTTGTGGTATCAAGATACACCTAAGTATATGAATGCTGCTAATGGAGATAACAAGGGCTATGTCAAACGAGAAGAGTTAGCTAAAGGAAGCAAGGAAGTAGAAATGATAGGACATTTACATGGAGATATTTTTAATCAAGAAAAGTACTTAATTAACGGTGTGGAAATGCGTGTTAAATTAGTGCGTACAAAAGAATCTTTTAATCTTATGACTGCTTCCAATGACGTTAAATTTAAAGTACAGATTTGCGATGCCACTCTAATCATACGTAGATCAAGAATCAATCCATCTGTCTTACTAGCTCATCAAAAAGTTTTATCAACCACCACTGCTAAATACCCCTTAACACGAGCTGAAGTAAAAGTATTAACAATTCCTTCTGGAGTTCAAGGCAAAACACTTGATAATATATTTCTCGGTCAAGTACCAAAAAGATGTATTGTAGGGTTTGTAGATAATGCGGCATTTAACGGTAGTCTGAATACAAACCCTTTTGACTTTCACAACCAGGGCGTTAATTCATTTAGTTTGTATGTGGATGGACAGCAGATTCCCTCTAAGACCTTGCAACCATCTTTTGGAGACAAAGTGTTCACTTCTGCATATCACACTTTATTCTCGGGAACTGGAATTCATTTTCTGAATGAAGGCAACTCTATATCTCTGGAGGATTACCCTGAAGGTTATTGTCTGATGGCCTTTGATTTTACACCAGATTTATCTTCCAATTCCAATTCGCACTGGAATCTAATAAGACATGGTAGTGTCCGGCTGGAAGTGCGATTTGATCAGGCTCTTACGAAAACGTTAAATTGCATCGTTTATGCAGAGTTCGATAACGTGATTGAAATAAATAAAAAAATAAAAATGTGAATGTAGACTACAATAGCTAAAATATAAAATATGAAGCTTATGTATTTTATCATTATTCATCAACTGATCCATTGTTGTTGTAAACGTATTTGTACTGCAAAATGAATACACATCAACTACAAATGTTTATGGGGAAAATTAACCCTAAAATAAAGTTTAATGTGTTTGCTGCAAATCAAATACCAATTTTTGTTAATGCGCCATTTGGTTTGATAAGTAATTTAGACCCAGATACAAAACCTGGGTCACATTGGGTTGCTATTTGTATAAACGAGTGTGGTGTTGGAGAATATTTTGATTCTTATGGGCGGAAACCGACTGGATATCATAAGTCTTTTTTGGATAGAAACACAAAAATGTGGGTTTATAATAACATGAAATTACAGAATTATTTCACATCAGTTTGCGGATATTATTGTTTAGTTTATTTGTACTTCAAATATAAAAATAGCACAATGTTAAGGTTTTTGAAATGTTTTTCTGATAATTCTTTATGTAATGATTTATTGATAGTAAATATGTTTCAGACAATATTTTTGTAATAAATTCTTATAGTACCTTGTAATGAAATAGGTTTGTAAAAGTTTTTGATAAATAAATTTTGTAAACATATATATTTTTTTTTCATTTTGTAGTAAGTACTTACCCAAATCTTAACCAATAAAAAAAACCAATATAAAAAAGCCATGCATATTAAGTGGTCTAGAGCCCGCGAATACCTACTACTGCCGGGCCGAGCCCTTAATTAGGGTCGTCGCTGGCGTTTTTTGCGAAGACAACGAGTCGCTATTAAAAAAAAGCCAGCCATGCATATTAAGTGGTCTAGAGCCCGCGAATACCTACTACTGCCGGGCCGAGCCCTTAATTAGGGTCATCGCTGGCGTTTTTTGCGAAGACAACGAGTCGCTATTAAAAAAAAGCCAGCCATGCATATTAAGTGGTCTAGAGCCCGCGAATACCTACTACTGCCGGGCCGAGCCCTTAATTAGGTTCGTCGCTGGCGTTTTTTGCGAAAACAACGAGTTGCTATTAAAAAAAAGCCTGCCATGCATATTAAGTGGTCTAGAGCCCGCGAATACCTACTACTGCCGGGCCGAGCCCTTAATTAGGGTCGTCGCTGGCGTTTTTTGCGAAAACAACGAGTCGCTATTAAAAAAAAGCCAGCCATGCATATTAAGTGGTCTAGAGCCCGCGAATACCTACTACTGCCGGGCCGAGCCCTTAATTAGGGTCGTCGCTGGCGTTTTTTGCGAAAACAACGAGTCGCTATTAAAAAAAAGCCAGCCATGCATATTAAGTGGTCTAGAGCCCGCGAATACCTACTACTGCCGGGCCGAGCCCTTAATTAGGGTCGTCGCTGGCGTGTTTTGCGAAAACAACGAGTCGCTTTTAAGAAAAAGCCAGCCATGCATACTAAGTGGTCTAGAGCCCGCGAATACCTACTACTGCCGGGCCGAGCCCTTAATTAGGGTCGTCGCTGGCGTTTTTTGCGAAAACAACGAGTCGCTATTAAAAAAAAGCCAGCCATGCATATTAAGTGGTCTAGAGCCCGCGAATACCTACTACTGCCGGGCCGAGCCCTTAATTAGGGTCGTCGCTGGCGTTTTTTGCGAAAACAACGAGTCGCTCTTAAAAAAAAGCCGGCCATGCATATTAAGTGGTCTAGAGCCCGCGAATACCTACTACTGCCGGGCCGAGCCCTTAATTAGGGTCGTCGCTGGCGTTTTTTGCAAAAACAACGAGTCGCTATTAAAAAAAAGCCAGCCATGCATATTAAGTGGTCTAGAGCCCGCGAATACCTACTACTGCCGGGCCGAGCCCTTAATTAGGGTCGTCGCTGGCGTTTTTTGCCAAAACAACGAGTCGCTATTAAAAAAAAGCCAGCCATGCATATTAAGTGGTCTAGAGCCCGCGAATACCTACTACTAACGGCTGTGGCGACGGACAGACAAACACACGAACATGGCGAAACTATTAAAGTGCCTAGTTTGACTGGGGAACCCTAAAAACAGTTTTACAAATACTTGTTATTATGTAAAATTTTATTTTTAATAATTTTTCATTATGTATGTACTACATTAAAAATCTATTTGCACAACAATTAAAAATACACATTCGTATCAAACAATCGGAGACTAAGGTCAATTACTTATCGTCCGCCAAACGATGTCATATCATACTGTTGCCCAAGCTCAACTGCTATGAAGAAATATCGTAGGTATAATGTACTAGGTACAATGTGAAACCTCCACTAATTATTTTTATCCCTAATCTTAACCCATTGGAAAATTACGCAGATCGTAATCCTATGTAGGTGAGGTGACGAAAATAATAGTTGGTAGGTACCAAACTATCAAAGAAAATTATTAAAATAACTAGCTTTTGCCCGCGGCTTCGCCCGCGTGGACATCGTTTTTATGACTGTCTTTGAGGGTGAGTGGTGCGCGAGCCGCAAGCTGCTCGCGAGCGTAGGCATAAGTCACACCTCCGACACTTAATACAACGGTCGTGAAATGACATTTCTAGAAACAAATGACCGAGCAAACAAAATCACGGCAAAATCCTATACGTTCGAGAACCATACTTTAACCAATTTTTATCCATCTGGCTGACGAGAGGTCGAGGTCGGAATCTAGAGAGCGGCAGGGAGTGTCCATACTGTATGTTAGTACTAATATATATACTTTGGATAAGTTTTATCCAGATCCCTCAGGAAATATATCGGGCTATTTCACTTCTCACCCCCAACCAAAATCACTTCAAATCGTTGCTTTGTTGCGACGCCCCGGCGGCGTGCACGAGCGTGGAAATGAATCTTCCCCAGATCCCTCGGGAATTAGTCGGAATATGCTAATTAGTAAATTACGTTATTTCCCAACCCTTCAACCATATCGGTATTATCTGTGCAAAAAATCATAACAATCTATTGTTCCGTTGCGACGATGTTAAAGAAATCAACCAAAAAAAGTATTTTATAAGTTCCCTCAGGAACTGCATCGGGCTATACTATTTTCAAGGGATAAAGAGTAGCCTAATGTCCTTTCCCGTTACACAGGCTACCTGCATACCAAATGTCATCAATATTGGTCAAGGTGTTAAAGCGTGAAAAGGTAACAAACAAAAAAACACATTTTCACATTTACGATATTAGCACGGTATTACAATATAGCGGCTTACAGTAGCGCAACGAATGTACAGAGGCCAGCAAATCAAGCTATACACTCGTAGTGCGATTCTGATCCATACGCATTCGGCATAAGAACGGTACAAAGTCCAAAGTGTGTAGCTTGATGTGCTGGCCTGTGTACTTACGCAGAGCAACGGAAAGGACCCTCGCGGGCATCGGGCGGCGGGGCACAGCCTGGCAAACTCCGCAAGTTTACCAGGCTGACTACAGGCTAGTATGGGCTAGTACCTACGCGGGTGGCGCATCGTGCGACATCAAAGGCGTTGCGCTACTGTAAGCCATATCGTAATACTGTGATATTAGTAAGGATTAGTTTAGTGGGATGTTGAGAAAACGTAGGCAAGGAAAGATGGTATCTGTAAATATGTGCTGTCTGCGATTTAGGAAATACAACTGTGGATCGCATCGGTAACTCGGCGCTAATGACAGTGCCAAAGAAGTTTGACACGAGATGCTTACCTTAGAGAAGGAGCGTCGCCACCGCGCTTAAAAAAAATTAATGAAAATACAAAATGAGCCACAAGTCGCGTAAAATGAGCTTTGGTTGCCGAAACCTTGATAGGTATGTACCTATGTATTTTTTTTTCTGTCACGGTCGTTTTTTATTTTACCTGTTTTCTCTCAACTGTATTGAAAAACGCCGTATGATACACGGGTGTAAAAGAAAATAACAAAGTCACTCGTTTGTTATTTACCTTTTTACCACCCTTGTATCATAAGTAAATAAAAAACTACTAAAAGTTGCAGTAAACTAGAAAAACATAAAAAGCGGATTGATTCGTATAGAAATTCGTAAATTAAAAATACCCGTTGTATGGACCTTGAAAGAATTTACGACTTGCAAAGTTTTATCAAAATCGGTTTTTTTGTATTTTTTATTTTTTTTGTATAGCAGCTGACATAAATGGCTTGCTCTTAAATGGCAACCGAGCTTGAAACTGCTTAGAATCCTTCGTCTTATTTTCATGAAACTCTTAATTTCAAAAATTTAATTTCAATCTAACAGCAGGCCTGTCGCAATCCGCGCTGTAGACATGAAAATGTACCTACGCTGCGGGGCCGCCTGCAAGAGGCAATTCAGTATGGTGTCACGTAAACGTAGTGACTTATATTCTCTTTGGTGTCACGCGCGCGCTCAACCTGAGGCACACCTAAAAAGTAATGCTTAAAACCAACTATTACTTATTCGTACCCGACGCAATGGGGAACTGGCTATCTTATCTTCAGGCCGTAACACATCAAAGCTGTTAACATTGGCGGCAAAACTTAGATAAAATGGTGGTAGCCAGGCGGGCTTAGAAAATGCCCTTCCACCAACCAAACCGAGTCTTTCGAAGTTAGAATCCGCCGGGAATCGCAACTGCGACCTTCCGACGTGAAGCTAATGGTCTTAACTATTACTCCACGGAGGCGGTTAATGTTACTAGTCTTATAACCTACGATCCCGGGCATCTACCATTTTTATCGTTATTTAACTTAAGCAATCTAAAACCGTTGTCAATTTTAATTGAAAACTAGCTGTGCCCGCGACTTCGTCCGCGTGGAGGTTTTGAATTTTCTTACGAGAACTCTGAGAAAGGTATAAAAAGTATCCTATATGTTTCATTTCATTTTATTTATTCATTGCAGTGTCACAACAAATAATGTACAAACATAATAATATGTGTAAGTAGGTAGGTGTTTTTCAATTAATTATGACGCCCCGTTAACAATGTTAGCAATGTTAACCCGGGCATTAAGGAACCACCATACAAAATTTCATCAAAATCGGCCTGGTAGTTTTTGCGTGATGCGCAGACATACAAAAATTCCAAAAGTTGTTGTTTTTGCCTCTATATCGTTAGTAATGTCCACAGCAGTAATTATTTTCCAAAAATATTTTATGTACAGACACGGCCCCGTTACAGTTTTATTATTTTAATATGTATAGATAACGTAATAAAGTACTTATAAATAGGTAGTATTTATAACCTAACTCCACGTTATTATCAGTAATGTACTATATTACATTACACCTTAGTGTGTTCTACTACCAATTAATATCGGAGGTTAATAAATATAATTTGTTTTCCCACAACTCCTGACGGGCGAAGTGATACAGACTCTCGAAGCGTGGCCATAAGTGGCGTTTTGATTTTTTTTTATAGTTATTTTCTAAAATGAAAGTTAGCAGCGTCGTAAGTAAGTTTAAATTCGCATGTTTTTTATCACAAAGTTATCATCTTTACTTGTAATAATTCCTACTCTTTGCCATTGGTTTAGCGGCTAGGAAGAGCGTGACTGATGGACGAACGTTTTTGGTAAACATGTATTTGTTCATACTGGATGAAATTGTTTAAGAACAACGAAGAAGAATATTTTATTACGTATCAAAGATAGAAACCGTGCCATACTTGCTACATAATATAAAGTTTTCAATGAGTACTGTATTATTTATCTGTTTAGTGAGTCAATTTTACTACAGTACGAAGTCTGTTACTTATTTCAAAGTTCACTTGTATTTAATATTTTATCTTTGTCATAATAAACGTATACCTAGGTTGTGTGAATCATCTATGTAGGTACCTACCAAGTCTTCTATCAATATTAACTGGGGCGGTTATTAGCGATACCGTCTGTATTTTCGCTCGAAATTTTAACGCGTTTCTTGAAACAAACCAGTTTGTTGAATGTGCTTAAGGACTTGAAACCTTACGTGATTCTGATTGATAAATAAAAAACTTTCGAACAAAATAATTGAAAACGCTAAACACGTTAAAAAACGACTTCCATCGCAACAACTTTGTACAATTTTGCATATTATGTTTGGTTTATGTTAATTTTCTAAAAAAAATACTACACCGATTTTGATTTTATTGGACCAACTGAGAGCATACCCTATCGAATAAAAAACAATCACGAAAATGGGATCACAATCTGCGAAAATATCGCGTTACAAATACAAACATACAAAAACACACAGTCAAATTGTAAACCTCCTCCTTTTTGGAATTTGGTTCAAAAAAACAAAGCCGACGTCATGGCAACAAAGTACACTGAAAAGAATAATAGTTATTTATGATACAAGGGTGGTAAAAAGGTGAATAACAAACGAGTGACATTTGTAAGCCCGAGCCGCAGGCGAGGGTTTACCATCGTCGTCCAGATTTTGTCATTTACCTTTTATACCCATACATATATCATACGACACTTTTCAATACAGTTGTAAGAAAACAGGTAAAATAAAAAACGACCGTAACAGAAAAACAAACTACATGGGTATCATACCTATCAAGGTTTCGGCAACCAAAGTTCATTTTACGCGACTCGTCGCTCATTTTAAATTTCCGGGGAGTAATCTCACCTTTTTTTGCTATACATACCCAAAGTAATTTTTTTTGTTACACATACATTAACTCTTCATTTTTTTATTTGTATTCACAACTAACGCAACTCAATTCAGTTTTCCGGAAGTTGCGCCATAAAAAATATGGCGCGTACGCTTGTTTTTAATATTACCATAAATAGATTACAATAAGGCTTGGGATAATTATTGTAAGCATTAAAACCTCCTTGGAAAAAAATCCTTGGTTGATCTATGCACTTCATTCAAATTTATTCTCCTTTCACAAACATATAACCTAAAGAGAATTTTATTAGCTATGGTTATGTACTAATAAATAAACCCTATCTGGGGGAAAACTTTTCTCTTTTTAAATTCTCCTTTAAAAATCTTAAAGTAGATTGTTTAGTTAGTTTTTTTTATTTTTCAGAAAAGTCTTGTTCCTCCGAGCTAGAAATAAAAAAGTGGTAAAAGCACATGTGCGGTAAAATCAATTTTGTGCACAGTAAACTAGCATATAAAGTACCAATTATCGAGCAACTGTATTGAAAAATAATAATTAAAAGCATAAATAGTTATACATTTTTACACCACCCGTACAGCTGATCTTTAGGGCAGTAACCAGAAGACCGGGAGACGCAGCGTAAGCAGGCCTCCCACTCGGTGGACCTTGTGAGGGTCGTGAGAAGCCGTTGGGTGCGGGCACCACAGGATCCCTCGGCGTGGAAATCTGTGGTGAAGGCCTTTGTCCATCAGTGGACGCACAGAAATATTGGACGCCTTTGTCTGAATGATGATGATGATGATTAATGAAAATGCGATTTCCTATAGTTTGACTAGCTTGGCACCTACTTCAAAAATTGAAAATTATAATTATGTTAATGTATTTCATACGTAGGTATGGCGTAAAATGTCTTTGTAGGTATTTATTTACTAGTTAAGTTTTTATTTGTTATTTTTATTCTTTTCAGTGTTCTTCGTTGCCATTAAAGTCTGTTTTATATTACCCGACTACGGCAAAGCAAAAAGGAGGGTTATGATTTTGTCCAGTGTGTATTTATGTCGGTATGTGCAGAGATATGCTATATATAAGGGGAGGTAGATAGGTTACATGCATCCTAAAAATGAAGCAAAAAAAAAGATGCCAATTGGCATCTCTTTTCATAGTAGCATTCGGTATGTACCTATTATAATGTGTGTGTAAATGGATTCGATTTTCAAATGTGGTTTGTTAGTGCATAACCCATCTATGGTAACAAATCTCTGGGTATGTGTGTATGTTCATCACTTCCATCATAACTTCTAAAGTAGGTACTTATCATAATTATTAGACAAATTAGGTATCATTGGAAGTATATTGATCGTGTCTTAGAAGGGCTAGTTATAGGCTATGTGATGTCAGTTAAATATGGCGCCCTCTAAAGGACATAAAGTCATGAAGTAAAAAAATGATTTTTTTATGTCGCCGTGTTGGCCACCAATATCAATAATATCTTTGGTAGCATGCACCCCATAATTGGGAATTATATCTAAAAATCACACCTTAGACAAACATAAACTATGGACAGTCTCTGCCGCTCTCCAGATTCCGACCTCACCCCCTCGTCACCCAAATTGATAAAGATTGGTTATAGTTTGGTTCTAGAACGTATAGGATTTCGCCGTGATTTTGTTTGCTTCGTCATTTGTTTTAAGAAATGTCATTTCATGACCGTTGTATGCAGTGTCCCGGGTGTGCCTTAGATGTGAGCCAAACATATTTAATTTTTCTCTCTACTAAAAATGTAAAGCGGCTCTGCAAATACTTTGTCACTAAATTATAACCCCAAAATACATATTTTATATAAAAAGTAAGTTTAAAAACTAAAACTCGACTACTGAAAGATCAATCACGAGAAACAAACGTATGTGTGTCCAATTTCAGCCCGATAGACTAAGTGAAAGTGGGTGAAATATTGATTGCTAAATTCCAGGACATACATACAAGTGAAGCAATTGAACCCTTTTTTTTTTAAAAGGTTTTTTTTTTATATAATCGTACATAGTCACGAGAAAAAAACCTGTGTGTCAAATTTCAGCCCAATAAATAGCCTAGGTGGAAGTGGGTGCAATCTTAAATAATCAAGGGGTGCAATATGATTAGCTAAATTCCAGGAAGTGTATGAAACCTACAAAAAAAAAATATTTTTATTTTTTATAATCGTACATTGTCACGAGAAACAAACATTTATTTTTTTATATTCACAATTGGTAAGCCCTTTGCATCATCTCAGCTGATGGTAATTGACGATGATTCCGAAGATGGAAGCGGGCTTATCAAGATTCCTCATCGCAATGGAGAACTGGCTATCTTATCTTCAAGCCGGAACACATTAATGTTGTTAACACTGATGTTTTGGCGGCAAGATTTAGATAAGATGTTGGTAGCTAGCCAGGCGGGCTTAGAAATCGCCTTACCAGCAACCAAACCGAGTCTTACATGTTGACCCCACCGGGAATCGAATCCGCGACCTCCTGATGTGAAGCGAGTGGACTAACCATTACGCCACGGAGGCGGTTAAAACCTGTGTTAAATTACAGCCTGATAGCTTCAGTGACAGTGGGTGAAAGATTGATTGCTAAATTCCAGGACATACATAAAAATGAAAATATTTTTTTTTAATATTAATTAATTAACTTTTGATAATTAACAATAATAATATAAAACATCTGCCTAGTATCAACTCAAATGAGTTGCAGTCAACACCCGCCTGCCAAGCGTGGCGATTACATCCGAAAAAACAATCTCGGGGGAGATCTATGTGCAGCTGTGGCCCTCTTTTGGCTGATGTGATGCTGATGGTCATCATCACACGCCCAAGCAGGCTGATTAGCAACAACTACTCTTATGCTTGTTTGTTTGTTTGTGAACTCTTTATTGTACAACAAAATATACATTTATAGATACAGAATAGAAGTATGCACAAAGTCGGACTTATCCCAAACAGGGATCTCTTCCGGCCAACCCTTATTCGCTGAAAGGATTTAAACTTTAAAGAGAAACAAAGTGGGACACAATTTAAAAGAAGTAAAAACAATAATCTAAAGTAATAAACAATATACTTCATCATCATCATTACAGCTCTTATACGTCCCCACCGAGGGGCTCGAGCCTACCCTGAATTAGGGCGATCGGGCCTTAGTCGACCACGCGGGCCCAGTGCGGGTTGGTCGACTTCACACACAACCTTCGATCGAGTTTCTTCGCAGGCGTTTGCAGGTTTCCTCACGATGTTTTCCTTCACCGTTAAAGCAATCGGTGAGTATATGTACGTAAGTTTCGAAAAACTCATTGGTATATTGGCCGTCCGGATTTAAACCCGGCACCTCTGTGGTTAGGAGGACCGAGTCGTTACCGGTTGAGCCACCGACGCTTTTTTATACTTACATATACTTATTTAATAAAATATAGTAAATATATAAATAAAAATATTTACATACTATAGCACTTTACATACATAAACATAAATAAATACATACATAGCTCAAGTAGGAAGATACAAATAAACGAGTGTCATGTCTTCATGAGACGGGCTTTTAACGTGGAGACTGTAGATGGAGGGACACATTTTTAATGCTAACACTGTTTTGCATGCGATACAACAAAATTATCACTTCCGCTTAACCTTAAAGACCTCACTTACGTCGTTACCACAAAAACGTTGACATGTCCATAATTTCATACAAAAACCTAAAAATAATATGTATTGTTGAAACTGAGTACAGAACAATGGATGAAGATAATAAAATGAATTAAATAGATACTTACCTGGGCACGATTTGCGTAAATAATCGCAACATCTTAGTTTCGTAGTAGACTTTGTCTCTTGGTTTGGTAGATTCATCGACACCCTCGAATACAGTAATCAAAACGGCCAAGTACGAGTCTCGCGCACTGAGGGTCCCGTACCATTTGAATAAGGAACTTTAGAAACATCAACGAGTACAACTATGATATGTAGGTATCTAATCTATCTATTTATTTCAATCAAAAGACTTCAACGGAAGCGATAGAAAAATAATTTTCTTTCATTCAGTTCGGTATCCTTAGCCACTAGTATCTCATCTATGCCTTAGCGCGAATACTTGGCTAGTTTTCATGTAGGCTCACTTATATTATCACCTACCGTTTTTACAAAAAAAAAACCTTCAAAAAAACACGTTTCCTGTATGAGGACCCACATTACTTTTCTACTCTTTTGGGAAATCCCCAGTAAAAAAACACATTTTAACTGGATAACGACTTATTACGGTTCAAAAGATCAGAAGGACAGATGGTCGGCGTAAGCTTAGTAATAAGGTTCCGTTAGCACCCTTTGGGAAGGGAACCCTAAAAAACGATATTCACGTGCCCGAATCCGCTGGTAGAAGCTAATCGCTAGCTAGCTAATTAAAAAAAAATCACGTGCCCTTATCGCGGTAGCTTCATAGATACATTATTATCATAACTAGGTACCTCATCATCATCATATCCGCCGAGGGACGTCCACTGCTGGACATAGGCCACGGACATATTTCCACGACGACCGGTTCTGCGCTCGCAACCAGCGGCTTCCCGCGACATTCACCAGGTCAATAAGTACCTATGTTACCAGTATGTTACCTACATTCTACAAGCTTTGCCGTGTTAGTTTGTTAATTTAGGACAAATCTTGGAAGTTAAATTAGAATTACTTCCCGGTTACCGATTGATTTCAACCTTTGCATAGGTACACGTTAAGTTTGGAGCACAATGCACGGTTAGCTATGTAACGTCATTCTAAATTCAATACCCCAAAAGATGATGGACCCAGTAATTTTAGGGTTCCGTACCTTAAAAAGAAAAAACGAAACCCTTATAGGATTACTCATCTGTCTGTCTGTCCATCCGTCTGGCTCTGTCACAGATGATTTGCTCCGAAACTACTGGACCGATTGAGTTGAAATTAGGTACACATATTATGTAGGTGAACCGAACATGGACATGTAACGTAAAATAAATGTTAAACATACCCACTTTATGGAGGTAAATTAGAAAATACAAAAAATAAGTTTTGCAAACTATATCGTCATCATTTCATCATTACAGCTCATATACGTCCCCACCGAGGGGCTCGAGCCTACCCTGAATCAGGGCGATTAGGCCTTAGTCGACCACGCGGGCCCAGTGCGGGTTGGTCGACTTCACACACAACCTTCGAGTTTCTTCGCAGGCGTGTGCAGGTTTCCTCACGATGTTTTCCTTCACCGTTAAAGCAATCGGTAAGTATGTACGTAAGTTTTTTGAAAAACTCATTGGTACATTGGCCGTCCAGATTTGAACCCGGTACCTCTGGTTAGATGGACCGAGTCGTTACCCGTTGAGCCACCGACGCTAAACTATATCGTGTGATGTATCAATTGTGAGAATCTCAAGTTATGTTTTTAATATAATTTATAAGATAGTTTGAAGTTATTTAAGAAAATAGGCGAAAATTGTCATTTCCACGATGAAACTACTGGGCCTAAAATTAAAAAAAACACATTAAATGAGGTTAAATGAATAGATTACAGGAAAATCTATGAGAATATCAAAATTCCTTCCGTTCTTAAAGGAAAAATAAAATTTCCAAGGTCCGATTGTTTAGAAACTAGCGACACCTAGTGGGTTCTAGTAGTATCTTATACATAGTTAATTTACGTAGTTTTACGACAAAAACAATTAGTTTCATTTTACCTATATATATCTATAAATAAAAAAATATAAAAAATGTTTTTGGTACGGAAGCCTTAGTCCGCGAGCTTGACTCGCGCTTGGCTGGTTTTTTGATGTGATATGGGTATCGAATGAAAGAGTTTGCTAAGAAAAATACTAAATAATTAAAATTATTTTCAAATTCATTTCATTCATTCGTTTTTCATCTTCGACGACCTGGCGAAGATCGCGGGAAGCCGATGGATGCGGGCAGCGCAAGACCGGTCGTCGTGGAAATCCTTGGGGGAGGCCTTTGTCCAGCAGTGGACGATTCCCGGCTGATATGATGATGGTGATAATGATGATGATTTTCAAATTTATTGTGCTAGTACCTAAAACTTTTTGAGTTTCTCGAAAGTTATTTATTCAGGATTTTGTAGGAATCTACAGGAAATATCACTTCTGTATATGAGAAAATGAGTCAGCTATGAGTATAGGAACTCTATATGGTTATCGCGTATGTTTGTTATTTCAACACTCGAGTTATCTTTGAAATTCAATATTTTTCTTAAGACGAAGTGTTGTGTCTAGTCTCTAGGCCTTTTATTATAGCCCGTCAACTTCGTGCCCGATACGCCTGAGCAGCTGAGACGAGCCTCGTGCCCTTCCCCGCTAGCCTTAAGCTCCCCCGCGGAGATCCAGTCGTATCGTGCTAGAGGTAGGCCCCCGCCTACCCGCCCGTACGCCGCACGAAGTTGGCGGGCTATAGTTAAAAGTACCGGAGGGGAGAACATGGATGTTGCCTAGGTAAACCAGTTGACCTTTGAGATTTCAGGAGGTGAATCAAAAAACGGAACAAAGAAAAAGTTGTTTGTCCAAGAAACCTATGGTCACTTCTCAAAAAATAAATTATACAGACACGCTGAGCATACTTTCTCGTGAAGCCTTTACTATCTGTCATAGTCGGGCATATAAAAATTAACAGTAAACATTAACTGACGTAGAGCAAAGAATAAAGCTAGGTATATCAGACTTGATGAAAAATTTACAAATAATTTGGTTTTGTATGGGAGGTACCTTAGTCGAGTTTTTTCTAGAATAATGAAGTACCCAGTGTAGTAGGCCTTATTAAGTCCTTATTATTAACAAAGTTCCATTGTTCCATTGAGAAGTTACAAACAACCTGAATTTGTATGGGAGGTACCTTATTCTGATTTTACTTGAAACAACGGACTACTGCGAGCTGTAGGTGTAGGACATATATAGTTATACATACGCAGTTTCATCAAAATAGTTGAAGCCATTTTTCAGTAAAAAAATAATAAGTGATTTTTTACTATAATGGCAACCCTAAAAAAACATGATATAAAAATATCATTGCTCTAACCCAATTTTCATCCAAATCCGTCCAGTAGTTTGGGAACTAGAGAACCGGACAGACGTACAGACACACACACTCACACACACCTTTTTTTTTTACACTCTATTAGCGTAGATAAGACAATCGATCCCATCAAAATCTCAACTCTTATTTTTTCATCACAATACCTTCTTCCTCCTTCGTCGCTGGAAAGTAAAAATAGACATTTCATACAAACCGTTTAGCTCAATAGCCAAACTAGTATGAGACGTCTAAAAAAGTTTTGCAAATTGAACATATTATTGGCTCCTCGGAGAAAATTGTTCAGTTTCGTCTTTTCATTCACCTCCGAAAATGCATCAGTCATCTTACCAGTCACCCAGTATAAGTACATATATTCTAACCATCAACCTAATGATTCCAACCTTTAGGAATGATCAGGTCTCAGTGGCGAAATGTAGTCTATTAGCTTCACATCAGGAGGTAGCGGGTTCGATTCCCGTCGGAGTCTAACTTTGTAAGACTCGGTTTGGTTGATGGAAGAGCATTTTCGGACACCCCGGACACTGCATACAACGGTCGTGAAATGACATTTCTAGATACAAATGACGGAGCAAACAAAATCACGACGAAATCCTATACGTTCGAGAACCAAACTATAACCAATCTGTATCAATCTGGGTGAGTTCGGAATCTGAGAGCGGCAGGGAGTGTCCATACTGTATGTTAGTACTAATATATACTTTGTCTAACTAAGTCTTACCGACCAAATAATGTTAACAGCATTGATGTGTTCCGGCTTGAAGATATGACAGTTCCCTTTGTGTTTAGGAATCTTGGTAAGCCCGCTTCCATCTTCGCCATCATCGTTACATACAATCAGGTGAGATGATGATAATGGATTAAAAAACGGTAAACTAGTATAGATAGATAAGTCTAATAGTATCAAGTAATCAATCGGTATTACTTATTGCAGAACGTTATCCTTCAGTTTCTTTTTACTGGTCGAACCACGCAGTGGGACCACGGATAACAAACTCTCATAAAGTCATATTGCAATTCTATCGTGTCGACAAGTCATATCCTTCCTACCCAGTATGTGGCCACCTTAACGGGCGGCGTTATCGGCGGAGTCCATTAGTTTCTCCCGAGTGCATAGGGTAGATAGGACACGTAGTCAGATGGGCCATTGTTGTGGAGCACGACACCTACCTACACTGCAGGTCCGAACCCTTGGTGAACCTCCACCTGAACCGATTTTCTTTTCTCCAGCCAACTTGAGTTCGGGCAATGTATGCAATATTAGTATCATCATATCAGCCGACGGACGTCCACTGCTGGACATAGGCCTCCCCCAAGGATTTCCATGACGACCAGTTCTGCGCTGCCTGCATCCAGCCACTCAAGAACTTATATTAGTATACGCTAAACATAAGTGGCAGTGGGCAGAGCACATAGCTCGTAGAACAGATGCCGTTCCGATAAACAGTTCTGGAGACCGCCAGACCGCGCACCGGAAGACGTAGCGTATGCAGGCCTCCCGCACGGTGGACCTACGACCTTGTGAAGGTCGCGTGAAGCAGCTGGATGCGAGCCGCGCAGGACCGGTCGTCGTGGAAATCCTTGGGGGGGTAATGGTTAATCCATTCGCTTCACACCAGGAGGTCGCGGGTTCGTTTACCGGCGGGGTCAACTTTGTAAGACTTGCTTTCGTTGGTGGTAGGGTATATTTTCATAGCCCGCCTGGCTAGCTACCACCATCTTATCTTAGTCTTACCGCCAAACATAAGTGTTAACAGCACTGACGTTTTCCGGCTTGAAGATAAAGATAGCCAGACCCCCCATTGCGTTGGGGATTTTTTTTTAAGCCCGCTTCCATCTGCCGCATCATCGTCTCTTACCATCAGGTGATATGATGCCAAGGGCTTACCAATTGTGAATAAAAAATAAAAAATAAAGGCCTTTGTCCAGCAGTGGACGTCTTTCGGCTGAAGTGTATCAACAATATTAGTATTATACTTATATAACATACAGTTTGGCTACTCCCTACCGCTCGCTCTCTAGATACCGACCGTAACCCCCGTAAACCGCAGAAAATAAAATTATACAATAGGTATTACTTATTTCTAATAAGAAATTTCTTCCAGCAAACCCGGGAAAGAGTAAGTTTTAGTTTAAATAACAGACATATGCACAAATAAAGAAGCTATTATAATATATAAGTAAGGATACAATAGTGTAAAATTCATATATTTACTTCAGACTTCTCCATAGTTTCCGTACACCCAAGGGGTGACCAACGGGACCCTATTACTTAGCCTTCGCTGTCTGTCTATCAGCAGCGGGCTGTATTTCATGAGCCGTAATGGGTACACAAATTTTAACAGAGTGTGTATTTTTTTTTATTACCGCTATAATAAAAATAAAAAAATTAACGGGGCTCCCATACAACAAACTAAACTAAACTACGTTTAAAGAAATTTTGTTTTTTTTGCTCTATCGAAACAACGTATACAGACAAGTGCAACACTTGGCGTGGTTATAGTTCTTACTTATTCTAAAGATAACGATAAATAGTAAAACTTGCCAAGTCTGAGTCGTAGTCGCGCTAAGGAGTCCGAATTGAATAAAAAAAAGCATTTTATCTGTCGCTCGCGTTCATTCATTACAAACAAAATATGTTTATAATGAATAGGTATCATTGTTATGTTGTGTAGATAGGTGTGGTGGTACAGAACCCTCGTAGCACAAGTCCTACTCGCATTGAAGTTACCTCCTTAAATAATAATAATAAGAGAGTAATATAAGTGCATTTTAAATGTTTACAAGCCAATGTCACAATATTTTTCATACAATTTTTTTTGTTATTTTTTTTATAATTTAGTGCTGTTTTTATTAAAAAAACGATGATGTTCAACGCTTATTTAAACATATTAGATACATAGTTATATTTCTAAACAGTTAAGATAGTATTATAAGTGCGTAAGTATATAACTATGTATCTAATAGGGATGCATCCGATACCGATACCGATATATCGGCGATACTTCGGGTTTGCCGATATATCGGTATCGGCGATATTTTTATGGCAGATTAAACGATACTTTTCAAATTTCGCGCTTTAAAAATGTAATGTAAACGCGCGTGTTGTCCCATCTATTTCGTTGCAAACGAGGCATCTGTCGCATCTGAGAGACTATTTTCCACCGCAGGTCTTATTCAAACAGACTTGCGAAATCCCCTTTGCCTGCAAAACTTAAGAATGCTTTGTTTTTTAAATAAAAATCTTATAAATGTTAATTTTGATTACTAAAACTATTAATTAATTTTGTTTTATTTATTCTACCTTCCTTTTTGAAATCAATAAGCGTATCGGTATCGGTATCGGTATCGCCGATATTTTTATAAGAGTATCGGTATCGGTATCGTATCGGCAAAAAGGCGTATCGATGCATCCCTAGTATCTAATATGTTTACATAAGCGTTGAACATCATCTTTTTTTTACTCTCAACTGCTATCTAACAATAGCTCATTGTCACAAAATAAACGGAGGTACTTATGTACAGAGGCCAGCACATCAAGCTACACACTTTGGACTTTGTACCGTTCTTATGTCGTATGCGTATGGATCAGAATCGCACTACGACTGTCTAGCTTGATGTGCTGGCCTCTGTACCTTATAGTAGTTATTCTATACTTATTCACCTTCCTTCGTACAACCAAAACCATGGGTTTGTAGCTTGTAATTTTTAATGAGTCATCATTTTTCCATCTCGGCGCACCAAACTCTTTTGTTTCGGCACTTACCTAATTCGTATAATGGAGGGAAAACACCATGGTGACACCATAGGGCTCTAACCTCATCACGGAACCATCGATATTTGACTGAGTGATGACTCGTAACATTTGTGCAACAAATAAGGCCATAGATAACAGTACTCGTAATATACAGGATGTGAAAAGTTGGTGTATGAGCCTTAAACTGGTGCTTTTACACATCATGATTGACTGATGATGATGATTGAATGCTGATTGACGAATTTTGTGCATTGTATGGAGCCTTTAAATATTATATTGATTATGGGTTTTTTTGGGTGAAGTTGTTGAGTTTAACTGTTTAGAGCCTCGGTAACGGGTCATACACCAATTTCGTCACACCTGTAAGATCTGTAGGACCAGTGAGATCACGTTGGGGTCACCACTTTAGGATCAGTAAAATTGGTGTAGGCCCCGGTAACTGGGGCTTCTACTCAGCATACTGAGCAACTGTTGTTCTACGACTTTGCTGAAATCGCAAAAAAAAATTAACTCTTCATACAAATTGATCAGCTGATCGACCAATTTTGTGTATTTTAGTATGGAGGGTCCACATTTTTTTTTCAGAATTGACTATGGGTTCCTTGGGGAAAGTTGTTCAGTATGGATCAGTAGAAGCCCCAGTTAACGGGACCTACACCAATTATGTTACACCCTGTATACAAACAAACAAACCTGAAATTGTAGTTTGTTAAACAAAGTGACTGCTATTAAAATATAAGTAGAAAAACGGCTTTAAGCATATGAGTAAAAAAAGTACATAAAAATATATTCTTACAAAACACTACATTTTCCTTTCTTTTCTTCTAAGGGTTCTGGATCTAAAGGATGCGAAGAAAAAACGTATCATAAAGCCTACGCCCCGTCCATCCGTCCGTGTGCCCTTCATTTAAAGGACTGTCTTTTTGAACGATAATAAGTTGCTGGTTTTTTTTTCAATAAAGTTGCTCCAAAAGTGGTACTTTCATGCTAGTTTACTGTGCGCAAAATAGATTTTACCGCACACGTACTTTGCCACTTTTTTAAAAATTTGTAGCTCTGAGAAACAAGACATTTTAAGCACATAAAAAAATATTATAGCCTAAGATACAGAATGTTCTTTAAGACTTTTGAAAGGAGAATTTTAAAAGAGAGGTTGTTTCTCCGTGAGGTTAGTACATAACGCTAGCTGAGTAGATTCCCTTTGAGTTAGGTATATCTTTGTGAAGAAAGGAGAATAAATATGAATAAAGCGCATAGGTTACACCAATGAATAGGTCATCTTTTCCAAGGAGGTTTTATGCTTACAATAATATTATCCCAAGCCTTACATATTGTACTACTCTATATAAGGTAATATTAAAAAAAAAATTACGCATGCGTACGCGTGCCTATATAAATTAAATATGGCGCAATTTTCGTAAAACTGAATTGAGTTAATTTAGTTGTGAATACGAATAAAATTACAAATAGTTAATATACGTGTAATGTAAAATATATTTTTCTGTATGTATTGGAAAAAACAAAGTGAGACTACTCCCCGGACATTTAAAATAAGCCACAAGTTGCGTAAAATGAACTTTTTCGTTGCCGAAACCTTGATAGGTATATGTACCCATGTATTTTATTTTTCTGTCACGGTCGTTTTTTACAACCTGTTTTCTCACAACTGTATTGAAAATGTCGTATGCTACATGGGTGTAAAAGAAAATGACAAACTCGTGACGATGGTAAACCCTCGCCTGCGGCTCGGGCTCACAAATGTCACACGTTTGTTAATTACCTTTTTACCACCCTTGTATCATAAATAACTATTTATGTAATTTAAAGGAAAAATTAACACGGCCAAGTGGGTTTTTTTTTGTTTAGGAGAATCATAATCGACAATCGAAATGTGCAGTTGGATTTGTAAAAAAAAATATAAATTTTGAAAAAAATATTCTATCTACTATTCGCAAAAATAACGTTTATTTTATTAAATATACTTAATTAAATATATAAATAGTAATTAAACTTAATATAAAATAGCCTTTATCCAGCAGTGGTTGACTTTCAGCTGATATGATGATGACGATGTTAAAATATACTAACACCTAACACTTATTTTTGTAAAGACTTCGGAACCCTACTTGCGCGTGATCCGCCACGCACTTAGCCATTTTTATAACTGTAATCGAGGGTGTGCGGTTCATGAGCCACAATAATAACGAACGAAAACACATAAATTACCGTCTGTTTTTACCAAGCGGATGAGATAAGAGCAGTCATAATCAACAGTTAGGAACAAACGCCGATCCGGCTTGCTGCGATACAAATCAATAAGTAAATAATGAAACATCGATCAATGTAACTGAAAATAATCAGTATCTACAATAAATTTACTTACCTACTAAAATACTTATTATTAAGCCAGGTCGACTGCCGGAGACCCCATGCTGAGATAGACGGGTTGCAGACCAATGCTACCACAGCTCGTCATTCCTGCTGCGGTTACGGACAGAGAGGCTAAAGGGAGATGCAGGTCTTAGGCAGGTTAGCAAGGTCGACTGCCGCATACTCCATGCCCAAGTAGATGGAGTGCAGATCAAAGCTGCTACAGTTCGTTATTCCTGCAGGTACAGCCAGAGAGGCTGAGGGTGATGCTGTGTCACAGTCAACCATACAGTCGTCCAACGGAGACATCGGGGCAGGGCAATCTTGCGGGGGCCGAGGGGCAAGAAGGTCGAGCCACAATTAACCTAGTCAACGTTCGGGACAATTCATTAGAAGCGTCATCACAGCGCCAGTTACAAGTGATGTCGATTTTGACGCAAACATCAAAAGCATTGTAGCACTGTAAGGGTAGTGTATGTGTATGTTATACACTGTAGCTGTCATAGACGACGCTTAGTAAGACTTTTTTTATTGTCAATTGGAAAGCCCTTGGCATCGTCTCACCTGATTTATTTATTTATTTCAGTTTCAGTTCAGTTTTACAACATTACAGTTTTTTTTTCACAAAACCAAGGCGTTGTAAATTTTTTAAATACAGAACAATATTATACCTAAATAATAATGTACATTAAAAATAAATTGTAAAATTTGTATAAAATAAATTCATGTCCATAAATTAATAACAGATAGTCAATAATGTCAAAAAATAAGTAGTTATTTATATAAAAATGTAATTATCAATGTAAAATTGTCAAAAAGAGAACATACTATAATTATTAATAAATTAAATTAGATAACTAGGAATAGTGCTTTCTCTGGCATTCATCTCTAGCATTCTCTTGCACTCTGTCATCAAACATGCCATCCCAGACGCAAACAGATCACATTGTGGCGCTGCGAGGAGCACGGAGTTGAGGAGGGTTCTAGCACGAGCGAGCGGCGGGGGCTTGTGACCGGGCCACTGAATTACAAATGATGGTAAGTGACGATGATTTCGAAGATATAAGCGGGCTTACAAGATTTCCTAACGCAATTAGGAACTGGGTATCTTACCTTCAATCCGGAGCACATCAATGGTTTAGCATTGATGTTTGGCGGCAAGACTTAGATAGGATGGTGGTAGCTAGCCAGGCGGGCTTAGAAAACCACCAACCAAACCGAGTCTTACTAAGTTAGACTCCGCCGGGATTCGAACCCGCGATCTCCTGATGTGGAGCTAATGGACTAAGCTATTACGCCACGGAGGTGGTTATGACTACTGTGTTCAAATAATAAAAATAAAAAATCTTATAAAAATTATATACAGTGTAAACTCTATATAGCGACCCACACGGGACCGGGCATTTTGTGAAGTTATTGAGAGTTTTCGTTATACAGAGACAAATTAGCGTCAAAGTAAACCAACAGGAGGCAGAAAATTTTGACGTTTCAAAGAGTGAATCGTTATATCGAGTGACGTTTCAGAGAGTTTACACTGTATTTTTATCTAATAGACAAAAGCGACTGCTAGCTAAGTCATTAGCTTACCGTACCGACTGTTATCGGTAATAACATGCGTAACGACTAACGACGGAGGAACGAACCGTCGACTGTGGCGCCGCGGGCATAGCGCGGCTGCTAGCCGTACCAGTGAGTACGAACCGCGGGGCCAAAGTAGACGATTCGAGTTCGCGATCTCTCGATTAAAATTAAAGTTTATGACAACGGAAAAGTCAACTCTTTCATTAGTACATCAAAACATTCAAACTTTTCCGGCATAGAACTAGAAATATAAATGTTTTTGGATAAATATTTGGTTGATATACTTTGTATCGAGAACTTTACTGCCCCAACGGCCATCTGTTCTACGAGCAATGTGCCCCGCCCACTGCCACTTAAGTTTAGCAATTCTGAGAGCTATGACGGTTACTTTGGTTCTCCTACGGATCTCCTCGTTTCTGATTCGATCACGCAGAGAAACTCCGAGCATAGCACGCTCCATTACCCTTTGGGTGACCTTGAGCCTTCTTACGAGGCCCATAGTAAGCGAACTTGTCTCAGCTCCGTATGTCATCACTGGCAACACACACTGGTCGAAGACCTCGGTCTTAAGACACTGCGGTATCTGGGACGTAAAGATATTGCGAAGCTTCCCGAACGCTGCCCAGCCGAGTTGGATTCGACGATTGATCTCTTTCTCGAAGTTGAACCTACCTAACTGGACTGTTTGTCCCAGGTATACATATTCGGTAACAACTTCAAGTGTAGAGCCTCCAACCTTCAGAGGAGTAGGTATGACACGGACGTTTGACATAATTTTCGTCTTGTCCATGTTCATTCTAAGACCCACTTGTTGAGAAGCTCTACTGAGGCCATCGAGCATTGTGCCTAAGTCGTTCATAGTCATGCCGAGTCCACCCCAGTCCAGAAGCTTAAAAACATCTTCTAGGGCGGCGGTGAACAGTTTCGGAGATATAACGTCTCCCTTTCTCACCCCTCGCTGCAACTGGATAGGTTTCGAGTAAGAGGCACATTGAATCTAAAGACCAAGCTAGAAATTTACCATATCTACTTTAAATAATTGTTACAAAAAAATGACAAATTTGGTGCCGAAACAAAATAGAGGCAAAAAAGTTGTATACCTCTGAGTTGGCCACCCGATACATAACAAATTACCCGATGATGTCTTAAATTTGTCAGAAAACCAGTTTAAAAATTGTGTCAAAAGAACTCTTTGTAAAAAAGGTTAATATAAGACATCCGAATATTTAAATGGCAAAAATGTTTGGGTAGATTGTTTCTCCTATCAACGCAAATCATGTTTAATAATCATAAAATGAAGAATTGACGTGGAAGCGAAAAGACATGACAAGTCAAGTGTTTTTTTTTTTTATATATACTTATTTTTGTTATTTTAATTTTAGCATTGACACGAATGGTGCATGTTCGCATAAATGTTCGTGCGGACGGACGCTAAGGCATCGGGAGCCGGGCCGTTGGTTGGGGGAGCGATATCTGACTGTCGCGTTATACTTGTGACCGAGTGCTGTCCAAGTGAACTGGCCTAGTCTTGTCAAAGGCATTAATGACATTCAATGATTTCAATGTATAACTTCTCTTGTCATATTATTTTCATATTCTATAATCTGTTCTATATCAATGATTTTGACGTCATTAACTAATGGTTGTTATTTTTTTTATTTTTTACACATGACATGTATAATTATGTAATTCCTATTTTATGACTACAAGAAAGAGTGTTATTTATTGGTTATTTGCAACCATTTTGAATAAACACTTGAAATCTCTAAATTATTTGTTTTTTAATTACACACATTTATTTTGGTTTGATTTTTTTCAAAAGGGCCCCGTGCCAGTCTTTCGACTAGAGCACCAAGTTTACTCAGGCCGGCCACTGCGCGCAAAAATGATTTACCTAACATTACGTCGATTTCCTGCATTCGATATAGCTTCCAGGCGGCTAGGCGGTGCAATGTCTGTAAAGAGTTCATCCACGACACTGGTTAAGGACAATTACGACTCGGTAATACTAATATAATTATGAACCATCGCCATACACACTTGGTATACATACGGTCTAAGAATAAGTAACCAGATACGAAGTTGCAGCTTCATGCAAGAGATCAACGAGATATGTAAATTTTATTTTCATACAAAATTTATCAACGAGATATGAAGAACATGTAGGTTCATACAAGACATCAATAAGATATTCAACGATGAATGTAAGTTATAGCTTCATAGAAAAGACATCAATGAGAAAAGTAAGTTGTAGCTTCATACACGACGTCAACGAGAATGATATATGAAATTATAGTTTCATACAACCAACAAAAAATGCAAGTTGAAAATTCATACAAAACAGAACAAAAAGAAATTTAAATACCTATTTGTCTAAATTGTAACCTCGTAGGTACAATTTTGTATTAAGCTACAATAATATTCCTAGATAAGTCCTTTCCCACTAAAACTAGATTGGGCGTTACTTAAAAAACTAGTAAACGTAACTAAAATTTATATCTATCGCTAGGCAAAGAGATGAAGTACAATATAAAACGAGCCAGATTGCGGTCATATTTATTAGCGAATCAGAAAATAGAAAATAGGTACTCGAGAAATCCTAAAAATGACCGAAATATCAATTTCGCGATACAGAAATTATGCCTTACTTAAAAACTAAACACTATAGCCAAACCGCAATCTATCTGTTTTATGCTATACAGGTGGCCCATAAATCCCTTGAATTGTAAAAAAAATATTTAAAAAACCTAATTACATTATTAAAAATAATTTTATTTCGAAGTAGTCTTTATAAAATGGGAATTATTTTTTGAATTTACATCATCTAAATGTAATCCGTTACGATCGCGGCACTCCTGTAAACGAGGTCTAAAATTACGAGTATCTATCACTGCGCCGCAAGAACGCTCTGTAATGCTTGACATTTCTTGTCGGATATTTTCTTTCAGGGCATCAATTAACCGCGGGTTGGTATCGTACACTTTAAAGATAACCCCATAAGAAAAAGTACATTGGGGTCAGATCTGGACTACGTGGTGGCCAGGAAAATCTCTTCGAGAGATCACGTTGTTAGGGAAATTTGACGGAGACGACGGGCATAGCGGTGTTAGGGGTATGGGCAGTTGCTCCACCTGTTGAAACCAAGTCTGCGTATTGAAGCCTGGAAAATTCTGCAACTCTGATGTAAAAAAAGTCCTCGCTGCGAAATAACAGTAACAGAGCGACCTCTGCCGTCCTCAAAAAGTAAAGACCTATGATGCCATGCACTGTCATAGCGGCCCAAATTGTCACATTAGGGCTGTGTTAGGGCTTTTGATGTTTAAAATTTGGATTTTCGAGGCTCCAGTACCGGCAATTTTGCTTTCTGACATGACCGTTTATATGGCAGTGAGCCTCATCCGAGAATAAAACATTATTAAACGAAGTAAAGCGGTCCGACATTTCATTTGCGAAACCCAACGGTTCTGTGTCTTCCAATTCCTGCACCAACTGAATTTTATACGCGTGAAGACGTTAATGTTTCTTTAAATTCCGCTGTAAGGATATTCTGGGTACTTTTAATGCACTGGAACGCTTACGAGTACTGGGTAGGATTTTCACGAACTGAACGTTTTACAACGTCGATGTTTTCTTCCGTCCGTGATGTCCTTGGGCGACCTGACCGCCGTTTATCCAATGTCGAACCAGTATCCTCGAACTTAATAACCCAGTTCTTAATCGTTTGAACACTTGGAGTGTCGTTGAAGTTGTGAAAATTGTGATATTCTTAAATTTACGCCGCGCAACGGTTGCCGAATTATTGATTCGATAAAACACCCGCACACAAAAAGCACGGACCGCCCCAGTGAAACGCTCCATGGCGACTGACTGAATACCCCCAGGAAACCGGCGGCCACTGAGCATATAATCACCTACTACTGCTGTCGGCACTCCCCCCACACGGCCCGCGCACTCCCGCGCGCACTTTGGATTTTTTTAGAAATTTACATTTCAAAGGACTTATGGCCCATCCTGTAGTTTATCTCTTTTTCTAGCGATAAGTAACAATTTTATTTAGAAACCATAAATGTTTGCTACCGTTTTTTTCTATTTTAAAGCTTTTATGTAACTTCACTAGTATACAATTATGTCCTGGAATTTCGCAGTCAATTTTTTACCCACTTCTACTGAAGCTATCGGGCTGAAATTTGACACACATGTTTGTTTCTCGTGACAATGCACGATTATTAAATAAAAAAAACCTTTAAAAAGCTTTTTTTTAAAAAAAAATATTTATTTATTTTTTTAAAAAAAGCGTCGGTGGCTCAACCGGTAATGACTCGGTCCATCTAACCAGAGGTACCGGGTTCAAATCTGGACGGCCAATGTACCAATGAGTTTTTCAAAAAACTTACGTACATACTTACCGATTGCTTTAACGGTGAAGGAAAACATCGTGAGGAAACCTGCACAGGGCCTGCGAAGAAACTCGAAGGTTGTGTGTGAAGTCGACCAACCCGCACTGGGCCCGCGTGGTCGACTAAGGCCTAATCGCCCTGATTCAGGGTAGGCTCGAGCCCCTCGGTGGGGACGTATATGAGCTGATATAATAATAATAATAATAATATAAGTTCATTTAACTTCACTTGTACGTATCGGGCTGCAATTTGACACGCACGTTTGGTTTTCGTGACAATGCACAATTATTAAATAAAAGCCTTTACCTAAAAGTTTTTAGGTTTTTCGAAAATTGTTTCACGTAACGCCGAAACCAATTCAAGTTGAATCTTCACAGAAAAAATATGTATTGGAATAAAGTTGGATTGAAGTTTTTTCACATAAAACGTCTTGTCAGTAACGACTGTGACGCTAGATAGAACTGAAGACTTGTAAGTGCACGTAACAAGAAATTACAACCATATCCAGAATACTGCTTCGTTAGTTATGTTATAGTACATTGGTGATACAAGGGTGGAAAGTAGGTTATTGCAAACGAGCTGTCTAACGAGGGTTTTTAATGTCACGAGTTTGCAATAACCTATCAAACGTCTTAGCGGTAACGAGTGTGACGCTAGATAGAACTGAAGACTGGTGAACGTAACAAGAAATTACAACGATATCCAGAATACTGCTGCGTTAGTTATGTAAGAGTACATTGTGATACAAGGGTGGAAAGTAGGTTATTGCTTCGGTTCGGGCTTGTTAATGTAACGAGTTTGCAATAACCAACACACCCGTGTATCACACGACGTTTTTCAATATAGTTGTGGAAAATAGTAAAAAACCATTAAAAGAATTAAATATGTTACATACATACGTACATAGGTAAATAGAAAATGACAAATTGCAACAGGATATTTTTTTACAACGAAACTAGGCAACGGGCTCGTACGAGTATAAAGCCTACTTGATTTTTGACAAATGTGGATGTGAAAATAATTAAAACTAGTAATTAAATATAATAATAATCAACCATTTAAAAGTATTTTAAGAACTTAATGCTAAGACGTACGGACTCATTCATTTTTCATCGTAAAAAATCTATCCGATTTTATACTTGAGTCGAGCGCCGTGGTTAAAAATCAATAGCGAAAACCGGTTCAAATGAAACAGCTGTGTCGCGAAACGCTCTAGTGAATGAACGAAAACTCCTTGCTACTAAACTTTTTAAATTGACTTATAAATTTAAAACTAAACTGCAAAAGTAATAATCGAGCTCGGAAAGCCACGACCGCGCAAAAGAAAGATGCCTTTGCATAAGATTTAATTTTCCAATCATAATTATAGCCTCTGAAAGTACGCCATGTTTAACAATTGTATTGAAAATATATTATCTTGTCAATGCAAAGTGAAGGGAGTTTAAAAACTTTTTTTTTCTACACCGCTGATAAAAATATTTAAAAAAAATGATAGGTACAAAAAATACTTTTTTCTTCATACGCAAATATTTTACTTATTTATTTACAAAAATATTTTTGACAAAGAAATTAAGTAGCAGAAGTAGAAGGGCTCGGTTCAACGGCACTCGAAGTGGAAGCGTCCTCGACCTCGGTGGCGGGCGTGCTGGTCCCCGTGTTGTCGCCATCGGAACTCGACTCATCGTCGCTTTTGTTATCCTGAAATTAATTTAATGTAACTGTAAAACCGCACCGCGCACCGGACGACGTAGCGTAGGCAGACCTGGTGAAAGTCGCGGGAAGTCGCTGGATGCGGGCAGCGCAGGGCTGGTCGTCGTGGAAATCCTTGGGGGAGGCCTTTGTCCAGCAGTGGACGTCTTTAGGCTGACATGATAATGACGAACTGTAAAAAGATTAGTCAGTCACATCAGCTCATATACGTCCCCACCGAGGGGCTCGAGCCTACCCTGAATTAGGGCGATCAGGCCATAGCCGACCACGCGGGCCCAGTGCGGGTTGGTCGACTTCACACACAACCTTCGAGTTTCTTCGCAGGCGTGTGCAGGTTTCCTCACGATGTTTTCCTTCACCGTTAAAGCAATCGGTAAGTACATGTACGTAAGTTTTTGAAAAACTCATTGGTACATTGGCCGTCAAGATTTGAACCCGGTACCTATGGTTAGAAGGACCGAGTCGTTACCGGTTGAGCCACCGACGCTTTTTTAAAAAAAAGATTAGAAATACTAATAAATTCGAATCCTTATTTTGACTAACATAAAAATACCTGTTCATTACACCTATTCGAAAAACGACGATTGGTCCCTCAATAAATGCAAACAAAATTCTACTTTGCTCCCTGTAGGGAGTTTTGTTTCTCCTTTCTGATTGGTCCGCGTTCGTGCTCTGATACGAACGCGGACCAATCAGAAAACAACGCTCAAACCAATATCTATAGGTACCTACATACAGTTTATTTTTCTCCTAATTGTTAACAACATTGATGTGTTCCGGCTTGAAGATAAGATAGCCAGTTCTCCATTGCGTTGGGGAATCTTGGTAAGCCCGCTTCTATATTCGGCATTATCGTCACTTACTATCAGGTGAGACGATACCAAGGGATTACCAATTGTGAATAAAAAAATGTTAAGTTGTGATGTAAAATTGTGTGTGTGTCACTCGAGGCCAAAATATTTAATTTTCGGGCGACGTGTATTGAATTCCTCGCTGCCCTCTGGATTTATCTACTCTAATCTAATTCTTCGCGTAGCAAGTAACTAGTATCTCATCTGCGGCTTAGCTCAGAATTCATACTAATGCACAGATGAGATATGGTTCCCTCGGAACAAAATATTACTTTGTCCCCTTGTTACACAAATGACTATTTTCTACTCACATTTGGTAATTTTCTTAATAAACCTCAAATCATATCACAAAAGTATTCATTCCTACAAGTCGTTTTACAATGATCATTTCAAAACGAGACTTTTTAAATATTTTTATGGCTTTGGCTTCAACAATTAACTATTCATTCCTACAATTCGTTTTACAATTATCATTTCAAAATGAGACAACTGTACTACAAGGAAACTTTTTAAATAATTTTATGGCTTTGGCTACGAAAATTCAATATATGATTATGACAAAATTTCAATGTATTTTTATTTATTTCATGGTCATAGAAAAAGTATTGTATACCACTGCACGCAAAAACTCACGGTGTCAAGGCAATGTCCGTATTATAAATAAATTGTACATCGTTGGAGTAATTTTTGGTAAAGTGTTTTTACAATGCATGAATTGTATTGTGGCAACCCTAAAGAATCAAGATAGGAGAAATTTGAAAAAAAACGGCTGGATATTTAAAAAAATGCTATTACGCAAAAAATACCTAAATCCGTCAAGTAATTTGGGGACTAGAACACCGGATGGACGCACACACACACACACAATTTTTTTTAACTATTAGTGAAAGACAATCGATTCCCACCAAAATATCAACTTCGATTTTTTTTGCCATCACAATACCTTCTTCACTCCTTCGTCGCTGGAACGTAAAAAGCTTCAACGTTCGCTACAGGCGTCTCGTCTACAGAATAACTGTCCGTAATACAGATAAGAACACTTCAGATTCAGAATGAATAACCCTAGAGCACAGTTTGACCTTACAGCGATTGATTGGCTACAAAGATTGGCAAGCGTCTTCAGGATATGTTTGCTGGTCGCGGCAAACGTCGGCCATGCCGATCAGTCGCTAACTGTGTTTGTGGTTCACGATCACACTCTTTAAACTCTGCTAAAGTTTGACACTTACTGCCCCACCACGACTGGCGAGCAAGGTGCTTATGTAATTTTGGTGGCACACCATGCGGCAATCAGCCGGGCATGTGGTGACAATATCATGACCACAGTTTTCGCTGATGAAACTACGAACTCACCTCGAATTTGACACTGACGTTCCCACCGCGACTGGCGAGTAAGGTGCTCATGATGTGCTTGGTAAGCAGGTCGCGGCAGGCGTCGGCCACGCCGGGTGGCAGCCAGCCGCGTTTGTGGTGGCACAGCGCGCCCGGTGGCGGCTCCGGTGCCACCAGCGCCTGCACCTCCGGGAGTTGCACGTCGCAGAACTGCCCGATAGAACAATTTATTTAATTAACTAGCTTTTTCCCGCGGCTTTGCCCGCGTGGACATCGTTTTTTATGATTGTCTTTGAGGGTGAGTGGTGCGCGAGCCGCAGCGAGCGTGGACATGAGTTTTCTCCAGATCCCTCAGGAGCTATATCGGGCTATTCTGATTAGCAGTCTACGTCACTTCCCACACCCTCAACTAATTCTATACAAAAAATCACTTCAATCCGTTGCTCCGTTTGGAGTCGTAATATTTAATATTCTTTGGTTTGGACGCCAACGTGCGCGAGCGTGGAAATGAGATTTCCCCAGATCCCTCGGGAGCTATGTCAGGATATGCTCATTAGTAAATTATGTCATTTCCCACCCCCTCAACCACCTCTGTGCATAAAATCACAACAATCCATTGTTCCGTTGGACAGTAGGTAGTGGTTCTCTTCCACGAGGCACTCGCCTTGCAGAGTACCGGGACAAGCGTCTTGGCGGCAAGACCTACCGTAACTGGTCCTTGTCACCTTATGGTGTTGGCAGGAATAGCGGTCATCACTTTGTGACCTGGCTGTCGGTGAGTGGGGACGCTATATCAGAAACCTGGTAGTTTAGCGTATCTGGTAGATATACGAGAGGTAATATTCCGTTGCAATTTTAAAGAAAACAACTAAAAAAAGAGTGCTTTTTTCAGTTCCCTCAGGAGCTGAATCAGACTATGCTATTTTCACGGGATAAAAGTAGCCTATATCCTTTCCAGTGACACAGGCTACCCGCATGCCAAATTTCATCAAGATTGATCGGGGTGTTGAAGCGTGAAAAGGTAACAATCAAACAAATACATTTTCAGTTATAATATTAGTAAGGATAAATGAGTCATATAAAAGCAAAGGCAGCAACATCCACTTTTTTCACATTGCCAACTTTGAATGTAGTTTGGTAAATCTGTGGCGGCTTTCCTTCACTGCATTATTTAATCGTAGCAAAACCAGAAATATCCCATATAAAAACAGCTTTTTAAACTGAGATTGGTGACAAAAACAGCATCATCCATCATAGTACACAACAAAAACAGCAACATCCTTTTCGACCAATCAGGTGACGTTATTCATCCTCCATTTTCTTAGCAGTTCTAGCAAAACTAGAAACACCCACTTAAGAACAGTGCAAAAACAGCAATATCCGCAAGTGAAACGCACAAGCAGCATTATCCATAATTAATTTAGCTATTTTTGGGTTATTACTAATTTATCATTATATATGGTTTGATACTCGTATATTATGTTATTAACATTATTTTCAGTCAAAGTCATTTTATATAGAAGTTATTATAAGCAATGTAAAACAAAAAAAAACGATACAGCGTTTTGTTCAGAATGTGATGTTGCTGCCTTTGCTTTTATATTTACTCAAATTGGGGCAAATCACACACGGTCATCTAGCCCCACAGAAATAGGAATAATGTAGGTATTCTGGCCTTTCCTGTACTATGTGAACCAGAGACTGATATACACACTTATACAGCGATCTATCTATCTATCTATCTATCTATCTATATATCTTTGCGCGAGACGCCTACCTGTTAACATCGTTTTTGATATCGTTAACTATAATTTTAAATTTATTGTGCAAATTAGTCAATTTTCAATTGGAAAGTATTTAAAAAAGTTATATTGTGTATTAATATGTAAAATTTTATAATAAAATGTGCTAAATATCTCGTGTGTGAAGTACAAAATTCAATAAACCAAAATAAATAACGGTCTTGAACGGATCAGCTGTGCTGTGCGTGGTATCGCGAAGAGTCAGATGTGTACACAATTCTCACGGTTATGATTAGTGCGTTCGGGCCAAAACTGCCTGCATGCGTTGCGAACTTGCGAGTGATTCATTACAGTTCCACGGCGATCGTTGCGTCATAGAATAACAAAAGAGACTCATAGTGGTATTTTGCCTATTTGTATTTTGTCTCATAGAGAGTGAAGATACCGATCCGAAGTAACAGTAATCATTCATTATTATTTTTTTAATCCTTATTGATATTCACGACTTATGAGATGGCGCTCTGTTCTAAATGTGATAAGAAAATACTTAAAAAAGAGCTTTTAAAATGTTCATCTTGTTCAAATACATACCATGCAGATTGCTCGGGGCACCCCAGGAAGCTCTTTGATATTATGACTAATGCCCGGAAGTTGTCATGGAAATGTATTCCTTGTAAAACTTCAAAAACACTACCCGAAAATACTTGTGTTAAAAAAACAAGGAACCTGACTCCCAAAGCCATTAACTCTGCTCCAACTGCAGTACTCACTTCAAAGATGTGTAATAATGATTCTTTTTGTTGCCCTGTACTGCAATTAGGTGAAAAGACTGGAACCTTAGTGGAGAAATTGGAATGCCAGAATAACATTATATTGGCTCCCCAAGACACTAAATCTGTGACAATGGAATTAAGTAAAAGTCAATCAGATTTTACTATAAATATTCCAACTAGTAACTCTTATGAGTCGCTGATGGTTGAAGAGGAAGAGAAGGACACGATAATTACTGCATCGTGCTCTAATCACTCATGTAAAAGCGTCTCTGTGGAGTCTAATGCCCCAGAAGATAAAGAAGAACAAACGCAAATCAGTAACTTTGTAACACAACGTAGAAAGAGACAATACATAACGAGTAATTCGCTTGACGAAACACAAATGTATGCACAAATAACACACCAGAGTTTACCGGACGTGATAATAGATGGTGATGAAGTAAATGATCTCAAGGAAGAAATATTAACGTTAAAAATGAAATTGCTATCTGCAGATGAGGCCATTGATGAGTTATGTCTTGAAAATAATGCGCTTAAAAAGAAGATACAACTGCAAGAGCACACGATAAGATTGTACAAGTCAGTGGGCATGAATGGATCATCAACACCAAGTACTTTTCTTTCTCCTAAGTACAAACATGTTAAAACTCGACTGGTTACATCTGATTCTACGTTAGGTTTCCCAACAAGTACCAGCAAGCAAAGAGAACAAAAAAATAAGCCACATTCTAAGACAAATCTTTCTGAAAACAGCTTTGACAACAATCGCCATAACATAGCATCCTCCTCACCTAAGTTTCTCCAGGATTCTGCTAATCATGCGTCAGTAGTTTTGCATTCCAGACAAAATGAACAGCGAACCAAGCAATTAACGTCAGAATTGGAAAAGGGTGACAAAAAAAACCATGGAGAACCAAATGAAAATCAAAATAACTGTCATCGTGTCATGATTTGTGCGGATGAAAATGGAAGGTACCTTAGAAATATACTGCAGCGGTTGCTGGGAGATCGCTTCAGAGTAACTGCTGTGCTGAAACCCTATGCAGGTATAGATAATATCTTAGAAACGTGTTGTAAAGACTGTAGTGATTTTACTTACAGAGACTATATAATTATATTGGGTGGTAATGTTAATCATACTCCCGCACTATCAATTTTGACAAAACTTTTAACAAATACAAATATTTTTGTAGGTAACAATTTAATTAGTGGTGGCTGTTCATATTTAGATGACTTTGAGGTATTTTACCATTTTAATACGTATAAAATTCATAGGATAGAAACTTGTAGATCAATTTGGAGAGCTATCATTCATAAGCAAACCGAGTCGGAACGTAAAATTTGCACGTTTTTTCGTGACTAGAGTTTCGGAATCGTTGATGCCTACTGTAACTTCATGTAACGAATCTTATAATCAGATGCTAAGAGTTTCAACTTCCACTGATATTTGTGATAGTAATATTGTAACTTGTAACACACTAAATCTTTTGCATCAGAACGTCTGTGGAATTAACACTAAGCATGATCAATTGGAACTTTATCTGGAATGTCTGCAAAAGACACAAGATTATATATGTATAAGCGAGCATTTTCTCAAACAAGACTCGGTCGCTCATTTTGCATTAACTAATTACAATGTTATTACTTTCTATGCCAGAGATAAGAAACTTCGAGGAGGCACTTTGATTCTGGGGCTTAATAGCAGACAATACTCGGAGATAGATTGCAGGAAGTTAGCTACCTCTGAAAGCTTTGAAATATGTGGTATTAAGGATCTTGATACTGATATACATATATTTTGCTGTTATCAAAATGGTAATAAATTTGATTCATTTATGGAGAAAATGGAATTACTACTTCAGAAATATTTTAACAAAAAAGTAGTAATAATGGGGGACTTCAATGTCAACCTATCGAATTTCGGACGCAAGAAAGACGATTTCCTAAACCTATTAAAATGCCATAACTTTCGGACACTGATACAAGCTAGTACATTTATAAGAAATAACTCTGAATCTTGTCTTGATAACATACTAACTAACATTCAGACAGATTCTGTTGTGAATGCCTCGGTTGATCATAATGGGCTTGCAGATGGACATGCTGCCATAATGGCAAGTTTAGTGGTAGGAAGCTCCAGTCGTAAAAGGTGGATCGAAGAAGTAGTCTATATGGAGCGTAGAATTTTTAGTAGTACAAACAAACAAAATTTTAGAAAAACCGTTAAAGAAATCGATTGGAAAAGTCTAGGTATAAATGGATTTTTGGCAAAATTTAAATGTGCTTTTAACAATAACTTTTTGAAAAGAAAGAAAAAGGTAAAATCAAAGAATATAGGGGAGGCCAAATGGATAACAAATGGAATTAAAGTATCCAGTGCCATGAAACGCGTTTTATGTAATACGGATAGTTCAAATAATGATATCAGTATACTTACATATAAAAAGGCATATTTGAAAATTTATAGGATGATTCTTAGGGTAGCTAGGAGTATGGCGGTACAAGAGACTATTAATAAGGAAAGGTATAAGGCTAAAGGGGTTTGGAAAGTCGTTAACAACAAGGACGGAAAAAACAGAAATGGTTGTAGTAAGGACATTGTGTTAAAGATAAACGGTAGTATTGTAAACGATCCTCAGGAAGTGGCTAAGGTATTTTCGAAGCATTTTGACCGTAGTCTCTTGCCTTCCTCTGGAAACTGTGCACTTGCTTTAAAGTATTTACGTGAACATACTGAGTGTATTCAGAGAGACATACATTTTGAATTCGTAACTGCTACAGAAATTTTACGTGTTGTAAGAAAAATGAAACTGAAAACTTCGAGTGGGTATGATGACATCCCCATTTCAATTATTAAAGACAATATCGATGTGTTGGATGAGAGTTTGGCCGTTTTTTTCAATCAATGTTTTGAGTACTGTATATTTCCAGATCAACTGAAGATAGCCAAAATATTGCCTGTTTTCAAGAAAAAAAGTAAGCTCGACCCTAGTAATTACAGGCCAATCTCCTTATTGCCAACAATGTCTAAGATCTTTGAAAAACTCATAAAATCTAGATTACTTGCTCATCTGACACTTAATCGCGTTTTAAATACTAGACAATTTGGCTACCAAAAGGGAATTGGAACTTCTGATGCTATTGATGCCTTAGTTAATGACGTAGTAATCAAACTAAATAATAAGCTTAAAGTTGCTGGGGTATTCTTGGACTTGAGTTCAGCTTTTGATATGGTTAATCATAGTATACTATTAAACAAGCTTGAACACTACGGTGTTAGGGGCAGGATCTTGAAGTTACTAGAATCATATCTCAAAAATAGAAAACAGTTTGTAGAGGTTAAATCAATTGATAATAATAGTAAGGAAACAATTAAAACCTCTGAGCTAGTTAATATCACCAGAGGAGTACCGCAGGGTTCCATCTTGGGCCCTATTTTCTTTATAATATTTGTCAACGACTTGGCAAATTATGTCACTACTAAAGTTCCAAATGCCCAATTAGTGTTGTTCGCTGATGACTCAAATGCAATCCTGTCAGGAACTAGTATCAAGGAACTAAATGACAGTGTTAATTCGACTCTAGCAGCTTTCCATAGATGGTTTGAAGCTAATGACCTAATGCTTAATCCACAAAAAACCAATGCAATTTTGTTTAAGTCAACTGCAAGGAGCCGAGATTCTCTTAGATTGATTTTAAATAATGAGTATATAGAGGTGCTGAATTCGGTAAAATTTTTGGGTATACAAATTGACTCATTACTAAATTGGAAACCAGAACTAAATATACTGGAAAGTTCAATTAGCTCGGCTTGTTATGCTTTAAGAAGCCTAAGAGATGTGTTGACGTTGGAACAGTTGAAATCTGTTTACTTTGCCATAATCGAATCAAAGTTGCGTTATAGTATTAAGTATTGGGGAAGTAGCTATAAGTATAATTTGACAAAAGCTTTTACTTTCCAAAAGAGGGCTATAAGAACAATAGCTAGAATTCCTCCGTGGGAATCCTGTAGGGACTATTTTAAAAAATACAAAATATTAACGGTTCCTGGTCTCTATATTCTTGTTCTTTTAGTGGATTTGGTAAAACATAGATTAGTTTTTGAATCCGATGAGATGATGAATTTGCGTATGGTTACTAGGAGAAAGGACTTACACCACGTTATCGAGCCATGTTTAAATGTTGTAAACCATTGTCCACTGTATCAATCCGTGGCATTCTTTAATAGACTTCCGACAGAATTAAAGGTAGAAACTAGGGTTGACATTTTCAAGAAAAAATTAAAATTGGTTTTGTTGGATAAAAATTGTTATTCATTTGATGACTTTTAAAATTGTGACATTGAAATTTTACATTAATTTACTTTATATTTGACATTAAATTTGTTTTATATTTGACATTAAATTTGTTTGTATATTTGACATTAAATTTGTTTTTATAAAATGTTAACATGAAATTGAATATTATGTTATTAGATTTAAGTTTTTAAAATTGTTTCGCACACAGATTGTCTGTTTATGAAATAAATGATAATAATAATAATTACCGCAAAAAAGGATTAAGTGTTAGAAATCTTATTTTGGACCTTGTTTTAAGGATTGGAAGGTATGCATTTTATTGGTTTTATCTTCCAAACTTACTGTTGTTTAGTTATTTTATAAAAATGAAGTCCAATGTGGCTTTCAATTACAAAAGTTACAATAGCCCCGGTACCGGGGTTATTGTAAGTAGAAGATTCGACAGCCATATTTTTCAGCTTACATTGTAAAACTAAAGCCTTTTTGGTTTATTTTACACTTGGAGGTGAAGTTAATTAAACAATCCATGTAACCACGCAAGTATTTAATTAAAATATGATTCTTAAAGTACTTTTTTGCCCTTTCAATTTGACACATGTTAATTTAAGTTACAATAGCCCGAGTCGACCTTACATCATACTTGCACTCGAAAAACATAACCCTCCTTATGGCGCAATCAATTAATTCATGTAACCACTGAACACAAAAGAGAGCTTAAAAATATCTTAATAACGAATTATAAGTTTAAGGCGAGGTATTGATTGGAACAGTTGTCTCTGACTTTTTCTTTACGTGTAAAGAGTAAAGAAAATAATCACACTTTTTCAGTGGTTTTCGTTTCAATCAAAAACTACAATGAAAGTATAATAATTGAATAATAACATAACTCATTTTGTATTATGATAACAAATATTGTTGTATATTTTTAAAAATTTATACTTCAAAATATTAGTCATAACTAGAGTTGAATAATTAGATTTTTATCTATCGAGCCAAAACTGCTTAATCGCGTTTCTAATAGCTTTTGACTTTAAGGAACATCATGAACAATAAGTTTTTTTTTCAACCTTGGGTTTTCTATCGTTTAGTTTATCTATTGACGTCAAAAATAACGAAAATCTGTTATATTACTGCCTTAACTGCTAGCGAACGATCCAAATTTCACTTTAATACCCAAAATTTTAATATTTATGTTTTGACTCAGTAGCCCTAGCGCTATCTGTCTGGTGTTTTTTGCGTTGATAAAGTTATAAACAACAATAGCTCATTTTTGGAGCCCACGTCGTCGATCAATCGAATGTTTGCTGCTCTCTTTCTCTTTCTCTTTCTCTCTCTCTCTCTCTCTCTTAGCACAGTCATCTCATTTCAATCGAATGAAGAGTCGTGAGGGACTATTTTTTCTAGACTCTAGAGTGACGAACATGAGTATTAAATTAAAGGCCTCGTCCATAGATTTGGTAATATATATACAGAAGGCATCAGATATATCGTAGCGCCGAGGTGTTCAATTATTTCTGAGTGTTTAATTTCAATAAATTATGTAAACTAGAAGTTTCTTTGAATATCTAAACGTCTAATTTCTCTTAAATATCTGAGCAGCAGATTTTTCAATATGTTACATTATAGGAAAAAGTACCTTACATCATAGCCTTCTAATGAGGCCCATAGTAAGCGACCATGTCTCAGTTCCGTATGATATCAATGACAACACACGTTGGCCAAAGACCTTTGTCTTGGGACACTGCGGTATTTGGGACGTAAAGATATGCTCGGAGTTTCCCTACGTGATCGAATCAGATATGAGGAAATCTGTAGGACAACCAAAGTAACCGAAATAGCTCACAGAATCGCGAAACTAAAGTGGCAGAGGGTGGTGCACATAGCTCGTAGAACAGTTAGCCGTTAGGGTAGTAAAGTTCTCGAGTCACCACTCCAGAAACCATTGTGTATTATAAATCTATGCACGATACTCATTTCTCACTATGCTTTTACCGCGCACCAGAAGACGTAGCGAAGGCAGACCTCCCACTCGGTGGACCGACAACCTGATGAAGGTCTCGGGGAATCGCTGGATGCGGGCAGCGCAGGACCGGTCCAGCAGTGGACGTCTTTCGGTTAATACGAGAATGGTGAGACAATCTTTATTTACTGAGTCAGTTGCTTAATCGTGGCCCGCTACATACCAGTAGGCTTTGTTTGGAGGAAGTTCAGATCTTTATTCACTTGTCTTTACAGCGGTATCTGGGTCGCCTAACTAACCTTTACAATTAAATAAAACTGACCATGTACACATTGGGGGCACATTGCTCGTAGAACAGATGGCCGTTGGGGCAGTAAAGTTCTCGAGTGGCGACCACGCACCGGAAAGCGTAGTGTAGGCAGGCCTCCCACTCGGTGGACCGATGACCTGGTGAAGGTCGCGGGAAGCCGCTGGATGCGGGCAGCGCAGAACCGGTCGTCGTGGAGATCCTTGGGGGAGGCCTATGTCCAGCAGTGGACTTCTTTCGGCTGATATGATGATGAGGATGACCATGTAGAATATCTGCCGCTGCGCCGGCACGAGCCCCGGCCGGAAGTAGGCCATGCTCTCGCAGACATCATCGTCGTCCTTGGCGATCTCCATGCGGCGCCGCAAGTGCTGCCGTAGCCGGTCCCCGCGCCTGTAGTGCTTGATGTCGTCCCGCGACTTTACCATGGACCGCGCGCCAGCTGAGGTCAAATCCAAAAAACAATATTATCTTCAGCCCATATTACTCCCCTGTTTGTAATATCTCAGAATTACTAAACTTAAGTGGCAGTGGGCGGGGCACATAGCTTGTGGAACGGATGGCCGTTGGGGCAGTAGTTCTCGAGTGGCGACCACGCACCGGAAAACGTAGCGTAGGTAGGCCTTCCACTCGGTGGACCGATAACCTGTGAAGGTCGCGGGAAACCGCTAGGTGGGTAGCGCAGAACTGGTCGTCGTGGAAATCCTTGGGGGAGGCCTATGTCCAGCAGTGGACGTCCTTTGACTGACATGATGATCCAGGGAGGATGATCATTTTGGGGCAGATGCAAGGAATACCGCCTCCGTGGCGTAATGGTTAGTCCATTCACTTCACACCAGGAGGTCGAGGGTTCGATTTTCCGGTGGAGTCTTACTTTCGGTAATTTCTAAGCCCGCCCAGCTAGCTACCACCGTCTTATCTAAATCTCGCCGCCAAATATCAATGTTAAAAGAATTTATGTGTTTCGGCATGAAGATAGCCAGTTCCCTTAGTGCGTTGGGAAATATTTGCAAGCTCGCTTCCATCTTCGGCATAATCTTCACTAGCCATCAGTTGAGATGATGCCAAGGGCTTGTCAATTGTGGATTTTTTTTAGGTGCAAGAGGAACTTCATCGAATTGTTCTGATGCCGTGAAGAACTTGCACCAGGCATTCCAATTGACCCAAGATCGCATCCAGCGAAAATCGTGTGTGGTCACAATCCTCATTAGTTAGGAAACTACGAAAAAGAAGACGCAAAAAGGCCAATGAATTTAATACAAGACTAGAATACTGGCTGGTAGGCAACAGCGGGAATCTGAGGCAGCAGACTGCATTTACTCAGGAGTACCGTCTCATGCCAGGCGCAGCTATGAGGTATACGCTTATAGCGACGGGTGCTTTAGCCTAGACTGTTCTTCTTTTTGCGCTGATATCAATACCCTTGCAGAAGAACTTCTGGTCAGTGAGCCACCGGAACGGAACGGAAGACTAGAATACTGACCTGTTTGTCTCATCCTAAAATCCAAAGTCTGATAAAATCGAGCGCTGGGCTCCTTTCGAGGATCGTAACCGATGCGGATCCACAAGCTTCTCCAAGGACCTGTCCTCATGTTGAACGAGTACAACGGCAGAATCGTTTTCAGAGTAGTATAAGTATACCTTGTATGGTATCTTATAAGACTTACAGACCATACTGGCCTTTCATCGAACATCTGAAAAGTAAAATACGTAGTAAATTTACTCTAATTGTTTTTAATGGTTTTAGTAAACCCATTAAACAGAAAGACCTATTCAACGATATCACACATAATAGGTTACGTCAACGAAAAAAAATCACCTTCGACATGTAGGGAGGTCCCAAAAAAAAATTTTTTTTCATTATTTTATTGTACCACTTTGTCGGCGTAAATAATATGTATACCCATGCCAAGTTAGAGCTTTCTAGTACTAATAGTCTCTGAGCTAAGCCGCGTACAGACGGACAGACAGACAGAGAGACAAAGCGAAACTATAAGAGTTCCTTGTTAACTTCGGAACCCTAAAAAGTGTCGTAGCATTCTGTCTTCATTTTTTTTTGTTCTAAGAAGTTCCATGAGGAAAGTTGTTTAGAAACACGAGCGGAATTATACAGGTGATTTCGGGGTCGTGGAGCAAAAAACTAACATATAACTTACTTTCATCAAATGATTACAATAGGTTAGGACTACTACGACCACCTTGGTTTGGTTCTGTACAACAAAAAAAATTGAGATTATGGTCACTCTTTTTATTTCACAAGAACACTTGACTTTGACCACAATACATTTGACGTAATGTAACATTATTATTAGGTTTTTTCAGAGGTTGGAGATTAAAAAGTAGGGTGACCCTAATTTTAAGGAATAAAGTTTTCTTTTAAATAAATTATTTCAAGGGTTTACCAATTGTGAATAAAAAAATAAAAAAAAATGGTTAACCACGAGACACGAGTGTTTCAATAAAAACATATACAGATGAAAAAAAATTGGTGTAGGATCCGCTAACTGGGGTTTCTACTCACCATACTGAACAACTTGCCCCAAAAGAATCCATGGTCAATTCAAAAAAAAATTGACGCTCCATACAAAAATAGTATAAAGAGTTAATTTTTTTTGTGATTTCAGCCATCTTGTAGAACAAAAGTTGCTCAGTTTGATGAGTTACACTAATTTTGTTGCATCCTGTATGGGTAACATCATTGAGTCCGAAAAAAATTGTTTGTATCACGACCCCGAAATCTGCGGGTACTAAAAATTAACCCCTTGTCAAATACTTTTTTTAATCCACAATTGGTAAGCCCTTGACATCATCTCACCCGATGATAAGTGATGATGAGCGGGCTTGCCAAGATTCCCCAACGCAATGGGGAAATGGCTATCTTATCTTCACGCCGGAACACATTAATGTTGTTAACACAGATTTTTGGCGGCAAGACATAGATAAGATGGTGCTAGCTAGCCAGGCGGGCTTAGAATATTGCCTTCCACCAACCAAACCGAGTCTTACAAAGTCTTACATACTATTTACCTTTTTGAGAGTTTCAAACTCTTCTGCTGCATTCTGATGTGATTTGATTCTTTCCTCTTTCATCTCTAGGTAATAGTCCTGGGGTTCGGTAGGGAACTCGTCGGTGAGATTGAAGTAGAACTGGCTGGACGGCAGCGAGCGCGTGATACGGGCTGCCAGGTGCATCTGCACATAGACGGGTCTTTGCAATGTCTTTGCGTCAAACACTCCGTCAAAGGGGCCGCCCTGAGTTCAATCGACGTTGTCGGCGCCGCTATTGAACTCAGTGCGGCCACTTTGACAAGAGAGTTAGACGCGAGCCGGCATCGGCGAGCGGCATTTATCAAAGGTGCAGCTAATTCAGCGATCGAACTATATTTAATTTGGATTTAAGTTATATTTGTTAATTTACAGGGTGTTCCACACACAATGGCAAGCGTTGGTCCAGATCGATTTCGAGATATTCGCATTTTTATTTTTAGATTTCGTATGAAAAACTTCTTCCTGGACTTTGACGTCAGTTTGTAAAGCCAATCAGACAAGCCAGCCAGACAAGAAATTTCCTCGTTTTATCAGCTTTAGAAAAAGGTCTCGAAAACCGTAGACATAGATCGAGGTGATTCGTGTATCCCGTTGGTGCTCCATCTCTGGACCACCGCTTGACTGTGTGTGTGGAACAACCTGTATATAAAAAACAGACGGTCGCAAGTCTCTGTTAACACTTTCAGAGCTAGCCTTGCTTTATATGAATTTTTCTTTAAGCGTAGTTCAGGTAACACTGGTAGTGTTGCCACGTCTTTCGTGCGGTGGACGAACGCGTGTGCTTATCCTTAGATGCATCGTGGACAACCATCCCCACCGCTGGGGATCGGGGTCTCTTCCCAAACTCGGGAAGCTTACGCCATACTCCACACACGAGAGTCAAGAAAAGAATTGATGGAGTTTGTGGGGCTAGTGGCGAGTGGCTAAGGTTTCGACTTGTAAGGAGGCCTCTGACAAGGCTAACGACTCCCATCTAGTGACAGCAACAGGCACTAACGGTTTAACGTGCCTTGCGAAGCACGTGATGCGCCTCCGTGGCATAGTGGTTAGTCCACTCGCTTCATACCAGGGGGTCGCGGCGGGGTCTGAATTTGTAAGACTCGGTTTTATAGTAGGGCATTTTTTAGAATACCTGACTAGCTATCACTATTACACGTTTTAAGTCTTATCGCCAATAAACAACGTCCCCCATTGCATTGGGGAATCTTGGAAAGCCTGCTCCTATCTTCGGAATCATCTTCACAGTTTCGACGATTAGTACCAAATTCGCAAAGTGCCAACGCACGCATATGTTCAATTACGCAAAACTCCAATTTCGCAATGTACCAAGTTTTTAAAGTGACAAACTCGCAGGTCTACGTTAAAAACCAAACTAGTAACTAATTAGTAATCTGTGACCAAACCTGTACGCATAGTACCAAATACGCTAGTTACCAAAACTGTTAGCAAAAAGGGAGTTGGCGAACTGTAAATGAGGGATCGAAGCGAGCGATATTTGGTACGGTCAGGTTTGATTGATTATACAGTAGCAGAAAATGGTATTTTCCGAATTTGGCATTATGCTTAATGGCACTAAGCATATTTGGTATTCTGAGAATCTGGTGCTTTGCGTGTAAAAAAAATACATTTCGCGAAACGCCATATGGCACTTTGCGAATTTGGTACTACGCGTCGAAAGGATCGTCACTTACGAGCAGGTGAGATGATATTAAGGGCTTACAAATTGTGGACAAGGAACGGTCAAGATAAACATCATCATCATCATATCAGCCGAAAGACGTCTCCGCCAGGGATTTCCACGACGACTGGTCCTGCGCTGCCCGCATCCAGCAGCTTCCCGCGATCCTCACCAGGTCGTCGGTTCACCGCGTGGGAGGCCTGCCTACGCTACGTCTTCCGGTGTGCGGTCGCCTTTCGAGAACTTTACTTTCCCAACGGCCAACGAGCTATATGGCCAGAGATTCTGTGAGCTATGTCGGTGACTTTGGTTCTCCTGTGGATCTCATTTGTGATTCGATCGCGTAGGGAAATTCCGAGCATAGAAAGAAAGAAAGAAAGAAAGAAAGAAGCTCGCTCCATTGCCCTTTGGGTGACCTTGAGCCTTCCTATGAGTCAAGCGACCATGTCTCAGTTCCGTATATCATCACACACACTGGTCAAAGACCTCAGTCTTGAAACACTGCGGTATTTGGGACGTGAAGATATTGCGAAGCTTTCCGAACGCCGCCCAGCCGAGTTGGATTCGTCGATTGATCTCTTTCTTGAAGTTGGACCTACCTAGCTGGACTGTTTGTCCAAGATAGACGCCACCAGGTAATGACCTTGGTGAGATAAACGCAACCACGCAAGTCGCACTGGACTTTTCTAATCCACAATTGAAAAGCCCTTGACACCACACCTGATGGAAACAACGGGCTTACCAATATTCTCCAACGTAATTGGAAACTGGCTATCCTATCTTAATGTGGGAACACATTATACACATCAATGCTGTAACATTAATTTTTGGCGCCAAGACTTAGATAAAAAGGAGGTAGCTTGCCGGGCGGGCTTAGAAAATGCTCTACCACCAATCAAAAAAAGTCCTACAAAGTTAGGGAATCGAACCCTCGACGACCTCCTGGTGTGAAGCGAATGGACTAACCATTACGCCACAGAGGCGTTTTAAACGGATACGACCTTACAACTCGACCAAGCTGAGTCACTGACGCCTAGGTACGGTCTGCAAAAAAGGATTCGCTATGACTTTAAAAAAATAAACAGGTGTTTGTTAGACGTTACTTTGCATTTATTGTTTTATTTTTACATTTACATATTTATATTACTTTGCATTCCTGCGAGGTGCAAACTTAGCTTGGTGGAGTTGTATATATTATGCATGGCCTGAGCGTTATTTGACAACACACACTCATACACATACACACACACACACACACACAGATATCACAAATGAATGTTAAACCTCATCGTCGCTCCCCGACCCCTCTTGATGAGCGCCGGTTAAGTACCGCCGCGCCGTGTAGGCGTACACTGTCTTTTCGAACCTTGTGAAGTGAGGCGGAGGTAGAAAAAGAGGAACTGGTTCGCTGCAAATTAAGATGTTACGTCAGCCATGGGATTCAAAAACGGGCGAGTGCGAGCGAGACTCGCGTACGGAGGATTCAGTACTACGAGTCTGCCATGATAATGTACAATGGGGAATATGCATTTTTTTTTGCTTTAATAAAAGCTCATTCATATAAGAAACGGTATATACAAATATACTTTTTTTGAATAACTATAAAAATAACCAAGATATAAGCCATTAAAGATATATCGTATCGCATAGTATCTTATCGTATCATATAGTCTCTTATCGTTATCGCATTTTATTGTATCTTATCGCATCGTATCGTATCGCATAGTAACTTATCGTATCGTATTTTACCGTTATGCATTGAATCGCGTCGCGTCGTATAGTTTTATAAAAGTAAGAACAGTTTTAAAAGTTTCGGTAATAGTTAGGTAACGGAAAGGTGTCTCGAGTTCAATGGTTTTTCCCATCTCAAATACAGTTTTCTACGTTTTGTTCCTGGTGCCCAAAGCGCCTAAAGAAGTTTTCACGTAAAAAATATTCTCCACCCTAGTGATGAAAAATAAATTTTCCACCCGGCTATCGACTCACGAAAAATAAACTTTCCGAACAGGAGAGATAAAAAAATATTTTGCGTCTCGTACCTTTGAAACCCTCCCTACACTCAGGATTCTATCTTCGAAGAATCCTTCGCTTAATCTGGTTTCTACAGGCTAGTATAGGCTAGTACCTGCGCCAGTGGCGCATCGTGCGACATCAAAGGCGTTGCGCTACTGTAAGCCATATCGTAATACTGTGCCATTGTTCAAGTGTTTGCGAAGTAGATCAGTCGAAATGGACTCGACGGAGATATGCCACTGACTCACTGTAATAGTAACTGTGTAGTAACAGGGTGTAACAAAACTAGTATAAAACCCGTCAACTGGAACTTCTACTCGTTATATTGAACAATTTTTGTTCCACTACGACTGCAAAAATAGCAACAAAAAAACTGATCCGCTGATTTGCCAACTTTAAATAAACAGACCAAAAAAAATTATTTTGCTGTTTCAGTAAAGTCGTACAACAAAATTAAATGTGAACATTCCCTCTCGTATATCTACCAGATACGCTAAACTGCCAGGTTTATGATATAGCGTCCACACTCACCGACAGCAAGGTCATATAGTGAGGGCCGCTATGTACAAATGGCATGAATAACTCGGCCAGAGTTTTCTTCCGACCAATACGTTTAATGAATTTTTGAAGTGAAAACTTCTTTAGGCGCGTTGGGCACCAGGAACAAAACTTATAAAACTGTATTTGAGATGGGAAAATACCATTGAACTCGCGACACCCTTATCGTTACCTGTTACCGTAAAAGGATAAGATAGGATGAGATGGGATGGGTTGTGATAGGACGGGATGGGACGGGACGAGACGAGACGTGACGGGACAGGGCGGGACGGGGCGGAACGAGACGTGACGTGACGGGACGGTTGAAGTGAAAACTTTTTTAGGCGCAGTGGGCATTTTTTGAGATGGGATAACACCATTGAACTCACGACGCAGTTACCGTTACCTGTTACAGTAAGCAGGAACACTCCTAGGGTCAAAACTTATAAAACTGTAAAAAGTTAAGAGAAAAGCCATTGAACTCGCGACACTGTTACTATTACTTGTTACCGTTACCGTGACCAAAACTTGTAAAACTGTAAAATGTTTATTTCTGTCGGCACTCCCGGAGTAGTTAGGTTTTTCTACGATATACAAGGGTGGATCTTGGTGTGATTATATGTAGTAGGTAGGTACTAATTATAAAAACCGGCCAAGTGTGAAACGTACTCGTGCTAAAGCTAATTTAAAAAACAGTTATAATGATCATCGAAATATTATGTACTAATAACTATGCTGCCGAGCCAAACACACAATTTTGGTGGTGGTACGGAACCCTTGGTACGCGAATCCGGCTAGAACTCGCCGACTTTTTTATAGTGTTTGATCCTGTGACGTCATCAGTTTACGAACTTTATATATTATGGGTGACTTTTAATTAGTTCTTGATAGTGATTACAAACAACTTTCCCAAAGAAACTACATGTCAAATATAAAAAATATTTTTGCTCCTTTATACACTTTTGCCGATTTGATAACTTATTATGTATCGAGTACCAAAAATTATTTTCTGATTTGACATACAGTTTTTTTGGGAAAGTTGTTTGTAATCACGAGTACATGCATACCTTTTGGTATCAAGAACTAATTAAAAGTCACCCTGTATGAAGAGCATTAATTTTACAGGTATAAACTCTATAGTGAGTATCATCATCAAATCAGCCGAAAAACGTCCACTGCTGGACAAAGACCTCCCCCAAGGATTTCCACGATGACCGGTTCTGCGCTGCCCGCATCTAGCGATCTTCACCAGGTGGAGGCCTACCTACGCTACGTTTTCCGGTGCGCGGTCGCCGAGAACTTTACTGCCCCAACGGCCTTACGAGCTCTGTGCCCTGCCCACTACCACTTCAGTTAAGCGATTCTGTGAGCTATGTCGGTTACTTTGGTTCTCCTGCGGATCTCCTCGTTTCCGATTCGATCACGCAGAGAAACTTCGAGCATAGCACGCTCAGTTGCCCTTTGGGTGACCTTGAGCCTTCTTATAAGGCCCATAGTAAGCGACCATGTCTCAGTTCCGTAAGTCATCACTGGCAACACACACTGGTCAAAGACCTTAGTCTTGAGACACTGCGGTATTTGGGACGTGAAGATATTGCGAAGCTTTCCGAACGCTGCCCAGCCGAGTTGGATTCGTCGATTGATCCCTTTTATAGGTGAGTATAACATATAAATTTTATAAGTGTCTCTACCTATGTAGTATACTTACTTCAAGAAACTTATGTCATCCAAACCAGATGGTAATATTTTGTCCAGAAGGCATTGATGAGGTCCAGCACCTTCTTTTTGTAACGGCAGATACTGGTAATCCGCCATTGCTGCAAAGGTCATGAAAATTCTTATACCTAAATTAATACTATGTATATTATGTACTTCTAAACTTAAAAGGTTATTAGGTCGCCATCATATTTTTCGGTGTGATTTTTGCATATTGGGTTAGAGTAGTAGTACGAGGGCTGTCTTTAAAGTCTTGTCGTTTGAAATAACCATAGACAATTTTATTGTGTCTTATCATTAATTATTGTTTTTCGAAGATTTCGCCGCGATATTTTATACACTTTTCCATTCGTTCGTGCCAGTTTTAGAAACACTTATGCCACTCCGAAGTTGGGCATGCCAAAATAGTCGATTTGTATGCGTTCACCGCCTCTTCAGGTGTGGGAAACGTTGACCACGAAAACTTTGCTTAATTTTTGGGAAGGTGAAAACATCATTAGGACTCAAGTCACGGCTGTATGAAGGGTGGTCCAAAATTTCGACGTTTTCACCATTTAAAAACGCTTTTGTCAATCGGGCAGAGTGTAAGCTTGCGTCGTCGTGGTGCAGTATCATACGGCGTTTAGAGTTCGTTTTTTCGGAACTCGGCGATAACTTGTGGCAAGCAAACAGTCGATAGCAGTCAGCGTTAATTGTCTTACGATCTTCTAGCACAACAGTGGCAACGTGACCAGTTTTAGCCACAAAAGAAGCGACCATTTTCTTTGAAGTGCTTCGTGAACGTATGACTTTTGTCGACTTTGGCTCATCTTGGAAGACCCAAACAGTCGACTGCTGCTTATCTGGATCGTAGGCATAAATCCAAGATTCGTCACCACTGACAATATCATACACGTGTTTTGACTCTCCTTGGTCAAAATGTTGCAGAGTTTTGCGACACCATCTAACACGTGCTGTTTTCGGTTCATCGCTCATTAAATGTGGTATCCATCGTGAAATCTAATTTTTAACACCGAGCTTTTCATGCAAGATTTTGGGGGCTACAATTATTGTAGTCCCTGAAATGGCTACAAATGCCTCTATTTTTCGGTATGTCACGTGACGATCCTCGACGATCAGCTGTCGCACAACGTCGATGTTTTCTTGGATCATGGCGGCTTTTGGACGACCTTCACGTTGTGTCACTGAGACTGGAATGCCAACGTTGAAATTCTAAAAACCAGCGTGCTACAGTCCTAAGACACGGTGCTGTGGTACTAATCACAAATATCAGCTCCTCAAAGCACTGAAGTCGCGTCAAGGGTTTACCAATTGTTAATAAAAAATATAAAAATCCCCTTCGAAAGTTATAGAAAATTATAGCACGTAAATTTTCTTTGGTGATTTCCATTTTCACAACAGACTCGTTTACTTTGGCAAGATGCTACAATAAAACAGTTGGAGCAGTCGAAATGATTTTATTTGTTTGTGGCTTCTAAATTCAAAAAGTTAAAAACGCTGTACGTTTTTTTTTAAATAATCGCGGGGGGTTTGTAAACGACAAGACTTAAAAGACAGCCCTCGCTAATTTTCCTTGCTTTAATTGACAGTAGTGAAATTGTTAGGCCAAAAAGACACACAAAAAATTTACGTAGTGTCTAAAATAAGTAGGTATATTTTCGCATCTTCAGGTGAGCTGATGCCAACCAAAGGAAGCAATCTACCATATTCGAATCCTTTAGCAGCTCTCCATTAAATTCTAGTGTCCATGTTTTGAGTCTAGAAAAATTATGAGGGCCAATAAGAATAATGAATAAGAACGCGAATCTTGGACGTTAACTAACATTAAAAGAGAACAAATTCTTGGTGGCGGAAACGATTCTTTTTCAAATAATCCTGGAACCAATGGACGGGAGGACGGGAGCTGGACGTTTCAGAAAAACAATAAAATTGAAGAACAAGGTGTCCAAGCTCAATATTATGGGCAAAGCGGAGTCAGCGAAATTTCACTACAAGGAACAAAGAAGAACTTAGACAAGGGCTTGAACCATTGGAACACATTACATCACATTGGTGTGTTCCGGCATGAAGATAAGATAGCCAGTTCCCCTTTGCGATGGGAAATTTTGGTAAGCCCGCTTCTATCTTCGGCAACATCGTCACTTACCACCAGGTGAGATGTTGTCAAGGGTTTACCAATTTTAATATAAAAAAAATATAATTGTCCCTGAATATTTATTTATAGGTCTACTGCAGAACTAAATGCAAAATCTTTGGATCTGATTGTGTGATTTTGACCTAGGTAGGTGCGCATCACAAAACTCAAATGGTGCTAGTCAAGACACCTCGCTACCCAGGAGCGATGCAGTTAGTGATAAGCTTACTAGAGCTTTACAGAGTGGCAACTCTTAGATTTGTTAACAACCCATAAAAGTCCCCACAGCTGGGGCACAGTTCTCTTCCCAAACTCGGGAAGGTTAGGCTATATTCCACACATGAGGGGCAAGTCTGGATTGGTGGAGGTTGTATGGCTATTGGCAAACCCCAGTGTCAGAAGTTTTTCAAGCCGCCTATAGGGCATTTGACACGCCTTTACATTGGCCATCTAGTGATAGCAACCAACAGGCACCAATGGCTTGATGTGCGCAGCACGGGAACAGTCAAGAAAAATGCTACAAACGGCAAAACTCGTCTAGTTAATAACCATGCTTCAGGTCAGTTAACATGCGCGATCGACCCTACCATACAAATCGCATTGAGTTTTGACCATTTCACTGTAGACTACTTAGACTAGACTAAGCAAAGCAGTGCATAGATAAGGCAAAGCAGTAGCCCTGTTGGTAAGTAGGAATGAAGGGCAATATGAAGCATCCCAAGATTTGACATATAATCTGGGGTGAGACGAGGGGAGGTCTAACCCCAGATAGCCCCTCGGACCCGCACGATTGCCCTGTCTAGAGCTCTCCATTGAATGACTGAATAGTTTATTTAGACTGTAGTTACGCGGCCGAAAGGCTAGTCACGTGGTCAAAAGTGTTCGAACATAAAGTCACACTCTTTGTTCACAAGTGTACTTGAGCGGCTCTCCCTCTCTCTCTAACATAGTAATTTTTATGTTTCTATCCTTGTCTCCTGTCAAAGAACTGTCCGGGCATTTTAAGAAGTTCGTTTTTCATGAAACTGAGGATATAGTTCTTTTATATCATGTCTTACCATCTTTATACAAACGAACCTTGCATATTACATTCATTATCCAGTGTTGATTCTAACCTGAGCGATCACTTGGGAGTGCGTGGTGAGGTTCTGCTAGCCCCGACACTGAAGGCACAGGCGGAAATCTTAACACGGAACTACACCACGTCTACCCGGGCTGCTTTCGTTTCAGCAGTAGAGAGTGTGGACTGGCAAGAGCTCTGTTGCCGACAAACCTCGGCGAATGAACTAGCTCACTCAATAATAAATATTCTTAGAAGTAAATTTGAAATTTGTTTTACTATAAAGAAGAAACAACCCTTTAGTGGTACTCAATCTTGGGTTAGTGCAGACATATACAATTTAAAGTGCTTTCTTTTCGATTTATTTGACTTTTTTTTTAAAAAACCACAGGATAATCAACTTAAACTTAAAATTAATGACATCGAAACCCAATATAATAATCTTTTTTTAACAACAGAGAGGACAAGATACTTTTCAAAGAAAATTTTTGACAGCAATAACAAGTGTAAAACAATGTGGCGCATTGTTAACAACGAAATAGGTAAAAAGAAACGAACCCGAATAGACTATACCGACATAATGTGGTATACAATTCCCCACAAAACATGATTTAGTAAACTGTCTTAACCAAAAATTCACAACGGCAGCGGAGTAATGCGGCGCCCCACAAGCTTGTATAGAGGGTGTGCGCACCGCCCTAGCCCGTGCGTGCCATCCCGCTGACCGTTTCTTAAAGCTAAAGCACTTTACCATATATTAACTTTACTCCGCAGGAAATACATACAATACTTACCAAGCGAGTGGCTAAGAAACCAACACAAGATATTTACAATATGTCGGTAGAATTACTAACTTCTGTCTCGCATATAATTTCATACCCTTTGACTATTTTGTTTAATCGTTGCCTAAGAAATGGTACATATCCAGGCCCTTTAAGTTAGTGAAAGTGTGTCCATTGTATAAAGGTAAGGGAAAAAAGTCAGACCCCGATTGTTATAGGCCCATCTCTATAATACCTGTGATTGCAAAAATTTTCGAAAATGGCTTAACAACTCGCCTTACACACTTTCTTCAGTCCTTCGGGTTGTCGGATCGCCAATATGCCTATCGCTTACAGAGATCTACTACCATGTCGGTCCGGGAGGTTGTCAGTAGGATTCTTGATGCACGTGAGGGAAAAAGAGAAATTGCCGTACTTTGTTGTGACCTTTCTAAGGCCTTCGATGTGGCAGATCATGCTGTGCTGGCCATCAAACTGAAATATTACGGAGTGCAGGATAAAGCCCTTTCTCTCATAACTGACTCCATGAAAAACAGAGTTCAGCATGTCGTTGGCGAAGGGACGCCGTTAAATCGGAAGGAGCTACAGCGGATAGAGGAGTTCCACAGGGATCCTCTCTGTCTAACCTGACTTTTAGTCAAATAGAGCTAAATAAATAGAGATGTAAATAGAGCTGACATATTTATTTATTTATTTATTTATGTATGCCGATGATGTCGCAGCTGTGGTTACCTGTCCGTACCGCGAAGCCCTCGAGCACAGACTAAACCTAGTGGCGGAACAACTGTTCCATCTAAACATGCTAGCGCTGAACACTTCAAAAACCCAATTCATACACTTCGATTTGTCAGGTAGGTCTCGCCAACCTCTTTAGGTTAAAGTAGGAAGCGTTTCAGTTGAGCAGGTATGCACCACTGCTTTTCTAGCCTTTCACATTGATCACACGTTATCTTGGGAAATTCATATGGAGCAGCTATGTGGCAGACTGGGGGGTGCCTGCTTCACGCTGAGCCGCCTCGCCTCTACACTGCTCTGCAATGTCGTGCGAAATTATTACTTCGCTATCGTGCAATCACTTCTGCAATACGGTATTGAATTCTGGGATTGAATACCCTCTGATGTTTCAGCTAGGCCCTATTTCATATCCCTCGGAATAATGACGCTGCCCTGCTTACTAATATGGCAGGTAACAGCTTACATGTGGCACAACATAGATAGTTATTCGAAACGGGGTGGCCGAGATAGACACAATCTCCGGAGTGCAAACTTGCTCACAGCCGTAATGCACAGGTTAGAGAAATCTGCGAGAACTATACATAGTATGGGCCCACAGGTGTTTAACAAACTCTATGTTGACATTAGGAACTCCTCTAGTTTAGACACTTTTAAAAGTAAGCTATAAAAATGGCTTGTCGAGCAGTCCTTTTACACATATAACGAATTTTTGACATACAAGGGCTAAACAAACATAAAATGTTATTTCAGAATAGTTTCATAATGGTAAATGTTTCAAAATGCTTCAACTTCAATAATAATTTTACTTAAATTTTATAAATGTGTTATTATAATAATGTGACTTGTAATATTATGTACCAATAAATATATGTATATGTATATATGTGATAGAAGAGTTATATACATACTTTCAAATGTGTACATTCTTTTGACACTGCCAACAACAGTAGTACTTATGACTTGTCTCTTCACTTCATTGCCAACTTTAGTTTTCTTCAACCTCACTTTTAGCAGCATACCCGAGACAGGCTTAGGTTCGGCATACATTGGCTTTATAAACGGATTCTCAGGTTGGAAAGTGAGGCCGAGACGTTTTGTGCTACATTGTGAGTAAACCTATTGGAAGAGAAAACTGAACTTAATTTATCTTGATATACAGGCTGTCCCTGGAAGTGTGAATAAAATTTAACAGGGGCATGTATTATGCAAAAACTTGATTCTAAACCTGGTAAAAGTCAGGCGAAGCCACTGGATGCAGGAAGAGCAGATCGGTCATTATGGAAGTCCTTAGGGAAGACCTTTGTTCAACAATGGGGATCTTTTTAGACTAATATGATGATGATAATAATAAAACTTAATATACTGACCTGTTGAAATAACTTTTAACTAGGTGCTGTTAGCATTTAAATAAGGAAGTGTATACAGTATTACCGGCTTGATTGGCATTGTTTTGAATGTGTGGTATAATAGAATTTACTCGTTAAAGGATTTAGATTTATACATCTTCGCTCGCTCATTTATAGTTTTTTAAGATAAAACTTAGTAAAAGAATTTATTAGGTTCGGTCAGGATTAAATTGATTGACAGAAAAAGGCGATTTATAAAGGTGACGAGTTAGGAAAGTGACAATTTAGAAAAAAGACAAGTTTAAGAAAATGACGAAGCTTATGGCTTACGGCATCGTAACCGATCGTACTATGTTGCTGCTAGTGGCACTCTATAACTTTCCTTTAAATAAAAGAAAAGCTTGTTGTTTTGAAATATTTTTTCCATACCAAAGGGACCCAAAACTAATCCGCCCATCAGTGCGTCAGTCTGTCCTACCTCTTAAGGGCTGTTCTTATGAATCATAATAGGTAGGCAGCTCAAACTTTAACAGAATATGTGTTATTATGGTGGACTAACTAAAAAATAGTACAAAATTTTTAAAGGTTTTTTTGCTCTATCCTAAATACGAAAATACATAGGTACAGGAGTTAAAGCTTGGTGATTATTTATTGCAGTTACTTATTTTTATGTGAAATCAACCAATAAAACCGGCCAAGTGTGAGTCGCAGGTAATTGCGCTAAGGAGCCCAAACTAGTTTAAAAAAAAACATTTTTCAGTAGCTCTCGTTGATGTTTTGCGCTTGAAATTAATAGGTATCATTGTTGTACCTACTTGTGTGGAGGTGTGGTAGTACGGAACCCTCGGTTCGCGAGTCTGACTCGCACTTGCCCGGGTTTTTTTAATGCATCGCGAAACTGGGAAAAATTTACAAATACCTGTGAAATTTGCTTGGTGCCGCCCAAACATTGAATTGCCCTTTCAACATTCTTCACAACGCCGGGAAATAGCACACATGTGAGATTGCGATTTAAGTTATTCTCCTCCATTTCACATCGAGAATACTTAAATATTTCCTCTTTTTGTTAATAACCTCCGCTCCGACACTTGCATTGCAATCAAAACAAACATAGTTTTTTTGTAGGCACAGAACACTATTACCACAGACCAAGTAGGGTTCTTATTTTTTTTTTCTTCGCCCTTTTAGGGCAGGCTAAGGCTCATTGGCCATACCGCCTAGTCTTCAGTATATGTTTTTCAGTAGTATTCACTTGTAGAATTCACGTCTTCAGTAATTTTCAGTAGTTTCTTCACGTTCACATCATATCATTGTCTATAAACTAACCTAACCTACATACTCTAGCAAAATGATAGCACTTTTGCTAAAGCTTGCTCGGACTTCTTGTGGGAACTCGAAACACAGTATACACACTTTTATTTCATTATCCTACACAAGAAATACATAAATGATACTTCGCTGATAAATACACTATGAATATTACACATCGAAAACCACTAAATGTAATTTTTCGGATAATAAAAGAAAAATGACAAACTGAACGCTACAAATTCCCGCCAAAAAGTCCAAGTAGGGTTCTACTGTTACTTTTTTTTTTTTGGTTTCTTCTTTCCGGCTTACAAAAAGCGCGGAAAAGGCAAAGGTTACTAAGACCATACAGCCAGGTCTGACGTATTTAAGCTTCCTTAGCCTTTGGATTTGTAATTCTAGTGCTGGTACATTACAAATCTTCTCTGAAGTTCTTGACAGCATTTGCAGCAGCTACATTCTGAGGTGGAACACCCAGTTGCTGTAAGGCGTCTATAAAACTGCACCTAGAGCAAGTTGGGTTCTCACGTCCTCCTTCGTTTTATTTTCTTGTTCTCCACATTGCTCACGTGCACTAGACGATTTTCTCCAAAATGCACCACTTTTTAAACAAAATCGTAGCAGAAAACAATGAAAAAACAACAAAATAAAACTACGAATGCGTCTACCACAAATCCCGCCCTCTACTGTTACTCCACAAAGGGACTACTTTTATAAATCACATATTGACGTCTCTGAGTACAAGCCTTTTTGAGACATTTCTTAAAGGACAACATTATTTTTATATGGAGGGTGGTACTAAAATCAAATTAAATTGGACCACCATAAAACCGTATATGAGGTGAAATAGAACAATATTTTAATTGTTAAAAACTAAACTAAAAATAAAATGGCTCACCCATTTATAACATATACATTTTCTTAATTTGCGTAGTGGAAAATAAAAATAATAACTGATATCACTGTTGTCCAATGCTGCGTTTTTTTCGTTATGATATGGTCAAATAATGTACTAAAAAGAGAAAACACCTTAGCAATTTCCTTACGTTTTGTCTGTCTTACAACTTACAAAGATTTTTGAATGATGTAAAAAAAACGTACTACTGACAAAGTGATCTACTGTCACTGTCATGTCATTTGACTATCACAACCAAAGAGCATATAATCACTACTATGTCTAAGTCACTTCCAAAGCGCATTTAATCACTACGTTATGTATCACTACTGTCACTGACATAATCTGTCCACCATCAAGTAATGCTAAAAAGATACAAAATATGTTATTGAAGTATGATACACAATAAGCGATAGTTAAAGATGACCTACCAACTGAATTATAGTGATTTTCTTTAAAAAAAAATTTTGAAAACGTAGGGTTTAAAAAATTAACTAAAGCTGCATCTGAATTACGTAAAGGTTCTATAACTCTTTGGTATGGGTCAATCCAGTGGTTTAATTTAATTTGATTTTAGTACCAATAATATTTTTGTCCTATAATATTGACTAGCTCAGCTTTGTGAGGGCTCGAGTGATTTTTCTTATCATCAGCCGAAAGACTTCCACTGCTGGACCAAGGCCTCGCCCAAAGATTTCCACGACGACCGGTTCGGTCCTGCGCTGCCCGCATGAAGCGGCTTCCCACCTTCACCAGGTCGTTGGTCAACCGAGTGGCAGGTAAGCCTACCTACATCTTCCGGTGCGCGATCACCACTCGAGAACTTTACTGCCACAACGACCATCAGTTCTTACTCAACTTAACTTAACCTTTTACCCGATTTCAATAAAAATGGATCAAGTTTTTATGCACTCGAGTTTTTAATTTTTTTTAAAGGAGGTTCTCAATTCGACTGTATGTTTGTTACGCAATGACTTCGCTGCCATTGAACCGTTTTTTATCATCCATCACCTCCAAAGATATTAACTGAACCATACTAAAATCACTCGCATGTCTGTCTATCCGTCCGCCCGTCCGTTTGTCACAGCAACTTTGCTCCAAATCTACATGAACAATTGAGCGGAAATTTGGTACACTTATGTAAATCGGTGTCCCAAAGAATAGAATAGAAAAAATGTTTATTCAGTAATAAGATGACGGACATGTAACAAAAATCAAAGAATTTTAAACACTTTTGAAGAGTAAATTAGATTTTATTTTTTTTAAATGCAAACTATATATCGTGTGACATATTAGATGAAAGGGCTTTTTGTAAAAATCACAAACATATGTTTTTTTTTTAAGATAAATTATTTTGAAGTTATTTAAGAAAATAGACCATCTCCTCCTCGTGTTATCTCCAAAACTACTAGGCCTCAAATCTTAAAAAAACACAGTATATGAGGTGAAATGCATAGATTACAACAAATTGTATAAGAAAATCTAAAGTCCTTCCATTTTTACAGGAAAAATAAAATTTCCATAGTACAGAATAAGTAGATCCCTATTTACGTAGAACAAAGTATGTACTGAGAGGTCTTGCTCTAATGGTAAGTAAAATTTTTGTAGGGAATCCTGTTTCTGTGACCCCGAGTAGCACTTGGCCGTTTTTTTTATTCGATAGAGAATGCTGTTAATTTGGTCCTATCCCATATTAATTTTATTAAAATCGGTGTAGTATTTTTTCAGAAAATTATCAAACACCAAAAACAATAAAGCAAAATTGTAGTAGGTAAATTGTTGCGATAGAAGTCGGTCTTTTAACGTGTTGAGCGTTTTAATTCATTCGTTTATTTATTACTATAAGCTGAGGTCGTACTAAAATCAGTTCTTGCTTATCACTTGTATCATCCATCACACAGTAGGTAGGTAATGTATCACTCGTAAGTAGGTATCGCTTTCTAGGTATTTTCATAACTGTCTAGAATCTTCAAGTCGTTTAATAAAACTCCAGAGTTCGTAGTCTATCTCTATTACTTAGTGCAATGAGTGACAGACACAACGTTCACGAGACTAGTACGACGATGATATAGACAGTGACAGTGAAATTAGTTTCTTGTTGATAAAGCATTAAAACTTGCCTTATTAGTCCTATATTATCGACAGATGGAGATAGTTGTATAATAACCTTTGAGTATACATTAATAATAAGAGCTTAGAGTATACTCATAGATTAAGAGCCAGCTCTATGCCAGCGCGTAGGTAAAATTTTTCAAGTGTGCGCTCACACCACAGATAAGAAAAAAAATTGCCGCTCCGATAGATTGTTGAAGGAGGGTGGCAGACGCGTCAGTGTCTTGTACAACGAGATATGTTGCTGTCATTCGTAAATGATTGTACTGCGCAGAAATTGCACAATTTCATGGCAGGCTGAGCTCCTCCTGGCGAATTTGAACTTGAAATTAAGCAAGTTAGTGTAGTTAGGCCTATTGTAAAGACTGCAAAATATTGACAGCCAGAGATTACAATGTGATCTAGAAATTTAAAGAAAATTGTGAAGTAAAAGCACGTGTGCGGTAAAATCAATTTTGCGCACTGACAAATAATGGACTACTTTTCGAGCAACTGTATTGAAATAGTTATTCATGATACAATGGTGGTAAAAAGGTCAAATAACAAACGAGTGACATATGTAAGCTCGAGCCGCAGAACATCGTCACGAGTTTGTTATTTCCTTTTACACCCATGTATCATACGAGGTTTTTCAATACAGTTATCAGAAAACAGATAACATAAAAAAAACGACCGTGACAGAAAAACAAAATACATGGGTAGAAACCTACCAAGGTTTCAGCAACCAAAGTTCATTTTACGCGACTTGTGGCTTATTTAAAATGTCCGGGGAGTAATCTCACTTTGTTTTTTCTTATACATACACATTAGTATATTTTTTATTACACATATATTAACTATCCACAATTTTAGTAGTTTTCTTAACTAAAATATCTCAATTCAGTTTTACGAAAATTGCGCCATATTTTGGCTATCACACATACGCATGCGTAACTTTTTTTTATATTATCATAAATAGGCTACAATAAGGCTTGGTATGTGCTTGGGATACTATGATTTAAAGCATTAAAACCTCTTTGGAAAAGATGACCTATTCCTTGGTGTAACCGGTTCCGCTTCATTCAAATTTTTTCTCCTTTCTTCACAAAGATATAACCCAAAGATAATCTAATCAGCAAGCGTTATGTACTAACCTCACGGAGGAACAACCTATCCTTTTAAAATTCTCCTTTCAAAAGTCTCAAAGAAGATTCTGTATCTTTGGTTATTATATTTTTATTTGCTAGAAATGACTTGTTCCACCGAGCTAGAAATAAAATTAAAAAAAGTGGTAAAGTAAAAGCACGAGTGCGGTAAAATCAATTTTGCGCACACTTGACTGGCATATAAAGGACCTCTTTTCGAGCAACTGTATTGAAAAGAATTTTTAACGAATTATGGACAAAATTATATTTTTTATCGAGTTTAATGGAAAACCGTTATGCATAATTTGTCATAAGAGTATTTCTGTAGTAAAGGAATATAACGCGAAGCGACATTACGTCACTGAGTACAAAGTAATTTGACTGTCTTGAAGGAAAAATACGAAAAAGGAAAAATTTCCACATTGAAATCGTCGTTAAAAAATCAATAAAACATATTTAAGGATGTGGCAGACAACAGCGAATCGAATGTTCGTGCCAGCTACAGAGTAGCAGAGTCTAGCAAAAAGTGGACGTCCGTGCACCGATAGCGAATTGTAAAAGAGTGTGTCATAGCTATCGCAGAAGAAATATGCCCAGAGCAGAAAAAAAATGAAATTCTTAGTCTCCCTGCTAGAACTTGCACCCGACGTACCGAAGACTTGGATGGTAATTTGTGTGAACAACTCAGGGATAAGGCGCAGTCTTTTGACTGCTTCTCTTTAGCGACGGATAAAAGTACGGACGTGTCGGATACAGCTTAGCTACTCATATTTGTACGGGGCATTGACGAAAACTTTACTGTTTACGGAGAGTTTGTGAAAATGTGCAGTTTGCAGCGTACAACTACGGGAGAAAATTTATATCACCAATTGGAAAAAGCCCATTGCAATTAAGCTAGGAAAAGTTAACAATTAAGGGTTTACCAATTGTGCATAAAAAAAAAAAAAAAAAAAAACAAGTGTCACTACCGATAGAGGCAAGAAGAACATGGGTGGTCAAAACAAACGAAGTAGCTATTCCTACGGGGCACAGATAATTTTTACCCATAAATTATTTATTTTTTTGTTGCTCTGGGTACAAAATATATCAATTTTTTCACCAATTTCGGTGGTTTTTTTGTGAATCGGTAACTTCCAACTCTACAATATTTTTTCCTGAATGTTGGCTGTTTTGACAATTTTAGACAACTAAGAAACAAACAAAAGTCAACCCTAATGACGTTTGTTGTGGCTATTCTCACGGGTTGCTATGGGTTACCAGACAGAGTATCGTGACGTCATCACACCGACCAGCTAGCCAGACGGAGTTGATTTTAAGTTTCACAAAACATAAATGTGAAAGGGAGCCAAGTTCGATATCAACAAATTACGACTGAATGGGTAGGTTAGGTACCAAGTTCTATAGTGGTTCTTAAATCATCTTTAAATAGAAATATGAATTTTAGACTTCTCCAAATAATAAGGAATGTACAGCGGTTTTCAGTTGCTTAAAAAAAATGTGTTCTGTGCTACTACATGGTGTAACTTGGCAAGTTTTCACTATCCAATTTTATTTTACACACAGAACATAACACATTTTTCTAACCAACTGAAAACCGTTGTACATTCTCTATTATTTGGAGAAGTCTAAAATTAATATCCATAGCCATTGTTCAGGAGCCACTATAAAACTTGGTATCTAGTCATTAAGAACGCTGTATTTTTTTATATCAAACTTGGCTCCATTTCACATTTATATTTTGTTGGTAGGTATATCATTAATTTTTGTAAAATATTAATACAAATTTCCTATCGTTATTCAAGTAATACACATACATATAAGATATTTTTGGTGGTACCGAACCCTCGGTGCGCAAGCCCAGAGTTTTTTGAACAATGCCAGTTTTTTGAATTTTTACTAAATGCGCCCAATTAACCTATTTCAATTCCAAACCTAAATTAAAAAGTCACCTGGAAGTGGTCTATATCATTATTCCCATGTGTTCTGCACCACCACTGTACGGAAAACAAATTTCGTGATTCCGACTCGCACTTGGCTGGTTTCTCTTTTTTCTTTGTATACGCCTATTAACCTACCAAAATGCCAAACTAGTATCTAAGTCACCTGGAAATGGTCTATAATGTGGTCGGTAATGGAAGGAACCCTAATTACGCATTTTTTATGTATACGCCTAATGTAATAACTTACCTCGATGCCAAATTTCAAGTTTCTAAGTTACGTGGAACTCGTGGAAGTGGTCTATAATTTTGATACGTCAGTCAGTCAGTGAGTGAGTTATAAAAATAGTGATTTTCGGACGTCATCAACTCAAAAATGGTAAAAGATGTATTTATGAAAATTGGGATTTTAGGTGATAGCGTGGGTCTTACTAGACACGCGAAATCGCAAGTGTGTAAGTCAAACAGATTTTAAGTTACTGGTATGTAGGTCAAAAGTTGCCCGAAATGGTTTGTGTAATAAAACTCACGGCCGGTGTCGCCTTGTTCTTTTCGAACTTGGCGGACACACTGCCGTGTGTCTCGATATTATTAGTTTTGATTAAACTTAGTGATTTCTATACTCTTTGGTTTCTTTAGTCGCCCAGACGCTAAGATAATAAAATAAAAACAAAATACAACTGTTTTACTTTACTACAACTAATTACTAATAATTTCACAACTTAGCGGACCTACCAGACACGCCTATCTGTCTGTGCTGTCGTGGCAATAGCAAACAAACAGCTTTGGGCGCATCAAATTAATAAATTAAGGTAATTAATTATCAGATTGCTGCAAGCAAGTGTAAGTAGTAAATTTCTCTTAAACTTTGCTGCTTGCAGTAAAGTACTTACTGTAAGCAGCAATTTTCTCATTTGTCTGTGATTAAGTTTCAACTACATGGTCCTAATGGGCCAGTGATAACTCGAGCCTAAACCATCCTTTATGTATGACAGACGGCTTGATAAATTAGTAGTTTAGAACGCTCTTTCATGTAAAATCTTAACTGAGAAAACAGTTAAGATTTTACATGAAATTTCTCTTCCATTTCAGGTATACTGTCGATAGGATTAAGGAAGAGGAACTATGCAACCTGGAAATCAGTCGCATAACGGAGTACTGTAGAAGGAGTTCAAGGTTTGAGGGTGGGATGCCACAGTGGTCACAGTAACCATCGTACCACCATGGGAATAGGATGTAATGATTCCACTTAGACATGAACACTCGCCTGTACCCCGCAGGCGTCCCACCCAACAACAATAATATTTATAGTGTGACTGCAAGTTGGACCTAAAATTGGTGTTGGTACAGTAACGGCAGAATGAAATGAGTGTGAGTGGACAAGAACAAGCAACAAAATTGTACATTAGAGAGGAACTGTTATTTTCAGAACAGAATTCTAACCAAACGAGGAACTGGAAGTCAATGTGAGCCACTTCATCTGCCCACAGAGTACTAGGACCTAATAGGTTTTGCCGAACCAGTACCTAAAAATCCATCATTTTCTGTTAAATTTAAAAGCTCAAACTGATGGTGCCTTAATTTCAAACTGCATGAAGATCTGTAACATGTATTTCCAACCAATGAAATGAGATGCTCCTCTTTTAGGGGCGTAGATCCAAGTATATATTCCTTGTATTCTTTTACCATTATCAACTAGCCATCTTTATGAATACTACTTGGAGATGTAGCATAGGCAGGCCTCCCACTCAGTTGACCGACGACCTGGTGAAGGCCACTGGAAGCCTCTGGATGGGGGCAGCGCAGGACCGGTCATTGTGGAAATCCTTGGGGGAGGCCTTTGTCCAGCAGTGGACATCTTTCGGCTGAAACAATCTTTGTGAATTCCAAGTATATATTCCTTGTATTCTTTTACCATTATCAACTACCTACCTATCTTTGTGAAAGTGGTATTACAATGCTGTTGGGAATAAAAACGAAACAAAGGGACTACAAATGTTGAAAATGATCTCCGTTGTGCACTGAGAAGCCAAGGAATCACTTATGTACTGTATGTTTTACTTTTGTTAATTGATTACTTACGAGTGCTTGTCATTTGAATAAAAATGCCCATTTTTATTTTTTCATTTGTTTATTACTTATTTTGACACCCCATTTCGGCTCCTCTTGCAAAGTAAATTATTGAGGGCATATGGGCATAGTATTTAGCAGAGAGATGGGTGAGCCGCATAGGGTATAAGGTTGATCCCTGTATCCCTGATCTTGAAGAAGAAAATTATTAACCTATGTGTAAGTATAAAGTTGTGTGCATACAACTTTACCACAACCACCACCGTGGCGTATTGGTTAAACAAACATATATAGAAGATAAATGCGAAAATGTGTTTGTTTGTTACCTTTTCACGCTTCAACACCTAAACCAACCGCCTCCGTGGCGTAATGGTTAGTCCATCGCTAATAATTCGAAAGCATGACGGCGACTGTCGTCGTGCAGGAAAGATGCTTTCTTCAAACATTGTAACCGCCTCCGTGACGTAATGGTTAGTCCATTCGCTTCACACCAGGAGGTCGCGGGTTCGATTCCCGACGGGGTCTTCTATGTAAGAATCGGTTTGGTTGGTGGTAGGGCATTTTCTAAGCCCGCCTGGCTAGCTACCACCATCTTATCTAAGTCTTGCCGCCAAACATCAGTGTTAACAACATTGATGTGTTCCGGCTTGAAGATATGATATCCAGTTCTCCATTGCGTTGGGCCAGTATAATAAAGAGTACTGCGTTGGGGAATCTAGGTAAGCCTGCTTCCATCTTCGGCATCATCGTCACTTACCATCAGGTGAGATGATGCCAAGGGCTTATAAGTGAAGTCAGTGATTAGTTCTCCATTGCGTTGGGCCAGTATAATAAAGAGTACTGCGTTGGGGAATCTAGGTAAGCCTGCTTCCATCTTCGGCATCATCGTCACTTACCATCAGGTGAGATGATGCCAAGGGCTTACCAATTGTGAATAAAAAAAAGTGAAGTCAGTGATTCAACACGGACCTACTTTTGTCCCTTTGTTCATAATGGAATTGTAAAAGTAAAGTTCATAATGGAATTGTAAAAGTATTAAACTTTTAAGTATTAAACTTTTAAGGACATGTCAAGTTTTCCGCCCTTAAGTCAGCCCCGCATGCTTTCCCCGCCTTGATACTCCCACATTCCCATCGGATCCCGGAGGTTTGTTGATCAAAATTGTTGGCGGGGGCTACGCTTATTATAAACACAGAACACTATTACTCCACAAGGGAGATTAATTGAGATTATAAATCTTTCGGAACAAAGTTGGAGGGTTCGGTCATCTTTAGTCTCATATAATACACTTAACACTACCAAAGATGACGTATACACTGCATTGTTTCCAGATTTTGAAAAAATATTTTTCAAAAAGTATTGGGTTTCGGGGGGAGGACGTTGAGAGGGGTTAGGGGGAGAGTAAACCAGATGTAAACTAAGAAGGGGAAGTACGCTATTTCCCTCCCTTAGTTAAATTGAATTTTGAAAATATTCTATATGGTCATCTTTGACAAGAAATCTGGTAAGGCTATAGATTAATGCCCTGGAATTTATGGGGTAGGATCCGGGAGAGTGGGATAAACCTATCCAATGGGAGAAGGATGAGAGCGTGAATGATCTACATTTAGAGAAAATGAATTTTCAAAATTTAAACTATAAGGTAATCTTTGACCAGAACTTCGTTATTACCTACCGAAATTGCCTTGCCTTCGTGATCCGAGGGGGACGTGGAAGTACTAGAGTTGGGAAAATGTGGGGGGTTCCTTTGCTCAGGGTGGATTGCGGAAACACAGTTTACGCAGGTTTCGACATACTGATCTTTCTAAATTTATAGGTTATGCTACCTTTCATCTACTTTTAAGCGATTTAGGAATGCGACTGCTCCGGTACTGCGGGAATGGCAGCTCCTTTGCCCTTGCGTAATAAAACGCAGGTACCCAGGCGAACCGTAGCGGCTGAGGCTGGTCGCCGAAGGTGGGCTGCCCTTTCTCCGCGCCCCCAATTGCAAAAAAAAAAACAATCTAGAGAACTTAAGGAGGTGGACTTGTCCTACCTAACCAGCCAGAGTCCTACATTTTGACTTGTAGGTCAACAATGGAGAGGGGGGGAGGCTCTTGATAGTATCATCAATCAAATCCGACCGAATCTAATATCGCTCGCTTCGTACGCTCAAGTTTTTTTCCACTTTCAAGTCGAACTCTCAAGCTTTCCCCGCCCTAATACTCCCACATCCCCCTTGGATCCCGAAGGTTTGTTGGAGATCGAAACGGTTAGCTGGGGCTTTGCCTTTGGAATGAGTCATTTAATCCTAACTGAAATCTGAATCTAACCTAACCTTGACCCTGACCTTGACCATGAAATTACCTTGACGCAGTTTACACACTGTTTGTGATATTGATTTTTGAAAATATATAGGATACTAGCTTTTGCCCGCGGCGTAGCCCACGTGGACATCGTTTTTGTGACTGACTGAGAGGGTGCGCGGTGCGCGAGCCGTAAGCGGCTCGCGAGCGTGGACATGGATTTTCTCCAGATCCCTCGGGAACTGTCAGGATTTGCTTATTAGTAAATCGTGTCATTTCCCACCCCCTCAACTATCTCGGTGCAAAAAATCACACAATCCATTATTCCGTTGCGATGTTAAATAACCAAAAAAGAGTATATTTTCAGTTCCCTCGGGAATTTTATCGGGCTATGCTGTTTTCACGGGATAAAAAGTAGCCTATGTCCTTCCTTGTGACACAGGCTACCTGCATGCCAAATTTTATTGGCCAAGGCGTTGAAGCGTGAAAAGGTAACAAACAAACAAACTAACTAACAAACAACCACATTTTCACATTTATAATATCAATAAGGATGCTACTTTTCAACCAATTAGCGATTTAGGAATGCGACTGCTCCGGCGCTGCGGGAATGGCAGCCCCTTCGCCCATGCGTAATAAAGCTCAGGTACTCGGTCGAATCGTAGCAGCTGAGGCTGGTCGTCGAAGGCGGGGACTGCCCTCTTTCCGCGCCAACTGCTTTAAAAAAAGACTAGGGATCGTAGGGAGGTGAACGTGTGCTAAGCAGCGAGAGCTATAAATTTACACTTTCGTAACTGGTAGATCTGCCACAGGAGGGGTATATTTAATCAAACCTGACCGAACCCACCGGCGGGGGCTACACATTACGTATACGTATTATAAATCTTTCAATAGTTAGTGGGTAAGGTCATCTTTAATACTATATGTATAATATACTACCAAAGATGACCTATAATCTATATTGTTACCAGATTTTGCAAATTTACTTTTCAATAGTATTGTTTAGGGGGAGTGCGGTAAGGTTACCTCGCTCCCATAACAGATAACATTAATTTACATTTTTTATTTTAAATCTGGTACGGCATTAACTTAATGCCCTTAAATGTAAGAGAAGGGGAGAAATCCGGGAGAATGGGATAAATCCATCTCTAGAAGGGGGGAGTGTGAATCCTCCCTTTAAGAGAAAATAAATTTTCAAAATTTAAACTATAAGGTCATCTTTGATTAGAAATTCTCTTTACCTACCAAAATCTAATCATACTATCTAGATTCGAGGGGGATGTGGAAGTACTAGAGTTGGGGGACTCCTTCGTTTAGGGTGGATTGCGAAAACGCAGTTTACGTAGTTTTAGTGATTGGTTTTTAAAAATTTATAGGTTACTAGCTTTTTCCCGCGGCTCCGCCCTCGTGGACATCGTTTTTATGACTGTCTTTAAGGGTGATTAGTAAATTATGTCGTTTCCCACCTACTCCACCATCTCTGTGCAAAAAATCACAACAATCGAGTATTTTTTTAGTTCCCTCAGGAACTGCATGAGATTATGCTATTTTCCCGGGATAAAAAGTAGCCTATGTCCTTCCCCGTGATACAGGCTACCTGCATGCCAAATTTCATAAAGATTGGTCAAGGCGTTGAAGTGTGAAAAGGTAACCAAACAAACAAACACATTTTCACATTTATAATATTATTAACTAAGGATACTACTTTTTAGAATGCAAATGCGGCAATGGTAGCTCCTTTGCCCTTGCATAACAAAGCGCAGGTACCCGGGCGAACCGTAGATGAATATCCTTAAAGTTCCGATTTTTCCAGCACTAGTGACAAGTATACCAACATTAAAACAAATGTTTCTAGAGTGTTTATATTCTTTTTGCAAGAGTGTTTACATTCGTTTTGTTAGAGTGTTTACATTGATTTTGCGCCGTACGAATAGGCCCCGCCCAAAACAAAGGTGTTGTTGGGAGAATCATCGGCAAAGTGAAAGACTCTGGATCTACTGTGCCATTGATTTTTCATTGTTTTATACATCAAGAGGCATGCATTGTGCTCCAATAGGTTATATCCTGAAAAGAAATAATGGATACTGTAATATTTTTGGTTTTTGTTGTTCACAGTACGTACCGCGCTGTGTGATCATAGACAGACATATGTGTGAGCGAAATAATATGACCACCGGCTGCCATTTACAGATTGCTTCTTTATCTATGCGGGTTATAGCTAGAGAAACACAAGTAATTCGGGATTGTATGGGAGGTACCTTATTCATATTATTCCTGAAATAATGAACTACCCAGTGTGTAGGCCTTAAATAGAACTTTAAGAGGCTTTTCTTAAGGTGGTTCGTTTTGGTGACGGCGCGAATTTCAAATTATGCAAGGTTATTGTGAGAAATAATCACAAAATCAAAGATATACTTACTATGCTTATACATAGTATATCAGATATACATACATACACTTTTAAAAATATAAACAAAGTAAGGGTATTTCAGGAAGATTTTATAAATTTAAAATTATTAACGATTGAATATTATAGGCAATATTTAAATTGAGGGGAAGCAACGATCGTTGCCAAAGCGGCAATCTATTTAAAATTGGGTATTTTTTTAAATTTAAATATATGTAATTTTTCAGCATGTGAAAAGTTTTATATTGTTTACCTTTATACCTATTAAAAATCAAAAGTATTCCATATTACCCCAAGATTTATTTTCTTTCCGAAATTCATATTTAGGTAGCGAGTAAAAATTCTACGTATAATGTGGCAAAAGCAATACCGCTCTATTATATTATTTTACCCGTTTTAATTAAATTATGAGTATAAAATTAATAAAAAAAATAACATGAGTCTTAATAATTCGCAAAAAGCCTTGTAAATTTTAAAATTTGTACTATTACCAAAACGAAACATGTTCAAGAGGTAGGTAGGTTTATTTTCAATCTTATCGTAAATAGTCAAAATTTTTGTGATTGTATGTAAAGTATTAAAAGCGTATTCACAAAATCGTTTCGCATGCAAACCTAAAAGGTAAAATTACATTACTACCTACTTCTTAAAAATGGATGTGCCGATCGATACTAATGAAACTTTACACACATATTGCAAGCCACGAAATTATATTGTGTAGATAGATAACATTAAAAAAATTATGTGTTTTTACTAAATATTAGTAATTAAAGTTTTCCATCATAATAAAGTATTTCGAAAATGTAATCTAAGTATCCATAAACTAGAATTTCGTAACTTGTTCATTAGAATCGGCTCATCCATTTTCAAGTAGTAATTTTTAGTTTGTATGGGAAATGATTTTGTGAATACGCTCTTGAGCACATCACTTATTTCGGGACTTGCTTAAGTGTATAATATTTTGTTAGACCATATACACTGTATATGGTCTAACAAAATTAGCTGAAACTATTTTAACTGGTGCTTCTACCCATGAAACCCATAGTCAAATATCAAAAAATTTTGAACTTCCTATACTAAGTTGGCTGATCAGCTGATCGAGTTAGTATGGAAGAGTAAATTTTTTTTGCGATTTGACAATGGGTTCCATGGGGAAAGTTGTTCATTTCACGGGTAGAAGCACCAGTTAAAATAGTTTCAGCTAACTTTGTTACACCTTATATACTTAGTCAGGTCATAAGTTGTAAAAAACTTTGAATACATGCCCTTAATCGACGCGGCCAATCATCAATCGCAGCACGCACCACATTAATTTCTATTTCTGCCGCTGCTTTAGCCAAAGATGCTCGGAGTGATTCCAAATTCTGATGAGGTTGAGCGCAGACTTTCTCCTCCAAATATTGCCGTATCTTGTAATCCAGTGGGTATAAATCTGAACTAGAAGAGGGCCAGTCTTCATGTCCGATAAAGTCAATTTCACGGGCGGTCAACCAGTTTTGCGTGCTTCGTGTCCTATGAGCTGATGCTGAGTGCTGTTGGAATATCCAATGGCTGTTTTTGAACACTGTTTGAGAAAGAGGTTCCACAACTTATGTTTGTTAGGACGGTACACCTCTGCACTGGTTTTTACACCTTTTTCACAGAAAAACACCTCAGTTGAGCCTGAATATGAGACTACAAGCCAAACCATGAGTGACGAAGGATAATGTCCTCGTTGAACCTTCGGAATACGCGTGCTGACTTCTTCACTGCTGTGGGCATACACCTATCATTTTGTTTGTTATAACTTTCTTCGATGTAAAAAATTTTTTCATCCGAAAAAATAATTTCGTGGTATTTTTTCCCGCGTACCGCCTTAACAAAGCGCGGGATCTATCCAGCCTAATTTTTTTCAAACGCTCGTTAAAAAAATATCCGGTCTTCTTACGATAAGCTCGTAGTCCCAAGTCTTCATTTATCACTCTTTTGACCGTGGTTCTGCTTAGGCCCATCTGAAGAGCTAAGATTTTTTGTTTACGAACAGGATTTCGTTGAATTCGCGCCTTCACTACTTTGATGATCGCGGGTGTCCTAACTGTATACTAGGTCAGACAGTCGTCTTACGATCTTCGAAGCTTGAATGTTCAGTGAATCGTTTGATGGTGCGATAAACAAATCGTAGGGTTATTGTCAATTTTTGTAGAATATTGAAAATCTCTTTTGGCGCAAAACCACAGCGGTGCAACGCGATAACCGCTACTCTATCTTCTTTCTTCGACCACTCCATATTTGAAAATGAATGTCTTTTTTATTTTCGGCATGCGCAAAAGTTCTATTTTTAAAATTGGTGAAGTTCATCTAGCCAGTATTCGAAAATTTTAAATAATAAGGTTTTGACAGAACTTATGACCCCGACTATATATATTTTATTTACAATTGGTAAGCCCTTGGCATCATCTCACCTGATGGTAAGTGACGATTCCCCAACGCAATGGAGAACTGGCTATCATAACTTCAAGCCAGAACACATCAATGTTGTTAACACTGTTGTTTGGCGGCAAAACTTAGAAAGGATGGTGGTGGCTAGCCAGGCGGACTTAGAAAATGCCCTATCACCAATCAAACCGAGTCTTACAAGTTGACCCCACCGGGAATCGAACCGCGACCTCCTGGTGTCAAGCGAATGGACTAACCTTTTCGCCACGGAGGCGGTGTATAAATTTTTCATTAGAATCGGCCACTCCATTTTCAAGATATAATAATTTGAAGTTTGTACGGGAAACGAATTTGTGAAAATAGAACTATTATGGATAGCGAAAAAAAATATTTACAGTCGATGCAGTCACAGTATTACAATATAGCGGCTTACAGTAGTGCAACGAATTTACTTGCGGGGCAGCGGGCGGCGGGGCACAGCCTGGCAAACTCGGCTAGCTACAGGCTAGTACTGCAGGAACCTACGCCGTAGCGGCTTTGTGCGACATCAAAGGCGTTGCGCTACTGTTAGCTATATCGTAATACTGTGACGCAGCCGCTATTTTTGCCATAAAACGAAAAGAAACAAAAACTGAAGCACTGCGGATGAGGCCATGAGTTCTTTACTGGAGGAATATACCGATGCCTACCTTCTTGAAAATTATTTGGGAATCAATAATTTTATTTAAAAATATTTGTACAACCACGCTGTGCATACTTTCTCGCGAAGCCTTAACCATCTGTCGTAGTCGAGCATAGACTAATCAACTATAAACATTACACTTACTTAGTAGCAAAGAAAACAGTAAAGTATATCCACTTGATGAAATAATTCAAAATAATTTCGTTTCGTATAGGGGGCACTTTACTCCGATTTTTCCTGAAATAATTAATGACCTAGTGTAATAGGCCTTAGGGTTAAGTCCCAGTTATTCAAAAAGTTTCATTAAAATCTTTAAAGTCATTTTAAAGAAAAAGTAACAAACTACTGCGCGCTGTAAGTCATGTTAAGTTATGGTAACGTACCAAGTTTCATTAAAATCGTTAGTCATTTTTTGGTAAAAAAATGGGATTTTTACTATGGTGGCAACCCTAAAACATCAAAATAGGGGAAATGTTTATATTGCCCTAACTCAAATCCGTCCAGTAGTTTCGGAACTAGAGCACCGGACGGACGTGTACACACACACACACTCACGTACACATTTTTCAATTATTTTGTTTTCTAATCACTATTAAATTTTGCATATTATGTATTTATTTTGATGTATAATAAAGAGTTATTTGAGTTTGACAATCGATCCCTATCAAAATCTCAACTTCGATTTTTTTGCCATCACAACATAGCTTCGTCACTTCTCCGTTGCACGCTAACGCTCGCTCCTCAGTCGCAAATAAAAAGCATCGGGTTGTGTGCGAGATACAAGCCTTACTGAATTATATAAGTGGATAGGTACCTAGATACTTCTTAATAATCAGGAATCAAATTCTCCTTCGTTAAAATAAAAGGTTTTCCAGATGTGACGTACAGAATTCTTAACTGGGTTTACCCTTGCTTTATACTAGACCATGAACCAAGAAGTATCCACTTCAAAGGAGTCAAAAATATAAACAGAAAGTCCCTTAAAACCTAACTTAAAAGGTCTTAGTCAAGACACCCGTCTTCATGTCTCTGGTTCAAAAGTACCATTGCCACACTGGACGGCAATGGACAACTAATAGACCAAAAACGTGCAGGCACAGGTGTCATCTCTGCGCTCCCTCCCTCAAACGCCCCCCAGCTGAATTTTATTAAAAGTAATATTCGAAATTGACACATGAGAGCTTCTCTTGTTTGGTGAATCTTTCCAACGACAGCGAGTTTTTTTGTAAATCTGATCTGATTTGAATTTTGGACATTGTATTTGTTATTATTAAATAAATCTTATTTATTTTATTTATACTTCACAACCTCAAAAAAAGTTGGTAGGTAGGTAAGTAAATAAAAGTGTTTTTTTACGGAATACAATTTTACGTTCATCATCATAATTAATTTAAACTATTCGTATTTCCACCCATCTCCCGTGCCATCAGTGCATTAGGATCTGCATCTGCGCGAGCTGGCTGTACGTGTCGCCGGGCATGCGGTACGCGATGTTGCCGGCGAACGTGTTCAGCACCTCCGCCTGTTCGCGCAGCCATTCCACTTGCTGCCAAAAGAAAGCACAGTGTTAGCGCTCATGAATTGTAATAGTACACATAAGTAACTGACGAGGCCGGGATAGTAAGCGATTGCTGGATGAGTGAGTTTAAAATCGAATACGAATCCAGCAATTGCCGTTCCGGCCAAAGCCTCTATAGTGCTTTACTCAAACAAGCAAGGAAATCAAAACAACGATTAATATAATTTTAAGTAAAATACAATCGAAATTTAAAACCGACTAAAGAGTAGGGGATGCCGTGGCGCACACTTATACTTTTTTAATCACAGTGCCGCCGTTGAAAAAAGCAGCCAGCGAACCTCAGATCAGGGAGCTTTTATTTATCCGACTAAGGTGTTGTCACTTGGTTGTGTGATATTTGTGTACTGTGCCTCTCAGTGTGTTAATATTGTTACATTTCAAAACAAATACTACTCTCCAGTAATGACATTACACACTTACAAGTCTATTTTTTTGACGATTCTGATATAACGTATTTCCTGTCTTAATATTACAAAGCGTGTTTGAGTAAAAACAATTTGATACCTATCATAAACTTTTCCTTCTTCTGTATTATCATGATAACACAGTGCCATGCCATGGCAGCTCATCAAAATCATCATCATCATATGAGTCAAAAAATATTTTATTGCAGACAACAGAGATCCATATTTGTGTTCACAAAATACTTTAAATAAATAAACAGTTTAAGTAACTAAGAACTTATTGAACAATAAGCTAGTCCAATGCTTAAATATGTTATTATTACTAGAACTAATACAATATTCAGATATTGAAGACGTAGTTTCTGAATTTAAATGTTCGATGGCGTATTAGAACGTCAAGGCTCCCTCGGCAAACATCAAAGAGGCGCTGCAGTATGTCGGCAGTCCGAACAGAACTCTAAAATCATCATTGTATTTCACCTTTAGCTGACGATATTCTTCCACGGTATAATGCGTCCACAATCGAGGAGTATAAAGAAGTTGACAATATGCAGTGAATAAAGCTTTAGAGCTCCTCGAACACTTGCAGAAACGGGGCGCAATCATGTTCGCACGTACCGGAAGAGCGCGTCGTTCGCGATCCAGGACAGGTCCGTCGCGCAGGTCCCGGCTCACCACGTGCCCTAGATACTTGAAAGACTGCACCCACTCTAACTTCAAGCCAGGCAGAAAAACCGGCAAGGTTTGCTTGCATCCAGCGCAGCGACTCTCCGCGACCATCACCAGGTCGTCGGAGTTGATGGTAAATAAGTACCTATCTATCTACCTACTGAAGCGCAAAGTATCGCTTCAAAGCCGATCTTCTTTCTTGCGTTTCATGATTAAATGCTCTTTTGGTTTTGTTCGTCTATGAAAATTTAATTTGAAAATGATTGTTACCTTTTGACAAGAGGAAAAAGAAAATATGACCGTGATGTGTTTGACTGTTGTGTGTATTTAAATTTTGATTTATATTAATGTTTCGTTGAGGCCCACTATTTTTTCAGTGGTAAGTAATTTGTATAAGGAAACCGCTTTGCGTGTATTTTTGGTACTGCTGCGAACTAGATTTACATATGTCCTTAGGGTCTTTCAATCCCCCTGCGAGTTTGACGTCCCCGAAAATTCCTCCGATTCAAGAATGATCCTGGGATAGAGCTACACTAACCACCAGCCAGTCTTTTGGCCACACTGCCCGCCCAGCTGCTTGCCTAAAGGGAAGTGAATTCTGAATTTAATCCTTAATCCCGAGCGACTGTCTGGCCATTGGCCATCCTAGATGATTTCCTACCTCCGGTTTTTAACAATTTACCTATTAGTTTTAAAATGTGTTTTGTACCTATAAGTGTATTTAAGAAAACGGTGGGGTAATTCAGACCCAAGTGAAATTTAATTCTTTTGTTAGTTTAGTACTTGGTTACTTATTTAAATACCAAGGGGAGGGCGACGATCGTTGCCTACCGGCATTCTATTAAGATAGCCATTTTTTAATCAAATAGAATTGTCAATTTAGAATTATTTCAGTGAATTGTTCAAATATATGAATTATGTTATAGTTTTATAACCGCACGGTCATCCAAAGTACATCTTTTTCTAGTATATTGTTCCTTCCTTTTTAGAAAAATTATTAAATACATATATTCTAATTTACCCCAAAAAATATTTTTTTCTTGAAACTCCGTTTAGGCCCGCTCCTCTAAATCTTACGTATCATGTAACAAACCCGTAACTGAGTAGTTTAAACCAGTTTCTTTTATTTTTGTTACACTACCTAGTATTTTTTATATATGTCGCAGGATAATCGCAAAATCAGTCGTTTCGCGAAAATACTAGGAATATTGCATACTATGGAGTAGAAAACTCCTAATAAAACCAAGTCGGATGGAGCCCCGCTTCGTTAAATAGGTTAGGTTTTGTTAGCATGTCTTTTGCGGGGCTCCGTTCGATTTGGTTTTATTCGGAGTTTTCTACTCCACAGTGTGCAATTTTCCTAGGATTTTCGCGAAACGACGGATTTTGCTATTATCCTGCGACATATACATAGAAGCAGAGTTGTTGAGCTAGCAGGGTACTGTAGAGCACGCTGTACCTACTTACATTTAGTTGCAACTAGTGAAGGACGCAGCAATACAATCTTGAAGGATGGTAGTAATTTACCTGTGTCATTTCAGTAGAAAGTTGCATAGCGCACGCAGTACGTTAGCAGTGCACTACGGTTCACCTTGTTGCCCATAGCAGCTGTACATTACGGGTCACGTTATTGCCGACTGTACGCTGCTACGTGCGTAGGCGCTGCCGTTGCGCCAGCAGGGTGGTGCAGAGCGCGCTCAGCACGCCAGCAGTGCACTACGGCTCACTTTGCTGTCGGCGGTAGGCTGCTGCTGCGTGCGCAGCCGCTGCCGCTGCACCAGCAGAATGGTGCAGAGCGCGGTCAACACGGCAGCAGTACACTACGGCTCACCTTGTTGCCGGTAGCAGGTTGCTGCGCGCGCAGGCGCTGCCGCTGCGCCATCAGGATGGTACAGAGTGCGCGCAGCACGGCGGGCAAGGCGCGCAAAAGCTCGCCACGCGCCGACCGTGCCGCGCTCACCCGCGCGTCCAGCTCACTCGCGCTCAGTGGTACCAATTCGCACTCGCGAAGTGTCTGTGAGAGTAAATTCCATCACACATTTTTTTTCTTAAATAAGTAGATAAGAAGCACCAAGGCATGATATCAGGTATCCAGGCTAAGTAGGCAATACAATATCAACTGTTTGTTGTCTCAAAGTAATGAATTATTTGTATAAATGACACATAACGAAAAGCAACTTATTTGTTTCGTTTTTTATCTTTGTTGCTTGGTTTTAGTAAGCTTTTGGATCTTAAACAATTTGCGGTACTAGCTTATAACATGACACCATTTGTTACTATTCAAAATTTACAATATTTAAATCATAATCTTACTAGCTTTTGCCCGCGGTTTCGCCCGCGTGGACATTGTTTTTATGACTATCTTTGAGGGTGAGTAGTGCGAGCGTAAACATGGGATTTTTGTTCAGTTCACTGGGGAACTATATCGGGCCATTCTAATAATAATTAGCAGTCAATGTCACTTCCCACCCCGTCAACTATTTCTATGTAAAAAATCAAGTCAATCCGTTGCTCCATTGCGACGCCGACGTGCGCGAGCGTGGAAATGACTTTTTCCCAGATCCCTCGGGAACTATGTCGGAGTGTGCTATTAGTAGTATATGTCATTTTCTACACCTTCAACCATCTCTTTGCAAAAAATCTCAACAATCAGTTGCTCCGTTGCGATGTTAAAGAACTCAACCAAAAAGTTATTTTTTTTAGTTCCCTCAGGAACTGTATAGGGCTAAGCTATTTTCACGGGATAAAAAGTAGTATATGTCCTTCCCCGTGACCCTAGCTATCTCAATGCCAGATTGGTTGAGGTATTGAAGTGTGAAAAGGTAACAAACAAATACATTTTCACATTTACAATATTAGTAAGGATATTATTGCGGAACTTCAGGTCCATTTGATAAGATTTTGATTGTTACCATTTTTACTCGTTACTGTTAGTTCCATATGAAATTTATTTAGTTTATTTATAATAGGTAACATAAAAATAAATAAAAATTATTTCTACTCCATTTATTGTTAAAAAATCGGTAAAGTGCGAGTCAGAACCGCGCACATAGGGTTCCGTACCATCATACTCAATGTCGCTAGTTTATTCAAGTTTAAAAGAAAACACGTTTTTTTGTATGAAGACTATCACTTTTTCTAATTAAAAAAAAAATAATCTGTTAATTAATTTTTTCGAGTTACATATAAAAAAAAACAACATCAGAACGCTAATTCTAATATTAAGATTGTGTGCGCCTGATGGGTCACACTACACACACGGGTTAACTTTAAACACTAAAATAATAATAAAGCGCGTTTATAGCTAATTTGGATGCTGCCCGACATCCGCTGATACGGGGGAACTGTCCGGGTGCACCTCCGAACGATGCAGAAGTAATTTCTTTCTTTAGTATTTGTTGTTATAGCGGCAACAGAAATACATCATCTATGAAAATTTCAACTGTCTAGCTATCACGGTTCATGAAATACAGCCTGGTGACAGACGGACGGACAGACAGACGGTCGAACAGCGGAGTCTTAGTAATAGGGTCCCGTTTTTACCCTTTGGGTGCGGAACCCTAAAACACACCATACAATAGCACTTACCTCAAGAGCGCCCTCATAGTTCTCACTGTGAAACTGGTCGAAGAAAGTCATCAGTTTAAACAGCTTGGTGTACGCTTCAACGAGCGCAGCGGGCAACGTTGTGGCGTCACTAGAACGCAGCCGTCTCGCCACGTGCTCCGCGAGGAGAGACAGCCTTTGGCGCAAGCCGCTGGACGCGCCGCCGCTGTTCACCACTTGCGCGAGCAGCACGCAGAATAGTTCCAGAACCTTCTCTAAGTTCTGAAAATGGTAAAGTGAGTTCGTGAGTGTATTAATGGTTGAAATTGAAATCCGGTGTACCACTCGAGACCAATTAATTATATAACTAGCGACCCACCCCGGCCTCGCACGAGTGCAATGTCGCGATAGTTTAATTTTTACGATATTTCATAAAACATTAATTAAAAAAAGACAAATATCGTGTCAGTCTAAATAGCTTTCCAAAGTCCACATAATTAATATTATTTTTTAAACAAATATGCCATCGCTGACTTTTTTGTAGTCCTAATAAAGAAGAACAATTCCATCATACATTATTTTGTTATATTTCAAAAGAATATGACAACATTTTCGATGAAATCTCTCAGTCGGCTTAATTTCTACCGACATCTTGAACACTTATCGTCATATATCAACAAATTAAACAAAACTATACTAAACTATACGTAAAAACCTTCCTCTTGAATCGCTCTATACATTGATGAGAATCGCATTAAATCCGTTGCGTAGTTTAAAAGATTTAAGCGTACATACAGAGGGACAGACGGCGGGAAGCGACTTTGTTTTATACTATGTAGTGATGAATGGTCGTTAACAACCCATAATTGTTGGGTGGGGCTCGGGTCTCTGGTCAGGCCATACTCCACATAGGGGGCCCACGTATGGCGAAGGGCCAAGTATACAGGGATTGGTAAGCAGGGTGGAAAGTTAAGATAGGTCAGTAGGCGCAGCTACTAGATCCCTTGCTGCCACACAAAAAAGCTCTTAGGAGAACTTTTTAAGAGATATAACGATTGACATTCACAGTGGACAATTTACACCAAAAAAAATTAATGACGCCAATCGATCCTGTTCCTTTTTAGGATCAAACAAAAGTCTCTATTAGATCAATTTAGATTTTAGAGTACAAGAAAATATGTTAAAAATCGCAGAATTATATTCCCATACATTTAATATTAAAAATCTAGTTTTCTCTAATGATGCCAATCAGTCCTATTCGTGATGAGGATCAGAAGGCCATGTGAGCTAAGAGTACCGGAAAACCCAGATGCCGCGAAAAGTATCGGAAAGATTTTTTGCGATTTCTTACTTCTTTGTACTTTAACCTAACTTGGTTCCGTAGTATTATGCTCCTTATCAGAGACAAGACCGATTGGCATCATTAAATATATACATTCGATTTTTCATTTTTTCATACTAAATGTATGGGAAAAGATTTTTGCTATTTCTGACATTTCTAGTATTCTAACCTAAATTCTACGAGCTATATTTACATTCTACATTATTTTCGTATATCTACCAGATACGCTAAACTACCAGGTTTATGATATAGCGTCCCCTCTTACCGATCCTTAGGGCATAACAGTGAGGGCCGCTATTCCTGCCGTTGGGACAGTAAAGTAAAGTTGTTACAGTAAAGGTGCGACCGCGCACCGGAAGACGTAGCGTAGACAGGCATCCCACGCAATGGACCGACTACCTGGCGAAGGTGTCGCGGGACGCCGCTAGATGCGGGCAGCAAAGGACTGGTCGACGTGGAAATCCTTGGTGAGACCTTTGTTCAGCAGTGGACGTCTTTCGGCTTATCTGATGATGAACCTAAATTGGTGTAATAGAGACTTGATTCTAGTAAGAATCAGGATCGATTGGCGTCATAAATTTTTTTTATGTAAATTGACCATTTTCTTGCTGACTACATTTCTTCAAAATCTGTGAATGTCGATTGACCACATTTAAAAAGTTGGTAACGGGAGACCATATTTTATATTATATATATTAGCAGCATATATATATTAGCAGCGAGGGATCTAGTAAGCTGTATGTTGAAGCTCAGACGATTTTAATAATAGGGCTAGTGGTAAAACCCACGGTCAGAAGTTTTCAAGTTGTCGTCAAGGCCTTTATTATAATTAACGAGCCTTGCCAAGCACAGACACAGTAGAGATAAATGTCACTAACAGTCAAACCCATCTAGGTAATAACCGTCTGTAATGGACAGTTCACCAAGCGACGAAGCGAGCTATACTCGGAGTTTCTCGACGTGATCGAATCAGAAATGAGGAGATCTGTAGGAGAACTAAAGTAAACCATATAGCTCACAGAATCGGGGCAGGGCACATAGCTCGTAGAACAGATAGCCGTTGGGGCAGTAAATTTCTCGAGTGCCAACCGAGCACACTTAGCGTAGGTAGAACTCTCACTTGGTGGACCGAACACCTGGTAAAGGTCGCAGGCGCAGGAATGCGCTGGTTGCGGGCAGCGCAGGACCGGTCGTTGTTGAAATCCTTGGGGGAGGCCTTTGTCCAGAAGTGGACGACTTTGATCATGAATGGTCAGTTAACTTGCGTAATCTACGCGACCATGCAAGTTGCACTAAACTACGACCGCTTCGGATAATGATGAGTCCTATCGAGATTTTCATAAAGCAAGGAAAAATTCCAGAAGATTACCTGGACTTTTGGCGCAAGAGAAATTTATAAAAAAAATGTAAAACTAATATCTTACCCCAGCAATATCATAAACTGTGATAGCATCTTCGAAGAGACCTTTGTTCACGAGCTGTTCAGCCACGTAAAGAGCTATGACCTAAAAATTAAAAAAATAATTGATCATGTAAATTACAGACATTGTAATATATTTTCTGTTTCCTAGCTGTTTGTATATTTTGTTTTATCCTTGTTAAATTTTACAGACACAATAAATATATACAATAAATAAATAAATGTAGGTCTAGCGCTTAACTCGGGTGCGGCAAGGGTGTGGTGACGTCACGTAATTGACGAGAAACTTCAGTCAGCCAGGCGGTCGCCCGCATTGCAGTGCTGTTACTTACATGTAATGGCGGTCTTAGGCCTGGATTACACTAAGTCATATATATGATTCTAGATCTAGTACATTGCCGCCTTTGTAGGATCATATTTCAAAGCATGCTGTCAAAAATGATCATTGGGCTACATCTATGATAGTGTAATATCAGCCTTAGAGGGATAACACAATATGATATTACGTACGGTCATATAATCATATGATCCTAGATCATTATGCAGTATGCTGTCAAAATGATCATTGGGCTACTTCTAGGATCATATATCTATGATGATGTAATACAGCAGTTGCGAGGCTCCGGACCAAAGTATATACGTATATACAGGGTGTAACAATTGTTGTAGGACCCTTTAACTGGGGGTTCTACTTATAGGTGTTTGGGATACGTAAAGTTTAAAAAGCGTGAAATAAAGCTTAAAATTAAAAAAATAGAAACCCCCGAAAAACCTCTAAAAAGTAGAAAATAATATGTTTAGCCCTTTAAGATTTATGTAAGTAGTTATATTTTGATCTAAGAGTCGTCGCGTAGGGAGACCGCTAAATAAATTAAATAAAAACAGAATACAACTGTTTAACTTTACTACAACTAAATACACAAAATCTCACAACTAAGCGGTCCTGATACGCGATGACTCGTAGATCAAAATAGAACTCCTTATATTAAACTTAAAGGGCCAAAACATATTATTTTCTACTTTTTAGAGATTTTTGGAGTTTACTCCTTAAGAATCGATTTTCATATATGGCGCCCGGTATGAAAAAAATATGAGGAGTAAAATCTAGTGATCGCGTTACGTACCTATTGTGCGCACCTTCACTTCCAGTAAAACAGTCAGGATTGGCTGAATCTAAGATGACGTCACAACACAGTAATCAGATCTGTCATTGTTGCATTCTTACGATTTTTGATCTGTTTAAATAAGATTTTAAAATATTATCGTGAAAATTTGTGATATTTTACAATCTCCATTGTATAATTTGGTATTCCACTCCATCATGGATGTCAATTTTGTGAAAGCATATAGCAGAAACTGCCAAATACCAGATGGATCATTAGTAGCTGCAATCATGGGAGCTAAAACACCTGACAAATCAGCTATGAAAAGAGGCCGGAAATTGGAATAATCAGTTATAAAAACTGTGCAGAGTAAACTTAAAACCAAAGTCAAGCCCTGTTTTGTGCCTGTTTAGACAATCGTACTTAAGTAGTAAACTCCAGTCGTGCGTCGGAGCTGACACACACACTTTTTTATGTCGGGAGTTTTAAATTTTTTTTATTTAAGTTTTATTAAATATACAAAACTGGTAAGCCCTTAGCATCATCTCACCTGATGGTAAGTGACGTTGATGTCGAAGATGGAAGCAGTCTTACAAAGATTCCCCAACGCAAAGGGGAACTGGCTATCTTACCTTCGAGCCGGGACACCTCAATGTTGTTAGCATATGGTGCTTATAAGTGGGCTTATAAAATGTCCTTCCACCAACCAAACCGAGTCTTACAAAGTTAGACTCCGCCGGAAATCGAACCGGCGACCTCTGATGTGAAGCTATTGGCCTTAACCTTTACGCCACGGAGGTAGTTAGATTAGGTTAGGTTAATGGTCTATTCGCAAAAAAATTTGGACGTTTTGAACAAATCAATCAGCTGAATCGAACTTACCATGGGAATGGGAAGTTTTTGTATGCGAAGTAACCATAAATTCCTTTGGGATGGTTGCTCAGGATAACAAATAGAACACCTGACTAATAAGAAGAAAGTGTCTTCCGTGAAAAAAAAAACGAACAAGTGCGAGTCGGACTCGCCCACCGAGGGTTTCGTACATATTATTATAAATCATAACAGTGCAAACTCTTAGGAACTACATACGCCAAAATTATTAGGTACACCTACCTATACATACGAAAAACGGAAAATATATATATTTTTTCAATCTTCGTCATAAATCTAAAACTAACTTAAAAAAAACTAAAAATCTGTTTAAACTTGTGCAATTGAGGCCCCACATTACATGGTAAACTCAATCCAAAATTTGGACCGGCGTTCCTTGTATAATTGATTACGTACTTTAAATACTCTATTTTTTTACCATTTAATTACAAATGTATAATTTTCAGATTTTTCCCTATACTTGTAGTATAGTAAGTTATTACTTGCTAAATTTCATAGTTCTCGGTCAACGGGAAATACCCTATGAATTTTGATTCCCTTGAGAGTATCGAAATATACGTTTTTTACGGCACAAACAGCCGTATCTTTATTGCAGACCGAAACATATGGTTTTAATTTCAACTCGATACCTCCACGCGTTCCTGAGATAAAGGGTCTTGACAGACAGACAGACGGACGGACAGCAAAGTGATCCTATAAGGGTTCCGTTTTTTTCCTTTTAAGTTACGGAACCCTAAAAATCACCGAACAAAAATGCGGAAACATGTATTCAATACAATAAAAATAAGCTAAAACAATGACAAAATGACAGTTATTGCTGTGCATTGGAAAGGCACCGGTTCAGCTTTATTGCTTTCATTACCATTATCATTCGTTATTTAAGGGTGAGCGAGCAGTTGATATGCAGGGAACCGAATTAGCTTAGTTCTTATTCCTCCCTTACATAAGTAGTCACATTATGTCACGTAGGTAGTAAAAGAGTTTTTTTTCCAGTCCTATCACTCAAAGGAGACTCTGTGTATATAGTATTTAGGGCGAGCCCGAAAATTTCAATTTCTCGTATCAACTCGATCTCGACCGCCACTCCGCGAATGTTCCCCCAGGGGATCTACTGAGTTAAGCGCAAGACCTGTAATATAGTTTATTTATTTACCTTGTTGTCGATATGAGGGTTGTTGAACTGATCCAAAAGGCCAGGAGTGCGCCCTGTGACAGTGTCTACTTTTCCGAACAACAGATCATAATCTCTGCTTTCCAAAGCCAGGTCCGTACAACAGCACATGAACAAGTTCTTGCCATTGGGGTCTTTGAGGTTCCTGCAAAACAAAAAGTAACTAAGCATTTTTGAGTTTTCTAAAAGTATTGATCAGCTAAGTAGCCTACTTAGGAAAGTCCAAAAACTTATTGAATATGGGTTTTTTTAAGAAAGTTATTAGGTTTTAGTGATGTGACGAATGTAGGCATTCATGAATGCGAATATGAATATTCAGTTATTAAATCCTCGCTTGGCGCGCTGGCCGACACACATTTATTTTCACCGTTTGCATGTTATTCCGGGAATGTTCGGGCTGATACGAATAACTATTTTTGTCTTCTATAAAATTGTATTCACATTTAAAAACATTTTTTTTAATATTCGTTATCGCAAAATATTCGCATAAATTTTGCGAATGTCAAGAAATATGCGAATGAATATTCGCGAATGCGAATATTTGTTATATCACAATTGGCATTTTTCAAAACAATTAAGGTATTTCTTTTATTTTTATAATGTAAAATAATTGCTTTTTTAATGAAAAATAGATTATTTTAAGAAACTAATTTGAATATTTTTAGGGTTTCGTGTAAAAAAAACGGAACCCTTATAGGGTCACTCGTGCGTCTGTCTGTCTGTCCTTAAGTCTGTCACAGCCAATTTGCTCCGAATCTACTAGACCAAATCAGGTAAAATTTGGTAGGATGGTGTAATCCTATGACCCAAACACAGATGTGCAAAGTAAACATTTTTTTTTTTAAAAGGGTCATTTTTGGGGGACACATTGAGAAATAAAAAAAAAAATACTGTGTCATATATCAAATGTAAGGGCTCATTATGAGGATCTCAAATATATTTTTATTATTATTGTAAAATAATAGTTTTGACTTTATTCAGGAAAGAAGACGAACATTGACCATTCCCCTCCCCCCTGATCTCCGAATCTGCTGAGCCTTAAATTAAAAAAAATACAACATATAGTTCATTGCTTGTAGATTACAGGAAAACTTATAAGAGTTCTATCCATTGAAAATAAAGTGGTAAACTCAATATAATACTTTCACTAAAATGGAAAATAGTTCACTAAAACACCACTAGATAACGCTAGTAGTAGTTAATTCGCGTCTTACTGTGAAATGTGATATTTTGTATTTGACTTTGGCATTTTACGAAACCCTCTCCACGCGAGTTAAACTCGCACTTGGCCGGTTTCATTTCTTTTTATTCATCGATATTTCTTATGATTTTTCAAATGTTAAATGTTCGGGTGACGTCTAGAGATGGGCCGAATATTCGTTTTATATTCGGTATTCGGCATATTCGGCAGCTTTACCGAATATTCATATTCGGCTGAATCACCTAATATTCGGCAAAGTGATACTCAAAGTTTTTACTGTTATTGACCCGTGTATTATCATGATTTGAGTGTACAGTGTAATGAGGTAAGTATTTTAGAGTGTAGCTTTCTGTTTTTGTCGTCACTGAAGCTTTATTTTCAATTAAAGTAGGTTGGTAAAAGAATAGCTGAATCAAATCACAACACCTTAGTAGTTTAGTAGATTATGAATAACATTTTTTTATAGTTTCTACTCAGCATAGCGTCGCAAAATATATGTATTTATATTAAACGTTTAAACCTATCCTATTCAACCAATATAGTTCTTTATAAAGAAAATAAGTAATTTGTTTGTACTTTTCAGGTTGTAATTTAAGAGATCAATCACTTAATCTACACACAAAGAGTTAGGAACTTAATTAATTTAATTATAGTCTACTGAGATATAAGAAAAATATATATAACATCTCATATAATTATTTAAGATCAATTCAAAATGTCATTAATTACTTATGTATGTAATATAATAATATAGGAACATTATTCCTAAAAAATTACAATTCACATCTTCATTGACTTACATGAAAGTGTTTTGTTTATCTATAAACAGAAAAAACATAGTTCTTAAACGGTTTTGGAAACTACAATAAAAAGAAACGTAAACACAAATGTTTTGTTACACAATTAGAAAATAAGCCTGGTGTGATTTAGTATTTAAAATTCACAAGTGGCAAGTTGTGGTGTAAAAAAACAAGATGATCAGCTTTATTTGGCAATAGTTTGTTCCGTTTTTCCTCATAAATGTTGCCTGCTTCGGAAAACAAACGTTCACTGTAAACCGAGCTTCCTGGAGCTGAAAGAAAAATTTTAGCCATGTTGCTCATAAGAGGAAATCGGAATTTATTTTTCGACCACCACTTGTAAGGGCACATATCCCGTGACAGCAAGCTATCTGCAATGTATCTTGTTGCGAATAGTAATTCGATAGCTATCGGGCTTTTTGGTTCTTCGATCTCAGGCTGCTTTGCTGATGCTAATTCTTCATAGCACGTCCAGAGGGCTTTATGAGTATCTTTCTGTGATTGAAGACCACTGTACGGTAACGGAGCTGGCGGTTCACTCTCATTTTCACTGTTACTCGTGCTATCCATATCTGCACTTCTTCTAATGTATTCTGCAAGGAATTGGCGTCTCACCCATGGAACTTTTTCTGGAGTGAAAAAATTCATCTTGTACCTTGGGTCGAGCAGTGTAGCAATAGTGTAATTATTTTCATCTTCAAACTGGCTGACTCGCCTTTCCAATCCTTCTTTTAGTGCCATTCGCAAGGAATCCACGTAGCTGCACGTTCTTTGCACTTCTTCTTTGATTAGAAACTTTTGCAAGATTTTTGTGTGTGGGATCACCTCTGAAATGCAAGAGTATGTAGAGCTTACCTTTTTGGTAATCTCTTCAAAGGGCTGCAATAGTACCAAACAATGTTGTAGTAACGTCCACTGTCTTTCTGACAGGTTTTGTATATTAATGGAGCCACTGTTGTCAGAAATGTACAAGCTGATAGCTCGTTTTTGTTCCTCAAGACGTGCGCACATGTAATATTTACTGTTCCACCTTGTAATTACATCTTGCACAAGTTTGTGTTTAGGCAAATTTAGCTCTTCTTGAATTCTGCTGAATTTTTCTTGTGCTTGAGGTGAGTGATTAAAATGTGAGACTATTTTTCGTCCTTGAGCGATGGCTTCGTCAACTTCCTGTTGAACTTGTAAGGCTTCGAGGATGACGCGTTGTAAAATATGTAGAAAACACTTCTGACCGTTAAAAGGGCTGTCTCTAACAGCTTTCACCATGTTACTTCCACTGTCTGTCAATATATGGATCCGTACGCGCCCACACAGCTTGAATGTCTAACCCACACTCAGGTAAGGTGTACTGTCCGCAGTCAAGTTTAGTCGAACAAACTCAGTGTTCGGATGTATATCGATGAATGTACCGAATATTCGGTTCGGTAAAAGTTTTACCGAATATTCGGCCGAATGTTCGTATTCGGTGAAACCCATGTTCGGCCCATCTCTAGGACGTCACAGGCCCAAATACTATTTTAAAAAGGCCTCAGTACTAATTTAAAATGACGATTATGAATAGAATTTAGTTATTTAGTATATATTTACAGTATAAAATCATTATATAACTAAATGGTTCTTTTATTTACGTGCCTTGTAAAAAGTATAAACAATGCCAGTTGTGTAATGCCAGCAGAGACCGCAAATCAAGGGCAAATCAAATTTTTCACAAAATATCACAAATTGCTTGAAATGTTTTAAATTTAATAATAGGGATGACAAATGCTAGTCAATCGAGTTACTTTTTGGGTACGTTCCACTAAACGCCCGCAACGATTGTAACACCCTCTGTATCGTTCCACCTAAGGCCCGTGGTCGTCGCGAGCGATCGCTCGACGTCATAGATGACGTCACTGTTCGCGACCACATCGCGCCCACTTCGCCCACAAAATATTGGTGGGTCAGAGTGGGCTTTCACCAAAGAGAATGTGGCCTCCCTATTGAAGAAGAGACTCCGGCAAAAATCAGAAGAGGAAGCGCGTGCGTAAGTTTTCATACGCAGTTAAAAAAAATCTATAGTATTCAGATTTAATATCGATTATTTATTGAACTATTTATACGAGAAAACAGAAAACTTTCACCATGCCGCCATATTGCGAGCACACAGCGCTCAAGATGTGCGTTCCACCTAAAACATTCGCCTACAACGCCCGCGGCCTTTTTCCGTTAGTGGAACGGCAGTTTCAGCGGTCGCGGTCGATGGCGTTGCGGGCGTTAAGTGGAACGTACCCTTTATCATCTGTAAAAACGACATTTTGTTCTGAAAATGTTTGAAATACCTAACCGTGACGTCATAGTTTAGCAGCGTCATTTCTGTACTAACTAGCTGTTTCCCGCGGTTTCACCCGCGTGGACAACGTTTCTATGACTTTTCGAGGGTGCGCAGTGCGCGAGCCGCAAGCGGCTCGCGAGCGTGGTAAAAAGTAGCCTATGTCTGAATCCAGGTCCTAATCTGTCTACCTACCAAATTTCAGCCAAATCCGTTCAGTAGTTTTTGCGGGAAAGCGTAACAGACAGACAGAGTTACTTTCACATTTATAATATTAGTAGGGATTTTGTGATTTTGGTAAATTAAAAATGTAAGACTTGCTGGAAAACAAAACGAGTAATGTTTTCCCAAGTTTAAGTAGGAGGGCAATTTAGTGATCAAGAGTTCATATATTATTTCTGATGCTGTCGTCATCCCTATTAGCTGATCCTCGAAATAGTTTTCGAATTAGGTGGGGTTCATAAAAACTGAACAATGCCAATAGGGGATCGGACTGCATCAAAAATAAATTCGAAATATGATTTCCTAAATTGCTCTCCTCAGTTTCAAAAAACCTTACTTGTTTTGTTTTTCCATCACGTCTTCAATTTGTTATTGATCAAATTCACAAAATAAGTTCGTCAATGACGCTCAAAATCTATGATGTCACTTATCGGTATTTCAAACATTTTTAGAACAACATTTTGTTATTGACAGACAGAGACTATGTATGAGGACATCTCTACAGCCTTACATAGCACCAGGACCCATTATACCGTTGTTATGGGGGACTTTAACGCGAAACTGGGCAAACGAAGCGATGGTGAGCTGAGAGTGGGGCAATTTGGATATGGAGTAAGAAATGCACGTGGCCAGATGCTGGCCGACTTTATGGAGAAGGAGAGCCTCTTTATGATGAACTCCTTCTTTAAAAAGTCAAAACAGCGGAAGTGGACATGGTTGCATCCCAATGGCGTAACAAAAAACGAGATAGACTTCATCTTGTCGACAAGGAAGCAAATATTCAATGATGTCTCCGTGATCAATTCAGTCAAAACAGGAAGCGATCACCGGATGGTCAGAGGCACATTGAATCTAAAGACCAAGCTAGAAAGATGTCGACTGATGAAGTCTACGCTCCGACCAGCGCCCATCCAGCTCCAAAACCCCGAGAGCTTTCAGCTCGAGTTGCACAATCGTTTCGAATGCCTAGGTGACTGCGAGAATGTGGACGATTATAATGACAGGTTCGTGGAAATTGTTCAAATGGTCGGGTCTAAGATTTTTAAAACTCGCCGTTCAAACAGAACCAAAAAAATCTCCGACTTCACCAGCAACCTCATGGAAGAAAGACGCAGATTGGTTTTGCAGTCCTCTGAAGACGCTACTCAGTATCGGCAACTAAACAGGCAGATCTCTAAGTCCCTAACTCGCGATTTACGCCAATATAATACAAATTGTATTAAAGAGGCGATTGAGCACAACAAAGGCTCAAAAGTGTTCGCGAGAGATCTGTCTGTTGGACAAAGCCAACTGACCAAGCTGAAGACTGAGGACGGCAGGACCATATCGTCTAAGACTGAGTTGCTGGAAGAAGTTGAGAAGTTCTATGGACAATTGTACAAGACCACACGTTTGCCTGTCAGCGATCTGGCTGAAGACCCAAGAGCCAGACTAACCCGACACTATACCGAAGATATCCCGGACGTCAGCCTGTACGAGATTAGAATGGCTCTCAAACAGCTCAAGAACAACAAGGCACCGGGTGATGATGGAATTACGGCTGAACTTCTGAAAGCAGGTGGAACACCGGTACTTAAAGCTCTTCAGAAGTTATTTAATTCCGTTATACTCGAGGGACAAACGCCTAAGGCATGGCACAGAAGTGTGGTCGTGCTTTTCTTCAAAAAGGGTGACAACACTCTGCTGAAGAACTACAGACCCATCTCACTTCTGAGCCATGTCTACAAGCTGTTTTCGAGAGTCATTACGAATCGTCTCGCACGCAGGTTTGACGACTTCCAGCCTCCCGAACAAGCCGGTTTCCGAAAAGGCTTTAGTACCATAGACCACATACATACGCTGCGTCAGATTATACAGAAGACCGAAGAGTACAATCAGCCACTATGCTTGGCGTTTGTGGACTATGAGAAGGCCTTTGATTCAGTCGAAACCTGGGCTGTGCTACAGTCTCTCCAGCGGTGCCAAATTGACCATCGATACATCGAGGTGTTGAAGTGTCTGTATGAAAACGCCACCATGTCGGTTCGCCTCCAGGACCAGAACTCGAAACCTATCCAGTTGCAGCGAGGGGTGAGACAGGGAGACGTTATATCTCCGAAACTGTTCACCGCCGCCCTGGAAGATGTTTTTAAGCTTCTGGACTGGGGTGGACTCGGCATCAATATCAACGGCGAGTACATATCCCACCTCCGATTCGCTGACGATATCGTGGTCATGGCTGAGACTATGGAATACCTAAGCACAATGCTCGATGGCCTCAGTAAGGTCTCTCAACAAGTGGGTCTTAAAATGAACATGGACAAGACGAAAATAATGTAAAATGTCCGTGTCGCACCCACTCCTCTAAAGGTTGGAGACTCTACACTGGAAGTTGTTGACGAATATGTATACCTGGGACAAACAGTCCAGCTAGGCAGGTCCAACTTCAAGAAAGAGATCAATCGACGAATCCAACTCGGCTGGGCAGCGTTCGGGAAGCTTCGCAATATCTTCACGTCCCAAATACCGCAGTGTCTCAAGACTAAGGTCTTTGACTAGTGTGTGTTGCCAGTGATGACTTACGGAACTGAGACATGGTCGCTTACTATGGGCCTCATAAGAAGGCTCAAGGTCACCCAAAGGGCAATGGAGCGTGCTATGCTCGGAGTTTCTCTGCGTGATCGAATCAGAAACGAGGAGATCCGCAGGAGAACTAAAGTAACCGACATAGCTCACAGAATCGCTAGACTGAAGTGGCAGTGGGCAGGGCACATAGCTCGTAGAACAGATGGCCGATGGGGCAGTAAAGTTCTCGAGTGGCGACCGCGCACCGGAAAACGTAGCGTAGGCAGGCCTCCCACGCGGTGGACCGATGACCTGGTGAAGGTCGCGGGAAGCCGATGGATGCGGGCAGCGCAGGATCGGTCGTCGTGGAAATCCTTGGGGGAGGCCTTTGTTCAGCAGTGGACGATTTGTGGCTGATATGATGATTGACAGATCATAAAAAGTAACTCAAATGACTAGCAGTCCGATCCCCTATTGTAGGACCCCACTTTAAAAATTGACAGTACCTTTGTTAACTCCCTATATTATATGAATATGCTACTGCACCGATTACCCCAAGGAATAGAGCAGAAAACTCCAATTAATTACTTACGTCGATATGTCAATCACGCAGGATAACTGACCTTATGAAAGGCCATATCTGGATGGTTTTGACATTTATGGAATTATTCTCGACCGTTTCTGTGCTTTTCAAGGCACGTTTAGCCTAGATGATCTTGGCCTTAAAGGCGGCTTGAAAACTTCTGACAGTGGGGTTTGCAAACAACCCGTCTCGTGTGGGGAGTATAACCTAACGTTCCCGAGTTTGGAAAGAGACCCGTGCCTAGGGTTACCATTTGACAGGCATTTGCCGCATTTGATAGGCATTTTGTGGTTTAGACAGGCGTGCGGCCGGCGCTAGGCTGAGTCACGCATTTCTGAATTTCGCTAGTGTCAATGATATCTAAAAGCTCGCATACGTGCTTCAATCACACAAGATGATGAAACTGACTAAAAATCGCGCCGTGCGGGCAGAGCGATGCGCTGTGTGCCAAAAAACGATTTAATCATAATTAAAACTATCTGTTTTATATTATTTATTTTCAGACTTACAGTTTTGTTACTGTAGACAGAAATTTTTCTGAAAAATCAGGCATTCTGTGTATCCTAGACAGGCATCTCCGTGTACATAGATGGTAACCCTACCCGTGCCATAGCAGTGGGGACATTTTTGGAGTTTAACGAATTAATTACATATTTTTGAAAGATACAAACCTCAGGAAGAAGTAATAATGTAACGCATCCGATGGATCTGTGAGCTCGAACTTTCTGACGTAAAGCAGCAACAGGCGCGCTAGATTCAAGCGCCGCAGGGGCGCCGGGTCGTCCGTATCCACCGACACTGGAAATGCAAGGGAATGTTATTCCCACATCATTTTATACATGCAATCTGTGGAAATTTCCATAACAACTGGTTCTGCGCTTGGGGAGGGGCTTTGTCCAGCAGTGGACGTCTTTTGGCGTATATGATTATGATGAACTTGTGGGTAATTCGTACTCAAGAATCGTATGGGGGCATCTCATAATACACAAACGCGTCAGTACCCCGGGCACGTTGGTAAAGGCGTGCATCGACTGCTTTTACGCAGTGCTGCGCATCCTTGGTACGCAGCGTGCGCGCCAGCTTCAACAGCGCTCTGGCGACGATAGTGGGCAGGGTAGATTGCAGTTTTAAAATACACTAGCTGTTGCCCGTTACTTCGTTCGCGCTTTATTCCCAATTCCGTGGGAATTTAAAAAAACTCCGACCTCATTCTTTGTCTACATCATAAAGAGAAATAATATGCAAAATTTCAGCTTTCTACGTCCAAAGGTTTGGGCTGGGCGTTGATGAGTCAGTTAGTGATAGGCTCAGGTCTTTTTTATCCTTAATATATATATATATATATATATATATATATATATATAGTGATTAAATTGCTGTGACTTACACGTCACATTCAATAAGAGATTAATAATAGGGAATATGCAGGTGATTCCAAAATGGTAAAAATATTTTCTTTGTAATCTTTATTGCTACAAAAATATACCTACTACATATAAAATTTATCATAATTTAAAAGTGAAATTTTATCATCAAAAATGGTTATTTTTAAATTCCCTTGCAAATTTCCAAAAGGCGACGCTATTGGTGGAACAAAACGATACGTCAATTTACACTAAACTACGTTTCAGATTTCGGGAGACTAGTTTGACAAGTCAATATTTACAAATGTTGCCACAATATAGATAGTGCTGTTTCTATCGATAAAAAAGTTTACGGCTTTGGATACAAGTTATAGTGACCTGTTCATTACTGTGATCTAATCTAATAATTAGACATTTTGGATGCTATGGACATTGTATTAACACTAATTATTGCAAAGAGTAAACTAATTAAACAAATAATCGGGCTGTAGTGCTCTTAAAACGGCTGCCTAGTTTTTTATTGACAGTGCCTCCGCTGCCGGCACCGGCATCTAGGATAGCTGCCGATACCGCTTGCGACACGGCTACCGGAATCGGTTGCGAGGACAGCTACTAAAACCTGACAGAGGGCTCCTATTTTTTTTAATCTTTTTTTCAATTTGTTTTACTAGGCTTCAGGATTTACAAAGTTTTAAGATGTAATATTGGTAAGTAGGTACCTACATATTATAATTCAGGTTGCAGGGGCCCGTTTTATAAAAGTACAGTTTACAAACTACAAGTACAGTTAGATGAACATTGCTTAACCCTTTACGCGTGTATATCAAAGGCGCCGACGGCGCTTGCGTGTGTATATCAAAGCCGCCGCTTCATTATAAATGTGACTGACGACGATGAAGATTCTGATGACGAATTTTCAGCTTATGATTCTGATGACGAAATAATTAGCAATGATTAGTGGATAGCGCATTGAAAGTAAATTCAGTACCTAAGCTTTATGTTTGTTTTTGTATTAAATATTTTTATTGTCATTAATATATGTAAGTAAATATGATTTTATATTAATATTTTTGTGTTTAAAACAATTTTGAATTTAAATGTTTTCTTCCAAATCAAAACAATAAATAAACAAAACAATCAAAACATCAGGTGAGGTGCAGCCAAACGTACTCAAATTTTTAATAAAAAAAAAAAAAAAAAAAAAAAAACAATAAATGAAAATTATTTTAAGTTCTAAGCCTCATAGTAAAGAGAAACCTGAAGCCTGGTAAAACAAATTTTAAAAAGGATTTTATTTTAGGAGCCCTTTTTGAAATACCTCCGATGCCAACTACGCGCCTTCAGAGTCTCGTCACACTGTAAGACGACTGCTTTAGAAATTGTCAAAATTGTCACAAAAAGCACTACTTAAGTCTTGAAACAGCTTTGTCGTAGTGTGCGCCCAACCTAAGTTGGCAGACGCAAAGTCGCAAATTTGAATTCTGAAGTTCATAAATATGGGTAGAAACAGGCAAATTCAAATTTCCGATTTTGCAAGCAAAAATTACAAAGCCAACTTTGACATAGTTCGATTCGATAGTAAACTATCGATATTCACCCCATCACTATTAAATTTTCTCCAAATCTGGCAACATTTTATCTTTCAAACTCTTGTCAAACTAGTCTCCCGAAATCTGAAACGTAGTTTAGACGTTTTTTGTCAACAAAATGTTTATATGGTTTCTGGTGATTATTTGTGTTGTTTTGCGGTTGATTCTTATTAAGTTACTAGCCGTTCCCGCGTGGAGGTTTGAAATTTCCCACGGGAACTCGTATATGTTAATCCGGGCTATAAGGAACCACCATACAAAATTTCATCAAAATCGGCCTGGTAGTTTTTGCGTGATGCGCGAACATACAGACAGAAAAAAAATCCAAAAGTTGTTGTTTTGGCCTCTTCGTCCACCAGTTATTATTTTCCAAAAATATTGATGTACAGACACGGCCCCGTTTTATTATACTCGTATGTATAGATGCGTTTTCTATGTTAAAGTATTAAAACATTGTGAAGAAAGACTTAACACAATGACTGACACCGATTTTGTTAAAGCACAATCGAATAATCTTTCTAAATAGTGGACGCTGTACAAAGCAAATATTGATACAAAACCGCAAATCGATGTACAGGATAGCCGTTTCGTTAACTGGTACTTTAGGTGAAAACAATCATTTTTAGCGGTAGTTCTGAAGAATATTCCCATAGGGAGGGCAGTAATGATGTCATCAATTTTTTGTATGGGATTTGATTTTTTTTTCAGAAAGCTATCGTGAGTGGTATCAAATGAAGGGGCTTCATGAGCCGGTTCTAAAAATATAGTACAATTACCTTTCTGTCACCTGTTTTCTAAAATTCCAAGAAATATTTTCAAAACATACCAAGTTGGACTCCTCCAGCAAAGTATAAAAAAAAAGTTAAAAAACCGACTTCAAAAAGGAAATACTCAAAAGTATGAAATTATATTTTTATACACATAAATACACGAAAATAACCAACAATAATGAAATCAAAGGTACGAATCAAATTAAGGTACTACAATTTTTTTTGAGGTTGGTACCAGTACACAGCTACTTACCTATCAAATGTTTTAGATTCGATCGCTTTGCCTGCACCGACCTCAAAAAAAATTGTAGTCCCTTTCGTATGTATGTAAACCTAAAAAATTTAAACTTTTGCTTTATAATATTAGTAGGACTCAGATCAAGTAAAAGTTCAGACAGAACCTCATGTAAATTCAATGTGAAGCCAAACAAAACCACTCCAAACCTATTTATACACTGTACACGCATACAACAGACGTCAAAACCACTCCAAAATACATGATAGTATTTGCTAAGACATCGTCGAAGACACGCACACAACATAACACACGCCGACACCGCACTGTTTCAAAAACAAGCTTCAACTTGACAGTTCGCAACATTTTATTAAAACTGAGTAGTAAGGTTATGTGGTCGACTTACATAATGGAGCCTGGACATTGCGTGGAGTTCCCAACATGTAGACATCGTGGAGGGCTAACGCCATGTGTACACCGTGTACTTGATATCTAGAAACAAACAAAGATTTCTGTAAAAGCTCTTAAAAGATTTCGAGTGCCACTCTCATTTATGGTAGAAAAGTCTGAAATGTGTCCTTTTTTTTTGTTAAACGACGAGCTCAAACAATCTAAAATATGTTTTTAAGAGGATACTAAACGGATACTTATGGCGAATATTAGACTTTCATTAAAACACCGATTTTGACCAACATTTGATACATTGTAAGTCAAAACAAAAGCTAGGTTTATATGTTTCGTTTTTTAAATTATTGATTAAAAATAAACAAATAATGGCCGAAATTCGTTTTGTATGAAAACACTGAACGACAAATAAAATTTAACTTATTAATAATTGTATTGGAAAAACAAAAACCTATAAACCTAGCTTTTGTTTTGACTGACATCCTATAAAATTTGGTCAAAATCGGTAAATTTTTATGAGGTGAAAATCGCTATTGCCGTTTGTATGAAAAGTCGCAGGTTCAGAATCATATTAAGCATAATCTATAGACCATATAGGTGGCTGACTTTTTATTCACTGAAAAGCCAAACTACACAATCGAAAGTAAACAAAAAATGCCTTCCCACTATTTGTTCACATTTAATCATCAGTCTATTTAGAAATCTTGGATAGTCAGAATTTTTTGTGTGTACAATAAGTTCCTCATCACAAATAAGTAACCTGGCACGTCGGTCGATAGAATCCGAGGCATCTAGCTGGCAACGAGCCGATACGTCCCATAAGTGAAAACAGAACTTGAGCCTGGTATAACCACAGTATTACAATATATCGTAATACTGTGGTATAACTTTAAAAGCTGCTCTGGTGTGAAGTAAAGTATCACCTTCACCTTCGAGAGGAATCCGAACTTATTGGCAGCCGCGCCTTCGATTCATTATCTCCCAAAATTTACATCGGAAGTTAAATCAACGCCAAAGGAGATCTGGGTGGTTATATCTCGAAAAGTAGGAGTTAGGACAAAAGACTCCTTTTTGTAGTGAATAGACACGTCTGCGTTTTAGAAGCATTAAACACGCAACAATATTGGCATCGCCCCAGTCGCAGACCGCCTTGAGTGTAAGATTCACTCTCTTGGTCTCTCTCTGGGATAGTATATCAGGACCTATGGGGTGTTATACAGAGTGTAAAAAAAGGGTTCTACTCATCATACTGAACAAATTTCCCCAAAGAACCCATAGTCAGTTCTCCGTAAATGTAAACCGTCCATACAAAAATGACAAAATTGGTCGATCAGCTGATCGATTTGTATCAAGCAAAGTCATAGAACAAAAGTTTTCAGTATGATAAGTAGGAGGCCCAGTTAACGGGACTTACACCAATTTTGCTACACGCTGTATAAAATTGTGAACCAAAGTAGTAACAGTGGTTAAATGACATGTTTAGCTACACCTTCCTACGTAAGTAAAATACAGATTATGATATTACCTTGGTATTCTTGACAAAAACTCTATGGCTGGTTCAAACTGCCCAGTCAAAGTCAGCACTTGAAAGTACACAAGAGGCTTTTCGTAGGCATGGTAATGTGTTTCTCCTGCAAAATTAAAGATTTCTTGTTACACAAATGAAAGTAATTATGACAAAGACTATACATACAAGACAAGAAGACCTTAGTTTATCCACCTTAGTGGCGTAATGGTTAGTCCATTCGATTCCCGGCTGGTTCTAACTTTGTAAGACTCGCTTTTTTGGTGGAGGGTATTTTTCTAAGCCCGCCTGGCTAGTTACAACCATTTCTTGTCGCCAAACATTAATTTTAACAGCATTGATGAGTTCTGACATGAAGGCCAGTTCCCCATTGCGTTGGGTAATCTTGGTGAGCCCGCATCCATCTGAGGCATTGTCGTCACTTACTATCAGGTAAGATTGTGCCAAAGGCTTATTAATTGTGGATTAAAAACACCGGCCAAGTGCGAGTCAGAACCGCACATATAGGGTTCCGTACCATCATACTAGATGGAGCTAGTTTCTTCATGTTTAAAAAAAAATACGTTTTATGTATGGAATCCATTTCTTTTTTACCTTTTTTAATTTTTAGTATTTGTTGTTATAGCGACAACAGCAATACATCATCTGTGAAAATTTCAACTGTATAGCTATCACGGTTCATGAAATACAGCCTGGTGACAGACGGACAGACAGACGGATGGACAGCGAAGTCTTAGTAATAGTGTTCCTTTTTTACCCTTTGGGTAATGAACCCTAAAAGCCAGCTAAGTTTAAGTCGGACCCGCGTATCGAGGGTTTCGTACCACCACACCTCTTAACACAAGTATAACAATGATACAAATTCACTTCAAACAAAAGACATCAACGCGAGCAACAGAAAAATGCTGTTATTTTATTCAGTTCAGACTCCTTAACACAAGTACGACTCACACTTGGCCGGTTTTTATTATTTGAGCCCAACATAATTAAATAGTCGATAATAGAAATAGATAAGTAGGATGGTTGGATAGACAGACAGACAGACAGAGGGACGGACTGCGTAGGCTCAGTAACAGGGTCTAGTTACCTGGTACGGAACCCTAAAAAATATTAACGCTACCCAGTGACCCTCGTAACTTATTTTAGTAGCATCTATATAGTGAGTCTTCCGAAACATCGAACTTAATCACTAAAGTTCTAATATATTCTAATGGGGTGTCTTTAGACGCACGCTCTTTCGTCTGTTCAATCGAGGCTGACTTTTTTTTAAGTCCACAATTGATAAGCCCTTGGCGTCATCTCACCTGATGGTAAGTGACGATGATGCCGAAGATGGAAGCGGGCTTACCAAGGTTCCCCAACGCAATGGAGATCTGGCTATCTTATCTTCAAGCCGGAACACATCAATGATGATAACACTGATGTTTGTCTTGCGAGCGTGAGAGAGCTCGAGTTACATACGCACCCTACCCTCATATAACTAGAGCTTTTTTCCTTGCAATTGGACGCGCGCAAGAGCATGCGTCTTAAGGCATCTAATGATAATTTAATCATTGAAAACTCTGCCTTGAAACAAGTCCCTTATAAGAATACTTAAAACTGTGAAAACAAGCCTTTATTGTTTATGTTTGAGCACAAACCTCATTAATTCATATCGCCAGTTACACAAGGCGCTTTTGTACTACGATTTTCTGGAATATATATTTTATGGAAGTTCGCTATTTTCCATTTTTTCTATGCTCTGCTTAGCTATGCATTTCATATGCATATGATTACTAAATGTGAAACTTTGGTCGTACGAAACATACCATATTCTTCGAGGATCATCTTCTGCAAGTCGGAGTATGTTAGTGACTCAGCTTCGTTGTTGGGGCGGGATTTGATCATGGATAGCTTCAGCCAGAGATAGTCGTCGGCAGTGCGGGCCACTTCAGAGTGTTCGTCACTGACGTCACAGCAGCCTATTATGCAGTACACCTACAACGTTGGGTGCTTTTAGATATGCGCGCTCTTGCGAGGAAAACCGCGGTAGTTTAAACTGTCACTCAGCGGTGGTAGTGGTATACATATAAACGTCACTGATACCATAAAAGTTACTTTCTCCCAAACAAATGGACTTTCATACAAGTTGACCGATCAGATTGCTGGGTTTTATTTCTTTTTTTTCGTTCATCATATCAGCCGAAGGACGTCCACTGCTGGACATAGGCCTCCCCCAAGGATTTCCACGACGACCGGTTCTGCGCTGCCCGCATCCAGCGGCTTCCCGCGACCTTCACCAGGTCCACCGAGTGGGAGGCCTGCCTACACTAAGTTTTCCGGTGCGTGGTCGCCACTCGAGAACTTTACTGCCCCAACGGCCATCTGTTCTACGAGCAATGTGCCCCGCCCAGTGCCACTTAAGTTTAGCAATTCTGAGAGCTATGTCGGTTACTTTGGTTCTCCTACGGATCTCCTCGTTTCTGATTCGATCACGCAGAGAAACTCCGAGCATAGCACGCTCCTTTTTTTTCGTTAGTATCTATTGATTTGGTTGTTGTTGAACAAAAACCTCACCTTGACAGAAAGAGAGAGAGTCACATGCGCACTCGTTCCCTTATATAACTTGAGCTCTTACCCACGCAAATCTGCCACGATTGAACGCACAAAAGAGCGTACGTCAGAAGGCAACCAATAGTGTTACATTTATATTACAGAAGTTGTGTTGTGTCCACGAGCTTTATTTTGAACAATATGGTACTTGACTACCTACTAGTAAATTGAATTACCTTTTACCAACTACCAAAAACTATTTTTTTCTTTAAAATTGGTAGTGTTACAGGCATGTGAAATCATTGTCTATGAGGAACTAACTTAGTGTTTTAAATTGTAAGTAAGTCGCGTAAAATAAAATATGAACTATGGTTATCGAAACCTTGATAGGTATTGAGTTCTTTTGGTTGTGAATACGAATTAAATTATGAATAGTTAATATACGTGTAATAAAAAATATACTATGTGTATTTGTAGTAAACAACAAAGTAAGTCACATAAAATAAAATATGAACTATGGTTGTCGAAACCTTGATAGGTATTGAGTTGTTTTGGTTGTGAATACGAATTAAATTATGAATAGTTAATATACGTGTAATAAAAAATATACTATGTGTATGTGTAGTAAACAACAAAGTAAGTCACATAAAATAAAATATGAACTATGGTTGTCGAAACCTTGATAGGTAATGAGTTGTTTTGGTTGTGAATACGAATTAAATTATGAATAGTTAATATACGTGTAATAAAAAATATACTATGTGTATGTGTAGTAAACAACAAAGTAAGTCGCGTAAAATAAAATATGATCTATGGTTGTCGAAACCTTGATAGGTATGTACCCATGTATTTTGTTTATCTGTCACGGCCGTTTTTTATTTTACCTGTTTTCTCAAAACTGTATTGAAAAATGTCATATGATACATGGGTGTAAAAAGAAATGACAAACTCGTGACGTTATTTACTTTTATACCACACTTGCAGCATAATATAAATAACTATTTCGGCGACAGAAATCACATCAATTAATAAAAGATCCCTCTTTCTTTCTAGCTTAACTTCCTAATTTCGACAGCTCTAAAATATTATTATTTTTAGGTATAAATCACCTGTTGCATTATAAATAAACTAGGTATGTTATTGATAGTATACATAAAACTGTGAATAATTAATATTTTATAACAATTGTTCAAATTTTGCTTCTTAGAATATGCATGTTATAGTTAATGTATTCTATTTATTTACTTTTACTTACTATAATTGAAGCAGTTAAGCCCTCACATATTGCTATGCCTTCACGGGGCGTCAAATAATTAATTGAATTAACACCTGCCTACTATTACTCATATCATTATGTTTGTACATTAATAGTTATGACACTGCAATAAATAAATAAAATGAAATGGCAATGAGGGCCAGTGCAAACTTTAAACAAGCATCCACTTTTCTTTTTCTATACAAGACAGTTGTTCGTTCTCAGCTCGAGTATGCGGTACAAATATGGAACCCTTATTACAGTAAATATATAAATAGTATTGAAATGGTTCAGAAAAATTATTTACGTTCAATGCTTTACAAATGTTACCATAATCGATTAACTTATCAACAGCTAAAAAGCGTCGGTGGCTCAACCGGTAACGACTCGGTCCATCCAACCAGAGGTATCGGGTTCAAATCTGGACGGCCAATGTACCAATGAGTTTTTCAAAAACTTACGTACATACTTACCGATTGCTTTAACGGTGAAGGAAAACATCGTGAGGAAACCTGCACACGCCTGCGAAGGAACTCTAAGGTTGTGTGTGAAGTCGACCAACCCGCACTGGGCCCGCGTGGTCGACTAAGGCCTAATCGCCCTGATTCAGGGTAGGCTCGAGCCCCTCGGTGGGGACGTATATGAGCTGTAATGATGATCAACAGCTAATAACTACAATTTATTAGATTTGCAAAGTAGTTGGAAGTTTGGAAGCAATGTTTTTGTATGATATTTGTCATAACAGATTTGATTGTATACCATTAACCAACAGTTTATGTTACAAAACCCCAGTTAGAGTATATAATCGATCAACTCATACACATAAATTATTCTCAACATCATTTTGTCGCACTAATTCTGGAAAAAGATCTCCTCTTTAACGATGTGTGCATACTTATAATAATAAATTTAACAATATTGACATTTTTGCTTTACCGGTAAATAAGTACAAGAAAGATATCTTAAATGCGTTAAAAAGTTAAAATAAATAAAAGTAAGTATAAGTATTATATTATGTAAGTAGATCTAAAGATAGTTGCTTTTGTTTTGATTTATATTTAGCAATAGTTAGCAAATAGCATTGTGTAATAACTTCCTTTTGATTTCGTTTTTTAATATCTATTCCTTATTTTAAATGTGGTCATTCCTTTTGATTTCGTTCTGTAATATCCATTCTTTATTTTAACTGTGGTCAACGTCGTTGGTTACATAATATCTAACACTTTAGATACGTAGGTACTTTAATATTTTATTATGTAACTGTTTGTTTGATCCTCAATAAATAAATAAAAAATAAAAAAGAGACATTAAAAGCTACTTGAAATTTTTTATGCCGAAAATGAAAATGCTTATGCCGTTAAGAAAATAAGCCAGTTAACGGATGTGGGTACTGCGAGACTAGTGTATTTTAGTTACTTCCATAGTATAATGTCTTATGGCATATTACTGTTGGGGCATGCGGCTGATATAGAAACTATTTTCATCCTGCAGAAAAGAGCTATCCGCGCAATCTATCAGATGCGATCACGTGAGTCGTTACAGAATAAGTTCAAAAAAATCAATATTTTAACTGTTGCTAGTCAACTTATATATGAAAACATCATGCACGTTCGTAAGAATTTGCATTTATTTCCTAAAAACAGTGACAGGCATAATTTGAATTTAGAAATGTAAATAAAATAGATATAGTCTTTTCGAGACTGTGTAAGGTTAAAAAGTCATTTGTGGTGCAGTGTATAAGATTCTACAATAAAATTGCAGAAAATTTAATTAGTTTGTCAGAGAATAAATTCAAGACTCATGTCAAAAAAGTTTTGTGCTCTAGAGGATATTATAAAATAATAGATTATGTAAATGACAAAGATATATATGTTGATTCTATAACAAATACCATTACCTAAGACTGTAATCTGAATCATGAATTCATGACATTATTTGTAATATACAATAATATAGTTTTTTGACTATTTAAAAGTGTGTGTAAACACCTATTTGAAATAAATTGTTTTGATTTGATTTCTGACAGTGGGGTTTACTTCTAACTACAGTTTCCACCAATCAGGGCTTGGCTCCCGTATGTATGTATTATGTATGGCCTATATAACCTTCCCGAGTTCGGGAAGAGAGAGCCGTACCCCAGCAGTGGGGACGTTCTACGTTGTAAAACAGAAAATTGATGAATACTTACAGCTCTCTTGTAAGGATCAGTGGAGTTGCGAACTTGTATCCTGTACTGGAAGTTTATGGCAGTCTGTAACTTATCGCTGAGCGGATTCTCTGGGCCCTTTATGTGCTCCTCCAATGCACTGATAAACTCTTCATGGTCTCGGCTGGAAAGAGAAATCATAATTAGGCAGTCACCCATCCAATTTGCCACCACCATTTAATTTAGGTTGAGTGCCCTCCGAACTCGACTCCCCTGGCCAGTGAAGTTGTAAAGGCCCCCACGGCCAACAACAAGCTTGTCCTTTCGAAAAAATATATAATAATAATAAAGTAGGGTTCATAAGAGTTTATAAGTAGGGTCTAGTGGGATACGTTTTATTCCAAATAGATACCTTTTACAGCCAGTGTGGTCTTCTAGAATAGATGTTCTCAATTTCTTTTTTTTTAATCCACTATTCGTAAGCCCTTAGCATCATCTCACCTGTATTCGACCGTATTTTATTATTTTTACGGCTTCCGTGGTGTAATGGTTAGTCCATTCGCTTCACACCAGGAGGTCGCGGGTTCGATTCCCGGTGGGGTCCACTTGTAAGACTCGGTTGGGTTGGTGGTAGGGCATTATCTAAGCCCGCCTGGCTAGCTACCTTCATCTTATCTTTGCCGCCAAACATCAGTGTTAACAATATTGATGTGTTCCGGCTTGAAGATAAGATAGCCAGATCTCCATTTTGCTTTGGAGAATCTTGGTAAGCTCACTTCCATCTTCGGCATCATCGTCACTTACCATCAGGTGCGATGATGCCGAGGGTTTGAATAAAAAAAATAATTTAAAAAAAAAACGTGTGGCACTCGGGGACTGCCGCGGTAAAGCTATTGCATAGCATTTATAATTAACTTATGCAATTATAATTATTTATTTATTTATTGTTTATGCAGTATTTACCACTACCATATAGTCCTTGGGGCGCGGGATGTTTATGTAATAAATTAACACTAAGAAAATTACACCAGTAAAATTGACTAAGTCCTTTTTGTACCGCAAATCGCTAATAGATGGCACTGTAAGTTTTTTAGAACTGGGCCGAGCGTGGGGTGTTAAGTCCTTTTAGTATCGCAAATCGCTAATACATGGCACTGTAAGTTTTTTAGAACTCGTGGGGTGTTAGGTTGTTTTCGTTACGAAATTTCTTGATTCGGTCGCCGCGCTCAAAGCCCGCGATAAAAGCTATGCAATAGCTTAATTAGGGAGTTTAGCTGTTTAACGCAGAATGCGTCAAGTCTTGAGTCGTTATAAAAAATCTTTGTCAATGCAATTTTTTGCGACGAGCTTATGTTGAGTATGTACTAAAATAAAAGATTATGAACCCATAAGTTAATTTAAAAAATTCAAAAACCGGTCAAGTGCGAGTCGGACTCGCGATCCTAGGGTTCCATATTACTACACTTCTCCACACAACTATGACAAAGATACGTATTCACATTACAAACAAAAGATATCAACGCGACCGACAGAAATATGTTTTTTTTTCAGTTCTGACCACTTAGCGCAAGTGCAACTCTTCTCCACACAACTTTGACAAAGATACGTATTCACATTACAAACAAAAGATATCAACGCGACCGACAGAAATATGTTTTTTTTTCAGTTCGGACCACTTAGCGTAAGTGCAACTCACATTTAGCCGGTTTTTGTTATTTGTTGTTTTACTTCAGGATTAGTAAGTACTATATCACACCAAGTTTGACGCTTATATGTATTACCGTTTTTAAGATAGAGCTAAATCAAAAATATCTACAAAATATAATAAAAAACACATTATTTGTCCTTTTAGTGGCAACAGAAATACCTACACATTCTATAAAAATTTCAAATGTCTACCTATTACGGTTCATGAAATACAGCCCGCTGACAGACACACAGACAGACAGCAGAGCCTTAGTAATAGGGCCCTGTTGGTCACCCTTTCGGTGTAAGGAACCCTAAAAAACATCCATCCTACTCTGACAGCATGGCCGGGAGAGTACACCTTATATATTAGTACTTCACCAATAAAGACGGTCCGCCTGAAAATATGAATTCGGTAAAAAATATGGTATCACGGCACTACGATACTACATCTGCCGTGCCTTGACAAAACACTACAATTTGAAAACAGACGTTTTCCAAAAAATCGCAAAAAACATTTTTTTTCGAAAATTACGCATAAATACGTCAAATCTGAAAAAAATTGATTAAAATTTTGATATATGTTCAATAATAGTACACATAATTGTGCCGTATTAAGAAATAGTAAAAAAGTATATTATTTATTTAATTTACAGCATAAAATGTTTCAGCATAAAAAGTTCTAGCTAAGTCGAATGATTGTTTTGACAAAACACTGCAAGTACAAGTTTCTTATTTAGAAGAAATAAAAGGTACTTAAAAGTCTATTTCTCTTACATTAGACAAATCTGGCACATCACTTACTACTAAATCTTCATAAAACTTTCTACGCGATTTCGGCTTTGTTTCCCACTATTTAAGAAGTTCTATCTTCTTTGCTTCACAAATACCTCTTGGTTCTGCCTGTTTCTGAACTTCATCCAAAATACTTCTGTTTTCTTGTACAATCGCTTCATATCATCTTCAGACTTCTTTTCGTTTTTCGAGGCTGAGCAAAAGTTTCATTGAAGAGTACCAGTTTTCTAGAGAAGTAGTAAGCTTTTGTTACGAGTTTAGACATGCAAATTAGTTTTTGCATATCAGCTGTAAAAATAGCTTTATCGCTAGCATTTTCACAGAGAGTTTCAATTTGGTGAAGATTTATATAGTTGATATTTTTGTTTTTAATATGTTCTGGATAGTGTGTGCTACACATCACAAGTTTAACTTACGCAACCATGAGAATCATTGGCACTGTCAGAGTAATTACAAGAATGTTTCCTGGATATATCGTAACTATCTTGGGATGAAAAAGCTGTAGAAAGGTTCATTTTCTGACAGATATTATGGAAATATGTCCATGAACATTTGCGTATGTTGTTTTCGACACAGTGTTTCAAGTAGTCTTTGTGCATAATTGTAAACATGGTATTCACTGGCAGATAACGTCGATTAGGGGCATACTCTACGTTGTATTGTGATTTTTGTGGTCTGTATTTTTCAATAAATTCCACAACAGTGCCTTCAGAGCCCTCGGAAAAGGCGTGTTTCGTAGTATGGTGTCCTCTGCGGTCTGGTGCTGCAGAAACTGACGAACTTTCATTGTTTGTCTTGCGATTAGCTTTTTAAAACAGACTGAACTACCTCATCATTTGTGTAGCCAATTGTTGCCAAGAAAAACACATTGCACACATCAACTTCCTTAATTTTCCACTGCAAGGTATTTTGTCTGCGAGAAGCTTGCACAGTTTTAACTTTCGTTGCTTGTTAGGTCACGTGTCTTAAAATAAAATCTCGGCGTCTTTGGCGGTCCATATCCCAATAAGCAGCCCATAAACTTTTCCCTTCGGTCTCGCTCATTTTCTCAGAACATTTGTGGCTACATAGGGTGCTTATTCTTCTGTTGTTCTAAAAGATTTTAGTTTTTTTAGAGTAGGCGCAGCTCTTACTGACCCTGATTCTTTCAGGTGCAGGCATTTCTGTATACCTTTTGTGTTATTTTCTTCAATAACTGCAGACGTTGCTGACAATTCGTGCGTTGGTTGGGTTAAAGTAGTTGAAGTCATCACTGTAGTCAGTTCGGTATACGATGATGCATCGAAGAGTTCTTCTTCCGGAGCAGCGGCTGGTTACGCTTGGTTGGCGGTAGGCATAGTTGTATCAAGTTCCATTAGTACTTTATCAACAAACATCGAGGTAACTTTTCTTTGTTTGGTTGGAGTTGCTGTTTGTAAGTCTTGCATATCGGATTAAGTGTTTGGTTGTAGGTTTCGCGTATCAGCTGTAGATTGAGAGGATGACATGACTATGGATGTCTCATGTCAGGATTTTTGATATTGGTCGGTGGTGGAAAGTAATGTAGGGGTAGGTTCATAGTATATAGCATCCCCGGGCAAATCTAAATTATTTTCACGTTCATTGACAATGGAACTATTTAAGTTCGAAAAATTCACTGTAGAACTCACACATTTTTCTTGCCTTGTTCGGGTTAGGTTTATAATAAGTGACATAGCTCTCAGAATTGCTAAACTTAAGTGGCAGTGGGCGGGGCACATTGCTCGTAGAACAGATGGCCGTTGGGGCAGTAAAGTTCTCGAGTGGCGACCACGCACCGGAAAGCCAAGATCTTGCATAAACTCTTTATGCAATGGTTGTCCCTGAGATGCCTAATAGAGCCTCTATCTCTCGATACGTCACATGACGATCTTCGAGAATTAGTTGTCTCACAGCAATGATGTTATCTTTAGTGAAGGTGGATTTTGGGCGTCCTTCGCGAGATTTGTCACACATGGGGCTTCATCACTGAACACAGATGTTAGCTCATCAAAACACTGAAGCCGTGTCAGGCCTTTTCTAAAGTTGTAGAAAATTATTGCACGAACATTTTCCTTAGAAAGATTCATTTTTGTATGTAACCTGACAGATTCCAATCGACGCTGTGTCTTAACAATAGCATTAATCCTAATACTTTCAACTGTTTTGAGATTCAAAATTATCACATTCGAAAATAGAACAGTTCCAAATGCAAAATTGCCCAGAAATATGGAAACGACAGAATTTAAAAGATATGCCTCGTATAAAACAGAAAAAAATAAGAGCAGTTTCAAACATTCAGTACAAACTAATTTAAGCCTTCGTTTAGTTACTTTAAAATTTACTACGATGAAAACTAATTTCAAACATCGATATGTGTCTACTCAAGATATTTACAAAGTTTGGATTCAACCCAGCATGCAGTTTGTGTATTAAAGCGGAACTATGTTTGTATGGAAACTCGAGCGTTATGGAGACCTTAAATAAAAGTAAATATAAGAGTCACCCAGTTTTTATCGAGCAATGCAGAGCCGCAATTACATTTCCACTCCTCAAAAAATTTTACACTATCAGCCACAGTAGACGGTCCTGTACCATTCAATCTGAAAACCCTTGGGAGAAGTGTAAATAAAAAGAGGCATCAGGCCCCGAAGGCTCACCAGCAGAGCTGTAAAAAGGAGTCCGTACGAAAAATGCAGCCAGCCTTTCTGAAGCAATGCAGAGCCGCACATGCATTTCCACTCCGCTACCAATACTACATCATGAACTAAAGTGGATGGTCGTCTACTACTCCAGCTGAAAGCCCTCGGGAGAAGTTTGCATGGAGGTATCAGGCCCCAAAGGCCCACCAGAACTGCAGAATGGAGTGTAAATTAAAAATGTAAAAGACTTACCCAGCCTTTCTCAAGCAATGCACAGCCTCACTTTCATGTCCACTCCTCAAACAATAATACACCATGGACCACAGTGGACAGTCTTCTACCAGTACATTTGCAAGCCCTTGGGAGGAGTTTCCATGGAGACGTCAGGCCCTGAAGGCTCATCAGAGCTGCAGAATGGAGTCTAAATTAAAAATGAAAGAGACTTACCCAGCCTTTCTCGAGTGCAGAGCCTTTCTTGCATGTCCACTCCTCAAACAATAATACATCATGGGTCAAAGTGGACGGTCGTCTGTCAGGCCCCGAAAGCCCGTACGAGCTGCAGAACAGTCTAAATTAAAAATGTAAGAGACTTACCCCGCCTTTCTCAAACAATGTAAAGCTGCACTTGCATCTCCACTCCTTAAACAATAGTACACCATGGGCCAAAGTGGACGGTCGTCTACCACTCCATCTGCAAGCCCTTGGGAGGAGAGCGCATGGAGGCGTAAGGATACGAAGGCTCGTGCGAGGGGCAGAGTTCCGGGCTCGCCCCCGCGCAGCGCCGCTGATGGGTTAGTACGCACTACGTCACTCATGTACTGCTTATATCTGTGGGGACAAAACATTAACAATATTTTAAAAAATCAATCGCAATAACTACAATTTTGCTTTATTAATATTATGGTAGGTAGCTAAATTTCAAAAGTGTACCTAGAACAGGCAAATTATTATCTAAACTAAATTTATAAGTAGTTGGATTCCTAAATTATTTTATTTAAATTCTTCAAAGAACTTTTTGTTGAAAATACTTTCTGTCTAGGTTGTTAAATGTTTATGAAGATAGCAGTCAACTAAAAATGTTAAAATGTACCTAATAGATCGAAGGTAGCTGACCTTAGAAAGATTTTTCCTGAATTTTTTGTGTTCCCTAATTCAAATATAGGAATTTTCAAGACGAGAGTGAAAATACACTATTGAGCTTGCGTGTTACAACCTCAGCTGCATCGGCACTTACCATCAGGTGATGTGCAGCCAAACGCACTCAAACTTTTAATTAATTTTTTTAAACTTGGCAGTCATCATATGGTAATTATCTGACCCTCAAGGTGTGAGATGTGAAAATTCCTACTACTAACTAACACTGATCAGCTTTTAATAAAAACTAGGCAGTCATCATGTGGAAATCATTAGACCCTCAAGATGTGAGATGTGAGAGCTACTAATAACTCACTGACCAGCTTTTAAGGTAGCTAAAATTAAATCAAATTGGTTCATCATCAGATCTTCAAGATGTGTGATGCAAGATAACTATAACTAAACCTCTGAAGCCACAGTAGAATACTCCCGCTTTTATAGTAAATAAGATCTATATATAATCCTGATCATCACCAGACCGCAAGGTGTGAAACGTAAAAGCCTTCCCCCCTAATTTAGAACACTCGCGCTTTTATGGTAAATGAGTTCTAGATATTACAAACCTGGTCATCATCAGATCGTCTTAATTCAGGATGCAAGAACTACATGACAATTTAAGCTCAAGCTTGTAGTTTCTAGCTGTAAAACCGACCAAAGTCAAATGTCATAAGGGCTAAATACTATCTTGGAAGTATTTGACCTGGTTTTTATTAAACACTACACGTCTTTTAAATAAATATTTAAGCCTTTTTCTGGTTGCTGAGATTTAGATATGACAACTCTGGTCATCATCAGATCCTTGTAATGTATGAACTACTTACTTAAATTTTAGCTAAATCTCGTAGTTTCCAGATATAAGGCCGACCAAGATCCTCATTCCTGTACCGATTTTCATGAAACCCTGCTAAGAACCAGGGCGCAATTACCAGCTCTCATTTAAAGAAATAATGGAGATAAACGATAACAAACACATCCACGCGCGCGCACACGCATATACATACACACATTCTTTAGCTTCGTCGTTCCGTCGTGGGTAAAAACCTACAGCCTAATTGAGAACCTCCCCCTTTTTTAAGTTGGTTAAAAAGAAATAATGAGATTTATATCAGTGAAATTAAGTAACACTTATTCTAATAATTCTTTGTTCATTAACTACCCATTGAACACCCATTCAGTCCCACTCAGATCAAACCTTTTAAGGGATCCATAGTCAAAATAGAGACCCTTATAGATTCGCCATGTCCGTCTGTCGTCCGTCGTCGCCTGGCTGTCTGTCCATTGGTATGTCACAGCCGTTTTACTCAAAGACTATTACAGCTATGAAGCTGAAATTTAGTATAGTTATACTAGTCTGTGACAACGTAAAATAAATGGAATAAAATCTGTAAAAATGGATGTCTCCCCTTACATATAAATTACAATATCATAATACTGTGGTGTGGTGGTGAATTTTTTTTACTACTTTTTTATTATTTGGTCTGCTAAATCGCTATTTCTGGAAAAGTTTTGAAATTAGTAAGCCATAAAATTAATTTAAAAGGCAAATTATATGGCTTAGCAGGATTTTTTAGTTTAGGGGAAATAATAAACCAACTTAAGATGTGCAGGTAGAATTGTAAAAATTTCATAAACAAAATGAATATTTGAGAACTGCGAAATTAAGTTTGTTTTTATATTATAAATTTACTTATGGGTGCCCGCGGCTTCGCCCGCGCAGATCCCGTTTTTCGCAGTTCCCATGGGAATTTCCCAAAATCCTTTCTTGGTGGATGCCCACGTCCTAATTGCTATCTGTATTCCAAATTTCAGCAAAATTCTTTCAGTGGTTTCGGCTAGGCCAGTTCCTTTTATAATACAGATTTTTTTAAAGACTATGTAAACCTACTTAGCACATAGTCCGACTCGCACTTGGTCAATTTTTCATATAAGTCAGAGTAAAAAATATTACTTCAATGTAAGAAGACAGTTGAAGAATTTTTTTTTATTTAGGTATTTGGAATTTTAAAAAAATCCACAACTATTAAAAAAATACTCTGCATTTTCTTGAATTATACCTAAATGTATTATTACTATTCCAGTAGCCCTTTAAAGATGTACCAAATCAATGTATTTCTAATAAATAACTATAAAATTATCTATTATTATAAGTAGTTACCTTTTCTCCAAATATTTCTTCCCTTGAGCTATAAGGCACTGCTGTATGGATGTGTTGCCTCTGGCCTTTAAAGGATCCTCGTCTCTGACCAGGGCTGGAATGCTGGCCATTGTCTTGATAATCACCCACATCTCTTTCACTTTCTACAATCAAAGACAAAGATGTTTATTTTGTCTACTTATTTTAGCATAGCCATAATAGTATGATGATGACGATCAGACACTACATCTAGTAAAATGTCTTACTATTGTGTCTGGGCCACAGACTTGTATAGAACTAGACCACGCAAGTAGACCTAATTTACGTGCCCGAAAGACTGGCCATTTTACTCAAATATCAGTAGAAAAATTTTAGGATACTAATTTCAAGACCATTTTGAGATTTTATCTTTATGAGTTATACCTAACAAACTACTCAATGGACAAACTGTGATTTTCACCAATCGCATATTGGACCAACAGCTAACAAATCTTTAAAATTCAAGACAGTTTTATTATATTTTATCAAAAACACAGAATGCAGATGCTACAGGTCTCAAAAATGCTTAACGCCATAACTATAAAAAATAAAATGGTCCAAGACACTTGAATTGATTATTAACATTATCTGCACTTTTTAAGGTGCTGAAAAATTCAGCCTACATTGTGATGGGATAACAGTGAAATGTTTAAAAACTTATTTGAAAATAATAAGAACAAAATTAACAGAAACATTAGTTTAGTTATTAATAATAAATAATAGTTTAGAATTAGTTTCTTCTATGAAGAGGTAAAGCTTACACAGATTAACTGACCTGAAGTTTGGTCATTTCATAGATGGGTTTGCTTGTTAGAAGCATTTTTCTCACCTATTTCCGTTCTTCACAAGGTACGTTAAGCCATTTTTACCAGTTGCTGTCACTAGATGGCAGACATTAAGCCATGTCAGATGCCTTTTAGGTGCCTTGAAAAACTTCTGGGGTTTGCCACTAGCCCTACAACCTCCACCAACCAACCCAGGCTTCCAGAGCTTGGGAAGATCCCAAACCCCAGCAGTGGGGACGTTATGGGTTGTTAACAATGTATTACTAACTTACTACTAGTTCAATATAGAGACCAAAACCGATGGCTTTCATGCTATAATACGAGATCAATTCATCACAAAACTTTGATGTTACATCAACTGAGCGTTTTTGTGGAATTAAAATTTTATTGTTGATATGGCCCGCATCCAGAACGATGACCTGGTGAATATAGTGGAAAGCCACTGATGGGTGCAGGCAGCATAGGATCAGTGGTAAAGGAAATCCCCGTGGGATGCCTTTCTTCATTTATGTTTTGCAAATTTCATACCTTTTTGGAAGCTTATAAAATAATTAACTTTTTCTTCAATATATTTCTGTGGTCTGGGCCTATGAGTGAATCACCAGGATGACAGAAGTTAAAGTTGAAACTAAATATGATCCAGCCAGGAGGAGGAAAGATAGAAAGCATATCTCGGTAATAAATAATAGTACTAAGTCAGTTGTTGTAACCTTGTCAGGCTTCCTTATCAACAAAATGGTAAAAATTATCACTGCATACTAACAGGATCATTGAACTCTTCAGCCACTTGTGCAAATTTCTGATGTAGTGCCGTCCTTGATTTGGACCCTTGGAACACCAGCTTGTTGTACTGGTGCACTTGTCTAGCGTACGCTGCTTCCACATTGTCTAGCATTGAGTGGCCAAACTTCTTTGGTGTGTCCGCTATACTTGGCTGGTCAGGTGTGCGTTTGAGATCTAACCAGTTCTGTGATGGACCAATCATAGCATTCATTAGTTTAATCTTCTCTCTGTTCCATTCTGACAGCATATGCTCCCATTTTTGGTCTTCCGTTGTTTGTAGTGACTGAAGAAATATAATTTTCATATAAATTTCATAGAAGGAAGTTTCAAGATGAATTAAAATTAGGTTGACAGTAAGCACATACATTTTTATTAACTTCATCAATGAGGGATAAAATTGCATTTTCCCTTTCATTTCGTAGAAAGCTCTCAATGTCTGAATCAGCAATTGGTTGTAGAGGTTCAAATGTGCGCTTAGAGCTCAATGTCTCCAATTTTTGCGAAATTTGCTGCAAATCTATTCCTTTTGATCCAAAAAGTAAATGCCTGGAAAATAAATATATTTTCCGATTTACTTACATAAACACTGTTGATTTGGTAAAATTGTCGCTAAAAAGGTAATTTGAAAGGTAGTTTGTGTAATTTGTGTTTGTAATAGTCAGTACAACATACGCTTGAATGTCGTTGGCGCCAGACTGCATAACTCGCGAGTAAAGCTCCTGCGAGGCTTCCAGCACTTGGCCAAGCGAGCGCTCAACCCTGGGCAGCTCCTCATTGCCTTCGATTTCAGTCGTAAGTTGCTCAGCTTGTTGCAACAACTTGCTAAAGTCTTCGTCTGCCATCGTGTGAGGTTATTTTACTATCGCACTAAAACTGTCAATACACTTACTTTACAGGAATTTTCAATATCAAGATTCAAATTAAACCAATTACTACACAAATCTGATAGCAAATCTATCGATGATATTTTCTTGAAAAATGCAAAATAACTTCGAATACTTTAGTACCGGTAGCGACTTATGCGAGGCATCAACACCACAGAACAGCAGATTAATTACGTTTTTTTTTCTTCGCCTTTTTAGGGCAGGCTAAGGCTCATAGGCCATACCGCCTAGTCTTCAGTATATGTTTTTCAGTAGTATTCACTTGTAGAATTCACGTCTTCAGTAATTTTCAGTAGTTTCTTCACGTTCACATTATATTATTGTCTATAAACTAACCTAACCTACATACTCTAGCAAAATGATAGCACTTTTGCTAAAGCTTGCTCGGACTACTTGTGGGAACTCGAAACACAGTACACACACTTTTATTTCATTATCCTACACAAGAAACACTTATATGATCCTTCGCTGATAAATACACTATCAATATTATACATCAAAAACCACTAAATGTAATTTTTCGGATAATAAAAGAAAAATTACAAATTGAACGCTACAAATTCCCGCCAAAAAGTCCACAGATTAATTACTCCGTGATTTGATTACTCCACAACCAACCACAGTCCACAACACTCTTGTTTTTCTTTTGCAGCACATCTCTGGGTTCAACAGCCGTTTTTAACAGTCTTCATATAATTAATCTTCATTTGTTTTTTGATTTGCATTGCTAGTGTTTGTGCATTACAAAACTTCTCTAGAGTTATTTTTAGCAGCCTCATTCTGAGTAGGAACACCCGGTTGCAGTAAGGCGTTTTCACGTCTACCTTCATTTTATTTTTTTGTCCTTCACCTTTAGGAGGTCAAATTAGGAGCAAAATCTACCCAAATGGCAGAAATCTACCACAAATGGTCACCCTGCTTGTTTTTTTTTGCCTCTATGGATCACAGGGAAACGCTAGCAAAGATGACCTTTTATTATTGACGCTATTAATAGGTCATCATATCGACGTTTGAAAGGCAAGAAGTCACAAGCGCCACTTTGGTCGAAAATGAGTTAAGAGGTCATACTCGGTTTTTTTTTCTGCATCGAATGCACTGGCTTTCACTCCAATAGGAGCATTTTGATGTCACTTATGCCCGATGTGTTAAAAAAAACGAGGTATCAAGTAACACTTATTTTTTTCACATCAGGGAATTGTCGTTTAAACCTTAGCAAAAAAACAATAAAACAATGTAATTCGGCGTTTTGTGCTTTCTTGCTTTTCGATATTTTCATAAGTATGGCTTTTAAGTAGTTTGCCCAAAGGCCTTCATAACACAAATTGCGTTTATTTCTTTTCTATCTGTTGAAACAGAATTATATTTAACCACTTATAGCTTTTTGTCTTTTCGAAATACAAACAAATAAGGAGTTTAGAATGTTTTGGTTTAACTTTAAAACCAATCCAATGTTGCTTGATCACAAAATAATATTTTGGCGTTTATCCCATTTTGCCTCGTTGTCAAAATAAAATTGATATTGCTTTTGCTGTTTCTACATGTACGACAAACGATAACCGCAAACATTAGCCACCTTTTAACATGCCTTGACGCAATTGATATGTAAATTAATAATGATTTAGTCAATCGAAAAATCCAAGTTGAATGTTGTTTATTCTATTTATAATAAACGTAGGTATTTTGAAATTGTTCCTAGTTCTAACAAAAACCTCAAAAATGTGAATCAAAAGAACTACAAAAATGGCACTGATGTTTGGAAATTAGACAATTAGTACCAAAATGATATGAGACACCAACGAGATAATAATTATAGCTTCATCAATCAATCAATCTATAAATTATTATCTCGTTGTTGTCTAATAATAGTATGGTACTTATTGTCTTATTTCTAAATATCAGTGCCATTTTTGTTGTTCTTTTGATAAACAAGTAAAGAAAGATTATAAAGAGTTTATGGTCAAAAATTTTATAAGTTGATTTCATTTCTTGTTATTTTCTTTTAAATACCCTTTCTACACAAAGGTATCTTTTACATGAACGACATTTCATGTCTACAACCGCCAAACCTCTCAGCGATTGCGGTAGGTATCATAGACATTAAGTTGTTCGTATTAAAAGAGCATTAGGAAATTTCAATAAACACTCTCAAAGTGTGCTAATTATAAAATAAAATAGGTACTTTCCTTAAAGTTTAAAACAAATACGAATATAATAATCACTTTTGCATGTATTTTTACCATTATTCTTGAATTTAAGGCTATAGTGTATTGGAATTAAAAGCGGCATAATGGTCTTGTCATGTTTACGGTTTTGCCTCTCTATAATAAATAATTAAAGCACCGTTTACAACTTTTTGAAGTACTAAACTTAACATTTTTGTTTTATTTAAGATATTTTTACTCAGAAATTGACAATGATAAACTTTTAACTTGAGATGTTTTTCCTTTTATTTAAAAATCGCAGTGTGTCGTTATCAAAGTTTCTACTTGCATTTGTTTTCAGAAAAAAAGTGACATGAGCTGCTTTGTACTGATCGATTTTATTTTTCAATGTAGTTTATGCCTTTTTGCTTCGATTTGAAAAAAAATGGTCCTGCTGCTTGCTCCTTTTCTACTTGCCGTCTTGCCATGATTTTAAAGCATAAGCGTCACTATCTTAGGAACTAAGGATCGTATTTAGCAAATATTCATTGGAGTATACATAAAGTATGTTTTTATAAGTTTTCTGCCTTTGGTTTTATCTAAAAAGGGCTATCGAGTAAAAAGTTATATTTTTTTTCGGAATTCTTAAACTTTAAACGGCTCCCCCGTAAAGTTAGTGTAAAGTAGGTATTTTGGCACTTGTTACCTTTTGCCTTTCAAGCGTCGATATACATATGTATAATGGTGAAAGTGATCAAAATCAGAAGCAGGAGAAAAATATGTTTCCTTTTTGAGAAATTGTTGAATTCTTAACAGCATTTACAGCAGCTTCATTCTGCTGAGGTGGAACACCCTCTCGCGGCAGGACGTCTATAAAACTGCACCCAGTCAAAGTATATAATAGGTCGGGGAAAAAGTTTCTTCGTATTTTGTAACTAAACTTTGTAATCAAATCTCTTTGCTTGTATTATTTGTACTTGGCTGGTTATAATAAAATTAAATAAGTGAACTTTCGAAATTTTAATAATAAAAAATAAAAAAATTCCCGCCATTTTAAAATAGTTTTTTCTGGCTATGAAAATGAGTGAAAGTAACGAGAAAAGTAGCGATATTTTGAAATTTTATGTAAAAAAGGTAAAAATGCTACACTGGCCTCGAAAAAAATTTGTGCCAATTATGGACCTAATGCAGTATCAACCAGTAGCACAAATTTAGTTCAAGCGTTTCCAAAGGAAATCTGAACGTTCAAGATGCAGCTCGTTTTGTTCGCCCTGTTTGAGTTTGCATACAAAATACGAAAAAACCTTTTTCCCCGACCTAATATATTAGTACTAGTACAAGTTGGATTTTCACATCCTCTCTCATTTTGTTTTCCATATTGCTCACGTGCACCAAACGATTTTCTTCAAAACACACCATTTTTCGAATCGTTCATAATCATCATGCCAGTCACTGAAAAAAGTCCACTGCTGAATAAAGGCCTTGCCCAGCCGAGTGAGATTCGACGGATGATCTCTATCTCGAAGTTGTACAAAGGTATGTACGTAACTATAGACTGTTTGTTCCATAGTAACATATACGTCAATAACTTCGATTGTAGCTCTCCATCCTTCCGGAGAGTGGGTGCGACATGGACTTTTGATATCATTTTCGTCTCGACCATGTTCATTTTAAGACCCAGTTTTTAGTGGCACCACTGAAGCCATTAAGCATTGTAGGTACCTAGGTCTTCCAGGGTCTCAGCCATGACTACGATATCGTCAACGAAACAAATCGAAGGTAGGGTGAGGTACTCGCCGTTGACATTGATTCCGAGTCCACCCCAGTCCAGAAGCTTGAATACATATTTATTGGGCAACCTGCTCACACAATTTCACGAGAATCGGTTGAGAAATGAGACTTGTAGAGGAAAACAGCTGGACATCTGCCGGAAAGACATACGAAAGCATTTTTGTCCAAGCTGAAACGGAGGCGTTTCTCACTCGCTCGGTCAACAAGTATAAAGATACAGGAGCTACGATTGCAGGGCACTTTCAGCCGCTAGTGCCGGTTACCATCATTAAAGTACGGTCGTTAGGCCGTTGAAAACTTCTTACATTGAGCATACGTAACTCGAAAATACTTAGTTTCTACTACTACTTCGCTTCTTATAAAAGATATTAACGAACATTCGCTCCCCTGGAGACCTCCTTCCGCTTTCCGTTTGGGTCATGAGGCCCATAGTAATGCGATCAGGCTCAGTTCCTTATGTCATCTCTGAAAACACACACTAGTCAAAGATTAGTCTTGAGACAATATGTCTATTTTTCAATAGGTGTCTATAGATGAAAAAATGAAGATTAGTTTTTTTGCTTCAAAGATATCAAGAAGCGATGCAAAACAGAAAACTATCAAGACTAAATCAACTATCGCCACGGCACCAAAGGCATGATGAGTTATTGCGAAACATGGAAATGTTAGAGGAAAATGCCACTTACAATTAAACCCATCCAGATTAATGATCATGCTTCGGATTAGTTAGATAACCTGCGTGATCGAGCAACTAAGCAACAAAGAGAATGTCATCGCTATTATTACCTATACGTAGCTTTTTATGCAAGTCGCGCTAAACTACGATTGCTTCGAAATATTAAGAACTTAAAAGAAATATATAATTAGGAGAAATCCTAGTTATTGTTATCAACCCATAACATCCCCCCTATTGGGGTATCGAGTCTCTTCTAAACATGGGAAGGTTCATCATATCAGCCACAAGTCGTCCACTGCTGGACAAAGGCCTCCCCCAAGGATTTCCACGACGACCGGTCTTGCGCTGCCCGCATCCATCGGCTTCCCGCGACCTTCACCAGGTCATCGGTCCACCGCGTGGGAGGCCTGCCTACACTACGTTTTCCGGTGCGCGGTCGCCACTCGAGAACTTTACTGCCCCATCGACCATCTGTTCTACGAGCTATGTGCCCTGCCCACTGCCACTTCAGTTTAGCGATTCTGTGAGCTATGTCGGTTACTTTAGTTCTCCTGCGGATCTCCTCGTTTCTGATTCGATCACGCAGAGAAACTCCGAGCATAGCACGCTCCATTGCCCTTTGGGTGACCTTGAGCCTTCTTATGAGGCCCATAGTAAGCGACCATGTCTCAGTTCCGTAAGTCATCACTGGCAACACACACTGGTCAAAGACCTTAGTCTTGAGACGCTGCGGTATTTGGGACGTGAAGATATTGCGAAGCTTCCCAAACGCTGCCCAGCCGAGTTGGATTCGTCGATTGATCTCTTTCTTGAAGTTGGAACTACCTAGCTGGACTGTTTGTCCCAGGTATACATATTCGTCAACAACTTCCAGTGTAGTGTCTCCAACCTTTAGAGGAGTGGGTGCGACACGGACATTTAACATTATTTTCGTCTTGTCCATGTTCATTTTAAGACCCACTTGTTGAGAGACCTTACTGAGGCCATCGAGCATTGTGCTTAGGTCTTCCATAGTCTCAGCCATGACCACGATATCGTCAGCGAATCGGAGGTGGGATATGTACTCGCCGTTGATATTGATGCCGAGTCCACCCCAGTCCAGAAGCTTAAAAACATCTTCCAGGGCGGCGGTGAACAGTTTCGGAGATATAACGTCTCCCTGTCTCACCCCTCGCTGCAACTGGATAGGTTTCGAGTTCTGGTCCTGGAGGCGAACCGACATGGTGGCGTTTTCATACAGACACTTCAATACCTCGATGTATCGATGGTCAATTTAGCACCGCTGGAGAGACTGTAGCACTGGGAAGGTTAGGTCATTCTAACTATACAGGGTGTAACAAAACTGGTGTAGGTCCCGTTAAGTAAATGTACTATATTGAAAGCCAAAAAACAATACAGGACTTATAATTTGTAATATACATAGAATGTAAAGGCGGCCTTGTCGCTTTAACCGATTTCTACCAGCTGGAGCTTCTACTCATCATACTGAACAACTTTTGTTAAATGACTGCTGACATCGCGAAATGTTTTTTAACCCTTCATACCAAACGATCAGCTGATCGACAAATTTTATGCATTTTTGTATGGAGGGTCCAATTTTTTTTGAGAATTAATTTGGGTTCCTTGGGGAAAGTTGTTCAGTATGATGATTGGAACCCCCAGTTAACGGGTCCTACACCAATTTTGTCACACCTGTATTACTTACTTACTTAGCCATACTCCACATCGGCGTTTACCCGAGGTCCCACCGCTATGGCCCACTGGTGGGTCCACAGGTTTTTTTCATAGACCCACTGCATTACAGTGGGGCTATGGGTCTTGACTAGAGAGGACGCAATACTAAATACGTTGGAATCAATCTAATATAAAATAAATAAAAATACCACACGGGGGTCAAGTCTAGTTTGCAGGGCTAGTGACGAACCTCACTGTCAGAAGTCTTTCAAGCTGCCTTTAGGGAATCTGACACGGCTTAACGACTGCCATCTAGTGATAGAAAGCGGCACCAACGGCTTAACGTGCCTTGCAAAGCTTCGGTTTATTGATAGTACCCTGTGTTGTGAAGCACGGAAACAGTAGAGAAAAATGCCGAGACTCATAGTAGCTAGACAAAACAGATTCTAATAAATTTTGCTTAGTATACAGCAGGGGAACTAAAGAAAAACTACATATGTAAAAAGAGTTTATTTCGAAAAAAAACTACAATAATTATCTTCTTTTTCATAAAACACTCACATTCTTTCAACCAAACGATATTAATTCCAATTTGCAAACGTTGCTGCGTTGCTCATGTCAAACTTGTTATAAATCCCATTCCAAGATTTCCATATATGTCTTTGCTGTATTCAAATATGTTAACACAAACACAAATTAATCCAATAAGATTCATAATATTTCACAATTCATTTAAACTTTTTTGGGCCGAATATGAGATCAGCATCGGGAGCACCTTTGGGGTGTTGGTACTTTTGTCGTACATGTTGGCCTCTGTTAGGGTTCCCACTGCCACCAGAGCCACCGCCACTTTCAGCGCTATATTCTTCCTCTTCTTGCCTCTCTGATATATTCAATGTCAAACTGAAACAACGTAAGAAATGGTTTGTTGTCTGTAAACCAAAATAAATTCGTAACTACGTACACACGGATGTGTGTTAGGATAGGATGTTAAGATTAACATACTACCCATTGTCTCTTCTCTTATCGTGTGGCACACTGAGCCATGTTACCCAAGGGGTCGGCGGTTGCCTTGTGTTGCACTTAACATCACCCGCGGTCACGTGCAAGGTATTTAGATTTACAGCTACGGACTGTGCATTGTGCAACGCGACCTTCATACACATACCATAGTTATGTTAAAGTGGTCGAGGTGTTAACCGGCCAAGTGCGAGCAATAACCGCACACAAAGGGTTGCGTACCATCATACTAGGTGCCGCTAGTTTCTTCACGTTTCAAAAAAAACACGTTTTTTGTATGGAGATCCCCCTTATTTTTCACTTTTTCTAATTTTTAGTATTTGTTGTTACAACGGAAATATAAATACATCATCTTAGAAAATTTCAACTGTCTACCTAATACAGTTCATGAAATACAGGCTGGTGGCAGACGAACAGACAGCGGATTCTTAGTAATAGGGTCCTGTTTTACCCTTTGGGTACGGAACCCTAAAAACGGCCAGTTGCAAATCGGTCTAGCGCACCGAGGTTTCCGTACCACCACACGCCTCTCCACAAAGTATAACAATGAGAGCTATTCATTTCAAACAAACGAAATCGACGCGAGTGATAAAAGAATGCTTTTTTTTATTCAGTTCGGACTCCTTAGCGAGATTACAACTCACACTTGGTAAGTTTTTATATTTTTTATTGTTTTATTTTAGGACTAGTACTACAATCACACAAAGTTTAAAACTAACAAAAACTTGTAGAACCCCTTCACTTTTTCACTTTTATTATTCTTATTATTTGTTAGGGAATCATCCATAATACATATTCTGCGATAGGGCCAAAACCCTTACATCACCTAAAAACCACCCCCATTTTATGTAGGTGAAAACATGTTTTTAGATTTTATTCCATAATTATTATTTTTTTTCACAATTGGTAAGTCCTTGGCATCATCTCATCTGATGGTAAGTGACGATGATGCTGAAAATGAAAGCGAAACTGGCTATCTTATCTTCAACCCAAAATTCATACTCGTAAATGTAGTTTGGCGGCAAGACCCAGATATTAAAGTGGTAGCTAGCCAGGCGGGCTTAGAAATGCCCTTTCACCAACCAAACCTAGGCGTTACAAGCGTTACATTCATAGGTGTAACAGATTTGTATAACGATACCAATTTTCAGCTTTATAGCTGTAATAATAGTCTGAGTATGGCTGTGACATATAAAAGACAGAAAGACAGACATGGCAAAACTATAAGCGTTCCTAGTTTGACTACGGAACCCTACAAATTTTCTAGGCGGATCACATGCACAAGTGTTTTAAAAGACTGGTCTGCAGTTGTTAGTATATCAAAATATACCGTTTGACTCGTTCCATTTCCTGCTTGTCAACCAAAGCTTGTTGTTGCAGGTTGCTGGCTAGCTCCGGCGGCGCGTTGAACGACTTATACTGTGGCTTAGTGCCCTTCCTCACCATCAGTACAAACTCCACTCCCTCCTTCCCCTGCTAAACAGATAGAAAATATGCAAAGTGAGTAAATCTTCTAGTTAAATGAGTATGTTACTTACTGCAATAGTATTTTCTTTTAGTAATAAAGGAGCAAAGTTGCTTCTTCAAAGTTGGTCTGTCATGTCGAACCTAAAAGCTTGTCGCTTCACTCCTTGCTACTTAACCACAACCATGGTTACTAATAAAGGAGCAAAGTTGCTTCTTCAAAGTTGGTCTGTCATGTCAAACCTAAAAGCTTGTCGATTCACTCCTTGCTAGTTAACCACATCCATGGTTAGTAATAAAGGAGTAAAGTTGCTTCTTTAAAGTTGGTCTGTCATGTCAAACATAAAAGCGACATGTCGCTTTACTCCTTGCTACTTAACCACAACCATGGTTAGTAATAAAGGAGCAAAGTTGCTTCTTCAAAGTTGGTCTGTCATGTCAAAACTTAAAAGCTTGTCGCTTCACTCCTTGCTAACTAACCACAACCATGGTTAGAGAAATAAAGGAGCAAAGTTGATTCTTAAAAGTTGGTCTGTCATGTCAAAACTTAAAAGCTTGTCGCTTCACTTCTGGCTACCTAAGCACAACCATGGTTAGTAATAAAGGAGCGAAGTTGCTTCTTCAAAGTTGGCCTATCATGTCAAAACTTAAAAGCTTGTCGCTTCACTCCTTGCCACCTAACCACAACCATTTTTAGTAATAAAGTAGCAAAGTTGCTTCTTCAAAGTTGGTCTGTCATGTCAAACCTAAAAGCTTGTCGCTTCACTCCTTGCTACTTAACCACAACCATGGTTACTAATAAAGGAGCAAAGTTGCTTCTTCAAAATTGGTCTGTCATGTCAAAACTTAAAAGCTTGTCGCTACACTCCTTGCTACCTAACCACAACCATGGTTAGTAATAAAGGAGCAAAGTTGCTTTTTCAAAGTTGGTCTGTCATGTCAAACCTAAAAGCTTGTCGCTTCACTCCTTGCTACTTAACCACAACCATGGTTACTAATAAAGGAGCAAAGTTGCTTCTTCAAAGTTAGTCTGTCATGTCAAACCTAAAAGCTTGTCGATTCACTCCTTGTTACTTAACCACAACCATGGTTAGTAATAAAGTAGCAAAGTTGCTTCTTCAAAGTTGGTCTGTCATGTCAAACCTAAAAGCTTGTCGCTTCACTCCTTGCTACTTAACCACAACCATGGTTACTAATAAAGGAGCAAAGTTGCTTCTTCAAAGTTGGTCTGTCATGTCAAACCTAAAAGCTGGTCGCTTCACTCCTTGCTACTTAACCACAACCATGGTTACTAATAAAGGAGCAAAGTTGCTTCTTCAAAGTTGGTCTGTCATGTCAAACCTAAAAGCTGGTCGCTTCACTCCTTGCTACTTCAAAGTTGGTCTGTCATGTCAAAACTTAAAAGCTTGTCGCTTCACTCCTTGCTACCTAGGCACAACCATGGTTAGTAATAAAGGAGCAAAGTTGCTTCTTCAAAGTTGGCCTGTCATGTCAAAACTTAAAAGCTTGTCGCTTCACTCCTTGCTAACTAACCACAACCATGGTTAGTAATAAAGGAGCAAAGTTGCTTCTTCAAAGTTGGTCTGTCATGTCAGAACTTAAAAGCTTGTCGCTTCACTCCTTGCTAACTAACCACAACCATGGTTAGTAAAAAAGGAGCAAAGTTGCTTCTTCAAAGTTGGTCTGTCATGTCAAAACTTAAAAGCTTGTCGCTTCACTCCTTGCTACCTAGGCACAACCATGGTTAGTAATAAAGGAGCAAAGTTGCTTCTTCAAAGTTGGCCTGTCATGTCAAAACTTAAAAGCTTGTCGCTTCACTCCTTGCTAACTAACCACAACCATGGTTAGTAATAAAGGAGCAAAGTTGCTTCTTCAAAGTTGGTCTGTCATTTCAGAACTTAAAAGCTTGTCGCTTCACTCCTTGCTAACTAACCACAACCATGGTTAGTAAAAAAGGAGCAAAGTTGCTTCTTCAAAGTTGGTCTGTCATGTCAAACATAAAAGCGACATGTCGCTTTACTCCTTGCTACTTAACCACAACCATGGTTAGTAATAAAGGAGCAAAGTTGCTTCTTCAAAGTTGGTCTGTCGTGTCAAAACCTAAAAGCTTGTCACTTCACTCCTTGCTACTTAACCACAACCATGGTTACTAATAAAGGAGCAAAGTTGCTTCTTCAAAATTGGTCTGTCATGTCAAAACTTAAAAGCTTGTCGCTACACTCCTTGCTACCTAACCACAACCATGGTTAGTAATAAAGGAGCAAAGTTGCTTTTTCAAAGTTGGTCTGTCATGTCAAACCTAAAAGCTTGTCGCTTCACTCCTTGCTACTTAACCACAACCATGGTTACTAATAAAGGAGCAAAGTTGCTTCTTCAAAGTTACTGTCATGTCAAACCTAAAAGCTTGTCGATTCACTCCTTGTTACTTAACCACAACCATGGTTAGTAATAAAGTAGCAAAGTTGCTTCTTCAAAGTTGGTCTGTCATGTCAAACCTAAAAGCTTGTCGCTTCACTCCTTGCTACTTAACCACAACCATGGTTACTAATAAAGGAGCAAAGTTGCTTCTTCAAAGTTGGTCTGTCATGTCAAACCTAAAAGCTGGTCGCTTCACTCCTTGCTACTTCAAAGTTGGTCTGTCATGTCAAAACTTAAAAGCTTGTCGCTTCACTCCTTGCTACCTAGGCACAACCATGGTTAGTAATAAAGGAGCAAAGTTGCTTCTTCAAAGTTGGCCTGTCATGTCAAAACTTAAAAGCTTGTCGCTTCACTCCTTGCTAACTAACCACAACCATGGTTAGTAATAAAGGAGCAAAGTTGCTTCTTCAAAGTTGGTCTGTCATGTCAGAACTTAAAAGCTTGTCGCTTCACTCCTTGCTAACTAACCACAACCATGGTTAGTAAAAAAGGAGCAAAGTTGCTTCTTCAAAGTTGGTCTGTCATGTCAAACCTAAAAGCTCGTCCAACAAATCTATCAATTTGAGAACGATAATATTTAATGTAAAGATGAATCGCCAAAATATAAATGTTATCTTCTATACATTTATATTTTGGCGACAAAAAATATTATTGCCATTAATTATGGTACCCACTTTCATTACTTATTACAGTAATATTTGTTTCTTGAATAATTATTTTATTTAGCTGCTATTTGTTAGAGATAGTGAGATGTTTAATATTAGATGCCAACCTATTAATTATGGTACCAACATTCATTATTTTTTAATTCTATATTACAGTACTATTTGTTACTTGAATAACAATGTTATTTAGCTGCTATTTGTTAGAGATACTTATATGCTCAATATTAGATGCCAACCTATTAATTATGGTACCCACTTTCATTATTTTTTAATTATAAATATATTACAGTACTATTTGTTACTTGAATAATTATTTTTTTAGAAGGTATTTATTAGAGTTACTTAGATGCTCAATATTAGATGCCAACTTATGCCGTCCAGGCCGACCTTGACGTTCCCTTCCTTCAGGCGGACCCGCCATTTTCCAAAATGGCGGAAAATGACAAGAAAATTTACAAATTATGAAAAGTTTATCTATGATTTTATATTAAACTGCATATGGCACTAGAAGCGGAATTTAATAACGACGTAAGTCCATAAATCAACCCAAGGCAGTTTCAACACAGTTTTAACTATATTTGTGTACTTTAGAGCATAAGGTCGCGTGTTGTTACCGGGGCCGATGGGTCCCATTAATACTCAACGGAAAGAACAACTTACCGGGACCGATGGGTCCCAATAATACTCAATCGGTTAATTATGGTACCCCCTTTCAATATTTTATAACGTATATTGTAGATAACTAGCTGCTCGGTTAAAAACATGCCAATTACAATGTTTATTTTATAATTCAAGTACTTATAATCAAAGTTGTAAATAATGCCTGCTGCACCCTACTTTTACATTTGATACTGTTAATGGTTTTATTTCATACCAATCAAGGTAAAGGAAAAGGCTACAGCAACTTACCAGTAACTGCTCGTAAGTTTTCTTCGTTGTTTGTCTACATGTCACCGGTACAGCAATATCCCTTTGCTGAGGTCTGTTTTCACGTTGTCTCTCGGCTATATTTTCCAGTACCATCTTTTCAAAAGCTGATTCGAATTCAACGTCTTCAACCTAAAACAATATTGATTGTTTTTAGCGTGAACTTCTGTGCCACTGTAATTTTTTAACAAATAACTTTTTTGTTTCAATTGACTTACTGGCTTTGGAGCTGGTCTTCGAGGTTCCATAGACATATCATCTTGTTGCATATCACTGTCGTCATTTCCAGCATTCTCTGTAATTGGGTCTTCATCGGAGCTTTCTTCGGGTAACTGAGGATTATCTGTTTCATCATCAGTCTCTATAATGGTATCGAGACCATCCTTTACACTGTCATCTCCTTGGTCCTCATTATCATATTGTTCTTCGTCGCCTAGTTCAGGGTACAAAGCCTGTCGAAGATCCTCAATAGCATCTTTACACTGCTGCCAGCTAGTATACAAATTCAACTTTGGTCGTAAACTAGTCAAACACTCTTGGTATATGTATTTGACATAAATAGGGAATTTGTTTTCTTCATTCCAATAGGGATCAGAGTATTTGAACCAGTAATAGTTTTGAAAGAAAATCAAGAAATAATCAAGCCTTTTCTTGCTGGATCCACTATTGAAGTATGCGCCACAAGTCTCCAGTAAAGCACAAACCAGTCTAATTCTAAACACATTGTCTGGTGAATCAAGTGGCGATAAGTTGCTATGGTCGTTGGTTACTCCAAAAGTAATGAATGAATAAAGCACAGTAAAGACATCACGAGAGTCCAACAATTTGTAATTGTACAACTCTCCCAGATATCTCACGGTAGCTATTCTTCTCTGGTTATATTTTGGACTTGGGTCTTCCATTGTAACACGAATCTCTTCTAGAATAGTGTCCACAACTGCTGGGGCCACACCTTCTTGCCAGGCAGCCAGCTCCGCTGTCAGACGGGCTAAGGCTCTCCTAGCACTGGCTCTTACTCTCCATCCTCCAGCTAAGTGTTGAATAGCAACAGCTGATGTTTCGGGGTCTTCCCAGTTCAACTTTCTCATCAGTCTAAGAATCTTTTCCTCATTGCTCTTTTGCAAGTCTTCATGCAGGACCTTTCTGATGAATTGATGCATTGGTGGTTCTTCTTCTTTAGGCTGTGCTGGTGCTTCAGGAGGACAGACATAGTAGAAAGCATTTTCGATTTGCGTCACATACCGAGAATCTAAAGCTGATACAGTCTGAAAATATTTAAATTATTATTAATATTATTCATTATTTAATTTGTATTTCTCACTACAATTCATATATAAGAGAGAGAAGAAAACATTATTTATATTCTGTCTTTGAAACTTACCTTTTTTCTCATCATTTGCTGCAAGTAGATCATTGTTCGTTGATGTGTATCAGGATTACAATACAGGTACCTTCCACATGTCTCCAATAAATTGCATGCCATCTCTATGTGATGATGTTTGAAGTCATGCAATAGAACTTTCAGACAATATAGTGCTTCCATCTTTGAATACATTCCAAACTTTACTAACTCTCCTATGAATCTCACTACTTTTATCTGTAAAATAACAGCGATTAGTAATCACTACTACTAAAACACATTTTACAGTGATATACTATACATATAATAAAACTGTAGAGGTCGAATGTCTGTACATAGAGAAAAATGCTAAAAACCGAGTCAGGGGGATGTAAGAAGAAAAAGATAACAAATTCAGATTTCTCTTTTTTTTTTGTTTCTCTGTCTGTTTGTACGGGCTGATTTTCGAAACTGTTGGACCGATTTAAATGAAATTTTGCATGGAGGAACCTTATATCCCCGGTTAACATCTTAGATTATTTTCATCCCGGAAAATTAAAGTTCCCGTGGGATAGTTAAAAAACTATCCAACTTATGCACCTAATTTAGTATTTGGCATGCTGATACCTTATATTGCAAGTCAAATAATGTATATTATATAAAAGTAGCGGTTCCACGCAGCTTCGCCCGCGCAGATCCCGTTTTTTGCGGTTCCCGTGGGAGTGCCCCAAAATCCTTTCTTAGCGGATGCCCACGTCCTAATTTCTATCTGCATTCTAAATTTCAGCGAAATCCGTTCAGTGATTTCGGCTGTGCGTTGATATACCAGCCAGTCACCTTTGCCTTTTATATACACAGATTTATAAATCCTTTAAAGTGACGGTTTCCCGCGGGAAAGTAAAACATTACAAAAACAGTGTCTAGCGTCTTTCATACTAAATCAACTGTGTGTGGCGGACGTCACTTTGACCTAAGGCAAAGAGTAAAACGACACGTCATTTGTTAATTTTGGTCCAGTATTCCCAGACATAATAAATAGGTATGTACATACATCGATACATACTGAACTTAATCTTACAAACCCGTGAAAATCCCAACCCTACCTTCTGGCTGTCCCAAATCGAGTAAAAAAAAAGATATTATTGTAATAATAGAGCGCCAAAATACGCTAACCAAAGTACATAACATTCTACACTACAGAATAGTTAGTTTTTAAAACGCGTTGATGGAAGGGTTCAGTGAGTCTATCCGTTTATCCGTTTGGGAGCTCCGATGCCACAGACAGACACACACAGATACACACACACGTTAAACTTATAACACCCCTAATGTTTCGCTGGGGGTTAAAAAAAGTCTTAATTTAGAACCCTTTTTTTGGATGATCGTGTCAAGTTGTCAAGTTCACTACAACTACAATACATAACTTAACTTTAACCGCCTCCGTGGCGTAATAGACAGTCCATTCGCTTCACACCAGGAGGTCGCGGGTTTGATTCCGGCGGGGTCAACTTGTAAGACTCGGTTTGGTTGGTGGTAGGGCATTTTCTAAGCCCGCCTGGATAGCTACCACCATCTTATCTAAGTATTGCCACCAAACATCAGTGTTAACAACATTGATGTGTTCCGGCTTGAAGATAAGATAGCCAGTTCTTCATTACATTGGGGAATCTTGGTAAGCCCGCTTCCATCTTCGGCATCATCGTTAATTACCATCAGGTGAGATGATGCCAAGGGCTTACCAATTGTGAATAAAAAAATAAACTTAAGGAGGGTAAAAATGTTAATCAAAGGAATAACAAATACCACGCGCACAAAGTCGCGAGCATCAGCTAGTTAAGTAATATATTTTTGTACAAGTCAGTCACCTTAGATTCAATATTGATTTGATCCTTTTTCCTGACATGATATTTGAAATCTTGCTTCAGCATTTGGCACAAATCGCCACAGATATCTGGCAGCACAGGATACAGAATAGCTGCAAATCTTGAGTAGAACGGGAGAAGGTCAAGCCTTGTCCTGGCTACACTGAACAGTACTCTTGTTAGCTTTTTCCTGTTGTTCTTAGTGTTGAGATTGAGGACAAAATCCACCGCCGCATTATCAATAAGTTCTCTATTGATACAATTGGGCAGCTCATTAATGAAAGCATCCAGTGCATACCTGTGAAATTAAAAATATTACTATGTTTAGTGCCTCAATAGCGCATTATTACAAGTCTGAACATAAAGACACAGGATACAAACTTGTTAGATATATTAGAAGGCTGTGTTTCTTCTTGTTCCACATCAGGAACTGTGGGTGGTTCGTCTCCATCACTCAGCTCATCCTCTTTCAAATCTTCATCTAACATTTCTTCTGTGACAGTTTCAGTTTTACTTTTAACAGTCTGAAAATAAGTCCATAATTTTAGGAAGATTTTTTTTATAACATTGCCCAAATAATTAATAGTCTGTGTTCATCTACCTCTTTCAATTGGTAATTGGGCATGAACACTTTCAAATCTGGCAGTGTAGTGTAGAATGTCCTGGTGTCCTCATCTTGCCATGGGTCAGTCCCAGCTTGCATGAAGAACTCTTCATTACTACCTATAGTAACCATGCCTTGTGCTTCCGTGACTGCTAACGATAGGGTTGGAGGTTCCCCGGCTTCTCCTAGCTCTTCACCTAACACTTCTGCGAAACTTTGGGCACCAGCCAACAGTTTTTCATAGGTTGCCTGAAATATAGCAATTTGTGCCGCGAAGCTTAAAAAAGAACACATCATCAATCAGAGCAATGTGAAATAAATGTCAGTTAAGGTGGTTTGATTAGCGCACTAGCGCAGAAAATAGACATAAATCATTTATTCATTCTTATTAATCGAAATCATTGAGTATTTTGCGCATACGAGTATAGGAGGCAATAATTACTGTCTAATTGTTATTTTATAACTGTAAATATTACTACATGTGCGAATTAACTCTGCACATCGCGCCGATGACGTCAAAGTCATGTACGATGCGAAAGCAAAGTGAAATGCACAGACAATTTATTAAACCTAAACAATTTTGTTGAATTTTTATTATTGACTATTTTTAATGAAGTTTGTTTGCTCAATAGGTAGGTAACGTTTATGGTCGAGAAATTTGCTGCTCAGGTTTTTTTTAAATTATAGCAGTATCGTTTGTGATATAAAAAAAAATATTGTTTTCTCTTTATTTATTATGGTTTATAAAGAATATGCAAAATTTCACAAATTTTTACGAAATTAATGTACACATGAAAAGGAATATCATATTATCAGTTATAGTTTTGTGAAACACAGCCAGCCAAGATTATCAAAGACATTAACAATTAATGCATTAATTACAGCAGTGATGTTTGACTATTAGTATAATAATAATAATAATAATAATATTCTCAGACAAATCACACATGGTCATCTGGCCCCAAAGTAGGATTCCCTGTGTTATGGGTTACCAGAGACTGATATACATACTTATACACGTTTAAATACATACATATATAGATATTTAACACCCAGACACAGAGCAAACAAATCTGTAGTATAAAATTAGGGTTTTGATAGTAAGCATTGCAGTATGTTAATTAACGACAAGTAAACAATATGAACGACTGTTATGAATACTAGTCATCATCACTGCTGTAATTGATGGTATCAATCCCTGACATAACGTCACTGTCGTGGTTACTGTCGCATTCACTCTCCAAGCTACTTTCTTCGCCTCCTAGGAAGATAATCAGTTGTTGTTGGTTTATTTCTTCCAAACGGTCCTTTTACCAATATTCTTGTTCCAATCGTTCAATGCGATTGACTTCTTTTTTCAAGTCAGAGGCAAAAATAGACTGGATAGCATTTTTTGTAAAATTTTCATTCTCCCTCTCTGACTGATTGATGTTTTTGTCTGCCACCCTTTGTTTTACTAGATTCCAAATATATTTAATTAATGAAAATTAATTATAAAATCAATTATTAATTTAAATTAATTCCAAATATATTTAATTGGATTAAGGTCGCAGCGATAGGGTGGCAGAGGTTTTGTCAAGGTAGTGACAAGTTTTTTTTTCTGCCCCGAGGATGTTGTTTTCTTTCTTTTCTATGCAAATAGCGAGCCCTCTGTGCTGCGATGTCAGATTTTTGAATCAGAACCACTCTAGCATTCTTGCATTTTTTAAACTTGTAACCAAGTTGGCTTACAAGAATTTTTTCAATGTTGTCTTTTCACCTGAAAACAAATAATTAAGGGGTTATTTGCTAGACAAAGTTGTCATACATATCCTAATCTTATCTCTTAACAACAGAAGAACATACTATACATGCTAATAACAATTATAAACATCTAAAACATGTTGACCCTTTTCAAAATTCGTTAATCGTTTTAAGAAATTAGTTATTTCAAAATTCCAAAAAAACTTTTCAATTAATCTTCAGTATCAAAAATAAATCGTAAATTGCATAAGTATTAACCTATAAATTACCTTTTATTAGTTATCTCTTTTGGAACATTCAATTAAATAATTTGAGTCTGTAAATCTCAGTAGCGTAATTATCTTTCTTATCTTGTATAATAAATAAATACTTTGGGACAAATCACACATGGTCATCTGGCCCCAAAGTAGGATTCCCTGTGTTATGGGAACCAGAGACTGATATACATACTTATATACGTTTAAATACATACATATATAGATATTTAACACCCAGACACAGAGAAAACAAATCTGCTCATCACACAAATGTTTGCCCTGGGTGGGGATCGAACCCACAACTCTCGGATCAGTAGTCAAGAGCACTAACCACTGAGCCACCGAGTCAGTCAGAATATGTATGTATGTATCCTTTACTTTTTGTCTATTTTATAAACAATCTCACGCCTGTAGCTCAAAAGCTCGAAAACAATATCTAATGTTTTACTTTTTTATATAAGTACTTTTCATTGTGCTGAAAAATGTAATATTTCTTTACTTTAATTTATGAACCTCCAGGTCTAGCTATACCAAAATTTATATAATCATACAATATGTGTATGACTTTTTGTGTTCTAACAAATAAATAATATAAAAAAAACTATAAAAAAAATACTTTTTAATTTACCTCTCGCTCACATTATTATTAGCATACGCTTAAAGTATGGCTATCTCACTCATACCTATGACGTGATATCATTATCAAAATTTAAAGCTGTTAAGGTAGGGTTTTTACCTGCAAAATTACAATGTGGTGGCGAAAGTAAAACCCTTTGTTAACAGCTTTTTGAGACGGTAACAGAGAATATTACCATGGAGTAAAAGTAATGTATCGCTATTTTTGAAAAACTACTTATAGTTAGTATTTATGTACAAAAACAAATGTTACCTGGAAACTTTAAATTTCTCTTGGCTGCAATCAATATTTTCTTCAACATAAGGACTTCTTTTTTCAACTGTTGATCAAGTTTCTGAGTGCACATAGATCAAAATTGTTCAGGTTAATTTTTTTTGAGCTTTGTTTTCTTTTTTTTCCTGGTGATGGTAACTTAGGTATGGCAGTAGTCGTGGTGGTATATACAGAAGTACTCAGCCCAGGCAAAGTAGGTGTCGATACCTTTTTCACTTTGCTTTTTATAATTATTTTGGATATTCCTGTTGCTGCACACATTCTCTTTACACACTGGTCTACAGGAATAACAAATTGTTTGTTCCTTTTCTCACTTTCGAAGAAAGCTAACACCTTTAATATAAGCATTCTTGATTCGCGATGTATAGTCCATGTTGTCAAGACGACAAACACAACACGGTATGCAACAAAAAAACCACAGTTTTTACTGAGAAAAGTAAACAAAAATTCAACAAAAACAACCAAATAATTAACAAAACAGTAAGAGAAATAACCAGGAACAAAGTGAGCACGTAACGGTAACAAAGATGCTACCAGTACTGAGCTACTGGGGCAAACCCAGGGCATAGCGCAGAGAAGAGAGGAGGGGGTTGCATTCCAGGGAAGTGCAGAGTAAATGCACACAGGTTGTAGCAACAAGTTACTTTTTGCAAAGCTGCTAAAAGAGACCACAAAAGAAAACTTGTGCTAATCAAACCGCCTTAACATTTGTTCCTGTTTTTACATTACTGATATGGGGCCAGTGGAAAGGGGTACAGTTCGAAAGGCTTAATCTCAGCTTTGCATTTGTGTGAGTGCACACGGATAGCGTACAGTGGTATACCCGCTTGTGGCGCTGCGCGTCCGGCCCAATGCTTTGAACCAATTTACACTTGTTTTTTGCTACAGGCTTAAGATGCTGCCTGTCCCTCACGTGTCACCTGCCTACTAATTTTGGTGATTGATCACTCACACGAATGAAAAGCCAACTGTAATGTTTTTGATAAAGCTATATTTGGCCTTTTAATGGTGCAAAAATTTGACAGTCAAGTTGTATAAATTTATGGAAAATTTACTAATTACTATTTACTAATTATGAGCTGATATGATGATACACTAGCATACACTAACACAAGCAGAGAGTGTAAAATTTCACAATTCTGATAGGGCAACCAACAATGTTAGAATACTTCTATGTTTTTGAAATTTCAAAGATTTGGGGGAAGAGAGGTGGGGGAATACCACACCTTAATCCCCCCCCCCATCTAATACCCCAAAGAGGTAGTGAACAGTAATGTTTTTTTTTACTAAATATGTAAGAATAAAATAAAAGCCACTGGATGCGGGCAGCACCTGACCCCTTTGCGGTAATCCTTGGTCCAGCTGAAGATGTCTTTTGCTTTATATGATGATGATAAATAAAATGAAAAGTCACCTGATGTTGTTCCAACTGATCTTTCCTTTCCTGTGAAAGTTCTCCCCTAGTGTGTAAAGTTCTCTGGTTGGCTGCATGCAAGGCTTGCAGCTGTGCCCTCTCTGCCATCAAATGCTTAGTCAGCGAAGCAAAGTAGTCCTTCAGCAGAGAGCGTACAGCATTCTGCTTCTCGGCCGGCAAGAATGTGTTCCTTGGTATTGTTATGTTGTGTTTCTAAAACATTATAATAAATTAAGCTGTAGGATTATAGTACCCAATATGTCAATAAACAAATGATTTTTCACAAATGATATGATTTTTTTTTATTACCTCAGCAGTGTCTTTTATCTTTTTGGGTACAATTGAAGCATAATCTTCACCACAATGTTTGCAGAAAGAAAGCAGTATTGGTATATTATTGTGTTCCTCTTTATCCATATTTATAAGAACAGTGAGAACATTACCAAGCAACGGCAGACCGGTTTTATTGGTGAATATACCCACTGCTACCAACTCGGCATAGAATCTTATATCGACACGGAGTTTAGAAGAGTTTGTAATCTTATCTGTTGCTTTGAATGTCAATATCTTTTGCCAATTTTCAAAGAAATTTGTTGAAAAATCTGCATAAGTCTGATGGAGGACCGAGCACAGATTTATAGCAGCAGGTATGTCGGACATCTTCAGCTTAGCTTCTGCGATTGCAGCCGCTACTTCTGATATGTACTTGGTCAAGTTCAAGACTGCAAAGTCTTTCAGAAGAGCATCCATTTGGGTTGCACTAAATGACTTCAATTTCTTCACAAATGTCGTATTCTTCTTTAATCCAGAATCTAATTTTGAAAAATGGTTTTCGGGGGGGCGAACGCAGTTTAGATTGTTATTCCTCAATTCGCCTTTTTGTTTCAATCTAGATTCGAGGTTAGCTAAGTACTCTGCAAGGGTAGCTTTTTCGTTTTCCTCCGTGTTCTCAGGCGGCTCTTCAGAGGCCTGCTCGGTTTTCTCCATTTCTTGGTCATTAGAAGTCATTTATTGTAAAAATATGCGATTTTATAGAAAAATAAATAACTAGACAGATGTTTTGATACAAATTGATACAAATCTGGACAATTGGACATATTCTAGTTAGTAGATCTGTGTATTCTAGTCACAGATATTCTAGTTCATTTTTTTTTTCTTCGCCCTTTTAGGGCAGGCTAAGGCTCATTGGCCATACCGCCTAGTCTTCAGTATATGTTTTTCAGTAGTATTCACTTGTAGAATTCACGTCTTCAGTAATTTTCAGTAGTTTCTTCACGTTCACATCATATTATTGTCTATAAAATAACCTAACCTACATACTCTAGCAAAATGATAGCACTTTTGCTAAAGCTTGCTCGGACTTCTTGTGGGAACTCGAAACACAGTATACACACTTTTATTTCATTATCCTACACAAGAAACACTTATATGATCCTTCGCTGATAAATACACTATCAATATTATACATCAAAAACCACTAAATGTAATTTTTCGGATAATAAAAGAAAAATGACAAACTGAACGCTACAAATTCCCGCCAAAAAGTCCATTCTAGTTCATCTATGATACAAATAGTGATTTAAGTATTTTTAGTTGATTAGAATATATTAACGTCTCTAGGTGCAAGCCCTTTTTAACCGGTCTTCATATGCAATGTTAGTGCCGGTGCATTACAAATCTTCTCTGGAGTTCTTGACGGCATTTGCAGCAGCCTCATTCTAAGATGGAACACCCGTTGCTGCAGTACACTGTGTGTTGTTGCTATAGAACTACACAGTGCAAATTAGGTTTTCACGTCCTCCTTCATTTTATTTTCTTGTTCTACATATTGCTCACGTCCACCAGACGATTTTCTCTAAAACGCACCACTCTTTGAAGCAAATTCTAGCAGACAGAAAACAATGCAAAAACAAAACAATAAAATTACGAATGCGTTCACCAAAAATCCCGCAAATTCTAGCAGACAGAAAACAATGCAAAAACAAAACAATAAAATTACGAATGCGTTCACCAAAAATCCCGCCAAAAAATTCCCAAATTAGTGATCTGAGATTAAACGTATACCCAAGAAGTTTATAGGTAAAACTGGAGGCCACACTCTAAATACCTAATTGAAGCAAAGAATTATGGCCTTGAAATGTCTCGTTACCGCTCCGTCTTTTTCCAATTAGCGCGTGTGAGCAAGAGCTTTACCTATACACGTCTTGTTCACACCTCCTAATTAGAAAGAGACGGAGCGGTAACGAGAAACTTCAAGGCCATATTTCTTTGCTTCAATTAGGTATTAAGAGTGTGGCCTCCAGATTTACCTATAAGCTTCTTGCGTATACCATATTATATCAATTTAAAAAACCGGTCAATTGCGAGTCAGAACCGCACACATAGGGTTCCGTACCATTATACTAGATGGCGCTAGTTTCTTCACGTTAAAAAAACACATTTTTTGTATGGTCACCCTTACTTTTTGACTTTCTAATTTTTAGTATTTGTTATTAAAGTATCAACATAAATACATCATTTGTGAAAATTTAAACTGTCTTGCTATTATGGTTCATGAAATACAGCCTGGTGACAGACGGACAGACAGACAGAAAAATGGACAGACAGCGAAGTCTTACCCTTTCTGTACGGAACCCTAAATACGGTAATAGGTACATACAACATTGAAACTTGGTGTAATTATAGTACTAATCCTAAAGCAAAACATCAATTAATAAATAATTTGGAGATGAGACTCATTTGGAGGCACAGGCTCAATGAGTTCCGGGAACCCGAACAGACCCACTTCCCGCGGACGGAAAGATGTATAACGAGACAAGTTTTCATGAAATGCTCGCACGACGTCATCTTCCAGAACGTTATTTGGGTTTAATACATAGGAGAAAGTATCATCAGCCAAGGAATTCATACTTAAAATAACACTTAAGTTTTATTCTAATATAAGTTGGTATTATCGAAGTAGGTAGGTATATTACGTATTTATATGTGTCAGGAAATGAACAGAAAATCTCAAAGCTTTTATTAGGTTGACATTTTATAGTAAGTATTTACCTATTTCTAGGCAGTAAATGAGTTTATAAGAATCATTTCGATGTAAGTAATTGACATTAGTTTTACCCAACGAAAAACAGTATCAAATCGTAAACGTACAATATTTAGCATTCGCAAATGTATCGTAAAATTAGCTCCGCGCGCACGAGTTTCAACGACGTCTGCCCTCACGGGTAAGCGCAGTCGGGAACCTGCCCCCCTGCGCTCCGCACCCGCTACCGATTAAGCCACGCCCCGCGCGAATTATAATTATTATTTAGGCACCTATTACAGATTTATTATTAGAAAATAATGGTTCACCGTTTATGCATAAGGTATAATATGTTTATGAAATTAAATGTTTTTATTTTATTTTTGAGTTGATTGAATGAAAGGTACATTGCTGTTTACGGTTAATGACGTATTAAAAAAAACTAATTACTAGATCTCGTTCAAACCAATTTTTGGTGGAAGTTTGCATATTAATGTACATCATATATTTTTTTTAGTTTTATCATTCTCTTATTTTAGAAGTTAAAGGGGGGGACACATTTTACCACTTTGGAAGTGTCTCTCGCGCAAAGTATTCAGTTTAGAAAAAAATGATATTAGAAACCTTAATATCATTTTTGAAGACATGTCCATAGATACCCCACACGTATGGGTTTGATGAAAAAATAAGTATGGGGAACCCCCAAAATTTATTGTTTTTTTTCTATTTTTGTGTTAAATCTTAATGCGCTTCACAGAATACATCTTCTTACAAAGTTTCAACAGTATAGTTCTTATAGTTTCGGAAAAAAGTGGCTGTGACATACGGACGGACAGACAGATAGACAGACATGACGAATCCATAAGGGTTCCGTTTTTTGCCATTTCGCTACGGAACCCTAAAAAGCAAAAGGTAAACAAATGTACTATGGAATAGACATTAGAAACTGTCAAAACCCTTGGTTGATTTAAGGTATAGACTATAAATATATGCGTTTTATCTTTGTTTTTTAAGCAGGGTAGTGCGCACGTATCACCTAGCTCCTGCCTCTCACGATTCGTTCACCCCCGCATTACTTGTTTATTTTTTAGCTTAAAAGTATAAATAATTGAAAACGCTTAACACGTTAAAAAACCGACTTCCATCGCAACAAATTAGTACATTTTTGCATTATTATTTTTGGTTTTTGTTAATTTTCTACTAAAGTACTCCACCGATTTTGATAAAATTTATATGGGACCACACGGAAAAAACTAGCTTTCAAATAAAAAAAGAATCATAAAAATCGGTTCACCCAGTCAAAAGTTCTGAGGTAACAAACATAAAAAAAAAACATACAGACGAATTGAGAACCTCCTCCTTTTTGGAAGTCGCTTGAAAAATGACTTTCCGGTGAAATATGAGACTCGATTTATGTTTAGTGTGTTTTCGAGTATCGTTTTACACGATTTTACTGCACATTTGACCACTTAAATAGGAAAAATACTTGAAAACACTGCTAGGAATTTCCCACGCACGCACACCACCGCTAGTAGTCGATTATGTTATGACTAAATAGTCTTAGAGTATTCATGTAGGTATAGAGTGCGCGTATCGCATCGGTTACTTTATACTTATCGTAGGCAAGTGAGCTATATAGGTAACTATACATATGTATATGTGACAAATAGGGATGGGCTGCTGTGTACTACCGCTTTAGTGGATTATCGATAGCCAAAGACAAACAGCAGCATAATATAGTAGGTAGGTAGGTACATACTTGTAAGAATTTATGTGTGTTTTATATTATGGGTTACAATGTTTACTTCCTAATACGTATATTAATAAAACATTGGTGCATATACTCACAACTAGATGTACTGTTCGGGGTAGGTAAGTTAATTTCAGTTTAATATTATTAAAAAAAAAATTTACTGTTGAGTTTTCGTAATTTTTATCAACTGACTTCAATAAAAAGAGGTTATCTATTCGTCACGCATGTACCTAATATTATTAGAACTGCAATATATTCACAACAAATGTATTAGGACTTCCAAACAAATGTTCAATTATAGATGTATGTACGTATGTTTGAAACTATTAATCGAATTATAATCGTTCTTTTGTATTTTCTTAAACTTAGGGAACAGTGCAAGTTTAGTCAAAATCAGTTCAGTAGTTTTCAAGACATGGACTAATACGTGTAAGTGTAACGACTTATTGATACAAGCTACAGGTATTGTATCAAAGGAAAAACTTATACACATTTACAGCCCAACAAAACAACTAATTCCTCAAGTTTTTTTACAATTATTACAAAAAAAGTCCAGTTTTAACTTAAATTTAAAAATAACGAAATATAAAGGTAATTAAAAAAAATATTGACTTCATAAAGAAATAAATACTTAATACATATCAATATTTTCATTAAAATTTATTTGTTTAAATAGATTTAACTTTCATAATAAATATCGATTGTATTTATACTACTACCACACCCTGGACACTTCATTCATATTAACTAGCGAGAAATATATATATACAAACACCTGACGTATCTATAGACACGAATGCAAGGAGTGCTGATCACCGGTGGCATTGGTCACGAAAAAGATTTAATCGGATTTTCAATTTATTTTTAAAAGGTGAGGTAACGTATTTTTTTTATTGCTTTATATACGCACAATTAAAGATTAGGAATATAAAGAGAATTGTTTCCATGGATTTGGTAGTTTGTGTAGTTAGTGTATTTTATCAAATTCGGTGCGAAATAAATCAGACAGGGTTATTGGAAATGTGACGTATTTCCTTTTAAAGGTGTAAACTGAATCTAATTTGAAATAAAGAAGGTCAAATAACTAGGGGTCGCAAATCAACGGCTTTCAAGTAACAGCCAAATTAATTTTAAAATTTTGTATGAAGGACGCATTGATTTAATTCTTCGATTTTGTTGAAAAAATTTGTAAGCCAAACACGCGAAAAACGGCACAGTATATGTGAATAGTTACTGAATTCTATGAAGAGCGATATTGTAAGATATCTGGTCAGATAAAGAGTGCGGGGTAGTGCGCGCGGAACATCTAGTCCCGCCCCTCACGTCTCCTTTACCCACGCAATGCGTGATTAATTTTAACTTAAAACTATAAAAATAGTTAGGGCGCTTGTCTAATAAAAATCGGCAAACCTTTAGAAATCATAACTATGGCTTGAAACTTGGCACAGTTGTGCTCAGGGGGTCAAAAAAGGTTGATCGAGATCGGTACCCCTCGGGAGGATCAATGGGACACTTCGACTGGACAAACTCGAAAAATTGATAATGTTAGAATATAGCTATCTGGTTAAGTTTGATATCATTTTCGTGTAAATTAAGGACGAGAAGTTCATTTCTGCTATCTAAATTGTAGTTTTTAAAGTGAAACTTTTATTACATCTTCTCAAGCTTTTTCGTCTGTGTTGCGAGACGGCAAAGCGAATATTACATCGTCTCAAACTTTTTCGTCAGAGCAGCCATGAGCGTTTCGTCCTCTGTACCGTAGCTCCAAGACGAGAGCAGCCATGATCGTTTCGTTCTCTGTACCGTAGCTGCAAGAGGAGTGACACTTTTACTACATGATCGTTTCATCCTCTGTACCGTAGCTCCAAGACGAGAGCAGCCATGATAATTTCGTGCTCTGGAAAAGTCTATAATGTGAAAAAAAAATTCACATTTACCATGGTTTCATAAAACCACACACTCTTTTTTTTAAAGTAGTTTTTGAAAGAAATAAAAATATTTTTAAACCGCTATTACTTTGAAATATTTACGGAAATTAATATTATAAAAATAACTCAATATATATTATTTTATACAGATTCAGGAAAATATATTTTATATAGGTAATCTTACAAAATTATGTTAAAAAAAATCTTGAATGTTATGCGGCACAATAAAACGAAAAGACATTTTGAATTTTTAGAAGAGTTAGGTAGGTATATTCATTAATGAGTTGCTTTAATTTAATTCCAATATGTAAATCATGTTGATTTTTACCTATTGGCAGAATGTCCCATCGCACAATGACTATAAGGGCGTCAACGTCGTGCAGTCCGCGCCCAGTGTGGGCAGGGACGAGGTAGCACGCGGCCCATGCGCAAGGCCACGCCACGACTACACACGTAGGGATTTACGATCCAGCTGATAGCGGGCTGATCCATCTAATAGGTGAGAATAATACTTAATACAAATTCGGACTTGTGCTTGATATAATGAAAGAATCTGTCCAGGTGTGAATTACCGTCTCACCTTAGATAGAATACCCAGCCTCATTGCAGCAACTTTTGCCTTAAACTCAATGTTTCGACCGAAATTGAGATTAGGTGTTAATTCCACGCCAATAAGCTCAAGGTGGTCGGATAGCTGAATGAATTCATTCCGGAAAGTAGGAGTCAAGTTGAATGGACTCCTTTTAGCGGAAAAGAGACACGCCTGTATCTTAGAGGCATTGAACCTTACTAGGTTGGAATCACCGCAATCAGACACTGCCTGAAGCGATAGGTTCATGCACTCTATCATGGTCTCTCTCAAAAACAGCGTCTCAGCGGCTCAGCGCCCGTCGTTCGCTTGTGCACCTTTCCACAACTGTGCTATCGTCTGCATACCCAATAATACCCGGTGTCAACAGATCGTTTATATGTAGCAAGAAAAGAGTACAGCGGAAAGAACAGAACCCTGAGGTCCCCGGCATCGATTACCAATAGGTCAGAGGAGCAGCCATCAATGACTACTCGAATAGACCGTTCCCTCAGGAAATCAGATACCCAGTTACACAAGCCTAAAGGCAGTCCGTATGAAGGAAGCTTGCCAATAAGGCTAGCGTGCCAGACTCGGTCAAAGGTTTTAGAGATGTCAAGAGACACGGCGAGAGCCTCACCGTGTTTCTCGATGGCCTCGCCCCATGTAATATGCGTACACTAGAAGATCTCCAGTGGACCGACATTGACTAAAACCGTATTGTCGATCACTAAGGAGGTCATTGTCTTCTAGGTATGCCAGAATGCGGGTGTTAAATGCACGCTCCATAATCTTACAGATTACAGAGGTGATTGCTATGGGTCGGTAGTTGGCCGGGTCTGCACGACTGCATTTTTGGGCACAGGCTGCACGTTGGCGACCTTCCAGGACTTTGTGTCTATCTATACCTGTTTTAAGAAAGAAGCGGTAGAAACGTGTCAGAATAGGAGACAACTCAGGAGCGCAGTTCTTTAGCACGACAGCTGGTATACTGTCAGTTCCACTGGCTTTATTCACGTCTAGATTACGAAGTGTTTTGAGAACCTTCTTATGGCGGATACGTAGAACCGCAAGGACGTAACTGTGGTGCTAAACTATTCGCTGTATCTAGACATGAATTTTCGGCAAACATGAAGGGAAACACGTTAACTTGACTCGAACAAAAATTTGCACTGTAAAGCTGGTAAAGTAGGTGAGGTTGGCTTGGGTCTCTAAAGATTCATTGGACCCCTTACACTGTAAAAATTAATATAAATATTGAGTGCTTTGAAGAGTGTTGTATCTATCTATAACTCAATCTGTAATATATTATTAATATGGTAAAAGAAAATAAAACAAAGTGAATATTGTTGTGACAAATATAGTTAGCTATGTTTGATTTATTAAGTATTTCGTGCTCTCCTGTAACTAAAGGTTGTCTGGAAGAGATTGCTTTTAGCAATATGACCGCCTACTGTACACTTCATTATAATAACTATATGTATTAGCTTTACGAAATTGTTTTGGTGTACTATAAGTGTAAATAAATAAATAAATAAATTTTTCAATATATATGTAATATGAAAGCAATAAATAAAAGTACAGACGGAATAACTTAAATTACAAAATCTACTCTACGTCTTATATTAACGTAAACAAATATTACAAATAGTTTACAACTTTATAGAATTGTTAACGTTAGGAGACATTTAGGAGATATTTATTTATTTTACTGACGTTGAAAGATGCAAATTTTACTCATATCATAATATTGATAAATTAACCTTCAAAGTAGCGATTCGACCGGCGATTTCTCAGCGATTTAACACGAGAAAGAGACTGTGGGATGTGCACGCGGCCTGCAAATCAAGAGTAAAATCACTGAGAGAGAGAGAGATTTACATATTCACTCTGTTTTTTATATATATATTCACAACAATATTCACTCTATTTTATTTTCTTTCACTATTTTAATATTTTATTGAAGATTGAGTTATAGAGAGATACAACACGTTATAGAGAGACTCAACACTCAATATTGATATCAAACATTGCTTGAGATACAGTAAAAAAATTTGTGGTTGTAACAATTATTTTTATTACAAACTTTAGGCATACTAATATATATATACTGTGCTTTAGGTAAACGTTGACCAATTCTGCTGAATAACATTAATTTTTAATGTACTTAAGTCATGTTCCGCATCCCGGGACACATGTTCCTGAAAAAAATATTGTAGTAAGGAAGTTTCTAATTTCGTCTCTGTTCCTCGAAGTTTAGGTTAATTAAGGCCCTACCTACTCCTAAGCAGAGAATTTAACCCAAAAAAAACAACAAAATCTCTTTTGGTCCCTCATTCTCATGCATCGAATAGAAATTTAAAAAAAAAATCTGCATTTTGTCGCGAGAGCTGGTAGCGCAACTTTGCCTGACTGCGCGGAACCACGTTCAAGATATTTTTTCAGCGTAATTTTGTAAGATTACCCATATAGGTATATTTTTCTGAATTGACATAAAATATGCTATATTTAAGTATTTTTCAAATACTAATTTATTTATAGGTTTTAAAATTATAGCTGTATAAATGAATTTTTCCAGGTTTATTTTTTTTTAAACTACTTGCACAAAATAAAATAAAGATACCAGAAATGAATTCCTTGTCCTCAATTTATACGAAAATTATACCAAACTTAACCTCATAGTTATATTCTAGCGTTTACAATTTTTTGAGTTTGTCCGGTAGGAGTGTACCTTTGTTCCTCCCCCTCCCGCCCCAGAGGGGTCGCTCCCGTGGGGTACAGATCTCGATCAGCCTCTTTTGACCCCTTGAGCAACTGTACCAGGTTTCAAGCCATAGTCATGATTACTAAAGGTTTTTCTGCTAAGCGCCCTAACTAAAAATTGACTTATCGGTGAAATGTGATACTCGATTTGTATTCAGTATATTAACAAGTATCGTTTTTACAAGATTTTACTATGCATTTGACCATTTTAATAGGATAAATATTTAAAATCACTGCTAGGAATCTACCACTGACGCACACCGCTAGCAGTCGATTATGATCACTAGCGTGCCTACTGTTTTCACTAGAAAAGACGCGCTCTATACCTACATATATACTCAAAGCAAATAGCGCTTGCGGTCGGAACGTCGCCTTGTTCTCACCCGTGTCTACTGTTCTCACTATGTAATACGCGCTCTATACCTACAGACCCTACAGTATGTATACTCAAAGTCACATATTGATAGTGTAAAGTTCCTCTTAGAAGGTTCATCGCGATCGCATAAATGTGATGTGTGCAAATTCTTAATTGTCACTAAAACAGCTGATTGATTTCCAAATACCACTCCAAAATCCAAATGAAGGGCCCAGTTGCAAAAGTCACTTAGTCCAAAAATTCAGTTCTACAAAAATCGATATTGAAAATAAAAATATTACTGGAAATGTATCTTTATGGAATAATGATGAAATGAGGGTACAGCTTTTATTTTAATAATGAACGTATATTATGATATCAAAAAAACTTAATAATTATTTATAACTTCTTATATAATCAACGTTTTTATAATGGACTTATGTCAAAATCATTGGACTTAGCCGCTTTTAACATGTTTTTAGGACTTACGTACATAAATACAATTTTTAATGGACTTAAATCTTCTTCTTCCCCATGATAGTCCCATCCCAAAACCGAGCCACACAAATTGCCTTGTCTTATTATCAAAATAATATCTTATTTCAGTCAAATTTAATGGTCTTAAAATAAATGGACTTGAGTGACTTTTTTCGTATTAAATTGTGCACATAGGGACTTCTTGCATCAAAATGGCTTAAGATAGAGACTTTTTACTAACTTAGGGACTTTTAGATATGAAAAGTAGAAATAAAAAAAAGACGATTTTGATTTTGAGACATAGGAACTTCTTACAATAAAACTAAAAATGAGGTCTTACGTATTCTGACATGCTCTATTCAATAAAGGTATGGGGTCTAAAAGTCCCAAAGTGGACTTAGGGACTTTTGCAACTGGGCCCTTCAAATACTCATCATTATTACTTATATCCTATTTGCTAATCAAGTAATCAATCACCTAAACATTCTTAATACTCTGTGCACCTACTTAACTCTACGGCGGGGCCTAAATCGACGCTGGCGAAGCTCTAGCAAAGAGAATGTAAACACCTAGCAAAATCAATGTAAACACCTAGAAAAAAGAATGTAAACACTCTAGAAAAAGTTATTTGAATGTTGGTTACTTGTCACTAGAGCTGAAAAAACCGGAACTGTAAGGACATTCATCTATGGTTCGCCCGGGTACCTACGCTTAGTTATGCAAGGGCGAAGGAGTTGCCACTCCCGCAGCGCCGGAACAGAAGCATTCCTAAATCGCTTAAAAGTGGATGAAAAGTTTCATAAATAATAAATAACCTATAAATTTACAAATATCAAATCAAACTGCGTTTCCTCAATCCACCCTGAGCGAAGGAACCCTCCCACATTTTCCCTACCTTAGTACTTCCATATCCCCCTCGGATCCCGAAGCTCTGATAAGATTTCATAGGTAAAGCGAATTTCTGGCCAAAAATGACATTTTCTTTAAAAGGGTGGATCCACGAACCCCCTTTCTAGGGAAGGGGTTTATCCCTCTCTCCCATTTAACCCCCCCCCCCCCAATTTCAAGTACAATAATCTATAGCTGTACCAGATTTCTTGTCAAAGATGACCTTAGAGTAAAATTTTCATAATTAGTTTTATTTGGGGAGAGGGTTAAAAAAATCCCCCTCACCCCCCTCAACTAAATATTTTTTTTAAATCTGAAAAAAATATAGACTATAGGCCAATTTTGGTAGTGTAATAAATATATGAGACTAAAGATGACCTATCCCACTAACATCGATCTGAAAGATTTATAATAGCGTAGAGCGTAGGGCGTAGCCCACGCCAACTACTTTGATCCCCAACATACAAACCTTCGGAATCCGATGGGGATGTGGGAGTATCAGGGCGAGGAAAGCATGCAGGTCCGACTTGAGAGCGTAAAAACTTGAGCAAGTGAAACAAGCGATATTATGTACGGTCAGGTTTGATTGAATATACCTCCTCATCTGTGGCGGATCTACCAGTTACGAAAGTAAAAATTTAGGGCTCTCGCTTGTTAGAACGCGTTCACCTCCCTACGTTCCCGAAGTCTTTTTTATCCGAAGGCGCGAAAAAAGGGCAGCCCCTGCCTTCGGCGACCAGCATCAGCCGCTGCGGTTCGCCCGGGTTCCTAAGCTTTGTTACGCAAGGGCGAAGGGGCTGCCATTCCCGTAGCACCGGAGCAGTCGCACTCCTAATTGCTTAAAAGTGAAAGCTATAATGGAAGTAAATATAGCATAACATATAAATTTACAATGATCAATGTCTCGAAAACTACGTTTTAGCAATGCACCCTGACCGAAGGAACCCCCACATTTTCCCTAATCTAATACGCTTACATCACCCTCGGATCCCGAAGGTATGATTAGATTTTGGTAGAAAAAGCGAATTTCTGGGCAAAGATGACCTTATAGTAAAAAATCTACTTAAATCTACGTTTCCCCTTTCTAGGAAGGGATTTATCCCACTCTCCCAGATTATCCCCCCCCCCCCCCATTATTTCAAGGGCATTAATCTATAGCTGTAACAGATTTCTTGTCAAAGATGACCTTATAGTTAAAATTTCGTAACTAATTTTATCTGAAGAGGGGGGTTAACGCACTCCCCCTCGACTTATTAATTTTAAAAAATCTGAAACAATGTAGAGCATAGGCCAACTTTGGTAGTGTATTATATATATGAGACTAAATATGACCTATCCCACTAACATCGATCTGAAAGATTATTATAATAGCGTAGAGCGTATATGAGACTAAAGATGACCTATCCCACTAACATCGATCTGAAAGATTTATAATAGCGTAGACCGCCAACTACTTTGATTCCCAACATACAAACCTTCGGAATCCGATGGGGATGTGGGAGTATCAGGGCGAGGAAAGCATGCTGGTCCGACTTGAGAGCGGAAAAACTTAAGCAAATGAAACAAGCGATATTATATTCTGTCAGGTTTGATTGAATATACCTCCCCATCTGTGGCAGATCTACCAGTTAATAAAGTAAAAATGTAGGGCTCTCGCTTGTTAGAACGCGTTCACCTCCGTAGGTTCCCAGTCTTTTTTTTATTAGAAAGCGCGAAAACAGGGCAGCCCCTGCCTTCGGCGACCAGCATCAGCCAATACGGTTCGCCCGGGTGCCTGAGCTTGGTTACGCAAGGGCGAAGGGGCTGCCATTCCCGTGGCGCCGGAGCAGTCGCACTCCTAAATCGCTTATAAGTGAAAGCATATAGTGGAAGTAAATACCGAAGGAAAATATACGGAGAGTATGTTATCCGTAAAACCCTCGGAAACTAGGAAAGAGGTGTTGTGGGAGGAAAAACCATCTCCAACCTCCATACGCTGATGACACTGTTCTCCTCACCACATCCATTGAAGACATGAAGAGCATTCTCAATAGGTTAGAGTTTGAAAGTGGCATTCTGGGACTCGCAGTCAACCGACAGAAAACAAAATTAATGGTGATTGATCGTGCTGAGAAACTGACAAGGAGCCATAACATCCAAAGCATGGAAACAGTACAGGAATTCACTTACCTGGGTTCTCGGATATGCAATGACGGCAACTGCGCTCCGGAGATTAAACGTTGCATAGGAATGGCCAAATATGCGATGACAAGACTCCAGAACATATGTAGAAACCGGGGCATTAGTTTTTAAACCAAAGACCGCCTAGTAAGAGCTTTAGTCTTTCCCATTTACATACGGAGTGGAAACATGGACTATACGGGCTAGAGAAAGGCAGAGAATAGATGCATTTGAAATGTGGTGTTGGAGGCAGATGCTAAGGATTCCTTGGACAGCTAGGCGAACAAATGCGTCTATTCTCTCGCAACTCAAAGTTCAAACACGGTTGTCTACCATCTGCCTGCAGCGCATACTTACCTATTTCGGCAACGTAATGAGAAACAGTGGTGACAACCTTGAAAAACTGGTTGTTGTTGGCAACATTGAAGGAAAATATCCAGAGCCAACACGATGGAGTGATCAGATAAAGGGAGGCACCACATCTAACAAGCTTTTATCAAGCGGTGAGGGCGACTATGCACCGTAGTCGATGGAGACAAATTACGCGTCTCAAGGTCAATTTAGACCACGATCCTCAGTAATGAGGGACCGACCAGAGAGAAACAGTACCGAATCGCGAATTTCTAGTCAAAGATGACCTTATAGTATGCTGTATACTATAAGGTCATCTTTGACCAGAAATTTGCGTTGGTGTAGTGTATACAGGCTGACTTTTAATTAGTTCTTGATAACATAAGATATGCATGTACTCGTGATTACAAACAACTTTCCAAAAGAAACTCTATGTCAAATCAGAAAAAAAAACATGTCTTCGATACATAGTAAGTTATCAAATGGGCAAAAATGTAGAGGCTCAATTTTTTTTTTCATGTTTGACATACAGTTTCTTGGGGAAAGTTGTTTGTAATCACGAGTACTTTCATATCCTTTACTATCAAGAACTAATTAAAAGTCACCATATATATTTTGCAAATTAACTAGGAATGCCTCGATACGCCTTTTTGCCGATACGATACCGATACTCTTATAAAAATATCGGCGATACTGATACCGATACGCTTATTGAATTCAAAAAGGAAGGTAGAATCAATAAAACACAATTAATTAATAGTTTTAGTTATCAAAATTAACTTTTATAAGATTTTTATTAAAAAAACAAAGCATTCTTAAGTTTTGCGGGCAAAGGCGATTTCGCAAGTCTGTTTGATTAAGACCTGCGGTGGAAAATAGCCTCTCTGATGCGACAGATGCCTCGTTTGCAACGAAATAGATGGGACAACACGCGCGTTTACATTACATTTTTAAAGCGCGAAATTTGAAAAGTATCGTTGAATCTGCCATAAAAATATCGCCGATACCGATATCGGATGCATCCCTAAAATTAACTTTCTCTAAAAGGGGAAGATTCACGCTCTCCCTTCTCCCCCTAATTTAAAAGGCATTTATCTAAAGCCCTATCAGATATCTGATCAAAGAAGACCTTTAAAAAAAATCAGTGTTCATTTTATCTCAGGGAGGGGGGTAACGCCCTCCCCCTTCTTAAGGAGGGGTTTACTGCTCCCCCTAAATCCCTCGCCGCCCTCCCCCCGAAACCCAATACTTTTTGAAAAACAATTTTTCAAAATCTGGTAACAATGCAGTATATAGGTACTCTTTGGTAGTGTATTATTTGAGACTAAAGATAACCAACCAACCCCCCATCCATTTTGATACCAACAAACCAGATCCGATAGGGATGTAGGGGTGTCAGGGCGGGGAAAGCATGCGGGTCCGACTTAAGTGCGGAAAACTTAACGTGTCCTTGAAAGTTGTCCGCCGCCCTGAAAGATATTTTAAGCTTCTGGACAGGGGTGGACTCGGCATCAATATCAACGGCGAGTACATATTCCACCTCCGATTCGCTGACGATATCGTGGTCATGGCTGAGACTATGGAAGATTTAAGCACAATGCTCGATATCCTCAGTAAAGTCTCTCAACAAGTGGGTCTTAAAATGAACATGGACAAGACGAAAATAATTGTAAGTAGGAGATTAATAAAAAATTGAATAAGCACACATTTTTGTTTAATCAAATAAATCAACTAAAAACACAATTTATATGTACATATCTTAAATCCTGGTTGCGCTCGGACAGAGTTATTGCTTCTCCAGTTGACTTCAGCGGAATAGAAGACAAAATGAGCTCGCAAGGGCTTATATGCGGTCGGCTGGCTATTGCTCGCCCCACCTGGCTGGCTGGCAGGTGTGGAGGGGTGGTGAGGCGATGGCGTAGCGGCATGGCATTGGCTGGCTGGTTAGTGGCAGGCTAGTGAGGCACATTAATTGGCTGAGGCGTTGCGTTACATAATGTTAAATGTCCGTGTCGCACCCACCCCTCTAAAGGTTGGAGACTCTACACTGGAAGTTGTTGGCGAATATGTATACCTGGGACAAACAGTCCAGCTAGGCAGGTCCAACTTCAAGAAAGAGATCAATCGACGAATCCAACTCGGCTGGGCAGCGTTCGGGAAGCTTCGCAATATCTTCATGACCCAAATACCGCAGTGTCTCAAGACTAAGGTCTTTGACCAGTGTGTGTTGCCAGTGATGACTTACGGAACTGTGACATGGTCGCTTACTATGGGCCTCATAAGACGGCTCAAGGTCACCCAAAGGGTAATGGAGCGTGCTATGCTCGGAGTTTCTCTGCGTGATCCAATCAGAAACGAGATCCGCAGGAGAACTAAAGTAACCGACATAGCTCATAGAATCACTTAACTGAGGTGGCAGTGGGCATGGCACATAGCTCGTAGAACAGATGGCCGATGGGGTAGTAAAGTTCTCGAGTGGCGACCGCGCACCGGAAAACTTAGCGTAAGCAGGCCTCTCACGCGTTGGACCGACGACGTGGTGAAGATCGCGGGAAGTCGATGGATGCGGGCAGCGCAGGACCGGTCGTCGTGGAAATCTTTGGGGGAGGCCTTTGTCCAGCAATGGACGATTTCCTGCTGATATGATGATGATGACAGCAACATTTTACAATTTCGTGGCTTTTAAAATCTTAACATGACAACCCTAAATAAATGACAACACTGGTCTACGCATCATATTTAAAAAAAAAAACAAGTCAAAAAAATGCAAAGCGAATATAAATCCGATTAGTGATGGGACTCGAATCGAAAATGAATATTCGAATCAATTCGAATAACCCGGCAAAAATTCGAACCATGATCCGAATGATCCCTCGATTCGAATTGATTGATACATTCGAATCAATACGAATTTATACGTTGAATCGAATCAATAAAATCGTTTAATAGATAAAAAAATATTTAGATACGTAAAGTCCCAAACTACACTTTTTTTAACGGTTCTATAATTTTCAAATTGTTAGGTAGTTACTATGTCTTCACTGCGAAACACAAACATTTCACTTTATTTACACGCTTACGCTACACACACTTGTATTATTTACACCAAAAATACTTCACTATCAAAAACGTAATTTTAAAAATATTTCGTAAACGCTTTTTAAAGTCACCGTGTTCAAATTACTTCTAAAATATTAACTAACAAACCTCTATAAAACCACTCTTTAAAAAACTACGAACGAAAAATTATAATATAACTAACATCACTTTTTAGAATTTCAACCGTCTCATCTATAAGTTAAGCTTACCGCGCAATATAAGATTCGAATCATCAATCTGATTCGAATTGTTAAGATGATTCGAATCAACATTGAATCTCATTCGAATCAAGTCTTCACCGTCATAAACGTAGTGATTACATGCTCGGTGACCGTCTTCATTCGAACCAAATGTGATTCGAGTCCCATCACTACCGTATTTTATTAATGTTTACAATTTTTTTTTACAATTAATCCTACGAATTACTAAACAAATAGTTACAAAAGTAATTAAATTTCACACTGCCTATCATAATCACATAATGTCTATCAAATTCTCTTCACTCATAGACTGATAAACGTTTCATAATCACAATGTCAAAGTGATATTTGATGTCGGCTTTGCTCGTTTTGTGTTCTCACTGTTATCCATCATTTTAATCGCGCTTTCATTGTCACAATACATCACCACATTTTGCACAATACCGCCAATCCCTTCTTACAACAGTTCTCTCACACGTCTCGGCTGACATAGTCTGCCTCCGCTGAAGACAATGATACTATACCAGGATATCAGGTTTTCATTGTCCCCAGACTGAGTCACAGTAAGCATTGATCACGTTTTCTTTTCTTTCTTTCTTATAGGTAAGTATCCACCCTCCAGGTATCCTAAAATTATCTTGGCAGCTTTGCAGGTAGTCTTCGTAGGTTTATTTATGTATATGCTTAAGTATGAAGGTGCATATGTTATATCTGGTTTACTGATGGTCAGGTAAGTAAGACTTCCTATTATTTCTTTATATGGTACATTAATTATTATTTCTTCTTTTTCAGGAACTTCAAACTTCCATGGGCGTCTTCTCCAACTTACAGTCGTTCATTTTAAACTGTGTTAAAATTTTTTCAATAAATTTTGTTTGTTATGTGTAATTTATTTTCTGTTCTCTCTATTTCCATACCTAAAAAAATATTTATCTGTCCTAAATATTTTGCTCTGAATTCTTCTTGTAGGTATGTAGTTACTGTATTTATCTATTTAGTATTACTAATGAAATCTCATAGTATTTCCTCCTTAATTAAAAAAAAACTGCAACATTTAATCTTCTCAACTAAAAATAAAATTATAACATGCCAATGTCTACATTATAGATATTAAAGAAAAACTACTATAAAGGTCTTTATTAAAGCAAAAAAAGTCAAAACAATAATTTTTAGAATTTTTTCAAGATTGGTTGAGGTGTTGAATCCTGAAAAGGTAACAAACAAACTCATTTTCGCATTTATCTTCTATATATGTATTTATAAAAATCTTGTGTCACGGTGTTTGTGTTTGTACTCCTCTGAAACGGCTTGACCGATTTCCATGAAATATTTTGTGTAGTACTTGGGTAGGCAATGGGAATAGGTCGTAAAGTATATTTCATTATCGCAAATAAAGTTTGCACTGTCAGCTAGTAATATTATAGTAAAGGAATGGTTTTATGAAATATTAAGCTTTAAAGTGCAAATTTTTGTTAGTAAAGTGTCCACCCTCTACCCCCTCTACCAGCTAAACCGCTATTTTAGGACATCTGAAAAAAATAAAGTAAATAGTAGCCTAGTAATATTGAAGTCATTGATGATGACATTGACATATAATCAATTTAAAAGAAAAACTATTACGGCTAAGTATGTTTCCTTAGTTTAGCAGTAATAGATTTATAAAAAGTTCATAGATTTTCCATAGGTACATAATGCTCTAATTACTAACTACATAAACAATTTATTTTTAAATGAAAAGACTGAAACCCTACTTAGCGCAAGTCAGACTCGTACTTGGCCAGTTTTTATATTAAATACCCACCGTGGAAGCACACAACTTTTTTTTTCTTCAAGTTCAGGGATACCTTACCTTATACTCTATGCGCCTCACCCAACTTTCTGTTAAATGCCCTCAATATTTTTATTTTCTTTGCAAAAGGTGCCGAAATAAGGCGTCAAAATAAGTCATCAGCTGAACAACATCCACTGCTGGACAAAGGAGTCCCCCAAGGGTTTCCAAGACGACCGGTCCTGCACTGCCTGCATCCAGTGATCTTCACTAGGTTGTCGGTCCACCGCGTTGGAGGCCTGCCTACGCTACATTTTCCGGTGCGCGGTCGACACTCAAGAACCTTACTGCCCCAAGGGCCATTTGTTCTATGACCTATGTGCCCTGCCCACTAACACATAAGTTTAGCAATTCTGTGAGCCAAGTCCGTTACTTTGGTTCTCCTGCGGATCTCCTCATTTCTGATTCGATCGCGTAGAGAAATTTAAGCATAGCTCGCTCCATTGCCCTTTGGGTGACCTTGAGTCTTCTTATGAGGCCCATAGTAAACTACCATCAAGTCAAAATAAGTATGTAAAATAAACTAACGAAAATATAAATGGGCATTTTAATTGCAATGAATACCTACATTCAATTAACAAAAGAAAACCTACAATAAGTGAATCCTTGGCTTCATATTACCACAGATTACTTATTAGTTACTACGTAACAGATACTTCACTCAGTAGTAAATTTCCAATACCTACTGCTATAATAGCCTACTCCATCGCGTCAGCAACCGCAGTGCTTGCTTCACCCCGCGCGATCGCAGGGCTGCCTCTTCGATAAAATTAAATAATATAACTTTTTGTGTCTATGTTATTGAGAACTGTGAATATGTTTTGACTTATAGGTGGTAGTTTAAAATTGTATCATTTATCTATCTATCTATATAATATAAAAATGAATCGCAAAATGTGTTAGTAAGCGCATAACTCGAGAACGGCTGGACCGATTTGGCTAATTCTTTTTTTGTCGAGTTCGTTATTGTCAGGAGAAGGTTCTTATGTAGGGTAGGGTAGTGTAGAGTAGGGTAGGGTAGTGTAGGGTAGGGTAGGGTAGTGTAGGGTAGGGTAGTGTAGGGTAGTGTAGTGTAGGGTAGTGTAGTGTAGGGTAGTGTAGGGTTAGTGTAGTGTATTGTATGTAGGGTAGGTTAGGGTAGTTAGTGTAGGGTAGGGTAGTGTAGGGTAGGGTAGGGTAGGGTAGGGTAGTGTAATGTAGGGTAGTGTAGAGTAGTGTAGTGTAGGGTAGGGTAGGGTAGGGCAGTATAATGTAATGTAAGACGGTACGTAGTTCGCCGGGACAGCTAATCTATTATATAAAAATGAATCGCAAAATGTGTTGGTAAGCGCATAACTCGAGAACGGCTGGTCCGATTTCGCTAATTCTTTTTTTGTCGAGTTTGTTATTGTCAGGAGAAGGTTCTTATGTAGGGTAGGGTAGGGTAGGGTAGGGTAGGGTAAGGTAGTGTAGGATAGGGTAGGGTAGTGTAGTGTAGGGTAGTGTAGTGTAGGGTAGTGTAGTGTATGTAGGGTAGGGTAGTGTAGGGTAGAGTAGTGTAGTTTAGGGTAGGAAAATATAGGGTAGGGTAGTGTAGGGTAGGGTAGTGTAGGGTAGAGTAGGGTAGTGTAGGGTAGGGTTGGGTAGTGAAGTGTAGTGTATGTAGGGTAGGGTAGTGTAGGGTAGGGTAGTGTAGTGTAGGGTAGGGTAGTGTAGTGTAGTGTATGTAGGGTAGGGTAGGGTAATGTAGGGTAGGATAGGGTACTGTAGGGTAGGGTAGTGTAGTGTAGGGTAGGGTATTGTAGTGTAGTGTAGGGTAGGGTAGGGTAGGGCAGTGTAATGTAATGTAAGACGGTACGTAGTTCGCCGGGACAGCTAGTATATAATTCTCGTGTCACAGTGTTAGTAACCATACTTTTATGAAACGGCTGGACCGATTTTTATGAAATTTTGTGTGCATATCGGGTAGGTCTGAGAATAGGTTCTTATCAATTCTCCATACCTCTACGCGGCGAAGCCGCGGGCAACAGCTAGAAAAATATATATTTTTTTATAAATTGGTGCTGACTGTGATACGTCTAGATAACACATAATTTTAGAGGTCTGTGTGTAAGTATAATGAAAAAAATCTTAGAGTTACATGTGTTTTATTTTTATATAATTTTTTATTAATTTCTTACCCTTTCTAAATTCTTGGTTATTAAATTTTAGTGTAGCAAAAATCCTGAATCTACTAAAAAGTTTTATTAGATATTGTTTTGGGAAACAAGGGCAGGGAGAGTCAAAATGTATGTCATTTAAAATTTCATATAGAGTACTACCCGGCCTTTGTTTTATATTTTTTTCAAAATTATTAATAAAAATAGTCTCAAGTTCTCTTACATAATTATAAAACGCATCTGTTAGTACTTTTAACTTTCCATAAAAAGACGATATTTTGTTGAATGCTTTGCACATATTTGCTTTGCACATTGTTGAATGCTACAGCACATTAGGCACCAGACGGCATCGTAGGTACGCGTACGAACGAACGAAACGATTTAAATTGAAATACGTGCGTGCGCTTCGTTTGTGAAAACCGCACTGAATTGGGTCCGCAAACGGCCCGAGAACGCTCGGCTGGGCGGTAGGTTATTATAGCGCGCAAGTACATGGAGTGACGGAGGCCTGATATTACTCTGTGTACAATAGAGACCATTTTCAACATTTGTAGTCAACAGACACACCCTTGTTTCGTTTTTATTCCCAACAGAGTTGCAAAACCACTTTTACAAATACACCAAATATAAATGGAATTCACATAGATCATCATCATATCAGCGGAAAGATGTCCACTGCTAGACAAAGGCCTCCCCCAAGGATTTCCACAACCGGTCCTGCGCTGGCCCCATCCAGCGGCTTCCCATGGCGTTCACCAAGTCGTCGGTCCACCGAGTGGGAGGCCTGCCTACGCTATGTCTCCAGGTGCGCAATGTATTCACAAAGATAGCAAGTTGATAATGGTAAAAGAATACACAGAATATATACATGTTTCTACATCCTTAAACGTTGCCGGAAGGTTGCACTCCTTAGGCAGTGGAGTCTAGACTATCTTCTGATGGGGTGCTGTCTATCATGGCTTCGCGGAAGGGGCCTCCAGCAGTCCAGGGCGAGAGGAAGGTGCCCATAGCCCAGACAGGACCAGAGCGCAAGGAGATCAAAGACCATGCTAACGTTGACAAGACGGACAAGTAATTTTTGGTTAATTTTCGTCATTCCATTGTTTTTTCTATATTCGTCTTGTAAATTTTTAAGACTGATTAAGTTCTATTAAATTGTAAAAGGGACGCACCCCATTGGTTTGAAATCCATGTTCCAGATCTTCATGCAGTTTGAAATTAAGGCATCATCAGTTTCCGAGCTTTTAAATGTAACAGGAAATGGTTCTGTATTTACAGGTACTGGTTCGGCAAAACCTGTTGGGTCCTAGTATTCTGTGGGCAGATGAAGTAGCTCAGAGTGACTTCCAGTTCCTCATTTGGTTGGGAATTCTGTTCTGACCATAACAGTTTACTCCAATGAACGATATTGTTGTTTGTTCTTGCACTTGTGATGATTACCATTCACCTAAACTGGAAGAGAAAACAGTTAAGATTTTACATGACAGATCATTCTATCACTAAACTGTTGGACTAACCAAAAATAAACAATACTGGACAATCAAGCTGTCACAAAGGATGGTTTGGGCTCTAGTTATCACTGCGCCATCGAGTACCTAGTTGAAACCAAGCACAGACAAATGAGAAAGTTGCTGCTTACATACATACTTTACTCTAAGCAGCAAAGTTAAGAGAAATTTCCTACTTACACTTGCTTGCATGCAGCAAATGCAATTAATTAGGTAAATTTAATGCGCTCCAAGCTGTTTGCCAGTCCACGACAGATAAGCGTGTCTGGAAGGTTTTTCTGCAGGTGGAATTGATACTCATTGATTTGAGTGCCATGCAAGCAGTGAGAAGAATGGTAACATTATAGGTATATTGTTGAGATATTAAACTACAAGTAAAAGAGATGGGCTCTGGTATAAGAAGACCATTATTGGGAGAACAATTAATATTAAATATAAAAAACATTGACACACGTCACCTACAAGTTATTCAACTGGAATGATGTGGACAACTCATTCTATAAACATTTCAAACTCGTGTGTCATGCGCAGTTCGATTGCAAATAACTTTGTTTGTGGCTAGTACGCATCGATCGCGAAGATATAAAGCTTATTTCAACATAGGTTTATTTATTTGCTTGCAAGTCTCTCCTATGGTATTGGGCTCCCGTTACGTCCTTCCAAAAGCACTTACCTAATTCTCCTGGGGCACTCACAGTCTCTTCCTCATTTTATTGGGTGCGTACTGCTTAAAGGCAAAGATTTCTATCTACTTACTACCTTTTTTCTTTCGATTTACCTAGCCTTCAAGACGCGACGTTCCCACTTCGCCACTTGGAAAGAAGTTGACTAAATTGCTTTAAATAATGTATGAGTTGCTTTAGCTTTAAAGATGCTTCGAAGTCTTTGATAGGGTTACTGACATCACACAAAACACCATTACACTATGGTTAAGGCTGGCTCTGCTCTCCGTTTATTCATAGTACTCTGTGGGCTCTGCTGAGTCAAAATGTATGTACCTCTTCATTCATAGTAGGTGCTCTAGCAAATCAAAGCAAATGAGTAGGTAATTATAAACTCTGGCTAGCTGGCCGGCGTGTGATGACGTCACAACTGGTAACCCATAGCAACCAGCGTCGGAATAGTCACAACAAACGTCATTAGGGTTTACTTTTGTTTGTTTCTTGATTGTCCAAATTTGTCACAACAGCCAACATTCAGGGAAAAAAATAGAGAGTGGAATGTTACCGATTCACAAAAAAATACAACGAAATTGGTGATAAAATTGACATGTTTAGTTTCCAGAGCCACAAAAGAAATTTAAAAAAAATACTTTTGAGATTGCTGTAATGGGTAATAGTTATCTGTGGCCAGCGTCGGAATAGCTGTTTCGTAACTCTACGGGACGGGACGGTTTCATAAATAAATACACGGCGTGTCAACGGAATGAATTCGTGCAACGTTTTTTTAAATTAAAGTTTACCGTTTTGTTGCAAGAATGTGTGGAATCTTTTGTGAATTAAGATGTCTTCAACAGAGTTTACTTAAAGTGAGCAATCCTATATATTTTGCAAGACAGGTTATAAACCATTTTTTTGGTTTAGTCAATTTCTTTACAGGACAGCGCAGACAGTAAATTCTTACAAAGAATCAAGAACAGTAATATATATGTCATTGCAGGACAGTAAACTCTTACAAAGAATCAAGAACAGAGGCCCGGACTGCAACCACGCTGTAATAAAGGATGTCGGTAATGGGATGACGGCGACATTCTTCGGGGCCGTCTTGTGGATGCAGGGGCCCCAAGCCATTCAGCAGCCGATTGAAAATGACTCAGGCATCCTCTTGTACAACGGGGACATATATGATGAGTTGTTGGATTCGACGGCTAATGACACTGAAGTCATATTTGAAAAACTTTGTGCAGCAGCGGTGAGCCCATTGATTTAAACATTGATTTTACTATCATCACAATCTGTATTATGAACTCTTTTTTTTTCAGTGCAATGGATCACAGGAACACATAATCCAAGAGTTAAAGCTGCTGAAAGGACCTTTCAGCATTATTTTTTACAATAAATCCACACAAGATCTTTACTTCCTTAGAGACAGAATTGGAAGGAACACCCTACTGTTCTATAGGAATGAAGATTCCCTTGTACTAAGCAGTGTTTTGGGTACAGAAACATTCATCTTACTAATTTAAGTTTAAACATGTACATACATTAGGCTGCACTGCATGTGCCACAGTCATTGCTGATGCTGATGGCCCCGCATACCCATATGTGCTGCAGTCGCTGCACACATGGCATGCACCGCAATATCTTACTTTGATTTTATTTTACACATCTGATTAGGTCAGTGACTGATGGATTGCAAATGATGTTATCTGCATCATCTACGTCAACTGTGGCATGTGCAGTATGTCCTTATATGTGACCATCTTAAGATGTTTTGTGCTTCTTGTGCATACTTGGCAAAAATATATTTATTTTGCAGGTAAGAAGTATAAATGTGTTGAGGTGCCAGCTACAGGTGTTCACATAATGAACCTGAATAGTTATAAAATACGACATTACTCTTGGGAGAGCTCATATGTCCAAGCTGAGCTCCCAGTTGAAGAATGGATTAATATTCTACAAAAGCAACAAACTTTACCTGATGAACACTTTACATTTGAGTGTGAAACTAGATTACATGATTTTGATGAAGTAAGTTCTTATTTATTCCTAAGTCACTGAAGTCTGGAAACAGATTAAGTACAGAGGCGAGCACATCAAGCTAGACACTTGGATTTTGTACTGTTCTTATGCAGTATGCATATAGATCAGAAATCACACTACGAGTGTCTAGCTTGATGTGCTGACCTCTGCACATGAGTACAGTTTTATGTTAATTACAGGATGAAGTGCTGAGATACATGCAAAAGACAGCTCTTGAAACTAAATGCAAAGTAACACTAATGGAAAAACTCTTAGAAGAAACCACCATAAGAGCAGTGGTTACAAGAATAACAGAGTTATTAAACAAAAGTGTCAGACACCGATTACAAGCACACCCTGGCAAATGTAAAAATTGTTTAACCAAATCAATAGCTTGCAATCATAGTTCTGTTGGAGTACTTTTTTCTGGAGGTCTCGACTGCACCATTTTAGCTTTAATGGCAGATAAATTTGTTTCCAAAGAACAGAGCATAGAACTGCTAAATGTGGCATTCAAGAAGGAAAGTGATAAGGGTTACAAGGTACCCGACAGACTCACAGGGCGACAGTCATTTGAAGAGTTGAAGAGATTATGCTCTACTAGGTAAAATATGTTTTGATAACAAATGGTAAAAGATTTTTTTTGTGTATAGTTATTTCTTAACTTATTTCCTCTTTTAGGAGTTGGATTTTCACAGAGATAAATGTGTCAAAAGTGGAAGTAGAAGAATGTCAAACAAATACTATAGCAGACTTGGTTCACCCGCGACAAACAATACTTGACGAAAGTTTAGGAACAGCTTTGTGGTTTGCAGCTAGGGGACACGAATCTTCATGCAGGGTAAAACACAAACCTCACAAATTATTTTTCACTAAGAATAGATTCTTATTCTTTGTTCTTTTTTAGGTACTGTTATTGGGCTCTGGAGCAGATGAATTATTTGGAGGCTACACAAGACACAGAAATGCTTTCAAACGCCAAGGCTGGTCAGGACTCAGTAAGGAACTTCAGTTGGACTGGGGGAGGATTTCATTCAGGAATCTTGCTCGGGATAACCGAGTTATTTGTGATCATGGAAAACAGTCCAGGATGCCATATTTAGATGAAGAGTTTACAGATTATGTGCTGAACTTGAAACCATGGTTGAGGTTAGTGTAATGTTTCTTTGAATCCCTTTTAAAATGTTATTTTATGTTATTCATTAGAATAAAAAAGACTTATTTTGCAGGTGCTTCCACAACTTGGAACAAGGCATTGGAGACAAACTCATGCTGAGGCTAGTAGCTTTCAATCTTGGTCTCTCAGAAGTATCAATGTTCCCAAAAAGAGCTTTACAATTTGGTTCAAGAATAGCAAATAAGAAAGAGAAAGGAAGTGATATATCAGTAAGATTTTCAGAAGGAATAAAGAATAATACTTTTTAACCATTTTGTACTTTTATTAAAGCTATGAGATTTTATTAGGATAATTCTTATGTCTCATTCTGTAATGTTTGCGTAGTCCACTGTGTGAAGTGTAGTCATTTTCACATAATTTACATTTATATGGCCGAGCTCCTGTGTGGGTACGTATGTGGGTGTACAGGTCTCCTGATCGCTTGAATCTACATCCACATTGAGGACAGGCATAGTTTCGCTCATCACTGTGTATTTTCATGTGCCTTTTCAAAGTTTGTATTTTATTAGCAGTCTGACCACATACATCACAAATGAATGGTCTTATTCCCAAGTGAGATCTCATATGAATCACTGCATTTTCTGCTCTGGTAAAGAGCTTAGGGCAATATTTGCACTGGACTGATTTTACTTTACTATTGTGTACAGAAATATGCTTTTTGAATTTGGATTTTGTTGAAAATATACATCCACAAAGCTCACACTGGATCTCTGTATTTGGTTTGGCTGTTAATTCTGTAGTGTTATTTTCATCAACATTTTCATGTCTATTTTGTTTCGTTTCTTTTTCATTTTCTTCTTCTACTATAGTGTTGACTAGAGGGGAAAAACTGAACATATCATCCACATCATCAATGAGAACATCTGGAAAGTTATCATCTAATTCACTTGGCTTATCGAAATATTTGGTTTTTCTGCTAAAACTTTCACTCACAAACACACTTGATTCTTCTTTTCTGGTTTCCTTTGTCAGCGCATCAGTAAATACAGGATTTGATGGTGTGCCTACTTTTAATTGTCGTTCAACAGCTAAACAATTAAGTTTGAAGTCGTAAAACTGATTGATTTTCTTCTTGCATAATTCACATATTAATGATGGTAACCTATCTTCTGGTGAAACCTGAAATAATTTATTATAAAGTTTATCTCCATATTTGTACTATATTTTGGTAATGAGTTTTTCTAGATCCCTCAGGAGTTATATTTTGGGCCACTTATGCCAAATACCACCCTTTCCGACACCGAAGAAAGAGAAAAGCAGAAAGTTTGAACCAAGAAGGGCAAACAAACACACTTTTGCATATTTTATTTATAACTAGCTGTGCCCGCGACGTGGTCCAAGTGGAAGTTTTGAATATTTCTAAGGGAACTATTGAATTTTCTAGGATAAAATGTATCCTATATGTTAACCCAGGCTATACGGAACCATACAAAATTTCATCAAAATCGGCCTGGTAGTTTAAATTCCAAAAGTTGTTGTTTGGGCCTCTATATCATTAGTAATGTCCATCACAGTTATTGTTTTCCAAAAATATTTCATGTACAGACACGGCCCCGTTACAGTATTATTATATAAGGTCTAACAAAATTAGCTGAAACATACTATAATAACGTATATACGTAATTATAAGGGCAACTAAACGAAACTAAACAACTTTTTCTTCAGCGACTACCAATACAAAATTTTAAAAAAAATCACCACATTCTATTATTGCCTATCTACTTAAATAAATAACATTCTCCTGTAGTACGGCCCTGTCTTTTATTTACATGGATGGATTCGGATTCGCGCCGTGCCGCAACGAAACTACCTGTGCGCGCTGTGCCTGGCCATTGCCCTTTGCTAGTTATCTCAATCAGTACCTATTTAAAATACTAATATTACCTATTGAAAACCTTACATTTCCCATTCCAGTTCCTTTTAGCTGTAGGTACTAAAATACAACCTAAGATATTACACTTACGAAAAAGAAAAAATGAAGTTCTGCTTGTCCTTCTAGAAACCATGGTCAACACAAAACTAAACTAACGTGTTTTATTATACCTATAAGGCCCTTGCATTCAAAGGCGCCGTTGCCTTTTGCTCTGTGCAAAATATAGGTACCTACATTGAACTACATTATAATAGTTCAATGGGTACCTACAAGTGCGCCACTGTGCGGCATGCAATGCGATGGGCGGAGAAATTATCACAGTCTCTCTGGCGCACTCATTGAGTTGCATTGCTCAATGCCTAACCTACGCAGATTGTGAAGTGAAAATGCTGTACACATACACATCTTAACAGTATTTGGACATGGCGGTGTGCTACGAAGTTTGTAAACACAACCTAACACACACCAGGAACATGTTTCAAGATTGGCATAGCCGGAGGCCCATCTACACACAATACTAGGTGCTTGGCAGCAATTTCGGGACTATGGAACTTTCATGCCACAACCTGTAGATGCCCGGTCTACCAAAAAGATTACCAGATACCGAAGAAGGTACACCCTAGCCTGTTTGCATACGAGTCTGTAGATAATTGTCAGATGGAAAACACTTAAAGGTAAATTTATCAACAAATCTAGCTCACAAACCAAAGAAGCATATTACATGGATAGGTAAATAGGTTTATTGATAGAAAGACTGATGAATACCTACCTCCATATTTGATCATAATAAGAATTTCAATGTTGTCATGTTATTGTTACCTAAATACTCTTGTATTATTATAAAGATATGTAGGTATTGGTTGGGCTTCAGCTGGGGCATGAGTGTAGGAAGACTGCGCAGGTTGAGGCAGGATGGATTGAAGCAGAGGCGTGTGGGCTGCTAGGGTACGATGGCCTGTGCCGGATTCAATGTGATTTTTTTTACCGTAGATTTTTTCTTAGATTCCATTATGGTCACTGAAGAAAAATTTGTTCAGTTTCGTTTGCTGAACTTGTAATTAAAATAGTTTCAGCTAATTTTGTTAGACCTTATATGTATTGATACTAGCTTACAAAACACAGTAAAAAGTCGCCTGTCACTCTTCAGACCTCTCTCTATATCTGTGCAAAAAATCACATCGATCCAATGCTCTGTTTCTGTCTTTATACATTTAAATAATGTTATGTTAGAATTTCAGTGTTCATTGAATCATTACCTAGAGCTGACCTACAATGATCGTTATGACAGCCTTTGATTGGGCTGTTAGCTATGATTATCTTATATTGATAAAAATGTGGTCAAGAGTAACTTTCAAACATGCAAAACTACCCAAATCTATACAAAACAAATGTACATCTGGGCCTCTCAGGTCGAACTAATACATTACAGGCTTTAAGACATGGGGTTGAGGTTCACCTAACCGGGCTGCCATGCCATACTAAATAAAAAAAAATGCTTCGTTAGGTTTGATGAGAATACTTTCGAAGAGGCTCGCGAATCGAGTCTCTCCCCCTATGGCAGCCCGGTTATGTGCACCTGGACTTCTAGTTCATCTATGATGTGCAGCCCAACCAAATACTGCCAGAAGGTAGACGTAAGGAAGACAAAGTCGCAACGATTATACTTGCCATTATATGGACACATGAAGCAATTTTATCACAGAGTGCGCTACTCATTTCAAACAAATCCATCAGGGATTCTGTTCCAAGACACAGTCTGCATGCATATAGAGAGACAGCCATCGAGTTATTTAATGTTTTTCATCATCATCATCATCATATCAGCCGAAGGAAGTCCACTGCTGGACATAGGCCTCCCCCAAGGATCTCCACGACGACCGGTTCTGCGCTGCCCGCATCCAGCGGCTTCCCGCGACCTTCACCAGGTCATCGGTCCACCGAGTGGGAGGCCTGCCTACACTACGCTTTCCGGTGCGTGGTCGCCACTCGAGAACTTTACTGCCCCATCGGCCATCTGTTCTACGAGCAATGTGCCCCGCCCACTGCCACTTAAGTTTAGCAATTCTGAGAGCTATGTCGGTTACTTTGGTTCTCTTACGGATCTCCTCGTTTCTGATTCGATCACGCAGAGAAACTCCGAGCATAGCACGCTCCATTGCCCTTTGAGTGACCTTGAGCCTTCTTATGAGGCCCATAGTAAGCGACCATGTCTCAGTTCCGTACGTCATCACTGGCAACACACATTGGTCGAAGACCTTGGTCTTAAGACACTGCGGTATCTGGGACGTAAAGATATTGCGAAGCTTCCCAAACGCTGCCCAGCCGAGTTGGATTCGACGATTGATCTCTTTCTCGAAGTTGGACCTACCTAACTGGACTGTTTGTCCCAGGTATACATATTCGGTAACAACTTCGAGTGTAGAGCCTCCAACCTTCAGAGGAGTAGGTATGACACGGACGTTTGACATAATTTTCGTCTTGTCCATGTTCATTCTAAGACCCACTTGTTGAGAGGCTCTACTGAGGCCATCGAGCATTGTGCCTAAGTCGTCCATAGTCTCAGCCATGACCACGATATCGTCAGCGAATCGAAGGTGGGTGATGTACTCGCCGTTGATATTGATGCCGAGTCCACCCCAGTCCAAAAGCTTAAAAACATCTTCCAGGGCGGCGGTGAACAGTTTCGGAGATATAACAAATAAATATATAAATATATAAAAATAAATTTAATGTTTTTACTAAACAATAAACACTATGTAGTTACATACTCAGAATTAATCTGTTGATTGTTTTATGTTTTGGTATCCTCTTCGGCTTCCAAAAGCGCGGAAAAGGCAAAGGTAACTATGACCATACAGCCTAGTCTGTCGTATTTTAGTTTCCTTATTAGTTTTTTTAAATTTGTAATGCTAGTACCTGTGCATTACAAATCATCTCTGAAGTTCTTGACAGCATTTGCAGCAGCCTCATTCTGAGGTGGAACACCTAGTTAGTGTTGGGCGTCTATAAAACTGCACCCAGAGCAAGTTGGATTCTCAGGTCCTCCTTCTTTTTATTTTCTTGTTCTTCACATTACTCACGTGCACTAGACGATTTTCTCCAAAATGCACCACTTCTTGAACAAAATCCTTGCAGAAAAAACAACAAAATAAAACTACGAATGCGTCTATGGTCTACCACAAATCCCGCCAAAAAAACTCGGCATGTTGATTGTTTTGATTTTTTTTTGTTTCTTCTCTCCGGCTTTCAAAAGCGCGAAAAAGGCAAAGGTGACTAAGACCATACAGCCAGGTCTGACGTATTTAAGCTTCCTTTAGTTTTTTGATTTGTAATGCTAGTGCCGGTGCATTACAAAAGTGCATTTCACGATTATTATTTTTTTTCTTCGCCCTTTTAGGGCAGGCTAAGGCTCATTGGCCATACAGCCTAATCTTCAGTATATGTTTTTCAGTAGTATTCACTTGTAGAATTCACGTCTTCAGTAATTTAAGTAGTTTCTTCACGTTCACATTATATTATTGTCTATAAACTAACCTAACCTACATACTCTAGCAAAATGATAGCACTTTTGCTAAAGCTTGCTCGGACTTCTTGTGGGAACTCGAAACACAGTACACACACTTTTATTTCATTATCCTACACAAGAAACACTTATATGATCCTTCGCTGATAAATACACTATCAATATTATACATCAAAAACCACTAAATGTAATTTTTCGGATAATAAAGAAAAATGACAAACTGAACGCTACAAATTCCCGCCAAAAAGTCTTCACGATTAAATGTGATTGTAAACAAAATCCACAAAGTAAAACAGCTGTTTGTTTGTTTCTATTTTTTGACACTGACGTAACATTTTGTGTATTGCAAGAACAAAAAAATTAATGCCGCAGTGCGTTGTGTTGTGAATTTTTCTTGGCCATGGAAACTAGTCCTTCAGCCGGATTCGTAAATAATTTTCACTTTCTTCATTTGTTTTTGGATTTGTAATGCTAGTGCCGGTGCATTACAAATCTTCTCTGAAGTTCTTGACTGCATTTGCAGTAGCTACATTCTGAGGTGGAACACCCAGTTGCTGTAGGGCGTCTATAAAACTGCACCCAGAGCAAGTTGGGTTCTCACGTCCTCCTTCGTTTTATTTTCTTGTTCTCCACATTGCTCACGTGCACTAGACGATTTTTTCCAAAATGCACTACTTCTTGAACAAAATCCTAGCAGAAAACAATGAAAAAACAACAAAATAAAACTACGAAGGCGTCTACCACAAATCCCGCCAAAAAACTCAGTGTTTTGATTTTTTTTTTGGGTTTTTCTTTCCGGCTTACAAAAAGCGCGGAAAAGGCAAAGGTTACTAAGACCATACAGCCAGGTCTGACGTATTTAAGCTTCCTTAGCTGTTGGATTTGTAATGCTAGTGCCGGTGCATTACAAATCTTCTCTGAAGTTCTTGACAGAATTTGCAGCAGCTACATTCTGAGGTGAGACACCCAGTTGCTGTAAGGCGTCTATAAAACCGCACCTAGAGCAAGTTGGGTTCTCACGTCCTCCTTCGTTTTATTTTCTTGTTCTCCACATTGCTCACGTGCACTAGACGATTTTCTCCAAAATGCACCACTTTTTAAACAAAATCCTAGCAGAAAACAATGAAAAAACAACAAAATAAAACTACGAATGCGTCTACCACAAATCCCGCCAAAAAACTCTCAGTGTTTTGATTGAAGTTGATTTACACCATAACTTTTTTCTTTCTTTTTTCCAAAGGCAAAGGTATCTATGACCACTTAGCCTAGTCTGTCGTATTTTAGTTTCCTTTTATCTTTTTTCATCTATTTTTTTAATGAAACTGAATCATACAGGTAAAAATTTGTCTGTCGTGTTATTTTTCTTTATTCTCTTTTTCATGTTCCTTTTCCTTAGTTCTTTTATTCATATTCGTCAATTTTTATCATTACCAGTTTTGTCTTATCGGTTGTCATTATCTGTCTTCATGTCATTTAGCAAACAACTCTTGCTCTCTTCTGTCTTCATTATTTTTATTATTTAGATTTTTCAAATCGTAGTCCTAATGTATTGAAATATGGCATTAAAACTTTCTCTGTTTTTTGAGAAGCTCCTGTAGCGAACGCGATAGAAATCACTTTGAACTGGATCTTGGGGTTAACAGCTATCAGCTAACTCAATTCGCCCAATTTAGCATACCGATTATCAAGGACGTCGCCAATGGGGGCAGTTGCCCCCCTCCTAGAGATCAAATGTAGCTAGCCGCAAAGCGACCAAAGTGCGAGCAATTGACTTCCTTACCTATTAATAAATTTCGCATTGACATCCGTTTTTAAAAGCGCCGCCATTTTCATCACGACTAACTATATCAGATTTGCCAAAACGCAAGGCCATTAAACAGTGTAAAAATATGTAAGTAGGTATGGTGTGTGTGCATTGCATTTCTTTCTACGACAGCCGTTCACCAGCATTCACGTTAGTTTTGTATAACTTGTATGCGGCATTCGGCATACCTAAATAAAGTAGAAGTTATTGTTACGAACATACAATTTTAATTGGTTTTGAGGATAATGCCATCTAAGTTTTCATAAGAAACACCTAAGACAGTTGAAAAAATCGATCGACTACAAACCTTGTAAAACCTAGTATTGCTACTCGACGCTAGATGGCGCTTGTTTAATGAACTCTCTGGAATTTGGTAGCAGTTAGCTAGACCAGGTAAAATGTTACCGTACATTCTAGTATGATGTTCGTTTCAATTCGTTTGGGTATATAAAGACGTGAGCCGCTGCAAGAGAGTCACTCGGCGACGAGTACCGCACGGTGCAGCGGTACCTGTCTTCGCTGTCGGAGATCAAGTGGTTCTCCTACTCGCTGCCGGCCGAGAGGCCTCTCAAGGTGGCCATCCGTGGCCTCCCCTCCACCACCAAGCTCGCCGAGATCGTCGACGCCGTAGCCGAGCACGGCTTCGAGGCGGAGCACGTCAAGGCCATCCAGGCGCGCGCAGGACGCCCCGGGTGTATCTTCTACGTGCAGATCCAGCGGACCACCAACTTGACTGCCCTCTACACCATCGCGGAGCTCCTTCACATGCCGGGCATCGTCATCGAGGCCTGGCGTGGCAAGCGGGGACCCGCGCAGTGCCACCGATGCCAGGGTTTTCGCCACTCATCCCATGGCTGCCACCTCCCGCTGGCCTGCGTCCGCTGCGGCAATTCCCACGCCGCCAAGGACTGCCCACGGCCGCGGGAGGTCTTAGCGACCTACACCAACTTCGCAGGCCCGCACCCCGCCAACCATGTCTCGTGCCGGGTGTTCCCAAGGGAGCTCCGGAACAAGAGGGCCGGGACAGTCGCTCGGACCACCACCGCCTCTCGCCCTGCAGCACCCGCCGCCACTGCGGAGCGCGCCGCACCGGCAGCGCCCACCGTGTTGAGCGGCTTGGCCCCTGCGCCCGCGCCATTGCCAAAGAAGCGACGAACCCGCCGGCGGAGGTGACGCCTTCCAGAAGCGACGTCCTGCACGCTCTGCAAGTGATCCAGCAGCTGCTCGCCCCAGCCGGGGCTAGAGAGGCTGCTAAGGGCCCTGCGCCCACTCCAAGGACCCGTCCATCGTAATGGGCGGCGGAAGCAGCCACGTCAAGGAGGCTACGCCTCGGGGACGTCTCCCTGTCGCCCCCTTCGGGGGAAACGAGAAGAGATCCACGGAGCGAGTCACTTTTTAATTGGAAGCGATCAACGAAATAACAAGCGAATTGGAAAGCGAATATAAGACTACCGGCTTGCCTGTGTTAGTCAATATTGATTTATATTTATTAAATAATAAGATCTCAGTGTTGAGTTGTGAATTTTCTGACTGTGTGTCCATTCATTCATCATCTTATCAAAATGGACATCAGAAAGTTTTTTTGGTGAGATAAGTACTGCTTTAATCTTGGACTTGGAGCTAGTATTTTTTATTTTATTTCTGTTAGCTAATAGCTTTGGTAACGGATATACTAGCTAGGTAGAGACGTATAATAATCGTTAAGAATATCATTTTTAATTTTATCTGGCATATTTTTGATGTGGAAAGAAAGGATCGATTATGTGGAAGGGAAATGTTAGGAAAAACTATTAAACGAGTTTATTGATCCAATCTCTTTGAATTTAACGTTAACTAAACAGTGGTTTCGTTTTTAGTTATCAATTATGAAAACAAAACATAAATTATATTTGTGGTTTAATGAAATACAAATTATAACAGATCCTTGATATAAATAAAGCTAAAAATTACTACTGAGTATTTATTTTAATGTTTATAAGTAACTAGCTGTTTCCCGCGGCTTCACCCGCGTGGACCACGTTTCTATGACTTTTCGAGGGTGCGCAGTGCGCGAGCCGCAAGCGGCTCGCGAGCGTGGTAAAAAGTAGCCTATGTCTTAATCCAGGTCCTAATCTGTCTACCTACCAAATTTCAGCCAAATCCGTTCAGTAGTTTTTGCGGGAAAGCGTAACAGACAGACAGAGTTACTTTCGCATTTATAATATTAGTAGGGATTGAACAAAACTGCTCTCCCGTAAAAAAAATTAATTACCTACATAAAGTTTTATCAAATCGTTTTGTTTTGCAGGAAGTTTGAAACGAAAAAAGACTGATGGATCAAGTAGCGACAGCGATGAACAACACAAAGTAACGACAATATCGCATGTGTCTTCATCGGTCAGTTCGGTCACCACAATCACAACAGGTTATATTCAGCCGCAGAAACTACCTAGACCAAGTTCCTCTAGATATCTGGCGCCGAATCCTAATTCATTGATGGATGAGGATGACTGCAATGAAAATGATATCGGGCGATATGTTGGACGGGCACACATGTTATCAACCGAAAAGAAGAAGGAATTGATTGAAAACTGTTGGTCCCCTTCCGCGACCTATAACTTTGCGGAAGATGCAAAACATTTAAAGAGAAAATTTAATTATTCTTGTTTGAAAACATACTCTCATGGTTGGTATATTCCAGGCGCCAAAAGGAGCATTTTGAAAATATTGTACGTTGTTCCCACCAAATCCAAATTCATTTAGAGGCATATTGGGATCATTTACTATAAGGCCCTTTTGTAAGTTCAAATATATTCACGAGCAGTGCAAAAAGCACATTGAAACTCACTTCCATTAGGAGGCATTGAAAGCTGCTAAATCTTTTCTCGAAGGTGTGCCTGTCGATTTGCAACTGAACAAATATTCCCAGGGAATTATTGAAGAAAATCGCAAAATTATAAAATCAATTATTTCCTGAATTACGTTTTGCGGGTCACACGACTTAGCACTGAGAGGTAAACATTATGGTGAAGGTATTCTCGAGGATTTATACAGGCTGCGAATTGACGAGGGAGATTTGATTTTAAAGAAACACATTGAGCAAGGGAAAAAGAATGCAAGCTACCGTCACAGTATATATATATATTAGTACCTACCGTTCAGTGGATATTCAAAATGAAATTATTGGTATTTGTGGAAGCGTTATTAAGGCTGATATTACGAAAAAAGTGAAAGAAGCAGCAGCATATTGTGTGTTAGCAGACGAAACAGCTGATATTTCTGGCACTGAACAACTATCGATTGGGATGCGATATTTTTATAAGGAACCCAGGAAGTCCAAGAAATGTTTGTCGGATTCATTGAACTAAAAGATTTGGATGCGAAATCGATTGCACATAGCATAGATGAGTTTTTGACAAAAGAAGATCTGAATATAAATAAATGCGTTGGTTTTGGTTTTGATGGTTGTTCAACGATGTCAGGAAAATACGGAGGGGTACAAGCGATCTTACGCAAAAAGTACACCAAAGCCCTCTACTTTCATTGCTCGTCCCACAAACTGAATCTAGTTATCAATGATCTAAATTCACTTCCTAAAACACAAAAACATCAGAGTTTTTAAAGAAAATCTTCCAGTGATTCTGGAAGCCTTACAACCATTATCTCAGGAAGGAACTCGGAAAAGTGCCTTCCAACTGCAAGCGGCTACTTACAGAATTTCTTTCATTCTCGGGATTATGTTGGTAGTCAAATACTCAGCTTTGATGGAACCCGTTGTCAATGTACTCCAATCTGTAGCTTTGGACGTGGTCAAAGCCTCGGAACACGTTAAAAGGATTTTACTTTTAATTAAAAATCACCGTAAAAATCCGGAAAAAGTGACAGACGAAATTATAAAGGAAGCTACTGCTGTCTAAAAATCTAAAAAGAAATAAAGACTATATATGATTGAAGACTGTCTCAAAAGGGCTTGTACCCAGAGACGTTAATATATTCTAATCAACTTTGCTAATATCAAACATTTCATTTACAAAAATGGCTGCAAGTGTAAACCGTCGAAAGCAAGACGATAAAAATTTGGAAATTCTACGTGAACTTATTTCTTTAAATGGAAATAAGTACTGTTTGGATTGTAACCAACGTGGACCCACATACGTAAATACAACAATAGGATCATTTGTTTGTTCAAAATGTTCGGGAATGCTGTAAGTATACTTTTGCGTACCTACTACTTAGCTTTGTGGTAGAAATGAGATCAACAATTTTGGTTGTATTGTAATATGTTTCAGGCGTGGTCTAACGCCGCCACATCGAGTGAAGTCCATTTCTATGGCGACGTTCACGCCCGAAGAGATCGACTTTATCCGAGCGAGGGGCAACGACTATTGCCGACGCGTTTGGCTGGGTCTGTACGAGGGTGAAAGTGTGAATTTCACTGATGAGCAGAGCGTAAAGGACTTTATGTCGGACAAATATGAGAAGAAGCGATACTACCATGAAGCTCAGGCACATCCTGTAGTGATGAATGGTACTTCCTCTGTGAAAAATAAGTCGAAATCTAGGAGCGGCAATAGTGCCTCGGGTAGTGCGTCTTTGATATCAATATCGCCGCAATCGTCGAAACCGCTTGCGAACAACCTGCACTCGCTGGGAAGTAGTGGAAAAGTGGTGAATAATTTGATGCCAGCTGTGAATGAAACGAGCCACAAGTTGGCACGACCTGTTATCAACTATCCTCAGCCTCTGCTGCACAATATAAACACAGTTACTGCACCACCAGTCCCTCAACCGGTGATCCCTCAACCTGAGTAAGTATTGTAAATAGGATTGTATAATTAATATTAACTTCTTTTCTCTATTATAGTATTCAAAATAGGTATTTAGGATCATTGTCCAGGAAGGCTAAGCACGGTAGATTTTAGACGCCGAAAAATGGAAACTATCATTTTTATTCCAAAATCTGATAAACCTTAATTTATAATCCACGAGGAGTACTCCCGTGTGAAAAATATTGGTGGATTTTTTTTTACAGCATTTTCTAAAAGGCTAGAAAATTAAATTGCAAATGGGAAACCTTTAACTCCTAAACAATACCAGCAGTTGTAAACTTAATAGAGTAGTATTGTAGGCCTAATAATAACACATTTTTCAAGTGTCAATTGGCAGTCCTACAATGAGTATTTAGATAGTTATTCCATATTTAGTTCTTTTTTTGCATATTTTTTTTCTCTGGATCTGTGCAATTAGCGGATTATTTACTAACATGAAAATGAAGACATAACCATTACCTACACCCTCTTATTTTTTTGCATAATCCGATATTGCAGAACTCTCAATATATTAAACTTTTTAAAAATTGGCCAGGGTTGTCACTTTCCATAGCAGACAAAACATGTTAACCTTTAACTGTGGACACGCGGTCCTACAGGCCGCTCGGTGTTTACTATTTTCGAGTTTACCCCCTTCCCGGCACTCCTCGCTTTGGGGGTGCTCAGTAGCTTCGATTTTAGTGGCGAAACAACTGCTGAGACAAGAGGTGGTGTTGCCAGCTGAAAACTTGGTGAGTTATTTCATTCAAAGTTTGACTGCGGCCTGTGAGACCATGTGTCCCCCATACATAAGATCTGAGATTGAGTTTATGTTTGTTTATCTGCCGTGAATGCTGCTGGTAATGTTTAGGAGTATTAAAGGATTTCACATTTTTCCACTTGATCTTCCAGCCTTTTGGGAAACGCTGTAAAAAAAATTCCACCAATATTTGTCACACAGGAGTTCTTCTCGTGGACTATAAATTAAAAGTTCTATCAGATTTTGGAATAAAAACTATAGTGTCCATTTTTTGACGTCTAAAATCTACTGTGCTAAGTTAGTATGAACTATGAATATGACTTTTCTTGGGACTTGTGTTTCATAGATAACTAGCTATTGAAAGTGTGCAGTGAAATCAACTTGTGGGGGTTTTTTGTTATAATTATTTTGTTTTGATATATTTCCCTGGTGTGTACACAATTCACCAAAGTTTCATTGTAATCACTCCAGCGGTTTTGGAGTCCATAGGGAACATACATCAACTTTTATATTTAAAAATATTTTGTAGTGATAGAATACGGGGAGAATCATGCTCCATGTAGCCAGAGCTACTAATTAATAGTTTTGTGGATTGAACAAAAGTTATGTTTATCCACCATGGAAATATTTTGCACAAAACTTAATTGTGAATATTTATTTATATAGATCATCAACATAATATTAAATGTTTGTGTTTCCCATTTATGAAATTTATGTAAGCGAAACTGATAAAATTTATAAATCCTTTTTGGCATACAAATTAAAAATTTAGTATGGCGTTTTAACCTAAAGTGTCAAGTTGCTGATATATTTCGAGAGATAGAGAGGGAAATTAGGTGTTTTGAAAACATAATTACAAATATCTCAGCAAAATGACGCTTGAGTCACGAATGCCCTCCGGAAGACGTAGCATAGGCAGGCCTCCCACGCGGTGGATGGACTACTTATTGAAGGTCACGGGAAACTGCTTGATATGGGCAGCATAGGACCGGTCATCTTGGAGATCCTTGGGGGAAGCCTTTGTCCAGCAGTGAATGTCTTTCGGCTGACACCATGACGCTTTAGGTCAAAATGTCGTAATAATATTTTCGGTTTGTTTTTGCATGCCTTATCATTATATATCTATATATATTATAGATTCAATCGTGAAAAATTTTGAAAAAAATTATATACATGCTATATTGTCACTATGCCACCCTCCCATGCAGTAAAATTAAATTTAGAGAATTCACAAGTACCAAAAATCACTCCATCCATTCCCATCACTGGCTATGAGGTATAATATGTTCACAAAGAAGGTTCATTCCTTACTTAAAATTTTGTTTAGTTTCAGTTTTCCTGTAGACTTCAACAATGCAGACATATACAACAGCAGTCAGCATAATAATTTGAACAATAACTTTATATCACCCTCCATATCCATGACACCTCCTTCATTCAATGCCTTTGGAACTCAAACTTCTACTACAAGTAAGTATTAAGGAAAAATCTATAAATAAATTAATATGCAAATATTATGTTTTTACGCAGTATTGAGGATGTCATACATATCTGTTATTTATTTATTTTGAATGTAACATTTCCTATTTGTATAGTATACATAATATTGTTTCTGAGAATGAAGTGAGAATGAGTCATTGTTTTGAAATTAAATTACACCTTTTTTCAGATGATCGGTATGCTGCCTTAGCTGACCTAGATCATGCATTCAGACAACAAAACATGAAAAATATGGGTATGTTACCATTTTGCTTTTATAACTCTGCTTAATTGCCTTAATAACCACTGTTGGGGTGTATGTCTCTTCCCAAAAGTCAGGTAGTTTAGCCCGGGTTGGTTGAGATGGTACGACTAGTGGCTTACCCCACTGTCAGTTTTTCAAGCCCCCTATAAGGCATCTATTTATTAACAACTGCCAAATAGTGATAGCAATCGGCAAATTCTATGACCAACCCAACCACACAATTCTCACTGAGTTATGACTGCTTTGATGAGCTACAATCATGTTATTTTGGCTATCCATACTTGTTTTGCTCTTATTTTTTGATTATTTTGTAAGCTTAAGGCTCTCCGCAGACGGCCGACTTTTTGTAGGCCCGACAATCGGTCCTACTTTTTCGCCGACTTTTACCACCGATTTTCTGTCCGACTCAACACAGACATGCTACTTTTTGTAGGACGACTAGTGTGGGAAGTGCATGTTATAGGTATCGACATTTCGATTAGGTATCCAAGGGATTAATACAAGAATAAAAAAAACCGGCCAAGTGCGAGTCGGACCACCATAAAATATATTATTCTCTATCTAACTATATATTACGACTAGCATTTTACGGACTTTTCCTTTAGAGCAACGACGGAGTGAAGAAGGTATTATGATGGCATAAAAAAATCCAAGTTGAGATTTTGATAGGGATCGATTGTCTTAGATTATGTAATTTGTCTTTTTGTAATTGACATGTGATAGATTAGGGTAAGGCAACTAGGTACCTACTATATAGATAGATAGATAGGTAACGTTTTTTTGCTTAAGTACCGGCGCCTTTGTGTTTCTAGCCGCGATCCGCGCGCCGCCTCCACTCAAAGGATGCAGGCAAGAAATTATCGAAATTTTCAAGTTCTAAAAATATTCTGGGCCGATTTTCTCAAAAACGATGCATTCTACGCAAAATGTATATAGGACCTAAAATGATGCCATTGACAAAATCTTTACGATACGTGAATAATAATGGGGAAATATACTGACATCGAAAAATCATGTTTTTTTTAACTTCGGAGCCGATTTTGTCAAAAACGGTGCATACTACGCAAAATATGTACATGGCTTAAAATGATCATTTAGACAAGATCTTCATGATGCAGTTATAAATGGGAGGTTATACTGACGGTTGAAGTTCACTTAAAAAGAATGCCATACAAAAAAAACTTCCCAAAAAAATATTTTTTGCTGAGTGATTTTTTTAGTATCAGCCCTTTTAAGTGCACCCCAACCATACTGACATCAAAAATCATCGATTTGTTAAGTCCTAAAAACATTCAGGGTCGATTTTCTCAAAAACGGTGCATCCTACGATTTCGACGCATAGTAACAACAACACGAAAGGCCAATAAACGCATTATACCAAACACGCATTTAACTAAACACCATAATATGCAGTTTGCCAAAAACGCAGATAGCCAAAAATATTACGCAATATACCAAAAACGCACATGACCGAAATTTCAGCTAAGTAAACAGGGAGATTTTGATGTTATCAAAGTGAATTGCACGAAAAATAATAAATACCTACTTACTTCAAATAAAACAGTAATGACCACTTAGTTATTATTACGCAAAAAAAATAATCGTCTCCGTGGCGTAGTAGTTAGTACACTCGCTTCACACCTAGAGGTCGCGGGTACGATTCCCGGCGGGGTCTAACTTTGTAAGGCTTGTTTTGGTAAGTGGTAGGGCATTTTCTAATTTAATTCGTATTTTTATACATTAACTACATCCAGTAATCCGTTCGGATATACTGGCACTATATGAGTGAATGGACTATACCGGACTACTTTATGATTACATACTCGTAGTACCTACCCTCTACTAGCTAAAACCACTATTTCAGGAAATATGAAAAAATAATGAAAGTATGTAGGTATAAAAGTTTTGAAGGGAAATTATAATCGCCAAAATTTTTAGTTTACGACTAATATCTCATCTGTGGTTTAGGAGCAAAAGTCGACCACCTTAGAATGTGCAGTTGCATTTGTAAAAAGTTCATAGATTCTTTCATACCTATCATCATCATCATATCAGCCGAAGGAAGTCCACTGCTGGACATAGGCCTCCCCCAAGGATCTCCACGACGACCGGTTCTGCGCTGCCCGCATCCAGCGGCTTCCCGCGACCTTCACCAGGTCATCGGTCCACCGAGTGGGAGGCCTGCCTACACTACGCTTTCCGGTGCGTGGTCGCCACTCGAGAACTTTACTGCCCCAACGGCCATCATACCTATACAAACTGCAAAAATTAAGTACTTAGTTTTTTTAATATATATTTTTAAAGACTACAGAACCCTAAATTGCGCGTGGTCTGACACGAACTTGGCCTGTTTTGTTCAGATCACTTACCTAGTTCTTCGATATTGTCAATATCGATATCCATCGCCGAGCATCGACACGACGTCCTTCCCTAGCAAGTGCTCTCGACCGATTGACCGATGCGTTAGCGCATACAATTCCATACGTTCCATTTTTTCGCCGATAATCGGATCGGCCGAAACCCACCGACTTTTTGCATTGCCTACTTTTTGTAGGACGTGTGCGTTTCAACGTTGCAATCCATATGTTCCATTTTCCACCTACAAAAAGTCGGTCACCGATTGTAGGACGTGTGCGGAGAGCCTTAAACTGTTACGTTTATTTTTCAGAGGAAGGCAGTAATATAATTAGCAATAAAAACCCATTCCAAAGTTCATCCACTAATGACTTGTTTGCAAATAAAAATCCGTTCTGCAATGGAGGATGGAGTACGCAGCCAGTGCCTGTTAACCCATTTATGGTAAGTTGAAACAAGACAATCATCAAATATTACTTTCACAAGTCAGTGAAGCACTTATCTGAATGATTGATTATTTATACAAAACAGAACTTTCAGATTTTGCAGTATAAAAGCATTTATAAAAGCATACCCATACTATTTTAAGCAGAAGTTGAAGGCTACTATCTAAAGTTATCAGTTGACCCTGACAGATGCCACAGGCCTGTCACAAATGTTTGTATGTACCTTAGATCACGTATAAGAGAACTAGATTCCCGGTTTCATACAATATAACAGAGTACCCCACCGTGAACAATAAAGGTAAATTCATGTTCGGACACTTGACCGCGTACATACAGTACAATTCATGTTCGGACACTCCCTGTCGCTCTCTAGATTGCGACCTCACCCCCTACAAAGTATAACAAAGTTACAATTTTATTTAATGAGACATACAGGGTGTTTGTTGCATCATGTGCCAAATTGAAATGGCCGAAAGGAGAGGTCAGTAGCTATCCCTTCAGCCCTCGTAATCTTACTATGCCTTACTAACCTCAAAGTTTAAATTTTATGTTTATGTGCACTGTAGTATGGTGCTACTAAACTGAAAATTATTGGCACTTACCATTTAGTTTTTTTTATTAACTCAAAGTTTTCGGAAGAGGTAAAGAACTTAAAAGTAAATTTTACATGAGTATAACTTAACTTTGAGGCTACACCCAATAGTTTTTTTTAAAATTCAAGTTTAAATGCAGAATTTTGGAGTTTCTTCAAAAATTTACATAAAATTGATTTTAAAAAGATTACCGAGGTCTGAAATGATAGCTACTGACCTCTCCTATCGTCCATTTCAATTTGCCACTCGATGCACCAATCAACCTGTATAAGGTAACTCATTCAAACATTAAATCTCGATTATTTTAGATAATGATATTTGATATTGACTTTGTAATTTCTATGATGTTAATTAAATAGTCTCGAACTAATTTATACGGGTCTTTGGTAATAGACTGGCGACAAATCCAGATGAAATTTTACATAGATTGCCTGGTACGGTCTTGGTACAGTACAGTATATGCCACTGGTGACCCACTAACCTTTCCTAATTTATCTGTGTAGCTATTGTATTATCTTACTGATAGTTCTAAGAGGCCTTTATTGGAAGATCTGTAGTACTGTCTAGAACTCTAGAATATAAATACTGTGTTTGTTCGATTAAAATAGTTATTCTTTTCCCATCAGTTATCAATTTCAAGATGATTTCAATAATTTCAATCTTCTCATATTGTGCAAAATACTATCGCACTTATTATTGCGTCGTACTGTGATATTCTTATCTGTTATACTACAGGAAGCGTTGGGTAGATGTTATTGCACTCTTCACTTCCGAATAGTTTACATTTTGCGCAACAGCTCTCAGAATGGCTTATCTTTACATTTGGCAATTCTTTTGGTTGGATATCACAAATGATTAATGTTAATAAATATTATTGAATGCTTGCATTCTCAAGCATGTTTTTGTGCGTTTTGTTTTGTCCTTGTCAAATGTTAATTAAATAACATGTTATCGCCAGTCGCCTACAGGACAACTGAAATTCTTACTTAATTTTCTCACCTAGTTACTAGGTCCTATATGATATGTTATTACTACTCATTTGTTAGGAAAGCATAGGGGGAAAGATTTAAAAAATTCAAGTGAATGGTGAATGCAAAAAATATGACTATAGTTATTATAGATCTTTTTTGTTTCTACATTTTATTAAATGTATAGAAAAAAAACCGGCCAAGCGCGAGTCGGACTCGCGCACGAAGGGTTCCGTACCATTATCTATAAAAATCACGTTTGTTGTATGGAAGCCCCCCTTAAATATTAATTTTATTTTAAATTAATTATTTATTTTTAAAGTGAATAATACAACTCAATATTCTGTGAATATTTCAAGGGTCAACCTGTTGCCGTTATCAATATCGAGCAAAAAAATTGCGTTTGTTGTATGGGAGTCCCCCTTAAATAATTATTTTATTCTGTTTTTTAGTATCTGTGGTTATAGCGGCAACAGAAATACATCATCTGTGAAAATTTAAACTGTCTAGCTATCACGGTTCATGAAATACAAGCCTGGTGACAGACAGATAAACAGACGGACAGCGTAGTCTCAGTAATTGGGTCCCGTTTTTACTCTTTGGGTACCGAACCTTAAGATAAGATAAGATCTTTATCTTAAAAAGGAAGTTTTTCCCAGTATCAAATCCCACTAAATTAAGTAAAAAAACTGGTTTTAAATATGGCTTTGGTATCAAAGTTGGCTTAAAACCAAACGAAATAGCACCAAACACGAATGTCAAGATTTAGTTTTCAGGGTTCCGTACCTCAAAAGAAAAAAAAACGAAACCATTATAGGATCACTCGGTCAGTTTGTCTGCCAATTTTCTCCGAAACTACTGGACCGATTGAATTGAAATTTATGAATTTTAAACTTGGGGGACACTTTTGGGGGGTAAATTAATCATTTCAGCTCCCAGCCTTCGGTGAGGGGAGAGGAGTAAATTAGATTAAAAAAAGAGTTTCGCAAACTATGTCGTGTGACATATTCACATCAAATGAAAGGGCTTGTTGTGAGGCTCTCAAATATATGTATATATTTCTTTTTATAATAAGATAAATAGTTTTGAAGTTATTTAAGAAAATTGGTGAAAATTGACCATTCTCCCCCTTATCTCCGAAACTACTGGGCCTAAAATTATGAAAAAAAAAACAGAAAATAGTTCTTTACCTGTAAATTACAGAAAACTATAAGTAGTCTTTGGTATTTAAGTAACATAGGAAACTTCTTATGGAAACCTCTATGGGAGTTTAAATCGCACTTGTTTGAATTTATACCCCTCTAAAAATAGTTGTGACATTTAATGTATGTTTTTCTCTGTTTGATTTTTAAGGTTTTTAGATTAATTAAAATTTTTCAGCAACCTACAAACAACAGTGGATTTTTTAATTCCAAGAACCCATTCCTGTGATGAGGAGCCGAATTTATGAAACTTACAATTTCAAGTAAGAGTAAAGTCAAATGAACAATTTTCACGTAACAAAAAGCACAAATTGAGCTACAAATTAAAATAGTTTATTAATTTATTTTTACATTGGCTTTTGCTGTTAGTGTACTTGCGTTAAATAATTGTCTGGTCATATGTGCTTATTACGGTTGTTAACTTAAGTGCCTCTATCTGCCTTATATAAAATCAAGATATATCATGAAATATTTGTAACAAAAAACATATTTATTTAAATCTTTACTAAAATATTTAACTCGTTATCGAAGGCGAATTTGTCTGTCGTAGTTTAGAGGTGGTATTTTAAAACATGCTGGTCCTCGGTTTTTTATTAGCTTTATTATTTAATTTTTTTTTGTTATAAATAAATTGAATGTTGGCCACACAAATGAAATGTTGGCAGCGTAGTTAGCGGAGTAGGTAAATAGAAAATTATTTTCATTGTTATCCCACAAGTGCTATCAATATTAATATATTGTTTGAGGCCATTGTCCAGTTCAGTGTTATGCATCTTCGGCCGCAACGTGATAACGTCCTATTACTTATCTTTATAGCGGATATCAGTTTAGATTAACTTGTGCCTTATAAACCGCGTGTATTAAAAATTCTGATTCGTATAGATGAGTCAGCACGGCCGACTACGTGAGAATGAAATCATCCGTAAGACGGTGGCCTTATTTGTTCAATGGTTCCAAGTGGGATTATGTAAAAAATGTTTACCGAAAACTCAGTACCTTAGTTTATTAAAACCAGTTTGTAACATGTTACTAATTTGATAGCCGTATTACCTATTGTTTGGAAATGAAAAGGGAAAGGTATTGTGTTGATATTCTCTCAGAAAATATGTGTGTGGGACTGATAAAAAATTGCGGTTATTTTCACTACCTCCCTCAAGCCGGGCTAACCCCCGGTGGAAAAATAGTCCCTCCCCTCCCCGGGTTCCATTTCTTGTACAGTTACCGTCAAACGTGTTAAGCGATCAAATATACTTTATACAGTTTAAATACGTAAATACTAAGACTTAGTGTTACTAAATAAAATTGTACTGGGCCTTAGGGGGGCCGATATATCCACTGAAAAGATGCCAAAGGGACTAATTTAGAGTAACTATTTTTAACTACATTATGTTCCTAAAACTAATAATGTGGCGATCTTCAAGGCGAGAGCAAATGGGCATTGTTTGGGAATGCGTGTTCCACCACTGACGAGATACTAGTTTCCACCTTCGACTCTCGCTTGGTAAATGATTTATTTTCTCAACATCAAGTAAGATTGGAGTCAAACGCTCCCAAATCTACAATAAAAAAATATCCAGTGCAAAGTTTGTTAGATTTTGAAACAATTAAAAAAACGCATTTGTTTGAAACAATTTAAAAAACGTTATAGTTACTACGGTAAGCGTGCAAAATACAGAAAAACTTAATTTTATCAGCTTTCCAACTGGGTATAAAAGTTTTAGACAATAAATTACAACAAAAAAAAATATGTAAAAGACGCATCAAGGCATATCATATGACCACGTGTGATTTGTCCCAGAATATTAATTAATTAATTTATATGTGCGTATATTTTTTAAATTGATAGTTTTTTATTTCCGAGATAAATCTCTGTAATCATGGTAAACCATGTTTTTCGCATCCCTGAACCTCTATCATTCGAATGAATCACATTTATTCGCAGGCTAACTAATAACTTGGGACCTGTTTTTTTTCACATGGAAAATTGTATAGGACTTGATACACCTTTTTTAACACAAAAACAATGTTTTTGTAGTGTAGTGACTAATTTGTGTTTTGGAAAGCTGATAAAATGAGAAAGTTTTGTGCACGCTAGTATATGTAACTTTGCAAAATCACGATGAATTAAAACAAATGCGTTTTTCATACAAATTTTGTAAAATAAATTGGCATTAATTCGAAATCTAACAAACTTAGAAGATAGGATTAAAACACTCTAAATGAGTTTTATCGTCACATTTTTAATGTTGACTATCCAAATTCTGTCTGCCCCAGAAGGAGCAGAGAGGCGAAATGGGACAAAGACAGTAGAAATAAAGTACTTGTAGGGAGTCAGTAATATTTTCTATGTTGCACCTCCCGCGACTTAGCCCGTATAATCAAGGCGTTTGGAAGGGCCATGGGAAGTGGTGGGTATCCAAATTCTGTATTTTTTTAAATTTTACGCCGAAGCTGTGTGATTTTCTTAATCTGTGAAGTACCTATGAGACATTCACACTAGTCTGACTCTAACAAACAAAATAATTAAGTATATTAGTTTAAAATATTTTTGCTTTTTTCTGCCTGTTGTTATGCAGGGACTAGGGGTAGTGCAACTTTTTGGTTGGTAGTTTTTCATCGGGGAGGTAGTAAAACTAACCTAAAAAATGTTTATATTATAAAGGCACTAATCAGTCCAGAGGCTCGTTAAATGTTATAGTATTTACATTGCAAAATCGCACAAGTTTGTGATATTATTCGCGAATATCGGCGTAGAAAGTCTGATTTATTTTCTAATTTTTTGTTCTGACATCATAAATCATGAATTCATGATCTAAATTCTAAATTATTTGTACGATGTTTTTGTCTATTTTTATTAGTACTCGTACAAGTTTTAAAACCTTGATCTTGTATTTTAAGTTTTTGTTGAATTTTCCTTGTAAATACTAATTAGTTTTTTAATGGTCTCTGTTTTACGAGTAGAATGAAATGTAAAACGATTAAATTCTTTTGAATCTGGTTTATACATTAATAGACATCATCGGTCCATTCTAAGCGCTTCACGTAATTACGCGGAATCTAAGCTCTCAAATTTTATGCTTCATCTGTGATTGTTATTGGTAATTACTAGTTTTACTCGTAAAGAGCAACTTGAACAATTAATAAATATTATTATTATTGCACTCTACTACACTCAGCGGCACAATTACGGAACACATATTTTTTCTCAACACATTGTTATAATACAATTTATATACGCCCAAAAGTCCAGTCATTAGGTTAGATCCCTGGCTACAAATGTCTCGAAGAGCACAACGTTCTGCAGATCCTCGAGAACTCCGTACACGGCTCGGACCGTGTGCTGACACGGTAAATTAGCAAATTTTTTAATTTTGAAAAAAAATACAAGCTCTTTTTAGCAGTTTACGGAGTTCCCGAGGATCTGAAGAATGTTCTAACGTTAATGCTGTGCTCTTCGACACATTTGTAGCCAGATATCTAACTTTTGTAATTTCCTTTTCTTGATTAAAACGTTGCTGTTTATTTTGAGAAAAAAATAGGTATTCCTTTAATTGTGCCGCTGAGTATTATTATTTACTTCTTAATGTAATTGTTTTTACAATTGTGCACTGAGATCTGTTAATTTGTATAAAATGATGTAAATTTAACCACTATAAATTTTTTTATAAAAATTCTGTTTGTTTTTATAACATTTACTCTCATTTTGTTTTAATTACTAGAATGTAAAATTGGTTCCTGAACATAATGTTGAATCCTCAAAATGTTGAATTCAACATCTGAAAAATATGTAAATTTATGATCGCAAAAAATATATATTTTTATGTATCTTTTGATGTTGATTTAGAAGCTTTAATATTTCACACCTTAAAACTTCCCATTTAAAAAAAAGCTGTAATTAGGTTCGGTCCATTGAACAATTATTACTACGTATAGAGCAGCTAGTCAAAACTAATGTCTTGCTCTGCTCGGCGGTCGCTAGCAGTGCGCTGGGGTGGGACTATCGCGTGACGTTCATGAAGAATAAATAAACAGATGCGATATTCACTGTAATGGAGTTATCTGCCTAATTAGCACTAAAACTTGAGGTCGCGGGTTCGATTCCCGGCGGGGTCAATTGTAAGACTCGGTTTGGTTGGTGGTAGGGCAATTTCTAAGCCCGCCTGGCTAGCTACCACCATCTTATCTAAGTCTTGCCGCCAAATATCAATGTTGATATCATTGGTGTGTTCCGGCATGAAGATAAGATAGCCAGTTCCCAATTGCATTGGGGAATCTTGGTAAGCCCGCTTCCATCATCGTCACTTACCATCAGGTGAGATGATGCCAAAAGCTTACCAATTGTAAATAAAAAAATGCGAGCAGTTTAAAGCTGAAGTGCATTTATCTATGTCAGTGTTTAAAAAAAAAGTCCAAATCCATGACCCAGTAACTCGGAATGAGATGAATACTCATACGAGGAAAAAAGACTGGGAGGTAGCCAAGAAGGTAGTAAATGAGCAAAAGCTACTATGGTCTATAGGTAGCTTTCAACCATTGCTAATGATCTTTGCTAGTTAGTAAGCGAATGTTATTGTTGATTTGTGTATGCCGGACTAAGCCAGAAGGTGGCGGCTTCGCGAGAAAGTATGCACAGCTTAACTGTACAATTTATGTATTCTGCGTGTATGTATGTATGTGTCGCGTGGAGAAGTTGTCTGGCGTGACGTTGGGTCTGGCATGCGGGTTACCGAAGAAGGAACATCAAAAACAAGAATTTTTTTTACTATTGAAATTTATTTCAGCTGAATTAATTGTTCTACAAAACTATACTTCTTACAAGTAACACTAAATAAGTACGTAAATTCAGTCTCTCACATTTTGCATTTCCTAGCTATGGACTGTCACATCTTGTATTTGCTGCTCCGTCGTGTGAGCATCGGCGTGGAGAAGTTGTCCGGGGTGGCGGGGCTAGGGTGAGGAGTCGCCGGGGTGTCCTGCGGCGGCATGGCCGGCCCGGAGAGCCTCACCGCCGCCGCCGCCGGGAGCTCGGCAGGCAGGCTCGGTGGCTGCGACGAGGACGCTTGCTGGCGTTTCTCTGATATCGTCTTTAGTATATTCTTCCCAACTTCTTTCGTCTGTAATTAATCGATAATTTATGTAATAACTGTATTCCACAGCAAGAAACCCGAACGCGTTTTTGTTAGGTTCCGTGAAAGCTATTTTTAACCGAACTTCAAAAAAAGGAGTCAATGTCATATCAGCCGAAAGACGTTCTTTGCTGGACAAATCACTCTCCCAAGGATTTTCACGACGACCGTTCCTGCATTGCCCGCATCCTGCAGCTTCCCGCTACCTCCACCACAGGTCGTCGGTGCATTGCACCGAGTGGGAGGCCTGCCTACACTACCTCTTCCGGTGCACGGTCGCCTCTCGAGAACTTAACTGTTTATTGAGAGCGACTTAGGGACTCAAACCGGAGGATGGACATGAGCATCCTTTCCGCGCACTGCAATAGACCTGCAACCACACTGCGATCGCCAACTCGCCTGTCAAGCTTGACACTTATGGCAAAATACATGAATAACATACCCAAAAAAAAACCGGGTGGGACTGTGTCGGGGCACACGGCCGAAGGTTTAATGTGAAAAGTAGCTTTTAGTGTTAAAGATTGAAATAACGATATGTCTCCAAATATTTGACTCCCAAGCGCCTAGATCTGGTCGAGATAATTCACATGAGTCCAAACAAGAGGGGTCTACTATGGATAGTTACAGATATTAGCAAGTAAAGTTTTGACGTCAGAGTCCTTTCAAGAGAACTGCTCCGGCTTCGCCCTACGCGGAGCTCAGCCTCTAGCCTCGCGGTATTTTGTTTTGTTAGTTGTCTATTTTTACCATAAATATTGTCCTAATTACACTTTTTTTTCAATTGATAGTTATAAATAAACTTTATATATACACGAAAGAAACACTGCGCTATCACGTATGAGTCGCGCAGTGGCAGCTTTGAGACGCTTTGGCGCGCGACTGAGGTATTAGTGCGTGCGTGGCCTATAATCCCTCTTTCATACGATAACCGTGATTCATATTTTTGGTTAGCTTTTTCACGGGCTGAAGCTGACATATTATTTTATATATATATTTTGGTTGCTTGCTTATTTTTAACTACAAACATTGTCTAAATTATTTTAATCGATTAGTCTAAAAAGCCACCAGGCCCCGACGCATAGGTACTCTATGTCATAACAGCCAAAGTTTTGTAATTATAAAGGTAAGACGATATCTACCAATTCGTAACGGTCCACTTTCCTGACCTGGTACCCATATGTATCACGTCAAAAAGGAGTACTCGACTGTATTTTTGTGTATGTATGGTACGCAATTTCTTCGCTTGTTGTGAACCGATTTTGACGATTTTTTAAATTGGGTATTGCCTCCAGGGACGGTGGACCCATATAATTTTTTATCACTTTTTTTAGAAAAAACAAAAATAGCATAATTGTACTTAGTTGTTAGAATTGAAGTCCATACCAAATTTCGTCAATATTGGTTGAGGTGTTGAAGCGTGAAAAGGTAAACACTTTTTACATTTATAATATTATACTTAATAGTAAGGATTGTGGTAGCTACCGGGCTTAGAAATGCCCTTACACCAACTAAACCTACTCATACAAGGTTAGAACCCGCCGGGAATCTAACTCGCGATTCGACCTTCTTGTGAGAAGCGAATTACGCCACGGAGGCGGTTTAATTAAAAACAGTGAATCTGCCTGGCTAAACGATATTTACGTAATCTATACTTATAACTCGTCTAGATTCGCTAGTAATAATTCGAATTATTGAAATACTTATCTATGATTTGATTTATGCAATAAGTCAACTAATACAATACGATAGCACTTAGATACATAATTAGTATTTAATTATTAAACATTATATTATTATCAGTTTTGTTTTCAAACACGTATTGCATCTTAGGCACGAACATTGGCTAATTAGAGCTGTAATTGATTCAGTTTATGTTGACATCGCACTTGTGATAAAATTCGCCCAACGGTTGAGATTGCTGTAGAACTGTTAAACAAATACTCACTGACGCAAAAAATATTTTATCTGAAATGTCAACTAGAATAGGGATGACGAATGCTAGTCATCTGAGTTACTTTTTATCATCTGTCAAAAACGACACTTGTTTTAAAAATGTTTGAAATACCTAGGCGTGACGTCACAGTTTAGCAGCGTCGATTACGTACTCATTTTGTGATTTTGGTGAATTAAAAATCGAACACTTGATGGAAAACAAACCTAGTAAGGTTTTCCGCAGTTTAATAGAAGGGCAATGTAGTGATCAAGAGTTTATAATTTATTTCTGATGCTGTCGTCATCCCTATTGCCATACTAATCTAATCTGGAACAAACGATACACCAAAACATTGTAAAAGCCACTCTCCCAATCGCGGTTTATCCCACATACTTAGTGCAGCAGTACCCAACTACCCGCGGTTCTGCTGAGAGACATTTGGAAAATAGGTTTTAAAACAACTGTTGCTGTTGCGCCTTGACTAAACCGCCTCTAAATACCGTGCGATAAAGACAACTGCAGCTCCCGGTGAATACTTCGATTAAAAATTGCAAAATTCGAGGTTTGGCTCTCGACGATTTTCTCCTCCAAAATTAGACCTATGTTAAAGAAATTGTTCACATAGATTAATAATTAGTTTTTGCTAGGTAGGCCCCTATGTTTAGCTTTTTTTGTAAATACTTTTTGAATCTCCACTTTAGACGTCTTTAGTGGTGATAAAAAATAGGTATTTTTCTAGCATTTTTGAAGGGTTCCAGTTGCTCAAAAAAATTGTTATTGAAAAAAGGCAGACATAGGAGCATAGAAGAAATTAATATTTATTTTATGTATAGAAATCATTTCTTTAGTGTTAAAAATCTATGGGAAAACTGTCGAGAACGTTTGTATGGAAAAAGCAGTGCCCGCCTCCCCTCTTAACCACCCCTTTTTAGTAGGTAGTGTCCGAAACTTTACCAATCAAAATCGGCAAACCGCCTCGAATTCAATTGTTTAGCACAAGCTTTAGGATCTTTATCGTATCGTTACGTACCTCACCTAAGTATGTTATTTACCAAAGTATCAGTACGTTTTTCCCAGTCTGGGGGGGACGCCCCATGTCATATTGGTTGCCGTACGTAAATACCCAGTTAGGTAGTCTTACAATACTGAAAATGTGTTTGTTTGTTAGCTTTTCACGCTTCAACAACTCAAAAAATCTCCACGAAATTTGGCATGCATGTAGATTGTGTCATGGAGAAGAACATAGACTACTTTTTATTCCGTGAAAATAGTGTAGTCCAATACAACTGAAAAAAAATATACTTTTTTTGGTTGATTTCTTGAACATCGCAACGGAGCACCGGATTGTTTTGATTTTTTTTGCATGGTGAGTGTTTGCACAGAGAAGTGAGGGTAAACTGCTAGTTAGGATAGCCCGGCATAGTTCCCGAGGGATCCGAGGAAAAATAATTTCTACGCTGCTCGCGCACCACTCACCCTCAAATACAAACATAAAAACGATGTCCACGCGACCGAAGCCGCAGGGAAAAGCTAGTAGCAATAGAAATCGTATTACCTTAATTAAAACATTGATCGCTATTTGAAACGTATACTGCAAAGTTCCTTAAGTTTGAGTCTATATTAAAATAATAATAATAATCGTTTATTTATGTTTAAAAATGTACAAAATTAACAATGGTAAGAAATAAAAATTTTGAAAATACCCACGCCGGATGTGAAAACGTAGTTGAAAAAGGATTGAATAACTTTTTTTAAGTTCCCCGACTAAAGGGAAATAAGGATCGAAAGCTATATCACGGGCTTCCATTTTCTGCATCGAAATAAATTGAAAAAATACAATTTTATGAGTTTGACTAATTCAATACATGCTAAATAATGGAGTTGCTCATATCAGCCGAAAATCGTCCACTGCTGGACAAAGGCCTCCCCCAAGGATTTTCACGACGACCGGTCCTGCGCTGCCCGCATCCATCGGCTTCACGCGATCTTCACCAGATCGTCGGTCCACCGCGTGGGAGGCCTGCCTACGCTACGTTTTCCGGTGCGCGGTCGCCACTCGAGAACTTTATCAATATTATATATCAAAAACCACAAAATGTAATTTTTCGGATAATAAAAGAAAAATTACAAACTGGACGCTGCAAATTCCCGCCAAAAAGTCCCCGGTCAGTGGGGGCACGGCATCGGCACTGGTAAGTCAAAAAAACAAACAAATATGCTTTATTATTGTGCAATAAATAAAAAAATAGAGGTCATGTTTTTTTTGGCCATGGAAACTAGTTCTTCAGCCGAATTCATAAGTATTTTTCACTTCTTTCACAATTTTCATTATTTTTTACAATTATTGTCAACTTAAGGTGGTTCGATTAGGACACTAGCGCCGCCAGCAGAAATATATAATTTACAAATTCTTATAGACTTAAATCGAAATCATTGAGTATTTTGTGCATATACAGTCGTGGTCAACTAATTAGGGACGCTATATTACGAAAACACAAGCGTTTCTATTAAGGCCCAGAAACCATTTCTAAACGAAGCTACGAGGGCTGTTTGATAAGTATCCGTTTATGGCAAAAAAAAAACATTTTTTTTGTATATATGCATTTATTTTTCTACGTAGTCACCTTTTAACTCTATACACTTGTTCCACCTATACTCAAGCTTCAATAAACCATCCAAAAAGTATGATTTTGGAAAGTCATTAAAATAGGCCTCTGTGGCGGCAATGACTTCGTCATTTGATCCAAATCGCTTACCACCGAGCCATTTTTTTAAGTTGGGAAACAAAAATAAATCGCATGGGGCCAAATCTGAAGAATATGGGGGGTGAGGCAATAGTTCGTAGCGTAACTGTGCTAATTTAGCCGTCACAACTCTGGACGAATGAGCCGGGGCGTTGTTGTGATAAAACATTACTTTTTTCTTTTTTAAATGGGGTCGTTTGTCCTTCAAGACGGCGTCAAATTCATCCAATAAATTGGCATAGTACTGCCCTGTTATCGTTTTCCCCTTTTCTAAGTAGTCAATATGTATAATACCCTGCGAATCCCAAAAACAGTCGCCATGATCTTTCCAGCCGATGGGACGGTTTTCTTCTTTCTTTGGAGCAGGTTCACCCGGTAAAATCCACTGCTTCGACTGCTCTTTCATTTCCGGGGTGTAGTGGTGAACCTACGTTCGTCCACGGTCACGAAACGACGCAGAAACTCCTTCCGGTTACGTTTAAACACGGCCAAACACTGCTCCGAAGTAGTCAGTCGGTTCAGTTTTTGCTCCTCCGTGAGTAAACGCGGCACCCACCTCGCCGATACTTTCTTCATGCCCAATTTTTCTTCTAATATGTGTTGTACCCTCTCGATTGAAACTTTTACACCATCAACGATTTCTCGAAGTTTAATTCAGCGGTCGGCTAAAACGATATTTTAAATTTTCTTAACCATATCGTCTGTAGTCACCTCAATTGGCCGGTCTGGGCGATCCTCATCAAAGACGGTTGTTTTCCCCCGCTTAAACTCGTTATACCAATATCTGACGGTTGTTAATTGTTATAGAAGGAGCACATTCATGGTAAACCGCTTGCATTCTTACTTTTATTTCGTGACATGTTTTTCCTTCCAAAAACAAGAATCTAATTACAGACCGATACTGTTCTTTCTCCATTTTAATAATTTTAAGTTCACGCTTTCACTAAATCGCTGTCAAATCAGAGATTTGTTACCATAGATGGGTTATGCACTAACAAACAACATTTGAAAATCGAAGCCATTTACACACACAACATTACAAGCAGTTCGCTTCCGTTGAACCGATGCTACTAAGAAAAGAGATGCCAATTGGCATCTTTTTTTTTGCTTCACTTTTTGGATGCACGTAACCTATCTACCTCCCCTTATATATAGCATATCTCTGTGTCAAATGAGAAAAAAAACAAAATAATGCCATTTTCTTTTTTTTTCCGCCTCTGAAAAATGGCTTAAAAAGGTGGTATACTTATTTTCGGCCAGTGATATTAATATATTTAGTAAACAAGTACTTATCAAACAGCCTAGGTATGAAGCTTTTACCGTCGACAACAAGTAAATTGACTAGTATTCTAAATATTTAGTGGTCAGGAAAGGAAATAGCTACTTGCCATCGCTATTTTTTTTTTAATAAATACGTTACTGCTATTTTCTCATTATTGACTAATATATGGACAACTAATTAGGGACATGTAAAATTTTGACTATAAAAATAAAAATGCTGGGAAATATTTAAATGTTTATAACATTAAAATGTTATTTTACAAAATTTTAACAAAAAACAAATAAAAACCGATATTCTAATAACCAGTATGGTTTCCTTTGTTAGTTAAAACCATTTGACATCGGCGTGGCATCGATGCAATCAAATTATTGTAAGTTTCTAAAGGAATATTATTCCAAACAGCTTGGAATTGGTCGTATAGCTGATTTTTAGTAGCAGTATGTCGTATTTGCAACTTTTTTCTTGGCTTCGTACCGTAGGTGTTCGATTGGGTTTAGGTCTGGGCTGTTTGAGAGCCAATCTAGTACCGTCACTGACTGCTGCGCTAGGAACGATTTGACGGACTGCGCTGCATGCTTTGGGTCGTTATCGTGTTGGAACGTCCACGACACTAGCAACACTTCTTCAGCATACGGTATCATCGATTCCTCTAATATTTGTTTATACTGAAACTGGTCTAGTCTTCCTTCAATTTATTATAGGCCCTACTCCATGTCCTGAGAAACAGCCCCAGATTTGAATATTGCCTCCTCCATGTTTCACCTGCTTCTTTGTGTATTTCGGATTCATGGCCGAGTTTATAGGCCGTCGCACGTATTGTCTGCCATCTGATGAAATCAAATGTATCTTGGTCTCATCAGAAAATAGCACATTTTTCCATTGAGCAACAGTCCAATGTCCATACTTCCTTGCAAACGCCAATCTTGCTTGTTTGTGTTCTTTCTTCAGTAACGGATCTGTACCGTCACTGACTGCTGCGCTAGGAACGATTTGACGGACTGCGCTGCATGCTTTGGGTCGTTATCGTGTTGGAACGTCCACGACACTAGCAACACTTCTTCAGCATACGGTATCATCGATTCCTCTAATATTTGTTTATACTGAAACTGGTCTAGTCTTCCTTCAATTTATTATAGGCCCTACTCCATGTCCTGAGAAACAGCCCCAGATTTGAATATTGCCTCCTCCATGTTTCACCTGCTTCTTTGTGTATTTCGGATTCATGGCCGAGTTTATAGGCCGTCGCACGTATTGTCTGCCATCTGATGAAATCAAATGTATCTTGGTCTCATCAGAAAATAGCACATTTTTCCATTGAGCAACAGTCCAATGTCCATACTTCCTTGCAAACGCCAATCTTGCTTGTTTGTGTTCTTTCTTCAGTAACGGATCTTTGCGTGCAACTCTTCCTACAAGTTTTGCCTCCACTAAACGCCTTCTGACGGTCCTTGCTGATACTCCAGCATTCAATCCTGGTCCAAAAACTTCGCTCTTGATATGAAAGGGGTCTCTATCTTCTTTCTAGGTACACTTTCAGTTGTGTTATGCGTTTTGAAATATGCCACGGCATTGTAGCCATGTTTTTGGAACATTCCAAATGATCTGCTATTTTCTTGTACGGCCACCCTCGCTGGTAAAAATTAATAAGTACTTTTCGCATTGTTGCGTCACAACTCTTCTTTCTACCCATATTTTTAATTATTTAATGAGTTTAAACACACAGTCGCTTTTCAAATTGGCGCCAAAATTAAAAACGCGCAAAAGAAAAGATTTTATAAAGAAGAAAAGAATTTATAAGAAAAAACTAAATGTCCATAATTAGGTGGCCAGATATTTTGTACCAAATTTATTGGTTGATGTGTTTTGATAAGGTTGTATACGAGTAGTATATGTATTTATTTATTTTAATTTTATTCTAAACACTAGAATACTATCAATTAACAGACAATAATATCGAATATATAGGTGATAATAAAAGGACTTGAATAATTAATATTTCTTGGTGTTTTAATTGCCCCTAATTAGTTGACCACGACTGTATATAACTATTCTATAACTATTATTTAAAACTGAAATTTGGAACATAGAGGGCGATGCCAGACGACAGAGTTTCTTGGGTTTTTTAATATTTTTCTTTTAGAAGCTATGTTATTACAGTGGCTTCCGACTCCAAACTGCTTGTTTTGATTGAAACGGGCTTTAAAGATTTGGAGGCCTCTCTAGAACAGGGCCCGAGCAGATTCCCTCTTCTCCCCTGTATGTAGCCTGTCTGTGATGCGCATGGCTGCACCCCCAGCACCTTAGGTAAAGCCGGTGCTATTAGTTCCAATTACGTCGTGTAATAAGAAAGCAACGTATTCGACATACCTAACCTACATAGGAAGGTTTCATTTTTTAAATTCACAATTGGTAAGCCTTAAAATATTGAGCCACCCCAGAAATACAGTTTCCTTGGGCACTCTTCGATTATACAGGATAAAAAATTTAATGTATACTAATGATATGATATGCCAAATATCAATAAAATGCGTTAAGTGGTTTTTACGTGTTGTTTGGAGCATTTCATAAAATCAGTTTTTTACATTCCTCCAGTACCAGGAAGTCCAGGAACCCTTGAGTATTCTGGGATTGAAAGTGTCTGAGATGTGACTCCGAACTCGCATATTTACTCTCATGCTCCAGACACTTGTACGCGTAGTGCGTAGCATAGTCAAGGAGTAAGAACCGCAGCTAGTAAGTACTGCGAGAAGTATTGTAGCGCGGCCAGCATTGGCGGGGTCTTCGCAGACCGCCGTGTATGATACTAAAGTGGTGTTAAACATTCGCTGCCCGCGGGGTAATGAAAAGTTTAAACAGGACGCCATGTATAGTGCGCCTTATCGCACTTAGGGGCCTGATGGAAAGACATAGTGATACTCCACGCCCGTATCGGTCCCAGAGCTAGTAACGAGGCGATTCTTACGATCCTGCTTTCTTCTGGGAATCGATAAGCGGCGCACTGCAAGCGCCTAACCCTAGCACACCGATGGTTTATGACCCCGCGGGCAGCGAATATTTAACACCACTTTAGTAAAGTATAATCACACTTACACTCTCGTGCTCCAAACACTTGTACGCGTAGTGCGTAGCATGGTCGAGAAGTAGGAACCGCAGGTAGTACTGCGCCAAGTATCGTAGTGCGGCCGGCAGTTCCTTACTGCCGGCGCTGGCCGGGTCTTGGCAGGCCGCAGTGTATGCCGCTGCAGCGCTGTTCGGCATGTTTGATCTTTCGTATAACCTGTAAAGTTGTGAAAATTGTATAATTGTAAAAAAACAAGTGTAAGTATAAATTCGCAAAAAAGTGATAGATAAACTCCAAATTTATAATATTCGGACTTTTATTTGTGCTGTGAGACCTTGCTTCTTTCGAAGTACCCTATGGGTTTTGATTATTTTTTTGAATATCAAAGTATGTGAAAGAAATAGCTGCAAAATGACCGCATCTGTTTAATGCTTTGATTAGAAACATGATTTTTTACAGCTTCAAGAGACAATAGACTAGAGTATTTGATATTAATTGCACCTTGATACGTCATCGCGTTCCTGAGAAAAAGGGTCTTGACAGACGGATAACAAAGTGATCGTATAAGGATAAGGGTTTCTTTTTTCCTTTCTCGTCCCCGTAGTACCAAAGTATATATATATTAGTACTAACATACAGTACGGACACTCCTTGCCGCTCTCTAGATTGCGACCTCACCCCCTCGTCACCCAGATTGATACAGATTGGTTACAGTTTGGTTGTCGAACGTATAGGATTTCGCCGCCATTTTCAGCATTCCTTTTTTGAAATGTAATCTCTGGTCCGTTGTATGAAGTGTCCAGGGTATAGTAGTAGGGTACGTACGTAACAGTGCGGTCCAACAAAAGTTTCTGGCTGGAGAAATATGGTGGTTAAAAAAAAAGAAAAATGTGTCTTTGTGATTTTCATTTATTCGGCTTTTTCGTGTATAGTTTTGAGGTTACTGTTGGTTGTGGTTTTGATTGACGGCGTTAATAACAATAGGAAGTCTGTAAGTTTGGAAATGTTTAGTTGGAATATCGTTCCGTGATCAAGTTCCTGACAAAAGATGGGGTCAGCCCGACCGATATAACAAAAAAGGTTAGATGCTGTGTACGGGGATACCTCCCGTCATTTTCCACCATTAAAGAATGAAGTAAGCAGTTTCGTTTAGGGCGGGAGTCCATTGATGACGAACCTCGCTCCGGCCGACCTGTGGAGGCCAACGTGGATTGCGTCAAATTAGTGGAAGAGGAAGTTCTGAGTGATCGAAGACTTAAGCTAAAGATATAGCGACAAGGAAAGGGCTTTCGAAAACTTCTATTCATAAGATTCTCCATGAACGTCTTCACATAAATAAAGTTAGTGCCAGGTGGGTGCGCAAACTTCTTTCGAGCTTGCAGCGAAGTGAGCAAAAAGCGTGCTCTCAAGAAGTTATGTACACGGTATAGACGACACGGAGAGAGTTTTTTGGAGTCAATTGTTACGGGGGACGAAACCATGTTTTGTACTATGATCCTCTCTCCAAAATGGAATTGATGGAGTGGCGTCATCCTGGTGAAAAGCCGTCTAGGAAGGCCAAGGTAACGCAATCCACCAAAAAGATAATGGCTACGGTAATCTGGGATTGTCACGTAATACTACTGATTGATATAAGAGAAAGGAATACCATGGTAAGTGGCAGCTACTACGCCATCCTTATTGAGCAGTTATGAGAGGCGATCAAGCAGAAGCGTCGTGGAAAACTAAGCAAAAGTGTTCGGCTTCTCTACGATAATGCTCCCGTTCACACTGCTTCAATTTCCAAGGCTGCTGTTGCAAAATGTGGCTTCGAGGTAATTTGCCAACCAACCCATAGTCCCGACCTGGCCCCGAGTAATTATTATTTGTTCTCGAAACTTAAGGCAGACTTAAGGCGAAGAAGATTTTCTTCGGATGATGAAGTGACCCGTGCGGTTTTCGCCCATTTTGAGGACAAAACTTCCGAGTTTAAGGGAATAGAATATCTTATTAAGAGATCTGAAAAATGCATTGAAATAGAGGGAGACTATATCGAAAAATAAAAAAAAATGTTTTATAAATATATGTACTTCTTTTTTTTGTCAGGCTGGAAACTTTTGGACCGCCCCTCGTACGCACGTAGGGTAGAGGAAGTATTGTTATCGCAAATAAAAAAGTTTTTCCAATTTTCGTTTTCTCAATTCCGTCCGTACGTCCGTCCGTCACGCTTGGCTCTGGAGGCTATATCTTTAGTCCGATTGGGACCTAATTTGGAACTTATAAGTTTTAAATTATTTTATCGAGGGTTTATCAAAAGTTTCTTCGTACTGTCAAACCGAAGAGTAGCTGTCATACAACAAAACCCGTTTTTTTTATTCAAAAACGATTCTAACGATTTTGATGAAACTTTGCATGTCGGAGTTTCTTATGTTTATCTATTGCAATTTGCATATTAATACACATTGGTCTGGGAAAAATCGTGTTTGTATGGTTCTCCTACAAATCAAATTTAAACTTGCGCTTTACTCACAAATGTTTGGAGCTATTGAATTGACATGTATTACGAATAAGTATATATATTTGGTCATGCGTTATGAATTCATCAATATTATTAAAAAAAAAACTATTTTGTATGAAAAAAAATTATGAATTTTTTTTTCGAGAGTGTTTAGATCGGGCTGCCGTAAAATTTATTCCTTCTGAGGTTCGGAACCATAAAAATATAGTCTAGAGGATCACCCAGGGCAGGACAGGCCTAATAAAAACCGCAATGCGATGTTCCATAGCCCAGTGTACAATACAAGAAGCGCTGCTAAAGGAGTCAGATGGAGACACATTGCAGGAGCTGCTGTAGCCAACGAGGACGGAGACAGTAAGCGCCATTCACCACAGGGTTGGTAGAAACCCGGGTTTTTTATAAAATTATCTACCCACTGGGCTTTTTGAGTTTTTTCAAATTAAATTTAGATTAAATTGTATTTAATTTAATTTCCAATTAAATGAGATTTTTCTTCTAAATCTATTTAATACTTTATAAAGTGGCAACACTATTTTACAGGAAAAACCAAGAAGGGGATTTTCCTGAAAATCGTTATTTTCAGTTGTCGGTAGGAGAAATTCCCTTCATGTTTTCACAGTGGTAGTAATATTTAGTGCTATTGTCAAAAAAGGATTTGATAGTTTTATACTTAATGAAAATTTTCAATACAAGTTTTTGAAAAACCCACTTTCGTCAAAAACTCTTTTGCAGGTGGGTCTTTTTCGGGTCGGAGAAAATTAAGCCAACCCTGATTCACCATCATCATGACCACAACCACTCTAATGAGGATTTATATGTGTAGACTCTAGAGGGAGATTCTATGTACCGTACATGGCCCCACGTGAAGTATACCATCCGACAGACTCCTTCCTCATAGGTTGCTGTAGGAAGGTGAGACAAAGAGGTAATTGGGGGGATAAATTAGAAAATAAAAAATTAAAGTTTTGCAAACTATATTGTGTGACATATCAAATGAAAGGGCTTGTGAGAATTTCAAATACATTTTTTTTAAAAATTTGAGGATAAATAGTTTTGAAACCCTACAACCTCCGCCAACCTGGACTTGGCCCCCGTGCTTGGAGTATGGCCTACTTTACCCGAGTTTTTTTAAATTAAAAATTTGAGTGCGTTTGAAGTTTAGGAAAAGACCCAGACCCCAGTAGTGGACGTTATAGGTTGTTAACGTTATTGATCGTTACTGACAAACTAGACATTTTAACAAATACTAGCTGTTGCAAGCGGTTTCGCCCCCGTGCATATCGACGGACCGCGGTGCCCGAGCCGCATTTGGCTCGCGGGTAATATTTTTTTTTAGATAAGAACCAAGTATCTAAGAAGTAAAATTTAAAAAAAATATCGAAATCTATACCGTAGTTTTAGGGTGAAACGCGCAAAACGGCAGACTATCATTTTATTTATATAGATTACACTCACTTAGCTAATTTGAAGAGCGCCATTCCTTCTATATCTCCAGTACTATGCGCCTTGTAATAACACTTCAGTGCGTTGGGTATTTTATCCATCTTCTCATAGGCCTCGCCTAACGAGACTAGCATTCTGGAGTCGTCTGGCTTGAGCTGTGCAGCGCGCGAGTAGTAGTATATACAGTAGCCGTTGAGGCCAAGTATCTCGTACGCTTGGCCGAGACCGTTCCATGCTCGGTAGTCATTCCTATTGACATCTGAAAAAAACTTTTTTTTTTTATCCACATTTGTAGTCAGTTGTAGCTAGTGCTAAGTGAAGAGATAATATTGGAAGTAAAATTGACTTTATTTAAATGACGGTGTTCATCAGTGCCTTTCAACATCATCATCATCATCATAATAATATCAGTCAAGACACTCACCACTAAACAAAGGCCTCTCCCAAGAATTACCACAATCACCAGTCCTGCGCTGTCCGCAACCAGCGGTTTCCCGGACCTTCACGAGATCGTCGGTCCACCGAGTGGGAGGCCTGCCTACGGTGATTATTTGATTGATTGGTAGTTCTCCTGTAGATCTCCTTATCAGATCTGAGACATGATTGCTTACTATGGGCCTCATAAAAAGCCTGAAGGTCACTTAAGGGTGATGGAGCGAGCTATGTTCGGAGTTTCCTTACGTGATCGAATCAGTGGCTTATCACCTAATTATTTATGAACCTAGCACTGGCTTAGGTTAAAATATGATTATGATATAAAATATAAAATCATTCGTCCTGACTCAGCTCATACTACTGGCTTGACAGGTCAGGCTTAAATTTTGCATACAGATGCTAATTATTTATGGACATAGTTCTGGCTAAGGTTTTCTACATAGGCATTATGCTTATCAAATATCATATATTGTCCTGACTATCAATGCACGGCTCAAACTGCTGGACGGATAGGGCTTAAATTTGGCATACAGCCAGATACCAATTATGACACAGGCATCTGCTAAGAAAGGATTTTGGAAAACTTCTATGGGAACGGCAAAAAACGTGATCTGCGCAGGCAATGCCGCTGGGCATCCACTAATGATATACTGTCTTTACATAACCCCACTTTACATGTGAAGGAGGTACCCTTAAAAATTTCTTTTTACAGATTTTATTCCACTATTATATAGGGCATAGGGTGACTGGTAAGTAGTGCAAATCCTTTTAAGGGGATAAACTATATCTAATTTGCAACATAAAAAGTCTTACTAACTGGGGGTCGGAAATCAATGGTTGTCGAGTTAAAGCCCATTTCATTTTTAAATTTTGTATGAAAAACGCATTTTTTCAAATATTTTGTGATTTTACAAAAAAAAGATATAATACGGTTGGCGTGAAAAATACGGTTAAAACTTTCTCATTTTATCAGCATTCCAAAAAAGTAAAATAGTTAATAATACAAATTGATTGCAAAAAAAAAGAATGATTGTTGTCAAAAGGGTGCAACAAATCCCATACAAATTTTCAATAAGCCTTATTTTCATGTTTTTTAAATTTCATTGTCAAAAGGGTGCAACAAATCCCATACAAATTTTCAATAAACATTATTTTCATGTTTTTTAAATTTCATGATTTATTATGTTCTTTGCATAAACAAACATCTCTGACCCTCTAGCATCATGAATAACTTTAATTCACAAGCTCATCCAAAAAATTCGAACTTTGTTGGATAATTAGTATGGGATTTTAGGCCCCCTTTTGACAACAATCATTGTTTTTTGTTGCAATTAATTTTGTACATTTTTAACTTTTTTACTTTGTTCGAAAGCGCGATAAAATGAGGTAGGTTTTATGCCAACTGTATTATAACTTTTTGTTACAAAATCACAAAACATTTGAACAAAATAATTTTTCATTCAAAATGAAAAAGTTAAATAGGCTTTAGCTCGAAAACCGTTGATTTCCGACCCCCAGTTAGTATGACTTTTTCTGTTGCAAATTAGATGTAGTTTATCCCCTTAAAAGGATTTGCACTACTTACCAGTCACCCTGTATATAGTGGTCACAGATTTGTCCATACCTTTCGGCTTTATAGCTGTAAGTCTTTGAGAAAAACGGCTGTGACATTCCATCGGACAGATGAACATGGTGAAACTATATAAGGGTTTTTAGTTTCACTATGGCAACCTAAAACCTCCGGACAGTTATTTGACAAGAAACAGGGATAGAAATATTCAAAAGCTATGTTAGGCAGATAGGAAACCTTTCAAAGTCTACAAAATACTTTACATGGAAATTCTATAAATATTTTTATACTTTTAGGGTTCCGTCGAAAGTACACTTCTGTGAAATATATAATTATCGAAAAAGATTTAGGTACAAGCTTTTAATTTTGCATTGTCACGCAATAATGCATGCAAAATTTCAGCTCAATTGGAAACTGGGAAGTGGGTCAAAATTAACTTGCAAGATTTCACCCGAACATACATTGCAAGTATAATAAAAGCTTTTAAAAAGGGTGACTATATGTCGGACCGTGAATCTAGTTCTTTGATATGTGTTCTAAGATAGATAACATAAAATTTTATCATACCTATAGCTTGCCTGTAACATTGTATGGCTGCATTTGCATTCTGCAGCTCAATAAACTCATGCCCCATGAGTATCCAGGCAGAAAGATACTGGGGATCAAGAGACAGAGCTCTTTGGAAGTATACCACCGCTTTTTGGCGTTCCCCACGCAAACTGTAGTAGTTGGCTAAAAGGTATGAATACAGTTAGTAAACGTTTACAGTAAAAAATGTAATTCGGAATAGACTTTCCATATTATCTAACAAATATCATGTACTTAGCGGTCAATGTTTTAGAGACCTTAAAGTTAATGGAAATTCTGAAAGTCATTATTCATCACCATCATCATCATATCAGCCGAAAAACGTCCACTGCTGGACAAAAGCCTCCCCCAAGGATTTAGTTGTTAAAAATCACTATTACGTGTCTAAAATTATAAATCTCCATTACTTGGCTTATTTAAATTATTTACAACAAGCAAGATGTAAAAAACCATGAATAACTTACTTACTTACACGGGCGTAGCCAGGGGGAGGGTTTTGGGGGGTTCAACCCCCCCCCGACCCAGAAAAGGTCAGATATTAACTAACATTCATAGAATTAAAATAAGAACAGGCGTACGGCATATCTCATCAATTAGTTACCTATATTAAAGTATACGGTAGTTTGGATTCACTTTAATAATAAGTAATTAAATAAAAATAAAATTAATAACTTAGAGGGGCTTCCATACAACAAACGTGATTTTTATAGATAATGGTACGGAACCCTTCGTGCGCGAGTGCGACTCGCACTTGGCCGGTTTTGTTTTCTTGAACCCCCCGATACTAAAACCTGGCTACGCCCGTGCTTACTTATTTACTTACATGATTTACGGCCGAGTCTAACTTTGAAAGACTTGGTTAGGTTGGTGGAAAGGCATTTTCTAAACCCGCCTGGCTAGCTACCATCATCTTATCTAAGTCTTGCCGCCAAACATCAATGCCAAGAACATTGATGTGTTCCGGATTGAAGATAAGATAGCCAGTTCCCAATTGCATTGGGGAATCTTGGTAAGCCCGCTTCCATCATCGTCACTTACCATCAGGTGCGATGATGCCAAGGGCTTACCAATTGTAAATAAAAAAATGCGAGCAGTTTAAAGCTGAAGTGCCTTTATCTATGTCAGTGTTTAAAAAAAATAGTCCGAATCCATGACCCAGTAACTAGGAATGAGCTGAGTATTCATAGGAGGAAAAAAGACTGGGAGGTAGCCAAGAAGGTAGTAAATGAGCAAAAGCTACTATGGTCTATAGGTAGCTTTCAACCATTAAAATCCTTCATCAATTCTACAAATTGTGTTCCTCTCTCCTGGGCTGAAGAGGAAGTCCAGTGGGACATAATTGGCGCTGGGAATCAACCTTCAGCCACCCTTTAAGAGCCAGCTGCGCGACGAAGAAAACATTCGGGCCAGTGACCCTTTTAATTTCTGCGGTCAGTGCATAAATAGCCGAATAAATAGTGTGAATTCTAAGTTTCATTTTGTTCAAACCCACCTATCTATCTACTTCTGCAGCACCCCCCATTATTGCCGCATATTGTTGCTAGAGATGAAAACTACCCACCAATAACACAGCAAGTCTCAACTCTGTACTTATCAATGGATACTGCTCTTTGCGCGAGATTAGCCAGCTCCATGCGTTTTTCCTTGAGGTACAGCAGATGTGAGTACACGTCCCAGTTGTCTAGCCTGTATGGATCACTTTGGTACAGTTCCCGGAACAGAGCTAGCGATGAGTCTACATCTGTAATAAGAGTAAAAGGAAATTAAGTTTTGGTTTGGGTCATCAGTGTTTGCTATTAAAGTCGCATCACGTAAAAAGAGCGCTGGGGGTTGAAGTGGGGAAAGATGTAGCATCTGTAAAGCTACATTAGGGCTAAACCGATTGCTGATAAACACTGCTGGGACTTGGGACACTTTTAAACTTGGGAAGGTTAGGTCTCTTTCACACATGGGGGGTCAAGTCCGGATTGGAGGAGGTTGTTGAGTTACAAACAGTTAGTGGCAAATGTAAGAAGTTCAAGCCACATCTGACACGGCTTAACAGAGTTCAAAGTGATATTTATCGTGATAATTTCACAATAATTATCGATAATTATAACATTGATACTTATAAAATTAATTTCAAAAACCAAATATTAATGTTATACTTTTCTTTGACTAAACGCTAGCTTTGCGCTATATCCTGGCATGGTAATCCGAACATGATTTGATGTTTCGTGACGTGTTGAAACATGTCAACCTCAAACTCAGAAAACTCACAATAATGAAATTGTTGACTAAGAATCGTGATTAAACTTACACTTAAACAATGAAAAGTTAAATTGTTATTTTTTTACATATTTTAGTATTTTCATTTTAAGAAATTAAAGCCAAAAAAAAATCAACGCCGATAATTATCATGATTAATATTGAAGAAAATAATTATTTTGATAATTTAGAACCCTGCTGCTTAACAGCTGCCATTTAGGTATAGCAACCTGCACCAATGGCTTAACATGTCTTATGAAGCTTGTCAAAATAAATGCCACTATCAGTGAAACGCATTGTGGAAATGACTGTTATATTCAGTTAATCTGAGTGGTTGATGCATGACTTCAGTGTTCATATACATATAAACCTGATTTTTCATATGTTTCTAGAGTTCATTCATTATAAACACATAGTGTCCCATAACTGGGGCATGAGTTTCTTCCCATATTATGGGGGTTTCTATTTTTGACATTAAATAATAAGGCTACCTCTTCTGTCATGGTGGGCAATAGCCATTTGTGCAGTCACATAGGTACTTTTCTCAAAGCCTGCTGCAGCCAACGCCATGTACGCCTCCAAGGCCTGCTCAGAAAGCTTCAGCTCCACTAAAGCATGTGCTGCAAAGAAATACATCATCCAGTGCTTAGGTAACTGTAAGGCATCCAAGGCTTCATATTCATTGGCTAGGCCAGCCAGTTCCACCCAAGCAGACCATAGGGTAGGCGCTGCTGCTATTGCTGCTTGTAATACTGTGACAGCCTGACTTCGGAGATCTAACTTCTTTAGTACTACACCTTCTAGATATAGCAGATACCCATCTAGATTGTTTCTGTTGGCCTGAAATCAGTAAAAGAGGTTTTGGAATATTATTTAATATTTGACAGTAAGCTACCGAAGTCATGATATCACAAGCTTTAGATGTCTATCTGCATACTCAGATCAAAATAAATAATGTGTACTGTTGACTCGATATTCTAATTATTGCATTCAATGACTAAGGCTGGGAATAAACGTCAGATTTTTCCATCTGACAGTCCGATCCGACTACCAGAAGGCGTTCGTACAATATATTTGTGTAAATACTCAATACACAAGTGGCAAACAGCGCTGAGGCATTTACGATTCTATTGTCAATCCTGTTGTCTTAAGGTGCTGTCTGCATACTTTTGTACTATACTAAATAGATGTCCGATTTCTCCCTCTGAATTGCCAGTTGACTTTAGCGTTGAAACTGAACGGACACATCATTTCTGAATATCTTGAGTGGAAATGACTATTGGTAAGTGTTGTCAAATTAATAGCGTGCGGGTCCAATAGACGTCTTTTCTTCGTTTGGATTCATACAAGCAAATATACAATGAGGAACAGTACTTCGTTGCCCATCTTTTAATTCCGCTCCGAATGCAAGAACCAACACTCACAATGATAGCTTTGGAACAACTTAGTTCAGAAAAAAAACTGATGCAAGAATCAGATGTGTATCAAGTAAATACTATCAGATAGTCTGATCAGACAATCGGAAACAAAATCTGATGATTTCATCATTTATTGTATACTTTTGTATGTGATAAGCATGAATGAGTGTAGGATAAAACAGGCTTCCTATTGGTGTACAGCAGCCATCACTGATTTGTCCAGATTTGTAGCAATTGATTTAGAGCAACTATGGCCAGATGCAATATACATTGGGTCAGAGCAATTTGGGCACCATTTGGATACCCCTCGGTTTCGGCGAGCGACTAAGAAGTTTGTGATGAAGTCTGAGACTACAAACCTTAAAGAAAGAGAGCAGATCTAAAAGGACTTGAGTGGACTCAGTATTCTCAGTGCCCGAGTCAGTGGCATTGTCCAGCCTCTTCTTCTCACTGGACATGTACTGAGAGTATCTGTGCAGGAACACGCACTTGGGGCTCGTGCAGTTCTCTATAAAATGCGCCGCTCGGTCGTACTCCTCACATTCAAAGTAACTTTTTGCTAACATGTAACTTTCTTTTTCTTCTGACAAAATACAATCATCGTGAGTTGGCGGCGGCTCTTCATACGTTATTTTGTGGTCCTTCAGGGAAAAATTGAGCTCTGCTAACCACTTGGTAGTCTGAATAAGACCGCGATCGCTGCATTCTCGGATACCGTGAAGAATATCCATTCTTACTTGGTTCAGGTCGATTTGAATATCGCCTTTTGTGTTCATAGATAGTGGCTGCATTGTCTTCTTATTAATCCTTCACAATTATTTGCAAAACGACGATAAATTTCAATTCAAAAATCGTGAACTGTTCAAGTCAACACAAAACGTAGTTTGTTATATTCTCTTTGTCAACACAAATAGGTATTTGAAATACCGTATTTCACACCGTAGTGATTTCTAACTATACTCCTTGTTTCACACAAGTTTCACTCAAAGAGAATATAATACACTACGTTTGTTTCACTCATTCACACTCACTCACACCACACCCCGGACACTCCATACAAACGAGCGAGAAATGATATACATAATTATAACTGACGTATCTATAGGCAAGAATGCAGGTAGGGTTGAATCACACCGGCGGTATTGGTCACGAAATGTTTGTTAGTTATTTACTGCATGCACACTGCAAGATATATATACTGTGCTGCAAGCAACAATCAACAGTTATCTTACATGATTAAGTAACTTACATGGATAACATTATTCATTTGTTCTTTAAACACAGGAGCTTTTGTCCGTGAAACAATCTCATTTAGCAACCTACAATAATAGTCAATCTCAATCTATAATTCCGAGATCACATTTTATAATATCACACCACTAGATATTTCTATACAACTCATACTTTCACACCATCTAATCAAATTATTACAAACAATAAAACGAACATAATATCTCACAAGCCACAATAACAAACACTAACATGTGACATATGAAAAACATAAAGGAACTACATTTCTAAAAAAAAAAGATACAGCTAGTATGAAGGTTCATAGGAACTGATTGTTCTTAGATTTGGTCGTATAATATTGGTGGTCAGCCAATCATGATACGAGGCATGCTGAGACGCCGCGGTCGCCTATTGGCGTCGAGCGGTGAGCGGCGCGCAAAGTAAATATAAGTGATGTTAATCGCGCATGCGTAGTTCGTCCTTTACGTTCGGTAACTAGTTACTTTTTATTCCGGTGTACAAAATCACATCGGCGCGCAAAGTGAATATAAGTGACGTTTATCGCGCTTGCGTAGCTCGTCCTTTACGTTTGGTACCCAATCTACATCCAATCTGAGTGACGGGGGGGTGAGGTCGAATTTAGAGAGCGGCAGGGAGTGTCCATACTGTACGTTAGTACTATTATATATACTGTGCTCACACATACCATACCCGCAGATCTGCCTCAGAGCAATAAAGGTTGTCACACACGAGTGCTATACCACAGATTACTAAATAGTTACTTGCTATACTGTAAGCAGAGATTTACTGTAAGATATATTTAACGCAACAGGTATCTTACAATATTGCTCTTCATAGAAATCAATGAGAGTACACACACGGTGCAGATAATGTAATTATTTCATCGCCGTCTATCTGCAGATACCGAGCGATACCGTGCGAGCTCGCTATATTTATCTTAAGATAAATACAGCATGTTAAAAATAGTTTTTAACCGCCTGTGTGGCGTAATGGTTAGTCCATTCACTTCACACCAGGAGGTCTCGGGTTCGATTCCCGGCGAGGTCAACTTTATAAGACTCGGTTTGGTTGGTGGTAGGGCATGTTCATAGCCCGACTGGCTAGCTACCACCATCTTATCTAAGTGTTGCCGCCAAACATCTGGTTTTGTTTTTTATTCACAATTGGTGAGCCCTTGGCATCATCTCACCTGATAGTTAGTAATAATTTTTTTTTTTTATTAAGAATTTGAGTACGTGAAACAAACGTAGTGTATTATATTCTCTTTGAGTGAAACTTGTGTGAAACAAGGAGTATAGATAGAAATCACTACGGTGTGAAAATAATACGGTATGATGATGCCGAAGATGGGAAGCGGGCTTACCAAGATTCCCCAACGCAATGGAGAACTGGCTATCTTATCTTCAAGCCGGAACACATCAATGTTGTTAACACTGATTTATCAATGCATTCAGTGTCATGTCCTGAACACAAATATATGAGATGACAAGCGCGCAAGTGGTGGGGGTGGAAACTGTGATGCCATAAAGACGGTTATACAAAAAAAATCTCTTAAGCATACCATGTGGGGTATCTAATGAAAGGGCTTTACGAGTAGATTACAAGTGTACAACACGCTACAATATTTTTACTAATTGGTCTAACAATTTATTAGAAAACGTCAAAAAAAACACAATTCAGAGTTGACTTTACGTTACCAATTAAATTAGGTACCTACTATACTTATTTAACTCGTTGTATGTCGCAGGGTAATTGTTGTAAAAATAGGAAATTATACTGTTATTCAACCTGATGTACATACTTCTCTTATTTTATGATATATATAGGTAATTATTTTTGGACACTATAAAGAGGATGTTTAGAGTTTCTTGGTATTTTATATATAGAGCAATTCAAAATCAACTCTGGATTGTGTAATTTTTTGAGGTTTTATAATTAATTGTTAGACCAAGTAGTAAAAATGTTGTAGTTATATAATTGAATCTACTCTTAAAGCCCTTTCATTAGGTACTCCACATGGAAAGTGAAAAACGTACAATTCATTCGCACGAATTACAACTCTGTGTTTTAAAAGGACATACTCGTAGCTGCAATTGTGTATATACCTACCCAATACCGCTCTGTAGCATATTAAACCTGTGTTTAAACGACACACCTCGGTTTATCTATCTTTACCCACAAATCTCAATCAAATATTTATTTAAACTCTCAATATTTTAAACTGCAGGTACTTCAAAATTTCAAAGAAAAGATTTGACTTTGTTTGTTTACTTCAAAACGTCATAATTTATCTAATCCTAATGTCATGTCATGTGTGTGTCTTGTGTCAGCGACAAACATTTTTATGGCCGTGGATTCAAGTTTATTTCACTGTTCCCGATGCAGGGATAGGTCATCTTTGTGCATTATTCCTTTTTGAAGTGATTTTTATTATTATTATTGGTGTGTTTGTTCACCTTAGTATGTAATTAAAAATATCTCTGTTAAAAGCAATATAGTAGTGATCTGTGGTTAAAAGTTATCTGTCTCGTTTACCTTTTTAAGTTGGTTTGTTCATAAAAATACGCAGTTTGTGTTGTGTATATACTCGTATATTATTATTTTTTTCTTCCTGGCTGCTGGCGGGTAAAACTGATGGAATTGGATTGCATCATCGTCGTAGTTGATAGGTACCTATTTAGTAAGTTTATGTTTATATAACATATTTATTTATATTTAATATATACATATATATATACATATATATATATATATATAATGAACAGCAGTAGTGATGTAGACCTTAATAATTCATCTTTTTTCTCTTTGTCTAGTAACTCGGATAACGATAGTTTCCACAGTGCTTATATACCCTTATCTGATGCCTTAAACTCTTGTTTTCTTGTTCACCCAAAAAACCTTAATGTCGTCCATATTAACGCGCAAAGCGTTCCCTGTCATTATGCTGATATGTTAGCAGCTTTTGATTTAAAGAACCTTCATGCCATCCTCATTTCGGAAACCTTCTTAAAACCCTGCCTAGCTTCGACATTGTACCCATTGCCTGGATTTCAACTCATAAGAAATGACAGAGTTGGCATTGGTGGGGGTGGTGTGGCTATTTATTTAAGGGAAGAAATTCCATTTACTATATTAAGTCAATCTCCTTCTGATTACACCGGCTCTTCTGAACACTTATTCTTAGATATCACACTTTCACATGCGAAAGTCTTGCTTGGTGTAGTCTATTCACCCAATAAAACGGTTAATTATTTCGCAAGTTTTGAGAATCTCCTTGAAAGTCTCCTCCCTCAGTATTCACATACAATTATTCTAGGAGATTTTAATACATGCTTGCTGAAAAATGATTACCGTTCACAAAAGCTAACATCTATCGTAAATAACTGTAATCTTCATATCTTACCATCTGGCCCCACCCATCACTTGCCTAACTGTCAACCTTCTTTATTGGACTTAATAATAGTCTCCTCTCAGGATCATGCGGTAGCTCATGGTCAATTAGCTGCAGATGCATTTTCATACCATGACCTCATTTATCTGTCATATAAAATACGTCCTCCCAAGCCCAAACACAAAATTGTAATGCAGCGTAATTTCAAGGATATGAACTTGGACAATCTTATGGTAGATGCTGGCAAAATAGACTGGAACCTGGTGTATGATTCGGACTCAATTGACTCCAAAGTTGAGATTTTCAACAGCCTTCTCACCCAAATTTATGATTTACATGCTCCTATCCGAGCTATCCGACTCAAACACCTTCCTGCTCCGTGGCTTACTACCGAGGTTCGTACGTTGATGGCCAAGAAAGATGCCGCCAAAACTAAATTTAAAATGTCTCCCACTGATAAAAACCGCGAGAAGTATAAATCAGCACGAAACCGCTGCAATCTCGTTTGTCGTGATGCTCAACGCCGTCACATACATAAATCTGTTGAGAATGGCGATCCAGCTAAGATTTGGAGATTTCTAAGAAGCATCGGCATCGGAAAACAGAAACAAAATGCTCCCGGTGATATCTACATTAACTTGCTTAACAAACACTTCTCGTCTGCTGCTACTCCTTCTACGGCCAACTCCCCTAAAGCTGAGACCTTATTGCGAATTAAAGAGCTTCCGTTGCCAAATCATTCCCCTCTTAACTTTGACCCAGTTGGACCTGAACAAGTTAAAAAACAAATTATTTCTATTTCATCCAATGCTGTTGGTTGCGATGATATAAGCCGCAACATGATTCTTCCGATCCTGGATGTGATTCTGCCGGTCATCACTCACATTATGAACTTCTCCTTGTTCTCCAATACTTTTCCCTCAGTTTGGAAGCAAGCAGTTGTGGTCCCCTTACCCAAAATCCGCAATCCCACAACTTTCTCCCACTTTAGACCTATATCCATTCTTCCTTTTCTATCTAAAGTTCTAGAACGCCTTGTCCATAATCAACTTTTTTCGTTCCTCACTGCCAACCACCTGCTCAACCCATATCAATCTGGTTTTCGACCCGGGCATAGCACTGTCACGGCGCTTGTCAAAGTGTCAGATAGTATCCGTTCTGGTATGGAACATCAGAAAGTTACGCTGTTCACACTACTGGATTTTAGCAATGCTTTCAACACAGTAGATTTTGACATATTGCTGGCGTTAATGAGCTCACTTAATATTTCCCCTGCTGTTATCGCGTGGTTTCAAAGTTATCTTGGTAATCGTCGGCAACGCATTAAGATTGATAACCAGTGCTCGGACTGGTGCAACATCAATCTCGGTGTTCCTCAGGGCGGCGTCCTATCTCCTCTTCTGTTTTCCCTTTTTATTGATACTATAACCAATTCCCTTTTGTCCTCTTTCCATCTGTATGCTGACGACTTGCAGATTTACATTCAGGAATTCCCTGACAACATTGTTCAAGCCATAGACTTTATGAATAAAGAGCTCGATAAAATATCGACTTGGTCCCACAGGCATGGTCTTCTTGTAAACCCAAGCAAGTCTCAGTCTATAATCATAGGAAGTTCCCGCCAGCTGGCCAAGATTGATACATCATCATTGCCACCAGTACTCCTTAACAACGTTTCTATACCATTCTGTAAAAAAGTTAAAAACTTGGGTGTGATTTTTGACGCAAATCTTTCTTGGAGTAGTCAAATTGGTGAAGTAAGCAGAAAAATTTTTGCTTCCTTGGCCTCACTTAGGCGCCTTAAAAATGTTCTGCCCGTGTCGACCAGAACTCAACTGGCTCAGTCCCTTCTACTCCCACTGCTTGACTACGCTGATGTTTGTTACCTTGATGTTACCGAGGAGCTGCTGAACAAACTGGAACGCTTGCAGAACGTGTGCATAAGATTCGTATTCGGTTTGAGGAAGTACGATCATGTCTCTGAGTTTCGAGCTAAGCTGAAGTGGCTTCCCATCCGTCTACGACGTAATATGCACATTCTCTGCTTGCTCTACAATGTACTCCACAGTCCAGCGGCTCCTCCGTATCTGAGGGACAATTTTCGACGTAGGGAGTCAATGCATGGCCGCCAACCTCGATCGTGCAATGCTCTTCTTCTCTCTTTTCCCACTTTCAGCACTGACTTCCTCAGTAAATCTTTTAAGGCTCACTCGGTTCGACTGTGGAACCAATTACCTGTTACTATCCGTACATCTGAGTCCCTGTTCATCTTTAAAAAAAGACTTAGGGATCACTACTGTAAGCTGTGTAATTACTGAATATATATATAATATATATATTATTTTTATTTCTGTGGTTATTATTTATTAAAATATGTATGTTACATGTAAGTATTATGTATATTTAACTTTTATTTATTTCTTAATTACTATTGAATTACTGTTTCATGTTTATCTTTATTTATATAATATTTGTTTGTTTTGATTTGTATTTTATATATTTATATAAGTATATATGTATTATTTAGTATTTTTTCTTTTTTTTATCTGCAGCCACCCGCATTTAGCCTTTTACCTACCAACTCCTACCGGTTACCTTAAGGTTGCCTGGAAGAAATCGCTAAAAGCGATAAGGCCGCCTTTGCATTGTACATTTTTAAATTAAGTTTTTGTAAAGTTTTTTTGGTATGCAATAAAGAATATTTATTATTATTATTATTATGGTATGTTTAAGAGCTTTTTTTGTATCACCGTTTTTATGACGTCACAGTTTTCACTCCCACCACTTCCGCTTCCGTTATCTCATATTATATTTATGTTCAGGACATGACACTGAATGCATTGATACCATATATAACCATATCCGAGATGACTTGTGCTGAAAACGTTTTCTAAGCATCTTTTGAATAAATGAGGGGTCTACTTTCAAAACCCGCTAAAGCTAATGCTTTTAGTGTTAATAGCATTGACGTGTTCCGGCTTGAAGATAAGATAGCCAGATCCCAATTGCATTGGGAAATCTTGGTAAGCCCGCTTCCATCTTCGGCATCATCGTCACTTACAATCTGGTGAGATGATGCCAAGGGCTTATCAATTGTGGATTAAAAAAAAACTATCGGGTCACAATCACGTCAATCAGGATTTTCCTAGTAATAGCGTATACTCGTAGTAACGCGCATATTATTTTTAACCAAACAAAAATGAAAGGTAACTCGTAAATCGGTGCAATCTCGCGCACCTTCTAAGTGCGATAAACAAGTATTACTTAAACTAATGAAATAAATAAAAACCATCACTTGTAAAACTTTTATTTTAATTTTCATGAATCGACCCTAGCGCTAGTACGCTATATAGTCAGCGCCTGCAATTCGCACGCCTTCGCTTGTGTACGCAGTTAAAATAACCGCTAAGCCGAGTGCCTTAATTTAATACCCATGATACCGTGTATTGTCTGACAGTGAGTGGGGGAGTAGGTGAATAAACGCGTAGGTATTAACGTTTTATAAGGAAGTGCAGTATCTGTTACACAGTAACTGGTATCTCATCTGTGATATGGGAGTCCCGACCAAAGAGAGTTAACATACTAAAACGTCCTTGCTAAAGTGGTCCCGACTCCACAGATGAGATACTAGTTAACTTCCGTCTTTTAATTTCTTACATTCACTATTGACCACCTCACGATCACCTATTGACATTCACTTTGGGAGCCAATACCAAAGTTAATATTAGTCACCAAAGAGAAAATATAACAAACTACGTTTTTTAGTCACTACTTTATACCAAAGAGTATATAATCACTTATACGTTGTTTACACGGCAGCGAGGCAGGCATTAATTCGGATTTGCTTTCGCTCGCTTGTTACTTGTTCGTAGTTCGTGTTTTCTTCATCCATCACGAATTCAAAGAAATTAAATAATGGCAGACCAAAATATTGAATCTGTGTCAAATGACGTGGAAAGTACGTATTCCACACCAGCTAACGATCCAAAAAATATGCAGGAGGTGACACAGTATGTAAGTTGAAACTTTAGCTACTCTTGCAACAAATCCCAAATATTTTTTTGCGTAGGCTTCAGTATCATTGATTGAGTGACCGTATTATTGCACTGCATACCTACATTGCTTACATGACTATCATCTATTTTGCAGGTCCAGTCATTACTACAAAACATGCAGGACAAATTCCAAAGTATGTCTGATCAAATCATCAACAGAATAGACGAGATGGGAACACGCGTAGATGAGCTCGAGAAAAATATCACGGATCTTATGACGCAGGCCGGTGTCGAGGGTGAAAAGTAGAATAGGTATAATTCCACCAAATAATTTAGTAATGCTCACCGATCACCTTTGTATCACCACCTAAAGAAATTTGTGCCTGATTGAACCAACCAGATTTATCAGTATAGGAGAAAATACTTATAAAACTTGGGTACCGTAAGTAAATAAGTAAATTTCAATTTTTACATGGTCTGCTACTGGGATTTTTATCCTAAAGTTATTATGCATATTCGCCGAACTGCTCTAGATCATTGTAGTGCAGGTTACACAATACACATGGATCTTTGGATATTGATGTTTTTTTATCAACATCATCTAGAATGTAGTACCTACATTATGACATGAAAACTTACACAGGCACATTTTGAAGCAAATAAATTTATTTAAGAACCAAAACTTGTTTTCCATACAAATCAAACAAAACAAATTCCTGAAAATGGATCAGCCGATTCTAATTTAAGCAAGATAGGGAATTTTTCAAAGTGTATTGAAAAATTTTTCGAAATTCTTTCTATGAAAACATTAAAATGATTATTGACAAAAGTATTTTTTGTCAATACGCTTTGTCTATCTTGTTTTAGTGTCTAAAGTTTCATTAAAATCGGCTCATCTATTTTAAAGAAATTGTATCTTTAATTTGTAGGGACAATGAGTTTTTAGGCCCCTTAAGTTAGATATAAGTCTTACTTTAATTAATTGATGCTACAACTTGGAAGGTGTGGCCAATGGCCATGGCCAATACTGTCAACATAATGTTCAATGGTGTTGTATAAGTATTTGTAATTTGTTTATATATAATTTAAATATATTATTTGTAGATATATTATTATGTGCATGTGTTTTTTGTAACGTAGTGAAGCAGAGCAGAAGGGTGCATATTGATTACTGCAAGAGCTTGGCACAGGCTGGTACGGAACATTGTAGCTTCAGTAACAGTAATTTGATGGGAAATCAATACTGAGAGGAGGAACATTAAAGGGTCGGTACGCTCAAAGTGTGACCAATTTAATTATTTAATTATTTTTATTAATTGTTGTTAAGGGGCAATAGAAATACATACTGTGAAAATTTCAACTGTCTACCGTATGGTTTATGGTTCATGAAATACAGTCCACAGACAGACGGACTGACAGCAGAGACTTAGTCCAATTTAATTATTTAATGGAACCCTATTACTAAGTCTCTGCTGTCAGTCCGTCTGTCTGTGGACTGTATTTCATGAACCATAAACCATACGGTAGACAGTTGAAATTTTCACAGTATGTATTTCTATTGCCCCTTAACAACAATTAATAAAAATAATTAAAGGGATTACATGAAACATGAGTTTTGTTTGTCTGTCTGTGTCAGCAGTATATCATGAACCATAATAAGTAGACAGTTGAAATTTTCACAGTGTGTATTTCTACTGTTTATATAATAATAAAAAAAATAACAATACAAGAAACATGTTTTTTTCTTCCACTATGGTACGGGGCTATGGGGACTTGCCTGTTTTTTTTAACCGACGGAAAAACGGAGGAGGTTCTCAAGTCGACGCATTTTTTTTTAATGTATGACCACTGACCACGCGTTACTTTTTACAGAGTAGTCCGATTTTGATAATATTTTTTTTATTGGAAAGGGTATACTCCAAAGTTGGTCCCATATAAATTTGGAAAAAAAATCCAAATCTAAGGTGAGGAAAACAGGGGATGATTGATTGTTGACTCACTGATTGTAATGTATGAGACCACGCATAACTTTTGACAGAGTGATATTTTTTTTTATTTAGAAGATGCTAACCCATTAGTATATTTTAGCCACAAAAAATGAAAAAACTTTTTAACAAAAATTCAAACTGACGAAAAAGAAAGCAACTGAAAAGCGAAAAATAAAAAGAATTTAAATTTTTGCAATGCATTTATTTTGATGTACACAGGCCAGCACATCAAGCTACACACTTTGGACTTTGTACCGTTCTTATACCGAATGGGTATGGATCAGAATCGCACTACGAGTGTATAGCTTGATGTGCTGGCCTCTGTATAATAAAGAGTTATTTGAATTTGAAGAACCTTTTACTGTCTAACTGAGCTCCTACACTTATGTAAATACCTAAATAATTTTGAGTGGGTGCCAAACAAACAAACGGAACGTTCGGCAATTGCCAACAAAGGAATGCATCACGTCGGTCGCCGGAGCTGTGCATTCCGCTGCTATCATTTAATTTTCATTTTACGTCGTTTGATTGGCGCCGATTCAAAATTATTTAGGTATATTTACATAAGGGTAGGAGCTCAGTAAGATAATAAAGGTTCTTTTTATTTTTCACTTTTCATTTCCTTTCTTTTTTCGTCGGTTTAATTTTTGGTTAATTTCTTTATTAAACCGTAAGCCGAAACTCGATTTTAGATTGATCGCTTTGCGCTGAGTGACACATTAGAGCTGATTGACTGAACAAGACCTCTCAAAACACAATTTGTTATAGTTAACTAAGGGTCTAGTTCTTAGAGTATTTAGTCTAGTTATACTGGATTTTTGAAATTTTATTTTTCCTGTAGGAAAAGAAGGATTTTAGATTTTCTCATAGGTTTTCCTGTAATTTATGCATTCGTATATGATACTATGATTTTTTCAAGATTTAGGCCTAGTAGTTTCGGAGGTAAGGGGAATGGTAAATTTTTGCCTTTTTTCTTAGATAACTTAAAAACTATTTATTTTAAAATTATAAAAATATATATTTGAGATCACAAAAGCCCTTTCATTTGATGTGTCACACAATATACACTGGTCGCAAAGAAAACGGGTCGGTTATAAAGAATGCAATATCTTTCAAAATAAAAGCTAAATTAAAGTTTATTTCTTTACAAATAAATGAAGAAGTAATTTTTTTTATTTCTTCTTGGTGATTGTATTAAAAACATCTAATTTTGGAACCATTTGATTTACTTTTGTAGGTATCTGATCTGTCATATAAATAGGGCATTTCTTGTGCAAAAATTCATTATTCTGATCAAATTCAGTTAAAAACATGTCACTGACCCCTGAAGCAAAGTATATATATTAGTACTGAGTATAGTCTTTAAATGCTAGGTACCTAAACAATAATTTTTCAACTGAAGTAGGTAATCAGAAACGCTCTCAAATCAGCCACGAAATTTGATATGTATGTATTGACAAACGATTAAAAGTAGACAAGTAATTTTACTATAAAGTTTTATTAACTGAATTATAAATACATAAAAACACAATTATAGCTTCTTAATACTTAAACACACAGTCACATGTATGACAGAAACGTGGGGTCCCAAATCAATTATTAACGTGATTCAGTTTCTTCCGAAGTATCACGCTCCTCAGACTCCTCAGAATCCTGAAATAAAAAAGTGTTAGTATAACATATTATTACAATTTTTGTGGTTATAACAAAATCAATCGAAACATAATAGAAACTCTTCTCTAAGTATAACAAGTTGAGGCATGTACCGAGGTGGTCTCCTCGTCTTCGTCCCGCGACGAGGAGCGATTCATCAGCGCTGCGAGAGAGTTGGAGCGCACCATGTGCTTCTCAGGGGATCGGAGTCTCCTCGTGCTCTGGAATTGAAACGATTTCAACCATATACTCGTATTAACCGACAGTATTAACAATTACTTCACTAGCGCGTCGGCCCGCCTTAACTATCCCATCCAGGCTACCGTAACTTATAAGAACAATAATGTTGTGTATGAAGTATAGTAGCGTTTCCATGGCAGACTATATTTCTTTCACTTGCTCTATTGACTTTTCTCTATTTAAATCTCGCTTTGGGACCCAAACTTTAACATTTTGTTAGTAGAAATTCCTCTATGAAGTCCCGTCTCTTATAGCTTTGATCTCATCTCACAGATTGATGTCTTCTCTATAATGCTACATGTTGCATGTCTCGTTCGAGTCTATTCTATGATGCTAAAACATGCAGTCCTCGATGTCTTACTGATTATGACAGATGTAGAGTTCGTGAACTTGCAGTCCTCGATGTCTTTTACAGATTATTACAGATGTAGAGTTCGTGAAAACTACACGAATTAATAAAATAATTAAAACCCGACTGCATAAAAACTTAAACCCTCTTTTTTGGCCAGTTGGGTAAAAATGTATCCTATGTCACTAACGGGATCAATACAAATCTAGCGACACCTCGCACGCCAAAATTAAAAACTTAACACCTCTTTTTTGACCAGAAGGGTAAAAATGTATCATAATACATATATCACTCACAGGATCAAGAAGAATATAACGACACACAGCATTCCAAAATCCATCAAGCCGTTTAGGGTACAGAGCGTGCCAAAGAAATAAATAAACATACATAAATACATAGTAAAGTTGCAGTAGGCAGGGCATATAGCTCGTAGAACAGATGGCCGTTGGGGCAGTAAAGTTCTCAAGTGGCGACCGCACACCGGATAACGTAGCGTAAGCAGGCCTTCCACGCGGTGGGCCGACGACCTGGTGAAGATCGCGGGAAGCCGATGGATGCGGGCAGAGCAGGACCGGTCGTCGTGGAAATCCTTGGGGGAGGCCATTGTCCAGCAGTGGACGATTTTCGGCTGATATGATGATAATGATGACATACATACACTCGAAAACATAACCCTCCTTATGGCGCAGTCGGGTAAAAAATAACTTTGGTTACGTAGGTACGCGGCCGATCTTAGGTGCCTCAAGTACTTGTAATAATCCCTACTCTTTGCCTCAAGCAACATAAGCGGCACCCGCCACCTACTCGGTGACTCACCATGGAATCGTCGTCGTCCTTGGTTGGCGACTGGTTCATAAGAGAAGCTAACGACGAGGATCTTGCCGGCGTTCCCGTGTTCACCTGTTTTTCTGGCGAACGCAGCTTGCGCCTGAAGTTCTATACAGGGTGTAACAAAATTGGTGTAGGTTAACTGGGGGTTCTACTCGTCATACTGAACAACTTTCTCCAAGGAATCCATAGACAATTCTCAAAAAAAAAAATTAGACCCTCCATACTAAAATGCACAAAATCGATCGATCAGCTGGTCGATTTGTATGAAGAGTAAAAAAAAATTTTTACGTTTTCAGCAAAGTCGTAGAATAAAAGTTGTTCAGTATGATGAGTGGAAGCTCCAGTTAACGGGACGTACACCAATTTTGTTACACCCTGTATTTATACAAAATAATATTTAAAACATGTAAACTTTTTAGATACAATTATATGGTGCGTTTCGGTATACGTAGGTATTTACCGCAGGTTCATCCGAAAGACCTAAAAGCTAAGAAAAAAATATCTGTTAGTGAGGATTTTGGTACGAATATTGTGAAAGTAATTTTTACTATTGATTGTAAAGTGAGGACACTGAGCATTGACTTTTCTTTACAGTATAGTAACAATTGGTATTGGCTTCCATCTTTTTATATAGTGATGACAATTTGTCTTGGCTTTTTGGGGTTCCGAAGTCAACAAAGAACGCTTAAAGTTACGCCATGTCTGTCTGTCCGTCTGTCTGCGGCTTAGCTCAGAGACTATTAATACTAGAAAGCTGTAATCTGGCACGGAAATAATACATATTAATCACGTCGAAAAAGTTGTACAATAAAATCTTGAATTTGTTGGTAAATTCCTTACATGTAAAAAGGGGGTGATTTTTTTTTCGCTAACGTACCTTATCGTGTGGGGTATCGTTGAATAGGTCTTTCAAAACAAGTGAGACATTCAACTTAAAAGTGATAATTTTTGTTCAAATCAAGTGCCCCCCTTACAAGCTTAACCGTTATTTCAGGACATTTGAAATAAATGTAAATAGTAGGACATATCATTTAAAATTTTAAAAGGAAAACTATCACGGCTAATTGTAAGTATGCTTCTTAGTTTAGAAGTACCTAATAGTCGACCAACCTAAGATGTGCAGTTGAATTTGTCAAAAGTTCATAGATTTTCCATACAAAATGTTCTATTATCAACTGTAAATATAAATTCTGTTTTCTAAAATAAACAATTAGACTCCGGAACCCCACTTTGCCCGAGTCAGACTCGCACTTGGCTGTTTTTTTCACCATAGTGACGGACGACATTTTGTATCAAATTGGTTTATTCATGAGTTTTCGAAGAATGAGTTTTATAATTGTTGGTTACTAACCGGCCAGCCGGCCCCTCCGATTCACTTACGGTTTGAGTTCGATTCGTTACACACGACCTACAGAGGAATAGCCTAACTGATTCGACTATAGCACAGATGAGATACTAGTTACTTCGTAAACTATAGTAATTGCGATAGCGATTATCGAATCCGTTCGACTATTTCACCGATTTAACTCGAACCGCTGTAAATTAGGGGGCTAAATCACCAAAAAGCGAACCAACCTCCAAATCAGCCTTGTCGTTGACATCAGCTATCTGCTGATGCGCCACAGAGAGGAGCTCCAGCGCCTTCGCGTGGAACGTCATCTCAATCATCACGAAGTTGGAGAGCAGAGTCTTTAGCTGCTGCAGCTTGCGGCGCTCGAAGAACTCCGTCTGCTCGCTCAACCCTTTTGCCGTACGTGACATCTCCGCTGAGGCCTTGAGTAGCTCTGACTCCGCATAAGTCTAGGAAGTATGGAATCGGTTTATTTGTTCGCTAATGTCAAGCAAGTTGAAGTGGCAATGGGCAGGCCATATAGCTATTAGGAGCAATAACCGATGGGAAAAAAGGTTTTTGAGTTACGAGCACGGACTGGAAGACATCTCCGACAAGAGTCGGATGATGATGATTGTTAATGGGAGCAAAACATTGATGTGTTCCGGCTTGAAGATAAGACAGCCAGTTCTCTATTGCATTGGGGAATCTTGGTAAGCCCGCTTCCATCTTCGGCAACATCGTCACTTACCATCAGGTGAGATGATGCCAAGGGCTTACCAATTGTGAATAAAAAAAAACATGAAAGTCTAATCTGATACGAAGTTAGTAACATCACCGTGGGTTTTTAATCGTAGGTATGCTTTCTGAATTGCCAATAGATATAATAAAAAGTGGCGTAGGATCTGGACAGAATAGCGCCTAGATCACGAGTCTCACCTATATCACCTAAGAGACGATTAATATAGAATATAAAATGGGCGAGCGAAATGACCCCGAAAATTATTCAATACCGTTTCTTTGAGAGTATCCAAAAGCTGTGTTGATACTGCAGCTCTCAAAAATAATTTCTGTCTCTGATTGTGTCCTTCTTTAACATGTTGTGTAGAGCGGTGCTCTACGACGCCTGTGTTTGATTTGACTCCTCAAACGAGTAGATTGGCTAGCTTGGCCAGGATTTCGGGGTTTGAATGTATACAGCCTTGTCGCTGAGCCAACGTATTAAGTACCTATGTATACGTACAACTTGCTGCCGATTGAAGGGCTGCCTCTCCCTGGCCTTGTCTAACACCTTCTTTCTAGCTAGCTCCTTCTCCCTTACACTCATCGAGTGCTTCAGTTCTTCCCGCGTGTGCTTGCATATTGCTTCGTACTGGCAAAGCTCGCCGAGGACCTAAAATTAGGTTCAAAACTCAACACGTGACCGCGGGTGATGTTAAGTGCAACACCAGGCAACTGCTATTTAGCTTTTGAAGAGAGAGATAGGAGAGATAGGACATTGCTTTTTTATTCTATGTCCACATAAAAATGTTGCTCTTCATTTATTTACAGGAGCTATGATCACATCTAAAGAGGGTAGGTAGGTAGAGATCGACAAAAATACGTTGAAAATCTGGCAAGGGTCGTTGATAGTAATTTATTTACAGACGGTAAGTAATCATTTTGACATTCAGTAGGTAAGTGATAACGATGGCTAGTTTTCCTAAGTATACTGTTTTATCAGATATATGGCCAGCTTTAATTTACAGTTTTATTAGATACCTATGTAGTTAGCTGAGCGCTATGGGGATGGGGACATATATTAATAATACGAGGTCTAAACAATGTGGAGGGGTCCGTCAAAATCTCACCAAATTTCATTTAAGGGGAGGGGTCAATTCACTGTATCAATAACTATTAGGTGTTGGTGATAGACACCCGAGCAAGTACGTCGTACTTATGGCTCCATTACCTTTCATCGCCTGTGTGTCACCCTAAGTACTCGAACAAAAAAGGTGTTTTTTGTCCATCGATAATAGATCTCATATAAATTGTATCGAATAACGCACACAAAGGACTAAAAGTACCTCGCAATTTATAAGAGATCTAATATCGACGGACAAAAAGTACCCGGGGGACAGTACCTCGTCTGCGCAGGCCTTTAGTGGTCTAAACTGACATTGACAAAAAAATGTAGCAGAAAATTTAATTTAATTAGATTTTCAACCACGAACAAGTTAGAAAAGACTTAGATTCTTACGTTTCAGAGAACCGTGACTCAGAGCGAATCTACCTTGCCGAAAACTCATCTCAAGTATGCAGAAGCAGAACTAACTAATGGGTTTTGGGGCGGTGAGGACATAATAATCGCAGCAAGCGAATTCTACTTTGTGAACGTTCATATAGGTACATGGACGTCATGATGTCCCACTCGTCTACTCACATTCAATGGAAACTACACCAACCAACATACACATCTACTACAAAGACAATCACTATGAAATTTTATATCAATATGACTCTCACCGAGGAATAAGCCACAGAGCACCCCAGAGACTATCGAATTTCTCCATACAAAAACTACTAACACTGAAAAGTAATTCAGGGTCGACAATCCAATCACCGGTATTACTAGAAACCACACAAGGCAGTGTTAACCACAAAAAGATTGCAGTTGATTAAACACTGCAGAGAATCATAGGAGAGTCAGCTACACTCCAAAAAAAGAGATACTGAGGAACCTGGCACGTCCGCGGGTGCGCCTCACCATGATCTGAACTCTCAAAACGCAATATAAAGCGGCGAATACAAGAGAAAACATTATAATTCTCTATTAGTAAGAGGTTATCTGTAGAGAAAAGAGGCTATTGCTATAAAAAGTAACCTATATAAATAAAAATGAATTGCTAAATGTGTTGCTAAGCTCGAGAACGGCTGGACCGATTTCGCTAATTATTTTTTTGTTGAGTTCGTTATTGTCAGGAGAAGGTTCAGGTGTCCGGATGTAGGGTACGGTAGTGTAGGGCAGTGTAGTGTAGTGTAGGGTAGGATAGGATAATAGTGTAGTTTAGGGTAGGGTAGGGTAGAGTAGGCTAAGGTAGAGTAGGGTAGGGTAGGGTAGTGCACTGTAGTATATTGTAGTGTAGGGTAGGGTAAGTAACTATTTAGTAATCTGTGGTAGGGTAGTGTAAGGTGGTACGAAGTTCGCCGGGACAGCTAATAATAATTAAAAATGTTACCCATAAAATCGAAAAGGTATACAAAATTGACAGTTACGCCCTTGGTGGGTATATTCGGATGCAACTCTATATACAATGCCGTAGACCCCGTCGAACTAAAATCTATTTGTTTCGCATTGGCCAAACATGTAAATAAAACGTAAATTGGTTTCTTTAAATTAAACTAGTATCAATGGTATTTAAGTCTTAAGTGAACTAAAACACAGTGACTAAGTGAAAATACAATGCTCGTAGGAATATGCTCGATATCCAAATGTAAGTGATTAAGCTAAAATGATTAAATAGTTTGTTTACATATTTGGCCATTTTTAAACAAATTACATTTTACTAATATTCACCACTCACATTCCATCCACATCCTCTACCTGTCTAGCTAAAATAAGCACTATATAGTTAAAAGAATACCCAAACAAACACACTTAATTATCTTCGAAGACTTCAACGCACATATTTATTAGTGTTGTGGATGATTTTTTAATTCCACAAAACGTGATAGGTAAAAACTTGTAAGTATCACAAATAATCTAGTGGAAACGGAAACCTACTAATAACCTTTGAGTATACGTGTCAGCAACACAACTTAAAAAAATATACAGTCGAACATAGTAAGTACCTCCTCCTTTTTTGAAGTCGGTTAAAAATAAGCTTCACCTGGGGACGTCCATCCTGTAAAAAAACAAGGACAAGCAACCATATCAAGTCTTCTTCCAGGACATATTATTATTATTATTGTTTATTTATTTTAGGAAGACTAATAGCTATATTTTGATAGTACATAAAACTTATAGATAAATACAGTGCTGTAGGTCTCCGCCGCATAATGGGAGAATGGAGTAAAAAAAATATATCCGACCACAAACTCATTTGGGGCTCAATCCGCACGTCTAGTTTTGCTTACAAACACATAAACAAACCAAGCGTCGGTGGCGCAACGGCAACGGCCGCTACCTCCTATCCGGGAAGTCGTGGTTCGAGTCCTACCACGTACCAATGTGTTTTCGAATTTAGATCTCATATGTAAGTTTATCCGACGCTCAGGTGAAGGAAATCATCGTGAAGAAACCTGCACACATCTGCGAAGAAACTCGAAGGTTGTGTGTGAAGTTGACCAACTCGCATCACTGGGCCCGCGTGGTCGACTAAGGCCCGATCGCCCTAATTCAGAGAAGTCTCGAGCCCCTCGGTGGGGACGTATATATGAGCTGTTGTGATGTGATAAAACAAACCAATACGTACAAACACTTCCAATCGGCAGTCAAAAACAACACATAAAATGCCATAAACCACCTTAAGACTTTAGGACTTACGATTATGAAGTTTTACAGGTAGAGGACACAAGTATAAAATTCCAACTAGCGGTATCTAGAAGACTAGAATCCCATCGTAAACAATTAGAAAACAGACATACCAATAAGACTACAGGACCGATCTCATTAGAAAAAAAAAACGAGACCTACAGTACTCGCATATGATGTGTAACATGTGACAAAATACTTAAGAAATTAATTAATTATCGGGTCGTACATTCACGGGCCGACCCTTCGAATAGTAGTATGTCATCTTTGCCTTTGCCATCACACTAGGCTGCATGGCTATGACAACCTTAATTTTCGAGAATTAAAAAACGTTCGCATTTCCTGTTACACATTTCCGTCCCATTTCACGAAATCACTCCCACAAATTGCAGGAAAGCGAGAGCAAAGATGTTACACATCAAAAAACCGGCCAGGTGCGAGTCGGACTCACGCAAAGTGGGGTTCCGAAGCCTTTTCAAGAAATAAATGTTCATTTTGGAAAGCAAAGTTGTAATTGCCGTTGGTAGTGGAATGTTTTGTATGGAAAATCTTAAGTTGATCGACTGTTACGCCTGAACTGGGAAAGCCTACTTAGCCGTGATAGTTTTCCTTTTAAATTGAATATAATCTCCTACTATTTAAAATGTCCTGAAGTAAAATGTACTGGTTCGGCTTGGGGGGGGGGGGGGAAGACACAAAAATTTGCACTTTAAGCTTGATATTTCGCTGGCCCATCCCTGAATCGAAGAATGGTTTTAGCAAACCCTCGGTTGTTTAGAAGGACCTATTTAGCGATGCCCCATGCGATAGGGTGAGTCAGCAAAGGGAGGTTCACCCCATCTTTACATGTTTGGGAGGCAACCTATTTTTTTTGAAAAGATTTAATTGTACAACTTTGTCGGCGTGTATAATATGTATACCCATGCCAAATTACAGCTTTCTAGAACAATAGTAGTCTCTGAGCTAAGCCGCGGACAGGCACAGACGGACAGACATTGCGAAACTATAAGGCTTCCTTGTTGACTTCGGAACCCTAACGAGCACAAAAAGCCGCTCCCATGGGCAGTGCTAAAGCTAACAGATCACGCCTACGTCGCTACGAAAGACATATCCTAAGAGAAATACTGGCCAACTCCAGGGACAGTCCCAAAGCAACTAAAATCAAGGACATGCTTGAAGGAAAAACAGTAACAAAAGTTTTGAAGTAGGAAGAATATCTTACCTGAGTTACATCATAAGACGCCAAAGACTGCACATCCTACACGCGGCCAGAGATTACAAGGAGAATAAACGAGAAGTGGGTCGCCCCATCCTAACATGGGAGGATTCTTTAAACCAGGACTCATTTAAGTACACAAACAGGCCAACAGAATATTGGAAACTATTGCAGGCTTCAAAAACGTAATAAAAACCGTCGCCGAGGACTTAATTTATAAAGAGACAGATACTGAATCGGAACCAGAACCAGTATGTGCCGAAACTGAAGAACAACTTAGTAATGAACAATGATAACTCCCATACATACACCTACATACACCACATGAACACAGAACCGAGAAAGAAACAGGATCAAGAAACAATCAAACGAGAAGAAAGCTTACCAGAAGTTCTTCTGCAGGGGTATTGGCATCAGCGTATAAAGGAGAACAGTCGAGGCTGAAGCACCCGTCGTTATGAGCGTGTCCCCCGTAGCTGCACCAGGCATGAGACGGTACTCATACTAAACTAAACATACGGTACTTGATAAACATTTTAAAACACAAGTGCAGTGATATACACGCATCAGCTCTTAGAGCTGCTAGTGTATTAATGAAATAATAATAATAATAATAATATCCTTCCCTGTGTATTAATAACACAACAAGAATAATATTTATCCTATTTATATTTAACATGCAACGAGTTAGCTAGTATACTTGTCGGTTCAACTTCCCGTCACTCCCGTCCTAACTGCGAACACACTATACACTCCTGATCGCATCTACTGGTGTCTCGGGCAGATTTCCGTCCCATAATGGAAGATAGCAGACGCTGTTAGCGTAGCCACCGTCGGATGTGCTTGGTAGGAGACAGCGATAATCTGAGGTAGCAGACCGCACTTACTCATGAGTACCGTCTCATGCCTGGTGCAGCTACGGGGGACACGCTCATAACGACGGGTGCTTCAGCCTCGACTGTTCTCCTTTATACGCTGATGCCAATACCCCTGCAGAAGAACTTCTGGTCAGTGCGCCACCGGATCCAGTTCTCACCGGGGGTCCAGTTTTTCTTAAAAAGGCCTCACGTAATTAATGGACGTCCCCTAACCTCAGGTGCTTTTTATTCTGGAACTATACCTACTAAACTATTATACCTTGGCTTCCAATCGTTGCACTTCGCAGTTTCTATACTCTTCAATCGCCGTAAGGGTGAGCGACAAGTTCTCCAGACCTGCACTCAGGGACTTGTTCACGATTTCGTTATGGGCATAGTCTTTGAGAGTTCTGGCCACTTCATCGCCCATATCACGCAATCTACGAAATTAGAGAGCTCGTAAGGTAATCCAATCTACATGTAATGTAATACAGTTAGTAAAGAGTATTTCAAATACCAAAGCCACATTTCACTTGAGACCCAACATGAACCCAACAATGGTGACTGTAACTGTAATTTAACTAAATAGTTTACTACCTCAACGCTTGAACTATCTGTTGAGTATGAATGATATGTTGTAAAAACAACGGTCATCTACAGCAAAGATTACTTATTTATTATTGGAGTTGCACCGAATAGGTTCTGCCGAATGTCGAATTCAGCCGAATGTTCGGTTTAAATGTGTGCTAAAGTCGAAATTCTGCCAAAATTTGGTAAATTTCGTGCGCTTTTGCCCGATGAACAGGTCAGATCATGTTCGTTCCGCGCTTGTAGTTCCACTCACGCGCGGGTCCAATTCGCTACCCGCATAAAAAAGTAAAGCGGTTAAGACTCAAAGGCGTGTCGAACTCGCGCGGAGAGAAATCCTTGGGTAACATTCGGTTTTCCGTAAGAACGTGACAGGGTTTTATTCAAGAGAGGCCCTATATTCCCTATTATTTTTAAAATTCTGTACTCAGCATTATTTCTCCTGTATAGAGGCACTATTTCTCCTGTATCCTCCACTCGATATACTGTCATCAGTTAATGACGATCTCAAGTGGAATGCAGCCATAGTATTTTTTGAAATGAAGATATGAAGGTACTGAGAGCTACATAGGTATACTGGATAACAGCCCCACAACCTAAGAGGGAAAATCTGATAACACACAGCCACTGTGGGATAATGCGCGGGATTAACGAACTAAATTAAATAAATGACCTTAACACTCGTATAGTTCAAAGCGCAATAGATCCCACGCCTTGAATAGTCTACTATAGCTTGAGGAATTGATAATATAAAGCTAAAAAACCTTGCAGTTTTCCTAGTGTAATCACCGAAGACAACGCATAGCTCTCCGAAATTCTTCTCAACACTTAAAATTCTGTCTTGGATAAACTTAGCTTGCTGTTCATAGCTAAGGGAATGTGAATTATCTCCTCGAAACATTATAATTACATAACAGTTGAAATTAAAATAATGTAAATGTTCGCTATACTTGTTATGTTTAATGTTTAGTTTCCATGGCAACAAAAATTTCGTTTCCATGCCAACGACCAGAAATGATTATCATCAATGGCCGTTTTTCCACTGCACCGGCACGGTAACGGGACTTCGTTTTTCCATTGGGTCGGTGCCATCGCCGTTGCCGGTCAGTGGAAAAACGCTCCATATATTTTTATACATTTTTGATTCCCTGGCAGCCTGGCCGGTTCCGGTCCGTACTGGTGGCGGTGCCTTGTCGGCTAGTTTAAAAACGCACAATAATTCACATGTTCTCAAGATGATATTAACATGGAGTACTCTACTCAGCATTCGATTTCAACCACAATTTGCATACTCAATCTGCTGAGAGTCGACAGATTGTGTAGTTCGAGTTGGAGCTCCTTTCTACGGTAGAACTATAGACGTGTTATACGAACCTAATCGGCATTGAATGTTAATGGAATGGTTTTCGTTGTTGGGCCGGTGTGTACGCCTACGCACGCATGGGTCGCACCCACAGAACACTATTACTCCACACACAGAACACTATTACTCCACGTCGCACCTGAGCACGCACCATAAAGGTACGCTAGTAATAATAGGTCATCTTTGATAAAAGCTTTCTAGCAACAACGTGCAAAACGCACTGCGGCATTAATTTTTTTGTTCTTGCAATACATAAAATGTTACGTCAGTGTCAAAAAATAGAAACAAACAAACAGCTGTTTTACTTTGTGGATTTTGTTTACAATCACATTTAATCGTGAAAAATGAACGAAGAAATAGACGAATATGATATTTATCATCAAGATTTCACTACCGTTACAGAGTGGGAGGTGTTGATTGCACGACTCGAGGAGATTCTCAATGAATGGAAGCTCAGTAAGTCGAAAATACCAAGACCTACAAAGGACTACACAAAGAAGTGGCTTTGTAAGTCAGAGGATATTCGATTCCACAATCTAACATTTACTTTTTCATACCATGTGCTGGAACCTCGAGAAAGTTCAGAAAACTCCGAAGAAACGGACAGTAGAACGCTAATAGATGACCTGCATACGAAGCTCTGGGATTCGACATCCAAATTCATGGACGACACAGACGGCAGTCCCTTTCCTGTATCCAATTGGTACGGCCTCAAGAGATATCTAATGTTGTGTCCAGCTAATCCTTTGGTAGAAGGTAGTGTTATTAAACTAATCATGAGTTCAGTAAACATAGCTTTTGCTAACATTGATTGTGGAGTACCATTCTTTGTTAAGATTAGAGAGCATTGGCAACACTGTTATCTTGGGTTTTATGAGGACAACGAATTTAAAATAAGCTTTGATACAATAAATCTGAAGAGAATCTCCAATCAGTGCTCTCACCTGAGCGGTCTTATTAGTTTGTTCAAATCAAAAATATCTTCACCTATCGCTTTGGATGCTGTGATCATATCTGCGAAGCTATCTTATGAACTAAAGGAATTCGAGACTTTTGCTTGGAGAAAGGCAATGCACACCAATGAATTCCTGTCAATTGATGGATTTGATGTTAGGAAGTTAATTGATTTGCCATTTGGTTGTGAGAAGAACCCCTTACACAGTGCTTTATTGAATGCCATCTGGCCAAAGTTCAGAGAGAGTACAATTGTGGACTGTTCCACTTACTCAGATATGGATCCTCTGATGGCTCCGAGCTGGACAATTACACTAAAAATGAAGGAAAACATTAATTGTCAATTATCAGAGACTATTGATAAGATGATGGTTTTGTTAGACAATAGTGCACTATTAATGGATATTCTGGGTCTAAGTAGAAGCTTGGGTTTATTGAACCCGCTAAACAAAATCACAGAAGCTCCAATCACCATCTCGAAGCTTGTGAAAGCAGCTATGGGCCAGGCTACCAAGACGTCTGACTTCAAGGGTCCAATCAGTGATGACCTGCTGATGCCTTTACTCTATTACATTTTCCCTGATGCAGTGGAGGATGATACACATAGTTATCCTAGTCAGTTGGACATAGAATTTAAACAGGTAATTATACTTTGCTAGTTTAGTCCGTTGGTGAACCCCACTGTTATGAGTTTATGAGCAGCCTATAAGGCACCTGTCACAGTCTAACAACTACCATCTAAGAATAGCAACTAGCAACAAAGACTTTACATGCCTTGCAAAGCATGAAAACGGTCAAGAAAAATATCTCTAAAAGTCAAACTCATCCAGGTAATGATCGTGCTTCAGGTCAGTTAACCTGCATGATCGGCCCAACCATGCAAGTTGTGAGCTACGACTGTCAATAATTTACTGTAAACTAGCGATAGGCCGAATATTCGTTTTATATTCGGTATTCGGCATATTCGGCAGCTTTACCGAATATTCATATTCGGCCGAATATTCGGCTGAATCACCTAATATTCGGCAAAGTGATACTCAAAGTTTTTACTGTTATTTTTTGTAGAATAATGTATATCGGGATCTGTTTTTGCCTTGTGGTGTAATCTTATTATGGCGTATTTTTCAATCATTGCTGTGATCACATATGTTCTGTGATTTAGTGTAGCTGGCTGCTGTAAAGAGTGTGAATATAGTGTACACCTGATGTTTTGCTGATATTTCTTGATGTATTATTGCAGTATCGAAATACGCACGATGTCATATTTACTGATCTTTGACAAATATTTGTTGATATTATATACTAAAAAGAAAGAACATAAAACAAATATTCAAAAATATCACACTGGATAAAAAAAAGGAAAACACTTTCTAAAATCACCACGTCCAGTTTGTGTTCAGGCACATATTTTTTTTTTTACCTACTATCGGTTTTATAATGTCACATCTGCGTGTTTTAGTCTATGATTGTAGATGGCTGTCAAGTACAGTGACGGAATTTAAATGTTTAGCAGATTCAAGTCTCTTTAATTTTGCCAGGTTGTCAAATTAGTTAGACGTGTCATTCGTCTTATCTCGGAAATGTATGTAGGTACTTATAACCCGGCAAAATTGAAGTTTCGTGAATCTGCTAAACAATTAACATCCGTGACCGTACCTAGCTTGACAAAGTGGATGTAACTGAACGTGCCAAAAATCCGTAAGAGATTAAATGAAGAAAATATTCTTTTCTCAATCTTTTCTATTGTGGTATTACGATATTATAAGCTATTTATTCACATGACCAACAAATAATTGTATTTACTTGACAACTGAATTGTGTTGTTTGTTTACATCCAAGTTATTTTTGGTATTATTAGTACCGCTCCGTACGCGCCCACACAGCTTGAATGTCGAACCCACACTAAAGTAAGGTGTACTGTCCGCAGTCAAGTTTAGTCGAACAAACTCAGTGTTCGGATCGCGAAATCTAGTAAGTACATGTATATCGATTAATGTACCGAATATTCGGCCGAATATTCGGTTCGGTAAAAGTTTTACCGAATATTCGGCCGAAAGTTCGTATTCGGTGAAACCCATGTTCGGCCCATCTCTACTGTAAACTGTCACAAAAACCAACTACTGGGAAGACATAATATTCTCATAATAAATACAAAATAAACGCTAGGTTACTATAGTATCAAACTTGCAGCCTTATTACACTGGTGATTTGCAAACATGTGAACTCAATGTAGCCTCACTCAATCGAAACTTGTGTACAATATACCTATGTCAGGGATGGCGAACCTTTAGGATCAACATGTCATTTTTCTAAAGAATCATTTAATGAGACTATGACGTGCCATCAAATAATTGTAACTTAGTGGTGACTATTGGGAAAATCAACTTAACCTTCTGCAACTTAGGTGACTTTGTGATAAACATTCGACTGAGGTGTAGTCAGCTAGACGTAATTTTTATATACTATTTTTGTATGAAATTTTAGAATCATATATTTTTGGCTTTTATAATTTAAATAAAGGGTTCGGGTTTACTAAAAAACACATGATTAAGGTTTCTCAAAATAATAGATGTTGTTATTATATGCTCATTTGTTGAGATCAATATTTTCAGGATTTTTATATCTGAGCATATAAAACTATTTAAGAAAATTAAATCAACAAATCTTCTGAAAAACTCTTTATACTGACTTTGAATAAATGCTTTAATAAACCTGAAACAGGAAACTTAATGAGATCCTACGGTTCAATTAGGCACAAATTAGTCTCAAAGTTGACACTTATTCTAGAAAGTAAGTAGGCTGTCTTGACAAAGTTGAGTAGAACATTGCAAGCAGATATGTTTTCTACATGCCCAGCAGCGGTATCTGGTTTACCTTTTCAACTTACTGGGACATATGCTGCATAGTTTCCTTCCAGCAGGCTCTGGGAGCTGAGCTTCGGGCTTAAGGAGAGGGAGGATCCTTACTCAAAACTCGGGTTATAGTAAGACAAACTTCTCTGGGCAATCTGTTGTTAAACACGCGCTCTATCAAGCTAGGCAGAACCAGTTTTATGGCCATGTTTAATAAAAAATCACCTCTTCGCAGCTTAGCAGCTGGAAAATTTTAGTACCTCACACTTAATTTGGTATAACAAGTTAAGTGTGAGGTTACGTCTAGAAATCACTATTGCAGTAAGAATATTTTAAAACGAACGACATAACGACATTTTTTTGATATAACGACGGACAGACACTATGGATTCATTAAGATATTAGTGAGGTGACGTCTAATAGAATCAGCCTTTATTGCTGAACTTACGTCTGAGGGACACCAAAAGCTCATAACTCCACACGTGTAATCTGTGACTCCGCACTGACCGTTGGCGCGAACCGTTACAGGAACGTACTGAGCGAGACAGAACTACATCTCGCCACCTTGCGATCTGTCAACGTTTTTTATGTTCGGCGGTGTCTGCCAGACTACCACCTCAGTCGCAGAAGGTTAAACTAATCTCTTGTTGCAATATTTTTTTAAATCAATATTGAACTACAATGGGCATTGTTACTTTGCACTAAAATGCAAATGCTTTCGATCAGTGGTGAGCCCAAAATATTTTCTCGCGTGCCATTGGTTTGCCATCCCTGACCTATGTGATGAAGCCCTTCAAAGGTTTATCTTATATGGCTCTATAACACTAATACTTGTCCACATAAATTCCAGAGCAACAGTACAGAGCCCAAGTTGTGCGGCTATGTGAAGACCAGCCCAATGGGCGGGCTGGTGTGGCGACTCTCAGTGACGGCGGCGCGCCTGCACGACGCGGGTGGCCTGCCGTATCTCGCGCACCTTTGGTATGAGTTCGTGCAGGAGCTGCAGTATAGATGGGAGCACCGGATTGTTGTGCCTGGGTGAGTGTTTTAATTTTTACCCTGCGTGCACACCAGCTATGCCTGTCGAGTGCGTCGGTGGCTCAACTGGTAACGACTCGGTCCTCCAAACCAGAGGTTCAGGGTTCAAATCCAGACGGCCAATGTACCAATGAGTTTTTCGAAACTTACGTACATATACTTACCGATTGCTTTAAAGGTGAAGGAAAACATCGTGAGGAAACCTGAACATCTGATTCCAGATGTGTATGAAGGTCGCGTTGCACACGTCTGTAGGTGTAAATTTAAATGCCCTAAACGTGACAGAGGATGATGCTAAATGCAATACCTTGGATAGCACGGTTAATTGTGTCACACGATAAGAGAGAGATGGGGTGACCAAAATTATTATTTTTGAAGTTTTTATTTGAGATTTTAGCTGGATTTGATTTTTTACAATTGGTAAACCCTTGGCATAATCTCACTTGATGGTTAGTTAGTAGTAGGCTTACTGATATTCCCCAACGCAATGGGGAACTGGCTATCTTATCTTCATGCCGTAACACATCAATGCTGTTAACATTGATGTTTAGTGGCAAGACTCAGTTAAGATAGTAGGTAGTAGTGAGACAGGTGCGCTTAGAAAATACCGTACTACCGACCAAACCGAGTTTCACAAAGTTAACCCCACCGGGATTCAAACTCGCGACCTCGTGGTGTGAAGCGAATGGATTTACCACTACGTCAAGGAAGCAGGGGATTAAGTAATTTAGCGTAAAGATTAATATCCTTCTATGAACCATAGTTTTCTTGTGAGAAACCTCTACGTCTTAAACAGCAAGTCCAGAGTGAGACTACAGCTTTCTAGTATTAATAGTCGCTATGCAAAGCCGTGGACAGACGGACAGACAGTCAATGACGAAACAGTTTTGCCGAAACTATAAGGGTTCCTCGTTGATTACGGAACCCTATAAACTCAAAATAAAAAAAAATCATAAAAAAAATTAAAAGAGTAAAGTAGTATACTGAGGTAAGAATGCCGATGCTCGAGAACTTGACTACCCCAAACGCCATTTGTTCTACGAGCTATGTGCCAAAGATATTTAGAAGTGGAGAAAGAAGGACAGGTAAGCAGACTTCGTCTCTTTATGGAAAAAACAATATGAAAGTAAAATATTATATTACATTCTAGAAGTGTAAATTCTTTTATCTGTGTTATGTCTGTCCAAAAATAATTGTAAGCAGATTTTGTTGAATATGCTCTAATGTTGCCATGTAAGAAAGCGCCCCTGTCAACTCTTTTTTGGCAGATTTAAGTTTTTTTAAATGTCTTTTGCACATTCTTGAAATATTATGAACAAGGATATCTATGTGTTATTATAGTCTGTATTGACTAATAGGTAAAGAACTGGCACTGCAGTTGCTACACAACATTGCACAAGGCACAAGTCACGAGGCGTGTCTTGTGCTTTTTTTTGAGTATCCTACCGACTGCGCCAATTACGTTAGCTACAACCGAAGGACCCAAATAAAACCAAAATGACTAAACTGATTTTATTAAAAGTACAGAGTTACAAATAAAGCCTAGTCAAATTCAGATCGATGCTAGATACAGAATGAATAAAATAATACAATGGTAATTATTACAATACATTAATCCGGTAAACAGTTAGATCGGGTTGTATCCTGTTAAACACATGGAATGCTGACAGGCCGCCTCGTGACTTTAGTGCCTTGTGCAATGTTGTGATCCCAAGTTCATCGTCCAGTTCATCAGAACTATTGGCCTTGAGGAAATTATATAACAGGGGCAGTGATCACAATAGATCTTGTAGGTCGCCTCCCTTGGTCCTATTCCCCTCTTTTCCAATAATAAAAAAAATGTTGTGTAGCAACTGCAGTGCTGGCTCTTTAACTACTAGTCATGGCTATAACTTATGTACCTACGGCTTATGAAGAGGAGCATCCACTTGGGATTTGGGAACTAACTCTGGGCAGCGGCTACGCAGGGCTCCTTTCTATGGTAGCTCCAGATATGCTAAACGATCCCTAACCGTAGTAATTTCGGAGCTCCGCGATGAAATGCCTGGGCTTTTCACGATCTGCCGGATTTTTATGATCTGCCGCCGACAAATACACCAAGACGGTAAAAATATATAAATGCCGACAAATAAAAAAACACTAGTGTATTAAAAATTACACAACACTTATAAACATTAAATTAAGATATATAAAAATAATTATATGTCATACAAATGTCATTTTATGTACAATTTACTTGAGTAAGTACTGATCTGCGAATACTTATTATTACAATATAGCACCATTTGGATTTGCGCTTCTGTTGTAGGTATTTGGTTACAAGAAATACTTGATTAAAATAAAATTTCCTTATCTAATATTTACAGCTTAATTGCTTAATATACTTAACTATAAAGTTTAAATTATATTTTTTTTTAAATGGTCTATGTTGAGGCTTAAAAAAATGTGGTAAATTTGTGTAGGCACATACATAGGTACATAGAATATGTTCAATGAAAAATTTCCATTTGTATTTATCGTTTTAACAAAGTAATTCCTTAAAAAAATATGCATTTTTAGACCAAGAAATGAATATGAAAATCATCTTGACTAGCTATCACTAACCAGATTACAAAATACCTACATTATAATAACAATATATGGTTTCACATATAATCTTAGTGCATCTCTATTTTAATCCCCGACTATAAGTTTAAAGTGTGTATCTGTGTATCTGTCTGTGGCATTAACTCCCAAACAGATAAATCGATTTTGATTTAGTTTTTTTTGAAAGGTGACTTGATCGACAGTGTTCTTAGCCATGATTTAAGATTTAAGAAAATATGTTCAGCCGTTTAGAAACCATCAGCCTTTTTCTAGTTGATTCATGGATGTGAGCAACTTTCACAGGTCTACTCGATTCGAAGTTTAGTATCCTGTTACAATGATAATTTCGAAATTTGGTATCCTGTTACAATGATAATTTCGAAGTTTGTTATCCTGTTACAATGATAATTTCGAAATTTGATAACCTAGTACAATGATATTGCAAGTCAATGGTAACCTTGACCTGATGCTACAGCAACACCTGGAATCTGCAGGATACACAACTCCTCATTAACTCACAACAGGTGTTATCGTGTTTGGGTACTACTAATATTACTAATATTATAAATGTGAAAATGTGTTTGTTTGTTTGTTACCTTTTCACGCTTCAACGCCTTGGCCAATCTTAATGAAATTTGGCATGCAGGAAGCCTGTGTCACAAGGAAGGACATAGGCTACTTTTTATCCCGTGAAAATAGCATAGCCCGATGCAATTCCCGAGGGAACTGAAAATATACTCTTTTTTGGTTAATTAACATCGCAACGGAACAATGGATTGTGTAATTTTTTGCACCGAGATAGTTGAGGGGGTGGGAAATGACACGATTTACTATAATATGCATATCCTGACATAGTTCCCGAGGGATGTGGAGGAAATGTATGTCCACGCTCGCGAGCCGCTTGCGGCTCGCGCACCGCGCACCCTCTAAGTTAGTCACAAAAACGGGCGAAGCCAGTAAATATATTATAATAATCCTACTAATATTATAAATGTGAAAGTTTGTATGTATGAATGTTTGTTACACTTTGACGCTTCAACCACTGGACGGATCGGGATAAAACTTGGCACACATATAGGTTAGGTCATGGAAAGGACATAGGCTACTTTTTACCCCGGGAAAACTTCTTATTCCTACGGGAAAATCGAAAACAACGCGGGCGTAGCTGCGGGCGGACGGCTTGTAAAATAATAAATATTATTGTCGGGGGTTTTTTACATTTTTATTACTAAGTAATATTTCATGAAAGCACCTACGTTTTTTCGTTCGGTGTTTCCCCTCAAACTGTCGAAGAATGTACGTGCAGACTTAAGAACTTGTGAATATAATTTTACATACTAAAACTATAATCGTCCTTGCACTGTCTCACCACCCCACCCAAAATATTGCCGCCATGCAAATTAAATTGGCTACGACTCTTTTGGCACACCTACCAAAATGGTCCATAGACGCGCCTGATTTGTCTGCCTTTCACAATATTATTTCATACTCAAGAATCGAAATACTTCGATAGCGTGTTCTATGAAAGCTCAAGCATTGAAGTAGGACATGGCCGGCGTACGTGGACCCGAGGTAGACGTCAGTTGAGATCGTCCCAGGGTGGGCTCAAGCAGGCGGGAGCGAGGGCTGCAGCAGGAGCGGGCGCGAGCGCGGCGGCGGAGCGCTCGTGACTGTGACGGCGGCGGCGGTGGTGCGCGTGGTGATGGCTGTGGCGATGCTGTTCACGTGCGCATCGCGGCTCCCCGCCTCGCGCTGAGCCCCGCCCCCGCTATAAAGGCACCAGCCCACCCCGCGTCGTCGGATTCCGAGCCATGTAGATGTCCATATCGTGGTCGGTCCAGTTGTCCGAGGTGTCGCAATAGCCCATGCCGAGCGAGCCCACGCTGTAGCGGCTGGCGGGGCGCGAGCGTGAGCGCGGGCGGCGCCGCGAGCCCGCCGTGCCGCCGCCCGCGCCGCCCGCTGCGCCGCTCAGCGACAGCCGCGACGCGCGCTCTGACGCCGCTCCTAGTGACTGTCTCGATTGCCGGAGATCTAAAAAAAATGCTTATATGTACCCACAATACGCAATTCAAAAGTGTTCCACATGCAATAAGCAAGAAAGAAAGAACGAGCGAATAGTAAGCGAAGAAACTCACCAGCTCTAGATCCAAGAAGGCTGCCAGGGTAGCCGGGCACGCCGTAGCGGCCGGAGTGCGAATAGCTGTGCTGAGATTGTCCGTCGGCGAGAGAGCGTGTCCGACCGGGCCGCCCGGGCAGGGGGTCCGGCGGTGCCGGTTCAGTGTAGGTTCGTGCTCGAGGGATCGAACGTGCGCTATAGGCCGACACTTGATCCCACTCACGCTGCTTTCCGAATGCGCCGAGCGTCGTCAGCGAGGAGAGGGGTCCGCTCGGGCTCGGGGTGCCGGTGAGGCCGCCGCAGCAGGGGTTGGGCATCTTCTCGGGCAGTTGCGTGTGCAGCCGGTGTACTGTGCGCGAGCGGCGGCGCGAGGCGGCCGCGAACACCAGCACGGCCACCACGATAGTGCCGCAGATGGCGGCACTGGCAGCTATCGTAATTTTGTCCATGTTTGATGCGGCGGCGGACACTGTGCGCACCTCGCGACACTGCGAATACGGCACCGTGTCTGGACTAACGTTAACCTCCTCCAAGGAGATCACGCAGACCACGATACACTCCTGCAGATAGAAATACACAATCATAGACTATGCTTTTTAAAATATATAAAAATTAAGACGTATTTTGCAAGTAGACGGAAAATTACCTGTGATGGAACATTTTTGATTTTGAATTCTCTTTCGCTAGCTTCTAAGGGAGGTCCCTGTTTGAAGCTTTTGTCACCGAATAGCCTGTATACCACGCGGAAACCAAGAATATTTGCCACGTCGGAGTCCCACTGTATGATCACAGAGTTGTCTTGTCTGTAGGCGTTCTTTACTATGACCTCGTTGGAATCGTCAATCTTCTGTTTCTGTTGGGGGAAATTCATGATGAGGGGTGGCCGCTGATGCGGAGCGTGACGCCAGGTCGGCGATGCGGGCTTTACTGCCGGGGGGATGCGACTAGGTTTGATCGTGCCAGTTGTAGTTTCCGGAGGGTTAATCAATTTACTTATAACTTCATTATGACCACTGGTAGTAGTACTTGCAGCAGTGGACGTTTCGGTTGTAGTCCTAGCAGTCGTTGTTGTCGTAGTCTGACTTATCTTCCAATCATTAACAGGTTTTGCTGGTGTTGACGGCATCGTTGGTAAAACTGTTGTTTCATGCTCGCACACTAGTTCATGTGGTTCCAAGCTGTAAAAGCCACGCTCTCGCAAATTTGGAGGGTTGCCGCAAAACTGTGGGTTTCTCTCGCGAGAAGTCACTTGCAGTTCTCCGCTGCGGATCCATTCAATTATCCAGCGCATGCGGCAGTCGCAGTTCAGGAATCTTCCGCCCAAACTTAGTCCTCGCAGAGTGTGATTCAAGTGAGCGAAAGCTTCTTCAGGAACAGTGGGAAGCGGATTGCCGTCTAAAGCCAATAAAGTGATTGAAGGGTTATTCACCAATGCATCAGTGGGCAATTTATTCAGTAAATTAAATCCTATGTCTAGTACCTTTAGATCGGTTAAAGTAGCTATTGCTACTGTTGGAAATTCAGGCAGTAGATTATTTAAAAGACTCAGTGAACTCAGTGATGTTTTTATACCAGCAAATGCATCTTCTTTCAGATTAACTAACAAGTTTCTTTCTAAATTGAGCGCTGTTAAGGCGGTAAGGCCGTCAAACGTACTGCTTCCATTCGGACCTGGCAGTTCTCTGATGCTGTTTTGAGAAAGATCAAGGAATGCCAGACTTCGAAGATTTCTTATGCATTCTGGGACTGTTTTTTGTTTGGTGCCCTTCAAATTTAAGTTTTTGAGTGAACCTTCTAGCCCTGTAAAGGCATGCGGTTCCAATGTTACATTATTATCCGAAATCTTTAAGGTGGTCAATTTTCGCAGTGTGATGAAGGAATGATTGTCGATGCGTGTTATCTTGTTTTTGGATATATCCAATAACGAAAGGTTTGACAATATTTTGAGGGCCTTCACTGGCACTTCTGTTAACTCATTTTCTTGAAGGTTTAAGTTTTTCAGGAAAGGTCCTTGCCCTCTAAAGGCGTCTTCCTCTATTCTCTTTATTCTGCACCCAGATATTTGAAGATTGTGAATCCTCAAGTTTGAAAACATGTTATTCGTTAGCGCCGAAACGCTGGAGTTGTTGATGTAGAGCAGATCTATTTGGATGTTCTTCACATTATTGTTTAGTGCATTCATCAAAGCTTGGAAATCCACCTGCAAAGATTAAAATAAGTCATTAACTTTAGATAAACGATGATAAGATATGATTTACAATAAATTGTACAGCCACGCTGTGCATACTTTCTTGCGTCGCCGTAACCCTCTGGCATACATAAATCAGCATTAAAAATACGCTTACCATACACCAATGAAAAGAGATGCATCCGACTTTATGAAAGATTTACAAATGAAGTGGGTTTATACGGGAGGTACCTTCTATTTTTTATGGAATAATAAAGTACCCAGTGAAGTCTGTAAGTAGGTCTCATAAAGTTCTAATAACTTACAAAGTTTAAACAAAATCTTTAGATTCGTTTTTTTATAAAAAATAACATAGACCCTTAATTTTCATAGAAAGTACCACAGAGTTAAAAAAATTCGCTCCCCTCATATGTCTTTGGGAAGTAAGTATTTTATTCCGATTTTTCCAGGAAAATTAAATATCACAGTATTGTAGGTCTTATAAAATTGTAGCAACATATAAAGTTTGATAAAAATCGTTAGAGTAATTTTTAGAATTTTTTACAATGGTGGCAACATTAAGATACGAACATTTTAAAAAGCGGCTGGAGATATAAAGATAACAACTCAAATTTCATCCAAATCGGATCAGTAGTTGAGAAGCTAGAGCTAAGACAGACACACATACACATTTTTTTTGTTTTTTGGTTCAGTAGTCAACAAGGAACCCTTAATAGTTTCGCCATGTCTGTCTGTCTGTCCGCGGCTTAGCTCTGAGACTATTAGTACTACAAAGCTGTCATTTGGAATGCGTTTATACTCGTACCTATACATATTAATCACGCCGACAAAGTGGTAAAATAAATAATTGAAAAAAAAAATTTTGGGTGCCTCGCCTACATGTAAAGAGAGTTTTTTTTTTGTGAACGTACCCTGTCGTGTGGGGTATCGTTGAATACGTATTTCAAAACTACTGAGGCTATTCTGTAACCATTTTTGTGAACGTACCCTGTCGTGTGGGGTATCGTTGAATACGTATTTCAAAACTACTGAGGCTATTCTGTAACCATTTTTGTGAACGTACCCTGTCGTGTGGGGTATCGTTGAATACGTATTTCAAAACTACTGAGGCTATTCTGTAACCATTTTTGTGAACGTACCCTGTCGTGTGGGGTATCGTTGAATACGTATTTCAAAACTACTGAGGCTATTCTGTAACCATTTTTTTTAATTCAGGGTTCCGTTTGTGAAATATTAAGCTTTGAAGTGATAATTTTTGTAGAGTCAAGTGTCTCGCCCCCATTAACTAAACCGCTATTTAAAAAAAAAAACTTTTTTTTTTAAATAGTGGGACATATAAACAATTTTAAATGAAAACTATTTAACTAAACTAGCCCTAGTTTGCCTTAGTCCGATTCGCACTTTGCCGGTTTTTTGTATATAAGATAATCGATCCCCATCAAATTCTCAACTTCGATTTTTTGCCATCACAAAACCTTTTTCACTCCTTCGTTGCAAGCTACTGCTCGCTCCTCAGTCGTAGTCGCTCGAAAGTAAAAAGGCCAAGATAATTTTGATATCAAGCTTTGTTATACCTGGTCGCACTGCACCGAAAGGTCCCTAGCCAGGTTGAATGCGCACACGCAGGCAGCCTGCAGAGCGGCTCCCCCGCTCCAGGGGCACTGTCCGTAGACTGTGTGCAGTGATGCCAGTATCACCGCCAGTGACAGCCACGGCCGCAGGCGCTTGCGTGATCGTTGGACCTAGAAATAATAAGAAAAAAAATTCTAATTGAAATAGTAAAAAATTGAGTTCGAGATTTGGTTTGGGTCCTGTAGTATTAATAGCGACCGAAAAGTAAAAAAAAATTGTGAGTATTTATGTGACTCCGTGGTCAGCTCGACCTGGAAATAATAAGAAAAAATGTAATTGAAATAGTAAAAATTTAGTTCCATATTACGATGGGGCTATAGGTACCGAAAAGTTAAAAAAATCTGTATGTACTCGTATGTGACTCCGTGATCAGATCGAAAGCTTGAACGGCTGAAACGATTTTATATTTTGACATTGTTTATGTAAATCTCTGAAAAGGTTTTGTGCAATTTTGGATAGCTATTTCTGGTACCTGTCACACAAATTTAATGAAAAATATAAGTATTAAGTAATATTTTTGCTCCAAAACGGCTCGAACGATTTATTTTTTGATGTCATTTTCTATTATTACAGGAAAACAAAATGTCGGAAGACACTAATGTCCACAACATAGGATGTCCTAGTGTGGGTATTAGGGCTTAAACTTTATAATTCTGTGAAATATTGCAAATAAAGATTTATTTAATTACTAGCTGTTTCCCGCGGTTTCACCCGCGTGGACAACGTTTCCATGACTTTTCGAGGGTGCGCAGTGCGCGAGCCGCAAGCGGCTTGCGAGCGTGGTAAAAAGTAGCTTATGTCTGAATCCAGGTCCTAATCTGTCTACCTACCAAATTTCAGCCAAATCCGTTCAGTAGTTTTTGCGGGAAAGCGTAACAGACAGACAGAGTTACTTTCACATTTATAATATTAGTAGGTATAATATTAGTAGGGATTATTATATATCGATGTTACATGACAGGTGAGCCGCAAGCCGCTAGTTTTTTTTTTCCTATAATATGTACTATAATGTTGCCGGGCGTGCGCGCAATAACTACGAAATTTCAACGCAATCAGATGATTATTTGTTATTAAAACTCTCAAAAGATAATTTAATAAATATCAAAAAACATGTAAATTGTAATTTTACCCAAAAACGGCTCTAACGCTTTTTTATAATTTTCCGGGATAGTAACCGTAAAAATATAGTTTACTAGGTTACTAAAGAAAAAAATAATTTTTACTCAAAAACGGATCTGGCGAAAAAAAATAAGGGTTCTTTTTTTCTAATTTTTCTTATAAAATACCATATTATAAAACTTACGGTTATACCCTTAAAAATAAAAAATCGTTAGAGCCGTTTTGAGTAAAATTATAATTTATTTATTTTTGTATGGAGGTATACCGGGTGATTTTTTGGCAATATTTTAACTATTACTTCTACTCATCATTCTGAACAACTTTCCCCAAAGAAAGCCATAGTCAATTACCAAAAAAATTTTGGACTTCCCATACAAATCCCATAATTAGCCAACTTTATATAGGAAGTCCAACATTTTTTGTGTGAATTGACTGGGTTTCTTGGGAAAAGTTGTTCAGTTTTATAAGTAGAAGCCACAGTTGAAATATTGCCAAATATTTTTTTCATCACCCGGTATAATTATATTCTTTTTAGAGTTTTAAAAATAAATAAATAATCATACGATTGCTTTGAAACTTCGTCTTTTCAAAATGAACTTTTTACAAAACCAACTACACATCTTATGTTCGGCGACTATTCTATTACTATTAAACTTTCATCATCATCATATCACTGCTGGACAAAGGCCTCCCCCAAGGATTTCCACGATGACCGGTCCTGCGCTGCCCGCATCCATCGGCTTCCCGCGATCTTTACCAGTTCGTCGGTCCACCGCGTGGGAGGCCTGCCTACGCTACGTTTTCCGTGCGTGGTCGCCACTTGAGAACTTTACTGCCCCAACGGCCATCTGTTCTACGAGCTATGTGCCCTGCCTACTGCCACTTCAGTTTAGCGATTCTATGATAATGTGATTATTACTAAACTAAAAATAATAATAATAAACTAAGAAAGCCTACTTATCCGTGTTTTAAATTAATTAGAGGTTTTACTATTTTCAATACCCCTTAGATTTCCAGAAATAGCGGTAACTTCAACAAAAATCACCGCTTAAAAACTCAATATTTCGTAAGCAAATCATTTCTAAAAGCTTCTTAACAAACCCTCGATAGAAAGATTTTTCAATGATACCCCACACGATGGGGTACGTGAGTAAAAAAATCACTTCTACTTAACATGTAGAGAAAGGTACCCTTAAAACTAATCCGACTACGAACGTTTTCTTTGCTTCGCCAACGAGCAAAGGAAGCTGAGAAAGTTCGTTTTCAGTACTACATGACAAAGATTCAGGAATCAATCATAGACAATCCAAAATAGTTGTGGTCCTACGTAAAAATTAAATACAAGACTAATACATTACCCAATATACAAAGATATCAAGGCTACCACTGGCGATGAAGAAAGAAATTTATTCGCGGACTTTATTCATCCACGTTTTTTTACCATCTTAAACACTACTCTCTATATTAGTCCTCAGCCCCTAAAGTCTAATAATAATAGGTCTTTACAATTTTTATTGAAAATAGAAAAGTTATTGTTTTTTATTATTGACCTTATGGTGACACTTACTTATTATATTTTATTAGTAACTAGTGGCATGTCTTTCATGTTCCAATCCCCTGGGCTATTTACCATTGAATGGAACGAAGACGTTTTAGAAAAGATCAACTACTACTAACTTATTATCAACAACTGAAATAATGTTACAAGCAATGGATGACCAGAAACAAGTTGATAGTATTTACTCAGACTATAGTAAATGTTTCGATCGTACTGATCAATTTATGCTTCTATTAAAACTATGTAATATCGGGATCCACGGTGACTTGTTTCGGAGGTTCTTTTGGTATATTCAGCGTCGTAGTCAGTCGGTTGTTCTTAATGGTTACACATCTAGGAGCTTATATGTGCTCTCTGGCGTTCCTCAGGGATGATTGTTGGGCCCACTGCTCTTCATTATTTTTTTAATGACATCAAGAAGTGTATTTCTCATTGTAAATTATTCTCTTCGCAAATGATATGAAAATAGTAAAAGAAATTAAGAATACTTCACATGCATATCATTTTCAAAGTGACTTAAATATTTTCGACTTCTATAGTCTTCATAATAGGCTAGGTTTAAAGGTATCCAAATTTTTTGTGATGTCCTTTTCTTGAAAGAAATCAATTGCCAATGTGGGCTATACCATACGTGGCTAACCTATTACCTGGGTAAACTTCACAAGAGACTTAGGAGTAGGCTTTGACGATCAACTTTTATTCAATAAACACATAGACACTATTGTCTCCAAATCAAGCAAGGCCTTTATAGTGAGAACTTCTGCAAATGATAATATTAAAGTAATTTTAATCTTGTATTGTGCTTTCGTGCGCAGTTACCTTGAATACATTTGCCTAATATGGAACCCGCCTAGTATGGACCCCCCAATATGAGATCTACAAGTCTCGTATTGAAGGTGTAGGGGTACATACCTACCTACCACATATATCGCAGCGTAAGCGATCGTGGCTCGACTCGGCTTTGTTCGTCAGTCGTCCCGAACTCGCGTCCAGATATAGACATACGTACAAACACTTAAGTTTGTAAATCCTATTTTGCAACCAATATAAGCGAAACATTCGTGAACTGAAATCTATCCTTTTCATTGAACATTCCACGCAACCTTAAGCAACTGGTCCCTAACCTAGGACTCCTAACAAAGGTATCCAAAAGAAGTTTCTCAATATCTTATTTTCAAATCACGACAGAGATCACTAGACTACAAACACAGGTGTAAAAGGTATCACTTTTTGCCACTGGAAACTAGACGCAATATAAATGACCTCACGTTTCTAATGAACATAGCAAATGACAATATAGACTGTCCGGGTCCACTAACAAAAATTAATTTACGCACTGACTTACTAGACTTTCGTAAACGACCACTCTTACATTTACCGTACGCTAGAACACATTACAGACTAAATTCATTTACAAGTCGATCATAAAGATCTTTGAATGAATTCTCGAATAAATACGATTTTGACCTGTTTTACACCATCATTGCTACGGTCCGAAGGGTTCTCGCCGAGGAGTTCTTCGGTCTCACCTCTAATCTGGTCTAATCCTCTTTCATCTGTCATTTTGATTATGTATTTTAATTATAAGTACCTAGGTTGTTCCGAAAATTGTTAGCCACAGAATATTTACAATTTCTTTTTTTCCTAAAACTATTTTGAATTGACGGCTAATTTCATTACAAATCTCCTTGGTGAAAATCATTGGCCACCTATGTGTAATTCTTTTTTTAAATATTTTTAAAGATTATATGTCACTCTTCTTTTGTTTGCAACAATGGACGTCTCGCGGGAAGCTTTTCGTTATATGATTTTCTATGATTATAAACGAGGGTTAACCTTCAAGGAATCTTACGAAAATTTACAAAGTGCTTTTGAGGAGTCTGCTCCAGCGTTAGCAATTTCGTGAATTTAGACGTGATCGAGAGAACCTAAGCGATGACCCCAGACACGGCCGACCACCAACTGCAGTAACACATGAAAATGTCATCAGGGTAGAGTGGTTTTTGCGGGAGAATAGACACATCACACATCGGAAGATTGAGGCTGAACTGAAGATTAGATCACAGGCAGTTCCCACCATCCTGCATGAAAACCTTAAAGTTAGGAAGCTTGCTTCGCGATGGATAACTCATTCTCTCACTGAAGAGCAAAAATCCCGTCGTGTTGATTGGTGCAAATTTATGCTGGAAAAGTTCAAAGAAGAGACTTCGTAGAATGTAGCCAAAATATTGCCTGTTTTCAAGAAAAAAAGTAAGCTCGACCCTAGTAATTACAGGCCAATCTCCTTATTGCCAACAATGTCTAAGATCTTTGAAAAACTCATAAAATCTAGATTACTTGCTCATCTGACACTTAATCGCGTTTTAAATACTAGACAATTTGGCTACCAAAAGGGAATTGGAACTTCTGATGCTATTGATGCCTTAGTTAATGACGTAGTAATCAAACTAAATAATAAGCTTAAAGTTGCTGGGGTATTCTTGGACTTGAGTTCAGCTTTTGATATGGTTAATCATAGTATACTATTAAACAAGCTTGAACACTACGGTGTTAGGGGCAGGATCTTGAAGTTACTAGAATCATATCTCAAAAATAGAAAACAGTTTGTAGAGGTTAAATCAATTGATAATAATAGTAAGGAAACAATTAAAACCTCTGAGCTAGTTAATATCACCAGAGGAGTACCGCAGGGTTCCATCTTGGGCCCTATTTTCTTTATAATATTTGTCAACGACTTGGCAAATTATGTCACTACTAAAGTTCCAAATGCCCAATTAGTGTTGTTCGCTGATGACTCAAATGCAATCCTGTCAGGAACTAGTATCAAGGAACTAAATGACAGTGTTAATTCGACTCTAGCAGCTTTCCATAGATGGTTTGAAGCTAATGACCTAATGCTTAATCCACAAAAAACCAATGCAATTTTGTTTAAGTCAACTGCAAGGAGCCGAGATTCTCTTAGATTGATTTTAAATAATGAGTATATAGAGGTGCTGAATTCGGTAAAATTTTTGGGTATACAAATTGACTCATTACTAAATTGGAAACCAGAACTAAATATACTGGAAAGTTCAATTAGCTCGGCTTGTTATGCTTTAAGAAGCCTAAGAGATGTGTTGACGTTGGAACAGTTGAAATCTGTTTACTTTGCCATAATCGAATCAAAGTTGCGTTATAGTATTAAGTATTGGGGAAGTAGCTATAAGTATAATTTGACAAAAGCTTTTACTTTCCAAAAGAGGGCTATAAGAACAATAGCTAGAATTCCTCCGTGGGAATCCTGTAGGGACTATTTTAAAAAATACAAAATATTAACGGTTCCTGGTCTCTATATTCTTGTTCTTTTAGTGGATTTGGTAAAACATAGATTAGTTTTTGAATCCGATGAGATGATGAATTTGCGTATGGTTACTAGGAGAAAGGACTTACACCACGTTATCGAGCCATGTTTAAATGTTGTGAACCATTGTCCACTGTATCAATCCGTGGCATTCTTTAATAGACTTCCGACAGAATTAAAGGTAGAAACTAGGGTTGACATTTTCAAGAAAAAATTAAAATTGGTTTTGTTGGATAAAAATTGTTATTCATTTGATGACTTTTAAAATTGTGACATTGAAATTTTACATTAATTTACTTTATATTTGACATTAAATTTGTTTTATATTTGACATTAAATTTGTTATATATTTGACATTAAATTTGTTTTTATAAAATGTTAACATGAAATTGAATATTATGTTATTAGATTTAAGTTTTTAAAATTGTTTCGCACACAGATTGTCTGTTTATGAAATAAATGATAACTAACTAATAACTATCCTACATCCTTACTATTGACGAATCTTGGATCTATAGCTACGATCCTCTTACGAAGCAGCAATCCACGCAATGGGTGTTTGAAGGGGACCAGTTGCCCACAAAAGTTGTTTGCGGTCGGAGCGTTGATAAAAAAATGATTGCGGTTTTTTTTTTCGACGTAGTGGACCAGTAGCAGTAATTCCGCTAGAAGACCGTAGTACCGTTACTAGTGAATGGTACTGCGAAGTTTGCCTGCCTCAAGCTTTCGGGGAGATGAATAGCGAGCGCCCAAGGAACGGCGTCCGTGGCATTCTTTTTCACCAAGATAACGCGCCCGCTCACACAGCTGTTAGAACCAAGGACTATTTGCAACTTCGGGGGTACAAATTTTACCCCATCTTTCTTACATCCCAGATTTAGCTCCATGCATTTTTTTTAATTTCCCACGTTATAAAAAATGCTTCGTGGGCTAAAATTAAACTCTGCAGACGAGGCCGTCCAAGAATTTCGGCGGTGATTTTTCGACCTCCCTCAAGATACGTTTTTTAAATGTTTTAAAAGCTGGTTCATAGCATAGGACAATTTATAAGTTTTACTGTTACTATTTAGCTATAAGTTTTCCAAAATATATAAAAAAAAAATACATACTTTATTCCATAGCCTTTAAGTAAAATGGATGTAGCATACCGACAGACGGATAACTATTAGGTTCACAGTTTGACTACGGAACCCTATAAAGGTTCTCGACAAATGTGGGGCAAATGTAGTAACTAGTAGTCTCACAGATAAGAAAAAAATTTTGCCGCTCCCATAGATTGCTGAAGGAGGCGTGGCAGCGAGTTAGCTTCATGCACAACGAGATATGTTTCTGTCATTCGTAAATGATTGTACTGCGCAGAAATTGCACAATTTCATGGCAGGCAAAGCTCCGTGTGTTTTGGTGTCAAAATTGACGAAATGGGCAATAATAAGGTGCAAAAATGCACTTGGCAAAGTAAATTTAATAAATGGAGGAGTTTCTTACCATGTGTAAGTGAAAAAACCTAAATGAAAATCAATAATTAAATAAAAATATGAATTCTTATTTTTGGTTTCTTGTTAGTGCGAGGGTGTTGTCGATATTTTTCAACGATATTTTTTTTATTTTCTTGAATTGAAGGAAAAGTGGATCAGAACTACAGAACGTAACAATTTGTTTCCTATAAAATCAAGCACTGTTTACTCAAAGCATTTCAGCGATGATAACTTTGTGGTTACACCACACAAGAAATGCATAAAATGTCCTGCACTGCCTCATGTAGACGTTTGCATACTGTTTTCAGTACGTATCGGTCGTTTTAATACTTTATTTACTTTTTACCTATTTACAAAACATAGCACTGGAAAACATAGTTTGGGACTAGATGACCGTGTTTGATTTGTCCATGACTATTTTTTTCTGTAAGTAGGTTATTATCTTCTAAGTAGTAAAATTATAGTTTTGATAGAGTTTTACTTTACTTTGCTTTGAATGAAATAAACAGGTAAGCATTAAAATATTTCCAGGCTTAAAAAACATACAAAAAAATATAATCAGGTATGTGGCGGAAAAAAAGTAATAATTTGTTTCCCATTCCTAAAACCAGAAAATACGAAATCAACAGAATGAGGTTGCTAAGTAACGCATATATTAATAGTTATAATTTACTCGTACATAGCGCAAGTAAGAAGTCCGCGGACTACGGTAAATATAAAATATTAGGTAGCAAATTATTACTTTTTTTGTAAGTACGAAGTATTTATGTATAATGTATAGTTACATTACATTGTATATAGTAACCAAGCCAACCAACTAAATCGAGTAGTCTTGATAAGGAAAATAAAATATATATTATAATAAAATGAAAGTTATGAGAATGAAATTTTAATAAACTCCTAATCGACATCTGAAGGTCCTGGAGGTCTCTGATCACGAATTTTCATAAATATATCTTTTACCATAATATAGTAATATTATTATCTAAGATATTAACGTCCGAAAATCACTATTTTTACGACTCACTAACTCATCAAAATAAATAGTCCACTTCCGGGTGACTTTGAAACTTGAAATTTGGCATCAACGTAATTTATTGGACGTATATAAAGGAAAAATACGAAAACCGGCCAAGTGTGAGTCGTACTCGTACACCAAGAGTTCAGTATCACCAATACTCATAAAATATATAGACCACTTCCAGGTGACTTAGAAACTTGAAATTTGGCACCGAGGTAGGTTATTGGACGTATACAAAGGAAAAAATTCAAAAAATGGCAAAGTTTCAGTCGTACTCACAAAATTTGGGTTCCGTACCAGTACCACCACTCCTCATTGGAATAATTATATGGGCCACTTCCAGGTGACTTTTAAATTGAGATTTGGAATCGCAGTGGGTTTATTGGAAGTATTAAGTAAAAATTAAAAAAACTGGCTAAGTGCGACTCTGCTTTGTGCACCGAGGGTTCAGTACCACCAAAATATCTTATACGTATAATTATCTATTAGTTGAATAAGGATAGGAAATTAGTATTTGTATTTTGGGTGGGTAGCTACCCATTTAGATCGCTGTAATTTTTTTTATATTGAACTTGGCCCCATTTCTAATTTATGTTTTGTTGTTCTATAGTGGTTTCGTAATCATAGCTACGAAACTTGAAACAGAAATATTTATTTTAGATTTCTCCATATAATGGAAAAAGTACAACAGTACAATACAATAAAATATTCTTTATTGCATCACAACATAAAAAAAAGAAATTGACAATAAAGCCTAAAAAGCGTCGGTGGCTCAACCGGTAACGACTCGGTCCATCTAACCAGAGGTACCGGGTTCAAATCTGGACGGCCAATGTACCAATGAGTTTTTCAAAAACTTACGTACATACTTACCGATTGCTTTAACGGTGAAGGAAAACATCGTGAGGAAACCTGCACAGGGCCTGCGAAGAAACTCGAAGGTTGTGTGTGAAGTCGACCAACCCGCACTGGGCCCGCGTGGTCGACTAAGGCCTAATCGCCCTGATTCAGGGTAGGCTCGAGCCCCTCGGTGGGGACGTATATGAGCTGATATAATAATAATAATAAAGCCTATACAATAGGCGGCCTTATTGATAGGTAGCAATTTAAATTAAAATATTAAAATATAGTTATAGGTTAAATGAAGGTTATGAAAATGAAATTTTAATAAACACCTAATCGATATCTGAAGGTCCTTGAGGTCTCTGACCACGAATCCGTGGTCACTTTCGAAGCAATCGGCGTAGTAATTGAAAACGTATCATACCTCGCATTCCTAATATAATCTGTCGATATTAAAAAATGCCTAACTATAACCACAACACTATGAAAATGATACCATCTTTGGAAAAAATATTGCACGGAAAGTTTCAATTGAATAACTTTACTTCTAATCTTATGACCTGAAATTTAATTCGAAATAAATGTTTTTTAATGAATTGCACAACATTACATATTATTTCTTTAGTTCTAAATAATCACGTTATTTTTTAAACTTTTAGTGCTTATCAATTAAACTGGGCAGTTTTATTATCCTGGTATCACCTTACCATTGTCAATCTGTCAATTTTCATAAACTCAATCTTATGTTATACTTTATTTACAATTGGTAAACCCTTGACAAAATCTCACCTGGTGGTAAGTGACGATGTTGCCGAAGATGGAAGCGGGCTTACCAAGATTCCCCAACGCAATGGGGCTATTTCTGTCTACTTTTATTCAATGATTTTATAGGTTTGTTTTTTTGTTTTTGGGGGAGGTTACTTTAAAAAAATACCCAATAGCATCAACCTGTTTGTAGTGTGCTGTATGTATAATGGCTCGCTCAGTGTTAGTACTAAAAAATCAACATCAGCGTTCTATAGAATTCTTCTATTCTGTGAGTAGTCTGCATACATATTTAGAAGTACGGATTACTTTATAACAAGTTTATTGTAACTAAACGATTCAATATTGAAGTGACCGGCTGGCAGACATACGTAAAATTACTTTTAATTCGTGTTTAACACGTGTGAAAGTCGTTTTTGAACTATGTGAAAGTGGCTATCTGAACTCTGAACTATGCGAGGGTAAAATTATCTTTTTTCTGTGCCTTTGTCGAAAACCACCTGAAGATACCTAGGCACAGTGTCGCCTATCGCCTTAATAGTCTTAACAATGTGATATATTCGAGTTTGCGCTCGAAAGTCTTTGGATCATGCTCCTATCTAGTCGACATTATCGTTCCTGCTTACTTTTATGTTTCACTTTTTAAAAATAAGTGATTTAAAATGAATGATTACGAGTATAATATACCCGACCGGCGCAGTGGGTAGGAACCTGCAATTATTATTCTCCAAGCAAACGTGACACGCCGCGGAGCGCTAAGAATTCGCTTCTTTAATTGGACAGGCGGGCGGGCGGAGGCGGCAGGCATCTCAGTGACATTTTCTCTCTCACAAGAGAGTTTTCCGCTTGCTTGCTCTTTTCGATTTTCATATTTCATACTAATAGTATCTAAACTGACACTAACAGGGAAACAGGAGCATACAATATTCAGATAGTTGTTGTCTACGTATGTTACTGTAACAAGCAGTTCTTAGTAAGCTTTTGCTTCCAATTTTTTGGCTTGTGTCGACGTCATTTTTGACTCGCGTATTTCAGCTTCAATGTGGAAGCGCGAAAGTGTTTGTAGTAGTAAATGAATCTTAATAATGGTGTTGCAAGTTCGTATGTACGTGGAAAGTGGACGAGTATACGCTTTTGTTGACACTTAAAGGTATGGTCTGTTTAGCGAATAGTTTAATGTAGATAACTGCAAGTTTCATGTTGATAACTGGTCAGTGGAGGCGATCAAGCGGTAGAGGCCCGTTGGAGCAAACAGCATGGTGCATCGTAGTCATTCGTGGCCCACATAATCGCAAGCACGAAGGAGACTTTTTATGGACCAAAAATACGTGTATGTGTTTTCAGTCTAAATATTTTTATTTATGAGTAATCTTAGAAATCCAATGACTCAGTAATCAGACTGAGCGGAGCTGCATACGCACTCCGGAATTTGCGCCCACTGGTTTCAATAAACGTGCTGCGTCAAACATATTTTGCCTATTTTCATTCGATGATCGCTTATACTATTATTATTTTTGGGAAAACTCCACAGACGAAAATCGAGTTTTTGTTTACCATAATTGAAAACGCTAAACACGTTTAAAAACCGACTTCCATCGCAACAAATTAGTACATTTTTGCATTATTATTTTTGGTTTTTGTTAATTTTATTTATTAATTACTACACCGATTTTGATAAAATTTATATGGGACCACACGGGAAGCACTAGCTTTCAAATAAAAAAAAGAATCATAAAAATCGGTTGACCCAGTCAAAAGTTCTGAGGTAACAAACATAAAAAAAAAAACGTACAGACGAATTGAGAACCTCCTCCTTTTTGGAAGTCGCTTGAAAAACGAGCAGTAAGACAGTTATCTGGCACTAAACCACGAACCACGTGTCGTTCTGTTCTCCAAAAAAATCCTGACTGAGTTCTCAATACTTATTTGAAGTAATTTTGTACGTGAGGCAAAATATGTTTCAATTTAAAGTACGCGCAGGGAATCGCGTATTGAGGAATACTAGCAGGTTGCAAGCTGTGCCCCGGCGCACTACACTACACTAGCCATGAGCAATCCGCGCGTAATTGGGCCAACATTTTATGAACGGCTACCCGCCTCACTGTGGGAAATATCAGATGACAAAACATTTAGGCGCCATTTGAAAAACTTCTTGTTGGATAAGGAATATTATTCAATTGACGAATTTTTTACAATGCAATACTGACATACTTCAATGTATTAATTTATATTTATTTACTCATTGTTCAATTTACTTTTTGACATTTTAATTTTTGTAATTTGACTTTTTGTTTTTGTTAATTTGTAAATTTACTTTGTAACGATCACCTCACCATTGACATATTTTATAATTTGACATGTATATTTTATGAATTTGTGTCGTGTGATGAATAAATTTAATCTATCTTTTATTACCTGACCGCCCTGCCAAAAAAGGAGGGTAATGTTTTTCGGATGTATGTATGTATTAATGTATGTATGTTTTTATATGACTGAGTCTGTAGCCTAAATGGTTTGGTGGATTTTAAAGTACGATGTGTCGTTAGATTCGTCTTGATTCCGTGTCACTCACCGATGCATTTTTACCGGACTGCCCAATAAATAGGGGTAATTTTAAGGTTCAAACTTTTTATTGAATTGGTTTGGTTATCATACCTTTCTTTTGAGATATTCGCCATGCCAATCTTATGTATTAGTCGTATTGAATATAATATTCCTTATGTAACTTGACTAAACATTGAATGGCGAACGTTTATCCACGTCCAGCCATTATCGATGGACTAAACGTTGGTGTCAGGTTACCGAGGGTCGCGCTGGCGCTCGTCCGCGGCGTCCGGCCCTCGGTCCTTTGCTGGTGGCTTTCAACTGTTCAGTTGATTTAGGTCAAGCACTTTGTTTTGGCAGATTTAGCTACAGTTTTGTCCACTGAGTACTTTATATGAAAATCGATTAACCAAGTCATCATCATGATATCAGCCGGAAATCGTCCACTTCTGGACAAAGGCCTCCCCCAAGGATTTTCACTTTACTGCCCCAACGGCCATCTGTTCTACAAGCTATGTGCCCTGCCCACTGCCACTTTAGTTTAGCGATTCTGTTAGCTATGTCGGTTAATTTGGTTCTCCTGAGGATCTCCTTGTTTCTGATTCGATCACGCAGAGAAACTCCGAGCATAGCACGCTTCATTGCACTTAGGGTGACCTTGAGCATTCTTATGAGGTCCATAGTAAGCAACCATGTCTCAGTTCCGTATGCCATTACTGGCAACACACACGGGTCAAAGATCTTAGTTATGGTATTTGTGACGTGAGGATATTGCGAAGCTTCCCACGCCGCCCAGCCGAGTTGGATTAGTCGATTGATCTCTTTCTTGAAGTTGGACCTACGCAGCTGGACTGTTTGTCCCAAGTATACATATTCGTCAACAACTTCCAGTGTAGAGTCTCCAACCTTTAGAGGGGTGGGTGCGACACGTAAATTTAACCAAGTAATGTAAATGTTTTCACAAGCTTCGACTGACCCGGTGGCGTAGTGGTTAGGCGCTCCTACCTGCTAGACCAAAGGCAAACACTCGTGTGACGAACGGGTTTGTTTGCTTGCCGTCTGGGTGTTCAATATGTAGGTATTAAAACCTTATGTGTATCAGTGTCTGGTTCCCATAGTACAGGGAGTCCTAGTTTGTGAACAGATGGCTGTGTATGATTTTTACCGGAATAATACATTTTTCACCGCACACGCTCGGATAGGTTTTGTTTGTCATTCCATTTTAGCGCGCAAAATTGCGTTTTATCCGCTAACGTGGAAAGAGTTTTTAAAATTAGAACCAAATAACCTATTAAGCTGTTTTTCTTGCACCTTAAAATTTTCCTTGCTCTAGTGAGGTAAAAAATTGCGTGTTTCACTCGGCAGAAAAGTTATTTTGCGTCTCGTACCTTTGAAACCCTTTGAAATCCTAAAACCCTACGCTTTCTCTATAGAGGTAACTCGCGGCAAATAACAATTTTGCAAATAACTAATTATTAAGTCATCATATCAGCTCATATATAAGGTCTAACAAAATTAGCTGAAAATATTTTAACTGGTGCTTCTACCCATGAAACTGAACAACTTTCCCCATGGAACACATAGTCAAATCGCAAAAAAAAATTGGCTCTCCCATACTAACTCGATCAGCTGATCAGCCAACTTAGTATGGGAAGTTAATTTTTTTTTGAGATTTGACTATGGGTTTCATGGGGAAAGTTGTTCAGTTTCATGGGTAGACGCACCAGTTAAAATAGTTTCAGCTAATTTTGTTAGACCTTATATACGACTCCACCTAGGTGCTCGAGCCTACCCTGAATTAGAGCGATCGGGCCTTAGTCGGGCCCAGTGCGGGTTGGTCAACTTCACACTACAACCTTCGAGTTTCTTCGCAGGTGTGTGCAGGTTTCCTCACGATATTTTCCTTAACCGTAAGAGCGTCGGATAAGCGTACATATGAAATCGAAATTCGAAAACACATTGGTACGTGGCAGGACTCGAACCACGACCTCTTGGATGGGAAGTAGCGGCCGTTGCGCCACCGACGCTCTCTTATTAATTATTTAGTACAAGTTTTCAATTTCGCTTTTCACCTTATTCAGCCCATATTAAGTAGAATAATATAGAGTTTCCCACACACTGAGAAAATTATACATTATGCAAAATCTAGCAAATCACAATATTAAAAACACCTGTTGCTACGATTAACCCCAAAAATAAAGTAGCAAGTAACAATTTCATCTGCAACCGCATATACCACACCGCACACACAACCAGAAGCGTATGTGGATAGTGACTGAAGTAGTAGGTATTCGCGGGTTCTAGACCACTTAATATGCATGGCTGGCTTTTTTTTAATAGCGACTCGTTGTCTTCGCAAAAAACGCCAGCGACGACCCTAATTAAGGGCTCGGCCCGGCAGTAGTAGGTATTCGCGGGTTCTAGACCACTTAATATGCATGGCTGGCTTTTTTTTAATAGCGACTCGTTGTTTTCGCAAAAAACGCCAGCGACGACCCTAATTAAGGGCTCGGCCCGGCAGTAGTAGGTATTCGCGGGTTCTAGACCACTTAATATGCATGGCTGGCTTTTTTTTAATAGCGACTCGTTGTTTTCGCAAAAAACGCCAGCGACGACCCTAATTAAGGGCTCGGCCCGGCAGTAGTAGGTATTCGCGGGCTCTAGACCACTTAATATGCATGGCTGGCTTTTTTTTAATAGCGACTCGTTGTTTTCGCAAAAAACGCCAGCGACGACCCTAATTAAGGGCTCGGCCCGGCAGTAGTAGGTATTCGCGGGTTCTAGACCACTTAATATGCATGGCTGGCTTTTTTTTAATAGCGACTCGTTGTTTTCGCAAAAAACGCCAGCGACGACCCTAATTAAGGGCTCGGCCCGGCAGTAGTAGGTATTCGCGGGTTCTAGACCACTTAATATGCATGGCTGGCTTTTTTTTAATAGCGACTCGTTGTTTTCGCAAAAAACGCCAGCGACGACCCTAATTAAGGGCTCGGCCCGGCAGTAGTAGGTATTCGCGGGCTCTAGACCACTTAATATGCATGGCTGGCTTTTTTTTAATAGCGACTCGTTGTTTTCGCAAAAAACGCCAGCGACGACCCTAATTAAGGGCTCGGCCCGGCAGTAGTAGGTATTCGCGGGCTCTAGACCACTTAATATGCATGGCTGGCTTTTTTTTAATAGCGACTCGTTGTTTTCGCAAAAAACGCCAGCGACGACCCTAATTAAGGGCTCGGCCCGGCAGTAGTAGGTATTCGCGGGTTCTAGACCACTTAATATGCATGGCTGGCTTTTTTTTAATAGCGACTCGTTGTTTTCGCAAAAAACGCCAGCGACGACCCTAATTAAGGGCTCGGCCCGGCAGTAGTAGGTATTCGCGGGCTCTAGACCACTTAATATGCATGGCTGGCTTTTTTTTAATAGCGACTCGTTGTTTTCGCAAAAAACGCCAGCGACGACCCTAATTAAGGGCTCGGCCCGGCAGTAGTAGGTATTCGCGGCTTCTAGACCACTTAATATGCATGGCTGGCTTTTTTTTTAATAGCGACTCGTTGTTTTCGCAAAACACGCCAGCGACGACCCTAATTAAGGGCTCGGCCCGGCAGTAGTAGGTATTCGCGGGCTCTAGACCACTTAATATGCATGGCTGGCTTTTTTTTAATAGCGACTCGTTGTTTTCGCAAAAAACGCCAGCGACGACCCTAATTAAGGGCTCGGCCCGGCAGTAGTAGGTATTCGCGGGCTCTAGACCACTTAATATGCATGGCTGGCTTTTTTTTAATAGCGACTTGTTGTTTTCGCAAAAAACGCCAGCGACGACCCTAATTAAGGGCTCGGCCCGGCAGTAGTAGGTATTCGCGGGTTCTAGACCACTTAATATGCATGGCTGGCTTTTTTTTAATAGCGACTTGTTGTTTTCGCAAAAAACGCCAGCGACGACCCTAATTAAGGGCTCGGCCCGGCAGTAGTAGGTATTCGCGGGCTCTAGACCACTTAATATGCATGGCTGGCTTTTTTTTAATAGCGACTCGTTGTCTTCGCAAAAAACGCCAGCGACGACCCTAATTAAGGGCTCGGCCCGGCAGTAGTAGGTATTCGCGGGCTCTAGACCACTTAATATGCATGGCTGGCTTTTTTTTAATAGCGACTCGTTGTCTTCGCAAAAAACGCCAGCGACGACCCTAATTAAGGGCTCGGCCCGGCAGTAGTAGGTATTCGCGGGTTCTAGACCACTTAATATGCATGGCTGGCTTTTTTTTAATAGCGACTTGTTGTTTTCGCAAAAAACGCCAGCGACGACCCTAATGGCGCTACCACTAAGGACAAGAGGGCCACCGGCGCTAAGAAGAAACCCGCCGCAAAGAAGTTGGCTTTGCCGGGCAAGTCCACGGCCACAGCGCCCCAGGCGCAAAAAATCACCAAGCCGCCTACGAAGAAGCCGAAAGCGTCGAAACCCAAGAGGGCCGCTGCCTGAAATCCTCCGGTACGGGCTTAAAGAAACATCCTGCGTACACACACCTGGAGCACCGACACACCACGTCACCACCGTCGTCGTCGTCGTCGCTTCGTTGGTCTGTCGGCTAGTGGCTGCGAGAAGCAGTAGTGGCCGACCAGTACCTACAACCTGCTTGAACAATCCGCGACTCAAATAATCCTGTGCGTAGGTATACTCGGTAACTGAATGATAGTGCGTATAATACTTACATCATTATTCTTCATTGCATTTTTTTCTTCATAATTTTAAAAATTGTAAATAATAACCCTTTTTGCGTTCAATCCACAATCAATAAAAATTAATTAATTTAATAAAATGTGACTATGTGACTATGTGCGCATTTACAAGAGTTGATAATAACCTAATCAATCTGTTCTCACAATAGTAAGAGATACGTGCAAGTGTGTCAATCTCATAACCCTCTGCTTTTTCCAAGTCGGGCAACAGGAATGTTGCATCTGTCTACAGTAAATTTTTTCATTCATTCCCATATAAATTTAAATGAGTGTCGTCTATTTAGTCTTTGTAAAACGTGAGAAATGCGGGGATTTTTATACTGGCGCATACCCACTAACAATTTAAATCACTAATTTATTACTAGCCTCTATCCTGAATGTATGAGATACTAAAGGCTTTTTATGTCCATACAATACAGTCCAATACAATACAAACTGTAATTCTATAGAACAGGTGGATCCATACAGGTGCGAGCACCTTTTACTTTCAAGATGTATAAAAAAATAAACCAGCCTGCAATATAAACCATCTCTTCAAGCTTCTATCAAACATTCTGCAATGGACGCTTACGATATACACTCTGACGAATTCGACGAAGATATGTACAATTTGCTCGACGATTTTTATGATCCGTATTCTCCAATAACTGAGAGATCGGAGATCAACCAAATAGAAATGGAGGAGGGGGAACGCTCTCGTCGTCTTACCCCGAGATTAAACTCAGAAGACGAAATATTCGAAGAATATACTCCGGGAGCCGAATCGAATGAGCAAAGGAACGGTTATTCCATCTCTCCTACTTACACGGAATATACTCCTGAGGACGAAGACCAGGAATTGGGGGATGGTCAAGGACATTTGGCGGAATCTCCACCCGATATACCGCCTCCCCCTCTGGTATATCCTGTGTACCATGTTTTAAACAATAATTATTTAATTGTTGTGTACAGATTAATATATGATAATAGTGCAGTTGTTAATGATGAAGATGTTATAGTTTTAGATTAAGTAAAATTTTATTGTAACTTTTTGTATCGGTTAATTTAATTCAGTTATAGTTTTATTTAGTTAAATATAAGTATTGTTAAGGTAGATAAAATTAAATGTAAGTTTCTTGTATAGTTAATTAAAATGTATTCGAAATTCAATTTCTTCATTTGTATTGTATTGATTCTGCGCTGCCCGCATCCAGCGGCCTCCCGCGACCCTCACCAGGTCATCGGAACAGAACAGAAAGAACCGCAGAACCGGTCGTCGTGGAGATCCTTGGGGGAGGCCTATGTCCAGCAGTGGACTTCCTTCGGCTGATATGATGATGATGATGATGATTGTATTGATTGTTCCAATTGGAGAAATTTTTACTTCTAAATAAAAAATGTGTTTACAAAATTTATTTTAAAAAACTCATATAAAAGGTGCTTTACGAACTCATTACAAAAATATTGTCTGAAACATTTTAACAATCAATTAATCATTAATTATCAGACTAAGATCAGAAAAAACCAAGACTGTCATTTAATTTACTTAAATTATACAATGGTTGCATTTCGTCGTAACACCAAGTTATTCTACTGAACTCTAGATTGCATAATTGTGAAGTAAATTTAAAAAAAGTTGGTAACAAAATCAGATTTTCTAAATCCGCTGGGTCCTGTTACTATCACTGTAGAAGGGTGAATAAAGTTTTTTTTTTATTTCATGCAAAATGTATTCTATAAAAACCCAATTTATAATTTATAGAATTAAAGAAGAAATCTTTTTAGGTGATTTAATAAAATCTTTCAATGGTTATTTCTTACAAATAACATCACTGACTTAATGACTCGGTGGTAAGCGCTACTGCCTGCTGAACTAAGGGTTCGTGGATTCTATTCCCAACAAGGGCAAACATTAACTATATCAAAAAAATACAATTTGTTAAACTTTCATAATTAACTTTTTACATTTTACGTTAATAGATTTATTTGATATCAACCATCGTTTTGGAAAAATTTGTGGAAAAGTAACGGCAAATCAAATAACTTATAACACAATAATCTAAATAACCTCACCTATGAAAAATCATACAATTAAAAATATTTTACAAATTGAAAAACTTTCATGATTACGTTTTTATGTTTTAAGTATTTTTGATGTTTTATCTTACAAAAAAATATTTTACAAACTGAAATAGCTTTTCTTATTACTACTTTACTTTTTAGTTCATATAATTATTTTTTTGATCTCTACCACTTTTTTTGGAAAATAAGTCGTAAAGAATAAACGGTAAGAAACTCAACAATATTAAAAATGGAAAATCCAAATAATCTTACTTATGAAAAATCACACAGTAAAAATATTTTACAAATTGAAAAACTTTCATGATTACCTTTTTATGTTTTTAAGTTTTTATTATTTAAAATATATATACATTTTACAATTTTAAAAAGCTCTTCTAATTACTATTTTACTTTTTTTAGTTCATAGAATAATAATAATTTTTTTTTGGAATATAAGTCGTAAAAAAGATTTGGAAAGAAACTTCACATTTAAAATTCAAAATCAAAATAATCTTACCTGTGAAAAATCTTACAATTAAAAATATTTTAAAATTTAAAAAACTTTTACTATTACTGTTTTATTTTTTAAGTTTACACTTTTTTTACTCAAAAATATTTGACAAATCATCATCATCATATCAACCGAATACTAGTTTTATTTTTCAAGTAAGTACTTACATAGAATTTTTTTTTCTCTACAACTGTTCTGAAAATGAGTCGTGAAGAAATAACGGAAAGAAACTCCACATTTAAAATAAAAAATTCAAACATTCTAGGTACCTACCCTATGAAAAATCATGCATAAAGTCTATATTTTTTTTTATTTCATTAAATTATATCCTATTAAGGTACCGGGTTCAAATCTGGACGGCCAATGTACCAATGAGTTTTTCCAAAAAACTTACGTACATATACTTACCGATTGCTTTAACGATGAAGGAAAAAATCGTGAGGAAACCTGCACACAGGCCTGCGAAGAAACTCGAAGGTTGTGTGTGTGTGTGAAGTCGACCAACCCGCACTGGGCCCGCGTGGTCGACTAAGGCCTAATCGCCCTGATTCAGGGTAGGCTCGAGCCCCTCGGTGGGGACGTATATGAGCTGATATAATAATAATAATATCCTATAAAATAGCCGATTTATAATTTACAGAATTAAAAAAAAAAACTTTTTAGGTGAAATAATAAAATATTTTAATGGTTATCAATTATTTCTTACAAATAACGTCACTGACTGAATGACTTAGTGGTAAGTGCTCCTGCCTGCTGAACTAGGGGTTTGTGGATTTTATCTCCAACAAGTGAAAACATTAACTATGTACAAAAAAACTATTTGAAAAACTTTCATTGTTTACTTTTTACATCTTAAGTTAATAAGTTTTCTTTATCTCTACCACCGTTCTGGAAAACCAGTCATGGAAAATAAACGGTAAGAAAATCCACATTCAAAATTCAAAATACAAATAATCTTACCCAAGAAAAATCATACAATAAAAATGTTTTTGAAGTTTAAAAACCTTTCATTATTACTATTTTACATTTCAAAAATAACATCAATATTTTATGCCTTGAAAATAACATCTTTTAAAATATGTCTTCCAACCCAAAAAGAACAATAGTTTATTTTAAAAAACAAGCTATTTTAAAGTTTATTTCTTGCTAATAACATCAGTGACTGACTGATTCGCTGATCCATTGGTCGGTGCTTCTGTTTGCCGAACCAAGGGTTTGGTTCGATTTCCAACCCCAGGGCAGACATTCATGTGAGGAACAGGCTTGTTTGCTCTATGCATGAGTATTTATTCTAAAAGTCGCTGTAAAGGTCATAAGTGTCCATGGTTGATTATTTGGTAGTGAATCGGACCAGCATTTTATGATTGCAACGTCAGGTGGTTGGGTTTTACAATAGTATGTATTAAAAAGTATTTTTTGCAGTCGGGCTTCCCCACAATATTTTTTCGTAATATTGTATATTATATTGCGTGTATTTTGGTGATTGATGTCGTCTTGCACGTCTTGTCTTGTCAGATTACACATAATATTGTAATATTTGATACGTAACTCAGCGTGTTTCCAATGATTTGCAGGTGAAACACCTTTTAACTCTTTTAAGTTAAAAATTTCGATTTTTATAAGGTGACTTGCTCTTGACCCATCGTCTCCATTTCTTGATATGTAACCATCCCACATTCAGTTGCGCGACCGACATACGATGATAACGTTACTTTCTTCTTTAGTTTGAGTTTTTCAAAAAATGAATCAATATTGTTTTGTCTTTTGAGTCCATTTTCTTGTTTTTATGAGCCAACCGCATGGAGCACGTTTCATCCTTATCGTTCAGACTATTATCAAAATAATAACTTTTAAAAGTATAAGGCAACTACAGCGAGTCATTAGCTGTTAGCTGAAACAAACAAAACCACTAGTTGAAATAAAAGAACTAAGCATTTGTTAAATTGCTGTAAAGAGTTAATAAAATGTATATTTTAAATAAAATAACTTTTAGAATACCGAAAAAATGGCCGGGGGCAGTAAAGTTCTCGAGTGGGAACCGTGCACCGGATAACTTAAAGCGTAGGCTGGTCTCCCCCGCGGTGGACCAACGACCTGTTAAAGACCGCGGGAAGTCGCTGGATGCGGGCAGCGCAGGACAGGCCTGCGTGGAAATACTTGGGGAAGACGGCTTTGGTAAATAATATGATGATGATGATAATGAAAAAAATAATATGTATATAATTTTTACCTAGGTTGAGAACGATTTGATTCTGGTTGTCTTTCAACATCATCAGCTAGCTCGTATAGTAACTTGTCGTAAAAGTCATTGTAAAGGTCATAAATGTCCATGGTTGCTTTTTTGGTAGGGAATGAGGCCAGCTGTTTATATTTGCGAAGTCAGGTGATTGGGTTTTGCAATGATATGGAGAACGTAAATTGGAAGTAAAAAAGGGAGGCTTTAGTTGGAATCTGTTGCAAAAAAGTATTTTTTGCAGTCGGGCTTCCCTGCAATATGTTTCGTAATATTGTATATTATATCGCACGTATTTTGGTAATTGATGTCATCTTCAGATTGTGCGTAATATTTGACTCGTAACTCAGCGTGTTTCCAATGATTCGCAGGTGAAACATCTTTTAACTCTTTTAAGTTAAAAATTTCGATTTTTACAAGATGACTTGCTTTTGACCCATCGTCTCCATTGCTTGATATGTAAGACATCCCACAATCAGTTGAGCGACCAACACATGATGATAATGTTACTTTCTTCTTTAGTTTGGGTTTTTCAAAAAATGAATCAATATTGTTTGATCTTTTGAGTCCATTTTTCTTGTTTTTATGAGCCAACAGCATGGAGCACGTTTCATCCTCATCGCTCAGACTATTATCAAAATAATAACTTTTGAAGGTATTAGGCAAGTCCAGTGAGTCATTAGTTGTTAGCTGAAACAATCGAAACCACTAGTTGAAATAAAAAAACAAAGCATTTGTTAAACTAGTGTAGAGAGTTAATAAAAGGTAAATTTTAAATAAAATAACTTATTAAGGACATTAAAAAGACTATTAAAAAGCGTCGATGGCTCAACCAGGTAACTACTCGGTCCATCTAACCAGAGGTACCGGGTTCAAATCTGGACGGCCAATGTACCAATGAGTTTTTCCAAAAAACTTACGTACATATACTTACCGATTGCTTTAACGATGAAGGAAAAAATCGTGAGGAAACCTGCACACAGGCCTGCGAAGAAACTCGAAGGTTGTGTGTGTGTGTGAAGTCGACCAACCCGCACTGGGCCCGCGTGGTCGACTAAGGCCTAATCGCCCTGATTCAGGGTAGGCTCGAGCCCCTCAGTGGGGACGTATATGAGCTGTAATGATGATTAAGGACACCGAACAGATGGCCGTGGGGGTAGTTACGTTCTCGAGTGGCGATCACGCACCGGTAAACATAGCGTAAGCAGGCCTGCCACGCGGTGGACCGACGATGATGCGAGCAGCGCAGGACCGGTCGTCATGGAAATCCTTGGAGGAGGCCTTTGTACAGCAATGGACGTTTTTCGGTAAATTTGATGATGATTTAGGAGACAATAGAAATTAATTTGAGGAAAAAGTATTAAACAAGGGAAAACTTACCGTCATAGTATCAGCGGACTGATATAGGTATGATAAAAATGCACTGCACAAATACACCGGTATTATAAACTTTATAGTTTATCAGATCAAGGTAGTGTTGCTACTGGCTGTCTATGCAATATCATTTTGTTTTATAGGAAGGGTTGATGAACACGTCAGAACTTGATCATTGCACACCTGCAACGTTGCCTCCGTCGTTTAAGACAGATATGCATAAAAAAGGGCCATTTAATAGATTCCGTTTTTTACTTTCAGAAACACCACTGTTGCAGTTGCCTGCATTCCATATATTTTTTTATTTATGGTAGTTATTTTGTTTAGGAAGGGAAATCAGCAAGTTGAGACATGTCAAAGCTGCGTACATTGATCCAGTCCCAATCACATATGTGTAAAAAAAGGGTCACGTATTGGATTCATTTTTTAATATAAGCAAAGACTGGCAACATGCAGGTAGGCGGGTATTGTGATTAGAGCATTTCTATTGTGATCGAGTCGTCAAAAGCCTTTTATACCTTATACATTCAGGTAGGAGACAAGTAATAAATTAGTGATTTTAATTGTAAGTAAGTATGTGTTAGTATAAAAATCTCTAGTTTCTCATCTTTATAAAATGTTAAATGGACGACAATCATTGTAATCTATAGAGGAACGAATGCAAAAAAAACACATGCGGTCGAAAAATGCTACATTCCAATTGCCCCGACTAGGTAAAAAACCGAAGGGTTATGAATCTCATGTATTTCTTAAAAATATTGAAACTAAAAAATGTTTTTAATAGTTTTTCATGGGTAAGATTATTTGTATTTTGAATGTGGATTTTCTTACCGTTTATTTTCCATGACTGGTTTTCCAGAACGGTGGTAGAGATAAAGAAAACTTATTAACTTAAGATGTAAAAAGTAAACAATGAAAGTTTTTCAAATAGTTTTTTTGTACATAGTTAATGTTTTCACTTGTTGGAGATAAAATCCACAAACCCCTAGTTCAGCAGGCAGGAGCACTTACCACTAAGTCATTCAGTCAGTGACGTTATTTGTAAGAAATAATTGATAACCATTAAAATATTTTATTATTTCACCTAAAAAGTTTTTTTTTTTAATTCTGTAAATTATAAATCGGCTATTTTATAGGATATTATTATTATTATATCAGCTCATATACGTCCCCACCGAGGGGCTCGAGCCTACCCTGAATCAGGGCGATTAGGCCTTAGTCGACCACGCGGGCCCAGTGCGGGTTGGTCGACTTCACACACACACACAACCTTCGAGTTTCTTCGCAGGCCTGTGTGCAGGTTTCCTCACGATTTTTTCCTTCATCGTTAAAGCAATCGGTAAGTATATGTACGTAAGTTTTTTGGAAAAACTCATTGGTACATTGGCCGTCCAGATTTGAACCCGGTACCTTAATAGGATATAATTTAATGAAATAAAAAAAAATATAGACTTTATGCATGATTTTTCATAGGGTAGGTACCTAGAATGTTTGAATTTTTTATTTTAAATGTGGAGTTTCTTTCCGTTATTTCTTCACGACTCATTTTCAGAACAGTTGTAGAGAAAAAAAAATTCTATGTAAGTACTTACTTGAAAAATAAAACTAGTATTCGGTTGATATGATGATGATGATTTGTCAAATATTTTTGAGTAAAAAAAGTGTAAACTTAAAAAATAAAACAGTAATAGTAAAAGTTTTTTAAATTTTAAAATATTTTTAATTGTAAGATTTTTCACAGGTAAGATTATTTTGATTTTGAATTTTAAATGTGAAGTTTCTTTCCAAATCTTTTTTACGACTTATATTCCAAAAAAAAATTATTATTATTCTATGAACTAAAAAAAGTAAAATAGTAATTAGAAGAGCTTTTTAAAATTGTAAAATGTATATATATTTTAAATAATAAAAACTTAAAAACATAAAAAGGTAATCATGAAAGTTTTTCAATTTGTAAAATATTTTTACTGTGTGATTTTTCATAAGTAAGATTATTTGGATTTTCCATTTTTAATATTGTTGAGTTTCTTACCGTTTATTCTTTACGACTTATTTTCCAAAAAAAGTGGTAGAGATCAAAAAAATAATTATATGAACTAAAAAGTAAAGTAGTAATAAGAAAAGCTATTTCAGTTTGTAAAATATTTTTTTGTAAGATAAAACATCAAAAATACTTAAAACATAAAAACGTAATCATGAAAGTTTTTCAATTTGTAAAATATTTTTAATTGTATGATTTTTCATAGGTGAGGTTATTTAGATTATTGTGTTATAAGTTATTTGATTTGCCGTTACTTTTCCACAAATTTTTCCAAAACGATGGTTGATATCAAATAAATCTATTAACGTAAAATGTAAAAAGTTAATTATGAAAGTTTAACAAATTGTATTTTTTTGATATAGTTAATGTTTGCCCTTGTTGGGAATAGAATCCACGAACCCTTAGTTCAGCAGGCAGTAGCGCTTACCACCGAGTCATTAAGTCAGTGATGTTATTTGTAAGAAATAACCATTGAAAGATTTTATTAAATCACCTAAAAAGATTTCTTCTTTAATTCTATAAATTATAAATTGGGTTTTTATAGAATACATTTTGCATGAAATAAAAAAAAAACTTTATTCACCCTTCTACAGTGATAGTAACAGGACCCAGCGGATTTAGAAAATCTGATTTTGTTACCAACTTTTTTTAAATTTACTTCACAATTATGCAATCTAGAGTTCAGTAGAATAACTTGGTGTTACGACGAAATGCAACCATTGTATAATTTAAGTAAATTAAATGACAGTCTTGGTTTTTTCTGATCTTAGTCTGATAATTAATGATTAATTGATTGTTAAAATGTTTCAGACAATATTTTTGTAATGAGTTCGTAAAGCACCTTTTATATGAGTTTTTTAAAATAAATTTTGTAAACACATTTTTTATTTAGAAGTAAAAATTTCTCCAATTGGAACAATCAATACAATCATCATCATCATCATCATATCAGCCGAAGGAAGTCCACTGCTGGACATAGGCCTCCCCCAAGGATCTCCACGACGACCGGTTCTGCGGTTCTTTCTGTTCTGTTCCGATGACCTGGTGAGGGTCGCGGGAGGCCGCTGGATGCGGGCAGCGCAGAATCAATACAATACAAATGAAGAAATTGAATTTCGAATACATTTTAATTAACTATACAAGAAACTTACATTTAATTTTATCTACCTTAACAATACTTATATTTAACTAAATAAAACTATAACTGAATTAAATTAACCGATACAAAAAGTTACAATAAAATTTTACTTAATCTAAAACTATAACATCTTCATCATTAACAACTGCACTATTATCATATATTAATCTGTACACAACAATTAAATAATTATTGTTTAAAACATGGTACACAGGATATACCAGAGGGGGAGGCGGTATATCGGGTGGAGATTCCGCCAAATGTCCTTGACCATCCCCCAATTCCTGGTCTTCGTCCTCAGGAGTATATTCCGTGTAAGTAGGAGAGATGGAATAACCGTTCCTTTGCTCATTCGATTCGGCTCCCGGAGTATATTCTTCGAATATTTCGTCTTCTGAGTTTAATCTCGGGGTAAGACGACGAGAGCGTTCCCCCTCCTCCATTTCTATTTGGTTGATCTCCGATCTCTCAGTTATTGGAGAATACGGATCATAAAAATCGTCGAGCAAATTGTACATATCTTCGTCGAATTCGTCAGAGTGTATATCGTAAGCGTCCATTGCAGAATGTTTGATAGAAGCTTGAAGAGATGGTTTATATTGCAGGCTGGTTTATTTTTTTATACATCTTGAAAGTAAAAGGTGCTCGCACCTGTATGGATCCACCTGTTCTATAGAATTACAGTTTGTATTGTATTGGACTGTATTGTATGGACATAAAAAGCCTTTAGTATCTCATACATTCAGGATAGAGGCTAGTAATAAATTAGTGATTTAAATTGTTAGTGGGTATGCGCCAGTATAAAAATCCCCGCATTTCTCACGTTTTACAAAGACTAAATAGACGACACTCATTTAAATTTATATGGGAATGAATGAAAAAATTTACTGTAGACAGATGCAACATTCCTGTTGCCCGACTTGGAAAAAGCAGAGGGTTATGAGATTGACACACTTGCACGTATCTCTTACTATTGTGAGAACAGATTGATTAGGTTATTATCAACTCTTGTAAATGCGCACATAGTCACATAGTCACATTTTATTAAATTAATATTATTAATTAATTTTTATTGATTGTGGATTGAACGCAAAAAGGGTTATTATTTACAATTTTTAAAATTATGAAGAAAAAAATGCAATGAAGAATAATGATGTAAGTATTATACGCACTATCATTCAGTTACCGAGTATACCTACGCACAGGATTATTTGAGTCGCGGATTGTTCAAGCAGGTTGTAGGTACTGGTCGGCCACTACTGCTTCTCGCAGCCACTAGCCGACAGACCAACGAAGCGACGACGACGACGACGGTGGTGACGTGGTGTGTCGGTGCTCCAGGTGTGTGTACGCAGGATGTTTCTTTAAGCCCGTACCGGAGGATTTCAGGCAGCGGCCCTCTTGGGTTTCGACGCTTTCGGCTTCTTCGTAGGCGGCTTGGTGATTTTTTGCGCCTGGGGCGCTGTGGCCGTGGACTTGCCCGGCAAAGCCAACTTCTTTGCGGCGGGTTTCTTCTTAGCGCCGGTGGCCCTCTTGTCCTTAGTGGTAGCGCCATTAGGGTCGTCGCTGGCGTTTTTTGCGAAAACAACAAGTCGCTATTAAAAAAAAGCCAGCCATGCATATTAAGTGGTCTAGAACCCGCGAATACCTACTACTGCCGGGCCGAGCCCTTAATTAGGGTCGTCGCTGGCGTTTTTTGCGAAGACAACGAGTCGCTATTAAAAAAAGCCAGCCATGCATATTAAGTGGTCTAGAGCCCGCGAATACCTACTACTGCCGGGCCGAGCCCTTAATTAGGGTCGTCGCTGGCGTTTTTTGCGAAGACAACGAGTCGCTATTAAAAAAAAGCCAGCCATGCATATTAAGTGGTCTAGAGCCCGCGAATACCTACTACTGCCGGGCCGAGCCCTTAATTAGGGTCGTCGCTGGCGTTTTTTGCGAAAACAACAAGTCGCTATTAAAAAAAAGCCAGCCATGCATATTAAGTGGTCTAGAGCCCGCGAATACCTACTACTGCCGGGCCGAGCCCTTAATTAGGGTCGTCGCTGGCGTTTTTTGCGAAAACAACGAGTCGCTATTAAAAAAAAGCCAGCCATGCATATTAAGTGGTCTAGAGCCCGCGAATACCTACTACTGCCGGGCCGAGCCCTTAATTAGGGTCGTCGCTGGCGTGTTTTGCGAAAACAACGAGTCGCTATTAAAAAAAAAGCCAGCCATGCATATTAAGTGGTCTAGAAGCCGCGAATACCTACTACTGCCGGGCCGAGCCCTTAATTAGGGTCGTCGCTGGCGTTTTTTGCGAAAACAACGAGTCGCTATTAAAAAAAAGCCAGCCATGCATATTAAGTGGTCTAGAGCCCGCGAATACCTACTACTGCCGGGCCGAGCCCTTAATTAGGGTCGTCGCTGGCGTTTTTTGCGAAAACAACGAGTCGCTATTAAAAAAAAGCCAGCCATGCATATTAAGTGGTCTAGAACCCGCGAATACCTACTACTGCCGGGCCGAGCCCTTAATTAGGGTCGTCGCTGGCGTTTTTTGCGAAAACAACGAGTCGCTATTAAAAAAAAGCCAGCCATGCATATTAAGTGGTCTAGAGCCCGCGAATACCTACTACTGCCGGGCCGAGCCCTTAATTAGGGTCGTCGCTGGCGTTTTTTGCGAAAACAACGAGTCGCTATTAAAAAAAAGCCAGCCATGCATATTAAGTGGTCTAGAGCCCGCGAATACCTACTACTGCCGGGCCGAGCCCTTAATTAGGGTCGTCGCTGGCGTTTTTTGCGAAAACAACGAGTCGCTATTAAAAAAAAGCCAGCCATGCATATTAAGTGGTCTAGAACCCGCGAATACCTACTACTGCCGGGCCGAGCCCTTAATTAGGGTCGTCGCTGGCGTTTTTTGCGAAAACAACGAGTCGCTATTAAAAAAAAGCCAGCCATGCATATTAAGTGGTCTAGAACCCGCGAATACCTACTACTGCCGGGCCGAGCCCTTAATTAGGGTCGTCGCTGGCGTTTTTTGCGAAAACAACGAGTCGCTATTAAAAAAAAGCCAGCCATGCATATTAAGTGGTCTAGAGCCCGCGAATACCTACTACTGCCGGGCCGAGCCCTTAATTAGGGTCGTCGCTGGCGTTTTTTGCGAAAACAACGAGTCGCTATTAAAAAAAAGCCAGCCATGCATATTAAGTGGTCTAGAGCCCGCGAATACCTACTACTGCCGGGCCGAGCCCTTAATTAGGGTCGTCGCTGGCGTTTTTTGCGAAAACAACGAGTCGCTATTAAAAAAAGCCAGCCATGCATATTAAGTGGTCTAGAGCCCGCGAATACCTACTACTGCCGGGCCGAGCCCTTAATTAGGGTCGTCGCTGGCGTTTTTTGCGAAAACAACGAGTCGCTATTAAAAAAAAGCCAGCCATGCATATTAAGTGGTCTAGAGCCCGCGAATACCTACTACTGCCGGGCCGAGCCCTTAATTAGGGTCGTCGCTGGCGTGTTTTGCGAAAACAACGAGTCGCTATTAAAAAAAAAGCCAGCCATGCATATTAAGTGGTCTAGAGCCCGCGAATACCTACTACTGCCGGGCCGAGCCCTTAATTAGGGTCGTCGCTGGCGTTTTTTGCGAAAACAACGAGTCGCTATTAAAAAAAAGCCAGCCATGCATATTAAGTGGTCTAGAGCCCGCGAATACCTACTACTGCCGGGCCGAGCCCTTAATTAGGGTCGTCGCTGGCGTTTTTTGCGAAAACAACGAGTCGCTATTAAAAAAAAGCCAGCCATGCATATTAAGTGGTCTAGAACCCGCGAATACCTACTACTGCCGGGCCGAGCCCTTAATTAGGGTCGTCGCTGGCGTTTTTTGCGAAAACAACGAGTCGCTATTAAAAAAAAGCCAGCCATGCATATTAAGTGGTCTAGAGCCCGCGAATACCTACTACTGCCGGGCCGAGCCCTTAATTAGGGTCGTCGCTGGCGTTTTTTGCGAAAACAACGAGTCGCTATTAAAAAAAAGCCAGCCATGCATATTAAGTGGTCTAGAGCCCGCGAATACCTACTACTGCCGGGCCGAGCCCTTAATTAGGGTCGTCGCTGGCGTTTTTTGCGAAAACAACGAGTCGCTATTAAAAAAAAGCCAGCCATGCATATTAAGTGGTCTAGAACCCGCGAATACCTACTACTGCCGGGCCGAGCCCTTAATTAGGGTCGTCGCTGGCGTTTTTTGCGAAAACAACGAGTCGCTATTAAAAAAAAGCCAGCCATGCATATTAAGTGGTCTAGAACCCGCGAATACCTACTACTGCCGGGCCGAGCCCTTAATTAGGGTCGTCGCTGGCGTGTTTTGCGAAAACAACGAGTCGCTATTAAAAAAAAGCCAGCCATGCATATTAAGTGGTCTAGAGCCCGCGAATACCTACTACTGCCGGGCCGAGCCCTTAATTAGGGTCGTCGCTGGCGTTTTTTGCGAAAACAACGAGTCGCTATTAAAAAAAAGCCAGCCATGCATATTAAGTGGTCTAGAACCCGCGAATACCTACTACTGCCGGGCCGAGCCCTTAATTAGGGTCGTCGCTGGCGTTTTTTGCGAAAACAACGAGTCGCTATTAAAAAAAAGCCAGCCATGCATATTAAGTGGTCTAGAACCCGCGAATACCTACTACTGCCGGGCCGAGCCCTTAATTAGGGTCGTCGCTGGCGTTTTTTGCGAAGACAACGAGTCGCTATTAAAAAAAAGCCAGCCATGCATATTAAGTGGTCTAGAGCCCGCGAATACCTACTACTGCCGGGCCGAGCCCTTAATTAGGGTCGTCGCTGGCGTTTTTTGCGAAAACAACGAGTCGCTATTAAAAAAAAGCCAGCCATGCATATTAAGTGGTCTAGAACCCGCGAATACCTACTACTGCCGGGCCGAGCCCTTAATTAGGGTCGTCGCTGGCGTTTTTTGCGAAAACAACGAGTCGCTATTAAAAAAAAGCCAGCCATGCATATTAAGTGGTCTAGAACCCGCGAATACCTACTACTGCCGGGCCGAGCCCTTAATTAGGGTCGTCGCTGGCGTTTTTTGCGAAAACAACGAGTCGCTATTAAAAAAAAGCCAGCCATGCATATTAAGTGGTCTAGAGCCCGCGAATACCTACTACTGCCGGGCCGAGCCCTTAATTAGGGTCGTCGCTGGCGTTTTTTGCGAAAACAACGAGTCGCTATTAAAAAAAAGCCAGCCATGCATATTAAGTGGTCTAGAGCCCGCGAATACCTACTACTGCCGGGCCGAGCCCTTAATTAGGGTCGTCGCTGGCGTTTTTTGCGAAAACAACGAGTCGCTATTAAAAAAAAGCCAGCCATGCATATTAAGTGGTCTAGAACCCGCGAATACCTACTACTGCCGGGCCGAGCCCTTAATTAGGGTCGTCGCTGGCGTTTTTTGCGAAAACAACGAGTCGCTATTAAAAAAAAGCCAGCCATGCATATTAAGTGGTCTAGAGCCCGCGAATACCTACTACTGCCGGGCCGAGCCCTTAATTAGGGTCGTCGCTGGCGTTTTTTGCGAAAACAACGAGTCGCTATTAAAAAAAAGCCAGCCATGCATATTAAGTGGTCTAGAGCCCGCGAATACCTACTACTGCCGGGCCGAGCCCTTAATTAGGGTCGTCGCTGGCGTTTTTTGCGAAAACAACGAGTCGCTATTAAAAAAAAGCCAGCCATGCATATTAAGTGGTCTAGAACCCGCGAATACCTACTACTGCCGGGCCGAGCCCTTAATTAGGGTCGTCGCTGGCGTTTTTTGCGAAAACAACGAGTCGCTATTAAAAAAAAGCCAGCCATGCATATTAAGTGGTCTAGAACCCGCGAATACCTACTACTGCCGGGCCGAGCCCTTAATTAGGGTCGTCGCTGGCGTTTTTTGCGAAAACAACGAGTCGCTATTAAAAAAAAGCCAGCCATGCATATTAAGTGGTCTAGAGCCCGCGAATACCTACTACTGCCGGGCCGAGCCCTTAATTAGGGTCGTCGCTGGCGTTTTTTGCGAAAACAACGAGTCGCTATTAAAAAAAAGCCAGCCATGCATATTAAGTGGTCTAGAACCCGCGAATACCTACTACTGACTGAGCATAAGCAGAGAAATAATAAACTCGTTTAATAGGTTTATTGCCAGTCATTGGATCTGTTTGTAGTGGTTTGTACGTACTTGTTCGTCCGAGTGGTTGTCGTGTAACACTGGCCTGGTTGCATGAGGTTTCGCCGCCGCTAACGGTACCTGCGCGAGCGTCGCTCTGTTCCGAGTTCCGAGATGACCGAATCACTTTCCCGTCGACCGAACGCGAAGGTCACGAATATTTTTGAATAACTTTCTCAGTTTTAGGATGAACATGATTGGTGAAGATGTTCGTTGATACAGCAGCAGTCGATTCCTAATTCTGGTCTTGGACATTGTAATTAAGTATGTAAGTTGTTCCGCGTGATTCTGTGTCAAAAGCCCGCTTTCATCTTCAACGTATTATCGTCACTTACCATCAGGTAAGATTATGCCAAGGGCTTATCAATTGTTGATAAAAAAGAGATAGTATATCAAAGAATAAGAGCGTCGGTGGCTTAACGGCTAGGGCCGCCGCCTCCTGTCCGGGAGGTCGTGGTTCAAATCCTGCCACGTACCAATGTGTTTTCGAATTTCGATTTCATATGTACGTTTATCCGACGCTCTTACGGTGAAGGAAAACATCGTGAGGAAACCTGCATACGCATGCGAAGAGACTCGCAGGTTGTGTATGTGTGTAGTCGACCAACCCGCACAGGGCCCGCGTGGTCGACAAAGGCCTGATCGCCCTAATTCAGAGTAGGCTCGAGCCCCTCGGTGGGGACGCATCTGAGCTGATATGATGGATATCATAGAATATAGTTATTAATAGCTTTTGCGCGCGGTTGCGCTCGCATGGGCATTGTTTTTTGAATGTCTTTGAGGGTGAGTGGTGTGCAAGCGGCTCGCGAGCGTAGAAAGGAGTTTACTTTAGATCCCTCGGGAACTATTTCGGGCTCTTTTGATTAGCAGTCTATGTCATTTCTAGCCCCGTCAACTATTTCTATGCGTAAAATCACGTCAACCCGTGGCGACGCCGACGTGCGCGAGGAAGTAAATGTGTTTTCCCCAGATACCTCGGGAACTATGTCGGGCTATGCTTATTAGTTCTATATCATTTCTCACCCCCATAACCATCTCTGTGCAAAAAATCACAACAATCCGTAGCTTCGTTGCGATGTTAAAGAAATCGGCCGCAAAGTGTTTTTTTTTCAGTTCACTCAGGAACTGTATATCGGACTATGCTGTTTTCACGGGATAAAAAGTACATATGTCTTTCCCCATGACACGGGCTACTTGTATACCAAATTTCGTCAAGATTGTTTGAAGTGTTGAAAGCATGAAAAAGTAAAAAACAAACAAACCCATTTTCGCATTTATAATACATAGTAAGGATTAGAGATATAGATAGATAAACCGTTTATTCACCGACCAGGCACAAAAAAACAATAAGTAATAGGTTGGTAATAATAAAATTAAAAAATGGAGGTTACACCACTAAGACTAACTCATAGCTACTTACTAATAAATACAATAAAATTGCAGTAAGTGCCAGGCCAGTGAAAAGGTCCTGGCTCAGCATATGTTATAGGTGAATGCCCATAACGCTGATATTCTTACCATCACCAGTCTGCGTACCGCGACTGTCGGTATATGTATCGGTTCTGGATGCGAGCGTTATTGGCCAGTGAATGAATTTTCATTGGCATGTGCCCATCAGTTACCTCACTAATTTTCAATCATTTACAAATCGACTTGCATTTTTGTTTCGTTATAGATAGCCAATTATTTCACAGCGTAACGCTTGCATGTGTTACATATTATGTTTGTATGTATTATTGTTTAGTCGAAAACGGAAGTTGTTTAACAGCAATTTGTTCTATAACAATGCGTAACTTTGTGGGTTGTCTAAATGACTTAGATACTCGTATAACAACGTGTATATTGCACGGGAGAAAAAGTTAAGTTCATCATATCAGCCGAAAAACGTCCACTGCTGGACAAAGGCCTCCCCCAAGGATTTCGACGACGACCGGTCCTGCGCTGCCAGCATCCATCGGCTTCCCGCGATCTTCACCAGGTCGTCGGTCCACCGCGTGGGAGGCCTGCTTACGCTACGTTTTTCGGTGCGCGGTCGCCACTCGAGAACTTTACTGATCCAACGGCTATCTGTTCTACGAGCTATATGTGCTCTGCCCACTGCCACTTCAGTTTAGCTAATCTGTGAGCTATGTCGGTTACTTTGGTTCTCCTGCGGATCTCCTCGTTTCTGATTCGATCACGCAGAGAAACTCCGAGCATAGCACGCTCCATTGCCCGTTGGGTGACCTTGAGCCTTCTTATAAGGTTCATAGTAAGCGACCATGTCTCAGTCCCGTAAGTCATCACTGGCAACACACACTGGTCAAAGACTTAAGTCTTGAGACACTGTGGTATTTGGGACGTGAAGATATAGCGAGGAAAAGTTAAGTTCACGTCCCACTTTTATTTCATAGCTAAGTATAGTTTTATTAATGAGCCGAGGAGAGACAACTTTCAAAGGGAAGGGAAATACAGTAAGACCGACGGCGTAATTTTCATCATTATCTTTTTATTATGCGGTTTCCATTTCGTTCCGTTCTCGGTCTCAGCATTCCCTTTTGCTCCGGTGATTTTCCTTGGGGAGAATCTTAAAGTAACAATATTCTAAGGAAATAATTTTTAGAATTCCGTACACAAAAAGTAACAACAGGAGCCTTTTAAATGATATTATTAGCTATTATGGGCCGCCAGGAGGCTCGAGTTTCCATACAAACGTAGTTCCGCTTCGATACAAAAACTACATGCCGGGTTGAATCCAAACTTTACAAATATATTGACTAGACACCTTTCGATGTTTGTAAAATAAGAACAGTTTCAAACTTTCAGTACAAAACTAATTTAAGCCTTTCGTTTGGTTACGTTTCAATTTACTACGATGAAAACTAATTACAAACATCGATATGTGTCTACTCAATATATTTACAAAGTTTGGATTCAATCCGGCATGTAGTTTTTGTATTAATGCCGAACTATACGTTTGTATGGAAGCTCGAGCCTCCTGGAGACTCTTAATAAGTCTCCGCCGTCTGTTCGTCCTACATTTAAAGTGCTGTATCTTTTAAACTGTAATAGGTAGCCAGGTGGGGTTTTTCACAGAATATAAAAAAGAACAAAGTAAAAATTAAAGGAAGGTACAACATTAAATCGAGTTTTTTCAGGTTTTTATTTTATTAAGGTAATACGTACAAGCGTCCAACTTGATTGGCTATAGCTAAAAATAAAAAAATACGTGCAAAATAGCAAAGACGATCTTATGCTGGACAAATAAATCAATAAGGAATTAATTAAAAATTTGTTAATGATTAATTAACTTGTCCAGCAGTGGACGTCCTTTGTTGGACATATTAATTAGTAAGGAATTAATTTAAAAATAATTAATTATTAATTAAATTGCCCAGCAGTGGACGTCTTTCGGCTGATACGATGATGATAATTTAAAAATTAAGAACCTGACTGCATCAAAACTTAACCCAGTTTTTTGACCAGTCGGGTAAATATGTATCCTATGTCACTCACGGGATTGAAACTCCAAAATACATCAAGCCGTTTAGGCTAGAGAGCGTGCCAAATAGATAAACTCTTTTTTTTGGCCATATGTGTAAAAATCTATCCTCTGTCAGTCATAGGATCAAGACAAATCTAACGACACCACGCACTCCAAAAGCCACAAAGCCATTTGGGCACGCTCTGTAGAGCGTGCCAAATAAATAAATAAGTAAATAAATAAAAATACATACAAACCTCAAAAACATAACCTTCATTCTGGCGCAGTCGGGTAAAAACCGCCCAAGTGCAAGTCGGACTTGCGCTAAAGAGCCCGAACTGAATATAAAAAAAAATCTGTCCGTTTCGTTGATGTCTTTACTATGAATCCCGAATTTAAATACACAACACAAGACGGTAAAGGAAAACCCTAATTCTGGGTAGGCTTGAGCCCCTTGGTGGGGACGTATATGAGCTGATATAGTACACAACACAAATATATTGCGTAGTGGCACGGAACCCTCGGTGCGCGAGTCCAACTTACACCTGGCTGGTATTTGTAATCCCTTCGATTGAGTGCTGCAGGAAAAAGATTGTTTTATTCTTGTTTCACTATATGATTTTCAATCTTGGCAAAAAATAAAAGCGATTCGATGGACCACGTCGAGGTAAACAGACGTAATTCTTTCAAAACAAAAGTGTTTCATTTATTTATTACTAGCTTTTGCCCGCGGCTTCGCCCACGTGGACATAGCTTTTATGACTCTTTTTGAGGGTGAGTGGTGCGCGAGCCGCAATCAGCTCGCAAGCGTGGACATGAGTTTTCTCCAGGTACCTCAGGAACTGTATCGGGCTATTCGGATTAGCAGTCTTTGTGATTTCCTACCCCTCCTCAACAAATTCTATACAAAAAATCACTTTAATCCGTTGCTACGTTGCGACGCCACCGACGTGCGCGAGCGTAGAAAACAGTTGTCCCCAGACCCCTCGGGAACTATTTCAGGGTATTATTATTATTATTATATCAGCTCATATACGTCCCCACCGAGGGGCTCGAGCCTACCCTGAATCAGGGCGATTAGGCCTTAGTCGACCACGCGGGCCCAGTGCGGGTTGGTCGACTTCACACATAACCTTCGAGTTTCTTCGCAGGCCTGTGCAGGTTACCTCACGATGTTTTTCCTTTACCGTTAAAGCAATCGGTAATGATATGTACGTAAGTTTTTGAAAAACTCATTGGTACATTGGCCATCCAGATTTGAACCCAGTACCTCTGGTTAGATGGACCGAGTCGTTACCGGTTGAGCCACCGACGCTATGTATTTCAGGGTATACTCATTAGTAAATTATATCATTTTCCACCTCATCTCTGTGCTAAAAATCACACCAACCCTTTTTTTCGTTACGATTTTAAGTAACTTAACGAACAAAGAGTATTGTTTTAGTTTTTTCAGGAACTGCATCGGGCTATGATAATTTCCACAGATAAAAAGTAGACTATTTCATTCCCAGTGATACAGGCTACCTGCGTGCCATATTTCATCAAGATTGGTAGAGGTGTTGAAGTGTGAATAGGTAACAAACAAACAAACACATTTTCACATTTATAATATTAAGTAAGGATTTCTAAATCTTAAATAACATATAGAGCGTCGGTGGGCAGAACGGTTAGGGCGACTATCTCCTGTCCGGAAGGCCGTGGTTCGAATGATGCCACTTACCAATATCTATACGAATATCGATTTCATAGTGGTATGTACGTTTATCCGACGCTCTTACGGTGAGAAAAACATAGTGAGGAAACTTGCACACGCCTGCGAAGAAACTCGAAGCATAAGCTTCACACATAAGTGTGATGTCAATCAACCCGCAATGGGCCCGCGTGATCGTCTAAGGCCTGATCGCCCTAACTCAGGGCAGGTCGAGCCCCTTGGTGGGGACGTATAATAAACTGATGTGATGAAATAACACATATACCTATATTATCAAAAAACTAACTCAAATCCTTATATCAATCTAGTAATAAAATTTCTTAAAAATATTAATATGTGTCAAATCTTCGAGTCGTATCAGCTCCAAAGGAGCCCATGACACACTTCTCGTTCCCGCGCTGGATGGCAATAGACAACCTTAGCAGCAGGTAATAGGACCTCACGTTACATCTCCTCTGTCGAAGGCGACGGCCAATCTCCTTAATGAAGGCAAAGGCCTCTGAGGGTTCAGCAGCAGGTTGTCTCACAGACCAGCGGCACAAAGCAGTAATTTACCTCCAAGACCGAGTACTTATTATGCTTCTTTCTCGCCGCAAATTGAGCAGCAGTACCGCACGGGTGAGGTGTGAGGCAGAAAAAGTGGCGTCCCAAAGCAGGCACGTTCCTCTCTGCCATAGCACCTGTTTAAACCCTCCGGCTTTTTGCCATCACATCGACTAAAGCCCGGCGGGTGCATCAAAGATGGAATATTTCATCTGGCCGAGACCAGTGCCCTCCGAGTGAGGGCATTTAAGAATTGGTGACGTGGAAATCTTCACAAACACGACTGCAACTCAGTGAGTGATGGCCAATTGCCTCCACCGAGGACCCGCAAATACATTGATGAGGTTCACAGATATTGATATTGCAGGCGGAGAGCAACTGCCACACGCAAATAGTCGCCGTCAGAAGAGTTCCCATATCTGTGCCTCCTGTTAAAAGATGCTAAACTCGATTTATGTGTTTTTATTTTTTTACACGAATCTTTAAAAAAAATACCTCCCTGTTCGTCTTTGAAACACATCGCTACGTACCATAGTTCCAGAGTTTAAAGTAGCGTATGCTGAAAAATACATAAAAGAAATCCACTCAAAAGTATGAAAAAATATTTTAATGTTTTAATACAACTTAAGCGCGTTTTATTATCCCTGCAGCGCCATCTATTGACATTCTGCTACTATGATTATAATGCTTGGTATGTGTAGCTAATAAATAGAAAAAAGTACTCTATTATTATTATTATTGTAAGTATCGATAGATAATCTCCCACGGGACCTCTTTAGTTTTCCGGGATAAAGAATACCCGACTATACAATAATGGTCAAAACACCCCATCTCAATGTAAAGGATTCATATTGTTACGTTGAGCCAATCTAAAGATACAATTTTTTGCATTCCTGTAGGAAACCTAATTTTTTTGGGATTTACAATGTCCCAGTTTTAGTTCGCGGTAAGGGTATCAACGTGTAAAATTTGATTGTAATAGGTTAAGCCACATTTGCGTGGTGAGCCATTCTATAAATGAATACTTTTGATTTTCCCACGGGAACTCTTGAATTTTCTGGGATAAAAAGTATCCTATATGTTAACCCGGGCTATAAGGAACCACCATACAAAATTTCATCAAAATCGGGCCGGTAGTTTTTGCGTGATGCGCGAACATACAGACAGACAGACAGACAGACAGACAGACAAAAATTCCAAAAGTTGTTGTTTTGGCCTCTGTATCATTAGTAATGTCCACCACAGTTATTATTTTCCAAAAATATTTCATGTACAGACACGGCCCCGTTACAGTTTTATTATATTATAGAAGATTTTTACGCACCACATTTCATCGAACATTTTTGAACGCTGGAAAAATAAATAAAAAATGTTTTATGATCGTACGCTTTTATGGTATTTTAACAAATGGATGGAATAGAATTTGGAGATAGGTATCCTTCTAAGCCAATATCCGTTCGGAATCTCTAATAAGTCCCGAATTGAATATTCAGGTGCTTCGAGTGATCCGATATCCCTGATTGAGTATTTAATTATCAGAGCAGCGATATTCCTTTTCCTAGAATTGTCAAAAATATAATAATCAAACTAATAGTTTAATTTAATGTAAGGGATGCCAGATACAAACCCGATAATTTTTAGCTTATTTCTGTCCCTATTCTTAACTAATATTTATCCACCTAATTTTTGTTGCTAGTAGCTGCCCGCGACTTCTTCTGGGTGGGATTTGGAATCCGTCTCCAGTGGGAAGAACCAATTTTCCCTGATCAAAATTACATAGATAGTCTATGTTCATGTCCAGGTGATACTCTATTTTTCTTGCTTAATTTCATCAAGTTGAGATAGATTTAGTAGTTTTTGCGTAATTGAATAATAAACATACCTACAAACTTGGGCATTTATAATATCAGTAAAAACCACTAAAATCGGTGATATTATATTTTACGTGTATTATACTGCTAGGGCTCGCGCAGTGAAAGTGAAAGTACTCTGTTTTCCTCAGTCGGTCGTAATCATATAACTTTACTGTATTATTTCCCTAGTATGTACTTAGACATAAATATTTTCATATTTCATTAGGTTATTAAAGCTGTAATGCAGTAGGCCAGATTGCGGCGCAAGCAAATTACCCAACTGGTAATGATAGTAATGAAAAAACCCTCGGTTATTTTTACTAATCCACTTTTGTTTTTGAGAGTAGACGCTGCAATGGCGAATTAAAGCACCACAAATTACAGCTTATAGCTGGCTTTTTATCACGTCGTCGTCCGCTCTGCCGCAGCCCAGTTTGTTTGTAAGTTGTGTAAGTTGATTATTCAATTTTACATTGCGATCGCAACACTACAGGGAGGATCTACTTATAGGAGTTTGGCAGGATTTGTGGTTAACACGTTCGATGTTTTATTTTAGTGTTTTTGCATTGTTTTCTACTAGAATTTTGGCAAAAACTAGTGCAAGTGAGCAACGTGAAGAACTAGAAAATAAAATGAAGTAGGAACGTGAGGACCCGAAGCGCATGGTGCAGTTTTATAGACCTACTGCGACCGGGTTGTCCACCTCAGAATGAGCCTTCTGCAAATGCTGTCAAGAACTCCAGAGAAGATTTATAATGCACCGGCACTAGCTTTGGAAAACAAAAAAAGAAATGAAGATGAATAAATGAAGACGGTCTCAAAGTAACTTGTAACCAGAGACGTTATTAATATATTATTTAGAAAAAAAATATTTCATGAGACGGAACAATTGTCCCCGAGAAACCTATACAAACGAGGATATTTTTGGACTCCCTGCCAAAACTTTACAATAAGTTCTTTTCATAAAACATGAACAACTTTTCCCAAAAAAGTGGTCAATTTGCAAATAGATATCTGATTTTTCATATTATAAATCAGCTAATGGCCAACTTTGAAGTTTTGCAGGGCGGCCCAAAATATCTGTGTGAAATGGGACGAAAAAATTTGGACTTGTGTACTAATAAATGGAAAATAATAAATCGTGCAAATGAAAAATTTGAATTTCATTCGTTTACATACTAGGTAGTTAGGTACCCATAATAAATAAGCTGATTGATCAGCTTTGTTTGGAAAGTTATTTTTTCTGTTCTGATTGTATAGGTTCCTCGGGGGAAAGGATTTCAGTGACATGAGTAGATTAAAGTAATAGTTAAATTTTTCAATAACTCGTAAAATCATGTTGTTGATCTTGACCAATGAGTGAAGTGGGCTATTTAAGGACAAATTTAAGTTCATCTTTGACACCAAATGCACTATTGAACTACGAATTTAACTTTTTCCTTTAGTATCAGTTATATGAGTAGCCGGGACACGAAACTCAAGTATTGCTAAAGTTTGGCCCAAGAAGCTAGAAGTGGATAGGAGACAAGGTTATGAACTAAAATATGTGTGCAACTCAAAGTATTTGCGATCAAGTTTCTAGTGGAGCTGTTGACTTGCCAAAGCTTTGAGCGCTGTGCTTATAACTTGAGGTTCCATACTACTTTGTGTTCAACTGTTTCCCGCCTGACTGAACCCAATTCATTGTCTTTCATCTCACCCATGTATTGAAGATGCGTCACTCATGAACGTTTATATTAACCTGACCTTAATTTTAACTTATTTACCTTCCTAAATGGCAGGTAGGTAGGTAATGCATTGAAAGTTCTTTTTCACACTTGCTTGAAAAGTGGTACTTTGTATGCTAGTTTACTATGCGCGAAATTGATTTTACCGCACACGTGGTTGTTACTTTGCCATGTTTTTAATTTCTAGATCGAAGGAACAAGACATTTCTAGCAAATAAAGAAATGTAATAACAAATCTTTTTTGTGACTTTTTAGGGAATTTTAAAAGATAGGTTGTTCCTGCGAGAGGTTACAGAACGCTAGTTAGTTAGATTCTTTTTGAGTTATATCTTTGTGAAGAAAGTAGAATTAATACCACGATGGCCTGTTCAGAAGGAGATAGATCGATGACGCATGAAGCGCATAGGTTACACCAAGGAATTAGTCATCTTTTATAATGAGATTTTAATGCTAACAATATTATTGTCATCTGTTTATGGTAATATAAAAAAAACCTACGCATGCATATGTGTGCCTAGCTAGATAAAGGCGCAATTTTCGTAAAACTGAATCAAGTTGTGTTAGTTGTGGAAACAAATTTAATTGAATTATATATAATTTATATATATGTGTGATAAAAATATATATTTAAACGGGCGCCGCGGCGCACGTGTCTAGTACCGATGTATTTTGTTATTTAAAAAAAGGTAAAAACTGAACTCTTATAGGATCAGTCATGTGTCAGTCCGTCCGTCTGTCACACACAGCCAAATTGCTCTGAAACTACTGGACCGATTGAGGTAAAATATGGTACACATATGTAAATCGGTGACCCAAAGATGGTAAATTAGAAAATTAAAAAAAGTTTTGCAAACTATATCGTTTGACTTTAAATGAAAGGGCTGGTTGTGATAATATTATTTAAAAAATAATAATTTTAAGATAAATAGTTTTGCAGTTATTTAAAAAAATAGGGAACATTTTCCATCTCGAAAAACTTACAGTACATGAGGTTAAAAGCATAGATTACAGGAAAATCTATGAGAAAATCAAGTCCTAAAAATTAAATTTCCAAGTCCAGAATAAGTAGACCCCTATTTGACTAGAGCAAAGTATATACTGAGAGGTCTTGTTCTGTTGGTAGTTAAAGTTTTAGATCGGAACCCTGTTTATGTGACCCGGAGTCGCGCTTGGCCGTTATTTAAAACTCTATTGAAAAACTTAGTATGACACATGGGTGATGTAAAAGGTAAATAACAAACTCGTGACGATGGTAAACCCTCGCCTGCGGCTCGGGCTTACAAATGCCACTCGTCTGTTATTGAATTGTTTATCACCGTTGTATTATAAATTACTATTACTGAATACCTATTTAATAAATAACTGTAAAATATTATAATATGTAGAATATGAATGCTTTCGTGTCCATGAAGATACTAGTATCTTAGGTATTCCCTAAAGTGATTTACCGGAATTCTGACCGAAATTAATGAATCTTCGAGGTGTGACGGCCAAAGGGCCCTAATCCGTCCGTGATTCCCCCTGGCTCCCTTGAGTGACAGATCGATTAAACTTTTCGCAATTTCATCGATTCCATGTCTTCCATTTATTTGTGTCTCGGAATCCCAACGAGAATTAAGTTATTTAAACACCTGCCCAAAATTTCTTATTCACCTTAGATTTTTAGACGAAATGCACACATATTTATTTTCTGCGTAACATTATATTATTCTTGACAGCTTATCCTATGATTTGCAAATTGTATCGAGCTCTATATCCATCTTTGTGACCTATTTAAGAATCTCTTGAGTGAAGTGACGACACACGGCGAAGAAACGATATATTCAGTTTGTGACGGGGACAGTCAATGCTTGTTCTCGTTATAGGTTATTTCTATTGCAATGTATTACTTCAAAATTTACCAATTTTTACCTGGTAAGTGACGATGATGCTGAAGATGGAAGCGGGCTTACCAAGATTCCCCAACACAATGGGGAACTGGTTATTTGATCTTGTTATGTGGCAATACTTAGATAAGATGGTGGTAGCTAGCCAGGCGTGCTTAGAAAATACCCTTCCACCAACCAAAATGAGTCTTACAAAGTCAAACTCAGCCGGGAATCGAGCCCGCGACCTCCTGATCTGAAGCTAATGGACATTACATTACGCCACGGAGGTGGTTATACCTAACAAACAAAGTAAATTAAATTATAGTATAAGTCCCTTATCATCCGAAGTCACATGAAAGTCAAGCATGATATTTTTTAATGCAGTTGCTTGAAAGGTGGTACTTTTATGCTAGTTTACTGTGCGCAAAATGGATTTTACCGCACATGAGCTTTTTACTTTGCCACTTTTTTAATTTGCAGCTCTGAAAAACTAGACATTTCTAGCAAATAAAAATATAATAACCAAAGATACAGAATCTTCTTTAAGACTTGAAAGGATAATTTTAAAAGACATAGGTTGTTCCTCCGTGAGGTGAGCACATAACACTAGCTGATTAGATTCTCTTTGGGTTATATCTTTGTGAAGAAAGGAGAATAAATATGAACGAAGCGCATAGGTTGCACCAAGGAATAGGTCATCTTTTCCAAGGACGTTTTAATGCTTACAATAATAATATCCCAAGCCGTATTGTAATCTATTTATGGTAATATTTAAAAATAACTTACGCATGCGTACGTGTGCCTAGCTAAATTAAATATTGCGCAATTTTCGTAAACCAAAAAGTTGTGAATACGGATTAAATTATGAATAGTTAATATACGTTTAAAAATATATATACTTATTACTTATGTGTATGTATAGGAAAAAACAAAGTGAGATTACTCCCCGGACATTTAAAACGAGCCACATGTTGAACTTTGATTGCCGAAACCTTAATAAGTAAGTATCCATGTATTTTGTTTTTCTGTCACGGTCGTTTTTTATTTTAAGTACCTTTTTTCTCACAACTGTATTGAAAAATATCGTATATTCATGGATGTATAAGGATTTTTTTAAAATTCACAATTGGTAAACCCTTGACAATATCTCACCTGGTGGTAAGTGACGATGTTGCCGATAAAATAATTTAAAACTCCTAAGTTCCAAATTTGGTCTCAAACGGACTAAAGATATAGCCTCCAGAGCCAAGCGAAACGGACGGACGCACGCACGCACGCATATTCGGTTTTTCGGTATGTGTTAATGATGTAGAACACATTTTCTCGAAAATTGGAAAAACTTTTTTTCGGGATTTCAATAATTCCTCTACCCTACGTACGTACTACGGTGTCGAAAGAGCAAAAATATATTGAAAATTAGAAACGATTAAAAGGGAAAAGGGTAGAGGGGTAGATATGTGTAGGTTGTATGAGGAGTTTTAGGGGGATTGAAAATGAATGAAAATTGTTTATTGGTTACCAAAACTTTTTAAGCTTTTTAAGGCTGAGATCTCCCTTTAGGTAAAAAATACCTGTGTGAGATTTCCTAACACAGGTATTTTTTACCTAAAATAAGATCTCAGCCTATAAAAGCTGATAATTTTTGGTATCCAATAAATAATTTTCATTTTCATTGAGGGAGCAGGGTACACGCTAGGTATACATATGAGACAATACCGCAGGTAAAAGTAGATTTTTTTTTTCTACTTATCATTTATCATAATCGCCGTTCACTTCATTAAATCATCGTTTTCAATGGTAAATAAAATTATTTCTTTGATTAAAAAACAGTTATGCAAAAACATAATATTAAAATATTTGTTGGGCCACCCTTGTGTATCTTTATATATATAAATCTTCTGTCCGTGTGTTAGTCATTGAACTCCTCCTAAACGGCTGGACCGATTTTGATGAAATTTTTTGTGTGTATTCCAGGGGGTTTGAGGATGGTTTAGATTCACAAATCAGCCCGGTAGATGGCGCTGTTAGTGTAGGGTGGAACGAAGTTCGCCGGGACAGCTAGTTTTAAATAAAATATTTATATTCTATATTTTTTTCAGTTGATCATATATCGTGGATCAATTAACCGTTATCTGTCACTGATCAATTTATTAATAGCGTTTATTAAAAGGCAAAATTTTCGCTAATCAGTGATCAGTTAAGGCAAGGTATTGTTCAGAACAGTTGTCTATGTTTTTTCTTTACGTGTGTTTATTTTTTTAACTTATAGGCATTTTTGCAAAAAATTGAGTCCGACAATATGTCAGGATTTTATTGCGGAATAAAAGAGTAAAAATAAGATGCTATGTGTAACTGTAGTGAAGTAAGACTGGTTTTTGTGGGCTAAAACAGCAAAAAATTACAAAAATCAAGCGAACTTTGCAATTTTCTTCTATCAAGAAAATTTTATCAAATCGTGTTTGGCTTCCTACACTTTGTAGCAGACATATTGTAATAAATTAAAAATAAATTGTATCGCAATTTCAACCGCAGAAAAATGGCTTTTTCCAACCCTCGATTTTGGGGTTTGCATTATTTTCTGAAAGTACAAACCTACAGGGTAATGTAAATGAAATTGGCAAATTTAAATTTAAAATAAAGCATTGGTTGGTTTGCTAAACATACTTTGGATATTGGAATTCAAATTGGTATTTTAATTCCAATGGGCTACCTTCATCTCCATTCGATATCTAACGAGCTTGTTTGACGGATTGTATAACGGTTTTACATATTATTTGTGTTTGCTGGCCGACTGATGAAATTTATTGAGATTGATTGAGTTTTCCATGATAAAATCCGTGATTAACTGGACAATAATGTTGAGTAACAAGGTTAAAAGTACAAAATATAATGGAATCTTCGTACATTCGTCATCATCATTATATCAGCCGAAGGACGTCCATTGCTGGACATAGGCATATTACATTATTATTTACATTATTATATTTGAATCAAAAGATAAGTTAGGTCTTTTTTTTACTATCGAGCGACTGAGTGAGGTTTCCATGATAAAATCCGTGATTAACTGGACAATAATTTTGAGTAACAAGGTTAAAAGTACAAACTGGTATTGTGATGACAAAAAAGTTAAGATTTCGATCTCTTACACTAATAGAGCCTCAAAAAACAAAATATAAAAATTGTGTTTTTTGATTTTTTTGTGTCTCTCTGTACGTCCGTCCGATGCTCTAGTTCCCAAACTACTGGACGGATTTGGGTAAAATTCGGGTTGAGCAAAATTATTTTTTTAACCTCCGTACCTTTTTTTTTTCAAATTTCAAATACTTATCTTAATTTTTTAGGGTTGCCACCATAGTAAAATATCACTTTTTTTTTTATTAAATAAAGGCTAACGATTTCGATGAAACTTGGTATGTTACTATAACTGTATATGGCCTACAACAGTAAGCGGCAGTCCGTTGTTCCAAAAAAATTGGAATAAGGTACCTCCCTTACAAATCTAGGTTGTTTGTTACTTTATCTCAAAAATGGCTCTAACGATTTTAATGAAACTTTGTGAATGATTAGGACTTAATAGAGCCTTCTACACTGGGTTCTTCACTATGCCAGAAAAAATCTGAGTAAGGTACCTCCCATACAAACTCATACTATTTGTAACTTTTTCATCAAGTCTGCTACTATGTACCTAAGTGTAATGTTCTTTGTAAATTTGTGTATGCCCGACTATGACAGACGGAAATTAAAACATTAATTAAAAATAATTCATTTTAGGTAACGTTGGTCGCTGGCTCAAAGGAAATGACTCGATACTCCTAACCGAAGGTTCGAATCCAGGATTTATGTACTACCAATGAGCTATTGAAACTCATACAGTATTTAGTGTACACTGTGCTCGTAAATTTATAACCGATGGCGATAAAGCAAAATGTTTATACTCGTACTCGCACGGTTTTTTAAAAACTCTGACCGCCTCCGTGGCATGATGGTTTAGTCCATTAGCTCCATATCAGGAGGTCGCAAGTTCGATTCCCGGCAGAGTCTAATTTTGTAAGTCTCTGTTTGGTTTGTTATGGAAGGGCTTTTTTTAGGCCCGCGTGGCTACCTACCACCATCTTATCTAAGTCTTGCCGCCAATCAACAATGTTAACAGCATAAATGTTTTCCTGTTTGAAGATACGATAGCCAGTTTCCCATTGCGTTGGGGAATGTTGGTAAGCCCGCTTCTATCTTGGCATCATTGTCACTTACCATCAGGTGAGATGATGCCAACTTATTACCAATCCTACTAATATTATAAATGTAAAAGTTTGTATGTATGCATGTATGGATGTTTGTTACTCTTTCATGCCTGAACCGCTAAACGGATCTGGATGAAATTTGGTAGGTAGACAGATTAGGACCTGGATTAACATATGGGTTACTTTTTTCCACGCTCGCGAGTCGCTTGCGGCTCGCGCACTGCGCACCCTCGAAGACAGTCTTAGAAACTATGTTCACGCGAGCGAAGACGCTGGCAAAAATCTACTAGTGAATAAAAAGGAGAAAACACAGCAAGCGAAATTAAGTTTTTATTAAATGAGTCGAAAATGAAGAACTTAAAACAAAAACCGGCTAAGTGCGAGTCGGACTCGCGTGGAGACGGTTCCGTAAAGTCTTAGGATTTTCTTTAAGGTTTTCCTATCTTAATAGTTTCGGAAATAGGAGGGGGATGCTTAGTTTTCGTAAATCTTATTACTTTAAATGAGAAATTTACCAGGTTATAAATGATAAACAAAACGTTAATTACACATTAATTAAATAAAGTGAATAAAAGCAATAAATAATTCACAAGGTAATAAATGATAAACAAAACGTTAAATCAACTTTAACTAAATAAAGTGAATAAAAACAAAAAATAATTCACAAGGTAAAAATGATAAACAAAATGTCAATTCAACATTAATTAAATAGAGAGAATAAAAGCAATAATTAATAAATGTTTTTTGTGCGAAAACCTATGACATGAAAATTAAGTTGAAATAAAAAACCGGCCAAGTGCGAGTCGGACTTGTGCACGAAGGGTTCCGTACCATTATCTATAAAAATCACGTTCATTGTATGGAAGCCCCCTCTTAAATATTTGTTTTATTTTAATTTAATTATTTATTTTTAAAGTGAATAATACAAATCATTATTTTGTGAATATTTTAAACGTCTACCTGTTGCCGTTATCAATATCGAGATAAAAATCACGTTTGCTGTATGGAAGCCCCCCATAAATATTTGTTTTATTTTAATTTAATTATTTATTTTTAAAGTGAATAATAGAAATCAATGATCTGTGAATATTTTAAACGTCTACCTGTTGCAGTTATCAATATCGAGCAAAAAAGAGCTAAAAAACTCCATTGGTTGTTGTATGGGAGCCCCCTTTTATATTTATTTTATTCTGTTTTTTTGTATTTGTTGTTATAGCGGCAACAGAAATACATCATCTCTAAAAATTTCATGTGTCTAACTATCACGGTTCATGAAATACAGCCTGGTGACAGACGGACGGACGGACAGACAGACAGACGGACAGCTAAGTCTCAGTAATAGGGTCCCGTTTTTACCCTTTGGGCACGGAACCCTAAAAACATGCCTCTAGTATGTTACGAGTATTATATATATACTTTGCCTCTATTGAGGTTTGAACCCAGATCAGAATCAGTTTGCGAGCTAGACTCGTTAACTCAAAAAGCGGTCGTAGCACACTGCAACTTGGGTGCTTGCTTTACTAACCTGAAGCACAGTCAGTATGTTGATGGGTTTGACTGTTAGTGACATTTTTCCGACCGTTTCCGTGCTTCGCATGGCACCCTAATCCGTTCGTGCTGGTTATACTATCACTAGAAGGCAGTCATTAGGAAAAACTTATTACAGTGGGGTTAGCCACTTTCCCTACAACCTCCACCAACCCGGAGTTGGCTCCCCTTGCGTGGAGTATAGCCTTACTTTCCCGAATTTGGGACGAGACCCGTGCCCCTGAAGTAGGGAATTTTATGGATTGTTAACCATGACACTCAGGGCATCAAGACGAATCTAACGAACCTCGCACTCCAAAGTCCATCAAGCCGTTTATGCTACAAGCTCAGACATACATACATTCAGACGAAAAGCATTACTCTCCTTCTTGATGGGCAGTCGGGTAGTGACTATTCAATTCAGTCATACGTATCATGTGTAATTTCCATCAGTCTTTGTCTGTGACCTATTTCCACAAGTAGGTAAGGTACGTAGAGTCAATAAGTCTTGTCCCCACAGCATGGATGCGACGAAATGGGATCGGGAAGTATACCGGGAACTGTGCGGGGCGCTGAACGTGTTATGCGCGGGACGTGACGGAATGGAGCGTCCTCGGCCAAGTGTTGCCAGATTTATCATCCGGTTCTCTTTTCACTAGTTTAGCAAATTATGGTTTTTTTGATATTATATTGTCTTTTGTTGAGAAAAGAACAACGACTAACTTGAAGGTCTCCATGGTAATACGTCATTTTAAAAGCTTTTTTTAACTTGCAATAATTTGTATGTATGTGTGTATGCGTGTTAGTTAGTTTGTTTAGGTCAAATCTTGCAAATGATTTTAGAGCGACTTCTAAAAATCGGATTGAGCTGAAATTTGGAAGGAAGCCATATTCCCGGTAACAATAGATCCTTTTGGTATTTTGAAGTTTATCCGATGATGAATTCCATCAAGGTACCAGAATCGTCTTTTATTTGTCAATCCAAATAACTAGACTTTACTGTGCTGTGTTGTTTTTGAATGTGAAACCGTGTATTTTTGAAATGAAATGAAATTATAATTTATTTGCGTCAAACATGGTAGTATAGGATGTTAAATATAATTTTGTAGTGCAATCATGTTTCGCCTGTGCAAGGCATGCAAATGTTTAACATAGATTATAATTATTATGTCACGTAAATCTTACGAAAAAAAAGAAATTCAAATGTCAACAAGTTTGTTTTTGTCAGAGATATAATAATAATATTTTTTGTCACTAAGCCATTTAAACAATTTTGTCTTGAATGTTTTAGATTCTAGCTTTCTTAGTTCAATCGGTAAGTTGTTATATATTCGAACGCTCATACACACACAATTTATATTCATTAGAGCATTTGGCTTTTTGAGAATGAAAACTCTATTCAGATAAAAGCTTGTACTTAAAAGCTAGTCAAAAACCACCGTCAATTGCCTGCGTTAGCGGACCCCGTGCATATACATATCCATATTTACAAATAATGCTCGGGTGGTCCGGTATTTGCACCAATCGTTTGCCCAGTGTATACTACATAGATACTCAAAATATATAATAAGCGTAAGAATATTTTTATTTCAAAGCTGGCAACTGGAGATGACTGAAGAGTCTCCATGATATTCGTCGCACGTCCACAAATTACGATGGGATAATTCATATCACAACACGATCCCTATGGCGAACATCGAGCGTAAAAACGATCCCATCAAAACATAGGATAAACGTTGGCTAATCTGTGGTATAGAATAATATAGTGATTAATTTGTATTGAGCGCTCCCTTGATTGCCCCGCGAGTGATATGCGTTTTCTGTGTTTATAAACGCAGGCAGCAACCCCGCCCCTTCAGTCCGCCTCCAGACTCGTAACAGTAAATGCGTTATTCCGGCATTTCGAGCCAAAGCAAAGAAAATTCCGTGCAAAAAAGTTACACCATTTAGTAGCACAGAACATATTTTTTTTAAATGAAATGAAATGAAAGTTTATTTGTATAAAACATGGTTTTAAAGTTGTTACATTATTTAGGTAGTCCTCAGATTGGCATGCAAATGTTAATCTTATTATAATTATTACTTATAAAATTCACAGCTAATACATATACTACCAACTATACTACAAAATAAAGTCACAGATACAATTGCATTTGTCATAGTCAATATTAATTGTAAAACAACTGAAAACCGATTATTTGGAGAAGTCTAAAATAAATATTTCTATTTAAAGTTCTTTAGCTATTATTTATTATATTAACCACTATAAAACTTGGTTATTACCCGTTTAGATCTCTGTATTTCTTTATACCGAACTTGACTCCATTTCACATTTATGTTTTGTTAGGAATTTCCTATCTTTATTAAAGTAATAGACATACATATAATATTTTTTTGGTGGTACCGAACCCTCGGTGCCCGAGTCGCACTTACCCAGTTTTTTAAATTTTTACTCAATACGCCCAATAAACCTGTTTTGATTGCAAATCTCAAATTGAAAAGTCACCTGGAAGTGGTCTATATAATTATTCCAATGAGTAGTGGTAGTACGACACCCAAATTTCGTAGTCCGACTCGCACTTGGCCTGTTTTTCTTTTTCTTTTGTATACGCCCAATAACCTATCTAAATGCTAAACCAGTTTCTAATTCACCTGGAAAGGTCTATAATTTTGATAAATAGTAGTGGTAAGGACCGTAATTTTTGCAAATCCGACTCGCACTTGGTCAGTTTTCAGATTTTTTTCTTTGTATACGCCTAATAACTTATCTCGATGGCAAATTTTAAGTTAATAAGTTACGTCGAAGTGGTCATATATTTTGCTGAGTAGTGGTGATACTTAGTGTGCTATTACGACTCACACTTGGCCATTTTTCTATTTTGTTCTTTTGTACGCCCATAACCTACCTTGATGCCAAATTGCGAGTTTTTAAGTAACCTGGAAGTGGTCTTTATACGGAGCCCTTAGTGCGCGAGTGCGACTTACAATTGGCCGTTTTTCGAATTTTTCTATTGTATACGACCAATAACCTTGATGTCAAATTTGAAGTTTCCAAGTTAACTGGAAGTGGTCTATAATTTTGATAATCAACAATCATAAAAACAGTGATTTTCGGACACTGCTACAGCTTTATATAACCTTCCCAAGATAAGAGAAGAGATCTTGGCTCAGCAGTTGCGACGCTATCTAGAATTGTCAAAAATAACCAAGGCATAGTTTCTGAAAAAAATATTTCTGCTTTTCTAAAAATAATAATAATAATAATATTAATTGGACCAAAAACAAAGTTAGAAACTAGTGCACAATTAATAACACCAGGATTTCCTGTGACGTGGTTATCTAGTTTATTCCTTTATTTTTAAATTACAAAATAGGAATTAATCCTATCTATAAAATAGTCGTTATAGGGTAGGTATACAATTAGAGTCTTGCGTTTTGTTAACGTAAGTAATATTGCGACGTACGGAATATTATTAGAACTTCTGCTACAGTCATGCATCGCTAATGGATAAGGTAATTTATGATAATATTTCATGTAGCTATCATTTACCAAAATGTACACGGTCATTGACTTAAATATAGATTCGTCATCCTGAAAGGTTTTTGCTTTTAAAGATATAACCTACGCTGCCATTATCCATTGTCGTTTATTTGAATAGCGGTAAATGCGAGGGCGAAATTTTGTCGTCCGCTTGTACGTCGATCGTGCGTGATGTTGATGTCTGTAGAGCCTACGCCTATAGAGCCTTTAATGTTTACTTACACCCCGCCAGGTCTCATTTCATATGGATCGATCGCGTGATAGATTGCCGCCGTTGAGTTATTTACGAATAGCTTATAGCGAGCTTATAGTTATTACTGTCCAATCGTATACCAAATTTCAGTGACACTGAATTGAATTATACCGGATGTAATAAGATCATTTCTGGAAATTAACTGAGACTTAGAATTATGAAATTGTATAACTATTTTCACAAATTGTTTTTAAAGTTGTATATAGGGCTTGAATGACGGACGATTTTCACAAATTGTTTTTAAAGTTGTATATAGGGCTTGAATGACGGACGCATATTTTCATAAATTTTCCACAAAATTGTATACATGGTGACTGGTTGAATGCCGGACGCATATTTTCACATATGTCCACAAAATTTTATATAGGGTGACTGGTTGAATGACAGACGCATATTTTCACAAATTGTCCACAAAATTGTTCACAGGGTGACTGGATGAATGACGGACGCATATTTACACAAATTGTCCATAAAGTTGTATACATGGTGACTCGTTGAATGACGGACGCATTTCAAGAGATGATTCAGGTATGAAACTCAACTTTCTCCAAGGAACCAAAGGTCAGTTCGCAAAAAAATATTATGAAGTTGGCTATAATGAGGCGATTGATTTTTATGAAATATTTTTTTTTTGCAAAAATCCCATAGGTTTCTTAGGAAAAGTGGTTCAGTGTGTCCGTGATTTCCATTCACAAATAATTGTATGTAAACGTTAATGACGACGCTAAAAACGTTAAGAACAACCGACTCCAATCACAAAAAAAAACCGGTAAACTGTGAGTCAGAACCGCACACAAAGGATTACGTACCATCATACTAGATGGCGCGAGTTTCTTTACGTTTTAAAAAAAATCGTTTTGTATGAAATCTTTCGCTTTTTCAAATTCTTTGTATTTGTTGTTATAGCGGCAACAGAAATACATCATCTGTGAAAATTTCCAATGTCTAGCTATCACGGTTCATGAAATACAGCATGGTGATAGACAGACAGTGGAGTCTTTGTAATAGGGTCCCGTTTTTACCCTTTGGGTACGGAACCCTAAAAATAGCAGCGTTAAACCGACGATGTGCTTTTCCAGCGATCGGTACACACTTATCAGTCCAGATCTTGAAAACTACTGAACCGATTTTAATCAAACTTGCACTGTATCCTTATTTGAAAAATACTTAATTTAAAGTAAAATAATCATTGCAACTCGATTTCTTGTTTCTGAGAAATACGTGGACAAGCATAGATACACTAATTATGAAATTTGGCACACTTGTTAAAAAGCCCACATAGACTATCATATACAGATGTTGTGCAATTCCAACACTATTACATCATCATCATCATGTCAGCTCATATACGTTCCCACCGAAGGACTCGAGCCTACCCTGAATTAGGGCGATCGGGCCTTAGTTGACCACGCGGGCCCAGTGCGGGTTGGTCGATTTCACACTCAACCTGTGACCTTCTTCGCAAGCGTGTGCAGGTTTCCTCACGATGTTTTCCTTTACCGTAAGAGCGTCGAATAAACGTACATATGAAATCTAAATTTGAAATCACATTGGTACGTGGCAGACTTTTAGCCACAACCTCCCGGACAGGAGGCGGCGTACCTAACCGTTACGCCAACGACGCTCCATTACTATTACTCCCCACTATAACATACATACGGTTAATAACCATTTTTTTTGAAGTCGGTTAAAAATGTTTTGTGACGAATTTGCGGAAACCCGTTTTCGTTTGTTCGTAAATTGACCGATGCTTACTTCGAAACATAGTTTCAGGTCTGTTACTTCTGTTCGATCCTTTGTTTTCAGAATCATATGCTTATTTTGGTATAAGTATCAAACAACAGATGGCCGTTGGGGTAGTAAAGTTCTCGAGTGGCGACCTCGCACCGGAAAACGTAGTGTAGGCAAGCCTCCCACTCGGTGGACCGATGACCTGGACCTGGATGCGGGCAGCCCAGAACCGGTCGTCGTGGAAATCTTTGAGGATGGCCTTTGTCCAGCAGTGGACGTCCTTCTGCTGATATGATGATGATGATGATGAAGTATTAAAATTATGACTTTGTTAAGTAATGCACTATGCAAGGAAGTGACATCCCCAGCCGGCAGTGTGTTGCGGGTCGTTGATGATGAGAAAAATGCGGTGTGGTGTGTGATTGCTTTTTAAATAGCGCAATACAAACAAACAAGACGATTAAACGAAACGCAATGCATTGTTGACGGAACGGAGGTTTCGGTGCTGCGTAGCTATTTCTCGAGCGGTTGTGAAGAAAGCGACTCTCACGATACACATTAACATTTTATACTGCAAGCGTTACCATGTCGCGAGTTTCCAACCGACTTAAAAAAACCGTTCAAGTGCGACTTGGGGTCACACAAACAGGGTTTTCTTTAAATTCATAAGTGGTAAGCCCTTGGCATCATCTTACCTGATGGTAAGTGACGATGATGCCGAAGATGGAAGCGGGCTAGGCTAAAAAAACCCCGCTCACTCTCGATATTCACGGGGGCGAAGCCGTGGACAACAGCTATTACTATACATATATGATGTGACCCAAATGGGTAGTGTCGATATCGCTTTACCGTTTTAACACTTTATCGAATCATCTCTAACTGATCATGATGCATCTATAGCCACTAATGCCTACAAATGGCCGCTAAACACATTGTTTTACTCGCAAGTATTAAACACGCCATAAAATAGTTGCGAACAACGATGTCATGGCTTTAATTTACACCGCCATTTTCCGACAATGTGGCATCCGCTCCACCAGTAGTGAAGTGGGCTCTTTCTAAATTTATCGCGATACTTTCCGAGATGTACAGGGTCATTAAAGTTTCACACTCTCTCAGATATTCGCCTCCGCCGCCGCCCCGGAGGCTGAGACCGAGGTTCCACAATTAGATTCCCTCAAGATTAACTAAACCGAAACTTGGAATGATTGATCCGCCTTCTCGTCTTTCCACCAGCTTTGGCTTCATTTATAATTTACACTCTCCTTGAATTTTTGTGGCTTCGAGCTTCGTGTTTTTGACATGATAAATGGATAAATACGGAAGGAGAAAACAAACTTTTTATATTTTTGCAGTTGGTTTTTGGGATTTTTAGGGTTCCGTGCCTCAAAAAGAACATAAAGTAATCCTCATAGGATCATTTCGTTGTCCGTCTGTCAAGACCCTTTTTTCAGGAATGCATAGAGGTATAATGCCAACATGGCTTCCGAATTTTCAGAATCTATGTCACGTAATCACTCAACTCAAAGATGCTTACAAATAGGTAGGTAGTAGATAGAAAACATTCACCACAAAAAAGGAAAAACACAAACGAAAACCAATCATAAAAATTAGTTTATCACCATAGATAATTTAATGTCAGTTTATGATATTTTCATTTTTTTTACATTCAACTCTCACGTGAGTGGCTCCAAATTATATAATATTATCTATTATAACTTCGGTAATCTATCAGAAGCGGACTTTTTGGCGGGAATTTGTAGCGTTCAGTTTGTCTTTTTTCTTTTATTTTCCGAAAAATTACATTTTGTGGTTTTGATGTTTAACATAGATAGTGTATTAATTTTAAAATAATAAATCTTTATTCAGAAAAAAGTTACGTTACAAATGTTTACAGTGACCCCACACTAGGCAATGCGTGTATCGTGGTGGCCATAAATACGAAAACTAGATTACTACTACGCGGCTGTCAGTCTGTATTGTGAATAATTGTTATGAAAATTAACAAAATTATACAATTTAAAAATAAAATAAAAACTAATAATAAAACTTGCATTTTTATACTGTGTTCGTGAGTGTATGTATGTGTGTGTGTTTGTGTGTGTGTGTTGGGTGTAGACGGGAAGAGGAGGGGGAGTGACAATGAAGTTTTATTTTTTAGGATATAGCTTTAAACAAATTCTCTACTTCTAAATAGTTTTTAACTTGTAGGTATTTTTGAACTTTTTGTTTAGCTTCATAAACTTTGCAGTCTTTAATACTAATTTGTTGTAATTATATGGAGAAAGGTTTTAAAACTTTTAGCAAATGTAGTTTTAACCGAAAGGATTTTCAAAGCGGAAATCCTCTTCATACTCATTTATCAGCAAAGTACCATTTATGTGTTTATTGTGTAGGATAATGAAATAAAAGTGTGTATAATGTGTTTCGAGTTGCCACAAGAAGTCCGCGAAAGCTTTAGCAAAAGTGCTATCATTTTGCTAGAGTGTGTAGGTTAGGTTAGGTAGACTATAATAATATATGATGTGATCTTGAAGACTGAAAAATTACTGAAGATTAGGCGGTATGGCCAATGAGCCTTAGCCTGCCCTAAAAAAGGGCGAATAAAAGAAAAAAAACATGTATCAGAAGCACGAACACGAACCAATCAGAAGAGAGAAATCTTAAACTCCCATAGGAATAACCTTGAATTTGGAACCCGCTATCCTCTAAAGCCAATCGTAATTTTTCGAATAGGTGCGATAAAAAAACATTTCGTGAGAGTCAATAAAATTAAAGCATGTTTTATGGAGGCTGTAATGTTAAGTTATTTGAAAACTACCGTGCGGTGTGGGTGGGTCGCTGCGTGTCCGCACGAACGACTTAGCCAATTTGTGTTTATCTCACCGGTGAAGTAATTGCTGTGAAATAATCTTAATTGGTTTCTTGTTGGTGTGTTTCTCGATGGGTGGAATAGGTATTCCAGCCTCGATAATCTTAAACCCTGTGGCCCTGCAATATTATCTGTCTGCTAAAACTTTTTAATCTCCTGGGTACCTTTTTTAGGGTTCCGCACCCAAAGGGTAAAGACGGGACCCTATTACTAAGACTCCGCTGTCCGTCCGTCTCTGTCTGTCCGTCCGTCTGTTTTTCAGGCTGTATTTCATGAACCGTGATAGCTAGACAGTTGAAATTTTTACAGATGATGTATTTCTGTTGCTGCTATAACAACAATTACTAAAAATTAGAAAAAGTGAGTCTCCATAAAAAACGGTTTTTTAAATGTGAAGAAACTAGCGCCATCTAGTATGATGGTACGGAACCCTATGGGTTTTGACTCGCACTTAGCCGTTTTTTTTAACCTCGACGCAAAAAAGGGGTGTTATACGTTAAACGTCTGTATCTTTGTGTCTCTGTGGCATCGTAGTTCTTAAACGAATGGAGCGTTTTTAATGCGGTTTTTTTTGTTTGAAAAATGACGAGGTAGTTCTTATCTAAAATATATGAAGATCTATTCAGCCGTTTGAAGATCATCATCTAGGTGATGAAGGGATGTGGGCACCTTATAAAGGTGTGATCCATTCAAAATTTGGTGCTTTGTTACTGTAATAATATTCCAAAACCATGGTAAATTTGACCTGATGCTGCAGTATCTCCTGAGATCTGCAGGATACCCAACTCCTCGCCAACTGACAGCAGAGGTATCGTCTTTGAGCTCATTGGAATAGTCTCAATGAATAGGTGTTACATAGAACATCGTAACCTTGACCTGATGCTGCAGTATCTCCTGAAATCTGCAGGACACCCAGTTCCTCGTCAACTTACATCAGAGGTATAGTGTTTGGGCTCATTGGAATAGTCTCAATGAGTAGGTTTTAGATATAACACGGTAACCTTGACCTGATGCTGCAGCATCTCCTAGTATCTGCAGGATACCCAACTCCTTAAAAACTTACAGCAAAGGTATCGTCTTGGGGATACCTACCTACGTAAAGTTTAAAAAGCACGAAATAAAACTCAAATTAAAAATTTAAAAAACCGCTAACAAGTAGATAATAATATGACTTGGCCCTTTAAGTTTAATATAAATACTTACATTTTGATCTAAGAGTCGTCGCGAAGGGGGACCGCTAAGTTAATAAAGTAAAAACTGTTTTACTTTACTACAACTATTTACTAATAAATTCCCAACTTAGCGGTCCCCCTACGCGACGATTCTTAGATCAAAATGTAACTATTAATAATAATAATTAGTTCATTTACAAAATTTATTTATTTATAATTGTACATTGAACTAAAAGGGCCAAAACATATTATTTTCTACTTTATAGCGGTTTTTTTTCTGGTATTTTTAAATTTTTAATTAAAGTTTTATAATCGATAATTTTATACAACAAATGTTTTCAATACGATCAATTATTTTTTTTATGACATTGCTCATGCCTAGCTTCAATTTTATTTGACAAATAACTATGATGAATAACTGTTTATAACTATTTGGTGACAAATCACACATTATTCACACATGGTCACCTGGCCCCAAACTAGGATTTCCTGTACTATGGGTACCAGAGAATCTTATCAACGACTTTCTACCTATACTGATATTCATACTTTAATACGTTTAATTACATACATATGTAGATATTGATCATCCACACAGTGCAAACAAACTTGTTCGTCACACAAATGTTTGCCATGGGTGGGTATTGAACTCACGACCCTCGGCCTCATAGGTAGAAGTCAATGAAGATCTAGCGCTGAATGTGTTTTGACTTTGGGTCATCCTTTAAGTTTTCTTTCGTGTCTTCTTTGTTTTTTCAGGTAGAGTGAGCAAATTGATTGTGGTTGATGTTTTTTCAGGTAGAGTGAGCAAATTGATTGTGGTTGATGTTTTTTCAGGTAGAGTGGGCAAATTGATTGTGGTTGATATTTTTTCAGGTAGAGTGAGCAAATGGATTGTGGTTGATATTTTTTCAGGTAAAGTGAGCAAATGGATTGTGGTTGATATTTTTTCAGGTAGAGTGAGCAAATTGATTGTGATTGATAATTTTTCAGGTAGAGTGGGCAAATGGATTGTGGTTGATATTTTTTTAGGTAGAGTGAGTAAATTGATTGTGGTTGATATTTTTCAGGTAGACTGAGCAAATTGATTGTGGTTGATATTTTTTCAGGTAGAGTGAGTAAATTGATTGTGGTTGATATTTTTCAGGTAGACTGAGCAAATTGATTGTGGTTGATATTTTTCAGGTAGACTGAGCAAATTGATTGTGGTTGATATTTTTTCAGGTAGAGTTGGGAAAATGGATTGTGGTTGATATTTGTTCAGGTAGAGTGAGCAAATGGATTGTGGTTGTTTTTTTTTTCAGGTAGAGTGAGCAAATGGATTGTGGTTAATATTTTTTCAAGTAGAGTGAGCAAATAGATTGTGGTTGATATTTTTCAGGTAGAGGTGAGTAAATGGATTGTGGTTGATATTTTTTCTCGACTGCCTAAAAAGGAGGGCAACGATTTTCGGGTGTATGTATGTGTGATAATATCTACAAAAGTCAACACCGTCTATTTCAAGGCTGGCCAATAGATTTTCCAGGTGGGCAAAATTTCATAGACTGTGGCGGCGCCGGGCCAAAAACCATATTCTTAAGGTATAATTTATACACAAAAACTATATTATACATATACCATAATATAATATACACAAAAAGAGAAAATATGCTTTAATTTACTTTATTTGTAAATGAAATTAAGTAACATAATAATAACATTATTTCTATTTAATTTGAGCTGTGAAGAGGTTTTTCTGATACTAATTTGTCGATACTTGGTTTTAAGTCTGATGTTGATAGTACAATCAAATCCGAATGTGTTTTGCAGTGAGAGATGTGCGATATTTATTTTTGATGTATGTTGGAGTTGAAAATATTTTTTCACGCACATAAGTGTGGAACCAAACCTGCTTAAAATTTGCATAGCAAGGTCGCGCAATGTTGGGAAATCTTCACTGGAAACGTTTTTCCAAAAACTTGCAAAACTTTCTGTCAGCTGCTCTGAAGATACATTTGCACAGAAAAATTGTTTTAGGGCAGTGTGGTTTTGAAGATCTGTCTTTTCGAGCTGAATATTTGCTGTATATTAAAGCAGATTAGTAGAGCTGATGGTAAATGGATTTATAAACAGCTGAATATTTCTCTTGTTCGATTCAAAATCCTGGAATCTGTTTTGAAACGACTCTTTTAAACACTTTATTTTTGATAGGAACTTTGGAATATCAAGGGCAGTGATCTTTAATTCTTCTTTTACACTTGCAAGTGTGGAAAAATGGTCGACTTTATACCTCTCTCAGTTTGCTGCAAACAAGTCCAACTTCCCTTTGAAACCATTGATCAAGTTTAACATTGTTGGAAGAGAACAATCTTTTCCTTGCAATTTAAGGTTCAGGACATTAAGGTACTTCAATGTATCAACTAAAATTGCAAGATCGCACAGCCATAATGAATTTTTAAGCAGAGCAATGTATCAACTAAAAATGCAAGATCGCACAGCCATAACGAATTTTTAAGCAGAGCTATCTCTGCTGGCAATGCTTGTTTTTCCTCCAGAAATGCCAGAACATGTTCCCTCAAATCATAAAAATGTTTTAACATTTCGCCTTTGGATGACCAGCGAACAGCGCAATAAAGATGTAATTCACCTTATTTATTTATTTCTTTTTCAAACAACGTTCTGAATTGTCAGCGGTTAAGTGCTCTGGCACGTATGAAATTAATGCAGCGTACTACTGGGTCAACCACATCCTCAAACGTCATGTCTTTAGCGCACAAAGCTTCTTGATGGATAATACAATGATAAAAAAATAATTGTCGACCGATGTGATTTTGCAGCAAAGACAGCGCCATTGGTTTTCCCTATCATCGCAGGTGCTCCATCAGTGCAAACTGAATTGCATTTATCCCAGTTTAGGCTCTTACCCTCAACGCAATCTTTGAGTTTCATGAATATATCATTTCCTGTGGTTGTAGTTTCCAGTTGACAGAGATCCAATATATCTTGAAAAATATTGAAATTGTCATCAATACAGCGTACAAAAACAGCTAACTGCGCCATACCGGTTAAATCGCATGTTTCGTCCAATGCAAGTGAAATTTTTTTTTTATTCACTATTGGTAAACCCTTGACAACATCTCACCTGGTGGTAAGTGACGATGTTGCCGAAGATGAAAGCGGGCTTACCAAGAAATACCAACGCAATGGGGAACTGGCTATCTTATCTTCATGCCGGAACACATCAATATTTGGCGGCAAGACTTAGATAAGATGGTGGTAGCTAGCCAGGCGGGCTTTGAAAATGCCAAAATATCTACATCTAGTTACAAACTCTGTCAAACTCTGTGTTAATGTCCGTTGACATATCTTCTACCCGCCTCATTACTGTGTTGCGCGACAGTGAAATACTATCTGCCATGGCTTTAACCTTTTGATCATTGCAGTTCTGCGCAAAAATTGACAAACTCTGTTTGATAATTTCCCCATCTGAAAACGGCTTTTTCTTTTTAGCTAAGAGCTTTGTTTCATACGATGTTTTGACCATGGCTTCCAGTTCTTCGTGTCGTTTTACAAAAATATTTTGCTGTGAAAATAGTTCTTTTTTCTTTTTATTTATAAAATCTCTTTTTAAAGCTGACCCCACTGGATACTCTTTGGAATTTAGTATAGTTTTGGTTGAAATGCCGCTCTAAATTATATTTATTAGCAACAACTACTGTTGCTAAAAGAGCTGGCGGGCAAATTCAAATCGCTTGGCGGGCCACTTTGTGGCCCGCGGGCCTGGGTTTGGCCAGCCTAGGTCTATTTAATAAGGGATATTTTAAGAATTTTTATATAAAGCATGGATTTGAAAAGCTATAATAATTAATCGGGACATGTGTAGGGTAGAAACTACAGGATGAGCAAGTGCTATATTTACCCTGTCAGTTCTTTTACATGAATATCGTCGTTTTTGTACCAACGCGATGGAAATGGAAATTGGGTTCTGTTAATTTTATAAAACCTGTACCACTGTTCTATAAATATAGAAAACCATAACTTTCATTACATTAAACAGCTAAAACGAAATTGATTTATAATAAAATAAGAAATAAGAGAGTAAACATAGCACTTGTCCATTTTCCCTATACATGACCTAAGTTATTTTTATAGCTCTTCAAAACCGTGTATTGTATGAAAATTATTAAAATATCACTAAACAGTGTTGACTAGTGTGTGTATGTACGTCTGTTTCTTTGGCGGAGCCTGTAGCTTTAAGGCGAGGCATTGATTGGAACAGTTGTCTCTGTCTATTTCTTTACGTGTAAGGAGTAAAGAAAAAAAACACACTTTTGCACTTTTTCAATGCTTTTTCGTTTGAATTAAAAACTACAATTAATTTAAAAAATTCAACTGGCATACTGAAGTGTGTGTTTAGACTAATCGACTAAGAAAATTTAGAGGTACTAAATCGGTCTGGTTTGCCCGTAGAGAATGCAAATCTCTGTTTGAAAAGAGATTTCTTTGATATGTTTTTTTGTTATAACAGTTCACGAATCGTCTTTCTGCAAGTGACAAAATGAAGTCATTGAAATGAAGCATCATGTTACAAAATATCACTTTCACATGATTTGTAATTGCTGAGAAAAATTGAGATCCCTGCGACCAAAGTTTCCAATGGGCTTGATGGATTTAAGAGTGCGAGGCGTAGAGTCTTGATCCCGTGAGTGACATAGGATACATTTTTACTCGACTGCCCAAAGAAGATAGGTAAAGTTTTCATGTAGTCGGGATTTTAATTTTAAATGAAATTGGTAAGGTTATTTTGTTCGATCTTTTAGTTTTCTTCTCTCGCACACTAACTTAAAACAAGCTAACTTTGCCAAATATTATATACTCTTGGTAAAGTTTTCCATCGATTTTTTTGAGGTCGTAATGTGTAGTTCATTCAAGAAGACAATATGTGTGATATATTTGTTACTAATGATCAAAACAAAATTTACATAATCTATTATTTTATAATATCCTCTAGAGCACAAGCATTTTTTGACATGAGTCTTGAATTTATTCTCTGACAAACTACTTACATTTTCTGGAATTTTATTGTAGAATCTTATACACTGCCCCACAAATAACTTTTTAACTATAATTAAACCCATGGAATGTTTCACCTTTCTAATTAGGTTCTAATTCGTACCCATTGGCCCCCACAGAAAACCCACCTCCACCCCATTGCTGGGTGGTGGCTGAAAACCAGCGCTATGGTTTATACGATGATGGCTTATATGCTTTCCTTATCATTATCATTTTCGGTGATATTAATTTACTATAGTTTTTGGATTTTACATACAAATCGGTCAGCTGGACGGTCCGTTTTGTATAAAAAGTCTCATTTTTTTGCGAATCGGTCAAATGTTTCTTAGAGAAAGTTGTTCAATTTGACGAGTGGAAGCTCACCTTAAAGTATCACGGCACCTTTTTGTTACACCTGTATAGACCTCTTGATGAGCGCGCACATTTATCGCACCCAGCAGCGTTCAGTGCTGCTGGCGATGCCGTTTGACCATTGGACAACTTCGTGTACTTACTGGCAACAAAATTGCACATTTGGCCTCAAGTGCGTCTAACTGGGCAATCTGCTGCGAACAGGATGACACCAGGTGCCGTTGAGTGGCCATCGCGGTCAGTATGCTCACGCGCACCGCGGTATGTCCCACTTGCCAAGCGAATCCAGTCTTCCGCATTACCGCCCAAGTCTTATAAATATGTAGATATACTCGTATTTTCATAGTTTTATTTAATACTTGATTTAAATTTGTATTTACTTTAAATTTTCTTTTCATGACCTGATTCCTTAAAGCTTAGCGTTTCTTAGCTTAGTATTTCTTTAGTGGACCGATAACCCGGTGAAGGTCGCGGTAAGCCGCTGGATGCGGGTAGCGCAGAACAGGTCGTCGTGGAAATCCTTGGGGAGGCCTATGTCCAGCAGTGGACTCCTTCAGCTGATATGATGATGATGACGATTCCTTCTATGTTGTTTAATTATATTTTATGTTGTGATGTAATAAAGAATATTGTTATGTAATAAAGACGTTAAAAACAACCGACTTCAATCCTATGCGCCTATAAAACTTGAGGGATGCTTTCTATTTACCAGGGATTCCATCATCAGATCCTAACTTGGTGACAATGGGACCACTTCAGGTGAATACTCTTACGAATAAAAAAATAACTTATGAAGTCAGTCTACATACAGTGTAACATAGAACCTCCTCCTTTTTTGATGTTGGTTAAAAACCACGGAGGTGTTATACCGCATGAAGTAAAGAAAATGGAGACTCAAAGTTTCCAAAAATTACTTGTGCTTGCTCTTTGCTTGTTTGTTTTATGTTTGCCTTTGTCGTTGAGAAACGTGACCCAAAATTCCATTGCCCTCATAATATTTATTTATGCCACTGCCAACCAGAACCATTGTAACATGAGTGCTAGTTTCAGCTTTGCTTCGTGGCACAATAGACAGCATGAGTGTTACAATGGCTAATTGCATGCTGTGGCATACACTACTTTTTATACGACCATGAAATAAATAAAATACATTGAAATTATGTCATAATTGAATTTTTGAAGCCAATGCCAGAAAAATATTTAAAAGTTTCAGTGTAGTACAGTTGTCTCGTTTTGAAATGATCAATGTAAAACGACTTGTAGGAATGAATACTTATTTTTAAAGCCAAAGCCATAACAATATTTAAGAAGTTTCATTGTAGTACAGTTGTCTCGTTTTGAAATGATCATTGTAAAACGACTCGTAGGAATGAATACTTATTTTTGTAGCCAAAGCCATAAAAATATTTAAGAAGTTTCATTGCAGTATGGTTGCCTCGCTTTGAAATTATCATTGTGAAACGACTTGTAGGAATGAATACTTATTTTTGAAGCCAAAGCCATAAGAATATTTAAAAAGTTTCATTGTAGTACAGTTGTCTCGTTTTGAAGTAAAACGACTTGTAGGAATGAATAATTTTGTGATATAATTTGAGGTTATGTATTAAGCAAATTACCAAAACGGAGTGGAAAAAATATATTTTAGGATTATGAGTAAAACCATATCGAATTGTGATATCCTTTCACACCACTGAACTATTAATAGTGGTATCGATTGCACTGCTACGTCTATTTGTGTTTGACGACCTGAGCAAACCCGATATGGTTAACGTGCTAGGCAAAGGGGATTGTGGAGCCAGCCAATTCTAAGTGAGCACAGCTGGAAAATAACGCAACGACTGTTTGTGTAGGACGCTCGCTCCTGGCGGCGGCGGCGCTGGGCGAAGCTGGCGTCGTCGCGGGGGTTTGATCAAACAGTCAGGCCTGCCGATATGTGTTTACTCGAGTACCAAATGATAGGTAGCAAATGACAAACTTTTAGTCAGATCCACAAAATTGATGGGCTGTGCATTGTTCAATCTGTATACTCGTATATGTCACCGTAAAATTGTAAATACCGTTAGATTATAATCATAAGCATAATGCTTCGCAGAAAAAGTAATCATCGGTTTTATTCGGAGATATACTCGTAAGAATAGGCCGTGAAATTGTAAGCCGATTGACAATTTACGGTGATATTTTTATTTTTCTCTGGTAACCCATAACACAGGGAATCCTACTTTGGGGCCAGATGACCATGTGTGATTTGTCCCAGAATATTTATTTATTTTTATTTTATTTATTTATTATAGTCTTACTAAATTTACATCTCGCTTTGGAACCCAAACTTTGACAATTCATTAGTAAAACTTGCTTTATGAAGTCCCGTCTCATACAGCTATATAATAAATTCTCTTCGGGTTCCAAATCCAAAAAAGGTGAGCGTGGTTTTGTTTTCCTACGATTCTATTGAAAAATAAAAGACGATTCTGGGTCCTAGATTCCACCTCCAAAATTCATCATCAGATTAACTTCATGATAACAAAAGGATCAATTGTCACCGGGAATACGGCTTCATTCTTAATCGAACCTTGGAAGTCGCTCTAAAATCGATCGCAAGATTTGAACTTAACAAACATACATACAAACATAGCAAGTTAAATAAAAGCTTTTAGAATAGAATATAAAATAAAAAGCCTGTCATATGGTGGAGTAAATAGAGGGAAATTTCGCTCCGGAGAGACGGAAATATTTCATTTCACGGGATATGAATTGTGCATTCACTTTGACAAAATGCATCTTGGCAGACGTCGAAGTATGTGGAATATATTTCAACGTTGATTTTCCTCTCCCTCCCACGCGGTGGACCGATGACCTGGTGAAGGTCGCGGGAAGCCGATGGATGCGGGCAGCGCAGGACCGGTCGTCGTGGAAATCCTTGGGGGAGGCCTTTGTTCAGCAGTGGACGATTTGTGGCTGATATGATGATGATGATGATTGATTTTTGGGAATTGGGTTTCCTTTAAACTTAATTTAAGCAAATTACGTAGATTCATAAAGTTGGTTACGTAAGTATAAAATACATACAGTAGGTAATTTACTAAATTTTCCGCTTTCAGGTTTAATTATCTGTATCGTTTACCTTGCATAGCAAGTCAATTACTTTGACTTGGAGGTATTATTGAATTAGGTTGTGTTGAAATGTATCTTAGAATTTTGTGTGTGTTGTCACGTCAGTCGACTTTCCAGGCGTTTGACAAAAGGGATGACGACAGCAACAGAAATAAATTATGAACTCTTGATCACTGAAATGTCCTTCTACTTAAACTTAGGAAAACCTTAATCGTTTTGTTTTCCACCAAGTCTTCGATTTTTATTTCACCAAAATCACAAAATGAGTACATAAATGACACTGCAAAACTCTGACGTCACGCCTAGGTATTTCAAACATTTTTAGAACAAAATTTCGTTTTTGACAGATGATAAAAAGTATATCAGATGACTATAGCATTCGTCATCCCTATTGTTTTCATATTCTCCGTCGCGTGTATGAGTATCTAACGAGAAATTTAGAGCTTGCATATGATTTCGTTCGATCGCCGCTGACCAGCACTTTCTGTTTTCGTATATATTTTACTCAATTTAAAATCTGTATTTAAAGCTGCAGCTTTTGCTGCGATGTTGAATTTCAAATCATGTATGGTTGTCTCGCTAAATGAGGAATTTGAATGGTAATATGCGCAAAACTTTTGTTATGTACGTATACCAATTTATTTTGATTTGATGCAACTTATTTGATAAGGTAATTTACTATTATAATGATTCTATCATTGTCCGCTACGGTTACGAAGTAACTAGTATCTCATCTGTGGCTACGGTGCACGGTGGTTCTGGTGTGACAACCGTGACCCACACTGCGGTTTGAGTGTGCTTCGTAATCGTGCATCATCATCTGCTCATGTCGGAAATACAATTCTCCAAAGGTGTGAATCTCCAGTTTATTAGATGTGCGTTCCACATTTAGTTTTATTACGAGTATATTGGGCAGCGTCTGTTTGCTCTGTGACAAATGTGTTAGCACATCTGGCCTTTTATGTTTTTTTTTTGTGGTACAGCAACGGTATTTACGTTCTACGAGTTCACACTATATGTCCAGCTAAAACGAGAACTAATTGCCTGCCTAATCTCTAACTTCTGTTTTCGAACACAACATATCATTGCTTTTCTTTCTTATTTTGTACTTATTGTATAGTGCTTATTATGTTCTGTATAGCGCGAATGTCTCCAAGATTTTTATTGCAATGGCTGCGTCATTAACTCCATGAACTACATGTTATGTGGACTGGGTAGAATTAGTGGAAGTATTGTTTTTATTGCCCTGTGTTAGTGAAATTGTAATATTTACTGGTCCAGTAATGATGATGAATGGTAGGTAAACGACTGAAAGTGAACTAAGAAAGTTAAAATTATTTATCTTTGCCACCTGTTTTATACAGCCTGGGACAGTTAACGAACAATGAATCTTTTTTTAATATAATACTAAAAGTAGACTAGCTTTGCTCTGCTCTCCTGCGTGGACATCGAGGTTGCGCAGTGGACGAACTTTTTCTCCATCAATGGCGCACGGTGGCCGACCCGCAAGCGGCTCGCCATTGATGTTGCGCGGTGCGCCAGAATGTGCACGTTGAATGTCCATACCTAGTTTCCCTCCAACTCAACCAATTTATGTGGGCATCAAATGAAATAACTCGTTCCAGCGAAGGTTCTTAGACCAAAACGAACCGCGTTCCTCAATGTTAACCAGTGGGTGGTTTCTAATGCTTTATGACAAATATCTGCAAAATACCTTTCATGAAAAATTAATAAATAAACAAAACGTTTGGATAGAACCTCCGGACGGACTCGCATTAGATTTCATTTCGCATAGTTACTCTTCCTTGATCGAACGTTCCCATAATACGTGACCAATTTTTGGCCAATTTATACCCCTCTCCCCCATCCTGTGACCACCTTTTGTATATGTCAAGGCCGTCCCTCCCTCTGGTTTTCAGATAGTTTAATAATAGTAAGTTTCTTAAGATACATAAAAAACCGCATAATTACGCACAAGTTCAATATAAACTTTACTTTTAAAATTCGTTTTCAATACAACCATTGCAATCAATTATTATTCGAAGGGCGTGTACTTTCGAGCGACGTAAGAGTAAAAGAGGTGTTGTCAAAGTACATATATATTAGTACTAGTATACAGTATAGACAGGCCTCCCACTCGGTGGACCGATGACCTGGTGATGGTCGCGGGAAGCCGCTGGATGCGGGCAGCGCAGAACCGGTCGTCGTGGAAATCCTTGGGGGAGGCCTTTGTCCAGCAGTGGACGTCCTTCGGCTGATATGATGATGATGATACAGTATGGACACTTCCTGACGCTCCGACCGACCTCACCACCTCGTCACCCAGATTGATACAGATTGGTTACAGTTTGGTTCTCGAACGAATAGGATTTCGCCGTGATTTTGTTTGCTCCGTCATTTGTTTTTAGAAATGTCATTTCACGACCGTTGTAGGCAATGTCCGGGTGTGGTATTGTGATGGCAAAAAAATCGAAGTTTTCTTTAAAACTATCCAGGTCTTTTTGTGTTTTTTTAAGTCTTAATTTATTCATGGGGATCGATTGTCTTACACTAATAGAGTCTAGAAAACAAAAAATAAATAAATAATGTGTGTGTGTGTGTGTGTGTACGTCCGTCCGGTGCTCTAGTTCCAAAACTACTAGATGGATTTGGGTGAAATTAGAGTTACGGCAATATTTTTTTTTATCCAAGCGTTTTTTTTAAATTTTTCTTTTCTTAATTTTTAGGGTTGCCACCGTAGTAAAAAAAACACTTATTATTACTCGAAAATGGCTCTAACGATTTTGATAACTCGGTATGTTAATATAACCTACAGTGCGCGGCAGCATTTTGTTCCAAGAAAAATCGGAATAAGATTCCTCCCATACAAATCCAGGTTGTTTGTAATTTTTATGAAATCTCTCTAACGATTTTAATGAAACTTTGTAAATAACTATAATTAAGAAGGTCTACTGAACTGGGTACTTCATTATTCCAGAAAAAATCTTAGTTAGGTACCTATCTCCCATACAAACCCAAATTATTTGTAAATTTTTCATCAAGTCATACTTAGATTTATTCTTTGCTACTAAGCAAGTGTAATGTTTATTGTAGATTTATTTATGACCGACTACAACAGACGGGGAAGGCTTCGCGAGAAAGTATGCACAGCGTGGCTATAAAATGTATTTTATTAAAATTTACAGCTCCTGTGAAAACTACGTGACAAAGACCTAAACCCACTGTGACCATGTGTAGTATATCGGAACACCCCTCCCCCCTTAACTGGTAAACACTTTGAACTTTGTACCATTCTTATGCCGTATTCGTATGGATCAGAATCGCACTACGTGTGTTTAGCTTAATGTGCTGGCCTCTGTACGTTCTCCAACCACAATCCCACTGCAGCTATTCATGTCGTCAATACTAGTACATCCATCAACCACATGCAGTAACATTATCGCGTCGTAGCCCGTAATGTACCCACAACAGTAGGGCGTGATCGGTGTCGTTACAAGCGCCCGCGTAACTTATACCGCTATTTGTAGTAAGTAGTACAACTACTAAGTCACCGTGGTAGGGCCGTACACTGCTATAATTAGTATGCCAGGTTGAGTTTCCTCAGTGAAATTTATGGAGCGCGGGAACGAAATTGTTTATGAGTTTATGACGGTTAATGTACTTATGAAGTATTGCTTTATTATAAGCTTCAAAGGATGCTTGGCGAACTTCGGCAGGCGTTTAATTTTAATGTACAGTGTAAGTCTTTTTCAGATATCTCTCTGTTAGATCCAAGATTAATTAATGCTCAAGTAGAAAGAATCGATGTGAGCCGTCGTTAGATTTGGCTTGATTTAGCTTTACGTAACGCTCCTATACAGTTGTAACAAAATGGTGTAGGTTTCGTTAACTGGGGCTTCTACTCATCATACTGAACAACTTTTGCTCTACGACTTTGCTGAAATCACAAAAAAAATTATTTCTTCATACAAATCGATCAGTTGATCGACAAACTTTGTGCATTTTAGTATGAAAGGTCCAATTTTTTTTGAGAATTGACTATAGGTCACTATAAAGTTGTTCAGGATGATGAGTAAAACCCCAAATTAACATGTCCTACACCATTTTTTTTACACCCTGTATAGTTAACGGGTCGTACTAGTATGTATACTTTAGTTATACTGAAATAATTAATTTTGTCAAAATCCATTATTCCGGCTAGTCTATAGATTGGAGCCTCAACGTGAAGCTCAGAAACATTGTGTGCCGATGCATCAGGTATATGTGGACCCACTTCAAAGTGGATTCAATTATGATAGTGCACGACGTTGCCGTCGGTGGATTAAGCCTCCATTATGGGCTGACACAATCGGCGGCCGATCGTATAATGCGCGGTCGTTTGGTGCATCAATATAAGTACCTATACCTGCTATGAACTAGTTGGAAGGTAAGGAATCTGTAGGAATTGATGCATCGAGTTATTAGGTAGCGTTGTCTTAGTTCATATATGAAAACATCATACAGTATAAGTTGGAAAAATATTATAAAATATTAATTTATTTGTCTGTACATTGAGGTACAGCCCTAATTCCCAAAGTAATCGTTTAAGTACCTACACAACTTGACAATTTAAATTTTAATTTTAGGTAGTAGATTATAGTGTTTATAGGTATGTATTGACCTCCCAGTAAATAAATACCATAACCTGACACTGTTACCTATCTGAATCATGACATTATTTGTAATAAACATTTAAGGTTTGGTTGACTACATAATAATAATAATAAATAAATCAAGTTTATTTCGGACCACAAAAATCCATAATATGTGTTAGTAACAATAGAGACTTAGCCTATGTTAGTTAGTACTTAAAAACTCCTCGGGAATAATTAAAATAAGTATCATTTTACCGCACCGGTGACTATCCCCTCCCCACCCAAAAATTCAGGAGGAGAGAGTCAAACCGTGCGGCAATCGTCCTTGTTAAAAGTGTGTAAACATTTATTTAAATTAAAAATTTTGGGATTGGCATTGGCAGTTAATGTGGTTTTAGACAACAGTATATTACATGTATGGAGTTGATACGAGTATTTAGATTGTTTTTAATAATGCGCTTATTTTAATCAAAAGTGTACGGCAATAAATGGTAACCTAGATTCTCAATTAACGAGAAAAGTACGAGAATTTTTCACTTTTTCCTGCTACAGAGAACTGAGCTCAGCATCATCATATCAGCCAGAAGACGTCCACACCTAGACAAAGGCCTCCCACAAAGATTTCCACAACGACTTGTCCTGCAGTGCCTGCATCTAGCGGCTTCCCGCGACCTTCACAACGTCGTCGGTCCAACGAGTTGGAGGACTGACTTCACTGACTTTAATAGTCTGTGTATATATCTTGGATGAAAGCATATTTCAATTTATCCTTTCGCAGTATTCAAATTTTATCAAACCGTTACTATCCCTTTGTGACAAGCTATTCATAAACACGATTGAGTATTAGTACCTATCGTCTACCTATCTCCGCCTACTTACGCAGTAACTGTGAGTTCCCATGTATTCGCCAGTGCGTGAATTCTAATTACCACTTCTTGTAGATAGCCAGCATTTGAGCAAATGTGTAGGTTTGTACCGCCGCCACCGCCGCAGTAACTGTTTTGCGTGGGTAGAAAGCGCGGCTCCCTTCGATTACGTTTAGCGAGCGAGCGAGATACGCATTCGTTTTGTACTGCTGTACCCCACATATGAGCTTTTGTTTTGTCATGACCCACGGATTCGATTTTTGCAGTGTTCCTTATGAGGAAATTAAAGTTTCTGTTCATAATCATATTAATCATATTGGCACAATTTCCCACTTTTAATTTAAATCACTCCTTTTCTAATGCTAACGATAATAAATAAGCAGAGCGCCCGCTGCCTAGGTTGCTGTCGCCCCTAACATGTCGTCGTAACATGGCGCATCGGGAGCCGGGTAGTTCCTTTACCTCTAATATGGTGGATGGGAGCGATGGCTGACTCGCGTTATACTCGTGACCGGGTGCTGTCCGTGTGAACTGGCCTACTCTTGTCAAAGGTATAAAAGACATTCAATGATTTTTATGTATAACTTTTCGTGTTATATTGGTTTCATGTTCTGATGACATAATCTGGTTTATTTCAAGGATTTAATTGAAATTATTAACTAATGATTGTTTATTTCTTTATCTTTCACAAATGTAATTATGTTATTATTATTTTATGACTATCAGAAAGAGTGTAATTTGCACCTATTTTGAATAAATACCTTGAATATTGAATCATTGCCACTTTATTAACTATAGACACATTTCGAAGAATAGCTGTTCGATGTCGCTTTCAATTTGCCAAACGAACATCTGTTTTTTGAAGCTAGTCCTGCTAGTTTTCATAGTGACCTAAATAGATTAGCTTAAAGAAGACATTTTTTTTAAATATGGGGCATAGGCCCACCAGAAACTTAGAAATGTATAGTAATGAAACTCGTGTCGATTTGTTCCTCATAATTAACTAACTTAGGTTAGATAATTGTTTTCTTTCTGAACTTAACTAAAGTTCTTTTGTATGATTGGAAATCTGTAGGTTGTAGGTGTAAACATTGTAGTAGAGGATGTAATAAATATGTATTATTTGTGAGGTGAGGCCTTGTTGAGTGCACAAGTAGCTGTCGATAATAGTCCAGGCTTAGAGAGAGCTGGTATAATCGCTGGGCGCGTCGTTCCGCTTATTTGTCGGGAAACGAGCAAAGCAGAACAAAGGCACTTGTGACTCGTGCGATGTAGCCAACTCCTTCTAAACTATGCATTTTTTAATATTTATGCTAACCTTTGCTAGCTCTAGGATAGAGACGAGCACTTTCCTTATCCGCAATGTACATGGTTGAGAGAAGAAATCATCATATCATCTGTAAGACGTCCACAGCTGGACAAAGGCCTCTCCAAGGATTTCCACAATGAGCGGTAAGGCGCTGCGCGCATCCAGCAGCGCATCCGCGACCTACACGAGGTCGTCGGTCCATCGAGTGGGGAGGCTTTACTACGCAACGTCTTCCGGCCGGTGTGTGGTCGCCACTCGAGAACTTTAGTATCCCTATGGCCATCTGTTCTACGAGCCTTGTGAGAGAAGAAATGTCTGAGCTTTATCCAAACCTTTCTGGAAAAAATTTTTGGCCCTTTTATTTAAATCTTCCAAGTTAGACGAATTAGGAAAGTTCAGAAAGTATTTACATATTTATCGTGTTTGTAAACATGTTGTTTTACGGGAGGGGCCAGGGGCTCCGCACTCCGCTGTGATAGCTTTGCATATCATGTTTAAATATGAGCACACTAGTGTATGGTGGTGCGGTGTAAATCATACCCATTTGAATTTAGGAATGTTGAGGTACTGTTGGAAGAAAATATACAAAATTAGTTTTGTATGCTTTTCTAACTTTGCAGGAGAGAGCCAAGTATGTACAAATATCTGTCGGCGGCAGATCGTTAAATTCCGGCAGATCGACCCAGATATTCCTAGGCAGATTGTGAAAAGCCCAAGCATTTCGTCGCGGGGCCGGGGTTCTGTAAAATATTAAGTCAACTGAGCCCCGCAACCTAACCCCGCGACATTCAATATCGGTTGCCACTAAAACCCATTAGTAAAGTTTAGTCTGAATATCAGATCCTTTTACCGGGCTGTAAACTTTACGTGCATCGTATAAAATCTTTTTAGTTTGAGGTGAAATCGTTTACATTCAGGCCGCAGGCAGGAGGCAGTAGATAGTGTGGCGCTCTGTGGCGAGTAGCGCAAAAAGTGGTATGCGATGATGCGTAGTATAATAACTAGCTGTAAGATGCGCAGAGGCAGTCGGCACCGATGGGGAGCCGTGCGCGACGGAACCGGCTCGCGCCCACACCAAGATTATCATAATGTTTTTGATCTATCTGAGTTGTGATGAGATGTTCTTCACAATCCATGATGCGTTGTACACATTTGTGTCAATGCCTATAATGTCCTACAGACTGGCTGCCTCCGTAGGAGAACCAAAGTAACCGACATAGCTCACAGAATCGCTAAACTTAAGTGGCAGTAGGCAGGGCACATAGCTCGTAGTACAAGTGGTCGTTGGGGCAGTAAAGTTCTCGAGTGGCAACCAAGCACCGGAAAACGTAGCGTAGGCACGCCTCCCACAGGGTGGACTGACGACCTGTTGAAGGTAGTAGGAAACCGCTGGATGCGGGCAGCGCAAGACTTCGTCGTGGAAATCCTTGGGGGAGGCCTTTGTCCAGCAGTGGACGTCTTTCGGCTGATATTATGACTGGCTGCCTGGAAACCTCGCCTGCAAAGAGGATTGTTTCAACAAAACTAATAAATAATTATTTTTATTCCTGGGGTTACCAACCATTACTCAAAATCTTATCGTTCACCGCTACATTATACGTCGTCTGATATGTAAAGTATATTTTCTTTCTTTACTTAACCCTTCATTTTAAATTCCAGGTGTTCCTTAATATCCATTATATCCTCATCTAACGTTATCGTCTTGATTATATTCCATTTAACTTTGCTATGTGCACAGCAATGGGCTCTTTTGACGGCTAATTCATCATTGCGGACTGCTTCGCTCGTGCCGAGTGTCGCACCTGCGCCCGCGCGGTTTAACCAACTCGCCTCCCAGCACATTCCTCCATAACGATTTTTTGATTGCACTCCGATGATACCTAACACCCGGCATCTTTTCTTTTTTTTTTTTCAAAATTGTCGTACTATAAAATCATCATTTGTCTGTACTTAATGGTTTGGTGCTTTGTAAATTGGCTTCCAGTTTCCACGTATGCGTATTAACAATGTACTATCTAATAAACAATTAGTAATTGTTTCACAGTGCTCAGCTCATTTCGCTATTGTCGACTCGCTAACTATTGCACAAGTAGGTATGTTTATTGACAGATTGTTAGAGTTATGCTCAAATGCCTCCATCTTGACTGTTGTTCCAAGTTTTCTCCTACAATCGGCTACAGTGCATACGTTTCACTTTGTCGGGCGGGCGGTTCAAATTGTTTGTGAAATAATGGCCTGTTGTTCTAATATAATACAAGTTGTTTAAACACACTGTTCTAATGTCTTGTGTCTTGTCTCGAACAACAATTAACGGGTAAATAATCGTTACAACTCAAACACACAGTTTGTATAGTTTGCCGTTATGTAAATGTTCCTAACTCAGGATTGTGAACAGCGTAATGTTTTTTTTTCAGTTTTCGGCAGTATTCGTTAGTTAAGCACAAAAAACATAAAAAAAACAAAACATTGAATTCTTACTTAACAGGATAATCTTTGCCCTTTAGAACGGCAAGTTAATTATTTCAAAAGTGGTCTCAACACGGAGCAGGAGGCGACTGACCGATCTCGGCCTCTGGGAGAAGTGAAAACTTCCAAATGGACGTTATCTTGACAATTATCAGGCTAATGGCCGGATTAGCGAGGCCTACTCTAATAAATTGACACTTTTATTTCGCTTTAGTCTGGCTCTGGTTTTTAATGAATACTAATAGGGTACCTAATTTCTTAATGTTTGCCGAGGGTTAGGCAGGTACTCTGAAATGGCACGAAAAAGTAATATTTTTATATCCCAGTTTTTATTTATGCCTTGGAAATTAATTTTCTTCAAGACTACTACGGGCCTCCCTAGCGCGCTGCATTATGCATATAAACATGCAATTTGTATGCATATCTTTACAGTTTTTTTAAATTGTCATTTTTACGGAATTCTGACAAACCAGCGACACAGATATAATAGTGTCTAAAACGTGTTTACAAAATTTTAATAACTTTTATGATTATGTTATTTATAAGCGTGCTATGAATAACAGCTAGTTCTCTCTTCATGTTTGCGTTTTAAAATGTAGCAAGTTAGATTAAGTTTAGTATGCGCGATAGTAGAAAGACGAAATACTTGTGGTTCACAGTTCGAAACTTGCGATGTACTCGTTTAAAAAAAAATTAAATACACTTACTAACGCTTGCGTCATGTAGGATTCGTCCAGCGCCATCTAGTGGTGTTTAGAAAAACCACGTTTTCAACATTTACAATCCCCTATCAGCAACCTCGTGATCGATTTGCCTCATGTTCAAACTAAAAAAAATATTTTTGTCTTATTAATTCATCTACTAAATTTCACGACGTTCCGATCAACAACATTCCAGTTATCTTCGAACAAAAATTTATACACACACATACAAACGCCGGATTGTTCAAGTAGATTTGAAGAACTTCGCTCGTTCGTTCAAAAATTTCATCTTTATGCTCGTATCTGTATTCTCGTATAATAACTATTAACATCCTCATCTACATCCACAAGAAAGCAAGAAAAATCACGTTTGTAGTGAATCCATACAAAACATAATTTACAAGACTGTGTCTTCTCGAAATCACCATTTTGAGAAAGCGACCCCGATTAGTAATAACCGCTTATTGAACTATGTATTAATTTAAAACGAGAATCATTGATGACTTTGGTGTATTGGAAACGCGATTATAGAGCTTTACCGTTATACGTGACACATAGGAATTATATTGTAATCAATTGTACGTCTTGAAACTGAAGTGACTTGCAAGTATCTAAGTTAGCAAACGTATTGGCACGTCTAAAGAATCCATAGAGTCGTACAATGGAGACGTCTAGACCAGGCCATCGTACGGGGGAGGAGGGGCAAGACGGGAGAGATAGAGCCTCATTGGTCGTAGTCACCGTTGTTCAGCGACTCGGGACAATTTTTTAAAAGCGCCAGCGCTACCAAGTGACTAGTGATGTCCACTTTGAGGCAAACATCAAAGGTGTATGGGTGTATGGATGTATGGATTCTTAATCATCATCATCATCATCAGCCCTTGTTAGCCCACTGCTGGACATAGGCCTCCCCCAAGGCTCGCTACTTATACCGATCTTCGGCCCTGAGCATACAGCTGTCGCCAGCAATCTTGCGCTAATCATAGCTCCACCTGGCCAGGGGACGTCGCCGACTTGCGTTTGCCTAAACGCGGTCTCCACTCCAGAACTCGCTTTGTACAGCGGTTATCTGTTCTGCGACAGATGTAACTGGCCCATTCCTATTTCAGCTGACTAATCGCTTAGCTGTGTCGGTCACCTTCTTCTCTGGCGAATGACATTTCGGATTTTATTCCACAGAGAAACTCCGATATGGATTCTTACACTGTGGCAATAGTATGTTCGTTTGTTTGTAATACAGTGCATGAGTTAAATTGATAGTTGCAAAATGCAAATTCGCAATATCCACACCTCTCACATACAGGGTGAGTGTGATGTTATTGGCCAAATTTTAAAATAATGATCTACTACAGCTTATCTAGTAGAAATTCATAAAAATGAACAACTTTCTCCAAAGAACCTTAAAAAATTGGTTATAAAATAAATTTTCATACAAAGTCTGCAAATCAGTGTGAGAAACCAGTTTTTACAAGCTTTATGTTAGCTTGCCGTGTTAGTTAGTTTGTTTGTTAGTTCGTTTGTGACAAATCTTGGAAGCTAACTGAGAGCCACTTTCCGGTTTCCAAATGAGCTGAAATTTTGCATACACGTTAAGTTTGGAGCCCAATTCATAGTTAGCTAAGTGACGTCATTCTAAATCGCGGACTCCTAAAGATGGTGGATCAGTTATTTCTTTAAGCAACCCCAAGATATGGGTATGAAATGAAAAGTTTTGCTGAATGGTATACGAAATAATTAAAATAAAAGCTTGTACTTAAAAGATTTCAGTATTTGGAAAATTATTTGCTCCGAACATAACGGTTCCGTGTCGTAAGTTGTTCAGTTTAATGAGTACATATATGCTTAGTTTTAAATTTGGAAAACGATTTCAGTTTTATTTATAAAATTATATCACCCGATAATTGCTACCGTCAGTCGAATTTTCAACAAATTAATTTTTTACAACGAAACTGAGCTAGTACGGATTTCCTGTCATTAAAATCAATAATTAATCGGAGAATCATCAAATCATTATTTGGAATTTGCACTGGTTACAAAAAGGAAATAATAATTAATTGCTGTTAAAAATGTTATTTGATTGGCTACAACGTATTACGGGTTTAGTTTAAGCATTTATTTCCATTTTTTTGAAGTGAAAACTTCTTTAGCGGCGTTGTGCACTTTTTTTGTAATGGGTAAAAAATGTTAAACTCGCGTCAGGACACGTGACCTGATCGAAAATTCGTAAGACGGATGGAGTTGATTTTTCTGAGATATAAACTTTTTAATCCCTATCCCTACTAATTATAAATGCGAAAGTAACTCTGTCTGTCTGTTACGCTTTCCCGCAAAAACTACTGAACGGATTTGGCTGAAACTTGATAGGTAGACAGATTAGGACCTGGATTAAGACATAGGCTACTTTTTACCACGCTCGCGAGCCACTTGCGGCTCGCGCACTGCGCACCCTCGAAAAGTCATAGAAACGTGGTCCACGCGGGTGAAACCGCGGGAAACAGCTAGTGTAATATAAATTGTCATGTTTGTGTACGATAGCACAATAAATAAATATTGTATTCTACCACATAAATGATAGTACTTTTATACTGATAATCAAAGCAATTCGTGCAAAATTATTCCCTAACCATTCCAAAATATCAAAAATGCACAACGTTAATATTCAAGTTTTCACTTCTGCGGGCACTCCCGGAGTGCAACCCGTCGTTTTTTAAATTATTTAACGTTCTAAAGTATTACAGATTGCAAAATAGTTATGTCGCTTCCTGAGCGACAGGAATGCAGCTCTTAATACTAGTCTAAGAAGTTGCACCCACAATGGAGTACAAGTTGGGAAACAGTTTCACTGAATAGAATTAAGCGTTCCAAATAGAGTCGTTTGCAAGTGCCGGCGGAGCCATTAACCCTCTTTGAGGCGGTGTTGTCTCTCGGAGCAGGTATTCATTCATGAATACGAGGGAATGACGAGTGCCATCTTCAGCCAGACAATGCAGCCGGCACAATGGTCTCTCCCACGGCTGCGCATGCGTCCTCCGTTCAATCACCGGCACAGTTACTCTGCCCATTGTCTTGGTTGCGTAGGGTTTTTGTCCACTCGCGGTGAAAATTTCGTTTAAAAAACCAGCGAAACTTGACGTTGATGAATGACCCTTCGGCACTCCTCATTCTTTGTCACGATCCTTTCGGGGGTAGATAAATTTTCTTCCTGAAAGTCGCTTTCAGGGCGCTATCGGGAATATTATGAGTTTAATTCTGTTATCTTTATGTAACAGTCAACTTTTTTATGAATACAAAGTAATGAAGATTAGGGTTTTGTTGAAGGGATCTGTGCGCGTTGCGTTTGTGGGCGTGGGGCCCGGGATGCGATGAGGCTTCGTGTCTCGGCATGGTGGTTCTACTCAAACCCAAATTGCCTATAAATAGAAGCTTTCAACACGGAACTTATTCTGAGTTTACGATGCGGGTATACGTGCGATCGTATACGGGTACCGAGTCAATTTTACGTGGACGTGGAGTAGTAGACACATACGTTGTATTCAAGCTATTTCAAGATATTTATCCAGAATAAAAATTGAATTCATTCTGTTGATGGGGTCGAACGAAAGGGAGCCATGGTTAATCGATCGTAGTTCGTCATTTGATATTTTCGTGCAAAAAGTTCCTTTTAAAGTAGGTAAATATAAGTAGGTATGAGAAAAAAAAGAGAAATTCAAAACTTAAAAATTATGAACAGTTCAGCCCAAGTTATTTAGCAAGAAATTAAACTTGGATAAATATTGAATATTTTATTTATTTGATGAGATGATTCTCGACTTTTAGCCATATCGTTCAGCGTTCGCAGGAAAATGACATTACATTACGAAGGTAGACAAAAAGCGAATTTACAAAACAAAAGTACATAGTTCTCGATACTGCAACTCGAGGGTCCGGAACTGCAGAGTTTGGCAACTACCTCCAACAAAGTCAAGCAATTTGTGCGCGAGTTTTGTAGTGAGCACCCAACTAACGCGGCGGCCAGCGGTGTCACAGAAAAGTTTTCAATTAGCAACTTTGGCTGCTATGAAAAGTTACGTAAGCTAACAGGGTCCAATTATAGTCTCCTGCCACGGGACCGACAAAATATAATTAACTTGTTCGCAAAACGGTGTTTTCGAAACGCCTTTGATGGCTGAAATATTGTTTAAAGTATTTGGATTTTTTAAAATTAGTTAGAAATCGCTGCTAGCTTGCTTAGTTTGGTGCTATTTTGAAATATTTACTGCTTTTGCTTCAAATTCTAAAACAAATTTTTATCAGGTGTACTGTTTCAAATCAATCACCATATTTACCGCAAATAAAGACTTTTATTGTGGTAAACATGGTGATTTGAATTGAATTTGAATTTGAAAGATATAGGCCGCCAAAGTCGTCAGTATAAGGTTCAATTTTAAAAAGCTGTAATACCAATGCTCTGAGGTCTACGGAGACGGCTTTGGTTTCAGATTGCAGCAAATTTAGTCTTAATTTTTTTAAGTATATATTATTTAAAATGTTCAACATAGTTATTAATCGCCAAAAACTAAAGAAAGGACTTTTTTTACAAGGTTGACTTTGGCGCTCGAGGTCAAAAACTTGGATTATTCACTAGGCCAGCATCATAACAACTTAGCAAAAGTTCAGAACATGGTTACTGGATTAAACAGAGCGAGTTGAACATCTATACATAATTACTAGCGGGCTTACCTCTAGAGCGGCGTTGAGAGGGTCTGAGCTGCTGCCGACAGCGCCAGTGGCCTTTACATAGATTGCCCCATATTATTGAGGAGCTTAGGTGTCGTATACTGTTGCTTCTACGGCTTACTGTGTAATACTTCTTCCTCGCTGCTTATCACGTATACGTTTTCAACAGTAAACATACTGCCCTTATATTTTTTTGACCTGTTTGTATACTGTAGCTTTACTGAGTAGACAAGAAACACCCTTATATTTGATTCAAAAGTTTACACTCACTTTTAAATAGTCAATAACTCTCCTTCTGAGGCAGTCGGGTCAAAACCTTAATGTCTATTACAAATAATGTCATGATTCTGATAAAAGTCTCAGATTATGGTGTTTGTTGGAGGATTATCCATAAATCCTTGTCATTTACATAATCTATTATTTTATCATATCCTCTGTTGGTCGAGCACAGGCATTTTTGACATGAGTTGAATTTATTCTCTGGCAATCTAGTAGCTTTTTCTGGAACTTTATTGTAGGATCTTATACACTGCCACACAAATGACTCTTTAACCTTACTCAGTCTCGATTAGGATACATCCATTTTATTTACTTTCTTAAATTCAAATTATGTCTCACTGTTTTTAGGAAATAAATGCAAATTCTAACGAACGTACATGATGTTTTCATACAGGGTGAAATTGAAATCATGAACCAATTTTTAAAGATATACTCCTCTCATGAGACTGAACAACTTTCCAATTCCAAGTTTTTTGCTCCGATTGTATGGGTTTTTCGGGGAAAGTTGTTCAGTTTCATGAGTGGAGTATATCCTTAAATATTGGTAAGCAACAGTTAAAATATTGATTTCTTTGAACTTATTCTATAACGACTCACGTGATCGCATCTGATAGATTGCGCGGATAGCTCTTTCCAGAAAATAATTTCTATGTCAACCGCATGCCATATGGAAGAAGGTACACTAGTCTCGGGGTACCTATATCCGTTAACTGTCTTATTTTCTTAATGGCATAAGCAGCTGAACTACGCCTTCCCGCCAAAGTTTCAATGTGTTGTCCCCATTGAAGTGAAACATCCAGAGTTATACCAAGGAACAGCGTAGTATTTACAAATTCTAACTTATTGTTATCTAATATTACACTTATATTGATTTTTTTCATTTGACAATTAAAAAAATTACATTTCGTTTTCTTAGCATTTAATAACAAGTTGTTCACAGTAAACCAGTTCAGTATCTGTGAAAGAGTGTTGTTTACTTCGTCAATTTTGTTTTCTTTCCTATTTACCTTAAAAATATAAGAAGTATCTGTAAACATCTGTAAAATCTGTAAACTACACAATATTTGACAGATGTTGCACCATAAAAGGCAAATCATTTACGTAAACAAGGAAAAGAAAAGGCCCTGAGGCACATTCATTTTCACTTTAGATTCTGATGAGTTTGTGCCATGATTTTTTTTCTGTTATGTCGTCAAAGTACGCATTTAAAAGAATAACAGACCCATCCTCTACACCGTTATTCTTTAGTTTTACAAGTAATGTTTGATGTTCAACACAATAAACTTTATATTGTAACTTGTTAGCTTTAAATAAGTGTAATTTATAGTGTATTTTATTTCCAGGTTCTATTTTCCTACATGAAAGCGAGATTTTAGTTAAGTGAAGTAGAGTGTCGCGAATTGAATTAAAACCAGGGAAGAGGCACTTTTACAGCCCGCACCGCGTTGCCGTGTTGCCGCGTCGTCGCGTCGTTGCTATAACTAGGGTCCGTTTTATGTTACTACCTCCAGAGCGAGTTCCGATAACCACATTTAATTTCTTCTTTCTTCGTTCTGAAATACAAAAACTTTCAGAAGCGCCGGCCACTATCGGTACAAATTCATTCTCTTTATTCTCTCTGCTCTATAGTATGCTGTGTCCAAATGCGGTTACGATTTTTCCCAAAGTTTTTATTACACAAACCAAGTAATGTTTGTGCTAACCGAGCTGCAGTGTAAAAAATATGTATTAGAAAAGTGGCAAGCACTTGTCGGACCACGCGCGATAGTAGGGTTCCGTAGTCTGTTCAAAATACAAATATAAATAAATATAAATAATTTTGCAGTAAGTAATAGAAGAATTGGTGTGGACAATCAATGAACTTTTTACAAATCCAACTACACATCTTCAGTTGGTCGACTATTACTCCTAAACTAAGAAAGCCTACTTAGCCTTGACAGTTTTCCTTTTAAATTGATTATATACTATTTACACATTTTTTTCAGATGTTCTGAAATAGCAATTTATCTTAGAGGAAGCACTTGACTATTTCAAAAATTAGCACTTTAAAGCTTAAAAAATTTAAACTTTTCTAAGTTTTACATTGTGTTTATTTTTTTTTAATTTTATATTTTTGGGTACAATAAAGAGTATTTATCTTATCTTATCTTATCTTAAAATTTCGCAAACGGATTCCTGAATCGAAAAATGGTTTACACACATTTGAAACATTTTTGAACGACCTATCCAACGGCACCCCTAAACGTGGGGAGAGACGAGAAAAAAAAGAAGACAGACGGACATGGCAAAACTATAAGGATTGACAAAGAAACCCTAAAACTGGCGAAAAATATATAGGTAAGGTCACTTTTAGGTCAGCAGTTGGCATCTCGTGCACTATTGCTCCCCTGCTGCTGGCTCTATATGATTTTTCGCAGGTTCCCAAAATGGAGTAAAATATAATATTTATAACAAATGCCGGATTTCTGCTTAGTGTGTCGCACGGCAGGTAGTTAAGTTGGTAGATAGGGAGTGAGTTCTTAAAAATGCCCATGCGACCAATTTAATTTATTATTGAGTTAAGGATAAAACATAAGACCTAAAAAAGTACATAAGAATCATAAAACGATACACACTTAAATTTAAAATAGAAATCACAGAAAAACACAAATATAACCTACCCAAACTGGGTCGTATATAAGAGATAACAATTTATTTTAATTAGTAATTAATATAAGTATGATGAAAATAATTTTGATTTTTAATAATGTTGTCAGATGGATTGATGCATCCGCGGAAAAGGAATAAATGGGATAAAAAGATGGTCGAATGGAAGGAGAATGAATATCTGCGCATCGCGCTACAAGTGCCCTAAGTAATATACCTGTTTTACCCCACTGTGCCAAGATAAGGCTCTTGTTGACAACAGAACCCTAAAAATGGCGAAAAATATATGAGTGAGGTCACTTTTAGGTCAGCAGTTTGCATCTCGTGCGCTATTGCGCCCCTGCTGCTGGCTCTATATGATTTTCCGCAGGTTCCCAAAATGGAGTAAACACAGAGATTTATAACAAGTGCCGGATTTCTGCTTGGTGCCCTAAGAAATATTACATATTTAACCCCACTGTCCCCACTGTGCCAAGACAAGGCTCTTGTTTTGTCGACAGACGGACGTGCACTGTGTTGACACAAACCTTTGCCTTATTATGTTTGTATTGTAATTACTATGCTTCTGGAACAAATAAATAAAATAAAAATAGGTTAATCTACCATAGAATCTCTGGAATGATGAAATTACCCTCCTCAGGGTCAACCGGGGCAAAGATAAATAAGTATAATTAAACTCAGTATAGAAGAAAAGAAAACTCCACAATATCCTGTCTCATCGTAAATGTGTCTTTATGTTGCTGGTTTTCTCAATAAAGGAGGTGATTCAACTGAAATCAACTGTATTTTTAAGGGTTTTTTTAAAGGGTGACCAACGGGACTCCGTTACTAAAGGTCCAAACATGCGGATTGCATTCCACCTGCAAATTCGCAGTTTGGATGCAGTAAAAGCGCAAATTATGAGAAGAACTGTATCTAAACTGCGAATTTACAGCTGAAATGCAGTTCGTGTGTCTGGCCCCTAATCCTCTGCTATCTGTCTGTGAACGCCGCTCACTGAGCGGGCTGTATTTCATGCACCGTAATTGGTAGGCAGTAGAAACTTTCACAGAGTATGTTTTTCTATTGCCGCTATAACAACAAATAATATGAATTATAAAAAGTAAAAAAAAAAAGAAAAAACGTGTTTTAATGGATATTTTAGTTAGAGATATTTTTGATTTGGTTCTATTTTAAAAACGGTAATACATACAAGCATGAAACATGGTGTGATTATATTGCTAATTCTGAAGTAAAATAACAAATAATAAAAACCAACCAAGTGTGAGTCGTACTCGCGCTAAAGAGTCCGAACTGAATAAATAAATCATTTTTACTGTCGCTCGCTTTGCTGTCTTTTGTTTTAATGTGAGTAGGTATCATTGTCCATAATAATTGTGTGGAGCAATGTGGTGGTACTGAACCCATAGAGCGCGAGTCCGACTCGCATTTGACCGGTTTTTTTGTACCTAGCATTCTTCGGCGATTGTGGACCGATTTTGACGATTTTTAACCGACTTAAAAAAAAGGAGGGTTTTCAATTCGACCTTATATATATGTTCGCGGATAACTTTGTCGTTTATGAACCGATTTTGATGCTTCTTTTTTTGTTTCAAAGGAGTTAGTCGTATCCCAAGGAAACCAGGATCTTATGATGGCATCCCAGAGAAATCGAGGGGAACCTTAGTTTCCTGTTTGAAGTCGGTTTTTTTTGTTCAAAATTATTGTAACGTGTCTTCAGGATAGTCCAATATAAATTTTATAAAAATCTGTAAGTACTTTTTTTACAAAATTAACAAAATAATTGCAAAATTTTACTTGGTTATAGTGATTTAAGTCAGTCTTTTAACGTGTTTAACGTTGTCAATTATCTTGTGTCAAATGGTGATTGTGGCATTTGTTAGTGACCCTTAGTGTGGCCCTAAGCAAGCCAGTGCAGTGGGTAAATCCGACACTACTCCCTATCCATTGCCAAAGTTTGCCGCGAATGTTTCCGGGCGTTAGGCAACGTTTCGACTGCTGTATTCGCAGTACCCTTGCAGTTTTGCTGCCGTAATTTCGTTCAAATTGCATTTTGTTGCAGGCGTTTTGCATATTCTGTTATTTGCGAACGACCGTGTTGGTAAATCCGGGCGTACATGGAAAATTTAATTGTCTATTATCAACCGACTTCAAAAAGCATCTGTAATGACAGTTTAATAAATAGTTTAATTTTTTTAGGTCAAGCTTGTTTTGACCTGTTTTTTTGTTTTGAGTGTGTTTTGGCTCTAAGAGATCTTCGGTCTTTTTAATATTAGATAGATGTTAGCCGCGTTATACAGAAATAGGTTTTTAAGAATTTTCCTGATCCTTAAATAATTCGAAGTAAAGTTTATTTAATGAATTCCTTAGACTTCCGTATCTGCTTTCAGTATACAGGGCTGAACTCGGACTAGACCCTAATCCAAATTTTTAAGAAATAACGAACTACCACTTATAGTTAGTTGTCTGTACAGAGACACAGTAATGTTTAACGTTTTGTCAAAATCGTTAGCCATTAAATAAAATAAAACATTGTTTACAATGGTGGCAACTCTAAATAATTGATTGCAACAACCAAGTACCTACAATTTGGCTATTTTTTATTTTGTTATTTTTTTAAACAAGTTCAACATATTTTTGTTAATATTGATGTTGGATTATCCTGGACTCTGGAGGAATAATGAATCATAAAAATCGCTCTACAATCGACGAAGAAATCTTGTACACATATGGAATTGAGAACCTCCTTCTTTTGGAAGTCATTTGTAAATCTTGATAAGGATTTTTTTTTTAAAAAAACGACTAGATATATTAAATTTTCGAAAAACCTTATTGCTTTTATTTAAAAATAGTTTTTATGCTCAAAAAGTCAAATGCTCAAATTAATATAAATAGGTCCACGGTTTTAAATTCAAAAAAGGTGAGCACAGTAAAGTGAAGTTGTTTGGAAATTGTCAATCATTAATAAAAATGTATCACAATCACGTTACATTTTGGACATCGAGCATGTTCTTAGGAGCATTTTAATTATTTAATCAACGTGTTTAGTTCATTAAAGGCTGAAATACCAACTGAAAATGGTTTATTCATAAGTAAACACTTCACGATTTGTGTACATATTTGACCTTTTCTACACAACTATACTGTGTTTCCTACGTTTCTATTAAAAATAACAAACGATTCTGGGACCTTGATTCCACCTACAAATTTCATCATCAGAACAACTTCAAGATACCAAAACAATCTGTAGTTACCGGAAATGCGACTTCATTCCTAATTTCATCTCACTCGGACCCCTGGAAGTCGCTCTAAAATCGATCGTAAGATTTAAACTAAACTAACCTACATACATACATACATACATACATACATACATACAAACATTGCAAGTTAAATAAAAGCTTTTAAATAGTATTTCCCTAACTTAAATTGTATCCAAATTCCAAATCAGTCGAACAGACGGAAATAATACATACACACATATATTTTTATTTTTAGAATAATTAGTCTAAGACAATCTCATCGTCGATTTTTTTGCTATTAAAACACTTGAATCTTACGTTACCTTTAGGTATTTTATTACAATGAGATAGTATTACGGATATGTCTTCAACAAAATTTGAGTACGTTGTCAAACTCAAGGGGAAGATACTAGAATGGCTCTTAATATAAATTTTATGTGTATTGAAAATCGATACATATCTTTTATGTAGTGGATAATCGAAATTATATCGTACCTACTGATGTTACAGTTCAGATGAATGGGCTATAAAATGACAATTATTGACAATGCTGTAAACGTGTTTATTTGTGGGAGTTTTAGTACCTCTAGCAAAGTATATAATACTTATATACTCCGCAAGTGAGCTGGCTGCCCCTGGAAAATTTAAATGTCATTTATATGTTCAACTAATTTTTGCCCGCGGCTTCGCCTGCTTGGATATAGTTTTTATGACTGCCTTTGAGGGTGAGTGATGCGCGAGCCGCATGCGACCTACGAGCGTAGACATGAGTTTTATTTAGATCCTTCGGCAACTATGCCAGGTTTTACTAATCAGTAGTCGATATAACGTGGAAATTTGATTTATCGCTATCCCTCGGAAAGTGTATCGGGCTATTCTAATTAACATTCTATGTCACTTCCCACCCCCTTAACCAATAATATACACAAAAAAGCGAGTCAGAACCGCGCACAAAGGGTTCCGTACCATCAAACTAGATTGCGCTAGTTTCTTCACGTTTTTTGTATGGATACTTTCACTTTTTCTAATTTTTAGTATTTGTTGTTATAGCGGCAACAGAAATACGTCATCTGTAAAAATTTCAACTGTCTACCTATCACGGTTCATGAAATACAGCCTGGTGACAGACGGACAGACACACAGACGGAGACAGCGGAGTCTTAGTAATAGGGTCCCGTTTTTACCCTTTGGGTACGGAACCCTAAAAATCACTTCAATCCGTTCCTCCGTTGCGACGCTGACGTGCGCGAGCATGGAATTGAGTTTTCCCCAGATCCCTCGGAAACTATGTCAGGGTATGCTAACTAATAAATTATGTAATTTACCACTTCCTCAACCATGTCTGTGCAAAATATCACAACAATCCATTGTTCCGTGGCAATATTAAAGAAATTAACCAAAAAAATAATATTTTTTCCAGTTCCCTCAGGAACTGTGTCGGACTATGCTATTTTAACGGGTTAAAAAGAAGCCTATGTTCTTATCCATGACACAGGCTGCGTCCAGATTGGTTGAGGTGTTGAAGCATGAAAGGGTAACAAACTAACACATTTTTACGATTTTAATATCAAGTAAGGATTTTGCTGTGATTCGCGCAATTCAAATGTGTGTTCCTGAATTTAAAAAGTTTCAACCAATTATGAAGTTTTCCCCGCTCCTACCTCAGAATTTCTCAACTTCCCCTACGCGGTTCCATATTGAAACGAAAGTATTAGCACTCTATTGAGGGGAGCAATGTTTCTTCCTCCGTGGTTACAGTATCTATTCGTTTTGTTTTAAAATGACGAGTTTAATATGAACAGTTTAATACTTAAACAATATTTATTATAATATTTTAGAAAGCGAACACACGTCTTGCTAGTTCGACAGAATGCCCGATGTTAAGACTCAATATTATGTTGTTTAGACTTTTGGTACTTGTGAACCCGTAATTAAACAATCAAAAATAGTAATATTATAAATTCTAGCACAATATTCTTCAGTAAGAGCGTCGGTGGCGTAATGGTTAGGGCCGCTACCTTCCGTCCGGGAGGTCGTGGTTCGAGTCATGCCTCTTACCAATGTGTTATCGAATTTCGATTTCATATGTACGTTTATCCGACGCTCTTGCGGTGAAGGAAAAATATCGTGAGGAAACCTGCACACGCCTGCGAAGAAAATCGAAGGTTGTGTGTGAAGTCGACCAAGATTCTACTCAAGATTCATCATATCAGCTCATATATACGTCCCCACCAAGGGAGCCTACCCTGAATTAGGGCGATCAGGCCTTAGTCGAGCACGCGGGCCCAGTGCGGGTTAGTCGACTTACCACACAACCTTCGAGTTTCTTCGCAGATGTTTGCTGGTTTCCTCACGATGTTTTCTTTCACCGTAAGAGCGTCAGATAATCGTACATATGAAATCGAAACTTGATTCGAGGATCAGAGCAGGATTCGAACCATGCCCTCCCGGGCAGGAGGTAGCGGCCGTAACCGTTACGCCACCGACGCTGGATGGTGATTCTTGAGTACAAAATAGCGTGTCTCTTCACATTTCAGAGTGTAAAACATATTTAAAAATTAAATAGTTTAGTTGTCAAAGCTGTTATCTTTTAAGTTCTTCGCATCCAATAGAGTGTTAATCTCAAATATTAAACACAGTACTATGATATGTATGTAAAAAGCTCTTTTCGAAAAACCTAAAAACGTCAGGTACAAAATTTTATTAAAAATAACTTTTATTATTTCGTATTCTTCTCAACAAACGCTTTCATTTGATGGCCATATAGGGTTCTATAAATAATAACTGTTCCGCCGCATCTTTGGGAGTCCTCCATATTGGATTTAAAATGACGTCACTTAGCTAAGCATGCATTGGTGTCGATTCGATGTAACACGATTTAACTTATTTGACAGTATTAAATAAAATTCACGCATTCTGTCTTTTTCTTTTTGTATAGAAAAGACAAGGACAGAATGTTTAAATTTAATTTACTTCTGTCAAATAAGTTAATCGTGTTACACCGAACCGACACTATTGTCATCCTAACTAATCATGTCTGCAAAATTTTAGCTCAATCGGAAACCGGGAAGTAGGTCAAGTTTAACTTGCAAATTTTGAAGCGGACAACTTACATAGCTACCTATATACGAACATTTCAAGTTTAATAAAAGCTTGTAACAAATTACATACATACGAACATTGCAAGTTAATAGGGGATCGGACTGCATCAAAAATAAAATCTGAAATATGATTTCCTTAATTGCTCTCCTCTTGAAGTTTCAAAAAACTTTACTTGTTTTATTTTTCCATCACGTCTTCAATTTTTAATGGGTCAAATTCACAAAATTAGTTCGTCAATGACGCTTAAAATCCATGACGTCACTTGTGGGTATTTCAAAAATTTTTAGAACAAAATTTCGTTTTTGACAGATCATAAAAAGTAACTCAAATGACTAGTAGTCCGATCCGTTATTAAAAGCTTGTAATTATAGCATGTAAACAATAGCTAAACATGTGACGTGAATAAAGATAAAACACTTCCCCTAGTTCGCGCTTTCTTGAGCCTCTTATAGTTTTGTACATTTTGCGGTCGGCTGGCCCGAGATGTCATCGTAAGTTAAGCTACGTGACGTCACATACGGGGCGAGGGAAAACGCGAAAATATCGCGTAATGGCTTTTTGATATCGCCCAAAGTACGGACGGGTGATGGAGCGATTACGATGTTGCGACTTTGTGACGACGCTACGCGCGCGACGCTTGAAGGTTAAGTAAGCTCTTTCTTTTTTAGTCTTAGCTAGATTACGTGTTTGGTTTCACGTAATGTGTTTCTATAAAGAGTTAGTTTTATTTGCTAGGAAACGGAAAATTACGGGGCGAGGGAAAACGCGAAAATATCGCGAATGGCTTTTTGATACCGCCCAAAGTACGGACGGGTGTTGGCGCGATTACGATGTTGCGACTTTGTGTCGACGCGACGCGCGCGACGCTTGAAGGTTAAGTAAGCTCTTTCTTTTTAGTCTTAGCTAGATTACGTGTTTAGTTTCACGTAATGTGTTTCTATAAAGAGTTAGTTTTATTTGCTAGGAAACGGCAAATTACGGGGCGAGGGAAAACGCGAAAATATCGCGTAATGGCTTTTTGATACCGCCCAAAGTACGGACGGGTGTTGGCGCGATTACGATGTTGCGACTTTGTGACGACGCGACGCGACGCTTGAAGGTTAAGTAAGCTCTTTATTTTCTAGTCATAGCTAGATTACGTGTTTAGTTTCACGTAATGTGTTTCTATAAAGAGTTAGTAATAGTAAAAATCTATATAGTAATAGTTAAATTCTATCTGAATCAGGTTTACACAATAAGTATTAATACATTAAGCTATCACAATGTCATACAGTATCCGAACATAAATGAATTATCATCAATATGTAAATAGACTATAAACAAAATAAGCACAAATAACAAAAAAAAAATCTTACTAAAAATAAATAATGTAAATCATATTATATCTATATATACTTAAATTCCTGCACAATAAATGACTTTAACTTGAACTTAGATTTATTCGCTGGGAAGCGGCAAATGGTGCTAGTAGATGGTACGAATGAACAACTTTTAACAAGAAACTTATCTATACAGGGTGTAACAAAATTGGTGTAGGTCCCGTTAACTGAGGCTTCTACTCATCATACTGAACAGCTTTTGTTCTACGACTTTGCTGAAATCGCAAAAAAAAATATCTTCATACAAATCGATCTGCTGATTGACCAATTTTGTGCATTTTAGTATGGAGGGTCCAAATTTGTTTTTGAGAATTCACAATGGGGAAAGTTGTTCAGTATGATGAGTAGAAGCCCCGTTAACGGGTCCTACACCAATTATTTTACACCCTGTATAGGGTGTTTAAAAATCGTATAGGAGCCGTTAAGTAGTCATCAATCATACTGACTAACTTTTCCCTGGGACCTATAGAAAACTAGCTGTTTCCCGCGGCTTCATCCGTGGACAACGTTTTTATGACTTTTCGAGGGTGCGCAGTGCGCGAGACGCAAGCGGCTCGCTAGCGTGAAAAAAAGAAGCATATGTGTTAATCCAGGTCCTAATCTGTCTCCTACCAAATTTCAGCCAGATCCGTTCAGTAGTTTTTGCGTGAAGAAGTAACAAACATACACACTCACACACTTACAAACTTTCGCTTTTATAATATTAGTGTGATTAGCAAAAAAATTGAACTATACAAATCAATTGAATCCAACTCGGCTATCAGAAAGCTTCGCAGTACCTTCACGTCCCAATTACCGCAGCGTCTCCAGACTATTAAGGTCTTTGACCAGTGTGTGTTGCAGGTAATGACATAATATGGAATTGAGACATGGTCGTTTACTATGGGCCTCTTAAGAATGCTCAAGGTTACCCAAAGGGCGATAGAGCGAGTTATCCTCGGAGTTTCCCTACGCGATCGAATCAGAACTGAGGTAACCGACATACCTCACAGAATCCCTAAAGTTAAGTGGTTGTATGGCGGCGTCGGCGTACCCTCCACTACGCTGAGAATCGTACGTAAAGAAGTTGAATAGTTATATATGGAGGGAGGGTCAGAGTTCTTTTTTTTTTAATAGAGAAATCCACCTAAACTTAATTTGTATTAAAACTGATATAAAAAAGAACTAAACGTGAAAAAAAAAGAACAGACGTGAAATATCGATGGTGACAAGATTGGAATTCAATAACAATTTTTAAAAACAAACAAATAATAAAAAGAAAAAATTGACAAAAGCCGGCCAAGTGCGAGTCAGAACCGCACACATAAGTTTCCGTACCATCATACTAGATGGCGCTAGTTTCTTCACGTTTAAAAAAAACACGTTTTTTGTATGGAGACTTTCACTTTTTCAAATTTTTAGTATTTGTTGTTTTAGCGGCAACAGAAATACATCATCTGTGTAAATTTCAACTGTCTAGCTATCACGGTTTATGAAATACAGACTGGTGACAGACGGAAAGACGGACGGACGGACAGCGAAGTCTTAGTAATAGGGTCCCGTTTTTACCTTTTGGGTACGGAACCCTAAAAATGATATAAAAACAGGTTGAAAGTAAAGAAAAAGATTGATTTCGTCACAGTATAGGTTCTTTCGGGAAAGTTGTTCAGTATCATGAATATTTCCGATTTAAACAGTACTGGCATATGAAAATAAATGAAATATAAAAAAGTGGCCAAGTGCGTATCGGACCACGAGCAAAGTAGGTAGCGTTGCGTAAAGATAAAATGTATTTTTTAATAACAATGTTACTTTTGCTGTTCATTTGGAACATTTGGTATGGAGAAACTTTGAACTTTTTACAAATCCAACTGCCTATCTTAAGTTGGTCGACTATTACTCCTAAACTAAGAAAGCATACTTGGCCGTAATAATATTCTTTGTAAATGAATTACATATTTTCACTAAGTACATTGTATTTCTAATACTTTTCATAATTCTTAAAATAGCGTTCTAGCCGGTAGGAGGTGGACATTGGAACTTTAACAAAAATATTTCGTAAACGAATCATTTATCGTAGAAATGATCTTGGCAAACCCCCATTATTTTTAAAGACCTATTAAACGTTACCCCACACGATGGGGCACGTAAATAAAAAAACCGGCCAATTGCGAGTCTGACTCGCGCAAAGTAGGGTACCGTAGTCTTTTCAAAAAATAAATGTTTATTTTAAAAAACAAAATTATATTTGCATTTGGTAATAGAACATATTGTATGATATTTTATAAATCGAACTGCACATCTTAAGTTGGTCGACTAATTCTCCTTAACTAATAAAGCCTACTTAGCCGTGATAGTTTTCCTTTTAAATTAATTATATAGACTACTTTCATGAATTTTTTAAAATTTACAAATACAGTTATTAGGGGGTGGGGACACTCGACTCCAACAAAATTTAGCACTTTCAAGCCTATTTTTTCGAATACGGTACCCAAAATTATAAAATGGTCTTAGAAGACTAACAACTGTTTTTTTAAGCTCTAACCACACGACTGGGTTTGACGAGGAAAAAAAATCATCCCCACTTTACTTGAAGGTACCCTTAAAAATGATTTTTTACAGTTCTCTCCGCGTAATTATTATATATATTCTTGCCAAATTTCAGCTCTTAACTACTAATAGTCTAGGTTCTAGGCCGCGGACAGACAGACGGACAGACAGACATGACGAAACTAAAAGGGTTCCTTGTTGTACTACGGAACCCTAAAAACTTTACGTATAGGGGAAGTACCCAATTTTTTTTTACAGATTTTATTCCATACGTTCACAGGCGTCACAGATTTGTGTAAACATACCAAATTTCAGCTTTATAGCTATAATAGTCTGAATAAAACGGCTGTGTCGTACCGAACGGACAGATAAACATGGCGAAACTATTAAGGTTTCATAGTCTGTCTACGAAACGAAGTACTATTAGAATCATCTATGACGAAACCCTAAAAACAGTGCGTCTTAAAACTACACTATATAACATTAAAAATCACTTTCGACTTTTACGTGGTTTTTATAGACGATCAAGTTATGGCTCCATCATTTCATAGTCTAACACAATCTCAAGCATGTTGTTTGTGGTTTCAAAACTCGTGTCTAGAGCTCACGTGCGGCGACCGACGGGCGCTAACTAAAAGCTAACAGTAGTGTTGTGTACGGCGGAAATTAAGCACTTTGGCCCCGCCCGCCGTCGTCGCCGGTTTACTAGTTGAAGAGGAAGCTTTATGTTTCGAGCTCGTTCTCCTTACTAACTCCTTTAGTCCCTATATCATATCTATGCTTTAAAATGATGATAATGGACTTTTAAATCAACTTAACTTGATATTTTCGTTTAATTATATTTTACTTTTTCAAACTCATATAACTCAGAAACCATATCACTTACGACATTTTGTCAAAAAATGTTTGTTGTTTGTAATAATTTTCTCTGTCGATTGGCATATTTTTCATATATGTACACCAAAACGCGACTTTTTATGTACTTGCAATTTCAGGTATGCCACAGAAGTTCGATGCCCTTTCAGATGTTCAGTAGCAAATGTCAAACTTTCATATTTCCGCTTGCACATGTTCAAACTGTACGTGTACTTGTCAAAATAGTTCAGTTTACGTCTGTTTGTTCGTATATATGTCGCAGGATGATTTGATAAATCCGTCGTTTCGCGAAAATCCTAGGAATATTGCACACTATGGAGTAGAAAACTCCGAATAAAACGAAGTTGGACGGAGCCCCGCTTCGTTAAATAGGTTAGGTTAGGTTAGCATGTCTTTTTCTACCCTAAAAAGGAGCCCCGCATAGCGGGGCTCCGTTCGATTTGGTTTTATTCGGAGTTTTCTCTATGTCTAATTATCCGCGTTTTCGCAAAACCCCTAGAATTTTCGCGAAGATTCGATTTATCAAATCATCCTGCGACATATACGTACGAATTTGAAATTGGTTAGGTGAAAATAGTTTCGTTTCGTGTCGCCGAATCTCCTGATTAGTATTATTCTCTAGGCATCAAAGTTTTTTTATATTTATGAACGCCTATTTCCACTAGTCTGACCCTTTCAGTAGCATCCTCGAGTTAGAGTAGTGAAGTCTCCTCAAAGGTATGCCACCCTCTAGCCACCTCCACAAATACACTGTTAGGCTGGCACAAGAAAACTACCGCGTCAACACGTCGAAGAAACTATTATAGGAAGCCGTTTGGTCGCCTCAATCGATATCTAACGGGAAATCTTTGGATCTAGGTTTTTTCGGAAGCAGAATAGTTTGTTGTACAACTGCAGCTAGTAAAACTATGCTGTATTGGTTAATAAAATAGAGAAAGTGCGCGTTTGACATCGTCACACGTGAGCTGCTCAAGATCATCGCAGAGACACGCATACCGGCCGCGTGCGCACGAAACGTAGCGCATACTACGTGTGTGCATCCGTTTCTCAAAGATAATGGCTCTTAAACCCGTTGCTACAAACGCAGCATCTGCTCAAAAAATATTTGACTTTTCCGGTTAATAAATTTTAACGGTATACTGTGCTACTTTTTTTATTCTCAGGCACGACTTCCCTGGACAGAGTTCAAGTGCATGAAAATTGTATAAACTGTATTTTTTACACGACTGCCCACAAAAAAGAGTGTATTGTTTTCAGGTTTGTTTCTTAATTCCACTATATCTTCTAAACGGTTTCATGGATTTTACAGTGCGAGGTATGGTTAGATTTAACTTGATCCTGTGAGTGACATAGGATACATTTTACCCGACTTCCCAAAAAAGAGAGCTAATGATTTTATGGAGTCGTGTTTTTATTAAATTTTTAATTAAAAGTTTAGCAAAAAAGATTTGTTTCATCAACACAAAAGCTGTACTAAGCTACTTACTTCTTTTTTTTATTCAAAATTGGTAAGCCCTTGGCATCAACTCACCTGATGGTAAGTGACGATGATGCCGAAGGTGGAAGAAGGCTTACCAAGATTCTCCAAAGGCATGCAGAACTGGCTATCTTATCTTCAAGGCGGTACACATCAATGTTGTTAACACTGATGTTTGGCGGCAAGCTAAGATAAGATAACTTTAAATAAGTATAAATACTTTGACATAGCTACTAACTGCCAAAGAGAATGTCATCTTTATATATAAAAACTAATATCTATTTCCCTTGGTCATCACATCACGCGTGAACGGCTGGACCGATTCGCTAATTATTTTTTTGTTGCGCTCGTTATTGTCAGGAGAAGGTTCTTATGTAGGGTAGGGTAGTGTGGGGTAGTGTAGTGTAGTGTAGTGTAGGGTAGGGTAGGGAAGGGTAGGGAAGGGTAGGGAAGGGTAGGGAAGGGTAGGGAAGGGTAGGGAAGGGTAGGGAAGGGTAGGGAAGGGTAGGGAAGGGTAGGGAAGGGTAGGGAAGGGTAGGGAAGGGTAGGGAAGGGTAGGGAAGGGTAGGAAAGGGTAGGGAAGGGTAGGGTAGGATAGGGTAGAGTAGGGTAGGGTAGTGTACTGTAGTTTAGGGTAGGGTAGGGTGTGTAGTGTAGTGTAAGGTGGTACGAAGTTCGCCGGGACAGCTAGTCGCTAATAATTTAGCTATACTACGTGCGTTTTTTTTTCGATCACTCGTACACGATTACAACCATATGCGTATATTTCGATTACGACGCAAATACAAACCGGAAATATATAATGTATAAACATTTTGACCTAAAGTGAGATTGAGAGGAAAATTTGTACTTTATTAACATTAATCGCTTTAGTTTATAATGTTCTAGTATATTTTCGGATTGTATATCTGCATCCTATAACGAAATAGATAAATTTTATTGTGTTCGAAAGTAAAAAAAAAGTATATAGGTACATTAAGTATATAATATACTTTTCTCAAACATGCTTGGAAATTTGAGCATTATTTTGACAATCTTCTTCGAGATAAATCGATTTTGCTGTACTGGCCAAATACATGCGAGCAGCGGGCGGCAAAAGTTTTATGAAAATCTGTATCTGCCGTGTTTAGCGGCCAAATAAATTACTATGTAAACTCATATCTGTCGTGTAATTTAAAAACGGAACTATATTTTACTGCGAAACATGACAACCAAGGAGGTAACTTATTAAAGGTTTTATTTAAACTTCGAACTGACTTGCAAATATTAAAATTATTATTAATGCTGTTTATTGAAAAAAAAAACAAATGAACACTTTGGCGGGTGAAAAGTTATTGTTGTTCGTTGTTCGTCATTGATTTTGAAAAGTAATTATTGAAGTTTTAAATTCCGCGCATTATTTGAGTAAAGTACTATACAAGCCTTGGCTACAACTAGGCATTGATGAACTTAAGTATGTGTGCCTCGGCTTCGTCTCGGCCCACATTTACACGTTCGTCCATCAAAGCCTCTTTTGCTGGCCGCTGCAGTAATATACTATACACTATGCCACGCTCCATACAAAAATGTTTCATTCCCTTTCTATTCATTTTAATGTGTGAAAACTAATGATGTAGCAAATATTGTTGTAGCATCACTTAGTCACTGCTGATTCACTTGTCTCTTATTTGTCTTCGCACCTTTCCAAAGACCGCTGCGGTCGCCTATGTCTAGGGTGTCAAATAGACGAGAGCTTCAAAAGGACTACTGTCCCATTTTGTCCAGTCCCGATATGATAAGTGTGCCTTTTGAACCAGTGTTAAAACACCTACTTATAGTTGTAAAAATTATTTCAAATAGTTCTACGGAATTTTTCAATTTGTAGCTAGATATAAATTATGTTATCATAATGTTATTATGATTAATTTGTTCTCGTAACATGAATACTGTCAAAGCATTTTTAGCGTAATCGTTGAAGGCGTATCTTATTGTTCGCGCCGGTTGTTTGAGATGTTATTCGCAGTATGTGGGTCAATGTACCTGTAGGTAACGAGATTTTCTTCCGATCAGGTATCGGTTATCCACTAGTGCTGTCGATGTGTAAAAACTTACCATCTTAGCGGGAAATCCTGGTGGAGCAATCGGTAAGTCCTTTGCAAACAAACACTTTCTACTGACACTCACGTATATTGTTTTCAATCAAACTATCGATATTCAGTCATAATTAAACACAACGTGGTAAACAAGGCCACTGTGGATGTTTCTTGTTTTGGGACGTTGTCGATCGATCAGTCACTGGTGCTGCGGCAGCAAGAGATTCATGGCTGCGCGAAGTGGAGTCGGTGAGCTGCGCTCGCGACGGCCGGAGGCGCACTGTGGCGGCGCAACAGCGCCCCCTCCATCTTCCTGACCTACACCCAGTTCCGTAGCACCGGCTCCGGTAAACAAACGGTTCACCGACCGATTAGATGACGACAAGAAGCGCGCATGACGCCCCCACCGTCTTCAGCTCGTCTCCACATTTGTAATTCAATACAGTAACGGTTCCGAGAGCGCTCGCGCGTTCGTTCGTTCTCTTCGCTCCGATTCTAGGTCGTGGCCCACTATTACCTACTCACAAAATTATTTCGGATCCCTACGGCTGGCTAGGTCTCAGGTGCGTTTTATTCGAACGCAATAATTACCATTAAAGATTCCATCGCACCTTCCTCAACGTGGCCGTCTCATTCGATAAGTATTTGCATACACGAAAGAGAAAACGTTTCGCATATTGAGCTGAACATTTCTCTTGATTTATTTGCTTTCTTTTTGGGAGCGCGTTTTTGTCTCCTTAAAATTGCCTCCAAGTGAAAGTTAAGGCGGAGTTGTCGCTACGTGACAGTTGTTATTTAATGAGTACCTATAGATATAATAGTGAACAAAAGGGGCTAAAACAAATTGTCACGCTTTGTTAACAAAGGAAAAAGATTAGTGTTATTTTTTATTTTAACTACAATTAGTTTAGGATTCTAAATGTAGTGGCATTCTGTCGCCTCAAATTTTTGCTATTCACACGCGTACATCCATCAATCATACACAATCTAGCTGGTTAATCAGCTGTGCAGATCGTCAATTCATCTTGCAGCGATCACGTTCATGCTGGCTCATTGTTTATTTTGTTTACAGCCTTATAAAATAGTAACTGTGTACGCGGAATTTTAAACAGTGCGATCAGTATTCACTAGCGGTGAATATGCAAAGAGCGTCTCAGTAATTCGTTGGTTGTCGGCAGGGTGGCGGAGGGAGATCCTAACGCGCGCACGTGCCTGCTGCATCAGAAGCTGCAGCTCCTGAACTGCTGCATCAGGCGAGCGGCTGATGGCTCCATCAGCGCAACGGGCTACTCCTCGGATGATGAGTTCTTCGACTGCTCGGAGGGGGAGGGGGAGGACTCCCCGTGTCCGTGGGACCGCCCCGCGGGCCGCCTCAGCCGCATGGGCGACGCGACGCTCAAGAACGGCGCTCCGCTCTATGTGCCTCGCACTCAGGTATTTTCCAACTTCAATATCCTACCTTACTATCTATGTATTTATTGATCTGTAATATTGCTAGCGTCGTCTTTTGTAGGATCTGCCGTTACCCCCGCTTATTACATTTTCCGCGATTTCTTCACAATGTCTAGTACAATTCAATTTTCTTGGAGTGTCAGCAAATACATTTTCGCTATGAGCCGACACTTTGAAAATAGAAGTAGATTATTGTGAACTTCTATTTCATTGTTAATTATTAACAATCTACTTTTTTTTTGTAAGTAAATCTTTTGAAGGCATATATTTAATGTGGAGTACATTTTTATTTTGAAAGAAAAAATATAAAACCCTCGTCACAGATTACCCAACTTTTATCTTATTGGCCCTTTGTCTTGTCCGTGATGACGTTTTGAGAGTGGGTTGGTGCTACCTTTAGGTACTTGGCTGGAATTATAAATATTCTTTTGACTTTGTACTTACGCATTATATTTGTAAGTTTTATTTGACGGGACACGCGTGATATATGTGTATAAATATTTTAAACATTAAAGTCACTCTTTTGATAGTCTTTATTTACACAATAATATGGCTTGTTGTTCAATGTTCAGGACCCAGCACCCAAGACCGAAGATCAGCTAGAAGAAGATGCCGAACTAATGGTTCGGCTGGGTGACGATGCTAGGGCGTCAGAGCTCCGCGCGAGGATGATGAGCGCTTCGTTGCTTTCCGACATGGAAGCTTTCAAAGCTGCCAACCCTGGAGCGGAGTTGTGTGACTTCTTGCAGTGGTACTCCCCGCGTGATTGGAAGCCCGACGATGGGGGTTCGTTGGGTGACCGCATGCTGCTGCCCGGCAACCCCTGGGTAGAAGCTTGGAGCGTCGCTCGACCGGTGCCTGCCTCTAGACAGAGGCGTCTCTTCGATGAGAACAGAGAAGCGGAACGAGTATTACATTACCTCCGATCCAGAACAGTAAGTGGTGTTGCCGAGTTGCTCTTACCAGCGGTGTTGCGAGCTGGTGCTGCGAAAGCGGTAGAAGAAGGTGTGCCAAGTGGGAATTCGAATATTGGCGGCGTCGACCAGAGACGAACGTTCGAGATAGCAGCCAGAGAGCTGTACGAAGCTGAAAGAGAGGCGTGTGAGTCGCTGTGTGCTAAGACTGTGCTCGGGGATAGCATCGAAGGGAAGGAACTAGACGCGGCTGGCAGGTCGAGGATACTGAGTGCCGTTGGTGGAACCTTGCCGATACCTTCGAGAAAAGAGTTTACTTTGAGGGTGAAAGATGCAGTGGCTCCGCAGGTGATGCGAGCAGCTCTTGGTACAGACATGACAATCGTTGGAGCTTTTACAGAGCGTATAGTATGCTTGTAGCTATTCTGGTGATGGTCAACAATCATTATAGAAATCGTGATTTTTCTTATTAAAAGTGATAAATTCTAAACTTGACATGTAAGTACCGAGTAACATAGATTGTAAATAATATGCAAAAAGTGGTTCGTATTCTAAGCAGTTAGAAAGAAATACGTTTATTGATATACGTTTACGATGATGATGATGATGATGACGTTTATTGGTTCCAGTAACACCACACAAAAATACATAATACATTAGTAACAAAAGTTTAGGTAAATTTTAAATTAACTAATTGTTGAGCAGTTGTATGTAGTTATGTAGTTGAATTAACATTGTGCGTACTACGTGCCTATTCTAGTTAAAATTTGTTGATAAATGATGTGCAATTACATACCAAACGGTTATAAAAAAGTAAAGTTTATTATGAATAAATTCTTCCATTACTTGTACAAGATAATCATAATATATAAATTAATATTATGTTGCTATGTAAAAAATAAGAGTGTTTCGTTTATTTGCCATTTTGGCTCCGAAACCCTAAAAATATTGAAGTTGTATTAAACTTATCCTTATTTTTCATTTAACATAAGAAAATTATACGATGCGACCTACATGTAAGCATTTCTTGAGTAATCTTTATTTGTTGTATGTAATATAACAAAAAAATATTGTTGCCGTTTTATAATTTTTGTACAGTTATTAAGTGCATAATACTAAGCATATTCCAATTTAAGAAAAGTGTTTTTTTTCTACAACGGCTCTATTACGAAGTTTATGTGGAGAACTTTCTGGGCCGTCATAAAGTTAAATTGAATGTAGTCTCCGCATCCATAAAATTATGTTGCGGTCCACAAAAGTTATGAATTTTGTATATTCTACAAGCTAAACGTAGCTCGATAACGCAAGGATTCCCGTAAACACTTGACTAAGATTTACATCTTCGTGTTTCAGTTATGAATTGTATGTGTCTCTAGAATTCGGGAGCCGGCAGACAGTGGGTCTGAGAGGCCATATTTAGGCAGAGCCCTGGGGAAAAATCTCTTTTCGTATAATAATGATGACAAATTGTTCGCCGAACGTATCTGAGAAAAATCCTAAAATAATTTGTGCTTGTAGTTACCGTAATAGGTACCACAATGCACGAAAAGGCTTCGCCTCTGTCTACTTAATTTACTCCGAGAAAGCTAATCTTGGTCTATGTATACAGAAACAATCATTGCTGTATCCATCACGTCCGATTCATTTCACCGTTGTGACTCAGAGATCTGAGGATTAGTTTTATTAACGGGGTTTATGTCTGTCTCATTGGCGTTAATGAATTAACGCACAATATACGAGCGGTCGTCTCGACATCGTGGAACTTGTGAGCGAGCTCGTGACGTACTTTTTGGTCCTTGTACTATCGCACTGTGCGGGCTTGCAAACGCCGTCGCCAGTGACGGATAAACCGCGGTGGACGCTACTCATTGCATCCTCTGGAGGAGTCTTCCCATTCATTAGTGCTGGAGACGCGAGGTGTAGGTGGAGGCGCGTGGGAGATAGTGCGGCCCTTGTCCTGCGGCGGTGGCGCGCGCATGCGTGCGGGCGGCGCGGCCGGGAGCTCGCCGAGAGCGCTCAGTGGTGCTGCGGGACGCGCGGTCGATCCTACGGGCGCGCGCAAACACGTCGTATCGCTCAAAACCAAATCAACCGTAAATTTTAAATAAAACCCACTGGAATAAAAAAGTAAATAGCGGTCAATGTGCCATTAAATTTCAGTTCTATTGAAGACTCGGTTATAGACACCGTAAATTTATTAAAAGCTAACGTTATCTTACCGGACATTTTATAGAATCGTGATGGAAAGGCAGGAACGTATCTGGACACCTGCTGTCATGTGACATTAAAAGCTTAGTGGAGATTGCGGTGGCTAAACATCTGTAAGCCGCGCGTGCGATTGATGTAACAGTGATATAGTTAGTCCAGTTCTGAAGTTACCTCAATGGCACCAGTCAAGTTTGTAAGGACCGTTTTGGAATAAACGATTCATTCAATCGTTAGGAATCTAAAAAATCAACAAAAGAGAAGTGTAATGAGTTGCATACGCGTTATGAAGGTGAGTTTATTTCACGCAATGTTTGTTTTGTGTGAAGCACATCGAATGCATGCCAAGTTTTATAATTTTGATTTGGAAGACCTTATACCTACTTCAGACAGTGTCTTTGTAATTAAACTTGACTTTGCCCTAAGGGTCTTCAATATTTGAGTTTTAATAAATTTTAGTAAGTAAGTAATTTAATTTTATGCTATTTACTATAAGCAAAAAACTATTTCAAATAAGTATTTAATCTATAGGGTTCTTTTTAACCTGAAAATAATTTAGGGGTGGGGGGTTTCATAATAATAAAACTGAACAACTTTATCTAAGAAACTTATACTCCATTCGCAAATAACTTTTACACTGTATTGTCTTGACTATCTACCTATTTTGGGCTAGAGCTAATTCGAGTTAAAGTATGTACCTACTAGAGGGTGCCAGGAGCGCGGGCCGCAAGCAGCTCGCAGGGAATCACACACCTGCATCTTCCTCATGAATCACTCCGTCCATTGGTGAAAACCGTATGGTAGTTTTTGAGTTTATCGCGTTCAGACTAACAGACGCGCGAGGGACTTTGTTTTATAATAGCATGATGATGACATGTATGATATACCTGTGAAGGGTGTAAAAAATTGGTGTAGGACCCGTTAACCCGTTTCTACTCATCATACTGAACAACTTTCTCCAAGGAACCCACTGTCCATTCAATTTTTTTTGCGATTTCTTAAAAGTCATACAACAAAAGTTGTTCAGTATGATTAGTAGAAGCCCCAGTTAACGGGGACATACACCATTTTTTTGTATATAAATTGGTACATGTCAATATATAAATTGGTGTATGTCACAAATTTTAATCACAAAAGACGAAGTTGATTAAATCTCGGCTAATATAAAACGACTGCATCTTCAGATGTTTTTCTGAGACGATTTTGATTTTCAGGGCCTAGACCAACATGGTTGATTTCTGGTACCCTACCTTAGTACATACAAATGACCTAATTCTATACCGTTTTTTATCTACAATTCGTATCTACTTAGCATCATCTCACCTGATTTTAAGTATCTATGATGCGGGTTTTCCAATTTTCCCCTAAGCAATGGGGAACTGGTTATCTTATCTTCATGCCGGAACATAGAGTTAGATTACATGGTGGTTTAGAAAATGCCCTACCACCAACCAAACCATCAAGTCTTACAAAGTTAGGCCCCGATGGGAATCGAACCCATGACCTCTGGATGTGAAGTGAATGGATTTACCACTACGCCACCTACAATGAATTCTAATGTTTTAAGGCCCGATCACCCTTATTTAAGGTAGGCTCGAGCCCCTCGGTGGGGACGTATGTGAGCTGATAATATGATGAAGTATGAAATAATTTAAGAAACCTATGACTAATATATTAGTACATAAAAGTTACTTATCACCATATCAGCCGATGGACGTCCACTGCTGGACAAAGGCCTCCCCCAAGGATTTCTAAGACGACCGGTTCTGCGCTGCCTACAGGACTTCCCGCGACCTTCACGAGGTCATCGGTCCACCGAGTGGGAGGCCTTCCTACTTTACGTTTTCCGGTGCGCGGTCACCACTCGAGAACTTTACTATCCCAACGGCCATCTGTTACTGAACAGAAAGTTACTTATACCAAAGAATAAAGACAACCTAAACTACTGTTCCTCAGTATCCCTCAAAATTCTATGAAAGTGACACATTTTAGTTTGTAGGTAGGTAAGTTATCAACGTATATGAATAATGCGCTTCCAATTTTCCTCAAGCGTAACTTGTGACTCTTTTAATTGGTGATTGAGTGAGGCACAGTTAAAAGTTATTGTTAAAATAATAGGGTAGAATTAAAATAATTATAATATTAATAGTGTGAAAAGGACATTGAAAGGAGGTTTATGAAAGGAAATGTAGTGAATGGCTATCCATGGTATTGTGTGCAGTCAGACGGTGTCTAAATAGCCTCGGATGGCTGTGCATAACGCTGTTGTAGTTCCCACACTTGCGTATGGTAGTGAATGTTGGGTGTGGCAGAAGAATCATGAAAGCAGAATAAATGCGATTGAGATGCGGTCCTTAAGGGTTTAAGAGCAGGTTGATACGTGTTAAAATAATATCGAACGTAAGTCTATTCATTTTAAGTTCAAATCAATGCGGGCTTCAATGCGGCTGTTACGTTGAAACCGAACGCCCAATTCTTTATTTTTACATGTTTTTATTACTTTTCTTCACTTTTAAATAAGTTTAAAAAATGTGTTCAATTAAAATTAAATGTCTTAAAGTCACCAATCTTTGTGTGTTGGTTTCATTCAACATAACTATTTGTTTTCGAGAAATTTTGCAATTAATGCCAAAAACAGGGTATTACAGTATATTTTTTTTTACATGAAAACTAGTAATATTTTAAAAAAATTATTCAATTAAATCGATTTTTTATTACTTTAAGTATATTATATATTTTTTCCATAGTGATAGCTTTACACAGTCTTTCAATAATTTGAATTAAATATTTTCATTTGACCCATCTTAGGGCCTTAAGAAGAATCTGCGGCGTGAAATTGAGTGACAGAGTTTAAAATGTAGTGATAAAAGAGAAGTGTGATTTGAAGGAAGACGTGGTAACAAAAGTAGAGAGGGTATGCTGCGTGGGTTTGGACAATTAGAACGTATGAATGAAAGAAGGGTAACGAAAGAGATTCATTGTGCAAATGTGGAAGGATGTACCGCCAGAGGACGCCCCAGGAGGACGTTTATCGACCAAATTGGTGACGTCCTCTGAAATGCCGCGGTTCGTAGCGAGAAGAATAAAAGGTTATGTATGAAAAGATTGATGGATATAAGAGAAGCGAGGGAGGTATGTCAGGATCGTGCAAAGTGGCGCCTGTGGGACCAAGGCGTGAGCTATATGTATGTAATGTATATAATAGTAATAGTTTTATTTATTGACATCAACAAAGTCACAAATTGTGATAAATTACGTAACTTTTTCCTACTATGTTGACTATAATTAAATGACTACATAACTTACAATTATTTGGTCTAAGTATGATGAGCCAGAAACGTATGCTCACTAAAAGCGATAAGTCCACCTTTGCACTTTATGTACACTATTAATGGTAAGTCCTGTATTGTTTTTTGGCGTGCAATAAAGTATATTTATCTACTTACTCACTACGAATCTATACTAATAAAGTTTGTATGTACGAGTATGCAAGAGGTAATCTCCGCAACTACTCATCCTATTAAAAATATCTCACCAATATTTAGACTTGATCTTCAGCATGAATATAGGCTGTAAAAAACATCGCGTGCTGCTTGCGACTCGCGCACCGCGCTTCCTTGATATCCACACGGGCAAAGCCGTGGGCAACAGCTCATTAAAAATATGAGTTTGTATCCTAAGTGTTATTAACTTATTAGATATGTATTAAACAAGCTAGAAGTTTTGCACCTCACACGCTCGGAAAGGTTTTGTTTCTCATTTTAGCGTTTTATCAGCTAGCGTGGAAAGAGTTTTTAAAATAAGAACCAAATAAGTATTAAACTGTTTTTCGTGCACCTAGTAATTTTCCTCGATGTAGCGTCGGCGGCTCAACCGGTAACGACTCGGTCTTCCTAACCAAAGGTGCTGGGTTCAAATCCGAACGGCCAATGTACCAATGAGTTTTTGGAAACATAAACTTTAACTTTGAAGGAAAACATCGTGAGGAAACCTGCACACACCTGCGAAAAAACTCGCAGGTTGTGTGTGAAGTCGACCAACCCGCACTGGGCCCGCGTGGTCGACTAAGGCCCTATCGCCCTAATTCAGGGTAGGTTCGAACCCCTCGATGGGGACGTATAAGAGCTGAAATGATGATGATGAATAATTTTCCTCGCTGTAGGGAGGTGAAAAATTGTGTGTTTCACTCGACAGAAAACTTATTTAGCGTCTCGTACCTTTGAAACTCTCACTATGCTTAGGATTCTATCTTTGAACTAAATCATTTGCTTGCTAAGGTTTCAATAGAGGGAACTCACGCCAAATAACAACTTTGCAGTCTTGTATAACTAAGTATTTTTGTCGTGCCTTGCTCTTGGTTCTTATAGTCCAAATACAGGGATCTTAAGGATAGATGGGGGTATCCATTGCCAAAACTTTACAGTGGCTAGTTGTTGTAAATCGAGTAATACTCGTGTATTTACTCATGAAGCTGAATTTTCATACAAATTGATCAGCTTATTGGCTAGTTTGATTTTGAAGTCGATTTTGACTCGAATTTGATGAAACTTATTGGTCGACTTCACACACAACCTTGGAGTTTCTTCACAGGCGGCAGTGCAGGACCATTCGCTGTGGAAATCCTTGGGGAAGGCCTATGTCCAGCAGTGGACGTCCTTCGGCTATGCTGATTATTATTTTTAATACGTTGTGAATGAATACAAACTATATATTAAAACAGATGTTTGACCCTATATGTACTCAATCAGAAGGGTGTTACAGGTCTAACTTGTGTGTGTAACTGTGTGTCAGTATGGCTGTCTGTGGCATCGTAGCTTCCAAACGGATGAACCGATTTAGATAAGTTTTTTTCGTTGGAAAGGTGACTTGATTGAAAGTGTTCTTAGATACTCGTATGATTCATAGCTATTTATCCGTTTGAAGATCATCTGCTCTTTTCTAGTTGATGCTACTTTAGCAGGTCTGATCAATTCCAAATTTTGGTATCCTGTTACTTTCAAGAATATTGCAAGGACGTGGTTACCTTTACATGATGCTGCGCATCTTCTGGAATCTGCAGGATTTTCTCCTTAACTTACAGCAGAGGTATCGGGTTTGGGCTCATTGGAAAGTCAATAAATTCCTTACGATGTTTTTTCTTCACCGTAAGAGCGTCAGATTAACGTACATATGAAATCGAAATTCAAACACACGTTGGTACTTGGCAGGGTTCGAACCACGACCTCCCGGACAGGAAGTAGCGGCCCTTGTCATTACGCCACCGACGCTCTGAGAACATTCCGAATCAGAATAACACATAATTATTCTGAGAACATTTGAGCCGGCTACCTAATACGGTTCAAAAGATAGATACGCCCTTAAAAGGTCGGAAAAACCGACAGACGGACGGACAGACAGGCATAGGCTTAGTAGTAGGGTCCTAGTACCTGGTATGGAACTCTAAAAAATTAGGTAATAGTAATTTAGTCAGGAAATAAACAGGCCAACGAAGCAGCGGGCTGTCACTTGTTTCAGTTTCATACGAACTGTGACTGTGCCTGTGGAATATCATTCCCTGTGACGCGTTGTTTGTAATAAAATTTATCATTGGAATTTAATAAAAGCATTAAAACCATTTTAAAAGGCTTAGTCTATGCTGGGTGTGCTGATGTTTTAAGGCGAGTTTGAACTCGTGAAGCTGAAAATTACCTAGGAATCCCCAAGTAACTCATTCGCAGAAAGATAAAAATCACACAATTTTTTTTTGGGTGCAAGCTTTTTTTTTAAGTGCTCTAATAATTCAAGTCCATGACACTAGTAATCAATCGACATTATTGGGTCGGCCGGTATTGGGACCCTATAATGCATGTTTCTAAATTAAAAAATGAAAGCTAAGCACATTATTTTAGTGCGTTTCTCACCTTACTACCAGTAGTAACCTTTCTTCCAGTAGTTAATGGGGTAACTTTCATTACCCGCCTTACAATCAACACTTGCAGTAAGGGCGGTTTTTTAGGGTTCCGACATCAACAAGGAACCCTTATAGTTTCGCCATGTGTATGTCTCTCCGTCTGTACGCGGCTTAGCTCAAAGAGTATTGGTACTAGAAAGCTGTAATTTGGCATGGGTATACATATTGACTGATTCGGTGGCTCAGTGGTTAGTGCCCTTGACTACTGATCTGAGAGTCGTGGGTTCGATCTATATATAGAGCATAAAGAGCATTTGTGTGATGAGCAGATTTGTTTGCTCTGTGTCTGGGTGTTAAATTATATCTATATATGTATGTATTTAAACGTATATAAGTATGTTTATCAGTCTCTGGTAACCCATAACACAGGGAATCCTACTTTGCGGCCATATGTCCATGTGTGATTTGTCCCAGAATATTTATTATTTATTTATTTATTTATTAATCACGCCGACAAAGTGGTACAATAAAGTCTTGCAAAAAATAAAATTTGAGGGTACCTCCCCTACATGTAAAGAGGAGGTGATATTTATTTCGTTAACGTACTTTATTGTGTCGGGTATTGCTGAATAGGTCTTCAACTTAGGGTTTGCTGAAACTATTTCTCGATTCAGGGACCGGTTTGCGGAATATGGAGCTTCCAAGTCTGACTCTGTGGCCCAGTGGTTAGTGCCCTTGACTACTGATCCGAGAGTAGTGGGTTCGATCCCCACCCAGGGCAAGCGTTTGTGTGATGAACAGATTTGTTTGCTCTGTGTCTGGGTGTTAAATTATATCTATATATGTATGTATTTAAACGTATATAAGTATGTATATCAGTCTCTGGTTCCCATAACACAGGGAATCCTACTTTGGGGCCAGATGACCATGTGTGATTTGTCCCAGAATATTTATATGGAGCTTCAAAGTGCTATTTTTTGTTACAGTTAGGTGTCCCTCTACCAGCTTAACCGTTTTTTCAGGAAATTTGGAAAAAAAATCAAATAGTAGGACATACGAGTATAATCGATTTAAAAGGAAAACTTTCACGGCTTTCTTAGTTTAGGAGTCACAGTCGACCAACTTAAGGTGTGCAGTTGGATTTTAAAAAAGTTCATAGGTTTTTCTATACAAAATATTCTATTACCAACTGAAAAAGTATTATGTTTTCTAAATTAATTTTTAAAAAGACTACGGAACCCTACTTTGCGAGAGATCAATTCGCACTTGGCCGTTTATTTATTTGCCCTCTTTACTACCAGATAACCCGATTTACCACCGCGGTCTTTCTTTCGTAACTGTCAGATATGCCACCCCCTGGGGGAAAGCCTTGCTTGATTTGAATCGGGTTATCCTTACCGCCCTTACTACTGCAAGCGTTAGTTGTAAGGTGGGTAGTAAAAGTTACCTCATTTACTACTGGTAGAAAAGTTTGGTAATGGGATGGGAAACGGAGGTTTGTTTTCTTGATTTTGCAGATTCCTAACGATTGAGTGAATCGTTTCTTTTTTCTAAACGGTCCTTACAAACTTTTCTATTACTGACAACAATAGAAATTTCTAAGAACTTGATTCCACCTCCATATCCACCTCCAGTCTTCAGATCAACTTCAAAATACCAAAGGGATCTATTATCACCGGGAATAAGGCTTCATACCAAATTTCAGCTCAAAGGCACATCGCTCTAAAATCAATCTTCGATTTTTAATTCACCAAAATCACAAAATGAGTACCCAAATAACGCTGCAAAACTATGACGCCACGCCTAGGTATTTCAAACATGTTTAGAACAAAATGTCATTTATGACAGATGATAAAAAGTAACTCAGATGTACGCCAGTAATATATAAGTCATTGCTCAGATGACTAGCAATCGTCATCCCTATTGTAAGGTTTAAAAAACGTACAAATATATAAACTCGCCGCGAAGTAAAAAGCTTCTAATGCGTGGCATGATTTTATGATTTGTCTTTTGTTGATTTGTCCGTGTGTTTGGGAATAAAGACGGCCAAGTGAAAGTCAGGCTCGCGCTCTAAGGGTTCCGTACCACCACACCTCCACACAATTATGATAATGATACCTATTTACATTTCAAACAAAGGACATCAACGCGAGTGACAGAAAAAAAAAGTTTTTGTTCGTTTAGTATGACTCACACTTAGCCGGTTTTTATTACTTGTTGTTTTACTTCTGAATTAGTACTATGGTCACTCCAAGTTTCACGCTTTTTTGTATTACCGTTTTAACGATAGAGCTTAATTAAAAATACCTCTAATATAAACCGGCCAAGTACGAGTTAAACTCGCGCAATAAGGGTTCCGTACCAAAACAAATTTTCATTTACAGCGCCATCTATAGATATAGGTAAAAGGGAACTAATTGCTGTTGTAAATTAAATTAAATTTAAATTAACTATGTAGAAGATACTACTATATCCCACTAGGTGTCGCTATTTTCTAAACAATCGGACTTTGGAAAGTTCATTTTGCCTGTAAGAACGGAAGGACTTTAGTTTTTTTTTCGTGTAATCTATGCATTAAACCTAAAATACTGTGATTATTTCAAAATTTTAGGCCCAGTAGTTCTTAGTTTTGGAAGAAGTTAAAAAATCCAGAAAAGGTCCAGAATATCCGCTTTTTGCTGCTCCAAATACTCAATTGTTAGGCGAGCGGTGTGTGGGCTTGCATTGTCGTGATGCAGGATGATGCTTCGCTTTGGTACGGTTTTCCGAAGCTCGGTGATAACTTGGGGTAAACAGACATACCCCTCTCGCATATCTACCAGATACGCTAAACTACCAGGTTTATGATATAGCGTCCCCACTCACCGATAGGGGTAAACAGACTGTGGTTATACCGCTCTGAATTACCCGTCCTACGATCCTCTAGTTCAATCGTGGCAACGTGACCTGTTTCCGCTACGAACGAACGTCGCCACCCTTTCTTGGTTACCGCTCTGTTTTAATCTTCAAGATTCAAGATCATCATATCAGCTCATATATGTCCCCTTATATATGTAAGAGCGTCGGATAAACGTACATATGAGATTGAAATTCGAAAACACATTAATAAGTGGCAGGACTCGAACCACGACCTCCCGGATAGGAGGTAGCGTCCCTTGCCGTTGCGCCACTGACGCTCTAGTTAAGGTACGTCCCATACAAATTAAAATTATTTGTAAATTTTTCATCATGTTTCTTTACCTTTATTCCTTGCTACTACACGACTACGCCAGACGGTAAAGGCTTCGCGGGAAAGTATGTAGTTGTAGGTACAGCGTGGCTGTACAATTTATTTTCATCATCATCATCATATCAGCCGGAAATCGTCCACTGCTGGACAAAGGCCTCCCCAAAGGATTTCCACGACGACCGGTCCTGCGCTGCCTGCATCCATCGGTTTCCCGCGATCTTCACCAGGTCGTCGGTCCACCGCGTGGGAGGCCTGCCTACAGATACAAACCAGATATGATACATGATAAAAACCAGCGCAAACAGCTTGACGTGCCTTGCGAAGCACTGAAACGATCTAGAAAAATGCCACTAACATACAAACCCATCCACGTAATAACCTAGCTTCAGGTCAGTGTCCCACGTGATCGATCCAACCGCGAGATCACTTAGCTATGACCGCTTCAGCAAGTATTTTTTATTTTTATTTACAATTAGTAAGCCCCTTGGCAACATCTCACCTGATGGTAAGTGACGATGATGCCGAAGATGGAAGCGGGCTTACTAAGATTCCCCAACGCAACTTTAGATATTTACGTTGAGGTCCCAGGTAAGTAGACGAGATGTCCTGTCCTGGAGGTCGTGGTTCAAATTCTGCCACGTAGGTACCAATGTGTTTTCGAATTTCGATATCATACGAGTATGTACGTTTATCCGACGCTATTACAGTGAATGAGAACATCGTGAGGAAATCTGCACACGCCTGCGATGAACCTCAAGGTTGTGTGTGAAGTCGACCAACCAGCACTGGACCCGCGTGGTCGACTAAGGCCCGGTCGCCCTAATTCTAGGTAGGCTCGAGCCTCTCAGTGGGGTTGTATTAAGAGCTGATACGATTTGACACGAGATGTTTTCAATGTATGTAGTAGGTATATTCGGTAGTGACATGTTTATTTATTGAGATAAAATATGAACGACGGTTTGAAGTGTTTATTGCTTGTATTATAGAAATGATAAGCAAATCTCCTAATATAATCTGATGTTACTATTAATGTCTGGTATCCGATAACTGGATTGTTTCCATGTCTTAAATATGGTACTCCACCAGCGGGTCTTGGCGCAGTGCCAGCGACAGTTTCAGCCACGTAAATTATACATCGACACCTCCAAAGGCCTTATACAGGCTGTAGAAAAATTGTGTGGCAAAAATTCATAAAACTAAACCCCTTTTATTCTACCGGATTTCCACGACGACCGGTCCTGCGCTGCCCGCATCCATCGGCTTCCCGCGACCTTCACCAGGTCATCGGTCCACCGCGTGGGAGGTCTGTCTACGCTACATTTTCCGGTGCGCGGTCGCCACTCGAGAACTTTATTCTACCTCATCAGTTTTTTTTTAAGAGAATATAAAAGATTTTTTCATCACACCTATACGAAAACGACGACTGGTTCCTCAAAAGGTGAGAACGAAATTCTACTTTGAAGGAAGTTTTGTTGATTTTTTTTTTGGTTTCTTCTCTCCGGCTTTCAAAAGCGCGGAAAAGGCAAAGGTGATTAAGACCATACAGCCAGGTCTGACGTACTTAAGCTTCCTTTAGTTTTTTGATTTGTAATGCTGGTGCCGGTGCATTACAAATCTTCTCTGAAGTTCTTGACAGCATTTGCAGCAGCTACATTCTGAGGTGGAACACCCAGTTGCTGTAGGGCGTCTATAAAACTGCACCCAGAGCAAGTTGGGTTCTCACGTCCTCCTTCGTTTTATTTTCTTGTTCTCCACATTGCTTACGTGCATCAGACGATTTTCTCCAAAATGCACCACTTCTTGGACAAAATCCTAGCAGAAAACAATGAAAAAACAACAAAATAAAACTAAGAATGCGTCTACCACAAATCCCGCCAAAAAACCCGAAGTTTTGTTGATTGGCCTATGTAAAAAAAAATATCACAAATTAACATTCAATTCTCTATGGTGATAAACTCACTTTGTGATTGGTTAGCAAGGAGTTTGTATTAAAGTACTAACTCTATGTTGGTAGTGAACCAAAGAAATCGAACGCATAATGTATGAAGAATTTACTATGTGCATTCTTCTTCAAAGTATTTAATTCTCGGGCGAGGTAGGTATATTGAATTCCTCGCTAAGCTCAGGATTTAAACTATCACCCTCGGAACAAAATATTACTTTTTCTTCTTGTTACACAAATAACTATTTCCTGAACTTTGCTGAAATGGACTTCTCATCATGAAATTTATACTGAAGGACTATAATCTATGGTTATACCTACGTTACGTCAAAGTTGTCTAGTTTTACCTGATATATCAACTTTTCGTTACCGGTTGCCGCTAGTTCAGGAATGGCACCGTTTTTAGGGGTCCGTACCTCAAAAGGAAAAAAAACTAAACCCTTATAGGATCACTCATGTGTCTGTCCGTCACAGCCGATTTGCTCAGAAACCACTGGATCGATAGATTTGAAATTTGGTATACATATGTAAATCGGTGACCCAAAGACGAATATGTAACGTAAAAAAAAACCAAACATAGGGGCCACTTTTGGGGGCTAAATTAGAAAATATAAAAAAAAACGTTTTGCAAACTATATCGTGTGATATTTCAAATGATAAGGCTTGTTATGAGAATCTCTAATATATATATTTTTTATAATTTCAAAATAGTTATTATGTTATTTAAGAAATAGGCGAAAATTGTCCATTCTTTTTTTTTTTTCACGATTGGTAAGCCCTTGACAACATTACATTTACGAAAATACTGGGCCTAAAATTTTAAAAAAAAACACAGTATATGAAGTTGAATGCATAAATTACAGGAAAATCTATAAGAAAATCTAAAATCCTTCCGTTCCCACAGGAAAACTGAAATTTTTAAAGTCTAGAATAAGTAGACCCCTATTTACCTAGAGCAAAGTATGTACTGAGAGGTTTTGTTCTGTTGGCAGTTTAAGTATTGTTGCGGAACCCTGTTTGTGTAACCTTGAGCCGTATTTGGACGGTTTTTCTGGTACCAGCGAGTAGGTAGATGTCAGTTTCATAGTCAACCTTATTACAACGAACAGTTTGTAACGTATAGGGGTTGTTCATATTGGCCAATCTTTACAACACCCCGCTACATGGCCGCGACAAATGCTGAGCAGTCTGCGCTGTTCGCTGAGGTCCTGACCCCCGAGGGCTCCAATATCCAACTAGGTACCTACTATTATTAATTCCTGAACTAACGAGACACCCAGATGATAAACACAGCAAGCTCCGCTTACGCCGCACGTAGGGTGAGACATAAGAATAATCTGTTTACAAGACTGCTGGCACACAGGATTTATTTCTATCGAGTTACAAACGCCTGTTGTGAACAAGTAGCAATTTGTTTTAACCGCCTCCGTGGCGTAATGGTTAGTCCATTCGCTTCACACTAGGAGTTCAACTTGTAAGACTCTGTTTGGTTGGTGGTAGGGCATTTTCTAAGCCCGCCTGGCTAGCTACCACCATCTTATCTAAGTCTTGCCGCCAAACATCAGTGTTAATAACATTGATGTGTTCCGGCTTGAAGATAAGATAGCCAGTTCTCCATTGCATTGGAGAATCTTGGTAAGCCCGCTTCCATCTTCGGTATCATCGTTACTTACCATCAGGTGAGATGATGCCAAATGCTTACCAATTGTGAATACAAAAAAAGCTTTTTTCCCAACTATGCTACGGCGAAAGGAAAGATTATGAATTTCTCTGGGTTTGTATAACTTATAAAGTGGAAAGTTAACAAAAGAGGTATATCGTTGTATTCGTCTTATCTTAAGACTACGTAGACTTATGTAGACTTGTTTTTATTTAACAACGACTTATATTACCTAATTAGCAATGCGACACATCTCTGCGTAACTACTAAGCCAAAAAATACAGATTATAGAGCCTCAGTTAAAGACTACAGGAAAACCTACATGAAATACTATGAATCATGTGTATGTTCGTTCGTCCTTCTGTTTAAAAAGAATGAAAATAAAAGTTTTTCGAAATACATTAACTAAGGTGTTATATTTTAAATGAAAGATCTTATTGTGAGGATTACAAAGATATATTTTAAGTGTACGATTATAGTTCAGAATTAAAAAAAGCGAATATCAAGCAAATTTATTAGGGCAAAAATTTATAAAAGGGACTATAGACTTTAAAGTCACTTAAACGAAAATCCTAAGACTTAACGTTCATACGAAAAACTGAATGGCGTGTTACCTTTTTAACGTGAGCCCGACTTGCACTTGGCCGGTGTTTTAGGGTTCCGTAGTAATCCTAATAATTTCGCCATATCCATCTGTCTGTCTATCCGTGAGTATGTCACAGCCGTTTTTCTCAAATAATGCTGAAATTTTGTATGGTATTCTGAAACCCCTCTTAAGTTATGGAATAAAATTTGTAAAAAAAATAATTAAGTACTCGTCTACATGTTAAGTGGGGGTGTTTTTTTTGTTTGTTCTCGAGTGTGGGGTATCGTTGAATAGGACTTTTAAATCTATTGAGGGTTTAGTAAGATCATTTTCCCTATAAATTATTGGTTTACTAAATATTTATGTTAAAGTTACATGTCCCTACCCTACTAGCTAAACCGCTATTTCAGAAAATCTGAAAGTACTTATTGAAAATAGTAGGGCATATACCTTATTTAAAAGTAAAATTATCAAGGCCAAGTAGGCTTTCTTAGTTTAGAAGTAATAGTCTACCAACTTAATTTGTGTAGTAAGATTTTTAGAAAGTTCATAGAATTTCCATACAGAAATCTTTTTGCATGGTTCGACACGCACTTAGCAACTTTTTATTTTGGATTTACTCTGTCGTAAAAACGTAAAACTGGGAGTAGAACAAAAATAATAAAAAACAGCCGAGTATGAGTTGGACTTGCGGCACGCGCTAAGAATCCAGAGAACTAATTTAAGGCCAAGTGCGAGTTGGACTCCCGGTATGAGGGTCCCGTACCACCACACCTCGCCACACAACTATGAAAATGATACCTATTCACCTGAAAAACAAAAGACACAAACGCGAGCAACAGAAAAATACTACTAGCGCTATCTAGTGGTGTTTTAGTGAACAATTTTACGTAAGTGAACGTATTACTTTGAGTATACCACTTTTTTTTCAATTGATAGAATTCTTATAGGTTTTCCTGTAATCTACAAGAAATGAACTATATTTTGGATTTTTTTCAAAATTTTAGGCTCAGTAGTTTCGGAGATCAGGGGGGGAGGGAAATGCTCAAATTTCGTCATCTTTCACGAATTAAATCAAAACTATTTATTTTACAATAATAACAAAAATATTTTTGTGTTCCTCATTACGAGCACTTTCATTTGATATATAACAAAGTAAAGTTTGCATAACTTTTTTTTAAATTTCCAAATATTTCCCTCGAAAATAAATTTCCCCTTATTTATCAAAATATTTATTTACTATGCACATCTGTGATTGCGTTATAGGATTACACCATCCTACCAAATTTCACCTGATTGATTTGGTCCAGTAGATTCGAAGCAAATTGGCTGTGACAAACGAACGGACAGACAGACAGACGCTCGAGTGATCCTATAAGGGTTCCGTTTTTTGTTTAACGGAACCCTAAAAATGCTAAATACTAAATACACAATACAAAATATATACATTATATTGTGTGGTGGGTAGGTACGGTACCCTTGGTACGCAAATTCAACTCGCTCTTGGTCGGTTTTTTCGTATTTAGGTTTTAGCTTTGCGCTTCTCTTGTCTACAACAAGGGGTGGTAGTGACGTCATGCGCTCCACGTTGTTTTTGAGGTGGAGTGGTCTTGCTCTCGGCTGCGTTCATTATGTAAAGTTGAAGTGATTATGAGAGGTAGGGTGTTTAGAAGTGCACTTCGAACGGCCAAAAAAGTGCCACACGATAAGAGAGAAGAGAGATAAACCGACTAAGTGCGAGTCGGACTTACGCACCGAGGGTTCCGTACCACCACATCTCTCCACACGAGTACAACAATGATACCTCATCATATCAGCCGAAACACGTCCACTACTGGACAAAGGCCTCCCTCAATTATTTCCACGACGACCGGTCCTGCGCTGCCACCATCCAGCGGCTTCCCGCGACCTTCACTAGGTCGTCGGTGAACCGTGACACCTATTCATTTCAAACAAAAGACATCAACGAGAGCACCAGAAATGTTTTTTTTTATGAGTAACAGGTTTGGACTTGTCAGCGCGAGTACGACTCACACTTTGCTGGTTATTATTATTTTTTATTTTACTTCAGGATTAGTACTATGACCACACTTAGTTTTGAGCTTGTATATATTACCGTTTTTACGATAGAGCAAAATAAATAATCCTGTTAAAGTACTTTTCTTGTATGGGGATCGGATTAGATTAGATTAACACTTACTTAATTTTAATAATAACATATGCAGTAAAAATTTCATCCAGCTACTCATTACAATCAAAAGCCTTTTAGAGGTAGGACAGACAGACATACGGCGTAGGCTTGGTAATAGGGTCCCGTTACCAAGTAACTACGGAACCCTAAAACGAAGACTGAAGAATTGTAAGAGGTAGGTATATCTATCTATTTATCATACACGTAGAAAGAAAGATAACACGTTTATTTATATCTAAATGTTAAAAGTATACCAACCCACTACCTATTTTGATTATTTACCTTGTATCAAGTAAGTAATTTCCTACTTATGCCAACATATTCACCTTGGTACTATTAAGTATTGTGATGTGATGTATGTCCTGTTCAGCTAAGGGTCATGGTATGCATTCCAGCTCACATGGTATGCATTCACAGTTTGGATGCAGTAAAAGCGCAACTTACTAGGAGAACTGCATCCAAATTGCGAATTTGGATGCAGTTCTCCTAGTAAGATTAGACCCTATGGGAGCAGCTCACCATAATAAAAATTCTTGATTGGCTTCACAATACTTTACTATTATCTTCACAAACGTACAGAGGGAAATAAAATCAACAATTCAGGTTCATAGACCGTAGCGCCAGGAGCAATGTGAATATAAGTCATAGTCACGTTTCTTACAAAGCTACGCTCCGAAACACGCATTTTTACAGCTGCTTCATAACCCCTCCACGGAGAAAAGAAAGCCAAAATAAAAGAAAAGTAGAGAAATAAAAAAAAATCTTACAAATCGATAGGTTGCGCAAAACGAACTCTGCGCCCAGATCGTGTAGTATACCCAGGCTTAGGCTGCGTAACCGGCGGTGGGGGTACCGGAACAGCTGGTGATGAAGCTATGGGCGCTGAAGGTAAGTCAGGTTGGTTAGCTGGTGTGCTGGAAGACGGATAGCAGATATCTGCTTCCAAATAAGCAGGTTTTACCCGGTCAATACTGACTTCGTTCTTTTTTCCATTAATCCGGAGAGTAAGTGTTTTGTCTCTTCTCCTGAGAACCTGGTAGGGTCCTGTGTACGGGGGCTGTAGTGGCCGACGTACTGTGTCGTCACGTAGGAAGACATGTGAGCAATTGGCTAGATCCACGAATACGAAAGTGGCTGGTTGGGAATGACGCGATGCTGGGACAGGTCGCAAACTGTTCATTCAAATGCACAGTTGTGATAGGAAATCCGAAATATCCTCGAAACGTTCCTGTTGCGGTCGCTGCAACATTTCACCTGGTAAAAGCAGCGCTTCTCCGTAAACTAATTCTGCGGAAGAAGATTTGATGTCTTATTTAAGGGCGGTACGCAACCCAAGGAGAACTAATGGCAAAACCGTGAGCCATGCATCTGCGTGACACATCAGGGCTGCCTTTAATTGGCGATGTAACCTTTCAACCATCCCGTTAACACAGGGGTGGTAACTGGTGGTTCTTGAGCGTTTCGTACCGCAGTAATACATAAGACGACGGAATAAGTCTGCCTCAAATTGTCGCCCTCTGTCAGTCGTGACGATCTCTGGTACACCGAATCTTGCGATCCACCCGATCACAAAGGTAAAAGCCACCTCCTCCGCAGTAATACATCTTATCGGCCATACCTCGGGCCAACGAGTATATCTGTCTACAGCCGTAAGACAGTATGTATATCCGTTGCAAGAAGCAAGGCGGCCGATAATGTCCAGATGTACATGGCGGAATCTGGCAGAGGGGCGGGAGAAATTACCAAAGGGGTGCTGTCACGTGTCTGGTTACTTTAGCCCGCTGGCAAGAAACGCAAGAACGTGCCCACGTACTGCAGTCTTTTTTAACCGAGGGTCATACATAGCGTTCCGCAACTAAACGTGAAGTTGCGCGCGCGCCGGGATGACTCAGGTTATGCAAACGCTCGAAGATGTTTCAGCGGAAACGTGGGGTTACGTATGGGCGTGGTCTGCCAGTGGAGGTATCGCAGACGAGTGTTACGTCTGTGCCAGGAATATTGATGCGCTCTAACTTCATTGAAGTTCTTTCATAATATTCACGTAACTCGGCGTCATTTTCCTGAGATTGCGCCAGAGCTGCGTAGTCATCCTGTAGGGAGATCGCTTTAACACGCGACATCGCGTCGGCGACGATGTTGTCAACGCCGCTGACATGCTAAATGTCGGTAGTGTATTGCGAGATGAATAGAGTTGGTTTAGTTGGGCAGGCGGGAGCTTTTCGCGACGTTGGGAGAAGGCGTACAACAAGGGTTTATGATCTGTGAAGATAGTCATGTGTTGCGCTTCCAGAATATGGCGAAAATGCTGTACACTTTCATATACTGCAAGTAATCACGATAATATGCTGGCCATTCTGCCTGTTTAGCTGAGAGTTTCTTACTAAAAAAAACAATAGGCTCCCAGCCCTCATCCACCTTCTGTTGCAAACAAGCTCCGATGTGACTGCTGGATGCGTCAGTGTAAAGTCCGCGAGGCGCATCACCGATAGGGTGTGCTAGGAGTGCCGCATTAGACAAAGTTGCCTTGCAAGCGCCAAAACACTTTTCTAGCTTAGCTGTCCAGGGAAACGGTTGCGCACCTTTGCCTTTAGTTCCTGCTAAAGCAGTTAGGAGAGGGCTTGAGTTTCAGCCGCTTTTGGTAAAAATTGGCGGTAGAAGTTAACCATTCCTATGAATCTCCTTACTCCTTGAATGGTCTTGGGGAGGGAAAACTCCTGCAAAGCCTTAATCCGTTCCTCCGGTGGTCGTGTACCAGCTGCGCTTATGTGATAGCCCAGAAATGTGACCTCAGACACACATAGCCGACATTTAGACGGGTTTACTACGACTTCATATTGTTGTAGTTGCCCGAACAGAATACGCAGATGTTCTGCGTGCTGTTGCGCGTCTTTGGAGAACACGAGAATATCGTCAATGTAGGCGTAGCAAAAGTAGAGTCCCTGAACGACTTCATCGATAAAACGCTGGAAAGTTTGTCCCGCGTTGCGCAGCCCTAATGTCATATAGGGGAACTCGAAAATCCCGAAGGGTGTAATAATCGAAGTCTTGCATATATCACCCTCAAAAACTGGGATTAGCTGGTACGCCTTAACAAGATCAATCGTACAGAAGACTGTAGATCCAACAATGCTCTGATTGAAGTCCCCTATATGACGCATGGAATACCGGTCCGGTATCGTTCGAGAGTGCGATGCGCGATAGTCGCCTCAGGGACGCCAGGTAGAGTCACGTTTCTGGGCTTAGTGTTATGGAGAGGACCAGGCGCTTTTGGAAGGTCTCGCTGAACCACACTTCACCATGTCCTCAAACTCTTTCTTTGCAGCTGCTAGCTTAGCAGGGCCGAGACGGCGCGGACGTCAGGACAGAGGAGGACCTTCAGTGGTCCCAATGTAATGGAGAGTCTGGTGTTTGATCTCACGTTGAATGCCAGGAGGACTCGTGATTTCGGGGAATTCCGAAAGGATGTCATTATTATTTGTTATTAGGCGCACGCTAAGTTGATCTACAGCGGCTACAGCAGCCGTGCAGGACAGACCTGTTTTGCTATCAAGCATCCGCTTGCCCGCGCAATCAGGCAGCAGGTGGTAGTTTGCAAAAAAATCTGATCCTATGATTGCAGTGCTGACATTAGAAATTATGAAATTCCATGAGAACTTTCGTCTAAGGCCGAGATTCATGTTTAAATGAATGGTCCCATATGTATTAATTAGACTACCATTGGCAGCTTGCAAAATATAGTTGGTAGCCTGAGGCCTCTGGGCTAACCAACTACGGCGATAACAAGAGAGATCAGACCCTGTGTCAACGAGGAAACGTCGATTAGATGAGCGTTCAGTTATGAACAAGCGGCGACTCTCTTGAGGGCAGTCGAGTGTCGCCATTAACGACTGCCGCTTGAATTTTCCGGATCGATCCAGGTACACGGTTTGTTGCAATTTTTTGCGTTAACTCCGAATTTTTTATGACACCAACACAATTTGGTTGGAGTAGTGTTCGAGCATTTATGTGAGTACTGGCACGTTACGTTATGTGGCAGGCGTTTTTGAATGAAGGTGTCAATGTTTGTTATTGATTGCTCTTCTGTTTTATATGGTCTGTCTGAGTAGAAAGAAAATACAATTTTTATTTCAATATGTTTATTGTTGTTTCGATCTATGCTAAATCTCTCACAAATTGGTAGCAGAGCGTGGTTGCTAAACTAAAAAACTAAACTAGTGAAATAAAAATGTCCACATCGACTAGTTATCGTAGCATTGAGCTGCTCTCGAAGGCCAACTACGATACCTGGTGCCTGCAAGCACAGGCAGTCCTAATAAAATGTGATTACTGGGACATCGTGAGTGGAGAAAGAATTTTAAAACCTACTGCAGATGCGGCGGAAAAAACGTCGTTTCAAAAAGATGACCTGAAAGCAAGGGCCGAAATTTTACTTTTGCTATCGCCACCCGAATTGAAGCAAATCAAAGGATGTACAACTTCAAAACAGGTATGGGATAAACTAAAAGGAATTTACCAAAGTTCGGGTCCCGCCAGAAAGGCAACTTTGTTTTTTTTTTTTTTTTTTTTTTATTTAACCAATTGATAAAAAGAATGTTACAAAAAATTATAATACTAATACATCAAAAACCTTTACAGGTTTATCCGTGTACTAGTTACTATCGTTGCTGACAAAATACACTTAAGCTGAGTTTTCTACCCTATGTTATCAAAAATCAAACAGATACAAGAAAAAAGAAAAAAAAAGAAAAAATAAGACAATATATCAGTATTACAAAAATGAAATGAAATATGTATCCACCTATACGAAAAAATAAATAAATGAAAATACAGTAAAAGCTTAATGATATATCTATTTGAAAAGATGGGCACTATCATCACAATAGACTTAAGTCTATTGTGCTATCATGAACACCATATACCTACAGAAATGAGTTTGTGCAGTGCACGCGCTACACGCGGGTGATCTACCCGCCTTTTACACGATGTTGCCACGGAATCTTAGCTAATTTGTCGGTACCACCGCGACGCGACGGCTCGGCAATGTTTGGTAGGCAGGTATACATTTTGTAATTCTGTGCAGGTACCCTCGCGCTGCGATGAGCTATGCGTTATTTATTATGTCATCGTCATAAGTAGATCGTTGCGTAAAGGGTGTTCGTTTTTCCTATATAAAACTAAATGGTTAGTTACCGCAAATTTCATGAGTAATTTTAATCATCCGTTAGATATTGATGTGGTTTAAAACATATTAGACAATAATATACTTTTATGGTTAATGAACGTTTGTAAAACCTTTCAAAAATTAAACTATTTTTGTGCTAAGCATTTCCAGATAATATTGTTTTAAAGTTTCCTTAATATTTTTTATATTTATATTTGTTTTAATATCAACAGGTAGTCCATTAATTAAGTACGGGATTATATACTTTAGAACGCGTTTACCATAAGTATTCTCAAATCTTGGTATTTCCAATTTAAAGTTACTAACACTTCGTGTTTCCTTATTATGTTTTACCAATTTTCGCAAATCGTTATTAAAGAAGTTTTCAGTTAGTAGAGCACAAATTATCTTTTCATGAACAGGTAATACTTTACAATAATAAAAAAGTTCATTATAGTCGTCTTTAAATTTTCTTTTTATTTTATCGGGAACTATTGTTTTTAAAATACGTAATTGAAGTTGATATATCGGATTTAGATGAGATTTAAAGGTACGTCCATAACTGCTTAATCCGTACGATATAGTTGATTCTCCTAATGATTTATAGAGTAAAATTAAATTTTGATAGGGAATTTTATATTTGATTATTGAGAATTTGGCAAGCAGTGCTCGTAATTTATCACATACGTGGTTGATGTGGTCTTTCCAAATCAGTCTACTGTCCATAACGAGGCCAAGGTATGTTAGCTTATCCACCAACTCAATAGGGGGACAACTACATGGTTGCAGGTTTGTATTGTTATGAAGGCAGTGATGGTCATGTGCTGTGAGTATTATTGGATTTTTATTCCTGTTGTGACTTGAGCTAAAGTACATAAGTTTAGTTTTGCTTGCATTAAGCACAAGCCCAGAGTCATGCGACCATTTTGTTAAATTAGTAAAATCTGTTTGCAGTTTCTGCAGAGCTAAGTTCAGATCTTTATCTGCGGACAAGATACACGTGTCATCAGCAAACTGGAAAATGTCACATTCCTTAATAATATTTGTAACACTGTTTACATATGTGATGTAGTGCAAAGGACCTAGTACAGAACCCTGTGCAGTACCCCCTGTTACTGTTGAAATGTCACTAAGAACATCACCTATCTTAACGCAGTATGATCTATTCCTCAAATAGTCACTACACCATGTCAAGAGAGGTCCTCTTATTCCGCAGTCATCTAGTCTTTCAATTAATAGATCGTGCCTAAGAGTATCAAATGCTTTACTATAATCGATGAATACAACTAGAACTTGTTTTTTGTTGTTAAGGTGCTCATAAATTTTGTCTGTAATTTTAGAAAGCAGTTGTGTGGTATTTTTTTTGGGTTGGAAACCGTATTGTTTTTCTGTAATGACTTCATTAATGGAATAATGTCTATATATTTGTTTACTTATGTATTTTTCTATAATTTTATCAATTATGGGAAGAATAGTGATCGGTCTATAATTTTCGTAACTTTGACCTGAGCCTTTTTTATGTATGGGTCTAACTATTCCAGATTTCAATTCATCGGGATAAATTCCTTGCTTTATACTAGTATTTATTAATTGAGTAATTGCGATTTTTATTTTTTCACATGTATTTACTATATCGACTGTTCTTATGCCGTCTTTGCCTGGTGCTTTATTGATATTTAAGGTTTTTATAATTTTTTCAATCTTTCGAGGGGATGCTTTTTGAAGTCTCATTGATACATTGGATATTTCTCTGTACGTATTTTTGTTTATAAGTGGTTCGTGACATTTAGGTATTATACTACTTACATTTTCTTCAAAATTATTTGCGAAATTATTTGCAATATGAATTGATTTAATGTGTTGGTTTCCAAAAGCATTAATAATAATTTCATCGATGGACAGTTTGATTCTACCTGTTATTTTATTTAGTATTTGCCAAAGCTGTTTAGGATTCTTCCAGTTAGAAGTGATTTCGTTTTTTAAGTACTGGTTTTTAGTTTTTTCGATTAATTTATTAGCAAAATTTCTAGCTTTGTTGTATTTTAGTTTTAAAATTTTATTAGTGTTATCCCTTATCCATTTGTTAAATAAATCATCTCTATATGTACATGCTCTTTTGATTTTTTCAGTTAGCCACAAATTATTATGTCTATTAGAATTCCTAGATTTTAATTTTATTTGTTTTTCCGATTTTTTATAACATTCATGTAGTTTACTACGTATATATTTGTAAATTAGGTTTGGACACGTCATTTTATTTATTTCATCAAATTCAATCTCACCTAAAAGATTTTTTAGTTTTTTGTTGTCAATAATTCTTTTGTAATTAGGAGCACCCTGTACGTGGGGTGATGCCGGTCCGAGACATGCTACTGTGACTGCTCGGTGGTCAGCCAGTACTGTTGCTAGCGCAGCTGAGAACAGGTCCTGCGTGCGGGATCTGACAAAGATATGATCGATACAAGTTTTAGTTAATTTATTTTCACGTAGTTCAATTCGCGTGTAGTCGGATATCCCACACACAAGACCGTAATTATACAGCGCACTAGTATAACTTTGTTTTACAGCGGAGTCGGTTTTCAAGTCAATGTTTATGTCACCTAGCAGAATCAGCTCATTAGAAGTGCCCACCTTTCTCATAACATAACGAAGTTCCTCTATAAATAAGTGTTTACTATTGCTTGGAGGACGGTAAATTGCACACAGAGTTGCTGAATAATTCATTGGTGTTATTATTTGTGCTAGAAGACATTCACAGTGAGATGTTTTTGTTTTAATTACTGAGAATTTGTGTTTTTTATTAACATATATTATAATTCCACCACCTTTTCGTGTTTTCCGCAGCTCTGTGTACATATCGTATCCGTCAATATTATACAAACTACCTAATGAGTCTGATATGTTAGCTTCGGTGATAACGATAACATCTAAAGGTGAGCTCGATGAGTGTATGTATTGTTCTAGGGCAGAGAAGTTTTTGATTAAGGATCTAATATTTATATGAATACAAAGCAAATTAATTTGGGCGGTAGGTATGTTTTTTAGGAAATCATTCAAATCCTGACACTGAAATAATTCTGTTATATCGTCTTTTACAATATCCATTGGGCTGTACAGTTATTAGGTAAGTAAGTAGGTAGTTTGATAATAGGCAAAAATAAATACCTATTCAGCGTTTTACAAGCGATAAAAGCTTTTGTACGTCGTCTTCTGACCTTATCTTGATGAATTTGTCGCTGTCATCTCTGCGCACCATAATAGTACCTTTTTTACACCATATATATTTGTAGATATCTTTCAGCTCCTGCTTAGTAAACCACAAAAGTTTCTTGTTGTAGGCTGTAAGAGATTCACGGATAAATATTTTATCGTTTTCAGATGCCTCTTTTATGTTGGTAGATACATCCTTGACACATAATTTGATCTTCTTGGATTTTTCTAGCCATTTTTGTTGCACACTTTCCTCTTTCAAGACGACATGAATGTTACCTGGGCGCTCTTTTTTTCCAGGTAGCCTACTAAATGTTTCCACATCACTTGTTGGTAGATTCAGTTTGTTTGCCACTTTATCTATCATTTCCTTTAAGTTCTCATCCTCGGTATAGGGCACATTAGATATTTCAATGTGTTTCGAAAGCTTTAGTTGTTCCATTTCTTGCAGTCGTTGTTCCAGTGCACCTACTCTAGTTTCCAGGAAGCTATTTTTATTATTCAGTTCAGTGTTTTTACGTTTTAAGTCTTGGATCGATTGCTTACAGGCTTCCATAGTTTCAATCAGTTCTTCCATTTTTTCATTGTTAAATTGGAGCGACTGATGTACTTCTTTCATTTCTTTCCTTATAGTTTTTTCCATTTCTTTGGATATATCACACAGGAGTTGTTTCACATCAATCTGCATCCCAGTACCAGAGCTTGGTAGGGCATTATCTTCCTCGTCTTCGTCATCTGGAACTATTATCGAACGCCGCTTCGGGGAGTTAAGGTGACATTCCTGGCATGTCCATTCAAGGTTGTCTGTAGCACGTAGGGCCGTAAGTTGTTTATTGGTAAGACCAGTACATAATGTATTCATATGTACCAATTTTTCGCATCTCGCGCATTCCAATCCAGGAGTTCTTTTTGTAAGATTTTTATTGCACTTATCACATTTATTCATGTTGAGGGTAGGTCAACAGATTAATTGTATTAGTACACCGACAACGTACGTCTTACAACACAGGGCGTCGCGCAACGAATATTAAAGCAATTAGTTCTAAAGAGAATGTCCAAAGAAGAAGATATTCGTGATCACATAAATAATTTTATGGATATCGTGAACAAACTTGCCGACATGGACATTAAAATACCATCGGAATTGCTTAGCACAATGCTTTTATATAGTCTGCCGACAAGATTCGAAAATTTTCGAATAGCCATAGAATCTAGAGACACACTGCCAAGCCCTGATGATTTAAAAGTTAAAATCCTGGAAGAATACCAGGCTAGGAGTGGCAGTGAACAGCCTGAAAGCTCAGAAGCATATCACACTAAAAGAAACATGTTTTGTAAAAACTGCAAAAAGAAAGGACATTCTACAGAGACATGTTGGACTAAGAAAAAAGTACACAATGGGAAGGAGAATAGTAAGCAACATAAAAACTTTAACGTTTGCTTAAGTACTGCAGATTCGGATACAACAAAAGAGATGTGGTGTCTAGATAGCGGCTGTTCGTCTCACATGTGCGGAAACAAAAACCTGTTTTCAAATATGACCCCTGAAAAAGGCATATTAAAGCTGGCATCAAGTAAATACACCAGTCAAATCCAAGGTAAAGGCAAAGTTACTGTAAGTACTAACAAAAATGAAATAAACTTTAATGATACCCTGTTTGTTCCCGAAATTTCGACGAACCTATTGTCAGTGGGAAAAATAACAGACAGAGGGAATAAGGTTGTTTTTAAAAAAGACAAAGCCTACATAATAGAACAAGACGGTGAGTTAGCGATGACAGCAAAACGAAAGGATGGGCTCTACTATCTTGAGTTAAATAAAAAAGAGACTGCACAATACACATCAAATAAAGAAAGACAAGATAACGATGTCATGGAATGGCATCGAAAACTTGGTCATGTCAATGAAAAAGATTTACTAAAAATGGCTAAAGAGGATCTTATGTATGGTTTAAACTTGACTGAAAATAAATTTGTAACCTGCGAAACATGCATCAAAGGCAAAATGTCAAGACTGCCATTCAAAAGACATGATGATCTTTATTCAACTGAACCGCTTGAAATAATTCATAGCGATGTTTGTGGGCCATTAGAGTGTGAAACATTAGCAGGCTCAAGATACTATGTTACTTTCATAGATGATTTCACTCGTTACTGTCACGTTTATTTTATCAAAAGGAAAAGTGACGTGTTAAATGTTTTCAAAGAATACAAAAACGAAGTGGAGACATTCAAGAATAAAAAGATAAAAAATCTACAGTCGGATAACGGCACAGAATACCGTAATAACGATTTTGATGACTTCCTCAAATTACACGGAATCAAAAGGAGATTAACGACAGTGTATACACCACAACAGAATGGGATTAGCGAAAGGAAAAATAGATCCTTACTAGAAAAAGCCAGATGCTTGCTAATTGAAGCGAATGCTCCAAAGAAGCTATGGGCGGAAGCAGTGGCGACCGCTAATTACCTTATAAACCGCTGTCCATCAAAAGCCTTAAAGGGTGAAGTGCCATTCAAAAAATGGGTTGGCAAAACTCCATCAGGTAACCACATGCACGTTTTTGGTCGGAAGACATTCGTTTTAAGAAAAAACAGAAAAGGGAAACTCACCCAAACCGCTAAAGAGGGCGTTTTCATGGGATATTCGTTGACTTCAAAAAGTTTCCGAATATTTATACCTGAAGAAAATGATGTTATAGCCAGTAGAGATGTCAAGGTCATAGACAAAATGTACTATGAAGAAAAAGAAGACAACTATGAAAACCTTATAAATGAAGAGGCACATGACTCTAGGAAACCCGAAAAAGAAAAGAAAAGTAAATCTCTCACAATTTATCGTTGGACTGAGACCTGTTCCTCCTGAAACGGCTTCGGCTTCTGCCTCTGTCCATTTGGAGGGCCGCTATTTGCCTGGTAGCTCGTCCAGGCGCGCATTGATATCGGTGCTAGGCAAGCTAGCAGCAAAAACGCTAGACGCCGTAGGTAGTGAAACCACAAGAATGCCGTCGGCAAGTTGGGCCAGTTTGTCCAGGCCTAGCTCTAATTGTGCCTTAAGGATAGCCTGAATAGAATTAGGAAGGTGTCGCATCCATAACTCCCTGATTATACTTTCATCTTTAAGTTCTGCTCCAGCTAGATAGCGGAGGTGTCGAAGAAATTGGGAAGGTTTCTATGGGCCTCATAAGAAGGCTCAAGGTCACCCAAAGGGCAATGGAGCGTGCTATGCTCGGAGTTTCTCTGCGTGATCGAATCAGAAACGAGGAGATCCGCAGGAGAACTAAAGTAACCGACATAGCTCACAGAATCGCTAAACTGAAGTGGCAGTGGGCAGGGCACATAGCTCGTAGAACAGATGGCCGATGGGGCAGTAAAGTTCTCGAGTGGCGACCGCGCACCGGAAAACGTAGCGTAGGCAGGCCTCCCACGCGGTGGACCGATGACCTGGTGAAGGTCGCGGGAAGCCGATGGATGCGGGCAGCGCAGGACCGGTCGTCGTGGAAATCCTTGGGGGAGGCCTTTGTCCAGCAGTGGACGATTTGTGGCTGATATGATGATGATGATGATGATGAAGTTCTTCATCACTAACCAACTGCCGGACCCTTTGGGCTTCAGACATTGATAATCTTCTGATCAGTTCAGATTTTAATTTTTGATACATGTCTGTAGCCGGGGATTGCTAATAATATCCTCAATTTCGCTTATGAGACGAGCATCTAGTTGTGCGACAACATAGTCAAACTTGGTTTGCTCTGACTTGATTTTAGAAATATTGAATTGCCTCTACCCTTGTGAACCAGTGCCTCGGTCGCTCGGTCCAGAAAGGAGGCAGCTTAGGCTGAGACTTCTCCGTTGTCGGCAGCTGAAGTATCCTTTTGCATTTGGTTTGGAGGTTCAGCAACTTTACTGTCATCCTGTTTGTTAAGTTGAGCTTGCAGTGCAGCGTTTTGTTCCTGTAGGGGTTTTGTTATTGCAAGAAGTTCCTTAACCTGACTATTTAATACAACATTTTGCTCCTGCAGTGAAGAAGTTACAAGTTCAGGAATGTAGATTACAGGAAAAGAATCCGTTTGTCCAATATTTACTATGATGAAAATGCACTGAGACCAATATACACTGGTACTAAAAGACACTGAGACCAATATATACTGTCTGTAATATGTGTAAAACTTATAAGTTGCATGGAAAAGTTTTAACACACTATATATAGGTAATATATATACTTAATATGTAGGTACACCGGGAATCCTTCTCTCGACAGCAGGCACTAGGAGCAGGCTGTTATCTCAAAATTTGCGTTCAGCTGGCCGGGTTTTGTTTTTTTATTTTAATTTGTTCAGCGACCGCGGCTGATAGAAATCGATATAGTTATCCATATCCAACATTTAGTCTTATGAAGGCCAATGTGTGTGTTCTCAGTCAGCAGGCAGTGAGAAGTAATTTTCATGCGCTTGGCACGTAGGTATTCACGATCTCCGAAAGTACGTTGAAGTGCGTGTGCTAAGTCGGAGGTCACCACTATGGGAGCAGCTCACTATAATAAAAATTCTTGATTGACTTCACAATACTTTACTATTATCTTCACAAACGTACACAGGGAAATAAAATCAACAATTCAGGTTCATAGACCGTAGCGCCAGGAGCAAAGAGAATATAAGTCATAGTCACGTTTCTTACAAAGCTACGCTCCGAAACACGCATTTTTACAGCTGCTACAACCCTAAGGGTCTACACAATATTATTCAAATTTCTGTGGGTCTATAACAGTCCACCGACTGCGCAGTCTGCATGTAAGAACTGCACGCCAACTACACATCGTCGTCGACTGCAAGCGGACTGCGCAGTCGGATGGCAGTTTCAAAGCAGTTGTGCCAACTGGAAGTTAAATTAATCCAAACTGCAAATACCTAAGACCCTAAGAGGAAATAAAGACTCAGAAACATTACTTTGGAGTCAATAACGGTATGAATTAGGGTCTATGCAGACAGGCTGCATTTGGACTTCATCCCAGTTGCAAATTTGCAGTTGGATGCAGTTTACTAGCAGTTGGCACAACTGCTTCGAAACTGCCGACCGACTTCGCACTACGATTGTTAGAACTGCACGCCGACTGCAAGCGTCCTGCGCAGTTGGTCGGCAGTTTCGATGCAGTTGCGACAACTACAAGCAAAATGCATTCATACTGCAAATTTGTAGCTGGAAAGCAGTCCAATTCAGTCGGTCTGCATAGACCCTTATAGTCTTTATTTCCTCGTTCGTTGTACGGAGCATATACAATGGATGGAGTTCCATAGAAAAGTTATTAGGCAAACAACTATGTATGCGGAGCTTAACAAAGTGACATGATTGATGCACTTGCACCCAATAAAGCTTCTAGTTGTGGGTAATCTTGGGTACGTATGTACTTAGGTAGGTAGGTTATTTATGGTTATATACAGTAGAGGCGTCGGCGGCGTAACGGTTAGTCTCGCTACCTCCTGTCCGGGAGGTCGTGGTTCGAAACCTGCCTTGTACCAATATGTTTTCGAGTTTTGATTTCCTATCGTTTCGTATGTACGTTTATCTGACGCTCATACGGTGAAGGAAAACATCAAGAGGAAACCTGCACACGTCTGCGAAGGAACTCGAAGGTGTGTGTGAAGTCGATCAACCCGCACTGCTGGGCCCGTGTGGTTGGCTAAGGCCCGATTTCTCTAATTCAGGGTAGGCTCGAGCCCCTTGGTGGGGACGTACGAGTACATGAGCTGATATGATGATGATGATTATGCGTTATTATGCATCCTAAGATGAATAAATTAATACCAATGTAGAGTAAGCTAAACTCAGCCTGCCACTCCGTCCCCCTCCTTGTATGTCACCCCGTCCCAAATCGTAAATCAATAGTACGTACCTAATGATACAAATGACCATCTTTGTATAATACTCGTGCTAATATATACTTCAATACATAGGCACATCACATTAATCCTTAATCCTTAATCCCTAATCCTTAATCCTTAATAATAATAATAATATATAATATAATAATAATAATATTATAAATGTGAAAGCGTGGATGTTTGTTACGCTTTCACGCAAAAACTACTGAACGGATTTGGCTGAAATTTGGTAGGTCGACAGATTAGGACCTGGATTAAGACATAGGCCACTTTTTACCACGCTCGCGAGCCGCTTGCGGCTCGCGCACTGCGCACCCTCGAAAAGTCATAGAAACGTGGTCCACGCGGGTGAAGCCGCGGGAAACAGCTAGTAATATTATAAAGGCGAAAGTTTGTAAGTGTGTGAGTATGTATGTTTGTTACTTCTTCACGCAAAAACTACTGAACGGATCTGGCTGAAATTTGGTAGGTAGATAGATTAGGACCTGAATTAACACATGCGGCTCGCGCACTTCGCACCCTCGAACAGTCATGCGGGTAAAGCCGCGGGAAACAGCTAGTACATACTGTGACAAAAATAACGTAATTATATGATAAATATGTGACAAAAATAATGGTAACTCGGGAAATTGCCACATATGACACGTAAAATTTAGAGGTTCAGGCCTAAACCGTTAGTACTAATATATATACTGTGCCTAAACGGAGTTTTGAAGAAAAAAATATCATGGGGTAAATTAGAATATATTTTTAACAAAATAAAAAATCGCAATAAAATTTAAATAAATTTAACTGAAGTTTCTTAGGTAAAACATAAAATTTAAATGTTAAATAATGTAGTTAAATGGCGGTCAAAACAACGATCGTCGCTTTCCCAGTATCCGAATAAATTATTAACTATAATTTATAAATCGTCAATTATCCTTATAACTTCGGGGGTACACAGAACAGATGCTAATTAAAAAAACTAAAACATCTAAAGAACACAGGTAAGACATTTTAGAGGAGAACTCCGCACAGCAATAAAGTAAAGAAAAATAAAGGACTTCCCTCTATGCAGCTGGTACTGCGCCTGGCGTTGTATGGCGAATTCAACATGTATTTGGTAGTGTGGTTGCTGTGTCCCAGGGCAAAACAATATTCTGCGGCTATCTCCTGATGTATTTGGAAACGCGGGAGCGGCCAACCCGCGCGTACGGAAAACCCTACAAAATAATAGTACATGAAGCTCGCACCAACACCAACCAAAAACGCACCATGGTTTCCGAATATAAATTACTTACCTCCGATTAACAATTAGGAGGGCTTTGTTTCAGAAATACCACTAATATAAACTTTGATAACCATTTTAGCAGAATCGGGATCTAAACTGTAGAAAAATAAAACAACAATCCCAAATACCCAAATTAAATAAAACTTGCAAAAATAGGCTTGGCCATCAGTCAATCAGAATCAATTTTTGTTTTACACTTGTCAAAAAGTCACAAATATTTTCAAATTAAATTTTCATAGAGGAACAAAATCAAAAGAGAATTTAACTATGAAACGCAAGAAAAGAGATCGGCTCGAAACGATAGTTTGCGTTTCAATACATACATTCGAAAAACTTACTCTCCTTCTTGGACAGTCGCGTAATAAGGTAAGCCGACTATCGGTAAGCGACTGTCCAAAAAGGAGAGTAATGTTTTTCGAATGTATGTATGTACGAGTATGTAACTATGTATGTGTGTAAATATCTATGGTAGGTAAGGTAGCCTAAACTAACCGCTGGCGTAATGGCAAGGGCCGCTACCTCCTGTCCGCGAGGTAGTGGTTCGATCCTGCCACGTACCAATGTGATTTCGAATTTCGATTTCATATGTACGTTTATCCGACGCTCTTATACGGTGAAGGAAAACATCGTGAGGAAACCTGCACACGCCTGCGAAGAAACTCGAAGGTTGTGTGTGAAGTCGACCAAATGCCCTAATTCAGGGTAGGCTCGAGCCCCTCGGTGGGGACGTATATGAGCTGATGTGATAGGTAGCCTAAACTAAGTCCATCAGATTTTAGAGTGCGTGATGACTGATGACGATGTCCATTTTGATTATTGATACTTTGAGTGACGTAATTAAATCAGTCGGGTTCTTATAAAATTGGTTAGTTTATTTAAAATATAAACTTTAAAAAAAAAGTATCCCAATTGGTAAGCCCTTGGCATCATCGCATCTGATGGTAAGTGACAATGATGCCGAAGATGGAAGCGGGCTTACCAAGATTCCCCAATGCAATGGAGTACTGGCTATCTTATCTTCAAGCCGGAACACATCAATGTTGTTAACACTGATGTTTGGCGGCAAGACTTAGATAAGAAGATAGCTAGCCAGGCGGGTTTAGAAAATGCCCTACTACCACCACCCGAGTCTTAAAAAGTTGATCCCGCCGGAATCGAACCCGCGACCTCATGGTGTAAAGCAAAAGGATTAACCATTACGCCACATTAGACATCTCACTCCATCGAAAGGTGGTTGATGGCCATCGCCATCTAGTTGCGGTATTTTGTCAAGAATATGTCAACGTCAATATGAATTTTATTTACCTCAATTCAGGAACCTACAAAAATGTATGAGACGGCCTTCCATCATTTTGCATTTTCCGGTTGGTTTCAAGTCGCCCCGGTCCCGTCCGAACTCCAGAGGGCTATAAGCGGTGGGCGGGCGGATCCAACGGCTCTTTCGCCGGGAGGGCGGGCGGTTTCGTGTGCGGTGGCCCTGCAATATTCTAATGACTTCCTTACCGGAACGATCGGACTTGTTCTTAGCTTTGACGAGGGAAAAAAATGAAGTTCTTTTAAACGTAGCTACATTTCGTTTTTATTATAATCTGACTATTGTGCTGCACTCTGAAATGATTGGAAATTGAACAAAACCTATTTTTATTGTTTTTCAACATACTCTCTGTTTTAAATAATGCAACTTTCCATTCTCCCAAAACAGTTATTATAATAGTGATAGTCTTTGATTCTAAGGTCACAGATCAGGCCTGTACGGAGGATCCATTATCTCGACGTTTACCTTCCTCACGGTGAAGTAATACATCGCAAGGGAACCTGACGCCTGCGAAGTAACTCGAAGGTTGTGTGTGAAGTCGACCAACTTGCACTGGACCCAGGTGGGTGGTCGACTAAGGCCTGATCGCCCTATTCAGAGTAGGCATTAGTTTAGGTATTCCCCTCGGTGGGGACGTATATGAGCTGGTATGATGATGATGATTACCTGCCTCAAAATTCGATTGTTTTCCGAACGGTGTGGGAATGCGACGGTTTATTTTGTCTTTATAGAGTTGGGTTATCATTTCTGGAAAAAAGAACCTCCGTGTACCAATCATGGGTAATACTCCTTCGTTTCTGTATCGAAATTGTAGCAACGAGTCCCGTCTTCAAGAAAAGAAGCGATCGTTTTCTTCGAAACGTTGCGAGAACGGACTTTGTGTCTTTGATATCGACTTGTTAATAGTTATTTCGGCTTCGTAGAAAAAATCCATTATTGTGACGAAGTCAATCTTTTTAGTTATTTTTACGTTCAACCTGTTGATACTTATCCCCTTATACTCGTATATAGCATATCTCTGCTTATATCATCTTTTTTGTCAATTTTAACTTTTTGTTATTTTGTTTGTTTTTCAAATTGTTATTTTGCCATTCAATTCCGTTTATCATCATCAATACGATTTCTGTCTATTTTTGTATATTTTTCAATATTTTCTAATATAAATATACAATTATATATATCTTGACTCTTCCCTCCTTATTACTTATTTTCATTTCGTGCGAGCGACGGCGCAGACGGAGGGTGCACCGCCCTCCGCATTATCCTTACTAATATTATAAATGTGTAAATGTGTTTGTTCGTTTGTTTGTTACCTTTTCACGCTTCTACGCCTTGACCAATCTTTATGAAATTTTGCATGCAGGTAGCCTGTGTCACGGGGAAGGACATAGGCTACTTTTTATCCCGGGAAATAGCTTAATCTGATTCAGTTCCTGAGGGAACTAAAAAAATACTCGATTGTTGTGATTTTTTGCACAGAGATGGTTGAGTAGGTGGGAAACGAAACATATTACTAATTACCCTTAAAGACAGTCATAAAAACGATGTTCACGCGGGCGGAGCCGCGGGAAAAAGCTAGTTAAAAATAAACAGCATTTAACTTTCGTTCAGTCAGCGCTCGGAGGAAGTAAAAAAAACTTCCTTGAGTCAGCGTTGCAACGTAGAACGACACAAATAAGCCACCTTTTGCTCTTTCGACAAATTAGGAGGTATCCAGCGGGAAACTAGCTAGCTGACACCCGGTTCATGATAAAAATAGTTTGGATCGTAAGTAGTTATAATTTATTGTTTTCACAATTAATAAGCCCTTGGCATCATCTCACCTAATGGTAATTGACGATGATGCCGAAGATGGAAGCGGGCTTACCAAGGTGACACATTGATGGATGGACAGACAGATATACGGACATGATGACTATAACTATAAGGGGTACTAGCTGTGGCACTAGTTTGACTTAAACTCTAAAAATGTAGGATAAAAGTAATTATGTTATGTTGACTGACTCGGTGGCTCAGTGGTTAGTGCCCTTGACTACTGATCCGAGGGTTGTGGGTTCGATCCCCACCCAGGGCAAGCATTTGTGTGATGAGCAGATTAGTTTGCTCTGTGTTGGGTGTTAAATATCTATATATGTATGTATTTAAACGTATATATGTATGTATATCAGTCTCTGGTAACCCATAACACAGGGAATCCTACTTTGGGGCCAGATGACCATGTGTGATTTAGTGTAAATTCTCTCATGTTGAATGAAATCATAATACTTTACTTAGGGAACTACTCGTATATACCTACCTATCTGAATTGAAGAAATCTCTATATTTCCATTTGCCTGTTGTTTCAGTTCCAATCAACACGGCACACAACAGCGATCAAGGTATTAGCTATAGATCCCCATTGGATTACAAGCTTCTAAAACGTCTGGACTGGTCATTCGACAGGAGACGAAATACATAGTCAAATACGGTAGCTAAGTTAGATAGAGAGGAAAAACCGCAAACCTGCACTTCCGTGAAAAAAACTACTTTATGTTGGGACACTTGACCACGTAATCGTATAAAAAGGTGACTTTAATTCGTTAAAAAGCGACGAAATTGGCAGAAACCGGAGCCTTTTCTTTTCACTCTACATTTTTTTGTATAATTAACTGTAGTTTACAGGTTCATCGATAGATGGCGCCACAAGCCATTGTCATGTGCGCGAGCTCACCTAGTCAAAAATTTCGCAATTAAGACATAGCTGAGTGGTTAGAGCTCAAGTGTTAACAATTCGGAGTGCGCAAGATCGAAACCAGTCAAATTATTAAATTAGTTTTTCATATTTCTTTACTAGTTTAGGAGCGATCTGCCTAGGGGTGCACAGCACTCTTATTTGAAAGAGTGACTACCTATTTTACTGTATTTTTCGTATGTATAAGATACTCTTTGGTAGAATCTCTTTTAAAACACAAAATACTTTTCCTGACTCCTCTTACTAATAATTATCAATATTTTTAATCTTTGATTATTTAATCACTCTCATAATCCTATCAGTAGATTTGCAAAATTTGTATGAAACGTATTTCTCCGATTGTATAGGTTTCTTGAGGAAAGTTGTTTGGCTTTTTAGGTAGTTTCTGAAGACCATAAATATGCATATTTCGTGCCGATATCATAGAATTGACCATTTCATGAATCGTCAATATCCACTGCCCACATCCTGATCTGGCCAGATCAATGAATGAATCAGCGTTTGATAATAGGTCAATCCACGTTTGGCAAGATCATGAAAATCTGAGGTGAGCGAGCGAAGCGAGGTTTGATGAAGACCAACGAAAAGCCTTTGAAAATGAAAATTTTGAGGTTAGGCTGCATTTTGAGGTTAGGTTTGTTTAGCACGATATGCTCGGCCATTTCATGATCTGCTCAACCATTTCATGTAATTGTCGTGCGTTTCATGATCTGGCCAAATGTGGATTGGCCTTATGTCATCAAACGTCGACATTTAAACGATATGGTTAGTTTTAGTTGATGATTTCATGAAATACGAATATTTCATGTAATCGACAATTTTATGATATCAATACATAGAATCAGAGTTCTTTAATGCATTGTAAGTAGTATTTTATAATTCAGTGAATATGTATTCTTTCTTATTAAGCTATAATGAAATTCGGTTTTAAAATAGAGAGTTATATCACAGTGTAAGAAGACATACAGTTTTCTTCAAAACTGACATCACTAATTCCTGGTGACCTCTGGCGCTGCATGCTGACGCTATGCTGGTGCTTCTAATTGTCCCGAACGGTGACTAGGGCAATTGGCGTTCGACCTCCCTTCGTCTCGCCCCTCGGCCCCCGTTCAATTGTCCTGTTTAGACGTCTCCGTTAGAGGATTGTATGCATTCCTTAGACCGTGGTTATCTACGTATGGAATAATCTTAAAAAATATTTTTTTCAAGTTTTTATTTTTGTATTATTTTAATTCCCTTCGTCGATAGTCATGACGGCTGTGCTCATGTCGGGCTCGTACTCCAAGTCTAGCGTGCGCGTGCTCACGATGTGCTTGATCACGAAAGCGGATTTGCGCGGCGTGCGCGTGCGCTGCGGGTCCTCGTAGTCTACCTCGTACAGACCAAACCTTTCTCTGGAGATAAAGAAAAAAAATTAAAGAAGTGAAAACTCGATTAGCGGCGGACGCGGGTCGGAAGACGTAAATAGCTTAACACCATCACATTAGCCAAGTCCACTTCCACTACTTACTACGTACGACGACGTAGACCTCCCTTGAGTTGGGAGATTTTGCCGTAATGGTTACGCTTGGCTGGCGATAGCATATTAAAGATTTACCTATTATTATATACATATTATACAATATTATAGATTACTAGAATACCAAGGTGCCTGCACGATACTTACATATATCCCTGCATCCACTCAAAGTTGTCCATGGCGCTCCAAGCAGTGTACGCCCTGATATCTGACCCCTCTTCCATAGCGTCAAGCATTGCGTCCAAATAAGCTCGATAGTAACTAACTCGCCCGTCGTCTTGTAAACCGGTGGAGGTCGCGAAACCGTTCTCCGTGATCATCACTGGGGGATTGTTGTATACATTTCTGATGTGTGTAAGCAATTTGTAGAATCCCCATGGAACCGTCTGGAAACAATCCATTTTAATAATCCGAGAAATCGTCTAAATTAGGTGCTGTCAAATTTTTAGTGCTCATAAATACCTTTACATAGTCATTTCCACCAACATCCCATTCGCTTTTTACATATGTCATAACTCCCATGTCGTCCCAAAAGGATGGACTGGCATACTCGCTGATAGATTCGTTTCTGTACACAAGCGATGATGAGTAGTGGTTCAGCCCAAAGATGTCAGAGCTCCCTTTAATGTAAGTCACCTCATCAGGAGTAAGCTCTGGAAGACGAGATCTGGGATAGCCCTGTTCAGCACTTTTAGCTGCGATTCTCTCTACCATCGCTGGCGGAAATCCGCCTGATTCATGGAAAATAGGGTGTGTGTACTGCTTCCACTGTAAATAACAATTATAATTATGTAAAATGGCTACTGGAAAAGACCTAAAATACTTATTAATTAACTACTTATTTCTTTTTAATGAGCTTGTCAAACACAAGCTCCAAAGCCTTGAACATCGCCGCTTGTCTTTTGGTGTTCTATCAGATTAATTTCAGAGAGTGTGCGCAATAACTATGCGACCTCGTTCCCCCAGCTCCAATGATGCACCTTCGGTCAACGCGACGCAGAAAGGGCTTCCACTCCTTTGTTGTTGATAAATTCTGCCGATCCGCATGAAGCGTTACGCTTCCTCATTTATTATGCGGACAGAGTTAGAGTGGAACTTTTTGTGGGCGGCTGTGTTTCCCGACTCTTCAAATTTGGGGATCTTCAAGGCGAGAGTGAATAGGCATTATTTCAATTTGCGTGTACTATCCTCAACTGCATCGTCACTTTCCATCAGGTGAGATTTAGTCAAATGCACTCAAATTTTTAATAAAAAGAAACTCTTTACCATGAACTGATTGGCTTCGTCAGCAGCGTCAATATGTTCTTCAGAATCTGGTTCGTACCAACTGGCACTGAAAACTATAAATATTATTCCACTCTGGGATGATCTAAACTCTTCATCGTAAATATGATACGCTTTAGCATGCGCCAGGAGCAAGTTCTTAGTGCACATGTACTCAGCGACCCCTGATATATTCAAAGCTGGCGCATACAACACATCACCGTAACCCTGATTACAGACTTGGTAAGGCTCGTTAATAGTTATCCAGTATTTCACTCTGTCTCCGAACAGACTATAGGCAGTGCGCGCGTAGTCGGCAAACCAATCGATGATATAAGGATTGGCCCAGCCCCCCATCTCCTGCAGTTTCTGCGGCAGGTCCCAGTGGTACAAAGTAATCATCGGCTCGATATTGTACTTCAACATTTCGTTAATCAAATTGTTGTAATACTCCACCCCTTTCTCGTTTATTTGGTCCGGAAAGCTTGTTGGTAATAATCTTGACCATGATAACGAAAATCTGTAAAAGTCGACTCCTAATTCTCTCAAAATTTCGACGTCGCGCTCATAGTTATGATAGGAGTTGTCTGCGATGTCCCCGTTAGAGCAATCTTTTACCATGCAAGGTTGTGTATGAGTTAAATGATCCCAAATATTTTCAGCCTTCCCTGAAAAACAGAATTGCACCTTTGATATGAGCTACAGGTTAAACGATATCGAAATACTATGTACTACCGCACTAGAACGGTTATTCAAAATAAATGTCACCGCGCCGCTCGGGGACGAGTGCGCGGGGGTAACAAATAGATGCGACATTCACAGTAATGGAGATATCTGCCTAATTTGTTTAAGCACAAAAACTTTAATAACCCAAAATGCAATGGTGATCGGATCACCCAAGCGTAGGGTAATGTTTTTCGGGTACGTATAGCTGTGTATGTGTATGTTTGTCCGTTTCATTGTTATCGCATGTAGCCAAAACGGTTTGTTGGATTTTGGAGTGCAAGGTGTCGCTTCTATTTGCAGTCTTTGTCGAATTTTGAATTGGATTTATTGATTAAAAACAATACATTTAGTTACTTAATGATTAAAAATTACTCCTTTGCACTTGCTCGCACTTCGTGAATGATTAGTGCAATATTTGAGCACAGACACCGGCGTGATTATTTAATCCACACGTACCGGCCTAATTATTTTTTTTTAGAGAACTGTCTCAAGTCATGCTCCATAAGCGCTATAGACTAGGTCATGACAAATCTGGTAACGATAACGGAAATAGATAAACTTAGGCTGAGAGGATAAATGGCAACCCTTCGATGTTAAGTATGTCGATCTGCCTGCGCAAAGTGGTTGCGTTATTTACTTATAGAGCCTGAAAAACTAGTTATCGTGATCAAAAAAACAATGGACAATGGCTGAGTAAGATATAAAATAAAAGTACTAGTTGTACTAATGGCAATTATGCAAAAACTGACCAAATATTCGGTTGCGTTATGGAGCAAATTGTCATGAATACAACTAGTACTTTCATTTATATCTTAATCAGCCATTTCCCTTATCGTTTTTTTTTGGTCAACTAGTTTTTCAGGCGCTATAGGTACTTATCGCAACCCCTTTGCGCAAGCAGACCGACATATTTAACATCAGCGGCTTGCCATTGATCCTCTCAACCTAAGTTTATCAATTTCTGTTATCATTACTAAATTTGACGTTACCTCCTAGTCTATTGAGTGACTGAGTAAGTTTCGGTATATGTACTCATCTTGAACGGGACACGGTTGTATTAAGGAGTGCCATATCTATTGATATATCCATATCTATCTTTTTTAGGGTTCCGTACCCAAAGGGTAAAAAGTGACCCGCTGTCCGTCCGACTGTCTATCTATCTGTCCGTTTGTCACCAGGCTGTATTTTATAAATCGTGATAGCTATACAGTTGAAATTTTCACAGATTATGAATAAGTACAAATCCGTACAAAAAACGTGTTTTTTTCAAACGTGAAGAAACTAGTGCCATCTAGTATGATGGTACGTAATCTTTTGTACTTGACATGAAAAAGTAAAAAAAAACTCATTTTAGTGAAACGAGAATTTTTCCATAATCACAAAAAAGGAGTTATTAAAAGTGTTTCTGGTGTATTTATTTATGAGTATATCATGTTGCTGACACCTCAAAATGTACCAGGAATGTCACAAAGGTGGAAACCAGGGGGAGGGGGAATAAGTTGTACAGCAACAGTGTCTTTTCATCGGCCGTGCAGCCTGTGGTATATACGTTATCTAGTCTTAATTATTCTTCGAAAAATATATTTTACGGGATTTGAACTGAGAATTCAGTTTTTGTATATGTAGGGAATAACCCAAGTTAAAGATATACACATAAGGTAACGTTTTTCTAAAGCTTATTCTAGCCAGTGTTACCTTCAAATGGCCCTAAACTAAAGAGTGAACGCTGTGTTGTACTACAAAGATTCACGACCGAATACGAGAAAAAATTCTAACGGGCTATGTTTTCAGAGAGTCTAGATTTATATTGTGTAAACCCAATGGAAAACAAAGAGAAGATATACAAAAGACCAGGGGAGTTATTTCAGCAAGCCTATATATACCTATTGAATAAAAAGTTGATTACGATAGAAGCTCCATACGCGTGTGCCACTTTGTGGACTCGGATTTCTCCTGATATCCACAGGCTGATTAGAAAATGTCAAAATACTCGCATACATACAGAGATTTGTTACCATAGATAGGTTATGCACTAACAAACAACATTTGAAAATCGAAGCCATTTACACACACAATGTTAGAGGTAGTTCCTTTCTATTGCACTGAATGTTACTAAGAAAAGAGATGCCAATTGGCATCTTTTTTTTGCTTCACTTTATAGACGCATGTAACCTATCTACCTCCCCTTATATATAGCATATCTCTGCATACATAGAAGAAACTCTAAAAGAGCATTTCGGTACATTTATGGTCATCTGTTCTACTTCTTTGGTGTCGACGACAAGTCATATGTCTTCTGTCCAGTATGTGGCCACCTTGACGGCGCTATCGGCAGCTTCCATCAGCTCCTCCTCAGTGCAGCACATTGAACATGCAGATGGTCCATTTTTTTGTGGAACACTACACCTATACCGTAGGTCCGTTCCGTCCGTGAATCCCTACCTGAACCGATTGTCTGCTCCGGCCGATTTGAGTGCGGAGTCTATTAATCGACTTCCAGACATGCCTCGCCAATTCGTGTCCTGGGGGGGAGGCACTCCGAAATCATGGTCATTGGTGAGAAAATTATCATGCACCACAATACCTACCCATCCGCATACCGCTAGGATAGTGTTTGGCTACTTTTAATAAGTCGATTTCAGATGCACGAATTTGCTAGCATGCAGCCCGGTCGAACATGCTTGCGACGAGGTTTTAAAATGCGTTAAGCAAAGAAACCCCTTCTCCATTCGAACTATTTGAGCTGAAAGAGGATTGGGAGAATATTTCTAGGCACTAGATTAGAAACCTGTGCACTGCATGATGAAACACAAAAAATCTGCCTCAACAGCTGCAGAAGTAAAATAATCTTGCAGAAGTAAAATATGTGAAAATGATATTTCTGGAACAAAATATATTTGTCATTTAATACTGCTCGATGAAATTGATGCTTATACACGCTATATATTAGCATCACCTGTATGTATCTATCTTGTAATTAGCTTCAATTGTATGTATCTTTCTAGTAATTAGCTTAAACTGTATGTATCTATTGATTGATTGATTGAAAACACTTTATTGCACAACATAAGAGAAAAAAAGGTACAATGATTAAGGAAGTTGTACATATAGGCGGTCTTATCGCTAACAAACAATCTCTTCCAGACAACCTTTAGGTGAATGAAACATGAGAAATCGTTATTGTGGGGTAGTAGTAAGCCATAAACAAATCTATCAGTATCTACCTTTTAGTTAGCTTCAACTGTATGTTTCTATCTATGTAATTAGCTTCAACTGTATGTATATGTCTTGTAATTAGCTTCATCTGTATGTATCTATCTTTGTAATTAGCTTCATCATCATCATCATCATATCAGCCACAAATCGTCCACTGCTGAACAAAGGCCTCCCCCAAGGATTTCCACGACGTCCGGTCCTGCGCTGCCCGCATCCATCGGCTTCCCGCGACCTTCACCAGGTCATCGGTCCACCGCGTGGGAGGCCTGCCTACGCTACGTTTTCCGGTGCGCGGTCGCCACTCGAGAACTTTACTGCCCCATCGGCCATCTGTTCTACGAGCTATGTGCCCTGCCCACTGCCACTTCAGTCTAGCGATTCTGTGAGCTATGTCGGTTACTTTAGTTCTCCTGCGGATCTCCTCGTTTCACCTGTATGTATCTTTCTATGTAATTAGCTTCACCTGTATGTATCTGTCCTGTAATTAGCTTCACCTGTATGTATCTGTCCTGTAATTAGCTTCATCTGTATGTATCTATCTATGTAGTTTGCTTCACCTGTATGTATCTTTCTATGTTATTAGCTTCACCTGTTTGTATCAATCTTGTAATTAGCTTCAACGGTATGTATCTTGTAACGGAATCTTTGAACGTGTTTTTCACCCACTTCAAGACGTTGGATTAATTTGAATATTTGCACATACAATAACAAAAAGAATAGCACGCATATTATGTACCGATGACAATTTAACATATTTTTTTCAAGCGTGTGGTGCTTTGATACTTAATTATTTGTTTAATGTCTTTTCAAGAATAATTAAATGACAAAATGTGTACATTTATTCATATTATTTCAGTAGGTACTAAAAAATTATTCTAAGAAACAGTTTTTATTCCAGTCAGCAAGCATTCAAATTTTCGGAGATATTTGGATTTCTGTAACCGAGCATTTATTTTTGATCGTCAGTGTATGTTAAAACACAGAGTAATAACTAATAATTCACACAGGTGGTCCAACGCCTTTGATGTTCGCGCCAAAGCTGACATCACTAGTCAAAAGCTCCAAGCTTCTAATGAATTGTCCCGAATGGTGACTAGAGCAATTGGGGCTCGACCTTCCCCGTCCCGCCCCTCGGCCCCCGCATGATTACCCTGTCTAGACATCTGCGTTGGACGACTGTATGGATTCTTTAGACTGTGTTTTAGGTATGGAGTTAGTTAACCTAGGTGACTGATAGTGTATTATGTTTAAACGTTGTAAATTTTTTATCCATCTTACCATCCTCATCCCAGGCGCCTTCCACTTGGTAGGAAGCTGTGGCAGTCCCGAATTGGAATCCGTCCGGAAACTTACGGACTTCGCTTTTAGTCGGCGAGGTTTGGGTTAAAACGACCCAGTAAGTGAGCACACTACAAACACAAACCCAAAAGATATTAGTTCAAAGATAAAAGTACCTTATTAAAAATGCGAAAAAGAACTCATATTATACTTACACGAATAGATTTTGTAACATTTTGTCGAGATAGCTTATCTGAGAAAAACAACTTGTTTTCTGTTTTGTACCTGTATTTATAACATTCTATGCTTGTGGTCATGATTATCTTAAATCTGTAGTATTTATCTTAAGTATTTAGGCCCGCTACAGACGAAGCGCGTAGCTCGCGCAAGCTTTTTACTAGGTATAGTTATTTACGTTACGTTAGTTATTTTACTTTTTTCTTTAGTTTTATATATACCTATATATAACGCCTGCCTATTTTCTTTATAAATTCTTTGGCCGCCAAGCACCACACACCCGAAGTCTCGACGGCAAAAGGCACAAAGTCGGGAGTCCGCTTTAGGTACGCGAACTTTGTTAATTTTTGGCTTGCGGCCCACTCTGCAGCCGCCCCCGCGACCCTCGTGGTATGGGGCACATGCGTTGCTACGAAGGTGCACGTACAGGTCGGGTCTCAGAGCAGGGCACGCCACCGCAGCCAGAGTCCGTCAGCTCATACCCGAAGGCTCTAAGATGCAGGGAACTTCGATCGACACCAGCGCCCGGCGGATGGCTTTATTCAGCGTATGATGTTGGGGATGCCTGCTCGCACATCTTTTACAACTAAGACCATGCCACCCCGTGGAGTCAACCAACGCCCCGCATCAAATTTTATGTATGTGTTTTGTGTGTGTGTGTGTGTGCGACTTCCAAGGGTCCGATTAAGCTGAAATTTGGAATGAAGGGGTATTCCCACTGACAATCGAAATTTTGAGGTGGAATCAAGGTTCAAGAATCGTCTCTTATTTTTAATAGAATCGTAGGTGAATTACAATACTGTGCTCAATTTTTTTTTAAATTAGGTATCTGTTTTTTAAAAAATTAATGATTAATTTGAGCATTTGACTTTTTGAGCAAAAAACTATTTTCAAATAAATGCTTCTACCAAAAAGCTAGCTAGGTTTATCGAATTTTTTTTCATATCCAGCCGTTTTAAAAAAAATCAATCTTAATTTTTTAGGGTTACCAACACGTAAAAAAACCAGGTCGAATTAGCGCACTGAGGATTTCGTACCATAACATATTTGAGTACAAAATTCCACAAACATCAACGAGCACAACAATAAGTTTCAAGGACAAAAAATAACTTTGTAGTGAGAAAATGTTCTCCCATTCACCTATTATATACATCACGGTAAATTCTGCAACTGCAAATGTAAGTTTGTAATCGCAAACAATAATATCTGATTTAACTAGAAATTTACAATGTTCGGATTTTTCCTTTATTTGTGTTGTGAGACCTTGCTTTTTGCCAAATACTCTATAGGTTTTGATTTACTTGCGAATATCAAAATATATGACATAAAGACCGTGAAATGGCCATATCTTTGTATTGCTTTGACATATTCGTAGAAGCTTGAGTCTTTTACAGTTTTGAAGGACTGTAGATCTAAGATTTCATATGAATTTAAAGTTTGTAACTTTTCGCATTTCTGAGAAAAAGAGTCTCTAAAGACGCACAGACAGACATAAACACAGACGGACGACAAAGTGATCCTATAAGAGTTCCTTTTCCCAGATGAGGTACAGAACCCTAAAAACAATAATTACTCCAACAATTTGAATTAAACTTTGCTCGTTACTATTACTTATTTCGGCCTATTAAACCAAAAAAAGTACTTCCCATAGGTACACTGCAAGTTCAGGTTCTTTAACAGCGGCTCTATCGATTTTAATAAAACTTTGTAAGTTAAGAATTTAAGATGGCCTACTATACTGGGTATAGTTAATTATTCTAAAAAAAACGTAAGGTATCTTGCATACAAACCCAGATTATTTTTATTTTTTTATCAAGTCTGATACTCCACTATGTAAGCGTATTTGTAATTGTTCTGTATACCAGAAGGTGACGGCTACTCTGACAAAATACTTTATCAAGCGCAGCATCAAGGCTTGTTTGTATTTGTATGAAGCTCTGTTACTATAATTTTCATATCCGTAATGAGTAGTTTCAGAGGATTACCTCTTACATCCAAACCTTCTCTTACTTACAACTTGCGTACTTAGAGTTTTCTGTACACAAAATATTTTGGAGAGATATGTATTGCATTTAATTTAGTCGGTAACCCTTTTTTTAATGAAAAGGGCAAAGTACCCAGAGCCGTTAAATCATTTACAAATACTTTCTATATTGTGCTATGATACACATTGCGCGGCTTATTTTGCGCCCGACTCCAGTGCGTAAAATGTTGAGCGTTTTCCCAGAGATGAAACCTATCTAGATTGATTTTTCACCCCCCAAAACCCCTGTATATATATATCTCAGACGATGGAAGTCCACTGCTGGACCGAATCTGCGCTGCCCGTATCCAGCGGCTTCCCGCGACCTTCACCAGGTCATCGGTCCACCGAGTGGGAGGCCTGCCTACGCTACGTTTTCCGGTGCGCGGTCGCCACTCAAAAACTTTACTGCCCCAATGGCCATCTGTTCTACGAGCTATGTGCCCCACCCATTGCCACTTAAGTTTAGCAATTCTGAGAGCTATGACGTTTACTTTGGTTCTCCTACGGATCTCCTCGTGTCTGATTCGATCATAATATACAAGCATTGCTCGTTTAAAGTAATTAGACTAGAGGGTCGGCGGTGCGCGAGTCACAATCGGCTCACGGGGAATTAAAGGCCTCAACCTTCTACGTGAACCACAGCGTCCATTGTTGAAACCGTATAAAAAAACCGTTTGGTAGTTTTTGAGTTTATCGTGTTCAGCAAACAGACACACAGGCGCGGTGGGGTACTTTGTTTGTTTTATAAAATGTATAGATTAGCACGGACGGAATGGAATAAATAGCGATGTCTAAATTCCATTGTAATTCATTTTTCGGGCAAAACCTCAACAACAAAGCTAGTATACAAGAATGATATGGTACCAGTAGGTACTTTTACCACACCAGTGCCACCCTTATACCAAAGTATATATATTAGTACAAAGTATATACAGGGTGACTGGTAAGTAGTGCAAATCCTTTTAAGGGGATAAACTACATCTAATTTGCAACAGAAAAAGTCATACTAACTGGGGGTCGGAAATCAATGGTTGTCGAGTTAAAGCCCATTTCATTTTTAAATTGTGTATGAAAAACGCATTTGTTTTTTGAAATGTCATTTCTGGCCCGTTGTATGAAGTGTCCAGGGTGTGCTTATACTTAGACTGCGCTTATACTTACTATGTGCTGGCAAACAAATGCTTTGACTTTGATTACGACACCGTCGCGTTAGGACGATGCGCAATGCGATTAGTGCGAGGACTTCCTCCGTTCGAGGCAAGGACGGAGAATGCGTGACGATGGGCAGACGGGTTGCACTCGTGCAAGGACCAAAGCGAGTACAATCGTACTGTTACCAAGCAAAGTATGATAACACCACACCCTGGACACTTCATACAACGGACCAGAAATGACATTTCAAAAAAGGAATGACGGAACAAACAAAATGGCGGCGAAACTCTATACGTTCGACAAACAAAAAGTAACCAATCTGTATCAATCTGGGTGACGAGGGGGTGAGATCGCAATCTAGAGAGCGGCAGGGAGTGTCCATACTGTATGTTAGTACTAATATATATATATACTAGCAGTCCCGGCGAACTTCGTACCGCCTAACATTACATTACACTGCCCTACCCTACACTACACTACCCTACCCTACTACATACACTACACTACACTACCCTACACTACACTACCCTACCCTACCCTACACTACCCTACCCTACACTACCCTACCCTACACTACCCTACCCTACACTACACTACCCTACACTACACTACCCTACCCTACACTACCCTACCCTACACTACCCTACCCTACCCTACCCTACCCTACCCTACACTACAATACACTACCCTACCCTACCCTACCCTACATAAGAACCTTCTCCTGACAATAACGAACTCGACAAAAAAAGAATTAGCGAAATCGGTCCAGCCGTTTAGAAGGAGTTCAATGACTAACACACGGACAGAAGATTTATATGGAATAAAATCTTTTTGTACCTATCTCTATAAATACAAACAGCTGTGTCTTAAATAAAAATGTTTTTGCATTTTATAAATTAAAAATAATCAAATCTTTTTCGTCATATGGAGGTATATACATTATACAGTTTATGAAAAGAGTTTTATTATTCTCCGAAAATGATCAAATCTTCTTATATGTTTGTTTTGACAACCGATATTGTTGCCATGGCAACCGAGCGTGAAGTTTTTTTCTTCGTTACGGAATTTCTGGATTCTTAATTAAAATTGCGACTATAATTTGAGATTTAAACTATCCTATCTCTCAAGTTGGATCGAACTGCACATGGTGTGCGAATTTTATTATAATCGGTTAAGTGGTTTAGGAGTCCATTGGGGACAAACATTGTGACACGAGATTTATATTAAGATACTAGCTGTCCCGGCGAACTTCGTACCGCCTAACATTACATTACACTGCCCTACCCTACACTACACTACCCTACCCTACTACATACACCACACTACACTACCCTACCCTACACTACCCTACCCTACCCTACACTACCCTACCCTACACTACACTACACTACCCTACACTACCCTACACTACACTACCCTACCCTACCCTACACTACCCTACCCTACCCTACACTACCCTACCCTACCCTACACTACACTACACTACCCTACCCTACCCTACATAAGAACCTTCTCCTGACAATAACGAACTCGACAAAAAAAGAATTAGCGAAATCGGTCCAGCCGTTTAGGAGGAGTTCAATGACTAACACACGGACAGAAGATTTATATGGAATAAAATCTTTTTGTACCTATCTCTATAAATACAAACAGCTGTGTCTTGAATAAAAATGTTTTTGCATTTTATAAATAAAAAATAATCAATTTTTTTTTGTCATATGGAGGTATATACAGTTTATGAAAAGAGTTTTATTATTCTCCGAAAATGATCAAATCTTCTTATATTTTTGTTTTGACAACCGATATTGTTGCCATGGCAACCGAGCTTGAAGTTTTTTTCTTCGTTACGGAATTTCTGGATTCTTAATTAAAATTGCGACTATAATTTGAGATTTAAACTATCCTATCTCTCAAGTTGGATCGAACTGCACATGGTGTGCGAATTTTATTATAATCGGTTAAGTGGTTTAGGAGTCCATTGGGGACAAACATTGTGACACGAGATTTATATATATAAGACTAGCTGTCCCGGCGAACTTCGTACCGCCTAACATTACATTACACTGCCCTACCCTACACTACACTACCCTACCCTACTACATACACTACACTACACTACCCTACACTACACTACCCTACACTACACTACCCTACCCTACACTACACTACCCTACACTACCCTACACTACACTACCCTACCCTACACTACACTACCCTACCCTACCCTACCCTACATAAGAACCTTCTCCTGACAATAACGAACTCGACAAAAAAAGAATTAGCGAAATCGGTCCAGCCGTTTAGGAGGAGTTCAATGACTAACACACGGACAGAAGATTTATATGGAATACAATCTTTTTGTACCTATCTCTATATATACAAACAGCTGTGTCTTAAATAAAAATGTTTTTGCATTTTATAAATAAAAAATAATCAAATCTTTTTTGTCATCTGGAGGTATATACAGTTTATGAAAAGAGTTTTATTATTCTCCGAAAATGATCAAATCTTCTTATATGTTTGTTTTGACAGCCGATATTGTTGCCATGGCAACCGAGCGTGAAGTTTTTTTCTTCGTTACGGAATTTCTTGATTCTTAATTAAAATTGCTACTATAATTTGAGATTTAAACTATCCTATCTATCAAGTTGGATCGAACTGCACATGGTGTGCGAATTTTATTATAATCGGTTAAGTGGTTTAGGAGTCCATTGGGGACAAACATTGTGACACGAGATTTATATATATAAGATATAAGACTAGCTGTCCCGGCGAACTTCGTACCGCCTAACATTACATTACACTGCCCTACCCTACACTACACTACCCTACCCTACTACATACACTACACTACACTACCCTACACTACACTACCCTACACTACACTACCCTACCCTACACTACACTACCCTACACTACCCTACACTACACTACCCTACCCTACACTACACTACCCTACCCTACCCTACCCTACATAAGAAGCTTCTCCTGACAATAACGAACTCGACAAAAAAAGAATTAGCGAAATCGGTCCAGCCGTTTAGGAGGAGTTCAATGACTAACACACGGACAGAAGATTTATATGGAATACAATCTTTTTGTACCTATCTCTATATATACAAACAGCTGTGTCTTAAATAAAAATGTTTTTGCATTTTATAAATAAAAAATAATCAAATCTTTTTTGTCATCTGGAGGTATATACAGTTTATGAAAAGAGTTTTATTATTCTCCGAAAATGATCAAATCTTCTTATATGTTTGTTTTGACAGCCGATATTGTTGCCATGGCAACCGAGCGTGAAGTTTTTTTCTTCGTTACGGAATTTCTTGATTCTTAATTAAAATTGCTACTATAATTTGAGATTTAAACTATCCTATCTATCAAGTTGGATCGAACTGCACATGGTGTGCGAATTTTATTATAATCGGTTAAGTGGTTTAGGAGTCCATTGGGGACAAACATTGTGACACGAGATTTATATATATTAAAGATAAATAAGATATACTTACTTTGATAACACGAAGAAATTTCATGCACGCAAGTACTACGCATCGTCTGAAACGGGCCTTAAGGATCGATGATAAAAGTATAGATAGATGTGTTTATATCGGAAAATACTCGTAATACGTTACATAATAGATAAAAAAGTGCGTGATGAAGGATCACGCGCAAAGTAGGGAGTCAGGCCGAGTTTCACATAGAGCGAAGCCCGGAGTGCTCCCTGCGAGGTCGGAGGCAAAAAAAGTGTCAGGGCTGTCAAAACTAGACGTTTCACGTTAAATTAACGGCAATGTGCCCCGAAACAGCCCTACCCGATTTTTTCGTATGAGGACCTTGATTTTTTTTATTTGTTAGTAAATCACCTTATTAGTAAATAGTAACACTTACGGTGAAGATAAACATCGTGAGGAAACCTGCACACACCTGCGATGAAACTCGAAGGTTGTGTGTGTAGTTGACCAACCCGCACTGGGCCCGCGTGGTCGACTAAGGCCCGATCGCCCTAATTCAGGGTAGGCTCGAGCCCCCTTGGTGGGGACGTATATATATATATAAGCTGATATGAATGAAATCTCTTGGAATAACACATATTCTGTGAAAATTTCAGCCGGCCACAAATCGCGGTTCAAAACATACAGTCTTTCAAGTGTCGGAGAGACAGACGAACGGACGGACGGAAAGCGTAGGCACAGTAATAGGTTCCCGTAACCTAACTGGTTCCTCCAAAATTATACTGAATTTTAAATAGCAGTTCAATACTTTTCATATGGAGTAATAATTAATAATTATTTTACAAATATTCCATTTTTTTTTCGCTTGAACGGTTTTGATAAAACATTGCATGTCGGAGTTGCTTATGTTTATCTCATCATACCAGCTCATATACGTCCCCACCGAGGGGCTCGAGTCTACCCTGAATTAGGGTGATCGGGCCTTAGTCGACCACGCGTGCCCAGTGCGGGTTGGTCGACTTCACACATAACCTGCGAGTTTCTTCGCAGGCTTGTGCAGGTTTCCTCGCGATGTTTTCCTTTACCGTAAGAGCGTCGGATAAACGTACATATGAAATTTAAATTCGAAATTCACATTGGTACGTGGCAGGATTCGAACCACCACGCCGCTACGCCACCGACGCTCTTGTTTAATAAATAATAATACCCATTGGTCTGGGAAAAATGGTGTTTGAATGGTTCTCATACAAATGAAATTAAAACTTGCGATTTACTCACAATTGGTTGAAGCTATTGAATGGTCATGTATTACGAATAAGTATATAAATATTTGGTCATGTAATCATCAAAATTATTAAAATATTTGTATGAAAAAAAAAAATGAAAAAATTATGTCGAGAAAGTTAAGTGCAGGCTGCCGTACAATTTATATACTTACTTTTCGATAGCTGACAAAAAGAAAAAACAAAGCCCGCATTTAGTAAGCATAACTTTTTTTACAAAATCACGATTAATTCACGTCAATTACAATCAGGTGACATGATGCCAAGGATTGTAAATTTAAAAAAAGAAAAAAATCGAATAAACAAATGGGTTTTTCATACTAAGTTCAAAAATTAAAAGATATATGTAGGTAGTTTATGAAGAAATCAATGTTGTTAACACTGATGTTTGGCGGCAAGACTTAGATAAGGCCTGAAAGGGATATATCCCCAAAACATACTTACTCCACCGCCATTGTTGAAAATTTAATAAATGCTTGCTATATTACAAAAAAACCTAGAAACATTTAGGTAGGTACAAGCTTTATATGAAAAGAGTTTTTTTATGTTCCGTGTGCCAGTAAAATAAGAATGTAAAGTAAATTCAAAAATTAGATAAAAAGCAAACTTAACTAAAGGAAATAAACTAGTATTTCCTATATGATTTCGTTGAACACCATAGCCAAATATGGGATCTTGATTCCATTTTCAAAGTTCATCATCAGATCAATTTCGAAATATCAAAAGGATGTACTGTAACTGTGTAAGACAATCGTTAGGAAAAATTTTTTGCCATCCTTCTCAATACCTCGCCAACCCGCCCGAAAATATTTTGATTTTATTATTATGTTTATATTATATTATGACGGCTTTTGTAAACTATTAATGTATGATGTGACTATTCATTGACCTTATGGGTTTTAACCTGAAATAAATATTTATTATTATTATATTATTATTATTATACTTGAGATACTAATTACAGCCCAACACAGAATTTCGTAAGATCTAGAAGAGAAACATAATTCTGGAGCAATCTTAGACGTCATACTAGAATTATCTAGTATTTGCACTTCTTCGAGGGTGTTGTTCAATGTACTATCGCAGTGGCAGGGTCGTATGCAAAATACTATTATTTTAACTCCAAGAGTTATTAATATTATACAGTCATTTCATCTTTGTAGTTTAAAAAAAATCTCTGTAATCTGTATGGACGTCTATTAATTACGTGAGGTCTTTTTAAGAAAATCTGGAATCTCCTTTCTCTTCTCGTGAGATGTGTACCTAATTAAATAAAATAAATTACCTCTATGTATTTTCGTTTTACTGCCCCAACCGCCATCTGTTCTACAAGCTATGTGCCCTGCCCACTGCCATTGCAGTTTAGCGATTCTGTGAGCTATTTTGGTAGCTTTGGTAGTACATTTCTCGAGTGGCGACCGCGCACCGGAAAACGTAGCGTAGGCACGCCTCCGACGCGGTGGTAGATCGCGGGAAGACGTTGGATGCGGGCAGCGTCGGACCGGTAGTCGTGGAAATCCTTGGGGGAGGCTGATATGATGATGTTTTCTTTTGTTTCAGTTCAGACCGATAATAGTTATCTATAGAGTATACAGACGTGAAGGCTCCTCCCACCCTATTTTGACCTCACTTAATTGATGGACGTCCTCTTTGACGAAATCGAAGAAAATCAAACGCACACTTAAATCTCCTTGACCTCAATAGGCAACAAAATTTCGAGTTTTTGATTGCAACACTACGCTACGTTTTCCGGTGCGCAGTCGCCACTTGAGAATTTTACTGCCCCAACGGCCATCTGTTCTACGAGCTATGTGCTCTGCCCACTGCCACTTCAGTTTAGCAATTCTGTGAGCTATGTCGGTTACTTTGGTTCTCCTGCGTAACGTAAACGTAGCGTAGGCAGGCTTCCCACTCGGTGGACCGACGACCTGGTGAAGATCGCGAGAAGCCGATGGATGCGGGCAGCGCAGGAGTTACAGTCGTCGTGGAAATCTTTGGGGAGGCCTTTTTCCAGCAGTGGACGATTTTCGGCTGATAAGATAATTGCAACACTGACATGAGGTAGGTCTTAATCACCCTCATCAAACAGGCTCTGTATTACTCTTCCATGGGATGTGACTAGGGAGGTGACCTAACACATTTCTCTAGGGAGAAGCTGGCAAGAGCTTATCATTACCGCTGGTCGGAGTAATTCAGGCCATGTTATGTTCCTCGAGGAGATAAATATCAAAAAAAAGTATAGGTAGCTCCATAATATTTGATTAAATCATTAAACAATATGAGCAAAGTGACCAAGAAGTAGAAAAAAGAAGAAAAACGTATTTATTGACATAAAAAAAATAAATGTAAAACAAAAGTAACTGCAAAAACAATTTCTTATCTGTGTAACTACCTATGTAATTATACAGGGCTGGTTTTAATAGTGTGCAAGCCATTAAGGTAGTCTCTACTCATGAAACTGAACAAGTTTCTTCACGGAACGTATAATTAAATAGTATTTTTTGGAACCCTATCAGCAACTTTGTAAAAAAAGAGGCCATTTTTTGCGAATTAAGTGCACTGTGTTTTTTCAGGAAAGTTGTTCAGTTCATAGTAAAGACTACCCGTAACAGCTTACAAACATCCTGTAGTTTTTAAGATTTTATTTTAGTATAGTTATTTATTCTATAATCATAAAAAAAAAAAAAAAATTTAATTTTATTTTTTGAATATTCTTTATTTTAGTATAATTTCAATGTCCTTCGTCGATAGTCATGACGACAGTGCTCATGTCGGGCTCGTACGCCATGTCCAGCGAGCGCGTGCGCAGAATATGCTTGTACACGAAGGCGGACTTGCGCGGCGTGCGCGCGCGCTGCGGGTCCTCGTAGTCCACTTCGTACAGACCGAATCGTTCACTATCAATGTAAAAAAAGAATCGTTTTTATAGTTTTATATTTACTTGCTTACATTAAAGCAAATTACACGCACCGGAAGACGCGGCGCAGGCAGCCTACTTGGTGGACCAACGACTTGGTGAAGGTCACGGGAAGCCGCTGTGGAAATCCTTGGGGGAGGCATTTGTCCAGCAGTGGACGTCTTTCGGCTAATGTGATGATTGAAGCAAATAAACTGACAAGTGCGTGTCGGACTCGCGCACCAAGGGTTCCTTACCACGGAACTTCCACGACTGACATTATAGCTGTTTTATGCTTAGACCCTGGGCGAACGAGCTTTTCTCGCTGTCTCCAACGCATGTTATATTATATTATGTGTGAAAATGGATTTTTCAAGAATGATACTTATCCAGATAAACATTGTCTTAATTCTAAATTTTATCCAAACCGTTAAAGCCGTTTCCGAGAAACCAATTTACATTATTATACAAGAACCAGCTTGCGTGGGCATCGTTTTTATAACTGTTTTTGAGGGTGAGTAGTGCGCGAACTTCGCAAACTTGTAACTGCATTTTAGTAATCTTACTAGCAGAGAGGTTTGAGCATGTGCACCCTTTTTATACAGATATAGGGAAAATTAAAATATTTTTAATGATTTGTGTTTTTGAATCTGTATATTTTTATTTTATAACTTTGCAAGAACACAAAAAAAATCACACAGATCGATCAGCTGATTATCCATATTTGTATGGAAACTCAACAATTTTGAATCGATTTCAGCGAAGTCATGCAATAAAGTTGTTCAGTTTCATGGGTGAATAGAATTACCAGTTAAGAGGATTGTAGTTATGTACCAGTCACCCTGTATAATGGCCAGAGTTACAAGTATTTTGTAAAAAACAGCGGGTTGTGTGCGTCCGAGATACACCCGTAAATTATACCTCTTTACGCTCCTGCAATTATGGTCATTTCAAAAGCCTTATTAACTAGATCAAATAAAAAATAGTGGCAAATCATGATTTATTTAAAAACATATCAAATAATCTATAATCATATATCAAATTCTCCTGCGTTTGTAAGCTGTTCCAAATATGACGTAAAAAATTCCAGACTGGGTGCCAAACCGCGACCAAAGAATTGCTACTCAAGATATACCTACTCTGTGCAATAACAGTTCACACACTGTCGGACGGCGATGTCGGCTTGCTTAGTACAAGTATACAAACAGAAAGCTTTAGATTACTTACGTATAACCCTGTAGCCATTCAAAATTGTCCATGATACTCCATGCTGTGTAAGCCCTGATATCAGATCCTTCTGCAATAGCATCCAACACAGCCGCAAGGTAATGCTTGTAGTAGTAAACACGGTCATCATCCTCACGGCCGCCGTGAGTAGCAAAACCATTTTCTGTTATAAAGATTGTAGGATTGTTGTATTCCTCCCTGATTCTCTTTAACAACTTATAAAAGCCCCATGGTATAACCTGCAAAGAAACATGAATAAATAACTTACTCGAACAATGCTCGTGGTGTGGCCCTGTGGCCTGTGGTGCGGCCTCAGAATAGTACCACCCCATCTCTTTCCGAGCGTGTTGTAATAGACGACTATGGTTTCAAAAGCCGGAGAATAGACAGCAGCGTCCTTTCCGCGTACTGTGCTACCACACTGCACACTGCGATCTTCGACCCACCTGCCAAGCGTGGCGATTACGTGGCATCTCCGTAACGTAATGGTTAGAATAGAATTGAATAGAATAATAATAATATATAGTTAATGGTACATAGTTACTGTTATTTTAAAAATGAACATTTAACTTACACTAGACAGACATGTCAATTTTAAATAAACGAGTAGGAGTAAATACATATAACAAATAATTTAGGTATAAGCCCGGCGACATCAAAAGGTCCCAGCTCAGCATATGTAGCAGAGACAAAGCCTCAAAGCCTCTGTTTATTCGCTTCACACCAGGAGGTCGCGGGTTCGATTCCCGGCGGGGTCAACTTGTAAGACTCGGTTTGGTTGGTGGTAGGGCATTTTCTAAGCCCGCTAGCTACCACTTATCTAAGTCTTGCCGCCAAACATTAGTGTTAACAACATTGATGTGTTCTGGCTTGAAGATAAGATAGCCAGTCCTCCATTGCGTTGGGGAATCTTGCTAAGCCCGCTTCCATCTTCGGCGTTATCGTCACTTATCATCAGGTGAGATGATGCCATGGGCTTACCAATTATAAATAAATAAAAACCTTAAAACCCTTTAATTCGGTGGAGGCCTATGTGCAGCATTGAAAATCTTTTGGCTGATGTAATGATGGTCATCATTATCACGTGCGAAAGCAGGCTGATCAGCAATAATGTACAGATCAATTTGCCAATTACAAGAACAATTGTACATACCTTAATGTAGTCAGATTCCCCAATTTTCCATTCACTTAAAGTATACGATATAATTTCCAAGTCATCATAAAATGATGGAAAGTTGTGATACCCAATTACTGATTCATTTCTATACACAAAGTATGTTTGGTAATGGTTCAGACCGAAAAAGTCTGAACTTCCTCGAACGAACTCAATTTCTTGAGGTGAGAATTTAGGCAGTCGTGATCTTGGGAACCCTTGTGCGGCGCTCTTGGCCTCGATTCTCTCTTTCATAGTCGCGGGAAAGTCGCCAGTCACGGAGAAAATCGGGTGCGCGTATTGTTGCCACTAAAACATAGAAATTCATAAATAAAAAAAGCTATAAGTAAGAAAGTAACTTGATTTCTTTCAAAGTTACAGGAACAGATCTTTCCGATGTCTTTCGCACAAAAGTAACGGGAACAGGTTTCGTTGATTTCTTTCAAAATCACAAAAGATGTGATTTTTTTATGGTGTTTACGGTAATGCTCTAAACTATAACAAGCGGTCTCGTTGGTGTCTTTTTCCTTATAGAAGGTACGGTAAGGGTCTCATTCATGTCTTTATAGGAGTTACGAAAAGAGGTCTCGTTTATGTCTTTAATATTGAAGTTGCGGAATTAGGAATCGCAAGTTTTACTGTAATGAAATGAAATCAAAGTTTACCGTGAATTCGTGAGTATTGATGGCAGCTTCGACATCAGCTTCCGTGGCGGGTTCGTAGTTCTGAGCGTCTAATGTAATGCCGATAATGCCACCTTGACTAGCTCTAAATTCATCGTTATATATGTGGTAAGCATTAGCGTGCGCCAAAAGCAAGTTTTTAGCGCACATGTATTCAGCCACTCCTTGGATATTCAACCTGGGTGCGAAAGATCCAGCTGCGTACCCGCTATAACAGACTACGTGTGGTTCATTGATAGTAATCCAGTGTTTCACTCTATCGCCGAATAGTTTGAAAGCTATGCGCGTATAATCTCCAAACCAGTCTACAATGTACGGATTAGTCCAGCCGCCCATCTCCTGCAACTTCTGTGGCAGATCCCAGTGGTACAGAGTTACCATAGGTGTGATGTTGTATTTAAGCATTTCTTCGATAAGATTGTTGTAATAATCAACTCCAGCTTGATTGATTTTGTCTGGGAAGCTCGTGGGTAAAATACGTGTCCACGATAGAGAAAACCTGTAAAAATCAACCCCAAGCTCTCGCATCATTTCTACGTCTCTTTTATATTGATGATAGGAGTCATCGGCAATATCTCCATTAGAGCAGTCTTTGACAACGCATGGTTCGGTGTGGGTTAGATGGTCCCAAATGTTTTCTGATTTTCCTGTTGATGAAACAATTTTAAAAGTAAGTATGAGTAATTGGTTCGCAAAGGGATACATTGACAAAAAGAAAAATAATACTCGCCATCTTGATCCCAGGCCCCTTCAATTTGGTAGGATGCTGTGGCGGTCCCGAAAAGGAACCCGTCTGGGAACTTCCTCACTTCATCGTTCTTTGCCTTACAGTAGACCACTGTGGCAATGGCTAATAAAGTGCTAAATAACAAATCACTGAGAATTAGTACATATTAGCAGAAATCATTATTCATAACATAATGATACAGATACAGAGGGATAAAGGATGGACTGAAGTCTGTTTGTTACTCTCTCACATTTAAACTACAATTTAAACAGACCTGTAGTTCGATACTCTCGATTACAAATTTTTATCCCCCGACACGAAAAGAGGGGTGTGTTATAGGTTTAACGTTTTCTGTGTATCTGCCTGTACAGTCGTAGTTACTAAACGAATGGACCAGATTTGATGCGGTTTTTTTTTGATTGCTGACGTGATCGAGTTGCCGAGATGCGAATGCTGCGCTGGGCGGGCGGAGTTACACCTAAAGACAGGGTGCGCAATGAACACATAAGAGGTACCTTTAAAGTTGCGCCTATCGCAGAAAAAAACACGGGGTCTAGGCTGAGATGGTACGGTCATATACAGCGAAGACCAGACGACCATGTCGTGAAGAAGTACCTTTCCATGGCTACAAAGGAGAGAGGGAGGGGAAGGCCCCCAACTACGTGGATGACGAATGTCCGCAAGGACATGAAGCAGTTGGGGCTTTCAGATGACGACGCATACCAGCGGAATGAGTGGCGCCTCAGCACCAGGAAAGCCGACCCCGAGTAACGGGAAAAGGCGAGGCCAAAGAAGAAGAAGACGTGATCGAGTTGGTTTCAATTTTTAATTTATAAAAGTTTGTTCAGCTGTTTAAAGATCATCAGCTATTTTTCCAGGTGATGAAGCGATCTGGGCAACTTCCACCGGTGTGATCGATTCGAAATTGGTGTCCAGCTACTATAATGATATTGCAAGAACATGGTAATCTTGACCTAATATTGCAGCATGTCTGCAGGATATACAACCCTTCACAAACTTTTAGCAGAGGTATCTTGTATGGGCTCTTTCAAAATAAAAACTAAATGAAAATTTATTTCATTATGAATAAATGAAAGAGTAGAACCTTTTTATTTCTTTTTGGTGATTGTATTAAAAATTAAAAGTAAAGACGATTTTAAAAATTTGCACGGAACCATTTTTTACTTTTGTTTCTGTTTTGTCATATAAAGACGGCATTTCTTGTGCAGAAACTCATTATTCTGATCAAATTCAGTTATATACATGTCACTAACCCCTGAAGAGTGTTCCAGAACTCTGAAAATACTTAAAGACGGGCGCAGTCAGTATTATACAGCGAGAACTGTTGGTGTGTCGCTATCAACCGTACAAAGAAGCTCCAGCGATTTGAAGAGACTGGATCCAATATTCACAGACCAGGAACATACCGAACAAGGTGTATGACAGCGCGGGAGAATCGATATCATATGTTGTCAACAATATTGAGAAATCGATTTCAAACGACTGTTGAAGTCAAAAATCACCTTCTACGTGCTGGAGGGAGCAATCTGAGCATGTGTACAGTGAGGCGCAGTCTTGGTGAAGCAAACTTGAAGCCATTTAGAACCGCTACGCTAGAGAATACATGAATTAGACTCTCGATGACTGGTCAACAATCATGTTTTCGGACGAGTCGAGATTCTTGCTATACAAGCACGATGGGAGATAAAGAGCCTACAGAAGACTGTGAGAGTGCTATAACCAAGCTTGCATTGAAGAGAAAGTGTCACATGGCGGAGGCTCCATACAGTGTGGGCTGCAATTTCTGCTGAAAGCCGCACCGTAGTGAACGGAAATGGAACTTTAACTGCAGAGAGATACGTGAATGAAATCTTAAATGAGTATGTTGACCCATTTTTAGTAAACATGGACGAGAAATCCATCTTTATGCAAGATAACGCTAGTCCCCATACAGTTCGGATAGTGTTTGACGACCTTGGTGATATCACACGCATGAAGTGACCAGCATGCAGCCCAGACTAGAAGCCCATGCCTGGGATAATCTGGTACGATGTGTACGCCAGCGAAATTCCCCTCCAACGACGCTTCGTGAACTAAAAGAAGCACTTATAGAGGAATGGGAGAATATTCCTCAGCATCTGGTGGAAAGCATGCCAAACCCGTGTGACAGCTGTTTTAATAGCTCGTGGTGGTAAAACAAAATACTGAAATGTGTGAAAATTGCAAATTTCACACCGTAGAATATTTTTCGAATTCTTATGGACAATTGTCATTTTTACTTAACCTACTTTTAGTTATCCCTACTAATATTATAAATGTGAAAGTAACTCTGTCTGTCTGTTACGCTTTCCCGCAAAAACTACTGAACGGATTTGGCTGAAATTTGGTAGGAAGACAGATTAGGACCTGGGTTAAGACATAGGCTACTTTTTACCACGCTCGCGAGCCGCTTGCGGCTCGCGCACTGCGCACCCTCGAAAAGTCATAGAAATGTGGTCCACGCGGGTGAAGCCGCGGGAATCAGCTAGTTCAAAATAAATTTTATAATGACTGATTTACTAATTTTACTAAACCTAGTTTTAGGTATTCAAAATAAATTTTATAATGACTGATTTACTAACGACTTATTTTTATTTAAACACTATAAAACTGTCTTTAATACAGTCTTTATTTCTTAAAGCTTGTTACAATATTTTGGAAGTGTTTGACGTTTTTGTTACCGACCCGTTTTCTTTGCTGTCGAGTGTATTTTACCTCGTATTTCATCCTTTTTAGATGTTTTTGTCTTAGGTTTTGCTATAAGGCCTTAGGTGGGATTGTCTAAACATTTCACTGGATATTTGAAAACATCCAGAGATATTAATATATTAAAAATATAGTGTCAAAATAAGAGAAATTAAAAAACCCTTAAAAACTTTGCTTAGTAGACTTGGTCGAAAAATAAGAATATAGTTTTTGTACGAGAGAATATGCGCCATGTATGAGTATGGGCTAATCTTACCAAATTTGGAAGACACCAGTGTCCCAGCAATGATGTCGTTTAATGGGTTATCAACGACGTGCGAGAGGATATGCGTTGGATATTTTAAAGTTAACTTCTGTTATTAAGTATGTATATAATATAATGTTTTATTTTAAAGTATCTTATGTCCGCGGTTTCGTTTATATGTCTGTAATCAGGAGTGCAGGGTGAGCGTGGCATTAAATTTAGCCTAGTGTTAATACAGTGCTTAATCATCTATATACCAAATGTTATCCAAATCCATTCAGCAGTTTAGGTGTGAATGTGAAACAAACAAACAGACATCCATATCTTTGCCTTTATAATATAATAAGCTTTACTTGTCAGATAAATACATATAAATATAATATAAATTTTCGTCGACCTTAGATAAGAGATGTTATATCTCTTGGCAGCTGTCACATAATTTAAAAACCAAGTCGGTAAGTACCAGTGCGATATAGATAGGTACGCTTAGTGGTTTCCATAAAAATATCGTGTGCCTTTTGGACGTTGTTATCGTGAACATTATTATTAGCATTCCGCACAACGCACCCAAAGTCAAGCAATCTACAGGAACAAAATGAGAATCTATTTTTTTTACGCAAGGATAGCTAACGGGTACAGAATTTGTAGAAGTGTGCCATGGTTGAGAAACATTTAAAATGAAACCAAAAGATCTCATCAAGAGAAGAGATGTTCCTATCTTAATACATTTCTGAAAAAAAATCCTACAAATATATGTATGTTATAATGTAATTTGGATCAACCCTTTTGATTATCTACAAATATTCTATAACTATGAGATGATATTTTTCTACAAGTATTCTATAAGTTCTATAACTATGAGATGATATTTTTCTACAAGTATTCTATAACTATGAGTTGATATTTTCCTACCTAATTTAGGTTCTAAGCACTTCTTTTCACATACGTATAAAGTGGCAGGCCTTGGTCCCCCAAGACTCGCCTATGTCCAACAGTGGTCTCACACGGACTGATGACGATGTTGAAGAAATAATCAGGCAACAAACAACCTACTTTATTATTACCATTATCATCATATCAGCTGAAAAACGTCCATTGCTGGACAAAGGCCTCCCCCAAGGATTTCCACGACGACCGGTCCCACGCTGCCCGCATCCAGCGGCTTCTCGCGATCTTCACCAGGTCGTCAGTCCACCGTGTGGGAGGCCTGCCTACGCTACGTTTTGCGGTTGCCACTCGAGAACTTTACTGCCTCAACGGCCATCTGTTCTACGAGCTATGTGCCCTGTCCACTGCCACTTCAGTTTAGCGATTCTGTGAGCTATGTCTAAACTATGTCAACTCATTTCTGAGTCGATCTCGTAGGAAAATTCCGAGCATAGCTCGCTCCATCGCCATCGCCACCTTGAGCCTTCTTATGTTGCCCATAGTAAGCGACCATGTCTCAGTTCCGTATATCATCACTGGCAATACACACTGGTCAAAGACCTTAGTCATGAGTCACTGCGCTATTTGGGACGTGAAGATATTGCAAAGCTTCCTGAACGCTGCCCAGCCGAGTTGGATTCGTTGATTGATCTCTTTTTGAAGTTGGATCTACCTAGCTTGGACTGTTTATTGTCCCAGGTACACATATTCGTCAACAACTTCCAGTGTAGAGTCTCCGACCTTTAGAGGGGTGCGTGCGACTTGTCCATATTCATTTTAAGACACACTTGTTGACAGACTTTACTGAGGCCACCAAGCATTGTGCTTAGGTCTTCCATAGTTTCAGTCATGACCACGATATCGTGAACGAATCGGAGGTGGGTTATGTACTTGCCGTTGATATTAATGCCGAGGCCCCCAGTCCAGAACCTTGAAAAAATTTTCCAGGGCGGCGGTAAATAGTTTCGGAGATATAACGTTTTCCTGTCTCATCCCTCGCTGCAACTGGAATGGTTTCGAGTTCTGGTCCTGGAGGCGAACCGACATGGTGGCGTTTTTATACAGACACTTCAACACCTCGATGTATCGATAGTCAATTTGGCACCTCTGAAGACTGTAGCACAGCCCAGGTTTCGACTGAATCAAAGGCTTTCTCATAGTCCACAAACGCCAAGTATAGTAGTTGATTGTACTCTCCAGTCTTCTGTATAATCTGCTGCAGCGTATATATGTGGTCTATGGTACTAAAGCCTTTTCGGAAACCGGCTTGTTCGGCGGGAGGCTGGAAGTCGTCAAAACTGCGTGCGATACGATTCGCAATGACTCTCGAAAACAGCTTGTAGACATGGCTCAGAAGTGAGATGGGTCTGATACTCTACTTTATTATAAAATTTAATTATTTGGGATGCTATTTTAATTTATTTTTAATTTTATTGTCATATTTTATTGTAAACAGATTTATTGTGACAAATTACAGATTCATGCAATGACCTTCATGTACTCGTACATTGAAAATGGCCTAAGATAAATAAAATAAATTTGATACTAGCTATGTTTTTTTATTCCTAATAAAGAGCAACAGCAAAAAAAAAATATTTATATATATAATTTTTGAGGGTAAAAATGGAACAATTATAAGATTACTCGCGTGTCTGTCTGACCGTCCATCAGTCTGTCAGTCACAGCCACTTTGCTCGAAAACTATTGGACCGATTGAGTTAAAATTTGTTACACATATGTAAGATGGTGAGCCAAAGACGTGTAACGTAAATAAATGAATTTTAAAGATGGGTTCACTTTTGGAGGGTAAATGTGAGGGACGGGACGACACAGATGTGAATCATTGTCTAATGTCAGATATAATAGACCTATCAATTTATTTACTCTTATTCTCAACAAATAGTCATTTGATCATTTTCTACATTAATAATTTGATTTTAATTAACCCTTACGATGTTAGAGTTCATTATTTTCGAAATAATATTATTTTAAATATAAAAAACAAAAATAATAAATATCTTCGATTAAAAAGCAACTAATTATAAATAGTAATTTTCTACATAAGTAGATCGAGTCCGCATACATATCTACTTACAAACTGCGGCGCCGTAAGTCCGCGCGCTCTACATAATGTAAACACTGTCCACCCTTATTTAAAAACCAATTTCATATTTATTGCATTTAAAATGTAGCTTGACCTCAAGGTGTTTTTGAATTTTTTAAATTTTATGATTTATTTTTAAAATATGGGCCTTTGATAAATAAAGTCGAGAAAAAATGATTAACTTACGTTAAAACTTACTAAATATTGGCCCAGATGAGCATTATTGGTAAACTCTAAGTTTTCTTCGTTGGCATGTCCTATTTATACTTATTTTGGATTTGATTAGATATCTTCTCTTCATTCCGTATTTTATGTACCTACCTACCTACCTATCTAAATTTTGAATGACAAGCATTTCATTGATAAGATTAGAACTGCATTGGAGGACTATCCGCAAATTGTGTATTTTGATCAGGTTGTCGCATCTTATACAGGGTGATACAAAATTGGTGTAGGAACCGTTAACTGGGACTTCTACTCATTATACTGAACATTCTCAAGGAACCCATAGTCAATTCGTAAAAAATAAAAGGATGTTGTCTGTTATGGACAATAATTTTACATGATAACGTGTCACAAGCCGAACGCTTGTATGCTTTAGACGACACGACTGAAGTAAAACTTCTTTAGCGAGGACATGTAAAATAGCGCCCATAGTCGAGTGAGATAACTCTTTTGCATTTACTCACAGAGAATCGACCACATTGGAACACCTCTTGTAAGATCCTGAAAGCCTAGTACTTTTACTCCATTGACACACACAGATACGTGTTTTCCTCAGAGAATCTACCGCATTGGAACACCTCTTGAAATATCCTGGTAGCCTAGTACTTTCAATCCATTGACACTCTTGTTTGACGGTTCGTGCGTCCGTCTAAGTCCAAGTCCAAGTACTCATACTAGTACAAGTGCAACTGTCGCTTGCACGCTCGGCTCAGGCTATTTTTTATTCACAATTGGTAAACCCTTGACAACATCACACCTTAACGCGACAATGAAGTCACACTGGCGTAACGCGACTATGACGTCACACTTACGTATCGTAATAATGACATCACACTGGCGTAACGTGATAATGACGTCGCACTTTTTCGTGAATGCAGCCCGTGTAAAATTAAATTAAAATTCAGCGCTCCAATGCTCAAAATTGGTCAATCGTTTTGTATGAAAAGTTATATTTTTTTTTGCATTTTCAGCAAACTTTTAGGACAAAATTGTTCAGTATGCTGAGTAGAAGCACCAGTTAACGGGACTTTCACCAATTTTGTTACACCCCGTATAATATATGTGCATGAAGTTTATTAGTGTTACCATGGCGGACTATATTTCTTTCACTAGCTCTATTTATGTCTCGTTCTGGCACCAAATGTAATTCGATCATAGCAGATCTATCATTTGATTCGGCACCATTTTTTGATATGTGAATAGTAAAAATTATTAGTAAAAATAATAAAAACCAGGGTAAAAATTATGTTTATCATCATAAAACCTATGAAAACTTATTAGTTTTGTGTCACAAATGAAAACATGAAGTACAAGAAGTGCGAAATATGTGGAAACAGATCAGAAAGGCATTACACGGTTTTTTATGGCAACATTTCCGTTGGTGTTGACTGTTGGTTCACTAAGGTCAGTTAAAATTAACTTATTATTATTAGTTCTATTGGCTTATTTTAAATGTCCGGGGAATAATCTCACTTTGTTTTTTCTTATACATGCACATAAGTATATTTTTTATTACATGTATATTACCTATTCTTAATTTTATTAGTTTTCACAACTAAAACATCTCAATTTAGTTTTACGAAAATTGCGCCATATTTCAGCTAGCACGCGCTTTGCAAAGTTTTTTTTTATTATCAAATGCGCAAGTTTTTTTTAATTATCATAAATAGACTACAATAAGGCTAGGGATACTTAACCTCTTTTGAAAAGATGACCTATTCCTTGATGTAACCGGTTCCACTTCATTCATATTTTTTTTCTTTTTTTCACAAAGATGTAACTCAAAGAGAATCTAAACAGCTAGCGTTATGTACTAACCTCCGAGGAACTACCTATCTCTTTTAAAATTTTCCTTTCAAAAGTCTTAAAGGAGATTCTGTATCTTTGGTTAAAATATTTTTTATTTGCTAGTAATGTCGTGTTCCTCCGAGCTAGAAAAAAAAAGTGGTAAAGTAAAAGCACGTGTGCGGTAAAATCAATTTTGCGCACACTTGACTGGCATATAAAGGACCACTTTTCGAGCAACTGTATTGAAAAATATATAAATAAATCACATAACTCCTGCCTTTAGATATCAAGAAAACTACAAGGACTATTTAGTAATTAACGATTTGTGCAAATGGGAGACTACAATCGAAGATGTGGAAAAAAAAGTTTTTTTTCGAATGTTTTCGACGGACCTAGTTTTTCCTACAACTGCAAAATGAAATGGATAAAGTCAAACCTTAGAACATCAAGTACTATGTAAACTTTGTTTTGAACTAATATTGTCGGCCACCACCTATGCCTAAGTTTCACTGGAGGCGCTCTAATTTAAGCGTTTCAGGTTAGGTAACCCCTTAATGCTCAGTATTATCTATATATAATATATAAATAATTATTCTCTAGTACCTATAAAAAAGGTACAGAATTAATTCAATATCTATCGATATATGGAGAAGTTGAGTGAAAGGTTAGATGACTTTAACGAAGCCAATGAATGTTATTTAGAAGATGCATGGAGTAACTTCTAAGGTGCTTTGACTGATACAGCAATGGAGGTATGTGGAGAGACTAAGAGAAAGAATAGTTCCCCAAATAACCGGTGGGATAAAGAAGTGAGAGAAATTGTGGAGCAAAAGAAGAAAGCATGGTTGGACTTACTGGCAATCAGAGCCAGGAGACGTATGTATGTAAGTATAATGGAATACCATGTAAAAAAAGCGGAGAATGAATATAAAAAGGTCAAATTGGAAATAAAAGGGAAAATAGAGAAAAAAGAAGGACCTGGAAGAAAGGAATAAAAGAAAATTTTCCGACAACTTCCGAGACATTCAGAAATTGTTCTGGAAACATGACCGAGTGTCCCGGGGACTGTCGCAAAATGCGAAGATGAAAATAAGAGATGAGAATGATGAGCTACTGAGACGGATGAGACAAGTGTGTTGAGAAGATGAAAGCAATACTTTGAGGGACTTTTTCCATGTGATACGTCCCTGCCTCAAACTGACAACGCAGCTGCGGTTAATTTGAGGAAGGGACTGAGAATAATTGTGAGATATAAGTGTATGAAGTTTTTAGGGCGCTGAATGGTACAAATAAAGTTATTGCTGCAGGGTATGTCAGGGTCTGTGTGGAAATGCTGAAGGCTGGAAAAGAACTGGAAGCTTCCTAGTTATGCCTGATCATTAGAAAATGTAGGGTCAGCGGCCAATGCGGATGTATGGATCAAGTCTTCTCTCTAAGATGCATAACAGAGAAAAACCTTGGAAACCATCAGAAGGTGTTTTACGCATTCATAGACCTGGAGAAGGCTTACGATAGAGTAAACAGGAATGAGATGTGGAATGTTTTGTCCAAGTTTGTTTTGGAGAGCCGGTTGATACGTGCACTGTCACTCTACGAGGATTCCAGTGCATGTGCCAGACTTAACGGCACCTACACGGGCTGATTGGCATCTAAAGGGGTGTCAGACAGGGCTGTGTAGCCAGCCGCTTGTGGGTCGCCCATCCCGCACCATCGATCGCGGCTCGCCCACCGCGCACCCTCAATGACCATAGTAATTATGCAGCGGAGCACAACAAGTCCTCGAGCCGCTTGCGGGTCGCCCATCGCACACCATCGATCACGGCTCGCCCACCGCGCACCCTCAATGACCACAGTAAAAAAAAATGCAGTGGGGCAGAACAGGTCCTCCTCGTTTATTATAATAATACGATAAAAACTGTATTAAGTAGCCGACCGACATGTTCACAGAATCTCTATGTATTATTTTTAAAAAAAATACGGAATTAAATAAGTAAACGTGTCCCCCATATAAGGTTTTTTTTTGTTTTTTGCTCTATCGTAAACATACACTACTGAAACTTGGTATGATTCAAAAACTTATCCTTAATTAGAAACATCTAAAGTTCCGCAGCATTCAAGCTGAGCCTGGTCATTTTCTTTACCCATTATGTATTTGATAGTTCATAAGCTTTCAAAATAAGTAGTTTTAATGTTTTCATGCATTGTATTACCTGTTTTTTTTTGCTTTTGTCGGCTCTGAATAAATGCGTATCTTATCCTATCTTAAAACAACAAATCACAAAAACAGGCCAAGTAAGAGTTGTACTCGCACTAAAAGAAAGAATCTTTTTTCTGGTGCTTTCGTTGATGTTTTTTATTGGAAAGGAGTAGGTTTAATTGTTGTACCTACTTGCGTAGAAAGGTGTGCTGTAACGGTACCATCGGTGCGCGAGTTCGACACTCACTTGGCCGGTTTTTGTTCCATTTAGTAAGTAGTAAGCACACTCGGATATACGAAAACTCTATGCTTGTAACATAAGTGGACTATTAATTGAAATGTTTATTATAAAGCAGTGACAAAGGAAAATGTGTCACAATATGCTAATATGACATTATGATTTTTAATTACGGAGTAGGTATTAATTTTTTTACTTAGTAGGCGGGGCACAAGCTCGTAGTACAGATGGCCCTTGGGCAAGTAAAGTTACAGAGTGGTGACTGCGCACCGGTAAACGTAGCGTAGGCAGACCGATGATATAGTGAAGGGCGCCGGAAGCCGCTGAATGCGGGCAGGGCAGGCCCGGTCATTGTGAAAATCTTTGGGGTAGGCCTTTGTACAGCTAGTCTTGCACCTGATATGATGATGATGATGATGATATAATCTTCAGCGCGTTATCACGTCGTCAACGATAGCCGATATCGATGACTGATGCCGAATAGTTTGACCAAAGTGGGCAATTTTATCTATGCAGAGATGTATCTTTTACGATTCTTATATTTTTATCTTTTGTAGTTTAGTTGCTATGAGCTTCTGGAAGTACTTACAGTGTTTTGAAGTAGATTTTTTCCAGATTGTCATTCAACCCGAACTTATGATGTAAGATGTTTATCGAATATTTACATATATTGACATAAAATTACACATATTTTAACGGTTGTCCATTGTTGCGAGCACTTGCCTGTGGGCCGAGGGTCGTGGCTTCGGTCTCTACCCAGGGCAAACATTCATGTGACGAAGAGGTTTGTCTGCTCTAAGTCTGGGTGTATTATATTCTATGTTCTGGATTTATTAGAAATATAACTTTTTTTTTGGAAAATACTGTGCAAATATTATTTTTGTGCTACAGAACACTGGCTCAAAATAATGAAATACTTTTTAGTTTTGAAAATTATTGTAAAGCTAGTGCTTTTAATCGAAAGTCCTTGCAATGTGGTGGTCCAGTTATATTTGCTAAAAAAAAATCTAAAGATTAAAGAACGGAAGGATATTGTTGGCCTTTCGATTGAAAAAACTATAGAATTATCTTGTGTGGAGCTGAAGAACCATATCATTGTTTGTGTATATAGGTCCTAATACGAGGATAACTTTACTAGCTTTGAATTGGCAATGGAGGATGTATTAAGGTCAGTTAGTAAAAGTCATAAATCGGTTAAAGTATGCGGCGATATCAATGTTGATTTGCTGAAAAAAGGCACTTGACAGCTAGATGTACTCTTTAAGTGTTGATTTAGATTATATATTTCTGGAACCTACAAGAATAACAAAGACCTCTGCCGCATGTATAGATAACATATTTTGCAACTGCAGTTATTTAGATAAACTGGTAATTACTTGTTTGAGATCAGATCATAGTGCAGTAATGGCTAGCTTTCCCGTAAGTATTACTGTAGAACAAATAAAAATTCAAACAAGACCGGTAACTGTTAGTTGAATAGAAAACTTTTAAAAAGTACTAGATGAAAAGCTGCCCGTACCAGATTTTAATAGAGGGTGGAAGTCAATGATTTTTATAGGGATAAAGCGAATTCTAAAATATGTTTAAATTTAAATCCACAAACATTAATGTCAAATTTAAATTCAGTGAATGGGCTACTGCAGATATTTCGCAGGTATATTGCCAAAATCGGGATATTATTATTTTACTAGTAAAATTTTTAAAATTTATAATTGCATGGTAAATTGTCAATGCACATCCATTTCTTACAATTTCACGGCCTATTTTCAGTGTCATCTGTAAAACCGATCAATCTCTACCCAGGGAGGGGGAGCCTCTTTGACTGTTTCAACAATCAAACCTGACCTAACCTGACATCGCTCGCTTCGCTCGCTCATTTAGTGTCATTGTAATATCACTATAGTGGCCCCGTGAAATTACAATCACACTAGGAATAGGTCGTGAAATTATAAGGAATGGAGCCGATTAACAATTTACTGTGCAATTAAAATTTCACTAATTTTTACTAGTGACATTATAATTTCATTGATTTTATTGTAAAAACATTTAAATCTGAAAGTGAAAAATACCGAAGACCTCTGGGGACTATCGGTAAGCTTGATCAGTAATTTAATTAAAACTTTAGCGCTATATTTTTTAATATGAGTAAATGAAATATTGTGTGTTTACATGTAAAATATTATTCTATCAAGAGTGTTTTACTTATTTCTTATTTGATTTTACTTTAACATGATGATATTTAATAATATTAATATTTACTATGGGGTACCTAATATATGTGCTACATTTCTTGGTTAAAATATGAAATAAAACTACAAGTCAACTTTTCTATTACTGTTATTTACAATTAAGTATGTTTCTACAATAAAAACCAAATAACACTTGACCAACAACATGATTAGAAAAAAACAACGAAACAAATGACATACTCGCGAATTGAAGTGGGTACGATAGCGAATTTTGAGTGTAGTTTCTCTTATTATTTTATAGGCAAAGAATTAGCCTCAGAGACAGTCTATTCACTCCCATACATGTCAATATGCATTCTAAATCGTGCATAGCAACCACAGATCTAGGGCCACCGCCTCCTGTCTGGGAGGTCGTGGTTCGAATCCCGCCACGTAATTTCGAATTTAGATTTAATATGTTCGTTTATCCGACGCTCTTGAAGGAAAACATCGTGAGGAAACCTGCACACGCCTGCGAAGAAACTCGCAGGTGGTGTTTGAAGTCGACCAACCCGCACTGGGCCCGCGTTGTCGACTAAGGCCCGATCGCCGTAATTCAGGGTAGGCTCGAGCCCCTCGGTGGGGACGTATACGAGCTGATATGATGATTATACCCATAAGTATGTTTATCATTCTCTGGTTCCCATAATACACTGAATGTTAGTTTAATCCAGATCAATCAATCAACCCTACTTGATCAAATTTGTGCATTTTGTATAGATTCAAATACTTACATACTTTATCATAAACTTTTTTTGACTTTCGAGTGACTGAGTAGCAAGCGGCGGCGTAGGTTGAAAGAGTGAAAATGGTTTGTTTGTAAATTATTTTTTGTACAAAATATATACTTAAAACAATATTTTAAAAAAAACTTACGTACAAAGGCGGACTTTTATCCCTTAGAGGGATCTATGGTAAAAAAAAAAAAATTAAGTTGAATTTTGATTTTCACATCAAGAGGTCGCGGGTTAGATCCCTGGTGAAGTCTAACTTTGTAAGACTCGGTTTGGTTTGTGGAAGGGCATTTCCAAAGCTCAATGGCTAGCTACCAGCGTCAGTGGCGTAGTTACCGTACTGACCGGCAAAACTCAAACAGAACTTTCGAAAATTCTTCCCACCTTCAGAATATCGAGACACACGGCAGTGTGCCCGCCAAGTTCGAAAAGAAAAAGGCGACACCGGCCGTGGGTTATATTACACGAACCATTCCGGGCAACTTTCGACCTACCTGTAACTTTTTGACCTACACAGTTGCGATTTTGGGTGCAGACCCTCTCGATCATCTACAATCCCAATTTTCATAAATATGTCTTTTACCATGTCTGAGATATTAACGTCCGAAAATCACAATTTTTATGAATCACTCACTCACTCACTGACTCATCAAAATTATATAGACCACTTCTAAGTGACTTAGAAACTTGAAATTTGGCACCGAGATAGATAATTGGACGTATACAGAGAAAAAAATCAAAAAATGGCCAAGTGTGAGTCGTACTCATGCACTAAGGTTTCCGTATCATCAATACTTATCAAAATTTATAGACCACTTCCAGGTAACTGATAAACATAAAATTTGCCATCGAGATAAGTTATTAGGTGTATACAATCAAAAAATCTAAAAACTGCCAAAGTGCGAGTCGGACTTGCGAAATTAGGGTTTTTTACCATACTACTATTTATCAAAATTTATCATAATTAAAGACTATTTTCAGGTGACTTAGAAAGTGGTTTGGCATTACAAAGGAAAAAGAAAAGTGCGAGTCGGTCTCACGAAATTTGGGTTCCGTACCACCACTACTCATCGGAATAATTTTAAAACCACTTCCAGTTTTTTTTTAATTTAATACGCCCAATAAACTAAATCAAATTAGGTTTATTGGGCGTATTAAGTAAAAATTAAAAAAAACTGGCTAAGTGCTACTCGGGCTTGCGCACCACCAAGAATATCTTATATGTATGTCTATTACTTGAATAAGGATAGGAAATTAGTAATAGTACTTTACAAAAATTAATGATATCATTAATGATATAAGTTTTAGTTTTGGATGCTTAATTGCGTTAATATCTAATGAATAAGTTTCCTTCTTGCCCTAAACCGCTAAATCTGAAAGTTGGCAACACTTCACAAACAGTAGAAATAATTGAGGGGAATTTCCTACAAGTTTCGGACTTCTACTAAGTTGCTATAGTTGAAGTCGTGTTGTAAACTGTTTTATTAATCCCTACAAAACCTTAATGTTAAAAATGGGGCCAATATACCAATTCCCATTAATGGGGCCAATATACCAATTCACATTACAAACAAAAGACGACGGCGACAAAAATTTGTTTTTTTTTGTCATTCGGTTCGGACTTCTTAGCACGAACACCATTCACATTTGTCCGATTTTTATTATTTTTTGTTTTACTTCAGCATTAGTACTATAATCACACCAAGTTTCACGCCTGTATGTATTACTGTTTTTACGATAGAGCTAAATCAAAAATACTTCTATAGACCTTAAAAAAAGATCCCCCCTTATTTTTTCACTTTTTCAAATTTTTAGTATTTGTTGTTATAGCGACAACAGTTATACACATTTAGTGACAACAGTAATACATATTCTGTGAAAATTTCAAATATCTACCTATAACGGTTCATGAAATTCAGCCCGCTGACGGACGGACAGACGGACAGACAGCGGAGGCTTACTAATAGGGTCCCGTTGGTCACCCGTGGGTGTACGGAACCCTAAAAAGATTGTGTTTCACTAATAGGGCCTAATAAATAAATAAAAATGTACATGTGTGTGTGTGTGTGTCTGTCTACCTGTGCGTCCGTGCAGTGCTTTAGTCCCTAAACTACTGAACGGATTTATGTACAGTTTGGGTAAGGGCAATATTATTTTCATGTCCAGTGGCTTAATAATTTGCGTAAAAGACTTACTTAAAACCGGCTAGTTTCTATTTTATATCATAAAAATATTTCGATCTCATTTCTCAAGTAATGCCGTGTGTTGTGCGCTATATAATCTGCGTAGATACCAGATAATGTCGATCAATCGACAGCCGCTGTATCATGATTCATGATCGATCATGTAAGACTTCTAACTAATACCAAGAATAGGGTACCTAACTTAGTCAGCTATCGGATCTAAGATAACTTAAGTGGCTCTATTGAAACTCCTTTCATAAACAAACAATTTTTTTTAGTTGGATGGGTCGATTCTAATGAAACTTAATACACAATTTACATGAGCAAGACTCGAAATTGTAGAAACATTATTGACTACACTTTCTATAAATGGACTTGTCACTAATTTATAGTGATGTTAAGGTTTTAATAAGAGCTTCGGTGGCGTAACGGCTAGGGCTGCTATCTACTGTCCGGGAGGTCGTGCGTGGTTTGAATCCTGCCACGTACCAATGTGTTTTCGAATTTCGATTTCATATGTACGTTTATCCGACGCTCTTACGGTGAAGGAAAACAGCGTTGAGGAAACCGGGATTAAGGCCGAATTCAAGGTAGGCTCGAGCCTCGAGCGTGGGGACGTTTGTGAGGTGATATATCTTTAAAATCGCTAATCTCTTTTAAAATATATTTTTTAAAAAAACCATCCAAGTGCGATTTGGACTCTGTGACAATATGAGAACTGTTACAATGATGGCTATTCACATTACAAACAAAACATCAACGAGCAATAGAAAAATGTTTATTTTCCTTTTTTTAATTTACATTTGGTAAGCCCTTCGCGTCCGTGGCTCACGACTCGGTCCATCTAACCAGAGGTACCGGGTTCAAATCTGGACGGCTAATGTATCAATGAGTTTTTCAAAAACTTACGTACATATCATTACCGATTGCTTTAACGGTGAAGGAAAACATCGTGAGGAAACCTGCACAGGCCTGCGAAGAAACTCGAAGGTTGTGTGTGAAGTCGACCAACCCGCTCTAGAAGTCGACTAAGGCCTAATCGCCCTGATTCAGGGTAGGCTCGAGCCCCTCGGTGGGGACGTATATGAGCTGATATAATAAAAGCCCTTAGCATTCGAACACCTTAGCGCAAGTACGATTCACACTTAACCGGTTTCTGTGTTTTTTACTTCAAGATTATCACTAAAATCACACCAGTGAAGCTTTTATGTATTACCGCTAAATAAAATAAAAAAAACTCTTAAACCTATATCAAACACGTTTTTTTGTATGGGCGTCCGCTCTCTGTCCGTCTGTCTGTACGTCTTTCTGTCTGTCAGCCTGTATTTCATGAACCGTACTAAGTAGATAGCTGAAATTTTTATAGAGTGGGTATTTATATTGCTGCTATAACGACAAATAATAAAAATTGAGGCCCCCTTACAAGAAACGTGACTTTTGGATGAAGAAACTAGAGATATCAAGTACGGAAAGATTTGTGTGCGTATATTCTGATTCACGCTTGGAGGTTTTTTTTATAGTATTTGGGCTCGTGACATCATCGCTTTTTAACATTTGATAAGTCGTAGAAAATAACCAGTGATTGCAAATAAAATAAATAAATCAGATTTATTCTATTATAACAAAAATACCTTAAATAAAAATATTTATTTTAACATGTCCAATGAGTAGGTTCCTTGGACAAACAGGTTCCTTGTAAAACTTATCGATTAAAGCTTTACTTCGCGGAACTCCACATTCAATGTATAACAAATATGATTAAAACCCTATACCCAGTTTGGGTGTTCAGTATCATGACTCATCATGAATATAGAGTCTACCATTTGTTCAGTATTACGACTCACGAGTATGGAGTCTACTATTTGTTCAGTATCATGATCTTGAGTATAGAGTCTACAATTATTTGTTCAGTATCATGATCTTGAGTATAGAGTCTACAATTATTTGTTCAGTATCATGATCTTGAGTATAGAGTCTACAATTATTTGTACATTATCATGACTCATAAGTATAGAGTCTAACATTTGTTTAGTATCAAGACTCATGAGTATTATAGTCTATAAGTATAATTTGTTTAATATCATGATTCGTGGGTATAGAGTCTACCAATTTGTTCATTATCCAGTTCAAAACAGACATAAGACGTATAAAAAGTGTAATACATTATTATACAATTTTCTCTCAATGTCTTCTCTAAATTAGCTTATGAAGCATATCAAAGTCGTATTCAAAATCATCTTAATCCAAAAGGGGCAACAGAAATAAAATAAGTATTTTGAAAAATGTTGATAAGAAAATTGGTTAGAATTTTTTGAAATTTGCCAAATATTTTTACTCTGTTTATAAGACTCAGAGACCCAAATAGAGCGTGAGCGAGGCTATATCAGCGGCATTCGCAGGCGAAAACGCAGCGGCGCGCGTGCGAGTGCTTAATGGAGGGCTTTGCCGTCAGGATGTGCAACTCTGCAGAAGCTCAAGCAGCGAAGCAAGCAGCAAAAAAAGCTAAAAAAACACGTTCCTTTTCTTTTAATACCATTTGTTAGCAAATTCGCCGATAACTTTCACATAACAGTTTTAGCAAGTTACCCATAACAGTTCAAGATACAGCTTTTTAAAGGTCAGGTGGACAGAACAGAGTGCAAGCAGCGTAGGCTTATTACCATTTATTATTTTTTAATTAGCTTTTTGTTTTTGTCCTTTGGCACCATAGTACGGAACCCTAAAACAATACCTACCTAGCCTATATCGTAGGACTCTCCGATTGTCGTCCATTGCCATTATCACTCACAAACCCACGTCATTACAGCCACAAAGCATGGAGAATATCATCATCACCATCAGAGCAAACCATTCGAGCTAACATTAGTGCAATGATGCAAGTACGAGAAATAGACTTGAAAGTTTAAAGAAAAGTTTTTGCTAAAACTCCTACACGTATGGTATGGCCGGCCGCACGTCACCAATGGTATACCAGCATATAGGTAACTTTGAGTATAGGAATCCAGAAAACATAAACATGTACGCCCTCCCTATTAAAAAAGTTTCATGCTATACTATGTGTTCCTATAGCGCACCTTTGCAACTTAAGTATTTCTACAGGTGTTTTTCCAAAAATATTTAAACAAGCTGTTGTAATTCCGGTGCACAAGTCGGGGGACCGAAGTACGGCATCTAATTATAGACCTATATCACTACTCAGCTCTATTAGCAAGGTGCTTGAGAAAATAGTAAATTCTAGGCTTATAAAATACCTCGAAAGTAAAGAATTGCTAAGTGAAAACCAATTCGGCTTCCGCTCAGGGAGGTCCACCGAGGATGCAGTTTTACTTTTCTCAGAGCTAGTGACCTCCTTCCTTGACTCTGGAGAGCATTGTGCAGGTGTCTTTTTGGATCTCCAAAAAGCTTTCGATACCGTTTCGATTCCCCTCCTGTTGAGTAAGTTAGAAAATCTAGGCATAAGAGGAGTGTCACTCCAATGGTTCCAAGACTACCTCGATGAACGTTCCCAGGTCGTCAGAGTGGGTGAATACTGTAGTAATGCTAGTTTCCTTAAATACGGCATTCCCCAGGGCAGTACAATCGGTCCTACCTTATTTTTTAGCATATATTAACAGTTTAGGTAATTTGAAATTGCCGGAGGGTCATATCATTACATTTGCCGATGATACAGTACTTCTTTTCCGCGGGGTTACCTGGGAGCAAGTCCAGCAGCGTGCAGAACAGGGTTTATCCCTAGTCACGAAATGGCTTGAAGATAATCTCCTAACTATCAATACTAGCAAAACTAAATATATACCTTTCTCAATATCATCCAGGTCTTCTCCTCCCTCTGACTTTAACATTACTGTCCATACATACCCCTGTAACCGATTGCCCACCCCTAACATTAAAAAATGTTCTTGTAACAAGCTTGTCAGGACTGCCTCCATCGGGTACCTGGGAGTCATCATGGATGAACATCTTACTTGGTCCCCCCACATAACCTCTCTCTCCGGCAAGATTAGGAGACTGCTGCCTGTGTTCCGAAATCTTCGCGATGTCGCTAACTCCGCACTAATTACTCAAGTCTTCAAATCCTTGTGCCTATCTCTTGTATCATACTGCATCAAGGCTTGGGGCGGAGCGGCTAGAACTCACTTGATGGAATTGGAAAGAGCTCAAAGAGCAGTCATAAAGGTGATGCTACATAAACCATATAGGCATCCAACCGATATCCTGTATAAAGAATCGAGTCTGCTGTCAGTAAGGCAAATATTTATAAAATCATGTGTTCTCTACTACCACAAAACATCGCGAAGGTTGTCTCCTTCATCAGAAACACTTATACCAAAGAGGCGACTTCATATTACCTCCGTTCCCGTACATACAACATTCGCCCAAAGACAGTTCAGATTTTTGTCAGCTTTTCTCTACAAAAAGTGTGTTAAGGCTAACGCAAGCGTTAGTTACGAACTTTCGGCTAATCAGATGATAAAAGTTATTGTTGACAGGTGTATCATACGACTATTCCGAGGATTTACTTATAGTTGTGCAGTAGTTTGATATGTAACATTCGCTAGACTAATGCAGTACACCACACACACACACACACACACACACACACACACACATAAACACACACACATACATACACCCACACACCCATACACACACGCACGTACGTACATCAGTCGCTAACACCCACTCGCCCATAGTCACAAACAGACATATTAAAGAAAGAATCTGATCTCCAAGATACAGGGTCCCCCTAGTTTGGAGATCAGTACACCAAATTATTTACTATTACCAACTCCAACTACCACTTAAGATGTTTTTGTTCCTCATTTTATCACTATAAGTAATAGCAGTGTACCATTTGGTGGTTTGTCAATAAAGATTATTCTTATTCTTATTCATATTAGATATCGTATTTAGGTACTATTATAAGTTGCTTGATTATATCATATCAATATGGTTAATCCCTACTTATAATATTATAAATGCAAAAGTAACTCTGTCTGTCTGTTACGCTTTCCCGCAAAAACTACTGAACGGATTTGGCTGAAATTTGGTAGGTAGACAGTTTAGGACCTGGAATTAAGACAAAGGCTACTTTTTACCACGCTCGCGAGCCGCATGCGGCTCGCGCACTGCGCACCCTCGAAAAGTCATAGAAACGTGGTCCACGCGGGTGAAGCCGCGGGAAACAGCTAGTGGTAAAATATTTACATGTTGATAAAGCAATATATTGGTAATATAATGTTACTTTGTTTGGTATGGCACAAAGGATTAAAAAAAAAGAATAAGAATACGTGGATCAATTATGTATATATAAACAAGGGATTTCTATGTATCTATTAGATATCTAGTACATTTATAGAAATTCCTTGCTCATAAATTAGTACTTAACTCTTAGTGAACAGCAAGGCAGTACAAGGAATGTATACTCGAAGCCGTATAAGCTGAATTACGCTTATGAAAACTTTAAATCAAGCTAAAAGTGTTACTAATGACGTGTAGCCCGCACGATTTTTCTATAATACGCTCTACTAGAGTAACGCGAAAGAGGGCAAAAAATGTGAGAGCCCGAACTAATTAACGCCACCCGCAGCCCGCTAAGGGCACAGAAAAAAGTAAGTCCAGCAAAAATTACAGTCATTTAGTTACATTTTCTCAGATCTTCGCAAACGCGCTCAGTTTTTGTACTAATTATCAGGTAAAAAGGTAGGTAAAAATATTCAGAATTGCATTTTAAAATTAAGCACATTTTAAGCAGGGGTATATGAATAGTTGTTTATGATACAAGGGTGGTAAGAAGGTAAATAACAAACGAGTAAAATTTGTAAGCCCGAGCCGCAACCGAGGGTTTACCATCGTCACGAGTTTGCCATTTACACGTACCAAAATTTCACGTACAAAATGGTATCTGATATCCAAATGTTTCGTACGCTGGAGGTGGATAGCGATTGCTTACTAACTGTCCGAATCGATAGTCTCTTGATCCTCTTTGCTAGACAACTCCGCTAAAAACCTACGAAGGAATATAGCCTTCTTTCCCTGCCTCCGACAGTGACACATATTCTGCCTCTGCAGTGCTAAGTGCGCTGTGCGCTGCTTTGTGCTCTGCCACGAAACTGTTCTTCCTTGAATGACGAACACCCATCCTGAATGTGACCGGAGATCGCTATCTCCAGCATAATCATTTCAAAAAATTTCGGCTTTGTGTACTTCAAGCCAAGTTTCTTGGTTCCCTTCAAACACCGAAGAAGTCTTTTAGCTGCAGCCCAATGTTGCTCCTCGTAACATTTGTTAAACTGGCTTAGATAATTGACTAAATGAGTTATGCCAGACCGTGTGCAGACTGCCAGATACATGAGTGACACTGTCGTATCAGCTCATCTGCGTCCCCACCGAGGTGCTCGAGCCTACCCTGAATTAGGGCGATCGGGCCTTAATCGACCACGCGGGCCCAGTTTGGTCGACTTTACACACAACCTGCGAGTTTCTCCGCAGGCGTGTGCAGGTTTCCTCACGATGTTTTCCTTCACCATAAGAGCGTCGGATAAACGTACATATGAAATCTAAATTTGAAATCACATTGGTACGTGGCAGGATTCGAACCATGATAGGAGGTGGCGGCCCTAGCCGTTGCGCCACTATGAGTGACACTATCAATGCTCTATTAGAGCAACTCTATTAAGATATTATTCTATGAACAATCCATGGTTTTCTCATCGATCATAGCAAGACTAAGAACGCGACCGTGGGAGTCGTGCCAGATAACATAAAAGCTTCGGTACTTAAGCGATAACGACTCTGAACTCCGTTTTTCTAACCAGAAGTTCCGAGATTTAATTCTAGGACGATTAATTATGTTTTTTTTAAACTTCCGTACATTTATTCACCTACTTATTAATTGATTCAACATTTAACGCTATTTTAGCAAATTTGTAGAACATAAGTTGTTCAGTATGATGAGTGGGATCCCCAGTTGACGGATCCTCTGACAATTTCGTTACACCCTTATTATTATCGTACAGTAGCAGCGTGCAATACCAGGCAACCGCCGCGCCGCCGTCACCTATCCCTTGGAATAAATAACAATGTTAGATTTAGATATTGATAAGACCACAGATAAGAAAAAAAAATTGCCGCCCCGATAGATTGCTGAAGGAGGCGTGGCACACGCGTCAACGTCCTGCACAACGAGGCATGTTGCTGTCATTCGTTAATGATTGTACTGCGCAGAAATTGCACAATTTCATGGCAGGCTGACCTCCACGTGTTTTGGTTACAAAATTGCCGAGATGTGCAATAATAAGCTGCAAAAATGCAATTGGCAAAGTAAATTTAATAAATGGAGGATTTTCTTACCATGTGTTGAAAAAACTTGAATGAAAAACAATAGTTATATAAAAATATGAATTATTATTTTAGGTTCCTTGTTATTTAGTGCGAGGGTGTTGTCGATATTTTTTAACGGTTTTTTTTTATTTTAACATTCAGTTTTCCATAAAATCCCGAATTGAATGAAAAGTAGATCAGAACTACAGAACGTTAGAATTTGTGTCTCACAAAATCAAGCACTTTTACCCTAAAGCATTTCAACGATGATGACTTTGTGAAATGCACAAGAAATGTATAAAATGTTCTGCACTGCCTCATGTAGACGTTTGCATACTGTTTTCAGTACGTATCTGTCTTTTTAATATTTTCTTTACTTTTTACCTATTTACAACCCTTATTACTGGGAAACATAGTTTGGGACTAATATATATACTGTGGTTTGGGGCTAGATGACCGTGTGTGATTTGTCCATGAATATTTTTTCTGTATGTAGGTTACAGAAAAACAGAAAACAGTAAACAGAAAATTCTAAATTAACAGTAAAAGGTTGCTAAGCAATGCATATATTAAAAGTTATAAGCAGCAAAAATTATTTACAGTAGCGCAAGTAAAAAGACCGCGGACTACGGTAAATAAAAAATATTACGGTAGCAAATTATTACTTTTTTTTGGAAGTACAAAGTATTTATGTATAGTGTATATTTACATTACCTACATTGTATATAGTAACCAAACCAACCAAGTAAATCTAGTAATTTTGATACGGAAAATAAAACATATGTTATAATAAAAATAAAAGTTTAAAAAAACTAAAAACCGACTTCAAAATGAAATTAACTCAAAAGTATGAAATAAATTATTACACTTGATACACGACATTAACCAACAGTAACGAAACCAAAGGTGAGAAGGAATGAAATTAAGGGCCTAAATTTATTTTTGAGTTCGGTTCCAGCACACAGCTACTCACATTTTACTTATGGAATTGCTGACACAGACCTAAAAAAAATATTTTGGGTCCCTAATTTAATTCGTAACCATCTTTGATTTCGTTACTGTTGGTTTATGTCGCGTTTCAAGTGTAATAATATTATTTCATACTTTTGAGTGAATTTAATTTTGAAGTCAGTTTTTAGTTTTTTTAAACTTTTATTTTCATTTTCTTTATTTTTAGTGACATTGCTATATAACTAACAACGTTAAACCCAATGGGCAACAGGAACCATTAAATTATAATGCATGTGTTTCATTAACAGATACATATTCCTGTGGCTTCCATCATCATCTCAATAGCATACAAGTTAAGGAGTTAAATCTTCCATAAACAGCTCATCTGAATAACCTGAAAGAATACAACTATTGATCTATACGTACCTTCGTATCTACGTAAAATATTTGAAGAATTATCCTGCAACTCCTAACCGTTAAGGAGCTGTAGCTTCCTTCATCAGCTCATCAACATGAGATGATGACTTGACCACCAGACGCAAATACTTTAATAATTTAAGAAAATACATGAAACACGTAAAACGTGCCTATAAAATTTAAGGGTTGCCCTCGATTTCCCTAGGATTCCATCATCAGATCATGACTTGGTGACAATGGAACCCCCTCGGGAGTATACTCTTTCGACGAAAAAAAGAATTTTGAAAATCGGTTCACAATCGGCGTAGATATCGCGTAACAAACATACAAAAAAAACATACAATCGAATTGAGAACCTCCTCTTTTTGAAGTCGGTTGAAAATGAAAGTTATGAGAATGAAATTTTAATAAATACCTAATCGATATCTGAAGGTCCTTGAGGTCTCTGACCATGAATTCGTTGTAACTTGCAAAGAAATAGACGCAGTAACTACCATACCTTGCATACGTAATGTAATCTATCGATATTGAAAAATGCCCAACTTTAACTACAACACTATGGGAGTGATACCATTTTTGGGAAAAAAATTGCACGGAAAGTTTCAATTGAATAACTTTAGTTGTAATCTGACGATCTGAAATTTAATTCGAAATAAATGCTTTTTAATGAATTACACAACATTACTTATTTCTTTAGTTCTAAATAATGACATTATTATTTAAATTTTTAATGTTTAACAATTAAACTGGGCAGTTTTACTATTCTGGTATCACTTACCATTGTCATTCTGTCAATTTTAATAAACTTAATCTTATGTAATACAGTTTTAAGTATATTTTTAATTATTGATTTTATAGGTTTGTTTTTTTGTTTTTGAGGGAGGTTACTATAAAAAACTACCTAATAGCAGGAACCTGTTTGAAGTGTGCTCTATGTGTAATGGCTCGCTCGGTGCTAGTAATAAAAAATCAACATCAGCGTTCTATAGAATTCTTCTATTCTGTAGATAAGACCATAAAAGTTTCATTTGTTTCCAGAGCCAACAGTGCGCGAGGTGAGCGATGGAGGCGCGGTGGGCGCGGCTGGCGGCTACCGCGTGCGTGGCGGCGCTCTGTGTAGGCGCTGCCGCCGCCCCCGCCGAGCCACCGCCGCTGCATCCCGCCGCCGCTGCCGCCTGTGACACGCTGCAGTTGCGCTCCACGCCGCCTAAACCGCCGGTAAGTCTCTCGCAAGGTGATCAATGCAGGTATGTGGCTGTATGCTCGCCGCTACCAAAATTAACCGTCGGTAAGTCACTCGCAAGGTGATTAATGGAGGTATGTGGCTGTACGCTCGCCGCTACCAAAACCAAGTAAGTAAGTAATTAGTAAGTAAAAACATTTATTTGCATGCAAATCTATAGTACCAAGGTGATGAATGAAACAAATTTAAATGATTACATAAAAAGAAAAACACTAGTAAAGTCCAAAAATTTAAAGGAGTTAAAACATTTCAAATTATTAATTAGAGAAATTCACTTTAATAATAAAATAAAAAGTTCGTTGATTAATATAAGAGGAAGGTTAAATTAAAAATAACAGAAAACAAATTATTAGGTAGGTAGCACCAGTCGAAGATGAATAAAAACCCCCCCTGCAAAAAAGTAAAGCGGACATTTAAAAAGTAAAAAATAATACCTTTCGTTGAGCCATCAAATTCATTTCAGAAATACCTATATATATTTTAATTATCGAAATCGATGGATGGCACGATAGGGTTTGCTCATTAAAATGGCGCTATAATGTCGCGTCGGGGTACCGCTAAGTTTAAACGATATAACTGTACTTGTCATTAATTATTTTGAAAATAAGTTAAAAATTTTGAAATAAAAATTAAATTAAAAATTTTCGTACAACACCTACTGCATCCATGGAAATGCTGCTAAATCTAAAGCCACTTCAAATACACATTCAAACAGAGGCGGCCAAGGCCCTACACAGGTTATCGTTAAATGGCATGTGGAATTTTGACATGCCCAAAACCAGACATACCAATCTACAACTAGACACAGGTATGGAAAGGCTTATGCGCATGGGATGTGACAAAATACGGACTGTGCACATATTCAAAAAAGAATATAAAATCTATGTTCCTACGAGGGAAGAATGGAGTAAAGGACTTAAACAACAAGGACCAAACACTCTTACATGGTATACAGACGGATCGAAAATGGAGTCTGGTGCTGGTGCAGGCGTTTATGCTAAGGATTACTCAGCGAGTATTAGTCTAGGGCAATATGCAACAGTCTTCCAGGCGGAGACTTATGCTATCATTGCATGCGCACATGAGATTATAGACAAGGAAGTCAAAGACAAAACCATCTATATTCTCAGCGATAGCCAAGCTGTTCTTAAAGCTCTTGACTCCTTCAAGGTTGACTCCGGGCTAGTGCTAAATTGTGTAAAGGTCCTCAATAAGGTGGGCCGACACAACAAACTGCAACTGGTCTGGGTCCCTGGACACGTAGGAGTGGAAGGCAATGAAGAAGCAGACAAACTGGCTAGAATGGGATCACAAACAACAATGTGTGGTCCAGAACCGAGGATAGGGCTACCAAGGAGCACTATTATAAGGGCATTAAAGGAACAGGCCGAGGGAAGACACAGATTGACATGGCTATCCAGAGATGGACATAAACACTCTAAGCTCTTCATCGGCGAGGTCACCACAGGGGCAACCAAGTACATTTGGAATAACAGCAGGACGCGAGTCAGGGCGATAACAGGAGCGTTGACGGGCCACTTTGCCACAAATGCACACCTGCAAAAAATCGGCCTGACGCACGACCCGACCTGCAGGGCCTGTGGTGAAGATATAGAATCAATGGAACACCTACTGTGTCACTGCGATGTCCTGGCTAGTAAGCGTATGTACCTCCTAGGTGATGGCTACCCAACACCGGAGGACTACAAGCACCTTCCAATCAGCGGAATTGCTGCACTAATGCAGCACATCTTCGAGTAGGTTGGGGTGCAAAGGTTATAGGGGTAGACACAAAAGATCCCATTGGGTCGAAGTGTCGCTGCAACTGCAGCCCCCACTTACAAAGATAAGATAAGATAAGACAGTTATATCTAAAAGGATATAGATTTGCCTATAAAACATTCATCAAAATTATGTTCGGTTGTTTTGTTTTTAAACCAAAATGTTTGGAAGTTATGTAAGAGATGCTAAATTATTTAGGCGCGCGTTGAAATATTTTATTATGAAAGGCTGCGTTAATACATCAACGAGCGCCACTTTTTTCCTTCTTAAAATATTTATGTTTTCTTTAACATTTTTATTGAATACTACTTTTGCAAAAGGCCAGGCTTATGTGGCTTTGAGTCGAGTGAAAAGTTTACAAGGTATTGCAATTTGTGAATTGGATCAAAGAAAACTATTAAATTGTCCACATGATAAATCAGCATTGGAAGAATTGCAAAGAATAAGAAATCAAAGCGAAGGTTTATCTCAATAATATTTAGTTTACAGTTAGTCATAGTTTCAGGTACGTAGGTATGTCAAAAATTTAACGGATTTTAACAACATCAGCTCACCGTGTTGCCACCATTGCATTGTATGCAGAATCAAATACTGATCAAAACGAGTCCAAACACGACATATCTGCTATTATTTTTTCAAGGATGTGCTAGTGTTCTGGATATCCTGGCCGCAGCATCAGCTCACCGTGTTGCCACCATTGCATTGTATGCAGAATCAAATACTGAACAAAACGAGTCCAAACACGACATATCTGCTATTATTTTTTTAAGAGTGTGCTAGTGTTCTGGATATCCTGGCTGCAGCATCAGACCAAGAGTTCCATAATCCTGCATAGTTATTAAGCATACATGAGTGTTTCAAGTTTTAGGTCACATGTATGTTTGAAAGTAAAGTAAATACACATTAAGATCGAGTCTAAGAACCCTACCGCAGCTAACAAAAGAGCTGATGACCTTGAAACGGCTGAACCGATTTTGATAAAACGTATCTAAGAACCATCGCCAAAAAACCTGCTTGTAAATAAAAAAAACGCATCCAAATCGGTTCACCCGTTTGAGAGCTACGGTGCCACAGACAGACACACAGACACACAGATACACAGACACACACACACACATAGCGGTCAAACTTATAACACCCCTCTTTTTTGCGTCGGGGGTTAAAAAATAGTAACGCAGTAGTAGTAGTTTAACCGCCTCCGTAGCTCAGAGGCAAAGTTCACTGGCTTTACACAGGAGGTAGCGGGTTCGATTCCCGGCGGGGTCAATTTTAAGACTCGGTTTGGTTGGTGGTAGGGCACTATCTAAGCCCGCCTGGCTAGCTACCACCATCTTATCTAAGTCTTGCCGCCAAATATCAATGTTGATATCATTGGTGTGTTTCGGCATGAAGATAAGATAGCCAGTTCCCCATTGCTTTGGGGAATCTTGGTAAGCCCGCTTCCATCTTCTACAACATCGTCACTTACCACCAGGTGAGATGTTGTCAAGGGTTTACCAATTGTGAATAATAAAAAAAACATGTCAAATTTATAATAAAGTAGGAATTGTCACATTTTAGTCATTAAGATATTCGTTAACAGAGTAATATGCCTTCTTCAGTAACATATCACAAACTTTATTTTTATAAACATCTAAACAGTCAACCTCTTTTATACTTATTGTACAGTTTCGGTGCCATTGCTAATATACTTTTATGCAGTGAGGTGGTTTTGCAGGGTATTAAATTTAATTTGCCTCGTCGTCTTTCGCAACTAACATGGCCAAACAAACTCAAATTACTCTTTACAAAAAATACTGTTTCGACAACAGGGAACGGTGTGTACTTGGAGTTCTGTAAAGAATGGCCTACAACTGTCAATTTGCTTAAGGCTACAGATTGCTCGAATACATTTTTGAGCTTTTAAGACCATTTCCTGTCCAGTACTGTTACCCCAAAACATGATTCCGTACCTTAATATTAATGCTACGAAATAGTCGGGTATTTAGTGTGTTGATTTGTATGGGAACCTTGCAAATCTTCAACAAAGGAAGCCGCTTGGCACAGGCATACCTAGTGGTCATCTGAGCTGATTTAGCCCTGTACCCACGTGGTACCACCCTGCAGGTAGGTGGGGGAGGGGGGGGAAAATTCCGTCTGCCGCGCTGCACTCTTTCGTCCATATCTCCGTAAGTTTAGCAAACAAGTCGTGTTTGGTATCGTTTTCGTATAATTTAAAGACGACAAATTTATTTCTGGAACAATATTTTCACTTGATCATAGAAGAAAAAAAGATTAGGCGCAAAAATAGAAAAAATAGAAATAAAAATTCTTACAAAATCTTTGCCTGCAATTAAACCAGGAAATTATGTTTTATAAAAAAAATATAATTATGTAGCCCTGTTTATTTTGATAATACATACATAAACTTTCTTAATAAATTTAACTTTTAAATGTGTAAAAAAAACTCATTAGCGTCGCACGGCGGAGCTGCGTTTTAGCGGTTCGTTCAACTCGACCGCTGCGCGGAGCGCTCAGTGACCATACACGCGTGTTCTCATCTCAGTTCAGTCGGTTCGCATCTTACTCAGTGATCACTACATAACGAAAGTACGTATTTTGAACTTTTGAAGTGTTTTCAGGAGGATAAACTATCAAACTAGTATATTTTTTTCATAGGATATGAGAATTGTAAGTATTTATTTAGATTTACTATGTTTTTAAACGATTTTATTTAGATTTACTATGTTTTTAAACGATTTTATTTGACTTAACCCCGTATATTTTCAGTTGTACTGAATCGATTCTTATGAACCTTTGCGTACGTGGGGTGCTAGTAACGAAACAATATTATGGTAGTCTCAACTGGGCCTGATGATGAAGTCAGGAGGTGGACAGTGAAACTCTTCTAGTATTACTAGTAACCCTCTTGACTTTGGGCTCATTTGGATGGCTTTGACGAGTCCCATATATAACACTAGGTGAGGAGGGTCCGATTCAGAAAGAAGACAGCCGACCGGTTATCTTAAAAAAAAATACATTTTTTTATTTCTACTAATAAGTTATTATATAGTAGGTACCTATCTCAAGGTCTTCGATCAGTGTGTGTTGCCAGTGATGACATACGGAACTGAGACATGGTCGCTTACTATGGGCCTCATAAGAAGGCTCAAGGTCACCCAAAGGGCAATGGAGCGTGCTATGCTCGGAGTTTCTCTGCGTGATCAAATCAGAAACGAGGAGATCTGTAGAAGAACCAAAGTAACCGACATAGCTCTCAGAATTGCTAAACTTAAGGGCTCCAGGACTCAGCAAAACTGCTGAAAAAGTATTTATACCTTTCGCGAACAGAGAGCTTGTCACTGTATCAAGATTAGATGTGATTTGGGACAGATACGACACTGACAGTCTCAAAAACGAGACTAAAACGTGGCACCGGACAAAGAACACGTTTTAATTCAAATTATAGAATTCCGAAGGGTTGGGCAAATTTTCTCAGGGATAATTCCAATAAAGAGGAACTTTTCCATTTCCTAGCTCTACAGTGCCAAGCTACAGAATTCTTAGCTGGAAAAGACTTTTATACGACAGATGGACCCACATTGGTGATGCTGCAGCCCAAGGACACACAAAAATCATGGTGCGTACAGTGGATACCAATGTTGTTGTCCTTGCGGTTTCATGTGTGTCACAATTGCCACAGCTTGAGGAACTGTGGGTTCATATTGGCACGGGAAAAAATCAGTTCTTGCCATGCCATGCTATTGCAGCTTCATTAGGTAACCTAAATAAATATTATATATTTACACTTTAAAATCTGAAAGTAATTCTGCTATATACTAGTTTATTTTCTTTTAGGACCAGAAAAGGCAGAAGTATTGCCAATGTTCCACGCCTTTTCCGGGTGTGATACCGTTTCGTCTTTTGCTAGTAAAGGGAAAAAGAGTGCTTTCGAAGCTTGGGGCGCTTATCTACCTGCGACGGAGGGGTTCAAAAGCGCTTAAGAAGGAAATGTGGAACAAGCTTTACCAATACTAGAAAAATTTGTCAATTCTATAAATGACAAGTAATTTAAGTGGTGGTTGGCTTTTGTGATTTGAAATGATTTAAGTAATTATTGGAATGCATGTTGTGTACAATTTGTTTCATTTTAGATCTGGCGCGTGCACTGATATCAATCAGTGTAGAAAACTACTATTTACGAAAAAGCATAGACAGCTGGAGAATCTTCCACCAACTAAAGATGCCCTGCGCAACCATATTTTGCGAGCAATTTATCAGGGAGGACATATATGGGGTCAACTTTTACAACCTACACAAAAACTACCATGTCCTGCTGACTGGGGTTGGGCAAAAAATAATGGCAAATGGGAGCCTGTTTGGACCACCCTACCGCCAGCAGCCGCTGCTTGCATGGAGTTAATACGATGTAAATGCAAGAAAAAATACGCAGGAAGGTGCAATTGTTTAAAAAGAGAGATAAGGTGCACCGAACTGTGTGGCTGCAGCGGAAACTGTGAATCTTCTTCTTCTACCTAGCTTTGTCCCGACTTGTGTCATGGTCTTTGTCCGACATTTTCACAATAAATGACAGGTTTCAGGTATTATAAGGAGCGACTGCCGTCTGACTCCCAAAACCCCGAAGGTAACCAGTTTCGCCAGAGCCTCGTTTGTAGCCTAGCAGGGTGCACCACGAGCAGGTGAAGTCGGCTTAGATTCTTAAGATGTTTATTTGACCACTTGCACCCGGAAACGGTCAATTAATTGTCTTATTTACTAAAATAGACCTTTTATTCTTTATTCCATTATTACAATTAAAATAGGAATCCCTATTACAACTAACATGATTAAAATAAGCTGAAATTTAGGGTTATCTCAGTGATTATAAAACATTTATTTTAATGTTATGAACTCTAATATTATTTTTTAACAATATTTACTCTAGATATTTCAAGAATATTATCTCTAGATATAGATACACCTATACTAATTAGTTTCATTGCTCATTATTTTAATAATTGTTTACAATTTAGTGTCAAATCCTATCCAAAAATACTTACTTCTCCCGTCGCAGCTACACCGCACGAGGCAATAAATTTTTTTTGACACATTTACTAGTTCAATCTATTAAGAAAGTTTATGTTTATATATTTTAGATAAACAGGGCTACAAAATCATATTTTTTTTATAAAACATAGTCTCCTGGTTTAATTGTAGGCATAGATTTTGTAAGAATTTTTATTTCTATTTTTTCTATTTTTGCGCCTAATCTTTTTTTCTTCTATGAACAAGTGAAAATATTGTTCCAGAAATGAATTTGTCGTCTTTAAACTATACGAAAACGATACCAAACACGACTTGTTTGCTAAACTTACGGAGATATGGACGAAAGAGTGCAGCGCGGCAGATGGAATTTTCCCCCCCCTCCCCCACCTACCTGCAGGGTGGTACCACGTGGGTACAGGGCTAAATCAGCTCAGATGACCACTAGGTATGCCTGTGCCAAGTGGCTTCCTTTGTTGACAATTTGCAAGGTTGGTGACACTAAATACCCAACTAAAACCAACGGCCGGTCTCTTAAGGAGGTAGCGTCACGACCATTGCAAACTTCCACTGCCTTGCTTACGACTTACTACAAGCCCTTGCCGCCGCCAGAGCCTCCTGATGACTTAATTTGGTGTTCTTCTATTTAATTTTAATGGTTTCTTTATTTTTTGTCATTTTTAACATTTAAAATTAAACTGATGTCTTTCGGACTGCCGCTCTTTTTTATCTTGCAATAACAGGGCTCATGTACCCACTATTCTTAGATATAAGATCTCTTTGCATGTTCATGATAGCAATTGAATAAATAATAATAATACCTGGACCTGGCGCACGAGGTCACTGATATGTGGCGAGTGGAATCCACCGAAATCAACCCCGTAGTCCTATCCGTGAACGGGAAAGCTTAAATTTTAAACTTTAAAATTATAATAATATCCCGTAAAAACAGCATAGTCCGATGATATAATTCCTGAGGCAACTGAAAAAATATTTATTTTTGGTTGATTTCTTTTACATCGCAAGGGAGCAACGTATTGAGATTTTTTACACAAAGAAAATAACATAGCATAGTTTTCGAGGAATCTGGGGAAAACTCATTTCCACGCTCGCGTACGTTAGAGTGCAATAGAGCATCGGACTGACGTGTTTTTTTTTTAAAATAAATATATGAAGGGGTGGGAAGTGACATAGACGGCTAATCATATAGCTATTGCCCGATATAGTTTTCGAGGGATCTGGTGAAACCCTAATGTCTGCGCTCGCCAGCCGCTAGTGACTCACGCACCGCTCACCCTCAAACAGTCATAAAAACAATGTCCACGCAAGCGAAGCCGCGAGCAAAAGCTAGTAAAATTTTCAGTAATATAAATTTAAAAAAACGTGTGGCACACGAGACAGCCGCGGTAAAGCTATTGCATAGCATTTTTTATCAACTTAAGCAATTATAATTATTTATTTATTTTTTATGTACGCAGTATTTACCAGTACCATATAGTCCTTGGGGAGCGGGATGTTAATGTAATAAATTAACACTAAAAAGTTACACCAGTAAAATTTACTAAGTCCTTTTAGTACCGCCAATCGCTAATAGATGGCACTGTAAGTTTTTTAGAAATCGGCCGAGCGTGGGGTGTTAGGTTTTATTTTCGTTACGGAATTTCTTGATTCGGTCGCCGCGCTCAAAGCCCGCGATAGAAGCTATGCAATAGCTTTAAAACAGAGGTAGAGATGCTTAATGAATAGTACGAGAAATGGAGGAGTCCTTTTAACTAACATTCAATTTTGCTTCTGCATCGGAAAACACATACACTAAAACACTTCTACACTACAAATTAAAAAGACGGCTTGAGGTAAAGAGAACACGTATTTATTAAAGAAAAAAAGCAGTATCCATGAAATTAGTGATCACAGAATTCCCGCTCTTGTAAAACCAAGAGCCTTGCAATGCTAAAGCGCAAAATATAAAAACCTATACGGTACGGTAAGTGTTCAGTACATAAATAAAGTAGTGGATCGATGTACCCTGAGAAGGTTCCGTCAGACTTTCCTCGCTGGTGTTCAAAAAGTAAAAATTGCATTTCACTGCATACCGTTATCGCTGCTGTCCATGAAATGATGTAAAAGTGGTCACTTAGCCGCGGTTGAAGAGTCCAAATGTTTTAAATTAGGTTGACGAAAAGCAACTTATCTCATAGGTTTTTTTTAGAAAAATACATTTTATTCTGCAAAAAGACAGACCTCAGGTTTTATATCAAAACAAAATTTTACAATTTCCGACGAATTCATATTTTTCTACCGCTCCATGATACCAAAAAGTTCTATCAATCCGCCAATACACGGAAAAGGTTTATCAGCAAAAAGCTCGCAACGTGAACGACTCGCTGCACAATACATTACTTTTAACAAGTTAGTGTTTTATTGAGGTAAAATATACTGTAGCAAATTTGAGTTTAAAATAAAGAAAGAGCATGGAAGCTTTTTTGTCACGTGATTACATAATATTTTGGAATCTTAGGCCGAAAAGTTAAAATATGGAAAAAAGGAAAAAGTTGATGAGTTAAATAGGTATAAGTATAAAATAGGTTTAAAAAGGTAAATAGTAAAAAAAGGAATTTTGACCATATATTAATTTCAATATTTAAGTAAAATATTTAAAACGTATTTTTCTAACACTGTGATGGTACGTAAGGGGCCGCAATTGCTTATAGAACTTAAAATTTAAAAGATAATAAAACTTATGACACAGCAAATTTTAAAAGTTCTAGGTCCAACGGGAAAAATATCACATAAGAGAAGTACACATTTTATTAATGTTCTGTTGCTCCAGTCGGGAAACTTGTTCACACGGGTAAGCAAAATAAATCAAAGGTATTACTTTAATCTCCATGGTGGTAAAGCTCTGGTGTCCCAGATAGCACAGGCGCAGGAAGTAGGAATCTGTCCCGGGTGTACCAGGGAAGTTGAGGGAAGTCTCTAGGTTGCAGGCTTGGTCTGCATTAGGGTGTGGTGTACGATGACCTTAAAACGTAGAACAGGACCAGAATTTTCACTACCACGTAACAAAAAGGTCAGACGATAAAAAAGAGTAAGAAAAAAACTTACCTCAAAAAAAGCGGTGAGGGAACCAGTAACTCAGTAATATTTTATAATAAAATTTAATAACATTATTTCGTCAACCAGAATTCAGCGGTCTTGTGTAAAAAAAACAAAACACAAAACCGTCTAAAAATATTCAAATTCCACCGTAATTTCGATAAAGAGAATGTAATCACAAACTGCGAAGACCGAAAGGGAACAAGATCGAATATGTAGCAAGATAATGCTAGAATACCTAGTATGTTTTTTTTTTAACATAAACGTGGTCAAACTAGTAAAACTGCCAGACTGAGGTAAGGCTGACCAAGGAATACGCGAACAGCATTAAAAACTATTATAACGAGTTGTTTTCATTGAATTACTGTGTAAAATATACCTAGTTTGATTTTTTTCAACATAAATGTGGTCGTTCTAGGAAAACTACCAGGCTCAGCCCGACCGAGGCATACGTGAACAGCATAATTAAAGTATTATAATGCGTTGTTTTCATTCAATTATTCGATAAAATAAAATATACCTATTTTGATTTTTTTGAGCTTGAGTGTGGTTGGACTAGGAAAACTGCCAAGCTGAGGTCAGGTCGACCAATGCATGAGTGAACAGCAATAATTATCCTTAATAATATTATAAATGTGACAATATGTTTGTTTGTTTGTTACCTTTTCATGCTTCAATACCTCGACCAATCCTGATCAAATTTAACATGCAGGTAGCCTGTGTCACTGGGAAGGACATAGGCTACTTTTTATCATTTTAAAATAGCAATGTCCGATGCAATTCCTGCAGGAACTGAAAAACACTTTATTTGTTTCATTTCCTGAACATCGCAATGGAACAATTGATTGTTGTGATTTTTAGCATGGTTGAGGGGGTGGGAAAAGACATAGTTTACTAATTAGCAAATTCTGACACAAAGTTCCCGAGGGATCTGGGGCAAACTCATTTCCACGCTCGCACACGTCGGTGTCGCTATGGAGGAATGGATTGAATTGATTTTTTGTATAGAATTAGTTGAGGGGTTGAGAAGTGACAAAGACTACTAATCAGAATAGCCCGATATAGTTCCTGAGGTATTTGGACAAAACTCACGTCCACGCTTGCGAGCCGCTTGCACCACTTACCCTAAAAGACAGTCATAAAAACAATGTCTACGTAGGCGAAGCCGCGGGAAAAAGCTAGTACTATAATTATGCGCTGTTTTTATTCAAATAATCGATGACGTAAAATATACCAAGATAATTTTCTGAACATAAATGTGGTCGGACTAGGAAAAATGCCAGTTTGAGGTCGGGCTGACCAATGCATATGTGAACAGAATTAATTAAACTATTTTATTGCACTATTTTCATTCAGTTACTCGATATAATATACCTAGTTGGATTTTGTCAACATAAATGTGGTCGAACTAGGAAAATTGCCAGGCCGAGGTCAGGTAGACCAAGACATACGTGATCAGCATTAATTAAACTAATATTATACGTTGTTTTCATTCTGTTACTCGATTAGGTAAAATGTACCGGTTCTGTGGCACCCTAAATTTGGTCGAACACCGGAACCTGCCAAGACAGGACCCAGCCGACTAAGGTTTTTAGTCTTTTCTAAACGGCTTTCAACCTACCACACTAGTTTCGTTCAGTTACCCGATGAGGTATTTTGTGAGTTAAAAGTGACCAAGCTGTTTCCCTACTACGCAAAGCCTGCCAAGGTGTGCCGCCGCCGACCAAGAGTGTATGAACCTACTAAGTGTCGGCTATCCATGCAATGTTCAGTTACCTTAATATCTTGCAGTGGCCTATGGCGTTCGTTATGTGTTGCGATTACGCAACTATGCGGGAAAACACTGCTACGCGCTACATGCGTACTACGCGAGCGCAGTCTACGCGCTACGACGAGGCTACGACAATCATAACCCGATTCAAGAATTCATTGGTTTATTCAAATCCATTTCGTTTTACAAGCGAGGTAGACACGGAAAATTTAAAAGATTTATGCGAATGTTCCCGAGAAAGTATTTAAGTCTCTAAGTATAAATATTAATTTGTCGCATAAATTGCTTCGTTGAAGCGGAATACGAATTTTCCGGCCAAACTTGGCTAAATTGATTTTAAGTTGTAGCCACAGTTTGTTGAGAGATTTTGGGGTCCACAAGTGTCTCAGCTTTGCGGGTGTTTCTCCAAATTGTTTGCGCGGGACGTGCCTAATCTGTCCCTGGGTCCTTGTTAAAGCCAAAACACTTTTGTTTGACTATGTGAGTTAAATGACAACATGACTTTGAATTTCAGCCAGTTTCAGTGTGAAAACCAGTTTCTTGTGTCAATTCCGCCATCATCATTCATTTTTACAATGTCAGGACAATACTTTGACTTATCGCTTCCCCACACAGCGTGCTATGTAGAGAGCTTTGCTCAGAGTTTCTCTGCGGCATAGAGTTATCGGGATCATAGCTCAGCGAGTTAGCCGATTGAATTATCAATGGGTCAGACAAATATGTCACAGAACCGACAACCGCTGGACAAAGCGAGTTCTGGAATCGAGACCATGTTTAGACAAACGTAGTGTTGGACGCTCTCCGGCTAGGTGAAGCGATGATTGCACAAGGTTGCTGGCGAAAGCTGGATGCGCAGGGCCGAAGATCGGTATAAGTGGTGAGCTTTGGGGGAGGCCTATATCCAGTGGACTAACACGGGCTTACGATGATGATAATACTCTCTTCCCTGTTTTGTAGCGAAATAGTAAAGACTAGGCTTTGTCGTAGTCGGGTAGAAATAGCAAAATATGGTGAAAAGGCGGAGATCTTATTTGACAGTTGCGTTTCTTGCATTCCAAAATTACATAATACGTCTATTCTTATACTAATCATAATTACTGACTGTTAGTAGTAAGTTCTCAATAGTAAAAGATAAAAACGGCCAAGTACGAGTCAGACTAAAACTTTCATACTACTAGCGGAGTAGCTCGCGCACCTCGCACCATTAATAAAGCGTTTTCTGTCAAAATTTGACTTGACAACCTATACATACGGTTAAATGACTACCTATATCATCATCATCATATCAGCCGAAGGACGTCCACTGCTGGACATAGGCCTCCCCCAAGGATCTCCACAACGAACGGTTCTGCGCTGCCCGCATCCAGCGGCTTCCCGAGACCTTCACCAGGTCATCGGTCCATCGAGTGGTAGGCCTGCCTACACTATGCTTTCCGGTGCGTGGTCGCCACTCGAGAACTTTACTGCCCCAACGGCCATCTGTTCTACGAGCAATGTGCCGTATTTCAATTCATTCAGTTCAGCCGTAATTCCATCATCACCCGATGCCTTATTGTTGTTAAGCTGTTTAAGAGCCATTCTAATCTCGTACAGGCTGACGTCCGGGATATCTTCGGTATAGTGTCGGGTAAGTCTAACTCTTGGGTCTTTAGCCAGATCGCTGACAGGCAGACGTGTGGTCGTGTACTATTGTCCGTAGAACTTTTCAACTTCTTCCATATAATACGGTTAAAAAGATACATAGAGCCCTGCGATGGACAAAAAACAGACAAGAAACTATAGGGACCATTTAGCACCCTTACGGTGCGGAACCCTAAAACAACACAGACCTATAAGTAGTTAGTCGACTCGCTTCACACCTGGAGGTCGCGTTTCGGTTCCCGGCGGGGTCTTACTTTATAAAGACTCGGTTTGGTTGGTTGCCTGGGTAGCTTATTAAGTCTTACCGCCAGACATAAATGTTTACTTTTTTTTTATTAAAAAATTTGATTGCGTTTGACAACTCTTGAGTTTCGGCATGCAGGGAAGATAGCCCCATTGCGATGGGGAAATTGATAAGACCGCTTCAATCTTAGGCATCATGGTCACATTCGGTAGTTGCCTACTAGTCATGACCTTTTTTTGTGGACTTCCATTAAGAGATTTCGTTCTGAAAATGTTTGAAATATTGAACAAGAGACGTCATAATTTTATAACGTCATACGTGATTTTTCTTATCTTCTTATCGCGTGCTACAATGAGCCGAACTCACAGTTTTTTAACAAACTTATTAAGAAGCTAGAAACTGTATAAAATAGTAAATCATGCAATTAGTAAATAAAGGAAGGATTTAAAGCGAGGGCCATACGCTCGGAATTAAAGTAATAGAATCCTGAGCGACGCGAGTGATTCATGGCCCTCGATATAAGACGGTAACGATAACGTAAATGGATAAACTTAGGTTGAGAGGATAATTCGCAACCCTCTGACGTTAAATATGTCGGTCTGCCTGCGCAAAGTGGTTGCGTTATGTACTTATAGCACCTAAAAAACTAATTATCGTGACCAAAAAAAACGATAAGAGAAATGGCTGAGTAAGATAGAAAATGAAAGTAATAATTTTACTTATGACAATTATACAAAAACTGACCAAATATTCGGTTGCGTTATGGAGCAACGCCCGTTAGTAGTAGGAATAGCGAGTTTTCTGTGCCAAGATCCCACCCCCCTGCCGGAGCCCCAAAGTTGCCTGTAATTCCTATCTCGGAAACGCTTGAAGATAGCGAAATGGGACCACACGCAAACGATTTAAATGGGGGGGCGACACCATTGGTTTTAATGGTTTTTTATAGGAATTAATTTATGCCATTTCCAACTTTGGGGTAGAGGGGTGAGATCTTGGCACAGAAAACTCGCTATTCCTACTATTAACGGACGTTGCTCCATAACGCAACCGAATATTTGGTCAGTTTTTGCATAATTTTCATGAGTACAACTTTCATTTTCTATCTTACTCAGCCATTTCCCTTATCGTTTTTTTGATCACGATAACTAGATTTTCAGGTGCTGTAAGTACATAACGCAACCACTTTGCGCAGGCAGACCGACATATTTAACGTCAGAGGGTTGCGAATTATCCTCTCAACCTAAGTTTATCAATTTCCGTTATCGCTACCAAATTTGTCGTTACCTCCTAGTATATGGGAGTTTAGGCACTAAAGCACTTGACACACACACATACACGTATTTCTTATTATCTTTTCGAACTATATTAGTGTAAAACAAACGATCCCCATCAAAATATCATTTTTTTGCCGTAATAATAGATTCTATTGGTACTCCTTCGTCGCTCGAAAGTAAAAACCGGTCAACCGGACAGAGGGTTCCGTACCACCACACCTCTCCAAACAAGTACAACAATGATACAAACAACCTATTCATTTCAAACAAAATACATCAACAAGAGTGACAGAAAAAAAAATCACCTAGTTCGGACTTTCTAGCGCGAGTACGAGTCACACTTGACTGGTTTTAATTATTTGTTGTTTTACTTTAGGATTAGTAATCACACCAAGTTTCACGCTTGAACAAAAAAACATTTGAGAAACATTACACATTTCTTGTATGGGGAGCCCTTAGTTTTTTACTTTTTATTATGCAGAGCAAATTAAAATGGATATTCTTGCGTCACTTCACGCAAAACAGAATTTTAAAAACTTTTGGAAAAGCACCAATAAGTTGAATCCGAGACCTACTGTCCCGCTTACTGTAGATGGCGTGACCGAGCCGTGTGAGATTGCTAACGTGTGTAGAACTCATTTCCTAGTGGACCCGTTACCCCGCACCGGTGCGCCGCCGGTGCTCAGTACTGAGAACCACACGTCGTCTCTTTTGCCAATAAAATTTACTGCAAAAGAGGTCTACTCTGTCATAAAACAAATGAGAAGGGGAAAATCCCCGGGACATGATGGACTCAGTATTGAGCACCTGCAGCATGCGGGTGTTCACCTGCCGAGGGTACTTGCGATGTTTTACACGTTATGTGTAAGGCATTCGCACTTACCTGATGAGTGTATGAAAACGGTGGTTGTACCAATAATCAAAAACAAAACCGGTGATCCCTCTGATAAGCACAACTATAGGCCCATCTCATTGGCTGCCACGGTGGCGAAGGTGTTTGACAGTTTGCTTGATCGTATTTTAAACAGCCATCTGCAGTTAAATAACGCTCAATTTGGTTTCCGAGCTGGGCTGTCCACAGAGACTGCGATACTGTGCCTCAAGCATACTGTTCAATATTACACGGACAGAAAGACTTCGGTCTATGCATGCTTTTTGGACCTATCGAAAGCCTTTGATTTGGTGTCCTATGATGTGCTCTGGCACAAAATGAGGACAGAAACTGGCCTCCCAGAAGAGATAGTCAAACTTTTTGATTATTGGTACAACAACCAAATAAATGTTGTAAAGTGGGCAGACACTGTCTCTAATGCGTACAGGCTGAAGTGTGGTGTAAGGCAAGGGGATTTGACCTCTCCTCGACTGTTTAGCCTGTACGTAAACGGGCTTGTTGAGGAACTAGGCAACACTGGAGTCGGCTGTTCCATAGATGGTAATTTATCAACAATATCAGCTACGCTGACGATATGGCGTTGCTGGGTCCCTCAATAAGCGCTTTACGTAATTATTACTGGTATGTGAGAGGTACGCCGAGGCCTGTGGACTCAGGTACAATGTGAAGAAAAGTGAACTTTTAGTGTTTCAATCTCGTGGTCACAAAATCACTACAGTTCCACCCGTTTTCCTAGACGGAGTCGCTTTACCGAGAGTTTCTCATTTCAAGTACCTGGGTCACTGGGTCTCAGAGGATCTCTCTGATAATGAGGATATAGAGAGGGAGCGCCGGGCGTTGGCTGTCAGATGTAATATGTTGGCTCGCAGATTTGCACGTTGCACCAAAGCTGTTAAAGTTGTTTTATTTAAAGCTTTCTGCCATTCTTTTTATACGTGCAGTCTGTGGGTCAACTACACGCAGAAGACAATCAACGCCTTGCGCGTTCAGTATAACAACGCATTCAGGATGCTGTTGGGCCTGCCAAGGTACTGCAGCGCATCAGGCATGTTTGCTGAAACTCGAACGGATGGCTTTCATGCCATCTTAAGAAAGAGAGCCGCCTCGTTGCTAAGCTGTGTTCGTGGCAGCGGCAACGGCATCCTGAGCGTTGTGGCTAGCCGACCCGACTGCCCTATCTTGTGGCAATTGGTACGGCTGCATGTGAAGTAATTTTAATTTTCAATTTGTGTAACCTTACTAACCCTAATTTATTTATAATATTTTCTTGTACTAACATTCTATGGATTACGTTGTCCGAAATAAATGTTTTAATTGATAGATTGATTTGATTATTTGTTAGTAAATCCCCTATAAAAACACATATTATGTGAAAATTTTAGATGACTTCCTATTGCGGTTCAAAAGATACAACCCTTAAAAGGTCGAACAGACAGACAGCGTAGGCTTAGCAATAGAGTTCCGACACCTGATACGAACCCTAAAAAAGATAAAATTATCTTTCCAGAACGTAGTCGAGTTCGAGTCCGCATCGGTGCACGTAGCGCGCGCGTTCTCCGAGATGGTGGAGCACAACCAGGCGGACGAGGCGAGCGCGGCGGCGCTTGCGCAGACCATGGCCCGCATGCCTATGTCACCTCCCCCCGACGCAGTCGCCTTGGGCGCACCTCAATTGCACATTGGCGTTCTATACATTGCCAAGCCGCCACGATTGTACATCTTCCAGCAAAATAATACGGATACGCTGAAGCAGTTCTGGAGGACGCTAGCATCTGCGTGGAACTCTTCAACAGTGGTCTGGACGAGTGCATGGTATGCTTGCGAGGATGGTGGTGGCTGGTGGGGGGGAGTTGCCGCTGCCCGTGGGGCGTGGGCTGTTAGAGCTGCAGCTGCACTGTTCTACCGGATACCGTCCGTTCCGTGTGAGGAGAGCCTTAACCCTTGGCTCGGGGGCGCACCGTTTTGTGATGCCCTATCTACGGAATGCGAGGTCGGCAGCGCTATAGGAACTAGTGAAATGAATTTAGAGGTAGGTAGTAGGTATCTAGCTATGTTTAATAAGGTAATATTATGTAAAGTTGACTAGATTAAAAAGGATCCCGCCTTTGTATTTCATAAAATGGTCAATATCCGCTGTCCATGATATGGTCCGCCAAAAACAGCTGCAAATGGTGTTAAAATCATAAAATTTGGAACGATTGTTCTTTAGGCCATATAAATCAATTCGACTCGAAACACCAAAAGAACAGAAAAGAAAAGAGAGGCGTTATGAATGACGTATAATATGTTTTGTATGGGATAAAAAATGTTCTCAAACCTATCGTGTGTGGCATCAAATAAAAGAGCTTTTTGAGCCGATTCTGAAAATATATCGCATCATGATATTTCAGTCACTTGTTTTAAATAAAAATAATATTCAAAAATTTGGGCTTCTCCAGATACGATACGGTTGAATCATTTTTGGTAAAATATACCTCAAATGTTAAGTAATATTCTCATATCTCACTGCAAAAAAGCAATTTTAAATTGGCTTAAAAAGCCCTTTCATTTGATTATTACACACGATAGGTTTCAGAATTTTTTTTTCCTACAAAAATGTTTTTTAACAGACGAAAAAACATAGGAGGTTCACAAGTCGGCCCGTATATTTTTTTAAGGCGGTAATTTTACAGATTTTAGTTATTTTTGACGTCAATTACTCCTAAACGATAGAAAACCCAAGGTTGAAAAAACATACCCTTATTGTTGATGATGTTCCTTAAAGTTGAAAGCTATTAGAAACACGATTGAGCAGTTTTCGCTCGACAGAAAAAAATCCCAAAGATAGGTCAACACCGTTACTTTCAACTCTAGTTATTACTAATATTTTGAGTATAAATTTAAAAAAATACGCTACAATATTTTTTATGATAATACAAAGTGATTAATGTTACTATTTTTTATACTTTCATTGTAGCTTTTGAAATGATAAACCATTAAAAAGGGAAAAAGTGTTTTTTTTTTACCCTTTACACGTAAAGAAAAAGACAGGGACCACTCGCCTTAATGTATGATCGATCACGCATTTCTTTTAACAGAGTAGTCCAATTTTGATAGTTATTTTTTAGTTGGATAGCGTATGCTGATACAATGATAAGTATGCTTAGCTTCAATGCCACGAGTTGACTAATATTAAACCCTAGTTTTTTAATTCTTGCATGAAAATCCATAAAAAAATTCCATGTCGTCAGTACCAATGCAAGTGCCGCGCCGGGTATTGGCACCCCGGCGGCGAGGGCTGGATGTCCGGCACGCTGCTGGCAGAATCAGACCTGGGGCAGCTGCAGTGCCTGCCCTGTGACGTCGGCGGCAACGAGGCGGCCTGCCTCGGTGACGTCACGCGGGCCGCGCTGCTGGCTGCCAACCTAGCCGGCATGCTGCTCTGCGTGGTAATAGCGCTGATCATATTCAAGAAGAGGAAGTGTAAAGTAAGTAATGGTGAAAGACAAAGCGCAGTTTCCATCGAAACAAAGCTAATAGTTTGGTTCCGTTTTTATTATTTCACCTCAAATTTATATTAGGCCAATTTGTTGAGCAAGAGCTAAACAAAGCAAAGTCAACCGCAGATAAGTAAATTTTCTTGGAGCCAACAGACTAAAATGTTAAGTTTCAGGGGTTTCCTGTGGGTTTCCTTTTCTACCTATCAACTTCTACCTATCAACTTCTACCTATCAACTTCTACCTATCAATTTCTATAACGTAAGTATACATTTTTAGTCGGCATGAATACAAAAATCTTATAAAAGAAGTTCGATCAATAATTAGAATTATATGTTGTCTGTAATGGATAAAGTGCGCAAAAAATGGAATAAGTTTCAAATATTTACACTCTCGTTCAATACTTTTTATTGGATTATGAGAAAACTTTTAAATTCCTAATTGGCAAACCTAGGAACCAAACTTCGAGAAAGTTCTATCGAAGTTGGTCTAGTAATGACGCAATATAAGTAGGTAGGTACCACAAGCGTGACTATTATCTAGTGTGTTGTTAATGAGGTACCATGATGGGTGCAGTTGTCTAGTAGGTATGTATTTTTTCAAGTTTGACCTTTAAGTTAGCGTTTGGATGTTGGCGACCAGCAAATGGGTCGCGCACGCCGCTGGTAGCTTGCAGTAAATCGCGCGACTAAATCAAATCGTTTTTGCTAAGAATTTTACTCTGTGACGGGAAGCTCAACCACGACTAACCACGAGTTACGTTATTAGAGGAAGATGATATATATGAATATTTTTTTATTTAATGTCTTCCAAATGAATAAAAAAAAATATATTTTACCAAAAATTTTACTTATACACCGTTTTCGCTTTTGTATCTGAAGTCTAAAATCATTTACATCAAGGACAATTTTTTTTTCTAAGATTCGTCGTCAACCGTAGAAAATAATGCGACTTTGGCTCGAGTCGCGTCACAGCATCGCTCCCGCAACTGAGGCGCGACCACAGAATAGAAGAGCGGCAAAAAAATATTCTTATCTGTGGGCGCGACCATGGTAGCTCGTTGGCCGAGACCACGAGTCGCACGACGCGGTCACTTGCGTCAGTTCATAGTAAAACAGCAGGTCGCGCTGCTAGGATCCGTATGCTAACTTTAAAGTGATACATTTGAAAGGACATTAACGACGCTGGTAATCAGTGTATGTCAGAACGGCGGGTGTACTTCTCGGAATCCAATGATTTTTTGTAGGATTGACATACCTAACTGCGGTGTAACTTAGTGTACATTTATCAAAATTTTGTGTAGCTCTCACTAGTCAAAGAACTCTTATTATTGGTGGTTTTCTACCAACTGTTATATACTTTTATATCTTTCAATTTCAGGCCGTCGCCATGGGGATGTGGACAGTTCTCGAGGTGGTGCTTCTTGGAGCGCTACTTTTATATGCTTCTGTAAGTAGAGATGGGCAGGATCGTCTTTTTTATCTTAAGTTTGGGTGCGTTTGACTACATCTGACTTGATGGAAAGTGATGATGCAGCCAATGCACACGCAAACTCAAATAATCCATATACACTGCCGCCTTACAAGATCCCCAAATAGTATAAGAGTCGGGAAACACAGACGTTGACGTCCGCATTATGAATAATGAAGTTTAACGCTTCGTACGGCAGAAAAGATCATATCAAATGAAAAATACTAAGAAAAGCAAATCAAGGCATCATCATATCAGCTGAAAAACGTCCACAGCTGGCTCCTAAGGATTTCTACAACGGACTGGTCCTGCGCTGCCCGCATCCAGCGGTTTCTCGGGACCTTCACCAGGTCATTGGTCGGGTGTCGTACACGACGAAGGGACTTAAACCGGAGGATGAGCAGCAGCGTCCGTTCTGCGCACCTGCTACCGACCAGGAACCACACTGCGATCGCCAACCCGCCAGCCAAGACGTGGCGATAACGGCAAAACCCACTTATGATAACTACCTACAACTGAAACAAGGCATATTTCGACCTAAATAAAAAAAACTTAAGGTGAAATGTACAACCTTGTGAACAAAAATTGACAGAGAGGCGGAATCCACTATGCTTGCCAATTTATTACCTTAACCAGGCAGTCTAGCAGGCGAGATAAGTACCTATACTTTGGCGCGGCCTACAGGCCGCGCTCCGCTCGTCAGTGCTAGAACGCCGTACAGCCGCCGCCGCAATTTGCGGGCCGCCCGTGTACGCCGTTATAACCGCTAAGTCGAACGCCTAAATACCCATGTTTCCGTGTATTGTCTGACAGTGGGAAGGACTAGGTGAATAAAGGCGTAGGTATTTTCGTTTTGAAGGAAGTACAATATCTGTTACGAAGTAACTACATACAATCTCATCTGTGCCTTAACTTTAGAACCTTTGATTGAACCTGCATTTATGATAATTTAATTATTCAAAATTTTTTTTGGGCTTCCATACTCTAAAACATTTGTTGTTTCGCCATGTTCGTCTGACTGTCTGTCTTTCCTTTCATCGGTATGTCACAGCCATTTAACTCAAAACGGGGTATGGTTATACAAATCTGTAACGCCTATGCAGTAAAATCTAAAAAAAAAGGAATTTCACCCAGGGCAAACATTTGTGTGATAAGCAGATTTGTTTGCTCTGTGTCTGGGTGTTAATTATCTATATATGTATGTATTTAAACGTATATAAGTTTGTATATCAATCTCTGGTTCCCATAACACATGGAATCCTACTTTGGGGCCAGATGACCATGTGTGATTTGTCCCAGAATATTTATTTATTTATTTATTTTATTTATTTAATTTTAGTCGGAGGTCTCTGAATCTAAAAGTAATGATAAAAACAAAATCTTCTTAAATTACAGACATTAATATGATCGGACCTTCTTCAATCTTTAGTTACACAAGTGGCCTCACATGTGGTATATACTGTAACGTGGCACGCTGCAATCCGTTCTTTTTTCATTTGACCTTTTTCATTCCATCTTTTTGATGTGTAACATCTTTGCTCTCGCTTTCCTGCAATTTGTGGGAGTGATTTCGTGAAATGGGACGGAAATGTGTAACAGGAAATGCGAACGTTTTTTAATTCTCGAAAAATAAGGTTGTCATAGCCATGCCGCCTAGTGTGATGGCAAAGGCAAAGATGACATACTACTATTCCAAGGGTCGGCCCGTGAATGTACGACCCGATAATTAATTAATTTCATAAGTATTTTGTCACATGTTACACATCATATGCGAGTACTGTAGGTCTCGTTTTTTTATAATTGCTTTTTTTTATCTTTAACCCATACCCAGGTAACAATTTTTTTTACGCATGCGCTGACATTTGATTTCAAAACCGAAAATTCGATCACCTTTCTGTTCATCCTAACATCACATATTGTTAATAAATATTTATTTAATTACTTGTCCTTCTAAAAGACCCATTACGGGTAAGATTAATTTATGTTTTTGCACGATTATTATTTGTATTTAAAATTTAAGGGTTATAACGTTTTTCTAATTTTTATGTACTTTACGGGTCTTTTACTTTTTTCATCTATTTTCTAAATCCACACCCACTAACGTACCTACCTAAGTCGTGCTACGGTACACCCCACAAGTGTAGCAACTTTTGGATAAAGCTGCGTATTAATTTTCCCATATTTGCTTGTCCTTATGCAGGCTGCCTCGCAACACATATCGGTGGCGCGGTGGCGCTGCATAGCCGGCGCCTGGTTCAGGGAACTGGGCTTCGTGGCGTGCTATGGATCTGTGGTGCTGCGCCTATGGGTGCTGTTAGCAGAATTCCGAACGAGGAAAGCGCATCGGTGGACACCCAGGGATTCCGAGGTAAGCTTGGAGTGGCGACAGTTGCCCCGCGCGATGCTTCGCTCCTCGTCTCTTACAGACGGCTCAAGCGCTGCAGTATCGGCCATCCACCGAACCTGCCAAGTAATGTCCTGGCTAAGAAGACGTCTGACAACGAGGCATACCTCACTACTTGTACCTGCGGACCCTAAGTTGTTAATGCAGATAACCCATACCAAGTTAAACCCAGTCAAAGATGGGGGAATATAATGCGGATTATGGTATTGAAGTTTCGTTTGACGTATTTTTTAACGAGCATCGTGCACGAAACGTTCAGAAAATCCTCGGTTTTATATTGAAAACGTTTTTTACCGTTACATTTTCCTGTACCATACTTTTCCAGGTGCTTCGTGTGGTAGGCGCGATGTTGTCAGGTGCTGCGTGCTACCTGGCTGCGTTCACCGCCACTGCGGCGTGGGAGGAGGGCGTGGAAGGATGCGCGCGCGCCGCCTGGCACCACGTGACGGCGGCCGCGGAGCTGCTCCTACTTGCTGCCGGGGTCCGTATCGCATACGCGGCTAGGAACGCTAATGTGCCGTTTCAGGTATGTAGAACTGAGAATATGAGAATATTCGATCTGGCTTGCGTAAAGGACTATAAGTAAAACTCGTACGATGGACTATTTAAATTGCTCTTCAAGTTAAAAACCACAAAAATTACGTGGATAGTCTTTCATATCTACCTATGCTAAAAGAAAAAAAAAACTTTGACAGCTCGCGACAGTTTTTAAGGCCATGGCAATTTGCACTTTTTTATCCACAGTAAGCCCTTGACATCATCTCACCTGATGGTAAGCGACGATGGTGCCGAAGATGGAAGAGGGCTTACCTAGGTTCCCCAACGCAATGGAGAACTGGCTAACTTATCTTCATGCCGGAACACATAAACATTGATGTTTGGCGGCAAGACTTAGATAGCTAGCCAGGCGGGCTTAGAAAATGCCCTTCCACCAACCAAACCGAGTCTTACACAGTAAGACTCCGCCGGGAATCATACCCACAACTTCCTGATGTAAAGCTAATGTACTGAACCGTTACGCCAAGGAGGCGGTTTAATAAAACAGTGCGCCGGATTAAAAAAAACATCGCTATTTTGTAATGCGGCTACCTCACGTTCAGCTGGATTTTAATTTGGCTCAAATAAACTACGCCGCATTGTATGAGCACTACGGGTTCGTCAAAGCGGCTTAGTAAGGTGGCGCCCACATACAAACGGGCGCATCCTCGACACGCCGCTTTGAAAGTTTTGGTTCGATTTATCGCCGCAAGTAGCGCTACATTTTGCAGCCATATTATAGAATTAGCCGTTCTACAAAACGGCGCGCCGCTTTGTAAAACCACTGAGTAAAAAACTCCGAAACTCTTACGGTGAAGGAAAACATCGTGAGGAAACCTGCACACGCCTGCGAAGAAACTCGACGTTGTGTGTGAAGTTGACCAACCCGCGCTGGGTCGACTATCCCGATCGCCCTAATTCAGGGTAGGCTCGAGGTCCGTCCGTCCGATCCTGTTTTAATCGGAGTTTTTACTCAGTTGTTTACAAAGCGGCTCGCCGCCTTTTTGTAAAGCCCTTATTGCTGACAATAAAGCTAAACGTTGGACGCCGCTTTGTAGAACGTATCACCACCACAATCTGAATAAACGTGAGGTACTCCCATTTATTTCATTTTATTGAATTTGTCAGAATACACTACAGCGACGTTTTTCAATCCAGCGCGCCTACTTAATACGGCGTGTTACAGTATGGAAATGCCGCTCTCTAGATTGCGACCTCACCCCCTCGTCACCCAGATTAATACAGATTGGTTACAGTTTGGTTAACGTATAGAATTTCGCCGCCATTTTGTTTGTTCCGTCATTCGTTTTTTGAAATGTCATTTCTGGCCCGTTGTATGAAGTGTCCAGGGTGTGCCATAACACAAGGAATCCTACTTTTGGGTGAGATGACCATGTGTGATTTGTCCCCGAATATTTATTTATTATTTATTTTATTTATTCTTGGGAAAATCCGTTTTCACATAAAACATAATATTTTTAGTTTACTTGTTCTTTTCAATAAACACCAGACTGTGCGAATGTGTTCCCAGGAGCGCGGCTGGCTAGCAGCAGCGCTCTGCTGCGAGGGTTTCTGCGGGGCCGCCTGGCGGATGTTCGCTCTGTTCGGAGTAGCGCCTGAACAGTCGCCTCTCGCGGCCACGGCTAGAGCTCACCTGTCGGCTGGGGCGGCCCTGGCGTGCGTGTTGGCGCCAAGGCTGTGGCATGGGTACCGCGCGAGGTCACTCGCACAAGAAGTAAGTCATATTCCTCACGAGCCTTAAGAGGAAACGCGGTCTGAAGAATAGGCAATTGAATAAAATGTTGCTGTCTCCCTCCCCAAAACCTCTCGTATACAGCAAGAAAGGGAGAACTGCAGCGCAGAACGATAATAGGCACTAAATTTGACCAAAACAGTATTTCGTAGTCCCCAATTTCCTCCTCCAGAAGTTGAGCAATAATAATATTTTTTTCTAAAATAATTAAAAAAACGCTTTACCGATGCCTGTATGTTTTCATTTTATTGTTAAAATGCGTTTTTTTTTGTGGTGGGTGTCTGAAAATGAAGTTTCAATTGGGCAATTTTCTTAGTTTTTGAAGGCTCCTACTTCCTATTATAATTAGTATATAGGAAAAAAGAAAACACCCCTAAGTGGTATGGCCATGGTAGATATAGGTTTGATGGTAGAAACATTTTTGCTCTATTGTCTTTATCCAGGGAGGAAACAGGGGACTACCTTTGTATGGAAAAAATGGCCCCCGCGTTTCCTCTTAACGTATTGTTAGATTGGAGTAGTCGTCTCACTGCTGGGCCTCTGTTGGCTGGAACTGCCCTGGAGTATGCTAGCGCTAAGCCTGTTGTGCATTAGGTATTAACGGTCTCAAAAAGTAGTAATAATCTTATGATGTTATTGGTTCTGGGCTGTGTGCTTTAAGGCTCGAGTGTACAGCCCTGTCTGAGATTTATGTTCATCCCGAAGTTCCATTCTACATATTGTAGTTTCGGAGATAACCCATACAAACTTTACTAATAATTATAACAATTAGTATAGATTATGTCGCGGGAAGCCGATGGATGCGGGCAGCGCAGGACCGGTCGTCGTGGAAATCCTTGGGGGAGGCCTTTGTTCAGCAGTGGACGATTTGTGGCTGATATGATGATGATGATAGATTATGTAGGTACTAAAAGGTAGAAAATAATTATATCACACACTTGGGTCCATAAACTTGCGATATGCAACTCTTTTGCTCGTGAGCTCGTGAACGAAAATTATGTTCAACTAGCTTTTTCCCGCGGCTTCGCCCGCGTGGACATCGTTTTTATGACTAGCTTTGAGGGTGAGTGGAGCGGGGACATGATTTTTCTCTACATTACTCAGGAACTATATCGGGCTACTCTGATTAGCAGTCTATGTCACTTAACCAAACCAACCAACCCCTCAACCAATTCTAACCAAAAAATCACTTCAATCCGTTGCTCCGTTGTGACACAATTTCATCAATATTGGTCAAGGTGTTGAAGCGTGAAAAGGTGACAAACAAACACATTTTCTCATTTATATTATTAGTAAGGATATCGTAGCCTGGGGCCTGTATCCGGCTAAAATAAAAACTTGTAGAGCATTAAATATTTACTTTTCAATACAGTTGTTAAACATGGCGCACTTTCAGAGGCTATAATTATGATTCGAAAATTACATATTTCGCACAGGCATCTTTCTTTTACGCGGTCGTGACTTTTTTTTTACGAACTCGATAATTACTTTTGCAGTTTAGTTTTAACTTTATAAATCAATTTTAAAAGTTTATTAGCAAGGAGTTTTTGTACATAGAATAAAATCGGATAGATATTATACGAGGAAAAATTAATGATTCCGTACGTCTTAGCATTGAATTCTCAAAATTCTTTTAAATGGTTGTTTATTATATTTAATTACTAGTTGTAATTTAATTATTTTCACATCAACATTTGTCTAAAATCGAATAGGCTGTATATGCGTACAAGCACGTTGTCAAGTTTCGTTGTTAAAAAAAATTCAGTTGCAAAAACGCGCTATTTTCTGAAAATTTTCATTTTCAAGCGACTTCCAAAAAGAAGGAGGTTCTCAATTCGACTGTATGTTTTTTTTTACTGTGTGTTACCTCAGAACTTTTGACTGGTTGAACCGATTTTTATGATTCTTTTTTTATTTGAAAGTTAGTGCTTCGTGTGTTCGTGTTCTTGTGTCATATAAGTTTTATCAAAATCGGTGTAGTAATTTACTAGAAAATTAACAAAAACCAAAAATAATAATGCAAAAATGTACTAAGTTGTTGCGATGGAAGTCGGTTTTTTAACGTGTTTAGCGTTTTCAATTATGTTTTCGGTTTACTTATGCACGTATGTATGTTGAAATAAACATATTAAATTCTTTGATTTGTTTTTTACTTTTTTCTACAACTGTATTGAAAAACGTCATGTGATACACGGGTGTGTAGTTTATTGCAAACTCGTGACTTAAAAAAACCTACTTTCCACCCTTGTATCACAATGTACTATTATATTGTTGGAGCTAAGAAATAAAGTTTGCTTCTCTGTTTTGCGCCCTATCGTTTTACTTTAGTCTGATAAAGGCCCCAGGCAAAGGTATTAAAAAAAAATTCGCTCTGTTCAAAAGAAATAGAGCTGCAAGTTTTTGGCTTAGGCGTGTGATATAATTATTGTATTAATAAAAACACTTTTGAGGCCTATAATATTCAGGCCACCTCAGTACTAGGTATTTTATACAGAACTTACTCAGAAATGAAACTTGCAATCGGGGTCTATCAAAATTAAGTACGATACGAAGTTAAGTAGTCAAGATAAAAATAAAAAAACATAATCCCCGTAAAAAGTTCTGAGGCAGAATATTGTACTTTTAAAGTGGATACTTCTTTGTTCGGGGCCCCTTAGATCACATCCAAAACAACTTTTTTAAAGCAAGAGAATTTTATTCTGATTACAGATTATTATGTTTTTTAATCAATCATGGTTTGCCATTGGTTATTATTTAAGTCGTTTTAGTGTGTATTTTATCGAAATAGAAATAAGTTTGCAGGACTTTTAACCTACTCTTTTGATGCACTGACAGGTGTCCCGGCGAGGCCCAGCCGAAGGTTTTGGTGTGGAGGGAGAGGAGGAGCCTACTTCGGAAGAGGTCCGGGCCGAGTTGAAGAGACTGTACGTTCAACTGGAGATCCTGCGTAACAAGACGCTGCGCCGGGATAACCCGCACATCAGCAAGCGCAGAGGGGGGCGGAAACCGCCGCACAGACGGTTCTCCTTGCAGGTATAGACATGTCAAGGTTATGAAGGCGCAGCAAGTGAAACAAATTGTACAGTCACGCCGTACATACTTTCTCGCAAAGTCGTCACCGAAAAGCATACAGAAATCTACATTAAGAAAAACGCTTACCTGGTAGCAAAGAAAAAAAAATGTTAAGACTTGATGAAAAATTTACTAATAATCAGAGTGTTTATGGGAGGTACCTTATTCTATTTTTTTCTAGTTTATTAACTATCGAGTGAAGTGACCAGTTCATTAACATCTGAAAGCTTTATGAATGATGAACAAGAGAGTAAAAAAATATTTAGGGCTGTACTGGAGCATAAAAATATAATTTATACAGTGCAGCTGGTTTACGCCTGTATATTGCCGAAATTATTACTTCCGGCTTCTAAATGGCATTGGAAAACAGTGAAATACAGTGTCTAGTGTAAAAATACTTTAAGCCAGTTTTGGAAGACAAGAGGTATATAACGGCTGGATACTGCTCTTGGCTTATATTTCTGTACTGCTTAGTTCTGTACAAGAGCATTGAAAGCTGCCATAGTCTGGATATTGGTGTAAACCTACTCTGTTGTAATGCTATTATTTTAGGCTTGTTAACAGCTGAGCAATGTTTATCTCTGAAACGTTTTAAAAGGAATGCTCTTTATAAGAGTGTAATACAATGCTATAAGCTACATTAGAGTTAGTTGTACTCTATTCTAAAGCTGACGCGATTATAGTGTACATTTAACTTATAGTTCAGCCTATAGTGTTTATATACAAAAACACAAATTAAAAAGGCCTTATTCGATAAATCAATCTAAGAGAATAACTTTACTGATAAAAAATTCCCTACGCGAATATAAAAAAAATATATTTTAACAAGACTTTTACGAGCTTGAAACTGTACATGGGAACAAAATACGCTGATTTGGAGAATTTAGCTGTATAATGGAACCTAATTAATCTCTAAGTAAGCCTTCACTTTACTTTAGGGTCGCCGCCTCCCGTCCGGGGAGGTCGTGGTTCGAATCCTGCCACGTACCAATGTGACTTCGAATTTAGATTTCATATGTACGATTATCCGACGCTCTTACATTGAAGGAAAACATCGTGAGAAAACCTCAGGTTGAGCGAAGAAACTCGCAGGTTGTGTATAAAGTCGACCAACCCGCACTGGGCCCGCGTGGTCGACTAAGGCCCGATCGCCCTAATTCAGGGTAGGCTCGAGCCTCTCGGTGGGGACATATATGAGCCAAAACGATGAAGCCTTCACTTGAGTTATACAGCAATAATACAGCTGTGAACCACACTTACACTTGAAGATGTAAAATTTGGGGCCCATTTAGTATGTATAAAGGTGGTGTACCCGGACAATCATTTCATTATACAGCTTTTATACAGCTTTGGATCGGGCTTTATGAAGTTCTTGTAACTCACTAAATTTCATTAAAGTCGTTAGAGAAATTTTTGAACCAAATATCAAAGAGCGTAGGTTTGTATGGTATGTACGTGGGACACTCAGAAAATTTTGAGAAACTAAAAAAATGACTTCTATGGATAAAATATTTTAATTAAATCTTTTCGAAGAACTCTCTACCAGTGGTGCAGCAGTACCCCGCGGAGCCCGGTGTTCGGTCGCTTGTTGCTCATTGCAGACAAAACTTCTAGCAGACATTTTCTGGTATACCATTTGACGTTGATGCTGCTTTGGTCTCGTAATGGAATTGAAACCAGATATCCCGTCAAAGTGAAGAAACTAGCGATCAAAATTTTCCCTGCAAGCGAAAGAAGGCGTTGGTTCGTTTTGAAACAGCCAAACTGTCGACTGACGCTTTGTTTCTGGATCGTATTGATAAATCCAGGATTCGTCACCTGTCACATTGTCGTAAACGCGCCGAGACGAGGCTGCTTCAAATTTTTTAATCATATCACGGCTCCACTCCACGCGGGCCTGCTTCTGAGCTTCGGTGAGGTTGTGCGGCACCCAGCGCGAAACTATCCTCCTCACGCGAAGGTGCTCGTGTAGAATCTTGTGAACGCTTCCCGATCCAATCTGCAGTGTATGCTGAATCTCCTCGTATGTAATTCGCCTGTTTTCTTGAATTAATGTTTTTACTGCCAGCACACTTCCTTCCGTGACAGCTGTCGTAGGACAACCACTCCTTTGTTCATCCCCCAAAGTAAAGCGACCGCGCTTGAACTCGCTATGCCAACAGTAGATAGTTGCCTTTGAAGGTCTTTCAACCATAAAAGCGATTTGAAGTCGATCAAATGACTCATCAGGTTTTAGACCACATTTAAAATCGTAGAAAATCATCGCACGAAAATGTTCTCGATGCAGATCCATTTTCAAATGAGACACAATAATTTAATTGGGCTCTCGAAAAAACGTGGAGGGAAATTCGAAATTCTAACAATGGTATTTTTGCTTTTAAATAACCAAACTTTTCAAAATAATTACAAGTGGCCAGTGCCTTATAGATAAAAACTTTTTTTCGTAAAACTTTCTGAGTGGCCTGGTATAAAGTCATAGTAACGTACGAAGTTATATTAAAATCGAAGTTCTATAAAATGCGGTTATGAAGAAAAATAATGTGGGTTTTTTTTACAATGGCAACCCTAAAAACGAAGTTAGGATTTTTTTTAAAAAAACACGGCTAGAGATTTTTAAATAACAGTGCTATGTCCCAAATTGCAATGAAAGTAGCAATAGTTTATGTACATACACACACGCACATCTTTCGTGTTTAAGTTTTTGTACTCTAATAGCTTAGACTATCAATTTCGATCAAAATCTCTACTTCGATTTTTTTTGCTATAACAATACTTTCTTCACTCCTTTGTCGCTCGAAAGTAAAAAGTTGTCGGAATGTCCATAGTTCCGACATTGGCTATATTATTCATGCAAAGTTCTGATTGGCAGCAATCAGCATGATATGTATGAATGGGGAGGCTCCAGATCAGAGTGTAAAGATCAGCCTTAGAATTCTAAATAAATATTATAAATCAAGTGTTATGTATTGTTAGTTTTGATTTCAAGGATAGACAATGTGATTTACATTCACAGCCGAGTGTCAGCCAAGTTGAGAAAATTTGCGCTGCATACATTTTTTCGTGCAACCTTTAAATTTCCGAAGAATCAAAAGAAAAAAAAATACTTATGGCTGCAATCTAGCTTTTTGTAGGTATTTTTGCGCATTGTAAACAGATTAAACGTATAAAAAGCAGAAATCGAATACTAACGAATGTCGCTTAGGAACTTAGGAACGGGTTTAGCACGACCAGTTTATAGAGCTCAAATTAAAGTCAAATGTAGCCTTATTTTTTATTATTAATAACTATAAACTTATTGTTACTATTTATATATTTTTTTACTTTACTTATATTTATGTCCTGGAATTTAGCAATCAATATTTCACCCACTTCCACTGAAGCTATCAAGCTGACAGTTGATACAAACGTTTGTTACTCGTGACAATGCAAGATTATAAAAAAAATTAAATAGAAATGTTTTTTTAAAAGGCTATTATTCAACTTCACTTTTAAGTATGTTATAGAATTTAACAATCAATATTTCACCCACCCTCACTGAAGCTATCAGGTTGGCACTTGATACATACGTTTGTTTCTCGTGACAATGCACAATTATTATATTTTTTTTTTATAAAAGGCCTATTATTCAACTTCACTTTTAAGTATATTCTGTAATTTAGCAATCCATACACATTACACATGTTTGTTTCTCGTGACAATGCACGATTATTATATAAAAGTTTTTACTTAAATTTTCAAAGGTTTTTCGAAAATTTTACAGCGTACGTCTCTTCTGTTATGGTGTGGCACAATTAACCGTGCTATCCAAGTGATAGACGGCAGTTGCATACCTACGAGTACTTCGAGATAATTAAAGTTATACCTACAAGGATAGAATATTAGACAGTACTTTAAGTTTCGAATTATTTTTTTGCTTTATCCAAATATTTTATTACAAACCAACGAAGGAAAACACTATAACCCTTAAAAGAGATTTTTCTGTATGTTCCCGATTGTTTTTCTCGTCATTATTTTACGAAAGTTGAACAATTTGTGCTGCTTAGTTTCAGCACAAATTTGTAAGAGAATATGTGTGTATGTGAGGTCTTTCTTATAATTGTTGCCTATTTGAGTTAACAACCCAAAATCAGACTATTGTATTTTTTTAGAAATCTTTGTGTTTGGAGGCAAGTCCAGCCTTATTAATAATAATATCTAAAATCTAATCAGCAGACATATTTGTATATTTAGGCACAATAGACAAAAGTCATTGTGATTTAGGTAGACCGCTTAAATGAGTCTTCGCCCGCTTATTTAAGCGGTCTATCTATAGGAAAAACTCAGTTGTTTTTTTTTCTTTGTTGCTGACTTAGTTCATGACAGTACCTACAATATTAGTTTATTATATTTTCTAACTGCGAAAAACAATAATGAGTTATCCAATATTATTTTAAGATAGTGTGTTGCTATGCTATCTTGATTTTTTTACTGATGATCTTTTTAAAATAAATGGTAAATATTAAAATTGTTTTTAATATTTAGTTTAGTCAAACCAAACATCGTGTGCAAACATGCGTGAAAATCATCAAAAGCTAGACTGCAGCCTTCAGCCGTTTAGAAGGCCGGTTGTATTTTTTTTTTTGAAATGGACAGTGTTAAATGTGTTTGATGAATTTTAAGGTAATATATCTGCGAATATGATAGATTATAATATAAGGTATATCTTATTATTTATTTTCCTTTCATTTGCATCGTCTCTTGGACATGTAACTTACTTGAATCTTTAAATGTATAGTTTTGTGCTTGGTAACGATAATATTTCCCGTTTCCTGTGTAGGTCTAACCTATCTTATAACTTAGGTATCTAGTTTTATTCCTCTGTTGTATTCCTTGTTTCCTGGTGTTTAAGGTGTAACTTTTGTAACTTTTTATTATGGTATCTTGCAAAACCAATATATCTTCAAACCGTATTTGTGGAAATAGGAAACATAAATATATGTAACAACTATTTAGTTAGGACCTCGACCCTTCTGTATCAGTGTTCTATCTTCATTCTCATTAATTAAATGTTTCATCTTCCATCCTACTCTTAGAAAAAGGGCAGCCGCGACAAGGTAAGGAGGTGTGATATTAACCGCATGCTCACTGACGTGGATGCACCCGCATGACCCTTGTGGACATCCGGTCCGACCCCTGACCCCCCAACCTGACCCCCACAGCAGGCACCGGAAACGGCTCGACACGCACTGATCCGTCGCATTTGTCCCCCCTTCTGTCGCATTGTTTCGGATGTTTGCTTTCTCTGTTCTTCTCGGTTGTAATTGGTGGGGGGTGATGTGACTTACTCGCTCTATTGGCATATTATAGACTGTACCGGTCTACTGAAATTCGAAATTCATGTTCACAATTTTATAACTGTTCTATCCTCTAGGCTTGCCTCTTTACAGGCTTATCTTCTTCAATTTTGGGAATAAAATACGATTCCGAGTTTTTTTGAAATAATTGAGCTTTACTCCCCTGCTACGCTCGGTCAGTAGATAGAACTTCTAAAATGAACGAAACTTGTTGATTTACAATACGGTATTAACTTGTAGAAATACCAAATTTTAAATAAGTAATGGAGAGTGGTGTAATAGGAAATTAAAACCGGCCAAGTGCGAGTCAGAACCGCACACATAGGGTTCCGTACCATTATATTAGATGCGGCTAGTTTCTTCACGTTTAAACAAAAAAAAACAGGTTTGTTGTATGGAGACTCCCCCTATTTTTTTTACTTTTTCTAATTTTTAGTATTTGTTGTTATAGCGGCAACAGAAGTACATCATCTGGGAAAATTTCAACTGTCTAGCTATCACGGTCCATGAAATACAGCCTGGTGACAGACGGACAGACGGACGAACAGCGAAGTCTTAGTAATAGGGTCCAGTTTTACCCTTTGGGTACGGAACTGTAAAAATCAAGATGATGACATGTTTTGTGGAAATTATCGAAAAGTCGATTTATTTTTTGAAAAATGACCACAGGAAAAATTAAATAATACACCAAAATTGGGAAAAATCAAAGCTTTTTCAAGAAAAATACTCGCTTTTATTACACGGCAGTTAGGGAATGAGAGCTAATGTATATGTCCAAATGGAAAATTAGAGCCATTAATTTCCTATTAGTCTCAAAAAGTGCACTTTGCCTACCATTAGATAGTCATTTTAAGTCAAAAATTAAAAAGACTATAGGCTTATAGTTATAAGGCCAATAGCTTTGCTAAAAGGATCAAATTAAAAGCTAACCACCTAATCTGAAATTGTAAAAATAATAAAAGATACGTACCTATGTAATAACTTCAAACTTTTATCTTAATTTATTGAGCTGCATTTGAAATAACACAGACGAGACTATTTATCTAGCATTTATACAATAAAATAACTATGTCATCGTGTTGCTTAGATGAGCGCTGTTAATTAGATTTTTTGTACCTAGATGTTTTCCCTTAATGTTTCCTTTGATGTTTGAATGAAAACTTTATCGATTATTAAGGACTATGTTAGAACGTCACATAAGTGTAATTTTATCGCTCTCATTACTTGACCGCTCCCATTACCCTACTCTCCCCCAACATCGTCAGGCCAAAACCAAAACATCACAAAACCATTTCATTTTCATTAAAAATCAACAAGTTTCAAACGTAATACTCAACCTGTTCAACTCATGTAACACTTTACCCATTTTCAGGCGTTGCAAGCTCGCAGAGGAGGCAAGGGCAAGAGCGGGGGCAGCGCCAGTGCAGTGGAAGCGAGCGAAGCGGGTGACGCGTCCAGAACGCCAGAGGACTCCGTCTGCTCCAACGAGGGCCCCTCGCACTATACCGATGGAGAACCGCAGGCGTGATTGGGGACGCGGCTGGGCGAGGGGTTAAGAAGTGATGTCTATCTGTAGTCATATGATTATCTGACGACTCTGTCTGCTCCAACGCGGAAGAGTGAACAATGATGCTTATCTGTAGTGTGACGAATTACAGAAGACAACGTCTACTCTAACGATGGACTCTTGCACTATATCAACAAGGAAACGCAAACGTGACCAGGGACTTGAGGCGAGAGTTAAATAATGATGTCTTTATTGTGTCTTTAGTATGACTGTAAAACCGCAAAGGACCCGTTTGCTTTCTGCAACGAAAAACCTTCGCGCTACACCGACGGGGACACGCAGGAGTGATCAGGGTCTGGAAGTGAAAGAATTGCTAGAAGAAGGGTTAAATAGTGATGAATTTGTACTTATACGTATGCATAGTAGATATTAGGGATATTATGTTTTTATAAAAATGAAAATTATTCAAATAATACCATAATATGGGTAGCATGGGTTGTTTAACAATGTTAATTAATGAACTACCTACGGCATTTTCTGGTAGAAGTAATAAAATGTAATTAATCATAGTGCATATGATATATATTATAATACATACTTATTGTTAAATAGTATACTAAAGGCCACATCTTTGATAAGTTTTAATTTGTTATCAAATAAGTTTGGTGTACGAAACTTACTAGTCAAGAATTATGTACCAATGACATAGGTATAGAAAAGGAACTTTTGAAATTGAGATGAAACTATGTACCTTAAGTTTGAATATAGAGTAACATTTTCATTCGCAGTTCTGTTAATAGTTATGTTAGTAGTATAGTCATTCATACATTCATTCATATCACCTAAAAGACGTCCACTGCTGGACAAAGGCCTCCCCCAAGAATTTTCACGACGTTCAATCCTGCGCTGCTCGTATCCAGCGGCTTCCCGCGGCCTTCACTAGGTTGTCGGTACCCCAACTGGGAGACCTACCCACGCTACGACTTCCGGTGCGCGGTCGCCACTCGAGAACTTTACTGCCCAAACGGCCATCTGATCTACGAGCTACACATTTCTGCCACATTTCTGATTCGATCGCGTAGGGAAACTCTGAGCATAGCTCGCTTCATCACCATTAGGGTGACCTTGAGCCTTCTCATGAGGGCCATAGTAAGCGACCATTTCTTCGTTCCGTATGTCATCACTGGCAACACGCACTGGTCAAAGACCTTAAGTCTTAAGACTGTGGTATTTGGGACGTGAAGTATAGTCATAGTATCATCTAATAAATAATTATTATTCTAATGATACAAGTCTAGATATTTTGTTGAGTAATTATCTAATACGATTTTACAATACGTTACTTAAATTATCAAGATACTTTCTAAGTTTTTCTTGCCATGCGTAATTGTAATTATGTAAATCTTATTGTTTTAGTTGGCAAGTTGGTTTATTTCATATGACTGGTAGATAAATATGTAACTGATTAAATTATTTAAAACAAAGTAATATCTTAACTTAATAAAAATGTAAGCAAGTGTGTTTGAGAATATTACCGAATTTGTTAAGGCACTTAATTTATTAATGTCGAGCTTTAAAATAACACCCATTTTAATTTCAAAGAAGGTATTGTGATGACAAAAAAATGGTTGTTGTTCATTTGTGTATGCGCGACTATATCAGACGGTGAAGACTTCACGAGAATGTATATGTGGCAGGCTAATTGTATGATTAGTCATTTTACATACGGTCAGGCAAATTGTATAATTCGTCCGTATGTAAACGGTCAGGCAAAATGTAAAATTCTGTACGCAGATTGTAAAATGTTGAGCCAGGCAAATTGTAATAATTCGTCAGTATATAAACGGTCAATGCCGAGTCAGGCAAATTGACAAAATGCCGTACGGCAGATTGTAAATGAGCTCGCTTCGATGTTAGATTCGGTCAGGTTTGATTGATTTAACTGTCGCGAAGCGAGGCTCCCCGCCCTCGCCATTATATAATTTGCCTGACATTTGCCTGAACGTATGAATAACAACGAATTATACAGTATGCCTGTGACATATACACAGCATGAGTGTTATTAATTTATTTTAACAAATGACATAAAATGAAATAAAAGTAGCGACTAGCAAAAAGACTAGGTACCTCTATTCATAAATCTAACCAAATTTCCTCGAAAAACCCATACTTATCAATTTGCAACCAAATTGCCATACAAAATTCACTTATTTTAGCTGATCGATTGTAAGAGAAATCAGGACTATCGGTTTCTTGAGGTAAGGTTTCAGATTTATTAGTAGAAGCCACATATTTTGAAATTTTACCAAACATATTTATATCACTGGCGGTAATCGCCTTCTAGTCATCTGACTTACTTTTTATAAACTGTCAAAAACAGGATTTTGTTCTAAAAATGATTGAAATATTAAACTTTGACGTCACTTTTTTAACACGCTTTTATTAGCTTCACTTGTAACTAACTATGTAAGAAAATCTTGGAATATTAATTTGACCCACTTGCCGGTCTTCGATTAGGATGAAATTTTGCACACGCTCTGAGTTCTGATGACAATACATGACTAGCTAAGAAACGTCATTACAAATCCAATATGGCGCCCTCCCAAGATGGCGGACTGGCTGTTTGAAATCTACCCCCATGATATGGGTATCAAATGAAAGGGTTTGCTGTCAGGAATACGAAAAAAATAGTCACGTGACATAAATCCAATATGGCGGACGTCCAAGATGGCGGACAGGCTATTTGAAATGCACCCCATGATATGGGTATCAAATGAAAGGGTTTACTGTCAGGAATACGAAAAAAAACGTGACTTAAATCCAACATGGCGGACATCCAAAATAACTACTTAACGTGTTTACTAAAAGCGTGTTTTTTAGTTTTTTAAACTAATTGATGATTATTTATTGCCATAGACGTACATACAGAAAATTATCACTTCCCAGCAGGTGAGATGCAGCCAAACGCACTCAATTTTTTTTATTTAAAAAAATAGTGTTGATAAATTCTAAACAGAAAATGTTATGGAAGACCAAATGAGTAAATCAGAGGCTATTTACTTAATTATATTGCTTAATTTATATTTTCATCACACCTATTCGAAAAACGATGATTGGTTCCTCAATAAGTGTGAACAAAATTCTACTTTGCTCCCTCTATGGAGTTTAGTTTGTATCTTCTGATTGGTCCACGTTCACGAAGGTTAAATGTAAAAAAAAATATATCACAAAGTAACATTAAATTCTCTATGGTGATAAACTCATTTTTGTGATTGGTTAGCAAGGAGTTCGTATTAAAATACTAACTCTTTGTTGAATTGTATGTAAAGTTAACCAAAGAGGTCGAACGCATAATGTATGAAAAATTTACTAGTCAGTTGGGTTTTGGCGGCAATAAACGCTGAAAAAAAAGAACGGTCATGTACATTCTTTTTTTTTTTCTTTTTTTTTCTCATAGGTTTTGATGAAAAAGTGGGTGGGTCACTTGGGGCGAAAATATTTAATTCTCAGGCGACGTATATTGAAGTCCTCGCTAATCTCAAGATTATAACGCCCTCGAAGTAAAATATTACTTTGTCCCCTTGTTACACAAATAACTATTGATGCAGTCAACTACCCACATTGTAAAAGAAAGTTTTGGTTTCATGATATTTCAAGAAGCTGGTAAATTTAAAATTTTACCGATTTGCTTAATAACTTATTTTTATGATGTACCACGAAATAGATAGGTATCAAAGAGTACCTATGTTGTAGAGACATATTTAAAAAAAACTGATGATTTAATCCTTATTACTCAGAAAAGATGCTTATTTTTATTTAAGGTATCGGGTATTAGAAAAAAATACTGTAAATAATTATCTAGCTAATGTTTTGTATTTGCTAAATATTACGGATAAATCACAGTATACATATAAGGCGTTTATTTCCTATGTTGTTACGTTGAGCTTATTCGATGTTCGCGGGTGCAGCATTTTGATGCCAAAGATTAAAGAAATATTACTTATACATTCATATTTATTGAATAAACTAAAATGTTCGTACAATTGGCAGTTTTATTTCCAAGACTTTAGATTTACGTTTTCGAGTTGCGATGTAAATCAACACGGTGAAAGAATTCACAAAGTAAGTCTTTAAGGTGGTTCGATTATCACAGTATGCGACGCCATTAGAAATAAATAATTTACTCATTCTTATGGACTTTAATCGAAAGCATATAAGCATATAGTATTGAGCGCATATAGGGGGCAACAACTATTATTTAATTGTTATTTTATAACTGTAAATATTTTTTGAAAACTGATAAAAGTGGCCGCTTTTAACAATATCGACAAACATAACTTGTTGCTAGTAGATAAAGTAATACAACAACAATTGAAAAACACTTAGTACCCCTATATGTGCGCTAAGCACAGATTACGCCAGTATAGAAGTCATTGGCGCAAAGTACTCAATGATTTTGGCTAAAGTCCATAAAAATGAGTAAATTTTTTTTTGGCGGCGCTAGTGTTCTCATCGAACCGCCTTAAGGCGCAATGGTACTTAAAAACCTGTCTTTGTCTTTTTCTGTACATATAAAGAGGGAAGAAAATAACCACACTTTTGCACTTTTTCGATGTTTTCGTTTTTATTTTCATCATCATTATCTTAAATAAAAATCCATTCGATGTTTTCCCTTCAGTCACCTATGAACTTTATTTCAGTAAATAAATCATATTATCAAATAAATTACTTATTTTAAGAATAAAACCGAAAATAGACGATAAATAAAATGGCTCGAAAAGAGGTACCTTTGCGAAATTATTCTATCGAGCCAACTTTATTAAATCGTGTTTCCAGTCGATATAGTCCCTCGTAACTATTCTCAATAATACCAATAAGTATGTTTTCCTAGATTTTAAATTTACTGTTATCTACTTCAAAAATGAATTCTAAAAACCTGTTTAAGTGGATTTTTAGGTACCACTGGACCTTAACACTTGATCACTAAACTTAATTTCGAGTAACACTGTTACTAAATATAGTCCTACAAACTAACAAATTGAAACCTCAATATTTTTTAAAATCGAAGCATTTATTTATATGTCAAAGGTGTGGGTGATGGTTAGGTTATGGATGGCCTCGTGGTTCACTCCTTAACTATTTCGGTTGTAGGTGTCGAAATAACAATGCAGCTATATCACAGAGGTCCTTCTTCAATAGTCTTGATCATTTGGTAATCGAAATTGTACAGGATGCCTTGGATAACAATGGATGCAAACGCGGTGATCACAGCGATGGCGTGACACGTCCATTTTTCTCACAGATCACCACTGCATGTGTTCTGCTCGACGCTCCGTCAAAAAGTGTCTGCTCCGAGACTGACGTCCAGCTAATCTGGCTTCTCCACAGATCTAATAAATTCTCAACTCAGTGTGGCAGCACAAACAGCCTTCCGTTAATACATCATCTTTGCTACCACAAACGATCGTCTCACGAGTACAAGCGATCGTCACGCCACCACCGGTTTCACCCAGGTACTAATACCTGACGTTTGATCCAAACAAAGTGTAACTATGTAAACTTATCTCGAGCTGGTATTGGTCGCGTTTTCAATGACACTCCGACACGGCCATCCTGCGAGTCACACGTCCTCGGGTGACTAACCTGAAAAAGAAAAGGGTAACCAGTAGATTCCATTTCGTTCGGCCAATCCTGACCTTCATTAGGAAGGTCCACAGCTCAAGGAACAAAAGCAACACTAACAATGTGAAGCTTTAATTCAAGACTACAATCATGGTAATGACATATTTTAACAGTCTCAAAAAAACCAAAATAATTTCACTCTCGTAAACTAAATAAACCTCAGCATTAGCATCGTAACTCAAACAATCTCAAATCAGTTTAGGTCTCCAAGGTAAATCACAGCTGCAAGGCTTGAAACCTTACAACCATTTACAACCTTTAGGGGCACATAGAACGGAACATAATCATCATCGCAAATCACAAGCGACGGAACACCAGAACTAAACATCACCACATCCGGGTGGCGGGACACCACAAAGAATCATCATCACTAACGCCAAGCGACGGAATACCAATCAGTCATCATCACCAGTCCAGGTGACGGAACACCATCACCACCAATCTAGGCAGTGGAACACCATCATCACCAATACAGGCGACGGAATACCATCATCACCAATCTAGGCAATGGAACACCATCATCACTAATACTGGCGACGGAATACCATCATCACCTATACAGGCAACGGAATACCATCAACAGTTTCAGCCGGCAAACGGGATACTTCTTTTTTACAAAAACACGAATGTACCTGCTACACATCATGACAGAACGAGTCTGACAAAACAAGCAGCAGCCAATTCGTGCAAACATATAGCGCCATTCAGCACTCTTCATTTACCGCTGAAACATGTCGGAATACTTCAGTACTACACACAAAAATAAACGATAAAGAAAAAAAATTACAACTGTACACAATTGATTGAGTTACGATCTGTGAATACAATTAACATTGAAAGGTAGACGCCTCTGCACCAGATTCATCGTCAACATCCGGAGGCAAATAACCTTCGGACATACTACGTAAACGGTCATGGGCATACTTGTAACTTCGTCTCAAATTCAAAGCTTGTAATTTGTATCTGTCACCTTCTAAGACCTCTACGACCCTGAACGGCCCTCGGTATTTGGGATCTAACTTGGTTTGGTTACGCTCCTTATTTTGTATCACCACAACAGTCACCCATCTTGGCAACTCTGGGCCACCTCCATCCGGTGCCCAAACAAACAACAGTCACCCAACCTGGCGACTCTCAGACACCTCCATCCGGTGCCCGCCCAAACACACAGTCACCCTACCTGGCGACTCTTGGACCACCTCCCTCCGGTGTCCAACCACACTATCGCTTCCATGCGGCGATCTCAAACATCACCTCTTTCTGGTCATTGCCAACATCACCTCCCCGGTGATACGCCTGCGAGCCAAACGCACGCCACACACAGTTGTGGCCGCACAGCAACGAGAAAATCAACTCGGTGTTTTACGCCTACGTCTACGAATGGCTGAGGCTATTGTCATCCAGTTGCGAAAAATTGTTTACGTCTAAGGTTCAAAATACAAACTAGTGAACGTTAAAATCACGGTCAAGTACAAAAGTCCTTAATCTGCACTAGTAGATGGTCGAGGTTCAGTCTCTCCATCATCAATTCTGTCCAAGTCAATAATACTGTCACTATCGGGCATTTAACGTAGTCTGTCCTCAATAACTGACGGTATTTGATATCTAAAGTGGTAGGTAACGCTTCTCCATTTGTAACAACACAAAGTTAGGTAACTTGTGAAACTAAGCTTTTGTCTAGAAATCAGCCAGTGGCGCTGCCTCAGAGCAATACACCACCCCATCTCTTCCCAAGGGTTTCACAAGAAGTGACTAAGGGACTAAAAATTTGAGGACAAGGAACATCGTCCTTCACGCTCATACTGTACCGCCAAACAGCCCGCCAAGCGTAGCGTTTTTTTTTTTTTTTTTTTTTTACCATTGGTGAAACCGCTCCAACATGGGGGAGGGCCCATGTCTATTATCACATCAGCAGCAAGCTGATTAACAACTCCTGTAATAGGATGCGTTACTCTTCGTATTATCACTAGTATGTTGTCGTGCTTCACTTAGATAAAATTACAGCCTGTGTGTGTAATCGACAAACATGACATTTAGAGGTTAGGCTACTTTACTCGTACCTAGAAGCAACTCCAGGAGGCTGTACTTCGTAACTCGGTTAACCCAACAGTTTGGTTGCTGCCAAATGATCATCATGGAAGGACTTGTAACATTGAAATCTCATTACTATACTCGAAGGAAGTGAGCATATTTTAAAGGACACTTAACTAAGAGTACCAACGTTTAAACGTGCTAAGATTCACCTGACCGTTGCCACGCGCCTAAAGCGTTTATGAACGTAAGTTCAAATACAAGGGGGCATTACGTAGATCGAATGACACGTGGACGTATTTGAACAGAGGTTACAAAATCAGTCATTTCGATTTAATAGGTAAAGAATGCACCTGATGTAACCACTAGCTATGCCTGACGTGGTTAAATAGTGACCACCTATGAAGTCAATCGATGTTCCAAGCTATCAGAGGAAGCAATTTCCGTTCAGGCATGTTGTTATAATTTTTTTTTTCACGGTTATCAACACTTGCGTTCTATGCTATCCTTTTTCTTTACCAGCATGATAAGGCCGTCAAAAAGGGAAAGCTTCGGGGCTTATGACATTCGCAGCCTCCAGCCCATGAATCCTGTATCATCATCACATCAGCCGTAAGACGTTCATCACTGCACTCCGCATACTACCCTGTTATTATTCTTTTTTTTTTTTTACAATTGGTAAACAAAATATTTTATTGGGGTCCCCGAAACTCATACCTACATAGGGTCTATATGATAGCGGGGCATTAAGGATGCCCTCGACAAATTCATCACGAAAGCTATTAAAAATAGGCAACAACTTTGGCCTATGATCAATGAGAATATCAGTCCCAATACTACGAAAGCTAATAAAGGTTTTTTTTTTTTACTCCATGTAAAAATGTCTGTCTCAATATTATAAAAGCTTAAAGGGATTTCAATACTTTCTATCCTGGTTTAGGTTTGTATAACCAAAACTCTAGTTTTTAAATCTACCGTTGAATCACGACGCTGTGCCACAAGGAACTATCCGAAAGCACGTGAAAGAGCACTTTGAAGGACTACAAGGCATCATTTTGGCTGCTAATGCAATCACTACTAGAAGGGTAAGGGACTAACTACTCTATTCGCATCCTTACCGACAGTCAAGCTGTTTTGTTATTGACAGACTCGTTTAAGAATACCGTCAATCCTAGATTTAAAATATCTGAACCGATCATAATATTGTTGGCACGTATTGTTGTACGTAGGTTGGAACGTAGGTACTCGTTTGGCATAACAAAAAAAATAAAAATTCTGAATGATTCCCGTCAATACTACCCTCACTCAATATTTGTTCTGTACAGTAAACGTGAGCGTTGCCTATAAAAGTCAATCGTGCGTTTGTACTGAACACACTCCCGAAAGTCTATACACGAAACCTTCCTTAACGAGAGAACACTCAGTACCACCACAGATTAGGTAATAGTACTACGTTTGTACTAGTACCACTATCAAAACAAACGGGGTACGACTCACCGGATTTTCGTAGCACCGCGTACATCACGCACTTCGCAGAAGCCGCACGCGCCGCTCGCGTGCATCTCCGCTGCTGCCAGCGCAGCCCACGCTGTCACCTCATTCCAATGGTCGTTCCGTAAGGGAGATGTCGACAGTTGTGCACCGTGCACGTGGATTAGCTTCAGGTATATTCGGGGTCAATTCTGTCAATGTGATTGCAGCAGATGTAGGATGGTGCTCGCATAGCCTCAATCAATCGCAGCATGTTCTGGTTCTGTAGCACGAAGAATTGTTGCCAGTGGTTTTTATTTCGCTGCTCCATCATCAATTTTCACATTTTCCCGTCGTTGTCCACTTGTTGCGAGCGCAGGGAACTATCCAACTTCTGATGTCAAAGGTGTGGGTGATGGTTAGGTTATGGATGGCCTCGTGGTTCACTCCTTAACTATTTCGGTTGTAGGTGTCGAAATAACAATGCAGCTATATCACAGAGGTCCTTCTTCAATAGTCTTGATCATTTGGTAATCGAAATTGTACAGGATGCCTTGGATAACAATGGATGCAAACGCGGTGATCACAGCGATGGCGTGACACGTCCATTTTTCTCACAGATCACCACTGCATGTGTTCTGCTCGACGCTCCGTCAAAAAGTGTCTGCTCCGAGACTGACGTCCAGCTAATCTGGCTTCTCCACAGATCTAATAAATTCTCAACTCAGTGTGGCAGCACAAACAGCCTTCCGTTAATACATCATCTTTGCTACCACAAACGATCGTCTCACGAGTACAAGCGATCGTCACGCCACCACCGGTTTCACCCAGGTACTAATACCTGACGTTTGATCCAAACAAAGTGTAACTATGTAAACTTATCTCGAGCTGGTATTGGTCGCGTTTTCAATGACACTCCGACATATAAATAAATCTACATAAAGAATGGAACGTCCACTAAATTAACACATAACTTAGTTATCATAAAAAATTAAACGGTGATTGACTGAGTAACTGACTGACTGATCTATCAACGCATAGCTGGACGGATGGGCTGAAATTTGGCATACAGATAGAAATTATGAATTTATATTAAATATTTTTAGAAAATAATAACCGTGGGGGACAAATACGGTACTTTACATGAAGTAATACTTTCAATCCCGGATAATCAAAAGGTTCGCGTAGGAAAGGAAAACACTGTCTCTGGAATGGCTTATGTATTAAAATGAAACTTTCACTGTTAGATTAGACGATTTCAATTTGTTAACACCTGATTTTGTTACGGAAATATACTTTTGATCCAGGAAAGGGGTTCCCCAAGGAAACGAAATAGCCCTTTTTTCCTTTAATTAACCACTGAAGTACTTTGATTTCTTCGTAATAGTTTCAATAATAATTTCATATTTATGACCTATTTATTGCCCCAATAATGTAAACAAACCTTGTTTGAGAGTCGTACCTTTTATCATTTCTTTGTGACGGCTTCTCAGAAATACAATCTTAAAAAAAATACTGCACCCATTCATCTATGAGATTGAAGTAAAAACGGACAAAGTGGGATGGTTTCTGTATGTGTTTAAACATCCCCATACACAACAGGATCTTCTACCAGTCATTTTGCAGGCAGTTATAGGTACTTTACTCACAATATGGGTTCGATCCCCGCCCAGGGTAAGCATTTGTGTGATGAGCAGATTTGTTTGCTCTGTGTCTGGGTGTTAAATATATCTATTTATGTATGTATTTAAACGTATATAAGTATGTATATCAGTCTCTGGTAACCCATAACACAGGGAATCCTACTTTGGGGCCAGATGACCATGTGTGATTTGTCCCAGAATATTATTTATTTTAATAACCAAACCAAAAAAATATCATCAGGCACGCGTTTCGAATCTAATTGCGCAGTCAGAGTGAATGACTTAGTACTTGAGTGCCGCCGCCCGCGCACCGGTCGCGTTCGCGCAGGCAGACAGCCGGCGTCGTCAAGTACTCATATCCAGCGCTGTTCTCTGTAGCTAATGTAGGTGAACACTGCGCTCGTGTGCGTGCGTGCGTTTCAGAGCGCTTGTATCTCTTCGTTCACTCTGTTAGCAGTCCGTGTCAGTTCCCACCCCCTCAACTGTTTCTATGCAAAAAATCACGTCAACCCGTTGCTCCGTTGCGACGCCGACGACTTGCGCGAGCGTGAACTCGTATTTCATGTACAGAGATCCATCGAGAACTATGTCGGGCTCTGCTATTTCACTTCCCACTCCCTCAATCATCTCTGTGCAAAATATCACAAAGCGTGAATATTAGCTTTCTCGCAGATTTCGCCCGCGTAGATATCGTTTTTTATGGCTGTATAGCCGGTTCCAGTGACTTCGGGTGATAGTTCTCTTGGTTAAAACTTTATTTCTAATACCCTGTGGTAAGTTACTTTGAGAAGTAGGAGTATAATGGACATGCTAAAACCCGTTCACAGTTTTAGCATGCCCAATATACATCGACTTCCTAAGATATCTGCGCTATTCGATACGCACTACCAAAGCCACGGCTGGTTATAACAAAGACCCTGTCAAGCCTCGGCCTGTCGATATCGACCGGTAGAAGGTACGCCACATTAGACCCTTTCAATTAATAAATACGGTACACAATTCTGTGTAACGTTTTTGTTTTCGATTCATTAGGTAGTCAGGCTATTGATATAATTTTTATCTATGGCTGCGTAAAAATTTATCGAAAATTCAGACATTCTTCTCACCAAAGAGCAGTTGCGTGCAACTTGGGCGCAACAGTGGTTGGGACTTGAGAGATTTATTGTTAGATATAGTATTGTTTTAGATTCTTATTGAATGTTTGTTGTTTATATAATCGTGGTTAAAATATCCTTGAAATATTAATGGCCTTTTAGCAATTAATCAATGTGTTTGCGCCCAATGCCAAGTGTCGAGTGCTAGTTAAGTGGCCCATTTTCTGAATGTTTTAAAGTCAAGCAAACTAAAAATCGGCCAAGCATGAGTCGTACTCTCACTAAAGAGCCCAAACTGAATGAAAAAAACGAGCGAGCCTTACATTTGTCGCATATGAAGTGTAACATCTGACATAAGTAAAAAACCTACCGGCCTCCGTTCTCGCATTAGCCGGCATGGCCATGTTTCCTTAGTCTTCGTGACCAAAAAAAAGTGACCTGGCCATGTTTAAGCGGCATAGCCATGTTTCCTTAGCCTTCGTGACTGAAAATATAAAATGTATTTCCTGTTACACACTTCTGTCCCTTGTCACGAAATCACTCCCACAAATTGCAGAAAAGCGGTAAGATGTTACACATCAAAAACTTTTCTGCCTCTGTATGTCTTTTGATTGAAATTAATATGTATCATTGTTTGACTCGTGTGGAGAGGTGTGGTGTTACCTCAGATCAAGGTGGTACGAAACCCTCGGTGCACGAGCCCGACTCACACTTGACCGGTTTTTTAAAAATACCGTTGCTAAGCAACAGTAACCAAGCAGGATTAAGTTACGCTTACTGCAGTTTGGTAACAAATTGTTCATTTTCTTTGTTATGATTGCGACAACAACGCGGTGTGCCGCATCGCGGGTAACATGGCAACGATCCGGGCGCCGGGAGACAAAGGGACAAACGACCTGGGAAATGTGATTGCTGTGGTTATCCAAACTGGACTGGGTTGAGATTTCGAAAGAACATTCGTTGCTGGAAACTGTGCTATGGAATAACCTGACATGTCAGGTAAGAGAAATTGTTCTGGATAAAAGATTTTGTACGCTAAATAACAACTGGTTAATAGGTGGATAAGTTAAGACAACTAGTGGCCGCCCGCGGTTTTGTCGCTGAAATTTGGGATTTATATTACCCATCATCCCGTTGTGGACACGGATTTTCATATAAAAGTTTACACCCCGTTCCACTCCCTTAGGGGTTGGTTTTCTAAAACTCTTTGTTAAGTTATTCATCATCATCATCATTATATTGAAAGAAGAAAGAAAGAAAATGAATTTATTTTGACGAGCAAGTAGTTACAATATTTATACTTATATATACTTGTATTATAGATTTTAATACTCTGCCAAAAAGGGTACCGTCTCAGCATAATACTTTGGCTTTAACAAAGCCAAAGCGCTGATTTTCAGCCGGCACCGGAACTATGTGGGTAGACCCACGGACGAAACAATACATTTTATATTGTACCGAATCAAATATCTTCATAAATATAATTATACTTGTACAATGATGCATGATGAGTATTAGTTCACTTATATTTTATATATATATATATGTGTGTTAAATAATATTTTGCTTTTTAATTCTATTTTGCTTATGTTTGATCTTTCTAGCTTAGATTTACCTCATTTATACTTTTATTGACTGTTGCCTTCCATACTTATCCAAAATACAATATGTTATATATATTCTATGGTAGTTGTAAGTTGTAAGTGCACAGCGGGGGTGTAGCCTAAAGTACGCCGGTCATAGTTAAGTGAGCAGTACGATTTTCTTTCTGCTCTTCAAGATCTTATATCAGCTTAAGAGAGAGATCTTATATGAGCTTCTCTCTGCTTATATCAGCCGAAAAACGTCCACTGCTGGACAAAGGCCTCCCCCAAGGATTTCCACGACGACCGGTCCTGCGCTGCCCGCATCCATCGGCTTCCCGCGATCTTCACCAGGTCGTTGGTCCACCGCGTGGGGGGCGTGCCTACGCTCGTTTTCCGGTGCGCGATCGCCAATCGAGAACTTTACTGCCCCAACGGCCATCTGTTCTACGAGCTATGTGCCCTGCCCATTGCCACTTCATTTTACTGATTCTGTGAGCTATGTTGGTTACTTTGGTTCTCCTGCGGATCTCCTCGTTTCTGATTCGATCACGCAGAGAAATTCCGAGCATAGCAAGCTCCATTGCCCTTTGGGTGACCTTCAGCCTTCTTATGAGGCCCGTAGTAAGCAACCATGTCTCAGTTCCGTAAGACATCACTGGCAACACACACTGGTCAAAGACCTTAGTCTTGAGACACTGCGGTTTTTGGGACGTGAAGCTGTTTTCGAGAGTCATTACGAATCGTCTCGCATGCAGGTTTGACTACTTCCAGCCTCCGGAACAAGCCGGTTTCCGAAAATGCTTTAGTACTTACTATAGACCACATACATACGCTGCGGCAGATTATACAGAAGACTGAAGAGTAATCAGCCACTATGCTTTGCGTTTGTGGACTATGAGAAATCTTTTGATTCAGTCGAAATCTGGGCTGTGTTACAGTCCCCCCAGAGGTGCCAAATTGACCATCGATACATCGAGGTGTTGAAGTGTCTGTATGAAAAGGCCACCATGTTAGTTCGCCTCCAGAACCGGAACTCGAAACCTATCCAGTTGCAGCGAGGGGTGAGACAGGGAGACGTGATATCACCTAAACTGTTCACCGCCGCCGTTGGAAATGTTTTCAAGCTTCTGGACTGAGGTGGACTCGGCATCAATATCAACGGCGAGTACATAACCCACTTCCGATTCGCTGACGATATCGTGGTCATGGCTGAGACTATGGAAGACCTAAGCACAATGCTCGATGGCCTCAGTAAAGTCTCTCAACAAGTGGGTCTTAAAATGAACATGGACAAGACAAAAATAATATTAAATGTCCGTGTCGCACCCACCCCTCTAAAGGTTGGAGACTCTACACTGGAAGGTGTTGACGAACATGTATACCTGGGACAAAAGTCTGGCTAGATAGGTCCAACTTCAAGAAAGAGATAAATCGACGAATCCAACTCGGCTGGACAGCGTTCGGGAAGCTTCGCAATATCTCCATGTTAAGTTATTATATCTTCACATTTATAGATTTCTAAATAACATACAGGGTGTAATAAAATTTGTGTAGGTCTTGTTAACGGAACAACTCTACATCTTTTCATCGACATCGACTCATCATACTGAACATTGTTTGTTCTATGACTATCGCAAAAATAATTTCGATGCGGACAGCGCAGGACCGGTCGTTATGGAATTCTTTGGGGGAGATTTTTGTCTAATAGTGGATGTCTTCCGGCTGATATGATGATGATTGAAGAAAACAGTGTCCTACGACTGAATTTTTATTATGGCACTCAATATACATAATTTTTAAATAATACATCATCATATCAGCTCATATAATATATCCCCAACGAGGGGCTCGAGGCGACCATGCGAGCCCAATGCGGGTTGGTCGAAAATATACGAAAAACACACTTATTTGTAAAAAAACTAACCCTGATTATTCATCTCCTCGTAGATTTAACTTTCAATACAAAGTTGTATCATTTGATTCTTTATGAAGTGTCTAAAATTATAAGGCTTTAATTAACGACACGTTTAACAATTTAAGACGCTCATAAATGAATTACTACGAGCTACGTGGCTACGTCGTAGTACGTCGTAGTTAGTAGCAATTATTAGCTCAATATCTTGTTCTGATCTTTGTTTTTGGAAGTGAAGTACTTCGCCACTGCCGTGCAATCCGGTGTTTGACTACTAGTCATTTAAGTTACTTTTTATCAACTGTCAAAAACAACATGTTGTTCTGAAATTGTTCGTGAAAAAACTTGTGACGTCATTGTCTTTGACGAACTAATTTAGTGATTTTGATAAATATAAAATTGAAATTAGATTAAAATGTTAAATAAATAAGTATCAATGCTTTTGTAGGAGAAATGCTATTTAGTGAATAATATTTATTAATTTATTTTAAACAGTGTCAAATACCCTATATTACTACAAAAACAGACCAGTGACAAAGTATATAAGTACTAACATACAGTATGGACACTCCCTGCCGCTCTCTAGATTCTGACCTTACCCCCTCGTCACCCAGATTGATACATGAGGCTGAAGACCTTTCGGCCGAGAGCTCCTTAACTTAGCTCCTAAAATTAATTTCGAACCGGGGACTGTGACGCTGAAATTGTACTCAGATTTGGTCAAGATACTTCGTGGTGGGTCCAAACATTGAAAAATCGTTTTGAGTGGGAGCGGGCATTTGTTTTTTTTGTATAAAAATGGACTTGTCACTTTTAATTTATTTAAAACCGGGGACTGTGACGCTGAAATCGTACTCAATTTTGGTCAAGAATCTTCGTGGTGGGTCCAGCACGAAGATTCTTGACCAAAATTGAGTACGATTTCAGCGTCACAGTCCCCGGATTTAAATTAATTAAAAGTGACCATTTTTATAAAAAAAAACAAATGCCCGCTCCCACTCAAAACGATTTTTGTGTTAATGTTTGGACACACCACGAAGTATCTTGACCAAATCTGAGTACAATTTCAGCGTCACAGTCCCCGGTTCGAAATTAATTGTAGGAGCTAAGTTAAGGAGCTGTCTTCAGCTTCATGATTGATACAGATTAGTTATAGTTTGGTTCTCGAACGTATAGGATTTCGCCGTGTTTTTGTTTGCTCCGTCATTTGTTTTTAGAAATGTCATTTCACGACCGTTGTTCGCAGTGTCTGGGGTGTGCCAGTGATCTTTCGTGGTTAGTTTCGTGATTAGGGTGATTTTAAAAGATATTTTTCACGTGACAAAACACTATTTTCACAGCGAGTGTTTCAATTCTATTTTATTGCCGCAACCAGTCAATACATTCAATTATTGGGTGTCAATAGCGTGGTGCTACTGACATGAAGCTCGTTTCACTGTAAACTTTAATCAGTTTGATGCCTTGGAGCTAGAAACAACAAAAAAAAAATAAAGATCAAAATGTTTTAAATCAAAAGGGATTTTCTTTGTAAGCGATAAAAAAAATATATTTAAAGAAGACAATAATACTTGTGATCATATTTCGCGTCACTGTTTGCGATAAACAAACACTACACTAATAAACTCATTCATTATCATCATGTTAGCTGAAAGATGTCCTCTGCTGGACTAAGGCCTCCCCCAAAGATTTCCACAAGGACTTAATAGTGTCCACCTCTCTACCACCCGTAGTGTTAATTAGTTTTTCAATTCTTCTTTGTAGAAGCGACACATACGGGGTATAATATTAAAAACCTCACTACTTAAAGTATAATCTATATCACTCACAGGCACCAGACGAATCTAATACAGAATCTAGAAAAACTTGTAAGACTTGGTAATATGCGTAATTTGTCATATCTTCCATTGTTTTGTATACCTAAATCTAATAATGAATATGGTAAGAGAGTCTGGAGGTGCATACTAACTTATCTCCTAAACAATGTACTTAAAGACTTAGTAGAAAAAATAGAAGATATTAATAACAATCAAAGAAAAACAAAGTTTCCTTGCTCAGAAAAATAACCTAACTGTCGAGGCTGGTGGACATCCAGCCAGACGCTCAAGTTGCGAGCTATGCAACTAACGCTAAACGCACATAATGATTTTATATCGAGATTTGCGTTTTTTGTGTGGCATCAAGTGTTTTCTATTTATTAAAATAAACAGTTTTTTTTTAATGACACCTCGCACTCCAAAAGCCATTCATCCGTTAAGTCTACAGGCTCAGCCAAATAAACAGCCATAACATACTACTACTAATCAGCCTACTTTGACATGTGGACGTTCACTGCTGGACATAGGCCTCCTTCGAGTTGGCGGGTTGGCGATCGCAGTGTGCGATGTGGAGGCACAGTATGCGGGGCGGACGCTGCCAGCCATTCTCCAGTATAGTCCCTTAATCGTCTCTTACGACACCCTGACACCCTCGGCACACACCGGACACTGCATACAACGGTCGTGAAATGACATTTCTAAAAACAAATGACGGAGTAAAAAGATCACTGCAAAATCCTATACGTTCGAGAGCCAAATTATAACCCATTTGTATCAATCTCGGTGACGAGGGGATGAGGTCGAAATCTAGAGAGCGGCAGGGAGTGTCCATACTGTATGCTAGTACTAATATATTTACTTTGCCCTTGGGAAGATATGGGTTGGCCCTATTCTAAGCCGATAGCCATACGGCTAATAATACATGCTACATAACATTCATTCCAAAAATATTACTATCCTTCTTCAGTAACCGGAAAAAAACCACGATTTTATTTGTAAAACTTAACAACTTTTGTTCTACAACTTTGCTGAGGAAATTAATCCCTCCCATACAAACTTGTTTTTAGTGCGCTTGACTGTATGGTTATACCAATCTGATCGATTTGTAGGTATTACGTATTACCACACCTGTTTGTAGGAGCTGTGTGTGTACGCGTCATGGTCACGAACGTTCAAGTGAGCTTAAAATTGTCTAAAACCAACAGTCAGCTGACTGAATCGGTGGCTCAACCGGTAACGACTCGGTCCTCCTATCCAGAAGTCAATGTACCAATGATTTTTTTCGACACTTACATACATATACTTATCGATTGCTTTAACGGTGAAGGAAAACATCTTGAGGTAAACTGCACATCTGGTTCCCGATGTGTATGAATGTCGCGTTGCACACGTCCGTAGGTGTAAATCTAAATGCCCTGCACGTGACTTCGGGTGAATTTAAGTGCAACACCAGATAACCACCGTCTATCCTTCGGATATCACGGTTAATTGTGCCAAACGATAAGAAAGAAGAAAGAAGCTGACAATCAACCAAACAAACTTCAAAACCTAAGTAAACCAACTGAACCCTGTCAATGGAAACGGAGCTTTACCAAACTTGTTAACAATTCAATCGCCGGCAAATAAGGCTTGTGCCGGCATGAGCGTGTGAGGGAAACTATCTATTTCCTAGCACTTAGCTGCGTGTCGCCGTCAATCCACCCAAGCCTAGACAGGCTTCAGCTGAGGAGGGCAAGTCAGAATAGACTACAGTTCAGTGGGGCAAGCCGGGCTGAATGCACTAGTTCAGTTAGTACAGCAGTCAGGATTAAAATATGTATCTATACGAGTATAATAGGTTTACCTATAAAATTATCGATTGGATGAAAAAATAAGAAAATTTATTAAAAAAAAATGTTTTTAAAATATCATTAAACTATTCTAAATTATGGTGAAACATTATACCTGTTGTGTAATTTTTTTTCCACCTCAAAAAATCGCTATTTTTAGGGGAAAAAATACATATATTTTTAATTTTTAAATCTCTAGTTTTCGCAACAATTTCTTCGTTATTAGTCACGTTGGTGTCATACCTGGGAATACTCCGCATAAGATTACGTTACGTTCAGGGAAATTCAAGAAAATGATCTAGGCAAAAAGTGCTCTATCTGACCACTAAGAAAGCCTTTGTTCCATGATACATAGCTCCGGGGATTGGAACATGAAAGACTGGTCACTAATAAAAGACCATAAATCAGTAGTGTTATCATAATGTTCAATAATCAAAACAAGAAATAAATAAATAATCAAAACAATCCAAAAAGGAGGAGGTTTTTGTTTGTTGCGCGATATCTTCGCAGATTTTGAACTGATTTTTATTCGATGGGTATGCTGCCAGATTGGTTCCATATAAATTTTATCAAAATCGGTTAATTGCTTTTTTTTTAGAAAACTAACAAAAATAAAAAAGATAATGCGAAATTGTACTAAGTTGTTGCGATGGAAGTCGGTTTTTTAAAGTGTTCAGCGTTTCCAAGGATTTCAATACTAATTGGGATTTTACTTTAAAAACTGAATCGGCATTTCATAGGTATAATATGCTGCAATTTAATAGGACAATTCGGATTGGACAGACTGTACGTGGAAAAAAATTAACTAGACACTTGACCACTGGCAGGTTTTGGTGAGGTAGTTTGATCTGGACAGTGTACAGTAGCGGTGACCATGGCGGCTAATATGGACGAGCTGGATCACACTTCTATCTATGGGCGAGACATTAATGGTGCGATATCACTCTCAATTAAATTGTAAATTTCATCATTTTATTTTAGAATAGAGCACAAACAAGAATTATTATTACTTATTCAGATTATTTAAACATATTTTTTTATTAAAGATACCATCCAAGTGCTAATTGGACTCACGCACCGTAGGTTCCGTACCACCACACCTCTTCACACAAGTAAAACATTGATACCTATTCATTTATTTATTTATTTTATTTATTTCAAACAAGCAAGAAGATTCAAATTCAAAAATCTCTTTACTATACAACAGACACACAAATATATGTACGAGTACAAAACAAAAGTAATAACTAAGAGACATACAATTTGGACGAACTTATTACTGAGATCTATTTTCAACAGAAAACCCACATGTGGTCAAAATCAAACTAATTTATTTTAAATGTCTTAAGAATGAGTTCTTTTCGCGAACGACTTCGTTTAAAATGAATGACTCGCTCTTTGCTAATTTTATTGTTGTTTTACTTAAGGATTAGTACTATAATCTCAAAAGTCATAAAGTTTCAAGCTTGCATGTATTATCGTTTTTGCGATACAGCAAAACAAAAAAAAAAGAATTTTTTTATTCGTTTGATTCCTCTATAACATGGGTGGCCAACCGGTCGATCGCGATCGACTGGTCGATTGCGACTGTTAGTTCAATCGATCGTGGCAAGGCAAAAAATATAAATACGTAGAACAGACTGCGCAAAGTACCTAATAACTAACTGCTGCACGCATCATCTTGTATCTTTTTTCAATCGCCGTTCCGTCACGTTATTAATCCTCTCTTCTATGCAGTATAGCTCTCTTTCGATAATCCTATTAACGAAATAATTACGCTGCGCTACGACATATTTCTAAAAGCAAGACCATCCTTAGGTCTAGAATTCTAGGCATTGGTTTCCATCGAAAAATATCCAAATTTGAAAAAATGTGTTGAACAACTGCATTCGTGTTTTCCTACTTAAAACAAACAAAAAAACACCTTTCTCGCTTGATAGACGCTCACACATTAGATTCCTTAAGGTTACCAGTTTCCAACTACAAACCGGATTTTGCTAATCTAGCGAAAGATGCTCAAACGCAATGCTCACACTAATATAAATAAGTAGTTACTAATAATAATTTTCAATTTTATATTTTCCCTCTTATTAAAATAAAAAATACTACATAATTGTGTACTGCACTATGCTGTATCATTTAAGATTTCAAGAAGTATGTAATTGGTAGATCGCACTGGGTGTCGTCAGTGAACAGTAGATCTTGGGTCTCACCAAATTGGCCATCCCTGCTCTATAACAACACATATTCTGTGAAAATTTTAGGCGACTACCTATTACGGTTCAAAAGATACAGCCCTTCAAAGCCGGACGGACAGACAACGTTGGCTTAGCAATACGGTCACGTTCCCTGGTACGGAACCCTAAAAAAAAACTTTTAGACATCATATAGAAATCCAATCGACATCTTTGCAATCAGTGTGAACAGTATCTAACAAGACAACAGCTTTGATACCAGGGGCTTACCAATTAAAATAAATTGTACAGCCACGCTGTGCATAATTGCTCGCGAGAACTTAACCATCTGTCGTAGTCGAGCATACACAAATCTACTATAAACATTACACTTACTTAGTAGCAAAGAAAACAGTAATAATACAGTCTTGATGAAATATTTCCAAATAATTGTATCGGTTTGTATGATAGGTACTTTTCTCTGTTTTTTCCTGGAATAATTAAGTAGCCAGTCCAGTAGGCCTTTTAAATTCTAGTTATTCACGAAGTTTCATTAAAATCGTTAGTCATTTTTGTGAAAAAGTAATAAGACACCTTAACCTTATTCCGATTTTTCTTGAAACAACACATACTGTGTGTTGTAGACTATTTATATTATTATTACTATTTATATACTGTGCCATAGTATATATATTAGTACTAGCGTGGTTATGGTATCGTACCGAGTTTCATCAAAATCCTTAGAGCCGTTTTTTAGTAAAAAAAACTAAAGTGATTTTTGACTATAGTGGCAACCCTAAAAAATCAAGATATGGGAAATTTGAAAAAAAAAACAGCAGGAGATATAAAAATAATATTGCCCTAACCTAAACTTCACCCAAATCCGCCCAGTAGTTTGGAAACTAGACCACCGGATGTATTTACAGGCACAAACACACACACACACACACACACATCACACACACAATTTTTATTTTAGACTCTTTATTAGTGTAAGACAACCGATCCCCATCAAAATCTCTACTTCGATTTTTTTTCGCCATCACAATACCTTCTTTACTCCTTCGTCGCTCGCTCACGCTCTCTTCTCAGTCACTCGAAAGTAAATATATACATATAATATACTAGCTGTCCCGGCGAACTTCGTACCGCCTTACATTAAATTACACTGCCCTGCCCTACCCTACACTACCCTACACTACACTACACTACCCTACCCTACACTACCCAACCCTACACTACCCTACCCTACCCTACATACACTACAATACACTACCCTACCCTACACTACTCTACACTACCCTACACTACACTACACTACCCTACACTAACCTACCCTACACTACCCTACACTACCCTACCCTACCCTATCCTATCTCTCAAGTTGGATCGAACTGCACATGGTGTGCGAATTTTATTATAATCGGTTAAGTGGTTTAGGAGTCCATTGAGGACAAACATTGTGACACGAGATTTATATATATTAAGATTAACAATACTTGCACTGGTAAAGCTACATCTCGTCTGCTTCCGCATTCAGCTGTGACCAATCTTTTTGAAGCATATCCTCCGCTACAAATAGAAAAAAAATATTGGGAGAATTAAGGAATCTAAGGTCAGATCTTTCGAACTTTCTGAGTATAGCGGCTAAGGGAAACATGGCTAGCCGATGTGCTTTGCCGTCCACCCGCTTATCTTACTTCTCTCTTTAACTGGATAGATAACAAAGAAAGTTACGGAGTGGATATCTTCTGATTTTATTTTATTAGAGACAAATAGTGAATTGCATACAAAGTTTATGATTAAAATAAATAATAGTTCACATGGAGCTGAATAGAGAACGAAAGCCAAAATAATTGTGCAAATAAGCTTTTGATATACCCACTCCTTACTTCCTGTTCTACAGATGGTGAAGTAAGTGACAGACCGGGAGGTTTGGTCAACTTAAATCACTTCACCGAGCCGCCGCCGCCGCCGCCTGGGCACGGCGGCAAAGCGAAGCGCAGACTACAACTCAACCATCAATTGTTGTACAGTCGCCATCAGACATATCGTAGCGGGTGAGGTCTTCAAATAATTCTGAGCAGTGTTGAGTTTCAACAAAATGTGTACTGCAATTTAAAATTGAAAAAAAAAGAAGTTTTCTAAATTAAACAGTAGGTATTTTAGCTAGCTGTGTGTGAAGATCATGTTGAAAAATCTGCTGCTCGGCTATTTGTGACAAAGGTCATTGGGCAAAATCTGACCCGGTTAACTAAAGTTATCCTACAAAAACCAAATTAGTTTTAAATTGTTAAGTATTAACCCACATTTCATTACAAATATTTTTATTTTTTTTAAACCATGGGAATAAAATGTAAAAAAAATATATAAATGCGTAAATAAATCATTTTTAGTGAAGCACAAATCGATGGAGCCTCTTGCTAGTGAAAAGCAAAGTTGAAAAAATCGATGGAGCCTCTTGCTAGGGAGGAGCAGAGTTGAAAAAATAGATGGAGCCTCTTGCTAGTAAAAAGCAGAGTTGAAAAAATGGTTGAAGCCTCTTGCTAGTGAAGACCAGAGTTAAAAAAATCGATGAAGCCTCTTGCTAGTGAAAAGCAGAGTTGAAAAAATGGATGAAGCCTCTTGCTAGTGAAGACCAGAAATAAAAAAAATCGATGGAGCCTATTGCTAGTGAAAAGCAGAGTTGTACAAATCGATGGAGCCTCTTGCTAGTAAGGACCAGAGTTGAAAAAATCGATGCAGCCTCTTGTAAATGAAGAGCAGAGTAAAAAGAAGTGATGGAGCCTCTTGCTAGTGAAGACCAGAGTTAAAAAAATCGATGAAGCCTCTTGCTAGTGAAAAGCAGAGTTGAAAAAATGGATGAAGCCTCTTGCTAGTGAAGACCAGAAATAAAAAAATCGATGGAGCCTATTGCTAGTGAAAAGCAGAGTTGTACAAATCGATGGAGCCTCTTGCTAGTAAAGACCAGAGTTGAAAAAATCGATGCAGCCTCTTGTAAATGAAGAGCAGAGTAAAAAGAAGTGATAGAGCCTCTTGCTAGTAAAGACCAGAGTTGAAAAAATCGATGGAACCTCTTGTTAATGAAAAGCAGAGTTAAAAAAATCGATGGAGCCTCTTGCTAGTAGAGTACGGAGTTGACAAAATAAATGGAGCCTCTTGCTAGTGAAGAGCAGAGTTGAAAAAAAAGATGGAGCCTCTTGCTAGTAAAAAGCAGAGTTGAAAAAATCGATGAAGCTTCTTGTTGATGGACAGCAGAGTGAAAAAAAGCGATGGCGCCTCTTGCTAGTGAAGAGCAGAGTTTAAAAAATCGATGAAGCCTCTTGCTAGGGAGGAGCAGAAATGAAAAAATAGATGGAGGCTCTTGCTAGTGAAGACTAGAGTTGAAAAAATGGATGAAGCCTCTTGCTAGTGAAGACCAGAGTTAAAAAAATCGATGAAGCGTCTTGTTAATGAAAAGGAGAGTGAGAAAAAGCGATGGAGCCTCTTTTAACTCTGCTCTTCACTAGCAAGAGGCGCCATCGCTTTTTTTCACTCTGCTGTCCATCAACAAGAAGCTTCATCGATTTTTTCAACTCTGCTTTTTACTAGCAAGAGGCTCCATCTTTTTTTTCAACTCTGCTCTTCACTAGCAAGAGGCTCCATTTATTTTGTCAACTCCGTACTCTACTAGCAAGAGGCTCCATCGATTTTTTTAACTCTGCTTTTCATTAACAAGAGGCTCCATCGATTTTTTCAACTCTGGTCTTTACTAGCAAGAGGCTCCATCACTTCTTTTTACTCTGCTCTTCATTAACAAGAGGCTCCATCGATTTTTTCAACTCTGGTCTTTACTAGCAAGAGGCTCCATCGATTTTTTTAACTTTGCTTTTCACTAGCAAGAGGCTCCATCGATTTGTACAACTCTGCTTTTCAGTAGCAATAGGCTCCATCGATTTTTTCAACTCTGGTCCTTACTAGCAAGAGGCTCCATCTATTTTTTCAACTCTGCTCCTCACTAGCAAGAGGCTCCATCTATTTTTTTAACTCTGCTCCTCACTAGCAAGAGGCTCCTTCGAATTTTTCAACTCTGCTCTTCACTAGCAAGAGGCTTCATCCATTTTTTCAACTTTGCTTTTCACTAGCAAGAGGCTCCATCGATTTGTACAACTCTGCTTTTCACTAGCAATAGGCTCCATCTATTTTTTTTACCTCAAGAACGTTTATGGACGTTCTGTCACGTTGCTAACACGAAAGTTTTAACCTCAATATTATATTTTTCTTTTTTAAGCTTTTGGCTTGAATCCCATTAACTACGTTAATGCGACATATATATTCGTGAACTAGAGACGTTTATCTAAACATCCTACCTAATTTTTTTTCTGTAGGCCGTGGGTATAGGTTTCATACTATGCTGCCCAATGACCTTTGATGTTCAGAAGTTCAACAATGCTCAGAAATATTCGAAAACTTCGTCCGCTACGATACATCAACTTACCGCTTCTTACTATTCTCCTATATTTAGCCAAGAAAGTGACGAAACTGGAGGTTTAGGCAACTCTCTCTCATATCGTGTAACACAATTAACTACTCTATCCAAAGGATATCTGAGCAACTAGACCGGCTTGATCGTACGGCAGCCCGGACATAGCGGAAAAGTAAGTCCCAGATAACCTTTGCTTCGACGCAGCCATCAATTTCACAACTTCACATAGCCACTTCTTACTCCTTTCCTTACAGATAGCAAAGATAGTGACGGAGACGAAGATTAAGGCAACTTGAACGGCTTCATCCGGGGGATCACACAGGCACAGCAGCAAAGCGAAATGCGGAAAAGTTGTGCTTCGACGTAGCCATCAATTTTACTACTTGATATAGCCGCTGATTACTTCTTTCCCTACAGGTAGCAAAGAGAGTGACGGAGAAGGTGGTCTGGGCAACATGATCAGCTTGATCGTGGGGTCTTCCAGGCGGATAACCTTCCTTCGATGCAACCATTAATTTACAACTAGACATAACCGCTTCTTATCTGTTCTCTCTCTCTCTTGCAGACAGCGAAGAGAGTGATGGAGAGGGTGGTTTGGGCAACTTGAACCGCTTGATCGTGCGGCCTCCTGGACACAGTGGCAAGGCTAAGCGTGGGCAACTATGCTTCGATGCTGCCTATGAGTGCGGCAATCTCGGCCGTGCTGACCACATCACGGAGCTGGAGTACGACCTGTTCCTCAGACCGGACACGTGCAGGCCGCGAGCGAGGTTTTGGTTCAACTTCACTGTGGAAAATGTTAAGCAAGATCAGGTTAGTGCTGAGTTAGGAATAACGATCGAGTATGTCTTGTTTTTGGTTAAGTACTTAAGTACCTAATCTACCCGTGTGCTTTTCTACCCGTATATTTTTTTATGTTTAGTTTCTAGTTGTCTTTGGATGTTAAAAAACAAAGAGTTTCTATAATTTAGAGACGAAATGTCTTTTTACCCCTAGATGGAGAAGAGGAATCTACTTCTTTGTTCGTTACAATTCCCGTTACTTGGGGTCGGGTCTCCTCACTAATTTTCGCTATGACAGTCTCGTCCTGGGTTGAGATAACTGGCAATTGGGCTTTCTTGAGGTCTCTCTTTATGTTTAACCACCAGGTCAATGGCGGGCGGCCTCTGTCTTTTTTCTCTTCCGACAGGTTTAAAGCTATCTTTAGCACGTGATATTCACTTCGCCTTTTTACATGACCATATCATCTGAACAAGTAGGTCTTACAATGAACATGGACAAGACGAAAATTATGTCAAACGTCCGTTTCATACCTACTCCACTGAACGTTGGAGGTTCTACACTTGAAGTTGTTACCAAATATGTGTACCTAATACAAACAGTCCAGTAAGGAAGGTCCAACTTCGAGAAAGAGATTAATCGTCGAATCCAACTCGGCTGGGCAGCGTTCGGGAAGCTTCGCAATATCTTTAAGTACCAGATACTGCAGTGTCTTAAGACCAAGGTCTTCGACCAGTGTGTGTTGCCAGTGACGACATACGGAACTGAAACATGGTCGCTTACTATGGGCCTGATAAGAAGGTTCAAGGTCACCCAAAGGGCAATGGAGCGTGCTATGCTCGGAGTTTCTCTGCGTGATCGAATCAGAAACGAGGAGATCCGTAGGAGAACCTAAGTAACCGACATAGCTCACAGAATTGCTAAACTTAAGTGGCAGTCGGCAGGGAACATAGCTCATAGAGCAGATGGCCGTGGGGTAGTAAAGTTCTCGAGTGGCGACCGCGCACCGGAAAACGTAGCGTAGGTAGGCCTCCCACTCGGTGGACCGATGACCTGGTGAAGATCGCGGGAAGCCGCTGGATGCGGGCAGCGCAGAACCGGTCGTCATGGAAATTCTTGGGGGAGGCCTATGTTCAGCAGTGGACGTCCGTCGGCTGATATGATGATGACGATGATATCATCTAAGTCTGCCTACGGTGATCTTCTCCGACATTCGTGTGATTTTAAAGCTTCCACGAATATATTCATTTCGGATTCTATCCAGACGGGTCACACCTTCCGCCCATCTCAGCATCTTCATTTCATTTACATGTATTTTGTGCTCATGTACCTTCTTGGTCGTCCAGCATTCAGAGTCGTACAATAATACCGTCTTGTAAACTTTGCCCTTGGTTTTTATAGGCATGCGAGGGTAACACAGCACTCCCGTGAGCGATCGCCATTTTTGCCACGCAACGTTAATTCTATGCGCCACATCAGCATCTACGTTGGCGTCCGTTGTGAGCGTAGCGTCTACACCTTCAACTCCTAATATGAAACGACATTACATTCCATTCTCCTTTATTTATTCCAATGAAGTTTCATCTTGGTCTTCCCCTCCATCACCTCCCTCTATTTTTCCTTCCAGTCTTCAGGAAGCTGTCGTGTGTCCAAGTCCTCTAGGAAGGAACGGTCGGTATTGGCGGGTTCGTCCTACGGTCGAGCAACAACAAAGGCGTCGTTACCGTGTCGCGTATATAACTCAGATGCTCTTGAACCTACTTCAAAAAAGGAGAAGAGTCGCTTTTTAGGGCTCAGTACACCCAGCGGGTGATCAACAGGACCCTATTACTAAGCCTCCGCTGTCTGTCCGTCTATCAGAGGGCTGTATTTCATAAACCGTAACAGGTAGAAAGTTGAAATTTTCACAGAATGTGTATGTCGGAGCGCAAGGACGTGGCGCCATCTATGCATGCGTCGAAGCACCGTGTGTTTTATCTTGAAATGTCAAGCGGTTAGCTAGGGTAGTCATAATAGTCACTTTTGCCAAGGCGTGGTCGGTGCGGGACCGGAAACCGGAAGTTGGTAGTGTTGGTACTTGTTTGTTAGCCAATCAGAATCGTTGTGAATATCGAACCATCAAAGACAATGCAGCCTACCTACAGAGGCTACGACAGAGGCGCCAATTATTTTACGAGCACTTTTGATCGAGCAGCTGAACTGTCAACTTGGGAAGCCAGCCCCGTGCCGAACTCATCGCAGTCTATAAAATAATCGGTTTTCATCCGAATCATCGTGAAGCCTCGTGTTGCAAACGTGTGTGAATATTGATTGTACACTCCAAAACTTCTCTAAGACGAGTTTATTTCTTAGATACGGCCAAAACCCTTCTGTTGATCCGAAATGTATTTTTGTTGCCGCTATAACAAAAAAAATGTGTTTAAACAGTTTATGAAACCACGGTAAAAGTGAAACTTTACAGAGGACGAAATGATCATGGCTGCTCTCGCTACGGTACAGAGGACGAAACGAAATCAGATCGTCAGACGAAAGCGAGCGTCACGCTACATGCAACACACAGACGAAAAAAATTGAGACGATGTAATAAAAGTTTCACTTAATAAATAGTAAAAACTAGAAAAAGAAAAATAAGGGGTAGGGGTCTCCCTCCATACAAAAAAACGTGTTTTTTATAGGTGTTTAGAAGTATTTTTGATTTAGCTCTACAACATACAAGCGTGAAACTTGATGTGGTTATAGTACTAATACAAAAGTAACACAAAAAATAATAAAAATCGTTCAAATGTGAGTCGTACTCGCATTAAGGAGTCCGAACTAAATGGCAAAAAAAGCATATTTTTGTCGCTCGCGTTGAATTCTTTTGTTTGTAATTTGAATAGGTATCATTGTCAGTATACTATTTAGTTGTGTGGAGAGGTGCGGTGATACGGAACTTTCGGAGTGCTAGTCCGATACGCACTTGGCCGGTTATTTAGGAATTAATTAATAAAAACAAATATGAATCAAAATTGTATAAGTTGATGCGATTGAAGTCCGCTTTTAACGTGTTTAGCGTTTCCATTTATTTCCTTTTAATTCATAATTTAAGCTTAGACGAGGCCTGTCATGTGTCTACTGCAGGGCAATGATGATTCTACACTTTTTCCAGAGAGTAATATTCAACATAGTGAACTTGGGCAAAGAACACACGCTTTACGACGGAGACATGACACCTCTAGTCAAATCTACATCACGACCAAAATGGTAAGAAAAATATTTTTTCAACGGTAAGTATAATTTTAACTATTTATTTTTGGTACTTAATTTGATTGTTTCCCTTTATGTTCGATATATTTAAAAACGGCCAAGTACGAGTCAAACTCTGACTAAGGAACCTAAAAGCAATCAGATAGCCAGTTTTCCATTGCGTTGGGGAATCTTGGTAAGCCCACTTCCATCTTCGGCATGATCGTCACTTACCATCAGATGAGATGAGGCCAAGGGCTTACCGATTGTGTATATAAAAAAAATTAACGAGTACAACAAAGACACCTATTTATTTCAGTGAAAAGACATCAATGCTAGACAGAAATAATTTTGTTTTTTTTAGGTTTCCGTACATTCGATGAAGGAAAGAAATAGCCTTGTTATAAGATTACTCATAATCGCGTTTGTCCGTCCGAAAAAAAAGACTAAAAATCTAACGAAAGAAGATAAATTATGAATGTGTATAGAGTTTGCTGACCCAATTAACGAATGTACAAGAAAAATAAACGAATTCAGATTATAGATAGGGGTTAATTTTGGGTGGGCAAAGTACAGAATGAAAAAAAAATATTAACATGTGACATATCGATTGAAAGATTTCTTTATGAGGATTACATTTTTTATATAAATTTAAATGTATGGGTAAAAAGACATTATAAAATTACGAAAAGTGAGCATTTAGCTATGTCTAGATATGGCTTTTTTTTGGCTGAATTTGTAGTATAAACGGTTTGATGTATTTTGGACTGCGAGGTGTCGTCGGTAGGATTATCTGGATCACGTGGGTGACATTTTTACCCAACTGTCAAAAAAAGATAGGCAATGTTATGTTTATGTCTTTTACGCAGTTGGGCTTTTTTAATTGGTTAGATTATTTATTAATTTAGTTAGCTTAGTTTATGATTTCTGAATCTCTCTCGGAAAGTCTCTTTTGGCTTGAACTTTTTGCTTTCAGTGCAACTAAGAGAGCACTATGTCTGACTGATGAGGGTAGATAAGTACCTGTTCTGAGTGTGTATTATCTTCGTGTCGTGCATTAACAGTACCACACAAACCTATGCAAACGCAATCAGTCTCCGTCGCAATCAGCTGTCGTCCGTCACCAGCCACGTGAGCCACCTGACGTGACCCGCGTCTACCTTAGGCCTAGTGCCGTAAGCTGGCTCTAAACTATGCTGTGTATCAGACAATCAATCACCAGAATGTATGGGAAGAGACCGAATGCCTTTCAATTGGGTGGTCTGTCATTCGACACACACAGCCTGAATTTTTAAGCAAACCAAAAGAAGGCTAGTATAACAAATTACACAATGCATGTACTCATCATATCAGCTCATATCACGAGGGCCCAGTGCGGGTTGGTCGACTTTAGACACAAAATTCGAGTTTTTCTTCACCGCATAAGCATGCATGTACTATATAAATGTGTTGAAGTTTGTTCGTTAGTAGATACAGCCTCTTAACTGATCTTAAGAAATGAGATGTCTTTCAATTTATCCTGTTTCAGAATATGTCATAGCCTAAGCTATATAAAGATGAAATTCGACATGGCGGATTTTTACCTACGTCAGAAGTCTAAGGTGGCCTAAGAAGTTTATGTGTGTGTGTGTGTGTGTGCGAGTATGTTTGTGCGTGCGTGTGTATGTGTGTGCCACTGTCTCCATAGTGGTTCGAGTCCTGTCACGTACCAATGTGTTTTCGAATTTCGATCTCATATGTACGTTTATCTGACGCTCTGACAGTGAAGGAAAACATCGTAAGGAAAAATTGCACACATCTGCGAAGAAACTCGAAGATTGTGTGTGAAGTTGACTAACCCGCACTGGGCCCGCGTGGTCGACTAAGGCCCGATCGATTAATTCAGGGTAGGCTCTTGCCCCTCGGTGGGGACGTATATATGGGCTGATGTGGTGGTTTAACCGACTTTCATTTGGTTTTCACTATCAGCAGTCAGGTAGCTTTGCTCTTTCCCTTGCTTCACTTTGATCGAATTCAGAAGTGGAAATTCAGCGTGTTCTGTGGACTGCCTCAGCTAGTACTATCTCTTGACGTGGTATGCGTTTGCCGTGCAACGTGGCTCCTTGCACCGACCGTTCTGAATTAATTACCGGCCGTCCATTATACTGGTGTGTGTGCAGCTTTATTTGCTGACACGAGCTGATATTGTCACAGACTCACAGAGATCGCGTGCCATCAGGTTTCAGTATAGGTAACGACATCTTATGTACTTGTATACAACGGTCAGTGCTATAAATTGAAAATCATAAGTATATTTTTTTTCCACTGCTACTTCACGTTACGTCATCAGTTTTTTTGCGTTTCCATGATAAAAACAAAGTTGCCTAAGGTTTTATTTTAAGACTACGCTACGCCTAACAAAACAATCATAGGAAATGATGATGTTGGCGTTGATGTATTTCCTTTACTCTTTTTAGGCTTCGTGGTGCTCGCGTTTATGTCTTTTTTATGACTATTTCGCTGGGCGTAGCATGGTTCTTGCGTTGATTTATCTTTCCTGTTACTTTTTTGCTAAGCGAAGCATGGTGCTTGGGTCAATATATTTTCTATGACTATTTTGTTGGTCGTAGCATTCTGCTTGCGTTGATGTCTTTTCTTAACTTTTTCGTTAGGCATAGTAAGTAGCGTGGTGCTAGCGTTGATATATTTTCTTTGACTATTTTTTGTTATGCGTATCATGGTGCTCGTGTTGGTGTTTTTTGTTTGACTCTTTCGTTAGACGTAGGTGGCACTTGAGTTGATGTTTTTCCTATGACTATTTACTTAGGCTTGCGTGCTCGCGTTGATGTCTATCCTATGGCTATTTTGTTAGGCGTAGCATAATGCTAATCAAAATATATTTCCTAAGACTATTTCTCTAGGCGTAGCTTGTTTTCTCGCTATGTCTTTTCTATTACTTTTTCGTGAGACGTAGCATGGGTGCCCGCATTGATATATTTTCTATAACTTTTTCGTTAAGTATAGCATGGTGCTTGCGTTGATGTTTTTTTTTATCAATACTATACACTAGCAGCTCTACGAGACTTTTCGCTAGGCGTAGTGTGGCGCTTGCGTTGATGTACATGTCCTATTACTTTTTCGCTAGGCATAAAATGGTGTTTGCGCGCGTTGATATATTTACTACCTACCATAGACGCAAACACCATGAATAGTACGCGTAACAAGTCATAGGAAAGACGCACCATGCTTCGCCTTACGATCACAACAGTAATGGGAAAACATTAACGCGATCTATACTTAGGTACATTATGAGAACAGACCGCGCACTATAAAAACGTTACAATTTTACGTGTAAGTAGCAAATTAATTATGTTTTTACCAAACCCGATATAGAATTATTAAGAAGGTAGTCCGCACACAGTGGCACCGTTATCAATTTTATTTAAAAAAGAAAATGCAAAAAGTAAGGGAGTGTTCTTGCGTTACTTAAGAAAACACGTTTAATATAATATATGTTTGTTTAAAGGTAAAATAATCAAAATTATTTTACGGTACAAGCTTTTATTTCGATGAAATATTAATTCAAGTCAAATCTAATATATAAAATTCTCGTGTCACAGTTTTCGTTCCCTTACTCCTCCGAAACGGCTTGACCGATACTCCGAAATTTTGTGAGCATATTGAGTAGGTCTGAGAATCGGCCAACATCAATTTTTTTTTTTAGGGTAGGGTAGGGTAGGGTAGGGTTGGGTAGTGTAGTGTAGGGTAGTGTAGGGTAGGGTAGTGTAGTGTAGTGTAGTGTATGTAGGGTAGGGTAGGGTAGTGTAGGGTAGGGTAGTGTAGAGTAGGGTAGGGTAGTGTAGTGTAGGGTAGTGTAGGGTAGGGTAGGGTAGTGTAGTGTAGTGTATGTAGGGTAGGGTAGTGTAGGTTAGGGTAGTGTAAGGTAGGGTAGTGTAGTGTAGGGTAGGGTAGTGTAGTGTAGTGTAGGGTAGGGTAGGGTAGGGCAGTGTAATGTAATGTAAGGCGGTACGTAGTTCGCCGGGACAGCTAGTAGACATATATGTCGGAGCGCAAGGACGTGGCGCCATCTATGCATGCGTCGAAGCACCGTGTGTTTTATCTTGAAATGTCAAGCGGTTAGCTAGGGTAGTCATAATAGTCACTTTTGCCAAGGCGTGGTCGGTGCGGGACCGGAAACCGGAAGTTGGTAGTGTTGGTACTTGTTTGTTAGCCAATCAGAATCGTTGTGAATATCGAACCATCAAAGACAATGCAGCCTACCTACAGAGGCTACGACAGAGGCGCCAATTATTTTACGAGCACTTTTGATCGAGCAGCTGAACTGTCAACTTGGGAAGCCAGCCCCGTGCCGAACTCATCGCAGTCTATAAAATAATCGGTTTCCATCCGAATCATCGTGAAGCCTCGTGTTGCATACGTGTGTGAATATTGATTATACACTCCAAAACTTCTCGAAGACGAGTTTATTTCTTAGATACGGCCAAAACCCTTCTGATGATCCGAAATCAGAATTGGGATAGGACACGGACGCCCCACGTGTTCCAGATAGTGATGTGAGCAAGACAAAATAGAAAGTGCTTCTGGAACAACGAAATCAGAATTTTCTGACGCTGATGCTAGCCACGCGGACGCCATCATCGTCCCATGAATTGAGGTTACCCAATTTCAACCCCGATAGATCGGATGTGAATGCACGTGCATAGATTGCTACTACGGATCTGTGTATTTACGACCCATATCGGCAAGGGGCAGGGCCACTACATGTCTAGATGCTTGAAGTAATGCAGCCAAGAGGGAAGCACATGCGAAGCTGCCTCAGTGATGGAGAAGAGAGTCGACCTTTGCGTGGTTGATGCACAATACTGGAATTCCATCGGGTGAGCAGTTTTCATTAAAGAGAAATCTGTTGTTATCTATTGCGTCAGTGCAAGTTAAGAGGCACTGAGTAGGTACACGACTACCATTGACAATGCTACAGACTGACGACAGCTGGTTGTCCGACTCTTTAGTCTGACGACTCAATGTCCGCACGAAGTCGACACGACACCTTGGTTCGGAACCATCATAGACTAACTGACCATAAACTAACTAACCATAAGCTGTAACAAAGAAAAAGATGGTGCCGACCGTATGATTTGGTCGTTTCCGTGTAGATTTGTTTACAGCCAGTGTTGTTTGGTCAGGTTTCCTGATGATACTTGTAGTAACGACTGCAAACTATTTCACATTTTTACCGTCATTCCTTTTCCCCTGTGTACCACGGCGTACAAGACCGCCCAGAGCACAGCATCGACCTTTCCTTTTTTTTTTAGGGCCCCTGTGTACCACGGCGCATATGGACATATGCGCCTAGAGCACAGCATCGACCTGACCTTTATCATTTTAGAGCCTCTGTGTGTCACACAGCATCGACCTCTACGTATTCCCTTTATTTTTATGAGCTTTGCCCTGTGGAAGGGGAGTTCAAGTACCTACCTTTTTTTTTGTGAGCTTTGCCCTGTGGAAGGGGAGTTCAAGTACCTACCTTTTTTTTGTGAGCTTCGCCCTGTGGAAGGGGAGTTCAAGTACCTACCTTTTTTTTGTGAGCTTTGCCCTGTGGAAGGGGAGTTCAAGTATCTACCTTTTTTTCGTGAGCTTTGCCCTGTGGAAGGGGAGTTCAAGTACCTACACAGCTCATCGTCATCATATCAGCCAGGCAACGTTCACTGCTGTACAAAGGCGCAATCGCTTGGCAGGCAGGTGGGCGATCGTGGTGTGTGGCATGGTACGCAGAAAAGACGCTGCTGCCCATCCTCCGGTCTTTGATCCCTCTTACCACACCCTCGGGAGGAGATGGGTGGTACTATTCTAGGGCCATACCACAGGCCTACTTATCTATAGTAGATTTATGATAAGTTAGGTAATCTGAATACCTAACTTAAACACACATCCACTCCTCATTACAGATTATGGCAGCTGCTGGGCACGCATCGCCGTCAGGATGGCCGTGTCGGAGCGCAAGGACGTGGCGCCATCTATGCATGCGTCGAAGCACCGTGTGTTTTATCTTGAAATGTCAAGCGGTTAGCTAGGGTAGTCATAATAGTCACTTTTGCCAAGGCGTGGTCGGTGCGGGACCGGAAACCGGAAGTTGGTAGTGTTGGTACTTGTTTGTTAGCCAATCAGAATCCTTGTGAATATCGAACCATCAAAGACAATGCAGCCTACCTACAGAGGCTACGACAGAGGCGCCAATTATTTTACGAGCACTTTTGATCGAGCAGCTGAACTGTCAACTTGGGAAGCCAGCCCCGTGCCGAACTCTTCGCAGTCTATAAAATAATCGGTTTCCATCCGAATCATCGTGAAGCCACAGATTACTAAATAGTTACTACGTAACAGATACTTCACTCAGTAGTAAATTTCCAATACCTACTGCTATAATAGCCTACTCCATCGCGTCAGCAACCGCAGTACTTGCTTCACACCGCGCGATCGCAGGGCTGCCTCTTTGATAAAATTAAATTAACATAACTTTTTGTGTCTATGTTATTGAGAACTGTGAATATGTTTTGACTTATAGGTGGTAGTTTAAAATTGTATCATTTATCTATCTATCTATAATATAAAAATGAATCGCAAAATGTGTTGGTAAGCGCATAACTCGAGAACGGCTGGACCGATTTGGCTAATTCTTTTTTGTCGAGTTCGTTATTGTCAGGAGAAGGTTCTTATGTAGGGTAGGGTAGGGTAGGGTAGGGCAGTGTAGTGTAGTGTAGTGTAGAGTAGGGTAGGGTAGTGTAGGGTAGGGTAGTGTAGTGTAGTGTAGGGTAGGGTAGGGTAGTGTAGTGTAGGGTAGTGTAGTGTAGGGTAGTGTAGTGTAGGGTAGTGTAGTGTAGGGTAGTATAGGGTAGTGTAGTGTAGTGTATGTAGGGTAGGTTAGGGTAGTGTAGGGTAGGGTAGGGTATTCATATTTATCAATTTATTATTACTATAACACTGGGTAACTATTTAGTAATCTGTCACTGGGCAAGCTCAAGAATTGTTTGACGATATCAAATGAACCCTTTGCATTATTTTATTTTTTTATAACTTCAAACATCTTTTAATTAATTTTTCTTTACAAAAACATTTACTTACAGAAGGTAGGTTTTTTCGAAAAATAAATGTGTATTTAAAAAAAAAAAAACTATATTTGCAGTTGTTAAAAGACCATTATGTATGGAAAATCTATGAACTTTTTGCAAATCCAACTGCTCATCTTACTCCTAAACTAAGAAAGCCTACTTAGCCGTGATAGTTTTCCTTTTGAATTCATTATAATATAGACTACTTTCATGATTTTTTGCAAATTTTTAAATACAGCGGTTTAGTTGTTAGGGGGTGGGGACACCCGACTCTAAATTTAGCACTTTCAAGCCAATTTTATCGAAAACGGAACCCTAAAATTTAAAATGGTGTTAGAAGACTCACAACAATTTATTAAGCTCTAACCAACGGTATGCCACACGACTAGGTTTGACGAATTTTTTCGGTTTGAAGAAAAAGTCATATCTCCGGAGTACATACTCCAGGACCTATCATTTTTTCTTTTTTAACACGCAATTTTTATTTTCTCTAAAATTGAGATCACGGTTCCTAAGAGCGCTTTGCTCTATCTCATAATTTAGAAATTCCTCATAGAAAAAATTCACCATGTATATTTTTTACAAATCGCATAAAACCGAATCACAAGCACAGATTACTAAATAGTTATGTCACAAGTGTTTGTGTGCGCTAACAGCACGACAAGTTGAGACAGGTCGCCGCGCCTGCGACTCACATATTATCACAATTTTATTTTAATAAAAATAGCTTTTTAAACGTTGTTAAAATAGTGTTTAAGGTAAGTATGACGTTTCTATGTAACAAAAAAATGTAAATCTGTGTCTGAAAGGCAAGCTAATGCCACAGTGTAATAAAGAGAACTAGCTAATGCTTAGTATACCTAGTATTAAAAATAATTTTAAAACGACAAAAAATAGTAATAGTTTATCACTTAACTTTCTTCATTGACAGGTAAATGGAAAAATGTTAGGTGTGTATCTCTTCTTTTGCTTGATTTGCACCCATCTACAGCACATAAGGCACCAGACGGCATCGTAGGTACGCGTACGAACGAACGAAACGATTTAAATTGAAATACGTGCGTGCGCTTCGTTTGTGAAAACCGCACTGAATTGGGTCCGCAAACGGCCCGAGGCCCCGAGAACGCTCGGCCGGGCTGTAGGTTATTATAGCGCGCAAGTACATGGAGTGACGGAGGCCTGGTGAAGCCTCGTGTTGCAAACGTGTGTGAATATTGATTATACACTCCAAAACTTCTCGAAGACAAGTTTATTTCTTAGATACGGCCAAAACCCTTCTGATGATCCGAAATATATAAACACAAATTATCGGTCGGCCATTATCGATCACTGACGATGAGTCATATAATAGGGACTCCATAATTCTAAATTTAAAAAAAGGTGTGCATTTTCATGTTTAGGATTCTATTGAAAACAATAGACGATCCTGGAATCTCGATTCTACCTTCAATGGTCATCATCAGATCTACTTCAAAATACAAAAAGGATCTATTGTCACTGGGATTACGGATTCATAACAAATTTCAGCTTAATCGGAAACCGGGAAATGGGTCCAATTTAACTTGCAAGATTTGATGATTAGAGACACCGGTACAGGTGAAAGTAAATAAAACCAGCCAAGTGCGAGTTGAACTCTCGTGGAGAGGGTTCCGTACAATGCCAAAGTCAAATACAAATTATCACATTTGAAATCCTCACAGTAAGATGCGAGTTTTTTTTAATTATTAAAAATTTGATTGTGTTTGGCTGCACCTCACCTGATGGTAAGTGGCGATGCAGCCGAGGATGTAACACGCAAGCTCCAAAAGTTTCTATTCACTCTCGTTTTGAAGATTCCTAAATTTTACGAATCGAGGAATACAGACGCCGGAAGGGAATTCCACCCCTTGGCCGTTTGCATGATGAACGTAGAAGCAAAACGCTTCTTGTGTTAAGGTGGAACAACATCATCATATCACCTGAAAATCGTCCACGGCTGGACACGGCCTCCCTCAAGGATTTCCACGACGACCGGTCCTGCGCTGCCCGCATCCATAGGCTTCCCGCGATCTTCACCAGGTCGTCGGTCCACCGCGTGGGAGGTCTGCCAACGTTACGTTTTCCGGTGCGCGGTCGCAACTCGGCCATCAGTTCTACGAGCTATGTGCCCTGCCCACTGCCACTTCAGTTTAGCGATTCTGTGAGCTATGTCGGTTACTTTAGTTCTCTTGTGGATCTCCTCGTTTCTGATTCGATCACGCAGAGAAACTCCGAGGATAGCACACTCCATTGCCCTTTGGTTGACCTTGAGCCTTCTTATGAGGCCCATAGTAAGCGACCATGTCTCAGTTCCGTAAGTCATCACTGGCAACACACACTGGTCAAAGACCTTAGTCTTGAGACACTGCGGTATTTGGGACGTGAAGATATTTCGAAGCTTCCCGAACGCTGCCCAGCCGAGTTGCATTCGTCGATTGATCTCTTTCTTGAAGTTGGACCTACCTAGCTGGACTGTTTGTCCCAGGTATACATATAACAACTTCCAGTGTAGAGTCTCCAACCTTTAGAGGGGTGGGTGCGACACGGACATTTAACATTATTTTCGTCTTGTCCATGTTCATTTTAGGACCCACTTGTTGAGAGACGTTACTGAGGCCATCGAGCATTGTGCTTAGGTATTCCATAGTCTCAGCCATGACCACGATATCGTCAGCGAATCGGAGGTGGGTTATGTACTCGCCGTTGATATTGATACCGAGTCCACCCCAGTTCAGAAGCTAAAAAACATCTTCCAGGGCGGCGGTGAACAGTTTCGGAGATATAAACGTCTCCCTGTCTCACCCCTCGCTGCAACTGGATAGGTTTCGAGTTATGATCCTGGAGGCGAACCGACATGGTGGCGTTTTCATACAGACACTTCAACACCTTGATGTATAGATAGTCAATTTGGCACCGCTAGAGAGACTGTAGCACAGCCCAGGTTTCGACTGAATCAAAGGCTTTCTCATTGTCCAAAAACGCCAAGCATAGTGGCTGATTGTACTTTTCGGTCTTCTGTATAATCTGCCGCAGCGTATGTATGTGGTCTATGGTACTAAATCCTTTTCAGAAACCGGTTTGTTCGGGAGGCTGGAAGTCGTCAAACCTGCGTGCGAGACGATTCGTAATGACTCTCGAACAAGGAACATTGACGACAAAGGGGTGGAACCGCCCTCCGCACCTTGTCGTCCGATGATGAAATGAAGAGAGGGAATAAGGTTGAAGCTCAAGGACACACTCTCCGAAATGAATCCTGTAGAACACCGATAGACAGGCGACTTTGTGGAGATGCTCGAGGCTTTGGAGCCTGTTTGATACAAGTTCCTCATCGCCAATGAGTCTCCTAGCGACTCGGTCGATAGAATCCAAGGCATATAGCTGGTAACGAGCCGATCCGTCCCACAAGTTAGAGCAGTACTAACTATTAAGTAATCTGTGGCAGTACTCCATACAGTTAAGTACTACTAGCGCAATCTAGTGGTGTTTTAGTGAACTTCTTTTTTTTAATAAAAAAGCGCGTTTGGCAGCACCTCACCTGATGGGAAGTGCCGATGCAGCCGAGGATGTAACAGGCAAGCTCAAAAAGTGCCTATTCACTCTCGTTTTGAAGATTCCTAAATTATACGTATCGGGGAATACAGACGCCGGTAGGGAATTCCACTCCTTGCCCGTTCGCATAATGAACGAAGAAGCAAAACGCTTTGTACGTAAAGGTGGAACATTAACGACAAAGGGATGGAATCGCCCTCCGCACCTGGTCGTTCGATGATGAAATGAAGAGGGGGAATGAGGTCGTGAAGCTCCAGGACACACTTTCCGAAATGAATCCTGTAGAACACCGATAGACTATTTTCTATTATGACTAGAACTTTATTCCGTAGGTGAACGAACGTATTACATTCAGTTTACCACTTTTTTTTTCAATTGATAGAATTCTTATAGGTTTTCCTGTAATCTAAAAGCCATGAAATATATTTTGTATTTTTTTCAAAATTTTAGGCTCAGTAGTTTCGGAGAACAGGGGGGGGGAATGGTCAATTTTCGTCTTCTTTCATGAATAAAATCAAAACTATTTATTTTACAATTTAAACAAAAATATATTTAAGATCCTGATAATGAGCCCTTTCATTTGATATATGACACAATAAGGTTTCCAAAACTTTTTTTTTAAATTTCCTAATTTGTCCCCCAAAAATAACCCATATTTTAAAAAAAATATCCTACCAAATTTCACCTGATTTAGTATAGTAGATTCGGAGCAAATGGGCTTGGACAGACGGACGGACAGACAGACAGACGCACGAGTGATCCTATAAGTTTCCGTTTTGTTTTTTTTGTACGGAACCTAAAAAGCGTGTAAAAATAAAATAAAAATGTTATTTATTCTCTTAGTATTTGTCACACTGGACAATTGCTGTTATATATAAGTATATAACGCATATACAGGGTGTAACAAAATTGGTGTAGGAGCCGAACTTTCCCCAAGAAAGCCATATTCAATTCGCAAAAAAATGGACTATTCATACAAATCGATCAACTGATCGACCAATTTTTAGTGCATTTTTGTATGGAACGTCGAATCTACTTTTTGCGTATAGACTATGGGTTCATTTATCGGGTCCTACACAAACTTTGTTATACCCTGTATACTTAACTGTTCATTATCTGAATAGAACTATATTACCCAGGAATAGGTTCCTTAGTCAAAAAAAGCGTACACAAGACAAAGCTACTAACTTTCTAAATCAAAGCCTCTTTCCTCAGGCAGCGCATTCCCAGACGCCTGATATTCCACCACCGCTCACTGGTGCACAGAAACCGTAAGATCCTCAGCATTGCGTTCGCTTTTGACCGCGAGGAAGATGTATACCAATTCGCTGCTGCAGCTCCATACTCCTTCTCTCGGATGCAGAAACATCTAGGAGCATGGGAGAAGAAAGCTTCAGAGTTCGCGACCAGGGAAGCTATTGCTCAGACAACGGTAAGATAGGACATTCAGGGCAGGGTGGCGTTTTATCCCGAACGAACCTATTCAATCAGAGCAAAAAGAATGACTTCCCATAAGTACTAATCCTTACTTTCTTTACTAATATTATAAATGTGAAAGTGTGTTTTATTGTCATTTCTTCAAGTCGCAACGGATTAACGTGTTTTTTCGCATAGAAATAGTTGATAAGGTGGGAAGTGACAGGTTACTTTTCATTCCTTGAAAATAGATAATCCGACACAGTTTTTGAGGGAATATAAAAAACGGCATTTCTTAGCAACTGCAAATATAATTTTGTTTTTTAAAATATACATTTATTTTTTAAAAAGACTAAGAACTCTACTTTACGCGAGTCCGTCTCGCATTTGGTCGGTTTTAAGGGTTCCGTACCCAAAAGGTAAAAACGGAACCCTATTACTAAAACTTCGTTGTCCGTCTGTCACCAGGCTGTATTTCATGAACCGTGATAGCTAGACAATTGACATTTTCATAGATGATGTATATCTGTTGTCGCTACAACAACAAATTAGTAAAAGTGAAAAAATAAGGAGGGTCTCCATACAAAAAACGTTCTCGTTTTTTAGACGCTTGAGGTATTCAGAGAATATTTAGTTATATATTCACTTTAAAAATAAATAATTAAATTAAAATAAAACGAATATTTACGAAGGGTTCCTTACCATTATTTACTAAACAAATGCAAAAAAAATTGAAGCCCCTCTCAATTTTTTTGCATTTGTATAATAGATAATGGTACGGAACCCTTCGTGCGCGAGTCCGACTCACACTTGGCCGGTATTTGGAATCTAGCATTTACTTTATTACACTATAATTTGACACACAGATCATAAAAACTCTTTTCAAGTAAAAGCTTTTGCCTAAAAGTTATTAGGTTTTTGAAATGAGCTTATTTACGACATGTACGAAATTGAATTAACAGTAGGTACGTTCCATTGACTGACCCTGTCGGTGGTCCAGTGATAAGCTACCTGCTGGGCCGCGAGTTGTGGGTTTAATACCCGTCCAGGGCAAACATTCGTGTGACGAACAGATTTGTTTGCCCTATAGTTGAGTGTTAAATATCTAATGTAAGAACTACTTACTTGTACATAGTTGTGTAGGTATTCATGTCCCAAATACCGCAGTGTCATTTTTTGGAAGTATTCCACCGAAGGCACCAATTTTAAAGGCACTATTTCGAATGGCACCAAAGTATTCCACTTAGGGCACCTGGCTGTATTTGTACTATTCCACTAAAAAGTACAAATTTTAATATTTTATATCAAATTCAAATTAAACAAAGTATTTTTTTATATTCATAATTGGTAAGCCATCGGTAAGACAAAATAATGTAAAATCAAAATGTTTTAAAAAATCTACACGTTTAACACAATCAGTTTCGTACTAATTAAGCATTTATTTATTTATTTGGAAATTTTCATATACGAAAACAATATTTTATGTTTTGTAGAAAAAAAACTTATTTACTTTTCCATTTATTTTGACATTTAAAAACATAAGTATTATGTAAAAGAATGTATTTTTTAACATTTTAATTCAATCTGCCTTTTTTGACACAATGTAGTTTTATTCATTAAAAATAAAAATATACAGGGTATAAAATGTCACATTTTATTATTACTATTATTCGAATTTATACCGCCCATTATTAATATTATTAAAAATATAGGTACTCAACTTTTAACTTTCATAAACTATTTTTTTGTTGTCTAATAATTATTACGTAACTAACTTAAAAAGTACAACAATATTTTTATAACGTTACAAATTTGTGTCTATTTAGGGCCTTCCCTCAGCTAACTAGTGCCGCCATCAGTTGAAAAATAATGATTTGCTGAGTAAATACTTTATCGAATAATAGTTACTGTAGTTTATTTCATCATATCAGCTCATATACGTCCCTACCGAGGGGCTCGAGCCTACCCTGAATTAGGGCGATCGGGCCTAAGTCGACCACGCGGACCCAGTGCGGGTTGGTCGACTTCACACACAACCTGCGAGTTTCTCCGCAGACGTGTGCAGGTTTCCTTACGATGTTTTCCTACACCGTAAGAGCGTCGGATAAACGTACATGTGAAATCTAAATTTGAAATCAAATTGGTACGTGGCAGGATTCGAACCACGACCTCCCGGATAGGAGGCGGCGGTCCTGACCGTTACGCCACCGATGTTTATTTATAAACTATCAATCTGTATTTATAGTTTGCTGTTGTTACAGATAGCATAAGTGCTAAAAGTGGTAAAGCGCATATTTCCGACACCCTCGTCACAGTATATATATTAGTACCTCGTAGCCCCGCCCCTTTTCATTGGTATCCCAATCAATCCTCATGAACGACCGTGGCAGTCGCAACATTTTTGAGAGAAAAATCAAAGTGAAAAATATTTTTTTTAACTTTATTTAATTTGAATTTGTCGCTACCCAATCTTTTGGCACACCCATTGCAGGTGCTTAATTATGTAGTTTGAAACTAATTATGTTAAACGTGTATTTTTAAACCAAGTGAATAAAAACATTTTGATTTGACGTTCTATACATTAATTATATTGTTTAATTTGAATTTGATGCTACCCCATCTCCAGACATGTACCTAACGCAGATGCCCTCAGTGGAATGATTTTTGCTATTCCACTAAGGGCACTTGGCGTGGTGCCCTTATTGGAATACTTCGGTTTTTGACCGGTGCCTGTGTGTGTTGCCATTAACGACATAAGAATAAAATCCAGATCAATCATCTCATAAGAAGGTCACCCAAAGGGCAATGGATCGTGCAATATTTGGAGTTTCCCTACATAATTAAATCGGAAATGAGATTTGTATGAGAACCAAAGTAACTGACATAGCCATCAGTATCGCTAAACTTAAGCGGCAGTGGGCGCGGCACATAACTCGTAGAACAGATGGTCGTTGCGGATGTAATGTTCTCAAGTGGCGGAAGACGTACTCGTACCATAGGAAGGCCTCCCACTCGGTGGACCGACCACCTTGTGAAGTCGCGGGAAGCCGCTGGATGTCGGTAGCGCTGGACCGATAGTTGATAGGTTGATAGATTCATGGCGGAGGCCTTTGTCCAGCAGTGGACGTCTTTCCGCTGATATGATGATGATGTGTAGGTAGATATATCAGTCTTTGATGTCCATAGTTTAAGAAACCCTAGTTTGGGGCTAGATAACCGTAGCTAAGTGCAACTTGCGTGTTTGGGTCGATCACACGGGTTAACTGACCTGAAGAACGGTCATTACCTGGTTGGGTTTGACTGTCATTGGCATTTTTCTTGACCGTTTCCGTACTTCGCAAGGCACGTTAAGCCGTTGGTGCCGGTTGCTATAATTAGATGGGAGTTAAGCCGTGTCAGGCTGTCAGGTGCCTTGTAGGCGGTTTGAAAACTTCTGACAGTGGGGTTCGCCACTAGCTCTATAACCTCCTTCAACCCGGACTTGACCTCCATATGTGGATTAAGGCGTAACCTTCCATAGTTTGGAATACCCATACCCCAGCAGTGGCAACGTTTATGAGTTGTTAACAACCATGTGTGATTTGTCCTTGAATGATGATATCAGCTCATATACGTCCCCACCGAGGGGCTCGAGCCTACCCTAAATTAGGGCGATCGGGCCTTAGTCGACCACCCGGGCCCAGTGCGGGTTAGTCGACTTCACACACAACCTGCAAGTTTCTCCGCAGGCATGTGCAGGTTTCCTCACGATGTTTTCCTTCACGGTGAGAGCGTCGGATAAACGTACATATGAAATCTAAATTAGAAATCACATTGGTACGTGGCATGATTCGAACCTCCCGGATAGGAGGCGGCGGCCCATGCCGTTACGCCACCGATCCTCCAAGGCATTAAGGCATAACCTTCCCTAGTTAGGAAGAGACCCATGCCCCAGCTGTGGGGACGTTTATGGGTTGTTAACAACCATGTCTGATTTGTCCCTGAATATTTATATTTATTTACTTCTTCTTTTTTTAAAACCATTGCTATTTCAGCAAAAGCGGCGAGTGGACTTGATCACTATTGGTGAATCATTCATATTAAACAATGAAAAGGAAATAAAAGAGGAACTTCCTTCTAAAGGAAAAGCTGCAGAACCAAAGAAAAGAGTAGTGATGATCCTAGCGAGAGCACACGGTGGCGAGCCTCCCGCGTCTTTTATATGTCAAGGTAAATAATTATATCTTTCAGCCTTTTATGTTTCGTTGATGCCCTAAAACTAAAAGCAAGCGCTGTGTCGGAGCCACAACCACTTAATAATTCATTAATAATGTGGAATCAAATTCACGAATCAAAAATAAAAAGGAAACAAATTTATTACATTTTTAGGACTTTTAGCAGAAACGAGATTTTTTTCAGAAGACTTTTTGTCCCTTTCCTAAGGCCCATATTTTAATGGGCTCAAGGTATAACACTTATGCACTGTCACCGAATGGATCTATAAGGAAATATTCTGTAACCTGTGATTTTGATGATATAGACCTCTGAAAGTACACAATTTTTGTAACGCTCCTTTTTCGAAATTATAATATATTTTATCGTCATCAGAAATAACCAAGAAAAAAGTATTATTGGGTGTTTTATTTCAATCTGGTAGGTAAATACAAACTTTGAACTGAAACCAAGCAAAGTTACTTCAACGTCGCAATTTCTTTCAGGGTTTCTTGACTACATCGTAAGTTCTTCAGAAAAAGCGAACGCGTTGCGAAACGGAATTGTTCTAAAGGTCAGTAAGTATGTTTTTATTATACTCGTAGCAAGCATGGTTCAGTAAATTGTTTTATGATCGAAAAGAACACAGATCATGAAAAAAATCGCGGGAAAATTACGACAAGCAAATTGACAACAAGGACAACACTATAGGTAGGTATGTAATAAAAATATAGATTTAACAGAAATCCGGAAGCCGGAAAGCTATAAAATACCTAAAGGCTTTTAACCCGCCGCCGATGACGATGGGTCATATGACCCAAACTATTTTCAATTGGGAAAATTCCGGAAAAAAATATATTTAATCGTTATTGGTTTTTTCAGTAGCTGGATTTATATGATTCATAGCTTGTAGTGAGCAAGTGCCAGGGAAGAGTGGTGAAATCCCTTTTCCGGAAAATTCTTGAATAAAACAGCTACAACTCTGTACATTTTTACTTCTAAAAGAGGAATTATTTTTATTGCCCTTTTTGAGGTTATTAATTAAAACCCAATTATAATGTATTATTTATTTTGATATTTAAATTAAATTTCTTGGTACCTACTACAATGACTTCATCGTCTTATTCGTTCTTATTTTGTATTAAATTCGTTATTACAGACAAACACTCGGATCATATTGACCCCGCTTCTCGTTTGCGTTAGTTTTTACACGTCATTGGCGCCGGGTTATTTTTTTTACCAATTGTTAAAATAGTTAGTTATTTTCTGATGGGTCTCAGGTGATGCCAATGCTGAACCCTGATGGCGTATTCCTCGGCAACCAGCGCTCGGACTTGCTGGGTTCCGACCTGAATCGCAGCTGGCACAGAGCCACTACTTTCGCGCACCCAGCCCTCATCGCTGTCAACGATCTCATTAAGAAAATCAACGCAGATAAGGTATACAAACATTTCATCAACTAACCGTAGTTTAGGTTCTCAAATTCCAAAATTAAACACTTACCCACTTTAGGCATACGGGAACCCAATACCACTATTTATCAAAAAGATTCGCTTTAAAATCGGTTTTTATCAATCGGACGCATGGCAAGTTGGCATTCAGTTAATTCCTTGCACTAAGCATACAAAACATTTTCGAAAGGTAATCTAAATCTATACCAGATCATATCGAAAAACGTGGGCGTATCTGGTGATGTAAGCACGCCTTTTGTTTTAGTCGCCAGCAGCTAAAAGCGTCTTTTCCACCGGGATCTAAGTGCCCCGCGAATATAACTTAGACAAGAACCTATAATTATTTATTTATTTAACCAAGATACATCTACTATTACAGGCTTAGCGTAATGCGATATCATTCGTTCATTGACTAACTTTGTTAGGAATGTCATTTTTGCTCCAGTTATATTATAATATATTATAGTTCCTTGGGAAATGTTGTAAAGTTTCATGATTAGATGCTAATTTTTAAATTTGGCTAACGATTTAAATTGGGTGCTAATTAACGCGCCATCTTTTTATAAGCACTTTTTTCAAGTAAAAAAAAAATAAGTTGTTCTATAAATTACTAGGTTAGAGACCATGCAAGTGCGTCTAAAAGTACTGTTTTATCAACCATTATTATGATTAAAAGCTTCAGTTAATTGAGCAACAGTTAATATGACTCAGAAACCGGTAATATGACTTAGCAACCAAACCCAGGACGACGAACGAAGTTAGTTCCGGCGCTTCGCCGGCCGCTGCCACAGCACGCTGCTCGCTTCGCTCGCTCGGACCTAACAACTCGTCGCTTCGCTCCTCGCTACCTAACCAGCCCACCTTGGCCCACCTAGACCCCACCTTTACCTAATCTACTCATGTATCTCACCTAAACCTCAACACTGACATACGGTTACTTCAGGTCAGAATCGTTGCTCTGGGTTGCGTTGTTAAGTCATATTAACTGAAGCTTGTATTCACAATTATAGTCGGCAAAACAGTTTAATTGAGACGCCATCATGAAATTTAGAGGACAACTTACTTATTTAGAAGACAAAACTGCTATTTAAAAGAAGGTGATACAAAGTTTAGATACAAGATTTATTATTTCTCATTTAAATTTTATACTGTAGGTATGATCTATTGCGTTGCAGGCTACACAACTGGACTTCATCATCGATCTTCACGCAGACCTTAGCCATGAAGGTGTTTTTGTTCACGGGAATTCGTATGACGATGTTTACAGGTATTTAAGACTGAAACAGTCACTCACTACGCTGTTGAAACGGTTTCAGCTTTGTACCTTTTTACAAGCTTTTATTTAACTTGCAATGTTCGTATGTAAGCCCGCTTCAACTCTTACGATCGATTTTACAGCGACTTCCAGGGGTCTGATTGAGCTGAAATTTGGTACAATGCCGTGTTCCCGGTGACAATAGATTCATTTGGTATTTTGAAGTTGATCTGATGATGAACTAAGATGGTGGAATCAAGAACCCAGGACGTTTATTGTTTTCAATAAAATCATAGTAAATACTTTACCTCAAAGCCCGGCTATTTTAAATTTGGAATAAAGCATTTACTTTATTACATTCTCTTTTGGCACACTGAACTAAACAACTCTTTTCAAATAAAAGCTGTACAAAATTTGAGCTAAAAACTTTTAAGTTTTTCGAATGAGCTTAAAAAGAGACCATTTCTACATAACCTAGCGCCATTTTACGATAGAGCAAAATAAATAAAAACACCTTTTAGAGAACTTTAAAATATATTTTACGTATAGATGATATACAAGTGACTTTTTATTGGAGGATAAGAACACAACCACGTCTTAATTCGAAACTTTTTTTCTACCACTTTTAAATAAACTCCATAAATTAGACTCTCCATACAACTGTCATCGACGTAGCTAAGTTATATGGAAAGTCCACAAAATGTTGGCGTTTCTTTATAAAGTGGTAGAACGAAAGTTGTGACATTTTATTTGATTAATATACCCGCCATTAAAACTCACATTGTCCAAAAAATCCTAACTCACTTACTGACTGACTCATCAACGCTCATCCTAAACTTTTGGATCTAGGAAGATCAAATTTTGTACAGAAGTTCCCTTTAGACAAGAAATATGGCCGGATTTTCAGAAAGCTCAAATTTTTTACAGAGGTTCCCCATTTAGACAGGAAATTTGGCCGGATTTTTATAATAAGTCTTCCAACCAGTCTCTCGGAATCTTTCACCTAATCGGTCTCCATGAATCTTCTTTCAAGTCTCTCTTGATGAATCTCTTCCATTAAGTTTTCCGCTCTGTTGCGTTCTGTTTAAGGTATGAACGTCACGCTGTGCTGCCTAAGTTCCTCTCAACGCGAGTAGAAGCCTGGAGACAGGAGATGTGCTTCTACAACGCAGATTCTAGCATGATCGGCAGCGCCCGTCGAACGCTGCCGACAGGACAGGTTGATGCGTACACGCTGCTGACGTCACTAGGCGGCCGGAGGCTCACGGCCAGAGGGCCGTACATTCATTATACTGAAGACGCGTGTATCCTTTTATAGTGTTGGGAAATATTTTGCATTTTGCCAGAACCATGGCTAACCCTTCGCATACAAGATCAACAGAACAGTTTTAGACCCCAACGGTTTTAAAACCTAATTTGTTTTAAATTCCGTAACGGCGAGGACTGTAATTTTGAGTAGCTGGGTTTGCGGCGTTGCCAGGTCGACCTGTTGGGTTAATTCAGTGCTGCGCGGGCGCTTGACTGTGATAGACATGTTTAGAGTCAGTGAGACGCATATTTGTTTTGTAAATATTGTCTTAAAAATGAAAAATATATACCTCGAAGTTCCCAACACTAGTTACTATTTTATATATTATTTTCTGTTTTTTCTAACATTATTTAAGTTTAAACGAGGTTTTAAGACTGATTTGTCTATGCTTAGTTTTTCAGTTTGAATGAGCCTATTTTTATTTCACGCATTTTTGAACGTATTTTTCAAAGTAAGCACAGGAGTCACTTATGTTCGGGTCATTTAGACCCCACCTTGTATGGCACGTAACTTTTTGTCACCTTGAATGCGAAGGGTACTTGTGTGAGTACACATGGATGGATAGTGTAAAGTGGCAACCGGTTTATGGTCACAATTCGACCATTGTTCCCTGAGCACGCGAATGCAAAATCATTTTTCAGTAATTTGACTGTACTTTATTGCAATAGGTAAACCCCCAAGGTCTTTGAGTTATCTTTATCAAATTTGACCGTGATGGTTCGGAGTTCTAGTTCTTATACTTATTATGTAGATACCTATTATAGTCGCATTAGTCTTTTATACCCTAAATATTTGAATTTATAATCTAAATACTATATTATAGAAGCTTACGAGCAAAAAATCGAAGTTTGATGGCGATCGATTATCTTACACTAACAATCTAAAAAATTAAAAAAACAGCCAAGTTTGAGTCGGATTTGCTCAAAGTAGGGTTGCGTAGTATTTTCAAAAAAATAAATGTATGTTTTGAAAAACAAAATTATTTTTACAGTTGATAATAGAACATTTTGTATGGATAATCTATGATTTTTTTACAAATCCAACTGCACTTGTTAAGTTGGCCGTGATGTTTCCCTTTAAAATTGATTATATTTTCTATTTAATTTTTTTTTCAGATGTCCTGGAATAGTGGTTTAGCTGGTAGGGGGAGGGGGACACTTGACTAACAAAAAATTGCACTTTAAAGCTTAATATTTTACAAACGGATCCCTTAAACGAAAAACGGTTGTAGTAAACCCTCAGTACTTTTGAAAGACCTATTCAACGATACCCCACACAATAGGGTATATCAACGAAAAAAAATTCAACCCCTCTTTACATGTAGGAGAGGTACCCTAAAAGTTGTTTTTTCAAGATTAATATTGTACCTCTTTGTCGGCGTAATTAATATGTATACCCATGCCCAATTACAGCTTTCTAGTACTAAAAGTCTTTGAGCGAAGCCGCGGACAGACGGACAGACAGACAGACATGGCGAAACTGTAAGGGTTCCTTGTTGACTTCAGAACCCTAAAAATGAATTTCCGAAGTCCCTAATTAGTAAAACCTTAATTACGTTGAGCAAAGTATGTACTGAGATGTATTGTTCTGTTAGTAGTAAAAGTTTTGGTGCGGAACCCTATTTGTGTGACCTCGAGTCACACTTAGCCGGATTTTTTATCATTTATGTGCCATCTTATAGATAAAACTGAACACAAAAGACGAATATTATTACATGTTCTTAGAGGACTGATTCTTCTATTGCCAGTAGCGACAACAGAGGGTCTACTGGCAGCACCGCTCACTTAGAAATTATCCTAGAAGAAAAAGAAACAAATACCTATAGACACCTGTTAGCCGAGTTCTGCCCCCGTGGAGCAACTCCTTTTTTGGGAGTATGATTGAGCCTCATCGAAGAAAAATTTGTGATAAAATGTTTGAAGAACTGGTTTCACTTAAGTGTCATTTTATAACATAAAACCTTAAAATAATTTTCGAAAAAACTAAAAACTTTTAGGTACAAGCTTTTATTATTGCATTGTCACGCAATATACATATGCATGCAAAATTTCAGCTCAATCGGAAACCGGGCAGTGGGTCAAATTTAACTTGAAAGATTTCACCCGCACAAACATACATACATTGCAAGTTAATTAAAAGCTTGTAGAAATAGCATTTTGTCACATTTGCGCGATCAACGCGATCTATTCATAATTCATGTAATAAACATGAACCCAACAAAATTGTGTTTTCTTTCAAAAAGTATTTTATCTTTTAAAAGTATTTAGAAGATAAATATTTTGTTTGTATCTGGGATTTCAGACACCATTCCAAAAGTATTAATACGGTACAGACACAGATATACGTCATCCGATTATGGATATAAAATTATTTCAAAATCGGTTCTTTGGATAACAAATGAGTCAAATACTACGTTTGTATAGGATTTATGAACTCCAGCGGGCTCGACGTTTTTTATTTTTACTTTTAAGTTTCACCTATAAGCTGAATTTTCAATAATTTCGTAACGACCTCACAGGACATTGAAGGTTAAAGGGCAGTTACCTGCGAAATATGAAACCCACTCCGTCTGGAGCGCTGCGCTGTTTCTACTTACTTAGCTTTTATCCTATTGATTACTTCTTTATCGTATTATTGAAAATGTTCTAATAAAATGTAGGCATGTGGGTGGCGTACGTAGGTGGACTGGGAACCTTAGAATTATTTTTTGAAATCCACAATTGATAAGCCCTTGGGGCATCATCTCACTTGATGTTAAGTGACGATGATGCCGAATATGGAAGCGGGCTTACTTAGATTACCCAACGCAATGGGGATCTGGCTATCTTATCTTCAATCTTATGCTGTTAACATTGATGTTTGGCGGCAAGACTTAGATAAGATGGTGGTAGCTAGCCAGGCGGGCTATGAAAATGTTAGAATAGTTTTATTAAACTGTTCGGAATGTCAAAAATGTTCGGAAAGAATATAAATAGAAATCGTAGCGGTCATAGCTCAGTGCAACTTGCATGGTTGGGTCGATCACGCAGGTTAACTGACCTGAAGCACGGTCATTAGACTGATAATAGCATTTTTATCGACTGCTTGCTTCTCAAGGTACGTCAAGTCGTTACCTGATGGTAAGAGAAAATGATGCCGAAGATCAAAGCAGGCTTATCAAAATTCCTCAACGCAATGGGGAACGGCTATCTTATCTTTATACTGGAACACATGACGGCAAAACTTAGATAATATGGTGGTAGCTAGCTAGGCAGGCTTAGAAAATACCAACAAAGTTAGACCCCACCGGGAATCGAACTCGCAACCTCCAGGTGTGAAGCGAATGGACTAACCATTACGCCACGGAGAAGGTTGAAAGAAGAATATCTATAGACTTCAGTTCAGAGATATCTAGCCAGGGTGTGATGTTGGAGCCAGAAGATGGCACCCTGAAAGGCGGCGAGAAGCTTCTACCTTAAAGATTTTGTGTTTTTTTTTTGGCTTGTTGTTTTGGATACTTACAAATAAGTTTTTTTTTAGTTTTTCATTTTTTATAAGTTTAACATCTCATTATAGTTTAATGACGGATTAAAATATTAATGAACCTTTCTGCAACTGAACGATAGTCTCCTTACAGCCATTCAGATTTAAAGATCGGTAGGTCATTGGCGAAGGCACTCTGCGACTATTACAGGCATATAGGCGTTATACCCCCACGAGTGAGCGTTTCTAAAAACAAAGAGCCTAGAGGCAGGAGGCGACGCAGGCGACCCGTCTACGAACGAGAAAGGTTAGTAAGTATACCTTCATCATCATCATATCAGCCGAAAATCGTCCACTGCTGGACATAGGCCTCCCCCGAGGATTTCTACGACGACCTGCGCTGCCCGCATCCATTGGCTTCCCGCGATCTACACCAGGTCGTCAGTCCACCGCGTGGGAGGCCTGCCTACGCTACGTTTTCCGGTGCGTGGTCGCCACTCGAAAACTTTACTGCCCCATCGGCCATCTGTTCTACGAGCATAGCATAATACACATATACCTTGTATCAACCAAAAAAAAGCACAATGTATACAAACATAGTAGGGATTTGACAGTTTCAAAAGTCAATTCCATAGTACTTTTGTTTACCTTTTGCTTTTTTGGTTGATATATGGTATAGGTGGATTTGTTTGAGATTGTAGCACAAATATACAATGTGTTCCGCTATCCGTTCCGTATCACACTTCGGGATAATTAAAAAAAAGTAAATTTAACGAGGAAAAACTTCAAAAGAATTTTTTTTAACGATTAGTAATATGAGTTCTTATTTTTATCCACAATTGGTAAACCCGGCATCATCTCACTTGATGGTAAGTGACGATGATGCCGAAGATGAAAGCGGGCTTACCAAGATTCCCCGACGCAATGGGGAACTGGCTATCTTATCTTTATGCCGGAGCACATCAATGCTATTAGTTCATGCAGTTGTTTAACCCCATCTTGAGTAGTTTTCGAGCGCTTTTTTAGTTTTTGGGCTTATTTAAAAGAGAATAATTTATTATAACGGTTTAATAAAATAAATTGTACGGCAGCCCGCACTAAACTTACTAAATTTTTTTTTCATATAAATATAAAATATATTTTTTTTAAATAATATTAATGAATTCATATTGCATGACCAAATATATACATACTTATTCGTAATACATGACAATTAAATAGCTCCAACCATTTGTGAGTAAATCGAAAGTTTCAATTTCATTTGTAGGAGAACCATACAAATAGGATTTTTCCTAGACCAATAGGAATTACTAATGTAATAGATAAACACAAGCAGCTCCGACAAGCAAACTTTTATCGAAATCGTTAGAGCCGTTTTTGAGAAAAAAACCGTTTCGGTTCTACAGTACGAAGAAACTTGATAATCCCTCGATGAAATAATTTAAAACTCAAGTTCCAAATTTGGTCCCGATCGGACTTAAGATATAGCCTCCAGCCAGCGCCAAGCGTGACGGACGGACGCACGCACGGCCGGAATTGAGATATTCGGTTTTTCGGTATGTGATAATGATATAGAACACATTTTCACGAAAATAGGGGATCGGACTGACTCAAAAATAAAATCTGAAATATGATTTTCTAAATTGCTCTCCTATTGAAGTTTCAAAAAACCTTACTTGTTTTGTTTTTCCATCACGTCTCCAATTTTTAATTGATCCAATTTACAAAATAAGTTCGTCAATGACGCTTAAAATCTATGACGTCACTTGTGGGTATTTCAAATATTTTTAGAACAAAATTTGTTTTTTGACAGATTATAAAAAGTAACTCAAATGACTAGCAGTCCGATCCCCTATTGTAAAAAAAATATACAATAACAATACTTCCTCTACCCTACGTACTACATACGTACCGTACAACGGGGTCGAGAAAGTAAAAAAACGATAAGTCACATTTTTAAGACCAAAAATTAAAACAAACTGAAATAAGTTGTAAAAAAGTAAATTTATTTTTTATTCATCTGACATAATTTAAAAATTTTCCCTGTCGTATGATATTTAATTTATTTTAGGTACTTTATAGAAAAAATCTTGAAAATTGTACGTTACAAAAATGAACCTTATGGTAAATGATACTTATGGTAGATTTGTTTAGAAATAGGTCCCTTTGTTATCGTTAACTAATAGCAGTCAAGTTAGAATCCCAATTTTAACATTTTTTCCCCGATAAGTTTACTTTGTATCTATAAGTTTATTTACCTGGTCGCAGGACACATTGTATGTTTGTTTGAGAATGTATCCGAACAATAGAGCTATCAAATACTAGTAACAATAGCTAGGTATAGTTACAATGACAAACAAAATATCAGATTACTTTGTTATAAAAACAAAAATAAAAGATTAGGTATTTAAATCTCCGTTCCTAAAATGCTGACAATATATGCAAAATGCGATATGAAGAATGATTAGTGAATGAATGTACCGTACCTCTGCGAATAGGAATGCATTAATTGTATCAGCTTACCTACTATGTAAGAGCTGATGGAGGCAGATTTCTTAGAAGTCAAAGTGGCGGAGTTTGAAAAAAACCGGCCAGGTGCGAGGAGATCTCGCACACAAAGGGTTCCGTACCATCTTACAAAAAATTACGATTATTCATTATTATGTTTTTATGTTTTATTAAAGCAGCAGCAGAAATACACACTTTGTAAAAATCTAAACAGTGCTTTAGAATTTCTAAATAATAAAATCGCATGTAAATTATTGGATTTCCCAAGTCCTCTATCGCTTTACAGATCACCGAGCTCGTCGCCAGAGCGTCGCGTGCTGCCAGCCAGGGTACTGTCACCCCCTCTCCCACCGGCCTCGCCCCCTGCGCTTAGCGGTCTCCCCCTCCGCCTGTCGCGCTACCACGGGGTAAAGGCGCGCCCTAAGACTGTGCCAGACATTGACCAGTTCCTACCCATTATTACTGGTGAGATTAATTTGCTGCGAAAATCCATAAGGATAGACATCTACTGACGCTGATGACAAGCACGCCAAGTTTAGTACAAATAAGTACCAACGGTCATGTACTGTGATTCATCCCTACTACCAGTAGAGATATTGGTAGAATACTATCTCTATTTGCTCGAACGGCTTAAATTGTAGCGGAAGTTACCTACGACAAAACACGAGTTTCAAAATAGTAGCGAAATAGCGGAGCTAGATCCGGTTTTGGGCTTTGACGTGATTTTTTTTTTCATTTTGCAGGAACATCAGTCCGCACACCCCGCCTGGCGGTGGTGGACATGAGCGCGCACATCCGCACGACGTCCGAGTTTCAGTTGCGGCCCACACACTTCCGCCCCAAGCTGGCGAGGCCGCCGCGGCCCTCGCATCCAAGGGTCACTAGCAGCGAGTACGACACGCATGATTCCGACACGTAGTGCACACGAATCCGACACAGACGCCGTACGACTTGGATCCAAAAGGCGTAAGACTCCTACACATAGTGCGCACGACTCCGACTCGCGTACGATTCTGATACATGGTACGCACGACCATGACGCAAAGAGCGAATTACTCCTCGGATTCCAAAAAATTAATTCAATAGGAGTTGGTTTTATTAAAAAAGTAAATCATTGATGGTCGGTCCTACCTAGTGAAAATTTCAGATTACTGAATATTTCCCTATCAAATTCAATTTATACTTTGTGCCTTATTTATTTTAAGTGTAGATTTTAATAACAATAAAAGAGTTTGTCACAATAAAACGATTCCATTTTTATTTAAATGTATAATGTTCAAGCATTTTATATTTACAATCTTCAGTAACATCTAACTAATCATTCAGTCATCCCTTTCTTAGAACAAATTCTTATTGAACACTATTATCACTACAAGTCATTAATCATACATAACAGCAGAAGAAAAAAAAACACGACTGAGTATCGTTACGAGATTAGTTCTCTCAACATTATTTGTAGTAGTTTAACAGTTTTGGTTTTTTTAGACTTTACTACTCATAGGTACTAAGAGGTCAGATACGAGCATCACAAAAATAATATTACGTTCGTAGGTTAGACAGGGCGCAGCGTCGCGACCTGCCCGGCCCGACGCGTGCGCCTCCCCTAATAAATATCTTTGGCATGAACCGAACAGCTCGCCGACAATTCACACGCGATTGCACTAACAACCGGTAGTTATTGCTATATGCCAAACGGGTCCTAGATCGTCCGTCTACCGCGGAGCACTATTGGACGCCGAACATCTCCAGATATATCAAAAACTAGAGGGCAGATAATAGACACGTCTCAGATTCACTCACAAAAATAATCAAATGTGCGCTTCGAACGTGAGCTGCCGGAGAATCATCCTTAGGTATCTAGATATGGCAGCCCTCTTCACTGGGGTGTGGAGTGAGGGCGGGGCGTCACTCCCACGCTTGAGTGTCGGGCTCTTCGTCAGAGAGGGTGACCAGGTGCAGCGCGTCGTGGCGGGGATCGGGCGCAGGCGCGGGCGTAGGCGCGGACGCGCCGGCGGGCGCGCGGGCGGCACGGCGCGCGCGCCACACCTCCTCGTCGGCCGGCGTGCGCGGTTTGCGGAACTCGTACACCAGCGGGAAGATGCGCTCCACCGCCGACTGCACGTCGTTCACGCTGCGCGCTGCCGACAACACCGACACCGGTCAGTACCACTATCAGCAGGGAACAAACACTAAGAGGTTAAATTAAGTTGGCTTCGAACCGAATAGACTTGTTATTCGCCTGGAACTGAACCCTGTCAAAATTTGTCTTTTCGTTAGTTAGTATCATGGATCCATGAAGTATTCCATCCATGGATATTCTCTCTAACACCTTTAAAAACTCATTGATGCAATAAATAACTGAGTATCTCTGAAAATTTCATAACAATATGATAAGGCATTTAAAAGTTATTCCCGGACACCTAAAAACGATGCAAAAACCCTCAATGGGTTAGAATTAGAATTTACTAAGCGTTTATGCTCAAACCTTTACTCGCTCGGTGCTAATTTTATGCTCTTCACATGAGACACAAGTTTTGCAATATCGACATCAGTCAGCAGTAAATAGATTAGATATAATTGAATCTGTGCAGGTAACTAAACTATCAGATTAAATAAAGAAGGATCCGAATCGGTAACTTTTATGGTTTTCATGAGTTATGTGAAGTCTGTGTCTAATAATTTCTCGAGTCAAGGATCACATAAACAAAACTATTCCATTACCTTAACATAATTTTTTACTTTAGTATTCAGTAAAATACTAGTTTTTACACATCAATTCATAAAGATTAATGTTTTTTTTCTTTGCATAAGAATGACAAAACTATTGAAATGAAAATAATATAAAAAGAAATGAAAACAAACCAATTTTATAATCTTTTACTTTCTGTATGATTTAATTAAACCATCTGTTTTTTTATTGCTTCATTGAGGGTATTCGCAGTTGACATTACTCCATGTACTTGAATCATTATATCAGCTCATATACGTCCCCACCGAGGGGATCGAGCCTATCCTGAATAATGGGCAATTGGCTTTTGTCGACCACACAGGCCCAGTGCGGGTTAAACGACTTCACACACAAACTTCAAGTTTCCTTGCAGGTGTGTGCAGGTTTCCTCGCAATGTTTTCTTCACCATAAGAGCGTCCAATAAACGTACATATGGAATCGGAATTCAAAACCCATATATACTGTAGCGAAAATGAAAACCCCGAAATATTTTCTTTCTTTATTTCTACTTTTAGGCAAATTAATCCAAATTAAATGTATAATGTGAATCCATGGTGATATTTTAGCTCACTATTTTTTATTCTCGCTACAATATATATACATATTACAATGATACAGAACTTATGCTCTATATTATTATCATCTGTGGATCGGGTCACTATGTTTTCCTTAGGTTATAAATGTGCATAGTTTCAAATCCATCGGCTTAATTAACTTGTTTAGTCAAGTCAAGTCAGATATAAGGCCCATTCAGACATATCACAACTAAGATACAACGACAATTCAGTGGGTGGGGGTAGATTTGTATAAAAACGCATACTTTCACATGGACCACATTTTGTTTTCTAAATCAACTATGTGGGCGGAGGCAGATTTGTATAAAAACGCAGTTTTATTTACACGTAACCACATTTTCTGATTGCTATATTTGTTGGGGTCGTGGTGCGTTTGAATGGTCTCTAAAGCTACAATCTGACCAACATTTATTGGTACTGGAAACATAGTCATAAAATTATCACTCACCTGTAATGGTGACCCCTCCAGTGGAAAATATCTTCAATGTGGCTTTAGGATTGTACAGCTTATAAGTGACTCCTGGGTGCAATTCTGGTTCATAACTGAAATGGAGACATTTTTCATGGTTAGCAAGGTTATTTAAAATAACCATTAATATTTTATGTTTCTTCTTTCTATCTACTACATATCAACATATCAGCTCATATACGGCTCGAGCCTACCCTGAATTAGGGCGATCGGGGCCTTAGTCGACCACGCGGGCCCAGTGCGGGTTGGTCGACTTCACACACAACCTGCGAGTTTCTCCGCAGACGTTTGCAGGTTTCCTCACGATGTTTTCCTTCACCGTAAGAGCGTCGTTGTCGGACAAACGTACATATAAAATCTAAATTCGAAATCACATTGGTAGTAGGATTCGAACCACGACCTCCTGGACAGGAGGCAGCGGCCCTAGCCGTTACGCCATCGACGCTCCAAAAGCTTCTACTATAAAAAGGACGCTTCTAAATATACAAAAGGAGAAACTGACTAAATGACTGACTAGGTGACTGATGTATGTTATGCCCCTAAGTCTAGAACTAAGGAAGGGTTTTACAGTAATTAAATTTTGTACATCATCATATCAGCTCATATACATTCCCACGTTTTTCAAGTTTACCTGTGAGCATGTATGTGGTGATGTCCTCTTGGGTCATCAAAACCCCCTGAGGGTTATTTTATTCTTTTTAAAGCTCATAAAAAACGTGGATTTTAGATTAATTTCTAATCTACATTAAAATATTTGTTCTCTTTCGCTTTTGAGAGTTCCGCAGCCAAATGGAAAAAAACGGAACTCTTATGTATTGGTCATGTCTGTCTGTCTGTCTGTCTGTCCGTCCGTATGTCACAGCCACTTTTTTCCGAAACTATAAGAACTGTACTGTTGAAACTTGGTAAGCAGATGTATTCTGTGAACCGCATTAAGATTTTTCCACAAAAATAGAAAAAAAACAATAAATTTTGGGGGTTCCCCATACTTAGAACTGACACTCAAATTTTTTTTTTCATCAAACCCATACGTGTGGGGTATCTATGGATAGGTCTTCAAAAATGATATTGAGGTTCCTAATATCATTTTTTTCTTCACTGAATAATTTGCGCGAGAGACACTTCCAAAGTGGTAAAATGTGTCCCCCCCCCCCCCTATAATTTCTAAAATTAGAGAATGATAAATCAAAAAAATATATGATGTACATTACCATGCAAACATCCACCAAAAATTGGTTTGAACGAGATCTAGTAAGTTGTTTTTTTTTAAATACGTCATAAATCGTAAACCGCAATTTACCTTTCATTCAATCAACTCAAATATAAAAATAAATAAAAAAAACATTTAATTTTATAAACATAAACCTTATTATTATTATTATGCATAAACCGTGAACCATTTTTTTCTAATAATAAATCTGTAATAGGTGCCTAAGTAAATAATAATTATAATTAGCGGGGCGTGGCTTGATCGATAGCGGGTGCGGAGCGCGCGGGGGGCAGGTTCCCGACTGCGCTTACTGACGGGCAGACACGTGAGGGCAGACGTCGTTGAAACTCTTTTGACTTGCTGGTGGAGAATTAACTGTGAGATATATTGATGCATGGGAGATATTTTTTCAATTATGAAGTTAAGTATGTCCTTCAATTTGTCATACTCGTTTGTGTTTGTAAGGTTTCGTACCCAAACGTGTTTCAGAACGGAACCCTCAGCGCGCGATTCGGGCTCGCACTAGGCCGGTTTTTTTTAAATACCTTTCTGTCTGTTTGTTATAGTCAGATCTGGCAAGGAATCAAAGCCTCTCGACTTTGAAATCTTGGAGTACCATATTAACCACATATTTTCAACACCACATCCTTTGTAATCAGTTTTATTATTAATATTTATTTATATACATTAGAATACATAGACTTCAATGGCTCTTAAACAGCTTAAAAACAATAAGGCAACAGGTGATGATGGAATTACGGTTGAACTTCTGAAAGCAGGTGGAACACCGGTACTTAAAGCTCTTCAGAAATTATTTAATTCCGTTATTAATAGGGACAAACGCCTAGGGCATGGCACAGAAGTGTGGTCGTGCTTTTCTTCAAAAAGGGCGACAATACCCTGCTGAAGAACTACAGACCCATCTCACTTCTAAGCCATGTCTGCAAACTGTTTTCGAGAGTCATTACGAATCGTCTCGCATACGCTGCGGCAGATTATACAGAAGACCGAAGAGTACAATCAGCCACTATGCTTGGCGTTCGTGGACTATGAGAAAGCCTTCGATTCGGTCGAAACTGGGGCTGTGTTACAGTCTCTCCAGAGGTTCCAAATTGACTATCGATATATCGAAGTGCTGAAGTGTTTGTATGAAAACGCCACCATGTCGGTTCGCCTCCAGGATCAAAACTCGGAACCTATCCAGCTGCAGCGAGGGGTGAGACAGGGAGACGCTATATCTCCGAAACTGTTCACCGCCGCCCTGGAAAATGTTTTTAAGCTTTTGGACTGGGACATGTCGGTTCGCCTCCAGGATCAAAACTCGGAACCTATCCAGCTGCAGTGAGGGTTGAGACAGGCAGACGTTATATCTCCGAAACTGTTCACCGCCGCCATGGAAAATGTTTCTAAGCTTTTGGACTGGGGTGGACTAGGCATCAATATCAACGGCGAGTACATCACCCACCTACGATTCGCTGACGATATCGTGGTCATCGCTGAGACTATGGACGACTTAGGCACAATGCTCGATGGCCTCAGTAGAGCCTCTCAACAAGTGGGTCTTAGAATGAACATGGACAAGACGAAAATTATGTCAAACTTCCGTGTTATACCTACTCCTCTGACGGTTATAGCCTCTACACTCGATGTTGTTACCGAATATGTATACCTGGGACAAACAGTCCAGTTAGGTAGGTCCAACTTCGAGAAAGAGATTAATCGTCGAATCCAACTCGGCTGGGCAGCGTTCGGGAAGCTTCGCAATATATTTACGTCCCAGATGCCGCAGTGTCTTAAGACTAAGGTCTTCGACCAGTGTGTGTTGCCAGTGATGACATACGGAACTGAGACATGGTCACCCAAAGGGCAATGGAGCGTGCTATGCTTGGTGTTTCTCTACGTGATCGAATCAGAAACGAGGAGATCCGTAGGAGAACCAAAGTAACCGACATAGCTTTCAGAATTGCTAAACTTAAGTGGCAGTGGGCGGGGCACATAGCTCGTAGAACAGATGGCCGTTGGGGCAGTAAAGTTCTCGAGTGGCGACCACGCATCGGAAAGCGTAGTGTAGGCAGGCCTCCCACTCGGTGGACCGATGACCTGGTGAAGGTCGCGGGAAGCCGCTGGATGTGGGCAACTCAGAACCGGTCCTTGGGGGAGGCCTATGTCCAGCAGTGGACGTTCTTCGGCTGATATGATGATGATGACATAGACTTTAAGTGAATAACACAGACATACAATTTTAACATTTAACCAGGATAAAAACATTCCTGCATCAGAAGGAAGAGACAGATTGTTCGCAAATAGACTGAAGCCGCGGTGTCAGTGTACTCGCGACTACGGCTATCGAAGCATAGTCGAAACGTTGGGGTAAAAACAACATCAATACCTGCTCATATGTTATATAAAATCAAGTCAAGTCCCGCTTTCAATTTGTCATTATGAATAATCGTGAAAATGTTATAGAGACAGATTATAGGGTCATGGTTATCATGCAGGGTAAATTTCATCATCCTATCGATCTCCTCTCGAAATTTGAGTTGCAAGATTCTACCTAGAACAACAGACAGGCAGACAAACAATAATGTTTAGAATGCATTGTCATAGAGGGTGAGCTACCATGAAAGTTTCAGCCGGATAGCTAATCAGTAAGTGCTCAAAATTTGAGTAGCAAAATTCCACCCTAAACAACAGATAGATAGACAGACAAATTAAATATACTATATTATGTTGTCATCGGAACTGAGGCTTGGTGCAAAATTTCAGCATCATTAGATAACAGGAAGTACATACTTAATTTAAAACAAATCCGTTGCAAGATTCCACCTGGAACAACAGACTGATGGACAAATTGAATATACTATGTTGTGTTGTCATCAGAACTGAGGCTGTCTGAAAAATTTCAGCATGATTGGATAACAGGAAGTATTTAATACTTAAAAAATCCATTGCAAGATTCTACCAGTAACAACCGACAGACAGATGGACAAATTAAATATACTATATTCTGTTATCATCGGAACTGAGGCTGTGTGCAAAACTTCAACATGATCAAATAACAGGAAGTATTTAAAAATCCATTGCAAGATTCCACCCACAAGGAAAGACTGACAGACAGACAGACAAGAAAGTTTACTTAGATGGCTTCTGAATATTTTCAAAAACCTTTACTTTAGGGTTTATAATATAATCATTAATCACACAAAATTTCATGCTATTACCGTTTTTACAATAGAACAAAAACTAGTATTTTGAAGAATTCTCAAAATATTATCAGGGCGGGGAGGGGGGGAGGAAAAAGGTTGACCACAATATACTATTGTGTGATCTGTACTTTCGTTAAAATGTAATTCAAAGTCTTTTAAAGTATACTAAGGGGATAATGAGTTCACCTAGAGACTTGAACACCCGCTGCTTGTACTCCCCCCTGCAGGCATCCCACCCAATAATAACAGGTCTGAGGGGTTTGGGGGGTTTAGGCCACAATTGGCGATGGCAACATCAGTCATATCAAAGCATGGGATGACTACAGCACATATTATTATCAGAAGTCAGATTGCAGTGTGGTAACTTTGGATACAAAACTCCTCTCATAGCGCTGTGTGGAGATCTTTATGTTTGTTTTTTTTTTTTTCGAAAGGACTAGCTTGTTGTTGGTTATTGGGGCCTTTACAACTTCACCGGGCAGGGGAGGCGAGTACGGAAGGCACTCAACCTAGTGCAAAGCAAAAAGATGCAACTGCCTAAGGGCACCCAGGTGGGCACGGACCTCGACTTAGGTCGTTGCTTGGACGTGGGAGTATCGGAGAGAAGCGGCCTGGTATATGCCGGTAGCGCTGGTAAGCGCCAGAAGCGGGGGGACGCCGCCCTCGCCGGCGAGGGCAGAATGTCGGTGCAGTGTTTCTCTGTGGGTTAGGGGGCGGGGTCAGGGCAGCTACGGCTAGCGTGGTCGGGTCGTCGGGGTCAGTGAGTACGTGTCTGGGGCGTCGGATTACGCGAATGGGGTTCGCGGGTAGCTCGTAAACGGCGGCGTTTACGAGTAGCGGGTTGGGGTGGTGTTCGGCAGACTTAAAGTATCGGATGGAGGCAAAGTTCGGATGGAGGCTGTTTATGTTGACTGACCTGTAGGTCTAGTAGCAGCATTTCTGTCTGATGGGTCGAGGGTCGTGGGTTTTATTCCCACAAGGGGCAAATATTTGTGTCACAAACAGGTTTGTTTGCTCTGTGTCTGGGTGTTCAACACCTATTATATTTAAACATACACAAGTATGTGTATCGGTCTCTGGTGCCATAGTACAGGGAACCCTAGTATGGGTTACGAAGTAACTAGTATCTCATCTGTGGTATGGGCCAGATGGTGGTGTGTCATTTCATCATCAGTATCATAACCGCTGAAAGACATCCACTGCTGGACGAAGGCCTCTCTCAAGGATTTCCACAATGAACGGTCCTGCTCTGCCCTCATCCAGCAGCTTACTGATACCTTCACCAGATTGTGGGTCCACCGAGTGGGAGGCCTGCTCACGCTACGTCTTCCGGTGCGAGGTCACCACTCGAGAACTTAACTGCCTAAACGGCCATCTGTTCTACAAGCTATGTGCCAAATACTTCAGTGTCTCAACCTGAGGTCTCTGACCAGTGTCAGTTGCCAGTGATGGCATACGGAACTGTACTATAGGCCTCATAGGAAGGTTCGAGGTCACCCAAAGGGCGATCGAGCAAGCTATGCTTGGAGTTTTCCTTTGCAATCAAATCAGAAATGAGGAGACCTATAGGAGAACCACGGGAACTGACGTAGCCCACAGAATCCCTAACTTAAGTGGCGCGGGCACAAAGCTCGAATATTGTTATTATTATCATCACGGGCACAAAGCTCGAATATTGTTATTATTATCATGTAGGTTATTTTTATCTCAGCTTTTTGCTGGTTAAGCCTTAGTTAGGGGCTATGCCAAGTAATTATTATTAAAAATGTTTTGTGTAATGAGGTATTTTTAACTTTCCAGACCTGTGTCAGTTTGTTATTTCGCATTTTGCAAACACTTAGCATTTTCCATAATCATGAAAGATAGTAAACAGAACCTCTTCCGATTGATTTGTAATTTAGTAATTGGGTTTAATTGGGGTTGATAAATAAGCAAAAAAAAACTTACTTTCTGTATCTTTAGACAACTATATACTCATTATTCATTAAGCTTGAATTATTGTAAGTATATGTTATTGATAAGGATTAAGTTTAGATTAAGTAAGATGACCTTTTGAGGAAAAAAATCCCATTGTAATTTAAAAAAAAACATAACAATATTGCAAACTACCTGGAATTTATCAATTTTATAATGTCACATCACACCATGGGCTATCTACTTCGACAACATTTTAATAGTTCAAAATGCTTCACATAAGATAATTTATGAGGAAAAGGTAAATGAACTCAAATCTTTCATTAGACAGATAATTAGCTGTATAATTGAAACAGACAATGTCATTGTGTCATTGTCATTGAATGAATTTTTAACATTCTTATGATTTCATTTGCTGTGCACAGTACCTAGTAATTTTAAGATAGTTGATTCAATTTTATTGTAGATGGTCATGTTAGGTGGCTAAAAATCCCTATACTAATATTATGAATGTGAAAATGTGTTTATTTGTTACCTTTTCATGCTTCAATGCATCAACCAATACTGATAAAATTTGGCATGTAGGTAGCCTGTGCCACTGGGAAGGACATATGCTACTTTTTATCACGTAAATATAGCATAGTCCGATGCAGTTCCTGAGGGAACTGAAAAAATACCTTTTTTTTTGGTTTATTTCTTCAACATCGCAACAGAACAATGGATTGTTGTGATTTTTTTACACAGAGATAGTCGAGGAGGTGGGAATACCGTAAATTACTACCATTAGAATATCCGGACATAGTTTCCGAGCGATCTGGGGAAAATTCATATCCACGCTCGCGGACGTCGGCGTCGCAGCGGAGCAACGGATTAAGTATTTTTTTGCATAGAATTGGTTAAGGGGGTTGGAGTGACATAGACTGCTAATCAGAATATCCTGATATAGTTCCTGAGGGATCTGGAGAAAATTCAAGTCTACGCTCGCGAGCTGCTTGCGGCTCACCACTCACCTCAAATACAGTCATAAAAACGATGTTCATGCGGGCGAAGCGAAAAGGTAGTAATTAAATAAAAACAAAGTTACTCACTCTGCTTCTCTGTATCTCTTGGAGAAGGCTATGATTTTGATGCCGAAAGGCATTCGACACGTGCCTAGGACATTGACTACTCGGAAGTTCTGAAAGCGCACTTGGAAGCCAAGCTTCTGGAGCGCGCGCGCGTACCGGCGCGCCGCCACCTTGGCCTGGTCCTCACTGGTGGCGCCGGTGCACGTGATGCGCCCCGAGGACCAAATGGACGCCGTTGTGTACGGCCGGCGCAACTTCATCGTCACCATGCCGTTCTCGCGGCGGAACTCCACGTTAACACCGTTTAATGCGATCTGCCTCAAGTTCAGGTGGCACTTAACACTAAAACTGCACACAACATTGTTTATCATGATGTCTATTTCGGGCGTGTCCTCCTCTTCTTCGGCGGCGGCGTCGGCATCGGGCGGCACATTGGCGGACGCCGGCGCCGACTGCCCTGCTGGCTGGCCTGTCTCGCAGTACTCGTGGTCGGGCACCATGTGGCTGGGGACTCCATGCGATATGCCATGGTTAGGCACCACCCCATGGGTGCCTTTACTTAGCTCTTTGATACCATTCTCTTGAATAAGCGTAGCCATGGCCACCACGGCGCGCTAAAACAAGAGAAAACCACCATGTAACTTATACTTAGTTATATAATATAATATAGCTCTAGTTGGGGGTGGGCTGGTTTTCGTAACCAGGCGACCTCTCTCCATGTGACTACTACACAACAAAACTAGTAAAATACACTATGGCAATAAACTGTATTGTTTGAGTAGGTAATTGTTTCAATATTTAAAGCAAATATGGAGCACACAGATTTACAGAGAGAAATAGTTAAACAATACAAGAGAACAAAATCCATCATACTACTAAATCGTTTTATGGAACCAACTGTAAAACATTAAAAATTCTTTTAGTAGCTCATGGTAAAATCTATGATTGGAGATTTGTTTGTCATTGGCGCTATAACTTTTAGGAGTAATATAATTTAATTAAACCTTCCAACTAAAAATAACCGCAGAAGTGGTAAAAAAATATGGATGACCCAAGCAGTAATAACAATATGATATTTGACAGTAAAAAAATTAAAAAAATATGATCACGGGAATCCAATCCATATAATGATGAATCTAGACCTAGCTAACAAAAAAAGCTAATAAGAAACAAAGAAATCTTACATACTTGTATAGAAGATGTAGCAAAGATTTCGTCACACCAACAATATCTTTTAACCCTATTTTTTAAGATAAACCTCTACATTCTACCACTACGGGAAATGAATCAGAGTTTTAATCAAATGTTGATTAAATGCATTGCAAGTATGTAAGTGCGAACATAATGGTTATCGGCAGCCTCCAACGGCCCATAAAGGACTTTATTGAAAATTGTTGATTGCACAACAATGCCCAACGCCAAACACACACGTGAACAATCAAAACATGAGCAAATAACTTTACCTTACGTGTAATTTTACTATGTAACATGGACTGTTACATAAAACTGTTTTTGGAAAATCAAAAGTGAGTGTAGGTTCATTAAATACATTAAAAGAGAAGGCAAAGTGACTTTTTGAAATGTGTTTTAGAAATTAACCATTTATTATTTTTATTAAGTTTATTGTACATAGGATACATAAATTACACATTTTACAAAGTAAGGTCACACAAAGGGTACAGCTTATTTCTAAAGAAATTTCTTCTAGCAGACTATATTTTATAGAATATATTCTTTTACTATAGATTTCAGAAAAATAAACAGCTAGAGTATTGTTAACATTTGATTTTATGAAAATAAATAAGTTTATTTAGGGCTCTTGCTATTTTTATTATATTTCTTTCAAGAAATCAAATCTAAATACCTGTTTACTATGGTTCCTAGGGGAAATTGAATATTATTATTTATTTACTTATTTTAGGAACACTAACAAGTATATAAAACTTATAAATAATAAATACAATGCTATGTACCTATTTTATGTTTTAATGTTGAAACAATTGTGAGGGATACAAAGAAAAAACTTATTTTGTAAGATGCACTCATAAAATTCAATTGTGATAATATTATTAACAATACTTAAAAGCAACATGATATAAGAACCCTGAAGCAACATAGCTATCTGGCAATCTGAGTAAATTCATTAGTCTCCCTCTTCAGAGCACAAATCTAGGTAAAATTTCGTGAAGATAAATGCTGAGGCCAAAATTTAGGGCACTTCCCACGGCATGCCGCGGCGACATGACACTCGCACAGCTGACTGGCGGACGGCCCACCCTCGCCCCGCGCCCGCCCGCCCCTCGACCCCAGCATGCGCCCGCCATCTCCCGTACACCAGGGGTCACCTGCACTCAATGCACATGCCTATAATCCCACCCACAGTCAGATTACCTGCGCAATTGTCAACTTGTTAGCGGGACAACGTAAAGAGTTATTGTCAACAGCACAGAAAAACAACAACCACTTTGCATTTATAGGCGATTTTACATGTTATTAAAATGATAGATGTTTATAAAGATTAATGAGATGTTTTCAATACAAATAAATTGCAGTCTACAAGTTATTGACCGTGTATAGACCTGGGATCACAAAGATAATAAAAATAATCTGTCCCTAACCTACGATTTCACGAATTCACTGAAACAAAGGATATCCTATCGTCCAGAGCAAGCAGTCGGATATTTTTTAGTCATAGTCATAGGTACTGAAATACTATTGTTAGTAAAAATAAACGATAAGTACCTACTAAATAAAAAAGAGACATAGCCAAGACAATTCAGGTGCGGAGGATAATATTTCATTATGTACTTTTCTTCTGAAAATATATTAGTCCTCCACACCTGAACCATGCAGCACATGCAAGCCAAAATTTTAAAACTTAGAATTAAGAGTAAAAAATACAATAAAACATTTTTTTACCTGAGTTATTGTGATATACTGGTCACAATTATTTTTACACCAGCAACGAAGTAAAAATTTTCATTGAAAATATAAAGTTTGGATAGCCAAAAACTGTTTCAAAATATAGTTTTCTCACGATCAGTTTATTACTGTACACAAAACATACAACAAAATAACAAAAAATACGCAAATTAATTTTGCAATTGGATAAAATATGCAAAAATCAAAAACAGCACATCCTGCCCAGCACCGCCATATTCCATTCGAACGAACGAAATAACGAATGGTGGATAGATTGATTGAGGAGCATGAATGAATGAATAAAGACTATGGTCTATAAACGCTCTTTGGCTATGGCCAAGTTTAATAAGGCTGACCTTACACAGTCGGAATTCCTCACCGAATTTAGAAAGCCCAGATTTGCGTATAATTTCATTATGTTCCACACATATACCTAGTTGATTTCGAGTACCATGGCGGGATCGCAGTCTAGACTTAGCCTATTGTTGTATAATTATTTTATTACTATATCACTCGAAGTCAAGCATCTGTTGTTAATGCCACTTATACATTATATTTTTCTATAAATTCTATTATAGAAAATATAAATTATAAATTCAAAATTCCCTATACTACAAACTAAATCTTCTACTTAAACACGATATCTAAGCTGCTATTTACAATTTTGTATGCTACTAACTAAATCTTATGTTTAATCACTTTCTAAGCTGCTATTTAAAATTTCATTTGCTACAAACTAAATCTTACATTTAATCACTATATCTAATTCACTAAAATTTCGATTTCTTATGCTACAAACTGAGCTTTAAACAATAATTATCATTTTGTACCAAAAGGATCAAAAATAGTTTGCCGCCTCAATAACACCACCTTTGAGTATACATGTAGGTATAGAGCGCGTCTTTTATAGTGAGAACAGTAGGCATGGGTGAGAACAATGCGACGACGTTCCGCCCGCAAGTGCTAGTGCTCATAATCGACTACTAGCGGTGTGCTTTAGTGGTAGATTCCTAGCAGTGATTTTAAATATTTATCTTATTAAAATGGTCAAATGCATAGTAAAATCTTGTAAAAACGATACTTTGTAACATACTGAACACAAATCAAGTATCACATTTCAGCGTTAAGTTTATTGTTTATACTTTTAAGTCAAAAATTTATCACGCATTGCGGGGTGAAGGAGACGTAAGGGGCGGGGCTAGTTGTTCCACGCGCACTACCCCGCACCTCCTCCTCGGACTTATTATCTAACTTGTGATGTGATGCGTACGGTAGTAGTATAAATATAATCGATATTTATTATAAAAGTTAAATCTCTTTAAAAAAATAAATTTTAATTAAAATAGTGATATGTATTGAGTGTTTATTTCGTCTTGAAGTCAATATTTTTTAATTACTTTTCTTCATCGTTATTTTTAGTTTTAAGTAAAACCTGTTTTCTTTTTGTAATAATTGTAAAATAAACTTGTAAAATTAGTTGTTTTGTTTACTTATTACATTATTAAATTGTGTATAGGTTTTTCTTTTGACACAATATCTGTAGCTCGTATCAATAAGCTAAGCCGTTACACTAAAACGTATTAGTTCATGTCTTGAAAACTACTGAAATGTTTTGACGTGATAACGTCTTATAATTCGATGGAGCCGGCTGCACGCACGAAAAAACATGACTCATGCGGCGTTACCTCGCTTTGAGGCGTTCCATTTAAGGCTTGAAGTGCAAGCGAGAGCGCGCAATGAGCGACAAAGAGGCACAATCGGCCTCCGCGTTCGGCAGCGTTCGACATCTGTCTCTCTCCTACTTGAGTGAGCGATGCGTCCGCGTAGACAGCTGCTATACATTAATACATTTACATGTTTTCGTCAAGTATGAAGTGCAGTGAAAAGTGAATGTGGTGTCAATTGTTTATAGCTACGATAGTTGCGGCGATAAATGTAATGATTCTTTCGATATTATAAAACCATTCCATCACTATTTTCTTATGACGTTGTCACGTTCAACTATCGTCAGTAAACTAATATTACAGACAACCGATTTTTTTGATTAAACTTTCACTGTTCCCTAAGTTTAAGTAAATACAAAAGAACGGTTATAATTCGATTAGTAGTTTTGGAAAATAGCGTGGACAAACATACATACATACAAACATACATTTATAATTGAACATTAATTGTTTGGAAGTCCATTAATATAATATTATAAGAATAATGTTATATTATTAGAACTGCAATATATTAACAACAAATGTATTAACATTTGTTGTGAATATATTGCAGGTCTAATAATATTATATTACATACATATGTGACGAATAGATAACCTCCTTTTACTGAAGTAGGTTGATAAAAATTTACGAAAACTCAACAGTTATATTTTATTTCTTTATAATATTAAACTGAAATTAATATTTTTGGTTAATTAACTTACCTACTCCGAACAGTACATCTAGGTGTGAGTATATGTACCAATGTTTTATTTATATACGTATTAGGAAGTAATCTTTGTAACTCATAAAACACACGTCATAAATTTTACAAGTAAGTAGGTATCTACATACTATATTATACTGCTGTTTATACGGGAAATAGATATCATCAAACTTGTAGAACAAAAGTTGTTCAGTGTGATAAGTAGATGCTCAAGATTAGGCATTTAGACAGTCAACGCGCAGAGTAGTGCGTTTGTGTGCAAAAACACTATACTTAATGCACACAAACATACGGCGTGACGGCACGAACGCGTTTGATACTTGCGCGGTGGCTTAGGGTTGAGATGTAATGTTGGTACCTATTTCTTTTGTTGCACATACTTTTTGACTACATTAAAATAGTATTGTAAAGATTGTTGAGTTGCTGTTTTTTGTATCGCTTAAACGTTCAAGTTTAAAATAGTAATACACCTCCTTTTTGTATAGTCAGTAATATATTTTCTAAGTACGAGGCAGTTGAAGTGTGGGAACTGGAGGTAGCTAGAGAACCTTTACAACACAATTTTTTTTTTATACTTAATCAAGATTGTTTATATTTTCAAGCGAGTGAAGAAGGTATTGTGATGGTGAAAAAATTAAAGCCGAGATTTTGTTGGGAATCGATAATTAACTTTCAAAAAGACCTAAAGTTCTATAGTATATAAATATAATTTAAATATTATAAATTTTCAATTAAGGGTAGTGAATGCTCACACTATTATAAGCTAGTACCACAAAACTTTAAGATCCAAGAACCTACTTAAAATTAAGTAACAAAAGCCCTTTTTTATAAAATGGCTATAACGACTTTAATTTTTGATGAAACTTAGTACGTTTTTGTAATTTTATACGACCTAATACACTATCATTTTGGGGGGTTTTGCCATAATTACCACGCATGGCAGGCGGGTTGGCGATTGCAGTGTGGTTGCAATCTGTGGAAAAGAATCCTCCGGTTGAAGTTTCTTATTCATCTCATACAACTTCCATCCATTGGAAGAGAAGATCTTCACACTTTTGAGCCATGTTTAGAAGCTGTTTTTGAGAGTCATTATGAATCGTCTTCCACGCGGCTTTGATGGCTTCAAGCCTCTCGAATAAAATGCCTTCCGAAAAGGCTGTAGTACCAAAGACCACATACATACGCTGCGGCAGATTATACAGAAGACGGTAATAGGGAAATATGTAAAATTATACAAAATAAATTGTACAGCCACACTTTGCATACTTTTTCGCGAAGCCTTCACCGTTTGTCGTAGTCGGGCATACACAAATCAACAGTAAACGTTATAATTACTTAGTAGTGCATAGGTACATAATATTAATAATAATAAAGCCCTTTTATTCCGAATTACATGCCATTTAACATTTTTGATTTTACGAGATTTATTTCTTATAATATATCTCGCAATTCGGCGTGCCTCTTGGCATAGGCCTCCTCCAGCTCTCTCCATTGTGTTCGGTCTTCTGCAACTCTAGTCCAGTATGGTCCTAGTGTTAGACGGATATCGTCACTCCATCTTGTTTTCGGACGCCCTTGTCTTCTGATGTCCTCTCTTGGATGCCATAAGGTTACTTGTTTGCTCCATTTATTTATTTTGCAACGTAGCATATGTCCTGTCCAGCTCCATTTTAGATGTTCTATACGAGTTATTATATTATTTGCGCTTCGTAAGCAGCTTGATAATGCACTGGGCTAGATTCGTCACTCGTTCCCCGCCTGCGTCTCGCTATACACTTAACACTATAGACACAACTCTAAATCTTTCTGTAAAACGAATTGTTTAAACCCAATGAATTCGGCTTATTTTTGAGTAAAAAAATATTAAATGAATTTTTACTATAGTGGCAATTCTAAAACATCAAGATAGAAAAAACTTCTGGAGATATAAAAATAACATTGGGCTAGCCCGTCCAAATCCGTCCAGTAGTTTGGAAACTAGAGAACCGGACGGACGTACAGATACACACATACACTTTTTTTTTGTTTTATGTCTATATTAGTGTAAGATAATCGATCCCCATCAAAATCTCAAATTCGATTTTTTTTTTGCCATCACTAAACCTTCTTCACTCCTTTGTCGCTTGAAAGTAAAAAGAAAATCTGAGCCGCTTATGGTTGCGCGTATACAATAACGATAATAAAGAATAGGACGCCACGCCTAAAGTTGTCTTATTAATTATTATAAAAAAAACCATACAAAATATAAATTTACTATTAGATATACACAATAACGACTACCTGATCTAACTTACACTTGTCGACTAGTAATTTTGCTATATTTTTCGTTGTTGATAAAATATATATGCAGGACTAGATAGACAGGAGAATGTATAGTGTGTTAGGGTGAACACCGTTATTCTTGAAACTAGTGATTCTGTATCATGTATAGAGTTATATGTATAGTAGAAGTAGAACCAATAAAAAATTCATCATCATCATCATATCAGCCACAAATCGTCCACTGCTGGACAAAGGCCTCCCCCAAGGATTTCCACGACGACCGGTCCTGCGCTGCCCGCATCCATCGGCTTCCCGCGACCTTCACCAGGTCATCGGTCCACCGCGTGGGAGGCCTGCCTACGCTACGTTTTCCGGTGCGCGGTCGCCACTCGAGAACTTTACTGCCCCATCGGCCATCTGTTCTACGAGCTATGTGCCCTGCCCACTGCCACTTCAGTTTAGCGATTCTGTGAGCTATGTCGGTTACTTTAGTTCTCCTGCGGATCTCCAATAAAAAATTGTACCCGTAAAAAACATTTTTTTTATAGTAATATTCTGAGGTGAAAAGCCGGACAGTCACCTTATGCGCCTAGGCCGTGTCTAGGCAAATGAACACGTGATTCGTTATTTCACGCAAAAAACAGTAGTGAGTAGGTATGTTTCCCCTTTGTTAAGAAAAAACTTAGGGCGATTAATCACCCTAAGTTTTTTCTTAACAAAGGGGTTTAAAAATTTTTGTATGGAGACTGGCATACTGGAGTCCGCCATATTTTTTTTTTTAAATGACGTCGCACATTGAGACCTATATATTTGGATAGGGGACATACAGATAAACAAAAAATATCATGTAATATAGTGTCCTAAAACGTTACGTTACGGAGATAATTGAATACATATAAATATAATAAATTAAGGTATGATTTTTTTATTTTTTCTGGCATCAGTATCATAAACTGTATCATCCCTGAAGAGCTCGTTGTCGACCAAAACAACACCCTGTATAACTGCGTACATGGGTGGCGCGCGAAATGCGAATTGTGGCGGCGACTGTACGGCGTTCTAGCGCTGACGAGCGAAGCGCGGCCTGTAGGCCGCGCCATTGTGTAGGTACTTGTATCGCCTGCTCGACCGAGTGACGGGGGCCGACTAAAGCCCCAAATAGCTTAAAAAGCCCTAGGAGTTTGGAACATACAGAAAAATGGACATTTATAACTAAACTGTTCTGTTTCTGAACTTTTGTTCGCTGCGGATTAAATGCACGTTAAAAATCATAGTGCGTATTAGTGCGCACTAAGTCTAAAACGGCAACACAGATCTGTGAACGGCAACATCGATTGTTGAAAAATTATTTTCATTCACCTGAAGTTACAAACTTCATTCATTCAGAAAAAGGTGTTTTTTACGATAAACATAATGTTCATAATTAAATTGACATAATATTAATATTTCAGTGAATTGAATTTAACTATTAGCAGCAAAATATCAAAAAAACGAAAAATAAATTGAATTAAAATTTTCCAATCTACATTTTAATAAATATACGACATAAAATTATAATACTCCTTATTTATTAATCACTCCATAAAATGTAGCTACAAAAAGTACCCAAAATTGGCAGTCGCCATTGCAAACTTCTCGCAATATGAATCTAACTTCGTATTATTGTTTGATCATCGTTCATCAATCAAGCGGTCATATATTTCGTAATTTTCACATTATTTTTTCAATGTTGTGCCAATATTTGTTTTAATTTAGCATTATTTTTGTTTTCTAACCACTCGACAGTTAGTACCACAATTTGCTACTGGGTTATGATCGCAAATGTGCATAAGCTTTGTTGTGAGAACCACCTATACTGCTGTCATTTTGAGCTGTAGCAACTCAATTTTTCGATAATGAAACATAAGTTACCGCATTAATCATTAGTGTTCAGTGCGAACAACAGTGCGAGTGCGACCAGATTTCGTTCGGTTAATGTGCCGGGATGAGAGTAGCAGTTCCCTTCTGAGCAGTCGTCGGGAGAATGTGCCTAGGCGTTTAGTGGTAGAGGTCAGAGTAAGAGCTGAGGATGGACGGCGCGAAGGACGAAGATCGCCTGCAACGGCTGCGGGCGCTGGAGGAGCGGCTGTGCGACCCGCGCTCGGCCGGAAACGTGGACTGCCTGCTGGACACGGTCACCGCACTCGTTGCAGATTGCGACCACCCGGCCATCCGCCGCATGAAGAACGTCGAGGCCTACACCAGCAGATGTAAGCTTACACATCTCTTTGTTATCTTACACAACATAGTTTTAATAGGAACATTATTTAGAACATGCCATCAATGATCAGAAAAATGCATTCAACATTGATAATAAATTGGCAGATGATAAATTTATTAAAATGCCATTCTAAACTATCAAACGCTTGGGCATTGATTGGTGACTGACCAGTGACCATACACATTTAATTACAATTCATTCTTATGTTTACAGTGGTCGGTAGTTTAGCCTAACAAGCATGCTCCAATTAAACTTGATGAAATTGCTGATGTAAATAAAATGCTAGATAACACAGTTGTGCATTGAAATTATTAAACATGCTGTATAGAAGCAGTTGCATAGTTTTGATTTTCATGTAGAGTTATCTGGAATTTTATTTTCTTCTGATTTATATCGGACAACATGATTTTTTTGGTTCTCTTTTGTTATAGATGAAGAGTTTGCTTCAGATATAGTTGACTTGCGCATGAAGGCAGCTGACTTTGACTTGATCAAAGTAATTGGTCGTGGAGCGTTTGGTGAAGTACAACTAGTCAGACACAAGTCAACCCGCCATGTGTATGCCATGAAACTACTCAGCAAAGTAGAGATGATTAAGCGGTCAGACTCCACCTTTTTTTGGGAAGAGAGGCACATTATGGCTCATGCAAACTCAGAGTGGATATTAAAACTGCACTTTGCTTTTCAAGATCAAAAGTATCTCTACATGGTGATGGACTACATGCCAGGTGGGGACCTGGTTAGCCTTATGTCTAACTTTGACATTCCTGAAAAGTGGGCAAAGTTCTACACAATGGAAATAGTGCTAGCACTAGATGTGATTCACGGCATGGGTTTTGTGCACAGGGATGTGAAGCCGGACAATATGTTAATTGATAAATATGGCCACTTGAAGTTAGCAGATTTTGGCACATGTATGAGGATGGGATCTGATGGACTAGTGAGAGCCAGCAATGCTGTGGGAACTCCTGATTATATATCACCAGAAGTGTTGCAATCACAGAATGGTGAAGGAGTGTATGGGCGTGAATGTGATTGGTGGGCTGTGGGAATATTTTTATATGAAATGTTAATAGGCGATCCCCCATTTTATGCAGACAGCTTAGTAGGAACTTATGGAAAAATCATGGACCATAGAAATTCATTGCAGTTTCCAGATGATGTAGAAATTTCCCATGAGGCTAAATCTCTGATTAGGGGTTTACTTACTGATAGAACAAAGAGATTAGGAAAAAATAGTGTTGCTGAGATTAAACAACACCCTTTCTTTAAAAATGACCAATGGAGTTTTGACAATCTCAGAGATTCAGTACCCCCTGTGGTACCTGAGCTTTCAAGTGACGATGATACCAGAAACTTTGACGATATTGATAAATCTGATGCTTTAGATGAATCATTTCCTGTACCTAAAGCATTTGTAGGCAATCATTTGCCTTTTGTGGGTTTCACTTATAATGGTGATTATCAACTGTGTTGTGGAAAAACAAGACCTGCTGATGTTGTAGACACTATTTCTAACAACCACATTAACAATGTTGGATCTGAAGCAATACTGCAACTAGAAAAGTTACTAGAAAGGGAACGAGATGGCAGACGAAAACTAGAAGATAGACAAATAACATTATGTGCTCAACTGGAGGAACTTTCACAGAGAGAAGCTAGGAGTAAGAGAATAATAGCTGACACAGACAAGGAATTGGCTTTACTGAGGCATGATTTAAAAGAGAGTCAAAGAAAAATCGAAATAGAAGCAGAATCTAGGAGGAAGGTAGAAATTAATTACAGTGATGCTAAACGTCGCCTTGAAGAGGAACAGAACAAACGATCTAAAGAAATAAGCTACTTGCAAAGTTACAATGAGAAAATCAATGCTCTGGAGAAGCAGCTAGGGGAATTGCGCGAGAAGTTGAAGCACGAGTCGGAGGCGGCAGCCAAGTCGCGCAAGCAGGCGGCAGAGCTGAGCGCGGCGCAGGCGGCCGCCGCCGCCGCCACCGACGGCACCGTGGCCAGCCTGCGCGCGCAGCGGGACGCGCTTGAACGTGAGCGCAGCACCCTTTCCGAGGAGCTTGCTGTCGCTAAGGCTGCCAAGCAGCGCTCCGAGGCGGCCATCGCCGAAGCAACTAGTAGATTAAACGCCGCTCACGCTGAGCTGGAACGGTCCTCGGCTAAACTCTCTCAACTGGCGACTGATAACAGGCAGCTCTCTGAACGAGTATCTTCCCTTGAGAAGGAATGTGCATCTCTGGCACACGAGCTGAGGGCGGCTCAACATCTCTACCAACAAGAGTTGCGTGCGCACCAGGACACGCAGCGATCGCAGCTACTCTCCAAGCAAGAAGCCAACTTGGAACTAGTCAAGGGTGAGTTTATCAATTTTGTAACTTAAAACCCTGGATATTGTTTGACCATCCAAAGTCTTGCTATTGTCCTTTTTATACTGAAACAAGCTAAGTACTGATCCAGTAAATCAAATGTAAATTCATCACTTCCCTTTTTGCATGCTCCAGGAACATTGGAAACAATATTTAAAGGTATTGTCCTATATGCTAAATGTATCTTTTATAATCACGCTTATTATGTATGTACCTATCACAGACTATTCACATGTATGTATTTTCAAACACATAACCATTTGTTATAGAACACCTGTTTCTTGAAACCCTTGTTTGTATCACACTAATATTATAGACTAGCTATAGAGTTTTAGTCATATTACTTAATTGATTGGATTATATAGAGTCAAATGTCAAAGTATTGATGTTTGTTTGTTTGTTCCATTATCACACTTAAAAGGCTGATCTTATTTTGTTTAAATTTTACATAGAGCTAAAGTAAAGTGTGGAGAACAACATAGGATACTTTTTGTTAACTAAAGTTTACGCTCGCAAACCGCTTGCGCCTAGCGCACAGTGTACCCTCGAATACAGTCATAAAAACTACTCACGCAGTAATAGTAATACAAGCTTTTGCCTATAGCTTGTATTACATACGACATTAATTTTCCACTTCTTTCCCTTTATTTATTATTATTATTACACAACCCTGGTAAAAAGTGTGTAATAATAATATATATATGTTTTTTTATGATATAATCTATACAAAAATGGTTTAATTTTTTATATTGTCGAGTAATTTTTGGCGTTTGTTGCTGTATTTATACTTCCCAAATGTAGATGGCCATGTTTGTTGTGTTGGTGCACTTGATTTTGTGGCCTGACCTGACAGCACAAATTTTGACTAAAGACGCGACGACCGCCGCGCGCGCCAAAATCTCACTTCGTCATAGTCATATGGCATATTAGCTTTTGCCAGCGACTTCGCTCGCGTGAAGATAGTTTCTTGAACATAGTTTCCATGTCTCCGAGGGTGTGCGAGCCTTTATTATGTTTATGTAACACATATGCAAATAGTATACATAAATAACACAATAAAATAATAATATGACTTACATACAAAATGGATATATATCAAACTTTTGATATATATCATAAATATCCGATATTTTGATATTCATAATAAATATCGGATATTTTCGAACCCTGATTTTTACTGACATAACAGTGTTTCTCATCTATCTTAGTTAAGAAAGGATGTGACAAAGTACTGTAGCTAGCAAAATTTAATTTTGATTTCATTTTACAGACATACGAGGGGAGTTCAATATATTCTCTGTATGGGTATGAAAAAAAATTAACGGTCTTAAAAATTGTTAAATTTTTCAATATAGTCTCCCATAATCGATATGCATTTATTTGATCGCGGAGTTAACTTTGATAAACCCTCAAAAAAATATTCCTTCAAATACAAATTCTCAAAATGTTGTTTACAGCCTTCAGAGATTCATCGTCCTCATATCGGTTCCCACGCAGGTCTTTTTTAAGGTTTGGGAAGAGAAAATAGTCGCTAGGAGCCAGGTCTGGACTGTACGGTGGGTGATTAATTTCTTGAAACCTGCAGTCATGTAGGTGCATTGTCGTGTAGAAGCCACACACCTTTGGCCAGCTTTCCACGTCTTTTTTGTTTGATAGCTTCCCGTAACTGATGCAATAGAGAAGCATAATATTCTCCAGTAATATTGACTTTATTTTTTTTATAATCAATTAGAAGGATTCCTTCGTAATCCCAAAATACAGTGGCCATTATCTTTCCAGCTGATGGAATGACCTTGAATTTTTTGGGGGGGCTGTACCCTTAATATGTCATTGCATAGACTCTTGTTTACTTTCCGGATCATAATAATGAACCCAAGTTTTATCTCCTGTCACTATTTTTTTGAAAATGTTATCTGGTTCTTCACCACACAACTCTAAAAACTCTTTACAGCAAGCCACACGCGTTTGTTTTTGAACCGGAGTAAGCATTCGCGGCACCCATCTTGCAGAGACTTTTGACTTATTGAGATAATAGTTATGAATAATTGTATGTATGGTACCGACGGAACATCGTAAGGAAACCTGCACACGCCTGCGAAGAAACTCGAAGGTTGTGTGTGAAGTCGACCAACCCGCACCGGGCCCGCGTGGTCGACTAAGGCCTGATCGCCCTAATTCAGGGTAGGCTCGAACCCCTCGGTGGGGACGTATATGAGCTGATATGATGAACAAATAAACTGACAAAGCAAATGTCATATATTTTCGCATTTATAATACCAGAGAGTTTGTCATTAATATGAGACTAAGGAGATTTCTTACCAATGAGTATAACATATCAATACCGAGAATATATTGAACTCCCCTCGTACATAACACTCCGGTCCTATCTGGACTTGGCCCCTGTGCATGAATTATGGCCTAACAATGTCGATTTTGGGAGGAGATTCGTGTCCCAGCAGTAGGGATGATATATATATTTATTTGACACAACAGACATGGTTTTATAATTAAACAGGTTTATTTTTATTTAAAATTGATAAGCTTGGCATCATCTCACCTGATGATAAGTGACGATGATGCCGAAGATCGAAGCGAAGCGGGCTTACCAAGATTCCCGAATGCAATAGGAAACTGGCTATTTTATCATCTTTAAGCCGGATTTTTATATACTTAATTATTTTTTATATATTTTTTTTAAAAAAGAAATAATATCAATAAAAATTAACAAAAAACAACATTGAAATAAAAATCTAACTAAGTAGATTATGTTCCAAAAATTAGTCCTAGTTAAATTTATATGAGTGTTGTTTGACATAGCTCTTCAAGGCAAGCTAAACGAGGAGAAGGTGGCGAGGCAGCGCGCGGATGCGGCGTGCCAGGAGAAGGACCGACAGATGTCGATGCTTAGCGTCGATTACCGCCAGATGCAGCAGCGGCTACAAAAGCTGGAAGGAGAACATAGACAGGAGAGTGAAAAGGTATATCATTTTACCACAGTTTATATTTAATCAATTTTTTTTAGGATTGGTTTCTAGAAAGTTTTCTTATGTTATCCATCTGTGAAATAGAACTAAAGGAGTACTGTTTGTACAACAAAGCAGGAGATTGAGGTGTACTTTTTATGCTAAGATGTTGTCTTTGTTTGCATAAAAGACTTGACAAAATGGGCTACAATTTTCTCCAATATAGATTGGATATAAATAATTAATATTATTATATATAATTATATAGATAATAAAAAAAATTGTGAAATCTAATGCGAGTTCGTCGGGCCGTTCTATTCAATCACTTTGTTTATTTTTTTTAAATGAAAGATATTGATGCATAGATTTGTCATCAAGCATTAAAAATTACCTAACTTTCGCACTTCTCGCGATTTTCGTAGCTTTGTTTCTCAGGGTTCGAAGAGATAATACTCTTGATAAATATCACGATAATTTTCGATAATTATGACGTTGATAATTATAGATAATTAGAGAATTAACCAAACAGTAATATTCGCGCTATTTCGTGTCTGTTCATCTGAACACGATTACACCAAAATATTATATTATATAATCCCAAAATAAACAATAAACACAAAATTATTCATTAAATAACAGTGATTAAACTTACATTTAAACAATTAAAAGTGATTTAGTTATTTTTGTATTTTTATTTTTACAACACAAAATTATTGATTATACGAGTATAACAATGATTAAACTTACATTCAAAAAATTAAAAGTTATTTAGTTATTTTTGTACATAATATTTTTGTATTTTTATTTTTAGTAAAAATTAAAGAGCCAAAAAGTAATAATCGACGCTGATAATTTTCTCATAATTATTAGCGGATAATTATCAAAGAAAATAATTAGCTTGATAATTTCGAACCCTGTTCTATCTTAATATCGCGGTAAAATCAAGTACGCGGTTCTTTTTGGTGTAAGAACACTCGCTGGAATGAGCTCTTTCATTTGAGCTATTACCCACTTAAATTGATTCAGTTGTAGGGAAGCTAAGTGTGAACATTCATCGCTCACATTCTCGCCTACCGTGCACCATCGATCGCAGGTCGCCTACTGTGCCCACATCGCACTCTCGATGTCCATATTTTTAAAAAAATAATGCTGCAGGGCTGCACAGCAGCATGGGTCTTCCTCGTAAAAGCTGAAAACCGATGTTAGTGCAGTAAGGTTTAATGTAATATAAACAGAAGGAGTGCTGGATCTTATGTTCACCAATAGTGATATGTAGTTATGTTGTCATCATCATCATATTAGCCGAAGGACGTCCACTTCTGGATATAGGCCTCCCCCAAGGATCTCCACGACGACCGGTTCTGCGCTGCCCGCATCCAAGGGTTCCCGCGACCTTTACCAGGTCATCCAGTTATGTTGTACGATAATGATTTCCTACTACACTTTCCGTACCCCCTAACTTTCAAGTGAGAGAAAGGCAATTTTAGAAAAATATTCTGTGATCAAGTTGCAACATAAACTCAACAGTAACAATAAAAATTACAATACTTACGCATCGTCAGCCATTTGATCATAATAGTTGTTTGTCAGTGAACATTATAATAATAATAGTATAAAATTTCACCCAGAAGCAATAATATTGAATTTGACGAGGCTTTGTATTCAAAAATTACAATATACGAAATAGACTGAACAAGTTAAAACACTTCAAACTGAATGGTTTTGAGTAAATCAATCCCAAAACAGTGTGGCTTGGATTGCTTGTGAATGGACCGCGTGGGTTCCATTATATGTATGTTATTTTATCCACAATTGGTAAGTCCTTGGCATTATCTCACCTACTGGTAATTGATGATGATGCCGAAGATGGAAGCAGGCTAACCAAGATTCCCCAGTTCTATGGGAACTGGCTATCTTCAAGCTGAAACCTAAATGTTAACATTGATGTTTGGATAAGATGGTGGTAGCTAGTCAGGAGGGCTTAGAAAATTCCCTTCCACCAACCAAACCGAGTCTTACAAAGTTAGACTCCACTGGGAATCGAACCCGCGATCTCCTGATGTGAAGCTAATGGACTAAACATTACGCCACAGAGGTGGTTAAATTGCGGAAAAAACGTACTGTACAGGTCGTCTGCTAGGTTTCAGTTAGACATTAGTATAACTCTTTGAGGTTAGCCATTGTACCGTTGTGATAAGCTCTAACAAATCCTCTATTGATTGTAAATTTATAGAGATAACATGTAACAACAATACATATAGGATATAGATGATCGCATAAAAAGATAACCTCTTTCATTTTCGGTAGATTTTTATTTTGTTCATAATTTGGGTGTAATTTTATTGTTTATGTTTTTATTTGAGTTTTACAATCTAACATTTGTTATGTTAATGAGTGTAAGATAGAGTTGTATGCTGCCGGACGCCGTATCAGACCAGAAAAATGTTCGGGGAAAAAATACGTGGTGATTTGCGGAACGGGCCGGGCCGTGTCATGATACGCGCAACAAAGGACAGGCGTCCACACTAGCGATCTTGATACGCGTCGACGATACTCAATTCAATATTCAATATATTCTAAATAGGTGCAAATTACACCCTCTCTGATAGTCATAAAATAATAATAACAATGTCATTTGTGAAGAATCAAGAAATAAACAATAATTATAATTAGTTAATAACGTCAAAATTAAATCCTTGATATAAACCAGATTATTTCATTAGAACATGAAAACAATATGACACGAAAAGTAATACATAAAAATCATGGAATTTAACAAGAGTCGGCCAGTTCACACGGACAGCGCCCGGTCACGAGTATAACGCGAGAGTCAGCCATCGCTCCCATCAACCATGTTAGAGGGAAAGGAACGACCCGGCTCGCGATGCGCCACGAAACGTGACGATACGCAACGAAGATCGGAAAAATGACAAGTGTGGTAGCAGCTTTACGTATATCACACCAGCTGTCTATTACTTTAACACAGGTTTTCATCATATACTCCACTCGGCCAGATCCTGAGGTACAACTGCAGCGTTATCCCGGCCGACGTAATCTCCTCCAGTTTACGCGATCTTCTACATCGTTCTCTGTGAGATCATTATCTGTTACTGCAATAGTTGACACAATATCTCTTCTCCAGGTGATCGGGTTAGAAGCAGCGCTGGAGCAAGAGCGCTCGGCCCGCTGCGCCAGCGCGAGTGAGGTCGCGGCGGCGGAGGCGGCGGCGCGGGCCGCGGCCGCCGAGCGCGACGCGCGCGCCCGTGACCTGCAGGCGGTGCGCACGGCCCTGCACGAGGCTTCAGAGAAGCTGGCCGCGGCCAGCGCTGAGAGAGACATGCACTATGCTAGGGTAAGTCATCATCATCGTCATAGTAGCCGAAAGACGTCCACTACTGGACAAAGGCGTCCCCCAAGGATTTCCACGTCAACCCCGCATCCAGCGGCTTCCTGCGACCTTCACCAGGTCGTCGGTCTACCGCGTGGGAGGCCTGCCAACGCTACGTCTTCCGGTGCGCGGGCGCCACTCCAGAACTTTACTGCCTTAACTCACGTGAAGAAAAGTACCGTATTCGACGTGCCCAATCTTGCATTGAACCATTTCAGAGATACACTTGCTTTCCTGCGGAAACCCTTCGATTATCCGGGATCAAAAAAATGGGATGCTTACTCATGATATACAGGTAAGTTTTTTTAAGGGTTAGTATGGGGAAATTTTAAACTATAAAAGATAGAGAAAAACACTCTTAGGAACCGTGATCTCAACCTAAGAGAAAATGAAAATGACATTTTAAAAAATAAATAAAATTGGATAGGTTCGGAGATATGGCTTTTTTGGAAAAAAAAATGTTTTGTTATTTCTATTGTATAATACTATACAAACCAAAAATTGTATGGTCTAAAGTTGCTAGAAATTACTTGAAATTACTATTTTATTAATGATACATTTTATTAACCAATTTATAATTGAAATGAAACAAAAAAAAATCTGCCACTTGCCTTAGTCCCACGAAACTAAATTTATCTTAAAAATTGTTGGAAATGTCCTCAACTTTGGCCTAAGCACAGTCGACTTCGGCGAATCATTCCCCGAGTTGCATTGCTCAATGAAATGTTTGGTATTGTGTTTAGCATTTGACGGACTAAATATTTTAAATCATAAAAATTGTCATAGCGATTTTTGTACACCTCATTTTTTAAGTGACCCCATAAAAAAAACTCAATGGGCGTTAAATCAAGTGACTGCGCTGACCACTGGACTTCGCTATAGGTACCTATCCACGTGTTCCCAAACCTTTCGTTGAGGTAATTTTGTGCAAGGCGACTATTGTGCGCAGGGGCTCTAACTTGTTGGAACCTCATGTTCCGTATTGCTGCCAAAGGCAAATCATCTAAATCATCATCAAGATTTCTGAGAATATTAGATTGTTTTGCTCTATAAATCGATAAACATGTCCCCCATGGTTATGTGTAGATTAAGTACCCAGACAAAGAGCAAACAAACTTTTTCGTCACACGAATGTTTGCCATGGGTGGGAATCGAACTAGCTACTCTTGGCCCTGCCCAGCAGGCAGTAGCGCCGACCACTTATAAGTTCTGGTATCTTATTTAGGAGCAAAAAAAACCTGAAACTACAAACTTATGACGATTTTAGTTTGACAATATTTTTCGAGAAGGCAAGAAGGCAATCATAATTTTGGATTTAAAAGGTCTTGAATGTTTTAATGGGATTTACCTGTACCTTGAAATAAGGTTACATACTGACTGTTTATTTTAACTTAAGAGGTCATATTTTGTGAGGTCACGGTAATCTTATGTTTGCGTGGTGTGATTCGCGGGCCCTACGTGAGCATTCGGAGAATCATGCTGATATGGGAGGAGGCCCACACGTTTGGTGATATGTCGCTGGTGAAATGCAGTAGGAGATATCGAAAGTACTCGTCAGTGTAGCGGGAACTTTATCACATGCTTCAACGAAACGTTCGTGATGTTACTTAATAGATACTATAAGATACACGTATTCACAAAGCATACATAGTCGGATGTTGTCGTGCATATGCAAGCAGCATTGATGTTATAAACAACTTATCAATGAACTTAACAAAGGCTTTTTGTGTGTTTCTGTGAATTAAGTATAATCTCTCATCGCCGAAATAGATGTCCCCGCATTGCAGCACTGTGAGTCATTGTCAAGTCGATGGTCGATGGCAAACAGTGATGCTGAACACACGCAGGCGACACACATACAAGATGCCTTTCGCCACATAGGCTCATTTACACGTAGTTTAGTTTAGTAGCGAGTTAACTTGCGATGTTGAAGATTTAAGTTTTTATCATTGTTTGGACAGGGATTTGCCAGTCACATGGGTGTGTTCCAAATCAGCTTAATATTACCTGGAAATTGCCCGACAGCGTTTCGAAAATCACCCGAATGCCTTCTAGGCTAACCGAACGATTCACGGAACCGTTCCAAAACACTGAAATGTCGGGTAATATTTACTCTGACTTGTGTAAATTTTGACCCCCAATTTTTGACGACAAAACCGACAATTCTTACAATAAAATACAGATTTTAGATGTTGACAACGTTTATTGAAGAATAGGAAACCGACATAGCTCACAGAATAAGTGGCAGTGGGCAGGCACATAGTTCGTACAACAGATTAACGTGTTGCGGTAGTAAAGTTCTCGACTGGCGACTGCGCACAGGATGACGTAGTAGCTTAGGCATACGGTATGCACCTAATTGTAGACCAGGCACGGAGCGAGCTCGGTTTCGACTTTTGTCCTTTGAAGACTTTTCCAATTTTAACTGAAAACGGGACATTATTGCGTCCCGAAGCTTTCCTCGGGGACATCAGGACTGAGTTCAAAATAAAGGAACAGTCCCGTTCAAACGGGGACATATCGTCACATGCCGCATGCAAGTGTTGTGGAGTGTTATGTTAGACAATATTGAGGCGTCGTCGTATAATCAGTGTTGCAGACACCAAGTTGCTATTAGGTATAAATGGAGATTTTCTTGACATTGGCAGTTATTCAACTGGGTCCATGTCTTATACGACTTATAAGTCTTTATATTATATTGCCTCCGACTGCATGCGATTGTTGTGAGATTGTGCAGGAGATGGTCTTTACTGCTTCTATTGGCGAGAGGGCGACTATGAATGGTACTCTCTGCAGTATAAGTTTAGGGACACTAGCCAATGGACACGGATCTCGGCTAAGGTTGTACTTACGGGGTGTCGGATTAGAGACAGAATAGGCCACCTTGTTTCCATCTTTTTAAAGTTTACTTTTTACGCAGTCGGTTTTGTATTTTATTTTTATTTTAAACTTTTTAGTTATTTCATTTTTTTTGGTATTCCTAGTTAGTGAATTTATGATTTAAATATCTGCACGTTAATAAATTCCCACGAAAGTAAGGTTAGGTCTCTGTATCTTAGTTTCTTTCTATTGTTGTGTCTCTCTTTCACAAATAATTTTTATAATTAAGCATGTCTCATTCCCAATACATTTAAACATATAAGTTTTGAAAAACTCATTGGTACATTGGCCGTCCAGATTTGAACCCGGTACCTCTGGTTAGATGGACCGAGTCATTACCGGTTGAGCCACCGATGCTTTACGTACATATAATTACCGATTGCTTTAACGGTGAAGGAAAACATCGTGAGGAAACCTGCACACGCCTGCGAAGAAACTCGAAGGTTGTATGTGAAGTCGACCAACCCGCACTGGGCCCGCGTGGTCGACTAAGGCCTAATCGCCCTGATTCTGGGTAGGCTCGAGCCCCTCGGTGGGGACGTATATGAGCTGATATAATAATAATAATATTATTGGTGTTCACGAGGCAGGGGTGAAACGGGCGGTTTGTGACGTGTTTTGGGAGCGCCTGACAAAAGTTCTTGAAAGCTATTTGTCGGGCGTTAACAAGATACGAGCATTCAATGCCTGGGTCATGCCTGTTCTTTTGTACACCTTCGGCATACTCAGATGGTCGCAGACCGAACTAGACGCCCTGGATCGAAAAGTCCGCACTACTATGACACTCCATAGGATGCATCACCCGAGGTCGTCAGTGATGAGGCTGTATATCCCGCGGAAGAGTGGCGCTCGTGGCCTTCTAAGTGCCAAACAAATGCACAACCGCGAGATATGCAGCCTCCGAAGTTACTTCCTGACAAAAGTCGATAGTGAGTTGCATAGAGTTGTCATAGCTTGTGATAAAGGACTAACCCCTCTATCCATGGCCCAAGAGAACTGGCAGGCGCCGGCTGTACTTAGCACTACCGAGAGAGAGGCCATCTGGAAAGACAAAGAGCTGCACGGTAGGTTCTTCAAGGCCCTTTGTGGATCCTTCGTAGATCAGAAGGCCTCCGTGTACTGGCTGCGTTTCGGAGACCTTTTTGCAGAGACCGAGGGTTTTGTCTGTGCAATGCAGGATCAGGTGGTAAAGACGAACAACTATAGGAGGTTCATAATAAAAGACGGCACCTTGGACATTTGTCGGTTGTGCCGTCAACCAGGGGAGACCCTGCGTCATATAACCTCCGGTTGTTCCATGCTTGCCAACACTGAGTATTTGCACAGGCACAACCAAGCAGCCAGGATACTACACCAAGAGATCGCTCTAAAGTATGACCTCATATCTCGGCGGTTGCCGTATTATAAGTACACGTCGGAGCCGGTTCTCGAAAACGACCGCGCCAAGCTCTACTGGGACCGAGCCGTCATCACGGACAGGACTATTCCTTCGAATAAGCCTGATATCGTGCTGATGGATCGGGCGCATTCTAGGGTGTTTTTGGTTGATATCACTATCCCATATGATGAAAACCTCGTGCAGGCTGATGCCGATAAAAAGACCAAATACCTGGACCTGGCTCACGAGGTTACTGATATTTGGCGAGTGGAATCCACCGAAATCATCCCCGTAGTCCTATCCGTGAACGGGCTAATTTCAGCCGACCTTGAACGTTACCTAAGGCGGCTGGATCTCCGAGGCAGACCAATCATTGCAGCAATGCAGAAAGCAGTCCTCCTCGATAATGCCCGGATAGTTCGACGCTTTCTCTCCCCGTCGCACTGAACTCCAGCCGACTGTGCTTCCGCTGGAGGTGCTCCTGCCACTTTGCCTCGTGCCAAGTGAGCAGAGCAGCTTAAGTTTATAAATTGAAATAATAATAATATAAGTTTTATATATTTTTGTAAGCCTTTTATAAAACTCTTTATTTTGATACCCATTTCGATGGGATTTCAATTTTTTTTTATTGAAGTCATGGACTTTGGTGCCAAAAATCTGCCATTTTAACTTTTTATAATTTTGATATACCCAGTGTCACTCTCAAAATTAAGACGAATCCAACAACATCTCTCAAGCTAATATCCATCAAGCCGTTTAGGCTACAGAGCGTGCCAAAGAAATATATACTTACACTAGAAAAACAACCCTCCTTCTTTCGCAGTTGGAAAAAAATAATCTCTATCACATTCTTTTTACCCGACTGCGACAGAAGGAGGGTTATCTTTTTCGAGAGTATGTATGTATGTATATATAATTGTTTGGCACGCTCTGCGGCCTGTACGGCTAGATGGATTTTAGCTTGAGAGGTGTCGTTACATTCGTATTTACTGTAAGAGTGACACTAGGTATATCAAAATAAAAAAAAACAAAATAGCGGATTTTTGGTGCCAAATTTAAATGTTTGGCACGCTTTGCGGCCTGAACGGCTCAATGGATTTTAGCTTGACGGCTAGATGGATTTTAGCTTGAGAGGTGTCGTTACATTCGTATTTACTGTGAGAGTGACACTAGGTATATCAAAATAAAAATAAAAAACAAAATAGCGGATTTTTGGTGCCAAATTTAAACGTTTGGCACGCTTTGCGGCCTGAACGGCTCAATGGAATTTAGCTTGAGAGGTGTCGTTAGATTCGTATTTACTGTGAGAGTGACACTAGGTATATCAAAATAAAAAAAAACAAAATGGCGGATTTTTGGCGCCAAATTCAAATGTTTGGTACGCTCTGCAGCCTGAACGGCTAGATAGATTTTAGCTTAAGGGGTGTCGTTACATACGTTTTTACTGTGAGAGTGACACTGGGTATATCAAAATAAAAAAAACAAAATGGCGGATTTTTGGCGCCAAATTCAAATTTTACCACGCTCTGCAGCCAGAACGGCTCGATGGATTTTAGCTTGAGGGGTTTCTTTAGATACGTATTTACCGTGAGAGTGACTCTGGGTATATAAAAATAAAACAAACAAAATGGCAGATTTTCCGGAGAATTACCGCAAGCGGTGTTTGTTGAGTTCGACGATCGCACATAAAAAAATAATCAACCAGGAGTTGGTGTACGGATTGAACCATGTACGATTGTTTTGACGCACTTCGAGGACAAGGAAAAATTGAACGCAGGATGTTGCCCTTAATCCTGAGTTGGGCTGTAACTGTCCACAAACTTCAGGGTACTACACTCGATCAGGCGGTTGTGGACCTCGGCTCACATAAATTTGCTAAAAGTCAAGCATATGTAGCTCTTAGTCGAGTTAAAACATTAGCTGGATTGGTCATCTGTACACTTGATCCTTCAAAAACTTTTGAATCGGCCACACGATCAGAATTCTTTAAAAGAGCTGCAACGTTTACGAGAATATTATTCTATCAACTGATAAGTTAATAATCTGCGTAATCTTAATGTGTGTCATGTGTATATAGGTTACTATACAACCTCATTCAATAATAAACTTAAAAAATAAATCCAAAAAAAACGGTAATTTAAAAAACTAAAAAACCCGACTGCGTTTCTGTGTAATTTGGAAATAATAATACAAGAAAGTCGTCATACCCGATTGTACTTAACTTAAGAATCGCCAAAGTTGCTAAGGCGATGCTTATAAGCGTCAATAAATACATATTTTTAACAATATTTTTAAATACAAGAAAAATTTTAGTAGTCGGGACCCATTCTAGAAAGTCAGTCAGTACGTTGGAGTAATCTGCAATGTAATGTAGGTAGCTCTAAATTCACTAAGCCTCCATTTCTAGAATGGGTTCCGACTGCTACAATTTTGCTTGTATTTAAAAAAAATATTGTTAAAAATATGTATTTATTGACGCTCATAAGCATCGCCTTAGCAACTTTGGCGATTCTTAAGTTAAGTGCAATCGGGTATGACGACTTTCTTGTTTTAGGGTTTTTTATTTCCAAATTACACAGAAACGCAGTCGGGTTTTTTAGTTTTTTAAATTACCGTTTTTTTCTCTATCACAATCTTTCTTCTCCTCTCTAAAATTTCGAGTGAAATATTACCCGACGGTTTGGAACCAACTCTAAGTAGTAACTTAAAGCCCCGGCCAAAAGATGCAAAGTTACGAACTAACAAGCCAAACCTGCAAGTTAACTCGCTACTTAACTAAACTACGTGTAAATAAGCCTTTATGCGCCGCCGCTGAGTGCGCGTGCGTACAGCCAAATAAATAAACACGATTACGTAGACAGAGCGGTTTTTCTACCAGCGTCTTAGTCACAGATATGATGCGATTTGTAAACTTAACAGAATGAATTTATTCATTACAATTCAAGGAAGGTTGGTGCCAGCATGATCTTGGTTTTCTAATAATAAAAATAACTCATATTTTTTATCGGTAACCAATGTAAATAAGGTCTACGTGGGCATTAGGATGTAAGTTGGTTGGTGTCCATGGCTCTTATGAACTAGGTAACTAACGCCAGCGCGTCATCCTGTCTGCAATAAAAACATTACCTAGTCATAATCCGCAGAATAAGTATGATATATGTTTGTGGTCAGTAATGCAATTATGTACAATTTGAAGAAAGAACTTTATTAGGAAAAATGTCCTTAAAATAACTTTAGGAATTAATTAAAAATCAAAAATCCAACTGCATAAAAACTTAATCCCTATTTGTTGGCCAGTCGGGTAAAAAAATATGTTGTCACTCACGGGATTAAGACGAACCTAAAGACATCTCGCACTCCAATATCCATCAAGCTGTTTAGGCTACAGAGCGTGCCAAAGAAATAAATAACCTCTTTTATTGGCTAGTTGGGTAAAAATCTGACCTATGTCATTCACGGGATTAATACAAATATAACGACACCTCTTACTACAAAATCTATCAAGCCATTCAGGCTACAGAGCGTGCCAAAGAAATAAATAAACATGCATTTATATGCATACATACACTCAAAAACATAACCCTCCTTTTGGCGCAGTCGGGTAATAACGAAACTATCAAACTGTAATAACTACGGTGTCAAAATATCAGGACAAAGTTATGTAACATTTCGAATTTTATCACAAGGAGAGTAACGCGTATCACATGTAAAGGTCTGTTTATTGTGAGTGCACACTTTATGTATGGGTAAATATTGGCTAGTCGTGGTTATCAGTCGCGTTATCATGTCGCATACTCGCACAACGGACGGCCCAGTTGGTTGCACGGCACCCTTTCAAAGTGCATGGGACCAATAGGTCACGCTAGAACAGAGGTTCCCCCAACCTTATTGTACCTACCACTTCAAAATTTAAAATTCAAAAAAAGGTTAAGAAAGGAAAGCAAAACAATAAAAAATACACTTTTTATTAGTTATGACCCTGAAAATTGATGTTGCTGCTGCTTCAAATGGATGGGCACGTTGAAATAAGGTGTAGTCTTTAATAACGCAAGCTGTATGTCATCTTTGACGTGTAATCGATTAAGATTATATGTCGAAAATTAGTGTTGTGGATTAGTTTCCATTGAAACTAGAGTTAAAAATCCTGACTCACATCATCATCATCATCATCATCATCATCATATCAGCCGAAGGAAGTCCACTGCTGGACATAGGCCTCCCCCAAGGATCTCCACGACGACCGGTTCTGCGCTGCCCGCATCCAGCGGCTTCCCGCGACCTTCACCAGGTCATCGGTCCACCGAGTGGGAGCAGAGAAATTCCGAGCATAGCACGCTCCATTGCCCTTTGGGTGACCTTGAGCCTTCTTATGAGGCCCATAGTAAGCGACCATGTCTCAGTTTCGTACGTCATCACTGGCAACACACATTGGTCGAAGACACAAGAGTTAAAAATCCTGACTCATAGAAATATGTTATAGCAAAGGGAATTAGGACAGACATAGCTCTTTTGACAAGGAGAGTGTACATTTCTTCCAAAGAACACCAAAACTCGCTAAGTTCTTCCGCATTAAATTCAGGTCCCAATAATTCCTTTGATCGCTTGTCAATTATATCATCTTTAGAACAATCTTCATCACTAGTAATAGTGATAATAATTAAGAATGGGTCTCGCATCCATGTCTCTTTGTTTAGGTGTTTAGGGCTAAGATAACCCACAAATGAGTCCTGCAACCTTTAATTTATTTTTGGACTACGTTTGATTAACTCATCGTAGTTCCGTTTTCACCCTGCATTATTACTTCTTACAGCATAGAGAAGTTAGCAGTGTTACCGGCTGTCACTGTCCTTTTTCAAAGAGAATTTGGCAGCGCGACGGTGATAGAACATTGTAATAATGATAAATTAAAGTTCCTCCTCAATAACGAGGCTCACGACTTGCCGCTTGTAAGTGCCCATTGCGGCCGACCTTGGTATTTATGACTTTATGACAGAAACTTTTAGAAACGCTCGGATGCGATATAGAATCTGTGTTCAAAGTTACGTTCATAATTATATTTATAGCACACCTTAATTGCTTCTCTTCTAAAAATATTGTTTCGTTTAGTTAAAGCTACTCGTAACCTTTGCTCGATTTAGTAGTAATTGACCATGAAAGTTCGGAAAATAGATTAAATTTCTTGTTTGCTTGCAAATTGCAAATGCTTGAGTACAATACTTCTAGGAAAGCCGCTTGACCTGTTCGCAACGGCCGTTCTTAGAATTGGGCAGATCATTGAATGCCCGGGCATATCATAAAGGGGCTCCGAAAAAATCAAGGTTAGGTTAGTTAGCATGTCGGGTTCCACCGTAGACGGGACGGGGCTCCGTCGACTTAGTATTTTTGGAGCCCCGCGATGAAATGTCCTTTTATTTTATGATCTGGCCGATTCCTACGATCGGCCGCCGACATAATATACTTTGGCTCGGATCTTATAAAACAGAGACAAACGATATACTAGCTTTTTGTTTGATAATAAATAAGCTGATATCGGTATTTAACCGGGCGTGTTTTACGACTTCTCATTATGAAGCTACTGCGCTATCAATCTGATCAGTGACCTAATGTACAGACTGAATTATGAGACGCCTTTGACAAAAGAGCACGGGTCAATTTGTATGTTCTATTTTGTCAATACGCAACCTTGGATAGTTAGATAACCTGGTCCGTAATGTCACACGTAACTTAAAAAACTTATTGTCGAAAGTCGTTTCGTAAAAAAGTAATCGTACAGATCATAGGTAACTGACATAGCTTACAGAATTGTTAAAATTAAGTGGCGGTTGGCGGGGTACATAGCTCGTAGAATATATGACCGTTGGGACAGTAAAGTTCTCGAGTTCGTGACTGCGCACCTGAATACGTAGTGTATAGGCAGGTCTCTCTCACCAACGATCTGGAGAAGCCATTGGATGCGGCGAACGAAGGGCCCGTCGTTGTGAAAATCCTTAGGGGAGGCCTTTGTCCAGTCGTGGACGTCTTTCGGCTGATATAATGATGAATCGAACAGGCAATAGGTCGAATAGTTCAGAAATAAGGAAATAAGCCGCTCATTAATAAAGATATTGTGTTGGAGCGCTGAAATTGTTTTATGCTAATGCTGAGCAAACAGGCGGCGGGTCCATAAAACACTTGCATTATGACGCGCTTCGCATTCAGGAATGTGACGAGCCGCTGGTCCACCTCATCGCATCACCTACTAGTTGCACTATATACCATTACATTTATACCATCACTGTAATGAGAATTGTTGATACTAATATGGTATAAGATTTATGATGCGGTTTCCCACAGCCGCATATTATTGTCTTCGACTCCGAGTGGAGCGGCGCTCATGGCGGGGAGGCCACCTCCGCACGGAACAGACCTGACCCAGTTATTTTGAGCGAAAAATTAAAAACAACCGCTAATTTATACTCCGAGCCGTGAACCGCGCGCGCTTGTGACGCACACACTCAATCAGCTACATGCTACATCAGATGCGCCTCGTTCCATATCACTCTATTTATTTTACTAGCTACGAACATATTTATGTCGGACACACTTGAGAATTTGCTTCGTTGATAATTGTAATAAATAAGAGAGACAATGGTGTTTTACAATAGGTACACCCTTCAAGAAGTAACATTAAAACCATGATTTGTTTAGTTTTTCACACTTGGACATCTGACATCATATCGGTAATCGCATAGAAATTGAAGATGTGTTTTGGAAAACATTGTTCATTCAATGCCCGGAATATACGATATGCTATACTTTTATAGATATTCTGTTGTATTAGGTGAAAACATTGATACCATACTGTCATATTAAGTTTTTATGATTTATTCTTTCTGTACTTAGTTGTTTAGTTGGAATATCATATGAGCTCATATATACGTTCCCACCGAGGGGCTCGAGCCTACCCTGAATTAGGCCGATCGGGCCTTAGTCGACCACGCGGGCCCAGTGCGCGTTGGTCGACTTCACACACAACTTTCGAGTTTCTTCGCAGGCATGTGCAGGTTTCCTAACTATGTTTTCCCTCACCGTAAGAACGTCAGATAAATTTACATATGAAATCAAAATTCGAAAACGTTAGTTGGAATGTAGAGATCAACTCCAATAGAATACCTGAAAGCTTAGGTGTGAAATTGATCTGTAAATATCAAACCCCCGCATTTATAATATTATTAGGTGCACGTGGGCGAGTAGTAAAACTTTTGCGAGTTTCGAAGTATTTCCGAGTGATGTGGAATGTCGGTATGTCTTACTACCAGCCAGTTGTCTCCATATGTATCTACTTGTACTGTACCTAGTAGAATTTTATTTATTTTTGGCGTCAGAATTTATTTGCCTATATATGTATATACTAAAATTGAATATGTTAGACAGTAAGAAAGAATCCATTCATATATTTCCAATCACATCACAATGTTTTATTTTTGTCTACAGAGCGAAGAGCTTCGCTCCCAGCTGGAGAATGAGCAGCATTACTGCCTGGTGTATAGGAGCCAGGTCAACGAACTGCGCTCTCAGCTGGACGACAGCGGCCGCAGCACGCGGGACCTGGAGCAGGAGCGTTCCTCGCTCATGCACCAGCTGCAACTGGCCATCGCTCGCGCTGACTCCGAGGCCATCGCCAGGTGAGTGACTGCTCTGTGGCCAGGTCAACGAACTGCGCTCTCAGCTGGACGACAGCGGCCTCAGCACGCGGGACCTGGAGCAGGAGCGTTCCTCGCTCATGCACCAGCTGCAACTGGCCATCGCTCGCTCTGACTCCGAGGCCATCGCCAGGTGAGTGACTGCTCTGTGGCCTGGTCAACGAACTGCGCTCTCAGCTGGACGACAGCGGCCGCAGCACGCGGGACCTGGAGCAGGAGCGTTCCTCGCTCATGCACCAGCTGCAACTGGCCATCGCTCGCTCTGACTCCGAGGCCATCGCCAGGTGAGTGACTGCTCTGTGGCCTGGTCAACGAACTGCGCTCTCAGCTGGACGACAGCGGCCGCAGCACGCGGGACCTGGAGCAGGAGCGTTCCCCGCTCATGCACCAGCTGCACCTGGCCATCACTCGCTCTGACTCCGAGGCCACCGCCAGGTAAGTGACTGCTCTGTGGCCTGGTCAACGAACTGCGCTCTCAGCTAGACGACAGCGGCCGCAGCACGCGGGACCTGGAGCAGGAGCGTTCCTCGCTCATGCACCAGCTGCAACTGGCCATCGCTCGCGCTGACTCCAAGGCCATCGCCAGATGAGTCTCGTTGCTCTGTGGCAATGCAGTTCAATTACACTAGCTGTCAGCTAGATGACGGCGGCCGCAGCACGCAGGATCTGGAGCAGGAGCGCTCCTCGAGGCCATCGCCAGGTGAGTTTCACTGCTCTGTGGCCAGGCCAATGAACTTATTTTTTTATATTTTTTTATTTACAATTGGTAAACCCTTGACAACATCTCACCTGGTGGCTGGTGGTAAGTGACGATGTTGCCGTAGGTGGAAGCGGGCTTACCAAGATTACTTATGCAGCACGCAGGACTTGAAGCAGAGACTTGTGACCATTTTCTAGACTCTTATAGCATCAGGATAAAAGAGAGGAATACCCGTGACCTGGAACAATAAAAATTCCTAAACAGTGTGCCTCTTGTAAATGTTTAGACCTGCGCATAATTGGTCTCTTAAAACAACTATACTTATCTGAATATAAGTGTAATAAGTGCTTACTTTTCCTCAGATCGATAGCCGAGGAGACAGTGGGTGAGCTAGAAAAGGAGAAGACCATGAAAGAGCTGGAGATGCGTGATGCTTTAGCTAGTCATCGCAGCGAGCTGGCAGCTAAGGACGCTCTGGTGCAGGGCCTGCGGGACCGCGACCACGAGATGTGCGCCACTGTCGATCTGCAGCGAAAGGTCTGTTTGTTTGTTTTTCAGCTTTTTATCATTTAGAAAGCAAGGAGATGATATGAACTGCTATAGGGATGACGAATGCTGGTCATCTGATTTACTTTTTATCATCTGTCAAAAACGACATTTTGCTTAAAAATGTTTAAAGTACTTAAGCGTGACGTCATAGTTTTGCAGCATCATTTATACTTTTGTGATTTTGGTGAATTAAAACTCGGTTAAGCGTCGGTGGCTCAACCGGTAACGACTCGGTCCATCTAACCAGAGGTACCGGGTTCAAATCTTGACGGCCAATGTACCAATGAGTTTTTCAAAAACTTACGTACATACTTACCGATTGCTTTAACGGTGAAGGAAAACATCGTGAGGAAACCTGCACACGCCTGCGAAGAAACTCGAAGGTTGTGTGTGAAGTCGACCAACCCGCACTGGGCCCGCGTGGTCGACTAAGGCCTAATCGCCCTGATTCAGGGTAGGCTCGAGCCCCTCGGTGGGGACGTATATGAGCTGTAATGATGATGAAAAATCGAAGACTTTATGGAAAACAAAACGAGTAAGGTTTTCCGAAGTAAGTAGGAGGGCAATTTAGTGATCAAGAGTTCATAATTTATTTCTGATGCTGTCGTCATCCCTACTGGGATAATATACTGCATCAAAGATGAATTATGAACTATTGATCATTAAATTATCCTCCTTCTGAAATTTTAAAACCTTACTCGCTTTGTTGTTCAAGATTAAAATTTTCAAAATCACAATAACTATGACGTGACATTTAAGTATTTCAATCATTATTATGACAAAATGACATTTTTGGCAGATGATTTTTTCCACTAACTTCTTTTTTCTGCTGGATGCATGTGACTCAGAATCGCGCTAAAGTCGAGATCCATGAGGAGGCCTTTCTTAAGACTTTCTTAAAAATAGGGTGTCTTTCAGCTGAAATTATGATGAGGTCGATTTGACTGACCTAGGGGAAGCTGTCTTCCTGTTAGAATCGTGACGTCTTTAGTTTTTTTAAATGTTTCCACTTCTAATGATGGAAAAGTTAAGATGTTGCTATCTCTTTAAAATTGTTATCTTTCAGGAGGTAGACGAGTTGCGTCGCAGCAACACTGCGCTGGCGGAGCGTGTGGCGACGCTGCAGCGGCTGCAGGAGGAGGTGGAACGGCTGAACAAAAAGCTCAACTCGGAGATCATGCTTAAGCAGCAAGCCGTCAACAAGCTCGCCGAGATTATGAACAGGTATGCATTCATTCAGTAAAGTTCTCGAGAGGCGGCTGCGCACCGGAAAACGTAGCATAGGCAGGCCTCTCACTCGGTGGACCGATGACCTGGTGAAGGTCGCGGGAAGCCGCTGGAAGCGGGCAGCGCAAAACCGGTCGTCGTGAACCTCCTTCGTCTGATATGATGCATTCATTGAGGGCCGGTTGCTTCCACTAGATAGCAGTTGATGGCAATGACATCATTTGCAAGTGAGTGAAAACTTTATAGAGCCGATAGCAAAAATACCCGTAAATAATGAAAAACCATGATTGATATGTCGAGTACAGCCTTTATATTGATCCCTGCACCATCAGCGGAAAGTCTGAAATTGTTAATGGTTATGATTTAGTATTTTTAACAGACTTCAAAAAAGGAGGAGGTTCTCAATTAGACTTTATGTTTTTTTTTTGTATGTGTGTTACGCGATAGCTTCGCAGATTGTGAATCGATTTTCAAAATTATTTTTTAATCGAAAGAGTATACTCCTAAGGTGGTTCCATTGTCACCAAGTCAGGATCTGATGATGAGATCCCAGGGAAATCTAGGGCAACCCTCAAATTTTATAGGCACGTAATTCGTGTTTCATAAAGTTATTCAAGTATGCGTCTGGTAGTATACATCTTATGTTGATGAGCTGATGATGGAATGTACAACTCTTTAATGGTAAGGAGTTGCAGGATAATTCTTTAAATGTTATACGTATAGACCAATAGTTGTATTCAAGATTCAAGATATTTATATAAAATAGGTGCAAATTACACTCTTTCTGATAGTCATAAAATAGTGGTTACATAATCAAGAAATAAACAATCATTAGTGATATAAAAAAAAACAAATAATGTCATTAGAACATGAAAACAACGTGACACGTGAAGTTATACATTAAAAGTCATGAACGCTTTTGAAAAGTTTAGGCCCAGTTCACACGGACAGCACCCGGTCACGAGGCCACAGAACTCTGTTTCGGTTAATGAAACACATTCTAATGATAATTGATTCGATAAATCCTATTGGCGAGTAGGTGTGGTTGAGTTAAACATTGTTAGATAAAAACATTATCACAAAAAAAAGATTAAATAAACTAAAAACCGACTTCTAAACGAAATTTCAGAAAAGTATGAAATAATACTTTTATACAGGGTCTTCGGCAGATGGTTGAAAATACGAAAATGGGGGATAGGTGGGGTCGCCTCCCACCTATTTTGAGAATTAAAAAAAATCTAGGACTTGTAATTTTTTTTACAGGATTTTTTTTCCTTTTTTTAGAAATTTTGCCATTTTTATACCTTTGAACACATGTAACTTTTTGTTTTTTAAAGCTAGCTCCAAAATCTTTTTTTTTAATAGACTTTTATAAGATTGTCGGCTCTAAAAAAATTATGTTTGTTTCAAGTTATTGCTAAAAACAAAAATGTGGGCCCCCGAACTTAAAAAAAAGTTGAACAAAAATTTAAAAGTCAACTTTGCGATGCATTTAAAAAAAAAAAAATGGGGCTGGAAGGCTTCTGTTTTTTTTAAAACATCTCTAAAGTATAGGCTTTTGAATGGTATGTAATTTGTTTCGGTATCTTTTTTGTAACCGGAGTTGTTAATTTTTTTTACTCAATTGGACCATGTTGACGAAATTCCACTAGTTACATGTTTTGTGAAATGTATCAAATGCAAAGTTGAAAATAATGTAAATACTTACTGTTGGGACGGTTACAAAGAGCAGGTACGTTTTTTTACATTCTTGCACACACATAATGGCTATCTTTTGTCATTTATTGGCATATTGGAGTTAGCACTTCCATATGCCAATAAAATGTCCGCATATTCCGCATTTGTAAATTGAGCCATTTTAAACCACAACAAAGTCTTAACAAAACGTCTGATAATAACAAAAAGTGACAAACAACAAAAAAACTTAACAAAATCACAAACGTTAATAACGTTAACGTTTTTTTTTGTTTTCGTTAATTTCACTTTGCTGTGTTTTAAAAGTGAAATTAACGAAAACAAAAAAAAACGTTAACGTTATTAACGTTTGTGATTTTGTTAAGTTTTTTTGTTGTTTGTCACTTTTTGTTATTATCAGACGTTTTGTTAAGACTTTGTTGTGGTTTAAAATGGCTCAATTTACCAATGCGGAATATGCGGACATTTTATTGGCATATGGAAGTGCTAACTCCAATATGCCAATAAATGACAAAAGATAGCCATTATGTGTGTGCAAGAATGTAAAAAAACGTACCTGCTCTTTGTAACCGTCCCAACAGTAAGTATTTACATTATTTTCAACTTTGCATTTGATACATTTCACAAAACATGTAACTAGTGGAATTTCGTCAACATGGTCCAATTGAGTAAAAAAAATTAACAACTCCGGTTACAAAAAAGATACCGAAACAAATTACATACCATTCAAAAGCCTATACTTTAGAGATGTTTTAAAAAAAACAGAAGCCTTCCAGCCCCATTATTTTTTTTTTAAATGCATCGCAAAGTTGACTTTTAAATTTTTGTTCAACTTTTTTTTAAGTTCGGGGGCCCACATTTTTGTTTTTAGCAATAACTTGAAACAAACATAATTTTTTTTAAAGCCGACAATCTTATAAAAGTCTATTAAAAAAAAGATTTTGGAGCTAGCTTTAAAAAACAAAAAGTTACATGTGTTCAAAGGTATAAAAATGGCAAAATTTTTAAAAAAAGGAAAAAAAATCCTGTAAAAAAAATTACAAGTCCTAGATTTTTTTAAATTCTCAAAATAGGTGGGAGGCGACCCCACCTATCCCCCATTTTCGTATTTTCAACCATCTGCCGAAGACCCTGTATATATACTTTTATATATATTATACTCTTATATGTTTTACACGACATTAACCAACAATAAAGCTATCAAAGGTAGGTACGAATCAAATTAGGGCCTAATTTTTTTTTGAGGTTGGTGCGAATAAAGCCATTGAATCTAAAACATTTGATAAGTAAATAGCTGTGTGCTGGTACCGGCCTCAAAAAATATTGTAGGCCCCTAATTTAATTCGTTGTTTAATGTCGTATCTGTATATAAAAATATTATTTCATACTGAATTTAGTTTTGCAGTCAGTTTTTAGTTTTTGTCCACACTTATTCTCATTTGGTTTTTGCAATATTAACGTAATTACTTGCTGAGTACATACCTTATCGAAAACTGTATTTAATTTAGAAACTATCAACTCTCAACAGCTAAAAGTGGCCGCTTTTGTTATATTTATGCTATCTGTATCTACAGCGAACTATATATCACCGAATTCATAGTATTTAAATGAACTACGAGTACAGTACCTATTCTTCAAATTCATCATCGAAAATTTTCGATAAAGTATATACTCAGCGAGTAATTACTTTTTAAGTGATGGCGGCGCTGATTAGGTAGGGGGATTGACATACCCATTAATTTCTGTGTGTATCTGATCCCGTGTTTCTCTCAAACCCAACAGAAAAGACATGAACCCAACCACAACGAAGAACAAGAGCAAGATGTCGGTCCGAAAAGACAAGGATTACCGCAAACTACAGCAAGAACTGACGCGCGAGAAGGAGAAATTTGACCAGCTGACGTCCAAGCTACAGCGAGATTTGCAGGACTCGCAGCAGCAGCTCGTGGAAGAGCAGCAGACCAGACTCCGGCTGGCTATGGAGGTGAGTTTTGTATGAGATCTGGGTATGTGTGTAGCACGCCGTAGGTAGGGCGTGGGTTTTAACATAAGAATTAGAAAAACATTACATACTTATATTTAAAACACAAATCACAAAAAACATTAATGAATCTGACCCGAAATGGGTCTTTTAGAGAGTATCAAGTTATGTTTGGTGGTGATAGTATTAAAAGATTGCAAATAGTATGTTTGGTGGTGATAGTATTAAAAGATAGCAAATAGATTTTGGATCACATGTGTCACAATTTGTTTTCCAAAATGTGTCACATGGATTATTTTGTGCCAGCGCATGCGAAATAGATGAAATAGATTGAATGAAAGAAGAACGAATAACAGCAACGTGTTGCCGCGTTACATGTGTTGGGTCACCAAGGAAAGGGAACCCAATGTTTGATAATAATATCTTAAATCGTGGACACCTGAATTTAAGATACATATTAGTATGGGGGTTTTTTGGGGTCCGGCTCGAACCTCTGTACTATTTTTTTCTAGGAAACGCAAACTATTTTCACTTGGATGGAGCCCTTTTTTGTGGTTCGCATGTCAAACCTAACGAAGGTTGTGTTTCCCCATTGCGTTGGGGAATCTTGGTAAGCCCGCCTTCATTTTCGGCATCGTCGTCATTTACCGTCAAGTGAGATAATGCCAAGGGATACCATTGGATGGGCTTACATTGTGAATATATCATCATCATCATCATATCAGCTCATATACGTCCCCACCGAGGGGGTCGAGCCTACCCTGAATTAGGTCGCTCGGGCCTTAGTCGACCACGCGGGCTCAGTGCGGGTTGGTCGACTTCACACACAACCTGCGAGTTTCTCCGCAGGCGTGTGTAGGTTTCCTCACGATGTTTTTCTTCACCGTAAGAGCGTCGGATAAACGTACATATGAAATCACATTGGTACGTGGCAGGATTTGAACCACGACCTCCCGGACAGGAGGCGGCGTTCCTAGCCGTTACGCCACTGAAGTGGATATATGAGGAGGCGAAAACATTTGAGTCCGGGTACTCCGAACTCCCGAGATTCCGAAAAAAAAAATCGCGTTTCATTGAAAAATAATAATGGTGCAGGGAAATCGGGCTGGAACCCAAGAAATCGCACATTAATATCTATCTCCAATTAAAGCGTCATGTTTAAAGATCTAACCCACCAAAAGCTGCTTTGTCATAAATTCGTTACTCTTCTGAAAGAAGTATATGAAGAGGAGAAACCTGAAATAAATCATGATGGAGAGAATTTCCAATTGTCAATGAAAATATAATAGTCCTTAAGTCGGAATAAAGTACTTCCTATACAAATCCAATTATTTTTCTCAAAAGATTTTAATGAAACTTTGTGAGTTATTAGAGTTAATTAAGGCCTACTACACTGAGCAGTTCATCCTACTAATATTATAAACGCGAAAGTTTGTAAGAATGTATGGATGTATGTTTGTTACTCTTTCACGCAAAAACTACTGAAGGGATCTGGCTGAAATTTGGTAGGTAGACAGATTAGGACCTGGATTTCTACTGTTGGATGGCTACTGTTTTCCACGCACTCGAAAAGTCATAGAAACGTCCACGCGGGTAAAGCCGCGGGAAACAGTTATTTCATAAGAAAGTAATAAGATTATTTGTAAATTTTTCATCAAATACACCTCCTTTATTTTCTACCAGGTAAGACTGTTATTACTGTTGATTTATGTATGTCATAGGGTAAAGACTACGTGAAAAGGTATGCACAGCGTGACTGTGCAATTTATTTTGGTGTTTTCGATTCAAAATGTGATAAATAAAAATTTATGTATCAAACGTTACATATTTTTGTTGTATTGATGAATCTGGTACGAGTTATTACGTAGTGTAGAGTTAGTACGAGTGATTTTCCGTTGGTGGGTTTAAGTTTTTACGCGACTGCGCAAGATCGAGGGTTTTTTTTTCGAGTGTATGTATGTTTATATCTTTGGCACGTCCTACGACTAGCCAAAAATGAGTTTTTTTTTAGCATGCTTGGTAGCCTAAACATTTTGATGTATTTTGGAGTGCGAGGTGCCCTACGATTCGTCTTAAACCCGTGAACTCACAGGATTATTTCACTACATAGGATACATTTTTACCCAAGTGTTCAAAAAAGTGGTTAAGTTTTTGTACAGTCAGGTTTTTAATTTTTAATTAATTTCTAAAGTTATTAAACTTTCATCTTGTTAAAACGTGCCTGTCTCATCCAGGTGGACAGTAAAGACGCGGAAATCGAGCAGCTGAAAGAGAAGCTCGCCGCTCTGACGAGCGAGACCGCGTCACAGTCGTCCGCCGACGCCGAGGAGGGCGATGAGGTCACGCTGGAGGGCTGGCTCTCGGTGCCCTTCAAGCAGAACATCAGGCGGCACGGCTGGAAGAAGCAGTACGTCGTGGTGTCCTCCAAGAAGATCATTTTCTACAACTCGGAGAACGATAAGCAGAACACCACGGATCCCGTCATGATATTGGATTTGAGGTAAGTTTTTGGGTGATTTTTTTTTGTTAAATGAATTCATCATATCAGCTCATATACGTCCCCACCGAGGAACTCGAGCCTTCCCTGAATAAGGGCGGTTGGCCTTAATCGATCGCTCGGGCCTAGTGCGGGTTGGTCGGCTTCACACACAAACTTCGAGTTTCTTCGCAGGCGTGTGCAGGTTTCCTCACGATGTTTCCCTTCACCTTTACCGACGACCTGGTGAAGATCGCGAGAAGCCACTGGATGCGGGCAGCGCAGGACTGGTCGCCGTGGAAATCGGGGGGAGGCCTTTGTCCAGCAATGGACGTATTTCGGCTGATATGATGATTGTTTCCTAAAGAACTCATGTTGCATATTCTATTTTTTTGTGGTTTAACAGCAAACAATTAATTAATTAAGCAGTTTCTTTCTACAATATAATTTAATTTTCTACAGAGTGACTTGTTAGTTAATGTATGATTCTTGGTGAAGGTTTTTATAAATGTTTGAATCTGTGTGTTTCTAATAAGTAACACAAATCGCAACTCATACTTTTTCTGCTTCCCACAGCAAAGTGTTCCATGTACGTTCGGTGACTCAAGGCGACGTGATCCGCGCCGACGCGAAGGACATCCCGCGCATCTTCCAGCTGCTTTACGCGGGCGAGGGAGAGGCGCGGCGCCCCGGCGAGAGCGGCGACCAGCCGCCCGACGCGCAGGACCACGCAGGTACAGTACTGCACTAAGTAGTGTGCGCTTGGTGGCGTAAGGCGACCTGTCCAGCTGTCTGCGCCGGTGAGGACAGGCGCCTCGGCGAGCGTGGCGACCAGCCCTTTGATGCGTAGGACCACGAAGGTAACTGTACTGCACTATAGCATGTGTAGTGTGCGCTCGGTGACGGTAAGGCGACATGTCCACTGACTGCGCGGGTGAGGACAGGCGCCTCGGCAAGCGTGGCGACCAGCCCTCTGATGCGTAGGACCACGCCGGTAACTGTACTGCACTGTAGCATGTGTAGCGTGCGCTTGATGACGCAAGGCGACATGTCCAGCTGTCCAGGCAGGGGTGCGGACAGGCGCCTCGGCGAGCGTGACGACCAGTCCTCCGATGCGTAGGACCACGCCGGTAACTGTACTGCACTATAGCATGTGTAGTGTGCGCTCGGTGGCGTAAGGCGACCAGCCCTCTGATGCGTAGGATCACGCCGGTAACTGTACTGCACTGTAGCATGTGTAGCGTGTGCTCGGTGACGTAAGGCGACATGTCTACTGTGTAGGCGGGTGACGACTGGCGCCTCGGCGATCGTGGCGACTAGCCCTCCGACGCGCGGTACCTTGTCGGTAATTGTACGGCACTGTAACATGTGTAGCGTGTGCTAGGTGACTCAAGGCGACATGTCCATCTGTCTGTGCGAATGAGGGTGAGGTGCGGCGCCCCGGTGAGAGTGGCGACCAGCCCTCCGACGCGTAGGAGCACGCCGGTAATTGTAGCATGTGTAGCGTGCGCTGGGTGACGCAAGGCGACAGGTCCAGCTGCCGTATGCGAGGGGAAACTACAGGTACAGGTATCAGTGTCACTAATTTCGTCTCAAGACAACTTCACAGAGAAGCTTAAAACATTTTTAGACGTACTTTTTAAATTTTCTGGTCATTTGTCAGTTTTACCTACTGTGTAGCTGATATCTCTGTTACGTCACCTTTGGTAGGTGTATGAAGCCTTATAACTATGTTTATTCAATTCTTTTGTTGTCAGGCAACACGGTGCAGCATAAGGGGCACGACCTAGTCAGCATCACGTACCACATCCCCACCGCGTGCGAAGTGTGCACGCGCCCGCTGTGGCACATGTTCCGCCCGCCGCAGGCCTATGAGTGCCGCCGTAAGTACACCCTGCCATTTATCAACACTAAAGGCACAGTGTAAGAATCCATACAGTGACCCATCGCCTTTGATAATTGCGTCAAAGCCGCAATCACTAGTCACCGTGCTAGTAATCCTTACCCGCAACAGAGTGAACTTTGCCTCTCCTCTCTGAACTCTCCCGCTGGACTGAACTGGGCCCCTCGGCCCCCGCACGATTGTCCTGTCGAGCTGTCTCCGTTGGACGACTGTATGGGTTATTAGACTATGCTAAAGGTGCGTACGTGTTAGAGGCATCGTTACAAGGCTCGCGCGGAGTGTACTTTGGACGTACACTATGTGAATTCCCCATTTATAGATTGCCCCCCCCCCCAAATATGTCCAAATTTTCACTCTTTTTTATTATACTCAAAAACAGTTGAAGATAGAAAGAAACTGTCAAAGAAGCAAATAATCCCCATTAAATTACCAATCAAAATATGCTAGTATAATATTAATCAAAGTTTTAGTTTCTGAGATATACTTGCAAATATATTATATATTATATTATATTATGTAGTTCGCCGGGACAGCTAGTATATATACTACGTACCGCCTTACATTACATTACACTGCCTTACCCTACCTTAACCTACACTACACTACACTACCCTACCCTACACTACACTACCCCTACCCTACCCTACACTACTCTACCCTACACTACACTACCCTACCCTACACTACACTACCCTACCCTACACTACTCTACCCCACTACTCTACCCTACACTACACTTCCCTACCCTACACTACCCTACACTACCCTACCCTACCCTACATACACTACACTACCCTACACTACCCTACACTACCCTACACTACCCTACACTACCCTACACTACACTACACTACCCTACACTACACTACCCTACCCTACCCTACACTACCCTACCCTACCCTCACTACCCTACCCTCACTACCCTACCCTACCCTACACCTTATTAAGGGAAATTGCTCCCCACACGTTTATCTACAAAACAAGGCCAATTTTATTCAAATAGCCAAACTAGTAAATAAGTAACAGTTCATTACATCTGAGCTGATAAATTATATTGCAAGATAAAAGATAAGATAAGATCTTTATTGGTTCAAGGTGTAGTTACAACCCTTTACTAAAACCTAATACATAAGTCACAATTAAAATATCACTAAGACGTATAGGTAAGTACTATAAGTATTTATTTCTAAATATTTTTCTATGTATATTAAGTAGGTAGTTAGGTATTTTTGTTGCAGGTGTAATAGTGGACGAAACAATGAACTAGTGCGATCAGGCTGCAGCTGTTGGAAATATTATTATGTCCAATATAGTTGGAGGCAATTTCGGTGACTTAAATTAAAGAGAAATGCAAAAGTGAAATGCCTAGCAAACATCACCATGTCAAGTGAGAGATAAAGTTATTGCAGTAAATCCTTTGCAGCTTTAACAAGCCATTTTAATTGTCAATAGCAATATCTGTTCCATCGTATGATACATTGCTGTTTGACGAATCACGGCAACGTCCGTCCATACATGACACTACTTTACAGTGAAGCACGCACACAGTCTCATCTTTTTTCGCACACATTTTTGCATTTGCAGGAAACTAGTTTTATTAAATATTCTGGTACATTTACTGGTTTAGTAGTTAGTAGCGATTTTGCGCATATACTTTTTTCCTCTCATGATCTTCAGCATTTCATCACCACCTCCATTGTAGATAGCCATGACATAATAACATTCTGGCCATATGAGGTTATAGATATATACCTCCATTCCATCTGGTTATAGTAAGTGTGATTACATTGTGTCAATTAATAATTGAGGTCTCATTTTAATCGGAGGGCACGGCAGTGCCCCCGCCAAGTCGAGCGCGAAGCACACACTGCCGTACCATCCTTTACTGGAACCATTTCGCCGCATTTTCAGGCCCCTATTTTTGAGAACCTCTGGATAAGACCAGAACGCAGAAATTTTCGTCATCCAGTAAGCTATAATCACATACTTAAAATCCTAAATTTCTAGTCTGTAGGTCATTCAGTTCCGAAGTTAAGGGAAAGCAAAATTTCGCATTTATGACACTCACTCACTTACTCATGATCATCAGAATAGAACTAGTACTTCCCATAAACTCAGAGAGCTGAAATTTAGTACAGAGTTAGGGTTTAATGGCCACATAAAGGGAAAACTATAAAAACTTATCCTAGTTTAGAAGATCTGGAGTACCTGGTGACCCTGATTAGAAAACACAAGAGCCCAACCAAACTATTAGCGACCGACATACCGCCTTTACAAAAAATATTCAACTTGGTGGGCCGCTTCATTTGATTTCAAAAATCGAAGGTCTGAAGTATCTGATGAAGAACCCTCAGCTGGTCTCAGCTGTATTAGAGATATGGTAATGCCCCCTTCTACTATTGGTACATAAAAAAATCGACTGTCATTGTAAAAATCCAGCGTAGTGGGACACATCTTCTAATTTAATCTAGCCTATAGCGTCCCACTGCTGGGCGAATGCCTCCCTTCTGCTTTTAATACACATATAAATAAAATTAAAGGAAAACTCTGGATAAGACAAGACTGACTTTTATACTTATACTTACAAGTTTACAAGAAGAATTAGTCGAACGATTAACTTTATTCTACTCGAACAGTACACAAATTAAATAAAAAATCATTGATAGAAGTCCGTCTGTACGTCTATTTTATGTTAGATTGATGGTCGATTTGACGCTCCAAAAAGAAGTGTTTGTTTCAGACTCGCCTATACATAGGTATTATTGAAATACGCAGCTATTTATTTATTTCTATTTTCTACTTGACATCTGTGACATTTTCACTAGTCTCTTTATTCATAGTTGATAAGTTATGCACATCAGACAAGAAAAAAAATGAAAATAGATTTATACCTCGGAAACTAAAGCTCCGATTAATATGATACTAGTATCGTTTGATTGGTTATTAATTGAGGATTATTTGCTTCTTTGACAGTATCCTTCTATCTTCTACTGTTTTTGAGGGAAAATCGGGATATATTTGAAGGGCAGAGGGGGGGGGGGGGGGGGGGGGAGGGGGAAGCTCACACCCTAGAAGTGGGGAATTCTAAGGGTATACTTCTTTTTACACAGAATTTAGTTTTACTGTTTTTTTATCTCGCCCTTAATAGCTACATCTAACATTCCTGTACTATACAAGGACAGTAAGATAGATTACACTATTATTTTACACTGTATGGATACCGCGTTAGCGTCGTTTTGACGTCACGTACCTCGCGTCGTATCCGCGTTGCGCTTACGTTCGACGAATGCGGATGTTGGGTAACCATTGCCTTTTATTTTATTTTATTTTTTTAAGGAAAACTAGGTTACATTATATGAACAAACATTTGGAAGATATGGAACATTGAGAAGTTTTCGCCTTTAGGTTACAGATAAGCTAGCTTGTTTATATTATCGTTTGATTTACTAGTATCTTTCATTTACTAAATCTCTGTTGAACAGGTTGTCGCATGAAGATCCACGCGGATCACGTGACCGAAGGCGACGGTGTGGCCGCGTGCAAGCTGCACGCAGACCGCGCGCGCGAACTGTTACTTCTAGCGCCCGTTGCGCAGGAGCAGCGGCGCTGGGTGGCGCGGCTGGCGCGCCGCGTGCAGCGCCACGGGTACCGCGCAGCGCAGCAGCAGCACACCAACCACGAGCACAGCAGGCTGTCTCCCAGGTAACTGCACCAGCTGTAGCTAAGTTAACTGTACCAGTTGTCACCTAGGTAACTGGACCAGCTGTCGCCCAGGTTACTGCACCGGCAACTCTGATAGATAAAACATCTTTATCCTAATTCGAATCCGAATAAATAAATAAATCCTGATCGATGACGTTCAAATCATGATCAATAATATCAATTTTTATCCAGTTTTTACTCTTTTCATCATCACATCAGCTGAAGAACAGCTGGAGGATATAGGTCTCCCCAAGGATTTCTACGACAACCGAATCTGCGCTGCCCGCATCCAGCGACTTCTCGCCTGCATGTGCTACGATTTCCGGTGCGCGGTCGCCACTCCAGATTTTTTGTGCCCCAACGGCCATCTCTTCTACGAGCTATGTGCCCCGCCCACTGCCACTTAAGTTTAGCAATTCTGAGAGCTACGTCGGTTACTTTTGGTTCTTCTACGGATCTCCTCGTTTCTGATTCGATCACGCAGAGAAACTCCGAGCATAGTACGCTCCATTGCCCTTTGAGCCTTCTTATGAGGCCCATACTAAGTGATCATGTCTCCAGTTCCATATGTCATCACTGGCAAGACCTTGGTCTTAATACACTGTGGTATTTGGGACATGAAGCTATTGCGAAGCTTCCCAGACGCTGCCCAGACGAGTTGGATTCGACGATTGGTCTCTTTCTCGAAGTTGGACCTACCTAACTGGACTGTTTGTCCCAGATACACATATTCGGCAACAACTACGAGTGCAGAACCTCCAACCTTCAGAGGAGTAGGTATGACACGGACGTTTGACATAATTTTCGTCTTGTCCATGTTCATTCTAAGACCTACTTGTTGAGAAGCTCTACTGAGGCCATCGAGCATTGTGCCTAAGTCGTACATAGTCTCAGCCATGACCACGATATCGTCAGCGAATCGAAGGTGGGTGATGTACTCGCCGTTGATGTTGATGCCGACTCCACCCCAATCCAAAAGTTTAAAACATCCTTCAGGGAGTGAACAGTTTCGGAGATATGACGTTTCCCTATCTCACCCCTTGCTGCAGCGGGATAGGTTCCGAGCTTTGGTCCTCGAGGCGAACTGACATAGTAGCGTTTTCGTACAAACACTTCAGAACCTCGATATATCGATAGTCAATTTGGCACCGCAGGAGAGACTGTAACATAGCCCATGTTTCGACCGAAACAAAGATTTTCTCTTAGTCCACAAACGCTAAGCATAGTGGCTGATTGTACTCTTCGGTCTTCAGTATAATCTGCCGCAGCGTATGTATGTAGTCTATGGTACTAAAGCCTTTTCGGAAAACGGCTTGTTTGGGAGGCTATAGAAGTCGTCAAACCTGCGTGCGTGACGATTCGTAATGACTCTCAAAAATAGCTTATAGACATATCATGGCTCAGAAGGGAGATGGGTCTATAGGTCCTCAGAAGAGGGTTGTCGCTCTTTTTGAAAAAGAGCACCACCACACCTCTGTACCATGCCGACGGCGTTTGTCCCTTGAGTATAACGGAATTAAACAACTTTTTAAGAGGTTCTAGTACCGTTGTTTCACCTTCTTTCAGAAGCGCAGCTGTAATTCCATCATCACCCAGTGCCTTATTGTTCTTGAGCTGTTTGAAAGCCATTCTAATCTGACGTCCGAGATATCTTCGGTATAGTGTCGAGTTAGTCTAGCTCTTGGATCTTCGGTCTCGTCTCTTCGTTCGTATTGAATTGGCGCAAATCGCGAGTCAGAGACTTGGAGATCTGTCTGTTTAATAAGCTACTTTACAGTATATAAAATAGATTAAATATACTATTCAATAAATAGAATTTCTTCTAGAATGGCAAAAACGTTTGCTCATTTGAAATATTAAACAATTTGTAATTTTTTACACGCCTGCGAAGAAACTCGCAGGTTGTGTGTGAAGTCGACTAACCCGCACTGGGCCCGCGTGGTCGACTAAGGCCCGATCGCCCTAACTCAGGGTAGGCTCGAGCCCCTTTGGTGGGGACGTATATGAGCTGATAAGAATTTTATATTTATTTAAAACAGCAAATTAGTTCGTTAAAGACTATGGCACTTATGACGTCACTATGTCAGTAACGCGAATAATTGCAGAACAAACTTTCGTTTCTGACAGTTGATAAAAGTTACACATAATATTGCCGATACTGAGTAGCGTCTTTAGAGCACTGCAGAACCAAACTATGTCTTTCCTCCATGAGTTTGTTGGTGAAGTCCGATATCTTTTTGATTCCGTTTGAACGTCGAGTTTTAAAAATCTTAGACCCGACCGTTTGGACAATTTCCACAAGCCTGTCATTATAATTTTCCACATTATCGCAATCTCCTAGACATTCGAAGCGATTATTTAACTCGAGCTGAAAGCTCTCGGGGTTTTGGAGCTGGATAGGCGCTAAACGGAGCGTAGACTTCATCAGTCGACATCTTTCTAGCTTCTTTGTAGCCTGGCATCTGCCGGGGATTCTTCGCACACCACGCCCCGCAGCTACCTTGACCGCTACCAGAGCCGGGTATAGCGGGACCGCCGGGGAATAGCGGGATCGCCCTTTTTTGTTGTGTTAATCAGTGTCATTCATTCGTGTGTTGCCGTAATCGCCACGCTTGGCAGGCGGGTTGGTGATCGCAGTGCTGTTACAGGTCGACTGCAAGTCGCGAAATGGACGATGCTGCCCTTGCTCCGGTTTAAGTCCCTTAGTCGACTCTTACGACACCTATTGGAAAAGATAGGATATTCTAAGCCGGATGCCATATGGCCAAGTAAACATACAAAAAAAACCGGCCTAGTGCGAGTCGGACTCGTGCAAAGTGGGGTTCTATAGATAGATAGATAACACGTTTATTTGTTACTGCAATCACATTTTATTACACTCGTACATAATATAAAAACAACACTTAACAAATTAAAAAGAGCAAAAAATAATCCAAAAACATATGTGTGGCAATAGTACATAAGGGCCGTGACTCAGTGTGTTGATTAGCTCTTGCGAACAATACACTGATATTTATGCCACAGCCGGTAGTCTTTTCAAAAAATAAAATTATGTTTTAAAAAACAAAAGTATATTTTTAAGTGGTAATACATTTTGTATGATAAATCTATGAACTTTTTGCAAATCCAACTGCACATCTTAAGTTGGTCGGCTATTATTCCTAAATTAAGAAGGTCTACTTAGCCGTGATAGTTTTCCTTTTGAATTGCTTATATTATGTCCTACTATTTGCAATTTTTTTAAATGTCCTGAAATTAGCTCTTAGCAAAAATTTGCACTTTAAAGCTTAATATTTCGCAAACCAATCCCTGATTCGAAAAATAGTTTTAGCAATCCCGTAGTAGTTTTGAAAGACCTATTTAACGATACCCCACACGATAAGGTAAGTCAACGAAAAACAATTTACCCCCTTTTTATATGTAGGAGAGGTACCCTATAAAAATGTTTTTCAAGATTTTATTGTACGGTTTGTTTCGGCGATATTAATATTTATACCCAAGCCAAATTACAGCTTTGTAGTACTAATAGTCTCTGAGCTAAGCCGCAGACAAACGGACAGACAGACATGGCGAAACTAGAAGGGTCCCTTGTTGAGTTCGGAACCCTAAAAACAATCAAACATTTATTCTTTTATTCTGGACAAAAACTGAATAATACCTTTTCTACAGAGATTCGATGCGGTCGAACATGAAGGCGGCGTACAACATGAATGCGTCACAGCGCAGCTCCACACTGCCCGCCAACGCGTCGCTGCCGCGCCAGTGATGACCTCACGTGAGGCTGCGCCTCTGACGTCACGCGCCGCCTAACGGTCGACGCCATGCGACGCGACGCAACACGCAAGTACTCGCCTGAGCTTGCACACCTATGCTGCTAAGATATCGATTGTTTACAAACTTTTATAGATATCAATGAGGCCGCTGGCCGCTAGTAAAGTTTACGATTGTGGAAATAAATCTACGTAAATCAAGTCGACAATCGAAACTTTGACAGTTCTTACACCACTCTACGGTTTTTTTTTGTTATGAAATCCTGGATATTTGTGTGTTTACATATGTCATTCATTATGCCACAGTCAGGAGTGTTCTCTGAAGACATTTAAAAGCTCACAGTAAATGATGGTCCCGGTAATATGTGATCGTACAGTACTAGTAGAATTACATTTAATAAATAAAAACAATATATTAATCACGGCCTATATACTACTTGTACTTAAAATTGAAATTATCCGTAATAAGAAATCGATAACCATAGATAGAGTAGGTATGTTTAATTTGAATTTATTCCTCAATCGTTGAAATTATTCACCGGTATATTTTTCTAAGAATCGAACTTATAGAAATGTCACAATTGTGAGTTTCTGAAATAGTTCGTGTACTGATTGCACGCGCCAATATTAAGTAAGCGTATATTTTTTGCATTTTAAAACGCATATTAACGTTTTTATTCAAAGAAATATTTTATGCTGTGGTATAGTTTTGTATTTTTTTAAATTTGGTAGGTGAATTCTGACTTTATTTCAGTAATGAAAGCTTTCAGAGTACAAAAGCGTTTTTTAAACATTAAAATAAAATTTTATGTCTGTAGTTGAAAAAAAAACAGTTTATTTTTGTTAAAATGAATTCTGATCATTCAAATTTTTTGATGAGTGCGTTTTTTCGATATCATTACTTTCATAACAAAAGCACATGTGAATACTTTGCCTGATTGTACAAAGAAAATGATAATTTTATTTTTTATTTTTTTATCAACAAAAAAGTAAATACATACAAATCTCTGTTTACCGCAGGCTGACACTTTGTAATTGACGGAGATTTTTAAAATATCCAATTTTTTAAATTTAATAATCGGAAAAGATAAAAAAGCAATCGCACTATTGAATGCATTTTTTATGCTAGGAATTGATTGCACTATTATTGTATCTTAATACAGCACTTATTATCTTCTGACGTTTGATGTAAAGTTCGTTGATTCCGGGGACCTTTAGAGTTAGATTGTAAATGACACTCGCATATGCAAATTAACGAAAAACAGTGCCATAGATTTTCTTAGTGAACGTATTCCGGTAGTTGCTCAAGCAAATAGGACTTTCCGCGAGTTACTTAATTATTTATGACTCCTACACGGGCTGATTAGGATCACTTAATCAATTACTATAGTATACGAATTGAGCTTATAGAATCATACCATTCGTTCGTATTCGGTTGTACGAAATCGAAGTGAATTTAATATCTGTTATTTTCTGCCTTGGAATTTTAAAATTGTGAATTGCACTGTTCGACTTATAAAACATATAGAATGGCCGGTACACAACTGCTAACCTTTTACTTAAATGGTGATTCTATTCATTAATTTTTTTTCCACTACTTTGCTGGAATGATTTTTTTTTTGTAACTTTTTATACAAACTTGGGTTATCGGCTGTAGCTTATTGGGAAATCCAAAAATATTTTTGCAATTTCAGCAAAGTTGTAGGACCAATGTAGTTCAGTTTGCAGCTTCGACAACGCGCCCTCAGACTCGCGACGTCGTCGTTGCTGGCACAAGTTTTGAAGGTTATGGGCAGGGTCAAAATCAATAACATGATACCACCAGCACTAGGTTAATAAAACATGACACGCAAAAAAAAGGTATGAGATAAAAAATCTAGACAGGAAGCGAAAAATGTCAACATTTTGAAATTATAGAAAAACAAAACGGATTAAAAAGAAGATGATATCAAATCAGATTAAAAAGAAACTAAAAAGAAGGACGTAATAATAAAGGTATGAGATAAGAAAGTTAAGAAATCTGAAGACAGGAAGCGAAAAAAAGTAAAATTTTGAAATTATAGAAAAACAAAACAAATTAAAACGTAGATGATATCAAAACAGATCAAAAAGAAACTTAAAAGCAGGACTTAATAATAAAGGTATGAGATAAGACAGTTAAGAAATCAGAAGACAGGAAGCGAAAAAAAATCAAAATTTTGAAATTATATAAAAACAAAACATAATAAAAAGAAGATGATATCAAAACAGATTAAAAATAAACTAAAAAGTAGGACTTCGTCACAAGTTCCATGAGTAGAATCACCAGTTAAGAGGTTTACAGTTATGTACAAGTCACCCTGTATGTAAATATATAATATTAAGTACTTTGGCGTCTCATTTTTGGCTCTCTTTTTTATACTTGTGTTCGATGATTATGTTCAAAGACGAAATCAGGTGCCAAAAATATTTTCTTGTTGGTATTCAATGTTATTTATGATGTTTTTCAGTCATTTTCCTTCAACTTTAGTGGTTGTGTGATTTAAAACCAGTGTAGGGAGCTTAATTAGTACGTAATACAAACTCCAATACGCCTTGTAAAGTTAAAATGTAACTAAACCGTTTAGTTGTGATAATACAAAAGTACAAAACTAATTGTGGGAGTACAGGTCATCTGTAAACAGTGTTGCCCAGATAACGGAGACTGCTGAAATTCAGGTATACACTACAGTAACTCCTATATAAACCATTCATTATTTTGGATAGTGTATGAATTATGTTTATTTAAATATTAAAAATGTTCTTGAAGGACCGACAAAGCATTGATATATTGATAGCGCCTCTGGTGTTACGAAAATGCCTATAGGCACTTCCTATTAGGTGGTCCGACGGCGTTTGCCACCTTAAAAGAATAAAAATAATAATAATAGCAATAACAAACGTAGAGTCCGGTTAGTGTGAAGGCTCGGGACAGCTGTGATATGAAGTGACCGCCCGTGGTGCTAGTAGCAGGCCTCCGAAGCGTTGTTGCATGTTACTTACCTTTAGTGATTCTTGTTAACATTGTTTTGAATAGTTGGCCAAATTTTGAATTAAAACATTACTCATAATATCTGAACAGCTTTTCCGTAAGAACCTTTACAATCGAAGCAATTTTTTGCAAAGAAAACTGCATTTTTTTTTGATCCAACTGTATAGGTTCCTTGTGGAAAGTTGGTCAGTCTCATGAGCAGATGCTTATTTTTTCTTTTTTGCCAACGGTTTCATTTTATTCTGTGTAGGGTCCTTCTAGGATAGCTGAATAAATTAACAGTGGCTTCTACTAATTAAACTGAACAAAAGGAGAATGGGCGGTTTTGGCATACGATTACTTCGAGATTAGTTCAATAGCAATGTTTTATGTACCAATCAAAAGGACTCTTTTTATAGATCATATAATACTATTGCGACTCATCTCAATTATGAGTTCATCTCGAGTAACAGAGTCTTTAATGTTTTTTTTCCTACATTTCGAACTCTTATGATTCCGTACGGACTCATTATTGAGATTAGCAAAAAGGCCAAATGATCTATGAAAAAAGCCCATTTGATCGGTAAGCACATGAAAAATTTGTTGTTGGACTACTTAGAAAGATCTATGCCAGAGACCCATTGTATTTACCCTTTCTTTTTTCTCCTAGGAACGTATACTACATTCACAAAAAAGTTTCTCTCAAATTAATTGATCACCTGGTTGGCCAATGTTTTTTTTGCGACTGACCCGAGTTGCTCTGGGGAATCTGTTCAGTTTTAAGGGTAGAAATATGAATAAAAAAAATGCCCCGCATAAATTTTGTTCAGCTATTTCAGAAGCATTGTAGACCTGTTGATTATATTGCTCTACTGTTTACATTCCTCCAACGAAATATAATGTGTTGAGTTTTGTTTATCTTAGTTTTATAATGACTCAGGTTCAGCTCTGTCGCTTGTCCATTTATCGCTTTTATGCTCGTAAGTGTAAGAAACAATTTATTTTCGTTTATGTACCGTACTGACACACGATTTTAATATTTACGTACTTAAGTGATTAAAAGTTGCAATTTCGTCGTAGTAGTACGCTTATTTTTGAGATGCATTTTTATATTTTTTTATTAGGCAGCTAATTCATTGTTCGCGTAGTTTCATTCCATTGTTTTTCTAATAATTTTCAAGCGTTCGGATTATAGTTTGCCAAAGAAATTTGAAATTTCGGATTTAACATATTGCAATTTATGAATACAGATCAATAGTCTCCATTATTATTTCTATGCTTGTCATTAATATTAATTCAATGTAATGATTTAATAATAATAAATATTGTTATTTACTATGCATAATTATAAACCTGGTTTTATTACGTGACATTTTCGGGAAATATTTTTTCGGCGCGCACATGGTATCTGCCACGCCGTCCGCCACAAAAATACTCCCGACTTGTCGTCTTGAATAATAATGGACAATTATGTAAATTATTTATTATTAAATTACATCGCTTATGGTTACGTTTTTATTTATCGATCTAATTTTGTAAGTTCCTAACTAGCTAGCTTCTCATTTGTAAAGAAAAGTTTCTCAAGTGGCTTCGCGCTGATTCAGTATACTTAACAGTTTATCATTTAGTAAGTATAGGTATTTTATACAGTTATTCTAATTATAATATCGATGAATCTACGAGTAGTCGCAGGCGCAGGCGCTGGCGGGCGACCGCGCCGCAAGACGTGCCTTAGCTACGACCCGCCACCATATCACCTAGGCATACTATGTTATATGTATCAATAGTTATTATAATGTAAATATGTTTTAAAATAAACCAATATTTTATGGATTTTTATTAAGGAATTTGTATATTGTAAAGATATTAATTTTATCATAAAATTAATGCCTAGCTCATAAGTGCTACATTTGTGAAAAATAAATAACATTTTAAAATCTGATCGTTTTATTTCTCACTGTAAAATGTTTAGTGATATAAATAACAACAATTGATATTGCAAACTACAAAACAAATATATGATCTAAATGGAGCTAAGACAAAGGAATTTGTGCTTTAAACGAAATTATTAAATCTAAATCAAATACTGATAAAATTACACATAATCCAAAAAGTGAACGTTTCTATTCCTAGAGGTTAGTATGATAAAACTTTATTCTGTACACACGAATAAAAAATAAATAACAAATCATTCGATTAGATTATAACATTATTAACAAGATACAGGTAAACGTATCTATTCCTAAGGGTTAGTATAATAAACCTTTATTCTGCACACACGAATAAAATATTAATAAAAATCATTCGATTAGATTATAACATTATCAACAAGATACAGGTGAACGTTTCTATTCCTAAGGGTTAGTATAATAAACCTTTATTCTGTACACACGAATAAAAAACATTATCAACAACATACTGGTGAACGTATTTATTCCTAAGGGTTAGTATAATAATGCTTTATTCAGCACACACGAATAAAAAATAAATAACAAATCATTCGATTAGATTATAATATTATCAACAAGATACAGGTAAACGTTTATATTCCTAAGGGTTAGTATAATAAACCTTTATTCTGTACACACGAATAAAAAACATTATCAACAAGATACTGGTGAACATATCTATTCCTAAGGGTTAGTATAATAATGCTTTATTCTCAGCACACACGAATAAAAAATAACAAAGCATTCGATTAGATTATAACATTATCAACAAGATACAGATGAACGTATCTATTCCTAAGGGTTAGTATTATAAAACTTTATTCTGCACACACGAATAAAAAATAAATAACAAATCATTCGATTAGAATATTAGATTATATTTTTTTTTTTTTTTTTTTTTTATTAAAAATTTGAGTGCGTTTGACTGCAACTCACCTGATGGTAAGTGATGATGCAGTCGAGGATGGTACACGCAAACTCAAATAATGCCTATTCACTCTTGCCTTGAAGATCCCCAAATTATAGGAATCGGGAAACACTGACGCAGGCAAGGAGTTCCACTCCTGCGCTGTACGCATAATAAATGAAGAAGCGTAACGATTCGTGCGAAAAGGTGGAACATCAACAACAAAGGGGTGCAACCCCTCCCTGCGTCTCGTTGACCGACGGTGGAATGGAGCAGGGGGAATGAGGTCGTGAAGTTCTTGCGCGCACTCTCCGAAATGAATTCGATAGAATACCGATAGACAGGCGACTTTGCGGCGATGCTCAAGGCTTTGGAGCTTGTCATTGACTAGCTCGTCGTCACCAATGAGTCTCCGTGCGCGTCGGTCGATGGCGTCCAAGGTATCCAGCTGATAGCGGGCTGATCCATCCCATAAGTGTGAACAGTACTCCATACATGAGCGGACCTGTGCTTGATACAAGGTAAGCAGCTGTCCAGGTGTGAAGTACCGTCTCACTTTAGAGAGAATGCCCAGCTTCATTGCAGCAACTTTTGCCTTGGAGTCAATGTAACGACCGAAGTTAAGATTGGGTGTTAAATCCACGCCGAGGAGTTCCAGGTGGTCAGATATCTGAATCAGTTCATTCCGGAGAGTTGGAGTCAAGGTGAATGGACTCCTTTTGGCGGAAAAAAGACACGCCTGTGTTTTAGAGGCATTAAACCTTACGAGGTTGGAATCACCCCATTCAGACACTGCCTGAAGTGATAGGTTTATGCGCTCTATCATTGCCTCTCTTAGAAACAGCGTATCAGCGCTGTTAGCTCGTGCACTGGACAGGTATCTTTCTACAACCGTGCTATCGTCTGCATAACCAATTATACCGGGTTTCAGCAGATCGTTTATGTGAAGCAGAAATAGTGTTGCGGAAAGAACAGATCCCTGAGGTACCCCGGCATCAATCGCCAATAGGTCTGAGGAACAGCCATCAACGACCACTCGAATAGACCGTTCCCTCAGGAAATCAGCTACCCAGTTACACAATCCCAAATGAAGACCATAAGAAGGAAGCTTGCCAATAAGGCTAGCGTGCCAGACCCTATCAAAAGCCTTTGAGATGTCGAGTGACACAGCGAGAGCTTCGCCATGCTTCTCGATGGCCTCGCCCCATATATGCGTTGCATACACTAGAAGATCTCCAGTAGATCGACCTCGGCGAAATCCGTATTGTCGATCGCTAAGGAGGTCATTGTCTTCTAGGTATGCCAGAATGCGGGTGTTCAATACACGCTCCATAATCTTACAGATTACGGAGGTGATTGCTATAGGGCGGTAGTTTGCGGGATCGGCACGACTGCCTTTTTTGGGCACCGGCTGCACGTTGGCCAGCTTCCAGGACTTTGGGACTATACCTGTTTCAAGAGAGAGGCGGTACAGACGTGTCAGAACAGGAGACAACTCAGGAGCGCAGTTCTTTAGCACTATAGCTGGTATACCGTCAGGTCCACTGGCTTTGTTCACGTCAAGATTGCGAAGTGTTTTGAGAACCTCCTTTTGCTTGATACGAATAGGGGGCATTGTAGTATCGCAAGGAGATAACTGGGGTGGTATTCTATTCGCTGTATCGAGACGTGAATTTTCGGCAAACATAGAGGCAAACAGATTAGCCTTCTCAGTTGCCGTGTGAGCCAATGATCCATCAGGTTTCAGCAGTGGAGGCAAAGACGAGCGGCAAAAGTTCGCCTCGACCGATTTAGCCAAGGACCAAAACGCCTTACTCCCAGAAGGGTAGGAGGCAAGTTTTGATCCGATACGGCTTATATGGTCGAGGCGTGCCCTACGCAGCGTCTTTTTGAAGGACTTGGCGGCTTTATTAAAAGCTTTCTTTTTAACTCGCGTGTCCGGAGCTTTACGATTTCGAGCATCTGCCCAAGCCTGGTAAGCTGAATGCTTTAGTGCTTCGGCCACTGAGCAATCAGCATTAAACCACGGGCGAGCTTTGCTCTCGAGAGGAATGTCAGAAAACGGGATATAATATTCCATCGCCTGACATATGACCTTCGAGATTTCTGTCGCACAGCTCGACGGATCACTAGAAGAAAAGCACATTCGCCGCCAAGGATAAGATGCTAAGAAGTGGCGCATCTCATCCCAATCTGCTGACTTGTACTGCCATACCCGTCTTGAACCCCTAGGGCTGGGATCAGGTGGTGAACAAGACAGTACAGACTTCACCAGACAATGATCGGACGTACCCAAAGGTGACGATACTGACACGTTATATCGGTCTGGTTCTGTTGTCAGCAGAAGGTCCAAACAATTTTCCGTTTCGCCTTCAACGTCCGGCACACGTGTCGCCTGGTCTACCAGCTGGGTAAGATTTAGCGACAAAGCGAGTTTGAGCGCTTCTCTCCCAGCATGGTCGGTCTTCTGGTATGGGAACAGCCATTCCTTATGGTGAGCATTGAAGTCCCCCAGAAGGACCAGTTGTGCTGACGGGTACCTTAGTTGAGCCTCATCGGCGGCCTCACACAGATGTTCAATTAACCTGGTTGTCTCCTGATCTCCGCTGTGCGATCGGTATACACAAGCGTAGACTATTTTGTCTTCACCGGTGTCGACCAACACCCAGAGCGTCGAAAATGAGGAGTTTTCAAGGTTACGGAGACGCCGGCAGCAGATGTTGTCGCTGACATAGACACAGACACCGGCGCGCGCTTTGAAATTGTGCTCCAGGGTGTACCCTGGGTACTGCAAGTAAGTCGCGTCTGCCGGGCGTCTGATTTGCGTCTCCGTAAGAAAGAGTAGCTGCGGCTTATCGGTCTCTAGATGGTAGTGGACCGCATCGAGATTTGAGTGCAACCCTCTGATGTTGTCGAGGTGCACTTTTAATGGGAGGAAGTGCCGCCGCTGTAAAACTCTATTATATATATATTATTATATTATCAAAAAGACACAGGGTATAAAACTTAAACACTAATTGGGGGAGGCACTCATGCCACTGAGCTACTTTCCCCCAAGAACTTTTTTCCGAATTTTGTGTGAACCTTGAAGAAGACATTCACTCCACTTTCATGAAAATAACTCCTTAAATTTCCGGTAGCGGTCTGTTTACACTCTGTCTTAGTGTTGTGTTGTGAATAAAGGCTTTTGACAGGTGTTCTTTTGGCCACAAATATGACAGCGACCGTATCTGTCGGTGGGACGCTTAAAGGCTCCCACATACGGTCGCGGTGGCGTTGAAAATAAATTTTCTAACGTCCTCCATACATTTACACAGACAGGCGCGGTCGCGATTACAGTGACAGTCAATAGAATTGGTCTATAGACCACCATAAACAGGCTGTAAAAAACTAACAACTAATACTTGAAGGTGAGCATCTATTCATCGAATTAGCTTCGGAGCATAATAATGAAAACGCAAAATGAGCACCACACTCAAAATGTGCAACACGCAGAATGAGCACAACACGCAAAATGAGTAATGAGTACAAATTATAATTTAAAAAATAGCTCAGATAGTGTGAACTAAAATCCTGCATTTGTTGCTATGAGTTCATATTGGTTGCCATCATGTTGCTATGTATGTATGAGGTCACAAAAAACTCAAGAAAATTGTGAATGAGCGAGCGAAGCGAGCGATATTAGGTTCGGTCAGGTTTGATTGATTTTACAGTCAAAGAGCCTCGCTAAGCGAGCCTCCCCCTCCTGGGTAGCAGAAAATAATAGGTACCTACCTATTTTTTAATCATTTTGCGTTTTACTCATTTTGCGTGTTGTGCTCATTCTGCGTGTTACACATTTTGAGTGTGGTGCTCATTTTGCGTTTTCTACATTATGCTCCGAAGGGATCGAATTGATCAATTTTTTTTTCCACAACTTTGCTGAAATCGCAGAAAAAAAATTGGACTTTTCAATACAAATCGATTAGCTGGTTGACCTATTTTGTATGGAGGTTTTTTTTTGAATTGACTATGTTTCTTGGGGAAAGTTGTTCAGTTTGATGAGTAGATGCCCACCTTAAAGTATTAGTTTTTTTTACAGGATATCGACTGCGACTGCGTCTATCTACGAGAGCTTGTACAATTCAAAGTTCAAATTAATAAGATCTCGTTCAAAAGTGTTCAGAATAGTCCGACGGCCTTTTTGAGGTCTTTTTGTTTCCAGCCGGGCAGCGCACGGAACTCGCTGTAGAGCATGCTGAACGTAGCCACGAAGTCGTCGTGCGTCAGGTATAGCTAGAACAAAGAGTTCGGTGAAGCCACGGCGAAGCTAGAGATATAATTTTGACTCATTTTTTGGTTTTTGTATTTTTTCTAAAAAAGTAAGTACTACGCCGATTTTGTAAAAAATTATATGTGACCAATTTGGCAACCTACCTTACTGAATAAAAAAAGAATCAACAGAAGAACAACGCATTGAAATTATTAAAATTCACTATAAAAATGGTGAAAATTTGGCAGAGACGGTTCGTAAAACTCGAACATTTTTGGGTCGTCGTGAAGCACCTTGTCGGACCGCAATACAGAAATTGGTAGAAAAATAGAACCCGTGCACGTCGCTCTAGAACGGCCGAGAATATTGCTGCTGTAGCCGAAAGTGTTGAAGAAAACCCAGGTTTGTCCATTCCTCGTCGTTCTTTGGAATTAGGCATTCCACAAACGTCATTACACCGTATTTTGCATAAAGATTTGGGTCTTAAGGCTAAATAAAGTTCAGTTAACACAAGAACTCAAGCCGGCCGATCATCAACAACGTCGTGTCTTTGCTGATTGGGTCGTCGAATTGCATGAAAATGATCCGGAATTCCATCGAAAAAGAATCTTGAGTGATGAAGCCCATTTCCACCTCGGTGGCTTCGTCAACAAGCAAAATTGTCGCATCTGGGCTCGGAAAACCCAAGAGTTATTGTTGAAAAGCCTCTCTATCCTCAACGTGTGACTGTTTGGTGCGGTTTATGGTCCGGCGAAATCATTGGACCTTACTTTTTCGAAAATGAGGCTGGAGCAACAGTTACGGTGAATGGATTGCGCTATCGAGAGATGATTAATGATTTTTTATGGCCGGAATTGGATGGTATTGATCTGGACAACGTTTACTTTCAACAAGACGGCGCTACGTGCCACACAAGCAACGAAACCATTGATCTTCGGGAAAAGTTTCCGGACCGTGTTATCTCTCGAAGAGGTGATCACAATTGGCCACCGAGATCTTGTGATTTAACACCTTGCGACTTCTTCCTTTGGGGCCACGTGAAAGAGCAGGTCTACGCCAACAGCTCAGCGTCAATTCAAGACCTCAAAGATGGAATTCGTGAGGCTATCGAGGACATAGGGCCGCCACTTTGTGATTAGGTTATAGAAAATTTCATGAAAAGTATATGGTCCTGTAAGCGTGGTCGTGGTGGTCATTTGCCTGATGTTATTTTCCTTTATATTACCCTTTATATTGTAGGTAGGTAAGTACTTACCATAGAAGAATAGAAGTGTGGAGACATGGAGTCTGAACAAAAGATCTTGTCTTTCGAAATAATGTCGGTATCTTACCTCCTTCGCTAACGGGTCTACATCAGGAGGTAGGTGCTCCTTAGGCCCTCTTAACACAGCCAGCGGATACTTCTCGTACTGGTCGAACCGGTTGGCGGTGTTCCCGCTCTGGACCGGGCTGTTGCCGCCCTGCACGATCGCCTTGCCCTCTAGCGCGCTGATTATTGCTGAGAACGTCTTGTGGCCCTGGAATTTTGGTGAATACTTAAATTGTCCTAACTTATTTGTAAGTCATGGTACTACCTACTAGTCATATTATACTACCTGAAATAAGTCGTGTCGCACTCTACTATTTGGTAAAGATTCTTCTATTCTGTGATGCCTGCCATAAACGTTAATTTAATGATAAGCGGTCGGTCGGTGCTCGTAAAACAGATGGCCGTTGGGGCAGTAAAGTTCTCGAATGGCGACCGCGCACCGGAAGATGTAGCGTAGGAAGGCCTCCCACACGGTGGACCGACGACCTGGTGAAAGACGCGGAAAGCCGCTGGATGCGGGCAGTGCAGGACCGGTCGTCGTGGAAGTCAGTGCACATCTTTCGGCTGATATGACGAAAAGCGGTCGTAGCTCAGTGCGACTTGCATGGTTGGGTCAATCATGTAGGTTAACTGACCTGAAGCGCGGTCAGTACCTGGATGGGTTTGATCGTTAGTGGCATAATTTTACTCGACGCTTCCGTGATTCGCGAGGCTCGCTAGCCTTTGGTGCCGGTTGCTATCACCAGGTGGCAGTCGTTAAGTCATGTCAGATGCCGTATCACCATCATCATCATATCAGCCGAAAAAGGCCTCTCCCAAGGATTTCCACGACGATCGGTCCTGCGCTCCCCGCATCCAGCGGCTTCCCGCGCCTTTCACCAGGTCGTCGGTCCACAGTGTAGGGCCTGGCTACGCTAATTCTTCCGGTGCACGGTCTCCACTCGAGAACTTTACTACCCCAATGACCATATGTTCTACGAGCTATGTTCCCTGCCCACTGCCACTTTAGATGCTTTATAATGCGGTTTCAATAGTGATAGTGGGGTTCGCCACTAGTCCTATACAACCACCTCGAACCCGCACTTGGCCCCGTGTGTGGACTGTGGAATATGGCCAAAGTATATTAGTACTAACATACAGTATGGACACTCCCTGCCGCTCTCTAGATTGCGACCTCACCCCCTTGTCACCCAGATGATACAGATTGGTTGTCGAACCTATAGGATTTTGCCGCCATTTTGTTTGTTCCGTCATTCCTTTTTTGAAATGTCATTTCTGGCCGGTTGTATGAAGTGGCCAGGGTGTGGTATGGCCTAACCTTCCCCAGTTTGGGAAGAGACCCGTGTCCCAGCAATGGGGCCATTTATGGGTTGCTAAAGAACTATAAAAGTTATGAACTGTATAATAAACAGTTTTCTTACCTTCCACATCGAGTGTTTCCAGTGCGGGAAGCAGCCGGTGAAGTTGGGTGGCTCCCGACCTTGGCTGAGCACCAGCACCGGCGTCTCAGGGTCCCGAGCGGCTGGGTCTGAGTGAATATCATGTTTTAGTTCGCGGGTAGATTGCATAGTCAGAGGGGGGGAGGGTATCATTAAATTAATATTACTAGACTAGAGTGATCGGATACAAGATTTTATCTGGGTTTTCCATTTTATCAGGGTTCATTTGCTGCTGAATTAAAACAGCTGCTAAGTCATTAACATTATTTACACTTATTCGTGTCAAGGAGCTCAAAGTCTGCATACTATTGTGGATCTATTCCAATCTATTCATTGATGTGTTCCGGTTTGGAAATAATGTAGTCAGTTCCCCATTGCGTTGGGGAATATTGGTAAGCCCGCTTCCATCTTCGTTACTTACTATGAGGAGAAATGATGGCAAGGGCTCATTGTTGATTAAAAAAACACGCTTACTTATTTGATGGTTTCTATTGCCGAGTTTAACGTTGTTAGATATTTAGTAAAATCACAAAAAATTAAGAAATTAAAAATAAAAGTTGAAAAAACTAAAAACCGACTTCAACATGAAATTCACTTAAAAGTATTGAAATAATATTATTATACTTAGATCCACGACATTAACCAACAATAACGGAATTAAAGGTGGGTACGAATTAAATTAGCGGCCAAAAGTTTTTTTTTGAGGTCGATGTCAGCAATGCCATAAGTAAAATGTGAGTAGCTGTGTGCTGATACCGACCTCAAAAATATATTTATGCTCCTAATTTAAATCGTACCCACCTTTGATTTCGTTATTGTAGGTAAGCCCTTGGCATCATCTCACCTGATGGTAAGTGACAATAAGGCCGAAAATGTAAGCGAGCTTACCAAGGTTCTCCAACGCAATAGGAAAATGGCTATTTTATCTTTAAGCCGAACATTGATGTTTGACGGCAAGACTTAGATAAGATGGTGGTAGCTAGCCAGACGGGCTTAGAAAATGCCCTTCCACCAACTAAACCGAGTCGTACAAAGCTAGACCCGGTCGGGAATCGAACCCGCGACCTCCAGGTGTGAAGTGAATGGACCTACCATTACGCCTCGGAGATGGTTAAAGGTCTCTTTTTAATTTTTTTTGTTATTATATACGGGACAAACCACACGGTCCTGGCCCCAAACTAGGATTCCCTGTAGATACTATGGGAACTAGAGACTGAAATACGTATACTTAGGCCCCCGTCACTCGGACGAGCAGGCGAGATAAGTACGTACACATTGGCGCGTTCTACAGGCCACGCTCCGCTCGTCAGTAGTAGGTTGTGAGCGCTAGAACGCCGTAAAGTCGCCGCCACAATTCGCGCGCCGCCCGTGTACGCAGTTATAACCGCTAAGTCGAGCGCCTTAGTACCTATGTTTCCGTGTGTTTTCTGACAATGGGAAGATGTAGGTGAATAAATGCGTAGGTATTTTCGTTTTATAAGGAAGTGCAGCATCTGTTACGAAGTAAATAGCATCTCATCTGTGACTTAGGTATATACTTTTAGATACGTACATATGGTTGACGGTTAGACAACGGACGCATTTTAGGAGGTGAATCAGAAGACGAAACTGAACAATTTCTCCAAAGGCACCAATGGTCAATTCGCATAACAAAATTTGGACTTTTCATACAAAGTTGGCTAACGAGCTGACCAATTTGTATGAAGTCTATTTTTTTTCCTGACAAAAGTTGTTCAGTTTCGTCTTCTGATTCACCTCCTAAAATGCGTCCGTTGTCTTACCAGACACCCTATTGAATACCCAGACACAGAGCAAACAAACTTGTTCGTCACAGGACTGTCCAAAGGGTCAATAATTACGTTCGTTTTGTTCTTACCTTGTGCTAGATAGGCCTCAGCAATGCCCCTCGCGTCATCCTTAGCCTTGGTACAGCAGTGCGCGCCGAGCCACACGAACACGGCGCAGTGAGCATCCAGCACCGCCGCCATTTCCGGCGCCAGCTCGTATTGACTGAACGAGATGATCTCCTCAACTGCACGGATATCAAGAAAACGATCAAACGATTTGGCTAATCAAAACTAAAAAAACCTGCCAAGACCGAGTCAAACTCGCGCACTAAGGATTCCGTCATCATCATCATATCAGCTCATATACGTCCCCACCGAGGGGCCTACCCTGAATTAGGACGATCGGGCCTTAGTCGACCACGCGGGCCCAGTGCGGGTTGGTCGAATTCATACACAACCTTCTAGTTACTTCGCAGGCGTGTGAAGGTTTCCTCACGATGTTTTACTTCACCGTTAGAGCGTCGGATAAACGTACATATGAAATCGAAATTCGAAAACACATTGGCACGTGGCAGGATTCGAACCACGACCTCCCAGACAGGAGGTAGCGGCCCTTGTCATTACGCCACCACCGCTATTTAAGGTTCCGTACCAAAAACTAATTTTCATTTACAGCGCCATCTATAGATATAGGTAAAAGGGAACTAATTGTTGTTGTTGTTTGCTACGTAAATTAAATATGTAGAAGATAGATAGATCCCACTAGGTGTCCCTAGTTTGTAACCTTTGGAATTTGGAAACTTTATATTTCCTGTACGAATAGGAGTTTAAATTTTCGTACAGATTTTTCTGTAATTTTATGCATTTAACCTCATGTACTATGATGTTTTCCTAATTATCTTTTGGAAATTGTAGAGGAAAGGTAAATTTTCGCCTTTATCTTAAATAAATTCAAATTTTTTTATCAATTTAATTACAAAAAAATATATTTGAGATTTTTACAACAAGCCCTTTCATTTAATATGTCACATGATATACAGGACGAGTTTTTTTGTGAGGGTCAGCATGGGACAATTCCAAACTATAAAGAGAAAAACGCCAAGTTGCCATACTTTGACCACAATATTAAATAATTTACTGAAGTACGGAAGCTTCACGAAACCTTACAAAATACATACGAAAGCTTCACGAAACCTCACAAAAAACATTCCCACATCATCAGTCGAGATGTCGAAATAAATGTGTTGTGTTTTGTCGAGAGTTTTCCGAATATTTCGATGAGAAATATCGATACGGAAATGGCTATTGCACAGCGTACTGTATGAGGATACTTAAAAAGTTGACAGTCGACAAGGATGTATTGTTCAGAAACTTTTCGAAAGCGATCATGCGAGATCAGCATTCTGTAATTGGGTTATCCACCATGTATCAAGGAACACAAATTTTTAGAGTAAAAAAAATCTACTCACAAGAATACTGTCCCGGAACGCCCAAAGAAACGTAGAAGAGACGCGCAGGCAGCGGGCGCTCCACCTCCTTCAGCGGTGACGCGACCAGCAGGTGGCTGCGCTCGCCCAGCGCCGCCCAGAAGTGCGCGTTCTCTTTCCCTGCGCACACGACTGTACATCAGTATGGTAAACGTTGGACTTCGATCTAATGTGGCCGATAAGGTGAATGCTGTTGTAGTATGCCAAACTGATATAGATGTACCAAGCTAATACATTATCAGTGTAGTTGGACTAGTTGGTATGTACGAGTAACTACCTATAATTTCTAAGAAAAAACCCTAAAAACAGAAACTCGTTGATAACTACCCTTGCATATTCAGCAAATACTCAGCAGGAGCCGTGTTCTGGCTCATCGCTAGTGGCAGTGGCAGCGCACCATACCCACATGCGGGATCCCGGAGTATGTAGCACGCCCCTGTACCTGCTTCCCTTTTATTATTCACCTCCAACCCGCGATCTTACTAAATCAGATCACTTCACTAACCTTGCATGACTAGAACATGCTCAGCAGCAGCCATGTTCTTCGCCACCTCCCGCTCGTCGCCAGTGGCAGTGGCAGCGCACCACACCCACACGCGGGCTCCTTCCCGCAGTATGAAGCACGCTCCGCGCCCCCCTACCCCGCTGTTCTTCACCTCCACACCGCGAGCCTCCCGCGCGTACTGTCCAGATACTCGGATGAGGGCACGAGATGGTGCTACCACGCGGCGTCCGGTTGCTTTCCAAGAAAATTATCTCATTATAATCCAAAAAGCAAGTTTATATCAACAGTTTAATGTCTTTATTTTACTTACGATCATAGTCCGTAGCACTACCAACGTATGTGATCATACGTCCCTTGAAGATTTGCAAAAAATGTGCTGGTTCTTTGCCTTGATAAATCCATGCCTGAAATCAAATTTCTGCAGATAACAATTGCATCTAATAATCAAACGAATTAATTAAAATTGTAGATTAAACATAATACCCCGTTTTTATGTAGGTACTTTAAAAATAATAGAATAACTCTCCAGGGGTTTTAATGACTGTCTGTCTGTCGTTCATGGAACGAATTTTTACCCGACTGCGCCAGAAGGAGGGTTATTAAAAAGGTACTTCCTGTTATCCGATCATGCTGAAATTTTGCACACAGCCACAGTTCTGATGACAACACAATATATGTAGTATATTAAATTTGTCTGTCTGTCGTTCCGAGTGGAATCTTGGAACGAGTTTTTTTAAATATTAATTAAATACTCTATTTGCTTTATTAAAAACTTTTAATATTAAATACTGTCATTCAATCTTGCTGAAATTTTACACACGGCCGCAGACAACTCAGTATAGTATATATATTCAATTTGTTTGTCTGACTGCCTGTCGTGGTGGAATCTTGTAACGTAATTTTTAAATAATAAATACTTCCTGTTTTACGATCATGCTGCAATTTTGCACACAGCCTCAGTTCCGCTGACAACACAATATAGTATATTCAATATCACTGAGGCCGTGTGTAAAATTTCAGCAAGATTGCATGACAGTATTTAATATTTAGAAAATCCGTTGCAAGATTCCACTCAGAACGACAGACAGACAGGCAAATTTATTATACTATATTGTGTTGTCATCAGAACTGAGGCTGAGTGCAAAATTTCAGCATGATCGTATAACAGGAAGTACTTATTTAATAACCCTCCTTCTGGCGCAGTCGGGTAAAAATCCGTTCCATGAACGACATACAGACAGACAAACAAGAAAGTGACTTAATAAAAACGTGTTAAAATTAAAAACCCGACAGCACAAAACTTAAACCCTATTTTTAGTCATCAAGACGATATCTCGCACTCCAAAATCTATCAAGCCGTTTAGGCTATAGAGTGTGCCAAAGAAATAAACATACATACATACACTCGAAAAACATAACCCTCCTTCTGGCGTAATCGGGTAAAAAAACAATTAAATTATGATTAAAAATTGGTTATCCAGTTTTCGCGAGCGGTCGTAGTTCAGTGCGTCGATCACACAGGTTCGATGACCATTTTCACGGAATTCGGATGAATTTGATTGTTGGTGGTGTTTATCTCGACCGTTTTCCGTGATTCGCAAGGCACGTTAATCCGTTGTTGCCTGTTGTTATCATAAGATGGCAGTCTTTAAGCCGTGTCAGAGGCCTTATAGGCGACTTGAAAACCTCTGACAGTGGGGTTTGCCACTAGACCTACAATCTCCACCACTATGGACTTGGCCCCCGTGAGTGGATTATGGCCTAACCTTCCCAAGGTTGGGGAGGAATCCATGCCCCAGTAGAGGTGATGTTATGGGTTGTTCAACTATTTCGTCTCCACAAACCTGAACAGGTAGACGCCCCAACTTTATGTAGAGGTCTTTGGCTGCTTTTACACCCAAACTCCTCAGATCATTTGGCGAAGAGCCACCCTGAAACACAATAGGTTGTTGTTATTACCTTTAGGAATGGACACTATTTATATACACAAAGTGCAAAAACTCTCTCTGCTTAGTTGTTGTTGGCATAAAGAAGTTAAGATTAGGAGTTAGGGAAAGTCGATTTACCTTGTTTTTTTTATTAATCTTTTTTAATTAGGTAGTTAGTTATTTATAACAAATTGAGATAAAATTATAACAAGTTAAAATCATCTGCAAAGTTGTTCCTTACCATCCAGTAGTAGAGAATGGACTGGTCGCCAGTGGGCGCATGGTAGGTGTACAAGGCGATGTAGCAGTCGCGGTCGAAGAACACTGCCGCCTGGGGCCTCTCCACCTCCACCAGGGATGGAGATCCGTCGCGGCGCACGCGCCACACGCGTAGAGCACCTGACCCATCGTCTGGGAGCTGGGCCTTAGGAGGAATGTGCATGGGATCAATAATCTTATTTGGTAGGAATATTGTAGAAGAGTTTAGGTAGTTGATAATAGGGATGACGACAGCATCAGAAATAAATTATGAACTCTAGACCACTAAATTGCCCTCCTACTTAAACTTCGGAAAACCTTACTGGTTTTGTTTTCCATCAAGTCTTCGATTTTCAATTCACCAAAATCACAAAATGAGTACATAAATGACGCTGCAAAACTATGACGTCACGCATAGGTATTTTAAACATTTTTAGAACAAAATGTCGGTTTTGACAGATGACAAAAAGTAAATCAGATGACTAGCATTCGTCATCCCTATTCAAAATATATTTATTTGTGGAACATAGGTGAAATACTGGTGTTGTAATAATATAGTGTCCATGTGACTTGTCGTAAGAGATATACAAATATTATGTCATAAAACCAATACAAAAAATAACTAATATTCACATACCTACCTATCACATCAAATATTATATTAAAAATGAAATAAATGGATATCCAATTTAATGATTACTCATTTAAAATAATCAACTAGCATTTCTCAAAATTCAGTTACAATTTTTTACAAATCATTTATATCATAGTAACATTTATTAATTAGGAAATTATTCAATTCAATTTTAAATACTCCAATGTCATTAATTTCACGAATTACTTTCGGAATTCTGTTGTAAATTTTTGGTGCAATTGCTAAAACACCGTTATGAACTAGAGCTTTCTTAGTAGGCACAGCGTCTCTCACTCGTCAGAAAATTAAACTTGTCCATATTATTTTTTACAAACATAGCGGTTTCAAATATGTACAGAGAAGGTACCTACTGTTAATATCTTAATATTCTTTGCAACTGTCAGTACGCTTGAGATTACAAATTGCTTTATACAACATTTTTGAGCCTTAAAAACAGTATCTTCGTGTGGTGCATTCCCCCAGAACATAATTCCAACATAACCACGGTAAGCGGATAAGATGGCAGTTTGATTGGCAACCTTGCTGAGTTTGTGCAGCATGAAGCTAAACTTGCAAATCGCGTCTAAATGTATATTGCATTTCATTTTGCTGTCAATATTCAATCCAAGAAATTCAGCTTGAAATGTCTCTCATACCCTTTCGCCAGTATAGATCACATTGATTATTGTTACGTTGTTTAAAACTCATTACCTTTTAAACAATATAATTTTATCTTCAAACTGTTTGATTGAAGCCAATTTATTATAATGTTCAAGATTTATTTATGTTTGTTTCGATTTCATACAAGTTAGGTCCACTAAACATTATAGTGCTATCATCAGCAAATAATACCATGTTATGTGGTATTGCTTTAGGCAAATCATTGGTATAGACGAGAAAAAATAATGGTCCCAATACACTCCCTTGTGGAACTCCGTAATTTACAACTCTAGGGTCAGATGCATAGGCTTTTTGAAATTTTGAATTCATTAATATTTTTTCTATGTGTGATATTTGCAGTCTGTGACAGTGATATGTCCTAATAAGATCTAAGACATTTCCCCTTAATCCATAAAGTTCAAGTTTTACAAGTATCCGTACACTATCTGGAGGAAGTCATAAATGACCATGTTTATCGTCATGTTCTTTCGGAACCTAACTTGCTTGTGCTAGCTTGTTCTGAAGCTAAAACATTGTTGATTTCAAAATAAGAATTGAGAGAAGTATATGAAACTTTCTCTATTACCTTATAAAATACTGATAGTTAAGCTACTGGTCTATAATTACCGATTTCATGTTTATTGCCTTTTATATATAATGGCTTTATAACCGAAAATTTGAGTCTGGAGATAAAAATACTGTTTACTATACATTTGCTAATAATTTCACTAAGAATGGAAGATATAATATGAGCACCTATTTCAATTATCTTTGTACTAATTTCATGAAAGCCTGTGCTGCTAGTGCTTTTTAAATTCTGTATGACATGAAATATTTCTGTAGGAAAAATCGGTAGCATAAAAACCCAAAAAGTGTCATTTTTAAAACTACGACGAAACCGACAACTTGTTTCCATAAAATACAGATTTTATATGTTGACAACGTTAATTGAAGAATGTGTAACCAAAATAGCTCACAGAATCGCTAAACTTAAGTGACAGTGGGCAGGCACATAGCTCGTACAACAGATTAACGTGTTAGGGCAATTTGATTGTTTTTTTTTCCAATTTTAACTGAAAACGGGACATTTCTAAATCCTGAAACTTTCCTCGGGGACACCGGGACTGAATTCAAAATAAAGGGGCAGTCCCGTTCAAAACGGGACGTATGGCCACATTAGTTATGATCGACCAATTCTACTGCGCAGCATTCTATAACATTTGGAATACTGTATTGTATGATGTTATCAATGGTTTTAAATTTAAAGTTGTTATGGACTATATTTCCTTTTGTTGCGACAGAATTATCACGCTAAATAATGCCGTTTATATCTGTATTGTAAGCCTGTAAGGTACTGACGGCAAATAATAACCACCTTAAGGCGTTAAAACGACTTAATCCGAGTAGGTTGATCCGTGATAAAATAATATCGAACGTAACACTACAATGCGGGCTTCGATGCGGCGGTTACGTTGAGACGAAACCCCCCGATTCTCAATTTTTACATGGTTAATTACTTTTCTTCACTTTCAAACAGTTTTAATAAAATGTGTTCAATTAAAATAGAAGGTGTTAAAGTCGCTGATTTTGTGTCTTGGTTTCATTCAACATAAACTGTTTGTTTTCGACAAATTTTGCAAATAATGCTTAGGCATAACAGGGTATACAGAATATTTTTTTACATCAAAGGTTACGGTATTTTTAAAATTGTATTAATTGACATAGATTTTTTATTATTTCAAAAGTATTATATATTTTTTCCACAGTGGCAAATTTACGCAGTGTTTCAAAAATTTTAATTGAACATTGTGATTTGACCCTAGTAATGGCCTTAATTAAAATCCTCATATTTCGAACCACATTGAAAAATTGTTAATGATTGAGCTTCTGGAAATACTTGAGGATTTAAAATAAATGCAAAAATATCTTGTGACGTGATGTATTGGGAAATTTTATTACATAACATAAGTCACTTTGGCAACTATACTTTTTTCTGTCACTGACATTAATAAACGGTAAGATGAAATATTAATATCTACGTTATCGTTATTTAAAAAAGTACAAAAGTTTTAATTTCTTTACCAACTTAACAAAAAAATAAACGTTTTGAAAATCCTCGTCTTTTGGCCATATTAAATCTAGGTGGATAAATTAGGGCCAACAATAAAAAAACCTTGCCAAGTGTAAGTTGGATTTGCGTACTGAGGGTTCGGTACCAAAATATATTTGGGTATGTAACCCTACAAACATCTAAGAGTAGACAATCGTATTGAAGGACGAACTCAACTTTGTAGTTGAAAAATGTTCTCCCATACATTGATATATTTTTTTTTATGTGACAGGTAGGTATAACTATAAATTTACAGTTTTCAAATTTTTCCTTTGCTTGTGCTGTGAGACCTTGCTTCTTGCTAAATTTCATTATTATAGGTCAACGGGAAGTACCCTAAAGGTTTTGATTTACTTGCCAGTATCAAAATATGTGACGTAAATGGCCGTATCTTTGTATTGCTTTGCTTTAGAAGTGATTTTTTAAAGCTTTAAGAGATTGTAGACCTTAGTATTTGATATTAATTTCCACTCGATATCTTTACGCGTTCCTGAGAAAAAGAGTCTTGACAGACATACAGACAGACGGATAACGAAGTGATTCTATAGGGGTTCCTTTTTTTATTTTGAGGTCCGGAACCCTAAAATAGCATTTTTGATGGATTTAAATATCTTATGCAATTCTGTTCATTTCTAAAGGCATTTACCTCAGCAGCGAGCCACGCGTTCGACGCTAAACTGACGGCATCCAGTCTAGTCGTGGCTGACCTAGCCGCCCTGACCCTGACGTCACGACGTGCATCGCACCATTTCCAGTTCCTGAACAGAGCTGCGAATTCCAGCGGCTCGCGGCCAGCTGCCGTGAGCGACACAGGGCCGGGGTGGCGGCGTGCGCGCGCGAGTCCGCGGGCCGCGGCAAGTGCGCCAGCGGCGGCGGCGCCTGCGGACGGGCCCACCCAGGCCCACACGCCGCGACTGCCGCCGTCCACAATGTATACTCCCTAGAAGTAAGTGTTGCATATTTATGTACCTATCAAAAATATTTTTAATATCCTCTTTTCATTTTTAACCAAGAAATGTAGTTAAGTTTTATGTACCCCATAGTAAATATCAATTTTATCAAATATCATAATGTTAAAGTAAAAACAATAAAGAGAAATAAGTGAAACAGTCTAATTAGAACAATATTTTAAGTGGAAACACAATATTTCATTTAGATTCAGACAAAAACCACAACCCTGTCTGTTGAATTACGACTGGCGGTCAAAACACTGTCTGTTGAATTACGGCTGGCGGTCAGAACACTGTCTGTTGAATTACCCTGTGTGTTGAATTACGGCTGGCGGTCAAAACACTGTCTGTTGAATTTCCGTCTGGCGGTTCAACAAATAGGGAGGTGGGGGGTAAATATAGCTTAACAGGTGAGAGGATATCAAACTACTTTGCAATAAGGGAATACGGGTTTTGTTTGATTACAAACGTACTTATAGGCCCCTTTACTACAAAGGTAGGTGGTGGATACTGGGTTGCCCTTTTCATTTTGGTCTCTGTTTTTTATTATATTTTATAGCATTGGACATCTTTTAGGCTGTAAAATTCAAAATTTATCTATTTACTTAAAATTTGAAAGAGGGCAAGCTTTAGTTATATTTGTGACTGTAATTTAATTTCAAATAGAATTGTTATATGCATACTTACAGCATACTTGGGAACTTGTTCCCCATTGAATGAGAGAATCTATCCCAGAGGATCAAGCTTCGAAGATACAGGGGGGGGGGAACATGGTCTGTTTGAAAGTCTGTTTACAATTTCGTCATCATATCAGCCGAAGAACGTCTACTGCTGGACAAAGCATATCCACAATGACAGGTCCTGCGCTGCCCGCATCCAGCGGCATTCCCAGGACCTTCACCAGGTTGTTCGCCCACCGAGCGGGAGATCTGCCTACGCTTCGTTTTCCGGTGCGCGGTTGCCCTTACTACCCCAACGGCCATCCATTCTACAATAACAAAATATTGTGAACAATACGAAAATAGAGACCACAATAAAAAAGGGGTTCAACCCTCCCCGGGCTTAGTAGATGAAATTAAAAACAATATTATGTTCAATACAGTTGCTTTAAAAGTAGTCCTTTACATGCCAGTCAAGTGTGCGTAAAATTGATTTTACCGCACACGTGCTTTTACCTTACCACTTTTTTTATTACTTCCCCACATTCTAATCTCTGGCTAAATAATTTTCAGTCTTTACAATAGGCCTAACTTCACTAAGTTGTTAATTCAAGTTCTTGTACGCTAGTAATAATAGGTCATATTTGCCTCTTAGTTGTAAATAGTAAAAACTCTTAGTAAATAAATAATTTAGTAATTGAGAATTGAGTAATTACACATAGCAACCACCCAATTAAATTGAATTTGACGGTCTTCTTTTCTTTCTTTCTTATCGTGTGGCACAATCCAAGGGATAGACGGCGGATGCCTGGTGTTGCACTAAGCATCATCCGCGGTCACTTGTAGGGCATTTAGATTTACACCTACGGACGTGTGCAACGCGACCTTCATACACATCTGGAATCAGATGTGCAGGTTTCGTCACGATGTTTTCCTTCACCGTTAAAGCAATCGGTAAGTATATGTACGAACGTTTTTTAAAAAACTCATTGGTACATTGGCAATAAGGCCGCCTATTGTATAGGCTTTCTTCTATATTGTCAATTTCTTTTTTTTTGTTGTGATGCAATAAAGAATATTGTATTGTATTGTATTGGCTGTCCGGATTTGAACCCGAGACCTCTGGTTAGGAGGGCCGAGTCGTTACCGGTTGAGCCACCGATGCTTATTATTTATTACCGACGATTATTAATTTGATGTTGAAATTGAACAAGGTAAGACGTAGAGGGAGAACAATATTATAGTGTTGTTATTATCCCAAGCCTGTAAGTGTAATCTTTTTATGGTAATATTAAAAAAAACTTACGCATACGTACCTACGTATGCCTAGCTAAATTAAATATGGCGCAATTTTCGTAAAACTGAATTGAATTTTTTTAGTTATGAATACAAATCAAACTACGAATAGTTAATATTATAGTTAATATACAATATAAAAATATACTCGAGTGTACGTATAGAAAAAAACAAAGTGAGATTACTACCCGGACATTTAAAATGAGCCACAAGTCGCGTAAAATGAACTTTGGTTGCCGAAACCTTCGTAGGTATGTACCCATGTAGGTATTTTGTTTTTCTGTCACGGTCGTTTTTTATTTTACCTGTTTTCTCACAACTGTATTGAAAAATGTCGTATGATACATGGGTGTAAAAGGAAATAACAAACTCGTGACGATGGTAAACCCTTGCCTGCGGCTCGGGCTTATAAATGTCACTTGTACCTTTTTACCGCCCGTGTATCATAAATAACTATTTCGGTTTATAGACTAATGAATAGATTAATTAATTGTTTATATTATTTTAATCTTTCAAATTAATTATAAAGGTTTATAACCAGTCTCATTTCAATGTCAAAAAAAAAACATGGAGATGAGTTGATATGTATGGAAGCCTAAGCTTTTTGTGATTTTTACAAAGTCGAACAACATAATATGTTCCGATTTATGAGTAATTTTTCCATTTTACTCAATATCATGAGTGTAATTAATAAAATTTGAATCTGCATATCAGGCTTCTTATACTTCTGCACATCGGCATGATTTCTTGAAAAATTAATAAAATGTGAACAAAAGCTCATGTAGTCAGTTTGTTTAAATCAAAATTTAATTTTCATCTTATTACCCCCAAAAGACAGTAAATCTGAGAATACTGAGAATATAAAACATGTTTTAATCAGAACTATTAATAACATCTTTGACAAAATATTGAATGATAATCTAAGCAACATACGTTGCAAAAGATAACCACACCTTCTTGAACCAATTTTGTATACAATGTGTCAAAACTTAGCGAGATTTGAGAACACAATAAAAAAAATCACCCCCACCATGTGTAAACCTTATGTAAAGCTTTTGTCCAACCAAACCATACATACTCGTATTAAGTGTTGCTAGCGGTTTTAATGTAACGCATTTGGTTCCTAGATTAGAAATTGAAGTTTACCTTGTATCCCCTACAGAGATCAAGTGTACTCAGTATCCCCTATTGTCTAAACAAAACTTGGATAAAAATAAGGGAATCAAAGGTACCCAACAGTTGTTTATCAGTGTGAAACCTATAAGTACTTGTAGCTATGAAGACAAATAATACGAAAAGCGCTAACAATTTTTTATAATCAAGTGTACCTAAAACCTACCAATTATTAGATCCGTAGAAAGTTCAATTATTTTGCGATCACTTACATCATCAGCCAAGTCCTCCCTAAACAGCGGCGCTCGCTTCACCTCCTCCAACCTGGCCGCTGGCCGCTGGGACGGCAACGTTACTGACGGAGGCCGTGTCGGCTGCGTAGCCTTGTACAGGCGGGCCGGGCGGGGCGAATCCGCCGGCGGCGCTGCGGGGCGCACGGAGCGCGCACGCAGTTCCAACAACGCGTCGAGCAAAGCCCGGTCGCTGGAGGGCAAGGTCTGCTCGTAACCATCGTGGGCGATGGCGATGCGACGTGCTGTCATGCCCTTGTCTGCGCCGCGAGCCATGCGGTATGCGATCTGAGGCAGATAGAATCCGATCTTAAACCGTTCGCAAGTTTTGACCCGGACAAATAAATAATAAACAAATAATTCTAATAATATTAAACTTTTTAGATCGCGCAAAACAGCTCTCGATGAAGATTTCGATGAAATTAGCTATATAGGGGTTTTTGAGGTCAAAAAATCGTGTTATCTCTGGGACAACGCGTTTTTTCGCGCAATAATAAGATCGATAATTTCACTGCACCAGATATTCCAGTCAGTCCTCGTAGGTCATCGATCTTTCGATCGTAGGTTCGATCCCTGGACCGGACGATTTTTTTTGTATTTTTGAGACATTAAGTATTTTTTTTGCCTTTTCCCAGAAACTAAAGCTACTAAATAATAAACAAACAAATAAACACCTCGAGAAGTAGAATACACGTTTTTATTAATAATTATAACATGTCAGACTGCGCGCGTCGATATAGGTGTATAGGTAGGTACCTAACCTAGTATCTTTTGTTTTAATTGCATGCTCGGTGTAGGTACCTACTTTTAGGATTTTATTGCAGGCCTATTAACTTAATTCTAAATCCAATATGGCCGACTCCCAAAGATGGCGGATCACTTTTTTTTATGAACCCCTATGATATGTGTTTCACATGAAAAAGGGTTTCCTGAAAAGAATACGCAATAATAAAAAAAAAATTCAAATAAAAGTTTTTAGTTTTCTCGTAATGTATATAGTCAGTTAAATCATATATCTGATGAAGTTCACCCCCTTTAGTTGCGCTTTTAGCGCCAAAGAGTGTTTCAGTCAAGTTGGTAGTCCTGTACGTCACAGCACGAGCAGCGCCGGGGTGTCCAGCACGAACATACCGTCGGCAGCCAGCTGGAAACGGAGCTCCAGTCGATGAGGAACGGCCTCTCGCAGTATAGACGTTTCGCACTTTTACAATAATCACCTTAGCACCAAAGATCTTCTCGATCAAATTAGCAGTCCTGCCGAGCCACAACACCAGCAACGCTGAGGTGTCCAGCACGAAGACGCCGTCGGCTGCCAGCTGGGACCAGGAGACCGGCTCCAACTGAATGAGGACCGGGCGACGGCCTCTCACGCGGTACAGGCGAGCTCCACCGTTCAGGGAACCGCTTCTGAGAATCCTGGCAAGAGAGAATGACGCATGACAAAATTAAGTACTTACTTATTTCAAGATATTGTACAGTTAACTAGTTAAGAAATTCAGTATTTCAAAATATTGTATAGATAATGAGTTACGAATAATGAGTTACGTATTCTTCTCGAGTGGCGACCGCACACCGGAAAACGTAGCGTAGGCAGACCTCACATGCGGTGGACCGACGACCTGGTGAAGATCGTGGGAAGCCACTGGATGCGGGCAGCGCAGGACCGGTCGTCGTGGAAATCCTTGGGGGAGGCCTTTGTCCAGCAGTGGACGTTTTTCGGCTGATATGATGATGAATGAGTTAAGAAATGGTAGTGTTATAACATGTAGTTTGCTGCGGCAGATTTCCTAGCTACGGGATCTAGAAAGAGATAGAGGGAGAGACACAGAGACGCTTTGGTTTATGGTTAGTTAAACTCTTCGTTCATACCCATAAATGTCCTCAATGCTGGGGATTTCCAAAGTCGAGAAGATTAGACCATGCTCTATACGCGGGCTGGACACTTCATACAACGGGCCAGAAATGACATTTCAAAAAACGAATGACGAAACAAACAAAATAGGGGCGAAATCCAACCGATAACCAAACTGTAACCAATCTGTATGACGAGGGAATGAGGTCGCAATCTAGAGATCAGCAGGGAGTGTCCATACTGTATGTTAGTACTAATGTATATACATATATATACATTGACGGGGGTCTAATCCGGGTTGGTGTAAGTTGAAGGGCTACGGTGCTATTATCAGAAGTTTTTCAAGCTGTCTATATGGCATCTGACACGGCTTAACGACTGCCATCTAGTCTATATCTAATAATAAATAAAAAAATAAAATAAATATTCTCAGACAAATCACACATGGTCATCTGGCCCCAAAGTAGGATTCCCTGTGTTATGGGTTACCAGAGACTGATATACATACTTATATACGTTTAAATACATACATATATAGATATTTAACACCCAGACACAGAGCAAACAAATCTGCTCATCACACAAATGCTTGCCCTGGGTGGGGATCGAACCCACAACCCTCGGATCAGTAGTCAAGGGCACTAACCACTGAGCCACCGAGTCAGTCACCGAGAATAATAGCACCCGACACTAACGACTTAACGTGCCTTGTGAAGCACGAAAATGGATGATAGTATCTGGACACGGCTTAACGACTGCCATGTAGTCTACATCTAATTATAGCATCCGACACTAACGGCTTAACGTGCCTTGTGAAGCACGGAATTGGTTGATAGTATCTGGACACGGCTTAACGACTGCCATCTAGTCTACATCTAATCTAATCTAATGATAGCATCCGACACTAACGACTTAACGTGCCTTGTGAAGCACGAAAATGGATGATAGTATCTGGACACGGCTTAACGACTGCCATGTAGTCTACATCTAATGATAGCATCCGACACTAACGGCTTAACGTGCCTTGTGAAGCACGGAATTGGTTGATAGTATCTGGACACGGCTTAACGACTGCCATCTAGTCTACATCTAATAATAGCATCCGACACTAACGACTTAACGTGCCTTGTGAAGCACGGAAATGGTTAATGTATCTGACACGGCTTAATGCCTGCCATCTAGTCTACATCTAATGATGGTATCCGACACTAACGGCTTAACGTGCCTTGTGAAGCACGGAAATGGTTGATAGTAGGTAATGCCACTAAAAGTCGAACCTGTGAGGTATTTTATGTTGGATATTAAGTCATATACGAGAGCAGGTTAACTGTCATTTATTACTGAAATTAATTCGCGCTACATTGGTTGAACGCTGGACGCGGCTGTCCGCGTGACCTATTTATCCCTATACAAAAAGTACTCTATGGTGACTGTTATACGTGTTTTCCCATACAAACCCATCCACGTAATGACGGTGCTTTAGGTCAGTCAACCTTCGTGATCGATCCAACTACGCAAGAAGCACTTGAGCTACGACAGCTGAGTTAAACTCTAATGAAATAACTTTAGGAATAAATTAAAAAATTAAAAACTTAACTGCATAAAATCTTATTCCCTCTTTTTTGGCTAGGCGGGTAAAAATAAATTCTATGTCACTCACACACAGGATCAAGACGAATCTAACGACACCTCGCACTCCAAAATTTATCAAGCCGTTTAGGCTACGGAGCGTGTCAAAGAAATAAATAAACATACATACATACACTCGAAAAACATAACCCTCCTTCTGGGGCCGTTGGGTAAAAACATAACCTTCCTTCTGGCGCAGTCGGGTAAATAAAACATGTATTCTTTTTTTTAATTTTTTATTAAAAATTTGAGTGCGTTTGACTGCAACTCACCTGATGGTAAGTGATGATGCAGTCGAGGAACACGCAGACTCAAATAATGCCTATTCACTCTTGCCTTGAAGATCCCCAAGTTATAGGAATCGGGAAACACTGACGCAGGCAAGGAGTTCCACTCCTGCGCTGTACGCATAATAAATGAAGAAGCGTAACGATTCGTGCAAAAAGGTGGAACATTAACAACAAAGGGGTGCAACCCCTCCCTGCGTCTCGTTGACCGACGGTGGAATGGAGCCGGGGGAATGAGGTCGTGAAGTTCTTGCGCGCACTCTCCGAAATGAATTCGATAGAATACCGACAGACAGGCGACTTTGCGGCGATGCTCAAGGCTTTGGAGCCTGTCATTGACTAGCTCGTCGTCACCAATGAGTCTCCGTGCGCGTCGGTCGATGGCGTCCAAGGTATCCAGCTGATAGCGGGCTGATCCATCCCATAAGTGTGAACAGTACTCCATACATGTGCGGACCTGTGCTTGATATAAGGTAAGCAGCTGTCCAGGTGTGAAGTACCGTCTCACCTTAGAGAGAATGCCCAGCTTCATTGCAGCAACTTTTGCCTTGGACTCAATGTAACGACCGAAGTTAAGATTGGGTGTTAAATCCACGCCGAGGAGTTCCAGGTGGTCAGATATCTGAATCGGTTTATTCCGGAGAGTTGGAGTCAAGGTGAATGGACTCCTTTTGGCGGAACAAAGACACGCCTGTGTTTTAGAGGCATTAAACCCTACGAGGTTGAAATCACCCCATTATGACACTGCCTGAAGTGATAGCTTTATGCGCTCTATCATGGCCTCTCTCAGAAACAGCGTATCAGCACTGTTAGCCCGTGCACTGGACAGGTATCTTTCTACAACCGTGCTATCGTCCGCATAACCAATTATACCTTGTTTCAGCAGGTCGTTTATGTGAAGCAGAAATAGTGTTGCGGAAAGAACAGATCCCTGAGGTACCCCGGCATCAATCGCCAATAGGTCTGAGGAACAGCCATAAACGACCACTCGAATAGACCGTTCCCTCAGGAAATCAGCTACCCAGTTACACAATCCCACATGAAGACCATAAGAAGGAAGCTTGCCAAGTTGCCAATAAGGCTAGCGTGCCAAACCCTATCAAAAGCCTTCGAGATGTCAAGTGACACAGCGAGAGCTTCGCCATGCTTCTTGATGGTCTCGCCCCATATATGCGTAGCATACACTAGAAGATCTCCAGTAGATCGACCTCGGCGAAATCCGTATTGTCGATAGCTAAGGAGGTCATTGTCTTCTAGGTATGCCAGAATGCGGGTGTTCAATACACGCTCCATAATCTTACAGATTACGGAGGTGATTGCTATAGGGCGGTAGTTTGCGGGATCGGCACGACTGCCTTTTTTGGGCACCGGCTGCACGTTGGCCAGCTTCCAGGACTTTGGGACTATACCTGTTTCAAGAGAGAGGCGGTACAGACGTGTCAGAACAGGAGACAACTCAGGAGCGCAGTTCCTATAGCTGGTATACCGTCAGGTCCACGGGCTTTGTTCACGTCAAGATTGCGAAGTGTTTTGAGAACCTCCTTTTGCTTGATACGTATAGGGGGCATAGTAGTATCACAAGGAGATAACTGGGGCGGTATTCTATTCGCTGTATCAAGACGTGAATTTTCGGCAAACATAGAGGCAAACAGATTAGCCTTCTCCGTTGCCGTGTGAGCCAATGATCCATCAGGTTTCAGCAGTGGAGGCAAAGACGAAGCAATAAAGTAGCATAAAGCATTGATAAAGTAGCTACGTAACACAAATCACAAATCTAGGAGTTCGTATGCAAACTAACCTGATACCATCTTTGAAGTACGACAGCAGTCGTGGAGACTCTTTAGTCGCTGCCTCACGATGGATGACGGCTGGTGTTCCAAGATGTGTGGCGAGCTGAGTACCGCGGCGTAGCGCTGCGGTGGCCAGGGCTCCGCTGCGCTCCCCGGCCCAAGCGTGGATGTGCCTTTCGGCACATTCTCCGGACTCTTTTATTTCGCGACGCTGTACAGAAAACAATTTATTAAAAAAAATTAAAACACCGACTGCTTCAAATGTGCACTTTAAAAAGATGGAAACAAGATGACCTATTCTGTTTCCAATCCGACACCCCGTAAAACACCGTAAGCCGAGATCCATCTAAGTTGGCTAGCTGTCCCTAAACTTATTCTGCAGAGAGTACCATTCATAGTCGCCCTCTGGCCAATAGAAGCAGTAAAGACCATCACCTGCACAATCTCACAACAATCTCATGCGAGATAAAATGAGGAGACAATATTAGGAGAATTTAAGTTATTTAAGAAAAGAGGCGAAAATTGACCATCCCCACTCCCCCCTCTCTTATCCCTGAGCCTAAAATATTAAAAAAATCACATTACATGAAGTTGAATGCATAGGTAACAGGAAAATCTATGAAAAAATCTTAAATCTTTCCGTTCCCACTGGAAAAATAAAATTTCCAAAGTCCAAAATAAGTATACCCCTATTTACCTAGAGCATAGTATATACTGATAGGTCTTGTTGTGTTGGTACTCAAAATTTTGGTGCGGAACCCTGTATGTGTAACCCCGAGTCGCACATGGCCGGTTTTTTGTACAAACAAACCGCGCAGTAGGTGCTCTTTATACAGCATTATCAAAAAACAGAACAAATGCTACGAGTACGTACGAATGACGTTCTGAAACAACGACTTCGTGATTTGCTACTTGAATGGTATGTTTCTTTCCTCTTGATAAGTTAAAAAAACCGCCCAAGAACCGCCATCATACTAGATGCATGTTTAAAGAAAACACGTTTTTTGTATGGAGACCCCTCTTATTTTTTCACTTTTTAAAATTTTTAGTATTTGTTATTATAGCGGCAACAGAAATACATCATCTGTGAAAATTTCAACTGTCTAGCTATCACGGTTTCTGAAAAACAGCTTGGTGACAGACGGACGGACAGCGAAGTCTTAGTAATAGATAGATAGATAGATAAGCGTTTATTTAGGAATTCACCCAGCACACACAATATACTTTTATACAGTTACAGTACAATTTAACAATTTGGTATACAATTTAGTTACAAATAAAAGAATTGATACTTAATTTTAAAATGATTGATTGATTTGATTGATTTTTAATAGGGTCCCATTTTTACCTTTTGGGTACGGAATCCTACAATGGTGTAAAAAGAATAGTGTACTCACAATCACATCAGGGCCAGCAGGTTGCCCCGGGAGCGACGAGGAGTATATCAGGTATGTGTACTCACAATCACATCAGGGCCAGCAGGTTGCCCCGGGAGCGACGAGGAGTATATCAGGTATGCCTCAGCATCGTAGAATGTGCCAAAGTGTATGCGGGGCAGTAGTTCTGTACCAGATTCCTATGGACAAATTAATATAAGTACTTAGGTTTAGTAACAAGCCGTCGGTTAAGTAACAAGCCGTCGTCGATGGCGTATCGTAATAGGGTCGCCACCTCCTGTCCGGGAGGTCGTGGTTCGAATCTTACCACGTACCAATGTGTTTTAAAATTTCATATGTACGTTTATCTGACGCTCTTACAGTGCAGGAAAACATCGTGAGGAAACCTGCACACACCTGCAAAGAAACAAGAAGGTTGTGTGTGAAGTTGACCAACTCGCACTGGGCCCGCGTGGTCGAATACTTAAGGCCCTATCTCCCTAATTCAGAGTAGGCTCGAGCCCCTAGGTGGGGACGTGTGTCCTCATGATATGATGAAGTAGCACGCACACTATTAGTAGACGTAACACTATAAAGCAATCGTAACATTAAGAAACCCTTTCATCTAGGAAAAGTCACTTTGGAGGTACTTTGGAGAAATGTAAAATAACTTGTACAGCCACGCTGTGCATACTTTCCCACGAAGCCTAAACCATCTGTCGTAGTCGAGCACACACAAATCAATTAAGTATAAACATTACACTTACTTAGAAATAAAAAATACAGTAAGGTATATCAGACTTGATGAAATATTTCCAAATAACTTCGGTTTGTATGAGGTACTTTACTCCGATTTTCCAAGAATAATTAAGTACCTAGTGCAGTAGACCTTAAGTCCTAGTTATTCACAAAGTTTTATTGAAATCGTTAAAACCATTTTTGAGAAAAAGTAGGTACCTTCCAATGCCCATCCGATTTTTCTTGGAATAAAAAACTACTGCGTGCTGTAGGTCATGTAAAGTTAAGTCAACGTACCTAGTTTCATAAAAATCGTTAAAGCCATTTCTGAGTAAAAATATGTGATTTTTTACTATAGTGGTAACCCTAAAATATCAAGATAGGGGAAATTTGAAAAAAACCGGCTGAAGATATAAAAATAATATTACCCTAACCCAAATTTCACCCAAATCCGTCCAGTAGTTTGGGAACTAGAGCACCGGACGGACGTACAGACACACACACACACAAACACACATTTTTCACTTTCTTGTTTTTTAGAATCTATTAGTGTAATAAAATCGATCACCATCAAAATCTCAACTTTGATTTTTTTTGTCATCCATCATCACATACCTTCTTCACTCCTTAAAAGTAAAAAACTGTATTTTATAAAATGCTTCATCACGCTAAAAATTAGCATGGCGTTAAATTTGACATGATAATATACATATATTTCGGATCATCAGAAGGGTTTTGGCCGTATCTAAGAAATAAACTCGTCTTTGAGAAGTTTTGGAGTGTACAATCAATATTCACACACGTTTGCAACACGAGGCTTCACGATGATTCGGATGAAAACCGATTATTTTATAGACTGCGATGAGTTCGGCACGGGGCTGGCTTCCCAAGTTGACAGTTCAGCTGCTCGATCAAAAGTGCTCGTAAAATAATTGGCGCCTCTGTCGTAGCCTCTGTAGGTAGGCTGAATTGTCATTTAATGGTTCGATAATCACAACGATTCTGATTGGCTAACAAACAAGTACCAACACTACCAACTTCCGGGTTCCGGTCTCGCACAGACCACGCCTTGGCCAAAGATGACTATTATTACTACCCTAGCTAACCGCTTGACGTTTCAAGATAAAACACACGGTGCTTCGACGCATGCATAGATTGCGCCACGTCCTTGCGCTCCGACATATATAATGAGTAATTACCCGACTCCGCCAGATGGAGGGTTATATTTTTCGAGTGTATGCATGTATGTATATTTATTTGACGCGCTCTGTTACTAAAACGGCTTGATGGATTTTAGCTTGATATGTGTTGTTGGATTCGTCTTAATTGTGAGAGCGACACTGGGTATGTCCAAATTATAAAATGTTAAAATGACGGATTTCTGGAGCCAAATTCAACGTCTTTAAATATTTTTTTTCTTCAAAACCTATCCAGGGGGTATCAAATAAAGGGTTTCATAAAAGGCTTAACTTACATTAATTATTTCTTATTTATTACATGTTTAAATGTAATATGGAATGAGAAATGCTAAATTAAATAAATTATTTGTGAAAGAGAGACATAACAATAGAAATATGCAATACCTAACCTTACTTTCGTGGGAATTTGTTAACGTGCAGATATTTAAATTATTATTTACTAGCTATTTCCCGCGGCTTCACCCGCGTTAACTAGTATCTCATCTGTGCTCGCGTGGACAACGTTTCTATGACTTTTCAAGGGTGCGCAGTGCTGTGTGCAAAAAAGAAGCATATGTGTTAATCCAGGTCCTAATCTTACCAAATTTCAGCAAGATCTGTTAAGTAGTTTTTGAGTGAAAGAGTAACAAACGTACATCCATACATTGTAATTACATTTAAAGATACTAAGACATATAAAGACTTAGACTTTAATTTACAATAAAGACATATTGCCTCCGATTGCATGAGATTGTTGCGAGGTTGTGCAGGAGATGATCTTTACTGCTTCTATTGGCGAGAGTGGTACTCTCTGCAGAATAAATTTAGGGACAACTAGCCAACGGGCATGGATCTCGCCTTAGGGTGTACTTACAGGGTATCGAATTGGAGACAGATTAGGTCATCTTGTCTCCATCTTTTAAAAGTTCACTCTTAACGCAGTCGGGTTTTTTGATTTTTTTATTTAATTCTGTAATTAGAGTTCCCTCCCCCAGGAAAGCAAGTAAACTGTATCTCCCGTATGACTCTATGTATTAAGATTTTACTGTTAGATAGATTCGACATGTCAAATATTTACTGTTAGATTAAAGACCTTTACTGTTAGATAGATTAGGCATGTCAAATATGGTACTTTATCTTAACATCACGTCATATTTTTGATCCCTGATAACCAAAAGATTCTGGAATGGCTTAATCCATAAAGATGAAACCTTCACTATTTAAAGCATTTTTTACTAAAAAAAAATCGCAAAATTTTGTATTTAAAACGTATATAATGTAAATTACAATAACGAGAAAAAATCTAATGAAAAACTTTTTGTTTAAAAAAATGTTGTTTTAAAACGACAGTAGTTATAAGCAGGTTAATATGATTACACCTAAAGCCGTTCTTGAGTAATAAATGTTGCAAATAACCCGACCAAAATACAGAATACTGTTGGATATGGAAATGTGTAGGTTTACTTGACTGAATCAACAGTGCGTTTTGATTTAATCACGTCTTTGAATATAAAGACATTAGATGTTGAAACGCATGCCTGTATGCAAATATGTCCACAATTACACAGTTATGTATGCCTGTGATGCCCACGCGCATGCGGGCGTCACGAATTGAGCTCACGGCACAACTTAATCACAAGTTTGGATTTTTTTGCTCACATTATCCACTTTCAACAGGTTACTTTGATCATTGATTTGTCAACAAATTTGATGTACCACTTATTCATCAGTAAATCACAACTATGTATTCAGGCAGGGTGTTAGAAAAAAAAATCACAAGTGAAATTTAAAAGTGTTTAATAGGTATCGAGTAAAGAACCAGGAAAAATATTTGAAAATCAATGTTCAAATTTTTTTTTACTCTCCCGTGCAAACCGAGAAATTACCAATACGAAAATCGATAGGGAGACGTTTTCGCTCGCCCCCTGTGCGCGCCTGATACCGTCGCGTAAGGTAAGTATGACATAGGGGTAGGTTTCCGTTCTCCTGAGTTCCAATTAGTATTCTCACTCTTTTACTCGACTACGAAAAAAGGAGGGTTATGTTTTTGGCAGTCTACATTTGTATGATGGATGTTCATCTGTTCCCTCGTATTTTCTAAACCACTTAACCGATCTTGAAAAATGTGGTGTCATTGGATTCGTGCCATCACTCCGCGTGTCATAGCGAAGTTACTATTTAGTAATCTGTGGTTATAGGATATATAGCATTTTAAAAAAACAACATGGCGGATTTTATAGGTGAATTAAACTATACTTTTTTTTTTAGATATTCATATCATGTTTGGTATCAACAGTAAGACGAGCACATTCTACGTATACAAATATACATATATATATTACGTAGGCAAATATTTTTTATTCTTTTAGATCTCACAGGCGATGTTATGAGACGGCACAATGTACTCACGCTACAATCAAGCGACACGACACACGACACACGACCGCGGGTAGTTAGGTGGGGTGGCGTGATACTCTGAGCACAAAAAATATGAAATTAAAATAAAAGTTAAATAATTAAAACCCGACTACGGAAACAAGAGTTTACCGCCTGAAATCATAGCTTTTATTTTTCCTTTCATCTGGGGTAATAGCCATATTCGCAAGCCCTATCGTATTTTTTTTTATTATAAGTACCTACTACCTATCATTATGGCTTGCGATTGCGACCACTCTTGATTTTTTTTTACATCTTAAGAATACCTCGAATCAGTTTTCTTTCATTGCTAAGTATACTTTACTTAGACCAATGTCACATCAATATGTGTTCCGGCTTGAAGATAAGATATCCAGATCCCCATTGCGTTGGGGAATCTTGGTAAGCCCGCTTCCATCTTCGGCATCATCGTCACTTACCATCAGGTGAGATAATGTCAAGGGCTTACCAATTGTGGATAAAAAAATAAATCTAGTTACCGTTCGCCCTTGAGTTTTTTTAGGGTTCCACCGTACACCGAAAGGGTGACACACAACGGGACCCTATTACTAAGCCTCCGCTGTCTGTCCGTCTTTCTGTCTATCAGCGGGCTGTATTTCATGAACCGTAATATCATAGTAAAAGACAGTTGAAATTTTCACAGAATGTATATTTATTTTGCCGATATGAAAAATATATGTAAAAGTGACCCCCTGTGTCCATACTTACAGAAAACGTGTTTTAAAAGTATTTAAGAGGTATTTTTGATTTATCTCTATCGTAAAAACGGTAAAACATAATATACGCGTGAAACTTAGTGAGTTTACGTACTAACATAAAAGTAAAATAAGAAAAAATAATAAAAATCCGCCAAATGTGAGTTGTACTCGCGCTAAGGAGTTCGAATTGAATGACAAAAAAAGCATGCTTGTAACGTTTGCAACGTGAATAGGTATTATCGTCAGAGTTAATTGGAGAGGTGTAGTAGTACGGAACCCTCGGGGCACTAGTCCGACTCGCACTTGGCCGGTTTTTTTATCCAAAATTGGTAAGCCCTTGGCATCATCTTACCTAATGGTTGAGTGACGATGATGATGCCAAAATGGAAGCGGCTTACCAGGATTCCCCAACGCAATGGGGAACTGGCTATCTTATCTTCAAGCCAGAACACATTAACGCCGTTAACATTTATATTTGTCGGCAATGCTTATATAAGATGGTGGTACCTATCTAGGCGGGCTAAGAAAATGCCCCTCCACTAACCAAACCGAGACTTACAAAGTTAGACTAAACGAACTCGCGACCTCCTGATGTGAAGCTTATGGGCTTACCATTACACCACGGAGGCGGTTAGCTGATTGTTAGTTTTTTTTTATTCACGTTCGGTATGTAACGTCCGTCCGGTTCGTCCTACATAATATCATCATATCAGCTCATATACGTCCCCACCGAGGGGCTCGAGCCTACCCTGAATTAGGGCGATCGGGCCTTAGTCGACTACGCGGGCCCAGTGCGGGTTGGTCGACTTCACACACAACCTGCGAGTTTCTTCGCAGGCGTGTGCAGGTTTCCTCACGATGTTTTCCTTCACCGTAAGAGCGTCGGATAAACGTACATATGAAATCTAAATTCGAAATCACATTGGTACGTGGCAGGATTCGAACCACCACCTCCCGGACAGGAGACGGCGGCCTTAGCCGTTACGCCACCGACGCTCCATAACATACATATAGACATTAACATATAAAACTTTGTTCATAATTACGTTTCACAGGTAAACGTTCTAAAATTAACCCATGTCAGCAATAAAAAGACAATTCTAAAACTTCGTTGCATCGCTTATTCCTATAAATAAAGCAATTGCAAAATTACAATCAAATAAATCGCAACAGGGCTGTAGCTAAAGTCGAATTTAAGGTAGGGCATCACATATATTATAATTTAATAGACACATCTCGCCTCATGTGATGCCATCTATACACATAACAAAGAATTATTGTAATATAAAATGAACGTCACAACCTGTGGTATGTTCGGAAAAGTTTAGATACCTATCGCTACCATTTTTTTAAATCTCAAACTATGAACAAAAAAAAATTATAATAATTTATCTTAGTTTTTGGTATTTTTCCGATTTTTGGCAGTTCCGAGAGATAACAGAACGGAAACACCTGTGCGCGGCCTAAATGCTAACTTAAACACCACTTACTCCAGCAGCAGCGGAGAATTTGTGACAGTAGCCCGCGGAAGTGGCTCTAAAATCGATGGCAGCCCTGAGTCATCCAAAAATGAGTCCTACGATCAGTTGTTATGTGAAATAAGAGATATGAAACTGCAGCTTAACGAAATTCCGTTGTTGAGGGCGGATGTCAAAGAGTTAAAAAATCAGTTCCTCACTGTTACCGACTCATTGAATCTGAAAATACAAAAGTACGACCAAAAACTGCAGGAACAAGACTATGAAATCGCTAGCCTTAAGAACTCGTTAAAAGAACTGAAAAATCTTCAGAGTGAGGAGCAACAGAACAATCTTAGAAATTTCATTGAAATTGTTGGCGTCCCTGAGCAAGAAAACGAAAATCTTATCCATCTGGTTATGCTCTCTGCAAAAAAAATTGGTGTTGACTTGACTGAAAATGAGGTAGACTCCTTGTCTCGTGCCGGTCCTGCGCGCAACAAAGCATTAAAGCGCTCAGAGCACGCTCCGCGGCCTATAGTCGTGAAACTACTACGGCGATCTAAACGTGATGCTATAATTAGGGAGGCGAGACTGCGAAAAAATGTCACAACCGATGATGTTGTAGTTGGCACCTCTAATAAACTATTTTTCAATGAAAGACTTACAAAAGAGAGGCGCCACTTATTTCGTGATGCCAGGTTGCGAGCCAAGCAAAACAAATTCCAATACTGCTGGGTCAGAAACGGTGCCATCTTTGTGCGAAAAATGGACCAGAAGCCTGCCATCCTCATCCGAGACCGGGAAGATCTGGACATCAAAGTCGGACCATGCATCCCTGAGTCCACTTCCGTACTGGAACCTGGCTCAAACAACGAGTAATCTTCGACTATTAATATTGATATTCATTTGCACAATATTTGTATACAACATTAATAATTCACATACATCTTTCACACTAAATCACTCACTAGTACACCTGACCTACACATACACTTTCTATCATACACTTAACACAAAATTACGCACCACATATGTCAAACCAAACTCACTTTTAGCAATCATGCACTTACCCACATATCCGTTTGTTGCCCTCCTTCATAATAAGACTAAGGCGCCCCAAATAATCTTCTTCCTTCTGTCAACACTCTTACCAATATCTACTTGCGATCCCCGTACCATGAGTAGCCTGACACTATTTCAGAGTTTCATCATATTTAAGCATATTAAACCTATCTAAGATTAAGTCATCTGAAAACGACTATATCAACAAAATAGAAAACATTTTCTCTATACAATGTCAGGACTATATAGATCTCGAAAAGTGCAAAGATAGCTTAACCAGTGACTATCAATTTAAGATACTTACGTTCAACATAAGGAGTATTCAGTGTAACTTCAATGCTTTTGTTGTTGCCTTGCATCGCTTGGATTTGAAATTTGATGTTATCCTTCTGACGGAGTGTTGGTTAGCGAGTGGTGCGGTTGTAGGGCAGATCCCTGGGTACCAATCCTATTCTTCAACTAATTTTATTAATCAGAACGGCGGCATTGTCGCTTACGTTAATGACCTTTGGAGCGCTACTGCTAACGATATAAAAATTGACGACGCCGAGTGTCTTTCTATAGAGTTATCAAATAATAATTTCAAACTCCTGGGGATTTATCGATCCCCTTCATTTAAAAATGCTGGCAAATTCTTAAATTCTTTAGCTCATATTCTGGAAACCTGTAAAGACAAACAATTAATTCTTCTTGGAGATATCAACATAAACATCCTTGATCTCAATGACAGAGCTTGTTCGGAATATCTATGCCTTCTAGCAGAAAACGGCCTAACTCCTGCTATAACCAAACCAACCAGGCTAAACAACTGTTTGGATCATATATTTGTTAGAGCTAATCCTTGCAAAGCAGTAGGGGTAGTATGTAACGTAGACATAACAGATCATAGCTTGGCCATGATAGGTATTTCATGTCACATAAATGAAGCTACTGGATCGTCTAGGATCATTCGAAAGATTAACTATGCGGAGGTCCGTCGTGAACTGCTACTAGCTGACTGGTCCGGTATTACTCAGACTCAAAATGTGGATGAAGCTGTTAAAGTTTTTAACACTATCTTACGTAACGCTGTAGACAAACATACAATAGTCAAAAGAGCCAGTAGAACTAAATATATTATAAAGCCTTGGATCACTCCCGGACTTATCAGATGTATGAGGCACAAAGATAAACTACACCAAGATTATAGGAAAAGGCCGGATGATAAATTTAGTGAATTAGTATATAAAAGATATAGAAATTATCTAGGTAATTTGCTTCATAAACTCAAAATTGAATATGAAAACAAGCTTTTGGAAGAAAACAAAAACAAACCAAAGGGACTCTGGAAGGCGATAAACGAAATTAGTCACCGCCCCTCCAAGAACAATTGCCCTATAGAACTTACTAAAATAAGGAACACAGTGAGCGAGTCTCTTGACTACTGCAATTCATATTTCTCTTCAGTAGGAAAAAATCTTGCTGGACAATTGGTCACCACGCTAGGTAGGAATCCAGATTTAGCCAGTAAGGACATTTTTGACTCGGTGCAATTCTCATTCTTCATGCAGCCAACCGATGTGTATGAAGTGGACAATCTCATATTGCAGTTAAATAACGACAGTGCTCCGGGCATGGATGGATACACTGCAACTTTAATTAAAGAGATCAAGCCTGCAATCTTAGAACCTCTCACTTCTATATTTAACTTAAGCATTAGTTCAGGTGTATTCCCTCACGCGTGGAAACTCGCAGCTGTTGTACCTATTTACAAAAATGGATCCAAAGGCACCCCGGAAAACTATCGACCAGTCTCCTTGCTTGGAGTCTTCTCAAAATTATTAGAGAGAGTGATAAATAAACGTGTAACCAAGTACCTTGAAAAGCATAAGCTCATTAACAATAAACAATTCGGGTTCCGACGAGGTTTATCGACAGAAGACGCTGTGGAATCGCTAGTCTCGTCGATCTCCTCCTATGTCGATGAAGGTCAAAAATGTTGTAGGAGTGTTTTTGGATCTCGCAAAGGCTTTTGACACTGTCTCGCTTCCAATGTTGTTGAGAAAGCTGGAGTATTTAGGAATTAGAGGGCCCCCGTTGGACTGGTTCGGCAGTTATCTGACAAATAGACGCCAATGCCTAAAAATTGCAGAGGGAATAAGTAGTGAACTCCCTATTGATTTCGGAGTACCGCAAGGCAGCGTTCTAGGCCCTACGCTATTTCTGGTTTATATAAATGATTTATATAAATGCGCTCCCGTTAATTCTGATATTTTTTGCTACGCTGATGACACTGTTGTTCTCTTTCACGGTAAGGCCTGGACTGATACGTTTAAAAAAGCGGAAATAGGATTATCTGCGTTGAAAGTGTGGTTTGATGACAATCTGCTTACAATCAACCTAAAGAAAACAAAATTTTTGACATTTCTCAAACCGCGTTCAAAAAGAATTGAGTTTCCACCGTCTATTAAATTACACACTGCATGCAACTTCACCCAGTGTACCTGCGAAGAAATTGAAAGAGTTGATCACATAAAATACCTTGGTGTACTGATTGATCAGACACTCTCGTTTAAGCCACACATTACGTGTTTAGCAGATAGAGTAAGACGTTTAATATACGTAATGAAATTATTAAGGAACTCTGCTGACAAAAATATTCTTAGATTGGTGTACACCTCACTATGTGAATCTATAATTACATACTGTAATAAAATCTGGGGCGGTAGTTGCATAACCACGATGCTAACTTTGGAAAGAGCTCAGCGCTCAGTTCTTAAAGTGATGCTAAGAAAACCATTCAGGTTTCCTACCTCAAAACTATACTCTGAGGCTGCGGTTCTTAACGTTCGCCAGTTGTACATTCTTAAATCATCTCTCTCTGCACACTGCAAGGTTCTTAAATCTGAAGAGTACAAAAAACTTTTAAAACAACGCACATTTAGGGTGGAAAAGCCTCAAGTTAAGTCTGAATTTGCTCGCAAATTACCTACGTTTATGCAACCTTTCTTGTACAACAGAATAATAAGGCACTGTGATATTAAGAAAACAACGGTTAGGGAAGCTAAGAGACTTATCAGAGACTGGTTGCAGAAACTCTCTTACGCGGATACAGAAAACCTTCTCAAGCCTATTATATAACACGAATCCTCCTAAACCTCTCCCACATACAAACACACACTCACTTACACTAAATGACACATAACACTCACGCAGACACACACACACACACACACACACACACACACACACACACACACACACACACACACAACTTATACTATACGCTACTTATTTTTTTATTTTTTTTGTTCCATTAATTAATTATTTTAGTACTATTAACATGTTAAATAGTAGTACAGTGTGAACAGTTTCTTCAGTGATTAATAATTATATAGTATTTTAAAATTAAATATGTAGTTAGTTCAACAAACAGTATCTACGTTGTCTAATCTATTGTTGGTGCCCAAGATACAGGCTGTGCCTAGTTTGGGACCGATATGTACACATACTTTGTAAATAACTGTTTTAAATAAATTATTTGTATTTGTATTTTAAGGTAGGGCATTGTGATTTCAGGGTAGGGCATTGCCCCACATTGCCACCCCCTAGCTACGGCCATGAAACCCAATCAAATTTAACAACACACATCCGCTAGACTTTCTAGACATTACTGGAGGAAAGTAGGTACTCGTACAAAGCGATTAGCGTCGTCTTCCTAGTGCCGGTGTTCTGTGATTGTTTTTGCTTGTCTGTTATCTCATTCTTGTAATGGTTTTTGTTTCGTTTCGCCGGAGCGTGTCGAGGTAAGTAGTTAACTGCGGCACTGTGTTTGATGGTGCATCTATGTATTGTGCGTGATTTATGTAGTTATTTTTATAACTTATATTCATTTATCCTATTGCTTTAACGGGGCACTATACAGGATGTAACAAAACTGGTGTAGGTCCCGTTAACTGGGGGTTCTAGTCGTCATATTAAACAACTTTTTCCAAGGAACCCCTAGTCAATCATCAAAAAAATAATGTTGACTCCATGCTAAAATGCACAAAATCGGTCGATTCGCATGAAAAATAAAAAATAAATTACGTTTTTAAGCAAAGTCGTAGAACAAAAGTTGTTCGGTATGATGAGTGGAAGCCCCAGTTAACGGGACCTACAACAATTTTGTTACATGCTGTATAAGGTGGTGCACTTAAGAGGCCTATCGTGTATAAGCAGTCGGGTGAAAAGCTAAGTATGACCTTAGTAACAACATAATCAAAGTATATATTAGTACATAATGTAGCGCAAAGTATCGCTTCAAAGCCGATCTTCTTTCTTGCGTTTCATGATTAAATGCTCTTTTGGTTTTGTTCGTCTATGAAAATTTAATTTGAAAATGATTGTTACCTTTTGACAAGAGGAAAAATAAAGGATGACCGTGATCTCTTTGACCGTTGTGTGTATTTAAGTTTTTGATTTATATTAATGTTTCGTTGAGGCCCACTATTTTATTCAGTGGTAAGTAATTTGTATAAGGAAACCGCTTTGCGTGTATTTTTGGTACTGCTGCGAACTAGATTTATATATGTCCGTAGGGTCTTTCACTCCCCCTGCGAGGTTGACGTCCCCGAAAATTCCTCCGACTCCGGATTGATCCTGGGATGGAGCTGTGCTGACCACCAGCCAGTCTTTTGCACTGCCCGCCCAGCTGCTTGCCAAAAGGGAAGTAAATCTTTTATCCCGAGCGACACTCTGGCCATTGGTCATGACTCACGAAGCAATATTACTGCCCAGCGCAATTCTTATTTATGTTCGCAAAGCGTTTCTGCCGTCCTAGAAGATTTATCGTTGCCTACCGGCATTCTATAAAAATAACCTTTTTTAATCAAATAAAATTGTCACTTTAGATTTATTTCAGGGAATTGTCTAAATATATATTATGTTATTGTTTTTTTAACAACACGGTCATCCAATGTACATCACATCTTTTTCTAGCATATTGTTCCTTCTTTTTTAGAAAAAATATTAAATACATATATTCTAATTTACCCCATAATATTTTTCTTAAAACTCCGTTTAGGCCCGAACCTCTAAATCTTACGTATCATATGTGGCAAATTACATAGGGGTTTTTAACCCCAGTTTCCATTATTTTTGTCACAATAATCAAGTTTTACTTCAATTTTAGATGATTAGAGTCTATACTTACTACAACATTTTAAAATGTTTCTTACACGCTTGGTCGGTTTCTGCAGCATCTCTTAGCGTTATATGAGGAATGAGTCACAGACAGCTTTATTGGTCTGCAACTGTTGCGAAACTAATTGATAATGATAAGGAATGAACGAGATTATGTTTTTAGGTCATTCCTGTTTGCAAAAAAAGTACTGTACGTATACTTAATTTTTTACCACAACCCGAGGTCAGTCACTTCAGATAACGTAGTCAAGGCTGGCCAATAAATTTTCTCGGTGAGCAAAATTTCTTAGATTGTGGCGGCGCTGGGCCACAGCTTCTAAAGGCACTACTACTATCATTTTCATATTTATACACAAAAAAACCACTCCGGGAGTGCCACCAGAAGTGAAAACTTTGTACAGTTTTATAAGTTTTGACCCTGCGATTTTTCCTAGCACCATGTTGGTTAGAGTGTCGCGAGTTCAATGGTTTTTTCCTATCTCAAAAATGTCCAACGCGCCTAAAGAAGTTTTCACTTAAAAAAAAACAAAATATGCTGTAATTTACTTACAATGACATATTCTTTTTATTGTGGAGAGTTTTTCCTGATAGTAATTTGTCGATATTTGGTTTTAAATCTGATGTTGATAGTACAATCAAATATGAAATGTGTTTTGCAGTTAGAGATGTGCGATATCTATTTTTAATGTATGATACAGTAGAAAACGTTTTTTTCAGATACATAGGTGGAACCCAACCTACTTAAAATTTAAAATTTCGCAAGGTCGCGCAATGTTGGGAAATCTTCACTAAAAACGGTTTTCCAAAAATTTGCGAAAATGTCTGTTAGCTGCTCTAAAGTTGAATTTTCGTAGAAAATGTGTTTTATAGTGTGATTTTTTAAACTTTCAACCGACCAATCAGGTGGAAGTGGTGCTACGGCGCATCGGCTAGCCGGCCGACGGAAGGTCTGGCAAGCAAATTTAAATGCCTTGGCGGGCCACAAAGTAACCCGCGTGCCGGGTTTGGGCCAGCCTTGACGTAGCTGGACGGAGAACAACGTTATTTTCTTTTTTATCTGTGTTTTTTTGTCATCTTATTCACCTGACCTGTGCGATGATGGTCAAAGTTTCGTGGTTGAAGAAACATTTTCGTAGAAAATGTGTTTCTTCAGTGTGATTCTTTTGAGTTTTCAACCGACCAATCAGTTGGAAGTGGTGCAACCGCGCGCCGGCTAGCCGGCCGACGGAAGGCCTGACAAGCAAATTCAAATGCCTTGGCGGGCCACAAAGTAGCCCACGTGCCTGGGTTTGCCCAGCCTTGACGTAGAGGCGAATATGGCGATCTTTGATTTTGGGAAATCTCATCAGATTTAGATACTTACATACATAGGTACGAAGTATTAATTATCATAGGTACTTAATTAGATGAGTTAGTACTTGTATTATAAACAAGTAAAGTTTTTAATTAAGTAAGTTTGGATGTAAGAGGTAATCTTCAAAACTACTCATCCTATTTAAAACAAAAATCATTAATAATTAGAATAGACCTCCAAGATGAACATAGGCGGAAAAAAATAATGAAATAATTAAAAATTAGAAACGCGGCTGAATAAAAATTTAACCCCTATTTTTGGCCAGTCGAATAAAAATATGTCCTATTTCACTCACGGAATTAAGGTAGGGTTGCTAAGCGTCCTGTTTTCCCAGGACGTGTCCTGCTTATGGAGTGTCCTGGATAGTTTTTAAGTAGTATCCTGGGTTTTGGATGAATGGTCTTATTTGAGAATCGAGTATATTCGAGTGGAGGTGCGAAAGACATCGAAGAGCATCATAAAAAGGTCAAACACAAGATTACAGTAGGCAGGGACTTCTAAAGCCTTAGACACTTTCTCTAAAAAAATGTCAATAAATAAGAAAACAATACCTAGAGCTTATGAAGGGATTGCCGCTTAATTTTTGCTATTAGTTGAGTTTCATTGATCCTATATTCATTGCGTATAATTGCTATTCACTATTGTTCTTATATTCCGTCCTGTTTTTAAACATAAGGACACCTCGCACTACAAAATCATCAAGCCGTTTAGGCTACAGAGCGTGCCAAAAACAGAAGTAAATAATTAAAAATACATAAGTAGTACTTATACTTATTAAGTACATAAAAACATAGCTACATATGTCATACATACGAGTATATACATACACTCGAAAAACATAACCCTCCTTCTGACGCAGTCGGGTAAAAAGATCGATATCCACGGGGACGTCGTAATACGGACTCGTACCACAGATAAGATACTATAGTTATGCTTGTACTGAATAAGTAGTAAGTACACTAACATTCTATCTAACAAAAGAAAGTATAATGCAGCATTACCTTTGTCTACCAACCCGCACTGGGCCCGCGTGGTCGACTAAGGCCTAATCGCCCTGATTCAGGGTAGGCTCGAGCCCCTCGGTGGGGACGTATATGAGCTGTAATGATGACCCACTGGTACCAACCTATAAGGCGTATCCACAGTATTACGATATGGCTTACAGTAGTACAACGCCTTTGATGTCGCACGATGCCGCCACCGGAGTAGGTACCAGCATACTAGCCTGTAGTCAGCCTGCCAAACTCGCGGAGTTTAGCAGGCTGTGCCCCGACGCCCGCTGCCCCGCAAGTACCCTTCCGTTGCTCTGCGTTAGTACATTAGTTGCGCTACTGTAAGCCGCTATATTGTAATACTGTGGCGTACGTATCTATATGGGTAACCACATAATAAAAGTGAGTGAAGAAACTTAAATCCATTGTACCTATTGTTGAGAATGACCAAGAGCACGTTGTTGTGTAATTAATTAGGCGTTCAATTAGATAACGGTAGCGATATTCATTGTCTGATCAATTAACGGTGAAGTCTTGCGATTATCGAACAACTGTTTTTTTATTTCTAAATTTCATTCAAGGAAAAAAGTAATTCTTTCAAATTTACATTCGCAAAAATTCACAAACATCGTGAGGAAACCTGCATACGCCTGCGAAGAAAGTCGAAGGTTGTGTGTGAAGTCCTCCAACCCGTACTGACTGGGCCCGCGTGCTCGACTTAAGACTCGATCGCCCTAATTCTGGGTAGACTCGAGCCCCTCGGTGGGGACGTTTATAAGCTGATGTGATGACGATGAAGTTTGTCATTCAATCCTTCAATCACGTAGAAGAAGGTAATCGTGATGGCTACAGACTTATTTTTTGGGTTGCCACGAGCGGCAAAAAATGTTTCTTATGTTCCTTGACTAATGATCCGAGGGTTGTGGGTTCGATCCCCACCCAGGGCAAGCATTTGTGTGATGAGCAGATTTGTTTGCTCTGTGTCTGGGTGTTAAATATATCTATATATGTATGTATTTAAACGTATATAAGTATGTATATCAGTCTCTGGTAACCCATAACACAGGGAATCCTACTTTGGGGCCAGATGACCATGTGTGATTTGTCTGAGAATATTTATTTATTTATTTATTATTATTATTTATTATCTGTGGTTGCCACTATGGTAAAAAAAATCACTTTATACTTTTTTCTTTATAAATAGTCTAGTAAATAAAAGATTTGAGATTGCATTAAAGACACCTTAGTAAAATGGATTGGAAATAATAGTGTTAATATTATTTTATGCATTCGTGGCAATTTCGAGACAAAATGTTCTTTAGTCTCTTAGAAATACCTAAAGTAGCCTTTTAATTTTTATACGCTAAACAATAATTACAAATAGGGTGAAAACTAAGATTTATAACAATGAACTCCTTGAAATTATGGTACTTATGTTATCTCTGGTTGTAGGCATAAAATTCTTAACATTACGATTACTTTTCTTTAATTGTGAGAAAAACAATACTTACAAAATGGAGCCCTCGGAGATTTTTATGTTCTTATCATCCAAATGTAAACCTCGAACATGTGTTAAATTATCCCTAAGGTGACTGTTCAAGAACCTAGTTAAAAAATGTTTTTTTTATATTTCTCTATTTTACATAAAAGACATACGAAATATTTTCTTGGCTATGCCATTACACTTATATTCTTTATTGTAAATCATCATTATCCCTTGTCTTAATAACAAAGGTTCTTCAAAAAACGCAAAAACCTACAATAAATAAAACGGTAATTAAATTTGTAACATCGGGAAAGCGCGTGACCTTTGACGCATGATAAGGACAGCATGTGACAAAGATGGAGTTATCGGGCGAGAAAAAGACAAAGCGCACGGAGGTCGGATATAGCCTACAAAGCATTGCAATGTTTGTTTACATACGCTTGCCCTTCGGTCAGTCTACTACTGTCCTTCTAAGAAAGATATTTTGGAGACTTTCACAGATTGAAAAAAAAAATACAGTCAGCAAACAAAACGGACAAATAAAAAAATAATTACAATAGATGCCTTTCGACCCTATTTCTTATAATTATAAGGGTCAAAAAACTCGATAAAAACAACTAATGGTAAAGTACTAGAAAATTCAGGAACGCAAAAAATTTTCTCTTATTTTTCGTATGTAAAAGTTTCAATTTTTTTTGTTACTCTCCGATCCTGTTTCTTGTAAGGATTAAAATACTGTATTAAAACAACTGAGGTTAAAATACTTGAATATTCAGAAATCGCAAAAAAAACTTTTCCCATACTTTTTTAATTTTTTTGCGATTTTTGATTACTAGTATACTCAAACTTCAGTCGGTTTGATAGTCTTTAAACAGGATCAAATGGCGTCATAAAGTTTTTGTATAAATTAAAAGTTATCTTGCTGACTGTTCACTTACCGACCCGTCTCAAAGGGCAAGCCTGTATTGTAACCAACCTAAAAAAAATAGAATTTTGTATAGGATGACCGTACCTATTTCAAATCACCACCACCACCCCCATGTACTTTTTATTAATCGGTAGGGCTGGGAATTACAATTAAAACCGTGATTAATCATAAAATCCACGGAAAAAAAGACAAACAGAAAAATACCCTACGGCTCTAATACCAGCCCATTTGTACCCAGACCAAGCCTGTGTACCTAATAACAGCCTAGGGTAGGGTTATGCCTATGGAGTTTCTGTGTTGAATTGTTGGTTTGAATGATTAAATAAGATAATAAGTAAAATTAATCACCATCCATCATCAGCCGAAGGACGTCCACTGCTGGACATAGGCCTCCCCAAAGGATTTCCACGACGACCGACTCTGCGCTACCCACATCCAGCGGCTTCCCGCGACCTTCACCAGGTCATCGGTCCACCGACTGGGAGGCCTGCCTACGCTACGTTTTCCGGTGCGCGGTCGCCACTCGAGAACTTTACTACCACAACGGCCATCCGTTCTACGAGCAATGTGCCCCGCCCACTGCCACTTTTTAACGATTCTGAGAGCTATGTCGGTTACTTTGGATCTCCTACGGATCTCCTCGTTTCTGATTCGATCACGCTGAGAAACTCCGAGCATAGCACGCTCCATTGCCCTTTGAGTGACCTTGAGCCTTCTTATGAAGCCCATAGTATAAGACCATGTCTCAGTTCCATATGTCATCACTGGCAACACACACTGGTTGAACACCTTGGTCTTAAGACACTGCGGTATTTGGGACATGAAGGTATTGCGAAGCTTCACGAACGCTGCCCAGTCGAGTTGGATTCGACGATTGATCTCTTTCTTGAAGTTGAACCTATGTACCTGTCCCAGGTACACATATTCGGTAACAACTTCTAACGTAAAGCCTACAACAACTTTCAGAGGAGTAGGTGCGACATGTACGTTAGACATAGTTTTCGTCTTGTCCATGTTCATTCTAAGACCTACTTGTTAAGAGGCTCTACTGAGACCATCGAGCATTGTGCCTAAGTCGTCCATAGTCTCAGCCATGACCACGATATCGTCAGCGAAACGAAGGTGGGTGATGTACTCGCCGTTGATATTAATGCCGAGTCCACCCTAGTCCAGAAGCTTAAAAACATCTTCCAGGGCGGCGGTTAACAGATTCGGAGATATGACGTCTCCCTGTCTCATCCCTCGCTGCAACCCGATAGGTTGCGGGTTTTGATCCTGGAGGTGAACCCACATGGTGGCGTTTTCATACAAACACTTCAGTATCTCGATATATCGATAGTCAATTTGGCACCGCTGGAGACACTGTAACACAGCCCAAGTTTCGACCGAATCAAAGGCTTTCTCATAGTCCACGAACGCTAAGCATAGTGGCTGATTGTACTCTAACTCTAATAACCCTAAATAAACTCTAAATAACCTCTGAAGAGCTTTAAGTACCGGTGATCCACCTGCTTTCAAAAGTTCAGCTGTAATTCCATCATCACCTGGTGCTTTATTGTTGTTGAGCAGTTTGAGAGCCATTCTAATCTCGTACAGGCTGACGTCTGGGATATCTTCGGTATAGTGTCGGGTTAGTCTGGCTCTTGGGTCTTTGGCCAGATCGCTGACAGGCAGACACGTAGTCGTGTACAATTGTCCGTAGAACTTCTCAACTTCTTCCAGCAACTCAGTCTTAGATGATATGATCCAGCCATCCTCTGTCTTAAGCTTAGTCAGTTGGCTTTGTCCAACAGACAAATCTCTCGCGAATACTTTTGAGCCTTTGTTGTTCTGAATCGCCTCTTTGATACAATTTGTATTATATTGGCGCAAATCGCGAGTCAGGGACTAAGAGATCTGCCTGTTTAGTTGCCGATACTGAGTAGCGTCTTCAGAGGACTGTAAAACTAATCTGTTTCTTTCTTCAATGAGGTTGCTGGTGAAGTCCGAGATTTTTTGATTCTGTTCTGTTTGAAGGGCGAGTTTAAAAAAGATTAGACCCGACCGTTTGGACAGTTTCCACGAACTTGTCTCTATAATCGTCCACATTATCCCAAAACCCTAGGCATTCGAAGCGATTGTTCAACTCTAGCTGAAAGTTCTTGGGGTTTTGGATCTGGATAGGAGCTAGTCGGAGCGTAGACTTCATCATTCGACATCTTTCTAGCTTGGTTTTTAGATTTAATGTGCCTCTTACCATCCGGTGATCGTTTCTTGTTTTGACTGAATTGATCACAGAGACATCATTGAATATTCGCCTCTTTGTCGACAAGATGAAGTCAATCTCAATTTTCGTTACTCTATTGGGATGCAACTATGTCCACTTCTGCTGTTTAGACTTCTTGAAGAAGGAGTTCATCATAAAGAGGCACTCCTTTTCCATAAAGTGGGCCAGCAGCTGGCTACGTGTGCTTTCCTCTTCATATCCAAATTGAACAGCTCACCATCACTTAGTTTGTCCAGTTTTGCGTTAAAGTCCCCCATAACAATGGTGTAATCGGTCTGGGAGCTATTATGTAAAGGTTTAGAGATATCCTCATATAGGATCTCCTCTTCGTCATCGGAGTGTTCCGCGGTCGGTGCATATACCTTTATGACCTTCAGAGAATATCGTTTGATGATTCTTAGTATAAGGTACGCTACCCTCGTCGAAACACTCTATCTGGACCACATTGTTCATAAGGGACTTGTGGATTAGAAACCCGACACCACCCTGGGACAGTTGGTCACCCTCCCGGAATAGAGCAGGTTTCCGGATTTAAGGATTATAGTGTCCTCCTCTCTTCGGACTTCACACAATCCTACGAATTCAAATGTAAACTCTAATCAAATAGCACAACAACTACTACTCAATGGAAAATCCTCAATACGAAGCAAGCCGATAGCCTTCTGGAACCTTTCTCACACGAGGAGCTTCAGGGGGCACCCAGGAAACTTAAAGATGGAAAGGCTGCAGGAATCGACGGCATCTAAAGAGCAAATAAAGAGGTTGTGCACCGCTGCGAGGAACTGGCTGCTAGAGCTATTTAACAACTGCCGGCTCAATATTACTATGCCGGAAGCCTGGAGAAAAACTCGTGTTGTGGCTATTCCAAAACCTGGCAAACCACCTGAGGATCAAAGAGCTACAGGCCTATATCACTTTTATGCCACGCTAGGCTAATTCTGGATCACATTTCCCCAAGCCTAGACACTGTGTTAATTAAACAACAGGCAGGCTTCAGGCCGGGAAAATCGTGCACCAACCAAGTATTAAACTTCACACAGTACATCGAAGATGGCTACTAGAAGAACTTAATAACTGGGGTAGCGCTTGTCGATCTTACTGCAGCCTACGACACAGTGAGCCACCGCAGATTAATCCTTAAAGTGTTTAACGCGACAAAGGACTACCACCTAACGAAAATGATTGAGGAGCTGCTGAGAAATCGAAGATTTTCGTGTCATTCCTGGGAAGCAACAGTAGATTGTGGCGTCAAAAAAACGGACTGCCACAAGGAAGCGTCCTTGCACCTATGCTCTTCAACATATGCATGAACGACCAGCCGATCCTGCCTAACAAAAAGCACTACCTGCTCGTGGACGACCTGGCTCTCGCTAACCAAGAAACAGACTTCCCTATCGTCGAAAAACAACTATCTCAGTCCCTGGTAACTCCATCTATGTACTAAGCTGAAAACCAACTCAAGCCAAAACCTAATAAAACCCAGCTCTGTTCATTCCATCCAAAGAACGTTTTTAACGTATGTTTATGTTTATGACATCCTTGATTTTTTAAGGCGTGGCTGTTATTAGGTACTCTGTCGAACCAAATTTGCAAATGTGTTTATTTTGCCAGAAATCCGTGGTCTATATCTATAACCAAACTAATCACGAAATAGTAGAATTGAAAAATCGTAAGAAATACCTGGTTTTAGGAGCTCTCGAACTTAGCAAAAAATAGCAAAATTGGCCGACGTGCACCTCTTCTCGGGTTCGATCCTAATCTGACACTGGCATATTCATGCAAGTGTTACCGTTTTCGGTACGTATTTTGTGCAAAAAAATTTTACTGGTACTTTTCACTGGTAGGTATTGCCAGTAGATACTTTATTATTTAAGCAGAAAGGCGAAAAGGCTGCAACTAAGAACAGGCTGCTATTAGGGGCGTCCACCCTAATAGCAGCCAGTTCTTAGTTGTTAACAAAGCGATTTGTGCGAAAGCGCGCGCGTGCGTCAATAAATGATGTAAAAAAAGTCGGCCAAGCTCGAGTCTGACTCGTGCACCGAGGTTTTCGTAAAATCTTGTAGGCATATAAATAGTATGTATTTTTTTGTAACTACGAATTTACGGTTTACCGATTTTTCTTTTACTTGTGCTATAAGACATTGCTTCTTGCTAAATTTCATGATTCTAGGTCCACAGCAAGTAGGTACCCCATAGGTTTTGATTCCCTTGAGAGTGTCAAAATATTTGTGGCATATCTTTCGACTGCGTTGACTTAGAAGTTTGATTTTTTTACAGCTCCAACTGTCTGTGATAGGACTTATTTGATATTGAACTTTCCCACGGGAACTCTTGAATTTTCCGGGATAAAAAGTATATATTCCTATATGTTAACCCGGGCTATTAAGGAACCACCAACAAAATTTCATCAAAATCGGCCTGGTAGTTTCTGCGTGATGCGATGCGTGACATTTTTTTTTGTTTTGGCCTCTAAATCGTTAGTAATGTCCACAACAGTTATTATTCTCCAAAAATATTTCATGTAGATACAGACACGGCCCCGTTACATTTTTATTATATGTATAGATTAATTTCAACTTGATACCTTCACACGTTCCTTGTCAGATGGTCAGACAAACAGACGAACAACAAAGTTCCGTTTTTTCAATTTGAGGTATGGAACCCTAAAAAGGGGTAATTATACTAGAGACGCGTCGAGTACTCGGTTCGGCAAACCGTACCTCAAAAGAAAACACGGAACCCCTATTTCCATAAGGGTTCCGTTTTTTTCTTTTCAGTGATCCTCCACTTCGTTGTCCGTCTGTCTGTCCATTTTTCAAAACCGTTTTTCTCAGGAACGCGTAATGGAGGTATCAAGTTGAAATTAGTACCAAATACTCAAGTCTCCAATCCCTTGAAGCTGTGAAAAAATCAAACCTCAACGTCAACGCAGTCAAAAGATACGGGCGTTTATGCCGTATATTTTAACACTCGCGAGGGAATCAAAACCTATACGGTACTTCGCGTTGACCTACAATCATGAAATTTGGCAAGAATCAAGTAAAGGAAAAAATCCTAAAACCGTAAATGGCTGTGACATATACGCTAGGTGTAGGTACGTAACGTGCTAGAAGGCGCGCGCCTGCGAAAGCCGCGGCCCCCCGTACCCCGCCTATTCCTCTCGCGAGTAATATCTTTTATAAGATATTTTTGAGAATGATAAATAGATTCTTCGGGGATTTCTTTGTATTTTAGTTAAAAAAATATATAACTTTTAGAATACGTAAAAATATTCAAGGTGTCTTTAATGTACGAGGGTTAAAATCAAATAAAATTTAATAAAAAAATAAATATCAAAGATACCTCGGAGATAATTCTCATAGTTATTGTCAGTGATCATTTACCCATTGTAACAAAAGATCACTTTCGTTGCAGTATTATTTTACAAGTTAAATTTTTTTAAACATAAAATAATGAATATCCACTCGATCTATAGATTTTGACCGGGGATAATTACTAATACAATCAAAAAGTTTTACAAGAAGCCCTTAAGAAAAAAATCACTGGTTTTGCATTTTATGTTCACACTTAAATTAAATTTTATTGCTTTATGGACTAATTACTCCATAATTATCAAATATATTCAAGAGATAATTATGAACTTTATTTTTTCAATTAATTAACTGATACATTCTAAGTTTTCACTCCAAGTGCATTTAATGCAACCTACTCCATACAAATGTTCTTAGATTGACTGGACTAAAATGGCTCTAACGATTTTGATGAAACTTTGTATTTTGCTATAAATTTACATGGCCTACTATTCGTAGTTCGTTATTCAAGGAAAAATTGGAATAAGGTACCTTTTATAGAAACCTAGATTAATTGTTACTTTTTCCAAAAATGGTTCTAACGGTTTTAATTAAATTTTATGATTAACTAGAAATTATTAGGACCTATTACACTGGGCAGAGAACCAAAGAAACCGAAATAGCTCTCAGCATTGCTAAACTTAAGTGGCAGTGGGCGGGGCACCGGGCACATACCTCGTAGAACAGATGGCCGTTGGGGCAGTAATGTTCTCGAGTGGCGACCACGCACCGGATAATATAGCGTAGGCAGGCCTCCACTCGGTGGACCGATGACCTGGTGAAGGTCGCGGGAAGCCGCTGGATGCGAGTAGCGTAGAACCGGGCGTCGTTGAAATCCTTGGTTGAGACCTATATCCAGCAGTGGACGTCCTTCGGCTGATAATGATGATGATGACACTGTGGGTAGTTTATTATTCCAATAAAAATCTGAATAAGGTATCTGCTCCCATAAAAATTATTTGTGAATTTTACCTTTACTATTTTCTACTAAGTATGAACCTAAGCGTAATGTTTATTGTGGCTTTGTTTATGTTTTTGTTTTTTGCCCGACTACGCGAGGCAAGAAGGTATGCACGGCGTGGCTTTACAATTTATTTGTAAATACTCAACACAAATACACGGTGGCTGCTAAGACGACGGACGCATTTCAGGAGGTGAATGAGAAGCCTTTTTTTTTATTCACAATTGGTAAGCCCGGCATAGTCTCACCTGAGACAAATCTAATGAACTTTCCTCAAGGAACCAATGGTCAATTCGCAAAAAATGATTTGGTCTTCTCATACAAAGTTGGCGAATGAGCTGATCGATTTGTATTGAAATATTTTTTTTTAGGAATGACCTTAGGTTTCTTGAGAGTGTGTTTCTATGTTCGTGGAACTGAACAACTTTCCGCAAGGAGCCCATAGACAATTTGCAAAAAAAAGGGTTTTTTATAAGTTTTTTTTTTTTTTTTTTTTATTAAAAATTTGAGTGCGTTTGACTGCAACTCACCTGATGGTAAGTGATGATAAGTTAAAATTGATCAGTTGATTTAGCAATTTCGCATGGGAATTCAATTTTTTTCAGAATTAATTATGGGTTCCTTTGGGAAAGTAGTTCAGTTTCTGGACTAGACGCACCCCGTATTGTGTGATGGTACGGAACCCTAGGTGCACGATTCCTTATTGCACTTGGCAGTTTTTAATCATCAAGCAGATAAAAACCGCCTCCGTGGCGCAAAGTTTAGTCCATTCGCTTCACACCAGGAGGCCGCGGGTTCGATTCCCCGTGGGTCAATTTAAAAGACTCGGTTTGGTTGGTGGTAGGGCACTTTCTAAAGTCCGTATGGCTAGCTATCACCATCTCATCCAAGTCTTGCTGCCAAACATCAGTGTTAACAACATTGAACAGCGGGCTATGAAAATGCCCTACCACCAACCAAACCAAATCTTATAAGTTAAACCTACCGGGAATCGAACCCGCGACCTCCTGGTGTGAAGCGAATGGACTAACCATTACGCCACGGAGGCGGTTAAAATCTGTTCATTCTCCTCTCGTTCAATCTGTCACCTCGATATTTTCAGCCAGTACTTACTTATATTTTGTGAAACCACTATTGTTGCCAAAAACATATAGGCTTCGTGAGAACACATATAAATCGCATTGTACGTGTTTTTAGCATGTTGACCTTTCACACGCTTCCGTCACGGAGATTGTGATGAAATAATAATAAAATGAAACGGTCCGTGGAATTGAAGTGGTTTCGGTGGGTATAAGGTAAGTGTTTCTGCAGATTCTCACGGAACAATTCAAAATTAAATTTAAATTAACACTTTTTACGTGAGAACAATTTGTGATTTGGGACAGTATTTAGGTGGCTTACGGTAAATAATTTTCGAAAAACCAAAATAATTTATATACAAGCAAGAGCGTCGGTGGCGTAATGGCTAGGGCTGCTGCCTCCTGTGTCTAGGAGGTCTCGGTTCGAAACCTGCCACGTACCAATGTGATCTGGAATTTAGATTTCATATTTACGTTTATCCGACGCTCTTGCGGTGAAGGAAAACATCGTGAGGAAACCTGCACACGCCTGCGAAGAAACTCGAAGGTTGTGTGTGAAATCGACCAACCCGCACGGGGTCCGCGTGGTCGACTAAGGCCTGATCGCTTTAGTTCAGGGTAGGCTCGAGCTCCTCGGTGGGGACGTATATGAGCTGATATGATGACTAGCTTTTATTTGTTAAGAATTTATTTCGTATTAGCTGTGCCCGCGACTTCGTCCGCGTGGAAGTTTTAAATTTTCTCACGGAAATTCTTGAATTTTCCGAGATTAAAAGTATCCTATATTTTAACCCGGGCTATAAGGAACCAGCATACAAAATTTCATCAAAATCGGTCTGGTAGTTTTTGCGTGATGCGCGGACAGACATACAGGCAAAAATTCCAAAATTTGTTGTTTTGGCCTCTATATCGTTATTAATGTCCACCAGAGTTATTATTTTCCAAAAATATTTAATGTACAGACACGGCCCGTTACAGTTTTATTATATGTATAGATTCTTCTCAGCAAACCCTTACCTTTGACAAAGTAAATATATTAATTAGCCTTTGATACTCATATCTTGGGGACGCATAAAAAATAACTGGTCCGCCATCTCTGGGAATCCGTGATATTGCATTGAGAATGACGTCACTTAGCTAACTATGCATTGTCATCCCAACTAAACGTGTATGCATAAATTCAGGTCAATAGAAAACCGGGAACATAGAAAATCCGGCATAGACCTTATTTAACTTGCAAATAAAGCGTACAACTAACTCACAAAAATACGAACATGGCAAGTTAAATAAAAGCTTGTAAAAAGGCAATTTCATTCCGTACCATAAGCACAGTATTACAATATAGCGGCTTGCAGTAGCGCAACAAATGTAATTACGCAGAGCAACGGAAGGGTACATACTTGCGGGGCAGCGGGTGGCGGGGAACAGCCTGCCAAACTCCGCGAGTTTGACTACAGGCTAGTATGCTAGTACCTACGCCGGTGGCGGCGTCGTGCGACATCAGAGGCGTTGCGCTACTGTAAGACATATCGTAATACTGTGGTGCCATAAGGTTTAGGTAGTTTTCACACGATTTCGATGATACACAGATAAGAAGCTCATACTTAATTAACACAAGATGAGTAGGACACTAGCGACACCAACTTTGATAACTAGAGAATCTCTCGCTTTACACTATCTGAAATCAGCGATCTAAAACTGGGTCAAGATTTAATACAACATCGTTTATAGACTTATATTAGCCGTAAATCAATGGCGATAAAGTGGGGTATTGTTGGCGCAAAGCTTTGCCATATTATACGATTATGATAATAGTGTATATACGTAAATGAGATCTTGTAGAAGGTCGTGTTGAAAATAAGATAGGTATTATAATTGACATATTATAAAACTAGGATAAGATAGATGAATGGCAGAAAAATATTAAAGTAGGTACCTAGGTAGATGGTCGTATCGCAAAAGATGAGCGATGTCAAACGACTGGTGGGATGTCCCATCTATAGTTACGAGTAGATTACTTAATTAGATATTTAGGTCCTTTTCAACACGGATTGTTTGTAGGTAACGTACCTAATAGGTAACTTTTTCTTACGGACTAATATAACTACTGGTTGTGCTCCATTAGTGGGGGATTACAAGTACCTACAACTGTCCCTGCTGCTGATGATTAGTGAGCCACTAGAGTTTATTGAATCCTATGTCTCCACTCATCATCATCACAACAGCCGAAAGACGTCCACGGATTGAGAAATGCTTTCCCCAAGGATTTCACAACGACCGGCCCTGCGCTACCCACATCCAGCGGCTTCCCGCGACCTTCACCAAGTCGTCGTTCACCGAGTGGAAGGTCTGCCTACGCTAAGTATAAAGGTGCCGGTTGCTACTCAAGAACTTTATTACCCCAACGGCCATCTTTTCTTTGAGATTTGACTCCCTGTCATTGGTAAAAGAGATCGCAACTTTTCACACCCAAGCGCTGCAAGACAGGAGGGGACCATTCTTCAATATCAAAACTTTTGTGAACGGAATTCTGAGCAGTCGTTATTTTTAGGGTTATTAACTATGACTAATCCTACGCAGTCCGTCCGTCCGTCCGTCCGTCCGTCCGTCCGTCCGTCCGTCCTACCTTTAAAGGGCTGGTTCTTTTGAAACATAATTAGGTGCCCTGTTAAAATTTTCAGTGTGTTATATTATTATGTAAGATTTTGATTTTAAATACAAATACCTATTAAAAAAAATTGTCATCCAACCGATTTCGGCGATGGCAACTGCCACAGATCAGTCAAAATAATAATAGGGGCTCGGTCTTACAGTTGGTCTGCCCTTTCATGCGCTCGTAGATGATCAATATAGTCAATCTTTGTTGTATTTACAACAAGGGGGTAACGAAACGTGACTTTCAACTTTTTTATGGTTTTTGTTCTACGTAAAAACGGTAAAACATGTACAAGTGTCAAACTTGGTATGATTACAAGTTGAAGCAATCATAAGGTAAAACAAAAATTATTAAAAACTGGCAAGAGTAATTCGGACTAGCGCCAAGGATCCTGAACCGAAACTAAACGAGATAATTAAGAATTTAAAACTCGAACGCATAAAAACTGTATTTTCTTTTGTCTAAATATTTAATGTATTTGTTTTAAAAGCAATAAAGAGTTTACAAACAAACAAACAAAAACTGGCCAGTCGGATAAAAATGTATCCTATGTCACTCACGGTATCAAGACGAATCTAACGACACCTCGCACAGTGCGCACTCCAAAATTCATCAAGCCGTTTAGTTTAGGCTATTATTTAAGACGTTAGGACTGTTACCCTTGCCCTGTATGTATATTTTAGAGGTCGCTACTTTCGTAAAAAATAACTTACATATATTTAAAAAGACGAAAGATGTGCACAAAAGGACTGTAAGAGACCCAAATAAATTAGTTTTAAACAGTAAACCCAAACTGACTCATTACAATAGACAGTGTGTAGTAATGTGTGTAAAAATTTATAATGCTTTACCTACTGATATAAAATCAATACCTAATATTATACCATTTAAACGCAAACTTGTGACATTTCTTAAAGAAAAAATATTTTATTCCGTAAATGAACTCCTAGATAGACATTTTTGACAATTAACATTGACTATGACAATTGCGTTTTATTAAATTATTTTGTAGTATTTTTTTATTTTTTTTTGTGACTGTGTGTGAATTTTAAAAGTAATAATTATGATAAGATTGATATTTGCATGCCAAATCTGGTGAAATATGAGAACTTCCTATATAATGTTAACAGCTTGATAACCATCATATCAGCCATAAATCGTCCACTGCTGAACAAAGGCCTCCCCCAAGGATTTCCACGACGACCGGTCCTGCGCTGCCCGCATCCATCGGCTTCCCGCGACCTTCACCAGGTCATAGGTCCACCGCGTGGGAGGCCTGCCTACGCTACGCTTTCCGGTGCGCGGTCGCCACTCGAGAACTTTACTGCCCCATCGGCTATCTGTTCTACGAGCTATGTGCCCTGCCCACTGCCACTTCAGTCTAGCGATTCTGTGAGCTAGGTCGGTTACTTTAGTTCTCCTGCGGATCTCCTCGTTTCTGATTCGATCACGCAGAGAAACTCCGAGCATAGCACGCTCCATTGCCCTTTGGGTGACCTTGAGCCTTCTTATGAGGCCCATAGTAAGCGACCATGTCTCAGTTCCGTAAGTCATCACTGGCAACACACACTGGTCAAAGACCTTAGTCTTGAGACACTGCGGTATTTGGGACGTGAAGATATTGCGAAGCTTCCCGAACGCTGCCCAGCCGAGTTGGATTCGTCGATTGATCTCTTTCTTGAAGTTGGACCTGCCTAGCTGGACTGTTTGTCCCAGGTATACATATTCGTCAACAACTTCCAGTGTAGAGTCTCCAACCTTTAGAGGAGTGGGTGCGACACGGACATTTAACATTATTTTCGTCTTGTCCATGTTCATTTTAAGACCCACTTGTTGAGAGACCTTACTGAGGCCATCGAGCATTGTGCTTAGGTCTTCCATAGTCTCAGCCATGACCACGATATCGTCAGCGAATCGGAGGTGGGATATGTACTCACCGTTGATATTGATGCCGAGTCCACCCCAGTCCAGAAGCTTAAAAACATCTTCCAGGGCGGCGGTGAACAGTTTCGGAGATATAACGTCTCCCTGTCTCACCCCTCGCTGCAACTGGATAGGTTTCGAGTTCTGGTCCTGGAGGCGAACCGACATGGTGGCGTTTTCATATAGACACTTCAACACCTCGATGTATCGATGGTCAATTTGGCACCGCTGGAGAGACTGTAGCACAGCCCAGGTTTCGACTGAATCAAAGGCCTTCTCATAGTCCACAAACGCCAAGCATAGTGGCTGATTGTACTCTTCGGTCTTCTGTATAATCTGCCGCAGCGTATGTATGTGGTCTATGGTACTAAAGCCTTTTCGGAAACCGGCTTGTTCGGGAGGCTGGAAGTCGTCAAACCTGCGTGCGAGACGATTCGTAATGACTCTCGAAAACAGCTTGTAGACATGGCTCAGAAGTGAGATGGGTCTGTAGTTCTTCAGCAGGGTGTTGTCACCCTTTTTAAAGAAAAGCACGACCACACTTCTGTGCCATGCCTTAGGCGTTTGTCCCTCGAGTATAACGGAATTAAATAACTTCTGAAGAGCTTTAAGTACCGGTGTTCCACCTGCTTTCAGAAGTTCAGCCGTAATTCCATCATCACCCGGTGCCTTGTTGTTCTTGAGCTGTTTGAGAGCCATTCTAATCTCGTACAGGCTGACGTCCGGGATATCTTCGGTATAGTGTCGGGTTAGTCTGGCTCTTGGGTCTTCAGCCAGATCGCTGACAGGCAAACGTGTGGTCTTGTACAATTGTCCATAGAACTTCTCAACTTCTTCCAGCAACTCAGTCTTAGACGATATGGTCCTGCCGTCCTCAGTCTTCAGCTTGGTCAGTTGGCTTTGTCCAACAGACAGATCTCTCGCAAACACTTTTGAGCCTTTGTTGTGCTCAATCGCCTCTTTAATACAATTTTTAGTTGCCGATACCGAGTAGCGTCTTCAGAGGACTGCAAAACTAATCTGCGTCTTTCTTCCATGAGGTTGCTGGTGAAGTCGGAGATTTTTTTGGTTCTGTTTGAACGGCGAGTTTTAAAAATCTTAGACCCGACCGTTTGAACAATTTCCACGAACCTGTCATTATAATCGTCCACATTCTCGCAGTCTCCTAGGCATTCGAAACGATTGAGCAACTCGAGCTGAAAGCTCTCGGGGTTTTGGAGCTGGAGGGGCGCTGGTCGGAGCGTAGACTTCATCAGTCGACATCTTTCTAGCTTGGTCTTTAGATTCAATGTGCCTCTGACCATCCGGTGATCGCTTCCTGTTTTGACTGAATTGATCACGGAGACATCATTGAATATTTGCTTCCTTGTCGACAAGATGAAGTCTATCTCGTTTTTTGTTACGCCATTGGGATGCAACCATGTCCACTTCCGCTGTCTTGACTTTTTAAAGAAGGAGTTCATCATAAAGAGGCTCTCCTTCTCCATAAAGTCGGCCAGCATCTGGCCACGTGCATTTCTTATTCCATATCCAAATTGCCCCACTCTCAGCTCACCATCGCTTCGTTTGCCCAGTTTCGCGTTAAAGTCCCCCATAACAACGGTACTTGATAACCATGTTTTATGCAAATAAATTTTCATTTCATTTCATTTCATTACAGAGCGTGCCAAAGAAATAGACATACATACAAACACTCGAAAAACATAACCCTCCTTCTGGCGCAGTCGGGTATTTTCGTTCTCGTTGATTTCATTTATATGGGTCCCAAACTGAATAAGAGAATATCCATAATATTTTTATAAATGCACAACACAAAAAAAAAATGTGTTTCGGAATCGTGGGTGCGTGAATCCGACTCGCACTTAGCCTTTTTTACATAACACTTAATATGACTGCATTAGTCATGTCTTGTTCTTCCGCAGTGAAAGTATAATCCCGTACAATACAGTGTTGTGTGGACCACATTATCGTATTGTAGTGTATATAAGCTTTTGTTCGAACCTGGACTCTATTTCTTACGACAGACAACACATCGATGTACATAGATACATGTTAACAGCTGAGCCTGACCCTAATGTCATTACATGAATCGAAAGTACCTAATTGTATGAAGAAAAGTGTGATAGGTCAGGTCACATGCTATAGTGGGCTAATAGGTGTCTTGGAGTAATGAACTTGATTGTGTATTTACCCCATTACCCAAAATGAAGGTAATGTTCTGATAAGTTCAAAGAAATAAAGTATTAATAATAGGTTTTATTATTATTATAAGCCTTCATTCGGACACGAATATATTTCTTTGTTATTCATTAGTATTCTTTTGTAACATTTTCGTGTGTCCGTTTGCCAGGTGACAAAAGCCTCCTCCAATCTTCTCCACTCTAGCCCATGTTATTCCCGCAACTTGTCTAATGTCATCATCCCACCTTTTTTGTGGTCTACCTCTGGGGTACCATTGTGTGATTATTTTACTCCATTTATCCTTTCCTCTGATCATGTGGCCTGTCCATTTCCACTTTTGTCTCCTTATTAAGCTATTGTATAGCTTTTATCGCGGGCTTTGAGGGGATCGAATCAAGAAATTTCGTAACGAAAATAAAAACTGACAGACCAAAAAAAATTATTGTGTTCTAAAAAACTTACAGTGCCATCTATCTATACATCATAATGATGATGATGGCGATGGCGATTGATGATGGCGGATGATGATGATGATGAACTTTCTTAGTGTTAATTTATTACATAAACATCCTGCGCCCCAAGGACTATATGGTACTGGTAAATACTGCATAAATTAGAAATAAATAAATAATTATAATGGCATAAGTTGATAAAAAATGCTATGCAATAGCTTTACCGCGGCAGTCCCCGAGTGCCACACGTCTTTTTTTTTCAAAGTTATGTGCTGGACCTTAGTCTTGCTTCTGATGCTGCTATTCCTTACTTTGTCTTTTCTTTTGATCTCTGTCATACTCCTTTCCATGGCATGTTGGAATGTGGAGAGTTTGTGTGCTACGTTTTTTGTTAAAGCCCAGGTTTCGCTCCCAATAAATAGTAGAAAACATGTATAATACTTAGTTAATGTAGTTGAAAAATTTTTGTTTTTCTTCTTGATAACTCGTCGTATGGCATTTTAACTGTGATACCTTAACCTTAAGGTAACCTACGTCTGTACATCTCATCATCATCATCACATATCATCCGAAAGACGTCCACTTCTGGACAAAGGCCTCCCCCGAGGACTTCCACAACGACCGGTCCAGCGTCTTTCCGCAACCGTCACCATGTCGTCAGTCAACCGAGTGGGAGACCTTTTTACGCTACTTTTTCCGGAGCGCAGGCACCCCTCGAGAATTTTACTGCCATCTGTTCAACGAGCTATATGCCAAGCCCACTGCCACTTAAATTCAGCGATTATGTGACCTAGGTATGTAGTTACCTTGGTTCTCCTATAATTCTTCTTATATCTGATTAGATCACGTAAGGAACATAGGTTGCTTCATCGCCCTTAGCTGACCTTAAGTAAGCGACCATGTCTAAGTTCCATATGTAGGTACATGGGTTACGGGAGGTTCTGTTTAGTTTTTCAAGCCAGTCCTTATTGCTATTTATAACATTAAGTCTACTTACCTATGAGAGTGATTGCGTACGAGCTATACTCTTCCAACAAATGGTTGTAGATTTAAAAAAAAATTACAATTGATAAAGTTCTTGGCATCATCTCACTGATGTAAGTAAGTGACGATAATGCCGATAATGGTAGCGGGCTTACTAAAATTCACCAACACAATGAAAAACTGGCTGTCCTTTTATAAGATAAGATAAATATTCTTTACTCCTTTTTACTCCGTGTCTTATCTCCATGCCCGAACAATTCAAGTTGTTAACATTGATGTTTAGCGGCAAAATTCAGATAAGATGTTGTCGATAAACAGAAGGGCTCGGAAAATGCTCTGCAACCAAAGTTAAACTCCGCCGGGAATCGAACCCGCAATCTCCGGGTGTGAAACGAATGGACTCATTACTCTATTCAGTCGGTTAAAACTACTTTTTAGTCTAAGACGCAGTTATAATAAGGTTACCGCAAAATATAAATTGAATCAGTTTATTGCGTGTTAACCTGCTAACGCCTGTGAAGAAACTCGAAGGTTGTGTGTGAAGTCGACCAACCCGCACTGGGCCCGCGTGGTCGACTAAGGCCCGATCGCCTTAATTCAGGGTAGGCTCGAGCCCCTCGGTGGAGACGTATGTGAGCTGATATGATGATGATGATGATTGCCTGTTAATAGTTAAGTGGGTATACTTACAGTGATCCTCCAGACGAGGAAGGTGGTGTAGTCCTTTGGAACCGTCCGGAAAGCAGCCTCCACTGCGCGTGAGCTGCCTCCCTCATCCTCCTGCGCAAGGACAATCATACTTTAGATAATTGAACACGCTGAACACGTTAAAAAAACAACCTTAATCGCAGCAACTAAGTAGGTAAAATTGTGTTATTTTTTTTGTTTAACAGTAAAGTACATAACCGATTTTGATTAAATTTATATGGGACCTTTCTGAAGACATAGTCTATGAATTCAAATTAAAATAACTATTAAAATCGGTTCACAATCGGCGAAGAAATCGCGTAAAATATATACAAAAAATAATTATGCAGATAGTCTAATTGAGAACCTCCTTCTTTTTTTTAAAACGGTTAAAAATCTGTAGTATCTATCAACAAAGTTAAAGAGGTCGTAAATTGGTATTGCGATGATTCGAAAGGGAAAAAGGGGGACCTCCTAGTGTGAAGCGAATGGACTAGGAGGTCGCGGGTTCGATTCCCGGTGGGGTCAACTTGTAAGACTCGGTTTGTTTGGTGATAGGGCATTTTCTAAGGCCAGCTGGCTAGCTACCACCATCTTATCTAAGTCTTGCCGCCAAACATCAGTGTTATAACTTATCAGCATTGATGTGTTCCGGCTTGAAGATAAGATCACCATTTCTCCATTGCGTTGGGGTATATTGGTTAGCCCGCTTCCATCTCCGGCATCATCGTCACTTACCATCAGGTGAGATGATGCCAAGGGCTTGCCAATTGTGAAAAAAAAACTGTGGGGGTATAGTTTCAGTCATTTTTTAAATCCACATTTGAAAAGCCATTGGCATCAGCTCACCTGACGGTAAGTGACTATGATGCCGAAGATGGAAGCGGGCTTACCAAGATTCCCCAACGTAATGGGGATCTGGCTATCTTATCTTCAAGCCGGAACACATGAATGCTGTTTACACTGATGTTTGGCGGCAAGACTTAGATAAGATCGTGGTAGCTAGCCAGGCGGGCTATGAAAATGCCCTACCACCAACCAAACCGAGTCTTACAAAGTTGAACCCACAACCTCCTGGTCAGCGAATGGACTAACCATTACACCACGGAGGAAATCACATCACATCACATCTTGGAAATAACTTGAAGGTCTACTGAGTTTAAGTCCTGACTGGCAAGGCTTAGTCATGAAGTGGAAGGTTAACACCAACACATACTTTGTTTAGGAACCGACCGTACTAGTCGTAGGTAATAGGTTAGTTATTGCAACGAATGACATTTATAAGCCCGAGACACAGTTATGTGAAAATAGATTAACAAACAGCACTTTTTAATTTATAAACGGCTCAGTTTTATTTATCTAAATAACTTAAGGAAGGTAGGTAAATTAAATAAGACTGAATACAAACTTTTTCTGGGTAGTCGGGTAAAAATGTATTCTATGTTACTCAAGGGATTAAGAAGAATCTAACGACACCTCGCACTCCAAAATCCACAGAGCGAGCGTGCCAAAGAAATAAATAAGTAATTAAACATACGTACATACATACGAACAGCGACACATCAAGCTATACAAAACCAGTATAAGCTGGCCGCGCGACGCCTTTGCGTTTCAACATACGCGAGGCCAGCGTATACTGGTTTTTTATAGCTTGATGTTGCGCCGTGTGCACATTCGAAAAACATAACCCTCCGCCTGGCGCAGTTTAGTCAAAAATATAAAAAGTCGGTTTTGAAGTGTAGGAGTACACGAGAATGAAAAAAGGTGCTGGTGTGCTAGATCACGGCGGCGCGTGCGGTGACGGTTGGGGCGTAAATATTCACTTTCGAGTCATGTACAACTTTCAGGCCATGTACGAGTATAATAGACATGTAAAGTAACACTTTTGTATTGAAAAATATCACTTAGACCGTCTCATCAAATCGTCTACTACACTACTAATAGTTCTAATACCAATACTTCAGGACAGTTAGCAGAACTACTACGATATTATCGAATAAAGTACCTGAGTAGTTAAAAATTCTTACTTCCTTGTAGGGAGGAATTTAGCAAAGTGGTGCAACAATCCAAACTGCCTCATTTAAACTAATATTATAATGAAGTAGAATTTGTTTGTATTGTAAGTATTTTCCTATTACATTGGAGATTCTATTACCTGCATTTTCAGATTTAATTATCTGTGTATTGGTGCGCAATTCGAAATTCAAATAAATTTCGGAAATTAGAAAGCCGTGCTATTTTAATTTCAAATTCAGTCATTTGTTTTTAGATTTCGTTTTGTTTTTTTGAAAATGTGGTAGTTTTTGGCGCCATGGATAAACTGAAAATTTGTACAATTTTCGAATATGAGTTCCTATGTGGAAATAACGCTGCGCAAAAAACACGAAACATTAACGACGTGTACAGGCCTAACACTGCATGCATAAACACGGTCAATTATTGGTGCAATCGTTTTAAATATGGAAATTTTGAGCCTCGCGGTCGGCCGATAACCATTGTCGACAACGACGAATTGAAGGCGATAGTAGAAACGGATCCTACTCAATCTACGGCTGAGTTTGCTGCGGGCATTGGAGTTGGGCTCAAAAGAACATTGAAGCACTTGCGTCAAATCGGAATATAAAAAAAAACTAGATAAGTGGGTGCCACATGAACTAAGCGAACAACAGCAACACTTACGAGAGTAGCACTACTGAATCGGCATAGAAATGAGGGAATTCTAAACCTGTTGTTACCTGTGATGAAAAGTGTATCCTGTAAGACAACCGTAAGCGTTGACTGACTTTATCAGCTCCCGTCCGAAAGACTTCTACAGTTCTACAAACTGCCATCAAAATGGCAAAATTGTATAGATAATTTGGGCCAGTACTTTGATTAGCTAAAATAAAAAAATTGCAAAATTTTTATATTTTCATACAAATCTTCAATTTCATAGGTAAACGTTTATATTTCTAGAGTTAAAAATACTTTTACTAATAGAAAACTTCATTATCTCTGTTAACATAACATAGGAATAAGTAAGTAATATTCTACGCTCACCCCCCCCCCCCCCCCCTCAACGACCAAAGTTGTTTACTTTCCGAAGTATTGTGGTAACAAAAAAATCGAAAGTGAGATTTTGATGGGGGTCGATGGTTTTACAATAAAAACTACTCTAAAAGTCTAAAAACAGATAAAATATAAATGTATGTGTATCCGTCCGGTGCTTAGCTCCCAAACTACTGGACGGATATTATTTTTATATTTCCAGTTGTTTTTTCAAATGTGTGTCCGTCCGGTGCTCTGACTCCCAAACTATTGGACGAATTTGGGTTACGGCAATATTATTTTTATATCTGCAGTTTTTTTTTAAAAACTGTCCGTATCTTAATTTTTAAGAGTTGAAACTATACCTAGTAAAAACATGGCTGTAACGATAAAAATCGCTGTAAAATTCTGTACATTGTTTTTGTACACGTTTGAATAAGGTACCTGTCAAGCAAACCCCTGTAGTTAAAAAAAAGTTTTTGCCGTATTATTGAATTCCAAAGACACAGCCTTTTAAAAGTCGGACAAACAGTCGGAGGGGACACACGGACAGTGGAGGCTTAGTAATAGGGTATAGAAGAGAAGCACGGACGTAATCACAACAATAAATCTAAGACAATAGATAAGGTTTGTGGTTGAGAGGTAAAACGTTAATAATTTATTAGCCGGCCTTTGTACTCAGTATTAGGAGATTAAATTAAGATTAACTGCGTTTAACTAGGCCTTTCGTTTACTGCGGTTATCCATAGTCATATTTATAACAATAATTTATGAGATTTTTATGACTGTTGAATGAATAACGATGTAGAAATTGTGATAAAACAACTATAACATAACATGCATAAAACATAGGTATCTATGTACTGTTAAAAAGATATTATAGTTATTTATGCCACAGTCAAGTAACGAGAGCCATTGTCACGAAGCGAAGCTGAGTGGCACAATAGACAGCAAGAGTGTTACTAACTAATTAGTAATCTGTGGTGTTACAATCAATGGCTAATTGCGTACTGTGGCATACAATATACTTTTTCTACGATTATGAAATAATTAAAAAAATACATTGAAATTTTGTCATAATCATATATTAAATTTTTGAAGCCAGTCATAAAAATATTTAAAAAGTTTCATTGTATGTAGTACAGTTGTCTCGTTTTGAAATGATTATTGTAAAGCGACTTGTAGGATTGAATACTTAATTTTTGAAGCCAAAGCCATAAAAATATTTAGAAAGTTTCCTCGTGGTCTCATTGTAGTACAGTTGTCTCGTTTTGAAATGATCATTGTATAAGGACATGTGAATTAATACTTTTGTGATTTGATTTTAAGGTTATATATTAAGCAAATTACCAAAAGGGGATTAGAAAAAAATCTTTTTTTTTTGTTACAGAAAGGGCGAATGACAACATGTCAGCTTAAGTATTAATTAGGTTTGGTATATAAGCAATAACAAGAGTATTTTATAGTTAATAGTATTTCTTTACATTATTATTGTCCTGAGCTTGGCTTTTGGTATAGATATAATCTCAGAGTAAGTATGGGATATATTGTTATCTTTTATTAACAAATTGTTAGGTAAAATGATTAATCAATTTTGTGTTAATGATTCAATTTAAAATAGGTTAAGTATTTTTAGGGTTTCTCACCTTTAAAAAAATTCTTGTAGGATCACTTTGTTGTCCGTCTGTCTGTTTTTCTGTATGTTAATTACTCAGATATGGCTAAAATAACAAATTTTCAACCAAACATTTAAAATGCACTGAAAAGCTGTGTAGAAGTTATAAGAAAGATCTATGAATATCTATGAATCTATGAAAGATCTATGAATGTGTAAAACTCGGTCTACGAGTAACACGCATCCAGATGGACAGCTTTATTCTTCTATGACATAGAGGGCTGCGATATACCCCGTTATTGTCTGATAAAAATTTTGGCACAATAATTTGAACTATGTGCCTACCTATTAAAGTTTATTTCGGAATATAGAGGATTACTTGACAGTTGACACTAGCTTTTGCCCGCGGCTTCGCCCGCGTGGACATCGTTTTTAGGGTACCGAAGTCAACAAGGAACCCGTTATAAAGTTTCGCCATGTCTGTCTGTCTGTCCGTCCGCCTGTCCGCGGCTTAGCTCAGAGAATTTTAGTACTAGAAAGCTGTAATTTGCAATGGGTATACAAATTAATCACGCCGACAAAGTGGTACAATAAAACATTGAAAACGATTTTTTTAGGGTACCTCCCCTACATGTAAAAAGAGGGGGTAAATTTTTCTTCGTTAACGTACGTAAGTTCATAGATTTTCCATACAAAATGTTCTATTACCAAGTGCAAACATAATTTTGTCGTTTAAAATATACATTTATTTTTTGAACTGACTACGGAACCCTACTTCGCGCGAGTCCGACTCGCACTTGGCCGGTTTTTATGACTGTCTTTGAGGGCGAGCGGTACGCGATATGAGTTTTCTCTAGACACCTCAGAAACTATATTGAGCTATTCTGAGATTAGCGGTACCTATATGTCAATTCCTACTCCCTCAAGCAATTCTATACAAATAATCACTTCAGTCCGTTGCGATGCTTCGTGGAAATGAGTTTTCCCCAGATCCTTCGGGAACTATGCCCGGAGGATATGCTATTAGTAAATTATGTAATTTCCCACCCCCTCAACCAAATCTGTGCAAAAAACCACAACAAACCATTGTTCCGTAGTGATGTTAAAGAAATTAAACAAAAAGAGTATTTTTTCATTTCCCTCAGGAACTGCATCGGACTATGCCAAAAAGTAGACTATGTCCTTCCCAGTGACACGGCTATATACCTGCATGCCAGATTTCATCAAGATTTGTAGAGGTTTTAAAGCGTGAAAACGTAACAAACATACAAACAAACACATTAATAATATTATATTATAGTTAGGATTAGTAAGACTTGTTTGAGATCCTTAGAAAGGGGATCATTGCAAGAGAGCAGCGCAGAGAAATCACTCGAGACTTAGGTATTCTACATAGTTTACGAGCGGGAAGCCGCTGGATGCGGGCAGCGCAGACCCGGTCGTCATGGAAATCCTTGGGGGAGGCCTATGTCCAGCAGTGGGCGTCCTTCAGCTGATATGATGATGATGATATACCTATACGTACTTCGTGAACAATCCGTAATGTCCCCACAGCTGGGGAACGGGTCTCTTCCCAAGCTCGGGAAGGGTAGGCCATACTCGACACACGGGGGACAAGTCCGGGTTGGTGGAGGTTGTAAGGCTAGTGGCGTACTTACACGACAATAAAACTCAGTCCAAACTTGGACCTGATGTCATAACTGCGACGTAATATTGTCTCTATATAAAACTATATAGGTAAACACCTATACGTACTTCGTGAAAAACTCATAACGTCCCCACAGCTGGGGCACGGGTCTCTTCCCAAGCTCGGGAAGGTTAGGCCATACTCCACACACGGGGGCCAAGTCCGGTGGAGGTTGTAAGGCTAATAGTGGCGTACTTACACGAGAATAAAACTCAGTCCAAACTTGGACCAGATGTGATAACTGCGACATAATATTGTCTTTAAATAGTTTACCTATACGTACTTCGTGAACAACTCATAACGTCCCTACAGCTGGGGCACGGGTCTCTTCCCAGGCTCGGGAAGTTTAGGCCATACTCCACACACGGAGCCAGGTCCGGGTTGGTGGAGGTTGTAAGGCTAGTGGCGTACTTACACGAGAATAAAACTCAGTCCAAACTTGGACCAGATGTGATAACTGCGACATAATATTGTCTGAACAAAAGGGGTCACTCTCCTTACTGGTCAAGAACAGAATGTAGCAAAGACTGAGCGTATGCACTTGATAAAATAAATTACCAAGGCCTTGGTACCAAATACGTATAGAAGACACTAGGAAAAGACACACAATGAAAACAAATTAATCAAACCCTTTTAGTGGATATCTACATAATGCCAGGGTTGGGCAGTGGGTGCGACTGATGATATCAACGTAGGTTTCCACAACACTGTTCTATTTTGCTATTCCGGATTACATGGCTGCTAGGAATAATCGAGGTTTCTAAGCAATAATACACAATAGGTGAGGGTGCGGTTTAAGTATCATACAATTAGATTTAATTGAATCGTATTGCTGTAAATAGGGGTTTAAGTATGAAATTGCTGATTTAGTTTTTGAATTTAAATGCCAATTTTTATTGGGAAAAAAGTTAATGTTTCTTATTAATAACTACACTACTTACTTATGGTCTTTTATTACTAGTGGCATGTCTTTCATGTTCCATTCCCCTGAGCTATGTACCATTGAATAGAAGAAAAGCGTTTTCTTAGTAGCCAAATGGGGCCATTTGGGGGTATTCCGAAATATGACATTAGTATCAAAGAAACTGCTGCATTAACTCCAGAACTTTTAGATTAAAAATGAGCATTTTTTTACCTTTAAAAATGGTGATTTATTGAGTTGAAAATAAAAGATTTCATGGGTTTAAGGTCATACGTAAGGCCTTTGTCCAGCAGTGGACGTTTTTCGGCTGATATGATAAAGGTCACTATGCTCTCAAAATATTTAAACAATAGGCACACATTTACCAGTTATTAATTTCTAATAGTCTAATGGTATTTTGAGACTAAATTTTGTTTTAATAACTGTTGTTCTTAATATAATATTCTTCTATACAGAGATAATATGCTATATATAAGGGGAGGTAGATAGGTTACATGTGTCCTAAAAGTGAAGCAAAAAAAAGATGCCAATTGGCATCTCTTTTCATAATAGCATTCGGTAGGTGCCTATTATAATGTGTGTGTAAATAGGTTCGATTTTCAAATGTGGTTTGTTAGTGCATAACCCATCTATGGTAACAAATCTCTTCTTCTATAAACATTTTTATCCAATCGGCAATATCATACTTAAACACCCAATATTTACTACATACAGTATGGTAATTCCTGACTCTTGGACAAATCGTACAAACAGTGAAGTACCTACTTATAGAACAACCTCACTAATATACTAATAATTCTTAATTAAAATTTTTAAAAAACCCCTGACATTTCTCCTTTCTGTTCCATCATCAGACCCTGATTAATATGTATTTATAACCCATTCATTAAGACCATTCCAATGAGTCCAAAAACACAACAGATTCCAGATATGCTGCAGCGTCAGGTCAAGGTTACCATGTTCTTGCAACATCATTGAAGAAACAGGATACCAAATTTCGAACAGATTAAACCAATGAAAGTAGCTCACATCCCTTCATCGACTAGAAAAAAACTGATAATCTTCAAACGGCTGAAAAGACATTCTTGAATCATAGCTATTCGATTAAGTAACCTTTCAAACAAAAAACCTAATCAAATCGGTCCATCAGTTTGGCAAACAGACAAACACAGAAATACACACGTTAAACTTATTACACCCCATTTTATGTCAGGGGTTAAAAATAAAAAGCCCAACTGTTAAGACAAATCTAACGACACCTGTCACTCCTAAATCCATCAAGCCGTTTAGACCCGAAAAAAAATTAGATAGATATCCACTTCTTCGGCAGTTTAATAATAACAAAAGAAAAACAATTATTAATTGTTACAAAAACTCTTTTTGAAAATACTTATGTACTTTTTCAGGCCAACGGAACCATTATTTTGAATCAAGATTCAAGAAATTCCCAAACCCTATTTTTGAATGTGATTTTATAAGCACGGTGTTATCATATTCTAACATACTAACAATCGATGTTAACATTACTAACAATCAATCAAAAGCGTCGGTGGCTCAACCGGTAACGACTCGGTCCTCATAACAGAGGTCACAGGTTCAAATCCGGACGGCCAATGTACGGATTCAAAACTTACGTACATATACTTACCGATGGCTTTAACGGTGAAAGAAACATAATGAGGAAACCTGCACATCTGATTCCAGATGTGCATGAAGGTCGCGTTGCACACGTCCGTAGGTGTAAATCTAAATGTCCTAAGCTACACGTCAATGCTAAGTGCAACACCCGGCAACCGCTGTCTATCCCTAGGATAGCACGATTAGTTGTGCCACACGATAAGACAGAGAGACTAACAATCGATTTGTTTATGCTGGTGAGCTTTAGATTGCTTCTTTTCTAAGTGCAACTTAACCGCTTTATTTAGAACAAAAGAAAGCTCCTCCAGTAGGTAACCACGAAAAACGTGCAAGACTAATTAACGAAATGAATAGGTGAATTCAAAGAAAGTTCTATAGCGCAAACAAACATTTAGAACTGAGATCTTTTCTTTACTTTCACTTGTTTAGACTTTTGTTACAACATAAGTATGAAATTAACTAATTTAAGTATAAATTAACATGAACGTAACATTCAAGTAAGTTTAAACGGAGCGCACAAAAACGCCGGTACGCCATCGAAATATTCGGATTATAAACTCTTTTATGCGTCATAGCATATTGTCATAGATAAATTTAACCAAAAACTTACTTGTTCCGCTCCTATCTCCAGGATATGCATCGTTTCTCTCAGGAATTAGATTTCAGTGGCGGAGTTCAATCCCACATCACACCGACAAACACTCGCAGTTCTGCCTTTCACAATACCACAAACCAAATATCAAGACGACTTCACTGTCCGTGCGCTCTCCACAGACTACCACCACCACTCCTGCCTACCACTGTCCGGAGTGGCCGGCAGACAAAGACCGAAGTTGTGAAAAAAAGAAAATTGTTTCACGCTTCAAGCGCTTACATATTTTAATAAAACCGAGAGAGGAATAAATTAATTCTCGCGAAAGTCTCGGCCGGCGATGGGTGGCGATCGCGTTTTCATCTCACACTGCACGTCTATTCCCAGTTGTTTATAGATTCATGGTGAGTAGAAAAAAATAATTAGTGCATCGCATTATTCGCAATACCAATTTAATTTAAAATATAAAATCCTGACTGCAATTGAAGGCCAAAAAAGTATCCTGTACCATTTAAATGATCACGAATTTAACGACACCTCGCACGTTCTCTCTCTCTCTCTTATCGTATGGCACAATCAACCGTGCTAATTTATCGCACGTTCAAATCCATCAAGCTACAGTCTCAGCCAAAGAAACCGACATACATACCTACTTACATAACATGCATACACCCGAAAAACATTACCCTTACATTTTGAATGGGTAATAATTTTTGAAAAACCTAAAAACTTTAAGGTACAAGCTTTTAATATTGCATCGTCACACAAAAATGGGATGGATGTTCCTTTATGTCCCAGCGGCTCTGGTCTACGAGCTATGTGCCCCGCCCACTGCTACTTAATTGCAAAATTTCAGCTCAATCGGAAACCGAGAAGTGGATCAAAACTTGCAAGATTCTACCCGAACAAACATACATAAATTGCAAGTTAAATAAAAGCTTGTAAAATAGACATTAAACACAACAACGAACGACAGCACAGGAGAAGAGTATGCAAGAAAGAAAGAAAACACGTTTATTTGAGATTTATAACGAAGACAGCTAAAATTACAGCACCAATCTAAATTTTAGAAACTACCTAATTTTAGCATCTACCTAAGCCTAAGGTTCAATTGTGTTAGTTTTTCCCATTAGTCACCGGATACACTGCACTACTGGGAATAGACGGCATCGGAATCGGATGGCTTCGGCAGCTGAGACGAGTCAATCACGAACGGTAGTAATTGCATATTATAGGTGCACCGCGTTTTGTTACACTAGCTAGACCAATAAAGTATGACCTACTTAATTTTAAAATTTTCTATTATATATTTACCTGTGAATTAATGTTTTTAGAAATAACGTATTCGGTGTCACTTTGAGAGTGCTCATCATCATCATCATCATATCAGCCGTCCACTGCTGGACAAAGGCCTCCCCCAAGGATTTCCACAACGACCGGTCCTGCGCTGAACACATCTAACGGCTCCCCGTGTGTTTACCGAGTGAGAGGCCTGCCGACGCTACGTCTTCCGGTGCGCGGTCGCCGCTCGAGAACTTTACTATCCCAGCGGCTCTGGTCTACGAGCTATGTGCCCCGCCCACTGCTACTTAAGTTTAGTGATTCTGAGGACTATGTCGGTTACTTTGGTTTTCCGACGGATCTCCTCATCTATGATAAGTAGGGAAACTTCAAGCACAGTGCGCTCCATTGCCCTTTGGGTGGCCTTGAGCCTTCTAATGAGCCTTGAGACCCTTAGTAAGTGACCATGTCTCATCAGCTTCGTATTATGTCATCAGTGGCAACGCATAAACAGCATAAACCTTAATTAGTCTTGTGCGCTATTTGTAATGTGAAGATATTGCTTTTGCTGAGTGTGCTAGGTATTTTGTGATTTCAAAAAAATATGTAATATTTATTTGTGTAACAAGGGGACACAGTAATGTTTGGAATCCTGGAGCTTAGCGACGAATTCAATATACTTGACAATATAATTTAAGTATATATAATATTAAGTAAGTACTAACATACAGTATGGACACTCCCTGCCGCTCTCTAGATTGCGACCTCACCCCCTCGTCACCCAGATTGATACAGATTGGTTACAGTTTGGTTGTCGAACCTATAGGATTTCGCCGCCACTTTGTTTGGTCCGTCATTACTTTTTTGAAATGTCATTTCTGGCCTGTTGTATGAAGTGTCCAGGTTGTCTAGAATAAAACATTTTGGTCCCGAGTGACACACATAATTTTTCATCACAACCTATGAGAAAAAGAAATGAGAAGAAAGAAGAATGCACATGACCGTTCTTTTTTTCAGCGCGAATTGCCGCCAAAACCTTATCGACTAGTAACTTCTTCATACATTATACGTTCGACCTCTTTGGTTAACTTCACATACTAACCAATAAAGAGTTAGTATTTTAATATAAACTCCTTGCTAACCAATCACAAGGTGAGTTTATCACCATAGAGAATTTAATGTCAGTTTGTGATATTTTCATTTTTTTACCTTCACGAACGCGGACCAATCAGGCTAATAATCAGGTGAATGTGAATCAGGTGAGAGAAACAAAACTCCCTGCTACCTACGTAGTAAATAGTCTTTATTATTTGCTACATGGAGCAAAGTAGAATTTGGTTCGCTATTATTGAGGAACCAATCATCGTTTTTTGAATAGGTGTGATGAAAAAAATATTTCACAATGATGATGATGATCTATCCGACCGATTTCGGTCATGGCGACCACTTCGCCTCCTATAGTCGGTTTGCCGCGCGTGCGCTCGAAGATGGTTTATGTATCCAATCTTCGCAGCGAAACTCCTCGCCCCAACTTAAAGGCCCGACCACCTGCGACCATTTCATACAATTACGAGGGAGGCATTTCACAATATTGTTAGATTAACTGTAATCCCACAATAGGCGAGGTCTAAAAACCATAACTTACTCACTTAATTGTTTTTTGTGCTAATATGATATGAAGGTTAGTGTTCAATTTATGATAGTAAAAAACTAAAAATAAAAAATAAGTATTGACGGATATAGGGAGTGAACCCCCAGCACTAAGGCCCACCAACCGCCACTGCTATTCACATTACAAACAAAAGACAACAACGCGAGTGGCAAAAATATGCTTTTTTTGCATTTAGTTCGGACCCCTTAACGCAAGTACGACTCACACTTGGCCGACTTTTATTATAATTACTCCAAGTTTCACGCTTGTGTGTATTACCGTTTTTAAGATAGAGCTAAATCAAAAATACTTCTAAGGACCTATAAAAAATACAGATTTTTTTTGTATGGAGGCCATCCTTATCTTTTGACTTTTTTTAGTATTTGTTGTTATCGGTAATAGAAATACATAATCTGTGGAAATTTCAACCGTCTACCTATTACGGTTCATGAAATACAGACCTCTGAGAGAAGGACAGACGGACAGACATCGGAGGCTTAGTAATAGGGTCCTGTTGGTTACCCGTTAGGTGTACGGAACCTTAAAAAACTCATAAAAGTGAAATAAATGTGAAGGTGTGTTTGTTTGTCATTATTTTACGTCGCAACGGAGCAACTGATCGACGTGATTTTTGCACAGAAAAGTTGAAGGGGTCGCAATGTTTTAAATTAGCATAGCCAGACATAGATTCCGAAAGATCTAGAGAAAACTTATTTCCACGCTTGCAAAGCTGCGAGCAAAACTAGTACTTTAATATTAAGTGCTAATTTATTATTATCTTCATGATAATTTAAACAGGACTCCTCTTCGTGTTCAGAAGAACAACTTTCAATTTCCAAAAAAAAATATTCCCATACAAATTTCGTCAAGGAAGAAGACGAAGGTGTGAAGAAGGTATAGTGATGGTAAAACAAAGTTGGTATTTTGATGGGGATCGATCGTCTTACACTAATGGAGTATTAATTGTCAATTATTATAAGTTAAAAAGTTTTGCACCTGATATCCATCCATGTAACAATGCGTCACTTTCAAGTCAAGTCGAAAGTTGGTCCAGTATTGACAAGCAATACCGAGCTGGCACTTTGGAACTCAATCAACCCGGGTGTAAAGAGACTCGTTAACAGAACCAAGGAGAATTTTATCTGCGTTAACACCAGCTGAGAGGGCTGTTGGTCCGCGGAAGGATCTGACTGCTCTCGCAACCTGCACGGCGAATTTGACTGATCTGCGACAGGATCCACGCTCCGACGACCGCTTTGTGTTTCGACATCACGCTCACTTTCGATGTGCCGCATCGTACCTATGTCATGTCCGTAAATATTGGAGGCTGCAGTAACAATACGTTTATAGTACTTACAGTTGTTTACATGTTTTCGTGACTCTTCTATTTTTTTACCCGACTTTTTTTTTGTTATTTTTTATTCACAATAGGGATGACGACAGCATCAGAAATAAATTATGAACACTTAATCACTAAATTGCCCTCCTACTTGAACTTCGAAAACCTTACTCGTTTTGTTTTCCATCAAGTTTTCGATTTTTAACTTGCTAAAACGACAAAATGAGTACATAAATGACGCTGCTAAACTATGACGTCCGCCTAGGTATTTCAAACATTTTTAGAACAAAATGTCGTTTTTGACAGATGATAAAAAGTAACTCAGATGACTTGCATTCGCCATCCCTATTCGTAAGCCCTTGTGAAGGTATTGTCAGAAGAAGGAAGCGCCAGAAGGAAGGTTATGTTTTCCGGTGTATGTGTGTATGTATATTTCTTTGGTACGCTCTGTAGCTTAAACGGCTTGATGGATTTTGGAGTGCCAGGTGTCATTAGATTCGTTTTGATCCCGTGAGTGACATAGGATACCTTTTTACCTGACTGACCAATTTTTACCTGACATGAGTAAAGCGTTTGATTATGTTGACCATGACATTCTTCTCAAAAAATGCTTTAGATATGGCATACGAGGACCCGCTTTAGAATGGATCAATACATACTTATCAGATCGAAAGCAGTGTGTGCAATTGAGCCGATTAGAGACAAATAAGGAATTAACTACGTTTAAATCTACTTTCCAATACAACAAACGCGGCGTCCCACAAGGTAGTGTATTGGGACCACTCCTCTTTCTCCTTTACATAAATGAGCTACCAGTACAGTCGACACACGAAACAATATTATTTGCGGATGACATATCGGTTATTGTTCCCTATAAGGATGACTCTGTACTTTACGAGGACGTATTAAACGATTGTGTTGGGCGAATTACCGAGTGGCTAGAAATAAATAAACTGAAAGTAAATATTCTTAAAACCAGTTTCATACAGTTTTCTAACTACAAAACAAAACGACTCCATCCCAACATTACTTTTGAAGGTCAACCAATACAAGAAACTAGTGAAATAAAATTTCTCGGTATAATACTAGACCAACACTGTAATTGGAAATCTCATGTCCAATATGTATGCTCCAAATTAAGTAGATTTGTATACGCTCTTAGACAGTTAAGAAAGATTAACGGAGAAAAAACTGCACTAACTGCTTACCATGGATATGTTGCATCGGTTTTAAGATATGGCATCGTTCTGTGGGGCAACTCAACGGATGCAACTAATATATTTCTCACACAAAAGAAATGTGTAAGAGCAATAAGTGGAGCGGACCAATTGACACATGTCGTCCTCTTTTCAAGAAACACAACCTTCTAACGCTTACAAGCTTATACATTTTAGAAATAGGAACATTTGTAAAGAATCATCCGAATCTTTTTAAACATGCTGAACAGCATCCTAGGTTAAGAGACAGAGACCTTACGCGATTGTTAGTACCAAAATGCAAAAGCTCTGTATATGAGAGAAACTGTTATTTTATGTCAATTAAGGTTTATAATCACATACCTCGTGACTTCAGGGAGCTCCCACAAAAATATTTTAAAAACAAACTTGCTAGTTGGCTGACAGACAAATGCTTTTATGACTTAAATGAATTTTTTAATCAATAATTTTATGAGAAGGTACTTATTAATTTCTTTATTGACATTATAATTAGAATTATAAGTATTTTGTATGCCATTTATTGGCGAAACACACTGTTCCATTTAACTATAATTTAAACTAAGATCCTTATTACTGTGTTTCCACAAATAAACTATTTCATTTCATTTCATTTCAAAAAAGAGGGGTTAAATGTTTAATTTTGGAGTGCGAGTTGTCGTTAAATTCGTTTTAATCCCGTGAGTGATATAGGATATATTTTTCCCCAACTGGCCAAAAAAGGGGGTTAAGTTTATATGCTGGCAGGTTTTTAATTTTTAATGTCATTCTTAGTTTCTTTAGTTCCGTACGGCGACGCATTGGAAACTTTGGTCGCAGGGATGTCGATTTTTCTCAGCAATTACAAAACTCAAGAAAGTGATATTTTGTAATCTGATTCTTCATTTCAATTACTTCATTTTGTCAGTTGTAGAAACACGATTTGCTAAATTTTATAACAGAAAGACATATATCAAAGAAACCTCTTTTAAAACAGAGATTTGCATTCTACAGGCAAACCAGACCCATTTAGTACCTCTAAATTTTCTTAGTCGATTAGTCTAAATACACACTTCCTTAAGCCAGTTGGATTTTTTAAAATTAATTGTAGTTTTTAATTGAAACGATAAAACATTGGAAAAGTGCAAAAGTGTGGTTATTTTCTTTACTCTTTACACGTAAAGAAAAAGACAGAGACAACTGTTCCAATCAATGTCTCGCCATAAGGCTGCATATTTTCATAGAGTATATGTGTTATTATGGGGAATTTACTAACAAAATAATAAAATTCAAAAGTAATAAAAATACCTAGGGTCCCCATACAAGAAACGTGTTTTTTGAAGATTCTTTAGGGTTCCGAAGTCAACAAGGAACTCTTACAGTTTCGCTATGTCTGTCTGTCCATCTGTCCACGACTTAGCTCAGAGACTGTTAGTACTAGAAAACTGTAATTTGGCATGGGTACCTATACATATTAATCACGCAGACGTGGTACAATAAAATCTTGAAAAAAAATATTTTAGGGTGGAGGTACATTAAAGAGGGGGTGAATATTATTCGTTGACGTACGCTATAGTGTGGATAAACCGCTATTTCAGGACATCTAAAAAAAAAGAAAATTGTAGGACATATCGCACCTCCAGTATGAAAACGACTCAATTCAAAAAAGCAACTTCTCGGGAAATCGCTAAAAAAGATTGTAAATTTATGCACCTATAAATTCTTTCATCGATTATTTTATAAATATTTACGTTAATAAAGACTCAATAATGAAAAAACTTTTTTTTCCTATCATACTCGCTTTTAATAACTTTTTTTTTCAACATATTCATAGCTAAATCTTTTCTTTTAAATTTTCAGTTTAAACTTATATAAGATAAGTTATAACTTATATATGTTGAAAAAAAAAGTTATCAAAAGCGAGTATGATAGGAAAAAAAAGTTTTTTCATTATTGAGTCTTTATTAAACCGAAAAATACAACAAAAATTTTGACTGATTAGAAGTTATGTCCTTTTTTGATTTAAAACAATGACTAATGCTTAGACTGTTTACGAGTTATGTCTTTTTAATATTTATGAGACGACATACGTTGTAGTAAGTTTTTGACATTTTCATGATGGAGTCTCTATTAATCTAAAAAAATCATAGATTTCTATTAATTTTGTAAAAATTGGGTCATGAAAAATGAAAAATGTACAGTATTGTACAGTACATGTAAAACAAAACAGTCATAAGAATAATAATGTAAGTAATTACTGTTAAAGTTTTCAATCAAAAATATTAATAACAAACACTTTTGGAGCATTGTTGTCCTTACTGCTAGATAAAATCTTAGGCATTTTAAGTTCATATCATGTCAGCCGAAGGACGTCCACTGCTAGACATAGGCCTCCCCAATGGATTTCTACGACGACAAGTTCTGCGCTGCCCGCATCCAGCGGCTTCCCGCGACCTTCACCAGGCCATCAGTACGCCAAGGTTTGCGGTGACCATTACTCGAGAACTTTACTACCCCAACGGCCATCTGTTCTACGAGTTATATTCCCCGCTATGTCGGTTACTTTGGTTCTCCTACGAATCTCATCGTTTTTGATTCGATCACGCAGAGAAACTCCGATCATAGCACGCTCCGTTGCCCTTTGGGTGACCTTGAGCCTTCTTATAAGGCCCATAGTAAGCGACCATGTCGCAGTTCCGTATGTCATCACTAGCAATACACACTGGTCGAAGACCTTTGTCTAAAGACACTGCGGTATCTGGGACGTGAAGATATTGCGAAGCTTCCCGAACGCTGCCCAGCTTAGTTGGATTCGACGATTGACCTCTTTCTCGAAGTTAGACCTACCTAACTGGACTGTTTGTCCCAGGTACACATATTCGGCAACAACTTCGAATGCAAAGCCTCCACGCGTGTGACACGGACGTATTTGACATAATTTTCGTCTTGTCCATGTTCATTCTAAGACCTACTTGTTGAGAGGCTCTACTGAGGCCATCGAGCATTGTGCCTAATTCGTCCATAGTCTCAGCCATGACCACGATATCGTCAGCGAATCGAAGGTGGGTGATGCACTCGCCGTTGATATTGATGCTGAGTCCACCCCGATCCCTGATTGGATCGCGCGTTAGGAACGCGTGTTTGGAACGCGCGTTTCGATCGCGCGTTTGGTACGCGCGTTTGGTACGCGCGTTTGGATCGCGCGTTTGGTACGCGCGTTTGGAACGCGCGTTTGGTAGGCGCGTTTGGTCGCGCGTTTGGTACGCGCGTTTGGTAGGCGCGTTTGGAACGCGCGTTTGGATCGCGCGTTTGGAAAGCGCGTTTGGATCGCGCGTTTGGCAGGCGCGTTTGGATCGCGCGTTTGGAACGCGCGTTTGGTACGCGCGTTTGGTACGCGCGTTTGGTACGCGCGTTTGGTAAGCGCGTTTGTACGCGCGTTTGGTAAGCGCGTTTGGTACGCGGGTTTGGTACGCGCGTTTGGAACCCGCGTTTGGAACGCATTTAAAACGAGCGTTTGGATCGCGCGTTTGGTAGGCGCGTTTGGAACGCGCGTTTGGTCGCGCGTTTGGTAGGCGCGTTTGGATCGCGCGTTTGGAAAAAGCGTTTGGAACGCGCGTTTGGTTCGCGCGTTTCGTGCGTGCGTTTGGAACGCGCGTTTGGTTCGCGCGTTTGGATGGCGCGTTTGGTACGTGCGTTTGGTACGCGCGTTTGGTACGCGCGTTTGGTACGCGCGTTTTGGTACGCGCGTTTGGTAATCGCGTTTGTACGCGCGTTTGGTAATCGCGTTTGTACGCGCGTTTGGTAAGCGCGTTTTTACGCGCGTTGGGCGCGCGTTTGGTACGCGCGTTTTAAACGCTCGTTTGGTTCGCGCGTTTGGAAAGCGCGTTTGGAACGCGCGTTTGGTACGCGCGTTTTGGTAGGCGCGTTTGGCAATCGCGTTTGTACGCGCGTTTGGTACGCGGGTTTGGTACGCGCGTTTGGAACGCATTTAAAACAAGCGTTTGGATCGCGCGTTTGGTAGGCGCGTTTGGTCGCGCGTTTGGTAGGCGCGTTTGGAACGCGCGTTTGGAAAGCGCGTTTGTGCGCGCGTTGGGCGTGCGTTTGGTACGCGCGTTTAAAACGCTCGTTTGGATCGCGCGTTTGGAATGCGCGTTTGGTAAGCGCGTTTTTACGCGCGTTGGGCGCGCGTTTGGTACGCGCGTTTTAAACGCTCGTTTTGTTCGCGCGTTTGGAAAGCGCGTTGGGCGCGCGTTTTAAACGCTCGTTTGGTTCGCGCGTTTGGAAAGCGCGTTTGGAACGCGCGTTTGGTACGCGCGTTTGGTACGCGCGTTTGGTACGCGCGTTTTGGTACGCGCGTTTGGTAATCGCGTGTGTACGCGCGTTTGGTACGCGGGTTTGGTACGCGCGTTTGGAACGCATTTAAAACGAGCGTTTGGATCGCGCGTTTGGTAGGCGCGTTTGGAACGCGCGTTTGGTCGCGCGTTTGGTAGGCGCGTTTGGAAAGCGCGTTTGGAAAGCGCGTTCGGAACGCGCGTCTGGTACGCGCGTTTGGTTCGCGCGTTTGGTTCGCGCGTTTGGATGGCGCGTTAGGAACGCGCGTTTGGTAGTCGCGTTTGGTACGCGCGTTTGGATCGCGCGTTAGGAACGCGCGTTTGGATCGCGCGTTTGGTACGCGCGTTTGGAACGCGCGTTTGGTACGCGCGTTTTGTAAGCGCGTTTGTACGCGCGTTGGGCGTGCGTTTGGTACGTGCGTTTGGTACGCGCGTTTAAAACGCTCGTTTGGATCGCGCGTTTGGAACGCGCGTTTGGTAAGAGCGTTTGGAAAGCGCGTTTTTACGCGCGTTGGGCGCGCGTTTGGTACGCGCGTTTTAAACGCTCGTTTGGTTCGCGCGTTTGGAAAGCGCGTTTGGAACGCGCGTTTGGTACGCGCGTTTTGGTACGCGCGTTTGGTAAGCGCGTTTCTGAAGCGCGTTTGGTACGCGCGTTTGGTTCGCGCGTTTGATACGCGCGTTTGGTAAGCGCGTTTGTACGCACGTTTGGTAAGCGCGTTTGGTACGCGCGTTTGGGTCGCGCATTTGGAACGCGCGTTTGGAACGCGCGTTTGGATGGCACGTTAGGAACGCGAGTTTGGCAGGCGCGTTTGGTACGCGCGTTTGGCACGCGCGTTTGGTAAGCGCGTTTGGTCGCGCGTTTGGTACGCGCGTTTGGTCGCGCGTTTGGTAGGCGCGTTTGGAACACGCGTTTGGATCGCGCGTTTGGTACGCGCGTTTGGTACACGCGTTTTGAACGCGCGTTTTGGTACGCGCGTTTGGTAAGCGCGTTTGTTAAGCGCGTTTGTTAAGCGCGTTTGGTACGCGCGTTTGGTTCGCGCGTTTGGAACGCGCGTTTGGATGGCGCGTTAGGAACGCGAGTTTGGTAGGCGCGTTTGGTACGCGCGTTTGGCACGCGCGTTTGGTAAGCGCGTTTGGTAAGCGCGTTTGGTCGCGCGTTTGGTACGTGCGTTTGGTCGCGCGTTTGGTACGTGCGTTTGGCACGCGCGTTTGGTAAGCGCGTTTGGTAAGCGCGTTTGGTCGCGCGTTTGGTACGTGCGTTTGGCACGCGCGTTTGGTAAGCGCGTTTGGTAAGCGCGTTTGGTCGCGCGTTTGGTACGTGCGTTTGGTCGCGCGTTTGGTAGGCGCGTTTGGAGTGTTACGCGGTCGGTGCATAATTGCATATACCTGAATAAGTTTCAGCGAATACCGTTTGGTAATTCGGAGAATAAGGTACGCTACCCTCGTCGAAACACTCTCAATCTGGACCACATTGTTAATGAGGGACTTGTGGATGTGGACTAGAAACCCGACACCACCCTCGGACAGTTGGTCGCCCTCCCGGAAATTGAACAGGTTTCCGGATTTAAGGATTATGGTGTCCTCCCTCTCTCTTCGGACTTCACACAATCCTACGATGTCCCATCGTAACCTGCTCAATGCTTCCTCGAGTTCTGTCAGCTTTACGTCAGTTCGCAGTGTGCGCGTGTTGTAGGTTGCCAGGGCCAGAGGTTTTTTGTTTTGGTAGCCTGGCATCTGCCAGGGATTCTTCGCACCCTATGCCCCGCTGTTACCTTGACCGCTACCAGAGCCAGGAATAGCGGGGCCGCCGGGGACTAGGGGCCGTTTTTTATTTGTGTTAATCATTGGGGGGTTGTTGCCGTAATCGCCACTCTTGGCAGGGGGGTTAAACGATCGCAGTGTTATTGCAGATTGACTGCAAGTCACGGAAAGACGCTGCTGCCCATCCTCCGGTTTGAGTTCCTTAGTCGGCTCTTACGACACCTATTGGAAGAAATAGGATGGCCCTATTCTAAGCCGGGAGCCATAAGGACTCATTAATAAAAATTCAATTTAATTAAACTCAAAAATAATTCATTATTAAAAATTTATTAATAAATTTAGATGTTTTTTTTTATTATGGAGGGATAATTTTTGAATTATGGAGGGATAATTATGCCCTAGTATTAATATGCTACTAATTATGACATATAGTGTGTTAAAAGATCTTACTTACTCAAATTGCTATTAATTTTGAAAAACCGATAATAACCGGTTTTTTCTAAAAGTAACCATTAAAAACCGGTTTCGAAATTTGTAATCGGTTCACATCACTAGTCCACTGCTGGACAAAGGTCTCCCCCAAGGATTTCCACGACGACTGGTCCTGCGCTGCCCGCATCCATCGGCTTTCCGCGGTCTTCACCAGTCGGTCCATCGCGTGGGAGGCCTGCCTACGCTACGTTTTCTATGCTACCATTGATACATCATCGAGGTGTTGAGGTGTCTGTATGAAAACTCCACCATGTTGGTTCGCCTCTAGGACCAGAACTCGATACCTATCCAGTTGCAGCGAGGGGTGAGACAGGGAGACGTGATATCTCCGAAACTGTTCACCGCTGCCCTGGAAGTTGTTTTCAAGCTTCTGGACTGGGGTTGCTTAGCCACAAAAAAAATATTATCCTTCAGTTTTTGGAGACAATACAAAATATATTATAATTACAATGTTAAGATATAATGTATATAAGTGAGATTTTTTTTAATTTACAGTTAGTGAGCCCTTGGCATCATCTCACCCTTGGAGGAATAAGACCGAGATATTATCTCACCTGATGGTAAGTGACGATGACGCCTAAGGTGAAAGCGAGCTTACTAAGATTCCCCAATGTAATGGGAAAAATTTTCAAAAAAAATGCAATAAAAAAATAGATATAAATGTAACCACAGAAACAAAAATCTAATCAACCGCACTATAATTTAATATTTAAATTTATAATTTAACGAGAAAAGAATAGATGTGTGAATACCCCACCCGACCGTATCTATCCATTTGGGTAGGTATTTAGACACAGCATATAATTAGGTAGGTAAACTGTTACTTCATTAGTTTTTTAGGGTTCCGTAAATCCAACGGGCGACCAACGGGACCCTATTACTAAGTCTCCGCTGTCTGTCCGTCCATCAGCGGGCTGTATTTCATGAACCGTAATAGGCAGACAGTTGAATTTTTCACAGAATGTGTATTTCTGTTGCCGCTATAACAATATACTTATATTTTAAATTAGAAAAAAAGAAAAATATGGGGAGGCCCCATACAAAAATCCTGTTTTAAGGTCTAGTAGATAAGCATAGTCCAGTAGCTGCTTGCTTTCTCAACTTCCATGGCTTCCGGGCAGTCATCTGGGGAGGCCGTTGCCAATTCTGTGCAGGCCGTGTGAAGTGCTTTGCATGGGGATTTGATGGGCCGAATAGGGATGACAAATGCTAGTCATCTGAGTTACTTTTAATCATCTGTCAAAAACGTCAATTTGTTCTAAAAATGTTTGAAATACCTAGGCGTGACGTCATAGTTTAGCAGCGTCATTTATGTACTCATTTTGTAATTTTAGTGAGTTAAAAATCGAAAACTTGATAGAAAACAAAACGAGTAAGGTTTTCCGAAGTTTAAGTAGGAGGGCAATTTAGTGATTAAGAGTTCATAATTTATTTCTGATGCTGTCGTCATCCCTATTTTCTGCACCTCAAAGGTGGTCAGTCTTGTTTGGCTGCAATCGCCTTCTGGGCCGCGGTTTAATGCTTCAGCCTCGGTACATGGCGAAAAGCCGGGACGATAACGTCCAGTTACGTTAGTACTAATAGATATACTTTGGTCCAGTTCTGATGTTTCACCGAGCAGGCGGGTATTTACTTATGAGAATTTAGGCTAGCCTTATACAGTCATAATTCCTCTTAATTTTTTTTAAATTAAAAATTTGAGTGCGTTTGACTGCAACTCACCTGATGGTAAGTGAAGATGCAGTCGAGGATGGTACACGCAAATTAAAATAATGCCTATTCACTCTTGCCTTGAAGATCTCCAAACTATAGGAATCGGGAAACACTGACGCATGCAAGGAGTTCCACTTCTGTTGTTCCGGATTTGCGTATTTTTCATTATTCTCCACACATATTGTGACTTTTTCCAAATCCAGGCATTCTGAGTTCAGATTATGAATTTTCCGGCTATGTCAGGCCAGCCTTGGCAACGTCAAAAAGGTAAGTACCTACATGCCTATAGACATTTTATACTAAGTAAAGTTTATCTTTATACTTTCATCATTTTCCATCCACATAGCGACTGAAGTGATGATTTACAAACTTTTTCTATTTCACGGGTAGTGCCTGCATGATTTATTAGTGGCACACATATGGCAAAGTACAGTGTAAACTCTGTTTATCGTCACTCGATATACCGATTCACTCTTTGAAACGTCAAATTTTCTGGCTCCATCTGGTTTACTTTAAGAGCCTGCTGGAGTTAATAAATCCCATACAAACGTAGTATTAGATTCATTTGTTAACCAAAGAACCGATTTTGAAATAATTTTATGTCAATAATCGGGTGACGTTTAACTATGTCTGTACCGCATTACTCTTTTGAAAAACAAAACAGGAATCCATTATTAATCAATAAACTTGTTTTTAAGGTAGAAGACGGAAAACAAGTTGATTGGAATTAAATGGATTAATGGATTTAACCGCCTCCGTAGCTCAGAGGCAAAGTTCACTGGCTTTATACAGGAGGTCGCGGGTTCGATTCCCGGCGGGGTCAATTGTAAGACTCGGTTTGGTTGGTGGTAGGGCATTTTCTAAGCCCGCCTGGCTAGCTACCACCATCTTATCTAAGTCTTGCCGCGAAATATCAATGTTGATATCATTGGTGTGTTCCGGCATGAAGATAAGATAGCCAGTTCCCCATCGCGTTGGGGAATCTTGGTAAGCCCGCTTCCATCTTCGGCAACATCGTCACTTACCACCAGGTGAGATGTTGTCAAGGGTTTACCAATTGTAAATAAAAAAATAAAATAAAAAAAATCTAACGCTAATTTCTCTCAGTATAACGAACACTCTCAGTATGACGAATGCTAGTCATATGAGTTACTTTTTATCATCTGTCAGAAACGACATTTTGTTCAAAAAATGTTTGAAATACCTAGGCGTGACGTCATAGTTTTGCAGCATCATTTATGTACTCATTTTGTGATTTTGGTGAAGTAAATATCGAAGACTTGATGGATAACAAAACGAGTAAGGTTTTCCGAAGTTCAAGTGGGAGGGCAATTTAGTGATCAAGAGTTCATAATTTAATTCTGATGCTGTCGTCATCCCCATTATATACTTGTTCGTATTACATGACAATTCAATAGCTCCAACCATTTGTGAGTATAAATCGCAAGTTTCAATTTCATTTGTAAGACAACATACAAACACGATTTTTCCCAGACCAATGGTTTTACTATTAATAGATAAACATAAGCAACTCCGACGTGCAAAGTTTCATCAAAATCGTTACAGCCATTTTTGAAAATAAGGACAGTTTTTGTTGTATGACAGCTACTCTTCGGTTTGACGGTACGAAGAACTTTTAATAATCCCTCAATGAAATAATTTAAAGTTCTTAAGTTCCTGGTCCCAATCGGACTTAAGATATGGCCTCCAGAGCCAAGCGTGACAAACGGACGCACGCACGGGCGCACATCATTGAGATAATCGGTTTTTCGGTATATGTTAATGATATAGAATATAGATGAAACGGATATCCGGTTACTATCCGGTATCCAGCCATCCGGCCATATTTAACTATGCGGCCGGATACCGGATATTAAAAAAATACGCAATATTAAATTTAGGCAAGTACTTTATTTATACTTATTTAATTAGAAAATTAATTCAATTAATTAGTACTCGTACTTATAAAAATATTTTAATTCAAAAAACAAAAGCACTACTTTATTTTGAAAACCTCAAACGATCGTGTTTGCAATAAATTCAACAGGTCAATGAAACAATTGCTAACTTCACTCATAAACGAAAAGACCCGAATTCGACCGAGTCCGCCACCTACACAAGCTCGCTTCTTGAGATGCACCAAACCGCAATGTTCGGTCGGATATCCGGCTATCCGGCCTGATTGTTGGCCGGTTATCCGGTATCCGGCAAAACCACTATCCGTTTCATCTCTAATATAGAACATATTTTCTCGAAAATTGGAAAAAACTTTGTTTCGCGATAACAATACTTCCTCTACCCTACGTACGTACTGTTCTACAGGGTCGAGAAAGTAAAAATCAAGATAGGGTAAATTTATAAAAAAAGGCCTGGACATATAAAAATAATATTGCCCTAACCCAAATTTCACCCAAATCCGTCCAGTAGTTTGGGAACTAATGCACCGGACAGACGTACACATACACACAGGTTTTTTTTTGTTTTTCAGACTATTAACAATCGATCCCATCAAAATCCCAACTTCGATTTTTTTTGCCATAACATTACCTTCTTTACTCCTTCGTCGCTCGAAAGTAAAAAAAATCCGGGCGGGGCCACATCCAGAGTTTTTTTATACAGCCAGAGCAGTTAAATACGAATTACACGTTACAAGTGACGGTTAAATGACAAACGCATTATGAGGCTATTAAGAAATAAAACAAAGGAATATTGATTGATTGATTGAATTACTATTTAACTAATATAAAACTAACAACCCCAAAATACCTTGGCTTATTTCGCAAAAAAAATGTCGAAACAGCTGATAGAGTAAGTCTGTAAGAGATGTCAAACTTTTTCGTACATTCGATCTAAGAATATAGACTATTTACTAATTCGATGGAAAAAAATATCACACCGATTTTCTCCGAAACTACTGGACGAAATAAGTTGAAATTTGGTAAATATAAAGATTTTGACGAATCACGGACGTTTAGCGTAAATGAACGATTTTCTATTTTGGGGGCCAAATTAGAATGTTTTTTTTTACCTATATCGGAATGTCTACAGAGCCCTTTGCGAGTCCAACTCGCAATTGACCGTTTTTTTTAAATTTCTCAGGCTCCTTGAGGAGAGTTTCTCAGTTTTCTCTCATTTTTGGTAGATAAGTACCCACCTTCTAAATGCGTACGTCGTTCAGCCTGTATGTCACTTTGAATTCCCAAGTTTAGTATTGTTATTAAAACATTGAAGACGTGTTTGCGTTATGCAAATTAATCTTTATGGAAACAAGAATGGCTTATGGTACGTATCGCTAATGCAAAACCGTGCTAATGTTGCTATAAAGCTCGTAAGATGTGATCTAACCTGACGATTTCACGCGAAGCATCGGAAGCAAGTGATGATAGAATCTCAAGTGCTATTTATGTACTTCGGTCTAACAGAGCTGGCCTAGATTCCTACCTCTTACCGTTAGTGCGTTCAGCGCACTGCACAATCCGATTCCTAACAATAACGTGTATAAGAATCGATTCGACACGGTCGAGTACTCGCAGATTGACCTATAATAAATTTGTTTTGATGACAATAATAACTATTGTATACAAACAGCGTGGGGCGGCTTCCGCGTCCGACATCTTGGTAAATTTGGGCGATCATGACTAATGCTGAATCCATTTTTCACGGTATAGCAACTACACAGCAGTGCCATGCTATGCGATCTCGTTTTGTTAAGCTCATGTTATAGATAAAAATCTCTTTGTTTCGCAGTTTGAGATTAAGTTATGAAGTCATTGCCAGAAAACAAGTGAAGTATGGCTGTCATTTCATGTTTCAAATTCGTGTGTATTATTTATCAAAATAGAGGTTTGATTTCCAAAAAATGATGTACACAGACGACACTTCTGACAAGGAGAGCGAGTGCGACGAGCGAAGTCCTGACGACAGTCCCAGTATAACGAAGAAATCCTTATCGACGGTTGGGTTCAGGAATAGTCCAGAGAACGATACCGCACGACCGCTGACGCTGCGGGCGACGCAGTCCTTCACCGGCGCCGTCGAGGAGCTCAGGCTGTGCGGAAACTTCCAGAGGATAAACCTGTGCAACAGAATGAACGCGATGTCCACGCCGCGGATAACCGCAGTGTGTCCCTGCGGGTGTCTGCTGCGGCCCGCTGTCGCAGGGCCCTTCAGGACTCGAGAACAGAATACCCTCGCGCTGCACGTCGTCTCCCCCGAAGTACTAAACTACCACGGCTACTGCTTCGAGCCTAAACAGATTGCCATGTTCTGGAAAAAAGACTGCAGAATGTTCCTTTGGAAAGGAAAAGCCAAACAGAAGAATGTGATCCACGCAGAATCTCATAAAAAAGTATCCTAACTCAGACTTTTATATTTTTTTGTAATTGAAATTGTAAATACAAAGATAAATTAGAAACTTCAATTGCCTTTTAATTTATTTCATGATACTTAAATGCAAATAAATAAATCTTGTCTAGTAATAACAAAAACTCCAACAAATACTTAACTACTTTTATAAAATAATTACAATAAAATAGGTAAGTAGGTATATGACATTTACTGTAAGGTTTGCACCGTATCCAAAGGTTGTTTTTCTACTCCAGGCATATTGGAAACATCCTCCAACACCTCCCCACAAGAGAACCTCACGTAGTCAATGATTTCCAATTTGTTTTGTTCCAAGATTTCTTCAACTGTATACGAGGGGTCTAGGAGATACTCTTGGTAAATAAGACACGTTTCGTCATCTTGGTTTTTAGCTGGTTTGTCATTATTTTTGTCGCCGATTTTTTTGGGATCGCATCCAACGATGTGCTGGCAGATTTGCCGCCCTACATCTTCAGTGTCGTCTACTTGAGTGTAGGCTAGGAGGGCTCCATACTTCCCTGTGCAGTACGCCTCAGGATGGGCAGGTGCGGGGTGGGTGTACCCAGCTATTTTTACGTCTTTGTTGTTTGCCTTCCAGCATTCAGCGCGCCGTAAGACGGCGTTTTCGCCTACTGTTCCAATGAAGAGTGCTAGCACTTCAGAAAGCTTTTTGCCTCCTTCTATTGATAAATTTCCCAATTGCTCACTGTCTAACTCCATCTGGAACAAAATAAAATAGTATTAGGATTCCTCCACAGAGGTAGCAAAATGATCGCTTCGGTTTCCTCAACGTGGAATTGACGCAACAGTTGAATATTTACAGAAAATGGTATATGCACATGCTATGTCTCTGCTATAAATGTGTATCTATTTGGACATTTAAACAATTTGTCATTTTGTAAGAACAAAAATGAATATAAGAACAATATATAAATAAAATATGCACTACGAGTCACTGCAGACCCACCATACCCCTAGCCATATCCTTGCTATAACTATGACAGGTAAAATTTACTGACATACAGACAGACATACGGACGGATGGACATGACGAAATTATAAGGGTTCCCTTTTTTGCTATTTTGGATACGGAACCCTAATAATAAATGCAAATTTAACATAAATTCGTTCAGTAGTGTAGGCATTAGAGCACTGGATATACAGCAATCACACAGATCCCCATCAAAATCTGAACTTAGTATTTTTGCTATCACTCACTACTGCTTGCTTCTTAGTCGCTCGTAAATAAAAAGAGCTCCTTAAAACAATACCCAGTAGGTACCAACAATCTAACACTACCAACCGCATCAGGAGACTGGGGAGGCATATTTTTGAAAATATATATAATCTTAAAATAATGTCCTACTTGTAGGACAAAATAAAAGGACCAAGGGAAAACAGCCAAGATAATTCTAATAACTTACCAAATGGATGAAAAGAAGTCAGCAGATCAAGCTAGACACTGTAGTGCTGCTCTGATCAATACACATACGGCATAAGAACAGTACGAAGTCCAAAGTGTCCAGCTCGATGTGCTCGCCTCTGAATAACCCTTAAAATAAGAGAAATAAACATACCTTTGTCAAAGGCCCTTTAGCCTTCATGTGAGAATGCGCAAATTTGTAACAAGCCAGTGTCGCATCCTCAATCATTTTCTGAAACTTGTCATTCCTTGCTACAAAGTCAGTCTCGCAGTTGAGTTCTACCAGAGCCCCATGGGTCTTGTCAAACTTTACAGCCACAAGCCCCTGAAGAGCGGTCCGACCTGCCAGCTTGGTAGCTTTAGCCCAGCCCATGGCTTGCGCTTGCTCATTCAGCCAAGTCTCGGCCTATAAAGAGAGTGAAGTAAATTTTTTTTTTCTAAAGGGGAATTTTTTATTACACGAGTGGGCAAAAAATTATGATGGAAATTCTAAGGGTTGATTTAGAATCAACTTGAGAGATTACAAAATGTATTGTATAACTTTACATACCTACATCCACACCATTGGGCAAACAAATATGCACATGCTATGTCTCTGCTATAAATGTGTATCTATTTGGACATTTAAACAATTTGTCATTTTGTAAGAACAAAAATGAATATAAGATCAATAAATAAATAACATATGCACTACGAGTCACTGCAGACCCACCATACCCCTAGCCATATCATTGATGGTATAGTGGGCATTTTAAAGTCACAATACCTTTGTGTAAAGTGACCCTAGTGTTGTGCATGTATGTATAGTTCGTTCGCTGAATTATCTGCACCTTAGATAAATACCGCTAGCCGCTACCGGCTCGCCTCAAACGGTGGCGTCAAAGGACCCGCCCCGAGTTCAATCGCGGCGCCGCAGACTTTACACCCGCACAGAGTCCCGTGAATCTTGTTCAGTCATAAATTATTAATGTAGGCGACGATTCTGAAGATACTTCGTCCAGCAATGATTTATTCAAATTAATGATAAATTGTTATAATTAAAAAAAACCTACATATATTTTTTAAATTGTTTTATCCTTCTACACATTTCCAGAACTAGTTTTGGGTGTAATGCAGCTAATTCCCCAACGTACTTTACCTACAGTTATGTCTCGCATGATAACTCATAGATAGGTAATTAGAAAAAGTGGGTATTATCCGACACAATGCACTTTATTATAAGACCTTCTAGAGCTGAGAATAAACAAGGAAGGAAAACAACTACATATAAGAGTTTTAAATTGAGGACTATAAATCTTTGGTTGGTTAATTAATACTAAAAAGTACAAAATCAGAGGTAGTTTATCAAACCCACCTTGTCAGAATCATTGTTATGCATCTCGAGGGCTTTCTTGCAGTTTGCTATGGTGTATCCAGTTTTCTTGCGGAGCTTGGCCAGGAGTGAGGACTCCGCTGCACGAGATACGAAGCTAGTGTGTATGCCCCGAACCAACTGGAATATCATCTACATCATAAAAACACAATGTTAATCAGTAGTTTGCAATATATATGTAAACTTCTTATTTTTGGCAGCTTCTTTAAAGTTTCAAATTAGCAAGACATGTCTATAGTATTATTGTATAGTTTGTTCGCTGAATTAGCTGTACAAATGCCGCTCGCCGCTGCCGGCTCGCGTCAAACGATAGCGCCAAAGGGGACGCCCTGAGTTCATGCGCGGCGCTGCCGACGTTAATGACGTAGTTGATTTCGTTAATAATGTAGTTGATTTCGTTAACTACGCGATTGAACTTAGAGCGGCCTCTTTGTCGCTATCGTTTGACGTGAGCTGGCAGCGGCGAGCGGCATTTATCAAAGGTGCAGCTAATTCAGGGAACGTACTATAAGTGCAAAGGGAACAGTGATCAAATTAGAAGTGAGGCGAGAGAACCAAAATAACGACGTAGCACACATAAGCGCTAAATTTATGTGGCAGTGGGTGTGATAGCTCTCGAGTGGAGACCTGGTGAACATCCCCGAAAGTAACTGGATGCAGGCAGCACAAACCTAGTTATTAAAAACCGTTGGAGGACGCCTCGGTTACGTTAGTACTAATATATATACTGTGCCTCGGTTCACCAGTGGATATTTTTTGGCTGATGTGATGATGATGAAAGGGAACAGGAGGTGCAGTGATTGTAGGGCAGGAGCCATAGATAAGATGAATGCCTTAAAATGGAAGTTGCTTTACACTATGAGCACAGTGTAAGAAACCATACAGTGGTTCCACCCATTTGATGTTTGCATCACCGATCATGTCACTTGTCACTGTCACTGGTCATGTTCTTGTCATCTTCCACCTCCTAAAATGAGCTGTCCCAAATGGCTAAACATTGGTGACTATGGTAGTTTGGCCTAAACCTCCCCATCTCATAACTGCACTCCTGCACAACTTTACTGTCCTCTAGACGTTTCAGTTCGACGATGACTTATGAATTAGTTTGGGTGTAAACTTACACTAATACAAAACCCATATCTTGCCAATATGCTCGTATGTATGTATGTTCTATTTACACAATATTCTGAGCAGTTTTAGAACACTGAAATAACCCATATGAAAACACTCAACACATTCTTATTATTCAACAGAAATTGAAAAAGAGAAATTTATTTATGATGTAGATGGTTCAAAAGAAATTAAGAAGCAGTGAAAGATTGGAAGTTGTGTTATAATTATGGTTTTGTACAGTGGACTGAGTTGGGTCTGAGCAAAGCTCATCCATGACATCATAATCTCAGATGCTCTGTGATTGGTCAGATCGAGTCATGATCAAGGTCAAACAAAGCTATTATTTACTGCCACTATAATCTATTGTTGGCTTTTTCAATAGGAATTTTGTTAGATTACAAATTTATGATAGTGAATGATGTTAGATACATTCTTTAAATTTTTTCATGAATGTTTTCATTACATTACAAGTACCTTTGTGCGAACTTTAGCTATTTGCTTCATGGATCAAATATGTAACCTAAAAAATCAATTTGGTTGCAATTACAGACTATACAGATACAATGCAATGAGGTAAAATGACAGGAAATAATAATTGTAGGATAACAAACACTACACTAAAGAGATCTCATTTAGGGGAAATGCTGGCTAAAAAGAAGATATTTGCCATAGAAACAAATGCTATAGAATAAATAGTTGCCATGGGAACATCAACAAAAATATATTCTCCGTTGAAGTTAGGGTACAAGAGAAAAGTTTATTTATTTATTATTTATTGGAATAATTAGTGTGAATAAGCAAATTATCGATAGTTTATAAAATAATACGGAACCCTAAAAACAGAAATAGGCAGTGCATGTTGTTTACCTTGTTTCAATTGATCGTCACAGCAGGTAAGAACTGAATCACCCACAGAGTAATTTAAATGTAGTTCTTCTACAGTTTCGTATGAATCTTCATCAATAATTATCAAGATTTCAACATTAGGATTTATTTTCTGTCAATAATCTAATAACCTCAATTCATCTTACACACAAGACATCACCTGCGTTTAATTTTGCACTTGCACTTCTTCGTATGGCATTTTCCTACTTTCATTATTATTTTTTACATTAAAAAGTTTCGTAAACAGCTGTGTCAGTAGATCTAAGTTAATAAAAGTTAATCCTACTTAGGGCTCTTTACGTGTTGTTGTAAAAGTAATTGATGTGTTTAAAACCTTAATTTTAAAATCAAATGCTGCAACCAAACGCAACGAAAAAAAAGTTGCGCGCGCAATATTTGAAACTTTCATAACTCTTAACTGGTATATAAAATAAATGTTTTCAGGAACCAATCATGCAAAATAACAAGCCGAATCGGAAGAAAGGGCAAACATCGCCCAGTTCTTCGAACGTAAAATTGCCGAAAATACCCAAAGTAACGATGCCTGAGGATTTCAAAATAAGGACACGGCCGCTATTTTCTTTGCCTGAAGAAGTGTTAAAACTGCCACCTCCGAAGAGTAGAGCTGCAAAAATACAAGCTGCTAAGACTGGAACAGCACCAAGCAAAAAGAGATCATCAGGTAATAAAAAAAACATTAAATAATGTAGAAAAAAGTAAGAAGCGGATCCCTAAAAAGCGACATCTATCTATACAAATGAAAATAACACCAATCAACCGCGTACACCGCCGCGCCGGGCAAACTAGATAATTATCGCTTGACAGACCTACTACCTAGTACATGTAACTTTGGAGAGAGGGCGCCATTTGTACAAATTTAATTAATTTAGCCAATGCGAAATCTTTTGAACTTTGTACATTTACTCTACGAATCGTCACAGAAGAATTATCACAAAAATATAAACAAATGTTTACCTTGCCGTCCTGTTAAAAAAAGTGTTTTTTAATTGGTCGAAAAATGGTATTCTATGAGCCAGTTTACTGTGCGCAACATTGATTTTACCGCACACGAGCTTTTTATTTTCCACTTTTTTATTTCTTATTTGGAGGAACACAAGACATTTCTAGCAAATAAACAAAATAACGAAAGCTACAAAATCTTCTTTGAGACTTTTGAAAGGAGAATTTTAAAAGAGACAAGATGTTCCTCCGAGAGGTCACATAACGCTAGTTGGTTAGAGATTCTCTTTGTGTGAAAAATGGAGAATAAATGGCCTGGATCAGGAGATAGATTGATGATGCATGAAGCGCATAGGTGGGTTACTCCAAGGAATAAGGTCATCTTTTCCTAGGAGGTTTTAATGCTTACAATATTATCCCAATATATGGTAATTTTAAAAAAAACTTGCGCATGCGTACGTATGTAAGGCGCAATTTTTGTAAAACTGATTTTAGTTGTTTTAGTTCTGAATACGAATAAAATAATGACTAGTGATAAAAAAAAAAAACACTTGTGTATGTTTAGAAAAAACAAACTTCATAGTAAATGCATGTAAGTATGTATGCATGTATTTTTTAGGGTTCCATACCCAAAGGGTGAAAACGGGACCCTATTACTGAGACTTCGCTGTCCGACTGTCTGTCCGTCCGTCCGTACGTCCGTCCGTCTGTCACCAGGCTGTATTTCATGAACCGTAATAGCTAGACAGTTGAAATTTTCACAGATGATGTATTTCTGTTGCCGCTATAACAACAAATACAAAAAAAAAATAAAGGGTCTCCATACAACAAACGTGATCTTTTTTGCTCGTTTTTGCTCGATATTGATAACGGCAACAGGTAGACGCTTGAAATATTCACATAATATATAGTTATATATTCAATTCAAGAATAAATATTTAAATTAAAATAAAACAAATATTTAAGGTGGGCTCCCATACAACAAACGTGATTTTTTTTGCTTGTTTTTGCTCGATATTGATAACGGCAACAGGCAGACGCTTGAAATAATGATAAAATATTTAGTTATATATTCACTTTAAAAATAAATAATTAAATTAAAATAAAACAAATATTTAAGGGGGGGGGGGGGGGGCTCCCATACAACAAACGTATTTTTTTGCTCGATATTGATAACGGTAACAGGTAGACGCTTGCGGCTTGAAATATTCACAGAATAAGATAAGATAAAGATAAATACTCTTTATTGTCCCAAAAAATATAAAAAAAATAATAATAAACGCAATGTAAAACTTAGAAACTATAACTTAAAAATTTAAACAAAAACACAACTTAAAATAATTCTTATAAGCGGTACAATTTGGGCGGTCTTATCGCTCAAAGCGATTTCTTCCAGACAACCCGGTGTTTGGAGACAAAATCACAAAAAAAAAATGGTAGTGCACAATATTGAGTTATAAATAATTAAATTAAAATAAAATTAATATTTAAGGCCCCCCCCTTCCATACAAGAAACGTGATTTGTATAGATAATGGTACGGAACCCTTCATGCGCGAGTCCGAATCCATCCAGTCCATTTTTATTTCACCTGTTTTCTTACAACTGTATTGAAAAACATCGTTTGGATATTGTATGTTGTTGGTAATTGTAGGATGTAGAAGGTAAATGGCAAACGAACTCGTCACGCGTTTGTTATTTACCGATTTACCACCCTTGTTTATAAATAACTATTTCCATGAAAGTTTAGTTAAAATATTTGAGGTAACTTTTTTGAATATTTTTTTTAATACTTTCTTGCCATACAATAAATTGAACAACATTGCCGGTTCAGGATCTATTAAGCTTTTACCTACCTGTTATGAGAAGACTGAATAGAATTAAGAACCCTTAAATTTAATTTCCAGTAATGCAAAGCTTCACAGCGATGAGGAAGGCCCGCGAAGAGTTCCGACAAAAGTTGATGAATCTTATCATCCAGTCAGCGCCCGGAGAGGATGGAGACAACATACCCTCGGGCGACGAGCAGAATCTTCTCAGATATTATTACTATCTGAGATACGGAATTGACACCATACACGTTGCGCCGTTGGACAACAAAATTATTTTACGGTATGATTAATTAACAACTTGATTATAACAATGAAAAGGTAACTCCTTTTAGGTAGATGACATTAGTTTTTTTGAGTTCTATAATATACCTACCCATTGTCACACCCCCGACACTTCATACAACGAGGGAGAAACGTCATTTTCTAAAAACAACTGACGGAGCAAAGGAAATCACGGCGAAGTCCTATACGTTCGAGAACCAAGCTATAACCAATCTGCATCAATCTGGGTGACGACGGGGTGAGTTGGGAATCTAGAGAGCGACAGGGAGTTTTCATACTGTATGTTAGTACTAATATATATACTTTGCCATTGTGATGGAAACAATCATCATCTACCTACGTCTTGTCCCATTTACTTGAGGTCTGCTTTCTCCGTCCTTATTTTTCCATTCTGTCCCGTTCTGCGCCATATCCTCGTCTAGAGAGAACTTGATTGAATTGATGGAGACAATTAATGATTGATATTCTGTGAAATCCTAGAAATGACATCGAATCGAAGTCGGTCAGCTCAGATCTTAGTGTCGTGCTGGCTGCATAAGTATTTACAATTAAGACGAAAGCTGGAGAGGCCAGGCAGAGGTCGCAGAAAAGTGAAACTGCTCAAAATAACCTAACCACTTATTTAGAGCAGGTTAATTTTTCTGAGACCTCTGCCTGGCCTCTCCAGCTACTGTCTTAATTGTAAAAATGAATGCCCGATGTATCCTAAAATATCACTCAGAGGATCAAGACGAATTTAACGACATTAAGGCCCGTGTGCTGCCCGATGTATCCTAATATCACTCAGGGGATCAAGACGAATATAACAATATTAAAGCCCGATTGCTGTCCGATATATCCTAATATCACTTAGGGATCAACGAATTTATCGACATCAAAGCCCGATTGCTGTCCAATGTATCCTAGTATCGCCACAGATTACTAATTAGTTACTAGTATCGCTTAGGAGGGGATCAAGATGAATTATACGACATTAAGACCCGATTTCTGCTCGATGTACCCTAATATCACTCAGGGCATCAAGATGAGTATAACGACATTAAAACCAGATTGCTGCCCGATGTTTCCTAACATCATTCAGGGGATCAAGACGAATATAACGACATTAAAGCCCGATTGCTGTCCGATGTTTCCTAATATAACTCAGGGGATCAAGACGAATATAACGACATTTAAGCCCGATTGCTGTCCGATGTTTCCTAATATAACTCAGGGGATCAAGACGAATATAACGACATTAAAGCCCGATTGCTGTCCGATGTATCCTAATATAACTCAGGGGATCAAGACGAATATAACGACACTAGACCTCGCACTGCAAAACCCATTTAGGCTACAGGCTCATCAAAAGAAACAGACATACTCGTACACCCGAAAAACAACTTGGACTTTTTGGACAGTCTGGTAATTAGACAGTCGAGTAAAAATGCTGAAACACTTTCACAATGCAGTGCCAAAGAAATTTTAATTATTTCAAGGTTGCATGATCGTTTAAGTGCTGTGTCTTTTAATAATATTATTTGCCCGTGGCGTGCAAAATGACTGTTTCTGACCTTGCACTTCAGCTTCCCTGCACAGATTTCAGCCACACTTTCCCGCCAAAGCTTCCCAGTACTGCTACATCTCCCCACGTAACGGTTGTCGCACTCGCTTCCCGCTGTCATTAATTAGGTGCATTCGATTCCCTAAGACAAATATCCAGCTTTACAAAATAAGGTTAAACTTAACTCAAAAAGTCCTGGCCAGATAAGTTTAGTTTTTTGTAAGTTTAGCTGATTGATCTATTATAAAATCTTGATTGCTATTAAAAAAAAAAAAAAAACTTAACCTGCTACCCTGATACTTGTCTTAAGTAATCGACTGTATCGAATCATATTTTGTGGACGTTACAGTGTGCACAACCTGATATCCCCGAAACTGAAGAAGTGGAAAGACAGCCTGTTCATGTGCACGGACGAGATGAGAGAAGACTTCATGATGAGCATGAAGAAGGCCATAGTGGATTTCGTGCTCAAGGATCCCAACACGGTTACTTTCAAATTATTGCCTTATCTTTCGCATTTAACAGGATGATATTTAAATCGTTACCCAAGTTTTAAGTTATACAGGGTGTAAAAAAATTGGTGTAGGTCCCGTTTACGGGGGGTTCTACTTCTCATACTAAAGAACTTTCAATAAGGAGCCCATAGTCAAATCTCCAAAAAATGGGCCCTACATACAAAAACGCATAAACTTGGTTGATCAGCTGATCGATTTGTATGAAAAGTTTACATATTTTTTGCTATATAAGCAAAGTCATACAACAAAAGTTGTTTAGTATGATGAGTATAGAAGCTCCAGTTAATGGGACAATCACCAATTTTGTTGCAACCTGTATATCGAAAAACTTTCCCCAAGAATCAGGTCCAAAAATGATTCCGATTATACAGGGTTTAACAAAACTAGTTAGGACCCACCAACTGGGGCTATTACACGTCCTACTGAACAACTTTCCCCAAGGGATATAGTCAATCAGTCTTTTTTTAATTCTTCATACAAATCGATCAGCTGATTGACCAGTTTTGTGATATTATTGTATCGAAAGTAATTTTTTTTGAGAATTGACTATGGGTCTTTTGGTGATTTTTTCAGTATTATGAGTAGAAGCCCCTCATAATGGGTCCTACACAAATTTTATTATTCCTGTATAGGATCGTAGGGGAAAGTTATGTATTTATACGTAGAACGTGAGTTAGAAAAGGCCAAAGATTTCAATGTTACCCTTCACCATCATCATCGTCATATCAGCTCATATACGACCCCACAGAGGGCCTCAGTAGTATGGATTCGCGGATTCTGGCTCACCCCTGGCCACTCCCCTCATGGGGGGCGCGATTCACGCCAGTAAAGATGCCACTCCCCAAAAAAAAAAAAAAAAAAAAAAAAAAAGTTTTTTTTTTTTTTTTGGTTTTGCCCCCCACTTAAACCGTTTGGCGCTAGTTTCAGAACGATCAGAGCACGCCTTTCTACATTTATCTGCGCTGCTACAAGCCCCATTGTTATCGAGGCTCGACTATCTCTATTGTTCGCTCGACGTCTATTCATTTCGAGGATTCGGGTAACCTATTGTAATAGCAATGTTACCTGCTTTTGTGTTTTGAACCAATTGTGCTGCCTTCGATACTCGCTAAGGGCTATACTCGACTGTTCAAAAAGGAGGGTAAAGTTTTTCGGGTGTATGTATGTCTGTTTCTTTGGATAAACCTGTAGCCTAAACGCTTCAATGATTTTGGAGTGCGAGGTGTCGTTAGGTTCGTCTTGATTCCCTGAGTGACATAGCTTGTGTTACCCAACTGTGCAAAAAGGAGGCTAATTTTTATGCATTTGGGTTTTTTATTTTAAATTAACCTAACCTGATTACTACTTTTCTTTGACAATTTATCATACACTCATGTAAAACCTTTTACCCGATTGTACAAAAAAGGAGGGTAATGTTTTTCGGGTGTATGTATGTCTGTTTCTTTGGATGAACCTGTAGCCTAAACGCTTCAATGATTTTGGAGTGCGAGGTGTCGTTAGGTTCGTCTTGATTCCCTGAGTGACATAGCTTGTTTTACCCGACTGTGCAAAAGGGAGGCTAATTTTTATGCAGTCGGGTTTTTTATTTTAAATTAACCTAACCTGATTACTACTTGCCTTTAACAATTTATCATACAACCTATTACCCGACTGTGTAAAAAGGAGGTCATTTTTATGTTATTACACCAGCAACCGATATGGTAAATTTAACCCTCCTTTTTTCGTAGTCGGGTAAGGAGTTTACTAGTATTTAAGCTTTCTATGAAATTCGTTGTGTGAAAGAAAGTTTTTTTCACATCAGGTGAACATAGTAATTTATTGTACCATAAATAAATGTATTCAAAAATAGTTTCATTGTTATCGGTGTCTTTCATTTCGCAGTTGGTCGATCAGTAGAAAGATGTCTCAATACCGATTGTGAACAGAGGGTACTATTGTATTTTTAAGTTATTCATCTTGTTTTCAATGAAATAGGAATCGGGAAGTTCTATAGCAAGCAATTTACAATGCTTTTATTGTTGCGCTTCTATTTAATTTCGCAGATGGCTGCTCACCAACAAATTCTGAATCTTTTGTGTCAAACGACGAAGGTGGTCCATTTTTGAATTATATTTTTGCGTTAATAGCGAACAGGTTGTAACATGTATGTTACAGCGCAGGTGTTGCGAAGATACACATTCCTTTGTTATTTTGTTTGATAGCTGCATATAAAAGCAAGTTCAGACAGTTTAATCTCATAATATTTTAGACAGTCCTCGACGAATCTAAGTGCGTGGTCCATACGTGGTGTCTGTGATTTGTAATTAAATCTGTTGCAGTAATGGATGTAAGTATTACCCTTGATACAAGTAACTATAACGTGTGCCATTCATCATCATCTTATCAGCCACAAATCGTCCACTGCTGAACAAAGGCCTCCCCCAAGGATTTCCACGACGTCCGGTCCTGCGCTGCCCGCATCCATCGGCTTCCCGCGACCTTCACCAGGTCATCGGTCCACCGCGTGGGAGGCCTGCCTACGCTACGTTTTCCGGTGCGCGGTCGCCATTAACATACCTAATTTTCAATTCATTCGTGTTTTGCTTTGTTTACAAAAGTAATTTTGTTTTATGATAGGTGATATTTACAATGTAAGCTCTGCAATGGAAATTTCTATGAATTCATAAATCAATGTAGGTAGTTAGTCGCTCATTAAACTTATTGTGTCTTTGTTTTCTAAATGATACCTAATGTGTTATCTCTGCGCTATGAAACATATAACCAATTTGCTGTTTTTATTACAGGATAACGATTACACATTCAAAAATTACTATTTTCCGGCGACGGTATCCGATGAAGACGAAACAAAAGATATTATTATGAGGCCACAAAAAAACAAAGTGAAAAGGACAAACAATATTGACATATTCTTTGAGAAACCCAAAAAGAAGAAGAAAGCGATACCAAAATCTTCATGCGTAGCACATACATGTAGTGACGGTTTGTCTTACATAGTTTCAAATGAAGGTGAATCAGCAAAGGCGACTCACTTCATTAAAATTGAAATATATGATATGGATAAAATTCGTGACCTCGCACCGACTGACTACTGGAAGAACGTTGATGTACGTCTTAAATATTACGTGCAATCGGACGACGATAAACATTATCAAAGCACGCAAGAACTTATATTCAACGTCACTAAAGAACTTGCCTCAACTCTGAATTGTTCCAAGTATTGCATTGAAAGCAAGCAAACCGAAAAATCTTAACAAGACGCGCTGTTTGTGACATTCGTAGCAAATAATTTAGTATAAGTCATTTTTTTGCATCGTATTCCATTCAAGCCCCCCGGAGAATCACCACGGACAGAGCCCCACAGCGAGGACAAATAAAAAGGACTCGACAGCGCAGCGTTCATTGCATATTTGATCGTTCACCAACATGGAGTCCAATCTTACTAACTCCCAAATTAACGCAGCATACGAAGATGCCTTACTGTACGAAAGTGTGGAAATTCTGGAGGAACAACTCTGCATCAACAATGAAAATATTGCGCAGGAGTTTATGACAAATCAAAATATTTACTCGAGGAGTATATCACCATGCATGTGTTATCAATTGTCATCTTTGCGAAGAAGTACAGAAGGAGATGAAGAGTACATCCCAACATATGCAACATCATCGTGGGAAAGCACAGAGGACACTTTTGCAACATATTCAGGGAGGATCATAGAAGAAGATGAAGAAGACATCGTAACATCTCCATCCATATATTCATCCTTATCACCGTCATTATATTCACCTAATTAAATACCTAATGTATATTATTTTAATAAATGCTTCTTTTATTGAATGGTTTTGTCTTTAATTTTTATCAATTATTATAAATAAGGATAGCTTTTGTTCAAAATGAAACCATTTTATTTGTTAATTCAAAGTACGCATTTTATTTTAAAAACCTATTAAATAAAATCATCAGTGACATTACCTAGATCTAAAATTAATATAAACTAATTAACAATGTGCTATAAGTGAAGTTAAAGTAATAATTAATTATTTTGACATCATACAAACATTAGTTAGTATTTTTTTTGTTTCAATCATTTCACACATATTAATCAGAAAAAATACTCAAAAACATTTCTCTTACAACAAAATCATTAAATAATGTATCTTCTGTAAATATGCTCACAAAATCATGCATAGAGATACCCTTAGATCTATAATAAACATAAACTAAACAATAATAACCGCAAACTGAGGTCAAATAGTTTTGAACAACTTTTACATTATAAAAAAAATGCTTAGTATTTCTTTTCAAAAACGTTTCATGATATTTCGTGGGCTTGCGACCAAATGAGTCAAAATATTCTCCAATGCCTTTTGAATTTATATAGATAGCTACCCAATGTGATCCAGGTTTGTTATCAGGATCCAAATTGCTGATAAAACATATTGGTAAGGAGACACACAATGGTAAACGATTAGCAGCAAAGACGTTAAATTCATTTTTTGGGTTGATTTTTCTCATAAATTCTTGTATTTCTTCAGTATTCATTTTTACATGCGGAAGGAGTTTTAACAGCTATGCATTGAAGAATAATATTGCCCTCCAAAAATGTCTTGCGTTTTATAGGTTTCTAATTTTACTTGATTTAGCTGCTATAATCAATAGAAACTTCCCTATTTTTATTAATTTCCATAATGTTATCGAACTCGGCATATATTATACAGTTAATTGTGTTTGTAAGAGCTGCATCAAAGCGAACCTCTAATCGAACACTACCATGCTTTATCAAACTCCAGTGCGAACTAGAATTAGCGCACAAGTCGGGAGTCATATCGAAAGCTAGCAAACAGTATCCATTAGCAAAATCTTCTTTTGATATTGCATTCCCATCATTTAGAAAGTGAATACCTATCCCAGAGAACAGGGTATGATAAGCGCTGGTGTAAACAGAGTCACCAAAAGATGGTTGTAATGTCTTAGATGGTACTTGCTGTCCATCCACATACAAGCTAAATGAATTGAGGCCATGATTATCAAAATTGAAAGGATTCATGTTTAAGGTTCCATTAAATGCTGCATTTTTTACAAAACCTACAACACATCTTTTCGGTACCTGTCCAAGAAATACATTATCAAGTGTTTTACCTTGAACACCTGTTGGTATTGTTAAAACTTTAACTTCGGCACGAGTCAAAGGATATTTAGCAGTTGTAGTGGATAATACCTTTTCGTGCGCTAACAAAACTGACGGATTGATCCTAACCTTACGAACTATGAGAGCGGCGGAAGTAATATTCACTTTGAACTTTGAATCAGCAGTGGACATCAGGTTGAATGATTCTTTTGTACGCACGAGTTTTATCCGGATTTCTACACCATTAATTAAAAATTTTTCTTGGTTGAATACATCACCGTGTAAATGTCCAATCATTTCTATTGTTTTGCTTTCTTTTGCTAATTCCTGCCTTTTGTGGAAGCCGATGTTAGCGTCATCGCAATTATCCATTTTATTCGCTGTATCACTATACCATAACCCACATGTAAGGTGAGATGATTTAGCTGCTGGACCATAGTTAAGTAAGTTTTCTATGTATGCACGGTAAGCATATGTATTGTTTGGTGGGGAAACCAGTTTTTGATTCATATATATATCTAATTGACTAAACAGTGAATGCAACCAATTATTCACAGGTGCCACAACAGCACTTTCAGGAATATTACTTATATCTTGTTTTAAAATTTTGGCTTTTACATGTATCATGGTATGAGATAAATCAATGTAATCATCACCACTCCCTGGTACTAAAAATTCAATGGGTCCTTCATCACTTAAAGAAGATATTGGATTGTAATGGATCCACAGTCCACTCTCTATACTTGTTTGTGTCGACGGTAAGGCGAAGAGGTCCAATTCTGATTTTACACATTCTGAAGAATTATGGTGTAAAAATGACATTGTTTAAAATGTAAATATGTCGTCAGCTCGATGTTTTTGTGTTTTTCTTACTCCCTTTCGTCGTGATGTCTTCAAGCGACTGATTAACTTCTTACTTGGTCTCTTTATTTTATAACCCGAGCCAGACATAACAGAATCCATTTTATTATCTGCTTTACGTTTCAAATTACTAGTAGCTGTCTTAAAACGTGTTTTGATACTGTCATCAAGATCACGTGCATTAACAACATCAGATAAAAGACCTACGCCTGCATTTAGTGCTTCTTTCCCAACAGCTTTAGCACCTCTCGCTAGTAACGGAAGCACTGATCTAAATAGACCTCCTAAAAAACTTCCAATGCCATGACCGCGTTGATGATTAGCCCCTCTATATACAATACCAATGCCTGACCCGGCTTGGTGTGAGTAATAATGCTCATAAGGACACCCCATTTTGATTAATTTATTCGCTTGAAATGTAGTTTAATACAAGCAGTCCCAAACTGAAATGGAACTTTTTGTCCTGTACTCGTTCTTATATCTATTTCTATTACATCAAACTCTCTTCGTAGAACGAGTACATAATGTGCTGGAGAAAAAACATTCATCTTATAAGCACCATAGACATATTTTGTAGGATCCATTGGAACGATCCTAAGTAAGGGTGTCATCACATCGCCAACTATTTGTGGTTGAATGATATCACAATAGATCAACATCTGTGATGGTAAACCTAATGATATGTCAACCGGGTACTTTCCCATTACGTTGATAAAATTTTGTTTTGGTTCAAAACCCAGTTGTAAACTTAATTTTGTGGAAGTACTTATCGATAAAATGTTATCATTTAAACTTGTAGCCTTAACTCGTTTCGCTATTCCATCATAGCTAAATTCAACATCCCCTTTTATTAAAGGATTGTTATTTAATTCATTTAAAACATGCTCAATACTTTCATAGTTTTTTGCGGGAATGTGTGTAATAAACTCTACAGGCAACTCTAAAGATTCGCCGTCTAATTTCTGCATTTTTTTTACATAAACAATATTCTCATGCTCTTGTACATTTAATATATTACAAGGAAAATGGAATTCAACCATTCCAACATCCCATTCCCCCTCCAATTTTACTGATTTAGGTAATTTAGTATAAAAACTTGATGTAGTGTTTTCAGGAAAGTATGTCATTGAACTATTACTTAACAGTGTTATATAGAAACTTTCTCCGTTCATAATTGTTCAAGTCTTGATGCTGGTATCCAACTATTAAACTTCTTAGGATAACCTTTCCACTTGACCAGCAGTTCCTTTCTGAGACCAGAATGCCTAGACTTCAGAATTTTATCAATTTTATATTTATTGGTGGGGTTGTAACTAACCTTTTGTAATTCTTTGCCATAAAAAGTTCCTATGATGGGTTCATTTTTTAGATCCTTTAGAGTATAAACTGTATGGGGACTTCTATCAATAACTGTAGCCACTACAAATATCTCATCACTCCAGTTGGTTTCATAACCCTTTTGAAATATGTGTTTATATTTAGTTATTCTTACAAAGTCCCCTACTTGAAACTGAGGTGTTCTCAGTTTAAATGTGCTGTCTTTCCTTCTATCATATAAATTACACCAAACAGTCATAATATTGTTAGAATTTACATCACATGGGCGCATTTTAATACTTGAATGATAGCTGTGATTATAAGAAAACAGTAAATCTTGTAAAATATCAATATATCTGTATGTATTTCTATGTGTAAAAAACCTCCACATTTTCATTTTGAGAGTTCTCTGAAATCTTTCCACTATACTAGCTTTAATATCAGGGTTGTTGGTAGTATAATAATTCACATTTTTACTTTGAAAATAACTCCTTACTTCTTTTGATACAAATTCAGTTCCTTTATCAGACTGTATATGTATTGGTGTAGCTTTCGCTTCTGTAAATATACTATCAAAACAACTTCTAGTACTTTGTGAATCTTTTCTTTTCATAGGTCTAGCAAAAGCATATTTGCTAAATACATCAATAACACAAAGTATGTATTTGTAACCATCATTATATTGAGAATAAGAACGCATGTCAGTAAGATCTGCTTGCCATAGTTGGTTAAAATTAGATAAAAGGTATTTGTTTCTTTTAAACTTCTTATGAACCGGTTTATGCAATGTATAAGTCTCTTGCGATCGCAGCCAGTCTTGAACTTGTTTCTTATTCATGTGACCCTTCATGGCTTCTGAAAGCTTATTGACACTGCTGTAGCCGGCAGGTTGAGAAACATCATAATAAATCTCATTGATATTTAGTAAGGTGTCCATCTTTCCCAAGCAATTTTTCTAGCAGCGGGTTTACGTTTTGAAGATAGTTCTTTATATGTTGCAGACTTCGGTGTTTCTTTAAAATCTTGTATATATAGCTTGTTCATATGTTCTCGTAAATCCGGATTACCAATACAATGTAAAGGCACACTTATTTCTACCAATGCTTTACAAAACTCATCTCTTCCTATTGGGGTCGGACGTTTTAATTTTCTTAGAGTATCATGAAATAAATCTATGATATTACTATTAGGAATCGGTTTATTGTGTAAATAAACCAAGCCTTTATCATCCCAACGTATTATTTCACTGTTGTCAATTAAAGAGTTTAACAAAACCTCACCTTTCTTCTTAAAACTTTTTGGGATCAATCGCATTAAATGAGAGTGAGTGTATGTAGAATTTTTATTGAACACTTCTTCTTTCAATGGTTCTTCTTTAACTAATAAATCTGTTTGCACAGCTGCATCATCTTTTATTGTATTTCTAGTATTACCATTCTCTTCCTCTGTAATTATTGGTAATTTCAATGGGTGTTTTTTTGCTTCACTAAAATGCAAATATCTCTGAAGTGTTTGAAGGTATAAAGCCCATTTTTCACGATCTTCTAATTTACTTTTCATTATATTTCGCATCTCTTTATCTAATCCAGATAATGTATCCTCACTTGCGTTCTCTTTTTGTTTGAGTCTTTCCACTACACTAGGTTCAATTAATATCATTTTTTTGGTGTTTTCCATTTTCAATTTATAAAACAGCACCCAACAAACTACTGAGGACAGCCCCTAATATAATTGGTAAAAATGCACCACCCTTCTGTATGATGATACGTTTTCTCAATGTTTTTTTTCCTCTTGACACTATTTTTCTTAATATATTTTTGTGTTTTTTTAACTTGGTCTTATCCTGGCTCTTCAGTGGTACTTTACCCTTTAATACGTTGAAAATACACTCGCTTATGCAATTTATTTCTTCCTCACCGCATGATTTTAATAATGCATCTCGATGCTTAGCTTTAAGTGTGAGTAATGCTTTCAGAAAATCTTTATGTGTCCTTACTCTTCCACTCATTATCATCAACTGAATAAATGATATTTATACTAGGTGCTTATATAAAAAAGTAAAATGTTTATCTTTTCACACATTACATAGAACTGAGCTAAATGTCATGATGTGTACTATATTTATATCCTTTTTTAGGTACATATACCCAACAATATTCATCAATAGGAAATATTTTAGTTTTGAAACGATACATGTCAAATGTGTTTTGTTTAAGATCAATCATTAGATATCCATGAGCTTCTGTAGTTGCATCCTTATAAGCTTCTTCAATGAATTTCGGACAATCCGGATATACTTGTCGTGCTAAGTATCGTATCTGAGTTCTATCTCTTGGATTTTTAAAATATATTATATAGTTAGAATTTAAAGAAATATCTCGTTGTCCTTTACCCTGATGAAATAAATTTTGTGTAACATAAAATACGCTTAAGTTCCTGTGATGACTTCCCTTTGTAAAAATATCAACAATACGACCATCTGATTCTCTCATAAGATCATCAATAATAAGAAGCTTAGGATGTTTCCCATCGAACATGTTTAGGTCTGGAATACCTTGATTGTAATTAACGTTTTCTAAATTGTACAAAGGTTGCATCTCATCGTAACACCATATTACTTCTGCAAATTCTACATCACATAAATCCTTGCAAAATTTCAGAAAATTCGTTACAAAATTAGATTTTCCACAACCACTAGGTCCTGCAACTATAGTTGTAAATGGATGATAAAAGTGAATCATTGTAATTACTTGCGTGCGTCTTTAAGAACTACCAAAATGAGAGTGATATTTACTAACGCTAAAACCTTATTTTTAATGACTAACCTAATTTAGAATTGCTGTTAAGATCAGTGTAGGTGCATTGATAACGATCAAGAAAAACAAACCGTTGAATAATTTAAAATGTTTTATTTCAATGAAAAACTTACGCTTGGGCTTACTCTTAGGATTATATTATAATATTCAAGGAACACAATAAAATTAAAATAAGCTTTAAACACTAATAATATTTTTTTTAATGTATTGTATCCGCAACAAACATTCCTGTGACAACTGTGAAGTCAGAGCTCTTGTTTGCAATGGAACTTTGCTTTGAAATCATCCCTCTAGGATAATAGGTAATAATACAAATAAAAACTTACAATAGAAACTATGTTGAGATTTCTTTATAAAAAATATTCATTCTCGATAAGTTTAAACTGTAGTTAAATCAAATTAAATAATCTATTATTTATCATAATTTTAACTTAGCTTTTTTATCAGTAAGTAATTAGCTTTATTATCAGTAACTTAAAAGTAAATCACATAACTAAATATGAAAATTTTACACAGTATTTATAAAAAGAGACATGCCTATCTTACATTTAAAAGCAATATTAAGGAACTGCTAAGTACAAATATGGCAGAGGACAAGTAAAAATATTAACTTATAGGATTACATTTAAAATATGCAAATGAGAAATAAATTAATCGAATATGACAAAAATAAGTACAAAAAAACATGTTAGGATTGAATGTTCCGTACTTTATAATGTCCCCATGCTAGGGTATCGGTTGAATTTGATAATAAGAACCTTTTGCTGTCATTATGTGATAACGAGACTTTATTTATTTTTTGTGTATAAATAGTATGTTTTAATGAGCGGAATCGCAACATTGTACTAATTTTATCTGTTTTACGAAGTAAACATTTTTTGTAATCATCTAAGTTGAATCTTTGAGTAACACATTTATTAACTCCCTTAGCTTTTGCAGTAAACTTGTTTTGAACATCCATCGCATACATTTTTGCACGTAAACCAACAAACTCTTTGAAAATTTTTCCATTGTTCTCATCTTTGAAAAACCCAAGTTTCTTTTTGTTAATTAATGGGAAACCAAACTCATTATTGGGGGAGTAGTCTGATGTATCGAAATGAGTTTCTAAATCATCTTTTATGTCAGAATAGAAATTTTCTGTGAAAACTTGATAGATCAAGCTATCCGTATCAGTGTATAACAGCTTCAGGTTGTCTTTAAATTTGTTTTTCATAAAATCGTAATGAAATTGGTACATTAAAGTTTTGGATATATCTAGTACACAAAATCCGAGATATATCGGTTTGTTGTATAAAACTTTTGTTTTGTTTAACTGAAACGCGACTAAATTTTCTGAAAATATTGCTAAGCTATGAAATTCTGGTTTAGATATTAATGATTTTGCACCCTGAACCTTCCCACGATCACCCCATTGATCAACTAATTTAACATTTACTCTTTTTTCTATGTTTTCCATAGTTTTACCAAATACTGAGTTATTCATGAGTTTAAAAAAATCTTTTTCAAACTCTGTAGAGGACATGGACCGCTTTTGTGTATTTAAATCGATATATTTTTTTAACCATGCACTTTGACTGAACTTTAAGATTCTGTGAACTTTATTTAAGCGCATACCTTTTTCTAAACATTGTTTTAAGTTTCGGTAATGTATTACATATTTTTCTTTGTTGAATAAATTAGGTATCAATTTTTTTTGTTTGTCATTGATACATATATTTTCAGGACAAAATGGCAAGTCAGAATGTGAATCATGTAGATTTTCAGGGTATTCCAAATCAACTTCTAAAATAAAACCTTCGTCTGTATCGTCAGCAACATTAAAATTGGTATCAGAATCTACCCATTCAAAATTACCAGTGGGAAGGTGCTGAGACATAGACCAGCCATACAAATTATTGGAATCGTAATAAACTAGATAAGAAGATGGTAAATTACTATCGTAATCAGGCATGAATTTATTATTTGCTTTAGCATGTCGATTACTACATTGTGATATTCCACCTCTAATTCCTTTTTTAATGAAAGCAATCTTTTCAAAGTCTGTTAAGAGCTCTAGTCTTACTTTTGTAAAACTCAACATAGCATCCCAGCTTAATCCAGGAGCAGTGTAATAATGAGCAGGATCTAACTCATATGTCTTTAAACAAACATTTCGAAAATTTTCAAACACATCTGCAAGTATCAAAACATCGGTTTTTAAGTATAAGTCAGAATAATCCCCCATATTTTTACATTTGAAGTGATTCCAAACATCTTTTGCATGAGCGTAATCATTTTCAGTTACATGTTTGTCATTTAAAGAATTATAGAACTTTTCAGGGGGTGGCAGTGATTTCATATTAAGAGAGTCATACGAGGTCATAAATTCATATGGATAAACAACTTTGCGAATCAATCTTTTAAAATCATCTTCGTTTGGAAAGTTCAAACTCATCTCTCTAAACTCTTCAGGTTTTAAGTTTTGCGCTAATTTTTCGAGACTACTTGACATAAATTTAAAAGAATCTAGAAATCTCAATTTCATTGTGTGATTATTAATTTTTAGTTGTTTGGAAAACGAGATGTACCTCTCTTTGTTTTGAGGAATTACTTCTATCTCACCTTCTTCAAAATTAAGTGCATGTACTAAGAAATGCGCATCGTAATTACTAAGATTGTGGAAAAATACAGGAACAAAGTTTCCTGTTCTATACTTCTCCGCACATAATGAATGAGCGACACCTGCATAGTGACCTGTGTACCAGTCATGGTCAATTATAAAGTCATTTAATAATTCTTTTTTACAAATATAGCAGACTTTGCTTTGAGCTATACATGTTTCATTCTCTGTAGTTAATGGAGAAGGAGATTTTTTAAATGTTCTCTTTTTACATATTTCTTGTAAATCATCTTTCAACAATGTCATGAATTTTTTAGAACAGTCCTTGCCTTTGTAAGTTCTGTACTTTGAAAGCTTATCATCAAATGAACATTTAATATAATATCCAAAACTATACACTTCATGTTTTTGTACATTTGTAGTTGATGATTTGTTTGGATCTGTCTCACATCCTTCAATTGGATTTAACAATGCTTCGAAGTCAGCATAAACTACAAAAGGTACTCTGAGTTGTCTCTCATATTTATCAAATTCTATCTGATTTCCTGGGACAGACTCTCTAAACCAGTTCATCCTATAACGTTTGTCCGATGGTAAATCTACACGAACATGTGCACAGTCATGTTGCTGGTGTTTTTGTAGCTGATCAGCAGATGAAAAGTGTAATAAGCAACCATCACAAATATGCATTGCAATGTGACGTGATGAAATTTGTTTGCTAACCAAGCGTGAAAGATTTTTGATGTAACAATAATGACTTTTATTATTGTGTGAAATATATAATAAATTTACATGTGTCGACTTTCGAGATTTTGTGAAATGCAATGGACCGGTAACTTTATGACTTTTACTTTCAGAATCATATTCCAAACCAAAAACATTAATGCTCAAGTCATTTAACCTTTCAAACTTGTGAATATCTTTAATTTTCACTGGGAAAGGTATATCATCGAAATTTAGTTTATTTTTATGTTGTAAATATGAAGTAACTCTGTCTGAATTTTTATCAGTAGGATACAGCGCTGACAACACGGACCATAAAAAGCATTGATGATCCTTATTTTTTACATTTATGACAGCCTTTTTAAGTTTTATATCATGTGGTAAGTCAATGTATGAAGATCCATGTAGAGGATCAAACTTATTAACATTCATATCCAAATGCTTTATTTTTCTCAAACTCCACCCGCTATCTTTACATTCAAAATTACTAACTTTGTTTGAAATTTCCTCTGCTAGTGATAAAAATGTAATGCTAATATTATCTCCTTGACAGAAAACATAATTAAAAGTTTGAAAGTCAAATGTGTTTTCTAAATCCTTTGTTTCTTGAACAAAATCTGCTCTTAATATAAAATTTACTTTTATTACCACGTGTTCTTTAATACAGCGATCTAATAGTATAAATATTGTGTCTTTAATATTTTTCATAAACAACTCTGGTGTCTGAAATTCCAATGCAGGGGTAGGATTATCATTTGAAACTCTGTAAGTCAAAATTCTATTTCCGAAAGCAGATTCAATCTTTTGAACGTTTGGTAATTCTTCGTGTGAGCTAACTAAGTTATTTTTGTGTTGATTACTCTTTAAGTGACTCGATAAAAATCTTTTAGAAACAACTATTTTACACACGGAACATTCAATCTCATCATTATTTTTTGTACTTACATTTATTTCTATATTTTGAGGTGAAGACGATGGGGCATTTGACGACGAAACAGCTAGATGATCCAAACGTGGTTCCTTGCTGGTCGAGGCACCCTCATTGATGCTGGTCGAGGCACCCTCATTGATGAGTTTTCTTTTTAATGCACGTCCATCACCAACTTGATTATTTGAGCTATAACAAAAAGAAAAGAAATATATTTTTTTGAAAATTTAAGTAATTAGGAAGGTAGGGGCATATAAAAATACACTAACAATTAACTGATTTTTACATTGTTCACAATAAGCTTGCATTGGTAAAACTCCATCTATTTGATCCAAATTATCATCTAGGTTTCTATTTAATGTTAAGTGTCCTGAACATGGTGTAAAAAATGGTTTAAAAGTCAAGTCATCAAGCATCGTCTGAGGTAATTTCGAGCTTATGTACCACAAACGAATATAACGGTGAAATCTTTGTAATATATCAGATTTATTGAAAAGACTTATTTCATCACTTGTTAATTCAATCATTTTTAAAAGGAAACGAAACTCGCCACCGCTATGGAAGAAAAACCAAAAAATATTGACTAATGTTTAAGGTTACTTCCATAATATATGTTAACACACACCCACACGCACACACACATATACACACACACACACACACACACACATCAAAAATTTGCTGGTTCCTTCAATTTGAAATTTCTTATTGACATTATCCAAAAATGGAGATCAAAAGGCTATCATAGAATAACTTCAGGGATTCATTAAAAATTGAAAACCCGACTTGGTAAAAACAACCCCACTTTTAAGCCAGTCGGTTAAAAAATTATCCTATTTCACTCACGGGATCAACACGAATCTAACAATACCCCATACGTTAAAATCCTCCAAGCCGTTCAGGCTGTAACAGTGAACATAAAAATCTACATACATACACTCGAAAAACATAACCATCCTTTTGAGGCAGTCGGGTTGAACATCTACATACATACACTCGAAAAACATAACCATCCTTTTGAGGCAGTCGGGTTGAAAATCTACATACATACACTCGAAAAACATAACCATCCTTTTGAGGCAGTCGGGTTGAAAATCTACATACATACACTCGAAAAACATAACCATCCTTTTGAGGCAGTCGGGTTGAAAATCTACATACATACACTCGAAAAACATAACCATCCTTTTGAGGCAGTCGGGTTTAAAATAAAAATCTACATACATACACTCGAAAAACATAACCATCCTTTTGAGGCAGTCGGGTTGAAAATCTACATACATACACTCGAAAAACATAACCATCCTTTTGAGGCAGTCGGGTTGAAAATAAAAATCTACATACATACACTCGAAAAACATAACCATCCTTTTGAGACAGTCGAGTAAAAATAATACGTGGGAAAAACATAACTACCGCAGGAAATATTCTTCAGACAAAGCTTCGCTTTTGTCTAAGAAATACAAACAGCCATTTAAAAGTAATTGTAAAGAAGACTTATTCTTTGTTGAATTGCGTTGTTTAAACTTTATAAAAGGCATTCATAGCAAAATAATAATCGTGGGAAGATGTACCGAGCATGGGAAAAATTTAACTAGCCTGAGAAATAAGCACCGTGGGAAAATGTACCGAGCATGGGAAAAATTTGACTAGCCTGAGTAAAATAAGAATAGTAAATAAATCAAATTACTTACAATTTGCACAGCTTCATAAACTCCTGCGCAATATTTTCATTGTTGATGCAGAGTTGTTCCTCCAGAATTTCCACACTTTCGTACAGTAAGGCATCTTCGTATGCTGCGTTAATTTGGGAGTTAGTAAGATTGGACTCCATGTTGGTGAACGATCAAATATGCAATGAACGCTGCGCTGTCGAGTCCTTTTTATTTGTCCTCGCTGTGGGGCTCTGTCCGTGGTGATTCTCCGGGGGGCTTGAATGGAATACGATGCAAAAAAATGACTTATACTAAATTATTTGCTACGAATGTCACAAACAGCGCGTCTTGTTAAGATTTTTCGGTTTGCTTGCTTTCAATGCAATACTTGGAACAATTCAGAGTTGAGGCAAGTTCTTTAGTGACGTTGAATATAAGTTCTTGCGTGCTTTGATAATGTTTATCGTCGTCCGATTGCACGTAATATTTAAGACGTACATCAACGTTCTTCCAGTAGTCAGTCGGTGCGAGGTCACGAATTTTATCCATATCATATATTTCAATTTTAATGAAGTGAGTCGCCTTTGCTGATTCACCTTCATTTGAAACTATGTAAGACAAACCGTCACTACATGTATGTGCTACGCATGAAGATTTTGGTATCGCTTTCTTCTTCTTTTTGGGTTTCTCAAAGAATATGTCAATATTGTTTGTCCTTTTCACTTTGTTTTTTTGTGGCCTCATAATAATATCTTTTGTTTCGTCTTCATCGGATACCGTCGCCGGAAAATAGTAATTTTTGAATGTGTAATCGTTATCCTGTAATAAAAACAGCAAATTGGTTATATGTTTCATAGCGCAGAGATAACACATTAGGTATCATTTAGAAAACAAAGACACAATAAGTTTAATGAGCGACTAACTACCTACATTGATTTATGAATTCATAGAAATTTCCATTGCAGAGCTTACATTGTAAATATCACCTATCATAAAACAAAATTACTTTTGTAAACAAAGCAAAACACGAATGAATTGAAAATTAGGTATGTTAATGGCGACCGCGCACCGGAAAACGTAGCGTAGGCAGGCCTCCCACGCGGTGGACCGATGACCTGGTGAAGGTCGCGGGAAGCCGATGGATGCGGGCAGCGCAGGACCGGACGTCGTGGAAATCCTTGGGGGAGGCCTTTGTTCAGCAGTGGACGATTTGTGGCTGATAAGATGATGATGAATGGCACACGTTATAGTTACTTGTATCAAGGGTAATACTTACATCCATTACTGCAACAGATTTAATTACAAATCACAGACACCACGTATGGACCACGCACTTAGATTCGTCGAGGACTGTCTAAAATATTATGAGATTAAACTGTCTGAACTTGCTTTTATATGCAGCTATCAAACAAAATAACAAAGGAATGTGTATCTTCGCAACACCTGCGCTGTAACATACATGTTACAACCTGTTCGCTATTAACGCAAAAATATAATTCAAAAATGGACCACCTTCGTCGTTTGACACAAAAGATTCAGAATTTGTTGGTGAGCAGCCATCTGCGAAATTAAATAGAAGCGCAACAATAAAAGCATTGTAAATTGCTTGCTATAGAACTTCCCGATTCCTATTTCATTGAAAACAAGATGAATAACTTAAAAATACAATAGTACCCTCTGTTCACAATCGGTATTGAGACATCTTTCTACTGATCGACCAACTGCGAAATGAAAGACACCGATAACAATGAAACTATTTTTGAATACATTTATTTATGGTACAATAAATTACTATGTTCACCTGATGTGAAAAAAACTTTCTTTCACACAACGAATTTCATAGAAAGCTTAAATACTAGTAAACTCCTTACCCGACTACGAAAAAAGGAGGGTTAAATTTACCATATCGGTTGCTGGTGTAATAACATAAAAATGACCTCCTTTTTACACAGTCGGGTAATAGGTTGTATGATAAATTGTTAAAGGCAAGTAGTAATCAGGTTAGGTTAATTTAAAATAAAAAACCCGACTGCATAAAAATTAGCCTCCCTTTTGCACAGTCGGGTAAAACAAGCTATGTCACTCAGGGAATCAAGACGAACCTAACGACACCTCGCACTCCAAAATCATTGAAGCGTTTAGGCTACAGGTTCATCCAAAGAAACAGACATACATACACCCGAAAAACATTACCCTCCTTTTTTGTACAATCGGGTAAAAGGTTTTACATGAGTGTATGATAAATTGTCAAAGAAAAGTAGTAATCAGGTTAGGTTAATTTAAAATAAAAAACCCAAATGCATAAAAATTAGCCTCCTTTTTGCACAGTTGGGTAACACAAGCTATGTCACTCAGGGAATCAAGACGAACCTAACGACACCTCGCACTCCAAAATCATTGAAGCGTTTAGGCTACAGGTTTATCCAAAGAAACAGACATACATACACCCGAAAAACATTACCCTCCTTTTTGAACAGTCGAGTATAGCCCTTAGCGAGTATCGAAGGCAGCACAATTGGTTCAAAACACAAAAGCAGGTAACATTGCTATTACAATAGGTTACCCGAATCCTCGAAATGAATAGACGTCGAGCGAACAATAGAGATAGTCGAGCCTCGATAACAATGGGGCTTGTAGCAGCGCAGATAAATGTAGAAAGGCGTGCTCTGATCGTTCTGAAACTAGCGCCAAACGGTTTAAGTGGGGGGCAAAACCAAAAAAAAAAAAAAAGTTTTTTTTTTTTTTTTTTTTTTTAGGGGAGGGGCATCTTTACTGGCGTGAATCGCGCCCCCCATGAGGGGAGTGGCCAGGGGTGAGCCAGAATCCGCGAATCCATACTACTGGCCTCGAGGCTACACTGAATTAGGGCGATCGGGCCTTAGTCGACCCCGCGGGTCCTGTGCGGGTTGGTCGACTTCACACACAACCTTCGAGTTTCTTCGCAGGCGTGTGCAGGTTTCCTCATGATGTTTACCTTCATCGTAACAGCGTCGGATAAACGTATATACTTAGATATGAAATCGAAATACGAAAACACATTGATTACCCTTCACTCTAGTAAAATTAAGATTCATTAACAAATGTTTTATACTTGGCCCCCGTTTGTGGAGTATATCCTAACCGTTTATCCGCGCAAGAGACATATGAGATCGTACTCTATACGCAGGGGAAGGGAAGTTCAACAGAGTACCTATAATACAAAGCTAATACAAAGTACCCATAATTAATCCTAAATTAGAATGAATTACTAATTAGATTGTTTGATAGACTTACTGTAACTGTTGAATAGCTATCCCACCTTAATTGTTTAATTAAATTAATTTGGCCCTCTAGTGTCAATTAACGGTGACCGACATTCTCTGGGACCCTAGTAAAGTTTTGCAATTAACATGTACGCACGTAATGAGCCTCCTTTAATTTCCATTCTAATTTCATTTATTACATTGGAGCGTCGGTGGCATAATGGAAAGGGCCGCTACCTCATGTCCGGTAGGTAGTGGTTCGAATCCTGTCACGTACCAATGTGTTTTTAAATTTCGATTTCATATGTACGTTTACCCGACGCTCTTATACGGCGAAGGAAAACTTCGTGAGGAAACCTGCACACGCCTGCGAAGAAACTCGAAGGTTGTGCTGACTTTGCTTCGCCCATAATATTGAGCTCGGACACCAGGTTTTCAATTTGTGTTCTTCCAAAGCTTCCATGCAGCTTCCAGCTCACCACATGTGATATAGGTATCACTAGTAGGCCAGTAGATATATCTATTTATCAACTATTGTTTAGGTGTAAGTACGCATAACTACTGGTACGGCTCGCGCCAAACTTTATTAATGATTTGAACAGTGACTGTGATGCGAGAGCTTACTGGGCAGGTATATACGAGTAGTAGGTCGTCCTACTAATGCCTCCTACATACACTTGCCACAAACCACGGGCCATAAGCGTCTACAAACGCTCGGCAAACTATGACGAGCCAAACGTCAATATCAACACGTTTGTAGAGTGCGCTAGTACTTCCTTTGACTGGTGCAAAAACCGACACTCGATCCGAGCGTCGGCAAGCGCTCGCAATCCTTCGCGAGCCGAGCCAAGTGCCTCGCTCTACATGCATGTGCTAGTAGGCGCTCGTTGTGGCTCGGCAAGCATGTGGAGGCACCATAACACCCAAAGTTTGCTACTGCTACGCCGCTGCTACTTCAGAGCGGTAATAAAGTTAGCGTAAACTATATCTAACTGCGTGCGACTGTAATAAGACTTTATTATTTACTTTTGTTCATATCTTTAACTAAATTCTCTAAAATTTCACTGCTAACCTCCAGGAAGAGTCATTTGAAGAAGAGGAGACGCCTCTAAAAGTCGAACTTGCGATGAAGGATGACGCATGGCGCAACCGCTACGCGGTGGCTCACAAGTACCTCACAAGGAACCTCTTCAGCGTCAACCCTTGCATTGCGCAAGTGCTGCAGATATGGTGGAAGCAGTTCAAGTAAGCAGCCAGTCAATTATTGATCATTATCGAGAGACGAATGGTGAAGGATTGTGATTTTTATTCAATATTAGCATTGTTTAGTTTTTATAAGGCAAGAATATATTTAAAAAAAACATAGAGAAATAAAGATTTGATACGTAAAAAGTAATAAAACATTATGTAACTAAATTCATTTCATAATCGTCATTTGTCCTGTGACGTTATCACTGTTCAGCCTTTGAATAATCATTAAAAAATAACCAGTGATTTAAAAAGAATAAAAAATCGAATTAGTGTCCTTCTATATACATATAATAAAACTGTAACGGGTCCGTGTCTATAGACATGAAATATTTTTGAAAAATAGTTACTGGGTGGACATTATTAACGATATAGAGGCCAAAACAAAAACTTTTGGAATTTTTGTCTGTATGTTCACGCATCACGCAAAAACTAAAAGGCCAATTTGGATGAAATTTTGTATGGTGGTTCCTTATAGCGCAGGTTAACATATAGGATACTTTTTATCCCGTAAAATACAAGATATTACTTATATTATTTGAACAATCCCAATTGGTGGGCCCTTGACATCATCTCACCTGATGGTGAGATGTGCGTGACGATGATACCGAAGATGGAACCGGGCTTACCATGATTTCCTAACGCAATGGGGAACTGGCTTTCAAGCCGGAACACATAAATGCTGTTAACATTGATGTTCGGCAGCAAGACTTACTAATTGTCGGAAGATGATGGTAACTAGCCAGGTGGGCTTTGAAAATACCCTTCTACCAACTAATCCGAGTCTTACAAAATCGAATCGAGCCCGCGACTTTCTGATATGGAGCGAATGGACTAACAAAATATGGTACTGACGCCATGGAGGCTATTTAAATAAGATATATGGAAATGATTGAAGTAGTTTTAGTAATTTGGCGACCGGTTAGCGAAAGCGAGGTCCTGGAGCACGTTAAGTCTGCAGCTGTGGATAGATCCGAGTGGGAAAGTGTAGTCTTAGCCCTATGAACCCTCTCAAGACGTAAAGAAGTAGAAGTTTAAGTAAGTTAACATTCAAGCAACAAACCAAAAGCAACATGATAAATGAGAACGAGTCGAAACTTCAGAGAAATGTTCGCGCTCTATTACTACAAACAGCCAGCTTGTCATATTGTCTTGCAAGTCCTCTGAACACGTGAGAGAACCTGGACGGTAGGAAGAAAAAGAGACTGTAGCTTTAGAAATGCCAGACAAATATTTAGATTAATTTTTGATATTTTCAGTGACCTGAGATTGATCAGTATGAAGGACATAAGTGCCACGAACGAGGCGTACGAATTGCAAGATTTCAATTTTATTTGCAAGAGGCATATAGAAGCTGCTGGAAATGTCCTGTCTCTCCAATGGATACCGACTATACAAACTGTTTTTCTGCAGGTTGTGTCCATTTCGTTCGTATTTCACACAATTATACACAAGAATGGAAGTAAGACGTCATAAAGTTTGTACTTATTTATATCATATTTTAGGGGAACAAAAAGAAACAAATTCCAGAACCTAAACAAGTGCAAAAAATGAAGCATTTCTACAACTGCTTGGCATGCATAATGACTTACAATCTTCAAACTCTTTGTCTCAAATCGATGGAGGAGTTCACGGATTTCATTTTGGACGTTGGGGTATGATTCATTTTTTGAGATATGAAGTAATTTGCGCTTCTTGGTCTACTAGTGGTTGAAACAGCCGTAGCCTTAGGTGCGTGGTGTGGGGGTGCGCGGATCATCATTGTTCTACTCATCATTACAGCTCATATACGTCCCCACCGAGGGGCTCGAGCCTACCCTGAATCAGGGCGATTAGGCCTTAGTCGACCACGCGGGCCCAGTGCGGGTTGGTCAACTTCACACACAACCTTCGAGTTTCTTCGCAGGCGTGTGCAGGTTTCCTCACGATGTTTTCCTTCACCGTTAAAGCAATCGGTAAGTATGTACGTAAGTTTTTTGAAAAACTCATTGGTACATGGCCGTCCAGATTTGAACCCGGTACCTCTGGTTAGAAGAACCGAGTCGTTACCGGTTGAGCCACCGACGCTTTACTACATTGTTCTACTACGAACTTCTAATCGTAGGCTGCGGAACAGTTCTTTTACTGCATAAAGTAAGGCAGGTACGTGGCGAGAGGGGTGAGAGAGTGACACATACCTGCCTTAGGCGACATTTCATTTGGGCGGTAGACCTAAATTAATGATTTTTCGGTTCCAGGGTCAAAACCACGGGTTCATAATAAATGTGGCGTTTCAAAACGAAGCGATAGAGTTTGAGCCACCTTTCAAGCAGTTTAAAGACACGATATGTCTTTTGTATGACTACCTTATCGATGCCTGTCGCCAGTCCCCTCGTATCGAGACCGTCTTATATCAGGATTACGTAGTCACTACCAGGGCTACATTAAGGGTAAGTTTTTGTTGAAGCTCTCGATGATGATTCTCAATTTTATTTTGTATGAAAGTCAATGAGCAGGTCTCATGTATCTCATTCCTATGGAAGACTGAGTAATAGGATGAATTATATAGAAAGCAGTCGGTGCAACTCAAAATGTGTTTAATTTAGAATGTAATCAAATTGAACCCGCAATCGGTGATCACTTTGTCCCGGAAGCTTCTTATAAAGTTCAGTTTGTATGACAGGTATCCATTTTTCAAGAACTCTCCAAAACATTTTTTAGAAACGGTGCGTTCCTACTCGAAGAAAGCAATTATTATTATTATTATAAACTCACTTTTGTGATTGATTAGCAAGGAGTTTGCATTAAAATACTCTTTGTTAGTTAGTATTTGAAGTTAACCAAATAGGTCGAACGCATAATGTACTGGTATGAAGAAGTTACTAGTCGGTAAGGTTTTGGAGGTCACTCGGGGCCAAAATATTCTATTCTAGGACGACATATATTGATTCCCTTGCTAAGCTCAGGATTCAAACTAACGCCCTCGGAACAAAATATCACTTTGTCTTGTTATACAAATAACTATTAGATATTTGTAAGTTTTACCTACATATAACAAAAACTTGCGAAAAATCCTACATTTTGAGCAAAAACATATTTTATCTTTTCCGTATACACTCATTATGAAAATGAAAAATCTAAAAAAACCTTTAGTAAATAAATTTATAATATTCAAAATTTCATTAAAATCGGTCCAGTAGTTTCTCTTCAAATCAGGTATACGGAGATATCTTCTCTTTTTTTGTTTGTATACTTTGAATCTAAAAAAAATCTCATCATGCATGTGAGGGGACCCAGAAAAGCTAGTTCTTCATGAAATTCCCAGGTCATTTCTTTATGATAAAAGCTGCCTGATGATGTGCATTCGCATACATAACAAAATACCATATGAAATTAAGGATTTAAACATTAAAAAATTCAAAATCAAATTACATAAGTGGCTGAATGACACAAACTGTTATACCTAATATTAAAGACTTTTTAAATTTGTAGATTACTTTAGATTAAGATTGACATTATTTTGTATGTTTGTAAATTACTTCGGACGATGATTAAAATATTTTGCATGCTATTTTAAATACTAGCTAAACATAAGTTCTATATACATATTTTAAGATCTTTTTATACCATGTTTATGGCAAATAAATTATTATGAATTATGAACTATCCTTCTTGACCACTTTTTCGGGTTCCGTTGTCAATCTAGGAACCCTTATCATATTCTTCTTGTCTGTCCGTCTTTCGGTATGTCGCAGCCGGTTTTCTTGAAAGACTACGACACGTACTTGGTCACTTTTTGATTTGGTGTACCTGGTGATATAGAGTTCGGATATGGAGCTCGGAGTCGGATTTCAAGAAGATTACATAACTTTCTTTTACTCCTCCGTCGCTCGAATGTGAAAAAAAAAAACGTTTGGGTTTGTTTGTTTTGATTATATATCATCATTACAGCTCATATACGTCCCCACCGAGGGACTCGAGCCTACCCTGAATCAGGGCGATTAGGCCTTAGTCGACCACGCGGGCCCAGTGCGGGTTGGTCGACTTCACACACAACCTTCGAGTTTCTTCGCAGGCGTGTGCAGGTTTCCTCACGATGTTTTCCTTCACCGTTAAAGCAATCGGTAAGTATGTACGTAAGTTTTTGAACTCATTGGTACATTGGCCGTCCAGATTTGAACCCGGTACCTCTGGTTAGATGGACCGAGTCGTTAGCGGTTGAGCCACCGACGCTTTTCTTATATATAATTATTTTATTTTATTTATTTTGGAAACAAACGGTCCTAAATATTGTACTGTCGCACGTGAACATTTAATTTACAATAAAGGTTATTGATTGCTTTGTGAAATATAGTGTGAACCAAAGTGAACACCACAGAAATCGGATTATATAGACCTTGAGCATTCATCATCATCATCATCATATCAGCCGAAAATCATCCACTGCTGGACAAAGGCCTACCCCAAGGATTTCCACGACGACCGGTCCTGCGCTGCCCGCATCCATCGGCTTCCCGCGATCTTCACCAGGTCGTCGGTCCACCCAGGAGAGGCCTGCCTTCAACACGTTTTCCGGTGCGCGGTCGCCACTCGAGAACTTTACTGCCCCGTCGGACATCTGTTCTACGAGCTATGTGCCCTGCCCACTGCCACTTCAGTTTAGTTGTTTAGTTTAGTTTAGTTGAGCATTGTTTAAGTATGTTCTGTTTCAGCATGCGTAATAACAATAACCTTTTTAAACTAACAAACCTTGTCTGTGTATATTTTTTTTTAATTTGCCCACGTGAAAGAAGAGATATTGGACAGCTATCCCTTGGTCCCCTTAAATATATTATCTTATCAGCTCATATACGTCCCCACCGAGTGGCTCGAGCCTACCCTGAATGACGGCGATGTATACGTGTAGATAATTAAACACCCAGACACAGAGCAAACAAACCTGTTCGTCAAACGAATGTTTGCCCTGAGTGCGGATCAAACCCACAACCCTCGGCTCAGCAGGCAGAACACAACTACTAGGACTACTGTCGGTCGGAGCCGGTGATATCCATGTCATATTGTTGTAGTACTTGAGCAAATATTAGTACTAATATTAGTACTAACATACAGTATGGACACTCCCTGCCGCTCTCTAAATTGCGACCTCACCCCTCGTCACCCAGATTTATACAGATTAGTTACAGTTTGGCTGTTGAACGTATAGGATTTCGCCGTCATTTTGTTTGTTTCGTCATTCTTTTATTGAAACGTCATTTCTGGCCCGTTGTATGAAGTGTCCAGGGTATGACTTGAGCGTCGGTGGCGTAACAGATAGGTACGTTGACTCCTGTCCAGGAGGTCGTGGTTCGAATCCTGCCACGTACCAATGTGATTTCGAATTTAGATTTCATATGTACGTTTATCCGACGCTCTTAAGGTGAAGGAAAACATTGTGAGGAAACCTGCACACGCTTGCGAAGAAACTCGCAGGTTGTGTGTGTAGTCGATTAACCCGCACTGGGCCCCGCGTGGTCGACTAAGGTCCGATCGCCCTAATTTAGGGTAGGCTCGAGCCACTCGGTGGGGACGTATATGAGCTGACATGATGACTTGTGTGGATAGATGTGGTGGAACGAATCACGAAATCCTCGGTGCACGTTCGACATTGTGTCCAGGTCGAAAGTGCCTGCCGACTGGAGTATAAGTCATTGTTGGAGTTGCTAGTCGATATATTGCACATAGCTCGTAGAACAGATGGCCGTTGGGGCAGTAAAGTTCTCGATTGGCGACCGCGCACCGGAAAACGTAGCGTAGGCAGGCCTCCCACGCGATGGACCGATGACCTGGTGAAGATCGCGGGAAGCCGATGGATGCGGGCAGCGCAGGACCGGTCGTGGAAATCCTTGGGGGAGGCCTTTGTCCAGCAGTGGACGATTTGTGGCTGATATGATGATGATGATGATATTTGGCAGAAATTGTCAAAAAAGGAGAAACAAAAATCGAGCAAGTGCGATTCGGACTCGCGCAAAGTAGGGTTCCGTAGTCTTTAAAAAAAATCGAAAAAAAACCATATTTGTAAATGGTAATAGAACATTTTTAATGGAAAATCTACGGACTTTTTGCACATCCAACTGTACATCTCGTAAGTTGGTCGATTATTACTCCTTAACTAAGAAAGCCTACATAGTCGTGATAGTTTTCCTTTTAAATTGATTATATGTCCTACTATTTAACTTTTTTTTCGGATGTCCTGATATAACGGTATCGAAAAATGGTTCTATCCATATTTAAATATCTTGGACATTATGTCACCGAGGATTTGTCAGATGACAAGGATATAGAAAGGGAGCGCAGGGCGTTGGCGGTTAGATGTAATATGCCCGCCCGCAGGTTTGCACGTTGCTCAAGCGAAGTAAAACTTACGCTGTTCAAAGCTTTTTCACAGTCGTTCTACACGTGCAGCCTGTGGGTTAGCTACACACTGAAAGCCTACAACGCCCTGCGAGTCCAGTATAATAACGAGTTTAGAATGCTGCTGGGGCTGCCGAGATTTTGTAGTGCATCAGGGATGTTTGCGAAGGCACACGTTGATGACTTTTATTGTCTTGTGCGAAAAAGAGCTGCCTCTCTGATGTGTCGCATTCGCGGCGGCGCCAACAGCTTTCTGTCGGTTATTAAAGACAAGATGGATAGCCCCATATTAAAACACTGGGTGGCTCTCCATCTTGCCCAAAACCGTAAATAATTTTCTAAAACATACTTACTAACATAGGATAAGGATAATTTCACTAACAATTCTATGGATTTGTAATGATCTGAAATGAAATTATTATTGTATATTATTCTATTCTATATAACCCCACATGATAAGGTACGTCAACAAAAAAAAATCACCCCACCTTTACATGTAGGGGAAGTACCCTAATATTTTTTTTTCCAAATTTTTAGTTGTACTACTGTCGGCTTGGTTAATATGTATGCATATCCCAAATTACAGCTTTCTACTAGGTACTTTCTTCTCCGAGCTAAGCCGCGGACAGACAGACAGACAGACATGGCGAAACTATAAGGGTTCCTTGTTGAATACGCAACACAAAAAAGGTAGTTTAAAAAAAATCTAGTTTATTTTGTAGTTTTTGTGCCAGAGGATATGCGGCGGGAACTCTAAAGTTAATTTCAGCTATTTTAATAATGAAAGAGAGTTAATAATATTATGTATTGTTTTAAATAAGCAAACTAAAGCCGCAAGCCGCTGGATGCGGGCAGCGCAGTCGTCGTGAAAATCCTTGGGGGAGGCCTTTTTCCAGCAGTGGACGTCTATCGGCTGATATGATGATGATGATGAATCAAACTTTATCGTGATAAACCCTTCTAGACCATGGAGAAGTGATGTTATTACACTTTTGACAGCTGTTTTATAGCCCAAAAACCAAGGAGACTGAAATAGTAGATTTTTCAAACAAATATTTTGTACCTTTTCTAATATGTTCATATGAACATTATAACATGGATTCTACACATCACAATGAAATAGGGATAACGAAAGATAGTCATCTGAGCTACTTTTTATCATCTGTCAAAAACGACATTTTGTTCTAAAAATGCTCGAAATACCTAGGCGTGACGACATAGTTTTGCAGCGTCATGATTGATTGATTGATTGAAAACACTTTATTGCACAACATAAGAGAGAAAAAAAAAGATACAATGATTAATTAAGTTGTACATATAGGCGGTCTTATCTCTAACAAGCGATCTCTTCCAGACAACCTTTAGGTGAAGGAAATATCATCATCATCATATCAGCCGAAGGAAGTCCACTGCTGGACATAGGCCTCCCCCAAGGATCTCCACGACGACCGGTTCTGCGCTGTCCGCATCGAGCGGCTTCCCGCGACCTTCACCAGGTCATCGGTCCACCGAGTGGGAGGCCTGCCTACACTACGCTTTCCGGTGCGTGGTCGCCACTCGAGAACTTTACTGCCCCAACGGCCATCTGTTCTACGAGCAATGTGCCCCGCCCACTGCCACTTAAGTTTAGCAATTCTGAGAGCTATGTAGGTTACTTTGGTTCTCTTACGGATCTCCTCGTTTCTGATTCGATCACGCAGAGAAACTCCGAGCATAGCACGCTCCATTGCCCTTTGGGTGACCTTGAGCCTTCTTATGAGGCCCATAGTAAGCGACCATGTCTCAGTTCCGTACGTCATTAAGGAAATATAAGAAATCATTATTGTGGGGTAGTAGTGGGCAATAAACAAATTCATCGAGAAAAAAATAAATAAAAAAAATAAAATATATAAAAATAAATATCCATTCTTAAACTACGTAATACACGTAAATATATAAGTAAATATAAATGATATAAACTAAAATGCATATACATAAAACATACATACATAACATTATATAGTATAGTAAGTATATACATAACCACATTAATGATGAATGATGATGATGAGAACATCTAGACAATATGTAGTAGATTATACAGATTTATGAAATTTATAGCGCTAGAAAGTGATCTATAACTTTAGATTGAAATATATTAAGGGAAGGAGAATTACGGATTGAATCAGGGCGAGAGTTCCACAGGCTTATGGAACGTATAGTGAAGGAATCAGAGTAGAAAGTGGTAAAATAAGTAAGGTACAACAAGGCGAAGTGAATTTTCAGATCGTAGAGGTCGACTATGAGAGGAGGAGAGGTATTGTAAACGGTTTTTAAGATAAAAGGGAGTACGAGGGTCAAAAAGTACTGAATAGAGAAGAGCAAGAGAATGGGCGTCCCTTCGACAACATACTGAAAGCCACTGTAGCTCCCTTCGGTACTCGGATACATGGTCATATTTGCGCAGTCCATAAATAAACCGAATGGCTAGATTTTGTAATCGTTCTAGCTTATTTAGGAGATCAACATTAAATTTAATTAATTTATTTATTTGCTATTCGGAAGATTTACAGCTTAATATTATATATAAGTAACAAAATTAAATTTAAAACGATGCTAATTACAAACCTTCACCAAAAGAAAATAGAAAATTAACATTAGTAACATCAAAGATTTTTTTTTTTTTAGATAGTCCGTTTCATTAAACATATATTCAGTCTAAGAAGAATTCCTGTGCCACTAGTCACACTAGTTGAAGCTCCAGTTTCTGGATCAATAATTTTAGCAGGAATTATATTAAAATTAGGGGGATATGGTCTATTACGGGTAATAATCTTATTTCAAAAAATAAGATTAAAAATAAATATTATTTGAATTTTTATTAGATTATTAGGGGGATTATATATTAGATTAAAATGTTTTTTGAAGCCAAGTATCACTTCCAATCCCCTAATGTGATCAACCCTTTTGATTAAGTTGTCTCCGAAATAGTAATCTGTAACTATGGGATAAAGTTTACGTGAAAAAGTAATAGTGTAACACTTGTCTATATTTACACTACACTACACTACCCTACCCAACCCTATCCAACCCTACACTACACTACACTACCCTACAGTACCCTACCCGACCATACATAAGAGCCTTCTTCTGACAATAACGAACTCAAAAAAAAACAGAATTATCGAAATACAGCCGTTCACGCGTGATGCGATGACCGAGGGAAATAGAGATTCATTTTTATATATAAAGATTAACTGATTATTTGAACAGTAACTCAGAAAGATATTTAAGTCATGTTTAAATTTTGAACCATCGTCCGTAGTTGAAACTACTTTGTTATTTTTTTATCGTCCGCATTCTTTACTGACAAGTGTCGCTGAAGATAGTGTCTTCATAATTTGTGTATCATCATATCAGCTATCATAATTATATATAATGTGAATAAAATGGACCTAGGTGTGATCCTTGAGGTACACCTGAAATTGTGAAAGTCGGACAGATATTCTTTTCACGATGCAGCTTGCGCGAGATGTTTTCTATGTAGGATTTAAGTCATCTCCTTGGATCGCCCTATCCAAGTTTAAATAATACTACCGAGTTTAAATAGTTTGTCTAGGAGTGGATTATCAATATTATTCATTTATGTTTAACATATATTTTGCATTTCAGCCTGTAATAGACAGTGAACTCGTCGATCACTTCAAGAAACTAGTGAGCGATTTGATTAGCGAACAAAGAATTGGACCAGAGTTGAGAGTACAAGATTTTGACAACTACGTGTGTTTGCTCAACGGGCAAGTAAGTTGGTTTTTCAGCCTTTCGATATTGTAGATGATCGTGGGTAAAAAGGACGTCCTCTCCGTCGAAGTTTCAAAATACGTACGGTTTAATTATTTATTGTTGACATAAATGGTTATCGTATAACTAATATTCCAATGATAAAGTAGAAATGACGGTGTTGTTGAAAACAAACTGAGAACATTTAATTTTAATTGATAGTCTATGCGAATTCTAAATGAATAAATAGATCTTTTGATTGAAACGAAAAAAAATAATTAAGAAAACATGATTCTTATCTCCTAAACTAGAATCCTATTTTCAGTCAGCAAGAGAAGTGGAAACCTTTCTAGCTGCTCGTCCCGAAAAGAATTTCGATGAATACTGCGCCGAATCGGTGAAGTATTACGAGCTATCCCGGGAAATACCTTCCAAACTAGAAGGAACTATTTACACAGGCATGTTCAGGATGCAGCGAGCCGATCTGATCCAAACGCTCCGTACTTCAGCCACGAGGCTCGCCAACACATTGCTAAGGAGGATGACTGAAGACTACCAGGCTATAATAAAAGCGTTAGTTGGCATACTTTTTTAGCTCCATGCACGTACAAACTAGGATTTACTTCAACATACCGTCGACATAAAAAAAATGTGGAATAGGTTCTACTTGCTTCTTTTTTATAAATGTCGCAGCCGTTACGTTGAATTCGCCGGATTCCAAAACGGCGCGCTATATGAAGCCGTATTGTAAACTGAGTAAATAACCAACGCTATCTTCTTCTGCAAAGCTTTCTGCTACTTTTGACTGTATGATCAATCAAACCTGACTGAACCTAACATCGCTCGCTTCGTTCTCTCATTTAAAATATGTTACTAAGTAGTTTTTATATAATACGGAGCCTTATATAATGCGGCGTACTTTCTTTCAGCCGAATGGCAATCCGCCTAAAAATGATGTCGCGCATTAAAAAACGCCGTCATTTTACAATCCGGTGTTGTTCGGCGCGCTGTTTTGGAAATCGGCGGATTCCACATTACGGCTTCCACATGTAATTTGTGATAAATAGTAGAAGATAGAGCTAAAAATATTATTTTTCTTCAATATAAAGACCTATTCAATTTCATTTTATGCCCCAGTTAGGTATTGTATATCAATACCCAGAATTGTTCATTAAGTAGTCAATAATAAATAATTGACTACGCCACACTACGCTGAACATGTGAAAAAAATCGACTTCATTCGCTACAACCAAATACAACTATTCTACGTGTTTTAAGTTTTTGTAAAATTTCCTAAAAGTACACATTATATGTACAAAACACAATTTGATAAAATTTATAGAGACCAACATGGCAACATTGAATAAATATTGAATAAAAGAAGAATTTTTCAAATCAATAATAAAATGACGGAGTTCTGAGGTAACAAACAATAAAAAAAACCGGCTAAGTGCGAGTCAGAACCGCACACGTAGGGTTCCGTACCCTTATACTAGATGGCGCTAGTTTCTTCACGTTTAAAACAAAACATGATTTTTTTGTATAGACTTTCACTTTTTCCAATTTTTAGTATTTGTTGTTATAGCGGCAACAGAAACTATGAAAATTTTAACTGTCTAGCTATCACGGTTCATGAAATACAGCCTGGTGACAGATGTACAGACAGATGGACAGCGAAGTCTTAGTAAAGGGTTCCTTTTTAACCTTTGGGTACGGGACCCTAAAATACAACCGAATTGACAACCTACTCCTTTTTGGAAGTCAGGTGAAAATTCAAATCAGAATTGCTTGGTTTGTGGAAGTTTACAACATTGAAGAGGATTTCTTCTTACTTTTGTAGAATCTATCCCTAATCTGTATTACAACTTTACTAGAATCTTCGACGAGTACAGCACAATAGCCAACACTCTCCTCACACCGCCTCCCGACACGGCTGCGCTGATGGAGCTCATAGCCTACTGCAAGAAGGTAGAAGACCTCCTCCTGGATGAGATGGAAGACAAGTTAAGGACCGTCATGAATTACATCACGTTCTTGGCGGACTATACCAACTTCACGCCATTAGAGATGAAAGCTAACAATCAGTGCTTCCATTGGTGAGACATGATATTCATATAACCAATGAGTTTTTATATCTCCTTTGAGATACATTATCAAGAACATGCATACCTTACGGCTTACTCCTCCTCATAGGTTGATCTAGTGAGAGAAAAAACGCTAAACACGTTAAAAGAACTAATTCGCATCGCAACAATTTAGTGCAATTTTGCATTATTATTTTTGGTTTTTGTAAATTTTATAACAAAATACAGCACCAATTTTAATAAAATTTATATGGGACCATCTCGAAAGCTTACGCTATCGAATAAAAAAAGAATCACGAAAATCGGTTCACAATCTCCGAAGATATCGCGTAACGCACACATAAAAAAACGTGCAGTCAAATTGTAAACCTCCTCCTTTTTGGAAGTCGGTTGAAAATGTAGTGTAATTTTCACATAATTTCGTGTATTCTCTCCGCTACCTTCGCCTTCGAAGAATCTGTTACCTACTTGACTCCACTTATTTATCAAGCTGTGAAAATACATTTGATTCTATGGAGATAAATAAAAATTGATTTCGAATACCTAGCAGTCTAGTTTTGTTCAAAATAATTACGAAAATATAGTATATGATACAAGATGATTGGAAATTCGACGGGATCCTTTAAAGTGCAACAAAAAAAGTCATTAACTAGGGGTCGGAATTCAATGGTTTTGAATTGAAATCCCTTTTAATTTTTTAAATTTTGTATGAAAACGCATTGATAGATTTCTTCATGATTTTGTAAAAAAAAATATATTACTAAGTTGATCAATAAGTTCAAAACGCATTACATCTTGAAAACGCAATGAAACTCTAGCATAAGTTTATGTCAATTGTATTTATTTTTCAACGTAATCGCTTTTTAATACACCTTCAATAGCGTTTTGCAAGTTGGTTAATTCCCTTGGAAAAAAGGCTTGATCCTGGGACTCGAAAAAGGCCTCGTCACAGGTGAATTTTATACCACGCAAGTGCTTTTTTAGGTGAGCAAAAGATGAAAATCACTCGGAGCTAGGTCCGCAGAAAATGGTGGGTGCTGCATCAACTGAAACCCAGCAGATCGGATGGCAGCGCCTGCTACATCAGATCGATGGGCAGGGGCATTATCATGATGAAAAAGCAATCCAGCACGCAATTTTCATCGACGTTTATTTTTTAGTTCTTCGTGTATTTTTTTTTATTAATGATGCTTTATACTCTCTGGTTATTGTCTCTCCTTTACTTGAATAGTCGATCATTATTGTACCTTCCGCATCCCAGTAGACAGGATGGCATTATCTTTCTAGCGGACGCAGACGCCTTTAATCTCTTGATTGGCGGGGAAGACGGCCTTTTCCACCCTTTGCTTTGGTTTTTCGTCTCCGGATCAAAATAGGTTACCCAGTTCATCTACGGCTACGAAACAAGCGCAAAAATAATCTGGATCTTCTTCACTGATTGCTAAATTCAGCATTGAAATGTCAACTCTTGCTTTTTTGAGCGTCTGTTAACATTCGAGGAACCAAGTGCGCGGCCCTTTTTAAATTTTAAGGTATGAGTTAAAATAAACTAAATTGTCCCAAACGAAAGCCTTAGAATCTCACCTAAATAACAGATGGTCACACTTCGATCTGCCTTAACAATTTTTTCGATTTTTTAGACGTTTTTTGCGTAGCGGTCGTTGTTGGCTGCCCGAAGCGAGTTTCGTTATTGCAGGCAGTTTTACCGCGTTTAAGTTCAGCGCACCAGTATGCCACTGTAGAATAAGACAGAGCATTGTCTGCTAAAATAGACTGCAGTTCTTCAAAAACACTCTTTGTAGAAAAGAAATATTTGATTACTAGGCGTTAGTGACCCTCACTTCAAACATTTGAATAATTTTTATTCGCACGCTAATCAAAAAGAAATCCATAGAAAATTGATGGAAAAATAGTATGGGACTTAATGCACCTTCTTAACAGAAATCATCATCATATCAGCCGAAGGAAGTCCACTGCTGGACATAGGCCTCCCCCAAGGATCTCCACGACGACCGGTTCTGCGCTGCCCGCATCCAGCGGCTTCCCGCGACCTTCACCAGGTCATCGGTCTTCAACAGAAATCATATTTTTTTGTTATTATTATATTGATGTTTCGAGGCTTTCATATTTTTTTGAAAAGCTGTTTTTTGAAAGGCATTTTTCCGTATTTTAGACGCTTACTGTACTGTAATACGACATTTTTTTACAAGATCACGAAGAATTTTACAAAATCACGAAGAAATCAATCTATGCTTTTTTCATACAAAATTTGAAAATTGGATGGGCTTTAACTCAAAATCCATTGATTTCTGACCCTTAGTTAATATGTATGACTTTTTTGTTCTAAATTATATTTTTTTTGAGATTTGACTATGGGTTTCATGGGGAAAGTTGTTCAGTTTCATGGGTAGAAGCACCAGTTAAAATAGTTTCAGCTAATTTTGTTATACCTTATATTGTTTATGTATCCTTAAAATGATCATGTCGAATTTCCAATCACCCTTTAGTTATGTACTTCATAAACGTCTGTAATTTACATATCTTCCAATTTTATGGACAAAATTGCATTACTCGTATCTCGTATCGTAGAGAAAGATTCTCGAGTGGGACCATGGCAAAAAAGACCTAGTGTTGGGCGGCACTCCGCCAGGTGGATTCATAATATAGGAGACTGTTGGGTGACCGTAGCTTAGAACTGTGCTGAGTGGAGATCTATGTTCAGCAAGGGACGTCTTCCAACTGTTATGATAATAATAGATGTGTAGGCATGATCGTGATGAAATTGGCACCCATAATTTTCCCCTACATTATTGCAAATGTGGCTCAGTACGACTTGCGTGATCGAGTCTGTTGATCACGCAAGTACACTGACTAAAATATAATCAAAACCTGGATGGGTTTGATTATGATTATGGTATTTATTTCGACGATTTCTGTGCTTCGCAAGTCACGTTATACCATTGCTATAACTAGATTGCAGTCGTTATGCCATATCCAGGTGTACAAATAAATGTCTTCAAAACTCCTCACAGTAGTTCGCCACTAGCCCTACAACCTCCATCACCGGATTTGGCCCCAATCTCCAATCTTCCCAATGTAATTAGAAAAGGTCCATGCCTCAGAAGTGAGGAAGTTATGCATACTAACGAAGTATTATAAAAGTTAACTATACTTACGACCTTTAGAACTTTTTAGAATGAAATGATGCTAGGTAAGCATTATTTCCAGGTATGCCAGAATGCCAGGTGTTATTGAGGAATGTAACAATATATGCGACCAGAAAAAAGGAGAATACCAAGAGTTGTTAAAAGTAAGTATCAATGATTTCATATGGTTGATATAGTTGATTTTACATGATTACATAATCATTTTTTTGATGCTTTTAATACAATATGCGTCATTTGGCAGGTACGCATTGCAAAGTTCATTGAAGATTTGGACGTGTATGAGACTCAAGTGAACGAACTTCAGTACTGGGGCGATATAAACGAGTTGCCCAAATATGTTGCTCGTGTGCGTCGTTTAGACGAAAAGTTAGTTGTGTTTGAATTTACAATTAAAAATTATTATTGTATTTTATTCCAACTTGTATGAAAAAGTATAGAAACGTTCCTAGTTATAGAGATATGTTTGTTTTAATCACAGACTCTCAGGAGCTCTAACGAAAATCGATCAATTTAACGAGGAAGAGGCATCATTTGGCTATGATCTTTCTCAATATCCTAAGAGAAAAGTTTTGTATGATAGAATGACACCCTTTAAAAAGCTGTACGATGCTGGTTATGACTTCACAGAGAAGTATAACAGTTGGATGGACTCAAAGGTAACGAAAGTTATGATTTACGCCACTTAAAACAATGTAAGAATTGTTACTATTATGATTTGTTTCCAGGTTGGAAGTCACGACCCTGAAGACATAGAGACTGATGTTGCTTACTACTACAAGATTGTGTATAAACTAGAGAAATCATTTGCAGAAGTTCCCGATACTCATAATCTAGCTGTCTCAGTAAGGTAAGTTGAAGATTAATTGAGGATGCTTAATTGTCTCTTAATTGAAAAGCAGACAGTTCAGTTCAACCGATAACGTAAAAACAGTTCGTTAAATAAAGTTATACGAGTACATAAACATCGTATTTCAGGGAAAAAATGGATGAATTCAAGACACACATGCCAATAATACAGACGCTAGGTAACCCGGGTATGAAGCCGCGTCACTGGGAGAAGGTTTCGGACATCGTTGGTTTCCCGATTATCGTGGATGAGGAGATGACTCTGGCCAAGGTGATTGACTTCAACCTGGATGAGTACATCGAGCGATTTGAGAGCATCTCAGAAGCAGCAACCAAGGAAAACAATTTAGAGAGAGCTTTGGAGAAGATGATGAAGGAATGGGCCGACCTCAAGTTCGAAATTTTGAATTACAAGTTAGTAATGAATTAATAATCCTTTTTCTGAACGGGTCGAAAAACAAGTGCTATAAGGCCACCAAGCAACTACCTTGTTGATTTAGAAAAGCTCGCATTAACTAGCTTTACGCTTGTGGATTAGGATCGCGCTAAGTAATCAATAAGGGAAGGATAATATGTTTACTGTCTATGTCTGTGACATCGGTCGATTTGTGATTTTGCAGTTTCTTTAGACTAGTGTAACGGGATTTTACCCATGTACGACAGATGTAGGTTGCGTGGCGATGATGAAAAGTGACGAAAGTCCGAATTTATTTCGATAAAAAATAATTTTACATGAAGTAAGGTTGTATCCTAGGTTATATCTATAGCGAGGCGTCAGTAGGGAACATCGGGGTCACCAATGTAACGGGATGTTACCTATGTACTGTTGTGCGATAGATGAGGTTGCGTGGAGATGATGAAAAGTGACTAAGTTTGCAGTTTACGAAATTCCGTTTTTTTTTCGATTGAAAACAATAATTTTACATGAAATAAGGTTATATCCTAGGTTATGTCTATAGCGAGGTGCGAGTAGGGAACATCGGAGTCGCCAATATAGCGGGATGTTACCTATGTACGGTTGTACGATAGATGAAGTTTGCGTGGAGATGATGAAAAGTGACTAAGATTGCAGTTCACGAAAGTAAGGTATCCTAGGTTATGTATATAGCGAGGCGCGAGTAAGGAACGACTGTCGATCCGAGCCCAGTGCATTGGTTAGCTGTTTACGCAGCGCAAATAAAATAAGTAGTACATGTCGCTACAGTAGTATAAAATACAGTGTTACCGAGAAATGTAATTCATTGATAACATGCCGAATCATTTTTCTCACAGAGATACTGGAACATACATTTTGTCGAGTATCGACGATATTCAGCTGCTACTGGATGACCACATAGTTAAAACGCAGACAATGAAGAACTCACCCTACATTAAACCCTTTGAGGATACTATCTAGTAAGTAGTGGATCTGTATTCGGTATACACATTTAATAAGGTCTAAATCACGTATAATAAGTTGATCTTGATTGATTGATGATTTCTTTCAGTGATTGGGAAGGCAAGTTGGTGCTCCTGCAGGAGATCTTGGATGAGTGGCTGAAGGTCCAAGCGACCTGGATGTATCTGGAGCCAATTTTCTCTTCACCAGATATCCAACAACAAATTCCCGAGGAAGGTCGGCGATTCAGTGCAGTTGATAAGGTAGGTATCTAAGCGTTCACTAGCATATGTGTAGAATTGAGATGATTAAATAGATGAAAATAATGGATAATATATTGTATTACTTCATAAACAAATTACACACGGTCATAATTTTTTCTATAAATTATGCATACATACTTAAATACATACATGTATATGCGCATGTGTTCATCACAAGATGGATTTCCCTGGCAATCTAACCCACCAACCTCGACTTAGCAGTCAGGAGCGACCACTTATGTCACCCAGTCCGTCAATATAAAAACCTAATCTTACGTAGATGTGGCGAGAGATAATGAAAGCCGCGGCTAGCGAGCCGCGGGTGTTGGACGTGATCATGATAGAGAAGATGTTAGACCGACTGAAGAAGTCCAACAACTTGCTCGAGATGGTGCAGCGAGGACTGAACGCGTACCTCGAAAAGAAGCGTTTGTTCTTCCCCCGTTTCTTCTTCCTGTCTAACGACGAGCTGCTTGAGATCTTGTCTGAGACCAAGGACCCCATGCGGTGAGTTATAATAATTTGGCAGCAGCTAGTAACAACATATAAGTATATTATGTAACATTCCGCTCAAGAAGACAGAGAAGGCAGATAACCAACTAAACTAAAATGTCAGATAAAAATATGTAAATGTATCAAATACTGAAAAGATTTCTACTTCACTGTTTTGAGTGAGATGATTATCCAGATAAAAATAGTTTAACAGTCAGATTCTTCTGAGAATTAAATTATTTTAAATTATTTTTATTTTAACAGCGTACAACCTCACTTAAAGAAGTGTTTCGAGGGCATAGCTCGTTTGACGTTTACGGAGGAACTTGTGGTGACACACATGAAGTCTTCAGAAGGTGAAGTTGTGGTCCTCACCCAGACGATTAACACTGCCGCTGCCAGGGGTCAGGTAAGTAAAACAAGATTAAAACATTTTTTCATCATTTTATTATGAGGTCTTAGTTATTTCCTAAAAGTTTTGTCAACCTCCATAGGTAGAGAAATGGTTGGTAGAGCTGGAGAGATCAATGAAATCTTCTGTTCACAATGGCGTGGAGCAATCCTATAACGACTACCTGAATAGAGAAAGACAGGAATGGGTGTTGATATGGCCTGGTCAAGCTGTAAGTCCATCATATATTTTTAAATATTTCAACTAAGCATCTAGATTCACGGGTAATCCCAGTACAATGGGGCGCGTAAAGAGATTACTTAGAATTTCAAAAATATAAAATGGGACTTTTTTCATTTTTATTTTTAATAAGCGGAATCACATTGAAAGATTATTGAAAAATCGGTAGTCTTAGCCGGGAATGAAACCGGCAAAATACAGAAAAAAAAAAAGAAATGCACTTTTAATAAAGATGACTGCAATATTATTTGTGCAAAAATTTTCTATTTTCAATATTAAAAGTGTCTTCCTTCCATGGCTCATAGTGCTAGGACACCTTTATTTACATTTTAAACTTTGGGAGTACTCGTTGCTTTGGAAATTAGTTTTTCATTGCTTTGAAGATTCTTGGTGAACTTACTTTCTTCTTGGGAATCATGGAGCATCATCACTAACATCAAGTCAAGTGATGAAATTTAAAAGATCACGTTTACTCACAGAATTTTATTCTTTACAACTGTCTAGTCGCACAGATGGCATGTTCTGAAGATTGTATTATTTCACACTGTAGTTAACATTTAGAGTCAAACAACACAACTGTTTACGCAAGCAAAATGACAGTGCGACGAGCCTTGGATACACTACGTAAAATTCATATCTACTTATAGCTTATATAACATTTAGACACAAACAAAACACTGCGACGGGCCTTGGATGCACTACGTAAAATTCATACGTACTTACACTTCTTAGCTTAGATTTTGTCCTTTAGGTCCAATGTGTAGCAATGACGTTCTGGACTTCAGAAGTAACTGATGCCATACACATAAACATTGACGCTATGAGGAAATACTGGGACAAATGTAACTATCAGATCTCGAAGATTGTAGACTTGGTGCGAGGAGAGCTCAGTCTTCAGAACAGAATTACACTTGGTGAGTACCCACCTCATGAGCCACACTGAATTTTTTTTCATATGTAATAGGTATTATAAATTAAACTACATATCAATAAAAAAATTAATATACTGACTTGGTTTACTATATTTTTAAACCACTTTTAAATTTCTTCTAGCCTCGTTTAAAGCTCTATAGTCCTAAGTAATAATGTCAACTCTTTAACAAACAAGGCTTACCAACTGTGAATAAAAAAAATCATAAGTATTTTATCCGAATTGAAATTTGGTTTCTAAAAAGTTTTCTCCTTGTTTTGTGTTATTTACTTATAAAAATTGATTTCAGGAGCTTTGGTGGTATTGGATGTACATGCCAGAGATGTACTCATGTTACTAATAGATTTAAAAGTAGTGAAAGACAACGATTTCAATTGGCTGTCTCAGATACGATACTACTGGGAGGTAGGCATTTGTTACATGCATTTCGGTTTCATTTCATTTGTGGTCCTCTAGACAGATTTAGTTTTGATAGATTTATGTTTTAAAACCTAATAGACATTGCGTCTCTATGAAGATATCATATAAACTCTGTGATATGTCGTTTGTATCTGTGCTACATGGCTAATTATGTATATGGATAATTTAACTTGATGATTAACTCCCAGCTTCGTGAAGAAGACAAGACGATGCAGATGTTGACCAGGATGATCAACTCTCAGCTCATGTACGGTTACGAGTATCTCGGCAACACCGGCCGGCTGGTGGTCACACCACTCACCGATCGGTGCTTTAGGACGCTCTTTGGAGCTCTGCATTTGAACTTGGGTATGTAATAAAAAAAGATAGTCGGCAGAGTCCGTATGCATGCCTTACTTGTCCATGATAAGGATTTACAATTCTAAGTTATACTTATATTTTGACGCAAAACATATTTTTTCTGTCTTTCTATCAAAAGCTCTGAAAGGTCATTAGCTAAAGTGAAGGTAAAAATGATAAATATTTTTTTAATTGGTACATTATCAGAATAATATATTATGTGCATCGTTTTAGGAGGCGCGCCCGAGGGGCCTGCGGGAACTGGTAAGACTGAAACTACAAAGGATTTGGCAAAGGCCGTGGCCAAACAATGTGTCGTCTTCAACTGTTCAGATGGTCTCGACTACATCGCGCTTGGGAAATTCTTCAAGGTAGGTGCCTCATACAACAAGAATCTAGATATGTAAGATCTTATTCTGTACGATTTGAGACCTAACTGTTTTCCAGGGTCTGGCTTCTTGCGGTGCCTGGTCATGCTTTGACGAGTTCAACCGTATTGACCTTGAAGTTCTCTCAGTAGTGGCGCAACAGATCCTCTCTATCCAGCGAGGGATTAACTCTGGATCCACAGAGCTCATGTTTGAGGGGACTTTGCTACAGCTGGACAAAACGTGTGCGGTGTTCATCACTATGAACCCTGGTTATGCTGGGCGATCTGAGCTACCTGATAACTTAAAGGTAAGCTTATTTGAATTAGAGGACACGTTGCAAAAGGACTGTTTTAGGTGTAACAGCGAGTGGAGAATAACATAAAACTGACTAATTCGCGTTAAGATCAAGAATTCACATGGGGAGTTGTCATACTGCAAACAAAATTTATAAGAAAGCATACGTGCTTTTTGCTTTCGCAAAAGATTCTTATTATTGTCGTGATAACAAAAACTTCTCAGTTCTTATCAATATCACTAATTTCACGTCTTCAATAATTATTTCTAGGCTCTATTCCGTTCGGTGGCTATGATGGTGCCAGACTACGTGCTGATCTCTGAGATCGAGTTGTACGCTTTCGGGTATCTGAACGCGAAGCCTTTGGCCGTCAAAATTGTCGCCACTTACAAGTTGTGCTCAGAACAACTTTCTTCGCAGTGTCACTACGATTACGGTACAGGACAATGCTTAACTACCTTTCTATTTGTATCAGTACTAGGTTTTATTTGTAGTTACTCCAAAGTTAATTATTTTGTTAGAAAATGTGGAGCTTTTTTAACTCACGCTCCGTAACTATGACTGCTATTGTAAACTTATCTTTAGTGCGGCCGTTCTATGATGACCACTATGGCTCTACACTATTTCACTATTTTTTTACACTCGGTTGTTTGTTTTGTAATAATGCAAGCAAAAGGCAGCATATTTTATCTGCGACTAAACCTTCAGACAACCAATAAAAAATTAAAAGCTTCATATCATCTAAGAACGGCTCTACTAATGAAACTTGTCAACTATTGTTGTACAAATTTTCTAAAATCGGAAAAATATGGAATTTTCATACAAACTTTTGTTATCAGCTGACCGCTTTGTATGAAAAGTCCAATTTTTTTGAAGTTAAGAGTCCAAAGTTTCACAGTAATGTACCATCACTCACTTTATCTATCTTTTACTCCCCTATTTTACTTAAGTATATCAGCCGAAGGACGTCCACTGCTTGACATAATAGGGCCTCCCTCAAGGATTTTCACGTTGAACCGTTCTGCGCTGCCCGCATCCAGCGGCTTCCCGCGACCTTCACCAGGTCATCCGCCCACCGAGTGAGAGGTCTGCCTACGCTACGTTTTCTTTCCGGTGCGCGGTCGCCACTCGAGAACTTTACTACCCCAACTGCCTCCTGTTCTACGAGCTATGTGCTCCACCCACTACCACTTAAATTAGACATCAGAAAGTCAATTTAGAGGTTTTTATTTCTATACCTATTTGTGTCAGATTGGATTGAAACGGTCCCAAATAACACAAAACCAATATTTTTATTATTTTCTTAGGTATGCGTGCGGTAAAGTCAGTGTTGCGTGCAGCGGGGGCATTAAAACTCAGATATCCTGATGAGGATGAAGACATCATTCTTCTGCGCTCCATCAAGGACGTCAACCTGCCCAAATTCTTGGAGCACGATGTGCCCTTGTTTATGGTAAGTAATTTAATATAAAACCAGCCGGGTGCGACTCGGGGTCACACAAATAGGATTCCGCACTAAAACTTTAACTAAGTACCAACAGAAAAAGACCTCTCAGTACATACTTTGTAAAAAAAAGTTTTGCAAAATATATAAAATGAAAGGGCTTCCGAGATCAAATGCATTTTTTATAATTTTATGATAAATCGTTTTGAAGTTATTTAAGAAAATAGGCGAAAATTTACCAATAACAACTTATCTCCGAAAGTACTAAGCGTAATTTTTTTTAAATCACAGTATTTGAGGTTGAATGCATAGATTACCGGAAAACCCATGAAAAAATCTAATGTCCTTCCGTTCCCACAAGACTAACGAAAATTCCATAGTCCAGAGTGGACTTTGGAAAATTCATTGTTCGATCAGATCTTAGGCCCAGTAGTTTCAGAGATAAGGGGGAATGGTCAATTTACGCTTATTTTCTTAACTAACTTCAAAACTATTTATTTTAAAATTATAAAAAAAATGTATTTGAGATTTTAACAACCCCTTTCATTTGATATGTTACACGATACATAGTTTAATCTTTTTAATTATAAATTTACGCACCAAAAGTGGCCCCCATATTTGAAATTTATTTATTTACGTTAAACGCTCGTCTTTGGGTCACCGACTTACATATTTTTACCAAATTTCATCTCAATCGGGCCAGCGGTTTTGGAGCAAGTTGGCTCTGACAGACGAACTGATGGACGAACAGACAGACACACGAGTAATTCTTTTTTGGTTCCGTTTTTACCTTTTGAGGTTCGGAGCCCTCAAAACCGGCCAAGTTCGAGTGGGACTCGCTCACCGAGGGTTTCGTACCTACCGCCACCACGCCTCTCCACACAAGAACAGTAATGATACTTAATTGTTTCAAACAGAAGATATCAACGCAAGCGACATAAAAATATTTTTCCTTTTAAATCGGTTTGAATTCCTTAGCGCGAGTAAGACTCACACTTGGTCAGTTTTTATTATTTGTTGTTTTATTTTAGGACTAGTACTATTTATAATCAAATCAAGTTCCACGCATTACCGTGTTTACGATCGAGCAAAAATAAAAATAAAAACCTTAGTTAAAATACACTGCACATATAACTTACAAGGTCCTGACTTTTGGGTTCGTAATACCAAAAACTCTTCTTTTGTCTAGGGTATTATTGGAGACTTGTTTCCTGGTCTGCCTCTGCCACTTGCGGGACTGCCATTTTTGGTTGAGTGTCTGAAAGAGGTGTGCGTGCCGTTGAACTTGCAGGCTAATGACTTTTTCATTGAAAAGGTAAGTTGGGTGTAAAATAGTATCTAAATATGTAAAATTATCGTGCCACAGTGTTAGTTGCCAGAAATGGCTGGACGGATTACCATAAAATTTTCTGTGTATATTCGGTAGGTCTGAGAATAGATATATAATTATTTTTTTACCGGGATCTGAGCGGGAGAAGCCGCGGGAAACAGCTCTAGCGTTATATAAATTTCTACTTTATTTTCATTATCGTATCTGCTAGTCGACCTGAATCGACGACCTGGTGGGAAGGTCGAGGGAAGCCGCTGGATGCGGGCAGCGTAGAACCGGTCGTTAAAGAATACCTTGGGGACCTTTGTCCAGCAGTGGAGATCTTTCGGCTGATATAATGATGATCAAATCTTTTCAAGTGCTGGGTGTTAATTTGTGCAACACCCTACCTTCAGCCGTTCAAGATCTTACATATAGGCAGTTTAAGACCTTTATTAAGAATAATCTTTATAATAAAGCTTATTATAAAATTAATGACTTATTCAATACTACAAACACTTGGAATAATTATGGCTCTCTAGCTGTGTGCTTAGTTATTTTTATTGTATTTTTATACTATACAACCTGTGTACATTGTTCTTAAGATTGACTTTTAAAAAGTGTACCTAAGGTAAATTAACCTAAGGTACTTTAAATAAAGAGATTGAATTGAATTGATAATGACAAAAAATAATTGTTCCAGGTTCTGCAGCTGTACGAGATGATTCTTGTACGACACGGCCTAATGTTGGTTGGGTATCCATTCTCTGGAAAAACTAAGAGTTACCACGCTCTGGGTCATGCGTTAGGGGCTGTTTCTGCGAAGGTAATTTTTTGACGTTCAGGACATTAAGTACTTGGTACACAACACTTTTATTTCTGCTTGTTTTGAAATACCTGAACGTAATTTAAGTCTAATTCAAGAAACTGAACCTATACTGAATTCGTATAAAAGTGGACCTGCCATACCTATTACACTATGAGCTGATCAATTTTATTATGACAAGACCAAAAATTTCTCAAAATGAGTTTCTTGGAGAAAGTTTAGTTTTATAAGCCGTTCCGTTCCGTTCCGTTCCGGTGGCGCACTGACCAGAAGTTCTTCTGCAAGGGCATTGATATCAGCGCATAAAGGAGAACTGTCGAGGCTAAGGCACCCGTTGTTGTAAGCGTGTCCCCCGTAGCTGCACCTGGCATGCGACGGTACTCCTGAGTAAATGCGGTCTGCTACCTCAGATTCCCGCTGTCGCTTACCAAGCACATGCGTCGGTGGCCACGTTAACAACGTGTGTGATGTATCAGCAACCGCTGTCTGCCATTATGCGACGGAAATCTACCCGAGACACCAGTGGCCACGTAGATGCGATCAGGAGTGTAGGGTGGTCGCAGTTAGGATGGGAGTGACGGGAAGTTGAACCGACAAGTATACTAGCAACGAGTCAGCACATTAGGAGGATAAATATTATACTTGGTGTGTTATATATACAGGGAAGGATTAGAACTGCGTTTTTTTGTAACCAATATTCTTTTGGTAGGCTTTCTTCTCGTTTGATTGTTTCTTGATCCGGTTGTGTACTTGAATGAGTCCTGGTTTAAAGAATCCTCACATGTGAGGATGGGGCGACTCATTTTTCGTTAATTCACCTTGTAATCTCTGGCCACGTGTAGGATGTGCTGTCTTTCGCGCCCAGGTAAGAGATTCTTCTTAATTTAAGAATTTGTGTTATTGTTTTTCCTTTTAGCGTGTGCTTGATTTTAGTTGCTTTGTGGCTGTCCCTGGAGTTTGCCAGTATTTCTTGTAGGATATGTCTCTCGTAGCGACGTAGGCGTGATCTGTTAGCTTTAGTAATGCCCATGGGAGCAGGTTTTTTGCTCGTTAGGGTTCCGGAGGCAACAGGAAACCCCCATATTTTCGCCATTGTCTGTCCTTCCGTCCGAGACCATCAGTACTAGAAAGCCGCAACCCGGTACGGGTACACACATCAATCACGCCGACAGAGTTGCACTATAAAATCCTTAAAAAAAATATTGCGGCACCTTGCACACACGTAAAGAAAAAAAAACCCACCCCATCGCGTCGGGAATCGCTAAATAGGTCCTTCAAAACATTCTATGGTTTGACCTACCTATAAAGTATGCAGTGAGAGGCCCCACTCCGCCGCCGGCAGCCAAAGCCATGGTGCGGAACCCCGTCCGTGTGACCCCACCTTAACAGTTTTTTTTGGAGTGTACGTTCACGAGGTAGACTTCACTTTCTGCGATTATTATGTACTCACTGCCCCAACACCTCTTAAGAAAATAGCTCTTTGATATATTGATCTGTTAGTTATGCCTCCGTATACTTGAACCCTAAACAGGAATATTCATTCTAGACCCCTCCAAACAACCGAAAGTGCACAACGGCTTTCATTTGACCAAAAAAATGCTATGCTCTCCGCCAATACATGGTGCAACCTGGCAAGTTTTCACTATCCATTTTTTTTCTATATTGATATTTACTTTTATAAAGTAAGCTTTGCTTGCTTGGCGCCTTACCAGCCTCTCTTCCTCTTTTGCATACGCCCATCAACCCACCCAAATGCAAACTAGTTTCTAAGTCACCCGGAAATAGTTCATAACTTTGATAAATAGCAGTGGTAAGGAATCTACATCTATGGACTCGACTTTATGATGGTCACGATCCCCAACCCCTGGGGTTACGACTTAGAAGAAGAAGAAGAAGGAACCCCAATTTCGCAAGTCCGACTCGCACCTGGCCAGTTTTTCGATTCTCTTCTTAGTATACGCCTAATAAACCATCACGATGGCAAATTTTAAGTTTATTAGATACCTGGAAGTGTCCCTACACTTTGCTGAGTGGTATATAGTGATACGGAATCCTCAGTGCGCGGTCCTTCAAATTCTTCCCCTGCATACGTCCTACAACCCAACCCGATGCCAAACTTCACGTTTACAAGCCACCTAGAAGTCGTCCATATATTTTGCCGAGTAGCGGTGACACGGAACCCCCAGTGCGCCAGCACGACTCACACTTGGCCGTTCCTCGAATCCTTCCTTTGTATACGTCCAATAAACCACGTCGATGCCAAAGTTCAAGTTTATAAGCCACCTAGAAGCGGTCCACACATCCTGCTGAGTAATGGTTTTACGGAACCCCCAGTGCGCGGGCACGACTCACACTTGGCCGCCATTTGAATCCCTCACCTGCATACGTCCAATCACTCACCTCGGTGCCAAATTTCAAGTTTCCAAGCCACTTGGAAGTGGTCCACAATTTTTCTGACGAGGCGATTGTCGTCCTTCGCTATTTCTTTTCAAGCGACTTCCAGAAAGGAGGAGGTTCTCAATTCGTCTGTATTTTTATATATTATTTTCATAATTGCTTGAGTTATTTGTCTGGCTCGGGTTGTCCCGGCATATTTGGGCTGCTCTCGAGTCTAGTAGGTAGGTGTCCGTTCTTTTGTTTCTCTTTTTTTTGGGGTAAGTAAAGGAACACTTTTGTCGAATTGCTTTTGTGTGCTATTTTTTCTTATAGTAGACTAGAACGGTTTGCACATGTTTGGGCTATTTGAGTTTCGGTCCAAGTTTTAAGAAATCCGTGTCTATGGGGAATAATTTACGGTCGTATTCTTTATAAAAATTATGGGTTCCATTTGTAACTTGACTTGGTTGAGTTTGGAAAGTTGGAGAAACAAGTAGGTATCCCACTTATCTACTTTTTGGGGGAGATTGTTTGCTTGTTTGTGAACTCCTCATTGTACACTTACAACAAAATATACAATTATAGATACAGAATATAAGTAGCATGCACAAAGGCGGACCCATCCCAAACAGGGATAAGTAAGTTATGTGGAATTACTTAATTTCGTTGATAGTGAAATCTTTATTATTGTGGGATGAAAGATAGATATAAGTAGGCGCCCGAATTTCTGTTATAATATCAGTGTTAAGTTTAGGTAGGTGTGTGTTCTTGATACTGACGGGCAGTGTGAGACGTGTTGCAAACGTTTATTTTCGGTTTGTTGGGTATGCGTGCAAGGTTTGGGTGTTATCTGTAAAGAGTTGGGTCGAAGTGTTACCTATCTGGCTGGTGTTTGTGTGCGCATAAACCTTAATTATATTAAACAGTCTTGATGTTGTTAATCCTATGTACGCCACTTAGATTAAAAAAACAAGTTTCCCTTGTTTTGTGTCAATGTCATGGGCTGGAGGACCTCTGGGCTAAACCTAGAAGGCATACAGGATTCGAATTAAAAAAAAAGATGTGTGTCAACTCCGACGCACGACTGGAGTCCACTTCTTACCAACGATTACAAATGCGCTGGGGGATGGCGGCCAATTTTTTTTAATTCTGACAACGGATTCCCGGTTTAGGGAATCTCAGATAGCGATCTTGGAAGCAATCGGTCCAGCAACCAAAAAAAGCGAAATGGCGGCCAACTTTGTCAACTCTGACAACGGATCCGCTTCCGATAAGGGACTTCAGGGACCCTCAGATATCGATTTTGGAAGCATTCCGTCCAGCAACCAAAAAGTTCAAAATGGCGGCCACCTTTGTCAATTCCGACAACGGACTCGTTATAAGGGACCTCAGGGACCCACAGCTATCAATTTGGAAGAACTCCGTCCCGCAACCAAAAAGCGCAACATGGCGGCCACTCCCTTTCAATTCCGACAACGGATTCGCGACAAGATAAAGAACCTCAGGGATCCTCAGATATCGATTCCGGAAGCAATCGGTCCAGGAAGTACGAAAATCAGAAAAGGGGCCACTCCTGTCAATTCCGACAAAACAAATCTAACGACACTCCGAAACCATAAAGCCGTTCAGGCCACAGGACGTGCCAAAGAAATATACATACATATATACATACACACATTATCATACCTACATACACGCAAATAAGTTGCGCACAAAGTTAATAAATATACTACACAGGTAACGCATAACGTCTGATTTTACTCCCCACAATTCCCATACCCCGGTATTACATATGAAAATCAATTCTTAAGAAGTAAAGTCCAATAAACTCCACAAGGGCGTTTCGGATCTTCTGTGTCTATTGTAGTCTCACTGGGGGTTGGGTGGTGTTCCGCGGTTGTGAGCTAGATGCACTTGACAAACACTAATGTAGCACAATCGCTTGTTATAGTAAAGAAAAAAAATAATTAGTAGTGACTAATGAGCTAGGTACACAAACACTCGAAATTTGGCTCGGGTAGAGGCAACGCGCGCGTGCAACAATAGGACCGTAAAATAATTTATCTTAAAAAGTCGGGGCTACGGGTTGCAGGGACAACATCTGGTATGCGTGTGCTCACTATGGCGGTCCAAACAGAACTCTCTGGAGAAAGTTTAGTTTTATAAGCCGTCTTAAATTATTTCAGGTATTTCTGAAAAACTCTGTTTAGGGTATGTTATCACTTATAAACAATAGGCAAGTACATAGGGAACCCTTAGGTGGTGACCCCAAATTATAGAGCGTGTTCTTATTAAAATTGTGTTAATTTATTTGAGCAAGCAGACGGGATTCGCCGCGCAGGGCTAAACTCTGTCTGTCGACATGTACATACAAAACTGTGTGTGCACTGCATATAGGTAGGTAGCTATAGGACTCTACTTATATGCAGTTACCTATATAATTCCCCCCTTTTTAAAAAAAAAGGATTATAAAAAGAATTAAAAATAAGTGTTACGATTCAAACATTTGGTAAGGACTAACAAAACTGTGTGTGCACTGCATATAGGTAGGTAGCTATAGGACTCTACTTATATGCAGTTACCTACATAATTCCCCCCTTTAAAAAAAAAGGATTATAATAAGAATTAAAAATAAGTGTTACGATTCAATCATTTGGTAAGGACTAACAAAACTGTGTGTGCACTGCATATAGGTAGGTAGCTATAGGACTCTACCTATATGCAGGCACCTACATCTGTACAAGTAGTACAAAACACTTTTATTTCTGCTCTGATACATTAATCGTTAAGGAATTTTCAAGGAAAAAAAAATCTTGTTTCTTTATATATTATACGTTTATAGTATTATACCTTTATAGTATACGGTGGGCGTGTACTCATCAAACTGAGCAACTTTTGTTTTACAACTTTTGTGAAATCGCGAATTTTTTTTGGTTATTTCATACAAATCGGCTGATTTTTTAGTATGAAAATTCCAAAAAAATGACGCGTTTTCAGAAAAGTTATAAAACAAAAGTTATTCAGTTTGACGAGTACAAGCCCACCTTACAGTATTACGGCACCTTTATGTTAAATCTTATATACAGGGTGTAACAAAATTGGTGTAGGTCCCGTAACGGGGGCTTCTACTCATCATACTGAAGAACTTTTATTCTACGACTTTGCTGAAAACGTAAAATTTTTTTACTCTTCGTACAAATAGATCAGCTGATCGACCGATTTTGTGCGTTTTAGTATGGAGGGTCCAATACTTTTTTTGAGAATTACCTATGGGTTCCTTGGAGAAAGTTGTTCAGTATGACGAGTAGAACCCCCCAGTTAACGGGACCTACACCAATTTTACACTTACATAAAATTGGTTTCTCGGAAACGGATCTAGCGATTTAAATGAAAATTTCACCTAATGCCATTTCACATTCCAATTCCATCTAGATGGTGTCATTCCTTGGAAAATCCATTTTCACACAAAGTTAATATTTTTAACTTACATGCCTAGGAAACTCCGAGCAACGCTCGGTCGCCCAGGTTCAAAATTTAAATTGCGCTAGACCGTACTTTCGAAAATTTCAGTGTCACCGCTTGCGGAACACAAAGTGCTCGTATACAGGGTGACTGGTAAGTAGTGCAAATCCTTTTAAGGGGATAAACGACATCCAACTTAAAATCAAATTAACTCGTGGTCCTAAATCAACGATTTTCGAGTTAAAGACCATTTGATTTATAAATTTTGTATGAAAACGCCTTTGTTTTAATTTTTGTGATTTTTCAAAAAAAAAGTTATATACAGTTGACGTTAAAAATACGGTAAAAACTTCCTCATTTCCAACAAAAGTTAAAAATACAAAATGAATTGCAACAAAAAACAATGATTGTTGTCAAAAGGCTGCCTGAAGTCCCATAGTAAATTAATTTAATTATTCAACAATTTTGTAAGGAAAAGAAACAAGCTCGAATGTTTTGGATGAGCTTGTGAATCAAAGTTAGCCAATGATGGTAAAAGGTCAAATATGTCTGCACATCATAAACCTTGGAAGTAAATAATAATAATAATGTTTATTGAAAATTTGTATGGGATTTGGGGCACCCTGTTGAGAGTAGTCAATGTTTTTTGTTAGATCTAATTTTAATTTATTTTATTCTTTGTTGGAAAGATGATAAAATAAAGAAGTTTTTACCGTATTTCGCAAGTCAACTATATTTTTATAAAATCACAAAACATGTAAACAAATGCGTTTTTCATACAAAATTGAATAATTATATGGGCTTTAAATCAAAAACCGTTGATTTCCGACCCCCAGTAAATATCACTTTTTCTGTTGTAAATTAGATACCCTTAAAAGTATTTGCACTACTTACCAGTCACCTGTATATATTAGTGCTAACATACAGTATGGCCATTCCCTGCCGCTCTCTTGTGTCTGACCTCACCCTTCCGTCACCGTTCTCGAACTAAAATGATTGCGCCGTAATTTCGTTTGTTCGCAGGGTCTCATGGAAGAGAACGCGGTGGAGTGGACAGTGATTAACCCCAAGTCCATCACGATGGGTCAGCTCTACGGGCAGTTTGACCCCGTCTCGCATGAATGGTCTGATGGCATCCTCGCCGTTAGCTATCGGGCATTTGCCGTCTCTCCTAATGATAACAGGTGACAATAAGCTGTTTAAAGTGGAAGTAAAAAGAAGAAAAATAGAACTTAGTTTTGTTGACTTCTCACCACATAGAAATTTATATTAAATTTAAACATATCCTAGATTCTATCGCACTGATGCGTCCCCTAGGATGACATAGGACGAAAATAAGTAACTTAAATGATGTCTGACGGTTCGGCAGGATCCCACCCCTTCACCCCTCCCACACTACATATTTAACGTAGGCTACGTTACAGCCCAATGAAAAACCTGTACATCCTATCCAGATACTAAAATTAGATTCTACAACAGTCGAGCTGCTTTTGTAGGCTCAAATCAATTTTTTTTTGCTCCAAAAAGTGTTCAGTGTTCAAAGAATCAGAGATTTAAAACATAGTACCTACAGTCGCCATTAAATATATCGTAGCGGGCGAGGTGTTCAAATATATCTGAACAGTTTGAATTTCAATAAAGTACACATTATGTAAATATTTATCTTATTAAGAATAGTTAGTATTCTATTTTTAGGTATGTTTATGTATCATCATCATATCAGCCGACGGATGTCCATTGCTGGACATAGGCATCCCCCATGATAAACATGGACAGCGTATACTAATAATTTATTTATAATAAGTTGCTAATCGCCCTGATTCAGGGTAGGCTCGAGCCCCTCGGTGGGGACTTATATGAGCTGTTATAATAAGTATGTATTATTTGAGTCGGTAAAGCGCGTTGGTGGCGCAACGGCAAGGGCCGCTACCTCCTATCCGGGAGGTTATGGTTCGAGTCCTGCCACGTACCAATGTGTTTTCGAATTTCGATTTCTGTACGTTTATCCGACGCTCTTACGGTGAAGAAAAACATCGTAAGGAAACCTGTACACACCTGCGAAGAAACTCGAAGGTTGTGTGTGAAGTTGACCAACCCGCACTGGGCCCGCGTGGTCGACTAAAGCCCGATTGCCCTAATTCAGGGTAGGCTCGGGCCCCTCCGTGGGGACGTGTATATGAGCTGATATGATGATTATTTAAATAGATTAGGTTAGTATATACTTATTAGTATTTTATTAAGTAAATATGATTTTAAGCACACATAGGTTTGCCACCCGTCGTTTCAATACTCATAACACCCGGTAAGGTTATCTGGAAGAGATATCTTATAGAGATAAGTCCACCTTTATATAAGTCCTTTCTTTTAATATACGTGTTTTTCATGTAAATATTTGTGTGCACTACGCCAGGAGTTACTATTAATATCTGAACATCTATTTTTTCATAAACATCTGAGCAGCAGATTTTTCAATATGTTCTTCATACACAATGTTGTAAAGTACATTTCCTAAAATGTTGGAAAATCTGCTTCTCAGATATTTATGACCAATTAGATGTTCAGATGTTAATAGCGACTCCTACTTCTGGTGTACATAATTTATTGAAATTCAACGATGCTCAGAAATATTTGAACACCTCGCCCGTTACGATTATATCTGATGGCGACTGCACATCCAGAAGAATGACTGCTACAATACACAATTTTTTATCCCAGAAAGTGGCTAGTCTTCGACGGCCCTGTAGATGCTATATGGATCGAGAATTTGAACACCGTGTTGGACGACAACAAAAAGCTGTGCCTCATGAGTGGCGAGATCATACAGCTGGCTCCCACCACCAACTTGATATTCGAACCTATGGATTTAGAGGCCGCCTCACCTGCCACGGTAAATAGACACTGAACTTGGAAATTTTGTTATTATGATAAGACAAATAAATGGTTCCCGGGACATATACTGTATTGGATATCCTAAGATTAAAGGAGTAGAGGATGGGGCTTTCAGTCTTTTAATTCGTTTTTAGACAACAGAACACAAAAAGTACAAGTAAATGGCACGAACTCATCTGGATCTAGAGTGAAAATGGGCGTGCCCCAGGGTTCCATATAAGGGCCTTTTCTTTTCCTTGTTTACGTAAATGATTTGCCTTTTATGGTACAACATCTGTCAAATATTGTGTTGTTTGCGGGTGATATTTCTCTTATTTTTAAAGTGAATAGGAAACACCTGAAATTATTTTGATTGATTGATTTATTGAAGGTAGCCTGAACAATCAGGCAATATATACATTATGAATATACAGGAACAATATTTCCGTTAACTGGTGCTTCTACTCATCATTCTGAACAATTTTTGTTCTACGAATTTGCTGAAATCGCAAAAAAGTTTTTACTCTTCATACAAACAGATTAGCTGATCAACCAATTTGGTGCATTTTAGTATGGAGGGTCCAATTTTTCTTTTAAGAATTGACTATGGGTTCCAGTTGTTCAGGATGATGAGTAGAACCCCCAGTTAGCGGTTCCTACACCAATATAACCAACCCTGTATAATGTTACAAAAGAATACCAATTGTAAGATTTGGATGGTAATAGTTAATTGATTCAAGGGTGGTGAAAAGGTAAATTAACCTGATGGTAAGTGACAAAGATGGAAGCGGGCTTACCGAGATTCCCCAACGTCATAGGGAATTGGCTATCTAATCTTCAAGACGGAACACATCAATATTGTTAACATTGATGTTTGGCGCAAGGTTTTTAAACTCACGCACTCGTGTTTTAATACCACTCACAATGCAACAGTTTCTTAAACTACTAATAATTAAGTTGTAGACTACTTTTCTATTACTTTAAACTATCGCTGTAGTGAATTTTCAGGTGTCGCGATGCGGTATGATCTACTTGGAGCCCAAAGGGCTTGGCTGGAAATGTCTGCTAGAATCTTGGCTGAATGTTCTGCCACCGACACTGCACACAGTAAACCGCAACGTTTTACGCAACCTCTTCTATCGATTCACCTCCCCGTTGCTTTGGCTCGTCGAGTTGTCTGGAAAAGCGAAGGTTATCATAATTATGTTTTATTTCGATGGCCGTTGGGGTAGTAAAGTTCTCGAGTGGCGAGACCGCGCACTGGAAAGCGTAGCGTAGGCAGGCCTCCCACTTAGTGTACCTATGACCTGGTGAAGGTTACGGGAAGCCGCTGGATGCAGGCAGCGCAGAACCGGTCGTCGTGGAAATCCTTGGGGGAGGCCTATGTCCAGCTGTGGACGTCCTTCGGCTGATATGATGATGATGATGATTTAGATACGTAATAATTTGCCTTGAAGTGGAGTCCAGTATTGACTACAGAAGGTGGTCCTAGTCTTTATCTCACAAGTTTGTATGTATACTCGCTATCCATATAACTGGAAACTTGGTAATCAAGCAATGGACTCTATAACCTAAACCAGAGTAATTTAAGTATTTAGTGGAGTATGAGAGGAGACTTTAGAAGTCATGCGTACAGCGCAGGAGTGGAACTCCTTGCCTGCGTCAGTGTTTCCCGATTCCTATAGTTTGGGGATCTTCAAGGCTAGAGTGAATAGGTATTATTTAAGTTTGCGTGTTCCATCCTCGACTGCATCATCACTTACCACCAGGTGAGTTGCAGTCAAACGCACCCAAATTTCTAAAAGAAAAAAATGTCATTTTGAAAAGTTTGTTTTTCTATTCGATTTTTTTTCTCACTATGTAACGATGATTTGTACTTGCGATAGTTTGTATGATGATTTTTTTGAAACAGCAGGATGTGTTCATAGAGCCGAAAATTACATACGAATGGCGCTTCTGGAAGAAGCCCCTTTTCCAAGAGTAGACAACTTAACGAGTAATTATTATGTATATGTCGCAGCCATCGTATTACAAAACGGATATGTGATTTGCAAAACTGTGCCGTTTTCTATATGGCGTCTTGTGTCAAGACGGATTGTGGATGCGTGCGATACGTTCTACAAAGCGGCATAAATTATGAACTATGGATATAAATCAAACCTTATACATATATTTTTTAAATTACAGTATTAATGAACTTGGTCTTAAAATTTAAAAAAAAATCTTACAAACAGTAGTCACATCGTCATACCAGCTTATATACGTCCCGACCAAGGGGCTCGAGCCTACCCTGAATAAGGACGATCGGGCCTTAGCCCAGTGCGGGTTGGTTGATTTCACACACAACCTTCGAGTTTCTATGCAGGCGCATGCAGGTTTCCTCACGCACAACGTTTTACTTCACCGTAAAAGCGTCGGAAATGTACATATTAAATCGAAATTTGAAAACGCATTGGTACGTCGTTAGAACCACGACCTTCCGGGCAGGAGGTAGCGGCCCTAGCTGTTAAGCCACAAACTACTACACAGTAGCTACAGTCTTGTAATAAGCCATAATAAGGTTAGGCTAAATTACCAACTTTTGACACATTTTGAGGATGCATGTGTTGTTTCCGACGCCATTTTTTTAATACTGCGCTGTTGGTGGCGCTACTTGAAACTAACAATCTCAAAGCGGTGTACCTATGGCACTCCTAATTATTGTAATCCGGTGGCACTTTAGTCAGCTGTCAGCTGCTTTGAAAACGCAACGCACGAAAAGGGTGCCGTTTTGTAAACCGGCTAGCCGTTTCGTAATACGGCCTATTTTTACACAATATGGCTGCAACATATATAAAATACATTAAGTTCCTACACAAAAACTCTGGTAAAGTTGTTTTTAAAGCAGTCTTGATTCTGTTACAGCAAATGTACATTACATCGCGTACTAACCTAGTAGTAGGCTGTATGAAACTCATTGATACATTCATGGACGACTTTTATGATGAGAAGTACGTGGAGACGTTATCTGATTTGGATACGAGAGCTCAGCTGGAGGTACCTAATTAAATATATCAAAGATTTTTTCATGTTCTGTTGAATAATCCTCGTTAATCTACATTTGATTTTATCTTGTAGGGTGTATTTTTCTTTTCGTGTATCTGGTCTATGGGTGCAACGATTGAGGCCGACAGTAGACCATTATTTGACATGATGTTCCGTGGTCTTCTTGAAAAGGATTTCCCTGAAAAGGTATGCGTATTTATTAAAACTTAATGATTAGTTTGTCTATTTATGTTCTTATTGAGAAAATTATTGCAGGTCCGAGAAACATTAGGATATCCTAGAGAAATAGCCAAACCAGAGAAGAATTACATATTCACTCTACCAAAGGAAGGTCTCGTTTATGACTACCGTTACCTCAAAGAGGTAAAAACTGACTTCCCTTATATTGATTGTTGTAGTTTCATTCCTTTTAATGTGTGGTATTACTAGTCGGGAGAATCGTTCTAAAGTATAATTTTGGTCACACTCTGGACACTTCATACAACAACGGGCCAAAAATGTCATTTCAAAAAACGAATGACGTAACAAATAAAATGGCGGCGAAATGTATCAATCTGGGTGACGAGGGGGTGAGGTCGCAATCTAGAGAGCGGCAGGGAGTGTTGTACTCTTAGTCAAAGGATTAAAACCTACAGACGTGTGCAGTGCAGTGACATTTATCTCAGATGAACAGATTTACACTTCATCATATAAGCTCATATACCAAGGTCCCCACCGAGGGGCTCGAGCCTACACTTAATTAGGGCGATCGAGCCTTAGTCGACCACGCGGGTCCAGTGCGGGCTGGTCGACTTCACACACAACCTTCGAGTTTCTTCGCAGGCGTTTGCAGGTTTCCTTTCAATGTTTTCCAACACCACAAGAGCGTCGGATAAACGACATATGAAATTAAATTCGAAAACACATGGGAACGTAGCAGGACTCGAACCACGACCTACCAGACAGGAGATAGCGGCTCTATCCGTTGCGTCACCGACGCTCTAAGATTTAAACTTCTAGATATACAATAAAATTTATACACCTTGTTTTATCTGTCTAACAAACTTGAAAGAAAATTCACACACCTAGTTTTATTTAACTAACTTGATGTTTGGTATACCTCCAGGGCAAAGGTAAATGGAAGCTCTGGTACGACGACGTGGTAGCAGCTCCTCCAATCAGTAGGGACACGCCGCCCAACCAGATCCTGGTCACCACTCTAGACAGCGTCCGTTACCTCGCCTTGTTCAAGCTCATGGTAACGCATCACAAAGCAGTAATGATGGTTGGACCTACTGGCACTGGGAAATCTTCGTACATTATTGTAAGTGATAATTAATATCTCCTTCTTGTTAAATAGTTCACTCTTGTTCAAGTAGTCGTGGTTAACGTGACTGCATAGTTCAACTACACAACGGTGTCGGCGCATGTATTCCCATGACAGGATCCCATTTAGATACTGTAAAATGACACATAAGAGGATCAAGGAGGACTTATCATATCAGTCGGCGGACATCGACTGCTGGACATAGGCCTCTCCCAAGGTTTTCCACGACGACCGGTTCTGCGCTGCCCGCATCCAGCAGCTTCCCGCGACCTTCACCAGGTCATCGGTCCACCGAGTGGGAGGCCTGCCTACACTAAGTTTTCCGGTGCGTGGTCGCCACTCGAGAACTCTACTGTCCCAACGGCCATCTGTTCTACGAGCAATGTGCCCCGCCCACTGCCACTTAAGTTTAGCAATTCTGAGAGCTATGTCGGTTACTTTGTTTCTCCTACGGATCTCCTCGTTTCTGATTCGATCACGCCGAGAAACTCCGCGCATCAATTAGCAATCAGCTCGGAGTTTCAAGGAGGACTATGCAAAATGCTATTTCTAGCATCGGTGTAGTCTTATATCAGCAAATTTTCAGGATTACCTGGTGAGGAAAATTGACACTAAAGTTTACAAAGCACTCATCATGGCGTTCTCAGCGCAAACGAACTGCAACCAAACTCAAGACATCATCATGGGGAAACTCGATAAGAGAAGAAAGGGTAACGTTATCCTATAATTTACTTATTTTACTAAGTTAAGTAAACACAAGTGTAAAGTCAGTGATATGTTAGCTTTGGAGTTTACTCCATAAGAATCGATTTTCATATTTAAGCCCGGCGTATGAAAATTTATGGGGAGTAAAATCAGCCGTTATGCGTTAGTAAGGAGTAAACTCCAGTCGTGTGTTTATATATGAAAAACGAAAAACGAAAAATATATATTCTACTCTAAGATCTTTCGTTTAGCTCAGAATTCAAACTAAACAAAGTTACATTGTCTCCTTGTTACACAAATAACTATTATTTTATTAAACAAATAAAATCAGGCGTTATGCGTTAGTAAGGAGTGAACTCCAGTCGTTTGTCGGAGCTGACACACACACTTTTATTTATCTCGTGAGGGTTTTAACTTTGTATTGCTCTTTACTTACAGTTTTCAATTATTCTAGGTGTGTATGGTCCACCCATTGGCTGCTACTCCGTCGTATTCGTTGATGACGTGAGCATGCCCCAAGCTGAGACGTATGGTGCTCAGCCTCCTATAGAGGTTCTACGACAGGGCATCGATCTTGGTCTTTGGTATGACAGGAAGACCAACTTTGCGATGCACCTTATTGATGTTCAGGTAACTTGATTTTAGTCACACTATGTTAATATTATAAACAATTTGGAATGTCGAGAGACTTTTGTTGGACTTTACAAACGAGTTCTTTATGAAATTTCTAAGTATTCTATACTGCGTTGACAAACTTTTTAATCTCTCTAATTTTTTACCCATCAGTTCTTCCATTTTCCGTATCTGTCATACTTTAATATTTATCTGTAGTTTATGTGCGCCATGGGCAAACCGACGCCTGGCGCGAAGCTTGTGACGCCACGGTTTTCACGTCACTTCACCTTTTTCTGTATCGATGAGTTCGATGAGGAGACGCTCAAGGTCATCTTCAGCCGGATCATGTTGTGGCATCTTGATACCCGGTAAATATTTATTATACTCTACCCTAGATCACATATGAAAGAACTGGATCCCCGGTGCATACACAATAAACTTTAGAGAACGTTATTATATTAAACATTAATATTCAAATAGTTATGTTAGACTGAGACGGATAATCGTGAAAGTGCACCTCCGTGAACAAAGTACACCTTTGGAGTGTCTGTGAATTTTGTTTTTTGTATGTGATCTAAGTAATACTCTACCCATACACATACTTTAGTTTATCATCTTATCATTATAGTTAGTTAACATCAGTGTTAACAACATTGATGTGTTGTGGCTTGAAGATAAGATAGCCAGTTCTCTATTGCGTTGGGGAATCTTGGTAAGCCCGCTTCCATCTTCGGCACCATCGTCACTTACCATCATGTGAGATGATGTCAAGGGCTCACCAATTGTGAATATTTTTTTTTAGAAAACCTTGATAAATTCCGGTTGCCACTGCCGCTGCCGGGTCGCGTCAAACACTCCCTGTTTTCATTCGCGCCACACACCGCGCGATTGAACTCAGCGCGGCCCCTTTGACGGACTAATTCAGCAATCGAACTTTACAAATCGTGTCACCTACAAGATTTCTGAGCATCCGTTTGTTACAATTTCTATCTTATTACTCATTTGTTTGTTTTTTTCAGTGGGTTCTCCAAAGAATTCGATCCTTGCATCGATGAAATCGTAGCTGGCACATTGGAAGTGTACCAACAGTGTCGGTTGACATTGCTGCCTACTCCGTCCAAGTCTCACTACACTTTCAACTTGCGCGACTTCTCAAGAGTTATTTTAGTAAGTTTCAACTTTACCTATTACAAGAAGTATTCAAATGTCATGTAAAGTCAAAAAAACTTTATACAAAGTGACATCAGGCTCAAGGTCAAAATGTTATTTATGGAGATGTGTGTTTAAACCAAAGATGAGATACTAGTTACGTTTGAACGTACAACATTAACTTAAGAGGAGTGTATTCCTAGCGCGCTCCATAGAAAGTTTGGTTCTTAATTCAATATTAACATCGTCATCACGTTCTAGATACTTATGTTTGTGGATTGTCAGATTATCGTAAAAAATACAATTTTTCACGGAAATCTGATAAATGACATTTGTTTCTACAACGAGTTTTCGAAATTTCAATAATTTAGATTTTATTATACTCAAATAAGAAAATCAAGAATCAAACTAGGTCTGTTATATACGAAATGCGCAAAAAATACCATACATTACTCTTAAGAGGATTGTGAAGATGCGACTTTTCATACAAACGGCGCTTAACGATTTTCACCTCTTAAATGTTAACCGATTTGGACCAATTTTTGATAGGCTTATCAATCAGAACAAAAGCTAGGCTTTTACTTTTTTGTTTTTTATATAAAATTAATAAGTTTAATTTTATTGTCGTTCACATGTTTTCATACAAACTAAATTAAGCCATTTTTTTTCATTTATAATCAGTAATTTAAAAAACGAAACGCATAAACCTAGCTTTTGTTCTGACTGATAACCTATTAAAAATTGGTCCAAAAAGGTGCAAATCGTTAACGCCGTTTATATAAAAAGTCGCAGCTTCACAATCCTCCTAAGAGAATTGTAAACCTTTGGCGAAAATTAGAATTTAATACAAACCACGATACTGATTTTTACCTTATATCGATTTTAACCATTTTTACTTTCGAGCGACTGAGGAGCGAGCATTAGCGAGCAACGAAAGAGTGACGAGGGTATTGTGATGGCAAAAAAAATCAAAGTAGAGATTTTGATGGGACACATATCTTATTTTTTTTAACACTAATAGAGTCTAAAAAACAAATAAATAAGAAATGTGTGTGAGTGCGTGTGTGTGTGTTACGTCCGTCCGGTGCTCTAGTTCCCAAACTACTGGACTTGAAAGTATTTCTGTTATGAAAGTAAATCTGATATACCTTATACTGTATTCTTTGCTACTAAGTGTTTATAGTTGATTTGTGTATGCTCGACTACGACAGATGGTTAAGGCTTCGCGAGGAAGTATGCACAGCGTGGCTGTACAATTTATTTGATAGACAGTCAGAAGAAAAGTTGGGTTTGTAGGCTTCGTTTTTAAATTGTTCAGTAAAAAAACAAATAATGGGCTAAATTAGTTTTGTATGAAAATACTGAATAACAAATAAAATTGAACTTATTGATTGTATTGAAAAAACAAAAACCTATTAACTTATCTTTTGTTCGACTGACAACTTATTATCAAATATTGGTCAAAATCGGTTAATTTCACAATCCTACTAATGAAAACAATTTTCAGGGTGTGTTGTTATCGGTGCCAGAAGTAACACCAGACTTGTCCTCGATTAAACGGCTATGGGTGCACGAGTGTCTGCGAGTGTTCTCTGATCGGTTGGTGGAGGATAGCGACCGCCAGTGGCTGGTGGAGTGCCTCCGAGCTGCCACCAAGGAGTATCTGAATGAGGACTTTGACTACATGTTGAGAAGGTTGTTAGGAGAAGGGGAAGAAAAGGTATACTTTACGCAGAAGGCATACTAAATGTATAATTTATATATACAGTGTGTAAAACAAACTGAAAATTAATATTTTAAGGTGGGCATCTACTCATCTAACTTTCCCCAAGGAACAGCCCTCTTAAATAAATAAAAAATAAACAAAATATGACATCTATTTCGAGTTTCGTTCTATCGAACCGATTTGCTTAATTTTTTGAAAATGAAAGGTAGTTATTGATGCACAAATTTTTCATCTAGCATTGGAAATCACCTAACTAACGCCCTTTTAAACATATTTAACAAAATTCTGAAGATTAAATTGACTCCGTCCGACCGTTCTATCCAACCGAATTGCCATTTTTTTTAACTGAAAGGTATGTATGCCTAGATTTGTCACCAAGCATTAAAAATCACCTAACTTTCACTCTTCTCAAATAAAAAAAAACCTATTTCGAGTCCGCCTAGCAGTTCTTTCAAACCAAGTTGCCTAATAAAAAAAAAGAAAGGTATTGAACTTTCGCCCTTTTCAAGTTATACCCAAGACTCAACCGCGATTTTCGTAGCTTTCTTTCTCAATATCTCCGGTTCTAAGAAGTACCTAAGGTTCATTTTGATCTAGAAACACTCGCTGGAATGAGCTCTTTTATTTGAGTTTTTGCCTATCTAAATTGGTTGAGTTGGAGGGAAGTTAGGTGCATTCTCGCACACCACATAACTACAAAGGCGAGCGGTTTGCGCGGGTTGCGGGTCGCCCATTAAAAAAATAAAAATAATGCTGTTCCGCACCGGTCCTCGTCGTATTAAATGAGAATTTTTTGATTGTTACATTATTTGCCTTAAAATTGATATTAAGGAAGGAACTTCGTTCTTGACCAGGGTCCCCCGACTGCACCCATTTTTTTTTCAAATATGGCTCTCAAAATTTTGATAAAACTTAGTACCTTTATCATAACTTCATATGGCCATCTACACAGGATAAAATTACTACTGCTTAATATTGCCTATTACACTGGGTAGTTACAGAAATATTCGGAATAAGGTAACTCCCATTAAAAATAACAGATGATTTGTAAATTTTCTATTGTACCCCACTTTTTAACCTCGACAACACGAATGCTACGTGAGAAAAAATGCACAGCGTGGGTGTCATCATCATCATCATATCAGCCAAAAGACGTTCATTGCTGGACGAAGGCCTCCGCCAAGGATTTTCACGGCGATAGGTCCTGCGCTACCCGCATCCAGCGGCTTCCCGCGACCTTCACCAGCTCGTCGATCCAAACATTTATTCAAAGCTACATTTATTCAAAGCTACATTAGCATTACAATTGATACACAAAAAATAAAGTTGACCACTCGAGAACTTTGCTGCCACAACGGGCATCTGTTCTACGAGCTATGTACCCCGCCCACTAGCGATTCTGTGAGCTATGTCGGTTACCTTGGTTCTCTTAAAGATCTCATTTTTGATTTGATCGCGTAGGGAAACTCCAAGCATAGCTTGTACCATTGCCCTTTGGGTGACTTTAAGCTTGTGGCTGGACTATTTATTACTTGTTACGCCATGCGATATCGACTTGATTAAATAATTTATTTTAAATAGGTGCTTACATACACTTTTCAATAGTCAAAAAAATTGTCTATTACATAATGTCATGATTCAGATTAAAGTCTCAGGTAATGGTATTTGTTATAGAATCAACATATGATATCCTCTAGAGCACAAGCATTTTTTGACATGAGTCTTGAATTTGTTCTCTGACAAACTAGTTACATTTCTTGGAATTTTAGTGTAGAATCTTATACCCACAAATTACTTTTTAACCTTAGGCGACCCACACACCAACAATAATATTGCGCAATGTTGATGATTGCGCAATATATTTTGCATGATTGCAATCTTCAATACTACCCCTATATGTTCAATAATATTGTTCAATCATCAACATTGCGCAATATTATTGTAGGTGTGTGGGTCGCCTTACTCAGTCACGAAAAGGCTATAATAATATCAATTTTATTTACATTTCTTAAATTCAAATTATGCCTGTCACTGTTTTTAGAAAATTAATGTAAATTTTTACGAACGTACATAATGTTCCTTATTTCAGATAACGGACTTGCATCTAAGAAGACTGATATACTGTGACTTCGCAAACCCTAAAGTGGACACGCGCTTCTACATGGAGACTACGAACATGGAGCATCTGAACTCAACTGTGGATGCGTTCCTAGTAGAGTTCAATAATATGTCCAAGAAACCTATGAATCTAGTGCTTTTCACGTAAGTTCTGCAGAAGACCATAAAGACTTAACGTTAATTTGTGGACTGTTGGTTCCGGTAGTCATATAAACCTATCTTAATGATATCGAAAACGGTTCCAGTGGTCAACACAGTGATTTTCCACTAAATACAGGTTCGCCATAGAGCACGTGTCTCGTATATGCCGAGTGTTGACGCAGCCGCGGTCGCACGCCCTGCTGGTGGGGCTAGGCGGCTCGGGGCGACAGTCTCTTACCCGCCTGGCTGCTCACATCAACGAATATGATCTTTTCCAGGTAATACTGATTTAAATTTTTCGATTCAGGGTTACGTTTTCTAATTTAGAATAGGGATGACGAATGCTAGTCATCTAAGTTACTTTTTATCATCTCTTAAATTACATTTACATTCTGTTTAGTGATCAAGAGTTTGATCATTTATTTTTGATACTGTCGTCATTCCCATTATTACTATTTAGATCTGACAGATCAGCTTTGTATGCGGAGTTCAAAAATGATTTCCTAAAACAAATGTCGTTAATTCATGACTGTAAGCCACTGTGAGTACAATCTGTATTTTAATAAGGTTCGTTTTAATTTAAACTCCATTTACGAGATTTACATCCGTCAGATTCTACTTTCATCAGAAACGTTGGAAACTTGTATTTCGTCCAGACGACTAATTTTATTTACCTACAAGCTTTTGCCCGTGGACATTGTTTTTATGACTGTCATTAAGGGTGAGTTGCGCGCGAGCCGCTAAGCTATCCCAGTTCGGGCTATTATGTCAAGTCAAGCAGTCTATGTCAATTTCCACCCCCTTAACCAATTATAAACAAAAAAACACTTTAATCAGTTGCTCTGTTGCGAAACCGACGTGTGCGTGCGTGGAAATTAGTTTTCCCCAGATCCCACGGGAACTATGTCAGAATATGCTAATTAGTAAATTATGTCATTTTCCACCATCTCAATCATTTCTGTGCAAAAAATCACAACAATCCAATGGTCCATCGCGAGGTTATAGAAATTAACCAAAAAGGGTATTTTTTCAGTTCCCTCAGGAACTGCATCGGACTACGCCATTTTTACGGGAAAGAAAACATATTTCATTAGGATTGGTCAAGGTATTGAAGCGTGAAAAGCAAACAAACAAACACATTTTCACATTTATAATATAACTACTTTTTTGCGGTTCCTGTGGGAATTTCCCAAAATCCTTTCTTACCGAATGCCCACGTCCTAATTTATATCTGTATGCCAAATTTCAACCTTATCCGTTCAGTGGTTTTGGCTGTGCGTTGATATACCGGTCAGTCACCTTTTCCTTTTATACATACAGAAGATTAGTAAGGACTAGCTGTTGCCCACGGCTTCACCCGAGCAGATACCAACTTTTGCCATTCCCTTGGTAAACTCCCAGAATCCTTTCTTAGCGGATTCGTAAGTCGTAATTGCTACCTGTGCCAAATTTCAACCCGATCCGTATAGCGGGTTTAGCTGTGCGTTGATAGTTCACTCAGTCAGTCCTTCACGGTTTCTTTTATAGTTGGGATCTGGTGAGCTAAAATTGAAATGTATTTTTGAAATAAATCCTTTTCAGTGCTTTGGTAAAAATTTCGCAAACGCAAAATTTAAAATTAACTGTGAAGGCTACAAAAGTCACCTATGCTTCGTTTTAGATAGCATTAAACATTTATTCATACAGTCTTGTATATTTAGGTTGAAATGAGTAGAACATATGGAAAGAACGAATGGCGAGAAGACTTGAAGACATTGTTGAAAAAGTCCAGTACTCCCGAAATGCACATGGTGTTCCTTTTCATTGAATCGCAGGTAAACACAGGAAAGGTTATTTTAGTTTATAAAGTGTTAACTTATATTCCTACTAGCTTTTGCCCGCGGCTTCGACCGCGTGGACACAGTTTTCATGATGCCCAAGTGCGTGCACGAGGGTGCGTGGTGCGTGGTGTCAAGCGGATGCGCTAACCGTTACGCTACCGTGGCGTAATGGTCGGTCCGTTCGCTTCACATCACGAGGTTGCGGGTTAGATTGCCGACGGAGTCTAACTTTGTAAGAATCTTTTTGGTTGGTGGTAGGACATTTTCTTAGACCGCCTGGCTAGCTACCACCATCGTATCTAAGTCTTGCCACTAAACATCAATGTTAACGCATTGATGTGCTCCAGCTTGAAGATAAGAGAGCCCAGTCCCCATTGCGTTGGGGAAATTTGGTAAGCCCGCTTCTATCTTCGGGAACATCGTCACTTACCGTTAAGTGAGAGAGATGATGCCAAGGTCTTGTCTCTAGCGCATAATTTTTTGGAATCGCAAACAACACATACCTACTCTTATCGTCGCCACTACATATTAATTCATACACATAACAGTTTAATTCAATTTATTTTTAGTAAAGAAAATTACAAGTCAAATCTGAAAGATTAGGTCATATTTTAGACCTACATCTAATATCAGTCATAATTATCTTTCAGATTAAAGAAGAAGGTTTTCTGGAGGACGTAAACAACATGTTGAATTCCGGTGAAGTCCCTAATATATTTAATGCAGATGAAAAAGCTGAACTCTGCGAAAAAATGCGAGTTGTGAGTTTTGGGTTTAAAAATCACATATTTTGCTCAAACAAGCTCCGAAGCCGAGAGCATCGCCGCAAAGTAGTGTTCTACAGGATTAATTTCGGAGAGTGTGACCTTATACTTCCATTCTCCATTGCATCATAGGACGACTAAGCTCGGGGGGGCGATTCCACCCCTTTGTCGTAAATGTTCCACCTTAAATATCTTACGTCTTATATGTCTTACTTTTATGCAAGCGTTTCGCTTCGTCATTCTTCATGAGAACGGCCAAATAGTGGAATTACCTTCCAGGGTCTGTGTTCCCCGATGAATATTGAATGAATGAATGAAATGAAATTAATGAAATGATGAATATTTGATCGTTCGTGTCGTGTTACACCCTCAGCTGCATTGGCAGTAACCATCAGGTTAGGTGCAGTCAAACGCACACAAATTATATAAAAAAAGTTTTCCAAAAGAATTTGAAAGGGATATATACTTACTAATATAGAGATATATACTTATTTCGTTTATTATAATATATAGTTTTTCAGTAGATTTGAGGTAACTATAAAAGTCCACTTGTAATATAATTAATGGTGAATTTTCTTAGGTCGACCGTCAACGCGACAAGTCTCTCCAAACGGATGGGAGTCCGACGGCCTTATACGCGTACTTTGTATCGATAGTGCGAGATCAACTGCACATTGTGCTGGCCATGTCACCGGCTGGCACCTCGCTGCGTACGCGCATACGCAAGTTCCCGTCGCTGGTCAATTGCTGTACTATCGATTGGTTCCAGGTGACTTTTTGTTTTGAACAGTATCACTTTTGTATATTTGACATTATTAGATTGTGCTTTTAAATGAGGTTTGTTCTAAGGTCTTTGACGCTTATTAATTATTATGATCCCACTAATATTATAAATGCGAAAGTTTGTGTGAGTGTGTGCGTATGCGTTTGTTACCTCTTCGCGCCTAAACAGCTACATGAGTTTGGACGAAATTTGGTAGGTAGACAGATTAGGACCTGGATTAACATATAGGCAAGTTTTTATCCTTTTTAACGCGAACGAAATCGCAGGCAACAGCAACAACAAATACAATAGATGACCGTTGGCTAAGTAAATTTCTCGAATGGCGAACACCGGAATCCGTAGCTTAGGAAAGCCTCCCATGTCCCGAAAACCTGGTGAAAGCTGCTGGATGCGGGCAATACATGACCGGTCGTTGTGGAAATCTTTGGAGGAGGCGTTTGTCCAGCAGTGGACGTTTCTCGACTGATATGGATGATTTCGATATGTGTTCATAATCATCATCATATCAATCGAAGGACGGCCACTGTTTAACCAAAGTCCTTCCCAAGGATTTCCACAACGATCGATCCAACGCTGTCTGCATCTAGCGACTTCATCTTCCCACGACTTTCACAAGGTCCTTGGTCCACCGAGTTGGAGGCCTACCTACGCTACACCTGGAGCGCGGTTGACACTCGACAAATTTACTGTCCCAAAGCTAATCTGCTCTACGAGCTATGTGTGAGTCGGTCACTGCCACTTAAGCTTAACGATTCTGAGGGCTATGTCATCATCATAATCATACATTTCATTGTTAATTACTGAACCTCATTTTAATTTTTAACTTTACAAAATACCCAGGAATGGCCACCGGATGCCTTATTGGCCGTCGCGACACGTTTCCTCAAAGAAATCGAGCTAACAGACCTGGAGCGCACCACTGCCATCAGGCTCTGCCAAGTGTTCCACACTGACACCCAGGAGCTGACCAAGCAGTTCCTCATTCGGATCAAGAGATACAACTACGTGACCCCAACGGCCTATCTGGAGTTGATTAACATGTTTAAGACACTGTTGACTAAGAAACGCACGTAAGTATCTTCATTCATTCATATCAGCTCATATACGTCTCCACCAAGGGGCTCGAGCCTACCCTGAATTAGGGCGATCGGGCCTTAGTCGACCACGCGGGCCCAGTGCGGGTTGGTCGACTTCACACACAACCTGCGAGGGCGTGTGCAGGTTTCCTCAGGATGTTTTCCTTCACCGTAAGAGAGCGTCGGATAAACGTACACAATATAAAATCTAAATTCGAAATCACATTGGTACGTGGCAGGTTCGAACCACGACCTCCCGGACAGGAGGCGGCGGCCCTTCCTTGCTATTACGCAACCGACGCAGTATCTATCTATGATTATATAAGTAAGTTTAGCAGTTGACGTCTTTCTGCTGATATGATTATGATGATGACGCTTGAAATAGAATTACATACTCAGTGATAATTTCAACTGGCTCCCCATTGCGGTTCATAAAATACAACCCTCTGACAGACAGACAGACAGACAGACGGACAGCGGAGGCTTAGTAATAGGGTCCCGTTTGTAACCATTTGGGTGTATGGAACCCTAAAAATAAGTTTTTCTGCATTTTAAGATTTTTGAAAAACTGCTTGTCTTACCCGGGAATTGACCTGGTAAAATTTAAAAAACAAGATTGAGATTAGGGATGTTTTTTCAAACTTGACTTCAAGCATGAATGTTAACAGCGTTGATGTGTTCCGGCTTGAAGATAAGATAATAGCCAGTTCCCATTGCTTTAGGGAATTTGGTAGATAAGCCCGATTCCATCTTCGACATCATCGTCACTTACCATTAGGTGAGATGATGTTAAGGGCTTACCAATTGTGGATGTAAAAAATAACTATAATATACAACCAAAGCATAACGCATAACGTCTGAATTCTCCCCATAAATTTTCATACCCAGGGCTTATATGATAATCAATCCTTAAGGAGAAAACTCCAAATGTCTGTGTTCTTTGTGTAAAATTTGCTTCCTATCTTTAATTATATTATTTTTCATATTCCTCGGTTTGATTCTCGGCTCAGGTCAGCAAAATCTTTGTATGCAGTTTTACTTATTATTCAAAATAAACGAATGTTTCATTTGAGTAAAATTAGTTATCCTCAATATTTAGGGTATTTTCCCTCCAGGTAAGATTTGTTTATTTCACCCTGTATGTTGTTAGGCGCAATATAGCACAGATGAAATACTAGTTACTTCGTAAAAGATACTGCACTTCCTTATATAATGAAAATACCTACTCATTTATTCACCTACTCCTCCCACTTTCAGTCAGTACACGGAAACATGAATATTAAGGCGCTCGACTTAGCGGTTATAACTGCGTACAGGGGCGGCGCGCGAACAGCTGGCGGCGACTATACAGGCTGTAACAAAATTGGTATATGTCCCGTTAACTGGGGCTTCTACTCATCATACTGAACAGCTTTTGTTCTATGACTTAGCTGAAAACGTAAAACAAAATTTTTACTCTTCATACAAATCGATCAGCTGATAGGCCAAATCTGTGCATTTTAGTATGGAGGGTCCATTTTTTTTTTGAGAATTGACTATGGGTTCCTTGGGGAAAGTTTTTCAGTATGACGAGTAGAACCCCCAGTTAAAGGGACCTACACCAATTTTGTTACAACCTGTATACAGCGTTCTAGCGCTAGGGTTGATTCATGAAAATGAATATAAAAGTTTTACAAGTCATGGTTTTTATTTATATGATTATTTTATGTAATAGTCGTACTAGTTGACATATATGGTAATAGTCGAAAACACTAATTCAGTGAAAGGGCTAGAACGCGCGCGTATTGTAAAGTATTTCTGACTAATTTCATTGAAAGATATTTTCATTGATAGAACAAGAAACTCATTATCATTTTAAAATAATACATAGCTGACTTATTGCTGGTTTTTTACCGACTTCAAAAAAGGAAGCCAATACTTAGCACTGTATCATTTATCAGTCAAGCACTATAAAGCAAATCCAAAACCAGGGAACTGCTGCTCGCAGAGAAGCGTTACATTACTGGCTTAGACCAGCTCGCAGTAGCTGCGAAGTCGGTGGCAGCCCTTCAGGAAGCTCTGGAGATCCTTCAGCCGAAACTGGCGGCTGGTGCAGCTGCAGTGGCAGAGACCACGGCCAAAGTGGAAAAGGAGAAAGAAGGTGTAGCACTGGTCGAGGCCGATGTGCTAGTGGACCAACAGGCTGCTGAAGAACAGGTGGGCTAAAACTCTCAATTAGGCTACTTACGATTTCACATTTTTTTTTTGTACTAGAGAGAGATGACATTTAATATTAGTCGCAAAAAGAATGACAGGCCACAGAAAAAAAAGTTAGTGCCGCCACTCCGCCTATAGATATCTTTGCTAGAATAGTCTGTTTTTTGTTTGGTGATCCTTTAACAATCTTTTTCAATCCCTATCTCTAAGGAAACCCTCGGAGACTACGCGGTTTGAAGTAGTTCTAATATAACGTAAAGTTGATAATTATGTTCTCAGGCGGGTGCAGCCCAGGCTATCAAAGATGAATGTGACGCTGACCTGGCCGAAGCCATGCCAATTCTTAATGCTGCTTTGGCGGCCCTTGACACCCTCACCCCTCAAGATATCACGTTCATCAAAACTATGAAGAGTCCACCTAGAGGTATCAGGCTTGTCATGGAGGCTGTTTGTATTCTCAAGGTAAGATTGGCCTCTTTTGTGGAAAAGAAACATGAGAAGTTTTTAAGAGAGCCTTGTGTGTCAGGGTTTCCAAGATCTACACAGGTTTATATGTTTCGTTTCTAAGGGTTTTTATAATTTGTAAAATAATTTATGTGTAAATTTTAATGAATTAGGTACCTAAACCTACGTAAGCCATAAATTCTCTTTAAGAAATAATATTTATAAGAGCTAAAGAAAAGCTTGAATATTTTATGCAAACTTTTTCTACAAAATTTTCTCGCATTCCCAGTGGGACGATCCGGTGAGTTGGAATACAATGATGTATTGCACGGTTTGCGCTTGCTTTTAAAGTTTTATGTAATTTGCACGGATATTTTGCTACGCTTTATCTTTTGGAATGATATTAGATATTTATTCTATGTACGCTTACGACCCTACACACTTTCAAGATTTTTGTTTGGAATTATGTTTCCAAAATGGATGTGATATATTTCTGGCTTGGAGACAAGTGATAATTATACTTTGAGTGATACAAAAAATCTGATTTAGGAAGTCAAACCAGACAAGATCCCGAACCCATCCGGCGTGGGCACGGTTGAAGACTACTGGGGTCCTTCCAAAAAAGTTCTCAACGACATCAAGTTCTTAGAAGGTCTGCAGAACTATGACAAGGATAATATCCCTCCGGCGGTGATGAAGAAGCTGATGACCACTGTGATGCAGGATGAAGGATTCGTTCCGGAGAAAATTAAGACCGTATCTGTTGCTGCTGAAGGTGAGATGTACAAAAAACATAATATTGTGTTTAAAATTGGCGGTGGTTGCAACTGGTTGCATATGGTGGTTATAAATTTGAATTTTTCATTAATTCATAAATCTAAATATATATAACTCAAAGGTGACTGACTGACTGACTGACATAGTGATCTATCAACGCACAGCCCGAACCACTGGTCGGATCGGGCTGAAATTTGGCATGCAGGTAGATGTTATGACGTAGGCATCTGCTAAAAAAAGATTTTGGGAAATTCCCACGGGAACCGCGAAGCTGCGGGCATACACTAGTAACATATAAAGATAATATTATGAAGCAAAAAAACTAAACTCGTGGAGATATTTTAGAGTTAGGTTTTGAATAAACTTTTTCCCTAACCCGGGCTTTTTCGAGAGCCCTTTTGTAGGAAAACTAGTATCCTACAATACAACCGTATTTCAGCTCTGATGTTTGCCTTTAGATGCTTAATTGTCCTGGGTTTGTCCATGAATACTTTCTACTATAAATAACCACAGAGAAAATAGTCTGGGGCTGTTAAATCTCGGGCACAAGCGGGCCAGTAAACGTCGAAAACCTCGAGATTAAATGCTCGCCGAAAGCTCAAAATGAAATTATATGATTTTGGTACGTTGGGCAATAGTGAGTTTATCCACGTTGAATCTCCAAAAATTTAGGTTATAAGCGGGCTAGTTAAACGTTGCAAACCTGGAGATTAAACACTCACCGAAAGCTCAAAATGAAACTATATGATTTTGGTACGTTGGGTAATGGTGAGATTATCCTTGCTGAATCTCCTAAAATTTAGGGTATGAGCGGGCTAGTTAAACGTTGAAAACCTCGAGATTAAATGCCAGACGAAAGCTCAAAATTAAATAATGCTCGCTTTGATGTTTGTGCGGATTGGGTGGCGCATCGGGAGCCGGGTCGTTTCTTTCCCTCTACGGTCGAGGCGATGGCTGACTGTTGCGTTATACTCGTGACCGATTGCTGTCCGTGTGAACTGACCTACTCTTGTCGAAGGCATTAATGGCATATCAAATACTTGTGTCGTATAGTGCTCATATCTTACTGACATAATTTGTTTTATTCCAATGATTGTACTTGGACGTTATGAACTAATGATTTATTTTTAATATTTTTCACAAAAAGTGTATGTGTAGTAAATATTTTATAAATATCATAAAGAGTGTCATCATTACAGCTCTTATACGTCCCCACCGAGGGGCTCGAGCCTACCCTGAATCAGGGCGATTAGGCCTTAGTCGACCACGCGGGCCCAGTGCGGGTTGATAAACAGTGTAACTTGCACTTATTTTGAATAAACATTTTGAAATCTAGAAATCTAATATGATTTTTGTACGTTAGGGAATGCTGAAATTATACATGATGAGTCTCCAAAAACTTTGGGCACAACGTTCACAACTTTGGGTTAAACGTTGAAAAGCTACAATCTGACCCAAACTAGGATTCCCTTTACTGTGGGAACCAGACACTGATATTAATACCTAAGTATACTACTCAAAACAAAATAATATCTCAAAACCTAAGTTTTTTCAGTATTTTCTCATCCTGAGAGGTGGTCCAAACAGCCACGATTATTTTAATTTTAATCAAGAATAATAAGGAAACTACGAAGTGATTTTTAAGTTCGATTTTATGAGTATGACTGGCTACAAATTTGTCGAAGATTACAACATTCTGTGGATCCTTGGGAACTTAGTAGACTGGTTCCTGAAGATCAGTAGAATGTTGTGATCTTAAAAACATTTGGAGCCAGGGATCTAACCTAATGATTACACTTCGTAGATTTCTTACTTTTCTTGATAAAAAAAATCGTAGCTGTTTGGACTACCTCTCTGTATGAAAATGTACTGAGTAAACTTAGGTGGCCCTTATGTGGTGGATATTAAACACCCAGACACAGAGTGAAGAAACCTGATAATACAATATCAAGCCTAGTGTTAATAACGTAGGTTTTCATGTCATAAGGTATGTGCAAGTGGGTGATTGCGATGACAAAGTATGACAAGGTGGCCAAAGTGGTGGCTCCCAAGAAGCAGAGGCTGGCGGCTGCGCAGGCCGTGTATGACAAAGCCATGAGCGCCCTCGCTATCAAACAAGCGCAGCTGAAGGAGGTGAGTATTGCTAAATACTTTTATTCTCTTAACTGTCACGCTGTTATCAGGCCACATCTCCTTCTCTGTCGCACCCGGGAGCTGAAAATTCGACAGACAGGATTTTTTCCGGCAACCGCAATATGACTGACAGGGTTTTGGGCGCGTTTGATTTTCTGTGAATCTAAATAAAATATTGTGTGTTTCCATTTAAAATATTATTCTAATTGGATGTTTTACTTGTTTCTTTTCATTGGTTTTACTTTTATATTATGATAATTTATATTATTGGCGCTAATTTGACTTTTTCCGGCTCACGGTAGGTCGACAGAAAGGGAATTGGTTTTTTTTTCCGGGTCCCGGAAATCGACAGACGAGTGGGTGTATGCGTTTCATTCATACTTGATAACTAATAACAAGAAATAGGCGCCGTTGTTCACAAGGATAGTGGTGTGAGAAGATAGCGCATTATCCGTCGGTAACAACCAATAAATGTCCGTACTGCTAGGACCGGGTCTCTTTCCAAACTGGGTTTTTTAAACTATACTCTACACAATCTAAAGGGGAGCTTAATACGGTTTGGTAGAGCTTGTAGGGCTAGTGGCAAACCTCATAGTCAGAAGTTTTTCAAGCCGCCTTATAAGGATCTGACACGCCTTAACGACTGCCATCTAGTGATAGCAACCGGCACCAACGGCTTGACGTGCATGATATAGTTAAATGCCACTAACAGTCAAACCCATCCAGGGAATGATCGATCTTTAACCAGCGTGAACGACTCAAATACGCAAGTCTAGCTAAGCTACGAGCGCATTATTAGTTTTAGGAATATATGTAATTTATGTAATTGGCATAGCAGTAGATGTGTTTTTTTACTATGAACATTACTAATCGACTTTCTTATTTATGAACCGTACTACGTTGAAATAAGTAACATGTTAATTTTGTGTAATGTTAAAACTTAATCGCGTACAGATTCAAGATAAACTAGCCAAGTTAGAGATGATGTTAGCCGAGCAGAGCCGTCAACAGAAGCTTCTGGATGACGAGGTGATGGATTGCAGCAACAAGCTGATGAGGGCCAAGATGCTCATCTCCGGACTCGGCGGGGAGAAAACCAGGTGGACACAGATCGCTCAGCAGCTTAGAGAGACGTATAACATGCTCACAGGTGAAATCTTTATAAAGTAGAATAATAATATACGATATAAAGTATAGGTTTAAAAATAATAAAATTTTCAGGTGACATTTTGATTGCTGCTGGTATCATAGCGTACCTTGGACCGTTCACGGCTACTTTCCGAAAAAAACAGGTGCGTGCATGTCTTAAATGCGTAATAAAATCTGAGAGTATTTTTTTTCAAATACATATTTCTAAGAAACAATTTCTATAAAACAGATATTGAAATGGGCGCAAGAGTGCCACAACTCGGGCGTGGTGTGCACACTAAACTTCAGTCTGATTAAGTCCTTAGGCGACGCTGTCACCATCCAGCAGTGGAACATCGATGGACTACCCTCCGACGACTTCAGCGTTGAAAGTGCGATCATTATCATGTGAGAGCTCTCCAATATTAATCCAATATTAAAACTTGTAATGATGATCCATAGTATGGTTTAACGCCTTTAATAATTGGCGTTGTTCAGAGAAAAAGGTATGTTTAAAAATGAAAGGATTTTTTTTCTGTTCAATCACTCGTTATTTTAACGATTTTTCAAATGTGAAAAAGTGATAACGTCTCAGGCTCAAAATATAGTATGAAACAACGGCCCCAGTACTAATTTAATTGATGAATGAAAAATATGATTTAATTATTTAGTGTCATTAAATACTTCTTATAGTATGAAATCCGCCGAAGCCGCAGAACCGGTCGTCGTGGAAATCCTTGGGGGAGGCCTATGTCCAGCAGTGGACGTCCTTCAGCTTATATGATAATGATGATGAGTACAAAATCGTAATTATGAGTATAAATCGTTACTTCTCCAAATGTTCTTTTTTTAATTTACATGCCTTATAAAAAAATAACAATGCAAATTGCGTCAAAGCCGACATCACTAATAACTGGGCACGTGCTCCTGAGCCACCACGCGTAAATTTATGAAATGTCCCAACTTGTAACTATAGAATCTTGGGCTTGACCTCCCCCGCCCCGTACCTCGCCCCCCGCACGATTGCCCTGTCTAGAGTCTCCGTTGGACAAGGCCAGGCGCTGACACTATTCTGTAGCGGAGAATGTGTGGAATGGCATCCGAATACTTTAGTGTTGAGAGTTTCATTATTATGGAATAGTTTATTACTTAATACTAATGCACACAAAGCTACTTTATGTTGAACTGTGGTACGCTAAAATATATTATTCAGATTTCTGTGGTGGCACGTATACAAGATTTCATAGTATAGAGATCAAAATCATTATCACTTTACGCTATATGTATGAACCAAGGTCGACGAAATTTTGGTAGATAAATGTTTGTAACTGCAGACAAATTTAACCCTAGAGTAGTCGCGCCTTTCCGTGAAACGTGAAAAATCGCGTGGGGAGCATTTTGCCGCCCAGATTAAAATGCCTTGAAAATCTTTGAATATTTGTAAATAATTAAAATAAATCATAAACTAGATGAAATAGTATTTTATTTGAGTGATGTTATAAATTTTAGAAAAAGCTGCCTGGAAAGATATTTAGAAAAATAGTATCATTTTTGACCATCTTTATGTACTTACCTACATTTTTTTTCGTAATTAAATAGCTAATTTGTATATTTTAATTACCATCGGCATATATTTTAGCAATAAAGTCCTGAAAATGTACACACAGTGCTCGTTACGTAGCTCATATATTGCAACTATTTTTGGTCCTGGCAAGAAAAAACCCTTTTCTCCTGCGGTCACCCGCGCACTGATTTTCGTCCAACTTATGGCACAGGTAAGTGAAGGACATGGGAGCAGCTGCTGGGAGGCTTGAACTTGGCGAATGCATCCTTACTAATATTATAAATGTGCAAATGAGTTTGTTTTTGTGTTTGTTACCTCTTCACGCTTTAACACCTCAACAAATAATAACAAAATTTGTCATGCAAGTAGCCTGTGTCATGGAGAAGGATGTGTCATTAATTACTTGGTAAGCCCGCTTCCGTCTTCGGCAACATCGTCACTTACCACAAGGTGAGATGTTGTCAAGGGTTTACAAATTGTGAATTAAAAAAAAGGATATACGCTACATTTCATTCCGTGAAAATAGCGTAGTCCAATACAGTACCTGAGGGAACCGAAAAAAAATGCCCTTTTTAACCCCCGACGCAAAAGAGAGGGGTGTTATAAGTTTGACGTGTCTGCCTGTCTGTGTATCTGTGTATCTGTCTGTGGTATCGTAGCTCCCAAACGGATGAACCGATTTCCGTTTAGTTTTTTTTGTGTCATAGATAATTTTATCCCGAGTGTTCTTAGCCATGTTTCATGAAAATCTGTTCAGCCTTTTGAACATCATCAGCTCCTTTCTAGTTGATGAGGGGATCTGACTAACTTCCTTATGTCCGATCGATTCGAAATTTAGTACCGTGTTACTTCAATGATATTGAAAGTATATGGTTAGGTAACCATGACCTGATCAGCCGTTTGAAGATCATCAGCTCCTTTCTAGTTGATGAGGGGATCTGACTAACTTCCTTATGTCCGATCGATTCGAAATTTAGTACCGTGTTACTTCAATGATATTGAAAGTATATGGTTAGGTAACCATGACCTGATCAGCCGTTTGAAGATCATCAGCTCCTTTCTAGTTGATGAGGGGATCTGACTAACTTCCTTATGTCCGATCGATTCGAAATTTAGTACCGTGTTACTTCAATGGTATTGAAAGTATATGGTAAGGTAACCATGACCTGATCAGCCGTTTGAAGATCATCAGCTCTTTAATAGTTGATGATCTGACGTCACTGCGTCGCTTCGACTCTGCCCCACAGGGAATTGAGCTTTATGTATGTGTATTATTACTTCTTAGTCTTAGTAAATTTTTGAAGCCGCATACTGCACACCGAGCTCGCGCGCAGAGCGTAGACTATATTATATGAAACTTAAGATCGCTCGTATCGTACCTAAATGTAATTAGTAATGATTAATTATCTGTTGTTGGAAAAATACTTTATAAACTTTAGCGGTCCCCCGACGCGTCGACGCTTGGAAAATAAAATATTTGAACTTACATAATATATGTGACGATAGTAATTATAATAGGTTTAAAATATTATTTGTTAGTTTTTAGAATTCATTTTTTGTGTCGGTGGGTTTTTAAAATTTTTAATTTTTGGTTGATTTCTTTAACAGCGCAACGGAAAATAAAGTTAGTATAAATGCAAAAATCAAAAGCCTATCAAAATCAATTAATGAAATCAAACAAGATAATCTCTTTCTTTTAGGACGGCTCGCCGATGGCCGCTGTGCATCGATCCCCAGGGGCAGGCAAACCGCTGGATCAAGAACATGGAGAAGCCAAACAATCTTTGCATCTGCCGAATGACGCAAACAGACCTCGGACGAGTGCTGGAGAACGCTGTGCAGTTCGGTCAACCGGTACTTTGTTGGCTTTTTGGGATGTGTAACATATTTCCTCTCACTTTCCAATACCTGTAGAAGTAATTTCTGTAAAAGTGATTTGATGAAAGGCTAAGGAAACACGGCCATGCCACCTTTTTTTTCAGTCACGAAGGCAAACATGGCCATGCCGCCTAATATGAGGCTTGAAGGCCGGTCGGTTTTTTTACTTATGTCAGATATGTGACTACTATACGACTCGCTTGTTTTTTATCCACTATCATTGCTGTTAATTGATGCTTGGCGGCCAGATTTAGATTAGATGGTGGTAGCTATAGACGGGCGGGCTTAGAAAATGCCCTTCCACCAACTGAACCGAGTCATACAATAGACTCCGCCGGTAATCGAACCCGCGCCCTCCCGATGTGAAGCTAATTGACTTAACCATTACGCCACGGAGGAGGCTCACCATTCCTTCCTATATGGCAGGAAACTTATGTGATACTTAGTACAAGATCAACGACATTTTTCGGGCTCGTTCAAGTCGTCCGCATTAGATACGATACATTTATGCGCAATTTTTATTGGCCATCTTGTACACTTCTTGCCCACGATAGATATCGCGACCCTCCTATAAAAAGTAGTTAAATGGAGCAACTGTAGCGATTTGTTTCCAGATATATTTACAACTTGTGCCGCAACCTCGCGCCAATACCATGTTGCGATACAATCTGAGTATTCAAGTGCAGATGTGAGCCCTGATATGTGCTTACTTCCTTGCTTCATATTCCTAAGATAGGTACGCTGCGGAAGAACGTGGAGTCAGTACCCAAATTGCCAAGAGGGTAAATTTGAGCCGATGCCGATTTCACTTGCCTTACTTGTTGCAGGTGCTGCTAGAAAACGTACTCGAAGAGTTGGATCCTATGCTGGAGCCGCTGCTACAGCAGCAGACTTTCCGCCAGGGCGGTGCTCTTTGCATCAAAATTGGGGACACCATTGTTGAGTACAGCAAGGAGTTCAAGTGAGTGCAAGATTTGATCGTAAATTATTCATAATTATTTGAAAAACGGCCAAGTGCGAGTCGGACTTACGCACCGAAGGTTCCGTACCACTACACCTCTGCACGCAGGTATAAGAGTCATACCTATTCATTATAAACAAAAGATATCAACGCGAGCGACCGACGGACGGACGGACAGATGGACGGATGGATGGACAAACGGACAGACGGATGGACGTACAGCGAAGGCTTAGTAATAGGGTCCCGTTACCTGGTACGAAACCCTAATACTTAGTAAGAAATAATGTCTTAGAAGAATCAAAATTATTAATTTAGATTTTCGCTCTTTCTGTATTTTAAAATAGGCACATCAGATGAGAAATGTCAAATATATGTATGAATATTGCAGTTCATACAACTCGTTTGCTACGAATATTTAAGTTGACAGTTGGACAAAATTGAAAACTCTAAACACATTAAAAAACCGTCTTCCATAGCAACAACTTAATACAAATTTGTATTATTATTATTGTTTTTTGTTAATTTTCTAATAAAGTCCTACACCGATTTTCATAAAATTTATATAAGACAACATATCCATTAAAAAAAGCTACTTAAGCTAATTAAAACAATCTACGAAGATATCACACAAAAACATACAATCGAATTATAAATTTCCTCCTTTTTGGAAATCGGTTGATAATTAATGATTATCCTTTTTCCATGGCAGGTTATACATAACCACAAAACTAGCCAATCCTCACTACCTACCAGAAGTGGGTGTTCGAGTTACATTAGTCAACTTCATGTTAGCGAAGGACGGTTTGCAAGCTCAACTCCTAGCCCGAGTGGTTGCTCGTGAAAGACCTGATCTGCAGCAGGCTAAGTCTGACCTCACCACACAGGGAGCCGAACACAGAAGGCTTTTACAAGAAATTGAAAAGAAAATTCTAACGGTTTTATCTACTTCGGAACATTTACTGGAAGACGAAGAGGCTGTTCAGGTATTTATTAAGTTGTCATTTTTAAGGTTTCAGGGTCCTAACATTATCAGCTCATATACGTCCCACCGAGAGGCTCGCACCTACCATGAATTAGGGCGATCAGGCCTTTGTCGACTATGCGGGTTCAGTGCGGGTTGGTCGACTTCACACACAACCTTAGAGTTTCTTCGAATGCGTGTGCAGGTTTCCTCACGATGTTTTCCTTCATCGTAAGAGCGTTGAAATTCGAAAACACATTGGTACGTGGCAGGGTTCGAACCACGGCCTATCGGAAAGGAGGTAACGGCCTAAATCCAGGGTACTAATATCGTCCAAATAAAATATACTATGAATTTTTTGCACAGATCCTGAACTCCGCCAAAGACACTGCGAACGAAATCAAGGAGAAGCAGGAGGTTGCCATGGTTACGGAAAAGGCTATCGACGAGGCGCGTGATCATTACGTACCCATCAGCGTACACTCCACAAATTTGTTCTTTCTGATTGGTTAGTATTGTTACAGTGTGTTGTGGTCCACCATTCATCGTAGAGTAACTTCGGTGAACGTATAAATGAATATCGTTTAACCTTACTGTGTAAATCTGCACGTGGCTTAAAAAAACTAACAATGTTTTGTTTTTTTAGCATTTTTAGCTCACATCGACCCCATGTACCAGTATTCTTTGGGCTGGTTTGAGGGTCTTTTTACGGCTTCCATAGACAACACAGAAAAGGTGGAGGAAATCCCGGAACGGTTGCAGATTCTGCGGGACCACTTTACTTATTCACTTTACAACAATATATGCAGGAGTCTGTTTGAAAAGGTGAGATTGCTCATCATGTCTAAAGTTCTGTTATCCGATTTAGACAAGTCTTTCACAATACCGATCAATCAAAGACTGTGGCGCCATTAAAGAGATGAAAGTAGCTAGCCAGATGGACCAATTAACCCGAATATATTTTAACAGCCTCCGTAGCGTAATGTTAGTCCATTTGATTCACACCAGGAAATCGCGGGTTCGATTCCCGGCGGGCTCAACTTTGTAAGACTCAGTTTGGTTGTTGGTGGGGCATTTTTCATAGCCCGCCTGACTAGTTACTACCATCTTGTCTAAGTCTTGCCGCCAAATATAGTGTTAACATCATTGATGTGTTTCGGCTTGAAGATAAAATAGCCAGATCTCCATTGCGGTGGGCAATCTTGGTAAGTCCGCTTTTCATCTTCGGCATCATCGTCACTTACCATCAGGATGAGATGATGCCAAGGGATTATTAATTGTGTATAAAATAAAGAATATCAACCAGCTGCTTCCTGCAAACCATTATCCTACTGACTGCACTATGAAGGTTTTGGCTTTGATCACACGTTGAATGTTTTCTTAACGTACCTACTGGTCTTTCAGGATAAGATGGTGTTCTCACTTCTACTTGTGGTGACGATCATGGTGGCGGAAGGCGACCTGCCGCAGCCGCACGTGAACTTCCTGATGGGCGGCGCGCAGCCGCGTCACGTGCCGCAAAATCCCGTGCACTTCTTGAGCCCACAAAACTGGATGGAGTTTTGCGGGTCAGTTGGCGCGTTATACACTGTGTTTGGACTTACTGCCGGTGGTGATGATTATAATATTGATCGTAGACTGGTCGGTGGCACGCAGCCTCGCCCCGTGTGGCGCATTTCTGTGATTTCTTTAGTCCTTATAAAACTGGGCCAAGTTTTGCAGGTAAGTTGGTCCCCTAGGTCCCTACGATGAGTTTGTATTCTCACTGCCATTGATGATAATTATGATAGTGCTGGAGGAATTTACTGACGAGCGGTGTGCAGTATGGTCCCCACCCTGTGCACTTCCGCAGTCTCGGGACTAAGCCGAGTTCTTCGGGTCAGTTAGCTACGACAGGATGGTGGTCTCGTCTTCTGCTAATGATGACAATCATGATAGCGATGTAGTGCGGTTGCAGCCCTCAGATCTGGACTAAGTTCCAAGCGTTAGTTTATTTTTAGGGTCCCATACACCTAAAGGGTGACCAACGGGACCCTATTACTAAGCCCCCGCTGTCCGAATAGTCCATCCATATGTCTGTCCGTCTCTCTGTCAGCGGGCTGTATTTCATGAACCGTAATGGGGAGACAGTTGAAATTTTTACAAAGTGTATTTTTCTATCGCCGCTATAACAAAAAATAATTAGAAAAAGTGAAAAATTAAGGGGGTCTCCATACAAAAAGTGAATAAGTATTTTTGTTTCAGCTCTATCGTAAAAACGCTAATTGCATACAAGCGTGAAACTTGGTGTGATTATAGTACTAATCCTGAAGTAAAACTATAACAGTAACTCTATAGACAGGGTAGACTGTCCGTAATATTGAAATGCTGTGACCGACAGGTCACACGCAATCAGAAATAATATTATTTGATTCTCCATTTTATTTTAGTTTTACTAACATAGTCTATAAGTATACTAACACGCTATGAGTTTATGTTACTCGACCCAAATTTGAAAATAAAATAAATAAATGAAACAAAGAATAATAAAAACTGGCCAAGTGTGAGTCGTACTCGCGCAAGAAAGTCAAACTAAATAAAAACAAGCATTTTTCTTTCACTCGCGTTGATGCCTTTTGTTTTTAATGTAAATAGGTATCTTTGTCATAGTTGTATAAGGATGTGTAGTGGTGCGGAACCGTCGGATCGCGAGTTCGATTCGCAATTGGCAGTTTTTTATAGATCTAAGATGCTATAGTATTCTCACTACGTGCCGCTAGTGATAACTGATAGTGAAAGTGAGTTAAGAGATTCCAACACCACATCGAAGCATGATTGCATTGAAGCTTCCAAGTTTCGCTCATCTTTGTGCACTTTCTTAAGCGTTAGACCAGACCTTGAATGAGTTGAAGAATCATTTTGTTCTTCTTTTTCCGTACAGGATATTAATTGTACTACACATAATTTTTATTTTTGACTTGTAATTTAGTATTTTACATTTTTGTAAGTAAGTCATGCAAATAAAAAATAAGATGGCCCGCCAGCTTTTCTTCGTAAACATAAAATTCTACTCCTGTATCAAAACCACAACGTACTAGAACTTAAGTTTCTTTCCTCTCATTTACAGACTTAACGAGTTCGACAAATTCCACGGCATCCTCGACCACTTCATGGCAAACATACCTAAATGGGAGGCGTACTGCAATACACCCGACCCTCACAGGCAGCCATTGCCAGACCCTTGGGAAAAGAAACTTATATATTTTGAGGTACCTTCCATCACTGAAACTAAATGAAATGTTTAACATTAGGTACATGTTTTTTTGTTTCACATAGGTCTCTTGCTGAATTTTTGGAGTTTACTCCTTAAGAATCGATTTTCATATATAAGGCGGGTATGAAAATTTATGGGGAGTAAAATCAGGCGTTATGCGTCATGCGTTGTGCGTTAGTAAGAAATAAACGCCAGTCGTGTGTTTATACATGAAAATCAAAACATATAAATTATTCTACTTTAAGATCTTTCGCTTAGCTCAGAATTTGAACTATCGCCCTTCGGAACAAAATATTAAACTGTCCCCCATTGTTACACAAATAACTATTATTTAACCAAACATAAATAAAATCAGGCGTTATGCGTTACTAAGGAGTAAGCTCCAGTCGTGCGTCGGAGCTGACACAAACACTTTTTTTGTTGCTCTTATAAGCTGATCACTTGTATTTTTTCGTTTAGAAACTGATGGTCCTTCGTTGTATGCGTCTGGACATGATGGTGCCGGCTGTTCAAGATTTCGTAACAGGTTTGTGAAATAATATAGAATAACCTAATATAGGGTGTAACAACATCGGTGTAGGACCCGTTAACTAAGGGTTCTACTCATCATACTGAAAAACTTTCCCTAAGGAACCTATAATCAATTTTCAAAAAAAAATTGGACTCTATTCAAAAATGCACAAAATTCGTCGATTAGCTGATCAATTTTTATGAAGAGTTTTTTTTTGCGATTTCAGAAAGTAATATAAAAAAAGTGTTCATTATGATGAGTAGAAGCCCCAGCTAACGGGACCTACACCAATTTTGTAACAGCCTGTATATATTTGTAACAGTCGTAGATTAAAATTTAATATGATAATGTTTTCTGCTTACTTTTAGCTAAAATGGGTGCAAAGTTTGTGGAGCCGCCGTTGTTTGATCTGGCGTCTTCGTACGCGGAGTCTCATTGCTGCATCCCGCTACTGTTCGTCCTGACCCCTGGTTCCGATCCTATGGGGACTTTGCTCAAGTTTGCTGATGACCAGGTATACATCATCATCATCATATCAGCCGAAGGAAGTCCACTGCTGGACATAGGCCTCCCCCAAGGATCTCCACGACGACCGGTTCTGCGCTGCCCGCATCCAGCGGCTTCCCGCGACCTTCATCAGGTCATCGGTCCACCGAGTGGGAGGCCTGCCACTATGCTTGGCGTTCGTGGACTATGAGAAAGCCTTCGATTCGGTCGAAACTTGGGCTGTGTTACAGCACCGTGCTTTCCGGTGCGTGTTCGCCACTCGAGAACTTTACTGCCCCAACGGCCATCTGTTCTACGAGCAATGTGCCCCGACCACTGCCACTTAAGTTTAGCAATTCTGAGAGCTATGTCGGTTACTTTGATTCTCTTACGGATCTCCTCGTTTCTGATTCGATCACGCAGAGAAACTCCGAGCATAGCACGCTCCATTGCCCTTTGGGTGACCTTGAGCCTTCTTATGAGGCCCATAGTAAGCGACCATGTCTCAGTTCAGTATGTCATCATTGGCAACACACACTGGTCGAAGACCTTGGTCTTAAGATACTGCGGTATTTGGGACGTAAAGATATTGCGAAGCTTCCCGAACGCTGCCCAGCCGAGTTGGATTCGACAATTGATCTCTTTCTCGAAGTTGGACCTACCTAACTGGACTGTTTGTCCCAGGTATACATATTCTGTAACAACTTCGAGTGTAGAGCCTCCGACCTTCAGAGGAGTAGGTATGACACGGACGTTTGACATAATTTTCGTCTTGTCCATGTTCATTCTAAGACCTACTTGTTCAGAGGCTCTACTGAGGCCATCGAGCATTGTGCCTAAGTCGTCCATAGTCTCAGCCATGACCACGATATAGTTTTGATTCTGGAGGCGAACCGAAATGGTGGCGTTTTCATACAAACACTTCAGCACTTCGATATATCGATAGTCAATTTGGCACCTCTGGAGAGACTGTAACACAGCCCAAGTTTCGACCGAATCGAAGGCTTTATCATAGTCCACGAACGCCAAGCATAGTGGCTGATTGTACTCTTCAGTCTTCTGTATAATCTGCCGCAGCGTATGTATGTGGTCTATGGTACTAAATATTTTTCGGAAACCGGCTTGTTCGGGAGGCTGGAAGTCGTCAAACCTGCGTGCGAGACGATTCGTTATGAATCTCGAAAACAGTTTGTAGACATGGCTCAGAATTGAGATGGGTCTGTAGTTCTTCAGCAGGGAATTATCGCCCTTTTTGAAGAAAAGCACGACCACACTTATGTGCCATGCCTTAGGCGTTTGTCCCTCAAGTATAACGGAATAAAATAATTTCTGAAGAGCTTTAAGTACCGTTGTTCCACCTGCTTTCAGAAGTTCAGCCGTAATTTCATCATCACCCGGTGCCTTATTGTTTTTAAGCTGTTTAAGAGCCATTCTCATCTCGTACAGGCTGACGTCCGGGATATTTTCGGTATAGTGTCGGGTAAGTCTAGCTCTTGGGTCTTTAGCCAGATCGCTGACAGGTAAACGTGTGGTCGTGTACAATTGTCCGTAGAACTTCTCAACTTCTTCCAGCAACTCAGTCTTAGACGATATGATCCTGCCGTCCTCAGTCTTCAGCTTGGTCAGTTGGCTTTGACCAACAGACAGATCTCTCGCGAACACTTTTGAACCTTTGTTGTTCTCAATCGCCTCTTTAATACAATTTGTATTATAGTGGCGCAAATCGCGAGTTAGAGACTTAGAGATCTGCCTGTTTAGTTGCCGATACTGAGTAGCGTCTTCAGAGGACTGCAAAACCAATCGGCGTCTTTCTTCCATGAGGTTGCTGGTTAAGTCCGAGATATTTTTGGTTTTGTTTGACCAGGTATACATGCATGAGAAAATATCCTTTCTGAAACTTTAAAAATAAATTTTGAAACAAGTTCTATACTAACTGTGATCAAGGGAAAATTCGTCTTCGAGATTTTCTTAAGAGTAAGTATGCCCATCCCTACTAATATTATAAATGCGAAAGTAACTCTGTCTGTCTGTTACGCTTTCCCGCAAAAACTACTGAACGGATTTGGCTGAAATTTGGTAGGTAGACAGATTAGGACCTGGATTAAGACATAGGCTACTTTTTACCACGCTCGCGAGCCGCTTGCGGCTCGCGCACTGCGCACCCTCGAAAAGTCATAGAAACGTGGTCCACGCGGGTGAAGCCGCGGGAAACAGCTAGTTCAAAATAATGTTTAAAAATAATGTGTGTGTCCGTATCCCGGATTTGCGGAGAAAATACTGGACCGACTTGGATGCAATTTCGAATATAGATGCTTAAAATTACTTTGCCAGGGGTACAATTTTGAATGTAGATGTTAAGGATCTTAATTTTCATTCCTTGTTCTGACAAATGGATACTAAATCAAATTCCACATTCGAATTCCACTTTTTTTCCAATGTGGACCTTTGTTGTAGTCTACTTTCGAAGTACTAATAAACATCTTCCATTTTAATGGAAGTGAAGTTGTCAAATAGGTTATTTCCAAAGAGCTACTCGTTTAAGGCTTAACCGAAAAAAATATATCATTGGTTCAATAGTAAACTAGTCAAATATCGAGATTAAATGTGGAATACAATTGTTCCAAGTCACAAGATATAGGTTATATTTTGATTTCTTTTTTTTCTCTCGAATGTAGAGTAAACAAGTAAGTGCTCTTTCGTGAGATTACTGTTAGTCCACATTCGTAAGATAATGATCGAGTCTTTCTGTCGAAAGAGGAGTTTGATGTCAATCCACTTTTGAGATATGAATGATTAATTAATCAATATCTGTCGAATGTGGAATCTGAAGAATGTGGCCAATATCAAAATGGTACCTAATTCTCATGAAAAAAATGTTTGATGTCTTTTAGGTAAGGTAATGCTACTCTTTTATTTATTTGCTTGGACTTTTCTTTGAGATGGACAAGTAAGTAAGTAAGTAAGTAAATATACTTTATTGCACCCCAAAAAAAACAATACAGGACTTATAATGTGTAATATACATAGAGGGCAAAGGCGGCCTTATCGCTTTAAGCGATTTCTAACGGGCAACATTAAGTTAGGGATTGAAAGACAGGTAAACTAGTACAGGATGGCAGCAAATTCAACTTTTAAACGATCTAACTTATTAATATAACTAATAGAAGTGCTAAAACTAAAAGTAAAAAAATAACAAGTTTATGAACTTATTTAAATACTAAACAAAAATACATATATACAATAGAATATACTAAAATACATACATACTATAAATATATAAACACGCAAAATAAGTTTCAGTAATGACAAAGCTTAAAGTAATGATCCTTGAGTGGCTTTTTAAATGAGTACAAAGACTCAGCCGTTCGGATGGAAGCAGGAAGTAGGTTCCACAGACGCACTGATTGAACCATAAAGGATTTGTTTAGAAAGTCTGTATGGCACGTAGGAAATGCTAGGAGAATCTCATTACATGACCGAGGTTAACGGTCAGAAACAGCCTCTTTGCGCTGAAAATTAGTCCTGAGATACGGAGGAGCTGCTGGGCTGTGCAATATGTTAAAAAGCATACAAAGTAAGTGCATTTTAGGACTCAGACGGATGGAAAGCCATTTCAGCTTAATTCGATACTCTGACACATGATCGAACTTCCTCAGACTAAAGACAAATCTGATGCAAACATTGTGCAAACGTTTCAGTTTGTTTAGCAGCTCCTCCGTAGCATCAAGATAACAAATATCTGCGTAGTCTAGGATCGGAATCAAGAGCGTCTGTGCAAGTACAGGTGAGATGTTGTCAAGGGTTTACCAATTGTGAATAAAAAAAAAAGTACAGTTTTGGTGGCCATGGCTAAACAGTTTTTGAGAAGCTTCAGAGACGTAATGGAACCAACAATTTTTCTGCTGACTTCGCCAAGGACAGAGTTTGGTCTAAAATGATGCCTAAGTTTTTGACATTCTTGCTGTAATGTATGGGGATGTTATTAAGAAGTACCACAGGCAGTAATGAGCAGTCGATTTTAGCTAAATGACGAGAGCTCCCTAATATAATAGTCTGAGATTTGCTCGGATTGACAAGGAGACCATGCCTTGCGGACCATGACGAGATTTCATTGAGATCCTTGTTCATCACATCAACAGCATGTGCAATATGCTCAGGTGACTCTTGGACATAAACCTGCAAGTCATCAGCGTAGAGGTGGAAGGAAGAAGAGAGGGAACGGGTAATAGAATCGATGAAGAGATAAAAAGAAGAGGTGATAAGACTCCACCTTGGGGAACGCCGAGTTTGACGTTGCACCAGTCAGAGAACTTCTCCTCAACCTTAATGCGTTGCCGACGTTTACAGAGGTAGCTTCTGAACCAGGCAATTACATCTGATGACATATTTAGAGAACTCATAAAAGCTAGTAAGACGTCGAAGTCTACTGTATTAAAAGCATTACTAAGGGTGAGGAGTGTGACCTTCTGTTTTTCCATGCCAGAACGGATGTTGTCAGTTACCTTGACAAGTGTAGTGACAGTACTATGCCCAGGTCAGAAGCCCGATTGGAAAGGGTTAAGTAATTGGTTCGTAGAGAGAAAAGAGAATAACTGGTGATGAACTAAACGTTCCAGAACTTTAGACAGGTAGGGAAGGATGGAGATGGGTCTGAAGTGAGAAAGGGTTCACATTTCTGACCTTTATACAAATCATGCTGCGAGAAAGCTAGTAAGACTTGGGGTGTACCATTTATTTATTATGTTTACAAAGCGGTACAAGAAGAAAATTAATGACAGTACCTAATATAGTAAATAAATTTATTAGTAAATAGTCTTACTTCAACCACAATTTACTAAGGGTTCCGTACCAGGTAACTAGACTTTACTGTCCATCCATGTAGTGGTAGGACAGATTAAAAGGCTGTATCTTTTAACCGTAGCAAGTAGCTGGGTAAAATTAAATATGTGTTATTATGATGTAGATGGATTTACTAAAAATAAGGTAATAAAAAAACTGCCAAGTATAACTTGGGGTCACATAAACCCCTCTTTGTGTGGCCCCAAGTTGTACTTGGCCGTTTTTAAAAGTAAAATATATACAGTCAGTAAAATACAAATAACAAAAACCAGTCAATGTAAGTCATACTAGCACTAAAGATCTACAACCGAATAAATAAGAAATAATTGGTGTAGTGGTACACAACTGTTTGTGCGCGAGTCCGACTCGGACTTGGCCAGTTTTGAATAAAACAGCTATAAATGGTAGACAACGTTGTTAAATGTTTGTAAAAGATGAAGTGAATTTGTTATTTTTACCTGACTGCGCCAGAAGGAGGGTTATGTTTGTGTGTATGTATGTATATTGTATGTATCTATGTATGTTTATATATTTATTTGGCACGCCATGTAGCCTAAACGGCTTGATAGATTTTGGAGTTCGAGGTGTCGTTATATTTGTCTTGATCCCGTGAGTAACATAGGATATATTTTTACCCGACTACCCTAAAAAGGAGCTTTTTAGGATTTCACCCAAAGGGTAAAAACGGGATCCTATTACTAAGACTTTGCTGTCCGTCCGTCTGTCTGTCTGTCCGTCTGTCTGTCTGTCCGTCTGTCTATCCTGCCTGTCCGAGGCTGTATTTCATGAACCGTGATAGCTAGACAGTTGAAATTTTCACAGATGCAGTATTTCTGTAGCCGCTATAATAGCAAATACAAAAAGTGAAAAAATAAGAGGGTCTCCATACAAGAAAATTGTTTTTTTTTAAACATAAATAAAATTAGCGCCATCTAGTATGATCGTACGGAACCCTTTGTACTAGCGCCATCTACAATGATGGTACGGAACCCTTTGTGTGCGATTTTGACTCGCACTTGGCCGGTTTTTTAAATTTCTTTGGCACACACGGCTGGGTAGATTTTGAAGTGCGAGGTGTCCTTAGATTCGTCTTATTCCGTGAGTGACATAGGATTCATTTTAACCCGACTAGCCAAAAATAGGGGTAAAGTTATTATACAGTCAGGTTTTTTATTTTTAATTAATTCCTAATTTTAAAGTTATTTATAATTTTGTTATATTTAGGGCTTTGGATCGTCACGTCTATTCTCCCTGTCACTCGGTCAAGGACAAGGACCAATAGCTGTAAAGCTGATTGACGAAGGTGTAAGAAGTGGAACTTGGGTAGTGCTGCAGAACTGCCACTTGGCCAAGAGTTGGATGCCGATGCTTGAAAAGGTATGTAATACCAACTTACTACAGAAACTCATAAATTATCGCGTTGACATGATCTAATCGAGATGGTTCTTACAGATATGTGAAGGTCTACTACCAGACTCGACACATCCTGACTTTAGATTATGGTTAACGTCATACCCAGCTGATCATTTCCCAGTCTATGTCCTACAAAATGGTGTAAAGATGACTAATGAACCGCCTCAAGGTACGATCATACATAATTTTCCCCTTGTTAAGCTTCCATAATGCGAACAATCATAACTGACGTTGATTATTATTAGACTAGCTGTCCAGGCGAACTTCGTACCGCCTCACACTACACTACACTACCGCTACCGCTACACTACCACTACCAATACTACTACCACTACTACTACTACCACTACCACTACCGCTACACTACCACTACACTACCTTTACTACTACTAATTCCACTACACCACTACTTTACACTACTTTTTATATTGCAGAAATTTTTAGGTATTTTTTTACACCTTGGGTTACAGTATTTGAATTTTAGTAAGGATCCCTAAATTTTTGAAATTATACTATAGCCTACAGCAACCGCGGATAGTGTAGCTTCTCAACGGTGAAAGAATTTTTCAAATCGGTCCAGTAGTTTTGGAGCCTGTTCAAAACAAACAAACAAATCTTTCCTCTTTATAATATTAGTGTAGATAAAGTCAAAAGCAATACTTACTAAGCAACATTGTATGTCAGGTTTGAGAGCGAATATCTCTAGATCATACCAGAGTGACCCCATCAACGACCAAGAATGGTTTGAAGGCAACAAGCAGACGGAGATATTCAAAAAGCTGCTTTTTGCCCTTTGCTTTTTCCACGCTGTTGTCCAAGAAAGAAGGCAATTCGGACCGCTTGGGTGGAACATCCGATATGAGTTCAATGAAACCGACCTGAGGATTAGTGTCACGCAACTTTACATGTTCCTCAATGAATATGATGTAAGTATACTCAACTCACTCAGATACATACAAGGAATTGTTTTGGTCGACAATGCCCTTTCCAGTAGGGCTTCTATTCATGAAACTGAACAACTAAAAAAAATGGATTTTTCATATAATTTGATCAGCTGGTTATTTAATTTTGTATGGAGTGGCCAAATTTTTTACGTGTTACTTGGGAAAAATTGTTCAGTTTTATGTTAAGCCCTTCTGAAAAAGGCGTTGTCAACAAAAACAACAGCCTATGTTTAACACCTTTTTATATTTGAAAATATAAAAAAGATTTATTTAATTAAATAGACATGAGACGATAGAAGAAGGTAAATAAAATCTGATATGAATTCTTTACATTTTTTGGCAAAATAAAACGACAGAATTATTATTATACATACAGTCTGGATTTCAATACAGCTACTTTGGAGACTGTTGTGAAAAATTTTATAAACATTAGGACGTGCAATTCGTGGCGTTGCGGTACTTGACCGGAGAGTGCAACTACGGCGGTCGAGTCACCGACGACTGGGACCGTCGCTGCCTCAACACAATCCTCTACAAGTTTTACAACCCGCGCGCCATCAAGGAAGAAAAATACCCACTAGACCCAACTGGTATGTGTTTATTTCATTGACCCTCAGTTTCATTCATAACTATTTTGACTAAAAAGTATTGCTAGATCAGTAAGAGAAGAGTTACCTTTTTTTATCCACAATGTGTAAGCGCCTTCGGCACCATCTCACCTGACAATGTTGCCGTGGAAGCGGGCCTACCAGGATTCTATATTATAACTATATAATGGACGATTATAATGATGGAAATTGTCAAAACGGTCGGGTCTAAGATTTTTTAAACTCGCCGTTCAAACAGGACCAAAAAAATCTGACTTCACCAGCAACCTCATAGAAGAAAGACGCAGATTGGTTTTGCAGTCCTCTAAAGACGCTATTCAGTATCGGCAACTAAAAAGGCAGATCTCTAAGTCCCTGACTCGCGATTTGCGCTAGTATAATACAAATTGTATTAAAGAGGTGATTAAGAACAAAAAAGGCTCAAAAGTGTTCGCGAGTGATCTGTCTGTTGGATAAAGCCAACTAACCAAGCTGAAGCCTGAGGATGGCAGGATCATATCGTCTAAGACTGAGTTGCTGTAAGAAGTTGAGAAGTTCTACGGACAATTGTACAAGACCACGTGTCTGCCTACCAGCGATCTGGCTAAAGACCCAAGAGCCAGACTAACCCAACACTATACCAAAGACTAGACTTAGTCAAAATGGTGGTAGCTACCCAGGTGGGTTTAGGAAATGCCCTTCCATTACACCATTTTTACTTTTACTTATTTCCTTCGTAGCGATCGTAGCTTAGTGCCACTTGCGTGTATGGGTAGATCACACAGGTTAAATGACCTGAAGCACGGTCATTACCTGGAAAGCTTTGACTGTTTTGGACCGTTTCCGTGCTTTAAAAGTCACGTTAAGCCGTTGGTGCCGGTTGCTATCACTAGATGGCAGTCGTTAAGCCGTGTCAGATGCCTTATAATAATAGGCGGCTTGAAAAGCTTCTGACGATGGGGTTTGCCACTTGCTCTACAGCCTCTACCAACCTAGACTTGGGCCCCGTGTATGAAGTATGGCCTTACCTTTCCGATTTTGGGAAAAGACCCTTGCCCCAGCAGTGGGGACGTTCAGGGATTGTTATTAATTCCTTTTCGGTCTTTTTGAAGGTTGTATCTTCGAATCGAACAGAAACGACATAGGTGTTTGTTAATGCTCTTGCTTTTTTGGGTTGAGTTTCCAATTGCGTAAAATGAACTTTGGTTGCCAAACTTCGGTAGGTATGAACCCATGTGTCATTAATATACTCGTGTTGCAGGTGTTTACCATATCCCAACGTTGCGAGAGCACGCGGACTTTGTAAACTTTGCACGGTCGTTGCCGGTGGCGACACCCCCTGCTGTGTTTGGATTTCACCCTAATGCTGACATCACCAAGCACTTCCGCGAGGCCAATGAGCTGCTGGACACCGCTATACTTACACAGGTGACCCTTTTATTCCGAGTCTCAACGAAATAGTTGATGACAAAGAGTTTCTAAAATATATCTAGAAGGTCATTTTTTGTTACTTAAAAATGGCCGCACCATTTTTAAGTATGCCGCACGGCATACTCCTTTTATAGGTTGCTGTAGTAAGAGTAAGACGGATACAGTGTAATTTTCATACAGTTTAAGAGACATTGCATGATATCTTGTCTTCCCTGCCCAAGTCTCTCCATTGTCTTCCTTAAGAAAGATATCTGGGGAAGCCGAATCTTAGAAGCCGATTTTCCCAGCTTCGTCTTGTGGTATGGTAATATGGTAATTTACTTCACTTCTCCGTCAAACTTTAAAAAGACATTGCTTCTCTGTGGTTTATGTTAGTCGTATCTGGGACCTATAACTTTATTAACTCATTAATTATAAATATCAAAAGTTTTTTTCTTTAATGTTCATCATCTTGTTATTAAAATAATTAATATTATTGACATTATTTGAATATTCAGTATTATGTTTAATGTAGTGTAATGAAGTAAATATACAATATATTTATTTATTCAGTATCTTGAACTTTATTAATTCAGTAACATATCGCCACATTTGTTATTAAGCCATTTAGTACTTTTAACGTAGAAGAAGCGTATTCTTAATTTATGCTCATGTTATGCAAAATTTGTTTCATTTCATCACAACGTCGTGGGCCAAAGGATCGTGTGGTAAGTAAAAATAGAAGTAGGCGATCATTTAAATTTAGAAATAAATCATCAAAGTTAAAACATTTTATTTATCTTTCATGCCTAAGGATCTCGTACAAAGATATCTGGTAAGAAATTTTGAATATTCTCTGCTCATCGTTAGGTTTTGCTATATGTCTTGTATTCTATGTTTGTCACTGTCCTTGTCTGCGTGTGTGATGTTTTTCTTATAAATATATTAAATTTGTATTTGCACTTGGCATTGAGTACCTACAGTATTAATTACGTTTTGTCTGCTTATCGTTACGTTTCGCTGTGTCTTGTATTCTATGTTTGTCACTGTCCTTGTCTGCGTGTGTGATGTTTTTCTTATAAAAATATTGAATTTTTATTTGCACTTGGCATTGAGTACCTACAGTATTAATTATGCCTTTTCTGCTTATCGTGAGGTTTTGCTGTGTCTTGTACTCTTTGTTTTTCATTGTCCTTTCTGCACTTGCTAATTGCAAATAAAAATTTAATTTTTGAGTACCTGCAGTATTAATAATGTGTCTGCTCATCGTTAGGTTTCGCTGTATTTCTTGTATTCTATGTTTATCATTGTCCATGTCTGCGTGTGTGATGTTTTTCTTATAAAAATACTAAATTTTTATTTGCACTTGGCATTGAGTTCCTACAGTATTAATTATTTCTTGTCTGCTCATCGTTAGGTTTTGCTGTGTCTTGTATTTTATGTTTTTGATTGACCTTGTCTGCGTATGTTTATATTTTATGTTTTTTTTTCTTTGCACTTGGCAATGAATACCTACAGTATTATTTATGTCTTGTTTTGACTTAACGAATTTTTTTAAGGATACTATGGCAGCGGGCGGCACAGGAGAAACTCCCGAAGAACAAGCCATGGCTATAGCTGAAGATGTCTTGGCTCGTTTACCAGCTAAGATCCTCAGTGGCCCATCTCACGAAGGAGACATCAAACCTTCAGACATGACACCCATGTCTATTGTCGTGATACAAGAGGCTGCTAGATACGAACGACTTGTCAGTGTTGTGAGGTCCAGTTCTAGAGCTGTTATTGGAGCTGTCCAAGGTGAATAGTTTGATATTTTTTTGCTTTTTAGGGTTCCGTAACTGGTAACGACACCCTCTTACTAAACCTATGGTGTCTGTCTGTCCGTCTGTGTGGATGTCCGACATTCAAAAGGCTGTATATTTTGAATTGTGATACGTAGCCGACTGTAATATTACAAGATATGTTTTATTTTTGGGGATTTAGTAAAACTACAAACATACAAAAAATTAAATAATTAAGGGGTCCCGTAGAAAGGTGTTTGTTGGTTTTTGCTCTATTTCGTAAAAACGTTAATACTAATAATAATGACACTTGCTATGATTACTTAGCCTTTCGTAAAACAACAAATACTAAAAACCAGCCAAGTGTGAGTGTTACTCGTGCTAAGGAGTCTAAACTGAACGAAAACAATGCATTTTTCTGTCCCTCGCGTTGATTTTTTTGTTTAAAATAGGTATCATTGTTATATGTACTTGTGCAGAGAGTTGTGGTTGTACAAAGCCCTCGGAGCGCAAGTGGCTCGCATTGGCCGGTTTTTATTCTAAGGTAGTTAACAGAGTCACATGACTCTCGAAAGGGGTAGCACCTCGAACAGACAACATTCAGAATGTATACTTCTGCTTGTACCTACCCTTTATGTCTATACATACTTTTTTAACTTACTCTTTACTCGTTCGAATAATTGCTTGTGTTAACACTATCACTGCTTTTCAAAATGGGTGTACCCAATCCTAGGAACCGTTACTTTTTTTTGTTATCAAGAGTTGCCACGCGGAGTGAGGTGCACACTTCAAAGAAACTGTAATTTGACCGTTCAAACAAAATAGTATGAACTTTCACTGATCCGAGTGGGCAGCACCTAACTCAGCACTCGGCACCGAGCGGGGAGCACTGAATGTGTAAAATTTGAAAAACAGTTCAAGTCAGCAAAAAATATTACCCCCAGGTGTAAGCGTACTCAATGAGATAACGGAAGAAGTATTAACAAGCATGGTCCGAGGACGCATCCCTGCGTTATGGGCCGGCAAGAGTTACCCGTCGCTCAAGCCGCTCGCAGCATACTTCAATGACTTGCTGGAACGGCTGAATTTTCTCCAGGCATGTATATGATAGTTAAGTTCTCCTGCAGACCAGTGGCCCGATGACCTGTTGAGGGTCACGGGAAGCCGCTGGATGAAGGCAGCGCATGACGGGTCGTTGCGGAAATCTTAAGGGGAGGCCTTTGTTCAGCAGTGGAGGTCTTTTGGCTGTTATGATGATGTGTACATTCTGGCGATACCCAACGTATCAACGTATACGTCTCAACACTAAGATCTTTGACCAGTTACCCTACCCTACCCTACACTACACTACTCCACCCTACACTACCCTACCCAACACTACCCTACCCTACACTACAATACACTACCCTACCCTACCCTAACTACACTACACCTGTGTTGCCAGTGATGACATAACTGATACACGGTCACTTACTATGGGCTTCTAACGGGAAATGGAGCGAGCTATGTTCGGAGTTTCTCTACAATCTACATGATCTAATCGGAAATGAGGAAATCCGTGGGAAAACCAAGGTAACCAATATTTTCGTAGCTCACAGAATCGCAAAACTAAAGTAGCAGTGGGGTGGACACATAGGCAACTCATAGAACAGATGGCCGTTGGGCAGTAAAGTTCTCGAGTGGCGACTGCACATCGGAATACGTAGCGTAAACAGACCTCCCACTCGGTGGACCGATGACTTGATCAAAGTCGCGAAAAGTCACTGGATACGGGCAGCGTAGGACTAGGCGTTGTGGAAATTCTTGAACGGGTTTCTGGTGATTTTTTGATGATGACAAATTTATAACTGATCTTGTATATATATAACATAAGTATCTATATATATATATATAATTTTCATGTCACAGTGTTAGTTGTCATCCTCAAAAACGGCTGGACGGATGTTTATGAAATTTTCTGTGTATATTCGGTAGATCTGAGAATAGGTATAGAAAACTTTTCGCCGGGATCTGAGCGGGCGAAGCCGCGGGAAACAGCTAGTTTAAGTATATAAATATTGTACTCATACCTACTTGCTTGCTAAAATAAATTCATTTTCTTTCTTTCTATTTTCAAAACAGAATTGGCATCAACATGGACCACCCGACTGCTTCTGGCTGTCGGGTTTCTACTTCCCTCAGGCGTTCCTCACGGCGGCTCAGCAAAGCTATGCTAGGAAGTACAAGATTCCTATCGATCAGCTGGCTTTCCATTATGAGGTAATGTAATGTTCTGTTAAATGTATGTACATCCTTGAAACTGTATTACCGTAGAAAAAGACTTTTACTAACATCTTATATGATGTTGGATAGGATAGCAATGTTTCGCAGCATGATTACCAACAGTAGCATAAATTAGCTTCGATAGTCTGATGAATTGTATTTTCTCGAAGAATGCTTTGTTATGTCCATATTAACAATTATGGTAAACACTAGCTGTTTCCCGCGGCTTCACCCGCGTGGAAATCGTTTATTTGACTTTTCGAGGGTGCGCAGTGCGCGAGCCGCAAGCCGTTAAAAAGTAATCTGTCTACCTACCAAATTTCAGCCAGATCCATTCAATAGTTTTTGCCTGAAGAAGTAACAAACATACACACTCACAAACTTTCGCCTTTATAATATTAGTGTGATATATTTTTTAAGTTTTTAATTATGTAACCCTTATGTCCCCAATTCGCACATTTAGGTTCAAAGAGACCCAGCAGACAAAATCACAGCCGCCCCGCCAGAAGGGGTGTATATACATGGGCTGTACATGGAAGGTGCACGGTGGAACATGTCCAGCTTCATCGTCGACGAGTCTATACCCAAAGTGCTTTACGACGACTTCCCAGTCGTAAGTAAAATAATTATAATAGAAGCCAAAGACCTGGCTGTCCGAATATTTTGCTCCAAAAAGTTATACACATTGTGAATCTAGAAGGCTGTAACCAGATTTTCTTAAATACCTCTATAGAGACTTAATGTATTTTCACGGCTCGACGGAGAAGTGGAGTAGCTGAAAGACGTAGCTGAAAAAAATGTATGAAAAATCTAGCTGTATGAAAATTACTCTTATGTCTGTCTAACTCTCCAGCAACCTATGAGAGGAGTATGCTGTAACATAGAAACTCTTTGGCTGGAACACTCGTGGAAAGTTACATCTTACTAGATTGACTGTTTAAATATTTACTAACTAAATGGAGTTAACTGGAGGAGTGGAATTCCCTTCCGGCGTTTCTATACCCCGATTCGTATAATTTAGGAATCTTCAAGACGAGAGTGAATGGCACTATTAGAGCTTGCGTGTTACATCCTCGGCTGCATCGGCACTTACCATCAGGTGAGGTGCAGCCAAACGCACTCAAATTTTTAATAATAATAAAAAAAAATATTTCTGTCAATTTGCAACAGTAAAGTGTTTAATAGGTACGCGGACTGTTCAATACGCGGAATATTTTTTGAACGTTTTGCGTTTTGAAAATTCTGCATATAGACAGTGTTTGAGTTAGCCGTTAGGTGACCACATACTGGGCAGGAGAGATATGGCTTGTCGTCGACTCGAACGAAGAAGAATGAATGAAGCTCGTAAAGTTCTAGTTCATAATCTGTTAACTTACTTAACCGATCCTCTTCTCTTTATCACTCACGTATGATAAATAAGTGTCGTGTGTTGCCTTCTTTAAGCGTTTTTTATACAACTTGTTAATCAACATCTAATTGCTTTACCCCAGGTGTGGCTCATCCCGCTTAAACGCGAAGACCTGCCCCAAGACGTCTTCTATAACTGCCCCCTCTACAAGACGGGCGACAGGCGAGGGGTGTTGTCCACTACGGGGCACTCCACCAACTATATTCTCTTCATGACGCTGCCCACTCAGGAGGAACCTGATCATTGGATCATGAGGGGAGTTGCTTTGCTGACGCAGCTCCCATTCTAAAGAGTGACTTTGACGTTCATAAAATTTTGGTTCTTGAAATATCAGTTATACGACCAAAAATAATTATTTATGAAAAATTCTTTATAAGCTGTCGACCATTGGATCATGAGAGGCGTCACTACCTGACGAAGCTTGTTCTAGAGAAAGTGTGACTCAAAGTAATATTACTAGAACCTAAAAATTACATGTTTTAGTTTAAAATTGAGACATTAATAATGAGGTGTGTCTGTTATGACTCAGTTTTATCATATTTCTACAAAAAAAATTGGTTAACCGAAATATATTAGACCCAAAGACAAAGAAGTAATCTTCAGAAAAACTTAAAACTGCGCGTTTCTCGGAAACATATATCTCATGAAATAGTTAAATTAGCTAAAAGAACTATATCATAGCCCTAATTTCACGAATAATCATTGCTTTAGTGAGACATGAAACGTGACTATTAATGTCAAAATAACTTCATCAAGATTAATAAGTATTTCAGTGCAATACTTTTGTTGCTATTATCTCAAAGAAGAAGAGGGATCTGCTTCAGCAAATACTTTCCGGCGTCTCTGACTTGTCCGTTGAAATTGTGTTTCCGACCCTAAATACAACTTTCTCGCATCAAAGAGACTAATTTCAGCCCCCGTGGGCACACAAACATTTATATCCGTCACAATTTGCTTTGATTGCTCTGATTTTTTTTTTGGAAAGATTTTTTTCCTTAAAGTGGATCATGTCTTATTCTTATATTTTAACCGGTTCTAGTCACTTTGATGTAGCTTTATTTTAATACGTCGATGAATTAATGTTATTAATATTTTTTCATTAAGTTATTGAATGCTAATTATAGTTGTTTTTCTTATATTAAATAAACCGTTTTTAATTATATGTTAGTCATCATTCCCCTGCCCTCGCATCATTACTCATTATTATTGGGGTCGGCGCAATTTTTTTTTCTCTTCCATTCTTCCATATTTGAAGTCATCTCTACATTCACTTCTTTCATTGTCATATCATCTTTCATACAGTCTATCCATCTTTTCTTCGGGTATCCTCTCCCTTTAAACCCATCCACATTCATACTCATCATAATTACTCTTTTTGTCACATAAAATTTAAATAAATATCACTATAGCTTTTTAATAACATATCCTAGTAACCCTATGTTATGTTCGCTATTTTGTTGATCTTTTCAAATTATGTAAGTACATGATATTCGTTTATTTTTTATGAAAAATTTTAGTAACTGAAAAGAGATCGCGGGTCACGGTGGCAGCCCCTGCTTCCCACGTGTTATCCCGGGCATTGTCACTGAGCCGTCCCTCACAATAACACGAATTAATTCCTCCCACGGTTGGCTCCCGCACACAATGCCCGCTCCGAGCACCATCCACCGCTCGTTATCATCGCTAAGAGCCCCTTTGTTTGTCCTCTAATTCCTTATCAACCCCACCTAATGAAGTACCGTACCTATCTAAAACGCCAGCTACGCGCTGTCGAGACAAATGAAGAGAGATGAAAACGGAAGACTACGAAACGAGGTCAATGTCGGCGCAACAGCACCGGCTGCCTCGCTCCCTAGCCCAGCGAACGGCCCGGGCGAGCTGCTCTGCTATCGACGTTACTACTGAATATGGCCCGAGGGCCGAGGCTACAAGTCACGATCGGCATTATAGTATTACGGTACCCTGTCATTTAGCATGAAAAAGCTCGTGTCCCGGATCTGGCATGTATTAAATAAAGCGAATAGTGGGCAGGAGGGCGAGAGGGGGCATAGTACGGGAGGCACTCGGTCTGGCGGCGCGGAGTGCGGGGATCGCTCGGCAACGCGAGATATCGATCTGCGCGAGCGTCCCCGCGCAGCATCCCCCGCACCCCGCACCTTTATCCCACCCTGCCCGCCACCCGTCACCCCACTTCTGCCACGACTGGTACTTATTACACTTCGCACTACATACTCGGCGTAATCCAATGAAGAAATTTCACTTATTCCCGCGACCACTGGAATCTTGGCTCTTGCTTGATTGTATTACCCATGTACTACTGCCACCACTCACCTGTTTAGGTAGGTAGTAATAAATATCTAGTAACTTCTGCTACCGTGTTGCTTGGTTGGTAGCACAAAGGTTTGTGGGGTTAATTGCAAAAGTTATCTGATTACTTTCTAAACATGTTTTCCGGCGCTGTTGCGATACATTTTAGCTATTAACTACTAATATTTGAAATACACAATCAACCTACAAGGCTACTTAACGTACTACTTACCTTCTTCCACTTGGAAGAGTTTCATCATCATCATATCAGCTCATATACGTCCCCACCGAGGGGCTCGAGCCTACCCTGAATTAGGGCGATCGGGCCTTAGTCGACCACGCGGGCCCAGTGTGGGTTGGTCGACTTCACACTTACTCTCCATACTATTAAATATTAGAAATTTATTTATTTTTTTCAACCTAGGAACTTTGTAACGAACATATTTAGGTTTTTTCTTGCACTATTCCACAATTAATGTAAATAAAACAAAATTTGTTTATACTGCAACCTAATTAAAATAATAAATACTATCGCAAGCATACAATAGGAACTTTGTATTCGTAATCCATAATATTATAAATGTGATAATGTGTTTATTACCTTTTCACGAATCAACCTTGACCAATCTTGATGAAATTTGGCATGCAGGTAGCCTGTGTCACGGGTAAGGATATAGGCTACTTTTTATCTCGTGAAAATAGCATAGTACGATACAGTTCCCGAGGGAACTGAAAAAATAGTCTTTTTTTGGTTCATTTCTTTAACATCGCTACGGAACAATGGTTTGCACAGGGATGGTTGAGGGAGTGGGCAATGACAGAGTGCTAATCAGAATAGCAAGATCTGGGATAGGGATCTGGAGAAAACTAATGTCTACGCTCGCGAGCCACTTGCGGCCCGCGCACCACTAAAACGAAGCCGCGTGCAAAAGCTAGTAACTAATAAATATGTCGCTCCCAGAGTCACAGTCACAGTCTGAAGACTCTTCACAATCACAGAGTCTGAAGACTCTTCACAGTCTAAGTAAGACTCAAGAAGTATTTTTTTTATCCAAATTTGGTAAGCAATTAACATCATCTCACCCGATGGTAAGTGACGATGATGCCGAAGATGGAAGCGGGCTTACCAAGATTCTCCAGCGCAATGGGGATCTGGTTATCTTATCTATAAGCCGGAATACATCAATGCTGCCAACATTGATGCTTGGCGGCAAGACTTAGACAAGATGGTGGTAGCTAGCCAGGTGGGCCTAGAAAATGCCTCGACCATGAAATATTATTGGAAAATAATAACTAGTGGACATTACGAACAATATAGAGGTCACAACAACCTTTGAAATTTTTGTCTCTGTTGAAATTTTGATGAAATTTTGCATGGTGGTTTTTTATAGCCCGGGTTAACTTGAAGCATACTTTTTATCCCGGAAAATTCAAGAGTTCCCATGGGAAATTCAAAGTATGCTTTTATAGAATGGCTTACCACGCAAATGTTGCTAGACCTATTGCAATTAAATTTTACTTTATATTGAACTAAAACTGGGACATTGTGAATCCCAAAAAAATTAAGGGTTCCTGCAGGAATGCAAAAAAATAGTATCGTTAGATTAGAATGACTCAACGTAACAATATGAAACCTTTACATTGAGATGGGGTGTTTTTGACAATCATTACATAGTTGGATATTCTTTATCCCGGAAAACTAAAGAGGTCCCGTGGAAAATTTGATCTATCTATACATATAATAAAATCGATTTAAATCGCGCTTACCTCAGTAATATATGTCACTGGCTTACCTACTTTTTTTCCATATAATCTACACATGCCAAAGGCATTATGATCATAGCAACAGACTGCCAATAGATGGCGCTGCAGGGATAACAAAACGCGCTTACGTTTGCGGCGCGCAAATCGCCTTACCTAATTGATCGAAAGCATGGACCTAGATCTGAATCACTGTTATTTCGATCTAAGAAACCAAATTAAATCTATTGAAAAGACTAATCTTTCCTACGGATTACCGATTTTTGCTCTGTGACTAGGTTATTTTGATTATTTGTAAGAACCTTAATAAATTATGTTTGTAATCTATGTAATTATTTTAATATCGTTAATCAAAACCTCCACGCGGTCGAAGTCGCGGGCACAGCTTGTTGATAATAATAATGATACCTACCACTCTTATTTCAAAGCACTGTTGCTACCTACTTTGCTGACAGTAAATTATTTTGATTACACGCTCCGCCTATCAATCAAAGTATATCATGTAAATAATTAATCTCGCTCCGCTACTGTACCTATTCAATTAGGGAATGACAGAGATTTTTTAATTAGAAGACAGTTTCTCCCTACGCCCGCCCCCTTCACCAGCAGCCCCAGTGGCCCTCCTCTGGGGTCTGTTTACGCCACCAGCTCTTTTTTCAGGCCTTAGTTGCTATGATGAGAGACATACTGCGTATTCGGGAGTAGCTACTACGTATTACATTTGACTTTTTAACCGTAGTCCCACCGCCTACTAGGGGGACCTAAATGAGCCAATAAGATTACATTGCTTATTTGTATGAATAGGTGTATGGAACGTTCACTGTAAACACTTGTTAAGGTACACAGTTGGTGTGATCTTTATCCAGTTAAGTAACTATAGCCACAGGAATTGTAATTTTATGTTTTTTTTTTCTCCATAGTCAGCAGGTCGTCGCTTAGTAAATTCTCGATACCTATTGTTAAACTTTGCGACCCGAAGTGGCCCACCGGTTGGTCCAAGTAACATGAAGTCACTACCCGTAAAGTTAGGCTAACCTCCTTAGTACGTTTTGTTTCATCTTCTGGTAGCTGCCCTGTCTGACCCATCTCAACATTCCACCCTATATAATCCAGCATAGGATAGGTATCCCATTGCATGGAAATCTAATAGGTTCGTACATTTTTATTTAAAAAAAAACACACCTAGCTTTTGGAATTTACACAATAAATCGCTTTCCCATTGTTGTGATTGCCTTGAAAGCTCATCATGTTGCAAAATATTCAGTGATCGGAATTTTTGTTCGGCCGCGAGTAATGATTTGTGTCAACAACACACCGCAAGCGCTTTGTCGCCATCGACTTTCGCGTACTCCCTTTTATTTGGCTTTCTCAGCAAAAATACAATAAAAATTCAATACAGCGGCAGCGAGTGTAAAATTCCCCGCACGTTAGCGCGGACGCCAAGCACCTCGGAGAGTTCAGTTATATTAAAATGCTATTATCATGGAAGGCGCGTTGGCTCGCTTCTAGCTTTTAAACTCCGCTTCAATTTTTCACGGTGTTAGCCAACCACTGGATAAAAACGAGAAATCCTGCAATAGTGTCTCATGTTCGCTATGAGGATTTAATTAAAATTCACATGAGTGAGTGAGGCACTTGCTGGGGCTGCATTCGCTAGCTGAAATGACTACTCTCAGCCCTAGAGAGAGACCCTACTAAATAAATGACATTCGTTCGTGCTACATCGCTTCGTTTGTAGTTTTGTGTCAATCTGACTATTTTATTTACGAATAATTACGTTGAGATATGTTTGGAGAAACTCAGAGGTAGAATATTCAACATTATACAATATTCTAACGTGTCCGAGTCGACAAACGCTTAGGTACATAGACTTTAGGCTCCAAGGCTATATTAAGTAATTGGCTTTTGGAATACAATATCGGTTGCTGTTGGGCCGACCAATGGGCGATCAGGAATCGGGAGCGGCGGGAGGCTGCGGTTGGCGTCCTTCAATTTTAATGTTATGTAACTGTAGGAAATTAATTTGGCAGCCGAGCGCCCTCGGCTAGTTCAAACACTCCTCGAATCCAATTTGGAATAAATATTGATTTTTGACTGTGCAAGTCTGTTGTAATTAAAACTGTCAGTCAACTTGAAAAAATGTAAAATGTTGGAAATTGCTTCAATAGATGAGTTTTAAAACACTATTTTTTCATTATTTATTATGTACACTGTTATTCAGTAATAATATTGTGTCCTCATCATATCAGCCGATATCGTCCACTGCTGGACAAAGGCTTCCCCAAAGGATTTCCGCGACGACCGGTCCTGCGCTGCCCGCATCCCCGCAATATTGTGTATCAATAAATAAAAAAAACATGTTAAAAACGAAGTTTGAATTTTATGATTTTGTTTAATTAAAAATTAAAAACGTAACACAAAAAAGGCAATAAGGTTTAAACCTTTGAGTACGGTAACAATTAAGTTAATAATTTGATGCAGTTAACCATACTACAGTCGTCTACATATTCGACAGTCCTTTACTTAAGGCGGTTCGATGAGCACACTAGCGCCGCCAATAAAAATAAATAATTTTCTCCTTCTTATGGACTTTAATCGAAATCATTTACTATGTCTATTGTTTAATTGTTATTTTATAACTGTAAATAATAGTAACAAGTTATTTTTTGCAAAAAAGCGTCGGTGGCTTAACCGGTAACGACTCGATTCTTCTAACCAGAGGTATACCGGGTTCAAATCTGGACGGCCAATGTACCAATGAGTTTTTCAAAACTTACGTACATATAATTACCGATTGCTTTAACGGTGAAGGAAAACATCGTGAGGAAACCTGCACACGCCTGCGAAGAAACTCGAAGGTTGTGTGTGAAGTCGACCAACCCGCACTGAGCCCGCGTGGTCGACTAAGGCCTGATCGCCCTAATTCAGGGTAGGCTCGAGACCCTCGGTGGGGACGTATTATATGAGCTGATATGATGATGATTTTTTTGCAAAACTGCTAAATGTGGCCACTTTTAGCAGTTTTACAAAAACTAACTTGTTGCTTATGTTTACGGTTATAAAATAACAAACAATACTTTTTGGCCTCCTATATGCGCAAAATAGTAAATGATTTCGATTAAAGTCCATAAGAAGGAGTAAATTATTTATTTCTATTGGCGGCGCTAGTGTGCTCATCGAACCGCCATAAACAAGTAATTTTAAGTACATATCCTACATAACAAGTGACTGCTATGTAGAGCACACAGCTTAGCGGATTCGCCGCGATCCCGGAGAGTACGTGTCCACAAAGTAATTGCGAACCTCCCATCTCTCTGACCTTTAATTAGAACGATCTCTGATTAATCTGACATCGGACGAGAAAAAGCTTCAGATGCTGTTTTTAATTGACGTAACGAGGAATATAAAAGTTGTAAAGCAAGATTTTTTATTTTTTAAGAAACAAACGTTTTTAGGGTTTCGAAGTCAACAAGGAATAGTTTCGTCATGTCTGTCTATCCGTCTGTCCGCGGCTTAGCTCACAGACTATTAGTACTAGAAAGCTGTAGTTTGACATGGGTATACATATTAATAATAAAGCGTCGGTGGCGTAATGGTTAGGGCCGTGCCTTCCGTCCGGGAGGTCGTGGTTCGAGTCCTGCCTCGTACCAATTTGTTATCGAATTTTGATTTCATATGTACATTTATCCGATGCTCTTGCGGTGAAGGAAAACATCGTGAGGAAACCTGCACACGCCTGTGAAAAAAATCGAAGGTTGTGTGTGAAGTCGACCAACCCGCATTCAGGGTAGGCTCGAGCCCCTCGGTGGGGACGTATATGGGCTGATATGATGATACATATTAATCACGCCTACAAAATTGTACAATAAAATCTGAAAAAAAAAACATTATGGCACCTCCCCTACATGCAAAGAGGGGGTGATTTTTTTTCCTTAAGTACCTTATCGTGTGGGGTATCATTGAATAGATCTTTCAAAACTATTACGAGTTTGATAAAACCATTTTTCGATCCAGAGATCAGTTTGCGAAATATTCATTCATATTTAAAGTGCTAATTTAATTTACTAGCTAAACCGCTATTGAAAAAAAAAACTTAAACAAAAAAAAATAAAAAAAATATGTAAATAGTAGGGTAGACAATCAATTTAAAAGGAAAACTATCACAGCTAAGTAGGCTTTCTTAGTTTAGGAGTAATAGTCAACCACCTTGGTGTGCAGTTGGATTTGTAAAAAGTTCATAGATTTTCCATACAAAATGTTTATTACCAACTTCAAATATAATTTAGTTTTTTTTTAAATGTGCTTTTTAATTTTTTTGAAAAGACTACGGAACCCTACGGGGCGAGAGGCCGACTCGCACTTGGCCGGTTTTTTTATTAACAATGGCATGTACCTTGGTGTTTACATGAAATAATTAGCTATAATTGTAAATAAAAATATAAAAAAAATATAGCTTCCTGATTTACATTCAACTGTAAACGTAGGTACGAGTATCAAACACCGTTCGGGGGAAGACAATGTTACCTGTTTACTCGGTTTTAATCGCTACGGATGACAGGCTTTTCAAGATAATAGTTAACACGCACGTTGTGCTCTGTCGGCCACTCGTTTGGCACTCGGATCGTGAAGCCGTGTAGTGACATAGGATACATTTATACCCGACTGGCCAAAAAAGAGCGGTTAAGTTTTCATGCAGTCGAATTTTAAATTTTTAATTAATTCATTAATTCGTGTAGTCATTACTGTTGTACCTACTTAAAATGTACTACAAGTAGATTGAACGTCTTGCTTCTGATGATTTTTACGTTTGCGCTCGTTGTTTGAATAATTTAAATAAATTAGAATTATTTAAAAACATTATTACGAAGCTATTCCTGTATACTAACTTTATTTAAATATATTTTTGATATTATTGATAATAACTTCCCTTCAACCGAACACAACGATTTCTGAAGAAATTTACATTAGTCCGGTTTTGGGGTCAGTAAGTAGGAATAACTTAAATTAGCAACGTTTTAAAAATAACTCGTGTACACATACATTATCTTCATAAATTTCATTTTATTATAGATGAGAACAAAATATTCAACAAACAAAAAGTCGCTTTTAAGGATTTTAATCATTGAGAACTAAATATTCATAAATATAAAACTAATCGTTTTTAAGGATTTTAATCATGTCCATCTTTGGTCTTGTAATAAAATATTTGATGAAACAAAAAGTAATTGGAAAATTAAAGTCATCATCATCGTAATCCGAATCCATCGCCAGCCCCAAGACGTCCACTGCTTGACAAAGGTCTCCCCTAAGATTTCCACAACGACCGTTCCTGCGCTTCCCGCATCCAACGGCTGCCCGCGACCTCAACCAGGTCATCGTGGAGCCGGGTCGTTCCTTTCCCTCTAAAATGGTTGAGAGGAGCGATGGCTGACTCTCGTGTTATACTCGTGACCGGGTGCTGTCCTTGTGAACTGGCCTACACTAATCAACGGCATTCATGACATTCAATGATTTAATGTATAACTTCTCGTGTCATATTGTTTTCACTATTTTATGACTATCAGAAAGAGTGTAATTTACACCTATTTTGAATAAAAAATATCTTGAATCTTGAATCGATTCACCGAGTGGTAGGCGTTAAAATTCTTAATAATTTAGACAATAAAATTGTATATTGTTTGATGAAAAAATGTCTAAAGTTCACTCCAACTTTAGATGCTGTAAACTCGTCATGCTAAACTCGTTCATATTATATTCTTACGTTATCTTCATTATTATTAAAGTTACTACTACACAGTTTCCAGAGAGCAAAAAGCCTTAAATTCAAAATACCTACAAAACGCAGGACTGCAGCCTTAAGTATTTATTTTACTTTATGGTGAATTGAAATCCATCATCACATCAGCTCATATATACGTCTCCACCGAGGGGCTCGAGCCTACCCTGAATTAGGGCGATCTGGCCCTAGTCGACCACGTGGCCCCAGTGCGGGTTAGTCAACTTCACACACAACCTTCGAGTTTCTTCGCAGATATGTGCTTGTGCAGGTTTCCTCAAGATGTTTTCCTTCACCGTAAGAGATCGAAATTCGAAAACACATTGGTACGCGGCAGGACTCAAACCATGAAAACCATATTGAGTATGAAAGTTTTCTACGAATAAAATCCTTCATCAAAGTTATAAGCAATATGACCTCTAATCTAGAGGGTCGTGTTGCTTACGACTTGATCATTTACTTACGTCAAACTTATAATTATCTCCTATTTCCAATCACAAAAGGAAACAACATATTATTTTCCATCCTGAGGCCAACCAGAACCCTTCTCGGTCCAATATGAACGTTAACGATCCCGCCAACCTCTGCGGATATTACCGACATCTTTATATTAATATCCGACCAGGATGTTACATTATGCGTCCGTCCGTCCGTCATCGCGTAACGTGTGAATCATTGTTTAATTGAAGCCGGGTGGTGCGATCGATCGTCTCGCGTAGCCATGGCAACGCCCCCCTCACCCCCTGCTCCCGATTCATTTGTAATCATTTGTTTCGCGACCGTCGAATAATGGTGCTCGTCAAAGTACACATTTGATGAATTACCGGTTGATACATAAGTGAAGTAGCTTGGTAACCGTGGTGTGGAGGCTTAATTTATTATGAGGACTCAAGCGTGGCATTGAAGAGCTTTCGTAAGATGCTCGGTAAGGCATCTTGCTGTTAAGCACACAACATTAGCGCGCTACGGTCTGGAACATTGCTGTGGAACGTCGTGAACGTGAGGTTTCATGGCTGTAGGCACTTGCACCTCTACCTTTATAACATACAGAATGTTTTCTTAATAGCGTTCAAGCCGTTAACGGTATACTATATTCTTGAAACTGAACAACTTTCTCCAGGGAGCCAGTACTTAATTTGCATATTTTTTTGGACTTTTTATACAAACCGACCACCACGATCGGTCAACTTTGTATGGGAAGTCTTTTTTTTAGTATGGATTCCTTGGAAAAAGGTGTTTAGTTTTATGAATTGAGTATACCTATAACGGCTTTTTACTTGAACGTTGTGTGTGAAGTCGACCAACCCACACTGGGTCCGCGTGGCCGATCACCCTAATTCAGGGTACGCTCTAGGTGGGGACGTATATTCTAATAATACTATATGACTGACACAAATAAAAAACGGCCCCTAGTCCCCGGCGGCCCCGCTATTCCTGGCTCCGGTAGCGGTCAAGGTAACGGCGGGGCATGGGGTGCGAAGAATCCCCGGCAGATGCCAGGCTACCAAAACAAAAGACCTCTGGCCCTGGCAACCTACAACACGCGCACACTGCGAACCGACATAAAGTTAACAGAACAAGAGGAAGCATTGAGTAGGTTACGATGGGACATCGTAGGATTGTGTGAAGTCCGAAGATAGGGAAAAGACACCATAAACCTTAAATCCGGAAACCTGCTCTATTTCCGGGAGGGCGACCAACTGTCCGAGGGTGGTGTCGGGTTTCTAGTCCAAAAGTCCCTCATTAACAATGTGGTCTGGATCGAGAGTGTTTCGACGAGGGTAGCGTACCTTATTCTCCGAATTACCAAACGGTATTCGCTGAAACTTATTCAGGTATATGCACCGACCGCGCAACACTCCGACGACGACCCTATATGAGGATATCTCTAGAGCTCTACATAATAGCTCCCGGACCCAATACACCATTGTTATGGGGGACTTAAACGCGAAACTGGGCAAACGAAGTGATGGTGAGCTGAGAGTGGGGCAATTTGGATATGGAGAGAGAAATGCACGTGGCCTGCTGCTGGCCGACTTTATGGAGAAGGAGGGCCTCTTTATGATAACTCCTTCTTCAAAAAGCCTAAACAGCGAAAGTGGACATGGTTGCATCCCAATGGCGTAACAAAGAACGAGATCGACTTCATCTTGTCGACGAGAAGGCAAATATTCAATGATGTCTCTGTGATAAACTCAGTCAAAACAGGAAGCGATCACCGAATGGTAAGAGGCACATTGAATTTAAAGACCAAGCTAGAAAGATGTCGACTGATGAAGTCCACACTCCGACCAGCGCCCATCCAGCTCCAAAACCCCGAAAACTTTCGTCTCGAGCTGCACAATCGCTTTGAATGCCTAGGAGACTGCGAGAATGTGGACGATTATAACGACAGGTTCGTGGAAATTGTCCAAACGGTCGGTTCTAAGATTTTTAAAACTCGCCGTTCAAACAGAACCAAAAAAATCTCGGACTTCACCAGCAACCTCATGGAAGAAAGACGCAGATTGGTTTTGCAGTCCTCTGAAGACGCTACTCAGTATCGGCAACTAAACAGGCAGATCTCTAAGTCTCTAACTCGCAATTTGCGCCACTACAATACAAATTGTATTAAAGAGGCGATTGAGAACAACAAAGGCTCAAAAGTGTTCGCGAGAGATCTGTCTGTTGGTCAAACCAATTGACCAAGCTAAAGACTGAAGACGGCAGGATCATATCGTCTAAGACTGAGTTGCTGGAAGAAGTTGAGAAGTTCTACGGACAATTGTACACGACCACACGTCTGCCTATCAGCGATCTGGCTAAAGACCCAAGAGCTAGACCTACCCGACACTATACAGAAGATATCCCGGACGTCAGCCTGTACGAGATTAGAAAGGCTCTTAAACAGCTTAAAAACAATAAGGCACCGGGTGATGATGGAATTACGGCTGAACTTCTGAACGCAGGTGGAACACCGGTACTTAAAGCTCTTCAGAAATTATTTAATTCCGTTGTACTTGAGGGACTTACGCCTAAGGCATGGCACAGAAGTGTGGTCGTGCTTTTCTTCAAAAATGGCGACAATACTCTGCTGAAGAACTACAGACCCATCTCACTTCTAAGCCATGTCTACAAACTGTTTTCGAGAGTCATTACGAATCGTCTCGCACGCAGGTTTGACGACTTCCAGCCTCCCGAACAAGCCGGTTTCCGAAAATTGATTTAGTACCATAGACCACATACATACGCTGCGGCAGATTATACAGAACACCGAAGAGTACAATCAGCCACTATGCTTGGCGTTCGTGGACTATGAGAAAGCCTTCGATTCTTCCTTCGAAACTTGGGCTGTGTTACAGTCTCTCCAGAGGTGCCAAATTGACTATCGATATATCGAAGTGCTGAAGTGTTTGTATGAAAACGCCACCATGTCTGTTCGCCTCCAGGATCAAAACTCGTTTTTTTCGAAAATTATTTAATAGCTTTAATTTAACTTGCAATGTTTGTATGTATGTTTGTTTAGTTCAAATCTTGCAATTGATTTTAGAGCGACTTTCAGGGTTGATTTGAAATTATGAATGGAGCCGTATTCCCGGTGACAATAGATCCTTTTTGTATTCTGAAGTTGATCTGATGATGAAGTTTGGAGGTGGAATCATGATCTCAAAATCATCTTATATTTTCAATAGAATCGTAGGAAATAAAGCCTTTTTTTAATTTTAAACCATGTACTTGTATTAATTTGACCATTCAGCTTTTGAGCATAAAAACTCTTTTCAAATAAAAGCTTGTACGTAAAAGATTTTAGGTTTTTGAAAATTAATTTATGTATAAGCACGCTTAACTTTTTACAGAGTAGTCCGAATTTGATAAATCTTTTTTTAAATGATAGGTCATGCCTCCATAATGGTCTCATATAAATTTTATTAAAATTCGTTCAATACTTTTATTTGGAAATTAGTAAAAATGTGTTTAAACCGTCATATTACACGTCATGTAGGTAGTCGTAGCATGGCTACGCCGTAGTAGCCTAGCTTTAGACGTAGGATTTATGACTACGGTACAAGTAAATACTCCTTGAGATTGAGATCTTTTGTACCCTCTTTGTACAGAGGCCAGCACATCAAGCTAGACACTCTTAGTGCGATTCTGATCCATACGCGTACGGCATAAGAACGGTACAAAGTCCAAAGTGTCTAGCTTGATGTGCTGACCTGTGTATCTAATTAACTCTTGGGTTTTTCATATTCTATGTATATACAGTAAGCATTCGTACGTATGCATGTACGGACGGTATGATAGACGACAGCACGAACCTTAGCAGACTGAAACTGTCAAGAATTTGAACTATCGAATCGACTTGACATTCGGGGAACTAGACGCCAACAGTCAAACCGATTTACATTTAAGGACCGTTGGTACGGTCAATTTTGACCCCTTCCCCTCCTTGTGACCATCCCTATCCAGTTTTCACGCAGAATTTTACAAAAACATATTTTTACGATCATAATTATGTATATTTGCATTATTTGCGTACTTTTTATTCCAATGAATATAAATTATTTTTATTTGAGAAACCAGCCAAGTGAGAGTCGGACTCGCACAAGAAGGGTTCCGTACCATCATACAAGATAAAAATCACGTTTCTTTTTACGTTTGATCTTTTTTGTTTTTTTTTAATTTGTTTTTATATCGCCAACACATTCCGTGAAAATTTCAACTGTCTACCTATAAATAGTTAATGAAATACAGCCCGCTGACAGACAGAAGGACGGAAGGTCGACAGACGGACAGCGGAGGCTTAGTAATATGGTCTCGTTGGCAACCTTTGGGTACAGAACCCTAAAAACTAAAGCGGACCTTATTTGCCTCTTAAACAGCGAAAACAGCGAAAGAATTTCATAAGAAGCGAAAACTTTTGTTAGATATTTATAGAAACGGCAAAGTTAGCTACACGCAAGTTTAATGTTAAAGTTTTAAAATTCTCTTCCATTAAAAATATTAATTCAAGGGACGCGCTGTCTTTTTAAATTAAAATTTACAGCTCCTGTAAAAACTACGTGACGAAGACTTAACCATTAATAGTTATATTGGGTACTCGACCCCCTCCCCCCCCCAAAACCGGTCACATAATGTAGGTACATTCCCTATACTCTATACATTAGCTTGATCTTTTATGAATACGAGGCTCAAAGCTGGACTTAACCCTCGTATTTTGTGTAGTCTCACCTTTCCGTAATGTGAGAGGAGGCGTATTTTAAGGGTTCCGTAGCGAAATGGCAAAAAACGGAACCCTTATGGACTCGTCATGTTTGTCTGTCTGTCTGTATTTTTTCATCAAACCCATACGTGTGTGGTATCTATGGATAGGTCTTCAAAAATGATATTGATATTTTCTAATATCATTTTTTTCTAAACTGAATAGTCCCCCCCCCTGTAACTTCTAAAATAAGAGAATGATAAAACTAAAAAAAATATATGATGTACATTACCATGCAAACTTCCACTGAAAATTGATTTGAACGAGATCTAGTAAGTATTTTTTTTAATACGTCATAAAGCGTAAACCGCAATCAACTCAAATATAAAAAAGTGAAAAATGTGTTTTTTTAAAACGTGAAGATACTAGCGAGCGCCATCTAGTATGATGTTACGGAACCCTATGTGTGCGGTTCTGACTCGCACTTGGCCGGTTTTTCAGTAGTGGAGATGCTATGCGAGTCAAATTTTATCATCATCATATCAACCGAAAGATGTCCACTGCTGGACAAAGGCCTCCCCCAATGATTTCCATGACGACCGGTCCTGCGCTGCCCGCATCCAGCAGCTTCCCGCGTGCTTCACCAGGTCGTTGGTCCACTGAGTCGGAAGGCCGCCTACGCTACGTTTTCCGGTGCGCGATCGCCACTCGAGAACTTCTGTTTCAACGGCCATCTTTTCCACAAGCTATGTGCCTCGCCCATTGCCACTTAAATTTGGCGATTATGTGAGATAAGTTGGTTACCTTGGTTCTCTTATGTATCTCTTCATATCTGATTCGATCGCGTAAAGCATAGCTCGCTCCATCGCCCTTTGAGTGACTTTAAGCCTTCTCATGAGGCCCATAGTCTTTAGTTTAGTATATTATATGAAAGCGTCGGTGGCTCAACCGGTAACGACTCGGTCCTTCTAACCAGAGGTACCGGGTTCAAATCTGGACGGCCAATGTACCAATGAGTTTTTCAAAAACTTAAACGTACATATACTTACCGATTGCTTTAACGGTGAAGGAAAACATCGTGAGGAAACCTGCTCACACCTGCGAAGAAACTCGCAGGTTGTGTGTGAAGTCGACCAACCCGCACTGAGCCCGCGTGGTCGACTAAGGCCTGATCGCCCTAATTCAGGGTAGGCTCGAGCCCCTCGGTGGGGACGTTTATGAGCTGATATGATGATGATTATATGATATTGGATATTATTTCATACAATTAAATGAACTATGTTTAGGTGCTATGTATGATAATAGTTTTCGAAAAACCTAAAAGCTTTTAGGTACAAGCTTTTTTGGATCAAAGTACTCGTTAATACGAATCAAACGTGCCCAAACTCGATGGGGTTGTGTCGTTTTATTGCGAAGTTCCTATGGCCACCTTTCAGCTCCATCATCAGATCAGCACCAAGTCATCAGAATATTACATTGTCACGTGATATGCAAAATTACAGCTCAATCGGTTACCGGGAAGTGGATCAAATTTAATTTGCAAGATTTGATGACAAACATCGGGACTAAATAAAAGCTTTTAAAAAGAAAACTGTGTAAATTTCCCTTTTGATTTGAAAACCAACAAAATCGCCGCAAAGTAGAGTAAAAGCTTGTAACAGAAACCGAACAGTTTTTTTACCACCAGCATCAAAACTCAACCTCCCCACGTAGTTTCGGCAAAAAAAAAACTCTAAGGCCTTCTCCCTCATTGATCTAGCGAGGTCCCATCATTGTAAGTAATCTGGCCACTCACGCCGGTCCAGTAAAAGTGCTGGGTCCTCGAATAATTTTAATAGATGTCCGCGGGCGGGTGTTGGCGTGGGAGGTCATGAGGGGGAGGGTGGTCGCAAAATGAGATCTCCTTTGAGCGGCCGAAGCCGACGACGAAGCGAACTCCTGAATTATATTACTCTCAATCATCATGCAACTCTGTACTTACTGACTGTTCCAACTTTTCATATTTGGTACCGAAGTATATGCCGAATAGATACTAGAGGATATAAGGTATAGTACATTACTGCAGCGGCCAGCAAAACAGACATTGGTGGACGAACGTGTAAACGTAAGTCCATCAATAACTAGTTGTGGCCAAGGCTTGTATAGTACTTTTCGAAAAATAAAACTAAGTAGTACCTAGGCAGAACTTTTTATTTGAAAATACAATACTTTCCGATATCAATGACAAACAACGAACAACAATAATTTTTCACGCGCCAAAGTATTCATTTGTTTCATTGTTTCTATTTACAAGCCAGTTCGAAATTTAAATAAAACCTTTTAAAGTTACCTCCTTGGTTGCCGTGTTTCGGAGTAAAAGATCGTACCATTTTTAAATTAAACGACGGATATGAGTTTACGTAGTAATTTATTTGGCCGCTTTTTTATGACAGATATGGATTCTCATACAACTTTTGCCGGCCGCTGCTCGCATGTATTTGGCCAGTACAGCAATTTCAATTTATCTCGAAGAAGGTTGTCAAAAAATGCTCTAATTTCCAAGCATGTTTGTGAAAAAATAATAGAGTATGTGAAAAACAGCTTGTCTTTTCTTAAAAATGAACAGGGACTCGGATGTGCGAATAGTTTCAGGTAGTTGATTGCAGAGTCGAGCTGAGTGAGCCTTAAAATATTTTCCAAAGAAATCAGTGCTGAAAGTAGGAAGAGACAGAAAAAAACGCATTACATGTTCAAGGTTGGCGGCCATGAATTGACTCCCTATTAACTTTGAGATATGGAGGAGCTGCTGGAGTGTGGAGTACATATTACTTTGCATATTACGTCGTAGATGAGAAGCCGCTTCAGCTTAGCTTTAAACTTGCAGACATACCAATACCAATCTTATGCACACGTTCTGTAAGCGTTCCATTTTGTTCAGGAGCTCCTGTCCTGGTCTTCTTCTTTTCGAATCGATGGTTTGAATATTGACTCTTGTTATTTTATATCTTATTGGCCCAATAGGTAGCCACGCGTATGCCATTATCAGTGGCCCCCCAGAGGTCTACCATTGTGCAGGTGTCCGGGCACTCGGGGCAAGCCAATAAGTGCGTCATAGTTTGTGGGGTGACTCCACATGGGCACTCTTCTCCGTCACAGAAACCCCAACGACACATTTTCTCCCTACATCGGCCAACCTGAGTCCGCAGTCTATTCAGAGATTTCCAAATAGACCATGGCAAGTCGCTGCCCGGGGGGAGGGCTTCTCGTTGTGGGATAAAGCTTTCCGTGACAGGGAAGGTCTTTTTCCATAAACTGGATTTAGCCATTAGCGGGTCATCTTGTGGCTTTGCTACAGTGGCTAGGAAGCTCTTGCGGCTTTTTAGCCTGGGGCGGGCTGGGCTGCATCCGAACATGGGGTGTCTGGGGTCTAGTTCTTGTTTGGCTTTCTCGACTGAGCACGCTACCTCTCTCCGAACGCCAGGTGGGGCGATCCCTGTCAGTGGATACAGCTTGCTTATCGGAGTCGGTTTTAAACAGCCCGTTATTGTCCGGCAAGTTTGATTTAGAGCTGTATCCACTAGTTTCGTATGGGCAGAGCGGTTCCATACCGGACAAGCATATTCACCGGTGGAGAAGCAGAGCGCCAACCCTGTAGTCCGTAAAGTTCCCGGTGAAGCTCCCCACTTTGTCGAGGTCAGCTTTGCAAGGAGGTTATTTCTAGTGGACACCTTCTTCGCAACGTTTTCACAATTTGCCTTATACGTTAAGGCCCGGTCCAGCACGACACCAAGATACTTAGGGTGATTGCAGTGAAGAAGAAGCAGTGGAAGAAGGAAAGATTGACCTAATTGAGATCTGGTCGACACAGGAAGAAAACTTTTGAGACGCCAAAGTGGCAAAACATTTTCTGCTTACTTTTTTTTGACTAGTACAAAAAATAATTCCGTCAAATATTAAACCCAAGTAGGTATTTAACTTTTTGTAATAAGTGATGATGTTTCAATCTTAGACAATTGGCGGGAGATTCCTATGATGTATGATGATTAAAAGATCAACATATTTACTACAAATGTATGTACTACGTGTCTCTTGGGGAAAATTGTTCAATATAATAAGTAGAAGCCCCAGTTAACGAATAATACACCAATTTTAATCATGATTAAAATTTATTTTGCTTCAAATGTGGTAATATTACAATCAATCAATCACAAGTTTACCATATTGCCATTTTGTACAATATAAGTATATGAGCTGAAGCCTGCTTTATTTTGAAGTTTTGATTAATAATTTAAATCTAAGGCGTCTATGGCGTAACGGTTAGGGCCGCTACCTCCTACTTCCTCCGGCTCCGGTCGTGGTTCGAATCTTGCCACGTGCCAATGTGTTTTCGAAATTCGACTTCATATGTACGATTTTTCGTTGTGTGATACACGGCATACTCGTGACAATAACCGTTTACAATAACCTACTTTCTACCCTTGTATTATACTATTGAAACTATAAGCCTAATTGCATTAAAAAGTCAACATTTTAAATATTAATTTCATATCCGCCATTATACAACAGAGCTCAAAAAAGCTTCAAAGTAGAAACAACTCTTTGAAAACAAATTGAAAAGAATAACAGTGGAAAACTAAGTGCTGAGGCTTTAAGGCGACCAATGAACTGTGAAAATTGGAGGGAAGGAGAGAGGGGTGGTCTTCAAGGGAGGAAGTTTCTCTTGATTTTAATTTCCTCGCGAAACAAAATGAAACGAGCAAGCGAAGCGAATAACAAAGTGGTACTTATTCCTACGCTGTGTTAGATTCCAGCGAACTTTTCTCCTCTATACTAGAATCTAGCCGCGCGTCTCACAGTCGACGTATTTAAATTCTATGACCCTTTTTGACTTAGTTTTTAACGAACATTTTAAAATAAATTGTGCAGATTTTATTCGTTCTGAAAGAAACTGGGAAATTAAAAAAAAAAGGTTACAGTTAAGGAAAGTATAACGCTATGTTAGAATCCAGCCGCGCGTCTCACAGTCGACTTTTAAATACTATGACCCTTTTTGACTGTCTTTAACGAATATTTTTAAATAAATTGTGCAGATTTTATTCGTACTGAAAGGAACCGGGAAATATATAAAAAAATAGGGTTACAGTTAAGGAAAGTATAACGCTATAATAGAATCCAGCCGCGCGTCTCACAGTCGACTTATTTAAATTCCATGACCCTTTTTGACTTAGTCTTTAACAAACATTTTTTAATAAATTGTGCAGATTTTATTCGTACTGAAAGAAACCGGAAAATATATAAAAAATAGGGTTACAGTTAAGGAAAGTACAACGCTATACTAGAATTCAGCCGCGCGTCTCACAGTCGGCTTATTTAAATACTATGACCCTTTTAGACTTAGTCTTTAACGAAAATTTTAAAATACATTGTGCAGAATTTACTCGTACTGAAAGAAACCGGGAAATTAAATAAAAAAATGGGGGCACAGTTAAGGCAAGTTTAAATCCGTTACACCACCCTGGGCCCACGTGATCGACTAAGGCCCGATCGCCCAATGCAAGGTAGGCTTACCAGTCCCTTGGTGGGGACGTATATGAGCTGATATGATGAAATGTTAAATCTTCAATTCTAGTTTGATTTTTCTTTTGCAGGATATTGTACGGCTACAATGTAAATGATTCAGATACAAAAAAAGTAAGATATCTTCACTTCTTTTAAACGATTACTCGCAAATGATGCCTTAAACGTGAGGAAACCTGCACACGCCTGCTAAGAAATTCGAAGGTTGTGTGTGAAGTCGACCAACCCGCACTGGGCCCACTTGGCCGACTAAGATCCGATCGCCCTAATTCAGGGTAGGCTCGAGCCCCTCGGTGCGGACGTAAATGAGCTGATATGATGATGACATAAAATTACATAATTATGTCATGCTATATAAGATCAGCTGCAGAAACGATAAACAAATTAGCATCGCCGATAAGCGCTATTGAGGTGTAAAACCCACAGTTTTTTAACACTAATGGAGAATTAAAAGTAAATGGATATTTATGCTACTCACGGAAGGTGAACCTAAGTCCACACCAACATAGTCCGTAAATCAAAACCTACGCTACACAAGTTATAATTTAAAGCAATTACGTAAAGCTAGCGCTTAAAACTGACTTATTATTCTCATACAAAATACACAAACACGTACCTACGTAGATTAGGCCGGGGTAACTCTTACGTAACTAAAGTTGCCCGAAACCCTCACTGATCCCTCCCGGCCAGGCCCGACTTGTGCCCCAACAACAATGGTCACTTGGTAGAATTCCATTTTTTACGATGATTCAAGCGACCACGGTCCATGAATACCTACTCACAAAATATTAGGTCGGGGAAAAAGTTTCTTCGTATTTTGTATGCAAATTCAAATAGGTTGACCAGAGCGAGCTGCATCTTGAACGTTAAAATTTACACACTGGAATTGCTTGAACCAAGTTTTGCTTGAAAAAAGTTTGTGCATTAGGTCCGTAAATAGCACAAATTTTATTCGCGGCCTGTGTTGCATTTTTACGTTTTAGGGTTCCGTGCATCCAAAGGGTGACCAAAGGGACCCTATTACTAAGCCCACGCTTTCTGTCCGTCCGTAATAAAATAATTCTTAACACGGATTATGAGCGATTTTAGTAGTTTTTGTTATAGGGGCAACATTAATAAACATTCTGTGAAAATTTCAACAGTCTACCTAATGGTCATGAAATACAGCCCGCTGACAGAAAAACAGACCATTAAAAAAATTAAAATACCTTCGATCAAACCTTAGCCATTGTATGGAGTCGCTATGAGAACCCTGTGAATGGTCGAGGAGACTCCAGTGCTTCTGGAAGTAGCTGGGATCAGCTGGACACCTTCACGTATTATATAGGACCGAATAAGAGTAAATGCGGAAACGGGAGTCTACTACCAGTTCCAATACGCCGATGATTTGTAGTTTTGACAATAACCTAACCAATTAAATAAAAAAATAAAAACCCGACTACATAAAAACACTACCCCTCTTTTTCTGGCAATCGGGTTAAAATGTATCCTATACTACTTTAGAGATTAACACGAATCTTACGACACCTCGCACTCCAAAATCCATCAAGCCGTTTAGGCAACAAGATCAGCCAAAGAAACAGACATACATACACAAAAACACCCGAAACACATTACTATCATTTTTGGGCAGTTAGGTAAAATCTATTTTTCTCCTACATACTCGTACATCCTACATATTCAATAGATATATTTCTCGGTGTGTTTCCATCCCAAGCAATAATGGGGCGACCATAAGAGGTAGTATCACAGAGGCCTCTCAATCAAGGCGGACGTCCACCCTGCTGTGTAGCCGGCGGCTCTACGGCGTCCCTTAGGTTCTATAGGGTGTAAAAAAATGATATAAGTAGTACATCTAAAATGTGAAATCTTACTTATGATACTGAAAGACTTTCCTTATCTAAGGGAGAATTGGAAAAATATGGACTCATATTCTGAAGTCGTAAATCAAAATCGACATTATATTGTTTTAAATGTGGTTCCTTTTATTTGCTATCTCGTAAATTGAATCATACACTAAGCCATATAAATAACAGCATGCAAAAATTTGTAACGTAAATATTAAAACGAATTTGAATAATTTTATACGCAAATATTAGGTCTGTACCAATGAAATTACCTATTCAGTTCTTAAAGTTCAATGCCCTTTTTTATTGATTTTTTTTCTTACTTTTAATTATTGAGCATCTGATGCCACTACCTACTTATGGTCTCTTATTAGTGACCAGCGTGATGTGTTTCTTTTCCCAATCTCCGGAGTTATATACCATTGAATGGAACAAAGGCGTTTTCGTAGTAATTAACTTTGTAAGACTCGGTTTGGTTGGTGGAAGGGCATTTTATAAACCCGTTTGGCTAGCTACTGCCGTCTTATCTAACAATAAGTCTTGCCGTCATCAATGTTTACAGCATTGGTGTGCTCCAACATGAAGATAAGTTAGCCAGTTCCTCATTGGGTTGGGGAACTTGGTAAGCCCAGTCTCATCTTCGGCATAATTCTCACTTACCAGCAAGTAAGATGATGCCAAGGGCTTATCTATTGTGAATAAAAAAACCTTTAAGATTCCCATCGATTTAGACAACACAAAAACTCCCGTGTGTTTCCTGTCAAGTAAAAGTGACAAAGACCGGGTGGTCTTAGGACTGTTGCCCAATAGTTTGGGGTTAGTGCTCTATGGCACACAAAAAATCTGTAGAAGCTGTGGACAGATCTCTCCAGGACTTCCAAAGGGAGAATCGTGTGACTGGTGCTATTATCATAGTTCTCTTTAGCTATTATTTACGCCAGGATACCAGGGCCGAAGGTCTGCCTCAAGCGTTTTATACATAGCCGGCAGTTCATGCCCAAGACTATTCAGACGTACCTTCCGTTGAGGAACTGATTTACAGCGTGTAAGGTGATCTTGATATAAAACACCAAGAAATCTCTCCGATGTATAAGTGGGCAATACTCACCCCTAAAACGAGCTGGTGGCGGCTTTAAATGGTCGCATCTTTAGCAAGATTGAGGGGGACGAGGTCGTTATATAGCCATTAACTCAAACTAGGAATCCTAATAGTTTCACTATGTACGTTTGTCTGTTCTTCGGTATGTCACAGTCATTTTACTCAAAGATTATTATAGCTATAAAGCTAAAATGGCATGGTCCACCTCGTCCCGATAAACTTTCCATTCCAGTTCAAGCGCATGTAGATTTCTGTGAACTTCTGTTTCGTATGACAATCAACAACTGGTTTTTAGAGTTCCGTACAACAAAAAAAAACGAAACCCTTATAGGATCACTCGTGCGTATGTCTGTCTATCACAGCCAATTTGCTACGAATCTACTGGACCAAATCAGGTGAAATTTGGGAGGATGGTGTAATCCTATGACCCAAACCCAAACGTGCAAAGTAAATAAATATATATTTTTTTTAAATAAGGGGTCATTTTCGGGAAAAAAATTAGGAAATTTAAAAAAAAATGTTTTGCAAACCTTACTTTGTCATATATCAAATAAAAGGGCTCGTTATGAGGATTTCAAATATTTTTTGTTATTGTTAAATAAATAATTTTGATTTTATTCATAAAAGAAGACAAAAATTGACCATTCCCCCCCCCCCTGATCTCCGAAACTACTGAGCCAAAAACTTTAAAAAAATACAAAATATAGTTTGTTGCTTGTAGATTACAAGATTCAGTGTTTCCCGATTCCTATAATTTGGGGATCTTCAAGGCAAGAGTGAATAGGCATTATTTGAGTTTGCGTGTACCATCCTCGACTGCATCATCACTTACCATCAGGTGAGTTGCAGTCAAACGTGAGTGCGTAATAAAAAAATAAAAAAAACCTATAAAAATTTTATCAATTGAAAATAAAGTGGTAAACTCAATACAATACGTTCACTTACGGAAAATAGTTCACTGTATCATTGTCATAGTTGTGTGGTACGGAACCCTCATACTGCGAGTCTAACTCGCACTTGGCTGGTTTTTTTTGTTTCGGTTTAAGAATATCAAATAATTCATTGCCTACGACGGACGGAACGGAACGGAGGCAGTATATGCATTCGGAGTTAGAGGTTTTGTGTGTGATTGGGTTTATTTTTCATGTTATTTCTTCATAATTTTCATAATTGGTCATGTTCAGTTATCCATGCGGACGAAGTCGCGGGCAACAGCAAATACACCAGTTTATTTCATAAAATCACTGTACACATGACTGAAAAAACGATTGGAAAACTAATAAAGCTCTCCCCTTATATAAATAGCCAAAACATGAGAAGTTGTGTCTGCACAAAACTCATAACATTGCAAACGGCGCGTTCGGCAAAGCTAATTTACAAGCCAGTGGATGGAAAACGAAGCTGAGGATCGCAATTCACCAACAGCAACTTTTAAAGCCCTACACGGCTCTACATGTTCGTGTAAAATTGTTCAGAGTATGTAAACTGGAGTTTGGAGTTGCTAACTCCGGCTGTACCCTGCACCTGACACCCACGATCACCCACCCACTCTTCCTCCTCCCTTCGCCCTCACAATACAGCTCCCTCAAAAGGAAGCGTTCATTTTCTCGAAATTCTTGGCGTAACATTATCTGAAGGTGCGAAGCGAGAAACCGTGAACTTTAAGACGCTACATTTTACACCAGGCTTATAATGTAGTGTTTACGAGTTTCACAATGAATATGTCTGTCTATGTGTGCGTGATTGTACATCCTTTCGAACTCTCAATGTACTCGTTACACGAAGACTTGCTGAAATTAATTAACCCTTCGCACGGACTTGAACAGAAACAATGCAATATAATATTCCAGCTGGCCGGGACCCACAAATATCAGTGCTAATTATACAGCACTGCATAACATTGCACCGGCAAACATTAACACAGCGTAAGGGTGAATGGAAATTTATTTTGGACTTTGGAGGCACAAAACGTACAAAATGCGCCGAGTTAGTGACATTTGAGCTGCGTGCAAGCATGCGTCAATACCGCTCAGCTGAGCCAGGCTGGCAGAGCAAACATGCCAAGCCCGTCTGATGGTCTGGCGGGCTGACAGCCTGGCATGCTCGTATGACTATTACTATGGTTCGCATGCCCCGCAGTCCGGTTCGTTCGCCTCGCCTTCCATCCGGTAAAAGTTCCCGTGTATTAGAGACGTGTCTTTTTTCCACTCGGGCGACCGGTATCTGTATCGAGTAAAAATGGTTAACCTAAACAAGTCATTTTTCAGATTTTATACTGTCAGGTAATTTAAATAAAAATGAAGTACTCGTAGTAAATATAAGATACGAGTACGTAGCGTACTCGGCGGACCGACGACCTGGTGAAGGTCGCGGGAAGCCGCTGGACCGGTCGTTGTGGAAATTCTTGGCCTTTGTCCCGCCGTGGACGTCCTTCACTTGATAAGATGAAGCAGTTTATGAACAGATATAGTAACATTTTATAGATCTTACTATTTAGAATTGAATAAAATTGTATGTCAATCACTGTCACTATTTTACGATTTATAGAGTATTTCTCTAGTATAATTTTACTAATTAACTACTCATAAAACATATTCCCTGGTGGTAAGTTGTGAAACAGTATTATAAAGTTTTGATAATTAGTTTTTCATTCCGCCAATACTTGTCAAAGAGTTGCTCCCAGGGGCGTGAATTAGGGTCTCTTCAAAGGGCCCCAATGCCACCTAGTTCTAACAGGAGATAGAATTTATTATTACTCTGTACCTACACAGAAATCCCATTCCAGTAATTGCTTAATCTGGGCTAAGCGTTGCTTTAAATTATTGATAACATCGATTCAGAGCCGCCGCCTCCGGCTAAAGAGGCGCTCAGCCTCGGGCTTGAATCTACAGCTTTGGCTTTTTTTCATCAAGCTTTTTACAGCTTATTCATTAATCTTTTGTGCTAATGTAAATTTTATTTTTTTTGAATGAGTTAGCCTTTATACGACGATCAAAATATATGTAAGGTTGCAATAAAATAATCAAAAAATAAATCTATAAATAAAATTTAGATGTAGGTACTATACCATGTTCTGTCTACTCTGTTCAGATCATTATCATCTCTACAGCCGAAGGATGTCCACTACTGGCATGACATAGGCCTCCCCCAAGAATTTCTTTTATCTGTAGGTAATTTACTAACATATAAAACTGGATTCAGAAGTGGGGTGATGCTACTTTTGCAGGAAAAGGCTCGATAATTGCCGTTAACTGGATAATATGCAAGTTTAACTCCTTGCCTACGTAAGTCTTTCCCAATTCATACTTTTTTAGGAACCTTCAAGGCGAGAGTGAAATAGACTGTGATGCGGCCCTAGAATAGTACCACCACATCTCTTACTGAGAGTATCGTAAGAGAAGACTAAGGGATCAAAAATCGGAGGATGAGCAGCAGCGTTCTCTCCGTGTACTGTGCAGTCACACTGTGCATACTGCGATCGCCAATCCGCATGCCAAGCGTGGCGATTACTGTAACCTTCTGTAAATAAGCCTCTACTTGGAGGAGGCTGATGTGCTGATGATCATCATGATGATAATCATCTTGTTTATCATCACCATATGCCAAGCAGACTGATTAGCGAGGTGAGAGTATTGTTTGGGTATGTGCATCGTCCCTTCCCATCAGGTGAGTTGCAGTCAAACGCAATCTATACACGATATTATAAAATTGTTGTAGGACCCGTTACCTTTCAACTGCGCCGTCATCCGTAACGGATGACGCATCTTTCTTCGCTTAACTGAGTGGTAATTCGTTAAGGAAGAAAACTTGGCGCGCTCATTGACGTAAACAATAAGTTTACCTTTACTTTTCTGATATGTGTCAATATCGTTCATATCAATATGTATCGTTTATTCGAGTCATTCCAAAGTATTTTTTTCTAGGGTAAAGCTTTCTATATACATTCGGTGTCAAGTTTCGCACAAACGTTAAAATCTATCACCATTGTTTGCGAAAAATTGCAAATGTCGTGATTTATTGTTTAAGTTGAAAATTCAAATTTTATATTGGCAACACTGCTCACTATTGTCGGCCGTCACGCGCTGGTGATCAGCTCAGCTCGAGGTAGGAGTGGGATCTTCCCCACCCCTATCTCTCTCAAGGTTTGCTGCTCACGGACTGAGCGGTTGGTATTCAGTCTACGATGAGATCAGTCGACGGAAGTTTCAATATTTGTGCTTGGATATTGTAAATGAATACAGATTTATACAAGTAAAAGTCTACTGAGTTTTTGTTCGTAAAAACTCAGAAGCGGGATACTACCCTCAGCCCATAAAGGTATGTAACTTTTTAAACTGTACAAAAGATATGAGTGCACGTGTTTTATTAAGTAGTTATTTTGTCATACCTTCTGCCTTAAAATCATAAAATCTTTAGTGTTACGTTTTGATTATCTACGAATATCGGATTAGCGTTGGCCAAGGCTACTCTTTGGTAACGTTTTTCCGGTAAGTTTTTGCAATTTTGATCGTAACGACCATTGTCTTACGATGATATATTGCATAAATTTAATTTAGTTATTCGAATTCAAACATAGAAACGGGTAATTGTTCGTCATAATCGGATCAGCGTTGATCATGGCTACTCTATTGACTACGTTGTTCTGGTAGGTTTGTGTAAATAATAATGCAAGGACCATTGTTCTTCAATAATATCTTGCACAAACTTCGAATGGCGGCTAATAACCTACTTATTTAAAATTGCTACTTGCCGGACTATCGTTGCGCAAGGCTACTCTTTGACAACTTTAGTCTGGAAAACGATGTAAATGTTATTGTAAGGGCCACTGTTCTTCAATAGCATCTTGCATTGCTGTTAATTTGAGAAAAGCACATTGTTTGAAATTTTAAACTGAGGGTATGACAAATAATTAAGACATTGTGACATTGAAATGATGGTTATTTTCAAAGTTAGTTTATTTACAACTAGGCATGGCATAGACGAGTTCAATGAGCAGGTGTGTCATACATATTGGACCTAGTAAGTCCTCATATTGACCAGGTGTGTCATACGAGTACATATCGGACCAGGTGAGTCCTCATATAACTAAGCAGCCCATAGATACAGTCTAGTTGATGTCACAGTGACTAGGTATGTCACTGAGACGGGCCAAATGTGCCCATGTATAAGGCTATGTATGCCAAACCCAAGACTTCGTCAAAGGTGGGCAGTTCCTATTTTATTTATAGCTGGAATTTGGAATTAAGTAATGTGCAATAATCCTGTTATACAATTATCGCGTTTCAGTTTCATTTTTAATAAGTTTCATCTTGTGACAGGACCAGTCGAAAGATAATAAAATGAAGTATAAAAAGTAACTATTTAGTAATCTGTGGTATAAATAAGAATAGTATGATACCTAATAAAATTAATGGGCTCAAAATATACCTTAGAAGTGGAAAGTCAGTCTCTTAAAATTCTTGAAACTATTGTAAATACCTGTATCGGAGAAAACAATGATTTGCCTCAAGACAGATTGGAAGTGGGAAGTGAAGTGATATTTGCTCGCCAACGTGGACACCAAAAATAAATTATATTTCTTTACAACTAGCTATTTCTTAGGATAGGTTAAAACTGTTTTGATAAAACGATGTCAAAAAAATAATTAACAAACATCACTGTTCTTAGACATTATTTTGCATTGGTTAAAAAGGAAAGGTATAACCCGTTGGTTTAATAAACCGTCATTTGTGGACTACGAGTATATCATTGAAGAAACTCTTTTAGAATGTTATTCTGGTCGGAAAGTTTAATTCCAGTACCACACTGCAATATAAAAAAAAATATAGTAAATAATCATTACTATTACTTATTATTATTTTACTAAATTATACTCGGAAGGTATGTCAGACTTGTTTGTGTGGTTGTAAACTCTTATTACAATACAAGAACAACAAAATATAAATTTGTACGAAAGCAGACTTATCCGAAAAGGGGATCTGTTCCATATTATTGAAAGACTTAATATATTAAGTACTATAATATACTTGCGATTTTATTACTGCTGTTATCGATTTATTATGTTTATTTATTTATCGAAGCTAGGGTATTACTACCTAGTCGTGACGTACCCACGTCGTACGTGGTGGGCCAAGTGCGCCTATATAAGATATGTAGGTACCTATCAAGTGGCTAGATGTGTCACTTTAGGCCAAGCGTGCCTAAGTAGACATGTGACTAAGTATGCCACCTTGGGCCAAGTGTGCCTATATAGCAACTAGTGGCTAAGTATGTCACTGTGGGCCAAGTGTGTCTATGAATTTCGGGCCAAGTGAGCCTCTGTAGGATATGCATCAACTGGCTAGATATGTCACTTCTAACTCGGTACGCCTACGGATTTGTTTTAAAGGCTTAGTATTTCAAAACTCAAGGCCAAGCGTGTCCAAAACGAACAGATTGACCAATCATGATTCTAGTAACCCCTGGTTATAAATGATTATTTTAGAGCATACGTGAAAATACCGTCATTATTGAGAAAGATAAGAAAATACGCAAAGCGAAACCCATTATATCCTGGTTAGTTGAATCGGAATCTGAATAATAAAATACTTACTATTTTGAAAATAGAACAAAACTTGACATTACGTTGTCAACCGTACACTATTACTGCTTAGTAGTTACAGACAACGTCCAATATAGGCTGGTCTTTGTTTTCCTTAAAAATGCAGTCAGATTTCCGATATCTTTAACTGTTTTCTGAGGTAATTGCGGTTTTTCCGTTTTTTATTATTATTCTAATTTATTTGTTTGTTTGTTTGATTGAAGCACCATACCTATATTATGCCTCGGCAGAAATGGCAACATACCTGCAATTGCCACATTTCTTACTTGTATAATAATATAACAAGCGTCTAATGCTTTTTTTAAATCTCTCCGAGGTAATGGAGGATCTTGATAAGCAAGGACGAGGGCGAACTCAACAGCGGAGGCGGCGGAGGCCTCCATCGCCGTCACCAACGTTACGACAAAATATCTAGATACCGTCAAAGCTCTCAGATTCTCCGATGACTTTTTGGATGGTTGAAGAGGCCGGTCACAGTGCATCAGCCACGTCAACACCTCATTGATTTTCGGACGTCAGTAAAGAAATTGGCAGTGGAGTTTCTGCCTACGACGGAAGTATTGTAAATTTTGTCCCCTTCTCCTCAAATGAAAAATTTGTTTCAAATTATATTATGCTGTATAGGAGCCTTGATTGAACTGTTGCAAATGTTCGAAAGAAGTTTGCCAAATCAGTTCAGCTGTTTTCGGGTGATGTGTTTACCGAGGGACAGCACTTAATTTTTATTTAAATAATAGATGTAAGAAGTCACTTTCACAGAACATAAATATAATTTATATTTAGAATGTAAATTCCTCATAATTTAGTTTGTTTTCCTAAAATATTAATTATTATTTCTTAAAAATATTATAATTTCTAGTATGTAAATACACTCTTACCTCTGTATAGTTTGTGACTTCAACAATAATATTTTTTGTTCAGTAAGTAATATAGTCCTCAGTGTGTCAGCTTAATTATTAAAGTTAATTCGAAAACCTTGCTTTTGAAGCACTAATATAAATTGAATGTTTACAGAATTTTCCCAAAATATTATACTGTATGTTAGTCAACAGAGGGTAAACATAACAAAAAAAGATTTAGTTTACGCGAGGTCCACATAAGTCACAGTAATTTAGTAAAATCGATAACTTTCATTTTGTTAACTTTTCAACATCACATTCCACGTGTGCATATAGTTATTAATTGATTGAACAATGATTTACATAATACACCCTCGAAAGCTTTGAACAAATGTTAGAAGAGTTTAATAAATTATTTTTTTGTTTTCCATATCCATCTAGGTCTGTTCTATTTTATCGCTTTCTCTATCTCTTATCGTGTGGTACAATTGGCCGTACTATCCAAGGGATAGACTCGCTAAGTTCGGTAAGACGACTCATGTGTTGGGGCCATCAGTCTACAACAAGCTGCCGACTCATGTCACTGAAGCTCCCACACTGGCAAGCTTTAAAGCAAAGTTAAAGCGTTGGCTTGAGCACACGTTTTACAGTTTGAATCAATTCCTAAATTTAAAATAACATTATCTTTTGATAAGTAATTTTTATTTTATGATGACATATTATTATTATTTTGTATTGACTGACTGTTTTTACAATCCAGTATTTTAATTTAATGTTAACATCTAGTATTTTAATATTTTTATTTTGTATTTTAATGTAATTGGTTAAATCGAAATTGACGTGTAAACATTGTTTATCAATAAATGATTATGATTATGATAGACGCCGGTTGCCAGGTGTTGCACTAAAAATCACCCGCGGTCACTATAAAAAAAAGTATAGCTGAAACTAAGCTTTTGTTTGTTTTGACTCATGACAATTAGACATTAGTTAAGGCCTTGACAATTTTGTAACTAGTTTACTTATTAGAATTTAATATGTTTTACAAGCTGAGAAATCACATTAGTTATATATGAGTTTCTCAAGTATTTTAGAGAAATTTGGCAACAATGCTATTGGCGTTAGTACTTATACTTTGCTATTGGTCTTTAGTTGTTTTTGATCCTTTTTTATAAATAGCAAAAAAAATACGTTTATTAAAAGCAGTAAGATCACACAAAATACAATTGGCATTGTTCCGTTTTTTATGAAGCGTGTAAATAAAATAAAAATCTCTTTGGTGACATGACGATGCTATACTGTAAAAAGTAATTTAATACCACAAATCAACAGAATTCATTCCATAATCGTCGTTAGTACTGTGACGGTTTTTCTCATAGTATTTAGGCCGGTGACGTCATCATTTTTATTCGAAAGATTATAAAAAAATACCCAGTGATAAAAAAAAATATATTTAAATAATAGTTTGTATTAGTTTAACAATACCGGATTCCGCAGCTGCTTCGTACTAGTCATCTGACTTCCTTTGAAAATGAGACTATTTCTAAAAATGTTTGAAATGTTAAGCTATGTCGTCATAATTTTTCATTACCATTGACGTACTATTTATGTGATTGTTATAAATAAGTAATAGGAAATGTTGTAAAAAGAATGAACAAGTTTTTCTGAAATTACAGATACTTAGATATATTTTATCTCATAATTTATTTTTGATGCAGTCAAAGACCCAAATGGCCTATTTCTAAATCATCCGGGAAAACATCTTATCAATACATAAGTTTTGGAAATAAACTAAACGTTCCGCTCTATATATTTTTACTTATTTTCATTAAGTTTACTGGTATCGTGTCGTGGCTTATACTATTTTTTAATTCTTCAATCTTCTAACTGCTGTTTTAAATTCGGAAATTCTTTTTACATCAGCTTTAATTATTGGTCAGAATATGTCTATGACAAACTTACTTTGATTAATAGATTATGATATCTCAAGAAGCAGTCTTAGATTGTATTTCAATGACACTATAGAAAATTAATCTGAGATAGCCTTAAATTGTGAAGAACTGGAAGACTTGTTAAAAAAAAAATAAGTTCCTGAAGGCCCGTGGAATGACAAAGACAATGTAGATTGTGGAGGTATAAATTTTTATAAATCTAATTTTGTGTCTTAACCGAATGTCGTGATTTAATTAATGTAAATAAAAAAAAAAGTAAAAGTGTCTGTTCTCCTATGAGCTAAAGTTTAATAGATATATTTACCCCAATCAAAACTGTTTAATATGAGAATTTGTGAGATTCGGTGATTTTAATTTCAAATCATAATTGTTGTAAGAAATCTAAGAATTTGTGAGATTGTAAAATATGACTTTCAATGAATGTTAGGATTGTTGACGAAGACCAACTGACTATTTTGTGAGCGTGCACCGGGAGTTGCACTGAAGCGGATGGCCGAATGTCGTGATTTATTGTTTAAGTTGAAAAATCAAATTTTATATTGGCAACACTGCTCACTATTGTCGGCCGTCACGCGCTGGTGATCAGCTCAGCTCGAGGTAGGAGTGGGATCTTCCCCACCCCTATCTCTCTCAAGGTTTGCTGCTCACGGACTGAGCGGTTGGTATTCAGTCTACGATGAGATCAGTCGACGGAAGTTTCAATATTTGTGCTTGGATATTGTAAATGAATACAGATTTATACAAGTAAAAGTCTACTGAGTTTTTGTTCGTAAAACAAATAAAACAAAAATATAGAAATCGTGTCTAAATTGATATGGATAAATAGAAGATTTCATGAACTAACTTGATCAGTAATTAGTTTTTTATAAGTTTAATACAGAATTCTTTATTCAGTAATTAGTTTTTTATAGGTTTAATACAGAATTCTGTATTAAACCTATAAAAAACTAATTACTGATCAAGTTAGTTCATGAAATCTTCTATTTATCCATATCAATTTAGACACGATTTCTATATTTTTGTTTTATTTGCAATTTTTCGCAAACAATGGTGATAGATTTTAACGTTTGTGCGAAACTTGACACCGAATGTATATAGAAATACTGAGAAACCTCGGATATCCGCAGTGAGGTCGACCCCCTCTAATCCGGCTAAATAACACACGCAGTTGAACCCCGAATGGTCCATTTGATCTGCACAGTTGAAAAGCCCTGGGCACTCGTCATAGACGATTTAAAATAAATGTTGACGCTCTATACGAAAATGCACAAATGAGTTAAAATTTTGTTTTACTAATTGAATTTTAGCGATACCTCTTGGGAATAGTTGTACAGTTTATTAAAAATCTTAAATCTTAGAAAGGTCTTCAGCGACTATCATGAATGTTTGTACAGTTGTTGTGGGTACGCCAGGGAAGGTTTTAACCAAAAGCTAAACCACACCCGGGACACTGCATACAACGGTCGAGAAATGACATTTCTACAAACAAATGACGGAGCAAACAAAATCACGGCGAAATCCTGTACGTTCGAGAACCAAACTACAACCAATTTGTATCAATCTGGGTGATAAGGGGGTGAGGTTGAAATCTAAAGAGCGGCAGGGAGTGTCCATACTGTATGTAGTACTTTGGCTAAAGTTAAAGCTAGTTATTAGCCAGTTAATAAAATTATTTTCGAATAAAGTAAAAACTTTTAGGTACATGCTTTTATTTGAAAACCATTTTAATTTTTCATAGTATTCTCAGCAAACCTTTTCATTTGATGCCCATATCACGAGGATGTATAAAAAATAACTCGTCTGCTATATAAAATAACATCACATAAGAGCATATTCACAAAATCGTTTCTAATACAAACTTAAAATTACTACTTCTTTAAATTGGATGGGCTAATTCTAATGAAACTTTATACACATGAGCAAGTCACGAAATGATAGTTTGTGGATAGATTACTTTTTCAAAAATATTTTGTTTTAAAAATGATAGTGATTTAAGATTTTCGTAGTAATCATAAAATTCGCTATTCTTTTTTTAAATAAAGTATTTAAAAAATGAAATCTGTCCACAAACTAGAATTTTGTGACTTGTTTACGTGTATAAAGTTTCATTAGAATAGGCCCATTCATTTTCAAGAAATAGTAATTTTATGTATGTCGTTTTTGTGAATACAATTATAACTAACCATACATTGTCATGTAAACTAAACGTGTAAGCAAAATTTCAGCTCAATCGGAAATCAGGAAGTGGGTCAAATTCAACTTGCAATATTTGATTACAGACACCAGCACAGTTGAAACTAAATAAAAGCTTGTAAAAACAATACTTTAGCAAATTCTTTGGCTACCAGTAAAATCGAGACAAGTTGGGTTTTTTATTTCGAACGAAGTAAAAAGTTTTTTGCCGTCTGTGTTTTTAAGGTTCAGTATGGGGAAATTCTTAACTATAGGAGATAGAGAAAAACACTCTTAGGAACCGTGATCTCAATTTTACAGAAAATTAAAATGGTGATCTAAAAATTAAAAAAAAATCTTAATAATATGTTCGAAGACTTGGCTTTATTAAAAAAAAAATTCAGATTAAAAAAAAAATAAGTTGTTTCTGTCATTTATAAATGCATAATTTAGTCAATTAATTAGTTGTGTTGTGAATTCAATGGTGAACTAAATAGGTAAAATGCATCAATCGTTGTCAAATTCCGAAAAAAATTTATTATTCAGAGGGTATCATTAAGATAACAGGAACCAAACATTGGCAATTGAATGGTATCGTAATAAATTCCCCCTAAGAGAAACGCCAAGTTGCCATAATTTGACCACAATATTGAATAATTAACTGAGGTACGGAAGCTTCACGAAGCCTCACGAAAAGAACTCCTACATCATCAGTCGAGATGTCGAGATAAATGTTTTCTGTTTTGTCGAGAGTTTTCCGGATATTTCGTCGAGAGATATCGCTACGGAAATTTCTATTGCACAGCATACTGGAATGAGGATACTTAAAAAGTATAAAAACAAACCGTATCGACAAGGATGTATTGTTCAGAAACTTCTCGAAAGCGATCATGTGAGAAGATCATGTGAGAATTCTGTAATTGGGTTATCCACCGTGCAACGTAGACACAATTTTTTTGAGCTGAACTGATAGATGAGATTTACTTTTCAAATATTGGTAAACTGAGATTACTTCTCCGATTTATTCATTTCTTTTTTAAGCGTTTTATAGCGTTTATGACGTGAACTTACAATGCCACGTATCATTTCAGGGATGTTTAACCTGCGCAAACCGGCAAATCCTTTGCGAACCACTGAAAGCAGCAACCAAATAAGTTCTCATTTAATTGTTGGTGCGGGATTTTGGACAATTAAGGGTCCCCAGGAGGCTCTAGTTTCCATACAAACGTAGTTCCGCTTTAAATCAAAAACTGCATGCTAGACTAAATCCAAACTTTGCAAATATATTGAATAGGCACATATCGATGTTTTTAATTAATTTTCGATGTACTAATACTCGTATAAAACGGAAAAAAATAAGTGCAGTTTCAAACTTTCAGTACAAAACTAATTTAAGCCTTCGTTAAGTTACATAAAATTTACTACAGTGAAAACTAATTACAGACACCAATATATATCAACTCAATATATTTGCAAAGTTTTGATTAAATTTGTATTAAAGCGGAACTACGTTTGTATGGAAACTTTAGCCTCCTAGAGACTCTTAAGTCAGTTCAGTTATACGGTGGAACCCTTCGAGGTTCAACATACCTGGATATTCTCAGAAATCTTGATGATGATTAAGATGATTTGCCTTTGGAAGCAATACGGTACATGAGGTTCCAACAAAATAGAGCCCCTGCGCTCAATAGTCGCCTTGCACAAAATTACCTCAACGAAAGGTTTGGGAACACTTAGATAGGTACCTATGGCGAAGTCCAGCGGCCATTCTGCTCCACGAGAAGAGAGAGCGAGGTTTTTTGGTTCATAAGTGTATTTCAAACAAAATCTCAATAGGTATTATTTGATTCCGAAAATATAAGCGAGATCCATGAGTGTAACTCTAGGTATTTTTCCAAGGCTATTCTGTTAAACTTCATAAAAATCTTCGAATAGGATTGAATTTTGAAAGCTGTTAAAATATGAAATGGGATTATGTTTTTTCATTTACCCTCTCTTCATTTAAAAATTTCGCCTTTTATCCAAGACAAGTCGGTGTCTGTTAATCGGCTTATTACGATCCTACCCTCTTTTCTCTCATTTATTCTGAGGCGCGCGCCTCTGTTTTTTTCAGAAAATCCTTATTAAAATTGTTCATGAAGGACATGGAAAGTAAAGTATAATGAAATCATAGTCGATGACGATGTATATCCGTATTAGTAGAATTATGTTTGTGTAAGCTAAATCTACATAATAGTTGAACCAATTTTGTTGTGGTTTTCAGTGATGTATTCTTTCTTTCGTATCGTGTGGCACAATTAACCGTGCTATCCAAGGAATAGAGACGGCAGTTGCCTGGTGTTGGAGTTAGCATTGATGTATTGAGATAGGCTAGGGCTAGAATATTGTATAAAATACAATAACAAAAGTAATATTGTACTTGTAATACTTATGCCGTTGGTGTGCCTTATTCAAAAAAAAAATCGGCCTAGTGCATGTTGGACCACGCGTAGTGAAGGGTTCCAACGTCATTACTTGAAAACTGTTTGTCTCAAGATACCCTAAATCATTTTTCTAGATCCATCTATGTACTAAATTTCAGGATTATAGGCCTAATAGTGGCAGAAAAAACTGATTGTGACATATTAATAGACGGATGAACGGAAGGACGGACGCACATAACAAAATTATAAGGGTTCCGTTTTTTTGCCATTTTGACTCCGGAACCCCAAAAACTAGTTCGGTCAACCAGACTAACAACCGAACTACTGCTACTACAGGAAAATTCCTACGCAGATCTAGTCGCGTGCGCCAGCTATGGATAAAAAACCGGTAAAGTGTAAGTCAGAACCACGCACAAAGGGTTCCGTACCATCATACAAAATGGCGCTAGTTTATTCACGTTTAAAAAAACAGTTTTTTATGGCGATTCACTTTTTTTTATTTTTTGTATTTGTTGTTATAGCGGCAACGGAAATACATCATCTGTGAAAATTTCAACTGTCCAACTATTACGGTTAATGAATTATAGCCTGGTGACAGACGGACAGACAGACAGACAGACGGATGGACAGCGGAGTCTTAGTAATAGGGTCCCGTTTTTACTCTTTGGGTACGGAACCCTAATAATGAATACTGCAAAAAAAAACATTATAAGTTTCTAAGGAATAATTATTTGAGAGTTCTATTAGGGCAAAGTATATATATATTATAGTACTAACATACAGTATGGACATTCCCTGCCGCTCTCTAGATTGCGACCGCACCCCCTCGTAACCCAGATAGATTACAGATTGGTTACAGTTTGGTTGTTGAACGTAGGATTTCGCCGCCATTTTGTTTGTTCCGTCATTCCTTTTTTAAATTTCATTTCTGGCCCGTTGTATGAAGTGTCCAGGGTGTGATTAGGGTGTCTTATTAAAATCAGCATGTTTTGATTTCACTGTTGACTATCTAGCCTACTCTTTCTATGTAGAAATAATCATATCAGCTAATGTAATAGGCGAGGAAAAAATTTCTTCGTATTTTGTAAAACTATAAATTTGTAATCAAATTACCTGGCTGGTTAAGTATAATAAAATTAAATAAATAAACCTCTGAAATTTTAATTTAAAAAAAATCGCGCCATTAAAAGTGTTTTTTCTGTATATGAAAATGACAGAAAGTAACGAGAATATTGCGAGAAATTTGCTACATTTTTAGATTTTATGTAAAATAATTTTGAACAATAAAAACCGACTTCAAACAGGCAACTAAGGTTCCCCTCAATTTCTCTGGGATGCCATCATCAGATCCTGGTTTCCTTATCATGGTATCACCTTTGGGATATCTCCTTTCCAACAAAAAAGAAACATCAAAATCTGTTCATAAACGACGAAGTTATCCGCGAACACACATAAAAAAATATATACAATAGAATTTAGAAACCTCCTTCTTTTTAGAAGTCAGTTAAAAAGGTAACACAGGCCGCGAATAAAATTTGTGCTGTCCAATTGTTTATTGACCTAATGCAGTATCAATCAGTAGCACAAAGTTGGTTCAAGCGTTTCCAGTATGGAAATCTTAACTGTTTGAATTTGCATACAAATACGTAGAAACTTTTTCTCCGACCCAATACGTCCCAACCGAGGAGCTGGAGCCTATCCTGTATAAGGGCGATCGGGCTTTGGTCGACCACACGGACCCACCCAGTGCGGGTTGGTCGACTACACACACAACCTTCGACTTTCTTTGCAGGCGTGTGCAGGTTCCTTTACCGTAAGAGCGTCGAAAAAACGTACTCGTACATAAATCGAAATTCGAAAACATATTGGTACGTGGCAAAATCTAACCACGACCTCCCGGACAGGAGTTATCAAAGTATACATATATTAGTAAGGCTCGACCGAGATCTTGGTCTCGGTCTCGTTCACGGTATTCTCGGCTACAAATCCAACCGAGAAATTTGTCTCGGTTCTCGGCTAATTATAGCCGAGATTCTCGGCCATGACCGAGATTGTAACTTTGTTCGGAACGGAATTCAAATTTTACCACGCCACGCGCCGCAGCGCGAAGTCGATTGGCGTAACCGCGTGAGAGAGCTGAATTGTGATTGGTTGAAGCAACTGGATGCACTTTATCAGCGGTTTTCATTTCTTAAAAGTTGTTTGCCTCTAGTTACTGCAACACTGATCGTTCCACGGTTTAAAACTAAATATCTAACTAAAAGCGAAGTTAACTCAGCCAAGCTTCATATTATCGGGACTCTCACTCTCAATGAAAATAAAAAATCAGATTTTCGTGAGACGACATGCGCATCTTCAACTAACTCGTCAAACATGGCTGCAACAAATCAATCCAACTTATGGGCAGCTCTTGATTCGATAGAGTTGGAAGACGAGACAATGACCAATGACAAATACAGTTCAAGCTCTGTGATCGAAATAGCGCTAGTAAGCTTTCTTAGAGAGCCAAGACTCCAAAGAAATGCAAATATTTTTGAGTATTGGTTTTTGTCGCCTTATAAGGTGTTTAAGCCTGCAGCAAATAAATTTTATTTGCGCCGCCTACTAGCGTAGCAAGTGGACAATTGTTTAGCAAAGCTCGACAATTGTATGACGAGAGGCGACACTCTTTGAAGGGCGAAAATGCCGAAAAATTGCTTTTTTATGTTAAAATATAATGTTATTTTACTTTGATTATTAAAAAAGTTAATTTTGTTAAACAATTAGTAGTGTATTAAAAAGTTAACAGTATTAAAAAAAATCACGCTTTGTCTATGCTCGGTCTCGGCTGAGATATTATTTTATTCTCGGTCTTGGTCTAAAACGAAAAACCCATCTCGGTCGAGCCTTATATATTATTAGTACTAACATACAGTATGGACACTCCCTGCCGCTCTCTAGATTCCGACCTCACAACCTCGTCAACCAGATTGATACAGATTGGTTATAGTTTGATTTTCGAACGTATGGGATTTCACCGTGATTTTGTTGGCTCCGTCATTTGTTTTTAGAAATGTCATTCCACGACCGTTGTATGCAGTGTCCAGGGTGTGCCGTTACGCCACCGATGCTACCGACGAAGTAAAATAGTAGACACATTTTACGGAAAGCTGCAATAACTGGACGCGAAAGAATAAAACCGGCCAAGTGCGAGTCAGAACCGCACACAAAGGGTTCCGTACCATCATGCTAGATGGCGCTAGTTTCTTCATATTTAAAAAAAACATGTTTTTTGTATGGACAACCCCCCCTTATTTTTTCACTTTTTCTAATTTTTAATATTTGTTGTTATAGCGGCGACATAAATACATCATCTGTAAAAATTTCGACTGTCTAGCTATCACGGTTCATGAAATACAGCCTGGTGACAGAAGGACCGACAGACGGACGGACTGCGAAGTCAATAATAAGGTACCGTTTTTTTCCTTTAAAGCAAACCCTTAAGAATGGTTTTGAAAGTACTTTTTTTTACATTTTTTACACCTGACAACAGATTTTTACTTACTTTAACGGGTACACGCATTGTATTAGTCATAACCATAGATTATATTATGTAATTAAAAACGCTGAAATCGTTAAAAACCGACTTCAATCGTAAGAACTAAGTACAATTTAAGTACATTTTTTGTATTTTGTTAATTTCCTCATAAAGTATTCAACCGATTTCAATAACATTTATATGGAACTATCGAATAAAAAGTATCATGAAAATTGGTTCACAATCTGTGATTATATCGCGTAACAATCCAATTTATTTTAGGTTAAGAAAATTACATCATATCAGCTGAAGGACATCCACTGCTGGACAAAGGCATTTAAGAAAATTATAAGTCAAATGTTATTAATATTCATAAATAATTTTATATAGTTTACGTCGTTAATTAAGGCGAGTTGAGTATCACCGAAATACTCATACAAACACACAAAAAAATATACAATCATATTGAGAACCTCCTCCTTTTTGAAGTCTGTTGAAAATAGTTTGTTCTCAAAAAGATAGATTTGTTACCAAACAACAAATAACAAATTTTTATAAAATTAATATAAAATTGTTAGGAATCCATGATGAAATAATGTGGTTAGTAATAAACAACCAAAGTTGGTTCTAGTGCTTTGCCGGCGGCTACCGCGGCACGATCGCTAATGTGTGTCATGCATGCCTAACCTAACAGCCTCAACTTTACAATGCATGCAACAATACTGAAAGGATGTTTTCCTCTTGCTCAGGGTACATCATCGCAGCATCATCGATCGTTTCTCGGAATATTTCTGTGTGCCCTCAATACGAGGTAATGTTACTTATAAATCAGGACGAGTCTCCACGAACAGAGGGAGACAGAGACACAATGTGATACCTAATGAAGCAAACTTCAAAGACTGTAACTACGCGAAACGTTCTATTGTTTCTTCCGCCCTATTTTTCTCGTCCTTCAAGGTAGGAAAAAATTTACTGCGACTTTAGAACAAGTTTAGAAAATGTAACCTAACAAAAGAATTGTTTTACTTCAGTCAACGCTTTTTGATAAGGCTTTACATTGCTTCAGTAGGTACCGATATACTTTGTTCCATTGTCTAGATCACTGTTTTAAGACTATTACTAGCTGATTTTACCCATCCACATCATGGAGGTGCATAAAAAGTAACTGGTCCGCCTTATTTGGGAGTCCACCATATTGGATTTAGAATGACGCCATTTAGCTAACTATGCATTGTCAACCAAACTAAACGTGTATGTAAAATTTCAGCTCAATCAAAAACCGAAAAGTGGGTCAAATTTAAATTGCAAATTTTGAAGCGGACAACTTGCATGAACAATCGGAAGATGAGAATATCGGAATATGGAGGGTCCAAAAATTTGCGTTTATTTCAAAAGTGGTAGAGCCAAAGTTGTTACACTTAACCCGGACGCACTCTGATTAAAACGTGGATAATATAATAATGTTCTAGCTGACACTAAAAATTATAACGTGGATAATATAATAATGATCTATCTGACTAGAAAAACTATAACGTGGATAATCTAATAATGTTCTATCTGACATTAAAATTATAACGTGGATAATATAATAATGTTCTATCTGCCATTTATTAATAAAGTGGATAATCTATTACGTATAATCTAGTCTAACTGCTATTAAAAATTGATCTTGTACAAAACTAAGTAAAACTTGCGTGAAATAAGAATCCATTAAAATGTAATCAAATATATTACAGCCTACTGACAAGCTGGTCCTACGCGAACAATATTAAGGCTTGATAACCTAATCAATTTTATTTTTATTTTGATCGACACAGTCGGCTGTGGCAGAATTATCAGTGTATTGCTCGCAAGAGCAAATCAACACACTGAGTCACGGCACTTTTGTACTACTGCAACACACATATGTTTTTGTATTATTTTTTTTTGCTCTTCTTAATTTGTTTAGTTTTTTTTAATATTATGTACGAGTATAATAATATGTGTGTGATTGCAGTGACAAATAAACGTGATATCTATCTATCAATTTAATAAAAAAATGAAAATCGTACTGCATAAAAACATTTCCTCTCTTTTTTAACAGTCGGGCAAAAAGTAGATGTCACTAACGGGATCAAGCCGAATCTAACGACACCTCGCACTTTAATATCCATCAAGCCGTTTAGGCTACAGGCATAGCCCAAGAAACAGACGTACATACATACATATACCCGAAAATCATTACTCTCCTTTTTGGGCAGTCGGGTAAAACTTATCTGAGATTCAAAGATAACATTGGCGTAGTAAGTGTCACCTTATAATATGTTACAAAGGAGAAAACCTACGCATATATAGGTAAGTACATCATATTATAATATGTTACCTGCCTATAATTATTCCAATTTATGTGATGTCTACCTATTTCAAATATTCTAATACTATTCCAAGATAGTTAATAAATAATTTATCAAGAGGTAGTTAAATAATGTAATGAGTACGAAGGAATGAGGTAGGAAGTTAAAATAAGGCCGACTCACGAAAGTGCTAGGATTGAACGAGGCAACCCTGTAGATTTTGTCACTTCTTAATAAGCACTATCAAATGTACTACGTACCTACCTGCTACTCGATGAAATAATTTTCACACAAAATAAATTATATTTTGCTCACAGTACAAAACGCCCCAGGTTACGCCCAGGCAACCCTATACTTTAGACACACGTTTTTAATATTAAACACCTTATATAGGTCGCAAATTGCTCTATGAAGTAGGGTTGCATAAGGTTCGCTCTTAGTCTAGAACAAAAGCTAAGATTATTAAATTCTAATTTAACATCTATGAGATGAGGTACTACGAATCAAGGACTATTACTTAGCAGTTTTGGCCACCCTAGGCCATGTAGTACCAGCCGCTCTCTTTGCAGCTCATCATTTACTGAGACATATGATATGAATTTATTTTCTTGCCAAATTTTATCGAAATCGGTTTAACGAGCAAGGCAAGCGCTTTTAGCACACAATGTTTAATTTAGTTACAGTACACTAAAGCATACCGTATTGGAACGAAGCGATTAATGGATAAATAAATCATCATCATATCAGCCGAAGGATGTCCACTGCTGGACATAGGCCTCCTCCAAGGATCTCCACGACGACCGGTTCTGCGCTGCCCGCATCCAGCGGCTTCCCGCGACCTTCATCAGGTCATCGGTCCACCAAGTGGGAGGCCTGCCTACACTACGGTTTCCGGTGCGTGGTCGCCACTCGAGAACTTTACTACCCCAACGGTCATCTGTTCTACGAGCAATGTGCCCCGCCCACTGCCACTTAAGTTTAGCAATTCTGAGAGCTATGTCGGTTACTTTGGTTCTCCTACGGATCTCCTCGTTTCTTATTCGATCACGCAGAGAAACTCCGAGCATAGCACGCTCCATTGCCCTTTGGGTGACCTTGAGCCTTCTTATGAGGCCCATAGTAAGCGACCATGTCTCAGTTCCGTATCTCATCACTGGCAACACACACTGGTCGAAAACCTTGGTCTTAAGACACTGCGGTATCTGGGACGTAAAGATATGTGTATATATATAGATATATGAGTTGGATTCGACGATTGATCTCTTTCTCGAAGTTGGACCTACCTAACTGGACTGTTTGTCCCAGGTAACATATTCGGTAACAACTTCGAATGTAGAGCCTCCAACCTTCAGAGGAGTAGGTATGACACGGAAGCTTGACATAATTTTCGTCTTGTCCATGTTCATTCTAAGACCCACTTGTTGAGAGGCTCTACTGAGGCCATCGAGCATTGTGCCTAAGTCGTCCATAGTCTCAGCCATGCCCACGATATCGTCAGCGAATCGAAGGTGGGTGATGTACTCGCCGTTGATATTGATGCCGAGTCCAACCCAGTCCAAAAGCTTAAAAACATCTTCCAGGGTGGCGGTGTACAGTTTCGGAGATATAACGTCTCCCTGTCTCACCCCTCGCTGCAGCTGGATAGGTTCCGAGTTTTGATCCTGGAGGCGAACCGACATGGTGGGGTTTTTATACAAACACTTCAGTACTTCGATATATCGATAGTCAATTTGGCACCTCTGGAGAGACTGTAACACAGCCCAAGTTTCGACCGAATCGAAGGCTTTCTCATAGTCCACGAACGCCAAGCATAGTGGCTGATTGTACTCTTCGGTCTTCTGTATAATCTGCCGCAGCGTATGTATGTGGTCTATGGTACTAAATCCTTTTCGGAAACCGGCTTGTTTGGGAGGCTGGAAGTCGTCAAACCTGCGTGCAAGACGATTCGTAATGACTCTCGAAAACCGTTTGTAGACATGGCTCAGAAGTGAGATAGGTCTGTAGTTCTTCAGCAGTGTATTGTCGCCCTTTTTGAAGAAAAGCACGACCACACTTCTGTGCCATACCTTAGGCGTTTGTCCCTCAAGTATAACGGAATTAAACAATTTCTGATGAATTTTAAGTACCGGTGTTCCACCTGCTTTCAGAAGTTCAACCGTATTTCTATCATCACCCGGTGCCTTATTGTTTTTAAGCTGTTTAAGAGCCATTCTAATCTCGTACAGGCTGAGTTCCGGGATATCTTCGGTATAGTGTCGGGTAAGTCTAGCTCTTGGGTTTTAGCCAGATCGCTGACAGGCAAACGTGTGGTCGTGTACAATTGTCCGTAGAACTTCTCAACTTCTTCCAGCAACTCAGTCTTAGAAGATATGATCCTGCTATCCTCAGTCTTCAGCTTGGTCAGTTGACTTTGACCAACAGACAGATCTCTCGCGAACACTTTTGAGCCTTTGTTGTTCTCAATCGCCTCGGTAACACAACTTGTATTATAGTAGCGCAAATCGCGAGTTAGAGACTTAGAGATCTGCTTCTTTAGTTGCCGATACTGAGTAGCGTCTTCAGTGGACTGCGAAACCAATCTGCGTCTTTCTTCCATGAGGTTGCTGCTGAAGTCTGAGATTTTTTGGTTCTGTTTGAACGGCGAGTTTTAAAAATCTTAGACCCGACCGTTTGGACAACTTCTACATACTGTCGTTATAATCGTCCACATTCTCGCAGTCTCCCAGGCATTCAAAGCGATTGTGCAACTCGAGCTGAAAGTTCTCGGGGTTTTGGAGTTAGATGGGCGCTGGTCGGAGGATAAATAAATAAAAATAAATGAATAAAATAAAATAAGTTTATTATTTTTAACAAGGAGTACAATGGATGGGGCATGAAATCGAGTGTTTCTATGCTTACTCACTTTTTATGTCAGAAAGACTAAGACTCTATGGCCATCAATTGTTTTTGTAATGTATATGTACTTAACTAAGTATTATTACTATTATAATCAATGAATTAATTATTATTATTAATTTAGAAATTAATACTGACGTGTAAATTTGCTTTTACCAATATTTTATTGTATTGTATTGTACTGTAAAGCCTAAACTGCGAGGCAGGAGGTCGAGCTCCGCGTAAGATTTTAAAAAAAGATTCGGGATGAGTAAACTGTTATAATTGTGCGTCGGAGCTGACATGCACATTTTTTCCGTGTATGGAGACGTATGCGATAGTTTTGTTTCATGTTCACATCAGTATATTTTGTACCTGATAGCCGCTCCTAATATTATTTATTACCTATGAAAATAAATAATAAGAACGATAATTATTAAAACAAAATTTATTCTGAAAATAGCATTAGACTATTAGAAATTAAAAGGTGGTAAACATATGCCTATTGTTTAGATATTTTGAGAGCACGGTGGCTTTAACCCCATGAAATCGGGATTTTTCACCTGAAAAAATCGCCTTTTTTGAGGCAAAAAATACACATTCAAATTTTTATCCCAGCAGTTTCTTCGTTACTAGTGTCATATTTGGGAATACCTACCATAAGATTTCGCCATTTTCAGGAAAATTTAAGATAATTAACTAGTCTAAAAAATTGCTCCATCTGGCCACTAAGAAAACACCTTTGTTCCATTCAATCGTACATAGCTCAAGGGATTTGAACATAAAAGACATGCCACTAGTTACTAATAAAAGACTATAAGTAGTGTCACCGTAAGGTCAATAATAATAAAAAATAACTTTTTATTTTCAATAAAAATTGGCATTGAACTTCAAAAACTGAATCGGCAATTTCATAGGTTTCAATATCATCTGGCCGCTCTATAGGATCGGACCAAGTCGGCCTTATGAAAAATCCGACTCTACCAAGAATATTCACCTAATAGTTAGTTTCTTATTAGTAACTTAACAGAAGTCTGAAGCATTAATTCATGAGTAAACTGCTTTCAGTCAACGTCGTTTGCGAGTGTATGAACACAACAGAAGTTGCTATAGCGACGAGCTCCCGGCGCTCGCCCGGGCATCTAGGAGAGACAGCTGGGCGAGAATTTAGAAGCTTACATTAAATGCTTATCAGTATAGAATTATGTGTACGAAAGAACAAAACATTCAGCCTACTTCAGGCAGAATGAAAAACCAACTGCATTTTATTTACATTTAACTTTAAATAATTTTACAGGTTTTTTAAAATTTTTAAATGACTTACAATCCTGGGAAATTTCAACTTTGTAATCATAGGTTTTGCCATTTGTACAGAAAACGAATTTTTTTTTTCTAAATTCCACCCTTTGAGGTTTGTCAGTACAAACTAGGTAAAAGGTTTCAGTTGTTAATAAATATCCCTGTAAGTTTATTCAAACAAACTAAGATGGCCTAAGGGCTTTCTTCACTCTTGAACAAGTTAAAAGTTTAAAAACTTAAAGCCGTCATCGGGAAATTGCTCTTACCTTAACAGATTTAACCTTGACGATAAATAATATGTGAGATTTAAAAAAAATCACAACCCTTCCTTTTGGCTTTACTGTAGTCGGGTTTTAATATTGTACTATATTTATATTTTTTATTGTACTATATTTTTAAAAGCGTCGGTGGCGCAACGGCAAGGGCCGCTACCTTCTATCCGGGAGGTCGTGGTTCGAGTCCTGCCACTTACCAATGTGTTTTCAAATTTCGATCTCATAAGTACGTTTACCCGACGCTCTTACGGTAAAGGAAAACATCGTGAGGAAACCTGCACACATCTGTGAAGAAACTCGAAGGTTGTGTGTGAAGTTGATTAACCCGCACTGGGCCTGCGTGGTCGAATAAGGCCCGATCGCCCTAATTCAGGGTAGGCTCGAGTCCCTAGGTGGGGACGTATATATGAGCTGATGTTATTTATATTTTTGAGCTTAGATTTGTTTTCTCTTTCATTTGATATGCCACTCGATACGTTAGCAAAAAAAATTAGAGATCCCCGTTTTTTTTTTGGATCCATCATATTGATTTGTTACGTGTAACATGTAGCTTTGTGGTATCCAGACTATAATAACGAATAAACTGACACATATTCATCAAAATCTGATGCACAGTAGTTTAAGTGCTACGGTAGAACATACGTAAATGAAATACACACATACCTATATAAACTGCAAAAATTATAACCCTGCCTTTTAGCTTTACACAGACCTGTAAAAAAAATAATGAAAAAGTTTATTGCGGTATCTCATTGTGAAAAATAATACATGTTGCAGGAGACTTCTTTTAAGTATAAGAATACTTGTGCCAGAAGAATCCAAAACTAATAAACAACACAGAGATACAGTATAAAAAAATAAAATAATTAAAAACAACAATACTTTACAAATATATGCGCTACGTATTAATAAGCACGCGCGCGAAGTATTTATATGTGCATGTGATTGAGTGTGTGTGAATTTATGTGTGTGTGTGTGTGTGTGTGTGTGTGGTGTGTGTGTGTGGAGTGAGTGTGTGTGTGTGGTGTGTGGTGTGTGTGTGTGTGTTGTGTATGTGTGTGTGCATTTTTTTTTCAAAAAAGCCATATCTCCGAACCTATCAAGATTTTTTATTTTTAAAACGTCATTTTTATTTTCTTTAAAATTGTGATCACGGTTCCTAAGAGCGTTTTTCTCTATCTCCTATAGTTTAGAATTTCCCCATACTGACCCTTAAAAAAACTCACCTGTATATCCATTATCTTACCTTTATATCTTATATTATATGTATATAAAAGAAAGTCGTGTTAGTTACACCATTTATAACTCAAGAACGGCTGGATCAACTTTTATGATTTTTGTATTTTTGCATTTGTCTTCGTCGGAAATAGGATATTAAGCAAAAACTAACTATTAAAATAAACTAACTTATTAAATTAACTATTAAAATATGATATTCATCAATAAAAAAAATATCAGTCAAAAAATAATTTGTTTTAGGGAAGGATAGGGTAGGGTAGGGTAGTGTAGGGTAGGGTAAGGTAGGGTAGGGTAGGATAGTATAGGGTAGGGTAGTGTAGTGTAGTGTAGGTAAGGGTAGTGTAGTGTATGTAGGGTAGGGTAGGGTAGTGTGGGATAGGGTAGTGTAGGGTAGGGTAGTGTAGTGTAGTGTAAGGAGGAACGAAGTTCGCCGGGACAGCTAGTATATATATAAAAGAAAGTCTTGTTAGTTAAACCATTTATAACTCAAGAACGGCTGGACCATTTTTTATGATTTTTGTGTTTTTGCATTTGTCTTCGTCCGGAATAGAATAATAAGTATTTAAAATATGATATTCATCAGTAAAATAAATATTATAAGTCAAAAATTGGATTTAGGGTAAGGTAGTGTAATGTAGTGTAGAATAGTGTAAGTGTAGTTTATAATATAATAGGGTAGAAAAGTTGTTCAGTTTGACGAGTACAAGCCCACCTTGAAGTATCACTGCACCTTTATGTTACACCCTGTATAAAATCCGTGAACCGGTGAAAACACACCGTGATCCTTGGGGGTAGGCCTTTGTCCAGCTGTGGACGTCTTTTAGACCGATATGATGATGATGAACACACACACACACAGCTTACTCAGCAGCTTAAAACTGTTTGTCTGTAAAGTCAATACGGACGATAATTTTACGTGATAACGTCATAAGAAAACATTGATCACAAGCCAAACGCTTAGGCCGATCGATCGTGCTGCTCTATCGCTTGTTCCGCGCTCTCGATTGCACGCGGAACGTGACACTTTTTCGTGCATGCAGCCGGCGTTCATTCATCGATTTATAAGACGTTATCACGTCAATAGGAATTCCTCTTTTGAAGTCGCTTAGGTCAAATTCCAAGTTTGAAATCGTCACAAAATAGATATATTTCTCAAAGCAATGCATTTCAAGCATGCAACAACAGGAAATGCAAAATTTTCCCCTCGCTCTTGAATTGAATGTAGTCGAGAAAATCTAAGAGTATTTGACATGTGAATATGATTTTCTCACAGATCTACGATTTTATTGTGAATTGGCCATGTTGGTACCTAGTTTTCAGACAATCGTTTATTTTATTTCAGTCGTAGTCCATATTAAGGTACACAATAATCTTAAAATTAATATTAGTATACAAATAAAAAAAAATACAGATTTGCACGATAAAATTAAATTAAATATACTAAATTAAATAAACTTATCTATTGAAATTAAAAATCACTGCTCTAGAATCCGTATAGGTAGAATCCCAGTGCCTGAGAAATATAATTTTTAGAAAACTGTTGGCGCTGCCACTCACGCGTCTCATCAACGATGCCACTCTTTTTCTATTATTGAGTGAAAGGAATCGGTGCGAGCATCCGCGAAGATCGCCGCAGTTACGTGGCAGCCCCTGCAGCAACCTGAACCCGTTGTTGTATTAGACTCGCAGAGCGTTGAAGGCTTTCTGCGTGTACCTGACCCACAGACTGCACGTATAAAATGACTGGCAGTACGCTTTAACAAGTGTAAGTACTAAGGTACCCTTGACTTTACAATATGTATAATTATATAAACCAATACAACAAACAACAATGGGTACTGCATTTAATTCACTCTCGTTGATGTCTATTGTGGCATTGCATTATTTTTTTTAACACCGATGATATTGAAAACCACTCTTTATTATGTAAAATAGCTGAGCCCTTACATCATAGCACCATCGAAATCAAGTCATACACAGTTAGACTAATAATAAAAAACTAATATAATAACTAATATTCTTCTACCGCGTACAAGTTAACAATCAAAAAAACCATTACATTAGTTATTAACGTTCTTCTTCCTAGCCTTAGTCCCATTATTTGGGGTCGGCTTTGTATATTTTTCGTCTCCATTCAGGCGTCATGATTGTCTATTCTTGTCACTCCACACTCTTCCATATCCCTCTTAATCCTCTCCAATCATCGCTTCTTAGGTCTTCCCCTGCCTCTAAACCCTTCTACCTGCATATCCATCACTCTTTGGGTCAGGTCGTTCTTCTCTCTCCTGCATACGTGGCCATACCACGCTAGTCAATGGCTTTTAATCTATTCCGTGACCGGTGCTACTTTAAGGCTTCCTCGTATGTATTCATTTCTGATCTATCTCGTCACTCCCAACATCCATCGTAACATTCTCATTTCAGCCACGTTCATCCGCTTCTCATCGGTGCCTTTGAGTGCCCAACATTCACTTCCATACAGTAGCACCGGCCTTATCACGATTTATAGATCAACCCTTTAAGTCGGACTGGCATATGTCTGTCACACGTAGTCCCTGTGAACTGTTTATGCCACGACCCGTTTATGCGCTTAGTGACGTCGCGATTGACATCACCATCGTTCCGTACGAAAGAACCCACCTAGAAAAAAAAACGGAAATCAGAGCAGACTGGTACAGGTGCTCCCCCGATCTTTAGCTGCGTCGCCCTGGAGAATCTCAAATAATGTAATGTAATTTGGTTTTGCTAAGTTTTAGACTATCTTTCTCCAAAGCGTGCTGCTACTGGTTTAGTCTCCTCTGAAGGTCTTCCCCACTCTCATCGATCAAGACAATATCGTCTGTAAACAACATACACCATGGTGATTCCTCTTGGATGTCCGATGTAAGTGCATCCATTACCAGAAGGAACAGATAAGGGCTATGCGCTGATAAACCGACCGCGACCTTCAATTTGTCCGTTACGCCAGCTGCAGTGCACACTTGTGTACTGGCATCATTGTACATATCCTATACTAGCTTTTGCCCGCAGCTTCGCCCGCGTGGACATAGCTTTTATGACTCTTTTTAAGGGTGAGTGGTGCGCGAGCAATCAGCTCGCAAGCGTGGACATGAGTTTACTCCAGGTACCTCAAGAACTGTATCGGGCTATTCGGATTAGCTGTCTTTGCCACTTCCCACCCCCTCAACAAATTCTATACAAAAAATCACTTTAATCCGTTGCTCCGTTGCGACGCCGCCGACGTGCGCGAGCGTAGAAAACCGTTGTCCCCAGATTCCTCGGGAACTATGTCAGGATATACTTATTAGTAAATTATATCATTTTCCACCTCATCTCTGTGCTAAAAATCACACCAACCCATTTTTTCAACAAACAAACCAACCAACAAAGAGTATTGTTTTTAGTTCCTCAGGAACTGCTATGGCTATGATAACTTCCACAGAAAAGTAGACTATTTCATTCCCAGTGATACAGGCTACCTGCATGCCAAATTTCGTCAAGATTGGTAGAGGTGTTGAAGTGTGAATAGGTAACAAACAAACAAACACATTTTCACATTTATAATATTAAGTAAGGATTTCTTAATCTTCAATAACATATAGAGCGTCGGTGGCAGAACGGTTAGGGCCACTACCTCCTGTCCGGAAGGCCGTGGTTCGAATCCTGCCACTTACCAATATCTATACGAATATCGATTTAATACTGGTATGAACGTTTATCCGACGCTCTTACGGTGAGAAAAACATCGTGAGGAAACCTGCACACGCCTGCGAAGAAACTCGAATCTTATGTGTGAAGTCAATCAACCCGCAATGGGCCCGCGTGATCGTCTAACGCCTGATCGCCCTAACTCAGGGCAGGTCGAGCCCCTTGGTGGGGACGTATATAAACTGATATGATGAAATAACACATATACCTATATTATCAAAAAACTAATTCATATCATTATATCAATCTGGTGATAAAATTTCCTAAAAATATTAATATGGGTCAAATCCTCGAGTCGTATCAGCTCCAAAGGAGCCCATGACGCACTTCTCGTTGCCGCGCTGGATGGCAATAGACAACCTTAGCAGCAGGTAGGACCTCACGTCACATCTCCTCTCTCGAAGGCGACGGCCAATCTCCTTTGTGAAGGCAAAGGCCTCTGAGGGTTCAGCAGCCGGTTGTCCCACAGACCAGCGGCACAAAGCAGTAATTTGCCTCCAAGACCGAATACTTATTATGCTTCTTTCTCGCCGCAAATTGAGCAGCAGTACCGTACGTGTGAGGACGTTCCTCTCTGCCATAGCACCTGTTAAAACCCTCCGGCCTTTTGCCATCAGATCGACAAAAGCCCGGCGGCTGCATGTTCACAAACAACGACCGCAACTCAGTGAGTAAGGCCAATTGCCTCCACCGTGGACCCGCAAATACATTGATGATGTTCACAGATATTGATATTGCAGGCGGAGAGCAACTGCCACACTCAAATAGTCGCCGTCAGAAGAGTTCCCATATCTGTGCCTCCTGTTATAAGATGCTAAACTCGATTTAAGTGTTTTTAAATTTTTTTCACGATTGGAATCTGTAAAAAATACCTATCTGTTCGTCTATGAAACACATCGCTACGTGCCATAGTTCCAGACTTAGAGTTGTTTAAAGTAGCTTATGCTGAAAAATACTAAGAAATCCACTCAAAAGTATGAAATAATGTTTTAATACAACTTAAGCGCGTTTTATTATCCCTGCAGTGCCATCTATTGACATTCTGCTGCTATGATTAAAATGTGCGGTATTTGTAGCTAATATGTGGAAAAAAGTACTCTATTGTTATTATTGTAAGTATCGATAGATAATTTCTCACGGGACCTCTTTAGTTTTCCGGGATAAAGAATATACAATGATGGTCAAAACACCCCATCCCAATGTAATTTTTTCATATTGTTACGTTGAGCCATTCTAAAGATACAATTTTTTGCATTCCTGCAGGAAACCATTTTTTTTTGGGATTCACAATGTCCCAGTTTTAGTTCGCGATAAGGGTATCAACGTGTAAAATTTGATTGTAATAGGTCAAGCCACATTTGCGTGGTGAGCCATTCTATAAATGAATACTTTTGATTTTCCCACGGGAACTCTTGAATTTTCTGGGATAAAAAGTATCCTATATGTTAACCCGGGCTATAAGGAACCAACATACAAAATTTCATCAAAATCGGCCCGGTAGTTTTTGCGTGATGCGCGAACATACAGACAGACAGACAGACAGACAGACAGACAGACAGACAAAAATTCCAAAAGTTGTTGTTTTGGCCTCTGTATCGTTAGTAATGTCCACCACAGTTATTATTTCCCAAAAATATTTTATGTACAGACACGGCCCCGTTACAGTTTTATTATATTATAGATCAGCAAAATGTACTTAAGTGGGACTCCACTTCTATGTAGACATAATCACAAAATTTCTCTTGGTACGCTATCATATGTCTTCTCAAGATCAAAAGATATCAGATGCAGGTTTCGGTGCATTTCTCGATATTTTTCTTTTAATTGCCTGACTGCAAATATCGCATTCGTCGTACTTCGTCCCGGCATAAATCCAAATTGATTTGCAGATAACATCTTTTCCCTTCTTAATCGATTAGCTTATTACCTTTTCATAAAGTTTCATTGTATGAGACATCCACTTGATTCCTCTATAATTGCTACAGTGCTGAATATCCCCCTTTTCTTTAACTACTGGTACAAGATAACTTTTTTGCACTGGTCTGGCATACTTTCTTCTTCATATATTTTATCAAATAGGTGTGTAATGGACTCACGACCTTCATCTCCTAAAACTTTTCAAACCTCGGTAGGGATTCTATCAGGTCCTACTGCTTTTCCATTGTCCATTTTACTCAACATCTTCTTTAATTCTTCTTCTTCAATCTTAGCTACTAATCCGATATGTGGAGCTCCTGTTTCATCAAGTTTGTTCTTTTCATTTTCTAAATTCAAAATACACTTTCCACCTAGTTTTGATTTCTTGATCTTACGTCAGTACTATTCCGTTGTCATCCTTTATACATTTAGTGTGAATATGGTCTTTACTTTTTTATTTCTCGCTTTACTTAACCCTTAACTTCCTGCCTGCGGTCACCGTGACCCCGGCAAATTTTTAAATTTGAATTTTTTGGTTAAATGGCTACGTGCGTTGATGTGCGTCTATGTACCTTTTCTACTCGTCGGTAAGTATCGCGAAAGTGCTCGGCGAGGCTACAAGTGCGCGCGTTTAGCTTGAGTGAGCAAAAAAAACTTTTTGTCATGAAAAATTGTGAACTTTACCTTCAGAAATATTTATGAAACGTTTATAATTTAAGTATTTTTTTTTTATTTGTTCTGTTCAAATATTTATAAATAATAAGAAAAAGTGAGATTTGCTCTACTTTTAACTTCTGTTTTGAATGATCTCATTATCTGAAGATGATAGTTATTTTGAGTGAAATACGAGTGTGTCTGCATTTAAGTTATTTTCAATTCATAGAAGAAAATGTTGTGGTATTTTTTTCCTTTTAATAGTATAATTACAATCTTAAAATGCGTTTCATTTATTGCTTGTTATATTATTGACTCGTATTACATAAAAAACACGGTTTTAATGCGGGAGTCACTGTGACCGCGGGCAGGTAGTTGCGTTATCAATATAGGTGGTAGGAACTTAAGGGTTAATCTATAGAAGGCTTTTTGTCTCTCTTCTCTCTTCATCTTTTGATACAACATGTCCTGTACTTGTGAGCGAGAAATAGCTACAGCTGTCTTCGCATATTTGCGTATTTTTTTATCTGATAGTACACATTTCTTTTCTGTTTTTTAAATATCTCATCCTGCTTTAAACTTTGATACGCCTTGCAGGCATCCTTCTTATCTTTTAGTGTCTTCTGTACTTGCTCATTTCACCACCAAGTCTCTTTATCAATTCTCTTAGCTAATCTGGTCTCTCCTAGTATCTCTCTTGCAACAGCTCTTAACCCTTCCGTATCTCTCTTGCAACAGCTCTTAACCCTTCCGATACGTTTTCGCATAAGTCATTACGTGATAAATTTAAATTATTGCACACTTCTAATGGACCAGTTACTTTTTCCCTTTATGCTAATGCATAGTAACTCTCATTTAACATCCACCACCTAATCTTTGGTATAAGTTTTTCGTCATTTATAATTCTATAGAGATCAATATTGATATCCACAACTAAGATCCTATGTTGACTAGTAGTGCTTCTCCCGGTATTACTTTATAGTGCAACAGCTCTTAACCCTTCCGATACGTTTTCGCATAAGTCATTACGTGATAAATTTAAATTATTGCACACTTCTAATGGACCAGTTACTTTTTCCCTTTATGCTAATGCATAGTAACTCTCATTTAACATCCACCACCTAATCTTTGGTATAAGTTTTTCGTCATTTATAATTCTATAGAGATCAATATTGATTTCCACAACTAAGATCCTATGTTAACTAGTAGTGCTTCTCTCGGTAACTTTATAGTCCTTTACGCACTTGATGTTCCCTTTCCTTGTCTAGAAATTAGAATGTAGTCTATCTGTGTTTTTAGTGATCGCCACTCTTGTATATTATTAGATGTTCATACTGTTTTTCTCAAAATATGTATTTTCTACCGCTCTGTATTTGTAGGATACATTTTCTTTCAAAATTTCTGACTCCAAATTCTTTTCCACCATTATTCTCTCAAATCCTTCACTATTCTTTCCAACATGCCCACTGAAATCTCCCCCTGTTATGACTTCCTCTTACTGAGGTATAGCTATTATAACCGTACCCAGATCTTGCCAAAACTTTTCTTTTATTCTTTCATCAGTTCCTACTTGTGGAGCATCAGCGCTGATTATATATTAAACTGTTTCACCCAGGATCAATTATTCTGTTTATTGCAACTAATGTTTACATTCGTTATTAATCCTTACATTATTACTAGTCTATTGAGGAGAAAATCTCAGACATTGTGTGAAATAACATGTAGCTATTTTCTCAAATAGGCAAATAAACAAATAACCCCTAGGTTGTAGAAAAGAAGGTCAAGGTCAGATCAAGACCATGGTCTTTGACAAGTGTGTGTTGCTAGTGATGACATATGGAACTGAGATATGGTCCCTTACTATATGGGCCTCATAAGAAGGCTCAAGGTCACCCAGAGGGCAATGAAGCGTGCTATGCTCGGAGTTTCTCTGCGTGATCGAATAAGAAACGAGGAGATCCGTAGGAGAACCAAAGTAACCGACATAGCTCTCAGAATTGCTAAACTTACTTCGCACTGGGCGGGGCACATAGCTCGTAGAACAGATGGCTGTTGGGGCAGTAAACCGCGAACCGGAAAACGTAGCGTAGGCAGGCTTCCTACTCGGAGGACCGATGATCTGGTAAAGTTCGCCGGAAGCCGCTGAATGCTGGTAGTGTAGAACTGGTCGTCGTATAAATCCTTGGGGGAGGACTATGTCCAGCATTGTTTAATTAAGTACATCATTTGACTACTTGGAAAATATGAATAGAATTATTATTATTATTATATCAGCTCATATACGTCCCCACCGAGGGGCTCGAGCCTACCCTGAATCAGGGCGATTAGGCCTTAGTCGACCACGCGGGCCCAGTGCGGGTTGGTCGACTTCACACACAACCTTCGAGTTTCTTCGCAGGCCTGTGCAGGTTTCCTCACGATGTTTTCCTTCACCGTTAAAGCAATCGGTAATAATATGTACGTAAGTTTTGGAAAAACTCATTGGGTACATTGGCCGTCCAGATTTGAACCCGGTACCTCTGGTTAGATGGACCGAGTCGTTACCGGTTGAGCCACCGACGCTTTTTTTTTTGAATAGAATATAATAAGTTTATTGAGACACAAGGCACATAATATACAGTTAATGGTACAAAATTACTGTTATGTTAAAAATAAAACCGGCCAAGTGCGAGTTCGCGTGGAGAGGTTCCGTACAATGCCAAAGTCAAATACAAAATCATCATTACAGCTCATATACGTCCCCACCGAGGGGCTCGAGCCTACCCTGAATCAGGGCGATTAGGCCTTAGTCGACCACGCGGGCCCAGTGCGGGTTGGTCGACTTGACACACAACCTTCGAGTTTCTTCGCAGGCGTGTGTAGGTTTCCTCACGATGTTTTCCTTCACCGTTAAAGCAATCGGTAAGTATGTACGTAAGTTTTTGAAAAACTCATTGGTACATTGGCCGTCCAGATTTGAACCCGGTACCTCTGGTTAGATGGACCGAGTCGTTACCGGTTGAGCCACCGACGCAAATACAAAATATCACATTTGAAATCCTCACAGTAAGATGCGAGTTTTTATTTTTAATTTTTAAAAATTAGAGTGTGCTTGGCTGCACCTCGCCTGACAGTAAGTGCCGATGCAGCCGAGGATGTCACACGCAAGCTCAAAAAGTGCCTATTCACTCTCGTCTTGAAGATTCCTAAATTTTACGAATCGGGGAATACAGACGCCGGAAGGGAATTCCACCCCTTGGCCGTTCGCTTGATGAACGAAGAAGCAAAACGCTTCGTGTGTAAAGGTGGAACATCATCATCATATCAACCGAAAATCGTCCACTGCTGGACAAAGGCCTCCCCCAAGGATTTCAACGACGACCGGTCCTGCGGGTCCTGCTTCCCGCGATCTTCACCAGGTCGTCGGTCCACCGCGTGGTAGGCCTGCCTACGTTACGTTTTCCGGTGCGCGGGCGCCACTCAACAACTTTACTGCCCCATCGGCCATCTGTTCTATGAGCCCATTGCCACTTCAGTTTAGCGATTCTGTGAGCTATGTTGGTTACTTTAGTTCTCCTGCGGATCTCCTCTTTTCTGATTCGATCACGCAGAAAAACTCCGGGCATAGCACGCTCCATTGCTCTTTGGGTGATCTTGAGCCTTCTTATGAGGCCCATAGTAAGCGACCATGTCTCAGTTCTGTAAGTCATCACTGGCAACACACACTGCTCAAAGACTAGTCTTGAGACACTGCGGTATTCGGACGTGAAGATATTTCGAAGCTTCCCGAAGGCTGCCCTGCCGAGTTGGATTCGTCGATTGATCTCTTTCTTGAAGTTGGACCTACCTAGCTGGACTGTTCGTCCCAGGTGTACATATTCGTCAACAACTTCCAGTGTAGAGTCTCCAACCTTTAGAGGAGTGGGTGCGACAAGGACATTTAACATTATTTTCGTCTTGTCCATGTTAATTTTAAGACCCACTTGTTGAGAAACGTTTCTGAAGCCATCGAGCATTGTGTCCGAGTCCACCCCAGTCCAGATGCTTAAAAACATCTTGCAGGGCGGCGGTGAAGAGTTTCGGAGATATAACGTCTCCCTGTCTCACCCCTCGCTGCAACTGGATAGGTTTCGAGTTCTGATCCTGGAGGCGAACCGACATGGTGGCGTTTTCATACAGACACTTCAACACCTCGATGTATCGATTGTCAATTTGGCAACGCTGGAGAGACTGTAGTACAGCCCAGGTTTCGACTGAATCAATGGCTTTCTCATAGTCCACAAACACCAAGCATAGTAGCTGATTGTACTCTTCGGTCCTCTGTATAGTCTGCTGCAGTACTGCCACAGTTTCGGAAACCAGCTTGTTCGGGAGGCTGGAATTCGTTAAACCTGCGTGCGAGACGATTCGTAATGACTCTCGAACAAGGAACATTGACGACAAAGGGGTGGAACCGCCCTCCGCACCTGGTCGTCCGATGATGAAATGGAAAGGGGGAATGAGTTCGTGAAGCTCCAGGACACACTCTTCGAAATGAATCCTGTAGAACACCGATAGACAGGCGACTTTGTGGAGATGCTCAGGCTTTGGAGCCTGTTTGATACAAGTTCCTCGTCGCCAATGAGTCACCTAGCACGTCGGTCGATAGAATCCAAGGCATATAGCTGGTAGTATGCCGATCCGTCCTACAAGTGAGAGTAGTACTCCATACAGTAAAATACTACTAGCGCAATCTGGTGGTGTTTTAGTGAACTTCTTTTTTTAATTAAAAATTTTAGTGCGTTTGGCTGCTCCTCACCTGATGTTAAGTGCCGATGAAGCCGAGGATGTAACACGCAAGCTCAAAAAGTGCCTATTCACTCTCGTTTTAAAGATTCCTAAATTATACTAATCGGGTAATACAGACGTCGGAAGGGAATTCCACTCCTTGCCCGTTCGCATAATGAACGAAGAAGCAAAATGCTTTTTACTTAAAGGTGGAACATCGACGACAAAGAGGTGGAATCGTCCTCCGCACCTGGTAGTTCGATGATGAAATGAAGAAGGGGAATGAGGTCGTGAAGCTCCAGGACACACTTTCCGAAATGAATCCTGTATAGAACACCGATAGACTATTTTCTAATGACTAGAACTTTATTCCGTAGGTGAACGTATTACATTGAGACTTTTTTTTCAATTGATAGAATTCTTATAGGTTTTCCTGTAATCTACAAGCCATGAAGTATAATTTGTATTTATTTCAAAATTTTAGGCTCAGTAGTTTCGGAGAACAGGGGGAATGGTCAATTTTCGTCTTCTTTCATGAATAAAATAAAAACTATTTATTTTACAATTGAAACAAAAATATATTTAAGATTCTGATAACAATCCCTTTCATTTGATATGTAACACAATATGGTTTCCAAAACTTTTTTTAAAATTTTCTATTTTGTGCCCCGAAAATAACCCTTATTTAAAAAAAATATGTATTTACTTTGCACACCTGTGTTTGGGTCATAGGATTACACTATCCTACCAAATTTCATCTGATTTAGTCCAATAGATTCGGAGCAAATGGGCTTGGACAGACGGACGGACTGACAGACGCACGAGTGATCCTATAAGGTTCCGTTTTGTTTTTTTTTTCTGTACGGAACCTAATGAACATTTTATTTACACTAGACAAACATGTAAATTTTAAAGAAACGAGAAGAAGTAAATACATATAACAGGTAATTTAGGTATAAGCCCGGCGACATCAAAAGGTCCCATGCTTGATTACTCCAAATCAGAACCGACGATTGCTTATCTAATCAAACCAAGCTAACTATCCCAGCACGCCGTACTTACTAACATTTTTACTCCATTCGTTAACAACCCATAAACTTCCCCACTGCTGGGGCACGTGTCTCTTCCCAAACTCGAGAAGGTTAGGCCATGCTCCACACGCAGTGGTCAAGGTCGGTTTAGTGAAGGTTGTAGGGCTGGTTGTAAACCCCATTGTCAGAAGTTTGTGCATGTGTGCGTGACCTTCATTCGTTTGCATGTGAGACCTAGTGTAGTGGCAGTAGGAAATTTGCGTGACTACTCAGAATGACAGTAATTCTGTGCTACATACTCATTAAATGCATTTTGAACGGCGATAACCGTAGTGACTTTTAGAGAGGGCACAGTAAATACGGCATACGCCGTACTGTCACTATGAATTTCCATCCTTAATTCGGCTAGTGCCGTACAGCATCCGAACGTGTTAAGGCATCAGACATGGCTTAACGACTACCAATCTAGTGACAAAAACTGGCACCAACGGCCTAACGTGCCTTCGGTCAAGAAAAATGCCGCTAACAATAAAACCCATCCAGAGATTAACCGTGCTTCAGATCATTTAACCCGCGTGACTGACCTAACCACTAAAGTCATACTGAGCTATGACCGCTTCATTATTCATGATACACTGATTTTACTTATACTTCATGTTACATAACAAACGTATTAATTTCGAATCCATTTTCCTAAACATCACAGCTATACATTGTATATAGTATAAGTATTATGTAGTATGGTCGGGAATGTATTGGGAATCATTGGAAGTGAAGTATTGGAGCAGACATCTCCCAAGGTTGCTATGACGACAAGTTCCGGATAATGTGCCCCAGGCCCCGGGACACTTGTTTGTGTAAAACAAAGATCTAAGGAAAACTTTGTTCCGGCTTGCGATATAAGATAGCTATAGTCTTCTGCCATTAAATCCATAATGATATCGAATGATTAAAAAAAGACTTTTTCAATACAGTTGCTCGAAAAGTGGTCCTTTATATGCCAGACAAGTATGCGCAAATTTGATTTTACCTCACACGTGCATTTAATTTATCACTTATTTAATTTCTAGACCACATTCTAATCTCTGGCTGTCAATATTTTCAGTCTATACAATAGGCCTAACGTCACTAACTTGCGTATTTTCAAGTTCAATTTAGCATTCTTGCCTCTTGTACACTAGTAACAATAGGTCATCTTTGCTTCTTGGTTGTGATATTCACATAGTAACCACCCAATTAAATTGAATTTGATGTTGAAATTGGACAAGTGTAGTGAGACGTATATCCGAGCGAGAGGGAGAACGATATAGAGTTGTTATAGTCATCCTTCTCACACTATATTAGTTACGCATGCACACACAAGTAATTTATGGTTATCGTTGAGGCAACCAAATTCGCGCCGTTTACAGTGTCAACGTGTTTGTTTTAAAAAGTGATTTGCAATGTAATTTATGATTTTACCTGTTTTCTCACATCTGTATTGAAAGACGTCGTATGATACATGGGTGAAAAAGGTAAATTGCAAACTTGTGACGATGGTAAACCCTCGTCTACGGCTCGGGCTTCCCAACTCACTCGTTAGTTATTTACCTTGTTACCACCTTTTTATCATAAATAACTATACGAAATCTTAATTCGAAATCACATTGGTACGTGGCAGGATTCGAAACACGACCTCCCGGACAGGAGGGGGCGGCCCTAGCCGTTATGCCACCGACGACGCTTTAATTTTTTTTATTATTCTTATTTTCATGACTATTATCTGCTAATATTGACCCCCCCCCCCACCTACCAACCCTCTCTCCCCCCACCCACCCAATCTCTCTCCCCCCACCACCCACCCCCCCGCTCTCCCCCCACCACCTCGTGGTAAGTGATGATGATACCGAAAATTTAAGCTGGCCCACCAAATTTCCCCCGAATTGGGTAATTGATATCTTATCTTGATAGATGACAGTAGCTACTAGAAAATGCCCTCCCATCAACTAACCCAGGTCTAATATAATTCGACCCCGCCGAAAATCAAATTCGTGACCTTTTATTGTGAAGCTAGTGGACTACTCAAAGCGCCACGGAAGCAGATACATTCTGATCTGAAACCAATAATAAAATATGTGCCTGGCTTTTAATTAACTGGCAAGTACTAATCTTTTGTAGTCTGTATACACAATTAATTACAAAGTTTGAAGGTAAGTACCCACCTACCCACTGAAAGCTAAGAATTCCAAAGTTGCTATGACGACGAAGCAATCTTGGTCGTGGCCCGGGGATCTAGGCACAGAAAGCGAGCTCGGGCTGTCTGTATGCCGGATTTTTCACTTGTTAATAAACTATGGTATACTGCTGTACTCATATTTATGATAATTTTTATTTATTAAAAGAACATACATCAGACGCCATAAATCCAGTTGTATTCTTCGTTTCAGAATATCGTTTTGTTCGTTTATTGCAGTTCCTAAATTGGCTTATCTTTTGTAATATTTTGCCAAGCCATTCTGTCTGTTGATTACCTCCTAATCATAATGGCCGATATACTCAATCCTATGATAGTAAAGGCTTCCTAAGGCAATTTTTCGTAAGGTACTACGATCCAAGTCTCTAAAATAGGTTGTATTTATAAAAGTTATAATAACCTTATGGCCAAAACTGCATTAAATCACAAGGACAATGTTGCTATTACCAGGTGAGGTTATATTATCAGATAAGGTACAGCCAAAAAAGTACATCATATTCTAACGCGAAATAAACCTTGCAAACTAAAATGTTTCTTGGTTGTTTCACCGTCAGTCTTTGGCACCCCAACTTTCAGCTTTTACTAGTAACGTCAATTTGGGTAATAGAGCTACAAACAGTGTAATCGTCAGATAAGTTCTTACTACTAACGTCATTCAGGGTAATGGAGTCATAACTACAAACAGTGTCTTCGTCAGATAAGTTCTTACCACTAACATCAATCAGGGCAATGGAATGAGCTACAAACAGCAACATCTTTATATATATAAATCTTCTGTCCGTGTGTTAGTCATTGAACTCCTCCTAAACGGCTGGACCGATTTCGCTAATTCTTTTTTTGTCGAGTTCGTTATTGTCGGGAGAAGGTTCTTATGTAGGGTAGGGTAGGGTAGGGTAGGGTAGGGTAGTGTAGGGTAGGGTAGTGTAGGGTAGGGTAGGGTAGTGTAGGGTAGGGTAGTGTAGGGTAGTGTAGTGTAGGGTAGAGTAGTGTAGGGTAGGGTAGTGTAGTGTAGGGTAGGGTAGTGTAGTGTAGGTTAGGATAGGGTAAGGCAGTGTAATGTCACACCCCGGACACTCCATACAAACGAGCGAGAAATGATATACATAATTATAACTGACGTATCTATAGGCAAGAATGCAGGTAGGGTTGAATCACACCGGCGGTATTGGTCACAAAATGTTTGTTAGTTATTTACTGAATGCTGTGTAACTAAACTCTTTTTTTTTCATACTTTTCGTTGTAAACAAACACCGTTCGAAAAAAAAACACCACTTTCCGAATACACCATACACATTATGAGACTAATTATAAATGGTAACTGCGATGTGGACGTACGAATTAACAAATCGCTACCGCTTATTAAAAAAAGGTCATCTACTTCTATGACGCCGAAAATCGCTGCCGCTTATTAAAAAAAGGTCCTCCACTTCTCTGACGGCGAAAATCGCTACAGCTTATTCCAAAAAAAGGTGAAGTCAATTTGATCACCAAGATTCATGATATGGGGTCCAGGGGGCCCAGCCCCCTCCACCCATTTCAAACCCCCAAATTTTATGGAAAGAGAAAAAGTGTTAGAAGATGTATAAAATAATAGCAGTTTTCAGTGTTAATTCATACGTCCACGTCGCAGTTACCATTTACAATGTTTGTGAATATAGTGAATAAAAGTGCTTGCGTGGCTCGTCCTTTACGTTTGGTACCCAATCTACACCCAATCTGAGTGACGGGGGGGTGAGGTCGAATTTAGAGAGGGGCAGGGAGTGTCCATACTGTACGTTAGTACTAATATATATACTGTGGTAATGTAATGTAAGGCGGTACGTAGTTCGCCAGGACAGCTAGTCGTCATATAATTTCTTACCACTAACGTCAATCAGAGCAATGGAGTGATAGCTACAAATAGTGTAATCATGAGATAAGTTCTTACCTCTAACGTCATTCAGGGTAATGAAGTCATAGCTACAAACATTGTCATCATCAGATAAGTTCTTACCACTAACGTCATTCAGGGTCATGGAGTCATAGCTACAAACAGTGTCATCATCAGATAAGTTCTTACCACTAACGTCATTCAGGGTAATGGAGTCATAACTACAAATAGTGTAATCGTTAGATAAGTTTTTACCACTAACGTCATCCAGGGTAATGGAGTCATAGCTACAAACAATGTCATCATCAGATAAGTTCTTATCACTAACTTCAATCAGTACAAGGGAGTGATAGCTACAAACAATGTTATCGCTAGATAAGTTCTTACCACTAACATCAATCAGGGCAATGGAATGATAGCTACAAATAGTGTCATCGTCACATAAGTTCTCACCACTAATTTTAATCAGGGCAATGTAGAGATAGCTACAAACAGTTGCATCGTCAGATAAGTTCTTACCACTTACGTCAATCAGGGCAATGGAGTGACAGCTACAAACAGTTGCTTCGTCAAATAAGTTCTTACCACTAACGTCAATCAGAGCAATGGAGTAATAGCTACAAACAGTGTCATAGTCAGATAAGTTCTTACCATTAACATCAATCAGGGTAATGGAGTAATAGCTACAAACAGTGTCATCGTCAGATAAGTTCTTACCACTTACGTCAGTCATGGCAATTGAGTGATAACTACAAACAGTGTCATCGTCAGATAAGTTCTCACCACTAACGGCAATTAGGGCAATGGAGTGATAGCTGCAAACAGTGTCATCGTCAGATAAGTTCTTACCACTAACGGCAATAAGGGCAATGGAGTGATAGCTACAAACAGTGTCATCGTTAGATAAGTATTATTATAAATCTGAATGGCAATGTCACTTCCTTTCCGTCGATGTATCTTTAGTCTTCTCTTAACTGACAAAAAACCGGCCAAGTGCAAGTTGAACTCGCGTGAAGAGTGTTCATTACAATAGCAAAGTCAAATACAAAATATCACATAAAAATCCTCACAGTAAAACGCTAGTTAAGTACTACTAGCGCTATCTAGTGGTGTTTTAGTGAACCATTTTCCGTAAGGGAACCACTGTGTTTTCAATTGATAAAATTCCAATAGATTTTCTTGTCATCTACAAGCAATGAACTATATTTTGTATTTTTTTTTTTAAATTTTAGGCTCAGTAGTTTTGGAGATCAGGGGGGGATGATCAATTTTCGTCTTCTTTCATGAATAAAATCAAACCTATTTATTTTACAATAATAACAAAAATACAGTCCATATCTTTTTTTTATTTTCTAATTTGTGCCCCGAAAATGGCCCTTATTTTAGAAAAATATTTATTTACTTTGCTCATCTGTATTTGGGTCATACTTTTACAACATCATACCAAATTTCACCTGATTTGGTCCAGTAGAATCGGAGCAAATTAGCTGCGACAGAGGGACGGACAGACAGACAAACGCACGAGTGATCCTATAAGGGTTCCCTTTTTTTGTACGGAACCCTAAAACACTGTAAGCATTTACTCATTGCCGCTATATTCAGACCTACTCTTATAACTTTTCACCTACACACCTTAGTAGTCTGTGCCTACACAGATATTATCTGGTTACCTAGAATATTATAATTAATTTAGTACCTACCTACGCAAAACTCATCGTCGTATCGGAAATCATCCCAGCGTTGTTATGGCAACGAGCTCGTAGCACGGAGCCTGGAAACAGCCCGGGATCCCGCGGGCACACCTGGCTGGTAGATATGTATATCTGAAACTCTTCAGATGTACAGAATTGAAAGTAAAAGTCCAAAAATAACTGTATGTCTATTACAAATAATGTTATGATCTTTGAATATACACTCTCTAATCAAAGGTCATAATACAGATTACGCTCTCAGGTTTTGTTATTTGCAGAAGGATCAATAAATATCCTTAAATCCTTGTCATTTATTAGTTATATATTATTTTATAATATTCTCTAGAGCAAACGCAATTTTTGATATGAGTCTTGAATTTATTCTGTTGCAAACTAGCTACGTTTCATAGAATTTTATTGTAGAATCTTATATACTGCTTAGTCTCGGAAAAAGTATATCCCTTAGATTTAAATTTCTTAAATTTAAATAATGCCTGTCACTGTTGTTTAGAAATAAATACAAATAAGAAACTTAAATATTAATATATTCGTTTATGAACTGACTAGCAACAGTCAAAATACAGATTTTCGTAACGACTCACGGGATCGCATCTTCGTCCTACTAACCAAATGCTTTCAGGTTTAAATACGGGGATGGCCTACAAAACAATGCCTTTTTCAAAACTTACGAGTACGAGTACATACATTTATCTACAGACTTCTGAAGTGGAAAAAAACATCTTGAGATACCTGCACGTCTTCTGATTTCAGATGTGTATGAAGGTTATATATATCGCACACGTCTGTAGGTGTAAACCTAAATACCCTATACGTGATCGCAGGTTATTTTGGTGCAACACCAGAAAACAGCAGTCAATACCTTGAATAAATACCTTGTATATCACGGTTATTGGCTCCACGCGAATGGGATTATACAGGATTTAAAAAAATTGAGGGCTCGTTATCTAGAGCTTGTACATACTGAATAACATTCCGCAAGGAGCCCATACTCAATTGTCAAATACAATTTTCGTAATTCACAAAATTTGTAAAGTTCGTTTTGAAACCTCGCAACCAACACTCCGTCGAAGGGGCCGCCATGAGTACAGCCGCGATTGTACTCAGGACGGTCCATTTGTCGAAGTGTTTGACTGTCGCCGCTGCCGGTTCGCGGCATTTAACAAAGATGCAGTTAATTCAGCCAAAGAACTATATGAAGACTTTACTCTTATGCGAATGGCATATCGGTCTCTTAGGAAAAGTTGTTCAGTGTGATGAGGAGAGAATCCCCATTTTTAACAGCTTGTATACCAATTTAGCAACAACCTGTATACATTATTATGTCACCGAAGTATATCTACGCTACTAGAATCGAACGTAGAATTCGAATAGAAACCTTGCCGCGAGCCACTCAAAGTGCCGGTCCCCAGGGAAATCGCTGGCGTAAATCAAGTCGGAAAACGTGACCCCGTAGAGTGTGCGACACATACAGGATGTGATTTAAAGAACCCAAAAAAATGTATGCCTCGCATTTGGATCGAAACGGGATACTTGACGAAGAAACGCCTATTCTACCAAATAGCGGTCATAAATACTAAATGTCCCAGCAAAAATGTTTATACTCTCCTGTCTCAGTACCTCTAGAGACGAGATTGCTATGCACTCATGGAAGCCTTTACACGCTTCACTTGGTATAAATGTGGCTATCGTTAAGATGATCGCTACCGAATTTTGGCGTTACGCCAACGCAACGTTACCTAACATCGTATTGGAAAAAGCGTCGTCGCAAAAATCTACTCTATGCCCCAAGTACTATGAGCGAGCAGCAATTTCCAGGTAAGGAAATTCTTATTCATGTGATTTAGATTGTAACTGACTCCGTAATCTCTTATTTCATTTTGTAAGGATGTTATAAAGTTATAAATCATTCGTTTGGTGAAATTGGAATTGTAAGTCTTTGGCATTGCTCTCATATGCTACTGCTCCATCTGCATTAGCGTTAAAACGCTATGATCACTTAATGCGAGCAGGTTGATACGTGTTGATAAGTCTATTCATTTTAAGTTCAACAGCGGGCTTCAACGCGGCTGTTACGTTGAAACCGAACGCCCATTTCTCGATTTTTACATGTTTTTATTACTTTTCATCACTTTCAGATAAGTTTATAAAAATGTGTTTTATTAAAATGAAAGGTCTTAAAGTCACCGATTTTTGTGTGTTGGTTTCATTAAATATTAACTGTTTGTTTTGGAGAAATTTTGCAATAAATGCCAAAAACAGGGTCTACAGTATATTTTTTTTATCAAAAGTGGTTATATTTTTAAAATTGTATTCATTTAAATCGATTTTTATTACATTAAGTATAATATATATTGTTTCTATGGTGACAGCTTTACGCATACTTTCAATAATTTGAATTGAATATTGTCATTTGACCCATCTTAAGGCCTTAATATTAACGGCTGCGTCTAAATGCGCCATAATTATAGCATTAAAAATTTACGCGTTAAAACATGGCGCCACATTTAGGTACTACTCCGTCAAAATTTATTTCTGATAAGTTATTGCGTTAGCTGCAGATAAAATGGAGTACAGGTCTTTAGTTTTTAGCTTTTCTTCTGTCATTTGAAATGATAAACCCTGTGTGATGCGCCGCTACGCACCGGTTTGAGCTGAGATAATTTCAAGTACGGGCAAACGTAGATCCCATAGGCATGGTTCCATTGAATAAAGAAGTACTGGAATTGAGTGCTTTTTTATTCGACAAGTCTATTTTCACGTTTAAAGTCCAACCAAAACACGAATTACACACGTTCTAAGTCCTTACCCAGCGCGCGCGCTACGCGTTACATTAATTTCATGTTTTTAGGTGAAGAATTAAGCCATTTTAGCTAGAGAGAAGAACTTTTACTTGAATTTTTATTTCTTTTAAAGTTTACTAAAATCTTTTTATATAGCATGCGGTCTTTTTTGTTAATGCGTATTTTTCAATTATTTTATTCTTAGTTTAGTTCCTTTGTCCAATTATTTGATTTTCATGTCACTTTTTCACGATAAAGATATATATCTTGGCTTTTATGATTTTTATTACTCCACGAGCTGCCCTAAGGCTTGAGCATGTGTAATAATTTTACCTACTATTGGAAATGACACGTAATATCGCGTCCTACTACCCGCTGAGTCTAGCAAATTACTTTCTGATCCCGTTGTGTCACACATTTATCCTGGATCCTGGAAGAATGAGGAATAAAAGTGGACAAGATAATGAGGTACATCTTCTAACTATGTACTTGTCCTCATTTTGAAATGTGGATATTTTTCCTTTAGTGTTTCAACCCTGCGAAGAAAAAGAGAAAATTGGCAGAATGGAGGGACAAACTGCAGTATACTGCACAGTGAACATAACTTCTTTGTTCTTTCTGAATTCAGCATTCTTGTTAACCCACACGAGTCTCACATATCTGGCCTTTATTCCGCTAAATAGGCAAATCAAGATTGATGGAGTCCTACTTTACTCAGCTTTTCCACAAAAATATCTCGCCAAAAGGCAGCACATAAAATGAACCCTGCATTAAATTTTCGTGCAATGTTTTACAAGGGCATGAGAGCTCTTAGAAATCGGGAATTTTTATATCATCCATAAATTGCGTTTGCAGTCGAATAATGGTAGGCCACTAAGATAGAGTCGACAGTGAAGTGCGCTCGTGGCGGCTGCGTGAGATGCACCGGGCACCGGGCGAGCGAGCGCCGGGCGCCGAGCTACCCTTAATTGAATAGCCCGGCCGGGGCTAATCAGGCCTCAGCTGAGCGGTGCAGGCGGGCGCCCGGCGGTGGCGCGGGGAGGAGGCTGGAGCCACGCGGGCTGGCCGCGCCCCCTGCGCGCGCCGCTACCGCCGGCTCATTCACGTACCGAGCGCGCCCCGTACCAGCCGCCAACCCCAGGTATGTCCATTTTGCTTTTGGTGTTTGCCCGGGCCGGGCCCGCGCCCCGTCGCGAGTGTCGTGCTGTGTTGTGCCGCTCCGCAGCCGCGCCGCACCGCAGCCGTCGCTCCGCCGCACCGCCTCCGCCGAGGTATGTAGCTTCACGCACCGCGCGCTAAACGCACTGAATGTTTCCGTGTTTGAATCAACAAAAAGTGTTACGTACGAGATGTGTCGATCACTCCATTTTCCGACGCTATCTTCCATCGTGGTACAAAGTTGACATTCATAATTATGTGATGATTGGTGTAACATTTCAAAATTATTTTTTTTATATACGGTGATTATCCAAAAATATATCAACAAAAGACTCTAATTTATATGTTTGTAACCCTTAAATTTAGTTTCTCTGACTCTGCTCGGGGTAATAGTTATTTAAATGAATTAATTTAGAAATAATCCCTAACGAATAAGACGACGATTAGCCATGCTTATTAAAAAAAATCAACTATGAATTATTAAATAAAAGTAAGAAACCACATTTCAAGGAAATAAAACTTATGCTTTATAAAAAACCAAACGGAACACTACGAAAAAGCTTGCTGTCTGCATGATCTGTCTGTCCTAGCTTTCTTTGTCTTTCGATTACACAATTTTTCAATAAATCTGTTAACTGATCTTTAATTTTTTTCTTATTTTTTCAACTTTTGATCATTTTTTTATTACGACAATAAATAAAAAAAGCGGACAAGTGCGAGTCGGACTCGCCCACCGAGGGTTCCGTACTAATTTGTAGGTACATATTATAAATCATAACAGTGCTAACTGTTAGGTACTACATTGGCCAAAGTTATGAGGTATCTAATTATCAAAAAGGAAAAATTTTCTTTTTCATTCTTCGTCTTTAATCGGAAACTATACGAGTACATCAAAAAAAATTTAAAAAATCTGTTCAAGCTTGTGCCAATGAAGCCCTTTCATACGATACTCCACATGACACGGTTAACTCAATTCAAAGTTTGGATTGCCACCGTTCCTTGCTTATTTGATTACGTACTTTAAATAAAGACTATATTTCTTAAGATTTAATTACAAATATATAGTTTTCTGATTTTTCCCTATTCTAGTAGTATAAGACGGTATTACTTGCCAAATTTCATGGTTCTCGGTCAACGGACGGGAAATCTCTCTTTAAATTTTGATTACCTTGAGAGTGTCGTAATATACGTTTTGTGCGGCATAAACGGCCGTATCTTTAGAAGTTTGATGGCTTCATGGGACTGCAGATCGGAGTGTATGGTTTTAATTTCAACTCGATACCTCCACGCTTTTCAGAGATTAAGGGTCTTGACAGACCGACGGACGGACGGATGGACAACAAAGTGATTCTATAAGGGTTCCATTTTTTCCTTTTGAGGTACGGAACCCTAAAAAGAAAAGATTTTCACGAAGTTAGGGGTAAAACCCGTTAGTGTTCTGTCGTTATTTTTCAAGTGCAACTTTATAGAGAAATTGAAGTTCTACATGTTGAGTGGTACACCTTTTAACTCTTTTCTTCATGGTGGTTACTTCATGAAAAAAACGTAAAAAAACCACATCAAAATCGGTCCATTCGTTCAAGAACTACGACGCCACAGACAGACACACAGATATACAAGTACACAGATACACATGTTAAACTTATAACACCCCTCTTTTTGCGTCGGGGGTTAAAAATAACAATAAAAAATAGAAACCATCAAAATCAAAACCGCATCAAAATCGGTCAACTCGTTTAATAACTACGATACCACAGACAGACACACAAATACACACGTTAAACTTATAACACCCCTCTTTTTGCGTCGGGGGTTTAAAATAATAGTAAAAATAAAAACCATTATTCATGTTTTTATTTTTTTCTGATTTGGCACTGTTTAAGATTATAAGAACACAAAAAAAAATCGGATACCACCAGGGTGACCAACATAAAGAAAAGAGTTAACTGGTGACTCTACTCATCATACTGAACAACTTTCCCCAAGAAAACCAGAGCCAATTCTCAAAAAAAATCCCTCATACTAAAATGCACAAAATTGGTCGATCAGCTGATTGATTGATATGAAGAGTAAATTTTTTTTTGCGTTTTCTGCAAAGTCGTAGAACAAAAGTTGTGAGTAGAAGTCCCAATTAACTCCCGTTAACTACACCAATTTTGTAACACCCTGTACAGTAATCACATAGTAACTGTTTTATTTAATTTTCATACTTTTGATATTCACTGTAAATATAATAGCTAGGTTTGTTCATGAAGCACGGATAATAATAACAGCTAATCTCCCAGTGATGGTATTCTACGTAAATGAAAACATCCCATTTTATCAAAACATACATGTAATGTAATCATACATGATAAAATCTTAAGAAACTTTCCAGGCATTGATAGGGTTCTTAATTTTATTCATATTCTATTACAGTTAGTTCTTAATACAGATGCTAGGTTGAATATAATGAATCCCTACTTCCCTACTAATATTATAAATGTGAAAGTAACTCTATCTGTCTGTTACGCTTTCCCGCAAAAACTACTGAACGGATTTGGCTGAAATTTGGTAGGTAGACAGATTAGGACCTGGATTCAGACATAGGCTACTTTTTACCACGCTCGCGAGCCGCTTGCGGCTCGCGCACTGCGCACCCTCGAAAAGTCTTGGAAACGTTGTCCACGCGGGTGAAACCGCGGGAAAAAGCTAGTCTTAAATATTTATAAGCCACTTAATTAACGGGCCAGTCTTCGAGTTACTATTGTGTGCAGCTACTGCAGGCTTCCGAAAAATGAGAGTGGTCAGGTTGGTTCACCATTTAGGGTGCCGCTATTAACCTTCACAATTTTGAATACATCTGTTAGTTCCGAACCCAAAGGGTAAAAACGGGACCCTTTTACTAAGGCTTCGCTGTCCGTCCGTCTGTCACCAGGCTGTATTTCATGAACCGTGATAGCTAGACAGTTAAAATTTTCACAGATGATGTATTTCTATTTCCGCTATAATAACAAATACAAAAAATTAGAAAAAGTAAAAAAATAAGATAGGTCCCCATACAAGAAACGAGTTTTTTTAAAACATGAAGAAACTAGTGCCATCTAGTATGATGGTACGGAACCCTATGTGTGCGGTTCTGACTCGCACTTGGCCGGTTTTTTTTTCGAAGCCTCGCATACAGTAGTAGACAGTGGACTAGCCTGTTAATTAAATGGCTATAACCATTTGACTGCGATTTGACCGTTATTTTACCAGAATAAAGTTAGATCTATCAAAGCACCTGTCATTGAACTATCTTCCGTTAGGATTTTATTTCGCTAGAATCTTTCGAACTTGATAGAAATGACGTGTGATTTCGCTATATTTTCAATTTTTTTTAAACCAATAAAAATGAAATGAAGTATCAGTTTTGAAGAAACGGTATATTTTTATAAGTTTTTATTTGACTTGTAATGTATGTATGTTTGATCGGGTGGAATCTAGCAACTCAATTTTGAAGCAGATATCTTCAACCGATTGAGATGAAATTTTGTATACACGTTCAGTTTGGATGACAATGCATTGTTAATTATGTGACGTTATTCTAACTCCAATATGGCGGACTCCCAAAGATGGTGGACCAGTTATTTTTTAATGCACCCTACTTATATGGGTATCAAATTAAAGGGTTGTCTGAGAAGAATACGAAATAATTATAATTATTTTCAAATAAAAGCTTGTACCTAAAAGTTTTTCGATAATTATTTCCTTGCATTTTGCATACACATAGTTAACTTAAACTATAGTGTTGCATACACTATAGGCTCACGAGATGATTCCGGACTTTCACTGGCGTCACTTCACCTTGCCTCGTCGCCTGGCGCTCTGCCAGCGCAATTCTCCCCCCTTCCGTCCGCCCCTCATACCACGGGGTGAATCCCCCTCCCCCTTGCGAGCAGAAGGCGCTTTATGTCAGCCTTTATGTGCTCAGCTAGACGTTTTATTTACGATCTTGCAGTCTATGTGTCGATAAAATATTGCAGCGTTAAGTTCTTTTTTTATGTTGACCTCGGCTAAAAAGTAGGTTTTTTATCCGATGATTGAATTGAAATAGTAATGGGAAAAGTTGAGGATTTATATACCTGAGAAAGTAAATTATACCAAATTTAAAAAATAAAAAGATATGCCTGAGAAAGTAAATTATACTAAATTTAAAAATAAAAAGTATAGGGTCCATCTAAAATACCTGAAAATAATTTAAAGGGAATTTAGCTCATGTAACTTTACAACTCTCCATAAGGAGCCTATTCGAAAAATAAATTTGTCATACTAAATTGATCAGACGATAGCGAACTTTGAACATTTTTTTTTGCAAATTCAGTATAGGTTCATGAGGAAAGTTGTTATAGAAAAGTTTCATAAGCTGAACCCCTTAAATTATTTTTAAGTATTTCAAAAAAATCCAATAGAATAATACAATACAATACAATAAATATAATATTCTTTATTGCATCACAACATAAAAAAGGGGAAATGAACAATATAGAAGAAAGCCTATACAATAGGTGGCCTTATTGCTAGGTAGCAATTTCTTCCAGGCAACCTTTGGGTAGGGAAACAGCGATAGAATAAGTTCTTACTTATGAATCTTAACATTTAATTTAAAGTTTTATTTTCCTTCACCTTCTGCTATCCAGTCTTATTCGTGAATGATATTTAGGTACATCATATAATATACGTATTTTTATAAACAGAGTTCTATTTGCAAGTCGGTTAGAAATTCTAATAAAACGTTTGATAAGTTACCTCCTTGGTTGCCATGTTTCGAAGTAAAATATAGTTTACACAGTAATTTATTTGGCCGCTATATGAAAATCCATATCTGTCGTATTAGATATGGATTTTCATACATCTTTGGCCGGCCGCCGCTCGCATGTATTTGCCCAGTACAGCAATTTCCATTTATCTCGAAGAAGGTTGTCAAAATAATGTTCAAATTTCCAAGCATGTTTTGTGAAAGTCGTTCAAATCTAATCACGATAGAGCTTACGCGTAGTCCGTAGGCGGGTCTCGTAGCAGTCATTACGTAGCGCGCGGCGTAGGCGGCTGGTTTTGTGCTATAAAGCTAGATTCTGAAAAAAAAATTAATATCTCAAAATTAGAAGTGTTTTGGTAAAATTACATGAGTGAAAAAAAAATTGGCTTTTTGATAAAAACCGAAATTTATATTTTTTCTAAAAAAATATTTAATAATGTTGCAACTTTCGAAAAATTTCGAAAATTCAGAAAATTGTGTTCTAAATGATAAGACAATTAATATACACATGTAAGTAGAAGAGTTTAAAATTTTGGAGCTCATAACATTCAATAATATCTGAAAGCTATTTTCTAGAATATAAAAATAATTTCGGTTAAAGTCGGTTCCACGGCAATTATGGTGGGTGGTACGACACGCAAAGGCTTCAATAAGGACTATGCGCTATACTTTACAAAACTGAAACATATAGTATGCATTCTTTACTATTATTGAAACACACTTAAGGCCCTTCAAAGAATTAAAAAAGAAAAGCATGAAAATTAGTAATTTTTTTCACCACTATTTTGTGAGGTAAAATTATGACTATACTACCTTGCAACGTTGATACTTTTGATTGTAGTTTAATATTTTGTATCAATTATTGTTCATTTTATTTTTAGGGCTCTGCACTCAAAAGGTTACAACGGTACCCTATTTTTAAGCCTGTGCCGTCCATCTTTCCGACCTTTAAAGGGCTCTATCTTTTGAACCTATGACAGGTAGCTTTTTTACAGAATTTCAACCAGCTACCTCTTCCTACCTAGCTAATTTTTCTAAAAAATAAAGCGGGGTCCCCATTCTAGAAAAGTGTTTTTAAAGATTTTTTTGTTTTTGCTCTATCGTAAAAACAGTAATAGACACTATCGTTAAACTTGGTGTGATTATAGTGCAAACCCTATAGTCAAGTGTGAGTAGTGTGAGTAGGCCAAGTGTGAATCGTACTCGCGTTTAGAATCCAAATATGAATGACAGAAAAATCATTTTTTACTGTCGGCCTGTTATGTTGAAACCATGTCATAATCATAATGATATTCATCGACAAATCACACACGGTCATCTGGCCCCAAACTAGTATTCCGTGTACTATGGGAACCAGAGACTTATATACATACTTATATAGATACAAGCTTTTGGCCGTTCTCGTGGGAATTTTCCCTTGACTGCGTCATAATTGCTATCTGTATGCCAAATTTCAACCCGATCCATCCAGTGGTTAAATCTGTGCGTTAATAGATCCGTCAGTCAGTCATGGTTTCCTTTTATATTTGTCGCCGGTATATTCTCAAAAACGCGATATTACAATCTCACTACACTAAATTCAGTTAAATTATGATATGATGGTAAATTGTCAATCGGCTTACAATTTCACGGCCCATTCTTGTATCTCCGAATAAAACCGATGATTTCTTGTTCTGCAAAGCATCACTCAATCCTGACCGAACCTAACATCGCTCGCTTCGCTCGCTCATTTATTTAATGTTATTCACTTCGCTTAGTGTTATTGTAATGTCACTAGTGAGATTACAATGATACTAGTGAAATTGTAAGCAGTATGTTACGGTTCACAATTTTTCGACAGTTCACAATCTCGCGAGATAGATCCCGTTAGATTATACGAGTAATCTAACGGTTTTTGCAATTTTACGGTGACATATATACAGATTGTTCACCCAGACACAGAACAAACAAACCTGTTCGTCACACGAACCCATGACCCTCAGCCTAGCAAGCCAGGCGTGCTGCCACCGAATCAATGAGTCAGTCTATGTCTTTTATTTTGATTTTTAGGCTTCCGTACCTAAAAATGTTGTAGCACGGAACCCATGGTTTTCACTTAGGGGAAAGACGGGTATGTGGAGCCATCGGGCAATAAGAGCGGTGCGATTATAGAAGTACCAATCACTGTTATCCATTCAAGTGGCTCTCGAACATGTTCGCCAATCATTGGTAAAGTCTTCCTAAATGCGTTTATCTCAGTTTTCCCCGAAGTTTACTTGTTAAGGACAATAATTGCTTTTTCGCTCTTTGCTTACAAAAATAACCAGCGTTCAGATTAGCAAAAACTTTTTATAGCTATTATATTGTGTGTATGCTAGTTACATAGCTTGGTTTGTGTTATTTTATGTGTAACTCATTAAATTCTGATTCTTGTCTAATAATTGGTTGGCGTATAATGGGGGGCTTATAGGCCTAAAACCAATGAGCACAATATATTGTTATTTTTTAATACTCGATTTTTGACGTTTTTCGTTTATTTACAATTGAATAAACATTTTTTTTAAACTGATGGAACATTAATTTTGCATCATTTTTTTTAATAAAAAATTTGAATGCGTTTAACTTTATCTCTTTATGGACGTAAACATAGGTCATTTCCCTAACTGTGGGGTAATGGGACCAATTGACTTTAAAGTTAATTTTTCCTGTGATCATGTTGTAGTTAAAGACACAAATTTACGGTTTTTTTTTTACTTTCGAGTGACTGAGCAGCGAAAAAGAAAAAAACAACAAAATATATTAATATTCTGATGGCAAAATTAAATCCAAGTTGAGATTTTTATGGGAATAGATTGTCTTAAACTAATAGTCTAAAAAACTAAATAAAATTATGTGTGTGTGTGTGTCTGTGGTTCCTTCCGGTGATCTAGTTCCCAAACTACTGGACAGATTTAGGTAAAATTTGGGTAAGGGAAATATCATTTTTCTATCTTTAGCCTTTTTTCAAATTTCTCATATCTTAATTTTCAGGGTAGTAATATAAATCATCATCACCTCAGCTCATGTACGTCCCCACCGAGGGGCACAAGCCTACCCTGAATTAGGGCGATCGGGCCTTAGTCGACCACTCGGGCCCGGTGCGGGTTGGTCGACTTCACACACAACCTTCAAGTTTCTTTGCAGACGTGTTCCGGTTTCCTCACGATATTTTCCTTCACCGTAAGAGCGCCGGAAAAACGTACATATGAAATCTAAATTTAAACTCACATTGGTACGTGGCAGGACTCGAACCACAACCTCCCGGATAGGAGTTAGTGGCCCTTGACATTACGCCACCTACGCTCTAATAAAAATCACTTATTATTTTTTACTCAAAAATAACTAAAACGATTTTGATAAAACTCGGTAGATTACTATAACTTTACACGGCCTATAGCACGCAGTAGTTTGTTATTCTAAAACAATCTGAACAAGGTACCAGTCATACCCATCCAGGTTGTTTGTTACTTTTCTCAAAAATGGCTCTAACGATTTTGATGAAACTCTGTGAATTACAAGGACTTAATAAAGGCTTACAGCACTGGGTATTTATTTATTCCAAAAAAATCTGAGTAACCCCTAAATTACACACTTGAAGTTGTTGCTGAATATGTATACCTTGGACAAACAGTCCAGCTAGGTAGGTCCAACTTGAAGAAAGAGATCAATCGTTGAATCCAACTCCACTGGATAGCGTTTAAGAAGCTTCGACATATCTTCACTCACGTCCCAAATACCACCAGTGTCTAAGGTCTTCGACCAGTGTGTGTTGCCAGTGATGACATACGGAACTGAGACATGATCGCTTACTATGGGCCTCATAAGAAGGTTCAAGGTCACCCAAAGGGCAATGGAGCGTGCTATGCTCGGAGTTTTTCTGCGTGATCGAATCAGAAACGAGGAGATCCGTAGGAGAACCAAAGTAGCCGACATAGCTCTCAGTATTGCTAAACTTAAGTGGCGGTGAGCTGGGCACACAGCAAGTGGAACAGATGGCCATTGGGGCCGTAAAGTTCTCGAGTGGCGATCGCGCACCGGAAAACGAAGCGTAGGAAGGCCTCCCACTCGGTGGACCGATGACCTGGGTGAAAGCCACTAGATGCGGGCAGCGCAAAACCGGTCGTCGTGGAAATCCTTGGGGGACGCCTATGTCCAACAGTGGGCGTCCTTCGGCTGATATGATGAACCCAAATTATTTGTAAATTTTTCATCAAGTCTGGTATACCTAATGTCCGACTACGACTGACGGTGAAGGCTTCGCAAGAAAGCATGCACAGTGTGGCAAATAAAAGCTAATTATTAATGGAAACGATAATTTCAAAAAAATATGACATTTGCTTTAATTTTTCCTTAGTAGGCTCCATTACACTACTCTCCCCTACTCCACAACTAACTTAAACTAATTATAGCAACCGTTTTCGAACATACCTTTTGTTGTATTCACGAGTAAAAACTACTCATGTTTATTGATATCTAGACACTAAATAATGACCGAAAAAAATCAATATCACCCACTTATAGTTTCTATAGAACTACGGTTACGTAGAAAAGTATTTAATAGAAAATTGACTCATAATAAACAGTCCTATTATTTTAATTGGAAATGTTACTGTTTAATAATACCTTCTTGCAAGTCATATAATGTTGGCTCTTTTACCTTTTCTGCTTGAAGGTTTTGTATGTCAACCAAATCTTATTTTATTTATTCAATTTAAAAATAATTTTCTGGTTGAATAGAAAAATAGCCAACTGAAAAGAATGTAATAAAAACCTCTGAAAGAAGTACCTATCTTCCATTTTGTAAGTAGTTTTCAATATTTTGAGCTGTATTCATCCATTCATTATTAATCATTGAATTAAATTAAATGTCAAATATAAAAAAGCGAATCATGTAGTTGGCCTTTTACGCCTAATCCACTTTTTTTCTATAGTCCTATTACACATGTCTCATTGATGGGACTATAGAATACTCTTATTAACCGTGGTTCAATTGGCCAGTGGGACAGCGGAAAACCAAAAACAGTAATTTTGTAGTTTTCTGCTGGTACCTTAGGGGAATAGTGTTGTCCTAATGACTTAAATGTTTTCATTTGTATTAAAACATTATACAAAATAGCTAAATATCATAAAGATAGATAGCCTAGGTTTTAAGTATAGTAAAAACGTGGACCAGGCATTTGTGTAAAGAGTTTGTCATCCAAAGTTCATGCTAGCGAAGCAGTATAAGTAAGTAGTTTTCAATATTTAAGCCAATCATTATTCATACATTAATTATTAATGATTGAATTAAATTAAGTATCAAAGATAAGAAAGCGAGACACGTACCTAGTTACCCTTTTACGCCTAATCCACTTTTATTCTTTAGCTCCATTACATGAGACATTGATGGGACTATAGAAATCTCTTATTAACCGTGGTCCATTTGGCCAGTGGGGCATAGAAAAATCCAAAACAGTAATTTTTAAGTTTTCGGTTGGTACTATGGTAGAGAATAGTAATTATCCTAGTGACTTCAATGTTTTAATTTGTATTCAAACATTAGATGTCCCGGCGGACTTCGTACCGCCTCATAAACTCAACTCACACACACTCAACGCTACACATGTATGGGAAATGTATTGGAAAATGAATTTTCTTTTCTTTTTTCAATTTTTAATAGTTATTCTGCTATTCGGGGTCGAGACAAATCCAATAAACTAACAATCATAAAAATCGGTCCAACCGTTCTTGAGTGTTATAAATGGTGTAACTATCCCGACTTTGTTTTACATATAGAGATTATATAAAATGGCTAAATGTCATATAAATAGATAGCCTAGGTTTTAAATAGCAAGGACGTGGACCAGGCATTTGTGTAAAGAGTCCGTCATCCAAAGTCTATGCAAGCGAAGCAACAGGTAGAAGTTATTACAAATTTTTCTCCTAAAATGACACATAATCCTTATAAATAATCCTTTCTAACACTGTTAGCAATGTTCCTATGTTGCTCAGCTGATTACAAGCACAATTATGGTATCGCATCGATCGCTGATAAGCACGCACGCAGCGACCCCCACGCAAGGGGGCCAGGCAGGGGGTCAAAGCGAGTGCTTATGACTCTGATTACACCGTGAATGTTTCATGGAGGAGTTTTGTGGTTGTGTTGACACCATGGTGATTTGAATTAACTATTTTTAGAGTGTTTGTTTGTTTTTTATGTCATAAGTGTAAACAATTACACGGGCTTTTAGTTACCGACTCGGATTTTTAGGCAGTCGGGTAAAAAGAAGACTACCCCATAAACTTATCAACATACATACATACATAAGATCACGCCTCTTTCCCGGAGGGGTAGGCAGAGACCACATTTTTCCACTTGCTACGATCCTGACATACTTCTCTCGCTTCCTCTACATTCATCAATCTTTTCATACAAGCTCGTCGGTTTAGGGTACTCTTGACCTGACACTTCTTCAATACGTCTTCGACTTGGTCGCAGTACGTACGTCTAGGTCTACCCCTTCCAGTATTACCATTCACACTCGCCTTGTATATCTGCCTAGTTAATCTTCTATCATTCATCCTTTCTACATGACCGAACCATCGGAGCATGCCTTTCTCAATAACTTATCAAGCTGGTAGGAAAAAGCTTTATGTCAACAGAATAAGAGTCATCCGGACCGACTCGGATTTTTGGGCAGTCGGGTAAAAAGTAGACTATCCCATAAACTTATTAGGCTAGTAGAAAAAATCTTTATGTCAACGCAATAAGAGTCATCCGGGATCCGGTCACTTAGGGCCACTTTCCTCGCACGGCCACATACCTGGCATGCCCACAATCCTGAACGTCCATGTCGCTCGAACGACCATAACACTAGAACGATCCGGTCACTTACGGCCACTTCCTCTAATGGCCACTATCCAAATTCCTAGTTCGCCCACATCCTTGAACGACCACGCCTTTTTCTGCTACCCATGGGGGGGGGAGCCTCGATCGTTGACTGTATAATCAATCAAACCTGACCGAACCTAATATCGCTCGCTTCGCTCGCTCATTTACAGTTTTTTTACTGTTTTATCTTAAAAAAAATTTACAATAAAAGACGTGGTCGTTCAAGGAAATGTATGAAAAAAGAAGTGGACGAACAAGGAAATGTGCAAAAAAAGAAGTGGTCGTTCAAGGATGTGGGTGAACTAGGAATTTGGATAGTGGCCATTAGAGGAAGTGGCCGTAAGTGACCGAATCGGTCATCCGGACCGACTCGGATTTTGACCGACAACGTCGTTTCATCGCCCTTATCGGGTTGACACTAAGTTTTTTTTACCGGCTTATTTTCATTCCGCGTCTGGTATTCGGTAGTAAGTACTGAGCGTTAGAGAAATGTAAATTTAAATAAAAACATAATGAAAATATATTAATTAATAAATAAATAATAATTATAATTATTATTATTATATCAGCTCATATACGTCCCCACCGAGGGGCTCGAGCCTACCCTGAATCAGGGCGATCGGGCTTTAGTCGACCACGCGGGCCCAGTGCGGGTTGGTCGACTTCACACACAACCTTCAAGTTTCTTTGCAGGCCTGTGCAGGTTTCCTCACGATGTTTTCCTTCACCGTTAAAGCAATCGGTAAGTATGTACGTAAGTTTTTGAAAAACTCATTGGTACATTGGCTGTCCAGATTTGAACCCGGTACCTCTGGTTAGATGGACCGAGTCGTTACCGGTTGAGCCACCGACGCTTAATAATTATAATATATATACTTAAATCAATTTAATAATAGATAAATCAATACTTATATTTATTTTATTTATATGTTTTAATACGTTCATTTTTCGAACGACAACATCCCGGACAGGAGGAGGCGGCCCTTGCCATTGCGCTACTGGATCGAATCCTGCCACGTACCAAATGTGTTTTCGAATTTCGATTTCATATGGTACGTTTATCCGACGCTCTTACGGTGAACGAAAACATCGTGAGGAAACCTGCACACGCCTGCGAAAAAACTCGAAGGTTGTGTGTGAAGTCGACCAACCCGCACTGGGCCCGCGTGGTCGACTAAAGCCCGATCGCCTTAATTCAGGGTAGGCTCGAGTCCCTCGGTGGGGACGTATATGAGTTGATATAATGATGATATGATGACGTTAATTTTTACATTTTAATTATTTTATGTAAATGTTAATTTTATTAGTTTGGGTTTAAACCTGGTTTAAACTCGATCACTTATAATTTAGTTATTTGGAGTAAAAACCGTTCTTGGCTCCTTTGTTTTTGTCAAAGTCAAAGTAACTTGCGATCTAAAACGAAATCATTTTTTTATAGTAAAAATCACTGCAGTTTAATTCCAAGCATTTCTATGATATTTTGTTGTTTCCAAGCAAATCAGTCGTACCTGACCATAGCTTGGATAATCGCTCAATTCTATAAACTTACAAACTTTCTTGAAAATCTATTGTAACTTAACTCTACCAATCGTAGTCAAAGTAGTGCAATGTTTACTGTTACAATGTTTTGTAATACATTGGTCACAATGCGTGATCTACCCCTAGCCACGCAAGCGCCGCGCCGGCCGCCATTGCGTGACGTCACGCACGTGACATATGCGCGCCGCGGACGTATCAATTTGATATGCGCCCGCGCACGCAGCTGCGGCCGCCAACCCTGACAGAGCCGGGGTTCTCAAAACTTTGCCAAAAGTTTTTTTCTTAAAATATTCAAAAGCTTTTATATGTGGAAAGTTCAACAAGTATGTGTATTGTAGAAAAGGGTTTTTTGGCTCTTACTGGACCTCTTTTTGTTTGAAATATTACCAGCAGAATTCATATAATCGTACAGGTAAAATATAAGTATATACAGTCAATTTTAAACCTTATAAAACTTAATCTATTTGTAGGTAGATACAGATGATTAAGAGTGGGTACATAAAAACCAAATTAAAGCAGCTGCAAGTTTTTAGTCAAACTAGTTTGAGAACCACTGACCATAGTCCATTCAACTTTGCCAAAAAAATGTATAACATAAGACCCATGAGTGCACCCCATATTTTGGGAGATTAATCCTCCGAGCTTTGTCTAGCTCCTAAGCTGCTTTATTTGCATCTATCTGCATAATAGGTGCATTATATGCATCTATTGTTGTATACCAACTAGTGATATTGCATCTAATGGGGTTAAAAATAGAGGATGTTTTCTAATGAAAATTGTGAAGTTTTAGGGTTGAAAGAAGTATGGATTATTCAGGGTTTGTTCACCCAACATGCTGGTGGTTGTTGCAAATGCAATGTTGATGAATTTATTCATCTTCTTTTCTCAGATGGTATTTATTTAAAGATTTGCAATTTTGTCGCAAAAGTAATTTAAAATGTCCAACCTCCAGAATTTTTCCTTAATGTTCCTGTTACTCGAATATTAACTCGGCCTCGTTTTTGCATCACCACATTATTCAGATAGAGATGAAAAGTACTTGTGGTGAAAGTGTTGCAAACAATTTTTGAACAACCCTCCTGTCCGGAGAGGTCGTGGTTCGAATTCTGGCACGTATCAATGTGTTTTCGAATTTTAATTTCATATGTACGTTTATCCGACGCTCTTACGGTTAAGGAAAACATCGTAAGAAACCTGCACCCGCCTGCAAAGAAACTCGAAAGTTGTGAAGTCGACCTACTACGCACTGGGCTCGCGTGGTAAAATAAGGCCCGATCGCCTTATTTAAGTGTAGGCTCGAGCCCCTCGGTGGGGACGTATATGAGCTGACATGATGATACCTAATGATAAACAACCCTTTGGTCATAAGAATTCATAAGGCCTGATGTTTACCCGTGTAATTTTAAACCGGTTTAAATGTACCTAATGCATTATGATAATTATATTAGTCATATAAACTTTAGCATGAAAGTCTGCTGTATATAATCTGCATGTTTTGGCGGGGATTTGAATTAATAGTTTCTTTATAATTCATATAATTATCTTTATAACCGGTTCTTGCAACTTCATTATTTGGTAATATTTTGAAAGATAAACCTCACAATATAAACCACTCATTAAATTGTAAATTTTGGGGAATTATGCTACAATATCAAAAAATAAGATTTCAAACTAATTTATGAAAATGTTGATCTGCTTTTGCCCGTGGCTGCGCCCGATTGGACGTTTTCATGAAGGAGTTTGAGCGTGGGTGATGCGCGAACCGCCAAAGAGGCTCACAAGCGTGGAAATTAGTTTTCTTCAGATCCCTTGGGATCTATGTCGTGCTGTGCTTATTAGTAGTATCTATGTCGCCTCCTACTGAGTCGACTATCTCTGTGCAAAAATCCCGTAAATCCATTGCTCAGCTGCGACGTGAAAAAAAATTAAGAGCAGGCTCCCAAAATAAGTGCTTTTTTTGCTAGAATATGTTAAGTCAGCCACAAGCTTGCTGAACGTGAAAACTACACATCTGATTCTTTGAACCTTCTTCTTTGGTATGGCTAAAATAAAAACATGATTTATTGATTTTTGCTTGGCACTTTTTATTTTGTAAAATTATGTAGTTTTGAGAGGTTATTAGATTTTTCTTCTACATTACATAAGTAAGGTGCATGAAGTGAACACAGACAGTAAGATAATAAAGGTATTGGTAAAACGGCTAAGACGAAATATTCCTAGAATATTTACTTAGCTCGTCGCAATAAACGAAAATGTGCATTTACGCCCGAAGAAAAGGACGTAAGGTGTGTTAAGACACGCGAAATTGAACTGTAAAACTGATACCATAAGGTTAAATATCAGGTTGTTCGCCAGTGCCGCGCTGGGAGCCTGCTCTTAAACAAAAAAGTTTTTTCAGTTCCTTTAGAAACTGTGCAGGACTGTGCAATTATCGCGGGACAAAAGTAACCTGTATCAAGCCTGTATCACTTTATACCCCATAAACTATCTCTTTGCCAAAAATCAGTTTGATTCGTTGCTCCGTTGTTATATGAAGGAAGGACATAAATACTCACAAACATACTTTTACATTAATATTATTTGTTAGGATTTCTTCACCAAATGAATTAGTTATAGCTCGAACAACTAGACGGGGGTCAAAAATTGACCCCATTGTAGTAAAATAATAAATAATAATAGTAGATACGAAACAGTTCACACTAGCGACAAAACCCGTACCTAAGCACACGCAACAATCGCGTAGGATCAAACAAAAGCTATCAAACAATCGATTCATCGAGTCCATATATTACCGCGACAGCTGTGAGGCCCACCCCTTATTCGGTACTGTCAGCATAACACTTTATCAAGCAAAATTAGACTCTTTACAATTAACCTAAGGTTTTTGGAAGACTTTTGGCAGGGTCGTGTCACAGGGCATGTGAAGTGAGAGTCCTACTATGTCCCATGATCAAACGCCAGAGACGGGTTGGTTTGAAATGTGTAAGACTGCATATTAGTAATTTTAATGATGAGATAGTAAGTAAAAGTTTGTTGACTTTACGACCTAGTGCGCTAAAATTTAGTATGAGATTTTATATACATTTTGTGATAGAAAACAATGTTTAAGCCACTGATTATTTGACAAGCTAATTTTTTTTCATAAATAAAGTTCGCCCGCGCATATCTTAAATAAAGTACTATTTTTATTTTTGAAAACCTCCTTATTATTATCAAAACATCGTGAAGAAAACCTACACATGCTTGCGAAGACACTTCCAAGGTTATGTGTGAAGTCGACCAACCCGCACTGGGCCCGCGCGCGTGGTCGACTAAGGCCCGGTCGCCCTAATTCAGGGTAGATTCGAGCCCCTCAGTGGGGACATATAGGTATGAGCTGATATGATGATGAAGAACCTCCCTATTAACTTTCTTACCTACAGTAATAAACGCATATATAGCAAAGAGAAAATTTTGGCGACAAACAAAAAACGTTATTTGTCTAAGTTTTATGAACTATTTATAATATTTGCCGGACCTACGTCAACACCATTACTCTTATGCATTGGAATAAAAACTCAATCTTATAAAAGGCATAAACTTACGTACCTTGATACATAATTTTGTTACCATGTCTGTATTCTTTTCTATTTGGACCCTTTTCGGTTGCTGTGCACAATGGCGCTGCAAAAGCATAAAGCGCTGCCGTAGAACCTAACTGATGTCTGATATGATAATACATTATGGCTTGTACAGCTTCTAATATACGAGTAATATCGCTTAAATGCTAATTAAGTGACAGCGACGTTAAGGCGAAAAGTTGTCAGTAAGCATATTAGTAATGTTATTAGTAGATTTTAAAGCACACGGGTAGAACTTTCTGTTTGCACCTCACTCGCCTGGATAACTAGCTATTTTATTTATTCACCTATATATCAAACGTCCAAGTTCTGCTTTTTTACCCGCGACGCTACGGTACGGAGACGGTATAAGCGTTTGGGGTGAGAGGATGTTTGTTTGTTTGTGTGTATTTATCTCCAAAACTACTAGTCCGATTTTGATGCGGTTTTCAGTGATGGGTTTGGATTTGATTGGTGCATGTCCTTAGATATGTGTTACGGTGACAACTAACCAGGGGGCGCTGCAGTAACATCGCGCTGCTTGTACAAACCAATGTTGTCATTTATCTCCATAACTACTAGTCCAATTTAGATGCGGTTTTCAGTGATGGGTTCTGGTTTGATTGGTACATAAAACCATTGATAAACCCGCTTCCGATCTTCGGTATCATCGTCACTTACCATTAGGTGAGATGATGCCAAGGGCTTATCTACCAATTGTGAATAAAAAATATATAAAAAAATGATCTTTTATGTGTGTTACGATTTATTTTATCCTTTTTCAATTAAATTTTAAACCTCGTGGGTTTTAAAAAAAATATAAATTTTTAGTGTAAAATATACACTGAGATACAAAAAAATATGACATGTACTTATTATTATAAAAAAATCAGTATTAAATATACAATCGTGCCCTTACCTAAAAATTATAATGAAAAAAATTATGCAAGCAGTGAGTTCAACGGCCGGCATTGCCACGCGTCAGGAGTAGGGCCCCCTCGCTCGGTATTATTACAACAAAATAAAAAGCCCTGAAGTGTGCTAAGGTCGACCAGTTTTTTGTACTTATTGCACAAAAGCAGGGTTCCATTAAAATAGGTTGGATTCGCCATTTTATTGGGTGGCAATTCAATAAGGGTTGTATCGTAGTTAGTACTTAGTACGCGTAAATTGAGGGCTTTTTGGATTTTTAAGGGGTTCCGAAGTCAATAAGGAACCCTTATAATTTCGTCATGTATGTCTGGTTGTCTGTCCATCTGTCCGCGGCTTACCTCACAGACAATTAATAGTAGAAAACTGTAATTTGGCACGGTTGTACTGTCCGGGAGGTCGTGGTTCGAACCTGTCACGTACCAATGTGATTTCAAATTTAGATTTCATATGTACGTTTATCCGACGCTCTTACGGTGAAGGAAAACATCGTGAGGAAACCTGCACACGCCTACGAAGAAACTCGAAGGTTGTGTGTGAAGTCGACCAACCCGCACTGGGCCCGCGTGGTCGACTAAGGCCCTATCGCCCTAATTCAGGGTAGGCTCAAGCTCCTCGGTGGGGACGTATATGAGCTGATATGAAATGATGAATTATATATATTAATTACGCCGACAAAATTGTATGATAAAATAATAGAAAAAGGGTACCTACCTCCCCTACATGTAAAAAGGGGGTGATTTTTTTTGCTAACGTACCCTATCCGGTGAGTTATCGTTAAATAGTAGGTCTTTATAAACAACTGTTTTTTTTTTGTTTACGGATCGGTTTGCGAAATAGGTATTAAGCTTTTAAGTGCTAATTTTTGTTCGAGTGTCGTCAGGGGTATCGTTGAAAAGGTCTTTAAAAACAACTGTGTTTAATTCACGGATCGGATTGCGAAATTAAACTGCTATTTCTGGACATCTGAAAAATTTTTTAAAAGTAGGACAAAATATAATCAATTTAAAAGGAAAACTATCACGGCTAAGTAGGCTTTCTTAGTTTAGGACCTAATAGTCGACCAACTTAAGATGTGCAGTTGGGTTTATCAAAAGTTCATAGATTTCTAATACAAAGTATAATTTTGGTTTAAAAATAAACCATTATTTTTTTTAAAGATTTCAAAACCCTACTTTGAGCGAGTTTGACTCGCAATTGGCCGATTTTTTAATGGCTGAGCTTAGCTGTGACGAAGACTGGAGGTTGTACTCATCATACTGAACAACTTTTGTTTCATGATTTTGCTGAAATCGCAAAAAAAAAAAATAACAGCGATAAAAGTATATATAACAGCGAAAGGTCACTCAGTCACTCATTAAACACGATATCTCGAATAGCACTTGACCTATGAAGCTGAAATTTGACAGGTAGGTAATTTATAATTAGGACATGTCAGCTAAGAAGATTTTTCGATTTAATTCGGTTTAAAGGCTATCGTACGTTTATATGAAAGCCATATGTTTTTGCTGCTAGCGACATAAGCATTAGTTATTTTGGTTTAAAATGTAAAATAAAATCTTATTGATTAATAAGATTTTTCACACAGGAATGGATTAAGGTGGCCAAAATAGAAAAGTATTTTTTGAATTCTCAAGGAATATGGAATAAAGCGGGAACAAATTCGCGGGCAAAAGCGATGGCTACGCGGGCTAAGTTGCGGGCAAAAGTATTGTATTTAATGTAAGTAATTGAATTAGATGACGAAGAAGTTCATCACTTTCGAAGAAGCGTCGGTGGCTCAACCGGTAACGACTCGGTCCATCTAACCAGAGGTACTGGGTTCAAATCTGGACGGCCAATGTACCAATGAGTTTTTCAAAAAACTTACGTACATATACTTACCGATTGCTTTAACGGTGAAGGAAAACATCGTGAGGAAACCTGCACACGCCTGCGAAGAAACTCGAAGGTTGTGTGTGAAGTCGACCAACCCGCACTGGGCCCGCGTGGTCGACTAAGGCCTAATCGCCCTGATTCAGGGTAGGCTCGAGCCCCTCGGTGGGGACGTATATGAGCTGTAATGATGAATTGAATTAGATAAATAAAAACTTCCCTCAACCGATTTCCTGGCTTTGCCAAATAACTGTTTCAATCTTAAACCATTATTGTTTTGCTCTTGCTGCCATAATGCGAGTGATCCATCAAACTGTGTGACGTCATCGGAAGTGACTGGAGGGCTTCCCTCTCCCCACCCCTTGGCCCTCCACCTTCAAGTACCTACATAGAGACATGTCTCGTTGTAGGTACTACACACGTTACACCCTAATATATGCTGCATTGATCGCTCGCTGAATGTACGGTCTGTGTAATTTGTTCTCAGCTCGATTGGCCTTTAAATTTTATCAATCTCAGGTGCCTTATTTGAACATATACTTATTTGAACAGTGGGGTTCAAGAAAGAGGGTAATGCTTTTAGGGTATATAAGGTGTAACAAAATTAGCTGAAACTATTTTAACTGGTGCTTCTCCCCATCAAACTGAACAACTTTCCCCATGAAACACATAGTCAAATCACAAAAAAAAATGGGTCTCCCATAGTAACTCGATCAGCGGATTAGCCAACTTAGTATGGGAAGTTCAATTTTTTTTTAGAGATTTGACTATGGGTTTCATTGGGAAAGTTGTTCAGTTTCATGGGTAGAAGCACCAGTTAAAATAATTTCAGCTAATTATGTTAGACCTTATATACAGGCTGTAACAAAATTGGTGTAGGACCCGTTAACCGGAGGTTCCACTCATCATACTGAACAATTTTCCCCGAGGAACCCATAGTCAATTCTCAAAAAAAAATTGGACCCTCCATACTAAAATGCACAAAATTGGTGGATCAGCTGATCGATTTGTATTAAAAAAAAAATTGCGATTTCAGCAAAGTTTTAGAACAAAAGTTGTCCAGTATGATGAGTAGAAGCCCCAGTTAACGGGAACTAAACCAATTTTGTTACAACCTTTATATGTATGTTTGTTTCTTCGGCTGAGCCTGTAACCTAAACGGCTTGATAGATTTTGGAGTGCGAGCTTGTGAGGTGTCTTTAGATTCGTCTTAGTTGCCTAAGTGACAAATAGAATACATAATATTAAGCAGTCGCGTTTTTTAAAATTTGTTAGATCATCAAATCTAGATATATCTACATACAGAGCTTGAGAATATGTCCAGCTGCTACGAAGACATTGAGGACACGTCAAAATTTCACGGGGGCTTCTATTAATGAAACTGAACGTTAGTTCTCAAAGAGTACCTTGTACATACGGAAATAAAGTTCTACATCTTTGCTGAAATCGCAAAAAAGTTTTGGACTTCTCGTTCTTATTGGATCAGCTGATTCGTTTTGGCTACGTGGTGGGCCGATCGGTTTGTCAGATCGATAGAACAACAAGGATATTATTTTCCTGTTGATTCGATTAAGCGAACTTTACATTTTTTGTGTTCCAATCGTTTTTGCCTACTTTCTTAAGGGATTTCAAAATTTATTTTTATTTTTAAACAAAATTTTAAAAATTAAAGTTGTTGTGTAGAAGCAACTACGAAGTAGTGGCGCGGGGTTCAAAAATAACCCTTTTTGTCAATGTTGCATATTTATTAAAATCTGTATGTTTATTGTATCTATTTGGAAATATTGTTTCAAATAGTCAAGGCCCGTTGGAGGAACGATCATTTCAATTTTAAAACGCCTTTAAACACTAATAATGGAATGTAAAACTCATTTTGATGCCACTGATGGAAGTTTTAAGTTCAATACAAGTGAAACGGACGATCAGGGGAAAGGAAAGCTAAAACATCCCAGCCTTATGCATCTTAGAAACATTTCATTTTTTCATCAAGGGTTTTTTATTCTCTATACTTTCGACAAGCATGTATTTAGGCTCCTCCTTCCCTAAGAAACTCGATTCACATTGTTACAAACATCCAACGAAATAGATTACGTCGTAATACGTCAATCGCTGTGGACGACTCGTCAGAAAATCGTGGTTTTTAATTCATTATAAATAAAAATAGGAAGAATATCCAAAAAGTAAGAAAACGAAATCATTTTATATTGTTTTGTTAGGAAGTTCATAAATTATCATAATGTTTCGATTAAAATTGCAGCAGTTGTATGGTTAAAACTAGAAAAAAAATTCTTTAATTATGTGTATTTAAATAGAATTCGACACACACTTTTTTTTCGATAAAAAAATCCATAATTGGAGTAAAAAGTCGTTACAAAGTTGGTCGTTGGCGACGGTATAAACCTCAATAAAAACTCATTTCGAAAAACTTTTAGGTATATATGTTACGGCTGAAAGTGGGCGTGAACATAAACTTAAGATTAGCCGGCTAAAGTTAAGGTTAGCCGGCTAAACTTCACCCATGCCTCGCTTCTCGAGGCTCTTCGACTGTAAAATCAATCAAACCTGATCGAACCTAATATCACTCGCTTCGCTCGCTCACCACCCGAAAAACATTACCCTGCCAGTGTTGGGTAGACCTTGTTGTGTACGGTTAAACGCCGAATACCAACTAATAATCGTACTTTACCCAAACAACTTTAGCCGGCTAATCTTAAGTTTATGTTCACACCCACTTTTGGCCGTGACATGTACATAAATGCTTGAATTTGATAATAATTTTAATTATTTCGTAATCTCAGCAAACCCTTTTATTTGATACCCTTATCAGAGGGGAACATAAAAAACGTCCACCATCTTTAGGAGTCCACCATATTGTATTTAGAATGACGTTACTTAACTAACCATGCATTGTCATTCAAACTAAACGTATGTCGCAGGCATATAGTGTAATTCATCATTTTACAAATGGTCAGGCAAATTCTTAAATACCTAGAGGGTTCGCGTAATCAATCAAACCTGACCGAACCTAACATCTTTCGCTTTGCTCGCTCATTTACAATCTGCTTAAGGCATTGCGGCATTTTTACAATTTGCTTGACCGCTTATATAAACTGACCGTATATACGAACGAATTATTACAATATGCCTGACCAATTGTAAAATGAAAAATTTATACAGATACCTTGGTCATTTTACAATCTGCGTACAGCATTTTACAATTTGCCTGACCGTTTATATACGGACGAATTATTACAAATTGCCTGACCATTAGTAAAATGACTTAATCATACATTCGCTTGGTAATTTTACAATTTGCGTACAGTATTTTACAATTTGCTTGACCATTTGTAGAATGACCACAATACAATATGCCTGCCACATATACAAAATTTTCGCTTAATCGGAAACCGGGAAGTTGGTGAACAACTTATACATACACACATATGTATACATGTACAACATTGCAAGTTTCATTTGCTTGTAAAAATAGCTTTACAACAAATTCTAATATCATCTTCTGTACTCTTCCTGCCTTATTTTTTCCTTTGTAGGTAGGTATAATGGTATCAAAAAACGCTTTCCAATTTCAAAAATTCAAACAAAACAATTTCTTTTCATTTCACCTTCGTTCGAATTGGATTAATCGTTATACTTAGTAAGTGGCGTGGCGTGGTGGGCACGGTGGCCAGTGTTTACGTGCCTTCACCATGGAGAGTGCATACTACTGCTTGGGGTTAGACGCCAGTGTTATACAGGGCGGCTTCTTTTATCCACTTATATCCAGGCGAAGCCGCAGTTTAAAGCTAGTTTATTATGAAATGTCGCAATAAGTTTAGGCACGCACCGGAAAACGAAGCGTAGGAAGGCTTCTCACGCGGTGGACCGACGACCTGGTGAAGATCGTGGGAAGCCGCTGGATGCGGGTAGCGCAGGACCGGTCGTCGTGGAAATCCTTGAGGAAATGCTTTAATAGTATGTCTGTATAAAAACATTACCTCTCTTTTTAGGAAGTCGGGTGAAGTGTATCCCATCAAGACGAATCTGTAGCGACATGTACTACTAATTATTTTATTTGCGCTTCGTAAGCACTTAGCAAATGCACTGTGCAAGGCTCGCCAGTCGTTCCCTACTCGCGACGGCGTAAAGTCGTTCCCTAATCGCGCCTCGCTATAGACTCAACCTAAGTACAACCTTCTTTCGAATAAATAAATCATTCTTTTGAATTCTAATAAATTCGGTCTTTCGTGAACTGCAAACTTGGTCACTTTTCATCTTCTCCACGCAACCTTCATCTAACGTACAACCGTACATAGCCTGTCCTGTAACAAATCTAACGATACCTCGCACTCTACAATCTATTAAGCCGTTTAGAAGATATCGTAGAATATCGAAACATACATACATACATTAGACCTGAAAACAGTACACTCCTTATTTGCGAGCAGTCATGTAATAAATAATTTGTAAGAAAATAAACTACAGCACTCTGTATATCCGCTCGCAGCGATCAATCAGCCGCCTCCCTTGTCGAGCCTGCTAACTTTGCTTCTTTGTAAACTATTTGAAGTACAATGGTGCCGCAGTACACTGACACGATTTTCTCTATATATAGCTTCTATCAAAGACATTCTTAAAAATAAAATTAGCTTTCACCTATACATATTATTGATGTGTAACATCTTTGCTCTCGCTTTCCTGCAATTTGTGGGAGTGATTTCGTGAAATGGGACGGAAATGTGTAACAGGAAATGCGAACGTTTTTTAATTCTCGAAAACTAACGTTGTCATAGCCATTCCGCCTAGTGTGATGGCAAAGGCAAAGATGACATACTACTATTCGAAGGGTCGGCCCGTGAATGTACGACCCGATAATTAATTAATTTCATAAGTATTTTGTCACATGTTACACATCATATGCGAGTACTGTAGGTCTCGTTTTTTTTTTAAGAACAAACTCGGGGAACAGCTGCGTCTTCTGTGTGAACGCGATGAACTCAAAAAGTAGCGATCGGATTTGCATACGGTTTTCAACAATGGATGGAGGTATTCATGAGGAAGGTTTAGGCACACTGCGGACACTTCATACAACAGGCGAAAACTGACATATCTAAAAACAAATGACGGAGCAAACGAAATCACGGCGTAATTCTATACGTTTGAGAACCAAACTATAACCAATTAACCAATCTGTATCAATCTGGGTGACGAGGCGGTGAGGTCGGAATCTATAGAGCGGCAGGGAGTGTCCATACTGTTAGTACGAATATTTGTGTACTTTGGTTCAGGTGTATTACCCCGCGAGCCGCTTGCGGCCCCTCTAGTATAATATAAAGAAGACAATTTTAACAGTTAATGTTCCTTAATGAAACTTTACCATTTTTCCCAAGGTACCTACGTATAGTCAATTGACGAAAAGAATCTTATTACTTTGAGTGAGGAATTCTTGTACATATAAAATTTGCTTTTGCCCGTGGCTTCGCTCGCGTGGACATAGTTCTTTGAGGGTGAACGGTGCGCGAGCCGTAAGCGGCTCGCGAGCGAAGGCGGCTGTTTACTCCAGATCCCTGGGGAACTAACTATGGCTATTCTGATCAGCAGTCTGTCACTTCCCACTCCGTTAATCCGTTGCTCCGTTGAGGTTTTTTTTATTCCCTCGGGAACTGCATCCGACTATGCTATTTTCACAGGACAAGAAGTAGCCTATGTCTTTTCTCGTGACACAGGCTACCTCCATGTCAAATTTCGTCAAGATTGGTTTAGGTGTTGAAGCGTGAAAAGGTAACAAACAAACACATTTTCACATTTATAATATTAGTAAGGATTAGTTTCTCGGAAACGGCCCAATTAGTTTACATCCCTAGGAGACTCCGAGCAACGCTCAGTCGCCTAAGTTTTATTTATAACCTTCCGTACATTGTAATATAATCGACCAACAGATTAGCCAACTTTGTAGAAGAGATTCTTTCGAATTACTCTTCGACTTTCCTGCAGTCATCATCCCAGTTAATCTAAAACCGCTAAATTGTATAATCATCATCATTTGTTTAGTTATACCCAGCTAACCAGTGCCGCCATAAGTTAAAATAGAACCGGCCAAGTGCGAGTCAGAACCGCACACATAGGTTTCGGTACTATCATACTAGATGGCGCTAGTTTCTTCACTTAAAAAATACCACGTCTTTTGTATGGAGATTTTTTTTTTTTAGTATTTGTTATAACGGCAACAGAAATACATCTGTGAAAATTTCAACTGACGGTTCATGAAATACAGCCTGGTGACAGAGGGACAGACGGACGGACAGCGAATTCGTAATAGCACAGTATTACAATATAGCTGCTTACAGTAGTGCAACGAATGTACTTACGCAGAGCAACGGAAGGGTACTTGAAGGGCAGCGGGCGGCGGGGCACAGCCTGGCAAACTCCGCGAGTTTAGTTACCGATTACTTAACGCTGAGAAAAAACTTCGCGAGGAAACCTGCACATCTAATTCGCATTGCCCACGTCCGTAGGTGTAAATCTGTATGCCTTGCACGTGACCGCGGGTGATGCTAAGTGCAACACGATGCAACCACCGTCTATCCCATGAATAGCAAAAAAAAGAAGACGGGTGGACACTGTATGGACATACTGACTCTTGGAATCAAGTATACTAGTTGACCCGACAAAATGTTACCGTGAGTCCATACAGAAATCCCATAGAAAAAGCACTTTTAGTTTTTCCTGAATTTACCAAATTTCCGGACTGCTTTACCAATTTTCCTTTCCTTAAAAACCTTAGTCGGACTGTTACGATATGCAAACTTGGTCTAGCCGTTCTAAAGTAATGCGCTTATCAACGAACAGCATTTAATTTATATTTAAATAGATCATCTACCACGAGCTATGGTAGCTATTCTACGGGCACAAAGCTCGTAGAACGGACGGCCGTTGGGGTATTAAAGTTCTCGAGTGGCGACCGCGCACCGGAACACGAAGCGTAGGCAGGTAGACCGACGACCTAGTGAGGATCGCTGAAAGCCGCTGGATGCGGGCAGCGCAGGACCGGTCGTCGTGGAAATCCTTGGGGGAGGAGGCCTTGTTCAGCAGTGGACGTCTTTCGACTGATATGATGAGATCATCTATAGCCTACTTACTAAAGCAATGACAACTTTTAGGTAAACTGTAATAAAACTGTAGCAGCAAAAAGCTATCTACATAAAAAGTACAGTTACAAACAAAAACTGCTGAACTTAAAATTTATTGGCGTGTCGCGACGGTCTAATCAAACTTTTATGAAACATCTAGTGCTTATTTCGATGCAGAGTCTAGTGTTGTCTATTTCTGTTTGACATTGAGTGCCTATCGCCGCCGCCGCCGGTGCAATGACGCGAAGTGAACGACCTTTACTATCGGGACGATCGATCGATAGATAGTATTACAATATAGCGGCTTACAGTAACGCAACGAATGTACTTACGCAGAGAAACGGAAGGGTACTTGCGGGGCAGCGGGCGGCGGGGCACTCCGCGAGTTTGCCAGGCTGGCTACCGGCTAGTATGGGCTAGTATTTACGCCGGTGGCGCATCATGCGACATCAAAGGCGTTGCGCTACCGTAAGCCATATCGTAATACTGTGGATAGTACGATAATACGAATGATACAATGGGTACCTACATGATTCACGTGGGGCGATATACTCGTAGCTGCTTCGGGGGTGAAAGCTATCAACGCGCAGGAACTAATTATTGATGAACATACATTGTGGCTATCATTTTTAGTAGTTTGTACATTGTCATCAATTATTACGGTTCCGTACACCCACAGGTGACCAACGGGACCCTATTACTAAACCTTAACTGTCCATCTGTCAATCTGTCTGGCTGTAGACATTTTAAATTTTCAGTGTTGAAAATTTTTTTTAAATAGAGGGGAAAAATATACGATTTTTTTTAAACGTGAAGAAACTAGCGACATCTAGTAGAATCTAGTAGTATCATCTGTATTATTGATTTATGAAGATGTTTTGGTACGGAACCCTCAGTGTGCGAGTTCAACACGCACTTGGCCGGTTTTATTTATCCTTACTTTATTTTTTATTTTTAGCTTTCTTTTTAAAGTGTGATCCGTGTGCCAATCACATTTTTTAAGGATAAATCAATTTTAGTTACCTACGTCCTTTTTGAAGGCCTCATTGTCATAAAATTTAAAAGTTGGAATACGTTTTTCTTTTTCTACAATTGGTTAGCCCTATGGCATATCTCACCTGATGGAAAATGACGAAGATGTCGGGCTGATTCCCCAACACAACGGGGAACTGGCTACCTTATCTTCAAGCCGTATATTGATAACATTGATGGTTGGCGGCAAGATATACATAAGATGGTTGTAGCCAGCCAGGCGGGCTTATAAAATGAATTTCCACCAATCAAACCGACTCTTGAAAAGTTAGACTCGGCCGGGAATCGAACCCGCGACCTCCTGTTGTCAAGATAATTGACTTAATAAATCCACAAAATGACAAAATATACCTAGGCACGTTGACTAATCGCCTTCTCCTTTAACCGCCTTCGTGGCGTTATGCTTAAGTCCATTGGATTATTATTATTATCGTATGGCCTCATTTAGTTCCTGCAATATAAACTACAAATGAATATCAAGATTCTGGAACCAGTTTTTGGCCTCCGGGGTGAGTTTGTTCAGATCCTCCCAGCCACCCCTAAAACACCGATTCGGACACTCCACTACGACTGATTCAAATCCATTCCATTAGATTCAAATCAGGGTTCGCGAGTTCAATTCCCGGCGGAGTCATACCTTGTGAGACTCGGTTTGGTTGGTGGAAGGGCATTTTCTAAACCCGCCTAGCTAGCAACCACCATCTTGTCTACACTTGTCTTAACCATCTTGTTAACAGCATTGATGTATTCCGTATTAAAGATAAGATAGTCAGCTCCCAATTCCTTTGGGGAATCTTGGTAAGCCCGCTTTCATCTTCCGATGAAAAGGAGATGATGCCAAGGACTTCATAATCATCATCATCATATCAGCCGACGGACGTCCACTGCTGGACATAGGCCTTCTGCAAGGATTTCCATGACGACCGACAAGGACTTACCAATTGTAAATTAAAAAAACGTGCAATTTTGCAAAAACTTTTGTTTTGTCTCCACACCTATGTTTTTTAGTTTTTTCCATAAGTATGCTTTTTATTAATAAAAGCTAGATGCCGCGATCCCGCGACCCCGCGACAGTGTGACAGCTGCGTCGTCGCTCCCTCGCACGCTCGCACCAACATCGCCATTGTGTTTTGGACAATGTGCCCCTGCTCTATGGGACTGGCGTCTATGCGTCTATCGTCTATGGTCTGTGCTGCAGAGTAGTGTGCACACGAAGTGCACCATGCATGTAGGAGCTATTCGCGATGTGTGTGATGTACAGTCAGAATGAGAATCTAATGACTTAAATTCGAATTTTTTTTTTCTACTTTTGTAAATTATCAACCGTTTTTCGTATATATTTTGCGACGCTATTTCATACATAAAACACTGACTTCGATTAGTTCTATTAATATGACATTGTTTTTGGTTTTTTTACTCTACAACATGCATTAGTTTATTATTATTTAATAATACATTAGAAGGGTTAGATACAAAAGTGGCCAAGTCATTTTGGTACTACCCGCAAAACAGGTGTCCGTATGTTTTCAAAAAATTAATATTTATTTTAAAACACAGCCATTTAAACATTTTGCATGGAAAATCTGTTAACTTTTTACAAATCAAAGTTTGTCGAATATTGATACTAAACCAAAGTATATATATTTAGTACTAAAATACAATATAGACACTGCCTGCCGCTCTCTAGATGGCGACCTCACCCCTTCGTCACCCAGATTGATACAGTTTGGTTGTCGAACGTATAGGATTTCGCCGCCATTTGTTTGTTCCGTCATTCCTTTTTTGAAATTTTATTTCTGGCCCGTTGTATGAAGTGTCCAGGGTGTGACTAAACCAAGAAAGCCAGCACTGTTTCTGAGATGATCAAAATCTTGCCCATTACAATCCAACGACCTCGAGTGCAAGACGCTACTTTGTAATTTTTTCAAGATCTTTCTTTAGTTTTTAGCAATCCTAATCCTTAAAGACTACTTGTTTGTCGAATATTGATACTAAACCAAGAAAGCCTACACTGTTTCTGAGTTGATCAAAAATTTGCCCATTATAATCCAAGTTTACGACCTCGAGTGCGAAACGCTACTTTGTAATTTTTTCAAGATCTTTCTTTAGTTTTTGGCAATCCTAATCCTTAAAGACTACTTGTTTGTCGAATATTGATACTAAACCAAGAAAGCCTACACTGTTTCTGAGTTGATCAAAAATTTGCCCATTATAATCCAAGTTTACGACCTCGAGTGCGAAACGCTACTTTGTAATTTTTTCAAGATCTTTCTTTAGTTTTTGGCAATCCTAATCCTTAAAGACTACTTGTTTGTCGAATATTGATACTAAACCAAGAAAGCCTACACTGTTTCTGAGTTGATCAAAAATTTGCCCATTATAATCCAAGTTTACGACCTCGAGTGCGAAACGCTACTTTGTAATTTTTTTAAGATCTTTCTTTAGTTTTTGGCAATCCTAATCCTTAAAGACTACTTTTCTATAATAAATTTATAAAACATTTCTGCAATCTGAGACCTAAGCCATTTCTGTAGACCTCAAAAGCTTCGATAATACAGCTGTTAAAAATTATGTAATATATTTACCTTGGCGACCTCTATTCTACAAATTAGGTATATACTCATAATGGATATCTATTTTTACTATTTTTGTGCTAGATTTGTGGCATTTGGGTAAAAATATAAAAGTTATGACGCTGAGACTGTTTGACGGACGGACAGATAGACCCATGTATAAAGGTTTCATTAGACTACAGAACCCTAAAAATTAACTGTTGATACCTATTTCAGATAAATCATTATTTTTCTTTTTTTTATGCTAATTAAAATGCATTTGATCTCGCAGTATTATATGACAAACAACTTTATATAAGTATAGTCGATTTGGTGCTTCCACGTTAGCGCACGATTCAGCGGAAAACCCAAGAACACTGTGGCACAAAACAGATAAGTACAGAACTCAATCTACATACAAAGTGCGCTCGAGCAACGCACACATAGACACCGCTCACGGGCACGATATCTCGGAACGGTGAGACCACTGCGAGCGCGAGTGCCGTGCGCTTGAGACACGTGTTTGCAAAAATGGAGCAACAAAAAAAAGTTATTTATTATAATTATTCCGTGGACGTTTGTTTTAATTAAACATTAAATTGTAAATTGACGTTTTTTAGGCTACCAGTTGTTTCAGAGAGGTAATCAGATATTTGTTTGTATTTCGATGGTTCGTTTTATACAGAACGGTTTGGTAGGTAGGTAAGCACCCCGGCCCCCGGCCCCCGACCCCGCACCGTAATAGCGAACATGAGTTTTTGGCCTTGTAATATTTTTACAATTTATATTATTATTAGTATTTATTGTAGTTTAAGCTGTGTAAGCCGTGTGTTCAATAATCTAACGAGGAAGATGTAAATGTAATCGCATTTTTTGTGTATTCAAGAATCTTTATCCAATTATAATAATAACTGCGAAAAAATTATGTCAATGTCTTTTAAAGTTATTTTTTACCCAACTAACGGCGAAGCCAAAAGGATGTACATGTTTTTATTTACGTATGAATGATAAAAAAAGGCTCATCTTCCTCATTATAAACAGTTAAGATAGGAACTGATGGGCTGCGAGCCGGCGCACGAGCGAGACGCGCGACAAAACGTCGCCGGGATGCACGTAGGGGTATTCGCACCAAAAACTTGGCTTTTACTAACTTTTTTATCTTATATGGATAGAAATATATTAATTCGTGTTGCCCTTTTTTTAGGGTTCCGTACCCAAAGGGTAAAAACGGGACTCTATTACCACAGTCTATTACTAAGACTTTGCTGTCCGTCCGTCACCAGGCGGTATTTCATGAACCGTGATAGCTATACAGTTGAAATTTACACAGATGATGTATTTCGATTGCCGCTGTAATAAATACTAAAAATTAGAAAAAGTGAAAAAATCTCCACACAAAATGGTCGCAAGATATTTTCTGTGACAAATTTGTAATAAAACAATAACATATCTTTTTATTACTTTAGATTATTGTTTTCAGTTCTTTTAAATTGTGTTCTAATTTGTTTCTGCTTAAAGTTTAAATCCTTTCAGCGATTAAGGGTTGGCTGGAAGAGATCCCTGTCTGGGATACGTCCGCCTTTGTGCTTACTTCTATTATGTATCTTTAATTGTATATTTTGTTGTACAATAAAGAGTTCACAAACAAACAAACATTAAAATTGATTTTTTTAGTTATTATTGGTTTATATTTCCGTTCTTCCTGTTTCATTCTCAAAAATAAATCATACAACTAGATACGAATGCCACTACCACGATCGTTTTTTGTGCATAAGCCAAAGTTGACAACCCTAGCGCGACGGCCGAGCGTAGGTACAAAAAGTGAAGTACATACATGTGATTGACTACTGTACTTATCTGTTTTGTGACTGTGGTCTTCACATGCGCTAAATTGTTGCTCTCAACCATAACGGTTTAGAACCAATATTAGGCAATACGATAGGTTAAACGTAGTGAGTTTTCCCAGGTTCCATATGGGTTTTTAGTTCTCACTTTACTCAATAAGTGAATTCCTAATTATAATATTACTCAATAAGTGAATTATTATTTATCATATTACTCAATAACTGAATTTCTATTTCACAAATTACTCAATAAGTGAATTCCTAATTCTCATATTACTCAATAAGTGAGTTACTAATTCTCATTTTACTAAATAAATATGTTTAGGTATAATTTTTCGAGTCAATTCTCAATTTCAATATCTTCTTTTTTTATTTCATAAGCTAGCATTCATAGATACGCATATTATTCTATTTTTTGTTACCGCCACGTTATTTTTGCTTGCCAGGGTTATTTGTAAAAATTTCAAGCAGCCACCTGTTACTTACGGTTCCAAAGAATCTTTAAAGCCTTACAGACAGGCAGACTGACGGACGGGTGTACAGACGCAAATTAGCATTTATAGATTCGTATATATTAGGATTTTTGTCATAACCCCTTAACTTTTCTCTCTAGTGCGTTTTGTAAAAATTTCAAGCGGCCACCTGTTACTTACGGTTCAAAACAATCTTTAAAGACTTACAGACAGGCAGACTGACGGACGGACGTAAATTGGCATTTATAAATTCTTATGTAATAGGATTTTTGTCATAACCTCTAAATTTTTCTCGCTAGTGTTTTTTGTGAAAATTTCAAGCGGCCACCTGTTACTTACGGTTCAAAACAATCTTTAAAGACTTACAGACAGGCAGACTGACGGACGGACGTAAATTGGCATTTATAAATTCGTATGTAATAGGATTTTTGTCATAACCTCTAAATTTTTCTCGCTAGTGTATTTTGTGAAAATTTCAAGCGGCCACCTGTTACTTACGGTTCAAAACAATCTTTAAAGACTTACAGACAAGCAGACTGACGGACGGACGTACGTAAATTGGCATTTATAGATTCGTATATAATACGATTTTTGTCATAACCTCTAAATTTTTCTCGCTAATGTATTTTGTGAAAATTTCAAGCGGCCACCTGTTACTTACGGTTCTAAAGAATCTTTAAAGACTTACAGACAGGCAGACTGACGGACGGACGTAAATTGGCATTTATAGATTCGTATATAATGGGATTTTTGACATAACCCCTTAATTTTCTCACTGGTGTATTTTGTGAAAATTTTTAGGCGGCCACCTGTTACTTACGGTTTAAAACAATCTTAAAAGACTTACAGACAGGCAACTGACGGACAGACGTAAATTAGCATTTGTAGATTCGTATGTATTCAGTATTTTTATTATCAAAATAAATTCAAAAAATAACCTATCAAGAAAAAATAACGGTTTTTTTCTCGATAAGTTATTTTTTGAAAATTTAAGGCGGCTACCTGTTACTTAGGGTACAAAAGAATCTTTAAATACTTATACAGTCAGACGGACGGAAGTACGCTGTAGGCTTAGTAATAGGGTCTCGTTGTACCCTTTGGTGAAAGAACCCTAAAAACCAATAAAACAACTTGCGTGTTCCTCTAAAGTCCTTGTATTTCATGTAATTTTAATACAATTTGTCCTCATAGTTTATGAGCTGTACGTGACGTGTTGTATCACAAGCGTTTCACTTTTAATTACTACGATAAGATATTAGATAAACGAAGCTTATAAACTTGTGATCTTTTATCTACTTTGTCACTTAGAAACCCATAATCAATGCCCAGTAAAAACCTGAACTTCTCAAATAAAATAGATCAGTGTTCACGTGGAATGAAGTTTATCGAATGTCGTTTGCGAGCTGGATGACGTATTTTTGACCCACTAGAAAGACTGATGACCTCGTTATGATGATTATTAAAGCTCCCATGAAGTCACTAAATTGATGTGGAGATCCATGGGTGTGGCCCTGCGTTCCAAATTGAACATTTTCCGCCTGGAATGATGAGTGGGGATTATTTTTTTTAAGTTTCCGTACTAGTGGGTAGCGAGACCTTATTATTAAGTACAATAAGAAAGTTAACATTTAAAAAGTTTCCTATACAAAAATCTTATTTTTAAAGGTTATTTTGTTTATGCTCTATCGTTAGAACGGTAATAAATACAAGCATCAATTTTTTTGTGATTATAGTGCTAACCCTAACGTAAAGTAACGAATAATACAAACCGGCCAAGTATGTGTCATACTCGCGCTATTGAGCACGCAGTGAATAAAAAAAAATTTCGCTTTCGTTGATATCTTCTGATTAAAATGAATAGGTATCATAGTTAAGGCCTAGTGGTACTTAAAAATCTGTCTTTGCCTTTTTCTTTACGTGTAAAGAGGGAAGAAAATAACCACACTTTTGCACTTTTTCGATGTTTTCGTTTTTATTTTCATCATATTTATCTTAAATAAACATCCATCCGATGTTTTCCCTTCAGTCACCTATGAACTTTATTTTAGTAAATAATCCATATTATCAAATTACTTATTTTAAGAATAAAACCGGTAAAAAACGATAAAATGGCCCGAAAAGAGGTACCTTTGCGAAATTATTCTATCGAGCCAACTTTATTAAATCGTGTTTCCATTCGATATAATCCCTCGTAACTAATCCCAATAATACCAATATGTTTTCCTAGATTTTAAATTTACTGTTAACTACTTCAAAAATGAATTTCAAAATCCTGTTTAAGTGGATTTTTAGGTACCACTGCACCTTAATCTTGTGTGTAGAGGAGCGGTGGTACTGAACCCTCTGGCGCGAGTCTAACTCGCACTTAGCCGTTTTTTTCATTTATTTATTAGTAGCACCTACTCGGAAACCCTGATCATGTACCTACTTACCAATAAAATAGAAAAAAAATCACTTTGATAAATGACCACAAACATTATACAACTTCTCAATTATTAAATCTCTAAAACAATCAGATTGTTCAAACAAAATAATTAAATCAAAACTTAGTTGCGAGATATTGATAAATTGTTATTTAAAGAGAATTCGGTGTTATTCCTAATTTGGTGAAGTTTTGGTAAATGTTCAAAGTTTTGACGGCGAGTGTACCTCGCAGGGCATGGGGGTACTGCCCGTGGGGTGCGGTGGGGTAGGCAAGTCCGCCTGACAGCCGACATGGCTCCCTCTCGGCTGCTGGGGGACCATATCGCTCTTGATTAATGTGAATTATACGCGTATAAAATCGGGCTAGCTCTCTGCGTGAGGAGATGAAGTATAAAACACTTTGTTTTTCGAACCTGTTGGGTAGATAAGTTAGTTAGCTAGATATATGGGTATCTTAAATGAAAATCTGTTAGGATCTCTACATCAATTTTGTTACAAGTAGCCATGTACGTGTTGAGCCATGCATGTTGTGTGGTGCCGTTGCATTAAACAGTCATTTTTGTTTTGGAAAGCATTTTGTAAGCAGGTTTATTGGAGAATCTGTAAACTTTTCACAAATTTAACTGCACAATATCTTAAATATTTCGAGTATCACAAAAGCCTACATACTAAGTTATAATTTTCCTTTTAATTTCAGTATATGTCCTAGGTACTATTGTAAATAGCTTCAATATTTATGATACCAATGTTTTCAAAAATACTGGTTATTTCATTCACAATTGGTAAGCCCTTGGCATCATCTTAGCTGATGGTAAGTGAAGATGATGCCGAAGATGTTAACAATTTCGAAGCTAAAATTTTGTAAACTAAACAATATTTGAATATTCTTTGCAAACTCTCCATATAATTAAAAAAATATATTTAAATATATTTTATTTTATTTAAAATTTACGGCTAATTAACATCATTATAGAGAACAGAATAGTAAGAGAACATAGCCATTGCAAGTTTCTACCTATAGAACATTAATGTAACATAATATGTATTATTGTTATTAGAGAGAAAAGGAAAAAAAGAAAATTTAGACGATATAGCTAAGTAGGAAGTACCTTATACTTAGATAGTGTGTACAAAGTGAGCTTAATTAATTGAATGGAGCTCAGGTTATGCTGAATGTACTCGTATGTATACAGTAAGGTCGTGAAACAATGAATGCAGATGTTATAGTAAAAAAAGATATCGGACTTGGAAGAGTAGTTTGTTAAAAAGTTAGCACAAACCCATGGTATGTACGAATTACGCCTGTAGTTATAGAAGAGGCGCGGGGGAAGTTTAGAATGACATGATTACGCCTAGAAGGTATTCTCGTGGGCACGCGTAAGCCGAGTAGACAAAAAAGGTCGGGAGCATCTATATATACATTTTAACCTATTCATATCCTACATTCATAACCTACATAACGAGGTACGCGAATAACAAAAACACCCTCATTTACATGTAGGGGAGATACCCTGTTTTTTTTACTCATTTCATATCTTAAAAGGTCGCAATTTTGTTTAAGATTATTGAAATAATGAAAATGACTGCCCCGGGCCCCTGCGTGGTTGGTTGGGAACATAAAAACCACTTGAAGTAATCTTGCCAAACTTTATTGTACTAGCAGTCTTTGAGTAAAACTTTGAGTTCAAATCCCGGCTGAGTTTAACTTTGAAAGACTCGGTTGAGTTGGTGGAAGGGCATTTTCTAAGCCTGTCTGGCTGGTTCAGACGCATTGGCTAGCTATCACCATCTAATCTAAGTCTTGCCTCCAAACATCAATATTACCAGCATTGATGTGTTCCAGGTTGAAGATAATATAGACAGTTCGCCTTTGCGTTCCATCTTCGCTATCATCGTCATTTACCATCAGGGCTGATGATACTGAGCTCTTCTAATTGTGTATATAAAATAATTGAAAACGCTAAACACGTTAAAAAACCGACTTCCATCGCAACAACTTAGTACATTTTTGCATTACTATTTTTGGTTTTTGTTAATTTTCGAATAAAGTACTACACCGATTTTGATAAAATTTATATGGGACCACATGGGAAGCACAAGCTTTCAAATAAAAAAAGAATCATAAAAATCAGTTCCCCCAGTCCAAAGTTATGAGGTAACAAACATTAAAAAAAACATACAGACGAATTGAGAACCTCCTCCTTTTTGGAAGTCGCTTGAAAACAGCCAAGTTCGAATCGGATTAGCGCACCTAGGATTCCGTACCACCGCACACCACTATTCCACACAAGTTTAATAACGATACGTATTCAATATAAACAAAAGACATAAACGCGAGCGCCAAAAAAAAATTTTTATTCAGTTCCGAATGTTTAGCGCGAGCAAGACCGACCGGTTTTACGTTTTTGTTTTTTTTATTTCAGGGTAACTGTACTATAATCAGACCATGTTTTACGCTTGTATTTGTCACCGCTTTAATGATAGCAAAAATGAAAATAACCTGTAAAAAAATACGTTTCTTGTGTGGGGTACCCCTTTTCATTTTTTATCATTTGTTTTGTTTTTTGGAAAATCCGCCATAATAACAAATATTCTATGAAAATTGCAGCCAGCTACCTATCGTGGTGCTAAATATACTTTCAAAGGTCCGACAAACAGACAGACAGACAGACGGACAGCTTGTGCTTAGTAATAGGGTCCCGTTAATTGCTACGGAACCGTAAAACCGATTTAACAGCTCATCGATTTCTATGAGAATCGCAATTTTTTTTTGAGATTTCAGCAAAGATTGTCTTATCGTTGTTCCACGTATAGATACAATAAATTGACGACGTTGTAAGTAGGTTATCATCATCATATTATCAGCCGAAAGAAGTCCACTGCTGGACAAAGGCCTCCCTAAAGGTCTTCCACAACGGCCGATTATATGCGCTACCCGCATCAGCGGCTTCCCGCGACCTTCACTAGGTCATCGTTCCACAGAGTGGGAGGGAAGCCTGCCTATTCTACGTCTTCCGGTACACGGTCGCTAGTTGAGAACTTTACTACCCCAACGTCAATCTGTTCTACGAGCTGCCACTTAAGTTAAGCGGTTCTGTTGGGCTATGAGCCATTACGGTTACCTTGGTGCTCCTACAGTTCTCATTTCTGATTTGATTGCAATGGGAAACTCCGAGCATAGCTTGCTACATCGCCGTTTGGGTGTCCTTGAGCCTTCTTAAAAACAAATAAAAGAACACAAACACGATTGTCTACCATCTACCTGCAGCGCAACCTTGAAAAACTCATCGTTGTTGGCAACATTGAAGGAAAAAGATCCAGAGGCCGTTCGCCAACACGATGGAGTTATCAGATAAACGAAGGCACCACTTCCAAAAGCTTTTATCATGCGGTGAGGGCAACCATGGATCGTATTCGATGGAGACAAATTACGCGTCTCAAGGTCAATTTGGACCACGATCCTCAGTAATGAGGGACCGACCAGAGAGAGGGAGAGAGCCTTCATAAGAGGCCCATAGTAAGCGGCCACGTCTTAGTTCCGTATTTCATCACTGGCAACACACAACACGCTAAGTAGGACCTATTTTACTATCTCATTATCCAATTTTGTCACCCTTTAGGGCCCTTCAGGGTTAATTATAGCACCACAAATTTAGGTTTATGAGTGGCGATGGCGTGCGGGTAGGTAATACGTTTTTATTGGCAGGTTCCAGATCTGGGTCATCGAGTTACAGTGTCAAGGCCGAGAGTTACTTCGGTTACTATCTACGAGTAAGTCACGTGAAACTAGCATTTGTTAAGTTTCTCACGAAATAAAATTGTCTTCCTTCATATGTACATTTCTCTTATTGAACCACTACTAGGTATATAAATGCTATTTTTGACATAAGTAACAGATCAAGCGGTCGTAGCTTACAGTGCAATTTGCGTGGTTGAGTCGAACACGCAGGGTAACAGTCGTTAAGCCGTGTCAGATGCCTTAAAGGCGGCTTGAAAAACTTCTGATAGTGGAGTTCGCTACTAGCCCTACAACCTCCATCAGCTCAGACTTGGCCCCCTTGTGTGGAGTATGGCCTAACCTTCCCCAGTTAGAAAGAAACCCGTGCTTCAGCAATGGAGATGTTAGTGTATTGTTAACAAGTAACAGACGACTAAAGAATACTTACTTACTTAGTGCTTCCTTGATTAATTTCTTTGTATCAATCACTTACTAATTTTTCAATACAGTTGCTTGAAAAGTGGTACTTTATATGCTGGTTTTCTGTGCGCAAAATGGATTTTACCGCACACGTGCTTTTACTTTGTCACTTTTTTTAATTTCTAGCTCGGAGGAACAAGACATTTTTAGCGAATAAAAAAATATAATAACCAAAGATTCTTTAAGACTTTTGAAAGGAGAATTTTAAAGGAAATAGGTTGTTCCTCTGAGAGGTTAGTACAAATAGTCTTTTATACTTTGACATAACGCTAGCTGATTATATTCTCTTTGGGTTATATCGTTGTGAAGGAAGGAGAACATAATGAAATGCATAGGTTACACCAGTGTAATAGGTTATATTTTCCAAGGACGTTTTGATGCTTACATTGGTATAATTTAGGTAATATTAAAAAAACTTACGCATGCGTACGTGTTCATAGCTAAAATATGACGCAATTTTCGAAAAATTTTATTGAGTGGTTTTAGTTGTGAACACGAATAAAATTATGAATAGTTAATATATGTGTAATAATAAATACACTTGTGTGCATGTAAAAAAAAACAAAGTGAGATTACTCCCCGGACATACCTATAAAATGAGCCACTAGCCAAAATTAACTATGGTTGCCGAAACCTAGATTAGGTATGTACCCATGTATTTTGTTTTTCTGTCACGGTTTTTTATCATTTTACCTATTTTCTTACAACTGTATTGAAAAACGTCGTATGATACACGGGTGTAAAAGAAAATTACAAACTCGTGACAATGGTAAACCCTCGCCTGCGGCCCGGGCTTACAAATGTCACTCGTTTGTTATTTACCTTTTTACCATCCCTGTATCATAAATAACTATTCTGCTTTTGCTACATGAGATCTTTCAAGTAACATCTACACTTAATTGAAACTATCGTGCGTAATTTAAGTGGAATCAAGTTATGATCGAGATCCTTTAGTAACGCAGCAACTGTGTGGCACGGTACTGACTGTGATGAGAAAGATGATAGATTTCGTGTCGGTTCGTGTTTCAGTTAACTACATACTACGATCACGAGTAACCTTCAAAAACAGTGCCAAAAGTGCCAACTAAAAGTGCCTGTAAGATTATTCACATCAACCGTCAAAAAATTACGTGCCTAAACACTACCTTGCTATGCATAAAACTCAAGGCGCTATTTTATCAACAAAGTTCAATATTCAGGGTGTAAAAAAATTGACGTAGGAAACATAATTTGCACCTCCTACTCATCGTACTGAACAACTTTTTCCGAGAGATCCATATTCAATGCGCAATAGGAAATTTACGTCTTCATACAAATCGATCAGCATATTTAGCAATTTTGTGCATTTTTGTGCGGAACGTTCAATTATTTTCGAATTAATAAGCTGAGTTACGTATTTCGGTTATTTACTAGTATTCAAAAAACAATCTTATTCTAAGTTACTCAAAAACCTAATTAGCTTAAAAGTGCTTATCCAATACAAATCTACAAATACTACTAGCTAAAGGAGGATTGAATATTTGCATGTGCCAATAAATCAGAGATAAATGTTACGGGAACAAAAAAGCTACCTCATTAGGTGATTTCGGTGATTTCACTGAAAATAAAAACCACCAAGATACTTAAGAAAGAAGAAGGCAAGAGAAGAAAACAGAAGAAAGAAGACGCCAGTCCACCTCCTCGCGTTCACTTCGCTGCCTCTATGTTTACGTGGGCTCATAAGGCACGCGGTGAATGCCAAGAGAGGACTCTTTCTACGGTGCCTACTCACCAGTAAGAAGATGATGGAAAAATAAAGAGAGAAAAAAAGCAAATTGAGAGCCTCTTCTTAATTTGTTAGTTGTTAGTCCATATCGCTATTCGTCACTTACGCAGTTCGTTCATATCGCTATTCGTCCATATCGATTCTTTGGAAGTCAACTAACACAAAGCACGACGAGAAACTTTTACAGGGAGCCCTGTCATGTTTTTATTGTTATCCTAACTGCGCTAGCTTCTTCTCGCGATATATACACAAGTAGCACCGCTCTCAGATTAATATCGACTGATAGGAAGCTCGAACGCGGTATCGGCAAATTTTTAGTCGCTCTCCGTCTGAAAATTTCGCCTGTACCGGACAGGGTACCCTGTCAAAAGATGGATGCTTATATTACAATAGTTCAAAAGATGGATGCTTATATTACAAAAGTTCAAAAGATGGATGCTTACGAGTATTATACTACAATAGTTCAAAAAAAGGATGCTTATTTTTAATTCGTTCAAACGATGGATGCTTACATTACAATCGTTCAAAAGATGGATGTTTATATTACAATTGTTCAAAAAAAATCTGTCAATCATTTTCTCATTACTTATAATCACAATAATACTTTTCATACAGGATGGAATAAATACCCAACCTTACCTGAAGGGAAAGTAACATAAATATTGGTAATTTTAAACAAAAAAAAACCGACTTCAACTGCACTAGTCGCCACTACGATTTTCGAGGGTTCCCTTCGATTTCTCTTGGATGCCATCATCAGATCCTGGTTTCTTTATCATGGTACCACCCTTGAGATATCTCCAACAAAAAAAAAGAATTATCAAAATCAGTTCATAAACGACGAAGTTATCCGCGAACACACATAAAAAAATGTATATCGGTCGAATTGAGAAACCTCCTCCTTTTTTTGAAGTCGGTTAAAAATATCAAATGTTGCTAAATGAAACGTGCCTTTATCAAAAAAAATTAAACCTATATTAAATATATTTTTTTAATGTAGCCTGTTAAAAACTCTTACCCCCAAATCGAATCGGTACATTGTAAAAATAATAAAACTGAAGTAAGAGATTTTTTCAAACGAGACTATTTGATTTTTAATAACAGTTAGAACTGGATTTCAATAATTTTGGAAAACTGTTTATTTTAGCCAGGATTCGAACCGGCAAACGTAAAGAATAAAAGCAAATCTGTATTTTGACACGACTATCACAAAAATGAATATATTGTTTTCAGGTCAAATGTATGTATGTTTTTTTATTACACGATAACCTCTAAGCGGCTCGATAGATTTTAGAGTTCGAGGTATCGTTATATTAGTATTTATCCCGTGAGTGACATACGAGTAAGATATTTTTTTCCCGACTTCCCAAAAACGAGGGCTAATGGTTTCATGCAGTCGTGTTTTAATTTAATTTTAAAGTTATTATGAAACGATCGAAAGGGTCGGTCACAAGCATCGATATCTTCTAATAAGCTTTTGAGTTACAATTTAAAGGATTACCATAAATTTTAACCAAGTGATTTTTCTGAAATCTTTGAAAGCAGTCTTCTTTATTTAAAAAAATATAATGAGACCACCTTTGAGTGAAAATTTTATTTTCTATTTTATTGTTTTTCTCATTTTTCCGGTTCACGATGTCCGGCTTCGTCAATCATTGTTTTCCAATATAAACGAAATAAAATTTAGGCTAAGTCTCTCTTGTTACTCACAAATATTATAGATTTTTGTGGTCCGAATTAAACTTTTATTTATTTACAAGAAAACTTCTTTAATATTTAGTTCGTTGAATTCGTTCGTTTAGTTTGTTTAAGCCACACATACAATATGTAGCGGCAGGGGCCGTCTTGTCTGCGACAATGCGCGTCTAAGTGTTATTTATGTGTTTAATTCTATTATTTCCCCAAAACGTAGAACCTTAAGAAAAGTTCATTAAACACTTGTCCCGCAGGCCGGCTGTCGTTTGAAATGCTAAATGCGCGAAATTTTGCGCGCGTCGCGTTTTCGTTGTCTGAAAAGGTGTACAAAATCCTTTAGATTTTAATAGACTCCTTCATTGTAATGGGGCTTCATTATACTGAACAACTCTCCCTAACAGACCCATAGAAAAATTTGCATAGAATATTTTATAATTTTCATATAAATAAGCTAATTAATCAATTCCTTGGGATAATATCTTGTTGGTGAATATTGGGATAGTTGTTCAGTATGATGAGTAAAAGCCCCAGTTAAAGACTCCTACACCACCATTGTTACCCCTTGTCCTTGTATATAGTCTTGTATCTTACAATATATTGATACCTAGTTTATTCGCGACAACAAGCACCAAAGAGTTAACATTTTCTAAAAACCCAAAAAAACTTTTAGGAAACAGCTTTTATTTATTAAACGGGCATTGTCAAAAGAAACAAACGTGCGTGTCAAATTTCAGCCCGATAGCTTCAGTGGAAGTGGGTGAAATATTGATTGCTAAATTTCAGGACGTACATACGAGTACAAGCAAAGTTAAATAGAAAAAAGTAGGAATTGTCACAAAAAATTTGTCCACCTATTTATAGTATTTATAAACGCGGGTCGATGACTGATTACTATTATCAATGTAGGTACGAGTACAGCTTTGCAAAAGAGACTCAGGTGGTGACAGATGGAAATAATTGATTTTTTATGGCAAAACTAGTTTGCTGTCACCGGATTTGTCATTGCTGCGTACTGGTTGTCGTTTTTTTTTAAATTTTATTCATTTTCCCAATTATTTTCGCTAACCTGACCACTTATTTTTAGAATTAATAAGACTACCATATGTGTGAAAGAAGCGCCCTTATTTTCTCCAAATTCTTGCCATACCAAATGAGGAGTGTCTATTCAAAATGGGACATTTACCTATAACACAAACTTTCAGGAAATAAAGAAAATCGTTCCTAATCGTAAAGACGATTTATATAAATTTTAGTAAAAATGTCCCGTTTTGATAGAAACTGGTCAATTCAAAGCCGATTTTGCATAGAAAATACCCCCTTTTAATGGGTTATCATGAAGTCCACGCTAAGATATTACGGCAAAAAGCTGACTTCCGTCGCTACCTCAAATGTAAATATCCCCTTTTTAAAAAAAGACACTCCTCGAATCGTCTATTATAGTCTGTCAATATTTTAACTGCGCCTTCTACTCATAAAATTTAACAACATTCACCAAAAAAAAACAGTCCACTCGGAAAAATATTAGGACTTCCCATACAAATTCGGCTAATCAGCTGATCGATATGATCGGCCCCTTTTATTTTTTGGAAAGTTTCATATTATCTCCCCACTTGTTGCGGTAATCCACTGTGGGACTGGACTTAGCTTTATTTGTGTATATGATTTATTCTGTCCCACCCAAAACTGCATATAAGTATATGGCATTCACAACAGGTCATCAGTAACTTATTTAGTCATAAATATTGCTGTATAAACTAAAATTAATTTAGTTTTTAGTAGAGCGCTGACACTAAGAGGCCTAATTTATGAAAAAACTGCTGCTCCCTAATGATTAAAAGTGATTTGATCAGTCGAACTAATGTGGAATCCATTCGATAATTTTCAGTAAATCGAATCGAAATTAAATATCCGAGGGGACAGATGTCGGTCCAATGGCAGCACCGCTGCCTGCTGGGCCGAGGGTCGTGAGTTCGATCCCCACTCAGGGCAAACATTTGTGTGACAAACAGGTTTGTTAACTCTGTGTCTGGGTGTTTCATATCTATATATATGTATGTTTTTAAACGTATATAATAAGTAGTATATCAGACTTTATATAAGCCGTATCGTAATACTGTGCTTTAGTACAGGCACAGATGAGACACTCATCATCATAATATCAGCCGAAAGACGTCCACTGCTGTACAAAGGCCTCCCCCAAGGATTTCCATGACTACCAGTCCTGCGTTGCCCGGATCCAGGGGCTTCCCGCGACCTTCACCAGGTCGTCGCTCCACCGTGTGGGAGGCACTCGAAATGAGATACTAGTTACTTTGTGAGTACAGGGAATCCTAGTGTGGGCCATATAACAGGTAATTTTCAAATAAATTATTTATCACCACTATCTATGTTCTATTTCACTTTCGACGTGTTATAGAGTCTCACTGCTGGGGCAAACGGGTCTCTTAATATCTCCGGATATGCGTATCTATTGTATATCTCATAATTCTCCTCATATCTTCTTATCATCAAAAATTCTGAGTATCCTTATCATCGAACCCAGCACCTTCGAATATCACGTATGGCACGTGATCGAGGCCCTGCGCTATGCCAGTGCAGTGCAGCGGATGTTCCACTGCGCATCGAGCATAAATGATACCTAACACTCAACACGTGACAAAAAGAGGACTTTAATAACAACTACAATTTTATAAGAAAAGTACTAAGCCTATTTTGATACACTTTGTATGGGACCACCCTAAAGGCATAATCTATCAATTAAAATATAATTATAAAAACTATTCATGATCGGCGAAGAAATCGCGGTACATGGAATGTAATTGAGACTGCTCCTTTTTAAATCGGTTAAAAACATTGTTTTCGTAGTAACGTAGAAGATCCAATTAGAAACTGTGCCCATATTGTAGTCTCATTAGCCTATATTCTAGTCAACTGCTGCACTATCAATTTGGGCCCACCGAGCGTCTACTGCAGTAAATTATATCGTAATTAAGTTCATATAAAAAACCTTCTAATGGCGCTCCAATTATTTACAAGCTTTTATTTAAGTTCAAGTCCATAATACATTCTGGGTTCGTGCAATATCGGGTCACGCGTTATTAGAACCCCTTAGTGCATGTTTCGAAATTCAAAAAAGGTGAGCACAGTAGCATTCTATTGAAAACAATATACAATCCTGGGACCTCGATTCCATCTCCATAGTTCATCATGAGATCAACTTAAAAATACCAAAAGGATCTATTGTCGTCGGGAATACGACTTTCTATTAAATTTCAGCTAAATCGGAACCCGGATGTCGCTCTAAAATCCATTGCAAGTTTTGACCCCGACAAATAAATAAACACTTATATACACATATATAAACACATATATACACTTATATACACTTATATACTATTTACACATTATATAAACACTTCGTAAAGTAGAGTAAAAACGCGACGTGCCTGCTGTGGTCCACCTATTTAATCTACCTAGGTGAAGCTTGCAAAAAAGATCAAATTTTCAGTAACAATTATTTTTGGGTGAAAGGAATCAGTTCTTGGAGCAAAGTGGAATAACCCATCTCGACGCCTTTGTATCGTGTCTTGTGTAATACCGATCGGCAGCATCTTAGGACTTATCTTCATATTTGAATACATTTACATAGTTTTTATTACGTACAATTTTGTAACTGAATCGGTAAGATAGGTAGTAGTTAAACTATAGCTAAACTTAGTACTGGAAGTCGTGGTATTTTATACTTGTTAGAAAAAGATCTTTCATTACCTAATCATTTTACATATTATTATGTAGAAATCGATAAAAACTTCATTTCAAAATAATTTACCTTTTAAACACGTCATAGGTATTTACAAAACGAACAATTTGTACAGTTTTCTTCCAGAGAAAAATTCACAAATAGATGGATTATCCATAAAAGTTCATAGGAAATTGATCATTTTATTGGAAAGTGTATAAAGTTTTGAAATCAGAAGTACTTTTTGTTTTTTTATTTTCTTTACCCTTGAGGAAAACTGACTCATTCGTCAGTCGAGATACAAACTATTTATTTCAAATGATTCACAAACAGATGGATTATCCATAAAATTCATAGCAAATTGATCATTTCATTGGAAAGTGTATAAAGATATTAATTTAGAAGTACTTTTTGATTTTTTTATTTTCTTTACCCTTGAGGAAAACTGACTCATTCGTCAGTCGAGATACAAAGTAATTATTTCAAATGCTGGCATCGGTATCAGAAGAGTTAGTCAAAGATCAAAAAACTATGATGGATCAAAAATACACCGTTTACGCGCTTATGAACCATTACAGATAAAATGACCAATACACATTTGGACCAATACGCATTACTTAAGACCGATATCATTGGTGTGTTCCGGCATGAAGATAAGATAGCCAGTTCCCCATTGCGTTGGGGAATCTTGGTATGCCCGCTTCCATCTTCGGCAACGTCATCACTTACCACCAGGTGAGATGTTGTCAAGGGTTTACCAATTGTTAATAAAAAAAAAAATATATATATATACTCACAATATTATCACGACCCGGCAAAAACAGCTTGTAAATGCCATTCGTACGTTATATATAATACAGAGTTTTGTTTATCAAATTAAATGAGTAGATAGATACACCATCACTTCTGCTTCTTACTAAAACGTCTGCTTCTTATCTGCTTCTCCGAGGCGTCACACCCGGGACACTGCATACAACGGTCGTGAAATAAAATTTCTAAAAACAAATGACAAAGCAAACAAAGTCACAGCGAAATCCTATACGTTCGAGAACCAAACTATAACCAATCTGGGCGACGACGAGGGGGTGACGTCGAAATAACTAGAGAGCTGCAGGGAGTGTCCATACTGTATGTTTCATAGTATATTTCCTGTTTACAATATACTCGTAAATTGTGTTGAACATTAATATAAACATACATTTAAATCAAATTAAATCATTACAAATTAGGTGACTTATTAAAAACAGCGTAATGGTTAATCCACTAGCATCACACCTGGAGGTCGCAGGTTCGATTGCCGGCGGGGTCCTACTTTGTGAAACTCGGTTTGGTTGACAGTAGGGCATTTTTTAACCCACCTGGCTAGCTTCCATGATCTTATCTACGTCTTGCCGCCAAACATCAATGTTAACAGCATTCATGTTTTCCGACATAAAGATAAGATAGCCAGTTCCCCATTGCGTTGGGGAAAGCCCCCTTCCATCTTCGGCATTATCCTCATTACCATCAGGTGAGAAGATACCTATTTATCACGCCACGGAAGCGGTGGTGTTGTTGAAGAGGGATAGTCTAAGACCCGTTAACTGAGGCATCGACTCATCATACTGAACAAATTTCCCCAAGGAACTCATAGAAAATTCTAAAAAAAGTTCGACGCCCCATACAAAAATATTTGAAATCTTTCTATCAGATTATCGATTTGCATGAAGAGGTCAAAAACTTTTTTGCAATTGCAGCAAACTTGTAGAACAAAAGTTGTTCCATTTGATGAGTAGATGCCCCAGTTAACGGGTCCTACACCCATTTTCTTACACTTTTTATATATAAGCACGAGTTAACGGGGTCTATTCCAATTTTGTTACACCCTTTTATACAAGCACGAGTTAACGGGGTCGATTCCAATTTTCTTACACCCTTTATATACAAGCACGAGTTAACGGGATCTATTCCAATTTTGTTACACCTTTATATACAAGCACGAGTTAACGGGGTCTATTCCAATTTTGTTACACCCTTTTATACAAGCACGAGTTAACGGGGTCTATTCCAATTTTCTTACACCCTTTATATACAAGCACGAGTTAACGGGATCTATTCCAATTTTGTTACACCTTTATATACAAGTACGAGTTAACGGGGTCTATTCCAATTTTCTTACACCGTTTATATACAAGCACGAGTTAACGGGGTCTATTCCAATTTTCTTACACCCTTTATATATAAGCACGAGTTAACGGGGTCTATTCCACTTTTCTTACACCCTTTATATACAAGCACGAGTTAACGGGGTCTATTCCAATTTTGTTACACCGTTTATATACAAGCACGAGTTAACGGGGTCTATTCCAATTTTGTTACATCCTTTATATACAAGCACGAGTTAACGGGGTCTATTCCAATTTTCTTAAACCCTTTATATACAAGCACGAGTTAACGGGGTCTATTCCAATTTTCTTAAACCCTTTATATACAAGCACGAGTTAACGGGGTCTATTCCAATTTTCTTACACCCTTTATATACAAGCACGAGTTAACGGGGTCTATTCCAATTTTCTTACACCCTGTTATATACAAGCACGAGTGAACGGGGTCTATTCCACTTTTCTTACACCCTTTATATACAAGCACGAGTGAACGGAGTCTATTCCAATTTTCTTAAACCCTTTATATACAAGCACGAGTTAACGGGGTCTATTCCAATTTTCTTAAACCCTTTATATACAAGCACGAGTTAACGGGGTCTATTCCAATTTTGTTACATCCTTTATATACAAGCACGAGTTAACGGGGTCTATTCCACTTTTCTTACACCCTTTATATACAAGCACGAGTTAACGGGGTCTATTCCACTTTTCTTACGGCCTTTATATACAAGCACGAGTTAACGGGGTCTATTCCAATTTTGTTACATCCTTTATATATAAGCCCAAGCCCGAGTTTACGGGTTTTATACTAATTTTGAGACACCTTTATATAATCCTATTTGTTAACCCGAGATATAAGGAACCACCTTACAAAATTTCATCAAATGGGCCTGGTAGTTTTAGCGTGATGCGCGAACATAGAGACAGAAAGACAGACAGAGAGACAAAAATTCCAAAAGTTGTTGTTTTGGCCTCTATATTGTTAGTAATGTCCAACAGTTATTACAGTCAGACACGGCCCAGTTACAGTTTTATTATATATTGTATATATGGGGTGACTTTTAATTAGTTCTTGATAGCAAAGGATATGATACATTTGGTAAGGTTAAGGTTTGTAATCATGAGTACATTCATATCCTTTGCTATCAAGAACTAATTAAAAGTCTCCCCATATAGATAATGGTATCTACGCCCGTGCTATAATATATATAATATAAACAGAGTAAATAACTATGTCGACCAACCCGCACTGGGCCCGCGTGGTCGACTAAGGCCTAATCGCCCTGATTCAGGGTAGGTTCGAGCCCCTCGGTGGGGACGTATATGAGCTGTTATAATAATAATAATATAAATAACTATAATATATATATTATAGTTATTTACTCTACTTGGCGTGTGCCTCCAGATTATTTGTAATTTCTTTTTAAGAACTATAAATACCTGCGTAATTGTTTTGTATTAATTTTAGTGTTGTTTAGAATTAAAACTACTCGTGATTATCATAATATAATGCGAGTAATTAAAATGCAATTCCACACTTTGATCATGCGAGTGTTTATTTGATGATTAATTTGTTCCCATTATTAAAAATATTGTACACGCGTCATCAAAAAAAATATTGGCAAGATAAGATTAACCTAAAAGTTTCCCGCGTTTTTATGTAATATTATTTTTGTATTCAATTTATCTGATCCTCAGTTATTAATGCTAATAAAAAATATTTAGAAGGTACAGTCAAAAGCGTGTCAATAATAATTATAATATGGGATCTCAGGTAAAATAAATTATTTTTTATGGGATTAGATTCAATCGATCAGCTGGTTTGCCAACTTTGTATGGGAAGACCATTAAGTTGTAGAACATGAGTTGTTTAGTTTTATCAGTAGAAGTCCCCCAAAAGGTGTTAACGGGACCGGTGCGGATGACAGAAGTAACGCTCTTATTGCGTTGACTTAAAGGTTTTTTTACCGGTTGAAGCCGATTCTGCGCGTATAAATGTGGTTATTCCCATGATGACTAGGACTGTACCAGTAATCTCGGTAGTGTCCCATTTATCTGGTTCGGGAGAAACGCAGTGAGTAAAACGGCCGTCCCCGGCCATAATGACTAGGACTGTGCCAGTAATCTCGGTAATCTCCCATTTATCTGGTTCGGGAGACACGCAGTGAGTCAAACGGCCTTCCCCTGCCACCGCGTATCATACACCCGTCACCTTCAGACAAGCTCATTGGGCCGCATTCTTGGCGTAGTGGTTATTTCACTCTATTCACACCAGGAAGTAGCGGGTTTGATTCTCAGCAGGATGAATATACAGGTGAACATAAAGGTGCAGTGATACTTTAAGGTGGACTTGTTTTTTTTTGGTATTTTTTTTACAATTGGTAAGCCCTTGGCATTATCTCACCTGATGGTAAGTGACGATGATGCCGAAGATGGTAGCGGGCTTACCAAGATTCCCCAACTCAATGGGGATCTGGCTATCTTATCTTCAAGCCGGAACACATTAATGCTGTTAACACTGATGTTTGGCGGCAAGACTTAGATAAGATGGTGGTAGCTAGCCAGGCGGGCTATGAAAATGCCCTACCATGAACCAAACCGAGTCTTACAAAGTTGACCTCGCCGGGAATCGAACCCGCGGCCTCTTGGTGTAAAGCGAATGGACTCTCCATTACGCCACGGAGGCGGTGGTACTCATGAAACTGAACAACTTTAGTTCTACAACTTCGGTGAAATCACGAATATTTTTTCGGATTTTTTCAAATAAATCGATCAGCTGATTGGCCGGTTTTGTATAAAAAAACACTAAAAATCGCGATTTAGCAAAGTTGTAGAGCAAAAGTTGTTCAGTTTGATGAGTACAAGCCCACCTTACAGTATCACTGCACCTTTATGTTACACCTGTATATATGGCCCCAAACTAGGATTTCCTGTACTGTGGAAACCAGATACTGATATGCATACTTATATTCATGAGTTTAAATACATACGTATATAAATAACTAGCTGTTTCCCGCGGCTTGACCCGCGTGGACAACTTTTCTATGACTTTTCCAGGGTGCACAGTGCGCGAGCCTCAAGCGGCTCGCGAGCGTGAAAAAAAGTAGCCTATGTGTTAATCCAGGTCCTAATCTGTCTACCTACCAGATTTCAGCCAGATCCGTTCAGCAGTTTTTGCGTGAAGAAGTAACAAACATACACACTCACACACTTACAAACTTTCGCCTTTATAATATTAGTGTGATGTGGTTAATATCCAGGCACAGGATTAATACCCAGGCTATGAGCAAGCAAGCCTGTTCGTTACACAAATATTTGCCCTGGGTGGCGATTGAACCCACGACACTCGGCCCACCGGGCAGAAGCTTACACAGGACCATCAGGTCCATCTGTGTGTAACTTAGTAAGACTGTGTGGGTGGTGTGGCATTTCCTTAGCCCGGATGGCTGCCTACCTTCACCTTATCCAAGTGTTCCGCTAAACAAGGGTTTAAAAATAGTAGATAAAAAACCGCAATGTTAACAACTTTAATTTGTCCCAGCATGAATACAAGATAGCCAGTTCCCCTGCGTAGGGGAATCTCGGTAAGCCCGCTTCCATCTTCGGCGTCGTCGTCACTTACCACTAGGTGAAACCCCTCGGTAAGCCCGCTTCCATCTTCGGCGTCGTCGTCACTTACCACTAGGTGAAATGATGCCAAGGGCTAACCCGTCACCTCCCCGCATCAGACAAGCTCAATGAGCAACCTCGTTGGCGTGGTGGTTATTCCACACCAGGAACTCGCGTGTTCGAGTGGTCCTGGTTTTACCCATCCCGATGAAAAGTTTTGACGACTGGGGTCCACTTCTTGATGCGACTACCTCTGCTTAAAACCATTTCTGGATTTGACCACTTCTGGTTAAGACAACCTCGTAAAAAGGACTGAAAAGTGGTGACGCGGTAACATGGTAACATTTGAGAATCTCCTCTTTGTCACTGATGATAACATTCTGGCGATTATGCAATGCCCGGAAAACCTATAACATTCTGGCGATTATTCAATGCCCGGAAAACCTAAATGAGTCAAATGGTTTTTACATATCACATAAAGACTGGAAAAATGGGAAATACTAGTGGAAAAATGGAAAATACTAGTTTATAATGGATTTCGGGATAAATTTATTATTATTTAATGCCCGGAAAACCTAAATGAGTCAAATGGTTTTTACGTCACATATAGACTGGAAAAGTGGGAAGTACTAGTGGAAGAATGGAAAATACCAGAGTTGATAATGGATTACGGGATAAATTTCGGCTTATCGTTACATATATGGACTTACTAAAACATATAAAATAATGAAGCTACTAGTATTATTGCGATTTCAGAAAGGGAACGTCGCACTCGTTAGATAGTGTAATTGGATCTCGTTATCTTTGGAGTCTGGAGACGGTTTTTTAGGACCCTCGTGCCGTAAAGGAAAAGTTAGGCCGTTCATAAATACGTACGTACCTACATGGAAACAATTTAGATTTGTGAACGTTGCAAAGCTCGCACTTGTTTGGAAATTCCTCGATTGTCGTGTAAAGTTTGTAAGATGTGAAGCATTCCCGGATGGAATACTCAAATCAATAATTTATATCGCGGGGGAAATTGTTCAATTGTTCATGAGCAGAAGACACAGTTACAATTTAGCTAGTCATTTTTAAACACTCCATATGAGTACCTACAGACGTTAAGGATAAAATGATATGTACAATCATGTCGGTCTTATTGCTGTAAGCACTTTCTTTCAGACGACTTTGCCCAAAACATAAGATATTAAGAGCAATCACTCAAAAAATTTGACATACTACATTCGGTATACAGTTGTCACAACAATGGTGAAGGACCCGTTAACCGGGGCTTCAACTCATCATACAGAACAACTTTCCCCAAGGAACCCAAAGTCAGTTCTCAAAAATAGAAGTTGGATCCCATACAAAAATGTACAAGGTCAATCAGGATCGATTTGTATAAATATACTTAGTTCAATTTTCTTTTTGCGAATTGACTGTGGGTCTCTTGGGAAAATTTGTTCATCAAATGAGTAGAAGCTCCAGTTAGCGGGTCCTGTACAATTTTTGTTGCAGTTTGTATATCTTATAAGTAAAACAACGCGAACAACGCTTTAGAAAGTAACAAAGAATACGTTTGTTTGAAGTTTTCGCAAACACTAATTAACGATAAAGTTATTTTTGTACTATTGTGTGTTGTGATCTGTCATCGCTAGGAAGTGTCATCGTCCGGCCTACTCGAAGCACGAGCGAAGTGAAGAAGTTTAGAAAAGATTAAGCCCAAATATTGACTCGTTAAGAAGATGAAGTGAAGAAGTTTAGTAAAGATTAAGCCAAACTCGTTAAGAAGATGGAGTGAATAAGTTTAGAAAAAATTAAGCCAAAAGTTTAAGAACTCGTTTAAGAAGATGAAGTGAAGAAGTTAAGAAAAGATTAAGCCAAAAGATTGACTCGTTAAGAAGATGAAGTGAAGAAGAACTAAGACGAACTGTGTCAATATCCTGGAGGAGACACTTGGGGAATGGAAATATTGCCTAACTAGGTAGGTAGTCTGATACATTTACCGTTAGTGCCGCGTTATTCGCAAATTAATATTTGTATTCCTATTTATTTGTAATTGAACAGTCTGTGACTCAGATTATGTATAGCCTATGTATGTGTGAGAATGACGTATAAATTTGTGTGTAAATAACCAGCACAATAGACCATCAAGAATGAGTTGAGATAGGTGCCTATGTAGTGTATGCATGTAGTGTAAATAGTAGATACATAAGTGTGTTGCATTGCCGCTGTATTCGTGTCTTCTATCTATTACGGCGTCGTTTTCGGGTACAAAAGATTTGGATTGGGCTGAGGAAGGATCTAGATATCTGTACCTACCTAATTAGTCGGTGTTTAAAAATAGTGTTGTGTGTCGCCGGGCCCTGGGCCAGCTGACGTCACGCCAGCGCCGGGGGCCGGGGCAAGACGGGCCCCGCGTCAGTGCCGAGCGCGCCGTCAGTCGGGCCGCACGTAGTCCCACCAGCCAGCAAGACCACCGAGCACCGAGCACTGAGCACCAACCGGCCCCGCACCGCACCGCCCACTTACCTTCCCCGCCACTGTGAGTACCCTCTACTCACTACAATAAGTGTAGCTATAGGTATAGGACACACAGACGTGACAAAAGCTATTGTGTACCTAGCTAGATAGAAACTGCACCGATATCGAGACACAGATGCAGATTTCACTTCTGCAGTTGCATACGCGACTCACACAAGCTCCTATTTTTAATTCGTTGGTAGTAGATACTTAGTTTCATTTTAACTTAATTGGTTTTTTATCAGCCGGACCATAGGTTTCTCGGTGCGCAGTGGGGCAACCTTGGGGCATCGTGCAATGCAGCGGAGACCTTGCAAGTAACGCGTCACTATAATAACCTCGGCTCACGCCTTGCTCTTTTCCTACCACGGCACCGTACGATAGAACCGTTTGCGACAGCCCCAATAAACATGATATCCATTACTCGGTACGTTCTCGATCTCAACGGATGATGTGAAAACTAGCGCGCAATGTAATACTACTACTGCGATGGAGTCGCATAGTAAATCTTTTCCCCCGTTCGCATAATACAGAGTGATGTTGATAGACGTGTAATGTTATGGAACGAACACAAACAGCTGACTGCGGCGACGTCGTATTTCTTTTTCTAATAGATAAAAACATTTATCACGGTCACTCAAGGACGGTCAGTGCCGAACGATGTTTCCCGTTTCGACTAGATATGTACAAACAACTCGTAGCTAGGTACCTTACGAATAAATAATAGGTAACTACCTCTATGTTTGGTTTCTTGTTGATTGTCGGTCGGTAATGGGTGGATATTGCCACAAAGTAGATAGGTATAATTTGTGATATTGCGGTTAGCTAGGCTAGCGTCGAGTAAGGGCTGGGGCCGCGGTTGCGTTTCCCGCGATATCACTGGAAAAACACGTCATATACGCTATAAAAGGTATATCTACCCTTATCGCGTAGCTAACGAACACTCGCTATCAGCATTGACTCACTAACTTTGTTTTTTGGACTTTGTTTTAAGTCCAATAATGAGGTTACAAAACCCCGAGAGATCATTGTTAGACCACACCCCGGACACTTCATACAGCGGGCAAGATATGACATTTCTAAAAACAAATGACGGAGCAATCAAAATCACGGCGAAATCCTATACGTTCAAGAACCAAACTGTAACCAATCTGTACAGAGGACGAAACGATCATACTGTCAGACGAAAGCGACCGTCACGCGACATGCAACACACAGACGAAAAAATTTGAGACGATTTTTAACCTAACCTAACCAATCCGGGAGTGCCGAGAGAAGTGAAAACTTTTGACAGTTTTATAAGTTTTGACCCTACGAGTGTTCCTGGTACGGTTACAGTGTCGCGACTGGCGAGTTCAATGGTTTTTCCCCATCTCAAACTAGGTTGACAATGTTTTGACCCTGCGAGTGTTCCTGGTACGGTGTCGGTGACACGGTTACAGTGTCGCTTGGACGGTTACAATGTTTTTTTCCTATCTCTAAAATGCCCAACGTGCCTGAAGAAGATTTCACTTCAAAAATAATTACATACCTACTTTAATGAAAATTTTAAACGACGAAAATGAAGAATATGTACTGCAGTGGATTCAGAAACTAGCAACTCTTGGACATATACTAAATTTAGACTTTATCTCATTTTGTTTGTTTTTTTACAATGAAAACAAATCACCACAGGCATCGATTAGTATATTGTCTTTTCGATATATTTGCAAAGTATAGATTCGATCCAGAATACCGTTTCTGTATAACGGAACTTTGTATGGAAACTCTAGCTAACTGGCGACCCTTAAGGGTCCCCAGGAGGCTCGAGTTTCCATACAAACGTAGTTCTGCTTTAATACAAAAATGACATGCGGCATTGAATCAAAAGTTTGTAAATATGTTAAATTTGTAATGGTAAAAATAAATAATCTGAATACATGCTTATCTTACCTTTTATGTGTCTATAAAAGATAAGATAAGCATGTATTCAGATTATTTATTTTTATTATTTTATTTATACTTACCGATGTTTGTAATTAGTTTTCGATGTACGAAATGAATTATAAAAAAAATATAAAATATAATAATATATTATATAATTATTAAAATAAAATTCTTTTTATTTTTTATTTATATAAAACGAAAAAATAAAAGCAGTTTCAAACTTTCAGTACAAAACTAATCAGAGCCTTCTTTTAGTTATGTTTATGTTTATTACGATGAAAACTAATTACAAACATCGATATGTGTCTACTCAATATATTTACAAAGTTCGGATTCAATCTTGCATGTCGCTTTTGTATTGTAGCGGAACTACGTTTGTATGGAAACTCGAGCCTCCTGGCGACCCTTAAGACCAGAGTTTAATTAAATTTCGCAAGTAGTTAATGCAAATGTATCGAAATTGAAAGTGAGTCAACATATCCCGTTTTCGCAAAACCTGTCGGTCACTTTATCGTTTCAATGAAAGTAAACTCTTAATAACGTGTATTTTTTTTTTTAATTGTGCACCGCGTTAAGTGACGCTGTGCAGTGCAGTGTTATCTATCTTTACTAATAAATCTTAAAGTGTGTCCGTCTGTCTGTTTGTAACGTTGACGCTAAAACTTTTAAATCAATTATGCCAAAGTAAAGGGCGGAGAACAATTCAGGACACATTTTGCATAGTTCCCTAAATACACCCTCGCGTTACGTTAGTACTAATATATATATACTTTGCTCGCGTGCCACTTGCGGCTCACGCACCGTGTACGCTCGTATACAGTCATGAAAACAATATACACGCGGGCTAAGCTACGGGATAAAACTTGTTTACGTAAAGTGTAGGTATTTACCAGGCGAATAGAGGTTAGCGTCAATAACGTCTTTGGACATATTTTTTTCACCTCGATACGGCATTGGTTTCTCTTTGACGTTGGGCGCTAGAGCCACAGTCAATGTTATTTTTATATGGTTACAACGGAGGGCGCCTGCACAACTGCTTACGTCATACCATTTAAGGCCCGATATTGTCTTCCAAAGTCCATTGCCTACATCTAGATGTGGGTCGTCTCATTTACGTACCTACGTAATGCGTATACATTTCTTCGACTCGAGCAAAGGTGCGACGATTTTACTAGATAATCCGTTGACATATTTTATTGAGACAATTATTCAAGCAGATTGTTTGAAATTTTAAACAATACAGGATGAGTTAAATTGAATTACTTTTAAATTATTTTTTGTTGTGTTTTATTTTATTGTAACACAAGACATCTAAAATCAATATACTTAGATAGGACTTTTTTTTCAGCTTTCTAGATCAGTAATTAGTTTTTATAGGTCTTACTAAAATACTGGGAAATCCTCGGAAGTCCGCAACGCGGCCGACCCCCGCTAATCCGGCGAAATTACTCGCCCGCTCGAGCCCCGGCGGCGGCGCGCTTGATACGCACGTTGGAAGGGTTGAAAACAAAGATAATATAAAACAGATTACTTTGTCACAAAGTCTTCATTTTGAAACTTTTCTTTTTCAGAGTGAAATGGTTAGGAAGTACGAGAGAATGAGCGGCCGCCAGGCTTGGAGTGAAGAGGAAATGGCGAAGGCAGTCGCCGCCGTCGTGTCGGGTAAGATGGGCTACAAACTAGCCGCCAGAACCTTCCAAATCCCGCGCTCGACGCTCCAGCGGCGCGCCAGCAAGGTGCGCTACCGGCATGCGGAGGACGCCAAACCCTTAATGGGCCAGTACCGAAGAGTATTCACAGAGAGCCAGGAACGCGACCTCGTCGGCTACATAAAGAGCATGCAGAAATACTTCCTCGTGGTCTCTCGACGAGATATTAGAGAACTCGCCTTCCAATACGCCGAAGACAACCACCTGAACCATCCATTCGATGTGAACACGAGGATGGCCGGCGAGGACTGGGTTAGGAACTTCCTGAAGAGAAACCCTGATCTCCTGCACAGGGCTGAGAGGGAGTTTGATGTGGAACCCGTGAACTTCGATCAGTTCTACCACTTCATGTGCCAGTTCTCGTGATGACTCAGCGGTCAGAGGTCGTGTTGTGCCTTGCGCGGCCTCGCTATAACTGGCTTGTGATCGTCAACAAACATACAAACCGATTTGAATATACTTTATGTAATGCCCGGGCTACACGAGGCTCGTTTTTCAAGCTAGGATAGCAAGCTAGTGTCAGTAAGCTAGCAAGCTAGTACTTCTGGCTTCGCGTAGGCAAAACTAGCTTTATTTCTAAGCTAGTAAGCTGTTTACAAGCCAGGACAGTTTTTAATAGGATGGAGTTCTTTTTTAAGGATAGTAACGCCCCCACCACTAATTTTACTATCCTAGCTTGCTATCCTAGCTTCAAAAACTAGCCTCGTGTAACCTGGGCATAAGGGCTAAATTATAAAAAAGATATTCAAATCAGTTAAATAACCTATTTTAAAGTTTTCAATTTTGTGATTTGGATTTTTCTTTCTATCTTCGAACCTATTTAATATATAAAGGTCCTTAAAGTTAAGAGTGGGGGGAGGGGTCATTGGCTACATAATATATACTGTATAATTATAAAGATTAGCTAATTATGTTTCCAATAATTTTATGTAGATAAAATTGTTTGTAGATAGGCGAAAAAAAATTGGAGCAAAGCTCAAGAGTGTTACCTTAAAAACTGTTAACATATAAACTAGTTACATTGTTTTCGTTATACGTTAATAACTTATTGTGAAGAGTAGATATTTATTTAATCCTATTTATTTTTATAGATAGGTAAAAATCTTGCATAGTTGAGGGCTGTGATGTGAGGAGGAAGTTTGTATTTAGTATTAACAGTCAATTATCAGCAAAATGTGTATTTTATCTTTTTTATTTTGAAATTTACCTTTTTTTTAACAAACAAGGTTTAACATTGTAAGGTACTTAAATAGATTTTCATATTTATACATAGTAGGGACTAAAAAGTTTGCTACTTTGCAATAAGAGAGAATATTTTTTTTAAAATTCTTATTGTCAAATAAGCGCAGAATAGAAATCGCACAAGTTGACAGCCCTAAATGATATATTTATTAGTAACATTATTTATTAAAACTTATTTTTAAGTAAAATTAGGTACCTACCTATCCAAATATATATAAAAAATGTGATATTAGATGAATGGTTCTAAACTTCTTGGTTTTCGAGGTTTTGTGAAAAAATATAACGAAAATATAAAAATCTATATATAGAGGAAACCTGCACACGCCTGCGAAGAAACTCGAAGGTTGTGTGTGAAGTCGACCAACCCGCACTGGGCCGGCGTGGTCGACTAAGGCCTAATCGCCCTGATTCTGGGTAGGCTAGAGCCCCTCGGTGGGGACGTATATGAGCTGTAATGATTATATATATATATTTTGTAGTTTTAGATCTTTTAACAGGTTCTGTACTTAGTTATATGTCAATGTTGCACTCATTACTGTTTTGAATCGTAAATTTTTTAGAAGCAAAAATACACACTACTATTTTTGTAAAACTACTTATACTACACATTTTTTACCTAAAAATACATATTGTAACGGAAGCTAGTATTAGATTTGCATTAGCTTTTACAATTTTTACAAACATGTTAAATCAATAAAAAAAAACAATATTTTATTATCATCTCGTTACCTGATAAGTTTTGATCTCTATTATGTTAGTTCATGTTGAAATTATTATCTATTTAGGTCCCAAATACCTAAAGTATATTTGTTTCGAAATGGCCAAACATGTAAACAAAACGTGAAGTGTTTTCTCAGAAATAAACTAGTTTCAATTGATATTTAAGTCTTAAGTGAACTAAACACAGTGATTATGAGAATACAATGCTCGTAGGAACATGATCGATGTCCAAATGTAAGTGATTCAGGTAAAATGATAAAATGGTTTTTAACATGTTTAGCTATTTCCAAAAAAAAATGTTCTACGTACCTACGTTTTGTTTTAAATTTTTATGTTTACATTACCTAAATGATAATTTAATATTTATTTTAACAATTATTTTCTAGAATGAAGTGTGCAAGTTTTATAGGAGGATGTTTTTTCAAAACTGAACAACTTTCCCAAAGGAACCCATACAAAATTTGCAAAAAAAGAAACCTTTCATACCAGTTGATCAGACTATCAGTCAATTTTTAGGTTCTTTAGTCAAACTACCAAATGATCAGATTATCAGCCAATTTTTAGAGTTCTTTAGTCAAACTACCAAATGATCATATTATCAGCCAATTTTTTGGTTCTTTAGTCAAACTACCAAATGATCAGATTATCAGCCAATTTGTAGGTTCTTTAGTCAAACTACCAAATGATCAGATTATCAGCCAATTTTTTGGTTCTTTAGTCAAACTACCAAATGATCAGATTATCAGCCAATTTGTAGGTTCTTTAGTCAAACTACCAAATGATCAGATTATCAGCCAATTTGTAGGTTCTTTAGTCAAACTACCAAATGATCGGATTATCAGCCAATTTTTAGGGTTCTTTAGTCAAACTACCAAATGATCAGATTGCCAATTTTTAGGGTTCTTTAGTCAAACTACCAAATGATCAGATTATCAGCCAATTTGTAGGTTCTTTAGTCAAACTACCAAATGATCAGATTATCAGCCAACTTTTAGAGTTCTTTAGTCCCTTATAGTTTCGCAACGATCATCTGTCTGGCTACCTGTTCATCCATCTCACTGCTGTTTTTAATCAAATACTATTACAGCTATAAATCTAAAGTTACGTATAGTTATACAAATCGGTGATGCCTTTAAATATAAGTCTTACCTCCTCAACTTGTAAAGTTTTTTAACGACATATCTTGTTGTATGGTGGGTGTATCAATGAATAGTTTTTACAAAACTATTAAAGGTTTCCAAAGATTTTTTTTTAAAAGATCCGTATTATTTTAGCACATCGAAAACAAATTACATGATTGTGTCTTCTCAATATATTTACAAATTAAAGACATTGATATGATCGTGTCTTCTAAATATATTTACAAATTACAGACATTGATATGATCGTGTCTTTTCAATATATTTACAAATTAAAGACATTGATGTGACTGTGTCTTCTTAATATATTTACAAAGTTTGGATTTGATCCAGCAAGTTAATTTAGTATTACAACCGAACCAAGCATGTACGGAAACTGGAGCCACCTCCTTCAGTTTATTCTTTCGGGTCCCCAGAAGGTTGTATTATAAAAACTACATGCCGAATTGAATCCAAACTTTGCGAATATATTGAGTAGACATATATCAATGTTTCTAATTAGTTTTCGATGTAAGTACTACTATAAAACGAAGAAAAATAAGAGCAGTTTCAAACTTTTAGTACAGTTTCAATTTACTTTTGAAAACTTAGTACAAACATTGATATGTGTCTGCTCAGTATATCTGGAAAGTTTGGATTCAATCCAGCATGTATAGTTTTTATATTATAGCAAAATTACGTTTGTATGGAAACTCGAGCCTCCCTTAAGAGTTGCACACTTGTTCGGTAGTTAGGTACTTACCTAAGCCAAACTACGTTATTTTTGGTTTTATGGAATTCATGTACAGTGGCCAGCACATTAAACTAGACACTAGACTTTGTACCGTCCTTATGCCGTATGCGTGTGGATCAGAATCGCACTACGAGTGTCTAGCTTGATGTGCTGGCCTCTGTACCTAGTTACATTAGCAGGTACAATCATGTAGGTACTTAATCTAAGTTTAATTCGGTCGGTCCATTAATCTAATTAAAAGTTTGAAAAAAATCAGTTTTTTTATGTTTTACTAGCTAGCTACTACTAGCTTTTGCCCCCTGCTTCGCCCACGGCGACTACAATAACTTGACCATTATAAATGTCCTCCTTAGTGTAGTGCTACCAAAGAATACTAAATATTACTACGTAGTACTATGGAGAGGTCAAGCTTTCATCTCTGGTTCATCCCACCATATTTATATAAAACGTGGCTTAGATTTCAAGTTGGACCCCAATCTACCAAACTGTGAAAACCACATCAAAATTCGTTCAGTACTTTTTGCGTGTAAAAGCAGACAAATAACCAAAAAAAATGTGGGCAATGATTACGTCACTATCCCAACTGTTTTTTCTCAAATATCTTCAATGTACAGCACGCTGCTTTATAGTTTTTTATTAGCATAGATTTTACATCCAATTTATTCCTAGCTTTCAATTTTATAATTTACTAGCTTTTTCCCGCGGCTCCGCCCGCGTGGACATCGTTTTTATGACTGTCCTTAAGGGTGATTTGTAAATTATGTCGTTTCCCACCTACTCAACCATCTCTGTGCAAAAAATCACAACAATCGAGTATTTTTTTAGTTCCCTCAGGAACTGCATCAGATTATGCTATTTTTCCGGGATAAAAAGTAGCCTATGTCCTTCCCCGTGACACAGGCTACCTGCATGCCAAATTTCATACAGATTGGTCAAGGCGTTGAAGCGTGAAAAGGTAACAAACAAACAAACACATTTACACATTTATAATTAGAAACAACCATAATATTATGAAGTCTACATCTGCAAAGTAAAATTACTAAAAACAAAATAGTCGGTCACCTGCTGTCAGTAATCTACATAATAATTTATACGTGAAGAGGTAAAGTTTGTATGTTTGTAGGAAGTAATCTCTGGAACTACTAAACCGTTTCTGAAAATTCTTACACCAGCAGAAAGCTACATTATTTTTAAGTGACATAGGCTATATCTACGCTCGCGAGCCGCTTGCAGCTTGCGCACCACTCACCCTCTAGGTCAGTCATAAAAGCGATGCCCACGCGAGCAATGCCGCGAGCAAAAGCTAGTTTTATAATAGTTTGGTTATTTTCAAGTACTCCAGTTCGATAAAGATTCTTCCGGATTCTTATGAGCATTTTAAAATCTTTGTATTTTTCATTTCATGGACAATTAGATGTACTTACAACAAAAGTGCACCGTCAACGTCATGGCAACATGGCCTCGTTAAAATGGTCGTTCAGAGCTTAGTGTAAGTGACCCAGTAGCAACGCAGCGGTCGGCCGCAGCAAAGTGAAAATAACTGAACAGGCGAGAATTAAAAATGTTACCTTAGTGTACAGTCGCTACCAAAAGGGTTGGAACATATTGTATCATAAGAAGGCTCAAGGTCACCCAAAGGGCAATGGAGCGTGCTATGCTCGGAGTTTCTCTGCGTGATCGAATCAGAAACGAGGAGATCCGCAGGAGAACTAAAGTAACCGACATAGCTCACAGAATCGCTAAACTCAAGTGGCAGTGGGCAGAGCACATAGCTCGTAGAACAGATGGCCGATGGGGCAGTAAAGTTCTCAAGTGGCGACCGCGCACCGGAAAACGTAGCGTAGGCAGGCCTCTCACGCGGTGGACCGATGACCTGGTGAAGGTCGCGGGAAGCCGATGGATGCGGGCAGCGCAGGACCGGTCGTCGTGGAAATCCTTGGGGGAGGCCTTTGTCCAGCAGTGGACGATTTGTGGCTGATATGATGATGATGATGATATTGTATGGAGACTGGCATAATGACTTTATTTATTTTTTTAGAATCTTTCGCACACGAATATACTTATTTCGATGGAGGATGTAAATATTATGTCGTTTTATTCGTGTGCGAAAGTATATTAAATGAATTGTACAGCCACGCTGTGCATACTTTTTCGCGAAGACGTCACCGTCTGTCGCAGTGGGGTTAAAGTTCGTTCGCTGAATTATGTGCACCTTTAATAAATGGTGCTTGCCGCTGCCGGCTCGCGTCAAAAAGGGCGATCCTGAGTTCAATCGCGCGAAACGAGGTCGCGCGAATCTTGTTCAGTCTTTAATTATTAATGTAGGCGACGATTCTGAAGATAGTCCAGCAGTGAAAGTGATCAAAATGAGTGATAAATTCTAAATAAACAAATAACCCGTATATTTTTATTTTTTTAATAAAATAATAAATTATTTTTTTTAACACATTTCCAGAACTCCGTTCGGGTGTAATGCAGCTAATTTTCTGAACGTACTATGCACAAATCAACAATAAACATGACACTGTAATTTCAGCAAAGCCAAAAACAAAAGTTGTTCAGTATGATGAGTAGAATCCCCGTTAACGGGACCTACACCAATTTTGTTACACCCTGTTTATTTAATCAAAATCGGTTTAGTATCTACTTCTTTTTAGAAAATTACAAAAACTAAAAATAATAGGATGCGGGCAGCGCAGGACCGGTCGTCGTGGAAATCCTTGGGGGAGGCCTTTGTCCAGCAGTGGACGATTTGTGGCTGATATGATGATGATGATGAAAAATAATAATGTAAAATTACTTAGTTGTTGCGATGGAAGTCACTTTTTAACGTGTTTTGAGTTTACAGTTACCTACCTACATTGGCAAAAAAAAATCCTAATAAAAACATTTTTATTTTTCTATTTTTTTTTTCTTTTTGGTTTGTGACAACCATTACCTTCCTAATCTGTGAACTGCGAGAAAAGTACGGAGACAACTTCAAATTGGTGCCAAACTTTTCCTACAACACATTTTTTATAGAAATGAATTCTATGGCAGTGGCAATTAAATTCAATTTAGCATATCACAATATTCAATATTATGACAATCACAACTATATACTTTTAGGATATCTATACCATTGAGAAATACTGGACAGGCGAAGATAGGAAACAACGCCCAAACTTCGCCTACGTACTACATTTGCATCGGTTTTTCAGGTATTTGTAATGTTTATTAATGTATCGATTTTGTTTAGCTATAGCCTTAGATAAATAAAAAAGTTTTCGTTTTAGTGTAATCTAAAATACTTCACAATTAGAGAGCATGATAGAAAAATGAGGGAAACCAGCACGACGGTACCCAGTGCAGTTGGCCTTATTAAGTCCTAGTTATTCACAAAGTGTCATTAAAATCGTTAGATCTATTTCTAGAAAAAAAAACTTGGTACTTGCATAAGTACCTTTTTCCGATTTTTCTTGCAATAACAAAACCGAGTGCTGTAGGCAATGTAAACCACGTTAGCCATAGAGTAAGTAAATAAATAACCAGTATTTTTTTTAATATGCAAAAAAATCAACCCTAAAAAATCACTTTAGGAAAAATTTGAAAAAACCGGTCAAGTGCGAATCAGTACCGCACACATAGGATTCCGTACCATCATACTAGATGGCGCTAGTACAAAGAGTTCCGTACCATCATACTAGATGGCGCTAGTACAAAGAGTTCCGTACCATCATATACTGGATGGCGCTAGTTTCTTTACGTTTCAAAAAACCACTTTTTTTGTATGGAGGTTGTATGTGAAGTTTTTTTGGAGTTTACTCCTTAAGAATCGATTTGCATATATAAGGGGCCCGGTATGAGAAAAATCTGAGTAGTAAAATCTATCGATGAATGACAGCGTTACGAAAAAGTTTAGATACCAAAAAGGTCGTGTTCAATAGTAGAAATGAAGTGAGTTATAGTTTTTTTTCAAGCGCGAGTAAACTCCAGTCGTGCGTCGGAGCTGACACACACAATTTTTTTTTTGGTTTTTGTTTTTTCACTTTTTCTAATTTTTAATATTTGTTGTTACAGCGGCGACAGAAATACATCATCTGTGAAAATTTCAACTCTTTAGCTATCCGGTTCATAAAACTCGGTTCTTAAGTCCGACTCACACTTGGCCGTTTTTTTTATTTTTTCTTTGTATACGCCTAATAACTTATCTCGATGGCAAATTTTAAGTTGATAAGTTACCTGATATCTCTTTTTTCATCTGAGCCTGGAAGTGGTCTATGTATTTTGATAAGTATAGTGGTCATACTGAACCCTCAGTCCACGAGTACGACTAACACTTGGCCGTTTTTCGAATTTTTCCTTAGTATTTAGTAAATTTCATATTTCTAAGTCACCTAGAAAGTGCAATGGTCTATAAATTTGAGTGAATTCAGTCGGTAAGTCATAAAAATGGTGATTTTCGGACGTCAATATCTTAGAAATGGATATATTTATGAAAATTTGGGTTTTAGGTGATTGAGGGGATCTTAGTAGACAGACACACAAAATCGTAAGTGTGTGGGTTAAACAGATTTTAAGTTACGGGTAGGTCAAAAGTGGCCCGAAATGGTTCGTATAAATACATTAACCATTAATACATTAACCGCCTCCGTGGCGTAATGTTTAGTCCATTTGCTTCACACCAAGAGGTCGCGGGTTCGATTCCCGGTGGGGTCAACTTGTAAGACTCAGTTTGGTTGGTGGTAGGGCATTTTCTAAGCCCGCCTGGCTAGCTACCACCATCTTATCAAAGTCTTGTCGCCAAACATCAGTGTTAACAACATTGATGTGTTCTGGCTTGATGATAAGATAGCTAGTTCTCCATTGCGTTGGGGAATCTTGGTAAGCCCGCTTCCATCTTCGGCATCATCGTCAGTTACCATTAGGTAAGATGATGCCAAGGGCTTACCAATTGTGAATAAATAATATTAAAAAACATATATTAATTAATAACCCACAGCTGGTGTCCCTTTCTTATTATTATGAGCTTCATAAAATCCTTTTCCTCTTTAATTAAAAATCAAAGACCCGACTGAAAAAAAACATCGCTCTTTTTGAAAATTTGGGTAAAAATTTATACAGTGTCACTCACGAGATCAAGACGAAACTAACGCCATCTTGCACTCCAAAATCTATCAAGCCGTTAAGACTACAGGCTCATCCAAAAATACAGACATACATACTAAAATCGTCATATCAGCTCATATACGTCCCCACCGAGGGGCTCGAGCCTACCTTGAATTAGGGCGATCGGGCCTTAGTCGACCACGCGGGCCCAGTGCGGGTTGGTCGACTTCACATACAACCTGCGAGTTTCTCCGCAGGCGTGTGCAGGTGTGCTCACGATGTTTTCCTTCACCGTAAGAGCGTCGGATAAACGTACATATGAAATCTTAATTCGAAATCACATTAGTACGTGGTAGGATTCGAACCACGAACTCCCGCTCGGACAGGAGGGGGCGGCCATAGCCGTTACGCCACCGACACTCTAACATACACCCGAATAACGTTACCCTCCTTTTTGGGCAATAGGGTAAAAAGAGAGCGTGACTCTTACTTAAAAAGGTCAATAGGCATTTTTTTATGGACCGTCCTCACCCTTTTTTAGCACTTTCGTATGACGTAGGTCTTGAGCTCTTCAAACCTATCCCAGCTAAAACCCAGTCGCCTCGCAACAGACAAGCGGGCCGGAAACTCAACATCCAGTGAGGTGGAGTGCCAATCAGCCATTGTAACTAGCCGAACTATTTGGGTGTTACCCTTGACACGTCACATACGGAAAGAACTGCGAGGTAGATAAGCTGTTTATCATCATCATTATCATATCAGCCGAAGGACGCCCAGTGCTGGACATAGGCCTCTTCCAAGGATTTCCACGACGACCAATACTGTGCTACCCACATCCAGCGGCTTTCCGCGACCTTCACCAGGTCATCGGTCCACCGAGGAGGCCTAGCTACGCTACGTTTTCCGGTGCGCGAGAAGGTGTTCCCTTGCAACAATCTCCTCCAGAAACTCACATCAACAACCTGAGGAGCTTCGCCAAGTTAAAGTATATTAGTACGCCAAGTGTCCTGCGAACTACGGGGCTGGCTGGCCCTCTGGTATTCTGCGGGCGAGTATGCATGCCCTGTATGGAGCCGCTCCGCACACGCAAGGTAAATGGATACAGTTTTAAATGAAACGTGCCAGATTATCACTGTCTGCACGGTACAAATGCTGTATCCTCCGGCTGGAATCGCGGCCCCACATATCCGCAAGAGCGTAGCGAGTTCAGTTGAGAGGGCTAAGGCTGAAGCGGACATACGCCATTCAATGCACAAATACTCCACTGTGCCTCAAAGAATTAAGAGCCGCTTAAGTGCACCGACCCTCTTGGCGGTGCGGCCGGCCAATCAAGATGCGAACTCTAGCGTGAAAAACTAATTTATTAAAAATGAAAACCCAACAACATAAAAACTTAACCCCTTTTTTTAGCCAGTGGGGTAAAAATGTATCCTATGACACTCACGGGACTAAGCTGAATCTAACGACTCCTCGCACTGCAAAATCCATCAAGCCATACATACAACAACTTTAAAAACATAACCCTCCTTTTGGCGCAGTCGGGTAAAAATACACACTACCTGCCCTGTTTGTTCCGATTTCCGAATGCCTTTCCCCAGGACACAATTCGACGAAGACGGTCTGGACGTCGATTAATAGACTCCTCACTAAGGTCGGCAGGAGCAAGACAATCGGTTCAGGTGGGGGGTTCACGGACAGGTCAGACCAACGGTGTAGGTGTGGTGCCCCACAGATAATAGCCCATCTGCTTGTATGTCCAATGTGCCCTGATGCCTGCACTCGGGAGGAGCTGATGGACGCCACCGATAGCGCCGTTATGGTGGCCACATACTGGGCAAGAGATATAATATGACTTGTCGTCGACGAGTATAGCAAGAAGAAAAAAACGAGACCTACAGTACTCGCATATGATGTGTAACATGTGACAAAATACTTAGGAAATTAATTAATTATCGGGTCGTACATTCACGGGCCGACCCTTCGAATAGTAGTATGTCATCTTTGCCTTTGCCATCACACTAGGCGGCATGGCTATGACAACCTTAGTTTTCGAGAATTAAAAAACGTTCGCATTTCCTGTTACACATTTCCGTCCCATTTCACGAAATCACTCCCACAAATTGCTGTGCGCGAGTCCGACCCGCACTTGGTCAGATCGAATAGCGCGCGCTTTCGCGACTTCCTGTTACACAATTCCGTCCCATGTTACACATTTCCGTCCTATTTCACGAAATCACTCCCACAAATTGCAGGAAAGCGAGAGCAAAGATGTTACACATCAAAAATTAGAGTTTTACACACAACTGTAACATAATATCTTAAAGCTAAATATTGAACTATCCGCCTTATCACACCCTGAACACTTCATACAACAGGCCAGAAATGACATTTCAAAAAAGGAATGACGAACGAAACAAAAGCGGGGAAATCCTATACGTTCGATAACCAAACTGTAACCAATCTGTATCAATCTGGGTGACGAAAGGGTGAGGTCGCAATCTAGAGAGTGGCAGGGAGCGTCCATACTAAGTAAATACTAATATATATACTTTGGCCTTATCAAGACTTTTCTGATCAAAGACATGTTACAGTTATGCTGCCATATAATAAATTCGAGTTCTCAATTGGGCCTTTCTAAATTAGATTAGGTAAGATAAAAAGAGAGAGTAATATTTTTATTACACGTCAAATTTTCATAAAATGCACATGCCCATCAAAATAATGACTATATAATGTTAAGAGTAAAGTGGTTGTCAAAAATAAAATTAGAAATCAATCATACATCATATCAGCCGAAAAGCGTCTACTCAAAAATTTCTACATTGACTGGTCCTGCGCTGTCCGCACCCAGCACCTTCCGGCGACCTTCACCAGGTCGTCTGTCCACCGAGTGAGAGGCCTGCCCACGCTACGTCTTCCGATGCGCGAACGCCTCTCAAAAACTTTACTGCTTCAACGGCCATCGTTCTAATAGCTATGTGTCCCGCTCAATGTCACTTAAGTTTTAAGTGAAAGAAATCAATACTATTAAATAAAACAACAAAATGACATTGTAGTCTATAGTCCATTGTCATTTCCTGCTTTATAATCGGGATTATGACAGCATTAAAGAAAGCGATGCGCGTCACTGCTGGGCCGCGTTCGTGCCAGCTCCAACAGAATCCTGAGCGTATTTGTAGACCGGTGGGACTCTCCAATGCTGGGTCGCTGGGTCCGGATGCATGGATCCAGCAGATTGTTGTATTGAATTCTTTGTTTTTATACGTTTTGCTTTTGTATTTTACTAACTCTAGAATTAAGATCTATGTTACTAACAAAACTATGGACTAAGTTGTCTGTAATAAATGTCTAATAATAATAATAATTAAAAATGATTTTTAATAAACAACACCCGCTTTGTTTCCTATCAAGTCATCAATTTTTAATTTCTCAAAATCACAAAATGAGTATGTAAATGTGGCTGAAAATCTATGACGTCATTTCTATGTATTTCACACATTTTTGGAACGAAATGTCCTTCTCGACAGATGTCAAAAAGAAACTGAAATGACTAGCAGATCCCTATTAACATTCACATTAACAGTTAAATTATGTTACAAGCCTACAGTTTTTGTGGCGCCGAGTCACTTACTACTTTTTAGCATCATGCAACTCAGAAGTGACTGACGAACTTCCTTTCGCAGTGGCTAGAGCAAAAAGTAGTAAAGTAAAATGCTATCTCATTCATCATCAGGTATAGGGGCAGTCATCCTTACTATCACACTAATAATACAAAGGCGAAAGTTTGTGAGTGTGTATGTTTGTTACTTCTTCACGCAAAAACTACAGAACGGATCTGGCTGAAATTGGGTAGGTAGACAGATTAGGATCTGGATAAACACATAGGCTACTTATGTTCACGCTCGCATGCCGCTTGCGCCTCGCGCACTGTGCAGTGTGCACCCTCGAACAGTCATAGAAACGTTGACCACGCGGGTGAATTATCCTTACTTAATATTATAAATGTGAAAATGTGTTTGTTTCTTTGTTTGTTTTTTACCTTTTCACGCTTCAACGCCTTGACCAATCTTTATGAAATTTGGCATGCAGGTAGCCTGTATCACGGGGAAGGACATAGGCAACTTTTTATTTCGGGAAAATAGCATAATCTAATGCAGTTCCTGAGGGAACTAAAAAAATACTTGATTGTTGTGATTTTTTGCACAGAGATGGTTGAGTAGGTGGAAAACGACATAATTTACTAATCACCCTTAAAGACAGTCATGAAAACGATGTCCACGCGGGCGGAGCCGCGGGAAAAAGCTAGTAAATTATAAATGTTGTTTATTTGTTTTTTTTTCCTTTTCACGGTTCTAAACCTCAGCCAATCTCGACAAAATTTGGCACGCAGGTAGCCTGTGTCACGGAAAAGGACATAGGCTTCTTTTTATCCCGGGAAAATAGCATAATCCGATGCAGTTCCTGAGGGAACTAAAAAAATACTCTTAGGTTTAAAGATATTTATTCTCATAAAAGACAAAATGCCACTTACATGAGAAGAAGACTTAAATATAAGTAATTGATTTAAAGTCATTCACACCGCACAGATCACAAAAATATGAATCACACACATAGTCATGATTATAATTAAAAATATAATTACAAACTGGCTCTCCACAACAAACAAATAAGAAAATAGTATTTTTTATTTTAGTTAGACAAGATATGTATAGCTAATTTGCGCTTAAAATGATTAAATGAGTCAATCTCTTTGATGGATGAGGGTAACCTATTATAAAGTTGCACTCCCTCATACGTAAACATTCGTTTACCGCAGTTTGTTCTAATTGTTGGTAATGCAAGGTAGCTGGTACGTCTGGTGCTGCGTTTAGATGCTCTTTTTGGTTAATTTCTTTTACATCGCAACAGAACATAGGTTTGTTGTGATTTTTTGCAAAGAGATGGTTGAGGAGGTGGGAAACGACATAATTTACTAATCACCCTTAAAGACAGTCACAAAAACGATGTACACGCGGGCGAAGCCGCGGGAAAAATCTAGTAGAACAATTTGTCATTAATGTAATTTTAAAATACAACCTATGTTCTTCCCAGTGACACAGCCTACCTGCAACACGTCAACCAATCTTTATGAATATTGGTGTGCAGATAGCCTGTGTCACTGGGAAGGACATAGGCTACTTTTTATCCCGTAAAAAACATAGTACGACGCAGTTCCCGAGGGACTGAGAAAATGCTCTTTTTTGTTTAATTTCCTTAACATCGCAAGGAACAATGGATTGTTGTGATTTTTTGCACAGAGATGGTTGAGGATGTGAAAAATGACATAATTTACTAATTAGCCTCATTTCCACGCCCGCACACGTCGACGTCGCAACGAATTGAAGTGATTTTGTATAGAATTGGTTGAGGGTGTGGGAAGTGACATAAACTGCTAATCAGAATAGCCCGATAGAGTTCTTAAGGAATGTGGAGAAAACTCATGTCCACACACGGGAAAAACAATGTCCGCGCGGGCAAAGCCGCAGGCAAAAGCTAGTACAACCTAATTTTGAGTCCTTAGAAAGAAAGGTTCTTAAGAAAACTTTTCACTGTAACAGCGATTAGGAAAAATAACAGCAATTAGGAAAAAGCCATTCTGCTCCCTAAGTGCTAACCATCTTTTGAAAATAGAAAAGCATCTATACCACAATCTTTTTCAAAAGTTATCTCTCTATTAATTACACGTTGAAATTACATTTAGCTCTATCTCAAACTCTATAAACACGTCTTTAAAAACTTTCCCCTGTCGTTTCGCAGCAACATTTTCTTCCAGAAGCGTATTAGGCTGTCCTTTATTTGTAGTTTGTTTTGAAAGGCAATTTAGCAGAAATGCCGCTCTATAAAAGCGGGAATAACGATTGCAAGTCGGAGGAAATCTCCTTTTCACAGTAGCCGTTAGGAGAATGTAAATAAGTACCTTTACAATAGCTTTACTGCAAATTCTTGGTCTTTTATTATCCTTACTAACATTATAAAGGTGAAAATGTGTTTGATTGTTACCTATTCACGCTTCAACAACTCAACCAATCTTGACAAAGTTTGGCATAGGGGTAGCCTGTGTCATGGGGAAGGACATAGGCTACTTTTTATCTCATAAAATAGCATAGTTCCCTACAGTTCCTGAGGGAACTAAAAAAATAACCTATTTTGGTTGATTTCTTTAACATCGCAACGGAGCAACGGATTATTGTGATTTGTTGCTTATGACATAGACTACTAATAAGCATAACCCGAGACAGTTCCCGAGGGATCTAGGGAAAACTCATTTCCAGGCTCGCGCACGTCGGCGGCGTCGCAATAGAACAACGGGTTGACGTGATTTTTTGTATAGAAATAGTTAAGGGGGTGGGAAAAGACAAAGACTGCTTATCAGAATAGCCCGATATAGTTTTCGATGGATCTGGAGTAAACTCCTATCTACGCTCTCGAGCCGCTTGCTCGCGCACCACTCACGCTCAAAGACAGTCATAAAAACGATGCCCACGCGAGCGAAGCCGCGGGCAAAAGCTAGTGCTTTTTATACTTATTAAATTCATGGTTATTGCAAAAAAAACTGAAATTTTCATAGCTTTCCTCTCCAGACTAGAAGTCACATCTTTTTAATTATTTAGCGTTCTATTGAGTGGGCACCTAAAGTACGTAGTGATTAAAACCTCTTTGCCTAAAGTAACCTCAAAAACGTACATTTAAACTGACAAAACTCTGCTACCCCGGTTTAAATGAGATAAAGTTTTTCATCATCATCATTACAGCTCATATACGTCCCCACCGAGGGGCTCGAGCCTACCCTGAATCAGGGCGATTAGGCCTTAGTCGACCACGCGGGCCCAGTGCGGGTTGGTCGACTTCACACACAACCTTCGAGTTTCTTCGCAGGCGTGTGCAGGTTTCCTTACGATGTTTTCCTTCACCGTAAAAGCAATCGGTAAGTATGTACGTAAGTTTTTGAAAAACTCATTGGTACATTGGCCGTCCAGATTTGAACCCGGTACCTCTGGTTAGATGGACCGAGTCGTTACCGGTTGAGCCACCGACGCTTCACGTTTTTCACTTAACAAATATTTAAAATGTCCCCTACCCAATGTCATAGGTTTCGTCATGACGCAAATTGAGACGAGCTTTGTATGAAACCGTAGCAATCTCCTTTCAATATGGCCGGAAATTGAAGCTGAAGTTTCTGCAGTGCAGCGTTTATGCAGAAAAAAATTAAAAAATATTAAAATTCATTAAGTGCTATTGGCATATCACTAATACCACCCTGAACATCGTAGAACGTGAATGTAATGTTATTACTCGAGTTCACTCAAGCATTTCCCAATATTTATCAAAAGCTTGTCGCCTTATAACTTTCAAAGGAAATAAAACTCGTTTGAGCTGCTTTCACCGAATACTTTTCCAATATTTTTGTCGGCAACAGACGAGAGAGGCGGCGGGCGGTGAGAAAATGTAGAAAAAACCGGCCAAGTGTGACTCGGGGTCACACAAACAGGGTTCCGCACCAAAAGTTTAACTACCAACAGAACAAAATCTCTCAGTACATACTTCTTAAAAAAATATTTGTAAACTTTATCAATAAGTCCAGTGTTGGAACAAACGGAACATTTTTCTTTGAAACGGTAGGACTTTTTCATAGATTTTTCTGTAATTTATGCATTCAACCTTATGTACTGTGGTTTAGTGGTCAATTTTCACCTACTTTCTTAAATAACTTTAAAACTATTTATCTTAAAATTTAATAATAAATTTATTTGAAAGTCTTACAGCAAGCCCTTTCATTTGATATGTCACACGATATAGTTTGGAATAAATTTTTAGGGTTCGTACCCAAAGGGTAAAAACTGGATCTATTACTAAGACTTCGCTGTCCGTCCGTCTGTCTGTCTGTCTGTCCGTCTGTCACCAAGCTTATTTCATGAACCGTGATAGCTAGACAGTTGAAATTATTACACATGATGTATTTCTGTTACCGCTTTAACAAAAAATACTAAAAATTAGAAAAAGTGAAAGTCTCCATACAAAAAACGGTGATTTTTTTAACGTTAAGAAACTAGCGCCATCTAGTATGATCGTTTTTGAAACATGAAACTAGCGCCATCTAGTATGATGGTACGGAACCCTATGTGTGCGGTTCTGACTCGCACTTGGCCGGTTATTTTAAATATTTTCTAATTTACTCACCAAAATTGGCCACCATGTTTAAAAACTAATTTATTTACGTTAGACTTCCGTCTTTGGGTCACCGACTGACAATGTGTACCAAATTTTAACTCATTCGGTCCAGTAGTTTGGACCAAATTGGCTGTGACAGATGGACGGACAGACAGACACACAAGTGATCCTACAATGGTTCCATTTTTACCTTTTGAGATACGAAACCCTAAAAGAGGAATATATCCCATTCCATTCCATTTCGAGTGATCTGTAACCGTTCGATTGGTTTTCGACACAAGTGTAATGTCTATATGAAACCTAGAAGTAGAAATACCTAGAAAGGGGCTTTGTTGGCAAATGTTTGATAGTGCTAAATTGAAACAGATATTTTTGTGTAAACGTAGGCCTTACAAGCTTGTATTTGTAACAACTTAAACTACGTTAGTATTAACTATACATTGTTTATACACCCGCGAATGCATGTAGCTTTACAAGCTTGTATGTGTACAGGTCGCGCCAAACTTTATTGCGGCTCTGAAGTTGGTCGCAAGATGCGTCGCAGTAGCAAAATTTGGGTGTTAATATGACGTAAAGGTACCTACTGCTCGGTTATATCGGCGCAGTAAGCACACGCATCACACTTCAGACAGAAAGTTTGGCGCGACCTTTAACAACTAAACTACGTTAGTGCCATTGAATTACTAGTACTACGTATAGAACAGCTAGTCAAAACAAATATCTTGCTCTGCTCGGGGGTCGCGAGGAGTGCGAGGAGTGCGCGGGGGCGGGACTATCGCGTGACGTTTATGAAGAATAAATAAACAGATGCGAAATTCACTGTAATGGAGCTATCTGCCTAATTAGCACTAACACTTGAGCAACCCGACTGCTCACCAAGACCTTTTTCGGCTATGTATGTGTGTGTGCGTGTGTGTGTTTGCGTGCTTGTGAGTGTGTATTGTCCGTTTCATTGTTACCGCATGTAGCCAAAACGGTTTGTTGGATTTTGGATTGCGAGGTGTCGTTAGATTTGTACAGATTAACAAGGTTTTTTTTTGCCGGCTACAGAAAAAACAAAAAGAGCGTTGTGATTTTATGCAGTCAGGTTTAAGGTATTTTGTTAATTTGTTAAAGTAAGGGGTATTCTTACTCCTGATTTGAAACTATTTTGAAAGCTTTTATTTAACTTGCAATGTATGTATGTGCATGCATGTATGTATGTATATATGTTATAAGTTACGTGGATAAAAAAATATTAAATTAATAAAGTAAATGAAAATATATTGTGACGCATTTAAGATCAAATTAAATATAAAGACTAACTGGCACTAAAATACACATTTGCGCTTTCGCTAAAGAAATCGAGGGGTGCATGGAATACAGTTGTAATCGGAAAAAAACATACATTACACATCTAGTTATTAACCTCTTTTTCATGTTAACAACATTCATACATACATAGCACATCTAGTTATTAAGCTCTTTTTAGTTTACACTTTTTTGGTCCGACCCGGGGATTGAACCCATGACCTCCACGTTACGACCCAGCTCGTCTGCGCCACGGAAGCAGTCATATAGTTCACCAACCATTAGTACCTTACCTACGCGTCCTATCTGTATGGTTCACTTTTCATAATCTATTATTTTCAAACAACATGTCGGCATGTGGTTGAAAATAATGTAGAAAAAAAAACTAGTTTTGGTTGGTTTTAATTAATAATTTATTGACTTACCGATGATAAGTCACGCCACTTTTTTCTTTGCAGTGAATCGATTTTTACCCGGCATTTTTGGATTGTTCTTAGGTATCGGCACGCGGGCGATTGCTTGAGCGTTAGGTGAGAGATTAAACGCGTTGTTGACAATTATCAACAACACACGGCGCAAAAAACTGGTTCGCGGCGTCGGTTCCATACGTAGTAGTAGTAATTCAATGGTTAGTGCTAACTATACATTGCTTAAACAGTGTCGAATGCATGTACCTTTACAAGCTTGTATGTGTACAGGTCGCTCCAAACTTTATAGCGGCTTTGAAATTGGTCACAAGATGCGTCGCAGTAGCAAAGTTTAGGTGTTATACCGGCGCAGTAAGCACTCGCATCACACTTCAAAGCCGCAATAAAGTGTGGCGCGACCTTTAACAATTTAAACTACGTTAGTACTACTATATGCTTATACACTGTCGAATGCATGTACCTTTACAAGCTTGTATGTGTACAGGTCGCGCCAAACTTTACTGCGGCTCTAAAGCTGGTCGCAAGACGCGTCGCAGTAGCAAAGTTTGGGTGTTATACCGGCGCAGTAAGCACTCGCATTACACTTCAGAGCTGCAATTAACTTTGGCGCGACCTTTAACAACTAAACTACGTTAGTACTAACTATACATTGCTTAAACTCTGTCGAATGCATGAATAATATGTCTGTCTAAATTAATTTAGGAAGTTAGTTTTGTCAGTTTGGTCATCATGCCAAAGAGTAAAAAATATGATCACGCTGACCCAGTTTTTATCGTAATAAAAAATACACAGTAACATTAAGTCAAATCTTTATTCGTATACAGAATACAAATATATACCTACTTAATTTAGACTTGTATGGATTAGCTATTGTTGGCAACATTTAAGAAAACGCAGCGATTGTCTCGAGTTCGCTGCTACAGCCATCTATCGAGTCGCTCTTGCAACACAACAATTCATTCAAGATGGCGGTCATTCATTATTCGTCGTTTACCGATTTTCCGATTCGGTCCTGGGGCGTGCAAAGAAGATGGGATCACTACGAAAATATAAAAGTGTTTGCTCGAAGTGACACGCCCTTACTTTGCTCCAGCGCTCGTCGAGGATATTAGCTTCTAGATCCACTGCGTAGTTGTAATATATACCTTTAAAAATATTGAAATATCTAGTTAACATCAGAAGTGCGACGTGATTTGGTAGGATGTGACACCTTAATTGGGAGAAATGTGACTGAACGATCTGATCTAGTATACTCACGTATTGATGAGGTGCTTAGGTTTGATTATGCTAAGAAATTTACCGAGTTTTGTTAAAGTATAAATGAAATGGAATTAGATGTAGATACACATAGAACTGAACTGATTGCGCTATTCAAAAAGTATGGCGATTGTGTAGCATCAATAATCAAGGAGTTAGGAAAGGTCAAAAATCATGAAATGGTGATTAATTTAACTAGTTCACAACCGGTACAATGCAGACCCTTTCGTGCATCAAATGCAGATAGGCAAATGATTCGTGACATAGTAAATGATTTGCTTGAAAATGAGATAATACGGGAAAGTAATTCTCCTTATGCAAGCCCTGCTCTTCTGGTTGATAAAAAGAATGGCGAAAAAAGGCTCTGTATTGATTACCGTGCGCTAAATAAAATAACTACTAAGGACAAATATCCCATGCCACGTATTGAGAACCTAGTAGATAGACTTCAAGGCAATAAATGTTTTACTAGTTTGGATCTAAAGAGTGGCTACTACCAAAATCTTTTACATAAAGACTCGATCGAAAAAACAGCATTCATAACAGAGAACGGGCATTATGAATTTTTGAGACTTCCGTTTGGGCTGACAAATGCACCCTCTTGTTTCCAGCAGATGATGAACAAAACTCTGGGCAATTTGCGTTTTGGCAGTGTGATTATTTATTTGGATGATGTTTATCTTGTGACAGAAACTGTGGCAGAGAATTTAGAATTATTAGAAGACATACTGAAAATATTTAGAGATCAGGGACTAACGCTTAATCTAAAGAAATGCCATTTCTTTAAGAAAGAAATTGTATTTATCGGCTACAAAATTAAACCGGGTTGTGTTATGCCAAACGAAGCTAAGCTGGACGCTGTCAGAAATTATTCCACACCAAAAACCGTACATCAGCTTCGACAGTTTTTGGGCTTAATTTACTACTTCAGAAAGTTCATTAAAAACTGTGCAATAATTTCGGCACCACTAACGAAACTGTTGAAGAAGGATGCTGTCTGGGCATGGTAGCAAACACATATTCGAGCAATTGAGACGTTAAAAAATAAACTTACTTCGGATAGTGTGTTGACTATTTTCGATCCCACCAAAGATAAAAGTCTTATATACCGATGCTAGTAGGGATGGTGTAGCCGGGATACTTGCACAGGTTACTGATGAAGGTGAAAAGGTTGTTCAATACTACAGTCGGCAAACGACTGAGGATGAAAAGAAACTTCATTCATTTGAATTAGAACAGTTGGCTATTGTTAGTTCTTTACTCAAATTTCGGTTGTACTTGCTGGGAATAATATTTAAGATAGTTACTGATTGCAACTCAGTACGGTATGCCTTGACAAAAAAAGAAATTATCCCTCGGATTGCACATTGGGTTTTGACAACTCAGGAGTTTTCATTTGAAATTGTTCATAGAGAGGGCTCCCGGATGCAGCATGTGGATGCCCTTAGTCGGAATCCCATGCCATGTGGGGAAAAATCAGAATGCGAAATCATGGCAATTACCGCAGCCGACTGGTTATTGTCTGTACAAGTTCAAGACCCAGAGATAATAAAACTAAAGGATATATTAGAATCAGGAGAGGCCGATAATCATAAAGATGTATTTAACGATTATGAGTTGTGAGGTGGAAAAGTATACAGAAAAACTGACCACGGCCGTCGTTGGGTAGTGCCAAAAAAATGTATCTGGCAAATCATCAAGTGTAACCACGACGACCTTGGTCATTTCTCTGTCGACAAGACTCTTGAACGTATTTAGTCACAGTACTGGTTCCGTAGGATGAGACACATTGTTAAAAAATACATGAAGAATTGCCTTAATTGCATATACTTCAAAAATAAAGGTGCTCTTAAGGAAGGACAGCTATACCCATTGCCGAAGTACGCTCAACCTTTCCGCACTCTCCACTTAGATCATCTTGGTCCATTCATAGCAACCAAAAACAAAAATAAATATTTGTTGGTTATAGTGGATGCGTGTACAATGTTTACGTTTTTATGCCCTGTGCGTAAAACTGATGCAAATGGTGTCATAAAAGAGCTAGAAAACTTGTCCAAAACTTTCAGAAATTCAAAAAGAATAATAAATGACGCAGGTTCTTGTTTTACCTCAAATCAGTTTTAGCAATATTGTAAGAATAGGAACATTCGTAATCATACAGTAGCTACTGGTGTGCCTCGTTCTAATGGACAAGCAGAACGCTTTAATAGAACCATCTTGGAGGCTCTAAAATCAATGGGCGCAAACACTGATGAAGATAGGTGGGATCAGTGCATAAAACATTTGCAACAAGGTTTAAATAGTACGGTTAATAAGACTACACAGGCCGTTCCCAGTGAAGTTTTGTACGGTTACAGACTAAGAACTGATAACGATAAGTTATCAGCAGATCTTGATAATGAATATTTCGTAGACGTGACAAAGTTAAACGGTCGGAGTTAGTTAGAAGGTCGACGGAAATATAAAGGCCAGCTCAACGCAACAGAAACAAATATTTGATAAGTCCCGAAAAATTGCAAAGACTTATCAGGAAGGGGATTTAATTCTGGTCAAGATACAAAGCCAGAGTAATGAGGGTCAAAGTAGGAAACTAATGCCAGTATTCAAAGGTCCATTTCGTGTCAAGAAAATTATGGATAATGATCGATACGAGGTGACGGATTTAAGAGGAAGTGAGAGAAGTAACAAACCTTACACTGGCATAGCAGTAGCTAAAAAAACCGATGATTGGGACATAGAGTAGGTGAATATAGTCGTGTTGGCAAGGTAATATGAAAGTTTTTGATTGATAATATAATTTATTTGATTTTCGATTCATAAAGTCCGGATAAAAGCTGAAACTGATTTTGAATTTCCTTCCTTTATTAGTTTATACTTTCAATGAAAATTGTACTGCACATGTTGACTCAGCAGTAATTTATATTATAAATATACCCTAATGAGAAAGAGAATGAATTATGTACTTTCAAGTGTAACGAAATGTTCTTTGAATGGAAGTCATTCTCTAAAAGAGATATGCTTAAGTGTGGCCTAGTCCCTTTAAGTGATGTACTGACCGGGATATATTTAGGTATAAAGGATTTGGGTAAACGAATTATTTTGGAAGTGCAGTTTTCATGATCTGTGTAAGACAAAATGAAGAGAAGGAAGTACAAAAGAGATTGTTGGTGAAGTTAATTAAATATTGCATTATTTCAGCTGTTCATCTGGACTCCTGAAGTGCCTGGGGCAGGCACGATGCAGAATGGCCGTGTTGGCAACATTTAAGAAAACGCAGCGATTGTCTCGAGTTCGCTGGTTCTTCATCTATCAAGTCGCTCTTGCAACACAACAATTCATTCAAGATGGCGGTCATTCATTATTCGTCGTTTACCGATTTTCCGATTCGGTTCTGGGGCGTGTAAAGAAGATGGGATCACTACGAAAATATAAAAGTGTTTGCTCGAAGTGACACGCCCTTACTTTGCTCCAGCGCTCGTCGAGGATATTAGCTTCTAGATCCACTGCGTAGTTGTAATATATACCTTTAAAAATATTGAAATAAATATCTAGTTAACACTATGTATTTGTTTATTCATGACCGCCTTTTAAAATTTTATTTTTTATATAATTACATTATATATTATTTAACTTGCAATGTTGTAATGTAATGAAGCCGTATTCCCGGTAACAATAGATCGTTTTGGTATTTTGAAGTTGATCTGATGATGAAATCTGGAGGTGGAATCGTGATCCCAGAATCGACCTTTATTTTCAATATAATTGTATTTCAATAGTATGTCTAGTTGTTTGTAAATGCCCAATTATGTAAAAATTAAGCAAAATTAAAAATTTTGAAAAAACCCACGACGGTAAAAATCTCATCGAAAAAGAATAAAATAACTCAAAACCCCCGACTTAACCCAATTATTATGTAACGAAATATTATAAAAGACGTAAAAATACTTTCTAAAAAAGAGTTGATATCTCGAGAAATCGGTAATAGATATACTTAAGTACCTAAACAATGAATATCGATGTTTACAGTTTTTTCCTAACGTGTCTGTTTCTCGAAGATATACTTAGATGTAGCGATAATAATTTTACCATAATACATAACCGAGGAATATCCGTCGGGGGCTGCCATTAAACCAGCTAAAGTTTTTCTAGTGACGTGAATACAATTATTGAAGAATTGTAGATGTTTAACGACGACATAAAATACACTTATGAGTATGATTAAATTTTTGTTGAAATTTCATATAGGAAAGGCAGCCCCCGACGGATATTCCTCGGTTATGTATTATGGTAAAATTATTATCGCTACATCTAAGTATATCTTCGAGAAACAGACACGTTAGGAAAAAACTGTAAACATCGATATTCATTGTTTAGGTACTTAAGTATATCTATTACCGATTTCTCGAGATATCAACTCTTTTTTAGAAAGTATTTTTACGTCTTTTATAATATTTCGTTACATAATAATTGGGTTAAGTCGGGGGTTTTGAGTTATTTTATTCTTTTTCGATGAGATTTTTACCGTCGTGGGTTTTTTCAAAATTTTTAATTTTGCTTAATTTTATTTCAGACTTTTTAGAGAGCATATACGAATTATAATCTATATAATGTGTAGGTAAGATCTCGCAAAACAATAAGTGTGATTCATCCTACCACATAATATTAAGTTCCTTATTAAATATTATACAGTTGCTTTCTGTTGATTTTTGTTCAGAATTGGTGTCAATGCTCTTGAGACTATAATATTTGTGTTTGAACTCTGAATTCAATGATGACATAAGCTGGGAGTACCTCCACGCGGTGAAGGCGGAAACATTTCCTAATACTGCCTAAAACTCCCTAAAACACTATGAATGTCGATGCCTTCGGGCTTATGTTATTATAATGTGTTTTCGAATGTGCTTTGAATGCGAATTGGATACGATTTACAGACCTGGAGAGACCTAGCTTCCAGTGACGCCGAGTGCTTTTGTTTCTTTATTGAGACCAAATAAAGAGAAGGTACATATTGATCTTATTTTTTTATAACTTACGAATTCTAATTTCATTAATAAGTTTGATACAACATTATTTTACTTTTCAATTATAATTTTGTAAATAGTGTAGGTTAGTTTTTTTAAGTGGAATAATATTGTTCAATATTATTTTCCCATCATTATAATTTGATTTATTTTATTACGCCGATCGCAAAGTGATGATAAAATAGAAGAAAGCTCGTAAGGGCTCTAAAATCCATTACAAATACGCCGTCTAGGTATAATTTTGAAATTTTACTCAGACTATTACATTAAACATTGTTATAAGTTACCTCTATAACACTCATCTGAGAGCATGCACCAATCACCCATGAACTCATTCCTGAAATCCGCATTGAAATCAGACAATACGTTTTAATTTTAATAATATTGCAATATAATCGTTTCACACTAATATAGCAGCGCCCCCTAGTGAGTTAGTATCATAAGACTTATCTTAGACCATGTACCAATCAACTACGAACCCATTGCTGAAAACCGCATTGAAATCGGACAATTCGTTTTAATATTATTGCAATATTATTTTGCACTAATATTGTAGCGCCCTCTAGTTTTTATTATTTGGGAACATGCATTAAGCTACCACGTACACATTGCTGAAAACAGAATTGTATTCGGACATTTCGTTTTAATTATATTGCAACATTGTTTTGCACTAATATTGTGGCGCCCCCTAGTGAGTTACAGACATGACACCTGTCTAAGAACATGAACTCATCAAACACAAACCCGTTATTGAAAACCGCATCAAAATCGGATCATTAGTTTAGAAGATAGGTGGGAACATTACTTTGCACAAACGCACACACAAACAAACATCTCTCACCCTAAACGCATATACCTGCTCCGTTCCGTCGTGGGTAACAAACATCTCTCACCCTAAACGCATATACCTGCTCCGTTCCGTCGTGGGTAAAAAGAATTGTGAAGTGTTTTCTTAAAAAATAAACCAATTTCAGTTGGTAAGTATTTAAATCTTAAATAAACTACACACGGTGATTAAATGGATAAAATTCTCGTAAGAACTTGCTCGGTGTCTAAAAAATAATGTGATAAAGATAAAATTCAATATTTTTATTTTTATTCACAATTGGTAAACCCTTGACAACATCTCACCTGGTGGTAAGTGACGATGTTGCCGAAGATTGATAAAATGTTTTGTTTACATGTTTGACCATTTCCAAACAACTCGAATTTACTATACTCGCCTTTTTTGAATTTGGAACCGTGTATTTTTATATTTATTTGAGCATTTGGCTTTCTGAGCATAAAAACTCTTTTCAAATAAAAGATTGTACCTAAAAGCTTTTAGGTTTGATTTTTTTTATTATTACCTTCACTTGTATGTATGTCCTGAAATTTGCAATCAATATTTCACCCACTTCCACTGAAGCTATCTATCAGGCTGTAATTTGATACACACGTTTGTTTCTCGTGACAACCCACGATTATAAAATTAAAAAGCTTTCATTTAACTTCATTTGTATGTATGTCCTGGAACTTAGCAATCATCATTTCACCCACTTCCACTGAAACTATCTATCGGGCTGTAATTTGACACACACGTTTGTTGCTCGTGACAACGCATGATTATAAAATTAAAAAGCTTTCATTTCTTCATTTGTATGTTTGTCCTGGAACTTAGCAATCATCATTTCACCCACTTCCACTGAAACTATCTATCGGGCTGTAATTTGACACACACGTTTGTTTCTCGTGACAACGCATGATTATAAAATTAAAAAGCTTTCATTTCTTCATTTGTATGTATGTCTTGGAACTTAGCAATCATCATTTCACCCACTTCCACTGAAACTATCTATCGGGCTGTAATTTGACACACACGTTTGTTTCTCGTGACAACGCACGATTATAAAATTAAAAAACTTTCATTTAACTTCATTTGTATGTATGTCCTGGAACTTAGCAATCATCATTTCATCCACTTCCACTGAAGCTATCTATCGGGCTGTAATATGACACACACGTTTGTTTCTCGTGACAACGCACGATTATAAAATTAAAAAGCTTTCATTTAACTTCATTTGTATGTATGTTCTGGAACTTAGCAATCATCATTTCACCCACTTCCACTGAAGCTATCGGGCTGAAATTTGACACACACGTTTGTTTCTCGTGACAATGCACGATTATTAAGTAACAGCTTTTACCTGTAATTATGGTTTGAATGAATTTATGTCTGACATTATGATTTAATTATGATGAATTTATTCCAAACTTATCCTAACTTGTCATTAAAATTGACATATAATACTTTAATCTTGACATCTACCAGTAATATTTGACATTTTGTGTATTTTTGTAATTTGAATAAAAGTTTATAATTATGAAGTAATTTGTATTGTTCTAGTTTTCTTTTCAAGCGACTTCCAAAAAGGAGGAGGTTCTCAATTCGTCTGTATGTTTTTTTTATGTTTGTTACCTCAGAACTTTTGACTGGGTGAACCGATTTTTATGATTCTTTTTTTATTTGAAAGCTAGTGCTTCTCGTGTGGTTCCATATAAATTTTATGAAAATCTGTGTAGTACTTTAGTAGAAAATTAACAAAAACCAAAAATAATAATGCAAAAATTTACTAATTTGTTGCGATGGAAGTCTGTTTTTTAACGTGTTTAGCGTTTTTTGTTTTAAAGTTTTTGCATGCCATTATTTTATAGGTGAGTGTGCTGATGTCTATTTTAAATTATTAATTTTAACACCTGTAATTACGTGCATTCTGGCAAACAAATCTAATCTAATCTTAAAGTTTGTGGGTTGGCAATAAGTACAAGTTTCTAAACCGATTTTGATAAAATTTATACGCAACCACTCTGGAGGAATAAACCTATTTAATAAAAAATAATTATCGAAATCGGAATAAGTAGGTACTCTGTCGTAAGTAATACATAAAAAATATATACGGGTTAACTTGAGAACCTCCTTCTTTTTTGAAGTCGATTGATAAAATACCTTCCCATAAAGAAAGTTTTATGTGGTTTTCGGAAGGGCTTTCAGATGAAGAAGTTTAAGTCTTTAATATTCCAACTCCGGACCTGGACAAAAGCGACTCATCCCGATTTCCGAACTCCGGACCTGGACAAAAGCGACTCATCCCGATTTCCGCTATGTACACAGCACAAGTGCTTACCACAATCGTAGCAATCTAATTAGACCGGTTTGCTCAAACGGGCGAGCGAAGCCGGGTGGCATGCTAGTCAGCTTCCTCATTATTAACTACTGGAGAATGAGCTTTGATAGAGATTCATGAAGCTATTTTTACAGAGGATCTATTTTAATATGAAAATTGGTTGGTATGGGAAATTTCTAAGCTACCACCATCTTATACAGAATTTAACAATATTGGTGTTGGAGTTGTAAACTGAACAATTTTTCCCAAGAGACTCATAGCCTGCAGGAATTATTAGCACAGATGAGATATTAGTGTCAAAAATGCCAAATCCGTTTAGCCGTTCTGTGAATAACATTTAATTTTTAACCGACTTCAAAAAAGGAGGAGGTTCTATGTTCGACTGTATATATTTTTTTTTGTATGTTCATCGATTTCTCCGTCAATTGTGGACTGATTTTCATAATTCTTTTTTTATTTGAAAGAGTATACTCCCATTGTCTCCAAGTCAGGATCTGATGATAGGATCACAGGAAAATCGAGGGCAACCCTCAAATTTTATAGGCACTTATTACTTGATTCACATGTTTTCTAATGCTATTAAAAAATAAAAGTTTAAAAAAACTAAAAACCGACTTCAAAATAAAATTTACTCAAAAGTATGAAATAATATTATTATACTGAAATACACAACAATAAAGAAATCAAAGGTGGGTACGAATTAAATTAGGGGCTTAAAACTTTTTTTTGAGGTCGGTACCAACACACAGTAACTTACGTATCAAATGTTTTAGATTCGATGGTTTGCTGACACCGACCTCAAAAAAAATTTTAAACCCCTAATTTAATTCGTGCCTACCTTTGATTTCGTTATTGTTGGTTAATGTTGTGTATTTAAGTATAATAATATTATTTCATATTATAACATTAAATTTTAATATAATGAAAAATACAATAGGTAACTACATCGTTTCCAATATGAAACGCGTGGGCGCGTTCTGGGGTGCGAAAGGGGAGGCGGAATCCGGTATTTTCCACTAAGTCAATTTAGTTACCTTTTGTCAAGTGTCAAAATCGTTATTATGTTCTAAATTATTCATGTTACACAAATATGACATATCAATTAATTGAAGTTTATGAAGAACTACTTTTATTGAAGTGAAAACTTCTTTAGCGACGTTGTGCACTTTTTTTGTAATGGGTAAAAAATGTTAAACTCGCGTCAGGACACGTGACCTGATCGAAAATTCGTAAGACGGATGGAGTTGATTTTTTGTTAATTTTTCTGAGATATAAACTTTTTAATGTAATCTGGGGGCACGGCAGTGCCCCCGCCAAGTCGAGAAAAAAAAGCGGCACGGCCGTACCATCCTTTTCTCGAAGCAGTTCAGGCCATCTTCGACTCCCCCACAACTTCGTTGTAGATAAACCTAGAAGCCTGAATTTTCTGTATCCAAGCAGGCATCATATAAGCACGGTATATTCCAAATTTCATTCAATTTGAACCAGTACTTTAAGAATTATTACTAGTCAAAGTTTCCTAATTTGTCACTCACTGACTGACAGATCATCAAAATTCCAAGGCACTTCTAGCCGACATAGAAGATTCAAATTTAGAATACAATTAGTCTTTAGTGTATAAAGCAAGGAAAAACTCAAAAATTTTGCAATTTCGGTCCAGTTTTCTAGTTACACAAACTACATAAATAACTTTGTAATCCCATATAAAATATATAGGATTACAAAGTTATTTATGCAGTCGCAGGACCGAACTCCTTGATTTACTAGTTTTTAAGGCGCAGTTCATGAATCAATGTAGTTTTCTACAAAAATAAGTGAAATCCCACCAAAAACATCCTGAACATTCTTTATGCATATTTACTCCTTGAGACATCCAAGTCAACGGCCATGTCACATAAAATCAAACCATAATAATAAAGAAATCGCAGTAAAGAACCCTAACCTAGGCTTGGCTTTGCTTAGAGATTTCATTACTTTTTATAGAAAAACAAGCAGCTCAATCGAGACTTGGCTAGTTTTTACAGGATGTTTTTGGTGGGATATAAATTGTCATGTTTGTGTACGATAGCGCAATAAATAAATATTGTATTCTACCACATAAATGATAGTACTTTTATACTGATAATCAAAGCAATTCGTGCAAAATTATTCCCTAACCATTCCAAAATATCAAAAATGCACAACGTTAATATTCAAGTTTTCACTTCTGCCGGCACTCCCGGAGTGCAACCCGTCGATTTTTATTTTATTAAATACTAGCTGTCCTGGCGAACTTCGTACCACCTTACACTACACTACACACCCTACCCTACCCTACACTACACTACACTACCCTACCCTACCCTACATAAGAACCTTCTCATGATAATAATGAACTCAACAAAAAAGAATAAGCGAAATCGGTCAAGCCGTTCATGCGTGATGCGATGACCAAGGGAAACAAAGATTTATTTTTATATTAAACTAGCTGTCCCGGCGAACTACGTACCGCCTTACATTACACTACCCTACCCTACCCTACACTACCCTACCCTACACTACACTACCTTACCCTACACTACCCTACCCTACACTACTCTACCCTACCTTACTCTACACTACCCTACATACACTACACTACACTACCCTATACTACCCTACACTACACTACACTACCCTACACTACACTACCCTACACTACACTACCCTACACTACACTACCCTACCCTACCCTACACTACCCTACCCTACCCTACACTACCCTACCCTACCCTACACTACCCTACACTACACTACACTACCCTACCCTACCCTACCCTACATAAGAACCTTCTCCTGACAATAACGAACTCGACAAAAAAAGAATTAGCCAAATCGGTCCAGCCGTTCTCGAGTTATGCGCTTACCAACACATTTTGCGATTCATTTTTATATATTAAATAATATATAAAATTATTAATAGTGATTTGATTAATATAAAATTAAAAATTTATGAAAACGTCAAACAAGTAAGGTTTTCAAATAAAAATAAGGCATGCTAATTTGCCGAACAATATTTTATAATTTATTTTTGATACTGGAAAATACACTGTTGAATGTTTTTATCACGCTTTTATTAGCTTCACCTGTATGTATGTAATGACAATACAATAATTTCATAAATTTATCTCAGTATCCTGAACTAAAAATTGAAAAAAATATATAGTTAAAAAAAACTAAAAAAACACGCTTTTAAAGCACATCAAACCAAAAAGTTAAAAATAATTCTTAATATAAGCTAAAAACAATAATGAACGAAAAATACTAGCATTTTTCGTTCATTATTGTTTTCAGCGTATATTAACAATTATTTTTCACTTTTTAGTTTGATGTGCTTTAAAAGCGTGTTTTTTAGTTTTTTTTTATTACATTATTTCGATAACTTTTGTCTCAAGCTTATGCAGTGTGATTTCGAATACGTATCATTTTATCGACACTCGACGGTCGATTTCTGCTGCGGTGGTAGCAACAGGAATGGGGCCTTCTTCGTAGTTACACTGATGTAACGACTAGTGTAACCACAAGGAGCGAGTCCTTTGATTACATACCTGTGCAGTCGGAATTTCTCATCTTATAATCTGTCTCGAGACAGAAAAGGTTCTATTCATGAGACTGAACAAGTTTCCCCAACGAAACTCACACTAAATTTTTAAAAAATGTGGGACTTTTGATACAAATCTATTAAATTAATTCAATAGTAGGCTAATACGTAGTCATCATAATAGCTCATATACGTCCCCACGGAGGGGCTCGAGCCTACCCTGAATTAGGACGATCGGGCCTTGGTCGACCACGCGGGCCCAGTGCGGGTTGGTCGACTTCACACACAACCTGCGAGTTTCTCAGCAGGCGTGTGAAGGTTTCCTCACGATGTTTTCCTTCACCGTAAGAGTATCGGATAAACGTACATATATGAAATCCAAATTGAAATCACATTGGTACGTGACAGGATTAAAACCACGACCTCCTGGACAGGAGGCAGCGGCCCTAGCCGTTACGCCACCGACGCTCCTACTAATACGTAGTACCGAACGACAACCCTTGGTACTTAATTCTTCAACCCACAACTTCTCAGAATCGTCAACTAAATAAAGCTCTACAAGAAGAGGTGGGTCAACTTTCACTGGTTTACTTGCTAACGAGACAACCGTCCAGCTAAGCTGAACCCTGGGTTTCGCATCACTGATGCTGAATGGCTCCAACTTCAGAGGTAAGGAGCATTGAGTCAAAGGCATAGGTTTTTATTTTGTGTAGGTAGACAAAAATACATATAATGTTTAAAAAATTTACTGTATATATTTTATTTTTTATTTTTATTTACATTGGATTTTAATGAAAACTTCATAAAATTAATATTTTTAATTAAAAAGAAATGCAATATAATGTTTAACACTTTGGCAGCTGACTACCACGCTCGCTTAAAATTTTTGTTTAGCTACAAAACGAAAAACACTACTGTGCTAAAGTATACATTATAAATTACTAGCTTTTCCCCGTGGCTCCGCCCGCGTGGACATCGTTTTTATGACTGTCTTTAAAGGTGATTAGTAAATTATATTGTTTCCCACCTACTCAACCATCTTTGTGCAAAAAATCACAACAATCGAGTATTTTTTTAGTTCCCTCAGGAACTGCATCAGATTATGCTATTTTCCCGGAATAAAAAGTAGCCTATGTCCTTCCTTGTGACACAGGCTACCTGCATGCTAAATTTCATAAAGATTGGTCAAGACGTTGAAGCGTGAAAAGGTAACAAACAAACACATTTTTACATTTATAATATTAGTAAGGATAATAAATTATACTAACATACTGCGCCCTAAAGTTAGACTATACGCGAGCATAATATGTTTGCAGCAAAAGAAAATCACTTTGTAAAACCGCAACAGAATCGCCAACATCACACAACCTAGTGATCGAAAAAACAACAAAGATGAAACAATACGTTTTTTGCAAAGAATTTACATACACTAAGTAGAATCAATGTCGGCTACTAAAAAGTGTTCAGTCAAATAACGGCACAATCCGCTATTTTAAATAAACTCAATCTATAATATTCAAAAATTATTTGCAACTTCAAATGTCAATAAGGCGGATAGTTTTTTTTATGTGTCGATAAATAAAAGTATCGATGTCCAGGCACAATTTAAAGTTTGATGTAAATTATGAAACAAGCATTACATTACAAGCAACACCGCAAATGATAAATGTCACTTTAACACCTTTTTAAAAAAAACATATTTCACCATAACAGGCAACACAAAATAGAGTCACGTATTAACGCATTCGTGTCCCAACCACATGTATGCGTCAAGACTACGGCGTAGTCGCGTAGAAGCGGAAAATCTCTAATACAGTCTACGCGTAGTCGTGAGTCGCCTCACATAAGGTGAGGTATTGTTCAGAACATCTTTACGTGTAATACTTTTATGCACTTTATCAATGTTTTATTTTTGAAACTTAGATATAGGTATTTTTGCAAAAAGTGAGTCCGACAATATGTCAGGATTTTATTGAGGAGTAAGAGAGAGAGAAAAATAAGATGCTATGTCTAACAGTAGTGAAGTAAAATTGGGTTATGTGGGCTGAAACAGCGAAAATTGACAAAATTTAATCGAACGTTCCAGTTATTTTCTATTGAGAAAATTTTAACAAATCGTGTTTTGGTCTCCCATACTTTGTAGCAGACATATTTATTTAAAAAAATATATAAATATATTGAAGTTTCAACCGCAGAAAAATAACTTTTTCCAGTCATCGACTTCGGGGTTCGCACTAATTTCTGAAAGGGTATCGCCTTAAGAACTGTCGTGTTAATTATTCAGGAGATACTTACTTACAATCTTACACATTATTGATCACAGTGAATACCCACGCAATGGTCTATTCCAGAATCATGGGATGATTTTAGGGACATATCAAAGTAAAAACATTTTTAAAGTGCTATTATAATGTTGTATTTTTTATTCTGTAACAATTTTGTGCCTTTTCGTCTTTAACCTTTCTTCCTTACTAATCTTTATCCTTACTAATTTTATAAATCCGAAAGTGTGTCTATCTTTCATTACTCTTTCAAGCTAATAATACTGAACTCGTTTCACTGCAATTTGGCATAGAGCCACAGATGAGATACTAGTTACTTCATAGAGCTAAGGAGTAAGGGGCGGAGAACAGCATAGAATAATTTTTATCCCGAAAAAAAGTTTCCGAGTATTTTACTACTAGTCATTTGAGTAACTTTTTATCAACTGTCAAAAACTAAAATTTGTTCTGCAATTATTCGCGCTACTGACATAGTAACGTCGTAAGTGCCATAGTCCTTAACGAACTAATTTGCTGTTTTTAAAAATTAAAAAATTAAAAGTTGTTTAATATTTCAAATGAGCAAGTGTTTTTGCTATTCTAGAAGAAATTCTATTTATTGAGTAGTGTTTTTAAATTTATTTTTTGTACGGTTAAATAGCCTATTGCGTGTCGGACCACGAGCAAAGTAGGGTTGCGTAGTCTTTTCAAAAAAATAGGTGTACATTTTAAAAACAAAGTTACTTTTGCAGTTGGTATAAAACATTTTGTATGGAAATTTTAGGAACTTTTATGAATCCAACTGCACATCATAGGCTGGTCGACTATTATTCCTAAACTTGGAAAGCCTACTTGGCTGTGATAACTTTAATTAAAAATTAGTTACAAGAACCACTTACATTATATAAAAGGATTAATTTGCTCCTAGCTTTTTTATCCAAGATTCCCCAACTGGCTATTTTATCTTCAAGGCCGAACTCCTGAATGCTATTAACATTGATGCTTGGCGGCAAGACTTTGATAAGATATTTTCGCTCGCAGCTTCGCCTGCGTTGATATGGTTTTTATGGTTCCGTGCCAACGGGACCTTATTACTAAGCCTCTTAGGGTTTTTTTTTGTGTTTGCGTTACTTCGTGGTGCGAATCCTGCCTCGTACCAATGTGTTTTCGAATTTCGGTTTCATATATACGTTAATCCAAAGCTCTTACTGTGAAGAAAAACATCGTGAGGAAAACTGCACACGCCTGCGAAGATACACGAAGGTTGTGTTAGAAGTCAACCAAGCCGCACTGGGCCTGCGTGGTCGACTAAGGCCCGTTCACCCTAATTTAGGGTAGGCTCGAGCCGTTCGGTAGGGACGTATATGAGCTGATATAATGATGATGAACTAACGTATCTTTTCCCCAGCGATAGAAACTCCTCAGAGTTGTTAACGGAAGCATGAACGACCAGACAGAGTGGAGGCATTAATTATTTCTAACAATTTAATCACAGGTAAAAAAAAACTCTTTGAATATAATCCTGTGTAACAAAATAGTAAAGGTTTACGAGTATAATAAAACATTCAAGGCCTTCTTTTACTGTGTATTTGTTACGTATTGTGTATTTTCATCGGAGGAGTGCTGACATGTTATGAGTCCGCGTGGACATCGTTTTTATGACTGTCTTTGAGGGTAAGTGGTGAGCGAGCTGCAAGCGGTTCGCGAGCGTGGAAATGAGTTTTCTCCAGATCTCTATCCCAGATCGGGCAATTCTGATTCGCAGTCTATGTCACTTCTCACCCGCTGAAACGATTCTTTTTTTTTTACAATTGGTTAGCCCTTGGCATCATCTCACCTGATGGTAAGAGATGATGATGCCGAAGATGGAAGCGGGCTTACCAAGATTCCCCAACGCAATGGAGAACTGGCTATCTTATCAATGTTGTTAACACTGATGTTTGGCCGCAAGACTAAGATAAGTTGGTGGTAGCTAGACAGGCGGGCTTAGAAAATGCCCTACCACCGACTAACCCGAGTCTTACAAGTTGAATCGAACCCGCGACCTTTTGGTATGATGCGAATAGACTAACCATTACACCACGGAGGCAGTTATCTATACAAAAAAATCACTTTAATCCGTTTCTCCGTTGCGACGCCAATGTGCGCGAGCATTAAACTGAGTTTTCCCTAGATCCCTCGGGAACTACGTCAGATTTGCTAATTAGTAAATATTGACATTTCCCACCCCCTCAGCTATCTCTGTGTAAAAAACTACAACAATCCATTGTTCTGTTGCGATGTATTTTTTCAAAAATTAGCCAAAGGGTATATTTTCAGTTCCCTCAGGAACTGCATCGGACTATACTATTTTCTTTTTAGTCATCATCATCATCATCATCATCATATCAGCCGAAGGAAGTCCACTGCTGGACATAGGCCTCCCCCAAGGATCTCCACGACGACCGGTTCTGCGCTGCCCGCATCCAGCGGCTTCCCGCGACCTTCACCAGGTCATCGGTCCACCGAGTGGGAGGCCTGCCTACACTACGCTTTCCGGTGCGTGGTCGCCACTCGAGAACTTTACTTCCCAACGGCCATCTGTTCTACGAGCAATGTGCCCTGCCCACTGCCACTTAAGTTTAGCAATTCTGAGAGCTATGTCGGTTACTTTGGTTCTCTTACGTATCTCCTCGTTTCTGATTCGATCACGCAGAGAAACTCCGAGCATAGCACGCTCCATTGCCCTTTGGGTGACCTTGAGCCTTCTTATGAGGCCCATAGTAAGCGACCATGTCTCAGTTCCGTACGTCATCACTGGCAACACACATTGGTCGAAGACCTTGGTCTTAAGACACTGCGGTATCTGTACTAATATGTATACTTTGCTAATATCGTCTAATAAATATACTTTGCTAATATTATAAAGAGGTTAAAGTTCGTACGCCTTTGTAATCTCCGGAACTACTCGTCCGATTTCAAAAATTATTTCATCAATATGTAGGATGGATCTTCAGGATGAACTTAGGCTAAAGAAATATTGCGAGCCGCGTGTGGCTTGCGCACGGCGCACCCTCGATATTCACGCATCCCCGATATCCAGCGAGCAAAGCTTAGAACAACTGCTCGTATATAATTGTAAATTACTTACTTACTGACTGACTGACTCGGTGGCTCAGTGGTTAGTGCTCTTGACTGCTGATCCGAGAGTTGTGGGTTTGATCCCCATCTAGGGCAAACATTTGTGTGATGAGCAGATTTGTTTGCTCTGTGTCTGGGTGTTACATATCTACATATGTATGTATTTAAACGTTAATTTATATCACAGTCTCTGGTTCCCATAACACAGGAAATCCTAGTTTGGGGCCAGATGACAATGTGTGATTTGTCCCAGAATATTTATTATTATTATTAATTATTTTATTTATATAAACAAGTAGTTACATACGTATACTTACTAGTGGTTTGCTCCGAACCGCGGTGTATTCCTTTTTAAAAATATAAGTACGCTCCATTGACTTAGATTAGGTCGATGGTACCTACAGTAACATCAAGTGGTGTTACAACATTCAGAACCTCCTGTATCTCGGCAACCCCTGTAGCACGACGGGAAGGAGTAGGTACTGTATATAGGTATGGTAGGGCGTAAGTTAAAAACTCCGTTCGTGCACACAATTTAGCTGTGGGTCTTTCAAGAATTAAAGCAGCAGGTTAAAAAGAGATTTTTTACCATAGTTGTTTTTTTTTTATTTACCAATTTCAAAACAAAAAACGGGTGGGGCTGTGTCGGGGCACACGGCCGTTGGTTTTAACGTGAATACGTCTCGTAACGGGTAATATGTAGTTTCTATATAAAATATAATCGATAGATTTTGACGAGAGCTGACGATTGAAACTTGAATGAACGTCGTAGCTTCACCGAGTCGAAAGTTATACTAAATGGAAATCTCGATACGCAGCAAAATGACCTTCAAAATGGCGGGGCTGCCCCCTCCCCCGCGCGCGATGTGTTACAGTCCTTACTTAGCGTAATAAATTCTTTGATTCTTTAGCTATCAATTTGGATGGAGATGATAGATATGTAGCTACAACACTAAACTGTATCCCCCGATTTTGTTATCATTCGTTTTTTTGGATTGCATCCCTATGGAGGTAATTTTAAAGACGTATTCACGTCAATACAAAACAATTAAACATCTAGCACCATTAAACCTGAATGGTTTGTCTAGGTGCTCAACAGTCGTCTACTTATAATAAGTATAAGTTAAGAATAAGTTAAGTAATGCATACCTACCTACATAATTAACCATACTGCAATGCATACACAGGCTCAGATGAGATATTAGTTACTTCGTAAACACAGGTCACCTGCGTAACGAACGAAACACTTCTATTTTTGTGGTAGTGTGAGTGCGAACTCCGCAGTCACATATACAGGCTGATTCAACAAATCCATTTTGTACACAATAGTGTAATTCCTGATGAAGTTTATTATTATTTATTACATTTCAAAAAAAGAAAAATGTTTTGCTATTAACAATCATCATTTGAAAATCGAACCCATTTATTTACACACACAATAATATGATAGGTAGTTCGCTTCTATTGCACCAAATGCTACTAAGAAAAGAGATGCAAATTGGCATCATTTTATTTGCTTCACTTTGAGGGCCTTTGAGACCGAAGAGTACAATCAGCCACTATGCTTGGCGTTTGTGGACTATGAGAAGGCCTTTGATTCAGTCGAAACCTGGGCTGTGCTACAGTCTCTCCAGCGGTGCCAAATTGACCATCGATACATCGAGGTGTTGAAGTGTCTGTATGAAAACGCCACCATGTCGGTTCGCCTCCAGGACCAGAACTCGAAACCTATCCAGTTGCAGCGAGGGGTGAGACAGGGAGACGTTATATCTCCGAAACTGTTCACCGCCGCCCTGGAAGATATTTTTAAGCTTCTGGACTGGGGTGGACTCGGCATCAATATCAACGGCGAGTACATATCCCACCTCCGATTCGCTGACGATATCGTGGTCATGGCTGAGACTATGGAAGACCTAAGCACAATGCTCGATGGCCTCAGTAAGGTCTCTCAACAAGTGGGTCTTAAAATGAACATGGACAAGACGAAAATAATGTTAAATGTCCGTGTCGCACCCACTCCTCTAAAGGTTGGAGACTCTACACTGGAAGTTGTTGACGAATATATATACCTGGGACAAACAGTCCAGCTAGGTAGTTCCAACTTCAAGAAAGAGATCAATCGACGAATCCAACTCGGCTGGGCAGCGTTCGGGAAGCTTCGCAATATCTTCACGTCCCAAATACCGCAGTGTCTCAAGACTAAGGTCTTTGACCAGTGTGTGTTGCCAGTGATGACTTACGGAACTGAGACATGGTCGCTTACTATGGGCCTCATAAGAAGGCTCAAGGTCACCCAAAGGGCAATGGAGCGTGCTATGCTCGGAGTTTCTCTGCGTGATCGAATCAGAAACGAGGAGATCCGCAGGAGAACTAAAGTAACCGACATAGCTCACAGAATCGCTAAACTGAAGTGGCAGTGGGCAGGGCACATAGCTCGTAGAACAGATGGCCGATGGGGCAGTAAAGTTCTCGAGTGGCGACCGCGCACCGGAAAACGTAGCGTAGGCAGGCCTCCCACGCGGTGGACTGATGACCTGGTGAAGGTCGCGGGAAGCCGATGGATGCGGGCAGCGCAGGACCGGTCGTCGTGGAAATCCTTGGGGGAGGCCTTTGTCCAGCAGTGGACGATTTGTGGCTGATATGATGACTTTGAGGGCGCATGTATCCTATCTACCTCCCCTTATATATAGCATATCTCTGGGTAAAAAATAATTATTTTATAAAGAAAGATTAATGGTAAAAAATATGTTGTATATGATAGAATTTTTATTTTTTGAAAACACATGTGTTACACTTTATTTCAAAATGTGACACATGGATTGTTTTGTGCTAGCGAATGCGAAATAGATGAAAATATAGATCGAATGAAAGAAGAACAGATGTCAGCAACGCGTTGCCGCATTACACTCCTTGACCGATTTGATTCATCTTCGAACTTAAATGTTCTTTTTGTCTCATTAATCGCTTACCAAATTTAATGGCGTTCTGATTAACGATATTCGAAATATCGTCCAACAACCATTGTACATAAATACAAACGTCGTATTGTTCCAGTAGACTCTAAGAACTCGCTTTGCTCGTTCAATAACAAAGCGAAACCGCCTCCGTAGCTCAGAGGCAAAGTTCACTGGCTTTACACAGGAGGTCGCGGGTTCGATTCCCGGCGGGGTCAATTGTAAGACTCGGTTTGGTTGGTGGTAGGACATTTTCTAAGCCCGCCTGGCTAGCTACTACCATCTTATCTAAGTCTTGCCGCCAAATATCAATGTTGATATCATTGGTGTGTTCCGGCATAAAAATAAGATAGCCAGTTCCCCATTGCGTTGGGAAATCTTGGTAAGGCCGCTTCCATCTTCGGCAACATCGTCACTTACCACCAGGTGAGATGTTGTCAAGGGTTTACCAATTGCAAATAAAAAAAAAATAAGTAACCGCCTCCGTGGCGTAATGGTTAGACCATTCGCTTCACACCAGGAGATCGCGAAATCGATTCCCAGTGAGGTTAACTTTTAAGAATCGGTTTGGTTGGTGGTAGGACATTGTCTAAGCCCGCCTGGCTAGCTACCACCATCTTATCTAAGCATTGCCGCCAAACGTCAGTGTTAACAACATTGATGTGTTCTGGCTTGAAGATAGGATAGCCAGTTATCCATTGCGTTGGGGAATCTTGGTAAGCCCGCTTCCATCACCGGCATCATCGTCACTTACCATCTGGTGAGATGATGCCAAGGGCTTACCAATTGTGTTTAAAAAAAAAGCGATATAGGTATGTGCAACATAAGTGGTCATGTCAATCACGCAGGGTAACTGACCATAAGCACGACCGTATGTCCTGATATTACTTGTGGAATAAAAAATTGTGTTTTAAAGCATTAGTATTTCGATCCCTGTATCGAAATATGGTTTTAGTAAACCCTCAGATATGTTTTAAAAGACCTATTTAACGATACCCCACACGATAGGGTACTCGTACATCAACGAAAAAAATTTCACCCCCACTTTACATGTAGGGTAGGTACACTAAAAAAAAGTTTTCAAGATTTCATTTTACCACCTTGTCAGCGTGATTAATATGTATGTATACCCATACCCATTATAGCTTTATAGTGCTAAAAGCATAGTAAAAAGAGAGAATTAGTAGGTTATCTTCATACAATGGTATACATCGCGCGGTTTGTACGTGTGCGCGTCAGTAGTAACGCACGCACACTACAATAATAAGAACGACTTCTTTCCTTTTACCAAAGAAGTCGTTAATACCTACCTACCATTATTTCTTTTTATTACGCTCATAGTCTATGAGCTAAGCCGCGGACAGACGGACAGACAGACATGGCGAAACTATAAGGGTTCCTTGTTGACTTCGGAACACTAAAAACATCTTCGCTCATATTATGTGGCTCATCTTCGCTCTGGTGGAAAACTCTCTAATAGGTACTTAACTAAAACAATCAGAATATTGTTAAGTATTAGTTATTATGGTACAAAGATATTTTTAATTAAAAAAAGAGGTTTTTCAGCAAATCAGGATTTTCAGCAAATCAGCAGGTTAGCGACAAACGGAGGAAGCCATTTTTCCTCCGACTCAAGTAGGTAACCTATTTACGCAAAATATGAAATAAAAATATAATAGCAATATAACATTGGTCGGCGGCGTAACGGCTAGGGCCGCCGCCTCCCGTCCGGGAAGTCGTGGTTTGAACCTGCCACGTACCAATGTGATTACGAATTTAGATTTCATACTCGTATGCAGAAATATGCTCGTATGTACGTTTATCCGACGCTCTAAGGCTACCCACACACCTAAAATAATATTGCGCAATGTTGATGATTGCACAATATGATTGATGAGCTCCCGGTACAATTAAATCTTTAATAGTACCCCTATATGTTCAATAATATTTTGCAATCATCATCATTGCGCAATATTATTGTAGGTGTGTGGGTAGCCTAACGGTAAAGAAAAACATCGTGAGGAAACCTGCACACGCCTGCCGAGAAACTCGCAGGTTGTGTGTGAAGTCGACCAACCCGCACTGGGCCCTCGTGGTCAACCAAGGCCCGTTTGCTCTGCTCAGGGTAGGCTCGAGCCCCTCGGTGGGGACGTATATGAGCTGATATCATCATCATCAATATGTGTACTCCTATAAAACATACAATACTATTTTAGACATAGACCAGTACTCGGCGCTGTTGCAAACGAAAATTTACAATATAGTTTACTTTTTGAGATGTTTCAGTTTGCAAATGTAATATATTATTTTTTACATTAACGAAAGTTTATCATTTACCTACGTCATTTTGCTAGAAATTTTTTGTTTATAATATAGTTTTCCGTCGATTGGCATATGGCATACTACGAGTATGTTTAATAGATGCACATGAAAACGTGATTTTTTAAGTATGCTAATGAGGTTCGATGACCTTTAATTTTACATAGGTACCTATTCAATTAAGTAAGATGTCAAACTTAAACAAATTGCGAAACGAACATTATATCTACCCACACAAAACCTTAATAAAATGAGATAAACGAGCTCGCTCGAAACATGGATATGACATTACAAACGAAATGAACAAAACAACATCGCGATAAAACAAAGCTGGAACAAGGTAAATGTTCACAAAAGAAACGCGAGGCGTTTGAATGTGAATTCTATCATTCGATATTTAAATCTGGCAGGTCCGGGCTCGGGCGGGGTGCGCGCGCGGGGGGCAATTAGGCGGCCCGGGGAGGCTGTATTGATCGGCGTCGCCTAGCAACGCGAGATGGCGGCCGCCAGGGTTGCCCGCGCCCGCGTGTTTTTTATTCGGCCAATGGTACTGGGAGGTGAGAACGTATTTCTTTAAATCCACGTAGGACTTGAACGTATGATCTTTATTTCAAAACATTTTCTGTATTTATTAGGTACTGACGTATTGACACACGCATGATAAGGTTTGTTCTGTGTGACATAGGTACCTGTCACTTACTTGACGTGTAGCGCAAAATGGATAAAATCACTGAAATATAAAAAAATCTGTGTGCGAACATTTTAAGTACTATTTAACAACTATGAGACAATAACCCTTTGGTTATTTTATTGTTTATTTGCCTGAAATGTCTTGTTCCTCCGAGCTAGAAATTAAAAAAGTGGCAAAGTAAAATGCGCGTGTGCGGTAAAATCAATGTTGCGCACAGTACACTAGCATATAAAATACCACTTTTCGAGCAACTGTATTGAAAAATAAATTATAAAATATTATTCAGTAAAAATATCATTTCTCCCGCAAAAGCACAAAGGTTAATATGTACTCCTTTGATATTTCATTTCATTTCCAATTTTCTAAAAATTAAAATTATGAAATGGTTCGTCAAAAACAACGACGTGATCTCCCTGTAACACCAACAAACGTGGTTTGTGATACGAAGGAGTGAAGAAGGTAATGTGATAGCAAAAAACCTCCCATACAAACCCTAATTATTTGTTATTTTTCATCAAGTCTGATATACCTAACTTTATTTTTTGTTTGTAAATAAGAGTAATGTTTATTGTTGATTTGTGTATACCCGACTACGACAAACAGTGAAGGCTTCACGAGAAAGTATGCACAGCGTGGCTGTACAATTTATTATTAGTCCACAATTGGCAAAAAGTACCTTAAATAATTACAAGTAGTCAAATAGGTACTGCATAGGAGTATCTACGAGTACCTAGTTGAATAAATATTCAAAATTTTGAAATTTTTAAACATTTGCCCGCGGCTTCGGCGGCGTGGATATCGTTTTTATGACTGTCTTTGAGGGTGAGCGGTGCGCGAGGCGCAACTAGCTCGCGAGCGTGGACGTAAGTTTTCTCCAGATCCTCAGGAACTATATCGGGCTATTCTGATTAGCAGTCTATGTATAAAAATCACTTCAATCCGTTGCTCCGTTGCGACGTCGACGTGCGCGACCGTGGAAATGAGTTTTCCCTAGAACCCTCGTAAACTACATCAGGATATGCTAATTAGTAAATAATGTCATTTCCCACGCCCTCAACCATCTCTGTCCAAAAAATCACATCAATCCATTGTTCCGTTGCAAGAAATTAACCAAAAAATTCGTATTTTTCAGTTCCCTCAGGAACTGCATCAGACTATGCTACTTTCGCGAGATAAAAAGTAGCCTCTGTCCTTCCATACAGGCTACCTGCATGCCAAATTTTATCAAGATTGGTTAAGGTGTTGAAGCATGAAAAGATAACACACAAACAAACACCTTTTCAGATTTATAATATAAGTAAGGACTATTTATTATATTCATTTTATTCACTAAACTTTTTAATTTTTTGAATATTAATTTTAAATTTTAAAAATAGTTTTCCATCACTTTGATATTTCATTTTGATGACGTTAAAAACTATGACGTCAGGCCTTGCTATTGAACAGTAAATAACAACTCAACATTATATTTGTAACGAAAACTCGAAACGTTTTACTGCAGATTACAAACCCAATTTACTGATGCAATCGTAAAATCGGCAGTGTTTGCTCAGTAGCACCGGCAGTAGGGACCTACATATACAGGGTCGTCTCACATACGAATTGAGTGTTCTACGCAATGGGAAAACAAGGGGAAACTTAATAAAAGCCTCGGCGTGGAGGCTCTGTCAACACAATTAAACGACCACTGGTTGTACAATCAGTGGTCTCAGATAGGTAACACTTTCACAGCTAACTGCAACGACTATCTTTGCGGTTACAAATCTAGAAAATTGTACTGCGCGCTTAAAACGATAAGCCGTTTTCAGCGAAAGTTAATTGACGCAAGGCAATCTAAGTAACCCTAAAAATATAATCATGAAAATGCGTCTTTTATTTCATATAATAACATACATCATATTGCATTTACAGCTACCCAATTTTATCATTTTTGTCTACCATGTCCTATCGGTTACTCGGTGACAGCCACCCCATAATACTTGTAAAGATTTTTTAAATGAACAACTTTATCTTATTCTTTGCTTTATTGTATACCTGTGTGACATACAGGTGAGATGAGGTTGGATATATGGTTTTTGACATGAATACTATAAACGTCTTCCTCATGATCCGCGTTATCCAAAAAGTGTACTTTCGACTTTAAACCTTTCATTGCCGTTTTTCGTAACATCTAAATCGATGTCAAGGTTTGTTTGAAGTTTCAATATGTATATCTTATATCATTTTATTATATAAGATAAGCTTCGCAACTCTCTCATTGGGCATATAACTTATATGCCCAATGAGAGAGTTGCTTAGTGTATCTCCTAATCAGAGCTGAAGAGAGGGAGCGAAAACAAGGCGGTCAACTCCTGCGGTATAAAGATGTGCTAAAGCGACACTTGAAGCGATGTGACGTAGAGGCATCTCTATGGGAAAATCTGGCAGAAGAATGGTCACAATGGAGGCATACAGTGAAAGCAAACGACGAGCTAAAGGCCCGACCACCAGCGGCCATACAATATAATTTCGTCGCAAGAGTGCTGATGTGGTGTGGAGTGGCCGCACATTCTTAGCAAAAATTGTCTACGTCGGTCACGTAAATCGGTCTGGATTGATTGAATATAATAAATAACTATAGTTTTTGATTTGCCATCACTTATCTATCTAAGAGCGTCGGTGGCGTAACGGTTAGGGTCGCCGCCTCCTATCCGGGTGGTCGTGGTTCTAATCCTGCCATGTACCAATGTGCTTTTGAATTTAGATTTCATATGAACGTTTATCCGACGCTCTTACGGTGAAGGAAAGATCGTGAGGGGTTTCCTCACGTGCACACGTCTGCGGAGAAACTCGTAGGTTGTGTATGAAGTCGACCAACCCGCACTGGGCCCACGTGGTCTACTAAGGCCCGATCGCTCTAATTCAGGGTAGGCTCGAGCCCCTCGGTGGGGACGTATATGAGCTGATATGATGACCTATCTCGATAGGTCAGCTGTATAGTTAATATGGGGCGCCGAGTGCACATTTATCCACAACACTCGCCTGAAAGCACGCTCGAGATATTGCACACAATGTCTGATTACTATCCGCATTATTATTACGAATGCCTAGGTTTTAATGTTTCACTTGTGCTTATTACTTCGCTATTGTTTGTGGCCAGACTTCGTTCGCATGGTTCAATTTGCGTACCGCATTTATTCTTAGTTTTTTAAACGGAATCCTTTACCAAGTTAGATATGTTTCTATCGTGTGCTCAACGGAGAAGATCATTATCACTGAGGAGACACATGTATGACATTCACTGAGAAATAGGTCACGCGTACGGACGGCCGCCGCGTCCAGGGTTGAACGTAATAAAAGACTGTCAATTTCTCTCGTATTTAACTTAATCATCATATCAGCTCTCATAAACGTCGGGCTCGAGCCTACCCTTAATTAGGGCGATCCGGCCTTAGTCGACTTCACACACAACCTGCGAGTTTCTCCGCAGGCGTGTGCAGGTTTCCTCACGATGTTTTCCTACACCGTAAGAACTTCGGATAAACGTACATGTGAAATCGAAATTCGAAAACACATTGTTACGTGGCAGGATTCGAACTACGGCCTCCCGGACAGGAGGTAGCGGCCTTATACATAATGCCACCGGGGCGTCCCAGTTGGTCTATTTGTTAGAAATTCGATTCAATTTCAACAAAGCACTTTAGTGGAAGATATTTAAGTTAGTTTTTGATACAACAAGATCCCTGCATGAATGTACATCCATATTGCAATTTACTTTTTAAAAACTCTCATGCTCTCTCTTAATTTGATGGTTCTCACTTTAATGGCACTGGTTTATGACTCATTATTAAATTCTCTCGTGCCACATCCTTCATCAACTATGTAAGTGAATTCATTGCAATTTTTGCACTAATTCAAGTTTATTACCCAAAGGTAACTTGATGATACTTAAGTTTGTTACATTTTAAGGTACCTAATTTATTTACTTAATCTTAAAGTAGAACCAATTGTATGATAACCGCTACGTCATGATACTATTTCAGTATTTTGGTACACTCAGTTTGACTTTTTCATTTGAAGGTGGAGTCGCAGATAAAATGAAGTGCCTTTTGCTTGCAATATTTAAAATATTAAGTAAAAAAAAAACAAGCAGTGTACAAAATTTGTGAAATAGTGTTAAGTCATCAGTCATGTCATCATAGAACGGCCCGATTATAGGTTCTTTGGAACCAAATAAAAAGTAATAGGCATAAAAGTACTACATAACTTTTACTTTTATCGTTTTCATCACCTCTCTAACGTCAAGATTTTGTACAATAAGGTATAGCCCGTCAATTTTGCTGAGTTTGTTTAAAAACTATCGGAATCAAAATAAGTCAATATTTTCTACAAATAGTCTGCGTCTTACAATAACTACACGAATTAATTCAAAATTAAAAACCCGACTGCAGTAAAACTTAACCTCTCTTTTTTGGCCAGTCGTCTAAAAAAGTATCATATGTCACTCACGGGATCAAGACGATTCTAAAAACACCTTGCAATCCAAAATCCATCAGCCGTTTAGGCTACAGAGCGTGCCAAAGAAATATACATACATACATACATACATTAAAAAAACATAACCTTCCTTCTGACGCAGTCAGGTAAAAACAAACATAAGTACTCACTTTTTCGCATAAGGTCACAGGGCTATCTTTGTCTCGTTTCGTGTCATTTAGAGCATAATACATAGGCAATTTTCCCCATCATGCCCAACATTCTCAAGGAAAAGGGGAAGATAAGCCTTAACCAAATGTAACTACACTTTTCGCCATAGAAACGCATTTTATGGAACGGAATAAGAGCTGTGGTGCCTTAATGTTTCAATAACCGTTCGTTTGTGTTAGGAAAGGTAATTTTGTGGGACTTAAACATTGCTTAAGTTGGGTTTGATATGATACGAAAACATGTTCTATACAATGAGCTTATACAGGGTATAAAAAATTGGTCTAGGACCCGTTAACTGGGGGTTCTATTCGTCATACTGAACAACTTTCCCCAAGAAACCCATAGTCAAATCTCAAAAAAAAATTTGGACCCTCCATACTAAAATGCACAAATTTGGTCATCAGCTGATCGATTTGTATGAAGAGTAAACATTTTTTTTGCTATTTCAGCAAAGTCGTAGAACAAAAGTTGTTCAGTATGTTGAGTAGAAGCCTTAGTTAACGGAACCTACACCAACTTTGTTACAACCTGTATATGTGGAAGCCGCATTGTACAATCCGTAGTTTTGCAAAACAGCGCTTAATGCAATCAGCCTTACTAATATTATAAATGTGAAAATGTGTTTGTTACATATGTTTTATCTCTTTTTTTATTAAAACACGTGTCGATTTTCGTAATGGACAGACTTTATTTTTTTTTTTTTTCTTAGTTACATATAGAAATGCATAGATGGCGTGGCGTTACTTGTTACATTTGATAATTTTGTTATTTATTATAACACCCCCACTTAACAAAATAAATGAGAATTTCTATACAGAACTAACATTTTTTATTTAACCCTAATTCCCAGCATATGCATGAACTTATAATGCTTAGTGGATAAAAGACCTTTGGTTAACAAGTCAGCAGGCATTTCCTGTGTTGAAACATATTCAATATTAATTAGTTTATTTTTAACTGCATCTCTAACATAATGAAAACGAACATCAATATGCTTTGATCTAGCATGTGCCTGATGACTTGTTGCTAACTTTAATGCACTTTGATTATCACATTTTATGTTAATTACACATTTTTTACCACTTAGCTCATACATGAGATTTCTTAAGTAAACGGCTTCCCTAGATGCCTCTGAAAGAGCAACATATTCTGCCTCAGTGCTAGATAAGGAAACAGTCTTTTGTTTTTTACTTTGCCAGGAGATCACAGAGCCACTCATTACAAAGCAAAAGCCCGTAAAAGATTTACGATCTAGGCTATCGCTAGCCCAGTCTGCATCAACAAAACCTGTCAGCTCCACATTATCCTTATGATATGTTAAACAATAATGTTTTGTTTTCTGTAAGTATTTTAATATTCGTTTAGCATAACTAAAATGAGTTTCATTATAACAGTTATTGAACTGGCTGAGGTAACTAAGAGAGTATGACAAGTCAGGTCTAGTCAATACAGCCAAATACATAAGGCTTCCAATTAGCCTCTGATATGGAATGTTTGCTACACAATTTTCAGCCTTTTCTACGTTCAACTTACTCTCAATAGGAGTATCTATAGTTTTACAATTAGACATATCAAACTTTGATAATAATTGCTCTATATATTCCTGCTGATCCACAGTTATAGTTTTACATTCTTTGTTTACATTTATTCGCATGCCTAAGTAACGTCTAACAGGACCTAAATCTTTCAATTTGAATTCAGAACATAATACATTTTTTAAATTTTCAGTTTCAGAATTATTATTTGAAAAAATTAAAAAATCATCGACATAGACTGCTACAATAATCTTGACATTCTCATAAAAAAATGTAAACAAGCATGGTTCAAATTTACTTATTTTAAAACCATAATTAAGCAAACAGTCTTTCACTTTCTCATACCACACTAAAGCAGACTGTTTCAGTCCATATATGGCTCTTTTTAATTTCAAAACCTTTCCAATTTGACCATTTACAAAACCTTCGGGAATTGACATGTAAATATTTTCTTTTAAATGTCCATTTAAAAAAGCTGTTGTAACGTCAAGATGAGTAATGTCCATGTCCCATTGTACACTCAGAGCAAATAACAATCTCAGCGTAGAATGTTTAACCACAGGAGAAAAAGTGTTCTGATAGTCTATACCACGTCGCTGTGTAAAACCTTTAGCCACGAGTCGGGCACGATACCGCACTTTATCATTCACATCTAGCTTTTTATTTAACACCCACTTGTTTTGCACGATTGATCCGTCACTTGGTATATCTACAATTTCCCATGCATCGTTGTCCTCGAACGACTGAAGCTCCTCTCGCATGGCTTGTCTCCACTGATCAGCTTCTGGTCCATTCAACGCTTCTGAGAATTCTATATGTTCGACTTCCGGACTAGAATTGGAAATACAGATGTTACCAAACCCAAAACGTTCTGTAGGTTTTCTTATTCTCTGATCCTGTTCTGATAATTCTGGAATCGGTTGCAACACACTGCTTGAGATATCCGTCTCTGTGTTTGTGGTGGTTGTATCATCATAACTGTCACTAGGTGGATCAGTATATACAGATGTATTCAAATCTGAATCATGGAGAGATTCATTCATTGAAGACTCCCCCACTGAATCTCTGCCATCTTCATTTATAGCTGGAGACTCTTGCCCTTCAGTGTCAACATCATCCTGTATCCATCCTGCTGTGTCTTCTTCATTTATTTTCGACAATACTGTTTTTTCTTCCATTACTATTATGTCTCTTTTTATAGTAATAATATTTTTTATAGGATCATATACACGATATCCCTTTACTGTTTCTGAAAATCCTACAAGAATGTTCATTCTGGCCTTCTTGTCCCATTTTAATCGTTTTTCTTTTGGTATGTGAACCATTACAGGGCTACCAAACAGACGTATGTGACTTAAATCTGGTTTCTTTTTATACCACGCTTCATAGGGCGTTGTATTTCTCAAACTTGAAGTTACAGATCTATTCTTTAAGTATGCTGCTGTGTTAGCGGCTTCTGCCCAGAACTTCTTTTCTAGTTTTGCATCAAACAGTAAGCATCGCGCTTTCTCTATAATGGTCCTGTTTGCTCTCTCACAAACACCATTTTGCTCGGGCGTGTATGCATTTGTCTTCTGGTGGATAATTCCTTCTTTAAGTAAGTAATTCTCCATCTCACCACTACAAAACTCACCACCATTGTCTGTGCGCAATATTTTTTATCTTTTTATTCTGCTGATTTTCAGCCATTGCTTTAAAATTCTTAAATATTTTTAAGACTTCATTCTTATGTTTGTGGAAGTATATGAAAGTCATACGACTGTGATCGTCAATGAACAAGACAAAATACTGAGCACCACCTATGGATTTGGTCTCCATAGGACCACATACATCGGCATGTATTATCTGTAATGTTTCTGTACTTACATGTCCAACATGGTTAAATGGTAACCTCATTTGTTTACCTTCACAACAGGTCACACATTTATTCATTTTCATATCATTTGTATCCGGGTAAGACAGTCCATTCACAATGCCGTTCTTCATTTTATTTAAATCATTGCTGTTAATATGTGCTAACCGCCTGTGCCAAAGCTCTGCACTTGCTATGGCAGGTGCAGCCAGCATACAATCTGCTATTTTAATATTTAGCTTGTACACACCATTTGTTGACATTGCTGTGGCCACCAACACATTCTTTTTGTTGCGAATGTAGCATTGGTTTTCTTCAAAAACAACTGTGTTACCGTTTTTGATTAGTTCACTCACTGACAACAGGTTCGTTGTTAAGCTTGGCACGCATAGCACATCTTTAACCATGATATCATAGTTACAATCAGTCGATATCTGTACGTCTCCAGAACACAAAACTGGCACTTTCATATTATTTGCGACGGTAATCTCTGATAAATACGGCGTTAAATTCGCGTTCTGTATCCATTCTTTGTTGGCCGTCATATGTGCACTTGCGCCACTATCTACGTACCATTCGTTTGTACTGTATTCTCCATTCAAAAATACCACGCTAAAAGCATTTGATTGCTTGTTTTTTTGCATTAATGGACACTGGTTTCGATAATGACCTGTTTGTTTACACTTGTAACAAGTGATTATCTTGGCTCCTGTCACTGTTACCTTCGAGTTTGTCGATGACATTGCGCCACTTTTAAATTTGTGTTTTTTGCTGTTGTTTGCAGCGAACGCTGCGCCGCTGGAATCCACGTCATTCTTTGAAACCTCCATATCAATCAACTTAGATTTTATTGCATCGGTGGTAATCTGCATTCCCGAGTGCTCGATGGCCATAATCATCGGCGCGAATTTTTCTGACAAACCTGCTAATAATAACGATCCGACCCACTCTTCGGTAATTGTAAATCCTGTGCCTTTTAATCTCTGAGCCGTTTCGACTACTTGCGTGACATATGAAGTCATGGAATCGCAATTTTCTTGTCGTAATGAGATTAAATGTCTTAATAGGGTTATCTTCCGAGAAAAACCTGAGTCATCGAACATGTTTCTCAGTTTAATCCATAACTCCAAAGATGTTCTTGTTTCCTTAATATGCACGTACAATCCAGGGTCAATGGTTAAAACTAGCTTCGCTTTGGCTTTTGCGTCATCTGATGCTTTTGCCTCGAAATTAGCATCTGGCTCCGACTTGATATAGTTCACCAAGTTGTCAAGCACCAAAAGATTTTCCACAGCAAAACTCCACTCATCATAGTTTTCGCGTCCTTTTAGCTTCGGAATGCTTTGAATATAGTTTACAGCCATATTTCCACGAAAAAGTCAACAATTTTCGACTGTTTTAACTGAATTTACACAGTGTAAAACCGAAAAATATGGATATTTGCCCATAACCTATTAAAACACGTGTCGATTTTCGTAATGGACAGACTTTATTTTTTTTTTTTTCTTAGTTACATATAGAAATGCATAGATGGCGTGGCGTTACTTGTTACATTTGATAATTTTGTTATTTATTATAACAAGTTAGCCATACTTGTGTGTGTAATGTACACGCACATTGTGTTTGCGTGCGTAAGCTCGGGAGCGCTCGGCTCAGTCAGTTGTGGCCGAGTCGCCGGCTAAGTTAGTAGTGCTACTTCGTTCGCGCCAAAATTATTCACCGAGTACCGTCAGCATGGAAGGTACCAGTAAACGGAGAAAAGTTGTCCGTAGTGAGGTGAGGCATATTAATGTTTATGTTTAGTGTGTATAATAAATTAATGTATTGAGTTGTTAACATGTTAAACGTGATTTTAATAATGTAATGTTTATTTTAGGGTCGTGAAATGATTGCCAATGTTTATCGTTTTCTCAAAGAAGAATATGAATTCACGGAACGTTATCTAGAACCCAATTGTGATATATCACATTTGCGTAATATTACACAGCGCACTGCAGCAGCGACCGGAGTTAGTGAAAGAACAGTGCAAAAAATATTAAAAGAAGAAAGAGACAAAAGCAAAGTAGGTATGACCAACACAGAAAAACTTATTCAAGAGAGTACTAATAAAATTACGACCGAGACATGACGTAATACTTGCAATAGTGTAATTAAAAAATAAACTGAATACATGAAATATTTTGACATTGACTTCGAATTAATAATAAAAGAAGATGACAGTGACGACGAAACTGACTCAGAGTCTAGTTCTTTCCTAATTTAGATAAAATATAAATATAAATCAAAATCAGTTTGATTTTGAATATAAAATCAGTGTCAAAATATTACTTGAATTATTAGTTTGTATTTTATTGTACCATTCTTATCTTTAAGTAGCAAAGATTCAACAGACTTCTCATACCTCACGCCTGGTCACTTTCTTATTGATGCACCACTAAATTGCTATCCAGAACAAGATGTCAATAACACTCCAGCTAACTTATTAAAGTTCTGGTCAATTTGTACCATTATGAAGTAAACATTCTGGAAATTCTGGAACAATAATTAGCTTACGACATTGCAAAATCGTCCTAAATTGCACAATGTCATGCCCAATGTAAAAATAGGTTCTCTAGTTATACTAAGAGAGCAAAATGCACCACCATTGCAATGGCCAATGGCACGAGTAACTAACGTTTTGTCCAGGGGCAGGTGGCATAATTCGTGTCATCGAACTTAAAACCCGTAATGGCCATACTCACCGACGGTCCATTACTTAGGTGTGTATATAGCCTATACACACATAAGTACTTGGCCTTTTGAGGCCCCCAGTAATGTCAGTGGCATAAAATTGTAATAAATTCTGGCAACAACTATACCGTGCTAAGCCTTGAACCCTTTTGTGTTGTGAAATATATTCATAAAATATTGTGTGCGATTTACTGAACTTTTATTGTACTATTAACTGCGCCTAGCTACCGCTTTGTCGAACATCTATTATTTTGTTATTAGCGATGAGCTTGCTAACGCTACTTGTAGACACAATAGCGCGTGTCGATACGCGTTACAAAATATACAAGCATGGCTCACCCACTTTGGTGAGATAAAACATCTGTACATTTTCACGCTTCAGCACCTTGACCAATCTTGATGAAATTGGGCATCTAAGTAGCTTGTGTCACGGAAAAGGACATAAGCTACTTTTTATCCCATGAAAATAACATATTCCGATGCAGTGCCTGAGGGAACTGAACATGGCAACGGAGCAACGGATTGTTGTGATTTTTTGCAGAGCGATGATTGAGGGGGTGGAAAATGCCACCATTTACTAATTAGCATATCCTGACATAGTTCCTGAGGGATCTGGGGTAAACTCATTTCCACGATCGCTCACGTCAGCGTCGCAACGGAGCAACGGATTAAAGTGGTTTTTTTGTACAGAATTGGTTGAGGTAGTGGGAAGTGACATGATTAGACTACTAATCAGAATAGCCCGATCTGGGATAGGGATCTGGAGAAAACTCATGTCTACACTCGCGTACCGCTTGCGTTTCGCGCACCACTCACCCTCAAAGACATAAAATGATGTCCACGCGGGCGAAGCCGCGGGAAAAACCTATTTTTTTATATAAATTAATTTAATATAATATATCTCCAGTGAAGCAAGGTTTTTTTTAAGTGGAGTAATAAATTTATAGGACAGAGCTTATACAAATAAATTGTATAAAGATAACACACTTGGGGACCAATGGGGAGGACTATGCCGTAAGGCATACTTAACTGGGGCCATATATGATACGTGACACAGATTCTCCCACTATAGATTAAAAAAAATATTGGTTCATTTAAGCGACATGGGGTGCTATTTCAGGTGGTTTAATTAGCACACTAGCGCCACCAATAATATAATAATAAATAATTTACTCATTCTAATGAACTTTAATCAATATCATTGAGTATTTTGCGCATATAGGGGGGCAACAACTATTTTTTAATTTTAATTTATAACTGTAAATACAACTAGCAGCAACAAGTATTTTTTGCAAATCTACTTAAAGTGGCCAAAAACTAACTTGTTGCTAATTATTACAGTTAATAAATAACAATGAAAGAATAGTTGTTGCCCCCCCTACATGCGCAAAATACTCAATGATTTCGACTAATGTCGATAAGAATGAGTAAATTATTTATTTCTATTGGCGGTGCTAGTACGCTAGTCGAACCACCTTAAGGTTTATCGCAATGGTAAACTTTTCTTAGGGCCCAGTGGTACTTAAAAATCTGTCTTTGTCTTTTTCTTTACGCGTAAAGAGGAAAGAAAATAACCAAACTTTTGCACTTCTTCGGTGTTTTCGTTTTTATTTTCATCATATTTTTCTTAAATAAAAATCCATTCGATGTTTTCCCTTCAGTCACCTATGAACTTTATTTTTGTAAATAAATGATATTATAAAATTACTTATTTTAAGAATAAAACCGAAAATACACGATAATATGGCTCGAAAAGAGGTACCTTTGCAAAATTATTCTATCGAGCCAACTTTATTAAATCGTGTTTCCATTTGATATAATCCCTCGTAACTATTCTCAATAATACCAATATGTTTTCCTAGATTTTAAATTTACTGTTAACTACTTCAAAAATGAATTCTAAAAACCTCTAAGTGGATTTTTAGGCACCCCTGCACCTAAAACCCCTTTTTATCAAGAAACTAGCTAAAGCCCGAGGTTTCGCCCGCGTGGATATTGAAGGTGCGCAGCGCGCGAGCCGCAAACGGTTCGCGGGGCTTTATCCTACTTCCTATCCTACTATGTAATATTATAAAAGCGAAAGTTTGCAAGAATAAATGGATGTAAGGATGTATGTTTGTTACTCTTTCACGCAAAAACTACTGAACGGATCTGGCTGAATTTTGGTAGATGGACAGATTAGAACCTAGATTAACACATAGGCTACTTTTTTCCACGCTCGCGAGCCGCTACGGCTCGCGCATTGCGCACCCTCGAAACGTCATAGAAACGTCCACGCGGCTGAAGCCGCGGAAACAGCTAGTTTGTCATAAACCTTCTCTAGCGTGCGCACTACAATTCACCAAATGTTCATCGTAATCGTTTGAGCTCTTTTTTGACCGTTTCCGTGCTTCGCAAGGCACTTGAAGCCGTTGATGGCAATCGTTAAGCTGTGTCAGATGCCTTATAGGTGGCTTAAAACAACTTTTGACAGTTGGGTTCGCCACTAACCCTTCAACCTTCACCAACCTGGCCTTGACCGTCGTGTCTGGAGTATGGCCTAACCCTCACGAGTTTGTAAAGACACCCGTGCCCCACAGTGGGGACGTTTATGGGTTGATAACTATTCTAATAACTAGCATTCAAACCCTTTTCCGTGTTGTCATCGAAATAAAAATGTATTCGCAATCCTTCTTTCCTACATTGCGGCCCCAATCGAAATAATTTTAAACAAAAAAAAACCGACCTCAAACGCTTTAGTCGCTACTACGATTTTCGAAGGTTCCCCTAGATTTCTCCTGGATGCCATCATCAGATCCTGGTTTCCTTATCATGGTACTAAGGTTAGGATATTTCCTTTCCAATAAATAAAGAATCATCAAAATCGGTTCATAAACGACGAAGTTATCCGCGAACACACATAAAAAAAGAAGTTTTTGAAGTCGGTTAATTAAAACTCAGCGAGATGAAAGATGTAATAAGTAATTTGCGAATTCTCATTTATACAGCTTGCGCATGGCTTGCTTTCATACATTCTCTCAAACAATTACCTGCAGACGTGCCAGTCTATTAACTTTGGAATTTGAAATCTCAGTCAAATTTTACGCACCCCAAGAAAATATTTAAGTTGCGATAAAATTAGAAGAGAGCGGGCTTGCAGAAAATATTTTCATCGCGGCCCCTTCAATACAAAGTGGCTTAAGAGAACAAGCCAAGTTTCGTAATTCAGTCAAGACTCTGTTTCGGAGATACTGGCACGAGTACTGGTGATGAAGAAAATCATCACTTATTGAAAAATAAGTTTTGTTTTTACCGCAACCTCGGCGGGGCTTCATATACACTGCTAAACGTTGCCACAGTATTACAAATAGCGGCTTACAGTAGCGCAACGAATGTACATACGCAAAGCAATGGAAGGGTACTTGTGGGGCAATTTTGCCAGGCTGACTACAGGCTTATATGGGCTAGTACCTACGCTAGACATCAAAGGCGTTGCGCTACTGTAAGCCATATCGTAATACTGTGACGTTGCCTAGGGATATTTAAAAAAAAATGCAAATCATGGTTTCTTGAAATACGATGATGCCGAAGATGGAAGCGGACAATTTCTTCTAGAATAGCAAAAACAATTTCAAATGAGCAAGTGTTTTTGCTATTCTAGAAGAAATTCTATTCATTGAGTAGTGTTTTTTAATTTATTTTTTGTACGGTTAAATAGCCTATTGCGTGTCGGACCACGAGCAAAGTAGGGTTGCGTAGTCTTTTCAAAAAAATAGGTGTACATTTTAAAAACAAAGTTACTTTTGCAGTTGGTGTAAAACAATTTGTATGGAAATTTTAGGAACTTTTTATGAATCCAACTGCACATCACAGGCTGGTCGACTATTATTCCTAAACTTGGAAAGCCTACTTAGTTGTGATAACTTTAATTAAAAATTAGTTACAAGCACCACTTACATTATGTAAAAGGATTAATTTGCTCCTAGCTTTTTTATCCACAGTTTGTAAGCCCAAGGGCTTAAAGATTCCCCAATGCGTTGGGGAACTGGCTATCTTATCTTCAAGGCCGAACTCCTGAATGCTGTTAACATTGATGCTTGGCGGCAAGACTTTGATAAGATATTTTCGCTCGCAGCTTCGCCTGCGTAGATATGGTTTTTATGGTTCCGTGCCAACGGGACCTTATTACTAAGCCTCTTAGGGGTTTTTTTTTTGTGTTTGTGTTACTTCGTGGTGCGAATCCTGCCTCGTACCAATGTGTTTTCGAATTTCGATTTCATATATACGTTAATCCAAAGCTCTTAACTGTGAAGAAAAACATCGTGAGGAAAACTGCACACGCCTGCGAAGATACACGAAGGTTGTGTTAGAAATCAACCAAGCCGCACTGGGCCTGCGTGGTCGACTAAGGCCCGTTCACCCTAATTTAGGGTAGGCTCGAGCCGTTCGGTAGGGACGTATATAAGCTGATATAATGATGATGAACTAACGTATCTTTTCCCCAGCGATAGAAACTCCTCAGAGTTGTTAACGGAAGCATGAACGACCAGACAGAGTGGAGGCATTAATTATTTCTAACAATTTAATCACAGGTAAAAAAAAACTCTTTGAATATAATCCTGTGTAACAAAATAGTGAAGGTTTATGAGTATAATGAAACATTCAAGGCCTTCTTTTACTGTGTTTTTGTTACGTATTGTGTACAATATTTTCATCGGAGGAGTGCTGACATGTTATGAGTGTGGTTCTCATCAAAAATTGGCTTCGTCAGTCAAGTAAAAGCCGACGAACTTCGCTCCAATCCATGAATCCATGATTGCAGTTTCCGAGGCCGAAATCGATATGGACTGACTTATCTCATCTGATCTGAACTTCCTAAATATGCGTCCTACAGGTTTTCGTTCAACATGGATTTTCAGTCATAATATAACTATATTAAAATAGTTCAAGTGTTGCTAAGGACTGCTCGTTAATCATAGAGTTAGCATATACAGATTATAGCTAGATGCGGTCGTCTGTGATAGATAGCACTACCAGTATAAGCTGGCCTACGCTGTAAAGAAAACTGCATCCAGGCTCTAGATCAATGTTTCACTGACGTACGGCTTACTGTACATACATAGAACATTTAATATCGTAATGATAGCTTTTGCCCGCAGCTTCGCCCGCGTGGACATCGTTTTTATGACTGTCTTTGAGGGTAAGTGGTGAGCGAGCTGCAAGCGGTGAGCGAGCGTGGAAATGAGTTTTCTCCAGATCCTTATCCCAGATCGGGCAATTCTGATTAGCAGTCTATGTCACTTCTCACCCGCTCAAACGATTCTTTTTTTACAGTTGATAAGCCCTTGGCATCATCTCACCTGATGGGAAGAGACGATGATGCCGAAGATGGAAGCGGGCTTACCAAGATTCCCCAACGCAATGGGGAACTGGCTATCGTATCTTTGAGCCGGGACACATCAATTCTCTTAACATTGATATTTGGCGGCAGGACTTAAATAAGATGGTGGTAGCTAGCCAAGCGGCCGTTCCTACAAAGACATACTTATATAGGTGATTTTAAGTTTCTACATCAAACCGTTAAGAAACGCCAGTGGGATGATACATAACGACTTATGCGCCAATGTTTTGTAAAAAGGTGTACCTGACAAAAACATGTTTTAAGAAACAAAGAAAATCAACAAATCTCCAATCGAAAAAGACATTCATTCCCCTTTAACATAAACCACTAAAATTAAAAATACATATTTTTTAATTATTTAAAATAATCCCCTCCGGAGGACCTCATCTACTTTCCTATTTCGACTACTTTCCTACTTAGCTTCGTTCACTATTGCGCTTTGTCCACTTGTTTGTCCTACCTCGCCCACACTCCTACCTCCATGTTCAAACTATTTTTTATTAAAATACTTAGGACATGTACAGTGCAGAGTTTAAAAACTTTCAGATGGGCAAGTGCTATATTTACGAGTACCTTCTCAGTTCTTATAAACATGGGTTCTAATAATTTCATACAACCTGTGCCATCCTATGACAATTTCAACCGCCTCCGTAGCTCAGAGGCAAAGTTCACTGACTTTACACAGGAGGTCGCGGGTTCGATTCCCGGCGGGGTCAATTGTAAGACTCGGTTTGGTTGGTGGTAGGGTATTTTCTAAGCCCGCCTGGCCAGCTACCACCATCTTATCTAAGTCTTGCCGCCAAACATCAGTGTTAACAACATTGATGTGTTCCGGCTTGAAGATAAGATAGCCAGTTCTCCATTGCATTGGGGAATCTTGGTAAGCCCGCTTCCATCTTCGACATCATCGTCACTTACCATCAGGTGAGATGATGCCAAAGACTTACTAATTGTGAATAAAAAAAAAAAAAAATGTAACATATTTTTTATTTTTCCAGCGTTTTTACAAAAACCACTTAAAACAAAATTAATTTATAAAAACTGAGAGGGTGAATATAGCACTTATTCATCTCTAAAGTTTCTACCCTGCAAACACATGTCCTAAGCAATTTTTATATTTCTTCTAAAACACATGTTTTGTATGAAATTCTAAAAATATCCTTAGGCAAAGTTGATGTGTGTACACAATAGGGGCTGTAAATCGCGTAATGGCTTTACTAGCTTTTGATGATAAAACTGAACACCTTTTCTTAAACAAATAGGCATGTAGGTACTCAAATAAGTATTTTTAAAGCCCCTCAACAAACTTGATAGGTATACCCGTAAGTGAAAAATATTATTTGCTGTATTGACCATAGGTTATTCTGTAAGTATAACATTACTGCGATTAGTATAATCCCAAGACAACCGTTGCTACACCATTATTTCAACATATTTCTCGTTATTGTACAATTTAATATACCTCAATTCTGAATTTTCTTGGCAAAATGACTTCCCATCAAAACTGTACAGCGCAGATGCAAACCTCGAGCGAAGCACGCTAGGAATTTGTTTAAGATGTCTGAGCAAAATTGTATGGACATCTCAAGAGGCAGTTTGTACGCGAGCAAGCTTTTAAAACGCTTCTTAACTTCTATACAAATTCCTCGCTTCGTTTTTTCAAAGAGTACAGAACTAACAACGAGGTCCTTCGAACTCTATAAAGGTTAAAATAATTGTCATTGTTAAAAAACACGGTATTTTTTAAAATGAAAATATAGACTATTTTAAGAAATTAATTATTGCAAGTATACTTTCTTTTTCATCAGCATATTTTTGTAATTTTTTAATGTTAAAAAGTGATGACTGATGACGTCACAGGCCCTAAAAGTATAAAAAACCGGTCCCAGTTATGAAATGAATTTAGTTATTTAGTGTTATTAAATTCCTTTTTACAATATAAAATTGTTATTTCCACAATTGTTTTTTTTTATTTACATGCCAATGCCAATTATCGCCAAATAGTGCATTCAATGTATACTTACAATAGTTTACAAAACCAGGACATTGCTATTTTTTGGGGTTCCGTAATCCGTACCCAAAGGGTAAAAACGGGAACCTATTACTAAGACTTCGCTGCCCGTCCGTCTGTCTGTCTGTCTGTCCGTCTGTCACCAGGCTGTATTTCATGAACCGTGATAGCTAGACAGTTAATTTTTTTACAGATGATGTATTTCTGTTGCCGCTATAACAACAAATACAAAAGATTGGGAAAAGTGAAAAAATAAGGGTGGTCTCCATACAAAAAACGTGTTTTTTTAAAAAAAAATTTTAATTTTGGTAAGCCCGCTTTCATCTTCGGCATCATCGTCACTTACCATCAGGTGAGATGATGCCAAGGGCTTACCAATTAATAATAAAAAAAAATGAAACTAGCGCTATCTAGTAAGATGGTACGGAACCCATTGTGTGTGGTTTTGACTCGCACTTGGTCGGTTTTTTACATCATCTTGTGTGTTTTGTCCTAAAAGAACCTATTTCTCCGAAATTCAGTATTTTATAAAAATCTAGTTTCGATAACTGAATTTTATCCATCAAATTGTTAACTTTGATAAAAATACCTACATACTCACTCATTAAAAAATGTTCGTAATAAATGACAAAAAACGCCAGTAATATATATGTCATTGGACACAAAAGAACATAGTCGATAAAATTAACGTCGTCGGGTATGAATTAAGAACACTCGAGCACAGTATATATAATAGTACTAACGTAACTCGAGTGTATATCAAAGTGCTGATAGCAATGACTTATACATATATTACTGGCGTAGCTAATAGGTTAGCTTAGCATACCCGAAAAACATTACCCCCATTTATGTCGGGAAAAAAATACTGACTTGCTTATCAATATGTATGAAAAGTCTAATAGAGCTCATTTTCGAAAACCTAAACTTGCTTATCAATTCGTATGAAAAGTCTAATAGAGCTCATTTTCGAAAACCTAAAATTTTTGGTACAAGATCTTGGTTCCAAATTTTAAAAAGCCGGTACACTCAGGTACAGTATTTCCTATGATTTGATTGTAGACAATAAACGATCCTGGGATCTTCATTCCGCCTTCGTAGTTCATCATCAAATTAACTTCAAATCACCAAAGCGATCTATTGTCACCGGGAATACGGCTACATGCCAAATTACAGCTCAATCGGACCCCTGGAAGTCGCTCTAAAATCGGTCTCAAGAGTTGAAGGCTTAACATGAACATAACAAGATCTCGTAAAATTTATTGGTTAATGCATTTGGGGTTCTTTGGAAGGAAATATAATAATTTCATAAAATAGTTAGCGAACATTCTAAATTTAAATTTTAGTTTGGCGGGCAAGGCTTTATAACTGTTGTCATAGTTGACTACTTTCTTTGGTAGCAAAATCAAAAACAAAAATATTTATTTTAAAAAGGTTGACACACACTTTTAAATAGTCAAAAAAACTTATTGTCTATTACAAATTATATCATGATTCAGATTACAATCTCAGATAATGGTATTTGTTATAGAATCAACATATATATCTTTGTCATTTACATAATCTATTATTTTATAATATCCTCTAGAGCACAAGCATTTTTTGACATGAGTCTTGAATTTATTCTTTGATAAACTAGTTAAATTTTCTGGTATTTTGTTGTAGAATCTTATACACTGCCCCACAAATGACTTTTTAACCTTATACCTTAACCGAAAAGGCCATATACTATTTAGTAATCTGTGGCCATATCTACTTTATTTACATTTCTTAAATTCAAATTATGCCTGTCACTGTTATTAGGAAATAAATGCAAATTCTTACAAACGTACATGATGTTTTCATATATAAATTGATTAGCAACAGTTAAAATATTGATTTCTTTGAACTTATTCTGTAACGCCTCTCATGATAGCATCTGATAGATTGCGTGGATAGCTCTTTTCTGCAAGATGAAAATACTATATCAGCCACATTCCCCCACAGTAAGATACCATAAGACATAATACTATGGAAGTAACTAAAATACACTAGTATAGCAGTACCTACATCCGTTAACTGTCTTATTTTCTTAACGGCTTAAGCAGCTGAACTAAACCTTCCCGCTAAAGTTTCAATGTGTGGTCCCCATTGAAGCTCGTCTTTTTACATGTTCTTCTAGAAGCATTAAATTATAAATTGTTACTTTTCAGCCATATATTTATAACATAGGACGCATCATAAATATTACTTTCATCATCATCATCACATCAGCCGAAGGACATCCACTGCTGGATATTGACCTCCCCAGGATTTCCGCGACGACGGGTTCTGCGCTACCCACATCCAGCGGCTTCCCGTGACCTTCACCAGGTCATCGGTCTACCGAGTTGCCTACGCTACGTTTTTCGGTGCGCTGTCGCCACTCGAGAATTTTACTGCCTCAACGGCCATCTGTTCTACGAGTTATGTGCCTCGCCCCTGCCACTTAAGTTTAGCAATTCTGAGAGCTATGTCGGTTACTTTGGTTCTCCTACGGATCTCCTCGTTTCTGATTCGATCACGCAGAGAAACTCCGAGCATAGCACGCTCCATTGCCCTTTGGGTGACCTTGAGCCTTCTTATGAGGCCCATAGTAAGCGACCATGTCTCAGTTCCGTATGTCATCACTGGCAACACACACTGGTCAAAGACCTTGGTCTTAAGACACTGCGGTATTTGGGACGTGAAGATATTGCGAAGCTTCCTGAACGCTGGCCAGCCGAGTTGGATTCGGCAAGTGATATCTTTCTTAAAGTTGAACCTACCTAACTGGACTGTTTGTCACAGGTACACATACTCGGCAACAACTTCGAAAATAAAACGTTTTTCATGTAGGATATAAAGTACCTGAACCCAAAAACCTACCGAACACCGGAAAAACAAACATGAAACTAAAACATACTATAGAAACCAGAGATTTGTTACCATAGATGGGTTATGCACTAACAAACAACATTTAAAAATCGAATCCATTTACACACACATTATAATAAGTACCTACCGAATGCTACTATGAAAAGAGATGCCAATTGGCATCTTTTTTTTGCTTCACTTTTTGGACACATGAAACCTATCTACCTCCCCTTATGTATAGCATATCTCTGATAGAAACAGCCTTAAATGTCGCGGTAGTACTAGCCTGTAGCCCGCCTGGCAAACTCTCGAAGTTTGCCAGGCTGTGCCCCGCCGCCCGCTGCCCCACAAGTACCCTTCCGTTGCTCTGCGTAAGTACATTCATTGCACTACTGTAAGCCGCTATATTGTTATACTGTGCTATAGGTAATATTTAAACTAAATAGAATTGCTTTTTTCATTAACAACTTAACGTCCCCACTGGCAGGGCACATTCTTCCCAAACTGCGGAAGGTTTCGGCCATACGCCACACACGGGGGTCAAGTCCGGGTTGGTGGAGGTTGTAGTGGTTGCTGTGGCAAATCCCACTATCAGAAGTTTCTAAGCCGAATGTAAGGCACCTGACACAGCTTGACGATCGGTACTACCACAGTATTACAATATAGCGGCTTACAGTAGTCCAACAAATGTACTTACGCAGAGAAACGGAATGGTACTAGCAGGGCAGCAGACGGCGGGGCACAGCCTGACAAACTCCGCAAGTTTGCAAGGCTGGCTACAGGCTAGTACTGCTAGTACCTACGCCGTCGCGGCATCGTGCGACATCAAAGGCGTTGTAAGCCATATCGTAATACCACAGATTACTAATTAGTTACGTAATACTGTGGCGAGCGGCAAAAAAATTTTTCTTATAATCTGTGACTGTGGCACTACGGCTTAGGCTACCCAAACACCTACAATAATATTGCGCAATGTTGATGATTGCACAATATGATTGATGAGCTCCCGGTACAATTAAATCTTCAATACTACCCCTATATGTTCAATAATATTGTGCAATCATCAACATTGCGCAATATTATTGTAGATGTGTGGGTAGCCTTAAGGCGAGGCAGTGATTGGAACAGTTGTCTCTGTTTATTTCTTTACGTGTAAAGAATAAGGAAAATAACCACACTTTTGCACATTTTCAATGTTTTTTCGTTACAATTAAAAACTACATTAATTTTTAAAAATCCAACTGACTTATTGAACTGTGTGTTTAGACTAATGAACTAAGAAAATTTAAAGGATTAAATCGGTCTGGTTTGCCTGTAGCACACCCCGGACACTTCATATAACGGGCGAGTAATCACATTTCCAAAAACAAATGACGAAACAACTGAAATCACGGCAAAATTCTATACGTTCGTGAACCATTATAGCACCAATCTGTATTAACCTGGGAGACGAGGGGGTGAGGTCAGAATCTAGAGAGCGGCAGGGAGTGTCCATACTGTATGTCAGTGATTGGAACAGTTGTCTCTGTTTATTTCTTTACGTGTAAAGAATAAGGAAAATAACCACACTTTTGCACATTTTCAATGATTTTCGTTACAATTAAAAACTACATTACATTATACTTTGCCTGTAGAATGCAAATCTCTGTTTTAAAAGAGGTTTCTGTGATATATTTTTATCTGTTACAAAAGTTAAGAATCGTTTTTCTGTGAAAATTATGTAATTGGAACGAAGAATCAGATTATAAAATATCACTTCCATATGTTTTGTAATTGCTGAGAAAAATTGAGATCCCTGCGACTAAAGTTTCCAATCCGTCTCAATTCAGGTAATGACCGTGCTTCAGCTCAGGTAACCTGTGTGATCGATCCAACCACACAAATCGCACTGGGCTACGACGATCCTGTTTTACTATGTAATATTTCAGTGACACCCCGTATAACCACATGTTACAATGTAGCTGTCGCTCTGGCTTAACGTACGACCCGCTGTGGCTCGCCTCGAATGGATGCTATAATATTTCTTTCCTAGAAAATGGTGCAGCAACCCAGCAGGAAACTTTGTATAAGAGGTATGCATTTTAAAGTAATGATCGCCGCATACTCGGAGGAAGAAGCCGCATATTTATATGAACAATATTCAAGTTTCCTTGAAAATAAGATCGCGTTGCACACAGCTAACCCAGACAATGTCGTCGAGACATACATGTCAATAACTTGGTCACGGCTAGTGCTGCGGCTATTAATAATATTAAAAAAAAACTTTTATTTTGTTTTGACATCTTATTTTATTTTGACATTTTTGACATTGAATTTTCGATCATGATATTTTTAAAAAACAAAAATCTGGAAATGATTGTATTAAATTTCTTGTGGTGCTGAGTTTCCTGTGCTTTTGAACCCCCTTTTTCTAAAGCCTTTAGCATCAACGGTAGCGACTCGGTCCTCCTAACTAGAGGTCCCGTGTTCAAATTCGGGAACAGTCAAATATCAATGAGTTTTTCGAAACTAAGGTAGGTACTAATGTCTACTATTAAGTAAACTTATATAAAAATACTTACCAGATGCTTTAACGTTAAAGGAAAACATAGTGAGGAAACCTGCACAGTTGATTCCAGATGTGTAACAAAGGTTGCGCTGGTCCACAGGTGTAAAACTAAATGCCCTGTACGCGACTGCTGATGACGCTTATAGTGCAACATCAGGCAACCGCCGCACCGCGGTCTTTCCCTTTTATGGTTAAAGGCAGTGACGTCAGGCCTGTTGCACTCCGCGCTGTAGGCCAAGTATATACATATATTAGTACTAACATACAGTATAGTCACTCCTAGCCGTTTTCTAGATTGCGACCTCACCCCATCGTCGCCCAGATTGATACAGATTGGTGGTAGTTTGGTTCTCGAACGTATAAAATTTCGCCGTGATTTTGCATGTTCCGTCATTTGTTTTTAGAAATGTCATTTCTTGCCCGTTGTATGAAGTGTCCGGGGAGTGCTGTAGGCATGAAAATGTACCTACGCCGCAATTGTATGGGGCAATTCATTAGTCAGAAGAGATAAGATTTACGCGATAGAAAAAGAGACAACTTGTAGGTGAATATAACTGTAGGTAATAAGCGCTGTGCTACCTGAATTTTCACTTTAATGCGTCGTAGTCAGAGTCGCCAATTATATTTTTCGAAATTAACCTTCTTTACGTAGTTAATACTCTTTATTCTTTAGTGACGTGAAAAAATATAGGAAAACATTGCGAGGGAACCGGCACATCTGTTTCAGGATATGTTTGAAGATCGCGTTGCACACGTTCGTAGGTGTAAATCTTAATGCTCTGTACGCGACCCAGAGTAATTTTAAGTGCGACACCAGGCAACTGCCGTATTTCCCTTGGACGGCATGTTTGTGCCACACTATAAGAGAGAGAGAAAAAAAAAAGATTCCTGAACAGAACAAAGAAAACCAACACCACGAAAACATCTTTTTACTCTGGGTATTTTTGGTGTCTAAGTATTTTCGTCAACATTTCGCAGTAGGTTTTTCGGATGCTCCCAATATGCAATATGCTCCTTCGTTGCTCGAAAGTAAAAATAATGATAAAAGACATCATAGGCTGTCAATGCCTTGCTGGTCCAATATACTAGTAATCATCGACAGGACGATTGATGTTTGCTGAGACACATGTTGGTTGATGACTTTTTTGCAATTGTTAGAAAAAGAGTTGCCACCTTGTTGCACAATGTTCGAGGTAGCGCTAATATGCTCATATCTATTGTAGGTGACAGAATTGATAGGTATATGGTTAAGCGCTGGGTAACTGCCCATCTTGCCCCAATTCGTAAGACTTTAAAATTTTTATTTGCTCTTTGTGTTACTAACCTATTTGTGTGTTTTATACTGACGACCCATGTAACTACAAGTATATGTATGAATTTACTAGCTTTTGCCCACGGTTTCGATCGCTTGGACATCGTTTTTATGACTGTCTTTGAAGGTGAATGGTAGGCAGGCGTTTACTCCAGATCCCTCGGGAACTACATCTGGCTATTCTGATTAGCAGTTTATGTCTCTTCCCACCCCCTCAACTATTTCTATGCAATAAATTACGTCAATCCGTTGCTCCGTTGCGACTCCTCTACGTCCACTAGCCTGGTTTTTCCTAGATCCCTCAGGAACTGTCCTAGGCTGTGCTAATTAGTAGTCTATGTCATTTCCCACCCCTTCAACCAGCGCTGAGCAAAAACTCAAACAAACAAAACAAACCGTTGCTCCATTGCGATGTAAAAAAAATAACCAAAAAAAAGTATTTTTTTATTTCCCTCAGGAGCTGCATACGACTATGCTATTTTCACGAAATAAAAAGTATCCTATGTCCTTTCCCATGACACAGGGTCCCTCCGTGCCAAATTTAGTCAATATTGGTAGATTAAAGCGTGAAAAGGTAACAAACAAATAAACAAATACATTTTCACATTTATAATATTAGTAAGGATTATGATTCGAAATAATAAAATTCTATTCCATTCCACACCACTCCACTCCACCCCTCTCCACTCTACTCTACCCACACCTATTCTATCCTGTCCTGTCCTATCCTATCCGATCCAATTCTATCGTATCCTATCCTACTCTATGCAACTCCTCTCCTCTTGTATTCTAGTCTATCATTTTAAAGATTACGTTCTCCGCCAATGACTAAAGATAACAAACAGTATAAAATTATATTTTCCGTTAAAAAAGACGTCGGTATTTTCATTTAAAAAAATTACAGCGGAATCTGTTGACATCTGTCGGTTTTTACATTGTTTAGCGTTGCCACTCACTGAGCGGTCCGGTAACCGGTAAGTAAGCAGGTCAAAATGAGATACATCCGGACTGTGCGAAATAATCGCACAAGTCATATTTATTTATTTATAGTTAATATTTTACACTGTACATCTAATCTACGAACGCCACTCTTCGTACCTTTTCGCTCAACTGAGCAGCGAGTGGAGATGGTATAGAGGAGGAGAGTAATTCGAGCGTAACTCATTAATTTGGCTCCCCTGCTGTCAGTCAGCCGGCTCGCTGTCACAAAGGCAGCAATAATTAACGACTGACACGTGGCACGAGTAGGCAGGAGGCAGTAACCTGCCTTGCTACGTTGCTCTGCTAAATATTACTATAAAGATTTCACATGCGTAAACCTGTGATAAAGTCATACTTTTTAGTTTCTTTTCAATCTGTTTTAATGTCTTCTTTCTAATTTATTGAATTTTTATGTTTTATAAATTTTGACTTTTTTCCATTCCTGTTTTCTGATTTCTTAACATCATCGTATTTCTATCATCGTACTCGTACCTTTTTTGCTACTTTTTCACGCTTCAACACCTCGACCAATCTTGATGAAATTTGGCATGCAGGTAGCGTGTGTCACTATGAAGAACATAGGCTACTTTTTATCTCGTGAAAATAACATAGTCCGATGCAGTTTCGAGGGAACTGAAAAATACTCTTTTTTTAGTTAATTTCATAAACATCGCAACGGAACAATGAATTGTAGTGATTTTTTTTTACAGAGATAGTTTAGAAGGTGGAAAATTACATTAACTAACAAACATATCCTGAAATAGTTCCCGAGGGATCCTCAAAACGTCGGCGTCAAAACAGAGCAACGGATTGAAGTGAATTTTGTATAGAATTGGTTGAAGGGGTGGGAAGTGAAATAGACTGCTAATCGGAATTGCCTGATATAGTTCCTGAGGGATCTGGAGCAAACTCATGTCCATGCTCGCGAGCCGCTTGCGGTTCGCGCACCACTCATCTCCAAAGACTTTCACTACATATTAACATTCACAATACTACTATATTCTTTTATGTAAATGTGATGTTTGAATTTTGTACTTTATAGATTTTTAGTCTGACAATAAATAAATTATTATTACTACATAAAAACGATGTGCACGCGGCCGAGGCCGCGGGCAAAAGATAGTGTTTTATAAAACCTACAGCTGGTGGTATCATGTTATTTATGTAGGTAGATCCTACCCCTACCTTCCAAGTCTTCTAATTTACTAGTGCCAGCAATGTTGCGAGTCGGAGGGCGCGTCGAAGCTGCATACCTTATTATATCAGCTCATATACGTCCCCACCAAGGGGCTCGAGCCTACCCTGAATCAGGGCGATTAGGCCTTAGTCGACCACGCGGGCCTAGTGCGGGTTGGTCGACTTCACACACAACCTTCGAGTTTCTTCGCAGGCGTGTGCAGGTTTCCTCACGATGTTTTCCTTCGCCGTTCAAGCTGCATACCTATGCGAATATTATTAGTCACAAGAGATGGCGCATATTAATTAAATTACTTACCTACTCCTTTAAACTAAATTACTAGAAAGACTTCCTATACAAAACCGGCCAATCAGCTGACCGATTCTTATAAAAAAAAGTCGCGACTTCAGAAAAGTTGTAGAACAAAAGTTGTTCAGTTTGATGAGTACTGCCTACCTTAAAGTATCTACACATTTTACAACCTGTATATACCTATATAACTAATTTCTCGGAAACGGCTCTAACGATTTGGATGAAATTTTCCATTTCGGTAATGTTTTACTTTCAAACCCTACTAGATAGTTGTCATTCCTAAGAAAATCCGTTTTCAAACAAAAAATAATATTTTTTGTTTACATGTGCAAGAGACTCCGAGCAACGCTCGGTCCCCCGGGATCTAAATTAAATATTTCATCATCATCAACGTATCAGCTTATATAACGTCCCTACCGAAGGGCTCGACCTCCCCTGAATTAGGGCGATCGGGCCTTAGTCGACCATGCGGGTCTAGTGTGGGTTGGTCGACTTCACACACAACCTTCGAGTTTCTTTGTAGGCGTGTGCAGATTTCCTCTCGATGTTTTTCTCACCGTAAGAACGTCGATTAAACGTACATATGTAATCGAAATTCGAAAACACATTAGATTCAGGGAGCTCGACCACGAACTCCCAGACAGGAGAAAGTGGCCCTAGTCATTACGCCACCGACGTTTTAATGTTAATAAATTTAATATTTACTTAAAAATGTTTTTGGTAATTTCCGTACACGCAACTTTGATTCCAACTTTCGTTTCACATAACTACGACGTCGAAGTCTTGTAGCGCGTAGCAGAGCGTGGCGGAAAGTCGCGACCACTTGGCCACAAAAATTCTTCCAAAATAATTTTCGAAAAATCTTTAAACTTTGAGCTTCAAGCTTCAATTTGACAATAATTTTAATTCATTCGTATTCTTCTCAGCAAACCCTATGAAATGATACCCATATAATGGGGGTGCATAAAAACAACTGGTCCGCCAGCTAACCAAGCATTGTGTTCTAAACTTAACGTGTATGCAAAATTTCAACTCAGTCAGAAACCGACAAGTGGTTCTAATTTGGCCTCCGATATTTGTCCCATAGTAATTAATTAACACGGCAAGTTAATAATAGGTCCGTAACTATGAAATTGCCGATTCAGTTTTTGAAGTTCAATGTCAATTTTTATTGAAAAAAAAAATTATTTTTTATTATTGACCTTATGATGACACTACTTATGGTTTTTTATTAGTAACTAGTGGCATGTCTTTCGTGTTTCAATCCCCTAAGCTATGTACTGTACCATTGAATGGAAGAAACACGTTTTCTTAGTGGTCAGATGGGGCAATTTTTTAGACTAGTTAATTTTCTTGACTTTTTCTGAAAGTGACGAAATCTTATGCGGGGTATTACCAAATATGACATTAGTAACGTAGAAACTGCTGCGATAAATCTAGAGCTTTAAAATTAAAAATGTGTATTTTTTGTCTCAATAAAGGCGATTTTTTCAGGTGAAAAAACCCGACTTCATGAGGGTTAAAGCCACCGTTCTGTCAAAATATCTTAACAATAGGCATATGTTTACCACCATTTAATTTCTAATAATAATAATGAAGCCTTTTACTTCCGAAATATTTGCAATTTTTACATTAGTGTCTTAAATGGATTTTTTTGTTAAAAATAAAACAATATAAAAGTAATTTAAATAAGAAATTTAAACATTCTAAAGACTAAAAACTGTACTTGTATTATAAAATATATCTTAATTCGGTTTGCCTTACGGCAAAGGCCTCCTCCAACTCTCTCCATTCTTTTCTGTCTGCCGCTACTCTCATCCAAAGTGGTCCTAAGGTCATCTTTAGGTCATCCTCCCATCTTATAGCTTTACGACCTCGGCTCCTAGTGCTACCCCTTGTTTACCACACCACCAGTTTACTCCACTTTTCCTTCTTGCAGCGGAGCATATGACTAGTCCACCGCCATTTAAGTTGGTCCATGCGTGACAATATGTCTGTTAATTTGGTTTTGCACCTGATGTCTTTACTTTTAACTTTCTCTATTATTTTCAAACCTAGCATGCTTCTTTCCATGCTTCTCTGGTGTCTTGCTAGTTTGTCCCTATGGCGTTTCGTCAGAGCCCAGGTTATGCAGGGTAGAATACAGGTATTGAACGTATTTTTCTTTATCTTCATGCTCAGTTCCTTACTTTTCATGATTTCTTTCAATGCCCAATACTTTTTCCACCCAGAGCCAAATTTTTTGTGTACTTCTTTGGACATTTGGTCATTTGGCGTTATTATTTGGCCTAGATACACATATTCCTCTACATATTCGAGTTTCTGACTGTTTATGGTTATGTCTAAATAGTTATTGAGTTGGTCATCATTTTAGTTTTGCTTGTGTTGATTTCTAGCCCTACTTCTCAACTTCTGTTTACTATAGGGTTTGTATCATGGATTCCAGTATCAGTGGATTCCCTTCGAATATGACTAGGTCGTCTGCAAACCTTAGATTATTCAGTTATTTATATTTAGCCCCAGATGTTGCCATTCCAATTTTCTAAACATTTGTTCAAGCACTGCTGTAAACAGCTTTGGTGAGAGTGTGTCACCTTGCCTGATGTTTTAAAAATAAATTTTGTTTTAATAACTAGTATTCTTAAAAATAACTTTCATCCTTGAACTTTTTTATACAATCGTCAATTTCATAGGTAGGTAAAGACCTAATATAAAGCTTGTAGTAATAAACGTGGTGGTTAGTCTTACAGGCTCGTTCTTTCGATATTGACCCACTGCCTCCTCACTGCTAGAGTAACGGTCTCTTTCCGCATCTCGGGAAGGTAAGGCTAAACTCCACCCACCAGTTGGTAGGTCTAGTGGCAATTCCCACTTTCACAAGTTTTTAGTTAATATAAAGCTTGTTGTAATAAACGTGTTGGTTGGTTAGTCTTACAGGTTCGTTCCTTCGATATTGGCCCACTGCGTCCTCACTGCTAGAGCACGGGTCTCTTCCCGCATCTCGGGAAGGTAAGGCTGAACTCCACCCACCAGTTGGAAGGGCTAGTGGTAATTCCCACTTTCACAAGTTTTTAGTTAATATAAAGCTTGTTGTAATAAACGTGTTGGTTAGTCTTACAGGTTCGTTCCTTCGATATTGGCCCACTGCGTCCTCACTGCTAGAGCACGGGTCTCTTCCCGCATCTCGGGAAGGTAAGGCTGAACTCCACCCACCAGTTGGTAGGGCTAGTGGCAATTCCCACTTTCACAAGTTTTCAGCCGCCCATAAGGCCTCTGAAACGACCTGACGACTGTCGTAAACACAACTTGGTTAATAGACTTACAAAACTTTGTAGAAATAACTTTTTATTGCTGTGAAAGAATGCCATTATTTCGACAATTTCGTCCCAACTTTTTAGTGTTTTGTGTTTAGAAGTCGATTTTGGTCTTATACTCTGATTCAGTGTTACTTAATACTCCTTCAAGCCTAGTTTACAGTTATTTTATTTCTCATGATTTTTAGCAGTCTTTTTTATGAGTGCGTATAAAAGTATATCCTAACTAATTTCATAAAAATAACCAATTGTGAACTGGGTCACTCGTCAAAAATGTCCCCCCGGGTCATACCAGCCACAAAGGAGCCCATGACACACATTTCATAAAAATTAAAAGTCGGTTGCATAAAATGATTTTTAAAGTCTCAGCCAAAGAATCAGATACACTTACTGCATACATACAAATGCTACTAGTCTAAACGAATATTTTGTAGATTTTTCACATTGACATGAAGGTATACATGCGAAATGAAATTAATAATAATGACATGATTTTATTTAATATTTTGCATTTTTAATTTTATGATAATAATTAATTTTTGTGTATTTGCATGCCTATTTAAACTAAATGTGAGACTTAAAAAAAGATAAGCTAAAAATGTTGTACATGTTTTATCACGTTTAAGGCAAATAAATGATCTTATCTTATTTTATCTTACATACATACATAAACATACATACATACATTAATACATACATACTCGTACATACATCCAACAGACATTACCATCCTTTTTGGGCAGTCGTTATAAAATCTAATGACATTCACATTTGCTAAATGTGTGCTTTTTTACCCGACTATGAAAAAAGTAGAGTTATGTGTTTTAGGTATGCTCCGAAACAGCACCCTAAAACGGTAAAAAAATAAGCAAGCTTTAGTATTCTGTGCTTCATGTACAAATTAGTTTACAACCTGTTCGCAACTATGATTTTAAAATCCAATTTCGAAATTAGAACTCAAGTCAAACACAAAGGTTCAATTTCAGAGATGGGCAAACACGGGATGAGCCGTGACCGCGGGCCGCAGTCCGCAGGCGTTTGATCCGGGCCACAACGCGCAACGGTATAATTGGCTCCCCCTATGCCCGACAGTAGCAGATTGGCCAGCCCTAGCCGTATACAGTAACCAAACATCAATGCATTTCAGGTGAACTCGACATGAAGTAGGGTTGGCAATCTATAACTTAAGAATCATCACCTTAAAAGAAGAAAACCTTCATGGAATAATGAGTCTATAACAGCACTTGCACAAAAAATGACAATGCGAAATGACCATAATGATATCAAAATCTGAATCATGGTATTGTTTGATAAGCATTTTCCGTCCTTGTACGTACAATTATTTTTTTTATGGTGTTAACCTGCGTGATCAACCCAACGGCGCAAGTTGCACTGAGCTAAGACCGCTTAAAATAAATTGGGACTTTTGTGAACTGCAAACCTGGTTATTTTTCTACACACAACCTTAAACACAGCCATCCGCACACTGTGGGTAAGTAGGTACCTATTACAGTTTTTTTAAATTTTCACACCCATTACAATATTAATTCTCCAAATGCTGTAACTGTATTCGTGAACCCTGCCGCTGCAGGCGCGGTTGCCCATGGTTACATCCGGAGCCCGGCCGTGCAGCTCCATCGATCTACGTTACAACCGAAACTGTTTGAGAGATTATTATAATAATGGAGATGTTACAACTAAGGACTATTTCAAAGATCACTGTTTCATGAAAACAAACGGAAAAATAATAGGGTCCTTAATAAACAGACCTTTTGAGCTTACACTCCGTTATCCCCACATAATTAGAACTAGAATTTGCATGCGGCTTCGTCTGCGTGAACATTGTTTTAATAAGTGTATTTAGGTCTGTGTTAGTGTGAAAAATAGATTTATCCAGTACACTCCGTAACATAAGTCAGTCTATGCTAATTAGTAGTCTATGTCACCCCCCTCCCCGTAACTATGTGAGTGTAAAAGATCACGTCTACCCGCTGCTCAGTTGCAACGTGCTTAAAAAGAGGTTTCTCCAGATCCCTTGGGAACTATTCCCTATGTAACTATGTTAGTAGTCCATGTCACTTCTTCCCCCTATCAACTACATGTATTTACTGTCTTTGAAGGTAAGTGGTGCGAAAGCTGCAAGCGGCTCGTGAGCGTAGACAGGAGTTTACTTCATATCCCTTGCGAACTATATCGCGCTATTCTTACTAGCAGTCTATAACTTCTAACCCCCCCCCCCCCCCCCCTGCATTAATTCTATGCATAAAATCACGTCAATTTGTTGCTTCGTTGTGATGCCGACGTTTTCCCCAAGTCCCTCGGGAACTATTTCAGGCTATTCTTATTAGTGATCTGTGTCATTTTTCACCTCTCAACTATCTCTGTAAGAAAACATATAACAAATACATATAACAAATACATATAACAATCCGTTGGTCCGTTATGATGTTAAAGAAAACAACCAAAAAAGAGTATTTTTTTAGTTCTCTTAGGAACTGTATCGGTCTATGCTATTTTTACGGGATAAAAAGTAGCCTATGTCCTTCCCCATGACATATTATAGGCTACATGCATACCAAATTTGGTCAAGATTGGTTGAGGTATTGAAGCGTGAAGAGATAACAAACAAACACATTTTCACATTTATAATATTAGTAAGGAGGTAACCAAGTCGGTGGCCAAGAGCGTCGGTAGCGTAATGGCAAGGACCGCTACCTCCTGTCCGGGAGGTCATGGTTCGATTCCTGCCACGTATTAATGTGTTTTCGAATTTAGATTTCATATGTACGTTTATTACATATGAAATTTATTACGTTGAAGGAAAACATCGTGAGGAAACCTGCACACGCCTGCGAAGAAATTTGAAGGTTGTGAGTGAAGTCGACCAACCCGCACTGGGCCCACGTGGTCGACTAAGGTCTGATCGCCCTAATTCAGGGTAGGCTCGAGCCCTCCGGTGGGGACGTATATGAGCTGAGGTAACATATTCTTTGGGATTTTGGAGTAGTACTCACTTTTAATTCACTACAAATTTAAGGGAGATAAAAATTTAATAATAAACGTCGCTGCACTAAGTAACATTTTGATACAACATTTTTAAGAGCATCCACGCTTTTAATAAAACGGGAATGCGAGGAATACATTTCAGGTCCAGGGTTCGTCGATTCCAGCTGGTGACACACAAGTTATGTGAAACATCGCAGGCATCCCTGGAATATTCGACGGAGCTCGTGAACGATCGTTTTAAGTTAGAATACGCTACGAAGCGAGAATATTTCAGTAAGAAGAAGCGAAAAGATTAACCATCCCTGCGCAGTGGCCAGTCCACTGGCTACATAATGAGAGGTCGCGGGTTCAGTTTAGTTGATTGGAGGGTATCTAAATATTTTTCATTCCATCTATTCGAAAAGGATGACTTAGTTCACCTTTAAGTGCACCCAAAGATGGTGTTTTATATGAGAAACTTTTAGCGGGCAGTAATGCGTTTTAATCCTCTTTATAAGTGCGCTGCAATTATCTTTGCCGCACACTTTTTGAATTTGAAACATCTTAGTGTTCAGTGCCAAAGAAATCGAACGCAAATATTATTTGAATAAAGCTCCGCCGGCTGAATAAAAAAAAGAAATCAAGTTAAAAACGCGCGAACTACAGCCCACGTTTTCCTCAATTTTCACGGATTGTTAGAAATTCATGGTTTTGTTTTGAAAAATGAGTTCTTCAAGTGACAGTGAAAGTATAGAATTAACTCCTGAAAGTATTAGAACTGACGCAAGAAATGTGATGGATAATCTATTACCTGCAAAATCCGGGGAGAATAAAATATGAAGCGCCTTTTATTTTCTCATAGAGGGTAATGAAAAGTAGTGTGTATGCTCGGGCGCAAAATACATTTTTGGCTCGGACGACGTACTTTTAATCCATCGCTTAGTTCAGGATTCTACTAAAGAATCGCCGTAAAAATATTGTTTTGCCCCCTAATAATACAATCTACTATTACTTATGTAAGTACATTAAGCATTTTCAAAACGGACATGTCTTACTTCTTGAATTGGTAAATATCATAATAAAAGATACGGATGCTTTTATTAATTATTATCATCTTATCAGCTGAAAGACATCCGCTGCTGGACAAAGGTCTCTCCCAAGAAATTCCACGACGACCGATCCTATGCTGCCCCCATCCAGTGGCTTCCCGCGACCTTGACGCGCGTTGCCGTAGCGGCAAGCGAAGCGCCAGAACAAAATTCCCTCGCTGTCTTGGGTTACTGCCCAGTTGAAACTTTTACTGTACATTTTTTGTACTGCCCGATTAGAATTAAATTGCCCAATTTTTATTTTTAACTGCCTGAAATACAACATGTCACTGCCCATATAAATATTTTACTGACCATTTTAATTACAGCTTTGATAGCAAGCATACTGTATTAAACTAGGGACAAGACAGCAAGGTATAGAAACGCTTAACCGATTGAGTATTAATGGGACCCATCTGTCCCGGTAAGTTGTTCTTTCCGTTGAGTATTAATGGGACCCATCGGCCCCGGTAACAACACGCGACCTTATGCTCTAAAGTACACAAATATAGTTAAAACTGTGTTGAAACTGCCTTGGGTTGATTTATGGACTTACGTCGTTATTAAATTCCGCTCTTAGTGCCATACGCAGTTTAATATAAAATCATAGATAAACTTTTCATAATTTGACAATTTCTTGTCATTTTCCGCCATTTTGGAAAATGGCGGGTCCGCCTGAAGGAAGGGAACGTCAATATCCAAGGTCGGCCTGGACGGTTAACTTATACTGAACTTCTATCGAAAAGCATTACTTTATTTTATATATGCACCAGAAAACGTAGCGTAGGCAGACCCCCCCACTCGGTGGACCGATGACTTGGTGAAGGTCGCGGAAAGCCGCTGGATGAGGGCAGCGCAGAACCGGTCGTTGTGGAAATCCTTGGGGAGGAGGCCTATGTCCAGCAGTGGACGTCCTTAGCTTCGGCTGATATGATGATATAAAAATACAAACAGCTGCCTATGGGTTGAGCAAAACTTCAACTGCTGAACGTAATTTATGTCAAAGGTCCCAAATAAGTCGTAAAGGTAAGGACGGGATACAAGCTTGAAGTTCCGGATGTAACCCGTGCCTTACTGGGGGGTGCTAATGTGGTGCTCATGAAATTATCGCCCTAGGGTGGAATTTAGTATCGAAAGGCCTCTTTAGTATTCGTTCATCATCATCATATCAGCCACAAATCGTCCACTGCTGGACAAAGGCCTCCCCAAAGGATTTCCACGACGACCGGTCCTGCGCTGCCCGCATCCATCGGCTTCCCGCGATCTTCACCAGGTCATCGGTCCACCGCGTGGGAGGCCTGCCTACGCTAAGTTTTCCGGTTGTTTTTAGTATTCGTTAGTACAAACTAAATTGTTTTAAGTTTATCTTTATGAACAATAGGCTACGAGTGTTGCTACAACGCTACGACAACGACGCGACGTAGCAAGAGTGTTCTCTCTCTTAATTGTTACCGATGTACTTATGTTTATAAAGATAGATATTGTACAAATCGGCAACAGGAATAAGGGCCCGGGTGGTAATAAGGTGTTGTATTCCCTTCCCACCCTCCCCCCTGGTGACCCAAGTACTGGAACTGTAGATGCTACGCGCTTACATCATAACACAAAATACTTTGCTGGAGACATCAACGAGACATAGAATTTGTAGCTCCAGAAAAAGACATCAACGAGTAATGTCAATTAATCTTGTAGCTTCTTTCGTATCGAAATAAAATAATCAACGAGATATGTAAATTAATTTTGTAGCTGTATAAAAAAGAAATCAACGAGACATGTAAATTATTTTTGTTGCTTCCTTCGTAGAAAAGAATTCAACGAGACATGCAAATTAATTCTGTAGCTTCGAACTCAAACTCAAATAACTCTTTATAGCTTCCTTCGTAAAAAAGAAATCAACGAGACGTATAAATTAATTTTGTAGCTGTATAAAAAGACACCAACGAGACATCAACATTATTTTTGTAGCTTTCTTTGTAGAAAAGAAATCAACGACACATGCAAATATTTTTTTTAGCTTTATAAAACAGACATCAACGAGACATGGAAATTAATTTTATAGCTTCCTTTGTAGAAATCAACTAGACATGTTAATTAATTTTGTAGCTTCAAACTCAAACTCAAATAACTCTTTTTAGCTTCCTTTGTAGAAAATAACTCAACGAGACACGCAAACAAATTTTGTAGCTTCATAAAAAAGACATCAACGAGACATGCAAATTATTTTTTAACTTTATAAAACAGACATCAGCGTGACATGCAAATTAATTTTATAGCTTCCTTCGTAGAAAAGATATCAAAGCGACACGCAAATTAATTTTGTAGCTTCAAAAAAGGCATCGACGATACATGTAAATAAATTTTGTAGCTTCATAGAAAAGACATCAACGAGAATTACAAGTTGCAGTTTCATAGAATAGAGTTCAGCAATTATCGTAAAATATGCTAAGTCTGGCGTTGCCCAAATCGATGGATCTAAGGAGAATCTAAGGATCTAAGGAAGTGACTACATGCTATGCCAACAGAAGTGGATTTAATTTTAACTCAGCACAATATTGTTATCAAGCTTTTTTATTCCGTATCGAGTATCTTTATTAAAATTTTGATACCTTTAAAATATATTTAATAATTTACAATTTTACAAGTTACAAGTTATCTTTAATTGAGCGTCGGTGGCGTAACGGCTATGGCCGTCGTCTCCTGCGCGGGAGATCGTGGTTCGAATCCTGCCGCGTACCAATGTGATTTCGAATTTAGATTTCATATGTACGTTTATCCAACGCTCTTACGGTGAAAGAAAACATCGTGAGGAAACCTAACACACGCCTGCGAAGAAACTCGCAAGTCGACCAACCCGCACTAGGCCCGCGTGGTTGACTAAGGTCCGATCGCCCTAATTCAGGGTACGCTCGAGTCCCTCGGTGGGGACGTATATGAGCTGATATGTTAAAAAGTTATAACTTTAAAAATTAGAACTTCCCAGTTATCAAAGAAGATTGTATATTGAAAAGATGAAGAATATTTATGGAAAATTTAACCAAACCGCGCTGCTGAGAAATGATATCTATTTTTTTTATGACCAGAGGTGTACTCATTTTAATTGTATTTTTATACCTTTTAATTATATTTCATCATCAAATTAGCCGAAGGACGTCCACTGCTGGACATAGGCATCCCCCAAGGATTTCCAAGATGATCGGTTCTGCGCTACCCGCATCCAGGGGTTTCGGGCGATCTTCACCAGGTCATTGGTCCACCGAGTGGGATGCGTCAACTGAACTGCGCCAACGTCCATCTGTTCTACGAGCTATATGCCTCGCCCACTGCAACTTAAGTTTTGGGTGACCTTGAGCCTTCTTATGAGGCCCATAGTAAGCGACCATGTCTTAGTTCTGTATGTCATCAATGGCAACAAACACTGGTCGAAGACCTTGAACTTAAGATAATGCGGTATTTGGGACGTGAAGATATTGCGAAGCTTACCGAACGCTGCCCAGCCGAGTTGGATTCGACGATTGATCTCCTTCTTGAAGTTGGACCTACTTAACTGGACTGTTTGTCCCAGGTACACATATTCGGCAACAACTTTGAGTGCAGAGCCTCTAACCTTCAGAGGAGTATTGTCCATGTTCATTCTAAGACCTACTTGCTGAGAGGCTCTACTGAGACCATCGAGCATTGTACCTAAGTCGTCCATAGTCTCAGCCATGACCACGATATCGTCAGTGAATCGAAGGTAGGTGATATAATCGCCGTTGATATTGATGCCGAGTCCACCCCAGTCCAAAAGCTTAAAAACATCTTCCAGGGCGGCGGTGAACAGTTTCGGTACATGACGTCTCCCTGTCTCATCCCTCGCTGCAGCCGGATAGGTTCCGAGTTTTGATCCTGAAGGCAAACCAACATGGTGGCGTTTTCATACAAACACTTCAGTACCTCGATATATCTCTAGTCAATTTAGCACCGCTGGAGAGACTGTAACACAGCACAAGTTTTGACCAAATCAAAGGCTTTCTCATAGTCCACGAACGCTAAGCATAGTGGCTGATTGTACTCTTCGGTCTTCTGTATAATCTGCCGCAGCGTATGGTAAGTGGTCTATAGTACTAAAGCCTTTTCGGAAACCGGCTTGTTCGGGAAGCTGGAAGTCGTCCAACCTGCGTGCGAGATGTTTCGTAAAGACTTTCGAAATCAGTTTGTAGACATGGCTCAGAAGTGAGATGGGTCTGTAGTTCTTCAGCAGTGTATTGTCAACCTTTCTGAATAAAAGCACGACCACACTACTTTGCCATGCCTTAGGCGTTTGTCCCTAGAGTATAGCGGAATTAAATAACTTCTGAAGAGCTTTAAGTACCGGTGTTCCACCTGCTTTCAGAAGTTCAGTCGTAATTCCATCATCTCTCGGTGCCTTATTGTTCTCGAGCTGTTTGGGAGCCATTCTAATTTCGTACAGGCTGACGTCCGGGTTACCTTCGGTATAGTGTCTGGTTAGTCTAGCTCTTGGGTCTTTAGCTAGATCGCTGGCAGGCAGACGTGTGGTCGTATACAAATTGTCCGTAGAACTTCTCAACTTCTTCCACAAACTCTATTTTTTTAAAGTGGCAAAGTAAAAAGCACGTGTGTGGTAAAATCAATTCTACGCACAACGAACTGTCATTTATAAAGTGACACTTTTCGAGCAACAATATATATTAATACATTGCTACGCGTAATCTCAGGTTGTACCTATTAATAGTGTTTGAATTGTTCAACTTGTGTTTACATTTATGTAATGTTACGTAGAAAGTTGCTGATTCTTTTGTAGTAAAATAAGACATGTGTGGCAGTGCGTGAATGCAGAGGGATGTGGTTAAAATTTGGCTTCATGCAAAAGCATTTTTAACAAGAAATGCGTTCACAAAACATTCTACTGGCGCGTAACAAACGGGATGGAATAAATTCATGAAATTCTTTCAACATAAGCAAGCGAACTTACGGGTCCTATACCAATTTTGTTACATCTTGTGTAAGTATGACCCTGTTTGAGTGAAGTGTTGGAAAGGTGGAAAGGGGGCTCGTGGGTGCCAATGGGTGGGTAGGAGGCATGGAGTGAAGTTTAATGGGACGTCGGAGGTCAGTTGTAAGGGCATGTGGGTGCAGCTTAGAGTTTTAGAGAGGTGGAGGGAGTTATGAGGGGTAACTGAAGGTGTAGAGGATTGAATAGATACGCCTTGCACACATTGTGTGATTGTACTGTAGGTGTGTACATGGATGTGGGAGAGATGGAAGGGTGTCGTGGAGGAGGGATGGATAAGTATGTAGGGAGCGTTAATAGGGCTGTGGGAGGCCTAAGCTACCACTTGATTCAAAGTTTTGAATGTTCCACATGTGGATTTCTCGCGAAGCGGCTTCTAACCGTGAGAATCTAAGAAACCTATGTAACAGGAAAAATATCAAAATCTTTCAAATTCTAACTTTTATTTTCTTTTACTTTTTATGTCTGAGATTTGATTTGATTTTTTAGATATAATTATGAAATAATAATGCACAAGCACTCAAAAGAAATGGCGTAGAGCTGATGGCTCGATCACGTCCAGAAAAACGAATGAATGCTGAAAGCATTCCTAACCAAAGCTTGCATAAACTCAAATAACGGCTTTTAAATTATACCCGGCCAGTATTCGTTCACCAAGAAAAAGCTATGAGCTATTGTTAAGAGATTTTTACAATCCCAAAGGGATAACTGTGAAAAATTCAATTGTCAACCTTAAAAATCCTCATTAAGACAAGTACCTACTGTTAATGGAATGTATTCGGCATGTGTGCAAATTAAACTCTTTTTCAAAGCAACTTGACTTTAAGGGGCGATTAAATGAAATACCTAGTACTGGTATATAGGCATACAAAGGTTAATTCGTCCTTTGACTAATTGGTGCTATATACAGACATACTTCCAGAGACTTTCTCTAATGAGGAGGTAGCGTAGGTTGAATATGCTTGACATAATTTCTCTTAATAATCTAAGTGATATGTTCGTTAACAACCTTTAACTGCTGGGGCTCGGGTCACTTTCAAAACTCGAGAAAGTTTGATCATGCACAACACAGGGGGGCCTACCGGCACCAACGCCTGAGCGTGGCTTGCTAAGCACGAAAACGGTCGAAATATACGCCACTATATCAATCAAACCCATCCTGTTAATGAACGTGCTTATGTTCAGTTAACCTGCGTGATCTATGCTATGTGCTATGACAGCTTCAGTAACAAGTAGGTATATGTAAAACATAGAACGAAACTCACATACCCGTTTAAATTTTGTCTAGGTGCTAATCCAACAGCTATGCTAGGATGAGATGCGATGAGCGAGAATTAAAATCTTGCCAGCCCTTCTCCACCGAAGATATTCATGACAAGCTTGCGATGACTTTTGATATCTAGCGCTGTATAGCGATGAACATGGCAAGATATTGCTATCTATGTGGACATCGCGAGATTGTAAGTACAACAGAACCTCAAAACAGAACCAATGTTTATTTTTCCTCGTACCTATACCTCGGTGACAGCGTCGGTGAGAGCGTCGGTGGCGTAATGGCTAGGGCCACCGCCTCCTGTCCGAAAGGTCGTGGTTCGAACCTGCCACGTACCAATGTGATTTCGAATTTAGATTTCATATGTACGTTTATCCGACGCTCTTACGGTGAAGGAAAACATCGTGAGGAAACCTACACACGTCTGCGAAGAAACTCGCAGGTTATATGTGAAGTCGACCAACCCGCACTGGGCCTACGTGGTCGACTAAGGCCCGATCGTCCTAATTCAGAGTAGGCTCGAGCTCCTCGGTGGAGACGTATATGAGCTAATATGAATAAAAAATACCTCGAGCGGTGATTTCTTGCGATTGATACCGATGAACATAGCAAGTTGGTGAATTAGAGCGTGAGCTATCATCACAAGAATTATGTTTTTAGATTGCTGAGTTATGCTCACAGCAACAAGGTTTAATTTTTCAACAAATATTTCAATTCTCTCATCTTACATTCTCGCTCATCCAGACCCATATCTACTGAAGATGTGCTAGGAGAGGATTTAAATTTTGCCAAACAAATTTCAAGTCTCGCTCGTCGTATCTAATTCTAGCAGAGCCGCTGGTTAAGCAGCGTCTGGCCTTTACGGTCAATTAGGATCCTTTTCATAGAAACATTTTGTAAATTTACGGGAGTTCCTATATAATTTATAACTTTTGCAAACTTTTAAATGGAAATTAGGTAAATTTTAAACACTGCTTACAAACTGCGTGTACAATATTGAAATTAAATCATGGTTTTAAGTGGGTATGGAATTTTCCTAGCTTTTCTTAACGCTAAGTCGGGTAGAATGTTTGGGGCATTAGCCTGGCAATCCCTGTTTTTACGGAGATAGGTAAGAAAATTAATAGAAGATCCATAGAAGAAACAAAGTAACCGACATAGCTATGAGAATCTCTAAAGTTAAGTGACAGTGGGCGATGCACATAGATTGTAGAGAGAATGGCCGTTGAAGAAGTAAAGTTTCGAGTGGCGACCGCACACCGGAAGATGTACCGTACGCAGGCCTCCCACTCGGTGAACTGACAATCTGATGAAGGTCGCGGGAATCTGCTGGATGCGGGCAGGCTAGGCCCGGCCGTTGTGGAACTCCTTAGGGGAGGTCTTTCGGCTGATTTGATATGATATTATGACATTATTTCGACCAAGTTAGGTAAATTATTGATTAGTTCACCGAGTGCTTTGTCTAATGAATTTTTCTTCATTATGGCGACTTTCTATGCCGAATTATATAGGGTATTATATCACCCTCGGCGTTTCATGTAGGTACACACGCTTTGTGCGCTTAAGCTGTATAATACTGGCACATGAAGCTCATTGCTACTTGCGTGATTAGGTCCATTACGCAGGTTAACTGACCTGAAGCTTTGTCATTAGCTGGATGGGTTTGACTATTGCTATCACTAGATGACAGTCGTTAACCTATGTCAGATGCCTTATAGGCAGCTTGAACAGCTTCTGACAGTGGGGTTCGCCACTGACCCTGCAACCTTTACCAAGCCAGACTTGGCCTCCGTGTGTGGAGTATGGCCTAATCTTCTCGATTCTGGAAACAGACCAGTGCCCTAGGATCGGGGGCATTTATAAGTTACTAGCTTTTTCCCGCGGCTTCGCCCACGTGGAAATCTTTTTTATGTCTTTAAGGGTGATTAGTAAATTATCTCGTTTCCCGCACCCTCAGCCATCTTTGTGCAAAAAATTACAACAATCCATTGTTCCGTTGCGAGGTAAAAGAAATTAACCAAAAAACGAATATTATTTATTTCCCTCAGGAACAGCATCGGATTATGCTATTTTCCCGGATAAAAGTAGCCTATGTCCTTCCCCGTGACACAGGCTACCTGCATGCCAAATTTTGTCAAGATTGGTTGAGGTATAGAAGCGTGAAAAGGTAACAAACAAACACATTTTCACATTTATAATATTAAGTCAGGATTAACAAAAAAGTACATAGCTCGTAGAGTAGTTGCTATCGGGATCGCAAAGTTCGTAAGTGGTGACCGCGAAGACGGAGCGCACGCAGGGTTCCCACTCGATCGACCGACCAACTTCGCGCAGGACCGTTTGTTGTGGAAATCTTTAGGGGAGGCCTTTGTCCAACAGTGGACGTCTTTCGGCTGATGATAACGATGATGATGACGGTTTGGTGTAGTTGGTTTTATGATCATGTGTACAGAAGCGGTCGTGAATCAGTAGGTGCTAAGAGAGCGTGGCCCAATCGATTAAGCAGGTAAAGCTACTATAACTTTGTCAGTACAAAGATAGGTTTGGCTCTCGGATCTTTTATCTCGCCATGTCCATTCGTTTCATCAACACCCCTGTCAGTTTGGAAAACATAGCTAAGTACCTACATTTTCTTCAAAAGACTATGAATAGGTACTTTCCTTAAACTGTATTGGGAAAAAACTGAACATTTCCGTTCGCAAACTTCGCCCGCCCACGCTGCTCCCTCGGGAAGGGAAACACAGGAATCGTTTCTGCCATCTCCGGTATTATGTATGACGTCACGAATGCTACTTGTTATAATGAAATTGTGGGTTTTTTTAGGTACTATAGGTACAAAATAAAGAAGATAGGATAGATAGGGGAGATGTAATGTAATGTGCAATACAGGTGATCCCATGGGTATCCTTGCGGGATGCAAAAACGTTGGTATCTTTTAGTACTATAAGGCGGCCTACGAGATGATGGAAATCCAATAAAATATGTTTTTGTTTAGATTGCACACAGTGATACCAATGTAACATTTTTTATAACACTAAGGTTGTCATTAATATACCCTAGGGTTCATAGTGAATGTAAAATTTCATCATAATCTAATTAAAAATACATTATTTTTTTTCATGTTTTATCTCACAACATAACTAAAGTGGGGCTCTAGCTCGTATAACGTTCAGCCGTTGGAGTAGTTAATGTTTCGAAAGACGACCACTCATCGGGAGCCGTAGCGCGGACATCCGTGAAGTGACTTTTTTATTTTGACTTTTATGACCTGGTGACTTTTTTAACCGCCTCCGTGGCGTAATGGTTAGTCCATTCGCTTCACGCCAGGAGGTCGCGGGTACGGTTTCCGGCGTGGTCAACTTTGTAAGACTTGGTTTGGTTGGTGGTTGAGCATTTTCTAAGCCCGCCTGACTAGCTAACACCATCTTTTCTAAGTCCTGCCGCCAAACATCACTGTTAACAACATTGATGTGTTCCGGCTTGAAGATAAGATAGCCACTTCCAACAATTGTGAATAAAAAAATAATATAAAAAAACTAGCAGGTGTTCGAAACCGGTCGCTGACAAATTATATGTATATGACGTGTAGTTTTATTCAATTTATGTGGAATTAGTGTAAATATATACCAAAATAAGAGATAAAAAACAAGAGATGTATCAGACTTGATGAAAAAATTACAAATAATGTGGGTTTGTATGGGAGGTAACTTAAGTAACGAGTCCCATACATAAATTTTGTTACAATCTTTATACGACTCTTCAGCGATAATAATTGACAACCCTATGAGCACGTTAAAAAGAACCGACTTCAATAACGCTGCATTCTTTTATTTTTTCAAATTGCAAAAAAAATACCAAACCGATTTTAATATCTATATAGGACTACTAAAAACACATGAACTATATTTTTATTTATTCGTTCACAATTAACGAAAATATCGGTAAACGTACTTACTTCATATCAGCTCATATACGTCCCCACCGAGGGGCTCGAGCCTACCCTGAATTAGGGCGATCGGGCCTTAGTCGACCACTCGGGCCCAGTGCGGGTTAGTCGACTTCACACACCACCTGCGAGTTTCTTCGCAGGCGTGTGCAGGTTTCCTCACAATGTTTTCCTTCACCGTAAGAGCATCCGACAAACGTACTTACGAAATCTAAATTCGAAATCACATTGGTACGTGGCCCGGACAGGAGGCGGCGGCCCTAGCCACTACGCCACCGACGCTCTTTACCGCACTTTACTTACTTAAAAAAATACAGAACACAGAACCGGTAAAAAAGACGGATAAAAACATACCCTGTAGGTGTAGATATAGCTAGGTACTTAAATGTAGCAAGCAGCACAGTTTGCAACAAGCACTGCGCGGAAGTGGTCTTATAAATCATGAGGAAGATTCATGGCCGTCGCGACTTTGTTGTTCAAAGATGGCTGCTCGGCCCACCCGCAAAAAATAGGATTAGGGATCATTCTTAATTTTTCATTGGTTATGTAGGTACGTAAGTCTAATAGATACACGAGAGAATAAAAGAAGGTTTACCTTTTAATAGGTTAAACGTAAAACGACTGTTATGGATCAACACTAGATAATAAATCCGAGTTTAAAGAGTGTATTCTATATTTAGTTCTTTTAAAACTTGCTCTTTGCTGAAAACCTCCTTGGATCATAATGACATAAAACGCTGAATGAAAACCACACGCACCTCATGTAAGTTAGTTGGAATATAAAATATATAATATGAAATACTTGGACACGAAATATAGCGCGCTCCAGGCGCCGCGTTCCGTGCGCTTAGTTTTATGAAAACTCACTCTGAGTTGCACCGTGCAACCACACCCCGGACACTGCATACAACGGTCGTGAAATGACACTTCTAAAAACAAATGACGGAGCAAACAAAATCACGGCGAAATCCTATACGTTCCAGAACCAAACTATAACCAATCTGTATCAATCTGGGTGACGAGGGGGTGAGGTCGGAATCTAGAGAGCGGCAGGGAGTGTCCATACTGTATGTTAGTACTAATATTTATACTTTGATGTAACTATAACGACAACCAAAATATGGGTTGCGTCATTTTAACAACGGTTAAACAACGGTTAAAATGACTTCATAACTTAACGCTAACGTTAACAGCTCGATTTTGACCGGTTATTGTTATGGTTGTAGGTGAGGTGTGTGGGTAAATAAATAGTCCAAACTTACGGTTGACAGAAGGTATAATGTCCAGTCAAAGTACACACACTCACGATATACAGAAGGAGTAGAAAGCACATACACTAGATAGCAAGTAGGCAAGAGGATAGTTCACAGGAAAAGCAATAGAAAGTTAAACGCAGATAATATTAAAAACATACATAGATTATGCGGTATTCAGCGATTTCTAAATATAAAAGGCTAAGCAAGAATAGCATGCGTCTACCGTCACAATCGTTCTAGGCTCGACTGGTGGTACCGGTTACCGGGCTCAGTGAACGGGCGCGGCTATATGACGTCACACGTTGAACAAAAGAATCAGTCGCGAGTGCGCGTCTCCAATGTATCGATCCGAATACGAGATCCGTCACGTCAACATTAGTTAGTACATTTTAATACGAATATTATAGTAATTACATGTAGGAAATATAAAGAGTAGCCTACATAACCCCCTTCCAGAGCTCGTGTTACGAGCGATAAAAGTTTGTAAATTTGACACGTCGACCAGAACGGGTAATGTACTCCTTGTTATTACCTAGAGGTAGGGGTTCTTCGTCTTTAGGGTCAGTCAGTATGTAGGCAGGTTTAAGTCTGTCGATTGATACTGTGACTTGTTTTCTGTTCACTAGGAGTGTAAAATATTTATCTGCCCTTGATATGACCTTATGGGGGCCCGAATAAGCAGGCTGAAGCGAACCGCGTAATACATCGTCTCTTAGAAAAACATGATCGCATGTTGCAAGATCCTTGAATATAAAGACTTTTTCTTTAGAATGGCGCGAAGCAGGCACTGGCCTTAATTTGTCAGCTAAGTTATACAGGCGGGTAGTGAACTCGGTGATATCCGTGGGCCTAGGATCACTGGCCTCAAAGAATTCACCAGGCAATCTTAACGGCTCGCCATACACCAACTCTGCTGAAGAAGCCTGTAATTCTTCCTTGAAAGAACTACGTATGCCTAGCATCACCAAGGGCAAGGATTCAGTCCATCGATCGTTTCCATGACACATAATGGAAGCCTTAAGTTGTCTATGGAAGCGTTCCACTAGTCCATTACACGAAGGGTGATACGCTGTTGTCTTTTTATGTTGAAAACCGGCAATTTTGGACAAACATTGAAACAGTGCCGACTCAAATTGACGGCCACGGTCTGTTACTATGCTTGATGGGCAACCAAATCTGCTAATCCATGTGACCAGCAAAGCTTTGGCAACAGTCTCTGCTGTGATATCAGTAATCGGTATAGCCTCGGGCCACCTAGTAAAACGATCAACAGCAGTTAGACAATACCGGAATCCCTGTGAAAGGGGAAGCGGTCCGACAAGGTCAATATGTATTTCCTTGAATCTGGCACGAGGTAAGTTAAACGTGCCTAGGGGAGCGGATACGTGACGAGTGACCTTGGTCCGTTGACAAGCAAGGCAGTTACGTGCCCAGTTTCTACAGTCTTTCCTAACACCGGGCCAGACAAAACGTTCAGCTACCTGTTTGGCAGAAGCGTTGGCACCAGGGTGACTCAATGAGTGCAGGCTGTCAAAAACTTTTCGACGGAAAAATTTGGTCACGTAAGGTCTGGGAGTCGGTGTACTTACATCACAGTACAAAGAAGTTCGACTCTCAGGTAACGTCACCTTCTCTAAGTGAAGAGATGAGCCCTCCTGTAAAAGTTTTTCCAGTTCAGTATCTGAGGCTTGACTTTTAGATAAAGTTTCAAGACACACGGGAGCCTCCAGTTCTTCGACACGCGACAGGGTATCGGCAACGACATTATCTCGGCCAGATATGTGTCGGATATCTGTCGTGAACTGGGATATATAGTCAAGGTGTCTGTACTGACGTGGCGAACAATTAGTTTTTCGTTCATGGAACGCGAAACAGATCGGTTTGTGGTCAGTATAGATGATAAAGTGTCTTGCCTCGAGCATGTGCCTGAAGTATTTGATTGCCTCATAAATGGCAAGTAGCTCCCTGTCATAAGGAGAATACTTTTCTTGAGCGGGGCTTAATTTCCTGGAAAAGAAGGCAAGGGGTTTCCAATCACCATCTTTAAACTGTTGCACGACTGCGCCAATTGCCTTGTCAGACGCATCGGTAACGAGTGCAAGTTTAGCCTGACAATCTGGGTGGGCTAACAGTGCGGCGTTCGAAAGGCTGGTCTTACAATCGTCAAAGGCTTTTAGGGCAGCGCCTGTCAAGACGATAGGATGAGACCCTTTTACTGCGCCAGTCAACAAAGCGTTCAGTGGCTTCTGTATTTGGGCAGCATGGGGCAGGAATCGCCTGTAAAAGTTAATCATACCCAAAAATCTTCTAAGTTGGCGCACGTTAGTAGGCACTGGAAAGTTTTGGATAGCCTGCACTTTAGTGTCAAGTGGTTGGGTACCGTTTTTAGAGATACTGTATCCTAAGAAAGTTACCTCTTGAGCACCGAAAACACACTTAGACGTGTTTATTAACATGCCGTATTCTCGGAGTTTATTGAATACAATTCGAAGATGTTTTTCATGCTCTGCTTCGTTCTTGGAGTAGATTAAAAAATCGTCCAAATAGCAGAAGCAAAAATCTAAGCCTCGAGTCATCTCGTCTACAAACCTTTGGAATGTTTGACCTGCATTCCTAAGGCCAAAGGTCATAAACGGAAATTCGAATAATCCGAAAGGCGTAGTAATGGCTGTCTTGGGGATGTCGTCCGGGTTTACAGGTATCTGGTTATATGCTTTCACAAGATCGAGCGTGCTAAAGATGTTACAACCCGCGATATTATGTGAAAAATCATGGATATGCCTAATCGGATACCTGTCAGGCACGGTACGAGCATTCAACATCCTATAATCCCCGCAAGGACGCCATCCATTATCTTTTTTAGGAGCAAGATGCAATGGAGATGACCATGCACTCTCGGAGGGTCTTGCTGTGCCGTTATTAAGCATAGACTGAAATTCTTGCTTCGCTATTTTCAGCTTGTCTGGCGCTAGACGACGAGGTGCGCAAGAAACGGGGGGACCGGGTGTAGTACGGATGTGATGAACCGTGTTGTGGGGAATGGTGCGATGAGTACCAGCTGGTCTAGTCAGTTCTGGGAAATTGTCGAGAATTTTATGAAACCTAGTGTCACCAGTCAAGACCTTTACAGAAGAAATTTTGTTTGAAGCATCAGCGAGAGAAGCTACAGCTGATATAGTAGTGCTACTATCAATAAGTCGCTGATTGCGACAGTCTACCACAATGTTAAAGTGGGTTAGAAAATCTACGCCTATAATTGCCTTATTAACATCGGCTACAACGAATCTCCATGGAAAGGTACGACGCAAACCGAAATCAAGTTCAAAGTTTACATAACCGTAGGTGAAAATTCTTGATCCATTAGCAGCACACAGTTCGTAGTTGGTCTTGGTTCGACGATCTCTCAGCAAGGAACGGGGAAAAACGCAGAGGTCACTCCCTGTGTCTACTAAAAATTGCATTCTTGAACTTCGATCGGTGACAAATAGGCGACCAGTGGAATTGGGACAATCGTCTGTCGCCATTATCGACTGCCCGTGGAGTTTCCCGCCTTGTTAAAGTCGCAGGGCTTTACACAATCTCTTGCTTTGTCTCCATATTTTCCGTGGTACCAGCAAAGCGGAAATTTACGGTAATTGGATAGAGACCTGGATGCAGAACGACGACGCTGATGATCTGACCGTCTGTTTCGGGATCGTGGTTGCCTATTGCTGCTGTTTATGTTGAAGGCTTTAACCTGTCTCCTTAGCTCAGCTACTTCTTTCATCAGATCATTGACCACAGATGATTGGGCGTTCATCGAAGAAACTTGTGGCGTTGATGGAGCAATGTCGTTCACTCTGTCTGCCAAGTCCGCCAGAACGTCAAGAGAAGCTGTAGGATGGCCTGCCAGAACGGTCTGAATGTTAGTTGGTAAACGACTTATCCATATTGTACTCAGGAACTCGTCATGTACTTGGTTGCCGGCAAGACCCTGTAGGTGTCGCAGGAATTGGGAAGGTTTTCTATCCCCTAACTCTTCATGCATAAGTAACTGTTTTAGTTTCTTCTGCTTAGATGCTGACAGACGTTTGATAAGCTCCGTTTTCAATTTGTCGTATTTGTCTTGAGCAGGTGGGTTGATTATAATATCTTTGATCGCTACGGAATACTGATTGTCTAGTTGACCAATCACATAATTGAATTTAGTAGCATCGTTACTTATTCCAGATATCGCGAACTGTCCCTCTATCTGAGCAAACCATATCTCGGGCTCCTCTGGCCAGAACGGTGGAACTCGTATTCCGACTTTAAAAATCTCGGACGTCGGTGCAGTGGAAACGCGCATTTCATTACGGCTGTTTTTATGTCCAGGTGGAATTCCTTCGTTCGTTTCGTTATTATTTGTGCTCATGTTGGGTCACCAGTGTAGGTGAGGTGTGTGGGTAAATAAATAGTCCAAACTTACGGTTGACAGAAGGTATAATGTCCAGTCAAAGTACACACACTCACGATATACAGAAGGAGTAGAAAGCACATACACTAGATAGCAAGTAGGCAAGAGGATAGTTCACAGGAAAAGCAATAGAAAGTTAAACGCAGATAATATTAAAAACATACATAGATTATGCGGTATTCAGCGATTTCTAAATATAAAAGGCTAAGCAAGAATAGCATGCGTCTACCGTCACAATCGTTCTAGGCTCGACTGGTGGTACCGGTTACCGGGCTCAGTGAACGGGCGCGGCTATATGACGTCACACGTTGAACAAAAGAATCAGTCGCGAGTGCGCGTCTCCAATGTATCGATCCGAATACGAGATCCGTCACGTCAACATTAGTTAGTACATTTTAATACGAATATTATAGTAATTACATGTAGGAAATATAAAGAGTAGCCTACATGGTTATGGTCAAATAATGGTAGTTTGACGGCTGGTTACGGTTTGGTTATCATTATAGTTACATGGTGCAACACACCCTTAGTATTCTTCGGTTATATTGTCTGTCTGTTTGCAAGCGTCGGAGGCGCCGCTGCCGTTAACGGAACGCAAATACGCCGCGTGCCTGTTTTGCGCCCAATACGTGTCCAAATTTGTACAGGATAGTCCGGTCAAAATAGATATTCAAGGTTACAATAATTCGCAAATTCAATTTCCTAAGAATCACCATTTCTGAGATATATAGCAATTTAAAAAGTTGAAACAGTTGTGTTTTTCCATAATATGCACGAGTACTCGCCGACTCGTAAATACATCACTTGAGCCGTAATACAAAAGTTAAAACGTTGGTCTGTGCAACTGGTACGTACTAATTGTACGATTCTGAGAATGTAAACTCGAAAGAAACCCAGTCCAGAAAACCATCATCATCATAATATCAGCCGACGTCCGTCCACTGCTGGACATAGGCCAGGACCGGTTCTGCGCATCCAGCGGCTTCCCACGACCTTCACCAGGTCATCGGTCAACCGAGTGGGAGGCCTGCCTACGCCACTCGAGAACCTTACTGCCCCAACGGCCATCTATTCTACGAGCAATTACCCCGCCCACTGCCACTTAAGTTTAGCAATTCTGAGAGCTATGTCGGTTACTTTGGGTCTCCTACGAATCTGCTCGTTTCTGATTCGATCAAGCAGAAAAACACGCTCTTCTCAAACAAAAACAAAAATACAAGAAAAACATCTGTATCTGTTTCAGCTACGACCCCCAGCCCTAGGACTACGCTCGGTGGGGCTGCTCGTATTCCCAACGAGATTGAGGTTTTGATCAGCAGTAGAATGATTTCTTTGCAAAAATTCGGTTAAGCTTTCACTTTAGGTACCTACCTCATTTCTCAACGTAACGGAAAAAAAACTACCTATAACGACTGACTTCTTTACTTTTTGAACCTTTTACTTTGTATTATTTCTCTTTATTCTTGACTTAGTCGGAACGTTCGGTCTGAAGACTAAATAAGGAATGAATGCTGAAGGCATTCCAAACACGAGCCGTTACAGTCTAAACTGTCGGCTTTTTAATTACGTGCGGCTAGTACGCATGCATAAGGAGATGTAATGGACGACAGTAATGAAATCATTTCAGTACAGACCTACACAAAATCTTTTTTCCAAAAAAAATGTTATAGAGATTACTTTTAAAATCGCAACGTTGTTTTTATTATTAATTATTAAAAATTCCGCCAATTCCTATTTAAAAGATAAAGCCCTTTAAAGTTCGGATGGACAGACGGACTGACAGCGTAGGCTTACTTATAGCAAAGTATATAGAGGTATATTAGTACTAACATACAGTATGGACACTCCCTGCTGCTCTCTAGATTCTGACCTCACCCCCTCGTCACCCAGATTGATACAGATTGGTTACATTTTGGTTGTAGAACGTGTAGGATTTCGCAGCCATTTTGTTTGTTCCTTCATTCCTTTATTGAAATTTCATTTCTGACCCGTTGTATGAAGTGTCCAGGGTGTGTTTATAGGGTCCCGTTACTTTTCGGTATGAAACCCTAAAAATTGCTATTCGAACAGCTTTTTTTAATCGTTTAGTTAGAAAATCCAGCGCGAATCAGCCCTCGTATAAGTATACATAGGTACCTACTTATTTAAAGTTTCGAGGCGTGACAAAGAGCGATACAAACTCTTATTAATATTCCCAGAGCGACGCTTCGTCCTTTGTCTTCAGCTGGCAATAAAGAAGCTGCGAATATGCAGCCAGGATCATCCCTAAGATGATAGGGGCAATAAATGTAGGGGCATGTGAACCGATAAATCGTTGTGTACCAAGTTGTACATATAAAAGGGGATAATTTATGCATGTACCAGTACTATCTAATACTGATGAAATATTATATGAAAAAGCAATCCCAGCAAAAACAAAAAAATAAGATTCATCATTATTATTGGCAAGTGCCGCTACGCTAAGTGACTTGGCCGTTAAACATTTTGTAAGACTAGTAATTTAAGTCTGGCTAGATATGTTATAGAAACAATCTATAAGATTCACTTTTTCTGACATATCTACCTAGATTTACTGCGCTTATAAAATATTTAAAGGCCATGACACTCGTTTTCTTTTGATCACTTAGACTTGGCTTGATTACTTTTTCCATACTTTGCACGTTTTTATAGTGTTTTTTTCTTTTTGTGCGAACCTAGTGCCAAGATACAAGGCCTCGAAAATCAGACGAAATGGTTTTCGAATAGGTATTATGGCAGTGCTTGTATTCGCTGGACTTGGAGGGGGGCCACGTGCCCCCCAGATAAGACTTGGCACATTTTTACACGACTGCGCCAAAAGAAGGGTTATGTTTTTTGACAGTACGTATATATGTATGTATATTTATTTATTTCTTTGGCACGCTCTGTACCCTAAACGGCTTAATAGATTTTGGAGTGCAAGGTGTCGCTAGATTCGTATTAATCCCGTGAGTGACATAAGATACATTTTTACCTGACTGTACAAAAAGGGGGTTCAGTTTTATTGCAGTCGGGTTTTTAATTAATTCCTAAAGTTTTTGTTTGGATTTCACTTCAAACACAATGTGGTGGTTCAAAGTCCTCGGGACGCGAGTTCATATCGCACTTGCCGATTATAACCGCATCACTTGTATTGAAATTGATATCTCTTCATCATCATCATATCAGCTCAAATACGTCCCCACCGAGGGGCTCGGGCCTACCCTGAATTAAGTCGATCGGACCTTAGTCGACCACGCGGGCCCAGTGCGAGTTTCTCCGCAGGCGTGTGCAGATTTCCTCACGATGTTTTTACTTCACCGTAAGAGCGTCGGATATACGTACACATGAAATCTAAATTCGAAATCACATTGGTACGTGGCAGGATTCGAACCACGACCTCCCGGACAGGAGGCGGCGGCCCTAGCCGTTACGCCACCGACACTCTTAAACATTGCTTATTTTAACGCCACTAGAAAGAGCCTGGCTGCATCCGTGTCCCAAGCTAGAGTCGTGTTAGTCCTTTATTTGGCGAACGAGGCTCCTTTGACAGCTCCTATTGCTCTAGACTAACAGGGTTTTTAATTATTTCCTTTAACACGCCACTTCCAGCCGTACCTTTGAGTACAAAGACTACGGACATGCCATTATATTCTGCGTCGCTTATTCAGATTTCATTTTGGGAGTGTTTGAAGTGTCGTCACATAGGAACGAAGAGCGTAAATATTTGTTGAGCGTGTCGTTCTTCTGTAAGTGCTTTCATTTTTAGGGTTCCGTAGTCAAACTAGGAACCCTTAGGTTGTATTTAAACTGTTGATAAGTCAAGCAAATTAATGTTTTAATAAGTAGGACATAACGTTGAAATTATTTGTAAGTAACTAACCGCGCCGCGGCCGCTCGCGTCGGGCACGCTTCGATCACACGGCGGCCGCGCGCGGCTGCCTCGCTCGAATCACTTGAATGTTCTCGGTATGTATGTACTTTACATAGTTGCTATAAAGCTTGTTTTACTAAAACAGCTGATCTGCCGCGCGGCCACCAGGCGGCGACCACGCGGCGGCCGCGGTGACGACATTCGTGTCAAATAAACGCGCCCTTAGGCTAAGCGCGCACTACGAAATTTATTCGTTACGATTTTTAAAGTGCGTAATAAATTCTAAACAAATTCTGATTTTATTTATTTTTGCAGTGTGCGGATTCCCTCTCGTATATCTACCAGAACTACCACGTTTATGATACAGCGTCCCCACTTTACTTAAGTGCGCGGATTGTAGTGTATTTCTGTTGTTCACAGACTTGCGATATTTTTTCGTAACGAATAAATTTCGTAGTGCGCGCTTAGCCTTAACGTTCGCCATGTCAGCTCCGCCTGTCCGTCGTCGGTATCTCACAGCCATTTTGCTCAAAGACTATTACTTACAGCTACAAAGTTAAAATTTGGTACGTATTTGATTGGTGGAAGGGCAACTTATAGGCCCGCCTGTTAGCTACCACCATCTTAGCTAAGGATTGCCGCTAAACAGCAATGTTAACATTATTGATGTGTTCCAGCTTGAAGATAAGATATCCAGTTTTCCATTGCATTGGGAAATCTTGGCAGGCCTACTTCCATCTTCGAGGTGGGATGATTGATGCCATCGTCTTACCAATCGTGGAAAAAAGAACCTATGGTTACATAAATCCTATGGTTAAATAAAGTTATAGAATAAAAAATGTGATTTTTTTTTTGCTGCCTACCTCCCCTACATGTAAAGTGGGGCTGATTTTTTTTGTTCGCGTACTCATCGTGTAGGGTATCGTTGAATTGGTATTTAAAAGTCACTGAGGGTTTGCAAATATATTTTTTCCGACAAATGATTCGTTTACAAGATATTAAGTTCACAAGTGGTAACCTAGTTTTTGTTAAGAGTTACATGTTCCCACCCCTATCAGCTAAATTATCAAGGCTTTCTTAGTCTAATATTAGACTAAACAAGACGTGCTATAGGATGAGTAAAAAGTTCATAGATTTTCCATATAAAATGTTTTATACCAACTGCAAAAATAACTTTGTTTTTTTTAATTTATAGGTACATTTATTTTTGAAAATAATACGGAACCCTTCTTTGCGCGTAGTCTGACACGCACTTGGTCACTTTTTTCTACAATGCCAAGGAGTAGAGTTCCCTGCCGGCGTCTGTTTCCTCGATTCGTACAAATTAGGAATCTTCAATACGAGTGAATAGGCACTATTAGAGCTTGCGTGTTAGATTCTCGGTTGCATCGGCACTTACCATCAGGTGAGATGCAGCCAAACGCACTCACATTTTCAATAAAAAAAATGCAATACATTTCATGTGAAACATTAAAGATTGTAAAAGAGTGAATACAGTCGTATGTACGTACAAGCTGAGAATAGCACACAGCAACTTACTTACCTATCAAATGTTTTAGATTCGATGGCTTGGCTGGCACCGACCTCAATAAAATTGTAGGCCCCTAATTTGATTCGGACCAACCTTTGAGATCGTTATTGTTAGTTAATTACGTGTATTTACATATAACAATATTATTTTCATAATTTTGAGTGAATTTCTTTTAGAATTCGATTTTTAGTTTTTTAAACTTTTATTTTTGTTTTTTTACTTTCGTTTGCTGAATTAGCTGCACATTTGACGGCTCGCGTCAAACACTCCGTCAAAGGGGCCGCCTCCAGTTCAACGGCGCCGGCCGTCGCACGGCCGACGTTGTCAGCGCCGCGATTTAACTCAGGTTGGTCTCGTTTACGAAGTTTTTGACAGGAGCCGACAGCGGCGAGCGGCATTTATCAGAGGTGCAGCTAATTCCGCGAATGAACTATATCTAACAACGTTAAACCCAATCACCTACTCGCCAATAGGAATCATTAACTCATAATGCATGTGTTTTATTAACCTATAAAGAGTCATGTGGCTTCCATCATCATCTCAGCAGCATGAAAGTTAATGAGTCAAACCTTCCATCATCAGCTCATCAACATGAGATAATGAATACCAGATGCAAATACTTGAATAGCTTTAGAAAATAAATGAAACACATCATACGTGCCTATAAAATTTGAAGGTTGCCCTCAATTACCCTGGGATCCCATCATCAGATCCTGACTTGGTGACAATGGGACCACCTCGGGAGTAAGTATACTCTTTCGAATAAAAAAAGAATTTCAAAAATCGGTCCACAATTGACAATCAGGAATCGGTAAACATACATAAATAGAACCTTTTCCTTTTTGAAGTCGGTTAGTTGACTGTATGTATATATAGCGGCCATCTGGTTAAATCTGCCATTTGATTGAAAGGCTAGCCCGTTGATTGAATGGGGACAATCAATTGAATGAATAGGCCGAACGTTGATTGTACAAGCATCACTCAACGTTCAACTAGTTGGCTGATTGTAAGCTAGCCCTTTGAACTTAGCGGACGTAAAACTCCATACAACAAAAAGGGAGTTGGCAATTATTTTTTTAAACTGTAAGTGAGCGAGTGAAGCGAGGCTCTCCCCCCTCCTCCCCCATGGGTAGCAGAATGCTTCGCAGAAGAAGAAATCATCGGTCTTTTATTCGGAGTATATTCGGAATATCCCATTCAACGACTTGGATAAATGACGTTCAGCAGAGTCGTTGAACGCTACATTCACCGACTTGGCCAGTTGTCCTTTAGTCATTCAATCAACGAGCTAGCCTTCAATCAAATGGCAGATTTTACTAGATGGCTGCGACATATACCTACAAGCTGAGAATCTCATCTCATCCTACCAAACGATTACATTTATTTTAAAATCCACTCGATCTCCTCGCACTTATTCGCAATCAAAAACTTTATAAACTGTGTCGGTTGCATTAATAATTCACCAGTATACATAACGAAACGTTCAGTTTAAATGCAATTTACTTATTCAGCGGCGAGTGTAATCCGGGCCTCGCAAAGAAATGTTTAAGCTCCCTGGGTGAGATGAGGGTAAACAGAGTTTTGGAGTTCGGTGGGTCGCCAATGGGCTGTTTTCGGCATGAAAGTGTGCCGGCAGGTGACGAGACTCTGGACCCCCTAGGGGACGTCTTGTCAGGACTCAGGGCCGGAGATGACGTCGTATATATACCTACTAATAACACTTTTATTACGTGTACGATGCTCGACGAAGACTTGGTTTTTGTATTTCGTAAATAAAATTTTATCGCGCGACGTTGTATGTAACTCTACTTTTACTAAAAAGATACTCGTATTTTTGTGACATGTGTACTGTATTTATATGGTTAACTGTTAATGTGGATGTTTAGCGGCAAGACTTAGATAATATGGTGGTAGGAAACAGTCTTACAAAGTTAGGCTCCGTCGGGAATCAAACCTGCGACCTCCTGATGTAAAGCTAACGGACTAACCATTAAGCCATGGAGGTGCTTAAAACGTTAGTGGACCGTACCTACTTAATGAGAATTATACAGCACATTAGTCGGGTTTTGATTCCTGATCCATCCAATATAAGTTATAAGATTCGAAATCCACCAAGCGCAAGCGACAACGACCAAACAAAATCTTCTCCAAATCCCAAATCACACAACCCTTTCACCCGACGAAACGCCGGACCGCAGAGACGAATCGCTTCAATCTACGTGGCTCCCGGCCTATCCCGGCCGGCTCACGCAACATCCCTCGCCTCTACTTGTGATGCAGGATCGTGCCGCCGAGAAATTTGGGTAATCGCCGAGTATTATCCACAACTTTCGACGGTTCGAATATTCGGGCCGTGTTTGGTTTTTACGCACATATGACCATGAACATGCCTTCAACTTTATGTGCTACCCTTTTCGAATTAGGTACAAATAAACGTGTCTTGTGATTCGAACTGAAAACATACCTGATTTCCTATAAGATTGTTCAAAAATGATTAAAAATGATCTGTTTTGAAACGAGGCAAGGCGTATGTGCGTTAATAGGTACATAGTAGGTACCAATCCTTGAAAGACTGCGCAATGCAAAGCCCGAAAAAATACATATTTTAACTCAAAACAGTCATATTTTAATGTTGTTTATTTATGTAACACCAAAGAATGAAGTATGACCATGCCCGTACGACTCTGTGGGACAAAATTAATGCAGTGTCTGATAGTGTGGGGCGCGTGGACGCACTTAATTTGAAATGGCGTCACGCGGTCTGGCAAGATGGCCGCTGTGCCCGCGGCCGCGGGAAAACGCTCCGCCATTATTTGCACAACACCCATTTCCCACTTTCCACCGACCTTCTATATCAGGAAATAAAATCCGCATCGCTGTGTTAGCAAAGAAAATCCCTTTTTGAAGAAGTGACTAATATTTTTTTATTAAATCACCGATTTTTTTTATAACCCTACCTTCAAATGCAAACTGTCGATGTAACTCCTTTTGAAGGTACACAAAAGTAACATAAAACCATTAATAAGCCTCTTACCCTATCCGTCTAAGTCAACATCGGTGTTCTCCGAGATGGAGGGAGGCTGGGGGTTGGGAGCGTTGTCATGGCGACCGAGGGGGCGCGGACCCGAATTTTATCGATTTGAGTACAGACACCAGCCGTGCGAGCTTTAGCCACACTAACATGATTCAACGCCCGTGTTTGCACATCTCGGAGGTTTAGAAGGGCTTTGACATTTGGAAACACGTAGGTTAAACAGGTACCTACCTATATGGCTGGTGCTCAACTCCTTGTCTAACTTTTGATAATCGCTTCTGTACGTGCCTCAGTAATAGGATTGGAAATTTGGAACTAAATTCAAAGGTAGTTAGCGAGATAGCAGTGCAAGTTAAGAACATTAGCATTAGTGTAAGTAGGTAGGTATTTGATAATACCGTACGATCCATTAACGACTATATGACAGGTAGTAGAGACACTTTCATTCAAATTGCCTACGTGATCGAATCAGAAAAAAGGAGATCCGTGCCTGTTCTCCTGGCCCAAAGTAACAGACATAGCTCTCAGCAGACATTATATAAGCTCGTGGAACAGATGGCCGATGGGGCAGTAAAGTTCTTAAGTGGCGACCGTGCACCAAAAGAGAGAAATAATATAGCGACTCACATTGTAACTGTAACCAAGAAACCACGGTTCACATACATACTTACTTAACCTCTAACACAATAGTAGGTAAGACAATTATTTAGAAAATGTGTTAGTGGAAGTTAAGGGGATTATTATTGAAGAACATCATAGCTAAAGTCATCATACATGGCCAAAAACACGTAACACTATTTCACCCTAACATGTACTTACAATTTGCGCAAAAACAGTCCCTGCAGTACCCCTGAGCTGCAGTATAACCACACTCACAACGCTAGAACTCATTTTTGAGTAGGGGCAAAAAGGGTCGAGGGGCCTCCAAGATACGAACTAGCCCCGCAGCCACCCCTATCAATTGTTACCGTTTGCGCATATTTTTACCGACACCGACTGTGGGGTTTGTGGGAAGGAACCATTGTTTATTTTATTCACCAAATCTTCTAATCCGTGAATGACTTATACTCTAGTTTATGCATAGAAATGGGATTTTTTTATGCTACACGCTTACATGCTAAATCTATGAGTTTATGGGTTAATTACATTGATCTTACCGCCTCCGTGGCGTAATGGTTAGGTCCATTAGCTTCACATCAAGATGCCACGGGTTCGATTCCCGGCGAGTCTTAACTTTATCAGATTCGGACTCAGATCATTATTTTTTGCTCGGATGTTGAGAAATCATCCTCTAAGAAAACGACTTACAGTAAGCAGTAGTCACTTCAAAATAGTTACATAGCTAAATAAAAATATAGTAGGTACGACCACGAGGAAACACCTGATTAATGAATGATTCATTAATTTCATTATTGTCACCCACCTGCTATTCAGAAATTGCAGAAAAAAAACAGCATATCTCACCCACACAGACGAAACCTCACCAAATAGTTTGAAGCAAAGAACAATAAGCCTTACGAGCGAACGAAGCAACCAGAAATAACAATATTCCCGCGAACATCTGTGAGGAAGATACGCAAAAAGTATCGCGGGCTCCGATTAACACAGTTATCCTTGAAGATGTCGTGCAAAAAGGGGCAGAAGGGGGACAAAAGGCACTGAAACATTTCTCATTGAGCGACGGGTGGCCGGGGGGAGGCCCCGCGACCGACGTGCCCGTACCGCTGCGGTGTCCATAATTTATGCCTTCGAGCGGACCACGAAAAATAAATGAGCGGCCGTAAGAGAAAATGTGGGAAAGCAGCCGGTGATGTTCTTATTGGATATGAACGTGAGATATCGATGTTTTACGTGGAATGTAGATACCTACCTAATGTGTTTATCACTGTGACGGGGGGAACAAGAGGGGAAATCAATTTATATATTGGGTCATTGACACAGACTTCATAATTGATACGTAAATCTTGTGTTGGTTTCGTTTTATGGACTAGGTAAGGTAACACATAGATGTCAGATAGTGATAAACTTAGACCCGACTACGGAAAAAAATATGTTACCAATACAAATTCAGTGACAACTAAGTAATTTGTTTAAAAAGTGGGTAATTTCCTATTTACATTTCCCGACATACATTTAGTAGATATACATAGGTTACTAGATAAATTTTGCAAAACGACTTCATTTTTTACAATCGCTCAAAGTAATTTCTGTTACAGTTAATACATTTAGTCATACGTAAAAACCAATCATCAAAAATATCTATCCATTTGTTTTCTGGAAGTGTACATACACTCATGATCCCAAGCTCCCAAAAGTTCCTCGTCGCTGGCAAATTTCCGCCCTTTCAGCTTATCTTTGATAATAGGAAATAAAGCAAAGTCACAAGGGGCTAGGTTGGGGCTGTATGGTGGATGCTCAACCATTTTTATCCTAGCAGTTGTCAAAAAGTTCACTGTGAGAGCCGCTCGATGTGCCGGTGCGTTATCATGGTGAAAATGCCAAGTACCGAGTCTGGAGTTGGGACGCATTTCCTTAAGTTTATCAAGCACCTGAGGTAAACATTCGTTAGTGTACCAGTTAGCTGTTACAGTACGCTGACTGTGCAGAACTACTCGATCGATTATAACACGGCTAGTAAAAAATACAGCTATCATCTTCTTTTTAACAGATTTTGATTTGCGGGGTTTTTTTGGCGTAGGCTCATTTTCAAAGAGCCAAACTTTATTTTTACTTCTAGATGGCTCATCATAATAATATAGCCAAGTTTGATCACCAGTGAAGATGCTGTTAACATAAGCACTTGACCCGTTTTCAATTTTTTTTACATTTTTTTACACTATAATACACGACAGTCCTTTTGCTCCTCCGTTAGGTCGTGAGGTACCCATAAAGTGAAAACTTTTCTTACTCTAAGAATTTCGTGCAAAATTTTGTGAACAGTTGGTGCACTGATGCCCAGGGCTTCTTCTATTTGCCTATAGGTCATTCGACGATCAACTGTTAACATTTTTTCTATTTTGACAACGTTATCTGGAGTACACACGTCACTGGGTCGTCCCGATCTTGGTGCATCATTAAACTCACAATACTAACGGTAAACAGTCGTACGATGAGGTCAGTTTTGTTTGAATACAGATTGCATTTCCTCGAGACAGTCATCTAACGACAGACCCCTTTCAAAGTTGTAACGAATTACAACTCGTAAATCGTCTCTAGACCACGCCGACATCTTTAAATATTAAATCAGTTTTTTTAATAAAAAAAATAATAAAAAAAGAAAACTTTTTCCCGCCAAAATTTGTCTATGGATACATAGTTTTAAAATATATATATGATATGCCACCTCTTTGTTTCATATTTGTGTATTGCAAAACTTATCTAGTAACCTAGTATAGTACGTTCGGGGAGTTAGTTACAGTACACCCGAACGCAGTTTTGATAATGTATTGAAGGATAAAACAATTTTACTTACACAGAAATAAGTATATTTTTATTTAGAATTTATCATTAATTTTAATCACTTTCACTACTCGAAAAAGTATCTATTGAATTGTCGCCTTCATTAAATAAATTAAAGACAACAAGATTCGCGCGAACCGGTGCGTGTGTAACTTCGGCGGCGCCGCGATTGATCTCACCACCCATTGACGCGAGCGGACAGCGGCGAGCGGCATTTATCAAAGGTGCATCTAATTCAGCGAACGAACTTTACATACCCTGTGAGTTTATAACCCTTCGTGTCAACTTTGCCGTCGCCAGGTTAAAAAGGTCCAGGTATAATTAAACGATCACTAGACAAGAACACACTCTCTAAGCCATCTAAGGTCATTTTAACAGCTCACATTTCGATGCCCCCACCGAATAAAGGCGTAATCGAAAAAAGTCAATTTTACAGGAGAGCCAAAAAACCGTAAAATTGATCTACCTACTTTTCTAATTACTTCTAGCATTAGATATGTATATTGAAAGATGGGTAAAAAAATAATGTTTCTTTCTGTGTACTTGATAAATGCCGATTCTAATCAGAAAGAGAGATATTCAAGAAAAAACATATTACATTTTTATTCATCTACCATTTCAAAAATATTTTTTTTGTAAAAAAAAATACGCCTTTATTCGGCTACAAGAGCTTATGAAACAGAAACGCATCATTAGTTTGCATAACTTTATAAGCCAAATTTTTCATAGATACCTGACGTGCAAGAATACTTTACGCCTTTATTCGTCTATTTTTTTAATGAAACTCGATTCGTATTGTTACTTAACAACTTTGTTCGTTAACTTGATTGAAAAATATATATTGCGTAATAACTGTTTACGCTAATTGTGGAAGGTAAATAGTAACTGAAAAAAGACGCAGAAAAATGAAAATATATTTATTAATTATATTAAATCAATAGTTAATCAAACTATTTACTGATCTACGGCTACATAATAATAAAAAATAATGTGTTGTAGTGGTAAAAAGTTTAAATTTGTATCAACGGCGCTGATATTTATGAATTATTATGATTTTTATACACTTTTATTCAGAAGTCGAAAATGACTAATAAATTTGATATTAAGTGATAAAACTAAGTAAAAGTGATATAATATTAATATTTAATAATAAAGCTAACTCAAAAAATCTCCTTTTCTGTTATTTTCATCTAAATAACAATATAATCTTCCCTTAACTTACACTATTTTTGGTATTTCTGATAGGAACTTAGTACTTTAAAATTGTTGGTTCTAAATCACAGTAAAATTATTAACTTAATAAAATCTCTCTATCAAAGTTTAGACATTACATCAACTTAACAAAAAACATCAACTTCTCATACCTATCATGATTAACAAACAAATAAAATTTAAAAATCCAACCTCTTTGGAGCTATGATTCTTAAGAGTTGGCATTTACATAGTTTTTAATTATTGGTATTATTAATACTCACTATGATTAAAAATAAAATTGTTAATTTACTTAAAAATAAGTTTAGTTTAGATTTTGTTTATTATAGTAAACTTTTTAAAAATAAACGTTAATTATTAATGAACAGAAATAAAATTAGAAAATAAGTCAACCTCTTTGGTTGGAGCCATGGTTCTATAATTGGTATTAGCATAGTTCTTAATTACTTTTTTGGTATTTATTAATATGATTAAAAATTAAACTGTAAATTAACTTAATAATAAGCAGTAGTTTAGATTAGACCGATGTTTATTCTGAGTCACCCGCATCATTTACCTGGTCAGTTTCCGCTGAATTTTGGGGATTCAGATTATTGTAAAAATAATGATATGCCGATGGTATTTCTCCAGCGCTGCAAAGTTCCATCAAATCGTTGTATAATGGCCTTGGAACCGGGATTGGATCTGTATATGCAGGGATCAATGTGACAACTTCTTGTGTGTTAGAGTTATTACCCCTGCGACGGCGGCGAGAAGACACTTTGTTTGTGGTCAATGTTTTAGATTCGCTTCCAGCCAGAATACTGTACTTGTATGTTATTTGGTCTGGATTGGTGTGCTTAATGTTAACTTCTTTTACTCTAGACCAAAATACTTTCTGACTATCATCGTCTTGGAACCAGTTCACATCAGGCTTGTTGACCAATTGTTTAAAATCATAAAAGTCCGATTGCATAATTTCTTTGACTGAAAATTTGTCGCCTTCTACTTTAGCATTCGAAATGATGCAATACATTTGTTCCGGGGTGTAGATGACGTGGTTTTTTTTGCCCTTTCGACACAAGCATGCATTGTATCGCCCTCTGACTGACTGTGGCCTTTCTCGAAAAATCGGTGGCAAATATCTACCCCAAAAAGTCTGCTAGCATGCTGGAACATGACAAACACAAACCTGTTTCTATTCTGTCCGGCACATGAGTCAGAATAGAAAGATGCTTCGACTTCGCCCTCTACCCCGCTATATCATAAACCTGGAAGTCTAGCGTATCTGGTAGATATACGAGAGGGGATGCCCCAACGGCTTACCGTAACTGGTCCTTGTCTTCACCTTATGGTGTTGGCAGGAATAGCGGCCCTCACTTTATGACCTAGCTGTCGGTGAGTGGGGACGCTATATCATAAACCTGGTAGTTTAGCGTATCTGGTAGATATACGAGAGGGAATGCCCCAACGGCCGTCTGTTCTAAGATCTAAGTGCCCCGCACACTGCCATTTAAGTTTAGCAATTCTGAGATCTAAGTGTTACTTTGGTTCTCCTACGGATCTCCTCGTTTATGATTCGATCACGCAGAGAAATTCCGAGCACAGCCCGCTCCATTGCCCTTTGGGTGACCCTGAGCTTTCTTATGAGGCGCATAGTAAGCGACCATGTCTCAGTTCCGTATTCCATCACTGGTAACACACACTGGTCAAAGACCTTGGTCCTAAGACGTATCTGGGACGTAAAGGTGTTGCGAAGCTTCCCGAACGCTGCCCAGCCGAGTGGATTCGACGATTAATCTCTTTCTCGCAGTAGGACCTACCCAACTGGAGTTTTTGTCCCAGGTACACATATTCGGTAAAAACTTCGAGTGTAGAGCCTCCAACCTTCAGAGGAGTAGGTATCGAGCATTGTGCCTAAGTCGTCCATAGTCTCAGCCATGACCACGATATCGTAAGCGAATCGAAGATTGGTGATGTTCTCGCCGTTGATATTGATGCCGAGTCCACCCCAGTCCAAAAGCTTAAAGACATCTTCCAGGGTGGCAGTGGACAGTTTCGGAGATATAACGTCTCTCTGTCTCACCCCTCGCTGCAGCCAGATAGGTTCCGAGTTTTGATCCTGAAGGCTAACCGACATAGTGGCGTTTTCATACAAACACTGTACCTCGATAAATCGATAGTCAATTTGGCAACACTGGAGAGACTGTAATGTAACACAGCCCAAGTTTCGACCGAATCAAAGGCTTTCTCATAGTCCAGGAACGCCAAGAATAGTGGCCGATTGTAGTCTTCGGTCTTCTGTATAATCTGCCGCAGCGTATCTATGTGTTATATGGTACTAAAGCCTTTTTGGAAACCCGCTTGTTCGGGAGGCTGGAAGTCGTCAAACCTGCGTGCGAGACGATTCGTAATGACTCTCAAAAACAGCTTTGAGTAGGGTATTATCACCCTTTTTGAAGAAAAGCACGACCACACTTCTGTGTTATGCCTTTGGCGTTTTTCCCACAATTGTAACGGAATTAAATAACTTCTGAAGAGCTTTAAGTACCGGTGTTCCACCTGCTTTCAGAAGTTCAGCCGTAATTCCATCATCACCCGGTGCCTTATTGTTTTTGAGCTGTTTGAGAGCCATTCTAATCTCGTACAGGCTGACGTCTGGGATATCTTCTGTATAGTTTCGGGTTAGTCTGGCTCTTGGGTCCTTAGCCAGATCGCTGACAGGCAGACGTGTGGTCGTGTTCAATTGTCCGTAGAAGTTCTCAACTTCTTCCAGCAACTCAGTCTTAGACGATATGATCCTGCCATCTTCAGTCTTCAGCTTGGTCAGTTGGCTTTGTCCAACAGACAGATCTTTCGGTACACTTTTAAGCCTTTGTTGTGCTCAATAGCCTCTTTAATACAATTTGTGTTATACTGGCGCAAATCGCGTGTTAGAGATTTAGAGATCGCCTGTTTAGTTGCCGAAACTGAGTAATAGTGTCTTCAGAGGACTGCAGAACTAATCTGCGTCTTTCTTCCATGAGGTTGCTGGCCGAGATTTTTTGGTTTTGTTTGAAAGGAGAGTTTTAAAAATCTTAGACCCGACTCTTCGGACAATTTCCACGAACCTGTAATTATAATCGTCCATATTCTCGCAGTCTCTTAGGCACTCGAAGCGATTGTGTAGCTTGAGCTGAAAGCTCTCAGGGTCTTGGAGTTGGATGGGCGCTGGTCGGAGCGGAGACTTTATCAGTCGAAATCTTTCCAGCTTGGTCTTTAGATTCAATGTGCCTCTTACCATTCGGTGATCGCTTCCTGTTTTTACTAAGTTGATCACAGAGACATCATTGTATATTCGTCTTCTCGTCGACAAGATGAAGTCAATCTCGTTCTTCGTTACGCCATTGGGATGCAACCATGTCCACTTCCGCTGTTTAGGCTTTTTTAAGAAGGAGTTCCCTCCATCTCCATAAAGTCGAATACATACTTGACCTATTTATTTGTAATATTGTTAACGTTAAGTACTCGTCACAATCACTGATTGATAAATAACATCGGAGATGACAATAAGGGAATCAATACCTAGACAATACCTACCTAACGTAGACGTATGGTGTTGGCTACTTCGGCACGTTTTGGGTACCCACGAAACTCTAAAGTACCTATGTACCTACCTACGAAATTATGCTGCAAAAAAACTTCTGTCATAGCACTAAACTTGTACAGTCAGCTGACGAATTACCTGACCCCTCCCGCTCGAAGCCGAGGAAATTTTCTCAGTTGATTATTGATTTTTAAATAAGATTTTATATACTTATACAGCTTGTTAACCTGCTAATTATACGAAATTTCATGATAAAACAAAAACAAAAAACCGCTTAAAACCGAGAACTTCACTGGTTTTGAGCGGGGGTGGTCAAGTAATTCGTGAGCTGACTGTACAACTATTTTAGGGCCAAATAAACATCTGAAATAAACATTACTTACCTTTTTTGTCAAAATCCTGATCATTTTGCTTTTCCATATTTAGTTTGCGACGACATTTTCGAAGTCTTTCGAGCTACGCTTACGTTGAGATGGTACTATTTCCGGAGAAAACATTATAGTTATTCCGCTGGTTCACTCACATTTATAGGCAACTAATCACTCCGCCGGCACGACGCAAACTGGCTGTGCGAGCGGCCAATCGAAACGTTAAGCGTGTGACCTTGATGCAACGTTATAGTGCTACCCACCGCGCCACCGCGCCGCTCCGCGCAATACTTTAATACCATTTCAACTATCAACTGCTTTGAACGTAATCGGTGAATACAAAATTATTTGGATGCTTGATGATTGGTAAGGTACTCTTACTACGTACAATATCTAAAAATGGTATGGTATTGACGTTTTGCTTTCTAACATGATATTTTTGTCAATAAGGTATAAAGCGGCAAAGAAGTTATATGCGAATAAGTAAGACATAATTTTATTGTAAAAAGCTTTGCCTTCTTAATTTATCTTATCTTACATACGAACAAAGGCGTGTAAATCTTTGCGTTACGACTGTGTTCACATTTAACCCGAATAAAGGCGTAAAGCCTCAATGCGTAGTACGAATAAAGTGTCAAAGTGGTTATACGTAACAAAATGAGATACAATTTTACTGTAAAAATTTTTGCTTTATAAGTATATCGCATTTTACATAAGAACAAACGCAAATAAATCTTTGCACCAAAACACTTCGTTCCAGTTTAACATGAATAAAGACGTAAAGTATCTGTGCGTTAATGGTTACAAAATATTCAGACGAATAAGTAAGTGATACATGATTGCGCCTTTGTTCTGCTTTTTTCGAGACTTGGTAAAAGTGGTAAGGCTTTATAGCGCCGTTTTTCGTCCACTATAAACGCAGTAAATTTCGATAGAATAAAGTTGTGTTCCTTCCTATTTTAACCGAATTTACAGATAAAATTCCAAAAAAAAATTAGCATATGCGCCTCAGTCTCTGCCATCGAAAAATGCAATAAAATTTTTTTTCGGTAAAAAGCGTTACGTCTTTATTCAGTTGAGGCGTCGATTTGTCCCCACCGATGCGCTCAAGCCTACCTTGAATCAGAGCGATCGGGCCGTAAATCGACCACGCGGGCCCAGTGCAGGTTGGTCGACTTCAAACACAACCTTCGAGTTTCTTCGTAGACGTATGCAGGTTTCCTCACGCTGTTTACCTTCACCGTAAGAGCGTTGTCGGATAAACGTACATATGAAATAGAACGAAAACACATTGGTACGTGGCAGGATTCGAACCAAGAGCTCCCGAATGGCGGGCCTAGCCGTTACGCTACCGACGTATCTAAGGTCAATTGATCCCCAATACGTTAGGTACCAAAGTAACCGACATAGCTCTCAGAATAACTAAACTTAAGTGGCAGTGGGCGGGGCACATTGCTCGTAGAACAGATGGCCGTTGGGGCAGTAAAGTTCTCGAGTGGCGACCACGCACCGTAAAGCGTAGTGTAGGCAGGCCTCCCACTCGGTGGACCGATGACCTGATGAATGTCGCGGGAAGCCGCTGGATGCGGGCAGCGCAGACCGGTCGTCGTGGAGATCCTTGGGGGAAGCCTATGTCCAGCAGTGGACGTCCTTCGGCTAGTATGATGATGATGATGACGTTAGGTACTCGAGAACTTGTCACATAGAATTAAAATCTCCTAGCTAGTAACTTGATATAACAAATTGCAATAACTCCGTCACTGTCAAGCGGGGTCACCCTGATCTCACGAAGCCCGAGATAGCCACACCTACTTATAGGTACATACCCCAGTGGGATACACAGCGTAATGCATCATCATTTTGTATTAATTCGGCCGCGGGGGCCCCAAACACTTTTTTACCGAGTAATTAATGGGCTAGGGTGGGCCCGGAGCCTCTTCAGACTTGTTTTGATTCCCCGTTTTCTTTCAGCCCCAGAGTTGAAAAGCAATGGACAGGCCTATAATTTAATCAATTTTGGGGGAATTAAGGTCGTTCAAATATTTTTCTGCAAGCGGGTGCGAGGTTAAAAGGTTCTTTCTCTCGTTTCCGCCCCACATAAAATAAATTTATCGCTGCCCATTTCAATTAGATATTTTTCATTCTAAAACAGTTATTACAGTTTAACAGTTATTTTAACCGCCTCCGTAGCTCAGAGGCAAAGTTCACTGGCTTTACACAGGAGGTCGCGGGTTCGATTCCCGGCGGGGTCAATTGTAAGACTCGGTTTGGTTGGTGGTAGGGCATTTTCTAAGCCCGCCTGGCTAGCTACCACCATCTTATCTTAGTCTTGCCGCCAAATATCAATGTTGATATCATTGGTGTGTTCCGGCATGAAGATAAGATAGCCAGTTCCCCATTGCGTTGGGGAATCTTGGTAAGCCCGCTTCCATCTTCGGCAACATCGTCACTTACCACCACGTGAGATGTTATTGTCAAGGGTTTACCAATTGTGAATAAAAAAAAAAAAAAAAATATTACGTTTTTAAGGAAATCATCTCACAAGATGCTCTCGGAATGAAACGATGCAAATATAACCTAACCAGTTTAATGTTGAGAACTTAAACCCGAATGCATTTTTGTTTTTAGGGATCCGTACCCAAAGGTTAAAAGTTGGACCCTACTAGAAAGACTTCGCTGTCCGTCCGTCTGTCTGTCTGTCTGTCCGTCTGTCACAAGGCTGTATTTCATGAACCGTGATAGCTAGACAGTTGAAATTATCACAGATGATGTATTTCTGTTGCCGCTACAACAAATAATAAAAATTAGAAAAAGTGAAAATAAGGGGGGGATCTCCATACAAAAATCGTGTTTTTTTAAACATGAAGAAAATAGCGCCGTCTAGTATGATGGTACGGAACCCTTTATACTAGCGCCGTCTAAATACGCTCTTAAGTACGATTACCCTCCTTTTTTTCAGTTGGGTTAAAATGTATCCTATAAGTCACGGGACTATAATGAATTCAACGACACTTCGCCAAAATCCATTAAGCCGTTTACGCTACAAGCTCTGCCAAAGAAACGTACATACACCCAGTTTATTTAACCGCCTCCGCAGCGTAATGGTTAGTCTATTCGCTTCACACCAGGAGGTCGCGGGTTCGATTCCCGGTGGGGTCAACTTTGTAAGACTCGGTTTGGTTGGTGGTAGGGCATTTTTATAGCCCGCCTGGCTAGCTACCACCATCTCATCTAAGTTTTGCCGCCAAACATCAGTGTTAACCACAGACTTAATGTTAAGTCAATGGGGATCTGGGTGTCTTATCTTCAAGCCGGAAAACATCAATGCTGTTAACACCACAGACTTAATGTTAAGTCTGTGGTGTTAACAGCATTGATGTTTTCCGGCTTGAAGATAAGACACCCAGATCCCCATTGCGTGTGGAATCCTTGGTAAGCCCGCAATTACCATCAGGTGAGATGATGCCAAGGGCTCATCAGTTGTGGATAAAAAAAAAATCGAGCGAGATTTACAGTACTCGCATATGATGTGTAACATGTGACAAAATACTTTATAAAAGGACGGCAAAGATACGGCAGACTAGGCTGTATGGTCATAGATACCTTTGCGTTTTCCGCGCTTTTAAAGCCTGAAAAAAGGACGGCAAAGATACGGCAGACTAGGCTGTATGGTCATAGATACCTTTGCCTTTTCCGCGCTTTTAAGCCTGAAAAAAAGCGACTCCCTGTTACACATTTCCGTCCCATGGGACACTTTTCCGTCCCATTTCACGAAATCACTCCCACAAATTGCAGGAAAGCGAGAGAAAAGATGTTACACATCAAAAACATTACCCTCTTTTTTTGGTTATGTATATTAAGGTCGGACTGACAAAGATAAGCCAAAACTACTGAAAAAAAAACTATATTTTATACATAAATTTATTATTTACTATGATTTTTTATTACTCATAATTTTGGAGCTTATTGATAACAATATTAAGAAATCCGGCGACGACTGTACATATCTTCTCAGTTTTATGTACTTTCGAAATACTTATTTAAATAACTGAAGAGTTTTCTTATCAAACTTAATCAAAACAATTTTTTTAATCTAAGGCTATCCAAAAACTATATTGGTCTTAGTATGTAAACAAATATGGCGTACTGGGTAACCATAGACTACTAGCGTGCAAGGCAATAGAATGGGTGTACTGCATTACTGCTGGCGCTATTCCGGTACTGTATTTTTCTTCCGGTAAGTGGTTTATTTACATTAAAAGACTTTTATTTTTTTGGTTGAGGTTTAAGACAGTATCTCAAAATTGTTTCCCATACAAACAGAAAATTACTACTTCTTGAATATGAGTGGGCCGATTCTAATGAACCTTACACACATAAGCAAGCCACGAAATTATAGTTTGTGGATAGATTACATTTTAAAAAATATGTTTTATTACTAAAAATAGTGATTGGTTTTCAGAGTAATCTAAAAATTCGCTAAGTATTTCGAAAATGTTATCCATTCACAGACTAGAATTTCGTGAATGGCTTATGTGTATAAAGTTTCTTTAAAATCGGCCCATCCATTTTCAAAAAGTAGAAATTTTAAGTTGTTATGGGAAACGATTTTGTTAGGTAAGTTGATAAGCTCTTAAGAGTCTCCAGAAGGCTCGAGTTTCCATACAAACGTAGTTCCGCTTTAATACAAAATCCAAACTTTGTAAATATATTGAGTAGACACATATCGATGTTTTTAATTAGTTTTCATCGTAGTAAATTTTAACGTAAGTAAACGAAGGCTTAAATTAGTTTTGTACTGAAAGTTTGAAACTGTTCTTATTTTTTCCGTTTTATATCAGTACATCGAAAACTAATTACAAACATCGATATGTGTCTCAATATATTTGCAAAGTTTGGATTCAATCTGGCATGTAGCTTTTGTATCAAAGCGGAACTACGTTTGTATGGAAACTCGAGCCTCCTGGCGACCTTAAGTACACAGGTAATCTAAATTCTAACTAAAGGATTTTTGTGTTACATGAAATTATTGAGGTATTACAAACAGAGATTAACTCTAAAAATTTTAAGACTGTTTTGATAATAATCACACTAAAGATATTGTCTCTTATTCAAATTAATTGATAGACACCTTACAGAAACTCGTTTCTTATAAAAAAAAAATGGACGAAGATGGAACATTTTTGTATGGAGACTGACATAGTAGGCATAGTCACGTGTCATATCAGCTCATTTGCGTCGGAAAAACGTACATATGAAATCTAAATTCGAAAACACACTGGTACGTAGCAGGACTCAAACGACCCGGACAGGAGATAAGAGATCCTAACCGTTACGTCACCGACGTCATGTGTACATAATTTTTTTTTATATTATTAAACTTACAGGTGTAGCAGTTCGAAAAAAAAGTTGGTCTCTCCACACAAAACTGTCGGAACGGCAGATCGATTTAGATAGACCTAAAATTTTTTTGCAAATTGAGTATGGTACTTAGGGGAAATTTGTTCAATATTATGGGCATCTCATCATATCAGCTCATATACGTCCCCACCGAGGGGCTCGAGCCTACCCTGAATTAGGGCGATCAGGCCTTAGTCGACCACGCGGGCCCAGTGCGGGTTGGTCAACTTTACACACAACCTTCGAGTTTCATCGCAGGCGTGTGCAGGTTTTCTCACGATGTTTTTCCTTCACCGTTAAAGCAATCGGTAAGTATGTACGTAAGTTTTTGAAAAACTCATTGGTACATTGGCCGTCCAGATTTGAACCCGGTACCTCTGGTTAGAAGAACCGAGTCGTTACCGGCTGAGCCACCGACGCTTTTATGTCATTTATGGCTTTGATGGGCATCTACCCTTTAAATAAAGTACTACTTTGCAGTTACACTCTGTATACGTTTCGATAGGGATGCAAATACACACCGCAAATATATATCAGAACATTTTGACCGAAAGCGTTACGTAACCGAGATATTATTTTTTATTACATTTAATTATTTATTTTTTTAATGTCCCTCTGTCCAGAGATTTGTTACCGTAGATGGGTTTTGCACTAACAAACAACATTTGAAAATCGAACCCATTTACACACACAATATTATAGGTAGTTCGCTTCCATTGCACCGAATGCTAATAAGAAAAGAGATGCCAATATTGGCATCATTTTATTTGCTTCACTTTTGGACGCATATCTCGTAGAACAGATGGCCGATGGGGCAGTAAAGTTCTCGAGTGGCAACATAAAATATAAAAATAATTATTATTTATATTTTATTTGCATCCTTATCGAAATAAAGTTTTATGTGCGAAAGATTAAAAAAGTCTATACTTAGGTTATTTATGTAGCCTTCGACCAAAATATTGGTCGAAGTATGTACTTGTAGCTATGCCAAAGAAGTTCGGACGTAATTCTTTACACACGTTAGCTAGACACGAAATTGTAGAGAAAGCAATACACATTTTCGACATACTAGAAAAATATTAATATCAGCTAATTTTAAGATTACTATGATGAAGATTACTCTCGTGTAATGCATATGTGTATAAAGTTTCATTCAATCGGTCCATCCATATCAATGAATTTTAATTTTTTGTTTTGTTTGTATAGGACACGAGTTTCAGTAAAACTTATAATACTTCATTAAAAAATAAAATACCTATACAACACATTAACCGCCTGAGTGGCTTAATGATTAGTCCATTAGCTTTACATCAGGACTTCACGGGTACTGTTCCCGGCGGAGACTTTTAAGAGCCGGTTTGGATGGTGAAAGGGAGTTTTTTAGTCCGCCTGAATTCCCCATTGCGTAGGGGAATCTTGGTAAGCCCGAAGCGATCTTCGGCATCATCATCACTTACCTTTAGGTGATATGATGCCAAGGGCTTACCGATTGTGGAAAAAATAAATTAAAAACTTAAAGCAAACGTTATTTCGCTATCAGTTTTACAGATTTCAATCACTCACTCAATCGTTCACAATATCAAACACAATCATTCGACACAAATCATGATTTTTAAACTTATTCGAATTAGAGAAAACATTAAACAACTGAATACTCGTATAAACCTGGAAAAACATCAGGAATGCTACCTTAATTTTCCCCGACCCGAAAAAACCCACTGGGTTAAATTGGATAAACCCAAAAAAGCCTGGAAAAGCCCGAGGGTTTTTGACGAGTGGGTTTATTAAAAACTTGTATTAAAAATTCTCATAAAGCATAAAACCATCACATCTTCCTTTTTTAACAATAGCATTAAATATCACTACCACTGAAAACATGAAGGGGATTTCTACTACACCAACGATTTTCATGGTTTTTCCTGTCAAATAGTGTTGCCACTTTATTCAGTATTAAATAGATTTAGAAGAAAAATCTAGTTAAATCTAAATTTAATATGAAAAAAAAACCCAAAAAGCCCAGTGGGTAAATAATTTTAGAAAAAAAACCCGGGTTTCTACCAACCCTGACTAACACGCGATTCAGCATTATCTTGCCATACACAATAAATCGATTAAAACAACTATTCTTAAGCAAATCAAAATTAACGCAATTCGGGATAATAGAGCTTTAGAAAAATGTTCAAATTTGGCATTAAGTCACCTACCACGGCGTGGAAGTACATCTCGTTAGTCGCGTCATCCGGTTCTAACCCCTCCAGTACGTAGGTGTAGGGCGCGAACGCCAGGTGATTCCTAATACTCAGCATTGCGTCCGCCTCCGGCACTAAATCCCCTAACTTCGCCACTAGCTGTGGGTGAAGTTTGCTGAAAATAAAGCCCGACTTGCGTTCCCTTAGAGCCGACTCGCGATAGAGGCAGTTCGCTACGTCTACGAGGTACGCGACTGGTATACGCGGTTGATCCATCTGCGATTCGTCTTGTGCTGTCTTCGCGAATTTCATTATTTTTTTGCACCTGTTGGCGGAAAAATTAAAGGTCAGTTTTGAGCCATATTTCACTGATCTGGTGGTCGAGTTGTCAGCGTTCCTCCCAACTGAACCTAGAGTCGTGGATTCGATCGTCATCCAGGGCAAACAACATTATGTATTTATATGTATTTAACCGTATACAGGGTAACATAAAGGTGCAGTGATACTTTAAGGTGGAATTGTACTCATCAAACTGAACAACTTTTGTTCTACAACTTTGCTGGAATTGCGTTTTTTTTTTGATTTTTCATACATCTCGGTCAGCTGATTGGCCGGTTTTAAGTAAAGTTAAGTAAGTAAATATACTTTATTGCACGCTAAAAACAATCCAGGACTTATTAAAAAAAATTAAAAATACAAAAAAAATCAATATTTCAGCAAAGTCGTAGAACAAAAGTTGTTCAGTTTAATGAGTACAACCTTAAAATATCACTGCACCTTTATGTTACACACTGTAAAAATATGTATCAGTCTATTGTTCTCATCATCATATCAGCTCCTATACCTCCCCACCGAGGGGCTCGAGCCTACCATGAATTAGGGCGATCGGGCCTTAGTCGATTATCACGTGTGCCCAGTGCGGGTTGGTCGACTTCACACAACCTTTGAGTTTCTTCGCGGGCGTGTGCAAGTTTCCTCGTGATGTTTTCTTTCACCGTAAGAGCGTGGGACGTACATATGAAACGGAAATTCGAAAACACAAGATACGTGGCAGGATTCGAACCACGACCTCCCGTACAGGAGGTTGCGGCCCTAGCCGTTACGCCATCGACACTCTATGGTTCTCATAGTAGGTACAGAGAATCCTAGTTTGGGGTCAGATGACCGTGTCTGAATATTATTAGTATTAAAATAATATTATAAACGCGAAAGTCAAATGTTTGTTTGTTTAACTTTCACAGCTGAACGGATTTTGATTAAATTTGGAAGCTACATAGATCAAGCACTGGATTAACATATCGAGCAAAATTTTAATCCAGCTTATGCACTCGATTACAGTCATAAAAACTTTATACACGCGGACGACGACGCGGTTAAAAGCTAGTATTTCAGAAACTTCAGACCTTCCTTAATGTTAAGAATAAAGTCCACCGTGAGAGGGGCTTTCCTACACTACGTCTTCAGGTGCACAGTCACCAATCGAGAACTTTACTGCCCCAACGGCCATCTCTTCTACGAGCTATGTGCCCTGTCCACTGCCACTTCAGTTTAGCGATTCTGTGAGCTATGTCGGTTACTTTGGTTCTCCTACGGATCTCCTTATTTCTGATTCGATGAAGGTGGCGGGAAGCCACTGGATGCCGGCAGCGCAGGACTGGTCGTCGCGTCGTGGAAATCCTTGGGGGAGGGGCTTTTGTCCAGGAGTGGACGATTTTCGGCTGATATGGTGAAGAATGAGGAATAACAGAAATCTAAATAATATTTTTTAAGTAAGAAACCTTATCCTTGTTGTAACATGATGTCTGCATTGTTTTCTAAAATATATTTGGACTTCTTAATAACTCAGGTGATTTCATTTTGGATATTAACTAATGCTCTCAACTTACGTAATAATAGGTCCTTAACTAGGAAATTGCCGACTCAGTTTTGAAGTTCAATGCTAATTTTTTTTAATAATAAAAAAGTTATTGTTTTTTATTATTGACCTTATGGTGACATTACTTATGGTCTTTTATTAGTAAATAGTGGCATGTCTTTCATGTTTCAATCCCCTGAGCTATGTGCCATTGTTGGATGGAACAAAGGCGTTTTCTTAGTAGTCAGATGGGGCAATAGGGACGACAGCATCAGAAATAAATTATGAACTCTTGATCACTAAATTGCCCTCCTACTTAAACTTCAGAAAACCTTACTCGTTTTGTTTTACATCAAGTCTTCAATTTTTAATTCACTAAAATCACAAAATGAGTACATAACTGACGCTGCAAAACCGTGACGTCACGCCTAGGTATTTCAAACATTTTTATAATAAAATGTCGTTTTTGACAGATGATAAAAAGTAAATCAGACGACTAGCATTCGTCATCCCTATTTTCTTGAATTTTCCTGAACTGAAAGTGACAAAATTTTATGCAGGACATTTCCAAATATGACATTAGTAACGAAGAAACCGCTGCGATAACTCTAGAGCTTTAAAATTATAAAAGTTTTTTTTTGCCTCAATAAAGGCGATTTTTTCAGGTGAAAAAACCCGACTTCATGGGGTTAAAGCCACCGTGCCCTCAAAATATCTAAACAATAGGCCTAAGCTTACCACCATTGAATTTCTAATAGTATAATGCTATTTTTAAGAGTAAATTTTGTTTTATAACTATTGTTCTTAATATAAATTTTCATCTTTTAACTTTTTTATACAATAGGCAATTTCATAGGTAAAGACCTAATATAATCAACGAAGCCACATCTCGATCTACATCGACAAGTATTTAGTTAAGTACCTACACCTACGTGAAGTAATTCGATGTTCTACGAGAACTTACGCCAAAATCAGGGCAGCAATTCGATCTATCAGCAAAGGTGAGGGCTTCAACAGCGGCAGTGCCAAAGCTAAGGCTCCAAGCTGCAGGCCATCGCCGCTGTACTGGCATCTTATTTCTGCGTTCCAACGGGCCTCCAAGCATCGGCCAGTCCAATAAAGGACTCGCATGTCATCTGCAATAGTATAGAATAAAGGTTAAAGCCAAGTCTAATCGATTATATTTCATTCTATTTTAAATTTCAAGAACGTATATCTATTGGTTGCAATCGCTAATATGAGCAAAAATTGAGCATTTATTAACTACCTCCGTGGCGTAATGGTTAGTCTATTCTGTTCACACCAGGAGGTCGCGGTTTCGATTCCCGGTGGGGTCGATTTGTAAGACTTGGTTTGGTTGGTTGTAGGGCATTTTCTGAGACCTCCTGGCTAGCTACCACCATCTTATCTAAGTCTTGCCGCCAAAAATCAGTGTTAACAACATTGATGTGTTCTGGCTTGAAGATAAGATAGCCAGTTCTCCATTGCGTTGGAGAATCTTGGTAAGCCCGCTTCTATTTTCGGCATCATCGTTGATTCCCGGTGGGGTCAATTTGTAAGACTTGGTTTGGTTGGTTGTAGGGCATTTTCTTAGACCGCCTGGCTAGCTACCACCATCTTATCTAAGTCTTGCCGCCAATCATCAGTGTTAACAACATTGATGTGTTCTGGCTTGAAGATAAGATAGCCAGTTCTCCATTGCGTTGGAGAATCTTGGTAAGCCCGCTTCTATTTTCGGCATCATCGTCTCTTACCACCAGGTGAGATGATGCCAAAGGCTTACCAATTACGAAAAAAAAATTAAAAAAAAGAGCAATCCGCTGTTGAAATTGGAAGTGATTCTTAAATTGAATAGGTCTGATTACAGCTGGTAAAAACGTTTTTTCTTCTTCGTCGTTCCCTCACTGATAAGGATCATGACCACATACCATTATACTATGATCTTGGACTCGGTCCCGAGTCAAGTGGTAAGGCATTTATTTCATCGACATCATCATATCAGCCGAAAAACATCCACTGCTGAACAAAGGTTTTCACAACGACCGGTCCTACGCTACCCGCATCCAGAGGCTTTCCCGCGTCCTTCACCAAGTCATCGGTCAAGCCTGCCTACGTATAGTCGCTCGTTGCGCTGTCGCCGCTCGAGAACTTTACTCTCAAGGGCCACCTGTGTTGTACGAGCTATGTGCCCCGCCCACTGCCAATTAAGTTAGCGACATTATAAGACATTTATTTACCTGGATAAGTCTGCAGCGCTTTGTTACTTAAGTCGTTGAGTGCGGCGTCGACCCGCGGCAACACCTCCCGGTAGTTGCCCGGGGGCGACGACGACACGTTATTTTGGCATCTAGTACTCTCACACACCTGCAACAATCATGTCTTTGTCTACACTCATGTCAAAATATTTAAAAAAATCACTTCAAAAGTTGATACAATATAACGAACTTTATCCACATACAACTTTACTGTAATAACAAATTACTTTTCAATACAGTTGCTGGAAAAGTGGTATTTAATATGCTAGTTTAATGTGCGCAAAATTGATTTTACCGCACACGTGCTTTTACTTTACCAATTTTGTTTTTAATTTCTCGCTCGGAGGAAAAAGTCATTTCTAGCAAATAAAAAAATATAATAACGAAAGAAGAAGAATCTTTAAGACTTTTGAAATGAGAATTTTAAAAGAGATAGGTTGTTCCTCTGACTGCGAGGTTAGTACATAACGCTAGCTGATTAGATTATCTTTAGATTATATCTTTGTGAAGAATAAATAATAAATAATAAATATAAATGAATGGCATATGATATCACAGACTTAATATAAGCACAGTCTAAGAATCCATACAGTCGTCCAACAGAGGGCGTCAAGACGGGCAATCGTGCGGGGGCTGCTTCGCGGGTAGTGCCCACTAGACCATTGTCACCGTTTGTATAGTGCGGTGGGCCCATTCAATAAAGGTCGTTACGTCGCATTTTTATTATCAATCATTCATGCACGGCTCATTTTCATCTTTTGATTTAGTTTGGTTTATATTTTTTTTTAATTGTTAAAAGTTATTTAATATAATTTAAATAAATATAGAAACATTTTGTTACAGTTATTTTAATAATAAATTTAAAATTGTTTATTTTGCTACTTTTTTTTATAAATTTAAAATTATTAAAAAAAAAATTGTAACAAAGTGTTTTAATAATTTAATTAATATATTAAATATTATATTGTAGCAGTATCGATACTTTTTTTTAAATTAAAAATTTGTTTGCGTTAGCCGACATCTCACCTGATGGTAAGTGACAATGTACTCGAGGATGGTACACGTAAACTCAAATAATGCCTATTCACTATGGGGTGTTTTTTTTACGAATATGACATATATTCTATAATCCGTTGTTAGAATTGAAAAAAGTGGCCGCCATTTTGAAGTTCAAAATTTGTTTTTGTTATTGGACCGATTGCATCCAAAATCGATATCTGAGGGTCCCTGAGGTCCCTTATCACGAAACCGTTGTCAGAATTGAAAAAAGTGGCCGCCATTTTGAACTTTTTATTTACTGGATCGATTGCTTCCTAAATCGATATCCGAGGGTCCCTGAGGTCACGAATCCGTTGCTCGAATTGAAAAAGCGGCCGCCATTTTTAACTTTTTACACACAGGTGATCTCAGGTTACGAAGTAACTAGTATCTCATCTGTGCCTCAGGAGACTTCAGATATCGATTTTGGAAGCAATCCGTTCAGTAACTAAAAATTAAAAATGGCCGCCATTTTTTGATTCTGACAACGGATTCTTGATCAAAGATCTAAGGTACCTTCAAATATCGATTCGGCGATAACGCGATTATCAAAGGCGTTGGACGACTGTATGGATTCTTAGACTGTGATATAAGTCTGTGTGTTACACCAAGGAATAGGTCATCTTTTCCAATGCTTACAATAATATTATCCCAAGCCTTAATGTAATCTATTTATGGTAAAATAAAAGTGACGCATGCGTACGTGTGCCGAACTAAAATATAGCACATTTTCGTAAAACTGAATTGCGTTGTTTTAGCTGTGAATACGATAAAAATTATGAATCCTTACTATATACTAATATACTATATTATATTGGATTTGATTGAACAATGGATTGCTGTGATTTTTAGCACAGAGATGGCTGAGAGGGTGGGAAATGACATAATTTACTAATTAGCATTTCCTGACGTAGTTCCCGAGGGATCTGGGGAAAACTCATTTCCGCGCTCGCGCACGTTAGCGTCGCAAGACACTTGTAGTGCGATTTTGATCCATACACATTCGGCATAAGAACGGTACAAAGTTGAAAGTGTCTAGCTTGATGTGCTGGCCTCTCTGTGCGTAAATATACGAGTACCTTAAAAGTAACCTATAAACAAAAAAAAACAATCCTTTTTTGGTTAATTTCTTTAACATCGCAACGGAACAATGGATTGTTGTGATTTGTTGCACAGAGGTAGTTGAAGGGGTGGGAAGTGACATAGACTGCTAATCAAAACAGCCCGACTTGAGATAGGATCTGGAGAAAACCCATGACCACGCTCGCGAGCCGCTTGCGGCTTGCGCACTACTCACCCTCAAAGACAGTCATAAAAACTATTTCCACGGACGAAGCCGCGCGCAAAAGCTAGTAATATTATACATGTGTTTGTTTGTTATCTTTTCACGCTTCAACACCTTGACCAATTTTAATGAAAATTGCCATGCAGATAGCTTGTGTCACGGGGACGGACATAGGCTACTTTTATCCCGTAAATATAGCATAGTCCGATCCAGTTCCCGAGGGGACTGAAAATTTACTTTTTTTGGTTAATTTCTTTAGCATCGTAACGGAACAATGCATTGCTGTGATTTTTAGCAAAGACATAGTTGAGGGGGTGGGAAATAACAAAATTTGTTAATTAGCATATCCTGACGCAGTTCCCGAGAGATCTGGAGAAAACTCATTTCCACGCTCGCGCACGTCGGCGTCGCAACGGAGCAACGGATTAAAGTGATTTTTGTATAGAATTAGTTGAGGGGGTGGGAATTGAAATAGACTGCTAATCAGAAGCTCGCGCACTTATTCTTGACGTGACAACAAATGACCAATGATTGACCCATGATCTACTCCCAAATAAGTCTAGGAAAGCATACGACAAAACTTACAATATTATCATTTTTTTGGTGAAAAACGGAAAAGAAAAAACACTCGTGTGTTATTACTCCGGTGTTTTAAAAACCCCTTTTATATGACCATTACGTTTATTCCAAAACTACTATACAAACACTGGTGTGTTCCGTTTAGTTTATTTTTATAACCGAGTAAGATACTTTATGTACGTTTTTAAACACAAGTAGTTTTAAACGGCTACTTGCTTCATCCATTAGAGCTATCAGCTCCCATTAGAAAGCTAGTACGTCTCAGTGAGCGACGAAGTGAAATGCCACTTTTGTTGGAGGTGACACGTTATGAAGACAAAGAGAAAAAGTAATAAGATGAGGTTTAAAATTTTAGACAAGCAAAAACATACAAAAGCTGTTTAAATTTTAAATTTGAGTGCATTTGACTGCACTTCACCTGATGGTAAGTGCCGATGCAGCCGAGAATGTAACACGCTAGCTTAAACAGTGCCTATTCACTCACGCCCTGAAGATTCCTAAATTATAAGAATCGGAGAACAGAGACGTCGCGTCGGCAGGGAATTCCTGCAGGTAAGTCCATTCGCTTCACAACAGGAGGTCGCGGGTTCGACTCCCGGTGGGGTCAACTTGTAAGACTCGGTTTGGTTGGTGGTAGGGCATTTTCTAAGCACGCCTATTAGCTAGCCAGCTACCACCATCTTATCTTAGTCTTGCCGCCAAACATCAGTGTTAACAACATTGATGTGTTCTGGCTTGCAGATCAGATAGCCAGTTCTCCATTGCGTTGGGGATACTTGGTAAGCCCGCTTCCATCTTCGTCGGAATCATCGTCACTTACTATCAGGTGAGATGATGCGAAGGACTTACCAATTACGAATAAAATAAAATAAAAAGATTTAAAAAAGGTATAGATAGAACCTCACGTAAATTCAATGTGAAGCCAATCAACACCACATCAGAATCATCCAAACCCGTACGTACAGTCGCCATCAGATATATCGTAGCGGGCGAGGTGTACAAATATTTCTGAGCAGTGTTGAATTTCAATAAATTATGGAAACTAGATGTTGCTATTAATAACTGAACATCTAATTTGTCTTAAATATCTGTGCAGCAGATTTTTCAATATATTCTTCACATACAATGACTTGAGGTATTTTTTTCCTAAAATGTTAATATTTAAAAATCTACTGCTCAGATATTTATAACCAAATATATGTTTAGATATTTTTTTTAAATGGTCTGTATAAAAACGCCACCAGGTCGGTTTGCCTCCAGGACCAGAATTCGAAACCTATACAGTTGCAGCGAGGAGTGAGACAGGAAGACGTTATATCTCCAACTGTTCACAGCCGCTCTGTAAGATGTTTTCAAGTTTCTGGACCGGAGGGACTCGGCATCAATATAAACGGCGAGTACATAACCCACCTCCGATTCGCTGACGATATCGTGGTCATGGCTGAGTTTATAGAATACCTAAGCACAATGCTCGATGTCCTTAGTAATGTCTCTCAACAAGTTAAAATGAACATAGACAAGACGAAAATAATATTAAATGTCCGTGTAACCGCTTTAAAGATTGGTGACTCTACACTCGAAGTTGTTGACGAATATGTATAGCTGAAACAAATAGTCCAGCCAGGTAGCTCCAACTTCAAGAAAGAGATCAATCGGGCAGCGTGCGGGAAGCTTCGCAATATCTTCACGTCCCATATAACGCAGTTTCTCAAGACCAAGGTATTTAACCAGTGTGTGTTGCCAGTGATGACATAAGGAACTGAGACATGGCTTATTATGGGCCTCAAAAGAAAGCTCAAGGTCACCCAAAGGGCAATGGAGCGAGCTATGCTTGGAATTTCCCTACGCGATCGAATCAGAAATGAGGAGATCCGCAAGATAACCAAAGTAACAGATAAAGCTCACAGAATCGCTACACTAAAGTGGCAGTGGGCACATAGCTCGTAGAACAGACGGCGGTTGAGGCAGTAAAGTTCTCGAGTGGCGACCGCGCACGGGTAAACTTAGCGTAGGCAGGCCTCCCACGCGGTGGACCAAAGACCTGATGAACATCGCAGGAAGCCGCTGGATGCGGGCAGCGCAGGCCCGATCGTCGTGGAAATCCTCAGGGGAGGCCTTTGTCTAGCAGTGTACATTTTTCGGCTGATATGATGATTATAATAATATTAAAAGAAACTTCTAGTGTACATAATTTATTGAAATTCAACACTGTTCAGAAATATTTGAACACCTGGCCCGCTACGATATATCTGATGGCGACTGTACACTCACGCACACATAGACAACAAAACCACTCCAAAATACTCGATAGTATGTGCTAAGACGTCGCCGAAGATACGCACACACGCCATACACCGATACCACACACATGTTTCAAAAAGTGGCATCAACTAGATAGTTCACAGCATTCAATCTGAAAAATACTTGAACTTTTTTATATCTGAGCTTTAGATTTACCAAGTTAGCATACATACTGGAGATTCTGACAATAGCGCATTGTTGCATAGGCTGCGCGCGGTAGTACACGCGACGCTAAGAAAATGGACGCCACAACTGAATGTAAATGTGCTCAAATATAAATGTCTTGATGCAATGATACCGCAGGCTTACCGATCTATACTTACCAGGTTAGAATACATATTGGAGAGGCTGGTGAGTATGGCGCATTGCTGCAGAGGTTGTGCGCGGTGGTACACGTCACACAATATTTCCACTATGTAGGTCACCAACTGTGGGTAGTTCGGGCTTAACCATTCCACCAGATTCAGGATCTGAGAATATAGATATGGTTTAGATTAAAAAGTGATTTACACGTGACACGGAGTGATGCTAAATAAAAACAAGCAACAATGTATTTCAAACATTCATTGGGATCTTCAGGCAAACGCTTCAACGAGACAATGAGAAGAAAACCGGCCAAGTGCGAGTCGGACTCGCGCACTGAGAGTTCCGTATCGCCACACCTCGCAAAACAAATATAACAATGATACCTATTCATTCAAATAAGACATCGGCGCGAGCGACAGAAAAATGAACAGAGGAAGGCCTTGCGAAGGCCCATTAAAGATGCATGATATCTTTTTCCCTCGTCTCGCTAAAGTAGTGCATCTCACTCATCCCACAGTGGCAGGTAGCTTGCTAGGAACCACGTCACGATCGGCAGACCACGCAGTGCAAGTGTTCTGTGCTAGCGAAAGTCGTTGTTGTAGCATGCACTTTTGGCTTCAGTGTGACTAACGAGATGCTTCGAAGAGACCAGTGAATAATTGAAAACGCTAAACACGTTAAAAAACCGACTTCCATCGCAACAATTTAGTACATTTTTGCGTAATTATTTTTGGTTTTTGTAAATTTTCTAATAAAGTATTACACCAATTTTGATAAAATTAATATGGGACCACACGGGCAGCACTAGCTTTCAAATAAAAAAGGAATCATAAAAATCGGTTCACCCAGTCAAAAGTTATGAGGTAACATACATAAAAAAAAACATACAGACGAATTGAGAACCTCCCCCTTTTTGGACGTCGGTTGAAAATGCATGCAATCTATTTCACTCACCTCGTAAATTAGAGCTTCTCATCCCACAGTGGCAGGTAGCTTGCTAGGAACACGTCACGACCGGCAGACCACGCAGTGTAAGTTTTCTGTGCTAGCGAAAGTCGTTGCTGTAGCATGCACTTTTGGCTTCAGTGTGACTAACGAGATGCTTCGAAGAGACCAGTGACAAGCATGCAATCTATTTCACTCACCTCGTAAATTAGAGCTTCTCATCCCACACTGGCAGGTAGCTTGCTAGGAAACGCGTCACGACCGGCAGACTGCGCAGTGAAAGTATTTTGTGTTACCGAAAGTCGTTGTTGTAGCATGCACTTTCAGTGTGACGAGTGAAATGCTTAGAGAAGACCTGCGAAACATGCATGCAATCTCTTTCACTCACCTCGCTAAAGTAATGTATCTCATCCCACAGTGGCAGGTAGCTTGCCAGGAAACGCGTCACGACCGGCAGACCGCGCAGTAAAGTGTTCTGTGCGGTCGAGAGCCGTTGCAGTAGTAAGCACTTTTCGGCTTCAGTGTGATGAGACGATTCGAAGAAACCTGAGAAAGATAAGAGTTACAGAATAAAACTGAATTATTTTCCAAAGGCGTCGGTGGCTCAACCGGTAACGACTCGGTCCATCTAACCAGAGGTACCGGGTTCAAATCTGGACGGCCAATGTACCAATGAGTTTTTCAAAAACTTACGTACATACTTACCGATTGCTTTAACGGTGAAGGAAAACATCGTGAGGAAACCTGCACACGCCTGCGAAGAAACTCGAAGGTTGTGTGTGAAGGCGACCAACCCGCACTGGGCCCGCGTGGTCGACTAAGGCCCAATCACCCTGATTCAGGGTAGGCTCGAGCCCCTCGGTGGGGACGTATATGAGCTGTAATGATTTTCCAAAACAAATAATGGCTTTATTGAAACACTTTCATTCCTATGTAGTCCCACTGAAGCAGCATCTTTACAATTGTTAGGCATAGACTGCTGTATTTTCAAGCGACTTCCAAAAAGGAGGAGGTTCTCAATTCATCTGTATGTTTTTTTTTTTTTATATTTGTTACCTCATAACTTTAGACAGGGTGAACTGATTTTTATGATTCTTTTTTTATTTGAAAGCTAGTGCTTCCCGTGTGGTCCCATATAAATATTATCAAAATCGGTGTAGTACTTTATGAGAAAATTAACAAAAACCAAAAATAATAATGCAAAAATGTACTAAGTTTTTGCGATGGAGAAGTCGGTTTTTTAACGTGTTAAGCTATTTCAATTATTAATACAGTTGCTCGAAAAGTGGTACTTTATATGCAAAACTACTGTGCGCAAAATGGATTTTACCACACGCGTGCATTTTACTATGCCACTTTTTTTACTTCTAGACTACATTCTATTATCTCTGGCTGTCAGTCTTTACAATAGGTGTAACTACGCTAACTGGCTCAATTTCAAGTTTAGTTCCGCATGCATTCCTCTTGGTTATGAATTTCACATAGCAACCACCTAACTAAATTGAATTTGATATCGAAATTGAACAAGTGTAGTAAGAAGTATATCCGAGCGAGAGGGACAACGATATAGAGTTACTGCATGCGTAGTGCGTGGTACGCAAGTAATATAGGGTCATCTTTGGTGCATTTAATTTTATTTTATTTATTTATTTACCAGACAACATAGGACCATGATATGTTAGTAAAAAACTTACTGACTATGTTAGTAAAACAAGAAAAATAAAGAAATCAATTAATATAATAAATCTGCCCAGCGTAATAATTCGTGCCGTTATGCAAAGAGAATATAAATAATTTGACATATTATAGTTTATCTACTATGGTGTAAGCAAGTGTTTTTTATGCGACTACTGTAAATTATTTGATGGAAAATAAAAATAAAACAATTATATTTTTTTTGATAAAATGTCTAAAGCAATTGAATTACGTCCACCGGACATAATTAAAACAGCAAAAACAGTGCAAGGCAGAATTTTGTCTCCAAAATCACGCATAAAGTACATGGAATTTTACAAAAAATAAAAGTTTAAAAAAACTAAAAATCGACTTCAAAATGAAATTCACTCAAAGTATGAAATAATATTATATCTCACCTGATGGTAAGTGACGATGTAGTCGAGGATGGTATCGCCTTGAAGATCTCCAAATTGTAGGAGTCGGGAAACACAGACGCAGGCAAGGAGTTATTTTGAACATATTTAGGTTTTTCTTGCACTATTCCACAATTAATGTAAATAAAACAAAAATTTGTTTATACTGCCAGAAAAACCTAAATATGTTCAGTTCAGTGTTCCACCAAGAACCTACTATCGCAAGCATACAAGGAGTTATTTTAATAGTTTCAGAAAACATTTGAATCACGTACTACGTGCCTATAAAATTTGAGGGTTGCCCTCGATTTCCCTAGGATCCCATCATCAGATCCTGATTTGGTGACAATGGGACCCCCTCGGGAGTATACTATTTCGAATAAAAAAAGAATTTTGAAAATCGATTCATATTGTGCGGAGATACATAACAGTCGAATTGAGAACCTCCTCCTTTCATGAAGTCGGTTGAAAACTTTATAAAATGGCAAAGGCAAAGAAAAACAATGTCGTTATCAGAGAATGTTTTAAGTATTGGCTTATTTTCACGATTTGGAGCACATTGAAGTCACCTTCGTTTGAACCAGAAGCCTGTTCGTTTTGTAGAACACGATAACACTCACAGTTACACAACAGATTGTACAACTCATCATTAAAACTCATCATTAGCAATGAAAGCCTGTTTCTTCTGTGGGAGACGTTAATACACACAGTTACACATTAGGATGTGCTACTTATTAAAAATTAAAGCCTGATCGTTCTGTTGGAGAAGATAATACTTACAGTTACACAAAAGATAGTACAACTCATTAGACATGAAAGCCAGTTCGTTTTCTGAGGCTATGGCCAAGAGTGCGAGTCCCATGTCGTTGCAGAATAGCGCACGCAGTTTCGCCGGCCGCGACATCGTATGCAGCAGACTGTAGTGTAGCAGGGATACCGGGCTGCAGCAAACAAGTACACGTTTTGTAGGTGAAAAAGAGCATACGAGATTCAAACCTTTTTATTAGAAGGTGATTTTTATTAGCGGATGGAATGTTACTACTTTTGTTTTAGCACTTTTTAAACAAATGCCAAAGTTTGTAGCGCGGTGCGCTGTTATTCGTTTTTTTTTATATACGACCTTCTTTTCATTCCATTTATTTCTTATCCACGCATGCGCTGTCACCCATCTGACAATATCATTAAAAATCAAAGTTATATTCATCATTCATATTAATTACTAAATAAAATAAAGGAATTCTCTCTTATATAAGACCCATTTTGGGTAGGTTATATTTGTGTTTTTTCTGTGATTTCTATTTTAAATTTAACTGTGAATCGTTTTCTGATTCTCATGATCTTTTTAGGTCTTATATTTCATCTATAATTCACATAATAAATTAAATTGTACGCACGCATCCTCATTTCAAACCCACGCCCACTACATACCTACCTAAGTCGTGCTACAAGTTTTTTGGACTCTCCATACAAATTTCATCGACGCAGCTGATCAAATTGTATGAAGAGTACACAACATTTTGGCGTTTATTTAAAAAGTGGTAGAAGTTGTCCCCCATTAAAAAAATCACTTTGTACATGAAACGTGGCATGTTATACCTACTGACACAAATTTACTAAAAAGTCGCGTTTTTGTGTACACCTATGAAACATACGACAGAAAGAATACTACAACAAACAAATGCTATTTGACAAAATGCCCTAAATTATATACTTTCTGATATTTTGCAGTTTAACTCAGATTCGCCTACCAGGCGTTATCTATCACACCTTAAATTTTATTTTTATTAAGATTTTTTTTTTTCAAATCAGGAGATTGATAACAAGGCATATGAAATTATTAAAAAAATTAAGGGGTAAGTGGTTCAAAAATGTTGAATAATATTTTTTTACATTTTCAGAGTGATATAGGTATTACAGAAATTGAGTACTGCATTTACGACATTTTCCAAAAGAGTTGTAATATTGTTTTCGATGTTCGATGGCATTTCGAACTATACAGGTATAGATCGCGGCATCTAAGTTGAACAGTGCGCAGTGTCTTATTTCCAGGTCTCAATCGAAGTGCGGGACCCGGGGGACGCGCACACCAAGGGACGCCAGCCTCATACGTAACACGCGCGCTGCCTACCTGCGCGAACGATCGCCATTTGTGTTCAACTTATACGCCGCGAATTGTAAATTATATTATGAGGATTAAAATGACAGCTGCTAAAAACTTGGCAATATATATTAAGATCGATTAGAATGAATGTAAACACCAGGAAATATTGTTTTTTATACGAAAAATCTAGGAAATAATTATGATTGCTTGATTACCTAATTAAAATGTTTCTGTCAGTTCTATGGATTTGGCAGCTGTCATTCGAAACATCATCACCTAAACCTACCTATACCACAATTTAAAAGCGGTATAGGGAAAGCGAGTGTCGCATCTTTACGTCAGTACTTAATATTATAGTTTAGGTACATCTTTGCCTTAGATGTTTGTCAAGTTTCATCGTTATAACATTCGTAGCTAAGACTCGTCTATCATCAGTCAATTCTACGGTTCGAAGTGATAATTATCGACAACTTTAACTTTGATAATTATCTTGATAACTAAAAAAATAATTGCAAAAACAAAATAGTGATATTAAAGTTTTGTTTGTCATAGTCGCACTATGTCCTGCCATGTTTATCCAAACAGATTTAACGTTTCGTGACGTATCGGAACGCATCAAACCTCTAAATCAGAAAGTCACAAAAATTAAATTGTTGATTAATTACCGTCATCAAACTTACTCTTAAACAATAAAAAGTTATTTTAATTATTTTTTAGGCAAAAAATTTTTGTATTTTCATTTTTAGTAAAAAATTAAGGATCCAAAAATAGGAATCAATGCCGACAATTATCTGATTTCAAGCTCTGGTCAATTCATACAAGTGTGATTAAGCATCAACATAATAAGTAAATGTAGTCTTCTAATCCATGTTATTCAATTCAATTCTATTCATCTTACTCTGCGAAGTCGAGGTAATTCTTCAAAGTTGCTTTGTCGGCGTATTGTTTTGACCCAACATTCGCGAACTCCATGCTTGGCACCAATGGATAGGCTTTCTTGTTTCTGGCGATCCCCTGAGAAGAGTTATGTCACGGTATGATACAGAGAGGCGCAGGGTTGCAAATTTTTAAAGCAAACAATTTGTTCATGGTTGATGGATAACTTACAGAGAATGGATTAACCCACAGAAGATGTCCCATCTCATTGTTTGCAACAGTTCTGTTCATCTGAGAAAAATAAAAGAACAATCAACTCGACATGTCCTAATACTTACAAAAAATAATACCATCATCATCAGCCGAAAGAAGTCTACTAGGTACCCAAAAATTTTCACAACAACCAGTCCTGCGCTGCCAGCATACAGCGGCTTCCCACGACCTTTACTAGGTCGTCAGTCCATCTGCTTACGAAACGTCTTCCGATGCGCGGTCGCCACTCATGAACGTTACTTCCCCAATGGCCGTCCGTTTTATGATCTATGTGTCATTCCAATCCCAAAATGCTAATAAAAGATAACCAATTACAATCTTTCTATAAACTTTTCATGAAGACCACTGCAATGAGGACAGGATAACAAATTTCGCTACCATCAGACATTTGGAAGTTGCTCACATTCCTTCATCAACTAGAAAAGAGCTGATGATCTTCTAACAGCTGGATAGATATTTTTTTAATCATAGCTAAGAACACGCTCGATCAAGTCACCTTACAAAAAAAAACTAATCAAAATCGGTTTCTTTCGTTTGGGAGCTACGATGTCACAGACAAAATATACACATGTTAAACCTATAACGCCCCTCTGTTTGCTGTTTGTTTTCTATCAACCCGGAAAATCTCACGATGGCTCCTACTCAGAATTCTGAACAACTATCCCCCAGAAAGCCAGGGTCTATTCCCAAAAAAAAATGGACAAACTCATACTAAATTGATCAGCTGATTGGCCAATGTCATTATTTATTTTATGTGTGATCTCGGAAAGTCTATTTTTTTATGATTTCATCAGTTTTTTTGTTTTTTGTTATCTACGATTGGTAAGCGCTTGGCATCATCTTGCTTGATCATAAGTGACGATGATGCCTAAGATGTTAGCGGGCTTACCAAGATCTTCCAACGCAATGGGGAACTGGCTATCTTATCTCCATGCCGGAACACACAAATGCTGTTAAAATTGATGTTTGGCGGCACGCCTTCCACTAGGTGGACCGAAAACCTGGCGAATGTCGCGGGAAGTCGCTGGATGCAGGCAGCGCAGGACCGGTGGTCGTGGAAATCCTTGAGGGAGGGCTCTGTCCAGCAGGTGACGTCTTTCGGCTGATATGATGATGATGATATGACATGTTTAGTGACGTAATATCAGCTAGATGCCGAACAGAGGTCTATGGGGAGGAGTATCCAACAGGAAACGTCCTCCGGCTGATATGATGATATATTTACCTGACTCCGTTTGAATCTATCTAACAGAATATTGTTGATTTTGCGGAATGTGGTGTGCACCGAGACAGCGGGCACGTCCTCCGGGACGCACTCAGGCTTGTAAGACTTAAACAAGCCCAGCAGCACCTGGATCTGCTTGCACATGCTCTGTAAAATTATTCATGAATAGTTGACACTGCTAAACACATTAAAAACAACCAACTTCAATTGCAACAACCATAATTTTGTTTTTTTTTTATATTTTTGGTTAAGTAGCTAAAAAGTACTGAATCGATTTTAATGTTATTTATATGGGACCACTCTAAGGGCAAAATCTATCAAATAACTTTAAATTAAAAATTTTATAAAAAAATGACTGCATAAAAACAAAATACTCCGAATCTAACGATAACCTCACACTCTTAAATCCATTAAGCCGTTTAGAAGATAGCGTGGAATAAAAAAATACATTTTTTTTATCCGCAATTGGTAAGCCTTTGGCATCATAAATACATTAGCCCTGAAAACAATACTCTTTTTTGTGGGCAGTCGTGTAATAAAAAAATAATCATTACAATAGGTTCACAATCTGTGATGATATTGTTGTGTAACATACACACACACACACACACACACATACACACAAAACCGCTCTCGTACCAGGTGTCTACTTATCAAATAGCCAATATACGGTCCAATTGAGAACCAACTCCTTTATTGAAGTCGGTTAACGTGCAGAATTGTCCATCCAGCCGATTTCGACCATGGCGGTCATGTGAAGTTTACTGCATAATGTGCGTTAGGTACCAAAGATATGGTTAAAGAAAAAAATGTGATACTTAGAGGACATTTCTGTTAATTTGTCAAAAAGCAGCTTATTTTTGTAAGGCGGGGGACAATAAAAGCTATAAAAGTTTAAAACCTATTTATGTTTGGCTTTTACTCATGGAAAGTTTGTTTTTATCTATGGTGGTAAGTGACGAATGAATGAAGCCGAAGATGAAAACGAGATTTTCAAGATTCCTCATCGGAATGGGGAACTGGCTATTTTATTTCACGGCAAAACACATCAATGCTGTTAACATTGATGTTTAGCTGCGAGACTTACATAAGATGGTGGTAGCTAGCCAAGCAGGCTTATGCCCTACCACCAACCAAACCGAGTCTTAAAAAATTTGACTCCACCGGAAATCGAACCCGTGACCTCCTGATATGGATCCAATGGATTTACACCACTGTGAGGCAATTAAAAAGAGTAAACAAAATGCCAATCTGTTTTGCTTAGGCTAAGTAAATGATCTTTAAACTGGTTGGTTGGTAGATGTATTTTTGGCGTGACCACCGCGATTCGGGCTCAGCCTAGTGTCAAAGTATATATATTAGTACTAACATACAGTTTGGACACTCCCTGCCGCTCTCTAGATTGCGATCTCACCCCCTCGTCACCAAGATTGATACAGATGGGTTACAGTTGTGGTTGTCGAACGTATAGAATTTGCCGCCATTTTGTTTGTTACGTCATTCCTTTTTTTAAATGTCATTTTTGTATGAAGTGTCCAGGCTGTGCTAGTGTGGGGTCACACACAAGGCATACTTTATACTGTACGGTACACCATTCTTTGGTAATAAATATATTTTGTAGTTTTAAGTACTTTAAAATCATACCCTTTTTCCATCCCTCTTCCTTGCATAATCAAGCAGTTCCACCACTCGTGATCTAGTGACATCACTCGGCTTTGTCAACTTGTATACCAGTTTTAATGCGGGAGCAGTCTGTAGGAAAAAAATGTGCCATAAATGACTCTGAAATTCAAGGAACATTTTAGAGCTATAACTCAATAAGGCCCAATAGATAATATTGTTTGCCAGCTTTTGCCCGCGGCTTCGCCCGCGTGGACATCTTTTTTATTAGGGTTCCGAAGTCAACAAGAAACCCTTATAGTTTCGCCATGTCTGTTCGCCTGTCCGCGGCGTAGTTCAGAGACTATAAGTACTAGAAAGCTGTAATTTGGCATGTACATATTATTAATTGCGCCGACAAAGTGGTACAATAAAATCTTGAAAAACATTTTTTTAAGGTTCCTCCCCTACATATGAAGGGGTGTTTTTTTTTTCGTTGACGTACCCTATCGTGTGGGGTATCGTTGAGTAGTTATTTCAATACTACTTAAGGTTTGCAAAAACCATTTTCCGATTGAGAGGTCGGTTTGCAAAATATTCATCTTCAAAGTGTAAATTTTTGAGTCTGGTGTTGTGGTCACCCCACCCCGTTCTGAGCCTCTCAGTGTGTTATAAGATTGTTGCAATAAAAAAGTATTACTCTAGTAATGAAATTACATAGCCACTTTTTTTACGATCCTAAAATCAACTAAAAAAACTTTTCATGTCTTCTTTTGACACTTTTAGGACTTAAGGAAAGTCAAGTAGGTACCATTTATATTCTCACCTCATTTTCTTTAATTATGAACGTTTGCTCTTCTTTTAGGATATTTTTAAGGGTGCTAATTAACGCGCCATCTTTGTAATACTTCTAAACAAATTAAGTTGTTCTCTAAATTACTAGGTTAGCGACCATTCAAGAGCATCTAACCATGGATTATGAAAAAAAAGCTAGTTAATATGACTCAGCAGCAGTTAATATGACTCAACATCGCAATCCAGGGCAACGAGCGGAGTTAGTTCCGGCGCTTCGCCGGCCACAGCCGGGGCACGCTCGCTTCTCTCGCTCGGCTCGCGCATTGCCTTAAAAATCAAACCTCGAACACAAACTAAAAAATCAAGCTTCGCTCGTCGCTGCCTAACCAGCCGACCTTGCCCCACCAAGACCCACCTTGAACTAATCTACTCATGTATCTCACCTAAATTTCAACACTGACATACGGTTACTTCAGATCAGAATCACTGCTCTTGGTTGCGTTATTAACTCATATTAAATGAAGCTTGTTTTAACAATAATATTCGGCAAAACAGTACAATTGTCGGCAAAACAGTACAATTGTCGGCAAAACAGAATTCTTTTAGACGACCACTAACAGTCGCTGACCTATTAATTTAGAGGAAAACTTACTTATTTAGAAGACAAAAACTGCTATTTTAAAGAAGGCGATTCAAAATGTTTTTATGAAAATCTAAAAAAATAATTGAAAATTAACACTGCCATAAAAGAAACCATACTTCCCAAACAGTTTAATTTATTATATAATTATTATTTACTAGCTTTTGCCAGTGGCTTCGCTCGCGTGAACATAGTTTCTATGACTGTCTTCGAGGGTGCGCATTGCGCGAGCCGCTCGCGTGGAAAAATGTAGCCTATATACGAAGTAACTATTTAGTTATCTGTGCCTATATGTTAATCCGGATCCTAATATTGACTGACTCGGTGGCTCAGTGGTTAGTGCCCTTGACTACTGATCCGAGGGTTGTGGGTTCGATCCCCACCCAGGGCAAGCATTTGTGTGATGAGCAGATTTGTTTGCTCTGTGTCTGGGTGTTAAATATCTATATAAGTATGTATTTAAACGTATATAAGTATGTATATCAGTCTCTGGTAACCCATAACACAGGGAATCCTACTTTGGGGCCAGATGACCATGTGTGATTTGTCCCAGAATATTTATTATTATTATTTATTTATTATAATATGTCTGCTTACCAAATTTCAGTCAGATACGTTCAGTAGTTTTTGCGTGAAAAAGTAACAAACATTCATACATACATACAAACTTTCACATTTATAATATTAATAGGATTAATTAACAGACTACATAATCCATATTGTGTTAATAAAATAAGTATTATTTAAATTAAATGATCAGGTCAACTGCTGAAGATACAGTGTAGGCAAACCCTCATGAATATTATCTATACTTAACTTACGTTTATTTATGTATTTATGGATATAGAGCTTGGTAATGGTGGTGGGATTTTCGCCATATTTGGACCTTTAAAAGATAAAGATCATTTCTACACCTAAGTGTATGTCAAGTAAAACAATTAATACTTACCAGAACTACAAAAGACAGCAGTGAAAAAAATATTTCATATCCATAATCCAGAGCCACCATATCAATACTTCCACTGTCCATCGCAGCTGAGAAAACAAAATAATAAGTATTCTTAGTGCTATATCTCACTAGGATACCAGTGGTGGCGCAACCAGTCGCGGTACCAATATAATGAATAAAGATACTTGGAGGGTGTCACCTGGTGTCCGCTTGGTTGCACAACCAATTTAGTGGCGGCAACCGAATCACCCGCTGGTGGCGCAACCATGGTGTACTAGTGAGATAATGCCCTTATAATATTTTTTATGGTCAGAAGAGATTGCTAACATTTATATTTAGGACCGCAGTCCCAAGTAAAGGCGCTAGGTAGATTAGGTATTTAATTTAACCTAAACAATTTAATTAAAAAAACCAATTGCATAAAAACATAACCCTCCTTTTTTGAGCAGTCGGTTTAAATATATATCCTATGTCACTCAGGGGATCAAGATCAAGACGAATCTGACGACACTTAGCACTCCAAAATCCATCAATCCATTTAGCTACAGGCTCAGCCGAAACAGACATAGTACATACATTCCATACCAGGTAATGGTATAGGGGTGACGACAGCATCAGAAATAAATTATGAACTCTTGATCACTAAATTGCCCTCCTACTTGAACTTCGGAAAACCTTACTCGTTTTCCATCAAGTCTTCGATTTTTAATTCACCAAAATCACAAAATGAGTACATAAATGACGCTGCAAAGCTATGACGTCACGCCTAGGTATTTCAAATATTTTTAGAACAAAATGTCGTTTTTGACAGATAATAAAAAGGAAATCAGATGACTAACATTCGTCATCCCTATTACCACAGTCTAAGAATCCAGTATTACTAAGCATACGCCGTCCGTCTGTTCGTCTGTCCGAGTTTTAAAGTGTTGTATCTTTTGAACCATATTAGGTATCCAGCTGAAATTTTCACAGATGTGTTAATATGGCGGATTTTTGACTAAATCTAAATTTTAGTAAATTTAAGGGGTAATAAACATGTTTCTAAAGGTTTCGTTTTTGCTCTATTGTAAAAACGGTAATACATAAAAGTATGAAACTTAGTAGGATTAAATTACAAACCCTAAAATAAAACAACTGGCCAAGTGGGAGTTGTACTCGTGTGCAAAACGAAAAATCTGTTGCTTTCATTGATGTCTTTTGATTGAAATAAATAAATAAGTCGCTAGAGCTAGGGCCGCCGCCGCATCCTGTCCGGGAGGTCGTGGTTCGAATCCTGCCACGTACCAATACCAATGTGATTTCGAATTTAGATTTCATACGTTTATCCGACGCTCTTACGGTGAAGGAAAACATTGTGAGGAAACCTGCACACGCCTGCGGAGAAACTCGCAGGTTGTGTGTGAAGTCGACCAACCCGCACTGGGCCAACATGGTCGACTAAGGCCCGATCGCCCTCATTCAGGGTAGGCTCGAGCCCCTCGTCGGTGGGAACGTATATGAGCTGACATAATGAAATAAATGTCATTTTTGTACTAGTGTGGAGAGATGTGGTGGTACAGAACCCTCGGCACGCGAGTCTGACTCACACTTAGCCAGTTTTTTGGTAAAACTAGATACTTAAATTGGCCTCGAAACTATGTTATTTATTTTGTAAAGAACTGAGTTCAAATGTGATAAATATTTCATTACAATACGTAAGATCCAAGTTAAATGTCAATTACACAATTCTATAAAAAATATTGTTGCCCTGGATATCTTAGCAACTTACGATGTTTTCAAGTGCCCAGATTACGAATATATGAATGAAAGTATTGAATGTGCTCTGTTTTTCTTTTTATGATTATTGCATATCTGATATTTTGATCAATTATCGGCTTGTTAGTAATAAAATTTATTTTCCCATTCATAATTAGAGTTCTGCGCAAAAAAACGAGAGCAAATCTTACAAAATCATTCATAGTTTCATTAATTGTGAGCATAAATATATCCAAAATCGATCTCATATCTAGGGCAACAAAACCACTGTAGACCAGTGTTATTTAATATGAAGTTCCAAAGGTTGTCACTAGACGTCTCAAATAATAGGGATAATTTTTAATCTGACTAATAAAATAAAAACATTTTCAAATATTTTTTCAGGTGCAAATGTATGTCGTACAGTGGAATAATACTGTGCAAGATTGTTAAAAACAAGGTGTAAAAAGTGTTTTTAATAAAAAAAATACAACTAACATAAAGTATTTGGTACCTGAAATTAAGTACTTAGTCTATGTCGCGCCACCTCGGCTCAAAAGTGCCCATTGTACTGGCCGCTTTGCCGCTTCTTTATAAATTCTTTGGCCGCCGAGCACTACACACCCGAAGTCTCGACGACTAAAGGCACAAAGTCATGAGTCCGCATTAGGTCAGCGTACTTTGTTAATTTTTGGCTTGCGGCCCACTCAGCAGCCGCCCCCGCGGCCCTCGTGGTACGGGGCACATGCGTTGCTGTGAAGGTGCACGCGCAGGTCGCATCCCAGAGCAGGGCACGCCCCCCACTCTCAGGGGATCATCGTGACTCCGTCGGGCCTTTTACTGTCTGTGCGGCTCAGACCTAAAGGCTCTAAGATCAGGATATGTTGATCGACAACAGCGCCCGGCGGATGACTTCATTCAGCGCATGATGCCGGGAATGTCGGCCCGCACACCACTTGCAACTATAAGACCATGCCGCCCCGCGGAGTCAACCAACGCCCCGCATCGGCATTTATGTGACTTACACATCCTACACCCTAGCCGGAGGGCTACCGCTATCCTCAACGTGTTGTCGTCCAAGAGCGTGCCCACGTGAGGTGAAAGCAAGGCATGAAGTCATGCCCCAGACTCAGAGCAAGTGGCTGCACGTACTCGGGCCAAATCGCCCCGGACGACGACCCGATGAGGTCTGCGACTACTGCTCTAGCTCATGTTATTAGTGTCTTTGGAATTGAAGCTTTTCAGGGGGTGCAATGTCAGGGCAAAGTGCAGTCCAACCGTTCGCGGAGGCTAAGAAAGCAAACAGCCCAGTGTCCCGCATTCGCCTCACCCCCAGTTCTCCGTGACGGACTGGGAGTCTGGCCTGCCGCCACTCCCGTTCACCCAGGCTGACATTGATAACTTCTTCAAAAGAACACTTTAGAACATCATCCAGCGCGGCAACTTTCCGAGGGAACAACCACGTTGAACTAGTCCTCGCCATATACGTGAGCTTTGGAAGGGAGAGGCAGTTCCTGAGCAAAAGAGAGCCGATAGATGTTTAAGCTGCGCGTGCCCCCTGAGCAGCATGTCCTTCTTTTCATGTAGGGCGGCAGGGACTTCATCGGGGAAAATCGAAGCACCCAGAAGTGCGAAGTTGTCCTTGTTGACAATTTTTAAGCCCGTGATTAGCACTTCGAAACTTGGCAAGCATGCTTGTGCTCTGGGCCCACATGGGAAAATCTCGCATTTTGCGGTATTGACCTTGAGGCCCATCTCCTCAAGATATGGCAACAGGCACTTGGGTCTTGGGTGACTGTTTGTTGTGATCCGCCGATAGTACCGTCGTCTTAATACCAGATGTTTAATGGTGATTTCAAGGACTCGACGGCCTTATGTATTGCCAGGCTTAGATGAAAGGCCCCAGCGGGTCGCCCTGCTGGGCCCCCACCTGCGAGTCAATAGGAGTACCATCGAAAAATAGTACTGGAACAAGAACCGGTACACCGACGGAATCAGGTCTCTCGGCTCCGTGAGGACGGTGTCCCTCTCTACGCTGTTAAAGGCATTGAATATATCCAGCTTAACAATGACCTTTCCGGAGTTACTTGCGTCCATCGCTTCACATCCCAGCGCCGTCCCGAAACCTAATTGGTGGGGCTGGAGGAAAGAAGCCATCCTATCCTTAGCCACTAGACGCCGAAAGGTATTTCCCTCGGCTATAGGTCGGATCCCACCATCCTTCTTAGCAAGGGCACAGAGAGAAGCCCCATAGAGATACGGGCATACTTCTGGGTTCACCACACCCTGCAACATAAAATTACAGAGTTGTGTGAGTGACCCCAAGAGACGAACCCCGCTATCCCCAGCCGTCGGCGAGATCAGTTCCTTCAAGTGCTGCGGCCGCAACCCATCTAAAGCGGAAGCGGAACTATTATAAAAGGATCCAATAGCACTAGTAATATCATCACCAGTCACAGTAAGGGCTGGGCTTGCCCCAACGACTGCAATAAATCTTACAGGTGTTTTTCCTGGAGCGCCCTTAATGTGTCTTCCCCCATAGGAGTGAGAATGCTGTCGAATATCAAAAGACGTACTGCCCCTCTAAGATCCCCCTTGTGGACTAATGCGCCTATAGTGGGAAACAGGTCGTTAAAGATCTACCACTCTCCCGTTCAGGAACCTTCAGTCGGAAGAAAGAGAAGGATAGAAAGGAGAACCATGACTCCTTGCTGTAAAACCGCAGGCACTCGTCCTCTTAACTTTTCCGCTGCAGCATTTCTCGCTCCCTTGGGAATGTGTGAGGGCCCTCACCTTAGGCTTTAAATATGAGACTTTCTAGCCTTGATGATCCGTCTCATGTCGAAGACGACGTAGAAACCGTCTGACCGTCCGACAGATCATCGGCGGAAGATGGGGTGCCCGCGGCATCCAGCGCGGCTTGCACATTCTTGTGCTTACTTCGGATGTGTCGTTTAAGGCCTCCTAAACAATTATACAAGTGGTGGCAACCAAGATACCACTTTTACAATTAATTAGCAAGTTAGCAACCCACCCTGCTGTTCCACCTGCATTTTTTTAAATCAGCCTCTGGGGATTCCCTGAAAATTTCATCAATGACTTGGATATATAGGATATATAGGACAGATTACATATAAGCAAATGATAAATAAAAATTAATGTTGAAAAAGTTATAGATTATAGAAGCACATGTCATTGGTTTACCAAGTATGCAGGCTCCTACATCTTCCAATGTAACAATTGATTATTTACAAACATTTTAATAGTTAATTTTTTTACCTGTATCACACAGCGTGGTCGCCACTGGAGAACTGCTCCGAAGTTACAATGGATTATGTACAGACATATTAATAGGTTTTTTTTTACCTGTAAGCCAATCTAACAGGAAAGCCACTCTGGAGAAATTGCCATGATTCTCAAGGTTATCCAGCAGCCAACGGAATGCAAAGTCCACTGTGCGCTCCTCCACACGGTCACGGGGCACAAGGCATACGCCTAGGCTTGTCCATTTGGTTATGGCTACAAGTAGTAAGAAATTCAATTTTAATTACAATTTATTTATTCCACTAAAACACTTTTGTGTAGGTAGACAATCTGAGAGGGCTCGAACCGATACTAAAATAGGTGACAAACATCATTTATGTAGGGCTCTAGTTCCAAGGGTGGAGTGGATCTTGCCTAAGTCCTACAGATTGTAAAACATTACAAATCAGATCAAACAATAATAATACTGCCACACCTAATTGCAAAACTCATCAATGTTATAATAGTGTTTTTCCAACAAAACATGCTTTAAAAGCTTACATTACTAATCAACAAGTTGGATGTGAGACTATTGAATATCTTCACCGCTTGATACTATTACTGTGAGTGTGTTACTAGTCACTGGTGGACAAAGGCCTTCCCAAAGATCTTCACAACACTGGTCCTGCATCAGGCCTGTCGCACTCCTTGCTGTAGGCACGAAAACGTACCTACGCCAATGTATATAATATATTAGTACGAACGCCTACGCCGCGCGGCCCCCTGAATGGGGCAAATTCAGTAGTCAGAAGAGATAAGACTTTAGCGATAGAAAGAGAGGCCACTTGTAGGTGAATATAACTGTAGGTAATTAGTGCTGTGCGACCTGAATTTGCACTTTATTGTGTCGTAGCAAGAGTCGAATGATTTTGCGGAGTTAACCTTCTTTTACGTAGTAAATAGTCTTTATTCTTTGCCTGCGTCGTCGGTCCACCAAGTGGGAGGCCTGCCTAAGCTATGTCTTCTGGTGTGCGGTCGCCACTCAAGACTTTACTACCCTAACGGCGATCTGTCCTATATAAGTTATGTGCCATTCCCACTACTGTTTAAGTTTAGCTATTCTTAGAGCTGATTTGTCCTATAAGTTATGTGCCATGCCTACTACCACTTAAGTTTTGCGATTCTTAGAGCTATATTGGTTACTTTGGTTCTACTATGGATCTCCTCATTCAGGGAAACTCCGAGGTAAATGAGTTTCCCTATCCTCTGGTGTTTTATATGATTTTATTTAATTTTAAATGATTAATGTAGGTAATCCTTGGCACACTACATTGAGCGAAACCAAGGCTTTTCATGAGCTGTGTCGCTAGTTGGCTCCATTTATGTGAACCTCTGATGCACTTCTATTCAGCTTCAATACCTGGCAGAATTAAACTTTGTAAAATTCAGTTTGGGTGGAAGGACACTCTTTAAGCCAGCCTGGTTAATTACTAAATTACTAGCATAAATCTTACCACCAAACATCAATGTTAACAGCATTTACGTGTTAGGCTATGGCGTAAAAATATCCAGTTACCAATTGCATTAGGGAATCTTGGTAAGCCTGCTCGCATCTTTGGCGACCATCAGGTGAGGTGATGCAAAGGGCTTATCAATTGTAGGATTTTTCAAAAACTTTATAGAAAGGCCATATTTTTATAACATGTAACACAGTGTTGACACATCATCATCATCATATCAGCCGAAGAATGAACACTGCTAGATAAAGGCCTCCCCAAAGGATTTACACGATGACCGGCCCTGTGCTGCCCGCATCCAGCGGCTTCCTGCGATCTTCACCAGGTCGTCTGTCCACTGTGTGGGAGGCCTGCCTACTTTACGTTTTCCGGTTGCCCACTGCCACTTCAGTTTAGCGATTTTGTGAGCTATGTCAGTTACTTTGGTTCTCCAGCGGATCTTCTTATTTCTGATTCAATCGCGTAGGGAAAGCCTGGCTCGCTCCATTGCCCTCTGGCTGACCTTGAGCCTACTTATGAGGCCCATTGGTCAAAGACCTTAGTCTGGAGACACTGTGGTATTTGGGACATGAAGATATTGCAAAGCTTCTGAACGCTGCCCAGGCGAACTGGATTTGTCAAATGATCTTTCTTGAAGTTGGACTTACCTAGCTGGACTGTTTGTCCCAGGTTTACATATTCGTCAACAACTTCCAGTGAAGAGTACCCAACCTTTAGAGGGATGGGTGCGACACATACATTTAACATTATTTTCCAGCCTAGTTACTTGGGCGTCGGTGAACATTTTCTAGACATAACGTCTCCCTGTCTCACCCCTTGCTGCAACTGGATAGGTTTCGAGTTCTGGTCCTGGAGGTGAACCGACATGGTGGCGTTTTCATAGACACTTCAACACCTCAATGTATCGATGGTTAATTTGGCACAGATGGAGAGACTGTAGCACAGCCCAGGTTTTAACTGAATCAAAGGCTTTCTCATAGTCCACAAACGCCAAGCATAGTGGCTGATTGTACTCTTCAGTCTTCTGTATAATCAGCCGCAGCGTATGTATGTGGTCTATGGTACTAAAGCCTTTTCGGAAATCGGCTTGATCAGGAGGCTTGAAGTCTACAAACCTGTATGCGAGACGATTCGAAATAACTCTTAAAAACAGCTTGTAGACATGGCTTAAACGTAAGATGGGTCTGTGGTTCTTCAGCAGGGTGGTGTCACCCTTTTAGAAGAAAAGCACGACCACACTTCTGTGCCATGCCTTAGGCGTTTTTCCCTCGAGTATAATGGAATTAAATAACTTCTGAAGAGTTTTTAGAACCGGTGATCCACCTGCTTTCAGATTCTAAGCAGTAATTCCATCATTACCTGGTGCCTTGTTGTTCTTGAGTTGTTTGAGAGCCATTCTAATCTCTTACATGCTAGCGTCTGGGTTATCTTCGGTATAGTGAAGGGTTAGTCTGGCTCTTGGATCTTTAGCCGGATCGCTGACAGGCAGACGTGTGGTCCTGTACACTTGTTGTTTTTTAGTTACTTCCATAGTATAATATCTAATGGCATCTTACTATGGGGGCATGCGGTTGATATAGAAACTATATTCATCTTGCAGAAAAGAGCTATTGTATCCTATCTATGCGATCATGTGAGTTGTTACAGAATAAGTTCAAAAGAAACAATATTTTAACTCTTGCTAATCAATTTATATATGAAAACATCATGTATGTTCATAAGAAATTGCATTTATTTCCTAAAAACACTGACAGGCATAATTTTATTTAAGAAATGTAAATAAAATAGATATTCGAGACTGAGTATGATTAAAAAGTTATTTGTGGGGAAGTGTATAAGATTGAACAATAAAATTCCAGAAACCGTAACTAGTTTGTCAGAGAATAAATGCAAAACTCATGTCAAAAAATGCTTGTGCTCTAGAGGATATTATAAAAAAATAGATTATGTAAATGACAGATATATATGTTGACTCTATATCAAATACCATTACCTGAGATCGTTATCTGAATCATGACATTATTTGTAATAGACAATAAGTTTTTTTTGACTATTTAATAGTGTGTGTAAACCTATTTAAAATAAATTATTTTGATTTTGATTTTGTCCATAGAACATCTCAACTTCTTCCAGCAACTCAGTCTTAGATGATATGATCCTGCCATTCTCAGTCTTCAGATTGGTCAGTTGGCTTTGTCCAACGGACAGATCTCTTGTGAACACTTTTTAGCCTTTGTTGTGCTCAATCGCCTCTTTAGTATAATTTGTATTATACTGGCCCAAATCGCAGGTCAGCCTGTTCAGTTGCCGATACTGAGTAGCGTCTTCAGAGGACTTAAAAACCAATCTGTGTCTTTCCTCCTTGAGGTTACTGGTGAAGTCTGAGATTTTTTTTGGTTCTCTTTGAACAGCGACCGTTTGGACCATTTCCACAATTCTGTCATTATAATTGTCCACATTCTCGCAGTCTCCTAGGCATTCGAAGCCATTGTGCAACTCGCTTTCGGGGTTTTGGAGCTGGAGCTGGTCGGAGGTAGACTTCATCAGTCGACATCTTTCTAGCTCGGTCTTTAGATTCAATGTGCCTCTTACAATCCCGTGATTGCTTCCTGTTTTGACTGAATACACAGTGTTGACACAATAACTTTAATGATCTATATATTATTATTATTATTGGGTGAGACACCTGCGGGGTACAGGCGGGTGTTCAAGTCTCTAAGTGGACTCGCTACACCCTATTCCCATGTTGGTACAATGGTTACTGTGACCCTGGTGGCGTCCCCCCCTCAAACTATTAGTTTACTGGAATACCAGTAATCCAAATCATCATCACAAGAAGGATATGTATTTAAAAATATTTATCAGGCTGTCAAGAAAAAATAAAAATACTAACAGGCACCTCGTAGATATATTTTTCAATGTTTACTTATCAAGTAAGTATGTGTGTAATGTTAGGAAGAAGGTATGCAAAGATAATGCCTGCATAAAGAGCATGGACAAATTGGTAAATGTATATTAAAAATAAGTGAATAGCACTTACGTATGGATAAATTCAACCAGATTTTGAACAAAACATGGAAATCGTCGTAATCCAAACCGGCAGAGTCAACAACGTAAACCAATTCATCAATCTTACTCTGAAAGAGGTCTTTGTCGAAACGCTTCTTCAGGGTTTTTATATATTCAATTAACTCTTCCACGTCCGACATCTCGCAAAAAGTAAAGTTTGACTACAAGCAAGACAGATTTTTTGAAAATTCTGGTCAAAATATACGAAATATACACTCAACTCAAAACAAAATACAATTCAAACACGGAAACCGTTGCATTTTTTTTTTGGATCCTCTCCGGCTTTGAAAAGCGCGGAGAAGGCAAAGGTGACTAAGACCATACAGCCACGTCTGACGTATTTAAGCTTCCTTTAGTTTTTTGATTTGTAATGCTAGTGCTGGTGGATTACAAATCTTCCCTGAAGTTCTTGACAGCATTTGCAGCAGCCACATCCTGAGGTGGAACACCCAGTTGCTGTAGGGCTGTAGGGCGTCTATAAAACTGCACCCAGAGCAAGTTGGGTTCTCACGTCCTCTTTCGTTTTATTTTCTTGTTCTCCACATTGCTCACGTGCACTAGACGATTTTCTCCAAAATGCACCACTTCCTGAACAAAATCCTAGCAGAAAACAATGAAAAAACAACAAAATAAAACTACGAATGCGTCTGCCACAAATCCCGCCATAAAACTCCGAAAACCGTTGCTTGACTGCCGTTAATGATGTACTCTATGGACTGCCGACAGCACAGATCTAATAAACCAATATTAGATCTGTGGCTAACAGACAGCCGTGGACACAACACCAATATGGCTGCCGCAACCAAAGCGAAATAGAAAGCGAATATACCACAATAACAAACGATGCACAGATCTACTAATTCAATAGATTAAACACAAATTAACATAAACCTGCGACGATATTGCTGTGCTGCTGACGCAAACTAACCCTCCATATGAGAAAAGGAGATGACTCTATTCTTGTCAGTATGCCGATTTCATGCCCCGTACAGCCCTAAATGTCAAACTCTGGCCACCAGGGATGTGCCGTACCAGTGTTTGTACAGATTTAATCGATATCGAAAGAACCCAAAAGCTGGCAGCTACCATAATTTAGCTATGGGCATGTTTTATCGTTACTTATTATTTATTATATCAGCTCATATACGTCCCCACCGAGGGGCTCGAGCCTACCCTGAATCAGGGCGATTAGGCCTTAGTCGACCACGCGGGCCCAGTGCGGGTTGGTCGACTTCACACACAACCTTCGAGTTTCTTCGCAAGCCTGTGCAGGTTTCCTCAAGATGTTTTCCTGCACCGTTAAAGCAATCGGTAATGAAAGTTTTTGAAAAACTCATTGGTACTATTCCTTACTATAATATTATAATTGTGAAAATGTGTTTGTTTGTTACCTTTTCACGCTTCAACGCCTTGACCAATCTGTATGAAATTTTGCATGCAGGTAGCCTGTGTTACGGGGAAGGACATAGGCTACTTTTTATCCCGGGAAAATAGCATAATCTGATGCAGTTCCTGAGGGAACTGAAAAAATACTCGATTGTGGTGATTTCTTGCACAGAGATGGTTGAGTAGTTGGGAAACGACATAATTTACTAATCACCCTTAAAGACAGTCATTAAAACGGAGTCCACGCGGGTGAAGCCGCGGGAAAAACCTAGTCATTAATAATTATTGTAAACATAATTCAACCGTTATCATTATGTACATGCCAAGTGAATGTAAATTAATGTGAATGAGGTGAAAAATAGTTACACCAACTGTGAGGTGGGTGTGACATACGCAAATACATATAGAAGTTGTCGATTTTGATAACTGAAATGACTACTTATTACTGTAATATATTGACGTGAGGTAAAATGATAAAATTACCGAGTTCTAGTTATAAAAGTATTTATATTTCTATAAAAAAACAAAGTAGTGTTTTTTTACACAAAAATCAAAAGTATTTAGGAACAAATACAAATACAAATGACTTACTATGACTTACTATCTAAAAAACTGAGATATTTTGACAACTGTGCACACGAAATTAAAAAAATACATCTGTCTAATATAATTTAGCTAAAAGATAACATAAAATCAACAAAAAACATTCTAATAACTTATTTTATGAGGTCGTGACTAATGACAGTTCGTAAATTGTATGTTATAAATACCATACTGAAAAAACATGAATCTCTCAATTTTAACCAGTATTTATTAAGTAAAATAAGACTTATTCCAAGACTATTAGAACTAGTTTTGCAAGGCACCAGTACAATACGTTATCAACTTTCTTATATAATACTGTGAACAAAAAAACTTATTATCTACCCTATGACTTACTATGAATGCAAAAAAACACGTGATTGAATGGCTAAAAATTCTAAACTATGAAGAGGTAGAAGATCTACTTACACACATATCCTAATTACAATTGCAAATTTACTCCCTCACTATCTCTTTTCTTGATGCACGCACACACACATACATATACACAAACACTCAGACGCGAGCTCGCGCCTTCTTTATATATAATTTAAATTTAATTATTATTATTTTTTAATCTGACTTAGAGTATCAAAAAACTATTTATGTATCCATGTTTTTGGTAAAGATGGGCGAATACTTCTGACACAGGCAGTTATTAACATTGCTTAAAAGAAGTATTCAAAAACTGTAAACTATTTTGTAAATTGAATGATGAAATAAACAATATTTTTTTTATACAAAAATCAACAATATTTAGGAAATATGACTTACTATCTAAAAAACAGATATTTTGACTACTGTGCACACAAAATTAAAAAATATATCTGTCTAATATAATTTAGCTTCAATATAACATAAAATCAACATAAAACATTCTAATAAATTCATTTATGAGGTCGCATATTACGTACCCTCTGTGTTTTCGCAAGTGTAGTTCACTAGATAATGTTTAAATATATTAAAAAATCCCTTAAAATCACTCCTCGCGGCACCCCCTCCGGCTACCGAGCCAGCCGAGTTCCAGGAATCGCGCAGTTTAGAAATATTTAGTGTTTTATGAATTGATGGTTATGAGATACCCGACCTCATCCACGCCGGGTTGCCATGATCCCAAGGGCTTAACCAAATGAAGTTAAAAAACCGGCTAAGTGCGATTCTGATAAGCACTCTGAGGGTTCCGTACCACCACGTCTCCACACAACTACATAGTATAACGAAATGATACCTATTCACATTACAATCAAAAGACGTCAACGCGAGCGACAAATGTATGCTTTTTTGTCACTCAGTTCGGACTTCTTAGCGCAAGTACGACTCACACTTGCCCAATTTTTATTATTAGTTTTGTTACTTCAGTATTAGTACTATAATCACACCAAGTATCACGCTTTTAATGTATTACCGTTTTTACGATAGAGCTAAATCAAAAACCTCTAAAACCTAGATAATAAATAATAAAAAATAAAAAAACACATTTCTTTGTATGGAGACCCCCTTATTTTCTCAATTTTTTAAATCTTTTTTTCTGGTTTGGCAATGCGCCCTTCCTGCACTGCAATGATGGTACTCGTTGTCGTAGTCTCATCTAATAATCCCTGAAGGCAAAAGTTGAACTTGTCAATTACTTCAATCAATGCAAAAATGTGAATGTGCGTTTATCGAATTAATCGTAACACCAATTTCACAAGACCTCTCGGTAATACATTGTCTAATATACTATCTACTACTTCTGCTGGACTATGGTTTTTAGTTTTTTGGGAAAACTTTGACATAAAAACGTACTTAAATAAACTCATATTAATACTTTACACCTTAATATACATATATATGTACTTAAGTAATTTAATAAGCTCTTTGCAGTGAAACACTGCAAATCGCTCATTATTTATACGTATGTGTCTTATTTGTAAAATAATTAGCCTAAATAATTAAAAATGCTACCCAAAGACATTATTCCACGCGGACGAAATCGCGGGCACAGCCAGTATGATCCTTTCTAATATTATAAAAGCGAAAGTTTGTATGGATGTATGGATATTTGTTACTCTTTTACGCCATAACAGATAAACGGATCTGGATGAAATTTGGTAGGTAGACAGATGCGGACCTGGATTAACATATAGGCTACTTTTTTCCACGCTCGCGAGTCACGTATGGCTCGCACACTGCGCACCTTCGAACACAGTCATGAAACTATGTTCAAGCGAGCGAAGCCGTTGGCAAAAGCTAGTATAATATATAACAATGTCGAATTCAAACTTTCTACGCAAAACAGTATGTGAGAAAAACGGGCGTGACAAACGGACAAATGGACGCGTAAGTAACCTTGTATGGGTTCTGTTTTTCCATAAGGAAAGTATACAACCCTAAAAGTCATTAGCTTACCATTGTTGCGGTTGCTTGTGGCGTAGGCAGGCAAGTGGCATTATTGCTATTTGGATCGCCAGCTATATGTGGCATGGAATGCTGAAAAAAATTCAAACTTTCTATGTTAAAAAGTATCTGAGAAAAATGGGCGTGACAGACGGACGGATAGACGCGTAAGTGATCTTGTAAGGCTTCTGCTTTTTCTTTTGAGGTATGTGAGTGTGGTTGCAGTTGGTTGTGGCGTAGGAAGAAAAGTGGCATTATTGTCATTTGGTTGGCTAGCTACATGTGACATGGAATATAGAAAAACTTTGAAGTACGATAAAATGTAAACAAAACAGAAATTTTAATGACTATACGAGTATGTAGACTGAAAAATCGAGCACGTGCGATGTTGTCAAAGGCTTACCGTGGTTGTGGTTTCTTGTGGCATAGGCAGCAAAGTGTCATTAGTCCTACTTAGTTCGGTAGCTACATGTGACATGGTTAATATCCTGAAAAATATATTAGACTTTGAAATACGATAAAACATAAACAGAAAACAACTAACTTTAAGTTAAGTGTACATTAAAAAACTGGCATAGTGCGAGTCGGACTCGCGTAAAATAGGGTTCCGTAGTTTCATTTCAAAAAAATTATGTTTATTTTAAATATTTTTTTTATTTTTTTTAGTTGGTGATATAACATTTTGTATGGAAAATCCATGAACTTTTTATAAATCGAACTGCTTAATATGCCAACAAATCTTTTTATAAATCTTAAGTTGGACGACTATTACTCCTAAACTAAAAAAGCCTACTTAGCTGTGATAGTTTTCCCTTTAAATTGATTATATATCCTACTATTTACATTTTTTTCCACATGTCCTGAAATAGAAGTGTAGCTAGTATTTATTATGATTTTGTAAAAAAAAGTTATAATACAGTAAGTGCTCGAATTGTGGAGAAAACTTCCTTAGATTTTTTACTTTACCACTTCATTAATTTATATACCCTTGCCAAATTACAGCTTTCTAGTACCTACTAAAAGTCTCTGACTGAGCTAAGCCAGGGGAGACATTGCGAAACTATAAGGGTTCTTCTTAAAGGGTTAATCTTTGTTGACTACGGAACCCTAAAAATAGAAAGCATGTGCTATATTATTGACAAGAAATTTACCGTGGTTGTGTTTGATTGTAGCCTAGGCACAAAAGGCTCACGACAACTTCTTGGTTCGCTTGCTTTTAACATCGGAAAATCCTGAAAAAAAGTTTATTTAACATTGAGGTAACATAGTTAAAAATAAACAAAAAAGTAGTGTTAATTGAAAAACTGGTCAAGAGCGCAAGTAGGACTCACACAAACAGGGTGCCGTATCAAAATTTTTGTGACCGGTATAACAAGACCTCTCATTACATACATTGTCTCACATAATCAGAGATCTGCTTTTACTGGACAATGCTTTTATTTATTTTTTGAAAATCTATGATAATAACGATATTCCAGGCAGTTTTCAAGTAATCTGTGATCTAAGTTGTAGTAAACTGTATTAATTTCAAAATTTTGGTTTCAGCGGTTTTGAGTGCGAATAGTGTTTTGGCAGATATTTTGAGCAATATCTCCAAAACAAACAAAGGTAAAATTTGGAAGAAATACTATATGAATGCTTAGTAGTAACCTTTTTTAAACGACACTCAACACGTAAGGGTTCATATATTTTTTGTGATCACCAAACTTGCCACCTCCTAAATTCCCCAAAAAATATTTTTATTGTTGCAAAATGTGTGGGTTAAAACTATAGTTACGTCAAATTTTAACTTTCTGCGTTAAACAGTCGGTGAGAAAAACAAGCGTGACGGACGGATGGACGGACACGTGACTGGTCTTATAAGGGTTTGGTTTTTCCTTATGAGGTACGGAACCCTAAAAATGGAACGCATGTGTCATGTTCTTGTCAGATGCTTACCATGGTTATGGTTGCTTGTGGCATAGATGAAAAAGTGTCATTAGTAATACTTGGTTTGGTAGCCCCATCATCATCATTACAGCTCATATGCGTCCCCACCGAGGGGCTCGAGCCTACCCTGAATCAGGGCGATTAGGCCTTAGTCGACCACGCGGGCCCAGTGCGGGTTGGTCGACTTCACACACAACCTTCGAGTTGTGCAGGTTTCCTCACGATGTTTTCCTTCACCGTTAAAGCAATCGGTAAGTATGTACGTAAGTTTTTGAAAAACTCATTGGTACATTGACCGTCCAGATTTGAACCCGGTACCTCTGGTTAGATGGACCGAGTCGTTACCGGTTGAGCCACCGACGCTTTTTTAGCCACCGACGCTTTTTATTACCGTAGCCCCATGCAAGATCGTAAAATCCTGAAAAAAAATATCAAACTATAAAATGTGATAAAATAATAAACAAAAATTATATAAGTAAATGTAGTGTCTTGTATGCATAGAAAGTATGTGCGGATAAAACAGTGATGTAAGAAAAACTCGAAAAACGTTAGATGTATCTATATAAATTAAATATTAAATAAAGATATTAAAACTCAAATTTTCATACTCTCATTCATCAAGTTTCATGCGCCCCATATTATCCAAGTTCACTTGTTAGCATGTATGTGGTAGTTGTGTGTGTTTTATGTGTGTATGTCCTCTTGGATCATCAAGACCCATGAAGCGTTATTTTATTCTTTTTAAGGCAAATAAAAATGTGGATTTTAGTTTATTTAATGCAAAATTCCACCCAGAACGAACAAATAAAAACATGTTAATAGTTGATGTCCTCTGACATCTGTACTATGAATTCTTACAAAAATATGCCACCTACATACTATGCCACTGGTCACATACCTATCAATCCATACATTTTAACCGGCATCCCAGTATATTCTTAGGAGTTGTATCAATCCATACTTTTTAGCCGGCATCCCAGTATATTCTTAGGAGTTGTATCAATCCATACATTTTAGCCGGCATCCCAGTATATTCTTAGGAGTTGTATGGCAAAGCCCCGAGCTGAATGTATGTTTTCTATAGCCATATTCAAATGGTAAATTTTTATTTCAATCCCTCACAGGACAGGCATTGCTTAGTATGCGGTCAGCAGTCAGGTCAAAGCGAACACAGCGTCATGACCACAGACCGCATCCAGTGTGACAAGTCCTTCAGTGTTGGGGACAGCGTATACACATATCAAATATTGTAAATATCTGTCATGGCAATTGACATTTTATATTCATTTGAGCATAAAAAACTCTGTTCAAATAAAAACTAAAATTGTAACCTATAATTTATACTATAAAGTTCCTTACCACAACTGCTGTCTTATCGGGTAAATTCAAAGTGGGTGCGGCATCTTCTCGTACTTGCAATAAGTTTCCTCGTAGTTCGTACAAAGCACTCGGGGCTGAAGTGTCTTGAGCACAATCTCCAAGATTTTTTATGCTGCTTCTCATTTTTGCTAATGGCGTCAAACCACCGCTAGCGAAATTGATCACTTTGGGGGAACCTTAAAGAAAATAATTAAAATGTAAGATACTATTACTAAGTGAGGTAGGCCTTTGTCCAGCGGTGGACGCCTTTCAGCTGATATGATGACTAAGTGACGCACATTTATCGATCATAATTTTCACGTCACTAGTAACCTAAAAACAGTTTTGTTTATTTTTATATTTTTTGTGCTTATTTTCACTCTTAATCCTATATTTTCATTTAGATTTGTAAAATGAGCCGTCATGAAAGTCTTGTCTCATTGATATCGAAACATTTCGTGGTTCATTTAACGAGAAAACGTATTTTTTTTACTTACGTGTGGAAACTGCTATTATCACTCGAGTTTTCTCTATTTCTCGAATGAGATTTGTAACCGCGCACAATGCACGACATTCTCCATGACTGTATTCTTCACTATTCCGCAACCAAAAATACACACTTAACTATTTCTTTAAGATTGTTTAAAACCTTTTTCGTCCGACTAGGCACCATATGACCGACGCAAATGACAACGCAACAAAATTTAAAAGGACTCCGAATGCTTGTTACACTTTAGGCTAAAAGTGCTTTCTTTATTTGGTAGCTTTGACAGATATCCATAGTTATCCAAGTGACAATTAGGGTGGTACGGTGTGACGTCAGCAAAGTTTAATCTATTGAATTAGTAGATGTGTGAAACGATGTAACGTTTTTGCCGCAACTTCAAAGAAAAAGTTTAGTAGCGTTCCCATGGCTGACTATATTTATCCCATTTGCTTTATTGCCTTCCCTCTATTTTTATTTCGCTTTGGGACCCAAACTTAGACATTTTGTTAGTAAAACTTACTCTATGAAGTCCCTTCTCTTATTGTATGAAAGACATTCTCTTTGACAACCATTAAGCATGCTACAAACGGTCAAACACGTTTGTCAAACTTTACTTTGTAAAAGAAGATGTCGGTTTCATTCAGTGCAGTTTTCGCCGAGAATTGACGCTCTGATGAGTAACGTTGTTGACAACAGAGATATGCTAAGGGGAGGTAACAAATCTCTGGTTGACAAAGCATTTCTTGAATTGACTTTCGCAATGTGTATAAAAACCAGCAAAGGGCGAGTCAAACTGGGGCCTTATGGGGGCCTTTAATTTAATTTTTATTATTTGTTTTTATAACGGCGGCAATAAATACACACTGAAAATTTCAACTGTCTACTTAATATTGCGGTTCATGAAATACTTACAGCCCGCTGACAGACAGACGTCGGACAGCGGAGGCTTAGTAATAGGGTCCCGTTAGCACGCTTGGGGTAGGGAACCCTAAAAAAGAAAAAAGGAGACTTTGGATGCAACAATGGTTAAGATAGATTAGAATTTAATTATCACACTAAATATGTCAATAGTGAGGTGATCGTCAAAAAATAAATTTAAAAACTAACTAAAACAAAATTTCAAATTACAAAAATTGAATACAGAATGAGTAAATAAATAAAAATTTATACGTTGAAGTAGGTATGTCAGCGTTTCATTTTTAAAAATTCATCAATTAAATAATATTATTTAACCAACAAGAAGTTTTTCAAATGGTGTCGAAATGTTTTGTACTCTAACATTTCCCGCAGTGACGCGGGTAGCCGTTCGTAAAATGTTGGCCCAATTACGCATGGATTTTTCACGGCGAGTGTAGTGCGCCGGGGCACAGATTGCAACCTGCCAGTATTCTTCAATACGCTATTTCCGGCTCGTACTTTATATTAAAACATATTTTGCCTCACGTACAAGATTACTTCAAATAAGTATTGTGAACTCAAAGTCAGGATTCAATTTTTGGAGAAAAGAGAACGACACGGTGGTTCGCGGTTTAGTACCAGTTAAATGTATTATTGCTCGTTTTTGGTATAAATAAAAACTCGATTACTTAGTGTCGGTGGAGTTTTTCCAAAGTAGGTATAATACCATAAGCGATCATAGAATAAAAATAGGCAAAATATGTTTGATACAGCACGTCTACTGAAACCAGTGGGCGGAGTTTCCAAAGTGCGTATACAGCTCCGCTTAGTTTTTCGCATAATTGGTCGATATGAATTTTCCTGTTGAGGTTTTCATCAAGACAGAGGCCAAGGAACCTATAACTATTGACCAGCGACATCGGACAATTTAAACATAGGGGTCTGGGGACCGTTGTGCCTGTGAAGAGTATAATGTTAGATTTGGTCATATTTAGAATAAGTCCATTACTACATGTAATTAGGAATTAAACGAACTTACCTCGTGTAGTTCGATTCCAATTATACGAAGACAATAAACCGAGGACAATTACTTTTATTACTTGCAGCAGCTCGCGAGATGTTGCTGTCTCCGTCACACTTTAGAGATCCTATTAAAAGAAAAAATGCATCCATCTCCCTCACTCATGCACGCCGGCCGGTCAATCCTGCGCACATAGTGTTGCCATCTCTAAATATTGAAAAGCCGGACTTACCTGCTAAAAATGCCGGACTTTTAGGTCCCAAGGCCGGACGCAAAACAATATAAGTATCAATTTCATACTTTTCTTTGCCAGATGTCTGCTTTAATAGCCCCGTTTTTTATATTTTTTGTAAATATTGATATGTTCTTTAATATTGTAAAATATTTTTTTGATCTATCATCAATAATTTCCGCAGTGCTTCCGATGAAAGACATTTTATGGATAATTTTATTACACCTTGGGTTAAATTGTTGAAGTTTTAGCGGGGATCCTTAATTTTTTTATAATAATAAATATATCCTACGTTGCTCAGGAATAATGTAGCGTTCTAATGGTAAAATATTTTTTGAAATTGGTCCAGTAGTTTTTTTTAATTTATTCGTTACAAACATACAAAAAAACTATACATATCTTTCCTCTTTATAATATAAGTGTAGATTAAATTTAACAATCAACGTCTTAGCAATCGTTTCGGAGTTTGACCTGTTTCTTTGTATTGTCCACGCTGCCCATTCAACATTGGCAGTATGGCCCAGTATTGCAAAGTAATATTCACTTAAAATCAGCAACCTCTTGATTCTCTTCCAAAACTAACTGCTGCGTCGCGCCGCTCGCGTTTACGTGCACGCTCGGAAGATAAAAAAGAACGATACGGGAAATACAAAAGCCGAACTAAATCCGGACGGGCCGGACGCAGTCAAATTTGGCCGGACAAGAGGTCAAAAAGCCTAACACTGTCCGGCTTTATCCGGACGGATGGCAACGCTATGCGCACATGTCATTTTTCAGAGGTTTTTATTTATTTTTCATGAGGGGTCTTTAGTTTTGGGAGGGAACGAAGTAATTGTCCTCGGTTTATTGTCTTCGTATAATTGGAATCGAACTACACGAGGTAAGTTCGTTTAATTCCTAATTATACTTCAGACTAAATCGAGGACAATTACTTTTATTACTTGCAGATGTTTAGAGGTGAGTTAAAAATAAATATAAATTAATGTTCGTTTGTAATAATGACTATTATACTTGCAAAGTTATTTCAGCACTAGAAATAAATGCATAAATTGATGGAAATTAATAGTACGTATGAAATACATATAAAAATAACATATAAAAATAACATATATTTATAACGTGTAGCTTTATTCAATTTCTGTGGCACTGGTGTAAATATATACCAAAATGAGTGATAAAAATAACAGAATATTGAACTTATTTTGTATGATTTTAAAAAACATACTTGATATAAATCACACTAACTTTCAATTATTATATGCTAATGGAGTATAAACCAATGCATAATCCAATAATTCAATATTTGACGTAATTGCAACTGTAATTAATCATGAAATCAAATTATCTATACATATAATATTATTACTATTATTATTTTAATATAGCGTTGACATAATAATCTTGAGATTGATCACTCCAAACCGCAGTCTTGCGAATCGGTCAGTAGCGTGCCAGCGCTGTGAGCTGCCGACGTCGACGCGTCGCGTGGCGTGTGGCGTGTGCTGTGCGCTCCGAAAATGGTTATAATATAGCCAGCGGTATAGATATTATCTATACCGCTGGCCTCTAACGATTTCTTAGCCCAGTGGCCAAGAGTTTGTGAACCAACCTATCTATGAGGTTTCTTGAGGGCGATGAAAATATTATTTTCAGACTGCTCACGGCGCAATTGTCTTATCTTGTCAATATAAGCCTGTAAAACTAACGCGGGGCATATTTCTGGATTTTCGCGTAGAAAAGGCAATTTAAGCATTGGTTGGCAAGACCCGGGTCTAGAAGTCTTATTAAGGTCTGTAATTTTTATCAGAATAACATTGTTCTATATACCTATATTGCTAAGCTTTACTAAGCTGAGTGTTTGCATTCTCTGCGAGGAAGCTAACGCCAGTACTGTTACAGTTTTACGAGACAAATCAGATAAGTTTACATGATCATAAGGGAAATAAGATGCAAAGTAATTTAGAACTAAGCATGGGTCCCATGAAGAATAATCATACTTAGGTTTGGGTGGTCTCAATATATAGACTCCTTTGGATAACCTATTAACACAGCCGTCTGTTTTTATACTTTTGCCTAAAAGCATGGACAATGCGGAGCGATGTTTATTTAATGAGCAACAGCCACTAAAAATATTTCAAAAATGATATCATGTGATTTGATAATGATTCATAGAAATTAATTTTGTTTTTTATACAGTAAAGCCACCATGCTTTATGGCTTGAATTATATTGCGTGAAAGTGTTTTGAACAAATGAAGCCATGATTATATCTAGCGAACTACTTGGGGTACCTCGCCTGAGCAACGACTCTCTGATAACCTCGCTGCCACCAGGGTAAGCCTCGCATGTAGAGGGTGGCTGTCCCTGAAGGGAGAGAACAGAAGTTGCCTATTGCGCTTGAATTGAATTGTTTTAGGAACTATTAATTTACACCATAAAGGATACGGGTTGTGATGGCCAATGCGGCACTACTAGGATGCCATTAGTTTTTTGAAATATTTTTTTTTTTGCAAAATTTTGGGAATTAGACTAAAGGGTGCAAAGGCATAGAAATTCAAATTATTCCAACTGAACGTTAAAACATCTATTACTTCTGCATCAGGATCGAGTGTTCATGAAGCGTATCTATTACATTTAGTATTTTGTACACTAGCGAATAGGTCAAAATCAGTTATACCAAAGCTGTTTGTGATTTGTCGAAAGCACAATCAGCGAGCTCCCATTCAGTATTTACATTAATCAGGCGAGACCCGTTATCAGCAATATTGTCAGCAGACTTGACATTATGAGGCGAATACAAAGATATTACGAGACTCTCACCACTGCCATACTTTACGTGCCAAGTCTTTTAAATGTGTATGCTGTATACCGCCCATCCGGTTTATGTAGCATATAGCAGTGGCGTTGTCTATTATAATGAGTATCTCGTGAGTATATGTGAGTATATTCTAATGAGTATATCTGTCAAATCTGATGCAAATATCTTAAGGCCATTAAGGGTCGCTTTTAGCTCTAATGCGTTTATGTGGAGCGATAGTTCTAACTGATTCCAATTGCCATGGGCCTTTTGTTGTAACATACCGCCCCCCACCAGTAAGCGACGCGTCAGTGAATATTTCTCGCTCAAAATTGTTTCTACGTTATGGGCATGAAGAAGACTTTATGTTATTGGCCCACCATTTTAAGTCAACTTTTAAATAATTAGGTATTTTCATATTATGTTTGTTATAATTTTCAGAATAATCGAGCGTTAGAAACTTTTCTCTTTCAAACAATTTGGTGTACATAACCATCCATGCTGAACAGCTGGGCATTCAGATGTGAGGATGCCAATAAATTCAGCAAATTTTCTTATTGTACATACTTCAGTTTTCATCTCAGATTTTTCTTTAATACGTGGTTTTTTTGTCCGTAGGTAGATTAATTTACATGTTTTGTGTATCAAAGTTGAAACCCAAAAAAAATACAGTAAGTACTAGGTGTCATTTGACTTTTCTTTGTGTTAATTAGAAAGCTTAAGGATGTCAACCACAGACTTATATTTGCGATGTCAACCACAGACTTATGTTAAGTATAAGTCTGTGATGTCAACAATTATTTTGAACTATTAATGTTATGCAAGCATTCTTTATATGAATTGCCAATACAATGAATATGGGTAGATAACGGATAATAAGCCCGATGAGCGTAAATAGTGCATAATCGGTTTGAGTAATTTGGTGAAAACAAATGGTGCTGTATAAAAACCAAAAGGGAGAACATTAAATTCGTACAGCTGTGATTTCCATTCGAATCGTAACATTTTTCTGTCGTTTTTATTAATGGAAATCAAAAAATAAGCATCTTGCCAGTCCAAGGTTGCCATAAAATAATCAGGTTGCACCAACTTTAGTGCAGTACGGTGGTCTTGCATCTTAAAATGATCCGTTTGAACCTTTTTTTTTTGTTTTGTTTTTAATTCAATATTCTATGTTTTCCGTTTGGTTTGGGTACCGTAAATATTGGAGATATAAACTGGTTTTCACAAGCTGAGCATACAAATATAACGTCAGCATTAAGAGTTTCAGATAAGCGTTGTTCTATAGCAATAGTTTCATCTTTAGAAAAGCAAACTTTTTGAGGCAAGTGCATTTGAATAAGCGTTTTCTTAAACGGTATTTTGTAGCCCTCAATCCAGGATAGTATGACGTTATCATCAGTTATGTTACGTCATTCATTGTAGAAATAACATAATCTACCAGCATGTGTCAGATGTACCTGTGAGCTTAACGCCTCCTCGTCCGGCCGCGGTGACTGGTCCTCCTCGACCTCGACGCGTTGTGGCGGTAGTAATCGCGATCCCTCGTCGCTGTCGCTGCTGGCGTCACAGGAGGCCTCCGCGGGGGAATGGGTGCGTTGTCGAGGCTACACCCCGCGCTCCCCTCAAGTTTAAAGCTCCTCGCTGAGCTTGTCCACTTGCTGGTGGTTTGTACGGAGGCCGTGAGGTCTACGATTCCGAACCGGATTTTGTAATCGCTTTAGCCAATTTTAATTGTTCCGCTAAATCTGAACCAAAGATAATTTCATCGATTTTTGTTCTTTACGGTATCACGAATATCTTATATAGCGTAGCGTCGAGACTGTGATTCTCTGTAGTGATAGTCACATAGAATTCTATCTGCGTCGCTTAAGGGCTTAAATAGGTGTTTCATTGATATCTCTTTATCGTTAGGACATATAGTGCTAGATTCAATCAGTGCTTTTCCGAGTGCGACAAGGCAACTCGATAGCTGATTTTTCAGTGCTTTTCTGAGTGCGACAAGGCAACTCGATAGCTGATTCTTCAGTGCTTTTCCGAGTGCGACAAGGCAACTCGACAGCTGATTCTACTTATTTTCGTTATAGGTTTCTTTCTTTAAGTTTATTTCACTGAATACTGCTTTAATTTCCAATGCTCTCAAATTTCTACAGTTATATATTTTACATAGATTTTAATCGTTATATCATCTTAAAGGGACATGTAATGTAATCCGTTTAGGATACAGATCAAAAATATTGTGAAATGAAACAATGTTGACAAACCATATAGGTTATCAAATAAAAATTTCCAACACGATATACGTGGGGTGAAGGAGCGACTATCCATATAGGATTTATTATTATATCAGCTCATATACGTCCCCACCGAGGGGCTCGAGCCTACCCTGAATCATCCATCTAACCATATAGGATATCTGTTAATAATCTCAACACAATAAAGTGGAGATAAAAATAAAAAAGAACGGCATCTTTTCTGTATTTACGTCATGGATGTGCGTACTTCAACAGGCAGGAATGTAGTTGTAACTTGTACATACCTATATATATATCTGAAAAGTAGGTACCTAACTAGGTGCTTACCTACCTGCATATTGTGTCTTTATGAAATAAATTAGTTAACTATTGTCATAACGAAGGTAGTTCGTATAGGAAATAACTTTGTATTGTATGTAGGTCATTTACCTACCTTCATGCATGGGTGGTGGCACCATGCTAGTCCTTTCCGCGTCATCTGATGATGGCGGCCTCTGCAGGTCACGTTTCCGTGTTGGAGAACGACACGCGTCCTCATCACGGTTCGAAGAAGACGACGGCGATCTTGTTTTTCTACTCAATGTAAGTTTTTGTTCCAACTTTTTCATTTTCTTTTGGAGATATTGCAACTCACTATAAATTGATCTTTTCCTTTTTCCATGATACACAGGGGAGTAGTACTGCACTGATACGAGAAAAAAAGACAGATAAGTACCTATGCCGGTACGCGTGTGACTTTGACAACACTAAAACGCGTAATGACATGTGCGCAGGATTGACCGGCCGGCGTGCATGAGTGAGGGAGATGGATGCCTTTTTTCTTTTAATAGGATCTCTAAAGTGTGACGGAGACAGCAACATCTCGCGAGCTGCTGCAAGTAATAAAAGTAATTGTCCTCGGTTTAGTCTGAAGTATAATCAGTGTTTTAACGTTACACATATGTTTTTTTATTTTGGTGTTAAGATGTTCGTATGATTGTGCGCACACTATAACTGTTGTATCGTCAGCGAACAGCACGATAAAACCTTCGTTTATGTGATAAGGTAGGTCATTAATGAACGTTAAAAACATAGTATTCCCTAGCGCTGATTCCTGTGGTATTTCTACATTTACACTACCTGGTTGAGATCTATGTTTGCGACCGTCTACTGACACTTCAACTGATTGCTTGCGGTCCGATAGAAATGATTTAAGAAGTTGGTGAGCATTATTTCTTATACCATAACATGTTAGTTTCTCCAGCAGTAATTTATTTCCGATAACGTCAAAGCCTTCGTTAGGTCACAGGAAACACCTGCAACCTGTAACTATCATCCAGGCCCGTAATTGTAGAATCTACTACCTTCTGAGCTGTCTGAGTTGAACTAAGAGATAGAATTCCTCCTGAAAAGGTCATTGGGCAGCATAGTATGAAACCTATACCCACGGCCTACAGGAAAAAAATTAGGTAGGATGTTTAGATAAACGTCTCTAGTTCACGAATATATATGTCGCATTAACGTAGTTAATGGGATTCAAGCCAAAAGCTTAAAAAAGAAAAATATAATATTGAGGTTAAAACTTTCGTGTTAGCCACGTGACAGAACGTCCTTAAACATTCTTGAGGTAAAAAAAATAGATGGAGCCTATTGCTAGTGAAAAGCAGAGTTGTACAAATCGATGGAGCCTCTTGCTAGTGAAAAGCAAAGTTGAAAAAATGGATGAAGCCTCTTGCTAGTGAAGAGCAGAGTTGAAAAAATCGAAGGAGCCTCTTGCTAGTGAGGAGCAGAGTTAAAAAAATAGATGGAGCCTCTTGCTAGTGAGGAGCAGAGTTGAAAAAATAGATGGAGCCTCTTGCTAGTAAGGACCAGAGTTGAAAAAATCGATGGAGCCTATTGCTACTGAAAAGCAGAGTTGTACAAATCGATGGAGCCTCTTGCTAGTGAAAAGCAAAGTTAAAAAAATCGATGGAGCCTGTTGCTAGTAAAGACCAGAGTTGAAAAAATCGATGGAGCCTCTTGTTAATGAAGAGCAGAGTAAAAAGAAGTGATGGAGCCTCTTGCTAGTAAAGACCAGAGTTGAAAAAATCGATGGAGCCTCTTGTTAATCAAAAGCAGAGTTAAAAAAATCGATGGAGCCTCTTGCTAGTAGAGTACGGAGTTGACAAAATAAATGGAGCCTCTTGCTAGTGAAGAGCAGAGTTGAAAAAAAAGATAGAGCCTCTTGCTAGTAAAAAGCAGAGTTGAAAAAATCGATGAAGCTTCTTGTTGATGGACAGCAGAGTGAAAAAAAGCGATGGCGCCTCTTGCTAGTGAAGAGCAGAGTTAAAAGAGGCTCCATCGATTTTTTCAACTCTGCTTTTTACTAGCAAGAGGCTCTATCTTTTTTTTTAACTCTGGTCTTCACTAGCAAGAGGCTTCATCCATTTTTTCAACTCTAGTCTTCACTAGCAAGAGGCTTCATCGATTTTTTTAACTCTGGTCTTCACTAGCAAGAGGCTTCATCCATTTTTTTAACTCTGCTTTTTACTAGCAAGAGGCTCCATCTATTTTTTCAACTCTGCTCCTCCCTAGCAAGAGGCTCCATCGATTTTTTCAACTTTGCTTTTCACTAGCAAGAGGCTCCATCGATTTGTGCTTCACTAAAAATGTTTTATTTACGCATTTATATATTTTTTTTACATTTTATTCCCATGGTTTAAAAAAAAAAATATTTGTAATGAAATGTGGGTTAATACTTAACAATTTAAAACTAATTTGGTTTTTGTAGGATAACTTTAGTTAACCGGGTCAGATTTTGCCCAATGACCTTTATAATGAACAAAGGTAAATCTCCAAGTAATGCAATAAGCTGCAATAAATATTCCTTTTCACTCAGATCAGTCATTTTTAAGGATTCGTTCCTCAAAAGGAGAAAAACGAAACCATAACACCCATAATCCTATAATTTTTTTGTCCGTCCGTCCATCCGTCCGTCTGTCTGTCAAGACCCTTTATCTCGGGGACGCGTGGAGGTATCGATTTGAAATTAAAACCATATGTTTCGGTCTACAATCCCTTGAAGCTGTGAAAAATCAAACTTCTAAGTTAATGTAAAAAAAGATACGGCCGTTGATACCGCAAAAAACGTATATTTCGCCACTTTCAAGGGAATCAAAATTAATAGGGTATTTCCCGTTGACCGAAAACTATAAAATTTGCCAAGTAATAATGTCTTATGCTACTAGTATAGGAAAAAATCTGAAACTATACATAATTTGTAATTAAATTATAAAAAATATAGTCTTTATTTAAAGTACGTAATCAATTACGCAAGGAACAGGGCGGTCCAAATTTTCAATTGTGTTAACCGAGTCATGTGGGGTATCGTATGGAAGGGCTTTATTGGCACAAGCTTTAACTGATTTTTTAAATATTTTTTTGATGTATAGTTTTCGATTTATGACGAAGAATGAAAATATTTTTTCCCCTTTTTATATGTAAATGTAGGTACCTAATAATTTTGGCGTATTTAGTACCTAACCGTTTGCACTGTTATGATTTATAATATATACCTACAAATTTGTACGGAACCCTCGGTGGACGAGTCCAAGTCGCACTTGTCCGGTTTTTTTTTATTTATTTCACCTACTGTTCTATTGGCCGGTCTGGATTCAGAACTCAACCTCGCGGCGAGTTTGTTGAACAAACATGACCGTAGTCCGTACACCTTCAAACATGTTTGACAATCACGAATAAAACTAATCAAACAAACAGCCAAACACGTAAAATTTGACAGACATAGCCGCAGACGATGAAATAATTTGTCAAACACGTAACATTTGACAAATCATTTACTGAGCCCTTTAATTAGTTTGTGCGTTGACACTGGACGACAGCGTGACCACATTTTACATTGGTAGGTTAGCAATCTAAAAAAATCTACCAATCTGTACCTAAAAGGCAAGGACCTTTGTGTATACATTCACAAGGACAGAATGTTTAATGAGTCCCGTCAAATAAATTAAACCATGTGACACTCACACATGAGACATTTGTCTTAGCAAAGATGACCTTTTATTATTAGTGTAAAGATACGACACTCTCCTCCCTCCGCTAACATCAACGTCGCCTGCTCGGGCGGTGATCATGTCAGTGATCATAATTATATGGTCAATTGTCACCGTGAGCTGTGTAAAATTTTTATGGAGATAAAAATGCAGTTTACTGTATTTTTCAATGATTAAAGAGTACAAAATGTTTAGAAAAAGCTAGTTCGTATTCATGGTTTTCTTCCACGAAGCCGGGTACAAAATGATTCGGTGTAGGTTTTCTATGCTCTTATTATGATAGGTATTAAGTATTGTTTAAAAGTCATCTTTATCATATCAGCCGCAGGACGTCCACTGTTGGACATAGGCCATTCATAGGACTTTCCACGACGACCGGTTCTGCGCTACCCGTATCCGGCGGCTTCCCGCGACCTTCACCATCTCTTGTTTAAAAGTAAATAAGTACAAAGTTTCATAGAATGAACTACTCGCAAGACGCCAGGGAGGCAAGGAATCGAGAAGCTTCTGCCTCCGATTCACTGGATCAACTGACGATAATGACTTTTTATCTGGGAATACAAGTATAGTCGGCATTATAAAATAAACTAAAGTATTGTTGCCCCAATGAAGATAAACCAGATAAGTACGTCTTCTTTTTATGCTTTTACTTTATTATGGTTTGTATATATGTATTTTATTTTTTCTTCATTAAGACAAGGTATCTACGAGTGTGAAGTCGACCAACTCGTAATGGGCTCGTGTGTTCGACTATAAGGCCCGATCACCTTATTAAAGGTAGGCTCAAGCAAAGTAAATATAGTACTTTGCTCGAGCTTCTCAGTGAGAACGTATATATGAGCTGATATGATGATCTACGAGTACTTATAGGTACTGACGTTAGTAGGTTACATTGGCTCACATTATTTTACAAGTACAGACTTGATATTTTGTTGGAATCTCCAGGTATTTCAGATTAAATACCTACCTATACTGCCGTCATACGGTGAAGGGCCACAACTGCATTGAAGTCGATTCCGAGATAATATGTAAATTATCTTAGCTCTATAACGACGCTATGAAAACAAGAAATAATAGACCACTTCAAGGTCAAAGTGTTATCATCCACCACAGGCCTTTATTATGTTACACTATGGCGTGTGGCCGACTGTACATGCAATACGTTTGGGCATATTTACTTTTATTTGCTTAGTTACGTAATGGACTTCCAAAAAATCTCTGGCATATTTTGTTTTGAATTTATGTTACTTGGTAAAATAACATTCTGTAGAATGTACTGTTAAGTTTTTTCGTGAATCAAATAGAGATTTTTTACAAAAATCAAGTTTTAGTGAAACAGTATTGAGGAAAATGATCCATTACGTAACGAAATTCAAGGAGCTGTAAAATTAGAACTATGCTGGATTACCAATATATATTATAACCATAATCTTAAAGTAGCACTAATCTCTCATTATAACACCAAATAATATATTAAACCCCGTTTATTTAATTGTAATTAGCCTAATTTAGTCCATTACGTCATTTTCGTGTCTTTTGTCGTCTTAATTTTTTCTTTAATCCATTGTAAATATGAGTTTTCTCTCCAATTTATACATTTAAAGAAATATATAGCTGTTTAGCTATATTTTAAATGTAACATCTTTTAATTTATTTCAATTGAAATCAAAATATTTAAATTTTCTCAAACCACAATAATGGGACAGTTTCGTAATAGGAATTATCATGTTATGTAATGGACATGTAAAGGCATGTCTAAATGACTAGAAGAAATGGTTACTGCAACAAAATAGTAAAACAACTTTTTGCACTGAACTGTTTTATTACTAGTGAGACCACCGAAACGATTACTTAGTTACCCGTATTCGTTAACTGTATAATTATACCTTCTAAGTAAAAGATATTTTACACATGAAAACATGAAAAATAGGATACATTAATATGATATGGTGGCCATGTTAATACAGGCCCTAATCCAAAGCTATTCAGCCGTTGAGGTGTGAAGAAGTAACAAGCACACACCACACACACACACACACACACACACATACACACAAATCAAATCACATCGAAATCGTAAATTTTGTAAAAAAATTGGCTAATCAGTTGGTCGATTTGCATGAGAAGTCAATTTTTTTGCGATTTGGCAATGGGTTCCTTGGGGAAAGTTATTCAGTATTACGAGTAGAAGCACTGACAAAAATATCCGCATCTAATAAAGTTGCATGTAATATACCATGTTTTGATCTAGATATATTTTTTGGAAAAACATAACCTCTTTTTCAAAGTCGGTTATTGCAATAGGAACTAGTCCTTATAGTTCCATTACGTCACTTTTTTTGTCCACTAATACATAACGTTCTGTAATGGACGTGACGTATTACGCCGGTAAGTATTTCATTCTAGATATTTAGTTAGTTTTTAACACTAATGGATAGGATATAGCAAGTTCACTAATGAAATAGTTAATTACGCATTATGCGAAATGACTAAGAATTATAAAACAAACCTTACCTTTGTTTCGCAGCAAACGTAGTGGACAGAATTTTTTGACCACTGAAAAACTGTCTTACCCACATCGCGTTTTAAGAGCAACTGACACTGTATTCATATCCAGAGACAAAATAATGTTGCTATTTATTAAAATCCGAAATGCTTTTGGTTTTTTTTGCAGCGTAGTATGAAAAATGAGGCCGTTACGTGTGATGGACAGTCCACTATACCAAATTTTGAAGACAACACAATATTATTGTTTAATCGGGTTTTTACTTTAAACGAAGGTTAATAAGGTTTGCAATTGAATGCCAATGTATAAAATCTTTCGAATGACATAATAAGTTCTCAGCAAAGAGCACGCATTGATATTATTATAGCTTTGCGAACTTGAGAAGATTTGATGGGACATGCTAAAAACGCACATTTTGAGTGTATTTATTTACATTATTTACTAGAAAATAATGTTATTCTACGGTTTCGTACGCTTTTCCTAGACAAAAATAGATACTTAAGTGTAAAATACCTTTTCCAAGCCGCCAGAAACATCAATGGCTTTGGTATAGCCGCTCAAAGTTAGAGGACAAGGCGTTTTAGCCCTAAGCAAAAAAAAATATATATGCCCGTTTATTAGATTTGTCGTTATTTTTATGGGAATTTTTTTTTACACACAGGCATCCCTAAAACCATAGACAAAATTGAAGCCCCGCATCTTCCAAGCGAAATGTCAAAAGTGAACGAATTGTCGTTTGAAGTAAACAGTATGGATATTTGCCAATTGAAATTTTGTTGAAATGTGATCAAAATATTTAATTTCTGAGTGATTTTAGAGTGTTCAGTATAAACTTTTGAAAATGTGGCCCATGCTCCTAAATCTAACGCGAGACGAATGTCGCAGAACGCTTCGAAGACTCGGTATATATTTAGGCTTACAAATGGCTCTCATTTTCCCTCCTATGCTTTTCTTCAAATATGCTTGGGTTGATTGAGGTGATTAGATGATGAATATTCCCTTACCACGGGATCGTTTTAATAATGTATTTTTCTATTTACAGAATTAGAAGCCTACTCGAATGTGATCAGTGTGATTAGAGCACAGGGGGCATTGGAAGACAACAGAAAAAAGTTACTTGCGGAACTGCGCACCGTTTTACATATAAGCAATGATCGGCACAGCGCTGAGGCGCGTCGCGTGTCTAATGACGAGCTGTTGGCCACAATTGCAGAGCAGTAAGTTGATGTTCAATATTTACTTTGTTTGCTCAATACTTTTATAAACTCTGGTTCTCTTCAGAGTCTAAGATGGCTGAGGTTGCATGAAAATAAAATCAGCAATGCTCTCTTACTTCACAAACATCATTAGTGGCATGAAGTGTACATATCTATCCTTCATGCAGTGAAATGTTTCTTTAGTGATTTTGAATTACAAAATTTTCAATTTCTTTGGTTTACAGAATGTCTTAGCCCTATAGATAAGAATGACATTGTTTATTAAAGATAAATACTAAGGATTTATGTGATGGTTAGCCGTAAATTCATGATTTAGTTGAAATTTTGTGTAATTTTAGATAAATTTTTGTAAGGAATTTATCTGACAGCTAACCTAGATTTTTATGAAGTGTCAATGTCTTTAGTTTTGCAAGTAGATTGGTTATTATATTTTGCAAATTGATATTTTTGTTTAATATCAATTTGATTGATTTCATTTGGGAGGAGCTGAAAAAGCATATTACTTTGCATAGGCAGGTTGATAGTTTTGCAAATGTTACTTTTGCAATTTACTGAGTTTCATTATGTGCTTTAGTCACTTTTTTGGTTTACAGTCTTGGTGTAATGTAGTACAATACTATTAAACTAATCAGTTTTTGTATAGAATGTCTTGAGAAGTAATTTAATTGATATAGTACAGGGTGAATTTTCATTTGCTAAAAAGCAGCTAATGGCAGATTCTACTCGTGATACTTAACAACTTTCCTCAAGAAACCTACAAATATCGGATCAAGAGAAGTAATCCATAAACTTATCTGCACTATAAAGAGGTAAACTTTATAAGAAGTAATCTCTGGAACTATTGAACCAATTTTGAAAATTCTTTCGCCAGTAGACAGTTAGTTATTCCTGAGTATAAAGACAAAGACAGTCATAAAAATAATGCCCACACGAGTGAAGCCGTGAGCAAAAGCTAGTAGAATGTTTTACTTGTATAGTATGATATACATTTAAATAAAGATTTTATTTTACTTCATTCAGGAAATCTACAATTACTATTCTTATACAAAATAGATATAGTAATTTTACTTCTATGCTATATATAATGGTGTCAATTCGGTGTAACACGATTTAACTTATTTGACAGGACTAAACTAAATTTAAGCATTCTATCCTTGTCTTTTCGTACAGAAAGTAAAAGACAGAATGTGTAAATTTAGTTTAATCCTGTCAATTAAGTTAAGTCGTGTAACACCCAATTGACACCATTGTCACCTTTTTGGTAAACTTGCTAATCAGATTTTTTCAAACTTTACAGGAGAGCAAAAAAAACTTTTTACTAACCTAATTTTTGAGTTTTTGAAATCAGTCCCAATGTATTTAAATATTTTTTTGTAAATGGCAGTAAAAATGTAAGCTATATGTCATTAATGAACCATTTTTGCAATATAGATATTGAGTAGCAAGTTATTGCACATTTGCAAGTTTACTTCTCCATACAAAGTTTGAATTTTTTTGGTTTTCCACCTCGGTAAAATCACGCAACTGCCAGATTTGCAGGTATGCAACGAAACAAGAACTGAATTTGTGTTTTCTCAAATAGTAATGGTGCAAAAAACGTTGACAGAAATATGTAAGATTAATAAAAAACATCAAAATAATTAGTACAGTCGACTCTCATTAATTCAAAACTCAAGGGACTCTTAAAATATTACAAATTATCGAGTGTTTGAAATATCAAATGGTCTGGACATTTCTTAGGCATCATAGTTTTCAATCAGTCAGTATTTACTAGGGATGCATCGATACGCCTTTTTGCCGATACGATACCGATACCGATACTCTTATAAAAATATCGGCGATACCGATACCGATACCGATACGCTTATTGAATTCAAAAAGGAAGGTAGAATAAATAAAACACAATTAATTAATAGTTTTAGTAATCAAAATAACCATTTATAAAATTTTAATTTGAAAATCAAAGCATTCTTAAGTTTTGCGGGCAAAGGCGATTTCGCAAGTCTGTTTGAATAAGACCTGCGGTGGAAAATAGTCTCTCAGATGCGACAGATGCCTCGTTTGCAACGAAATAGATGGGACAACACGCGCGTTTACATTACATTTTTAAAGAGCGAAATTTGAAAAGTATCGTTGAATCTGCCATAAAAATATCGCCGATACCGATATATCGGCAAACCCGAAGTATCGCCGATATATCGGTATCGGTATCGGATGCATCCCTAGTATTTACCATGCCAATCTAAGCAAATGAAAAGCGGAAGTGTGTGTCAAACTAATTATAACTATTCATAACAAAAACAAAGGCTTGTGTACAATGATACAAGTTTGAACTTGTCTCAAAATGTACTCTCTCTCTCCGTTACCATCAGGTGAGATGATGCCAAGGGCTTGACAACTGTGAATAAATAAAAAGTTTCCGTTACCATCAGGTGAGATGATGCCAAGGGCTTGACAACTGTGAATAAATAAAAAGTTTGATAACATTACGAGTCTAATATACTAGGAACTATGTCACGATATGCTTATTAGTAAATCGTGTCATTTCCCACCCCCTCAACCATCTCTGTGCAAAAAATCACACAATCCATTATTCCATTGCGATGTAAAAGAAATTTACCAAAAAAGAGTACATTTTCAGTTCCCTCAGGAATTGCATCGGGCTATGCTATTTTCACGAGATAAAAAGTAAGCCTATGTCCTTCCTCGTGACACAGGCTACCCGCATGCCAAATGTCATTAAGATTGGGCAAGGCATTGAAGCGTGAAAAGGTAACAAACAAACAAACACAGTTTCATATTTATAATATTATAAGGATTTTATTCAACCTTTTCTGTTTAATTTTTATAGGTAAAAAGTAGCCTATGCCCTATTCCAGGACCTAACCTATATGTGTGCCAAGTTTCATCCCGATCCATCCAGTAGTTGAAGCCTCAAAGAGTAACAAACATCTATACATACAAACTTTCACATTTATAATATTAGTAGGATTAATCAAAAGTTATTTTCAGAACTACGTAATAAAACCTTTGCTGACTTATTTTATGAATTACTTAAGCCATGAAATAAAAATGTAAAAAAATATAAAATTTTATAAGAAAAATATAAATAGTAATTTAAAAAAAAAACATGTCCTGCGTAAAGATACATTATTACTCTATGTTTATCCTAAAATGTTAAAAATAGGAGAAGTGAAACTTCAACAGACAAGTGGCAAAATGAATTGCAGAAAAATGTTAACTTAAAGGTTAAAAAAAAAATTTTAAAAAAAAATTAAATTTAAAAATTCAAGTAAAATTTTTTTGAGCTTCCTTTTGCCACTTCTCCATTGCGATTTGTTTTTCCACTTGTCCGTTGCAATTTGTTTTTCCACTTGTCCATTGCCATTTGTTATTCCACTTGTCCGTTGAAGTTTCACTTCTACTATGTGTCCCAACACACATTTCGTTTTTTTTTGCAGGTTTACTGCAAATTATAATTTGGTTAGGTTAGTTACATTATTATAAATGCATTTTTTTTTACATATTTTTATCAAGAAGTGCAACTGAATTCAATCCAAAACAAAAAATAATAGTAAAAAAAAATATATTTTTCGTAAAAATATATTTCAAAAACAAATATTAAAGAAATATATATATTATTAAAAAAAAATTCCAAAAAAACAATTTTCAAAAAATACTTTAAAAAAGGGTTAAAAAAATATATTTCAAAAATAAATATAAAAAAAAATATTTTAAGAAAAAATATTTCAAAAGAAAACCTTCCAAAAAAAATTACTTCTAGTTTGAAAAAATCAAAAAATATCCCTCTGCCACTGCTGCCTCTCACCACGCGATATATATCGTCTAACTCTTCCACGCGGCCGTAACGCTTTTTCGTGACAGAAAAAAATCTTACAAATCACTTCAAAAACCACCCATGCGAGTGTTAAGCCTTACCAATTAATCCAGTTAGCGGGTCCCACCCATGGCACACATCACAGTTCAAAGACCGCTGTTGTGTAAAACCTTTGAGAAAGCCTTACTAAACATTTATTTCCACTCCGTATCAAAGATACATACAGATTACAGATACATATTCAGACTTGTCATCTAATCACTGCTTGCCTAACAGTTTTTAACGAAACTCTCTGCTCATTGCAGGCTAGTGGGCCCCAATACAGGGTTAGCATGGATCAGCGAGGGCCGCCGTCGCGTGCCGCTATTGCCGCGCGGCGTGGCCCAGACCATGTACACAGAAACAGCAGACGAGGCCGCAGAGGCCGCGACTGCAGATAACAAGGAACACGACAAGAAGCTCCAAGCCGAGCAGCTGGTGGCCCCGAAGACTGAAGAGGAAGAATTGCCTAATGCAGAGGGGCAGACAGCAGAGAGCATCCAGAGTAATACAATGGATGAGTTGCTGTACCCACCAGTGGCTATGGAGGATCAGACTACGAAAGTAGGTGTTCTTATATGGTACAGTTGGATACAATAATAAGTGTAATTAATTATTCATATGTGCAGCATCTAAAATTAAAAACAATTTATAGAAACACCTAAACAATCAATTTTCTTTAATGAACCTTAGATCACATATAAAAGAACTAGGTCCCCAGTTTCCTACAAAAAAACTTCAAAAAATTACCGGACAGTTGTTTGATGAGAGACAAGGATAGAAATATTTAAATAGTTATCTTAGACAGAGAAGGAGAACCGCGAAAGTACACCTTCCTGTACAAAAAAGGTGAATGTGTAAATGTTTGGATACATTTGACCTTGTGACCCTGAATCTCGTTCTTTAATATGTAATCTAAGAATAAAGATTGTATTTTATGACTAATAAAAAAATCATCAATTTGCCCACAGAGTTTCTATAATATCTCTTTAGACACCATGTCTATTTATGGCTAGATGGAGAAGTGGAGATAGTAACCGAAAATAAAATTTTATAAAAATTACACTATATCTGTCTCACTCTCCCTACAGCAACCTATGAGAGGAGTATGCCGTAGGCATGGTCCCTTTTATGTGACATTTAAATTCCCTCCGGAGATTTATAGAAACTCTTTGGTTATGGGTGTTTCTAGCGATGGTTTTTATGTTCTGCAGATACATGGGTTACCCCAACGCACTTTGCGTTTGCTTTCTTGTCGGTCTGCCTGGTACAAATTTTGCAATCAATTTTCAACTTATCAATGAGCTAGAGACTTGACACTTTAAACATAGCTCAGAACTAGATGACACGCAATGTCATCAATTTAGGTTTTCGTGTTTTTGAAGTGAAACTTCTATATAGACGGGGGGGGTATTAGGATTTTTCTGTCACGCAAAAGCGTTACGGCCGCTTGGAGGAATTGACTTGGAGTAAGCCTGGCGGCGGCGGAGAGGGCAACGGCTGTATTCGTAGATAGAGAAAAGTTGAGATGGAGATATAGAGCAGGTACTTAGCCTGGGTTACCCTTTACACTTGTCGTTTGAAGTTTCACTTCTATGTGTCCCAGCACACATTTAGATTTTTTTACTGGAAAACTACATTTAACTGTTCTATGTCAGGTCCAGAATAATGTTTTCTTTCAATAATTATGTCAGAACTAAAAAAGAGCAAAAGTGCGTATTGGGCCACCAGCAAAGTAGAGTTCCGTTAAAAAAAAACCGGCCAAGTGCGAGTCGGACTCGCTCACCGAGGGTTCCATACCACCACATCTCTGGATAAGGAACCTTAAAAATAAGGAATCGAAAACTATACATCATAAAAATAATGAAAAGTCTGTTTAAGCTTCTGCCAGTGAAGCCCTTTCATAGGATACCCCACATGACACGGTTAAATCAATTCAAAATTTGGACCGCATTCCTTGCATAATTGATTGCATACTTTAAATAAAGACTATATATTTTATTACAAATGTATAGTTTTCAGATTTTTCCCTATACGAGGGCGGTTTGATAAGTCCATGACTTTGGAAAGAAGAAACACTCTTTTTACATATTTTTTTATATTTTTCTACATAATCTCCTTTCAACTCTACGCACTTAGTCCAGCGATGTTCCAACCTCTTACACCCATCAAAAAAATATTTTTTGTCAAACCCTGAAAAATAGGCCTCAGTTTCGGCTACCACCTCTTCGTTTGACGAAAATCTTTGCCCGCCAAGCCATTTCTTCATGTTTGGGAAGAGGAAAAAGTCACAGGGGGCTAAATCTGGCGAATACGGAGGGTGTGGCAATAATTCGTATCCTAATTCGACAATTTTTGATGTCGCGATTGCAGACGAGTGGGCCGGTGCATTATCCTGATGAAATAGACTTTTTTCTTTGCTAGATGCGGTCGTTTCTTGATCAACTTTTTATTGAATCTATCTAACAATGCAGCATAGTAAGCTCCGGTTATTGTCTTGCCTTTATCCAAAAAATCTATGTAAATAACCCCTTGGCTGTCCCAAAAGACTGTGGCCATCACTTTACCAGCCGAGCAAACAGTTTTTGCCTTCTTTGGGGCACGTTCCCCGGTAGAAGTCCATTGCTTGGACTGTTGCTTAGTCTCTGGTGTATAATGATGGACCCACGTTTCGTCAACTGTTATGTACCGACGCATAAACTCACTCGGATTGCGATTAAACATGGCTAGGCATTCCTCAGAAGCTGTTACACGATTTCGTTTCTGGTCGACTGTTAGTAAACGCGGCACCCATCTTGCAGAAAGCTTTTTCATGCCCAGAATATCATGCAAAGTATAAAAAACTCGTTCAGTCGAGATGTGCACAGCATCACTTATTTCGCGTATCTTCACTCGACGGTCTGCCAAAACAATATCATGTATTTTATTAACCATGCCCTCCGTAGTGACCTCAATCGGCCTTCCTGGGCGCTCCGCGTCATTAGTAGTAGTACGTCCACAACGAAATTCAGTGAACCACTTACGTACCATCCCATGCGAAGGCGCAGAATCATCATAATACTTTTTCAATTTGTCTTCGGTCTGCTTAATTGTTTTACCACGTAAAAAATAGTGTTTAGCACTCGAAACTCGCTTTTCTCCATTTTCAAAGAATACTTAGAAGTCGCCCATTTTTTTGTTTCTAAAAAGCTTGTTTTCGCGCCAAATTTGAAAAAAGAACGGCATGCGCTTTTTAGTGAGTTTGGTAACAAAGACAAAAAAAAATATTAAAAAAGTTTTTATTCAACCTTAAAGTCATTGAGTTGTCAAACTGCCCTCGTACTTGTAGTATAAGGCGGTATTACTTGCCAAATTTCATAGTTCTAGGTCAAAGAAAAATACCCTAAAAATGTTGATTCCCTTGAGAGTGTCGAAATATACGTATCTTTTTTACGTTAACTTAGAAGTTTGGTTTTTATACAGCTTCAAGGTACTGTAGACCGAACGTGGTTTTAATTTCAACTCGATAGCTCCACGCGTTCCCGAGATAAGGGTCTTGACAGACAGACAGACGGACAGACAACAAAGTGATCCTATAAGGGTTCCGTTTTTCCTTTTGAATTTTTTTTAAGCAGTTAGTTATTTTTACCTATTTGGTTGTAATAACTTTCCTTTTAAATTCATGAATTGTCCAAGTATATCCAATTCTTTTCAGATTTCTTAAAATAGCGGCTTAGCTGGTAGGGGTCCTAGACCATTATTATTATTATTTGGGTGAGAGGGGGGATAGGACCAAGGGAGGGTCCTAATGGATCACCGTGACCTAAAAAGATCTATTGTGATCACTACCCCTGTTATATAACCTCCTCAAGGCCAATAGTTCTAATGAACTGTACGATGCACTTGGGATCAAGCTCCCTGATGATCTCTGTTGCTACTATTGGTCCACCCAGAAAGTGATTTCTGGCTTGGACGAGTGCCTCGCACTCACAGAGCAAGTCTGAGGACATGTAACTCTAACAAAAATAAAAACTTAATATTTAGTAAACAAATCATGTAACAGAAACATTATCTTTGCAAACTTGACAGGGACATGGACTAAAAAAAAATCACTCCCACTTTACATGTAGAGGATGTATTCAGCTTTATAGCTGTTATATTCTTTGAGCAAAACGGCTGTGACATACCGACAGACGGACATGGCGAATCTAATATAAGTTTGACTACGGAACACTAAAAAATAAGATACTAAGTAAAAAAAAATACTGGAGTTACCTACAACCAATAATACTTACGTTTGGAAAACAACTCTAAATTGACTACATTGCAAAATGCCCCCTTTTTATGGAAAACATATAACTCAAAATGTTAGTAAACCTAAAATTTATATGTAATCTTGGATTTTGTAAGCTTATAAAAAGTGTTAACGACCATGTGAGCCCAGTGCGGGTTGGTCGACTTCACACACAACCTTCGAGTTTCTTCGCAGGCATGTGCAGGTTTCCTCACGATGTTTTCCTTCACCGTAAGAGCGTCGGATAAAAGAACATATGAAATCGAAATTCGTAAACACATTGGTACGTGGCAGGATTCGAACCACGACTTCCAGACTGGAAGCAGCGGCCTTAGCCATTACACCACCGACACTACTATACCAATATACATCAAGAGACATTTTGCGAATAAGTGCTTTATTGTTGTAGCTATGGGATACAGAATTAATAACATCCACTCGCAAACGTAAGGTGACAGAGGGCTCTCTACCTGAAGATGTGACGGCCCCGGTGAAGAGCAAACGCAACATCCCCGTGAACACCAATCAGAAGCATCTCAACCTATCTCAGATATACTCCAAGTTCTCTCAGCCAGCTTCCAGTGAGTTTTCCATGTTTTACTTGTCTTTGTCAACTAAAAGTTTAAACGCCTCCGTGGCGTAATGGTTAGTCCATTTTCTTCACACCAAGAGGTCGCGGGTTCCGGCGGGGTCTAACTTTGTAAGACTCCGTTTGGTTGGTAGTAGGGCATTTTCCAAGTCCACCTGGCTACCCACCACCAAGCTCAGCCTCGTCGCCAAACATCAGTGTTAACAGCATTGATGCGTTCCGGCTTGAAGATAGGATTATTATTGAAGTGAAAACTTCTTTAGCGGCGCTGAGCACTTTTTTGGATGGGTAAAAACTTCCAAACTCGCGTCAGGGTCACGTGATGCTGATCGAAAAAGCGTAAGATCGAGGGAAAGGGAGAGGAACAAGTATCTCCCACTCTTTCTACCGTGCCTGAGTGTGCTGCTCCGCTTAGGCAGCACAGGGCCACAGTATATATATTAGTACTAACGTAACAGGGCGCTTTTCTCAATTTTCCATCTGCCGGTTAGTAGCAAAACTACTCGCCTAGCGACCTAACATCGACATATTGATGTCACTACGTAGTTCAGCTATTTCACACTAGATGTCAATAAGTGTAGAAAGTAATGGGACGTACTCAGAACTATGAGCTTTAAAAAGTTTGTGTAATAAATGAATAAAATGAGGGTTAACATTTTTACTGTTTTGTATGTGTACTGACGTACTTAAAATTTCTAGCACAAAATAATAGACAAATTGTTATTACGAACATAATTTTATTTACAAAATTCAATTACCTGCGAAAATAACAGTTTTAGTTAGTTGTTGTCGGTTCGTTGCCCTATCGTTTTGAATGGTTGCGAAATGCTTAAAACGAATATCTATATATTTTTCTGATAAAGATTTAATCAGCAGTATAATATGATTTACAGTCGGTGATTGGTCAAAGCTGTAATTTAAAAAATAAAATGAAATACATACTTATTCTCCTAAAATAATTGAAACTCGGTTATACAAACAATACCGAAACCAACCGACAAATCCAGTTTTAAACTAGGTAAAGTGCCCATCTTTAATTTTTTATGGCCTTTTTTTGTCACTATGAAGTCTGCATCATTAAAATGGCAAGAACAAATCTTTGTATATTTTGTCGGAGTCCAATCCGGTCTATTCACTTTTGTGATCCATTGTTGTTTTAAATTATCATCGGATGGAAATCAAACGCACTCAAATTATTAATAAAAAAAAAAAAAAAAAAAAAGAAATAAAATTAACTAGGTGGTAAATTATCTTAATATGAATAAAATGATTATTTAACATTCGAAGTTCTTTCAATTCATGAACAGTCACGGAGAATAGTACGAGTATGTATACAACTCAGATCTTTGTTACTTGAAAATATTTGCTATGAAAATGTTATTTCATTACTGACCATAGCCGTGTGTTATTCGGTAAAATTATTTGAATCTAATTACGGCCCTGGATATTTGGTACGTTGAAAATAGTTGTTCTTGTTGACGATAGATGGCGGCCTGTTTACAATATAATTATAAAAATCACTAAAGTACTGTTTTGGCGACTAAAAAGTATTCAGGTTTAATTGTATACTTTAATTTTCAGTATCCACGTATGATTATAACTATATACCAATGCGGAACTTTACGTACTCGTATTTTTTATTCACAAAAGTTACGCCACCTAGTGTCGAGAAGTATAATTTATACTTGAAAGCCGAGAATTTTCTAGAACTATTTTAATAATTACGTATAAAATTACTTACAAATGAAATGTGATACCATTCATAGCATCAGAACGTCTGTCTGAATAACTTCGACACGATAAAACACAACACTTCATCCTTTTCTTCTTAAAAATGCGAAAACACACCAATAATGCGAGTCTCGATACATGGGCACCTGACGAAAATCACAGTGCACAGTTGCTTAGGCCAGCTCCTCTTTGTTTGTGCTCCGTGGTTGTGTAGTAACCACATTGTTGTGTACTCGTATATGTGAATTGTTTAAATTATGGAAATTGAACAAAGTGCATCGATTAATGAAAAAAGTGATGATGAAGTAGTGAATGGAAATGCGTGTTATAAGAGACTTCTTGTATGAAACATTATTTATTTATTCTCATGACGCATCTGCATTGCTTCAAAAAAAATTGGAAAAAGCTTTGATAAATTGCCAATGATTTTGAGTGGAGATTTCAATATCAATTTTGCAGAGGATAAAAATCAATCATTAATTGAATTTTTAAATAATGAATTTGGTTTAACTATGTCAAATGATCGCATGAAAACTTCTTTAGCGGCGCTGAGCACTTTTTTGGATGGGTAAAAACTTCCAAACTCGCGTCAGGGTCACGTGATGCTGATCGAAAAAGCGTAAGATCGAGGGAAAGGGAGAGGAACAAGTATCTCCCACTCTTTCTACCGTGCCTGAGTGTGCTGCTCCGCTTAGGCAGCACAGGGCCACAGTATATATATTAGTACTAACGTAACAGGGCGCTTTTCTCAATTTTCCATCTGCCGGTTAGTAGCAAAACTACTCGCCTAGCGACCTAACATCGACATATTGATGTCACTACGTAGTTCAGCTATTTCACACTAGATGTCAATAAGTGTAGAAAGTAATGGGACGTACTCAGAACTATGAGCTTTAAAAAGTTTGTGTAATAAATGAATAAAATGAGGGTTAACATTTTTACTGTTTTGTATGTGTACTGACGTACTTAAAATTTCTAGCACAAAATAATAGACAAATTGTTATTACGAACATAATTTTATTTACAAAATTCAATTACCTGCGAAAATAACAGTTTTAGTTAGTTGTTGTCGGTTCGTTGCCCTATCGTTTTGAATGGTTGCGAAATGCTTAAAACGAATATCTATATATTTTTCTGATAAAGATTTAATCAGCAGTATAATATGATTTACAGTCGGTGATTGGTCAAAGCTGTAATTTAAAAAATAAAATGAAATACATACTTATTCTCCTAAAATAATTGAAACTCGGTTATACAAACAATACCGAAACCAACCGACAAATCCAGTTTTAAACTAGGTAAAGTGCCCATCTTTAATTTTTTATGGCCTTTTTTTGTCACTATGAAGTCTGCATCATTAAAATGGCTAGAACAAATCTTTGTATATTTTGTCGGAGTCCAATCCGGTCTATTCACTTTTGTGATCCATTGTTGTTTTAAATTATCATCGGATGGAAATCTAAAACAAACAAAAAGAAACAAAATTAACTAGGTGGTAAATTATCTTAATATGAATAAAATGATTATTTAACATTCGAAGTTCTTTCAATTCATGAACAGTCACGGAGAATAGTACGAGTATGTATACAACTCAGATCTTTGTTACTTGAAAATATTTGCTATGAAAATGTTATTTCATTACTGACCATAGCCGTGTGTTATTCGGTAAAATTATTTGAATCTAATTACGGCCCTGGATATTTGGTACGTTGAAAATAGTTGTTCTTGTTGACGATAGATGGCGGCCTGTTTACAATATAATTATAAAAATCACTAAAGTACTGTTTTGGCGACTAAAAAGTATTCAGGTTTAATTGTATACTTTAATTTTCAGTATCCACGTATGATTATAACTATATACCAATGCGGAACTTTACGTACTCGTATTTTTTATACACAAAAGTTACGCCACCTAGTGTCGAGAAGTATAATTTATACTTGAAAGCCGAGAATTTTCTAGAACTATTTTAATAATTACGTATAAAATTACTTACAAATGAAATGTGATACCATTCATAGCATCAGAACGTCTGTCTGAATAACTTCGACACGATAAAACACAACACTTCATCCTTTTCTTCTTAAAAATGCGAAAACACACCAATAATGCGAGTCTCGATACATGGGCACCTGACGAAAATCACAGTGCACAGTTGCTTAGGCCAGCTCCTCTTTGTTTGTGCTCCGTGGTTGTGTAGTAACCACATTGTTGTGTACTCGTATATGTGAATTGTTTAAATTATGGAAATTGAACAAAGTGCATCGATTAATGAAAAAAGTGATGATGAAGTAGTGAATGGAAATGCGTGTTATAAGAGACTTCTTGTATGAAACATTATTTATTTATTCTCATGACGCATCTGCATTGCTTCAAAAAAAAATTGGAAAAAGCTTTGATAAATTGCCAATGATTTTGAGTGGAGATTTCAATATCAATTTTGCAGAGGATAAAAATCAATCATTAATTGAATTTTTAAATAATGAATTTGGTTTAACTATGTCAAATGATCGCAATTTTAGCACAACGAAATACAAAACAACAATTGATGCGGTCTTTATTAGACACTTAAATAGATTCGAATCAAAACTGTTTGTTTCTTACTTCAGCTATCATAAACCGATTGTATCAGTTTTAGAAATTTGCGATGATGATTCTGGTAATAACGATGGTGAAAAAGTCGTCGAAATTATGGATGAAAGTTGATATTTCTAAGAGATAAAAATTAATGTAATATATAAATAAATAACGATATAATATTATGAATAATAACATGTAAATTGTCATATTTGTGTACGATAGCGCAATAAATAAACATTGTATTCTACCTCTTATATGATAGTATTTTTGTACTTATAATTAAACACAACGTTAATACTAAAGTTTTCACTTCTGCCGGCACTCCCGGAGTGCTACCGGTGTGTTTTTTATTATTATTATTGGGTGGGACGCCTGCGGGGTACAGGCGGGTGTTCAAGTCACTAGGTGGACTCATTACACCCTATTCCCATGGTGGTACAATGGTTACTGTGACCCCGGTGGCGTCCCCCCCTCAAACCTTGAGCTCCTTCTACAATACTCCGCTATGTGACTGATTTCCAGGTCGCATAGTTCTAGTTGAAGATAGGATAGTCAGTTCTCCATTGTGTTGGGGAACCTTGGTAAGCCCGCTTCCATCTTTGTCACTTGCCGTTAGATGAGTAGTTGCCAATGACTTCTATACGGTATTTATTTTCCAAAGTCAAATCATGTGTCATACCGTTGGATAGAGAATAGACTAGAGAACTTTTGAGGGAGTTGAAAGATCCCGATCGCTTTTAGTTTTTTTTTATCATCATATCAACTCATTTGCATCCCCACCGAGGGGCTCGAGCCTACCCTGAATTAGGGCGATCGGGCCTTAGTCGACCACGCGGGCCCAGTGCGGGTTGGTCGACTTCACACAGAGCCTTCGAATTTCTTCGCAGGTGTGTGCAGGTTTCCTCACGATGTTTTCCTTCACCGTTAAACCAATCGGTGAGTATATGTACGTAAGTTTCGAAATACTCTTTTTTTTATAATCATGTAAAATTTACTTTTAAGTTATCTTTAATTCTTCTGAAAATTTAGAGTTAATAAAAAAAACACTAAATGGTAACCGCCAGTAATTTTAAGTTTAGTAAGACCATACTACAGTGCATATTAAAACAAATTTAAACTTTGAGGCTACACGCAATAGTTTTTTTTAATTCAAGTTTAAATGCAGAATTTTGGATTTTCTTTAAAAATTGTAAAAAATGATTAAAAAGAAATCCGTAGGGTGGCATACCGTTGAAAGAGTTTAGGAAAGATTATGAGGGCTGCAGGGATAACTACTGATCTCTATCGGCCATTTAAATTTGGCACACAATGCACCAAACACCCTGTATATTAATTCACGATCAGAAACGTTAGCTATCTTTTTTTACGTAGCACCACACCCAGTTTAAAGGCGATAGGAACCATAAACAACACGTTATTTTTAACCACTACTACAAAAACTAAATTGTTTTTCTTTCACCAGGTAAACCTTCAGGCCAATCTAAACACTCATACAATCAAGTGAGCAAAGTGTCGACTAGTAAATCAAGTCAAACGCACATGCCGCAGCCCAAGCCTCACAAGCCGCGGCAAAAGCGCGCCAAGAAGCCCAAACCAGTCGTCGTCCCACAACCACAAGTCAAAAAGCCACAGGAACATACGATATCCCCCAGCAAGTTCAATCCGGCGGACTACGCACCTAACACATTCCAAGGCAGATACGCCCAATCAGTTTTGGGCGCCAGAAATAAACTTGACTACAGCCATGACGATATTAAACCTACCCCCCCTGGCATGGTTACAGACTCCCCTACTATGCAGCTTTTAACTCAACCAGCTACAGTCCCCCATGAGATTGGCGTTTCAGAAACTCATCCAGAAGACCCTTCGTCCTTACAAGCACAGACGCCGGCAAAGCAAATGGTCAGCGGTAAACCTTGCCACCTCATCATAAAGAACAGAGGGGAACTAGACAAGAAAGATCTAAAAATATTACAAAAACCTACTGAAGGAATCAAACTTCTCAGTAACAGGCAAGTCGTGGTGGCATCGAGCGCCACACAAAAAGCTCTCAAATCAAAATTAGTTACGACAAAAGTTGTTTGTCAAAGCTCGGCGTCAAAATCGCGGCCACCAACAACACCTATAATTAGTGACAAAATGATTGTTGTACCAAAGCCTGGTGTGGAAAATAAAAACCTATCGCATCCCAAAATCATAATATCTGCATCTACAATTACACCAAATAAGGCAGCTACAGCTGTCACAACACACGGCGCACCACCAATCACAACTGAAACTCTCACACCTAAAGGCATTCCTGCCACGGACTTAAAAGTATCAGCAAAGGCCCTCGTACTGAATCCCAAATCTGGGCAAAAGATGGTCGTCCTGCCGGCCAAAGCACGCACAAAACCAGGCCCCGACGGTCAGTTACCTATCGTACCTATTCATTTCAAAGGCATGTCAACAGCAATGAAATTAGTACCCGTTAGTTCACAATCCGTGACTCCAATAGGAAAATCATCAACTGTCACGGTAGTATCCAAACCTAATCTAGTAACACCTAAGAAAATTGTTGGTATTGAACCAATAAAAACTGCAAACTTGGCAGATATAGTACCAGCGAAAGGCATGACTTCTGTTACTGCGACGAAAATCACTAATCCTATCGTGCGACCGATAAATACTAAGGGCAACGTTATAGTTGTGCAGAAAGGCAACACGATAGGCAAAGCGTTGACGTTCACAAAAAATGGAAATGACATGTCCAAAATCATAATGGGGAAGAATGTGAATCAGTTGTTGCAAGCAAAGACAGAGCAAGCTGAAGCATCTAAATGTGGAGGAAACGTTATAGTTCTAGAGCTAAACAATGAGCAGTCGGGTCGCACAACAACCGTGTCAGAAATATTAGACAGTCGCACCATTCGCACAGAGGACAAGACGGTATCCCACGAGATAACTCGGGACACGCCAGTGCTTTTTGACACTCAGATTACAGAAGAAACTTGCAACGCGAATAGCTTAGATTCGACAGCAGAAAGCATAGGGGACATAGTGCCTATGGAGGAATCGAATTTGCCTATAATCGAGAAGGATAATAAGAGTTTTAGTAAAGATTCAGAAGCAGGAAAAGACTCTTCTAGCGTGACAGATTGGGAGATAGAATTAGATACAGTATCAACGGGAAAAGACAAAGATGCCGACGACAAATTGAACTCGCTGCATTTGGACCTGGGCATGTCGAGTGACAGCGAAAATGACTACATGGTGGACAATCATAAATCTAAAAAGCACACGAAAAACAGCATACAGGCTACTCCGAGTGGTAAGTATTTGTAACACACAAGTAGGTTAAATGTCCCTTTTAAAATAAAATTTCGCAGTGACTGAGTTAACTTATCTTTTTTCGACGTTTTATGTATATTTTTTTTTCAAATTTGTAGGCGAAAGCAGCGTATATAGCAGTTCGAGTGGCATGTCTCTGGCCACGCGAACACTCCTCAGCCAACTGCAAGACGACGGCTCCTCAAGCAACGACTCCTCGTTCGCTCTCAAATCAAAAACTGAAAAGCTAAAAGACTGTGACACTAAAATAGATAAGTGCGAACTAACAGATGAGCTAACGAAAGCGAAAGAGAAGCTTTCGGAGAAAATAGCCGAAGGGAAATCGCGACAAAAGAGGATAGATATATACAGCACAGCGATAACGCCTTCGGACATTAATTTGGAGTCTTTTTCGTATCTAGATGAGAGTATTATGGAGGACGATGACTCTGCGGACGAGGGCAAGCGCGGGACCGCGGCTCTCGACGCGCAGTTCAGCCGGCTACTCGGCGACGACTCCGCCAATTCAACAGACTCACAGACTGTCAGTGAACATAGCATGCCTTTAAAACAATGAGCAATATAAATAATAGTTTTAATATTAATAAATTTATGGTAAGTGATTTCTTTAAAATGTAATGGCGCTTAGTGAATTAAAAGTGATGAGACGGACATATGATGTGAAGTGATTTAGTGTTCTGTTTGTTTTGTTAATGGTTCACTGGCTGGCCGACTGTTAATTTTATCAGTATACATCGACAGGCAACTGTATGTTGCTCATTACTAATGGTAAACGAGGTTTTTGTAACCTTTTTTAATGTACCTATTCTATTATTTATGTAAGGAAAAACGAGGCTAAAATCTGACAATTTTCGTTTTCGACTCATCTAAGATGGAAATTTATTTAATTCGAATGAAAAGTTTAATTTACAACCTGTTCTCAAACACACAAATTCTTAGCATTTGTAATCTTCATTTCTCCAATACTTATCTACCAATCAAAAATACGTAAATTTAACTGCATTTTCAGTAGGCAAATTTATTGTTGCTGCTTTTAAATTAACATTTCGGTTTTTCTGTAATTTTTAGTTATAGCTAGATCTACGCATATAGCATCATGAAAACAAATTATTCATTAGCAAAGAATTAAAAGTGGCTAATTGCATGTCGGACCATGCGCAAAGTAGGGTTCCATAGTTTTCCAAATATTAACCTACATTTAAAAAGCAAACAGATCATGCTGTATGGAAAATTTATGAATTTTTACAAATCCAACTGCGCATCTTAAGTTGGTCGACTATTACTCTTATGAAAGTCTACTTAGCCATGATAATTTTCCTGTTAAATTAATTGTATGTCCTGCTCTATGTCCAATAATTTCAGATTTATTATACAGATTTTGTACCATATTTTTATAGGCGTCACAGACATATAATAACCATACCAAATTAAAGTTTTATGGTTGTAAAAGTCTTAAGTAAATCTATTGTGACATACCGACAGACAGACAGAGGAGGGGCATAGTTCATAGTTTAACTATGTAACCTTAAAAATGGAGAAGAAACAATTAGATATTTTAAAATTGACTGAAAATCTCACATGATTGTGTGTTTATAGCGTAGCACTTAGTTCCTTGTTTTGAATCTATGTCAAGTGTTATTTTCTATTCCTACATATAATTAACGTACGTAACGAAAGAAAATCAAAGATACGTTTTACAAAAGTATTATTATTTAAAACGAGGTACAATTCAACGCACGTAAAAAGAGCTCCGAGCGACCTACCTGCGCAGTGAATGAATTGCGGGCCAAATTGGTGGTAAGGGGTGAGGCGCGACGGGGGAAACACGCGTCTCTCTTGTTTGCTGTCGCGTGATTGGTTCGCCATGGCTCATTTGTTTCCCGCCTGCGCAAACACATTCCCACCACTTGACCACTGGAGCTCTTTTTACGTGCTGAATTGTAACCGTGAAACTAGAACGAAATTTACTTGCCAACACATTATTTCACAAGAATATCAGCAGGGTATGAAGTGTGTTCTAAAGTGACTATACACATGTGACTGAACAAATTTCCTAAGATACACACGAGACTAAACAACTTTTCCCAAGAACAGTCCATTCATATTATATAATTGACAAACGCACTGATTACTTACTTACTGCGCCGGCTCAGCGACCCGAAGTGAATCTTGGCCTCCGACACTTTTTGACGCTACACTAAATTAATATTATTAATCTTTATTTATTTAGACAATCATAGTCCATTTTAAAAGAGAAACAAATAAAATTCAATAACCATTTTCACACCTCACCCATTTTTAACCAGGCATGTGGTCCCTACCTAACCATTATAAAACTACTTCAATCGCAACAACTAAGTACAATTTTGCCTATATTTTTTTGTTAATTAAAAAAAAGTACTTAAACAATTTATATGGGACCACACTGGAGTCATAACCTCATTTTTAAATCGTGACACAATCGGCGAAGATGTCGCGTAACGTACATACATACAAAAAAAAAACAGTGGAATTGAGAACGTCCTCTTTTTTTGAAGTCGGTTAAAAAGGCACCCATATACAAATTGATAAGTTAACTTATTTTGTGAATTGAATATGGGTGCCTTATGGAAAGTTGTTCAGTTTCATGGTTATTACTGCAGCAAATAAATAAAATGTATAGATCGCGGCATCTAAGTTGAACAGAACAGTGCACAGTGTCTTATTTTATAGGTCTCAATCGAAGTGCGGGACGCGGGGGTCGCGAGTAGCCCCCGCGTAACCCGCGCTATACCTGCGCGAACGATCGCCTATCGTGTTCCAACTTATACGCCGCAACTTATACGCCGCGAATGTGTGGTAGGCTGGTTAACAAACATGGTGTAAAAATTTCATAAGCTGAATCATTTATTTTATGATGATGATTAAGAAATATGTAAATATTTAGTTGGTTCACTATACATAAAAATATATCTGCATTTCGCACAAAATAATTGAAATGTTTATAACATTACATGTACAGTTAGTAAATATTCTATTTCAAACAGAGAGACATTTACAACGCATCGTCGTCGGCGACGAGTGCAAACCTCGTAAATCTAACTTTCAACCAATCTTTTTTCTTGTAATAAGAAAAAAACCTCTAACGCACATTTCTAACTCGTCTGTATCCAATTCGGGCGAATGCAATGCCATCTATCGGATCCAATGTCCGCCATATAAGAAGGATTAACTCGCCAAGACGTTGACGTGTCAAATCTTAGAGTTCAGTATTTGAAGATCTGTGTTAAAGATTGTTTTAAATCATTATTGATTGAAGACTAGCTAAATGAACTTGTATACGGTGCATTTAAGCAGGATAATGCTGCGAGTATTTACTAGAACAATATGATGGAAATATGAGCTCTCTGTATTGTATTTTACGTAGTAAATATTGTTTCTGAAGTGAAACTCTTGTAGTCGCGTTGGGCATTTTTGAGATGGGGAAGAAACCGCCACCGTACCAGGAACACTCACAGGGTCAAAACTTTGTCAGCCTAGTTGTTCGCTAGAAACACTAGAAGGGTCAAAACTTATAAAATTGTAAAAAGTTTTTACTTCTATGGGCACTCCCAGTGGTTGGGTTTTTTTTTTCAAGTAAAACTTCGTAAGTTGCGTTTGACAAAGTATAAGGATGCTCACTTAGATATTGGTTACATTATTAAAGAACCTACAATAAACAACAGAAAACGGAAATAGGTTTCATGCAAAAAATATTCACAAGACAGTTTTCTCTGTCCTGTAAAATGTTATTTTAGTCACTTACGAGGTTTTCACTCGTCGCCGACGAAATGGTTATCAATAATCGTTACAATCTATGACTGGTTGTATTGAGTATCAAGATATACCGCCTTCAACCCACACAAAGTAATAGATTTCTTGTGTTATGGGTATCCAATGGTCATCATATAGTAATAAATATTTATATATAATTTATTGTAACTTACACAAGGATGTAACTATTAATTTCTAATAGCAATTTCTTTTTTGAAAAAAAAAGTTAAGTTATAGTAATAATAATATGGCGACCAAGCTTTGCTCGGCGTCTAGTCATGTAGCGCCATCTGTTGTTGAGTAGCTAAACTAAAACTAAACTAAGAAATGTTACTTTTTGTGTGAAAACGATCATGGTTTTTACGAAAATTATTATCTCAGGGACGACACCTATCTAGATAGACTTCGGGAGTAAAACATTACGTAAATAAAAAAATCATCTATAACGTCAAAGCCGTTTCTGAGAAACCATTTTTATATAATAAACATTATTTTTTCTCAGTCAGAAATGGTTAGAATTTGGGCAGCCTATAAAATCTGAGTAAATGTAATATGTCGACTGCATGTATTAATAGTGGTATTCCTAGTTGTAATATCTATGATTCATTTTATTTTACGAATTCAGGTGTAACAAAATGGGCGTAGGGCCCATTAACTGGGACTTCTACTCATCATACTGACAACTTTTCAAAAAATGAACTCATAATAAAAATCAATCGACTGATCGACCAATTTGGTGCATTTTTGTATGGAGCGTCGATTTTTTTTTGAGAATTGACTAGATTCCTAGGGGTAAGTTGTTCATGATGATGAGTAGAAGCCCCAGTTAACGGATCCCACATCAATTTTGTTACACCTTGGATTTTTACAAAAATATTGTTATCTATTCTATAATATCTACATGTTACCCATAATAATTTGTATTTGACTACACTACACATTTTTGTGTTTTACACATTTTGCTTCGAAGGGATATTATCCCTAAATTTTAGACCAATTGCGCCTTCCTGATTTGTATTTGCCGTTATTTTAATAAATAAGCATATTATGAAGTAATTCAGAGCTCGGTATTTATTTATTATGTAATTAATTGATTAATTGAAAAATGATTGTAGACTAAGATAATTATTTGTACATAAACTTCAGTTTCTGAGTTGCTGTCATAGAACAGGTGTATTTAATTTCAAGTTGCGATTGTATTTTGTTTGTAAAGTCTGAGTAGTAACTTAGATCACATATAAGAGAACAAGATTCACCGTCACTTGGTCAAAAGTTTCGGTTTGGTTGGTGATAATGCATTTTCTAAGCCTAACTGGCTAGCTACCACCATCTTATATAAGTCTTGCCGCCAATCATCATTGATGTGTTCCGGCTTGAAGATAAGATAGCCATTTCTCCATTGCTTTGGGTAATCTTGATAAGACCGCTGTCATCATCGGCATCATCGTCACTTACATCAGGTGACATGATGCCAAAGGCTTACCAACTGTGGCAAAAAAAAAAGTGTCCGAACAATATAAAGTCGCCCTTTTTGTTCACGGGAGGTGAACTTTCGCGGGTAATTTTAGTATTTGAATATTTCTATCCTTGTATTCTATTAAATAACTGAGCGAACGTTTTTAGAAGTTCGTTTTGTATTTAAACCGGAGGATCTAGTACTTTTGATGTGATCTAAGGTTTACTAGGTAAACTATTACAGTTTGGGGGAAAAGCTAGCTTCACAAAAATTTTTAATGTTGTCAAAAATTATGGCCGTGAAAATAGTGTGTTCCTTCGAGAAGTACAAGTAGAAAATAAACAAAAAAAAACTCGTGAATTTGCTTTCTCGACACATATCTAACGTTTGGTCAAAACCCACCCTGTAGCTACTTAAATTATACAGGGTGACTTGTTTCTAACTGCAAATCTCTTACTGGTTATTTCACTAATAAAAGCTGAAAAACGGTTGTTCTCAGCAGAATTCGAAAAAAAAATGCCTTCATACAAAATTGGATTATCAGCTGGCTGATCGATTTGTATGAAAAGTCTAAAACCAAGAGGTTTGCGGTTATGTAAAGTGAGGTGGGTGAGGAAAAGCACTTCAATGACGCTGTAAAATAATGGTACATATTTCTTGTTTAAAAAGAGTGAATGTATTGCATTCTAAAGAAATCGTGCCATGAATAGTAAATAGTAGTCTGTGACAGTTGTACATATAAGATTGAATATTTTTATTGAAATATCAATGGAAAGTGTCGGCATGTAGAATGTGTTAGTGTATTTTGTATTAAAATAAAATTGTATGACAAAAATTTTGGATGTTGTACGTCCTTTTAAACTGATTTTAGCTTAGCAAATGTTAAGGTTACTTACATACATACATCGATTTTTGATGTTGATGCAGATGAATCAGTTAAGATTGTAGCCACTGGCAATCAGCTGCGGCACATGTGTTCCCATTACCATTAAAGGTGCGTACAGACTAGAGACAGCATTGGGGTGACCAGCCTCGCCACGCACGGCTCACGCTGTCTATGATTCGGACGTAATCGGGTCGAGCAAGGCATGCTTGCATTGGTCAGAGCGTTTGAGCTTTTTAATATAATAAAAAAACGACCGAGCCTTACAGTAGTCGCATATAATTTGACATCAGTCAATAGACCTCCGGTCTCGAATGGCCATGTTTCCTTAGCCTTCGTGACTGGATAAAACGCATTGTACATACTTCCGTTCCTTTTCACAAAATAACTCCCACAAAATGCAGATAACCGAGAGGAAAGATGTTACACATCAATAAATAAATGCATAGAGGCATACTGCCTCAGCCCGAGACCGTCTCTAGTCTATACGCACCTTAACAATGACCCAAAGGAATTGAACTTGTACAAAATAATTGATTTTAATATTAGGGCAAATTTAACGATTGACCTGCATCAGATTTTTTAAAGAGTAAGCCGTTAGGTTGTTTGCTGTAAATATTTTTGCGTAGAATTACTTCTGTCGTAGTATCACTGGAACTTGTCAATACAATATCTGTGTTTTTGGCATCAAGTTTATTTTATCTACTTATTTTAACAATAAAAGTTTAATCATACCATTTGATTGATCTAAACTATTTTTTGCTATTTTTTGTTAAATAATACTTACGATTCTCTTCACCCAATGAGTTTCTATATATAATATCTCCAGAGGGATGTTAATATTAAGTTAAAGGCGACGTGGGAAGTTAGCGCGCGGAGTGATGTTTTTGCAAGACAATGCGCGTTTCCACACGGCGCAGGTATCTAAGCGAGGAGGGGAAAATAAGATGTAGGCGGCTGTTGAAAGCCATTTGGAGGGCAAAGAAAAGGAATACTTTTTGGCGGTTTGAAAGCATTATATGCTAGATGTTAAAAATGTATTTCCCTGAAATGGGAGACTACATTGAAAAATAAAATACTCAAACATTTCTTACATTTAATGCCTTGGGCCGCGGACATATCAGCCGCCCCTCGTAGGGTCCCATTACCTGGTAAACAATCCTAAAAAGTACCGCCCGTTCCACTTGTCCCTACCAGCGTATCTCCTTGGGGGGACAATACCTAAATGAAAAGCACAAGACAACAATTTTACGTTAAAACACGCGTGCAGACATATTATTTTGTCATAAAAAAGATTAATAAATCGATTAAGAGCTTTTCCAAAATTAATTAGTAAATAGAGTTATTCAATTCCCAGTCAGATGTTTCACTAGGCTCATGTGCCATCCGCCCTTTGATAGGTAATAACTAAATTAAATACTTAATAAAAACACGACTGCTTATATACATTACCACTCTTTTATGGGAAGTCGGGTAAATGTATCCTATCATAGGATTCCTATATCACTGATGGGATCAAGAACAATCTAACGATACCTGACACTCTAAAATCCATCAAGCCGTTTAGAAGATATAGTGCAATAAAGAAACATACATTAGACCTGAAAACAATACACTTTGTGGGCAGTCGTGTAAAAATCACAAATTTAAAATAATAAATAAAAGACAATTTAAAAACTAACGCTTATATTTACTGGTACTCAAAAGTATTAATAAAATAAAAAAATAAACGATTTAACAATCTCAAAATAGTTTCAACACTGATTTGCAACTAAATGCGTAATAAATACGGGCACTCGTACTTTAGACTGAAGCTATTTTAGCGACAAATTAAATTTGTACTTTGGCTATATTCCGACCTACACTATTTGAAACTACCCCCCATCTTGTTTATGCTTCAAAGAATTCCAAGATGCGGGTAGTCCGAGCGAAGATCGGCCAAAAAACCAACGAAATTTGACTGCTACCCTCGAAACTTCGTATTGCCTTAGAAACATGAATGATATAACATTGTACAAACGGCAACTTGGGTCATAAAACCTTCATCATAGCTTAGTAAATTGCTTATATTCGAGTAGATATGCAATACGATGGTGCGGACGATATGTGGTGTTTAGGAGGAAACCTTGTGCATGGCGTCCGCTACGTAGTCCACGTTCTTGGAGGAGACTCCGGCCACAGATATGCGCCCGTCCTTAGTCAGGTAGATGTGGAACTCCTTGGTTAGTCTCTCGACCTGGAGACAAGGTAAGTCAATGATCACGCAAGAAGGAATTAAAATCCGGGCCAGTGCGAGTAGGGAGGGTTCCGTACCACCACGGAGCGGCTGGCGCACCACGCACCTATTTCAATGTTTGCCACCATCCATATAAGCATATTGTGGGTGGATCAATGACCTGGTGAAAGTTGCGGGAAGCAAGACTGGTTGTGGTGGATATCCTTGCGGAGGCCACTGTTCAGCAGTGGACGTCTTTCGGCCTATATGATAATGTTAAGTATTTTGACACTTATTCTGTTTTAACCGGCTCTCTAGATAGTTTTGTGACAGACGGACGGATGGAAAGCGTCGTAATAGGGTCCCCTCAGCACGCTTTGGGCACAGAACCCTATAAAGTAACATATTATACTAAAAGGAAAACACCACTATGTGTTGCCCCTGGTTCACTAGTTGGTGGAGAGGCTTTGTCACACTGGTCGCTTACAACCGCTAGAACATGGCATCCAGAAAGACAATGATTGAGCCAAATACGAGAGCCTCATTCATTAACAATAGGGATGACGAATGCTAGTCATAGTTACTTTTTATCATCTGTCAAAACGACATTTTGTTCTAAAAATGTTAGAAATACCTAGGCGTGACGTCATAGTTTAGTAGCGTCATTTAAGTACTCATTTTGTGATTTTGGTGAGTTAAAAATCGAAGACTTGATGGAAAACAAAACGAGTGAGGTTTCCCGAAGTTTAAGTAGGAGGGCAATTTAGTGATCAGAGTTCACAATTTATTTCTGATGCTGTCGTCATCCCTATTGTTAATGAATGAGGCTATTTTACTGCAAATAAATACATGTTTTATTACCTACTGCGAATATAATTTTGTTTTTTAAAATATACATTTATTTTTTGTAGACTACGGGACCCTACGATGCGCAAGTCCGACTCGCACTTGCCCAGTTTTTTTGTCATTTCTATTACTTGTGGGACTACGGTTAAACAAAATTACCCGTGGAGCCCCGGGAACTACCAGATTAAATATGAAATCTCTTAGGCAGCTTCATTTGACTTCACTCATGTTTGATGTCTTCAAATTCAAAAGTCCGGAATACATGTTTTCAAAATTATCTTTTTCTTCCTTTCACAATAAATATGACACCAGATCTACGCGCTGCGCCTTGATAATTATTGAACATAAGACTGTTGCATTTGAGTGTAGTTTCCGTTACGCAGCAACAAAATGCTGAGACAATATTCCTCCGCCTTTCGTGATTTACCTTCAAAGTTCGCATTTAAAAGAAATATGAAAGAATGGCTATTGGAAACACAGTATCTTGTTGCGTAACGGAATCTATTTTCTTTCCTTCTTTCTTTTTTATTCTTTTGGATTATCTATGCATCTCTTTATCTTCTAAGTAGGTACTCGTATAACATCCACACTTTCTATTAAAAATCATGTCACATTAGTCCACTCAAACGCTCACACATATGGACACATATGTCATACATAAATATATTTTTAGCAACATACATCTCTCGCAACTCGTTCCAGGCGATAGCAGAATAACAGTGTTTTGCCTTCTAAGGTAAAAAATACGCTGAACTTTATTGCCTTTTGTAAAGTTATTTCATCATCATCATATTAGCCAAAGGACGTCCACTGCTGGACATAGGCCTTCACAAAGTTAAAATTTATTCCTTTGTTTTTAGTAGATAATAGATATATTATTTATTGATATTTTTTTTAGTTATCTTCTCTTTTTTATTTTTTGTTTGTGTACCTAAGAAATACAAAAATAAATCATTCATTCATTCAGTGGGTCATAGAGATGGGACCACGGGTAAAAGTCCAAACTTGTCTGCTGAGTGTTACCACGCCGGAAATCGAACGGTCGACCTCATTGTGTGAAGCGAATGGCAATGCACTGAACTGGCTAAAAAGCATACCTCACGGAGAGACAACAATGTACTGAAATTAGTAACCTATGCGCCAAAACGAAAACAATCATAAATGTAATATCAGAATACAGAACCAGTGATAGTGATAGAGGAGTCCCTCAGGGGAGTATTTTGGGGCCTCTTCTATTCTTGTTCTACATCAATGATCTCCCAAAAAGTACGCCCAATCAGGTAGTTCTATTTGCCGACGATAGCACAATAATTATCAAAGCTAACTCTATGGAAGAATATGAATCTGAAATAAATAAATCTCTGAGTGATATTGCTCGATGGATGAGCTGCAATAAATTGAACATAAATGTAACAAACATAATGCAGTTTCATTCGTACTACAAACAACCAGTAGAGTGGAGTATCACCTACAAAGATATATCTGAACAAGAAGCGAATCAGACAAAATTTTTGGGCCTTTTGCTTGACACAAATTGCAGTTGGAAACCGTACATTCAGAACGTATGTGATAGACTATCACGATTCACATATCCTTTAAGACGATTAGTAAGCTGTGCGTCAGAAGGCTCCGGGCTTATGGCTTACTTTGGTTATGTCCAGTCCATACTAAGCTATGGACTAATATTCTGGGGCCACTCGAAGGATTTTCCTCATGCATTCATAGCCCAAAAACGTTGCGTCAGAGCTATTGGTGGAATCTCACAAAGAGATTCATGCTTTCCTCTTTTTGCTCGTTATAAAATTTTATCTTTGCCGTGTCTTTATATAAAGGTTGTTATGTTTGTTAAGAAACACATGTTTCTATTTGAATCAACAAGTAAACTAACCAGTAAACTTAACTGGAACTTAAGGCGCAATCATAAACTTCTACACTCGCATCACCCTAAGATAACTTTTTATCAGAAAAGCATTTACTACATGGCAGTAATATTGTACAATAACCTACCTCATAGTTTTAAGCAGCTTAATGCCTACTGTTTTTAAAAAGCAGTTACAGAATGGTTGCTGTCTAAACTCTTTTATAGTGTGCGAGAATTCATAGAAAATAAGGGCAAATTGTAATTTCATGCTACTGATTTATTTTTATTAATTAATGACAATTTAATGAAACCTCATAGTTTTAAGCAGCTTAATGACTACTGTTTTAAAAAAGCAGTTACAGAATGGTTGCTGTCTATACTCTTTTATAGTGTGCGAGAATTCATAGAAAATAAGGGCAAATTGTAATTTCATGCTACTGATTTATTTTTACTAATTAATGACAATTTAATGAATTGATTTTTTTTTACTTACATTGTTTGCTAACTTTATATTGTACGCCTGTTAAGGTATATCATAGTGAGCTTATCATACACAATAACATCTTATTTTATAACCTGTGATAAATGCAATAACTGATTTCTGAATAGAAGACTAACTAAGACTTCGACTAACCTGGTCAGGTTTAAGGCCGGTGAAGCAGAACATGCCGATCTGGTCCGTGATGTGGTTCCATTTGTTCTTGTTGCCGCGCTTCTCGATGCCGCCGCGCAGCGCTTTCCGCATTGTTATTATTCTGTCCGCCATTGTTTTTACGTCGCACAACCTATGAATTAAACATTGTGTAAATAACACTAATTGGAAGCAGAGATTTAGGTGGCGTGGTTTTCCACTAAACATCATTCATCATCTCCTCGACCCAAGGACTTTCATTGAAAAACACAAACCAAAATTGGTGGTTAGCATTATTAGGCATCCAACTGTTTTCCACCCTTGTATATATTCGAAATTTGTTGGGAAGACTCTAATATAAACACACAAATCTTTGCCCTAAACTCAGTTTTGCTTTGGGTATAAAGTGACAATTAGAGTGAATGGAGATGCTGGCATCCTAATTCCCTTCTTTAAAATAGTGCCTACAGATTGTCGATCTTTCATGAATATCATACCGTAAGAACCAAGGTTTTTAGGAAATGGTCAATTGTATTAGGGACTCAGCTCTAGTAGCAAGCGCCCGCATTAACTAAAACAGATGATAATTTACGCAGGACCGTGGTGGATCGGTACTAGAGACACGCATTACATGTCTAATTGTAGACGATGGCTTAAATTTGTTTCATCTCCGGGTTGTAGGCGCGTCTCGTACAGGAGCGTATTCGAGTACATTGTGCGGATCATTATCTTCACTTGCGACAATATGTTGGCGGCTTACCCTACGTGCTCATGACGGATGACTTACCATATTTGTTTGAGCTCTAGGTTGTTGAGTATCTCGCTGACGAGGCGCGCTCCGTACAGCGGCGGGTTTGAGTACATTGTGCGGATCATTATCTTCACTTGCGACATCACGTTGGCGGCTTACCCTACGTGCTCATGATGGATGACTCACCACATTTGTTTCAGCTCTAGCTTGTTGAGTATCTCGCTGACGAGGCGTGCTCCGTACAGCGGCGGGTTTGAGTACATTGTGCGGATCATTATCTTCACTTGCGACATCACGTTGGCGGCTTACCCTACGTGCTCATGATGGATGACTCACCACATTTGTTTCAGCTCTAGGTTGTTGAGTATCTCGCTGACGAGGCGTGCTCCGTACAGCGGCGGGTTTGAGTACATTGTGCGGATCATTATCTCCACTTGCGACATCACGTTGGCGGCTTACCCTACGTGCTCATGATGGATGACTCACCACATTTGTTTCAGCTCTGGGTTGTTGAGTATCTCGCTGACGAGGCGCGCTCCGTACAGCGGCGGGTTCGAGTACATTGTGCGGATCATTATCTTCACTTGCGACATCATGTTGGCGGCGGCTTCGGGGGTGCCGCACAGGAAGGTAAGGGCGCCAGATCGTTCGCCGTATAGACCTACAAACAGAGTTTTTAAGGGTTAACAGCTGGTACAGTTTGACACAGAAAATATCGCTCTCCTCCTCGCTGATGTACATGTCCGAATTACACCAATTTAAGTAGCGCGGGATGTCGATCCACCAATAATTACTCAGCGCGCTAAGTCTTGCGCGAGATTGGTCGATTGAATTCGCGACATAACCGCAGCCGATTGTGCGCCATCCTGTTGAATCGTGTGAACGGGACATAACTAGGATTGCATAGCAAGCAATAATATGATATCAGCGCATGCAAATAAAGCGCCAATTGCGATTCAGCTAGCGTCGGAAAACTGTGTGTGCTTTTCTGCGCAAACGAAAACTGCTAGTTTTAACTGTAGGTATACCACAGTGAAACAAAGGAAGGTTTATACCTCGAACAGCAAGGTTTCCTCTGACTTTTCGAGGTATTCCCCAAGGACTTGGAACACGGGCTATAAGGAATTCTCCAAGAAGGTATTGAAAAGGATTTAAGGAAAGAACTGATATTAACTCTCCAAGTAAACGGCGCACTGGGGTAATATGCACTTCTCACCAAGTATCAGTATATTCATAATTCTAATACCATTCCAAATAAATATGAAATTTACTTAAAAGCGCCTATTTTATGGTTTTCTCATAGAGGGAGATGAAAAGTAAAGTCAAAGTTAAGTATCACTATTCACTCGGCAGGAAAATATTTTTTCTCAGGCGACGTACTTTAAATCCCTCGCTTTGCGCAGAATTGTTCTTTAGAATCCCGAGTGCAACTGTAGAACCTTCGCTCTGCTCTCAATTCTACTCTAAATTACCTCGCTCCGCTCTGAATTCTCCTGAAATACTTCGCTTCGCTCTGGATGGATACTACTCTAGAATCAGCTCGGTTCAAGTGCCATTGGATAAAATATATATAAAGACGCTTTCACACTAAAAAAGAAGATGACCCTCATCTCTAGATTCAAAATAGCGCACTAGCCGTAACCACATTATTTTGCTCTACAATATACAATATGCGTACAATATACAATATTTTGGCTTTTTGCCATTCCTATATTTTCAATTTACCATCAGGTGAGATGATTCCAAGCGCTTACCAATTGTAAATAAAAAAAAACTTTTAACTGGCCAACTACACTGAGCGGCACGAAAATTATCCTACCTAATTTTGCTCGGTACTTTTTCGTTGCCCAATACGCAACAAGTAATATACAAAATTAATAAAACTACGAAGTGCAATCAGTAGGTTAGATCCCTGGCTACAAATTTGTCCAGGAGCACAGCATTCTGCAGACCCTCGCTCAAAACAAAGAACATGTTTTTTTCCGCAAAATGTGTGTAAATTTAGCCAATTTACTGTGTGTCTCATCTTAGCAGTCTACTGAATTCTCGAAGAGGCTCTGCAGAACGTTGTGCTCTTCGACAAATTCGTAGTCAGGAATCTGTGATCTCGACGCGCTTCCAACCACGTCTAAGCACGCACAGTGAAATAATTATAAGACTTGGGGGGTTCAGTGTCCAAATTAACAAAATGGTAAATAAAGTAAACTTTTACAACCAACACTTTGTTTTTTAATTAAATATAGCAAAAAATAAATTAAAAGGTTATAAGGATATGATGTACTTTGTCAGAAATTGGAAGACAGCACAAAAGTCAGAAAACATAGCAAAAACAAGTTGAAAACAAAAAAAAAACAAAAAAAGAGGTTTAGTTTCCATTACTTTTCTTGATTAAAAATGGTGCTGGTTGTTGCTTTTTGTATGAAAATGTACAGAGAAAAATTAGGTGGGCTGATTTCTGTGCCGCTGAGTGTATTACAGCTACGTTTCGTTTCGGATACCAATCGATAGATAACTTCGCACTGAATAAACATGTTTTTCTCATCGTTCCACAAATACAGTTCAACGGTTTCTAAAGTATTATCAACATACTTCCACGGTGCTGACGACTTGCTTGGTTTAATTCAAAATTGTGTGGCGATAAGATATGCAAGTTCGCGGTCGGCGACCGAGTCGGCTTGGACAGAGGTTGACAATAGCGGAGGAAACTACCGCAACCTTACATAGATTTTATGGCCGCAACTGATGAGTTTAGGATAATAGCATTCATTCTCATCTTATAAGTATATCAAAACAACCCACTATAAATAGTTTGCCTAGTGTGGGTCGTACGTAAACTAATCTCGTTTTTTTATACTTTTACTTACTTTATAGGGTGTAACAAAATTGGTGTAGGACCCGTTAACTGTGGCTTCTACTCATCATACTGAACAACTTTCCCCAATGACAGGAACCCATAGTTAATTCATGCTCGTTTTCAAACATTCACAAAGTTGGTGTATCAGCTGATCAATTTAAGGTTTTTTTGTAAATAGATATCTTGGGAAAATTGTTTAGTATGATGAGTGCTAGTTAAAAGCTCCTACGTCAATTCAGTCAAGTCAGTTACACCCTGCACAGCTTCAGAGCTCAATCTTTGGGGTGGTGGAGGCCTAACGGCTGCGTGAGAACATTGCGACGTCAATTTTCTCGTCATATTTGTATGGCGATAGACAAGACAATGTGACGATAAAATTTTGTCTCGCTGCCAATGGTGGCACTTCCAGGACACTTGCTTAACTCTTTATTGCATTTAAAAACAAATAAGATTTTAACAAAAGAATGTCGATATAGCAAAGGCGGACTTATCCCTTTCGGGATCTCTTCCAGTCAACCTCGGAATGCTGAAAGAACTTCAGAGCATACGAAAGGTAAAGTTTACGAGTAAAAAAATAATTTTAACTTTTATATAATCGTCTCTAGTACTCGTATATTAATATATACATAGATAACTAGACTCATACAAAATATATACTTATATATAATAAATGCATACACTATATACATATTATAATATATTTAGCTTCACTTAGCGACACTTCATACTACGGACGAGAAATGACATTTCTTAAAACAAATGACGGAAAAAACCAAATTACGGCGAAATCCTTTACATTCGAGAACTAAAAAACTAGCTCCAATCTGTATACATCTGGGTGACGAGGGTGTGAGGTCGGAATCTAGAGAGCGGCAGAGTGTCCAATAGTGTCCATACTGTATGTTAGTACTATTAAATAACTTTGCTGGTGGTCTAGTGGTGGTTCGCCACCCTCTTACCAAATCAAATGCTGGAAAATAAATTATTGATTTGAACTTCCGTTAGTATATTTGACTTTACTTTTCACATAAGACGAGATTCGAAACAACACATATGATAAAAATGTGTTGTTTTGTACTTTGCACGTTGTACGGTACGTATCGACTTATATTAATGACATTTGACATTTAAACATTTGTAACGTAACTTTTTGTCACTATCATTTATTTATAATTAACATTGTTTCTTTATGAGCTGACATGTTATAATGTAAGTTGAAATAAATTGATTGATTGATTGAAAGCACGAAAAGTACCGGTTCTTATGAAAAGCTATTGCTTTGTGCCGTTGGCGTGTGAAACTACAGGCCGCTGGGGATCAGAGGCTTTGGCCTTCATAAAAGAGGTGGGTCGTCGGCTTCGTGAGGGGTTGTGACGCTCGCTCCGGGGCCTACCTGCTGCAAAGGTTGTCCATTGCCATCCAACGCGGCAACGCAATGTGTATCATGGGCTCCTTTGCGGCTGGTATGACCCGGGAGGCATTTTTGACGAGTGACCCAGTTCACAATTTTTATGTAAAACTCTTGATTTATTGTATATTTGACATGTACTTATGTTATGTATGACGTTGAATAAATTTGATTTTGTTGAAATAAATTAATTGAATTGAATACGAATTAAGCTGATCTGATATCGTAGTTTAGCTAAGCTGATAGTGTTAGCATGGGAGTGTTAACTGTACTTTTGGTTGTCGCTCTCTTGTTTGCATCACGTTCATCCAAAATCCAAATCCTATCACTTTTGCTATTACCAAAGAATATACTTTTTACTGCGTAACTGTTACTCGACAAAAAGTCAGTTTTAAAACAGTCATTGCAGCGAGGCATACATCGGAGGATAGGTTATTCTTTCTTTTACAGAACCCTCCCCACCCTCCCCCCACACCGCCCACCGTGCATCTACCTAAGGTAGCGTTTCCTAACCTTTCTTAGCCACGGACTACTAGGAAATCGAGCACAATTTTCAAGGACCATTTTATTTGATTACTGAAAAAACAAAAAATACCTTTTTTTATAAACAATACTTTAATGTTAAGGTTGGTGTTGCTTTTTGCAACTAAATTAGAGATATTCGGGTTGATGTTACTACTAAGTCGTAATCTCAAATCGGATTCCTATGTAAGTATGCGTAGCTATTACGAGATTTTTGGTAACATTTATTGTTAAATGGTCCAGAGATGAGACTGCGGACCCCCATACATATACACGCGGACCAATAGGGTCCGCAGACCACAGGTTGGGAAACACTGACCTAAGGCAACACTTCAGTTCAACTGAAGCCTTGTGTAGACTTCAACATTCACTCACCCATATTTTTGGCGAAACTCTGGCAGAGCATCACCTGGTGGCCGTCCTTCACAAAATGGCGGATGGGGAACGCATCGCGGTCCACGTCACCGGTGGCGAAGCCCTGGTACGCCATGTCGAACATTGGCAGGAGCTGTTTTTCCTTGATAGCCTGGACCAAACGAAACATTACATTACTTTTTAACATTACGTTTTGTGGCAGCAGTGGCTAAATCGAGGGGTTTCAATAGAATACTTTGATTTATCAAAAATTAATTATGAACTATTGATCACCATATTGCCCTCCTACAAAAATGATAAAACCTAAGTTGCTTTGTTTTTTATCGCATCTCCAAATTTTTAATTAACCAAAATCAGCAAAATTAGTACGCCAGTGACGGTGAAAAACATTATTTCAAACTTTATTAGAACAAAAATTCGCTTTACAAATGATAACTATAAATTAAAAATTTAGAAAATTCCGACATTTATCTTTCCGGCTCCATTATCAGACCTGAAAACCATCTAACTATAACCTATCATTGAGACGATTCCAATGAGTCCAAATACGATACCTCTGCTGTAAGTTGGTGAGGAGTTGGATATCCTACAGATTCCAGCGTCCGGTCAAGGTTACCATGTTCTTGGAATATAATTAAAGTAACAGAATACTAAATTTCGAATCGAATGAGACCTGTGGAAGTTGCTCTCATCCCTTTCTAGAAAAAAGCTGATGATCTCCAAACGGTTGAACAGATATTCTTGAATCATAGCTAAGAACACTTTCCATTACTTCTCTGTTTGCAACTGGGTTCAAAAAGTAACTCAAAGACTACTTACATCGTTTAAATTTATAAAAATGTCAAAGGATAATATGATCGTCAAAACAGAGAAACGATATAAAAATGTCTAAATTGGGAAAAAATTAAGATAAATGAAAATGACGCAGTACTAAAGTAAAAATTAAAAAATAAATTATTAAATGTCAACTTAAATCCTACTAATATTATAAACGCGAAAGTTTGTATGTATGGATGGATGTTTGTTACTCTTTCACGCTTCAACCACTGGGCGAATCGGGATGAAACTTGGCAAACATATAGGTTAGGTCCTGGATTAACATATAGGCTACTTTTTATCCATATTTCTCAAGTGGTTCCCGTGGGATAGCTGTTAACTCTCTCTTTTTTTGGTAATTTCTGACACTTCGCAATGAAGCAAAGGATTGACGTGCTAATTAATACTGATTATCGATTGAGTTGGCCTGTGTTCCGCAAGTTCCTTCCTCCTGTGGTGCGTCGATCGAAGGTAGGCACATATGTTTCGGCCGGACGTACATTAACAGCTCGTACAAGTACAAAAGTACAATGGCATAATGCGAAGTCTTTTGAACTGCTCCCGGCATGTGTCGCATGTTTCTAATAATGTCCTAATTCCTCTCTTCTGCAGGATAAACACTCGATCCGAGTCTGTTGAGTCACCCCATAAGATGATACCGTAGGACATTATTGAATGGAAGTGAGCAAAGTCTGCTTGCCTAAGAATCTCTAAGATGATTTCTTCTTCTGCGAAGCATTCTGCTACCCAGGCTCTTTGACTGTTTAATCAATTAAACCTGACCGAACCTAACATCGATCGCTTCGCTCGCTCATTTATTTAGTGATAACCACTTCGCTTAGTGTTATTGTAATGTCACTAGTGAGATTACCTGACACTAGTGGAATTGTAAGCAGTATGTTACGGTTTACAATCTCACAATAGATTATAATCTAGCGGTATTTACAATTTTACGGTGACATTATATATATATATATATATATATATATAATAAAACCGGCCAAGTGCGAGTAGGACTCGCGCGAAGTAGGGTTCCGTAGTCTTGAAAAAAAAAATTTTATTTGCAGTTGGTAATAGAACATTTTGTATTAGAAAATCTATGTACTTTTTAGGAATTTAGCCTTGATAAAAGTTGATGCCATAGTATTTCCAATTTTTTTTCAGATGTTCTGAAACAGCAGGGGAAGGAATGGGGGGGGGGAGAAACTTGACTTTAACAAAAAATTGCACTTTAAAACTTAATATTTTGCAAACGGATTCCACAACGGAATCGAAAAACTGTTTTCGCAAATCTTCAATAGTTTTGGAACAACTATTCAACGATACACCACACAATAGGTTGCGTCAACGAAAAATAATTTACCCTCTCTTAACATGTAGAAGAAATACCCGAATAAAATGTTCGTAACAGTCCGAAGAACGTTTTTAGGACAAAAAAAAATACACGAGCCGCTTGCGGCTAGCGCACCGCGCACCCTCGAAACCCACGAGGGCGAAGCCGCGGGCAACAGCTCGTCACGTATAAAATAATGTTATTGTATGTAACTACATCTTCTCATGTGATCGTGAATCTCGTTCTATTAAAAGCCTTATCAAGTGAGATGATGTGATGTCAAGGTCTCACCAATATTGTAAATAATATTATAACTTTCTTTTTGTACAAGTTTTTACATGAAGAGTTTTTTCAAGAGCCGAATGCTCAAATGAATAAAAATACACGGTTTCATATAAAAAAATGGCTGTATTACCTACGATTATATTCAAAATAAAAGACGATTCCGGGACCATAATTCCATCTCCAAATTTCATCATCAGATCAACTTCAAAATACCAAAAGGATCTATTGTCACCGGGAATATGGCTTCCTTCCAAATTTCAGAACAATCGGACCTCTGGAAGTCGCTCTAAAATCCATCGCAAGATTTGAACTAAACAAACATACATACATTGCAAGTTAAATAAAAGATTTTTTTAAATAAATATAGCTAAAAAAAATTAAAAAAACACGCTTTTAAAGCACATGATAGATAACTAAAAAGTGAAAAATAATTATTAATATAAGCTGAAAACAATAATGGGTGGGTTCTATCGATATACGAAAAATATGGCACAAAGCGCCACACGCTTTATCACAACAATTCTAGTATTTTTCGTTCATTATTGTTTTCAGTTTATATAAAGAATTATTTTTCACTTTTTAGTTTGATGTGCTTTAAAAACGTTTTTTTAAAATATATTTATTATTCAATTTTTAGTTCAGTATAATGTGATAAACTTAAGAAATTATTGTATTGTCACTGATTCTTGATAAATGTACAAATTTTGAATTAAATCTGTCCGTTTAAAGTGGGTCAAATCGAGTGCAAAGGAGTCGGTTACAAACATACATACATACATACAAGTGAAGCTAATAAAAGCGTGATAAAAACTCCTTAGATTATCCATTCTTATACAACGAACGTAACAAACGTAAAATTAATTTATTGTCCTTCAATGTGTTTTTTATTTATTATCCAAATACTCAAAGAAGAGCAATCATGCTAACGAATCAAGCATAAGACAGATTGAGTTCATAATAACGATCATCATCATGTCAGCCGAATCATTCCACTGCTGAACAAAGGCATACCCGAAAAATTTCCACAACGCCCGGTTCTGCGCTGCCCGCATCGAGCGGCTGCCCGCGACCTTAACAAGGTCATCGGTATACAGAGTAGAAGGACTGCATGCGCTGCTTCTTCCGATGCTGCGCGATCGCCACTCGACAGTTTTACTACCTTAAAGGCCGTCCGTTCTACGAGTTCTATGCTGAAAGTATTAATCAAAAGAAAATATTGTTCACCTGTGAAAGTTGAATCCACTGCTCTTGCTTGGGGTCCACACCAGTGGGGTTGTGTGCACAAGCGTGCAGGAGGATGATGGAGCCAGTGGGCATTTTCTGAAACAACCGTCAACTTAAGATCCTTGTGGTGGAAATATCGGTTCTTAAAAAGTATTTGCGTATACTACTAGCGAAGAAACTCGAAGGTTGTGTGTGAAGTCGACCAACCCGCACTGGGCCCGCGTGGTCGACTAAGGCCTAATCGCCCTGATTCAGGGTAGGCTCGAGCCCCTCGGTGGGGACGTATATGAGCTGTAATTATGAAAAAGTATTTGCAAAACTAAACTTTAAAAATGTCACTCTATAGCGGGCAAATTTTGTCTCAATTTTTTTTTAATTTACTATTGATAAGCCGTTGGGATCATCTCACCTGATGGTAAGTGACGATGATGCCGAAGATGGAAGCGGTCTTACCAAGATTCCCCAATGCAATGGGGAACTGGCTATCTTATCTTCAAGCCGGAACACATCAATGCTGTTAACATTGATGTTTAACGGCAAAACTTAGATAAGACGGTGGTAGCTAGCCAGGGGGGATTAAAATATACCCTTGCACCGACCAAACCGAGTCTTACAAAGTTACACTGCGCCGGGAATCGAACCCGCGACCTCCTGATATGAAGCTAATAGACAACCATTGCGTCACAGAGGCGGTTAAATCTCTAAATTCGAGCGAGACCCGTAATCAATTACTAACTAAGTATATCAATCTCTCGCGAATTAATAAAGAATGGCCTACTAATTGATGAATGACCTAACCTAGCCTTTTAGTGTATGGTTCCAGTTGTAAACTGAAATTTTAAAAAAAACTGATTTTGTACGCGCTTTGTGATAAACTTATTCAGTATTTTTCCAACGTTTCCACAATCTAGTATATGTTTATATCTCATTTATCTTGTTAGGCACGTGTCAAACCGATTACAAAAGTCTACAAAAAAAATATTTTTCTTTGGGTTTCTGTTCTAATGCTTGAATTTTGATTCCAAACATCGAAAAACGCTCGATATCCATTTTTAACTCTTAAAGTTTGCTTTTGTCTGATGTATGTTGATAAGTACGATTTGAAGATTTCAATTGATTTTTATGAGCAATATGTGGTAACACTTTTTTTTATCTTAATTGCAAATTGTGCATTATTTCTGAATGGCACTAGTGAGTGTTTACTTCTCTATTACTATAAAAAAAAGTCTATTATAGTTGTAACAACCGACTTTTATGTCGTATTTTTATGTTGATTGAAAATATGCTTGAAAGTTTTAAATTGATGGGCTGCAGGATGTCCCATAAACTCCATATGCTACATGCTCACCTGGACAAATTTAAAGATAATATGGGTGCCTATTCAGAGGAGCAGGGAGAACGTTTTCACCAAGATTTGATGGACTTTGAACAACGTTACCAAGTGCAGTACAACGAGAATATGATGGGAGATTACATTTGGGGATTAATACGAGAAAGCCCATACAAACATATAAGATCCACTAAAAATTGAACTCATTTTTTTGTTATTTTCTATTTGTTGGCTATTATTTGTCATAATTCTTGGATAATGTTTAATAAAAACTTTTTTTATTGTAATTTTAAATAAAATTACAGAGAAAATTTAAAAATTAGTATTTTGTTTGAAACTCCGTAAAATTGCTCCAGTTTCTACAAAAGCAAACTTTGATCGGAACAGATATATTTTTATTTATTTGTAACATAGGAGAAACCAAAATTTCACATTCAGGAGCCAGACCCAGAAATCGTGTTGACCGGTGATTATTGATGGGTGTATCGACGTATTTCGTAATGCGAAATCAAAAAGATGATTTCTATCGGGTTTATTTATATTCAGTCGCAACTTCTGATGACATAGAACATAATTATGTTTGCGGAATAATAAAAACTTACGCAAATGTCCTCAAGAGCTCCTTGGAAGTCGAAGCCGATGGTCTTGGGGTCGAAGTAGCGGTACTTCTTGTGGGGGATGCCAAGCTGGTTGCAGATCTGCGGGTGGTTTCCCCACGTGGGGTTGGGCATCCACACCTCCTTCGCCTGGGCGTAGTGAGTCTTGATGTACTCCAGCCCAAGTCGTAGAGCGCCGGTTCCGGACAGTGTCTGGGAAAATGATGATTTCACTGTTGCTACGTATATAAACGAAAGTCGCCTCCCCGCCAAAATATCGTCGCCGCGAGTGCGACACGATGAAATTGAGGTTAGAAAGAGAAGCTAAAAGAAAATCGCCTCCCCCGTCAAAATATATCGTCGCCGCGAATGCGACACGATGCGATTAAGGTTAGAAAGAGAAGCACATATAACACCTTAACCAATCTTGACGACATTTTGCATGCAGGTAGCCTATATCACTGGAAAGGACATAGGCACAGATTTGGACAGTAATATAGAAGTCATTGGACATAGGCTTCTTTTATCCCATCAAAAGAGCATAGTCCGATATAGTTCCTGAGGGAACTGAAAAAAATACTCTTTTATTTGGTTGATTTCTTTAACATCGCAACGGAGCAACGGATTGTAGTGGTTTTTTGCACAGAGACTGTTGAAGGGGTGGGAAATGTAATATATATACTACTGAATTGGCATAGCCCGATATAGTTCCCGAGGGATCTGGAGGAAATTCCTGTCTTGATGCTCGCGCACCACTCACCCTCAAAGACACTCATAAAAACGATGCCCACGCGAGTGAAGCCGCTGGCAAAAGCTAGTATAAGTTTGGTAAAGGCATGAAAACGGCCTACATCCCTTAAGGACGTGAAAGATGTTGTCATCAGTAAGGAACACACTCACATAATCATTTATTAACCTTTTCAGCACCCACGACGGCTATACCCGCACTACTGACCGCCAACGACGTTATATCTGCACTACAGGTTCACCGCCAACGACGGATATATCCTTTCGGGTGTACACAGTAAAAAAGACCTAAACACGTTAAGTTAAAATTCGTGTTGTTTTATCTGTCACGATTGGAGTGTCAGTGACGTCGGCATTTGCATTTGATATGGCATTGAAAAGGTTAACATATTAAGGTGAGTGCTCTTTGGGTGTCCATAAATCTGACATGAAAATGCTCCAATCCACAAGGAACTCACAGTAAGATCGGCTTTCACTAGAAAATGGCTTCACAGAAATTAATCATTCACCCTCATTTTGAGCCTTTGATTATTTTTTGTTCAGGAATAGGGGATCGGACTGCTAGTCATTTGAGTTACTTTTTATAAACTGACAAAAACGAAATTTTGTTCTAAAAATGTTTGAAATACCCAAAGTGACATCATAGATTTTTAGCGTCATTGACGAACTTATTTTGTGAATTTGATCAATTAAAAATTCTAGACGTGATGGAAAAACAAAAGAAGTAAGTTTTTTTGAAACTTCAAGAGCAGAGTAATTTAGGAAATCATATAAATCCGAATTTATTTGTGATGCAGTCCGATCCCCTATTAATTCAGATTTTCAACATAATAGGTAGATAAGATAGATAAATTCACTTATATTTTATCCATAGCAAAACAGCACAGTAGAACAAACAAGCAATAAAGATAAAATTTATTCTGCGTTTCTCAGACAAATAGTTTGGAATCAAATAAATTGTACACCCGAAGGAGAACATAATATCTCCTCACAAGCAGCGCGTCTAATATTTCAATTTGTATTGTTCAGTTGTCCCAGATATACCACTGATGGCATATAATCTCTAGTAAGATTTCTCGATTGTGTAAATTTGAAAAACACTTTTTTGGTGTGTACAGGTAACACAGAGTGCGTTTTCGGCTTTTTTGAAGATCACTTATCTTTCTATTTGCTCCTTCATCGCTCGAAGGTTGAAAGTAACTACCTGGGCACAGAAAAAGGCCCAAGTTCAACAGAATTTTGTATGCATACAGTGTATACATATGAAAAAAACTCAATGCGAAGCAAAATATCATAAATATCATTTTGAGTCAAGTATTTATCTATATTAATTAGTAAGGTATTAAACAGGCTGCCTTGACTGGGTGTGATAATAAAGTAAAATTGTACTTAGTTGTGGCGATGGAAGTCGCTTTTTAACGTGTTCGTGCAGCGTTTCCAATTATATCAATATCTGTTCAGAAGTTATAATTAGCCGCCCTGGCCTATTCGGAATTAAGGCGATGCATTGAAAACTGGTCGCAGGGATCTCGATTTTCACAAAATCACAAAACATAACACAATGATATTTTGCAACCTGATTCTTTATTTCAATGACTTCACTTTGTCATTTGCAGAAACACGATTCGTTATTTTTTATAACAGAAAAAATATATGTCAAAGAAATCTCTTTTAAAACAGAGATTTGCATTCTACTCGTACAGGCAAACCAGACCGATTTAGTACCTCTAATTTTTTTTTGTCGTCTAGTAGTAGTAGTAGTTAAAATTAATTGAAGTTTTTAATTAAAACGAAAACATTAAAAAGGTGCAAAAGGGTGGTTATTTTCTCTACTCTTTACACGTAAAGAAAAAGACAGAGACAACTGTTCCAAGCATTGCTTCGCCTTAACGGAAGATGGAGACTTCTGCAAATAAGTATTTTGAGGATCACTGTAAATAATATTTTTAACTAGCTTTTTCCCGCGGCTCCGCCCGCGTGGACATCGTTTTTATGACTGTCTTTAAGGGTGATTAGTAAATTATGTCGTTTCCCACCTACTCAACCATCTCTGTGCAAAAAACCACAACAATCGAGTATTTTTTTAGTTCCCTCAGGAACTGCATCAGATTATGCTATTTTCCCGGGATAAAAAGTAGCCTATGTCCTTCCCCGTGACACAGGCTACCTGCATGCCAATTTCATAAAGAATGGTCAAGGCGTTGAAGCGTGAAAAGGTAACAAACAAACAAAAACACATTTTAACATTTATAATATTATTAAGGATGATCTTCTGTTAAATGTTACATTCGCATTATTAGGTTACTTACTATATAGATAAAATAAAATAAAAAACCGGCCAAGTGCGAGCTGGACTCGCGGTATGAGTGTTCCGTACCACCACACCTCTCCACACAACTATGAGACAATGATACCTATTCACATGACAAACAAAAGACACAAACGCGAGCACCATAAAAATAATACTAGCGCTATCTAGTAGTGTTTTAGTGAACTGTTTTCTTGTAAGTGAACGTATTATATTGAGTTTACCACTTTATTTTCAATTGATAGAATTATTATAGTTTTTCCTGTAATCTACAAGCAATGAACTACATTTTGTATTTTTTTCAAAATTTTAGGCTCAGTATTTGCGGAGATCAGGGGGATGGGGGAATGGTCAATTTTCGTCTTCTTTCATGAATAAAATCAAAACTTTTTATTTTAGAATGATAACAAAAATATATCTGAGATCCTCATAACGAGCCCTTTCATTTGATATATGACACAGTAAGGTTTGCAAAACTTTTTTTAGATTCCTAATTTTTCCACCTAAAATGACCCATATTTTAAAAAAGTTGTCGGTGGCTCAACCGGTAACGACTCGATCCATCTAACCAGAGGTACCGGGTTCAAATCTGGACGGCCAATGTACCAATGAGTTTTTCAAAAACTTACGTACATATCATTACCGATTGCTTTAACGGTGAAGGAAAACATCGTGAGGAAACCTGCACACGCCTGCGAAGAATTTCGAAGGTTGTGTGTGAAGTCGACCAACCCGCACTGGGCCCGCGTGGTCGACTAAGGCCTAATCGCCCTAATTCAGGGTAGGCTCGAGCCCCTCGGTGGGGACGTATATGAGCTGATATAATAAAAAAAAATTATTTACTTTGCACATCTGTGCTTGGGTCATAGGATTACACCGTCCTACCAAATTTCACCTGATTTGTCCCAATAGATTCGGAGCAAATTGGCTGTGACAGACGGACGGACAGACGCACGAGTGATCCTATAAGGGTTCCGTTTTTTGTTGTTGTACGGAACCCTCAAAATATAAAACATGCAGTAGATAACTCTTATCAGCCTTCCCTCTATCTATTGAGGCTGAGATATGACAGGTGCTGAATGATTTCAAACAGATTGGTCAATTGTTGAATGAGTGAGAGAGAGAGATGTGCGTGTGTCTGTGTGTGTAAACATTCTTTTTTAATAATTATTAATTAAAATATTAACAACTACTACTCTTAAGTATAATTTATTATTTTAATAATTTATAATAAAAAAAACTAAATTTCAATTTTATATTTAAGTAAATCACAAATACCGTATTATTTAACAGCTTTAAGAATTAATTAAAAATTTAAACCCAACTGCATAAAAATTTGATCCTTATTTCTTTGCCAGTCGGGTAAAAATGTAACAACAACTAATATAACAACATTTCGCAATCCAAAATCCCTAAAGCCGTTTAGGCTACAGAGCGTGCCAAAGAATTATACATACATACATACACTCAAAACATAACCCTCCTTCTGGCGAAGTCAGGTAAAAAATAAGATCTCACACAATTTCTGATTCCCAAACCGATGTAAACACCATCTAGTGAAACTTCATAGCTTACGTAAGAATGCTTTCTTACCTGCACGGTGCAGTTGGTCTTGTTTTTCAACGGTTCGCTGTCTTCTCCGAAGGCCAGTTTGGCGACCGCGTTCGTGTAGACCGCCTCGCCGCTGATCGGCGCGTACTCGTGGTTGAGGCATTTCGCGTGGAGTATCTCCTCAGCCTGCAATCAAATGTGTGTGAGGATCGTCGTTAAAAACCCATAAACGTCCCCACTGCTGAAGCACTGGTCTCTTTCAAAACTTTAGGTTAGGCCAAACTTCACACATGGGGGCCAAGGTCTAGGGCTAGTGGCGAAGGCCACTGACGAAAGTTTTTCAAGCCGCCTATAAGACTTATGACACAGCTATATAACTACAATCTAGTGATAGCAACCGGCACCAACGGCTTAGCGTGGCTTGAGTAGAAGGGAAACAGTCAAGAAATATGCAACTAACAGTCAAACCCATCCAAATAATGACCTGCCAACTTCTGTACCAAAGCGCGAGGATGACATAGCCACATTAGCGATAGCTCCTACGCTTGCTGGACTGGAGGCGAAGTTCCACCCTGCTCACATATAGGAAAGAATTGTGACTGGAGGTGAAACTGGGTTCATCACTTTGAACTTGAGTCGAAACAAGAGACTATGCAGTGGCATAAAAAGGGTGCACCACCTCCGAAGAAGTTAAATTGGCCGGAAAGCTGATCTGCTATCATCATTAGAAATTCATGAATTTTGTTTGATATCTCTTGGACCTCTCGGCAATGTTGAAACTTTAATTCCATCAAAGATGGTAATCTTTAGATTTTAAAATGGTGCAGGTATAGCCGGACAATATGGATGAATTAGTAAAAAAAATGAAACAAACAAGTTAAAAAGTTAATTGAAATTATCGAAGTTTATAAGTCCCTACTTACCTTAATAAGTAAGATAATTATTCACGTAATAGCATTACACTAAATCCAACCACATCTTCTGTGTAGATATAAAAAGTATTTAAAACACTTAAACTAAAAAATATATAAGAAAATCTTTGCCTAGATATCTCATTACTCATTTATTATTGTAGACGGATTATACAATTTGATTTTCCTTAACCTACCTACATTATATAGATGTTGTGCATCACTTCCATACTTTGCATCAACAACTAGATATTGCTATTGTGATAACTACACCTTAATTATTCGATTAGAAAAGTGAATTAAACTCGAGGGTAATTAAATTGAAAAAGAAAAATACTTCTATTGTTTCATCTACATTGCAATCATTTCATTCCGCGAATTTTTGAACCCCCCCCCCCCCCCCCCACCCCTTCTTACGTATAGAACGCGACATGGCGGTCGGTGTCTTATTTGATTAGCCTTGTATTCTATTAAGTCCCTACCCCTAAAAACGTGATTTTTTTGTACGATGGTACAGAACCCTTCGAGTGAGTGTACGAGAAGACTCTTTAGGTTCCTGATTGGCATTAGAAACCCATAATTTTTGTTTCGAAAATACCAAAGCTTCTAGCATACCTTTTGGTTTAAAAATTGGTAATTTAAATTAATTATTAATTGATAATTATTTGATTAAAGTATTATTGCTAAATGAAAAAAAGGAAAATCTTTTGGTCAATTTTCCTTTGTAGGGTTCCGTCAACAATAGTTATGCCATGTCTGTCCATGGCTTAGCTCAGAGACTATTACAGAAAGCTGTAATTTGGCATGGGCACACCCCGGACACTTCATACAGCATTTCTAAAAACAAATGAAATCACAGAGAAATTCTATATGTTCGAGAACCAAATTTAAACCAATCTGTATCAACCTGAGGGGGTGAGGTCGGAATCTAGAGAGCGGCAGGGAGTGTCCATACTGTATGTTCGTACTAATATGTATAATTTTGCATGGGTATACACACGGATCAGATAAATAAGGTTGCCAATCCAACCTTATTTATCTTATCCGTGGGTATACGTATACATATTACTGAGGGTTTGCCAAAACCATTTTTCGAGTCAGGGATCCGTTTGCGACTTATTTTCGTTAAAGCCAAGTGCCCTCCCCCCTGCCCCTATTAGCTAAACCGCTATTTCAGGACATGAAAAAAAATGTAAATGGACAGAAATATAAATATCTAACAGAATCTCATGAAGCTTAGTAAAGTGATAAATTTGGTTCAAAAACTGATCCAGGCAACTACAGAGCAGTTTCTGTGCTGCCAGTTCTTAGTAAAGTGTTTGAAAAGAAATGCTACAATATTTTACAGGAAACAAACTACTGCATAACCAACAATTTGGTTTCATGAAAGGTCAATCAACAACCGATCCAGGAGTTGCACTTATTCCTAACATTTATGATGCCTTTGAGGAATCGCAAAATGCAATCGGAGTGTTTTGTGATTTATCTAAGGCATTTGATTGTGTTGAACACCAAACATTATTTGTGAAATTAAAGCATTACGGTGTAGAGGATGGGGCTCTCAGTCTTATAAATTCGTATTTAGACAACATAAAAAGTACAAGTAAATGGCATGAACTCATCTGGATCTAGTGTGAAAATGGGTGTGCCCCAGGGTGCCATATTAGGGCCTTTTCTTTCCCTTGTTTACGTAAATGATTTGCCTTTTATGGTGCAACATCTATCAAATATTGTGTTGTTTGCGCATGATACTTCTCTTATTTTTAAAGTGAATAGGAAAGAAAATGAAATTGACGAAATAAACAACACTCTCTTAAAGATACTGAACTGGTTCACTGTCAACAACTTATTATTAAATGCTAAGAAAACAAAATGTATAAAAATTTTTTTGCCATATGTAAAAAAGGTCAATAATAGTGTGATATTAGACAGTAATAACTTTGAATTTGTAAATACTACGGTGTTCCTTGGTATAACTTTGGATGTTTCACTTTAATGGGGACCACACATTGAAACATTAGCGGGAAGGCTTAGTTCAGCTGCTTATGCCGTTAAGAAAATAAGACAGTTAACAGATGTAAGTACTGGGAGACTAGTGTATTTTAGTTACTTCCATAGTATAATGTCTTATGGCATCTTACTGTGGGGGCATGCGGCTGTTATAGAAACTATTTTCATCTTGCAGAAAAGAGACGAGAGGCGTTACAGAATAAGTTCAAAGAAATCAATATTTTAACTGTTGCTAATCAATTTATATATGTAAACATTATGTACGTTCATAAAAAATTACATTTATTTCCTAAAAACAGTGACAAGGCATAATTTGAATTTAAGAAATGTAAATAAAATAGATATAGCCTTTTCGAGACTGATTTGTGAAAGTCATTTGTGGGGCAGTGTATAAGATTCTACAATAAATATCCAGAAAATAACTAGTTTTTCAGGGAACAAATCCAAGACTCACGTCAAAAAATGCTTCTGCTCTAGAGGATATTATAAAATAATAGATTATGTAAATGACAAAGATATATATGTTGATTCTCTAATAAATACCATTACCTGAAACTGTAATCTGAATCATGACATTATTTGTAATATTCAATAACTTTTTTGACTATTTAAAAGTGTGTGTAAACACCTATTTAAAATAAATTATTTTGATTGATTGATTGATTAATCAATTTAAAAGGATAACTGTCACAGCTAAGTAGACTTTCTTAGTTTAGGAGTAATAGTTGACCAACTTAAGATGTGCAGTTGGATTTGTATAAAGTTCATAGATTTTCCAGACAAAATGTTCTATTACCAACTGTAAAAATAATTTTGTTTTACTGTATTTTTTAGAAGACTATGGAACCCTACTGTGCGAGAGTCTGACTCATACTTGCTGGTTTTTCTTAAGATAATGTTTAAATTTAGACAATATAAGGTACTAAAAATTTTCTCCAGGAACCTCCTCTTCACCTACATTACCTACACTCTACCATAAAATAAAATAATAAATAAACTTAAAAATTATAAATCTTATTGGCATTGTTAATATCTGTTGATCTTAAATATTATAGTTTTGCATTTTGTTTTCCAAGAATAAATATAATTTAAAATAAATAAAAAAAGATTTACCTTCCTGACTGAAGGCAAGACCCAAGGCTTGCCCTCGTCATCTCTGTAGGCACCCACGCCAAGGTTTACTTTTTTGGAATCCGTGTCCCTTTTGTAAGCCTCAGAGATGCCTAGAATGACATCAGGGGGGCCCATCTTCACATTGCTCCACCATTGGCTTCCACCACAGCTAAAATTAAAAAGATATAAATTAAGGGATAGGGCTCAGTGTAAGGATCCATACAGTGATTCAAGGCCACATCACTAGTTACAGAAAAGTAAACAGTGTGTAACAAAACTGGTGTAGGTCCTGTTAACTGGAGCTTCTACTCTTCATACTGAACTACTTTTATTCTATGACTTTGCTGAAATTGCAAAAAAGTTTTTAACTCTTCATACAAATCAATCAGCTGATAGACCAATTTTTGTGCATTTTTGAACAGAGGGTCCAAAATTTTGAGAATTGACTATGGGTTCCTTGGAGAAAGTTCTTCAGTATAATGAGTAGTATGTCCTGTTTACAGGTCCTACACCAATTTATATTGGTATTTAGTTTGGTAGTCCTCATTGTTTCATTATTTGTTTTTAAAAATGACATTTATCATGTTGTACAAACTTTTGGTATGTTGTAACATGCCATTGGGGTTCACTTAAAAGGGCTGCCATATAAAAAACACCAAAAAAGCAAAACAAAGTTCTTGTAGCTTTTTTGACTTGAGATTGTGGCTTAATTTGCTTTAAAAAAAATAGAATGCCACATAAGAAAAGAGAAAAAGCTATTATTATTTTTAACTAACTGCATGATCAAATTATTCCGTGCTATCTCAGCCAGCTCTAAAATAGTTTTTAATTATAGAACATGTTAGCAAACAGTGGAATATAAAACTATTTAAGCCAATCTCTGCATAGGCTATTTGTAACAACACTTCATTTTAACCAATGGTGCATTTATGGTTGGAGTGGACATAACCAGGCTGTCATTAATACCAAAAACAGGTTGTGTCAGGTTTGATTGATTACACATTCGAAGAGCCTCACGAAGCAAGGCTCTCCCCCATGGCAGCCTGGTTATGTGTACTCCAACCCATTTACAGTCAGCCATTGGGCAGGAAAATAAACAAGAAAGTAGTCAGTGCGAGAATGTATTTACATAACCTATTTCGATCACTCACGCTGCCACTGCTCAAGCCGCTGCTGCTGCCATTGCCACAATTGTCGGCTTTCGAGTGGAAGTCAAATGAATCGGCTAAGTGTGAAAATTCATTCACGTCGTTGCTGCCGCAGAAGTATTTAGGGCAATATTTCCGGCAGTATCAGGAGCAGTGGCTGAGTGTAAATACAGGGTAACAACACTTCACTTTAACCAATAGGTTCAGGAAAATCGCATCAGATCTCAGCCCATGCTGGAGGAAATTTGAGTAGGTCACAGAGCCCGTTCTAGATAAATCAAAGTTTCTGGAAATATGTAGGTATTACGTAAATGATTAAAAAGACCGGTTGGGTTACCTGCTGGCGCGGACAGCTGTGCATCTGAGGATAGTCTCCACATTATTGTTTTTAAATAACTTCACAGTGACTCTCCTTATTGCTAGAGCCATGGTTACACTGCGAGGGCACTCGTCTACAACTAAAAAATAAATTCCGTAAACAAGACGTAACACAATACTTCAGGCAAGCAAGCCCCTACCCAAAACTGACTGCTATGCTATCAGTACTAGTGTTGACAGCGCCTGTGTTAAGAAAAGTAATGAATAAGTGTAGGTTACTTAAATCCTTACTATCCTTAAAATGTATATTTTCGAAATTGTCTTTCAGTTTGTTACTCTTTAACCCCTAATAAACCGATTTCGATGAAATTTGCTATACCAAAAGCTAAAGTAAAGGGCTATGAATAACATAGAATAAGTTGGCGTCCATAAAACACGTGACGTTTATTTTAATAAGTGACTGAATTTTGACCCTCTCTAGTCACATTTAGGTGACACCTTTGACACCCCTCGTTTTCCCCATATCACGTAACATTTCATGAAATATCAATTAAAAGTTAAATGACTAAGTAATTACCTTATTATTTTAATTATCTATTTATTAGTAGTATACATATTTAATTAATCAAATAGATTATGTAATTTTTATGTAGAAAATGGAAATTGAAGATAAATGAAAACAGGTGGAAAATATAAAAATTTTACAATTATTCTTGCAAGAACAAAAACTCTGTTCGCCTATGGATCTACCTACTCCATCAAATTAGTCTCGGTCGTGTCATTCTCCGGCGAATTCGCTGGTAACACATGAAACTTAAAACAATCTGTATTAACAGTAGCTATTATTTATGTATTTATTACGTAAACTAGCTGTTTCCCGCGGCTTCACCCGCGTGGACAACGTTACGTGTCTATGACTTTTCGAGGGTGATCTGTGCACAATTTGCTTGCGCTTGCTTGGAAAAAAGTAGCTTTTATGTTAATCCAGATCCTAATCTGTCTACCTACCAAATTTCAGCCAGATCCGTTAAGTAGTTTTTGCGTGAAAGAGTAACAAACATACATCCATAAATTCTAACAAACTATCACGTTTATAATATTAGTAGGATAGGAAGTAGGATGACAAAATATCACGTGATATTTGTTCTGAACTCCCCCTCTCCCTACATAACCTTAAGTGACACTTGACGAAATCCCCCGCCCTCATAATTAGCGTCACCTGATACGGAAAAAAAAACTTAATGGACGCCCCCTACGTAGGTACTTTTTAGCCCCGAAAATATGCATAGTACCTAAGGAATCTGGGAACTACTGAATTCCACGGTTGCGAGCCGCTTGTGACTTGCACCCTGTGCATTCTCGAATATACAGTATTAAAAACGGCAAAATCTAGTTATAAAAAGGAGAGGTGCTATTTGTGATCTTGACTTCATCTACGTGACCTTTTAGTAAGCGTGAATATTATATAGTAAGCTACTTATCTTGAACTTCAAGCTAGCTAAGGTTCAAAAACATTTAAAACACATATAGTTTCAATTATGCAAAAAGTCATAATTGTGGCAACATTAACATCAAAACGTAATTCTGCGAACACGTCACACGACAGACCACATTGCGCCAATGTCATTAAAGGTCAGATATCTATCAAGGATAAGATAAAGTTAGGGTTCCGTAAATAATTGGGATGGTTCTGTCACAAATTTTTCCATCATACTGATTTAAAGTAGGCAAGTAATAAATAGCTTAAGATCAATCACTGCTAAGTTCCTCTTATCCATAACTACCTATCTATGTAACAGTATATACCTAGCTATTATGTACATCTATTTTATGTTTATGATTAGGTTTGAATTCATCAGAATTCATTCATGTGGAGTGGACGTAACATCAGTTATTTCCACACTTCCACATTATCTTATCAGTAACACTTCGTGGACACTCACTAGTCACTTCTTATCCCACCTCTTTACGTTCCTGCAATAGGGTATTTTCTAGTAGACAATCCTACTAATATTATAAATGTAAAAGTTTGTATTTATGGATGTATGTACGGATGCTTGTTACACTAGCCGCTTGCGGCTCGCGCACTGCGCACCCTCGAAAACAGTAATAGACTATGTTCACGCGAGCGTCGCCACTGGCAAAAGCTAGTCTAAAATATATAAAACCTTACTTTTTTTTATTTCTTTTATTTACAATTGATAACTTATTTGACTCCTTCAATAATTTTTAATTTTATATTTCAAATCACAAAATTAGTTCTTTAAAAGTTTGTCACATTTGGGACGTCACGAAACGTCACGTCACTTATGTAACACGAATAATTTTAGAACAAAATAGCTTTTTTTCTACAGATAATTTAAAAAATAACCAATTTTAATATGTGGAAAATACGCTATTGTGCCCCGGCACCAGCAGCATTGCAAGTTCTGTTGCAAGTCAAGAAATACCTACCTTTAAATGAAGACAAACTATTAATTACGAAGTAACTAGTTTCTCATCTGTGCTATTGACATCTATTGACGAATAGCTCAAATGGGCTCGATTCCAAAGTCGTGAAATTGCTTACATTGTCATTTCAAAACCTTTAGTATTTATATAAAATTATTAACCCTAACTTAACTAATAGCAAATTATCATGGTTGATTCAAAACGTAATAAATAACCTATGATCAAAAATCAAATTCTAATTGAAAAAGTTGTTTGAATTAAAAATAATGACCATTTTTCTCTCAGGTTCTACGATGCTTATACTAGATATCGCTATCGTCGATCTTAAATTTTATACCACATGTAAAACAAAAGTTTTTTCTTGCCCTAGGTAGATAAAAATCTGAGAAAACAATTATTTAATAATAGTATTTTTTACAGAAAAAAATACTTTTTCATGACTGAAAATTATTAAATTATCGGTATCAGAGATGAAATTTGTTTCATGGTAGTTTTCTATTTTATACTTGGCAACACTTTATTTTGGATGTCATGTCAACTGTGACGTTTTACGTAACATTCATGATTTTGTGTGTGAATGTTTTTCTTTCGAGTGTGTGCTATCAATTTCATCAGCTCGTAAAAAGCAACAGAATAAAGTTTTCTATGTTGATTTTTCTCTGTGAAGTTACATATGTAAGTTAAGTTATGTTAGTCAAGTTTTTTTTGTTTGCGCGGCATACGATTAAATACAGATGGTAGAAAGACCATGCGCAAATGGGAACGTACGTACCTAATCAAAGAACGACTGTATCGCCATCCCTTGGCGTGGTGGAGAAGCTAAAGAGGAAAAACACTCAAAATTGTGAACAGGAACATTTTACCTAATTCAGAATTTTTACCTACCAGACCCCGAACAATGAACTTCAAACCCGAAACTCAGGTTTTTTACCGTAGTTACTTCGAAATTTTAATGAAGTTTCGAAGGTATGTACCTATCCCTATTTTTCAACCACAATTGGTAATACTTCCCTTGGCATTATCTCTCCTGATGGTACATAACTAAGTGACAATGATGCTGACTTCCTTATCTTCATGCCGGAATACATCAATTCAGTTAAAATTAATATTTAGTTGGGGGTTTAAAAAATTGCGTACTCCATGGAGGCTATTTGTAGACTAATTTCGGTAAAGTCTCATCTTCTTCGTTTATACACTTACTAGCTTTTGCCCACGGCTTCGCCCGCGTGGACATAGTTTTTATGACTGTCTTAGAGGGTGAGTGGTGAGCGAGCCGCAAGCGCCTCGCGAGCGTGGACATGAGTTTTCTCTAGATCCTTCGGGAACTATGTCATGATATGCTAATAAGTAAATTATGTCATTTCCCACCCCTTCAACCATCTATGTGCAAAAAATCACAACAATCCATTTTTCCGTTGTTCCGTTTCCGTTCCGGATATGGGAGCCAGCTTCTCTGGCGCTGGCGTCCCGAGCGGGGATCGAACCCCCAGCAGCGAAAGCCGCGGGAGGTGAGCGTGCCTACAGCTCCGGGACCTGCCTGGACAGTAGGTAGTGGTTCTCTTCCACGAGGCACTCGCCTTGCACAGTACCGGGACAAGCGTCTTGGCGGCAAGACCTACCGTAACTGGTCCTTTTCTTCACCTTATGGTGTTGGCAGGAATAGCGGCCCTCACTATATGATCTAGCTGTCGGTGAGTGAGGACGCTATATCATAAACCTGGTAGTTTTAGCGTATCTGGTAGATATACGAGAGGGAATGTTCCGTTGTGATGTTAAATAAATTAACAAAAAAAAAGTATTTTTCAGTTCCTCCAGGAACTGCATCGGACTATGCTATTTTCACGGGATAAAAATTAGCCTATGTCCTTCCCCGTGATACAGGCTACCTGCATGCCAAATTTCATCAGGATTGTACAAGGTGTTGAAGCGTGAAAAGGTAACAAACAAATAAACAAACAAACACATTTTCGCATTTATAATATTAGTAACGATTCACCGAGGGAACCAAACCAATGCCACGGGATACATTCTAACCTGTACGTACTTCATGGGTATCGCTTGATGACTACATCTTTATTCGAGCGCAGTTCAGCACACAAAATACTAAATCTAATTCATTTACTTATGTTAATCCATTTCAGTTCCATCTTCAAAACCTCGATTTCTCATCACCATCATCATACACGCAAAAAGACGTCCATTGCTAAACAAAGCCCCCAAAAGGATTTCCACAACGAACGGTCGTCGATCCACAAAGTGGGAGGACGCTACTTCCACGTCTAAGTCTTCCAGTGCTTGGTCACCCGCCACTCGAGGTACCTACTATCTACCCCGATTGTCACCTTACAATACTAAACCTTATCATTGCCCTTACCCGGCGACTGACAGCAGACCATGTTTTGGTTGTGTAGTGATAGGTAACAATTTGTAGAGAAAAGTATAGAGAATTACCTTTTACGTGTTAATTTACCCTAATATTACCCTGTAGGCACAGAATTTTAGACCATCAGCATCAAAATAGTCTTACTTTATTCTTTATAATTTTGTGTTTCTTAGATAAAACTTATTTTTGTATGATTTTGGTATCTATTAATACAATTTTCTATGTTTTTTTATTTTTTGTATTTTTCTTATAAACGCGAAAAAAAACAGTAAGTATTAAGAATATGTCATTTCTGGCATTTTACAGGTCGATTTGAGCATGAAATATTTTCTGTATGTTTGAAAGTTTCTGTATGTATTGTATGTATACCAAGGAACTTCTATTATATTATGTAGAAATAATAATTTCCTTGTTAGCTGCGTCGAAAGTTCCTATACCATAATAATACATAAAACAAAAAGTATATAAAAATTCTTTGGAAGCCACCCAAATGCATAAGATTACATGTCTATTCTTTGAAGAGGGTTGCACTTGCACGTCATGTTACAAAAGTGTGGAATCGAACTCTTTTAAACGATGTGTTTTTTTACAAAGTAACAAAAACAAAAAGATCAAGAAAGACATCTTCGCCCTAGAAGATCATCATCATATCAGCTGAAGGACGTCCACTACTGGACAAATGCCTCCCATGGATTTCCAGGGTTATGCGCTGCCCGCGTCCAGCGGCATCCCGCGACCTTCATTAGTACATCGGTCCTCTAAGCATAGTGACTGATTGTACCTACTCTTCAGTCTTCTGTATAATCTACCGCAGCGTATGTATGTGGTTTTCGGAAACCGGCTTGTTCGGGAGACTGGAAGTCTTCAAACCTGCGTGCGAGGCGATTTGTAATAACTCTCGAAAACAGCTCGTAGACATGGGTCAGAAGTGGATGGGTCTGCAGTTCTTCGAGTTCTTCAGCAGGGAATTGTCGCTCTTTTTTATGAAAAGCACGACCACACTTCTGTGCGTCCCTCGAGTATAACGGAATTAAATAACGTCTGACGAGCTTTTAGTACCGGTGTTCCACCTGCTTTCAAAAGTTCAGCTGTAATTCCATCATCACCCCGTGCCTTATTGTTCTTGAGCTGTTTGAGAGCCATTCTAATCTCGTACATGCTGACATCTGGAATATTTTCCGTATAGTGTCGGGTTAGTCTGGCTCTTGGGTCTTTAGCCATCGCTTACAGGCAGACGTGTGTTCGTGTACAATTGTCCATAGAACTTCTCAACTTCTTCCAGCAACTCAGTCTTAGACAATATGATCCTGCCATCCTCAGTCTTCAGCTTGGTCAGTTGGCTTTATCCAGATCAGACAGACAGATCTCTCGCGAACATTTTTGAGCCTTTGTTGTTCTCAATCGCCTCATTAATACAATTTGTATTATTGGTACTGGCGCAAAGTGCGAGTCAGGGACTTAGACATCTGCCTGTTTAGTTGCCGATAATGAGTAGCGTCTTCAGAGGACTACAAAACCAATCTGCGTCTTTCTTCCATGAGGTTGCTGGTGAAGTCCGATATTTCTTTGGTTCTGTTTGAACGGCGAGTTTTAAAAATCTTAGAACCGATCGTTTGGACAATTTCCACGAACCTTTCATTATAATCAGAGATAAGAATAGGTAGGGCTAAACTTCGAGGAACAAAGACGAAAATAGGAGACTTCCTTACTATAATATTTTTCCGGGACGTGACTTAAGCACAGATTACTAAATAGTTACTTCGTAACAGATACATCACTCCCATACAAAAACGTAAACACCTACGCTATAATAGCCTACAATATCTTAATAATAATACCAGCTGTTTGCAACGAGAAGAAATGTACCATAATTATGCATACAGAGAGTTGAGATTGTTTTTTCAGCCGCGCGACCCACGTGCGAGCGCGTCATCGAGCGAATGTCCTAGGGTTTTACCTATGATGATTTTGGTAATGAAACGAATGTTGTAGAAACTCAATTATTTTATATTTATCGATCAAATATGTTTGAGTTTAATAAAATGATAAATGCATTTTTCCCCTTCCCTGAATTCCCGATTATTAATTTTAATGTCGAAAATATCCGAAATCTCGTAATTAATTTTAACTAATATTGAAAAGGGAAACAGGAGCAAAGCGGAGGAAAATCAATCGGTCTTAAAAATTCGGCGGCAGTAAAGAAAAGTCGGTGGCGCGCGCGAGGGTGGGGGAAGGGGGGTCGCTAACTCAATCACATTTGATCGATTATTGGCTTGATGGAGTTATTTCGATGACGTAATGGTACTTGACAAGTTAAACCTTGGATTTTGGTTTTTAACGGTTTTTATTACAACTATAGCAGTACCGAGCTACCGAGTGGCCGGCGCATTAGTACTTCTATTCTATGATATACCTACCTTAATCACGAAGACGACGCTAGGTACCTTTTAAGTAGGTAACTATTAATTATATAAAAAAAAACATAAATAATACCTGAAATCCTTAATTTACGACGATTAATTAATAAAATTGTTCTAAGTTTAAGGAATAAATGATGATAATTTGTAAGGGAACGAGAAAAGGGAATTCGAAAAATACAAAAGATTTAAAATACTATTAACTTATCTTTGTTCGTCTTTCGGCATGGAAAAAAATACAAATTTTCATTTGTCTTTTGACTGTGACACCCATCCACTGCACAATAATTACATGTTTCGGCATTTCAATAGTCAGAGCGGTATATATGTGACGTGCGACCACTCAGGCGGGCGTGCGGCAACCCACTGTCGGTTGTATCGTCTCCGATACGCGTATCGGTAGGCATATAACGCGTGGCCTTGAGCGAGTAACGGACGCCTGACTTAAGTACATTAAAATTAATGTTATCCAGCAGAATTGATCTACCTTTACCTAAAGTTTGTGAGTAGAAATAATTGTTACAACCACTAGTTTTGATAACTGTATCTTAAGCAATGTTAATATCAATATTGAGTGTTTTGAAGAGTGTTGTATCTCTCTATAACTCAATCAGTAATATAATATTAAAATGGGAAAAGAAAATAACAAAGTGAATATTGTGACAAATATAGATATGTTTGATTTATTTTATAACATATAATATGAAAGCAATAAATAAAAGGTACAGACGGAACAACTTAAGTAACAAAGTCTACTCTACGTCTCATGTTTACGTAAACAAATATTGCAAATAGTTTACAATTTTATGTACTTGTTAACGTAAGGAGACCTTCATTTACCTATTTTACTGAAGAAATTATAATATTGATAAATTAACCTTCAAAGTAGCACATTTAGTGCCTGTGCAGACTAACGATTCGTTCGGTGATTTTTCAGCGATTTTATAAGAGGAAGAGATTGTGGGAATCACTGAGATATCGCCGGACAAATCGCTAGTATGCACAGGCACTAAATGTGCTAGTTTGAAGGTTAATTGAATGGTCTCCTAACGTAAACTAATCTATTTCTTCTGCGTAAACTCGGCCAGCAGCTGGCTATGTGCATTTCTCTCTCCGTATCTAAATTGCCCCACTCTCAGCTCACCATCACTTCATTTGCCCAGTTTCACGTTAAAGTCCCCCATAACAACGGTGTTTTGGGTCTGGAAGCTATTATGTAAAGCTCTAAAGATATACTCATATAGGATTTCCACATCGTCGTCGCCGTAGGGGTGTTACGCGGTCGATGCACCTGTATGACCCTCAGCGAATACCATTTGGTGATTCTGAGTATGAGGTACGCTACCTTCGTCGGAACACTCTCGATTCGGACCACATTGTTAATAAGGGGCTTGCGGACTAGAAACCCGACCACCCTGGGACTGCTGGTCACTTTACGGAAATAGAGCAGGTTTCCGGATTTAAAGATTATATTGTCCGCCTCCTCTCTTCGGACTTCACACAATCCTACGATATCCCATCGTTAGCTGCTCAATTATTCCTCGAGTTCTGTCAGCTCCGTATCAGTCTACAGTGTGCGTGTGTTGTAAGTAGGTTGCCAGGGCTAGAGGTCTTTTTGTTTAGCCCTAGAGGGTCAATAATAAAAAAAAGTGTGCATGTCAGCTCAGTCCGGCGCGTGACAGGAGTTTTATCATGAAACAATTTATTTTGCTCTCCGTTCTCGCAGGAAGCGCTCCGGGCTTCGCTTTACACAAAGCTCGGCCTACGGCCTCGCAGGAAGCGCTCCGGGCATCACCCATTATGTAACATGGGTGTTTTTCAAATTAATTGTACCATAACTCACATGGCCGACAGATGTAACGATATACACATGTAAAATTGTTACATGTATAGTGTTGCAAAAAAACGGTTTTTATTCTGTGTTGAATAAAAACAAAAAAAAAGTGTGTGTGTCAGCTCCGATGCACGACTAGAGTTTACTGCTTAAGTACGATTGTCTAAACAGGCACAAAAGAGTGCTTGACAATATATATACTGTGGCTTGACTTTGGTTTTAAGTTTACTCTGCACAGTTTTTATAACTGATGATTCCAATTTCCGGCCTCTTTTCATAGCTGATGTGTCAGGTGTTTAGCTCCCATGATCGCAGCTAAATACTAATGATCCATCTGGTGTTTGGCAGCGACTAACCTCATATGCTTTGGATGCGGTTATACGAGCATATCTTAGGTCATACCTTATAGGGCTCTTACATTGGTTTCGAGTTGACTTTTAAATTAAATCAAGAGCATTTTTGTTAAGTTTCTCTTGTAATGATTCTAGTAATTTGTTGACATCATTCTTTATATCATCACTCGCTTGAATAAGGAAATGATGAAGTGAAAACTGTCGAACATCACTGTGTTTAGTCGTTCTGATACTTCAACAGTTCACAATTCATAATTTTCTTCTTTTTGCTTCTTGAAGAAACTCGTGGAAAAGGTCTGTGCTGGTTTCATGATTTGGAGCAGTTTTTTTTGCAAATTTGATCTACAGTGACGTATTTCATAGTAGTCCCTACTCTCGAGAGGATGGGTTTTTTCCAGTAACATTCAACCTCGGTGCAGAAAGGTTCTTCACTGCGACGATGGATCCACATTAAAAATGCCACTGCATGCTTATAACCACCAGCTGAAGCTGCACAGTCCAAGCACTGGCAACTGACAATTTCACCTTTAGTCTCGTCTATCACCATAGTGACTTTGTATGAACTAGCCCTCACTCTGTGCTCGGGGCAGATCTTGCAATTGAGTGTGCAAAGTCCTGATCCACGACGTAGTTGCACGTACCCAATAGCATCGACACCATAAGATTCTCGCGCAGCCCTGAAAATGAAAACTAATTACTTACTGTAAACACAATTTATTCTTTATAACCTAAAAAACTACTACTGAAAGAAATACTATTGTTCGCCTTCGCAGGATTAAGGTTACTTACGTAGGTAGTGTTATATTATTTTATAGTACTTACATTGCTGTTTTTACATTTCTCAGCTCTGCAGAATAAAAATCGGGGTTATTTTTGAAGAACATTCCAACCATGATTGCGTCCACTTTGGGCAAGTTTCTGCTATCTGCTTTCACAAAATTGACATCCATGATGGAGTGGAATACCAAATTATACGATAGAGATTGTAAAATATCACAAATTTTTACGATAATATTTTAAAATCTTATTTAAACCGATCAAAAATCGTAAGACTGCAACAATGACAGATCTGATAACTGTGTTGGTTGTGACGTCATCTTAGATTCAGCCAATCCTGACTGTTTTATATCACGTGACATATTTTAGAGTTGCACACCACGGATAAGATAAATAAGGTTGGATTGGCAATAGTCACACTTTTGTTTGAAAATCAGCGTCGCCGCCTGTCTCCCACCCATCAACTCCACTACACAAGCACTGCACAAGAATTGTACGCACTAATAAACAAAACACACTAAGAACACAGGGCTGCAATTGTGTCTCACACCATTTCGATAGTCTGTACGTTACACACAACCACACGCAAATAAAAAGTATGAACGCGTGCTTAGGTTAAGTATGATTGTTTAATCATACTTGTAGCGCGCCTGCCCAGCGCAAATTTCCAATCCAACCTTATTTATCTGATCCGTGGTGCGCACAATATATTGCGCGCGAAAAACGTAACGCGATCACTCGATTTTCATACCGGGCACCTTAAATGCAAATCGTTTCTTAAGGAGTAAACTCCAAAAACCTTGAATAAAAACGTGTTTTTTCTGTAACGTTGTTTTTTTCACCAAGTTCAGAACCTTAAATTTATATAAAATTATATTTATAAGGCAATTTACTATTGATATGATATGATTTAGGGTTAGTATCAAATAGTATTATTTTTGTATCTACTTTATATTTCTGGTTCAATTTAAAAAATCATGAAAGTAATAAAAGTTTTTGGCAACATTAACCGAAGTTTTCGATTTCAAACGGGAATTCCTCGAACAGGCTAATAATATTGGATTCGCGGCACGGGAATTCCCTTTTTTCGTTGTTTGACTTGACCGTTATGTGCGAAAGTTCTGCCATTTTGTATTCTTTGTTTTTGAAAAAAAAAAAAACAATCAAGAAAAAAAAACAATGGTGCCAGGTTTTTTTTCATGTTTATTTTCATAAACGTAAAAAAACTTTTTGTTTTTTTTTTCAAATTGCAACACTACACATTTTAACATAAAAGTAAGTTCTCACCGCTACGCCGATGTCAAAATCTTCGGCGGCGGGGCTTCGAGGTAAAATTAGCCGGTGGCGGTGGCGTGAACGTGACCGAAATTAATAAACTGTCAAATATCCCTCAGATTCCATTGTTTAGTCATACTCTTTGTATTTGAAACATAAGTTTTAGGTGGATCAAAAGGACAAAGTTTGCATGTTTGAAAAAAAACAGAGTATTTTTTTATAAAATAAGTCTCATTCATTTAACGTAACTTGTTAACTTAACTACTTGTGTTCAACATTAACATGAGTAGATAATTACTGAATTGTGATAATTAAACAATAGTTAAGTTTTAAAATTTACACTATGTTAACACTTTATTAAAATAGCATAAAAATAATTTGAAAAATATCGATATTAACTTTGTATTATTACCATCGGCGTAAATTCTGCTTTATCCTGTAAGTTCTTCTAGGTTGTTTGGTATGTTGAAACCGTAGTCAAGTTTATAATATTTTCAGATGTAGGTTTTTGTTGTTTTAATTTTATTCTATAAATTTGTTTTTTTAAGGCAGCATCTTGTTCCGTTAATGTCTCTATAGCCTCAGTAAAATTTTTGATTTCATTTGATAATTTCATGCATTAATTTTTCTACTTCAAATCATTTGTACTGTCGAGTTTTCTTTTCGATACATTTCCCCGATTTTTTTATCTTTTTCTTTCGTTTGCTGTTTTCCACGAAAGTTTCATTTTTTCTTGTTTATCTATCTATAGTTTGTTCCTGTATAGGTAGTCTTACACTTCTCATATATTATTTATTACGTGTTTTCTTCTCTTCATGCTTTTCAGAATTAAGTTTTAGTTTTTCTCGATATTTTCTTTGATGTTCTGCGTTCGTCACTGGCGCCATCTAGAAGTGTTAAATAATAAAGGATCATTGTGAGTAACAATCACCAATATGTATGAGTCTTTATAGTATGAGATACGTAACGTTAGTTAGTCATATGTAAGCAAAAATTGACATTTTAACACACATCCGTCGATATAACCTTAAAACAACATGGTTTCGAAACAAGCCATTTCTTCCTTTATAGCCTTATAATACTTAATTCTTTCGGATACAATCTTATACTTACACTTTTACTAATCTTCCATATCAAACCTCGTGTTATTCACAGGTTTTTTCACAAGTTTCGAAACCGCACTCCATATGAAAACCTTAATTATTTTGACAAGAAAAAGGATGACGTTTATATTTTTAAACCAAACTGTAGATTAAAAGTATTCGACTACGAATGTAGTTTAAAGAATTATAGACTGTAGTTGAAAGTGCAAAAATCTCGTTATATTCACAGAATGTAACTGACATGTAATGAAACCATGGAAATCTCTTTGATTGAATGTACAGAACCACCAATAAGCTAATTTAAGGCACTTCCTACAATTTATGATAACCTATTGTTTTTAGTCAACAACGAAGTCTGCAATTTGTTCGTACATGTATGTATGAAAAAAATATGAAAACTTTTGTTGATGTAGGTAGCAAATGAACATGCTAAGATTGTATGGGTAAAAAAAAACTTAAATATATATGTTTCACTAGCTGCTGTTCCAAAATTATTGGGTCAAATGATAAATATCCATTGTTAAGTTAAAAAAGATGAAACAGCCTTCAAATGAAAAATATAACAAAACTGTTATGAATTGCAAACTTGACCTTTTCTTTTCGAACTTGGCTGACCTACAGCCGTGTGTCTAATTTAGCTTAGACACCTGAAGCGTAATAAAATAAAACACACGGCAGGCGGCAGTTGGTTCTTAGATGCACAGAGTTATGTATGTCAGACTCAGAATACTGTACTTTTTGGCTATTATTGGCTATGGAAAACTCTATGGCATTGTTGCTATGGTGTTTGTTTGTTACAGAGTCTTGAGTTCTGTCTTCTGTCACTCGCTTGACAATAATCTTTGATGAAAAGTCAATATATAAACTATTGTGATTTCGTAATAATTCTGTATTTACTTGTTGTAACATACTATGATCCGCTAGAACTGCCGTCAAACCTAACAAATACAGAATAGTTTGTTCTGTATTCTGAGGTCAAAGATGACCTATTATTACTAGTTAATGACATATGTATTGTTATGTAAACTTATCTTAGTTAAGGCAAAGATGATGGCTTGGCAAGTTCGTTCGTTTCCCACCTTACTACCAGTAGTTCAGGGGGCAACTTTTATTACCCACCTTAATACTACCAACACTTGCAGCAGTATTTTGGACCGCAATTTCAATCCATCTCTCTCTTTCAATTTACATGTCACTTGTTTTGCGGAGTTTTTGGCGGGATTTGTGGTGAACGCATTCGTAGGTTTAGTTTGTTGTTTTTGCATTGTTTTCTGTTAGGATTTTGATCAAGAAGTGGTGCATTTTGGAGAAAATCGTCTAGTGCACGTGAGAAATGTAGAGACCAAGAAAATAAAATACAGGACGACGTGAGAACCCAACTTGCACTGGGTGCAGTTTTATAGACGCCTTACAGCGATCACCTCAGAATGAGGCTGCTGCAAATGCTGTCAAGAACTTCAGAGAAGATTTGTAATGCACTGGCACTAGCATTACAAATCAAAAAACTATAATAAAGATTAATTTAATGAGGATTGTCTCGGAAGGGCTTTAGTACCCCTGAGACGTTAAGATATTATAAAAAAAAAACTTATCTTGCTTGTCTGCTCACTGCTGTCACTGAACTGTCAAAAAATATTATGACGATTTGCATTTCGTCTTGGAACAATTTCGTCAAAAATTAGTTCTTATTGTTATAAAAAATTAAAATGGCTGCTGAAATCAAGCCTGCGCCTCGGACGCCGAACGACCGGTTCTCCACGACGAAGAAACCGGCACTGCTGAATAAATTGGAAGGCTGCACGGACGACGTGAACGCCGCAGTGGTAATACCTGGGGAGGACGGAGTAATTAGCGTCTGCGATGATAAGTGAGTGTTGTGACTCGATTATTGAACAGTTCCACTCTGATTCCAACAGCCTGTGTACTTTATTCTGGGCTAAAAGTAGCAGTAAACTAGTTTTTGCACCTAGCGAAGTTTGTCTGACTACCTTCTAGATATTCCATAAATTAAGGATAAAAACTTGTTTACTCGATGATAAAATTAAGTCGACACCCACCACCTACATTGTTTTCGTCTTGGTAACAAAATGTGTTTTTTTATTGGAGTAGGTACATTAAAAAAAACAATATTTTATTTCTTACCCATTTAAAAGTTAGAACTCTGTTTTACTTAAATGATGATTCCCTAAAGTGGCTCCTAAGACTTTTGTTAGTTTATATTGTGTGCATTCGACAAACTTGTGTATATAGAGCAGTCAGAACATTCTTAGAAATAAAATGATCCATTGTTTACATAGCTGTGACTAATACATGGTGCTTACTACTATATAAAGATTTGTTAGACTATTTAACCCGGCGCCAATGACGTGTAAAAAATAACGCGGACAATGACGCTGGGTCAATATGACCCGAATGTTTTTTTCTTAATTATCTGGTTATCTGCTGAATTATAAAAAAAATAATACAAAGTAAGAACTATTGCATGACCATGAAGTCATTGTAGTACCAAGATGTATAAGTTAATTTAGATATCAAGCTATAATTTAGTTTTAATGCAACAACCTCAAAAGGGCAACTAAAAGAATTTCTCTTTTGGAACTAAAAAATGTATGGAGCTGTAGCCGTTTTATACCCGTTTTATTCAAGAAAAAGGATTTTACCATTCTTTACTGGCGCTTGCTCACTACACTATGGTACAAATCATATGAATTGAGGTCTTATCTCCAGCTACTGAGAAAATCAATAACAATTATAATATGTTTTTTTCGAAATTTCCCGAATTGAAAATCGCTCGGGTCAATATGACCCAGCGTCATTGGCGCCGGGTTAAAGTTCTATCCTATGCTTTAACATTTCATTCCCATCATTAGCAACCCATAACATCCTCACTGTTTGTTGCTGCACTGAACTTGGGAAGGTTAGACCATACTCCACACATGGAGGCGAAGTCGAGATGAGTGGAGCTTGTAGGGCTAATGGTAACCCCGATGTAGCATATCGACGATGCACCCGTTTTTATGTGGGCTAAGCTACTATGACAAACGTGAAGTGCTTGAACAATGTGGCATACTTTATTTCAGCTAAATTGTAATCCTGCTAAACGTGAGATAGCAGCATTACAAAATAGCAACTTTTTTCAATCCTGTGCACCGTTTTGTAACGATAGCTAAGCCTACTTGTGGTTGCCCCTTCTTCTATGTTCCTCCTGCCAGCTGCCTATGTTAAAGTATTTGAAAATAACTCTTTAATAGGGGAGACTCAGGTTTGTCTGCTGCCACTGTGAATGGAGCCCCAGAAGCCTGGAAAATTTTAAATATAAAAAAAAGTAGTCAAGTACGAGTCGTACTTGCATGGAGGGGGTTCCGTACCATTCTGTTTTGCATAGGAACATTAAGACTTAGGATATTATGATAGATTTTTCTGTGAACCAAAGCCCTATTATTATTATTATTATAGTTTATACACTAGCAGCTTAAAAAGCTGATGCGTGTATTTCACTGCACTTATGTAGTTAATAAATATTTGTCTAGTCTGTTTTTAAAACTGTTCACGGATGGAGCACTTATAACTGTCTCTGGTAATTTGTTCCACTCGTTCACTACGCGAAGCGGCAAGAAGTGACGGCGTGGGTTGCTTGCACTTACAGAGCGCCATAGTTTTAACGAATGCCCTCTAAGGTGCACATTTTTGCTCTTCACGTAGATCTCACTTAGGTCTCTCACATTATAAAAACCATTTAATATTTTGTAGGTCTCAATGAGATCACCGCGTCGCCTGCGTTGTTCGAGAGAAGTAAGATTTAATTCCTCCAACCGTTGTTCATACTCCTTGTTACGAAGACGGGTTACCATTTTTGTTGCTCTTCTTTGAATTTTCTCTAATAGGTTAATGTCTTTTTTAAAGTAAGGACTCCAAATTTGGTATCCATACTCTAATAGTGGCCTTACATATGTCTTGTAGAGCTTGATGAAAAGTACCTTGTCTATGTAGGAAAAGGCCTTCCTTATAATATACAGGAGGGAATTGGCTCGTTTTGAAATTTCCAGTATATGTTTGTCCCATTTCAGATTTTGGGTAACAATTATTCCCAGATCTTTTTGGGCAGTGACACATTCTATGTATTTTCCATTGATACTATATTTTTTGTTGGGATTGTTACTTCCAATGTGTAATACTGTACATTTTTCAGCATTAAAAGTTAATAGCCAATCTTTTGTCCATTGTACGATTAGGTCAAGATCTTCTTGGATAATGTTATGGCTGATAAGTGGGTTACCCATAATTTTTGTATCATCGGCAAACATTGAGAGGCCAGATTGTATGATGTGTTTCATATCCATGATGAAAATCCCAAATAGTATAGGGCCCAAGACCGAGCCTTGTGGAACTCCACTTAGGACTCTGTGTGGCTTAGATAAATTCTCTCCTACTCTAACTTTAAAAGTTCTTGCACTCAAAAAGTCTTCAATCCATTTAAGGAGATTACCTAGGATACCAAGGTGTTCTAACTTGAATATAAGCCTCTTGATTGGCACGCGATCAAATGCTTTTTCGTAGTCAAGATAGATAACATCTGTTGGTACATGCTGTTCCCAGTTCCTTGTCCACTTATCTAGACAACTCAGAAGATTAGTTACTGTGGATCGTTTTGGAATGAAGCCATGTTGTTCGTCTATTACAATATTTTCCTTCCAAAGGAATTCTCTGATTTCTTGGGCAACAATTTTTTCCATTTCTTTGCAAATGATACAAGTGAGACTAATGGGACGGTAATTAGCAGCCATAAACTTGTCTCCTTTCTTGTAAATAGGTGTAACAATAGCCTCTTTCCAGACCTTAGGCAGCCTATTCTGCTGAAATGATAGTGTCATCATGCGTGCTAAGTGAGGTGCTAGTACTGGTGCGCATTGTTTGATAAAGATAGCCGGTATGCCATCAGGGCCCATTGATGTGTGGTCCTTAAAAGTGCTCAATGTTTTTTCGATCTGAGATGCAGAGAATTGCACATTTTCTAGGTTATTGTTAACTCGTGGTGTATTCAGTGACGGGATAGGTTTATGTGAGGGTTCATTCACAAATGACTTTTCGAATTGTCGAGCAAACAGATAGGAAATTTCAACAAACAGATTGGCAATTTCTATATTCCTATATTCAATTTCTATATTCCGTACTAGCTGTGCCTGCGACTTCATCTATATATATATATAATATATATTCTGGGACAAATCACACATGGTCATCTGGCCCCAAAGTAGGATTCCCTGTGTTATGGGAACCAGAGACTGATATACATACTTATATACATTTAAATACATACATATATAGATATTTAACACCCAGACACAGAGCAAACAAATCTGCTCATCACACAAATGTTTGCCCTGGGTGGGGATCGAACCCACAACTCTCGGATCAGTAGTCATGTGGAGGTTTTGAATTTTCTCATGGGAACTCTTAAATTTTCCAGGATAAAAAGTATCCTATATGTTAACCCAGGCTATAAGGAACGAAAGTACAAAATTTCATCAAAATCCGCCCAGTAGTTTTTGTGTGATGCGCAAACATACAGACAAAAATTCCAAAAGTTGTTGTTTTGGCCTCTATATCGTTAATAATGTCCACCAAAGTTATTATTTTCCAAAAATATTTCATGTACAGACACGGCGCCATTACAGTTTTATTATATGTAATGATTTAAAAACATATTTTACACAGTATTTTTGGAGAGAACCCCTTATTGAATTTTCATATAATTTCTTCATATTTAAAACAAAAAAAAATGATATGTGTATTATAACGAGTCCTTTCACTTGATAGCACATGATACAAGTGCATAAAATTTTTTAACTTTCAAATTTGTCCCCCAAAATTAACCCTCAAAATCGAATTTCGATAATTTACACTAGGTGTATGTCCGTGATTGGGTCCTTAAAATCTTTACATGGAATAAATTTCTACATGTTTCGTCCAGTTTGAAACTGACACATGGTTGATCTTATAAGGGTTTCCCTTTTTTCATTCAATGTACAAACTCTAAAATCGAATAATCCCCCTACATGTCACCATATTAGATTAAAGATTCAAAAATTCAAGATTCTAAATTCAAAATACAGTGTAATCTCACTAATCCGGGACTATTAAAAACTGGAGGGTGCCGGATTATTGGAATGTTCGGATTACTGGATTATACTGAAAAAGTCATAGGTAATGAATAAAATAAAGCATTTCATAGAGGGAATAAATGTACGTAATGTATTAAATTAACATGTAAGTACATATGTAAATAAACTAATTTTAAAATAATCCTTAATTGAGGTCTGCCTTTGTGCAATTTGTAGTCCTTGCTTAAAAACCTTTTCTCGCATAATGAGGGAGGCGTTTGCGGAGGGTGCAGGATTATTGGATGTGCCGATCTATCGAAGTGCCGGATTAGTGAGATTATACTGTAGCTGTAAATTACACTCTTTCTAATAGTCTTAAAATAGTAATTACATACACATGCATAAAGTTATTTGTGACAAATTAAAAGAATAAACAATCATTAGTCAATAATGTAAAAATACAATCCTTGACATAAAACAAATTATGTCATTAGAACATGAAAACAATGATACGAGAAGTTATACATTAAAATCATTGAATGTCATTATTGCCTTTTACAAGAGTAGGCCAGTTCACACAGATAGCACCTGGTCACGCGTATAACGTGAGAGTCAGCCATCGCACCCCATTTGTCTCTAACTGTTAAAAATATCTCACAGTACTGTATGCTGTGTGTCAGTGCAGAACAAGTCGTCGTGGAAATCCTTGGGGGAGGCCTATGTCCAGCAGTGGACGTCCTTCGGCTAATATGATGATGATGACTGTATCCCGTGGATATTAAATTTACAAAGAAAGTTATGTACCGGTTGCTTTTGTGAAATTGTTATAGAGTTGAACCCTGGTGAACACGAAAATCCAAGTCTTAAAGGCCGAATCCTGCTGTACCAATTATACAGGTTGCAACGTAAAAATGAGTATAAGAAAAATCTGAAACCATTGGTACTAGATAAATTTGTCCGAGAGGACCACGTCTTTAGAGCAAACGAAAACTTCAAAGATTAAAAAAAAAACGATACAGGACTCGCAAACCTAACCCAATCGTTTATATATCGTAGTTTCGTCGAATTAGCGGGGGTCAACCGCGCTGCGGATTTCTGAGAATTTCTCAGTATTTTTATATAAAAACTAACAACTGTTCTAGAAAGCGTATGAAATTTCCTTTCTAACCTGTCCTGGGTTAAAAACAATAAAATACAATACTTCATAATTACCCCCCCCCCTCTCAGGGGTCGGTAATTTCCCGAGCAAACGCGATTCCACCGCGCTGCAGATTTCCGAGGATTTCTCAGTTTATACTTACTAATATTAGAAATGTGGAAATGTGTTTGTTTGTTACCTTTTCACGCTTCAAAACCTCAACCAATCTTGAAGAAATTTGGCATGGAGGTATATCCTGTGTCACGGGGAAGGACATATGCTACTTTTCATCCCGTGAAAATAGCATAGTCCGATGCAGTTCCCGTTGATTTAGGGACAACTCATTTTCAGTCTCGCGCACGTAGGCGTCGCAACGAAGCTACGGATTGACGTGTTTCATTTTGCATAGAAATAGTTGGGTGGAAAATGACGTAGACTGCTGATCAGACTAGCCAGATATAGTCCCCCAAAGGATCTGGATTAAACTTCTGCCTCCGCTCGCGAACTGGGCATCACTCACCCTCAAAGACTGTTATGAAAATGATGTCAAACTGAAAAGTTATTAATGATGAAAAGTTAGAAGTTAGTTTTGTGTAAAACCTGCAAAAACTAATTACTGATATAGAAAGCTGATGAAATTATTTCGTATAGTTTGACAGAGATCTGCTCCCTGATTCAAAATGTTACACGGAAGGACCGTCTTTCGCTTGTATGGTAGCCGCGTCCCGCACTACCGTTGTGCTCGGATCTACCCTTACGCCCCGGGTAAGTCCACGTAGTGCTGGCCCTGCTCTACTCGCAGCTTTTGGTCGCACACGCACGCGAAATCCCACGGAGATGTCAGCAAGTTCCAGCTCCCCCAACACCGACGCCCCGACGGAGGAGAACACCCGCCCACCGCAGCCCTCATCGCCTCAGTCGGCACTAGATGCCGACACAGTGATCCTTACATGTGCATATCACGGATAAGATCGGAGGATCTGTTACGAGCGATGGCGGCGCACCTCATGGAGCGTGAACGACTCCTCCTGGCAACCTCCTTCGAGCCACATTACTTCGCCGAAGAGAGCTTCCTGCCTTCGGGCAGCGAACACGCAGCTCCAGGAGATGCCCGCAGACATCGAACTCTGCGCTGCAGCTGTCAGAGACGCAGTGCCGGTGCCTGAAGCCCCGGAGGCGCATCCGCAGCCTCGGGACAGACTCGCCTGAGCAGGCGGCAAAACGACACTGCGGCGAGTACGATGCCCCCCTGCCGCCGTGGTCGCAACGTGATCCGCGCCTGCAATAACGGCCCCCGACTTCACCGCCAGCGACGGCGCCGCACGCCTCGCCACCAACACCGATGCCTCGGAGCTTTGCCGCCGCGACCAACACCCGGCCCACCTACGCGGACTGGGCCAAAGCACCGGCCCCAGTTACCGCTGCCACTGCCGTGAATCCCACCGCCGCTTCCGTTGCTGCCACCGCCCTCGCCGCTGCCGTCGGCTAGCCTAGGAAGGAGCGCTACCCACCACTGGTAGTGGAGTTCCTTCCGAACTGGTCGACCCACTTCAAGAAGCTTGCCGAAGAGCTTGGGCGAGCTCCCAACGCAAGCCCCTTCGGTAACGGGGTGTTCTTCACTCCCGTCGACGGCGATGAGTACCGAGCAGTGCAGCCTCGCCACCCTTCAGGAAACCAGCGAGGTCAGCTTGTTTTCCTACTCGCTGCCGGCCGAGAGGCCACTCAAAGTGGCCATCCGTGGCCTCCCCTCTACCACTGTGCCTGTCGAGATCGTCGCTGCCTTAGCCAAGCACGGCTTCGAGGCGGAGCACGTAAAGGACATCCGGGCGCGTGCAGGACACCCCGGGTTCGTCTTTTACGCGCAGATCCGGCGGACCATCACCAATTTGACCGTCTTCTACACCACCGAGGAGCTCCTGCACATGCCTGGCTTCGTCATCGAGCCAGGGATTCAGGCACTCGTCACACGGCTGCCACCGCCCGCTGGCCTGCGTCCGCTGCGGCGATCCCCACGCCGCCAAGGACTGCCCACGGCCGCGGGAGGCCCTACCGATTTGCGCCAACTGCGCGGGCCCGCATCCCGCCAACCACGTTTCGTGCCCGGTGTTCCGCAAGGAGCTCCGGAACAAGAGAGCCGGAACATTCGCATCTCGTCGGCCCGGCTGCTGCACCCGCACCCCGTCAAACAAAAAAGAAATACCTAAGGAGGGAGAGGCTCCTAGCCCTCGCAACCGCCGCCCCCGTTGCCGCCAGCACCACCTGAGTACGACCACAGTATAATAAAGAGTACTACGTACAGTATGGTCACTCCCTGCCCCTCGTTGAAAGTGCCGCCCACCCGCGCCCACCCGCGCTCAGTTATATCCCAGCAATCCTAGCACGTCCTATCTCACTCACACAAGCATGGTATGCGTTCACCTACACGGGCTTAGACTGTGTGCGTAGGAACGCGTTTGTTTCATACATTTGATCGCCAGTGACCACGGTGTGGTACGACTTACACTTGGCTGGTTTTTATTATTTCTTACTGTTTTATTTTAGGACTGGCTTTTGTCCGTGGCTTCGCCCGCGTGGACATCGTTTTTATGACTCGAACGTGGACATGAGTTTTCTCTAGATCCCTATTATGATTAGAAGTCTTATGTCACTTCTCACCCTCTTAACCTATTCTATACTAAAAATCACTTCAATACGTTACACCGAGCGACGCCGACGTGCGCGAGCGTGGAAATTTTGCGTTTTTATTAAAATTTTCATTATATTTTGTAAGTTAATCCCCCATAACGAATGGTGGAGCACGTGATCAAAGTCCTCAGGGCGTGCCTAGCCCACAAGTTTGTGCCACATGCTTGGAGAGAAGTGAAAGTGATATTCATACCAAAACTAGGTACCAAGTCTAACAGATGCAATATCCTTCAGGCTCACAAGTCTCACCTCTTCCCTATTGAAGACTGTGACAGGGAGATGAGTAAAAAGCTGCTGAGAGACAAACCGCTGGCTGCACCGCAACCAGCATGCGTATACGGCCAGGGTAATTCTACGGAATCGGCCTTACATGCTGTCGTTAGCAAGATCGAGGCAGCTTAACAGAATAAGTCTATGTGTCTAGACACCCTCATACATATCGAGGGCGCTTTTGACAAGACTAATTTCAGTAGTATGAGGGCGGCACTCCTAAAACATGGAACTGACTGTATCGAAAACATGCTCCGACAACGGGTCATCACGTCAGACTGGCCTGTGTGGAGACTAGAGCAGCCATAGTAGCAAAGGGATGCCCCCAAGGTGAAATTGTATCACCGTTACTGTGAAAAATTACCTGATTACCGCCTTAAACGGTAAGCGCTCTTATTTTTGTATCAGGTAACTTTACCATTGTTGTCTGCTACGTAACCCGAGCTGCCCAGCGTATCGTTGCACCAAGTACGAACTATATGTGAACCCAAAGAAAACTGAACTATAATTGTTCACCAATAAACGAAACCTAGGTAACTATACCTACCACCTAAGCTTTTCAAAACAGAACTTCGCCTGTCAACGGAGGGCGACTACCTTTCGACTACTTAAGTGTCATACCCGACAGCAAACTAAACTGGAGTAGCTATTTCGGCAACATAATAGACAATTTATTGTGCTGCATAGAACTACATTACTAGCGTAAGTAATGTAGTTCAATGTTGTGCTGTGAAAGTCCGCTAGAATGGTAGGTAGGAAATGAGGCCTTACCCCAAAGATAATGCTGTGTCTCTACACATCAGTAATACGTCCAATGGTAAGCTACGGCACGGTAGTCTAGTGGCCACGAACCAAGCAATCTACGGTCGTGAGTAAACTCCAACGCTTCCAAAGGATGGCATGTATGGCGGTGACGAGCCATGCCGACAACTCCCACTGCAGCCATCGAGACCATTCTGGACCTGCCGCCTCTGCACCTGTTTATCCAACAGGAAGTAACTAGTGCTGCAGCTTTTCTGAAGCTGCTATCCATTTAGAGAACAAACATGATCCTGCACACTGAGCTCTTGTACGATATCAACGCAGACGAGCCATTGTTGGCAGCAACAAATAACAGAATCTCCGCCGGTATGTATTTGACATAAAATATAAGGCCAATTATATGAAGAGCCCTGGCTATAGAGGGTTAGAACCTATAAAAACTTCGTGTATTTACCGATGTTTCCAAAACAGGCTCTGGTACCGGGTACGGGGTCTTCTCTGAGAACTTGAACATCAGCATAGCCACTCCTCTTAGTGCGCATAACACAGATCGTATTAGCATGGGCATCACCATGGCAGCTGAAGCGATTGCTGCGAGGAAGGTGCGTGAATATCTCATCCGCATCTTGTCTGATAACATATACTATAGGCCCTTCAGAGCGGCACAATCGGGCCTTAAACTATATTTAAAAATAAGAAAATAATGAGGTGAATAAAACCAACGTAACAGAGAACAGTCCGAATAAAACCATTAATAGAATTCAGATGTGATTTTGAATAACAAAAACTAATTAAAAAGAGAATGATATTTGAAAATGAACTAAAAGTATGGCTTCGTCACAAGCTTGCTAAGAGGTCAGGACTTACTGCTGTGGGACCCGAGGCAGAGTATATATATTTGTACTCCCGAGGTCGCTCCAGGAACTCGTCGCGTCGGCGACCCGAGGTGGCTACTGGACTTTATGGAGGAGCCGGATTAGCAGTGATGCCGACCAACTTATGAAAAATGGGCGCATCTGTATGTCGCCTTATTGTGGAAACTCGCCCTCTTTTTACTATAACTATGTCCTCCATAATGACACAATATTCTGTGAAAATTTCAGTCGGTTACCTATCACGTTTCAAAAGATACAGTCGAACAGACAGACTGACGGATGGACGGGCAGCGTAGGCTTAGTAACAGGATCCCCTTACCTAGTACGTAACCCAAAAAACAATGAAAATGACCATGTAATTGAAATTAAATGTTGTAGGTATAATTGAAATAAATTTAGGTTCTGGCAAAATACCAGCGTTACGGATCGTTGTAATCTATAACACATGCTAAGTCATATCCTTTTGGCTAGGTCTGCACAGTTCGCCTGGTAATGTGTGCTTTTCTATCAAACTACACATTTCCTATGTCTGGTAATATGTATTATTTTATGTGTTGTATTGGTTCGTAAATAAAACATTTTCTATTCTATTTTCTAATATGATAATCTGGCTCAACCTTACTGGCAGAAGCACATCATAAGACAACTGATCTAGTTGATGACAATTAGCATTCCATTAGCGACATTAGAGCAAGCACTGTTTATTGAAACAATAAGCCATTTGTTTTTATCCGATTGCCCAAAAATGAGGGCTTGTTTTCCGGGTGTATTAACGAGTATGTATCTTTTTAAAGTGAGATGTAGTCAAACGCACTCAAATTTTTAACAAAACGAAATACTCGTATGTCTATATGTAGGTGTAAAGTATGTATGTCTGTTCTGGCTGTGTCTGTAGCCTAAACGGCTTGATTTTAGAGTGCGAGGTATCGTAACCGACCGACTGTTCACGCTCCGAGTGACATACGGGTTTTTTTTTATTGATTTGATTGTTTGCATATTTGCTTCAGCAACACCGGAGAGTGACAGTTCATCCTACTTTATGTTCAATTTCATCATCATCGTATCAGCTCATATTCGTCCCCACCGCTGCACTGTGGCACCGAGGGGTCGAGCCTACCCTAAATTAGGACGATTAGGCCTTAGTCGGACCCAAGTTTCAAGTTTCTTCGCAAGCGTGTGCAGATTTCCTCACGATGTTTTCCTTCTCTATAACAGCGTTACGTGGCAGGATTCAAACCACGACCTCCCGACAGGACGTAGCGGTCCTAGCTGTTACGCCGACGCTCTCTTCAATGTTCAATTGTTATGGCTTGGCTATGTTCAATTTAAGTAAATGGAATAAAGTTTTACATACTAATAGGAAACAATACTAAGTATATTATAAGTGTTAAAAACTTCCTTGGTCTTGTTTGTTGTACTTTTTATTATTGAAATTCATTTAAAAATATACAAAACACAGAGCAGATGTATGATAAAAAGGCGACTTATCTATGCCTTAAGGAATTACTTCTAGCATATTATTTTTTTCCATGTACCAATTCTAGAACAGTAAACAGATGGAACCCTCCTAGCATCACTAGCATGTTGGTAAGGGTGTCAATTAAATGGTTAGCATAGTATTGTTATTTCTGTGAGCAGAAAAATATAATCGGTCAGCAGAAATAGCTAATTGGTCAGCAACTCATGGTCAGCAAACATTTCAAAATCAATCAGCAATTTATGTCATTCTGGATGGCTGTAATTATTTTAAACATCCCCGTACTACACTCTTCCTACAGTGTTGAGTGGTCGACGGAGCCCCTTCGGGGCTCCTACTTCTGTGTTCTCATGTTAAACCTAACACTACGACTGTGCGGGGAGGCGAGCTTAGCTCGCCTCCCCGCACAGTCTCCGAACCTAACGGATCCGAGTCGGGGTGCTCCGCAAGTCCGAGCTCGCTTCGCTCGCTCCCGCTTCCATTTAGAACTCCCCGTACCACACTCTTCCTACAGTGTTGAGTTGCTGCTTATAGACATGTTTTTCTGCCGCTCAATCATGAAATCTTGCCGCTCAAGTAGTTATTTTGCGGACTGAATGTTTATTATGCAGTTACATTATATTTATTCCGTTGTTAATTAATCTTGTTCATCCACAGAACTGTGCGAGTGTGGCTGAAGCGAGACTCGGGGCAGTACTGGCCGAGCATATGCCAGTATATGCCTTCGGGATGCACATCCATGTTCTACACGCCCGAAACAAGGCAGCTGTTCATAGGGCAGGAAAATGGCACCATCTCAGAGTTCACGCTCGCCACAGACTGCAATAGGATAAATCCAGTACGTGTTTATTTAGTTTTATTAGTATGTATGCAGAAATCCGTCGCCTACCGCATGAGTTTCTTCGTGACGTCTTCTGCACCCCTATGACTCACCACAAGGTGTTCTAATTTATTATCATCATATCAGCCGAAGGATGTCCACAGCTGGACAAAAACCTCCCCCAAGGATTTCCAAGACGACCGACCGGTTCTCTACCTCGTTGGAGAGTAATTATAACACCAGTTATACGGTTCATTATTATTGTTCTTATTAATCTGCAAATACTTAACTAAAGAATATACCTATGTTTGACAAGAGTTTAAAACTGCTTTAAGGCGCTAAGATCACTAAATCCGAGCAGGTTTATACGTGTTTCAATAATATCGAACGTAAGTTTATTCATTTTAAGTTTAAATCAATGCGGGTTTTAACGCGACTCTTAAGTTGAAACCGAATGCCCAATTCTCGATTTTTACATGTTTTTATTACTTTTCATCACTTTCAAATAAGTTTTAAAAAATGTGTTCAATTAAAATGAAAAGTCTTAAAGTCACCGATTTTTGTGTGTTGGTTTCAATCAATATTAACTATTTGTTTTCAAGAAATTTTGTAATTAATGCCAAAAACAGGGTCTACAGTAAATTTTTTTACATCAAAAGTGGCAATATTTTTAAAATTGTATTCAATTAAATAGATTTTTTATTACTTTGAGTATATTATATATTTTTTTTTCCATTGTGATAGCTTTACATAGTCTTTCAATAATTTAAATTGAATATTGTCATTTGACCCATCTTAAGGCCTTAACATCATAATGCTCTACTAATGAGTCGTTCGTTGTGTTTTACTGTCAAATTGAAATCCTTGCAGGGAATAGATTACTTTTTAAACACGACTTAATTTTCCTTGCTACAGTCCCGCGAATACCTAGCACACACGGCCCGAGTCACTGCCGTGGCATTCTCACTGAGTTGCGAGTGGGTTCTCTCCGTCAGTCGAGACAAGCTCTTCGCGTACCACTGCAGTGAGACGGGTCGAAGAATCGGCGGATACTCCTTCGAGGCGTGGTGCACGGCGTTGCAGTATCCTTTTTAAATCAAAATTTGTATTATTGCTGGTAACTTGGTTGGTTGGCTATGCCTCCAGGGTAGTCCCATATACATTTTATCAAAATCGGTTATGAGCTTGTTTGGAAATATCACAAAAAAAAATAGCGATTGGTTGTTGCGATTGAAATAGGTTTTTAACTTGTTCAGCTTGGTAAATATATTGAAGTACCCAAAGGGTAAAAACGGGACCCCATTACCACATTACAATAAAGAGTACTCCATTACTAAGACTTCGCTATCCGTCCGTCTGTCACCAGGCTGTGTATTTCATGAACCGTGATAGCTAGACAGTTAAAATTCTCACAGATGATGTATTTCTGTAGCCGCTATAACAACAAACACAAAATAAGAAAAACTGAGTTTCCATACAAAAAACGGGGTTTTTTTGAAACGTGAAGAAACTAGCGCCAATTAGTATCATCATATCAGCCGAAGGACGTCCACTGCTGGACATAGGACTCCCTGGACATAAGACTCCCCCAAGGATCTCCATGACGACCTGTTCTGCGCTGCCCGCATCCAGCGGCTTCCCGCGACCTTCACCAGGTCATCGGTCCACCGAGTGGGAGGCCTGCCTAACTACGCTTCGCCACTCGAGAACTTTACTGCCTCAACGGCCATCTGTTCTACGAGCAATGTGCCCCGCCCACTGCCACTTAAGTTTAGCAATTCTGAGACCTATGTCGGTTACTTTGGTTCTCCTACGGATCTCCTCGATTCTGATTCGATCACGCAGATAAACTCCGAGATACGAGGGCGGTTTGATAAGTCCATGACTTTGGAAAGAAGAAACACTCTTTACATATATATATTTTTATTTTTCTACATAATCTCCAATCAACTCTACGCACTTAGTCCAGCGATGTTCCAACCTCTTACACCCATCAAAAATTTTTTTTTGTCAAACCCTGAAAAAAAGGCCTCAGTTTCGGCTACCACCTCTTCGTTTGACGAAAATCTTTGCCCGCCAAGCCATTTCTTCATGTTTGGGAAGAGGAAAAAGTCACAGGGGGCTAAATCTGGCGAATACGGAGGGTGTGGCAATAATTCGTATCCTAATTCGTCAATTTTTGATGTCGCGATTGCAGACGAGTAGGCCGGTGCATTATCCTGATGAAATAGATTTTTTTTATTTGCTAGATGCGGTCGTTTCTTGATCAACTTCATTGAATCTATCTAACAATGCAGTATAGTAAGCTCCGGTTATTGTCTTGCCTTTATCCAAAAAATCTATGTAAATAACCCCTTGGCTGTCCCAAAAGACTGTGGCCATCACTTTACCAGCCGAGCAAACAGTTTTTGCCTTCTTTGGGGCACGTTCCCCGGTAGAAGTCCATTGCTTCGACTGTTGCTTAGTCTCTGGTGTATAATGATGGACCCACGTTTCGTCAATTGTTATGTACCGACGCATAAACTCACTCGGATTGCGATTAAACATGGCTAGGCATTCCTCAGAAGCTGTTACACGATTTTGTTTCTGGTCGACTGTTAGTAAACGCGGCACCCATCTTGCAGAAAGCTTTTTCATGCCCAGAATATCATGCAAAATATAAAAAATTCGTTCAGTCGAGATGTGCACAGCATCATTTATTTCGCGTATCTTCACTCGACGGTCTGCCAAAACAATATCATGTATTTTATTAACCATGCCCTCCGTAGTGACCTCAATCGGCCTTTCTGGGCGCTCCGCGTCATTAGTAGTAGTACGTCCACAGCGAAATTCAGTGAACCACTTATGTACCATCCCATGCGAAGGCGCAGAATCATCATAATACTTTTTCAATTTGTCTTCGGTCTGCTTAATTGTTTTACCACGTAAAAAATTGTGTTTAATTAGCACTCAAAACTCGCTTTTCTCCATTTTCAAAGAATACTTAGAAGTCGCCTAACTTTTTTGTTTCTAAAAAGCTTGTTTTCGCGCCAAATTTGAAAAAAGAACGGCATGCGCTTCGTAGTGAGTTTCCAAATATGAGACAAAAAAAAATATTAAAAAAGTTTTTATTCAACCTTAAAGTCATTGAGTTGTCAAACTGCCCTCGTAGCACGCTCCATTGCCCTTTGGGTGGCCTTGAGCCTTCTTATGAGCCTCATAGTAAGCGACCATGTCTCAGTTCCGTATGCCATCCATCACTGGCAACACACACTGGTCGAAGACCTTGGTCTTAGACACTGCGGTATCTGGGACGTTAAGATATTGCCCAGCCGAGTTGGATTCGACGATTGATCCCTTTCTCAAAGTTGGACCTACCTAACTGGACTGTTTGTCCCAGGTATACATATTCGGTAACAACTTTTAGAGGAGTAGGTATTACACGAACATTTGACATAATTTTCGTCTTGTCCATGTTCATTCTAAGACCCACTTGTTGAGAGGCTCTACTGAGGCCATTTAGTATAATAGTACGAAACTGAAGAAACTAGCGCCATCTAGTATGATGGTAAGGAACCCTATGTGTGCGGTTCTGACTCGCACTTGGCCAGTTTTTTGACTCACTTTCTTGTCTGTCTGTCTATTTAATACAAAGAAATAACTTCCCGAAAAGGAACTTTAAACATAGCTGAAAACTTTATGACAATTTACAGTAGTCTACGCTATCTTGTTGTCAGTAGGATATAGGACCAGAGCTTAGTACGGATAGATCACTTAGCATAAACATTTTGTGATAATTTGTGACAAATTGTGTGGTATAACATTATGGAATCATAATACTGTTGCGTCAGACTTCTTATCACATACACACCAATGTCTAAAAATAAAATGCTCTTGTTTAAAATATGGTTAATCTCATATATACGTCCCCACCGAGGGGCTCGAGCCTACCCGGAATTAGGGCGATCGGGCCTTAACGCAGGTCCAGTGCAGGTTGGTCAACTTCACACAGAACCTTCGAGTTTCTTCGCAGATGTGTGCGGGTTTCCTCACAATGTTTTCCTTCACCGTAAGTGCGTCGGATAAACGTACATATGAACACATTGGTACGTGGCAGGACTCGAACCACGACTTCCCGGATAGGAGGTAGCGGCCCTTGCCATTGCGCCACCGACGCTTTCTTATAAAATATGGTTAGTAGGTAAAAATAATTCTGTTTTTTTAATTATTTTCTGAGCTGTCATATCAGATTCGATTCGCAGTCGAAATACGCGTTCGTCGGCGACTACAGCGGGCAGATAACGATGTTGAAGCTAGATAATAACGGTGCTACTCTAGTCACTACGCTTAAAGGGCACAGTGGGTATGTATATCGTTATTTATTGTAAACGAGTTTGTTTGCTTTTGAACTCCTATTTAACCTTTTTACCGCCAAAGTCGGCCATAGCCAAAAGCGAGAGAAAATGTACCATTTACTTACGCCATGTCGGGATATCACGTCAAGAACTTTGTTGTTGCTGACAGCGTTATAAACAAACATCCGATTATTTTATACTCAAGTTGTCTTCAAGCATCGCAAACGAAGAAAGTGATGAATGAAGGAATGGGTTGCAATATAATGTTTGCACGTCTGCGTGGCGGTTAAAAGGTTAAATTTATATTGCAAATTAAAAAAATATAGCAACGATACAATGGGGTTTATTCAGATAAGGGATCTCGTCCAGTCCCAGACCTTTGAAAACATTCTCAAAAGCTTGTGTAGAGATGGGCCGAGGGTTTAACCCAATTGAAAAAATGAGTTTAAACCCGGACAGGGAACGATTTTGTGCATAAAAGATACCACGTCGGAGAACTAAATGTAAGTAAAACATTTTTAATTACATTTATTAGTAAATTAATTTTTTTAAGTATAAAAATTTTACATAATTATTATTGAATTGCTGGTGTTTCATTTTATTTTTTGTGGCTTCGGGTAAAAACAATATTTCTTTTGTATAGTGAAACCACAAGATTAAAAAAATTTATACTATTGATTTATTACTTTATTTATTTACCTATTTATTATTTGATGAAAACCAAAATAATTCTTTTAAAATTCCTTCATTAAAAGGAAACGCGGTCTAAAGAATATATATTTGAATAAAACGTTGCTGTCTCCCTCCACCAAACCTCTCCGTATACAGCAAGAAAGGGATAACTGCAGCGCAGACCGCTAATAGGCACTAAAATTGACCGAAATTGCATTTCGTAGTCCCCTATTTCCTCCTCCAAAACTTGAGCAAAAATAATTAAAAAAAACGCTTTGAATAAGCATAGGGCATTTTATTGTTAATATGCGTATTATTTTTTTGGTGGGTGTCTGAAAATGACGTTTCAATTGGGTAATTTTTCTTAGTTTGTGAAGGCTCCTACTTCCTATTATAATTAAAATATGGGAAGAAACAAAAAATATAGATAAAGGTTTGACGGAAAAAATTTTTTGCTCTATTGTCATTATCCAGGGAGGAAACAGGGGACTACGTTTGTATGGAAAAAATAGCGCTCTTAACAATTTCAAATTGAAGTAATTCCTAGCGTTTGCGAATAAACCCGAGCGGAAATGGACACTTATTGGGTGGGTATTTATTCAATCCACTTAAAACCCGGATATAAACCCATATCTCATCATATTATCATAGTTCATTTACTTCCCCACCAAGGGGCTCGAGCCTGAATTAGGGCATACAGGCCTTAGTCGACCACGCGGGCCCAGTGCGGGCTGGTCAACTTCACACACAACCTTGGAGTTTTTTCGCACGTGTGCAGGTTTCCTCACGATGTTTTCCCTCACCGTAAGAGCGTCGGTAAATTTCTCGAGTGGCGACCGCGCACCGGGACGGTAGCGTAGGTAGGCCTCCCGCTCGGTGGACCAAAGACCTGGAGAAGGCCGCGGGAAGCTGCTGGATGCGGGCTGCGCATGACCGGTCGTTGTGGAAATCCTTGGAGGAAACCTTTGTACAGTAGTGGAAGTCTTTCCGGCTGATATGATGATGATGAGGAACGTGTACATTTAAAATCGAAATTCGTAAGTGACAGGATTCGACCCACGACCTCGCGAACCCATATCTTAGTTGAGTTTAATTTTATGGTTAATAGTACTTTTACGCCTGTGAAATTTACAAATGCATTATATATTTATTTAGAAGTAATTTTATTATCTCTACCTCATTTTGTTGGTTTAAAAACCATAATTATCATATCAGCCAAAAGACGTCCACAGCTGAACAAAGGCCTCCCCCAAGAATTTTCATAACGACCGGCTTTTTTCTCGAAAGGACTAGCTAGTTGTTGGCCGTGAGGGCCTTTAAAACTTCACCGGACAAAAGGGCCGAGTGCGGAGGGCACCCAACCTATTAGTAAAGCAAAAAGATGCAACTGCCCAGGTGGGCACGGACCTCGGCTTTAACGACCGGCCCTGCGTTGCCCACATTTAGCGGCTTCCTACGACTTTCACTCGGTCCACCAAGTGGGAGGCCTGCTTACTCTACGTCTCCTAGTTTTCGAGAAGTTAATTGCCCCAACGGCCGCCAGTTTTGTAAAAAAAAACGAGCTGTTGCCCGCGGCTATGTCCGCGTTGAAATCGAGGGTGTGCAATGCGCGAGCCGTTATTATTTTTGGCCTGAGTTGATCCTGAAGGTCCATTCTAAATATTGGTGGAGGAATTTCTGAAATCGGATGAGTAATTTCATCTCCGAAACCGAGGTAACCTTGCCTCTTTTTACAAACTTTTGTTAAAGTTTTCGTGTTAGTTTGGGTTAAATCTTGGAAGCTGAATTAGAACCAATTATCGATTTCCGATTGTGCTGAAATTTATAATTCAGATTTAATCTGGATGTCAATGCATGGTAGGCTAAGTGACGTCATTCTAAATCGAATATGGCGGACCAGTTATTTTTTATGCCATCCACATTTGGATCATATCATGATATGGGTATCAAATGAAAGGGTTTGCTGAGAAGAACACGAAATAATTAAAACTATTTAGGTTTGTCGAAAATTATTTTCGTCGTCATACATACAAATTTATATAGAATGCAGGTCCAAAATTATTTAATCTTCTTAGTAACTTCTTTTGTTGTCTTACAGTTCGGTGCGAGTTTTGAACTGGGCGCCCCTGCCGCAACTATTATTCAGTGGCTCATTCGATCAGACCATCATTGTGTGGGACATCGGCGGGCAGAAGGGCACGGCGTATGAACTGCAGGGCCATAGGTAAGAGACTCACAATATATGTGGTGGCGATGGGTGAGCTAATCTTTGTTTGCGTTTGACAGTTGACTGTCGTAACCATTGTCATTTATGTGGTTGGATCGATCAACTGACACCCTCACAGACTAGTTTTTTTTGAAACTCCACTGACAGAAAAATACAACCGGAGTTGTCTCTGTATGTGTATTAGACTTTACAATAAACTACCGAATAATATTAAAGATTTACCTTTTTTTTTTTTATGCACAATTGGTAAACCCTTGACAACATCTCACCTGGTGGTAAGTGAAGATGTTGCCGAAGATGGAAGCGGGCTTACCAAGATTCCCCAACGCAATGGGGAACTGGCTATCTTATCTTCATGCCGGAACACACCAATGATACCAACATTGATATTTTGGCGGCAAGACTTAGATAAGATGGTGGTAGCTAGCCAGGCGGGCTTAGAAAATGCCCTACCACCAACCAAACCGAGTCTTACAATTGACCCCGCCGGGAATCGAACCCGCGACCTCCTGTGTAAAGCCAGTGAACTTTGCCTCTGAGCTACGGAGGCGGTTAAAAACCTATTAAAATATTCAAGACAAAATTGTACAAATGGCTTAACGATAAAAACTATTATAATGTAAAAGAATTCTTGCAATATTGTAATCCATTTTATGTACTTCTTTATTATTCAAACTGACAATATTGTTTACAATTTGATTTATATCTACCTGAACTGACACTATTTTGCATGCTCATTTTTATAAGCGAAACATGATGTACCTTATATATAGGGTGACCTTAAATTAGTTCTTGATAGCAAAGGATATGAATGTACTCGTGATTACAAACAACTTTCCCAAAGAAACTATATGTCGAATCAGAAAAAAAATTTAGGTCCTCGGTACATAACAAGTTATCAAATCGACAAAAATGTATGAAGGACCAAATTTTTTTTTTCATATTTGACATATAGTTTCTTAGGGAAAGTTGTTTGTAATCACGAGTACGTTCATATCCTTTGCTATCAAGAACTAATTAAAAGTCATCCTATATATTTGTCCATCTTAACCACCATGTTTCCAGCGAATAAATGATTTGAATTTGAATTTGACAAGAAGAGCGGTCTTTACCTGGATGGGTTTGACTGTTAGTGGCTTTATCTCGACTGCTTCCGTGCTTCGAGATGCATATTAAGTTTTTGATGCCGGTGCTCTCACTGGATGGCAGTCGTTAAGCCGTGTTACAGGCCTTATAGGCGGCTTAAACACTTCTGACTTTTGGGAAGAGACCCATGGCCCAGTGAATAATATTTTATAATTTATTTTTTGATACTTTTAAATAGGTACCCTATTCTTAGAATAATAAACACAGAACTGTAATCGTAGTTTAATTTTGTAGATAAATTTAAAAAACTAGCAATAAATCGCAAAAAAGAGAACATTTATCATATAAATTTTCACGATATTAAAAACATACTTTAAAAAAGTGCTAAAAATTGGTTTAAAAACACTTTGTCACTACTGGCACTTAACAACATTGTCATGCGCTCAAAATGACATCGAAATGGCACCTGTGAAACTGTGACAGCTATACCACGAAATCGAAATTGAGAAGTTTATGCTACTCAACAACAGATGGGGCTACATGACTAAATGCTGAGCAAAGCTCGGTCGGCCAGGTACTATACCATAGTCTTTCTTTTCCTACAATTTAAATTCCGTCTTCTCTCCCCTAGTAACAAAGTAACCGGTCTCTGGTACGTGGGCAGCTGCGAGCGTCTGGTCTCCGCCGGCGAGGACGGTGCCCTGGGCGTGTGGGAGATGGGCGTCAAGCGGCGGGAGACGCCGGCTTGGAAGGAGTCCGACCTGTGTCAGATTTGCCGCGCGCCTTTTATATGGAACGTTAGGGCCATGATGGAGAAAAAGCAACTAGGTAATATCATTATTACAAAATTAGGATGCGCAAAGTATGATATTTACGTGCAGAGGAAATCCATCAAAGTTGAATGAAATGAATGAATGGCTCTTTTGAATTTGGAACAAAACATCATCACGATAATCATATCAGCCGAAGGACGTCCACTGCCGGACATAGGCCTCCCACAAGAATTTCCACGACGACCGGTTCTGCGCTACCCGCATCCAGCGGCTTCACGCGACCTTCACCAAGTCATCGGTCCACCGAGTTGTAGGCCAGCCTACGCTACGTTTTCCGGTGCGCGGTCGCCACTCGAGAACTTTACTGCCCCATCGGCCATCTGTTCTACGAGCTATGTGCCCCGCGCACAGCCACTTAAGTTTAGCAATTCTGAGGGCTATGTCGATTACTTTATTCCGCAGAGACTTCGAGCCTAGCACGCTCCATTGCCCTTTGGGTGACCTTGAGCCTTCTTATGAGGCCCACAGTAAGCGACCATGTCTCAGTTCCGTATGTCATCACTGGCAAAGCACATACTGGTCAAAGACCCGACATGGTGGCGTTTTCATACCAACACTTCAGTACCTCGATATATCGATAATCAATTTGGCACCGCTGGAGAGACTAACACAGCCCAAGTTTCGACTAAATCATAGGCTTTCTCATAGTCCACGAACGCTAAGCATAGTGGCTGATGCCTTCAGAAGTTCAGCCGTAATTCCATCATGACCCGGTGCCTTATTGTCCTTGAGCTGTTTGAGAGCCATTCTAACCTCGTACAGGCTGATGTCCGGAATATCTTCGGTATAGTGTCGAGTTAGTTTGGCTCTTGGGTCTTTAGCCAGATCGCTGACAGGCAGACGTGTGGTCGTGTACAATTGTCCGTAGAACTTCTCGACTTCTTCCAGCAACTCAGACTTAGATGATATGATCCTGCCATCCTCAGTCTTCAGCTTGGTCAGTTGGCTTTGTCCAGATCAGACAGACAGACCTCAATCGCCTCTTTAATACAATTTGTATTATACTAGTGCAAATCGCGAATCAGGGACTTAGAGATTTGGCTTTTTATATGCCGATACTGAGTAGCGTGTTCAGAGGACTGCAAAACCAGTCTGCGTCTTTCTTCCATGAGGTTGCTGGTGAAGTCCGAGATGTTTTTGGTTCTATTCTTAGATTCGACCGTTTGGACAATTTCCTCGAACCTGACATTATAATCTTCCACATTATCGCAATCTTCTAGGCATTCGACCAAAACAGCGTGGGAGGCGTTCGTCAACTCAAAAACTTTCACTAAGAAACCCATACTATTGTTTTTAAATAGTACCCATATATACTTGGCCAATCTGCTGACTGATTTGTTTAAAAAAGTAAAAAGACTTTTTAGTACCTTTGATTTATTTAATAAACTTAAAAGCATTTTAAATTGGTAAAGGAGAATGCTTTAAAATGTATTTCAAAGACGGCTAACATCAAAACCCATCCAGGTAATGACCCTGCTTATGGTCAGATAAACATAGTAATTGGCGCGACAACGCAAATCGAACCAAGGTACGACTGCAGTGCTCATATTTTACAAAAAAAACATCTGGGATTCGGTTGCTTTGTCAAACAAATGAATACAGTTTTATAGACTGCAATCATTAGTATTTTATTCCGTCTTCCAGAAAATAGATAATCTTTAGTTTTTTAAAAGCCTAGACTTAATCTCACCTGATGGTAAGTCACGATAATGCCGCTAATGTAAGCAGACGTACCAAGATTAGGATAATACCGAAATTGGAAGCACACGTACCAAGATTTCCAACGTAATCTATTTGTTTTTAAATCTGATTCGAGTAACATAAATTTATAGTATGTTAGTAGACTTATAGCTTATAGACTATGTTAGTAAAAAAATAAATAAATAAAATAATAATATTATTTCTGATTGCTTGTGGCCTGTCGGTCATAGCATTTCAATATATACGGACAGTCTACCCTGTCCGCAATCATCATTAGGACGCTGTTGGAGCTGGCGCGCACCCTGCGCACCAGAGACGCGCACCTCTTGCGTATTACTGCATAAATACAGTCGATGCGCGCCTCCGCGAACATGCCCGAGGCGCTGCAGCGCCACGGCAGCCCCAACATCTTTGGGCGATGTTGGGGTATTGGATATTGGACCCGGAGAGCCCCATACGATTTTTTAGTGTAGTTCACCCACAGGTTGCACGTATAAAAAGATGTGCAGTAGGCTCGGAATAGGGATTTTTTTACTTCCGTTGAGCATCGTGCAAACCTGCGGGCGATCATATTCGCTCTTACACATAAGGCTCTCCGCTTCCTTTCAATGGCATCATCGTCTTTGAGGCCGCCTGTAAGTAAATGCCCGAGGTATTTAAATTTATCTACTATATGTAGCTGTGCATTGTTTAGCCGTATTGGCGGCACATTTGAGCGACGTTTAGAACCGTCCTCAAAGACCATGACTTGACTTTTCGTCACATTATACTTGAGGTCGTGACTTTAAGCATATGCCTCACATATACACAACAGCCTCCTGAGCCCGCAGACCGAATGAACTCAGCAGCACCACGTCGTCTGCGTAACTTAATTTATTGACACAAGTACCATCGATGTGGCAGCCGACATGTGTGCTACTGAGCTCACCGATCAGTGCGTTTATGTACAGGTTGAAGAGCGTAGGAGAGCTCAACCCCCCCCCTGTCTCACTCCGCAATCCAACCTATAGGGCTCCGATAATGAGCCCGCCCATCTAACACAATTGACCTGGCCTCCATACCAATACTTGAAGATGTTAACAAGTTCTTTCGGTAGCTTTATATCGTCTAACTTTTTCCAAAGAATGTCGTAGGAAACCAGGTCAAAAGCTTTAGACAAATCAAGGAAATAACTGTACATAGGAGTCCTTCGGTTTAGATAATATCCTAACGGTGTGCTTAAGCCTCAATATGGCACTTTCAGTAGAAAGTCCAGGCCTAAACCCGAACTGATTATCGTGCAATTGTACATATTTATTAAATTGAGTATCAAGCACAGCGTCAAACACCTTAGCGATTATGGTCGCTAGCGAGATGGGTCTGTAGTTATTTTTGTCAGAGGTGTCTCCTTTCTTGTTCTTTATTACAGGTACCACAATGGTTTTCATTTATTCAGTCGGCAGATACGAATGACTTATGCACAGCGAAAACAACATAGCCAGAACTCTTGACATATGGGGACCGGTATGTTGTAGATGCTTAATGCTGAGACTGTCATGGCCAGGGGATTTCCCTCTTGACATTGATCTAATGATTTTAGTGATCTCTGTGGCCGTAACTCTAGTCCCCAGAGTTTCATTCCTAGTCTCAGCATTGACCATCCCCTTAGCCGGTCCTAACGGAGACTTTACAAAGAAATGCTCCCTGAAGAGATTTGCTATGTCATTATTGTCATTGACACCGCTGACGCTCACAGGGAGACCAGTTTGTTGGTGCTTTTCCAAAATCCACGAAAGTCTTTTTTTTGTCTTTTTTGCATGTTGCGAAGCTAAAATATTCATTTTAATTTGGTCTTGGTGGTCCTGGCACCATTTCAAACGAGACTTAAATATTTTCCTGCTTTCATACATTTCGTTATAAATAGGACCAGTAGAAGTTTTACCACATCATAACCAGGACTGAAACCTCGCTCTAGCCAACCTATGAGCCTCTCCGACGTGCTTGTTCCAACCCACAACACTTGACTTGATTTTACGTCCAGCCTTGGGCTTACTGATGCTAGCCGACTCAGACAGAGCTAGCATGATTTCATAATAAAGCTTATCTATTACCTTTTTATGTTTATCATCGTTACAATAATAATCAGCACAGGTCATAAATTATGTGAAAAAATCAATCAGCCTAAGTTTTTTAAGGCACTCAATGAAATACATCGATATTTGATCTTTTGTTCGTTCCCCCCACATAACAGAGTTAACTATAGGTGCAAGGTTATTTATAGGTACTTTACGTTGTAATAAGTTTAGATAAGCATTAATTCAGAGCCCACACAAGCAAAAAAAACACACATACACACATTACACTCGACTACCAGAGGGAAGTGGTCAGACCATAATGTATTATATTTTACATATACATTATATACTGAACTAACAACAGCTTGCGTGACAAGAGAATGGTCGAGCCACTGCCTACTCACATAGACATCACTTATAAATGTGTAGGTATCGGAAGATAAAGATAACTTGTTTAAATCTATACACGATAATTTTTGTTCGCAACAATAGTTCATTAATTCTATGAAAAATAGTTCGTTGGGGTGAGCGTTGAAGTCACCCAAGACATACACAGATTCTATGCCGTAATTATCTATGATAGCACTCACCGAACCGAGGCAGTCCGTAAATTCCGCCAAGTTCTTCTGTTTGTTCGTAGGCATGTACACACATTATCACAATGGGGCGGTTATTCGACACTATTTCAATTGCACAGATACGAGCATTCTCACACTTAAGCACAGATACATTTTGAATACACTTTTACGCCATAAAAGAGCCACACCGCCATATAGTCTCCATGGGAAGCTGGCTGTCTTAATGTCAGAATACATCATGATGCTAACATTGATATTTGGCGGCAATATTAATTAAGATGGTGGTAGCTAGCCAGGCGGACTTAGAAAATGCCTCACCACTTATCACAAACCAAACAAAGTCTTATAAAGTAGACCTCGCTGGGAATCGAACCTACGACCTCCAGGTGGGAAGCGAGTGGACTAACCACTACGCAATGGAAGCGGTTTGAACTGAGTATTCATACTTTACTTTTCTGTGACGGAGTTAGTGGTGGAGATCCTATTGCTATGATATTTATATCATTGCATTATGAAAGAACAAAAATCTGCCATTTATTAGGAATTAAACTGAACTGCTGTATTTATTTATTAATGAAAATATATAATTTATATCAGTTACATAGAAGTACAGACCACGACCTGGTGAAGTTCGCGGGAAGCCGATGGATGCGGGCAGCGCAGGACCGGTCGTCGTGGAAATCCTTGGGGGAGGCCTTTGTCCAGCAGTGGACGATTTTCGGCTGATATGATGTCATAGAAGTAGTTACTGCAATACGGTATTTGACCACAAGTCATTTGAGTTAGTTTTTATCACTTGTCAAAAACTACTTTAACTTCTAAAACTGTTCGTGTTACAAACTTGTGACGTCATTGTCTTTGACGAACTAATTTTGTGATTTTAATTAGTTATCAAAATGGAATAAGTTTATGAGTTACTTAATATCAAATAAGTAATTCTTTGTGCTTTTGTCCGACAAAATGCAATTTAGTGTTTTTTTTCTTTGATACCGTCAAAAGACTACATGGCAGTCGTTAAGCTGGTTCAGATGCCTTAAGTTGGTGATAGTCGAGCGAGCTTGCTGGCCGTACTTAGGGCTCTGTTATCTTTTTTGCCTGTGTAAGCGTACATAAGGCTCCATTTTCTTTTTTGTTCGCGTACTTAGGGTGACACACAGGCGAAAAAGGCAACATAGCCCTAAGTACGCCATAGCGAGCAAGCTCGCCCGTCTTATCACCAACTTTATAGGCGGCTTGACAAACTTTTGACAGTGGGTTTCGCCACTAGGCCTAAAACCTCCACCAACCCGGACTTAACCCCTTTGTGTGTGGAATATGGCCTAACGTTCCCGAGTTTAAGATTAATGAGACCAGTGCCCCATCTGTGGGGACTTTTATGACTTGTTAACTGTCAAATACCTGACCTACCTGACCAAGGCAAGACCTACCGCAACTGGTCCTTGCCTTCACCTTATGGTGTTGGCAGGAATAGCGGCCCTCACTGTATACCCTAAGGGTCGGTCAGTGGGGACGCTATATCATAAACTTGGTAGTTTTAGTAGTTTTAGATATACGCGAGGGAATATCAAATACCTTATTAAAGATGTTTGTGTCAGGTTTGCGACAGCACCACTGTCGGTGGTGCGGCGCGGCGGTGTGCGGCACGTGCTCGCCGCACCGCCTGCCGCTGCCGGTGATGGGGTTCGAGTTCCCGCAGCGCATCTGCACCGAGTGCTACGAGACTCTTAGGCATGAACCGTGAGTGAATAATTAATAAACTAATTAATTTTATAATAAATCTGTCAGGAGACCTAAACTACAGTAAATGTTATTTACCTAGTTCAGGCTCCAAACTCCCACAAACTATAAACAATAAATAAATATTCTGGGACAAATCACACATGGTCATCTGGCCCCAAATTAGGATTCCCTGTGTTATGGGAACCAGAGACTGATAATAAATACTTATATACGTTTAAATACATACATATATAGATATATAACACTCAGACCACAGATTACTAATTAGTTATGCCCAGACACAGAGCAAACAAATCTGCTAATCACACAAATGTTTGCCCTGGGTGGGGATCGAACCCACAACTCTCGAATCAGCAGTCAAGAGCACTAACCACTGAGCCACCGAGTCAGTCAACTATGTTATAATATTATGTACCAAAAGTGTATAAATTATGCGAGACAAGTTTGTAGTGAGGAAATAAACAAATTGAATTGAATTGAATAAAAAACTGACTGCATTTATAACGTTATCGTTACCCCCCTTTTTTGGGCGAATACAAATTTGTATTCAGGGACAAACAAACGCACTTTAGTTTTATCCTGTCAAATAAGTTAAATCGTGTTACACGGAATCGACACCATTGTCAGTATAAAATTTCGTGTAAGTGTTTAGCCCCGAGTTGGGCGCAACATCAGGCCTGTCACACTCTGCGCTGTAGGTATGAAAATGTAAAAAATGTACCTACGCCGCGCTCTACGCCGCGCTGAGACGCGCGGCCCCTTGCATGGTGCAAATTCAGTAGTCAGAAGAGATAACAGTTACGCGATAGAAAGAGAGGCAACTTGTAGGTCAATATAACTGTAGGTAATTAGCGCTGTGCGACCTGAATTTGCACTTTATTGTGTCGTAGCAAGAGTCGCCATTCATTCAAATGATTTTGCGGAGTTAACCTTCTTTTACGTAGTAAGTAGTCTTTATTCTTGTAGGGGTACATACCTACCTACCACATATATCGCAGCGTAAGCGCTCGTGGCTCGACTCGGCTTTGTTCGCCAGTCGTCCCGAACCCGCGTCCAGATATAGACTCAACCTAAGAACAACCTACCTATGTAATTCATTCATGTAAAAATAAATCCGGAAATTCGTGAACTGCAAACCTGGTCACTTTTCATTGAACATTCCACGCAACCTTAAACAACAGGTCCCTCGACCACGGACCACTAACATTCTTTGGCCATATTCTATTCGAGTCCAAATTGGGCGTCGAAACTAAAATCTCAGTTCATAATATTTGTTTGCAATATTCATTACACGTCAACAAAACAAATTACCAAAAAGATCAAAATTAAATGTCAAAAAAAACGAAAAATAGTTATAACAATAACATTGATATTGTAAATAACTAGCGAATATTGTACTTTCAAACGTACAACTTGAGCTCTAAAAATTCGTCTATAAATGCCTTTTCGATCAGCCAGTGTTTAAGATAAGTTAAGCTTTGAACATCCGTTCACTCGGCATGCAGTGACTTATATATTACTGGCGTAAGGACCCGGCCAACGCGCGCGACTAATGCTCCCAGCGAATTGATGCGAAAATCGAAAGTTTCGCACACTCGCGACTCAGTCGTCTGCGGGAAATTGTACAATGCGGTGGAAGGATATTCTATATAAAAATGCCATAATGTGTTGTTAGAGGCTGTAAAAATCATGAAAGAAAGGCTAAAAAGAAACATGGGATGTCGTATCATCGTTTAGTAACCTTAAATTGTATTTTGCTTGTAAACAAATTAAATAAACGAATTTTTAAAGCGACAATTCTACCAAGGTTCTTTTAGCGCGGCACGTCAGTCAACTCTCGCCCACGCTAGTTCGTACGAGTAATGTCAGATGGCGCTACTTTTTGCTTGTATGAAGAAAATCTGAATGAAATATGGAGACGGGCGAATCCACTTCTGCTCTGTGGGCGAATCCTTCTGTCCAAATCTGTGTCGGCATGTCAGAAATGTCAATTTAATTCGATGCGACCTCTCTTTATACCTACCTATGTGATTAAATCTGAGTAAATCCTGGGAACGTCGCGTCGTAGATCAGTGTGACTTGCCTGGTTGCATTGATCAATCACGCAGGTTAGCTTACCTGAATCACGGTTATTACTTGGATAGGTTCGACCATTAGTGTCATTTATCTCAACCGTTTTAGTCCCTCACAAGGCACGTAACTTTGGTGCCGATTGGTATCACTAGATGGTAGTCGTTAAGCAATATCATGTGCCTTATAGGCAGCTTGAAAACTTCTGACAGTGGGTTCACCCACAGAATACCCACCACAACGAGAAGTGAAATACTTAAACTTGCGCAGCTGTCTGCCATGCATATACACATTTATGTGCTCATTTTAAGGCGAATACAGTTCACAAGTCAATGACTTGGTCGCGGCCAGTAGGTGCGTAGTTGCGAAGGCTACTAATGGGCATAGACAGCTACGAGTACGCAATGACATTTCACTTCTCTTGGCGGTGGGTTTTCAGTGGGTTCGCCACAGCCCTACAGCTTCCACTAACCCGAATTGGCTTTCATACGTAACCATAATTTTCCCGAGTTTGGAAAGAGACCCGTGCCTCAGAAGTGGGGACTTTAATAGGTTGTTAAGGAAACGCTTACTATTATTGTACATTGGCTGTGCCCCCGACTTCGCCCGCGTGGAGGTTTCCCACAAGAACTTATGAATTTTTCGGGATAAAAGTATCCTATATGTTAACCAGGGCTATAAGGAACCACCATACAAAATTTCATCAAAATCGGCCTGGTAGTTTTTGCGTGATACAAACACACAGACCGACCAAAATTCTAAAAGTTGTTGTTTTGCCTTCTATATCGTTAGTAATGTCCACTACAGTTATTATTTTCCCAAAGTATTTCGTGTACAGACACGGCCCCGTTACAGTTTTATTGTATGTATAGATATACTTACTTTGTCCTCTTTTTCAGCCGCGAATCGCTCGCGTCATTCCACGATATGAAGCATGCGGTGGCGTCACTTTACGTGGACGAAGCGACGGGCCGTATGTGCACAGCTGGTAAGGACCGCGTCATAAAGCTATGGGACGTGAGCGTTCTTTTAGCACCTGCGCCAAAGCCAGGCACCAGCGATCAGTAGCGAGAGTCGACTGAGTAAAGGGTCCTGCAGACGGGCGCGGTCAGGGTTTGCTAGTGCGGGCACGATCGCGGGCGCCACGGGGGCGGAGCACTGCATCCTGCACGCGGCGTGCCCCCCGCTGACACCACCATACATTACAACCTAACGCGTCCGGAGATCTCGCCAGTGTGGGAGACGCTTAAATTTGCTAGGATTTGATTTTGACAAGCCGAAAGACATAATACTTTTTTTCTGTTATTCTGTGAAAATCATTAGGGCGTTTGCTGTGTCGAGCGCGATTCCTGGTGCAGGACAAAATACAAAGTTTGTTTTTCACACCATCAGGCCCCTTGCAATATTATTGCAAACTGTTTTTTCTTACTATTTAAATTGCCCCATTTTTACGATTACGAAGGATATGACGGGATAACGGCCCAGATATCCTGCTCGATGCAGAGAACGCTCTTAACCCATTGAATGAAATACGCAATATACTGGCGCGTATACAAGTGACCAACTACGCAGTATCTCGTAGCACTTCCGTAAAGTTTGATATTTGGCCTCCTGTACTGTATGTTTAGTGTTCATTGGCACCAAAGTTAAAACACTGTATTAAAACCTAGTAATTTTATTATTTCTAAAACAGTAAAAAGTTGAATTTCAAAGGCACAAAATTTGTACTTTGGTTAATAGATCCTTACACTTCTTACTAGGCATAGTAATAGCATAGTGTTAGGACCCATATGGACTGTGGTAATAGGATCCTGTTCTGTAGTAATAGGTTCCCGTTCTGTTGTAATAGGGTCCCTTTACTGTGGTAATAGGGTCCCGTTACCTTATACAGAACCATAAAAAATATCAAAGTAATAACTTTTTTTTTAACTAAAAATTTGAGTGCGTTTGGCTGCACCTCACTTGATGCTAAGTGCCGATGCAGCCGAGGATGTAACAGCAACTTCAAATGGTGCCTAGTTTATTTTTATCTGTATATTCTTAGAAAAATAAAGTAAAACGAGGAGCCAGTATGGTATACGTAATATTGCGTGATGGCACATACGTAATAAATCGTATGCTCCTTTGGCACCATATTTTTAACACGAATCCGTAGTGCCAACTGCGATGTATAACGTAGGAAGCCATTTTTTGTGTGTGTTCAATGGGTTAACTCAACCAAAATAACTATTGATGAACTATTATGCTAAATTTACCATTATTCGTGATTTCCTTCTTTGCTCTGCGTTTTGTAATTAACTGATATAAACAAATAAATTAATACATTATTTACGGTGTTGCAGCTCCCGCCAAACTTTATTACTGATCTGAACTGTGATGTGAGTGCTTACTGCGCCGGTATAACCGAGTGGCTACTGCGACGCGTCTTGCGACCAACTTCAGAGCCGTAATAAAGTTTGGCGCGACCTATATTTGCAAGTAACCCTATTAGGTGATCATTCTGCTCACGAAATTGAACAACTTTTGTTGTACAACTCTACTGAAATCTTTTATTTTACTTTTCATACAAAGCTCAGTTGATCGATTTGTATGAAAAGAAAAAAAAAACCTTTAAGCAAAGTTGTACTACAAAATTTGTATTGTTTCATCAGCAGATGATCACCTAAGAGATTATAAAATACACCTGTATTGGGTGAAAAAAATGGTGTAGGGCCCGGTCTGGGCCTCCACTCCTCCTTCAAGACAACTTTCCGCAAGGGAGAAAAAAAATTGTAAAAAAATAAACGATTTACAGATCTATCGGCTGTTTGGCCAATTTTGTGCATTTTGGCAATTTTTTTTGATCTCTTGGGGAAACTTATTTAGTACGGTGAGTAGCAGCCCTAGTTAACAAGTCCTACACCAATCTTGTTGCATCCCGTATAATAAAATAGTTTTGCGCGTGTTCTGGAATCTCGCAAAGATTATTTAATTTTTTCGACTTGTCAAATTCAGTTTCAAACCAAATATGTGTGTGCCCCTAGCACCGATGTTGGCTGAATCATATGGTTACCTTGATAAAGAAATTTTATGCCTATAAGTATCGAACGAATTTTTAAGATTTTCGCTAAGACCTAAGTGCTGATTTCTTCTTTGAATGTCTGATGAATAATTACTTCGCTGGCTCAGTGACCCAAAATGGATATTGGCCTCTGACACTAGGAGTTTCGCCGTCTCTTTCCAATCGGCTATCAGGAGCTAGCGCAGGTTTTTAGCACTTCATCCCTCCAGCGAGACCTGGGGCGCGTTTCCCACCTGGTAGTCCCAGATATGCTCGCTTAACGGTATGATGCTCCTCCATCCTTTTCACGTGGCCAAACCAGCGAAGTCTGCAAAACTACTTAACCGATTATATTCGGCTCGGCCATCAGGTCTTCTATTTCTGCGTTCTTCCTCACTCGCAGACTTCCATTCTCTCTTGAAAAAAAGATTATGAAAATTTTAATTAGTGAAATTAAAAAAATCCAACCCAATTTCAGCCAAGCGGAGTAAATCACAACCATTCAGTATTCCGCCATTTAATTTTTTTTTGCACCTCATACCTGGCCAGGGAATAGTTTAAGCACCACTTTATTCTCTTACAATTTCGGCGGGCAGTTGACTACGAGTATGAACGGCTGTTTGGATTTCTATCGACCATGGCTTAGAACCATCTCGGTTAAAGTAGCTTTCAAATAAAAAAATCGCATTGAAATAGGTCTATCCGTTTAGGATTTGCGATGACATGTACAGACAGACAGACAGACATAGGCTTCATACTTATAACACCCCTCTCTTTGCATCGGGGGTTGAAAACCGGGAAAGTGCGATCTCGCTTTGCGCACTAGGGATCCCAACGCGTGCCGTGGAGCGGATTAGTGCCATTGCGGCCGTAGTAACACGTGTTTGGTAAAAATTTAAACTGGTATTCTGGTTAAAAAATAAGGCCCTGTGACTGTGACACACTGCCAGACAGACGGGCGTTATGGGTCCCCAGGCACCCTTTGAGTACGGAACCCTAAAATATTTGTATATAAACTTACTATCTATAAAAACATGTTTCTACCCACAATTGGTAACTCCCAAGTGATGATATTGGCGAAGATTATTATCATGTTTCCCCAACACTTTGGGAAACTGGCTATCTTACCTTAAATCCGGAACACATCAATGCTGTCAACATTGATGTTTGGCGGCAAGAATTAGATACATAATATGTTGATAAGCAAGAATTTGTATTTTTTAATGTATTTATGTTCATTGGCATGTGATTCAGCTAACATACCTAGTTGTAACCGTGTCGGTTCAGCTGTGTTTGTCTCGTTCTTACATACTCGTATGATGATATAAGAAAGAGAAGTCCATTGTTTTGTAGTCATGAGAAGAAATATAGTGCACCTCATCTGGAGGAGTCTGATTATGTATGTGGTGCGTGTTAAATGTTATTTTTATTATATAAAAATATATATTAAAACTTCGAAAACACATAAAAGAAAACTTGATTCGCGGTCACGTGTTCAAAAATGTTCCAACGTTAAGTCACCTTTTTCGCTCATTAAACTGTACTTACGCGGTTCTGTCTAACACAGCTATTTGTGTATTTCTATCTCTGTCTCTTGTCGAATAACTGCAGGTACAATTCGCGGCGTATAAGTTGAACACAAATGGCGGTCGTTCGTGCAGAAAGCGAGCGCGCGGGTGTAGTGCGGGTTACGCGGGGAGATGGCGTCTCTTGGTGCGCGCGAACCCCGCGTCCCGCACCTGATTGAGACTTGAAAATAACACACAGCGCACTGTTCTACTTAGATGCCGCGATCTATATAGTTATAGTTATAAGGGGGGCTGGTTTTACGTATGTTGGTCGGCGTTGCTGCCAACCCAGGTCGTCCACAAAGTACAGTAGCGACCTCGGGTCGCTGATAAATTCCTAGAGGTATTTGTCCGAGCGGTTTTTAAGTTAATTTTGTATGAAACCGGGAATTCATTTCTTTTATGTGTGATCGAATCATAAAAATTAATTTACGATTTCTAGCTTTGTATATAAGAAACCATAATGTTCAATAAATTGTACACTTTAAACTCGCCCGGAAACTAGGAGGTGGGTGCAGGTAAATCAAACTGACATTATTTTTGTATTCGTGCGAATGGGATGCGGTAGTGTAGAGTAGGGGCCACAGTTAAGATAGTAAACGCCTCCTTGGCATAATAGTTACTCTATTCGCTTCACACCAGTAGGTCGTGGGTTCGATTCCCGACGGGGTCTAACTTTTATTGGTGGTAGGGCATTTTCTAAGCCCGCCTGGGTAGCTACCACCATCTTATCTAAGTCTTGCCGCCAAACATCAATGTTAACAGCATTTATATGTTCCGGCATGAAGATAAGATATCTTAGTTCCTCATTGCGTTGGGGAATCTTACTAAGCCCGCTTCCCTTTTCGGTATGATCGTCACTTACCATTAGGTGGGATGATGCCAAGATCTTATCAGTAGTGAAAAAAAATAATTACTGTTTGGCGTGCGCGTCAAAACGGTTCCCGTTTTAAACTATCATTGTGTACTCACACTAATGCAAAATCCATGTGAGGGTGATTTGACTGTAATCGTTATAACGAATTTCCAACGAATTGTTACCTCTGTTGACCCGGTTAAAATTAAGCCTACAAAATATGAATCTATTTTTTTTTAATTTGTATCTCTAAAAAAATTACGGGTCGGGTGCAGGGCTCCTGCATCTCAAGAATCTGATAAATTTCTGTATGGAACCTACTACTGTACCTAAGAATGTATTTAGTAGATTAAAGTCCGAGCTAAAATTTGGTGAGAGAGAACATGCACAACCTATATTAAATAAAGTTTTCTTTCTATTACATTCATAAATATTTTTCAATACAAAAGTAAATCATGAAGCGATTAAAGTGTGTGTTGGTCTGGTATTATTAACAATAAAGCCACATTTAAGGGACAATAAATTTTATACTTAATCCTTATTCGCTTTTGCGATGGTTATCATATCAGACAGTTATCGTTAATCGTCTTCTAATTGTAATGTTAAAATACATACCTAATAAATAACAATGAAAGTAATTTTTCTAAAATAATTAATACGGTTTACGACCAGTTGCTGAATGGACTGGTCTAATGGAGACCAGTTGCTGAATGGACTGGTCTAATGAAAACTTAAATTAATGATCGTTTGTGCAACTCAGGATAAAATCCAATCGCAAGAATATAATTAATTTTCCAAAATGCAATTGCAAGAATCGCCCTAATTCAGGGTAGGATCGAGCCCCTCGTTGGAGACGTATATGAGCTGATATGACAATTGCAAGAATACAATTAAGTTTCCAAAATGCAATTGCAAGAATACAATTAAGTTTCCAAAATGCAATTGCAAGAATACAATTTGGTTTCTGTAGATAAGCATGAATTGAGATTTGGCGTGGACCAATTTGTATATTAAAATATAAAGAAAAAACAAATTTTACGAATGCTGTCAAAGTTCGGCATTTAACCTTCTAATGGTCAGCGTTTATTTTATGTAACAACTAAATATTTTTTGTGAGTACACGAACAAAATTGTTAAACGTGTCAGCTGTTATAATTATGATATATTTATGTTCATAAATATGCGTAATTTATACAGCATATAATTGTACTTTAGATAAGTAACGCATTTTGTTTATAGTTATTAAATTATGCCAAAATTATGTTATTATAATTATTATTAATTTACTTCTACTTAATTTCGTTTGGTTGAAAAATATTGCTAATGTTTTATTAATGTATCATATACCTCACACAAACAAACTATTGTGAATTTATTTTGTATTTATCATATTACTTTTATGTCACGTAAAATATATTTTTTTATTCGCGGAGCTTACTGTTACGTTTGTAAAGTATAATTCTGTAAGATATAGTCACTATGTATAATTATTAGAAATGTGTACCTAATAAAATGAAATATAAATTGTAATAAAATGGGTCGCTTTAAATTTCTATATCCAACTAAATTAAAATAAAATAAATTTCTTCCGGAGCGGTAACAAACACAGAGTATCCTTACTAGTATTATAAATGTGAAAATGCATTTTTTTGTTACCTTTTCACGCTTCAAAACCTTTACCAATCTTGATGAAATTTGGCATGCAGGTAGCCTGTGTCACTGGGAAGGACATGGCTACTTTTTACCCCGTGAAAATAGCATAGTCCGCTGCAGTTCCTAAGGGAACTGAAAATATACTCTTTTTTGGTCAGTTTCTTTAACATTGCAACGGAACAATGGATTGCTGTGATTTTTTGCACAGAGATGGCTGAGGGGATGAGAAATGACATAATTTACTAATTGGCATATCCTGACTTGGTTCCTGCGGGATCTGGGGAAAACTCATTTCCGCGCTCGCGCACGTCAGCGACGCAACGGAGCTACGCACTGAACTGTTTTTTTTTGTATAGAATTGGTTGAGGGGGTGGGAAGTGACATAGACTTCTAATCAGAATAGGCCGATATCGTTCCTGAGTGATCTGAAGAAAACTCATTTCCGCGCTCGCGAGCCGCTGCGGCTCGCGCACCACTCACCCTAAAGGACAGTCATAAAAACGATGTCTACGCGGGCAGAGCCGCGGGCAAAGGCTAGTACTTTATAATGAGAAGTTTACTAAGAAACCTTACTTACTGTTGGTCATGGCTTTTTGTGAATTGGGTTAAAATCGGATATAAAGATATTTCATCGTGGTTGACTGACATTTCGGTTGATAGTTATAGCTAGAGGAGTAAGGGTTTTTACCTTGCACTTTATAATTCCACTTTGCAGAAGTGTTTTCTAGACGACATGGCTGTCTATACATTTGAAAGACAGATGGCCGAGACTCGCCAATAGTGGGAACCCTTTTTACAAGCTTTGTATTAACTTGCCGTGTTAGTTTGTTTACCATGAGTCGGTTAAAAAGCAATGATCAATGAACAAATAATTGAAAACGCTAAACACGTAAAAAAACCGACTTCCATCGCAACAACTTAGTACATTTTTTGCATTAATATTTTTGTTAATTTTCTAATAAAGTACTACACCGAAAGCACTAGCTTTCAAATAAAAAAAGAATCTTATGAATCGGTTCATCCAGTCAAAAGTTATGAGGTAACACACATTAAAAAAAACAGACGAATTGAGAACCTCCTTTTTGGAAGTCGCTTGAAAACTAAACCTCACATATAACCAAAATAAACAAAAGTTATTATAAAATGTCGATAGCTGTATTTTATTTTGTATCGATATAATTTTAATACGTGTGTTTACGTAATTTAATGTAGATTTTTTTTCTCTTATAATAATAGTTTGCACCTAACTTGTACCTACCGTTTTTCAGTAGAATGATAAAAACGACTATGAGAGACCTTTCGGGTGAGAGGAAAGGGAGACCGCAGCGAGGAAGCAATCTTAGAGTGGTCAGAGAACACACCTGAAATACGTTAGTACTAATATATATACTGTGCCTGAAAAGTGGTCCCCACTATTAGCATTTCTCAGTCATCTGTCAAACTGTCCAAAGACAAATTAGTATGGAGTGTAATGTCGTTTAACGTCGGTGGCGCAACGGCAAGGGCCGTTACCTCCTGTCCGGGAGGTCGTGGTTCGATCCTTGCCATGTACCAATGTGTTTCGAATTTCGATGTCATATGTACGTTTATCCGACGCTCTTACGGTGAAGGAAAACACCGTTAGGAAACCTGCACACATCTGCGAAGAAACTCGAAGGTTGTGTGTGAAGTTGATCAACCCGCACTGGGCTCGCGTGGTCGACTAAGGCCCGATCGCCCTAATTCAGGGTAGGCTCGAGCCCCTCGGTGGGGACGTATATATGAGCTGATGTGTGTAATGTCGTTTAACGTAAGAAGTGAGAAGGTTCGCCGTAAGAAGTCCCCTGCATAATGGCAATCACCATCGTGTTATTCGACAGACGTCCGCTGCTAAACAAACGCCTCCTCCTAAAGATTTACACAACGACCGGTTTTGCACTGCCCGCATCCAGCTGCCCCGAGGTCTGTCCGATCTATTAGCTATGTGCCCCGCGCACTGTCTTTTTAGTTCAGCGATTAAGTTATCGGCAGTACCTACTGGAAATTTTGTCAGAAAACCATTTGAGTTCAAGATTGCCAACCGTTCCAGTACCTACTGCCATTTCCAGGGGACTTGCTACGTGAAACATATTGGCAAGCGCTATCATGACACGTCTTAAACTTTTCGCAGTCCACCAGGGTGCCACATGTGGGTCCCGGTCGATAAACTTCACAAGTCCGAGAACCACATACGGCCCCACACTTTACTCACTTGGTTGGAATAGAAAAGTATTAGACCGGATCTACTGAGAGAATGCGTTCCTGATGTCTATCAGTTGGTCACGACTAGTGATGGGCATTATGTAACACTATTATTTACTTTTTTCAACCGACCTAAAAAAGAGTAACTTAAGTTACAATATTTGTTTGTCTGGCTTCTAATTTCTGAATGTGACTAGCGTATGTAAAGAAAATAAACATTCGATAGTATATCATCATCATATCAGCCGAAGGACGTCCACTGCTGGACATAGGCCTCCCCCAAGTCACAGTATATATATTAGTACTAACGTACAGTATGGACACTCCCTGCCGCTCTCTAAATTCGACCTCACCCCCCCGTCACTCAGATTGGATGTAGATTGGGTACCAAACGTAAAGGACGAGCTACGCAAGCGCGATAAACGTCACTTATATGCACTTTGCGCGCCGCTGTGATTTCGTACACCGGATTAAAAAGCAACTAGTTACCGAACGTAAAGGACGAACTACGCATGCGCGATTAACGTCACTTATATTTACTTTGCGCGCCGCTCACCGCTCGACGCCAATAGGCGGCCGCGGCGTCTCAGCATGCCTCGTATCATGATTGGCTGACCACTAATATTATACGACCAAATCTAAGAACAATCAGTTCCTATGAATCTTCATACTAGCTGTATCTTTTTTTTAGAAATGTAGTTCCTTTATGTTTTTCATATGTCAGATGTCAGTTTGTTATTGTGGCTTGTGAGATATTTTGTTCGTGATGATTGTTTGTAATAATTTGATTAGATGGTGTGAAAGTATGAGTTGTATAGAAATATCTAGTGGTGTGATATTATAAAATGTGATCTCGGAATTATAGATTGAGATTGACTATTATTGTAGGTTGCTAAATGAGATTGTTTCACGGACAAAAGCTCCTGTGTTTGAAGAACAAATGAACAATGTTATCCATGTAAGTTACTTAATCATGTAAGATAACTGTTGATTGTTGCTTGCAGCACAGTATATATATCTTGCAGTGTGCATGCAGTAAATAACTAACAAACATTTCGTGACCAATACCGCCGGTGTGATTCAACCCTACCTGCATTCTTGCCTATAGATACGTCAGTTATAATTATGTATATCATTTCTCGCTCGTTTGTATGGAGTGTCCGGGGTGTGCCCAAGTATTTCCACGACCGGTTCTGCGCTGTCCGCATCCATTGGCTTCCCGCGACCTTCACCAGGTCATCGGTCAACCGAGTAGGACACTACGTTTTCCGGTGCGTGGTCGCCACTCTAGAACTTTACTGCCCCAACGGCCATCTGTTCTACAAGTTATGTGCCCCGCCCACTGACACTTAAGTTAAGCAATTCTGAGAGCTGTGTCGGTTACTTTGGTTCTCCTACGGATCTCCTCGTTTTTGATGCGATCACGCAGAGAAACTCCGAGCATATAGCACTCTCCATTGCCCTTTAAGTGACCTTGAGCCTTCTTATGAGGCCCATAGTCAGCGAGCGACCATGTCTCAGTTCCGTATGTCATCACTGTCAACACACACTGGTCGAAGACCTTGGTCTTAAGACGCTGCGGTATATGGGACGTAAAGATATTGCGAAGCTTCCCGAACTGGATTCGACGATTGATCTCTTTCTCGAAGTTGGATCTACCTAACTGAACTGTTTGTCCCATGTATTCATATTCGGTAACAACTTCGAGTGTAGAACCTAGAACCTTCAGAGGAGTAGGTATGACATACGGACGTTTGACATAATTTTCTTCTTGTCCATGTTCATTCTAAGACCCACTTGTTGAGAGCCTCTACTGAGGCCATCGAGCATTGTGCGTAAGTTGTCCATAGTCTCAGCCATGACCACGATATCGTCAGCGAATCGAAGGTGGCCGATGTACTCGCCGTTGATATTGATGCCGACTCCACCCCAGTCCAAAAGCTTAAAAACATCTTCCAGGGCGGCGGTGAACAGTTTCGGAGATATTACGTCTCCCTGTCTCACCCGTCGCTGCAGCCGGATAGGTTCCGAGTTTTGATCCTGGAGGCGAACCGACATGGTGGCGTTTTCATACAAACACTTCAGCTCTTCGATATATTGGTAGTCAATTTGGCACCGCTGGAGACACTGTTACACAGCCCAAGTTTCGACCGAATCGAAGGCTTTCTCATAGTCCACGAACGCCAAACATAGTGGCTCATTGTACCTACTCTTCGGTCTTCTGTATAATCTGCACAGCGTATGTATGTGGTCTATGGTACTAAAGCCGTTTTGGAAACCGGCTCGTTCGGGAAGCGTGAAGTCGACCTGCGTGCGAGACGATTCGTAATAACTCGAAAACAGCTTATAGACATGGCTCAGAAGTGAGATGGGTCTGTAGTTCTTCAGCAGGGTATTGTCGCCCTTTTTGAAGAAAAGCACGACCACACTTCTGTGCCATGCCTTAGGCGTTTGTCCTTCAAGTAGTTATAACGAAATTAAATAATTTCTGAAGAGCTTTAAGTACCGGTGTTCCACCTGCTTTCAGAAGTTCAGCCGTAATTCCATTATCACCCGGTGCCTTAAGAGGAAACGCGGGCGCCATTTTTTCCATACAAACGTAGTCCCCTTTTTTCTCCATGGATAATGACAATAGAGCAAAAATGTTTTTTTCATCAAATCTATATCTACCATGGCCATGCCCCTATGTTTTTTTTCCCATATTTAATTATAATAGGAAGTAGGAGCCTTAAAATACTGAGAAAATTGCCCAATTGAAACGTCATTTTCAGACATCCACCAAAAAATAATATGCATATTAACAATAAAATGAAAACATAGAGGCATAGGTAAAGCGTTTTTTAAATTATTTTTGAAAATAATATTCCTCAAGTTTTGGAGGAGGAAATAGGGGACTTCGAAATGCTGTTTTGGTCAATTTTAGTGCCTATTGTCGGTCTGCGCTGCAGTTCTCCCTTTCTTGCTGCATACGGAGAGGTTTGTGGGAGGGAGACAGCAATATTTTACTCAAATACCTATTCTTTATACCGCGTTTCCTCTTATGAGCCATTCTAATCTCGTACAGGCTGACGTCCGGGATATCTTCGGTATAGTATCGGGTAAGTCTATCTCATGGAACTTTAGCCAGACCGCCGACAGGCAGAACTTCTCAACTTCTTCCAGCTACTCAGTCTTAGACGATATGATCCTGCCATCCTTAGTCTTCAGCTTGGTCAGTTGGCTTTGTGCAACAGACAGATCTCTCGCGAACACTCTTGAGCCTTTGTTGTTCTCAATCGTTTGGGCAATTTCCACGAACCTGTCTTTATAATCGTCCACATTCTCGCAGTCTCCTAGGCATTCGAAGCGATTGTGCAACTCGAGCTGAAAACTCTCGGGATTTTGGAGCTGGATGGGCGTATCCTTCTCAATTGGACTAGAGTTGAGCGAGTGAAGCAAGCGATAATAAGTTCGGTTAGGTTTTATTGATTATACGCGAAGCTCATCCTCCAGGGTGGCGGATCTGACTAACCAGATAAACGCTATATAAAAGCCACCCTGGAAGGAGGAGCTTCGCGTATAATCAATCAAACCTGACCAAACTTATAATCGCTTGCTTCGCTCGCTCAACTCTAGTCCAATTGAGAAGGATAGGATAATTTGATGTGCAATCAATATTTTTAAAATGATTTTCATAAATAAATAATGAAAATAAATTGATAGGTAAAAAGTTGTCTGATGAGCAACTAAAAATATTCCCAAAATAGTTAACATTAGACTAAAAAGAAATTATCTCAATTGACATGTCTCTTTGTAATAAAAGATGTAATAAACAAGTACTTAATCTTTATTATTATATATATTTAACTATACCTTCTGTCTAAATATACACACATTTTAAATATACCTATCTAATTGAATAAATTAAGTATTTGACAGTACGAATTGATGCTATATAATAAGAAGGTACTATATTACTATAATATTATTAAGAAGTAAAGTTTGTGAGTTTGTTTGTAGGAAGTCTGGAACGTCTAAACCGATTTTGGAAATTCTTTCACCAGTAGAAAGCTACTTTATTCCTGAGTCACTCACCTTCAAAAATAGTCATAAAAACGATGCTTATACGCGAGCGAAGCCGCGGGCAAAAACTAGGGATTACTAATCTGTCAGTGGCTCAACGATAACGACTCGATCCTCCTATTCAGAGGTACCAGGTTTTAGTCTTGGAGACGGCAAATGTACTTATCAATAAGTTTTTCATAACTCTTGTTCTCGAGCTTTAACAGCGAATGAAAAACCTACATGCCTCATTCTATATGTGTACGAGTATAAGATGGGTTGCACATACGTCCTTAGATGTAGGTACGTGACCGCGATTGATGTTAAGTGAAACACCAGGAAACCAAAATCAAATCCTTGGATCGTTAACAACCCGTGAACGTTCCCCACAGCTGGGAAACATGTCTCTTCCCAAACTCGGGAAGTTTAGGCCATAGTCCACACATAAGAGCCAAGTCCGGGTTGGTGGAGGTTCTAGGGCTAGTGGAAACTTTTTAAGCCGCGTATAAGACATCTGAAACGGCTTAACGACTGCCATTCAGTGATAGCTACCGGCACCAACGGCTTAGCGTGCCTTGCGAAGTACCTACGCAAACGGTAGAGAATAATTGAAAACGCTAAACACGTTAAAAAGCCGACTTCCATCCCAACAACTTAGTACATTTTTGCATTATTATTTTTAGTTTTTGTTAATTTAAGATAGCCAGTTCCCCATTGCGTTGGGGAATCTTGGTAAGCCCGCTTCCATCTTCGGCAACATCGTCTCTTACCACCAGGTGAGATGTTGTCAAGGGTTTACCAATTGTGAATAAAAAAATAAAAATCTGATAAAGTACTAAACCGATTTTGATAAAATTTATATGGGACCACACGGAAAGCACTAGCTTTCAAATAAAAAAAGAATCATAAAAATCGGTTCACCTAGTCAAAAGTTCTGAGGTAACACACATAAAAAAAACATACAGACGAATTGAGAACCTCCTCCTTTTTGGAAGTCGCTTGAAAATGCCACTACACACCGAGATGGTCATTGCCAGGTCGTTAGCCTGCGTGATCGACCTTACCACGCAATTCATACCTACTGAGCTATGTCCGCTGCCCTTGGACCTGGTAATCACGGTTAAATTTCCCACCCGATAGGAGAAGACTAATCCGTATGATTAACAGATTCCCAGTTCAGTGAGGCATAATTAATAAAATTATGTGCCTCGTAATGGGTGATGCATTGGGCTATAATGCCGTTGGCCATAGATAATAAAGTCATCTGACAGAAAAATAAACGAAGCATTTTAATATTTTTTTGCCTGCTTTAGAATGGCAAATTAAGATAAATATTAATTTTAAAATGGTTCATTCCTAATTCTCAAGCAATGAATTAGAGCTATTGACTCTAGGAGCTACTAAAATAGTAACCATTTTATAACGAATAGGAAAAATACCGCAATAATGTCAAGTGCTAAATGGCTCCATAAGTAGTATTCATAGGCACTTGACTTGTAAATTAATCAGGTACATCTAGGGTATACGTCGCGTTTATCTCCAGATAAATCTCAACCTCAGACTATCCGTTTGACGGGGTGCGCTATGACGTCACGTTTTTTCTTTTTTCAACCTGGGCAGGTGTATTGGCTGGATGGTACGCAGATTTGGCCGTTGAAAAGTTGACCTTCTGGGCATGTCAAATAGGTTCTTTCACCAGTAACGCAAAAATAGTACTTCTTGCATTCGGTGCCTTGTTCGACGTAGAATCCGTCTCTTTCGCAGATTTTTCCGCCGTTTTCGATGCTGTTCTTGCGTGGTGCGCCGCATTGGTGGCGGGAAGGCTCTACGCAAGCATGTCCGTCGAATGTTTTGCCGCCTAGACAGTAAAGAGTTGCGAGTCTGTCGCCACCTTCACAGTAGAAATATCTGAAAAATAAAAAATATTTTAGATGAAATTCATGTTATCGTCCACTATGCTGGGCCACACCACCAGATGATCTTTTTTACAAAATTTTTTGATAACATTTTAAACAACGAAAGAGAAATACACAAAAACAATATACGGGTCGACTTGAGAACCTCCTCCGTTTATTCGTCGGTTAAAAGTAAAAAAGTTTAGAGACCCTTGAGGAATGGGAGCAAAGCTGCAATGTCTTTATATTTATGTACCAAAACTTCCATAAGTACATCCAAATACATCCATATTTATACATAGCACGTAGTAAATAGTCTTTATTCTTTGACATAGCCCGAACTATTAAGAGAGAGTTAGATAATTCTCATAACTATTAATTACTTTTATTTAACTTGCAATGTTTATATATATATAAAGTAATTAAGTAATTTAGTTTGTTTAGTTCAAATCTTGCGATTGAATGTAGAGCGACTTCCAGAGGTCCGATTGAGTTGAAATTTGTTATAAAGCCGTATTCCCAGCGACAGTTAGTAGATGCTTTTGGTATTTTGAAGTTGATCTGATGATGAAATTTGGAAGTGGAATCAAGGTCCCAGAAAGGTCTTTTATTTTTAGTAGAATCGTAGGAAATACAGTCTAGTTGTAAATGTTTTCTCAAAAATAAATCATTTTCAGTTGAGACCACACTGAATATGTCCAAATTGTAATGGTTTTTTGGCGGGATTTGTGGTGGACAAGAATTTACTTCAAAAAATGGTGCGTTTTGGAGAAAATCGTCTGGCTCAGTGGTTAGTGCTCTTGACTGCTGATCCGAGAGTTGTGGGTTCGATCCCCACCCAGGGCAAACATTTGTGTGATGAGCAGATTTGTTTGCTTTGTGTCTGGGTGTTAAATATCTATATATGTATGTATTTGAACGTATATAAGTATTTATATCAGTCTCTGGTTCCCATAACACAGGGAATCCTACTTTGGGGCCAGATGACTGTGTGTGATTTGTCCCAGAATATTTATTTATTTATTATTTATTAATTAGCGATATATTTTTTAACCCTACTACCTCAAAAGCGAATGCTAAACAGCCTGCTTTGGCATGTGACGATGATGACCATCATCACATCAGCCAAAATATGTCCATTGCTGGACATAGGCCTCCCCCAATTTGGGGGGTTTTGGTGCATTCGCCACGCCAGAAGGAGTGAATTTTTTAAGCAAATTATTATTAACCTGTAAACAAATTAACAAAAAAAACCAAGTGCTGAAAATGTATCCTAGGACGCTCCCCCTAAGATCGAGACTTATCTAAGGATACCTTAAAATCTACCAAGTTGTTTACCTACGCGAAAAAAATTACCTGCCTTTATTACTAAGATTGTTTTTTAGGGTTCTGTATCTATAGGGTGCCAGCGGCAGCGGGCCCCTGTTACCAAAGATTTACCAAGCATACACCATCCATTTGTTATTTATTATAGCGGATTTCCTAAAACTAATAAAAAAAACGAGACCTACAGTACTCGCATATGATGTGTAACATGTGACAAAATACTTATGAAATTAATTAATTATCGGGTCGTACATTCACGGGCCGACCCTTCGAATAGTAGTATGTCATCTTTGCCTTTGCCATCACACTAGGCGACATGGCTATGACAACCTTAGTTTTCGAGAATTAAAAAACGTTCGCATTTCCTGTTACACATTTCCGTCCCATTTCACGAAATCACTCCCACAAATTGCAGGAAAGCGAGAGCAAAGATGTTACACATCAAAAACAAATAGGTAGTAAAAAAATAATGACGGTCCCATACAAGAAACGTGTTTTTTTAGATTTTAAGTTTTTCTCTATCACAAAAACGGAAATGTAGTAGGAACATGGATACTTACAAGCGTCAAACATGGTAAGATTGTTAGTGTTACAAATAAAAAAAAAGTAGCCAAGTGCGAGTTGGCAAATTGTTCTATTTTCAATATTGTTGCATATGTTTGCTTTGCACAGCCCATACTTTTATTTAATTGTATCCATTCTCTGGGTTGCCTGGAAGAAATTGCTTTAAGCAATAAGGCCGCCTACATTGTACAATTTAAAATTTTACTATTTATTCTGTAAGTACTTGCATTTTGTAATTTTTGTAATTGTACAATAAAGCATATTTGATTGATTGATTGACTTGCGCAAAGCAGGGTTCTGCAGTCTTTTTAAATAACAAATGTATATTTTAAAAAAACAAAATTATACTTGCAGTTGGCAATAGAACATTTGTTAGAAATTTTTTTTTGTACTTTTTACAAAGCCATCTGCACATCGTAAGTTGGTCGACTATAGGTACTTACTCCTAAATTAAGAAAAAGTCTGGTTAGGCGTGATAGTTTTCTTTTTAAATTGATTATATGTCTTACTATTTAATTTTTTTTAAGTTGTCCTTAAACCGCTATTTCCGCTATTTCTCCCCTGGGGGGAGGGACCCTTGACTCTAACAAAAATTAACACTTTTAATTTATTTAATTTTATTTAAAGCTTAATATTTTGCAAACCAATTCCTGGATCGAAAAATGGTTCTAGTAATATTTTTGAAAGATCTATTCAATGATACTGCACAAGAATCACGATAGCGTACGTATAACCAAAAAAAAAAAACTACGAGCGAGACCTACAGTACTCGCATATGATGTGTAACATGTGACAAAATACTTATGAAATTAATTAATTATCGGGTCGTACATTCACGGGCCGACCCTTCGAATAGTAGTATGTCATCTTTGCCTTTGCCATCACACTAGGCGGCATGGCTATGACAACCTTAGTTTTCGAGAATTAAAAAACGTTCGCTTTTACTGTGCCCCATTTCACGAAATCACTCCCACAAATTGCAGGAAAGCGAGAGCAAAAATGTTACACATCAAAAATCACCCCATTTTTATATGTAGATTTTAACATCATGATTTTAGATTTTTCTTTAAATCTGATTGTACCACTGATTTGAGTGGACCGACGACCTGGTGAAGGTCGCGGGAAGCCGTTGGATGCGGGCAGCGCAGAACCGGTCGTCATGGAAATCCTTGGGGGAGGCCTATATCTAACAGTGTAAGTCCTTCGGCTGATATGATGATTGTAACACTTTATGGGCGTTATTAATATGTATACCCATGCCAAATTACTGTTTTTTAGTACTAATAATGTCTGAGCTAAGCCGCGGGCAGACGGACAGACAGACACACATGGCGAAATTATAAGGGTTCCTTGTTGACTAAGGAACCCTTAAAAGTGTGAGTCGGACTCGCGATGAAGATAACCCAAACGGGATTGAAGAAAATTTTTTTTTAGGGTTCCTTAGTACAACAAGGAACCCTTATAGTTTCGTCATGTCTATCTGTCCGTCTGTCTGTCCGCGGCCTAGCTCCTAGAATATTAATAGTTAAGAGCTGAAATTTGGTAAAGATTTATATAATAATAACGCGGAGAGAACTGTAAAAAAATTGAGAAATAACGAACTTTTCAAGGGTACCTCTACTATTTTTCTCGTCAAACCCAGTTGTGTGGGGGTATCGTTAGTTAGAGCTTAAAAAATTGTTATGAGTCTTATAGACTAGACCATTTTATAATTTAGGGTTCCGTTTTCGAAAAAATAGGCTTTAAAGTGCTAAATTTTTCTGGATTCGAGTGTCCCCACCCCCTAACAACTAAACCGCTTTATTTGAAAATTTGAAAAAAATCATGAAAGTAGTCTATATAATTAATTTATAAGAAAAACTATCACGGCTAAGTAGGCTTTCTTAGTTTAGGAGAAATAGTCGACCAACTTAAGATGTGCTGTTCGATTTGTAAAAAGTTCATAGATTTTTCATACATTATGTTCTATTACCAACTGCAAATATAGTTTTGTTTTTTAAAATAAACATGTTTTGAATAAACTACGGAACCCTAAAATGCGCGAGTCTGACTCGCATTTGGCCGGTTTTTGTTAATACACAACAAAAATATATAATATTGTGTTTGTGTGGTGGTAGGTATAGATAGCTACGAAGCTCTTGCTTGGTGCTTGAGTCCGACTCGCACTCGGCTGTTACTTTGTTTTGAAATACCATATTCGTATATATTTTTTACTTAATTACCTATAACTCAATTCATGTTAATAATTTATTATAGATATTGTGTTCCTGTATTCTCATATATATTTGTTTAAGTAATCAATTAGCAACACAGGTTGTAACAAAATTGGTGTAGGTCCCGTTAACTAGGGCTTCTACTCATCATAGTGAACAACTTTTGTTCTACGACTTTGCTAAAAACTTTAAAAAATTTTTTACTCTTGACCGATTTTGTGCATTTTAGTATGTAAGGACCAATTTTTTTTTTGAGAATTCACTATGAGTTCTTTGAGGATAGTTGTTCAGTTTGATGAGTAGAACCCCCGTTAACGGGTCAATTTTTTACACAGTTTTTTTTACACCCTGTACATGTTATTCTTGAAATATGGAAATAACATACCTATGGCAGCCAGTTTCAATCTCTGCATGGTAACCATCGGATAGCCCTGAGCAGGAGTAATCGTCTACAGGGCAGACGCCAGGTTTGGCTGGAACACAGGATTCTCCATCAAAGACTTTTCCTGCTGGACATGCGTACACAGCCTTCTCTCCGTTATAGCACGCGTAGTAACCACGGCAACCGGAGTCAGGGGCACGATAACGGCCATCAGCTCGACCGTAGCAAGAATCCCTTCGGAGACTTGGACAGAGATACTGCGCAGCAGGCGAACACCGCGCCCCATCAAACACTTTTCCCACAGGACAAGAGAGCATCGTCCTCATGGAAGCCTCACAGTGGAAATATCGCGTACAGTTTGATTCAAACTCCTGGTATGCTCCGCTGGGAAGTCCCTCGCATTCAGCGGTTGGTTCAGGCCCTTCGCATGTGAATGTATCTAGCGGCACGCAAGCTGAGCCATCGAAAACGAGCCCGTGGCCACAGGAACCCCGAGCGATAACTCTCTCGCGATGGCAATCGTACCACGACGAACAGTTCTTCCAGTCCCGATACAATCCATCGGGTCGGTTGAAGCAAGGGCTGCGGGCAGGCGGTGGACAGTCAGCCTGAGCTGCCGGCACACAACCGCCATTGGAGAAGATTAAACTAGGCTCGCAGACTCCTCGACGGATGACGCGTCTAGACTCGCAAACGAAGTATTCTCGACAACCAGTGGAGCGGTCTGCGTATGCCCCATCTTCTGCGTGTTGACATAGCGAGGAGCACGCTTCATCTGAGCAGAAATCAGCATCTCCAGCGGGCAGTGGAATAGCTGCTGATCTTGGCGGCGGGCACGAGTCGACGCAGGGTCCGGCGGCACAAGAAGACACACTGCGGAGCTCCGCGCCACTGCATTGTAATGTTCGACGGCATTCGTGGGAAGAGTCTGGATATTCTCCGTTAGGCAGACCAGTGCACAGCGGTTCGTAGCAAGTGCCGGCACCCCTCGCACATGCTTGACGATCAAGGTCGAACCACGCTCCTGAAGGACAAGCATGGTCAACCGCTGTTCCGTTCTCGCAACGGTAATAGTGTCTGCAGGCGGTACCAGGGGTAGCGTAGGCTAGGGTATCTCCAGGCGCACAAATTCGACGTATACAAGGTTGTTGGCGCTTTGGTACGCATGCGCCCGCTGATTCACTGAATGCACGTCCAACGGTGCAGTGATAGCGCCCAGTTATAGCGTGTCCTGAGCATCGCACATACTCTCGACACTCTGTATCGTAATCGGCGTAGAGGCCATCTCGATTGCAAGGAATATTATCGCCACCTGGAAAAATAAATAAAGTAGTTAAAATCTCGTATTTATCTGTAAACGTTGATATGCATGATACAAGTCATTAACATTCATTAAGAAGTTGATAAAAAATGATGCTCAGATCAGGTCATTTAAATTATTAATCAAGATAACAAATGCTGTCGTCCATAAATCATAATGAATGTAAATTACTCTTGACATTTTGCGGTTATTTAAAGATGACAGACGCATCTCAATTATCTTTTCCGGATCCGGTTCGCAGGACCAAAAACATTGCGTTTATTTTTAATTTTTATCGAAGACGGACTTGTCGCACTTACTGACTATGTTGGTGGTCGCAAGGATCGCGATGATAACGGCTCGCGGGGAGGCGTGCGCGCGCGCAGGCATGTCGGCTGTGACTGCCACGGCCGCGAGGCTGAGGGCCTGATTAACCCAGGGTTCCTTGACATTCGGCGCCCCCGCGGTAACCCGATCCTGCCCGGATGCAGCCTCCGACCATCTCCGCTCCGAGTTAGGAATCTAGACGCAGACGCAGCTTTTTTGTCGCGGCGGTGCCTGTGGTGCGGCCGTGAACCTTGCTCTCTTATATAACTACAATGAGACTCGATCAATGAAGAATCAATAATAAAATCATTACCGGCTACTTGAACGAAATACCTCGTGCCTTCAAGTTCCGGTTGCGGCGTTCAGAAAACTATTGCGCAGGGTTGGCACGCTAGTACTTATATGCAATTTAGCAAGACCATGGTTTAAACAAGTTGCTGGTAGTTTAGGTAATGTAGGGTAGGCTTCACTAAACTTTATTTGATTTTTTGGGCTCTGAGCTATGCCTAATTAGAAAAAATAGTTTTCTTAAAAAATCTGCTCTTGATTTGGTCGTATCATTATTCAACGAATACAAAAAATAACTTTACTTATGAAAATAAACGAATTTTTCCTCTTTGTTATTGGCAATTTTTTTTAGATAATACCTAATAAATTTTCTCGACAATTTTTTCATTGATTTTTCTTATACAAAAGTTGAGTTAATTGAAAAAAAAATTTGTGAATTTATAATGCATGACCAAATAATGTAATTAATCGTAATACACGTCTCTACGTATTACCTCTGTAATACATAATATCAATTCAATAGCCGCAACCATTTGTGAATAAATCGCAGGATTCAATTTCGTTTGTAAGAGAACCATACAAACTCATTTTTTTCCAGACCAATGGGTATTTCTATGTAATAGATAAACATTAGAAACTCCGACATGCAAAGATTCATCAAAATCGTTAGAGCCGTTTTTGTGGAAAAAAAAATCAGTTTTCGTTGTATGATAGCTACTCTTTGGTTTGACGGTTCGAAGAAACTTTTGATAAATCCTCGATGAAATAATTTAAAACTCTTAAGTTTAAAATTTAGTCCCAATCGGACTATCCAGAGCCAAGCGTGACGGATGGACGCACGGACGGAATTGAGATATTCGGTTTTTCGGTATGTAAAAATGATACAGAACACATTTACCTACACGAAAATTGGAAAACTTTTTTTTCGCGATAACAATATATTATGCTCTACCCTACCCTACGTAAGTACTTACCTTACTACGGGGTCGAGAAAGTACAAAATACTAATTTGGCAACGGTTTTGGTCCATTTAGTTGTAGCCATTATAGCTCATAGAACAGATGGCCGTTAAGGTAGTAAAGTTCCCGAGTGGCGACCGCGCATCGGAAAACGTAGCGTAGGAAGGCCTCCCACTCAGTGGACTGATGACCTGGTGAAGGTCGCGGGAAGCCGCTTGATGCGGGCAGCGCAGGACCGGTCGTCGTGGAATCGCTAGGGAAGGCCCAAAGGCTAAATCTAGACAAATCCAGCAGTGGACATCCTTCAGCTGATATGATGATGATGATAATGTTATTAATGATCAAAAACTGTCAAATATTACCTAATTTTTAATAAGTCGGAGACTAACAAGGGGATACTTTATAGTCTATGCTAAATTCTAGTGTCACTGCACTTGTCTACTAATCCCATGTGTTTAAAAGTAGCCGAAATAAACACTTTTACATGAATCTCTTGAACGCTAAGTTATGTAACGTACGTCAATGTGAAGGTTGGTGTTGCGTTTTTGTAACAAAATTCATTTATTCGGGTTGATGTTACTACTAAGTTGTAATCTCAAAGCGGATTCCAATTTATAGTAAGCGTAGCGGTTTGGTGGCATTTATTTATTATTGTTAAATGGTCCAGAGATGAGACTGCGAACTCCCTAGGGGTCCGCGGACCACAGGTTAAGAAACACTGGCTATGTTACATGTTCAAAGTAATGAATAAAAACGTTACTTTGTTATATTCTCTTTGGTAATGAACAAAACCCCCAGATAACGGGTCGTACCTACACCAATTTTGTAACCTTCTGTATTTGTTTAACTTAGCTAAAACTTTGATCAAGTTTCATAAGTCAGAAACACTCTAGTATCAATAGTTTCAGCTAGTCTTAGGCCAGCCAATCGTTGATAAATAAAAATATATTTTACTTCGTTACTTGCTTATCATCGGTCGTCAAGGATACGATGCTATTTTATTATTTATACAGGTATCACCTCACGTGTGCTCGCTAGATTGTCTTACCAACTGAATCGGTCAATTACAAGTCCGCTGACGACGCGATGTACTCGTGGGAATCGTAAGTAAAAAAAAGATAAAAATCATCATCTTAGGTCAGTCGTCGTGTTGGAACGCAGGTATTAGTAATAAATAATACTTGGTAAAGAGGCGGAATCTCCGAGAATCCGTATGGGGCATACATACGTACGAGATGTTTATTGGTTTGATAAGTATGTATTACCTACATAGTTACTGGTATTCAACAACCGTATTTGCGTAGAGTATTATTCGCACGTATTTTAGAATTTTACTGCTCGATTACCTTATTAATGGGCTATTTAGACCGTTTTTCTGGTTGTTTCGATCACGTACGTTAACTGACCTGAAGCACGGTCATCCCCTGGATGGGTTTGACGGTTAGTGCCATTTTTTCGACCGTTTCCATGCTTTGCAGGACACGCTAAGCCGTTGGTGCTGGTTGCTATTGCTAAATGGCAGTCGTTAAGCCGTGTCAGATGACTTATAAAGGCGGCTTGAAAGCTTCTGACAGTGGGTTTCGCCACTAGACCTACAACCTCCACCAACCCGGATATGGCTCTCATGTGTGTAACCTAACCTCCCGAGTTTTCGAAGAGGCCCGCGCCACAGCTGCTGTGGGGACGGTTGTGGGTGGTTCTCATATCAGTTTGTATATGTTCCTCCCCCAAGGGGCTCGAGTAGGCTCAGGGTAGGCCCTGAAATAGGGCGAATGGGCCTTAGTCGACCACGTGGGCCCAGTGCGGGTTAGTCGACTTCCCACACAACCTTCGAGTTTCTTCGCAGATGTGTGCAGGATTAGAACCAAGCACGACCTCTTTCTTGGACGGGAGGTAGAGGCCCTAGCCGTTACGCCACCGACGCCAGTAATGAAATAGAACACACGGATCCGGGTTAACCATCGATTTACTGACTACAGACACACAAATTTTGACATGATAAGAGATTTTTCCATTCGAAAAAACGTACCTATCCTTAAAGTAAAAATAAATTCAGGGACAATACTCCATGCAGCGAATATGAAAATGTTAAGATTGATGAGTGGAGTAACAAGGATAGATGTGTAGGGTAAGAAGGATGGACAGAAGATCAGGAATGAGTGCTCAAGGGGAAGGTTGAACCGGCCTTGGCGGTTGAAGCCTCGCCGACACCAGCCATCTACCTTCCACCCTACCCATCCCTATTCCTATTCTTGTTGCGCTGTTTGGGCGCCTGCGCTGGTTCCAGTTCGTGCAGGCTACCCTGGGTGCTTCAGGCAGTTAGGGCACACTTAGGACTCTCCCCGCCAAGTCGAGCGCAGTTTTCACCGCGTCGCCCTGGCTGTTTCTAACGATCAACTCAGTCCTTGTAAATCCTCGCTCATTGGTTTAAAGTTTCTAACATCCTAGTTTCTAAGCCCCTGCAGTAGCCTCACGGCTGCAGTGCGGGGGTTAACTGCCGTAGTCTTTTTCAAGTCTTGTACGCGGCGGGGCCGCCTTTTCAAGGCATTTTACACCGCGCTCATTCCAGAGCTGCACTACTGCGAGGGGAGCCCGAAATGGTGCACCTTGTTCTATCACCACTCAGATTTTGTCCATCCCCTGATGGCACTATCCCTCACTCAATTCAATGGCACGGCGGGTGCAACAGGAGGGCTTGCACTTATGCTATAGGGGGGGGGGGGGGACTGCTCCAAGCGCGCTAGCCCTTCCACTAATACCCACCCTAGTTCAAGACTTAAGATTCAAGTTTCAAGGTATTTATTCAAAATAGGTGCAAATTACACTCTTTCTGATAGTTATAAAATAATAATAACATAATGTCATTTGTTAAAAATCAAGAAATAAACAATATTTAGATAATAACGTCGTAGTTGATGGTTGCCCCTAGTGGCACGCGATACGGGATCATAGGTAACCGCGTTTGGTGCACCCCCCTCCCTTCGCTTCGCGCAAAGGGTGTGGGTCCCTCCAACGCAGGATTCATAAGTCGTAGACTTGCAATGTGCCTATGTTATTCCGATTTCTGTGCTTGTAATCCTTTAGGGGGAGTTTTAGTAGGTAGGTGCAGATTAATAACTGTGAGTCCCACATAACCAGTACAGCCGGGCTGTACTGGCCCAGATGAGATACTAATTACTTGGTACTGGTATGCATGAGCATCTCTCCACCTCCTTCCGAAAAGGGGAAAGAAAAGTAGCGCCACTGACTGACAAATTAAGAGAGAATTGATTGTCATGGTTTGGACGTGTATAATGAGGAGGGATGAAAGGCATATGACAAAAAGAGTGATGAGTATGAATAATATTAGGAGTGAAAGGCCAAAGAAAAGATGTAAGGACTGTATGAAAGATGATTAACGTAAGAAAGAAGTGAATGTAGAGATTACTGCAAACAGGGAAGAATAGAAAACAATATTTTCGATAAACCTTTTGGTACAAGCTTTTATTTGAAAAGAGTTTTTATGCTCAAAAGCCAAATGCTCAAATTAATCGAAAAATACACGTAACCGAATTCAAAAATGGTGAGCAAAATATTCTAGGACTTTATTGAAAAATAAAACACGAATCTGGGACTTTCATTCCACCTCCAAAGTTCACCATCAGATCAAATTCATAATAACAAAAGGATCTATTGTCAAGGGTTGCATACGGCTGCATTCCAAATTTCAGTCATAAAATCTAAAATCTAGCTCTAAAATCGATCGCAAGATTTGAACTAGACAAACATAGATACATACATACATACAAACATTGCAAGTTAAATAAACCTTTTAAAAACATGTTGCACCGACGTAAAATAACAATTGTTATCAGAGCAGGGAAATTATAAATAAAGGGAGCCCCAGAAGTAAACAGTTTTTTTTTCAATGTGCGTACTAACCATAGAAAAATAATTCAAAAAAAGGAATAAATGGTTGTCATGGTAACCGTAGATTACAATAAATATATAAAATTGTCGGGTTTTTTCAAAACGTCTCGTGAGTTTTAAATATCGTCTTTATATCTTCCAAAAATGACGTGAGCTGAACGAGAATATTTGCAAGGAGAGTTATTCAATAGATAACTATCTGCGTAAGAAAATATCTGAAAATACTTCATTTTATTCAAGTAGCAGTTATAGGCACTAGTTGAACAGAATAATAAATACCGGCTAAGTGCGACTCGAGTTAACACAAACAGGGTTCTGTCCACTACAAACCAACAGAATAAGATATCTCAATACGTACTTTGTAAAAAAAGTTTTATAAACTATATCGTGTGACATTTTATGAAATGAAAAGTCTTGTTGTGGGAATTTTCAATATCTTATATATATTTATAAAATTCTCATGTCACAGTGTCTGTTGCTATACTCCTCCGAAACGGCTGGACGGATTTCCATGAAATTTTCTGTGTATATTCGGTAGGTCTGAGAATAAGTATAGAATATTTTCACCGGAATCTGAGCGAAAGCCGAAGGCGAAGCCGCGGGAAACAGCTAGTTTTTTTTTAATATAATTTAATATAGTTATTTTGACGTTATTTAAGAAAATAGGCGAAACTAAATTACCAATTGCGAATAAAAAAGAATTAACTACGACACAATAAGCTTTCCTGTAACCTATGAATTTAACCTCATATCTACTGCGCCCGGGACTCATTGGTGACGACGACGAGCTAGTCAACAAACAGGCTCCAAAGCCTTGAGCATCGCCGCAAAGTCGTCTGTCTATTGTTATTCTATCGAATTCATTTCAGAGAGTGTGCACAAGAACTTCACGACCTCATTCCCCCAGCTCCATTCAACCGTCGGTCAATGATACACAAGGAAGGGTTGCATCCCTTGGTTGTTGATGTTCCACCTATAGCTATCCGCACGAAGTGTTACGCTACCCCATTTATTATGCAGACAGCAAAGGAGTGTTACTCCTTGCCTGCGTCAGTGTTTGCCGATTCGTATAATTTGGGAGAGTGAATAGGCATTATTTAAGTTTGCGTGTACCATCCTCGACTGCTCACTTCCCAACAAGTGAGATGCATTCAAACGAACTCCAATATTTAATTTAAAAAAATCCATTTAGTTTAGGTTTGTTTAGCATGATATATGCTCGGCCACTTCATGATCTGGTCAACCGTTTTATTAAATGGTCGTGCATTTCATGATCTGGCCACACCCTAGACACTTCATACAACGGGCCAGATATGACATTTCAAAAAAGGAATGACGGAACAAACAAAATGGCGGCGAAATCCTATACGTTTGACAACCAAACGGTAACCAATCTGAATCAATCTGAGTGACGAAGGGGTGAGGTCGCAATCTAAAGAGCGTCAGAGAGTGTCCATACTGTATGTTAGTAATATATAATATACTTTGATCTGGCTAAACGTAGATTGACATATACGAGTATATAATCAAACTTTATATCGTAAGAGTTAGTTGAGGATTTGTTTGAGATAATGCCAAGGGCTTACCAATAAAATTGTGTATAAAAAAATTAATATTTTTATGATATATCGCTACGACCTAAGTAACTTATTTTAAAATTAAATACATATAGTAGTTCAGGGTGGGGAAAAAGATATGCATTGGTTTTGAAGGCCCATAGAAAAAAAGTATTAGATTTATAAGTGCGATTTATTTTATTGAAGTCACTATGGAATGCCATTTGTTCCATAATTTCGAAAATTACATTAGCAAGATAGCGGCCATCAACAGCAATGACCTGATGAAGAACAGCAAATGCGGAACGTTACAATTTGAAGTTGGAAAACTTTTTTTAATCATATTTGGAAGATTACAATTGGAACGTTACAATTTGAAGTTGGATAACTTTTTTTAATCATATTTGGAAGATTTAAGTGAGGGAGAAAACAAATTTGGGAGACACATGTCTCCAGCAAGACGGGGCGACAACTCACATAGCCCGAGTTTCAATAGTGAAATTTTAAAAAATGTTTCCGGCGCGACTGGTTTCTCTTACAGGTGTCGTGGGGAGGCCTGCATGCTCGTCAGATTTGAGCATTTGTGACTTCCTTTGGGTTTACCTGAAGAAAAAAGTTCTCAAACATCGTCTTCACACCTTAGATAAGATGGGAATTAGGGAGGAAATTACCGCTATACCCATTCGAATGTATGGGAAAGTTGTTTAAAATTTCAGAAATCACCTTCATCAGTGCGCCGCTGCTGATAACCGCCATCTTGCTGATGTAATTTTAAAAACTTGATGACACAAATGGCATTCCAGAGTGACTTAAATAAAATAAACCCGCACTTATATTCATCGAATACTTTTTTTCTGTGGCCCTTCAAAACCGATGCATATCTTTTGCCCCATCCTGTATATATGAAACATCCAGACATAGAGTAAACGTCACAAGCATGTTTGCCCTGGATGGGAAAAGAAACCTTGACACACAGCCTAGCAGGACTTCTCTATGCAGAAGCGCTGATCACCACCACAGGGTCAGTCAAATGGTGAACAGAACTTAACAATCTACGTGATGTAACAAAGTCTACCTACTAGTAATCTAGCAGTCCTCATCATATCAGCTAAAAGACATCGACTGTTAGACAAAGGTCTTCCCCAAGGATTCCACAACGACTGGTGCTGTGCTGGATCTACAGTAGTGATCTATAGTAGAATGTCAATCGCTTAATCAAATACATTATTATACATCTTATTCAAAGCCCTGAGCATCGCCGCAAAGTTGCCTGTCTTTCGGTTTTCTATCGAATTCATTTCGGAGAGTGTGCTCAAGAACTTCACTACCTCATTCCCCCAGCTGCATTCCACCTTAGGTCAACGAGACGCGAGGGAGACCCATTCGTTGTTGATATTCAGCCTATACGCATGAAGCGTTACTCTTCCTCATTTATTATGCGGACAGCGATGGAGTGGAACTCCTTGCCTGCGTCTGTGTTTCCCGACTCATATAATTTGGTGATCTTTAAGGCGAGAGTGAATAAGCATTATTTGAGTTTGCGTGTCCATCCTCGACTACATCGTCACTTATCATCAGGTGAAATATAGTCAAAAGCACTCAAATTTTTAATAAAAAAATAGCCTAGAAGACTAGGGTTGAGTACGGACCGAAGCCTTCCTACATTTATGAAATATTTAAAATTCTTCTAGCCAACTCCACTGTGCATCATGTAATAGTGTCTTTAAAACAAAAACCAAGGCGCCATCTATGATAGTTTACTCGGATTGAAAGCAAAGGCGTCACCGTATTTTCGGCATGGAGGACATGATGATGATGATAAGCATGCAAAAAGCTGCTGGATGTGGCTCAAGATAGTGGTAATGTCAATGAAGAAGACCTGCTACATGTTTAAAAGACTGAAACTGACTGCCCACTGAAATGGCTGCACACAAGTTGATAAGTCCGTCAGTGCACACAGCGGGCGACAGCGCCAGATTGATAGCACTTGGTGGTAGGGCATTTTCTAAGCCCGCCTGGCTAGCTACCACCATGTTATCTAAGTCTTGTGGCCAAACATCAGTGTTAACAATATTGATGTGTTCCGGCTTGAAGATATGATAGCCAGTTCTCCACTGCATTGGGGAATCTTGGTAAGCCCACTTCTATCTTCGGCATCATCGTCACTTACCATCAGGTGCAACGGTTTACCAGTTGTGAATTTTTAAAAAAACTCTGCCTGTGTATTACTCTCTTGTCTCGCAAAGTTCTTCGCCCAGACGGTGGCGTCGTTCTGAAGGGTGACAACAGCAATGAGGATCCAACTGATTGTATTGTACGGATTATGTTACACTGTTAAAACTGTTGATCTTTATGGATTCTATTCTTAGATTTCAGAATTAAGAATTACTAGCTTTTGCCAGCGGCTTCGCTCGCGTGAACAACTCTTTGAAGGTGCACAGTGCGCGCGATCCGCTTGCCAGCAGCTTCGCTCGCGTGAACATAGTTTCTATGACTGTCTTCGAGGGTGTGCAGCTAATCCAGGTCCTAATCTTATCAGGTTAAAACTGTTGATTTTTCTGGGTACTATTCTTAGAATTCAGAATTAAGAATTACTAAATTTTGCCAGCGGCTTCGCTCGCGTGAACATAGTTTCTATGACTCTGAGGGTGCACAGTGCGCGCGATCCGCTTGCCAGCAGCTTCGCTCGCGTGAACATAGTTTCTATGACTGTCTTCGAGGGTGTGCAGCTAATCCAGGTCCTAATCTTATCAGGTTAAAACTGTTGATTTTTCTGGGTACTATTCTTAGAATTCAGAATTAAGAATTACCAAATTTTGCCAGCGGCTTCGCTCGCGTGAACATAGTTTCTATGACTCTCTTTTGAGGGTGCACAGTGAACATAGTTTCTATGACTCTCTTTGAGGGTGCACAGTGCGCGCGAGCCGCTTTCCAGCGGCTTCGCTCTCGTGAACATAGTTTCTATGACTCTCTTTGAGAGTGCACAGTGCACAGTAAACATAGTTTCTATGATTCTCTTTAAGCCAGCTTACCAGCGGCTTCACTCGCGTGAACATAGTTTCTAAGACTCTATTTGAGGGTGCACAGTATGCGCGATCCGCTTGCCACCGGCTTCGCTCGCGTGAAAATAGTTTCTATGACTCTCTTTGAGGGTGCACAGTGCACAGTAAATATAGTTTCTATGACTCTCTTTGAGGGTGCACAGTGCGCGCGAGCCGCTTGCCAGCGGCTTCGCTCGCGTGAACATAGTTTCTAAGACTTTATTTGAGGGTGCACAGTATGCGCGATCCGCTTACCAGCGGCTTCGCTCGCGTGAAAATAGTTTCTATGACTCTATTTGAGGGTTGCACAGTATGCGCGATCCGCTTACCAGCGGCTTCGCTCGGAAAATAGTTTCTATGACTCTATTTGAGGGTGCACAGTGCGCGCGATCCGCTTGCCAGCGGCTTCGCTCGCGTGAACATAGTTTCTATGACTGTCTTCGAGGGTGTGCAGCTAATCCAGGTCCTAATCTTATCAGGTTAAAACTGTTGATTTTTCTGGGTCCTATTCTTAGAATTCAGAATTAAGAATTACCAAATTTTGCCAGCGGCTTCGCTCGCGTGAACATAGTTTCTATGACTCTCTTTTGAGGGTGCACAGTGAACATAGTTTCTATGACTCTCTTTGAGGGTGCACAGTGCGCGCGAGCCGCTTGCCAGCGGCTTCGCTCTCGTGAACATAGTTTCTATGACTCTCTTTGAGAGTGCACAGTGCACAGTAAACATAGTTTCTATGATTCTCTTTAAGCCAGCTTACCAGCGGCTTCACTCGCGTGAACATAGTTTCTAAGACTCTATTTGAGGGTGCACAGTATGCGCGATCCGCTTGCCACCGGCTTCGCTCGCGTGAAAATAGTTTCTATGACTCTCTTTGAGGGTGCACAGTGCACAGTAAATATAGTTTCTATGACTCTCTTTGAGGGTGCACAGTGCGCGCGAGCCGCTTGCCAGCGGCTTCGCTCGCGTGAACATAGTTTCTAAGACTTTATTTGAGGGTGCACAGTATGCGCGATCCGCTTACCAGCGGCTTCGCTCGCGTGAAAATAGTTTCTATGACTCTATTTGAGGGTGCACAGTGCGCGCGATCCGCTTGCCAGCGGCTTCGATCGCGTGAACATAGTTTCTATGACTCTCTTTGAGAGTGCACAGTACACAGTGCACAGTAAACATAGTTTCTATGACTCTCTTTGAGGGTGCACAGTATGCGCGATCCGCTTACCAGCGTCTTCGCTCGCGTGAAAATAGTTTCTATGACTCCATTTGAGGGTGCACAGTGCGCGCGATCCGTTTGCCAGCGGCTTCGCTCGCGTGAACATAGTTTCTATGACTGTCTTCGAGGGTGCGCAGTCAATCCAGGTCGTAATCTGTCTACCTACCAAATTTCAGCCAGATACGTTCAGTAGTTTTTGCGTAAAGGAGTAACAAACATCCCTACATACATCCATACATACAAACTTTAGCGTTTATAATATTAGTAGGATTCGGCATTTAAGTTTCAAGGTATCTTCTCAAGTTACAGTCAAATTATGTAAGAATGTTAGGAAAAACCAACAATCGATTTATTTTATTCAAGAATCGCCTCATGATCACTTTTTTATCGTTTCAGTAAAGAATAACCGAGATCGACATATGGATCCATATAGCAGCGTCCTTTTTCATCTAGAATTAGCAGATACATTTTGAGCTCCAACTAAACGAGTAGATATAAAATGGGAATGTGTGGAATGCGACTTATTTATTAAGCGCCATGGGTATATCACAGCAGGAGGCCATATTGGCATTCTCTAATTGTTTTCTTAATCGATTAATCGATGTTATCGGCCCATCTCGACTGTAACCTCGGGCTCTAGTTCCGCGAGTGAAGAGCTTCTCCATTCTCCGTGATCACTAATCAAATCAAAGATCAACTACGGTGTCAATTTAAATGATGGATAAATGATAATGATGTATCGTATTACAACTTTACTCCAATGTGAGTATACAGGACAGTTTACGGATGTTTCTATTTACCTTCTATATATGCGAGTATTTTTGCGAAAAAACAATGCGTCCAATCTTCTAATATATAAAAATAAGTCGGGTTTTCCTTCCTGACGCTATAACTCCAGAACGCACGAACCGATTTCGCTAATTCTTTTTTTGTCGAGTTCGTTATTGTCAGGAGAAGGTTCTTATGTAGGGTAGGGTAGGGTAGGTTAGTGTAGTGTAGGGTAGGGTAGTGTAGGGTAGGGTAGGGTAGTGTAGGGTAGGGTAGGGTAGGGTAGTATAGTGTAGTGTAGGGTAGTGTAGTGTAGTGTATGTAGGGTAGGGTAGGGTAGTGTATTGTAGGGTAGTGTAGGGTAGTGTAGTGTAGGGTAGTGTAGTGTAGGGTAGTGCAGTGTAGGGTAGTGTAGTGTAGTGTATGTAGGGTAGTGTAGTGTAGGGTAGTGTAGTGTAGGGTAGGGTAGGGTAGTGTAGTGTAGGGTAGTGTAGTGTAGGGTAGTGTAGGGTAGGGTAGTGTAGTGTAGTGTAGTGTATGTAGCGTAGGGTAGGGTAGTGTAGGGTAGGGTAGTGTAATGTAATGTAAGGCGGTACGAAGTTCGCCGGGACAGCTAGTGATAGATAAAATCAAAAAGTGTGCGTGTCAGCTCCGACTTACTACAGGCACACTTCATACGACTTACGAAGTAACTATTTAGTAATCTGTGATACGACGGGCCAGAAATGAAATTTCAAAAAAACTAATCACGGAACAAACAAAATGGCGGCGAAATCCTATAAGTTCGACAACCAAACTGTAACCAATCTGAATCAATCTGGGAGACGAGGGGGTGAGGTCGAAATCTAGAGAGCGGTAGGGAGTGTCCATACTGTATGTTAGTACTAATATATACACTTTGCAACAGGACTCATTAATCCTTTTTTTTCGGCCTCCGGCCTCCGTTCTTTCACGGAACTTTTCAAAAAAGTAATGCGGTACAGACACAGATATATACGTTACCTGATTATCGATATAAAATTATTTCAAAATCGGTTCTTTGGTTAACAAATGAATCAAATACTACGTTTGTATGGCATTTATGAACTCCAGCGGGCTCTTAAAGAAGCCACTCCAAAAATTATCAACTAAATCATGTCTGGAATAGGTCTGGAAGCAACGTCGGCGACACTGCTTAGCATAATTAATTTAGATCAAAATCTAATTATCAGTGAAGATCGTCGCCGCCCTCGGCGCCGCCGTTGCTTTTATTTGTACTTATTTATTGTGTAAAGTCCCAGATCTAACGGTATTTTTTTCGACGGAGCAATTAATCTCATTCTCATTTCATTGGGAAAAACCAGTACTTTTTCCATAATTCAATAAAACGTTAGGCCCACTCCTTTATAATAAACACTACTTTAAGTAGAGGTAGTTTAGGCTGCGCTATACATAAAATATGTGTTAGAATAACTGTCTTCAAGTTTACTAAATAACAGTGTTGAATCAAGGAAAATCTATGAATGACATGCAATTATCGTCGGATCAAGAGGAAAATTTACCTTTTGATGTTTGTGCATACCAATCATCTAACTTTATGATAAGCGCATAAGGTAATGAATAGAGTAGGAATAAAATTCTATGTTTTTGAAGTGAAAACTTCTTTAGGCGCGTCGGACGTTTTTGAGATGGGAAAATATCATTGAACTCGCAACATTGTTTCCGTTACCTGTTACCGTTACCGTAACTAGGAACACTCGGAGGGTCAAAACTTATAAAATTGTAAAAAGTTTTCACTTCTATCGGCACTTCCGGAGTGGTCAGGTTTTTTGAAGTAAAAATCTTCTTGAGGCGCGTTGGACACCAGGAACAAAACGTATAACACTGTATTTAGGATGGAAAAAAAACCATTGAACTCAAGACACGTTACCGTCCTGTTACCTGTTACCGAAACTTTTAAAACTTTTCTTACCTTTACAAAACGATGCGATACGATACGTAAAGATATGATACATAAGATAAGATGTACTGTACTTGTACAAAAAGTATTGTGTGTGCTGTGTGTAATACTAAATAATCGCTTATCTATCTATCTATTTATACGATACGTCATGATAAGATACGATAAATTAAGACACGATAAGATAAGATACGATACGTTACGATAAGATAAGATACGATACGTCAAAACTTATAAAACTGTAAAAAGGTTTTACTTCTCGACGCACTTCCCGGAGTGGTTAGGTTTTTTTGTGACTGATAGTTTTAGAAGAATATTTAAGTACACTGCTTTATCTAGGACAAAGTATATACGTAAACAGAATATAACAAAATTAGTGTAGGACCCGTTAACAGTAGCTTCTACAATTTTTATTCTACTTGCTGTAATCGATATTTTGACTTTAAACAAATCGAGTAGGTCTCGTGTAGCTAGCTGATTTGTTACCTTGTAAGGAAAGTCCAATTATTATCGTAAAGTCTGAGAGCAAAAGTTGTTCAATATGATGAGTAGAGGCTCCTAAACCAATTTCGTATCAGTACCTACTAATCTAAGATAATAATGCTGGAACGTTCCTAAAAGTTGACTTCCCATGTAGTGAGCGATCGTGTTAAAGGTAACTAGAATCGATACTAACAAAGTTCAAATAACTTTAAATTAAAAATTTAATAATAGATACGACTGCATAAAATCATTAGCCCTCTTTTTAAATGTAGATGTATGCTGTTACTAACGGGATCAATAAGAATCTAAAGATACCTCGCACTCTGAAATCAATCAAGCCGTTTAGAAGATATCCTGGAATGTACATACATATTATGTTTAGTTTAATACATACATTTTATGTGATAAAAAATGTAAATTTTACATTATGTAAAAATGAACTAAGGAAATATCTATAAGCTACGAGTATGTTTAAAATTTCCTTAAATAATCGAATCAGACGGACATAACGAGATCCGTAAGAAAACTTTACTAAGTAACGGACAACATAGCTCTAAGAATCCCTTAACTAAAGTGGCAGTGGGCGTGGCACATAGCTCGTTGAACGGACGGCTGTTTTGGCAATAAAGTATACACCGAAAGACTTAGCCTCAGGCAGGTCGACCAATGACCTGGTAGGTCGCGGGAAGCCGCTGGATGCGGGCACCGCAGGACCGGTTGTGGAAATCCTTGGGAAAGGCCCTTGTCTAGCTGTGGACGTATTTCGGCTGTATGATGATGATGATGATAAAAGCAATTTCTTAGAACAAGCAAGCAAGTTATTAGATACAAGCTCTGTAAAGCATATACCAGAACAGAGTATTTCAGTCAACGCATCTGCTGGAAGCGGATGCTTCTGCAAATAATTTAATTAAAATTAAAACCCGACTGTATACAGGCTGTAATAAAATTGGTGTAGGTCCCGTTAACTGGGTTTTCTACTGATCATACTGAACAACTTTTGTTATATTATGATTGCTGAATTTGCAAAAACAATATATAACTCACAATACAAATCGATCAGCTGATCGAGCAATTTTGTGCATTTTTGTATAGAGGGTCCAATTTTTTTTAGAATTGATTATGGGTTCCTCGGGGAAAGTTGTTTAGTATGATTATAGAATTTCCAGTTTACGGGTCCTACGTCATTTTTGTTACAACCTATCCAAAATCCATCTAGCCGTTTAGGTACTTCTACTTTCGTACTCTTTGGTTTAGGTGTCAGGCTCAGCCAAAAAAACAGACATACATATATATACATATACATGAACATATACTCGAAAAACATCATCCTCCTTTTGGGCATTCGGATAAATACACAAGAGACTGCATTATATTTATGGCTGCACTGTAAAATTTGAAGTGCTTAAAAATTTGATTTTTACATGCATACATACAAGACCTAGACGTCAAATATTATAAAAAGTTTAAGTACTCAAAGTTGTCTTACATTACTAACAACTTTTCCCAAAAAAAAATATTAAATACGATCCACGACACAACCGCCGTCACGTCAACCCGTTTTAAAACCGCAATGGTAAAAAGTGCTTGGATTTTTGGGAGCAATTTCAATGGGAATACCGAAGTTGGAAAAACCTAAAATAAATTATAGTTAGTTTACAACATGATAAACAATCCTCACCTCAGTCTGTGGTTGATTTCTAGGCGCGTGATTTCTAACGCTGATTTATTAGCCTAATTTGCTTCTACGTTTATTAAGCGAACGGCCAAGAAGTGGAATTCCCTGCCCCGGTCTGTATTCCCCGATTTGTAAAATTTAGGAATCTTAAAGACTTGAGTGAATAAGCACTATTTGAGCTTGCGTTTTACTTCCTCGGCTGCATCGACACTTACCATCAGGTGAGGTGCAAGCCAAACGCACTCAAATTTTTAATAAAAAAAAATACCTTCCGTTTATTAACATAAATTCCGATGCTGAGAATTAAGACGTAAATCACCCCATAAACACACCCCGAACACTGCATACAAACGGTCGTAAAATGACATTTCTAAAAACAAATGACGGAGCAAACAAAATCACGGCGAAATCCCATACGTTCGAGAACCAAACTATAACCAATATGAATCAACCTGGGTAACGAGGGGGTGAGATCGCAATCTAGAGAGCGGAAGGGAGTGTCCATACTGTATGTTAGTACTATTATATTATGTCTTTGCCATAAAGCAAAAAAGAAGTGACACAAATAACCCCTTAGGTATGGTATTAATTACTATGATATGTGAAGTAAAAAAAGTGGCCAAGTGCGTGTCGGACTACGCGCAAAGTAGCCTTCCGTAAGTCTTTTCAATAAATAAATGAATCAGGGTGTAAAAAGACCACTGCCGGATACTTAAACTGGGGTTTCTTCTCATCATACTGAACAACTTTCTCCGAGAAACCCATACTAAATTCTTGAAAAAATTTTTGGACTTCCCATACAAAATTAGCCGATTAGCTGGTTCCTTGGAGAAAGTTGTTCAGTACGATGATTAGAAGCCCCAGTTTTTACTGTATACAACAAAGTCGGGTTAGTTTTTTTTTAAATCTAAAATTTTAGTTACACTATTTATGATATAATGAAATATTTAATTTTTCTTTTAAAATAAAAATTATTTTATTTTTTAAATTACTATTATTATTATTATTATCTGTAATTTTTTCTTTAAATTTAAAATGAATAAATATTTCATTTAATTCTGATATAAATTCTTTTTAATAATTTTATTTTTGACTGACTCGGTGGCGCAGTGGTTAGTGCTCTTGACTACTGATCCGAGAGTTGTGGGTTCGATCCCCACCCAGGGCAAACATTTGTGTGATGAGCAGATTTGTTTGCTCTGTGTCTGGGTGTTAAATATCTATTTAAGTATGTATTTAAACGTATATAAGTATGTATATCAGTCTCTGGTTCCCATAACACAGGGAATCCTACTTTGAGGCCAGATGACCATGTGTGATTTGTCCCAGAATATTTTTTTATTTATTTATTTAATATAATCCAAGAATGGCTAGACCGCCTTTCATTATTTTTGGTTTGTTACATTTGTCTCGTCCCCGCCCGAATCAAAGTATATATATTAGTCCCGTCCCGAATAGTAGAATAACTGTCAAAAATCAGAAAAAATGGGAAGAAAATTTGTTTTCCCATAAATTTCCCATTATATGTAGTGTAGTGCAGTGTAGAGTAGAGTTTGTAAGGCGATACGAAATTTCTTGAAAAAACTTCGGACGCCTCACGATAGTGTGTGTAAAAAAAATCACCCCCACTTTATTTATAAGAAAGGTACGCATTTTTACAGATTTTAATTCAAACCATACCAAATTTCAGCTTTTTAAATTCACAATTGGTAAGCCCTTGGCATCATTTCACTTAATGGTAAGTGACGATGATGCCGAAGATGGAAGCGGGCTTACCAAGATTCCCCAACGCAATGGAAAACTGGGTATCTTATCTTCAAGCCGGAACACATCAATTTTGTTACCATTGTTGTTTGGCGGCAAGACTTAGGTAAGTATATAGTAGATAGGGCGTGGGCACTTGCAAAAAAAACACCCAGAGCTTCTAAATAAGTACAATAGAATAAATATTTATTCAGTGGTAAGTACACACAAGTGAAATATTGCGTAGTTTTTAAAATGCAATAGTTTGTACCTATCACTGAAGAGGTACGTAAATATTAATGGAATATTTTTAGTTGCTCATCAAACAACTAATCACCTACATATAAAAAATAGTTACGTCTAAAAAGCGGGCTTACCAAGATTCCCCAGTGCATTAGGTAACTGGCTATCTTGTTTTCAATCCGGAACGCATTAAAATTGATGTTATAAGATGCTAAAAATACGATAATGGCAATTTTCTACTCACATTACAACTCGTAAACATAAAACCTAAAAAATTAAACACCTTTTACGATGACCGAGGAATACATCTATCATTTTTTAAATTATAAGTTTCTCAATCGTAAAACTTTTAAATACCCACCATACCTCCAGGGGTATAACTGATGGTATGATGGTTTTGAAGCGTCATCTTTGATTTATTTCATAAAATCTCCATTTTTGAGGCACCCGCTGTGGCTACTTTAAAATCGCGCAAGAGCATGGAGGACAAACATTTTGCTTCATACGTCCTCTTAAACATTTAAAAAAATCTATGTAGGTATAAAGTCTAATCCAAAAACGTTGTGAATCGACTTATAGGTTCTTAGGCTATATCGGTATTTCATGTTTCAGTTTCAGGAAGACTCGTGCTGCTACGCCCACTGCAACTTCGGTTTAGCGATTTTGTGAGCTATGTCGGTTACTTAGGTTCTCCTACGAATCTCCTCATTTCTGATTCATAGCGTAAGCAGGCCTCCTACCCGGTGGACCGACGATCTGGTGAAGGTCCGCTGAATGCAGGCATCGCAAGACCGGTCGTCGTGGAAATCCTTGGGGGAGGCCTTTGTCCATCAGTGGACGTCTTTCGGCTGATATGATGATGATCGAACCCGATCGATAGTGCGCGGTGGGCGACCCGCAAACGGCTCGCCTTCAATGTTGCGCGGTGTGTCAGAATGTGCGCGTTGAATGTTCACACTTATCTTCCCTCCAACTCAACCAATTTAAATGAACAATAGCTCAAATAAAAGAGCTCATTTGAGCGAGTGTTTTTAGGCCAAAACGACCCGCGCTCTTTGAATAAAGCCGAAAATATCGCTAAATAAAGCTATGAAAGTCTCGTTTTAGTGTAGCTTGAGAAGGGCGAAAGTTTGGTAATTTTTATTGCTTGATGGATGACTAATCTGTGCATCAGTACTTTTCATTTAAAAAATAAACAAATCAGTTTGATAGAACGGTCGGACGGACTCGATAAATAATTTAATTTTTAAATATATTTGAGAAGTGAGAAAGAGGTGATTTTTAATTCTTGATGAAAAAAATCTACGCACCAATATCCTTCATTAAAAAAAAGCGCACCGGTTGGATAGAACGGTAGGACGGAATCACATTAGATTTAATTTTTTTTCTATTGAGAAGGACGAAAGTTAGGCGATTTCAAATTCTTGATGACAAATCTGTACATTAATACCTTTCATTTAAAAAAATAAGCAAATTGGTTGGATAGAACATTCTATTAAAGACAGAGATATGAGAAAGATTTTATTTTGCAAAGTTCAGTTAACAGTTTAAACGAGTTCACACGTGTTTATTTACGCAATAAATGGTTTCAACCTTAATTTTGAATATCAGCCTGGTTTTGCCCGATGCACAAATTTTAGGAGTTAGTGAAGTTCTTTTATGGCATGTGGCATACCGTAGGCAAGGAAATAGACTAGAAAACTTTTGAGAAAGTTGCCAGATCCCGATCGCTTTTAGTTTTTTTTTATACTCATGTAAAATTTACTTTTAAGTTAGATAGATAGATAGATAACACGTTTATCTGTCACTGCAATCACACACATATTATTACACTCATACATAATATAAAACAAAACTTAACAAATTAAAAAGAGCAAAAAAAAAGAAAAATACAAAAACATATGTGTGTTGTAGTAGTACAAGTAAAAGGTAAATGTAAAAGGGCCGTTCATCTTTACCTCTTCTGAAAGCTTTAAGAGTTAATAAAAAAAAAAAAACTAAATGGTGACTGCTAGTTATTTTAAGTTTTATAGCATCATACTACAGTGTACATAAAAATAAAATTTAAAATTTGAGGCTAAACCCAATAGTTTTTTTCAAATTGAAGTTTAAATGCAGATTTTTGGATTTTCTTAAAAAAAAATCAAAAAACTGATTTTAAAAAATCCGTAGGGTATAGGAAAGATGATGAGGGCTGAGGGATAGCTACTGACTTCTTCTATCGGCTAATTCAATTTGGCACCAAACACCCTGTATATATAAACACGCAAATATTGCTCGTTTAATAGTATAATATGTGATCGTTAAAGTTTTTAAATATTTTTGTGAAAGCGACCCGCGGCGTAACCATCACGGCAGTGCTACCAGTACCTTTGAAACAAATTGAACGAAAAAAATATGATTTTAATTATATTTTTATCTTCGAAGGTTATTTATAAGAAATGTATGATTCCGATTTTTCAATATAATTGTATTTTCCCGTTAAAAAGAGGCAAAGTAATCTACGATTTCAACGTCTCTTAGAAGCAAAAGTCACCATATGTATGCCAAACATTTTTTACTGGTAACACTTCCCTGCCCGGTGAAGTTGTAAAGGCCCCAACCAAAGAGAATATAATACACTACGTTTGCCCCAAGGAGTTTATAGGTAAGCGGTATAGTAAGCGGTAGCGGGCAAGGTGTTATAAGTATTTCTAAGCAATATTGAATTTCAATAAATTATGAACACCTAATTTGTCATAAATATCTGAGTAGCTGATTTTTTAGTAAATATATTCTTCATACACAACGAGCTAAAGATATCTGAACGCACGAAACGCCATATTCATGGATGGCATGATTAAAACAAGTTGTTTTAAAACGCTTGTTTTAAACATTTTGAAATTAAACAATGTTTTTTAAAAAAACAACAGTTTAAAACAATTTTTTTAACAATGTTTTAAACGTTATCAAAAAACAGTTTTAAAACAATTTTAATCCTTACTATAAATTTTAATCCTTAACACTCAAAAATATAATAAATGTGAAAATGTGTTTGTTTGATACCTTAAGATTGGCATGCAGGTAGGCTGTGTCACTGGGAAAGACATAGGCTACTTTTTATGCGGTAAAAATACCATTGTCCGATGCAGTTCCTGAGGAAACTGAAAAAATACTCTTTTTTTGGTTAATTTCTTTAACATCGGAACGGAAAATGGATTGTTATGATTTTTTGCACAGAGATGGTTGATGGGGTGGAAAATAATATAATTTACTAGTTAGCATATCCTGACATATTTACCGATGGATCTGGGGAAAACTCATTTCCACGCTCGCGCACGTCGGCATCGCAACGCAGCAACGGATTGAAGTGATTATTTGTATAGAATTGGTTGAAGGGGTGGAAGTGACACAGACTGCTAATCAGAACAGACTGATAAAGTTCATGAGGGATCTGGAGAAAACTCATGTTCACGCTCGGGAGCCGCTTGCGGTTCGCGCACCACTGACCCTCAAAGATAGTCATAAAAACTATATGCACGCGCGCGAAGCCGCTGGCAAAAGCTAGTTGCCAATAAATGGAAATGATTGAAAACTAATCAATTTTCGGTCCAACGACAGAAATCAGAATGTGACTATTGTTACGTTGAGGTAATGGGTAAAAAATGTAGGTAAGTCTAATTACTTCGTGCAAGGGAGTGGGTAATGAAATTAATGAACTTAAATTAAATTAGACAAAAGTCCTGTCTAGAATTAAATTATACTACGTTTGGTTGAATGTTTGGAAATTGATGATTAATTACTTAAAATAAAAAAAATGAACTAATCAATTTTCGGTCCAACGACAGAATGTGACTATTGTTACGTTGAGGTAATGGGTAAAAAATGTAGGTAAGTCTAATTACTTCGTGCAAGGGAGTGGGTAATGAAATGAATGAACTTAAATTAAATTAGACAAAAGTCCTGTCTAGAATTAAATTATACTACGTTTGGTTGAATGTTTGGAAATTGATGATTAATTACTTAAAATAAAAAAAATGAACTAATCAATTTTCGGTCCAACGACAGAATGTGACTATTGTTACGTTGAGGTAATGGGTAAAAAATGTAGGTAAGTCTAATTACTTCGTGCAAGGGAGTGGGTAATGAAATGAATGAACTTAAATTAAATTAGACAAAAGTCCTGTCTAGAATTAAATTATACTACGTTTGGTTGAATGTTTGGAAATTGATGATTAATTACTTAAAATAAAAAAATATATATATAAAAAAAGTAAAACAAAACACGTCTTTAAAACATTTTGAACAGTTTGGTAAAGTAAAATAAAAAAACCTTTTTTATTCAATCCTGGCCATATTGTAACTCTTAGTATAGGTACATAATTTATTGAAATTCAACACTTGTCAGAAATATTTCAACCACTCGCCCGCTACGATATATCTGATGGCGACTGTACCTATGTACCAGAGAATACTTGGTCGAATTATAAAATCAATGTAAATATACACATAGCATACGTGGTCTAAAGCTCAAATCTCGTGTTTCAAGTAATTAGGTATCCACTTTAACGTTCGAAAATGGCGGATGCTTGGTTTTTATACGCATTCTTCGTTCATTACATTAATATTGATGTGATGTGCTACAAGTGCCTAATATTAAATGTTAACTGTTACACTGATCCGGGTTAACGAAACGTACGTATAATAGATGCCGTGACGCGCGTACATTCGTAGTATGAAAAACAATAATATACTAGGAGGTACCGACAGATTTGTTAACGATAACGGAAATTGATTAACTTAGGTTGAGAGGATAAATGGCAACCGTCTAATGTTAAATATGTCGGTCTGCCTGCGCAAAGTGGTTGCGTTATGTACTTATAGCGCCTGAAAAACTAGTAATCGTGACCGAAAAAAAACGATAAGGGAAATGGCTGAGTAAGATAGAAAATAAAAGTACTCGGGACAATTATGCAAAAAATTTACCAAATATTCGGTTTCGTTATGGAGCAACGCCCGTTAGTAGTAGGAACAGCGAGCACCGGAAGACGTAGTGTAGGAAGGCCCTACTCGGTGGACTGACGACCAATGAAATGCCAATTCGCATCAGCGTTCTAAAGAAACATTTTTTTTCAATGTGTTTTAAGAAACCAAGGCGCGTTTTTCAACAACTGAAGTAAAAAAACTAAAAACAGGCCTCAAAAAGAAATTCACTCAAAAGTTGGAAATAATATTTTTATATATTAAATAAGGGATGTAACGGAGGTGGTTTTATCGGAACCGAAGTCGGAGTCGGAGTTTTTAAATTTGGTTTGTCTGACTCATCTATCAACGCACAGCTCAAACCACTGGACGGATCGGGTTGAAATTTGGCACACATATAGCAATTATGACGTAGGCATCCGCTTAGAAAGGATTTTGGGAAATTCCCACGGGAGCCGCAAAAATCGAGATCTGCGCGGGCGAAGCCGCGGGCACCCACTAGTAAAACGTAGTAGTACAAACATATTTTTCAGTAATCCCTTCAACGTGGGGAGAGGGGTACCCCGCGCGCCATGCAGTAAATTGTCGCGGTCACGCGCCGCCGCTCACCGCCACCGCTATCGCTGCTTCCACCTCCGATTCAACCTCCGATTTAAAAGTGCCGGAGCCGAAGTCGAAACCTGAGGCAAAGTAAATATATTAGTTCTAACATACAGTATGGACACTCCATGCCGCTCTCTAGATTGCGACCTCACCCCCTCGTCACCCAGATTGATGCAGATGGGTACCGTTTGGTTGTCAAACGTATAGGATTTCGCCGCCATTTTGTTTTTTCGTCATGAAGTGTCCAGGGCGTGCCTGAGGTATAATATCAATCGGAAATTCTGACTTATCGGAGTCGAAGTCGAAGCTCCGTAACATCAATAATTGAAATAAGTACACCAAATTAACCTACAATAACCAAATCAAAGGTAGGTTCAGACCAAATTAGGGGCCAACAATTTTTTTTGGATCGGTAACAGCAGGCAGCTACTTAACTATAAAATGTTTTAGATTCGAAATAAAAAAAATTGTAGGCCTCTAATTTGATTTGAACCTATAACTTTAAATTTGTCATTGTTGGTTACTTTGGTGTATTTGTATATAATAATGTCATTTCATACTTTTGAGTGAATTTCTTTTTGAAGTCGGTTTTTTTATTGATATTTTTTTTATTGATTATTGATATATATTAAATCCAATCAGCTACCCGCCAATTAATAGGAATCATCAAATCTTAATGCATGTGCTTCATTAACCGATACTTACGTAGTAAATAACTAAATAGTCTTTATTTTTTGCCGATACAGAGTCCTGTAGCTTCCATCATCATCTCAGAAGCATGAAAGTTAAATGGACGAACTTGAAAGAATACAACTATCGTTCTATACGTACCTACGTATTTATGTACAATATTTAAAGAATTATCTTCCAACTCCTAACCGTTAAGGAGTTGTACCCTCCATCATCAGCTCATCAACATGAAATGATGAATACCAGATGCAAATACTTGAATAGCTTTAGAAAATATATGAAACACGTAATCTTCTTCTTCTTCTTCGTCGTTTTCTCACTGCTGAGGATCGTGACCACATAGTGTCCTCTACTTGACACGATGTTGGGCCAGGTTGACTGCCCGGTGTGGACTGCCCCCGCCTTGCCCTTTATGACATCGGACCATCTGTCAGGTGTTCTTCCTCTTGCGCGTTTTCCCTCAATCTGTCCTAAAATGATCGTCCTCTCCAGATCATGCTTTAGAGAACGCATTATGTGACCGAAGAAACCCAGCACGCGTTCTTGGCATATCGTTGAGAGCCGTTTTTTGATCTGTAGTTCCTCAAGTATGGAAACATTTGTTCGCATTGCTGTCCATGGGATTCTTAGCAGACGTCTCCAACACCACATCTCAAATGCATCGATCTTCTTACATTCACGACTCTTTACGCACCAGGTCTCCGAGCCATAATGGAAAATTGAGAACACCAGCGTTCGCACTAGGCGCACTTTTGTCTTGCGACGAATACCGCGGTTTTTCCAAATTTTCTTGAGATCAGTCATTGCACTTTTGGCCATACCGGCGGTACGACGTATTTCCTCTATGCAGTTGCCCTCAGCAGTAATAAGCGATCCCAAGTAATTAAACTGATTTACTTTATAGAAACCATTGAGTGCACCTGTAGTCGGAAGAACTTGAGCTCGATCCACCACCATTACTTTGGTTTTCGAATGGTTGATTTTAAGACCGAGTTTGGCGCTTTCTACTTCGACTTTCTCCAGCAGGATGGCCATTTCCGCTTCATCCGACGCAACCAGTGTCGTGTCATCAGCGTATCTTAGATTGGTGATTTTCTGGCCACCCACTGAAACGCTGCCGTCCCAGTCCTCCAGTGCCTTCCTCATAATATATTCGGCGTAAATATTAAAAAGTTTTGGTAATAGAATGCAACCCTGACGCATGCCTCGTTCTGTGTGGAATGGACCCGAGTGAAGCTCTTCCAGTTTCACGAAGCTCGTGCCATCAAGGTACAAATTCTGGACCAGGAAGGTGAGGTGTGAGGGGGACTCCCACGTTCACTAGCACATCTAGCATGTCAGTCCACTGCATGCAGTCGAACGCCTTGGCATAATCCACAAAGCAGAAGACCAGCGGTTTGTTAAATTCGCGTCATTTTTCAATTAGTAAGCGCACATTTAGTATCTGTTCGCGAGTGCCTTTCCCAGCCATAAAACCTGCCTGTACACTCGGTATCTGGTGATCTAAGAACGCTGACAGACGCGTGTTTCATATGCGTAATAAGACTTTGCTAGCATGGGACATAAGAGATAGCGTGTGGTAATTTTCACACTTTCGCGAGGACCCTTTCTTATGTAGAGGGATAACAGCCGATTGTGTCCAATCCTTTGGCTACTGGCCAGTTTTCCAGATTTTATTACAGATCAGGTAGAGGATTTAAGTTCCCTCCGTGCTCAGATTCTGAAGCATTGAAGCTGAAACACCGTCCGGACCCAGAGCCTTATGTTTTAGTTTCTTAATGGCTTCTTCTACCTCTGTTAAGAGTATGCTAGGTTCTTCCCATCTACGTTCTGCAGTTTGTTCTCTATCATCCAGATATAAGTCACAACAGTAACTTCTCCATCTTTCTAGGACTTGATGTGTCTCCGTCAAGGCGTTACCTTCACTGTCATCGACTATCCAGTTCTTTGGATTGAAACTGGCAGTAAATTGTTTAACTTTTTTGAAAAGGTCCTTTGTCTGGGCTTTGTCAGTATGTCCTTCTATCTATCATCCAGATATAAGTCACAACAGTAACTTCTCCATCTTTCTAGGACTTGATGTGTCTCCGTCAAGGCGTTACCTTCACTGTCATCGACTATCCAGTTCTTTGGATTGAAACTGGCAGTAAATTGTTTAACTTTTTTGAAAAGGTCCTTTGTCTGGGCTTTGTCAGTATGTCCTTCTATCTATCACATATGTCATTAATGTTTTTATCCCTGCCCCTTCGTGTAGATCTTTGAACCTCTGCATGTAGTCGGTTGTAGCGGTTTCTTTGCATATCGGTTTTCAGACCTTCGCCTTTAAGTGTCCTTGTCTCCTTTATCAACGCCCATGATTGCGAGCTTATCCATTCTTTCTTACGTTGGATTTCCTTATATAAACTATGACTCTCTTTCGCAGTGTCTAGGATAACTGTTTTCAGCTGAATCCAATCTGCTTCGCTGGAGTCAAAGGGGTTCCATTCCATCTCCTTGATTTTTTCACTGACGGAAGTATGAAAGTGGTCTAAAGCTGGTTTATTTAGGTTAATGGTCATTGAAGGTTTAGGACAGATTTTTTTCAAGCGGAGTCTGAAATCGGCAATAAGAAGTTGGTGGTCACTACCGCAGTCAGCACCAGGGAGAGTTTTGGCATTAGTGACTGATGAATGCCATCGAGACTTGATCGTGGTGAAGTCGATCTGGTTCCTGTGCCCAGTAGGTGAGGTCCATGTGAAACACGTAATACGTGCCCATAAAATTTGAGGGTTGCCGTCGATTTTCCTGGGATCTTATCATCAGATCCTAACTTGGTGACAATAGAACTACTTCGGGAGTATACGCTTTCGAATAAAAAAATTTATTTGAAAGTCGGTCCACAATTGACGAAGAAATCGGTCGACAAACATAAATAAATATACAGTCGAACACAGAACCTCCTCCTTTTTTGAAGTCGTTAACTCTTCGAATTTAAAAAGATTTTTTTAAAATCAGTTCACAAATAATTAAATAAATAAATATTCTGGGACAAATCACACATGGTCATCTGGCCCCAAAGTAGGATTCCCTGTGTTATGGGAACCAGAGACTGATATAAATACTTATATACGTTTAAATACATATATTTAACACCCAGACACAGAGCAAACAAATCTGTTCATCACACAAATGTTTGCCCTGGGTGGGGATCGAACCCACAACTCTCGGATCAGCAGTCAAGAGCACAAACCGCTGAGCCACCGAGTCAGTCACAATCTGCGAAGATATCGCGTAACACACATAACAAAAAAAAAATTCAGTCGAATTGAAGTCGGTTATAAAGTATTATTTCAAGTTGAGCCGTTGTATACGGGAAGTCCAAATTGCAATTTGACTACGGGTTTATTTAAGGAAGTTGCTTAGTTTCATGAGAAAATTCTAATTAAAAAAGCCAGGCTGTATAAACATTAAAAAGTGAGACATCATCAGAACTGCGAGCGTAATAGCTACTACCAGTTGAAGATTAGGATACAAAATTATATTAAAAAAAACTAAAAAACACGCTTTTAAAGCACTTCATAATATATGCTGAAAACAATAATGAACGAAAAATATTAGTATTCTTGTGAAAAAAGCTTGGGTTGCTCGATATACAAAAAATATGGCACAAAGCGCCCCACGGTTTTTTCACAATAATACTAGTATTTTTCGTTCATTAATGTTTTCAGCTTATATTAAGAATTATTTTTCACTTTTTCGTTCGATGTGTTTTAAAAGCGTGTTTTTAAGTTTTTTTATACGATATTTATTTTTCAATTTTTAGTTTGATGTGCATTTAATCCTGGCGATCCTGATCAGGATAATGAGATAAACTTATGAAATTATTGTATTGTCACTGCTCCTTGATAAAAAATGTACAATGTTTGAACTAACTCTGTCCGTTTAAAGTGGGTCAAAATCGAGTGCACAGGAGTCGGTTACAATCATACAAACAAACATACACACAGGTGAAACTAATAAAAGAGTGATAAAAACTCAAAGTTTCAATCTGTAGGTTTTATACTAAACCTAATGCTGGTCTCAAAGTTTCAATCTGTAGGTTTTATACTAAACCTAATGCTGGTCTACAATGGTTATCATATAGAAATAGAAATAGAAAAACTTTTATTTAGAGCACAGTACAACAATTTCCAGGTACAATTTACAAACGATAGAAATAAACTATAAAAAATAGCTGTACTGTGCACCAAAACGGTACTGACTCAGCATATGCTGCAGTATACTCTGCAGCGCATATCAACAGACTGTACTTTCCTAAGCTCCTGCTGACAAAGAACTAAACCACCAAGTTTCTACATCTACCTATTTATTATACCAGCTAAGATTCAGTAGTGAGCCCTGGTCATCATCAGGCCCTTAAAATTGGCAGGTTAGAAAGGCTTGGACATCGTAAACGCAAAACTGATTAATCTAAGTATGTTTAAAATTAACTGTGCACTCTTCCAAAGCCATTATATTATAACTCCAACGACGTATTCAACAATATACCTGTAATAATGACTCAAGTCATTGGCGCTAACGGAGCTGTCATCTATTGTTTTGTAACTGGCCGCTGATAACATATTTGGTATTGTCTATGGCTCACCGGCTCGTGATCTGGCAAAGGTCAGCTCACGGCGGCCATGACTGTGACATTAGGCGCAGTTCACATTGACGATTGATAAGCTGTAGTAAGTATAAAGTAATGTCAAGTAAAAGGCGGAATTAGAGGAGGATGTTGGCCAGTTAGGTGTGGATGTAGCTTATTAATTCTAGACTTGGTTTTTAATACCATCGAAATACTATGTAGACACAATTTAAAGTAATAAACTAAAAAAAAATGTGCGTGTCAGCTCTGACCCGTGACAGGAGTTCACTCATAAATCACTTTTTTTTCGGCCTCGAATGCTACGGGCTCCGCCCTGCGCGGAGCTCAGTCTTCGGCCTCAAAGAGGGAGCTCCGGGTTTTGCCCTACGCTGAGTTCGGCCTCACATTGGGTGGCATAGCCATTTTGCCTTAGCCTTCGTGACTGAAAAAACGTAATCACAGTAAAAGTAAAGGTAACGCGTTACCGATCACTACACGATTCATCATATTAGCTCAAGTACGTCCCCACCAAGAGACTCGAGCCTATCCTGAATTAAGACGATCGGGCCTTAGTCGACCACGCGGGCCCAGTAAGGGGCTTTGCACACGACGGGGCGGGGAGGGCCGGTCAATTTTGCCGCCAACGATAGCACAAAGGGAATCCTATACTACCAACGCACATGGAGGGACAAAAAGACGCCCCGCCTCCATGTGCGCCTAAGGGTTGGTCGACTTCATACACAAGCTTCGAATTTCTTCGCAGGCGTGTGCAGGTTTCCTCACGATGTTTTTCTTCACCGTAAGAGTGTCGGATAAACGTACATACGAAATCTTAATTCGAAAACATATTGGTACGTGGTAGGATTCGAACCCGACCTCTCGGCCGGAAGTAACAGCTCTCACCGTTACGCCACCGCCACTTGATTTTCACCCCTCATATATTTTTCATACCGGGCCCTATATACATGAATAAATTCTAAAGGAGTAAACTGTAAAAAAACAAATATCTACTCGTAAATATTCACGGTAAAAGTCAGTTATTTGATTTAAGTGTATTTCAGTACAAATGGGCCATAGCTCAGTGAATAGCTCAAACCTTAATGGGCCAAACACAGATTTAAATGCCACGATCCGAGGGTAATAAAATCAATTTCATACAATGCATGTCCAAAAAAACAACAGTAGGTACTCAAATTATATTTGGGGTAAGTTCAAATAGCTGGGCACTTTGGGCTAAATGACCCAGGGGTTAGTCCATTCGCTTCACACCAAGAGGTCGCGGGTTCGATTTCCGGCGTGGTCAACTTTGTAAGACTCGGTTTGGTTGGTGGTAGAACTTTTTTTAACCCGCCTGGCCAGCTAACACCATATTATCTAAGTCTTGCCGTCAAATGTTGTTAACATTGATGTGTTCCAGCTTGAAGATAAGATTGCAAGTTGCCCATTGCGTTGGGGAATCTTGGTAAGACCGCTTCCATCTTCGGCATCATCTTTACTTACCATCAGGTGAGATGATGCCAAAGGCTTATTAACAGTGAATTAAAAAAAACAGCAAGGTGAACTTAAAATTACCAGATGAAGCGCGAGCAAAGCGAACTATTAAAATAAATAAAATGAAACAAAACGGTTTTTTACTACCTACCGAATTTATACTTTAGTGATGTGAACCGATTACAGATTTCGACACTGGTTGATAATGATTACTTTGAGAAAAAACGATTTTTCATCGGTTTTATTCTTGTTCACAAAACTGATAGCAATTTGAGTAAATACGATTTTTTAACATACTAAATGTAATAATTATTAGCATATTAATACTAGGGCATAATTATCCCTTCATAATTCAGAGAAAAATAACAAAAAAGTCATGCATATGTCAATTAAATTTTGATCATGAATCATTTTGATTCATAAATCTTCATAATTAAAATATTGTCTTCTGATACAGGCAAGGTTTGGTCCCTTTTTTAGCTACATGATGGGGTACGCCACGTTCGTTTATTTACACTGTGGGAATCTTGAAACTGATGGTCGGTATAGTATGTTTTACGTTTAGTATCAAAGACTGAAGTAGCAAGTACGATTTTGCTAAATGTAGCAACAAAAGGTAAATTCATAAGTTAACCTTTTGAATTTTACCTGTACATATTTTATGGTGTAATAAAAAAGATTGACATATTAAACGTTGGCCAACTCAGTTGATTGATTTATATGTAAGATTTTAAAAAAGTTTTTCCAGGTTTACTATTCATCCTTGAGAATGAACAGAAAGTAGAAGCCCCAGTTTAAATAGTCTCAACTTATTGTGCTAGACCAGTGTTCTATCAAACATTTTTTTTAATTACACGTAGTCTACCGAAATGGCGGCGCAAAATACATCAATATGTAAGCAAGATTATTTAATGAAATATATATTTTTCTTACATTACATTGATACGGTGCACAAAAAGGAAACGCCACGACTTGTTGTCATTCATAGTCATAGTACCGGTACATTTTAAAAATGTGTACATTCAAGTACGTAAGCAAATATGTTTTAATTTACAACACAACAAAATACAGATCAGGAACAGATTTAAAAGTACTTATATTCAAAATGTGCAAAGGCGGCCTTTTAATATGAACTATTATCATTAAAAGTGAGTGCGTTTTCACTGTTCAATAAAATAAAACGGATTTCTTATCGAATAAACCGGTAAATACCGGTTTGATGAAAAACCGGTTTTATCGGTTTGGTGAAAACCCGTTTTTATCGGTTTTTAAGAAACCGGTTCACATCACTAATTTATAAAGGATTCGCCAAAAGCATTGTTATTGCTGCTGTCAATTATTTTCGGTACATTCTTATGTTATTAAAATAGTATAGATTGTTTAAGAGAGCGAACAACTATAGAGTGTTTCTTTGAATCCCGAGCGTAGCGAGAGGAATCCTGGGCGCAGCGAGGGAATCAAAGTACGTCACTCGAGTTTAAATATAGTGCCGAAGTGGACCCTCTACTTTTTATCACCTGTATGAGAAAATAAGTACAACTTAGAAATAAGAATAGCACGTGTTTTTACTTTTTCATAGACATTTTTTTTTGTTTTCGTGCGGTTTCTTTTATCATTTAGTTAGTTACTTGTTTATGAAATGTTCGTGATCGATCTCTTTGGTTATTGAAGCATTTGCCTACAATATCCATATCCCAAATTGAAATCACTTTTAGTCCCTAGCCCAGGGATTAACCGTGTAGTACCTAGCTTGACAAAGAGTATGTGAACCTGGAACATTAACTTGCCGAAAATCCTTGATGATTTAAAGAACTTTTTAGGTCGTTTACAAAGACCAAATCCGATCTTTTTGAGTAGATGTAATAAAAAGTATCATTCACTTTAACTAAAGGGTGTCAATTAAATGGTTAGCATAGTATTGTTATTTCTGTGAGCAGAAAAATATAATCGGTGAGCAGAAATAGCTAATTGGTCAGCAACTCATGGTCAGCAAACATTTCAAAATCAATCAGCAATTTATGTCATTCTGGATGGCTGTAATTATTTTAAACATCCCCGTACTACACTCTTCCTACAGTGTTGAGTGGTCGACGGAGCCCCTTCGGGGCTCCTACTTCTGTGTTCTCATGTTAAACCTAACACTACGACCTACTCCGAACCTAACGGATCCGAGTCGGGGTGCTCCGCAAGTCCGAGCTCGCTTCGCTCGCTCCCGCTTCCATTTAGAACTCCCCGTACCACACTCTTCCTACAGTGTTGAGTTGCTGCTTATAGACATGTTTTTCTGCCGCTCAATCATGAAATCTTGCCGCTCAAGTAGTTATTTTGCGGACTGAATGTTTATTATGCATTAACTAAATAACAAATTTGCAAAACGGGATTAAAGGAAGTATAACTAATTAATAAAATGGTCGCAAGCCGTAATGATAGCTACTTATGATAAAAGTTTTGATCACCATAGGGCTTGCGACCATGGTTATTACTCTAGATGAAGTAAAAAATAAAGGCTATGATTTCAGGCGGGAAACTCTTGTATTCATACTTTTCCGTAGTCGGGTTTTAGTGTTTTTTAAACTTTTATTTTTTTTATCTTCTACTGGGTCATCCAATGCCGATTATCGTTTCTTTCGAGATTTGTAGCCTCCTCCCTCGACCGAAAAGCCGTGTGCTTCATGGATCCTGTAACTCCTCAGAGAATGAAGGCTTCATATGTAACTAGGTAATAACTCGGGGTTTCTACAATTTTTTCGGCTTTCGACAGAAGTTGGGAAGTTGAGACTCTATTCGTAATGGTAGTTCAGATTACTTCAGATGCTGTTGCACTGATCTGTTGTCAAAGTTGGAAAATGACATTAAACCCGAGCAAAATCGACTGTCTACTATCTAACTAAACCCCCATTTTTGGTCTCTCCATACAAAGGTGTCTGATCGGCTGGTTTATTCTGAATGAAAAAAAAAAAGAATTAGAAATGGGGAGATCCGCAGGAGAACCGAAGTAACCGATATAGCTCACAGAATCGCTAAACTGAAGTGGCAGTGGGCAGGGCACATAGCTCGTAGAACAGATGGCCATTGGGGTAGTGAAGTTGTCGAGTGATGACCACAAACGTAGCGTAGGAAGGCCTCCCACGCGATGGACCGCCGACGACCTGGTGAAGATCGTGGGAAGCTGCTGAATGTGGACAGCGTAGGACCGGTCGTCGTGGAAATCCTTGGAGGCGGCCTTCCAGCAGTGGACGTTTATCGGCTGATATGATGATGATGATGAAAAAAAAAGAGTTCTCTCTAGTTCTTTAGGAATCTATGTTAAGCTTCATGAGTAGAACCCCTATTTAAGTTTCCTGGAGTGGTCTTTTTACACCCTATACAATCGGAGCAAAAAAAAAATTACCGTGCATCAGAAGACGTAGCGTAGGCAGGCCTCCAATGCGGTGAACCGACGACCTTGTGAAAGTCGCCGAAGCCGCTAGATGCGGGTAGCGCAGGACCGGTCGTGGAAATCCTTGGGGGAGACCTTTGTCTAAATAGCAGTGGACGTCTTTCAGCAGATATGATGATGAAGATAATGACACCCTCGTGTAGGTGAAGTAATTTATTTAATAATTTTAAGCCGAGAGCTTTGCACGCTGATTGGAACGTGGAATATACATGACCATCTACAGTTTTTAACGCTTCAAACGAAATCGGGCCCCGGATCTCATGAAGAAACATGCGAAGGTGATAGCATTCTGTATTGTTCGGATGCACAGTATAAACCCTGCCCAGAACGTGTACTTTTTGACCCCTGGCCAGCCTTCAACGTTTGCTCCTCTCTTTCTCCTTTGGATTTTTCTTTTATCCCAAACGTAGTATTTAAAACTTAAAAACCTAATAACTTTTAGGTAGGTATGAGCTTTTATTTTAAAATAATTTAAATTATTTCGTATTCTTCTCAGCAAACCAAACTTCTTATCGAAGGAATTCTGATCGAATTTTAACAAACTTCCAGAACTATTATCATTACTTAAACAATCTCGATGCCGATTTTTCCAGAGAAAAGGCTCTATTTCAGCTGTGGCGCCCTCTGTGACAGAACACTGAAAGTACAAGGTTAACTCATCCATAACATGAAGCCTGCAACAACTAAAGTAAACAGTGAAGGTTTAAACAGTATCAATACGTATACATCGGTAAAAGGTATACTACTATCTACGAAGCAGTAAAAATGAAAATAAACGCAAAGTACTACAATATTAAAGACCCAATGTGACACAATATGCCAGCTTTCCACCATATAATAAACTTTGTACAGGCTACCTACTCCTTAAAACTGACTTAACTGTGTCGTTAGTGCGATAACTTTACGCAAGATGGCGCTAACGCTCGTAGATAACGTTAAGGCTTTTGCGCTGGAGTTTTCCCGTTGTTTTGCTTCCAATACTTTACTAGAGGTTGATATAAGCAAGTTAGAAAAATAACAAAATGAATGTTGGTAACAGTTTTGTCTGAATTTAAAAATAGGTCTTCTTTTTTATTAAAACTGAGTAGTGAAGGCTGTATAGTTTTATCTTCGCCTATAAAGGTTTTAACAAAGATGGCGCATGTTCACGTCGTCGGTAAAGCAGGCCTCCGCGGTCCGGTGGGCCAGGCGACACGCAAGCGGCTACAGGTAGGTTAAGTTTTACGCTCGGACGCATTTGTACGTTGCGCGACGCGGCCCAAGCTGCTGCTACGGCGGACCAGTGTCTGTGCGAGTGGAGTGATGTGTTTGTGATCACTGATCACCCCTGTGCAGTGTTGTGATGACCAGGTGACGGGGACTCAAGGACGTGCACGGCGAATCACCTCCAGCATTAACGGTAAACCTCAAAAGTTACCTACTTATACATTCATCGCAGTCAGGTGATCGGAGTTATTAAGTTAATTATACTAAATAGACTAACGGTATTTTTGGGTATTGACTTAGATGTTGAATTTCGATATGTGTAGATATTGAATATAATGCGTGTGCCACTTCGAGTCGCCTCGTCGAAACTCCTCCACGTCGCTTCTTTCTGTTTACACGTTAATTATGACACCAATATCTCACCGTGCGACTGACACACAAATTCTAAAGATTAGTATAAATAATTAGACACTTCTAAAGACGTTAATATTTTCGGTCGGTGGATATGAAAAAAAGTTTTATTGAATCAGCGTCTAAGTTTACCGTTCGAGAAGAAAGTATGCGGCAAACGGTGTGTAAGGAGAATTCTCGACGTTCCAAAGTCTGTACGTGTTCTGAGAGCATTCCGTATAAAATGCACTGTAGATATTTTGAGTAGACATTTAAAAAAAGTATTATTTCGCAGTCGATACACCTGTATTTTTATGTTATATTCTGTTCGTAAAACCGGTTATGTACCAGAGTTGACCAAAGTCTTATTGGATTTGCATCATGTGATATCATTCATTGCTAAGCGATGGTGCTCTAATACTGTCAGAGAGAGTCACAAATATTCTTCAAACGGCATCTTTGCGTAGTAAATAGTCTTTATTCTTTGCTCAAAGGTATAGGCGAACATGGCGAGTCTTTTCGTTTAGTCATGCATAGCAACAACTGGCTATTTCCTCATAAAATGGTTGCTTAAATATGCTCATAGCAACCTGTTTACAAGTTGTGGAGTGAAAATTAAACAAACCGCTACTTTAATTGCTTTTCTTCTCCTTGATTGCAAGAAGAAATAACGTATTGACGTTCTTTGATAAATGTAATTTAACTTAAGGGTCCCTATCAGGAGGCTCGAGTTTCCATAGACACGTAGTTCCGCAAGTAACTATTTAGTAATCTGTGGTTCCGCTTTAATACAAATACAAAAACTACATGCCGGATTAAATCCAGACTTTGCAAATATATTGAGTAGACACATATCGATGTTTGTAATTAGTTTTCATCGTAGTAAATTAAACCTTAACTAAACCAAGGCTTAAATAAGTTTTGTACTGAAATTTTCAAACTTTTCTTATTTTTTTCCGTTTTATGTTAGTTAGTACATCGAAAATCGATATATTTCTACTCAATATATGCAAGCTTGGATTCAATCCGGAATGTATTTTGCATTTAAGGCGAGGTATTGATTGGAACAGTTATCTTTGTCTTTTTCTTTACGTGTAAAGAGTAAAAAAAATAACCACACTTTTCACTTTTTCAATGGTTTGTCGTTTCAATCAAAAACTACAATGAAAGTATAAAAAATAATATCATTACCCACTTTATATTATCAAATATTGTTATAAATTTTATAAAATTTATACTTTAAAATATTAGTCTTATCTAGAGTTGAAAGTAACGGAGTAAGACCTACTTTGGGTTTTTTTCTATCGAGCCAAAACTGCTCAATCGTGTTTCTAATAGCTTTTGAGTTCGTGTTTGAGTTTTATGGAACATCATCAACAATAAGGGATTTTTTTTTATCCTTGGGTTTTCTATCGTTTAGGAGTAATTGACGTCAAAAATAACGAAAATCTGTAATATGTATTACCGCCTTAAGCGGAATTAAGTTTGTATGGAAACTCGAGCCTTCTGGGGACACTTAAACTCTACACTTAAAATATTTAAACATCAGTGTACAAGATGGAGTGTTAAACCCCAGTCGTATTTTTGCAAAAAAAGATATTATAAATAAGTATTACTTTTATATTTAAATTAATTTTATGAAAAGACTATGGTACTACATTGAATTGAATATATTTTTTTATGTATATTTTATCTTTTATTTAAATAAATCTACAAAGTGTCAAAGGTCGGATTTTTGACTATTTTCACCTTGTACGCGGAGTACTCGTAGTTGTTTTTCATCACGACTGTACAGTTCATTGTTTACCTCTATTTTTCATTTTCTGATGCATTATCAACAAAGCAACTGAATTCTTAATCATCTTTTCCTTAAGGAACCTCCTTTATAAATAACAGTTTCCGGTTGTGACGAAGCCAATCTATCGTTTGTTTTCAAACTTTTTGAAAACATAACAGAAACAAATTAAAAAGAAAAAAATATACAAACAGATCAAAAATAAACTAAAGATTCATTGCATTACAAGGTTTAGTTAATACGTTAGTACTAATATATATACTGTGGTTAAAGTATATATATTAGTTGGTTTAGTGTAGGTTAAACCATTATTGAGACTAATGTGGTGCGGCCCTAGAATAACATCACACTATCTCTTCCCGAAGGCAAAGTACCTATATATATATTAATACTAACATACAGTATGGACACTCCCTGCTGCTTCTAGATTAGTAACCTGGTAGTTTTAGCGTATCTGGTAGATATACGAGAGGGAATGCTCTCTAGATTTCGACCTCACCCCATCGTCACCAAGATTGATCCAGATTGCTTATAGTTTGGTTCTCGAACGTATAGGATTTCGCCGTGATTTTGTCTGCTCCGTCATTTGTTTTTAGGAATTTCATTTTCACGACCGTTGTATGCAGTGTCCGGGGTGTGCCGAGGGTGTCGTAAGAGGCGATCAGACACCGTAGGATGGGCAGCAACGTCCTTTCCGCGTACTGTGCCACCACACTGCACACTGCGATCGATATGATGATAATGGTCATGATGGTCATCATTATCACATCCCAAAGCAGGCTGATGATTTTACCGAAACCTTGCAACACTCAGTCGAAGATCAGCTGATAAGCCTGTGAAAGTCACCTATAGTTGCCTCCAACCTCGATATCTATATACATATAATAAAACTGTAACGGGGCCGTGTCTGTACATGAAATATTTTTGGAAAATAATAACTGTGGTGGACATTACTAACAATATAGAGGCCAAAATAACTACTTTTGGAATTTTTATCTGTCTGCCTGTCTGTATGTTCGCGCATCACGCAAAAACTACAAGGCCGATTTTGATGAAATTTTGTATGGTGGTTCCTTAATAGCCCGGGTTAACATATACGATCATTTTTACCCGGAAAATTCAATAGTTCCCGTGGGAAAATTCAAAACCTCCAAGCGGACGAAGTCGCGGGCACAGCTAGTTTATAAATATTGCACTTGTACACAATGCTAATTGGGTTCCCATCTATGATTCTCATTCCCATGCAGTTTATTGTAAATACTATCATGATATTTCGTAGTCAAACCAACCATTTTTAGGATTCTGTATACCTCAAAAGGTAAAAACGGAACCATTATAAGATCACTTGTGTGTCCGTCCGTCCGTCTGCACAGCCAATTTTCTCGGAAACTACTGAACCGATTGAGAAATTTAGTACAGATATGTAATATGTCGGTGACCCAAAGACGGACGTACAACGATTTTAAACATAAAGGCCACAGGGGTAAATTAAAAAAAAAGTTTTTCAAAATATGTTGTGTGACATATCAAACGAAATAACTTGTAGTAAAAATCACAATTTTTTTTTTATAATTTTTAGATAAACAGTTTTGAAGTTATTTAAGAAAGTAGGCGAAAATTGACCATTCCCTCATTTTCATCGAAACCACTGGGTCTGAAATCTTAAAAGTACAGCACAGTATATAAAGTTCAATGCATAGATTACAAGAAAATCTATGAGAAAATCTAAAGGCATCCCGTTCCCACATTTCTAAAGTCCAGAATAAGTCGACCCCTATATTTACATAGAGCAAAGTATGTACTGAGAGGTCTTGTTCTATTGGTAATTAAAGTTTTGGTGCGGAACCCTGTTTGTGTGACCCCGAGTCGTACTTGGCCGGGTTTTTAAACAGAATTGATAAACCCTTGGCATTATCTCACCTGGATTGTAAGTGACGATGATGCTAAGGTAGGAAGCGGGCTTACCACGATTCCCCAACGAAATGGGAAACTTATCTTCAAGAATATTTTTATATTTTTATTGACTTCCAGGTACTTTACACATTGAGAATAATAACACTTACGGTAGTTAAAGAATTTCTAAATACTTGCATGCATCAATTTGTTGCGCCAATTTCCAAGCTAGGGTAACCCTGTATTGCAGACATCAGACTCCTTTGGTACAGACGTTGTAAGTACTATGGGTGTGTGGGTGTCAACATCAAATGGTATTAACATTGATTTAGATATGACGGTGGTAGTTAGCCAGGCGGGCTTAAAAAATGCCCTACTACCAACCAAACCGAGTCTTATAAAATTAAACTCCGCCGGGAATCGAACCGACGACCTCCTGGTATGAAGCGAATGGATAAGTCATTAAGAATCGATAGTATTAGATCAGACATGATGCATGAAAAAAACTGATCATGTCGTATAAGTATTCCTCGTACGTAAGTTAAGTTTACGTCCTCCATATTTCAGGACGAAATACGACATTTTCTAGTTTTAATTGGACAAAATGCAAGTACGATTTTTCTAGTGACTTTTTTTTAGGAATGTATACAAAATACATATAAGTATACATATGGAACCAACCTAATATTATATATATAATATAACCTACTTATCAATAAAAAAATAATCGTCCTATCTGTTTACAATCGGCAAAAATTAAAACAAAAATTAATTTACGAAAAACTTCAAAATAGTTAAAAAGTTAAGGTTCAAACTTTTATTTGAAAAGAATTTTAATTAGTTCGTGTTTTTTCAGCAAATTCTTTCATTTGATCCACTTAGTATTTGGGTGCGTAAAACGTAACTGTTCTGTCATCTTTGGGATTCCGCCATATTGGATTTACAATGACATCACTTAGCTAAACCATGCAGTCATCCAGACAAAACGTGTATACAATCGGAAACCGGAAAGTGGTTCTTAATCACCTTTCAAGATTTGACCCAAACTAAGTAACATGGCAAGTTAAATAATAGTTATTTACGATACAAGAGTGGTAAAAAGGTCAATAACAAACGAGCGACATTTGTGAGCCCGAGCCGCAGGCGAGGGTTTACCATCGTCGCGAAGTTTGTTATTTTCTTTTACACCCATGTATTATACAACGTTTTTCAATACAGTTGTGAGAAAACCGATAAATTAAAAATACATGGGTACATACAGACATATCAAGGTTTCGGCAACCAAAGTTTTACGCGACTTATATAATTATTCCTCGTTTTTTTAGTAATTAATTTTAAAAGTAAGTAATTCTAAATGTCCGAGGAGTAATGTCATTTGTTTTTTATTATACATACACATAAGTATATTTTTATTACACATACCTTATATTAAAACTATTCATAATTTTATTTGTTTTTACAACTAAACCATCTCAATTCAGTTTTACGAAAATTGCGTCATATTTTAGCTAGCACACGTACGCATGCGTAAGTTTTTTTTAAATATTATCATAAATAGACTACAATAATAAGGCTTGGGATAATATAAGCATTAAAACCTCCTTGGAAAATATGACCTATTCCTTGGTGTAACCTATGCGCTTCATTCATATTTATTATCTTTTCTACACAAAGATATAACTTAGAGAGAATCTAATCAGCTAGCGTTATGTACTAACCTCACGGAGCAACAACCTATCTCTTTTAAAATTCTCCTATCAAAAGTCTTAGAGTAGAACTCAGTAGATTCTGTATCTTCGGTTATTATATTTTTTATTTGCTAGAAATGTCTTGTTCCTTCGAGCTAGAAATTAAAAAAAAGTGGTAAAGTAAAAGCACGTGTGCGGTAAAATCAATTTTGCGCAGACTTGACTGGCCTATAAAGTACCACTTTTTGAGCAACCGTATTGAAAAAGCTTGTAAAATACAGTCGAATATGAAAATCTCCTATTTTCTGAAGTCGTTTGAAAAGGGCTCTCGTTGATGTCTTGCAGATTCGTGTTTGGTTCGTAGAAAAATTTGTTTCCTAATGATTATTTATTTATTTTATTTTTTATTGTACACAGTAAATGAGAAATACTTATGTAAAAAAATACTAGATATACAATTGGTATGCTTAATAACTCTGCAAGAGTTTTCTGCCAACATACAAACTATAGTAAGTAAGAAAGAAAAAAAATACGAACGGGTGTACAAAAGTTTACGATATTGTTTTAAAATTTATGTGAATAAGTAGGTAATTTAAATTTATAGAAGGGTTAATAAAAACACGAATCACACGTACGAAGTAGTTAGCAACTAAGATAACATACGTAGGCATGTAACTTAGTTAAGATGAAGTATTACCATCTTAATCAAATTTTTTAGCATTTGTAACCTTTCCTTACTTAGTACCTATTGAAATTGAGTAGTCTGGTAGAAATTGCTCTCAGTGATAAGACCGCCCAAATTGTACGTCTCTTAGTTATTGATTTTGTTTTGTACTTGTATTTGTCTATTCTGATGTGCAATAAAGTTATTTGAGTTTGAGTAATTGGCATTGTTCATCGATATACTAATCTAGGTTAGCATATCGATGGCATTGTTAAACAAATAAGGTTTTTTTTTCACTGATAATATTTATAATATTAAGAAAGTAATTAAAATATTTTTTTTATTTTTAATCACTGGTTATTTTTTAAGTTTTTCCAAATTTTAAAAAGTGACTACGTCACAGCCCAAATACTGTGAAAAAAGGTCCCAGTACTAATTTCAATTGACGATTATATGAAATATAATTATTTTTTATTTACTTTTTACACTACAAAATCGTAAAAATCATTAAATGTTTTTTTAAATGCCTTAAGAAAACTGAACATAATGCCAATTACAGAACTCAAATGCATTACAATTTTATACTCGGCTTTAAACAAAAACCCGTTCCACTCTTACCTGGCAGTGGCAAATTATATAGATGACCTTTTTCCCTCTTTTTAGGGTTCGATACACCCAACGGGTGACAAACGAGACCCTATTACCACACCCCGGACACTGCATACAAATGGACGTGAAATGACATTTCTAAAAACAAATGACGGTGCAAACAAAATCACGGCGAAATCCCATACGTTCGAAAACCAAACTGTAACCAATCTGTATCAATATTAGTGACGAGGGGGTGAGGTCGCAATCTAGAGAGCGGCAGGGAGTTTCCATACTGTATATTAGTACTAATATACTTATATAAGGTGTAACAAAATTAGCTGAAACTATTTTAACTGGCGCTTCTACCCATGAAACTGAACAACGTTCCCCATGAAAATCATAGGCAAATATCCAAAAAAAATTCGAACTTCCCATACTAAGTTGGCTGATCAGCTGATCGAGTTAGTACGGGAGAGCAATTTTTTTTGCGATTTGACTATGGGTTCCATGGGGAAAGTTGTTCAGTTTCATGGGTAGAAGCACCAGTTAAAATAGTTTCAGCTAATTTTGTTACACCTGTATACTTTGGTAAAAACAACAAACAAGTGTGAGTCGTACTCGCGCTAAGTAGTCCGAACAGAATGTCAGAAAAAACATATTTTTTAGCCCTTGTTGTTGTCTTTTGTTTGTAATGTGAATAGGTATCATTGTCATTATACTATGTAGGTGTGTACGGAACCCTCGGAGTGCTAATCCGACTAGCACTTGGCCGGTTTTTTTTAAATTTTTGCGCCGCCTCATTATAATAAATGCTTTTAACATAATACCAATTCAACTGCTAAAGTCCTAAAGTTCATTTTCTTTTTACATTAAATTTGTAAGGTGTTTTTAATTGAACGTGGTTCGTCAAGAAACGAGTAAAGATTGAAAATTATAGCAGTACAATAATTACTTTTATATCTTTTCTCTCGCATGATAATTAAGCGCTCGGTTATCTTGTGTTGACTCGTAAATAGCGTATAAATACGCTTAACATGCAAAGATGGCGGTGAGAAAAAAATACGCATTATGTGCTTGACGTAGGAACCGGTACTGTGGAACTATCGTTAAAACGCGGCGCTTGTCTTTGAGCGCCTCTCGTGAAACTTAGGCACGTCAGTACTAATATATTATATACTTTGCTTAGGCATAGCTGTTGGCTGAAAATGTTAGTTCGAAATAAAATTTACCTAGTGCATAAGGTGTGATTTTATTCACTCTATTTTGTTGTTAATATGAAAAAGTAGGTGCGTCGAATACATCAAAAAAATGTTTTTTTGAAGTGAAACTTCCATCGGGGGTATTAGGATTTTTTCTGTCACGAAAAAGCGTCACGGCCGCGTGGACGGGGTAGGCGATATATCGCGTGGTTATAGGCGCCAGTGGCGGAGGGATGTTTTTAAAAAAAAAAAATTGGAATGTTTTGTTTGATACATTTTTTTCAATTTTTTTAAGGAATTTCGATTGTAGTCCCATTTGACAGAAATTGTTTATAATGAAATATTCCCCGTAGATTTTTGATATCTTAAGGCAGGAGTTATGTGATTTTAACTATATACAGGGTGACTGGTAAGACATCGGACGCATTTAAGCAGGTGAATCAGAGGACGAAACCGAACAACTCTTCCCAAGGAACCTACTTTTTCATATTGGTCAATTCACAAGAAAAATTGGACTTCTCATACAAAGTTGGCTAAAGAGCTGATCGATTTGTATGAAAAGCCTAATATTTTTTTTAGAATTGGCCATTGGTTTCTTGGGAAAAGTTGATCAGTTTCGCCTTCTGATTCACCTCCTGAAATGCGTCCGATGTCCTACCAGTCACCTGTATGTTTCAAGAGTTTCACAGAAATATCTACATATGATGATCACGAAGGTAGTCGTTACCACCTCGTGACGGACTATTATTAACGTTATTTCAGTGTTGTTTGGATCGAAATTTGTACTGATGCGAATCAAGCTGCTAATTTGAGGTACCTAGCTTAATCCCTTAAGATACGAGTTGGAAATAAAAGTGGGTAAATGAGACTTGAATTCGCGCGCTAAGGGTTCCGCACAACCAACGCGTGCCTCGCCCACGGAGCAGCACATAATCTGTGAAAATTTTAACTAGCTACCTATTACGGTTAAAAAGATCCTTGTGACAGATTGCCAACGGACGCACGTCGGCGGCGGCGGTGTAGGTTTAGTACTCGCAGTAGGGTCCTGTTGGCATCCTTCGTGCACGGAACCCTAAAAAGAAAGCTCTTTTCAATACTGCTCTTTCGCTGGCTACAAGAAGTGTTTTTGGGCAGTCAGGTAAAAAGGCAGCCACTCAGTTGTAGTTTCTTTCAGTGGCCGCACTTCCAAACGTAGCGCAACATTGCGCAAATGAAATTATAAAACCCTTTTGAAGCAAGCTGAGACATTCAAGCAGTTGTTCTTCAGCAATAGATAAATACCCTACAGCCATTCTTTTGATCAATACACAATACACTACTGAATCTCTGTACAAGAGGATGTCTTGGTTGATGTTACCAACTAGAGTTTATTTTAAATGAACGGAACCGAGGTCGTTGATGTCTTCTTAGTCTTAAAATAAATGGCATGCAGCGGCAGGTAGGCCAGACTACTGCAGTCTGTAATAAACTGTGATAAACTGTTATCGGTGTGCAAATAGAGTGCATTATTAATTTCACGTCTTTCCTGAGTACGACCTCTTTTCTTAAGTATTCTCTACTCTTTCCTTCGAGCGCACGCGCGGCAAACCGACTAGGAGTCGAAGTGGTCGCCATGACCGAAATCGGTTGGATAGATCATCATCATCACTCTTTCCTGTCTATAAATGTCATGCATGATTGTAACTTACAACCAATATAAACTGATTATAAAATAGATCAGTGTTTCATACTTGTTCATGTCCTTTTGATGTAAAACACGTATAGGGTTCATCTGAAATTCTTGAAATAAATAACTACTCGAATTAATTAAAAACCCGACTGCATAAAAACTTAAGCTCTTTTTTTTAGCCAGTCAAGTTCAAGAAGTTTAGTACCCAGTGTCGTTAGAATCGACTTGATCCCGTGAGTGACATAGGATACTTTTAACCCGACTGCACAAAAAAAGAGGTTTGTCCTACAATCTGATTGTTGTACTCGTTGATGTTTGTAGGTAGGGTTTCGTACCCGAATGTGTTTTAGTACGGAACCTTCAGTGCACGAATCCGAATCGCACTTGACCGGTTTTTGTTAATTGTAAAAAGTGGCAAAAGGGGGAAGCCCCACCTGATGGAAAGTGCCAATCGCTGCCAATGTGACTGTGACACTAAGGACATTATTCATAGTCTTAATTCTATGTCAATCATCAGCAGGGGAGTCAGATTCATGCTATTGGTGTGGGACCCGTTATCTGGGGTTTCTACTAATCATACTGAACAATTTTCCCCAAGGAACCCATAATAAATTATCAAAAACAAAATTGAATCCTCCAAACAAAATGTACAAAATTGGTTGATCAAGTGATCGATTTGTATATAGAGTTTGTTTTTGAGCGTTCAGCAAAAGTCATAAAGGAAAAGTTGTTCAGTATGATAAGTAGATGCCCTAGTTAACGGGACCTACAAAAATTTTGTTACTTTATAAGACAAATTATAAACAGCGTTTGTGCTACCTGAACGTGCTTTGCCAACAATCGACGACTACAGAATGCCTCGTATGCAATGATCTCGCTCCACCCACCGGAACACTGCAAGCTGTTTGGTGGCAGGTACATTTAAGGCGAAATATTGAGTGGAACAGTTGTTTCTGTCTTTTTCTTTACGTGTAAGGAGTAAAGAAAATAACCACACTTTTCCACCTTTTTAATGGTTTTTCGTTTCAATCAAAAACTACAATGAAAGTATAAAAAATAATAACATTACTCACTTTGTATTATCATAATAAATATTGTGGTTTTTTTAAAAAAATTATACTTCAAAATATTAGTCATAACCAGAGTTAAAAGTAACGCGTTGTAGACCTACCTTTGGGATTCTTTTCTATTGAGCCAAAACTGCTCAATCGTGTTTCTAATAGCTTTTTACTTTAAGGAACATCATCATCATCAACAATAAGGGTATTTTTTTCAACCTTGGGTTTTCTATAGTTTAGGAGAAATTGACGTCAATAATAACGAAAATCTGTAATATTACCGCCTTAAAGCGAGTATCGTTTGTATCTTTGTGAGACTGCGCTTCAAGCTATCTTTAGCAATTGGCACAGATGATCTTCTTACCTAGCTGGAAAAGTGTCACACTAAGTTTGCTCAAAAACTATCTCTTTTCACAATTGATAATCCATTGGCACGATCGTACCCGATGGTAAGTGACGATGACGTCGAAGATGGATTAGTGGGCCTATCAAGACTCCCCAACAATGCAATAGGGAACTGGCTATCTTATCTTCATGCCAGAACACATCAATGCTGTTAACATTGATGTTTGGCGGCAAGACTTAGATAAGATGGTAGTAGCTAGCCAGGCGGGCTTAGAAAATGCCCTTTCACCAACTAAATAGAGTGTAACAAAATTAGACTCCGCTGGGAATCGAACCCGCGATCTCCTAATGTAAAGCTAATAGACTAGCTATTAAGCCACCGAGGCGGTCAAAATATAAGTATAATTCAGTTCGCAACAGCAACTTTCACTGCAAGAAGGCCGCCTGCTCACTGCACGGCGCACGCGCGTCGCGCAGCCAAAACATCGGTCGCGCGCGCCGGACGTGACCAACAAACGCACGTTCAAGTTCAGGAACGTAACGAGGTTACGAATTACTATATTTCTTGTATGCGACGCGAGACAACAAGTTTTTCTCTCTTTTTGACACTATACTTATAAAAGAGACAGTAGTGTATATTTTTAGCATCAAGCAAGAGTGAAAAACAGCGTCAGCGTTGGTCGCTGAATTTAAAATGCGGTTCGAAATTTTCGACGCAGAATATTTAATACTGGTCGAGCAATCCGAGCATCCATATTCGGTCGGTGAAATTAACTCTTTCTTTCTTTGGACGACATTTAAGTTTTTTCTACTTATACATTGGTGTAGGTCCCGTTAACTGGGGGCTTTACTCGTCACACTGATCAACTTTTTCCAAAGACCCCATAGTCAATTCTAAAAAAAATTTTGGACTCTCCATACTAAAATGCAGAAAATCGGTCGATCAGCTGATCGATTTGAATGAAGAGTAAAAAATTTTTCGTCGCAAAGTCGTAGAACAAAAGTTGTTCAGTATGATGAATAGAAGCCCCAGTTAACGGGACCTACACAAATTTTTTTACACCCTGTCTGTATATAATAAACTAGCTTTTGCCCGCGTGGACTGGTGCGCGGTATGACATGACATGGGTTTTCTCGACATCCCTCAAGAACTATATTGGGCTATTCTGATTTGCAGTCTATATCACTCACTGCCCACCCCCTCAAACAATTCTATACAAAAAAATCACTTCAATCCGTTGCTCCGTTGCGATGCCGACGCGCGCGAGCGTGAAAATGAGTTTTCCCCAGATCCCTTGGGAAGTATGTCAGGATGTGCTAATTAATAAATTATAACATTTCCCACCCCCTCACCCATCTGTGCAAAAAGTCACAACAATCCATTGTTCCGTTGCGATGTTAAGTATTTTAATTTCCCTCAGGAACTGCATCGGACTATGCTATTTGCACCGGATAAAAAGTAGCCTATGTCCTTCCCAGTGACACATATACCTGCTGCCAAATTTTAACAAGATAGCCGTTGAAGCGTGAAAAGATAACAAACAAACACAATTTTACAATTATAAGGATATTTATAAGGATGTTTTGACTCAATTACGTAATTTGTTTTGTTTTTGGAAAAAAAAATTTTACGTCACGTATTTTTAGCCTCTGTCTTCGAATAAACAAACAGCGATTTTACACTATTTTTTGTCTGTTTATGCATTGACTAGATAGATAACCTAAGATAACTCATTAGTTCTCTAGCAAAACAACATCAAAGTCCTTATGCGCTTCACAGATAGATAAGAAATTAAGACACCTAAAAATTAAGGGGAAGGATAACAAAAAAACCGGCCAAGCGCGAGTCGGACTCGCGCAAAGTAGGGTTCTGTAGTCTTTTCAAAAAAATTATGTATGTTTAAAAAAAACAATTTAATTTTGCAGTTGGTAATAGAACATTTTGTATGAAAAATCTACGATTTTTTTACAAATCCAACTGCACATCTTAAGTTGGTCGACTATTTCTCCTAAACTAAGAAAGCCTACTTAGCCGTGATAGTTTTCCTTTTAAATTGATTAAATGGCCTACTATTTACATTCTTTTTCAGATGTCCTGAAATTGCGGTTTAGCTGTTTGGGGTAGGGAGGGGAGACATTTGATTCAATTAGTTGAGGAAAACCCGCATTAGTTTTGAAAGACCTATTCCACGATACCACAGATTACTAAATAGTTACTTCGATGAAACCCCACACGATCTTGTACGTCATCAAAATTCACTTCAAAATTCGAAATTCTCTTCACATGTAGCTGAAGATACCTACTCTAAAAAAATTCAAGATTTTATTGCACCAATTTGTCAGCGTTGTCTACGGAACCCTAAAAACAGACAAAAAGGCCCAGGCTCAGCATAATATTGTATGAAGCCTTACCGGCTAACGTAATGGATTAAAATAGGATCGATAGTTTACACTGTTCAGTGGTCTCGTTCGCTTGTTCACACACACGTTGGATTTATTTACAAGCGTGAAATAAATAAAATATAGGTAACATCATCAATACAATACAATACAATATTCTTTATTGCATCACATCATACAAAAAGAAATTGACAATATAGAAGAAGGCCTATACATTAGGTGGCCTATATTGCTAGGTAGCAATTTCTTCCAGGCAACCTTTGGGTAGGGAAACAGCGATAGAATAAGTTAAGGGGCGGTGCAATAATTAAAAACAGAAATATTTGCAAATAAACAGTTATTATAAAATACTCAAATATTATAACAATAATAATTATATAAAATAATAAATATATACTTAAACAAAGAAAAACATAAATAAATTATGTAAATATTTTATCTATCTATGGTAAAGAAAGGAAAAGGAAGATGGAAAAAAAGGATTTAAAAGCAGAGAATAGTGATATTATTAAGTTAAATAATGAGCTTTCAGAAGCCTTTTAAAAGATTGTAGCGTATTGTAGCATCATCATATCAGCCGAAGGACGTCCACTGTTGGATAATAGGCCTCTCCTAAGGATTTCCACGACAACCGGTTCTGCGCTGCCCGCATTCAGCGGCTTGCAGGTCATCGGTCCACCGAGTGGGAGGTCTGCCTACGCTACGTTTTCCAGTGCAAGGTCGCCACTCGATACCTTTACTACCCCAACGGTCATCTATTCTACGAACTATGTGCTGTGCCCCGCCCACTGCCACTTAAGTTTAGCAATTCTGAGAGCTTTGTCGGTTACTTTGGTTCTCCTAATTAAACTTAGGTAACGCTTGCTGCTAGAGCGCCGGTGGCGTAACCGCTAGGGCCGCCGCCTCCTATCTGGGAGGTCGTGGTTCGAATCCTGCCACGTATACCAATGTGATTTCGAATTTAGCTTTCATATGTACGTTTATCCGACGCTCTTACGGTGAAGGAAAACATAGTGAGAAAACCTGCTGCGAAGAAACTCGAAGGTTGTGTGTGAATTCGACCAACCCGCACTGGGCCCGCGTGGTCGACTAAGGCCCAATCGCCCTAATTCAGGGTAGGCTCGACCGAGGGGGACGTGTATATGAGCTGATATTATGATGAACGCTTTCTGCTAATTATTTCGTTAATTGTGTCCCACGAGAAGACACTAGTCTTTAAAAGTTATTTATTTACCTATTTCTTATTTATTACTATTTCTGTTTAATATTACTCAAGATATTTAATCTGGATGGCAATGCCTACTTTACAGGTCTTTCTATAATCCTTCCATCTAATTTTAAACACATAAATAAATGCAATTTATCGCAAGAGCAACCCACCTATTCGCGATTATCTGCAGAAAAATGCATCATCTCACTAATAAACTAGGAATAAGAATGTTGTCATTGTAAGTATAGCCAGTTACTTATGTGAAATGCAATAATTTCGCAGAATTATCAGCATTTATCTGGCTGGACGTTCGCGTTAGACCGACCGGCCTCTGCCGACTCCAGCATTCTTTTCGAAGATTATTGAAATGCCTTGAGCTCGATACGGCCAATGTAACTAGACCTCTGCTCCTTGTGTCTGTCTCTTCGTAGTCTTTTCTGTCAAGAGATCTTTCATAATTAATATGCTCAGTCATTTTCTATAAACAGACGTGCACGCGGGAGCTATCTTAAAATTGTGATGGGATTAAATAATGTGTCGAAATCTGTATTTATAAGTAGCGCTTATAATTAATGTCATCATCATCATTACAGCTCATATACGTCCCCACCGAGGGGCTCGAGCCTACCCTGAATCAGGGCGACTAGGCCTTAGTCAACCACGCGGGCCCAGTGCGGGTTGGTCGACTTCACACACAACCTTCGAGTTTCTTCGCAGGCGTGTGCAGGTTTCCTCACGATGTTTTCCTTCACCGTTAATAATTAATGTAATCTTTTGTAACTAGAGTTATATTGTACCATAATATATAAAAAAATATGTTTAAAATCTGTATATACAGGGTGTAAAAAAAATATGTAGGACCCGTTAACTGGGGGTTCTACTTATCATACTGAACAACTTTCCCCAAGGAATCCATAGTCAATTCTCGAAAAAAAAATTGGGTCCGCCATACTAAAATTCACAAAATTGGTCGTTCAGATGATTGATTTGTATGAAGCGTATTTTTTTTTTTTGCGATTTGAGCAAAGTCGAAGAACAAAAGTTGTTTAGTATGATGAGTAGAAGCCCCAGTTAACGGGACCTACACTAATTTTGTTACACCCTGCTACTCTAAGAAAGGATTTTGGCAAATTCCCACGTGAACGGCAAAAAACGGGATCGCGTGTGCGAAGCTGCGGGCATCCACTAGTGATGTATAATCAAATCAAATAAAATAATTTATCATAAATAGGTGTTTACACACACTTTAAAATAGTCAAAAAAACACTTATTGTCTGTTACAAAATGATTTATACATAAATTATATATCTTTGTCATTTACATAATCTATTATTTTACGATATCCTCTAGAGCACAAGCGTTTTTTGACATGAGTCTTGAATTTATTCTTTGACAAACTAATTTCCTACATTTTCTGGAATTTTATTGTAGAATCTTATACACTGCCCCACAAATGACTTTTACACTTAATTAATTAGACTTTTTCATTTGTTATCAATACAGTTTAATCGTTATATGACTTTCGATAAGTTTTTGATGTGTAACATCTTTGCTCTCGCTTTCCTGCAATTTGTGTGAGTGATTTCGTGAAATGGGACGGAAATGTGTCCCATGGGACGGAAATGTGTCCCATTTTAACAGGAAGTCGCGTTTTTTCAGGCTTTAAAAGCGCGGAAAAGGCAAAGGTACCTATGACCATACAGCCTAGTCTGCCGTATCTTTGCCGCCCTTTTTTCAGGCTTTAAAAGCGCGGAAAAGGCAAAGGTACCTATGACCATACAGCCTAGTCTGCCGTATCTTTGCCGTCCATTTATAAAGTATTTTGTCACATGTTACACATCATATGCGAGTACTGTAGGTCTCGCTCGATTTTTTTTTTTGTTTTATACCCCAAAAGATAAGCCCAATGTGATAGGAGTTAAATATGTATGTAATGCATGTTATACGTGTTTTTTACTGGAATAAATAAATTAATCGCCCTAATTCAGGGTAGGCTCGAGCCCCTCGGTGGGGACGTATATATGAGCTGATATGATGAAATAAATTAATAAAAATATCGAAGCTTTGAACTTGGAACCTTTAGGTTTTTCTAACACCATGTCTTCTCTGGACAACCAAGAGGACGAATTTTTCCATCCTAGAGGAGCTCAAAATTGCAAATGAAATCGGTCTTTTAACACGTCCGGCGTGGTCAGTTAATTATGTCACAGTCTGCTCCACATAGATCTAAAGAAGGCTTCATAAGTGCGCAAAACATAAAGCGCATTATCAAAAAGATGTATGACAAGTGAGGATATCACTGAGCGTATGTCCAATGAAACTTATTACGACTCTGCTGCTTTTGGGTTAGCACACGGAGTGTTAAGTGCCGTGGCGTGAAGTGTGAGATCCTGCTGAGTACACCGCAAAGTGTTGATACAACCCATTCTATAGCTTGCGACGTCGTCGCGTCGGTTAGATATGAACTCTATTTACTAGCTGGTGAGATGTTGTATAGCCTGTTGGCACAGTGTTACAGTGTAGCGGTTTACAGTAGCGCAACGAATGTACTTACGCAGAGCAACGGGAGGGTACTTGCGGGGCATCGGGCGGCGGGGCACAACCTGGTAAACTCCGGAAGGTAAGTTACTCTGGTAGTCGTAATAACTCCGCGAGATTGCCAGGCTGGCTACAGGCTAGTTTGGCTTAGTACCTACGCCGGTGGCGTATCGTGCGACATCAAAGACGTTGCGCTACTGTAAGCCATATCGTAATACTGTGCTGTTGGTATGACAAGTATTTGTTGACAATGTAAGGACATGTTTTTCGTTTGAAAGCGTATTTTTACAAGCTTTATATTAGCTGGCCGTGTTAGTTAGTCTGTCTGTCTCTCTGTTAGTTTGGAATAAATCTTGTAAGCTAAATTAGAACAAATTGGGCTGAGATTTCGTATACACGTTAAGTTTGGAGCACAATACATGGTCATTAGTGACTAAGTGACGTCATTTTAAATCCAATGTGGCGGACTCCTAAAGATGGCGGACCCGTTTTCTTTATACACCCCCATGTTATGGGTATCAAATGAAAGAGTTTTCTGAGAAGAAAACGAAATAATATAGCCCCGGCCTCGGTGTCAAGTTTTACGGGGTAAATAGAATATTGGAGAATAGAATATTATTCTGTATAGGGAATAAGAAATACATATATTAAATAAAAAGATTTGTATGCAATAATTACAATAATCAGTCTTACCTAGGTACCTACCTATTACTACGCTAAGAGAAAGGGGGTATTGTGATTGCGTTAACAGTTGCGAAGGATTTTAAAGTTATTTCTCTAAAATACCAATAAATATTATAAATGTCCCAATGTAAAACTGGTAAATCGTGGGTATACTACGTATAGTACGTAGGAACATGTGATATGTCTTAATGTAACTTTTAGTTTCAAACTCAAATTCCTGTGTTTCATTCAGTTGCAGCAACAGCGTAGTCTGAAACTCATTATGTCACATTGCCATGCACAATTCAACTAAACCGGGTCATGTAGATTAGCAGTTGTGTCATCATTGAACAAACAATTACCAATATGAAGCGGGTAATCATATGAAACCGTAATTAGAATCCATCTTCGGCATCATCGTCACACACAACCATCAGGTGAGATGATGCCAAGGGCTTACCAATAGGGGATCGGATTGCATCAAAAATAAATTCTGAAATATGATTTCCTAAATTGCTCTCCTCTTGAAGTTTCAAAAACGTTACTTGTTTTGTTTTTCCATCACGTCTTCAATTTTTAATTGATCAAATTCATAAAATAAGTTCGTGAATGACGCAATTTCAAACATTTTTATAGGACAAAATTTCGTTTTTGACAGATCATAAAAAGTAACTCAAATGACTAGCAGTCCGATCCCATATTGTGTTTAAATTTTTTTTTTGTTTTGTTTTAGGGTTTCGTACTAAAAGGTAACAGAAGCCGAATACTAAGCCTACGCTGTCCGTCCTTCTGTCCAATATTTAAAGGCCTGTATCTTTTAAACCGATTACCTATTAAGGGAGCCGGAAATTTTTCAGAATACGTGTTATTATGGGGGATTAATTTACAAATAATAAAAATAAGCGACCATGTCTCAGTTCCGTATGTCATCACTGGCAACACATACTGGTCGAAGACCTTGGTCTTAAGACACTGCGGTATTTGGGACGTGAAGATATTGCGAAGATTCGACGATTGATCTCTTTTTCGAAGACCTAACTGGATTGTTAGTCCCAGGTACGTATTCTCCAACCTACAGAGGAGTATACAAATTCGGTAACAACTTCGAGTGTAGAGCCTCCAACCTTCAGAGGAGTAGGTATGACACGGACGTTTGACATAATTTTCGTCTTGTCCATGTTCACTCCACGACCTACTTGTTGAGAGGCTCTACTGAGGTCATCGAGCATTATGCCTAAGTCGTCCATCTCAGCCATGACCACGATATCGTCAGTAAATCAAAGGTGGGTGATGTACTCGCCGTTAACATTGATGCCGAGTCCACCTTAAGCCAAAAATACTATGAGCTTCATAAGAAGGCTCAAAGTAACCCAAAGGGCAATGGAGCGAGCTATGTTTTGAATTTCCCTACGCGATCGAATCGGAAATGAGGAGATCCGCAGGAGAACCAAAGTAACCGACATAGCTCACAGAATGGCTGAACTGAAGTGGCAGTGGGCACGGCACATAGCTCGTAGAACAGATGGCCGTTGGGGCAGTAAAGTTCTCGAGTGATGACCGCGCACCGAAAAACGTAGCGTAGTACATGTACAAGCGTCAAACTAGGTGTGATGATGGCAAAAACCTTATATTAAAACGACGACTAATGAAAATCAGCCAAGTTTGAGTCGTACTCGCGTCAAGATCCCAATCGAACTGTCAATGTATTTTGATTGAAATGAATAGGTATCATTGTTGAAGGTTGGTACAATTCGCAGCCTATAAGTTAAACATTCCAGATACAGCAGTGTCTTAAGACCAAGGTCTTCGACCAGTGTGTGTTGCCAGTGATGACATACGGAACTGAGACATGGTCGTTTACTAAGGGCCTCATAAGAAGGCTCAAGGTCACCCAAAGGGCAATGGAGCGTGCTACGCTCGGAGTTTCTCTGCGTGATCGAATCAGAAACGGAGAGATCCGTAGGAGAACCAAAGTAACCGACATAGTTCTCAGAATTGATAAACTTAAGTGGCAGTGGGCGGGGCACATAGCTCGTAGTACGGATGGCCGTTGGGACAGTAAAGTTCTCAAGTGGCGGCCGCGCACCGGAAAGCGTAGCGTAGGCTGGTCTCCCACTCGTTGGACCGATGACCTGATGAAGGTCGCGGGAAGCCGCTGGATGCGGGCAGCGCAAAACCGGTCGTCGTGGAAATCCTTGGGATCAGTCGTCCAGCAGTGCACGTCCTTCGGCTGATATGATGAAGTTGAACATTAATGGCGGCCGTCCGCGCAGGCAGGGAGCGCGCGGGTGTAGCGCAGGTTGCGGGGGGCTGGCGCCCCTTGGTGCGCGCGATCTATTTGCGTTGATGTTTTTAGGGACCCTGTCCAGAGGGATGCAATAAATTAAAGGGAATTAGGAAAGTTAGCCACCATTTATATCAGGAAGGCATACACGGCCATACAGCCTAAACCGCAAGGCCAGAGGAAATAATTTTAGGAATTAATTGAAAATTAAAAACCACACTGCATAAAAACTGAACCCCTCTTTTTTGTACAGTCGGGTAAAAATGTATCTTATGTCACTCACGGTATCAAGACGCGACACCTCGCACTCCAATATCCATCAAGCCTTGTAGGCTACAGAGCGAACCAAATAATTAAATGGCCTCTTTATTGGCTAGTGGGGTAAAAATGTATCTCATGTCACTCACGGTATCAAGACCCGACACCTCGCACTCCAATATCCATCAAGCCTTGTAGGCTACAGAGCGAACCAAATAATTAAATGGCCTCTTTATTGGCTAGTGGGGTAAAAATGTATCTCATGTCACTCACGGTATCAAGACGCGACACCTCGCACTCCAAAATCCATCAAGCCTTGTAGGCTACAGAGCGAACCAAATAATTAAATGGCCTCTTTATTGGCTAGTGGGGTAAAAATGTATCTCATGTCACTCACGGTATCAAGACGCGACACCTCGCACTCCAAAATCCATCAAGCCTTGTAGGCTACAGAGCGAACCAAATAATTAAATGGCCTCTTTATTGGCTAGTGGGGTAAAAATGTATCTCATGTCACTCACGGTATCAAGACGCGACACCTCGCACTCCAATATCCATCAAGCCTTGTAGGCTACAGAGCGAACCAAATAATTAAATGGCCTCTTTATTGGCTAGTGGGGTAAAAATGTATCTCATGTCACTCACGGTATCAAGACGCGACACCTCGCACTCCAAAATCCATCAAGCCTTGTAGGCTACAGAGCGAACCAAATAATTAAATGGCCTCTTTATTGGCTAGTGGGGTAAAAATGTATCTCATGTCACTCACGGTATCAAGACGCGACACCTCGCACTCCAATATCCATCAAGCCTTGTAGGCTACAGAGCGAACCAAATAATTAAATGGCCTCTTTATTGGCTAGTGGGGTAAAAATGTATCTCATGTCACTCACGGTATCAAGACGCGACACCTCGCACTCCAAAATCCATCGAGCCTTGTAGGCTACAGAGCGAACCAAATAATTAAAAGGCCTCTTTTTTGGCTAGCCGGGTAAAAATGTATCCTGTGTCACTCATGGGATCAAGACAAATCTTACGACAACTCGCACTCCAAAATCCATCAAGTCGTTTAGCTACAGACCGTGCCAAAGAAATAAATAAACATACGTACATACTACATACATACATACATACACTCGAAAAAAATAACCCTCCTTCTGGCGCAGTCGGGTAAAAAATACGTGTCAGGAACTTCAAAGCCAGAAGTTTCACAAATTACAAAGATGCAGTTGAGACGCTTATGAATATATTCCTTAGCGAAGAGCAGTGGAGTCAGGCGTCTCTGCCCATACGGTACGGTGGTCTGGGGGTGCGACGAGTGAGGGACGTGAATTTGCCAGCTTTTCTCGCCTCGACGCAAGGGGTTGCTGGTCTTGTCTCTGAAATTTTATCTTCCCATGGAGACGAGGCCCTACCTTTTGATGCTGAGGCGTTAACAGAGTGGACTGCCCTCTTCCCCAACGCGCCTGTGCCCAAAATTTCTAATGTGCAGCGGGCGTGTGATGAAGTTGGAGCCAAGGATGTTTTGGATCGACTGTTAGGTGTGGCGGTTGCTTTAACTTAGCCAGACTCAAGGCGGTTTCGAGGGCAGATTTCGGCGCTTGGCTGCAAGTTTTTCCTTCACCTCATATGGGAACTCTTCTCGACAGCGACTCTTTGCATGTGGCAGTTGCTCTCCGCCTGGGCTGCAATGTCTTTGAACCTCATCAATGCATTTGCGGGTCCACGGTGGAGGTGACTGGTTATCACGCACTGAGTTGCGGTCGTTGTTTGGGAAGATTCCCACGCCACCACGCCCTCAATGATATCACCCGGAGGGCACTGGTATCGGCCAATATTCCGTCCTTGATGGAGCCGCCGGGACTCAGTCGTTCTGATGAAAAAGGACGGCCGGTTTAACTCTGGTGCCATGGCAGAAAGGAAAGTGCCTGCTTTGGGACGCCACGTGCGTTAAAACTTTTGCTGCCTCACACCTCACTCGCACGGTGCATTTGGCTGGGGCCGCTGCTGAATTCGCGGCGGCCATGAAGCATGTTAAATACTCGATGTTGGAGGTAAATTACTGCTTTGTGCCGCTGGCATGTGAGACAACTGGCTGCTGGGGTTCAGAAGCTTTGGGATTCATAAAGGAGATTGGCCGTCGCCTTCGAGAGAGGGGGTTTGACGCCCGCTCCGGGTCCTACCTGCTGCAAAGGTTGTCTATGGCCATACAGCGCGGTAACGCGATGTGTGTCATGGGCTCCTTTGCGGATGGTTCGACTAGGGGTTTTGATTTTTATTAATATTTTTATTGTTAGATTAGTACCTTTAATTTAAGTTAGGTATAAATAGGTTTATAATACCATTTGACATGTATACTCAAAAGTACCATTACTTTATAAATTTGTTAAGTAGGGATTTTTATTTAAATAAATGACGTAATGAAATGACAATTACAAATAATGTCATGATTTAGATTACAGCCTCAGGTTATAATAGTATTTTCTGGAGGATCAATACATAACCAAAACAATGTCACAAAGTTGTTCTTTTTTGTTTTTTTTCGATATTTTCTCCTTTGTTTTTGTTGTTTTCAAATTTTTGACTTTTCTTACTGGTTTCATCTTTCTGTCATTCATTGCACTATCATCATCGCTGTTTTGATTCATTGTTTTATTTCTGAGGTTTTATTAAACATTTTTTTGTTATCTTTTAAATACATAGTGTTCGTAGTTGGTATATATTTTAGACCCTGGACCCCATTTTTCGCTGGTCCAGGCCTTAATTTGTTCATCGTGCGTTCTAAGTTGCGATTGGAGGTCGCGTTGAGACCGCAACCGTATAAATTTAATCCTATATTGAGCAAAAGCAAATAAATCAGGCTATTATTCTCTAAATTAGTTTTTTTAAAATTGAATAAATAATTTGAAATTGAGTTCTTGTTCAAACTGACATAAAACATCTAGAAACTATTTGCAGAGCACCTCTTTCGTCGAAAACTGTATTACAAATCTGTGGTCGAACACCAGTCGAGTGTCGCATGCGATAATGCATCATTATTTAATTAGAATAGATAGATGCATAAATGGAATGAGATCGGTCGTCTATTTATAAGCTGACAGCACGACGTTACAATACCACTTTCGTCTTTTTAGTCTCTTTTTAATTTCAAGAAGCATCTGCATTAGATAAAGACAACAGCGACAGTGTTTTAAAAGAAGTCTTCGTGGTCGTAAGCGGTGTTTGGTAATAAATAACTAACTAATAACGTAAAATACTAATAATAACTTTAAATACCTATAAAATATTAGAAAATGTGTATAATAGTAACTATAATATTACTAGCTGTTTCCCGCGGCTTCACCCGCGTGGACAACGTTTCTATGACTTTTCGAGGGTGCGCAGTGCGAGCGTGTAAAAAAGTAGCCTATATGTTAATCCAGGTCCTAATCTGTCTACCTACTAAATTTCAGCCAGATTCGTTCAGTAGTTTTTGCGTGAAGAAGTAACAAACATACACACTCACAAACTAATATTTAGTACTAATATATATACTGTGCTAATATTGTGTCACCTATTAGTCAAAGTAGTAATATGACTGCTTGAATACATAAATAAAATGCTATTCCTGCCATGATAATGGCATTCACTAGGTGGAATAAGTAAAAAAAAATTCTCTACGGACGCGAGTGATGGGTGTGACAATGAAGTGCAATGAGCGAAATAGCAAGTGGCAGTTTTTAGTTAAAAAGCTCGCAGTGTGGATAAAGTTAGGAATGAAGAGGTGCAATAAAGCCGTTTGTGCTGGTGCTGGTAAAACGACATTATAAGAGGGCAAAAGAGAGGGAGAAAGAGTTTGGACGCCCACCGACTACTTGAATGCGAACCATCTCGAAAGACATGCTGATTGCTGACGCTGGAGCCAGAATTGTGGATTAAAAAAAATCCAAAAACGCATTGGAAAATTTGGTCGCAAGGGTCCCGATTTTTCTTAGCAATTAATACAAAACATATGTAAGTATTTTTTTGTAACCTGATTATTCATTTCAATGACTTCATTTTGTTAGTTGCAGAAACACGATTCGTTAACTTTTATATACAACAGAAAAAATATAAGTTTTAAAAGATATTTGCATTCTACAGGCAAACCATACCGATTACCTCTTATTTTTCTTAGTCGATAGTCTACACACACTTTAATAGGCCAGTTGGATTTTTTAAAATTAATTGTAGTTTTTAATCGACACGAAAAACACTTACAGCAGAGGGCTTATTGTTAGGGTTGCCACCTTTTTTTTTGGGACAATAGGAGTATTTTTTCATTTCGGTAAAACAAAAATAAAGTACACACCATAAAAAGAGTACCCACTTATTTATTTATAATTGATTTGTCCTTAAAATATATATTTTGGTTACTTTTCGTAATTTTGAAAACATATTTGCCGTTTTGAAAGATATAGACTCTTTGCAATCAAAATTTAAATTAAAATGTATGTGATCTTCGTCATCCATCTGAATTAATATTTTCAGACAAAACAACGATCACCATCTCACAAAAAAAAAGTTGAAAATATAGAAAATCGATGCACCGCGACCGCAATAAACAAATTATGCATAACCTCCAATTTATTTAGTCTCTTAAGTGCTCATAACCAGTAAGGAGACAATATCAGCTAAGAACTACTTAAATGGAGTATTTTAGCGTACTTTGTTTGTGTCGTAGATTATTATAAAGTACACCTACACGAAAAAGAGGACAATACTCTATTTCACAGTACGGGTGGCAACCCTACTCATTGTATTGATCACTATGAAGCTGAAAAAAAACCCGGCCAAGTGTGAGTTAAAATCGCGCACTAAAGGTTCCGTACCACACCTCTCCACACAAGTACGTATAAAGATGATGCCTCATCATATCATCATATCAGCCGAAGGAAGTCCACTGCTGGACATAGGCCTCCCCCAAGGATCTCCACGACGACCGGTTCTGCGCTGCCCGCATCCAGCGGCTTCCCGCGACCTTCACCAGGTCATCGGTCCACCGAGTGGGAGGCCTGCCTACCACTACGCTTTCTGGTGCGTGGTCGCCACTCGAGAACTTTACTGCCCCAACGGCCATCTGTTCTACGAGCAATGTGCCCCGCCCACTGCCACTTAAGTTGATGCCTATTCAATAGAAAAATACCCTCGGTCAGTTCGGACTCCTTAGTGCAAGTTACTATTCACACTTGGTCGGTTTTTATTATTTGTTGCTTTACTTCAGGATTAGTAGATATTATGACCGAGTTTACCTCTTGTAAATATTTTTTTACTATATAGAAAAAACAAAAAAACCTATAAAATCACGTTTTTTGTATAGGGGGCCCCCTTTAATTTTTTTTAAATTTTATTATTTATAGCGGCAATTGATTTAAACACTGCCTAAATTTGTAACTGTCTACCTACCCGGTTCATGAAATACAGCCCGCTGAAAGATAGCAGACATACGGACAGACGCAGAGGCGTGGTAATTGGGTTCCGTTAGTACCCTTTGAGTGCGGCACCCTAAAAAGCGTTTCAGTTTTTTTAAATTCATAGTTACTTACTTACCTATTTACAAACTGGCATTGAAGTCGTTTCCAGACAGGTTTGTTTATACAAATTTTAAAAATCAAAATGCAAATACGTTTCTCGAAAACCGTGGATTTTTGTATCAGCTTGGGGATCAAAACATAGCACTTATCCTCTCTACTAACCAGAAGCGGCTTGACTATCTTCTAAAATACACCTGTATAAGACAAAACTAAGGAAATGGCTAATTAATTTTTATAGTATTTTTATGATCTTGTTTTTATATCATTACTTAATTGTCCAGATCAGAATAATGTTAATTAAATGTATGTGAACAAAATACCAAAGTAATTTTAGGATAAAATTTAATTTTTTTTATTCAACTTTATAACAACTTAATTTATTACAAAAAGTGTGGCTGCTTAGTTCAGTAACTTGGAGGCGACTGAAGTCGCAACGGGAAGTGGGGGGTTCACCCATACAAAAATGCTGTCAGTACAATGTAAGCTAGTGTGTCGCTACTGTATTAAGGAATTTATGGACTACAAAAGTTACATTATTTCAGTGTAATTTTTTAACAAATCTGAAACTGATAATTTTGCTTACCTAATTTAAAAAAATAAATCATAATTAATATATACAATTTATTTTTTATTTGTTTTTAATTTACATGTATTCCTAAGACTGAATACGTTTACTGACATTGTACTTTTTAAGATCTGTATATTTATGACTTCAGTATTCTTGCAAATAAATTATTCTGATTCTAATTCTGATTCTGAAAGTACAATTGACAACGTTACTTTATGTCAACTCTCTGAAACTTTCTTCGATACCACCATGTATAAATACAGTTGACATAAAGTAACATTGCTTGTATAAGTACAGTTGACATAAAGTAACCTTGTACAACGTTACTTTATGTCAACTCTCTGAAACTTTCTTCGATACCATTCTGTATAAATACAGTTGACATAAAGTAAAGATGCTTGTATAAGTACAGTTGACATAAAGTAACCTTGTACAACGTTACTTTATGTCGACTCGACTCTTTAAAACTTTGTTCGATACCATCCTGTATAAATACAGTTGACATAAAGTAACGTTGCTTGTATAAGTACAAATGACATAAAGTAACCTTGTACAACGTTACTTCATGTCAACTCTCTGAAACTTTCTTCGATACCATCCTGTATAAATACAGTTGACATAAAGTAACGTTGCTTGTTTATGTACAGTTGACATAAAGTTACCTTGTACAGCGTTACGTTATGTCGACTCTCTAAAACTTTCTTCGATACCATCCTGTTTAAATACAGTTGACATAAAGTAACCTTGTACAACGTCACTTTACGTCAACTCTCTGAAACTTTCTTCGAAACCGTAATATAATTATCTCTGTTCGAAACCCATGAGTTAAGTTAACAACAAAGCTAACATTAGCGGTGCGGTAAACACGTTTAACGCTACGTGACACTTAACTACGATGACACTTATCACAGTTTAGTGTCATGTGGTACTTATTGGTATAAAGGTTAAGTGTTAGTAAGTACCTATATTGTTATTCAGATAGTAATACATTGCCAAAGATATTAAGGCCTTGGTCCCGGTTGCTGTAGCTAGATGGCGGTTGTAATGCCGTGTCATTCATTTAATTACTACTACTAAAAATAATAAAGAAAAATCACCAAAAAGTCTGTGGAAATAAGAAAAAGCTATCTTTAGTTTTAATTATAGTGTATTAAATAAGTATTTCCATGACACATTTGTTTATAGATCTTATAAAACTGTACGAAGCTTTTATTACCGCAAACATTAATTTCATCAGTTTATATCTATACTACACTTTGAACCTTACGTAAATCTTTCCCTTTCAAACACGCTTTTACACCATTAAGTTACAAACACCTAAATATTCCATGTCCGGGTCCCAGCGCCTTTGACCACTGTAGTCACACATGAACAGCCCTAGCTCCCTGCAGGAAGTGACCATCCTCCGGCTGACATTATTTCCGAGTTGCCCATGCCACCGCCTGCACCGTGCCCACTACCCGTGACCGCTCCGACATCGACAGCGTTGTAATTATCCGAGTTATTTGGAATCTTCGTTCAAATACGCTGGATATGCGGCGCGGTGGCTACATTCGACAGTATTCGAGTTCGCTCTACTCTACTTTGCTCTATAAAATAACATTAATTAATGTAGGTACTTATATTCATTTGTAAATATGTTTTGAATCCTTAAAAGTAAATAAAGGGGTAAAAAATTGAGGTACTATGGTGTGCTTCAAAAGAGCAAAGCGCCACCAACGACAATATCAACCAGCTGCAAACTTTCCTTGACAGGCCTGAGCGCAAGTTATGTCGCTTTCGCATCAGATTTCATTTCATTGCCTAAAGGCAATGCCTCAAAAGGTACTGCCATAATTCGTATGCAATAGACGTAAAGTCTAAAGACTGAAAAGGGCTTAGGGCATATTTTCTGGATCAATAGGATCAATAGCATAGTGGTCCTTCTCTGGCTCTCTCTATTAACTTTCTATCATTCTGGTGTTTATTACTTATGAGCAGTGGATTTTAAGCCAACTGGTTTAGTAAATTGGTCATTTTGGATACTTAATATTTATAAATATTCCACTAAAGACAAATAAATAAAACTACATGTTTAACTTGTTAACGACCGGTTTCGGACATGCACGATCTTCAGCAAGAAAATATAATAATAAACTAACGGATGCCTAGTGGCATTACCCGCGCAGATCCGGTTTTTTGCCGTTCGTTCCTGTGGGAATTTACCAAAATCTTTTCTTAGCGGATGCCTACGTTATGAATGCTATTTGTATGCCAAATTTCAGCCCAAACCGTCCAGTGGTTTGAGTTGTGCGTTGATTGATAGTTAATCAGGACAAACGATTAAATAAAGTAAAAATTGATATCTTTAGGGTAGCTGGAAACGAATAGGTACAAAATTGAAGTCCATTGTAGAAAAAACCAATTTCTGAAGCAAAATGGAGGAAGTGAATAACTTGTACGCTACTGTGTCAGTCAAGTTGTTTTGGCACTTGTTATTGTAGAGGCATTGTTCCACTGCTGATGTTTGCCGGGATTACACAACATACTTCCTTGTTTAGAGAAAACCGAAATTGTTTACAGAATTCGCTTTAACAATAGTTTTTATAATGGATAGTGTGCGAGTGAACACACATGTACTTAAGTGTGTTCCTAGATAAATGTTTCTGAACCCGATGGCCCTAGATTAACGCAATATATCTGTCGGCGGCAGATTCCGACAGATCACGATCTGCCCAGATATTCCCAGGCAGATCGTGAAAGGCACAAGCATTTCATGGCGGGGCTCAGGAAAATACTAAGGTTATATTCTTTTAAGCATGTCTGGTGCTACCGTATCCATTGACTTATTATTTTCCCCCGTATAAATTTGGGTAGATGGTGATATGCCGCCAGTCCTTAGGTATTTAGAAATTCCCGGCAGGATAGGTAAAAAGGGTGCATGATTCGGTTTTTTTTTAATGTATAACTGTCTGATTTAGGTAACTGATACACTTAGATAAGTAAGATAAGGGTTCTTCAATGACCACGTTTAAATAAACCTGCATACGAACCTAGTATTTTATTTAGACGATTTTTTTGTTCCTATTCGATCGGAACAGGTACGCCCGTTGTCATTTCGCATAGCTACACCCTAATTTATTAAGTCCATCTGTTGTTATTTAGTGACATAATATCTGCTGCCAACCATGGGTCACCATCGGCGTCATTCAGCCGTGAACGCACGCGCAGCGCGCAGGTGAGGGGTCACGGACCGCGACTCACTGTTCACTTGTCTGTATAATCACATGCGCAAACATACCTTGGTAGGTAAAGTTCATTCGCTGAATTAGCTGCACCTTTGAAAATCCCGCTCGCCATTGCCGGCTCGCGTCAAACGGTTCCGTCAAAGGGGCCATCCTGAGTTCGATCGCGGCGCCGCCGACGTTACTACGTTACTTTAATTATTAATGTAGGCGACGATTCTGAAGATACATCGTCCGGCATTGAGTGATTATTATATCAGCTCATATACGTCCCCACTGAGGGGCTCGAGCCTACCCTGAATCAGGGCGATTAGGCCTTAGTCGACCACGCGGGCCCAGTGCGGGTTGGTCGACTTCACACACAACCTTCGAGTTTCTTCGCAGGCGTGTGCAGGTTTCCTCACGATGTTTTCCTTCACCGTTAAAGCAATCGGTAATTATATGTACGTAAGTTTTTGAAAAACTCAATGGTACATTGGCCGTCCAGATTTGAACCCGGTACCTCTGGTTAGATGGACCGAGTCGTTTGGTTGAGCCACCGACGCTTTTTTATTGTTGATTCAAATTAAATAAATAAAATAAATTCCAAGTTAAAAAATATTTTTTTTTTGTAATATTGTTTTATCCTTCAACACATTTCCAAAACTCTGTTCGGGTGTACTGCAGCTAGTTCCCCAAAGGTACTATAGCATATACTGACAATAATCAATTAATCATGCATGAGTTAAATAAAAACTAGCTGGGAGCAAGATTCGACAGAACGTATTCGTAAAAGATTGGCCAAACGCATCATTGACATAGGTGACAACGATATAAACTAACCCTAACTCTTTAAGTAGGTACACCGAGATGTAGGTCTGAACTTCGTCTTGTTTTAGGGCCTTACCTGACGGCTCACAAGCTGCAGCAGGAATATCATGGCCGCGCTAGCTCATCTGGGCTTACTATGAAAAACCATACGTTCAATCTTCGGGGTTAGATAAGCAGAGTGTGCTGCTCACCAGTTATTCCCATGCTACGCTTATTCAAGGGTAGTATAAAACCTCATATTCATCACCACCTTTGTTACGCTGCTAATACCAATACCACAAGAACCTGAAACACAATTCTTTTAATATTTTCTAGATCAAAAAAAACTGTTTTTTTTTCTGTTTCTTTATGTTAGGTTAGTTTTTCTTGTACAATTCTATTCACGCTTCCACGTACGTTCCTGAAGGCTGAAACAAACAAAATCTTATCTTTGGCTAAATAATTTAAAATTTACATTTGGACTCATTCTCATCTGCACCCATATTTTTCTTTTAAAAATTATTGGCAGTTTCATAGATACTTAGTGTGATGACAAACACTATTATTGGCCATTATTTTTTATTTTTATTTTAACTTTTAGGTCATAGTTTCAAATTACAATATTTTTGTGGCAAACAAAGTTTCATTTTATATTTATAAACACTATTTTTGCTACGCTACCTACACCTACCAATTCATACATACGCAAACGAATTTTAAATGTTTTAGTACATATCTCTATGATCAGCGGTCTTCTAGCTTCTATAAAAGTTATAACTAGGTACAGAAGTATCACTTAATTCAATTGAATTACTTAATCTATTGTTAAAAATAAGTTTTAAATTTTAATGTTTACAAGTCAATAATACAGTCTTCTAACGTAATAATAATAGAAAATAATAAAATAATTACAAAGATGTCAATATTAAAACATACTATTACAATTAAGTTTTTTTACAAAACGGATGCAAACTTGCGCAATAGCATGCAAGATAGATGCGAATTTAATAATGTAAATTGATTGTCAAGTAACATTGCTATAGGTACGAGTACTAGCGATGTACCGTGAATATTCTTGATGAGGTATGTTTACGCTTTCCTTTTTACTTCTTGATGGAGAACATCTAGATAAATTTTGTTCGGGATGGTATGGTAATTTCGGAGCCGAATCGTAGAATTATTCTACCTCTGTACCTAATTTAAGTACTTATTTATCAATCAATGTATAAAGTCAAATATTTTTTTTTATTCTTATTATATATTTAACTAGCTTCTGCCCGCGACTTCGCCCGCGTGGACATCGATTTTATGACAGCTGTCTTTGAGGGTGAGTGCTGCGAGTGTTGCTCCAGATCCATCAGGAACTATATCGGGCTATTCTCATTAGCAATCTATATCACATTCCACCCCCTCAACCACCTCTGTGCAAAAAATCAAAACAATCCATTGTTTCGTTGCGATGTTAAAGAAATTAACCAAAAAAGAGTATTTTTTCAGTTCCCTCGGGAACTGCATCGGACATATTTTCACGGGATAAAAAGTAGCCTATTTCCTTCCCCGTGACACAGGTTACCTTGCATGCCAAATTTCAACTGGATTGGTCAAGGTGTTGAAGCGTGCAAGGTAACAAACAAACAAACGAACACATTTTCACATTTTACTGCGCACCCTCGAAAAGTCATAGAAACGTCCACGCGGGTGAAGCCGCGAGAAACATCTATTGATTCATAAAGTGCTATTTATAGGCACGCGCCGCTGGCATACGTCCCTGCATTTTTAATCTGTAATATCTTCGTTAATATTCATTTAAATTACATGCTGTAAAGGGCCATATTGATCTTAATTGGATAAGGATTAATGCTGCATTGCTTAAAATCGCTTCGTAAATAAGCCATTATTTCTCGTAAAAAGTAAAGGATAAAAAATGGTTATTGTGGGTGATACCTTAGAGATATACGTATACCATCGCAGACTTTTTTGTAGACCTTTTTAAGGTGTACATCTTCATGGATCTTCCCTAAGAATGGCAGGACATGGGCAGAAGTCACGTCTTTTTCAAGGGCTATTATATCCGTAATTCAGAAACCCACAGTTTGTATGACTTGTAACCTTTGTCCTTCTTCATTTTGATGCTAATAAGTTTTACATTTTCTTTAGTATTTTTAAAAATGTAATCAGTATTTTTTTTCTGTGGTGTCCACGTGAACATTAGAAATATAAAGCGTGCCGCTTTACTCTTCTGCTTTAAATTTAACTTTGCTGCTTTAAATTGCACATTTCTTACTCAACGCTTTTTCTATACAATACTCTGAGTGACTTCTATACCTACGTCTCTGGACTTCTATTTAGATACTTACTGCTCCACATTATAGCCCTGACGATGTTTAACGTTCAACGGTAGAAAAAGATCAATAATAAAACTAAAAAGGTCTGATGAAACTGTGTAGCTACACTATCTTTTGTCGAGTCCGTATTAAGGTTCGTTTCACAGTCCTTGATATTGAAATCCTACATAAAATGGATTTACTGTTCTTACAAAACGCTAAGCACGTAAAAAAAAACCGACTTCCATCGCAACAACTTAGTACAATTTTGCATTATTTTTTTTCCGTTAATTTTCTAACAAAGTATTACACCGATTTTGATAAAATTTCTATAGAAGCAATTTTGGGAGCACGCACTATCAAATAACAAAAGAATCATTAAAATCGGTTCACAATCTGCGAATATATTGCGTAACACACACACACAAAAATATACAGTCGAATTATAAACCTTTTTGTTTTTGGAAGTGGGTTAAAAAGCGTAGAAATTGGAGTCGTAAGATCACAAGCCGCCTAGCATAAAGGGATACCTATTTTGTCATTTGTTTTAGGGGAGGTTAATTTCGGTAAAAAACGTCTGAAAGTGATCATAAAGTAAATTGATACAACATACGTGTAATAATAATGTCGGCATTACGTATGTAAATACCTATGTTTAAATTGAATAGAATGGGCCTCTCGACAAACACGCGAACTGACTGAATCACGCACTCGACTCGAAGACGAATTAGATAGGAGGTAGGTACCTACCTATCGTGCCTATATTATTCCGATTTCTGTTAAACTCACATTTTAAGTACAAACTTTATATTTAAACTTGCCGTGTTAGTTAGTTAGTCTGTACTTTTTGTTTTCTGTTTGTTTTTTTAAAGCTATGAATAAAAAAAAATAAAAAAAAACTATGCTTACTCTTTGGTTTGGGATAAATCTTGGAAGCTAAATTATAACCACTTCCCGGTTTCTGATTGAGCTGAAATTTTACATAAACGTTAAGTTTGGACAACAATTCATGGTTAGCTACGTGACGTCATTTAAATCCAATATGGCAGACTCCCAAAGATGGCCGACCAGTTATTTTTATGCACCCCCATGATATGGGTATCAAATGAAGAATAATTCTTTGCATACGCTGAAAATCAAACCGCGACCTCCTGATGTGAAGCTAATGAACTTAACCATTACGCCACGGAGGTGGTCTACCTACTCAATTGCCATAATCAAGAAATATTCTAGTTTTGACTTCGATCAATATTTATTTATTTATTTATTTATTTTTATTTATTTATTGTTTATTGTACACAGTAAATGAGAGATACATAAGTAGAAAAACATAAGATTTACAATTGGTATGCTTAACTCTGTAAGAGTTTTCTGCTAACAAACCAGTAAGTGAGAAAGAAATGAAATACGAACGGGTAGAGGCGTGTACAAATTTGTTATTAGAAATGTAAGAAAAAAAAAACTATAAGATATAAGTTGCTAAGTATTATGTTACTTATAATGTAACAAATACGTATAAGTTAATAATAATATACCTATAATATACATACATAAATAAATAATAATAAAAATAATATACTTACTACATACACAAAATAAATATTAAACATACATAATAATAATATAATACATACCTATAGTGTTGCAATATAGAGAAAGCAAGTCAGGTCAGGTAATGCTCTTTTATTTTCCTCTTAAATATGTGTATGCTAGGACTGTCGCGAATTTCGTGGGGAAGGGCATTCCAAAGTCGCACCGAATGAACAGAAAAAGACTCACCATAGCGGGAGGAGCAGTGAGAGGGAAATTTTAGCAACAATGATTTAATAGATCGGCAAGGCCTATCTCTAGGAACAATGTATTCAAAGCGATCACGCAAATATGAAGGAGAGGAAGGATTGTAAAGGATTTTATAAAGGAAAGAGAGAATGTGTACATCACGACGACGACGAACAGGAAGCCACTTAAGTTTAGATCTAAATTCAGGTACATGGTCGAATTTATTAGTTTTGGACTCCAAAAATAAACCGTATGCATAGATTTTGCAATCTTTCTAATTTATTAAGGAGCACCTCCGTAGCATCGAGGAAGCAGACATCTGCATAGTCAATTATGGGAAGAAGTAGGGATTGCGCAAGGAGGAGCTTTGTTTCGAAGGGTAAAAATTTCTGTAAACGTTTAAGAGACTGAAAAGAGAAATGCACCTTCCTACTGACTTCATTGACATGGCTGGTCCAGTACAGATTGGTATCAAAGATAACCGCTAAATTCTTGGCAGTATTAGTAAACCCAATAGGGACAGTGTTGTAAATTAAAGGGGGTAATGCGGATATGTCTAGCTGGCTGCGTAACGCGACCCCGCCAATAATAAGAGCTTGTGATTTGGAGGGATTCACAAGTAAGCCAAATGATTGGGCCCATTCATTAATTCTGAAAAGGTCAGTGTTAACACGATGTACAGCATGTACAGCATCCAAGGCCTCGTCTACTTTAAAATGGTGGTATAGTTGTAAATCGTCAGCATAAAGGTGAAATTTCGTGGTGATAAGCTTAGTTAACGAGTTTATGAAGACAGAAAATAATAATGGGGAAAGTACACCACCCTGAGGAACCCCTGCAGTGAGATCTACCCAATCTGACGAAGACTGATCTGCGCGAACACACTGCGAACGACCCCTGAGGTAGGAGTTGAACCAACTTATAGCTTGAGGGGATACATGAAGAGAGGAAAGAATTCCAAGTAAAATATCAAAATCCACTGAGTTAAACGCGCTGCTAAAGTCCAATAATGTAAGTATGGTTAGTTGTTTTCTGTCCATGGCCTGACGAATACCATCCGAAACTTTAAGCAAAGCAGTTACAGTACTGTGGCCAGGACGGAAACCAGATTGAAAGGTACTTAAAAGGTTATTAGTATTGAGAAAATAAAATAGTTGTTTATGGACGATGCTCTCAAGAACTTAAGATAGAAAGGGAAGAATAGAGATTGGACGAAATTGGGTAGGTGACGCTGGGTTAGATGTTTTAGGCAAGGGAATAACATGCGCTTTTTTCCATAAGCAAGGAAAGGAGCCAGTACTAAGGGAATGATTAAAGATATGAGTGAGACAAGGAAGAAGTTCGTCTACGAGAAGGTTAAACATCTGGGAACTAATCTATGATAATCTATGATCGAAGAGTTTTGATACATCTTTTACTAAGCATTCGTTGCATTTTCGTGGTCACATGGGCTTTTGACTTTTAAGAATTTAATACCTGGAGTCTCCTTTCAACTTATAAGGTAGGTACGCTTAACAAAAAATATATATTAGGTAAAAAGTAAGATTTATATTAACTATGGAAAGACACTTTATAATATGGCACCTACATCAGTTATCTCTAGCCCAAGACATTTCTTTTATATTGTAAGTACATACATATAGTATATCGATTGTAAAAAATAATATACAAAATCGAACCTTCGAGGATCGTTGTGTTCTTACAGTCCAAGGGTTACGCCTCGTTTTATAGGTTTTTACCCGACTGCCCAAACGGAGGGTCATATTTTTCAGGTGTATGTATATACCTATGTATGTAGTATGTATGTATGTAAAAATGTATGTAAAGTCTATTTGCTTCGAAATGGCCAAACATGTAAAAAAAAATATATCATTTTAGCTTATTCATTAACATTTAGACATCGAGCATGTTCCTACAGCATTTTATCACTTATTATCTGTGTGTAAGTTTATTTAAGAGATAAATAAAAATTGCAACTAGTTAATTTTTAAGAACACGCTTCACGTTTTGTTTATATTTTTGGCCATTTCCAAACAAATAGATTTTATGATGTTTCTTTGGCTGAGCCTGTAGACTAAACGGCTTGATAGATTTTGGGGTGCGAAATGTCATTAGATTCGTCTTGATCCCGTGAGTGACACACGATACATTTTTACTTAATTACCCATTAAAGATAGGTAGGTAATGATATTTATTATGCAGTCGGGTTTTTTTAATTAAAGTTTTTTAAAGCAATTTTTAATTATATTGATTAGGTTATGCACTGTCTTATAGTTACATAACTATAAGACAGTGCATAACGTAATCAATATAATTAAAAATTACACATATAAGTACATTAAATTTACATTGGTAGTGTCTTCGTTACAAATAACAACACGATTTTATCTATTTTATTACACATTTAACAATAGGTACAGAGGCAAGCACATCAAGCTAGACACTTTGGACTTTGTACTATTCTTATGCCGTATATGCGTAGGGATCAGAATCGCACTACGAGTGTTTAGCTTGATGTGTTGGTCTGTACTTAAAGAAAATTAAAATTTATATAAATGTTCTGTATACGTTTTCTATTTTATTGATTATTTGGGACTAGTTTTACGACATACTTAATCTTTATCGCTTGAATTTATGATCATTTTTCCTTTTAGGAAATAAAGTTGAAACCTTTGTGACATTACTTGTTATTATTTTGTGAATTATTTATTATTTAGGAATCCTGTGTACTGCAATAAACTGGTTAACAAAGAAACACGAACTAAAAAGTGTCATACAGCTGCAAAAACGTTGAAATTAGACTTCACTCCACACCTACAGTGTTTGAATAAAACCGATGTAGGCATGCCCTGCGGTCTAACAAGTCACATCTCGCTTGTCAACCTGTCGCCGACGCCGCGCCGTTATATAGCGGCGCACGCGCATCTGATGCGTACCTATAAGATACTGGCACGAATTGCTATTGCGAGTACGGCTTACAGGTTAAGTATAGTCTACAGATTGGAGTAGACGGACATCAGACTTGTTATTATTTACTTCATTATTTATATTTGTACTATGTTATTTATATTTGACAAGTGTTAATATATGACTTTATTGCTCCGAAGGGTGTTTCAACAAACATAATATTTACTGTTTCATATGAAGAAGCAGCACTAAAAATATGCTTTATACTACTTAACTCGTGTTCTATAGTATTCATTTCGGAGAGCGTGCCCAGGAGCTTCACTACATCGCACCCCCTTCTTCATTTCATCATCGGAAGACTAGGCGCGAAGGGCGATTCCACCCCTTTGTCTTTAATGGTTTCACCTATACGCACGAAGCGTTTTACTACGTCGAACGGCTAAGGAGTGGAACTCACTGCCGGTGTCTGCATTCCCAGATTCGTATAATTAAGGAATCTTCAAGACGAGAATGAACGGGCACTATTTGAGCTTGCATTTTAAATCATCGGCTGCATCGGAACTTACCATCAGGTAAAAAAATCGCACTTAAATTTTTAATAAAAATAGAACATATTTATTGAAATTATTGTCAATTATTTTGCAACATAGACAATTACATCTAATGCGTGAACGCGTGTGGAGATTATACGTATATTGAAACATCCAATGGAAATTTATACCGTTACAAGTAAATTTGTCAATCACGTTTAATCAGCATTTTTTTTAGCAGTAGCAAAGGACAAGCTTGTTTTTGACCTTTACAACTTCATCATATCAGCTCATATACGTCCCCACCGAGGGGCTTGAGCCTACCCTGAATTAGGGCGATCGGGCCTTAGTCAATCACGCGGGCCCAGTACGGGTTGGTCGACTTCACACACAACCAGCGAGTTTCTCCGCAGGTTTCCTCACGATGTTTTCCTTCACCGTAAGGGCGTCGGATAAACGTACATACAAAATATAAATTCCAAATTAAATTTGACGTGGCAGGATTCGAACCACGACCTCCCTGACAGGATGCAGCGGCCCTAGCCGTTACGCCACCGACGCTCTCCTTACAACTTCACCGGACAGTAAAATTAACAATTGGCATTGATTATCAAGGGACCCTTTTGGAATTGCTGGAATTTGAAGACTTTCCTGCCCTCCTATTCCAATCAACCCCCAACACAATGAATCCCTAATTCCAGAAAGCAACGACCGATTAATGCGATCATTGATCTATCTGTTCCACTGTGCGTTGCATAGCTCAGGTGTTCCAATTACTTCCCGCCGATGCCATTACCGGTAATAGCTTTGCAACGTTTTCATTACAAATGAAATTATCGTCTAAATGATTCGCTCCGCTTCTTAATGATAATAATATGTGTTAGATAGGTGCAGAATTTTGGTTAGCTTTTGAACTGGGATGTTTCACAGGTTGTCTGGTTCGCAATTTGTCTGTATTATATCACACTAATAACACTAATATATATATATATTTTATTGCACACAGATATTTACATGAAAAACAATTAAAAAGGACATATACAAATTATCTCTATAAGAGATCTCTTCCAGCCAACCTTACCTTATTTTTAATATTATAAAGGCGAAAGTTTGTGAGTGTGTATGTTTGTTACTTCTTCACGCAAAAATTACTGAACGGATCTGGCTGAAATCTGGTACGTAGACAGATTAGGACCTGGATTAACACATGGGCTACTTTTGCGGCTCGCGCACTGCGCACCCTCGAAAAGTCAAAGAAACGATGTCCACGCGGGTGAAGCCGCGGGAAACAGCTAGTCATAAGATAAGAGGAATTACCATACCTGCAGAAATGTATCTTAAGCCTTTAAGGTGCCTCAATCCGAGCAGGTTAATACGTGTTAAAATAATATCGAACGATTCGAACGAGTCTATTTTTTTAAAGTTCAAGTCAATACGGGCTTCAACGCGGCTGTTACGTTGAAACCGAACGCCCAATTAATCTCGATTTTTACAGGTTTTTATTAGTTTTCTATACTTTCAAATAAGATTTAAAAAATGTGTTAATTAAAGTGAAAGATCTTCGATTTTTATGTGTTGGTTTCATTCAACAAGAGGTACCTATTTGTTTTCGAGAAATTTTGCAATTAATGCCAAAAACAGGGTATAGTATATTTTTTTACATCAAAAGTTGTAATATTTTTAAAATTGTATCAATTAAATCGATTTTTATTACCTTAAGTACTTATATTATATATTTTTTCCATAGTGATAGCTTTACACAGCCTTTCAATAATTTGAATTGAATATTGTCATTTGACCTATCTTAAGGCCTGGATTAGTGCAAAAAGAGGTTTAAATTATTGTTTTATTTGACAGTAAATTACTGTTGAGTGTGTCGTGGCAATCGTCTACGTTAATAAGCTTGCGTGTAGGCACAATGCAGAAAGAGAGTAATAAGAGTTAGATGACTAACTGAATTTAGACTACAGATTTTGAAAGTTTAGGCTACAGAGCGTGCCAAAGAAATAAACATACATACATACACTCGAAAACATGACCCTCGTTCTGGCGCCGTCGGGTAATACAATACAAGAGTTCAAATGCAACAAACTGACTCCAATATACTTACGTCAAACAAAAGTTTCTTGTATTTCGAGATAATCATCATCATCATATCAGCCGAAAGACGTCCACTGCTGGACAAAGGCCTCCCCCCAAGGACATCCACGACAACCGGTCCTGCGCTGTCCGCGTCCAGCGGCTTTCCGCGACCTTCAACAGGTCGTCGGTCCACCGTGTGGGAGGCCTTCCTACGTTACGTCTTCTGGTGCGCGGCCGCCACTCGAGAAATTTACTGCCCATCAGCTATCTGCTCTACGAGCTATGTGCCCTGCCCACTGCCACTGAAGCTTAGCGATTCTGTCAGCTATGTCGAGCTATTACGCGATTTGTTTTCTATTTTAGCCGACTGTGCCAGGAGGAGGGTTATGTTTTTCGAGTATATTTTGTATGTATGTATGTGGAAGTGGCTTTTTTTCTTTGGCCCGCTCTGTAGCCTAACAGTTTGACGGATTTTGGAATGCGAGGTGTCGTTGAATTCGTTTTGATCCCGTGAGTGACATAGGATACATTTTTACCCGACTGGCCAAAAAAGAGGGGTTAAGTTTTTATACAGTCGGGTTTTTAATTGTTAATTAATTCATGTAGTTTTTAAAAATTGTTTAGGACTCGAGGCCCTCTTTGTTTTTGCTGAAACATATTTTATACGTAATAATTTGATGGAAAGTAATAAAACTACGTAACATTGCTGCTGACCGGGACAGACCCTTTATAATCCAAAAAAAGATTGTACGTAAAATTGCTCGTGTTCCGTGGGACGCACCGGCGCAGCAACTATTCATTGACCTTGGCATACTCACACTTCCATCCATATATATACTGGAAGTATCCAAGTATGTGCGGCAGAACTTCAGTAGCTTTCCGGTCTTCAACTGGGCTGGAAAGCGAAAAACCGCATGGAGACAAAAGAAGCTGCAAACTACAACGTATCGCCTAAAAAAGTCTGATAACTCTCTGCTTGCAATGGGGCCACGTATCTATAATACGATACCGGCGGACATTAGGGAAACTGAAGGGTATCATCCCTACTTATATTATAAATGCGAAAGTAACTCTGTCTGTCTGTTACGCTTTCCCGCAAAAACTACTGAACGGATTTGGCTGAAATTTGGTATGTAGACAGATTAGGAGCTGGATTAAGACATAGGCTCCTTTTTACCACGCTCGCGAGCCGCTTGCGGCTCGCGCACTGCGCACCCTCGAAATGTCATAGAAACGTTGTCCACGCGGGTGAAACCGCGGGAAACAGCTAGTAGTTTTATAAATAAACTGAAATGCTGGTTGATCCAAAAGGCCTTCTACTCAGTCAGTGAATTTTTAGAATTAAGACAGTAAGTACTGTGTTTACGTATATTTTTTAAATATTTTTGTTATAAATTTTGTTTAATTTTGAAAATGTATAAATAAAAATTTTTACAATGTATGATTATTACGGAATAAATGTGAATATGAATATGAAATATACATACCCAATAGAAATAGAGTCACTCCCATAGCTTGTAGCTTTCGGCGGCAGATCGTATTCCCAGGCAGATCGTAAAAAGCCCAAAGCATTTCAACGAGGATCTCCAGAAAATACTAAAGGTTAGATTCGTTTAGCATGTCTGGTGGTAAAAAGGAGCTCCTCGACGCGGAGCTCCGTCGACTTCGTATTTTTCGGAGCCCCGCTATGAAATCCCTGGGCTTTTCACGATCTGCCTGGGAATATCTGGGCAGATCCGGAATTTCACGATCTGCCGCCGACATAGCCATAGGTATAGGTGAATTAACTACTAGTTTGCCCCGAACTGACCTCACGCACACAAACCAATTATATTCATATTTTGTCATTTATAACATTTACTAGTTATTACTTACTTAGCGTCTTTGAAAATTTCATAACAGTCGGATAAGGCGTTAAAAAGTATCGGATAAGTTTCAAAAAAGTCTGTCACTAACTTTTGAAAAAATCAAATAGTAAATTGTACTTAAAAAAATTAAAATATCACCTTTATGAGGTTAGGTTAGATATGAGTATACTAAGAGAGTCGGTGGCGTTATGGTTAGGGCCGCTACCTCCTTTTCGGGAAGTCGTGGGTTCGAGTCCTGCCACGTACCAATGTGTTTTCGAATTTCGATCTCATATGTACGTTTATCCGACGCTCTTACGATGAAGGAAAACATCGTAAGGAAACCTGCACGCGCCTTCAAAGAAACTCGAAGGTTGTGTGTGAAGTTGACCAACCCGCACTGGGACAGCGTGGTCGACTAAGGCCCAATCGCCCTAATTCAGGGTAGGCTCGAGCCCCTCGTTGGGGACGTATATATGAGCTGATATGATGAAATTTAAAAATATTTACATTTACTATTTTTTTATTTTTTTTATTTTTTCAGAAGTTAGATTCAAACTTTTTGAGGTTAGATATGAGTATATTGAGAGGCATTTGGCGTATGTTTTACAAAAACTTAGTATGTTTTAAAAACATTTCTAGGATTTTTAGAAAACGGTTGGCAGAAAGGTAATGGTGTAGTATTTGTTTAGAACTGGCTTACACCACACACGATAGATTTCTTACAAAAAATTGACGACGTCATTAGGGGCCTATCCTATGGGAATATTTAAGGTTATCAAACTGTACATCGATTTGCGGTTTTTTTTTGTGGCAGCCCGACCACTATTGGCTCTAAAGGCTAAATCTTTAGTCCTATTGGGACCAAATTTGGAACTAAGGAGTTTTAAAATTTTAAATTATTTCATCGAAGGATAATCAAAAGTTTCTTCGTACCATCAAACCGAAGAGTAGCTGTCATACAAAAAAAAACAGATTCTTTTTTCTCAAAAACTTAGCTGTCATACAAAAAAAAACAGATTCTTTTTTCTCAAAAACTGCTCTAACGATTTTGATTAAACTTTGCTCGTGGTAGTTGCCTATGTTTGTTTATTACATAGTTATACCAATTGGTCTGGATAACTCGTGTTTTGGTTCTCCTACAATTAAAATTGAAACTTGCGATTTACTCACAAATGGTTGGAGCTATTGAATTGTCATGTACTACGAATAAGTATATATTTGTTTACAAACAAGGTCGCGGGAAGCCGCTGGATGCGGGCAGCGCAGAACCGGTCGTCGTGGAGATCCTTGGGGGAGGCCTATGTCCAGCAGTGGACTTCCTTCGGCTGATATGATGATGATGATATATTTGGTTATGCAACATGAATTCATCAAAATTTTTACATTTTTTTAAAATTTTTGTATGAAAAAAAGTATTTCGAGAAAGTTTGGGGGCGTCCATAAATTACGTGAGGCTTTTTTCAGGATTTTTTGACCCCCCCTCCCCCTATGGTGAGATTTTGTGAGATTTTCCTCAACTCCCTCCCCCCTCCCCAAATCTCACGTGAGATTTTTTAAAATTTGTATTTTGGCTGGAAACGCGTTGGATTATAAAAAGTCTAATAAAAGTTTGATGAAACACGAATTTTTTCAATCTTCAAACTGCTATAACTTTTAAATGAATTAACCAATTTTCACGCGGTTTGCGGCGATTGATGTAGTTTTTTAAGCTTAATAAAAAAAAATCTGATGAACAAAATTTGATTTTTTGAATAAAAAAAATAAATTTATCTGATAAAACATTTCGGAGTTACTACAAAAAAACCGCAATCGAAGAGCTACTGTGCTGCTCTGCGGGGTTCGGACAAATACGACAAACACTGTTGTGTGAAATTTCGCCATATTTTCATTCTAGATTTTTTTTTTTACTTTGATTTAACTTTATTTTTTCGCAATTTTACACCGTTTTCTACAAGAAAACAAATTACGTGATATTTGCTAAAATCCCCCTCTCCCCCATGTGAGATTTGGAAAGATTTAGCTTGACCCCCTCCCCCCCTTAAACACCTCACGTAATTAATGGACGCCCCCTTTAGTGCGGGCTGCCGTACAGTCGATTTACAATGCTATACACGAGGATGCCAACACGAGGAGTGATGGCACGAATCCAAAGGCACAACATTTGTTAAAATCGGTTCAGTGGTTTAGGAAATACAAAGAAACAGATATAAAGATACATACGCATACACTGTTAAAAAAAACATTACCCTCCTTTAGGCCAATTGTTTAGAGGCCTTTATCACCGCCGCACCAGAGATGAACGACCGACCACTGGCGGTCGAGTGTCATAGGGGTTAACACCCCCTCCCCCCTCCCCCAATCGAACACGTCAAGACAATTAACGATTATTAAAAAAATATATTTTACGGTCTTTGGCTACGACATGGAGCATGTGCTGTTGGTAGTGGGTTGGTACTTGAAGTGGCAACATGTTTTGGGCCTACACAGCCGCACCGGAGATGAACGGCCGACAGATAAAAGCGCTTCCGGTGCTTAGTTCCACTACTCTATTAAATACGTATACTTACATACCCATAGGTATGTCGCTATTATAGGGTTGACATTCGATTTCAAGTAAATTAGGCTCTCGTATTGCTATGTTGGTTAAATAATTTGTAAGGATGTGAAGTTGCGGAATTGTCTTTAGTAGAGTAGTATATAAGGATTAACAGAACCTAATGTAATTGTGTGTCATTCATTAAAGTCATTTACTTTTTATGCTTAGTCTAATTTGACATTAGTTTATAAATAAATTAGGCTCTCGTATTGTAGGTTGGTTAAATAATTTAAACCACCAGGAAAGATGTGAAGTTGCGGAATTGTTGTGTTTGGTAGAGAAGTAAAAATAACGGATTAAGAGAACCTAATGTAATTGTGTGACATTCATTCATTAAAGTCATTTATTTTTTATGCTTAGTCTAATTTGATATTCGTTTTTAAATAAATAGGCTCTCGTATTATTGAGGTTGGTTAAACTATTTAAACCACCAGGAAGGATGTGAAGTTGCGGAATTGTCTTTGGTAGAGTAGGGCAAATAATGGATTAAAAGAACCTAATGTAACTGTGTGTCATTCATTAAAATCATTTATTTTTTATGCTTAGTCTAATTTGATATTCGTTTTTAAATAAATTAGGCTCGTATTATTGTGGGTTGGTAAAATAATTTAAACCGCCTCCGTAGCTCAGAGGCAAAGTTCACTGGCTTTACACAGGAGGTCGCGGGTTCGATTCCCGGTGGGGTCACCTTGTAAGACTCGGTTTGGTTGGTGGTAGGGCATTTTCTAAGCCCGCCTGGCTAGCTACCACCATCTTATCCTAAGGCTTGCCGCCCAACATCAGTGTTAAAATATTGATGTGTTCCGGCATGAAGATAAGATAGCCAGTTCTCCATTGCGGAATTTTGGCAAGCCCGCTTCCATCTTCCGCATCATCGTCACTTACCATCTGGTAAGATGATGCCAAGGGCTTACCAATAGTGAATAAAAAAATTAAAAAAAAACCACCAGGAAGGATGTGAAATTGTGCGGAATTGTTTATGGTAGAGTAGTACAAATAACGGCTTAACAGAATCGAATATAATTGTGTGTCAGACATTTACTTTATATGCTTAGTTTAATTTGATATTGGTTTTTAAATAAATTAGGCTCTCATATTATTGTATGTTGGTTAAATAATTTAAACCACCAGGAAGGATGTGAAGTTGCGGAATTATTGTCTTTGGTAGAGAAGTAAAAATAACGGATTAAGAGAACCTAATGTAATTGTGTGACATTCATTCATTAAAGTCATTTATTTTTTTATGCTTTTTTTTCTAATTTGTTATTCGTTTTTAAATAAATTAGGCTCTCGTATTAAATAATTTAAAACACCAGGAAGGATGTGAAGTTGCGGAATTGTCTTAGTAGGGCAAATAATGGATTAAGAGAACCTAATGTATAACTGTGTGTCATTCATTAACGTCATTTATTTTTTATGCTTAGTCTAATTTGATATTCGTTTTTAAACAAATTAGGCTCTTGTATTATTGTAGGTTGGTTAAATAATTTAAACCACCAGGAAGGATGTAAAGTGGCGGAATTGTTTATGGTAGAGTAGTACAAATAACGGCTTAACAGAACCAAATATAATTGTGTGTCACTCATTAAAGTCATTTAATTTTTATGCTTAGTCTTTTTTTTATGCTTAAATTTCGTATTATTAATCTTAGTAAAATAAGAGTTGTTTTAACCATCTCCGTGGCGTAATGTTTTAGTCCATTAGCTTCACATCAAGAAGTCGCGGGTTCGATTCCCGGCGGAGTTTAACTTTGTAAGGCTGGGTTTGGTTGGTGAAGGGAATTTTCTAAGCCCGCCTAGCTAGCTACCACCATCTTATCTAAGTCTTGCTGCCAAACATTGCCAACAACAGTGATGTGTTTCGGCATAAAGAGTCACTTACTATCAGGTAAGATGTTGCCAATGGCTTACCAATTGTGAATAAAAAAAACATATCTTCCTCTGTATCTACATACCTAAAAATAAGCGGTTTGTACATAAATAGGGTACCTACTGGACTGTTTAAAAAATAAATTATAACATGTTATTTTAAAGCACGTTGTCGCGTCGTAGGTACGGTAAAGGCGTGGGTTAAAAAACCATACGTGCTCACAGATATTGTTTAATGACGAAAAATGAGACCTAAAAAAATAAACAAGAATTAGAAAACGATTTCACTCGCTAAATTACCATCACAAATCACAAAAACATCATTGAAAATTACCCAAAATTGGTCTTATAGGAGAGAATAAGTTATAAGATAGGTATTTTAATTTATTTTATACTGAAATATAATAAGATGGTGAATGATAGATCGATATTTGAATCACATGTGTCACACTTAGTTTTAGAAATGTGACACATAGATTGTTATGCGCCGGCGCATGAGAAATAGATGAAATAGATCGAAAGGAAGAAGGTTTAATAACAGCGTTATCGCGTTACAAATTATTTTACATTGAAATTTCAAAAAAATCTTACTCATTTTGTTTTGCACTGCGTCTTTAACTTAACCAAACTTAACTAAACAAAATCACAAAATTAGTACATTAAGGACGCCGAACTACTGTTTCTAAGACTTCACTCTGTCCGTCTGTCTGTCAGCGGTCTGTATTTCATGAACTGTAATTGGTAGGAAGCTGACATTTTCACAGAGTGTGTATTTCTATTGCCGCTATAACAAAGAGTAATAAAAGTAAATTAGAGCGTCGGTGGCGTAACGGCTAGGGCCGCCGCCTCCTATCCGGGAGGTCGTTGTTCAAATCCTGCCACGTACCAATGTGATTTCGAATTTAGATTTCATATTTACGTTTATCCGACGCTCTTACGGTGAAGGAAAACATCGTGAGGAAACCTGCACACGCCTGCGGAGAAACTTGCAGGCTGTAAGTGAAGTCGACCAACCCGCACTGGCCCGCGTGGTCGCCTAAGGCCCGATCTCCCTAATCCAGGGTAGGGTCCAGCCCCTCGGTGGGGACGTATATAACTGATATGATGAGAGGTCCCTACACAAGAAACATTTTTAAAAAAAACGTGAAAAAACTAGCGACATCTTAGTACGATAGTACGGAACCCTTTGTGTGCAATTCTAAATCGTGATTAACAGTTTTTAAAAAAAAAATTTAGTTTTTGCCAGATGATAAAAAGTTAACTCAAAAAACTAACAGTCAACTAGCCTATTATAATTTGAGATTTATTTATTTCAGAGAGAAAAGTAGCAAATGCTTGTTACTATGTTCTTCCTTACTTGACAGTGCTAACCCTGCAAACACTGACTGTCAACAATGGCAGCCCTAAATACCCTGAGGTGCGCTCACGCACGTATTAACTGCGTCAAGCAAGCCGTGTTAGAAGAGCCGCGTCACGAGTCAACTCACAACCCGTATACACAATATTGTACAGTACAATGCGTGCCACTAAAAGATGAGTCTCGACACATACGCAAAACATTGAAAACTTTGCTTCGTTTGACATATACAGGACGTAAAAAAAATTGGTATAGGACCCGTTAACTGAGGCATCTACTCATCATACTGAACAAATTTCCCCAAGAAACGCGTGGTCAATTCTAAAAAAAACAGTTCGACGGTCCTTACAAAAATGTTTAAAATCGGTTAATCAGCTAATCGATTTGTATTAGTTCAAAAATTTTGCGATTTTATCAAACTGAACTTTTCTTCTATCAGTTTCCTAAAATCGCAAAATTTTTGAACTCCTAATACAAATCGATCAGCTGATCAAGTACATGCCCCAGTTGACTGGTCCTACACCAATTTTGTTACACCCTGTATCACGTTGTTAACCATCTTCCTACTTTGTATTTTTAATGTTTTACGTGGTGTGTCAAGTCTCATCTTTAGTGGCATGCACTAAACCTAGTTGTAGTTACTTTGATTGGGAAAGTATTTTGCAACCAGAAACTAAGCTCCCGTGAAAGGTTTCATGGGAAAACCATCAAATCTTTGACGTAGGAATGAAATAGTTGGTTTGTTGTTTCCTTTTTAAAATGCTTGTTTTGAAAACAAATTGCGCCATGGTCATGGCTGTGCTCGGGATCATGGTTCAGTTTTTAAAGCTTTTGCAGCAGTTAACACCTGCCCAGAGTTGTATAAAGAAACTGCAAAGCCTTTTTCTAGCTCGTTTTTTTGTTCACATACCCATTTTAACAAACAAATTAAAACCATTTCAAAATGCAGGTAGCACGTGCACATTCGAGCCGAGGCAAAGTTGAAAGTTTCTGCTATACCTAGTGTGGAGAAATAGCCTAACAAAAGCAGAATAAACCAGGCAAAAGTACTTTTTATTACTCTTTTTTTTAATTTTTTTTTTATTCACAATTGGTAAGCCCCCAAGGGTCCATCAGGTGAGATGATGCCAACATCATCTCACCTGATGGTAAGTGACGATGATGCTGAAGATGGAAGCGGGCTTACCAAGATTCCCCAATGTAATGGAGAACTGGCTATCTTATCTTCAAGCCGGAACACAACGATGTCGTTAACACTGATGTTTGGCGGCAAGACTTAGATAAGATGGTGGTAGCTAGACAGGCGGGCTTAGAAAATGCCCTACCACCAACCAAACCGAGTCTTACAAGTTGACCCCGCCGGAATCGAACACGCGACCTCCTAGTGTGAAGCGAATGGACTAACCATTACGCCACGGAGACGGTTAAATAAAGATGCTATCCACTTACCTATCAGGCCGCCACAACTCGCATAACAATACAGCCTTTACTTACGTTGCGTGTGCGGTGGAGAGCGATACGAGAGATTCCGACCTTCATCCGAGCTCACCTGCCGACGGGAACAATGCCCCGTCGGGAAACAATGGTCGGTTGCAAAACGGCGCGAGCGCAGCGTGACCGCGGCATTTTTAAGCTGGTGGAAGCTGGTATAGTTTAACTTGTGTGTAGGAAATATAACAGAAACATAACATATTTATTATTATGATAATAACCTAATCAGGTATATCAAAAATTAAAAACCCGACTGCGTAAAATCATTACCCCTCTTTTTAGGGCAATCGGGTTAAAATGTATCTTGTCACTTTCGGGATATAGACTAATTTAACATTTTTTTTGGTAAAAAGATAGTTTAGTTTTAATTATTTCACGTCACAAATTCATAGTCATACATGTCAGATCACAATACAAAACGTCTACTATTAGTGATGTGATCGTCAAAGAAAGCAATATACATAGATTAAACTATAGTTATTTATGATACAAGGGAGTTAAAAAGTTAAATAACAAACGAAAGACATTTGTGAGCCCGAGCCGTAGGCGAGGGTTTATCATCGTCACGAGTTTGTTATTTTCTTTTACACCCATGTATCATACAAAGTTTTTCAATACAGTTATGAGAAAATACGTAAAATAAAAAACGAACGTGACAAATAAACAAAATACATGGGTACATACCTATCAAGCTTTCGGCTACCAAAGTTCATTTTACGCGACTTCTGGCTCATTTTCAATGTCCGGGGAGTAGACTCACATTGTTTTTTCTTATACATATACTCGTACATAAGTATATTTTTTATTACACATATTATGTTAACTATTTATAATTTTATTCGTTGTTAGAACTAAAACATCTCAATTCAGTTTTACGAAAATTGCGCCATATTGCTAGCACACGTACGCATGCGTAAGTTTTTTTAATATTATCATAAAAAGACTACAATAAGGCTTGGGATAATATTATTTTAAACATAAAAACCTTCTTGGATTAGATGACCTATTCCTTGGTATAACCTATGCGCTTTATTCATATTTATTCTCTTTTCTTCACAAAGAGATATAACCCAATATAACCCAAAGAGAATCTAATCAGCTCGCGTTATGTACTAACTTCACGGAAGAACAACCTATCTCTTTTTAAATTCTCCTATGAAAAGTCTCAAAGAAGTTTCTGTATCTTTGGTTACTATATTTTTTATTGCTAGAAATGTCTTGTTCCTCCAAGCTAGAAATTAAAAAAAGCGGTAAAGTAAAAGCACGTGAACGGTAAAATCAATTTTGCGCACACTTGACTGGCATATAAAGGACCACTTTTCGAGCAACTGTATTGAAAAAGTTATTTATGCTACAAGGGTGGTAAAAAGCTTAATAACAAACGAGTGACATTTGTAAGCCGAGCCGCAGACGAGAGTTTACCATCGTCACGAGTTTGTAATTTCCTTTTACACCCATATCATACGACATTTTTCAATACAGCTGTGAGGAAACAGGCAAAATAAAAAACCACCGTGCCAGTAAAACAAAATACATCGCCAACTAAAGTTCATTTTACATATTCCTTGGTGTAACCTATGCGCTTCATTCATATTTATTCCCCTTTCTTCACAAAGTTATAACCCAAAGAGAATCTATTCAGCTAGCGTTATGTACTAACCTCACGCAGGAACAAACCTATCTCTTTTAAAACTCTCCTTTCAAGTCTTAATGTAGATTCTGTATCTTTGGTTATTATATTTTTTTATTTGTTAGAAATGTCTTGTTTCTTAGAGCTACAAATTAAAAAAAAGTGGCAAAGTATAAAGCACGTGTACGGTAAAATAAATGTTGCGCATAATAAACCAGCATATAAAGTACCACTTTTCGAGCAATTCTTACATAATCTTGTCAAAGCTTTAAATTGAATCGAAAGGGAATAAACTATTTTTTTTAAATTTGCTTCAATGTAAAGCCCTATTGCAAAAACTATTTGTTGTATCAACTTCATTTTTATATTATTGTCCAGGTAATTTAATGTAGATTAATCGATCTGACAATAATTGACTCCTAACTGTTATCACTTCTCTACAAAATAAAAAATTTTTTGAGGTCGGTACAACATACAGCTACTTACGTATCAAATGTTTTAGATTCGATGGCATTGCTGACACCGACCTCAAAAAAAATTTTAGGCCCCTAATTTAATTCCTACCCACCTTTGATTTCATTATTGTTGGTTAATGTCGTGTATCTAAGTATAATAATATTATTTCATACTTTTGAGTGAAATTCATTTTGAAGTCGGTTTTTAAGTTTTTTAAACTTTCATTTTTAGTGATAATGCTATCTATCTAACAACGTTATACCTAATTACCCACTTGCCAATAGGAACCATCAAATCATAATTCATAATGCATGTGTTTCATTAACAGATACAGATTCCTGTGGCTTCCATCATCATCTCAACAGCATGAAAGTTAAGGATTTAAATCTTCCATCATCAGCTCATCTGAATAACCTGAAAGAATATAACTATCGATCTACGTAAAATTTTTAAAGAATTATCCTCCAACTCCAAACCGTTAAGGAGTTGTACCTTCCTTCATCTGCTCATCTGATGATGATGATGATGAGATAATGACTACCAGACGCCAAAACTTGAATAGTTTTAGGAAATACATGAAACACGTAATATGTGCCTATAAAATTTGAGGGTTGTTCTTCATTTCCCTGGGATCCCATCATCAGATCCTGACTTGGTGACAATGGGACCGCCTCGGGAGTATACTCTTTCAAATAAAAGAAGAATTTTGAAAATCGGTTCACAATCGGCGGAGATATCGCGTAACAAACATACAAAAAAAACATACAGTAGAATTGAGAACCTCCTCCTTTTTGAAGTCGGTTGAAAACTACGGCATGGGGCACTTCGGAGAGGGAAAAGGTGAGACCGCGGTGGGTTGAGTCTGGGCCCCACATCTGGGAATAAGTTTTTGGTCTACTGAACCTAAGACTGAATGGCATTCCATTATGATTAAGTGTAAGGTTGGGGCTTTAAAATCTTGGACTTACTATTGTCCTTAAGATAGGGTTGCTCTCAGTCTCCATACATTGAAATTCAGATATAGGCATTAAACTAGTAGGTTTTTGTAGATTGCTGTTATGCAAACTCTTAATTGAGCAAAACGAAAGCGAAACGAGCCACTTTATATTACATTAATTAGAAAATTTAGCGAAATAAGTCCTGTTTCTAGCTTATTGATCTAGGTCTTAAAATATAAAATTAACAGCGTTTTATAAGTGGAATATCTACGAAGCTGGAATAAAATTATTAACCGGGTAAGAAAGTCCACTAAATTATGTAAATGTGTGAAAGAGAAAGACTGATATTCTGGGTGTCTGATGTTTGAGACTGGAACTTGATATGAGAAAGTGAACTTGAGCCACAGATTACTAAATAGTTACTTCGTCTTGAGCCTCGACAGTAAGCTAGTAATGAGTAATGACTTACCTACTTTTAAAATCAAGTATTAACTAAGAAAACTTACTGAAGGGAAATTGTATAGGTACGAGTATGTCGGCGTAACATTACGAAATTCGTTGTTTCGCGAAGACCCTGGTTTATTTGTTTAGGTTTGGAACCAGGTAATGTAAATATAGGAATACCACAGGGATCAGCGCTAGGGAATACTATGTTTTAACGTTCATCAATGACCTACCCTCTCACATAACCGAAGGTCTTATCGTGCTTTTCGCTGACGATACCACAGTTATAGTGTGCGCAAAAACATACGAACATCTTAACACTAAAATAAAGAACATATGTGAAACGTTACAATACTGGTTTACATGCAATGGACTTATTCTGAATATGAACAAGTCTAACATAATACACTTCACTGGCAAAACGGTCCCCAGACCCCTAGGTATGAATTGTCCGATGCCGCTGGTCAAAAGTTATAAATTCCTTGGCCTCTGTCTTGATCAAAACCTCAACTGGAAAGTCCATATCGACCAATTATGCGAAAAACTGAGCGGAGCCGCATACGTACTTCGGAAACTGCGCCCACTGGTTTCAATAGACGTGCTGCGTCAAACATATTTTGCCTATTTTCGTTCGATGATCGCTTATGGTATTATACTTAACTCCACAGACGCTAATCGAGTTTTTGTTTACCAAAAACGAGCAATAAGATAGTTAACTGGCATTAAACCACGAACCACTTGTCGTTCTCTTTTCTCCAAAAATCGAATCCTGACTTTGAGTTCTCAATACTTATTTGAAGTAATTTTGTACGTAAGGCAAAATATGTCTCAATTTAAAGTACGCGCCGGGAATCGCGAATTGAAGAACACTGGCAGGTTGCAAGCTGTGCCCCGGCGCACTACACTACACTAGCCATGAGCAATCCGCGCGTAATTGGGCCAACATTTTATGAACGGCTACCCGCCTCACTGCGGGAAATATCAGATGACAAAACATTTAGACGCCACTTAAAAAACTTCTTGTTGGATAAGGAATATTATTCAATTGACGAATTTTTAAAAATGAAATACTGATATACTTCATGTATTGTGATATATTTATTTACTCATTTTTCAATTTACTTTTTGACATTTTAATTTTTGTAATTTGTTATATTGTTTTTGTTAATTTGTAAATTATTTTTTGACGATCACCTCACCATTGACATATTTTATAATTTGACATGTATATTTTATGAATTTTTGTCGTGTGATGAATAAATCTAATCTAATCTAATCTATTGAGAAATTACGCCGCGATCCTTAGTGAGATCGCGCAATGAAGTCTATCGACCACTATTTAGTGCTACCGAGATGGCTTGGTGATTTTGACACATCGTTTTATATGTGACCCGCGTCCAATCTAACTAGTATAACTACTGAACTATAGTTACTAATGATATGAAAACCTAGGCAAAGAGTAGGGAAATATTACTAAAGTAAAAATATATTAAAATATTAACATTAAATTGAAATATTTGTACTGAAGTCAATATTACTTAGGTAAATTTCACCTGTGCGTACCTACTTACAACTTATAAACATTTGTTCTATTTTATTAAGTAATATAACAGAGGGTGAAATCTAGTAGGACAACAAATGACAATTAGTATGAACCAATTACAAATGAAAAAAAAATGTATTTTGTAAATTAAATATGTGTAATACCTCTGCTTTATCAAGAAAATGTTAATTTTCAGATAAAGTTGCCGTGTAAAAATAAACCGAAGTAAACAATAATAATAATAGTAATAAATCAGAAATCATATATTGCTTTATCACATTTAATTTTAATTTTTTTAGGGAGTCCGCCAGACGAAAACAGGAAGGAGACTTGGTCATGTAGCTCTTTTAAAAGACTAAAAATCCATAAAGTACACAATTCAAACATCACATTTACATAAAAGAATATAAAATCAAAAAAGATGTTAAATATAAAATCTGCTTGTTTATCATATTTTTCTTCTTTTTTTATGATGTGATGCAATGAAGAATATTGTATTGCATTGTGTTTTAAGAGTTTTTAAATTATTTTACCATCTTAAAGTTTTTGATCCATCAAAAATTTTATTTTATAATGAATGTTATATGTTTATGTGTTTATTCTGATGGACAGTAAAGCCTTACTTAAGTTTGAGTTTGAATGTTAAGTTATTCTTGTTCACTTGTGTATTTTTAATATTTAAAAAATTTCGCCATATTTAGTTGCCGTTTCAAAGTCACTTCAACCGACGAGATCTCAATTGGCAAAATTACTAAGCTATCTCAGAAGCACGATAAAAGAGTTTGTAATCTCCAATCCATGGCGCGAAATTTAAAAGAGCTGTATGACCAAGTCTCCTTCCTGTTTTCGTCTCCCGGACTCCCTACAAAAAGCTTTTAGGTATTTCTAAATATTGTCTCAAAAACATTAAAGAAAGTTTTGTATGCATGTATACTATCGACCATCGGTTAGCACCCCGTCTAGTAAGCCACTTTTGACTAATCAATTTTACTGGGTTGATATTACTCGTATTTTCGGAAAAATCCGCACCAAAAAAAAACCTTTCATGCTTCAACATTTTGTCAGACAAAAATGAAGCAGTAGCCGGTTTAGGTTTGAATGACCCACTAACGGTAAATAGACATTAGAACATCCATTAGATTTGAAATGCAAATTCTGGATTATATTGCAACATATACCTGCATGCAACCAAATTCAAATGGGATGCGATGCAAGCAACATGAAATACAGCCATGTATTGCATATTTACAGCTCGCTGGCACAGCTACCGTTCACTGCGTCCGTTTTGCGTGGACGGATAAGTCCTACAATTGGGAAACAAAACGAACACATAACACAACCAGTAACAGAATTAAATTATAAACAAATAGCAGGATCGTGGGTCACAATTCTCATCACACAACCGGCGATTTATGTCCCTGAAAAATCCCTTTGACTCAGCAGCCCATGGCCCACTCATCTCTATGGCGAAGGGGATAAATAAATTAAACAGATTTTTGTTCTTTTGCCCACAGATCGGCCCGGTGACCACATGCCGTCGTCATCATGGTGATCGTTACAAGGGTACGTGACTTATAATCATATTAGCCGAAAGACGTCCACTACTAGACAAAGGCCTCCCCCAAGGATTTCCACGACGATCAGTCCTGCGCTGCCCGCATCCAGCGGCTTCCCGCGATCTTCACCAGGTCATCTGTCCACTAAGTAGAAGGCCTTCCTACGCTACGTTTTCCGATGCGCTTTAGAAGTCAATTAGCTTCACATCAGGAGTTCGCAGTAAGTTGTAACACTCGGTTTGGTTGCCGCCAAACATCAATGTTAACAGTATTTATGTGTTCCGACGTGAAGATAAATAGACAGCTTCCCATTGCGTTGGAGAAACTTGGTAAGCCCGCTTTTATCTTCGGCATAATCATCACTTACCAGATGATGCCAAGGCACAGATGAGAATAATAGTACTCACGTGCCAAGGGCTTATAATGCGTGCCACTAAAGATGAGACTTGACACACCACTAAAATAAATTAAAAGACAAAGTAGGAAGTGTACGAAGTAGTTATCTCTAATATATACTTATCCATAATCCTTTGCTTCTTTTGTCATATAGGTACATACGTCGCAAACCATCTTTGTTCTTAGTCTTTTTAATGTTTTCCGTGGTGTGACAAGTCTCATCTTTAGTGGCACGCACTATACCAATTGTGAATAAAAATAATAATAATAATTTTCGAAAAACCTAAAAACTTTTAGGTACAGGCTTTTAATACTGCATTGTCACGGGATTATATCAGTACATATGCATGCAAAATTTTAGCTCAATCGGAAACCGGGAAAAGGGTCAAATTTAACTTGCAAGATTTCACCCGAACGAACATACATATACATTGCAAGTTAAATAAAAGCTTGTAAAAAGTTGTAGGCTGGTCAACGTGTGATAGAATAACGTTGTAATACTTATGTGAATATTAACATTACTCATGTGTTTTGATATTAATCTGAAATCTCACAGGCATTATTAAAAATGGGCTTACTTAAGCCCACTGTCAGTTAGCACTTGCAGTGCCTTTGTAATGGGAGTATACTTACTATAGAACCCATATAGTCTACTAGATTATCAGATTTTTCAGTTTTACAGTCAGTATTAGCTTTTGCCCACGGCATCGCCCGCGTCTAAATCGTTTTTAGGGTTCCTCAGTAGTTTCGCCATGTCCGTCTGTCTGTCTGTCCGTCGATTTGTCACAGCCTTAAATACTATAGGCTATGGGCTATGAAGCTAAATTTGGTATGGTTATACACACCCGTGACCTCCATAAAGTAATGGAATAAAATTAAAAAAATGTGCAGTTGCATTTGTAAAAAAACTATATATTTTCCATACAAAACATTCTTTACCAATTGCAAAAATGAGCTTGTTTTCATAATATACAGGATGTAACAAAATTGGTGTAGGCCCCGTTAACTGGGGCTTCTACTCATCATACTGCACAACTTTCCCAAAGGAACCTATAGTCAATTCGCATATAAAAATTCGAGGCCCCATACAAAAATGCACAAAGCTCGATCGTTTTGTATGAAGAGTTCAAAAATTTTTTTGCGATGTCAGAAAACTTGTAGAACAAAAATTGTTTAAGTTTGATGGGTAGTTAATGGGACCTTCAGCAATTATCTTACACCCTGTATATTTTAGAAGACACCACAGAACCCTGTTTTTCGCGTGGTCCGACACAACCTTGGCCTACTTTTTATGACTGTTATCGAGGGCGCATTGTTCGAATTGTAAGTCAAAGCACTTAGTTTTTTACGAATTTTCCAATTTTCTGGGCAACTTTTTAAATTATTCTTTCCTTAAAAACCTTATTCATATTTATTACGAGCATTTAAATAAATATAAAATAAATAAATATTCTGGGATAAATCACACATGGTCATCTGGCCCCAAAGTAGGATTCCCTGTGTTATGGGTTACCAGAGACTGATATACTTACTTATATACATTTTAGAAACTTACATATATAGATATTTAACACCCAGATACAGATCAAACAAATCAACAAATGTTTGCTCTGGGTGGGGATCGAACGCACAACCCTCGGATCAGTAGTCAAGAGCACTAACCACTGATCCACCGAGTCAGTCAAATAGCGTAAATAAACCCGTTTAAACCCGAATACTAACATGTTTTGTTTCTTGTCCTTCTTTTTTTGGGCATTCAAGTAGGCCTCATACATACTTACATACAAACGTACACCCGAAAAACAATACCCTCCTTTTTGGTCAGTTCGGGTAAAAAATAGCTAAATCGTTACAGCCGTTTTCAAGTGATGCGCTTAGCAACGAACAAAAATTTAACTTTTATTTATTTAGGGTGTAACGAAATTGGTGTTAGGACCCGTTAACCGGAGATTATATTCATCTAATTTTTGTTCTCAGACTTCGTTAAAATTGCATAAAAAAATTTGGAAATCAGCTGATTAATTTTTATCAAAAGTCCAAAAATTTCCAGAGGTAGAGATCAATCTTAATTGGTCCTCTTACAAGCCGACTTCGTTTCGTAAATCAAGTTTATATTCGCCGAATCGAACTTTCGAATACCTTATCAATATTAAAGACGAGTTTTGTACAAGCGACAGCGTATCTTATTATTTTATATTATTAGTTTTACGCTACATTGAACTGTCTGTCTTCCACATAAGACTATCCAGTTTGCGGATGTAGATGTTTGCTGTTATTGCCATCGTCGCCGCGACCGACTGCATAATTTTTAAACAAACTCAAGGCTCTACGGCGCCCGACAAAATGATGGATGAATTAGATGTGATTAGCGTATAGTTAATTGAGTTACATTACAAGTACGTAATCAAACTTTCTAGTGAAATTGTACCTGACTTTGTCATTTTTAGGGTTCCGTAAACCCAACGGGACCCTATTGCTAAGCCTCCGCTGTCTGTCCGTCTGTCCGTCCATCAGCGGGCTGTATCTCATGACCCGTAATTGGTAGACAGTTGTTATTTTCACAGAATGTGTATTTCTGTTGCCGCTATAAGACACAAATACTAAAAAATAAAAGAAAGTAAAATAATAAGGGGATCTCCATACAATAAAAGTATTTTTTATAGGTCTAGAAGTATTTTTGATTTAGCTCTATCGTAAAAACGGTAATACATGCAAGCGTTAAACTTTGTGTGATTATAGTACTAATACTCAAGTAAAACAAAAAAAAACGGCCAAGTGTGAGTCGTACTCACGCTAAGGAGTCCGAACTAAATGAAAAAAAAACAACTTATCCTTGTCGCTCGCGTTGATCTCTTTTGTTTGTAATGTGAATAGGTATCATTGTCATTATACTATGTAGGTCTGTGGAGAGGTGTGGTAGAATGGAAGCTTCGGAGTGCTAGTCCGACTTGCACTTGGCGGGTTTTCGTCGGGTTAAGGACATCCAACCGGTCTTCAACAGGACCCCATTACTAAGCCTCCACTGTCTGTCCGTCTGTCCGTTTGTCTGTCCGTCTGTCAGCGGGCTGTATTTCATGAAACGTAATAGGTAGACAGTTGAAATTTTCACATAATGTGTATTTCTATTACCGCTGTAATGGTTACTAAAAATTTGAAAAAGTCAAAAAACAAGGGGATCTCCATACAAAAAAGGTGTTTTATTATAGATCTTTAGAAGTATATTTGATTTAGCTCTATCGTAAAAACGGTAATATATACAAGCGTGAAACTTTGTATGATCATAGTACTAATACTCAAGTAAAAGAACAAATAATAAAAATCCGCCAAGTGTAAGTCGTACTCGCGCTAAGGAGTCCGAACTGAATGACAAAAAAAAGCATATTTTTGTCGTTCGCGTTGATGTCGTTTGCTTGTAATTTGAATAGGTATCATTGTTATTATACTTTGTAGTTGTGTGGAGAGTTATGGTGGTACGGAACCCTCGAAGTGCTAATCCGACTCGCACTTGACCGGTTTTTATTATTTCATCAGATAAATTTATTTATTTAGTCTTATGACATTTTTGTATTAAATAAGTTGTCTACCATTTTATAACTAAAGGTCTTCACCGAAATGGCTTCGTTGCACCAGGGTGAACAACTGAACACGTCCTCGAAATTACCGAGGTACCTCCTCCCGGGACATTCTTGGGTTATAGGTATAATAGGTATTTGAATAAAATGTTGCTGTCTCCCTCCCCCAAACCTCTCCGTATACAGCTAGAAAGGGAGAACTGCAGCGCAGAGCGATAATAGGCACTAAATTTGACCAAAACAGCAGCAAATCCTCCTACACAACTAAAATAACGCTTGACCTATACCTCTATGTTTTCATTTTATTGATAACATGCTTATTATTTTTTTGGTAGGTGTCTGGAAATAACGTTTCAATTGGACAATTTTCTCAGTTTTTTTAAGGCTCCTACTTCTTATTATAATTAGAATATAGGAAAAAATAAAACATAGGGGCATGATCATGGTAAAAACAGGTTTGATGGTAAAACATTTTTGCTCGATTGTCATCATCCAGGGAGGAAACAGGGGACTACGTTTGTATGGAAAAAATGGCGCCCGCCACAGTCACAAGCAGGCGTATCTCTCCATCCACATCCATGCATATGCCCTCCATTACGACCATATCCCGTTCGGATCCTATTAATCTGGCACCAATCCAGTCTGGGTACTGAAAATCCGTTTGGTTTTTTTTATTTGGTGAGAGGTTTTATGAGATCAATCAGAGTTACTACTTAATACTTACCGATTGCTTTGACAATGAAGGAAAACATCGTGAGGAAACCTGCACATCTGATCCCAGTTGTGTATGAAGGTCGCGTTGCACACGTCCGTAGGTGTTAATCTGAATGCCCTACACGTGACCACGGGTGATGCTAAGTGCAACACCAGGCAACCACCTATATCGTTTGGATAGCTCGGTTAATTGTTCCACACGATAAAAAAGAAGAAAGAATAAGAGTTTCAAAGTGATTTGTTGACAGTACAGAAAAAAACATGGTGTCCATAACGGGTGAATCAAAATGACATGACAATTTGCACATGATCTATCAAATGAGCTAAAATGATCAAACTAAATGTCGTAAGTATAGTTTTTAGGGTTCCGTACCTAAAGGGTGAAAACGGGACCCTATTACTATGAATTCGCTGTCCGTCCGTCTGTCCGTCTGTCACCAGGCTGTATTTCATGAACCGTGATAGCTAGACAATTGAAATGTTCACAGATGATGTATTCTGTATTGCCGCTATAACAACAAATACAAAAAATTGGAAAAAGTGAATGTCTACATACAAAAAAATTCGAGCGAGACCTACAGTACTCGCATATGATGTGTAACATGTGACAAAATACTTTATAAAAGGACGGCAAAGATACGGCAGACTAGGCTGTATGGTCATAGATACCTTTGCCTTTTCCGCGCTTTTAAAGCCTGAAAAAACGCGACTTCCTGTTACACATGGGACACATTTCCGTCCCATTTCACGAAATCACTCCCACAAATTGCAGGAAAGCGAGAGCAAAGATGTTACACATCAAAAATGTATTTTTTTTAAACGTAAAGAGACTAGCGCCATCTAGTATGACAGTAGGGAACTGAAGAAACTAGCGCCATCTAGTATGATGGTATAGAACCCTATGTGTGCGATTCTAAATCGCACTTAGTTAGTTTTTTAAAATTTTTGATCTTTAATTTAATTTTGTACGGAAAACTAAATTTTTGTATGTAGATACCGTGATTTTGGAAAAAATGTTATATAAGAAGCGTCCAATTTTGTATAATTCTAAAAACTTTTAGATAGAAGCTTTTATTTAAAAATTGTTTTGATGATCAAAAAGCCAAACTCTCAAATGAATATATGAAATTATTACACGTTTCCAATGTCTAAAAAGGCGAGCACAGTTTTTCCTACGATTCTAAGTATCCCTACTAATATTATAAATGCGAAAGTAACTCTGTCTGTCTGTTACGCTTTCCCGCAAAAACTACTGAACGGATTTGGCTGGAATTTGGTAGGTAGACAGATTAGGACCTGGCTCGCGAGCGTGGTAAAAAGTAGCCTATGTCTTGGCTACTTTTTACCACGCTCGCGAGCCGCTTGCGGCTCGCGCACTGCGCACCCTCGAAAAGTCATAGAAACGTGGTCCACGCGGGTGAAGCCGCGGGAAACAGCTAGTTTAAAATAAAAGACTGTTATGTCTAAAACAAATCAAGAAAGAAAGAAGAGTGAAACAGCTCTTAGGTACTATCAGAATACTATACGCCCAGCCACGCTACTATCAGCACACCAAAGCTACCACCATAGACAACAATAATTCATACGAGTACATTATAGTCCTTAACAAAAAGACATCAATGAACCATATACAGCTTAACAAAAGACATCAACGAGTCATATACAGCTACGACTCTATTAATTCTTGAACAAAAGACATCAACGTACCATACACAGCTACGACTCTATAAATTCTTGAACAAAAGACATTTAGGAACCATAAACAGCTGCGACTCTATCAATTCTTGAACAAAAGACATCAACGAATCATGTACAGCTACGACTCTATCATTTCTTGAACAAAAGACATCAACGAACCACACACAGCTACGATTCTATCAATTCTAGAACAAAAGACATCAACGAGTCATATACAGCTACGACAATATTAGTTTAATAGAAAAGACATCAACGAGTCCCACAAGATTGTTACAGATGGGTAGATAAAAGACTGATGAAAGTACCTACCCATAGTAGGCGCAACTAGGGGGGTGGGAGAGTAGACACGTACCATTATGAGTATACCATTATAAACTTATTCTATGAAGTCCTCTTCAAGACCAAAGACAAACAAAAGTTTTCGGTTTCGCATAGCACGCCTTGTTTATGATGACAAAAGTTGTGCCCAGAAATCAATTTCAAGAAGTAGAGTAGTTAAGTAGTTAGAGCAAGTGGATGCTTAGGGCCATTTAATTAGGTCGTAAAGTTCACCTGAAACACCCTGAAAAAATCTCTTACGCCTTCTAAAATAATATTAAAATTTTCGCGCTCACTCTGTTGTTGTGTAGGTACTTGTTGCCCCTCTGGTTCAAAGTTGAACCCTCCCTTGAAGCGAATTCCTGGCTACTTCATCATATCATATCAGCTCATTTACGTCCCCACCGAGGGGCTCGAGTCTACCCTGAATTAGGGCGATTGGGCCTTAGTCGATCACGCGGGTCCAGTGCGGGTTGGTCGACTTCACAAACAACCTGCGAGTTTCTCCGCAGGCGTGTGCAGGTTTCCTCACACTGTTTTCCTTCACCGTAAGAGCGTCGGATAAACGTACAATGAAATCTGAAATCACATTGGTACGTGGCAGGATTCGCGTAACACGACCTCCCGGACAGAAGGCGGCGGCCCTAACCGTTCTTATACTTATATTAAGGTAATTAATAATGAGTAAATATTACACTAATACTATTAATTTTTTGGGAGCCGCGGCTGGAGCGGCCAAAACAGAGTGATTTGTTAACATTAACATATTAAATTCATCTACTATACGGACAATATTATTTCATTCATTGTCTTTCTATTCGAGAGATCAGTCTCAATCTTTTTATTGATTTGAAAATTTTGTCCGTGACTGGATTTTTGTGCTAGTAAAAACAGAACTAGGGATCAACATATTCGATGTTTCTCGGTCTTATCAACTCTTACCAAGCCACAGGGATCTCTAACCTTTCCTGAAAAACAAACAGCGACGCAAAACAAATAGGAAGAATACAAACAAACTTCTTACGTGGAACAGAATTGAGAGCGAAAGTTGCGCCCGCGCACAAAGGCTCGTTAAACGTTTAAGGCTCTGTAAGCTTGTTCCATTTTGCTCCCAAAAATATCTTTCACAGCTTTCCGAAGTTATTTTTGTATTGATTAAATCCATACTAATGTTATAAATGTGTGTGAGTTAGTTTGCCTTTTTACACGTCGTAGTAGACTAGGAGGACATGACAAATCTGGTAACGATAACGGAAATAGATAAACTTAGGTTGAGAAGATAAATGGCAACCCTTTTGATGTTAAATATGTCGGTCTGCCTGCGCAAAGTGGTTGCGTTATGTACTTAAAGCGCCTGAAAAACTAGTAATCGTGACCAAAAAAAACGATGAGGGAAAATAGTTGTATTCATGACAATTATGCAAAAACTGACCAAATATTCGGTTGCGTTTACCCACACATTGTGTAAATGAATAGTCTGCCTAAAGATGGTGTTCGAAACCGGACGCTGACAAATTGCAAACGCAGTTTTATTTCTTTTATGTGGAATTAGTGTAGATATTTACCAATATGTGTGAGTCCAATTTTTTTTGGACAATTGACTTGTTCAGTTTCACGCGTAGAATATAGAATACTCTACATTGGCAGATATTTTGAGATCACCTTGATATTATGACAGATGTTTTAGATGGTAGACAAGGAATCATTAATAATTTTCGAAAAACCTAAACACTTTTTAGTACAAGCTATATTTTTTTATTTATTTCGTATTCTTCTCAGCAAACCCTTTCATTTGCCCATATCATGGGGGTTCGTATCAAAATAACTGGTCCGCCATGTTTAGGAGTCCGCCATATTGGATTTAGAATGACGTCACTTAGGTAACCATTCAGTGTGCTCCCCACTTAACGTGTACCCATGCAAAATTGCAGCTCAATCAGAAACCGGGAGATGTAAAACATTTTACTGCAGCTTGCACTTATATCGTCATTAATTAGTGTTTCTTTTTGGTCACTTGATCGTGACTGTCACTTATGATTCAATAATATGATACTGATTCGAAATGATTCGAAAACGGTGGCGTAGAGGGGGCATGACGGCATACGAATCGGTTTTACTGCCAAGGTGCGCAAATAGATGTTTCACATCTAAAAAAAAAATTAAAGGCGCTGTAAGGATCTAGTAGCATTTTTTTAATGCATCTGTATGATTCTTTTTAAAAATAAAAAAACAAAAATATACTTTTTTTTTCGAGAACGATAGCTTTGGGGACCAGTGAAAAAAGTCTGTGAGTGGAGAGTGATCGAATTTCGTAATAATGCAGTCGCAGCTGAGTGTGGGCTCAGTGAATTTATTTAGGTTTTGTTATCATAGTATCAAGTAACGAGGAGAATTGTATTCATAAAATAAATAATTTTAGGAATTAATTAAACGTTGAAAACCCGATTGCAAAGAAACTTAACCCCTATTTTTTGGCCAGAAGGGTAAAAATGCGACTCACAGGATTAAGACGAATCTAACAAGAGCGTGCCAAAAAAAAATATAACCTCTTTTTTTGGCTAGTTGGGTAAAAATGTATCTGTCGCTCACGGGTTCAAGACAAATCTAACGGCACCTCAAACTTATCAAGCCGTTTAGGCTACAGAGCGTGCCAAAGAAATATACATACATACATACACTCGAAAAACATAACCCTCCTCTAGCGCAGTCGGATAAAAAATATACCGGTACGTATAAAAAAATAAACATCGTAGTTGACAATCCATAAACATTCCCACTGCTGGGACACGGGGGGAGGGCCAAGTCTGGGTTGGTGGTGGTTGTAGGGCTTGTGGACAACCCCACTGTAAAAAGTTTTTCTAGCCGTTTTATATGACACGGCTTAACGACTACCATCTGGTGGCAGCAACCGTCACCAACAGCTGGGAAAAATGTCACTAACAGTCAAAACCATCACAGTAATGACCATTCCATCATAATAATAATACGTGTAAAAAAAGAAAAAATGTCTGGCATAGACGAAATTGACAAATTGAAAACGGGACTTGACGTGATTTTATATATCAACTTGTCAGTATGAATAATTGTGAAAGTCTAAAGTGTTATATAGACGAAATTATATGAAATTGGTGTTAATTCGGTGTAATACGGTTTGACTTAATTGACAGGACTAAACTAAATTTACACATTTCGTTTTTTTCTTTCTGTATCAAGAAGACAAAGACAGGATGCTTTAATTTAGTTTAGTCCTGTCAATTAAATGCTTCGAGAAAAGGATGGTACGGCCGTGCCGCTTTTTTTTCTCGACTTGGCGGGGGCACTGCCGTGCCCCCAGAAAATCGTGTTACATCGAATCGACACCTTATGTATTGTATGTATCAAACTAGGAATCCCTGTACTATGGGAACCAGGGACTGATATACATACATTCATAGATATTAATAAACAACCAGACACAGAGCAAACAAACCTGCTCATCACACAAATGTTTGCCCTGAGTGGGGATCGAACCCACGACTCGCGGCCCAGCAGACAGCAGCGCTGCCACTGGACTAACTGGTCAGTGATGTAATAGGGGATCGGAATGCTAGAGTCATTTGAGTTACTTTTTATGATCTGTCAAAAACAAAATTTTGTTCTAAAAATGTTTGAAATACCCACTAGTGACGTCGTAGATTTTAAGCGTCATTGACGAACTTTTTTGTGAATTTGATCATTTAAAAATTGAAGACGTGATGGAAAAACAAAACAAGCAAGGTTTTTTGAAACTTCAAGAGAAGAAAAATTTAGGAAACCATATTTCAGATTTTATTTTTGATGCAGTTCGATCCCCTATTATGATTTCTAAATGTTTTTTATTAACTCTGACTTTGATCAACAAATCTCGAGCAAACTTCATAATGCAATTCATTCTTTCTATGGGCTTGCTAATAGCAAAAAAGTTTAGTCTTCCTAATGTTTAACTTCGACTTCCCATACAAAGTTTGCAAATCAGCTGATCAATAGGTATGCCAAGTTCAACATTTTTTTTTGAGACTCGCGTATAGGTTATTCAGTTTAATGAGAAGAACGCCGAACTAACTTTTTAAGCTGTTTTATTATCCGAACGCACTTGCTCTTGACCGCACGTTTATCACGTCTGATAAGTTCAGCTACTATACTATACTTTAATAGTGAATGGTGATTGATCCAATCATTTGTGGTCTGAGAGCATAGTTATAATCAAGTTTCACGCGTACTTATCTATTAATTTGTCTGTTATATATAAACCGACGTTCATTAGCAACGTGCGTGACTTTTAAAGTGCGGTTTAGTTTTATTAAAAAGTAACCTAGTAGGTTTTTGTAGTGGAAATGCTTAGTCTCATGTGGTTTTCGAACTAGACTTTATGGTAGTGTTTAGTTATCAAGTGATTATGCTGCAACTATGGAAAATTTATTCTTTGAGGTAAGATTGTATAATATTACTAGCTGTTTCCCGCGGCTTCGCCCGCTCAGATCCCGGTGAAAATTTTTCTAATCTTACCTATTCTCAGACCTACCGAATATACACAGAAAATCCGTCCAGCTGTTTCGGAGGAGTATGGCAAGTAACACTGTGACACGAGAATTTTATATGTATAGGCTGTAACAAAAGTGGTGTAGGTCCCGTTAACTGGAGCTTCTACTCATCATACTAAACTGCTTTCTCCAAGGAACGCATAGTCAATTCGCAAAAAAAAAATACGCTCCATACAAAAATGCACAAATTTGGTCGATCAGCTGATCGTTTTGTATGCAGATTTCATAATTATTTTTTTTGCGATTTCAACAAACTTGTAGAACAAAAGTTGTTGAGTATGATAAGTAGAAGCTCCAGTTAACGAGACCTACACCAATTTTGTTACAGCCTGTATAGATACTAAACTACTTTCTCCAAGACAAAAATGAAAAAAAATTGCTATTTCATGTGTATTAAACTACTTAATAAATTACCTGAGGAAATGAAGGAATTGACGCATAACAAATTTTTAAAATCACAAAAAAAAATTACTTATTGATAAGTGTTACTACTCGGTGAATGAGTTTTTAGATGAAAAAATGTAAAAGTTTATTTTCTAAGCTGTTGTTTGCATGTCTTTGAAATAAGGCTTAATATGTTCTGCACTATTAATTTACCTGTCACCATACTGTACCTACCACATTTACGCAAATAAAATATTATTCTATTCTATTCTATTCAAGGAACCCATAGTCAATTCGAAAAAAAAATATTCGACGCTCCATACAAAAATGCACAAATTTGGTCGATCAGCTGATCGTTTTGTATGAAGATTTCATGATTTGATTTGATTGAGAATTGACTATGGGTTTCTTTGAGAAATTTGTTCAGTATGTTATGTAGTTAACGGAACCTACACCAATTTTGTTACAGCCTGTATAGTATATATTGTTCAGATCGAACATTAAGATTATTTACATTAACAGCCCATAAACATCCCCTGCCATTGCGGCCATTGAAAAGTATCAAACTATCTCTTCCGGAGGGTGTTGTAAGAGGCGATAAAGAATCAAAGGCCGGAGGATCGGGCAGCAGCGTCCTTTCGGCGTACTGTGTGCCACCACACTGCACACCGGCGATTACGGCAATTACGGCAAAGACCCCATAACTCGGAGGAGGTCTTTTTCCAGCAGTGGACGTCTTTTGGCTGATGTTATGATTGTCATCATGCCAAAGCAGGCTGATTAGCAAACATTACCGCTCCTGGGGAACGGGTCTCTTCCCAAACTCCAGGATAATTTAATGTATCTACTACATAATTATTAATCATCATATGAGCTCATATAAGTACGTCCCCACCGAGGGGCTGGAGCCTACCCTAAATCATTGGAAACGCTAGAACTTTAAAAAACTGACGTCCATCCCACCAACTAGTAAGTTTAATTTTGCATTATTATTTTGACGTCACAACGTCTAATAAATCGATGGACGCCGGCTGCACGTGCGAAAAAGAATGACTCATTGTCCCGTTACGCTCATTGTCCCGTTACGCTCATTGTAACGTAAGTAAGTATGCAATCATTTCATCAATGTTTTTATTATGACGTTTTCACGTTAAACTATCGTCCGTAAACCGACTTTACAGACAACCATTTTTTTTGTTTTTTGTAAATTTTCTAACAAAGTCCTACATCGATTTTGTAAAAATTTATATGGGACCAAGCTGGCAGCATAAGTAGCATAACCTATTAAATAAAAAATGAGGAGCTATCGCGTATCAAACATACAAAAATAAAACCGGCCAAGTGCGAGTCAGAACCGCACACAAAGGGTTCCGTGCAAGCGTAGTAGATGGCGCTAGTACAAAGGGTTCCTTAACATCATACTAGATGGCGCTAGTTTCATCATGTTTACAAAAAAAACACGTTTTTGTATGGAACCCCTCTTATTTTTCACTTTTTATAATTTTTAGTATTTGTTGTTATAGCGGCATCATAGCAACATCATAACAGAAATACATCATCTGTGAAAATTTCAACTGTCTAGCTATCACGGTTCATGAAATACAGCATGGTGATAGACGGACTGCGAACTCTCAGTAATAAGATCCCGTTTTTACCCTTTGGTTACGGAACCCTAAAACACGTACAGTCGAATTGAGAACCTCCTCCTTTTTGGAAGTCGGTTAAAAATATAATCAAACTTATTGTACCTTATTAAAACTTGTACAAAAATTTAAGAAACCAAAGCGAGGTACAAATGCCGGATACGAGAACGCTAAATTCGACACCATTCATCACAACAGCTTTCACCGAAATTAGAGATAATCACCTACACGCTAAAGATGAACAAACATTTGTGTGAAATCAGTGGATGGAGAAATGAAGGCGTGCTTTAATAATAATAAAAAAACCGGTCAAGTGCGAATCGGACTCGCGCTAAGTAGGGTTTCGTAGTCTTTTCAAAAATCAAATTTATATATTTTTAAAAACAAAATTATATTTTTAGGTTTTTTTTTATTAAAAATTCGAGTGCGTTTGACTGCAACTTTAAATAAATTTAAGTACTTAAATTTTTTATATTTTTTCTTTTGATTCATTACAGGCTCTATTATTTTCAATACTTTTCAGAATTCCTGAAGTAGGTAGCGGTTTAACTGATAGAGGGTGGGGACTCTACAAATCATCACTTAAAAATGTAATATCTCTAAAATTAATCAATTATCGAAAAAACTATCTTTTCAAATCCTCAATAATTTTGAAAGACCTATTCAACGATATCTCATAAGATGAGGTATGTGAAAAAAACCCTAAGTTCTATAAATGTAGGCGAGGTACTTTAATATATATTATACTTAATATTATAGTACTTTTATTATTATAGTACTTTTATATATATATATTGTGAGTAAAACGGCTGTGACATACCGACAGACAGACAGACGGACGGACGGACGGACATGGTGAATGAAACTATTGTATAATAGTTCCTACTTTGACTATGGTACCCCAAAAAATTAAGGGCTATTGTTCTTCTTATTAGAAATGTAGGTAAGTACTTGGACAGCACTACTTATGAAAAAACTAAATAAAATAAAAACTAAACAACTCAATAAACTTAATAGTTTAGCCCCGAGTTTGGATTTTATTTACACAATTACTTTCAAACACTATAACATTAAGTAGATACGATTTACGACTGCATAATGTGTAAAATCATTGAAAACACAGATTTCTTGAGTAGGTACTTAAGTTCGAAACAAGTGATTTGCCTTGATATTGTCAATTAAATCTCCATAAAAGTTTAAAAAACCGGCCAACTGCTAGTCGCGTTATTATATTTTTTTTATAAAGTCAGATTGAAGGACAAAGTTAACTTTGTAGTTGAAAAAATATTATCGATGTGAGCTTGCGAATCACTGACGCCGATACAGCACTAACGTCACCTCGTGCTAATTATTTTAAGTGATTTATAAGTTTATTCTATGTATATAGTATTTTATGTTTTATAATTGTATTAGTTTTTATGTATAACAAGCTGTCCCGGCGAACTTCGTTCCACCTTACACTAACTACACTATCCTACCCTAAACTACCCTACACTACACTACCCTACACTACACTACCCTACCCTACCCGACCCTAACTACACTACACCTACACTAACTACACTACCCTACCCTACCCTAAAACCAATTGTTTTTTGACTGATAATATATATTTTTTATTCATGAATATCATATTTTTAATACTTATTATCCTAGTCCGGACGAAGATAGATGCAAAAACACAAAAATCATAAAAATTGGTCCAGCCGTTCCTGAGTTATAAATGGTGTAACTAACACGACTTTCTTTTATATATAGATGTAGATATGGGTCTCTACGTTGTACTTTGCTACCTGACATATATAAATAAATAAATAGGTATACTCAATTTCCAACTGTAAATGTTCGAATAATTTTATAATCGCAATTTTCTCTAATGTGATACTATTAAAAAAATATAATAGGTACTCAGATTTTAATGAGCCGTGAGACCTTGCTTTTTGCCAAATATCATGGTTCGAGGTCATTTAGGGAGTTTGATTTTTTAACAGTTTCAAGGAATTATAGACATATGTTAATTTCACCTTGATACCTAAAAAGGGTCTTGACAGATGGATAGACAAGCGGACATGATCCTACAAGGGTTCCTTTTTCCTTTTGAGATATGGAACCCCAAAAACACTTAAAATCTTGCATTTTATGACTTCACATTTGACCATTTGGCAGATCAAGCCTAAATAAATGTTATTTATGAAGATAACAACAATTAATAGTCTTATCAGCCGGCTAAAAATGGACTATTCTTCAACGTATTGGCTGAATTATTGCTCGTAGAAAGAAATATCTACTTGCGTTGGTTGCCCGATCGCCCTAATTCAGGGTAGGCTCGAGGCCCTCGGTCTCGGTGGGGACGTAATGAGCTGATATGATGACTTACATAAGTAAGGAGGAGTACGTCATTACGATTAATCGAAATTTATAATTGCGTATCATCATCATATCAGCCGACGGACGCCCACTGCTGGACAAAGGCCTCCCCCAAGGATTTCCATGACGACCGGTTCTGAGCTGCCCACATCCAGCGGCTTCCCGCGAACTTCACCAGGTCATCGGTCCACCGAGTGGGAGGCCTACCTACGCTAAGTTTTCCGGTGCGTGGTCGCCACTCGAGAACTTTACTGCCCCAACGGCCATCTGTTGCGTATCAAGACATCCTTTATCAGAGTAAACATTGCTTTCCAACTAATGATACCCATCCAATCTATTTTCAGGGCGACTACATATGGATCGAACCGGTGTCCGGTCGGGAGTTCGACGTGGCGATCGGTGCGCGGGTGCTCGCCGCCGAGGGACGTCGCATCCGGGTCCGCGACGACGATGGCCAGGAGCAATGGCTGCCGCCGGAACGGCGCATCAAGGCCATGCATTCCACCTCCGTGCACGGAGTCGAGGATATGATCTCCTTGGGCGATTTGCACGAGGCTGGCATACTGAGGAATCTGCTGATCCGGTACAACGAGAATCTAATCTATGTAAGTATCTCCTTGCTCTCCTACGACGATAGATCTGATCTGAATGATCTGTCTTTGAGGCGCATCAGGCATTTGTGTGAGTGTGACATGCACAGGGCGAGGATATTGTCACCTTGGGCGGCTTATAAGGCTGGCATAGTAAAATCTACTGATCCAGTATAATGAGAATTTCAATATAAAGAAAGTAGGTCTGGTATCTCCTTGCTCCCTCGGAAAGACAGGTAAGACTAATCGTTGCCAGAAAATCGCATTAACAACATGCATGCAACTTTCGTGCTCAGCGTCGAGGATATTTTGATCTCCTTAGGCGACTTACACGAAGCTGGCATATTGAAAATTCTGATTATGCGGTACAACACGAATTTCGTCTATGTAAGAATCGCCTGTTTGCCGTCCAAGAGACGCATCACAGCCATTCACAGCCTTGCATGTGACAAGTGTACACTGGCGTTAAGAATATTATGATCTTCTTGGGCCCTTGAGTGACTTCCAGGCATACTGACAAGTCTACTGATCCTACAACGTGAATCTTATTTACCTCTTAGTTAATATTTCTTCACCATCTTGGGATAATCGACTGGGATATAGCAATAGCTGCCCTTAGAAAAGCATACATCTTGTGCACTAATGCATGAATCATGACGGCATATCGTGTTACGAGAGTATAACATGGGTGTCATCACTCATGTGCAGTTAGCTAAACAGTTGTATTAGTTTGTTTTACTTCGAAAATATTAAGTAAGTAGGTACCTACCTACTTAGATTATAAAGTAAATAGTAATCGATGCCTTTATGGAATTCCAGACATACACGGGCTCAATACTGGTGGCTGTGAACCCGTACCAGATCCTCCCGATCTACACGGCGGACCAGATCAAGCTTTACAAGGAGAGGAAGATAGGCGAACTGCCGCCGCACATCTTCGCCATCGGGGACAATGCGTACGCGCACATGAGGCGGTATGGATATAAAGTTATCTTGTTATGTGATTAAAAACCGACCAAGTGCGAATCAGACTCGCGCAGTAACGGTTTCGTACCACCACACTTCACTTTTGGGTACGAAACTCCTTAACATCAATGAGTTACCGCCTCCGTGGCGTAATGGCTCAGTCCATTAGCTTCACATCAGGAAGTCGCGGGTTCGATTCCCGGCGGAGTCTAACTTTGTATGACTCGGTTTGGTTAGTGGAAGGGCATTTATCTAAGTCTTGCCGCCAAGCATCAATGTTAAAAGCATTTGATGTGTTCCGGCTAAAAGATAAGATACTAAGTTCCCCATTGCGTTGCCCGCTTTCATCTTCGGCATCATCGTCACTTACCATCAGGTGAAACGATGTTAAGGACTTACTAATAGGAAATATGCACGTTACTCCAAAATGGACAAAATCTTTTTTTTCGTAATCTTTATTGCTACAAAGACACACCTATACAATTATTTTTAAAGTTTATCATAGTTTATTAGTGAAATTTAATCATAAAAAGTGGCTGATTTTAAATTCCCTAGCAAATTTCAAAAACGCAACGCTGTTGGTGGAACTAAACGTGACCAAAAAGTTTGGAATCCTCTCGAAGGTGCGAACTTTCTTCACACCAGAACAGCTTCTTATGTTATACCAAGCTCGAGTTTGGTCGTGTATGGAGTATTGCTCTCACTTATGGTACAGAGCAGCTCGTTACCAGCTAGATGTATCCAAACAATCTATCGATCGACGCGCTAGGACACCTATTGGCGATCTAGACTTGTACCAAACAAGCTCCAAAGCCTCGAACATCGCCCCAAAGTCGCCTGCCTATCGGTGTTCTACAGGTTTCATCTCGGAGAACGTTCACCTTCTTCTCCATTTCATCATCAGACGACCAGCCGGTGTCTGTATTCCTCGATCCGTATAATTTAGGAATCTTCAAAACGAGAGTGAATAGACACTATTTAAGCTTTCGTGTTACATCTTTGGCTGCATCGGCACTTACTATCAGATGAGGTGCAGCCAAACGCACTAAAATTTTTAATACTTAAATAAAAAACTATTTGGGTAGGTATATGTTTCTCGCACCGCCCAATTCCACAGTTTAGGTTAAAGTTAATCTAAATGTACCTTAACTTTTAAATATTTTGCAGTTATGCCCAGGACCAGTGCATAGTCATCAGCGGCGAATCAGGCGCAGGAAAGACTGAGTCGACGAAACTGATCCTGCAATATTTGGCGGCGATCAGTGGAAAGCACTCGTGGATTGAACAGCAGGTTCGTTTTTGTGCATGATGTTAACAACCTTAAAAAAATAAAAAGTTAAAAGTGTTCATACGGCACACGGCATACTCGTACAAGAAAGATAGCCACAAACAGCTAGCCATGTAACTTTATTCTTGTCTTTTATTGAGTGTTAGGGGGTAATAAAGGTTTTGTTTGGATTTTGTTGTTTTTATCTTTTTATTCCCTTTGTTTTATTTATTGAATGTTTTAAAAAAATATGCATTTCAATCTAGTACAGGGGCCATCATAAAAATTTTATATTTCCGTTTCAGATTTTAGAAGCAAATCCAATTTTAGAAGCATTCGGCAACGCGAAGACTGTTAGAAATGACAACTCTTCACGGTTCGGCAAATATATTGACATACATTTCAACGCCGGTGGAGTAATCGAGGGAGCTAAAATAGAGCAGTATTTGCTGGAGAAATCTCGGATAGTTTCCCAGGGTCCAGAGGAGAGGAATTATCATGTATTCTACTGCGTATTGGCAGGATTGTCCAAGGAAGAAAAGAAGAAATTGGAATTAGGAGAGCCTTCTGAATACAGATATTTGTCTGGAGTAAGTAGATTTGTGGATGATTGCGTTACAGAAATAATGTAGCTTTAAAATTAATATTAAACGTTAAATGCTTTTGCTTACAGGGTGACAGTTTCACATGCGAAGGAAGAGATGATGCGGCAGAATTTGCAGATATTCGATCCGCAATGAAAGTTCTGCTATTTACTGAATCAGAAATATGGGACATATTAAAGCTACTAGCAGCCGTTTTACATTGCGGTAACATAAAATACGAAGCTACCGTAGTCGATAACTTAGATGCCACGGAAATCACGGAGCAGGCAAACGTAAGGCGGGTCGCCAATTTGCTGGGTGTTCCGACGCAGTCTTTGATCGACGCGCTCACCAGAAAAACTTTGTTTGCACATGGAGAAACTGTAGTATCGACGCTGAGCAGAGATCAGTCTGTTGACATCAGGGATGCCTTTGTCAAAGGAATTTACGGAAGACTATTCGTGACTATAGTCAAAAAAATCAATGCTGCGATATACAAACCTAAGGCTACTATGAGAACAGCGATTGGAGTACTAGACATATTCGGGTTCGAAAACTTCGATCACAATAGTTTTGAGCAATTTTGTATTAATTTTGCTAATGAGAATCTGCAGCAGTTCTTTGTGAGGCACATATTCAAACTAGAACAGGAAGAATACAATCATGAAGGTATAAATTGGCATCACATAGAATTCGTCGATAACCAAGACGCGTTAGACTTGATAGCGCTGAAACAATTAAATATCATGGCTTTGATCGATGAGGAGTCCAAGTTTCCAAAGGGAACAGATCAGACGATGTTAGCTAAGTTGCACAAGACCCACGGTTTTCACAGAAACTACCTCAAACCTAAGTCAGATATAAACACTAGCTTTGGACTGAATCATTTTGCTGGCATAGTATTTTACGACACCAGAGGCTTCTTGGAAAAGAATCGGGATACATTTAGTGCTGATTTGCTGCAGTTGATCCACATATCGACGAACAAATTCCTGCAGCAAATCTTCCAAGATGACATCTCAATGGGATCGGAAACTCGAAAGCGGACTCCTACATTATCGACGCAATTCAAAAAGTCATTGGATCTTCTGATGAGAACTTTGGGCACTTGTCAACCGTTTTTCATACGTTGCATCAAGCCCAACGAATACAAGAAACCGATGATGTTCGATCGAGGTCTCTGCTGTCGACAGCTCAGGTACTCGGGAATGATGGAAACCATCAGAATTAGAAGAGCTGGCTATCCCATCAGGCATAGCTTCAAAGAATTCGTTGAAAGGTACCGTTTCCTAATCTCCGGAGTACCACCAGCTCACAAAGCCGAGTGTAGAGCAGCAACTGCAAAGATTTGCGCTCAAGTTCTTGGAAAGTCTGATTATCAATTAGGCCATAACAAGGTATTTTTGAAGGATGCGCATGATTTGTTCTTAGAACAAGAAAGAGATAGAGTCCTCACGAGAAAGATATTGATTCTGCAGCGATCGATTCGCGGTTGGGTGTACCGTAGGAGGTTCTTAAGGATGAGAGCAGCTGCCATCTTGATCCAGCGTCACTGGCGTGGCAAGCTGCAGAGGATTCGTTACAACAAGATGAAAGTGGGATACGCGAGACTGCAGGCCCTGATTCGAGCAAGAGTTTTGGCTCATAGATTCAGACACTTGCGCGGGCATATTGTGTCATTACAGGTAAGCATACTTACCTAATATTTGAAGTAAAATAACATATTAGTAAGAAATATCTGCTTTAGAAGTGCCAGAGTAGGTATGTTGTAAAAATAACATATAATACAAAAGCCGCCGCAGCGCCGAAGGCTCGAATGTCCACCAACGTAGTTTCTTTTTAAGGCTTTCAGACGACTCAATCCGAGTAGATCGATCCATTTTTTTGTTCATTTTTAAGTTCAAATCAATGCGGGCTTTAACACGGCGGTTATCCAATTCTCGATTTTTACATGTTTTTGTTACTTTTATTCACTTTCAAATAAGTTTAAAAAATGTGTTCAATTAAAATGAAAGGTGTTAAAGTCACCGATTTTTGTGTGTTGGTTTCATTCAACATAAACAATTTGTTTTCGAAAAAATTTGCAATTAATGCAAAAAATACAAGATATTTTTTAATTATTTTTTTTTTTACATCAAAAGTGGTAATATTTTTAAAATTGTATTCAATTCAATCTTTTTTTTATTACTTTTAGTATATATAATATATTTATTTCCTTAGTGATAGCTTTGCGCAGTCTTTCAATAATTTGAATTGAATTTGAAATTGAATACAAAAAGACACCCAAAATTTCCAAATAATCGATGTTCACAATTTGTAAAAACTTATACAGAACTAAATAAAGGCTTAAATTAATTTAAACTAAAAGTTTCAGCTCGTATTGTGTTTTATTTTGGTACAAACATAGATTTATGCCTTCTCGATACTTTTTCAAAATTTGGATACGTTTTGTCTTAAAATTTAACCTTTGTGACATTGCTTTGTTAACATTAATTACGTTAAATCTTAGGTATATTTACACACTAGCTCTTGCCCGCGGCTTCGCCCGCGTGGACATCGTTTTTGTGACTGACTTAGAGGGTGCGCGGTGCGCGAGCCGCGAGCGTCTCGCGAGCGTGGACATGAATTTTCTCCAGATCCCTCGGGAACTATGTCAGGATATGCTTATTATTAAATCATGTCATTTCCCACCCCCTCAACCATCTCGGTGCAAAAAATCACACAATCCTTTGTTCCGTTGCGATGTTAATTAACCGAAAAAGAGTATATTTTCAGTTCCCTCGGGAATTGCAACGGGTTATGCTATTTTTACGTGATAAAAAGTAGCCTATGTCCTTCATTGTGACACAGACTACCTGTATGCCAAATTTCATAAAGATTGGTCAAGGCGTTGAAGCGTGAAAAGGTAACAAACAAACAAACAAACAAACACATTTTCACATTTATAATATTAGTAAGGATTTAACACACAGCATGTTCTTAATCCATATCCTTTCTGACTTAATGACTTTTCGCACCTTCTTTATTATATTATTTTTCACTTGATGATTCTATATAGACACCTTCTTAAAACGTGTTCTTCCTGACTTAATGATTCTTGGCACCTTCTTAAGCCGTGTTATTTCTGACTTGATGATTCTAGGCAGCAGCACGCGGCTACCTCGTCCGCCGTTCGTACGGCCACAAGATGTGGGCGATCGTCAAGATTCAGAGCCACGTGCGGCGCCTGATCGCCATGCGGCGCTACCGGCGCATGCGGCAAGACGCACTGGAGCACACCGAGGCGCTGCGTCTGCGGCGGCAAGAGGAGCAGCGGCTGCAGCACCAGGGCAACTCGCGCGCCAAGGAGATTGCCGAGCAAAATTATAGGGTGAGGCAATTAGTATAGTATTTGTTATGAATTATGTTATGATTGTCTTAACCACGGATAAGATAAATAAGGTTGGATTGGCAATAGTCACACTTTTGTTTGTTAACCAGCGTCGCCGCCTGTCTCCCACCCATCAACTTCACTACACAAGCCATAATAATACATACACAAATTGCGCGCACTAATAAACAAAACACAATAAACAGAACACAGTGCTGCAATTGTGTCTCACACCATTTCGAGAGTCTGTACGTTACACACAACCACACGCAAATAAAAAGTATGAACGCGTGCTTCGATTAAGTATGATTATCTAATCATACTTGTGGCGCGCCTGCCCAGCGCACATTTCCAATCCAACCTTATTTATCTGATCCGTGGTCTTAACGAATTATGCGAATAGCAATGCCAAAAGAATGGGTTATAAATCGCACAGGCGTGGTACTAAACAGATTTTAACAAATAACGTGGGTGTAATTGATTATGTCATTGGTTTCATGAAATCTTTATCTCATATCTAAACAAATCTAGATTCTAGATTGTAATATCCTGATTCCGGCTTAACTCAATTGCCGATTTTATGTGAGTAAGTTTATTTTCAAGAATATTCGAGATTTTGTGCTTTATACGTGACTACACAGTTTTCTTTAAATCTAATGGATAGAACAGATATGTAATCAATAGTTAATGTCATCATTGCAGCTCATAAACGTCCCCACCGAGGGGCTCGAGCCTACCCTGAATCAGGGCGACTAGGCCTTAGTCGACTACGCGGGCCCAGTGCGGGTTGGTCGACTTCACACACAACCTTCGAGTTTCTTCGCAGGCGTGTGCAGGTTTCCTCACGATGTTTTCCTTCACCGTTAAAGCAATCGGTAAGTATGTACGTAAGTTTTTGAAAAACTCATTGGTACATTGGCCGTCCAGATTTGAACCCGGTACCTCTGGTTAGATGGACCGAGTCGTTACCGGTTGAGCCACCGACGCTAATAGTTAATGTATACAAATATAATTTATCTATCGCAAGGGTTTATCTAGAAGCAGCGTTTGCCCGCGACTTCGCCCGCGTGCACATCATTATCAAAATTTTCACATATCGATACGAGATACTTATCTGAAAAACGCTATATTAATCTGGAAAAAATCGCTAGGATCATCGATACTGTATGGCTCTCATGAAAGGAGCGAGGTTGGAGAGGAGCCGGGGAGGCCAAGAGGAGGCAGTGTTGAGTGTGACCGCGAAGAGGAGAAGGGGGAGGGGTTTAAGGAGTGAAATAAGACGGGAGGTTGTTGGTGAGCGGTATTTAAGGAAGCGATTTAGTAAGAGAGTGAGAAAAGTTTCAATTTCATCAAAGTTCTAGAACAAACAGTTACATGAGTAGAACCACCAGTTAATAGGTTTGCAGTTACATACCAGTCTCCCTGTAGTAGCAAAGAATAGACTACAATTGATGAGAATTTATAAAGAGAGATGTCTACTACACCCCAATTTACTTAGTATGGGTGTGAGAGATATTATGAGATGTATGCCGATTTAGGAAACAACTGAATTATGGTTTTTTATCCGTGAGTCTGTGATAGGGAACTGAGATATGGTCGATTACTAAGGCCTCATAAGAAAGCTTAAAGTCACCCAAAAGGCGATGGAGCGAGCTATGACCGAATCAGAAAAGAAGAGATCCGTAGGAGAAACAAGGAAACCGACATAGCTCACAGAATCGCAAAACTTAAGTAGCAGTGGGTAGGGCACAATACTCGTAGAACAGATGGCCGTTGAGACAGTAAAATTCTCGAGTGGTTACCAGAAGACGTAGCGTAGGCAGGCCTCTTCCATACGGTAGGCCGACGACCTGGTGAAGGTCGCGGGAAGCCGCAGGATCGGTCGTCCTGGAAATCCATGGGCCTTTGTCTGGCAGTGGACGTCCTTTGGCTGATAAACGTTTAAACTGGAGATAATCTATTTTAGTTGTTTTGTTATTTATTAAGGTGTACGACAATCGATCCCCATCATAATCGTAACTTCCTTTTTTTGCCATAACTATATAACCTCTCACTCACTCATTTATCGCTCGAAAGTAAAAATCAGTCTTTCTTATACTTGTACAAATCTCAACCCTCACTTTAAACTATGGATAAATTTTACTACACCCTTTCTTATTGGATGCCTTATATAAGGATCCTAGCAATCATTCAAGTTTCCAGATCCAGGGTTTTGGCCTTCGCATTACCATACAAATTTTAACCCTCGCTTTCACACTTTCGTGGGGGCGATAATTGAAAATTTATTAAATACTAATTTCTTAATTTGTTTAGTTAAGATCCAAGTTTCTCATCACATCTCATCAGCTCTTATATATTTGAGATGCTCGAGCCTACCCTGAATTAGTGCGATCGTGCCTTAGTCGACCACGCGGGCCGAGTGCGGGTTGGTCAACTTCACACACAACCTTCGAGTTTCTTCACAGATGTGTGCAGGTTTCCACGCGATGTTTTCCTTCACCGTAAGAGCGTCGGATAAACGTACATATGAGATCGAAATTCGAAAATACATTGGTACGTGGCAGGACTCGAATCACACTTCCTGGATAGGAGGTAGCGGCCCTTGCCGATGCGCCACCGCCTTTCAATATTATAACGCATAAAAACAATCTTTCTTGAACAAATTTCAACCTTCAGTTTAACTCTCATAGAGGAATAATTTTATAAAACACTTCCTTAATGGATGTCTGCGTTTGGCTTGTGCTTTACCATTAATTCATTCATTTTCACCCTCTCATCATATAAGCTCATGGGGACGTAACCCATCGAGCCTAACCTAAATTTTACCCTCTCATGGGCTGATAAATAAAAAAATCTGAAATAGGTACTAGTTTCTTGATTGGCGAGTGTTTTGAAGAATATTTGTGCTGACTTTCAATTTGATACACGCATAAAATCAGTATTTCTCATACAAACTTCATGCCGCACTTTAAATTCCTTAAGGGATGAATTTGGTAAAACTCTTCCTTAGTGGATGTTTACGTTATCTATGCAAAATTCAAGTTTCGTTTGGCCTGACCATTATACCCTCGAAGTCAGTCATTGAAACTATGTTCACGCGAGCGAAGCCGCTGGCAAAAGCTAGTTAATTCATATCAACCAGTAGTGCAGCTTGCGGTCTGCAACTGCCTTACAAATGTTAGACCTCGCTTTCACTCGCTCATAGGGTGATTTCTAAAAAAAGTTTTAAAGCCCTTGCTTTCACCCACTCATAGGGTGATTGATTATTAATACCAGTCGTTAAATATTAATACAAACCGGATTTATTAAAATAACCGTAACATATTATTGTAAACCGTTCTGAATGAATTGACCACCACTGTATATCAACGCACAGGCCTAAACCTTGGGTCTAGAAACTTGAAATTTTGCACAAGGGTACCTTAAATAACGCAAACATCCACTTAGGAAGCATTTTACAAAAACCCTCCAAATGGGCTTAATTGGGGTTGAAACACAGATGAGATACTAATTACTTCGTTACTTACTTAATGGTTGTAGTTTGTATGAGAAAGAAGGTTTTATGCATGTATCAACTTGAAACTTGGCACAATTTATACCCTTGAATATTAATACTAGAAATTGTTATTGAAGACTTTCTTAATATTAACTGCATCAAAAGGTTAATGTAATTATTGTCGGGGAAATAATAATTTTAACCGGATATTATTAATATTTTTTGTAAGTATTAAAACAAAGGATTGATTGATTAAACAGTCAAAGAGCCTTGCGAAAATAGCGGCAATTTACTAATAAAATGACAGCAAAGAACACAAAACAGTTTTTATTCTAATGCTAAACTCCTTTTCGAAAATATCGTACAATCAAATAGCGAGGAGTTATTTGCACAAGGAGTTTCTATGTCAAATATTCTTTGGATAAGGAGTTTTTACCGAGTATTTTTTGCGCAGGGAGGTTGTATAGCATTGAGATGCAGGGCAAGTATATTGATGTGTTCTAAATTCAAACACCAAAATAGTGATTAAAAGAGCTTTTTATTCACTGTTTTCAGTGAATAAAATAAGTTTTTTAGAGGAGCAGGGTATAATAGTATATTAACTATGTAACTAGTGAATAAATAACGGATTTAAAGCGAGGGACATAGATGAATCACGAGCAAGCGAAGGATTCTAATGACTGAATCACGACCGTAGGGAGTGATTCATGATGTTTCAAATACTAGAATCCTGAGCGATTCATGACCCTCGATATAAATCCGTTTTATTCAAGAGTTGCATACTATATTTTATACCATGACTCCGAGAAAAAGAAACATTTAAGAGAAAATAGACATTTCATGAAGAAAAAAGTAATGTTAAAAAATTAAAATACTCATTAAAATTGGAACAATTACTAAAATAGTAATTTTCTTTGTGTTCGTACAACTTATAGTATTCAAAATAGCGCCAATTTACTAATGAAATGACAGCAAAGAACACAAAACAGTTTTTATTTTAATGCTAAACACCTTTTAGAAAATATCGAACAATCAAATCTCGAAGAATTATTTGCACAAGGAGTTTGTATGTCAAATATTCTTTGGATTAGGAGTTTGTATCGAGTATTTTTTGTGCAAGGAGGTTGTACAGCTGAGATGCGAGGTCGAATATATTGGTGTGTTCTAAATTCAAACACCAAAATAGTGATTAAAATAGCTTTTTATTCACTGTTTTCAGTGAATAAAATAAGCTTTTTAGAGGAGCAATGGTATAAAGTAAAAAAGAGCATTGCATTTTCAAACTGATAAAAAAAAGAAAAAAAGAATCTCGGTCTTAATTATTTGTCCAGCTAGTGTTCCTTCAAATAAATGAGTTCTTGTGATTTAATAAGTTTAAAAAAAAACATATAGGTACACTATTTTGACAATATTATTATACTAAATTAAACACGAGACACATAGTAATATTCACGTATAAAAACTAATTGTACAATTTATTCTGTTAAAAAATAATATTGGCTTCGTATCTTTTATTGTTCTTAATTCTATGAACACTACTGTATAGGGTGACTTTTAATTAGTTCTTGATAGCAAAGGATCTGAATGTACTCGTGATTACAAACAACTTTCCCAAAAAAACTATGTGTCAAATATGAAAAAAAAATGTTAGTGCTTTATACATTTTTGCCGATTTGATGACTTGCTATGTATCGAGGGGCAAAATTTTTTTTCTGATTTGACATATAGTTTCTATGGGAAAGTTGTTTGTAATCACGAGTACATGCATGTCTTTTGTTATCAAGAACTAATTAAAAGTCACCCTGTATAATAGTCAGTCAGCCAGTTTCTCCTTTTGTATATAAAAGAAAGATTTGCAACTACATCATTAAGTTAAAGCTTGTAAATCCTAATTCAATAATATTGTTGATATTATTAATTATAAGGGTAATACGACATCGTAATACAAAAATACCGAATAAATTATCTTGACTATTTTTATCTTAATCTGGTAATGGACATTGATTTAGCTTTGATTTATTTTACTTGTGATACTTACCTACAGTAGTTCATTGTTACTACATTAGTGCACTGATGTGTTTATCATGTTTTTTAATTGTTTGAGGAATTTTGTGTATTGTTTTAATGTATTTAATCTGTGATGTAGTATAAAAGTGACGTGCAATGTCAGGATATATTTTAACTTCAATCACATTGTGCGTGCACCTTTAGAAATAACTTTTGTAATAGGGACAATGTTTTTTTCCTGGTAAGTTACTATTTAAATTCTACAGAAAAGTTTTTATTTTATTAAACATTTTAAGTGCACAGTAGTCAAAACGGGCAATATCATCATTATCATCATCGTGGCAGCCGTCCACTGTTGGACATAGGCCTCACCCAAGGATTTCTATGACGACTGGTCCTGCGCTGCCCGCATCCAGCGGCTTCATGTAGGCAGTATGTTCAGGTTCAAATCACACACGGTCATCTGGCTCCAAACTGTAATTTCATTATAAACGATTCTTGCTAATTTACGAAAACATTAATTTAGGAACAAGTTGAAAGTTTAAACAATTTAACCCGAAAAAACGCTCTTACTTTTTCCCATCTACTATTTTTTGATGTGTAACATCTTTGCTCTCGCTTTCCTGCAATTTGTGGGAGTGATTTCGTGAAATGGGACGGAAATGTGTAACAGGAAATGCGAACATTTTTAATTCTCGAAAACTAAGGTTGTCATAGCCATGCCGCCTAGTGTGATGGCAAAGGCAAAGATGACATACTACTATTCGAAGGGTCGGCCCGTGAATGTACGACCCGATAATTAATTAATTTCATAAGTATTTTGTCACATGTTACACATCATATGCGAGTACTGTAGGTCTCGTTTTTTTTTCTATTTACCGTTTATCTCACTTTGCCATTCTGCAAGTACAAAAAACTCACTAACCCAAGTTAAAATTTTGGATGAGAGCAAAGACTTTTTTCACGTCACTGGATGAGAATGAGTGATATACAAACTCCTTGATTGTAAGCAAAGATAAAAACTGCTTAGTAAAAAAACTTATATATTTTTATTTGCACATAGACGTAAAATCTTGTTACACCCTTTTTTATAGTGACTTTGGCGCATGAAATGTTAGACAAGATCATCATAATCATATCAGCCGAAAATCGGTCCACTGCTGGACAAAGGCCTCCCCCAAGGATTTCCACGACGACCGGTCCTGCGCTGCCCGCATCCATCGGCTTCCCGCGATCTTCACCAGTTCGTCGGTCAACCGCGTGGGAGGCCTTCCTACTCTACGTTTTCCGGTGTGCGGTCGCCACTCGATGACTTTACTACCCTATCGGCCATCTGTTCTACGAGCTAAAAAACAAGATAAAGAACCTTTAATTATGGTTCTCCCGGGTCTCATACTAAATTGGTGACAGAAACTGTCCGCGTTTATGTTGATATTTGAAGTTACAGTTTGCATAGAATTTTTGAATTCTTTAGAACAAGCCACACAAAATAGCGGCGTGCGCAGTTATTTCACTGGACCACTGTTTCTACTTTCTGTATATCTATGAATTATTTGGTATGAACCCTAAATAAAAGGTAGACTAAGGCCTTCGGAAAGATTTCCTTTGTGCCTTTGTCTTTTGGTAGCAGGGAGAAAACCTAAAAAAATATATGTTTATTTACTGATGTTGTTTATATTTATATATATTATTTATTGTTGTTTTGTTTTAATCATCAAAATAATATTAAACGCTTTGGTAACTTTTAAATTAGGGAAATGTAGAGGCTATTTTCGTATTTTTTTGTATTTTACTACGAAGCGGTCGTAGCTCATTTGAGGTTGGGTCGATCATACAGGCTAACTGACCTGAAGCACAGTCATTACCTGGATGGGTTTGACCATAAGTGGCATTTTTATTGACCATTTACATGCTTAGCAAGGCACGCTAAGCCGTTGGTGTCTGTTGCCATCACTAGAGTGCAGTCTTTAAGGCTTGAAAAACTTCTGACAGTGGGGTTCACCCCAATCTCCACCATTACGGACTTGGCTCCCTTGTGTGGAGCATGGCTAAACCTTCTCGACTTTAGGAAGAGACCCGTGTCCCGGCATTCCCTCTCGTATATCTAACAGATACGCTAAAACTACCAATTTTATGATATAGCGTCCCCACTTACCTACCCTTGGGCATAACAGTGAGGGCCGCTATTCCTGCCAACACCATAAGGTGAAGACAAGGACCAGTTACGGTAGGTCTTGCCGCCAAGACGCTTGTCCCGGTACTCTGCAAGGCGAGTGCCTCGTGGAAGAGAACCACTATCTACTGTCCAGGTAGGTCCCGGAGCTGTAGGCACGCTGACCTCCCAGCAGTGGGTACGTGGATTGTTAACGAGTTAACTCAGTAAAATAAATCTCAGTGACAGTTTACTGGAAACGTCTAGATACCGTGTATGGCCAGACACGTCATGTAACAAACGAGTCAGTGAACCAAACTATGTATGATATAACCTGGACTTGTCTGTCTGCATTGGATAACTGGACTAATCATACAGTACCTATAATTTTGACGTAACTTCAGACAAACCCGGCGGTAATCCAATTAGCTCATTGGTGACATACAGACGTGTACCTAATAGTTTTTTTTAAAAGAAAATAAACAAAATGTTGAGCGTGTGTTCCAAATATTTGAGCAGTGGTATCGTTGTGGGTCTGCTTTGTGTTAGTTTTATTTCTATTTGTTTTATTCGCAATATAATGTGATAAATAAACACATGTGGCGCTGGTTTTTGTTCGTGCACTAATTAGACGTTAAATTTATAAATTTTATACATGTTCTAGAAACTAATATCTGTGTTTAGACGACCGTAAAAATTTGTAATGATTTTTAGAAATTCAGAAATTGTTTGTATTCAATTCTTTACGGAGTTTTACAGAATTCGGTAACTTTTTACGGAAATCTGAAAACCGCTGACTCAGTCAAATATTAGTTTCTACAACGTGTTTACAAAATTTTATTGATTGATACTCAAATAAGAATCGAACTACTTTCGTAAGGAGCGCGCTAGGGGTTTTGAGTAATATATTAACAGCTATGGATCGGCCTTCACGAACAGCGGTTTCGATGCCGATATAATGATCGAATTCACTCATTCGTCTCAGTGGATTAGTATTCCCCAAATCAGTTGAAGGTAGGAGAGAGTGAAATTTTCATCTCATTCGTACTACATTCCAAGTACGTCTCTCTATCTCTGCCATTGTTTATATATATTTGAACGAGATTTGGTAGACTATAGCGGTGTGAATGTGTGTTTGCGTGTAGTTGTATTTCACTCATTTTTAAGAGATTATTGTACGAATAGGGCCGTTTCATTATATTTTTATATATGGTCGAAGGCTAGGGGATATACTCCTCTTAAGGCTTTGGGTAAATAAAGCAAATAAAATGTGAGTGCGCATAGTATGTCATATATCTATGAAAAGTGTGAGAGTCAATGTATGAGATATTTGCGTTTATTTTAGGAATTTACGAAGGAATACTACTAATAGGTACCTATGTATTTAACCACAACGAGTAGTTAAGTATCAAACTAACTAATGAATGTAAAAATAACATCTGCGGTTTCAGTACCTAAAGCATTGGAGCAGTCCAAATAATTTTAATGTGTAGGTACCATAACATATTAACGAAGCAATTAGATTAAAGACTTGTACAGAAACCAGTTTTCTGCATATGAAGTATCTGATGGAATTCTGATTAGATCAATAAATATCGCAAAACATATTTTGGAATTACGATCATGAACACGTCTTTTGCATTATTAGTTATTACCTACGAATAATAGAACCAAGCATGGGTCGAGCAACAAACACGAAGGTCCTTTCTCAATTAAAATATCATAAATTAAATAACTCTTTTTTTATTATTATCAATTTTAGTTTTGACTACATCTCACCTGATGGAAAGTGACGACGATGTAGTCGAGGAATGGTACGTCTTTAGCCAGTCATATCACAAATTCTAATTACAAATGTATACCTTCACAGGAGCGCATGTACGAGTTGGAACGGCGTGATGCTGAGTTGGCTTTAGAAGAGAAACGGCAGCTCGAAGCTAAAAGGACGCTCCTCCAGGAAGCAGCGAAAAGACAGGACGAGCCAGTGGATGACAGCAAGCTGGTGGAAGCCATGTTTGATTTCCTGCCCGACTCTAGCAGCGAGGCGCCGGCGCCGAAAGATACGTCTGTCTTTAGCGATTTGCCGCAGCAGAGAGCTGATCAGCAGGAGGTAAGTGTGAAGTGTGACTAGAAGTATATGTATATCCTTATAAATGTTACTGTAAATTATTCCCGCTACTGAACCTTAAGACACGCGACGAGTGGAGAAAAGAAATACGACACCTAGAACGCGCTATTAACATTTCTTCAGCACTGAGTATAAAAGTACCAATCATCAACGATTGGTCTACGGCCGGACCCCAGATATAGGTAGCACCTCGCCTGGCGAAGATATCTCCCTTTACTCTCGACGAGTAGGAACATACCGTTACAACAAGTCAATAGGGCAAACGTGGAATTAAAAACTGAACCATAACAAATAAAATCTGTTTCATTTCGGAATGTGGATGACATTAAGTAGATATGATTTTTTTATATTTTTAACCAAACGATATGCTCTATAACATAAAAAAAAATTCAAAACACGGCTGCATAAAACATTACCCTTTTTTTAGACGTCGGGTAAAATGTATTACTATATTACTCACGGGATCGAGAAAAATCTAACGATAACTCGTACTTTAAAATCCATGAAGCTTTTAGAAGATATCGTGAAATAAACAAACAAACATACATACATTAGACCTGAAAACAATACACTCCTTTTTTGTGGGTTATATATAGTGTAAAATTTTTATACTTGACTGACTCGGTGGCTCAGTGGTTTGTACTCATGACTACTGATCCGAGGGTTGTGGGTTCGATCCCCACGCAGGGCAAACATTTGTGTGATGAGCAGATTTGTTTGCTCTGTGTCTGGGTGTTAAATATCTATATATGTATGTATTTAAACGTATATAAGTATGTATATCAGTCTCTGGTTCCCATAACACAGGGAATCCTACTTTGGGGCCAGGTGACCATGTGTGATTAGTTTCAGAATATTCAGAATATTTAAAATGTATTCAGGAATAATCTATATTGTGATTGTGTTCAGTTTATAATGATTTCAGCAAGAAAACAGTCGTGTTTTAACTAAAACTTGCAAGAGTTTAGCTAAAATTTCAGCTGCGCCTTGCTACGTAAAACAGATATTAGGTAGAAAATTTTGAGCACAGAATAGGAACAGATAAAAACATTACTTACAAAATTTACCGCAAACATACTTGAATACGAGTCATCATATCAGCTCATATACGTCACCACCGAGGAGTTCGAGCCTACCCTGAATTAGGGCGATCGGGCCTTAGACGACCACGCGGGCCCAACGCGGGTTGGTCGACTCCACACACAACCTGCGAGTTTCTCGTGTTCCTCACGATGTTTTTCCTTCACCATAAGAGTACCAGATAAACGTACATATGAAATCTAAATTCAAAATCACATTGGTAAGTGGCAGGATTCGAACCACGACCTCCCAGACAGGAGGCGGCGGCCCTTGCCGTTACGCCACCGACGCTCTTCGAATACGAGTAGGTAGTAATTATAATTCTTTTTCGTAGTAGATGATGGTGAATTCGTAGAAGATCAGAATGGGTCTTGAACTTAAAGAAATTTAAAAATAAACTAAGCTTAATATTTTTTCAGATGGTGACACCAATGCAGACCACATCGGAAGACGAGGAGGACCTCTCAGAGTTCAAGTTCCAAAAGTTCGCAGCGACCTACTTCCAGGGGAACGTAACGCATCAATACTCCAGGAAGCCATTAAAGCATCCTCTGCTACCGCTGCATACGCAAGGCGATCAGTTGGTAAGATAAGGGAATGAGATACCTACTAATCAAAACACTCAATAGTCTTTTATGATAGGTACTAATTAATTTTTCACGCAATTTCTTCCACCGTTCATTGCAAACAAATAATGGTAATCATTTATCAGATTGATGGCTTTTAAAATTTTGATAATCTTAAGTTGACGTCATAACAGAGATGTCTATCATTTATTTACCTATAGCATTTAAAAATATTGCATAGGTATGAAAAAACAAAATTATTTTTAACTGATTTTATTTAAGTAATGCAATTTTTATATGAGTCATATTAAATTTCAGGCCGCCCAAGCATTGTGGATCACCATTCTACGCTTTACAGGGGACTTGCCAGAACCACGCTATCATAGTATGGATAGAGATAACACTTCAGTGATGTCTAAAGTCACAGCTACACTAGGAAGGAACTTCATAAGGTCCAAAGAATTCCAGGAGGCGCAAATGATGGGTGTAGATCCAGATGCGTTCTTGAACAAACAGAAACCAAGGTCAATTAGACATAAATTAGTGTCGTTGACTCTGAAGAGGAAAAACAAACTCGGAGAAGACGTTCGCAGAAAATTACAGGTAAAAACCTATTAGAAGTGCATCAAAAACAATTTAACAAGAATACATAAAATCTAGGTAGGAATAATTAATAATTACTGTATTTATATTGTTCTAGGATGAGGAATACACAGCGGATAGCTACCAATCTTGGTTGGAGTCACGTCCTACCTCAAACTTAGAGAAACTGCATTTTATCATTGGCCACGGTATCCTCCGCGCCGAACTAAGAGACGAAATCTACTGTCAAATATGCAAGCAATTAACTAACAATCCTTCGAAATCTTCCCATGCAAGAGGATGGATTTTACTCTCACTGTGCGTCGGATGCTTTGCTCCAAGTGAGAAATTTGTCAATTACCTGAGAGCTTTCATAAGAGAAGGCCCCCCAGGTTATGCTCCGTACTGCGAGGATCGTCTAAAGAGGACGTTCAATAACGGTACCAGAAACCAACCTCCTTCTTGGCTTGAGCTTCAAGCTACCAAGTCAAAGAAACCAATAATGTTACCAATAACATTTATGGATGGGAATACAAAGACCTTACTGGCAGATTCTGCAACAACAGCGAGAGAACTGTGCAATCAGTTATCTGATAAAATTGTATTACGAGATCAATTTGGCTTTTCGTTGTACATTGCTTTGTTTGATAAAGTGAGTTCATTGGGAAGTGGAGGTGATCACGTAATGGATGCTATATCACAATGTGAGCAGTACGCAAAGGAACAGGGTGCTCAAGAAAGGAATGCGCCTTGGAGATTATTCTTTAGAAAAGAGATTTTCGCTCCGTGGCATGACCCCACTGAAGACCAAGTAGCCACCAATCTCATTTATCAACAGGTTGTCAGAGGTGTGAAGTTTGGCGAATACAGATGTGACAAAGAGGAAGATCTGGCTATGATAGCAGCTCAACAATATTACATTGAGTATGGACAAGATATGAACACTGAACGACTGTATACATTATTGCCCAACTACATACCAGACTATTGTCTCACTGGTGTTGAAAAAGCAGTGGATCGTTGGGGTGCTTTAGTGGTGCAAGCTTACAAGAAGAGTTACTACGTCAAAGAGAAAATACCAGCCTACAGAGTAAAAGAGGATGTAGTCAGTTACGCAAAGTTTAAATGGCCGCTTTTGTTCTCGAGATTTTACGAAGCATACAGAAACTCAGGGCCAAACTTACCGAAAAATGATGTCATCATCGCTGTCAACTGGACCGGAGTCTATGTTGTAGATGATCAAGAACAAGTGCTTTTAGAACTATCATTCCCAGAAATCACTACTGTTTCCAGTCAGAAAACAAATAAAGTGTTCACGCAGACATTCAGCCTCTCCACGGTTCGCGGAGAAGAGTTCACATTCCAAAGTCCAAATGCAGAAGATATTCGAGATCTAGTGGTATATTTCTTGGAAGGATTGAAGAAACGATCAAAGTTTGTAATCGCGTTACAAGACTATAAGGCACCAGGCGAAGGTTCTAGCTTCCTAACATTCCAGAAAGGAGATCTTATTGTTTTGGAAGAAGACAGTACTGGCGAATCAGTTCTAAACAATGGCTGGTGCATCGGGCGTTGCGAGAGGACTATGGAAAGAGGTGACTTCCCTTCAGAAACAGTTTACGTGTTGCCAGCGTTAACGAAACCACCTCCCGATATACTAGCGCTGTTCTGTGCTGAAGGTGCTCAACATGGTCGGCGAATACCAACAAATACATTCAATGGAACCGAGAGTAGAGACAAACCTCATACTCTATTAGAATACGCAATGGACCATTTCAGATTACCTCCTAAACGTACAGTGTCTAAGACGCTGACATTATCAACAGCAAAAAGAGGAGGTTCCGACGAGCTGTGGCGACATTCCAGAGAACCAATAAAACAACCGCTTTTGAAGAAGCTACAAGCAAAAGAGGAACTGGCCGAAGAAGCATGTTTTGCATTCACTGCGATATTGAAATACATGGGCGATCTACCATCGAAAAGACCCCGCATTGGAAATGAGTACACAGATCATATCTTCGATGGACCACTGAAACACGAAATATTAAGGGATGAAATATACTGCCAAATAATGAAACAGTTGACTGATAATAGGAACAGAATGTCTGAGGAGAGAGGTTGGGAACTCATGTGGTTAGCAACAGGACTTTTCGCATGTAGCCAAGGGTTGCTCAGAGAGTTGACACTGTTCCTAAGAACACGAAGATATCCAATTGCTCAAGACTCCCTGCAGAGACTTCAGAAGACATTGCGGAATGGACAAAGAAAATACCCTCCACACCAAGTAGAAGTTGAAGCTATCCAGCACAAAACGACGCAGATATTCCACAAAGTGTACTTCCCCGATGACACAGACGAGGCATTTGAAGTGGACTCCTCAACAAGAGCAAAAGATTTCTGTCAAAATATAGCGCAGAGACTGAATCTCAGATCTAGTGAAGGCTTTAGTTTGTTTGTTAAGATAGCTGATAAGGTGATATCTGTTCCGGAAGGTGACTTTTTCTTCGATTTCGTTCGCCATCTCACCGATTGGATTAAAAAGGCGCGGCCGACACGGGATGGGATAACACCGCAGTTCACTTATCAGGTAAGTGGTTAGGTATTTTTTAACTGATAAAGATATAAACTAATTGATTTACAAGGACTCCTACGTGATCACGCGAGTGATCTACGCATTTAAAAATATCGGCACCGCGACATCGTAGTTTTACATGCTTTTGTATCAAACATATAAATATGATTAAGGGCCGGTGGACCGATGGTCCAATGAAGCACGAGCTTCAATATGACTTCGCGGCCTCAGATGGCTCACGATCGCAATAAGTGGTGGTCATTGTAAAAGACATCATCGGTATCCAATAATGTTCGTTTTGTCACTATTCTTCCGCGTGTCGGTAAAATCATTATATAATATTATAGGTGTAACGAAGGTGTAACAAAATTGGTCTGGAGCTTCTACTCATCATACAAATTTCTCCAAGAGATAGTCATTTCGAAAAAAAAAACAACTCTTCATACAAATCGATCAGCTGATTGCCCAATTATTTGAATGTTTGTATGAACATTTTTTTTATTTACTATAAGTTCCTTGCGGATTTTTTTGATGTATGATGAGGGGAAGCACCAGTTAATGACTCATGCACCAATTTTGTAACACCTGTGTTAACAGAATGCTAAAGATAAATGATATAAAACTTTTTAAACTAAGGAAACTCTTACAGGTGTTCTTTATGAAAAAACTGTGGACCAACACGGTGCCGGGCAAGGACCGCGCGGCAGATGTGATTTTCCACTTCCACCAGGAGCTGCCGAAGCTGCTGCGAGGGTACCACCGCTGCGGGCGCGAGGAGGCGGCTCGGCTAGCCGCGCTGGCATACAGGGCACGCTTCGGGGACAATAAGCAGGAATTGCAGGCTATTCCGTGAGTTTCATTTATTTCTAGAGACATAAAGAAAAAACTAAGTTTTTGATATTGTTAATTTACCAAAAAAAGAACAGATGTTAAAAAAAATTAAGAGGAAATAAATAGGCAATTGCTTTCAACACCTAATTTTTGGTGGATTGTTTTACGCCTTTTTGTTTATGTTATTTTTGAATGTTTATTCCTTCGCCAGTCGAAGATTTCAGATGGATATTTGTTTTAAAAGTTATTCTTACATAAACCTTAAATAGGTATTAATAAATTTAATAAATGTCTCTCCACTATTCAGTGCTTAATGGTTGTAAATTCTCATCCATATTTTGATGCAATATCATAGGCAGAAACATCTATCTATGTCTCAGAATACAGAACACACCAGAACACGCGTACAGTCAGAATAGTATGACGCGCGCTGAAGCGGAAAACTCTGCGCCTACCAACCCTAATTCCCTTGGCTGTAATCTTGCTATTTTAGGTCGGATTTTAAAACTTTTAAGCTATTGCATAGCTTTTATCGCGGGCTTTGAGCGCGGCGACCGAATCAAGAAATTCCGTAACGAAAATAAAACCTTACACCCCACGCTCGGCCGAGTTCTAAAAAACTTACAGTGCTATCTATTAGCGATTTGCGGTACTGAAAGGAGTGTTAATTTATTACATAAAAATCCCGCGCCCCACGGACTATATGGTACTGGTAAATACTGCATAAATAAAAATAAATAAATAATTATAATTGCATAAGTTGATAAAAAATGTTATACAATAGCTTTACCGCGGCAGTCCCCGAGTGCCACAGTTTTTTTTAAGTAAGTTAAAATAGAAAGCCACTGATTGTTTACTCACAAAAATAAATAGATTTATAAGGGCCAGAACGTCAAAACTACACCAATTTAGTGGAGTTTCATACAAGCACAAGTTGCCTCACTTTTATCGCCGTACGCGTGTTCTGGTTTATTTTGTATTCTTAGATCTATGTGTATTTCAGCTCGATCAATTTCAATAACATACCATAAACTAACTGCTCCAGACAAATGCTCCGCGAACTCATCCCAGCTGACCTAATCAAGATGCAGAGTTCAGCCGACTGGAAGCGCGCTATCGTCGCCTCGTACAACCAGGACAGCGGCATGACACCCGAGGACGCGAAGATCACGTTCCTGAAGGTCATCTACCGGTGGCCGACGTTCGGTTCTGCGTTCTTCGAGGTTAAACAGACGACCGAGCCAAACTATCCTGAACTCTTGCTAATTGCCATCAACAAGCATGGTGTCAGCTTGATTCATCCGCAATCCAAGGTAAAATGCTCTGTATTCCAACTGTTAGCCGCTTTCATTTTTAAAAGCTTTTATTTAATTTGCACTTGCAGTTTTTATTTGTCATTCTCTGCTCGTATTTTAAATTGAATATACGCAATTTTATGAACTTGACTAATTCAGTATGTAAATTAAAGTAGTTTTTGATTAATATAAATAAAGTGCTATTATATTTAAACTGAAATTTGGAACAAAGAGTATGATGGTAGGCCCCGAAGGATTTAAATATAAATTATATATTAATTTGAATATAAATAAAAAGCAAAATTAAAAATTTTTAAAAAGCTCACGATCGGTGTTAAAACGTAATTGAAAAAGGATTATATAACTTTTTATGAGTCTGTATGAGTCGTCCAACGGTGACGTCTATATAGACAAGGCAATCGAGCGGGGGTTAAAAAGGGAGACAGGGGAGATCGAGCCCAAGCTGCCATTGTAACAGTTGTCCAACCGTTTGGGACAATTATTCATCTTAAGTCCACTGAGGGTAAAAAGAAACGAAAGATAAATTTAAGAAAGACGAAAGAAAAAAAATCCGTCGGGTCATTTGGTTTTTTGAGCTTAAAAACTCTTTTCAAATAAAAGCTTGTACCAAAAAGCTTTTAGGTTTTTAGAAAATTATTTTTCTTGATATGTACCTACTTTATATGTATAATACTGATACCAGGGCTACCAGTTGTTTGGTTTTACTTAAAATTAATTTACTTGAAGGAAATTTCTGTAATACCTACAGATTGCAAACTGCCAACCTAGATTATAAAAAACCTGCCAAATGAGATTCGGACACGCGTAAATTAGGGTTCAGTCAATAAAATAAATGAAGACTTGATAAACAAAAATATTTTTACAGTTGGTAATAGAACATTTTGTATGGAAAATCTATGAACTTTTTACAAATCCAGCTGCACATCTTAAGTTGGTCAACTAAAAACTAAGAAAACCTATTTAGCCGTGATAGTTTTCCTTTTCAACCGACTTCAAAAAGGAGGAGGTTCTCAATTCGACTGTATGTTTTTTTTTTGTTTTGATTACATTTCCTACTATTTATAAAAAAAAATCAGATGTGCTGAAGTAGCAGTTTAGCTGGTAGGGGTAACACTTAACTCTAACAAAAATTTGCATTTTAAAGGTTAATATTTCGCAATTGGATTCCTGAATCTAAAAATGGTTTTAGCGAACCCTCAGTAGTTTCGAAATACCTATTCAACGATACTCTTACGATTAAAAAAAATCACCCCCTGTTTACATGTAGGAGAGGTACCCTAAATTTAAAAAAAATATATATTTTACTGTATCATATTATCGGCGTGATTAATACAAAATTATAGCTTTCTAGTTTTCATTAGTCTCTGAGCTAAGCCGCGGATAGACAGACAGACGAACAGACATGGCGAACTACAAGGGTTCCTTGTTGCCTACAGAATCCTAAAAAGGTCTGGCGATATGCGTAAAAATGTATTGATATATTGGTATAACTAATGTTTGATTCCGTAGGTCAATGACGACTACTATCGCACTAGCTGGCGTGTTTTGATTGTCCTTTTATTGAAAATAGTTTGTGAAAATAGCTGTGTTATATATACGAACGCGATTATCTTCCAGGACATTCTGGTCACACACCCCTTCACGCGAATATCAAACTGGTCATCAGGAAACACCTACTTCCACATGACCATCGGCAACCTGGTGCGAGGGTCAAAGCTCCTCTGCGAGACCTCACTCGGCTATAAGATGGACGACCTGCTGACTTCGTACATCTCGCTGATGCTCACCAACATGAACAAACAGCGGTCGATACGCGTCAAATGATCCAGCTATATACTACAGTGACGGAACTGTGCAGAGCCTTGAGTGCTAAGTATTCATGGTGCAGACCGTCTAGTGCTGCAAGCGCTTTTTGCTGGATTGTCAAGTGTGTGGAAGATTGGTGTTGCAGTGTTTGCAAGTCAGCGCGGCGCGGCGTTAAGTTTTATTTATTAGCAGCTTTCAATGCATGAGCTATCTTTTTAATTCAAACTGTGCGTTTGTTTAAGTGGTGTAGATATCACAATAGCAATATCTAGTTGTTGATGTAAAGTGTGGAAGTGATGCACAACATCTATTTAATGTAGGTAGGTTAAGAAAAATCAAATTGTATAATCCGTCCATAATAATAAATGAGTAAAGGCAAAGATGTTCTTATATATTTTTAGTTTAAGCGTTTTAAATACTTTTTATACCTACACAGAAGATGTGGTTGGATTTAGTGGAATGCTATTACGTGAATAATTATATTACTTATTAAGGTAAGTAGGGACTTATTAACTTCGATAATTTCAATTACTTAACTTTTTAACTTGTTTGTTTCATTTTTTTTCACTATTTCATCCATATTGTCCGGCTATACCATTTTGAATCTAAAGATTACCTTCTTTGATGTAATTAAAGGTTAAACATTGCTGAGAGGTCCAAGAGATATCAAACAAAATTCTAGACTTTCTAATAATGATAGCAGTTCGACTTGTTTAATTTTTATACATAGAGACCCAACCTTACAGACTTTGTTATAAATATTAGTTTTGCAATCGCAATTATTAGTTTTGTTATAACATACAATGGAATGGTAGTTATATTTTTGGATCTTATTATACTAGTACTTTAATGTTTCAAGTGTAGGTGTACCTAATGGAGGATATTGAAACATCTATTTTGTTCGAAATGTTAATGAAGGTGTCTGCAATGTATTTATTATAAAAGGTGAAGTATAAACGGCTAAGTAACTAGGTATAGTGTAAAAAAAATGTTTATGTATGCCATGAAGTCGGTGACAATTTATTACATATACGTACGTATACATTGTTTAATTTCGCTTTAAAAGTCAAAACGTTGCATTTGTGAGTGGTTGTAAACATGAGTCACAATGATAAAAAACTGAGTTTTATTTATTTACATACCTTCGTTATTAACGAACGCACACTCGTGTAATATTATTAAATTATAAATTTAAATTCGTATGCAACTAACTCTTTATTGCATATTATCAGATAATCAAATACATGTACAAAACAAAGGTAACAACTGTGACACGACAGGTCAAGCGTAATACCGAGGCACCTTGTAATGCTCGAAATAAGAGCCGTTTTGGAACAAAAATGTTACGCTTGATGAAGCGCTGTGTGCACAATTTAGTTAGACCATGTAATATAGATATTATATAAGATATTAATATAAGAGCGTCGGTGGCGTAACGGCTAAGGCCGCCGCCTCCTGGTCGAGAGGTCGTGGTTCGGATCCTGCCACGTACCAATGTGATTTCGAATTTAGATTTCATATGTACGTTTAACCGATGCTTTAACGGTGAAGGAAAACATCGTAAGGAAACCGGCACACGCCTGCGGAGAAACTCGCAGGTTGTGTGTGAAGTCGACCAACCCGCACTGGGCCCGCGTGGTCCACTACAGCCCTATCGACTTAATTCAGGGTAGGCTCGAGCCCCTCGGAGGGGTCGTATATAAGCTGATATGAATATAGATATATTTCGCAGCCAAATTGTAAAATTGCAATTAAATTGCATTTAATTACTTGGCAATTTTTACATAGTAATTTAACTTAATCAAACATGTTTTGCAACTGTTCCTAGGTAGGCTAATTACTGCATATGGACAGGCCCATATCACATTAGAGTTGCAGTGACCGTCAATCTCTTCGTCTTCTAAGCTGTAACCCCAGGGATTGGGGATCGTGACCTGGTGGAACTTGATCATGACTTGATTCAAGAGGTGGTAGATAGGAGCCGTGTCAGGTATTTCTATCTGTCCCTATCAAGGGCGGTGTGGTTAGCATCATTCTGGTGGAGTTGCAGGTGTTTTGTTTGGTCACACCAGGTGGCTGGGGGTCAAATCCTGTGCTCTTTCCCTCCACTTTTCTCCGGAGGAACTCTGGCCTGGCTCTATAATGTGACCGAGGAATTTGAGTATGTTTTGCGGCTGACAGGTGCGACGTGTTTTTCATCTCTTCTAGAATAAACTATCGTTACCGTCTGAAGGCTGTCCACGGGATTCACAGGATTTTACTCCAGCACCACATTTCGAATGCGTCAATTCTCGACTTAATGGACTTCATGATGACTTTGATAGTCTAATAAGTCTCGGCGCCAAAGAGACGTAAAGGAAACACGAGTGCATTAACGAGTCAGGTTTTACAGTGCTAACGTAGGTATGTGGAAGCCGTATTGTAGAACCCGCCGGTTTACAAAACAGCACGCCGAACAACGCCGGATTGTAAAATGACATCACAGCACTGAAAGAAAGTATGTCGCATTGTTCGAGGCGCCACCGTGTAAAAGTACTGACTAACATATTTTAAATGAGCGAGCGATGTTAGGTTCGGTCAGGTTTGATGATTATACAGTCAAAGAGACTCGCGAAGCAAGGCTCCCCCTGGGTAGCAGAATTCTTCGCAGAAGAAGAAATTATCTGTTTTATTTACTTAGTAGATACCTAGTTTACAAAGCGGTGCATAATCCGCCGCTTTACAAAACGTCGCCGTTTTAAAATCCGACGCCATTTAGTTCGTCGTTTTGGTAACCGGCGGATTAAACAGATGTGCACCGGTTTACAGCAAAAAGATTTTCATGAAAATTGGAAAAAAATGATCTTGAAGGTATATTAAGCTATATCGACTCGTATTATTGGTTGAAAAAAAAAGTCATGGATAAAACATGTCACAAATTCTAAAATTCAGTTGTGCATTTTATAACAGATCAGTAAGTATTAATAATAAATTTGGAACTACTTCCTATAGCGTAGCTATAATACCAATCTAGACTTACTCATATTTCTGACATACTTATATGTTTTTTTTTTCAGTTTCGTTTTTGATTTTTTTGAAAATCCACAAGAATTTATCAAAGTGAACTCTGAAGCTAAAAAAAATACCACTTCCCATCACGAGGGACTTCGGAAAGAAACCTTAAATTATTTCTACGAGTCAAATTTATTAACAAATAGCTGTCCCGGCGAACTACGTACTGCCTTACATTACATTACACTGCCCTACCCTACCCTACCCTACACTACACTGCACTACCCTACCCTACCCTACACTACCCTACTCTACCCTACCCTACACTACCCTACCCTACCCTACACTACACTACCCTACCCTACACTACCCTACCCTACCCTACACTACCCTACACTACACTACCCTACCCTACACTACCCTACCCTACCCTACCCTACCCTACACTACACTACCCTACCCTATACTTTCCTCCCCTAAACTACACTACTCTACCCTACACTACACTACCCTACCCTACACTACTCTACCCTACACTACACTACCCTACACTACCCTACCCTACACTACGTTTAAACCTTCTCTGGACTTCCACAAATAATTCAATATCAAAATTAGGCAAATCGGTCCAGCCGTTCTCGAGTTTTAGCGAGACTAACGAACAGCAATTCATTTTTATATATATAGATGGCTTATGATCAATCATACCAAATTTCCATGCTTTTTCAAACACAATTTGCAACTTTTTTTTAGTGTAGGTAACCTAAGACTAGTGTTTCGGTAGGTGCCTTTTCTATTCACAAAAGTTAAGCCCTTGGCATCATCTCACCTGGTGGTAAGTGACGATGATGCCGAAGATGGAATCGGGCTTACCAAGATTCCCCAACGCAATGGAGAACTGGCTATATCTTATCTTCATGCCGGAACACATCAATGCTTTTAACACTGATGTTTGGCGGCAAGACTTAGATAAGATGGTGGTAGCTAGCCAGGCGGGCTTAGAAAATGCCCTAACACCAACCAAACCGAGTCTTACAAGTTGACCCCACCGGGAATCGAACCCGCGACCTGAATTATTATCATTTATTTCATAAACAGACAATCTGTGTGCGAAACAATTTTAAAAACTTAAATCTAATAACATAATATTCAATTTCATGTTAACATTTTATAAAAACAAATTTAATGTCAAATATATGTATAACAAATTTAATGTCAAATATAAAACAAATTTAATGTCAAATATAAAGTAAATTAATGTAAAATTTCAATGTCACAATTTTAAAAGTCATCAAATGAATAACAATTTTTATCCAACAAAACCAATTTTAATTTTTTCTTGAAAATGTCAACCCTAGTTTCTACCTTTAATTCTGTCGGAAGTCTATTAAAGAATGCCACGGATTGATACAGTGGACAATGGTTCACAACATTTAAACATGGCTCGATAACGTGGTGTAAGTCCTTTCTCCTAGTAACCATACGCAAATTCATCATCTCATCGGATTCAAAAACTAATCTATGTTTTACCAAATCCACTAAAAGAACAAGAATATAGAGACCAGGAACCGTTAATATTTTGTATTTTTTAAAATAGTCCCTACAGGATTCCCACGGAGGAATTCTAGCTATTGTTCTTATAGCCCTCTTTTGGAAAGTAAAAGCTTTTGTCAAATTATACTTATAGCTACTTCCCCAATACTTAATACTATAACGCAACTTTGATTCGATTATGGCAAAGTAAACAGATTTCAACTGTTCCAACGTCAACACATCTCTTAGGCTTCTTAAAGCATAACAAGCCGAGCTAATTGAACTTTCCAGTATATTTAGTTCTGGTTTCCAATTTAGTAATGAGTCAATTTGTATACCCAAAAATTTTACCGAATTCAGCACCTCTATATACTCATTATTTAAAATCAATCTAAGAGAATCTCGGCTCCTTGCAGTTGACTTAAACAAAATTGCATTGGTTTTTTGTGGATTAAGCATTAGGTCATTAGCTTCAAACCATCTATGGAAAGCTGCTAGAGTCGAATTAACACTGTCATTTAGTTCCTTGATACTAGTTCCTGACAGGATTGCATTTGAGTCATCAGCGAACAACACTAATTGGGCATTTGGAACTTTAGTAGTGACATAATTTGCCAAGTCGTTGACAAATATTATAAAGAAAATAGGGCCCAAGATGGAACCCTGCGGTACTCCTCTGGTGATATTAACTAGCTCAGAGGTTTTAATTGTTTCCTTACTATTATTATCAATTGATTTAACCTCTACAAACTGTTTTCTATTTTTGAGATATGATTCTAGTAACTTCAAGATCCTGCCCCTAACACCGTAGTGTTCAAGCTTGTTTAATAGTATACTATGATTAACCATATCAAAAGCTGAACTCAAGTCCAAGAATACCCCAGCAACTTTAAGCTTATTATTTAGTTTGATTACTACGTCATTAACTAAGGCATCAATAGCATCAGAAGTTCCAATTCCCTTTTGGTAGCCAAATTGTCTAGTATTTAAACCGCGATTAAGTGTCAGATGAGCAAGTAATCTAGATTTTATGAGTTTTTCAAAGATCTTAGACATTGTTGGCAATAAGGAGATTGGCCTGTAATTACTAGGGTCGAGCTTACTTTTTTTCTTGAAAACAGGCAATATTTTGGCTATCTTCAGTTGATCTGGAAATATACAGTACTCAAAACATTGATTGAAAAAAACGGCCAAACTCTCATCCAACACATCGATATTGTCTTTAATAATTGAAATGGGGATGTCATCATACCCACTCGAAGTTTTCAGTTTCATTTTTCTTACAACACGTAAAATTTCTGTAGCAGTTACGAATTCAAAATGTATGTCTCTCTGAATACACTCAGTATGTTCACGTAAATACTTTAAAGCAAGTGCACAGTTTCCAGAGGAAGGCAAGAGACTACGGTCAAAATGCTTCGAAAATACCTTAGCCACTTCCTGAGGATCGTTTACAATACTACCGTTTATCTTTAACACAATGTCCTTACTACAACCATTTCTGTTTTTTCCGTCCTTGTTGTTAACGACTTTCCAAACCCCTTTAGCCTTATACCTTTCCTTATTAATAGTCTCTTGTACCGCCATACTCCTAGCTACCCTAAGAATCATCCTATAAATTTTCAAATATGCCTTTTTATATGTAAGTATACTGATATCATTATTTGAACTATCCGTATTACATAAAACGCGTTTCATGGCACTGGATACTTTAATTCCATTTGTTATCCATTTGGCCTCCCCTATATTCTTTGATTTTACCTTTTTCTTTCTTTTCAAAAAGTTATTGTTAAAAGCACATTTAAATTTTGCCAAAAATCCATTTATACCTAGACTTTTCCAATCGATTTCTTTAACGGTTTTTCTAAAATTTTGTTTGTTTGTACTACTAAAAATTCTACGCTCCATATAGACTACTTCTTCGATCCACCTTTTACGACTGGAGCTTCCTACCACTAAACTTGCCATTATGGCAGCATGTCCATCTGCAAGCCCATTATGATCAACCGAGGCATTCACAACAGAATCTGTCTGAATGTTAGTTAGTATGTTATCAATACAAGATTCAGAGTTATTTCTTATAAATGTACTAGCTTGTATCAGTGTCCGAAAGTTATGGCATTTTAATAGGTTTAGGAAATCGTCTTTCTTGCGTCCGAAATTCGATAGGTTGACATTGAAGTCCCCCATTATTACTACTTTTTTGTTAAAATATTTCTGAAGTAGTAATTCCATTTTCTCCATAAATGAATCAAATTTATTACCATTTTGATAACAGCAAAATATATGTATATCAGTATCAAGATCCTTAATACCACATATTTCAAAGCTTTCAGAGGTAGCTAACTTCCTGCAATCTATCTCCGAGTATTGTCTGCTATTAAGCCCCAGAATCAAAGTGCCTCCTCGAAGTTTCTTATCTCTGGCATAGAAAGTAATAACATTGTAATTAGTTAATGCAAAATGAGCGACCGAGTCTTGTTTGAGAAAATGCTCGCTTATACATATATAATCTTGTGTCTTTTGCAGACATTCCAGATAAAGTTCCAATTGATCATGCTTAGTGTTAATTCCACAGACGTTCTGATGCAAAAGATTTAGTGTGTTACAAGTTACAATATTACTATCACAAATATCAGTGGAAGTTGAAACTCTTAGCATCTTATTATAAGATTCGTTACATGAAGTTACAGTAGGCATCAACGATTCCGAAACTCTAGTCACGAAAAAACGTGCAAATTTTACGTTCCGACTCGGTTTGCTTATGAATGATAGCTCTCCAAATTGATCTACAAGTTTCTATCCTATGAATTTTATACGTATTAAAATGGTAAAATACCTCAAAGTCATCTAAATATGAACAGCCACCACTAATTAAATTGTTACCTACAAAAATATTTGTATTTGTTAAAAGTTTTGTCAAAATTGATAGTGCGGGAGTATGATTAACATTACCACCCAATATAATTATATAGTCTCTGTAAGTAAAATCACTACAGTCTTTACAACACGTTTCTAAGATATTATCTATACCTGCATAGGGTTTCAGCACAGCAGTTACTCTGAAGCGATCTCCCAGCAACCGCTGCAGTATATTTCTAAGGTACCTTCCATTTTCATCCGCACAAATCATGACACGATGACAGTGATTTTGATTTTCATTTGGTTCTCCATGGTTTTTTTTGTCACCCTTTTCCAATTCTGACGTTAATTGCTTGGTTCGCTGTTCATTTTGTCTGGAATGCAAAACTACTGACGCATGATTAGCAGAATCCTGGAGAAACTTAGGTGAGGAGGATGCTATGTTATGGCGATTGTTGTCAAAGCTGTTTTCAGAAAGATTTGTCTTAGAATGTGGCTTATTTTTTTGTTCTCTTTGCTTGCTGGTACTTGTTGGGAAACCTAACGTAGAATCAGATGTAACCAGTCGAGTTTTAACATGTTTGTACTTAGGAGAAAGAAAAGTACTTGGTGTTGATGATCCATTCATGCCCACTGACTTGTACAATCTTATCGTGTGCTCTTGCAGTTGTATCTTCTTTTTAAGCGCATTATTTTCAAGACATAACTCATCAATGGCCTTATCTGCAGATAGCAATTTCATTTTTAACGTTAATATTTCTTCCTTGAGATCATTTACTTCATCACCATCTATTATCACGTCCGGTAAACTCTGGTGTGTTATTTGTGCATACATTTGTGTTTCGTCAAGCGAATTACTCGTTATGTATTGTCTCTTTCTACGTTGTGTTACAAAGTTACTGATTTGCGTTTGTTCTTCTTTATCTTCTGGGGCATTAGACTCCACAGCGACGCTTTTACATGAGTGATTAGAGCACGATGCAGTAATTATCATGTCCTTCTCTTCCTCTTCAACCATCAGCGACTCATAAGAGTTACTAGTTGGAATATTTATAGTAAAATCTGATTGACTTTTACTTAATTCCATTGTCATAGATTTAGTGTCTTGGGGAGCCAATATAATGTTATTCTGGCATTCCAATTTCTCCACTAAGGTTCCAGTCTTTTCACCTAATTGCAGTACAGGGCAACAAAAAGAATCATTATTACACATCTTTGAAGTGAGTACTGCAGTTGGAGCAGAGTTAATGGCTTTGGGAGTCAGGTTCCTTGTTTTTTTAACACAAGTATTTTCGGGTAGTGTTTTTGAAGTTTTACAAGGAATACATTTCCATGACAACTTCCGGGCATTAGTCATAATATCAAAGAGCTTCCTGGGGTGCCCCGAGCAATCTGCATGGTATGTATTTGAACAAGATGAACATTTTAAAAGCTCTTTTTTAAGTATTTTCTTATCACATTTAGAACAGAGCGCCATCTCATAAGTCGTGAATATCAATAAGGATTAAAAAAATAATAATGAATGATTACTGTTACTTCGGATCGGTATCTTCACTCTCTATGAGACAAAATACAAATAGGCAAAATACCACTATGAGTCTCTTTTGTTATTCTATGACGCAACGATCGCCGTGGAACTGTAATGAATCACTCGCAAGTTCGCAACGCATGCAGGCAGTTTTGGCCCGAACGCACTAATCATAACCGTGAGAATTGTGTACACATCTGACTCTTCGCGATACCACGCACAGCACAGCTGATCCGTTCAAGACCGTTATTTATTTTGGTTTATTGAATTTTGTACTTCACACACGAGATATTTAGCACATTTTATTATAAAATTTTACATATTAATACACAATATAACTTTTTTAAATACTTTCCAATTGAAAATTGACTAATTTGCACAATAAATTTAAAATTATAGTTAACGATATCAAAAACGATGTTAACAGGTAGGCGTCTCGCGCAAAGATGACCTCCTGGTTTGAAGCGAATGGACTAACCATTACGCTACGGAGGCGGTCTAAACCTACTACCGTAGTAAAAATTTACTATGCTACTACCAGCGAGCTTTATCATAGACTCATAAAGGACTCATAGTATTTCGATGGTACCTACAAGGTACCTTACACACTTATATGCTGTAAAATAAAAAGCTGCAAATGGTGTTAAAAGTTTGAAAATCAGTACGACTGATGTTAATGCAATATTAAACGATTTGATAATTAAAAAATAAAATTAAAATTTAATTAAACAATGTGTTAAAAATGTTTAAAATGAATTTTCAACAAATTGTTTAATTTTTTTTTGTGAGTGTTTTTTATTGCAAATAAGTAAGACAATATACATAAACCCAGAAAAATACAGAAAAACACTGTTACTGTTCGATCGAACTGTATGGCGTACGTCAAGCTAGCTTATCTGTAACCTAAAGGCGGAAACTTCTCAATGTTCCTTATCTTCTAAATGTTTGATCATATAATGTAACCTAGTTTTCCTAAAAAAATAAAATAAAAATAAAATAAAAGTTAATAAATTTATAACTTTTGTTTGTTATCGAGGACCCGATGGTAGGTAATTTGTATATATGTGGAAAAGCTATTCTGCCACTTTAATCGACATTTCCTCTCTTTTATATAAAGGTAGGGTAAGAGCGGGTATTACCGGTCACCTAAGGATAAAAAAGAATAACTCGCAAATTAATCAACATATCTTTATTAAACTTTACTAAATTGAAACATAGTCTTACCCTCTAACGAATGACTTGAATTGAGATCAATAGTAATTGTATTTTTGGTATAATCAACATAAGAAAAAAAATTGTCTTTGACCGACGTTAGACCCCATGGAGGGAAATTCCGGTCACCATGGTTCGAATGCCGGTCAGCGTAGTTTAATGCCGATCAGCGTAGTTTAATGCCGATCAGTGCAGCCTAAGAACGGTCAAGCTTTTCTGACACATATATCACACATGTAGTTTTCGGGCGTGTCTGTACCCGTACATTCAGCATGTGCCCACAACCCACAAATAACACACCTGTACCAGAGTTCATTGTTTCTCCCGTAATCATCGCATAGAATACACTTGTTTTCCAAATCATTATTTTCCTCAATATCTGTGTCATCATCGTTACGCAGGTCAATCATCTCTACATCAGATTCTGAACTGCTGCTAGTGTCATTTTTTTCCTGAAGAATTCTTTTCTTAACGGCGTGGGCTGTATTTTTCTTTCCTTTTGGGTCCACTTTGCTTTGCCTTTTCTTATTCTCATTTTTATTTTTAGTGGCTTTTTTAGTAAAATTACTCTTCAGGTTTTTTCTTGTCTCAGATTTATTTTTTGTTTCAGTTTTTTTCTGTTTTCTTTCTTCTTTCTTAATTAATGTTTTATTTTTTGTTTCAGTTTTTTTCTGTTTTCTGTTTTCTTTCTTCTTTCTTAATCAATGTTTCTTTAAATGGAGTACCTGTTATGTGGGTGGCATGTTGTTTCCTGTTACTCTTCCTCTTCTCTATGCTTTTCTTGGGTACTGGCAGAAGATCTTTAACGTTTGTCAAACAATTAGAAGAAGGGACTGACAGAAAATTAGACATGCCTGTAGTTGTTGACAATGCAGTGCTGAAAGAATCAGTGCAGGCAGAAGAGCTAGCTAGAGTCCCTCCTACACTAATAGGTAAGCCAATGAAAGAAGAGCTAGCTATGGCAGATGATGTCGCCAATGCTGAAGTAGGTGGGTCAATGATGGATACGCTAGTTGTATGAGTTGATGTATCCCATGTTGAGTTTGAAAGGCCTGGCGAACTTATGGTGGCAGAGTTATTAATCTCGCTATTAATTTTGGCCAATGCAAGGTTAAATAGACTTTCTTCCATCGAAAACGAGTTGGACGGGCAGTCATGTGTGGGCTCATTTAAGAGAGAGGAACTGTTGCAAACCGTTTCAGTATTAGACGTTTCATCTTGTTGGTCGGTTATAAGTTGAGATTCAGGAGTTTTGTTGTCTCGTTCACGATGTTCTGGAGAATGTAGAATTAAATCGTCACTGTTAAGAAACTCTGCAGCTAGAAAATCTTCTTCGGTAAACACATCGGGATCGAAAGGATATATTCCCGCTGCTTTAAACCCTGCTTCTGCTTTGGGGATTGTTGCGACTTTTTGGAATGCCTTTCTGAATAATAAAGCAATATCGTTTGGAGTGATTTTGCGACCTAAGTTTGACTTCATAAAATTGTTACACTCAGCCTTATAAGCCGTTTTAAATGGTCCATATATTGAAATGTCCATTGGTTGGATTCTATGTGAACCGTGTGGTGGAAGAGACAGCATCACGATGTTGTTTGATTTGCAGAATTCGTAAGCTTTTAGTGATATGTGGCTGGAATGGTTGTCAAGAACGAGAAGAATTGGATCTTTTTCTGAAGGTTTCGTATGATTCGCAAAGTGCTTCAACCAGTCCTCAAACAAATCTTCATTAATCCAACCATTTTTTGAACAGCGGTAGAGTGCACCTCTTGGTCCATCTGCTTCTAGTGCTACAGAATGTCTTTGACGGGGATAAATGAGCATGGGTGGAACAAAGATTCCCGTCGCACTCATTGCGCATACCGCTGTAACTGTTTGCCCTCTTTCACCACTGGTTATCGACCCGACACGCTTTTGGCCTTTCTCTACAATAATTTTGCCCGGATCTTGCACAGACGTGATCCCTGTCTCATCGACATTAAATATATTTCTAGGAGGAAAATTGTATTTCTCCATCAAATCCCCTAACAGCTTAAAAAATATGCCAACTTCATCCTTATTAAATGCAATCGCTCTATTTAAACTCGTTCCTTCAGCTTTGCGGACAGATAATTTGTTTCGCTTCATGAAGCCTTTGAGCCAGTCTTTGCCAGCCATTTGAGTAGCATTATTAAAATTATTGGGGACATTATTTTTTACTGCATATTCATACGCCATTTTTTTTATTTTACTTGCTGTGCACCCGTAGAATATCTTCCCTAAAAGCTTTATTTGATCAGCCATGTCATTTTCTTGGGTTTTATTAAACACAGTTTTTCTACCACATTTTGTGATCTGGGTATTATTTTTTTCAAGCCTTTCTTGCAAAGTTGAAAATGGAATACCTGTTTCTCTTGCCGTTTGCCTAATTGGTTTTTCTGTTGCAACCAATCGAAAAGCTTTAGCTAGGGTACTTTCATCCCATTTTACCTTCCCGCGTCTTCCTGACATCTGGAACCAAAATTGATCAAAAATATTTATGTAAGTATTACTAAAATAATACTACATAATGACTAAAATGAACTGCAGTCAGCGTAACTGACATCATCCGAAGAATGAAATTTATCACTTTTATTAAGGTGACCGGCATTACCCGACGAAAGGTATTTTAGAAAACTATGGCGGGTAACTCCGGTCAGCGTGACCGGCATTAGGCGACAGAAGGTATTTTTGGTAAATCATATTTTTTTACAAAATAAACAAAACAACGGTGACAAATGGGAATAATAATTGAAAAGTCGATCAGCTAGCACTCAGAAAATCAATCAACTATTAGTTTAGTGTGATAAATTTAAGACGTACCTCTTATTTTCGGCGGACGAAAAAATGTTACGAAATGGCGCGAAAACTGACGACGTGCACTCCAGCTCAGCGTGTAATCGGAACTGAGCGGGGGTGCGCGCGGTGTGGTCGGGAAAGATCACGCCACCTTGTTTACATGTGTGTGTGCATTTAGCAAGCCGCTTTGTATGTAATGGTGAAGTGACCGGTATTATCTCCTGACCGGCAAAACCCGCTCTTACCCTACTAAGCACTACTAATACTCCAAAAACATACAAATTGATTTATGTAGTAAGAATACTTATACACACAAAAACGGTACCTAACAGCAAGGCACCATTATTGTTTTAGCAAAATAGCCAAACAATGGCAAAGGATGTCTCAAGAATGGCGCGCGCGCAGACCCCGCCCAAAGACCGCCTCTCGGCCAATAGGTACAGCCTTGGCTCCGGCTTGGGGATTAGGCACTGTTTGTTACCACGGAACAAGATTCGTTTCACTTCGCTAGCTTCCTATACCTACTAAGAAATGCACGTTGAATTGTTACTCTATTGAAAAGATATCAACGAGTAATGCAAGATAAATAAACTATACGGCAGCCTGCACTAAACTTGATCGACAATTTTTTTTTCATACAAAAAATGAATGAAAAAAATTAAAATAATATTGATGAATTTAGGATGAATGACCAAATAAATACTCACCATATCAGCCGAAGGACGTCCACTGCTGGACATAGGCCTCCCCCGAGGATTTCTACGACCGGTTCTGCGCTGCCCGCATCCAGCGGTTTCCTGCGACCTTCACCAGGTCATTGGTCCACCGAGTGGGAGGCCTGCTTACCCTTCGTTTTCCGGTGCGTGGTCGCCATTCGAGAACTTTACTGCACTTTATTGCCCCGCCCACTGCTACTTAAGTTTAGCAATTCTGAGAGCTATGTCGGTTACTTTGGTTCTCTTACGGATCTCCTCATTTCTGAGTATTTGGGACGTGAAGCTTCCTGAACGCTGCCCAGCCGAGTTGGATTCGACGATTGATCTCTTTCTCGAAGTTGGACCTACCTAACTGACCTGTTTGTCCCAGGTATACATATCCGGCAACAACTTCAAGTTCAGAGCCTCCAACCTTCAGAGGAGTAGGTGCGACACGGACGTTTGAAGTATTTTTCGACTTGCCCATGTTCATTCTAAGACCTACTTGTTGAGAGGCTCTATACTGAGGCCATCGAGCATTGTGCCTAAGTCATCCATAGTCTTAGCCATGACAACGATCTCGTCAGCGAATCGAAGGTGGGAGATGTACTCGCCGTTGATATTGATGCCGAGTCCACCCCAGTCCAAAAGCTTAAAAACATCTTCCAGGGCGGCGGTAAACAGTTTCGGAGATATAACGTCTCCCTGTCTCACACCTCGCTGCAGCTGGATAGGTTCCGAGTTTTGATCCTGGAGGCCAATCGTCATGGTGGCATTTTCATACAAACACTTCAATAGGTACCTCAATATCATCATAATCATTATATCAGCCGAAAAACGTCCACTGCTGGACAAAGGCCTCCCCCAAGGATTTCGACGACGACCGGTCCTGCGCTTTACGCATCCAGCGACCATGTCTCAGTATCGTATTTCATCACTGGCAACACACACTGGTCAAACACCTTAGTCTTGAGACACTGCGGTATCTGGGACGTGAAGATATTGCGAAGCTTCCCGAACGCTGCCCAGCCGAGTTGGATATGTCTTTTGATATCTTTCTTGAAGTTGGACCTACCTAGCTGGATTGTTTGTCCCAGGTATACATATTCGTCAACAACTTCCAGTGTACAGTCTCCAACCTTTAGAAGGGTGGGTGTGACACGGACATTTAAACATTATTTTTGTCTTGTCTAGTTCATTTTAAGACCCACCTGCCTGTTGAGAGACTTTACTGAGGCCATAGAGCATTAGGCTTAGGTCTTCCATGGTCTCAGCCATGGCCATGATATCGTCAGTGGGATATGTACTTACTCCAGGGCGGCGCCGGTGGTGAACAGTTTCGGAGATATAACATCTCCCTGTCTCACCCCTCGCTACAACTGGATAGGTTTCGATTTCTGGTCCTGGAGGCGAACCGACATGTTGACGTTTTCATACAGACACTTCAACACCTCGATGTATCTATAGTCAATTTGGCACCGCTGGAGAGACTGTAGCACAGCCCAGGTTTCGACTGAATCAAAGGCTTTCTCATAAGGTACTGTTGGATAAGAAAACCCATAGTTTTGAAAGGCCCAAGCGCAGAAAACCAACAAAAATACTTTAGATTCTAGTCATCTTTAAAGCCGCGTGAAATAGATCAATAGAAACGCAGAAATGCGGGAGCGCGTCATGCGCGGCCGCCATCTGACCATTGACGCCCATTTGCTCGCTGACCTTGGTCACGGCACAAAATGAGCATAGATGTCACGACTGCAAGGCGCAGAAAAGACGCTGCTGCCCATCCTCCGATTTGAGTCCCTTAGTCTACTCTTACGACACCTATTGGAAGAGATAGGATGGCCCTATTCTATACCGGGAGCCATACGGACATAAATAAATACTCATTCGTAACCAAATACTTAATATTATGTTCTTGTTCGTAATAGGTACATGAAAATTCAATAGCTTCAACCATGTGTGGGTAAATCGCAAGTTTCAGTTTCCTTTGTAGGCATTAAGTCAATGTTTCTAGGAGAACCATACAAACTTACAAACACGGTTTTTCCCAGTACAATGGGTATTAATTAATATAAAACAGACAAACATAAGCAACTACGACGTGCAAAGTGCAAAATCAGTTTTTGTTTTTATTGTTTGACGGTGCGAATAAACTTTCGATAATCCGTCGACGAAAAATTTTAAAACTCTTAAATTCCAAATTTGGTCCTAATAGGACTAAAGGTTTAGCTTCCAGAGCCGAGCGTGACGGACGGACGCAGACGGACGGAATGTACATTTTCGGGTTTTAGGTATGTGTAATGAATGAATGATATACAACAATTTTTCATGAAAATTGGAAAACTTTTTTTGCGGTAACAATACTTTCTCTACCCTACGTATCGTACAACGGGGTCGAGAACGTAAAAAATACCTTACATATAGTTCATTTCAATAACCATGGCGGGACAGCGCACGACGGTCATAAGGCGTTAACAACAGTTAACGCTAAAGTTTGTAGCATAAGAAATTGAAATTTTAGCGGCTTAGATATAGTGATTAAATATGAGATTTAGTTTGTAGCATAAGAAATTGTAAACAGCAGCTAAAATGGTGATTAAACCTAACGTTTAGTTTGTAGCGTTTATAGATTTAGTTTAAAAAATCGTTCATTCTGTATTATTTTTTCAAGTACCAAAGTGCGTCGTTACTGCTATAGTTAATAAGTGGCATTAACAACAGATGCTTGACTTCGAATTTTAAAGTAATAAAATAATTATACAACAATAAGGCTAAGTGTCGAGTGCTATTCCGCCATGGTATTGGAAATCAACTATACAATCCTTTATTATTTATTCCACCTGCACCTACCAATTCCAGGCAAAATTCATAACAGTGGCGAGCAAGCAATAATTTTAACAATTTTTGTAAAGATTATCCACTCGACTCGTTTATTTATATTTTGTACTCGTATGTACAAGTGTGGCGGCGGCGAGACGTATGCAGTCGGCCGTTCTTTGAGGACTAGCCCACCCACCAACTAACAAAATGCTACCTTAATTAATTTTTAATACCTAGGTACCTACTCTCTTTGTTAAATTACTTTTGTTGTACTTGCGTATTGCTGTGATAGTTCCATCTTGCTGTTTTAAAACTTTTTTAACATGTTTCTTTTAGTGAAGACTTTTAAGTAGCTTTCATGTATTTTATATACTGTTATAATATAATAGCTGTTAGTCTTCTAATAAAATTACAATAAAATAAAAAAATAGTTGTAGCCTCATAGAGTAGACAAACCAAACTTGTTGCCTCCTTCCTTAACAAGAAGAAAAAAAAAACACACGTATACAGAGAAATAACATACAAAAGTTAGGCAACACTATTAACTTATTTCAGACTTGCAATAAGTTTGAACAAAGACTTTGATTTTACTCTGTAATCAAAGCGACAAGGTTTGCGGCTTTATTATGAGCATGCATGCATTGGGTCATTGCGCCGGTTGGCGGCCTTTTAGTCACCTTCCCAACTTTGCTCCTTGAAATTTGTATGAAATGTCCAAAATTCCCGTTCTGATTGTTTCTGTAGGCATTTCAGATATAATCAAGTTATTTTTGGAAATAAGTATTGAAGGAATACTGCAACAGTTTATTTATAAATAAATAATTACCTGAAACTTACTCAAAATGCCGGTAAACGGCCACTTTTTTCGGTTCGCGGCCACCCTAGAGTCAGTTGGCGGCCGCCAGTTTTACATACAATATTGACTTACGAGTAGGTATTACATTACTTTTTGACGTTTTCGTACACTTTTCACTATAATATAAATATATATTGTCCTATGGTGAATTTCCACATCATTGGACATATGATCGCGATTGTCACTCGAATACCTTCACTCTTGCCTAGGAGACTGCGAAAATGTGGACGAGTATACAATGACAGGTTTGTGGAAATTGTCCAAACGGCTGGGTCTAAGTTTTTTAAAACTCGCCGTTCACAAGGGATCAAGAAGATCTCAGACATCACCAACGAACTCATGGCAGAAAGACGTAGTTTGGTTCTGCGGTCCTCTGAAGATGCTGCTCAGTATAGGCGACTAAACAGACAGATCTCCAAGTACCTGGCTCGCGAAATACGTCAATTTAATAGAAATCGTAAAAGAGGCATTTGGGCGCCATAATGGCTCAAAAGTATTCGCAGAATCGTATCGTCTAAGCCCGAGATGTTGGAAGAGGTTGAAAAGTTCTACGGACAATTATACACGACGACACGCCTACCTGTCAGCAATCTGGCTGGAGACCCAAGAGCCAAATTGACCCAACACTACACCGAAGATATCCCGGACGTCAGCCTGGAAAAGATTAGAATGGCTCTCAAACAGCTCAAGAACAATAAGGCACCGGGTGATGATGGAATTACGGCCGAGCTTCTGAAAGCAGGTGGAAAACCGGTACTAAACGCTCTTCAGAGGCTATTTTATTTCGTCATACTTGAGGGCAAACCGGGTTTGTCAAACCCCTGCGGCATGGCACAGACGTGTGGTGGTGCTCTTCAAAAAGGGCGATTTGCTTCCCTGACTGGGATTTGGGCTTCGCTAATTTCCTTTAATACCTGCTGTAGGGATTCAGGATTGTAAGTCACAGTTTTTTCTTTTGTTTTTTGGTAGACATCTGTAATAACAAAAATTATCTGATCACTGTGAGAAAGAAGTGGCCGTAAACTGACACCTCTATTTTTAATAGGTATAGTCATATAACGGCCGTCTATTTTTCGTATGTTTTTCAGACGGCCGCGAACCAGATTTGTTAGCATGTGCTAGTTTGCGGCCACATTATAGCTATAAATCCGTAAAAAAAAATTTTGGCGGCCGTGAACTAACCATTGCATTCAAACCGACCCCAACTATAAAAAAATGTTTCACAAAACGAAACTTTATTTACATTTATATAAAGTAAAGAAAGCAAACTTATTTCATTCAGTGAGTTAGTGCCGCGATCACCCGGCCGTAAACCAGCTTTACTAAAAATTTATTGTGTTGGTTGACGGCATCGATATAAATATAGGTCGGCCACCAAATAAAACTGGTATTAAAGTAATTTACTCCCAAAATAAATGCAAAATGAAGGGAATCAAACAACTGTGATCATTCAAAAACAATCACAATAGTAACAAGTAATCGAAAACTTTTAATAAGTACTTTAATGTAATAATACATTTGAATCGGGACCTAATCGCTATTTTTTCGTGTGTTCGCTGGCAGCGCGGCTGGCAAAATAGACGATTTATTTCCGGCACATGGATCAGGATAACCCGACCAATTTCAATAGGCATTTGATTCTGCAACTATCCTATTTTTTTAAATTCCACGGCACGTTGGGAAGGGTGAGATAGAATTCTTATTATTTAGTCCTCTAAAAGGCCGCGAAACAACGCAGGGCCGCGATCGAGCATAATAACCAATGACTTATAATTGTGATAATAATTTAATTACTATAATTTTGCAAATATAACTTTGTTGAAAGTTGTCACGCGACAAATATGCATACATGTTTTATAAGAAGACGGTTTGATTTCTATGGAGGGGACGGCGCGTACGCAGTCCCCACTATCAAAAATTACGCACCCGAGTTATCCACATTAGGGATAATCGCAAGGGTCAACCCCACCGCAGTGCAATGGAGGGGCCTCGCCCTGGGGGAACCGCCTTCCTGATCACGGTGTCCCCTGTGCCAGGTAAGTATGAGTTGTGATAGATACGAAAAGAGGGTCATGTTTCATGGGAGAAAAACGATAGCGCGTTCTAAAATCATACAGCGCCACCTAGCGGCGCCTGCATGATACTAATCACGTGACATTTGTCTTGAGATTGATTCGACTTGGATTCGACACACCATTCCTAGAGAAAATACTATGTGCGTATGTACGTAGCTTAGATTGTACGTAGTACACTAATTAATCTGAGATACTACTAAATAGCTTGCGCCAATTAAAATCACTGACTCAGTACTGCTGCACTGTCAAAATGGCTTTACGCCTAAGACGCTTTACAACTACTATCTTGGACTTTTGAGTCTTGCTTGATACATTACGAGTATTTATGGCTCTGTGAGCTGTAGACCTCGGGAGTTTTTCTAAATGGCTGAAATATGTTTTCAAACGTACGCCATTTTAAAAATAAACTTAAAAACTATTCAGTTTACAAAAATCATAATTATCGAATCTGCTCATAAATTTTAGGAGAATCGGTTGAGAAATGCGACAGTTGAGGAGAACAGCTGGACATCCGGACATCCGCCGGACATACGAAATCATTTTTTCCCAAACTGAAACGAAGACGCTTCGCTCGCACTTCGCGCTCGATAGGTCAAAAAGGAGGAGGTTCTCAAGTCAACTTAACTCAGAATTTATTCGGATCCAAAAGTAAGGACTTAACTAAACTCGACGAGATTTTCTGTGAGTGCGCATCAAAAGATTAGAAGAAAACAACTAGAAAATTCTTATAAAAAATTTAACCATGCGCACTGTTTATAATTGTACAGGGAGCGTTAAATGAAACACAGATGTTATCCGAAATGATTTATTATGGCTGAGTAATGGCATTTTCGTAAACAAGACATCACATCAGGTTCATAACATATATTCAGTGGATTTTGATATTCTAAAACATGTAGGCGCTAAAGAATGACCATTTATTGTGTTGAATGGCTATCGTTCTATGCTGAATCATAATGGTTGATAAATAGTGAATTTTATGGTATCTGAGAGCTTACAAATCTGTGACTAGTTCGCAAATTTGTAGCTTTTTAGAGAATGAACGAAAATACACATCAAATGTCACAAAGGAAGTCTATACACTCTATAAAAACTTAATGAAGATAATGTCTAATTACACATATAAAGTTTCAGAAAGAAAGACATCCTTTTACAACTCGAGATAATAAATAATAACATAAAAACATTGGCAGTTTTCACTAGCAAACAAAGAAGAAACCTAAATTACTCTATAATTATATCTATGACCTATTTCTTCTTAAGTAAAACATTAATTACGAAACAGTAGCTCTATGCATATCTTTATACACGATCCTGAACTATATAAACTTATCTACGGTATTAATGTCGCATATTTTAAATTTGCATAACTTTTATGTATTTTTTTTTACATTTTCATTTCCTAAGACCCTTAAAATTAACACTTACCTCTAAATTAGAAAGAAAAAGACTATTTTACTTATATTATTTGACCACGAGGTGGTGTCATGCAATTGCCAGAAACCAATAGCAGTACCGTACTTCCGTCGGAATTTCCCTACTCTCAAAATAATACTTTGTCCTGTTAGATAACGACTGCAACATACATATTATTAATATAAAAAGCACCCTAGGTCAGTCGGGCCAATGGAGAAAGAAAAGATAAGAGAGAGAGAGGACCTACTTGGAATCTGAAGATTGTCTGAAAATTTCATCGAAATCGGTCCAGCCGTTTTGGAGTCTATAAGGAACATTTTTTTTTCCTTCACATAGCACAACAGAGATAGACTGGATTCAAGTGCTAATAACTACAGCCTCCCTGATATAATAAAAGGATTTGAATGTAAATCACATGTTAAACGCTCATAAGAATTAGAAATGATTTGAACGATTAAAAATTATTCAAAATGATTACAAATCAAATCATTTTTAATCCTTTTTAATGATTTTGTTTAATCAGGGCTGTGATTAAAATAACTAAAAAAGAGATTATAAGGTTTTCTTATTTGTTTACTTAACTTAAGTAATAAAAATATGTATCGTTTATTTAAGTAAATAAACTTTAAACAAAAAAAAATGTTATGAGGACAGGTTATAGCGGTGAATACTTATAACCTGTTTTGTCCGTTAAATTTGGAACCATATTAAAATAAATAAACTCATGTGAGTCCAACTATGTAACTTAATTAATTAATTCATTAACTTTAATTATCTTAACGTTAGTTAAAAAACACTATAATATTAAGAAATTATAAAGTCACATGAACAATGCGTTCATAAATCTTATTATTGGTCAACTGACAGCCAAAACCGTGTGCTAACACTGGTCTTATGTACAGTTGGTAATATTACAAATTATACAGTCAGTCATTCAAATCACCTACCCAGATAACCAGGGTTGTCAATTTTGAACTACATAAATATAATCATAAAGTTTAAAAGACACTTACAATTACAAATTTTGAAATTACATGAATACAAACGCAAATTTAAATTTCCAACTAATTAACCAAGAAAGTGTAACAACGGTACTTTTTAAAGATTATTTTAATTTAATTAAATCATGGTAGATCTTATCTATGGTTTCTGTATCTTTCCTTTTATTAATTAAATCTTGATGCCTCTCCATTTACATAGATTCCATAATCAGACGCTTTTTATAATTATGTTCTGTATTTAAAATTTTTAATATTTTAAGATTTTAGCCTGCTTACCCTCGAGTAGGCTTTATCATTACAAAATACAAAAGCTTTAATTCAACCTTTTTTTTTTAAATAAAGACAAAAATAATATAAAACTCATGGCATTTAAAAAAACAGAAACAAAACGATTTACAAAAAGTATTGTATCATATAACACTTGACAGCCCTACCAGCACATCACACACCAGAAACTATGCACTCGCGACTTAGCTTGCTCAATAGCAAGTAAGTGGTTGTAGCATCGTCTTGAATTCATCCAGGGAAGCAGCAGTTGAAACAGCAGGTGGCACAAAGTTCCAGAAAGCAACTCCAAGGACAAGAAAAGAGCTCTTGTACATTGATGTACCCGGAATCGGCGATAACAGCGTATAGTCCGGTTGTTCTCAGATCATTGCAGAGTCGGATCGATAATAGCTTCCAGGTTCTTGAGAATACTAACTTACTCAATATCTTTACCAGCTAACGACAGCACTGGCACTGCTATCTATGAGGATAGTACGTTTAGACAAACACCAAAAAAAATGTTAGACACGAAATTCATGATGTGTGAACGGAAGATTAACACTTATTTTTTTTTTTTTCTTCTCCTCCTCGATAAATTTATTTATTCCGCAGTCTCTGCACCACCTCCAAAATGGGCTGAAATCGTACACTCTGCCACAATTGATACATGTTTTTTTTTGGGACTCCATTTGACCGGAATGGTTGCAACAATATGAATCATTTCGACCCTCCGTCTCCGTTTAAATAGCAATGCTTATCAAAACTAGGGCTACCACTTTCTCATAACATTTTTTTTTGTTTAAAGTTTATTTACTTAAATAAACGATACATATTTTTATTACTTAAGCTAAGTAAACAAATAAGAAAACCTTATAATCTCTTTTTTAGTTATTTTAATCACAGCCCTGATTAAACAAAATCATTAAAAAGGATTAAAAATGATTTGATTTGTAATCATTTTGAATAATTTTTAATCGTTCAAATCATTTCTAATTCTTATGAGCGTTTAACATGTGATTTACATTCAAATCCTTTTATTATATCAGGGAGGCTGTAGTTATTAGCACTTGAATCCAGTCTATCTCTGTGCTATGTGAAGGAAAAAAAAATGTTCCTTATAAAAAAATGTTCCTTTAGACTCCAAAACGGCTGGACCGATTTCGATGAAATTTTCAGACAATCTTCAGATTCCAAGTAGGTCCTCTCTCTCGCTTATCTTTTCTTTCTCCATTGGCCCGACTGACCTAGGGTCCTTTTTACTTTTAAATTGCATATTTTTAAAACCGTTTTTCAAATAACTATCAAATGTCCACGTAAGCTATTTATCTCTTGTTATTGAAGTGTGGTTTTCCTTAATAAATGCGATGTACCTATGCCGACCACTCTTATCTAAAAAGTTTTATGTTTACATATTTTTAGTTCGGGAATTCACATGACTAATATAATGTGTGTGTTACAGTCGTTATCTGACAGAAAAACATATTGTTTTGAGAGTAGGGAAAATCCCAAAGTTCTGTCATCCACGGATTGTAAGTACAGTCACCATCAACCAACTGATCTATCTCAACTGATCTATCTCAACCAGTTCACGTATTTTGGGTACCAAGAAGCTAGAAGCTAAGAAGCTAGTGGGTGTTTGATAGACATAAAATTAGCATATGATTTGACTAGGTTAGGGATCATCTATTTTGAATGGAAATTATTTATTTTAAAAAATGGTCAGATTTCAGACAAGTTTTGTCATCAAATAAATCCTATTCTACATTATTCGTCCCAATGTATGGAAAATTACTTCGGGAGTCCTATAGAAGCTAATGTTATCATATTATCACAGATCGCGTCCGTCACGAATACGCGGAATATACATAATCTACAATATACAATCTAATATATATTCTACTCGTAATTAAGGACGAATTAAGTACTGTCGCCCTAATTCAGGGTAGTCCCAAGCCCCTCGGTGGGGACGTGTATGAGCTGATATGATGAAGTACTGTCAGGTTCAGGACTTCATCCTTGTGGTAGTGTAGTGGTAGAGGTAGTGTAGTGGTAGAGGTAGTGTAGTGGTAGTGTAGCAGTAGTGTAGTGTAGTGTGAGGCGGTACGAAGTTCGCCGGGACAGCTAGTATGACTTAGAGACAATTAAATAATTGGAAACGCTATCGTTAGAAAAAACGTTTACCATCGCAACAACCTAGCAAGCAGAGACAATTCTGCATTATTATTTTTGGTTTTTGCTAATTTTCTAAACACGTTAGAAAAACCGATTTCCATCGCAACAACCTAGTACAATTTTGCATTTTTTTTAATAGATTTTGATGAAATTTATATAAGTTAGACCAATCTCCCAGTACTTAGTAAAAAAAAATCATGAACATCGGTTCACAATCTGCGAAGATATCGCGTAATAAACATACAAAAAAAGAAAAAAAATAGAACCTCCTCTTTTTTGGAAGTCGGTTAAAAAAATAAAAGGTACTTGGAGCAAGTGTAAGTACTTAGTATAAAACTAAGTATTTGTGGACTGTGGATTAATGAAATATTATAAGTAGGTAACAAAAAATCACTACTGTTATTTTTTACTATATAAAACTTCTGCGCTGCCGGTCGTCGTGGAGATCGTTGGGGGAGGCCTATGTCCAGCAGTGGACTTCGTTCGGCTGCTAGGATGATGATATAAAATTTACTTTTACTTTTATTCTTTGCTAAATCATCGAATTTCAACGACTATAATTTCCACTCCACTCTACTTTTCACTCTACTGTTTGTGGCATCCCCAGTGGTGATGAATAGGAATAAAAAATCCCACTCTTTAGCACTAGGGACGAATGTAAAAATCCCATTCATCCCCCAGTGGTAACGGAGCCAGTTGTGAGGACATTCGCTATTATCCTAATCAGTGGACCTGAAATTCTCTTAAATAAAACTATTTAACATTATAAAGCGTGCGTTGTGTGCTCCTGACCAAATTTTCATCATTTTGATACGCTCGGTTTTGGCAGATTCTTCAAAAACCTGACGATAAAACGACATGACAAAATTATTAGTGTGGCTGTACGAAAAAAATACGTTTTGAATTAGTTTAAATTAAGTCACTACGGTTTATACCTTTTTAGATATCCATAGTGCCCACAGGTACAGCCGTCCATAGGTACAGCACTTGCCCCTATATTATATTGTACTAACGTAGCGTAGCGTAAGAACGCCTCCCACTTGGTGGACCGTCGATTTGCTGAAGGTACTGGGATGCCGCTGGATGCGCGCAGCGCAGGACTGGTCGTTGTGGAAATCCTTGGGTGAGGCCTTTGTCCAGCAGTGGACGTCTTTTGGCTGATGATGACGATGATTTAAGGTATGAAGGTTAACCTATTTATAGTAACAACACAAATAGATAGGTTACAATGTTATAATTCAATATACCTACATACTTATAATGAAACCAGCTTCTGATTACGAAAAACTTCAAAAACTTCCAAAAAAATAACGGCACATTCTAACGATTAAGGTAAAAGCAGGCTATTACAAAAACTGCTAATTGGAACAAACAAAAAATATATATCCGTAATAAACTCGTGAGAGTCTCCCACGGCAGGGTTTGAAGAATAGAATCTAATTCTTACTGGTGGAGGAATAATGATGGCTGTAGGTATACATACGGCTACGCTCCATTGTGGCAACTAGCAGGAAGTCATTTATCTAACATCAAAAATATGAGTGTTTAGAGCAATTTCGTGTCCGATTTTGCGATTCTTGCAGATAGCAATTTTGGGTGACGCGACAAATGATAAGTGGGCGACATGATGGTTGGACGTTGGACTTGATTCCTTTTTTTAAATATTTACTTTAACTTCAGTCTCATCGCAATCGAAAACTTAAAATATATGCATACCTACTCATTTTTCTAACCGAAATTTAATATCTTATATGAGACGGTAAGAATGAGTTTTCGTTTTTTTAATGGACTTGGGGGTGAAGGAAGGATGGAATTTAAAATCTCAAAATTAATTTAATTTCTCTTTGATGTGCAATAAAGACCATTTTGAATTTGAATCTAAACTAGTCCAAGACCGTGGCGTTTGATAGCGGAAACTCTAAACTTTGGCTAAATTACAGATCAACACATAGAACATTGAATTGCCTTAAGTTCAATAAGAAATAAATACAACAATAGAACCATTACTTAGACATTATTAATTTCAAACAATCAATGAGTTGCAATAGAAATTGTCTTTCACAATAGAACCTACTATGAAAAGAAACAGCAATTTAAAACAAGACACACAATATAGGCTAGATATAGGTAGGTATGTTATAAAGCTATTTGTAGGTTTGCATCATGAAGCCGGAATTGGTATAATTAGCAACAATGATCTTTTATTCAAGAGTGGAGGAAACGTCGTAATCGCGGATCAAGCAATAAATCTACAAACGCTGAAATCACTTCTCCGTCTAACAATAAAAACTAATGAGGGTAGTTTGAAAACTGCAGTTTTAAACAGGACGCTGTCTGTAAAGAGTTCGGAGATAAATATTATCAGCAAAGTAATGCTTAGGAACAGGCTCCCAAAATTAGTGCTTTTTTGCCAAAATATGTAGAGTCGGCCGAAAGATTTGTGGACTTGAAAACTACACAGCTGATTCTTTGAACCTTCTTATTTTGTATGGCTAAAACGAAAACACGATTCGCTCGATATTTTTGATGTGTAACATCTTTGCTCTCGCTTTCCTGCAATTTGTGGGAGTGATTTCGTGAAATGGGACGGAAATGTGTAACAGGAAGTCGCAAAAGCGCGGAATTCTACTTTACGAGAGTCCGACTCGCACTTGGTCGGTTTTTTTATTTTGTAAAAGTATGTAGTTTTGAGAGATTATTGTATTTTTCTCCTAAATTACATAAGTTGGACGCATGAAATAAATATGTATCGATAGAACGAGAATATAGGTATTGATGAAATGGCTAAGACGAAATTACCCTAGGATGTTTCCTTACCTCGTAATAAATGAAAATGTGCATTTACGCCCAAAGTAAAGGACGTAGGTCACGTTTAGACACTCACGCGAAATTCAACTGTAAATCCATATCCCATAAGGTTAAACATCAGTTGTTCGACAGTGCTGCGCTGAGAGCCTGCTCGTAAAATCGGCGCTGCAGACCATTAGGACAGGTCCCTTATTTATTAATGATATTGACAAAAAAAAAACCCAACAAAAAGACAATCCTTGTTCAGTGGTCACATTTATCTAACCTGTAGGTACATTTTTAATTTTATTCTAGTTCTGGTTTTGGAATAGTATGGATAGAGTTTTCACATAGAGCAGTCTAGTCGATAGGAGAATAAAATGTTTTTTGCCCAAACAGGGAACAGTTTTAGAGGCATGTTTAGTTATGCTAGTCCCTGCAAGTGTCTATACGTTAAAACACAGTTTAAAATGTCAATTGTTCCTTTATCCTTAGAATCGGATATTCCGCTAATTTAGGTACCTAAAATACACGAAACGATTTTCTGTCTGTAAAACTTCGTCTTTTGGCACAGTCTTAAGCAGTGGCGTAGCTACCGTAGGGCTAGACGGGGCAGTGCCCCGGGGCCCCCAAGCTCAGGGGGCCCCTCGGACTCTGACTTACAAACTGTTAATTGAATTAGTGAAAATTTCTCCCCATTTCTCCCAAATTCTCAAACTTAACCCATGTTGTGAATTTTTGAAATTAATTTATCCAATTAATTATTGCTAAAAATTATTCTGGAGTACGTCGAATTCGGAACACGGCGAGTACGTAATAAAATAATTAAATAGTTTAGTTGGGACCCTAGTTTATTTCTTGCCCCAGGGCCTTTGGTTACCTAGCTACGCCACTGGTCTTAAGAATCCATGCAGTCGTCCAACAGAGATGTCTAGACAGGGCAATCGCGTGGGAGCCGAGAGGTGAGAAGTCGAGCCCCAATTGGCCTGCCACTGCCAACGACGTTGCCCTGCCTGCCCTGCGTTGCGCCACCGCCCGCGGTAAACCACGCGCCAAAATTTAAATCCAGTAGCCAGTGCCATGGCAAAGTATATTTAATAGTACTAACGTAGCCGTGGAGTCTCGGCCGTTTTGAGCCGAGACCAAGATCTCGGCACGATTCTTGGCCGAGATTTTCCGCTACCGAGATCTCGGTCGGACCTTAACTAGAAGTTCGAGCACACCGCCAGAGGTGGCTAGTTATGTCGGCAGTTTTAAAGACATGTTCAGTTATGCTACTTCCTGCAAGTGGATATAAAACACAATTTAAAATTTCAATTGTACTATTTAGATTCGGATATTCCGCTATTTTACCTAAAACTACACTGAATTAAAACTCTTACACACACCCGTGCTTTGATGCGAAAAACATGAATTTTACTTGCTTATAAATAGTAGACTATTGTAATGTTCCTTTGTTACCCATAAGTATAAGTAGATTAGTAATTCATAATATAATTAAGTATACATAATACGCATTATGGCTTCTTGTACCTAAGAGGAATCGCTGTTACCTACAACACAGGTTTTCCTAGTGTAGGTAGCAGCGTCGCCACTTTACGTTAACGACTTGCCTATCGTAATGTACTTTTATTTTATTATTATTTTTTAAATTGCGAGGAGTATATTGGAAGATTCTGTTACCTACCTTTAAACTATTGAACTAACTATTATACAATAATTGTAATACCAATGACACCTACTAACCTCATTACTGTAACTTCTACTTAGGCTAAGTTTGGATCATAATAAAGAATTTATTTATTTATTTAAATTTAAAATATACTCAATCATCATAGGCGTTGATCTACTGTATGGATTCTTACACTGTGGTTTTAGTACCCTAACTTTAACTTCGCCTATATTATTAAAAGCTTTTATTTTAACTATTAAAGCTTTTATTTGTATGTAGTATAGTTTTGCCGGTCAGTGGAAAGACACTCCATATATTTTCATACATTTTTGCTTCCCCGCAGCCGGGCTGGTACTAGTGGAAAAATGCACATTCACATTTGGTACACTGAGCATTCGGCTATCTGAGCATAAAAACTCTTTTGAAATAAAAGGTTAAATACCTAAAAGTTTTTAGGTTTTTAAAAAATTATTTTCGAAAAAGTTTTCTTTCTGATGGTTCCACTACATCGCCACTTAGAATTTTAGGATACGCTGACCAGAAAAACAACTGAGCTTAGTAAAAGCTATAATTTTAATTGCTAATTCGGCCGCTCCCACGGTTGCTCCGAGATGACACGATGGAACACATCGGTGTGCCGAGTTTTCTCACACTCTGCATATCTAGCCACCATACATCAAGCGGAATAAAAACAATACAATACTATTGTGTGCACGCCGCTTTCTCAGGCTCCGCTTAAATGTAATAGTTTGTATAATTAGTGCGGGTAAATGACCATTAATGTGTTCCGGGTTGATATCGGGTGCTCGAAGTTTGAACAGATAAGCAAATCCACTGGTCCTCAATGTTGCCTAAGCGCTTGAATACGGAGATTTAAAAAAAAATTGAGTGCGTTTGACTACATTTCACCTGATGGTAAGTAGCCGAGGATGGTACACGAAAACTCAATTTCGTATATTCACTCTCGCCTTGAATAATACTACAAACATTCGAGTCAGGCTCTCATCGTTTACTTACACAACATCATCGACAAATGCGTATTGCAGACCTGTAGAATTGGTGTGTTTATACTCTCCGAGAGCAAAGGGAGATATCTTTGATAGGCGAGGTGGTATGCCGTGGACCGACAGTTGATGATTGGTATTTGTACATATACGTCGGCTTATACTGCCAAAATTCACTAACTGCAGTAAACATGATATCGAGAAAATGGAGCTCAAAAATTTGGTACCTATTAAAAAACTTAAAGTAAAATTTTAAAAACCCCTGACAAATATCCTCTAAAAAGTTGAAAATAATATGTTTTGGTAAGTAGTTATGTTTTAATTTAAGAGTCGTTGCGTAGGGGGACCGCTAAGTTGTGAAATTATTAGTACCTAATTAATTGTAGTAAAGTAAAAGAGTTGTATTGTATTCTGCTTTTATTTTATTTACTTAGCGGTACCCCTAAGCAAAGACTCTTAGATCAAAATATACATAACTACTACGAATATACTAAACTTAAAGGGCCAAAACTTATTATTTTCAACTTTTAAGAGGTATTTTCTTTGGGGTTTATTTTTTTAATTTAAGTTTTATTTCATGCTTTTTAAAGTTTGCGTATCCCAAACACGATATCGCTGCTGTAAGTTGGTAGGGATTGGGTATCCTGCAGATACCAGGAGATGCTTCAGCATCAGGTCAGAGTTACTATGTACGTTCTATCTAACACCTATTTATTGAGACTACTCCAATGAGCCCAAACACAATACCTCTGCTGTAAGTTGGCGAGGAATTGGGTATCCTGCAGTTTCCAGGAGATGCTGCAGCATCAGGTCAAGGTTACCATGTTCTATCTAACACTTATTCATTGAGACTATTCCCATGAGCCCAAAACGATGCCTCTGCTGTAAGATGCGGTGAGGAGTTGGGTATCCTGTAGATTCTAGTAGATGCTGCAGCATCAGGTCAAGGTTACCATGGTTTTGAAATATTTTTACAGTTACAGGACACCAAATTTCGAATCGATCAGACCGGTATAAGTTGTCCACATCCCTTCAACGCCTTATCTATAAGAGCTGATTTATTTCCAAATTAAAATTGAGCGTCAAAGGAAAAAGTATTTTTAATAAACTGAAGTTGCTTTTAAAAAAGAGATCATCAAACGGCTGCACATATCTTCATAAATTATAGCTAAGAACTACCTCGAAAACGTCAGCTTTAAAAAAAAAACTGCATCGAAATCGGTCTATTCGTTTAAGAACTACGATACCACAGACAGACACACCGATACACACGTTAAATTTACAACACCCCTCTTTTAACGTCGGTGATTTAAAACGAGATTATAATTGTTATTTTTAAGTTCTGAGAGAAAGTGAACATGCAATGTAAAGTTTACCAACATCTATAGGTAAACAATATAAAAATGTGTAATCAGGAAAAGCGTACTTAAGAGAATTGTTTAGCCTTGAACATGATCTTTGGCCACCGTGGTTGTTGTTAAAGACTCCAGATATGACAAGAAAAACCAATTGGACGTGTTTCTTCGCAGTATTAAGTACAGTGTCAAAGACAATAATTAAAAAATAACAATGATAACGTCCGCGCCATATTCGTGTTGCGAGGCGGACATATCGCGATTTAAGCACTTGAAAGCGTTAATCTATCTATTATTTTACCATATATCACAAGCAAAGTGATCCGCTAGGCAAGGTCTATATGCCTTCCTGGTGTCGAGAAAGACTCCATATATGCAGGTAGCCATCTAGCGGTACAGCTCATCCACAGAAACTTTCTACACCTTATTGACTATGCGAGATGAGCAGTGATACTGTCCAGGCCAGGCGCCGTGTTTGGCAGCGATCAGACAATCCTCTCACCGACGAGACATTCTGGCTCTTGCAGGTCTTGACTCCTGACCCGTGGGAGCACATGCCGAAGGGATACGCGTGTTGATGGTATTAAGTATATTTCGCAAGGCCGTCACCTGGACATAGAGAGTACAGGAGACTAGCCATTGAGTCTCCCGTATATATTGTACCCTTCTTCTAACCGGATGCCATGCAGCACGTTTCTCGGTGGACGGATCCTGCCACTGGCACCGTGATCGATAGGCCAATCCCCCGGAGTCCTCGTCACCTTTATAAGTGATTGAGCGAAAGAATGAAGCCCTATTCTCTGCCCTTCCCGTGCGCGAGCACTCTCGTAAGGTCTGTTCCCAGCACGTTTTCGAGAGCCTTGTAATAATTTCTGTGCAGCCTGTATTTTGCGTCGCAGGCAGTCGAGGTCAAGTTTCTACGACTCATAAGTATCGAAAGCCTAGACAGGCGGCCACTGTACGTGTTAGTACTTCCGTAATTATTGGGTGAACTTGATTGGCCAGACCACTTCAAGCATGGATCGGAATCATGGCCAGTCCACTCCCTTTTCCCTAAACTTTAACTTCTCTACAGAAGAGCAAGCTGCCATAGTCGGGCAAAGCCCCAGGGCATTGGCCAGTTTGTAAGTGAAGAGCTGGTGATGCTTTCTCCCACGCGCACCGCTTACTCAGCGATGACAACACTCTGGGCTGTGAGCGTCAATTCGACATTGGAGGAACATTTGGACAGCTGAATCTGGGAGGCTGCTCCTCTACGTTATCAGCGCGACCTTCATACACATCCGGGATCAGATGTGTAGGATTCCTCATGATGTTTTCCTTCAACGTTAAAGCAATCCGTAATGTACGTAAATTTTGAAAAAAAAAACTCATTGGTAAATTGGCCGTCTGGATTTGAACCCGGGGCCTCTAGTTAGGAGTCATTATCTACTGGTTGATCTACCGACGCTTTTTTTATCTACTGAACGCAATTGTCATGCCAGTTCAATTTAGTGACTTTTGGTAGTTAGTGAGTTTTGGCAGTAAGCAGACGATATACAGGGTTGAAACAAAATTGGTGTAGGAACCGTTACCTCGGGGTTTCACTCATCATACTAAACAAGTTTCCCTAAGGAACTCATATTTAATTCTCAAAAAAATGGACCCTCCATACAAAAATGCACAAAATTGGTCGATCAGCTGGTCGATTTGTATGGAGTTAAAAAAACTTTTTTACGATTTCATCAAAGTAATATAATATTAGTTGTTCAGTATGAGTAGAAGCCCCAATTAACGAACGGGACCTGCACCAATCTTGTTATACCCTGTTTTCAGTAGCGAAGAAATATTAGTAGCGCGTTCTAGATGTCGTACGCGTATATAGGGTGACCTTAAATTAGTTCTTGATAGCAAAGGATATGAATGTACTCGTGATTACAAACAACTTTCCCATAGAAACTATATGTCGAATCAGAAAAAAATTTTAGGTCCTCGGTACATAACAAGTTATCAAATCGACAAAAATGTATGAAGGACCAAATATTTTTTTTCATATTTGACATATAGTTTCTATGGGAAAGTTGTTTGTAATCACGAGTACATTCATATCCTTTGCTATCAAGAACTAATTTAAGGTCACCCTGTATATTTTGTACGCTCGATGCTTGTGTTAAGATTCAGTATTCTTTGCGTCGGGTTACTGAAGGTGTCGAGAGTGAATGGCACTATTTGAGTTTGCGTGTTACATCCGCGACTGTATGGACACTTACCATCAGGCGAGGTGTAGCAAAACGCATTCAATTTTTTAGTAAAAAAAGTACCTACTAAAGAACGTCACGAAATAGGTATACTTATGGCGAGGTATTGATTACAACAGTTGTCTCTATCTTTTCGTGTAAAGGGTAAAGAAAATAACTTCACTTTTTGACTTTTTCAATAGTTTTTCGTTTCAATCAAAAACTACAATGAAAGAATAAAAAATAATAACATTGATCATTTTGTATTATCACAACTTCCTGAATATTTTCTGGAATAAATGAGTAAAATAATAATAACAAATACTGTTGTACATTTTTTTAAAATTATATTTTAAAAATATTAGTCATAACTAGTGTTGAAAGTATAACGGTGTAGCTTTTGACTTTAAGGAACATCATCAACAATAAGGGTGTTTTCTTTTTCAATTTGTTTAGGAGTAATTGACGTCAAAAATAACGAAAATCTGTAATATTACCGCCTTCATTGTTAGTACTTAGCTTACTTTGCACATCCATATACTGATCTACATGTAGATACTTATGTTATAAAGAGGTAAAGTTTGTATGTAGGAGGTAATCTTCGAAACTACTCATCCGATTCAAAAAATTCTTACACCCACAGTTAGAATGGAATTTCAGGATGGACATGGGCTAAAAAACCCCGCTCACTCTCGATATTCACGTAGGCGAAATTGCGGGCAACAGCTAGTTACAAATAATTGTCTCCACGAGGATGCAGCATCACCTGAAAACTTAAACCGGCACTTTTTGTCGTCATGAATGAATGGTTACGTTACAATGAAATGTCACAAAGGCCGATTTACACACATTTAAGTTAAGTAGCAAGTAAAATTTTTACTTAATCGCTTTAGATCGGTAAGTAGCAATCCAAACTTACAAGCGAGTGTATTTACAAGTGTCAGTTTTTCAACGTGGTTGTATGAACTGTAGGGGGAAACCGGGTGACTTGCCCATGTGGGAGACTCGCCTACCCATACCGTTTTCCAACTTACATTAGTGCTACAGGAACAAAACTGCGCTCATTGGTTGCCCGCGGGCAGCCATTGATATGCATCCTGTCATTTTGGCAGCTGTCAGTTTGGTTCGCGAGTTATCGAAGGTGTTTTTGGTGCTCCAGAGTGAATATTTTTATTTTTTTGCAAGAAGGATTGCACAGTTATGCAATCCTTCTTGTTGCGTATTTTGACGAGTGCCAAGTGCCACTAGGCTACGATTTAGGCATAGACAGTGAGAAAAGAATAAGTTCCGGAGGGTAGGGTGCGGGAGAGTTGACCCATTGCGGAAGCGGGTGACTTGCCCAGTGAGCAAGTGTCCCTCTACTGAGTAAGTAAGTGTTTACACATACAAAGGTTGGCATTAAGACACACTAGAAATTCATTTGGTTAGCATATGTCACCGTTGGACAACCGTACCATCACTTGGAATCAGGTTTAATGCTAATTTTCACAATTAATGAGGCTTTCAAGATTTTTACACAATTTTTTTAACCAAATGATGATTATGTAAAATATTTTTTTAGTTATTCTCATGACTAATTGCTTTATATGCTTTAGTTAGTGGTAATTAATGTTTTTAAAATTAAATTTAGGATGTGAAGCATTACTTTCCACAATTTTCCTTCAAAAAGAAGACCATGGGCAAATCTCCCCAACCCTATGGGCATCTCTCCCAGTGGGTGGGAAAACTTGCCCAAAATCCCATTTTTTATTCGGAAGTCATTTAACTAAAAATATTTATCCAAACGAAAAAGTAATGATGCCAATTTATAGCCAGATAATGAGGCTATCATCTGAGACTACAATAAAATCTGTAAGTGATAACCACAGGATTTTATGACGCTTAAAAAAAAGTGGGCAAGTCTCCCGGATTCCCCTACTAAACCCGCCCGTTTACACGCGCGGCGAGTTCCATTGTCAGAACTAGGAACAAGCACTGTCGGGTGGATTTGCACTTGACTCGCTGAAAAATTAGATCATAATTCTATTCTTTGTACTTATTTGACGTGTTACTACTCCCCGTACAAACGATGATAAGAAAATAAGTTAAGTCGCTACATAACTAAACTAAGTGTAAATCATCCTTTTGTGATGCACGTCACTGTTTACAGAATACAATAATGGCGGCAGACAGAGCGCTATTTTTTTAATAGATCTTCCCCGCTGATGGGTTTTAGTCACGCGACTATTATAGAACGTTGAACATCATTATGAAGGGTCATATTAGGTGGGAAGGGAACAATTTTAATTGCACTTATTTTATTCCCAACACACAGAGGATTACTCGGTCTGCGTTTATCCTTACAAATCTGTAAAGGACGATATTGTCAATTTTAATATTAAATATAAGCACTTGCCCATCTTGAACGTTTCTGCCCTACAAATTTCTTAAGGCGACGCCTTGTAAATTTTGGTCGCAGAGATCTTGCTTTTTTACCCTCCCCGTTTTCTTATAAATGAATTTAATTTTAAGAGGACTGAAGCTGCAACTTTTCATACAAACGGCGTTAGCGATTTTCACCTCCTAAACCTTAACCGATTTTGACCAATTTTTGATAGGTTGTCAGTCAGTACAAAAAATAGGATTGGTTTTTGTTTTTTCAATAAAGTTAACGAGTACAATTTTCTTGTCGTTCGCGTGTTCTTATACCAAACTAGTTTCGGCCATTATTTGTTTTGTTTAATCAATAATTTAAAAACTAAATCTACAAACCTAGATTTTGTTCTGACTGAAAACCTATCAAAATTGGTCAAAATCGGTTAACTTATTAAGAGGTGAAAACGTTTTCGCCGATTGTATGAAACGTCCAATTTTCGCCGTGGGTTCAGCGTCCTCTTAAATGGTTTTTGTACAAACGCATAGACAATGAAAATTGTGTGTTTCTATTTTTATAGAAGAGTGGTACAGATTTTATGAAATCGGTAAGTACCTACAATGCAACCCTATTTTATTTTTTCATGTGTTTGTACAAAAACTACTTCTTCTTCTTCTTATCGTGTGACACAATTAACCGTGCTATCCAAGGGATATAGACGTCAGTTGCCTGGTGTTGCACTTAGCATCACCCGCGGTCACGTGTAGGGAATTTGGGTTAACATCTACGGACGCGTGCAACGCGACCTCCATACACATCTGGAATCAGATATGCAGGTTTCCTCACGATAAGCAAAAAAGCAATCGGTAAGTATATGTACGTAAGTTTTAGAAAAACTCATTGGTACATTGGCCGTCCGGATTTGAACCCGGGACCTCTGGTTAGGAGGACCGTGTCGTTAGTTGAGCCACTGACGCTTTTTGAAAAACAACTTTTAACCCTTAAACAAACGCGAGCCCCTGGTTATTATATGTAAAAAACGGGTTTGGCTCCTGGGTAATATGGCGCATCTGATTCCATTTTTTTCGGAAATTATAAAAAAAGGGGATGAAGGGGGTGAATTTTCGGTGGTAAATATATTACCATCGTCTGTGTAGGACTTGTAGAATGTGGTCGTGGGTGGTATTTATATTACCATTGTCCGTTACGCTCTGTTTATATATTTTTGAGTTTTCAATTTTTTTATTTTAGTATACGGTTAGTAATCAAAATGTTTTACATTATGACATTTATTTTAAGGTACATAAAACCATTCTTACAGACATTTTTTGTATTTATTTCGATTATTAACTTGTCGGGAATAAACAATGGTAAAATAGCTACCACTTCCTACTTTGAGCTATCAAAAACCATACTAACACCAATAGCTTTCTCATTAATATATGTGTTAGATCACTCAAACATAGTAAAGTTTTCATAACTGAACTTAAATAGCACTTTTCAAAATTTTCGACAAACAAAAGTCACAAAGGTTTCAGAGCGTCATACAAATCTTTGCATTGAAAACTAAAAATGACCGTTACATTGACTCTGACACCAACATTCACTGACAAATAAAGTTGTCAAGTGTAATGTTGCCAGGTATTAGACAAAAAATATATCATAAAATACTATTACTTTCGAATTAATGTGTTGCCATAAATTGCAAACTGTATATAGGGTGACCTTAAATTAGTTCTTGATAGCAAAGGATATGAATGTACTCGTGATTACAAACAACTTTCCCATAGAAACTATATGTCGAATCAGAAAAAAAATTTAGGTCCTCGGTACATAACAAGTTATCAAATCGACAAAAATGTATGAAGGACCAAATATTTTTTTTCATATTTGACATATAGTTTCTATGGGAAAGTTGTTTGTAATCACGAGTACATTCATATCCTTTGCTATCAAGAACTAATTTAAGGTCACCCTATATTTTGTCATTAAACTAAGTGGTACGTATGTTACCTTTATTTGATTAATGGTTAAAACTAGGGATGCATCGATACGCTTTTTTGCCGATACGATACCGATACCGATACTCTTATAAAAATATCGGCGATACCGATACGATTATTGAATTCAAAAAGGAAGGTAGAATAAATAAAACACAATTAATTAATAGTTTTAGTAATCAAAATTAACATTTATAAGATTTTTATTTAAAAAACAAAGCATTCTTAAGTTTTGCGGGCAAGGCAATTTCGCAAGTCTGTTTGATTAAGACCTGCGGTGGAAAATAGTCTCTCAGATGCGACAGTTGCCTCGTTTGCAACGAAATAGATGGGACAACACGCCCGTTTACATTACATTTTTAAAGCGCGAAATTTGAAAAGTATCGTTGAATCTGCCATAAAAATATCGCCGATACCGATATATCGGCAAACCCGAAGTATCGTCGATATATCGGTATCGGTATCGGATGCATCCCTAGTTAAAACGAAATTTATTTATAAGAACTGAGAGGGTAAATATTGCACTTACCATTATAAAAATTTAAACCCTACATAAATACGAGTATGTCCTAGGTACCTAAAGCGAAGCAATTTTTTAAAAGTTTTTAATAAAACATGTTTAATATGAAACATCTTGAAATATATCTTGGTAATGTTGAGCTAGACAAACGTAGGACAAACAGTCCAGTTAGGTAGGTACAACTTCAAGAAAGAGATCAATCGTCGATTCCAACTCGGCTCGGCAGCGCGAGCTTTCGGGAAGCTTCGCAATATCTTTACGTCCCAGATACCGCAGTGTCTTAAGACCAAGGTCTTCGACCAGTGTGTGTTGCCAGTGATGACATACGGAACCGAGACATGGTCGCTTACTATGGGCCTCATAAGAAGGCTCAAGGTCACTCAAAGGGCAATGGAGCTGCTATGTTTGGAGTTTGAAACGAGGAGATCCGTAGAACCAAAGTAACCAACATAGTTATCAGAATTGCTGAACTTAAGTCGCAGTGGGCGGGGCACGTAGAGCAGATGGCCGTTGGGGCGGTAAAGTTCTCGAGTGGCGACCGCGCACCGAAAAAGGTAGCATAGGCAGGCCTCGCACTCGGTGGACCGATGACCTGGTGAAGGTCGTGGGAAGCCACTGGATGCGGGCAGAGCAGAACCGGTCGTCGTGGAAATCCTTAGGGTAGGCCTATGTACAGCAGTGGACGTCCTTCGGCTGATATGATGATGATGAATGTTGAGCTGCATAGAAACTGAAAAAAATATACGTCTTACCTACCTATGAACATACAAGGAAAAGTTGACATCCGGTTCCGCTGTTACGAGCAATTGCACGCATTGACAATCATTACTGTGCGGAAATGATTGGAACAGGATGCGGGGAAGCCCGTACGTTATCATTATCATCATAATCATTACGAGATAAAAATGGCCGACTATTTTCCACATTTACAAGCGATTAAAATAGGGCCGTCGTTACAGCATAGCATGCGCCGGCGATCAGCGCATGCGATTTTCTTACGTAGTCGTAGTACCAAGTCACAGGGGTTTATTCCACTGAGCTCCAAAAGAATTGCTTCTTGATAATTATGGTAAATGCGAGTAAAGCAACAACAGTCAACCTCGCTATATGGCAAATTATTCATTATACTTTACTACGGGTACCTATATGAGAAAGGAACAGGACCGGAGTTCTAGTCCAGGATTACTCTGGACAGGGCTCTGCAACAGGAATTTGTGAATCCATTTTAGATTGAGTTGATTCTTATTACGGAACAAATATATTAAATACTAGCTTTTGCCTGCGGCTTCGACCGCGTGGACATCGTTTTTGTGACTGACTTAGAGGGTGCGCGGTGCGCGAGCCGCCGCGAGCATAGACATTAATTTTCTCCACGTCCCTCGGGTACTATGTCAGGATATACTTATTAGTAAATCGTGTCATTTCCCACCCCCTCAACTATCTCGGTGCAAAAAAATCACACGATCCATTGTTCCGTTGCGATGTTAATTAACCAAAAAAGAGTATATTTTCAGTTCCCTATTGCATCGGGCTATGCTATTTTCACGGGATAAAAAGTAGCCTATGTCCTTCCTTGTGACACAGGCTACCTGCATGCCAAACTTCATTAAGATGGGTCAAGGCGTTGAAGCGTGAAAAGGTAACAAACAAACAAACACATTTTCACATTTATAATATTAGTAAGGATAGTAAATGCCCAGGTATAAAATATATTATGTTGATTATATCTACTTACTGATTCCATTGGACTTAACCCCAAAAAAACATAAATGTGAAATAGAGCCAAGTTCGATATAAAAAAAATTACAGCGATCTAAATGGGTAGGTAGGTACCAAGTACTGTAGTGGTTCCTAAATCATAGCTACGGAACTTCAAACAGAAATATTTATTTTAGACTTCTCCAAACAATAGAGAATGTACAAAGGTTTTAAGTTGCTCAAAACAAAATTAGTTTTGTTCTGTGCTACTACATAAATTCGTTATGTGGAGAAATCTAAAATAAATATTTCTATTTGAAGTTTCGTAGCTATGATTTGGGAACCGATGTAGAACTTGGTACCTACTCATTTATATCGCTGTATTTTTTTATATCGAACTTGGCTCCATTCCACATTTATGTTTTTTTGGGATATTATTATTATTTTTAAAGTATGAATACAAATTTCCTATGTTTATTCAAGTAATAGACCTACATATATTTTATTTTTGGTGGTACCGAACCCTTGGTGCGAAAGCCCGAGTAGTCAGTTTTTTTTAAATTTTACTTAATACTGGGTTTAAACCTATTTCGATTCCAAATCTCAAATTCAAAAATCACCTGGAAGTGGTCTATATAATTATTCCAATGAGTAGTGGTGATACGGAACCATATTTTGTGAGTCCGACTCGCACACTAAATCGCAAGTGTGTAAGTCAAACAGATTTTAAGTTACAGGTAAGTAGATCGAAAGTGCCCCAAAATGGCCGGTGTCGCCTTTTTCTTTTCGAACTTGCCGGACACACTACCGTGTGTCTAGACATATTGATTTCAAGAGTTTTGCATGTCTAGTGACTTAGAAGTAGACACAATCTGTAAACACAGAATACGTTATGTCGGGAGGGGACGATTTCTCGACGTCAAGTGGAACAGGCCTTCTTAGGGTTTCATTCATGGCATGCATTCTTGGGCCCATTCGATTGTTAACTCTTTCTCACAGTGACGACATCTACTATGTAAATACGAGGCTTAAATTCATGAATGAACGGTCCAACAACAAGAATGACCCAACCGGTTCCCATATAAATTGAATTTATTAAAGCTCATACCCCTCCCCCCCACAACTGGGTTTGGCGTTACGTAAAAAGACGACAGCAAACTATTATGGTTGTAGGTAAGTAAATAAAATTCATATCTATCGTAGTCAAAAAGGTAGAGCACAACTTAAAATAAGAAACATTACGGTCAAGTCAAATTATGAGTACTTACATGAGAAAATGCCTGAGATATTCTTAAGAAAGTAACGTTAAATTAAAAATGTATTAAAAACACGACTACATAAAAACATTACCCTCTTTTTTGGAAAGTCGGGTAAAATCCTATCGATACATTTTACCCGACTTTCCAAAAATTGTTGTCACTCACGGGATCAATACGAATGTAACAATTAATTCCTCGCACTCTAAAATCCATAAGCCGTTTATAAGATATTATGGAATAAAGAAACATAGATACATACTTAAGAGTTAAAACCTGAAAATAATACCTACACCCTTTTTTGAGGGCAGTCGTGTAAAAAAAATCATCATCATCATAACAAAGGACGTCCACTGCTGGACATAGGCCTCCCCCCAAGGATTTCCACGACGACCGGTTCTGCGCTGCACTCATCCAGCGCAGCGGCTTCTCGCGACCTTCACCAGGTCATCGGTCCACCGAGTGGAAGGCCTGCCTACGGTACATTTTCCGGTGCGTGGTCGCCACTCGAGAACTTTACTGCCCCAAAGTAAAAAAAATACCGAATAGCAATTTCGTGACAAAGAAATATTGCCTCACGATATCCAATACTTACCGCAAATATCTTTATGTTTTATACTTAATCTCTTTGTCTAGCGATAGGTACAAATTTTATTTAGATTCATAAACGTTTGCTATCGTTTTTTCTCGCTAAGCCGTAACCAGTAGGGACGTCGACCCTTATGCTCAACCACGATTCACATACAATGTCATAGGTGATATAGCGGTCGATGAAGAATTGCCTTCAATTACAGTCCAATTCACAGACTAACTGCAACGCGTCGCGTCGGCTCAGCTCCCTCGCCCGACATAAGCATAATATTATCATAAATATTAAATGCTGTTTTTCATGAATCTCAGTAAACAATAGCAGTTCGCTATAAACCTGCGATAATTATCTTTGGATCTGAGGTCGCAGCCACCAGGCCGGAACGGTATGCAGGGGAAGACACTTGTTAATATCATGTGAAGACTTTTTTAAGACGTTCCCACAGAAGTTAGTCGGGGCACTGATTTCTTGATTATCTCTGATTCATTGCTGTCTAATTGCGGTTGACCCCTCGGTATTAATTAAAACAATGCGATTTAAGCTGATGAGATCCGCTTCGCGCTTTTCGTGAGAAATTTTCGGGTAATTAATACATGCAAAATTGTTGCTTGATGGTCTTAGGCGTGGCTCAAGCACATAATGATGCTATCTTAAGAGGATTGTGAGCTGCGACTTTTCATACAAACGGCGGTAACGATTTTCATCTCTTAAATGTTAACCGATTTGGACCAATTTTTGATAGGTTGTCAGTCAGAACAAAAGCTAGACTTATACGTTTTTGTTTTTTCGATGAAGCTAAAAAGTTCAATTTTATTGTCGTTTACGTGTTTTCATACAAAACTAATTCGGCCATTTTTTGTTTATTTATAATATAATCACTAATCAGTAATTTAAAAACGAAAAGTATAGGATAGCTTTTGTTATGAGTTAACATCGGTTAACATTTAAGAGGTGAAAATAGTTAACGCCGTTTTGTATGAAAAGTTGTAGCTTCATAATCCTTTTAAGTCTAGAATATTTTGTTCGCTTTGTCTGGATAACACAATAAAAAATATATTTTTTATTTAAAATTCGATTTTATTAAAAATATTTCAAAATTACTGCCCTTAATCGTTGATTCATATTTGTAATTCTTGTAGTGTATATTATACATATGTAGAGGATCTCTAAGGTAAATTGTATACACTTATTACATTGAGCAGACATTGCTAAAATGGCGGTAGAGTAAACTTGTAAAATGATAATAAATTTCTCCACTTCGTATACGAATTGACGACATAATTAAGGTTCTGATAGTGCTTATACAAATTTTCTTGTAATACTGTAACTCTACTAATTTCATACAATTATTTTGATATAATTCAATGCTTTCTCTACAAAAATATTGTTATCTTTTGTACTTCTCATTACATTTTCCGCTTGGAATGTTCGAAATCACACTTAACACACCAAATTATTTTTATAGTTAAAAATAGAACTCACTACAAAATCAATATCGCATAAAATAAATAGAATATCAATTACGACTTTCATTAAAAATAATATTTTGGATGTACTAATCTCTTAAAAATAGCTACATTTCTAGGTTGTTCATAAAAATCTCGGTAAATATACATTGTGTACAAGGAGCATAACTCTCCTTACAAAGCCTTTCATTATCTTCTACAATGTGTAGTTTTGTGCTATACTTCAACATACGAACCAGACTTTTCAATCTCATTTCATCTTCGTCCAAAATTTGATTAAAGCTCCCAAATTTAATTAAAAGAGCGATATTATAATAGAATGCTCGCTGTTTCACTACATCTTTCCATTAAACAAGAAGAATCTTCAACATAGTTTATTCTGAACTACGTAATAGCTTAATTTCACAATACCAAAATTAGATAGAAGCAATTCACGCCTTTTAGAACGATCTCATAAGAAGCACTCCAAACCTTAAACAATTAATTATTACGAAAAGACACGATGACTTGTCATGGATAATTTACACCTATTTGGCCCCGAAGAAATGAATCTAGCGGCAGAGATCTTATTCCATGATAGAAAGAAATTATTTTTTATCTAATTCAAAATAAGCGAAGTTAAATGCTTTTGTAGGAAAAGTTGCTCTGTTTTAGAGCTGCATCTTAGGATGAAAGCTTATTTATTGCTCTTATTAAATACCTCAAAATAGGTATAAATATAAATTAAAATGTATAGTATATGGTACACGCATGTCTATACCACAGTACCAGCATGTAGTTGACAAAATAAACCTCACAAAATATAAATACAGGTTGGTTGTAACAAAATGGCTTCTACTCATCACACTGAACAAGTTTGCCCAAGAGAACCAAAATTAATTCACAACAAAATGTGAGTGTTTACCTATGGACTCGGTGATTAGACAAATTGATGGGGCCCACGGGGAATTTGATTTCCCCGTAGTTCCCGTCTTCATACAAATTGATGAATCTGACTGAACATTTTTGTATGTAGTCCAAATGATTCCTTGAAGCAAGGTTCAGTAAGATGAGTACAAGACCACAGATTACTAAATAGTTACTTCGTAACAGATACATCACTCCCATACAAAAGCTTAAATACCTACGCTATATTAGCCTACAAAATCTTAATAATAATACTAGCTGTTTGAAGCGAGAAGAAATGTGCCATAACTACGCATATAGAGAGTTGAGATTGTTTTGCCCGCCGCGCGACCCACGTGCTAGCGCGTCATCGAGCGAATGTGCTAGGGTTGTACCTATGATGATTTTGGTAATGAAACGAATGTTATAGAAAATCAATTATTTTATATTTGTCGATCATATATGTTTGAGTTTAATAAAATGATAGATGCATTTTTTCCCTTCCCTGTATTCCCGATTAATAAATATTAATGTCGAAAATATTCGAAACCTCGTAAATAATTTTAACAAATAATCAAAAGGGAAACAGGAGCAAAGCGGAGAAAAATCAATCAAAGTTGGCTTTTTACTTCTTCTTCTTAGCGTGTCGATGGCAGACACTACACTGTAGCAGCCCAGAATTTGGCCACGTTAACAGCGTTATCAGCCGCTGTCATGAGGTCTTCCTGCGTGCAGATGTAGGGGCACGCAGGGCACGATGTTAAATGTGTCATCGTTTGAACGTTTCGTTTGAACGGCTTTTTACTTGAGTTGACGGAGAATTTCATACCTACTATTCATACTAAAACATTCCCCAAGAGGGCCTCATTGTGAGCTTGAATATTGTTATTTTAAGTGAAAGCTATGTAAAAACGTAACGAAAATAGTTTTTCTGTTACTATCTACAAGTCATAACAAAAAACGGCTTGTGAATGCAAGCTATAGTTTACGAAGTAACTATTTAGTAATCTGTGCTAAGTTCTTGCAATTTTTTCGTTTACATTCATCCTGGTAATAAAAGTCGGTGGCGCGCGCGGGAGGGGGGAGGGGGGGGGGCTTGATGGAGTTATTTCGATGACGTAATGGTACTTGACAAGTTAAACCTTGGGTTTTGATTTTAAACGGTTTATGACATACCTACCTAAATCACGACGACGACGCTAGGTACCTACTATGTTCTGAGATTAAGTAAGTAACTTAATTATATAAAAAAACACATAAATAATACCTGAAATCCTTAATTTACGACGATTAACATAGTAGGTACCTACCCACCATTGTTCTAAGTTTAAGGAATAAATGATTATAATTTGTAAAGGAATAAGAAAAGGGAATTCGAAAAAAACAAAAGATTTAAAATACTATAAATTTAGGTACCTTTGTTCGTCTCTCGACATTGAAAAAAATGACAAATTTTCATTTTGTCTTTTGACTGTGACACCCATCCACTGCACAATAATTGCGTGGTTTCGGCATTTCGATAATCAGAGCGGTAAATGTGAGTTCCGAGCACTCAGGCGGGCGTGCGGCAACCTACTGTCCGTTGTATCGTCTCCGATACGCTTAGCGGTAGGCATATAACGCGTGGCCTTGAGCAAGTGAAGGACGCCTGACAAGACCCAGTTAATGGCTCCTGCACTAACTTTGTTACAGCCTGTATAAACTGTATAATATAAAATACAAAGTTTATACAACTAAATAAAGGTGTATTTTAAGCTTAGCTTAAAATTTTTGGACAGATAGCCTGTAATTTTGAACCTTACGGTTATTTAATGGTGCGATTGCCATTCATGAAGGACTAAGTGACCTTCTTTATTTATTAAATGTTTACCATCAACAATTTTGAAGTGGATGCTGACTGTACATACATATACGCACACACATTTATTTATTGCTGTTACCTAATAAATATTATGTATAGTATTTTGGTGTCAAAATCTCGTAAACATAAGTTTTAACTTACTTTAATTATAATTTTAGGCACACAACTCTCGTTTTTGCGCAATTCTTTGTTATTCAAATATTTTATGTTCTACTTTTAAACTATAAGCAAAGCAATTGACACAAATGGGTGGCACTTCTAGCGTATTATTATAGTTGTATGCATACCCCATCTCATTAAAAGGCAATTTGATATAAAAAGCAATGCGATAACGATGCTATTTCATATAAAAAGGTAATGTAGGTAGTAGGTGTAAAATACTCGTATAGATAGTGCTGAAAAGTTCAAATATTTCTAAGTATTTCTGAGAATTAAAATTTAAATAGAGCGACAGTTTATAGCTACGCTATCGCATCGCTCATGCTAGTGGATACACGCTGCAAAAGGATAGCACTACTACAAATAAAGTTTAGGCACTATCATACTAATAAAATTACATATCACTCACCAAACCGTCCAGACACACACACTTCAGTTCCTATCGTCTTATCACTTCTCTTTGGGGTTACTCTTCAGTCACAGAGTAGAAAATCACTGCAGACTGTCGTCGTCCAGCCTGCAGTCTGTTGGCTATTGGAGACTGTTGTCCGAAAGCCTGTGGCTATTGTGGGCGTCATGGTGCCAGGTGGTGGACTGTTCTGGGCGCATGACGTCATCGACAGGCGGACACACGGGCCTGGGGCCAGGTTCCGGGGTATACGTGAAGGTGAGTCCGGTAGCGTATATGATACCGTCGTTCCTCACAAGGGAGACTGGTACCTGAAGTGGGGGAGACATTCTGTTACACTGTGCTACCTAGACATAAAGTGAAACAAACTGTTTTATTCCTTGTCTGATAAGGATAAAAAAGCTAAACACGTTAAAAATCGTTCGGTCTTTTAACTGCATCTTTGATGTATGCCGAGAGCCGGCAGCGGCGACAGTCAAACGCTCCGACAAAGGGGCCGCGCTTAGTTCAATCGCGACGCCGAAAACGTCGTCGGCGGCGCGGTTGACAGAGAGTTTGTCACGAGGCGTCGTCGAAGCTGCAGTTAAATGAGCGAACGAACTATAAAAAAACTACTGCCATCGCAACAACTTAGTACAATTTTGCATCATTATTTTTGGTTTTTGTTAATTTTCTAAAAAGAACTACACCGATTTTGATAAAATTTATATGGGACCAACTTGGGTAGCCTATTAAATAAAATAATATCATGAAAATCGGTTCACAATCTGCGAAGATATCGCGTAAGAAACATATAAAAAAACAACAAACGATAGAATTGAGAACCTCCTCCTTTTTGGAAGTTGTAAGTCGGTTGAAAAATAAGCTAGATGTACCTTAAGTTGATTATCCATCGGTTATGCTAAGATGAGATGAGTGTTAAGTTAACAGCATTGATGTGTTCCGGCTTGAAGATGAGATAGCCAGATCCCCATTGCGTTGGGGAATCTTGGTAAGCCCACTTCCATCTTCGGCATCATCGTCACTTACCACCAGGTGAGATGATGCCAAGGGCTTACCAATTGTGAATAAAAAAAAAGATATGTGATGATTGAAATCTTGCTACCCCTTCATCGGTATTAATCTCAATTATTTGTTTTTAGGTTGCTTATTAAAATTTTTATGTTCACAGCAACAAGGTTCAATTTTATACCTATACATATTACAATTCTCGCCTCGCATATTATCGCTCATCCGTTGAATAAACAGCTTTAGGATGGAATTATAAGACAAGTTTTAATAGATATGATAATTATATGAATTATTCCCACAAAACGAAAATTTTAATGCAAGTCAAAGATGTTGTTGGTGTTCAAAATTCCTTTGAATGGCGGTAATCACTTTTTATTATGTGGGCAGTCAGCTTTTTTTGATGCCCCTGTGGAAGGATGAGTAGAAGCCCCTGTTAATGGGACCTACACCAATTTCTAGGTCAAGGTTACCCAAAAGGCAATGAAGCGTGCTATACTCGGAGTTTCTCTGCGTGAACGAATCAGAAACGAGGAGATCCGTAGGAGAACCAAAGTAACCGACATAGCTCTCAGAACTGCTATACTTAAGTGGCAGTGAGCGGGGCACATAGCTCGTAGAATGGATGGCCGTTGGGGCAGTTAAGTTCTCGAGTGGCGACCGCACACAGGAAAACGTAGCGTAGGCAGGCCTCCCATTCGGTGGACCGATGACCTGATGAAGGTCGCGGGAAGCCGCTGGATGCGGGCAGCGCAGAACCGGTCATCGTGGAAATCCTTGGGGGTGGCCTATGTCCAGCAGTGGACGTCCTTCGGCTGATATGATGATGATGACACCAATTTCTATATATTTTAAGTTTGTAATGCATTCCCTACCGAAACATATAGGTTATATTATGATGTGTGTAAGATATCGGAAAAAAATTATGTAACATTGTCACCGTGCCACTGAAGTTTGTACCAATTTGGCTAATGATTTCGACTTTACCCTATACACAATAAAATAAACTATCACACAAAAGCGTAAAAAGAACAATTTTTATTACTTTTCTTTCACACACCTGCGTTGGCTGCCTGACCCACAGCCACTGCCCGCGGAACTGTGATATATCAGGCACCACACACAGCATGGACTCCGCACACCGGTACATTGTCTCTGCTTCCACGTCCCCGAACCAAACTTGCAGCGAGGGTGTGAAGTTGTCTCCGGCCAGCTCTAGCATGGCTACGTCTCCCCCTCCATTGAGGTTGAGGGAATGAACCAGTGGAACTGGGGTGACTGGTGACCTGTTGGATGGAATGATAGGCTGAGTATGGTCACATGGATGAATAGGCTAATGAGTTGAATTAAATAGATTTTAAAAAGAAAGCTTATAATCTGAACACAGTGGGCAGGGCACATAGCTCTTAGAACAGATGGCCGTAGGGGCAAGCCCTCTCGCACATCTACCAGATACGCTAGACTGCCAGGTTTATGATATAGCGTCCCCACTTACCTAGGCAGTAAAGGCCGTAGGGGCAGTAAAGTTCTCAAGTGGCGACCGCGCACTAAGATGTAGCATAGGCAGGCCTCCCACACGCTGGACCGATGACCTGGTGAAGGTCGCGGGAAGCCGCTGGATGCGGGCAGCGCAGGACCGGCGTCGTGAAAATCCTTATAGTAGACCTTTGTCCAGTAGTGGACTGATATGATTATGATGATGATAACAGGAAAGGATGAATAAAACAATAAAAAATATTCGAAGAAACTGAATCTTTAAACAAATTATGCAATAAAAAATAAAATATTTTATTATTTTTACAATTGGTACATTGTGTACTTTTCTGATGTTCAAACTTTTTTACTACTATGCATGTTGAAGGGGAAAAAACTGTCATTAAAGTGATTTGTATAGCTTATAGCTGTTTTATATGAGTACAGATAAGTCTCTGAGTAAAACAGCTGTGACGTACCGACGGACAGACATGGCGATACTACAGGTGATTGGAAATTCGACGTGTTCCTTTGTAAGGGGATAAACTATATCTAACTTAGAACAAAAAGTCATATTAACTAGGGATCGGAAATCAACGGTTTTCATGTTATAACCGATTTAATTTTTGTATGAAAAACACATTTATAGATTCTTTTATTTATATTTGTATGGGACTCAATGCACCTATTTTTTAAAAAATTAAATTGATGTTTTGCAAGTTTAAACCCAAAGCTGATAAAATAAGAATTTTTTCCCCTATTTCACATGCTTAATGTATACATTTTAAAAAAATATACGAAAAACACAGCTTCACAGCTTCAAGGGACTGTAGACCGGAGTTGGTTTTAATTAAAACTCGATGCCTACACGCGTTCCCGAGATATAGGGTCTTGACAGACAGACAGACGGACAGACAGACAACACGGTTCCGTTTTTTCCTTTTGAGATAAGAAACCCTAAAAATATATGAAAAAGTAAATCAATGCGTTTTCATACAAAACTTTCAAATTACATAATTTGTTGACCATTGATTTCCGATCCCTAATTAATATGACTTTTTTTGTTCTTAATTACACGTAGTTTATCCTATTAAAAGGATTACATCGAATTTCCAATCACCCCAATAATGGTTCGGAGATTTTGAAAAATCTGCTGAATTGACAGTAGCTACCTGTATAATGGTCCGGAAATTTTAAAAATCTGCTGAAGTGACAGTAACTAAAGTGCCAAAAAGCTAAACAAAACTAATACCTAAATGCTACTTACCTAACAGGACCCATTCCTTCATAGAACTGGTACTCTGCTTTATCAGTAGATATAATGGTCCAGCAAGCCCCATCATTTATCATTTCCTTGTTTGGCTCTTTAGGGCATGGTGTTGCTTGGAACTGAATAATCCTCTCTTGAGACAGACAGAGGTACATCCGTTCTGTATCCTTCATGTAGAATGCACATTTGTGCAGTTGAGACACTGGATCATCTGCTTCTAGAAGGGCCATCTGTTTATCGACCTGATAAAAATTACAAAATTATTTAATATTTGTATTTTAAAATTAAAATTTCTTATTGTAGATCATAGGTTGTAACAGATGACAAAATACTATTAACACTCTCACCGCCATCTATGTATTGAATTTTCCAGTACAGCAAGCCATGCGGGCCGCCAGCGACCCTCGCGGTTGCTATCTTAGCAAGCCACTGTGGAAAATCTGTAACGAGTGTCGCAGGCCGTACGGGAGGCCGGCGGGCTCACTGGTTGTCTTTAATCTTTAAATATTTTGACTGATTTAGGCGCGAAAGTTACGGTACGCCGGAGACCCGTATGGCCCGACAAGCCCGCTCAGCGCAACTTAAGGTGGCTTGCAATACTTGAAATCTTACGACCTGCCGGCGGACCGCATGGCGGTGAGAGTGTTAAATAAAGTACAGCTATGTCCCGCCACTAAGGCATACAAAATACTAAAATAATATTTAGTGGAATAAGGCCTACTAAGGGAAGAGATACTTGGCCATAGAAAATATAAAAATGTTAAGTCAAAAAACATGGTCTGGGCCTGAATGACTACTGAATATATGTACACAAACAAAACAGTTGATAATGACTGTACATAATTTTTAACCAATTATATCTATTTTTATCCAACTTAAAAAATAAAAATAAATAAAAAATAATAAAAAACTTCCAAAAAAGGAGGTTCTCAATTCGTCTGTACGTTTTGTGTGTGTTTGTTGAGCGATTTCTTCATCAATTCCTTTTTTAAATTGCTTTATTACTCAATAGGTTGTATACAGGTTGGTCCCGTACATATTTCATCAAAAAATGTAGCAAAAAAAAGGTGTAAAAATGTAGCAAAATTGTACAAAGTTTTTGCGATAGTCTGTTTTAATGTGTTTAGCATTGTCAATTATGTAACATACTCATGGGAACATAGGTATTTAGATATTGGAACAACTAACTGATAAATAATATTTTTGTTCCCACAGCCTGTTTTGTTACATGTGTATAGATAATTGTGATTGTTTTATTTTTAGCTACTTATCAGTAGGCGGCATTTTACACATACAGAATGAGTGATACATAAATAGGGTTCCTAGGCTATACTATTTTTGGGTTTTGAATTGTAAGATTTAGTTGATTTTGATTGATAACTACAGATTTTGGTTGATAGCTACATGGAGACAGGATGGACTCCCTAGATGGATGGTAGGATGGACTAGGTGTGGCAGACTGCCATGCTGGAATCATGGCTTCTCTTAAAATTTTCAATTATGTTAAGTCTATTAATTTTATTTTGATGTACTTTGCTCAATTATAAACACAGATCTTAATCTTAAGTCATCAGAAATTTCTTCCATACAAAGTAATAATTAAAATTTCTCAAAAATTATAAAACCCATTTTGTACATTTGAGCAAAGAAGACGATACTAGTTTAATTTTTCAGAAAATACATATTTATTTAAAAAACGTTTTTCATAGTTTTAAAATTTATTTACCTAATTTTAAGATGTGCTTAATTTCTTTTGAATTAAGTGTTTGAATATCTAAATCACATTAAAAGAAATATTGTACACTTGCTACAATTTCGTGTTTTACTTGTATTTACAAATTAGTTTCATTACAACTGGCCAATTCATTTTTGAGAAATTATAATTATTAGTATAAACGGAAGACTTTACTTTAATCAATAGACATTTTGATATAGAATTTCCCAGGCTAAACTAATTTTGGGTCAGTATCATTGTCAATAACTAATAAGTTATCATGTTTCCAAGCTTGACATGTGGAACTGTTTATCAACACAGAAGATTGTTGAATTTTTTGCTGGGAAAATTCCAAATGAGTGTCCTTGACTTTAATAAATTATGGTGCTAATTAAACTATGTAGGTGATGGTTCTCAGCCACTTGATATGACTAATAGGGTATGAGAACTAGTTAAGCTTGTGCCATCTAAGGGTCAGCGCACACCAAACTAGCTGAAAAATGCTTGAGCATTTTCTGTAATCTTTCAAAAATAAACTTTATAACTAGGGTCATCATACATCATCATCATCATTTCAACTAAAAGACTTCCACTGCTGGGCAAAGTCCTCCCCCAAGGATTTCTGCAACTTCCGGTCCTGCGCTGCCCAAATCCAAAGGCTTTCTGTGACTTTCACCAGGTTGTTGGTCCACCGTGTGGGAGGCCTGTCTTCGCTACGTCTTCCAGTGCGCGGTCGCCACTCGAGAACTTTACTGCCCAAACGGCCATCTTTTCTAAGAGCTATGTGGACTGCCCTGCCCACTTAAGTTTAGCGATTCTATGAGCTATATCATTTACTTTGGTTCTCTTAGAGATCTTGTTATTTCTGATTCGATTGCATAGGGAAACTCAGAGCATAGCTCGCTACATTGTCCTTTGGGTGACCTTGAGCCTTCCTATGAGGCCCACAGTAAACAACCATGTTTCAGTTCTATATGTCATCACATCACTGGCGATACATACTGGTCAAAGTGTTGAGACACTGAAGATATTGCAAAACTTCACAAATGCTGTCCAGCCAAGTTGGATTCATCAATTTATTTCTTTCTTCATTGAACTTAGATAAGCGCAGATCAAACTGCAAAATGCTTAAGCATTCTCTCTCAATGTTTGTTAATGTTATAAAGTTATTATTCAACGATCTCAGGAAAGTGCTCCAGCATTTTGCAGTTTGGTGTATGCTGATCCTAATTAAACAATTGATATAATAACTAGGTAATAGGGTATTAGAACTAGCTAGCTACCTTCTGAACTTAGTTTTAAACTGATCTATTTTTGAACCCCCACTAAACTTCACAGTGGCTTCTACTCATGAAACTAAACAACTTTCACCATATGATCTATTTTCAAAATTATTTTTGGTCTTCTCATACAAGTTAGAAAATAGTGATAGAGCCGGATGGAGAGCACTCTGCCCTCACAATGCCATTACGGTAACAATCCTCAGCATGGAGGGAACAACAGATTGGAGTTAGTCTATCAGTTGATAAAATTTGTGTTTTTGATAATTTTTGATCGGAATAGGTAGATTGATTAAGGGTTATTGGCCGAAAAGGCTCATTTGGCATGTTTCCAATTCAATCCGTCATTCCCTCAATGCTGAGGATTGTGACTGTCATGGCATTGTGAGGTTGGAAAGTGCTCACCACCCGGCTCTATCAGCTTGATGGAACTGCAGTTTGATTACACGTCAGTATGACTACAGATCCTTTTTCCGGGACTTTGTGTTTTGTGTTCATATAACTTTTTGTTGTTCATTTAGTGGAAAAACATTTTATGATAAGAGAAGGAGAATCTTGCTGTGTTCATCTAAAGTTACTCTCATCATAACAGCTCATATACGTCCCCACCGAGGGGCTCGAGCCTACCCTGAATTAGGGCGATCAGGCCTTAGTCGACCACGCGGGCCCAGTGCGGGTTGGTCAACTTCACACACAACCTTTGAGTTTCATCGCAGGCGTGTGCAGGTTTCCTCACGATGTTTTCCTTCACCGTTAAAGCAAAAAAAAAAAAAAAAAGTTACTCTACCCTACCCTATATTAAAGGGAATATACTTTTTAAATGAACTCTATTGCCACAGTACATTTGTAACATAACAGACATTTAATTAAATACAAAAACATTGACATAATAAAACAAAACTATTTTAAGTAATACAAGAAATTACAAACAAGTAAAAATAACAGTGTTTTTATGAAAAGCACTAAGTGTATAATAAGGTTCAAAATTGTTTGTATTTTGAAGGCATGATCGTTTAAGGCGGGCCGGAAAGGGTTTAATAAGTTTTTTTAATACTACTCTATTCACAAAAAATAATTATTGTGCACAAACTTACATTTTGAACATTTATTTATAGGTAGATTCATTCATTTTTCCCATATATTAAATTTAAGTGAGTGAAACTGATGAATTTCTTGAAAATCAGGTAAAATAAAATTTTCAGAAGTCAAATCCATACTGTGATAGCATGTTACAGGTATGGAGAATTACTTTATCTATTAGGATCAGTCCTAATTTACCAAACGGACAAGTTGTTCAGTTTCATGGGTCGAAGCCACTGTGAAGTTTTGAAAAATCGCCTTTTATAAGAAATGCTTAAAAACGTAGATATTATTAGAATAGATTTTGTTATATTATAGATATATTGTCGTACTTAAGATAACAAGTGAATTAATGTTTTTTACCTTTCTTATTATGAGCCTAGGCAAGGCCATGCCAGTAACTGAGCAGACCAGCTTCACAGTGGACCCGTAGTGCACATATCCATCTCTGACTGCAAACTCCTCTGACTCACTTTCATTGTCATCCAGCAAATGTATTGTGAACGCTCCCCACTGAGTGGACGAGGCATGGAAATTCCCATTCTCTACGTGAAGGTATCTCGTTGAAACAGTCTGTGACCTTAATCTATTGAATAGAGCAACCTTTGTACCACTTGCAATACACAAATCTGCATTCTTCAAGGATTGTTTCTTTTTTGATGGCTTTGAAATCACTTTTATCCGTTTACTATTAAAAATACCAATATCATGTCCGTTCCCATAGAACATTTTCACAGATAACATAAAATGCTTTCTTTTGTCAGAATCTGATATGTACAGTGTTTTGGCTGCACAGTATTGCTTGCCGTTGTTCAGATCCAGCTGCTGCATATCCTGGTCAGAATTACCAATTCCAATGAAGGCACAGAGCTGAGAGGCTTGTTCGGTTTCCCCTTCACGGAGCATTCTCTCTCGCCGCAGCCGCCAGCCATCTCCAAACAGATAAATACAGGGCGGTGGGCAGAAGAATCGTTTTTCATTTCCGTAGGATTTCTGAGCTACTTTGGCATGGAGGATGACGACGATCATATCAGAGCGGTCACGTAGGTACCGCTCCATAGCCTCACGTGTGAGGCGGCGCTCCTCAGGGCGGTAGGCGCCGGCGCCGGGGCCCGCGGCGGTGGCGTAGCGCGGGAACAGCGCGCCGTGCTGCGGCGGCGGCGACGGCCCGCCGGCCACGCCACCCGCGCCGGCCCCGAACTGGTGCGGCATGCTCGCCACGGCGCACCCTCACCTGCACGCCACACTCATAACCACTACTAACCTCCACTTGCACCTGTACTGCTCTGTCCCTATTTGGAGTCAGTCCTGCTCTGCATACTGACCAATCAGACTAAAAAATCATGCGTGACCAGGGATAGAGCGTCCTCTGTCTGTTATCACCTCACTGTTGACACTTATGATAACGCTATGAAAACCGGCTTCGATGTACTTATATCCTCGATCAATACACTTCTGTGTTATTCACGGCACTATAAATAAATTACTATGGGAACTGCAACACACATTTCATTCAAAAACACCTGTTCGACGACAAAATTTTCAGACAGTATAGCCAACATTCCACGACTGTGACTTAATTAATTGCACATTATTTCTTTGTATTCTTCGGATGGTAAGCGTTCAGTTGAAACTGTGTACATTTAATTTGCGAAAAAAATGGTAATGGTAAAACTATGAAACTTTGTTTACTAATTATAATAAATTCAACAAAAGCGACAACGCCAAAAATGCGACCTGTCAAAATTGACCACCATAGACAAGAAAAATATTATGGGGAGCGCTCGCGATTTCCAACGACTCGACTCCGGGTCTCTGGCGGCCGCGGCAGGGGCGGGCAGGAACTCGACGCTCGCTCGCATAAAAATCGAGTGATTCGGAGCCGCTCGACCCAGCGACTGACAGACAGACAGCCGGTCATAGGATGTGGGGTTACGCATGGGGCGTGAGAAAATAAAGTGTGGGAAAGAGTGGGCGTTCGCGGCTCGGCGGCGTAGTAAAACATCGGATATGTTGTATGTAGTGAACCGAACACATATTTATATTCCAGTATCTATATCTCGTATTACGTTCGCACGCGCGTGTGTGTATCATCATCATAACTATATGGAGTTCATGAAGCGAAAACGTTGCGGTGTGTGAGGAAGAGATCGACGTTGACCGAAGATCTCGTGGGAAACGACCTTTGTTATGTGCACTGATATACTAACATTAGACTAAACAAAAAATCTGGAGTGGAATTTGATTACACGCGATGGGAGTCACCGGTCTGTGGAGGTTGATTGAGCCCGCCGGCAAACCCGTGCCAGTCGAAACTTTGGAGAACAAGGTTCTGGCAGTTGGTATGTCCCTATCTTAAATTGGATAATCTAAGTATAGACTAATCTCTTTGATTTGAATACCTCCAGTGTTCTTACATGTGATTCATGTTTTTTTTCTGTTAGATATTTCAATATGGTTGCATCAGATGGTGAAAGGCTACCAGGATGCCAAAGGAGCTCCTCTTCCAAATGCTCATCTTATGGGGTTGTTCCAACGGCTATGTAAGCTGCTTTACTTCAGAATAAAGCCAGTATTTGTTTTTGATGGTGGATTCCCTGATTTGAAAAGGGAGACCATTGTAAGTTTTAGCAATCATGGTGTTGGGTTTTCTATAGGCAGATCTACTAATCATACCATGATATTTTCAGGCTAAAAGACAAGACAGCAAGCTAAAATACAATTCAGAATCTGAACGGCTTAAAAGAGAACTAGCTCTAATACTAGGCAAGAAGACCGCAGTGGGCAGTCTACTTGGGAAACATATTTCTCCTAAAAAGAGTAACCCAGCTGAGGATAGTACTGATGATATTTTTAAACTACCTGCATTACCTGAGAAAGAGATAGAAAGTGAATCTGAGTATGTATAATCAACAAATAAGTAATATACTATATGTCCCTCACTGTAACCAAGTTGACAAATGTTGTGGAGAGCTTCTACTCATGAAACTGATCAACTTTTGGACTTCCCATACAAATCAATCAGCTGATTGGCCAACTTTCTATGGGAAGTCTAATTTTTTTAACAATTTTAGCAAATGTGTTGAAGCAAGTTTTTCAGTTTCCAGTTTCAAAAGCTCTCAACAACACGTCGACTTAGTAGCGGGACACATTGTATATTATAGGTATATTTATGTAGGTATTAAGAATTTCGAGAAGAATACTAAATGCATAAAACTTCCAATGATTTCAGTTCAGAAGATGAAACATCAAGTGGATCAGTTATTGATCTACATTCAGTCGATATAGAATCACATAACTTCAAGAGCTTACCTGCAAAAGAAAAGTATGATTTGCTTATAGAGTTAAAAGAAACCAGAAAGATGAATTCTTGGGGAAGGCTTCATGAGTTACCTAAGAAGAGTGATAATTTTTCGGATTTCCAGGCAAGTTTAGTTAAGTTTTGTATTCCTTAATGCTTTTGCTGCTATTACTCTGCTATGGTACTTACAACAAACTATATTGCTCACACAATGTCATACATTAAAAATGTTATTTTGTACGAAGAGACTTGTATAAGTAGCAATTTTTACTTTAGATGCAGAGACTATTGAAAAGAAGAAAAGTTCAGGAATGTCTGCAAGAGACAGAGAAAGAAATAGGTGATGGTGGTATGTCTTTGAATGAACTGGAATCACTACTAAATGAAGAAGGAATCGACACGAAAATAGAAAGTTTACCAACGCGCCGTATTGCGTCTAATGACACTACGCGTTTTTTATTAATAAACAATGTAAAGCAAGCTATAGCTGAAGCTGAAAAAAAGAAAAAAACGCAAAGCAATCAAAAGGCAAGTGAAGAACAACAGAGGAAGGATTTAAACGAAACTGGGGAAAATGAAAAGAAAGATGAACTAGAAGAAGACCTAGAAAAAGCAATAAAAATGTCTTTGGAATGTGTCAATGAGGAATCAGACTTAAATGCCAGTACTTCTAAAACAGATGATTCTTGGACTTCAATTATGACAGATTCCGATACGAAATTTTCAGATTCTGAAGAGGAAGATGGATATGAGCCGCCTGCCATAACATCAGCTAAAGCTTATATTATGCAATACAGTGATTACACTGATAAAGTGATAGATAAACTAGTTAATTCTAAAAAAAACAGTGATAAAAGCAAATTGAAGGTTTCCAATATAGATCAAATAATAGATGATCTAAATAAAGAAAAGACTATTATTGCTGACAATATTGAACTGTCTTCAAGTGATGATGATTGTGAAAAAATAATACATGGAACTGCTGAAATCAGTGATAATCAGAATCAGAGCGCGGTCGAAATATCTGATGATCTTAGTACTCCAAACAAAGATATGTTAATAACTTTGTCATCAGTGATATGCCTTGAAAACCAAGCAACAGAAACCATAAACCTTGATATTAGTAACAAAGACTATATAAGCAAAGTTTCAAATGAAGTAAACGTTGCTCCAACTGTACATACTGAAAATTTTGACTCCAATACTTCTGCTTCAGATTATGAAGATTTCGAAGAAGTACCAGAAGTATTAAATGAAGGTAAAACGGAAGTGATTCAATTAACTTTAAAATTTGCAGATGCACCAAAAGATGATATATTTGCTGATATTTTTGAAGATCAGAACTGCTCAAAAGTTAGAACAATAAATCCTAAAGAAGACTTAACAAATATTATTAAAAATGAAGAAATTCGTAAGCTAGAACCAGGGCCTTCAACTAGTTTTGCTAATGTGGAAAGCATTATTCCTTTGTGTTTAAAAATAGAAGACAATAAACAAAGTGTTAAAAAATACTCTATAAAAGAGTCATCCTCAGAGATTTCTGGAAATTTGTCGAATTTAGATATACACTCTAGTGATAATCAAATATATGATGCACCTTCAACCAGTAAATCAGCTTTTCCTAAAAGCGGAAACGTCATATGTGCAAAAGAGAGTAAGAAGCCAGAACATATCTCTGTAGAGTCATCAGTTACAACTAAAGTACCGCCAAACATATCTGAAATTAGTCACAAGGATACCACAGGGACGGTACAAACAGTGACTAAAGAACCGGTTTCCACAGCAACGTTAAATGATATAGCTGAGAAGTTACAAAATGAAGAACTAAACTTGCTTCAAGAAAAGGGTCGACTGGACCGTATTGGTCGGAACATAACCGAGCAAATGACAAAGGAAGCTCAAGAACTTCTTCAAATATTCGGCATTCCTTACATCGTAGCGCCTATGGAGGCTGAAGCACAGTGCGCTTTTCTTGAAAGCGTTAATCTTACAGATGGAACGATCACAGATGATAGTGATATTTGGTTATTTGGTGGAAGAACTGTCTACAAAAACTTCTTCAATCAGAAAAAGCATGTTCTACAATTTATTTCTGAAAGAATCGAGAGGTCATTTAGTAAGTTCATAATCTAATATATAAAAATAAGTCGGGTTTTCCTTCCTGACGCTATAACTCCAGAACGCACGAACCGATTTCGCTAATTCTTTTTTTGTCGAGTTCGTTATTGTCTGGATAAGGTTCTTATGTAGGGTAGTGTATGGTAGTGTAGGGTAGGGTAGGGTAGTGTAGTGTAGGGTATTGTAGTGTAGTGTAGTGTATGTAAGGTAGGGTAGGGTAGTGTAGTGTAGGGTAGTGTAGAGAAGTGTAGTGTAGGGTAGTGTAGTGTATGTAGGGTAGGGTAGTGTAGTGTAGGGTAGGGTAGGGTAGGGCAGTGTAATGTAATGTAAGGCGGTACGAAGTTCACCGGGACAGCTAGTTAATCTAATATAATAACCATAAAAAAATATTTGCATTTAATTTAATAATAAATAAACCGTTTCAGATTTAACACGCGAACAACTTATACTCTTAGCATTGTTAGTTGGAAGTGATTACACTACAGGAGTATCTGGTGTCGGTCCAGTCACTGCTTTAGAAATCCTTGCGTCTTTTCCTTTTAACAAAAGACAACTAAAAGAAACCTCAAAACAGGATCGCTATAATCAAATATTGGCTGGATTGCAAGAGTTTAAGAAATGGGTGCGAGCCGGTAAAAGAACCGATAATGTTTCCCTTAAGAAGAAGTTAAAAAATGTGGTTTTGACTGAAGACTTTCCCAGTATGAGAGTAAGTCTGCTTTAAGAGGACTGTGAAGCTGCGAATTGCGACGGTATTTGTGATTTTCACCTTTAAATGTTTACCTATTTTGACCTATTTTTGATATGTTGTCAGTCAGAACAAAACCTAACTAGGTTTTATATGTTTCTGTTTTTCAATTTTACTGTCGTTCACGTGTTTTCATACAAAACCATTATTTGTTTGTTTTTAATCAATAACTTTAAAAACGAAACCTATAAACCCAGCTTTTGTTCTAACTGACAACCGAAAATAGGTTAACTTTTAAGAGGTGAAAATCGTTTTTGCCGTTTGTATGAAAAGCCTTTTATTCGCCTGGGTTCACAGTCCTCTTAACGTTATAAATACAGTAGTCGCTCGATAATCCGGTCGCCCGCCAATCCGGCACGCTCAGTAATCCGGCATTTGCTGACCCAGGTAACTCGCTCGATAATCCGGCATTTTACACAGTCGAACGCCGGATTACAGAGCTGTTGAATTAATTGAATTGAATTGTCTGGGCCTAACCGAATTTTATTTTTATCTTATTTAATATGTCTTTTATTATGGATACCTATCTATGATACACGTACGTAGAATTTATTTTATATTGTATGTATGAAGCTTTTACTTCGCATACAAGTCCGATAATCCGACATAAAAGAAAAAAATCGGGTGCCGGATTACCGAGCGCCTAATGTATATCGAAACTACCCTATTTGAATAATTATAATGTTTAATTTTACAGGTAGTCCAAGCATACCTAGAACCAAACGTAGAAAAAAGTGAGGATAAATTCACTTGGGGTGAAATGGATATAACAGTATTACGAGACTACACAAAAACTAAATTTGGTTGGTCACAGAATAAGTTAGATGAAATAATAAAGCCTGTTATAAAAAGGCTAGTTGACCGTAAAAGTCAAAGAAGTGTTCAGGACTACTTTAAAAGAAAGATCGAGTTTCATTCATTGGAAGATCAGATGAGTAAGAGAGTGAAAGCTGCTGTTCAAAGAATGGACCCTAACGCGCTTGTCGACCAGCAGATTACTACAGCAGAACAACCAAAGCCCTGTAAACCTGCTAGGAAAAGAAAGGCTAATAAAGATACAACAGTAGGTACAGATAGCGCAAGACCATCAAAAATCAAAAAGAATAAGCCAAGTGAAGAAACTGTACTTAGTAATCATAGCGTGAAGGTTGTTTCGCAAACAAATGATGGCAAATCAAACATTGAAATACGAATCCCGAAAACGGATAGAGTACAAGAGTTTATACCACAAAGAGAGAAGGATAAACTGAATCTGTTACAAAATAAGCTAAAAGCTGTTGAAGTATTCAGGAAAAGTAAGCTTGATAGGAAGAAGAAAACAACTAAAAGAAGGCCGATAGTGCCAAAAGAAAAGGCTGAGCTTTCTGAAAGCAGTGATAGTAATTAATTTTATCTAACAATAGTTTTTCTTTGTTTCAATAAAAACTTGTTTTGATGAGTTTTTTTTTGGTTATTTGATTTCTGAAGGATTTCCTTACTCATTGTACCAATGCTAAATTGAAAGATTTTTATAAAATAACCAATTTATTGTTTACATCTGTCTCAAACTAAAGTGATTTATACATAAATTTTATTCTGCACACATAATAATTAAAAGAAAAATGTGACTAAAGACGGTCACACTTAATGTTATACTTAAAATTTAACTATTAATTACGTGTTTTAAAATAATTCTTATTTCTTTTAAAAGAGTTTAATTTATAAAGATTGAGATTTGACTTTGGCTAACAATTGGTTATAATTTCTAACCAAGCGAAATCTATTTATTTATCTATTTCTCTAGGGAGGATTGATGCAAGGTAATCAAACTTACATTTGAAATTGGGATAATAAAGAAAAGAAAATCTTTTAGAGCACAGTACAACAATTTACAAACAATATAAATATTGAAATAAACTATAAAAAATGGCTGTAATGTGCACCAAAACAGTACTGGCTCAGCATATGCTGCAGTACAGCACTGTAATTCTGATATAGATAAGTTGTTAAGTACTATTTTTTGACAGTGTATTTTGTATAGACGATAATATATTGCTATAAAGTAACATTGTGCAACAAAAACTAGCGAGACCGCCACGACAATATTAATAAATATATCGAATAATCATTCATTCCAAAAACTTATTTACACTAACGACTGTAAATAGTAATAATATGGCCACAATGAGATGACATTATCATCAAACATGCTGTCATCATTATCGTCAGTCATAAAAAAATGTTATGCGAAGCAATTTTGCAATATTTTTTACATGACAAAGGCAATAGACCAATAGACCCAGTGAATTACAAGAACTAATGAAGACAAATATTGTCATCCCACAGTGGTAAAAAAACTAATTTCACTGGAACTGTTGCATTGTCACTCATCATGAGTGTTTTACTGAGCTAAAAGTTTTAACTTAAACAGGTTAGAGCAAAGGTTCCAAAAGATATTCTCAAAAGACAAAATTGCAAAACTTTGGTTGTAGTTTATACATTTGAGATTACTATCAACAAATTAGATAATCAAAATCAGCTTTTTACTATTTTTGCCAATTAGTCGTGTATGTATGTTTAGGTAGGTGATGTTGATGTAGTGACTTGCATAAATTAATATGAGCAATTATACAACAGCACCAGCAATATAATGGACACTGCAAACGTCCAAATTATAATCTAAAAAGTCCATGTTATTTAACACTAGATTCTCTGAAGACACAGCATGTTGCAATTAGGGATTCATCATAATTTATTTATTTATACATATCAATATCAGTTTTATACATACAGTCAATCACAATGGTATATAAAACCATCAAGCTGTGTCATACAGATTTAAATTACCCTCTTACCAACTCTAACTGGACTTGGTTCGCGTCTGTACATAACAGATAACTACGCTAAACTCACTTATATTAAAACTCTCCGCCTGAACTTCCGGTTACATTGCATCATTATAAACTTTAATCTCACACATCATCCTAGATTTTTATCAAAAGGTTATTCTTCAAAGTGAATAAATTTAATTAAATAAAAACCTTAACGCAGTTTATTGGCAGTGTAAATAATTTATTTTTTTCTCAAAATATCCTAATATTCTTAATCGACCAGAGCCAGAGCTGACTAATAGCCTAAAGGAATGTAAGTTAATTGTGTCATTTAGATTCAAATTACTTAGGTATTTTTTTATAAAGAGTATAAAATGACAAGTTATTCCTTTTATTATTAATTATTCAGCTGGCGCCTAACTTAATTACTGATCTAAACTATGATGCGAGTGCTTACTGCGCTAGTTCCGAGTAGTAGGTACCTTTATATCCTACAAACACCCAAAGTTTTGCTACTGCGACGCGTCTTGCGGCCAACTTCAGAGCCGTAATAAAGTTTGGCGCAAGCTGTACTCAACTTGTGTTTTTTCACGTCACTGCCAGCTTCGACAGCGAACGATTCAATCGTGGATGCTCACTGTAGCCATAATTTGCTCCCTGGTTGGGGTCACAAACATGGCTAATCTGTAAAGAGCAGAGACATTGCTCACTAATAGTGCCATAATGGCCTATTTTAATTTATACATTTTATGTCTGTCTACCTTTGTTTATTTAAGTTTTGATTCTTTTGGGATAAAGTTAGCTTCATTTGTCTTTAAATTGAGACGGAGGTTATTTTCTCCATGGAATGGTAGTCAACTAATCATAAATCAATGGCCCAGATTGAACGATTTTTGGACACGTCGTAAGGAAAACAGCTAAATGGCCTAATAAAGCGTTTTTTCTTAAACGACGGGATATTTTCCCCATGCAAAGATATTTGCGTTTGGAAAAGCCATAAACATAGATCAATAAAGTTATAAAGTTGTCTTCTCTCTGTCATTCTTAGAGAAAATAACGGATGCGTAATCATAAAACTCGCTTACAGTCCACCTTCATCGATTACAGTTTTAATTATGAATTCAGAGACTATATGTATTGTTTCCACTTACAGCCTAAAAAAGTTTCATTTGTTTCCTCTTGACCTAGAATGTGTCATAGAACTTAGTTTACACGGCATCGCATTAAATTCAACATGGCAGAAGCTATACATCATTTTCCGCAGTCGGGCTTTAGCTTTACGCTTTATTGTTTTATACAATGTAATCGGAACTTCACATATCTAATCAGGGACACAGCACTTTACTCTGTTATCAACGTAACATTTAGTCCACTTTGACGACGCTGTAGATCTTCCTTACGAACCAGAAGCAAGCCATGAATCCGATCGTTCCCGTTAGCAGGAAGAAGAGGAATACCATTATAATTGTGTACCTGAGGAAGAGAGAAAATGTGATGTTTTAATACAAAGTAATCTTAATTATAACAGTGCGAACCTGTTTGACATAGTTATGACGGAGCCATATTGTAGAATTAACCGTTTTACAAAAAGCCGCGCCGCTTAAAAAAACTGCGAATAAAACAGAGTCAGACGGAGAGCCCTGTTTCACGGTAGAACAAGACACGCTAACCTAACCTAACCGTCTGTCCGTCCGTCCGTCCAAAAAGTCCAAATGACTTAATACGAGGGGCATACCGAGTAGATCGATAATCGAGTACTTTCGATTTAATTAGATTAAAAACTCTTTTTGATGATTAATTATACACTGGTTATTTGAAAATCGAATACCATTTAATAAAAGGAAGAAAATCGTTTTTAAAAAGAACAATTTCAGTTGGTCGATAGAATAAAACCGGCCAAGTGCGAGTTGAACTAGCGTGGAGAGGGTTCCGTACAATGCCAAAGTCAAATACAAAATATCACATTTGAAATCCTCAGAGTAAGATGCGAGTTTTTTTTAATTATTAAAATGTTTTGTGTATTTGGCTGCACCTCACCTGATGGTAAGTGCCGATGCAGCCGAGAATGTAACTTGCAAGCTCAAAAAGTGCCTATTCACTCTCGTCTTGAAGATCCTAAATTTTACGAATCGGGGAATACAGACGCCGGCAGGGAATTCCACTCCTTGCCCGTTCGCATAATGAACGAAGAAGCAAAACGCTTTGTGCGTAAAGGTGGAACATCAACGACAAAGGGGTGGAATCGCCCTACGCACCTGGTCGTTCAATGATGAAATGAAGAGGGGAAATGAGGTCGTGAAGCTTTAGGACACACTTTCCGAAATTAATCCTGTAGAACACCGATAGACTATTTTCTATTATGACTAGAACTTTATTCCGTAAGTGAACGTATTACATTGAGTTTACAATTTTTTTTTCAATTAAAAGCATTCTTATAGGTTTTCCTGTAATATACAAGCCATCAAGTATAGTTTGTATTTTTTTCATTATTTTAGGCTCAGTAGTTTCGGAGAACAGGGGGGGGGGGGGGGGGGAATGGTAAATTTTCGTCTTCTTTCATGAATAAAATCAAAACTATTTATTTTACAATTTAAACAAAAATATATTTAAGATCCTGATATCGAGCCCGTTCATTTGAAATATGACACAATAAGGTTTTCAAACTTTTTTAAATTTCCTAATTTGTCCACCGAAAATAACCCTTATTTATAAAAAAAATATTTATTTACTTTGCACACCTGTATTTGGGTCATAGGATCACACTATCCTACCAAATTTCACCTGATTTGGACCAGTTGATTCGGATGGACAGACCAGACAGACGCACGAGTGATCCTATAAGGTTCCGTTTTGTTTTTTTTTGTACGGAACCTAAAAATGGATCTTACCAGAGAAAATTTTTAACAATTTTCGATGAGGATTATCTCAAGAACAATGTCTCGCTGAGCTTATTTCTATAAACAAGAGTGAAGCACCTAGCCAGACGATATATCGCTGGCATTCCGAATTCCGACGTGGACGTGCATCTCTTGGCACCGTACCTTCCACAGGCCAGCCAAAAACAGCGGTTACGCCAAAATATGTCGCTGTTGTGCGCCGAATGAAACAGGAAAACCGACATATTACATATGAGCATTTACATGGCGAACTGGGTGTCAGAAAGCTAGTTTCCCCATAATTTGTCCGAAGAGCAAAAGGCGGCTCGTGTCAATTGGTGCCAGTCTACTCTGCAACGCTTCAACGGAGGAAAGTCAAAAGCTGTTTATAATATTGTCTGGGGTGACGAATCGTGGATCTATTAATACGAGCCGGAAAGAAAACATCAATCGGCTGTCTGGGTCTTCACAGGTGAGATCCGTATTGATGTGTTCCGGCTTCAAGATAAGATAGCCAGTTCTCCATTGCATTGGGAAATCTTGGTAAGCCCGCTTCCATCTTCGGCATCATCGTCACTTTCCATCAGGTGAGATGATGCCAAGGGCTTACCAATATTGAATAAAAAAAAAACAAACCAACAAAAGCTGTTCGCTCTCGCAGCGTCTCGAAGAAAATGGTCGCTTGGTTTGTCTCGAAAACTGGACATGTTCACTTTCCCTTTCACAGTTTCCTTAGTTTGTTGGCCACAGATGATATCCGAACTCCGTAGTGGTACCTAACCCGGAACGTCGTATAATCCTTCATAACGATAGTGCTAGCTCTCACACCGCTCAGAAAACAAGCGGGTTTTTGAAACAGGAAAACGATGAATTAATGGACCATCCTCCATACAGCCCTGATCTGAGCCCCAACGATTACTTCACATTCCCTAGAATCTAAGATATATTGCGTGGTCAGCGGTTTCAAGGCCCAGAAGAAGCAGTCGAAGCATACAAATCAACCATTTTGATGCAAAAGTGCATTAACTGCAATGGAGAATACTTCAAAAAGCAATAAAAATAAATTTAGTTATTTCCTGTATGTAGTTTTCACTATCATCGAAATGATGAAATTTCTATCACCGAAGTATGCCCCTCGTATATTTACGTATTGTATTTTTGCGATCCTGATATAGTAGGTTCTTGATGGATCACTGAATGAATATATTTTTATGATTTCTCTTGCACTATTTCACAATTTATCATCATCACATCAGCTGAAGGACGTCCACTGCTGGACATAGGCCTCCTCTAAGGGATTTCCATGACGACCAGTTCTGCGCAGCCCGCATCCAGCGGCTTCCCGCGACCTTCACCAGGTCATCGGTCCATCGAGTGGGAGGCCTGCCTACGCTACGTTTTCCGGTGCGCGGTCGCCACTTGAGATCTTTACTGTCCTAACGGTCATCTGTTCTCCGAGCTATGTGCCCCGCCCACTGTCACTTAAGTTTAGCAATTCTGAGAGCTATGTTGGTTACTTTGTTTCTCCTACGGATCTCCTCGTTTGTGATTCGATCACCCAGAGAAACTGCGAGCAAAGCATGCTCTATTGCCCTTTGGGTGACCACAATTAATATAAATAAAACACAAATTTGTTTATATTGCAACCGGATTCATGACCACTGCCTTAAAATGATCACGAAACCGATTGCAGTAAAAACAAATTTGTGATTTATTTATCTTACGAGTAATTGTGGAAAAGTGCAAGAGAAATTGTAAAATGTTTTGTATGTTTACGGTTAGAATTTGCATCCCCGATTGAAATTTATAATAAAAAATTTCGAATAAAAAATATTTATATTTAGCCACTATGTCAGACTCCATACAAAAATGTTACACAATAGTATATTAATTATTATGCAACTAGTGACTAAAAGACGGATTTAAAGCGAGGGCCATAAATGAAACACGAGCAAGTTTTAATGACAGAATCACGAGCGTAGCGAGTGATTTAAGTATTAGAACCCTGAGCGACGCGAGTGATTCATAGCCCTAGATATAAATCCGTTTTATTCAAGAGTTGCATACTATTCTTTTCAATACAGTTGCTCGAAAAGTGGTCCTTTATATGCCAGTTAGTGTGCGCAAAATTGATTTTACCGAACACGTGCTATTGCTTTATCACTTTTTTTTTATTTCTAGCTCGGAAGGAACAAGACATTTCTAGCAAAAAAATAATAATAACCAAAGATACAGAATCTTCTTTAAGACTTTTCAAAGGAGAATTTTTAAAGAAATAGGTAGTTCCTCCGAGGTTAGTAGATAACGCAAATTGTTTATATTCTCTTTGGGTTATATCTTTGTGAAGAAAAGAAAAAAAATATGAATGAAGTTGAACCGGTTACACCAAGGAATAGGTCATCTTTACCAAAGAGGTTAAGTATCCCAAGCCGTATTGTAGTATATTTATGATAATAAAAAAAAACTTACGCATGCGTACGTGTGCTAGCGAAAATATGGTACAATTTTCGCAAAACTGAATTAAGATGTTTTTGTTGTGAAAAGTAATAAAATTAAGAAAAGTTAATATATATGTAATAAAAAATATATTTATGTGTATGTATAAGAAAAAACAAAGTGAGATTACTCCCCGGACATTTAAAATAAGCCACAAGTCGTGTAAAATGAATAGGTAGGTACCTACCCATGTATTTTGTTTTTCTGTCACGGTAGTTTTTTTATTTTATCTATTTTCTCACAACTGTATTGAAAAACTTCATATGATACATGGGTGTAAAAGGAAATAACAAACTCGTGACGATAGTAAACCCTCGCCTGCGGCTCGGGCTCACAAATGTCACTCGTTTGTTATTGACCTTTTTACCATCCTTGTATCATAAATAACTATTATACCATGACTCCGGGAAAAAGAAACATTTAACAAAGAAAAAAGTAATTAAAATAATTAATTTAAATATTCATTAAAATTGGAACAATTACTAAAATAGGGAGTAATTTTCTTTGTGTTCGTACAACTTATAGTATTCAAAATAGCGCCAATTTAATAATGAAAAGACAGCAAAGAACACAAAACAGTTTTTATTCTATTGCTAAACTCCTTTGCGGAAATATCGAACAATCAAATCACGAGGAATTATTTGCACAAGGAGTTTGTATGTCAAATATTGTTTGGATTAGGAGTTTGTATCGAGTATTTTTTGCGCAAAAATAGTATAGCTGAGATGCGAAGTCAAATGATATTGGTGTGTTCCAAATTTAAACACCAAAATAGTGATTTAAAGCTTTTTAGAGGACCAAGGGTATAAAAAACTATTAAAGTTACAATTACAAGTTAACAGAATTACTTTAATTTATACTCTGTTTGTTCCAATACTTTTTCACTCTAAATAAATTGAATTTAACATTATTCAATTTGTATGGGAGGTACTTTTTAAAGGGTTTTTTTCCAGACATACTACTCTTTCTTTCTTTCTTATCGTGTGGCACAATTAACCTTGCTATCCAATGGATAGACGGCGGTTGCCTGGTGTTGCACTTAGCATCATCCGCGGTCATGTGTAGGGCATTTAGATTTAAACCTACGGACGTGTGCCACGTGACCTTAATACACATCTGGAATCAGATGTGCAGGTTTCCTCACGATGTTTCCTTCACCGTTGACATAACACTGACAGCACATTATACATTTATCGATTGCAAAAATAAGATAAATAAAGTAGCCAGGAGAAAAAATATTTACGATTTTCAAACTTTTTTGTATGTCAAGTAGGTTAAACTTTTCCGATGGCATATTTTAGGAATAAATATGAGTAATTGACGACGACAAAAATATGAAAAACATCCAGCGCGATTTTTGAGATAAAACGATTTCTTACTAATTTCTTAATGGGAGGTACTCTTAAAATTTTGAAAAAAAAAAAATTAACAGCTACTCTTGGCTAATAATTTAAAAATCTATGTTCAAAATCTCATCGGTCCGGCAGTTTCGCAGCAAATCAGGAATACAGATACATTTACTTATACACACTCGTTTTTTCTAAACCACTTTTCCGGTATCTATAAGTCATACCTACATATCAGTATATTTTCGTCAAAATTTTGGTTTTTCGGACGATCATTTACCTTCTATTTGCTCCTTCGTCAGTCGTGTTTAGCATATACGCCTAAGACGAGTATAAAAGCAGCACGTGAAATAATTAATATTAAATTTGAGACCACTGCTTGATACCTTGATACCTCGATCTACGGCTTCCAATGTATTTAAAAATTTTGGATTCGCTCCAGCATGTCGTTCTTGTAATAAAACGTAACTACGTTTGTATGGGGACACACTGTTCTATGTATGGCACATCTTGGCACTGCCACTATGTAAATCTGATTATATAGTGATATAATCATTTAATCGGTATTTTTTCAGAATTCATAGGCGAGATCCGCGTTCGGTAGGGGCGTCTTTTAGCTTTTATTAAAAATTAAACATACATAATTATATAAATGCAATGACTTGCTTGGCACCGACTTTAATAATTGTAAATACCTACTTATATCTGTCGTTCGTATTGTATTTTATCTACAAACATAAGTCTCCAGGAGGCTCGAGTTTCCATACAAACGTAGTTCCGCTTTAATACAAAAACTACATGCCGGATTGAATCCAATCTTTGTAAATATATTGAGTAGACACATATCGATGTTTGTAATTAGTTTTCATCGTAGTAAATTTTAACGTAACTAAATGAAGGCTTAAATTAAGTTAGTACTGGAAGTTTGAAACTGCTCTTATTTTTTTTCGTTTTATATTAGTACATCGAAAACTAATTACAAACATCCATATGAATCTCCTCAATATATTCGCAAAGTTTGGATTTAATCCGGCATGTAGTTTTTGTATTAAAGCGGAACTACGTTTGTATGGAAACTCGAGCCTCCTGGCGGCCCTGAAGTCCTCTAAAATGCGTTCAAAATCCGTAGGCAATGACCAGCACTATGACAACCAATTTTACTATGACAGCTGTTCCAAATTTAAACTTATAACGTTACAAAAATCGATACTGTAATAACATTAAAGTACAGTGCGACAAGGATCTTTTGGCACGTGGCGGGAATCGGAACTAACGACGCCGTCTTGTAAAATGGCATTCATTGACAGATCGTTCAGTATGTTTACATACTCGTACACTAATGGCACACCCACGCCCTCCTGTCAATGTCACCTAAGTGCCAAAAGATCTTTGTCGCACTGTACAGATTTTACCTACAACCATAGACAAGAAAGTTCTCGTAGTAAAATTGGTTATCATAATGCTGGTCATTTCTCTACGGATTCTGAACCCATCTTAGAGTACTTATAATATGTATTTAGATAAAATAATGTATCCAACTGTTGCAATTAGGTCTTAAAACTAATTCGGCTTCGCCTCATTTCGTTAAAACACACTCATGTCAAGTACTAATTTATATACTGTGCTCATGTTTTAAGTTTGTATATAACTTTCACTTTAACGCCTACAATATTTCGAATCATTGGCCTTGCCAATTTAATGAACCCGACTGTAACTAACTCGAAAAACTCCGACCTGCATTAGATGGTTTCTTTAAGAAAAAATAAAATTTAGTTTAACACAATGGAAGGTTTTTTGCTAATAGAAGAGATAGGTGCGCATATAAAAAATTACCCAACTATGAAAACTATCTTTTGCCCGCATCTTCGCTCGCGTGGACATCGTTTTTATGACTGTCTTTGAGGGTGAGTGGTGCGCGATCCCCAAGCACAAACGGCCTAACGTGCCTTGCAAAGCACGGAAACGATCGAGAAAAAATCCATCCACGTAGTTACCGTGCTAATTATATTCCTTGCAGGCCGGACCTTGAAGGGAATATAATCGTTGAATGAAGTGTATTGCCACAGTACACCGACACATAACCATAGTGTTTGTACTATGACATAACAGTATTTTAATTACCATAACAAATGACTCACCCGAAGTACAAGAAAGTAGACGCAGCATCCTCAATGTTCAACTTAGTGATGAAATAATGACAGCAGTAGATGAAAAGGTAGCCAGCGGTAGACCCAGAGGAGAGAAAGGCTCGCCACCACCAGTGATAGTCTTCAGCACAGAGGTGGAAGTAGCAGAGCAGGATCGTGGTCTCCGAACACGTGATCACCAAGATCACGAATACGAGGAATAAGAAGCCAAACATGTAGTACATCTGAAAGAGTTAAAAACATTTCATTAGAGAAATTATCCCCTGAGCCAAATCGAAGCAAATTCAATTTCAGCCGTCATTTTGTTTTTTTTTAATGCACCCTTATTGCACCTATAAAATCAGCCCAGGGTAATTTTTACCTTACACGATTATTATTATTGTTATATAATATCAATTTACTTAATTTATTTTTGATTAGAATACTAGAATTTGACATTTTAATATTTGTTTTCTTCAAAAATTATTTCATCTTTTCCCGTCTCTCGCATACCGCCGCGCCTAAGTGAAAGTGTGACAATAAGACGGGGAATCCGACATACTGTTATCTCTTTCGGACGCATGCACCTGTCTCAATTACAGTGAAGGATAGGACCCATCATGTGTAGAAACCTTACTTAAGGGTCCCGAGGAGGCTCGAGTTTCCATACAAACGTAGTTCCGCTTTAATATAAAAACTTGCCGAATTGAATCCAAACTTTGCAAATATATTGAGTAGACACATATCGATGTTTGCAATTAGTTTTCATCGTAGTAAATTGAAACATAACGGCTTATGATAAACTTAACACCAGTTATAGTAAAATAAAATCAAAAAAACACTTTTTACTGCTAAAATTAGTAAATGAGCACCAAAATTAAAACTATTTTATTGTGAATTTATAACAAAAAAATTTACATCTTGCTATCCTATTAAAGCAAATGACTCCAGACTAATCATTGCTAACCCAAAAATTGTTATAGACCACCAAAATTTTCAACCACATTTTAATTTTTAGCGCGTAGCATGTACCGTGTACCGTTTCTTCTTCAGACCTGACCGAACCTAATATCGCTCGCTCATTTCCAAGTTTTTTTTAGAAAAAACATCTTTGCCAACTCTTTTTTTATTGTTGGGGATTTGTAGCGCGTAGCGTATAGCGTTTCTTCTGCACAGCATTCTGCTACCCATAGGGGGAGCCTTCGCTTTGTGAGGCCCTTCGACTGTATGATCAATCAAACCTGACCGAACCTAATATCGCTTGCTTCGCTCTCTCAGTTACAGATTTTAGAAAAAAACTTTTTAGGCAAAAATAGAGCAATAATTTGCTCGCTAAGATTTGGTGCTCATTTACTGCACTTGGTGTTTAAATACATTTTTTTGGTAAGAGAGCTTAGGGTATCAAAGTTAATACCAAACATAACTAAACAAAGGCTTAAATTAGTTTTGTACTGAAAGTTTGAAACTGCTCTTATTTTTTCCGTTCCAATTACATCGAAAACTAATTACAAACATCGATATGTGTCTACTCAATATATTCGCAAAGTTTGGATTAAATCCAGCATGTAGTTTTTATATTAAAGCGGAACTACGTTTGTATGGAAACTCAAGCCTCCTGGGGATTGTAATGTTGTAATATAGGTCAAAGATTTTGATACAAGAAATAAGAGTTCATTATAACATTGTGTTGTAGGTCAAAGGTAAGAAAATATAGTATTATATATATTATGTTATAGGTCAGAAAATAGGTTTTTTTTTCTTTTGCTAAAAGACTTACTCATCTACACAATAACAATAAAACAAAGGAAAGTAATGACGGACGCACAGATACACACACACACACACACACACACACACACATTTATTAAGACTGTTATAAATGTGTGTGTGTGTGTATGAGAATATATCCCCATCAAAATCTCAACTTCGATTTTATTGCCATTATATTACTTTCCTCAGTCTTTCGTCCCTCGCTAATGCTCACCCCTCAATCGCTCTAAAGTAAGATTGAATATCAAAATATAATAATCTTTGTTGCAGATATTCGTCAACTGAATAGAAACGCTTTTTCAGCAGGCATGCAAGCAATTTGTTTTTTGAAGCAATTCAAAGGCAGATCCTTGAAGTAACTGGGCAATAGGGATGACGAATGCTAGTAATCTGAGTTACTTTTTATCATCTGTCAAAAGCGACATTTTGTTCTAAAAATATTTGCAATACCTAGGCGTGACGTCGTAGTTTAGCAGCGTCATTTATGTACTCATTTTGTGATTTTGGTGAATTATAAATCGAAGACTTGATAGAAAACAAAACGAGTAATGTTTTCCGAAGTTTAAGTAGGAGGGCAATTTAGTGATCAAGAGTTTATAATTTATTTCTGATGCTGTCGTCATCCCTATTCATTGTAAATTTCTATCGTCTTAAAAAAGTAATAAATTTATTTGTTCATTGACTGAGCGAGCGCGAAGCGTCTCCGTTTCGACTTGGGCAAAAATGCTTTCGTATGTCTGTCCAGCGGGCGTTTGTCCAGCTGTTCTCCTCTACAGGTCGCATATTTGAGCTTGCGTCACATTCTCGACTGCATCGGCACATACCATCAGATGAGGTGCAGTCAAACGCACTCAAAATTTTAATAAAAAAATTCTCAACCGATTCTCGAGAAATTTTGTGAGCAGGTTTGTTAATTATACGGATTTAAAAAAAAATGGCGGTGCAACTCGCGAGGTCTACAGCTCACAGAACCACTAGTAATACTTCTATTTGTTTGTATGTGTGCACCAAATAAACGGTTTCTATTTTTTTCTATAATTTTGAAGTTTTTTGTATTAGTCAGCCATCTGTGGCATCGTAAGGTCAAAATGGCTGAATCTATTTTGGTGTGGTTTGTGTTATTAAAAGCTGGTAATTGCGAGAAGGTTTTTAGTCATTTTTAGGAAAATCGGTTCGCGAGTTCCCAGGATATTCATCTCTTCTAACTAGGGGCATTGGCTGACATTGAAATGACGGTTACATACGAGGTTTAAATGCCAAATGTCAAAAACGGACGTTTAGAATCCCACGGTCATTTAAGACGTTGTTTAGCTCATATACGTCCCTACCGAGGGGCTCGAGCCTACCCTGAAATAGTCCGGTTTCCAATTGTGAATAAAAAATAAAATAAAAAAAAGATTGGGAATTAGTCGACCACGCGGGCCCAATGCGGGTTGGTCGACTTCACACACAACCTTCGCGTTTCTTCGCTGGCGTGTGCAGGTTTCCTCACGATGTTTTACTTCACCGTAAGAGTGAGCGTCGGATAAACGACATATGAAATCAAAATTCGAAAACACATTGGTATGTGGCAAGATTCGAACCCCGACCTCCTGAATAGGAGGTTGCGGCCCTAACCGTTACGCCACCGACGCTCTTTTTTTACAATTTTAAGTATTTAAGAACAAGGAGATACGTAGAAGAACCAAAGTATCCGCCATAGCTCTCAGAATTGCTAAACTTAAGTGGCAGTGGCCGGGGCACATAAATCGTAGAACAGATGGCCGTTGGGGCAGTAAAGTTATCGAGTGGCGACCGCGCACCGGAAAACGTAGCGTAGGTAGGCCTCCCACTCGGTGGACCGATGACCTGGTGAAGGTCGCGGGAAGCCGCTGGATGCGGGCAGCGCAGAACCGGTCGTCATGGAAATCCTTGGGGGAGGCCTATGTCCAGCAGTGGACGTCCGTCGTCGGTTGATATGATGAAGTACAATTGTCCTAATGACTCACCTGGTTAGACCATAGCGAGTTGAGTATGAAGAAGAGTTGTATAAAGATACAGCCGAAAGGCAGCACGCCGCCCATAACGATGCCCGGGATAGCCTGCGTGTAGAGACTCTGATCCGGGATTTGCCGCGGGATCTGGTTGGTGCGCACTGGGTGGTCCAAGATCTGCAATTGGGAATGTTAAAAAAAATGCATTTTATATAAAAATTTATTGAAGAAACTTATTTTTGGTTTTTTAAAATCACTGGTTTACGTTTTTTTAAAGTTCGTGATTTAATGACGTTACAGGATCAAAAACTAGGAAACGATTATTAAGTATTACGAAATTAATTTAGTTAAGTATACCTTTATTTTTTTATTTACTTTTTACAGTATACAAATCAATTAGTTTTCATATCTTTATGCATTACTAGCTGTCCCGGCGAACTTCGTACCGCCTTATACTACACTACACTGCAATACACTGCACTGCACTGCACTAAACTTCACTGTACTGCACTACATTGCACTATTCTACACTACATTACACTACACTTCAATACACTACACACAATACACTACACCCTACCCCCCCCTCACACTACACACTACATAACACTACACCCTACCCCCCTCACACTACACTACTTTTTGTTGATAATGCAGGAATTTTTAAGCTAATTTTTTCACACCTTGGGTTACAGTCTTATAAAGGATCCCTATTTCAAAATATAATATTGCCAATAGCAACCGCGTATAGTGTAGCTTCCCAACAGTGAAAGAATTTTTCAAATCGGTCCAGTAGTTTCGGAGCCTGTTCAATGCAAACAAACAAATCCATCCTCTTTATAATATTATTACTACGCTAAGGCTGCATTGCTTGGAGCCACACTGGTCATTGCGCGGCGGCGGTGTTTATTTTTATAAATTCGTAATATCTTGTGAATGGAATGTCCGATTTAAGTAATTCAAAAGGTTATCTATAGGTATCGAAACATTTTTGATTATGAAATGATTTATTTGGATAAGGGCTAATACTAAGGTATGGTTAACATTGTCTGGTTTTGGTCAGTTTTTTAATAACTTTTAAAACCAAAAAGTCTGAGTGAATTATCTTTTTTTTTCATCCACAATTGGTAAGCCCTTGGCTTCATCTCACCTGATGGTAAATGACGATGATACCAAAGATGGAAGCGGGCTTGTTTACCATGATTCGCCAACGTAACGGGGAACTGGAAAATTGCTTTATTGGAGTTACTCGTAGATATGAGGATATTACGTATCATTTGAGGCATACTTTACCAAAAATGATTCAACCGTATCGTTTCTGGAGTAGCCCAAACCGGTATGTTATGAAAATAATTTTTAATTTAATTTAAAACAAGTGACTGAAATTTCATGATGTGATGTATTTTTAGAATGTGCTTATAAAGCCCTTTCATTTTATACCACACACGATAAGTTTCAGAACAAAAGATTACGTCAGAACTCCTCTACTTTTTTTGGTACTATGTGTCAAAGTGTCGTTTTCGTTTCGATTTTCATGCTTTTAACACCATTTGCAGCTTTTTCTGAAATTCAGAGTGTAAACTGCCATAGTCACCATATGGGACAATTCATTTCAGGAGGCGAAGGAAAGGCAGAAGGTAACCAGTGACTAGTGATGCTGGCTTTGACACAAACGTGAAAGGTATTGGGCCACTGTATGATTTCTAATACTGTGGTTTTAACCAATGAAAACAAAGATTCACAAGTAGGTAATGTTTGAGCGGTTGTACGAAGTGGCCCCTCTGTACATTTTCTGCTCTGTGCTCACGACGCGTTAAGTTTTATTATAGGTTTAAGAATTATTATAGGTTTTCCAGTAATCTAAAAGCAACGACCTATATTTTGTATTTTTTTCATCATTTTTGGCTCAGTAGTTTCGGAGATCAGGGGGGGAGGGGGTGGTAAATTTTCGTCCACTTTCATGAATAAAATCAAAACTATTTATTTAGAGCCCTTTCATTTGATACATGACACAGTAAGGTTTGCAAAACTTGAGTTTGTGTTGTGTTGGCTTGTAGGTTTTTTAGGGTTCAGTATTGATTATTTAATGAGTTTATAATAATAATAAGCGGTTTTTATCTCATGTACCTACTAGTGTTGGCTACTGGGAGCTGTTGTTGAATACAAATATTACCTCAATGCTTAAGGCTGTAGTTTGACGCGAAGTTGGGTTGCCGCGTCCTTGGATAGTGGACACCCTTGTCACCAGGACAACTGCGTTAAAAGCCTAGCTTTGTATGGGTTGTGATAGATCGTACCATAGCTAGCCGGCCTTAAACATTGAAAACCTAGCGCCGCGTATCGCGGCCGAGTTCGCGATTCATCTGCGGGCTCAAGACACGAAACTCACCGGGCCCAGCACGCGTCCTTGTTCGGGCCCGCAGGTGTTGAACGGCGCGGCGTCGCGAACAGTGATCAATGATCGACGACCTGGTGAAGGATGCGGGAATCCGGTGGATGTGGTCAGCGCAGGACCGGCCATCGTGGAAACCCTTGGGGGAGGCCTTTGTCCACAAGTGGACGTCTTTCGGCTGATATCATGATGATGAATCGATGTTCTGTAATGTAGCTCCGCTTGTACCAATGTCGTTATTGGCCGTCAAAAAATATCAAAAACATTTATTTTTTATGTAGCTGCATTGAGCACTCTTCTACGTCATTTCTTAATACCTAATTTCATTGTATTTCCTAAGTCTATGACCTAATTTAATACATGTTAAAAGATAAGTTATTAATTCCATACAAATGTCATTAATATTAAAATAATCTGACGTCTTGTAAAAGCTTCTCAAACTTTTTTTTGCCTATATGTTTTTTAAATTTACATTCTGATAATTCACACACATCACCTATTTATCATAGTATACACTGCCCCATAAACCACAAATAATATTTTTCACTTATCTAACCTTTGAAAAGGAATTTCAAAATGTTACAGTGGTGAGTTGACCGAAACCGGAAGTTTTAAATTTAGTTTATCGGAGCCGGAGTAGAATTTGGAGTCGGAGCCATAGGCCATATAGTGTAAATAAAGTTCATATAATGTAAATGTAACTGTGTATATTACTAACACTAGTCTAAGTCCAAGAATAAGTTACTAACACTATTGTGATCCTTTGTTGGTCAAATAAATAAATGTCATTATTATTATTATAGGCGGAGGTCACGTCATAAAATTACTAAGACAGGAGTGCTAATACAAAATATCAACTCGAATGACAATAAAACAAAGCGCGAAGCGTATCTGATTTCTATCTGTCTGGCACACAAAAAAACTGAACAGGGAAAATACGAGCGTGGGGGGGATTCCCGGGCAAAAGCAAAACTTAAACGCCCTCTGGCCGCGGTCGCTGTCCTGATCCAGAATTATCGGAGCCGCAGTCGGACGTATTAAATCAATCGGAATGACGTGTATAATCAATCGGAAAGATGTGTTAAATCAAGAGCCGAAGTTCCGCAACATCCCTAGTTTTCACTCTACTAACTCACCCTCTTTCTGAAGCCGAAGTAGGCGCCGATGAAAGTGAGCGGCACGGAAACGCCGAACCAGAGCGCCAGCAGCGCCACCAGCGTCGAGAAGGGGACGGCGGCCGAAGAGCCCTCGCCCCACAGCACCAGGTTCATCACGAAGAACAACCCGAAAATCATACTGCACCGAGGAAAGAGGAACTTTAATTCGTAAGCCGGTAGTTTTCTTTAATTTTGTGTGAAAAATACATTATTTTGAATGTACCGTAATTTTGTGAAAAAATGTGTCAAAATAAGTGTGCAGAATATGAAAAAATCTTCCTCATTTTATCAGCTTTCCAATAAAGTTCTAAAGTTGAAAAAAATATTTATTGATTAAGCAGTAATTAACAACCAAAGTTCCATTCAAATTTCCAATCATCATATTAGCCGAAAAACATCCAATGCTAGACAAAGGCCTCCCCCAAGAATTTCCACGACGACCGGTTCTGCGCCGCCCGCATCCATAAAAAAAATTCTAATTATCTAAAGTAATAATATAGGCATATGTTAATTTACACCAGTATATCTCAGCATATATGTTTTTGAAAAAGACAGGGATATACGGACATCGATTTCTCTTATCCGATCGTAAATAAACGGATCTATCTTTATAAAACTTCTCGTTTTCTAATTATCAGTAGACTAGGATTTGCATGGACGACGGCCAAGGACGGCGTTCTTAAGTAGGTTATTCAAACCACAAACATAGGTCCACCGAGTGGGAGGTTACGTCTTCCGGAAGATCTACGTCGAAGATTTCAAGACCCGGAATCAGTGTAATCTTCCACCCAGGGTACACCATCGAAGTTAGCAGTATGTTTCTCTTCAACTGCCTCCCGCCGAAGCTCTTGTAGACCCTGACGCTGACATATCCAGCCGCTGCCTCCAGAAGTACCCACCACTAACAAATGTCACACAACAGTCAAAGATGTAAAGGCCTGGAAAAAGTTATTCTCTTACCCAGGGCATACCATCGAAGTGAGCAGTATGTTGCTCTTCCATCGCCTCCCGCCGAAGCTTTTGTAGATCCTGGCGCTGACATATCCAGCCGCTGCCCCTAGCAGAACCCACACCACGAGGGCACAAGTCATCAGCGCGCCGCGGTTGGCTGGCGAAAGGAAACCCAAACATGCGAAGGCTAGGGTTACCAAGGCCATCCCGAATACCTGGAGAGAAGCACAATATCATAAAATTGACCTAGTGGCCACAGTAGTGTTCTTTTTTAACATTTTTTTAAATATCAATAACTAGCTTTTTCCCGCGGCTTCGCCCGCGTGGACATTGTTTTTATCACGGTCTTTGAGGGTCAGTTGCTCAGGAAAATGGACATGAGTTTTCTCCAGAACCCTCTGGAACTATATCGGGCTATTCTGATGATTGGCAGTCTATGTCACTTCCCAAGTTCCTACCCCCTCAACAAATTGTATACAAAAACTCACTTCAATCCGTTGCACCGTTGCGACACCTACGACGTGCGCGAGCGTGGAAATGGGTTTTCCCAAGACTATGTCAAGATATTATCATATCAGCTCATATACGTCCCTACCAAGGGGCTCGAACCTACCCTGAAATAGGGCGATCGGGCCTTAGTCAACAACGCGGGCCCAGTGCGGGTTGTTCGACTTCACACACAACCTTCGAGTTTCTTTGCAGGCGTGTGCAGGTTTCCTCACGATGTTTTCCTTCACCGTCATCATATCAGCCGAAGGAAGTCCACTGCTGGACATAGGCCTCCCCCAAGGATCTCCACGACGACCGGTTCTGCGCTGCCCGCATCCAGCGGCTTCCCGCGACCTTCACCAGGTCATCGGTCCACCGAGTGGGAGGCCTGCCTACACTACGCTTTCCGGTGCGTGGTCGCCACTCGAGAACTTTACTGCCCCAACGGCCATCTGTTCTACGAGCAATGTGCCCCGCCCACTGCCACTTAAGTTTAGCAATTCTGAGAGCTATGTCGGTTACTTTGGTTCTCTTACGGATCTCCTCGTTTCTGATTCGATCACGCAGAGAAACTCCGAGCATAGCACGCTCCATTGCCCTTTGGGTGACCTTGAGCCTTCTTATGAGGCCCATAGTAAGCGACCATGTCTCAGTTCCGTACGTCATCACTGGCAACACACATTGGTCGAAGACCTTGGTCTTAAGACACTGCGGTATCTGGGACGTAAAGATATTGCGAAGCTTCCCGAACGCTGCCCAGCCGAGTTGGATTCGACGATTGATCTCTTTCTCGAAGTTGGACCTACCTAACTGGACTGTTTGTCCCAGGTATACATATTCGGTAACAACTTCGAGTGTAGAGCCTCCAACCTTCAGAGGAGTAGGTATGACACGGACGTTTGACATAATTTTCGTCTTGTCCAAGTTCATTCTAAGACCCACTTGTGGAGAGGCTCTACTGAGGTCATCGAGCATTGTGCCTAAGTCGTCCATAGTCTCAGCCATGACCACGATATCGTCAGCGAATCGAAGGTGGGTGATGTACTCGCCGTTGATATTGATGCCAGGTATGACCAGGTATTCATGATATGTCAGGATATGCTAATTAATAAATTTTGTCATTTTTCACCCCCTCAACCATCTCTGTGCAAAAAATCAGAACAATCCATTGTAAAATTGCGATGATAAAGAAATTAGCCTCAGTACCCTCAGGAACTGCATTGGACTATGTTATTTTCACGGGATAAAAAGTAGCCTATGTCTTTTCTAATGACACGGGCTACCTGCATGCCAAATTTCATCAAGATTCGTCGAGGTGTTGAAGCGTGAAAAGGTAACAAACAAACAAACACATTTATAATATTAGTAAGGATTTGCGTGCGTTTGATTTGATTACAACTCACCCAATGGGAAATGACGATGTAGTCGAGGATGCTATAATTCATGACATTTGACGTTAATGTGGCCCCAGCGTCGTTAACAACTCATAAAAACTCGGGAAGTATAGGTCATACCCCACACACTAGGGCCATGCCCGGGTTGGGGAGCTTGTAAGGCTATTGGCGAAACCTGCTGTCAGATGGTTTTCAAGTCGCCTATAAGGCATCTTACACGGCTTAACGACTGCCATATGGTGATAGCAACTGGCACCAACGGCCTTATGTGTTTTGCGAAGCACGGAAATGGTCGATAAAAATGCCTTTAACAGTCAAACCCAACAAAAGTGCTTCAGATCAGTTACCTGCATGATCCACGCACCCACGCAAGTCACACAGAGCTACGTACGACCGCTACAGCATCGACATCAGCTCATATATACGTCCCCACCGAGGGGCTCGAACCTACCCTGAATTAAGGCGATCGGGCCTTAGTCGACTACGCGGGCCCAGTGCGGGTTGGTCAACTTCACACACAACCTTCGAGTTTCTTCGCAGATGTGTGCAGGTTTCCTCACGATGTTCTCCTTCACCGTAAGAGCGTCGGATAAACGTACATATGAGATCGAAATTCGAAAACACATTGGTACATGGCAGGACTCGAACCACGACCTCCCGGACAGGAGGTAGCGGCCCTTGCCGTTGCGCCACTGACTTCTATGTGCATCAGCATAACAGGAAACAATTGTTTACCAACCTGTGAGCCCGACCCCAGGAACACAGCCAGCAGCATTCCTCTCCGCGGCGGCCTGAACACATCGCCGTGGACCAACTTCCAACCAAACTCTTCCTACGAACATATTATAATGTATTAATAAAAGCGTAATTGTATTATTTTTTACGGGCTTTAGGTTGTCTGGATTATCGTCGATGGATGAACGTTTTTGACCTCCTCACTCTTGCCAAAGTACATATATTAGTACTAACATACAGTATGGACACTCCCAGCCGCTCTCTAGATTGCGTAACCCCACCCCCTCGTCACCCAGGTTGTTATAGGTTGGTAAGAGTTTGGTAAACGATTTCGCCGCCATCTTGTTTGTTCCGTCATTCGTTTTTTGAAATGTCATTTCTGGCCCGTTGTATGAAGTGTCCAGGGTGTGCTCTTGCCATACCTCGGAGTCATCCGGGGTCCGGACACTTCATACAACGGATAAGAAATGACATGTCTAAAAACAAATGACTGAACAAACGACAGCACGGCGAAATTCCTAACGAGAACCAAACTAGTACCAATCTGTATCCATCTAGGTGACTTTGTGTTTTTTTCTCAAATGTTTCGGTTAATTTTATGTATGCTATGAAACATCAGTAAAATTAAATTACCTTTTAAATGAGAAAATTTTGAAATATGTAGTGCTGCTAATTCAAGAGAATACATATTTTTCACGAACAGCTACAAAAACAAAATTGAAAATAAAAATACCATTTAGAGGGGACAACTCTGCGACCCCCTAATGGGCGGTTTTTCCAATATCGGTAACTATGTCCAATACACACTGTTTATTGTAAATCTTGATTACTGTAGAATTAATGCTACAACAGCAATAAAAAATAAATAAATAAGATACGCTGATTGATTTGTATGAAGTTTAATTTTTTGCCGTTTCAGTTTGGCTTCCTAGGGGAAAGTTTTAAGTATAGAATCTAATCCTATCTTAAGAGGATTGTGAACCTGCGACTTTTCATACAAACGGCGATAGCGATTTTCACCTCATAAATGTTAACCGAATTTGATCATTTTTTACAGGTTTTCAGTCAGAACAAAAGCTAGGTTTAAAGGTTTTTTTTTTAATATAATGAATAACTTCAATGTTTATACTTCAGTGTTGTCATACAAAACGAATGTCGCCCATTATTTGTTTATTTTTCATCAATAATTAAAAATCAAAACCTCTAAACCTAGCTTTTGTTCTGACCGACAACCTATCAAAAATTGGTCAAAATCGGTTAAGTGAAAATCGCTATCGCCGCGCCGGCCGTTTGCATGGAAAGTCTAATTTTCACGGCAGCAGTCTCTTCACACCCTGTTTATTTGGTTTAAAACAAATGATTCCATACCTGAGCATCTTCACCACTCTCCATTTGGTTGTATCTCGCTATATCCTTATGTAGCGTCCTCAGCAGAATCATAGCCACCATTCCACTTAAGAACAGGACTATCACTAAAGAGTTTAGTATGGAGAACCACTGAATATTCGTCTGTGGCATGGACTCAAGAATGTAATCCCATCGGGACGACCACTTGATAGTGTTGTTTTTGATAAAGACAACGCTGTAAGTGTAGTAGACGGTGAACGTCTGATCTCCAGTCAGTTTGTCGGGGAACTTAAGGGGAGTTTGGTTGCTGCAGTCAAGACTGTTCTTATTACGATGAGCGATACTTGATGGTTTGACCTGTAAGGAATTACAATGTTAGACAAAACAAGCCTATATTTCAATAATCATGATGCAGCAATTTGTTTTTAATAATTTTGTTATCAATGCAGGTATTTTGTTTTTTAGGCCTTTTATTGTGTAAGGTACAATAATCCGGTATTAGACTAGTAGTCAGACATTGATGTTTTGTATAAAAGCAGGGATCTAATTCTATTATATGTGATCTAAGGGTTGCATTAATAATGCTACAACCAAAACGTAAAATTATCAGTTATAAACTAGTGTAAAAAACTCTGAATATAAAAGAATCTGACTTTGGATGGTTAGTTTATTTCAGAAAATATGTCGAAAAACTGTAAAAATTTGCTCCATCAAATCGATTTTTTCGGATTTTTAAGGTGTACAAAGCGACTACACTCTGTGCGCTGTAGCATGGTGCGGGTGACAGTTGTCAGTATGACGTTGATATCTGACAAGTACCATATGACAGGGATGTGACGTTATGCCATTAATTTTTATTGCTAACGGTACTCGCAGCATAAATCTCGTTCTCTTTATTATTATTATTATTTATTTTATCCATATTGTGTTCGTAACAGTCTTAAAATTAATGTTAGTATAATTTTTAATTTTTGTTATAAAAAATATTTTAAAAAGTAAATTATTTGAGTATAATTTTTTTAATTATAATTAAACAATTCAAAAATTTAAAAAAGCATAAAAACGCATACAAAGCACAACCGGTATTTGATAATTTTTTCGTGACAACATTTTTGCTCTATGGCGCGTCGGTCATTTTGTTTATCCGTGCAGGACATCTGTCAGTGCGAGTGATGATGATGATGATGATCTATCCGACCGATTTCGGTCATGGCGACCACTTCGACTCCTAGTCGGTTTGCCGCGCGTGCGCTCGAAGATGGTTTATGTAGCCAATCTTCGCAGCGAAACTCCTCGCGCACTGAGGGCATTTAAGTATGCCACCCTCGTAATTGTATGAAATGGTCGCAGGTGGTCGGGCCTTTAACTGGTCGCGTTTGATATCAAGGTCAACTTTACGCTGATCCTCGAACTCGCGCACTTGCCTATTCACAATTCTGCGCCATTCAGGCCGTTCTGCTGCCAAACTCTCCCATTGAGAGGGTTCTATATTGCATCCTTTCATATGTCGCTTCATAACATCTTTGTACCGGAGGAGTTGTCCGCCATGTTTCCGCTTACCCTCCTCCAGTTCAGAATAGAAGATGCGCTTCGCGACTCTCTCCTCCTTCATACGTGACACGTGACCGCACCACCGAAGCTGCCGACGCATTAAATAGGCTTCAATGCCACCGACATTGGCTCGTCGCAGAACTTCGGTATTACGCACCTGATCGGACCATCTGATCTTCATAATGGAGCGGAGGCATTTGAGGTGGAAACGATCCAGAGTGCGTATGTGGCGGCGATACACGCACCACGTCTCGGAGGAATATAAGAGATTTGGCAGCACAATTGCCATATATATCGATATTTTAGTAGCCAGCTTAAGGTCGTGTGAGCAGAAGACCTTGGAACACAGCTTCCCAAATGCTGCACTTGCAGCACCGATCCTGCTGTTGATCTCAGCATCAAGGTCACACTTGGATGAGATAGTGCTCCCCAGATAGCGAAATTTATCCACCTGCTTAAGCACATCCTCACCAACCTTTATGAACAGTGCCTCGTGACCATGAATGTCCAGGGACATGACCTCTGTCTTTTTGACACTGATCTTCAGGCCGAATTTACGGCAAGATTGGTGGAAACCGGACATTAGCTCTTGCAGGTCATCAGCGGTTTCCGCTACAAAGCATAGGTCATCAGCATACATGATCTCTGTTATCAATGCATGCGAGACTTTTGTACACGCCTTTAGTCTGGCTAAATTAAATAGTCTGCCATCTGTGCGAAAACGAATGCGGACTCCTTTAGAAACTGTATGTAAGACTTCCCTGACCACTACTGCAAAGTATACGGCGAACAGTGTGGGTGCTAGGACACAACCTTGCTTCACTCCACAGGTAACGGGGAAGAAATCTGACTGTTCACCGTCTACGGCGACGCAGCATTGCATGTCGTCATGCAGTAGTCTGAGAAGTCTTACAAACTTTTCTGTGCATCCAAGCTTTTCTAGCACCAACCAAAGGGCTTCACGTGGCACGCTATCGAATGCTTTTTCTAGGTCAACAAAGCATAGATACAGCTGACGACCCTGTTCTCTACTCTTCTCCTGCAGTTGACGTATTGAGAAAATAGCTTCGCAGGTGCCACGGTCAGGTCGGAAGCCAAATTGGGTTTCGGGCAGAATATTTTCGGACAAACCCTGTAATCGGTTCAAAAGAACTCTGGCAAAGGCCTTTCCAGGGGCTGACAAAAGAGAAATACCGCGGTAAGAGTTGCAGTCAGAGCGATCACCTTTGTTCTTGTATAGGGCATTAATGCGCGACACTTTAAAGTCGTTCGGTACGCGCTCTTCCTCCCACATGCGAACAAACAGCTCCCATACCAATGTGTGCAACTCGTCTCCGCCGTACCTTAACAGTTCTCCCGGTATGAGGTCAATGCCAACTGCCCGATTGTTTTGCTGTTGTCTGATAGCAGTGACAACCTCGTCACGTGATAGCGGCTCGTCCAGCTCGGTGGCAAGAGGGAGTTGAGGCATCAGGTTGATGTTTTGTAGGTCAGCTGAACGATCTACATTGAGCAGGGTATTGAAATATTCAGCCCAGCGCTTCAGAACATCCTCCCTGCTTGTTAAAAGCTGCATACCGTCTGAAGACCTCAAAGGCACTTTAGCCGGGTAGGATGTACCAACCAACCTACGTACCTCACTATAAAACTCCCCAAGCTGATTATTGTCAGCGAGCCATTGCATATGACGAGCTTTGTCCCGCCACCACTTGTCTTTTATTTGACGTGACAGCTTGCGCAGTTCTAGGTCACTGGCCTTGACTATCGCAACGCATCTGCCTTGCCTGCCATGTTTTCGCAGAAGATTTCGGTGTTTGTTATGTACTATCTGGAGAACTTCATCATTTTCATCAAACCAATCTTCATTACGCCGGTCTTTTTTACCTAAAGCAATAAAAGCGGTTTCCATGATATGAGAAGAAAAAGTCCCCCAGACAGCCTCAACGTCGCCTGTCTCGCTAGTTGGCAACGGCTTCTTAGACAAGGCTTCGGCATATTTCTCCCTGACCTCGAGATCCTTAAGCTTCTTCACGTTCAGAGACGCAAGCTTTTTAACAGTGGATCTGCGAGGGTGACGGAGGCGAAGTCGCAGCTTGGTGACAATAAGCCGGTGATCCGTCCAACAGTGCGCGCCACGCATGACACGGGTGACTTGCACTTGTCGGATATCTTTTTACCTCATAATAGCATAATCGATCAAATGCCAGTGTTTAGATCTAGGGTGCATCCATGTTGTCTTGTGCTTGGCAGCAAGTCTAAACATAGTGTTAGATATTGCCAAACCGTATTGAGCACAGAGACTGAGTAGCAACTGACCATTGCTGTTCATGTTGCCGATTCCATGTCTACCCAGAACTCCAGGCCAAGCCTCATAGTCCCGTCCAACTCTGGCATTGAAATCGCCCAGCAAAAGAACCTGCTCTTTGGCGTTTATGCTGTCGAGGCAACGAGTCAATTCCTCGTAGAACTTATCTTTAATGTCATCAGATTTGTCTAGCGTTGGAGCATAGACACTGATGACATTAAGGTAGTTGTCTTTATCCAAGTGAAGGCGCAATGTGGTCACGCGGTCCGAGATATGTACAGGGTACTCCTCTAGTCGCTTTACCAAGTGATTCTTGATAGCAAATCCTACGCCTGATCGCCGAGGTTCGGAGGCAGCGGTACCTTTCCAAAAGAAAGTGTAGCCACCACCATCTTCCACCAGCTCCCCTTCATCGGCAAGATGTGTTTCGCTGAGCGCAGCCACATCCACGTTATAGCGTTGAAGTTCTCGAGCTACTATGGCGGTCTTGCGTTCTGGGCAGGCATTGCCATCATGATCAATAAGCGTTCTTACGTTCCACGCGCCGAAAGTCATGATAGGTGTTTTCATGTTCTTATTCTCATTGTATCTTCGACCACGATATAAAGTGATGCGGTGGCAGCCGCGGTTACTACCACCCTCCAGGTAGGGACGAGCAATTTTTAGGGCACCTTTTCTAGCCCCCTCCTCGGCTGAGCGAGGAAAGCAGTGCCTCTCTAAATAAAGCTGCTTTGTCATCCCGGGTGCTGCCTCAACCGCACTGTCGTCCCAAAGTTGCAGTGCAAAAGCGACCACGGCGTGTACTCACACCCCCAGGACCGCCTATGTGCAGGACTTGGACAAAGCCTAGCTTGCATCAGGCCAGACCTCTCTACCTCATCCCATCGCCACAGGACTTTACAGAAATCGGAGTCCTTTACACGGAAGCGGTCAAATGCGCAGGATATATTAGGGTGCACAGGCATACGCGCAAACGCAAGTGCACACACTCGTCCTTTCCTCTCTGATTCCAGTGGAGCGGAGACCGATACGACCGGAGAGAGAATCGGATGATGTGTCTGGCCGACGGTAACCTTTTCCTCTGCCGTCGCCCTTTCTAGGCCATCCACCTTGCCTTGCAGTCTCGCCGGGTCCGCCAGAGTCGATTGCATATCTGCAGTGACTTGCCTTCCCCGTCGAGACTGACTTTGTGCTGACTTTGAGCGGGAGGATTCCGCTGTCAGGCCGCTGTCAGGGTTTGATTTTGGAGTTTTTCTTCTCCTAGACGGGTTGCAGACCAATGCTAACGAGGCCCATCCCCCCGAAGTCAGTGCGAGTACTAGCGCCTTGTATGTGACACGAAATTCCATTTCACTGTATATTTTCATTTTTGTTATTATAAAAACATCGACTATCCATCATAGCAGTACATCCCGTCACTAAATACATCTTTGGCGTTACGTTACACGCATAACACTTTGCTTTATTTTTCTTTTAATTTGATTTTATTTGTAGACTCGAAAATTCGGGTTGGGTTTAATTTAATTTACTACAGTTATTAATAATTTAATATATTACGAATGTGGTTCCACTGAAATACTAAGTCATAATTATAAATTGCGGCAACTTTCAAGAGTGAAACGAAACGCTACGGAAAACTCTCACCCGCACTATGCTACAGCGCACAGAGTGTAGGCGGTTTATAAAACGGGAAATTTATAAAACATTGTACTTACTTTAGCTGAAATGATACGGCCACCGTTGTCACCAAAGGCAACTCCCCAATCCTCATCCCCACCACTGTGGTACGTGATCTCAATGTCGACATGGTTAAACAGGTAGTACACACCGGCCTCATTTGGTGGTACACTCACTACTGGAGAGCAAGTGTCCTGAAATATTAATAACTATAATTATCACTTGGTACTTTGTCTGTACGTTCGTAAACAACCCAATAAATTCCCCACTGCTGAGACATGGACCTCCTCCCACACCTGGGAAGGTTAGGCCATACCCCACACACGGGGGCCAAGTACAGGTTGGTGTATGTGTACATTGAATGTTTTTGTTTTTTGTTCACATAATATTATTACAGAATTAATCCATAATAAAAAAAAAGCGTCGGTGGCTCAACCGGTAACGACTCGGTCCATCTAACCAGAGGTACCGGGTTCAAATCTGGACGGCCAATGTACCAATGAGTTTTTCAAAAACTTACGTACATACTTACCGATTGCTTTAACGGTGAAGGAAAACATCGTGAGGAAACCTGCACACGCCTGCGAAGAAACTCGAAGGTTGTGTGTGAAGTCGACCAACCCGCACTGGGCCCGCGTGGTCGACTAAGGCCTCATCGCCCTGATTCAGGGTAGGCTCGAGCCCCTCGGTGGGGACGTATATGAGCTGTAATGATGATGAATCCATAATAATAGTATGTGAACGAACACAACCAATCGCATCCAACGGCTTTCCGTATCCTTCACAAGATTTCCAGTTCACCTAGTGGGTGGCCGGCTTACGGTATGCCTCGGCAATCTGTTCTACGAGCTATATGCCCACACAATGCCACTTAAGTTTAGCGATTCTGTAAGCTATGTCGGTATTTTGGTTCTCCTGTGGATCTCCTCAGATCTCATTCGATTACGTAATGAAACTCAAAACTCTTGAGGAGGAGCATAGCTTGCTCCATCGCCCTTTGTGTGATTTGATTAAGTTCAAATATTTTAATAATATTGTTAGAAGGGTAATTTTTATTTACAAAGTTTAATGAAACTAGTGTTGTACTCTTCTGTTTTGGTTAAAACAATCTGATTGATTTAAAACATATTTTCACATGAAGTCTATCTGCATGTATGTTCTTGGTTACTGAATTATATTAATTATATTAAAAAAAAAAACAACTGTCAAAATGTCACGCGAAATGGGGTGTCACAAGCTGAGTTGTCATTTGTTTTTTTTTATAAAATATTGTGCAGTATATATCGGTTTTTTTTCATACCTAAGTAGGTATAATACATAATTATATATTATACTATAATTAGACTAGATAATTATTTATACATAACATATTATGATGTACATCTTTCGAGTTTGAATATTTTTTATTAATTACTTTTTGATATTTTTTTATATTGTACCGGATAGGGTCAACCGATATTTTAAGGGCATGTAATACACCACATTTCTTTAGTCATAAAAACCCCATTAGGGGGTCGCACCCTTCTCCCCTCTACATGGCAGCCATTTTTATTATCTTTTTTTGGAGCTGTTCATAAAAAATATGTTTTCTCTTGAATTAGACACAGTACAGACTTCAAAATGGGCTCATTTGAAAAGGCAGTTACTTGGAAATGGTCAGACGGGCCACACCAGGTTGTAGTAAGAGCTACAGCGTTTCTACAGAATGGAGGTAGTTACATCGAATAATTGTTTTAAGTAGTGTTTCAGTTAAAAACATGTGAAACTGTTAAATAGTTGTGAAGTTACAATTAAAGGATTGTCACAAGCCCGCACAAGGGATCTTAACCATCAATTTGCATCATTGCGTAAGTAACTAATGGTAGATAAAACAAGACGTTATAGACCTCGTTATTGCAATAAGTACACAACAAGAAAAAGAATATTTTATTTTCATGCATTTTTTAAACTTGTTTTTTTCCTTGAATGTTTTGGTTAATTTTGTGTGTGGGATCAGCAACAAAATTAAATAACCTTTCAAATGAGATATTTTGAAGTATGTACTGCTGCTAATTCAAGAGAAAACATGTATTTCTTAAACAGCTACAAAAAAAAATAAAAAAATGGCTGCCATTTTGAGGGAAGAAGCGAAGAAGAAGAATGTGCGACCCCCTAATGGGGGGTTTTTCGTCGATGAAATGTGGTGTATTACATGCCCTTAAAATGTCAGTAACCTATTATACAAAAGTATACATATTTTACAAAAATCCATTCAGTGTCTTGATTCAGTGGTCTTTGCAGTGGTTTTCAATCTACAGCAGTTCAAAGTCAACTCTAAATTGCGGCAGTTTTGGACGTTTTCTAATAATTTGTCCGATCAAGTAGTAAAAATGTTATATATTTGTAATCTACTCACAAAGTTCTTTCACTTGATTTTTTTTTATTTGTACCAACATCTTTATGACGTCACAGTTTCTAACCCCCACAGTCTGCGCGCTTGTTATCTAGTATATCTGTGTCCGTCCATGATATCATTCTGAACACATTGATACCATATAAACCCATATCCAAGACGACTTATGCCAAAATTGTTTTTAAGCATCTTTTTGTAGTTTCATCCGACCTACTATAAACAAATCGTTATTTTTTTAAAATTAAAAATATCTGAATCTTTTTTTTACCATTCTGTTTCGTGTGCAGGGTAGCTACTTTAAGTGATCATTTTGCATAAACAACTCTTTTTTTTACAATTATTAATAAGACATTGGAAATACACTCAGCGGCATAATTCATTATCACAAAAGAAAGAGTATGTTTTTCTACAAAATGCATGAAAAATTTGCCAATTTACTGTTTACTATGTTCTGAGAAGTTTACGGAGTTCCCGTGGACCTGCAGAATGTTGTGCCCTTTGACACTTTTGCAGCTAGCAAGCTAACTTAATGACTGTACTTTGTAGTTTCTTTACTTTTCTTTATTTAAAAAAAAATCGTGGCTGTTTGGACCACCTTTCTCTATGAAAATGTACTGAGAAAACTTAGGTGGGTGGTTAATTTTGCCATTGAGTGTATGTTCAAATCATTTGTATTCTTTAGTACCCAAAGGTTTCTTTCAACCATCTCAATACACATAAAATAATAAAGAAACAGGTAAATAATTGGAAAAATGGTGCAAAGAAAAACCAATTCAGTGCAGCATACTTTAGTGTGGACAAGGACTATTTTTAAAATACCAACACAGATATTATGGGCACTGTAAACTGCTCGCCGATTATAAAACATTAATAATAATAATTAAAAGCTAAAATTGATAAGAACCTAATGTTGGTACATTTCTTTCCTTGAATTGATACGTAGGACAAAACATTGGGAAGAACGAGGCATAAATCATTGATACTAATAAAATAAGCAACATAAAATAACTAAAATATACCTTACCATATCTCTGTGTGCTTGACAACCCATTGGGAAGCCAGTGCTGCAATAGGTTTTGCTGCCATCGCTCACCGCGTAGCACCACGTCACCGGCATGTTATCCAGAATCCAGTGGTGCTGGTAGTATAGAGCCATGCCCATCTTCATCAAGTTCAGCCGCTTCAAAGAATCTGCACTATTCCCCTTATATTCCTTCTCACACACATAGTTGCAATGAACAGGCTCCAGGAAGTTGATTTTGTATGGACTAGGCCGTATTCGCTCACCAAATACCACTTGACCAAGATTCTCAACGGGAGACTGAGTCTCGTCGGTAACACAGAAGTCAAAGTGATGATATTCAAACGGGAGAACAGACTCTTCTGTGTTTAATCTATTCACGTACAGTGGCACTTCGTTCTGAAATCAAGTTTTTTTAAACATAATATAAATGAAAATAAATTCTGTAGGATTTGATGACATTGCAACTAAAGTACTAAAGGCATCTATGGAACCAATAGCTCCTATCTTATTACATTTAATCAATCTTTCTTTTAAGCAGGGATTTTTCCAGACCAGCTGAAATCTTGCATTATTAAACCGCTACATAATAAACAACATGTAAATAAATATGGTCTTATTACTCTAGCATCTGTTTTTCAAAGATATAAGAAAAGGCTTTTGTATAACAGTTATATGTGTTTTTTAGAAAAAAAGAAAATAATTGCAAAAGAACAGTGGCTTTCAAAAGAAAAAATCAACTTAATCTATGCCATTTATTCATTAATTGAAACTGTTACACAAAACATAGATAAGAAAATACCAGTTGTAGCCTATACTTTTTGACATGGAAAACCTTTCTATTTCATTGACCATAATATATTACTACTACAATGTGACAAATATGGGATAAGAAAGAGGCCAAGCTCTAGAATGGATAAAAAGTTACTTACACAGTCGTACACAGAGTGTAGAAATAAATATTCTAAAGAAATATAAGGAAATAGGGCAATACAGGTCACCGTACCTAAATACAACTCACGCAGCAATGATGCGGCGGATAAGCTTGCCAGGAGAGGGTCAGAACTTATGGCTGTGGGACCGGAACCTATAATACCACCCTGAGGCAACGCACAAGAAATAAACACAATTTGTACTGGTCCGGTTTGGAAACCTGCAGGCAAGCGAGGTCGGCCCTTCCGGTAGCTAACCCTGGTCTATCCAGGAGGCTTCTGAGACTTGGGAGAGCTCAGCTCCGCAAGGTAACAGCCGCTATTACTGGACATGGCCATTTTAATAAACACCTATTCGCTCTAGGTATCACCAACAGCCCCCTATGTAGAGCGTGTTTGGAGGCTGAGGAGACTACTGCCCACATCCTGCTGGATTGCGGGGGGCTGGCACAGTACAGGGTCGTGCACCTCGGTGACCCGGAGTCACTCCAGGAAGTCGTCAGCAACCTACGGGGGCTACTGGGCTTCTTGGAGGAGCTGGGCTGACAGTGATGCCAATCACGCAAAATGGGTGCAGCGGTCGCCTGGTTGCAGAAATCAGCCCGTCCCTAACTTCAACTGTGTCATCTATTTTAAACACATTTTAAACTTTTTAAAACAGTTTAAAAACAATTACCTATGGAATATATTATTATTAGTCTCATGTGGAGTTATGCCTCTATAAGGGAATTTCCTGATCTACACTAATAATAATAATAATATACTTATAATATTATTAATATGTAAAGTGTGTATGTTAGTATGTAGGAGATAAACTTCGAAACTACTCCTCTGCATTAAAAACAATAATTCACCAATAGTTAAAATGGAATTTCAAGATTGGCTGCAAATCACGAAAAGACGCTGCTGCCCATCCTCCATCAGCCGCCGGATGCGGGCAGCGCAGAACCGTCGTGGAGATCCTTGGGGGAGGCCTATGTCCAGCAGTGGACGTCCTTCGGCTGACATGATGGGAATATATTGAAATCATTTAAGATACACCTGGACTGGGAATAAATTTTGCGACAGAAATTCATTCCCAAGCTGGTATGTCTTAACCGCCTCCGTAGCTCAAAGGCAAAGTTCACTGGCTTTACACAGGAGGTCGCGGGTTCGATTCCCGGTGGGGTCAATTGTAAGACTCGGTTTGGTTGGTGGTAGGGCATTTTCTAAGCCCGTCTGGCTAGCTACCACCATCTTATCTAAGTCTTGCCACAAAATATCAATGTTAACAATATTGATGTGTTCCGGCTTGAAGATAAGATAGCCAGTTCCCCATTGCGTTGGGAAATATTGGTAAGCCCGCTTCCATCTTCGGCGACATCGTCACTTACCACCAGGTGAGATGTTGTCAAGGGTTTACCAATTGTGAATAAAAAAAAATACACCTAAAAAGGAGGTAAATAAACTAATATAAAAAAAAAATTATGCATAATTTGTGACCAGTAGAAGCAATTAAAAAAAAATACAAGTTCCTTACATTTAGCCCACAGGGTTGTTGGCACTGAGTGTGTTAAATATGTTCTATCTGTATAGAACTTACTCTAAGAACCATAGGGGAAATCTCATCAAAAGTAGATACGTTTTTAGGGTTCCATACCTCAAAAGGGAAAAACGGTGCCCTTATAGGATCTGACCGTTGCCTATTTTCGCGGTTTTCTAGCCTATTTTGTCATGCCCAGTGAAAAACACAGTCTTCAGGCAGACAGTCATTTATTTACAAAACATTCAGATATCTTTATGCAAGAAAGTCGTGTTAGTTAACTCCAGAACGGCTGGACCAATTTTTATGATTTTTGTGTTTTTCATTTGTCTTCGTCGGGAATAGGATAATAAGTATTGAAATATGAATTAAAAAAACCCTACCCTACCCTATAAGTAAAAAGAATTGCTTATAGGGTAGGGTAGGGTTTTTTTTAATTCACAATTGGTAAACCCTTGACAACATCTCACTTGGTGGTAAGTGACGATGTTGCCGAAGATGGAAGCTGGCTTACCAAGATTCCCCAACGCAATGGGGAACTGCCTATCTTATCTTCATGCCGGAACACACCAATGATATCAACATTGATATTTGGCGGCAAGACTTAGATAAGATGGTGGTAGCTAGCCAGGCAGGCTTAGAAAATAGTAGTGTAGGTATAGTGTAGTTAGGGTGGGGAAGAGTAGGGTAGTGTAGTGTAGTGTAGGGTAGGGTAGTGTAGTTTAGGGTAGGGAAGTGTAGTGTACGTAGGGTAGTGTAGGGAAGGGTAGTGTAGGATAGGGTAGGGTAGTATGGTGAGGTGTAGTGTAAGGTGGAACGAAGTTCGCCGGGACATCTAGTACAACATAAAAGGAACCTTACAAATGCGATACCTAAGTTAGTATAGAGCATATAAAATTAAAGTATACTTTCAGTGGTGTTTTGAACGGTTAATAACCCACACTAAGCAGTTTTAATAATCGTCGATTATTTACCGAAAGTCCCGAAATTCCCGGGACTCAGTTATAGAACCGGGACTTCATTCCCTAAGAGGTACCATAAAAAATATTTTTTGACGATTTTGTTTTAGCACTGTTGGTGTGATTAATATCTAAACCCGTGCCATATAACAGCTTTCTAATACTCCGAACAAAGCCGCGAACAGACAAACAGAAATGGCTAAACTATAACATTGACTAGGGAACTCTAAAAATGGTTCCAATGTAGATTAAAAGTACAGTTTAACTAAAATTATTAATGAAGGGAAGGGATTAGGAGATGAAAACTAACTAAGTGACTGAAATACAGCAAGTTAAGGAAGGAAGGACAGTCAGACATAGTGTATTTCTGTTTAGATCACGATTTTATTTGTGACAGCCGTTGAGTTGCAATCTTAGTTATATTCTGTATTTTTTTTTGTTATATTTTAATTTAACTATGTACCTACTTATATTATTTTTTGTCACCTAAAATACAATCATAAAATGGGAAGTGGTTTGGTTATTCCCAATGACTCCTTTCATTATTTTATTAAAATTCAGGTCTCAGAAAGAAATAAATTAAGTTTAAAGCAAAGATTTTTTTTAAACTGATATCTCCATCTGTGGTTTAATGATAGTACTCACTATGTGGCTGAGCTTAAATAAAAATCCGGACAAGTGCGAGTCGGACTCATTCACCGAGGGTTCCCTACAAATAAGTAGGTACATATTATAAATCATAAATCATAACAGTGCAAAACAGTGCAAACTGTTAGATACTACATACGCCAAAATTATTAGGTATCTACATATACATATAAAAAAGGGTAGATTTTTTTTTCATTCTTCATCATAAATCAAAAACTATACATCAAAAAAATAATTTAAAATCTGTTTAAGCTTGTGCCAATGAAGCCCTTTCGTATGAAAAACGTTTCTATTCCCGACGAAGACAAATGAAAAACACAAAAATCATAAAAATTGGTCCAGCCGTTCTGGAGTTATAAATGGTGTAACTAACACGACTTTCTTTTATATAGATATCTGAATGTTTTGTAAATAAATGACTGTTTGCCTGAAGACTGTGTTTTTCATTGGGCATGACAAAATAGGCTAGAAAACCGCGAAAATAGGCAAGGGTCAGATGTTTGTATGAGAATGGTCGCCCTCACAGTATTGCTCCAACTGAGTGAGGTACCCGTATTTATAGTTTTGTATCTCGCTCGCACATCCCATTTTCCCTGTCATTTTGATCTAGAGGTTTTGACAGAGAAAGGTAAGTATATAAACAGACAAGGACCGCGGTAGCGGCATTCATTCAGTTCAGTTTGAATCAAGCAGATGTAACTGCGAGAAGATCAGAAACTCCGAAGGAGCTACTGTAAGCGAGAAGAGCCTAGCATAATCCTATGCAAGAAACAGCGTCGTAATAGAACCTCGAAAAAGGAATGCTTCTCGCATCTCCCAATCGGAAGTGTTTTCTTCAACTCCGAGACGTTACTTCCCCTCGCAATCATACGATCTACCGTCTCCCCTGTAAAAACAGCCCACTGCTCTCCAGGCTTTTATGTGGGTCGATCGAAGGTGGCCAACAGCACAATAACCCACCAGCAGAAAATATTTGTTCCGGTTCTACGCTGGTGGGTGGGAGGGATCATCTGGATGTAATCATAAACCATACTTAAATGCGACCACAATCACCTCCGTTTTCAAATAAAGCCAATTCTATTCTAACAGTATTGTCTAAATCTTCTTGATGAGCATGTCTGACTTAAGCTCTATGAGAAGATTTAAAACTAATCTCAGCATTAAAACTTAAACGGCTCACTTACTAGAACACTGTAAGTATAGTAACTTGATATTTACTGTAATATGCTACTGGTCAACCAATCTTAGGTATTTTCTATTCACAAGAACTAAGCTTCTCTTTTTTACTTAACTCAGCTTCATGTTGCAGTTATGTTGCTTTATTATGGTTGATGGGAGTGATGGCTGACTCTCGCCTTATACTTGTGTCCGGGTGCTGTTCGTGTGAACTTGCGTACTCTTGTCGAAGGCATTAATGACATTTAATGATTTTAATGTATAACTTCTCGTGGCATATTGTTTTCAAGATCTAATGACAATTATGTTATATATCAAGGATTGGATTTTGACATCAATAACTAATGATTGTTTTTCTTCTTGATTTTTCACAAATGACTTTATGTAATTACTATTTTATGACTTTCAGAAAGAGTGTAATTTGCACCTATTTTGAATAAATATGTTGAATATTTTTTTACTTCAAATGCGACAGCTAGGTACATCAGCAGTGAGTGAGTTGGTGTGGTGTTGCGACGGCAGAGTCTCAGAAAGAGTGTAATTTGCATCTATTGTGAATAAATATCTTGAATCTTGAATATTTTTTTACTCCAAATGATATACCTGACTTTATATCGATCAGTGCTTTAACAATACAGATTCTTTGTATCATAAATCTTTCCAGTGTATTTGCACGTCTTTCCAACAATCATTGGTCAATGAATACTCTTTTTTGATATTCGCTTCGACAAATTTCTGGAGTATGTCAATATTTTCTGTTAGTGATTTTCTAAATAATTAAACAACAAATTTATACTTTATCCCGAAGCTCTTAATATTCAAACTGATGTTTGTTGTGTGCTGATAAAGGCAGATTTATTTGTTCAACTTGTAAGCTTTCAGATTCATCATCTGATTCGGTTGTATTTGTGTCCATAGTTCTTCACTAACTCTGCTAACGTAAGATTGTCGTCATTGTCATCTGATTCCATTAATCGGAGCGTTTACCATGTCCTGAACTTCAACAGCTGTACTACTTTTTTAAAGAACACATTATTAATCGCAAGTTAAAGGACATGAGCAATAATGCAAAATTTTGAATTCAGTGCCAAAAGTAACGAAAAACGACAAGGAATTTTAGTCCCAGTGCTTTGGTCTATGCTATTTCCCAGGAAATCTCAGGGCTTTCGGGACCGGGATTTCCTGAGACTACTCCCTAGTACCACCTCCCCCCTACATGTAAAAAGGTGTGATTTTTTTTGTCGATGTAACCCTATCATATATTGTTAAATAGATTTATCAAAACTACTGATGGTTTGTCAAAACTATTTTTCTATTCAGGGCTCTGTTTGTGAAAAATTAAGCTTCAACTTAAAAAGCCACTATTTCAGGACATTTGAGAAAGAAGGTCCATAGTAGGAAATATAAACAATTTAAAAGTAAAACTATCATGGCTAAGTATACTTTCTCACTTAAGGAGTAATAGTTAACGAACTCAAGATATGCAGTTGGAGTTGTAAAAAGTTCAGATTTTCCATAGTAAATGTTCTATTATACCAACTAAAAAAACAATTTTGTTATAAAAATATACATTTATTTTCTGAAAAGACTACAGAATGCTACTTTATTTGACTCCGTTTCGCAATTAGTCAGTATTTTAATGTTTCAAATCATATCAGATTTAGATTTTAATTTATTTTGTTTTAAACTGTTTTAAACATCGTTAAAAACACATTAATATTGAATATGTTTTTATATAATAGTGTTTTAAACAGTGTTCAAAACAAGTGTTTTAAAATATACATGTTTTAAAAAAGGGTAATGAGTAAAGAAGCCATCAATAAATACAACATAATTATGTTTTATCCATTAGCATGGCAAGTTTTTAAAATTAGAACCAAATAACTTGAGCTGTTTTTCTTGCACCTAAAAAAGTTTTTCGCTGTAGTGAGGTGAAAAATTGAGTGTTCCACTCGACAGCAAAATTATTTTGCATCTCGTACCTTCGAAACCCTCACTATGTGCAGGATTCTATCTTTGAACCACTCGCTATGCTTGTGCAGGATTATATCTTTGACCACTCGCTATGCTTGTGGTTCAATCCTAAAATTCTTCGCTTGTTCAGGTTTCAACAGATGTAACTCGCACCAAATAATAACTTTATTCAAATAACTATTTTAAGGTAGGTACTGCCTCAGATTATCGATATTGCAATGTGCAAGGATTTTATGATCCATTTAATTACCCAGTGTAACAAAACGCTCATGTTGCTATGTAACATGCTTTATACAGCGGCCCTAAATAGTATGGGGCGGAAACAAGGATTAGCGATAGTAAAACTTAAAAGCTAACCTTGCAGGCCTTCCCATTTTCTTCGCCGGCTTTGCAGTAGTTCACGGGAGCCAGGCCGGGTAAATAGAATGCACTAATTGGAGTAAAAACCAATAGTGCGCACACAAAATACGATTGTATTGGCATTGCCATGACGAGATCCGGTCCAGATTATCACAACACACGCGCCTTCTCGCAAAAACTATGCTGAATTGTCCGAGGCAGACGTGTAAGTCCACATAATCGTACACAACCAAACTAATACTATAATTCTCAGAAGTTTACGCAAAATTTTATAAATTTTCTAATGGATCTGTTCTATCTGCTTTTGTCGCACTCGGAAACGTCACCACCACCACCACCATCGCTGGTTGCAAAAAGAATGTAATACTTTCAAAAATATATATATTAACGTCTCTAGGTACAAAAGGCCTTTTGAGACAGTCGTCACCACTAAAGCCCCGAATAATCGATTTCGACGACCGTTTCGTGGTCGGTCGGTACCTATCGTAGCTCCAAGAGGCTTGAAAGCTGAAAAATCTTTCAGTAACTTAAAAAAGTTCTTATTTTAACCCTCATATCATTCGTAACGCATTCTGTGAGGAATGATTGACTATTGAAATTTGATGAATTTAATTGAACCCGTCCGTTCCATTTTTGCGGGCTATTTACAGAAAAAGTAGACACTCTACAAACAAACTAAGTATGCGAACACTGTTACGTTTGAAAGGTAACGCTTGTTGAACCTTCAAATCTGCTGGGGAAAAAGCTAAACGAATAAATAAAACGAACACAAAAGTTTTCAGGTGTTTCGTCGTCTGGCCCATCTTCTTTCGCTTATAACTCCTCATCGAGTGCGGTACGATTGATCTGTATCAAGCATTTCTCAATTATTTTTCTGGTACTCTAGCTTAATAAACCTCTTAATTAATCCTTATTTGCTTTTTTGATTTGCAATGCTAGTGCCGGTTGATTTAATTGAACCCGTCAGTTCCATTTTTGCGGACTATTTACAGAAAAAGTAGACACTCTACAAAAAAACTAAGTATGCGAACACTGTTACGTTTGAAAGGTAACGCTTGTTGAACCTTCAAATCTGCTGGGGAAAAAGCTAAACGAATAAATAAAACGAACACAAAAGTTTTCAGGTGTTTCGTCGTCTGGCCCATCTTCTTTCGCTTGTAACTCCTCATCGAGTGCTGTACGATTGATCTGTATCAAGCATTTCTCAATTATTTTTCCGGTACTCTAGCTTAATAAACCTCTTAATTAATCCTTATTTGCTTTTTTGATTTGCAATGCTAGTGCCGGTGCATTACATTTTTTTTTATTCACACATTATCTTCTCTAGAGTTCTTGACAGCATTTGAAGCAGCCTCATGCTGAATTGGAACACCCACTTGCAGTAGGGCGTGTTTATAACTGCACCCAGTGCAAATCGGTTTTTAACATCCTCCATTGTATTTTCTTGTTCTACACTTTTTTCATGTGCACCAGACAATTTTCTCCAAAACGAATCGCTTTTTGAGCAAATTCTAGCAGAAAATAATGCATAAAAGACTACCTACCTAATTTTAATACGTTTATCATAAATCCCGCCATAAAACTCCAAGATAACATGACATATAACCTTACCCAATTTCTAGCCTGTTTTATACTCTTTGATTGGTTGTTTTGATGTGTAGCTTCTGTTTGATTGGTTAGCACTGGTGGTTACTTAAGAGCCAATGACAAACAGGCTTACCTTAAAATATTTGAGTGTTTACGTTGTTTCTGAAGTTACTTCGAAGCATGGTGCCGGTCGCCCAGCCTTCAAGCAGAAATACAAGAAATATAAAAGAAATTATCAGTGGCAAGTAATCAGTCGTGGATAGGTACGAGTAAGTGCTTTATCTTTTTTTGTCAATGATATTCAGATTCGTTCCTTTAATTATGAGTAAAAATACGTTTTTAAGTAGTAACCATCATAGTACCATAATAATAGTAACCAACCACAAATTCACCCGCATGCCTACATACGAGTATTTCATATGATTTTACCCATTATTTTTCGTTATTTTTTTCGAAATGTTTCTATTGTACCTATTGAAAGAATAATTACATAAACAAATAGAAATTATATGCATTTCAATTTAAAATATTTTACGGTATAACTGCTATGCCAGAGACTGATCAGTTCATTTTATGACTGACTGGCTATCAAGCAGTGTCATTGTACTCCAAAATGGTGGAATTACTTAGTGATTTCGTATTTGTAAAAGCTTATAACTTTTTATATTTGAAGGAGACATGTGTGTTTTTTTGTTGTTATTGAAAGCTTTATTGTGTTAAGCTCTTATTAATAACGTATTCTCTTGAGCATAAAATAACTTTTTCTCGGATTTGATTCAATATGTTGAACAAAATTAAGGTGCCAATTTGAGCTATTTTAAAGATGTTTTTTCGCATTTTTATATTTTTATATATTTTTATTACTACTCGTATATGGTAAGAGGTTAAATAAAGTGCAAAATGAAAACTACGTATAAGTTGTGTGTTTTATTTTTATTCGATAGGAAAGTCAGAAGTAACCTTATTTCTACTTTCACTTTCATACTAATGAAATATTATTTTAATCAAAGTACTACAATATTGTAGATTAATTATCTAGGAATCTAACGATACACAAAAGTGATATTTCCAAATTGGAAGGTCACAAAAACCAACAGTAGAACACTTGACTTCCGGTGCTTCAGCTCGAGGCCCCACTCCGCGCGGCAATCAAGTGAAGGGATATAATATGTAATACCTATCCTATAGTAAATGATAGGTCATCTTTGTCTATAGATACACCTCAGAGCACTGTTAAATGCTTATTACAGATCAATCGTACCGCACTCTTAATTTAGGTATTTAAGAAGCGTCGGTGGCTCAACGGTAACGACTCGGCCTTCCTAGCCAGAGGTTCTGGGTTCGAATCAAGTATATCATATCAAAACATTGATAATTTCGAAAGTTACGTTACTAAATTTACTTACCGATTGCTTTAACGGTCAAGGAAAACATCGTGAGGAAATCTAAATATTTGGAACTCAGATGTGTATGAAGGTCCCGCTGCACGCGTCCTTTAGTCAAAATAAATCTACACGTAACAGCCTGAAGACGTCCACTGCTGGACAAAGGTCCCAAGGATTGCCACAATTACTGCCCGCATCCAGCTTTCCGCAATCTTCACCACGATACACCGACTGGAAGGCCTGCCTCGCTACGTCTTCCGGTGCGCGGTTTAGTCTATAGCAGAAGTTTATTGTAGGATTACAAGCCGGTTTCCGAAAAGGCTTTAGTACCATAGACCACATACATATGCTACGGAAGATTATACAGAAGACCGAAGAGTACAATCAGCCACTATGCTTGGCGTTTGTGGACTATGAGAAGGCCTTTGATTAAGTCGAAACCTGGGCTGTGCTACAGTCTCTCCAGCGGTGCCAAATTGACCATCGATACATCGAGGTGTTGAAGTGTCTGTATGAAAACGCAACCATGTCGGTTCGCCTCCAGGACCAGAACTCCAAACCTATCCAGTTGCAGCGAGGGGTGAGACAGGGAGACGTTATATCTCCGAAACTGTTTACCGCCGCCCTGGAAGATGTTTTTAAGCTTCTGGACTGGGGTGAACTCGGCATCAATATCAACGGCGAGTACATAACCCACCTCCGATTCGCTGACGATATCGTGGTCATGGCTGAGACTATGGAAGACCTAAGCACAATGCTCGATTGCCTCAATAAAGTCTCTCAACAAGTGGGTTTAAAATGAATATGGACAAGACGAAAATAATGTTAAATGTCCGTGTCGCACCCACCCCTCTAAAGGTTGGAGACTCTACACTGGAAGTTGTGGACGAATATGTATACCTGGGACAAACAGTCCAGCTAGGCAGGTCCAACTTCAAGAAAGAGATCAATCGACGAATCCAACTCGGCTGGGCAGCGTTCGGGAAGCTTCGCAATATCTTCACGTCCCAAATACCGCAGTGTCTCTAGACTAAGTTTTTTGACCAGTGTGTGTTGCCAGTGATGACTTACGGAACTGAGACATGGTCGCTTACTGTGGGCCTCATAAGAAGGCTTAAGGTCACCCTAAGGGCAATGGAGCGTGCTATGCCCGGAGTTTACTCTGCGTGATCGAATCAGAATCGAGGAGATCCGCAGGAGAACTAAACTAACCGACATAGCTCACAGAATCGCTGAAGTGACTAAACTGAAGTGGCAGTGGGCAGGGCACATAGCTCGTAGAACAGATGGCCGATGGGGCAGTAAAGTTCTCGAGTGGCGACCGCGCACCGGAAAACGTAGCGTAGGCAGGCATCCCACGCGGTGCACCGATGACCTGGTGAAGATCGCGGGAAGCCGATGGATGCGGGCAGCGCAGGACCGGTCGTCGTGGAAATCCTTGGGGGAGGCCTTTGTCCAGCAGTGGACGGTTTCCGGCTGATATTATGATGATTGTAGGATTTAGGTAGGTAATAAAAAATATCTTTAGTCCATATATAATTTATTTCATTTCAGTTTATATACACTTAAGAATAGAGTTAGTGTCATATCTAAATGTGGGGCCAATTAGCCATTCTACTAATTGAACATTTGGTTGCGATTTAACGCTGCACGCAGTTAAGTAGCGAGTTAAGTTGCAACTTAAGGCGATAATATTAAATATTGTAATGTTTTATCTCCATCGCTTGTTTGCTCTATGGTGCTGTTTTGCTAGAAAAATAAATGAGTTATCTATCTATCTTATTTTTGACGTCAATTCCTCATAAAAAATAGAAAACCCAAGGTTGAAAAAAAACCCTTATTGTTGATGATGATAATGTTTTGACTCGATAGAAAAAAACCCAAAAGATAGGGCTACACCGTTACTTTCAACTCTAGTTATTACTAATATTTTGAAGTAAAAATTAAAAAAAATATACAACAATATTTGCTATCATAATACAGAAAGAATGAAAGAAAGAAAAGAAGTTTAAAAGTGATTAATGTTATTATTTTTATACTTTCATTGTAGTTTGTGATTGGAACGAAAAACCATAGAAAAAGTGTGGTTATTTTCCTTACTCTTTACATGTAAAGAAAAAGACAGAGACAACTGTTCCAATCAATACCTCGCCTTGATCGATTTAGTAGGTATGGTAACAAGTTGCGTCCACTCTCCACACGTACACTGTCCGTATGAATTGTACTCACGCCCGAGCCCGTCTACACCAGCGAGTTTAGCTGACTGATACACGCGGCGAGTTAAGTTAAGACATGCACTTGACTCGGCGAATAACATTTTTTTTTTTTAAAAAAACGGACTATAGGAAAGTATGAAAACAAGAGTTTCCCGCCTGAGGTCATAGCCTTTTTTTCCCTTCATCTGGGTATAGGCGTGGTCGCAAGCCATAATGATAAGTATTTCTGATAAAAAAATTGTATACGACAGGTATGAAGAAAAAATAAAAAAATAAAAATAAAAGGTAAAAAAAATAAAGGCTATGATTTCAGGCTGGAAACTCTTGTTTTCATACTTTTCCGAAGTCGGGTTTAAGTTTTTTAAATTTTTATTTTTTTTCTATATTTTTTCTGCTCAGTGTAATAATAACGCCGCCCCACCTCGCTACCCGCGTGTCTTGTCGTTTGATTGTAGCGCGCGTACATTGAGCCGTCTCATTAATATCGCTTGTGAGACCATTTGCTAAAAAAATTAAAAATATTTGCATATCTAATTTATATTTAGAATGTGTTCGTCAAGACCCTTCTTTTGTTACCAAACATATTTTAAGTATATTAGGCATTTTATTTTAGGTGTAATTTGTAATGAATTTATTAACTAATACTATATTTAATCAAATATTTCTTAATAAACATAACCTCTTAATTTTACCAAACATGATGTGAATATCTAAAATGCACAGAATTGGTTGATCAGCTGATCAAATTGTATGAAGAGTAAACATTTTTTTTAGCAAATTCAGCAAAGTCGTAGAACAAAAGTTGTTATAATATAATATAATAAAGGACCTACACCAATTTTGTTGTACGAAGAGCACGAATCCAAAGACACAGCAATTGTCAAAATTGGTTAATTAATTTAGTAAATACGAGGGAACATGTGAACATACATATATACGAGTACATACATAGACTGTCAAAAACATAATCCTCTTTTTTTGTAGTAGGATAAAAATAGAAAGTCATTCTATTTTCCGTACTTAATCGTCATCTTACGACTTAACTGGCAAATCCACGTCCAAACGTTGAAAATGACTTAATTCACTAAAACCGCAATTTAACTCGCTGCTAAACTAAACTGCGTGTAAATCGGCCTTTAGACATTTTACTTCAATTTGAGTTTTCGTCTACGCAGCGCGCTCTTGCCCACATCCACCAAAGCGCCCGTGTCATCTTCCAACGTGATGTCCCTGGCGAAGGCTGATATGAGCCCCAGCGAGGCTGCTGGCTTGTCTGTGGGCACCATGTGTCCTGCGCCGCGAATCATCACCTCCGTCAGGTTACCGGCTTGCTTGTAGTACCTGTGAGAATGTTAAAAAAGTATGGCTGCAGAGAATAGTGAAGAAGTTTTAATAATAGGTAGTATTACGTCTCCTTCATAATTTTGGGCTTAGAGCCATTACTTTGAATATTAAATGCTGCACACACTTACATGTGAGACATTTAAATGGACATGTGTGTATTTACTTACAGCAGAGAGTGAGCAGCATGGACTGTTCTTTCATTAATTTTGTTTTTTCAAAGGAAGGCCAAGTAGGTACCTCTTTTTCCGACACAGATAGATTTACCTCAGCATATCAGCCGAAAGACGTCCACTGCTGGACAAAGGCCTCCTCCAAGGATATCCACGACAACCGGTCTTGCGCTGCACGCATCCAGTAGCTTCCCGGGACCTTCACCAGGTCCTCGGTCCACCGTTTGGGAGGCCTACCTACGCTACTTCTTCCGGTACGATGTCACCATTCTAGAACTTTACTGCTTCACACTCAAAAATTAGAAAAAGTAAAAAAATAAGGAGCGTCTCCATACAAAAAACGTGTTTTACACTACTATTACTGAAATAAAACAATCCCTACTAATATTATAAATGTGAAAGTAACTCTGTCTGTCTGTTACGCTTTCCCGCAAAAACTACTGAACGGATTTGGCTGAAATTTGGTAGGTAGACAGATTAGGACCTGGATTAAAACATAGGCTACCTTTTACCACGCTCGCGAGCCGCTTGCGGCTCGCGCACTGCGCACCCTCGAAAAGTCATAGAAACGTGGTCCACGCGGGTGAAGCCGCGGGAAACAGCTAGTAAATTATAAAAATTGGTCGAGTGATAAGTTATTGTTTTATTTCAGTAATAGTAGTGTAACCACACTAAGTTTCACGCTTGTATGATTTACCATTTTTACGATAGAGTTAAAATACCTATAAAAACACGTTTTTTGTACGGAGACACTCCTAATTTTTTCACTTTTTCTAATTTTTAGTATTTGTAGTTATAGCGGCCATAGAAATACACATTCTGTAAAAATTTCAACTGTCTACTTGTTACGGTACATTAAATACAGCCTGCTGACAGACAGACGGACAGACAGCGGATCAAGGCATAGTAATAGGGTCCCGTTTGTCACCCTTTGGGTGTATGTATGGAGTCAAATACCGGATTTTATTTGTGTTGTGTAGGTATTTACTAAAAATGTTTTTGTTTCGTTTAGTTCTTCCGGGTGGTATATGCCAAGCGTGAGTGTCTACGACTCACACTTGGCCGGCTTTTATTTTATTTTTCTATTTAGTGGTACTTTATAAGCTAGTTTACTATGCGCAAAATTGATCGTACCGCACACGTGCTCTTTACTTTGCCACTATTTAATTTGTATCTTTGAGATACAAGACATTTCTATATAAAACTTTAAACTTTCACGATTATCACATTATCACATCAATACCTGCTCATATGTTATATAAAATCACGTCGAGTCCCGCTTTCAATTTGTCATCAATACATTTCTAGCAAATAAAAAATAGTTATTTATGATACAAGTGACCTATTCCTTATTGTAACCGGTTCCACTTCATTCATATTTTTTCTCTTTTCTTCACAAAGATATAACCCAAAGAGAATCTAAACAGCTAGCGTTATGGATTAACCTCACGGAGGAACCAGCTATCTCTTTTAAAATTCTCCTTTCAAAAGTCTGAAAGAAGATTCTGTATCTTCGGTTATTATATTTTTTATTTGCTAGAAATGTCCCGTTCCTCCGAGCTAGAAATTTTAAAAAAGTGGTAAAGTAAAAGCACGTGTGCGGTAAAATCAATTTTGTGCGCACTTGACTGGCATATAAAGGACCACTTTTCGAGCAACTGTATTGAAAATAAAATAACCAAAGCTACAGAACTTTTTTTAAGACTTTTGAAAGGAGAATTTAAAAAAAGATAGGTTGGTCTTCCATGAGGTTAGTACATAACGCTAAGCTATATTTGCTTTGGGTTATATTTTTGTGAAGAAAAGAGAATAAATATGATTGAAGCGCATAAGTTACACCAATGAATGGGTCATCTTTTTCAAGGAGGTTTTAATGCTTACAATAGTATTATACCAAGCCTTATTGTAATCTATTTATTTTAATATTAAAAAAAAATTACGCATGCGTACGTGTGCCTATCTTAATTAAATATGGCGCAATTTTCGTAAAAGTGAATTGAGTTCCTCTAGTTGTAAATACAAATAAAATGATTAATAGTTAGTGTATGTGTAATAAAAAATATACTGATGTGTAGGTATGTATAAGAAAAAACAAAGTGAGATTACTTTCCGGACATTTAAATTGAGTCATAAGTATCGTAAAATTAACTTTGATTGCCGAAACCTTTATAGGTACGAGTATGTACCCATGTATTTTGTTTTTCTGTTACGGTCGTTTTTTATTTTACCTGTTTTCTTCCAACTGTATTGAAAAATGTCGTATGATACATGGGTGTAAAAGGAAATGACAAACTCTTGACGATGGTAAACCCTCGCCTGCGGCTCGGGCTTACAAATGTCATGTCATTTGTTATTACCTTTTACCACCCTTGTATCATAAATAACTACTGTGTTTTACTTTAGGGTCCACACTACAGTCATACCAAAGTATATTATATATTAGTACTAAGTCATACCAAGTTTGAGCTTGTATACAGGGTGTTCGGCGCATGGACCGACATAATTTTTTGGGAGAAGGTAAGGTAAGGTCATGGGGACCATTTGACTCCGGGGCACCTTTATCCTAAGTGTTAAAATAGTAATTTTAATTTTGTGGGAAACGATTTTGTGAATAGATACGCTTTTAATGATTAGTCACGGCTCTTGCAACTACTATCTTTAGTTTTCGCTACTTAATGAATGACTAGAAGCCATCGATATACTAACCCTAGAAGCACATGTAGCATATCGATAAAATGTAGAAGTTTTTTAAACAACAATAATAGGCTAGTCGACTGCTAGTCATTTGAGTTACTTTTTATCATTTGTCAAAAACGAAATTTTGTTCTACAAATGTTTGAATTAGCAAGGCGTGACGTCACAGTTTTTCAGAATCATTAATGTACTAATACTCTAAATTTTATTATTTAAAATTTAAAAACTTGATAAAAACAATCTAGAGCAAGGTTTTTCAAATTTTGAAGAGGAGATGAATTTAGGAAATAAATAATATTTCATAATGAATTTTTTATGCTGTCAACTACCCTATTCTTGTCTTAGTGTTAAGTTTTTTTTAAACGAATTTAGAAAATTGTTTTTTTTTAATATTACGTTATTTTGACTTTTTAGGCTCATAGGTTATTCTAGTGTTAAGTTTTTTTAAACGAATTTAGAAAATTGTTTTTTTTTAATATTACGTTATTTTGACTTTTTAGGCTCATAGGTTATTTAATTGGTTGCTTTTGCGTAAAGTAATGATTTATATATTTATAACAAATTATAATTATATAAATCATTACTCACACAAGGAAACCATCTTGAGGAAACCTGCACACGCCTGCGAAGAAACTCGTAGATTGTGTGTGAAGTCGACCAACCCGCACTGGGCCCGCGTGGTCGACTATGGCCTGATGGTCCTAATTCAGGGTAGGCTCGAGCCCCTCGGTGGGGACGTATAAGAGCTGATATGATGAACAAAATTATACTTAAGAATACAACGAAACAATTTTCGTCAAACGTGCTTGGAAATTTGAGTATTATTTTGACATCTTTCTTCGAGATAAATCGAAATTGGTGTACTAGCCAAATACATGCGAGCAGCGGCCGGAAAAAATTGTATAAAAATCCAGGATGTACGTATGTGTGCCTCGGCCCACATTTACACGTTCGTCCGTCGATGCCTCTTTTGCTGGCCGCTGCAGTAATGTACTATTCTTGCCACTACCATCACAAATACAAAAGTTTAAAATGATAAATGATAAATCTTCATTCAGAAAAAACTTACGTTACAAATGTTTACAGTGACCCCATACTAGGCAATGCCTGTATTGTGATGAAAATTAACAAAATTATACAATTAAAAAAATAAAATAAAAACTAATACTAAAACTTGAGAGAGGAGAGAGAGCGGGGAGATTGTCCAGCAGTAGAAGTCCTTGGGCTGATATGATGATGATGCCAGGACCCTAAAAAACCTTCGACGTACCTAACTACATCTTTCATCTTTTTTGTTTCAAAACTTACCCAAGAGCACTAGAGAACACTAGCTCTTAGGGGGGAACAATAGGAATCACAAATAAACAGCATCAGAAATAAATTATGAACTCTTGATACTATCTAAATCTCGAATCCTATTTAAACTTCTAAACCTTACTCGTTTTGTTTTCCATCAAGTCTTCCATTTTTAATTCACCAAAATCACAAATTGAGTAGGTACATAAATGACGCTGCAAAACTATGACGTCACGCCTAGGTATTTCTAACATTTTTAGAACAAAATATCGTTTTTGACAGAAGATAAAAAAGTAAATCAGATGACTAGCATTCGTCATCCCTATTGCGCTGAGTGTGTGATAGGGCTCTGATTTTCATACAAACAAGTCCCAACGACTAGATTCTGCCGCAGAGGCGGACGCCCTAATCAACGATTTGCTACCCAAGTTATCAAGAATGAAGCGATTCGGGAGAACCAAGGTAACCGACATACTCGTAGCTCAAAGAATCGCTAAACTTAAGTGACAGTGAGTAACCGTTCGGGTAGTAGGTAAAGTTCCCGAATGGTGACCGAGCATCGGAAGACGTAACGTAGGCAGGCCTCGCACTCGGTGGACCGACGACCTGGTGAAGGTCGTTGTGAAAATCGCTTTTGTCCAGTAGTGGACGCCTTTCGGCCGATATGATGATAATTAGTTACTCAAGGACTTTCATTTTTCGACAACTCACCCAGCTAAGCTTCCGTCATGAAACCAAGGCTTCCTCTTCGTACCCTTGTATTCGGCAGTGCCAGAAAACAGGAGAGAATCGTAGGTGTTGACAGACGGATGGTATGCCACTATGATGTCAAGGTGCCCACTGTAAAATATAACAACAGCGTTATAAGCAAAAGAGTAAGGACCAAAATGGTATTAAGTAGGTAAGGACCTCGTAAGTATATTCTTTAAAGGTTTTAAACAACCTCAAATTAGCAGCTTGATTCGCGTCAGTACAAATTTCGATCGAAACGATACTGAAATAACGTTCATAATAGTGCACACCTCGACTTGGTGTTTACGACTACCTTTGTAAGCAATATAGATATTTTTAGAGCATATTGAAACTCATGACATATAAAGTTGAATCACAAAAACTGTTGCCTTAAGATATCAAGAAAGATACAAGGAATATTTCGTTTTATACAATTTCTGGTACATAGGACTACAATCGAAGATGTAAAAAAAAAGTTTTAACGCATGTATTCGACGGACCTAGTTTTTCGTACAACAATTTAATAAAATGGATAAAATCAAACCTTACGACATCAAACACAAAGTTAAGTTTAATTTGAACTAACATTGTCGGCCATCAGCTGTGCCTAAGTTTCATTAGAGACGCTCAAAGTACGTTAGTACTAATATTATATACTTCGCTCAAAGTTAAACGTTTTTTAGGTTGGTAAAATATAAGATACAAAGCTCTACAAAAAAAATTGTTGCCCTGTATATCTTAGCAAATTTTGATGTTTTCAGGTGCATAGATTACGAATTTATTCATGAAAGTATTGAATGTGCTCTTGTTTATATGATCAATTTTATCGGCTTGTTAGTAATAAAATTTATTTTCCCAGTCATGATTAGAGTTCTATGCAAAATAACGGGAGCAAATCTTATAAAATCATTCATAGTTTCATGAATTGTGAGCTTAAATGTATTTAAAATCGATCTTATATCTAGGGCAACAAAACCACTGTAGAACAGTCTCTACCAATCTATCTAACTATTAGGGCTGTCCTTAGCCAACAACATGATAGCTCATAATTTTAGATATAATGTATAAAGATTGTTATCGTTTTTCCGTGGCCAACCCTTCTACTACCATTGCCTAAAAAAAATTACTTGAACCATACTCACTTGTACAACATAACCTTATAGTTCTCCAACAATTCCTCAACCCACATCTTGGCACTTCCCATAAAATCAGGCACCAGCTTCCTATAAACTACTCCTATGGAGGTGAAGTTGGTGCCGCCGACGTGGAGCGCCTTCCGGACCTCAGAGTTCTGAATGTAGTCCATGAAGGCACCTTCAAGACTGATGTCATCGTTAAGGAAGTTATAAAGGTTGCTGAGGTGGGATTCCGTGAGGAACAGTTGCAGGAGATAGTTGTAATACTGGAATAGAGAAAAATTAAGTGAGAATAATTTCGTTGAAGAGCTTTTTTATCGTTCTGAGCCATGTCTGTTAGGAGTAATAGTCGAACAACTTAAGATGTGCAGTTGAATTTGTCAAAAGTACATAGATTTTCCATACAAAATGTTACATTACCAACTGTTAATATATTTTTGTTTTTTAAAATAGGCATTTACTTTTTGAAAAGATTTCGAAAATTTACTTTGCGCGTGTCCGACTCGCACTTCGCCGGTTTTTTATTAGAGTGTTCACCGGTGATGAAAACTTCTGAAAATGAATTTCTATTTATCTTTTTATGCGCCCCTAGATTATCATTCCGCTTAAGCTGGTGATAGACACGCCAGCATGTACGCCGTAGTGCTCAATTACTTTCATTTGACTGTGTGTCACCCTAAGTATGCGAACGAAAAATTAATGAAGCTTTAAGTACGGCGTACTTACTTGCTCGCATGTCTATCAGCAGCTTTATTTCATCGCAATTTCCTCGTCACCAATTAGTGAATAAAGCGATGGTATCAGTCAATCGCCGAAAACTCTGTTGAATAACTCACAGCATACGCCTTTATCATCTCTTTATTCTTGATGAACTGCGTGACCGCAGTCTCCAGGGTCTGCATAGTGTTGGCCGTCTTGTCGTCCACCAGTCCCGCTTCCCGTACGAAATAGCTGTACCTCTGCAGGCTGAGGGGGTCCATGAAGCCGTTGCCGATGGCCAGGCCCTAGGCAAATTATCAAATGTGAATTATATGAATGTTATCATAAAGGATTTTTCAATCTCTCTTAAACATCACAAGTAAGTAGTAGGTGTTGAGAAAAGAGTTTTGTTTGAACAATCCAACATTCTGGCTGATGGGATCTATCCTTGAGCCATATAAAATAGAATGTAAAAGACGAAAGATTCGAAACTAAATTGATGTAATGTGGCAGTCAAATTCAAGCAGTAGATGCGAACGCACGTCTCGCCTCTGGTCTCAGCCTCGGGTCAAAGAGTAAGGAATATTACTTTAAAAAGCACTTTAAATATAATTTTGGTAAAGGGGAACATAAGCGAAACGAAATAAAGTCGATAAAAATATATTCAAAGAAAAACATCTAACTGTAGTAGCGTTAAATGGACTTGAGGGTCCCAAATTACCCAACAGTAGGTATCTAGTTATTAATATATTTAGCATTTCGTGATTTTACATTATTACAAAGAAATGATAGTGGTATTATTCCAATGAGTCTTTGACTGGGAATCTGGAGTAACTTTATGATGTGTACTTTCCAAAGATAATTAATACAGATATTACCTTACATTGAAATTAAGGTTTCAGGTTTATAGTTAAGGCTTCGCAAGAAAGTAATTTAAAATACCTCAGGAATTGTATTGGACTATGCTATTTTCACGGGATCAAAAGTAGCCTAGGTACCTAGAGCGTCGTTGGCGTAACGGTTACGGCCGCTACCTCCTGTCCGGGAGGCCGTGGTTCGAATCCTGCCACGTACCAATGTGTTTTCGAATTTAGATTTCATATGTACGTTTATCCGACGCTCTTACGGTAAAGGAAAAGATCGTGAGGAAATCTGCACACGCCTGCGAATAGGGCATGGATACCGGTATACCGGTATACCGAAATACCGGTATACCGATAATATTTTTCGGTATTTTGATACCGGTATTTGAGGATAAAATACCGTTATTTCGGTATTTCAAAAAAGTGATAATTTTTTTGCAAGGGTGTTTAAAGACTATGTAGAACGCTCGATTTCTATGGTTCATAGTTGTTGTTCATACTGCAGATGAGTTATCATATATGACACGAAACACGAATAATCACAATTATATAAAAAATCACCACAAAATTAACTACTCAAAACATAATGCTACATGCATATAGCTAGTATCTAGGTGGTATTTTATGATATTGCTTTCAGTTTTATATCTAACTAGCTGTCCCGGCTAACTTCGTTCCACCTTACACTTACTACACTACCCTACCCTACACTACCGTACCCTACTCTACAATACACTACCCTCCCCTAAACTACCCTACCCTACCCTACACTACACTACCCTACCCTACCCTACCCTAACTACACTACACCTAAACTACAATATACTACACTACCCTACCCTACCCTAAAACCAATTATTTTTTGACTGATATTTTTTTATTGATGAATATCAAATTTTAATACTTATTATCCTATTGAAAATACAGATGCAGAAACACAAAAAACATAAAAATTGGTCCAGCCGTTCTTGAGTTATAAATGGTGTAACTAACACGACTTTCTTTTATATATATAGATTTTTTACTTCTACAACTAAAATACCGATTTCGAACAAATGTCTCCCGATTTTTAAGTTTGTCGGCGTCGGCTTAGGAACTGTAAAGAAATTAATGTGTTTAAAGATGAGGCCGAGGATATAGAGGTGTTTCATTAAATCTCTCTAGCACATGGGATACATCTTGGAGTGTCAGACGTATTGTATTGAAAAGCCACCACCACCACAGAACACGATGAAAATGAAACATCAGATGAGTCAGATGACGATTAAAGTGAAGATGAAGACGGTGACAATGAAATATTCACTTTTATGAGGTTTCAGCGCCATGTTTAAACTTAGAATATGGTAGTGTGATCAAAAAACACGCTCTGTAATAAAAATGTTTTTGAGATCTACAACATAAAATGACTCATTACAAAAATGTGTAAGAGAGCAAGAAGGCCGCGAACTGACCTTAGTTTTGGACTGCAAAACTCGTTGGTTCAGTCTAGCCGACATTATACAGAGATTTAACCGACTCAATTGAAATTGAAAAAAGTACTGATAGACTTCAACTCTGCTTTAAATTTTTCCTAAAAGGAGTTTGAATTCCTGCATTCTTTTCAAAAGAGCTTGAAAATAGTCAAGATTACAGTGGAAACCCAGAAGAATATTTCAAAGAAAATGCAGAGAAACGCAGAGTTAACCATCCAGAGTTTCCTAGAATGAGCTGTTATGAAATGATTACTTAATTACTGAACTTGTTCAACGTTTGTAAGAGCACTCTCTACAAAATAAAACCGCGATGAGCACACCTGCTGCCGCTTATGTTTCTACTGAAAAGGGAATATGTGGTGATGACACAGGTAGCAGTATTTCATCTGTGATGGAAAAAGAACTTAATAAGGCAAAAGAAAAATCTATGCCCTAAAAGCAAAAAAGATCCCAAATCGGAGAGGAAAAAGAAAATAATACTCAAACACTAATTCGTATTGAAATTACATTTGTAGCGATATGTACTATTATTATATTTGCGCTGCATATGCAGCTTGCCATTGCACTGGACTAGGCTCGGCAGTCGCTCCCGAACCCCGCCCCGTTATAGACTTAACCTAAGGACAACCTTTCCATGTAATACATTCTTGTAAAGAAAAATAAATCCGGATATTCGTGAACTGCAAACCTGATCACTTTTCATCCTCTCCACGCAACCTTCAATCGAATAATCACACCCGTGACACATTGTATGAAAATGTAGATACTAGAGGCAGATTTTTAGACGCAGCTTACAAGTACCACTTAGCACTCCTCCTACGAGCGTTTAATCCGAAAGAGCTTTTTCAGCTGCAAGTTACATATGTAAGAAAAAAAGATCATCGCTTATCATTTTGACGCGTTGTGTTTTCTTCGTTCTATCTTTCAACAAACGCGATCTGCCTGATGGATGGACTTGAGTTAAATTGCACCTGCGCCTACATTTTGGTTTTTTTTAAATAACTACTTTCTACGGTACCTTCATTTGCAATTTGATTTTATTTTAACAATACGTTCGTATTCATAGTATAATCTGTAACTAAGAGAACTATTCGAAACTTTCGTTACATGTTTTCTTATCATTAGAGAGTAAGACTGATTTTTATACCTTTATGATAATGAAATTATATAAATATTGATTTTATCAAATAACGTATTTTCTTTAGTATTCTTATTTACCTATATCCATTACATTTTGTGGTTCCTAGGGAGTTGATAAATAGTTGAAGTGTTTCTGCCATACAGTGTAGAAAACTGCTTTAAACACCTTCCGCAAACGAGACTTACTAATCGTTCTTGGAATAATTTAAACAGAAATAGCAGTATTAAAAAAATACCGAAAAATTACCGAAATTTCGGTATACCGGTAATTGAAATTTCAATACCGGTATCAATACCGGTATGAAAATCATTCCGGTATTCCATGCCCTACCTGCGAAGAAGCTCGAAGGTTGTATGTGTTGTTGTTGTTGTGTGTGAAGTCGACCAAGGCCCGATCGGCCTAATTCAGGGTAGGCTCGAGACCCTCGGTGTGGACGTATATGAGCTGATAAGATGAAGGTACCTATGTCCTTCTCCATGATACAGGCTACGTGCATACCAAATTTCGCTGAAATGGGTTGAGTTGTTGAACCGTGTAGAGGTAACAAACAAACAAACACATTTTTACATTATAATATTAGTAAGGGTAAACTTACGTGAAGGTTAATCGGTTTGTCCTCTAATTTATGCCACAAGATCTGAACTCCAAGCGAAGGAATATGTTTTCCAGCGTATGATTCCCCAGCGATAGTCAATGGTGCTTTACGCAGTTCAGGGAAGATGGTCAAAAACTGCTGCAAAGCATCATAGAGATTCTTACCAATCTGAAAATTAAAGGTCTCAGATACAATAAACATTAATTGTGAATAGAGCGTCAGTGGCGTAACAGCTAGGGCCGCTACCTTCTGTCATCTAGTCGGCTAGGTCCTGGTTCAAATCCTGCCACGTACCAAAGTGTTTTCAAATTTAGATTTCATCAATGTACGTTTAGGGTCCAGACACACGACCTGACACGACATTCGTAGCTGGAAAGCAGTCCGTGAGTCTGGACCCTTTTCCGGCGCCCTCGCGCACCCTCGATGTCTATGCAAAAGCTGGTAATAATAATAATATTTACTGACAAATCACACATGGTTATCTGGCCTCAATCTTTTAATTTTAAATTTGTAGCAGTATCCTCATACGAGCATTGCAATCTCTTTAAAGGTATTCTAGTGCTTGTGTAAGGATAAACGGGGCATACACTGAATGGTTTAATATCGAAAAAGGTGTTAGAAAGGGATGTGTAGTGTCACCGTGGCTGTTTAATGTGTTCATGAACAATTGCTTCATGAACAAAGAGAATGAAAGTGGGTTGAGAATGAATAAGTTACTCGTCAAATGTTTTCTCTATGCTGATGACCAAGTATTAATTGCGTCTTCGGCCGAGGAGTTGCAGGAGATGGTAACTGCTATGATTGGAGCTTTTGTTAGAAGGAAAATGAAGATGAATGTAAAGAAAACGAATGTGATGGTGTTTGAAAGAGATGAGGCAGTGACAGACTGCAATATCGTGATTGGAGATAAACAAATTGAACAGGTGAATGAGTTTGTGTATCTGGGTTCAAAGTTTACAAGAGATGGATTTGAGAGTGATATTGAAAGAAGAGTGAATGCAGGAAACATGGTTAATAGAGCTTTGCACTCCTTTATGAACAGTCGGAAGGTGTCTAACAAGGCTCGTTTGGCTGTGCATGAGGGGGTGTTGGTTCCGATACTGTACGGAAGTGAAAGTTGGGTATGGCAGAAGCAACATGAAATCAGAATAAATGCAGTTGAGATGAGAGCGTTAAGAAGTATGTTAGGAGTTAAACTGAGTGACAGGATAAGAAATAGTGATATAAGGAAACGTTGTGGTCTGAAAGAAGATGTAGTGACAAAAATTGAGAAAGGTATGCTGAGATGGGTTGGCCACGTCGTCGAGAGAATGAATGAAGAACGATTGACGAAAAAAAGTGTATAAGGCGAGTATGAATGAAAGTGTTGGAAGGGTTAGACCTAGGCGGACGTTTCGAGACCAAATCAGGGACGTCTTGAAAAAAGGCCAGGTCAAGAGTACCCTAAACCGAAGAGCATGTAAGAAGGAATAATGAAAGTTACGGGAAAGAGGCGTGATTATATGTATGTATGTAAAATTAGACATTCGAAATTAGATAACCAACCCTTTGGAGCTATGCCATTTTCTGGGATTAAAGTATTCCATGTAGTTCTCCCCCTTTACTTTACCTCTGTGCCAAATTAAAACAAAATCGGTAGAGTAGTTTAAGATTGGGAGAGATACCTAACAAACAGACAGACACACTTTCAGATTTATATATTTATAAACTATTTATTAATGATGTATCTCATATTCTAACATATTTCCCATTAAATCTCACCGTGGTTTGATTAGTGGCATAACCGCGGTCATCATCAGTGAAACTGTATCCAGTACCCACAGGGTTGTCAATAAATAGGAGAGAATGGTTCTTGCCCCAGGAGTATTTGATTTCTGGAAATAAAAGATCTTCGTAATTAACGCAGAATTTTCCTCACATAACTTTCCGACATAGCTCACAGAATCGCTAAACTGAAGTGGCAGTGGGTAAGGCTTGTAGAACAGATAGCCGTTGGGGCAGTTAAGGTCTCGAGTGGAGATCGTGCACCAGAAGACGTAGCATAGCAGGCCTCCCACACGGTGGACCGATGACTTGTGAAGGTCGCGAGAAGCTGCTGGATGCGGGCAGCGGAGGACCGATCGTCGTAGAAATCCTTGGAGGAGGCCTTTGTCCAGTAGTGGACGTCTTTCGGCTGATATGATGATGATGAATTGACGCAGAATTTTCCTCATAATAACATCACCAAGGACGACCAGGAGCTTTGATGGCGTAACGGCTAGGGCCGCCGCCTCCTGTCCGGGAGGTCGTGGTTCGAATCCTGCCACTTACCAATGTGATTTCGAATTAAGATTTCGTATGTACGTTTATCCGAAGCTCTTACGGTGAATGAAAACATCATGAGGAAATCTGCACCACACGCCAGCGGAGAAACTCGCAGGTTTTGTGTGAAGTTGACCAACCTGCACTGGGCCCGCGTGATCGACCAAGGCCCAATCGCCCTAATTCAGGGTAGGCTCGAACCCCTCTGTGGGGACGTATACGAGCTGATATGATGAACATCACCAAAAAAAATTACAGTGCTTAGATTTTGCATAGAAGCCGGTCTTGATTCTGATGCGATCATTAGCGTATCGTTTCCACACAAGCCAACACAGAGACGCAACAATCCCTCATGCACAGGTTCTAAGGTACCTCTTACCTTCAAGAGTGCTATCATCAGTGACCACAAACGGTCCAATCTCTGTAAAGAGGCCAAAAAGGGAGGAGGCTCCAGGTCCACCTTGGAGCCAGATGATCCAGGGTGTCTCCTCCACGGCTTTGTTTGCCACTGGGAAATACCAGAACCATAGATTGGCGTTGTACTCTTTGTTGACCTTTAAACAATGTTGAATTGGCATAGTTTAAAAAAAAGATATACTTTTTTAATCACTGGATATTTTTTTTCAAATGCTAAAAAGTGATGGTCAATATTAAAAAAACCGGCCAAGTGCGAGTCAGAAAGTCAGAAACGCAAACAAAGGGTTCCGTAGGTACCATCATACTAGATGGCGCTAGTAAAAAGGGTTCCGTACCCATTATACTAGATGGCGCTAGTTTCTTTACGTGTTATTACAACACGTTTTTTGTATGGACACCCCCTTATTTTTCACTTTTTCTAATTTTTAGTATCTGTTCTTATAGCAGCAACAGAAAAATACATCATCTGTATAGCTATCATGGTTCATGAAAGCCTGGTGACAGACGGACAGACAGACAGACGGACGGACAGTGAAGTCTTAGTAATAGGGTCCCGTTTTTACTTTTTAGTACGGAACCCTAAAAACGGCCGCAGCAATAAGTTCAATTGCGATTATAAAACGAATTTAGTTATGTTGTGCTATTGAATTACTTTTTACATCTAAATATATATAACTCAAAGGTGACTGACTGACTGACATAGTGATCTATCAACGCACAGCCCAAACCACTGGACGGATCGGGCTGAAATTTGGCATGCAGGTAGATGTTATGACGTAGGCATCCGCTAAGAAAGGATTTTGGGAAATTCCCACGGGAACCGCAAAAATCGGGATCTGCGCGGGCGAAGCTGCGGGCATCCACTAGTTAGTTATAAAATGTGTTTTTCCGAATTTCGATTTCATATGTATGTTTATCAGACGCTCTTATACGGTAAAGGAAAACATCCTGAGGAAACCTGCATACGCCTGCAAAGAAACTCGAAGGTTGTGTGTGAGGTCGACCAACCCGTACTGGGCCCGCGTGGTCGACTAAAGCCCGATCGCCCTAATTCAGGGTAGGCTCGAACCCCTCGGTGGGGACGTTAATGAGTTGATGTGATGATAAAATACATACATACATACATAAATACATACTGAACTCGCCACGAAAAACCCGCGCGTTATCGGACCCACCTACTACGAGCACCTTCCTGCGGATCTAAGGAATGTCACAAATGACGATTTGTTCTATCTCCGACTAAATAACCTTTTGTTGGATAATGAATTTTACAATGTTGACGAATTTCTACAAAAGAAATTCTAACCATCATTATGATGGATTTACTATTTTGTTTTGACATCCTATTTTATTTTATTTTGACTTCTTATTTAAATTTGATTTTATGAATTTTGACGATTATGTTACACTTTGACATTTTTAATTTTTAATTAATATGTAATTGGTAACATGAAATAATCTCATCATTACAGCTCATATACGTCCCCACCGAGGGGCTCGAGCCTACCCTAAATCAGGGCGAAATAATCTAATCTAATCTAATCATACATAGACTGTCAAAACATAACCCTCCTTTTTCCTAGTCGGGTGAAAATAGTTACATGTCCAAAGAGTTTTTTTTATGAAGGCCGGCCCTGGCCGCCACGCCGTCCATTGAAATCGCAATCCACTGATAACTTGAAAACAAGAACGTGTTTTAAGTATAAAAAAAAAACAAATATTTACGATCGGATAGCATAAATCTGACTCTGACTGACTCGGTGGCTCAGTGGTTAGTGCTCTTGACTACTGATCCGAGAGTTGTGGGTTCGATCCCCACCCAGGGCAAACATTTGTGTGATGAGCAGATTTGTTTGCTCTGTGTCTGGGTGTTAAATATCTATATATGTATGTATTTAAACGTATATAAGTATGTATATCAGTCTCTGCTTCCCATAACACAGGGAATCCTACTTTGGGGCCAGATGACCATGTGTGATTTGTCCCAGAATATTTATTTTTATTTTATTTTTATAATCTAAATAAATAAATGTTTTCTTTTTTTATAACACAACTTCTGGTTTTCAAATTATCAGTAGACTCCGATTTGTATGGACGGCGGCCGAGGAGGAGGCTTCGTCTTTTCTTTCATGAATAAAATTAAAACTATTTATTTTACAATATTATCAAAAATATGTTTGAGATCCTCATAACAAGCCCTTTTATTTGATATATGACACAGTATTTGATAGATGAAAGCAGGTGGATCACCGGTACTAAAAGCTCTTCAGAAGTTATTTAATTCCGTTATACTCGAGCTAATATATATACTGTGTACTCGAGGGACAAACGCCTAAGGCATGGCACAGAAGTGTGGTCGTGCTTTTCTTCAAAAAGGGCGACAACACCCTGCTGAAGAACTACAGACCCATCTCACTTCTGAGCCATGTCTACAAGCTGTTTTCGAGAGTCATTACGAATCGTCTCGCACGCAGGTTTGACGACTTCCAGGCTCCCGAACAAGCCGGTTTCCGAAAAGGCTTTCGTACCATAGACCACATACATACGCTGCGGCAGATTATACAGAAGACCGAAGAGTACAATCAGCCACTATGCTTGGCGTTTGTGGACTATGAGAAGGCCTTTGATTCAGTCGAAACCTGGGCTGTGCTACAGTCTCTCCAGCGGTGCCAAATTGACCATCGATACATCGAGGTGTTGAAGTGTCTGTATGAAAACGCCACCATGTCGGTTCGCCTCCAGGACCAGAACTCGAAACCTATCCAGTTGCAGCGAGGGGTGAGACAGGGAGACGTTATATCTCCGAAACTGTTCACCGCCGCCCTGGAAGATGTTTTTAAGCTTCTGGACTGGGGTGGACTCGGCATCAATATCAACGGCGAGTACATATCCCACCTCCGATTCGCTGATGATATCGTGGTCATGGCTGAGACTATGGAAGACCTAAGCACAATGCTCGATGGCCTCAGTAAGGTCTCTCAACAAGTGGGTCTTAAAATGAACATGGACAAGACGAAAATAATGTTAAATGTCCGTGTCGCACCCACTCCTCTAAAGGTTGGAGACTCTACACTGGAAGTTGTTGACGAATATGTATACCTGGGACAAACAGTCCAGTTAGGTAGGTCCAACTTCAAGAAAGAGATCAATCGACGAATCCAACTCGGCTGGGCAGCGTTCGGGAAGCTTCGCAATATCTTCACGTCCCAAATACCGCAGTGTCTCAAGACTAAGGTCTTTGACCAGTGTGTGTTGCCAGTGATGACTTACGGAACTGAGACATGGTCGCTTACTATGGGCCTCATAAGAAGGCTCAAGGTCACCCAAAGGGCAATGGAGCGTGCTATGCTCGGAGTTTCTCTGCGTGATCGAATCAGAAACGAGGAGATCCGTAAGAGAACTAAAGTAACCGACATAGCTCACAGAATCGCTAAACTGAAGTGGCAGTGGGCAGGGCACATAGCTCGTAGAACAGATGGCCGATGGGGCAGTAAAGTTCTCGAGTGGCGACCGCGCACCGGAAAACGTAGCGTAGGCAGGCCTCCCACGCGGTGGACCGATGACCTGGTGAAGGTCGCGGGAGGCCGATGGATGCGGGCGGCGCGGGACCGGTCGTCGTGGAGATCCTTGGGGGAGGCCTTTGTCCAGCAGTGGACGATTTGTGGCTGATATGATGATGATGATGATGACACAGTAAGGTTTGCAAAACTTTTTTTCAATTTCCTAATTTGGCCCCCGAAAATGACATTATATACTTATATACTTTGCACATCTGTGTTTAAGTCATAGGATTACACCATCTTACAAAATTTCACCTGATTATGTCCAGTAGATTTGGAGCAAATTCGGCTGTGACAGACGGACGGACAGACAGACATACGCACGAGTGATCCTATAAGGGTTCTGTTTTTTGTACGAAACCCTTAAAATTTATCATATAATATGTTGTTATTCCTGTTTTATTTTTTAAATTTTATTATTTAGAGCTGGTGTAAACGCGAGGTAAAAATTTTAGTCTTTTGTAAATTAACGAAAAACAAGATTTTAGGAACATTAATTAAATATAAAATATCCCTAGGCAATGTTGATGTGCGTAGTTATACAGAGCTGACATTATGAGGTTAGAGCCTACTTCAAGCCCGGAGGACAAGAATTAGGCAGGTATTGAATAAGAAAAAACATAAAACAGGCAAATAAATAAAAAAGTTTTTTCACTACCGTAATGAGTTCGCAGTCTTACCGTCAAATATCCCGCGTAGCTGTCCATGTCTGGTAGCAAATAATCCGGGCTGACATAAGCTGCTTCTCTTGCCTCCTCAAGCCTCCCTTCCTCAATAAATGGAGTCAGGAGTAGCGGTTTTCCTGCTTCAGCTGTAGATCTTGCTCGACCAGGCCGGTAGGTGCGTTCCATGAACTTCAGAATGGGTTCTGGAGCCTCACCAAGTGGAAGTTCAGGGAAAGAGTCATCCTTGGTAATGCAGAAGGCTTGGTGGGTGCATCTGTTTATTTTGATTAATTGAAATTACTCTATAATTAACTTAAATTAATCTGATATAGGCACCTACAACTAAATACTATGCTTAAGGCGGTGACATTACAGATTTTGGTTATTTTTGATGTCAATTACTCCTAAACGATAGAAAACCCAAGGTTGGAAAAAAATATCCTTATTGTTGATGATGTTCCTTGAAGTCAAAAGCTATTAGAAACACGATTGAGCAGTTTTAGCTCGATAAAAAAAAACCCAAAGCTAGGTCTACAACGTTAATTCCAACTCTTGTCATGATCAATATTATGAAGTATAAATTTAAAAATATATACAACAATATTTGATACGATAATACAAAGTGATAAATGTTATTATTTTTATACTTTCATTAAGAAAATTAAAACTAAACGAAAAAAACATTGAAAACGTGCAAAAGTGTGGTTATTTTCTTTACTCTTTACACGTAAAGAAACAAACAGAGACAACTGTTTCAATCGATGCCTCGCCTTAACACAGGTTAAAAAACCGACTTAAATACAAAATTATGGCGTTAAACCGACGAAGTGATTGTCTAGTGATTATATCTTGAAAACTACAGAACTAATTTTAATGAAACTTGCACTGTCCCCTAAGTTGAAAAAAACTTAATCCAATTTAAAAAAGAATGATTTAATGTGTATAGTTACTACGTTACATTTCGATTTCTAGTTTATGAGAAATATGTGAACAAACGTACATACATACACTTATGAAATTTGGCACACCTATTTAGAAGCCCACATAGGCTAACATATACGAATATTTTGTATTTCCAACAATATCACATACATCATCATTCATCAACATATCAGCCAAAAGACGTCCACTGCTGGACAAAGGCCTCCCCCAAGGATTTCCACAACGACCGGTCCTGCGCTGCCCGCCGCATCCAGCGGCTTCCCGCGACCTCACCAGTTCGTCTGTCCACCGAGTGGGCCTGCAAATATTACATACACACGGGTCCAATTGATAAACCTCCTTTTTTAAGTCGGTTTATAACTGTGCTTCTACTTATATAACTGAACAACTTTTCTCCGGTCACCTGGAGTCAATTCACAAAAAACTTGAACCCAATACAAATACTAACCAAAAATTGGACTCAATACAAAATACTATCTAAAAATTGGACCCAATACAAAATACTATCTAAAAATTGGACCCAATACAAAATAATATCTAATCAGCTAATTAATGAGTTTAGGAAGTTCTAAATCTTTTTGTGAATTCAAGTCGTTGTTGAAGTCGATTGATTAATGCTATATTTGTCACTTTTAACCGCTTAAATACGAACTTAAGTGAAACTATATCAAAAAAATCTTACATCAGCATCACTGTCGTAAACCACCACATGGTGAGGTTGGAGAAAGGTCTTCTTTTCTCTAGGTGCTACCTCCCTGGTACTCCAAAGCAGAATGAGGCCGGATCCGGAGCGGCAAAGCCTCCTGTAGGCCGGCTCGCGATATGAACTTGAATTTATCTCAATGGAAGGCTTACATAGGGTGTTTACGTTTTGAAAAGTTGACAAAAAATAATGTGACTAATTTATTTGGATAAAAACATAGCTCGTAAAATAGATATCCGTTAGGGCAGTAAAGTTCTATAGTGGCAACCGCGCATCGGAAGACGTAGCGTAGGCAGCCTCCCACGCGGTCAAAGTATATATATTAGTACTAACTTAACACGGTAAACTGACTGCCCTGTGAAGTTCGCGGGAAGCCGCTGGATGCGGGTAGCGCAGGACCAGTTGTCGTGGAAATCCTTGGGGAGGCCTTTTTCCATCTGTGGACGTCTTAATTCGGCTGATATGATGGTATAATTATGATGAATAAATCAACCCGCACTGGGCCCACGTGGTCATTCAGGGTAGGCTCTAGCCCCTCGGTGGGGACGTATATATGAGCTGATATGATGAATAAAAACAACATAGAAAAAAAAATACCCCGACCGCTTAGAATGTATCATGTGATACCCACAGGGGATCTAGCTGAATTGTCAACACCTCGTGCATGCTCGCTTAAATGTTCGTGCAGATGGTGGCGCATCGAGAGCCTGGTCGTTCCTTTCCCTCTAATATGGTTGATGGGAGTGATGGCTGACTCTCGCGTTATACTCGTGACCGGGTGCTGTCCGTGTGAAGTGCCCTGCTCTTGTCAAAGGCATTAATGACATTCAATGATTTTTCGATGTAATTCACTAATGATTGTTTATTTTTTGATTTTTCACATATGAAATTGTTATTATTATTTTATGAAAGTGTATAATTTGCACCTATTTTAAATAAATATCTTGAATCTTGAATCTCGCTCTCCAAAATCCATCAAGTCATTTATGCTTTAGCCAAATAAAAATAAGTAGTCATAAATACTACTATTCATATAGATAAGTAAAAATTTTTTTCGTAAATCGACCAACCAATTTTTTTACAATAATAGTAGTATTTTTCGTTCATTATTGTTTTCAGCTTAAATAAAGAATTATTTTTCACTTTTTAGTTTGATTTGTGTAAGTTTTTTTTAAACTATATTTATTTTTCAATTTTTAGTTCCGGATAATGAGATAAACCTATGAAAATATGGTATTGTCAGTGAGTTTTGATAAATTTACAAAGTTTAAATTAAATCTGTCCGTTTAAAGTGGATCAAAATCGAGTGCATACATACATACATACATACATACATACATACATACATATACAGGGTGTAAAACAATTGGTGTAAGACCCGTTAACTGGGGGTTCTACTCATAATACTGAACAACTTTCTCCAAGGAACCCATAGTCAATTCTCAAAAAAAAAAGGACTCTTCATACCAAAATGCACAAAATTGGTCGTCAGCTGATCGATTTGTATGAAGAGTAAAAAATTTTTTTTGCGATTTAAGCAAAGTCGTAGAACAAAAGTTGTTCAGTATGATGAGTAGAAGCCCCAGTTAACGGGACCTACACCAATTTTGTTACATCACGCTGTATACAGGTGAAGCTAATAAAAGCGTGATAAAAAGACTTTAAGTTTGCCTGTAAGTATGCCTTTAAGTTTGATCCCCGAGTCGTTTAAATCACTATCATTAGAATTTTAATCCACTATCAAACTCATACAATTTCTCTACACTTTCTCACACTAGTAACAATTTAAACGTAGTTTTTAATTGTCTTTTGACATGTTAAAAACAATTTGAATCATATTTAATAAAAAATATTAGGTAAGTAAAAAAAATAATAGCCGAAAGAGGTCAACTGCTGGAAGAAGACCTCCTCCCAGGATTTCCACCGGTCCTGCGCTGTCCGCATGCAGTGCCTTCCCGCGACCTTCACCAGGTCCTTGATCCACCGAGTGGGAGGCCTGCGTATAATACTCATAATATTATATGATTGATACCTATGATAGGTAATTATTATTAAACTTTTACGCGTATTAAGGTATTATATATTACTAGTGGGTGCCCGCGGCTTCGCCCGCGCAGATCCCGTTTTTTGCCGTTTCCGTGGGAATTTCCAGAAATCCTTTCTTAGCGGTTTCCTACGTCCCCATAACTGTATGTATTTCAAATTTCAGCGAAATCCGTTCAGTGGTTTCGCATGTGCGTTGATAGATGAGTCAGTCAGGTTTGCCTTTTATATATTTAAGATTACCATATTACACAGTTGTTGGTACGTGTGTTTATCAACGTGTAATTCAGCTGATGTTAATACTTGTACTAAATTTTGTAAATGTCTTTAATAGTTTTCATTAAAACTTATCACTTGTAAACCTATTACGCTGATCGTGAGAATATCTCTTTCTGACCACCTTGTATACAACCGGGTGGACAAGCGCAGAGTATCAACGACCTGCTTAGCATATCTGCGCTCCCACGCCCACGGGCCGCGCGGGGCTGCGCGGGCGCCGCATTCGCGATAGATTCTTGCACGCTGCCTGTGATTGCTCTATATTTAGGATGGTAGTAGAGCAACATCGACCTGAAGTGCCGGTTATTATAAAGGGTGTTGTTTTATTTATCATCGTTTTTTTATTAAACTTTTCTCCTTTAGATCGATTGGTTCAAGCATCCTATTGCCAGGGTACATCCAGTTAGCTAACGCAACTTTTGATAGTACATATATAAGGCTAGAACGCAGAGACTGGGACTGCTTGCTTACAGTTTCAAGTTGTAAAACATATCGAAGGTTTTAGAAAGTTTACATAATTTTTAGGCACTTACCGCGTATATTTTCTAATAACAAGACGCCGAAACTACGTTAGTACTAATATATATACTGTGCCGAAACGTCGGTGGAATCTATACGCGATTCGTTTCGAGGTAGCCATTTTGATTGATTGCTTTGTCTCTTTTTGTTAAATTTGACCCACTTTCCGGTTTCCGATTGAGCTGAAATTGTACAGGCATATGTATATCGCGTGACAATGCAATATTAAAAAGTTTTATCTAAAAGTTTTTAGGTTTTTCGAAAATTATTTATTGTTTGTTTTGGATTAAAAACCTAACCTAACCTTTCAAGCATGCTGCCAACCAGGGGGAGAGCCTCGTTTCGCGGGGCTCTTCGACAGTATTATCATCAAAACTAACGAATATATAATCGCTCGATTCGCTCGCTCAACTCAGATCCGCCTGGGCATTTAAGTACATGTTGTTTTGCGCCTTGTACGTTTTTCTAAAATATTTCACAACACCAGTTGTTCTGAACGATACAGTGAAATAAAACTATATGGATGCGTGCTGGCCTACGGGAATTTTGACAGTATATGTCAAAATTCGCTGAAGCTACCTAAGAATTAAATTATAAAAATAAAGGAAGTTTAATCCTAATTATCCTGTGTCCGTCGTAGACATGTTATCATCATCATCATCATCATCATATCAGCCGAAAAACGTCCACTGCTGGACAAAGGCCACCCACCAGGATTTCCACGACGACCGGTCCTGTGCTGCCCGCATCCATCGGCTTCCCGCGATCTTTACCAGGTCGTCGGTCCACATGTTAATAAATGGATTTATTTTCAATAATAAAAATAATATATAAATGCGCAGGGGCAGCTTGTGGCAAGCTGTAGGTGAATGGCGACACCTCGCACTCCGCCCTCTGGTGCTTGACATAATTGGCCGGCAATGAATGGAGAAAGTAAGAGCGGAACCTATGCTCCAGGATGAAAGTGCCAAATATTATAACGCCGGGGGCCAGCTGAACCCGTAGACTCACCTCTCGACAACCTTAGACGCTCACACCAATTTTGCCACCCTGATGCCTTTTGCTAGCATTTATAGGGGCCCATTTAGTGAGCGGCAAGTCACCGCCTGCTATGATTTCAAGATTTAAAGACAGTTGATATGGTAGGCGTCCTGTAGTCTCATCATCAATATCCCAAATAAGGACCAAGTACCTGGACCTAGCGCACGAGGTTACTGATAGTGGCGAGTGCAATCCACCGAAATCATCCCCGTAGTCATATCCGTGAATTTCAACCGACCTTGAACGTCACCTAAGGTGGCTGGAATTCCCGGGCAGACCGATAATTGCAGCAATGCTGAAAGCAGTCCTCCTTGATAATGCCCGGATAGTTAAACGCTTCCTCTCCCTGTCGCACTGAACGCCAGCCGACTGTGCTTCCGCTGAAGGGGCTCCTGGTGGGAAAGTGGCCTTGTGCCAGCCAAGTGAGCAGAGTAGCTTAAATTTTATATAAATAACTAGCTGTTGCACGCGGCTTCGCCCGCGCAGATCGTATTTGCCGTTCTTTTGGGAATTTCCGCCTGCCCATAGTTTCTATCTGTAGGCCAAATTTCCACCCTATCCGTCCAGTGGTTCGAGCTGTGCGTTGATAGATCAGTCAGTCAGTGAGTCACGGTTTCCTTTTATATATACAGATAATAATAACAATAACTCACTTGTTGTTTTATTTTGACATGACTTTGACCTTTTAACTTTTTTTCAAAATAGCAAGTTATTTTTTCTATATGATTTTGTTTCCTTTCCTTTTATCTGAGTTAAAAAGTTTAAAATTAAAAAAAAAACATAAATTGTGGATAAATGGATTTATTTTCAAAAATAATAATATTAACTCAAGTTTCCGTGCTTCGCAAGGCACATCAAACCATTGGTGCTGGTTACTAATTGCTAGAGAGTGGGATTTGCCACTAGTCCTTCAACCTCCACAAACCCGGACTTGGCCCCTGTGTGTGGAGGCCATACTAACCTTCCCCACTAACAGTCAAACAGCTTCAACGCGACGTATACTCGTAACTTAATACCTGCTTAGTTTAATTTTCAGCCTGTATATTTTTTTATAAGAACACACCACGACTTAAATTTCTTTGGCGCCACTACAAAACTTTGCCAAATTAATCAAAAAAACAACAGTAAGAAAAACTAGATCTATTAAAAAAACATTCTTAATTTGTAAGTACTCGTTTTAACCGAAATCTATTGAGCATACGTGTATTTTGTAAGCGCCATTTAATAATACATATAAAATACATATAAAAAGTATTTTTATTTCAAATATAGTGCATAAGTGGTTAGTAACATTGGTACTTATAATATAGTGTTAGTAAAAAAATGGGAACAAATCAAATAATTGAGATGATCTCGATGGAGCCGTCCGCCACAGGGGCAACGCCGGTATCTACTTGACTGCGTGCAGCCGTATCCAGCGCCCCAGCATCGGAGAGTCCCATCAGTCCACTAGAATGCACAGGATGCTGTTGGTGCTGGCGCGCGTTCGACTCATCAAGGAGACGGACCGCTTTCACATAATAGCCTCGTAGCTGTCAGTCTTTGGCTCCGCAAACATGCCAGAGGCACTGCAGAAGCGTGCCAGGTCCATCAACACCCTGAACGCGTTAATGGCACCTCCTTTTATTCCTTTTAAAATAAAAGACACATGGTTGGACGAGTTAAGAATAAATGAATAAAACGAAGACGGATTATAGCAAGCGTGATACAACTTAACGATTATGTGAAATTCTCACGGTTAGCCGTTGTTAGGAACGTGTAGTTTGGTGTAGTAGTGATCTACTTACTTCTTGCAAAAAATTCAAAGTTCGTTTATAGCTAGGCAGATACTTTTTAACGGCCTATAACGGTTTACTACTACTACTGAGGCTTGGCTCTCTTCCCAAACCCTGGAAGGTTAGGGCGTACTCCATATTGCCAAGTCCGGATTGGTAGTGGTTGTAGAGCTGGTGACGAACCTTACTATATATAGATAGGTCAAAATATGACAATATTCAATTTAAGTTATTGAAAGACTGTTTAAAGCTATCACTATGTTAAAAATAAATAATTTATTTAAAGCAATGAAAATAGATATAACTGAATACAATTTTAAAAATATTACCACTTTTGACGTAAAAAAATATACTGTAGAACCCATTTTATAGCATTAATTGCAAAACTTCTCGAAAACAAATAGTTAATGTTGAATGAAACCAACACACAAAAATAGGTGACTTTGAGACGTTTCATTTAAATTAAACACATTTTTTTAAGTTATTTGAAAGTATAGAAAAGTAATAAAAACATGTTAAAATCGAGAATTGGGCGTTAGGTTTCAACGTAACAGCCGCGTTAAAGCCCGCATTTATTTGAACTTAAAATGAATAGACGTAACGTTCGATATTATTTTAACACGTATCAACCTGCTCGGAATGAGACATCTTAAAGCCTTAAGCCTTGTGAAGCCTCAAACACGGCCATCGACCACGAACACGGCTTAACGATTGCCAAAGTGATAGCAACAGACAAAAACGGCTTTAATTTTTTATATATATTTTTATCACAATTGGATGACTTCTTACCATCATCTCACCTGATTGTAAGTGACGATGATGCTGAAGATGAAAGCGGGCTTACAAAGATTCCCCAATGCAATGGGGAACTGGCTATCTTATCTTCAAGTCGGAAAAGATTCCCCTACGCAATGGGGAACTGGCTATCTTATCTTCAAGTCGGAAAAGATTCCCCTACGCAATGGGGAACTGGCTATCTTCTCTTCAAGTCGAAACACATCAATGCTGTTAACATTGATGCTTGGCGGCAAGACTTAGATATGATGGTGGTAGCTAGCCAGGCGGGCTTACAAAATGCCCTTCCACCAGGTAAATCGAGTCGTACGAAGTTAGAATCCGCCGGAAATCGAACACACGACCTCCTGATGTGAAGCTAATGGACAAGATAAGATAATATTTATTGTCAAAACTGAGTGATAAAGTTGTTACAATTAATTAGTATTATCTGTTTACCCATTTCGGGCATACAATAATCGTTCAAAAATTAAAATATAAAAAACAAGTAGAAATTAATTCGAAAAATATTCTTCTAAACTAAAGTATAAAATACCTTCTCTGTCAACTACTCTTTTAGTGTGTTTTTAAATTTAGTACCATCTAATGACTTTATTTAAGCAGATACAATGGTAAGTTAAAAAAAATTGCACCTACGAGTACAACTACAGCACTTTTATAAGTTCTTACCTAACACAACGCACATGTGATATTTATAATGGCTGCGTAGAACATTTCTATGACAGATTTCATTTTTTCTAGTAAAATATTTCAGTGGCGGGTTACTGCGGCAACTGCAGTAACCCGCCACTGAACCTTAACACAAGGGACGAGAGAACAAAAGAAATACAACATCTAGAACGCGCTATTGGAATTTATTCATCGCTGAGTATATATACAGATACCAATCATTGACGATTGCTCCCAACCCGCTACTCGTAAACGCCGCCGTTTACGAGCTACCCGCGAACCCCATTCGCGTAATCCGACGCCCCAGACACGTACTCACTGACCCCGACGACCCGACCACGCTAGCCGTAGCTGCCCTGACCCCGCCCCCTAACCCACAGAGAAACACTGCACCGACATTCTGCCCTCGCCGGCGAGGGCGGCGTCCCCCCGCTTCTGGCGCTTACCAGCGCTACCGGCATATACCAGGCCGCTTCTCTCCGATCCTCCCACGTCCAAGCAACGACCTAAGCCGAGGTCCGTGCCCACCTGGGCGCCCTTAGGCAGTTGCATCTTTTTGCTTTGCACTAGGTTGAGTGCCTTCCGTACTCGCCTCCCCTGCCCGGTGAAGTTGTAAAGGCCCCAATGGCCAACAACAAGCTTGTACTTTCGAAAAAAATAAAATTGACGATTGCTTCGCTCCGATTACCTTTTAGGTAGCTTAGCTGCCAAGGCTACAGGGGGTCGTTAGTGGGTAGTTCAGTCCTGGGCCCTGTGCATGTCTATCTAATATATAAAAATGAATCGCAAAATGTGTTGGTAAGCGCATAACTCGAGAACGGCTGGACCGATTTCGCTATTTTTTTTTTGTCGAGTTCGTTATTGTCAAGAGAAGGTTCTTATGTAGGGTAGGGTAGGGTAGTGTTTGGGCTGTTGCTACCCAGCACACCTTTATTGCTGGTGAAATGATACAACTGTATTTTTCATTGTTATTTTCTTGATAGTGAGTAGGTACGCGGGCGCTGTACGGCGACCGAACGTATACTAATTGATATTACACTTAATAAATGAAGTTAGCGTAAACCGCTGACGGCGCGATGTGCGGTCGCAGACCGTACATGCTGCCGGGCGAGAGAAGAGGAGATTTAGATGATGATAAAGTAACTTAAATAACATTGATATGCTTATAGATAATAAAACTTAAATAACATTGATATGCTTATAGATAATGAAACTTAAATAACATTGTTATGCTTATAGATAACTAAGTTTAAAATTCACTAGTCACAAACATTTTTTCGTGAGACATAGGTGACGTAGACTTATGATTCACGTTTAGTACATGTAGTTCATTTAATTGTCCGTTGATCTGATCACCGCTGGTGCTTTTTGCTCCGCCGCTGACCTTCTCGTTGGCCGTGGGGGTTGTGGGGGCGTCGTGAGTCGTAGGGAGCGACGCAAGTAGCGTCACGCTGGCCTGCCGCCGCGTGCTCCTCGCCCGCCGCAACGCGTATAAGGCTGCCGCTGCTAAAATTCCCGCCAAAATGAAATAGATGGCCGTGTAGTGGTGGACGTCGTGATAAGATATTTCATCTGACAGGGGCGTCTCTGATTTCATTTGTTCTATTTGGCGGCTTATTTTCTCAAATGATTGGTGATTATTGATGATACTGGTGTTTATCTCAGTCAGTGGTATCGTAAAGTTTAAGATGTGGTTTATCGGAGCTATCTGCGGTATGTGCACATTTGCTTGAGTCTTCATTTCACTTTTCTGATATTTATGCGAGTACACTGAGAATTCTTCTCCTTTGATAATACAATCCGGGCTCAGTGTTATTAACCCGGCGCTGATAAGCCGCGCGACGGTAACCTGATCTTCACATAAGATACGGAGTCGGCACTCGTCGCAACAAAAATATAGGTATGTATTTGTTTGACTGAGTTCTATCCACTCATTTTTGCATGTATGAATAGTCATTAGACATTTATTTGATTTTGTTTCCTTGATGCATAGATTTTCATCTGCGTTCAGCTGATAAACGGGACGCTGCGAATGACAGTAGTAGGTCTGTGAGTCCCGCTGGAGACACTGCTGCACATCGTTATCAGTCATTGATACGAAGGTGTCCTTGCGTAAGTTTATTGCTGCGTGACTTGTAATAGGCGTTAGGGTGACCATGCTTTCTTCGTGTTTGCTTGGAACAGAAAATATTCTGTACAGGTCAAAAGTCTCTCTGCTTATAAGTGGAATTTTGATTTCAAAGATTAGGTATTCCTTTGTTAGTTTTGCCTTTATGGCCAAGAGATGATAGATTTGAGATAAACCTGTTTGAATATTCTGTAGTGGACTGTAAATCCATAGGTCGCTGGTTCAAATCCGGCTCGAAGGACCAAAAAGATGTTTGGGCTGTTGCTACCCAGCACACCTTTATTGCTGGTGAAATGATACAACTGTATTTTTCATTGTTATTTTCTTGATAGTGAGTAGGTACGCGGGCGCTGTACGGCGACCGAACGTATACTAATTGATATTACACTTAATAAATGAAGTTAGCGTAAACCGCTGACGGCGCGATGTGCGGTCGCAGACCGTACAGGTAGGGTAGTGTAGTGTAGTGTAGGGTAGGGTAGTGTAGGGTAGGGTAGGGTAGTGTAGGGTAGGGTATGGTAGGGTAGTGTAGGGTAGGGTAGTGTAGGGTAGGGTAGGGTAGTGTAGTGTAGGGTAGTGTAGTGTAGTGTAGGGTAGTGTAGGGTAGTGTAGTGTAGTGTATGTAGGGTAGTGTAGTGTAGGGTAGTGTAGGGTAGGGTAGTGTAGTGTAGGGTAGAGTAGTGGGGTAGAGTAGTGTAGGGTAGGATAGTGTAGGGTAGGGTAGTGTAGTGTAATGTAGGGTAGAGTAGTGTAGGGTAGGGTAGTGTAGGGTAGGGTAGTGTAGTGTAGGGTACGGTAGTGTAGTGTAGTGTAGAGTAGGGTAGGGTAGGGCAGTGTAATGTAATGTAAGGCGGTACGTAGTTCGCCGGGACAGCTAGTAATATATAAAAATGAATCCCTATTTCCCTTGGTCACGGCATCACGCGTGAACGGCTGGATCTATTTCGCTAATTATTTTTTGTCGAGTTCGTTATTGTCAGGAGAATGTTCTTATGTAGGGTAGGGTAGGGTAGTGTAGTTTAGTGTAGTGTAGGGTAGGGTAGTGTAGTGTAGTGGGTAGGGTAGGGTAGCGTAGGGTAGGGTAGTGTAGTGTAGTGTAAGGTGGTACGAAGTTTGCCGGGAATACTAGTTTATTTATGTATACTAGAGATGTACCGATTAGTCGCCGATAGTCGGCAAAGCCATATCTGTAGTCGGTGACTGTGTCTTTAGGATCATTAAAATGAAAGTAACTATTAAATTAATAATATTTATTTTAGAATCAACAATAGTCATCATAGGAACTCTTACTTTGGCAAATAATCACTAGGTAATACATACCTAACTATAATTTAACAAAAAAGAATTCTAAATGAAAGTAATATTAAGTAACTTATTAATTATTATGTAATTATTAATTGAATTATAATAATTATAATGATTTATTGGCTTTAAATGTGGTAGGTAATTAATAATCTTTAGGTAGTCTGAACTCTTCTTTTTAATACGTGTAATAAAATTTATTTAATCATGTAAATTACAGTTGTCAAACATACAAATTATAAAATTTCTAAAACTAAAATAACCCTGAGCGTCCCCGGCGCCAAGGTGCCCATAACGCTTGCAGTGTTGCCGCGTTTTATGGCTATAGACAGCCTTTGCACCAGGAAGGCCCCGGAGCGGGGTTGATCCCTTGTCCCGCAGAAGGCGCCTAATGTCCCGCACAAAACCCTTAGCCTCGGTTCCCCATGAGCCAGCCGTTTCGACGGCAAATGGAACAAACATGTAGGTAGCCTCAGTAGCGGAACCTGCTGCCCTTGATGTATGCGCTAGGTGAGAGGGTGCGAAAGTGCTGGAACAGGTGTCTTCCCAGAGAAGACTCCTCCCCTTCTGCCATGGCACCAGCGTCAGGCCATCGGGTCGCTTTCCGTCGCTACTACGTCTTTTTATTTAATGATCTTTAAGTAGTCGGAACTCTTCTTTTGTATTTGGTTAACATAAAAAAATAAAATAATCAACTCTTAAGTAAGATTTTAATTTCAGTCACAACAACTAACGAATCTGAACAAAATTATTGATCTTAAACTAAAAGTGTACCTATAAGAAATACCTATATCTAAGATATTTGTCATAAAAATTTTCGAAAAACCTAAAAAAAATTAATTGAAAGTTTTTGATATTGCATTGTCACGCGATATACATACATATGCATGCAAAATTTCAGCTTAATCGGAAACCGGGAAGTGGGTTAAATTTAACTTGCAAGATTTCACCCGAACAAACATACATACCTCTACATTGCAAGTTAATTAAAAATGGCTTAAGTAATATTTATTAATATTTCTTAATTAAGGGCAAATTATGATGTAAAAAAACAAGAATCTCTGCTCTGTCTGGAACCAAACGATTCCTATTCTTTTCATAAACGTTTCCAGCTTCTGAAAGGAGTCTGTCATTGTAAACAGAACTAGCTGGACAACATAGGAATACCTTAGCGATGCGTGCCATTTCAGGATATCTAGAACTATTACGGTTCCACCACTCAAATGGATCGTTGTTGCGATTTATTACCGGCAACGCAAATTAGGAATGCAGCTCATGAGCTGCACTTGACTTGTCATCTTAAACATCTTCTACTTTTCTTGAGGCTAGTTTATGATAGTATTGCCAGAAATTACGATGTGTTTCTGATTCCGTATTGGGTATATGGATAGTGCTGTTAAGTTGTTCCTCTTTGTCAGTGTCACTATCGTCATAACTTAAAACCGACTTCAAAATGAAATTCACTCAAAAGTGTGAAATAATATTATTATACTTAAATACACAACATTAACCAACAATAACGAAATCAAAGGTGGGTACGAATTTAATTAGAGGCTTAAAATTTTTTTTGAGGTCGGTGTCAGCAAACCATCGAATCTAAACCATTTAATACGTAAGTAACTGTGTGCTGGTAATCCTGCCAAACGATATTATCTAAAATACTGCCATATTTTATATGGAAAATTTGTGAAAAATTAATAAAAAAAACTTATTTTTCAATGACGGACGTTTTGTTAGTTTATTTATACTTCTTATTTTTTATCTAGCAACGTTAAATCCAATCACCTATACTCACCAATAGTAATTATCAAATCATAATACATGTGTTTCATTAACAGATACAGAGTCCTGTGGCTTCCATCATCATCTCAGAAGCATGAAAGTTAAGGAGTTAAATCGTCCATCATCAGCTCATCTGAATAACCTGAAGGAATACAACCATCAGTCTATGCATACCTACGTATATATCTATGAATAACATTCAAAAGAATTTTCCTGCAACTCCTAACCGTTAAGGAGTTGTACCTTCCTACATCAGCTTATCAACATGAGAATATGACTAACAGACGCAAGTATAATAATAGCTTTAGAAAAAATATGAATCACGTAATTAGTGCCTTTAAAATTCAAATTTTTCATTATTTTTGAAGGGTTGCCCTCGATTTCCCTGGGATCCCATCATCAGATCCTGACTTGGTGACAATGGGACCCCCTCGGGAGTATACTCTTTCGAATGAAAAAAGAATTTTGAAAATCGGTCCACAATTGACGGAAAAATCAGTGAACATACATCAAAAAAAAATATACAGTCGAACTTAGTACATACCTCCTCCTTTTTGAAGTCGGTAAAAATTGGGAACGCACGGTGATAAGTTCCTCCGCATTAAAAAACTGTTGCTTGTATCGGGGATCCAACTTGTGGCCAGGGAAAAGAGTTTATTTTGCTCTTAGTCAAATCTGCTTTTCAAATCGTTTTCTAGCAAAAGTTTTATATGTCTGCAAAGTTTTCACATGAGGTATAACTTCGGATATCGAAGAGCAGCTTGAAATTATGATCTTGGTAATCTCTTCGAATGGCATCAGCAATTTAAGACTTTTTCCGAGCATTTTGCACTCTTCAGTGGACAAATTTTCAAAAGATACAAACGTTTTAGCCAGATACAAAGACACAGCCCTTTTTTGTTCTAAAAGGCGAGATATCATATATGTAGTACGACGAATTCCATCTGGTAGATATATCTTGAATAAGCTGGTGGTCTGGTAAGTTAAGTTCTTGCTGCAAAACATAAAGTCTTGACTGAGCTGGACCAGAATGGTTGATGTGTGTGACGATTCGCCTTGATTTTGCAAGTATTTGTGCCATATTATTATGTTTCAATGCAGTATTGACTGCTAGTTGGAATGTGTGTATAAAACAAGGAACTCCCTGGTCATCAATAGCCTTTGCCACATTTCTCCCATTGTCTCGCACTATGGCATGAATTTTGTTCATATTTATATTCCTAAAAAACTGCCAAATCCTGCCAAACTATATTATCTAAAATACTGCCATGTTTTATATGGAGAAATAGTGAAAAATTTATAAAAAAACTCATTTTTCAATGACGGACGTTTTGTTAGTTTATTTATACTTCTTATTTTTTTATGAATGGTTAGTAAAACAATCCAACGTAGATTACGTTAATTAATTAATATAACAACCGGAAGCGGAACCGGACGGAACAGACACAATTTTCCAGAAAAAAAAAATTGTTACAAAAAATCAGTAAATCATTAATTTTTTATAGGCAAAATGTTCTCTAGCGAAAACTGCTAAATTATGAATTATAAAAACGTGAACTGAATCTGCCACAGGTCTTAGGAGGCCAATCCTAACAAAAAGGCAAGTAACTGCCATATATGGTCCGCACGGTGGGCGTCAACAAAACACCACGAACGTTATTGATATCACCCGAACTCCACCGAAAGCCAATTTTACAACCGACCAATCGGCTAGACGGCTAGTCGGCTAGTCGTCCAAAGTCATAGTCGCCCATCTCTAATTTAATATATACCTTATGTATATAAGGTCTAACAAAATTAGCTGAAACTATTTTAACTGGTGCTTCTACCCATGAAACTGAACAAATTTTCCCATGAAAGCCATAGTCAAATCTCAAAAAAAAATTTGAACTTCCCATACTAAGTTGGCTGATCGCTGATCGAGTTAGTATGGGAGAGCCAATTTTTTTTTTGCGATTTGACTATGGGTTCCATGGGGAAAGTTGTTCAGTTTCATGGGTAGAAGCACCAGTTAAAATAGTTTCAGCTAATTTTGTTACATCTTTTATAGGGTGACTTTTAATTAGTTCTTGATAGCAAAGGATATGAATGTACTCGTGATTACAAACAACTTTCCCAAAGAAACTATATATCAAATAAGAAAAAAAAATGTTGGTCCTCGGTACATAAGTTATCAAATCGGCAAAAATGTATAAAGGACCAAATTTTTTTTTTCATATTGGACATATAGTTTCTTTGGGAAAGTTGTTTATAATCACGAGTACATTCATATCCTTTGCTATCAAGAACTAATTAAAAGTCACCCTATATATGTTGTGTATGTGGCGCAGGGCAGTGTCCCACATAACCAACCGCCACATTATCCCCCTTCCCTCCTCCGCAGTCCGAGAGAAATAAAAACAACGATTGGTCCACGGCCGGACCCCAGGCATACCACCTCGCCTGGCGGAGATATCTCCCTTTGCTCTCTTCGAGTAGGAACGCACCGTTCCTAAATACAGTATTTTTTTTATACAGTGAAACGCTAACTATCGTTTCGAGCCGATCTCTTTTGTCGCGTTTCATAATTAAATTCTTTTTTGATGTCGTTGCTCTATGGTATTTGAATTTGAAAATAGTTGTTATTTTTTGACAAGAGAAAAACAAAGGTTGATCGTGATCCCGTCTACAGTCATGCGAATTTAAATTTTTTGGGTAAATTGTTTTATAAGTTGTTGTTGAGGCCCACAATTTTATTCTGTGGTAAGTAATTTGTATAAGGAAACCGCTTTGCGTGTATTTTTGGTACTGCGGCGAACTACATTTATATATCTCCGTAGGGTTTCATCCACCCCCCTGCGAGGTTGACGTCCCGACGGTTTTCCTCAATAAGGATTAATCCTGAGATGGAGCTGTGCTGACCACCAGCCAGTCCTTTCACTGCCCACCCAGCTGCTTGCCAAGGGAAGTGAATATTATTTTATCTTTTGTCCCGAGCGTCTCTCTAACTCTTTGACTTTTCTGCCTTCCTAGAAGATTTCCTGCTTCCAGTTTCTAACCATTAATTATTTATTTTAAATTTTAAAGGTGTTTTGTATCTGATACGTGTTATGTTAGAAAAATAGGGTAATTCAGACCAAAGCGAAATTTAATTATTTTAGAGCTTAGTAATTTATTTAAGTACCAAAGGGGCGGTAACGATCGTTGCCAACCGGCATTCTATAAAATAACCTTTTTATATACTAATAAAATTGTAACTTTAAATTAATGTCCGGGAATTGCCCATAATTAAAGTAGGTCATTGTTTTAAATTTTCAACACGGTCAACCAATGTAATCGCACCTTTTTTTTATACTCATATTGTTTATTGTTCCTTCCTTTTAAAATAATCATAAAATACATATATTCTAATTTACCCCATAACCTTTTTTCCTTAAAACTCCGTTTAGGCCCGAACCTCTAAATCTTACGTATCATATGTGGCAAACTCCGTAAGGGTTTTTATCCCCAGTTCCCATTATTTTTGTCACAACAGACCTTAGAGACTGAGTGCTAAGCTTTTTGTAGAAGATTCTTAGACATCGTTTTTGTAATATATAAGAGAGTTGACATTTACAGAGTTACCCCGATATATGTTGGATAAACCATTACGCCACGGAGACGGTTGAAAAGCCTTTCGAAGCATTGAATTACTACTATTTCGAAGCACTACTGTTGTTCTAGGTAGGTACTATGTAGGTGAAATAATTTCAGCCAAGTAGGCGTACCACAAGAGAGCAGGTAAGCAGACTATATTTACAGGATGTAACATAAAAGTGCAGTGATATTTTAAGGTGGGCCCTGTACTCATCAAACTGGACAACTTTTGTTCTACAATTTTGTTAACCTCGCGATTTTTTTTTTGATTTTTTATACAAAACCGGCCAATCAGCTAACCGTTTTGTATGAAAACTAAAAAATTAAATTGGCGATTTCAGCAAAGTTGATAAGTTTGATGAGTACAAGCCCACGTTAAAGTATCATACTGTACCTTTAATCTTTATGTTACACCCTGTATACATTTAGGATGTAACAAAAATGGTGTAGGATCCGGTAACTGGGGCATCTACTCATCATACTAAAAACTTTTCTCAAGGAACCCACCGTCAATAAAAAAAAAATTCGACGCGCCATATAAAAAAAGTTTAAAATCGGTCTATCAGCTGATCGACTAGTATGAAGAGTACAAAAACATTTTTGCAATTTCAGCAAACTTGTAGTACAAAAGTTGTTCAGTATGATGAGTAGATGTCCCAGTTAACGGGTCCTACATCAATTTTGTTACAGCCTGTACATGTATAACAAGCAATAATTATTAGCTTGCGATTTTCGGTTCATGTTTGCTGTACTTATAGCTAAAACTTTAACTATTAAACAGGGTCTTAACAAAGGTACGCACTTTTTGACGAGAATACGTCTTTAAAATTACCTCCATAGGGATGCAATCCAAAAAAACGAATGATAACAAAATCGGGGGATACAGTTTAGTATTGTAGCTACATATCTATCATCTCCATCCAAATTTCGTTTACACCACTTGATAGCTAAAGAATCAAAGAATTTATTACGCTAAGTAAGGACTGTAACACATCGCGCGCGGGGGAGGGGGCAGCCCCGCCATTTTGAAGGTCATTTTGCTGCGTATCGAGATTTCCATTTAGTATAACTTTCGACTCGGTGAAGCTACGACGTTCATTTAAGTTTCAATCGTCAGCTCTCGTCAAAATCTATCGATTATATATAAAACATTAGTGTAAAATTGTAACTGTGATTAAAATAAGGTGTTTAAATAAAAAAATAATATCAAAAAATATATAATTTCGGCCTATACGCGTCGAAAAGCCAAATCGAAATACAGAGATCGTATACGGTTGGAAAGGGCATCTCAACAGCAATCGAATGGTACCAATAAAACACCATATGTTCGAGTCAAGCAGTGCCGGCAACGTAAAGTAATGAATGCGGCCGAGCGGATCAACGACGGTGCCAGTACATCTGCAGCTGGGACGGTTGAAATTACGCAGATAATAATATTAATAATAATAATATTTTATATAGAAACTACATATTACCCGTTACGAGACGTATTCACGTTAAAACCAACGGCCGGCCGTGTGCCCCGACACAGCCCCATCCGTTTTTTTTTACTGGAACATGTACTCATGAAACTGAACAACTTTCCCCAAGAAACCCATGGTCAATTCACTTTTGTTTTTTTTACTCAAAATTATTAAATTGCGCGGAATACGCCAGAATACGCCGCGGGCACAGATTACTAAATAGTTACTTCGCCGCGGGCGGGCCGGCGCGGTCATTGAACTTTGTCAATAGGCGGATACCAGCTTGAGCAGTTGATAATTTAATAAAAAAATATAATTGCGAATTGACCATGGGTTTCTTGGGGAAAGTTCTTCAGTTTCATGAGCACAAGCTCCAGTTAAAAAAAAAGTGCGTACCTTTGTTAAGACCATATACAGGGTGTCCCGCGATAAAGTGCAACCAAAAGTTCTTAGCTAGCTTGTTTTTTCGAGTTAAAGCGCAGATTTTTTTGTTTTAAACCTAATATGATAAAGAACAATAGTAAGCCATACAATTTTCTGGTAATATGGGCAAAATTTTTATAAATTAAGATTTTATTGAAAAAAACAGCTCATTAAAATGCATTTTTATTACAAAAAGTCAAGTTTAATTCATGATAGCTACTTTTTTGCAAGCTATTTGCTACTTTATTCTCTTTGCCAAGTATTTGTCGTAATATTTTTTGTTATTTCGACGAAATCGACCCATTACTTTGGAAGAAATTGATATTTTTGCACATTAGAGTCCTTGTAAAACTTAAAATCTTAAATCTGCAATAAAAAAATCAATATTTAAAAAAAATACTGTTTTTTTGACGATAATTTTTGATCTAGTTTCACCCTCTTTCGGGGTTGCACTTTATCGCGGGACACCTTGTATAATAAACTTATTATTAGGTAACTATATACCAATTAAATTTTAAAGTAAGTTTGAAAGCAGTAAGACAATTCATGTATAAATCATAGAAATATTTGGATTTTTTTTTTGTCAAAAGTAATAATTTTAAATAAAATTTGAAACTTTTTTTTTTACTTTTGAGTATTATTATACTTACTATAATTTTTTTTGAAGGAATTTGGTCTATCCATATCGGAGAAGTAAGTCTTCGAAGAGAAGTCAATTTTGCAGTTTAGCCTTTAGAGTCGCCTTAAGATAGATACTTGTACTAACTAAAAAGATAAATAACACTGCTTCTACGTATCTTTAGTGACTTAATCTTTCCGCTCTATCGGTAATTTTGTACACTTAAGCCTTTCAACAGATTTTTAACTATATAAACATTGTTATGGAATTTGTACGGTATAAAATGTAGTTTTTCAACATAGAGATCCTACTTGGAAAACGTCTTTATACGGCTAAGACATGAAGCTGAAATTGTTGATAATTTATTTTTATTTCTATGTTTTATGGTCAGTACAGTAAAAAATTACAGTTTAGTTTACATAATAATTTTGTTTAAAAAATCGTAATTGAGATAATAAGACTCGGGAGTGTTCATAGACAAGCGTAGAACTTCCAAGCCAGATACCTCATTTAATTATTTTTTTTGTTTTAGGTCTTGTGCCTATATCACAGTTATCCAATGTAAAGCAACCAATAACGGTGCTCTCTACAAGGGGAAAAACATCAAAAACGAAACATTCAGTAGAAACGATCGACTTCTCCTATCTCCGCACATTGCTAACGGCAGTGCAGAGGTCGCGAGAAAGCTCTCCGAAGTAAACTCTTCCTTATTTCATGGAATCAAAAGCCATGCCGGCTTCGTTACAGTTAAGCCTGAGTACAATTCAAACGTGTTTTTCTGGTTCTTCCCCGTGAAAGAAATGGAGAAAAAACCATGGATAGTGTGGTTACAAGGTGGTCCTGGGATGTCGTCTCTGATCGGCCTTTTTGATCTGATTGGGCCTATTAAAATAAAACATGGAAAAGGTAAGCAGTGACCGATGTGATGAGTCTAAATCTGTTCAAATTTTGAGCCTAACGAATTCAATTGTTTATGATAAGTCAGTTAAGCTACTTAAGGCTGATTTACACGTAAATTAGTTATAATAACAGCCTATGAAAATAAAAATGGAAAAGTTAAGCAGCGACTAATGAATTTAAATCTGTTTAATTTTAAACCTGATGAATTAATTTGTTTATGTTTAAGTCAATTGAGCTGTTTAAGGCAATTTACACGATAATTAGTTAATTAAAGCCTTTTAAAAGAAATATAGAAAAGTTAAGCAGCGACTGATGAGTTTAAATCTGTTAAAATTTTGAGCCTGATGAATTCAATTGTTTATGCATAAGTCAGTCAAGAGCGTCGGTGGGGCGTAACGGCTAAGGCCGCCGCCTCCTGTCCGGGAGGTCGTGGTTCGAATTCTGCCACGTACCAATGTGATTTCGAATTTAGATTTCATATGTACGTTTATCCGACGCTCTTACGGTGAAGGACAACATCGACTGATGGTCGACTATGGCCCGATTGCCCTAATTCAGGGGAGGCTCGAGTCCCTCGGTGGGGATGTATATGAGCTGATATGATGAAGTCAGTTAAGCTGCTTAAGGCTGATTTACACGTTAATTATTTAATTACAGCCTTGTAAATGAAATATGGAAAAGTTAAGCAGCGACTGATGAGTTTAAATCTGTTCAAATTTTAAACCTGATGAATTCAATTGTTTATGTATGAGTCAGTAAAGCTACTTAAGGCTGATTTACATGTTAATAGTTACTTACAGCCTATGAAAAGAATTACCTATGTAAAGTTAAGCAGCGACTGATGAGTTTAAATGTGTTCAAATTTTGAGCCTGATGAATTCAATTGTTTATGTATAAGTCAGTTAAGCTGCTTAAGGCTGATTTACTAAAAGGGTAAGTACCTATTTGCCTTTTAAGGTACGGAAGCACCAAACGCTTTTTTCTAATTTTTAAAAATTCTTGTGTTGTCATCGATTCTTAATACGTGTGCATTTTTAGGGTTCTGTGCCCAAACGGTAAAAACGTTACCCTATTACTAAGACTCCGCTGTCCGTCCGTCTGTCACCAGGCTGTACTTATTTCATGAATCGTGATAGCTAGACAGTTGAAATTTTCACAGATGTATTTCTGTTGTCGCTATAACAACAAATACTAAAAATTAAAAAAAGTGAAATAATAAAGGGGTTCTCCATACAAAAAAAAGTGTTTTTTTTAAACGTGAAGAAACTAGCGCTATCTAGTATGATGGTACGGAATCTTTTGTGTGCGGTTCTGACTCGCACTTGACCGGTTTTTATTTGATTTTTAAGAGATATTGTATTGTCATCGATTCTTAAAACGTGTGTATTATTTTTAATCCGGCGTCATTCCGTTATATTACATAAATCTAATATATAAAAATGTATCGCAAAATGTGTTGGTAAGCGCATAACTCGAGAACGGCTGGACCGATTTCGCTAATTATTTTTTTGTCGAGTTCGTTATTGTCAGGAGAAGGTTCTTATGTAGGGTAAGGTAGGGTAGGGTAGGGTAGTGTAGGGTAGGGTAGGGTATTGTAGGGTAGTGTAGGGTAGGGTAGGGTAGGGTAGGGTAGGGTAGGGTAGGGTAGGGTAGTGTAGTGTAGGGTAGTGTAGTGTAGTGTATGTAGGGTAGGGTAGGGTAGTGTAGGGTAGGGTAGTGTAGGGTAGGGTAGGGTATTGTAGGGTAGGGTAGTGTAGGGTAGGGTAGGGTAGGGTAGGGTAGGGTAGGGTAGGGTAGGGTAGTGTAGTGTAGGGTAGTGTAGTGTAGTGTATGTAGGGTAGGGTAGGGTAGTGTAGGGTAGGGTAGTGTAGGGTAGTGTAGTGTAGTGTAGGGTAGAGTAGTGGGGTAGAGTAGTGTAGGGTAGGGTAGTGTAGTGTAGGGTAGAGTAGTGTAGGGTAGGGTAGTGTAGGGTAGGGTAGGGTAGTGTAGTGTAGGGTAGGGTAGGGTAGGGCAGTGTAATGTAATGTAAGGCGGTACGTAGTTCGCCGGGACAGCTAGTAATTGAAATAGAAAAAAATTGAAGCTGATTACATAGAAACATACAGGTAAAGCTAATTTAAAGCGTGTATCATCATATCAGCCGAAGGACGTCCACTGCTGGACATAGGCCTTCCCCAAGTTTTTTCGCGACGACCGGTTCTGCGCTGCCCTCATCCAGCGGCTTCTCGCGACGTTCACCAGGTCACCGGTCCACCGAGTGGGAGGCCTGTAATAATTTTAAAGCGTGTAATAATTTTAAATTAAAAAATTAATAAAAACACGTGTACACAAAAACATTACCCCTCTTTTTTGGAAAGTCAGTAAAATGTATCCTACGAGTATGTCACTCACGCGTTCAAGACGAATCTAACGATGTCCCGCACTCTAAAATCTATCCAGCCATTTAGAAGATATCTTGGAATAAAGAAACATATATACATACGTTAGAACTGAAAACAATGCAACCTTTTTTGTGGGCAGTCGTGTTAAAAGGACACGCTTCTTAGAGACTCTTATTTTGTACATTTGTAACAGTTAGAAAGCGAAACGTGACCTGGAACAGCGACTACTCTCTGCTGTTTGTGGACAACCCTGTAGGAGCTGGCTTCAGCTTCACTGATGACGACAGAGGCTACCCCGACAATGAGGATGACGTATGACTTCTTATTTATTATTATAGTAGTACTAAATTGTTGCCTCCCACTCGGTATAACCGATAACCTGGTGAAGGTCGCGGAAACCGCTGGATGCGGGCAGCGCAGAACCGGTCGTCGAGGAAACCCTTGGGAGAGGCCTTTGTCCAGCATTGGGCGTCCTTTGGCTGATTATGATCATTATTATTTTGATAAATTTAACCCATAGACGGCGAAAAAATTTTTTTGATGTTGCGGATTTGCATAAATTTTACTTAAGTTGTCATTGAGGATGTACTTGATGATAAATCATGGGAAAAAAATGTGCACGTAATTGTTAAAAAAAATGTGATGCCAAATTGTATTGCCAGCATAGTACCATAGAATTTTGTTTCTTAAGTGGCATTGAGTGGGGAATATAGCTTGTACATAGAACCGATGGCGTTGGGGTAGTAAAGTTCACGATAGGCGACTGCGTACTGGTAAAAGGTAGCGTAGGAAAGCCGGTGGGCCGACGTCCTGGTGAAAGTCGCGGGAAAATGCCGGATGCGGGCAGCGCAGAATCTGTTGTTGTGGAAATCTTTGGCGGAGGTCTTTGTCGGCTGATATAATGATGATGATGTACTATATACAACGTGTAAAAAAACCTGAGCACGAATACTTAAAGTACAATTACAAACTACTCATAAACCTAAGCAGTTTTTTTACAACTTTGCTGAAATGGTAAAAATTACTTTTTTTATGAAATCGATCAGCTGGTAAACCAATTTAGTATGAGGAGACCAATTTTTTTTTGATAATTGACTATGTGTTTCTTGAGGAAAGTTGTTCAGTTTGATGAGTAGATCCCACCTCAAAGCATTAGTGTTCAACTCTTACACGCTCTATAGTATTTTTTTTCAGTAGCGTAGAACACGTAACAACGATGTAAGTTTAAACATAAAATAAGTATGTAAATGCGTGCGTTAAGTTGAGCATTACAAAACAATAGCATTAGAGCATGAAACCTAATGTAAAGTAAAATTGTTGTAAAGTAAGCGAATGTAAGCTACGCTGTTTAATAGTATATCGAATATTCAAGGTTTCACGACAACAAAACTTCTTTTTACTTTCCAACGGCTGAGCTAAGTGAGATCGTAATAGTACATTACTGTCGTGGCCTGTAATGACTGGTGTGGTGAATCACATTAACACGTGAACAGTCTCCATACAAGTGTTCTAAAACACGCCATATGTTCAAATGTGTGAGCCTGTAAAGTGACATAGGGATCGTGTGCCTAATAGGGTACACGAACTCGGCGGAACCGCTCCCCATGTATCACATACGGTACACTGGACTGTTAACGCCGCTCTATACGCCATAACAGCGTGGTCAGCACTGCAGCCCTTAATAGGTCGAGGTCTATAAAGCGCAGACAGCGAGTACTGCAAGGCTGAACAAGTTTGAAGGCCGAGAGCGTTGCCACACCCCGGACACTCCATACAAACGAGCGAGAAATGTTATACATAATTATAACTGACGTATCTATAGGCAAGAATGCAGGTAGGGTTGAATCACATCGGCGGTATTGGTCACGAAATGTTTGTTAGTTATTTACTGCATGCACACTGCAAGATATATATACTGTGCTGCAAGCAACAATCAACAGTTATCTTACATGATTAAGTAACTTACATGGATAACATTGTTCATTTGTTCTTCAAACACAGGAGCTTTTGTCAGTGAAACAATCTCATTTAGCAACCTACAATAATAGTCAATCTCAATCTATAATTCCGAGATCACATTTTATAATATCACACCACTAGATATTTCTATACAACTCATACTTTCACACCATCTAATCAAATTATTACAAACAATCATCGTTTTAAATAAATAAAACGAACAAAATTATCTCACAAGCCACAATAACAAACTGACATCTGACATATGAAAAACATAAAGGAACTACATTTCTAAAAAAAAAAGATACAGCTAGTATGAAGATTCTTGGAACTGATTGTTCTTAGATTTGGTCGTATAATATTGGTGGTCAGCCAATCATGATACGAGGCATGCCGAGACGGCGCGGCCGCCTATTGGCGTCGAGCGGTGAGCGGCGCGCAAAGTAAATATAAGTGACGTTAATCGCGCATGCGTAGTTCGTCCTTTAGGTTCGGTAACTAGTTGCTTTTTATTCCGGTGTACGAAATCACAGCGGCGCGCAAAGTGAATATAAGTGACGTTTATCGCGCTTGCGTAGCTCGTCCTTTACGTTTGGTACCCAATCTACATCCAATCTGAGTGACGGGGGGGTGAGGTCGAATTTAGAGAGCGGCAGGGAGTGTCCATACTGTACGTTAGTACTAATATATATACTGTGGCGTTGCTAAGCTAAGCTGCCTCGAGCTTAGCTTAGCTACGATCTCGGCCTTCAAAATACTGTGGCCAGCAGTGCAGTCTATAAAGCGCAGACAGCAAGTGCTGCAAGGCTGAACAAGTTTGAAGGCCGAGAGTGTAGCTAAGCTAAGCTCGAGGCCATCATACTGTGACTAGCAGTGCAGTCTATAAAGCGCAGACAGCAAGTGCTGCAAGGCTGAACAAGTTTTAAGGCCGAGAGCGTAGCTAAGCTAAGCTCGAGGCCATCATACCGTGGCCAGCAGTGCAGTGTTTAAGGACCAAGGCTTGTAGTGTGTTTTTTAGTAACTTAAATAGAACCAGTTCATTTTAGATATGAACAGTAAGGATTTAATAAAAAGAGCAATTAGGGTAAAACCAGGATAGTTGCCCCGATTGTAATTATTCTAGTTTCGCGTATGAATCGCATGCTATTTTACTAGTCTATCGAAAGATTCTCCAATTAACCTCTAAGTTGACCGTGTCTCATGTCTCTGTGCAATTGCATGGGAAGACAAAATGCGTTTAAAGTTTTTGCGGGGTAGATGTCCTGTTTCTCTGCTAGATGTCCTGTTTCTCGGATAGATGTCCCAAAATATAGAGGTCCGGAAAAATCGCTAATACCCTAAAAATATTAAAGATAATGTTTTTTACTTTTCATAAATTTGTAGTTAAGAAACCAAGGTACCGGCCAGTTTTACAAATAAAGTATTTTGGTTTTTGGACTGGGAGATATAGAGTGATTTCCAAAAGTGTGGCAACTATCTGGCTTTTACCCTATAAAAAGTACAGTTACCTAAATTCAGGACCGCTATTCCAGGGTTTACATTACCTTAAGCGACCTCCTTTCTGTGAGATAGATACAGCCCAATTCTGATTAAAATCTCTTTTTACAGGAAATCGTAGTACTAGGATCGCAATTTAATTTTCGATCCTGTTTTCCGAATAGTGTGGCAAGGCCGACTTTACCAAATTACTAGAATTTTTGAGTAAATAAAGTATTGCTGTCGTGAAATAAATATATAAGGTACTTATCTTATTTTACCCAGTGTTTTAAAAAAATATCCTGACACCTATAAAAAATATGTATTCCAAAAACCTATTCGTCCGTCCGTGGTCGGTCCGTAGGTCTGTCTGTCCACTTTCCCTAGCGGCTATACCAAATTAATTATTCTGATAAATAATAAATTGTCCAAGGATTCTGAGCACCTTCTGGCTATTTATGCAGCTAATAAAATAAAATAAAGATGCAAAATATGAAAAATGACTCTAATGATAGTATGCAAGTAGTAAGTATTGATGCGGGCAGCGCAGAACCGTCGTCGTGGAAATCCTTGGAGAGGCCTATGTCCAACAGTTGAAGTCCTTCGGCTGATATGATGATGATAATGAAGTGTTGATTTGTTTAAGGGTCACTGTCATACAGCAAAAAACGAAACATGAATAAATTCTAAAAATGATTGTAACGATTTTGATGAGTTATTCCGGCAAAATTCGATAAAAGCACGCATGGGGTCGGGGATACAATGGCAATTTTTGTTTGTGATTTTATTATTTCTTGCCTATGCAGTAGGCATAATAAAAAAAAATCTTATATCAAAAAAAATATCTTCTCCCAGTTTTATATTGACGTGCTGTTGACTGTACAGGATGTAACATAACTGGTATAGGACCCGTTAAGTGGGGGTTCTACTCATCATACTGAACAACTTTCCAGAAGAAACCCATTGTCAATTCTCAAAAAAAATTGGACCCTCCATACAACAATGCACAAAATTGGTCGATCAGCTGATCAATTTGTATGAAGAATTATTTTTTGCGGTTTCAGCAAAATCGTAGAACAAAAGTTGTTCAGTATGATGAGTAGAAGCCCCAGTTTACGGGACCTACACTAATTTTGTTACACCCTGTATACTTTTCGCGAGATAGATTGTATTAGGATTTTATTTTCTTAAACATTTTTTATGAGCCAGCTATACAGTTGATATGTTATATACTCGTAGTATATCCAAGGTGATGACGCGCCCTTGCTGGCCTTATTTATTTAGATCGATTACTTTTATCGGTAAATCTGTTCTTTTATTATGAAATTTACGTCGTTGGCGTAACGGCTAGGGCCGCCACCTCCTGTCCGGGAGGTCGTGGTTCGAATCCTGATATATTACGTATGTGATTTCGAATTTAGATTTCATATGTACGTTTATCCGACGCTCTTACGGTGAAGGAAAACATCGTGAGGAAACCTGCACACGCCTGCGAAAAACTCGAAGGTTGTTTGTGAAGTCGGCCAACCAGCACTGCCCGCCCGATCGCCCTAATTCAGGGTGGGCTCGAGCCCCTCGGTGGGGTCGTATACGAGCTGATATGATGATTATAAAATTGCTGCTCTTTGTTCACAGGTAGGAAGCCAGCTTTACAATTTCCTACAGCAATTTCTTCAAATGTTTCCTGAACTGCGCAAAGCACCTCTGTTTGTCTCCGGCGAGTCGTACGCCGGGAAATACGTGCCAGCGCTCAGTATTCAGATACACAGGAACCAGAATATAACTAATCCAATTAATTTCAAGGTAAAAATTAATCGAATGTCCATCTAAAACATTAGGTAGGTCCGACTTCAAAAAAGATATCAATCGTCGAATGGGATTTGGCTGGGCAGCGTTCGGAAAGCTTCGCTATATCTTCACGTTAGAAATACTGTTGTCTCGAGGCTAAGGTCTTTGACCAGTGATGACTGACATACGGAACTAGACACAGTCGCTAACTATGGGCGTCATAAGAAGGCTCGAGGCTCAGCGGTTTTCAAATTTAATCCCATTATATTAAAACGTTTGTTTAAATGTTTTGTGATTTTACAAAAAGAAATTATACTACGTTGGGGTTCAAAATACAGTAAAAACTTCCTCAATTTATCAGATTTTCAAAAAAATAAAGCCTCAAACCTCAGAGTAACCATGAAGCCTCAAACCCTAAACAAGGCCTCCCACTCGGTGGACCGATGACCTGGTGAAGCCGCTGGATGCGGGCAGCGCAGAACCGGTCATCGTGGAGATCGTTGGGGGAGGCCTATGTCTAGCAGTGGACGTCCTTCGGCTGATATGATGATGATGAAAAAAATTAAAAACTACAAATTAGTTGCAACATAAACAATAGTTGTTATCAAAAGGGTGCCTCAAATCATAACAGCCTATTCGATTTTTGACAAATGTTGATGTGAAATTAATTTTATTAAAAGTAATAATTAAACTTGAGCTAGCATCGCTAAAAAAGGTTCCGTAACTGGTATCGGGGTTAACTAGAGACCCCGCTGTGTATTTATGCTTGTAAATCTAATTAAAACCCATTTATATGAATTATACAGCTTTTATTTAAACAGTTAATTTTTGAAATTATCAACTTATAACAATTCAGAGTGTTTTTAATCACAATGTTTAATAATTTTTCAAATTAAATGACTATCTCTTTTGCCATAATTATTTAAAAGGGTTACTTTAGGACCCCTTAACACTTACACAGAAAATATACCTATATACCAAAAAGCATTTTACTTATTGGTTTCTTAAATGTATAGTCTCGTTAACAAAAACAGGAAATTCTAACGAAAATAGCTAAAAGTTAAAAACATATGACAAAAATCGGGGTAATTTTTGACCCCAGCGGTGTACATCATACAACCGATTCCAATTAATTTAGAGTTACGCACGTCCGTCACCTGCCGCACCCCGCGACGTAATGAGATTACCTAGATGCGCTCCTGTGTAAGTTGTAAACTGAAGAGTTATGTTATGTATGATACAAAAATTGATTTCCTGGGGTAACTTTCGACCTCCGATACCAGGTAAGGGGTTAATAAAACATTACAAAAAACCATTTAAAAGAATTTTGAGAATTCAATGCTAAGACGTACGGAGTCATTCATTTTTCCTCGTATAAAATCTATTCGATTTTTTTATATGCATGAAAACTCCTTACTACTAAAATTTTTAATTTGACTTATAAATGTAAAACTAAACTGCAAAAGTATGTACCAACTCGTAAAAGAAAGTCACGACCGCGTAAAAGAAAGTTGTCTATGTAAAAGATTTAATTTTCGAATCATAATTAAAGCCTCTGAAAGTATGCCATGTTTAACAACTGTTACCAAAGTATATATAATAGTACTAACATACAGTATGGACACTCCCTGCCGCTCTCTATATTGCGACCTCACCCCCTCGTCACCCAGAGTGATACAGATTGGTTACAGTTTGGTTGTCGAACGTAAAAGATTTCACCGTGATTTTGTTTGCTCCGTCATTTGTTTTTAGAAATGTCATTTCACCACCGTTTGTATGCAGTGTCCGGTGTGTGACTGTACTGTGTTGCTGTGTCTTGTTCCTACGAGCTAGATTTTTTTTTAAAGTGGTAAAGTAGAAGCACGTGTGCGGTAAAATCAATTTTGCGCACACTTGACTGGCATATAAAGGACCACTTTTCGAGCAACTGTATTGAACATTTAATAATAGTATTATATTCACTGTAATTAAATTTAAAATTAAAACAGATAGTAAACAAAGGAAGAAGAGAAGAAAAGAAAAGTGCGAACCTATGAAACCCTGTATATTTTTTGCGAAATTGATCTAGAGAGTCAAACTACACGTCAAGAATATCACTGAAATAGTTGTATTAAATACACAGGCGTGGAACTACTGAGTTACGGCCAGATACTGTACGGCGATAAGGAACTACACTGCGATGAAATGCGGTAAATTGTGTCGTTTCCTTATTGGCTTGTACAAACACCAAGCTCTACTTACATCGGTCTTCCCAACAGGGCCTGACGATCGGCAATGGCTTGATAGACCCCCGCCACGCTATGCATTACACTGATCTCTGTCGTGCGCTTGGGATGCTGGATAGCAAAGAGTTAGAACTGCTGCAAGTGCTGGAGGGCGAGGTCATCAAGCTGATTGACGAAAATAAGTTCGTGGATGCATCTAATGTAAGTACCTCTCTTTTATCGTGTGGCACCATTAACCGTGCTATCCAAGGCATAGACGTTGGTTGCCTGGTGTTGCACTAAGAATCACCGGCGGTCACGTGTAGGGCATTTAAGATTAACACCTACGGACGTGTGCAACGCAACCTTTCATGCACATCTGGAATCACATGTAGAAGTTTCCTCACGATGTTTTCCTTCACCGTTAAAGCAATCGGTAAAAATATGTACGTAAGTTTCGAAAAACTTATTGGTAAGTTGACCGTCCGGATTTGTACCTGGGACCTCTGATTAGGAGGACCGACTCGTTGTCGCTGAGCCTCCGACGCTTTTTTATGTAAGTACCGAAAAAAGACGTGTGGCACTCGGGGACTGCCGCGGTAAGGCTATTGCATAACATTTTTTTATCAACTTATGTAATTATAATTATTTATTTATTTTTTATTTGCGCAGTATTTACCAGTACCATATAGTCCTTGGGCGCGGGATTTTTAAGTAATTAATTAACACTAAGAAAGTTAAGAAAGTTAAAAAATCATCATTGTTACATCATCAATCATATCGTATCTCAATATATTTTTTTTTGGGGTGTCAGGTTTTTTTCGTTACGAAATTTCTTGATTCGGTCCCCTTAAAGCCCGCGATAAAAACTATACAATATAAGGCGACGCATTAGAAACTTTGGTCGCAGGAATCTTGATTTTTTTCAGCAATTACAAAACGAATTGAAAGTGATATTTTGTAACCTAATTTTTCATTTCTATAACTTCACTGTGTCAGTTGCAGCAACACGATTCGTTAACTTTGGTAAGAGAAAAAAAATATATCAAGAGAACCTTTTTTTTATTATTAACAATTAATTTTATTAAATTTTATTAACCTCTTTTATAACAGAGATTTCCAAAGAAATGGTAAGGCATTTGCAGGCAAACCCGACAGATTTAAAAATCCATTTTTTTTGTCGATTGGTCTGAATGAAATGTGCCAGTTGGATTTTTTTAAATTAATTGTAGTTTTTAATTGAAACGAAAAAACATTGAAAAAGTACAAAAATGTGGTTATTTTCTTTACTCTTTACACGTAAAGAAAAAGACAGATACAAATGTTACCATTAATGCCCCGCCTAATTGAAAGTTCACAAAGATGTCCTGATCGAATGAACGGCCTCTTAATAGCTTTTTTTTTGGCTCACCAATTGAGAATTAAAAAAAAAACGTCAGGTCCTTAATTTTCCAAAGAAATGGTAAGGTAACATAACCGTTTAGTTATACACAGTACCTGGGCGACCGAGCTTTGTTCTAAAAAGGCAAAAAAATACATAAAAAAATACAAAAAGATTATATCCGATCGAGGATCGAACTCATTATCTACGAGTAGGAACTCCAAAGCCTAACGCTTACATAAGTAACTGATAGTACAGTGAAATTACCGATCTTATTATTGCGTGCTTAGAAACTACTCGTAAACACGTTTTCCCAGATATGAGAACTAGCTAGATCAATTTGTCGCCCCAAAAACCCCCTTAATTATAGCAAATTTCATCGAAATTCACCCCACCCCTTTGTTGTTGATATTCAGCCTATACGCACCAAGCGTTACGCTTCCTCATTTATTATGCGGACAGCGATGGAGTGGAACTCCATGCCTGCGTCTGTGTACCCCATCTCCTACAATTTGGGGATCTTCAAGGCGAGAGTGAATAGGCATCATTTGAGTTTGCGTGTACCATCCTCGACTACATCGTCACTTACCATCAGGTGAGATATAGTCAAACGCACTCAAATTAAAAAAAAATCGTTACAGCCGTATTCGAGAAAGTGATTACAAATATGATGCTAGTTTAATAGTAGTACCTGGGCCACCGAGCGATGCTAGCGGCGCAGCGCAGACCCGATCGTCGTGAAAATCCTTAGAGGAGGCTTATGTCCAGCAGTGGACGTCCTTCGGCTGATATGATGATTATAGAGGTATATATAACAAGAATTGATCTTTTAAAGTAATTAGATAAGATAAAATCTACTGTCTTGCACAGGTTTATTCTCATGTGCAAATAGGGATGACGAATGCTAGTCATCTGAGTTACTTTTTATCATCTGTCAAAAACGAAATTTTGTTCTAAAAATGTTTGAAATACCTAGGTGTGACGTCATAGTTTAGCAGCGTCATTTAAGTACTCATTTTTGATTTTGGTGAATAAAAAATTTAAGACTTAATTGAAAACAAAACGAGTCAGGTTTTCCGAAGTTTAAGAAGGGGGGCAATTTAGTGATCAAGAGTTCATAATTTATTTCTGATGCTGCCGTCATCCCTAATAGAGATTCATGCGTTACTGCCAAGTGCTTAATTAAGTACCTACTACTTACTTTAGTCCTCCAAATTCCTGCTTACCAAATTTTTTCTCTCAGTGGAAATTAGAAACGATACAACAATGCATATCTTTTGGGATTATTCTCCAGAAATTCAACGAAACCATAGAATACATCAAGAAACTCAGCGGAGTTTCCATAGAACACTTTAGCGAAGACCCATCCAGTTTCCCAGCTGAGATGGAGAGCTTCGTCAACACGCCAGAAGTCAGGGAGAATATCCACGTCGGTGATGCTGCCTTTGATCTGAATAATCAGCTTGTATACGAGAAAATGTTGCCGGACATCATGAGATCTGTAAAGCCGTGGGTGGAGGAGTTGCTAGAGCATTACGGAGTTTTGAGCTACAGGTAAGTGTTTTGAGCTACTATCTTAACAGAATCTTTAAATGAACGAGTCAGATTACCAGACCGTTTTGAGAGCCAGCAGCCCACCTGCTTAGGAATGACTGCCTTTGTCTTAGGCATATAACCTAGTATCGTGGTCAATAAACAGTGAGAAGGCTATCAGGTGATCCTTTTAATGTGTTTTTCAAGATGAAGTCAAATTAAACCTGGTTTAGGCTTGTTTGTTACTTTGTTTGTGACCTTTTCACGCTTCAACGTCTTGACCAATCTTAATGAAATTTGACATGCAGGTAGCCTGTGTCACGAGGAATGACATAGTCTACTTTTATCCCGTGAAAATAGCATAGCCCGATGCAGTTCCTGAGGGAACTGAAAATACACTCTTTTTTGGTTAATTACTTTAACATCGCAACGGAACAATGGATTATGTGATTTTTTGCACTGAGATGGTTTAGGGGGTGGGAATTGACATGATTTACTAATAAGCATATCCTGACATAGTTCCCGAGGGATCTCGAGAAAATTCATGTCGCACCGCGCACCCTCAAAGACAGTCCTAAAAACGATGTCCATGCGGGCGAAGCCGCGGGCAAAAGCTAGTATTATATTAAACGTGAAAGTTTGTATGTATGTCTGTATGGATGTATGTATGGATGTATTACTCTCTCACGCTTCAACCACTGGACGGGTCGGGATGAAACTTGGCACACAATATAGATTAGGTCCTGAAATAGGACATAGGCTACTTTTTACCCCGGGAAAAGCGGGCTTACCAAGATATCATTTTTAATTCACCAAAATCACAAAATAAGTACATAAAAGACGCTGCTAAACTGTGACGTCACGCCTAGGTATTTCAAACATTATAAGAACAAAATGTTTTTGACAGATGATAAAAAGTAACTCAGATGACTAGCATTCATCATCCCTATTGGTAAGCCCTTGGGCATCATCTCACCTGATGGTAGTGACGATGATGCCAAAGATGGAAGCGGGCTTACCAAGATATCCCAACGCAACACATCAATGCTGTTAGCATTGATGTTTGGCGGCAAGACTTAGATAAGATTGTGGTAGCTAGCCAAGCGGGCTTAGAAAATGCCCTCCCACCAACAAACCGTGGCATACAAATTTAGACTCAGCCGGGAATCGAACGCGACCTCCTGATGTGAAGTTATTGGACTTAACCATTACGCCACGGATGCGGTTAAGGTGAAGGTGTATAAAACATGTAAAACCTCAAAATTCATCCCCCTGTGAAGATAGAGACCCCAAAATAATGCCCTTAATATTAAAATATGTAGATTTCATCATTACAGCTCATATACGTCCCCACCGAGGGGCTCGAGCCTACCCTGAATCAGGGCGATTAGGCCTTAGTCGACCACGCGGGCCCAGTGCGGGTTGGTCGACTTCACACACAACCTTCGAGTTTCTTCGCAGGCGTGTGCAGGTTTCCTCACGATGTTTTCCTTCACCGTTAAAGCAATCGGTAAGTATGTACTTAAGTTTTTGAAAAACTCATTGGTACATTGGCCGTCCAGATTTGAACCCGGTACCTCTGGTTAGATGGACCGAGTCGTTACCGGTTGAGCCACCGACGCTATTAAAATATGTAGATTTATCCTAAAACATTTATGTACTTGCTGGAGACAGGGACATGGTTTTACTTACAGCCCCGCGCTTGAGACTCGCTGTGGACCATGAAGCTCATTTACCCTTCGACCAATTATAGCGCTTATATTGGTCAAATCATTTACCTCCCCTACAACTGCAAAGCTGCCGGCGAGCGCGTTTTAATTTCATCTTGTAGTTAAAATTATGGTAGATAATTGTTCATAATGAGTTGTCGGCATTCACAGCGGCCAACTCGATGTGATTGTGCCGTATAGCTGCTCGAAGCGCGCCTACGAGGAGCTGCGCTGGTCGCGTCGCCAGGAGTATGTAAAGGCGTCCAGGAAGAAGTTGAAGACATTTGACAGTGAATCTGTGGTCGGGTAAGCACTGCGCTGCAGTCTTTCGTACATAACTTAGTTTTGTCACAGTGTATGTATGCCATTTGGTTTGGCCAGGAAGTTCTCAATTCGCCTGTATGTTTTTTTGTATGCAAGTATGTTACGCGATTTCGTCGTCAATTTTAAACCGATTTTAATAACTCTTAATGTCTTCAGAGTGGTCCCATATAATTTTTATCATAATCGGTTATAGACTTGTTTAGAAAATTAACAGAAACAAAAAGTAATCTCTAAATTTTACTTGGTTATTACGATGGAAGTCGGTTTTTTAACGTGGTCTGTCTGAGAGGCTTTCGAAGAAAAGGTATTTGAATAAAATGTTGCTGTTTCGCTGCACGTGTTCGCTCTCCGTATATCTAAATCCAAAAAGGAAAAACTGCAGACCGATAATAGGTACCAACCAAAACAGCATTTCGGCAAAATATATATATTAGTACTAACATACAGTATGGACACTCCCGGCCGCTCTCTAGATTCCGACCTCACCCCCTCGTCACCCAGATTGATGCAGATTGGTTACAGTTCGGTTCCCGAACTTAAAGGATTCCGCCGTGATTTTGTTTGCTCCGTCATTTCTTTTTAGAAATGTCATTTCACGACCAATTGTATGCAGTGTCCGGGGTGTGATTTCGTAGTCCCCTATTTCCTCCTCAAAAACCTGAACAATAAAGTTCATTCACTCATTTGACCGCATCTTGGACGGCTCCCAACAAACACTGTAAAAGGTGCCTTCGCCGGCGCGGCGGGCAGCACGATTGAACTCAGAGCGGTACCTTTGACTGCTTTGACAGAGTGTTTGTCGGGAGCCGTCAAAGATGCGGTTAAATGAGATAACGAACCATTATAAAAAAATATATTTAAAAAAAGCTTTACTAGCTATGTTTTTGGTTTTTTGTTAATATACGCGTATTTTTTTTTGGTGAGTGAAAATTATGTTGCAATTGGGCAATTTTCTTCGTTACTTCCCATAAAAATTAAAATATGGGGAAAATGAGCGTCGGTGGCGTAACGGTTCCGCTACTTCCTGTCCGGGAGGTCGTGGTTCGAATCCTGCCACGTACCATTGTGTTTTCGAATTTCGATTACATATAAATATAATATCCGACGTATTTATCCGACGTTCTTACGATGAAGGAAAACATCGTGAGAGGGTTGAACCTGCTCGCGCCTGCGAAGAAACTGGAAGATGTGTAAAGTCCACCAACCCGCACTAGGCCCGCGTGGTCGACTAAGGCCTAATCGCACTAATTCAGGGTATGTAGGCTCGAGCCCCTCGGTCGGGACGTATATGAGCTGATAATATGATGGGAAAAAAAATATAGGGGCATGGCCATCGGTGGATATGGGTTTTATGGAAAACAATAATTTTCTCTAATGTCATGAACCAGGGAGGAAACAGGGGACTACGTTTGTTCGGAGAAATGGCGCCCTTTTGGAAATAATCGAGTATTATCACTAAGTAAGCTAGTTGTGCGTATTTTGTCTCACGACGCCGTGGAAAAGTGACATTCTAAATGCGGTAGTTGTAATTAATAAGGTTATAAGTAACTTATATTAAAACTATACCGAATTATTTCCTAAAGGTCAAAATGATGTCAAAACCTCATTTTGACCTTTATGGAATAATTCGTTAAAGTTTGTTCCAAACAAGCAAATACAGAATGTTAACAAACCAGATTACTTCACATCTTTATTTCTAGGTGTTTTACTGTTCGCTTAACCAAATGTAAATGTTTGTAACACTAATTGTAAAACCTTTGTATCACAAACGGATTGGGCGTAATTATCGCATTCTCATGGAATGTTATCTAAAATATGTAATTATAAAAAAAGAACCTTTTTATTACTTTATATTTATGTCCTATGTCCAGCAGTGGACGTCCTTCGGCTGATATGATGACTATAATTATTTACAATAATTGAATACTGTTTAAGTATACTTATTATTTTTAAAAGCACAGTTAAAATAGTATTTTTTGTTAAATTGTGGCTTGTGTTACAATTTATAGCAACGAATATTTTTTCCTGTATTTTTTTGTTTGGGACAATGTAATAAATACGAGTAGCTACGCACATATGATTAAACAGCCTGCTTGCTAGGCCTTGAGTAGTTGCTGAAGTTGCTTAACTCGTTCATGTTTCGGTTTATTTATACGTATTCATCATATCAGCCGAAGGACGTCCACTGCTGGACATAGGCCTCCCCCAAGGATCTCCACGACGACTGGTTCTGCGCTGCCCCCATCCAGCGGCTTCCCGCGACTTATAATTATACCTACGTATAAATTTGTGTTTATTCTTTTTTCAATAGATTATTTGAGGACATAATTGTGTGTTTACTATTAAAAGTAATATGTAGGTATTAGGTGTGATCGAGTACCTAAATGTAACATTTGGAGTATACTATTAGGACTTAGGACATATCTTAGGATACTAGATACACTGCTAAACCTTTTCTATGCAGGTACAAGAAGAGTGGCGGTAACTTCCACGAGGTGCTGATCCGCAAGGCGGGCCATCGGGCGCCGAAAGATCAGCCTGAAGTCGTCAAGTTCGTTGTGGACCTATTTATTGACGAGTACAAATAAATACGTTGACAAGCCTGCAATACTTCACTGCTGGACATGAAACTTTGGGCCTAAAGTGAAAGTGTGGAACAGAAACATTACATTAATTACAGAGAATCTCATTATTGTGACATTTCTAGTTATGCCCCTGTACCCCTTCATATGTCGTGTTTCAAGATTTAAAGTTGTTTCCTAGATTTGACGTAATTAGCACATTCTCATGAAATCTTATCTAAAATTGAACACAGAACGTTTTTTCATTTATTTATAATTTAATATACAATAATTATTTACAATAATTGTATACTATCTAGATTTACTTATCATCTTATAAAGGCACAGTTAAAATAGTCATTTATTTTAAATTGTGGCTTGTGTTACAATCTGTTAGAATTAATGACATTTCTCTTTATTGACAGTATGTATATAAAAATATCATTTACAAAATTGCATTTTTCCTACAAAATTACAAAAGTTCTCTTTTGACATTTTAATGCATTTTTATTTTAAATTTATTAAAATCACTAAATTAGTTTCTCAGACAGTGACAATTTCATTTTTGAAAGTTAATAAAACATAACAAAAATGTCCAGTAGTCAATTACAAATCGATTATTTCTATAACTACTCAGTATTTAATAATTTCACAAGTTCAGTAATAAAATATCTGCCTTAGAAGGTATCAGTCTTAGTTTTTTTGTACACTTTCGTGTTGCTACGACATAAATATATCATCGTCGCTCATGACTTGATCTATTGAACTATAAAAATAGTCTTCCGACCTTTTCTTCAGCCGCATATACATCCACACAACGGCTGCTACAGCTAAAATTAGTACAACATTTATCACAACACTGACTATTGTTCCTGCATAAAGACTACTATTACTAACACTGCTGCTGTTATTTTTACTACTAGAACTGCCTTCAACTTGCAGTTGGTAGCTGGATTCAATATATTTTGGTGTGTCCATAGCTTCAGAGTCGTTTTCGGAGATGTCTAGACCTCTCACGAAACGAGAGACGACTTGAAAGGTCTGCGCTGGTTTGTCTATGGGTGCTAAATGACCTGCACCCCGAATCAGAACTTCGGTGAAGCTGCCACCGCTTTTTACGTATCTGAAAATTGTTACAAAAGGCATTTTAGATAACAAGATACATAAATATAGAAGCAGTCTTAAATTTTCGATATCTTTGAAGAAAATTATAGTTAATAGTTAAAAAAAAATGGTTAAAAAGTTAAAAAACTACACAGTATAATTATATATAATATACTTTGGTACAATGACAATGATACCTATGCACATTACAAACAAAAGACATCAACGCGAGCGACAAAAATGTGCTTTTTTGTCATTCAGTTCGGATTCCTTAGCGCGAGTAGGACTCCACTTGGCCGATTTTAACATGATTTTTATTATTAGCTTCACTTGTAACTAACTACGTATGTAAGAAAATCTTGGAATCTTAATTTGACCCACTTGCTGGTCTTCGATTAGGATGAAATTTTGCACACGCTCTGAGTTCTGATGACAATACATGACTAGCTAAGAAACGTCATTACAAATCCAATATGGCGGCCTCCCCAAGATGGCGGACTGGCTGTTTGAAATCCACCCCAATGATATGGGTATCAAATGAAAGGGTTTGCTGTCACGAATACGAAAAAAATAGTCACGTGACTTAAATCCAATATGGCGGACGTCCAAGATAGCGGACAGGCTATTTGAAATGCACCCCCATGATATGGGTATCAAATGAAAGGGTTTTCTGTCAGGAATACGAAAAAATAGTCACGTGACTTAAATCTAACATGGCGGACATCCAAGATAACTACTTAACGTGTTTACTAAAAGCGTGTTTTTTTAGTTTTTAAAACTAATTGATGATTATTTATTATTTGTTCTGTCTGTTACTTCAGTATTAGTACTATAATCACAATAATTTTCACGCTTGTATGTCTTACCGTTTTTACGATAGAGCTCCATCCTACTAAGATTATAAATGTGAAATTTTGTATGTATGGATGTACTGATGTATGTATGGATGTTTGTTACTCTTTCACGCTTCAACCACTGGACGGATCGGTATGAAACTTGGCAAAAATATAGGTTAGGTCACGGAATAGGACATAAGCTACTTTTTACCCCGGGGAAACGACTTATTCCCACAGGAAAATCGAAAACAACGCGGGCATAGCGGGCGAATGGCTAGTCAATAACGCATTTAAAGACCTATAAAAAATACGTTTTTTGTATGGAGTTCCCCCTTATTTTTTCACTTTATCTAGTTTTTACAAGCTTCTATTTAGTTTCACCTATCCCAGTGTCTGTAATGAAATCTTGCAAGTTAAATTTGACCTACTTCCCGGTTTCCGATTGAGCTGATATTTTGCATGCATATGTAATATTAAAAGCATGTACCTTAAAGTTATTAGGTTTTCGAGATTTTTTGTATTTGTTGTTGTGGCGGCAACAGAAATACCTATTCTGTGAAACTTTCAAGTGTCTACCTATTACGGATCATGAACTACCAGTCCGCAGACGGAAGGAAAAGCGGAAAGACGGATAGACAGTGGAGGCTTTGTAATAGGGTCCCGTTGGTTATCCGTTGGGTGTACGGAACCCTAAAAAGTAAGTAAAAGTTAAACAAAACAGTTTGGTCTTCAATGACTGCCTATTTAAAAAAAAAATTCGAGCGAGACCTACAGTACTCGCATATGATGTGTAACATGTGACAAAATACTTTAGGTTAGTTAGATTTGATGACGATATTGTACCTGGGTGGCGGATCTGAAAGTAACGAAAAAAACCGACCAAGTGCGAGTCGGACTCTCGTAAAGTAGAATTCCGCGCTTTCGCGACTTCCTGTTACACATTTCCGTCCCATGTTACACATTTCCGTCCCATTTCACGAAATCACTCCCGCAAATTGCAAAAAACGACCAAGTGCGAGTCGGACTCTCGTAAAGTAGAATTCCGCGCTTTCGCGACTTCCTGTTACACATTTCCGTCCCATGTTACACATTTCCGTCCCATTTCACGAAATCACTCCCACAAATTGCAAAAACCGACCAAGTGCGAGTCGGACTCTCGTAAAGTAGAATTCCGCGCTTTCGCGACTTCCTGTTACACATTTCCGTCCCATGTTACACATTTCCGTCCCATGTTACACATTTCCGTCCCATTTCACGAAATCACTCCCACAAATTGCAGGAAAGCGAGAGCAAAGATGTTACACATCAAAAACAAGTTCGGTAACAAACAATATTAAAATAACAACCAAACCACACCAACAAAACGGGTAAACACCGTTCTTTCGCAGATTAAGAAAAAGGGTGGAGACTTTTTTTCAGAATAGGGGTGACGACAGCATCAGAAATAAATTATGAACTCTTGATCACTAAATTGCCCTCCTACTTAACTTCGGTAAACCTTACTCGTTTTGTTTTCCATCAAGTCTTCGATTTTAAATTCACCAAAATCACAAAATGAGTACATAATTGACGCTGCTAAACTATGACGTCACGCCTAGGTATTTCAATCATTTTTAGAACAAAGTGTCGTTTTTGACAGATGATAAAAAGTAAATCAGATGACTAGCATTCGTCAGCCCTATTGACGGATTGTACAAGATTTCCTCTTTTACTTACCCAGCCACATGTCCCGCATAGTACCAAGGCACACGTGGTGCCTTTAAAAAGTTGTTTCGTCCGTTCCAATGCCACGCCTTTCTACGGGCCTCTGAGTTAGGCACGCATGGGGCCTTCAGATCCAACTGTCCACTGGAAAGGGTATATTTTATGTATCACCAGATTTTATAAAACGGGTTATTATATCAGCCGAAGGACGTCCACTGCTGGACATAGGCCTCCCCCAAGGATTTCCACGACGACATAAAACGGGTACCTACAATCATATGAAATTATATATAAAATACTTGGCGCAAATATATAAAATAAAAAATTTAATACTTGTAGTATCTGATCGAATCAGAAACGGTAAGATGTTTTATGGAAATCAACGTAACTGATAATAGCTCACAGAATTTCAAAACTTAAATGGCAGTGGTCAGGGCGAGCTATGTGCTAGAACGGTCAGTCAAGGCAGTAAAGTTATAAGTGGAGACTGCGCACCGAAAGACGTAGCGTAGGAAGGCCTCACACTCGGTGGTGAAGGTCGCGGGAAGCCGCTGGATGGGAGCAGCGCAGGATCGGCTGTTGTGGAAATCCTTAGGGGAGACATTTGTTCAACAGTGGACGTTTTTCGGCTGCGTGCAAGTGTATTGGGAATTTTCGCTAGTGAGTACAAAATAGTAATCCATAGCGGAATCACTACACCGAGGATCTGGTCTGAACAACTTCCACAAAGGGTCTGGTAAATAATGCTTTGTGGAATGGAAACACATGGCTTGACCTCATTATTGAAGGGCCTTAAATCCTGCAGCTGATCTAGTAAGCGCTATGACTTTACCCCACGAGAAATTTTTAAAAACAAATGACGAACGAGTGAAATCACGGCGAAATTCTATACGTACCAGAACCAAACTTAAACCAATCTGTATCAACCTGGGTGACGAAGGGGTGAGGTCGGAATCTAGAGAGCAGCAGGGAGTGTCCATACTGTATGTTAGTACTACGTTGTATGGGCAGACATGAGAGAACGTGATGTTTCTAACGAGGCAGCAATAGTTCGGGTAAAATGGAAGAGATCAAAATGGAAAGTGCATCCCAGTAGCACTCAGTGTCCACTTTTTGGCCAATTTGGAGTTTGGAAAGTAGAATGGAGAGTAGAAAGGAGAACAGAGTGTAGAGTAGAGAAGTGAGTAGAGTAGAGTGGTAGAATGTAGCGTCGAGAGTAAAGTGGAGAGTATAAAATGAAGAGTAGAGTGGAGAATAGATTAGAGAGTAGTGTGGAGAGTAGAGTGGAGAGTAAAGAATGAAGAGTAGAGTGGAGAATAGATTGCAGAGTAGTGTGGAGAGTAGAGTGGAGATTAGTGTGATGAGTAGTGGTGGAGAGTAGATTGGAAAATAGAGTAGAGTAGATTAGAGTATTGTAGAGTTGTTTTTTATCCACAATTGATAAGCCCTTGGCATCATCTCACCTGATGATAAGTGCGATGATGCCGAAGATGGAAGCGGGCTTACCAAGATTACCCAACACAATGGAGATCTGACTATCTTATCTTAAAGCCGGAAAAAAAACTATGCTTTTAACACTGATGTTTGGCAGAAAGACTTAGATAAGATGATGGTAGCTATGAAAATACCTTACCACCAACTAAACCGAGTCTTACAAAGTTGACCCCGCCGGGAATCGAACCCGCGACCTCCTGGTGTGAAGCGAATGGACTAACCATTACGCCACGGTGGCGGTGGTGGCGAGTAGAGTGAAGAGTAGATTGGAGAGTAGAGTGGAGAGAAGAGTGAAGAGTAGAGTGAAGAGTAGAGTAGAGTAATCTCAAATTATTTCTTCTGTGGCAGCAACGCGCCGGGTACCAGATAGTAAAAGATCAAACTTTTGTAAAATATTTAGGTATAGAAACAGCAAAATTATGCACAAAGTTAAAGCTTAAAATTGAATTCCAATACAACTATATCAATTAGTATTTTAAGAAATAAATACAATATTACTTACTTAAAGTTATCATAAAAATCTATTACATATTAACATTGAAAATGGTTTTTTGTCGCTTGGTGTGGGCCTGATTTTCAGCGAAAGTTCGACATCGCTCTGGTGTTGTGGGTTTTGGATTTCAAAAGATGCGTCTTGATGAGGGCTACTAAATGCATTTTTTTTTGTAAAAAATTCAAAAGGTTTTTTTACAAATCGAAAAAATTAGGAAAAAGGTCGTTTTTAACCCGGTTTCGGTCAGAAAAAAAAACATTGAAAAAAAATTTTTATATCAAAAAAATAAAGAAAATCACCTAGAGATATGATTTGGGCTAGATTTAAAAAAATATTGGAGGTTAATATCACTGATGGGTTACTCAGAAGTTGTACTTTTGTGACGCGGAGTTTAAGCGCGGAGAGTGCGTGAACGCGGTAGTGACGGTGAATAAATGATTTGGAACATGATAAACGAAGTGATTCTTTGTAAATAAGTAAATGTGTGCTCAAACTAATAGTATATATAAGATCGATTTTCGAACAAAAGTGTCCAATTGTAATAGTTATAGAGTTAGATTAATTATTTTCCTGTACTACCTACTGCCTATTTGGTATTTTTTTATAAATATTAAAATAAAAATTCAGTTCATTTAGCAGATCCATTTTCAATGTACCCGAAGCTCGTGGCAGACACGAGATCTGTGGATTTTTTATTAAAATTTACAGCTCCTGTAAAAACTACGTGACGACAACCTAACCCCCTGCCCCTTCTCCCCCGTAACCATTGTATTATATCGGGAACCACCTCCCTTCCATACCGGTCACGTAGGATACCCATCGTACCCACGTTCCCTTATGGGTTTTGCAAGATATATGACCTGCACTTAACATTGTTTATTCTATGCGCTATATCAGCCGAAAATCGTCCATTGCTGGACAAAGTCTTTCCACGACGACTGGTCCTGCGCTGCCTGCATCCATCGGCTTCCCGCGATCTTCACCAGGTGGGAGGCCTGCCTACCGCTACATAGATGCTCTATATCAGTAACCCAAAATTTCACTCACCAATAAATTAAAATCCTATAATTCTCGAGCAAATTTTCAATCTTAGATTGCACATCACTCAGAAAATCCGGGAGTAGTTTTTCAGCTGATGTTGAGTTTGAAAAGCTGAATCTGATCTCGCCGACGTGCAGAGCGTCTCTCACTGCCTCCTGGTGCAAGAAGTCTTCGAATCCGTGCAAATAGTATGCATCAGATAGTATATTGTATGATACTGTAACTAGAGTGTATAAATGTGTCCAAAGTGTTTCATAAAGCTGTAAAGAAAAAAAAATTTAGTGTGCGAGTCGTCTTTTATAAATGGAAAGCATTCTATGTGTCTCGTTGATGTGTTTTGTGCGGAAAAATGTATGTGAGCTTTTTTTGTTGATCACCTTATTATATTAGTCCGATAACGTCATTTGTTTACAAATTTTTGTCTTTAACACATATAACTACATTAGAATAATTATAGTCCCGATAGAAGATATTCGACGAGATTCACAAAGTGTTATTTCCTGTTTAAAAGACTCAAAACAAGGCACACAAACCGAACAGCATAGATGTGACTAACGAAATGGAAATCAGTAAAAAGTACTTAGTTAAAATATATATATATATATACTAGAACAATGAACCTAAAACTAAAAACCTTAAAAAATATAATATGCCTAAAATATATTATTAAAAGTAGTCCCTTTAGGCAAGGTTCCGAAGATACTGGCAGCGTTCCCCCTTTGAATAGCTAGACTAATTCTTTGTCCAAGGTAGCTGCCAGCTCTTAGGTCTCCTGTGGTGTCGACTAACCTTTTTGCTATTTCCTTAAAAAGCCTTGTAGCGCTAGGACCCCACGGACCAAGGGTCTCGACACCGAATGGGACAAAATCATATTTGGAGCCTAGACCCCTGTATTTGCCAGTTTTAGCTTTTTCAGCCGCTTCACAAGCCGCACCAGCTCTGTTGTTGGTTCCATGAAGATGGGAAGGGGCCAGCGTGTCTGTACAGGTTGCATCCCATACCAGCACCCGCCCCACCTTCCATGGAATCAAACTCATTCCGTCCGGTCTCTTGCCATCGTCTCTTGCAATACCAGTCGGCTCAAGTAGACTTGGCACGTTGACGGTGGCAAGGGACCGGCGTATGATATCGTTAAGTGCGGCATGTCTCGAGAAGCGGCCTGCACTTTTTTGGCATGACAGTCCGTGATGTCCTAGCTTGTCGACATCACTGCCACAGGGACATTTATGAGGAGCGCAGACCGGAACCCCAAGCCGTAGACAGGTTGCGATTCGGAGCGTGTCAGGCTCAAGAAATGTTCCTGTATTTGACGAAGGGTACGCGTGAAGCCAGTAGCCGGCCTCATGCGTACCCACGGCCAAAAGCCTAGCACGCGCCGAACCTGTACTACAGCTCAAAAGATTGTCATACGTCAATTTGCAGTTTATGTCGTCCCAGCTCCTCTGTGAATTTGGAGAAACTGGAAAATTTTGACCTGGGCATGCAATTAAGAAAGCGTTTCTAGCTTCTTCCAAGCCGGCAATCTCAAAGTTTGAAGGGGATGCCCTTAAGATTTTACTTATGAGATTTGCTGAACTATGGACAGAAGATAGGAAGGCTGGTAAAGCGACACTGGAAATTTTGCGGATCCCTAAACCACCATAACGGATGGGTAGGGATGCTTGTGTCCAAGATTGCTCGTTCAGCTGCATATTAAGAATCGATTCTAAGCAAATTTTGATTAAATCGTCTACTTGTGTTAAGAGATCTGGGTGATTCCAAAAGGAGCAGCAACGGAGCACATACGTAAATTTTGGGACGAAAAGACAGAATTTTAAGATGCAAAGTGCATAATGTGGACTAATTTCAAGCAGACGGTCAGCAGAATTTTGAAATTTAGTAATTGAATTACTAATATATTCAGAAAAAGATTCAGCAAAAATTGGAGAACCTAAAAGGTAAAGGGAATTATTGTTAACTATTTTAATATTTGGAGCCAAAATATTAAATTTTTGTTTAACGTCATTTAAATTTAAGTCGCAGTTATTAATAAAAAGTTCGCATTTGCTAAAATTAAGCTCCAAACCAATGGCTTCAAATTTATTTTTGATTAAAAAAAGGTCCGAAAACACAGTGTCCACATCACCTCCTAGGGTTCCGTCGTCCAAATACCAAACGTTGAATTTAGAATTTAAATTTTTAATTATCGGATTTATAGCCAAACTAAAAATTGCAGGCCCAAGGGGATCACCCTGTTGACAACCTACTTCCGAGGACAGTTCATTAGAACGATATAACAATTTTGTTGGGTCAGCGTAACTGAGAAGAAGATAATTGTATACTTCCGGTATATGTTGTTTTATTTCCGTCAGCAGGGTATCCCTATTTACCGAATTGAATGCATTTTTGACATCAATTTTGAGCAACACGTCAGGCTGTCCGTAAGTTAGGAAGGATCGTACGGCATGAACGGCTGCTTCACACCCTCCTTTTACACCGAAGCCTAACTGTACGGGTTCAAATTCCGAATTTAATTTTGGTAAAATATGTCGAACAGCAATTTTGGAGGCCAGACGTCGTAAAAATTAGTTAAAATACGTAATAATCAAAAGATACGTAAGTAGATATCCTTGTCATAACTTTATCTTAAAATTATATCTTATAATTAAATTATTTTACATGAATATGTATGTCCTGGCATCATTTCCTGCTAACCAATTCGGAAACAACGACAACTTTTAAAAAGTTTAAGTGGAAACTTTATGTGTTTACAGACAATGGCTCCGTAACTTACACAAGATAATCTAAAACTTGAAGCATAAGATTACCTAGCGCACAATTTGGTGTCATTTTTTTTTAAAGTCAGTAAAATTTTAGGGATCCATGCCTCAAAAAGTAAAACAGAACCAACCATTAAAAGATCACTCGTGTGTCTGTCTGTCCCGTCCGTCCATCTTTTTTTTTTTTATTCACAATTGGTAAACCCTTGACAACATCTCACCTGATGGTAAGTGACGATGTTGCCGAAGATGGAAGCGGGCTTACCAAGATTCTCCAACGCAATGGGGAACTGGCTATCTTATCTTCATACCGGAATACACCAATGATATCAACATTGATATTTGACGGCAAGACTTAGATAAGATGGTGGTTGCTAGCCAGGCGGGCTTAGAAAATGCCCTACCACCAACCAAACCGAGTCTTACAATTGACCCCGCCGGGAATCGAACCCGCGACCTCCTGTGTAAAGCCAGTGAACTTTCCCCTGAGCTACGGAGGCGGTTAGAGCCAATTTGCTCAAAAACTACTGGACTGATTGAGTTAAAAATTTTGAACACTGTAAATTGGTAACCCAAAGGCGGACATGTAACGTACATAAATAAATTTTAAATATGGGGGTCACTTTTGGGGGGTATAAATTAGAAAAATAAAATTGTAAACCATATTGTGTAACATAACAAATGAAAGGACTTATTGTAGAATCTCAAATATATTTTATTTATAATTTTAAGATAAATAGTTTTGAAGTTATTTAAGAAAATAGGAAAAAAATTACCGTTACGACCTTCTGGGCCTAATATTTTTTTTTTAAATCACAGTATTTGATGTTTAAAGCATAGATTACAGGAAAGTCCTTCCGTTCTTACAGAAAAAAATAAATTTCCAAAGTCCGCTCGAACTTTGAAGGCCCACGTGGGTCCCGCCGGACCTCAGAAGATCACTATATTATTTAGTGACAGCACTATTTTCTTGAAAATGTTATCTATCTACGGAAACGTACTTTGCGCGTAATCCAAAAAGCACTTGGCCACTTTTTTTGGTTTAAGATTATCTTGTTAAGTTACGGAGAAATCGTCTGTCACTTATTGGTTTCTACCCTTAGGCATGTTTTTTTTTTATTCGCAATTGGTAAACCCTTGACAACATCTCACCTGGTGGTAAGTGACGATGTTGCCGAAGATGGAAGCGGGCTCACCAAGATTCCCCAACGCAATGGGAAACTGGCTATCTTATCTTCATGCCGGAACACACCAATGATATCAACATTGATATTTGGCGGCAAGACTTAGATAAGATGGTGGTTGCTAGCCAGGCGGGCTTAGAAAATGCCCTACCACCAACCAAACCGAGTCTTACAATTGACCCCGCCGGGAATCGAACCCGCGACCTCCTGTGTAAAGCCACTGAACTTTGCCTCTGAGCTACGGAGGCGGTTAAGCTACGGATGTCCTCAAAATCAGACTCATTATTACTTACGACATTAGCTTTCTTCGTGTCTCCTCTGAGGACAGCTGCATTGTATTCGTCCTGTATTGGCATCACGGCCATCATTGCTTGCTGATCGAGTAGCCCCCAATGATAGAACATTCGCACGTAGTCTATGTTCTCGCGGTTCGTCACTGGGTTTCCCATCATCAGACCCTGGAAATGTAATAGGTACCTATGAGATCTCACTCTAATTTTTTTTAGGTATAAACTTTATTTCGGTTCACGTCCGTGACAAGTCACGGCCATATTGGGCTGTGTAGGTACGTACACTCGGGGGTCGTGCAATGGGATCGGACATTTTTGGGACCCCTAAAACCGCAAGCGGAAAAACACTCTTATTACCTGTAGATCACTCCGGGATGTACGTTAGATAGATACATATTTAATACTTAGCTACACTTTTCTCAACTGTTATATGTATAGTTATAACCGGACCGACGACCTGGTGAAGATCGCGGGAAGCCGATGGATGCGGGCAGCGCAGGATCGGTCGTCGTGGATATCCTTGGTGGAGGCCTTTGCCCAGCAGTGGATGCTTTCGGCTGATATGATGATATAGTTATAAACTCTCACAAACTCGCCCTAGGTCTTTGAGTACTAATCTTCGCTCATTCGTAGTACAGTTATTCCTCCAAGCCCCTATGTTTTAATTTGGCCCAAGTTAGGATTTTTTGGAGTAAAAACTTTTTCACGTGACTGGATGAGAATGAGAAGAATCAATAAACCAATTCCTTTGTTGCGTGTTAGATAGAAATTCCTTAGTCAGGATAAACATATTTTTTCTTTTATCATGAATACACATCAAATATTTTTTGAATTCTTCTTCTCATTATTGATAGGCGGAGGGAATGAAGAAATAAAGTTATGTATACTTTCAAGATTATAAAACGTAGGGTTTCTACGACAGGAGATATCGAAATAATTCCCTTATCCAAATTTCACTTAAATACGTCCAGTAGTTTGGTAACTAGAACACCGAACGAACGTACAAACACACACACTCACACACATTTTTTATTTTTTTGCTTTTTAGACTCTTTTAGTGTAAGATAATCGATCCCCATCACAATCTCAATCACAATACCTTCTTCATTGGTTCGTCGCTCGAAAGTAAAAGGTTCATTCTGGGTCCTTACGTTTAGAAATTTTTTGATTTTTATGAGAGATTGTTAGTCTTTTTAGTTTTATAAATTTCCGTTAGATATTTCTTCATTTCAAAAACATAACTGTACATTTTTATTATTTCATAAAATTTTAAATTTATTTATTTATAATAAGAAGTAATATACTGATTAAACGCAACTTGACTTGCCCGTGCACCGTGCAGTAGTCATACGGTTTTGGCATTATCAACAGCTGTTTATAGTTCGTTCTGGAAATTAGCCGCAGTACACCCGAGCAGAGTTCTGGAAATGTGTTAAAGGATAAACCAATTTAAAAATATATATTAAATAGGTACCTTTTTATTTAAATTTATCATTAATTTTAATCACTTTCACTGCTGGATAATTAAAGACTGAACAAGATTCGCGCGACCCCGTGAGGGTGTAAAGTTAGCGGATTCGCGGCGGCCCCTTTGTCGGTACCGTTAGACTTGAGCCGGCACGGCAACGCGAGCGGCATTTATCTACGCACCCACACCCTTCCATAAGGGTGTGGGTCGCTCTGATGAAGGATTCTACAGGTCTTGATTGACTTAAATTCATAGAGGGAGTTTTAGTGGGTAGGTTCAGCCTTCAGCTGTGAGTCCCACATAACCAGTACAGCCGGGCTGTATTGGTATGCATGATGCATCACTCCCCCTTCTTCCGAATAAGGGGAAAAAAGCGGCATTTATCAAAGGTGCGGTCGAACAAATTTTAATAGCCCTATCAACTAGGGCGTAGAGTAAAGTATGGAGTGCGCGGGTTCAAAACCAAGAATTTTCTTTGTTTCCCGGGCTATGTTACAGTCCATTACCGTTAGATGGCGCTAAATGTATTTTAACTCACAAATAAGAAAAAAAAAATTGCCGTTTTAACTGACCTCTCTATCTCCGGTTTATTCGTAGTACTCTGTAGGTTGATTTTCTGTGATATTTTTTTGGTATTGGTATATGTCACGTATATGTATTTTTTTTAAGTTTTGAAAATAACAACGATTGGTATCACGCTTTCCGCAACATGAAATAGTCTGGGTCATAATGCCCCAATCACTGAATACTTGGAAAACGAATATTACTATCAAATTTGCTTATGATTGTGACGAATAAAAACTCCTTTGGCCTGAAAAAGAAAACCTGTTTATACACTTATTTAACTGCAAGTATAGCCTACCTTCAAATTAATTGGCATTTCTCCTTTCACGTCCTTCTTCTCCAATATCTTGGCAGCAAACCCAGGCACGTATCGTCCTGCATACGATTCACCAGCTATAAAGAGTTCCACATGACGTAGTTCTGGGAATATTGTGAGGAATTGTTGCAGTGCTGTGTATAGGTGCGTCGAATACTGTAACAAAAAAGGGCGAATACTGGTTAAGAGTCTCCAGGCGGCTCGAGTTTCCATACAAACGTATAGTTGCGCTTTAATACGAAAGGTACATGCCGGATTGAATCCAAACTTTGCGAATATATTGAGTAACACATATCGGTGTTTGTAATTAGTTTTCGATGTACTAATATAAAACGAAAAAAAAAGAGAAGTTTTAAACTTTCAGAACAAAACTAGTTTAAGGCTTTTTCAATTTACTACGATGAAAACTAATTTATAACATCGATATGTGTCTACTCAATATATTCGCAAAGTTTGGTTTCAATGTTGAACACCAAACATTACTTATGAAATTAAAGCATTATGGTGTAGAGGAAGTGGCTCTCAATCTTTTAAATTCGTATTTAGACAACAGAATACAAAAAGTACAAGTGAATGGCACGAACTCATCTGGATCTAAAGTGAAAATGGGTGTGCCCCAGGGTTCCATATTAGGGCCTTTTCTTTTCCTTGTTTACGTAAATGATTTGCCTTTTATGGTGCAACATCTGTCAAATATTGTGTTGTTTGCGGATGATACTTCTCTTATTTTTAAAGTGAATAGGAAAGGAAACGAAATTGACGAAGTAAACAACACTCTTTCAAAGATACTGAACTGGTTCACTGTGAACAACTTATTATTAAATGCTAAGAAAACAAAATATATAAAATTTTGTTTGCCAAATGTAAAAAAGGTCAATAATAGTGTAAAATTAGACAGTAATAAATTAGAATTAGTAAATACCACGGTGTTCCTTGGTATAACTTTGGATGTTTCACTTCAATGGGGACCACACATTGAAACTTTAGCGGGAAGGCTTAGTTCAGCTGCTTATGCCGTTAAGAAAATAAGACAGTTAACGGATGTAGATACTATTATTAAGACTAGTGTATTTTAGTTACTTCCATAATAATGTCTTATGGCATATTACTGTGGTACATGCGGCTGATATAGAAACTATTTTCATCCTGCAGAAAAGAGCTATCCGCGCAATCTATCAGATGCGATCACGTGACTCGTTACAGAATAAGTTCAAAAAAATCAATATTTTAACTGTTGCTAGTCAATTTATATATGAAAACATCATGTACGTTCGTAAGAATTTGCATTTATTTCCTAAAAACAGTGACAGGCATAATTTGACTTTAACAAATGTAAATAAAATAGATATAGGCTATATCATATAGCCTTTTCGAGACTGAGTAAGGTTAAAAAGTCATTTGTGGGGCAGTGTATAAGATTCTACAATAAAATTCCAGAAAATGTAACTAGTTTGTCAGAGAATTCAAGACTCATGTCAAAAAAGTTTCGTGCTCTAGAGGATATTATAAAATAATAGATTATGTAAATGACAAAGATATATATATATGTTGATTCTATAACAAATACCATTACCTGAGACTGTAATCTGAATCATGACATTATTTGTAATTTTATTTTTAGTGTATTTTTTTTTGTTTTGACTATTTAAAAGTGTGTGTAAACACCTATTTGAAATAAATTCTTTTGAATTTGAATTTTGAAAATTTTGAAAATGCGGCATATAATTCATAATTCATTTATTCGCTTTGTACAGGGTAAAGATACAAAATGCAAGATAACAAAGCACAAAAAATCTCCTGGTACAACTATTAAAATAGCATGCAAACATAAATAAGTTTAATACAGTTATAATTTTACTTGGCTATAGTTTTTGTATCAAAGCGGAACTTCGTTTATATGAAAACTCGAGCCTCCTGGGGACCCTTAACGTGGATAAGTAGAAAATCTCTTAACACTGGGATTAATCTAAGGTCCTACCTACCCTAATACTTTAGAACCGAAGTACCAACTCGAGCTGGGGCAGATTACCTGTACATACATGTCAATAGTAATGGCTCTGTGAACTATTAGACCTCGCGAGTTTTTTTGAAATGGCTGAAATATGATATTTTTAGGATTCCGTACATCAAAAAGTAAAACGGAACCATTATAGGATCACTCGTGCGTTTGTCCGTCCGTCCATCACAGCCAATTTTCTCTGAAACTACTGGACCGATGGAGTTGAAATTCAGTAAACATATGTAGGTCGGTGACACAAAGACGGAAATGTAACGTAAATTAATTAATTTTAAACGTTAATTAGAAAACGTAAAAAATAGTTTTACGAACTATATCGTGTGGTATATCAAATGAAAGGGCTTTTTGTAAAAATCACAAATGTATTTTTTTATTAAGTATTTCAAGATAAATTATTTAAAATATTTTTTAATGTATGTATTTGAACTTGTCAAAACGAAACTAAGTAACTAACTAACTAAACTAATTGATGTATGTCCCGTACTCCCGTTAACTGGGGCTTTTGAGAGTCACCCATACCAAAAAACCCATAGTCAACTCTAAAAAAAAATTGGACCCTCCATACAGATTTCATAAATTTTGTGCATTTTAATAAAATGCCCTTCCACGAACTAAACCGAGTCATACAAAGTTAGAATCCGTCGGGAATCGAACCCGCGACCTAATGGACTGAACTATTACGCCACGGAGGCGATTAAAAGAACATTGGTACCCTTATACCCAGAAAACTGAAATTTTGCACAGAGTTTATCTTGTGATGTAGACAAGGAATTAGGCCAGATTTTTGAAAATACCCTCGGTTACGAAGTAACTAGTATCTCATCTGTGCCCTCGGGCAAAAACAATTTCTATGAATCGGCGGAAAAAGCTAGTTCATGATAATAATTTGATCATAATCTAATAAGTAGCTTTAAACTTTGAATTTTTCGGAATCATCGATATAAGTAAGGTGAGATGATGCCATAGAACAAACAAAAAAACGAGACCTACAGTACTCGCATATGATGTGTAACATGTGACAAAATACTTATGAAATTAATTAATTATCGGGTCGTACATTCACGGGCCGACCCTTCGTCTTTGCCTTTGCCATCACACTAGGCGGCATGGCTATGACAACCTTAGTTTTCGAGAATTAAAAAACGTTCGCATTTCCTGTTACACATTTCCGTCCCATTTCACGAAATCACTCCCACAAATTGCTGTGCGCGAGTCCGACCCGCACTTGGTCAGATCGAATAGTGCCCGCTTTCGCGACTTCCTGTTACACATTTCCGTCCCATGTTACACATTTCCGTCCCATTTCACGAAATCACTCCCACAAATTGCAGGAAAGCGAGAGCAAAGATGTTACACATCAAAAGTTTTCGGAAACGATTAGATAACTGATACCAAAAATAACTTCCCTATAATAAATATATCCGTGAGGGATAGCCCTAGGTGAAATATGCATTTTGATCAGGCACTTGTTGATTAGGCATAGGTTCCTATAGCTACGTTACACTTCACAGAACTGAATTTCATGTTCTATGGGTTTATTGATATCACATCAGCCGAAAATCGTCCACTGCTGGACAAAGGCCTCCCCCAAAGATTTCCACGACGACCGGTCCTGCGCTGCCCACATCCATCGGCTACCCACGATCTTCACCAGGTCGTCGGTCCACCGCGTGGGAGGCCTGCTTACGCTACATTTTCCGGTGCGCGGTCGCCACTCGAGAAATTTACTACCCCAACGGCCATCTGTTCTACGAGCTATGTGCCCTGCCCACTGCCACTTAAGTTTAGCGATTATCTGAGCTATGTCGGTTACTTTGGTTCTCCTGCGGATCTCCTTGTTTCTGATTCGATCACACAGAGAAACTCCGAGCATAGCCCGCTCCATTGCCCTTTGGGTGACCTTGAGCCTTCTTATGATGGGTTTTTTATAAGCAGAATTAAATTATTGTAATTTATGCTTGCATATGTGGTCCGTATCAAGCGATTTTCCTCATAAGATTGTGTCTATTTTTATTTATTAATTTTATATTATTATTATACGTAGATACAGCCAATTATTATCTTACTTGCATAATTATATCAATGTAGAAGGTCTTTGCTACTAAATAATTATCTATATGTACTTTATACTACAAAATTGAGCTTGAAAATCACGAATACCTACAATAGCTATAAGCATTCATATAATACTAGCTTTTTCCCGCGACTTCACCTGCGTGGACAACGTTTCTATGACTGTCTTCGAGGGAGCGCAGTGTGTGAGACACAAGCGGCTCGCGAGCGTGGAAAAAATACCCTTTATATTAATCCAGGTCCTAATCTGTCTAACTACCAAATTTCACCCAGATACGTTCAGTAGTTTTTGTGTGAAAGAGTAACAAATATCCATAAATATATCCATACATACAAACTTTCACATTTATACATAATATTAGTAAAATTTACCTATCTATCCATCTACATATTTATAATAAGAAATGTATTTTATTTGAATAAACTACATATGTACCAATGAGTTTTTCAAAAAAACTTACGTACATACTTACCGATTGCTTAAACGGTGAAGGAAAACATCGTGAGGAAATCTGCACACGCCTGCGAAGAAACTCGAAGGTTGTGTGTGAAGTCGACCAACCCGCACTGGGCCCGCGTGGTCGACTAAGGCCTAATCGCCCTGATTCAGGGTAGGCTCGAGCCTCTCGGTGGGGATGTATACGAGCTGTAATGATGATGAAACTACATAGCGTCGGTCGGTGGCGTAACGGCTAGGGCCGCTACCTCCTGTCGGGAGGTCGTGGTTCGAACCCTGCCACGTACTAATGTGTTTTCGAATTACGATTTCATATGTACGTTTATCCGACGCTCTTACGGTAAAGGAAAACATAGTGAGAAAACCTGTACACGCCTGCGAAGAAACTCGAAGGTTGTGTGTGAATTCGACCAACCTGAACTCCTAATTCAGGGTAGGCTTGAGCCTCTCAGTGGGGACATATTATATGAGCCAATATGATTATCTATAAAGTATGATCAATATCATATGAGCCGAATGACGTCCTCTGCTGGACAAAGACCTCCCCAAGGTTTTTCACAACAACCTTCATTAGGTCGTCGATCCACCCAGTGGGAGGCCTGCCTACGCTGCGTTTTCCGGTAAGCGGTCTCGAAAACTTTACTACCCCAACGACCGTCTGTTCTACAAGCTATCCATTTATCTGTCCGAATTTCAAAAGATTGTTTCCAAAAAAAAAAATCATATTAAATAGGATTTACTAACAAATAATTAAAAAATAAAAAGCAAAAAATTAATGAAGGTCCATATACAAGAAACGTGTTTTTAAAGGTTTTAGTTTTCCTCCATTGTAAAAACGGTAATACATGCAATCATGAAACTCGGTGTGAATTTTTTTATAATCCTAATGCTAAACAAAAAATTATAAAAACCGGCCAATTGTGAGTCGTACTTGCGCTAAGGACTCCAAACTAAATGAAAACAAAAACATTTTTCTATCGCTCGCGTTGATGTCTTTAGTTTGAATTGAATTGGCGAAACCCTCAGTGCACGAGTTGACTCGCACTTGGCCGGTTTTTCTATTTTGTTTTTAGCTGTTGTTATCTGTGAGAATTATTGGTAATTAGTGGAAATACCGTGTCCATGTTACGAGCAAATCCCTCGTCGCTGTCTGTGAAACTAAAGCCAGCGCCGATAGGGTTGTCAATGAACAGCATTGAGAACTCCTTGCACCAAGTCTGGTCCCGTACTGCAACGTAAAATAATATGCTTAGTAATAGTTGTAAGTAGTGATAGTTGTACTTAAACACAAACACACACTGGATACCTGACAGCGTCAAAAATAAATTATGAAATAAAATTCACGAAATATCAATCAATATCATTTTTTTTTCAGACAACAGTGATCCATAGCTTGTTAGTAAGACTTAGCCTATGTTAGTAATTATTTTATTAATAATATAATTATAAGTATAATGCTATGGTATTTCATATTACTGTATCAATTCAAAAATCAATGAGCTAATTAATAAATAGTCAACACAATTAATTAATTAATTAATAGTCAATAAACATAAAAATAAACAGTAAACAAAATTTCATATCTAAATATTAAACAATGTCAACAATAACCTTGTACATAAAATTCTCGTGTCACAATGTTCGTTCCCGTACTCCTCCGAAACGGCTTGACCGATTCTCATGAAATTTTGTGAGCATATTGAGTAGGTCTGAGAATCGGCCAACATCTATTTCATTTTAGGGTAGGGTAGTGTAGGGTAGGGTAGTGTAGTGTAGTGTAGTGTATGTAGGGTAGGGTAGTGTAGGTTAGGGTAGTGTAGGGTAGGGTAGGGTAGGGTAGTGTAGTGTAGTGTAGGGTAGGGTAGGGTAGGGCAGTGTAATGTAATGTATGGCGGTAAGTAGTTCGCCGGGACAGCTAGTTAATTATAAAATCACAAACATATAAAAATAAACAGAATGAAAAAACGTCATATCTAAATATTAGATAATTTCATCAATAATAATAATGCAACGCTCATGAAAATGACTAAAATGATAAATATACATAATGTCAATACATAGTTAATTTATTCATTAGCATATTGGTAAAACACAACAAACGACATGAGATGGCTACAGGGCAGTATGCAGGCGAACCCAGTGGATCAGTATCGGCGAGGGCCCTTTTATAATTTCAGAAAAACTTACTCATTTGGATTGCCATAAACATTTTCTATTTTTAATTTACCGAAAACACATAATTAGTAAGTCAACAGCATAGTATTTGTGTTGTGGTAAAGAATTAATGTTTCCTCTATCTATCTATCTACACACAAAAACGGGTTGTCTGTAAGTAAAGTCGGTTTACGGACTATAATTTTACGTGATAGATAACGTGTCACAAGCCGAACGCTTAGCCGATCGTGCCTCGATCTCTATCGCTTGTTCCGCGATCTCGCTTGCACACTCGGCTCAGGCGGGGCGTGACAAATGAAGACGTGACAATGAGGACGTGACACTTTTTCGTGAGTGCTGCCGGCGTTTATCGATTTATAAGACGTTATCACGTCAAAACAATTTTTTCACAGTTTTGGAAAGAACATCTATTATACGTCACGCTCACAATAAACAAAACAATCACGCATCACCTTATTCCAACTATCCATAAACACATAACTCTCTCATAGTTCTTCTGCATTTGAGTGAGTTCATGCCTACCATACACAGCACTAACTTGGTTGGTTGCTCGTGTAGATCGACAGACTACATATCCACTCAATATTTTATGTGCACAAGATAACTCTCTCATAGTTCTTCTGCATTCGAGTGAGTTCATGCCTACCATACACAGCACTAACTTGGTTGGTTGCTCGTGTAGATCGACAGTCTACATATTATCCACTCAATATTTTATGTGCACAAGATAACTCTCTCATAGTTCTTCTGCATTCGAGTGAGTTCATGCCTACCATACACAACACTAACATGGTTGGTTGCTCGTGTAGATCGACAGTCTACATATCAACTCAATATTTTATGTGCACAAGATAACTCTCTCATAGTTCTTCTGCATTCGAGTGAGTTCATGCCTACCATTCCCAGGAGGAACTTGGTTGGCTGCTCGTGTAGATCGAGACAGTCTACATATCCACTCAATATTTTATGTGCACAAGATAACTCTCTCATAGTTCTTCTGCATTCGAGTGAGTTCATGCCTACCATACACATCAGGAACTTGGTTGGCTGCTCGTGTAGATAGAGACAGTCTACATATCCACTCAATATCTAATGTGCACAAGATAACTCTCTTATAGTTCTTCTGCATTACATTGAGTTCATGCCTACCACACCCAGCTGGAACATGGTTGGTAAGAGAAATGGACAGTATCCATATTCCATTTTTAAATGTATAGGTAGTGGACGAACGCTTTCTGCACCTTCTCAAGCAAGAGCCTATTCTTTCCTTCATGGGGGGCTCCATACACACACATTGGTTTGTTGATTTACTTCAGATTTAGTACTACAATCACGCGAAGTTTCACGCTTGAATATATTAACGTTTTTACAATTAAAACTAAATCAAAAACACCTCTAACGTAACTATAAATAACACTTTTTTTTTGTATGTGGACCGCTCTTAATTTTTTATTTTTAAAATTTTTATTATTTGTGTCTATGGCGGCGATAGGAACACACACTCTGTGGAAATTTCAACTATATATACCTAGAGAGATTCATGAAATACAATAAATAGGACCCTTTGGGTGCACTGAAGCGTAACAATAAGAACTTTCCTTCATACCCTTTCTTAAACCTCCAAACGATACTTGAGTGGTTAAAGATAAAGGTACCTACTTCTGCTTCTTAATATAATGCGCATGTAGTATATGCAATAAAATGAGTCACCTACACTTTGTACACCAAACTATTTGTACAGCCATTTATACAGACAGTATAATATAGTAATAAAATGATGACCAACCTAGGAATTGACGTGGAAGCGACAAGACATGACAAGTCTAGTACTTCTTTTAATTTATATTTTAATCCTTGCATTGACAGGAGTGGTGCATGCTCGCTTAAATGTTCATGTGGCTGGTGGCGCATCGGGAGCCGGGTAAGGAACGCCTTTCCCTCTAATATGGTTGATGGGAGCGATGGCTGACTCTCTCGTTATACTGGTGACCGGGTGTTGTCCGTGTGAACTGGCCTACTCTTATCAAAGGCATTAATGACGTTCAATCATTTTTATGTGTAGCTTTTCTTGTCATATTGTTTTCATGTTGTAATGACATAATCTGGTTTATATCAAGGATTGAATTTTTACGTTATTATCTAATGATTGTTTATTTCTTGATTTTTTACAATGAAATTATGTTATTATTTTATGACTATCAGAAACAGTGTTTTTGCACCTATTTTGAATCTTCATTAGATTTCATTTTAATTAAATGTTGATACTGGATTATATTTGCCACACATGACATGAATCAAAATAAAAATACGTAGGTGGCATGTGTACCTCATACCAGTTTTATTGCTAATTTGTAAGTTCGGATTATTTTATCTCTATGTTTAACATTGACAATGCGCGTGCAATCATAATTATCTGAATCACGTCTTGGTTTTCATTTGAATTAGGTATGCATTCGATACCGATACCGATATATCGGCGATACTTCGGGTTTGCCGATATATCGGTATCGGCGATATTTTTATGGCAGATTCAACGATACTTTTCAAATTTCGCGCTTTAAAAATGTAATGCAAACGCGCGTGTTGTCCCATCTATTTCGTTGCAAATGCGGCATCTGTCGCATCTGAGAGACTATTTTCCACCGCAGTTCTTATTCAAACAGACTTGCGAAATCGCCTTTGCCCGCAAAACTTAAGAATGCTTTGTTTTTTAAATAAAAATCTTATAAATGTTAATTTTGATTACTAAAACTATTAATTAATTGTGTTTTATTTATTCTACCTTCCTTTTTGAATTCAACAAGCGTATCGGTATCGGTATCGCCGATATTTTTATAAGAGTATCGGTATCGGTATCGTATCGGCAAAAAGGCGTATCGACGCTTCCCTAATTTGAATGTCTCTTACTGCACACTCCTACGGAACAAAAAATCTTGCGTGACCTTTATTACCCAAATCCATTTCCACATTATCTCTATTTAGCATCACGCATTTATTGACCAATGTTTTACAAGTATTTTTACCCGACTGCGCCAGAAGTAGGGTTATGTTTATATTATGCATGTATGTATGTCTGTATGTTTGTTAATTTCTTTGGTTCATTTTGTAGCCTAAACGGCTTTATAGATTTTGGAGTACGAGGATTCGTCTTGATCCCGTGAGTGACATAGGAAACACTTTTACCCGACCGACCAGAAAGAGGGGTTAACTTTTTTTAATGCAATCTGGTTTTTATTTTTAATTAATTCGTGTTGTTATTGTTCCCTATGAGATTAACTGGTAGAATGAAGTATGAATAGGTACAATAGATCAGTTTCTACTTACAAGTCAATTTATCATTGTACTCGAACGGTCCGATCTCATCAAACAGTCCAGGCAAGCTCGATGCGCCCGGGCCGCCTTGCAGCCATATCACCAACGGCGTCTCATTGACAGGTTTATGCAGCACCGGGAAATACCAGAAGAAGGTATTCGAGTTGTATCTCTTGTCCACAGTAAGGAAGCCAGAATAGCTGGTAATGTTGAGGAACAGGGAGGGGTTGACCAGAGAGGATTTTCGCGCGTCTGCTGTTCGGTTCTGGTGGATGTAAGGAGTAAGGATCAGTGTTGGTGATATCGCAAAGACCGGGGCAATGATTGCTGATAAGCTGAAAAGAAATATCACGTTCAAAATTATCGTTAATTTGGTGATTGAATACAACATTAAGATGAAATTGCAAGGGTTGGTAGGTACGAATATGGGGGCGGTGTCGCAGCGACCTTAAGGATTTTGGAGGGCAGTCTGTGCACGGCGCACGGGGGTCGGCGACTCGCAACATTGATATACCAAATTATTTTGTACTAGCTGTTTCCCGCGGCTTCACCCGCGTGGACCACGTTTCTATGACTTTTCGAGGGTGCGCAGTGCGCGAGCCGCAAGCGGCTCGCGAGCGTGGTAAAAAGTAGCCTATGTCTTAAGCCAGGTCCTAATCTGTCTACCTACCAAATTTCAGCCAAATCCGTTCAGTAGTTTTTGCGGGAAAGCGTAACAGACAGACAGAGTTACTTTCACATTTATAATATTATTAGTAGGGATTATGTTTTAAGGACAGTCATACCCAGAGCTCTCGGTTTGATGTTAGCTAACTTAGGTCTTAAATCTGTAGGACTATTTAGTGAGACCATCCGACTTATTGAAGGTTATTTACGAAAGCAATCTTATAGTCGTGGTTTTGGTTCGGGAGTCATTTACGTCTGGCAACAATAAATTACTAGATTTGATTTTAGGGTAAGGGTGTGTACGTAGTAACGTAGTAAATGCTATTTACTCTATCTTACTAAGACTTAACCTGGTTATAGTATTCTTCCCCCTTAATTCAGTCTAAGATATACTAATTATGTTCCCATATCACCTTTAATTATCTTCAGTGAATTACCGGATTAGCAGTAAAAAGCGAGCCTTGGGTGTACCGGCTTAAATGGTCTGCTTTATCGCCTTACCTTTCTTCCTAACTCAAGTTGGTTACGATACAGTAGTTACCAATTACATTTTATTAAGAACAACGAACCCAATATTATTTCACTACTTAAGGGCCGCCAGGAGGCTCGAGTTTTTCCATACAAACATAGTTCCGCTTTAATACAAAAACTACATACCAGATTGAATCCAAACTTTGCAAATATATTGAGGAGACACATATCGATGTTTGTTATTAGTTTTCGATGTACGAATATCAAACGAAGAAAAATAAGAGCATTCTCAAACTTTCAGTACAATACTAATTTAATCCTTCGTTTAGTTACGTTAAAATTTACTATGATGAAAACTAATTACAAACATCGATATGTATCTACTCAATATATTTACAAAGTTTGTATTCAATCCGGGATGTAGTTTTTGTATTAAAGCGAAACTACGTTTGTATGGAAACTCGAGCCTCCTGGAGACTCACAGCCATATAAAGTTACATAATCGAAATATTTCAAAGGTTATACCAGACTTCCAGTTTCTTTCATAGCACCCTAAAGCTAACATTTATTAACTGGGCAATACAATGGTTCTAGATCACGAACGAGGGTTAAGAGACTGGAAATCAATACTTAGCGCACCATTTACAAAGCGTTTCAAGGTGAAGCATGAGGTATTTCATATTAAGCGATGACGTCTATTTTGCTGTTCGTGATCTGTGAACCATCATGTAACTGCTTCAAGTTAACATGCATTTTAGTCAACTTGCTTGCATGGATTCAGTGTTCTTTGTCCGGTACGGCAGAGTACTGTAGAGATCGTATGTCTCTACATACATCTACTCTCAGCCTCTTTGCTTAGTTTCTTGCCAGCGCGAATCGTATTAAGAATATTAATTTAAATTTGATTTTATAAGTCATTCGGAAGCTTTTTGAAACAATAGATAGATTCGAGGGCTGACCGTGAGCCAGGACAGAGGTCCTTTGAGTAAAAGTATATTTTTATTATCCGCGCGTCTGGGCTGAGTTCCCTAAAACCATAGCAAGAGATTAAGAGGAATCATTGAAGCTAATAATAATCAGTCAGCCGACAGAGCATTCTCCAATTTTTACGTTTTAAAATATATAATTACCGTTGGTGATCATTTAAAACGTATCCCAAGTATTTCATTTCAAGTTACACCCCCGGCGTCTCGTTGACGACGTCACAGTACCTACATTGGACGCGGATGCTACTGTTGCCTACTCCGTCATATTCTGTCGGCCCACAGATATGGTGTGCGAGTATTTGGGAAACAATCACATGTTGGCGCTAATGTGGGACCCCTAAGCTAAACTAACGGGCTGAATATTCTTAACTAATTTATCCAGTTTAGTATTATAGTCTAGTATTATAGATGGCCTTATGACAGATGCGGGTGACACCGTTTGCCTACTCTCATGTTCTATGGGAGAGGACCCCGGAGGAGCATAGCACGAGTGTTTGGGCATCGATCACATGTTGGCGCTCTCGTTGGGCCTGCAGCTGTACTATTCGTACTGATTCGAGAAAATTGAAAGTCAGAAATCACTTAGCTACAATAACGTCTTACTTAATTGAAATATTTATTTATAATTTTCACAATCGTTATGTTGCACTGCTAAGGTTGGAACATAACTGGAGCCAACTTGTTTTCCACTGTCCCTCGCTCCTGAGAACTTCCTTTGTGGCCTGGGCGATACATCTGGAGGCTGTCCGTACCTCAATAGCTTCACAATGCTGTCGAGGTGAACCACATATTCACTTTTGTTTAAATGACCTTTTTTTCCTCTCCTCTTCTTAATCCAGTCACCTTTTTATTTACCTAGTCTTATTATCATTTTCATATTATACTGGTTTTCCAAACTGGAGATTAATGTCTGTATTCTTCTATAGCAATCTCTTTCATCAATTCATAATGCTCTGTTCTCCATCAAAAGTATTAATTATGTACCTATTTACTCAAACTAGATAAATATCAATAACATATCTACTTGTTTCTCTCAAAGTTCCTAGGTACTACGATAACACAACGCAGGATTCCTTAGACGATCACATTTGGCCAAAATAATATTTAAGTCATGATTTTCCCGTATTAATTGTTACCATTTTCCACGTGGTTTTGCAATCGAGTAAACAAAATATCTTCTCCTATCATTAATAAGGGGGGGATCGTCACAAGAGATAAGAGATAAAAGAAGATAATATAATTTGATTAGTAGTCGTAAAATACAGATAAAGTAGCTACCATAGTACTGTACCTACTCTAGTATTTTTAATGTAGAAGTCTTATACAGGGTATCCCAGGAAACATGGATCAAATATAACAGGGGCAAGATTGAGTTGTTTTCATAAAGCAGGCGGTTTTACAATTCGACTGTATGTTTTTTTTTGTGTACGTTAAGCGATATCTTTGCAGATTGTGAACCGATTTTCATAATTCTTTGTTCATTCAATAGGCAAATGCTCTTGGTCCCATATGAATTTTATCAAAATCGGTGTAGTACTTTACTAGAAAATTTAAAAAAAAATGCAAAATTGTACTAAATTGTTTCGATCGAAATCGGTTTTAGCGTTTTTAACCCTATGAATGCCCGTTTCATTTTTGATGGTTCACAAGTTAAAGTTATGAACTTTTTTGGTTTTGTAACACGCGTTTGCTGGCTTCATTAAAATACTAGGTAAAGCGAATTCTCCTACAACTTTTTAGACAAAAATTAAGCTATTAACTCTGATAGTTTCTTTTCATTGTTTTAGAACCAGCTAAACGATTCTATAAAATAAAATTTCATAAAGTCAAAAATGGAACATGCATTCATGGGTTAAAAAAGTTAAGAAATGACCTCCGCTATGACCCTGTTCAATTTTATGCATACTTCCCGGGACACATTGTTTAAGTACCTTCTAATAAAAATAAACATACAGAAGTACACTTTCTCTCCATCATTGGCATAAAATGTTAGAGTAGTCCAAAGAATTATATTATCTTTGCCATTTCTTACATTAGCAACCATCTCTCTCTTTTATCGTGTAGGTATCGCACAATTAAACTCAGCAATTATTAAATAGCTCAGGAACATCAGATTCCAAGATTATCATTCTAAGAAACAAAACCAAAGAGGAAACATTCTCTAACATAACACCTGTTAGTCACAGCTTCTGTATAAATAATTTAAAGAAAGTAAACACAGTCGCAGTCCCGAATTGCCGGGTTTAATTCGATATTACATAAACCCCTCGAACATTCGTATGACATACCTTAAAACAGCAAAAAATCCGATGCCACAGCTAACCATTTTTTACTAGAAGACACTGGTGTAACACTCCAAATTCTATCGAAAATGAAACTATGCACATTGTTTTGATTTGGACACGAGTGTAGAAATATTCGACACGCGCTTCTCGGTAAAGCGTGTCCAACTAACTGTAGCTGGCTGGCTTGGCTTCTGATAGTGTTCTATACATCTGGCTGGCGGCAGCTTTGCGATATGGTGTGGTGACCTCGAAACATAGGTGGCAAGCCAAAAGGCTGACGTCGAGCTCGTCGAAGCAAACACTGAACGCCTAGTGGGAATGTGATTATTAATAGGCATGACTATTACGTACATACGTAGTACGTATTACGTATTATATTTTGGACAGGCGCTTCGATTTGTTTTACGATAATCTACTATCACAAACTAAAGTTAGTAATACGAGCAAAACCAAATGTCATGTTTAAACTCTGTGGGCAACTACTGATAACGTGACCTTTGGAGTAATTGACATAATTATTATAGCGCACTAGCTTTTGTCTCGCTCGCGAGGACATCATTTTAGGGTTCGTACCCAAAGCGTAAAAACGGGACCCTATTACGAAGCCTCCGCTGTCCGTCTGTCTGTCATTAGGCTGTATTTCATGAATCGTGATAGCTAGACAGCTGAACAATTCACAGCTGTTGTATTTCTGTTGCCGCTATATTTAACAACAAATACTAAAAATTAGAAAAATTGAAAGTCTTGAAACGTGTATTTTTTTCGTGAAGAAATTAGCGCCATCCAGCATGATAGTTTTTGATCAATGAAACTAGCGCCATCTAGTCATTTATTATTTTATTTCATTTATTTTTATTATTCGTAAAAAAATAGTACACAGGTAAACATTGGACCCACATAACTGAATGATCAGTTTGTCTGTGGGATCGACAGTCTCTCAATTATACATTACAATCACAATAAGACGCAACTGTGGTAACTAGATTATATGTGAATAGGTACATGGGCAAGAACCAAACTCCCTTACAGGCTGTTAAAATAGTAACAGATTTTTAAATTTACATTTTTTATGTTCGAGTCTAATAGCCGCTATTCATGACAAACTATTCATGAGATATGGTAAACGTTTTCTCAGTGTTCTGTCGCCGTAGTACGACGGTACGGAATCCTATGTGTGCGGTTCTGACTCGCACTTAGCCGGTTTTTATGACCGTCTTTGAAGTTGTGTAAGCGTTGAAATGTGTTTTTATAATGCCCACGGGAAGCTTTTCGGCTTATGCTGATTAGGAGTCTATGTCTTGAAATGAGTTTGTTCAGTTCCCTCCGGCTGATTTTCATATGGTTGATGGTTTGAATCATAGCTAACGTCACTCTCAATCAAGTCACCTTTCAAAATAATACTCAATCAAAATAGGCTTATCCGCTTGGAAGCTACAATACCATGACAGACGTCGTCTGGACTCTGGACTGGAGCGTGACTGGAGCGTCGGTGGCGTAATGGCAAGGGCCGGTACCTCCGTCCGTGAGGTCGTGGTTCGAATCGTACTACGTACCAATTTGTTTTCGAATTTCAATTTGTGTACGGTTATACGGTGAAGGAAGCGAATTACGCGATAGTCAGAGTCTGTATTCTTTTTAATCTAAATTAAAAGAACACTTCTTGTCTTTTTCTTCTTCATGTTAGCCATATTTATTTATTTTATAGTTTATTTATTATATTATATGCATATTATTATATTTAATTTATTACATTTATTTATTTTATTATTAACTTACATTCTGTAGTATATTATGTATTATTTTGTACATGGTATTTATTTATTTGCTACGTATTTAGGAATATGAAAATTTATGTTTTTAAAAATGTTATCTTTGTTATGTACACGTCTTCTGCCATTCTTCTGTAATTTCTTTTACCAAGGTCTGCTGGAATAAACTTCTTATAGAAATGAGCTGTACCTTTTGTATGTTTTATCTAGTTTAATGTTTGTTTGTCCCTATTTCTGTATGCAATAAATTGTGAAATAAATAAATTAAAAAAATTGTGTGGCACTCGGGGACTGCCGCGGTAAAGCTATTTCATAGTATTTTTATCAACTTGTGCAATTATTTTTTTTATTTTTATTTATGCAGTATTTACCAGTACCATATAGTCCTTAGGGCACGGGATCTTTATGTAATAAATCAACACTAAGAAAGTTCATCATCATCATCATCCGAAATCATCATCCGCCATCATCAATCGCATTCATCAATCGCCATCATCAATCGCCATCATCAATAGCCATCATCAATCGCCATCATCAATCTCCATCGCCATCGCCATCGCCATCATCATCATCATCATCATGATCATGATGAATAGATAGGTGGCACTGTAAGTTTTTTAGAACCATTTTAGAACTCAATATATATATTTTTTGGGTGTCAGGTTTTATTTTCGTTACAAAATTTCTTGATTCGGTCCCCTCAAAGCCCGCGATAAAAGCTATAAAATAGCTTAATGAGGAAAACATCATGAGAAAACCTGCACACGCCTGCGAAGAGAAACTCGAAGGTTGTGTGTGAAGTCGACCAACCTGCACTGGGCCCGCGTGGTCAACTAAGGCCCGATCGCCCTAATTTTCGAGCCCCTCGGTGGGGACGTGTGTAAGCTGATTTGATGATGCCACAGACTAGAAAAGAAGGGATTCATTTCTTCGTGAGATAAGCTAAACAAATGGTCTGATTGAGGTCAAAGGAAGTTGTTCAACGATTCTGAGCATTCATGATTACATTCTTGATATGGATGCTCAAATATTTTTATTATATTTGCACTTATTAGTAGGCGTATCAAGGTATAATAGTCAGTAACTTGAAGTACCAAATCAGAATTTATTAACAAAAAATATGAAGTACGAGTATACTACACAACATTTGCGATCCGAACTTTAAGATAGTTTCGGAGCTCACTATCCCTGAAATCTGCTGTTCCTTGTCATCTTTGACTTTTTTCACTGGTGCGAGGGTAGTTCTCCCTTTCCCTCTAATAGTGGTATCATTGATGACTGCTTTTTCTGTTGACTGTGAATTACTGTCAGCTTCACTTTCTGCAGACTCATCTTCCCGCTGCTTTTCTTCACTATCAGCTAGTATCACTCGGCCCGAAATCATTTTAAAATTTCTGTAAATGATATACCTTTCAAATATTATGCTTCCATTTTACATGCAAGTTCTATTTTGAAATCGAAAATACCTGTTTATGACCTAGTTACATAAACTGTTACTAAATATTTGTTTTACTCTGTAGTGTTACTAATCATAATAATATTAATAATAACTGAAAATAACTACTGTGTTCCTACTAGCCTAATACAGGTAGGTAGTACTACTACCTGTACAATTAGTTGGAACACGTAGACTGTTGAACATAATACGAGTTCATTCCATATCTCATCCATCCTAGTGAGGTACTATAAAACTGAGATTACATTTATAATAATATTTCCAAAACTAGTTTTATCGTTTCGGTACTTTATGAAGGGGACGGCGCGTACGCAGTCCCCACTATCAAAAATTACGCACCCGAGTTATCCACATTAGGGATAATCGCAAGGGTCAACCCCACCGCAGTGCAATGGAGGGGCCTCGCCCTGGGGGAACCGCCTTCCTGATCACGGTGTCCCCTGTGCCAGGTAAGTATGAATCCTGAGTTCGCTTAGGCCCAAGTCACTGATTAGCGACGAAACTCGATAGCGCGGTTTAAGAGTACTGTAGCGCCATCTATTGGTGTTATAGTAGAACTGCAGATCTTACAAAGACGTACAGTTAGTTATTCTCTGATATTTTTATGGGAGTACTAGTGTTTTAAAAAAATAAATACTATATATGTAACTACTAAAAGTCAAATATAAAAGAAAATTATATATATAAAAATGTTACTTTTGTCGCCTTTAAGGTTTTGTTTTTAAATTTTGGTCAAGGTACTGAATGAAAGCTTGGTTTGGAAAGAAAATGAATGTAGATAAAATTAAATGTACTGTACCTTAAATGTTGTGTAACGCTGGATAATGGAAATGTGCGAAATGCATTAAGCATTTAAAACCCACTTTTAACCCACTATCGAAAATTATTCACCAGACTTATCCACATTAGGGAAAATCGCAATTCGCAGGGGTCATCTGGATCGCTAATGTACACAGTAGCACAGATTACTAAATAGTTACTTGTAATAGTGAAAGGTCCTTACATAATTATGAAATTGGCGTTTTGTGAAACTGACCACTGTGATCACAAATGTCTGGTGTTTGGTTAGTAATTCCAAATTAAAATTTATTTCATATTTAGGCTTGTGTATTTGAGTTTCGAATTTAGTGATTCATTTGTTTTCATGCCATTTGATTATTCTTAGACATCGTTCTGTTTACAATATGAAAAACTTGTAATATCGAGTTATTTACGAATATGAGTTCCACCGGGGTACCAGTGCTACGGAAACAGCTCGAAGGATTAATGCTGTGTTGGGGAAGGTACTGTAAAAGAAAAAACGGTACGTTTTTGATTTCAACGTTCCCGTTCTGGAAATTGTGACCTACAGAACAAACCCCGTGGACGGCCAGAGACCCTAGTTGACAATGAAGAATTAAAAGTGATCATTTTTTTTTTTCTTTTATTCACGATTGGTAAACCCTTGACAACATCTCACCTGGTGGTAAGTGACGATGTTGCCGAAGATGGAAGCGGGCTTGCCAAGATTCCCCAATGCAATGGGGAACTGACTATCTTATCTTCATGCCGGAACACACCAATGATATCAACATTGATATGTTGTTAACACTGATGTTTGGCGGCAAGATTTAGATAAGATGGTGGTAGCTAGCCAGGCGGGCTTAGAAAATGCCCTACCACCAACCAAACCGAGTCTTACAATTGACCCCGCCGGGAATCGAACCCGCGACCTCCTGTGTAAAGCCAGCGAACTTTGCCTCTGAGCTACGGAGGCGGTTAAGATCATGGAAGTGGACCCATCACTATCAAGTTAGAGTTAGCAGCAGGCTTCGTTGTGAGTGATAAAATAATTTTAATTCACTTGGAAAACAAATTGGAAAAGTGAAAAAGCTATAAAAATGGGTACCGCATAAATTAAAACAACAAACACGCGTGGAGTGCTGCGTTACATTACTCATATCGTAACACGTTACACGTATCGTTACTTGTGATGAAAAATGGATCCTATACGATAATCGAAAACGCTCATCACAATGGTTGAACTCAGTAGAGCTTCAAGTTAAAATTGACTAAGAAAAAGGTACTGGTGAGTATCTGGTGGACTAGTGCTGGTGTTATCCACTACAGCTTCTTAAGATCTGGCTAGACGATTACAGCAGAGTTGTACTCGTACTGTCAACAACTGCAAACCATGATGGAAAAGCTAGCGTAAATTGCTCGAGCCGGCCTTTAAGCGACATGGCCCTGTTTCCTTAGTCTTCGTTATAAAAAAAAAACGAGACCTACAGTACTCGCATATGATGTGTAACAAATCACTGTTACACATTTCCGTCCCATTTCACGAAATCACTCCCACAAATTGCAGGAAAGCGAGAGCAAAGCTCATTCGTCAGATCGAATAGCGCGCGCTTTCGCGACTTCCTGTTACACATTTCCGTCCCATGTTAACACATTTCCGTCCCATTTCACGAAATCACTCCCACAAATTGCAGGAAAGCGAGAGCAAAGATGTTACACATCAAAAACAATTCCTGCGTAACACACTTCTGTCCCTTTTCACGAAATCACTTCTACATAAATCACTCTCGCAGATTGCAGAAAAGCAAGAGAAAAGATGTTACACGTCAAAAAGTAAAATTATTAAGGGAGTCGCCATACAAGAAATGCATTTTCAAAAGGAGGGTTTTGTTTTTCGAGTGTATGTATGTATGTATGTTTATTTCTTTGGCATGCCCTGTCCCTGTAGCCTAAACGGGTAAATTTTGAGTGCTAGGTGTCGTTAGATTTATCTTGATCCCGTGACTGACATATGATCACAGATTTGAAGTTTCTTTTTAGCCTTTCTTTCATGATTTTTACAGCCTCTAACAACACAATAAGGCATTTTTATATGGAATATCTTTCCACCGCACTGAACAATTTCCCTCAGACTTCTGAGTCGCGAGTGTGCGAAACTTTCGATTTTCGCACCAATTCGCTGGGACCATTAGTCGCCCGCGTTGGCCGGGTCCTTGCGCCAGTAATATATAAGTCACTGCATATGATACACTTTTTTCCGACTAGCCAAAAAAGAGGGTATATTTATTTTTTTGGCACGCTCAGTAGCCTAAAGAGCTTGATGGATTTTTGAGTTCAAGGTGTCGTTACATTCGTCTTAATCCCGTAAGTAACATAGGATTCATTTGTACCCGACTGGCTAAAAAATAGGGTTAATAGTTTTTAATTTTTAATAATTCCTCATAGTTTTAAGGTTTTTTATTTTAGATTTATCGTAAGTTACAATTAAAAAAATACGTGTGTTAAAGAATCTGTACTGAATAGAAAAATATTTATATGCTTACGTTCGTTGATGCCTTTTGCTTGAAATGCATACGCGGGGCGCGAGTGCGACTCGCACTTGGCCGTTTTTTTTTTAATTATTCAAAATTGAGAGCTATACAGGGTATTACATAAGGTTCTAGTGATACTTTAAGGTGGGCTTTTACTCGTAAAAAAACTTTCTCTGAGACACCTATAAAACCAATCGATTCTCAAAAAAACATTGACTTTCTATAGCTCCAATCAGCTGACTGATTTGTATGAAAAATTTAACAAAAATTTGCGACTTCAGCCAAGTGGTAGAACAAAAGTTGTTCAGTGTGATGAGTACAAGCCCACGTTAGAGTATCTTCTTATCAGCTCATATACGTCCCCACCGAGGTGCTCGAGCCTACCTTGAGTAAGGGCGATCGGGCCTTAGTCGACCAAGCGATCCAAGTTCGGGTGGGTCGACTTCACACACAACTTCCGAGTTTCTTCGCAGGTGTGTGCAGGTTTCCTCACGATCGTTTCCTTTACCGTAAGAGCCTCGGATAAACGTACTTATGAAATCGTAATTCGAAAACACATTGGTACGTGGCAGGATTCGAACCACGACCTCCTGGATAGGAGGTAGGTAGCGGCCGTAACCGTTACGCCACCGACGCTCTCAATCGTTACACTGTGTCTCAATCGGTGTTTTATGTTACACCCTACACTTCGGTTTAAAAATGTAAAAGTTAAACTTTGTTTGTGTATACAGGCTGTAACAAAATTGGTGTAGGTCCCGTTAACTGGGGCTTCTTCTCATCATACTGAACAACATTTGTTTTGTTCTACGACTTTGCATAAATCGCAAAAAAATATTTTAACCTTCATACAAATCGATCAGCTGATCGAGCAATTTTGTGCATTTTAGTATGGAGGGCCGAATTTTTTTTTGAGAATTGACTATGAGTTCCTCGGGGAAGGTTGTTCAGTATGATGAGTAGAACCCCCAATTAACGGGTCTTACACCAATTTTTTTACATTCTGTGTAACGGATAGACAGACATCTTGGGTTTCTTGTAGGGAAATGCGGAAAATGAATAACAAACACAGGAAGATTAGAAATGAAAGTACTTAAAAAGCCATAATTATTGTACGTACCCCATAATCATGAAAAAAATAACTAAAAATTAATATCTTGTTCATAGTTTTGTTTTTATAGCAATTAAATAGTTATTTGCACGCAGTGACTCCTCTCACCTCTGAATTCTTCACACTCAATGCTGAATAAAATTGATTTGTAAAATAATTGGCGTAATATAAGTGTTTATAATTAGGTACTGGCGTATTGCTTAATTATGTACCACGGTTACTTTCTTATCTACCTATACATTCTTAGAAAGGAACGCATGTATATGTCATTGTAAAATTGTAATTAATACTCTATCTCGCGAGATTTTGAACTGTCGAAAGATTGTGAACAGAAACATACTGCTTATATACAGAGTTTAACAAAATTGGTGTAGGTCCCGTTAATGGAGGTTCTAACTCGTCATACTGAAAAACTTTCTCCTAACAACCCATAGTCAATTCTCAAAAAAAAAATGACTCTCTATACTAAAATGCACAAAATCGGTCGAAAAAAAAAATTGACTCTCTATACTAAAATGCACAAAATCGGTCGGTCGCTTATGAAAGTACTTAAAAAGCCATAATTATTGTACGTACCCCATAATCATGAAAAAAATAACTAAAAATTAATATCTTGTACATAGTTTTGTTTTTATAGCAATTAAATAGTTATTTGCACGCAGTGACTCCTCTCACCTCTGAATTCTTCACACTCAATGCTGAATAAAATTGATTTGTAAAATAATTGGCGTAATATAAGTGTTTATAATTAGGTACTGGCGTATTGCTTAATTATGTACCACGGTTACTTTCTTATCTACCTATACATTCTTAGAAAGGAACGCATGTATATGTCATTGTAAAATTGTAATTAATACTCTATCTCGCGAGATTTTGAACTGTCGAAAGATTGTGAACAGAAACATACTGCTTATATACAGAGTTTAACAAAATTGGTGTAGGTCCCGTTAATGGGGGTTCTAACTCGTCATACTGAAAAACTTTCTCCTAACAACCCATAGTCAATTCTCAAAAAAAAATGACTCTCTATACTAAAATGCACAAAATCGGTCGGTCGCTTCCTCATTAATGCGGACCGCGACGGCGATGGAGTTGAACTTGCAGTGTTCCAGTCTTAATCATTAGTCAATATTGTTAGATCTACATTTATTTAAAATGCGGACCGCGACGGCGATAGAGTTGAACTTGCAGTGTTCCAGTCTTAATCATTAGTCAATATTGTAAGATCTACATTTATTTAAAATGCGGACCGCGACGGCGATGGAGTTGAACTTGCAGTGTTCCAGTCTTAATCATTAGTCAATATTGTTAGATCTACATTTATTTAAAATGCGGACCGCGACGGCGATGGATTGAACTTGCAGTGTTCCAGTCTTAATCATAACTCAATATTGTTAGATCTACATTTATTTAAAATGCGGACCGCGACGGCGATGGAGTTGAACTTGCAGTGTTCCAGTTTTAATCATTAGTCAATATTATTAGATCTACATTTATGAAAAATACGGACCGCGACGGCGATGGAGTTGAACTTGCAGTCTCCAGTCTTAATCATTATTCAATATTGTTAGACCTACATTTACTTAAAAACGGTGGATCTTGATTTTATCAACCTGTGATCAGACTGCTTAGGAATTTAGACAAAGAATAAAATACTTAATATTCCTTTCGAGCGACGAACTATTAGTAAGGATGGTGTTGCGTGTGATGGCAAAAAATCGATGTCGAGATTTTGATGCGGATCGATTGTCTTACACTAACAGACTTTAAAAATCTAAAACTGTATTTGCGTCTATCCAATGCCCTAGCGCACCTAATCAACTGAACGGATTAATAAAATATTACATTTTGCCCTAAGCAACATTTAAAATCCGTTCAGATGAGAAACCATAGAGGAATAGCAAAGTTAATGGAGATAAAGTAATGCCGCCTTGACAAAAGTGGTACATTGCCCCCCCCCCCCCCCCTCTCCCCCCTTCTACCTAAGAAGCGCCGCCATCAGTAAAAATAAAAACACACAAAAGCACAATTAGGCCTTGTACCCAGATACATTAAAGGTGTCGGCCTTGTACTCAGGGACATGAAGGTGTCGGTAACAGGAACAGTGCGCGAATTAGCCTTGTACCCAGATACAATAAGGTGTCGGTAACGGTAACAGCGTCGCGATTTTAATAGTCTTTTCCCATCTCAAAAAATGCCCAACGCACCTAAAGAAGTTTTCACTGCAAAAATAATAACTCGCCGAGTACATGACGAAATTTTAAAACAATGCATTTTCTGAATAGTATTTTAGGATGGGTTGTCGAATAATTAACTCGAAATCCTATTAATTACGTTTAATCTTGCGATATTAACAGAACAGTATAATATAATTTGCTTGACGACATCACACCATAGATAGAGTATCTAAAAGGTTTTTGTACAAAGAGGATAATATTACACATATCAAATGACAGTCGCAGACAACGAGTACAGTGTTGTCAGATAACAAAATCAAAGGGGCTGCACAGACGCAGTCAGTGCCGCCACACCACCCCCCCACGGAGAAAGAAAAGATAAGGAAAAATAATATCTTACAAGTCTAAAATGTCCCTAAATTTGACTCTCCTTCCAGCCCTAGTCGTAACCGGTGCAGGTACAAATGCCGGTGCAGGAGATGATACAGGGGCAGGTGAGGAAGATGATGAAGGAGTTGGTGAGGACGGAGATGGTGTAGGAGTAGGTGAGGAAGGAAATGGTGAAGAAGCTGTACCAGGTACTGGCGTCGGCGTTGTCTCAGTAGGCGTAAGGGACGGGCTTCTGTTCGGTGCTACGCCAGGCTGAGGATTTGTGAGGTCAGCATCGATGTGTGCAGGCTTCACACGGTCGATGCTAACTGTTATGTGTCTTTCACCAAGATCCAATGTTACAGTTTTGTCTCGCCTATCTACAATGCGATGGGGTCCTGAATATGGCGGCTGCATGGACCTTCGAACAGTGTCGTCTCGCAGGAACACATGTGTAGCCGTTGCCAGGTCTCTGAAGACAAATGATGATGGCTTAGTATGGTGTGATGCGGGGACGGGTCGAAGTGCTTTCATCCTGTTCCTCAACTGGGTTACGTAGTCTGCAACATCTGACGGGCTTCCTGGGTCTTGAGGGGGTACGATGAGTTCGCCGGGTAGACGAAGAGTCTCGCCGTACACCAGTTCAGCGGACGAAGACTTGATGTCTTCTTTGAGCGCCGTTCGCATGCCGAGAAGTACAAGTGGTAGTGCTCTTGTCCAGGTTTCTGCGTGGCACATGAGTGCTGCTTTTAACTGGCGGTGCAGACGTTCTACCATGCCATTTGCACAGGGGTGGTAACTAGTGGTTCGAATCCGTTTGATGCCACATGTATCCATGAGGCGTTGGAATAAAGAGGATTCAAACTGCCGCCCCTGGTCGCTGGTCAGGAGGTTGGGCACTCCAAAACGGGCGATCCACCCAGAAACCAATTTATCGGCAACCTCTTCTGCAGTTATAGACGTCATTGGCCAGGCTTCTGGCCAACGAGTGTACCTGTCAATGACAGTTAGACAGTAAGTAAAACCGTTTGAGAAAGGAAGCGGACCTATGATGTCTATGTGCAGGTGTCTGAATCTGCCGGAGGGATTGGTGAACTGACCCAGAGGAGATTGGACGTGTCGCGTCACCTTGCTGCGTTGGCACTGCAGACAGAGTCGTGCCCACTCACGGCAGTCTCTGTTGATGTGAGGCCATACATAGCGTTCAGACACCAGGCGCGCGGATGCCCGCGCACCAGGGTGACTGAGGTTGTGGCAGCGGTCGAAAGCAGCTCGACGAAAAGGCGGCGTTAGGTAGGGTCGTGGACGACCAGTAGAGGTGTCACATAGAACGGTGACGTTGGTCCCTGGAATGATAACTGCTTCCAGCTTTAAAGATGAGTTTGCTCCGACCTCCGCCAGCTCTTCGTCGGAATCCTGCGACAAGGCTAATGCAGCGAAATCGTCTTCAAGGGAGATTGACTCAATACGGGACATAGTATCCGCGACCACGTTGTCTGTACCTTTGACATGGACTATATCAGTGGTAAATTGGCTGATAAAAGAAAGCTGATTGAGCTGGGCAGGCGGCAGCTTCTCACGTCGCTGTACGAAAGCGTATATGAGTGGCTTGTGATCTGTGTAGATCGTCACGTGTTGCACTTCCAAAATGTGGCGGAAGTGTTGTACGCTTTCGTACACGGCTAGGAGCTCTCTGTAATAAGCCGGCCATTCAGACTGCTTCAGGTTCAGCTTCTTACTAAAATAAGCCAGTGGTTGCCAGTCCTCGCTGTCACTGTGACGTTGTTGCAAGCAAGCACCAATGTGCGTGCTCGATGCGTCCGTGAAGAGGCCAAGGGATGCGCTGCACTCAGGGTGCGACAGCAAGGTTGCAGATGTCAAACTATTCTTGCAGGCGTCAAAAGCTTCCTCCAGTGCAGGTGTCCATGTAAAAGGTTTTGAACCTTTACCTTGGATAGCAGCAACGGCATCGATCAGTGGCGCCTGGAATTTGGCGGCATCGGGCAGGAAACGGCGGTAAAAGTTTACCATGCCCAGGAACCGTCGCATGCCTTGCACTGTCTTCGGAGGGGGGAAGTCTCGGAGGGCCTGGATACGGTCTTCGGGTGGTTTTGTGCCTGCTGCACTGACGCGGTATCCCAGAAACGACACCTCGTCCGCACCAAAGACACACTTAGCTGGATTTATGACGACGCCATACTCATGCAGCCGCTGGAAAAGAATTTGCAGGTGTTCCGCATGCTCAGCGTGATTCTTGGAGTGCACGAGTATGTCGTCCACATATGCGAAACAGAAGTCCAGCCCGCGAACGACTTCGTCAATGAACCGCTGGAAAGTTTGTCCAGCGTTGCGGAGCCCAAACGTCATATAGGGAAATTCGTACAACCCGAACGGAGTGATGATTGCCGTCTTGCAGACGTCGTCCGGATGTACTGGTATTTGCTGGTAAGCCTTGACCAGATCTACTGTACTGAATACAGAGGAGCCGGCCAAGTTCTGTGAAAAGTCCCCCATATGACGCACGGGGTAGCGGTCTGGTATCGTACGGGCGTTAAGTCCGCGGTAATCACCGCAAGGGCGCCATGTTGCATCCTTCTTAGGTGCCAGGTGGAGGGGAGATGACCAGGAACTGCTGGAAGGTCTAGTTGTACCAGCTGCAACCATCTCCTCAAACTCCTTCTGGGCGGCGCGGAGCTTTGTCGGTGCTAGTCGGCGCGGGCGCGCTGTAACGGGTGGGCCATCAGTGGTGTGGATATAGTGGACTGCGGAGTGCTTGATTTCTCTGTGGATACCAGGAGGTTTCGTTAGGTCCGGAAACTTGGCGAGAATCTGCATATACGGTGAGTCATCTGATAAGTTAACAGTTCTAATGCTAGCCTGATCAGAAACTGACGATTTACAGCTGGCAAATAAGCTGGTTGCACCGTCTACCAAGCGGTTGCGTGCGCAATCTGGCAGGAGGTTGTAGTGCGCCAAGAAGTCGGATCCTATAATAGCACTCTCCACGTCAGCCACAATAAAGTTCCAGCGAAAGTCGCGTCGTAAGCCTAGGTTGAGGCATAGCTGGATAGTGCCGTAGGTGGCTATTCGGGTACCGTTGGCCGCGCTGAGTTCGTAGGTAGTCGCTGTGCGTCTCTCCTTTATGAAGTGTCTAGGAAAACAGCAGATATCCGAGCCGGTGTCAACCAGGAAGGTCCGGTTGGAATACCGATCGGTGATGAAGAGACGGCGACTTTGAATAGGGCGATCGGTAGCCGTCATTACCGACCGCTGTTGTAGTTTCCCTGGTTGGCATCAGCGTCTTTCACCCAGCTGCAAGGCTCCTCGCATTTGTGTGCTTTTGCGGCGAAGCGGTTGTGGTACCAGCAAAGCTCTCTGTTGCGAGGTCGGCTGCGGCTGCGGTTGCCGTCCCGGCTGCGGCTGGAGCTGCGGTTTCGGTTGCGACTGAAGTCGCGCTCACGGGAGCGTCCACCTCCAGCTCCACCAGCGGCAGTCAGGGCAGCTACAGCACGTGTAAGCTCATCCACCTTCTTATTGAGAGCTTGGAGATCAGAAACGTCTGAAGACTGAGGCTGGCTCGAGCGCACCTCGAAAGTAGCAGGTGGAGCATGTGAGCTGATCTCCATCAGCTGGTCGGCTAGGTCACAGAGGTCATCCAATCCTTGTTGTTTCCGGGATGCCAATATCATATGTAGTTGCCGGGGCAACCTGTTCGACCAAATAGTTTTTAATAGTTGTTCGGGGAATGTGGGTCCCGCTAGAGAACGCAGGTGGCGGAGGAAAGATGATGGTTTTCTGTCTCCTATTGGCTCACTTTCCAACAATCTACGTACCTTTTCTTCATAAGATTCTGAAAAACGACCTATGATGGCCTTTTTTAATGTGGTGTATGGCTCGACCTTAGGCGGTTGGATAATGAGGTCTTCGACTTCCTTAGTACATTCCACATCTAAATGAGCAACCGCGTAATGGAATTTAGTGACCTCATTTGTAATATTGTTGATATGGAACTGTGCTTCCAAGCTGGAGAACCATAAGGCGGGCCTATCCTTGCTGAAAGGAGGTGTGCGTATTGAAACCCTATTTATGAATACCTGTTCACCACCACCAGACTTAGAAACACCACCAGAACCAGCATCAGCACCATCACCATTAGGAGGGATAGGGGGATTATGTTCGTTATCATTCATTTTTGCTGAATAAAAAACTCGGAACGCGAGTCAGACTCATCCAGGCAAAACCAAAGTAAATTATGGGAGTGTGGTGTGCGATCAAAAATTTGTTAGTACTGCTTAACAGTAAGCTAGCTTTAAACACGATAATAGTTTTAAAAATATTAGTTGATACAAAACAAAAACAAATTTTTAATTTAACCCGAGCCAAGGATTTTTACAAAACTAATTTTTGTTATATATTTTACAGTCCAAATACCCTTTTTCTCTTGTACATGTCAACAGCGATGAAAGTTAGTCGCTTGTTAGAAATAAGGCACTTCAAAAGTAGGCACTTCAAAATTATTTTTCAACGAGCGAGCCGCACACAATGTTAAACACAGTTTTTGATTAAAATTGAGTAAAGTTCGGTACCTGAGTTTTCAGTATAGGTTTATCACCTGGAGTGAAGCATATGCAGCACCTGCACTCAGTCCTCCGTGTGCTCCGATGTGAACAATGCACTCGCCGTGGGCGGTAGGCGCCGGGAGGCTATTGACCTCGGCGCAAAACAGGCGACTCGCGGACGTTGCTTGCAGTGTGGCGGCCGTCCTCGGCCTGCCTAAACAGCAGTTGGGACGCTGGCACGCGCGCGCACAGTGCGCACAGGCATACTGCAAGAGCTGCAACTCTTCGTAAAAACTGGATCCGATTGCAATTGTGTTTTTCGGTTTGCAAAGCGTCGTCACTGTCCTTTCAACTTTGTGCTCTCTTGTATGAGCGTCGTGGTCACCATTTTAGGATGGGTTGTCGAATAATTAACTCGAAATCCTATTAATTACGTTTAATCTTGCGATATTAACAGAACAGTATAATATAATTTGCTTGACGACATCACACCATAGATAGAGTATCTAAAAGGTTTTTGTACAAAGAGGATAATATTACACATATCAAATGACAGTCGCAGACAACGAGTACAGTGTTGTCAGATAACAAAATCAAAGGGGCTGCACAGACGCAGTCAGTGCCGCCACAGTATCTATTTTTATTTCGTTTTTTATTTTATTAATTTTTTTATCTGTAGTTTATTCAAAAACTATCAACTCTGTGAAATTTAGTTTGCTGTAGTTGGAGATAGAAAGGTGGTCACTTTTGGAACTTAAACTATCTCATACAACATCTAACTCCTGTCAGAGAGGTCGTGGTTCGAATCCTGCCACGTACCAATGTAATTTCGAAATTTGATTTCATATGTACGTTTATCCGACGCTCTTACGGTGAAGGAAAACATCGTGTGGAAACCTGCCCACGCCTGCGAAAAAACTCGAAAGGCTGTGTGTGAAGTCGACCAACCCGCAATGGGCCCGCGTGGTCGACTAAGGCCCGATCGCCCTAAATCAGTGTAGGCTCGAGCCCCTCGGTGGGGACGTATATGAGCTGATATGATGATATACGTACTCACCGAGTAATTATTTTTAACGATGGCGGCGCTAGTTGAGATGATTTTTGGAGAAATGCACAGATTTGTCATGGTGCCTTAAAAAAAAGTACAATTCCCACAAAAACATTATGAAAAGATACTAGGCCATGAAAGGTACTAACAAATAAACAACCAAGTCTAAGTAAATAAAGGAAATCAAGTGACTTGGCCTCATAACAGTTGTAGTAAATATATGTCAGACAAAGCAACTTTAATAGATTGTTACAATAATAACTATGTATAATAAAACAAAACCATCTACATAATCATCTACCCACTACATCGCTTTCTTTTATTCACTTATACTCTGCACTTTGCTTGATATCACTTCTTTTTATGGCCAAGTAATAATCGAGACTTGGCACCTTTATTCAGAATGTTTTTTTGCGATAGAACTTACGGAGTTTGAAGGCCTATTTTGCTTATACAGGGTGTCCAGTAAATATAGGTACAAACTGAAACTGGGGATAGATTTTTTTTTTTATTAAAAATTTGAGTGCGTTTGACTGCAACTCACCTGATGGTAAGTGATGATGCAGTCGAGGATGGTACACGCAAATATAGATCAAGTCAATACCTATCCGAATTTAAAAAATTATGTCTAGTAAAACTTCAACCGTTTCCGAGATATGGCGGGTTTTTTGAAATTTCCGTAAATCACTACTTTTAGTCAGTTTCAGGGATGCTACAGCTGCAAATGAAGGTATTTTTAAAATACTTTGCATACATGGGGAACTGGTAGCTTCTTAAAAAAATACATGCATTGAAATATTTTTTTAAGAAGCTACCAGTTCCCCTTAATAAAATAAAAATATTTTAATTTTTACCCATTAAACTGCAATGTCCCAGATTTGGTAGCTTTTGCTGTAAAAATAAATGCACTACGCTAGTCCGGACCATTGCTTTATAAAGTTGTAAATTTTGTGCAGATTCCGAAATGGTATAATACTTATCATTTTTCCTAAAACAAAAAAAAATGTAGCGATTTGGTTTCAAAACGAACCCATTTTGTAATAAGTACTTAGGTTTAAATTTCGATTAAATACCTTTTTTAATTGATAATTTACTACTTTTCATGTCATGTTAGCTATTTAAAAGATAGGAAATGAAACAAGATAAAATTTAGACCATCTTTTATTAATAAACGCTTAAATTAATGTTGAAAATGACCGCCACGTGCCAAGATACACACTCTGCACCTCTTAATAAAAGATCGCTTTAACCTTCAAGCGGGCGCGCGGTCATTTGTAACGGTAGCGGTCGCGCGTAACCTATAGGACCAATAGGATATTTCACAGATTTAAAACACTTTTTATTTAATAATCATTTATTTTTTTGTATTTATCACATTACCATTACATTAGGACATAAAACAAAATAATAAAATTAGAGTAGTATTCTAATTTTCTTTGGATTAGTTATCAATTTGGCATCATACACTTTCTTATAACTCTAACTAGTTTTATATAGTAAAATATAACCAAAAAAACAAAATCAGTTGGCGCCATGAGACCAAATAATTAAAATCAAAGTTATTCATCATCAGCTTTGGTCTAGTTTTCCTCCGAGTCAGTTTCTTCATCAAGATAACATTCATTACAAATGAATGTAGTATGGGACCTGCAAATATTTCTCAGACATGATGTGCATTGCGTCTTCGATTGCCTCCTTTTTTTGCTCAGCATATTTTGCAGCTTCCCCTGCATGTACTAGAGCTACTGCTTGGTTCATTGCTAGGATCTTGAACACTCATATTCAAATGCTCTCTTATGATCCTTTTGAGTTTTCTTGGAAGGTTCACCATCGTGGCTCTTCTTTGAACATACTCTTTCGTCAGTTCAGTGCCTAATTCTCGTAAATACTTCCTTCTTTTCTGTATAACCACTCCATAACCAGTCATTTTTACGGAACAAACACGTTATTTTGATATTGTAAAAAAAGTAATATCTCGCATAGAACGTCGCGCGTTTAACCTTTTCGACGACAAGCGCGTGGCGTGTTTTCGACGCCTGCGCCGTGACTAAAACAAATGCGATCTATGCATTCCGGAGTGCGCAGGGAGGGGAGGTAAACCGTTAATCTTGTGCACAATGAAACAATAACAGGCTACTAGGGATGACAAATACATGCAAAAAGAAATAACGATATTATGAACGAAAATATATTGAGTGCGGTCGATTCGACGCCGCGCGCCTGCTTGAAGGTTAAGCGACGAGCGAATCCCTCGTTACTAATATGGCGAGCGGCTTTTTCAACTTGTCGCCTCAGTTGATTGACAGTTGTTATTGGTTGTATGTATACCATTTCCTTCAGGCAGCCCCAATAAAAAAATTCCAATGGATTGTTTCATTTCCTATCTTTTAAATAGCCAACATGACATGAAAAGTAGTAAATTATCAATTAAAAAAGTTATCTAATCGAAATTTAAACCTAAGTACTTATTACAAAATGGGTTCGTTTTGAAACCAAATCCCTACATCTTTTTTTGTTTTAGGAACAATGATAAGTATTATACCATTTCGGAATCTGAACAAAATTACAACTTTATAAAGCAATGGTCCGGACTAGCGTAGTGCATTTATTTTTACAGCAAAAGCTACCAAATCTGGGACATTGCAGTTTAATGGGTAAAAATTAAAATATTTTTATTTTATTAAGGGGAACTGGTAGCTTCTTAAAAAAATATTTCAATGCATGTATTTTTTTAAGAAGCTACCAGTTCCCCATGTGTGCAAAGTATTTTAAAAATACCTTCATTTGCAGCTGTAGCATCCCTGAAACTGACTAAAAGTAGTATATCTCGGAAACGGTTGAAGTTTTACTAGACATTTTTTTTTAATTCGGATAGGTCATGACTTGATCTATCCCCAGTTTCAGTTTGTACCTATATTTACTGGACACTCTGTATATTATGAGACGAACTTATCGAAGGTACAGTTTTTTTAAAGAAAACAATCGATTTACATACTCGTACTATTATTTTTTTATGAAAATTCTACTTAAGTTTCTTATTGAAATATCGAATCTATCATAGGTAAGTCATAGCTTCGATCTTAGTGTTATTATTCGTTAACAGTTTGAGGAAGGCCATGGTCCCTACTGTGTTGGAATCGTTGCTGAAGAGCTGCTGCTCCACCCAGCGCGCCACCAGGTCCTGCAGGGGTGCCGCTTGGTCTAAAGGCACCATGTGGCCAGCGCCCCGGATCACGGCTTCTGTCAGCCGCCCCCCGCTCTTGTAGTAACTAAAAAAAAATACTTTGGCGTACTGAGAGCTCACACATAAATACTACTAAAGACGTACACATATCATACTACGAAGGGCTCGCACATATCATACTACTAAGGGCTCACACATGCCATACTACTAAGGGTTCACACATATCATACTACTTAGGGCTCACACATATCATACTACGAAGGGCTCTCACATATCATACCACTAAGAGCTTACACATATCATACTACTAAGGGCTCATACATATTATGATATATGAGTGTGAGCCCTTAACAGTATGCTATTAAGGGCTCACACATATCATACTACTATGGGCTCTTACATATCACACTACTAAGGGCTCACACATATCATACTACTAAGGGCTCACACATATTAAGATATGTGAATGTGATCCCTTAGTAGTATGCTATTGAGGGCTCACACAGATCACACTACTATGGGCTCACACATATCATACTACTATGGGTTCACACATATCATACTACTATGGGCTCACACATATCATACTACTAAGGGCTCACACATATCATATTACTAAGGGCTCACACATATCATACTACTAAGGGCTCACACATATCATACTTCTAAAGGCTCACACATATCAAAGCGAATTGCAGAATTCGCGCGACGAACATGACTTGGATAGGCCTAATCACAGAAACTTGCAATGCCATTCACGTCTATGCAGATTTGTGCGATCTGACATGGAACTTGGTGATGGTGAGCATATTTTAGGGTTCCGTGTCAGGTGACAGGCCTATGCCGTCTGTTTGTATCTTTTGAACCTTAATAGGTAGCCGGAGAATGTGTTATCATGGGTGATATTATTATTAAATAATAACAAATAAAAAATAAAAAAAGGGAAAAAAAAACTAAATAAAAGAAACGAGTTTTTAAGGTTCTGTGTTTAAAAAGGAAAATGGGACCCCTTTAGGATTACTTTGTTGTCCGTCTGTCTGTCAAGACTCTTTTTCACAGGAAAACGTAGAGGTATCAAGTTTAAATGAATATCAAGTAAGTCCCTTAGAGCTGAAAAAAAATCAACTAAGTCAAAGCTATCAAAAAAAAAATCTAAAGCCTGAAAAAAAATTGGTTAAAGCATTAATTTGAAAATAATTTTAATATTTCGTAATCTTCTCAAAAAACCCTTTCATTTGACATCCATATCAAAAAAATAACTGGTCTCACCATCATTGGAAGTCCACCATATTTGATTTAAAATGATGTCACTAAGCTAACCATGCAATGTGGTTTAAAAGTAACGTGTACACAAAATTTCAATTCACACGGATATTTGGAAGTGGTTCTGATTTAGCTTCCAAGAAACAAACCAAGCTTTGGCTAACTAATAAAGTTAATTCGGTAAAACACGATTTAACTTATTTGACAGGACTAAACTAAATTTACGCATTTTGTCTTTATCTTTCTGTATCGAAAAGACAAGGAAAGAATGCTTAAATTTAGTTTAGTCCTGTCAATAAGGTTAAATCGTGTTACACCGAATCGACACCAAAATCAAATAAATCTACATTTGTTTTTAATACCATGTTTGTTTGCTCAATGAGACCCGTGGTAGGACTACAAGACCAAGATGTAGTTATGGCTATTAGTGGAACTTAGTAACGAGACCACGAGTCTAATGGTAGTGGTAACTCGAGTCCGGTAGGACAAAACTGGTGGGACCTGGAGTCAGGAACCCTAACTATCACGACGCTAATATAAAGCTTGTAAAAATACAGCCTTTTATGCCACATATTTGGACATTCGCAAGTAAATCATAACCTATAATTCCCGTTGACCTAAAATCTTCGACCATTAATAAAAAACCCGGCCAAGTGCGAGCAAACTCGCGCACTAAGGGTTCCATACCAAAAACTAATTTTCATCTACAGCGCCCTCTATAGATATCTATAGAAGAGAACTAATTACTGTTCTCGTACTACGTAAATTAACTATGTAGAAGATAGTACTAGATCCCAATAGATGTCGCTAGTTTCTAAACAATCGGACTTTGGAAATTTAATTTTTCCTCTAAGAACGAAAGGACTAACTTTCTCATAGATTTTCCTGTAATCTATGCATTTAACCTCGTATACTGTGATTTTGTTTACAATTTTAGTCCCAGTAGTTTTAGAGATAATATTTTTTTTTTTGCGATTACAAACTTACATTTCAAGTTGGACAATTGACCGTGACCTATGTCAATGTATAGGCGATCATTTATTCAACTACAAAGTTAATTTTGACTTATTTCTTCGGCATCATTGTCACTAACCTTCATATCACACTTGGCCGGTTTTTTTAAAAGTTTTTTTTGCTCTATCGTAAAAACGGTAGGTACAATATACGAGCCTGAAACTGGGCGTGATTAATAAGTGTTACTAATTGTAAAGTAAAAATACAAATAACAAAAAAAACGACGGGTTCCACTCCGGGAGTGCCGGCAGAAGTGAAAACTTGAATATTAACGATGTGCATTTATATTACATTAAAAAGTTTATATCTCAGAAAAATCAACGAAAAATCAACTCCATCCGTCTTACGAATTTTCGATCAGGTCACGTGTCCTGACGCGAGTTTAACATTTTTTACCCATTACAAAACAAGTGCACAACGCCGCTAAAGAAGTTTTCACTACTCCATCCGTCTTACGAATTTTCGATCAGGTCACGTGTCCTGACGCGAGTTTAACAATTTTTACCCATTACAAAAAAAGTGCACAACGCCGCTAAAGAAGTTTTCACTTCAAAAACCAGTTAAGAGTTAGTCGTATATACTCGCGCCCCTTGTTAACACATCATACCACAAACTTCCCCCACCCCCTCTTAGTAGTATGGATGAGTAGTGACACGATGAAGTGGGAAAATGCTAAGGTAGGTAAGGCACCTTCTCACCTCTCACGAGAGGTCAATCACTCTGTCAAAGGCAGGATTTAATTAGGGTCAAACTTCATTTAAATTAAACGTCAGATGATGAACTTACCCAGCCAGCTTGTTCTGAAACAGGAACGCGAACCTTGTAGCATTGTGGAACTCCTCACGTGATCTCCAACGCCAAGTCTGGTAGTGTTCTGTCAAATGTGAACAAGGCAGCATTTGGTCCAATTGCCCACTATAACAGACAAACAAGGTAATTTTAGAATCTACTATTGGCATCATCTCACCTGATGGTAAGTGACAATAATGCCTACGATGAAAGCGGGACATCAATGCTGTAAACGTTGATGTTTGGTGGCAGATTTAGGTAAGAGCTTAGAAAATGCCCTGATATACCAACCAAGCTTTTAATAATAATTCCAATAATTTTAGTTTTTGTTGTATTTTTTTTTATTTACAATTGGTAAACCCTTGGCAACATCTCACCTGGTGGTAAGTGACGATGTTGTCGAAGATGGAAGCGGGCTTACCAAGATTCCCCAACGCAATGGAGAACTGGCTATCTTATCTTCATGCCGGAACACACCAATCATATCAACATTGATATTTGGCGGCAAGACTTAGATAAGATGGTGGTAGCTAGCCAGGCGGGCTTAGAAAATGCCCTACCACCAACCAAACCGAGTCTTACAATTGACCCCGCCGGGAATCGAACCCGCGACCTCCTGTGTAAAGCCAGTGAACTTTGCCTCTGAGCTACGGAGGCGGTTAAACAGTATGACAGCTACTCTTTGGTTTGACGGTACGAAGAAACTTTTGATAATTCCTCGATGAAATAATTTAAGACTCTTAAGCTCTAAATTTGGTCCCAATCGGATTGAACAGCCTCCAGTGGGCCACTCCACTGGGCCCGCGTGTTCGACTAAGGGTAATTCTAATTCAGGGTAGGCTCGAGCCCCTCGGTGCGGACGTATATGAGCTGACATGATCTATCTATTTATTTAGGAAATATTTCACTTACTTATTCTATCGGGATAGGTTTTATCGTCATCCCTGAGAAATTCAGTTTTTACACAAAAAAAGACATTTTAAGTTTAGTTTAGTTTTGTTTTTAAGAAGCGTCGGTGGCTCAACCGGTAACGACTCGGTCCATCTAACCAGTGGTACCGGGTTCAAATCTGGAAGGCCAATGTACCAATGAGTTTTTCAAAAACTTACGTACATACTTACCGATTGCTTTAACGGTGAAGGAAAACATCGTGAGGAAACCTACACACGCCTGCGAAGAAACTCGAAGGTTGTGTGTGAAGTCGACCAACCCGCACTGGGCCCGCGTGGTCGACTAAGGCCTAATCGCCCTGATTCAGGGTAGGCTCGAGCCCCTCGGTGGGGACGTGTATGAGCTGTAATGATGAAGTTTAGTTTAGCTGCTCACAAGTAGATGGTGATACATGCCTAGGAGATTCCGTGCAACGCACCCTGGACATCACAACAAACACCCTGGACACATCATACAACGGGCCAGATAACACATTTCATAAAAGGAATGACGGAACAAACAAAACGGCGGCGAAATCCTATACGTTCGACAACCAAACTGTAATCAATCTGTATCAATCTGGCTGACGAGGGGGTGAGGTCGCAATCTAAAAAGCGGCATGGAGTGTCGATACTGTATGTTAGTACTAATAAGTATAATATATACTTTGGCTCGGTCGCTCAGATACTAAATATTAACGACAAGTACATGTAGACTGATAAAGTGATAAAACAAGTGTCATTAGTATTACATGGCGGTTGCACGTAGCTCAGTGTTAGTTGCGTGGTTGCGTCGATCATGTAGGTTAACTTACCTGTAGCAAGGTAATTATCAGATTGGGTTTGATTGTTAGTGTCATTATTCTCGACCGTTTTTTTAAAATTTACAATTGGTAAGCCCTTGGCATCAACTCACCTGATGGTATGTGACGATGATGCCGAAGATGGAAGCGGGCTTACCAAGATTCCCCAAACGCAATGGAGAACTGGCTATCTTATCATCATGCCGGAACACATCAATGCTTTTAACACTGATCTTTGGCGGCAAGACTTAGATAAGTGCCTTGCAAGGTACGTTAAGCCGTTGGGTCACGAGTCTCTAAAGAGGCCCGAGCTCCTACAGTGGGGACGATTATGGGTGGAATAACAGACCTTAAGTTGACACAAAATCTGAAAGTCGACGAGAAGTCACATGTTATATTTAAAAGCAGCACAGGACCGGTCGTTGTGGAAATCCTCGGGGTTGTTTGGGCCTCTGTCCAGCAGTGAACGTCCTTCTTTTTTTTTATTTTTTTTTATTTACAATTGGTAAACCCTTGACAACATCTCACCTGGTGGTATGTGACGATCTTGCCGAAGATAGAAGCGGGCTTACCAAGATTCCCCAACGCAATGGGGAACTGGCTATCTTATCTTCATGCCGGAACACACCAATGATATCAACATTGATATTTAGCGGCAAAACTTAGATAAAATGATGGTAGCTGGCCAGGCGGGCTTAGAAAATTGCCCTACCACCAACCAAACCGAGTCTTACAATTGACCCCGCCGGGAATCGAACCCTCGACCTCCTGTGTAAAGCCAGTGAACTTTGCCTCTGGGCTACGGAGGCGGTAAATAATTCTAAATAAACCTTCGGCTGATATACAGGGTGTAAAAATACCACTCTCGGAAACTTAAACTGGGGTTTCTACTTTTCATACTGAACAACTTTCTCCAAGGAACCCATACTAAATTCTCGATTTTTTTTACTTTTCATACAAATCAGCCAGCTAATCGACCAATTTTGTATGGGAAGTCCAAAAAGTTTTTCGAGAATTCAGTATGGGTTCCTTGGAGAAAGTTGTTCAGTATGAAGAGTAGAAACCCCAGTTTAAGTTTCCGGGAGTGGTCTTTTTCACCCTGTATAATGATGAATAGAAAATCAACACTCACCAGTAAGTAAGCACCCTATAATAATTGAGTAACTCTTCATACAAATGCTTGGAACTACTCAAAAAGTCGGGAGCAAGCTTTGTGTTAACTTTGAGGCTAACGACTTGGAATGCCACATCTCCAACGTGCAAGGCGCGCCTGATATCAGGCCTCTCCAGAAAATTGGAGTAGGCACCAATGCCGAGGTTGCTGCGAAGGAAGTTGTATGCGTGTTCCTGATGAGACAGTCTGATGAGGAGGAACATGATGAGTATATATTTCTGAAAAGGAAGGTAAAAAAGTTAGGGCTACAGCCCGTACATGCGACTCGTCAAGAAGGAATTGTGATCCTCTTTAGGGGTCCAAGGTGACGAGTCCCCATTACTAAGCCTACGCTCTCCATCCGTCTGCCTGACTTTTACAAGGCTGTATCTTTTAAATCGTAATAGCCGGCTGAAATGTTCACAGACTATATAAGGTCTAACCAAATTAGCTGAAACTATTTTAACTGGTGCTTCTACCCATGAAACTAAACAACTTTCCCCATGGAACCCATAGTCAAACCGCAAAAAAAATTGTGAACTTACCATACCAAGTTGGCTGATCAGCTGATCGAATTAGTATAGGAGAGCCAAATTTTTTTTTTGAGATTCGACTATGGGTTCAATGGGGAATGTTGTTTAGTTTCATGGGTAGAAGCACCAGTTAAAATAGTTTCAGCTAATTTTGTTACACCTATGTATAAAAACAGTGGTTTTACCAACAAATAATAAAAAAATAATAATAATTAAGGGACTTGTTTACTAAAGGTTGTATTTTTGCCCAATCTTAATAATTGTAACACATAAAATAATCGTATATAAAAGCGTCAAAACATAATACCACGGAAGCGGTTCAAATTTATTGTTAAGTTGTTATAACTATAATTTTACTCCGAATACCGTATAATCGTCATTATAGCACTAATCCTAAACAAAAAGAACAAATTTTAACATCCTCCGTGACGTAATGGTTAGTTAGGTTCACATCAGATAGTTGCGGGTTCGATTACAGGCGTAGTCTAAATTGTGAGACTCGGTTTGGTTGCTGTTAGGAAATTTTCTAAGCCCGCCTGGCTAGCTATCAATATCTTATCTAAGTCTTGCCACCCAACTTCACTGTTAACAGCTTCGAAGTGTTCCGGCTTGAATATAAGATTGCCAGTTTCCCATTGCGTTGGGGAATCTTTGTATCATCTTCGGCATCATCGTCACTTACCGTCAGGTAAGATGGAGTCAAGGGCTTACCAATAACATAGTTGTTAGCATAGGAATCGGAATAATATAGGCACGTTGTTAGCTAGCCAGGCGGGCTTAGAAAATGCCCTTCCACCAACCAAACCGAGTCCAAAAAGTTAGACTCCGCCGAGAATCGAACTTGCGACATCCTGATGTGAAGCTAATGGACGTAACCTTAAACCACGGAGGCGGTTAAAGGAGCTTTTTCCACAAACAGTATTTTTTAACACCCGACTGCCCTAGAAGGAGAGTATTCTTTTTCGGGTGTATGCACAGACATACATACATACATGCTTACATATATGTCTGTTGCTATGGCTGAGCTTGTAGCCTAACGATTGATGGATTTTGTAGTACGAGGTGTAGTTACGCTACTCGTTTATTTACGAGTACCTTCGCAGTTCATATAATCATCGGTTCTAATAATTTAATACAATCTGTGCTATCATACTACGACAATATAATACACAATTTTAATATTCCGTGCGTTATTACAAAAAAACACTTATAACTAAATAAATTTATAAGAACTAGGAGGGTAAATGTAGCACTTGCACATCTCGAAAGTTTCTACCCTACCTATCTACACATGTCATAATTATTTTTACATAGTTCTTCAAAAAACCATGTTTTGTATGAAATGTCTAAAATATCCCTAACCAAACTTGACGTGTGTACCATTAATTAAACTGATTATCTTATTTACTAAATGTAAAATCCTCTTTTGTAGGTATTTAAAGTAAAGTTGTAATGTTATTGTAATGACTAATGACACTAAATAAAGCTAAAACAAGAACACTTACTTCTTTAGCAGCGACGCTTCTCTTAGCTTCGACTTCCCTCTGGAAGTCGTTCACAAGAGGCTGCAAGTAAGATAACTGCTGGCTATCTACTAAACCGAAGTTGTAAAACGGTTGAGCTACGTGTGAGAGCATTTGAGGGTCTACGTATGGATTCCCGAGGATCAAACCCTGGAAATAATTTTTTTTCAATATATTACGAGGTAATGACGCAAGGCTAAACGTGTTTGATTTTACCCTGAAAATTAATATTGATTATGGATTATAATAGATAATCTATCTATCTATCTCTATGATGTGATTTCGAATTTAGATTTCATATGTACGTTTATCCGACGCTCTTACGGTAAAGGAAACATCGTGAGGAAACCTGCACACGCCTGCGGAGAAACTCGCAGGTTGTGTGTGAAGACGACCAACCCGCACTAGGCCCGCGTGGCCGACTAAGGCCTGATCGCCCTAATTCAGGGTAGGCTCTAGCCCCTCGGTGGGGACGTATATGAGCAGATATTATGATGATCTATCTTTACAGGGTGTAACATAAAGGTGTGATAGTAGTATACTATTGCCGGTTCTGGACCTAACCCACTCCAGGCCCCTAATCCGTAGCCGCCCCACGACCTTGACAACACCCATCGCGCCCGTCACCGTACGCTGCCGCGCCGCCGCCGCCGTTCATCATTCAGGTTAAGCAATCACCAACGCGGCCACGATAGATACCCTCAACCACGTTATAGTCGCTTGTTTTGCGGTTGGTAAAATCATTACCCCATACATTTTGTATGATACATCACAAATTACAACCGCAAAAAATACATACAAAAGTGGTCCAAAACCGGCAATAATATACTACTTGCTTTACAGATACTTTAAAGTAAAGATATTTTAAACTGAACAACTTTTGTTTCACAACTTTGTTGAAGGCACGATTTTTTTTGGATTTTTCATACAAATCAGTCAGTGTTAACAGCACTGATGTGTTCCGGCTTGAAGATAAAATAGCCAGTTCCTCATTCAGTTGGGAAATCTTGGTAAGCCCGCTTTCATCTTTGGCCTCATTATCAGTTACCATCAGGTGAGATGATGCTACTAAGGGCATACCAATCGTGAACAAAAAAAAGCAAAGTCACTAAGGAATAAGGAACCTTCATACGTACCTATATCTGAGTGACAAAGAGGTTGATGCTACAGATGTAAGTTTAAGCTTTGATGTTCTTTGAAAAATCTACAAACTTGCGTGATGTAATTATAAGCAGGGCAATGACCAAAATTTTTAATTCTTCTACATATATTCGATGCGTTCATTTTTCCAAAAACCACCCTGTTGGTTTTTTGAAAAATGAACGCATCGAATCTTTCAATCATTTTTTAAATCATTTTTCTCGTGATACACAAACACCTCAACAACAAGAGCATAAAATCTGAAATTTTTGTAGAAAAATATCTGGACTAATTAGGCACTTACGATGACTTACATAATGACTACCCGTGTCTCATCATCATATCGGCTCATATACGTCCCCACCGAGGGGCTCAAGCCTACTCTGAATTGGGGCGATCGGGCCTTAGTCGACCACGCGGGCCCAGTGCGGATTGGTCGACTTCACACACAACCTTCGAGTTTCTTCGCAGGCGTGTGCAGGTTTCCTCACGATGTTTTCCTTCACCGTGGATCTTCGGATCAACGTACATGTGAAATTGAAATTCGAAAACACGTTGGTACGTGGCAGGATTCGGATCACGGCCTCCCTGACAGGAGGTAGCGGCCCTAGTCTTTACGCCACCGACACTCTAACCTATGTCTTTTACCTACTAACCTGTAAATTGATGTCTCCTTCGGTCAAATTCTTGTGCTTGTGTATCTCCATAGCCAGCGCCGGTACATACTTTCCAGCGTATGACTCCCCCGCCACAAACAATGGAGCTGTACGCAACTCTGGGAACACTTGAAAGAACTGCTTCACGGTTGCATACAGGTGCTTTCCGTACTGTAATGCGAAATGAAATGAAGTAGCCAGCTTACTTTTAAACAGGATCACAGAAGAACTCAAGCGTTCCGTAGTCACACTAGGGATCCTTATATTATGTTCGTCGTGTCCGTTTATCCATCGGTATATCAGAGCCATTTGAGTCTCAAAGAATATTGTAGCTATAAAGTTGAAATTTGGTATTGTTATACAAATATATGATGCTTATAAACATGTTATGAAATAAAATCTGTAAATTTTAGAGTACCACCCCTACATATAAATTGTGGGTCCTAGTTGATAGCGGAGATCGTTGAATTGGTCTCATAAAACTCTTGAGATCATTACTAGCATGCACTTTTTTTCTGGCTAGGCAGTTACCTTTTAGTTTTTATTAGTGTTTTCATTATCAGTGTACTCTTTTATGAATTAAGTACTTATAATGTTTTATCTCCATCGCTTGTTTGATGTATGGTGCTGTTTTGCTAGAAAAATAAATGAGTTATCTATCTATCTATCTATCCATTATTGACACTTAATTTTGTTTAGTTACACAAAATTTTTATAACAACGAGGAGGACCCATGCCATGACCCATTTTTATATTATGAACATTGAAGGTGCGCGGCGTGTGAGCCGCTAGCGGCTAGCCATCGATGGTGCGTGGCGTGCGAGAATGTGCGCGTTGAATGTTCACACTTAGCTTCCCTCCAACCCAACCAATTTAAGTGTGCAATAGTTCAAACAAAAGAGTGCGTTCCAACGAGTGTTCTTAGACCAAAACAAACTGCGTACTTCAATTAAAACCGTAGATATTGAGAAAGAAAGCTATGAAATCGCGTTTACGTATAACTTGAGAAGGGCGAAAGTGGGATAATTTTAAATGCTTGATGATGACAAATCTGTGCACCAATAAGTTTATTTTAAAAAAAAAGCGTGTGGCACTCGGGGACTGCCGCGGTACTAGGATAGTTCTTCAAGTAGAAATTTCGAAAATACTTGGCGTTTAATTTGCATAAAAATTTCCTTGCAATAAATCTAGCGCCGAACTTTGCTTTTGCGGAAGTACGTTTGATGTCGCACTGAGTGTCTAGATGAGTATCTAAATACCCACTTGAAAATTCACTCTTACGAGACTTGGGTTACGAGAAAACAAATATGTTTAACGTGGTTAAACTTTTTGCGCTATCGACCTTGACTTGCTGGTCTCGAATTCAAATTCACTATCGGTCAAGGGCAAACTACTCTAGACACAAAACAATTTGATTTTTTAGGATATTTAATAAAAGTTGTACAGGTGTTAAGGGATTGCGTTGGTTCTGTCACTTAATAATATATCAATCAATACTTTTCTGATTATCTCGGTTCTGATATTTGCTCGGTTGGGTTAATTACAGATGATATCCACGATGGGTTGCAATTCATCCAAAAACGATTGGCTAAAGACATACAAAAACAATCACCGACTCAATGCGGGAAAGTTACATCAGCGTTTCAGTATATTCGAGATATGCTACCGCCTAAATAGCTTCAAATCCTTTGTTTCTATGCCATAGCAATGTTTTACTTGTTTTATATTGATAGATTCGAAATTGAGATTCCAATACATTTTTAATGTAAACGGGTCATCTGACTTTTTACTTATCCATGCAGCGGTTCCCTCGGGAGTTTGCCTATAAAAAGCCATAGGCTTCTTTGTCTAACAACGTTTTCCTATTTCTAATTCAGAAGCACACGTTTTTTTGGTGAAGTCCGAGTTCTTGAACTAAAGTTACGTCCATGAATATGGTAAGTGTCGTTGCATAGTATTATAAGTTCAGTACGCGTGTACCTAGTTCTCAATCGAGCATTTGCGCTTTTCAGACCTCGCCGACGGTATCAGCCAAAAAATACTTGGTAGTTAAATTTATAGGCAGATTCAATGACCAGTCGGGCTTAAAATGCGTCCCAAGTCAGTGGTTGAATTCACCTTTAGTAAAGAATGTGTTTATCCGCTACCCACCTTTAAATCAAAACCAGGAGATTATACAATTAGTTATTGATAGCTCGCCAGCTTTGGGTCACTGGAAACCCGTGAAAAAAGATTCTGATCAGACCTGATATGGCCTGATATGAGCCGTCTATATCAGGCCTGATATGGAAATTGGCCATATCAGACTTGATATGTCCTGATCAGAGTTGATATGTCCTGATCAAAATTGATATGTCCATATCAAGATATATAAAAGCATGAAACATAAATTTAAATTATGAATAATCTTTTTTATATTTGTTTTGTAAAAAATGTCAACGACAAATAGCAGTCGGTTAATTCAAAATCAATTTTAGTTGCTCAAGCAACTAAATCAAAATCAGGTACACTCTATAAAAGAGTTTATGAATTGTACTTTTTTTCGAATTTAACACTTCAAACTCAACTCCTTAGATAGGAGACAATTTTTCGACCATGCGCCATCTGTTAAAAGTTTTTAATACTATTTTCGGCAGTGAAATGTACGATTGCTGCGTGAGATTTATTTACTATTACTAGCAAATTGTCAGATTTTAATAAATCTGAGTGATTATATATTTTTTTTATTTCTAAATAATTTTCAGAATGTACAGATAAAAAAACTGGCAATTACATTTACATAAATTTAATTACATAAATAAAAGATTTATACATGAAAGATTTTCTTTTATTTGGCCTGATATGTAGCATAATAAACAACAATAAAAATAACTTCTATATTTGTTTTACAAGTTAAAAAATATCTTCTTTTTTTTAAGTTTTGAACGAAATAAATAATTGTAATTGTTTAGTTCCGCGATACCAGCAATTTATTTTTCTAAGGTATACTATAAGTAGAGCAAATTGAAAAAAATAAAATAAAATATACATAAATTCTCGATTCGAAGAATTTTGTAAAGAAAATTAAAAAATACAAAATTAATATTTTTTAAAATTTTTAGAACTCCCATCAAGTCATATCAAGCCTGATAAAATTATATCGGAATATATCAAAAAATTATAAACGGACATATCAAGTTATATCTGCCCATATCAAGCCATATCAGAATATATCAAAAAATTATATATAGACATATCAAATTATATCAAACCAGATCAAATTATAGCAACCCTGATCATGCTATAACAGGCCTGATCAACTTTATGAGGCCTGATATGGCCAATTTTCAAGCCTGAAGGCTTACATTGACCGAACAATGCAGCATTGTTCGCCCTTTAGTTGCCAGTGTTCTTTGTTCCGTTGACCTATTCCGTGACAATAACAGTAGCCCATCCCAAACTTTCGAAAGGAACGAGCACTATAAGTATCTGCACGCACGGGCCGTCACTTATGATAAATTTTTGCAAACCACAATAATGCACTACATAAGTTTATATGGCACAAATGCTATAGATCTTGATACTGCTACAAAGGCAATTAGTGACGAAATGAAAAAAGCGGTGGAACAACTACTTTCAATAATTAATGGCACCTCAGAATAAGCTTTCACATGTAAAACTATATTGTTTTGGAGGTATTCACATTGTTTCTTAGTAAATACACAATTTGAATGAACATAGTTGTTTATTTTTATTTTACCGAGAAATATAAAGATAATATGTCACTGATAAGTACTTAATTCGGCTTAATGAGCGAAAGTCACAGCGTTGCTTTAATCATTCTTATGAACTGCGCAGAGGGCCACGATTATATCAATAAGAGACGAAATAGATCATCTCTACTTATCGAATTAATTTGAAGAGTTGTTTTCAAATAAAATAAGCCTGGGATGTAAAGTTGTTTGTTAAAGAATAGGATTACTCATAGCATGTTAGAAAATAAAATATAACATTGGTTACTGTTCAGAGTTGAAATATTATCTGAGTGACTCACAACAGAGTTAAATACCTCTTTGTTTGACATACACAACCAACGCTTGAAAATGTACATGGCGAAAACCGAAACAAGCTCATTTTATTCCTCGCTGGATTTCTGTTAAGACGCGTTGCGTGGACTCCAGCTTCCGTTCTCCACAGATATTCTGGGGTGTTCCTAGATACACCAAGTGCCATCTTGTGCGCCCTGCCGTATAATTTGCTGAAGTCCTCGTTGTGGGCCCACCCCCAGCATGTAAGTTTATAATTATATTCTTAATTTATCCTTTTTGCTGCTTGCTAAAATAATTGTTTAGATTATAGTTGTCATTTTTGTCTTTATTCTCATGATAGTAACGTTAATATACTGTTTTGTTTGCAGAATTGTTCGATGATGAAACGATTTAAACCAGAGATCAGAAAAGACTTTACAGAAGAGTACGCTAGCTATTTTATGAAATTTGACACTCTGTTCAGTGACATGTTAGCCCATCTTCTAAGATTCACTTCGGAGGTAGAACATTTGGTGATAATTAACACTAAAAGAGGGGATAAGTCCAGCGAAATTGCGGAATTGATGAAAAACTATCAGAATTGGAAGGATTTTACTGCCTCTGAGTCACAAGCATCTCAGAGTGATAGATTTACTGAAGAGATAGGTGATGAAGTGATATCTTGCAGTGATGATACCCGTAAACCGGTCAAAAAAAAATGCTAAATTTACTCTACCTCCAAACTACGATCCAGATGACTCAAGGTGGACCTTGAGGTATCGCGAACCACGACTAGATCTGATAGAACTTTCACCTCCTAGTGGTGTCTACGTTCACGTTATAAAGCTCCAGACGTGCCAGAGACTCGCGAGGGATTGCAAGTCATTAGCGAGGCGATTAATGATGGAATTTTTTTCAGACAGTGCACTAAAAGTATGCTCGCTAACTGATGCAAAGCCTACGTTTTTTGACTGCGGTGAAACAGATATCAGGCCTGGATTAGACGACAGTGCGAGGGACACTATGATGAAATACGTCGAGGTATACGGACGCAAAGAAGGATGGTGTACTAAAGAAACTCAATGTATTATCAATAGTTAAAGGAACAAACTGCAGGACTGTAGGACAAAAGGAAAAAAAAAAGATTTAAGTAATTATTAGTGTCATATTGGGTTTTTGTTAATGGATCATGCGCATCATTTTATTTCGATAAATATAGCAGATAATTCCAAAAGTAATTAAGATACGAAAGACTTTGGATTTTTGCATAGAAAAATTAGATTAGCATCATGTATTGTAATAACGGACTAAGATTCTACTGACACATTTTTGTCCTAAAATGTAGTTTGATGCAATATGACTTAATGACAGTCGTATATTGTTCCGGGTATGCCTAAGAGCCAGTTATTGTTAATGTCAAATGAATTTTATTCCAGCAGCTGATTGTTCCAGACTTAAATTATGTCAGTTATGGTTTGTAACAAATGTAATTAAATGCATATGATGTGAGAAACTATTCAAGTTTGTGACTTATACACTTAAATCTATCTAGACTTAGTAACAATAGTTCTTTGAGACTTATAAATTTTGCTCCTTTGTCATTTTAAGCTGTACTCATTTTGTTGCATTAGTACTTTGATCCTGTCTAGGATACTGCCAATGTCATTATGTTCTAGTTGGAGTTAGTTACATTCACGCTTTGAGCCAGATACTAAATATTACCAGCGCACCTAGTTGCGGTCGTTGTTCACGACTTTATATGGTTGTGCCCGTAGTAGATGACGACATAATTACTATAAATTTTGGTGTTGATGGTACACCTATTTTTAAATCATCAAAAAACTCTGCATATCCATTATTGTGTACGATCAATGAATTGAACCCAAAAGACCGCAGAGAACATGTACTTTTATGTAATATTTGGTTCGGTAAAAGTAAACCAAAAGACATGAATAACTACTTAAGTCCATTTGTTGCTGAGGCTAAGAAACTTTACTCCAATGGTTTTATTTATGAGCGAAATGGCACCATTTTTAAGAAAAGAGTAATGATATTAATGGGAGTATGTGATTCGGTTGCTCGTCCTATGGTTAGATGCTCAACTCAGTTTAATGGAGCCTATGGCTGTGGGTTATGTCTGAATGAAGGGAAGTCTATTGAGAAAGGGAAAGGACATGTTCGAATTTATGAGATAATTAATGGGAATCCTTTTGGTCAAGGTCTCAGAAACCATACGGATACATTAATTCATGCTGTTACAAGTGAAAACGGAATTAAAAAACGCTCCATTTTGTGTGATCTTTCGGGCTTTGATATAATTAAAAATTTAGACGTAGACTGGATGCACTGTGTACCATTTGGGGTTTGTCGACAGTTGGCGAACTTATGGTTCAATTCGATTTATGCTGGGCAAAAATTTTATTTTGGTCATCTTCTGAACAATTTGGATGCTTTATTACTGTCATTTAAACCAACTACAGAAATTTCAAGAACACCTAGACCTATGTCAGATCGAATACATTGGAAAGCTCATGAGTGGGTGGTTTTTCTACTTTGCTATAGTTTACCATTATTGAAGAAATTATTTCCAAAAAAATATGTCGATCATTGGGCTCTTCTTGTCGATGGAATATCGATTTTAGTAAAAACATCTATATTGCCATCTGAAATTGTTTATGCGGAAACTTGTTTATTTGAATTTATTGAAAATATTGAACAGCTATAAGGTAAAGAGCATTTGAGTTTTAGTATACACCTTTTAGCACACTTGGCAAAAAGTGTGCAGAATTGGGGTCCACTGTCTACTCATGATGCATTTATTTACGAGGATTTTAATCAAAAAATAAAAAACGATGTAAAAAGTTCAAATGGAGTAGAGAATCAAATTTGCGATTCATTTAGGCTTACTGATGCTGTCGGTAATTAAAAAATATCTATTATGATCAACTGACAACAAATCAAAAAGATTGTTTCGATAAAATTAAAACCGTAAGTCCAAGCCAAGATCACGTTTTTGTTTCGGAAATTCACACGTTTTAGGAACATTTTCCATTTCACGTCAATTGTCAAGACAGGAATTTTTAGCATTTAAAAGTATTAATGTAGACGTACCGGAAACATCAATAATATATCATTACAAACGATGCATCATCAATCACGAAATTTATGACTGTAAGGCCTATCAACGTATCAAGAAGAGAATTAATTATAATGTAATTTTAAAAAACGATGAAATTTTTGAAATCAAAAAGTTTATTGCTGTCAAGTCAAATAATGGAACTCATGCTTACTTGCTAGGAAATTTCTATGATGTCATTAACAAACCACTGGTTAAAAATCGGAAACTACAGCATCTTAAACTGATAAAAAATAAAGTTGAACCACTGGCTGCAGTGGAAACTGTTTACATCCGAGGAAAAGTTATAATTGTGAAAACTGGGGATAATCAACAGATGATTGCTTATCAGCCTCCATGTCAGCATTCAACGTTTGACTAATTATAGTTCGCGACATTATTATTGTAGGATCATGATTAAATTTCAACTGTAAGTTTGTTATTGTTTTCGTTAAACTATTTAATATTTAACTATTTCTTCAATAGGCAATTGTAATATGTACATAAATTAATTGACATAAGATTTTTTCATCTAATGTTTATTTTATATTATAATTGTTTTACTACAATAAAAAACATTAAAATACTTTGGAATTAAAAAGATTTCGTTCTGACAGTAAATAGAAGGAAGAAAGATCCGATTGTGAAAGTAAATCTACGTATGGCGTAAGAATTAAAAAAAGCACAAGATATTTCCATGGTTTCTCATATTATTTTATTGTTACTATATTTTAGACTTTATTGATATTATCAAATCGAAAAAACATATGATTGAATACTTACACAGATTTTCCTTGAGATCTTTAACTTTCCGATGATCTAATTTTTTTGTGTAAATGTTAAGTTATAAATATTTATTTTAAGAAGCAACCGTACATAATATAATCGATCACGATGAATATCTGAGAATATTTTTTTAAGTATAGATTAGCTTATAGAAATAAGTATACTTTTAATTATATTCTTTAAGTATACTCAAAGATAGATTTACTATGTATACCCGTTACTATACTACAGACTTCTATCAAAAATATGAACGACAACTTATCCTGCTACTTGTAAAATTCGAATATGTTGAGAAGTATACTATCGGTTATAGTTTTAGGTATAATAAATATTATACAATTATGTATACTTCAAAGTTATAAAAATGTATTATAATGTATAATATAACCTAGTTATGACATATTTTGCCCTTACTATTATACTATCAGTCATCGATTAGATCAAATAAAAAAAAAACTGAAAATTAGATTTTTCAAATATTGAGGTTTCTTTTTTTGCAATAAAATATATATGTTACCGTGAAATTTATTGAGAAATTAATGTTAAAAAATCATAAAAAAAAATTTGTAACCTACATTTAAATAGAATCGTAAGCGCGCGAACTTCAAACCATTGAATACATTCAACGTAGACTTTAATATCTTTATGTTTTTTATTAATATTTATGAATTAATTAATTTTTCAGGCATTTCTATATTCAAAATATATTAAACAATAATTAAAAAATACCTGATTATAAAAATATATCTATCTATTTATTTATTGATCACGTAGAGGTTATACTAACAGCTGATTGACAAGAGTCAAACTAACTTTTGCATTTAACTATTTTTTTTTAATTTTCAAAATTTCATCATTCAATCCCTTATACTATACTATTTATTTTTTAATTTTAGGAATTTTTATGGGTTTTTTAATTAAATTTATCGAATATTAACTAGTACAGTTGTTTTGACTCAACTGGAGCAAAAAGTCCTCCTTAAAATTGAACCACTCGATACTAGACGTTGATAGATCGAGTGGTTCATCAATTGCACCGTCATTCATGACGACATCATCGACGACATCATCATCATTAATGATGATGACATCATCATCATTAATGATGATGACATCATCATCAATAGTCATGATATCAATTTCATCATCATCTTCAATCATGACGACATCATCATCATCATTATCATCATCGACAACATCATCATCTTCATCATCGTCAACATCATCGACGACATCATCATCTTCATCATTGACGATATCATCATCTTCATCAGCATTCTCTTCTTCTTGCCTTCCTTCTCCTTCTTCTACCTCTTCTTCCTGTCCTCCACCTCTTCTATCGCTGACGTCGTCATTCAGCCCCATCCAGCATCTGGATCGTTGTGTTTTATAGTTTTTATTCCAGAAGAGCCAGGGGAGTCTAGTCAACTACTTAAGGAACAAGCATGCCAGCCCCAGTGTTCGAAGGATAATTCTACAGGTCTATGAGGAATACTGGTTGGCCAAGAAGTCGCCAAAAGGTTCAAACTAATGTATAATCGGAAAATTTTGTATTGATCTTACCTTGGGAATAAAATTATTTCTACAATTTTAATTACGAATTAATTCTGTTAATTCCCCCTAAATGTTTCCTCCTCCCTTAGCTATTAGGATTCCCCTTAGGTTAGGCAATACGTCTCTCTTAAGATAGGGGAGTTCCCAAATACCTTTATTTGAGGAGAGAAAAACAGATCAAGAAGGATTTCTCAGGCATAACCGCAACCACAAGGTAATTATCAGTAAAATTTTTCTTTTCATCTTTAAAACCCTTATCAGAATGCCCATCATTATTACGAGATTGAGTTTAGCCTTTATTAGCTAGATTATTATTATGTCCAAAAAAAATAATAATAAAAAAATGAACTTCCAGCCACACATTTAAATGTTAACTTTTAAAAAGTTTTATTCATGACACAAAGTGTAATTTCTTAAATTTTAACTTAATTGTACAAACATTTAATTATGTAAGAAAAAAAACTGAATTTCAAAATCGATTAATTAAACTTTACCCTGTAACGATCTCAAAAATTGGGGTTGAGACGTTTTGATTAATTTTTAAAGTCAATGAAAGTTTCTCCAGGTCTGGCCTTGTTAGGAAGCCGATAGGCTCCAGGTGGGCCTGTCATTGGCCACTCGTTTGGCCAACACAAATTGATAAGATGGGAAAATTTAGTGTTTTTCTTGAAAAAATCAATTTTTTCGTTTTTTTTCGACAACTATAACTTACAAAGGAATCAACCGATTTTGACCCGGTTTGCTGCAATCAACGTGTTTTATCAGTGTCGAGAGCTGATTAGATTTTGGTATTGATCGATCGAGTCGTTTTAGAATTATTTGAAAAAAAAAACACTTTTGAAAAAAAAAATCAGTTTTTTGAAAATTTATCAAAATCTACCGGTCCAAATCGGTCCAAATTCTCAGGAATTCTAAGTTTGGTGAAACTCTTTGGAATGCCGTTTGGTGAGCTCGATTCGGTCGAGCCGTTTCAAAGTTATAAGAGGTTTACATACATACATACACACACACACACACACACATTCACACAGACATACGGACATCATCTCAGGTATAGTCAGGGAAGCTTCCTTGACCCTCAAAACGTCGAGATTTGATGAGAACTCGATTTTCGCAAAATGGGGTGAAACCAATAACTTCCCCATTTTCGAAAATTTTCAATTTTTTTAGCGGGAAGTTAAAAAAAGAAATTTTTCTTCCCTTTTTTACAACTATTTTTTTTGTATCTATTTTTTTTTCACATGCAAGATTAACTAAAACAAAATTTTTTTTTTTTCTATAATTTTTTTTTAACACAAACTTTTTTATATATATTTTTTTACACGAAATTAATTAAAAACAATTTTTTTTTCTTTCTTTTTTATATATTTTTTTTTTCACACAAGATTGGTTATATAAAATTTTTCTTTCTCTTCTTTTTTTTTTATGGAGAAACTTTTTTTTTCATACGACTTGTAAAAGGATTAGAGTCGGGCTATACTAAAACATTCAATGGAAATCTTAAATTTGGCTATGTTAATTACTTTATTGTTAGGTCATCCCACTAATTTAATTACCTTAAGACGGCAATTCCCGTATACTTAAAAATCTGCCAAGAGTCCCAAATGTATTAATATACCCCTTTTTCCTCCTCCTCTTTACCTTCCGTAATATATAAATTGACTCTAGACTACGTGACGCGTGATTATTCCTACTTCTTATTTAATTCTCTTAAATCTATTAAGTATTCGAGTTTATACTTCTTATGAATTTTAGACTATCTCCTCTTACAACTATCTTACTTGGTATCCCCTGATGGTCGGTAGAAAATCGAGACCTTGGTGTTAGGGTCCCTGCGCTGGGTCGTGGGACCGATCGTTGCTCTCGGTATTTTGGTGTGGGTGAATCTCCTCCCTGGTGTTGACAGGTGTTCCTGAATTCGATGCTATTAGCAGCGAATTGTAACGGTGCTCTACCAGACCCTTCCAGTCTCGGTACTTTTCAGGTCTTAGATGCTGGAAACCTTGTTAATCGAAGAAGGTGAAAATCCTCGAAATTAATTCCTCCGGGTCGTTTTTAAGGAACATTATTTTAACAATTTCCAAATTTTCTGTATAGTCCTGATAAAAGTGCCGGGCTCGTATTGGACTGATTGGGTATGTCGGCACACGTCCTCCGGTTAGTTCCCGGCGTCGTAAAGAAGTGACGAGATTGTAGCCTAGTGCACTGGGGATTCCTCTGACATCATGAACAATCAGTAAGGCTACGATTTGGTATAAATACCAATACGTCATCATCTTCATGGTGATGTATACTCGTGGACACGCCTGAGTGTGGGAATTAGGAAGACATCCTGGCTCGTCGCTACACAGTCGCTGGAATTGGAGTATGTCGAAGACCCAAAGACGTAAGCGGCTCCTCATCTCTTCTAATTGTTGATCGGGCGTAGTTTCTCGATCCAAGACATGCGTCAGGAAATTATACGTATATTGGGACTCCTCATAGAAGTCCAAGGTCTCTTGGTAAGTGTTGAAGATGTCCGCGGGGTATGCCAGGGGCACAAAGATGGTAGCATCATATACTCCGGCTACTACATCCACGTAAACTGCATTGTCTCGAACCAACCGATCCATCTCTTCCTGGAAAACGGCGACCATTCGCTCGTACAATGCAAGGTGGGCTGGAGATAGAGTAAGATCCATAATCTGTAATTATGATAATAATTAATTAACAACTCGATATAATTACTACCCGGGAAAAAAGTTTAGATCTGTTCCGATCAAATTAGATCAAATTTGATCTGAGCAGATCAGATTTGATCTAAATTTAGATCTAAGTAGATATGAACAGATCTAATTTGATCTGCATAGATCAAACCAGATTTGGCCAGTTATAAATTATTCATTTGAAATATATACCTTTAGATCTGTTCTGATCAATCTAGATCTACTCAGATCAAATTAGATCAGTCCAGATCGAGTTTGATCAGAACACATTAAGCAAACAGATATGAATAGATCAGACTTGATCTATGCAGATCTAATCAGATCAATTTGGATCAGTCCAGTTCAAGTTTGATCAGAATACATTAACCATGCAGATATAAATAGACCAGACTTGATCTATGCAGATCTGATCCAGTATGATTATTAGATCGGAGTAAAGAGATATTAGATGTGTTCAGGTCAAGTTAGATCTAATCTGATTGAGATTGATCAATATGTAAAAACCTAGTATAAATGGATAGATCTAATTTGATCTGCTCTGATCAGAACAGATCTAATTGGTTACGACTCTTCATAATTTGTGTTGATCTCGTCCCATATTTCCATTGTTTCATAGACAATTGAAGAAAAATAAAAAATTTGAAACCGTATTCGTTTTGGTTAATATTAAAAAATTATAAGAGTTACTGTAAATAAAATTATTATTCTCAATAATAAATTTAAAAAAGCATAATTTTCATAACCCTTTTATTTTGCGGTGTTTAAATTTTTAAATATGAAAATCTATTATTTTATCTAAGTAATCTCAAAAATGTGAATTTAATATGAAATATAAAAACTATTATCATTAAACTTTAACAACCAACACAATTTTTCTACTGATATGCAGAAGGTCCGAGGTTCAATTCCCCGACGTTGCAAATTGTTTTTCATCGGTAATTCAACTTTAAACCACGGAAAATAGAGTAAATAAAAATAATATCCAAATTACAAGTGGAAATACAATGGATTTTACTTTTTTTTTTATATAGAAAAACCCTCGTCGTTTGGATCTGAAGCTGATTTAGATCTTCGCGGTATGACACATTTACATATGTTGTCTCAGTGTATAGAAGAAACACCCGAAGATGGAACAGAATCAGAGGGCGAGCGGGAAGAAGAAGTAGATATGCAACTTGAACCTGTAGTATCCAGTCAGTCTAATATTCTAGCTAACGCTCAAGCAAGTTTTCTACCGGCTGTTCTTAAAGGAAAACCCCTTGCAGCTTCATTTATACATCGTCTGGCATCCAGACGTATATTTAAACCAAGCACTGGTACACCACCGACGGAAACGTCACGTATTCCTGTGTCAGTGTTGTCAGTGTGGTTAAGGAATTTGGGATACTGGTAGCGAATTGTCATATATCAACGACACGGTATATGAAGATATCAAAGAGTTAGCTGCTGGTGAACTACAGAATGATCAGACAATGAAAGGTGTGCTTCTTGCTGATCACTCTTCTTGCAAAAGTAAGGGTGGAGCCCCCTTCATTATTCAGATCGGTTCAGTTGCAGGGAATCAATATCTCAGCATATTACCGGGGTTAGGTTACTCTCTGGTACTCAGAATGGATTTTATGAGAGACTTTCGTGTTGAGATTGACTGTGGAAATCGCTCTTGGAAATTTGCAGATGCACCAGAAGTATTTCCGTTCTTGCCAATAAAATGTAATGATAATAAGACACGTGTATGCACGGTTTCTTCGACTTAAGAAAAAGATCTTCAAAGATTTTTGAACGGGAGTTAAAAAAGTTTGAAGAAGTAAAAGAGATTGGAGCAACGTCAATAATAGAACACGAAATAGTTGTGGAGCTTGGAGCAAAGCCAGTGCGGATCAAGCCATATCGTAGAAGTCCAGTTGTGAGTGAAGAATTGAATAAACAGATAGATGAGCTGTTAGAGAAAAACTTCATCAGGCCCAGCTACAGCTTATGGTCGTGTTCTCCACTGATGGTCGCTAAACCAAACAACAAATGGAGATTCTGTGTGGATTATAGATCAGTCAATAAAGTAACAGTTCCACCGGCTCACCCACTTTCAAACATGCTCTGGATTCTGAGCGCTCTTCATGGTGCAATATACATCACAACAATGGATTTAAAAGAGGCTTTCCATCAGATCTACATGGAAGAGAAATCTATTCCTCTCACGGCTTTCTCGGTTGAAGGAAAAGGTCAATTTGAGTGGCTCCGTATGCCGTATGGGCTTGTCGGAGCTCCAAGTACATTTCAAAAAGCCATGGACACTGTCAAAGCAAGATTCTGCAGATTGTTAGTTGACAGAAATCTTCCAACCAAGTGGGCAGAACAAGTATTTGCCTACTTGGATGATTGGATAGTCATCAGTGAAACGTTCGAGGAACATTTGCAAATCTTGAAACTACTTTTTGAAGTTTTCCGTGAATTTGGCCTACTCATCAATCCAGAGAAATGTAAATTTTGTAGAGATGAAGTGAAATTTCTTGGATTCGTGGTTAACGAGAGTGGATTGTACCCGGATCCAGAAATAATCGCTCCTATTGTTAATTTTCCGACCCCTACAAACAAGAAACAACTGAGAAGTTTCCTAGGTCTCATAAACTGGTACCATCGCCATTTAAAAAACGTTGCTAAGGCTCAAGGTCCGTTAAATAAATTGAATGGTGTTAACAGTGAGTGGAAATGGGGGGAAGAAGAAGAAAGGTCTTTCTAAGAATTGAAAAGAGCACTGATCGACGCAGAGTCACTAATTACGCCAAAACCAGACTGGCCGTATTTGTTATATACAGATGCTTGTGATACAGGTCTCGGTGCGTTCTTAGTGCAAAAGGAACCCGGAACTGACAAGGAGCATCTCATTATCTGTCTCAGTCGTCAGCTTCGCGGTGCAGAAACCAGGTATACAACTACAGAAAAAGAGTGTTTAGCTGTAGTTTGGGCGGTGAGGAAACTTAGATGTTATCTGGAAGGCGCTCCGTTCACAGTAGTCACGGATCACGCTTCCTTGATGTGGCTGCACTCGCTGAAGGACCCAAATGGCCGTTTAGCACGTTGGGCAGTAGAGTTATTCTTCCACCAAGTCACCATCAAGCATCAACGCGGTACCACAAACGAGAGACCTGATGCTTTGTCTCGCTTGTACGAAGACGACGCTCCTGAAGACTGGATGGAGATTAGAGACAGACTACAAAAAGCCAAGTTTTTACATTTACAAACACTAAGTTGGTATGACCTGAAATTTAATAACGTCAGAAAACACCCGAGGAACTTTGAAGATTGGAAAATTGAACAAGACCAACTTTATTTTAGGATACCAGATCCTCTTAAAGAAATTGTTGGAGACGATAATGAATGGAAAAAAAGTTTTGAGAGACCACGAAGTCCTCGCGGTTTTAAAAAGACATCATGAAGAACCTGATGCAGGCCATCTGGGACGGGATCGGATGTACGAACGTCTGAAACTGGAATTCTATTGGCCAGGAATGTACAAAGATGTTGAAGATTTTGTGGAAGCATGTGAAATATGTAAACAGGTCAAGTATAAACAAACATCGTCAAGAACACCTTTTCAAACTAGACAGCCAATTAATCCGTGGGCAGTTGTTGCAGCCAACGTCACGGGACCTTTTCCAAGATCAAAACAAGGTTCCAAATACGTCTTAATCGTGCAAGATCTTTACACCCGCTTCGCAGAATTTTATACCTTGCGTAGAAGCAATGGGAATAGCACCGTCATGTGTTTAAAAATATCCTTTGCTTCTAGAGGTTACCCAATATACTTCGTATCGGACAATGGTACGGAGTTTATAAATTCAGTGGTGAAAAATTACCTCGAGGAGGTGGGAGTTCGTTTTTCAACTATTGCTGTATTTCACCCTCAAGCAAATCCCGTCGAACGTATTAACAGGACTCTTAGACCCATGATCCGAGCATACATCAAAAAGGATCAGAAAGAGTGGGATGAGCATTTGGGTGAACTGCAATTGGCCTACAACGGTGCATATCACTCTTCCTTGAAAATGTCTCCTTACTTTCTGGTACACGGTCAGGAGCCTCGTTTTGCTAACAAAGTCACCGATTTAGAAGTAACAGATCTCGAGTTTGAGAATCCCGAATGGCCCAAGAGAATCCAGCGACTCGTGGAATTACCACACAAGATAGAATCTAGTATGAAAGAAGAGAGTGATCGTCAGGATAAATATAACGGCAACGACTTAAAAATTCCGGAAATCTCTGTAAATTATTTAGTATATTACCCGAACAGAAAATTAAGTAATAAAGCGAAAGGTTATAGTGCTAGTTTGGGGGTTAAATATTTAGGTCCTGCTGTTGTATCTAAGATTATCAGTCCTTTAAAAGTTGAACTTAGATCCGATAAGAACAAATCACTAGGACAGCACTATCTGCCCGACCTAAAAATCCCTAGACGTAGTAAACGGGTAGTTAATAAGAACTAGAATAGTTAACCTGTTGTTATTTATTACTAATAGATTTTATTTTATAGAGATTATGGAGAGAGGGAGATTAAAGCTGTTTCTTCGCGGTCTACACACGGAGGACGCGGTAGTGACCGAAATCGACGTGGGAGAGCGAGAGTCTCGCACGGTGGAAATTAGTTGTAGCCTGTCAGTCGGAGGACAGGCCACACAACTTTCGACGTCCAGACAACCCGTTTTCTCTCGCCTCGGCCCAGTGACCACTCTTGGGGCGACGCATCATGCTCCTTACGATAGTCCAGTTTACCATTCAGTGGCGAGAACTACACCCTCGAAGTATATTCCAGCGGTACCTCCATTACAACAAGTATACTATCAAGACGGATTTCACACAGCCTCAAATTTTGATCCAGCGGCGCCGTCATTACAAGAAACTTACTATCAACAGGGGACCTCGGCACCTTTGAATTTTATGTCAACGACGTCTTCAGCGCAACCCAACTGTTACCTGACTGGTTACGCTTCACCTGTAAATTACATCCCCGCGGCGCAAGCGTCACCCATGAATCATTATCCAACGGGATTGCCAACCTGCTCGAACGGTTACTCAGCAAGTAACCATGACACCTCAGTCCAGAGTTCGGCAAGATATATCTCTTCAGTTACAAATCCAGAAGAGAGTGTCCAGAATAGTTGTTATCAGAACCAGACGCAGTCGAATACGTCAGTTTTCCACCGGCTGGGTGAAAAATCTAAAGGTTCCAAAAAGATGTCAAATAACTCGAAATGGACGAGACTTACGGTGTCTCAAGTGAGGCTGATGAGACGTCGGCGCCACATGAACGAGACGTTGGCAGGTAAAAGCGCTCCAGAAGACAAGGCAGCCACGCTATGGTACAGAGCTAGGACCTCAAGGGAAAGGAGCACTCTGACGGAACGTACGTATCTGGGTCCTGCAGTTTTTTGTAGAGACCCGAGAGTGCGGAAAAGGGTGGCCGAGGCGCTTTCTCAACCTCCAGGCCGACCCAGAGATACACCAGCCAGCTCTACGACTTCCGTTGCGAAGCTACCCCAGCTCTCGGCGACTGCCTCTGCAACCAAACCACCGATCGGCCTACCGGACTCGGGATCACACACGTCAGAAGAGGTGTCCTCAGCTCCATCAGTTTTAGTTCCTCAGGCGCCAGCGGATGTGCCGTTCCCCCAAGTTTGCGCCACAGAGTCCTCAACCACCCAGAGGTCATCAGGAGGATGTCTACCCATTGCGTCTACCTCTCAAACTTTAACACCCGAGCAGTTACCTGAAGCAGCAACGGCTCGGTTCGGGAGAGCTACTTCACCAACTTCGTCTAACAACCAACTGGAACCTCCGCAGCCTGAACCGATGCAGGTCGACCTATCGGCTTGTCGCGCGCAAATCTTTCATTTTCTTAACTTTAATCAATTATAAATTTAACGGTTTTAATAATTTATTTATTTATTCATTTAATAATTAACTGAAAATAACGAGGCTCGTTACACCTTCCCCTCTAGATTTTATTTAAATAAAAATATAAATTCTGATTTCTGTTACTCGTTCCGCGAGTTGTAAATGGTTCCGCGACCCGTAATTATGGGCCCACTATCACTGTAGGGGGCCCTGCCTCCGTAACATGAGTAATTAAATGAAATAAAAATATTTACACGTAATATTATTTTTTAAGGGTAATTTTTCTGTCCGTGTATATATCACTGAACTCCTTCTAAACGGCTAGACCGACTTTGATCAAATTTTTTGTATGTGTTCAAGGGGATTAGAGAATAGTTTAGATTCACAATTTGGTCCACTGGAAAATGTTTTTTCAATTATTTTTTAATTCATGCGCAATGCACACGATCTTCACGGGGACAGAGCTAATAGAGGGGTCAAGCTGATACCGTTTTCCTATCCGTTGTCCACGCTCGTGATTACTGGGTTATTCTCCTGTGAATTAATCACAATTAAGAATAATCAGGTTTGAATCCTGCAAGTATAATGACTTAGGATCAGGTTAGATTAACTTATAGTATTGTGATAATTCACAGGGACTGGTAGATTGACGGATTTCACCGGAGTAAGTTACTGCTTACTTGCTTACTTCTGACCTACTTACTGACTGGTCTGTGGTCCAAAATCACGGACCTATATTTCTAACTTGGGCTCGTAATTAGCAAGACATTGGACCATAAAACATAAAATATAAAATTTTATCAAAGATTACAACACTTACCAGCAGATATTTCCTGTTGATCACTCGTGTCGACAGACAATTTTCAATTGAAATAACTGAGCATGACTTTCTTTTTTATACTGAGAAGATAAGCCATGGGGTGTACCCGCTCGTAATTAGTTTTACTCTTACACGTCACACGAGTTATTCGAAAACAAGAGGTCAACAATGCATCTGACCCGGGGAAATTCATCATCTTGTTTTTGTTATGTCTGAAGGTGTTTATTTAAGCGTCAGCGAGAAACATGGGGAGGTTCCCGGGAAAAATGAATTAGATCTGACCATATCTGATCAGATCTGGCCAGATGTTTAAATTGTCTCTATCTGACGAGATCTGGCCAGATATAATCAGATCTGATTATGTCTGGTCAGATCAAAAATTTTATTTATATTTGCAAAATAAATTGTTTATATTTTTATTTATTCATTTATTTAAAGTCGCATCAACTACATGGTTATTAGCGACTACTGTTTTACAACTTGCATTATTTTTACATTTTCAATATCAACAAGTAATCAATTGACGGTCTGTTATTATACATGAGTTAGATTTCAATTTCCTGATCTTTGAGTAATTTTAGAATATTTTGAACACTGTCATGGTCGTTGAGACACTTCTGGATGTTCCTTGGCAGTCCTCTGGCGTTCAGGTCCGCTTCGTTGCATTGAGTGAGCAAGTGAGCCACTGTTAGCCTGCTGTCGCAGTTTGGACACACAGGAGTTGGTGATTTCGAGAAAAGGTAGCTGTGCGTTAACCGTGTGTGTCCTATTCGTAGTCTCGTCACAGATTACTAAATAGTTACTTGGTCTCGTCATAATACACTGATGTTGTCTAATGCTTATCTTGGGCTGGACTTCCCACACGTGCTGTCTTACTGCGTGGAGTGTTGATTGTTTGGAGTTCCAGATACTATTCCACTTAACCCATATATACTTGTTGATTGCTACTTTAAAGTCGTTTATCGTCACTGGGTCGTGTGTACGGTCCTGGCCGTCTTTAAGGGCTCTTTTAGCCGCTGAGTCGGCCTGGTCGTTACCAGGTATTTGTTGGAGTGACGGGACCCAGGCTAGTACTACACAGTATACTTGTTGAGCTTGGTTCTGCAGTTTTTCTTGAATTATCTGGATTCTCGTATCACTATTATTGTGGTTGTTCACGGCGTCGAGTACTGCTTTGGAGTCGATTAGTATGAGTGTTTTTTCCAGTTTAAGCCTGATACTTAATTCAACTGCTTTTTTCAGTGCATAGGACTCGCATGAGAATATTGAGAATGCTTTTGGAAGTTTGTAAAGCTCCTCAAGCTCGTTGTAGACGACAGCACAACCTCTTTGCTCCTCCTTAACTGATCCGTCAGTGTAAATATGTGAAAAGTCTTCATATTTGTTTACTAGCTCGTAGAACAGATTTTTGTAAGTGATGTTAGCGGTATCATTTTTGCTGTCAGTTTCATTAAATATGTGCAGGTCGGTTTTAAACTTGAAGCCATCCTAAGGTGGTATTGGTCTGATCTGACGAGGTAGTACCTTGTTGATAACCAATAATGGGTCCAGTATTGCTTGCCGGATTCTGTAGGCGAGTGGTTGAGGAAGGTGAGAGTAAAGCTGATACGGTTTATAAGCTTTGGGCATAATGATGCTAGCTGTGTGGAGTGGGTTATCGCTGAGGCATGTGCTGGATGCCAGGTACTTGATTGACTGACTTAAGCTTCTGAGTTCTAGTGGCAGTTCATGACCTTCAGCTAGGATGCTCATTCTAGGACTGCTGCGGAAGGCACCTGGTGCTATTCTCATAGAAGTTGTTTGGATAGACTCAAGTGGAGCTAGAGTGCTCTTTTTGGCTGAGTTGTAAACAGATATACCGTATTCCAGTTTAGATCTGATGATAGCTCTGTAAGTATTTGTAAGGATGTTTTGGTCAGCACCCCAGTTTTTAGACCCTAGCACTTTGAGGATGTTTATTCGTTGCTTACATTGTTTTAGTAGGTAATTGACGTGTGGTTTCCATGATAATTTGTTGTCGATTATCAATCCTAAGATTTTTATGCACTCACTTTGACGAATTTCTCTACCACCCAAGAGCAGTTGGATGTTTTGTTCTATTTTTCCTCGTTTGGTGCATATCATAAATTCAGATTTTGCTGGAGAAAATTTAAATCCTACCTTTTGAGAAAATTCCGTAAGGGCATTTAATCCCTCTTGGAGAATCCTAGTAGCTGTTGTTGATTCTCCTGTGCACACTAGTGATATGTCATCTGCAAACCCACGTACCTTGATTGGCTTGGGAATAATCCCGAGCATCTCATTTATAGCAATAAGAAAAAGCGTGACACTGATAACGGAGCCTTGTGGTACCCCGTTGGTTATTTCTCTCGGTCCTGATATTTGATCGCCCAGCCGCACTCGGATTGTTCTATTTGTTAAGAAGTTTTGTATGTAATACATGATGTCTCTGTAACCCAGCGAATACAGGATTTTGATGATTTGATGTCTCCAGACCATGTCATAAGCCTTCTCAAGGTCTACTGATACCACGATACACTGTTGATTGTTTGCGAATGCATCGCAGATGTCGTTATGTAGATTATTTAGATGGTCATTGGTTGACCTCTGTTGACGGAAACCGAATTGCACAGGTGAAAACCAGTTGCTTTTTTCTAACTGCCACTTCAGTCTGCGATTCACCATTTTTTCCAGAATCTTCCCCAAGTTACAAGTTAGTGATATAGGCCGATAATTGGCAGCCAAGGTGTGGTCTTTGTTGGGTTTAGCTAGTGGTACTATGATCGCTTGTTGCCAGGTTTTCGGAAAGGTCTGCGAGCTCGATACGTAGTTGTACAGCTGGAGTAAATATTTTAAGCTTTTAGTTGATAGTTTTGTTATTAAAATGGACAACACGTTATCGGGACCAGGAGCTGAGTTCTTACAGGTATTTAGTGCTGTTTTGAGTTCTTGCATGCTAAATGGTTTGTTTATTTGGTTCAGAGAGCTACTATTCACATCCGCTTCGTCGTTTTCTGTACTGTATAATATGATCTCATTTTCATTTACATTTTTAATGTTTACGAACTCCTCGGTGTAGTTGTTGTCGCTTGAATTTTCCGCGAAAGTGTCAGCTAAGATGTTAGCAATTTCGTTAGGGGCTGTGATTAGATTGCCCTTTTTGTCGTTAACCGCCTTTGCAGCCCACGAAGAGTATTTGCCCTGGTACCGTCTCAAAAATTTCCAATAGACGTCAATTGGAGTGTGTTAGTTGAAAGAGGTGATGAGGTTCTGCCATGAGTTTCTGTAACTTTCTTTTATAACTCGCTTAGCTTTAGCCCTTGCTTGTGAGAATTTTATTTTGTTCTCTAACGTTTTAGATCTATTATACTGATTGAATGCATGTTTTTTTTCTTTGATGCATTGTTGGCATCTTTGTTCCACCAGGGCAGCTTTTTTGGTCTATGTCTAGGGAGGCTTTTCGGAATGTTCAGCTCAGCTGCTGCGAGAATGGAGTCTAACAAGTTGTTCCAAAGATTATCTATGGGTATGTGACTTGATGGTGACGGTAATTTATTGATTATATCCTCTGCTTTGGTGCTGTATCCATTCCAGTCAGCTTGCTTGAACTTCCAGTAAGTCCGCTCTTGAGTGTACTCCTGTTGGTTATTAGTGTCCATTATCATGTTTATAACTACGGGGTAGTGGTCACTATCGTATAGATCCTCGAGAGGGTACCAAGATAATTCGTTGGCAATTGAGGCACTGCAGAAAGAGAGGTCGATTGCACTTTGGCGACCGCTTTGAGCTGAAAAGTGTGTTGGTTGGCCATCATTGAGTATTATTATTTCTGGGTCATCAAGGAGAAGCTCAATTGTCGACCCTCTTTTGTCCGTATACCTGGAACCCCATATAACATTGTGACTGTTAAAATCTCCAACCAGTATTATTGGTTTGGGGATTTGGTTAATTACATGTATTAAATCTTCAATTTGGATTAATTGGCTGTTTGGTAAATAGATGTTACAGATACTGATGTTTGATGATAGACAGACATTTACTGCTACTGCTTCGAGATTTGTTTGTATATTGATTTCTTTAGCTTGGATGGTATTCTTGGTAAAAATTGCAACTCCCCCACTGGCGTGGATAAAGTTGCTTCGGTTTTTCTGAAAGCATCTATAGTTTTTGAGTTTACCAGCTTGGTTATTTTTAAAATTAGTTTCTTGAATGCAAATTACAGACGGGTCTATTCTATTGAGCAAAATTTTAAGATGTTCGAATCTAGCAAGGAAGCCGTTTATATTCCATTGTACAATACTGTGATAACTATTTTCTTGTGGATTTGTGTTTGAGCTGTGAGACTTTATATTGTTTAATTTATTCCGACATGCAACTCACCGAGTCATCCGAGTCTGTAACTATTTCATAAGGCATAAGTATTTTTTTCTTAAGTCTGATAAGTCGGTTTTTTGTTCCTTTGTTGGTGATTATAGCGTGCACCCGATTTATCATACTAATTAGATTATCCTTATCTATGCCGAATTCATTAATCAGTTCAATAATATTAGGATTTTTATATCCTCTTTCTACAAAGTTTACAAACTGTATAAATGTCAGTGGGTATTTATCGCTGTTGTGATTTATTACAACTTCAGCTTCCTTCATGTCGATTATTGGTTCTTTATTTACTTTCCTCTCACTCCCTATTTTTTTCTTTTTTTCAGAGTCCAGCTTAACAGCATTATTAGGTTCGTTAGCTTGAGGATTAGACGAAGTGTGTGACTCTGAGACTGGCGAAGCTATTTAATGCGGACGCTTGAAAGGTAGAGTCGGAAACTCGGCGCTCTGTTGTGAGGAGGGCTGGCCGGTGGTGGGGGCATCTGATGCCCCTGGTGTTTTCCTCGAAATAGCCGGTATCTCTGGCCGTTTGAAGCTGTCGTTTTCGGTTTGGGGGCAATTTTTTGCTTGATGACCCTCCTCCTTGCAAACAAAACACTTTATTGTGTCACTTGAGAGATATATCCAGTTGGTTACACCGCCATAGCTAACTTGAAAGGATCCTGGTAGAGATTCATTGTCTTCTGGCTTAATGTACATTTGCCTACGCAAACTATAACAGTGTGCATAGGCGGCTATATCTATGCCGGCTTTCAGGAACGAAATTTTTGACACTGGGTGGATATTATAATCTCTAGCAAGAACCGATTCAATCTCCTGGTGGGGGATGAATGGATGTACGTTTGAGATTATAATTCTCTTGTTACGAGTAAATAGCGGTTTAATTGTCAGCGATACCCCTGAGATTTTTACCTGCTTCTGTTTTTCAATTAATGAATCTGCTAATTCCTTACTTGACACGTAGATACACACACGGTTGTTGTGGATTCTGGAGATAAAACACACTTCCTTGGCACCAACTATATCACCAATAGCTTTCGCATATTCTTCAATTTTAACTTTATCTATTGCTTCGATAGCGATCGCTTGTTCCTTACTTGGAAACTTGTCGGTTTCCGCCACTGTTACATATGACCTGCTTCCCTGGGACATGATGACTTTTGGACCCCCTGCTTCCAGGGTATTCCTTAGAGATATTAATTAACTAATTTCCAATTTGTTTACTATTTACACTATTTTATAACAATCACTAGTAAGGTTTATTGGATACACTATGGTATGTGCTCAAATATCTATACTTTCACTCGTCAGACGTTAGGTACTTCCTTCGCCTACGAGTGTTGGCGTAAGGGTTTATATTAATTATTTAATAAAATTACTTAAATTTAACTGTAATTTATACAAAATTATTATTTAATGATAAAAAATCACTAAAAATAAATTTCAATTTTGATTACATGGGAATATTGTAACGGTCACCGATCCAAGTATGAATCGCGCTCAATGATGCTTAACTTCAGTGATCGTTGTGTTCCGTGTGCTGTCCGGCCGCTGTGCTGCTTCTGATAGTGTAGTAGTGATTTTTAAAGTATATAACGAATGAAATTAGCTTAAAACGCATTTTTGGTGCAAATATCAATTTTTCAATGTATTTTGGAACTTGAAATTTTTTTTGTTGAAATTCCATTTATAATAAATTTAATGTCATATCTAGCCAGATCTAGGCAGATATGGTCAGATCTAATTAATTTTCTCAGGTAATTTTTTATTTATGTAAAAGAGAGAGGGGGTTAATCGGATAGACTCAAAAGTAATGTTTATTCTAAATTCTTTAAATTGTAATATTCGATGTTACTTTCAATCCCTAAGACGAAATTTTCCATTGACTTAAGTCAAAGAAACAATTAATAATTTTTCATTTAGATCTGATCAGATATGAGCAGATCTGATCATCTCTGGTGTAGTCTTAAGTGCGGATATGGTTATATCTAGTTTAATTTTCAGCCCAGATATAACTATATCTGGTCAGATGTAGCCATATATAACTAGATCTAGTCATATCTGGTATAAATTCCAATCCAGATATATTTATATCTGATCAGATATAACCAGATATAACTAGATCTGATCATATCTAAAATAAATTTCAGCCCAGATATAGCTATATCTGGTCAGATCTGATTACATATAACTAGATCTGATAATGTCTCAACTCCATATCTAACGAGATATAAATAAATCTGACCAGATGTAAATAGATCTGACCAGATGTAATTAGATCTGACGAGATGTAATTATATCTGGTCAGATTTAAACCTTTTTTCCCGGGTTGGACTAACAAAATAAAGAATACAATTTTAATTTTTAATATGGGTAATTTCGGAACTGAATAACCACGTCTCCGTATCGAGTTGAGCGAGTAAGATAGATTTTTAGAGATCGGTAAACGGGAAAAAGGTAATTTGAATTATACTTACTGTGATACAATCTACTTATCCCGCCTTCCAGGGCTGCTGGAAGCGCCTCGAGATTGGACCGATCTTAGTCTACGGGAAGGTCTTTTCTTAACTATTTCAAATGATGACACAAATAGTCCAGTAGATTCTTTTGATTCTTTTGTCACAATTTATTTAAAATATATATAAACCAGCAGTACACGTTAACAATATTTATATTCACTTAAGAACTACACCGAATATTATAGATTCTAACGGCTAACGTCCAATCAATTTCCCTTAGGAAAAAGCGTAACTCACCAATTATCTGAAAATACTAATAACTATGTAGAGCAGCCTTAAATCGTCTTAGGATGCGATTCAATCAATACCTACTCATGAATATTCCTGAAACACTCAAGATAATAATGTTCAATTGATGATCGTAGACGTCCTTGATTGATCGCAGTTAAAACGAAAGTGTGTTACCGTAGCATGCCAGTCTCGTTCGCTTTATTCAGACGAAGAAATTGGCACCTGTCCGGAGCAGATTGTCGCTATCATTATTTTGATTTTGGTGTTATTCCAAGTAATGCATTGAATTCCTTCGTGCTGATCAGAAAAGTTGGTGATTTCCACTGAAAGCAAACTATTATCCAGTGACTACTATACTTCGCGTGACTGAAATACTCCGTTTGATTTTGATTTTGATTTTGGCTGACCGCAAGATAACAACTTATAAGAAGAGGTCTAATAAGGAAGTCTTTGGCTTGATCGACGCCTTTACAAATTGGAGCCTTACTAAGCGTCATTACGTCGTGTTCACCAAATCGGGATCGACATCGTCAATGTCATCTGGAAGTAGCCTAACATCCAGCCCTTACGTGACAATAACTCCAGTATACGGTTCAGTGCCTTGTAATTCAACAGTGATGTAGTGATACAATCAATCAAAGGAGACGTCAAGCACAAGTTATAATTTAGTTTATCGCTGTCACTTAGCGTGCAAATAGTATGACAGATTGCTGTAATAAATGTGGCCATAATTCGAGTGCATCCATCAAGAGCAATCAAGAGTTAGAGAGGACTACGAACGAAAAAGTACCGGATATGTTTCACGTTACATCAACTGCGTTTGAACCAGATCCTCTTCCGATTTTACTGAAACTTTTTCACCCTTTTCTATCTCACTGAGAAATAATACTAAAAAACGTCTTTGGTATCCCATAACTTAATGCAGATAGTTAGTATTATTCCTTAGAAGAAATACTATAAACTGTGAATTTTTATATGGTTTTAATAGGTAATTTATTGGGTATTACAAGAGAATCTATGGTTTACAAGTTTAGAAATAAATAGCTTTTCCGATAATGAATTAAACTACTGATCAAAGTCCTGAGCTACGACTCCATCAGCAACGGAGCTCTCTGATGATTTTTCTAAGTCCTAACTTTCGTCTTCAGTACTCTACCTGTGTAAAGCTATTGCATAGCATTATTTATTTATTTTTTATTTATGCAGTTGATGGTAAGTGCTGATGCAGCCGAGGATGTAACACGCAAGCTCAAATAGTGCCTATTGAAACGCTAACTATCGTTTCGAGCCGATCTCTTTTGTCGCGTTTCATAATTAAATTCTTTTTTGATGTCGTTGCTCTATGGTATTTGAATTTGAAAATTGTTGTTATTTTTTGACAAGAAAAACAAAAGGTTGACCGTGATCCCGTCTACAGATGCTAATTTAAATTTTTTTTGATAAATTGTTTTATAAGTCGTTATTGAGGCCCACAATTTTATTCTGTGGTAAGTAATTTGTATAAGGAAACCGCTTTGCGTGTATTTTTGGTTCTGCGGCGAATTACATTGTTATATCTCCGTAGGGTTTCATCCAGCCCCTACGAGGTTGACGTCCCCGAAGTTTTACAATAAAGGATTAATCCCGGGATGGAGCAGTGCTGATCACCAGCCACTCCTTTCTACTGCCCGCCCAGCTGCTCGCCATAAGGGAAGTGAATTTATTTTATCTTTTATCCCGAGCGACTCTCTGACTCTCTGACCTTTCCGCCGACCTAGAAGATTTCCTGTTTCCAGTTTCTGACCATTAGTTATTTATTTTAAACTTTAAAAGTGTTTTGTATCTGATACATATTTTGTTAAAAAGATAGGGTAATTCAGATCAAACTGAAATTTTAAACTTAGTAACTTATTTAAGTACCAAAGGGACGGTGACGATCGTTGCCTGCCGGCATACTATAAAATAACCATTTTATATACAGATAAAATTGTAACCTTAAATATTAGGTCATTGTTTTTAATTGTCTACACGGTCAACCATTGTATATTGTTCATATTGTTGGTCATATTGTTTATTGTTCCTTCTTTTTAGGAAAAAATCATAAAATATATTTATTCTAATTTACCCCATAATATTTTTTTCTTCAAACTCCGTTTAGGCCTGAACCTCTAAATCGTACGTATCGTATGTGGCAAATTCCGTGAGGGTTTTTATCCCCAGTTCCCATTATTTTTGTCACACTATTCACTTTCGTCTTGAAGATTCCTAAATTATACGAATCGGGGAATACAGATGCCGGAAGGGAATTCCACTCCTTGGCCGTTCGCATGATGAAGGAAGAAGCAAAACGCTTCGTGCGAAAAGGTGGAACATTGACGACAAAGGGGTGGAACCGCTCTCCGCGCCTGGTCGTCCGATGATGAAATGGAGAGGGGGGAATGAGGTCGTGAAGTTCCAGGGCACACTCTCCGAAATGAATCCTGTAGAACACTGATAGACAGGCGACTTTGCGGCGATGCTCGAGGCTTTGGAGCCTGTTTGATACAAGTTCCTCGTCGCCAATGGGTCTCCTAGCGCGTCGGTCGATAGAATCCAAGGCATCTAGCTGGTAACGAGCCGATCCGTCCCATAAGTGAGAGCAGTACTCCATACATGACCGAACTTGAGCTTGGTATAATAATAGAAGCTGCTCTGGTGTGAAGTAAAGTCTCACCTTCGAGAGGATACCAAGCTTTTTGGCAGCCGTTTTTGCCTTGGATTCAATGTATCTCCCGAAGTTCAGATCGGATGTTAAATCAACGCCAAGGAGCTCAAAATGGTCGGAGATCTGGATAGATTCATCTCGGAAAGTAGGAGTCAGGGTAAAAGGACTCCTTTTTGCAGTGAATAGACACGCCTGCGTTTTAGAGGCGTTAAACCTAACAAGATTGGCATCTCCCCAGTCAGAGACTGCCTTGAGTGTAAGGTTCACGCGCTCAATCATGGCCTCTCTCTGAGATAGTATATCCGGACCCCTAGCTCGAGCACTAGACAGGTATCTCTCCGCAACCGTGCTGTCGTCTGCATACCCAAATATACCAGGTTTCAGCAGATCGTTTATGTGCAGCAAAAACAAAGTTACGGAAAGAACTGAGCCCTGAGGTACCCCGGCATCAATAGCCAATAGGTCAGACGAGCAGCCATCGATGACCACTCGAATGAACCGTTCCCTCAGGAAGTCAGATATCCAGTTGCCCAAACCAGTAGGTATTCCGTAGGAAGGAAGCTTACCAATAAGGCTAGCATGCCAGACCCTATCAAATGCCTTAGAGACATCGAGAGATACGGCAAGAGCTTCACCGTGCTTCTCTATGGCTTCTACCCATACATGCGTAGCATACACTAGAAGATCTCCCGTTGACCGGTGGCAGCGAAAGCCATACTGTCGATCACTCAAGAGGTCATTGTCTTCTAGGTATGCTAAGAGGTGAGTGTTCAATACACGCTCCATAATCTTACAGAGTATGGAGGTGATTGCAATAGGTCGATAGTTGGATGGGTCAGCACGACTACCTTTTTTAGGCACGGGCTGCACGTTGGCAAGCTTCCAAGACTTAGGAACTATACCGGTTTCGAGAGAGAGGCGGAACAGGCGTGTCAGCACAGGAGACAACTCAGGAGCACAGTTCTTTAGAACTATGGCTGGAATACCGTCTAGATACCGATACTAGAATACCGTTTTCGTGTGCTCCTTTTGATTAATGGACCATATACCACTATTTTTACTTCCGACAACGGATTCGTGACAAGGGACCTCAGGATATCGATTTTGGAAGCAATCGGTCTAGTCAAAAATTCAAAATTCAAAACAATTTATTTCAAATAGGTGTTTACACACACTTTTAAATAGTCAAAACAAAAAAAATACAATAAAAATAAAATTACAAATAATGTCATGATTCAGATTACAGTCTCAGGTAATGGTATTTGTTATAGAATCAACATATATATCTTTGTCATTTACATAATCTATTATTTTATAATATCCTCTAGAGCACAAAACTTTTTTGACATGAGTCTTGAATTTATTCTCTGACAAACTAGTTACATTTTCTGGAATTTTATTGTAGAATCTTATACACTGCCCCACAAATGACTTTTTAACCTTACTCAGTCTCGAAAAGGCTATATCTATTTTATTTACATTTCTTAAATTCAAATTATGCCTGTCACTGTTTTTAGGAAATAAATGCAAATTCTTACGAACGTACATGATGTTTTCATATATAAATTGACTAGCAACAGTTAAAATATTGATTTCTTTGAACTTATTCTGTAACGAGTCACGTGATCGCATCTGATAGATTGCGCGGATAGCTCTTTTCTGCAGGATGAAAATAGTTTCTATATCCACAGTAATATGCCATAAGACATTATACTATGGAAGTAACTAAAATACACTAGTCTCGCAGTATCTATATCCGTTAACTGTCTTATTTTCTTAACAGCATAAGCAGCTGAACTAAGCCTTCCCGCTAAAGTTTCAATGTGTGGTCCCCATTGAAGTGAAACATCCAAAGTTATACCAAGGAACACCGTGGTATTTACAAATTCTAATTTATTACTGTCTAATATTACACTATTATTGACCTTTTTTACATTTGGCAAACAAAATTTTATACATTTTGTTTTCTTAGCATTTAATAATAAGTTGTTCACAGTGAACCAGTTCAGTATCTTTGAAAGAGTGTTGTTTACTTCGTCAATTTTGTTTTCTTTCCTATTCACTTTAAAAATAAGAGAAGTATCATCCGCAAACAACACAATATTTGACAGATGTTGCACCATAAAAGGCAAATCATTTACGTAAACAAGGAAAAGAAAAGTCCCTAATATGGAACCCTGGGGCACACCCATTTTCACTTTAGATCCAGATGAGTTCGTGCCATTCACTTGTACTTTTTGTATTCTGTTGTCTAAATACGAATTTAAAAGACTGAGAGCCCCTTCCTCTACACCATAATGCTTTAATTTCATAAGTAATGTTTGGTGTTCAACACAATCAAAAGCCTTAGATAAATCACAAAACACTCCAATTGCATTCTGCGATTCCTCGAAGGCATCATATATGTTTCGAATGAGTGCTACTCCTGCATCGGTTGTTGATCGTCCTTTAGTGAAACCGAATTGTTGGTTATGCAGTAGTTTGTTTTCTGTAAAATATTGTAGCATTTGGTTAAGCATAATCTTTTCAAACACTTTACTAAGAACTGGCAGCACAGAAACTGGTCTGTAGTTGCCTGAATCAGTTTTTGAACCAGATTTATATAAAGGTATCACTTTACTAAGCTTCATGAGATCTGGAAAGACGCCACTATCAATGCTAATATTAAAAAGACAAGCTAAATATGGCGCTAAAGTATCAATTACATTACTGATCAAGCTTACCGATAATCCCCAGAGGTCTTCGGTTCTTTTCACTTTAAGAGATTTAAAAGTTTTTACAATAGATTGTGGTTCAATTACTCTGAAGGAGAATTTTTGATCACAATTACTAACATTATCCTTTAGCAGCCTTTGAGCATACATAGGTGATGAGTTTAGGGCTTCAGTAGTCTTAAGTGGAATATTTGTGAAAAAAGTTTCGAATTCTTTGGCTACATCGGCATTTGAAATAATTTTACCTTGATCTGTTTGCAAAACATATTCTTTGTCGCGAGGTTTGACTTTACCTGTTTGTTTGCTAATGATATTCCAAACAGTTTTTATTTTATTATCTGAAAATTTTATTTTTCTAGCCAGATAATTAGATTTTGCTACGTGACAAACCTGCTTAAAAATTTTTGAATATTGTTTCACATCATTTGTAAAGTTCTCATCAAAAGTGTAAGTTTTTTTGTCATAAAGGTCAAACAAAGTTTGGCGACTTTTGTATATACCTATAGTAGCCCATTCACTGAATTTAAATTTGATGTTACTGATTGTGGATTTAGACTTAAATATACTTTGGAATTCCCTATCCAGTACTGTAAAAAATCATTGTAAAAACTGTTGGATTGCACTTCATTATCAAAATCTGGTATGGGCAGTTTTACATCTAGCACTGTTTTAAACTTTTCTATTCGATTAGCAGTGACCGGTCTCGTTTGAATTTTTATGTGTTCTGCAGAAATACTTACGGGAAAGCTAGCCATTACACCGCTATGATCTGACCTCAAACAATTAAAAACCTTTATCTACACATGTGGCAGAGGTCTTTGTTATTCTTGTGGGTTCCAGAAATACATAATTAAAATCAAATGACTTGAAGAGACAAGTAATTCGAGTCGTCAAGGACTTTTTTTCCAACAAATCAACATTGAAATCGCCGCATACTATCACGGATTTACGGCTTTTACTAACGATATTTAAAACATCTTCCATTGCCGATTCGAAGCTAACAAAGTTATCGTCATATGAGGGCCTATACACGCAAATAATGATGTGGTTTCTCCAGCTCCACACAAGATAATTCCACAGTTTTTTCAATTGAAAGGCCAACAACGTCCTTCCGTTCTTTAAACTTTAGAGAATTTTTGGTAAATATAACTGAACCTCCACATTGTAAGGACTTTCGATTGAATGCACTGGCTGTACAATAATTTTCAAAACTAAAAAGCATTTCATGGTCTTTGAGCCAGTGTTCTGTTACACAAAAAATATCTACACAATACTTTTCCAGAAAAAGTTCTATTTCTAATTCTTTGCCGAGGAAGCCTTGAATATTTTGGTGAACTAGTTTTAAAAAACTTGGCTTCTTCGTTGTCTTTAGGCCTAGTTTAAATCTGAAGGTTGAACACTGCCGCCAACGCCGGCATCGCAGGGTATACTATCAAGTACATTTATAGTACGTTAGTACTAATATATATACTGTGTTTATAGCTTGTGCTATACCTGCGGTACCGTCACCAGCGGCGGGCTGCTCCGTCGTTAGGCAAGTTATTACCGACTGAATACAGTTGGTACGATTTAAAATACCGTAAGCTAACGAATTAGCTAGTCTCTTTTTCTGTGCATAAGGCAAGTACATTTTGTTTTGAGTCAACCTAAACTTATTTACAAAACTATTTGTATCAAAAAATAATACAAAGTCGCTAGGACTACAAGTCAAATTGTATAAATATAAATTTAAATAATACAATTTTGTATTATAGTCGGGTGTTTCATTGGTACAGTAAGGAAATGCACACACTGTTACATCACATTTATTTTCCTTGCTAAGCTCAATTAGCCGGTCAATTAGCCGATTTTTTAATGTGAGCTTTCTTTACATTTGTACTATTTCCTAACATTAACACAAGTGAGGTGTATTGGTCAGAGGAACTTTTACATATTTTACCTACTATATAATCTAAAGAGGCATCAGGGTAGCACATGGTTTCCGTGGTAGTTGTCGAGTTCTTCACACCACACACAAACAACGGTCCAAATCCAACACCAAGCTTATCAGAGAAAATTAAAGTCTTTTTCTGCGAACTAACTGGAGCCGACAAAATAGTCGCAGCAGCTCTTTTATAGTGCGAGGTTGGTACAGCACTGATATGTTCGCAATGGTTTGTTGTTGAATTTAGTAACTAAAAAGTTTAAAATGGCGGCCACTTTTTTCAATTTGGGCAGCGGATTCGTGATAAGGGACACCCGGGACCCTCAGATATTGATTTTGGAAGCAATCGGTCCAATAACTAAAAAGTTCAAAATGGCGGCCACTGTTTTCAATTCGGGCAGCGGATTCGTGATAAGGGACCTCAGGGACGCTCAGATATAAATTTTGGAAGCAATCGGTCCAGTAACTAAAAAGTTCAAAATGGCGGCCACTTTTTTCAATTCGGGCAGCGGATTCGTGATAAGGGACCTCAGGGACCCTCAGATATTGATTTTGGAAGCAATCGGTCTAATAACTAAAGGTTCAAAATGGCGGCCACTTTTTTCAATTTGGGCAGCGGATTCGTGATAAGGGACCTCAGGGACCCTCAGATATTGATTTTGGAAGTGATCGGTTCAATAACTAAAAAGTTCAAAATGGCGGCCACTATTTTCAATTCGGGCAGCGGATTCGTGATAAGGGACACCCGGGACCCTCAGATATTGGTTTTGGAAGCAATTGGTCCAATAACTAAAAAGTTCAAAATGTCGGCCACTGTTTTCAATTCGGGCAGCGGATTCGTGATAAGGGACCTCAGGGACCCTCAGATATCAATTTTGGAAGCAATCGGTCCAGTAACTAAAAAGTTCAAAATGGCGGCCACTTTTTTCAATTCGGGCAGCGGATTCGTGATAAGGGACCTCAGGGACCCTCAGATATTGATTTTGTAAGCAATCGGTCCAATAACTAAAAATTTTAAAATGGCGGCCACTGTTTTCAATTCGGGCAACGGATCCGTGAGAAGGGACCTCAGGATATCGATTTTGGAAACAATTGTTCCAGTAACTAAAAAGTTCAAAATGGCAGCCACTTGCGGCTAGTCCTTGGGGCGCGGGATGTTTATGTAATAAATTAACACTTTTTTTTTTTTTTTTATTAAAAATTTGAGTACGTACACTAAGAAAGTTACACCAGTAAAATTGACACGTTCATTGCTGGACACAGGCCTCCCCCAAGTATTCCCACGTCGACCGGTCCTGCGCTGCCCGCATCTAGCGGCTTCCCACGACCTTCACCAGTGTAGGGACATGTAGGAAAAGTCAGATCAGAAAGCATAGCTTGCTCCATCGCCCATCGCTCCATCACCTTTGTTTAAATAACACATCTACTACTAATCAGCCTGCTTTGGCATGTGATGATGATGATGATGATCAGTGCTGACAGCATTGTTGCGTTCCGGCTTGAAGATAAGATAGCCAGTTCTCCATTGCGTTGGGGAATCTTGGTACGTCCGCTATCATCTTCGGCATCATCATCACTTACCATCAGGTGAGATGATGCCAAGGGCATACCAATTGTGAATAAAAAAAAAGACCATCATCATATCAACCAAAAAACGTCCATTGCAGGATATAGTCCTCCCGATTTTGAATCGCCGTACTAAGGGTTGGCAATCGCAGTGTCGTGGCATAGTACGCAGAAAGGACGCTGCTGCCCATCCTCCGGTTTTAAACCTTTATGTCGCTTCTTGGGGAAGAGATGGGGGTATTTTAGGGCTGCACCACAAGCCCATGGTGGGGCCGTTTAAAAAATAATATCCTAACGAAATAAAAAATAGAAAAGAAAAAAAATAGTCATAAATAGCGTACAAGTTTGGTCAAGTTTGCGTTAAGGAATCTTGGCAAGCCCGCTTCCATCTTCGGCATCATCGTCACTTACCATCAGGTGAGATGATCAATATTTTAAACTCTAGAAATTTCTAGAACAGCCCAGAACTTTTATGAGTATTCGAGAGCATTCCCCAACAACATTCCACAACACTCTCGACTATTGTAAAGTGTTCTAGAACATTTTGGACCATCGAAGCCTTTTTGTGTGGGTGGGGCTACTCCTTGAACGAAGCCGGGTACCCCAGTAGTTGTGTATAAATAAAAGCATACCGTTTCCATGTCCGTAACGTATCCGTTTGCGTCTTGAACGAAACTAAAGCCAGTGCCAACCGGATTGTCGATGAAGAGCAACGAATATTTCTGTAGCCAGGTGTTGGGATTTTCTATAAAATTGTTCAAAAGATTAGTAACGTAGATTCAAGAATCAAGATATCTATATATATAAAAATTAATCCCTATTTCTCTTGGTCACGGCATCACGCGTGAACGGCTGGACCGATTTCGCTAATTCTTTTTTTGTCGAGTTCGTTATTGTCAGGAGAAGGTTTTTATGTAGGGTAGGGTAGGGTAGTGTAGGGTAGGGTAGTGTAGTGTAAGGTTAGAGTAGGGTAGGGTAGGGTAGTGTAGTGTAGTGTAGGGTAGGGTAGGGTAGGGAAGGGAAGGGAAGGGAAGGGAAGGGAAGGGAAGGGTAGGGTAGGGTAGGGTATGGTAGGGTAGTGTAGTGTAGTGTAGGGTAGTGTAGGGTAGGGTAGGATAGGGTAGGGTAGTGTAGTGTAAGGTGGTACGAAGTTCCCCGAGAATACTAGTTTATTATAAATAGATGCAAATTACACTCTTTCTGATAGTCATAAAATAGTGATTACATAATTTCATTTGTAAAAAATCAAGAAATTAACAATCATTAGTTAATAACGTCAAAATCCAATCCCTGTTATAAAAAAAAGTCATTAGAACATGAAAACAATATCACACGAGAAGTTATACATGAAAATTATTGAATGTCATGAATGCCTCTGACAAGTGTAGGCCAGTTCACACGGACAGCATCCAGTCACGAGTATAACGCGAGAGTCAGCCATCGCTCTCCTCAACCATATTAGAGGGAAAGGAACGGAGTTTCTACTCCCTTACAAAGTACTAGTCCCTTACAACGTACCTATGTAAAATGTACATATGTAAATAGTAAGCAGGTTTGGATTTATGACGGTAACGAGTACTGGCGCCTTCTTTCATTGTATTTGGGCCTGTGACGTCATCACAAACATTTGAACGTTTAACATTTGAAAAATCTTGAAAAATAACCATTGAATAAAAAGAAAAAGTATTTGAATTTTCCTTTTTTTTTAAATGATGAAAAATTTATTAACTCAATAAATTTTTGATTTTTCGTTATAAACCATAGAAAAAGCTTATAAATAATAAATGCCGTCCAGTGCATCCCCACAAGGCATGGTACCCAGCATACTGGCAGCATTTCCGCGCTGGATGGCGATGCTTATGCGTTGCCCTAAAAAGCTGCCAGCCTTGCGGTCACCAGTAGTCTCGCTGAGACGCACTGCAAGTTCTTTTACAATTTTTTTGGCAGCGGGTCCCCAAGGACCTAAAGTCTCGAACCCTAATGGTGAGAACATGTAACTCCCGGCTAAACCCACGTATTTACGGGTCTTAAACACCTCAGCGCTATCCGCAGCTGCTCCAGCCCGCCCACTAGTGGATCGAACATATGATGGTGCCAACGTATCCACACAGGTGACATCCCATACCAAGCACCTTCCGTGTTGCCAGGGAATGAGTGTCAACCCGTTGGCCCTCTTGTCGTCAGTGCGAACAATCCCGTGTGGTTCTAACTTTACCGGGATGTTCACCGAGGCAAGGACCCTACGAATGACATCATTCAGGGCCGCGTGTCGTGGAATACGGCCGGCACTTCGCCGACACGAAAGCCCGTGATGACCCAAATCGTCGACCTCTGCGTCACATCTACATTGGTGCGGTTGATTTGTTTTAAGGCCCAACCGGAGGCTTATCGCTAAAGACAGCGTATTGTTATCTAACAAGGTGCCGATGTCCGGTGATGGGAGGGCGTTCAACCAAAAACCTGACTCCTTCTCAAACACCGCAAGAAGACGCGCCCGCTCTGTCGTATTTGAAGAGGCAGCCAAGAGCCCCCGCTGCACCTCCCCGCAAAGTGGCTCGTCCTAATGTCTCTGTGAGTGCAAAGACGTAGGGATATCGCCGCCGCACAGAGTTCTCCACCTGTCGAGTGCCTCTACTTTGTGGGCGACTTCAGCGGAGTCCAAAGACGAACGGACAATGTCAGCAAAGAGATCACTGCAGCTAAAGGCAGATGCCAAAAATGCGGGCAGAGCAACGGAAGACACCTTGCTTATGCCGAGACCCCCAAAACGAACCGGAAGCGAAGCCTGCATCCACGCTTTAGATGTAAGCTGACGATTTAGTTTGGTTTTTTAGTTTTTTTTTAAATACCTTTTTTACAAGCTTTTAATTAACTTGTATGTTTCTTGTTTGGGTGGAATCTTGCTACTTAAATTTGACCAACTTCCCGGTTTTCGATTGAGCTGAAATTTTGCATGCATATGTATATCGCTTGACAATGCAATATTAAAAGCTTGTACTTAAAAGCTTTTAGGTTTTTATAAAACAATTACCAATGCCAATTACCTTATGAATTAGTGTGAGCAATTCTGGTGTATGTTCCCTGAAAAATCCATTTTTTACACAAAAAAGTGTGCGTGTCAGCTCCGACGCGCGACAGGAGTTTACACATCGTGAATCTTTTTTTTATTCTCGGCCTGCGGCCTCGCGGTTTAGGCTTTACAGCCATGGAGCTTTACCCTTCCTGATATAGAAAGTTACCGACATAAAACGTGAGTAACTTGATATAAACAACGTGAGTAAACAAAGTTTCACTCCACATCTATAAATCGTTTCTTTAGAAGTTTACTCCAAAAACAATAAAAAAAATTACATGCTTATGAGACTCCGATCCGAGCAACGCTCCGTCGTTACCCAGGTTCTAAGCAATTCTTGTGCACTTACAATATACCCACGGCTCCACCGGCGCAGATCCCGTTTTTGGAAGTTCCCGTGGGAATTTCCCAAAATACTTTTTAAGCGGATGCCTACGTCATAATTGCTATCTGTATGCCAAATTTCAGCCCGATCTCTCTAGTGGTTTGAGATATGCGTTTATGAGTGACTTCTATATTACTGGCGTAGCGTTTATAGATTACTCAGTCAGTCTCGATTTTCTTTAATATATACAGACGGTTTCTCGAAAACGGCTCTAACGATCTGGATGAATAATTGTATTAAGGTAATTTTTTACATTCCAAGCCTATCTAGATTGGTGTCATTCCTCAGGAAAACCAGTTTGACAAAATTAATTAATTTACACGTCTAGCAGTGCTCGGTGGCCCAGGTTCTAAATCCTTACTAATATAATAATAGGGAAAATGTGTTTTTTAGTTAGTTTGTTACCTCTTCACGTTTCAACACCTCAACCAGGTAGCCAGTGTCACTGGGAAGGACATAATAATGCTACTTTTTATCCCGTGAAAATAGCATAGTCCGATACAGTTCCTGAGGAAACTGGAAAGAAAAAACTATTTTGGTTGATTGCTCTAACATTGCAAAGGCGCAACGAATAGTTGTAATTTTTTGCACAGAGATGGTTGAGGAGGTGGGAAGTGACATACACTGATAATCAGAATAGCCCTATATAGTTCCCGAGGGATCTCGAGTAAACTCCTGTCTACGCTCGCGAGCCGCTTGCCTCAAAGACAGTCATAAAAACATGTACACGCAAATGAAGCCGTGGGTAAGAGCTAGTATATAATAATCGAACTTTGCTATTCGAAGTTAGTGTAGATAAAACAGTGAAAGTTAAGAAGGAAGTTAAGGTGGAAACGTATAGAGAAATGGAGGATACAGTGTGGGAGAGACAGACCTGGAAAGAGCTACACCGACAAGAGCACGGCACTTGAATTATGATGATGATGATGATGTAGATAAAACAAATTCTCTTACTTGTCAAATTATTTTGTAATGAAAAAGAAAAAGGTCCTATCTCGTCAAAGAGCCCCGTCATGCTGGAAGCCCCAGGACCTCCTTGCAGCCAAATCATCAATGGTGTTTCATTCAAGAATTTCTTCTCAACAGGGAAATACCAGAAGAACATATTCGAATCATACGTCTCATCAACGGTAAAATATCCGGAGTAACTTTCCACTCCCAAAAACAAACTTGAATCCACTCTGCAAGCCTTTCTAGCTTCATCTATTCTTCCTTCTTTTATAAAAGTTGTTAGTTTTAACGGTTTTTCTGTCTTTTCATTTAATTTTGTAATACATGGTTTGATTTCGTCAGTATCAATAGTGTTATCAGATAATTCTGTGTCAGTACATTCTAGACTTAGATTGAGTTTATTTTTGAGAAGGTCAAATTCTTTGGGAGGTTTTAGTGTAGGCAAATCTATGTAAATAGCCTTTTCATTAGTTTTCCCATTGATATTTTTCACAGAAACAGTTGTTAGTTTGTCTTCTTTGTCTATTATTCTTGTGTGTACACTGTAATTAGAAATAGACAATAGTTGTTTGTTATTGTTGTGTGTACACTATAATTAGAAATAAACAATAGTTAATTGTTACTCTTGTGTGTACACTGTAATTAGAAATAGACAATAGTTGTTTGTTATTCTTGTGTGTACATTGTAATTAGAAATAGACAATAGTTATTTGTTGTTCTTGTGTGTATACTGTAATTAGAAATAAACAATAGTTATTTGTTGTTCTTGTGTGTGTACATTGTGATTAGAAATAAATAATAGTTATTTGTTATTCTTGTGTGTACGCTGTAATTAGAAATAAGCAATAGTTATTTGTTATTCTTGTGTGTACACTGTAATTAGAAATAGACAATAGTTATTTGTTGTTCTTGTTTGTATACTGTAATTAGAAATAAACAATAGTTATTTGTTATTGTTGTGTTTACTTTGTAATTAGAAATAAACAACAGTTATTTGTTATTCTTGTGTGTACACTGTAATTAGAAATAAACAATAGTTATTTGTTATTCTTGTGTGTACACTGTAATTATAAATAAACAATAGTAATTTGTTATTCTTGTGTGTATACTGTAATTAGAAATAAACAATAGTTATTTGGTATTGTTGTGTGTACACTGTAATTAAAAATAAATAATAGTAATTTATTATTCTTGTGTGTACACTTTAATTAGAAATAAACAATAGTTATTTGTTATTCTTGTGTGTACACTGCAATTAGAAATAAACAATAGTAATTTGTTATTCTCGTGTGTACACTGTAATTAGAAATAAAAAATAGTTATTTGTTATTCAAGGCTGCATGCAAAGTTGTTATTAGGCGCGAGTTACTACTGAATCCTGAGCGTAGCGATGTATGCAAAATAACTTTGCTGCCGAGCGAAACTCACAATTTTCAACCTTACTAAATCGAGGAAAATTTTGAGGTGGAAGAAAAATAGCTTAAAATATATAATAATCATATTTTAAATGTGACAGTTTGGATGGATGTTTGTTACTATTTTACGCCGCAACAGCAGAACGGATCTGGATGAGATTCGGTATGTAGGTAGATTAGGACCTGGATTAACATATAAGCTACTTTTTTTCAAACTCGCGAGCCGCTTGCGGTTCGCGCACTGCGGCGCACCCTGGAAGACAGTCATTAGAAACTACGTTCACGTGAGCGAAGCCGCTGGCAGAAGGAAGTAATTTAATAAAACCAACACCAGGTAATATAGTTAATTCAAAGTTATTTAAAATAAGAATGAAAATGAAACTTATTAAGACTGTAAAGACGAACTGAATTTCTGAATGTACAGTCGTATTTAAAAATATAGATACGTTTCAAGCATCAAAAAAATGTACCCACGACCTTATATCGTATATTTGTCGCAGGCATACTGAATAATTCGTCATTATACATACGGTCGGGCAAATGTTAGGTAAATTATATAATGAGGGGGCGGGGAGCCTTGGGGGCTCTTTGACAGTTAAGTCAATCAAACCTGACCGAACCGAACATCGCTCGCTTCGCGAGCTCATTTACAATCTGTTGTACGGCATTTTGACAATTTGCCTGACTCGGCATTGACCCTTTATATACAGACGAATTATTACAATTTGCCTGGCTCGGCATTTTACAATCTGCAATTTTACATGTTGCCTGAGCGTTTATATACGGACGAATTATACAATTTGCCTGACCGTATGTAAAATAACTAATCATACGATTTGCCTGCCACATATACATAAGGTTGTAGATACATATTTTTGATGATTTTAACGTATCCATATTTTTGAACTTGACTGTACTATTTTATGTGTTTTTCTTTGAAAAGAAAACTTCTGATTTTAAAAACTCTTTCCACGCTAGCGGATAAAATGCAATTTTGCGCGCTAAAATGGAATGACAAACAAAACTTGAAAATTAAATTTATTACGCACCACCACTAACTATACAGATAGTATCTTCTCGTACTTTGCAGTCACTCAGATTAGTCATAAGTGTATAAAAAACAGAAAAACAAACAAGCATTATTTTTGCCTCTATGATCTTACAATAGACAAAACACAGTTTCCTGAAAGACGAAGGTGAATTTTAGGGATCCTTAGTCGAATTAGGAACAATAACTAAGTTTCATAATGTCCGTCCATCTGTCTGTCTGTCCGTCGGTATGTAACAGCCGTTTTACTAGTTAGTTGGGGTGAATTTTGTTTTGTTCACATACCCCATCGTTTGGAGTATCGTTCAAAATTATTGAGAATTTGTTATGAATTATTTATTTTTTTATATTAGTTTAATTAAGAAATTTTTAGATTTTAAGCAGTGGTTTTTGTTAGAGTTGCATTTTCCGACCCCTTACCAGCTAAGCCACTTATCCAAGAAATCTACAAAGTGTTAAAATTAGTAGGCCAGATAATTAATTTAAAAATAAAACTATCACAGCTATGTAGATTCGCTTAGTTTAGAAGTAAAAGTCAACCAAATAATTTAATATGTGTAGTTGGATTCGTAAAAAAATCAAAGATTTCCCATATTATAAAAAGCATTTTACCAACTGCCAAAATAATTTTAATATATTTTTTAACTGGTTACCCACAACATAAGGAACCCTAGTTTAGGGACCAGGGATACTTACTGTGGATTAGGTGTAAGTTTGTTTTTGTTGTAATAAAAAATATATTTTTGATGTGTTAAATTTTTTACTCTCGCTTTCCTGCAATTTGTGGGAGTGATTTCGTGAAATGGAACGGAAAAGTGTCCCATGTGACGGAAATGTGTAACAGGGAGTCGCGTTTTTTCAGGCTTTAAAAGCGCGGAAAAGGCAAAGGTATCTATGACCATACAGCCTAGTCTGCCGTATCTTTGCCGTCCTTTTTTCAGGCTTTAAAAGCGCGGAAAAGACAAAGGTATCTATGACCATACAGCCTAGTCTGCCGTATCTTTGCCGTCCTTTTATAAAGTATTTTGTCACATGTTACACATCATATGCGAGTACTGTAGGTCTCGCTCGAATTTTTTTTTAATATACACATTTTTTTAATACTACGGAACCCTACTTTTCGCGTGTTCCGGCACGAACTGTGCTACTTTTTATTATTTTAAGGTTGGTTTGTACTCGTGGCACTTACACTTAATAATATAACATCACACGTAAAATTGACACACACCCACCTGTTTAAAAATAATAATATTAAGGACTTATGTATCACGTTGCAGCCTTTCATGTCTAATAATATTTTAAAACGTAATTTAATTATATCTCGTTAACACTATTTGCATTAACATTAACATTAGTTTAATGGCAAGACCGCTGTTTTATCGGAAGCTGATTGCGAACTAATTAAAGCTAAAGAATCACCAATCGAACATGACAGATATTATCTTTACGTAGTCACACTAACACATTAATTTGTCTTATTATTTTATTATTATCAAGTGTGACTTGAACTTTTTGATCTCATATAGGATTGTCGAAGTATATTCTTGCTTTAGTAAGTATGTATTGTGTCGTGTCTTAGCCCGTAGAGCTCTGTGATATTATATGCCACTTATAGAGCAGAGCCAAATTTAAAATTTTTGAATTAGTTACCCATTGAGCGTCGGTGGCGCAACGTCAAGGCTCGCTATCTCCTATCCGGGAAGTCGTGGTTCGAGTCCTGCCACGTACCAATGTGTTTTCGAATTTTGATCTCATATGTACGTTTATCCGACGCTCTTACGGTAAAGAAAAATAAAAAATCGTGAGGAAACCTGCACACATCTGTCGACGTCGATTAAGGCCCGATCGCCCTAATTCAGGGTAGGCTCGAGCCCCTTGGTGGGGACGTATATATGAGCTGATGTGATGAGGTACCTATTGTTAACCCCCCACGCAAAAAGAGGGGTGTAAAACTAACGTTTAGAGTGTGTGTCTGTGTGTTTATCTGTGGCGTCGTAGCGCCCAAACGGGTGGACCGGTTTTCATTTTTGTTTGTTTGAAAGGTGACTTGATTGAGAGTGTTTCTAGATGTGCTTCAAGAACATCTTTTCACTCGTTTTGAGGTCATCAGCTCCTTTCTAGTTGATGAAGGATGTCAGCAACTTCCACAGGTCTGGTCGATTCAAACTTTAGAATTTGGTATCCTTGACCTGGTGCTGCAGCATACCTGGAATCTGCAGGATACCCAAGTTCTCAATAACTTATAGCAGAGGCATGTCTCAATGAAAAGGTGATAGATAGATGATGGTCAGGGTATGATGATGCAACAGTAAAGAGAAATGTCGGATGTTTTACAAAATTTTAATTTAGAATTTATACAGGATGACTGGTTCGACGACGGAAGCATTTTTGGAGGTGAACTAGAACACGAAACTGAACAACTTTTCTCAAGAAACCTATGGCCATTTCCCAAAAAAAAAATTTTTTTGCGAATTGGCCATTAGTGCCTTCACTTGGAAAAAAAAATAAGTTTCGTCTTCCGATTCACCTCCTAAAATTCGTTCATCGTTTAACCAGTCACCCTGTATAATAAGGCTTAGTAATAATGGATAAGCAAGGAACAAAAGCTTACTTTTCTACTAGAGTTGAGCAATATAGCTAAGCTGTGCGCGAGGGAAAATTTAATGTTCCTAAAATGGAAATCCTATTGATTATTGACGGATTTAGTGCTAGCGTTAATATTCAGAGAAAAGCTACAAATTGTGCTAAAGGCATGAAAGTAGTATAAATGATCTTTAATCTACTTATATTTTACTACTACTACTTAGATTTGACCCGTAGCAATAATGAAAGATATCACGTGCCCACTTTTAACACTTATGCTATCTGTAACTACAGAGAAATATATTTCAAAATGTTAATAGGAAATGGAAAACGCCTCCGTGGCGTAATGGTTTCACATCAGGAGGTCGTGGGTTAGATTCCCGGCGAAGTCTGGTTTGGTTAGTGGAAGGGCACTTTTATAAGCCCGCCTGACTCGCTACAACCATCTTATCTAAGTCTTACCGCCAAGCGTCAATGTTGACAGCATAGATGTGTTCCGGCTTAAAAGCCAATTCCCCATTGCGTTGGGGAATATTAGTAAGCCCGCTTCCATCTTCGGCATCATCGTCACTTGCCATCACAGTTACCAATTGTGGATAAAAAACATGAAAAATTGTTTCTAAATAAAATTTCCGTCAAGTATGTAGACAGTGAGTTTTTTTTTATTAATAGCGGCGGTAGTTAGCTAGGGGGATGCTTAAAGTAAACCTAAGGCAATTCCCCTATCAACTGCTCGTAGTACCGCGCCATCAGTAAAAAAAAATTACTCGCTGAGTACACACTTATCGAAAATTTTCTAAGATGAATTTCATTAATAGGTACTGTAATTATTTTATTTAAAAACTACCAATTCTGTGAAATATAGTCCACTGTAGTAACAGATGGCATAAGTTCCAAAAGTCACTTTTAGCACTTATGCTATCTCTAACTAAAGCAAGCTGTATTTTAACTAATTGATAGTTTTTAAATAAACTACAGTGATTCATCAGTTGTCGTCGTTGAGTATTTTCGATAAAGTGTGTACTCAGCGAATAATTATTTTTTAACTGATGGCGGCGCTAGTTACGAGGCCGAAGACCTGGTGAAGATCGCGGGAAGCCGATGGATGCGGGCAGCGCAGGACCGGTCGTTGTGGAAATCCTTGGGGGAGGCCTTTGTCCAGCAGTGGACGATTTTCGGCTGTTGATGATGGTGGTGGTGGTGGCTAGTTACGAGTATCTGGGGGAAGGCCGAAGATTTCCGTAAAAATTGACAGAATCCCGTTAAACACCGTTGAATATTCGTAGGGCCAATAGTAACGGGGGACGTTAGTAATATTTTAAATTATTCAAAAACTAAAATACCTATGTGTGCGTAAGTTCGTACAGGACAGCGCGCCAAGCATCCCTACACACCCACTAGTCGCCGGCACGCGCGCTAGCAAACGGACGTGTCCACGGCCAAATTAGTGATTTCACTCGGCGCCCGTAATTTTTTTCGTGTATTTCAGAGGTTCATAGTTCCATAAATGTAAAGAAATTTAAAGTTTTTTTTGCTTGATTGGGTAAAGTGACTTCTTAAAATAGCGAATTATGTTCTATTTTATCCTTAAATCACATAATAAAATGATTTTAGACTATATAAATATAAAACATACATCAGGGGTCAGTTGAAATTCATTAATTGGGGACAATTGTAATATTACAACTGACCCCTACATTACTTTTGAACCCGACTATATTATGACCATATTTTTAAATATTTTTTATCAATAATTTGTATTGGAAGATGTACTCTTATATGAGCAGGCATAAGATGAAATAAAAAGAGGTCGTAGTCCTTCTGCAGAAATGTTTGGTGAAATGGTGAAAGAAATAGAGCAAAAAAAGAGCTAAAAGAGGGATTTGGGGTAAATAAACAGGCAAATGAAAAAAAAGTTAACCAGCAACAGTAGCATCTTACAATGTTGCTGAGAACACAAAAAAATCTGATTGTTTTTTTTTTATTATTTGCATAGAACATTATAGGACCATCCGGCCAAGAGAAATTTGGATCCAATGCAAACGTTGCAAAATGTGGGCACACAAAGAATGCACGTCTCAAGAACCAGACTTTGTATGTGATCACTGTGAATGAAGGAATTTGTAAAAATACTTCAGTGCAGGACAGGAAAATGTTGTTTGATGATTAAGTGCTTTAGACAGTGCCGCCTAAAGAGAGTTGATATTTATGGTTTTTTTTCATGAGAATTATTTTAATTTATGTTTGGGGCAATTGTAACAAGGGGGTCAATTGTAACGTTACTTTTCCTATAGAAATTATTTTTGATGATTATTATGTGATTCTTACGAAATGTTAGCCTTTGTTGATTGTTGTTAAAAACTAGATGTAAAATGAACAATTTGTGTTAAGCAGATCTCGCAAATATGTTAGTAATGGTGCGATATTATGATGACCACTGTCCTGTACAATACTGGTTAATTTTTTATACTCTGTACGTTAAATTTAATGGTTCTTCTTGAAAGGACTAATTGATAATCTAATAGGACTTAGAGTAAAGATATAGTGTTTTTGTTAAAATGAGAAATACGTTTTTTATTCCATCAGTAACTTTTATTACAATTGCCCCTTACCAGGGGTCGATTGTAACATCGGACAGGGGTCCATTTATTTGTTTCTGTAAAAGAACTGGGATAAGCTATGTCCGTTCTATTTACGGTTATTGTGAGATTAATAACCACAGAATATGTGAAAAAGATCAAATGGTCACTAGGTGAAACAAATTCTGAGCTATCGACTGTTTTGTAAAAAGTATTACTATTGCCCCCGGTCTCCCCTACGCAAATGTTTAAGAAACTTGAAAAAAAAACATTTGACTAAGTATCACAAACGCAGATAATAAATTTCTAGAACGTGTTTAGATATTTCAAAACTTTGATTGATCATAATTCAAGGAACCAAACTACATTCAGGGTGGCCTCAGGAACATAGCCAATACGCCTTAAAACAGTTGTCTCTGTGTTTTTCTTTACGTGTAAAGAGTAAAGAAAATAACCATACTTTTGCACTTTTTCTGTTTTTTTAATTTTAACTTAGATATAGGCATTTTTGCAAAAAAAAGTGAGTCCGACAATTTTATTAAGTCAGGATTTCATTGAGGAATAAGAAAGAAAAAAAAGGTCCTATGTCTAACTGTAGTGATAAGTAAAACTGGTTTTTCTGGGCTAAAACAGCTAAAATTTATAAATTTAAGCGAACTTTGTAATTTTTTTCTATTGAGAAAATTTTATTAAATCGTGTTTTGGGGGCAGACATATTGTAATAAATTTATTAAAAAAAAATTATTGTAGTTTCAACCGCAGAAAAATGACTTTTTCCAACCCTCGATTTCGGGGTTAGCATTATTTTCTGAAAGGGTTTCGCCGTAAGTACGTACAGGTTGTTTTTTTTTATATGCTGAAAAGCGGCCAATGCTACTCATGAAACTGTTAGATACCTATTGTATAGGTTGTCTTCTTTGTTGTTCATTTCTTTATGTTGTGAAACAAAAAGACGTGTGGCACTCGGGGACTGCCGCGGTAAAGCTATTGCATAGCATTTTGTATCAACTTATGCAATTATAATTATTTATTTATTTTATTCATGCAGTATATCTTTTTCTTTGATATTAATTCAAGTTACACTTCTTGAGCGTGGTGACCGATAAGAAAACAATTTTTTCTTTTATTATATAAATAACAATATTTAGAAGTGATTATCGAATTTCGCGCGATGTACATTTATTATATAATATCATTTAAACTTTCTCTGCGCGGCATTCATGTGCATTATATATACTTACACCAAAAACAAAGGTACTGAATAGTATACACGTGCTTGGTTTGATGGTTTCTGTTATATACATAATGAAGAATGAATTTATAGTTTATAATTTATAATGAATTTATAATTTATTTATATTTTTAGTATATATATATATATACTAGCTGTCCCGGCGAACTTCGTACCGCCTTACATTACATTACACTGCCCTGCCCTACCCTACACTACACTACACTACCCTACCCTACACTACCCTACCCTACCCTACATACACTACACTACACTACACTACCCTACCCTACACTACTCTACACTACCCTACACTACCCTACCCTACCCTATCCTATCTCTCAAGTTGGATCGAACTGCACATGGTGTGCGAATTTTATTATAATCGGTTAAGTGGTTTAGGAGTCCATTGAGGACAAACATTGTGACACGAGATTTATATATATTAAGAATATATATATATACATATTGAGAATCTAAATTGAGAATTTAAACTATACGCGTGTGTGTGTTTGTGTGTATAAAAGAAGGCTACTTTTAGTATCGCTCATTTTAATATCAAAAATTTAGGTCACCTTTATAGCAGTATTATATTTTCAATTCAAAATTAATACTGCATTTGTGATAATAATAAAATGTATGTTTAAAGAGTACTCACTCATTTTCTTTCACTATTTTTTCGTGACTTTCTTCATTAATAATAAATGCACTTTGTTCATTCATATTTATTATTTATTTTCGCTTAACCGCGCTTTTATTACTTTCTTCATTAATAATAAATGCACTTTGTTCATTCATATTTATTATTTATTTTCGCCTAACCGCGCTTTTTTACATCTTTGTTTTTTTTAAGCAATGGTAGTTGGAACTATACAGCCAAATATGGAATAAAATCTTTTTGTACTTTTTTTTAAGCAATGGTAGTTGGAACTATACAGCCAAATATGGAATAAAATCTTTTTGTACCTATCTCTATAAATACAAACAGCTGTGTCTTAAATAAAATCTTTTTGCATTTGATAAATAAAAAATAATCAAATCTTTTTTGTCATATGGAGGTATATACTGTTTATGAAAAGAGTTTTATTATTCTCCGAAAATGATCAAATCTTCTTATATGTTTGTTTTGACAACCGATATTGTTGCCATGGCAACCGAGCGTCAGGTTTTTCTTCGTTACGGAATTTCTGGATTCGGTCCCCGCGCTCAAAGCCTGCGATAAAATCTATGCAATAGCTTAATAAAGAATATTGTATTGTATTGTATAGTATTGTATTGTAATATACTGCATTGTATTATATTGTATTGAAACTGAACAACTCTCTCCCAGGGACTACTATTTTGTTCCGATTGATAGGCCCATAACTTCCTGCCAGTTTAAAGACAACAACTGACTCGTAAACTTTATATGAAGAGACGAAACATTTTTGAGTTATATGTCGGAGCATCATTGAAAATACGACCAATACCAGCTCGAGATAAGTTTACATAGATCGTTAAACTTTGTTTGGATCAAACGTCAGGTATTAGTACCTGGGTGAAACCGGTGGTGGCGTGACGATCGCTTGTACTCGTGCGTGAGACGATCGTTTGTGGTAGCAAAGATGACGTATTAACGAAAGGCTGTTTGTGATGTGATCGACACTGAGTTGAGAATTTATTAGATCTGTGGAGAAGCCATATTAGCTGGACGTCAGTCTCGGAGCAGACACTTTTTGACGGAGCGTCGAGCAGAACACAAGTAGTGGTGATCTGTGAGCAAAACGGACGTGTCACGCCATCGCTGTGATCACCGCGTTTGCATCCATTGTTATCCAAGGCATCCTGTACAATTTAGTTTACCGAATGATCAAGAATATTGAAGGAGGACCTCTGTGATATAGCTGCATTGTTATTTCGACACCTACAACCGAAATAGTTAAGGACTGAACCACGAGGCCATCCATAACCTAACCCCCCCCTTCGACATCAGAAGTTGGATTGTTCCCAGCGCTCGCAACTAGTGGACGACGGGAAAATGTGAAAAATAATAATGGAGCAGCGAAATAAAAACCATTGGCAACAATTCTACGTGCTACAGAACCAGAACATGCTGCGATTGATTGAGGCTATGCAAGCACCATCGACTACATCTACTGCAATCATATTGCCTACATTCAACCGGAATATACCTGAAGCTAATACACGTGCACGGTGCTCAACTGTCGCCATCTCCCTTACGGAACAATCGTTGGAATGAGGTGACAGCATGAGCTGCACTGGCAGCAGCGGAGATCCACGCAAGCGGCGCGTGCAGCTTCAGCGAAGTGCGTGATGTACGCGGAGCTACGAAAATCCGGTGAGTCGTACCCCTTTTGTTTTGATGGTGGTAGTAGTACGTGCGTAGTACTATTACCTAATCTGTAGTGGTGCCTACTGTTCTCTCGTTAAAGAAAGTTTCGTGTATAGACTTTCGGGAGTGTGTTCAATACTAACGCACTATTGACTTTTGTAGGCAACTCTTAAGTTTACTGTACAGAACAAATATCGAGTGAGGGTAATATTGACGGGCATTGTTCAGAATGGTCATATCTTGTTATGCCAGACGAGTACGAACGATATTATGATCGATTCAGATATTTTAAATCTAGGATTGACGGTATTCTTGAACGAGTCTGTCAATAACAAAACAGCTTGACCGTCGGAAAGGATGCGAATAGAGTAGTCCCTTACCCTTCTAGTGGAGATTGCATTAGTAACCAAAATTATGCCTTGTAGTCCTTCAAAGTACTCTTTCATGTGCTTTCGGATCATTCCTTGCGACACAACGTCGTGATTGAACGGAAGATTTAAAAAGAGGACTTATTGTAAATATGATGATTCATTCAGTTATCTAGAGTTTCGGTTATACAAACCTAAACCAGGATTGAAAGTATTGAAACCCCTTTAAGCTTTTATAATATTGAGACTGAAATCTTAACATGGAGTAAACCCTTATTAGCTTTCGTAGTATGGAGACTGATATCCTCATTGATCATAGGCCAAAGTTGTTGCCTATTTTTAATAGCTTTCGTGATAAATTTGTCGAGGGCATCGTTAATGCCCCGCTATCGTGTAGACCCTATGAAGGTAGATTAATTTCGGTGACCCCAATAAAATATTTTGTTTACCAATTGTAAAAAAAAAGAAGAATAATAACAGGGTAGTATGCGGAGTGCAGTGGTGGACGTCTTACGGCTGATGTGATGATGATACAGGATTCATGGGCTGGAGGCTGCGAATGTCATAAGCCCCGAAGCTTTCCCTTTTTGACGGCCTTATCATGCTGGTAAAGAAAAAGGATAGCATAGAACGCAAGTGTTGATAACCGTGAAAAAAAAAGATAACAACATGCCTGAACGGAAATTGCTTCCTCTGATAGCTTGGAACATCGATTAACTTCATAGGTGGTCACTATTTCACCACGTCAGGCATAGCTAGTGGTTACATCAGGTGCATTCTTTACCTATTAAATCGAAATGACTGATTTTGTAACCTCTGTTCAAATACGTCCACGTGTCATTCGATCTACGTAATGCCCCCTTGTATTTGAACTTACGTTCATAAACGCTTTAGGCGCGTGGCAACGGTCAGGTGAATCTTAGTACGTTTAAACGTTAGTACTCTTAGTTAAGTGTCCTTTAAAATATGCTCACTTCCTTAGAGTATAGTAATGAGATTTCACGTTACAAGTCCCTACTACATGGTGATCATTTGGTAAGAACCGAACTGTTGGGTTAATCGAGTTACGAGGTACAGCCTCCTGGAGTTGCTTCTAGGTACGAGTAAAGTAGCCTAACCTCTAAATGTCATGTTTGTCGATTACACACACAGGCTGTAATTTTATCTAAGTGAAGCACGACAACATACTAGTGATAATACGGAGAGTAACGCATCCTATTACAGGAGTTGTTAATCAGCTTGCTGCTGATGTGATAATAGACATGGGCCTCCCCCATGTTGGAGCGGTTTTACCAATTGTAAAAAAAACGCTACGCTTGGTGGGCTGTTTGGCGGTACAGTATGAGCGTGAAGGACGATGTTGCTTGTCCTCAAATTTTTGGTCCCTTAGTTGCTTCATAAGGAACCCTCGGAAAGAGATGGGGTGTTACATTGCTCTGGGGCAGCACCACAGGCTGATTTCGAAATTAAAGCTTAGCTTCACAAGTTACCTAACTTTGTGTTGTTACAAATGGACAAGCGTAACCGACCACTTTAGATATCAAATACCGTCAGAGTTATTGAGGACAGACTGCGTTAAATGCCCGATAGTGACAGTATTATTGACTTGGACAGAATTGATGACGGAGAGACTGAACCTCGACCATCTACTAGTGCAGAGTAAGGACTTTTGTACTTGACCGTGACACAATGTTTCGCAACCGAACGCCAAAAGTCTCAGCCATTCGTAGACGTAGGCGTAAAACACCGAGTTGATTTTCTCGTTGCTGTGCGGCCACAACTGTGTGTGGCGTGCGTTTGGCTCGCAGGCGTATCACCGGGGAGGTGATGTTGGCAATCACCAGAAAGAGGTGATGTTTGAGATCGCCGCATGGAAGCGATAGTGTGGTTGGACACCGGAGGGAGGTGGTCCAAGAGTCGCCAGGTAGGGTGACTGTGTTTTTGGGCGGACACCTGAGAGGTTGTCTGAGAGTCGCCAGGTAGGGTGACTGTGTTTTTGGGCGGACACCTGAGAGGTTGTCTGAGAGTCGCCAGGTAGGGTGACTGTGTTTTTGGGCGGACACCTGAGAGGTTGTCTGAGAGTCGCCAGGTCGGGTGACTGTGTGTTTGGGCGGGCACCGTAGGGTGTCTGAGAGTCGCCAGGTAGGGTGACTGAGTTGGGCGGGCACCGTAGGGTGTCTGAGAGTTGCCAGGTAGAGCGACTGTGAGTTTGGGCGGGCACCGGATGGAGGTGTCTGAGAGTCGCCAGGTAGAGTGACTGTAGTTTGGTTGGGCACCGGATGGAGGTGGCCCAGAGTTGCCAAGATGGGTGACTGTTGTGGTTATCAAACGAATGGGGGTTACCGATCTACAGTTAATTTGTTGCGAAACATTGCGATACATTGCTAAACATTGTGATACATTGCGATACATTGCGAAACATTGCGGTACATTGAGATACATTGCGATACATTGAGATACATTGCGAAACATTGCGATACAATTCAAGTGATTAAACGAGTGAAATTGTTAACAATTGACATTGACTTGACTGTTTTACTGAAAGTGCCTATTTATTTTGAAAGCTTATTGAAAAATTTCTCTGTAAACTGTGATAAAAATCTCTTGATGCTTATTGTATTTTATGTCAGGTTAGCCGAGCGGGCCAGTTAAGAAAAGAAATACTCTGGTGGTCATGTTTTTCTTTCAGGTGACCCACACGGGGACGTGTGATGCGTCAAGATGGCCGTGTCGGAGCGTCATTGAAAATACGACCAATACCAGCTCGAGATAAGTTTACATAGATCGTTAAACTTTGTTTGGATCAAACGTCAGGTATTAGTACCTGGGTGAAACCGGTGGTGGCGTGACGATCGCTTGTACTCGTGCGTGAGACGATCGTTTGTGGTAGCAAAGATGACGTATTAACGAAAGGCTGTTTGTGATGTGATCGACACCGAGTTGAGAATTTATTAGATCTGTGTAGAAGCCATATTAGCTGGACGTCAGTCTCGGAGCAGACACTTTTTGACGGAGCGTCGAGCAGAACACAAGTAGTGGTGATCTGTGAGCAAAACGGACGTGTCACGCCATCGCTGTGATCACCGCGTTTGCATCCATTGTTATCCAAGGCATCCTGTACAATTTAGTTTACCGAATGATCAAGAATATTGAAGGAGGACCTCTGTGATATAGCTGCATTGTTATTTCGACACCTACAACCGAAATAGTTAAGGACTGAACCACGAGGCCATCCATAACCTAACCCCCCCCTTCGACATATATATATCCTTCTGTTTTTTTTCCCTCGGACTGCGGAGGAGGGAAGGGGGAAAATGCATTTACGCATACCAATACAGCTGGCTGTATTGTGGGACTCACAGCCCTGCGCCTATATGCATACATACCCATTATATACTTATGGTATATATAAATAAATTTGCACAGGCCCAAGACCACACTACCCACTAACGACCCCCTGTAGCCTTGGCAGCTAAGCTGCCTTAAAAGCTAATCGGAGCGACGCCCCCCCTCCCCCCATAGGGAGGGGGGATTTATATATCCTTAGGTTCCTGAACAAAGTAATCATGAGTAGCGTCTTTTTTTAATCCACAATTGGTAAGCCCTTATGGCATCATCTCACATCATGATAAGAGATGATGATGTATTTGCGTCTGGTAGATTTTGATGATTAAAGCCACAGGACTCTGTATCGGTTAATGAAAAACGTGCATTATGTTTTGATGATATCCTATTGGCGATTTTGTTTACCGTTGTTAGATAGCATTATCACAAAAAAGTTTTAAAAAACTGTCCAAGTGCGACTCGGGGGTCACACAAAAAGGGTTCCGCACCAAAACTTTAACTATCAACAGAACAAGCCCCGTCAGTATATACATACTTTGCTTTAGGTAAATAGGAGTCTACCTGTTCTGGACTGAGAAATTCAATTTTTTCTGCGGGAACGGAAAGACTTTAGATTTTCTCATAGATTTGCTCATTTTACAATCTGCGTACAGCATTTTACAATTTGCCGGACCGTTTGGTACATGAACTAATTAAACAATTTGCCCCATTTCGCCTGACTATTTGTAAAATGACAAATCATACATTCACTTGCTCATTTTACAATTTGTGTACAGCATTTTACAATTTGCCTGACCGTTCATATACGGAAGAACTATACAAAATGCTTGACTATTGGTAAAATGACTAATCAATCATACAATATGCCTGCCACATATACTAGGGCAGTTTGGCAACTCAATGACTTTAAGGATGATAAAAACTTTTTTAATATTTTTTTTTGTCTCTTTTGGAAACTCACTACGAAGCGCATGCCGTTCTTTTTTCAAATTTGGCGCGAAAACAAGCTCTTTAGAAACAAAAAAGTTAGGCCACTTCTAAGTATTCTTTGAAAATGGAGAAAAGCGAGTTTCGAGTGCTAATTAAACACTATTTTTTACGTGGTAAAACTATTAAGCAGACCGAACACAATTTGAAAAAGTATTATGGTGATTCTGCGCCTTCTCATGGGATGGTACATAAGAGGTTCACTGAATTTCGTTGTGGACGTACTACCACTAATGACGCGGAACGCCCAGGAAGGCCGATTGAGGTCACTACGCAGGGCATGGTTAATAAAATAAATGATATTGTTTTGGCAGACCGTCGAGTGAAAATATGCAAAATTAGTGATGCTGTGCACATATCGACTGAATGAGTTTTTTTATATTTTGCATGATATTTTGGGCATGAAAAAGTTTTCTGCAAAATGGGTGCCGCGTTTACTAACAGTCGACCAGAAACGAAATCGTGTAACAGCTTCTGAGGAATGCCTAGCCATGTATAATCGCAATCCGAGTGAGTTTATGCGTCGGTACATAACAGTTGACGAAACGTGGGTCCATCATTATACACCAGAGACTAAGCAACAGTCGAAGCAAGCTCGGCTGGTAAAGTGATGGCCACAGTCTTTTGGGACAGCCAAGGGGTTATTTACATCGATTTTTCGGATAAAGGCAAGACAATAACCGGAGCGTACTATGCTGCATTGTTAGATAGCTTCAATAAAAAGTTGATCAAGAAACGACCGCATCTAGCAAAGAAAAAAATTAGGATAATGCAACGGCCCACTCGTCTACAATCTCGACATCAAAAATTGTCGAATTAGGATACGAATTATTGCCACACCCTCCGTATTCGCCAGATTTACCCCCCTGTGACTTTTTCCTCTTCCCAAACATAAAGAAATGGCTTGGCGGGCAAAGATTTTCGTCAAACGAAGAGGTGGTAGCCGAAACTGAGGCCTATTTTTCAGGGTTTGACAAAAAATATGTTTTGATGGGTGTCAGAGGTTGGAACATCGCTGGGCTAAGTGCATAGAGTTGAAAGGAGATTATATAGAAAAATAAAAAAATATATATGTAAAAAGAGTGTTTCTTCTTTCCAAAGTAATGGACTTATCAAACCGCCCTCGTACACTGGAACATAGAACCTACTTCTTTTTTGAAGTAAGTTAAATAAAGAAAGTTTCACATAAATCGGAATATTAGAATCAGTCCAAACCACAGATAAAAAAAATTGCCGCTCCGATAGATTGCTGAAGGAGGCGTGGCAGGAAGTTAGATTCATGCACAACGAGATATGTTTCTATCATTCGTAAATGATTGTACTGCGCAGAAATTGCACAATTTCATAGCAGGCAGAGCTCCGTGTGTTTTGGTGTCCAAATTGCCGAAATGGTCAATAATAAGGTGCAAAAATGCAACTGGCAAATAAATTTAATAAATGCAGGAGTTACCATGTGTAAGTGAAAAACCTAGATGAAAATCAATAATTATATAAAAATATGAATTTTTATTTTTGGTTTCTTGTTATTTAGTGCGAGGGTGTTGTCGATATTTTTCAACGATGTTTTTTTATTTTCCCGAATTGAAGGAAAAGTAGATCAGAACTACAGAATGTAACAATTTGTTTCCTACAAAATCAAGCACTGTTTACTCAAAGATTTCAGCGATGATGACTTTGTGGTTACACCACACAAGAAATGCATAAAATGTTCTGCACTGATGCCTCATGTAGACGTTTGCATACTGTTTTCAGTACGTATCGGTCGTTTTAATATTTTCTTTACTTTTTACCTATTTACTGGAACACAGAACACTACAACCCATAGTACTGGATAACGTAGTTTGGAGCTAGATGACCGTGTTAGATTTGTCCATGAATATTTTTTTCCGTAAGTAGGTTATTATCTTATAAGTAGTAAAAATTGTAGTTTTAATAGAGTTTTATTTTAGTTTTCTTTGAATGAAATAAATCATTAGTACAGGTATGCATTAAAGTATTTCCAGGCTTAAAAAACATACAAACAAATATATACAGGTATGTGTCGGAAAAAAAGTAATAATTTGTTTCCCATTCGTAAATACAGAAAATTCGAAATCAACAGAATAAGGTTGCTAAGAAACGCATAGTTATAAACAGCAAAAATTATTTACTCGTACATAGCGTCAGTACGAAGTCCGCGGACTACGGTAAATATAAAATATTAGGTAGCAAATTATTACTTTTTTTTGTAAGTACAAAGTATTTATGTTTAGTGTATAGTTATATTACATTGTATATAGTAACCAAGCCAACCAAGTAAATCGAGTAATCTTGATAAGGAAAATAAATTATATGTTAAAAATAAAATGAAAGTTAAGAGAATGAAATTTTAATAAACTCCTAATCGATATCTGAAGGTCCTGGAGGTCTCTGACCACGAATTTTCATAAATATATCTTTTACCATAATATGGTAATATTATTATCTAAGATATTAACGTCTAAAAATCACTATTTTTACGACTCACTAACTCATAAAAATATATAGACCACTTCCAGGTGACTTAGAAACTTGAAATTTGGCACCGAGGTAGGTATGCAAAGGAAAAATTCAAAAAATGGCCAAGTTTCAGTCGTACTTACAAAATTTAGTTTCCGTACCACCACTACTCATTGGAATAATTATATGGGCCACTTCGAGGTGACTTTTTTAAATTGAGATTTGGAATCGCAATAGGTTTATTGGACGAATTAAGTAAAAATTAAAAAACTGTATAAGTGCGACTCTGGCTTGTGCACTGAGGGTTCAGTACCACCAAAATTATCTTATATGTATATCTATTAGTTGAATCATCATATCAGCCGAAGGAAGTCCACTGCTGGACATAGGCCTCCCCCAAGGATCTCCACGACGACCGGTTCTGCGCTGCCCGCATCCAGTGGCTTCCCGCGACCTTCACCAGGTCATCGGTCCACCGAGTGGGAGGCCTGCCTACACTACGCTTTCCGGTGCGTGGTCGCCACTCGAGAACTTTACTGCCCCAACGTAATGTATGCTATTAGTTGAATAAGGATAGAAAATTAGTATTTGTACTTTACATAATTTAATGATTAGAAATGGGGCCAAGTTCAATATAAAAAAATTACAGCGATCTAAATGGTTAGGTACTCAGTTCTATAGTGGTTTCTAGATCATAGCTACGACACTTCAAATAGAAATATTTATTTTAGACTTCTCCAAATAATAGAAAAAGTACAACAGTTTTCAGTTTCTTAAAAAATATGTTCTGTTTTACTAAATGGTGTAACTTGGCAAGTTTAAATGATCAAGGTGCCAAGCAAGCAAAGCTTACTTTTTAAAAGTAAATATTAATATAGAATAAATTTGGATACTAAAAACATGCCAAGTTACACCATGCAGAAGCACAGAACAACATTTTTTTTAAGAAACTGAAAACCGTTGTACTTTTGTTTTGTTCCTGCACTATAGCTATCACAAACATCCTGTGTATTTTTGAGTGAAGGAAAATATATGAGACTAATAGTTTATAATTATTATGTTATAGTAGAAAAATACATGTTAAAATAAAATGAAGGTTATGAGCATGAAATTTTAATAAACACCTTATCGGTATCTGAAGGTCCTTGATGAACGAATTCATGGTCACTTTCGAAGCAATCGGCGTAATAATTGAAAAACCTATCATTCCTCGCATTCCTAATAAATCTATCGATATTAAAAAATGCCTAACTATAACCACAACACTACGAAAATGATACCATCCTTGCAAAAAATATTGCACGGAAAGTTTCAATTGAATAACTTTACTTGTAATCTTACGATCTGAAATTTAATTTGAAATAAATGTTTTTTAATGAATTGCACAACATTACATATTATTTCTTTAGTGCTAAATAATCACATTATTTTTTAAACTTTTAATGCTCATCAATTAAACTGGGCAGTTTTACTATCCTGGTATCACCTTGCCATTGTCATTCTGGCAATTTTCATAAACTCAATCTTATGATATACAGTTTTAAGTCTACTTTTATTTAATGATTTTATAGGTTTGTTTTTTGTTTTTGGGGGAGGTTACTTTAAAAAAATACCCAATAGCATCAAACTGTTTGTAATGTGCTGTATGTGTAATGGCTCGCTCGGTGTTAGTACTAAAAAGTCAACATCAGCGTTCTATAGAATTTTTCTATTCTGTGGTCCAAACTATCGCGTCACAGATTACATAATTTATAAGTGAAGAAAAAAAATTACTTCCTTTTTTTTTCCTTCATTACAGTCATGTTATGAGATGAATTCAGGAAATTTTATCAATAACAGGCCAAATATTTAAAATTCTAAATAAAACAAAGAAAAAGATCTCTCCACGGCGGGGAATCGAACCCCGGTCTCCCGCGTGACAGGCGGGGATACTAACCACTATACTACCGAGGATTCTGAAGGCGTTGTGCAAAACAAATTTACCTACTTACTTAATAATTTTTTCAAGCTTTTATCATGCAATGTACGTAGGTATGTGTCGCAGCCGTTCTGTATAATCCGCCGGCACAAAACGCCGGTTTTCAAAACAGCGCGCTGTTCTGTTTCAGTGTATGTGTTTATTTTTACAAGCTTTGATTTAGTTTCACCAGTCCCGGTGTCTGTAATGAAATTATGCAAGTTAAATTTGACCCACTTCCCGGTTTCCGACGGAGCTAAAATTTTGCATGCATATGTATATCGCGTGACAATGCAGAGTCTCCACAGGAGGGTCGAGTTTCTATACAAACGTAGTTCAGCTTTAATACAAAAACTACATGCCGGATTGAATCCAAACTTTGTAAATATATTGAAAAGACACATGTCGATGTTTACAATTAGTTTTCGCCGTAGTAAATTTTAACGTAACTAAACGAAGGCTTAAACTAGTTTTGTACTGAAAGTGTGTAAAGTGCTCTTATTTTTTTCCGTTTTACATTAGTACATCGAAAACTAATTAAAAACATCGATATGTGTGTACTCAATATATTTGCAAAGTTTGGATTCAATCTGGCATGTAGTTTTTGTATTAAAGCTGAACTACGTTTGTATGAAAACTCGAGCCCCCTGGCGGCCCTTAAAAGCTTGTACTTATTCCAATCAATCAGGTCTAATATAATTTATTTATTTTTATTACTTAACTAGCTTTTTCCTGCGGCTTCGCCTGCGTAGATATCATATTTATGACTGTATTTGAGGGTAAGTGGTGCGCGCGCCACAAGCGGCTTGCGAGCGTGAACATGAGTTTTTTTCAGGTAGTTTCTCAGGGAAATCGAGGGCAACCCTCAAATTTTATAGGAACGCATTATGTGTCTCATATATTTTCTAAAGTTTTTCAAGTATTTGCATTTGGTAGTCATCATCTCACGTTGATGGTAGGTTTAACTCCTTAAGTTTGATGATTGAAGCCACAGGACTCTGTATCGGTTAATGAAAAACATGCATTACGATTTGATGATAACCTATTGGGTTTAACGTTGTTAGATAGCATTATCATCACAAAAAATGTTTTTTTTTAAACTGGCCAAATGCGAATCAAAGTCACACAAAAAAGGTTTTGCACCAAAACTTCAACCATCAACAGAACAAGACATCTCAGTACATGCTTTGCTCTGGGTAAATACGTGCCGACTACTTCTGGACTGAGTTTTTTTTTTGTGGGAACGGATGGACTTTATATTTTCTCAGAGATTTTCCTGCAATCTATGCATTCAACCTCTAATACTGTGGTTTTTTCCAAACTTTAGGTTCAGTAGTTTCGGAGATAAGGGTGGGGAATGGTCAATGGTAATTTACTCCTAAATAGGCGAAATTATTATTATTATTTAAGTAAATACTTAAATAACTTTAAAACTGTTTATTTTAAAATTATAATATATATATGCAGTTTTAAAGTGGTGCCTATCGCCGACAAGATTACCGAATCCAGACTGAGATGGTATGGACATTTGATGCGAAGACCCGATAGCCACGTCGTGAAAAGGTGCCTCTCTATTGCAACACGAAAGAGAGGGAGGGGTAGACCGCCAACTACATGGATGACTTGTGTCCAGAAGGACATGAAGAAATGCGGCCTCTCCCCGGACGACGCTTACCAACGCAGTGAATGGCGCCTCAAGATTAGGAAAGCCGACCCCGCCGGGAAAAGGCTAGGACGAAGAAGAAGAAAAAGATAATATATATATGCACAATATTAAGCTTCAAGGCTTTAAGATGCCTCAATACGCGCAGTTTGATACGTGCTAAAATAATATCGAACATAAGTCTATTCATTTTAAGTGAAAATCAAATTAAATCAGCAGAGTTGAAGCCCGTAGCTTCAACGCGGCTGTAACGTTGAAACCGAACGCCCAATTCTCGATTTTTACATGTTTTTATTACTTTTCTATACTTTCAAATAAGTTTTAAAAAATGTGTTCAATTAAAATAGAATGACTTAAGTCACCGATTTTTGTGTGTTGATTTCATTCAACATTAACTATTTGTTTTCGGGAAATTTTGCAATTAATGCCAAAAACAGGGTTAAATGCTCTTTTTTGTTAGAGTCAAAAGTGTGTGTGTGTCCCCCCCCCCCCCCCCCCCCGCCAGCTAAAGTACTATTTCAGGAATAGAAAAAATTGTAATTATAGGACTTAATAATAGGACTTATAATCTATTTATAAGAAAAACTATCATAGCCACTCGTAAGTAGGCTTTCTTAGTTAAGGCACACCCTGGACACTTCATACCACGGGCCAGAAATGACAGAACAAACAAAATGGCGGCGAAATCCTATAATTTAACCGCCTCCGTAGCTCAGAGGCAAAGTTCACTGGCTTTACACAGGAGGTCGCGGGTTCGATTCCCGGCGGGGTCAATTGTAAGACTCGGTTTGGTTGGTGGTAGGGCATTTTCTAAGCCCGCCTGGCTAGCTACCACCATCTTATCTAAATCTTGCCGCCAAATATCAATGTTGATATCATTGGTGTGTTTCGGCATGAAGATAGGATAGCCAGTTCCCCATTGCGTTGGGGAACCTCGGTAAGCCCGCTTCCATCTTCGGCACCATCGTCACTTACCACCAGGTGAGATGTTGTCAAGGGTTTACCATTGTGAATAAAAAAAAATATATAAAAAAACGTTCGACAACCAAACTGTAACCAATCTGTGTCAATCTGGGTGACGAGGGTGACGAGGAGGTTAAGTCGCAATCTAGAGAGCGGCAGGGAGTGTCCATACTGTATGTTAGTGCTGATATATAATGTCTAACAAAATAAGCTGAAACTATTTTAACTGTGCTTCTACACATAAAACTGAACAACTTTCCCCATAGTTAAATTTCAAAATAAAATTGAACTTCCCATACTAAGTTGGCTGATCAGCTGATCGAGTTAGTATGGGAGAGCCACATTTTTTTTGCGAATTGACTATGGGTTCCATGGGGAAAGTTGTTCAGTTTCATGGGTAGAAACACCAGCTAAAATAGTTTCAGCTAATTTTGTTACACCTTATTATATACTTTGGTTTATGATTTGATAGTCGATCAACTTAGGGTGTGCAGTTGGATTTGTAAAAAGTTCATAGACTTTCCATACAAAATGTTTTCATACCAACTGAAAAGACTACGGAACCCTACTTTGGAGGTATGGAACCCCAAAAATGTAAAAACCGGCTTCACAAAGAAATTTACTCCAAATTATAAAATAATGTTTGTACATGTAAGAACACGAAATTAACCAACTTTAACGTCAATGGTAGGCATGAAACATATTAATGAAGGGGCCCACAAATTTTTTTTGAGTTTGGTATCTCACGCCTATACAAGACGTTTTATATATCCTTTTCAAGCTATTAATTTATCATAACGATAACGAGAAAGAGTCCCCCGAAATCAAATGAATAAAAACGAAATGTAAACTAATTTTAAATAAAAATTTAAAGACAAATCATACCGCCCTTTATTTAATAAAAAAAATATTCTCAAAAATAAGTTATAGAAAGTAAAAAAAATCAAAGCAAATCCTCCTTTCTATATTCAAAATTAAAACCTGAAACTAATTCTCTTTCACCTTCAGCAAAACAACACAATCTTAAAATGAAATATAAAATATGAAATAAAAAAATATAAAATATGAAATATAAAATGTAAAATATAAAACATAAAGTAGAATATAGACTATAGAATATTATAGAATATATATATATAATAAAATATATAATATTAAATACAGAAATAGAATATATATAAATGATATTAGCGGGGATTCCCGCTCCGGTTCGTTCCTGGTGCAAAGGTTGGCCATTGCCATTCAGCGGGGTAACGCAGCTGGTGTAATGGGCACCTTTGCGCCGGGTTCGGTAAGGGGCGGGTTATTTATTGACTGATTTGTTAGTTTTTATTTGACTTTTGACATGTTATTTAATTATTATTTTAATTGAATGATGTAATTTCTTTATATTTGACATTAAATTTGTTTGAAATAGAATATAGAATAAAATATAACAGGTGAAATATTAACTGTATTAAATAAAATATTAAAAGTTAACTTTTATATTTATATCATTTTCAAGCTATTAATTTACCGTAACGATAACGAGGAGGAGTCCCTCGACTGCAAATAAATAAAAACGAAATGTAAAGTCATTTGAAATAAAACATAAATTCGAAGTTAAATCAAACCCTAAATATAGAATATAAAACAAAAAATATAAAATATAAAGTAATATATAAAATATAAATTAGAATATAGACTATAGAATATAAAATATTGAATTTTGAATACAGAAATAGAATATAATATATAAAATATAACAGGTGAAATATTAACATATTAAATAAAATATTAACAGTTAACTATTATAGTTATATCCTTTTCAAGCTATTAATTTATCATAACGATCTAGGAGGAGTCCCCCCCTACTTCAAATAAATAAAAACGAAATGTAAAGTAATTTGAAATAAAATGAAAATTTTAGATAAATCCCTACTAATATTATAAATGTGAAAGTAACTCTGTCTGTCTGTTACGCTTTCCCGCAAAAACTACTGAACGGATTTGGCTGAAATTTGGTAGGTAGACAGATTAGGACCTGGGTTAAGACATAGGCTACTTTTTACCACGCTCGCGAGCCGCTTGCGGCTCGCGCACTGCGCACCCTCGAAAAGTCATAGAAATGTGGTCCACGCGGGTGAAGCCGCGGGAATCAGCTAGTCATTAATATATACGAAAAATATATATTAAAATAAATAATTACAATGCAAAACGACGTACCATCAATTATTACATAATAAATAGTAAGAACCTTTGCAAATCTACATGGGAAGTAATAAGTAGTGAGACAGGAAAATCAAACATCGACCAATATATTGACATGATTAACAATAATGGTAATACTAAATCTATCCCCGCTCAAATAGCTGAAGCATTTAATAATTTATCAAATAAAATAATTATTAAATTAATTTAACAAATAAAACTAATTTTAAAACAAAACTCACTTGTAATAAATATTTACAAACCAACTCTATCTTTCTATCTCCCATTGAAGAAAATTGTGTAAGTACAATTATAATGTCACAACCAATTCTGTAGGTTATGATAATATTTGTACCAAAGTTGTTAAGTCGTGTAAGGATCAGATAAAAGCTGTTTTAGTATATCTTATTAATCTATCAATGGAGACAGGAATATTCGCAAGCAAACTGAAAGTTTCCATTGTAACAAAAAAGGCTCTAGAGATGAGATGGAAAACTATGGACCCATCACACTAATACCTATCTTCTCAAAAATTTTCGTAAAAGTAATACACACGCAGTTAATGAATTTCTTTCAGGAATATCAAGTTATTAAAAATAATCAATTTGGGTTCCAAAAAGAAAAATCAATCACCCTTGCAACATTTAATTTAATTAAAAAAGTTCTACGGAGTAAAAATTCCAGGCTACTCACGACTTTTCTTTCTTTTGATATGTCGAAAGCTTTTGACTATGTATCACATGAGCTGTTACTTTTGAAGCTTGAAAAAAACGGTATTCGAGGTCCGGCACTAAAATGGTTAAGTTCGTATCTTTCAAATAGATTACAATGTGTGGATATTACTAAGCTTGATCATAAAAAATATACAACATTCATACAGATCTGAACTGAAGACAAATTCTTATGCGGTACCACAGGGTACTGTGCTAGGGCCACTTTTGTTTCTTATTTATATTAACGATCTACCCGATGTAACAAAACATAGGACCATTTTGTTCGCAGATGACATTTCGACAATTGTGACATCTAATAATAATATAATCTGAGATCTAATAATAACCTGACATTTAATAATCACGAACTTGAAATTAATAAAACACTTGTAGAAATAATTGGATGGCTTCAAAATAACAATCTACAATTAAATTTTAACAAATCAACTTATATTAATTACAATAATAATTAAAACTTGAATGTAAATTAAAAAGGACAAACTCTACAAAGTGCACTATGTGTGAAATTCTTTGGTATAACCGGAAAGCGTAGTGTAGGCAGGCCTCCCACTTGGTGGACCGATGACCTGGTGAAGGTCGCGGGAAGCCGCTGGATGCGGGCAGCGCAGAACCGGTCGTCGTGGAGATCCTTGGGGGAGGCCTATGCCTAGCAGTGGACGTCCTTTGGCTGATATCGTGATGATGATGATTTTATATTTTATATTTCACATTTTATATTTTATATTCTTAATTTTATATTTCATATTTTATATTTAATGTTTTTTTACTTTATGTTTTATAATTTAAATTTCATATTTTTTATTTTTTTGTTTTATATTTTTATTATTTTGATATTTCCTTTAAAATTGTGTTGAATATCTTCAAGATTAGCTGAAACTAATCGTACTCCCTTTGATTTTGCTGAAGGTGAAAGAGGATTAGTTTTAGGATTTAATATTGAATGTAGAAAGGAGGATTTGCTTGGATTTTTTTACTTTCCAGAATTGTATTTATGAGAATATTGTTTATTTTAATATATATAGGGGGGGTTAGATTTATCTTCAATTTTTTATTTTATTTCAATTTACTTTACATTTCGTTTTTATTTATTTGAAGTCGGGGGACTCGTTATCGTTACGTTAAGTTAATAGCTTACCACAAAATGGCATGCAAATATTTGGTTACCCATTACGTCAGTAATAGTCTTATCCAGAATCCATGAAAAATTCACTAAGCGAGTAATAACATTTATTAATTAGCCATTCACGTAACCTGTTGATGGAAATTTTAGTTGTAAGCTGCCTTAAATACAGTAGGGATTTTGTTGTATACTCTAATAGTATTAAGATGGCAATTTTTTTCATAGAGCGTAGTTCTATACGTTGCTATTACAATTTTAGTGAGGTTTCTATTTCTTAGTCTATGATTTGGTACAGGATGACTGAATTATCCAGGGTATTTCCTTACAAAAATGCCAACTTCAAGAATGTTAAGACTTGTAAGTGTTAATAGTTTGAGTTCTCGGAAAAGAGGTAGACATTAATCTCTTGGGCCTATTCCGGACACTGCCCTTGCAAATTTCTTTTGTACTATGAATATTCTCTTTATATCAGTAGAATTTCCCCATATCAGGAGACTGTACCTAAGGACAGAGACAACATACCCATGGTAAGCAGTTAACGCAGTGCTCCTTCCGGCCTCTCTTCTTAGCCTCCATAATGCATACACGAACCGATACAGTTTACTGCAAACTAGTTGACCATGTTGTTTCCATGTACGAGTATTCGTCTAGCATGATACTCAAGAACTTTACTTGCTTAGCTTGTCTTTCAATTTCTAGTGATATGTTTTCCTTTTTTGCTTTGTAATTAGAGAATTGTAAATAATGGGTTTTAGAAAATATGTTTAGTTTTAAGTTATTATCTGTAATCCATTCATTCATACAATTTATAGATCTATTGACTTTATTTTCAAAGGGAACTGATTTATCATTATCTGGAATTACCAGGGATATATCATCCGCGAATAGTATCATTTTATAGTTTGTTATTTTTTAGAGGTGATTAATATATTTAATGAATAACAAAGGGCTGAGTATACTTCCCTGTGGGACTCCTGTCTTATTATATTGATAAGAAGAGCGGTAAGCTGCCTTTTCGTAAAGATCGTTATTTTTTTTCAATTTCCACGCATTGTAGACGGTTATGCAAATAACTTTTAATCCACTCTAAAGGGTTTCCTCTGATCCCAATCCTCTCGCACTTTTTTAGTAACATTTCGTGGTTAACCAAATCAAAGGCACTTTTCATATCAAATAGTGTTACTAGTACAGTGATTCCCATATCAATATATTCTGTGACTGAACGCATCAACATATATGCTGCATGAGTAGTTGATTTTTGTTTTTGATAGCCGTTTTGTTCTGCAGTAATAATATTATGTTTATCAATGAATGATGATACTCTACTGTAAAAAAAATTTTCAAAATTTTTTGAGAAGATTGAGATAAGTGTTATTGGGCGGTAATTTTGGACATTCTCAGGATTTCCTTTTTTAAGCATTGGTTTTACTACGGATCGTTTCAAGCGCTCTGGAAAGCATCCTTGGTTAAAAGATAAGTTGATGATGTGTGTTAATATTGGGGCAATTAATCTTATAAGTACATATTTTTAAAATTTTTAAAGTTTTTATTTTTAAAGTTGAAACCTACTGCTTTTGTATTATTCAATGATTGAACAGTTGTTATTAATTCATCAGTCGTACATGGCAACAAGAATAGGCTATTGTTTAAATTGGTACTTGATTCAAATGTGTGATTAGGAGTCTAGGAGGTATAAATTTTGTAGAACTAACTAGATGCTCATTGAAGGCGTTAGCTATTTCTTTGGGATTTACTATTCTACGGCCATACATTTCAATGTAATTAATTTCCTTATTAAATTGTATGTTATTTTGTTTATCTTGAATAACTTCCGAAGTTGCCTTGCATTAATTTTTTGATTTTTTAATATATTTATTATTAACTAATTACTTTGCCGTAGTCACGCAGGTCTGAAACAATTTATTATATGCCCGGTATTTATGTTTCGTGGTGTTATCATTTTTATTTTTGTAGTGTACGTGTCTTAATTTTCGTTTAGTCGAACTAAATTTCCTTAAACCTTTCGTAATCCACTGCAATTTTGTATAATTTGTATTAATTTTTACTCGATATTCCGGGAAGCAGAGATTACAGAGTAGGCAAAAGAAAACATGGAAAGCCTCGTCAACGTGCTGTTCTAAAAACTCATAGAACCATGACAGGCTTCCAAGGTAGTTTATAAACTTTCGGATATTATCTTTACTGTAATCTCTTTTGGTGACATACACAAATTTACGAGGTTTTTTTAAATTATCATCTTTAATTTCTAGGATCTAACATAAAGATATTTTATAATTTAAATTTCATATTTTTTATTTTTTTGATATTTTCTTTAAGATTGTGTTGAATATCTTCAAGATTAGCTAAAACTAATCGTACTCACTTTGATTTTGCTGAAGGTTAAAGAGAATTAGTTTAAGGATTTAATATTGAATATAGAAAGGAGGATTTACTTGGATTTTTTTACTTTCCAGAATTTTATTTATGAGAATATTATTTATTTTAATATATTCGTATATAGAGGGTTTTGATTTATCTTCATATTTTTATTTTATTTCAAATTACTTTAAATTTTGTTTTTATTTATTTGAAGTCGGGGGACTCCTCCTCGTTATCGTTACGATAAATTAATAGCTTGAAAAGGATATAATTGTAATAGTTAATCTTTAATATTTTATTTCATATATTTAAAATTTTACCTGTTACATTTAATATTTTATATATTATATTATATTTCTATAAGCCTTAAGCCTTAAGCTGGCTACTAAAATATCGATATATATGGCAATTGTGCTGCCAAATCTCTTATATTCCTCCGAGACGTGGTGCGTGTATCGCCGCCACATACGCACTCTGGATCGTTTCCACCTCAAATGCCTCCGCTCCATTATGAAGATCAGATGGTCCGATCAGGTGCGTAATACCGAAGTTCTGCGACGAGCCAATGTCGGTGGCATTGAAGCCTATTTAATGCGTCGGCAGCTTCGGTGGTGCGGTCACGTGTCACGTATGAAGGAGGAGAGAGTCGCGAAGCGCATCTTCTATTCTGAACTGGAGGAGGGTAAGCGGAAACATGGCGGACAACTCCTCCGGTACAAAGATGTTATGAAGCGACATATGAAAGGATGCAATATAGAACCCTCTCAATGGGAGAGTTTGGCAGCAGAACGGCCTGAATGGCGCAGAATTGTGAATAGGCAAGTGCGCGAGTTCGAGGATCAGCGTAAAGCTGACCTTGATATCAAACGCGACCAGTTAAAGGCCCGACCACCTGCGACCATTTCATACAATTACGAGGGTGGCATACTTAAATGCCCTCAGTGCGCGAGGAGTTTCGCTGCGAAGATTGGCTACATAAACCATCTTCGAGCGCACGCGCGGCAAACCGACTAGGAGTCGAAGTGGTCGCCATGACCGAAATCGGTCGGATAGATCATCATCATCATCATATTTCTATATATTCAATATTCTATATTTTATATTCTATAGTCTATATTCTACTTTATATTTTATATATTTTGTTTCATATTTTATATTTTTTGTTTTATATTCTATATTTTATATTTCATTAAGAAAATGAATCCTGTTCTAAGTGTGTAAATGGTCTAATAAAGGTACAGTGATTCAAATGGTTTGTCCACATTTCTAAATGGTAATGGCATTGACGTTTCGTTTTTGGACTACAAGCGCCCTCTGTCAATTTTCCGTCCATGTTGTTTGTGGCTACGGTGATGGATGACCTCGTTCTCGTCACTAGACTTCTTGCTATTTTCTGTAGATGTCGCGGGATTCAGGGTGCAAATAAGCGAATTGATCTGGTTCTTCACAGGTGGCGTACTCGACTCGACATGCGCTTTGGGGACCGCCACCGCCACGCTACGTCTACCGGTGCGCGGTCGCCACTCGAGAACTTTACTGCCCAAACGTCCATCTGTTCTACGAGCTATGTGCCCTGCCCATTGTCACCTAAGTTTAGCGGTCTACACGTACCTATAATATTTAAAGAATTATCCTCCAAATCCTAACCGTTAACAACTAGTATAATATATACTTTGCCGTTAAGGAGTTGTACCTTTTATCACCAGCTCATCAACATGAGATAATGATTATCAGATACAATTACTTGAAAAGCTTTAGAAAATATATGATACACGTATCGTGCCTATAAAACTTTCAAAATCGTATCTTATACAATCGTATCGTTTAGCATCGCATCGTATCGTATAAAGGTAAGAAAAGTTTTAAAAGTTTCGGTAACAGGTAACGGTAAGGTGTCTCAAGTTCAATGGTTTTTTCCCATCTCAAATACAGTTATAAACATGTTTTATACGTTTTGTTCCTGGTGCCCAACGTGCATAAAGAAGTTTTCACTTTAAAAAAATGAAAAAAACTGGATTTGCCAACACGCCACAACGAGTAGGCGAGAACTATAATATTATATACCTCAAACGGACAGTCGACACGAGCGCAGCCTGCCAGCATCTAGGCGGGCGTCGTCGTCGGCGAACCAGCCAACATTGTTCAGGTATGTATGTACCTACCAGTATGTGTTTTCGTCAAAGCTGCGCGCGCACCCTTGTGAATTGTTAAGCCTTTTAGCTGTAGCGCTTGAATAACTTTTGTAAGTGTAAGTATCTTTTCCTAATAAATAATATGAACGCAGAGAATGAGCGCCGATGTTCGAGTTTTGAGGCATCTTTAAAAGTCTTACTAAAAACACACAAGCATTGCTCATTTAATATTAGTACGTCGTGGGTGACCGAGCGATGGAGTCTCCTAGGCACGTGAACTGTTTTTTTTTGTGTAAAACCGGATTTTCAGAATAAACAACTTGAAATTACCTATCTAAATTAATTTTTCACCCCAAAACCCCCGTATACTAATTTTCAACCAAATCGTAGGAGTCGTTTCCGAGATATATTATTACTTATATAGTACGTTAAAGAGCCGTTAAAAACATTAAAAAATACGCTACCTACGCCTAAAATACGCCTTGCTCTATGTATATTACAAATTATAAGTCCTGTATTGTTTTTTTGGCGTGCAAAAAGTATATTTACTTACTTACCACTTAGCGCGGCAAATTTCCAGTGCGAAAATCTCGGAAAATTGCGTTTTCCCAAAGATGGGACCCTATTTTACGTGTCTTAAAGTACCTGTCGTACGAAAAGAAAACAATAGTGAAATTCAAGTTATTTTAACAGATTATGACGAATATTGGATCACTAAACTTATGGTATTACCGCCGGGTTTTTATCACTTTACAGCGCTGTTTCGCTGAAAGTCGAGCTTTCGCATGCGTACTATGTCAACAACAAATATTTACATCGCGCCCAATAAATTATAACACGCCCAGGTTGAAATGCCATTGTAATGCGTACATTGTATAGGACATCAGTGTATTCCAAATTTTGTCGGATTCTGGCAGGGCAGGTGATGAAACTGACAAACCTTATCGAGTGCCAGTGTTATCCAGATTTCATTTAAACGTAAAATGGGATGGAAACTGTGGAAGGTGACAAAATTAGTGGCAGTGACATTGTCGTTATAGCTGTCAAAGATGGTGCTGGGCCTCGTAAAGCTAAGGAGACGGGTGAGTGACGGGATCCGTATTCTTTCATACTTTGATTGAGCTGTTCCAAATACTTGATGTTATCATATCAAATATACGGGGCGTAACAAAATTGGTGTATTGGTCCCGTTAACTGGGGCTTCTACTCATCATACTAAACAACTTTTGTTCTACGACTTTGCTGAAATCGCAAACTGATGAGCTGAATGACCAATTTTAAGAGTTTTGTATCAAAGTCAATTATTTTTTTGGAGTTTATTGGAGTTTACTCCTTAAGAATCGATTTGCATATATAAGGGGCCCGGTATGAGAAAAATGTGAGGAGTAAAATCTATCGATGAATGACAGCGTTACGAAAAAGTTTCGATACAAAAAGGTCGTGTTCAATAATAGAAATGAAGTGAGTTATAGTTTTTTTTCAAGCGCGAGTAAACTCCAGTCGTGCGTCGGAGCTGACACACACAATTTTTTTTTAGAATTGACTATGGGTTTCTTAGGATAAGTTGTTTAGTATGATGAGTAGAACCCCCAGTTAACGGTTCCTACATCAATTTGTTTCTCTATAGTTCGTTGTTTTTGGATCAGCTCTGATTACAGCAAATAAGTATCGTTCAGGCATTCTCAATGTAAGTTGAATACATCGATACAATATGGGTCGATGGTTGAATATAAATATTTTATAAATTTCATAAGAATCATAAGATTAACAAACAAAGGTTCCTAGGTACCTAGCCTAGTACCTACCCACTTATTTAATTACGACTAGCTTTTGCCCGCGGCTTCGCCCGCGTATACATCGTTTTTATGACTGTATTTGAGGGTGAGCGGTGGCCATGAGTTTTATCCAGATCCCTCAGGAATTGCATCGGGCTATGCTGATTAGCAATCTATGTCACTTCCCACCCTCTCAACCAATTCTATACAAAAAAATCACTTCAATCCGTTGCTCCGTTGCGACGCCGACGACGTGCGCGAGCGTTGAAATGAGTTTTCCCCAGATCCCTCAGGAACCATGTCAGGATATGCTGATTAATGAATTATGTTATTATCCACCTCTTTAACCATCAGTGCAAAAGATTATACCAATCCATTACTCCGTTAAGATTTTGAAGAAACAAACCAAAAATAGAGTATTTTTTCAGTTCCTTCAGGAACTGCATCGGACTATGCTATTTTTACGGTATAAAAACTAACCTTTGTCCATCCCAGTGACACAGGCTACCTTCTTGCGAAATTTCATCAAGATTGGTCAAGGTGTCGAAAGTGGAAAGGTAACAAACAAACACATTTTCACATTTATAATATTAGTAAGGAAAAAAGGATGCAATTCAATAGATTACTTGAAGCACAATTGTTAAATTAGGTATTGTTTTTTCGTAAACGCAAACTTAATTTTACTTAATTTTACTTTCGTAAACATCGTAACTGCCACCGTTTTGTATAAATGAAAAACATAAAATAAAAAGCGGCCAAGTGCGAGTCGGGCGCGCGCAACGTAGGGTCTTTTCAAAAAATAATAACAAAATTATATTTCCGGTTGCTAATAGAACATTTTTGTATCGAAAATATATGGACTTTTTACAAATCCAACTGCACATCTTAAGTTGGTCGACTATTACTTCTAACTAAACTAAAAAAGTCTTATAAGCTGTATTTTTTTTAAATTGATTATGTCTTACTATTTAAGATTTATTATTATTCAGTTTAATCTTAAATCTAACAAAATTATCACTTTAAAGTTTAACATTTCGTAAACGGACCCCTGAATCAAAAATAGTTTTAGCAAACAGGTAGTTTTAAAAGACAAAAAAAAAAAAAAATTCACCCCCCTTTACATGTAAGGAAGGTACCCTAAAATTGTTTTTCAAGATTTTATTGTACCACTTTGTCTGCGTCATTCATATGTACGGTACGAGTATACCCATTCCAAATTACAGCTTTCTAGTAAGTAGTCTGTAGTCTAGTAGTAGTACTCTTTATTATACTGTGTTAGTAGTCTCTCAGCTAAGCCGCGGACAGACGGACAGACAGACATGGCGAAACTATAAAGGTTCCTTGTTGACTACGGAACCCTAAAAAGGATTCCATTAAATCGATGGTATCGACAGATAGCTGTATTTACAAGGAAACATTTGTCGTATCGTGTCGGCGGCCGATCGTAGAATGGGCAGATCGTAAAATACCTTGATATATCATATAGGGGCTCCAAAAAAAAAGTCTACGCAGCCCCGCCGCTTTGTGGTAGCTAGCACCAGACATGCTAAAGGAATCTAACCTTAGCTTTTTCGAAGCCATATACCAGGGCATTTTACGATTTGCTCGATTCTACGATTGGCCGCCGACATCGATATAACTTTTATAGGTACCTACGCATAATTAGGTAATTTACATAATGTTGATTAATTTTGCTCTATCTTTTATTTTCTGGGTTCAATACCTCAAAGAGAAAAAACCAGCCAAGTGCGAGTCAGAACCGCACACAAAGGCTTTCGTACCATTTTACTAGATAGCGATAGTTTCTTCAGTTCCGTACTATCATAATAGATGTTGCTAGTTTCTTCACGTTTAAAAAAACACGTTTTTTGTATGGAGACTTTCTCTTTTTCTAATTTTTAGTATTTTTTGTCCTTTCTTTTTTCGTCGGTTTAATTTTTTGTTAAAAAGTTATTTATTTTTAATTTTTTTGTGGCTTAAATATACTAATGGGTGCGCTATCTTTTTAAAAGCACTGTTGACTCCAAATAATAAAATAAGATTAATCAAAATCGACATAGCTCTCAGAATTGCTAAACTTAAGTGACAGTGGGAGGGGCACATTGCTCGTGGAACAAATGGCCGTTGGGGCAGTAAAGTTCTCGAGTGGCGACCACGCGCCGGAAAACGTAGTGTAGGCAGGCCTCCCACTCGGTGGACCGATGACCTGGTGAAGGTCGCGGGAAGCCGCTGGATGCGGGCAGCACAGAACCGGTCGTCGTGGAAATCCTTGGGGGAGGCCTATGTCCAGCAGTGGACGTCATTCTGCTGATATGATGATTATGAATCAAAATCGGACTACTCTGTAAAAAGTTATGCGTGGTCATACATTACAATTAGTGAGTGAACAATTAATCATCCCCTGTTGAAACTTTTTTCCAAACTTATATGGGACCGATTTCGGGGCATACCCTTTCCAATAAAAAATAATTATCAAAATCGGACTACTCTGTAAAAAAATATGCGTGATCATAGATTAAAAAATATACGTGTTGACTTGAGAACCTCCTCCGTTTTTCCGTCGGTTAAAAAAGGGTGTCAAATACTATTTAGGTTAGTCATCACGCAAAATTAGGTATGTTTTGTAACGCCTACAAAATTGAAGACTATCTGAGCGCACGGCAGTGAGCCAGGCCAATTTTTTGTAAGCACGACGTGTATCTTTACACGAAGCCCATCAAACGGTTTTTAATGTACTCATTTCTCACGTTCTGTCAATCATAAAGATTTAAAATTTGGTGCATATATTTTTACATGTTTTTCAAGATAGCCTGAAAATTTCATAACGCTTAGTGGACACCTCACGAAGATAAACAACTTGATTTTTTTTATTTTGTAACAGACTCACTGATCATCAAAATTATAAGGAAATTTCTGAGTAGCTGAAAACCTGATTTTTAGCACGCACATTGGGACTGATATGTAAGTAAATGAAACAAAAAAACTTGAAGCACTCAATGTATCCTATAATGTAATTGCTAAAGTTATTCCAATTAACACTAGATGGTGCTGTCAGATTACTGAATGGAATTTATTATACTGTCATGGCAAATGACTTGGACAGTCGCACCATGACGTATAATATTTTAAAGAATGTAACGGGGGGTGGGACCTGTTTCTATAGTATGATCAATTTTGCGATCTTTGGGATGGAACCAGGCCTAAGTTTATTCTATGCTCTGTTTGGTGCTGGATCTTCCATATTTTACTGGTCAAGCCTACGTTGCTCTGTCCAATGTAACAATTCGTAGCCTCCACAGTGTTTACTTGATCAATTTATTATTATCTTTATATTATAGACCTGATTTGTCCTTGCTTTAACAACCGAAAGACGTCCTCTGCTGAAAAAAGAGCTGCCCCAAGGATTTCCACAATGACCGTCCTGCGCTGCCCGTATCCAGTGGTTTCCCGCTACCTTTATCTTCACATTTGTCATTTATAATTACAAATTTAAATATCTCGGCATTGAAAGATCAAAACTCGTACTTAGGTTTTAAGCTTCAGTAGGTGTAGTGTGTATTTGACAAGGCTCAAAAGCATCATCCGATGATCCGACGTCTTCTGAAACCAGGTAGGTATTATAAGGTTGACTGGAAGAGATCCTGAAAGGGATAAGTCCGCCTTTGCTATATTAATATTCTTTTGTTAATACATTATTTGTTTTAAATGCAATAAAGAGTTTACAAACAAACAAACTCTACACCTTAGTCAAAATATGTGGCTTGGCTGTTTCGCTACCGTCACGGTGAAAAATTTACTCACTGTTCATTACTTTTCTGGTAAACAATAATTCTTGTAGTAACGAAACGGCCAAGCCACATATTTTGACTAAGGTGTAGAGTTTATGAAGTTAGGGCGTGTAGAGTTAGAAACTTGGCTCTACGTGAGATCTGATAACTTTTTGACAGTGCGAGCCATATGGTCTCGTCTTGGTAATATTTTACATGAAAATGTTTTAGTGGGATACGTATTTCACAAAAAGCATTGATATCTCCCCAAAAAAAACGTTCCAAAAATGCTGCCTACAAAAGTAATGATATATTATTTGCATCACATCCTGCTGTTTTCATTTACCAAGTACATAGTCCAGAACTTGGCCAGTTTTAATAAAATAATTTTATATAAGATACGGTCCCTTTACGAGTGAATTAAAGCCTATGCTCTTGCTAAAGGCTTCTAAAACATTAAATTTTTTAGTAACTACAGAACACCTATGCTTGCTGATTATGAATAGTAAGGAGATCCTTACTAATATTATAAATGTGAAAATGTGTTTGTTTCTTACCTTTTCACGCTTCAACACCTTGACCAATCTTGATGAAATTTTACATGCAGTTAGCCTGTGTCATGAGGAATGACATATGCTATTTTGTATCCCGTGAAACAAGCATGGTCCGAGATGCAATTCCTGAGGGAACTGAAAAAAAAACTATTTTTTGGTTAATTTCTTTAACATCGCAACGTTTCCCCTCTCGTAAATCTAACAGATACGCTAAACTACCAGGTTTATGATATAACGTCCCCACTCACCGACAGCTAGGTCATATAGTGAGGGCCGCAACGGAACAATGGATTATTATTATTATTTTTTATTCACAATTGGTAAACCCTTGACAACATCTCACCTGGTGGTAAGTGACGATGTTGCCGAAGATGGAAGCGGGCTTACCAAGATTCCCCAACGCAATGGGAAACGATGATTGTTGTGATTTTTTGCACAGAAGATGGTTGAGGGGTGGGAAATGACATAATTTACTAATTGGCTTAACCTGATTTAGTCCCCGTGGGACCTGGGGAAAACACATTTCCACGCTCGCGCACGTCGGCGTTGCAACGGATCAACGGATTGAAGTGATTTACATAGAAATTAGTGAGGGGTGGTAAATGACTTAGACTGCTAATCAGAATAGCCTGATATAGTTCCCGAGGGATCTGGAAAAAACTCACGTCTACGCTCGCGAGCCGCTTGCCGCTCACGCACCACTTATCCTCAGAGACAGTCATAAAAACGATGTCCACGCGGACAAGGCCGCGGGCAAAAGCTAGTATGAAATTAAATTCTTATGTTTTAAACTTACCCAGTCGTCCATAAATACACATTTACATGCTACGAGTATCCTTTAGATAGGTGTGCCTACCTTCACGTAAAATGACTGCGTGCACAGTATTACGATATGGCTTACAGTAGCGCAACGCCTTTGATGTCGCACGATACGCCACGGCGTAGGTACTAGCAGTACTAGCCTGTAGCCCGCCTGGCAAACTCGCGGAGTTTGCCAGGCTGTGCCCCGCCGCCCGATGCCCCGCAATTACCCTTCCGTTGCTCTGCATAAGTACATTCGCTGCACTACTGTAAGCCGCTATATTGTAATACTGTGCTGCGGGCAACCTTCCGTTGGGTGGGTACTTCAGTCAGTGGTACTTTGGCCTTCAACACGAGCGCGCGCCTCGACACAATTTTTGCGCGTTTTTCCGTAAACAGAGCCGTCAGTCTCGACCAACTAACATATACGCACTTCGCTAAAACCTTTTTTTGAGTTAATTATAGTTAAAAAGTTAATAAGAGTTAATTATAGTGCATAAGGGCATGTTTGTGGTAATGAAATGGAGGTGCAAGTTGATGTGGTAAGTTTTGTTTACACTGTAAAAGTGGTCGTAGAATGTAATTTCCATAAACCTCCCCACTACTGGGGCGCGGGTCTCTTCCAAACTAGGGCCGGAAGGTAAGGCCATACTCCACACAGGGTCCAAGTCCGAGTTGGTGGAGAGTGTAGGGCTAGTAGCGACCCATATGAAAAGATGCAACATAGAACCCTCTCAATGGGAGAGTTTGGCAGCAGAACGGCCATAATGGCGCAGGATTGTGAATAGGCAAATGCGCGAGTTCGAGGATCAGCGTAAAGCTGACCTTGATACCAAACGCGACCAGTTAAAGGCCCGAGCACCTGCGACCATTACATACAATTACGAGGGTGGCATACTTAAATGCACTCAGTGCGCGAGTAAGATTGGTTACATAAACCATCTTCGAGCGCACGCGCGGCAAACCGACTTGCCGTCGAAGTGGTCGCCATAACCGAAATTGGTCGGATAGATAGATCATCATCATCAGTGTTGACACTGCACTGTCAAAAGTTTTTCAAGCCGTCTAGACTATAAGGCATCTGACACGGCTTAGCGACTGCCATCTAGTGATAGAAACAGGCACCAATGGCTTAACGTGCCTTGCGTCGACATGCCTTGAAACGGTCGAGATAAATAAGTCAAATAAATAAGACAGTCAAACCCACTAGGCAATGAACGTGCTTCAGGTTAATTAACCTGTGTGATCGATGCATCCATTCCGTTCTATGTAAATTAATGGATTTCAGTCATTATTATCTTACCAAGTGGATGGGTTGAATAGGGTGTACCATTAAGGTATGGTGATACTTAAAGGTAGGCTTCCACTCCATAAGTTAAACAACTTGCTCCATGAAACCTGTGATCGAATCGTATTTTTTTTAATTCCTATACAAAATAGCTGACGGACTTGTATAAAATAATAAATTAAAATATTCATTATATTAAAATACAGTTCGGCATCATCGTCACTTACCATCAGGTGAGATGATTGTGAATAAGTAATAAAAACGAAAAATCGCAATTTCAGCAAAGTTGTAGGACAAAAGTTGTTCAATTTGATGAGTACATGCCCACCTTAACGTTTCACCACACCTTTATGTTATACATTTAAAAACAAACTCAGGTAAAGTTAGGTTTTAGGTATGCATGTAAGTTTGGATGTAAAGAGGTTAATCTCTGATACTTACTACTCATCCGGTTTCAGAAATTATTTCACGGAATGGACATTTAGGGTAAACATACGCTAAAAAATAATCGCAAGCCTTCGCACCGCGCATCTTCGATATCCACGTGGGCGCATCTGCTCGTTATATAATATTCGTGGACAAATCACACATGGTCATCTGGCCCCAAACCAAAGATTAAAAAATATTACTTTAAATGTACCCAAATTAGGATTCCCTGTACCATGGGAACTAGAGACTTATATACAAACCTACGTGTTTAAATACGTTTAAGTACATACATATGTATATAATAGGGATGACGACAGCATCAGAAATAAATTATGAACTCTTGCTCACTAACTTGCCCTTCTACTTTTTTTTTTTTTTTTTTTTTTTTTTTTATTCACAATTGGTAAACCCTTAAACTTAAAATTTAGAAAACCTTACTCGTTTTGTTTTCCACCAAGTCTTCGATTTTTAATTCACCAATATCACAAAATGAGTACATATATGACTCTGTTAAACTATGACGCCACGCCTAGGTATTTCTAACATTTTTAGAAGAAAATGACGTTTTTGACAGATGATAAAAAGTAACTCAGATGACTAGCATTTGTCATACCTGTTAACACCAAGACACAGTGCAAACAAACTTGTTCGACACACGAATATTGCTCTGGGTGGGGATCGAACCCACTCGACCTCGGCCTAGCAGGCGGAAGCAATGACCACTGCACAACCGGGTCAGTCAAATCATATTTTTTTCGGCTTCAGCTGCGTGGATATTTATGATTTTAATCGTCAGTTACTGTTTATACAAAAACTTCATAGAAAAAAAAAATGGTTCTATAATCTTTTCAAAAATTAAATGTTTATTTTAAAAAAACAAAATTATATTTGCAGTTGGTAACAGAACATTTTGTATGGAAAATCTTTGAAATTTTTACCTACTTAGCCGAGATAGTTTTTAACAGACGAACAGACAGACAAACATGGTGAAACTCTAAGGGTTCCTCGTGACTACGGAATCCTAAAAAAACACTTTCAGTTTTTCCGAATTTTCCAATTTTCCAACCAATTTTTTAATTTTTTCTTTTCCATAAGATTTTTATTAAACATTTTTATGCGTACCTTGATTCCTCAAAAGGTAAAAAAAGAACCATTACTCGTGTGTCTGTCCGTCCGTCTCTCATAGCCTACTTACATGTATATAAATAGGTGCCATATATATTTGCAGACGTGTAAATTAAATAAATGAATTTTAAACATGGGGGCCACTTTTGGGGGGTAAATTAGAAAATTTTAAAAAATGATTTGAAAACTATGTCGCGTGAGTCGTGTGACATATCAAATAAAATGGCTTGTTGTAAGAATCTCAGATTTTTTTTTCATCATTTTAAAATAAACAGATTTAAAGTTATGAAAATAGGTGAAAATTGACAATCCCCCCCCCTTATCTCCGAAAGTACTGGGCCTAGATTCTTGAAAAAAAAATTACAGTAGGCATATGAGGTAGAATGCACGGATAACAGGAAAACCTGTGAGAAAATCTAAATTCCTCCCATTCCGACAAGAAAAATAAATTTTCAAAAGTCCTATAATATTGTGTGTGTAAATGGGTTCGATTTTCAAATGTTGTTTTTAGTGCATAACCCATCAATGGTAACAAATCTCTGGCTTAGACCTGAAAACAGTACACCTATACTCCTTTTTGTGGCCAGTGGTGTAAAAATTAAATTTTACTAAAACTTCAAATTTTCCATTACAATTTCCGGAGAACTACTGTACGAATGTAAACAAGCACTATAATTTAATCGGTTGTTTTGCTGGCCTTTCTTCGTTTCATTACTTTCGGAGGCGTATTGTGTTCTGTCGGCTAGGGCCACTACCGTACAACTTACAACTTATAGTATTCAAAGTAGCGCCAATTGACTAATGAAATGACATAAGGAAGACAAAACAGTTTTAATTCGAATGCTAAACTCCTTGTCGAAAATGTTGAACAATCAAAATATCTCGAGGAGTTATTTACACAAGGAGTTTAAATATTCTTTGGCTAAGGAGTTTGTATCGAGTATTTTTTGCGCAAGGAGGTTGTATAGCATTGAGATGGAGGTCAAATATATTGGTGTGTTCTAAATTCAAACACCAAAACAGTGATTAAAAGAGCTTTTTATTCACTGTTTTCAGTGAATAAAATAACAAAGTATAAAGTATTCCATTGCTCCTATATAAAGCTTATTTTATTCACAGAAAACAGTGAATAAAAAGTTTTTTTTTTAATCACTGTTTTTGGTATTTGAATTTAGACTTTGTCCAAAGAATATTTGACATACAAACTCCTTTTGCAAATAACTACTCGAGATTTGATTGTTCGATATTTTCGAAAAGTACTTTAGCATTAGAATAAAAACTGTTTTGTGTTTCCTGCTGTTATTTCATTAGTAAATTGGCGCTATTTTGAATACTAATTTGTACAAACACAAAGAAAATTAGGTACCTAATTTAGTAATAATTCTAACTTTAATGAGCATTTTAATTAATTTGACTTTCCTTTTTCTTCATCATCATCATCATCATATCAGCCGAAAAACGTCCACTGCTAGACAAAGGCCTCTCCCAAGGATTTCCACGACGATCAGTCCTGCGCTGCCCGCATCCAGCGGCTTCCCGCGATCTTCACCACGTCGTCGGTCCACCGCGTGGGAGGCCTTCCTACGCTACATTTTCCGGTGCGCGGTCACCACTCGAGAACTTTACTGTCCCAACGGCCATCTGTTCTACGAGCTATGTGCTTAGCCCACTGCCTGTCTATTTTCGCTTAAATGTTTCTTTTTCTCGGATTGCATGTTATAAAGTATAGTACGCAACTGTTGAATAAAACGGATTTATATCGACGGCCATGAATCACTCGCGTCGCTCAGGATTATATGGGAAGGACGATTAGACACGACCTACGAATCCACCAATTAGAAATTCGTGATGTCGAGCTCTCAATACGCTTCCCTATACAGAGTGTTAAAAAAGCTGTCGTAGAACTCGTTATAGGGCTTTTACTCACCATACAGAACCACCATAACATTTTGGACTCTACATACAAACCTATCAACTGATTGACATTTATAAAGAATCCAGATTATTTTATTTACAATACCTTCATCTTGTCAGCTCATATACTTCCCCACCGAGGGGCTCGAGCCTACTCTGAATTAGGGCGAACGGGCCTTAGCTGACCACGCGGGCCCAGTGCGGGTGGTCGACTTCATACAGAACCGTCGAGATTCCTCGCAGGCGTGTGCAGGTTTCCTCACGATGTTTTCCTTCACCGTAAGAGCGTCGGATAAACGTACATATGAAATCAAAATTCGAAAACACATTGGTACGTGACAGGATTCGAACCACGACCTCCGGACAGGAGGTAGCGGCCCTAGCCATTACGCCACCGACGCGAACGCTCTTTACAATACCTTACCGTAGGATTTTTGTAGTGTTATGGGTAGAAGAAGCCCTAGATAATTCGTCCTATACCAATTCAGTACATTTTGTATATTTCCATTAATTTTCGCCTTTTTCTCATATTTCCTTCACCTAAAGGTTGTCTGGAAGAGATCGCTTGTTAGCGATAAGACCGCCTATATACAACTTCCTTAATCATTGTATCTTTTTTTTCTCTTATGTTGTGCAATAAAGTGTTTTCAATCAATCAATCAATCAAACAATTCAGAGTTCTTCGCTAATAAGAATGAAAAAAAAATGAAAAAAGTTTATTGCGGTATCTCATTGTGAAAAATAATACATGTTGCAGGAGACTTCATTAAAGTATAAGAATACTTGTGCCAGAAGAATCCGCGCTTCCATAACTAATAAATAACATAGAGACACAGTAAAAAAAAATTAAAATAATTAAAAACAACAATACTTTACAAATATATGCGCTACGTATTAATAAGCACGCGCGCATTAATCGGCAATCTGAAGAAATTTATTAGAATTAGAAAAACAATCCGCGCGACCTTTACCTATTTTGGTTTTATGTGGGGTAGGTCCATGCTGATGGCACAATTACGCCACAAACCTACTGGCAGGCGAGTATATGGCAGTATGGTAGGGCAGGCAACACGCGACTTTGTTGACGCCTTTACTAATTTATCCCATAAACTTTATACGTAGGAGGCACTTACACGTGCCTTACAATACTACTTTCTATGACGCACTTCTGTTTAATCTTCATCAATAACATTGCATTTTGCTGTTAAAGAGTCCTTATATAGAACTAGCTTTTGCCCGCGGCTTCGCCCGCGTGGACATCGTTTTTGTGACTGACTTGGAGGGTGCGCGGTGCGCGAGCCGCAAGCGGCTCGCGAGCGTGGACATGAATTTTCTCCAGGTCCCTCGGGAACTATGTCAGGAAGCTTATTAGTAAATCGTGTCATTTCCCACCCCCTCCACCATCTCGGTGCAAAAAATCACACAATCCATTGTTCCGTTGCATTGTTATTTAACCAAAAAAGAGTATATTTTCAGTTTCCTCGGGAATTGCATCGGGCTATGCTATTTTCACAGGATAGAAAGTAGCATATGTCCTTCCTTGTGACACAGGCTACCTGCATGCCAAATTTCATTAAGATTGGTCAAGGCCTTGAAGCGTGAAAAGGTAACAAACAAACACATTTTCACATTTATAATATTAGTAAGGAAGGATGGTCGGCAGTAAAGTTCTCGAAAGGCAATCGTGAACCGGAAGACGTAGTGTATTTTGTAATTAGTGTCCTACGTTTTCAATTTGATATTAATATTATCACTATGTCACAAAAGTGGGTACCGACCCATTTTTTATTATTATTTATGTCTACATCATCATCATAGCAGCCGAAGGACGACCACTGCTGGACATAGGCCTCCCCAAAGGATTTCCACGACGACCAGTTCTGCGCTATCCGCATCCAGCGGCTTCCTGCGACCTTCACCAGGTTATTGGTCCACCGTGTGGTAGGCCTTCCTACGCTACGTTTTCCGGTGTGCGTTCGCCACTCGAGAACTTTACTGCGCCAACGGCCATCCGTTCTACGAGCTATGTGCCTCACCTACTGCCACTTAAGTTTAGCAGTTTTGAGAGCTATGTCGGTTACTTTGGTTCTCCTACGGATCTCCTCCAAAATTTATGTAATTTTATGCAAAAAAAACATACCTAGTAATTCAACATTATTAGGTAACTCAATACCGTTAATCTGAGCCGTTGATAGACTTAGGTATTACCTACTCAAAAAGTACACTTTCGTCCTAACCTACTCCCCACCCAACCCTACACTGTTCTAGAAAAATGGAAAGAAGATAGATAACACCCATACAAACTCAAATTAGTTTTTAGGAAATATTGGTACCTCTATTTTATTATATTATTTACATAAAATGTTGTATGATAAGCGAGAAAGTATGCAAGGCGTAGCTGTTTATTTACTTTCAAGCGACTGAGGAGCGAGCGACCAAAAGTGAAGATGCTCTGTTTTGGCTGAAATTTGTTTGGGGGTTTTTACTTTTATTATTTATTGCAACATCGTGAGGAAACCTGCACACGTCTGCGAAGAAACTCGCAGGTTGTGTGTGAAGTCGACCAACCCGCACTGGGCCCGCGTGGTCGACTAAGGCCCGATCGCCATAATTCAGGTTAGGCTCGAGCCCCTCGGTGGGGACATATATGAGCTGATATGAATTTATTGCAAAATCAATAAAATTTAAATTCATAATAATTATCTTAATTGAAAGTAACTATGACCACCCAGATATAGGTATTAGAGAGTATGTATGAATAACTTAAATTACAGTGAGCGGGGCACATAGCCCGTAGAACAGAAGGCCATTAGAGCAGTGAAGTTCTCGAGTGATGACCGCACACCGGAAGATATAGGGTAGGCAGGCCCCCCACTCGGTGAACCGATGACCTGGTGAAGGTCGCGGGAAGCCGCTGGATACGGGTAGCGCAGGACCGGTTGTTGTGGAAATATTTGGAGGAGGCCTTTGTCTGGACATCCACTCGTAGTAGACGTCTTTCAGCTGATGCGATGATGATGGTGTAATGGATAGATAAATTAATTCAATACTTCCCAAAAAAAAAACAAAGCGTGTGTAATGAACTAATGATAATGATATGAATTAAATAACAACACGAATTAATTTTTTAAAAAAACCTATCCAATCCGGGAGTGCCGACAGACTCCCGGATTGGTTAGGTAACGGTAAGGTGTCGCGAGTCCAATGGTTTTTTCCCATCTCAAATACAGTTTTACAGTTATGGTAACAGGTAACGGTAAGGTGTTGCGAGTTCAATGGTTTTTCCCATCTCAAATACAGTTTTACAGTTATGGTAACAGGTAACGGTAAGGTGTCGCAAGTTCAATGGTTTTTTTTTCCATCTCAAATACAGTTTTACAGTTATGGTAACAGGTAACGGTAAGGTGTCGCGAGTGCAATGGTTTTTTCCCATCTCAAATACAGTGTTAAAAGTTTTTTTTCCTGGTGCCGAACGCGCCTACAGAAGTTTTCACTTCAATAGAAACCCGACTGCATAAAAACTTAACACTCTGTTTTGGCCAGTCGGGTAAAAATGTATCTTAAGTCACTCACGGGATCAAGATAGATAGATAGATAGATAAAACTTTATTTCACTAAAAAGGCACAATACATTTTAACAATAAACAAACAAATAAATGAAACTTAATGACAAATATTACTAGTTTATATAAAAAATATGAAACAGGGTCAGTGGTGCCAAGTTAGTGAAACTGATCCAGGCTCAGCATAAATGTTGTGGGTCGCAGAGTACTCACAACGCTGTTTTTCAGCCAAAACCAAGAAAAACGTACACGCACCTCAGTGGTCAACAATATAGTTATGAAAAAAAATAAAAATTTAAAAGAAAATTTGTGCATTTATACCCTGTGCTGGTGATTGAGGGAAGACGACGATAGTGCTCGCATAGACAGGACAAATATCCCTTACAGTGTCTACCTGCCTGGTAATAACATATGTACGCATACACAGCCGCTTAAACCCAGACTATAACGTTATATTATAAAAAAGGACAAGACGAATCTAACGACACCTCGCACTCGAGAATCCATCAATCCACTAAGGCTACAGAGCGTACCAAATAAATAAATAAATATACATACATACTCTGGAAAACCATAAACCTCCTTCTGGCGCAGTCGAGTAATAGTTTTTTTTTTATTCAATTAGACCAGACCGATTTTTCGTGACGGATGAAGCCAAGTTTTGCTGAAAATGTGCAGCCACACTCAATATTCAAGGACTAATCATCCGGCCCTAAACTACACCCCACACACTGCATACAACGGTCGTGAAGTGACATTTCTTAAAACAAATGAATGACGGAGCAAAAAAAATCACGGCGAAATCCTATACGTTCGAGAACCAAACTATAACCAGTCTGTATCAATCCAGGAGACGAGGGGGTGAGGTCGGAATCTAAAGATCGGCAGGGAGTGTCCATACTGTATGTTAGTACTAATATATATACTTTGCCCAAACTCCGAAACTTAACCGCCTCCGTGGCGTAATGGTTAGTCCATTCGCTTCACACCAGGAGGTCGCGGGTTCGATTCCCGGTGGAGTTAACTTGTAAGACTCGGATTGGCTGGTGGTAGGGCATTTTCTAAGCCCGCCTGGCTAGCTACCACCATCTTATTTAAGTCTTGCCGCCAAACATCAGTGTGTTAAAAACATTGATGTGTTCCAGCATGAAGATAAGATAGCCAGTTCCCCATTGCGTTGAGGAATCTTGGTAAAACCGCTTCCATCTGCGGTATCATATTCACTTACAATCAGGTGAGATGATGACAAGGGCTAACCAATTGTAGAAAAAAAAGAACTTTTATTTTCTGTACTATGGAAACCGGAAACTTATATACCTTCATATGTACTAAACTTAATTGTATAGAAAGTTTAAATACATAGAGAACAGTATAGCTATTAAACACCCGTACACAGAACAAAGAAACCTGTTCGTGAATGTTTGACCTGGATGGGTATGAAACCCACAACCCTTGTCCAGCAGGCAGAAACTGACCCTGACTGATAGACAAAACATAAATTAAATTCGGCATTTACGGTGCATAGATAAATTCACAATGCAAATTGTTGCACAATACACAATGCACATGCAATGTTATTTCAAAGCAATCGTAACTGAACCATAAATTCATTTGGTTGGACACAAGTCAAAATTCAGTATCTATCTTCAAAGTAATTGATGTTTGTTTGTATCCATCCGTCCATTACCAACCAACTTTGTGTTAACATCGCAATTAATTAATTGGCTAATTTGCAACGCCCCATTTTTAATCACTTAAGTTAAGAGCCCGCTGGAGTTGATATTTCCCATACAAACGTAGTCTTTGATTCATTTGATAACCAAACAAAAATCAAAAAAGTAATGCGGGCAGACACACGTATACGTCATCCGATTATCGATACAAAATTATTTCAAAATCGGTTGTTTGGTTATCAAATGAATCAAAGACTACTTTTGTATGGAATTTGGTTTTGGTAAGCCCGCTTTCATCGCATCATCGTGACTTACCATCAGGTGAGATGATGCCAAGGGCTAATCAATTGTGAATAAAAAAAATGAACTCCAGCGGGCTCATAAGTATTACTTGTTAAAAAAGCGTCGGTGGCTCAACCGGTAACGATTCTGTCCTCCTTTGCAGAGGTCTCGGATTCAAATCCGGACGGCCAATGTACTAATGAGTTTTTGAGACTTACATACATATACTTACCGATTGCTTTAACGGTGAAGGAAAACGTCGAGAGGAAACCTGCACATCTGATTCCAGATGTGTATGATGGTCACGTTGCACACGTCCGTAGGTGTCCATCTAAATGCCCTACACGTGACTGCGGGTGATGCTAAGTGCAACACCGGGCAACCGCCGTCTATCCCTTGCATAGCACGTATAACTGTGCCACACGATAAGAGAAGAGTGTATTACTTGTGTTAGTTCTTTGAATATAGTTTAAGCTACCTAAGGTTATTTTAAAAGTTATCATTATCAACCGCCTCCGTGGCGTAATGTTTTATTAGCTTCACATAAGGAGGTCGCGGGTCCGATTGCTACCGGATTCGGTTTGGTTGGTGATACCCGCCTGGCTAGCAACCACCAGTTAATCAAAGTTTTGCCGCCAAACTTAAATGTTAACAGCATTATGTTAACAGGTTTGACCTCTTCTCGACTGTTTAGCCTGTACTTAAACGGTCTTGTTGAGGAACTAGGCAACACTGGAGTCGGCAGTTCCATAGATGGTAAATTTATCAACAACATCAGCTACGCTGACTATATGGTGTTGCTGGGTCCCTCAATAAGCGCTTTACGTAAATTATTACTGGTATGTGAGAGGTACGCCGGAGCCTGTGGACTCAGGTACAATGTGAAGAAAAGTGAACTTTTAGTGTTTCAATCTCGTGGTCACAAAATCACTACAGTTCCACCCGTTTTTCTAGACGTAGTCGCTTTGCCGAGAGTTTCTCATTTCAAGTACCTGGGTCACTGGGTCTCGGAGAATCTCTCTGATGATGAGGATATAGAGAGGGAGCGCCGGGCATTGGCTGTCAGATGTAATATGTTGGCTCGCAGATTTGCACGTTGCACCAAAGCTGTTTAAGTTGTTTTATTTAAAGCTTTCTGCCAATCTTTTTATACGTGCAGTCTGTGGGTCAACTATACGCAGAAGACAATCAACGCCTTGCGCGTTCAGTATAACAACGCATTCAGGATGCTGTTGGGCCTGCCAAGGTACTGCAGCGCATCAGGCATGTTTGCTGAGGCTCGAACGGATGGCTTTCATGCCATCTTGAGAAAGAGAGCCGCCTCGTTACTAAGCCTTGTTCGTGGCAGCGGCAACGGCATCCTGAGCGTTGTGGCTAGCCGACCCGACTGCCCTATATCTTGTGGCAATTGGTACGGCTGCATGTTAAGTAATTTTAATTTGTAATTTGTGTAACCTAACTAACCCTAATTTATTTATAATATTTTCTTTTACTAACACTCTATGGATTATGTTGTCCGAAATAAATGTTTGATTGATGGATTGATTATGTGTTCTGGCTTGAAGATAAGATAGACAATCTTGATAAGCCCATCAGTTTCATCTTCGGCATCATCGTCAGTTACCATTAGGTGAGATGATGCCAAAAGGTTACAATTGTGGATTTAAAAAACACAAAGTATGACTTAGATCGTACCTTAGAATCTTTTACAAGGAACACTTTTATGTTTTTAAGGTTCCGTACCTTAAAAGGAAAAAAAACCGAACCAATATCGGATCACTCGTGTGTATGTCTGTCCCGTCTAATTTGCTCCGAAACTACTGAACCAATTGAGTTGAAATTTTGTGCACATAGGTAAGTAGGTGACCGAAAGACGGACGAGTAACGTAAATAAATGAACTGTAAACATGGGTCCCACTTTTGGGGAGTAAATTAGAAAATTAAAAAAAAAGTTTTGTTAACAACATCGTGTGACATATCCAATGAATAGGCTTGTTGTGAGAATCTGAAGTATTTTTTAATAGTTTATTTATGTTAATTAAGAAAATAGACAAAAATTTAAAATTGTCCCTTAGCTCCAAAACGAGTGGGCCAAAAATTTTGAAAAAAAAATAGAGAAAATCGTTACTTACCTGCACATTACAGGAAAATCTACTTATATAAAGTCTATGGTATTTAAAGTAACATAGGAAATTTCTCAATAAACATACGGAACCCTCACTCCGCGAGTTTAAATCGCACTTGTCCAGTTTTTTGTTGTCATCTTGACTGCGCAAGCTTCTACTTGCGATATACATATGCAAGTAGTCGCTCTCGTGTTAATCATGGCTGAATCAGCAAATTTTGGGTCGCTCGCCGCCTGGAAGTTCCGTTCGTAAATACCAGGTTAGCAAGATAGGGTTACCTGTCAAAAGGATGAACCGAACTCGCCGCCATTTTGAAATCACCATGAGTCATAAGAAGTAGCAAAGGATACTGTCCAGCGATATCTCATCTACTTACATAGTTAAAATTAGTTTTAGGTAGTTTAAGATTCAAGATTCAAAAATTTAATGAGGAGATCCGTAGGTGAAGCAGGTAACCGACATAGCTCGCAGAATCGCTAAACTTAAGGGCAGTGGACGGGGCACATAGCTCGTAGAATAGATGGCGGCTGTGACAGTAAATTTCTCGTGTGGCGACTGCGCACTGAGGATGTAGCGTAGGCAAGCCTTCCAACCTGACCTGGTGAAGGTCGCGGGTAGCGCAGGACTTGTTGTCGTCGAAATGCAGTGGATGTCTTTTGGCTAATATGATGATGATAAAGTATAATTATATAAAAGTCGATATACCTATATGTGGTTATGTGAGTATGTATGTTCCCTACAGACTTCGAAATGGCTGGAGCGATTTTGATTAAATTTTGATCCTGTAAAGATTAGTGGCGATCAAAAAAAAACGCGGGCATAGGCCGCTAGCGGCCGCGCAAACCAAGCATAGATTACTTCGATAGAGGTAGGTACGTACCTACATAAAGGTTAGTCAAGGTGGAGAGCCAGTGAGGTTTACCCTTCATTTTAAATTTATTATGGCCAAGTAATGACGTCATTTAAAGCACATACAATAAAAGTAAAAGTTCGAACCAAAGTCATCAACAACCAGTAATTTTATGTGCCATTGAAACACCAACAGCAACCGCCATTAGCCTCCAGGTACCATCTGATCGGAATACAAAGTACCGCACTTAAGTGCCAACAATCAATATAAAACAATGTTAAATGCATAGACTAGCTTGACCTGCAAAAAGGAGACGACGAATAATTTTCTAAAAACCTTAAAACGTTTAGGTACTTACATGCTTTTAATATTGCATTGTCACGCGCGATATAGTTGTGCAATAAGAGCGTCGGTGGCGTAATGGCAAGGGCCGCTACCTCCTGTCCGAGAGGTCGTGGTTAGAATCCTGCCACCTACCAATGTGTTTTCGAATTTAGATTTCATATGTACGTTTATATGACGCTCTTACGGTGAAGGAAAACATGGTGAGGAAACCTGCACACGCCTGCAAAGAAATTCGAAGGATTTGTGTGAAGTCGACCAACCCGCATTTAGCCCGCGTGGTCGGCTTAGGCCCGATCGCCCTATTTTAGGGTAGGCTCGAGCCCCTCGGTGGGGACGTATATGAGCTGATATGATGATACATATGCGATATGATGCATGCAAAATTTCAGCTCAATCCTAAACCGGGAAGTGGGTCAAATTTATATTGGAAGATTTCACCCGAACAAACATACATACATTGTAGGTTAAATAAAAGCTTGTAATATACCTATTAAATAAAAAAAAATTGGCACATCACTTTTGCATTACAAGGCCTTCGTGTTTAAAAATGAACTCAGGCAAACAAATCTCAAATATCTGCTTTAATTTTTTTTGTAACCATTTTTTAAAAAAACGTCCTTGTTTAAAGCGAACTTTTTTATAAAGAGCGTCAGTGGCGTAATTGTTAGGGCTGCAAACTCCTGTCCGGGAGGTCGTGGTTCGAATCCTGCCATGTACCAATGTGTTGTTGAATTTCGATTTCATATGTACGTGCGTTTATCCGACGCTCTTATACGGTGAAGGAAAACATCGTAAGGAAACCTGCACTCGCCTGCGAAGAAACTCGAAGGTTGTGTGTGAAGTCATCCAATCCGCACTGGGCCCACATGGTCGACTAAGGCCCGATCGCCGTAATTCAGGGTAGGCTCGAGCCCCTCGGTGAAGACGTATATGAGCTGATGTGATGATGATGAGAAACCAATTATCAACAGTCATTTTATACATAAATATATCAAGTCCGCATGCATACTTATAGACTGGGGCGTTAAACGTCCGCGTGCTCTATGTCCATTTACACAATATTAACATCGGAGGGCTATGATAACATTTGTACGAAAGTAATTAAAGCTTGTAAAGAGGAACTCAGTCCCATACTATCATATTTGGTAAATATTTCCCTTGAAACGGGGGTTTTCCCAGAGAAACTATGGTATCAGTGGTAAAACCATTTAACAAAAAAGAAGAAAGAACGAATATCGGAAACTACCGACCTATCACTTTGATTTCGGTATTTTCCAAAATATTTGAAAAGATAGAATATATTAGAATGCATAGAAGGCTGATGTCATTGTTCTCAAAATACAATTTTATAAAGAAAGATCAGTATGGCTTCCAAAAAAATAAGACAATACTACACTAGCTGCATTTAATCTTGTCACTGAGGTACTCAATAAAACTAATTCCAAAATGCAAACAACTACCTTATTTTTTGATATGTCTAAAGCATTCACTTGATATTTTACTTTCAAAACTGGAACATAATGGGATCAGGCTGCATTAGACTGGATGAGAACATACCTGTACAATAGAACACAGTGTGTGTAAATAACAAGAGTCGATTCAAAAAATGTGTCCCAAATCTATCGTTCTAACTATTATATTAAAAAATTCTGGAGTACCACAGGGCAGTGTGCTAGGTCCTCTGCTTTTTCTACTATATGTTGACTTAGTTGATCAATCTAATTTTAGAACTATCCTTTATGCTGACGATTGGTCCGCAGTAGTGACGACGAACATGAATTTGACAATTGACGCACATGAAAGACATATAAATAAACTACTACTTTTTTAAGTTAAGTTTTTTGATTTTTTATATTTTTTTTATATTTTTTTAACTAGTGTGTACAATGAAGAGTCTTATAATCTATCTTATCTAATTAATATCTTATTTTATCTAATTAATACTATTATGACATGGCTGAACAGTAATGACTTGCATCTCCGTGTGTGTAGTGTGATCCATCAGGCGCACACAATCTTAATATTAGATTTAGCGTTCTGATGTTGTCTTTTTTATATGTAACTCAAAAAAAAATAAACAGATAATTTATTTTTTTTATCTTAATATTGATAAATCTCATTTCATTAATTTTAATCATTACAATACACTAAATATTTATTTCAATAGACAGCCTCTTAAAAAAAGCTAAAAGTGTGACATTTTTAGGCATAACTATTAACAATTTACTGGACTGGAAGTTTGTTCAAAAATAAACAGATTTGCTTATGCTTTATTTAAATTAGTGAAAACAACTTCCATGCTTATGTAGAGTCCACCATCCTTTGGTATGGTCTTGTAGTTTGGGGAAATAGTAGAAATGTAGAAAGCTTTTATTGCACAAAAAAATGTGTCCGAGCATTATACGGAGCTGCTCCGCTAGCGGCTAGACTCATGTAAGCCATTATTTAAGAAACTCCTCTCCCTTCCATGTCTTTACATCTGTGAAATATCTAATCATCCTGGCCTCTTTAAGACAGCTAAAAGTATGTTTCCGAAAAATACCAGAAATCAAGAAAGACTGGAACATGAATTTGCTCCAAAAACTTCACGCTATTTGAAAAATTGTTACTCAATGGCCATCATAGTTTATAACAAACTAACAAAAGATTTAAAAGACATGCCCATATTCAAAATTCATCAGACATTTAAAATCATGGCTATTAGAGAAATCGTTTTACTCCATCAAAGAATACATGGAATATAAGTGAAATATTAAAGTTAATGTGTTAATTACGCATTTTTGACTTTTTAATATAATTTATTTTTGATATAATTTGAAACTTTGTCATTGCAATTTTACAATTTATATAAAAGCATACTGTTAAAGAGAAACTATCTACATTATTTGACTTGTCTTCATTCTATTATATCCTTTTTTATTACTGTAACATACCTATAGATTTAAACTAACGTTAGTTTTGCATGCCAATGCCTTTGGTTAAATGTGTGATACTTAGAATTTCTTACAATAATTTGTAATTACCTACCACATTTAAAGCAAATAAATCATTATCATCGTCATTATCACTAAAAATTTTATATTTCGTAAACGAATCATTTATTAAAAAATGTGTTCTTATCAAAACTTCAATAGGCATAAAAGATCTAATCACACGATACCTTTGATTTTAAACAATCACCTCCACATTTCATGTAAGGGTATTCTTTTTTATTTTTACAGATTTTTTTCTATAATAAATAAAAGAATTCACGTCACAGAATTGGCGTTGTTAAAAAAAGGTATTTTTTTATTATTAAAAATAACTACTAGAAACTAACTTGAATATTTTTTATTTTTATTCCCTGGTTATTTATTTATGAATTTTCAAAAGTTATACATTCAAATGACGTCATACGAGTAGGCCCAAACACTATGAAAAAAAGGCCTCAGTACTAATTTCAATTGACGAGTTGTATTCATAAGGTTTGTTGTTAAGTTCTGTGATTTACTTTGAATTATAATGGCGCGAGAATAAAGTAAATCGATGGCGCGACAAACTGCTTTCTGTGAACTTCTGCGACAAAAGCGAATAATGTAATTAGGCTCCTACATGAAATGGCTTTTATTGTTGGGATGTTTTATTCCGTTACTTGAATAATAATTAAGTCGATATTAATTACATTAACTTATTAAATTATGAGACAAAAAAAACCGGCAACACGCCCCTGGTGTCAGACCACGCATCATTACTTCATTAATTGAGAACTGTTTATCACAGAATACCTACCCGAAATATTTTTTATTGTAAGTTCCTACTTAACCCACTTTCATGAGATACTTCTAGAAACAGCAGGGGGGATTTTGTTAACGACAATGGCAGCCTTAACCTTATAAATATAACGTATCTGTAATACACCTTCCTGATAAAAACATTTACTAAGAAAACTGAGCGTAATTTTAAAGACATATTCAACGATATCACTCAGGAAGGGTTGTAATTGTAAAAAAAAAATGAATTGCTAGCCCTTAGCAATTTTTTTACTTATTATAAATGGAGATCTATATTCAAACTATTCATGTGCCAAATTTCATGTAATTCGGTTCAGAAATGTAAAAGTTATAACGTTGTAAACTTCTGACAGTCTATGATTGTTAAGGGCAGAAAGTCGATCGACTCGAACGAGGATGTAGTTTGAGGTCCGGTCTAAGTACACCTTAATTGGGAACCGCACATTCTCCCAAAGTGAACACAGTTTCGACCACACATACGAGGAATTGTAACTGAAAATTTTAACCACCTCCGTGGCGTAATGGTTAGTCCATTCGCTTTTCACCAGGATGTCGCGGGTTCGATTCCCGGTGGGGTCAACTTTGTAAGACTCGGTTTGGTTGGTGATAGGGCATTTTCATAGCCCGCCTGGCTAGCTACCACCATCTTATCTAAGTCTTGTCGCCAAACATCAATATTAACAGCATTGATGTGTTTCGGCTTGAAGATAAGATAGCCAGATGCCCATTGCGTTGGGGAATCTTGGTAGGCCCGCTTCAATCTTCGGCATGATTGTCACTTACCATCGGGTGAGATGATACCAAGGGCTTACCAATTGTGAACAAAAAAAATATTGGCATTGTTCTGTTTTTATAAGGCATGTAAATAAAAAAAAAACATTTAGCCGATTTTGTACTGTAAAGACCGCATCAAAATCGGTCCATTTATTAAGGAACATACGATGGTGCAGACGGACACACAGATACACACGTTGAACTTATTATTACACCCCTCTTTTTGGGGTGGGAGTTAAAAAAAAAACTTTAGGGCCGGTTTATCATGCCATATGGCCCAATGACGTCATCACTTTTTAACATTTGAATAATCATAATAAATAACTAGTTTCTCTTATCATGTGGCAAAATTAACCGTGCTATCCAAGGGATAGACGGCGGCGGTTACCTGGTGTTGCGAAAAAAGCATAATCTCATACGATTCCCGAGGAAACTGAAAAAAGGCTGTGTTTTTGGTTGAGAACTATAACATCGCAACGGAGCCACGGGTAACTATTATCTAATCTGTGGCCACAGATTGTTGTGATTTTTTGCACAGTTTTGGTTGAGGGTAATATTTAGTATTCTTTGGTTAAAGGGGTGGGGAGGGGGAGGGGTTACATATACTGCTAATCAGAATGTCCGACCATTCTCCCGAGGATCTGAAGTAAACTCCTGTCTACGCTTCCGAGTCGCTTGCAGCTCGCACACCACTTACCCCCAAAGTAAGTCATAAAAACGATGCCCACGCGAGCGAAGCGAAATTCAAAAACCCCTGAGAAAAGTACCTAAAAGTAGAAAATAAAATGTTTTAGCTCTATAAGTTTAATATAAGGAGTAAAATTTTGATCTAAGAGTCGTCGCGTAGGAGGATCGCCAAGTATTTTTATTTATTTTTTTAATTAAAAATTTGAGTGCGTTTGACTGCAACTCACCTGATGGTAAGTGATGATGCAGTCGAGGATGGTACACACAAACTCAAATAATGCCTATAAAATAAAAACAGAATACAGCTGTTTTACTTTACTACAACTAATTAGTAATAATTTCACAACTTAGCGGTCCCCCTGCGCGACGATTCTTAGATGAAAATATAACTACTATTATACTTACTAGGCCAAAACATAGTATTTTCTACTTTTTAGAAGTATTTTTGTCGGGGGTTTTTTAATTTTTTTATTTAAGTTTTGTTTAACAATACTAAATGAAACCGCAACAAAATGCGGCGCAACTTTTCAATATGCCACATTATCGTTGTGATCAGATGACTTTTCGCACGCTCAGCCAGTGCGAAATGGATTTCTGTGCCTTTTTTTGCACACGCTCAGCTCGTGAGCTATGGATTTTCGAATTTTTTTGCGCACGCTTATTTTTCATACAGTAATGACGTACATTTTGGCTCGCTTTTAAAAATTAAAACGGTGTGGTGATGAGATTTTCGAGTAGGCCTTACATAGGTAAGAAAAACATAGAAATACATAGAAATTAAAAACAACAAACATAAACACTTAATAATGATTATGATGATCATAAATTCATAACTTACGAATAACGATAGCAACGGACAAACATAACTTGAAAGCTGAGGAGCAAACCACGTTTTATGGTTTCAATAAACGTCGCCATGTCGTCAAAATCTCTTCCTTGGATTAGAATGGCCATAACCGCGTTTATTATCCGAATATATGTACCCCCCCATCTGTTATATTTATATTGATACTTACGAGTAAGCTTAAAAAAGTGCATGTCGGACCACCCGCACGGTATGAAATCGTTCCGTAGTGTTTCCAAAAAAAATTAAGGTGAACTCTTTCCCTCTATCTATTATACCTAATTATGGTTGAGGAGAGCGATGGCTACTCTCGCGTTATACCTACTCAGGACTGCGTTAGAGTATGTAGGTATGTGATAGCCATATTGTAGAACACGCCATTTTGCAAAACAGCACGCTGAATAACGCCGTATTGTAAAACGGCGGCATTCGAAATGCGGCGACATCACTTTCAGCCGGATTGCAATTCGGCTGAAATAAAATACGCCACATTGTACGAGGCACCGGTTTGTGAAAAACTACTTAGTAAAAAAATTAAAATAAGCGAGCGAATCGAATGATGTATATATAAACTCCTTCGCTTCGCTCGAGAGAGTCCCTCTTTACGCTCAGGGCAATGTATAAATATTAATACCAACATACAGTATGGACACTCCCTGCCGCTCTCTATATTGCGACCTCTCCCCCTCGTCACCCAGACTGATACAGATTGATTACAGTTTGGTTGTCAAACGTATAGGATTTCGCCGCCATCTTGTTTGTTCCGTCATTCCTTTTTTAAATGTCATTTCTGGCCCGTTGTATAGAAGTGTCAAGGTTGTGATCAGGGTCCATTGAGGAGCCCGTGACGTAAGACGTGTTTTTTCCCGTGGTGCATAATCTACTATTTTGCAAATTCACTGTGGACCTCAAAATTGTTCAGTATGATGAGTATATAGAAACTCCGGTTAAGTAACGGATCCTACACAATTATTTATTTTATTATTTTTATTTTATTTTTATTAGGAGAACACAAACGGAATGTACATTGATATGAATATAGTTATGATAGGATGAAAAATAAATAGAATCGTTTATCCTATTACCCTGTAACAATTAAGATGATTGTAAATCTGCGACTTTTCATACAAATTGCAATAGGAATTTCACCTCTTAAAATTTTACTGATTTTGACATTTTTTTAAATTTTAGTCAGAACAAAAACTAGTTTTATATTTTTTTTTTGGTTTATTCAATTTAATTCTTATTTCTCGTTCAGTGTTCTCATATAAAACTAATTTCGGCCATAATTTGTTTAATTTTAATCATTAATTTAAAAAAGAAACCTATCTACCTAGCTTTTATTTTGAATGACTACCTATCTAAATAGGTCAAAACCGGAGAAAATCGGTGAACTTTTAAAGGGTGAAAATACCGTAGGTTCACAATCGTCTTAAATACCCACGTAATGGAAAGGAGTGTCCTGTTTTTAAGGTTCCGAAGTAAAACCTTATAGTTTCGCCATGTCTGTTTGTCCGTCCGTCTGTTCGTGGCTTAGCTCAGAGACTATATTAGTATTATAAAAATGTAATTTGGCATGGGTATACATACACCGACATGATGATGATGATCTATCCGACCGATTTCGGTCATGGCGACCACTTCGACTCCTAGTCGGTTTGCCTCGCGTGCGCTCGAAGATGGTTTATGTAGCCAATCTTCGCAGCGAAACTCCTCGCACACTGAGGGCATTTAAGTATGCCACCCTCGTAATTACACCGACATAGCAGTACAATAAAATATTGTCAATTTTTTTAGGGTAAGTACATGTAAAGAGGTGGTGATTTGTTTTGTTGACGTACCCTATCGTGTGGGGTATCGTTGAATAGGTCTTTCAACACTGAGGGTTTTATGTAACCATTTTTCGGTTCAGGGAATCGGTTTGTGAAATATTAAGCTTTAAATTGCTAATTTTGTTAAGTGTACCCCCCCCCCCCCTACCAGTTAAACCTCTATTTAAGGATACCTGAAAAAATAATAGTAGGACATAACATAATCAATTTAAAAGGAAAACTATCACGGCTAAGTGGAATTTCTTAGTTTAGGAGTAATAGTCGACCAACTTAGGAGAAACAGTCGTTGTGCAGTTGGATTTGAAAAAAATTCATAGATTTTACATACAAAATGTTCTATTACTATTACCAACTGCAAATATATATATTTTTTTAATATAAATTAATTATTTGAAAAGACTACGGAACCCTACTTTGCGCAAGTCCGACTAGCACTTGGCCGTTTTTTTTAAAATATATTTTAGGGTTGCACATTTTGTATACAGAATTATTTTACAGCACACAGTTCGACCCTGCTCCTCTAACGAAATCTTGAAGCACCCAACGATACCCAGCGTGACCATCAAAGGACCGTATGGTTCTTGGTGCACTCCGGAACCGTCGCCTGCCCACACAAGGTACAAACTTACTTTTAAATAGGCATTATACTCTTTGTTGCCCAGTTACTGCTGTCGTGTTTTACGCGAGAGTCACGGTCATTCATAAATAATTTACATCACACTAATATTATAAAGGTGAAAATTTGAGTGTGTATGTTTGGTACCTTTTCACGCAAAACAACTGAATGGATCTGGCTGAAATTTGGTAGGTAGACAGATTAACACATAGACTACTTTTTGTCATTGCGCACCCTCGAAAAGTCACAGAAATTATGTCAATGCGGGTGAAGGCGCGGGAAACAGCTAGTTATAGATAAAGTTCATTCGCTGAATTAACTGCACCTTTAATAAATGCCGCTCGCTGCGTCAAAGGTTATGTTAAATTATACTATAACATTAATTTAAGACTGTTACTAACTCAATATGGATTATATTCATCATCATAACAGCCGAAGGACGTCCACTGCTGGATATACCCTCCCTCAAGGATTTCCACGACGACCGGTTCTGCGCTGCCTGCATTCAGCGGCTTCCCGCGACCTTCACCAGATCATCGGTCCACCGAGTGGGAGTTCTTCCTACGCTACGCTTTCCGGTGCACGGTCGCCACTCGAGAACTTTACTGCCCCAACTGCCATCCGTTCTTCGAGCTATGTGCCATGTTTTCTATCCATATCCATAGTCGCCTGATAGAGGTGGTGACTTCTTTGACCTGATCACTCCATCGTGTTGGCGATCGATCTCTTGATCTTTTCCCTTCGATGTTGCCGACAATAATACGATTTTACAGATTTTCAACCCATTTTCATGGTATGTGGCTAAAATAGGTCAGTATGCGTTGTAAGCATATGGTAAACAACCGAGTTTGGATTTTTAATTATGAGAGAATAGACACATTTTTGCGTTTAGCTAACTAGTATCTCATCTTTAGTTTAGCTGTCCAAGCAATCCTTAGCATCTGCCTCCAGCAACACATACATCTATTCTCTCTGTCTTTCTCTGGCTCCTATCGTTCATGTTTCCACTCAATATACCTATATACATAGACGTTAGAAGCGTCGGTGGCTCAACCGGTAACGACTCGGTCCTTCTCACCAGAGGTACCGGGTTCAAATCTGGACGGCCAATGTACCAATGAGTTTTTCAAAACTTACGTACATATACTTACCGATTGCTTTAACGGTGAAGGAAAACATCGTGAGGAAACCTGCACATGCCTGCGAAGAAACTCGAAGGTTGTGTGTGAAGCCGACCAACCCGCACTGGGCCCGCGTGGTCGACTAAGGCCTGATCGCCCTAATTCAGGGTAGGCTCGAGCCCCTCGGTGGGGACGTATATGAGCTGATATGATGACATAGACGTTTAAATACATATTGCATACATAGATATTAAACACCCAGATACAGAGCAGACAAACTTGCTCATCACACAAATTTTGGCTGTGGGTGGGGGCTCGGACCCACGACACACGACCACTGGGCCACTGCGTCAGTCACCATTGGACCACTATGACCGAGTCATCTAATTTTGAACACAATGTGTTGTTTAAAAAGTGATGAATTATTTATTAGAAACAGTGTGTTTCTACTCTCCGAGAGCAAAGGGAGATATCTCCGTCAGGCGAGGTGGCACCTATGCCTGGAGTCCTGCCGTGGATCAACCGTTGATGATTGGTACTTGTATATATACTCGACAGTAGCAAAGAAATGTTAAAAGCGCGTTCTAGATGTATATATTTTGTAAGTACTCTCGCCACTTGTGTTAAGGTTTAGTATTTTCTACATTGGGTTATTGAAGGTGTCGCTACATCTTACAATTTTATTTTTATTTTAGATTGAATCCTGCTTCGAGTAATTCAGACGTAGTAAAGACCCAGATTCAAGAATGCACTCCAACCAAAACTAAAGGGTCAGTACATATTACATCCAAATTATTCACTATAGGTAGGATAATAAATAACTTGTTTTAAGTTATTCAATGATGTTTTCAGAAACTTTTTAAATCAGCATAAAATAAGGCTATTCTCTGGAAGTCCACAGACGTCATGCAAATCTTCGAAGGAAGATATCAAGCTAGCTCTAAAAGAACTGAAACTATTCAACGATTCGGAGCCCAAGGATCATGATATAAAAAGGTAGGAATTAGATTGCTAGTACATTTCTCTATCGGAGCCTCAGTGGCGCAACGGCTAGAGCCGATATACCTACTGTTCGGGAGATCGTGGTTCTAATCCTGCCACGTACCCATGTGTTTTCGAATTTTGATTTAATATGTACGTTTATCCGAAGCTCTTACGGTGAAGAAAAACATCGTGAGGAAAACTGTATACACGCGTCTGAAAAAACTCTAAGGTTGTGTGTGAAGTGGACAAGCCCGCACTGGGCTCGCGTGGTCGACTAAGGCCCGATCGCCCTAATCCAGGGTAGGCTAGAGCCCCTCGGGGGAGACGTATATGAGCTCATATGACGATGACATATTTTCTCTGTAAACTACACCTCTGTGCTACACTGCATCTTGATTATGTAAAGAACGAGACTAGAGGACTTATTGTTAACATCTCATAACGTCCCCACTGCTGAGGCTCGAGCCTCTTCCTGCACGTAAGTACAGTGGCTCGAGTCTCTTCCCTGCACGTAAGTACTGAGGCTCGATTCTCTTCCTGCACGGTAGTACTGAGGCTCGAGTCTCTTCCCTGCACGTAAGTACTGAGGCTCGATTCTCTTCCTGCACGGTAGTACTGAGGCTCGAGTCTCTTCCCTGCACGTAAGTACTGAGGCTCGAGTCTCTTCCTGCACGTAAGTACAGTGGCTCGAGTCTCTTCCCTGCACGTAAGTAGTGAGGCTCGAGTCTCTTCCCTGCACGTAAGTACTGAGGCCCGAGTCTCTTCCCTGCACGTAAGTACTGAGGCTCGAGTCTCTTCCCTGCACGTAAGTACTGAGGCTCGAGTCTCTTCCTGTACGTAAGTACAGTGGCTCGAGTCTCTTCCCTGCACGTAAGTAGTGAGGCTCGAGTCTCTTCCCTGCACGTAAGTACTGAGGCTCGAGTCTCTTCCCTGCACGTAAGTACTGAGGCTCGAGTCTCTTCCCTGCACATAAGTACAGTGGCTCGAGTCTCTTCCCTGCACGTACGTACTGAGGCTCGAGTCTCTTCCCTGCACGTAAGTACTGAGGCTCGAGTCTCTTACCTGCCCGTAAGTACTAAGGCTCGAGTCTCTTCCCTGCAAATAAGTACAGTGGCTAAGCCCATATTGGTGGACGAGTTTGTAGGGCTAGTTTCTAACCCTGCTGTTAGAAGTTTCAAGCCGCCGTTATACCCGCTGACACGGCCTAACGCCTGCCCATTTTTTATTCACGATTCGTAAACCCTTGACATTATCTCATCTGATGGTAAGTGACGATGATGTGGGCTTACCAAATTACCCCAAACGCAATGGGACACTGGCTATCCTACCTACAAGCTGGAACACATGTATGCTGTTAACATTGATGCTTGGCGGCAAGACTTGGTTAAGATGGTGGAAGCTAGCCAGGCGGGCTTAGAAAATGCCTTTCCACCAACCAAATCGAATCATACAAATTTAGACTCCGCCTGGAATTGAACCCGGAACCTCCAGGTGTAAAGCTAATGGACTTAACCATTACGCCACGGAGGCGGTTAAAATCTAGTAATAGCGACTTATGAAAACAATATGCCTATCTTACTTTTGTAACTAAGTATGTTTAATATTTTCTTAAGATCGTAAGTTCAACTTAGGGTAGGACGGGGCTAGTTGAGCAATTTTTCACTTAAGCGATCATAGCTCCTCAACGATAAGTCTTAATTGCTTGTTATATATAATAATGGGTAAGTCATCACTGGCGGTCACGCGATGAGTTCCGTCCCGCGACCGCTTCTTTCCGCAATTTGATGCGTTAGCATGCGGTGTATAGTTTCTGAGATATTTCGATTGCCCAACTTACCCCTATGCTCAAGTAGCCCCGCCCTACCTACCTATCTACTTAGCAATAATAAGTATTCAGGTAAGGTATAGGTATCCCATTTTCTGTGTTTATTACAATAATCAGCGATTCAGCCCGTCCACCTCAAATATGGGAACATATGAAGTATCACGTCAGGGTCACCAATTTAGGAACCATACGTTCTTATTTGACAAGAGCAAAGGGAGATATCTCCGCCAGGCGAGGTGGTATGCCTGGGGTCCGGCCGGCCGTGGACCAATCGTTGATGATTAGTATCTGTATATATACTCACCGCTGAAAAAATTATAATAGCGCGTTCTAGATGTCGTATTTACGCCACACCCTTCTAGCCGGGGATTAAGCGGTCGTATCTCAGTGCAACTGCATGTTCGCGCTGACCACGCAGGTTAACTGATCTGGATGAGTTTGACTGTCAGTGGCATTTTTCTCGACCGTTTCCGAGCTTCTCATGGTGCATTAAGCTGTTGGTGCACGTTAAGCCATGTCAGATGCTTATAAAACTTCGGATATACTTGGCCCTCGTATGTGGAGTATTGCTTAACCTTCCCGAGTTTGGGAAGAGACCCGCGCCGCAGCATTGAAGACGTTTATGGGTTGTTGAAGGTTAAAGTACGAGACAGAAAACTTCATTCCAGAGCCTCGCCAGAAAAAGAGACGTCGGAGACGGTGATTGAGACCCCTCAAAGTCCTGTGCCATCCTCTCCCGTCAAGGAGAAAAAATGCCAGGGCTGGGGCCTGCCCACATTCTGCGACCCCTTCGTACCGATCGACCCTCAGGGTAAGTTGAGAGACGTCGGAGACCGTAATTGAGACCACTCCAAGTTCTGTGCCATCCTCCCCCTTCAAGGAGAAAAATGCCAGGGCTGGGGCCTACCCACATTCTGCGACCCCTTCGTACCGATCGACCCTCAGGGTAAGTTAAGAGACGTCGAAGACCGTGATTGAGACCCCTCAAAGCGTTGTGCCATTCTCCCCCGTCAAGGAGAAAAAATGCCAGGGCTGGGATCTACCCACATTTTGCGACCCCTTCGTACCGATCGAACCTCAGGGTAAGTTAACAGACGTCGGAGACCGTGATTGAGACCCCTCAAAGTCTTGTGCCATCCTCCCCCGTCAAGGAGAAAAATATGCTAAGGCTGGGTCCTTCCCACATTCTGTGACCCCTTCGTACCGATCAACCCTCAGGGTAAGATAAGAGACATCGGAGACCGTAATTGAGACTTCTCATAGTTCTGTGCCATCCTCCCCCGTCAAGGAGAAAAAATGCCACGGCTGGGGCCTGCCCACATTCTGCGACCCCTTCGTACCGATCGACCCTCAGGGTAAATTCTTTCCTTGCCCAAAAAATATGTTTTTCTTTAAAAAGTTGCCTTTACAAGCACTCTTATCATCTAATCGATTAGTTTTGGTTTCATAGAAGAAAGGTTTTTACTACCGATTTCAAAAAGAATAAGTTTATACGTGACCAATCTGGCAATATACCCGCCAGGTTGGACCCGTATAAACTTTATCAAAATCGGTTACTTAGATACTTATTAAGAAAATTATCATAATTTGTGATTTCAGTCGGAACATTTTCTGCGTTTCCAGCTATAGTTAAAAAACTGCAATCAATTAAGTCGGTAATTACATTTAATATACTCGTAGATATTTATTGTTATTATTCTTAGCCATTGCCATTAAATGGATTCTGTGTCTAAGTGAAGTGGAACGGAATTACATGGAAATGAATCTCTTGTGTATAGCAAGTAGTCTTAATTTACAATAAATTGCGATACCCACAGTCCTCGAAGGGAGGTCTCATTAAAAGTAAATTACTTTAAACTTAATTAAACCTAGTTTGTGGTTAACCTGTTGGTAGATTTAACGTCTTTCAAGTATTTCGCGAAGATTAATAATAATAGGTATACTTACTCTTACAGATCTTATTTATTTATTTATTTACACTTTTAGTACACCACAAAAAAATCGTGAAGATCTTAGTATTTTTTTCAGTTATCATTACCTACAAATTCAAATTGAAAAACCCTGACCTTTCCCGTTTCTACTCCATCTTTGACCTATTCATTGAGGTCATTCCAATGAGCCCAAAGACCATACCTCTGCTGTAAGTTGATGATAAGTTGGGTATCCTGCAGATTTCAGATGATGCTGTAGCATCAGCTCAAAGTTTCCATGTTCTTGAAACCAAATATTGGATCGATCAGACCTGTGAAAGTTGCTCATATCCTTTCATCAGCTAGAAAAGAACTAATGATCTTCAAACAGCTGAATAGATATTCTTGAATTATAACTAAGAACACTCTTGATCAATTCATATTTTAAACAAAAAATTAAATCAAATTCAAGTCATCCATTTGAGCGCTATGACGCCACAGACAAATAAACAGATACACTCATTAAACATTTATCGTCCCTCTTTTTGCGTCGGGGGTTAAAAATATTCCCTGTTGGATGCCAATCGACTTCCATTAAGCAATAAAATGGTATCGAATATAGGTTTAATTAAATACAGGGGACATCCAGTGGATACAATAATTTAGTTTATTTGAGTCAAACAAAAACATAGTGTGTACGTGAAAAGAGCTTAGAAATTGTTTACAGTAATAAGACTGCCTACTAGTACATCTCATAATATACTCGTACGCTCTTTTTTATCTACAATTGTTAAGCCCTTGGCATCATCTATCGTATCTACATATTGTATTTTTGTGTATTAAAAAGTGTACGTTGGGGAATCTTGGTAAACCCGCTTCCATCTTCGGCATCATCGTCACTTACCATGAGGGATGATCATCGTCACTTAACATGAGGCCTTACCAATTGTGGATATAAATAATAATAAAATTTTCAAAATACATGCAAGCGTGAATCTTAAGTGTTATTTATTATAGTAGTAGTAATCCTAAACAAAAACGAAAAATAATAAAAACCTACCAATTATGAGTCCGAACTGACTGAAAAAAATCCGAGGAAAAAAATATCTTGTTTGAAATTAATATTTATCATTGTTGAAGTTTTTCAAGAGGCGTGGTGATAAGGAACCCTTGGTGCGCGATTCCGGCCTGGGTGCTTTTGGACGGATTTTTTCCGCACCTATTTGATACCACCTATACCAGTTTTAAAAATCATTAAGTAAATAATATAAAAAAATAAAGTAAAAAATTTGGTCCATTTGGACGTAATTTTTTTTTAACTGGAGCATCCACATCGTGAAATAGTGTGTATTATGCCACCTTAAAAACCTTTAAAATGCTAACTTAACAACTTACCCGCCCACAGGTCGTATCTACATCAGCTGGCTATTCCTGGCTACCTTCTGCTACAGCTACAACGCGTGGTGCATCGCGCTCCGAGCCTCCTTCCCCTACCAGACCCCTGAGAACACCTGGCTCTGGATGACGATGGACTACTTCGCAGATCTGGTCTATGTGCTTGACGTAGCATTGGTAAAGCCGCGCCTCATGTATCTGCATGAGGGCTTTTGGGTGGATGACCCTGCTGCAACTAGGAGTAATTATAGGAGGAAATTGCAGTATAAGGTAGGCTATGTTACATCATCATTAGCCGAAAGACGTCCACTGCTGGTCAAATGCCTCCCCCAAGGATTTTGACGACAGGTCCTGCGCTGCTCGTATCCAGCGGCCTCCCGCGACCTGCACCAAGTCGTCGGTCAGTTGTAGTAGGTTATGTACATTATTTAAGTACTAGCCACCCGCCCGCGGCTACGCCCGCGTTTTTTGCTTTCCCGTGGGAATAGGACGTTTTCCCGGGGTAAAAGTAGCCTATGTGCTATTCCAGGACCTAAACTATATGTGAGGCAAGTTTCATCCCGATCGTTCCAGTGGTTGAAGCATGAAAGAGTAACAAACATCCATACATTCAAACTTTCGCGTTTATAGGGAGGTAATATTACAGATTTTCGTTATTTTTGACGTCAATTACTTCTAAACGATAGAAAACCCAAGGTTGAGAAAATACCTTTATTGTTGATGTTCCTTAAAGTCAAAAGCTATCAGAAACACGATTGAGAAGTTTTGGCTCGATTGAAAAAAAAAACCCAAAAATAGGTCTACACCGTTACCTTCAACTCCAGTTATGACTAATATTTTGAAGTATACATTTTGAAAATAAAAAAAACAATATTTGTTATGATAATACAAAGTGAGTAATGTTATTATTTTTATACTTTCATTGTAGTTTAAAATTGAAACGAAAAACCGTTGAAAAAGTGAAAAAGTGTGGTTGTTTTCTTTACTCTTTACACGTAAAGAAAAAGACAGAGACAACTGTTCCAACCAATACCTCGGCTTAAGTTCATTACGTTTAGGCTTACCCATCGAAATTAGTGCTTTCCCTCTTAAAATACTGTAGGTATGTAAAACATTTAACTCAGCATGTTGTACCTACTAATGGACTTAATTTTCAATTACTTCGAATCTACTTTCTCCTCTATCTTAACTTTCTCCTTTTCTTTTTATGTTAGGAAGGCCATATGTATCAGAGATTTGTTACCATAGATGGGTTATGCACTAACAAACAACATTTGAAAATCGAAGCCATTTACACACACAACATTACAAGCAGTTCGCTTCCGTTGCACCGATGCTACTAAGAAAAGAGATGCCAATTGGCATCTTTTTTTTTGCTTCATTTTTTGGATGCACGTAACCTATCTACCTCCCCTTATATATAGCATATCTCTGATATGTATAAGTTTTATTAAAATTTCAGTTCGACGTGATAGCACTAACACCGCTGGATCTTCTTTACATATACTTCGGCACCCACTTTGTGATCTTGAGGTTTCCGAGGTTACTCAAACTGCAGACGTTTTGGGAATTCCATCAAACTGTGGATCGAATTCTTTCCTCTCCATATGTGGTGAGTATGTCGATCTACTGTAATTCTTTTCACTTTATTCAGGAAATATACATCTTTTTTCTTTTTTATCTTCATCATCATATTAGTTGAAAGACGTCCACTGCTAGACAACCCCCCCAAGGATTTCCACGACGATCAGTCCTGCGCTTCCCGCATCCAACGGCTTCCCGCAACCCTCACCGGGCCTTCGGTCCATCGAGTTGGAGGCCTGGGTATATCTACACTAATGTATATTAATTAATTAATATCTTAATATATATAAATCTCGTGTCACAATGTTTGTCCTCAATGGACTCCTAAACCACTTAACCGATTATAATAAAATTCGCACACCATGTGCAGTTCGATCCAACTTGAGAGATAGGATAGGGTAGGGTAGGGTAGTGTAGGGTAGGGTAGTGTAGGGTAGGGTAGGGTAGTGTAGTGTAGGGTAGTGTAGAGTAGTGTAGGGTAGTGTAGTGTAGTGTAGTGTATGTAGGGTAGGGTAGGGTAGTGTAGGGTAGGGTAGTGTAGTGTAGTGTAGGGTAGTGTAGGGTAGGGTAGGGCAGGGCAGTATAATGTAATGTAAGGCGGTACGAAGTCCGCCGGGACAGCTAGTAATATTATAAAGAGGAAAGATTTGTATTTTTGTGTGTATGTTTATAATGAATAAACTCAAAAACTACTGAACCGATTTTAAAAATTCTTTCACCATTAGAATGCTACATTATCGCTGAGTAACATAGGCTATATTTATTACTAGAAAAAATAAGGGATCCTTGATAAAACTTCAGTAACGTGAACCAAGGTGTAAAAAAAATTTTCAGCGCATACGCTACGGAAACTATTGATGATAGAACAACAAAATGTTGTACAATATTGAGAACATATCAATACATACAAAAAACTTCGCGATACTATATGTCCAACTATTGTAGTTATTTCACTATAACCACTTTTTACATTTTAAAAGTTAATAAAAAACTGACCAAAATCAGACAATGATAACCATACCTTAGTATTAACCCTTTACCAAATAAATCATTTTATAATCAAAAATGTTTCGATATCTATAGATAACCTTTTGAATTACTTAAATCGGATAATCCATTCAGAAGATATTAAGAATTTATGAAAATAAACATCGCCACCGCGCAATGACCAGTGTGGCTCCAAGCAATGCAGCCGTAGCGTAGTAATAATAATATTATAAAGAGGATGGATTTGTTTGTTTGCATTGAACAGGCTCCGAAACTACGGGACCGATTTGAAAAATGCTTTCACTGTTGGGAAGCTACACTATCCGCGGTTGCTACAGGCTATATTATATTTTCAAATAGGGATCCTTTCTAAAACTGTAATCCAAGGTGTGAAAAAATTACCTTAAAAAATTCCTGCATTATCAACAAAAAGTAGTGTAGTGTAGTGTGAAGTGTGTAGTGTGAAAGGGGGTAGGGTGTAGAGTGAAGGGTGTAGGGTGTAGTGTATAGTGTGTAGTGTATTGAAGTGTAGTGTGTGTAGTGTAGAATAGTGCAGTGTAGTGCAGTGTAGTGCAGTGCAGTGTAGTGCAGTGGAGTGTAATGTAGTGCAGTGTTGTGCAGTGTAGTTCAGTGGAATGCAGTGGAGTGTAGTGTAGTGCAGTGGAGTGCAGTGGAGTGCAGTGGAGTGCATTGGAGTGAAGTGGAGTGCAGTGCAGTGCAGTGCAGGGTAGTGTATTACATTGTAGTGTAGTATAAGGCAGTACGAAGTTCACCGGGACTGCTAGTTATTAATAACTTAACCTTAGAGCAGTTTATAGCTACTTGAGTTAGTAAAGAAATTATTTTTATTTGTACTTACAGCAGATTTCCACTTATTACTAAATTATGATGAATGACTATTAAGAGCCACACAGACGATTATAGTAACGTAGGTACCTTACTCAAAACTTAAATTTATTCAAAGTGCTTAGTAGAAAAAACACTAAGTGATGCTCTTTTAACCACCTCCGTAGCGTAATGATTAATTCCATTAGCGTAAGTCAAACTTTGTAAGACTGTTTGCTTGGTGGAAGGGCATTTTCTAAGCCCGCCTTGCTAGATACTACTTTAAGATACATTCATAATTTTACTAAGTACATATGATCACCATCAATGAAATGATGAAAGGAACAATATATATGTATCTACTTTAATTAAATTATACCAAAACACAAACTTGAACTTATCATCAATGATCTTTGTGTATATAAAATAAAACAGTGAAGGATGCACAAAATCCAAGCAGAAATTATGTAATTGTACTAAGTACATATGATCACCATCAATGAAATGATGAAAGGAACAATATATATGTATCTACTTTAATTAAATTATACCAAAACACAAACTTGAACTTATCATCAATGATCTTTGTGTATATAACAGAAAATAAAACAGTGAAGGATGCACAAAATCCAAGCAGAAATTATGTAATTGTATTGAACTACCTACCTACATATATGCAACCTCTACAAAACGATGTTAAACTAAGAAAATTCGCACCTTTATAAGTACATGTTATTTGAAAAATACATTTTGTTAAGTATTTTTTCAATATTTTTCAGATTTAGAATGACTGTAACATTGTAAAGTGCATAAACCTTTAAATTCCAGGTTAGAATCGGCAAGATGCTATTCTACATCTTCTATCTAATTCACCTAAATGCATGCGCATACTATGCTATGAGCAACTATATTGGCCTTGGAACAAATGGTTGGGTGTACGATAATGAAGGAAATGCATATATTCGCTGCTTTTACTTTGCTACGAAGACAGCAACATCCATTGGTAAAAAAACAAGATTTACAAAATTTATATGATAATCAGTTTATTTTATCTAGCTAGCAATATGGTTAGGAAGAGTTCCACATTTCTCCTGGTCCCAATCTGGATGCCAGTTTTATTCATAAATTTTTTTGTCTTTCTTTTTCTTCCTACCTTACACTTTACTAGATCTCCTTCATACTGCTCAATGAGATTGTTGTCTTTAGTATCCATCCTCACCAGACTCTCTGGCGCTAACTTAAGGTGTATTTTGATTCGTTACGAGCTATTATCGGTTGGCTAATGTAACGAAGGTCGCATCCGTTCCGTGCAAGGTATTATGAACGTTAGAGGCGTTGTTAGTAAGTTTAAATTCGCATGTTTGCTATCACACAGTTATCTCTCTTTACTTTAATAATATTTCCCCACTAAAGAGCAACGTCTATCCTGCGCTTCCCGGACACGCTAATTTCTTTTCTTCGTGCTTTAAAACTTAATTACCTACAATACAACCAAAAAATTTTTATTGCAGGAAAGAATCCGAAACCAGAAAATACGGAGGAATATCTGTTCATGACGGCTGCGTGGCTTATGGGCGTGTTTGTCTTCGCGCTGCTCATTGGGCAAATTAGGGACATCATTGCCACAGCTACTAGAGCTAGAGTAAGTTATATTCTATGATAAGAGTGAAATAATCCACTTCACTAGGAAATAGGTAATATTATTATTCTGCTTCCCTTGCATATCACAGCTTTATAACACTGCATCTTTCAGTATGCTCTACTGATTACCACTCTTTTCTGGTAGGTATATTATATTTTTACCAATTCCTTAATTTCCGCAAAAGTACTTTAAACTATATATATACAAAAGCAAGTCGTGTTAGTTACACCATTTATAACTCAAAAACTGCTGGACCAATTTTTATCATTTTTGTGTTTTTTCATTTGTTTTCGTCGGGAATAAGATATTAAGTATTAAAATATAATATTCATCAACAAAAAAAAATATCAGTCAAAAAAATATTTGGTTTTAGGGTAGGGTAGGTTAGTGTAGTGTAGTGTAGGTGTAGTGTGGGTAGGGTAGGGTAGTGTAGTGTAGGGTAGGGTAGGGTAGTGTAGTGTATGTAGGGTAGTGTAGGGTAGGGTAGTGTAATGTAGGGTAGGGTAGTGTAGTGTAGTGCAGTGTAGTGTATGTAGAGTAGGGAAGGGTAATGTAGGGTAGGATAGGTAGTGTAACGTAGGGTAGGTAGTGTAGAGTAGGGTGTGTAGGGTAGGGTATCGTAGGGTATCGTAGGGTAGGGTAGGGTAGTGTAGGGTACGGTAGTGTAGTGTAGTATAGTGTAAGGTGGAACGAAGTGAACAGCTAGTAAGAGATAAAAGAATAAGTGAAATGTCTAATTATCAAATGATGTTCGAAACCTGTCGCTGATGATGGGTTGGAATATTTTTGTAAGGAACGAGGTATAGTGACAATATTTGTACATAATTTTTTTCAAAATCTTTCGGCGCACTATTCTTCCTATTCATTTTGATAGGGGATGCAAAAACAAACCGAATACATATTGAGACATTTTGACCCAAAGCGTCACATTGCTGAGATATTTTGAGTTAAAGGTTGTCAAAACACGATTATCCCTCTCTATCTCTCAAAATAACACAATAACGTGACACTTTAGGTCACAATGTCCTAACACATTTTCGGTTTGCATTTGCATTCCCTATCGAAAAATAGAGGTTCATTCGTGCGCCGAAAGATTTTGAAAAAAAAAATGTACATACTGTTGATATGTCACAGTAATTCGTACCCTTTTAATGCAGTTTTATTTGTGTTATGTAGAGTAAGTATATACAGGTGTAACAAAATTGGTGTAGGTCCCGTTAGCTGGGGTTTCTACTCATCATACTGAACAGCTTTTGCTCTACGACTTAGCTGAAATCGCAAAAAAAAAATGTTACTCTTTATACAAATCGATCAGCTGATAGACCAATTTTGTGCATTTTAGTATGAAGCGTTCAATTCTTTTTTTGAGAATTGACTATTGGTTCCTTGAGGAAAGTTGTTTAATATTATAGAACTATTAAGAGTAGAACCCCCAGTTAACGGGTCCTACACCAATTTTTTTACACCCTGTAATACCAAAAATTAGTGATAAAATGTTCCACCAAGAACTTACAATCAAAAGTTTTAACTAAAATAAGCGTCTCATAATTTAAAACACTGACCTAAAAAGTTTTTTCTTGTATATTCATCGTTATATTTCAGTCGGAATATCGCAAGCAAGTGGACGGATGCTCCCAATATCTACGTCGTTTGAACATGCCAGTATCTTTACAAAGACGCGTGACTTCCTGGTTCAATTACACATGGAATCAGCAAAGATGTTTTGGTAAGATTTAAAAACTTTTTGGTTTGGCGCCCAATTGCGTTCAACAAAATAGCTATTTATGCAACTGTTGCATAATGAAGGGTATTTAACACGAGTGTGGTTTATGAAACGAGCGCAGCGAGTTTCATAAAAGTATACACGAGTGTTAAATACTAATTATGTACAGTTGCATACAATAGTTTATCTACACTCATACAACAAATTTAAATTAAAGACAAAATAAAGTAATCATTGTTTATATACAAACTGCATAAGGAAAGATACAAACGTTAATGGCGCGAAAATAAATTTGCAGTAATATCGCACCGCGCATGCGCGCCGCCAAGGTTGCGTTCCGAAACACGCTAGTGTGCTCAAATAGCAAGCATCTGCGTAAAAATTAAAAAAAAAAACTTCATTTTGTTACAACTTTGCGATAACGAAATGAAATTTGTATGGATCCTTAGTCACGGCTCCATCGAAAGGTATATCATTTGCTTAGCGTTTCTGATAAGTAAATGAAGGATTTACGACATGAGTGTAGATAAAATATTTTTCAACACACTTGCTCATAAAGTGGCTCTAATTTCACCGCAATTAGGCACATAATGACACCTATAATCAAACTGTGATTTTTTGATTGCTATTATTCACATGTGAGTTATAAGAGTTTTTTTTATTTTTTTGGTTGAGTTGCTTTGTTCTTAAAAAAGTTTCGACACAAAAAAGATCGTGTTCAATAGTACAAATAAATTAATATACCTATTGCTTACTCATTTAATGGAATTTCGTATTTAAATAGATAATTTCAACTTGTACGTGTTTAATAAAACTTCCACTCAAATATAACTTTTGTTTTCTCGGTAATGAAGAAAACTTGAAATTCCCCATTTTTTACGTTGCTAAAACGCTACCTGCGGAAAGCAAAAAAAAAGAAACTTCACTCTTAGTCTATGGCTGATCGCCATTGTTAGATGCGCGCGCATAAGAAAACTGATTATAATTTTTCCCGCCGTAGCGAAAAAATTTTCACAACTCGTTTTCACTGTTGAAATTATAGTTATTTATTAAATTAAATGTCTACAAGTACTATGTAGTTAAGAAGAAAATTATTTATGTTGTAACCACCCCATATAAGATGTGAAGCCCTTCACAAACAGTTATCATAAACAGTTAATTATAATTTTACTAACTGCACATTTACTAATTGTTTCTCTAATTAAACTTTTTATCTACTAAATAAAATGATTTTTTATTATTATTTTCTTCACAAGTGTGTTGAAAAACGTCGTATTATACACGTGTATATTGATGATTACCGTCCTCGGCTCTCTTAAGACGGCTCGGGTCTCAATGGCGCCTCAGCGGTAATCACCAACGTTACTCACTTGTACCTTAATGTACTATTTTGGCTCCTAGAGTCCAGTGGTTCCTAACCTTTTCAATATTTTTACCCCTGTGACCTATTAGGAAAACTGATTTTACCCCGACCTTAAAATGTTATCTATCATACAAAAAATACAAATATTTTTACTAAACACAAATTGTACATTTTTAACGTATACTTTATAATTATATACAATGAATTAAGTAAAAATAGTAACTGTGATCGTTGGTATTGTTTCGCATTCACAAGTTTTTTTTTTATTTAGGTTTAGTTTCGCTTAAAACGCGTCGGTGGCGTAACGGCTAGGGCAACTACCTCCTGTCCGGGAGGTCCAGGGGTTCCAATCCTGCCGCGTACCAATTTGTTTTCGAATTTCGATTTCATATGTAGTACGTTTATCCGATGCTCTTACTGTGAAAAAAATATCATGCACGCCTACGAAGAAACTAAGGTTGTGTGTGAAGTCGACCAACCCTCACTAGGCCCGTGTGGTCTGGTCACCTTAGGCCCGATCGCTCTAATTAATTCAGGATAGGCTCGAACCCTTCAATGGGCATGTATATGAGCTGATATGATGAAAGCGAATCTTAAGTCATACATTGAGACGGTATCTGGCCATTGTTTTCAGTGTAACCAAAGTTGAAAAAACCACTCTCAAATCTATAGGTATTAGCATTTTTAAAGCTCATTTTAAGCTTATTTTTAAAGCTTTTAGATAAAACAGGAGCCATAAGCTGGTATCCCACTCTACACTATCTTTGTTGCTTTCACATAATTGTAAAGCTGAGCTTAGGCCGCGAGGACTGTACTTACGAGTACTTATAGTGCGGCGATCTATCTTTTTTTTTTAGCTTAGTTATTTTATTAGATTAGGTCTTAATTATTAGGTTCTTTGTTACCCCCACAGAATAGCTGATTAACCCCAGCAGGGCTAATCACCCCCTAAAGTTGTACCTAAATAAGAATTATTTTTTTTAACTTTTGATAAGATTCCACCTACACGTTCGTAGTTAGCCAGAAAAATGTAAGCCGGTTTTTTTCTCACGAAATACAAGTTTGGTGAAATCAGGGAGAAAACTTGTTTTTTTTTGCAAATGAATAAGCAAATTAGCCAACTTTATTTGCTCAAAATGTTAGAAAAGACGAAGACAAAAGTTGTTCAGTTTTATAATACCATCATAGAGATTTCTGGATCATCATATCATCTCGCGACCTTCAACAGGTCGTGGGACCACTTAGTGGGGGAGGCCTGTCTAAGATACGTCTCCCGATGCGCAGTCTCCGCTTGAGAACTTTACTGCACCAACCGATGGATTTTAGGAACGATGTGGCTATTTCTGAATAACAAACAAATAACTGTAATTTTTTTTTTAGATGAAGCAAGAATATTAAACTCTCTACCTTACAATATGAAGCGGGACGTAGCACTTGAAGTGCACATGTCTACATTGTGTAAGGTAATACGTTAATTTTTAACGCTATAACATTTCATAGATCTTTATTTACCCTATGGCCCGGGGCGGCAATAGGTGAGGGGCGGCCGGTTGTTTTGTATCACCGAAAAATAATAAAGCTAGCCAAGTGCGAGTCGGACTAGTGGTAATGAGGGTGACGAACCACTACGAACATACAAACAGAAGGTTACAGTATAAGGTGAAGTTTATCATGTGGCAGTACGGAACCCTAAGCGCGCAAGTCCGACTCGCACTTGGCCGGTTTTTTGTCGCTTAGAGGGACGGATTTTTTTTGTGCCCGGGGCGCCGGATTCTTAAATACACCTCTATTTTGTATGTATTGCCCGGTTGAGTAGATAATCATGGCATTTGGCGGAGAGCTCAGTGTATATGATTCAATGCATCACTTCCTCCGCCGAGAGCTGAAGCAGTGCGGCACAGCCCTTTCTTGGCATTTAAAGAACTGATTGGATAATTCGCCGCTTCACGCCTCTTCGCAGACGGCGGCGAGGTAAACACATAGGCGGTAGCGAAGAGGCACGGTGCGGCGGAGATGCTCCTGGAGACATCTGAGTCACCCGCGCCTCGTAAGTGAGGTTAGGGTCATATAAAGCAATACAAATATTTGTAAAGCCGCGTTGCTTCGCGCTGCGCCGTGTCGCACCTCGCAAGTGAGGTTATGGGTCATATAAATCAATAAAAATATTTGTAAAGCCGCGTTGATTCGCGCTGCGCCGTGTCGCACCTCGCAAGTGAGGTTTGGGTCATAAAGCAATACAAATATTTTTTGTAAAGCCGCAGTGCGCCGTGCACCTTGCAAGTGCGGTTTGACCATAATATGGATGATGACTGCAAGTCATTTGAGTTATTACCCTACTGCGCCAGAAGGAGGGTTGTTTCTCGGCTGTATGTATATATGTATGTATATATAAATGTAAATAAGTATATTTTTTAGCACGCCTAAACGGCTTGATGGATTTTAGCTTGAGAGGTGTCGTTGGATTCGTATTCATTGTGAATGATAGATTTTTGGTGCCAAATTCTACGTCTTCAAAAATTTGTTTTGTTCAAAACCTGTCGAGTGGGGCATCAAAATAAAAAGCTTACAAAAATATACAACTTTTATATGTTTAAATGTAATTTGGGGTATCGGATTGGAGACAGACCTATCTAATTCTCATCTTTTTAAAGTTCACTTTTTATGCATTTGGATTTTTTTGATTTTTTTATATATTTTTTTTGTCATCTGTCAATAACGACATTTTGTTTTAAATAAATGTCCTCTTTTGATTGCGTTGACTTAAAATTTGGTAAATTTGATTTTATAATTTATTTTGAATGCAGTCATCATCCCTATACTTAACCGGCTAGTACTCGTATACGAAGTAGCTCATCATCATCATATTAGCCGAACGATATCCACTGCTGGAGAAATGCCTCCCCCAAGAATTTCCACGACGACCGGTCCTACGTTTCCCGCACCCAGCGGCTTTCCGTGACCTTCACCAGGTCGTCGGTCCATCGTTTGGGAGGCCTTGATACGTCTTCTGATGCGCGGCCGCCACTCGAGAACTCTACTGCCTTATTAACGGCCATCTGTTCTACGAGCTATGTGCCCCCCACGTCTACTTAAGTTTAGTGATTCTTTGAGCTATGTCGGTTACCTTAATTCTCTTAGGGATCTACTCATTTTTGATTCGATCGTGTAGGTAAACTCCATGCATAGCTCGATTATTAAATGAGGAGGTGTCTTGTAGCTGGATGTAATACAGTGCTGATCAACGCGGCAGCGTGTTGAGCTAAAGGATGGTGTAGTTATACGCCTCCTATGGAGTGTCTACCTTAAATGATCTTTTAAATGTTGCAGGTACAATTATTTCGGGACTGCTCAGATTCCCTTCTGCGAGATCTTGTACTGCAGTTAAGACCAGTGTCATTTCTTCCCGGCGACGTAGTGGTTAGAATGGGGGATGTGGGTCATCAAATGTACATAATAAAGTCGGGTGAATGCTGCGTAAGTGATATTAAAATATAAATACAGATCATCATTTCCCTGTCCTGTTTCCAATTCATATTATTCTCTTACATTCTTCCCTACTTGCATTCGTCTCTACATTCATTTCTTTCTTACTCATATCATCTTTCACTTCTTGTCTTTCTTCTTCTTTTCATATCCATCCATATTCACATTCATCACTCTTTTTGTCACATGCCTTTCATCCCTCCTCATAACACATGCAATCCATGACAAACGGTTGGCTTTCAGTTATTCGGTCACTGGTTGTTCTTCTTTTCATATCCATCCATATTCACATTCATCACTCTTTTTGTCACATGCCTTTCATCCCTCCTCATAACACATGCAATCCATGACAAACGGTTGGCTTTCAGTTTTTCGGTCACTGGTTGTTCTTCTTTTCATATCCATCCATATTCACATTCATCACTCTTTTTGTCACATGCCTTTCATCCCTCCTCATAACACATGCAATCCATGACAAACGGTTGGCTTTCAGTTTTTCGGTCACTGGTTATTCTTCTTTTCATATCCATCCATATTCACATTCACCACTCTTTTTGTCACATGCCTTTCATCCCTCCTCATAACACATGCAATCCATGACAAACGGTTGGCTTTCAGTTTTTGGGTCACTGGTGCTACTTTCAAACTTCCCCTTATGTACAGAGGCTAGCACATCAAGCTATACACTCGTAGTGCGATTCTGATCCATACGCATTCGGCATAAAAACGGTACAAAGTCCAAAGTGTGTAGCTTGATGTGCTGGCCTGTGTACAAAGAATTCCTGATCTTGTTACTCCCCACATCTATCTAAAAACATTTAATTTAGTGTGTAAGTACATTTAAACTAGTACACGGATAAACCTGTAAAGGTTTTTGATGTATTAGTATTATAATTTTTTGTAACATTCTTTTTATCAATTGTATAAATAAAAAAAAATAAAAAAAAAAAATAATAATCAAATAAATTTATTTGTAGGTAATGTCGCAGGATGAAAAGGAAGTCTTAGCTACATTAAAAGAAGGCTCAGTGTTCGGAGAAATAAGTTTACTTGGCATTGATGGTTTACGACGCCGAACTGCAACAGTGAGGTGTGTATCAAAACATATCTTGAATGTTTATTTGTCGTCGTCTCAGGTCGGGTTTAATTTAAGTTTTCATGCAAATTCATCGATGTGAATGTGCCTTTATTTCGTTAAAAATTTGAGTGCCTATGGCCGCACCTCACCTGATAGTAAGTGCGAATGCAGTCGAGGATGTAACACGCAAGCTCAAATAGTGCCTATTCACTACAGTCTTAAAGATTCCTAAAATAAAACGAATTAGGGAACACAGATGGTGCAGGGAATTCCACTCTCTATTCAAACAATTACCTGAAATGTCAGTACTAGAAAAAAGTAACACCCCACGTGACCTTCGTTTGACCAACTACTTACTTAGGTTGACATTTTATCATAGAATGTCCTCAAGATCTTAAAGTAAATCTTATTTTCTCAGATCCCGAGGCTACTCATCCCTATTCGCCCTCTCAAGGTACGACCTCGAAACCGCGCTGACTTACCACAAGGAAGCCGCTCAAATTCTGCGCATTCGAGCGGACCAAATAATTAGAGAGAACGCGGCAAGACAGGCCAAACAACGCCTGGAGCAGCTGGAAGCGAGGAAGTCGGCTGCCTCAGCCAGTTTGCACGAGGATTCTTCCACGATCAGGAATAGGCGGATGTCGAACGCGTCGAGCAATGACAGCAGTTTGATCGCGGAAATCAGGAGGCATAGGTCTGCTAGCGCGCATTCTAGAAGGAGGCTGTCAGCTGTTTCTGAAGTAAAGGTAAAAAATGTATTCAATAAAATCTTAGATCACATAAATAAAAGAACTACCTCAAATACGTCAGGACAGTTGCTTGACAGGAGACAATAGGAAAGTATAAATATGTATGTATGTATGTATGTCCGCCTTTGCTATACTGTTATTCTTATTAACTTATTTGTTTTTAAATGCAATAAAGAGTTTAAAAACAAACATGGTTCTTCTTCTTCGTCGCACTCTTCATTTTCTGAATGTAGTGTCTAACTAGGTCGGTTCTTGTTGCTGTTGGTAGGCAACGGTGGTAGTTTTAATTAGTTTGCGCCAAGAGTCCGGCTTTGATCTGATCTAACCAGCGGAGTGGTGTTCTACCTCGAGATCTTCTCCCCTCTACTCTGCCTAACATAATAAGCTTTTCCAGACTATCAGGGCTAAACATGGTTAGAAATATTCAAATACCTATGTTAGAGAGGGTCAACCGCGAAAGTACACCTTAGTAACTAAAATAAATTTTACATCCACGCTGTGCATACTTTATCGCGAAGCCTTAATCATCTGTCGAAGTCGAGCATACACAAATCAACTATAAACATTACACTTACTTAGTAGCAAAGAATACAGTAAGGTATATCAGACTTTATGAAATATTTCCAAATAATTTCGGTTTGTATGGGAGGTATTTTAGTACCCAGTGCAGTAGGCCTTATTAAGTCCTAATTAGTCACAAAGTTTTATTAAAATCGTTTGAGCCATTTTCTGAGAAAAGAAACAAACTACCTAGATTTGTACGGGAGGTGTTTCTTTGTTTTCTAGGTGCTATTGGTAAGCCCTTGGGCCCTTCGCATCATCTCACCTCATCATGAATCCAATTTATTTTGTCCTCAGATACTTCAAGAGCCCACGAGAGGTTCCTTTGCTTCTGGGTGCAGCGGAGTGCGCACCCCTCTACCGACTATCATCTTATCCAGCGGCGATTGAAATTGATAGTCAGCATACAAAAAATATCGATAAAATTTGTATTTTTGTAACGTCTCTTTAACGATTATTCGCTATACTGGTATACTATCTCCTCTATTACGATTATTACGAATTTATTTAGAAATGACTGAATTATTTTAAAGCATTGCTTTAAGGCGGTACTATTACAGATTTTCGTTATTTTTGACGTCAATTAAACTCCTAAACGATAGAAAACCCAAGGTTAAAAAATAAACCTTTTTGTTGATGATGTTCCTTAAACTCAAAAGCTGTTAGAAACACGATTGAGCAGTTTGGCTCGATACAAACAAATCCCAAAGATAGGTCTACACTGTTACTTTCAACTCTAGTTATGACTAATATTTTGAAGAATAAATTTTAAAAAATTTACAACAATGTTTGTTATGATAATACAAAGTGAGTAATTTTATTATTTTTTATACTTTCATTGTAATTTTTGATTGAAACGAAAAACCATTGAAAAAATTAAAAAGTGTGGTTACTTTCTTTACTCTTTACACGTAAAGAAAAAGACAGAGAAAACTGTTCCAATCAATACCTCGCCTTAATTATTCGGCCTAAATCTTTCGAATTTATTAAAATTTATATGCACTGGTCGTAATTAAATTCTACATAGCACCTACTTACTTTGCAACAAGCTCAACAAATGCAATATATTTGAAAAGTTGTACCTAGTCATTTATATTATTCGATAAATTATTTTAATATAAAAAAAATAAGTATCTACTTATTAAGCTTTACCGAATGTTATAGTTTGGGAAATTCTAGTAAATGAATTTTAATGTTTTGTACTTTTACCGATTATCGATAATTCGATGGAAGTTTTTTATATACTCGTAAGTATTATTCTTTAAGGAAATTATACGTGGTATAATTGAAAATACTGTGTTTCAAGTACTTACCTATTGCTTTTATTTATTACTCAACTGCCCAAAAGGCGGGAAATATTTTTCAGGTGTACGCATGTATGTTTGTGTGTGCGTGTGCGTGTGTGTGTGTGTGTGTGTGTGTGTGTGTGTGTGTGTGTGCGTGTGTGTGTATTGTCTTACACTAATTGAAACTAAAAATGTGCTCTAGTTCCTAAAGTAGTGGACAGATTTGGGTAAAATATGGGTTAAGGCAACATTACTTACTTTTATATCAACAGCCATATTTTTTTTTCTAACCTACCGAGTTTCATCAAAATCATCAATAGCCACTTTTAAGTAAAAAAAGCAAGTGAATTTTTTTACCATGATGGCAACCCTAAAAATCCAAGGTTCCCCTACCTTGAATTTTTAGGGTTGCCACCATGGTAAAAACATCACTTGCTGTTTTTACTTAAAAGTGGCTTTTAATGATTTTGCTCGGTAGGTAGGTACGTTGCTTATAACTTTACATGGCCGACAGCACGCGGTAGTTCGTTATTCGAAGAAAAATCGGAACAAGGTAATCTCTCATACAAATTCAAATTCAAATTCAAATTTTTTGTTACTTTTTAAAAAATGGCTCTTGGCGCTCGCGGCTTGCACACCACCCACCTTCAAAGATAATCATAAAAACTATGTCCACGTGGGCAAAGACGCGGGCAAAAGCTATCTATATTGTTTCTTTGGCTGAGCCTGTAGCTATGCTGTATCGTAACTTGATTGATTTCAGAGTACGAGGTGTCGTTACGTTCGTCTTAATCCCCTCAGTGACATAGAATACATTTAAACCCGATTGCTCAAAAAACAGGATAATATTTTTGTGCAGTAATTATACAAAATTTAAATTGATGAGGTTATTTTCTTCTTCAGCGAGCTTACGCTCTTAGTTTCCCTATATACGCGGTCGAATCAGAAATGAGGAGATCCGTAGGAGAACCAAAGTAACCGACATAGCTCACAGAATCGCTAAACTTAAGTGGCAGTGGGCAGGGCACATAGTAGAACAGGTGGCTGTTAGGGCAGTAAAGTTATGGATTGGTGACCGCGCACCGGAAGACGTTGCGTAGGCAGACTTCCCACACAGTGGACCGACGACCTGTTGAAGGTCGCGGAAAGCAGCTGGACTCGGTGAGCGCAGGACCGGTTGTCGTGGAAATCCTTGGGGAAGGCCTTTGTCCAGCTGTGGACATCTTGATGATGATGATGATGATTTTCTTCTTTAAACTTTTTCATCTAATCGACAATTAGATACTTACCACCAGGTGAGATGTTGTCAAGGGTTTACCAATGAGGAATTTTCCAGGCTCCGTTCTTTAAAAAAATCATAGATGGCGCTGTCTAGTGTACTTAGCAAAGAGAGTTTAACAAACTAAAGTTTTTACTTAGTCAAAAATGACCTTTTATTCCCCATATGATGTATTATGTGGGTCTTTTTTAATGAGAACAGTAGGCACAGGTGAGAACAACGCGACGTTCCGCCCTCAAGTGATGCTCAAGTGCTAGTGGTCATAATGGACTGCTAGCGGTGTGCGTCAGTGGTAGTCCGTGGTATTGTTCTCGTTGCCCCCGAAGGGGGCGATGGGGAGACTTCCCCGAGGCGTAGCCTCCTTGACGTGGCTGCTTCCGCCGCCCATTACGACGAGCGGGTCCTTGGGCTGGGCACAGGGCCCTTGGCAGCCTTTCCAGCCCCGGCTGAGGCGAGTAACTGCTGGATCACTCCCAGAGCTTGCAGGAAGTCGCTCTGGGAGGGCACGGCGGTGGTGTTGGCGGCATTGGGGGCGGCGGAAGCGGGGGCTATGGGCCTCTTCTTCCTCCGTCGGGTTCGTCGATTTTTACGGCTGGGCGCGGGCACGGCGGCCGAGCCTGGCGGGCGCTGCCGGTGCGGCGCGCTCAGCAGTGACGGAAGGCGCTGCAGGGCGAGTCGTGGTGTTGGTGGTCCGGGCGACTGTCCCGGCCCTCTTGTTCCGGAGCTCCCTTCTTTTTTTTATTCACAATTTGTAAACCCTTCGCATCATCTCACCTGGTGGTAAGTGACGATGATGCCGAAGATGGAAGCGGGCTTACCGAGATTCCCTAACGCAATGGAGAACTGGCTTTCTTATCTTTAAGCGGAATGTTGTTAACACTGATGTTTTGCGGCGAGACTTAGATAAGATGGTGGTAGCTAGCCAGGCGGGCTTAGAAAATGCCCTACCACCAACGAAACCGAGTCTTGCAAGTTGACCCCACCGGGTATCGAACCTTCGATTTCCTAGTGTAAAGCGAATGTACTAACCATTACGCATAGGAGGCAGTTAGACTCATATAATACATATGGGGAATAAAAGGTCATCTTTGACTAAGTAAAAACTTTAGTTTGTTAAACTCTCTTTGCTAAGTACACTAGACAGCGCCATCTATGATTTTTTTAAAAAACGGAGCCTGGAAAGTTCCTCATTGTGAATAAAAAATATAAAAAAATTATAGGTAAAGAGCTATTAAGTATAATGTTAATTTCTGACAGGCTAAACACGATACTTTGGCACGGCAGTCATTAGAGATGTCCCTTGCTTCCGTAATACCTACATTAATAAAATTGTTATGTCGACATTGCGTGCATCGACTATCGGAAACAAAACCAGACAAGGTTATCGAATCACCGTGACTTGCCGAACCAGACCTTACGCCACTAGCATTAAAGTCGCAAAACTCCAGGGAAAAAGTTAGCCAAGACAAATTAATGGAAAACTTTACGTCAACTGGTGCAGCTATAATAATTGCTTATCCTTCTCATAAATTGAGCTTCCATTTTTCCTCGGCAATACTGTAATTTTATTATGAAGATCAATTAAGTTCATTTTGTAATGGTTTAGATGATTATATCATACATTTTAGCCTTTTTCTTTACCAAAAAAATCGGTCAAGTGCAAGTCGGGCTTCCACACCGAGCTTTCCGTACCACCACGTTATGTATCTTTGTTATGTATTTATTTTAAAAAATCTTTTATTCAGTTTTGGATCCGCGTAAAAACATCAGCGTCGGTGGCGTAACGGCCAGGGCCGCTACCTCCTGTCCGGGAATACGTGGTCCAAATCCTGCCACGTACCTACTAATGTGTTTTCGAATTTCGATTTCATGGCTGGCTAGGCTGTAGACTGGCTACAGAACTTAGATATAGATATTTAACTTTACAGCGCAGGTTTCCTTTAGAAAGTCCGTACGATAATAATAATAATATACGTAAGATATCCGACGCTCTTACGGTGAAGGAAAACATCGTGAGGAACCCTGCCCACTCTTCCGAAGAAACTTGAAAGTTGTGTGTGAAGTCGACCAACCTGCACTGGGCTAGCGTGGGCGACTAAGGTCTGATCGCCCTAATTCAGGGTACGCTTGAGCCCCTCGGTGGGGACGTATATGAGCTGATACGATAAAAAGACATCAACGAGACGGACACTAAAAATGTTTTATGCTTAGGATGTCAGTTCAGGATCTTAAATGCAAGTAATGTGTGTATGACTTACACATAGGCTGTTTTTTTTTGTTTTACATTGGGGTTTGCACTATGATTACATCAAGTTTTTAGGTACGGTAGGTATGTTTTATAGTTTTTGCGATAGACCAAAAATATATTAAATGAAAACCGGCCAAGTGCGAGTGAGACTCGCGCATTGAGGGTTCCGTACCTCATCATCATCATATCAGCTCATATACGTCCCCACCGAGGGGCTCGAGCCTACCCTGAATTAGGGCGATCGGACCTTAGTCGACCCCGTAGGCCCAGTGTCGGTTGGTCGACTTCACACACAACCTTCGAGTTTCTCCGCAGGCGTGTGCATGTTTCCCACAAGCGTAGACTATTTTGTCTTTTGTTTTTTCGTTTTGTTCTTAGGCAAGGAAGGCGGAATTTGTACGAGTCGTTGGTCAGAAACTAGTGGTGAACACTGAATCGCTGCACTGAAGGATAGACTAGTCTGGAGACTGCGGGGACGCCCGAACCCCCCCGGAGATGGCCATCGGGTCCTCCCATCCAATCGCCAATTAGCACGATGGAGCATTCCGGGATTTTTCGTGAGGTGGCGGGGCAGCCTTTCATAGGTGGCTACTAATTGGGCCCCCTACTTCCTACGGTCGGCCAGCGGTGCACCGTGCTTCGGATCCCACTGCCCTCTAAGACTAGCCGCCAAGTGCAGCGACACTCTGACATCGAAACAGCATACTGACTCAGCGCAACTGTACAGACCCGCCTTCACTAATGGCTTCTCAATGCACCATACCGGAACACGTATGGGACGCTTGGCGGCACGACTTTGCATTGAGGGTGGTGACAAGCCTCGGCCGGAGCCTACCACCTGAAGTGACGCCAGAGCCTCGTTAGTTGTTTAGCAGGGAGTACCACGTGCAGGTGAGGTTGGCTTGGGTCTCTCGTGATATAATTGCACCCCTTACTCCCTGAAAAGTGTTTTCCAGGAACGTAATGTTTTATTAGGTGTAAGTACCTTATGGCAGCACTTAAAACAGTTTGACCTAGTTTGAAATCACTCATGTTTCGAGTTATGAAGTAATTGATGAGTCCGGAACACCACCCTGCCTCCGGAGTCCAACACGCACTTAACCGATAAAACAGGTACCTATTAACACACCTTGGTCATACAACGGGACAGAAATGACATTTCAAAAAAGGCATGACGGAACAAACAAAATGGCGGCGATATCCTATACGTTCGACAACCAAACTGTAACCAATCTGTATCAATCTGGCTGACGAGGGGGTGAGGTCGCAATCTAGAGAGCGGCAGGGAGTGTCCATACTAATATATCGTGTTAGTACTAATATATTATATACTTTACTGTATGAAACGTAAGAATAACCTGTAGGTACTCAAGCAAACCATTGCATTACTAGAGCCTATATAGACGGAACCGTGTTCAGACAAAACTTTTAACTGTCGCATAACTCACTGTTTCACGCCTGCACCACTCAACTGTAATGTGAATAGACACTTACAGATTGATTACCTTCGATACGATCTGCACACATTCCTAGTAGGCGTGTTTTTCTTGTACCAGACAATTAACCCATATACTTCCCACCGCTGGTGGAAGGGCATTTTCTAAGCCCGCCTGGCTAGCTACCACCATCTTATCTAAATATTGTCGCCAAACTTCAATGTGTTCCGGCTTGAAGATAAGATATCCAATTCCTGATTGCGTTAAGAATCTTGATAAGCTCGCTTCCATCTTTGGCATCATCGTCACTTACCTGTGGCGCATCGGGAGCCGCGTCGTTCCCTTCCCTTTAATATGGTTGATGGGTGCGATGGCTGACTCTCGCGTTATACTCGTGACCGGGTGCTGTCCGTGTCAACAGGCCTACTGTTGTTAAATGCATTCAATGATTTTTATGTATAACTTTTCGTGTCATATTGTTTTCATGTTCTATTGACATAATCTGGTTTATATCAAGGATTTAATTATGACGTTATTAACTAATTATTGTTTATTTCTTGATTCTTCACAAATGGCATTGTTATTATTATTTTATGATTATCAGAAAGAGTGTAATTTGCGCCTATTTTGAATAAATATATTGAATTGAAATACCAGCAGGTCGTGCCAAGGGCTTACCAATTGTGTATCAAAAAAAGTCGGTAAGGTTTTTATTAGTCTATCTATACAAATGCGCAGAGGCCAATTTCGGGTCGCTTCTTGTCTCTGTACATTGAACATTTTTGATCACATGTTATTACTATGGGATGAATGTATCATCATCATCATATCAGCCGAAAGACTTCCATTGCTTTACAAACACTTCCCCCTCAGGATATTTAAGCCGACTGGTCCTGCGCTAAATGCATCCAGCACCTTCCCGCGACCTTCACTACATCATCGGTCCATCTAGTAGGAGGCTTGCTTCTGCCAAAGTATATATATATTAGTACTGACGTACTTCTGCTACGTATTCGAGTGCACGGTCGTCACTCGAGAATTTTACTACCCCAAAGGCAAACTGCTCTACGAGCTATGTGCCCCGAACTCCTGCCACCTAACTCAAGACGCAAACAGGGTGGTTTTTTAAATTCACAATTGGTAAGCCCTAATTATGGCATCATCTCACCTGATGGTAAATGAAGATGATGAGATGTAAGCAGGCTTACCAAGATTCCCCGACGCACTAGGGAACTAGCTGTTATCTACAAGCCGGAAAACATTAACATTGTTAACATTGATGTTTGGCGGCAAGACTTAGATATAATGGTGGTAGCTAGCTAGGCAGAATTAAAATATGCCCTTCACCAACCAAACCGAGTCTTATGAAATTAGACTCAGCCGGGAATCGAACCCACGACCTTCTGTAAAGCTATAGGACTTAACCATTACGCCGGGCAGTTAAATTGAGGCGGCGTGTTATAAGCATAACGTGTGTAGGGTGTCTGTGGTATCAGTCTGTTCTGTAGCATCGTAGCTCCTAAACGGATTTACCGATTTTGATTTAGTCCGTTTCATGATCATCAACTCTATTCTTGTCAACTAGAAGCGTGTGAATCAATGAAGGGATGTGAGCAACTTCTACGTGTCTGATTGATCCGAAATTTGGAATCATGTTATTTCAAATGTATTGCAAGAACATGGTAACTTTGACCTGATGCTGAAGCATCACCTGGAATCTGCAGGATACCCAACTCCTCACCAACTTACAGCAGAGGAACCTTTTTTGGGCTCATTGGAATGGTATTAATAAATAAGATATTGATAGATGGTAAAAAGGGATAACGGGTATTTTTAAAATTTTAAATTTTATACTATGTAAGAATACTTTCTAAAATAAAAATTTGATCTTTTTCAGTTAGTACTTTATCAATAAAAGTGTCTCAATTACCCATTGAATCTTGTTAGTAATTGAATTTTATTCAAAACAATGATAATAAGGAAAAGTTACGACCCAATTTAATAATACAGAAATTCGTGTTACGTCAGAATTCCGAGCGTTTACCCCTTCATTAGCTAGTAAGTCGAAACTCCACTAGTTGCTTAGTCTGCAGCCAGCTTTTCATCTGTACACAGCTCCGTTTGCAATTATTTTTTAAAGCTTAGATTTTTTTTCTATGTTGCGCTGTGAAGTTTTTGTTACACGAGGAACTTACTAGGGTAAGTCAGTTTTGTAGACTATGTATTTCAGTTTAAAAGTAGCTAGTACTGAATCTTTATGATAACGTATAATGAACTGGTACTATGTGTCACTTTGCGGTGACTAGCAATTGAACAATTTATACAATAAAAGTAATTATAGAATCGGGAGCCACGTCGTTCCTTTCCCTCTAATATGGTTGAGAGGAGCGATGGCTGACTCTCGCGTTATACTCGTGATCGGGTGCTGTCCGTGTGAACTGGCCTACACTTATCAAAGGCATTCATGACATTCAATTATTTAATGTATAATTTCTCGTGTCATATTGTTTTCATGATCTAATGACATAATTTGTTTTTTTATATATGAAGGATTGGATTTTAACGTTATTAACTAATGATTGTTTATTTCTTCATTTTTTACAAATGAAATTATGTAATCACTATTTTATGACTATCAGAAAAAGTGTTGTGAGCACCTATTTTGTATATATCTTGAATCTAGAACAAATGGCAAGCCACGTCTTAGAATATTTACAAAAATTTTGAACAAGTGCAACACATTTAAGAATTGAGGCAGTTGTTTCCTGTAAATACGGTTTTGCCTCCAACAGTGTCGACTTCTAAATTGGGGCCCAAAAAAAACAGTTAATATGTTTTTTATCCACAATTAGTAAGCCCTTGACTCATCTCACCGGATGGTAAGTGACGCTGATGCAGAAGATGGAAGTGGGCTTGCCTAGATTTCCCAACGCAATGGGGAACGGGCTATCTAATCTTCAAACCGGAACACATCAATGCTGTTAACATTGATGTTTGGCGGTAATACTTAGATAAGAAGGTGGTAGCTAGCCAGGCGGACTTAGAAAATTCCCTTCCACCAACCAAATTGAGTCTTCCAAAGTGAGAGTCCGCCGGGAATCAAACCCGCTACCTCCTGATGTAAAACTAATGGACCATTACACCACGGAGGCGCTAAACATATTGTATAGAACATAGTATATAGCACTTCCTTTATTAGAAAACAAAATTACGAAAGGTTCTTTTTATAATTTTGGCGCCCATCGTGTGACTCTTCTAAAGTGGCACCCGACAAGTGACCACACACTTTTGTATAGAACTAACCCAATGGCATGCCACATCTTTGTTTAAATTCAAAAAAGAGGTACCTATTCTAATTATAATATTTACGACCTAGCTGTAACAAGATTGTGTACATAGTGGCTGTTAACTGGGGCTTCTCATAATCGCAACGAACATGTTTTAAACATAATCAATTCTAAAAATAAAATCTGATCTTTTCATACAATTCTATCAGCTAATTGATCAACTTTGTATTAAGAATCCTTCATCATTTTTCATTTTTTTTTATCTGTATAAAAAATAGTATAGCACTCTTGTATCTATATTGATTTCGTCTTGTACATACATACCTACATTGATTTCGTTGTGTTCCAAATGAAATTACCAAAGAAACGGATTTCGCAGTCATTTTATTGTCATGATTGCTAATTCATTAGTTTTGTGATCGAAAAGTCACGACAACATTTGGCTCGCGTGACACTCGATCCATCCAGGGGGACAGACCGGAACAATTCCTCGATACAATCTACTTCATTCATTGTAGATACTACATGCAAACTCACATCGAATAGCTTCAATGGCGGATACATTCAATCAGCCTTAATTTTGTTAATGTCCTGTCGGAATGTTTTTATAATTACATACAAAAATTAAAGTATTTTTTATAAGAATTTCATTATTAAACAGGATGTTATAAATATCGGATCTCCTGAATTTCTGAATAGATTTAGAAATTTCTTGCGTTTTATATGAAATTCCGTTGGAGCATTCCCTCTCTTATATCTACCAGTTAAACTAAAACTACCAAGTTTATGATATAGCGTCCCCACTTTCCTATAGCCTTGGGCATACAGTGCGGGCCGCTATTCCTGCCAACACCATAAGGTGAAGACAAGGACCAGTTACGGTAGTTCTTGCCGCTAAGACGCTTGTCCCGGTACTCTGCAAGGCGAGTGCCTCGTGGAAGAGAACCACTACCTACTGTCCAGGTAGGTCCCGGAGCTGTAGGCACGCTCACCTCCAGCGGCTTTCGCTGCTGGCGGTTCGATTCCCGCTCGGAGCAGTAAAGTTTTCGAGTGTGACTGCGTAAGGAAGACGTAGTGTAGGCAGGCCTCCCACTCGGTGGACCGACGACCTGGTGAAGGTCGCGGAAAGCCGCTGGATGCGGGCAGCGCAGCGTTTCTGGAAACCCTTTCAGTATTCAGAACCCCAGTACTTCTGAGCTGCGGGAGGGTTTACTAACATTAAGTCACAGAAAGATACCTTAAACCATTCCGCTATTCAGAGTTGCGAACGATCTGGATTCGGGTATTGTTTTCGGTGTAATATTCAAGATTTCATAATTAAAACGCTTCCTCTACTCAGGTCCCTAGAAAGCATAAAAGTTGCGATCTGACAAGCGGGAGGGATTTCTGCGCTATGCTCCCTGATCTCAGCTCGCAAGCGGTACTTGCCAAGAGAGAGTTTTAAGTTGGTAAGATAATAGAGAGAGAATATTTAGTATAGTTCGTTAGGGGAATTAGCTGCAGAACACCTGAATGGAGTTCTGGGCATTCGTTGAAGGATAAAACATTTTACAAAAAATATATCAAATGAAACAGTTGTTTTTTATTTAGAATTAATCATTAACTTTAATCACTTTCACTGCTGGAACAAAATACGCGCGACCCCTAGTAGGTGTAATGTCAGCAGCGCCGCGATTGAACTCAGGGCGGCCCCTTTGTCACTATTGTTTGACGCGAGCTGACAGCGGCGAGCAGCATCTCAAAGGTTCAGCTAATGCAGCGAACGGACAGACAAAAGGGTCCCCTAACTGGCGGATCTGACGGTTACCTACGAAAAAAAGTTGCTGTTTGATCAGTAACTCACTTAGTATTTCAGTCGCTCAATTAGTATTCTAAAGACCCATTGTCATGAATCATGAATCCATAACTATTGCGTTTGTAATGCCTCCTCAATTACAGAACTAAAAGCAGCTAGGGTAGGCTAATCTGAGTAGCCGTAGGAATTTATATCCATAAGGCTAGTATTGCGTTTGTAATACCTCCCGCATTACAGAACTAAAAGCATGGTAGGCTAAATCTGAGTAGCGGTAGGAATTTATATTCATAACGCTAGAATATTGAGTTTTTAATGCCTCCTCAATTACAGAACTAAAAGCAGCTAGGGTAGGCTAATCTGAGTAGCGGTAGGAATTTATATCCATAACGCCAGTATTGCGTTTGTAATGCCTCCCTCATTACAGAACTAAAAGCAGGGTAGGCTAATCTGAGTAGCGGTAGGAATTTATATCCATAACGCCAGTATTGCGTTGTAATGCCTCCCTCATTACAGAACTAAAAGATGGATAGGCTAATCTGAGCAGCAGTAGGAATTTATATCCATAACGCTTGTATTGAGTTTGTAAAGCCTCTCGCATTACAGAATTGAAAGCAGGGTAGGCTAATCTGAGTAGCGGTAAGAATTTATATCCATAACGCCAATATTTCGCTTGTAATGCCTCCCTCATTACAGAACTAAAAGCAGGGTAGGCTTATCTAAGTAGCGGTAAGAATTTATATCCATAACACCAGTATTGCGTTTGTAATTCCTCCCTCATTACAGAACTAAAAGCAGGGTAGGATAATCTGAGTAGCGGTAGGAATTTATATCCAAAACGCTAGAATTCTGTTTGTAATGCCTCCCGTATTACAGGACTAAAAGCAGCTAGGGTATAGGCTAATCTGAGTAGCCGTAGGAATTTATATTCATAACGCTAGTATTGCGTTTGTAATGCCTTCCGCTTTACATAACTAAAAGCAGGGTAGCACTTAATCCATCAAACTGCGCTTTTGAACGTGAAAAGGCTGCGGGAGCTCAGAAGAGCTGGGGTTCTGAATAGTGGAAAGGTTTCCATGTACGCGGCAGCGCAAGACCGGTCGTTGTGGAAATCCTTGGGAAGGCCTTTGTCCAGCAGTGGACATCTTTCAGCTGATATGATGATGATTTATGAGAAAGAAAAATAATCACCTCAGCCAAAGAATAAAGACTATTTAAACTATTTACTACGTAAAAGAAGGTTAACTCCGCAAAATCATTTGAATGAATGGCGACTCTTGCTATGACACAATAAAGTACAAATTCAGGTCGCACAGCGCTAATTACCTACAGTTATATTCCCCTGCAAGTTGCTTCTCTTTCTAACGCGTAACTCTTATCTCTTCTGACTACTGAATTTACACCTTGCAAGGGGCCGCGCGGCTTGGCGCGGCGTAGAGCGCGGCGTAGGTACATATTTAACATTTTCATACCTACAGCGCAGAGTGCGACAGGCCTGCCTCAGCTTAGGTATTATTATAACATATTGTGTTTTTCTTGTTAGATTCCTAAGCAACCTAACAGTGCATTTAGATAATTTGTATTTTATGCATGTTCTTTCAGCCAAATTAGCCCAACTCAACTATCGATTTGGCATACAAAATGAGAAGCATGCCGTGATTCGTGAGTTAGAGGGTTGCATGAATGATTTTCAGTAATTAATTCAAAGGTTTTAACCAAAAGTTGTGAAGCAGTGCATGTCTTTCGGCTGATATGATGATGATGCAAAAGTTACGACCCTGGAATTAATGAGTAACTACTTTTACGTCCACGGTTGCGATTAAACTCTGCCACAACCTAAAAGTAAGTAAGTGTGGACGCTATATATCTGGTAGATGAACGTGAAGGAATGCCCCAACGCAACTTAATTTGTTAGCCAATTTTTCATCATCTTATTTAAGCCTTGCCGCCAAACATCAGTGATAACAGCATTGATGTGTTCCGGCTTGAAGACGAGATAGCCAGATCCCCATTGCGTTGGGGAATCTTGGTAAGCCCGCTTCCATCTTCGGCATCATTGTCACTAAACACCAGGTGAGATGATGCCAAGGACTTACCAATTATGAATTTTAAAAAAAAACAGTCGAAAGACATCCACGCCTGGAAAAAGGTATCTCCCAAGGATTTCCACAAACACCCTATCCTGTACTGCCCGCATCCAGCGACTTCTCGTGACTTTCACAAGGTCATCTGTCCACCGTGTGGAAGGGCTTCCTATGCTTCATCTTCAGGTGTGTCATAGTGATCATATAATAAAATGATTTAACTTTGTTTCTAAAATATTGTTATTAAGTACCTACATACCAATTTGATTCTTAGTAATTATTCTTTTGAGCTATGAATATCTATGCTAATATTATGAAAGTTTGTAAGTATGCATGCAAGCAAGCACGTATGAAACTACTCATCCGATTTCGAAAATCCTTTCATTTATATTTAGAGGGACCTTCAGGATCACCATAGGCTAAAATAAAACCGGCCAAGTGCGAGTCGGTATAGCACTCCGAGGGTTCCGTACCACCAAACCTCTCTACACAATTACATAGTATAATGACAATGATTCCTATTCACATTACAAACAAAAGATATCGACGCAATTGACAAAAATATTTATTTATTTTATTTATTTTTTTTGTCATTCAGTTTGGACTCCCTAGCGAGAGTACGACTCATACTTGGCAGATTTTTATTATTTGTTATTTTACTTCAGTATTAGTACTATTATCACACCAAGTTTCACGCCTATATGCATTACCGTTTTTACGATAGAGCCAAATCAAAAATACTTCTAGACATATAAAAAACAGGTTCTTCCCCCCCCCCTCCCACTTATTTTTTACTTTTTCTTATTTTTAGTATTTTTGTTGTAGACGTAACAAACATACACATTCTGTGAAAATTTCAACTATCTACCTATAACGGTTCATGAAATACAGCCCGCTGACGAACGGACAGACAACGGAGGTAATAGGGTCCCGTTGGTCACCCGTTGGGTGTATGTAACTCTAAAGAGATCGATATCTACACACGTTTGATACTCATTACCAGAAAATTCTCTGCTCGTATTTTATAAAGCGCTGTAACCTGTAACAAATCTGTCTCGTCAGTCAGGTTTCAGTGTCAGGTAGTCACAAGAATCAATCATCATGGCATATCTATCTAGGATCTAGGTAGTAAGACAGTGAAATATTTCTGCAGTCGTGCCACACCCCAGAAACTTTATACAACGGGCGAGAAGTTTCATTTCTAAAAACAAATGACGGAACAAACTAAATCACAGCAGCGTCATTTACGTTCGAAATACCAAACTAGCACCAATCTGTATCAATCTAGGTGACGAGGGGGTGAGGTTTAACCACCTCCGTGGCGTAATGACCAGTCCATTCCCTTAAAACCGACGGGGTCAACTTTGTAAGACTCGGTTTGGTTGATGGTAGAGCATTTTCTAAGCCCGCCTGGCTAGCTACCATCATCTTATCTAAGCCTTGCCACCAAATATCAGTGTTAACAGCCTTGATGTGTTCCGGCTTGAAGATAAGATACCCAGATCCCCATTACGTTGGGGAATCTTGGTGAGCCCGCTTCAATCTTCGATATCATCGTCACTCACAATCAGGTGAATGATGCCAAAGGCTTATCAATTGAGGATAAAAAAAAGGTCGGAATCTAGAGAGCGGCAGGGAGTGTCCATACTTTATGTTAGTATTAATATACAGGATATACAGACAAAATGGTGTAGGACCCGTTAACTGGGGCTTCTACTCATCATACTGAACTACTCTACATGCTGTGATCAAAGTGAAATACAAAGCCATAAATTCAGGCTTGATGCCGGTAGAGGCTATCAGTAACAGTAAAACAGCAATAAAGAATGTCCATGACACAGATTATAAGATCAGCGATAATGCTGAGAGAAATGACTACAGCACACGGAAGCATTCCGCGTTTTGTTCCAAGGGAATTATATATCACGAGCATGGAAGAATAAAGCGAAACGGAGCTGAACTAATTCAATCGAGTCGCGTACCAACCAATCGTGTCGTGACGTCACGATTGGGGCGGGGTTAAGTGTCAGGTATCAGGTATCGACTGAAGTTCTGAGAGAGCAGAAGTTTTTTAAGAGGAGTGTATTTATAGCGCGCTTTATACAAACGTAGTTTGGTTCTTAATTAAATATTCATCTTTGATTTATGTTTTTGAAACTTTGTAAACACGTTCTATACACTAAGATCTGTATTTTTGTCAGATTTTTGTAAAAAATTACAGAATTCCGTAAAGAAATGACAGATTTCCGTATAAAATTATATCAAAATGTATACGAAAAAACTGACAATCCACCGATACAAATATTAGTGTCTAGAACGTGTTAACAAAAATAACATTGATTGATTGATATTCAAATAGGTAAACTATATTTTCGTACCTTAATCGTATTTTCACCAAAAAGATGGCATGCCCTGTCAATGGTTGTGTAAATAATTTGGAAATGAAAACATAGAAAGATGATGGGATTACATTTCATATGTGTGTGCTTAATTATTTGATATCTGTTTTTAACATTAGATATCATTAATGAGTCCGTGTTAGACATCTGGCGTCCAGTAGAAGCACTAAAAATAGAAAACCAATTAATGATTATATAATTAGTAATATCGCTAGATGGCTTTTAAAGATTGGCGCGTGGCAACATAAGGACCACATCCCCCTAAGTCTGCGTCACGCGTTTTGACTACGCTGTTTTTGTATGGAGGTTTGGGGTGCAAGATCTCCGCCCGCTTCTTTCTTCCGTGGGACGCAGCTTAACTAGCAAGCAATTCCAAGTTTTTCTCTACATTTGTTTATATCTCTACTTCGTTGGTTAACTAAAATCAATGAAACTTTAAAATGATAGAATTAGGTATTGTTATTGCTGCCTTTTTAGTTTTTTTGCTCATCTGAATGCAAAAGTATAGGAATTTGCCTGAAATAGAATCGAAGACGAAATTCATGATCATCGGCAATAAGGAGATAGCACCAATTGAATTAAATATATAAAATAACATCATAGAAAAATTTAAACAATACAGATATTTGGGAAGCTGATTGAATGAAGTCTGGAAACCTGAGAAAGAAATCCGTGTCACAATACAAATCGCCAGGAGTACCTTCATGTAAATGAACAAACTTTTCACTGACAAAGACTTCTTAAAGACTTTAATTGAGATGGAGAATGGAGAAGTGCTAGGTTTTGTCTGTGATTCTGTATGGCATTGAGGGTTAAACCCTAAATAAAAACACGGAAATAAAAATAAATGCTTTTGAAATGTGGCTGTTGAAAATCTCACGGAGGGATAGAGTAAACAATTTAGAAGTACTTAACAGAATGAAGAAACAATTGAATCGGTCATTGGAGAAATCTCATAAGTCAGACAGGCTAAACTTTTCAGGAATCAATGCGCGTGAGAGATTCTTTTGCGCTGGCCGGTCTAGTGTTGTCGCAACTGATCAACCGAGACCGAGCGACGAACATGTTTCAACTTGCGCACTCGCTTGCTCGATAATCGCACCGCTTTCTGCACGAGTTGACAACCGACTGACGAGCGAGCGCAGCCTGCAGGCCGCGGCCGCGCCGTTGTGTAGGTACTTATATCGCGCTCTCGGCCGAGTGACGGGGGCCTGGTGGGGGGTCATATAATCGATCGCAGCGCTCATAGTGGCCAAAAGTAAAAATAATTGTTGGCGCTGATATCTGTCAAATCTCATAGTAATCTGTTTAGACTTGGTTACCTAATTTTAATAAAACCCGGTCCTTAAAGTACCTAATACTCATTTCGATCTCAAAACGATATTTAATTTATCACTAGCGATACACGAACAATTACTTATATATGTTTTGTTATTATTATATCAGCTCATATATGTCCCCACCGAGGGGCTCGAGCCTACCCTGAATCAGGGCGATTAGGCCTTAGTCGACCACGCGGGCCCAGTGCGGGTTGGTCGACTTCACACACAACGTGCAGGTTTCCTCGCGATGTTTTCCTTCACCGTTAAAGCAATCGGTAATGATATGTATGTAAGTAAGTTTTTTTTTTTGAAAAACTCATTGGTACATTGGCCGTCCAGATTTGAACCCGGTACCTCTGGTTAGATCGACCGAGTCGTTACCGGTTGAACCACCGACGCTTTTATATATGTTTATTATTATTTAATGAAACCATTAAAGTGACTTTATCTTCTGGCTTTACAGTAAAACTACAACGAAAAATAAAGTAAACAAACCCTGAAAAATTTTCAAAATAAAACACACTTTTTGATTAAATTTTACTTAACTACGATACCAATCTTGTTAGGTTTAATGCCTCTAAAACGCAGGCGTGTCTATTTACTGCAAAAAGGAGTCCTTTTACCCTGACTCCTACTTTCCGAGATGAATCTATTCAGATCTCCGACCATCTTGAGCTCTTTGGCGTAGATTTAACGATCTGAATTTCGGGAGATACATTGAATCCAAGGCAAAAACGGCAGCCAAAAAGCTTGGTATCCTCTTTATGAGATTTTACTTCACACCAGAGCAGCTTCTAATATTATACCATGCTCAAGTTCGGTCACGTATGGAGTACTGCTCTCACTTATGGGACGGATCGGCTCGTTACCAGCAAGATGCCTTGGATTCTATCGACCGACGCGCTAGTGGAGACTCATCGGCGACGAGGAACTTGTATCAAACAGGCTCCAAAGCCTCGAGCATCGCCGCAAAGTCGCCAGTCTATCGGTGTTCTACAGGATTCATTTCGGAGAGTGTGCCCTGGAGCTTCACAACCTCATTCCCCCCTCTCCATTTCATCATCGGACGACCAGGCGCGGAGGGCGGTTCCACCACTATGTCGTCAATGTTCTACCTTTAAGCACGAAGCGTTTTGCGTCTTCGTTCATCATGCGAACGGCCAAGGAGTAGAATTCCCTTCCGGCGTCTGTATTCCCCGATTCGTATAATTTAGGAATCTTCAAGACGAGAGTGAATAGGCACTATTTGAGTTTGCGTGTTACATCCTCGGCTGCATCGGCACTTACCATCAGGTGAGGTGCAGCCAAGCGCACTCAAATTTTTAATAAAAAAAAACCTTATATGATTTGAATGACCAAACGTCATTATACAACCCTTTCTCCACGCAAATCAAGGTATCACAGTTATTTTGGAAATAATTTAATAGATAATTTTGGATTATAATAATATTTTGTCACAATGTCGTGAATCGTGATTAAATGTCAAAACGTCAGAGTCAACAAAGTTGAGGACGCTAAGAGGCGCTAAACTCGTGCACAGAGCCAATACGTTCCATTAGAAGAAAATAATTGATGGAATCTCCTTGGTGATATTAACTTCATGTATTTATTAATCCTGGAAATCCTTGGGGGAGGCAGTGGACGATTTTCGGCTGATATGATGATTTATTAATCCAGAAGTAAATTAAAAAATAATAAAAAACTGCCTAAGTGTGAGTCGTAGTCGCACAAAGGAGTCCAACCTGAATAAAAAAAGCATATTCTGTCGCTCGCGGTGATGCCTTTTGTTTTTAATGTGAATAGGTATCATTATCATAGCCGTGTGTAGAGGTAGTGGTACGGAACCCTCGCCGGAGCGGGATATCGTCTAGAACATGGCTGGTTTTTATTACAGTTCCCTTATACAGGTGTAACAAAATCGGTGCAGGTCTCGTTAACTAGGGGTACTACTCGTCATACTGAAAAACTTTCTCCAATGAAGCAATAGTCAATTCCCAAAAAAAAATTTGGACCCTCCATACAAAAATGCAGAATATTGGTCGATCAGCTGATCGATTTGTATGAAGAATTATATATTTTGTAGACATCACATTATTGAACTTTTTAAGGTGTTAATAAGTGTCGGAAATAACAAAAATTTGAAAAACAACCGTAGCGCCATTTTTGATTAAAAATAATAAATACATACACACACTTGAATTTCATGAACACTTCTTTAGTGTCTGAATAACAGAACCAAATTCAAGATTTTTATGAAAATACACTTTCTATCATATGCTATAAAGTGTATTTTCATAAAAATCTTGAGTTTTGTTCGATTTTTCGGACGATCATATTATAACTTCTTTTATTTACTCCTTCGTCACTCGAAGGTAAAAACATTGCTTAGCATCATTTGCTTCAAAATAAACATACTGCCTACTCGTAGTACTTATTTTTCGTGCGAATTGCCTCAGGATATAATACTTTGTTTGGTGCAGTGCAAAGTTTCCCTTATTGTTAGTTTTTTCTAGTCATCCATTTTATTGAACCGTTTAACCGCTTCCGTAGCGATGGCGTAATAATTTATCCATTAGATTCACATAGGAGGTCGCAGGTTCGATCGATTCCCGGCGGAGTCAGACTTTTTAAGACTCGGTTTGTTTGGTGGAAGGGCATTCTCTAAACCCTCTTGGCCCTATTGGTACCTAACCAATGTGTCATCTAAGCCTTGCCGCCAAACATCAATGTTAACAGCATTGATGTGTTCCGGCTTGAAGATTAGATAGGTAGCCATCAGTTCCCCATTAGTTGTGAAATCTTGGTAAGCCCACCTCAATCTTCGGCATCATCGTCACCTATCATCAGGTGAGGCGATGGCTTACCAATTGTGGATAAAATAATTCACCACGCTGAATGCGTTAAAAAAACCACTTTAATCGTTACGAGTAGATTTTTTTCCTTTTTTTGTTGTTTTTTATAAATTTTCTAATCCATCACATAATACGGGACTACCCTATTATATTGTCCTCCTTTCGGCCGTTGTTGATCAGGCTGAAATACACGTTAAATGTTGATCCACCTTTGTCCGCAGTTTACTAGGGAATTATTGCGGGTATCGTTTTATTTTTGATTTACATTTATTCACCGGCTTGTAACGCACTACCCAAGCCTACGGAAAAGTCGCTACCTTGACACCAACTGGCACGGCAGTTGTTGATCCTGTAACGGCTTTTTTTTTACAAGAGAATAATGCTTTGTTGATCTATATAAATCATTTATGAGCAACATTTGCCGTGAACTTTTAAACCGATACTGCAGAACGGCAACGTTGCACAAGTGAGACAGATGTTCAAGTAAAGCGAAATAGATACTGCGCCCACGATTATTGTGTGCGCTTCGCTCGGGCGGGGGCGCTCGTCTGTCTCAGTTAGAATGTGGTGTTCGTGTACAGAACACGCGCGCGAGTAGCTACCCGCGTGAAACTAAATATTGTGATAATGGACGACATGGGTGAGTAACTACATAACGTAGGTACACTTTACTAATGTGTAGAAAGTCATAGTAGGTACCGATAATTGTTAAAATTTAGGTTTTGCTTATTAAAAAGAAGGTAGAAATATGAAACACGCATTGGAGAAATACGCAACAATAATAATTTATATTTTCATTTCATTTATTTTATTCCATTAACAAAAATAATTGTGTCGGAATACATAAGATCATAGGTAAGATCATTTCTAAAAACAGTGTTATTTTTATCTCCCATCAACCTAATCTCTTTAGAAATACTAAAGTACCGTTCTTCTTTTTTTACTGTCGGCATGATTATATGACAAAAAAGTCCAGCATGACCGTCTCGAAGGCCATTATGGCCTATAAAATTAAATCTGTACCTACCTACCCTTCAATGTGATCAATCGACTGCAATTTTCTGGTTGATATTCGTCGTGCCGCCGAAAACCCGCCAAGTTTGAGTGAGTAATATTATGGTTCTGATTATTATGAACTTGGCTGTAGTTTAGATTTCAACCCTTTTTCAAGAACCTTGGCCAACATTACATTTATATTTTTGATGGGATTCTTATTTCCCTACTCATCCTTTTACTCGTTTACTCACTTCTATTTGTAACTCACCCCTCAACTCTTCTCAATTTTTTTCCAGTTAATAGACTAGCTGTGCCCGCGACTTCGTTCGCGTGGAGTCAGAACTTTTGTATAAATTTGTAAGTTTAATATCTCTCGTTCTGCTCAAGCGATTTTGATAATAGTTGTCTCAGATGTAGGCCAGGATTAGTAGCTATACATCACAAAAAGTTTTATTAGAATCGATCCAGTACTTTCGGAGATTAGCACGGACAAACAGACAAACAGATAAACAGACAGACAAAAATTTTAGAAAACATTGCAAATTGTTCTATTTTTATAAACTAATTTAACATCGCCCCCAATAAGATTTTTGTAAATATATTCAACGAGCTGATACCCGCGGCTTTGCTCGCACCATTGTTTTCATTTAGAAACTTAATTTCGGTTTTCAAATAATTACTACATGATGCAATGGCCGTATGGTTCCCGGCTAAGAATAGGACCATCCCATCTCTTCCAATGGGTGTTAAAACCGGAGGATGGGCAGCAGCGTCTTTCCGTACATTGCAACACACCTGCAATCAAACTGCGATCGCCAACCCGCCTGCCAAGCGTGGCGATTACGGCAAAACCCCCTAATGAATTTCACACCCAGAAAACGGCCCCTAGTCCCCGGCAGCCCCGCTATTCCTAGCTCCGGTAGCAGTCATGGTAACGGCGGGGTAGGGGGTGCGAAGAATCCCCGGCAGATGCCAGGCTACCAAATCCAACGACCTTTGGCCCTGGCAACTTACAACACGCGCACACTGCGGAATGACGAGAAACTTGCAGAACTCGAAGAAGTATTGAGCAGGTTACGGTGGGATATCGTAGGTTTATGTGAAGTCCGAAGAGAGGGAGAGGACACCATGATCCTTAAATCCGGAAACCTGTTCTATTTCCGGGAGGGCGACCAACAGTCCCAGGGTGGTGTCGGGTTTCTCGTCCACAAGTCCCTCATTAACAATGTGGTCCAAATCGTGAGCGTTTCGACAAGGGTAGCATACCTTATACTCAGAATCACCAAACGGTATTCGATGAAGGTCATACAGGTATACGCGCCGACTACGGAACACTCCGACGACGAGGTAGAGACTATGTATGAGGACATCTCTACAGCCTTACATAGCACCAGGACCCATTATACCGTTGTTATGGGGGACTTTAACGCGAAACTGGGCAAACGAAGCGATGGTGAGCTGAGAGTGGGGCAATTTGGATATGGAGTAAGAAATGCACGTGGCCAGATGCTGGCCGACTTTATGGAGAAGGAGAGCCTCTTTATGATGAACTCCTTCTTTAAAAAGTCAAAACAGCGGAAGTGGACATGGTTGCATCCCAATGGCGTAACAAAAAACGAGATAGACTTCATCTTGTCGACAAGGAGGCAAATATTAAATGATGTCTCCGTGATCAATTCAGTCAAAACAGGAAGCGATCACCGGATGGTCAGAGGCACATTGAATCTAAAGACCAAGCTAGAAAGATGTCGACTGATGAAGTCTACGCTCCGACCAGCGCCCATCCAGCTCCAAAACCCCGAGAGCTTTCAGCTCGAGTTGCACAATTGTTTCGAATGCCTAGGAGACTGCGAGAATGTGGACGATTATAATGACAGGTTCGTGGAAATTGTTCAAACGGTCGGGTCTAAGATTTTTAAAACTCGCCGTTCAAACAGAACCAAAAAAATCTCCGACTTCACCAGCAACCTCATGGAAGAAAGACGCAGATTGGTTTTGCAGTCCTCTGAAGACACTACTCAGTATCGGCAACTAAACAGGCAGATCTCTAAGTCCCTAACTCGCCATTTACGCCAATATAATACAAATTGTATTAAAGAGGCGATCGAGCACAACAAAGGCTCAAAAGTGTTCGCGAGAGATCTGTCTGTTGGACAAAGCCAACTGACCAAGCTGAAGACTGAGGACGGCAGGACCATATCGTCTAAGACTGAGTTGCTGGAAGAAGTTGAGAAGTTCTATGGACAATTGTACAAGACCACACGTTTGCCTGTCAGCGATCTGGCTGAAGACCCAAGAGCCAGACTAACCCGACACTATACCGAAGATATCCCGGACGTCAGCCTGTACGAGATTAGAATGGCTCTCAAACAGCTCAAGAACAACAAGGCACCGGGTGATGATGGAATTACGGCTGAACTTCTGAAAGCAGGTGGAACACCGGTGCTTAAAGCTCTTCAGAAGTTATTTAATTCCGTTATACTCGAGGGACAAACGCCTAAGGCATGGCACAGAAGTGTGGTCGTGCTTTTCTTCAAAAAGGGCGACAACACTCTGCTGAAGAACTACAGACCCATCTCACTTCTGAGCCATGTCTACAAGCTGTTTTCGAGAGTCATTACGAATCGTCTCGCACGCAGGTTTGACAACTTCCAGCCTCCCGAACAAGCCGGTTTCCGAAAAGGCTTTAGTACCATAGACCACATACATACGCTGCGGCAGATTATACAGAAGACCGAAGAGTACAATCAGCCACTATGCTTGGCGTTTGTGGACTATGAGAAGGCCTTTGATTCAGTCGAAACTTGGGCTGTGCTACAGTCTCTCCAGCGGTGCCAAATTGACCATCGATACATAGAGGTGTTGAAGTGTCTGTATGAAAACGCCACCATGTCGGTTCGCCTCCAGGACCAGAACTCGAAACCTATCCAGTTGCAGCGAGGGGTGAGACAAGGAGACGTTATATCTCCGAAACTGTTCACCGCCGCCCTGGAAGATGTTTTTAAGCTTCTGGACTGGGGTGGACTCGGCATAAATATCAACGGCGAGTACATATCCCACCTCCGATTCGCTGACGATATCGTGGTCATGGCTGAGACTATGGAAGACCTAAGCACAATGCTCGATGGCCTCAGTAAGGTCTCTCAACAAGTGGGTCTTAAAATGAACATGGACAAGACGAAAATAATGTTAAATATCCGTGTCGCACCCACTCCTATAAAGGTTGGAGACTCGACACTGGAAGTTGTTGACGAATATGTATACCTGGGACAAACAGTCCAGCTAGGTAGTTCCAACTTCAAGAAAGAGATCAATCGACGAATCCAACTCGGCTGGGCAGCGTTCGGGAAGCTTCGCAATATCTTCACGTCCCAAATACCGCAGTGTCTCAAGACTAAGGTCTTTGACCAGTGTGTGTTGCCAGTGATGACTTACGGAACTGAGACATGGTCGCTTACTATGGGCCTCATAAGAAGGCTCAAGGTCACCCAAAGGGCAATGGAGCGTGCTATGCTCGGAGTTTCTCTGCGTGATCGAATCAGAAACGAGGAGATCCGCAGGAGAACTAAAGTAACCGACATAGCTCACAGAATCGCTAAACGGAAGTGGCAGTGGGCAGGGCACATAGCTCGTAGAACAGATGGCCGATGGGGCAGTAAAGTTCTCGAGTGGCGACCGCGCACCGGAAAACGTAGCGTAGGCAGGCCTCCCACGCGGTGGACCGATGACCTGGTGAAGGTCGCGGGAAGCCGATGGATGCGGGCAGCGCAGGACCGGTCGTCGTGGAAATCCTTGGGGGAGGCCTTTGTCCAGCAGTGGACGATTTGTGGCTGATATGATGATGATGATGATGCAATAGTTTTCAAAAAATTACTACCCATCCTACCCTACTGAGTTTCATACAAACTTAGTTTTCCCGTGATTATGAGAAGTTTTCCAGAAGTAAAAAGTATCCTGCCGTAGACTATTGGCACACCCCGGACACTCCATACAAACGAGCGAGAAATTATATACATAATTATAACTGACGTATCTATAGGCAAGAATGCAGGTAGGGTTGAATCACACCGGCGGTATTGGTCACGAAATGTTTGTTAGTTATTTACTGAATGCAACAGTGTGAATACTAAACTCTTTTTTTTCATACTTTTCTGTTGTAAACAAACACCGTTCGAACAAAAAACACCACTTTCCGAATACACCATACACATTATGAGACTAAAAACATTGTAAATGGTAACTGCGATGTGGACGTATGAATTAACACTGAAAACTGCTATTATTTTATACATCTTTAAACACTTTTTCCATAAAATTGCGAAATTGATAAAGGATTTGTCACAGATTAAAAATCGACAATCAACATGATAGTTTTGTTGGTTTGGCGTAGAGATGGGACGAAGTGAATGACTGAATGAATGATTTTGAACTGTTGTTGCGAGCTGAAAACTGATTGTATAATTTGATTCCAAAGATTCATAGCACGCGGGGCCGACTTGAGGGCGGGCAAACTTGGGGGTGACAAATCGAAAACTAGGGGGTAATCTTTTTTGTTAGACCTTTGACCGACAAATCGCTACCACTTATTAAAAAAAGGTCATCTACTTCTATGACGCCGAAAATCGCTGCCGCTTGATAAAAAAAAAGTCATCCACTTCTCTGACGGGGTGACAAATCGAAAACTAGGGGGTAATCTTTTTTGTTATGTAGTCTTTGACCGACAAAAAAAAAGGTCATCTACTTCTATGACGCCGAAAATCGCTACCGCTTATTCCAAAAAAAGGTGTAAGTCAATTTGATCACCAAGATTCATGATATGGGGTCCAGGGGGCTTAGCCCCCTCCACCCATTTAAAACCCCCAGCAAACCTTCGGGATCCGAGGAGAATGTGAGATTGTCAGGGCGGGGAAAGCACGCGGGGCCCTGACCCCTAAAGGGGGCGTAGCCCCTGCTACCCATTTAAAACCTCCAACAAACCTTCGGGATCCAAGGGGGATGTGGGAGTATCAGGGCGGGGAAAGCACGCGGGGCCCGGACCCCTATCGGGGGCGTAGCCCCCGCCACCCATTTAAAACCTCCAACAAACCTTCGGGATCCGAGGGGGATGTGGGAGTATCAGGGCGGGGAAAGCACGCGGGGATCGGACCCCTAACGGGGGCGTAGGCCCCGCCACCCATTTAAAGCCCCCAACAAACCTTCGGGATCCGAGGGGGATGTGGGAGTATCAGGGCGGGGAAAGCACGCGGGGCCGATAAACTCGGGGCTCCTACTTCTTCATTCTCATGTTAAACCTAACACTACGACTGTGCGGGGAGGCAAGCTAAGCTCGCCCCCCCGCACAGTCTCCGAACCTAACGGATCCGAGTCGGGGTGCTCCGAAAGTCCGAGCTCGCTTCTATTAAAATTTAGAACTCCCCGTACCTCACTCGCGGACCCCATATTATGAATCTTTGGGATCAAATTGACTTAGACCTTGACCTTGAAATGACCTTGACCTTGACGGATTACCCCCTGGTTTTCGATTTGTTACCCCCAAGTTTGTCTGCCCTCAAGTCGGCCCCGCGTGCTTTCCCCGCCTTGATACCCCCACATCCCCCTCGGATCCCGAAGGTTTGTTGGGGGTTTTAATCAAATTATACAATCAGTAATAAGTCATCTTTGGTCCTACATAAACTCAGAAAAAAAAGAGAACCTAAAAATACAATATTCAGAAATTCATAACTCAAAAACCGCTGGTTTCCTAACCTTGAAATTTGGTATGGATGTTCAGCTAAAGCCTATCTCTTACCAAAAATCGCGGACTGCCAAATCGATGTACCCTATTGTACAGTTGAGCCCAAAGATGACCCAATTTTTACCTCGCAACAACAGTTCAAAATCATTCATTCACTCATTCACTTCATCCCATCTCTACACCAAAGCAACAAAACTATCATGTCGATTTTTAATCTGTGACAAAATCCTTTATCAATTTCGCAATTTTATGGAAAAAGTGTTAAAAGATGTATAAATGTTTATGCAGTTTTCAGTGTTAATTCATACGTCCACGTCGCAGTTACCATTTACAATATTTTATAGTCTCATAATGTGTATGGTGTAATCGGAAAGTGGTGTTTTTTGTTCGAGCGGTGGTTGTTTACAACATAAGACAAGTATGAAAAAAAAAGAGTTCAGTTGGGCCTTTACGTTCGGTAACTGGTTGGTTTTTATGCTTGTGAAAGAAATCAGAGCGGCGCGCAAAGTGAATATAGTGAATAAAAGTGCTTGCGTAGCTCGTCCTTTACGTTTGGTACTCAATCTACAGCCAATCTGAGTGACGGGGGGGTGAGGTCGAATCTAGAGAGCGGCAGGGAGTGTCCATACTGTACGTTAGTACTAATATATATACTGTGCTATTGGTGTAGGTATGTGTTTGTATGAGTACGTACCGCGCTAACTATCAGCTGTAATTTTCCCGTGGTAAATGGGAATGAGAAGTTTTCCCGCGGTAAAAAGTAGCCTATGTCCTTCCCCGGGGTCTCAAAGTACCTCCATAGAAAATTTCATCAAAATCCGTTTAGCCGTTTAGGCATGAAAGAAAGACAGACAGTTACTTTTGCATTTATAATATAATTAAAAATACAAAATCATTCAACGCATTTTTATTTTTTAATTGTTTGCACTGGAAACCACTATAAAAAGTAGACTATAGACTGTATTGAATAAACTTAGTTTTGACGTTAATCTATTGTAAAATCAGGGGTGGCTCATATATGAGCGGTCAAGGCGCGATCTTTGACAGCAGACCGCTGTCACAGATCGCGCAGATATGGGCTACCCCTTAAAGGTGTCACATACCTGCGCGGGCAGTGATAGCGGTTAGATCGCGCGATCCGACAGTTCCATACATTCTGACAGATCTGTCAAAGATCGCTGTCACAGATCGCGCAGATGTGGGCTACCCCTTAAGGGTGTCACATACCTGCGCGGGCAGCGACAGTGGCCTGTCAGAATATATGGAACTGTAAGATCGGCTTGTCGATGGTCGCGGGCAATTCCATACTATATGACAGACCGACTGTCACTGCCCGCGAAATACCCGCGCAGGTATGTGACATCCTTTACTTGGAAACAAAATATTTTGACTGTAGACTATAGACTTTATAGACTTTGGACTGTAGACCGTAGACCGGAGACCGGAGACCGCAGAACGCTGACCGCAGACCGTTGACCGGAGCGTAGACCGTAGACCGGAAACTGCAGAACGCAGACCGTAAGCCGTAGACCGTAGACTGCAGAACGCAGACCGTAGACCGTAGGCCGGAGCATAGACCGTGGACCAGAGACTGCAGAACGTAGACCATAGACCACAAACCGTGGACCGGAGACTGTAGAACGCAGACCACAGAACGTAGACCGTAGACCGGAGCGTAGACCGTAGACCGGAGATTGCAGAACGTAGAACGCAGACCGTAGACTGCAGCGTAGACCAGAGACCGCAGACCGTGGAACGCAGACCGCAAACCGTAGACTGGAGCGTAGACCGGAGACCGTAGACCGCAGAACGCAGACCGTGGACCACATACCGTAGACCGCAGACCGTAGACTGTAGACCGTGGACCGCAGACCGCAGACCGTGGACCGCAGACCACAGAACACAGACAGCAGATCGCAGACCGTAGACTTTTAGTGTGTATGTGTTTGTTTGTATGTGTACGTATCGCGTTAACTATCAGCTGTAATTTTCCCGCGGGAAATGGGAATGAGAAGTTTTCCCGCGGTAAAAAGTAGCCTTTGTCCTTCCCCGGGTCTCAAAGTACCTACCTCCATACCAATTTTCATCAAAATCCGTTCAGCTGTTTAGGCGTGAAAGAGAGACAGACAGACAGACAGACAGTTACTTTCGCATTTATAATATTAGTATGGATGTTCAGACACGCGAATTCACTGTTTTATTATATGTATAGATTTGTCATAAACGCATGAAAAATATTGCCATACTTTATAAAAATATTATTTTTTACAATCTAATAAGTTTTAAGAAAAATTTTATTTTTTTCTGACCTCTAAAAAAAATATATTTTTATTTGGAATACTGTACATAGTCCTGGCCAAAATTGAAATTCTCCTCTATAGTTATTGACGTTCATTCATACACGTGTTGTGACGTTGTACAAAGCAGCAACGCATTTAATACTATTGATCATGACATACTGCTTGGGTTGTTGAGTTCACTCAACATGTCGCCACCGGTAATTGATTGGTTCCGCAGTTACCTGCAAGGACGTCGACAACGCATACGCATTGAAGATTCCTTTTCATCTTGGTTATCCACTAGTGCTGGCGTGCCGCAGGGTGGCGTTCTCTCCCCTCTTCTATTCGCTATTTTTATTAACTCTGTTTCCCTTCAGATCTCCTCTTCCTATCATCTATATGCAGATGATCTACAAATTTACACACAGGCACCTTTAGATGACCTTTCATCTGCCATTAAGACTACTAATGCTAATCTTAACGTCATATCAGAGTGGAGCAAATCTTACGGCTTAAAAGTCAATCCAATGAAGACACAATGTATCCTGATTGGCAGTCCGTATTTTGTCTCTAGGATAGATTATTTTAATTTGCCTACTATTACTTTCGACGGTGTAACTGTTCCCTTCAGTACAAAAGTAAAAAATCTAGGAGTTTTCATTGACCAAACCCTGTCTTGGGTCCCCCAGATTGCTGAGGTTAGTAGGAAGATGTTTGCTTCAACCCGTTCTCTCAATCGACTGCGCAATTTTCTTCCAACAGCCACCAAAATTGCTATAGCCCAATCCATTCTTCTTCCCATTCTAGATTACGCTGACACGTGTTATCTTGATCTCAATGTTGATCTCCTAAATAAGCTAGAACGATTACAAAATCTAGCCATTCGGTTTATTTATGGACTGCGCAAATATGACCATGTATCGGAGTACCGAAGGGAGCTACAGTGGCTTTCAGTACGTTGTCGAAGGGACGCCCATTCTCTTGCTCTTCTCTATTCAGTGCTTTTTGACCCTCGTACTCCCTTTTATCTTAAAAACCGTTTCCAATACCTCTCCTCCTCTCATAGTCGACCTCTACGATCTGAAAATTCACTTCGCCTTGTTGTACCTACTCATTCTACCAATTTCTACTCTGATTCCTTCACTATACGTTCCATAAGCCTGTGGAACTCTCTCCCTGAGTCCATTCGTAATTCGCCGTCCCTTAATATATTTAAATCTAAAGTTAAAGATCACTTTCTAGCGCTATAAATTTCATAAATCTGTTTAATCTCCTACATATTATCTCTAGTTGTTCTCATCATCATCATTAATGTGGTTATGTATGTACTTACTATACTATATATGTTATGTATGTATGTTTTATGTATATGTATTTTTTATGTATATGTATTTTAGTTTATATCATTTATATCTACTTATATATTTACGTGTATTACGTAGTTTAAGATTGGATATTTATTTTTTATTTTTTTTTTTTTCTCTATGAATTTGTTTATTGCCCACTACTACCCCACAATAATGATTTCTCATATTTCCTTCACCTAAAGGTTGTCTGGAAGAGATCGCTTGTTAGCGATAAGACCGCCTATATGTACAACTTCCATTCATTGTATCTTTTTTTTTTCTCTTATGTTGTGCAATAAAGTGTTTTCAATCAATCAATCAATCAATCAAAGCAAAGAAACAAAGTGGCAACAACGCACATAAGAAAACCACCAATCATAAGAATGGTGGCCTCTGATTGGTACATTTGAATCAGATCAACATTTGATGGAGCGAATTTGTATAAAGAATGTTATGAATTGATCGTATTTGTGCTCTTAAAGGGACAGCGATTGTTGATCCGAGCGGAGCCACATTTGTATGCAGGGTCATACATTAGATCAACAAAAGCTGTCGAGATCAACAATTGCCAACGGATCAACAATTAACTGATGCTACAACCCGAATGATCAACATTTGCCGAGTTATATATATATGACACTAGAGTCATACATAACTTACCCGATAAAAAAGGAATTATCGAAATCGGACTATTCTGTAAAAAGTTATGCATGGAAACACGTAAGAAAAAAACCGGCCAAGTGCGAGTCAGAACCGCACACATAGGTTTCCGTACCATCATACTAGATGGCGCTAGTTTGTTCAGTTCCGTACTATCTTACTAGATGGCGCTAGTTTCTTCGCGTTTAAAAAAACACGTTTTTTTGTATGGAGACTTTTACTTTTTTAAATAATTAGTACCTTAGTTGTTATAGCGGCAACAGAAATACATCATCTGTGAAAATTTCAACTGTCTAGCTATCACGGTTCATGAAATACAGCCTGGTGACAGACGGACAGACGGACGTACAGCGAAGTCTTAGTAATAGGGTCCCGTTTTTACCTTTTCCATAAAAATATACGAGTGTCGACTTGAGAAGCTCATCTTTCTTTAGAGTCAGTTAAAAATTAACAGAAACAAAAGCAGCCCGATTTATGGCCAGTGCTGGCGGTTTCCGAACAATTTGTCATACAAGACGTTCACCTGGTAACCAAATATTTGGGTGGCCATAACGGTAACAAATGTAATAGGCTTTGTAGCAAATTGTTTGCTATCAGGAGTAGTAGCAGGCTTGGCATAATAACAAATTGCTCTTTGTAAGTATAATAATATAGTGCAGGTAAACAGTAACTCTATCTAGATGATATTGATTGCATAACTGCGCACGTAACTATGATAAAACTAATGTAGGACAGTAGGTTGTTTTTTGTGATTAGGTACTATAGAGTAAAGGCTCTCAAATAAAGCGTAAAATTCAATTTTTTTTGTCGCTTGTTGCTTGTCATCCTTTTCGTGACTTATCATGCCGAATGAGCAAATAATTTCCAGTAAATCTTTTTTTTATTCACAATTGATCAGCCCCTGGCATAATCTCACCTAATGGTAAGTGACGATAAAGCCGAAGATGGAAGCGGGCTTACCAAGATTCCCCAATGTAATAGGGAATTGGCTATTGCATCTAGCCAGGCGAGTTTAGAAAATGCCCTTCCACCAACCAAACCAAGTCTTACAAAGTTAGGCTCCGCCGGGAATCGAACCCACGACCTGATGTGCAGCTAATGGACTTAACCATTACTCCACGGAGGCCGCCAAAAATGTAATCTTATATATCTGGGTTTTATTCATATTGTATCCACAAAGTTAAGAACATATTATTTAATCGTTAGAGCCCGGGCTATAATGCTTATAAAACTATGACTAAAATTCAGCCTACTTATACAGGGTGACTTTTTATTAGTTCTTAAAAGCAAAGGATATAAAAAAAAATATCAAATTGGCAAAAATGTACAAAGGATCAAATTTTGTTTTTTTATATATTTTTTTTATTTTATTTTTTTATTATTCACAATTGGTAAGCCCTTGACAACATCTCACCTGGTGGTAAGTGACGATGTTGCCGAAGATGGAAGCGGGCTTACCAAAATTCCCCAACGCAATGGGGAACTGGCTATCTTATCTTCATGCCGGAACACACCAATGATATTAACATTGATATTTGGCGGCAAGATTTAGATAAGATGGTGGTAGCTAGCCAGGCGGGCTTAGAAAATGCCCTACCACCAACCAAACCGAGTCTTACAATTGACCCCGCCGGGAATCGAACCCGCGACCTCCTGTGTAAAGCCAGTGAACTTTGCCTCTGAGCTACGGAGGCGGTTAAAACATATATAGTTTGACATATATATAGTTTCTTTGGAAAAGTTGTTTGTAATCACGAGTACATTCATATCCTTTGCTATCAAGAACTAATTAAAAGTCACCCCATATGATTACTAGTAAAATAAGAAAGAACAAATAGATAAAATGCAATTCATTAACAGTATGGGGCGAGGAAAAGAACCCGAGCAGCCAGTCAGTGACCCAGTGGAGTCCAAGAAATACAGGGACGAGGCCACCGGCCACATCAAGAATTTCAACTTTGACCTGGCCCTTATCACACTCAATAAGGCAAGTTCATAATTTTTATGTTTTCTTCTTCTTGTTTTTTAGTCGACGGCAAACTTAGATAGTCGCATCCCAAAACCCAGCCACGCAAATTGCCTTGTCAGTGGCCTGCATCAAGTCCTCCCGCGTGCAGGTGAGTCAGGGCAAGAAGGACACGAAATGAGGTGGTCCATCCTTTGAGGGTTCGCACTTCGTCCAGCAGTTGACATCTATCGGCTGATATTATGATGATCATCCAGGTTCGTATCTCTAATGAATCCCCACCTGAACAAGTTTTCTTTACTTCTGCCAACCTGAGTCCAGAGCCTGTTAAGAGATTTCCAGGTCGACCATGGCAACTTATATCCAGGTGAGGGATTATCGATGATCGGAACGAAGGGACCAGTAATGGAGACACTATTCTTCCATAGTTCAACTCTCGTTTCTGGAGGGTCGTCTGTCAGGGTGCGACACGGTGTACAAAGTTTTCACGGCCTTAGTGGCACAGAAGTTGCTATTCGACTTATAACGGGCGTTGCTCCATAACGCAACCGAATATTTGATCAGTCATGAGTACCTACAACTAGTACTTTCTTTTTATACCTTACTCAGCCATTTCCCTTGTCGTTTTTTTTTTTGGTCACGATACCTAGTTTTTCAGGCGCTATAAGTACACACGGCGCCACATCAAGCTATACAAAACCGGTATACGCGGGCCTCGCGTATGTTGAAACGCGAAGGCGTCGCGCGGCCAGCTTCTACTGGTTCCTTATAGCTTGATGTGTCGCTGTCTGTACATAACGCAACCACTTTGCGCAGGCAGACCGACTTATTTAACATCAGAGGGTTGCCATTTATCCTCTCAACCTAAGTTTATTTATTTCCGTCGTTACCAAATTTGGCGTTACCTTAGTATAAGATCCCTCAAAAACTATGTCAGGCTATTTATTAGCAGTCTGTTTTTTTCGACCCCTCAACTATATCTGTGCAAAATATCACGTCAATCCTTCTCTTCATTGCGACATTAAAGAAACTATAAAAACAGAAAGTGAACAAATAGTTATCCCACGGGAACCACTTAGGAATCGGAATAAAAATAGCTTATGTCCTTTTCTGTGCCACAAGAAATTTCTAATTAAAATAAGCTGTACCTTTTGTATGTTCTTATCTAGTTTAATGTTTGTTTGTCCCTATTTCTGTGTGCAATAAATTGTGAAATAATGATAATACATGCCGAATTTCGTTAAGATTGGTTGAGGCGTTGAAGCGTGAAGAGGCAACGAACAAACAAACAAATACGTTTTCACATCTATTATATTATTAGCTTTTGCCCGCGGCTTCACTTGCGTGGGAATCGTTTTATTGACTGTCCTTGAGGGTAAAAGTGCAAGCGGCTTGCTAGCGTAAGCAGGAGTTTACTGAGTTTACTCCAGATTCCTCGGGAACTATATCAGGCTATTCTGATTAATAGTATATGTCACTTCTCAACCGCTCAACTGTTTCCATGCAAAAAATCATAATTCGTTTCTCCTTTTTGATCTTAAGGAAATCAAACAAAACAAGAGTCTTTCTTTTCAGTTCCTTCAAGAACTGTATCGGACTATTCTATTTTCACGGGATAAACAGTAGCCTATGACACAGGCTACTGCCATGCCAAAATTGATTTAGGTGTTATACCGTGAAGAGATAACAAACAAATCAACACATTTTCACATTCATAAAATTAAGTAAGAATAACTAGGATAATGGGTAAAGGTAAAGCTAATCATATCGCCAATAAACTTATCCTAAACTTTTATTTAACCACCTATTTTCATAAACGATTTTTCGCTACATGCATGCGCCCATCAACCGTCCTCATATGACACTGAAGGTAAGTGTGGAGAGAGGGTGCGAAAACACATTCTAGTCGTCATGACGACCTCGCCTTTGGCGTCAATACTGACGGGTCGGACGTCCACACGTTCTCACATACTCTTTACATAAGATTTCGAAACATATTTCTCTTACCTGAGCTGCACAGCCATGGAGGGCGACGACAACGCCAAAATCCAAGCTCGCTCCATCCTTGGACCGACCAAAGACGCTGAGTTTCTCCAAAGCTTCGTCCGAGTTGGAACAGGCGATGAAGAAGAGGAACCACCCGCTCCAAAACCATCAATCAGCAAAAGAGTACCAGCTACTGCAATCAAACATGACGATGGTAAAGACGAAAGCGATTCTCCTATGGAGCGAAAGGCGTCAATAAAACCAAGAAATGAAAGGAAGAGCGGTAAACGGAAGCAGAAACGTGAAAGAAGAAGACGGGAAGAGGAAGTATATACAGATAAAGACCGAGCAGCAGCTGTAGTGATGGGGTCCAAGGACATCAAACAGTCACTAAGTATGAAGGATAAGGCTGATAAAAGCAGTGCCTTGTCGTTACCGCAAGAAGCAGACGCTGGTACGCTACTGGCACTCGCAAGAGCTGAGATGATGAGGGAGCGTTATCGTACAGCTTTGTCATTCGTGAATAAGGTACCTGTATAAAGCAGTAGTCAATTTTAAAAATTTATGTTTTTTTTATTCAGGATCTCCTTGGTCTACTTATCTGGTAACGTGAGAGATCGATTTTGTTGAAAACAAAGAAGTAACCGATGAACTGTCTTGAGATTGTACGAAGAGCAACCCCAATAATTTGTTTTTCCTTATGTTTCAGGCAATCGAGCTAGCTCCAGAAGAGAAGGCAGCTTACGTAGCCCGAAGCCAGTGCTACCTCCTTCTCGGCGATCCTCGTGCCGGCCTTGCTGATGCTGAAACAGCCCTCAAACTAGACCCTAAGGATGCGAAGGCATTGCTCCGAAAAGCAGAGGCTTTGTACTACTGTGGAGAGTTCGAGATGAGTCTCGTCCACTATCATAGAGGATTAAGGGCAAGACCCGACCTGAGTGAATTCAGGCTTGGTGTACAGAAAGCTCAGGTTGGTATATAATATTTTCATTGTTTTTTAATATTAATTTTTTTCTTACAATTGGTAAGCCATTGGCATTATCTCACTTGATGGTAAGTGACGATGATGCCGAAGATGGAAGCGGTCTTACTAAGAGTCCCTAACGCAATGGGGAACTGGCTTTCTTATCATCAAGCCGGATCACATCAGTGTTGTTGGCATTGATGTTTGGCAACAAGACTTAGATAAGGTGGCAGTAATTAGCCAATCGGGCTTAGAAAATTCCTTTCCACCAAATAAACCGAGTCTTACAAATTTTGACTCCGCCAGGAATCGAACCCGCGAGATTTTGATGTGAAGCTAATGGACTAAACAATTACGCTACGAAGGTGGTTAAAATTACTTTCTTTTTAATTTAAATCAAATCAATCATATGTTATTTTCATTTATAGTCCCATCATTCACTTAACAAGTGTTCGCACTATTCGTTTAATTGGTCCGCCGACTAGGTACTGTGTGTATAAATTTCAAGCTTATAGATACAGCACTAAATTAAATGTGCCGAAACATCACAGGGTGTCTCCGGTCACGATGTAGTGTTCACTGGCTGGTATTGCGGCCCCCCCGATGTTCGCAGAGACGTTGCCAGTTTTGTGGAGCGACTAAAGATAGATACCGACCCCCGGCACTTTATACATGGTGATGTCGCAAGGCCACGCAGACTAAAAAGCCGCAGCAGCTTTATTAATGAAGTGATATCCCACAGAGATAAGAATGCTTCCGTAGCCAGGTTGACTCTCTGGAAGGAAAGATTTGGGACTGCGCTTATCGTTCCACCATCTGAAAAGCTTCCCCCTGTACAAGATCTGACGTAGCCGACATGGAAGTCGCTCATCGGACTCCGAAGTCAGCCGATGTAAAGATAACCTGTCCAGGTGGGGCTACACGGATTATGAAAATAACCGGTGAATGTGGCGCATCCCCACAAACTATGACGCACTTACACCTGTACACGCGAGGACCTGCTTGCAGCAACTCAAAGTGCTGTTCGCATTAATGACATGATTACCATCGACACGATATAAGAAGGAGAATTTTCAAGTTTTTGTTCACACCGAGCGCGGAAACTTAATGGACAATATACTGATAATTATAGCCGCTGACTATACGCTCGATGAGAACTCTCAACTCAATAGAACGGAATTTTTCATTATTTTAAAATAACTATGAAAACGTAGCTTGTTATTACTATGTATATACCAAACAAGATAATACAAACTTAATTCCACTCCACACCTAGCGTAGCACAAGAAGATTCAATATGTACTTGATTAGGGATTACAGAACATAAAAATAGAACCAAAAATACATAACCCTCCTTCTGCTGCAATCGGGTAACTATTGTTTAATAAAACAAAAAGAGGTTAGTTTCTTTTTGTTATGTTGAAAAATAATTTTTGGTTTTCATCATATCCGCCGACGGACGTCCACTGCTGGACATATTTCCATGACGACCGCTTCTGCACTGCCCGCATCCAGCAGCTTCCCGCGACCTTCACCAGGTCATCGGTCCACCGAGTGAGGGCCTACCTACGCTACGTTTTCCGGTGCGCGGTCGCCACTCGAGAACTTTGCTGTCCCAACGGCCATCTGTTCTACGACCTATGTGCCCCGACCACTGCCACTTAAGTTCAGCAATTCTGAGAGCTATGTCGGTTACTTTCATTCTCCTACGGATCTCCTCGTTTCTGATTCGATCACGTAGAGAAACTCCTAGCATTGCACGCTTCATTGCCCTTTGGGTGACCTTGAGCCTTCTTCATCACTGGCAATACACACTGGTAAATTTTTGGATATATTGTTTTACAGAACAAAAAATACCCAATTAAAACTCCCTTTAAAATGTACGTTCCAGGAGGCGATAGAAAATACGATCGGCTCAGTGAAACCAGTGAAGAAGACCAAAAAACGCTCATCTTCAAGAGCCTCCAGGCCTGTGTTGGGCCAGCTAATGTCCGACAAGCTATATCTGGAGAATCTCCTGAAGAACCCAGACTTGGCCATAGCAGATAAGAAGAACGATATTGTAATGAAGCAGGCTGAGGAAGCCATCAGGTTTCTGGAGAATCGTGAAGAGTTCTGGAGGCAACAGCAGACTGCTAAATGAATTAAATAAACACCGGCTTTGGGTATTATCATGCGATACTTATCTTTTGATTTTCCTAAGGCTTTGCAAGTGGCAGTCACATGTTAGAGATAGCACATGAAGAATGTTCTACTTCATTAAATGAGTACCTATACGATTTCTTGAAATTTGACGTGTATTTTTTTAAATCATCATATCATTATCATATCAGCTCATATACGTCGCCACTGAAGGGCTCAAGAGTACTTAAATATGTCGAAGGGGCGGGGGGGTGGTTAGGTTAGGCCTTGTGGTTCACGTCCTTAACTATTTCGGTTGTGGGCGTCGAAATAACAATGCAGCTTTATCACAGGGGTCCTTCTTCAATAATCTTGATTATTCGGCAATCGAAATTGTACAGGATGCCTTGGATTACAATGGATGCAAACGCGGTGATCCCAGCGATAGCGTGACACGTCCGTTTTGCTCACAGATAGCGTTGCCATCCGTCCGGATAAAGCCGGACAGTGTTAGGCTTTTTGACCTCTTCTCCGGCCAAATTTGACTGCGTCCGGCTCGTCCAGATTTAGTTAGGCTTTTTTATTTCCCTGTATCGTTCTTTTCTATCTTCCGAGCGTGCACGTAAACGCGAGCGGCGCGACGCGGCAGTTAGTAAGTTTTGGGCGAGAATCAAGAGGATGCTGATTTTAAGTGAATATTACTTTGCAATACTGGGCCATACTGCCAATGTTGAATGGGCAGCATGGACGAAACAAAGAAACAGGTCAAACTCCAAAACGAATGCTAAGACGTTGATTGTTGTATTTAATCTACGCTAATATGTATTATAAAGAGGAAAGATATGTATGTATTTTTGTATGTTTGTAACGAATAAACTCAAAAACTAATGGACCTATTTCAAAAATTCTTTCACTATTAGAATGCTACATTATTCCTTAGTAAGATAGGCTATATTTATTACAAGAAAAAATTAACGATCCCCGCTAGAACTTCAATAATGTAACCCAAGGTGTAAAAAAATATCTACAAAATGTCTTTCATTGCAAGCACTGCGGAATTTATTGATGATAGAACAAAAAATGTTTTACAATATTAAAAACATATCAATATCTACAAAAAATATAAAATACGGAGCTTTCAAAGCAGACGTCTAAGAAAAATATTAAATTGATACTTATATTTTTTACGTCCGGCCTTGGGACTTAAAAGTCCGGCTTTTTAGCAGGTAAGTCCGGTTTTCCGATTTTTAGAGATGGCAACGCTACTCACAGATCACCACTACTTGTGTTCCGCTCGACGCTCCGTCAAAAAGTGTCTGCTCCGAGACTGACGTCCAGCTGATATGGCTTCTCCACAGATCTAATAAATTCTCAACTCAGTGCTGCCACCTTAATCACAAACAGCCTTCCGTTAATACGTCATTTGTTATCACAAACGATCGATCGTCTCACGAGTACAAGCGATTGTCACGCCACCACCGGTTTCACCCAGGTACTAATACCTGACGTTTGATCCAAATAAAGTTTCTAATCTATGTAAACGTATCTAGAGCTGGTATTGGTCGCGTTTTCAATGACGCTAATTTATTTAAAGCTCAAACCTACCCTGAATGAAGATGATCGGGCCTCAGTCGACACGGGCCCAGTGCGGATTGGTCGACTTTACACACAACCTTCAAGTTTCTTCGCAGGGGTGTGCAGGTTTCCTCACGATGTTTTCCTTTACCGTAAGAGCGTCGGATAAACGTACATTTGAAATCTAAATTAAGAGAACATGGCAGGATCGAACCACAATCTCCCGGACAGGAGGGAGCGGCCCTAGCCATTACGCCACCGACGTTCTATTTTTTGTAAATAACGGTATATAAACGTAACGTTTGTTAGTTTTTTTTTCTCATACATATCTCTGCCCATGACACATTATTTACAAAGTACCTAATTTATAAAAGTATAAAATAATGGAGTTAGCAGACACGTGATCTTATTTCTGCTAGAAGCCTATAATTTTAAAAACCATGTGTAATAGCTATAAGCATGTTTTTAACAAAATGAGAGTAGTTACATACTTAATTTGTATAAAATTACCTACAATAAAAAAATGTGATGCTCATTGTGTTGTTTCTCCTATTATGTGGACAATCCATCCGCAAAACGAAATCAGTCGTCAATCTTAAACAAATTGTTTTTTTTAGTCATCATCCAATTTTTTCAGGGTGATAGTACCCGAATTTTGGCATACAGATAGCAATTATGACGTAGGCATCTGCTAAGAAAGGTTTTTGTAAAGTTCCCTCGGGATCTGCGCGGGCAACGACCACCGCTGGGCATCCAATAGAAAAAAAGAATCAATTCAGTTATAGAAGCAAATGCTAGGGGCTATTTTATATGTTCATGTATCATCTTAGTAAGATAGACAACAAACCATGACCGCGACCCCTGAAGGCCTTAGTCAAATCAAATTAACACTATAGAGCAGAACATGTAAGTATATAAATTAATTGACTGAACACTAGGTTGCGCACGAGTGTCACAATTATAAACAGGAAACTTGTTATGATTTTGTAGTGAGGTGATATAAATGTGGTGTGCACCTAGTGTGTCCATCATTAACGCGCTGAAACTTACTTTGCAACAATGGTGCCACACGTGTGTTTGGTATTTGCTGTGATGTTCTTCACCACCCCTGTAAGTGCAATAAAATGTCACATCATCACATCAGCTCATATATGTATACGTCCCCACCGAGGGGCTCGAGCCTTCTTTAATTAGGGCGATCGGGCCTAAAAAATGTTTACGCGGGCCCAGTGCGGGTTGGTCAAGTTCACACACAACCTTCGAGTTTCCTCAAAAACCTTTTTTCGTTTCCTTTACAAAAACCTTTCTAAAAAAACATTAATATGATAATTTAACACACATATGTTTCTGTATTCTTTATAGCCATTAAATAAATTAATATTATAAGTTCAGTTACAGGTCAAACCATATTAAATATAAGGTCAAAGTCACATTATCCAAAATCACCCACCCCTCGTCATTCCCGGTGACAAGTTGCCCATAACACTAGCTGCATTTCCGCGCTGAATGGCTATTGACAGCCTCTGCACCGGGAACGATCCTGAGCGGGAGTCGAAACACCTTGAGAGGTGACGCCAGGCGACGCCCTATCTCCATCACAAATCGACGTGACTCCGAACTCTAGCTCCCCGTTGTCTCCACCGCAAATGGTTAAAAACATTAAAAAAAGAAATTCACTCAAAATTATGAAATAATATCTTCGTAAATTCACTAAATTAACCAACAGTAAAGAAATCAATGGAAGCTACGAAACGAATTAAAGGCCTACAATTTTTTTGAGGTCAGTACCAGCACACTCTATCAAATGTTTTGGATTCGATGGCTTTACTGACACTGGCCTCAAAAAAAAAATTGGCCCCTAATTTGTTTCGTACACACCTTTGATTTCTTTATTGTTGTTTAATTTCGTGTATTTATAAAAATACTGTTTCATTAGTTAGACTGAATTTCTTTTCGAAGTCGGTTTTTAGGTTTTATGTTTTTTTAACTTTTTTTTGTGATAATGCTATCTAACAACGTTAAACCCAATCATATTAACCGATACAGAATCCTTTGACTTCAATTATTCTATGACAAACCTTCCATCATCAGCTCATCTGTATAACCTGAAACAAAACAACTATCGGTCTATAATTATATAAACCGAAAGACGACTTTTTTTTATTCACAATTGGTAAGTCTACTGATGGACAAAGGCCTCCCCCAAGGATTTTCATGACTACCGGTCCTGCGCTGCCCGCATCCAGCGGCTTCCCGCGACCTTCACCAGGTCGTCAGTCCACCATGTGGGAGGCCTGCCTGCGCTACGTCTTCTGGTGCGCAATCGCCACTCGAGAACTTCACTGCCCCAACGGCCCTTTGTTCTGCGAGCTATGTGCCCTGCCCACTGATACATAAGTTAAGCGGTTTAAAACGTACCTATAATATTTAAAAAATCATCCTGCAACTCCTAACCGTTAAATAGTTGTACTTTCCATCACCAGCTCATCAACATGAGATGAAGACTATCAGACGCAATACTTGAATAGCTTTAGAAAATATATGATACACGTAATACGTGCCTATAAAATTTAATGCTGGCCCTCGATGTCAATAGGAACATACATAAAAAAATAATAAAAGAAGAAGAAGTCGGTTCAAAAACTGAACGAAGCAAATTATAAATTTTTATTAAGTATGTTAATATATATCAGCTCATATGCGTCCCCACCAAGAGGCTCGTGCCTACCCTGAATTAGGCGATGGGCCTTAGTCGACCACGCGGGCCCAGTGCGAGTTGGTCGACTTCACACACAACCTTTGAGTTTCTTCGCAGGCGTGTGCAGGTTTCCTCACGATATGTTTCCTTCACCGTAAGAGCGTCGGGTTAACGTACATATGAAATCGAAATTCGAAAACACATTGGTACGTGGCAGGATTCGAACCACGACCTCCCGGACAGGAGGTAGCTGGAGGAAGTTGTTAATAAAATATAGAATTGATTCTCCTCGTCTTGTTAGTATTTGTATTTTGTGTTAGTCATAGAAAGTTTGTCTGTTTTACGTAAGAAGGTGCAAGACAGGTGTGACTTTTTTGTGTCTTTTTCGGGTTCTGTACCCAAAGAGTAAAAACAGAATCCTATTACTAAGACTTCGCTGACCGTCCGTCTGTCTGTCCGTCTGTCACCAGGCTGTTTTTCATGAACCGTGATAGCTATATAGACAGTTTAAATTTTCAAAGATGATGTATTTCTGTTGCCGCAAATACAAAAAAAAAAGTGAAAAAATAATGGTCTCCATACAAAAAATGTGTTTTTTTTTAACATGAAGAAACTAGCACCATCTAGTATGATAGTACGGAACCCTATGTGAGCGGATCTGACTCGCACTTAACCGGTTTTTTTTAGCTAAACTTCGTACAAAACAAGCCAAATTAGGTATAATTTATTGTGATCGTGCTGTTGTCAGCGCCTTTGACTACGTGGATACCTAGTGCCTAGGGTGCGCAATCTTTTAACAAGCATTATATTAGCCTGCCGTGTTAGTTTGGGACAAAATTTTGGAAGCTAAATTAGAACCACTTCCCGGCTTCCAATTGACCTGAAATTTTAGCATACAGAACAATGTCTGGTAAACTAAGTGACGTCATTCTCAATCCAATATGGTGGTCTCCTAAAGACGGCGGATCAGTTATGTTTCATGCACCCCTATGATAAGGGTAATTTGGTTTCAAATGAAACGGTTTGTTGAGAAGTATACAAAATAATCAAAATAATTTTCAAATTAAAGCTTGTACCTAAATATTTTGACGTCTGTCGAAAATTATTTATTTTAGCCTTTATTGATTTTGAAGACCCGTTCTAAATAATGGTAAAAGAATTTTAGGAATCGATTAAGTCGTTTCGGAGATTACATTTTACATTCAAACTGTATCTAGGTATTTTATACAAATAAAATAATAGAGGTCTGCCGTTGTGCACGTTTCACGCAAAAACTACTGAAAAGATTTTAATCAGTTTTTTTTACTTTAATTCTTGGATCGCCCACTCCCGATATCCACGGGGGCGAAGCCGCGCGCAACAGCTAGTCTCCATAATATAAGTATAGATCCAACAGGAAAACAACTCGCATGTCTACCTGTATACCTAATCAGTAATCACCTTTAAACACCATTAAGCACATTCCCACTAGAAAAGGACATATAGTTAAAACATTGCATCCTGAGTTCCATAATGGGGGTTAAACCACCATATTTTTCTCCACCATAATGTCTCCACATCGTATGAATCAAGCAGATCATGAAATGCCCGGGAAGACCCAGGCAGATCGTGGAACGCCCAGACATTTCATCGCGGGGCTCAGAAAAATACACAGTCGCGGCTTCTTTGTACGGTAGCACGAGAAATCCTTAGCGAATTTAATCTTTAATATTTTTCGGAGAACCACGATAAAATTTCTGAGCATTTCACTATCTGCCTGCATGGTCTGCCAGGGCATTTCATTATCTGCCCGATTCATACGATGTGGCCACAACATACGCACAGGACCAACACAGCCGAGCAAGTGATTTCGGATTGGTAAAGATGAATCGTGGATGTCTCACTGCTATCATCATCATCATATCAGCTCATATACGTCCCCACCGAGGGGCTCGAGCCTACCCTGAATTAGGGCGATCGGGCCTTAGTCGACCACGCGGGCCCAGTGCGGGTTGTACGACTTCACACACAACCTACGAGTTACTTCGCAGGCGTGTGCAGGTTTACTCACGATGTTTTCCTTCACCGTAAGAGCGTCGGATAAACGTACATATGAAATATAAATTCGAAAACACATTGGTACGTGGCAGGATTCGAACCAAGACCTCCCGGACAGGAGGCGGCGGTCCTAGCCGTTACGCCACCGACGCTCTCATTGCTATACGGAATGATTACTCTTTGTGTATAATAAAAACGATGAGGTAATTAAAATGTTCAATCTTTTCCCAGATAACAGTTAAAGCAGGCGAGTCTGGAGAGGTGGAGGAAGCTACCAAGGCGTGCATCAGTCTTATGAAACCAGATGTGAGGATGATTGCAAAAAAAACCGGCCAAGTGCGAGTCGGACTCGCGCACGAAGGGTTCCGTACCATTATCTATAAAAAATATGTTTGTTGTATGGAAAACCCCTTTAAATATTAATTTTATTTAAATTTAGTTATTTATTTTTAAAGTAAATAATACAAATCAATATTCTGTGAATATTTCAAGCGTCTACCTGTTGCCGTTATAAATATCGAGCAAAAACGAGCAAAAAAAACACGTTTATTGTATGGGAGCCCTTAAAAATTTATTTTGTTTTTATTCAATTATTTATTTTTAAATTAAATAATAAAACTCAATATTCTGTAAATATTTCAAGCGTCTACCTGTTGCCGTTATCAATATCGAGCAAAAACGAGCAAAAAAAACACGTTTGTTGTATGGGAGCCCTTAAAAATTTATTTTGTTTTTATTCAATTATTTATTTTTAAATTAAATAATACAACTCAATATTTTGTGAATATTTCAAGCGTCTACCTGTTGCCGTTATAAATATCGAGCAAAAACGAGCAAAAAAAACACGTTTATTGTATGGGAGCCCTTAAAAATTTATTTTGTTTTTATTCATTATTTATTTTTAAATTAAATAATAAAACTCAATATTCTGTAAATATTTCAAGCGTCTACCTGTTGCCGTTATCAATATCGAGCAAAAACGAGCAAAAAAAACACGTTTGTTGTATGGGAGCCCTTAAAAATTTATTTTGTTTTTATTCAATTATTTATTTTTAAATTAAATAATACAACTCAATATTTTGTGAATATTTCAAGCGTCTACCTGTTGCCGTTATAAATATCGAGCAAAAACGAGCAAAAAAAACACGTTTGTTGTATTATTCAATTATTTATTTTTAAATTAAACAATACAACTCAATATTCTGTGAATATTTCAAGCGTTTACTTTTTGCCGTTATCAATATCGATCAAAAAAATCACGTTTCTTGAATGGGAATTTGTTTTATTTTATTTTAAAGTAAATAATATAACTAAATATTCTGTGAATATTTCAAGCGTCTACCTGTTGCCGTTATCAATATCGAGCAAAAAAAATTACGTTTTTGTATAGGAGCCCTCCTTAAATATTTGTTTTATTTTAATTTTAATTATTTATTTTCAAAGTGAATATATAACTTGATATTCTGTGAATATTTCAAGCGTGTACCTGTTGCCGTTATCAATAAGGAGCAAAATTTTATTCAGTTTTTTTTGGTATTTTTTGTTATAGTATATAGCAACAGAAATACATCATCTGTAAAAGTTTCAGCTGTCTAGCTATCACAATCCATGAAATATCGCCTGGTGACAGACGGACAGACAAACAGACATCTTCTTTTTCTATTTCGGGTTATAAATTTACATGTGTAAATAAATTACATTACAGTAGTTCCATTTTCTGCCATCTGGGCTCCAGAACCCTAACAAAGACTTTTCGGCTTTTCACATATAGACTTTCCTTCACGTCAATGCTTTTCACATACAGACTTCCTTGCGTCAATGCTTTTCACATACAGACTTACCTTGCGTCAATGCTTTTCACATACAGACTTTCTTGCGTCAATGCTTTTCACATACAGACTTTCCTTCACGTCAATGCTTTTCACATATAGACTTTCCTTCACGTCAATGCTTTTCACATATAGACTTTCCTTCACGTCAATGCTTTTCACATACAGACTTTCTTTGCATCAATTCTTTTTACATATAGACTTTTCTTCACGTCAATGCCTTTCTCATACAGACTTCCTTGCGTCAATGCTTTTCACATACATGCTTTCCTTCACGTCAATGCTTTTCACATACAGACTTCCTTGCGTCAATGCTTTTCACATACACCTACTTTCCTTCACGTCAATGCTTTTCACACATAGACTTTCCTTCACGTCAATGCTTTTCACATATAGACTTTCCTTCACGTCAATGCTTTTCACATACAGACTTTCCTTGCATCAATGCTTTTCACATATAGACTTTCCTTCACGTCAATGCTTTTCACATATAGACTTTTCTTCACCTCAATGCTTTTCACATTACTCTAGTTAAGCACTTAAATAATAAAAAGGAACCAAAAACTTTGAATCTTTCAAGTGCAGTGTTCGCTCTTTTATGGCATGAGATGAGATACGTCTTTTTAATAACTGCCATTTTTAGGGTTCCGTACCCAAAGGGTAAAAACGGGACCCTATTACTAAGACTGCGCTGTCCGTCCGTCCGTCCTTCTGTCTGTCACCAAGCTGTATTTCATGAACCGTAATAAGTAGACTCAACCGGTCGAAGCGTCGGTGGCTCAATCGGTAACGACTCGGTCCATCTAACCAGAAGTACCGGGTTCAAATCTGGATGGCCAATGTACCAATGAGTTTTTCAAAAAACTTACGTACATATACTTACCGATTGCTTTAACGGTAAAGGAAAACATCGTGAGGAAACCTGCACACGCCTGCGAAGAAACTCGAAGGTTGTGTGTGAAGTCGACTAACCCGCACTGGGCCCGCGTGGTCGACTAAGGCCTAATCGCCCTGATTCAGGGTAGGCTCGAGCCTCTCGGTGGGGACGTATATGAGCTGTAATGATGAATAAGTAGACAGTTGAAATTTTCACAGATGGATTTATTTCTGTTGCAGCTATAACAACAAATACATAAAATTAGAAAAAGTGAAAGTCTCCATACAAAAAACGTGTTTCTTTTTTTTTTGAAACGTGAAGAAACTAGTGCCATCTAGTATGATGATATGGAACCCTTTGTGTGCTGCTTTGATTCGCACTTGGTTGGTTTTTGTATAACCTGTCGTATCTATTTAGTCTCTTAAATGCTAGCTAAGTAAAAAACCGGCCAAGTGCGAGTCGGAATCGCGTACCGAGGGATCCGTACCACCACACAGCTAACTCACAAGTATAATAATGATATCTATTCATTACATACAAAAGACATCAACCCGAACGGCAGAAAAATGATTTTTTTATCCTTAGGTAATTGGTAAGCCTTTTGTTTTTCATTCAGTTTGGACTCCTTAGCGCGAGTACGACTCACACTTGGCTGGTTTTTAAATTGTTGTTCTACTTCAGGGTTAGTACTATATAATCACAAAGTTTAACGCTTTTGCCTAGTTATAAAAAAATCTATAAAAAACATGTTTCTTGTATGGGTACCGCTTGTTTTTTCGTTATTATTATTATTTGTTGGTAAATCCCCCATAATTACACATATTCTGTGAAAATTTCAGCCCAACCTTTCACAGGTCCAAAGATACAGCCTTTTAAATTCGGGCAGACAAACAAACACAGACGGGTAGACGGACAAACGGAGAGCGTAGGCTTAGTAATTCGTCCATAGTAAGAAAAATGATCATCACATCAGCTCTTATACCTCCCCACCGAGGGGCTCGAGCCTACCCGGAATTAGGGCGATCGGGCCTTAGTCCACCACACGGGCCCAGTGCGGGTTGGTCGACTTCACACACAACCTTCGAGTTTCTTCGCAGGTGTATGCAGGTTTCCACACGATGTTTTCCTTCAACGTTGGATAAACGTACATAATATAAAATCGAAATTCGAAAACGCATTGGTACGTGACAGGATCGAACCACGAACTTCCGGACAGGAGGTAGCAGCCCTTGCCATTACGCCACCGACGCTCTCAAGAAATATGATAGATATTCTAAATTGTCAATGACATAAGTTATAGTTACTTTAAATGATGTTATGTTTCCTGCAGGTAGCAAAGTGCTGCACTGTAATTGGAGAAATGAAAAAAGAAAAGAAAGAGAAGTGCAACATCAAAAACGGAGAAATGACGGTAGGTCGTAAACATTTAGTTCTGAAATGTAGACATTTATAGTACACTAGCTGTTTCCCGCAGCTTCACCAGCGTGGACAACGTTTCCATGACTTTTCAAGGGTTCGCAGTGCGCGAGCGTGAAGAAAAGTAGCTTATGTGTTATTCCAGGTCCTAATCTGTCTACTTACCAAATTTCAGTCAGTTCCGTGCAGTAGTTTTTGCGTCAAAGAGTAATAAACCTACATCCATACATTAGTAGGATTACTGCTGTGCAGCGACCAGCAAAAGAGGCATTGATGGACGGACGTGTCAACGCATACATAATTCCATGAATGCCTAGTTGTGGCCAAGGCTTGTATATTATAGTATTTTTCTCAAATAATGCGCGAAAACTGAAACTAATTAACTACTTTTCAAAATCAATGACGAACAACGAACAACAAAACACATTGAAAAATTTACTTCAATCGCAGCAACCAAGTAGAATTTAACTCTTTTTTACTATTTTTTTAAAAGTTCGTTACTGATTTTGATAAAATGTATACAGAACATCCTGGCGGCATAAATATCAATTAAAAAATTAAATTTTAAATAACAAAAAAAAAGCACGTTTTAATAGCAAACCAAACTAATTTAATATTTTTTTCTTTTTTAATATAATTTAAATTATATTTTTGTATTGTCATCGCTTCTATTTTCATACATACAGGTGAAGCTAATAAGCGTATAAAAATAATCATTCACAATCGGCGAAGACATCGCGTAAATTCGCGTACCTACAGGGTTTTACAAAATTGGTTTACCTAAAGGGTGTTACAAAATTGGTGTAGGGCCCGTTAATGCAAAACAACTTTCCCCAAGAAACCCATAGACATTTCTAAAAACAAATTTCGACACTCCATACAAAAATGTTTTAAATCCGTCTATCAGCTGATCGATTTATGAAGAAATAAAAAAAATATTACGATTTCAGCAAACGTGTAGAACGAAATTTGTTCGGTTTAAAGTGTAGTTGCCCCAGTTAACGGGTCCTACAACAGTTTTATTAAGTACACCTTGTATTCAAAAAACACAGTCGAATTAAAGTCGGTTGAAAATGATCCTCCCATATGACAATAATATTGGCTTCTTTGATGAACTGTCATTTTTTTCTAGTATTTTTTTTTTTAGATTTTGGAGTTCCATCTGAATCACCCTTTACAAAGCTTATTTAACTGTTTTGCAGTGCGAGAATGCAAAATGTCTCCTCAAAGAGGATGGTCTGGACGGCGAAGATATTGACCAGGAGAAAGTAAGCCAGAAGTTGGAGGAGCTTGTTAAGGAGCACGAGGAGCTGAAGGATGTGGCGTCCAGAATCAAGAACAACTGCCTGGATCGGAAGTATGAAGAATACCCGCCGAAGGACTGTCCCGCTGCTAGCCTGGTCTTATGCACCTACTTGAACTCGATCACTGTGAGTATCTCTACATACTGATGGTAGGATCTTCATCATCATCATCTTCATTATATCAGCCGAAAGACTTTCACTGCTAGGCAAAGGACTTCTCCAAGGATTTACGACAACCGGTCCTGCACTGCCCGCATATAGCAGCTTCCCACGCCCTACATCAGGTCGTCAGTCCACAGAGTGGGAGGCTATCCTACGCTAGGTCTTCTGGTACACGGTTGCCACTCGAGAACTACCCCTACAGCCATCTGTTCAACGAGCTATATGCCCAGTCAACAGTCACTTAAGTTCACCGATTATGTGAGCTACGTCGGTTACCTTGGTTCTCCTGCGGATCCCCTCATTTCTGATTCGATCACGTAGAGAAACTCCGGGCATAACTCGCTCCAGGTACGTACAACCTTATTGCAGTGAAACTTCTTTAGGCGCGTCAGGGAAATTTGGCCTGGATCAGCCGAAAAGTGAAATTCTTTCATTCTTGTAATAGACACTCACACATGATGTTTCATTTCTGATTTTCACGTCGTTTTTAGGGACCTGTAGTCAAACTTTTTATTTTTAGGGTTCCTTTCTAGTAACCCTTATAGTTTCGCCATGTCTGTCTGTCCATCGATATTTCACAACCATTTTACTCGAAGACTAATGTGACTAAAGTTATTAATTTAGTGAATAAAATGTGTAAAAAAACAGCGACATGTAAGGGTAAGGTGTTTTTTTATTAAATTACTCAATAGTGTGGGGTATGCTTAAATAGATCTTTCCAAACTTTGGAGGATTTGCAAAAATATTTTTTGAGACAAACGATTATTTTATGAAATAACAAAAATGACTTTAAGTAGTGATAGACAGACAGACGGAACACGAAGTAATCCTTAAGGCTTCCTCTTTTATTTGAGATACGGAAGCCTTTAATAAACACAAAAATATATTTTAACGCCGCCTTTGCGAATTCATTAAAAAAATATCACTATTGTAAAAAAAAATATCAAAAAGACAAATGGCATGAAAATAGTAAAACGAAGATAAATATTTCGATTTTATACTTTAAAACGTAAATTGAAAATAATTACTAACTATATTTCAATAAGATAAGATAAAGCTTTATTCCAGACTTTTACTGAATACTAAATTTTTTCCTATGTGACAACAATATTAAATTAAACTAAATGTAAAAATACATCAATGTGAACGAAGAAGAAAAAAAATTTTGTTTTATGTGTGTTTCTGTGACGTTCGTCAGTTAACGAACTTTTAAAAATAAAAACAAATAAGTTTTTAAAAAACTGAAAACCGACTTCAAAATATAATTTACTCAAAAGTATGAAATTATATTTGTATACTTAAATACACGACATTAACCAACAATAACGAAATCAAAGGTGGGTACGAATTAAATTAGGGTCTTGAATTTTTTTTTAGGTCGGTGTCAGCACACAACTACTTACGTATGAAATGTTTTAGATTCAATGATTTGCTGACACCGAACTTTAAAAAAATTAAGACCCTAATTTAATTCGTACCCACCTTTGATTTCGTTATTGTTGGTCAATGTCGTGTATTTAAGTATAATAATATTATTTCATACTTTTGAATAAATTTTATTTTGAGGTCGGTTTTCAGTTTTTTAAAACTTATTTTTATTTTTAGTGATAATGCTATTTATCTAACAACGTAAAACCCAATCACCTACTCGCTAATAGGACTTGTGTTTCATTAAAAGGTACAGAGTCCTGTGGCTTCCATCATCATCTCGGCAGCATGAAAGTTAAGGAGTTAAATCGTCCATCATCAGCTCATCTGAATAACCTGAAAGAATACAACTATCGGTCTATGCGTACTTACGTATCTATCTATATTTAAAGAATTATCCTCTTACTCCTAACCGTTAATGAGTTGTACATTTCTTCATCAGATCATCATCATGAGATGATGACTGCCAGACGCAAATACTATAATAGCTTTAGAAAACATATGAAACACGTTGCCCTCGATTTCCCTGGGATCCCATTATCAGATCCTGGTTTCCTTATCATGGTACCACTCTTGGGATATCTTCTTTCTGACAAAAAAGAATCATAAAAATCGGTTTATAAACGACGAAGTTATCCGCGAACAAACATTATATATGTTTGTTACCTTTATATACCTCCTCCTTTTTTGAAGTCGTTTAAAAAATAACCAGCGACTCAAGAATGAAATGTTCAAATTAGTTCCTGAAATGTCTACGTTTTCAGTAAAAGAAAATTGACAATGCTAACAAAATAATAATTATTATATATCTAAATTGCAAAAAAAAAGAAGAAAAAGAAAAGGCAAACAAACTAGTTACTGTTACTGATTAGATAATCATTTTAACGCTTAATCACTAAATTTTGGGAATGGATAAGGTTAAATTTCCTTGCCAAAGTTCCTACCATTGCGTGCATACAAGTAGTTTCATGATAATTTTCCAACAATATATGTTTACATCCGCTAAGTACAGAGTACGCTTTATCTAGGCGATCTACGACTATGATCGTATCAGATCAAAACGTGACTGGCTGCCTTGACGATGAGACTATGCAGTGAATACAAAGATTCAAGGTTCAAAAATTTTATAATCGTTCATGCTGAGGCATATTACTTACCCATAGTCAGTCGGTACAACACACACTATAGGTATACTTAAATTATTACTGCAATAAATATTTTTTTTTTAAGTCCCCGAAAATTCTCTTTGCTGTTCCATCGTCAGACCCTGATCACCATCTACCTAAAATCTAGTCATTGAAACCAATGAACCCAAACTCGATACCTCTGCTGTAAGTTGGTGAGGAGTGAGGTATCCTGCAGATCCAAATGATGTTGCAATGTCAGGTCAAGAATACCATGTTCTTGCAATATCATTGAAGTAACATAGCTCTCAGAGTTGCTAAACTTAAGTGGCAGTGGGCAGGGTACATAGCTCGTAGAACAAGGTAGTAAAGTTCTCGAGAGGCGACCGCGAGCCGGACGACGTAGCATAGGCAGGCCTGGTAAAGGTCGCGGGAAGCCACTAGATGCGGGCAGCGCAGGACCGGTCGTTGTAGATATCTTAGGGGGAGACTATTCTCCAGCAATGGAGTCTTTCGGCTGATATGATGATGAACAGGATATTATATTTCGAATCGATCAGACCTGTGTAAGTTGCTCACATCCGTCCATCAACTAGAAAAGAGCTGATAATCTTCAAACGGCTAAACAGATATTCTGGAATGATAGCTAAGAACACTGTCAATCAAGTCACCTTTCAAACAAAAAAAAACAATTGAAAACTCTAAACACGTTAAAAAACCGACTTCCATCGCAACAACTTAGTAAATTCTTGCATTATTATTTTGGTTTTTGTTAATTTTATAATAAAGTACTACACCGATTTTGATATAATTTATATGAGACCACACGGGAAGCACTAGCTTTCAAATAAAAAAAGAATTATAAAAATCGGTTAACCCAGTCTAAAGTTCTGAGGTAACACACATTAAAAAAACATACAGACAAATTGAAAACCTCCTCCTTTTTGGAAGTAGCTTGAAAAAGAATATCGGTTCATCTCTTTGGAAGCTACGATACCACAGACAAACACAGATACACACCAGTGTTTCACATAAAGCACCCCTCTGTTTGTGTCAGGTGTTAAAAATTAACTTCGAACTGGTCATGGCTAGCGCCAATCCTCAGGAGCCAAAGTTGTGCCAATTTTTAGAAGCACCAAACTTTGTATTGAATTTTCACGTCTCTCTACTAAATCTTTACGGAACCACAATACAATTACTTAATACAATTAAATAATTGTATTGTGACGGAACTGAAGCCAATAACAGTTCATACTGACAGTTATATTTTCTGTTCTAGGAATGTCCGGAGTGGAAAGACTCCGACCAATGCCAGCAGTTTGCAGAAGACGCCAAGATATGCAAGAACGCTATCGACAGCATGTGAATTTCATTTTTTTATTGTTTCTTTAAAAATCTAATATTTTTAGCCTGTTATGCTTAATCTGTAGCCTCCCTATATTTTTGTAAATTAATTAAATACATTATTGCTTCCGTTTACCAGTCTTTTATACATTACAAGCTTTTTCCACGACTTCTCATGCATGGACATAGTTTCTATGACTGTCGCCGAGGGTGCGTGTTGCGCGTTTTGGGTGTTTCTCCAGATTCCTCGGAAACTATGTCGAACTTTGCTCATTAGTAGTCTATGTCGTTTCCCACCCCCTCAACCATGTCAGTGCAAATAATCACGCCGGTGCCCCGCTATGTAGCGAAGTGCGCGAGGGTGTAAATAAGTTTTCCGCACATGCCTCGAGAACGATATCGGACTATCGGATAATCGTACGGAAGCGGGCTTACCAAGATTCCCCAACGCAATGGGGAACTGGCTATCTTATCTTCATGCCGAAACACATCAATGATATCAACATTGATATTTGGCGGCAAGACTTAGATAAGATGGTGGTAGCTAGCCAGGCGGGCTTAGAAAATGCCCTACCACCAACCAAACCGAGTCTTACAATTGACCCCGCCGGGAATCGAACCCCCGACCTCTTGTGCAAAGCCAGTGAACTTTGCCTCTGAGCTACGGAGGCGGTTAAATACCTACTTTAAATATTGCTTACAATCATAAAACTATCCATAGTCACTAAACCTCACTGTATGTTTCTCATTGCTAGAATGGGGTCTCTTCAGAAGTACTTAGTGATCGATTATGAAGACAGATAGTTACAACTCAGAAAAACTACTAGTACGGATTAAAGTATTATACTTTACTAGCTAACAGTGATAGGGAAAATGATAAAACCAAAAATTCTCCGTCTTGGCAACCGATACTGATGATTTAGGCAGAGATACGCTATATATAAGGGGAGGTAGATACTCGTAGGTTACATGCGTCTAAAAAGTGAAGCAAAAAAATGATGCCAATTGGCATCACTTTCTCAGTAACATTCGGTGTAATACAAGGGAACTACCTATAATAATGTGTGTGTAAATGGGTTCGATTTTCAAATGTTGTTTGTTAGTGCATAACCCATCTATGGTAACAAATCTCTGGATTTAGGTACTATACTAACACATAAGCTTGCGTAAGACAACCTATCATGACACGTTTCTATCAATAGCTAAGTTGAGATTACGCCGTCGCAACCACGAACAACTATAAACTTACTAAGTGTCACCACTTTTGATGATTTTGCTAAACCATAATAGTACCTAGTTTATGCAACTGTTATGTAATGTACGACAGGTCTTAAAACATAAGTGTGTTTTAACGCAATGAGGCGAAGCCGAGTTTTAAGACCTAATTGCAACAGTTGCATACATTATTTTGTCTACATGCATATTATAAGTACTCCAGATGGGTTCAGAAGTCGTAAGGATATGACCAGAATTATGATAACCAATTTTACTATGAGATTTTTTGTCTGTGGTAGTAGGTGAAATCTATACTTTAATGTTAATACAGTATCGATTTTTGTATCTTTATGAGTTTAAATTTGGAATAGCTGTCATAGTAAAATTGGTTGTCATAATGCTGGTCATTGCCTACGGATTTTGAACGCATTTTAGAGGACTTATGATATGTGTGTAGATAAAGCTATTTTGAAGTTGTGATCTTTTAGGAGTGCGATTCATAGAATGACAATCCGAAATGCGAACCCATAAAAGAGAAGTCAAAGAAATGTAAAAAAGTACTGGACTCTATACGTGAACAAACGGACAAGATGCATTACGGCTATACGGAAATAACTACACCTCGAAGCGCCGCTGAAGCCACTCATGCCCATTATGAGATTTTGGTAGAGATATATTTCATATACCGATAAGATAAGATAAGTTAAGATAAGATTTTTATTTTGCAATTATACAGGTACACATTAAACAGGTGATGATATTTAAATACGTCTCTTCTGTATAGCTAATATTAAAACAAGCATGCAAAAATTAAATTAAAAAAAACATAAATTTATGATTGTCATGGTCACATTATTTGTTGGTCGAATAATTCATTGACATTGTAGAATTTTTTTTCAATTAGCCAGTTATACAATTTTTTTTTAAATAGTGTTATTTGTAGGTTCTTAAATGAGTCTGGTGTTGCATTATAAATTTTTGTGCACATGAATACACTGTTTTTACAATATAATGTAGTTCTGGGACGATGGTCTGATACTAGTCGGTCAACATTTCGTGTAGCTCTTGGAAATACATCCTTGGCTCTCTTGAACAAGTAAATATGTTTTTTTACGAAAACACACACTTCAAAAATATATAAGCTAGGAAGAGTTAACAGATTTAGTCTTGAGAAATATGGTTTACAACTGTCTAAAGGATGGGCACCACACAGTGCACGTATACATTTTTTTTGTGCTGTAAAAGCTTTACATATAAGAGAGCTATTTCCCCAAAGCAAAAGTCCATATCTCAAGACAGATAATACACAGCCATGGTAAGCTAACAAAGCTGTCTTCTGAGATGTGACCTTTCGTAATCTAGAAAGAACATATACAAATCTGTTTAATTTATTGCACACTTTTTCTACTTGGTTATTCCATGTTAAGTACTTATCGAAAACTATTCCTAAAAATGATATATGGTCAACATTAGTTATTGTTTGATTTATATATTTTATGTCAAAGTTAAATTGTGTACTTCCTCTTGTATTAAACTGAATGTAATTTGTTTTATTTAAATTAACATGTAGATTATTATCGTTCATCCAATCAATAACAGATTTTACAGTATTATTAATTTCTAATTCATACAAATTTATGTCATTTTTATTACATGTCAAAATAATAGTAATATCATCCGCAAATAAGACACATTTATGCTTCGTCACGTAAAGAAGGTCATTTATATAAAACAGGAACAATAATGGGCCCAAAATACTACCCTGTGGGACTCCCACTCTGTTGTATTTCATGTTAGACGTAATGGGCTTGCTAACATTTTTGTCATCTAAGGTATTTATTACCACACACTGTTTTCTATTCGCTAGATACGATGAGATCCATTCCAAGGATGAGCCGCGAATCCCGTATTTTTCTAACTTTTTTAGTAATAATTTATGGGACACGTAGTCGAACGCTTTCGACATATCAAAACATATTGCTGTAGTATATTTCTTTTCGTCGAGATTTTTCAAGACATAGTTTGTTAAGGTGTAAGTAGCTAAGAGGCAAGATTTGCCTTTTTGGAAGCCATATTGTTCCTCTTTTATTATATTGAATTTTTCACAAAACTCGGATAACCTAGCATGCATACACTTCTCAAATATTTTTGCTAATACTGGTATGAGAGCAATAGGCCTATAATTGCAAAGATCCAACCTATCTCCTTTTTTCTTATAAAGAGGTTTTACAACTGACACTTTAAGCTCTTCAGGAAAAATACCTTTTTCGAATGATAAATTTACCAGATAAGTAAGGACGGGAGCAAGTTCTTTTTTACATTCTTTAAGAACTTTGGTTGAAATTTCATCATTTCCGCATGCGTTGGAATTATTCAAAGATGCAATCACTTTAACTATCTCATCGATAGACACTGGTTTTAAGAAAATTGTGTTTGGTACACTGTTCAGATTTTCAATGGTATATCCATGGGTGGTATTATTAATTTTATTTGTAATGTCAATAAAATAATTGTTAAATGTCTTTAATTAAATTGTCATCTTTTTTAATGTTCTTTATACTTGAATCTAAAATGTCATTGTTCATATTGTCATTAATTATTTGCCATGATGTTTTATTTATATTATTGCTATTCACTATATATTTAGTATTAGTTATTTTTTGAGCATTATATATGCATTTTTTCAGTAGTTTCGAGTAACTATTATATTTATTTTTAGCCTCGTGTGATTTAGACTTATAGTATTGGAATCTTAACATTCTTTTTCTTTTACATCCAATTTTTAGCCCCTTAGTTATCCAATTACTACCTATCCTTTTATTGTTCATTCTTATTCTTATTTTAGGAAAACACAGGTAATAAAGAAGGGTTAGTAATTCATAAAATTTATGAAAAGCTCTATTTAGATTTTGTTCAGAGTAGACATCATGAAAAGACAGGTCAATAAGATACATTTTAAATTTTTCGATATTATCAATGTTCAGGTCTCGTCTATAAAGAAACCATTTTTTGGGTTCTGATACTTTATTTTTGACTGGAAACATGATGAATTGCGCGGTTTCATGGTCAGATAGCTGGAGGGGTATAACTCTACCAGTAGCATGTTTTATATTGGTGATTATATGATCTATACAGGACTCACCCCTCGTAGGCTCATTAATAAGTAGAGTAAGATTATGGTTTTTACATATATCTGTTAAATATTTTGTTGTATTGTCAGGATTTAAAGTGTTAATGTTCATGTCTCCTGCAATAATAATTCTCCTCTTGTTTTTTTTCTTTTCAAGATCTCCTATGTATTGTATATCTATTGTCATAAATAAATATACTTATATAAGTACTGAAAAGATTATACGAAGGAAAACAGTAGCTTCCTTGCTGTTTACTGACTATTATGAACATATTTAATTACCTAAAGTAAAAAAAAATTGAAAAATTAACATTGCGAACCTACCTCTGCTAGTTTTCCTTTGAAATTGATTATACAGGGTCTTCGGCAGATGGTTGAAAATACGAAAATGGGGGATAGGTGGGGTCGCCTCCCACCTATTTTGAGAATTAAAAAAAATCTAGGACTTGTAATTTTTTTTACAGGATTTTTTTTCCTTTTTTTAGAAATTTTGCCATTTTTATACCTTTGAACACATGTAACTTTTTGTTTTTTAAAGCTAGCTCCAAAATCTTTTTTTTAATAGACTTTTATAAGATTGTCGGCTCTAAAAAAAATTATGTTTTTTCAAGTTATCGCTAAAAACAAAAATGTGGGCCCCCGAACTTAAAAAAAAAGTTGAACAAAAATTTAAAAGTCAACTTTGCGATGCATTTAAAAAAAAAAAATGGGGCTGGAAGGCTTCTGTTTTTTTTAAAACATCTCTAAAGCTTAGGCTTTTGAATGGTATGTAATTTGTTTCGGTATCTTTTTTGTAACCGGAGTTGTTAATTTTTTTTACTCAATTGGACCATGTTGACGAAATTCCACTAGTTACATGTTTTGTGAAATGTATCAAATGCAAAGTTGAAAATAATGTAAATACTTACTGTTGGGACGGTTACAAAGAGCAGGTACGTTTTTTTACATTCTTGCACACACATAATGGCTATCTTTTGTCATTTATTGGCATATTGGAGTTAGCACTTCCATATGCCAATAAAATGCCCGCATATTCCGCATTGGTAAATTGAGCCATTTTAAACCACAACAAAGTCTTAACAAAACGTCTGATAATAACAAAAAGTGACAAACAACAAAAAAACTTAACAAAATCACAAACGTTAATAACGTTAACGTTTTTTTTTGTTTTCGTTAATTTCACTTTGCTGTGTTTGTGATTTTGTTAAGTTTTTTTGTTGTTTGTCACTTTTTGTTATTATCAGACGTTTTGTTAAGACTTTGTTGTGGTTTAAAATGGCTCAATTTACCAATGCGGAATATGCGGACATTTTATTGGCATATGGAAGTGCTAACTCCAATATGCCAATAAATGACAAAAGATAGCCATTATGTGTGTGCAAGAATGTAAAAAAACGTACCTGCTCTTTGTAACCGTCCCAACAGTAAGTATTTACATTATTTTCAACTTTGCATTTGATACATTTCACAAAACATGTAACTAGTGGAATTTCGTCAACATGGTCCAATTGAGTAAAAAAAATTAACAACTCCGGTTACAAAAAAGATACCGAAACAAATTACATACCATTCAAAAGCCTAAGCTTTAGAGATGTTTAAAAAAAACAGAAGCCTTCCAGCCCCATTATTTTTTTTTTAAATGCATCGCAAAGTTGACTTTTAAATTTTTGTTCAACTTTTTTTTTAAGTTCGGGGGCCCACATTTTTGTTTTTAGCGATAACTTGAAAAAACATAATTTTTTTTAGAGCCGACAATCTTATAAAAGTCTATTAAAAAAAAGATTTTGGAGCTAGCTTTAAAAAACAAAAAGTTACATGTGTTCAAAGGTATAAAAATGACAAAATTTCTAAAAAAAGAAAAATAAATCCTGTAAAAAAAATTACAAGTCCTAGATTTTTTTTAATTCTCAAAATAGGTGGGAGGCGACCCCACCTATCCCCCATTTTCGTATTTTCAACCATCTGCCGAAGACCCTGTATATCTTACTATTTATTTTTCCCAAATGTCCTGAAAAAGTGGTTTAGCTGGTAGGGGCGACACTTGATTCTAACAAAAATTACCACTTTAAATCTTAAAATTTTGCAAAAGGACCCGTGAATCCAATAACTGAAAACGCTAAACATGTTAAAAAACCGACTTCCATCGCAACAACTTAGTATAATTTTGCATTGGGACCAACTCGGGACCATACACTATCGAATAAAAAAACACTCATGAAAATCGGTTCACAATCTGCGAAGACATCGCGTAACAAACATACAAAAAAAACATACAGTCGAATTGAGTACCTCCTCCTTTTTGGAAGTCGGTTAAAAATTATTTTAGCAAACCCTCAGTAACTTTAAAGTCCTTTTCAACGATAATGTACATTAAGGAAAAAAAATCATCCCTTCTTTACGTGTAGGGGAGGTACCCTAAAATAAAATTTTTCAACATTTTATTGTACCACTCTGTTGGCGTGATCAATATGTATGCCCATGCCAAATAACAGCTTACTAAAACTAATAGCCTTTGAGTAAAGCCGCGGACAGACGGACAGACAGGCAGACAGACCAGACAGACATGGCAAAACTATAAGGGTTCCTTATTAAACCTAAAAATGATCTCAGCAAACCCTCAAAGTTTTTCAAAGATCTATTTAACGATACCCCACGCGATAGGGTAAGTGAACAAAAAAAAAACTCCCACTTTACATGTAGGGAGTTAATTTAAAAATGTTTAGGGGTTACCCTGGTCCCTAATTTAACCCTTTTCTTCTGAAACACCTTCATTTTCCGTCTGGCCGTTTTAGACTAGGAGGTCAAGACAAATCTGGTAACGATAACGGAAATGGATAACCTTAGGATAGGATAAATGGATGACAGGATAAATGGCAGCACCCTCTGATGCTAAATATGTCGATCTGCCTGCGCAAAGTGGTTGCGTTATGTACTTATAGCGCCTGAAAAACTAGTTATCGTGACCAAAAATAAACCGGCCATGTGCGAGTTGAACTCGCGTGGAGAGGGTTCCGTACAATGCCAAAGTCCAATACAAATTATTACATTTGAAATCCTCGCAGTAAGACGCGTGTTTTATTTTATTATTTTAAATTGAGTGTGTTTGACTGCACCTTACCTGATGTAAGTGCCGATGCAGCCGAGGATGTAACACGCAAGCTCAAATAGTGCCTTTTCACTCTCGTCTTGAAGATTCCTTAATTATACGAATCGGGGAATACTGTAAATAACTTACAAAAAAGTCCCTTATAATAAACGTAAAGAGTATGTATCAACTTACGTTTCATCTCGTGTGAAATAATTTCAATTTTATTTTTATCGAAAGTCGTCATTTTAAAGCGGTTATGGTGTTTCTTTCCTATATGAAAGTTGCTGTAGAATTAATTTATAGTTAAGTATAATGAGATTAGGTTATATGAGGAAAAAAGTAAACCGATAAAATTACACATTACAGAAGCACGTTTGCATCGGCCGTCGTAAAAATATAATACGCTCATGTACCTACAGACAAAAAAATCTTACAGCGCTAAAGCGCAATAAAATACGCTTAATTGGTACTGTTGGTACTAAATACATAAAATTTCATAATTAATCCGCTAGAAAAGTGAATATGCTAAGAAAAGAAACCAAAGACCGATGATCGGGCCTTAAAACATCCCTTTCAGAATTTTGAACATTAAGCCTCAAGCAAATAGAGGTCTCGTTAAACTTAAAAACAAATTATTAACATTTCATCATCATCATCATATCAGCCGAAGGACATGCACTGCTGGACATAGGCCTCGCCCAAGGATTTCCACGACGACCGGTTCTGCGCCCGCATCCAGCGATTTCCCGCGACCTTCACCAGGTCATCGATCCACCGAGTGGGAGGCAATAAAAATTTACATTTAAAACCAGTAAAAAGAAGGTATTTGCATCACAAATAAATATGGATTAGGTTAAAAACAGAAAATAACCTGCCCTACTGCACTGAACCTGCCACTCCTACTCTATGGATCAGTAAGTAATTCCTTAGTGCCTTTCAGTAGTTCCAATCCAAAGTGTGTGACATCAGCGGCAATCTCCGCTGTGCCTGAAGTGCGTCAGCGATTTGTGGCCGCTGCAATGTCCCTATCCATGAAAGCTTTTGGTGATGAAATAAGTAAAAATGTAATCACTCTAATGGGCACATGTGGGATATGTCTATCTCTTGAAGTTTAGGAGTGTCTTCATTCTTGGGTTATCCTAGATTGTATATGCTCTTAGGGCACTAGAAGAGCAGGTTGGACGCCTTTCGTCTGAAGTTGGACTTCGGATTACACAGCAATTCTTTGAAACCGAAGTAGTACATGTTTTAGTGTAAATGCTAAAATACAGGGTGTAAAAAAATGGTGTAGGACCCGTTAACTGGGGGTTCTTATCATCCTACTGAATAAGTTAAGTCTATTCTGAAAAAAAAATTGGACCCTCCATACTATTCACAAAATAGGTCGATCAGCTGATCGATTTGTATGAAATTTGTATGTCAGCAAAATCGTAGAACAAAAATTGTTCAGTATGAGTAGAAGCCCCCGTTACGGGACCTACTAAATCAATTTTGTTACATCCTGTATATATGTAACTGTAAAATTCTTCTGTACATTAAAGATAATCGAAAAAAACTAACTAGGGCGACTAATAATGAGTATCTGAACGAACATGTCAAAACAGTTTAAAAAAATCTTATCTATCTGTTTGTTTGACTGCGCATCACGCAAAAACCACTGAACGGATTGTGACGAAACTTTGTATGGTGACAACGTATATCTCGAATACATAAAAAACCTCGATAATTAACCGAGAAACATTAACCAGCAACAAAAACCTTATAATATGTGGAACAAAGTAGCAGAGCTCCTTTACAACTTTACTGGGACTTGAGCGTATCAGATGCACGGATAGTAAACTACTAATGCCGAAGATTGAAAATATTCGAAAAAAAACTAACGATGGTGACTTCAAATGAGGAACTGAGGTGAGATGATGCCAATGGCTTGCCAATTGAGAATAATAAAAAAAACATGTTTAAATAGTTCCAGCAACAAGAACCTTATAATATGTGGTACAAAGTTGGTATACTTCAGAGTTCCTTTACAACTGGGACGTGAGCGCATCCAGATGCACGTATAGTAGGCACGTAATGCACGTACTAATGCCGAAGATTGAAGATATTCGAAAAAAATATTCAAATTTTTTTGCCTGTGTCGCGTGACGGTCGGTATGATCGTTTCGTCCTCTGTACCGTAGCTCCAAGACGAGAGCTAAGCCATGATCGTTTCGTTCTCTGTAAATGTCTATAATGTGAAAAAAAATCACTTTTACCGTGGTTTCATAAAACCACACACTACTTTTTTTTGTTTGTTTGTTTGTTTGTCTGTCCACCAAAACACTGAAAACCACTGAAAGGATTGTGACGAGTATAGTGACAGCGCATATCCCAGAATAACATCCTTATCCTTACTTACTTAATATTATAAATGTGAATATGTGTTTATTTGTTTGTTACCTTTTCACGCTTCAACACCTTGCCCAATCTTGATGAAATTTGGCATGCAGGTGGCCTGTGTCATGGGGAAGTACATAGGCTACTTTTTAACCCATGGAAATATCATAGACCGATGCAGTTCTTGAGGGAACTGGAAAAAAAACAACTCTTTTTTGGTTAATTTCTTTTACATCGCAACGGAACAGTGGATTGTTGTGATGGTTGAGTGAGTGGGAAATGACATAATTTACAATTTAGCATATCCTGACATAATTCGCAACAGAGCAATGGGTTCAAGCAATTTTTGTACAGAATTGCTTGTGGGGGTGAGAAGTGAAATAGACTGCTAATCACTATAGCCCGATCTGGGATCTAAAGAAAACCTATGTCCACGCTCGCGAACCGCTTGCGGCTCGCGGCCACTCACTCTAAAAGACAGTCATAAAAATATAGTTTAAAAAACTTAAAAACACGCTTTTAAAGCATATCAAACTAAAAAGTAAAAAATAATTTTAAATATAAGCTGAAGACAACAATAAACGAAAAATTCTAGTATTATTGAGAAAAAGCATGGGATGCTCGATATACATTAATATTATACTTATTCTTTTTTCTAAGGTAATGATAACATTCAATCAATCAATCTACTTAGTTCAATTAATCAATGCTCTTACCGATTTTATTAAAACCAAGTTTATTAAAAGAAATAACATTTAATTTGTTCTCATCAAGACTTCGATCTGATCGCAAGCTTACAATATACATAGGGTCGCAAATTGCCGACTTTTTTGGCCGTAGGTCGGTAAGGAACAAGACGATAGCTAAAAAAACTTCACGATTGTTCAACATCCGGTTCAACATCGTCGGGACCTATTAGACCCCCCTCTAATAAGTCCCGAATATAGATACTATTCAAAACCCATTCTGGAAACCAGGTTAAGAGATAGTTGTACCGATTTGCGCCCTCCAAAAGTGTGCAATTCACAGACCAATTCAAACACTTTTCCTTTCCCTTACAAGCATACTTATTCTACATAAAATCATGTATTCACTCTTATCAACTTAATCAGACGACTTCATCACTCGAGACGTTCTATTTACAATATTTACAAAAAATAAATCCATAAACACATCAAATAACTGACAGTACAAAGGGAATATCAACAGAAAGCCTCTTGGTTGATGAAAAGTTGTGTTTGAGAATAAAAAGAAATTGGCGAATATTAACTACTTAACCACAGACCTTTTACTTGGTGACTGTGCTCATAAAATAGAACAACTTTGATTCTTAAACTTTGTTGAAATACCAATTTATGCCAAAAAGGAATTGACTCTGCACAAAGTTGACAGCTAATCTAATCAGTTATATATTTTTTTCAATTTCAATTCAAACAGTAAAAGAAAAAGTATTTTCATAATCATCAGCAAGTCCGTTTCACGTAGGAAGGTGCGTGACCGGTGTGATTTTTTTATTTTTTAACCGAACAATGGGCTCAATTATACATTTAGACACAATATATATTTAATCAGTTACAATGATTTTTATAATTTCTATTAAAAAAGCAAAAAAAAGTATTTTCTAAATCATTAGCTAGTCTTTCGCACGTAGAATGATGCAACTTTTTTTATGGTTTTTATTTTTTACTGTAGATTCAGACATAATCTTTTTTTTAATCAGTTATAACGATTTTCATAATTTTTATTCAAAAAGCAAAAAAAGTATGTTCATACTAATTAGTTAAAGTCTGCTACACGAAGAAAGGTGCGACTTTTTTAGCCAAACAATGGGCTCAAATAAAGATTCTGACATAATCTTTATCTAATCAGTTAACGACTTTTATAATTTTCATTTAAAAGTAAAAGAAAAAGTATATATGAATATACTTTTTCTCTTACGATTATGAAATTATTAGCTAAAGTCTGACTTTTTTTTATTTTATAAACAAAAAAACAAACAATTGGAATTGTGACTTCTTTCGCACTAATTCCATGTCCCGTGGTAATTAGGCAAAATCCGGCCTTACTCCTTGTTTGGTTTGGGCAATGGTTTGGGCTAGGTGTTGATGAATCACTGAATGAGTTAGGACTTTTTGATTTCGAAAATTCCAGGCTTATTCCTTGTCTAAATTAATTAAAGGAATCCTTTGAGCAAAACATTAGCTTTCTTCGTCCAAGGGTTTGGGCTAGACACTGATGAGTCAGTCAGTAAGTAGGGACTTTCCTTTTTATATACCTAAGTATTATGTATGATCCGTTTATAATAAACTAGCTGGGGTACCCGGCTTCGCTCAGGGAGTACCACCCAAACAAAAAAGCTTCGAATGGCCTTAACTGTCTCAGAACACTCCACAACATTCTAGTGTTCTGGAATCTTCCACAATGATCTGGGATGTTATTTGGGAATGCTCTCAAATACTCTCAAATGTTTGGGCTGTTCTAGAAATTTCTAGAGGGCGAAACTTCCAGTCACTATATCTTCAAAAGCACGCCCTTCAGGTAACAACGGGAACATTCTTTATGAATGGGGGATAGAGGGCTACCACAATATATAACTTCCTTGATCGTACCGGGACTCGTTTCTGAGTTTTAGCGGCACGCATATTGTATACTTTCTTTATATATTGATTTAACATGAAAAAGACATCGCTAACTTCATGTGTCAGCCGCACCAGCCTACGTACAATAGACTGTGGGAGGTTTTTGATTTCAAATACGACCAAGCGATTATTCTTATATTTAGAAAACTAAAACAGTGCCGTTAAATTTCTAGAGAATCTTAACAGTTCTAAAGTAAATAAGTGAAGTTTGTGAAACATCCTGGTATGAACGCGAATAAGAATGAAGAGTACCTACTTACTCATACCTATCTATCTTAGTTTTAGGAACAATATAATTATACTATTCGTATTTTCATAGACACACACAGATATCTTACCTACACGTCCTTGACCTGTAATTTATACAACTATTTTCGTATTGTTAGCTAAGGACTATTATGGTAATAAAAAGAAAGGATCTTACATTCTTTTGAACGCCTCTGAATTCAGACACGATACACACGTATTATTCGTCTTTCACACATGCGCGACAGAGAAAGAGGACGATCTTACAATGACACTCTTTTAAACTCCTTTGCCCCTGGGACACCAGGTGTCCAAGGGGATGCACAGTGAATTGCGTATCGTGTCATAAAAATCAAAGATTGGCACGACCTATGTGCAGGATGTAACAAAACTGGTGAATGACCCGTGTAACGTGTAACTGGGGCTTCTACTAATCATCGACCCAAAAGAAACAGTTAATTTGCAAAAAAAAAAAACACTTTAAATACTTATCAATTAGCTGAATGACCAGTGTTGAGATATTTTATACAGTAATTTTTTTTAGAATTGTCCCCAAGAGACACATAGCCAATTCGCAAAAAAAAAACTTTAAATACATATCAATTAGGTGAATGACCAATGTTGAGAAATTTTATAGTATTTTTTTTAATTCACTATTGGTAAGCCCTTGGTATCATCTCACCAGATAGTAAGTGACGATGATGCCGAAGATGGATTTTTAGATTTTTTAGAATCCGGTATTTGACTGCTAGTCATTTGAGTTACTTTTTATCAACTGTCAAAAACGACATTTTGTTCTGAAATTGTTCGTTTTACTAGCTTGTGATGTCATTGTCTTTGACGAACTAATTTAGTGATTTTGATAAATATAAAATTGATATTAGAATAAAATGTTTAATGAATAAGTTTTTATGCTTTTGTAGCAGAAATGCTATTTAGTGAATAATATATTTTTTTTATTTTAAACATTGTGAAATACCCTATTGTCCCCAAGAGACACATAGTTGGATAAAAAATATTTCATACAAAGCAATTAGCTGAATGACCAATGTTGAGAATTTCTTATACTCAATTTTTTTTAGAATTGCTCCCAAAACACACATAGTCAATTCGCAAAAAAAATCATACAAATCAATAGCTGAATGACCTATATTGAGATTTTTTGAATTCAATTTTATTTTGGGAACTGTCTAAACACAAAGTTGTTATGCACCAATTGTTTTTGCTACATCAATTTTGTTACACACCGTATATGAGAACGTGACTCTCATAGTAAGCAGTATATTTCTAACACGCCGTATAAGCATATGAGCAAACAGAGTAGTAAACAGTACATTGTTTAAAGTACTATCGGCAAATGCCTTACCAACTCTGTCCAAGGACTCTATCCTATTGGACTCAGGGATCTGATACAGCAAGCGTCTGGGGGGCGCACGTTAAACCAAAACGTATGAAGCTCCCTTCACGCTTGCTATATCAAGTAAGTCCCTAAGGAACAGAGCAGAAAACGGGTTTATCGTCAGCGAATCACGGATACTTCATAGAAAATCCATTCAGATCGAAAATGGAATACACAGAGAATTGTTTTTTTACTGAGTCTTCAAAAGAAACTAAAATATTTCCTCTAAAGGAAGTCGCAAACAAAATTTTGGATTTTCCATAAAAAGTTGGCTAGTCAGCTAACTTTTATTTGTTTCAATCATATCAGCTCACCAAGGGGCTCGAAATTATGAATTAGGGCGATCGGGCCTTAGTCAACCACGCGGGCCCAGTGCGGGTTGGTCAACTTCACACACAACCTTTGAGTTTCTTTGCAGGCGTGTGCAGGGTTCCTCACGATGTTTACTTTCACCGTAAGAGCGTCGGGTTAACGTACATTACTCCACCAACGCTCAAGTTATCTAATTTAGATTAATAAATATTGTGTACACCTGATTAGATGGAATTTAAGTGAACTATATCTGGTATCGTATAATTTCTAACTCTGTTTTCTTAAATTCTTGCATAATAAATAACTTGAAATCGAAATCGGGCGTTTGTCGATAGTACATTAATTTGTGAAAAAACAGTAGGTCTTTACCAATTAAATTGCCGATTGGATAAATAAGTTTAAAGAAGAAAATTAATATAAAGAAATAGTTATTAAAACAAAATTTATTCTCAAAATAGCATTAGACTATTAAAAATTAAATGCAGATAAATGTACGCCTGTTGTTTAGGTATTTTAAGAGCACGGGCTATTAAAGCCATTTAATTAAACCCATGTTTTTTCACCTCAATAAATCGCCATTAAATAGGCAAAAAATACATGTCTTTATTTTTAAAGCTACATAGTTATCAAAGCAGTTTCTTCATTACCCCGCATAAGATTTCGTCACTTTTAGGGTAATTAAAGAAAATTAATAATTCAAAAAATTTACCCATTTGACCATTGCGAAAACGTCTTTGTTCCATTTATTGGTACGTAGCTCCGGAGATTGGAAGAAAAAAGCCATCGCACTGGTCACTAATCAAAGACCTTAGGTGGTGTTATTATATGGTTAATAACTAAAACCAAGAAAAAAAAATTCAATAAAAATTGGCAATGAACTAAGATTGAACTTTTAAAACTGAATCGGCAATGTCATAGGTAAAGACCCAATATTGTTCTATAATGTAGATGTTGTCGTGACCCTATCATAGAATTGGCCCGATAATAAAGCACCGGGTACTTCATCAAAGGGCCCGGAAAATAAGTTAGTTCAACATGTCTGGTGCCACCGTAAAAAGGAGGACCGCGAAGCGAAGCGGCGCTGCGTGAACTAGACATTTCGGGGCCCCGCGATAAATTGTCCGGGAATTTCATAATCCCGCCAAATCTAAAGAACGGGCCGTGGCCTTAGCACGATATAAATAAAGCTCAAAATAATCCAATATTTGGAAGTCAATTAACTCTAGACATCATTACTTCAGTTGTATATTGTAATCATACATACATGAACAAATTACTTGAGACTCAAGAGGAATGCGTTTCAAGTCAACGTTTCATCGACAAATAAAAACTGCAAAAGGGAACTTCAAAAATCAATCAACGACCTAATACTGTGTACTTAAAAACATAATTGTAAGTAGGCATTCGAGTACTATACAGGGTGTAACAAAATTGGTGTAGGACCCGTTAACTAGGGGTTCTACTCATCATACTGAACAACTTTCCCCAAGGAACCCATAATCAAATCTCTAAAAAAAATATTGAACCCTCCATACTAAAATGCACAAAATTTGTCGATCAGCTGATCCATTTGTATGAAGAGTTTTTGCTTGCGATTTCAGCAAAGTTATAGAACAAAAGTTGTTCAGTATAATGAGTAGAAGCCCCAGTTAACGGGACCTAAACCAATTTGGTTACAGCCTGTATAAAAAGCGCAACTATACAAACACCTTAAAATGCATAACATCTAACTAGTATCATTTATATTCATTTTTTTTATTAAAATAACACTGTTTTACACTTATGTTTTCATCGTGACGAAAATATCTCTAAACATTTTTACATGATAATTCTAATTGAGATATTGTCTCTCAATGTTAAAACTAAATAGGTAATCACCTAATTTTCTAGTTCATGTCTATTTACAGTACTTTCTGACTACAAAAATATGGAGGAATCCAAATGAAACTTAAGGCTAGAGAAGTATACCTTTTTTTTTATAAATATGTAATTACGATAAAATCAACAAATATTTGGTTGTCTTAGAAATCGATTGTTGTCGGGATTTGTAAAATCATTAAATTCTGTATTTGTAAAAATCATTAAATTCTGGATTTGTTAAATCATTAAATTCTATGACAATGATGTCGATTCGATGTAACACGATTTAAATTATTTGACAGGACTAAACTTAATTTACACATTCTGTCTTTTTCTTTCGGTGTCGAAAAAACAAGGACAGAATGCTTAAATTTAATTTCGGCCTGTCAAATAAGTTATATCGTGTTAAACCGAATCGACACTAATATACGGCTCTATACAGGGCGTAACAAAGAGAGCTTGTACTTAATTGGGGCTTGTAGGCACAACTTTTCCCATAGTCAATTCGTATAAAAACTTTTCAACTCTTCATGCAAATTGATTAGCCGATTGACTAATTTTATGCATTTTTGTATGGAGCGTCGATTTTTTTTTCAGAATTGACTGTAGGTTTCTTGGGGAAATTTGTTCAGTATGACGGTTAACGGCTCCTACACCAATTTTGTTACACTCTCTATATTCCATAGTTACAGGGTGAGTTTTCATTCGCTAAAAAGCGGCAATGGGATATTAGTAGACTTAATCGTTGACTACAGCGGAAGCTACAGATGCCGTTATGAAAGATAATTATGTACATCACACACTTAGCTTAACTTTCCTCCGCATACTTAGTGATTTAACGAACTTACTAAAGTGCAGTTCTATCAGGAAAGCTTCGTCCGAAGAGATTGGTACTTGGAAAAGATTTCTACAATGTAAACTCTATATAGCGACACTCAAGAGACCGGGCATTTTGTGACGTTATTGAGAGTTTTCGTTATACAGAGAGAAATTAGCGTTAAAGTAAACCAACTGGAGCCAGAAAACTTTGACGTTTCAAAGAGTGAATCGTTATATCGAGTGACGTTTTACAGAATTTACACTGTATTAGGCATTCACCGCTAGTGGCTCCCATGCGTTAATACATGTGTGAATATTTAATAAATATATTTTCCAGGTAAAAATCTCGAGGACAAAGCATCAAGTACTAGAATATTATTTGTCTGTCTAAGTATCTACAATAAGCATTTGAATGTATACAGAAATTTAAATTATTGTAGACTGTGGGTCTATGAGAGCCTCATTCGAATTCTTGTCAGATAGCTGATTGTAGGTTTCGACCAAAAAGTATGGATGATCCCTACCTAGCTGTAGTCTACCTAGTCTAGTTTACATGTAATCAATGACAGAGATAGAGCGACATACTCACTACTCAGACTGTAGCACAAACGATATGAGAAATATTATAACTGTTGACTTAAACCGATCATGGACTGATTCAGGGAATACATTCGGTTTTTTTATGTCCAGTTAGTGAGCCCTTAGCATCATCGCACCTGATGGTAAGTAACGATGATGCCGAAGATGGAAGCGGACTTACCAATATTCCCCAATACAATGGGGAGTAGGCGTTTCCCAAATAAAAGGGGGCGAAAGGCTAGCACATGCCCTACCGGTTTAAAAAATTATACTTAAACATTTGATCTATTCATTTTTTATTATTTTGCCCGGTTGTCTTGTAAAAGCTTAAAATCGTGCAAGTGCCAGGACTTTTATCAATCTTGATTGATGATGATGATGACGATGATGATGATGATGATCTTGATTGATTGATTGATTGAATACACTTTATTGCACAACATAAGAGAAAAAAAAATCTTGTTACAAAATTACTCCCCATACAAAATTGGTTAATCAGCTGTTCAATTTTTATACGTCCATTATTTGCAATTTCACCATACGCGGAGCGGTTAAGCCCGCTTCCTTCTTCGACATCATCGTCACCATCAGGTGAGATGATGTCAAGGGCTTACCAATTGTTGATAAAGAAATACCTACCTACCGGGTTCAATTTTAGCTCAGAACCATCCAGGTGACCCCCAAAAAAAATCACCAAAATCAGTCAAGCCATTAAGGAGAAGAATTACGAACACCGGAATTCTACATATAAAGATCATCATCATCATATCAGCCGAAGGACGTCCACTGCTGGACATAGGCCTCCCCCAAAGATTTCCACGACGACCGGTTCTGCACTGCCCGCATCCAACGGCTTCCCGCGACCTTCACCAGGTCATCGGTCCACCGAGTGGGAGGCCTTCCTATGCTACGTTTTCCGGTGCGCGGTCCAAACTCGAGAACTTTACTGCTCCAACGGTCATCTGTTCTACAAGCTATGTGCCCCGCCCACTGCCACTTAAGTTTAGCTATTCTGAGTGCTATGTCGGTTACTTTGGTTCTCCTACGGATCTCCTCCTTGTATATTTCCTGTATATTCAGCGTGGGATGGTATACCTGACATTAGCGGAGGCGAAGACCGACTACTCTGGAGAGGCACTCGCCTTGCAGAGTACCAGGACAAGCGTCTCGGCGGCAAGACCTACCGCTATTGATCCTTGCCTTAGCCTCACAGTGTTGGCGGGAATACCGACCCTCACTATATAACTGGAAAGTTGGTGAATAGGGAACCCATATCATAAACCAGGGTAGTTTACTCAGCGTATCTACTAAAGTGCGACCGTTCTATGATGACCTACTTCAACTTTACCTATTTCACTTTTTTTACACCCTGATTCTTTTTTTGTTAAAATAATGCAAGCAAAAGGCAGAATATTTTATTTATTTGTGACTCGCCATTTAGACAACAAAAAACTAGTGTTCTAAAATAATGAAATAGTGTCTTATCTTAGCGGTCATCATAGAATGGCCCTACTATAGAGTAAAAGAGGAATTGGTAGATACACTATGGTGTTTTACAAGAAGACTGTGAATCCCTGTAACAACTAGCGTAACTCAATTAATTTAACACATCCAGAACTTCATATTTAACTGTGAGTAAATCTTGGATTCTTACATATTTTGATGACATTTCATTTATACAGTTTTAAGAAAATATTTGGAACTACAATCCTCATAGGAAGGTTAGCAACCTAATTTGAAATAGAATCACATTATTTTTGAGAGTGTCTACTGTGGAGGTTACAAGTCGACCTCCTCCGCCGGCCTACTGTACACCGGCCCGAACTTGGCCATTTACTTCTTGACGAACGCTGTCGACCGCACGGAATCCGTGACGACCAGTAGCGCATCTAGTTAAGAGAGGTCTAGGCCATACTGTACGATAGTGTCTACTCTTGTGAAGGCGACTTGGCCGGACGGCCTGCCGTTGGCGATTCGGCCGGACGGCCGGCTGACCGTTAGTCAGCCTCCTCAGGCGGCCTCTTGTATACCGGCCCGAACTTAGCCATGTACTTTTTGACGAACGTCTTGGCTTTCGCCCGCACGGAGTCCGTCACGACCAACTCCTCCACTGATCGGCAGTGCTTCAGCTCCTTAAGCATCACGAAGTGCGTTAGCTGTGGAACAATTGGTTTTGTCAGAAAAGTTGTTAAAAATGAAGGTACACTTGATGATATCATCACCATCATCATCTCAACCGAAAGACGACTACTGTCGAACATAGGCAGTGAGGTTCTATATCTTACAATTGGGTATGCTAAAAAAAATGTATTTTTTTTAATTTTTTTTCTGATGGTTTAGACCATTTTGAAAAACTAATTTGAATATTTCATTTTTTAAGCCTCTAGATATTTTTAAATATTTTTTTAAATTTTGAAACCTTGATGACGTCATCGGTTCACATTACTATGAAACGAACAGCCCTATTTCTATGACGATGAAATGAATAGGCCTTGACGTCAACTGTCAAGTCACTCAAGTCAATCATTCCCAAAGGTTTTTTGGCGGGATTTGTGGTAGACGCATTCGTAGTTTTATTTTGTTGTTTTTTCATTGCACCGGCACTAGCATTACAAATCCAACAGCTAAGGAAGCCTAAATACGTCAGACCTGGCTGTATGGTCTTAGTAACCTTTGCCTTTTCCGAAACGAAACTATCACAAAGCCAACAACGAAACGTCAAAGTCAAAATTTACTTGTCATCAAACATCATAATCTATGTATGGACAAGGCCTTCAGAGTTTAAATGTTTTTTAGAACCACAATAAAAATTGGACCTCTAATGAATATCTTACCCATTTAAGTATTTAATTTGAATGACGTTCTAATAATATTTGATTGTTTCAAACGTAGTTTTTGGTGGATGATAAATAAATAGTGCCTTTTTCAGTGCTCGACGAAAGCTCGTCCTCAAATGCAAGGTCCGTAATTGATATGACAAGTAAGAGTGCACGTTCCGTTCAGTGGTGAAATAAGGTTTTATTGTAAACTCGTGACGTCATAGGGGTCAAATGAAGGTTATTGTCCTTTTCCGATTTTTTTACGCAATCTTTTACTTTTTCGAGTGGAAAATGAAAAAATATGGCTTTAAATAAAAATATCTCGAAATATTTTTTTTATTTTCATGGCTTATAAAAAATTTAGCATACCCAATTGAGAAGCAATGTCTTTTTGTGGCTCAACGGACGAATGGGGTCAAGAAAATTAACTGTATGAAAATTGCACTATATTTCTGTCAGTCTCACTACAGCAACCTACGAGGAAGAGTACGCCTTAAAGTATGGAGCAGTTTTCGTAACATTCAATCTCCCTCTGCAGACATAGAAACTCATTAAAAATACGCCTCCCATAGATTCCACTCAGTACGACTTTGAGCCATCATCAGTCTAACTGGCGGGGGACATTCCAACACTACGTCCTGCGGCTGGTGGTCGCCACTCGAGAACCTTTCTTCCCCATCGGTTATCACTTCGACTAGCTACGAGGGCTGCTACTTATGTATCCGGAATAGAAAAAATAAAGAATCATATATGACTAAATATGGTTTTATTGATTTTCAAAATATTCTCAGTGATGATCGATGCACTTTTGCATACGTTTAAACCAATTTTTAAAGCAATTTTTCCACTCTGACTGAGTGTAACTCCTAAACGTACGCATCGACGGCATCTTCACGGGTCGAAAATCGTTGACCACGTAATTAATTCTTTACATTTGGAAATAAATAAAAATCATTGGGTGCCAAATCAGGGCTGTACCACAGATTACTAATTAGTTACTACGTAACTGTACGGTGGATGACCCGTTATTTCTATATTTTGACCTTTCAAAAATCGTGTTGTTTCGCGTGTTATATGCCAGCTAGCATTGTCATGGTGAAGAATGATTCTGCGTCGCTGGTTGTTTTTACGTATTTCTTCAAATACGTCCAGCAAACAAATGGTCGTGTACCACTCCGTATTAACCGTTTAACGATTCTCAAGTGGCACTGCAGCCACAGGGCCATCAATACCAAAAAAAACAGGCCACCATTTGCTTCATGGTGCTTTTTTCACGAGTTAATTTCGTAGAGTTCGGCTAATTTTGAAACACGCACACAGTTGATTGTTTGTTTTGTTTCGGGATTATACGCATAGATCTAGGATTCGTCACCTGTGTAGACATTATAAACAGCTTTTGAGGCACCATGGTTATATTTTTTCAACATTTTCTTGCACCATTCGACGCGAGCCTCTTCTTTTTGATCCTTAGTTAAATTGTGCATGATCTTACGCGAACATTTTTACAGCTAAATGTTCATGCAAAATCTTATAAATGCTCGTCATACATGCATATGATACATGATATTACGAGCGTAGAGCGTAAGAACCTTATAACCAAGACATTAAGTTTAACTTAGATCCTAGCTCTCATAATAGTATTTGTACAATAACTAGCCCTAAATTAGATGTAAGATGTAATGTTAACATTAATTGGTCAAATAAACTTATTAAGAGGGAAGAATAGTACGTGCTCGTCCATACAAAAAGAGAAAACGTTTTTCCACTTCTAAATATTTTCCAATCACCATGATTTTTTAGTATGTTATTGACACAATGAATTACTAGGTTTATAGCTTTTCCTTTTTTCAAAATTTGCTATAGATTCAGACTTATAGGCAGCTCAAGTAACGTAATTTTTGTGATTAAAACTGTGTCGAATTAAGCCGTTTTTTGAACAAAATCAATGTATTTTTTTTAAAAAAGCGAAACCTATAAACCTAGAATATATTGTGCTGAAACGATTGCCATCAAAATCAAAGAGATTTGTTGAGATTTAGTTAGTGAAAACCGTTTTCTCCCGAAATGGGAATTTCGTCCAGAAAAGTACCTATTGTCAGTTGCGAGCTGCAACGCTCTCTATCGCACGATTGGGGGTCGGGGGGAAAGCAAAGCACACGTACAATAGAGATGTCGATGGTGAAGTCGATAGTAGAGATGGGATCCCACCCACGTTATCGATATCTATCTGTTTAAAAAATTCTGGGAGTGGGAAAAGTTAACATTAGTAGGTTTTCAAGAAAAAGATTGACCAGTGATTATTGTTTTATTTCTTCCTAACTCAAAATGGATAACATTGCTTTTTTTATAAACGATTGTGTGTTTGTACTTCGCTGTTCCAAGACGTTACAGCAGCTAAACATGTTCGTGAATGTAGCCGAATTTTCCATCGTCGCATTTGGACGAATAAGACGAATACGCGAACACGAATAGCGATGTGATGTGCTAGCATTAGAGTTCGTTGTTTTGCTTCAGAGCCCTTATCTTTTTGCTTTGCACTAGGTTGAGTGCCTTCCGTACTCGCCTCCCCTGCCCGGTGAAGTTGTAAAGGCCCCCACGGCCAACAACAAGCTTGTCATTTCGAAAAAAAAATAAAAAAATTCAGAGCCCTAATAAAACCAAAACCGTAATGTGGCTAATCCACCTACTCATTTCAACGGTCCACGAATAAGAATTAAATAAAAAAACCTATACTTAACGTGACCATAGTCCCTTTTTCAGGCTGTTCGTCCCGCTGTCCCCAGCGAGGGAAAAAACGTCCCACTTTCGCAAACAGACCAAACGATAAATTAATTGAAGTATCTACCTATTATTTTTTCACTCGCAAACAACTGCTTAGATATTAGAAGTCATGTTACTTACTAAGGCCATAAGTAGCTCAACTTATGTGAACTAAAAAAAAACGACCAAGTGCGAGTTGAACTCGCGTAGAGAGGGTTCCGTACAATTACAAAGACTTTTAGGGTGATTTTTAAATAATTAAAAATATCATATTTGAAATCGTCACATTAAGATGCATTAGCGCTATCTAGTGGTGTTTTAGTGATCTATTTTCCGTAAATTTACGTAATAAATTGAGTTTACCACTTTATTTACAATTGATATAATTCTTATAGGTTTTCCTGTAATCTAATCTACAAGCAATAAACTATATTTTGTAGTTTTGGAGTAATCACCTAATGGGGGGAATGGTCAATTTTCGTCTTTTTCCAAGCGATTTCCAAAAAGGAAGAGGTTCTCAATTCGACTGTATGTTTTTTTATTTTTTTTATAAGTGTTACCTCGGAACTTTTATTGGGTGAACCGATTTTGATGATTTTTTTTCTTAGTGCTTCCCATGTGGTCCCATATAAATTTTATCAAAATCGGTGTAGTACTTTATTAGAAAATTAACAAAAACCAAAAATAATAATGCAAAATTGTTCGAAGTTGTTCATTTGATATATGACACAGTAAGGTCTGCAAAACTTTTTTTTTAAATTTCTTAACTGGTCCCCCGAAAATACCCTTAATTTTTAAAAATATTTATTGACTGCACATCTGTGTTTGGGTGATAGGATTACACCATCCTACCTGATTTCACTTGATATGGTCCAGTAGATTCGGACAGTGATCTGTGATGGCTGTGACAGACGGACAGACAGACAGAAGCACGAGTGATCCTATAAGGGTTCCGTTTTTTTTTGTACGGAACCCATAAAACCTACTTATTATTTAGATGGTCACGTTAGGTATACTCGTATAATTATTATAGTATCACATTAGTAGTTTCGTCAGGCGTCCTTCACTTGCTCAAGGCCACGCGTTATATGCCTACCGCTAAGCGTATCGGAGACGATACAACGGACAGTAGGTTGCCGCACGCCCGCCTGAGTGCTCGGAACTCACATTTACCGCTCTGACTATCGAAATGCCGAAACCACGCAATTATTGTGCAGTGGATGGGTGTCAGAAGACAAAATGAAAATTTGTCATTTTTTTCAATGTCGAGAGACGAACAAAGGTACCTAAATTAATAGTATTTTAAATCTTTTGTTTTTTTTCGAATTCCCTTTTCTTATTCCTTTACAAATTATAATCATTTATTCCTTAAACTTAGAACAATGGTAGGTAGGTACCTACTATGTTAATCGTCGTAAATTAAGGATTTCAGGTATTATTTATGTGTTTTTTTATATAATTAAGTTACCTACTTAATCGTACGTCGTCGTCGTGATTTAAGTAGGAATGTCATAGAATAGAAGTACTAATGCGCCGGCCACTCGGTAGCTGGGGGGCACTTCTACAGCTGTAAATAAACCGTTTAAAACCAAAATCCAAGGTTTAACTTGTCAAGTACCATTACGTCATCGAAATAACTCCATCAAGCCCCCATGTTAACGTGGCCAAATTCTGGACTGCTACAGTGTAGTGTCTGCCATCGACACGCTAATAAGAAGAAGTAAAAAGCCAACTTTGATTGATTTTTCTCCGCTTTGCTCCTGTTTCCCTTTTGATTATTTGTTAAAATTATTTACGAGGTTTCGAATATTTTCGACATTAATATTTATTAATCGGGAATTCAGGGAAGGGAAAAAATGCATCTATCATTTTATTAAACTCAAAAATATATGATCGACAAATATAAAATAAATGATTTTCTATAACATTCGTTTCATTACCAAAATCATCATAGGTACAACCCTAGCACATTCGCTCGATGACGCGCTAGCACGTGGGTCGCGCGGCGGGCAAAACAATCTCAACTCTCTGTATGCGTAGTTATGGCACATTTCTTCTCGCTTCAAACAGCTAGTATTATTATTAAGATTTTGTAGGCTAATATAGCGTAGGTATTTAAGCTTTTGTATGGGAGTGATGTATCTGTTACGAAGTAACTATTAAGTAATCTGTGGTTTCGTTCACAATAACTAGCATAATATTTTATCACGCTTTTATTATAAGGTAAGGTGCAGCCAAACGCACTCAAAATTTTACTAAAAAAAATGCTTCACCTGTATGTTTGTATGGAACCGACTCCTTTGGACTCGATTTTGACCCACTTTAAACGGACACATTTAATTCAAACTTTGTAGACTTATCAAGAATCAGCGACAATATAATAATTTCATAAGTTTGAACTAAAAAATAAATAGAGTTTAAAAAAACTAAAAAACACGCTTTTAAAGTACATCAGACTGAAAAGTAAAAAATAATTCTTAATATAAGTTGAAAATAATAATTAACAAAAAATACTAGTCTTATTTGGGAAAAAGTGTGGGTTGCTCGATAGACGAAAAATATGGCACAGAGCGCCCCACGCTTTTACACAATAATCTAGTATTATTTTAGTAATTCTAGTTATATTTTTCGTTAATTATTATTTTCAACTTATATTAATAATTATTTTTTACTTTTTAGTCTGATGTACTTTTAAAGCGTGTTTTTTAGTTTTTTTAAACTTTATTTATTTTAGATACACTGCAAATACCTAAATAACCTTACAATACAAAATTTCAGTCATTTAGGGCGCATATCGTCAACAAGCCGATTTATCAAAAATCAATTTAGTTTATACTCCTTGCTAATTACTATTATCTACATAACAAAATACTCACTTGAAATTATCACTATTACCTACTGCTATTAACTTCAATTTCTTTGTATCGGAGTTTCGGGGACGCCACAACAATCACTATCCGTAGGTACGTAAGAAAACATTCCGCCTTTCGTCGCAACTTCTCGCCAACTGGCAGCGTCCGTCGATGTGTGCGTGAGGCTCTTTGTATGTGCTGTGCGCGATGCCCGGGGGCATGAGCGCACGAGCGATAGCAAATGTTTTCCCAAATACCTATTTTGTTAGGATCGCGAAGCTATTCTTCCCTCTTAAACAACGAGATTCACGGTCACGCGGTCAAGTGTCCGAATATAAAGTCTCCCTTTTGTTCACTGAGGTGTACTTTCGCGGTTCTCACTCTCTGTCTAACATAACTATTTGAATATTTCTGTTTGTTTTGTATGAAACAAGGGATCTAGTTCTGTTGTTGGGGTTTAGCCCTTATTTACATTTAATCGCGATTTACATTTGCTGGAATCAGTAATAAAAAAATATGGCTTCAAAATGCTTATACCAAAAGGAAAATTAGGAATTGTATAGATATATTTTATAATGCCAACCTAGCTTTTCAAGGGTCTGGATCCATGCTCTTTCTACGAAAATTATGGACCGATATTAATACAAATAGCACGCAATTCTTCCCTACAGGTAACAAAAACTTTTTGGTGGTGTTTCACTATCCCATAAGGCCCGTGTGACAGGACGCACTACATGCGGCGTCTTGCTCCCACATTTTTTTGCCCTGGACATTTTATTAACACTACTAGGAGTGTTGGTCGATAAATTGAGACCCACCTTTCTGGCCAGGTGCTTGAAGTCGGCGGTGCAGGTGATGCGGCCGGCCTTTGCCTCGGAATGCCGGTACGGGTTCAGGTGTTGCACCATCACTCGTGCCATGCTGAAAATATTAAGTGCACATTAGTACACCATAGGATACTTTCCGCCTTTGCATATCATTGTATGTTTTGCTAGTTCATATATATTTCATTTCTGTGTATTTGGTGTGCAATAATAGTAGTTTAAGAGACTGTTGCATAATGAGGGGTATTAAAACACGAGTGTATGAGTTTAAAAACCGAGCCTTGGCGAGGTTTTTAATAGTGTCATACGAGTGTTTTAATACCTAGTTATGTGCAGTTTCATACACTACTTTATCTAATCTCATACAATGGGATTGAATTAACAACTAAACAACAAAGACCAATGTTAAAAGAGTAAGAAAAAAAATTCGCACGAAATTCAGTACCTTCAACAAAACGTGTCATAGCGCTAAATCCCAGCACATCACCGCGCTTGCGCTGAAGCGGACGCTGTCTCAGACAGGTAAAAACAATGCTTTCACTGATCTCAGACGTTTTTAAGCAAGAATGAAAATTATCCACGAAATTCAGTGACTCAACAAAACGTATTCAATAAATGGCGCCAGACCCTAGCACATAACGCGCATGCGTGAAGGCGGGCGCTGTCGCAGACAAGTAAAAATTGGAATGAAAACTTTTTGTAATGCTGTAAAAATGGCGCGAACCGCATAAACGTACATATGAAATCTAAATTCAAAATCACATTGGTAAGTGGCAGGATTCGAACCGCGACCTCCCGGACAGGAGGCGGCGGCCCTAGCCGGTACTTGACTGCATCCAAAATAAATTATGAAGTAATTGTTGACTAATTTGCCCTACTTCTTAAATAAATAAAAAATATCTACAACGCGCTATCAACATTCCCTTGTTACTACGCAAACAAATAAATAGCTGCCAATCATCTACGGTCCACGGCCAGACCCCAGGCATACCACCTCGCCTAGCACAGATATTTTCCTTTTCTCTCGAAGACACCGCGCCTACAGTGGTGACCCCGACGTAATATGAATACGCAACCGGTTCCAGAAGAGTTCCTTAATCTTCCTAGTGACTTCCTTGGCATCCAACTCTTCTGCTATAGGGTCCACCACGGGTTGGGGAACAGCTATTAGGAAGATGATGTATTTAAACTTACTTGTTCCGGAAGTGTTCCTTAATCTTCCTAGTGACTTCCTTGGCATCCAACTCTTCTGCTATAGGGTCCACCACGGGTTGGGGAACAGCTATTAGGAAGATGATGTATTTAAACTTACTTGTTCCGGAAGTGTTCCTTAATCTTCCTAGTGACTTCCTTGGCATCTAACTCTTCTGCTATAGGGTCCATCACGGGTTGAGGAACAGCTATTAGGAAGATGATGTATTTAAGCTTACTTGTTCCGGAAGTGTTCCTTAATCTTCCTAGTGACTTCCTTGGCATCCAACTCTTCTGCTATAGGGTCCACCACAGGTTGGGGAACAGCTATTAGGAAGATGATGTATTTAAGCTTACTTGTTCCGGAAGTGTTCCTTAATCTTCCTAGTGACTTCTTCGGAATTCACCTCTTATTATAGGGTCGAACACAGGGGCGGCCAGGCTTTTCTACCGGCTGGGGCTCGGGGACAGTTATTAAGAAAATGATGTAAATATGCTCACTTGTTCCGGAAGTGTTCCTTAATTTTTCTAGCGACTTCCTCGGCATCCACCTCTTCTGCTACAGGTTCCACCTCGGGGGCGGTCGGCTCTTCTACCGGCGGGGGCTCGGGGACAGTAATGATAACGGGCGAAGCGACAGGAGCAGCGGCCTCGTCAGAGCCAGCTTCCGAATCGCTGCCCGAGTCTATTAGGTCGATCTGTGGAGAAAATGGAATAAATTACTGAAATTTCTTCCGATATTGCAAGTAGGTTAGGTCTATTGAATCACAACTAAAACAATAGAAAACGCCTCACAAACGGCAACTATCAAAAGTTCGGCTTTTATGGTCTTGTCATTGCTACCAAAAAAAAGGAGTTGTGTAAGAGAACGCTTCAACCATTATATCCAACTTTGTGGTCGCATTATAATTTCGTTAAATTGTATTACAATGCGACCAAAAACGTGCCAAAAGTGGGAAAACGTTTCATGCCAACTTGTGACATATTCAAAACCGAATAGAAACAATGACATTATTGTCTCTTTCATGTATTCAAAAAGTCATTAAAGAAATGTAACAGTTAATACTCTTTTTTATGTTATTTTAAAACGGCTTCTAGAGCTTCAGTTATAGTTCTGAGGTTAGGTCATATCAAAAACGGAAGATAAGCCATATTGATAGGACAGTATAAACCAAATACCTATAGCATATACATTAGATAGATAAACCGTTAGCAAGGATAAGTTTGAATTGATACAATACCTTCTAAGATATGATCAAACAAATATATTTACGCACGGTTACATCGTGTTATTTCATGAAAAAAAACGGGTTTCCCTTCACGAAATCACGAGATTAAAAGCAGCAAGGCGTAAGATAATTCGTTTGGATCGGAAGCGGTGCGCAAACAGCTTAAGACCGCGTAATTCTTTACTAGCTCTCAAAGATCCATTACCGAGAGTCATCCCCAAATTCGGAATACCAGGACATTTCTGTTTAAAAACAGGACGCCATATATAAGAACAATAAATAATAGCAATTACGCAATGAATATAGGATCAATTTAACTTAACTAACAGCAAAAATTAAGCTGCAGTCCTTTCATAAGCTAGGTACTGTTACTCATTTATATCGACAATTTCTTAGAGGAAGTGTCCAAGGCTTTAGAACTGCCTAAGACTGTAATTTTGTGTTTGGCCTTTTTTTGATGCTCTTCAATGTCTATCGCACCTCTACTGGGTATAGATATACTAGATTCTCAATAAGACAATTCACCTTAAACCCAGGACACTACTAAAAAACTATTCAGGACACCCCCAAAAGCAGGACACGTCCTAGGAAAAACAGGACGCTTTGCAACCCTATTAACCCGATCTTACGGATACATAGATTTGTGACTCATGTACAATAATGTACATTCACCCCTCTTAAGGTCCTTTCGAGCTCATTTCACGAAACAAATCTATCAGATAAAATTATTTCACTATCGGTAAATTGTCGTTTCTAAACCGCCAGCTAGGTCATCTATTTATTACGGAGGGAGGGATATCCCCCTCTCTTATATCTATAAGATACGCTAAACTACCAGTTTTATGATATAGAGTCCCCATATACCGACCCTTAGGGCCTAACAGTGGAGGCTGCTATTCCTGCCAACACCATAAGGCGAAGTCCATGAGGAGGGAGGGATAGTAAATTATCGATGAAATCATACATCGAGTTCAGTATTCAAAGAGAAACCAAAATACTCTTCTGCAGCAATCGCTCTAGCTTTCGCCGAAATTTCTAACCGCTTGGCTATCTGGTCTATTCCAAGGATGAGATAGTCAATTTTCAGGGGAATACATACCTTACATAAATTACTTACCTTAAGATCAGTATTGATACGGCGAGCCGGCATACTCTTCCGCAGCAATCGTTCTCGCCTCCGCCTCAATTTCTCCTTTGTCTGTCGATACCGCTTCACTTCTAACCGACCGGCTAACTTGTCTTCCTCTGTTCTTGGCTGCAATAAGAATGTATTATCCGGGTCAAATGCTGTTAGGATACGACCTTTTAGAATGGAGCGGCATATGACGTCAACTGACCATAAGCAACGCTGTCGAGAAAGCGCGTGACACCTGAGTGACGAATACAATGTAAGTACGCCGCTCCATTACAAAAGGTCGTATCCTTACAGCATTTGAACCGGACAATAATGGATAATACGGCTATTGAGAAAATTACATGTATTAATCTTGGTTAACCATCAGGTATAACGAAGGTATATTGTCAACAGTGTACATATACAAAAACTGCATATACATACAGGTCACTTCAAAGGTGTTTGAAATGTTTTTATATAGAGGCTGGCATAGTACCAAGTTCGCCATTTTCAAAACAGCGTCGCACAACTAAACCTAGTTTTTTTATGGAGGACATTAAAGGCAGTCATACAAAGTCAATTTTTTGTTTGCTATTATCTTTATACAGGATGTAAGAAAATTGGTGTAGGACCCGTTAACTGGGGGTTCTAGTCATCATGCTGAACAACTTTCCCCAAGGAACCCATAGTCAATTCTCAAAAAAATGTTGGACACCACACAAAAATGCACAAAATTGGTCGATCAGCTGATCCATTTTCATGAAAACTTAAAACATTTTTTTGCGATTTCAGCAAAGTCGTAAAATAAAAGTTGTTCAGTATGATAAGTAGAAGCTCCAGTTACGGGACCTAAAACAATTTGTTACACCTGTATATCAATCCGCTTCCGGGTTTCAGTAGCTTTAAGGTGTTATTGATGGTTCATTTTTTGCGAGAAAGTAAATTTATATCAGCTCATATACGTCCCCACCGAGGGGCTCGAGCCTACCCTGAATTAGGACGATCGGGCCTTACTCGACCACGCGGGCCCAGTGCGTGTTGGTCGACTTCACACACAACCTGCGAGTTTCTCCGCAGGCGTGTGCAGGTTTCCTAACAATGTTTTCCTTCACCGTAAGAGCGTCGGATAAACGTACATATGAAATCTAAATTCGAAATCACATTGGTACGTGGCACGATTCAAACCACGACCTCCCGGACAGGAGGCGGCGGCCCTAGCCGTTATGCCACCGACGCTCTATTTATATCATACAAACATGTAATAAGCAATACTCACGCTGATCGCCCTCTCCTCGACTAGTCCAGGCCTTCGTTTCCGCGGCCTCATAGTGATTAGCGCGTGCTCCGGTATCAGTCCGTTGTGTGACTCCTCTTTAATCACTGCAAGCATACCATCGACATTAAGAGGACTGTAAACCCACGGCGAAAATTATACTTTTCGTACTAACGGCGAAAGCGATTTTCACCTCTTAAAAGTTAACCGATTTTGATAGGTTATCAGTTAGAACAATAGCTAAAAATATAGATTTCGTTTTTCAAACTTTTATTTAATTAAAAACCACTCACCCTCAAAGACAGTCATAAAAACGATATCCACGCGAGCGAAACTAGTTTAACTTATTTAATGGCCGAAATTAGTTTAACTTATTTACTTACTGAAAAAACAAAAACCCATAATCCTAACTTTTGTTCTGACTGACAAACAAACAAAAATTGGTCAAAACCGCTAACGCCATTTAAATGAAAAGTCGCAGCTTCACAGTCCGCTTAATGGCACAGACAGTCCGCTCTGTAGGAGTTGTCTTAAGACAGATGAAACAGTCATACATGTGATCGTGGAATGCACTGGTCTGACCGAACACCGAGCAAAAATCCTCAATGACATTGAATCGCTCCGAGAATTCTGTAACTGTCCCAGGAGACTTTTGTGCTTCTGGAAGGACCTTGGTTGACTGGAATAGCCAGTTAACGGCCTACGTGACGTACTCGTAATGTATAGTCCATTCGTTTCACACCAGGAGGTCACGGTTCCGATTCCGGCGGGGTCAACTTTGTAAGACTGGATTTGGTTGGTGGTATGTAATTTTCTAAGCCCACCTGGCTAGCTACCACCATCTTATCTAAGTCTAGCTGCCTCAGTGTTAACAGCATTGATGTGTTCCGGCTTGAAGATAAAATAGCCAGTTCTCCATAGCGTTGGGGAATCTTGTTAAGCCCGCTTCCACCTTCGGCATCATCGTCACTTAACATCAGGTGAGATGATTCCAAGGGCTCATCAATTGTGGATTTTAAAAAAGAGTCGAAATGCGAAACCAGGAGCTATTTATCTATAATACAGACGGCATCTCAAGTTGCCCATCACAGCTCTCTATCTCTCCTATCCTGATAATGCTAAAATTACAACAAATCTGCGTAAAAAACAACCTATAGCATCCCCACTGCTCCCCAGCATTCCCCACGGGTCCCTTCCCAAACTCGGGACAGTTACGAATTACTAGTTAGTCTTCAAATAAATGAAATTAAAATATTGCACACACGGGCGCCAAGTCTTAAAGATTGTACGGTAATTTCGACAATTACACAAAGATTCAAAAGATTCAAAGTATTACAAGTATGACAAGAGTAGGCCAGTTCACACGGACAGCACCCGGTCACGAGTATAACGCGAGAGTCAGCCATCGCTCCCATCAACCATATTAGAGGGAAAGGAACGACACGGTAACATTAACTAACCTGTGGTATAACAGCTTAATAATACAGACATGTCTCAGCTAGCAGTGAAATGGGTTTGTTGCCGCGATGCCTGAGCCATAAAAATAAAAAAACTTCCTCTTCGTTCATCTATGGTCGAAACATCAACGCTCCAGTCTCTTTCTTTTATATTTTTACATTAATCTAATTTTCATTTTGATTATACGCATACTATCGAAGATTCCTTGTTTTTATCGAAGAAAATCCAAGACACGAAAGACAAATCAGCTACATGGTGACCCCGACGTGATCAACAACAATTTCATACAAATCACCGATCAAGCAAACTATAAAAAGTACTGTGCAAGAAAATACCAGAGTACCTACCTACCCATTTGTGACTACGACACGTGTGCCAAAATACTGTGGTGAACAGTAATGAAGAAGAACCTATATAACCTACCTGTTTGAAGCCCGCCAGTCAGCTAAGAGCACTGCAGCAACGGCTTACCGAGGGAAGTGTACCTATCATTATCATTTATCCTTGCATTTATCCCATTCTCCACAACTTCTAACCTACTTGTTTAATTCAAAGTCGCCAAATCATTTTGTGTACGTCAGTCCTTTCAATTTTGCCAATACTGCAAGTCATTTATCATAAACCTAAGCACAGAAATTAACATTTACCTATGTAATTCAATATTAAGCTTCTTGTACCGTTATTCGAAGCCTAACAAATATTTGAGAGTGGCAACCCGTTTTCCGGTCACGTGACAGTCTGTTTCCCCACTTAAAATGCTTAGTTCCACCAACGGCCGCCAGGAGGCGTAGTGCAGAGCTCGGTTCGCACGACGCCTCGATGTCTCATTGGCGTCTTGTTCTTCGGCGCGTACGGTCGTTTCCGAAAAGAGTAAGAAAATACAATTTTTCTTATTACATTATTTAATTTTAAAATACAACGATGTTTATCGTTCGTTAAGAACATTTTCTAATATTGTCTATCTTTTAGATATAAAATGGATTCTTCGAGCTCATCCTCTTCTTCGGACTCGGACGAGCATGCTCCCGCTAACCTAGGGGTGCAAGCGCAGGTACACGCAGGCCAGGCGCCGCAAGAGCGGCCAGTGACACCTGCGGCGCCCGCTGCACACGTGGCAGCAGTTGCAGCCACGTGCACCAAGCGTAAAACGAATGGCAAAGGTCAACCACCCTCGAAGCGAAAGCGAGGTAACGAAACTAACGAAGCTATACGCTCGTTAACCGAACAAGTAAGTGAGATCAAAAATTTTATTGCCGCCAGTAATATGTGCCAGCAAATCCCCCAAGTTGTGTATATGCCACCAACGAATCTAAATGTACCATATGAGAATGACGACGATGACGCAATTTGTGCAAATGTGAGTCGCGAGCTTTATTCTGATTCTGAGACTCCAGATCCATCTGAGCCCTCTAAAGAAATTAGTTTTTCTTTAAACACAGTCCTAAAAGAACCTACGCTCCCAAAGTCGTCTGATGAATATGTTAACTTAATTAATTCTATTCAACATTTCGAATCAGAAAACTGGAATAACGTGCGTTATAGTGAAGTTCAAAAACAGTATTGCTCCCGTCCCGGATATACTGAACTCGAAACCAATGACGAGATCAAACCATACGATAAGTACACGAATCTTTGCCTCACCGAACGTGGCTTTGCAGCAATCACTCAAGCTTTAATTAAACAAAAAGAAGCCGCTCAAAATGGTTTTGAGTCGTTGATAGCATGGTCTAAGTCTACAAAAAACTTAAACCCTAAGAGGTTGCAAGAAAAAATAAGCGAAATTTTCGGGGATACATATCAAAAGGTATCAAATGACGTTTTGCAATTAGCATGCGGCCACCGTGCTGATCTAATACAACAACGACGTGATTCGATTCTTCGATCAGTCAAAGATAAATACGTCAAGGCTTCCTTGCGAAAGATTCCTCCTAGTTGCGAAAACCTTTTCCAAAAGGAGTTATTTTCTTCCAGTATCGATAAAAATGGGGGTATTTCAAAAATTTTCTGGCCGCTCCGAGCGCCTAATCAAAACAAACCTGCTGCGCAAGCAGGGCTAAATCAGTCTACATTTAATAATAATAAACTACCTGCGCAAGGTCAGTTCGATCCATATGCTAACTGGAACAGATTTTATGCACCCACACACGCATCTATGCAAATGCAAAGCCCTCCCGGCTTTTACCCTGTTATGGGACGCGAGATGTTTCGCCCCCAAAGATACCCTGCTCCCCAGCATCAGGTCAGACCTATGCGTCCCAGAGGGGCTCGATTTCAAAGTCCAGAGCAATTTATCTCTGGCTCATTCCGTGGCCAAGGAAAAGCCGCGGGCAACGCCACATCGCGCAAAGACAAAAGAAGATTCTGACTTTCAGGCGGGCCGACTCAAAAGGTATGTAAACCAGTGGAAAACACTTTTGGCACCTACTTATCTTTTAAATATAATTCAGGGGTTTCGAATCCCTTTTTATTGCAAGCTCCCTTTATTTTTACCGGACATGAAAACACTCGAAACACCAGTATCAAAAGAAATGGAAAATGCAATTTCACAGTTACTAGTAATGAAAGTGATAGAACCTGCGGACCCTGGTCCCAGCTTTATTTCCCCAATGTTTTTAACCCCAAAGAGCGACGGCGCATTCCGTCCGATATTCAATTTAAAGAGACTCAACTTCTACGTGCAAACAAGCAAATTTCGCTTAATAAATATGCAGAAAATCCCCAACTTCCTACAACCCAGGGATTGGCTCGTAAAAATCGATTTATCGAATGCTTATTTCCATTTGCCTGTGTCCAAAGCCCACCGGTGCTTCTTGCGCCTAATTTTCAAGGGCCAACTGTATCAAATGACCTGCCTGCCGTTTGGCCTAGCCTGTGCACCCAAAGTGTTTGCCACACTTTCAAACTGGGTAGCAGAAATTCTTCGAAACAAAGGTTTTCGAGTGTTGGTCTACTTGGACGATTTTATCCTTGCCAACCAGGACCCCTACGTATTGAAAATCCAAGCGAAAGAGACAGCTCGCACTCTAGAGAAACTAGGGTGGCAAATAAATTACTCGAAATCTATTCTGATACCAAAAAAGACTCTAGAGTTCCTAGGCATTGCTTGGAACCCACACAACAACACAAAGTTTTTGCCAACACAGAAGTGCGAGGCTCTAAAAACCAAACTAAACAAGGCACTTGTACAGCAAACTGTGAACTTGAAAGAGATCCAGAGTTTGGTAGGATCCTTGAATTTTGCCAGCTTCCCTATTCCCAGAGGCCGGTTACATCATCGAGCCCTGTTAAAACAGTGTCAAAAATTACTCCATCAAAACCCAAAACGCCAGTTCCCTTTATCGATGTCTGCCCTAGCAGATTTAAAGTGGTAGATAAACAACGTACAGAACAGTTCCCCAATCCACTATCCCCCGATATCTCACTATCTAGTAACAGATGCCTCCGAAAAAGCATGGGGGGCAGTACTAGACAACATAAGACTTTGGAACCAGTGGTCTGTAGAAGAAGCGAATCTTCACTCAAATCAGCGAGAAATGCTCGCAGTCTTTTACGTGCTAAAAGGTCACGGTCCTTACCTGACGAACTCGTCACTTTTAGTCCAAAGCGACAACACAACTGTTGTCTCGTACCTACGAAACGAAGGAGGAACTCGTTCGTCTCCTCTTATGGAACTGACTTACAAAATTTTCCAGATTCTAGACCAGTTTCAAATTCATCTAGAAATTCATTATTTACCAGGCCGGTTCAACTGCGAAGCAGACAATTTGTCTCGTCTGACCATTCCCACGGAGTGGCATCTCCTACCAGAGATCACCGACATAATATTCGCAAAGTGGGGGATCCCCCAAATAGACCTTTTCGCTTCGGCGAAAGCTCACGTAGTCCCACAATATGGCACGCTGGATATAACCGATCATCAAGCTCACCTGTTCGACGCATTCAGTCAGACATGGCATTACCAATTAGCATGGATATTTCCCCCTCCATTTCTCATTCCAAGGGTCCTGTCACACCTCAACTGGGCAACCGGAACATATCTGATTGTTGTCCCCAGATGGATGAAAGTTTTCTGGCGCCCCGATCTCAAAAATCGCGCCCTAGCTCCACCTTTCACAATTCGCAATCTCGACAGGGTTCTGATAAACATTCAAACAGGATTACCTCCGCCTCAAGCGAAGGACATGACCCTCGAAGTTTGGAAATGTGGGGGTGGACAGAAAGTCTAGTGGGTTGGTCTCGGGAACAAAGGGACCTTTTACAATCAAGCTGGCGAAATTCCACATTAAATACTTACAAGCCAGCTTGGCAAAAGTGGTGCAGTTGGTCCTCTGAAAATTCTGTTAATACTATAAAACCATCGGGAGCAGATTTAGCCAAGTTTTTAATTGATTTACATCTAAAGCATGGTTTGTCTTATGCGACTATCTTAGTATACAAGTCTGCAATATCTACTCTTTGCGATCCCTCTGCAGAATCCCGTTTAAGTTCCAATTTATTAGTAAAAACCGCTTTAAAAGCCATTTCTAACAAAAATCTAAAAATACAGAAGGCTCCTATTTGGGACACTGATGTATTGTCTTCCTGGTTACTGAAAAATTTTCCAAATGAAAATAACCTATTTGAAAGCTCTAAAAGAGCGGCTACATTATTGTTACTATGTTCGGGTCGCCGTGTTCATGATCTCACTTTACTAACAGTAAATCCTGAAAATTGCATTGTTATTGAAAACGGTATAATTTTTTGGCCAATGTTTGGATCTAAAACAGATTCAAATCGTAACAGACAGTCCGGATGGCGTTTAATACAAAATAAAGAAAATAAGACCTTAGACCCAGTATTTTGGACCAAGACAGTAATAAATTTGTCTAAAGAAAGGCGTGAAATATGCAAAAGTTCTAGTCTATTTTTAACATGTTGTGGCACTCCTAAAGCGGCATCCCGAACAATCATAGCAGGTTGGATTAAAAAGGTTTTATCGGATGCAGGTATCAAGGCGAGTGCTGGCAGCATACGGCCTGCAGTCGCTTCCAAGAGCTGGATACAGGACTGTCCCTTGGAAGATATCCTAGCAAGAGGCAACTGGCGATCTGTGAATACTTTTCAGAAATTCTATTGTCGTGAAATCAGACCAAGTATATTTGATTCTAGCATAAAAACAACTGATTCTTTTCAACCCATTAACTAATTTTACAAGGCTATTCTAGTAGTTAATTTTGTTTATTTCAAATAACATGAAAATTAAATTGTTTTCTTAAAATCTTTGGTCCAACTTTGGAGCTTAGTGTAAATAAAGAATATACTAAAGTGAAACAATCATAATTTCTGTTATAAAATAATTTAATGGCATAAGTTACTACAATGTAAGAATAATTACCATTCTTTATTTAAATCTATCATACCAGTGTATTAAATTTTTAATGACAGGTTCATAAAATCATAAAATAAACAACAATCTATAAACCTTAATTTTCCTTTATTTCACTCCCTTCCGTCGCCTCAGAACTAAATATTACATTTTTACGTACGTAATCTGTTTCTAGGCTAAACACATTCTATACTTTGTCAGTATCACCTACTAGCTATTACTATGAGACACCTTATTATCACAACGCTTACGATCACATTGGCATCTAACCACCAGGCCGCAGGCGATAACAAACACGTCTCAAATATTTGTTAGGCTTCGAATAACGGTACAAGAAGCTTAATATCTGCGTTTTACCCTAAAATAAAACGCTTATTAAGCGAATTTACCTTATTCGAAGCCTACATTTTCAATTCTGCCTGGGCCGATGGATATTTTAGTCACACACACACGATCCAGCTTAGGTACCTACCTAACTAGATACACTACTAATTGCCTTTCGTTGTATACGTAGTACTCTGTGGTAATTGCAGCACATTAAGTAAATTACTTTTAACGCTGAATCTATGCTTACATAAAAATATGTGTAGTGTGCTAAAATACCCTCAAGTTTTATTTGAGACTCAATGAGACATCGAGGCGTCGTGCGAACCGAGCTCTGCACTACGCCTCCTGGCGGCCGTTGGTGGAACTAAGCATTTTAAGTGGGGAAACAGACTGTCACGTGACCGGAAAACGGGTTGCCACTCTCAAATATTTGTTAGGCTTCGAATAAGGTAAATTCGCTTAATAAGCGTTTTATTTTAGGGTAAAACGCAGATATTACAGTCTTATTCATAGCATACTAAGCTGTAGGTACCTACACTTCAAAGTAGATAACTAGTTAGTGAATTCAAAACACCTATATTGATACCATTTCCCCCCCGGACCTCGGAACGAAGTACACAACGCCCACGTTTTTGTTTGTTTAAAAATACATATATCCATTAATTTCACTCCAAGTGCATATTTAAGTGTAAAATCAGTGGCTGTGGTGTGTATCCAATATTAATTTGTAATCATTAAGTGAGTTAAGCGCAATTAACTCACTCCGAGTGTGCAAGCCTACAACCACCTACAACAAACGGCAAGTGACATCTTTGTTTTGTTACACTAACGACTACCCACCTAAAAATGGAGTGCTGTAATAAAAATACGAAAGACAATACCTTAACATGTATGGACTGCAAGTCATCTTTTCACTGTAAATGCCTCAATATTACCGTAACAGCTTTCGGTAAGATGAAAAACAAGTCAACCTGGAAGTGCGCTAAATGCGCAACTCCGCGGGGCATGCGTGGAGATGACACACCTGTATTAAAACAATCATTCCCAGCCCCAGCTAACACTGTTAATGATGACGAAGCCTTGATTGATGAAGTATGCTCTCACCAGTCCTGCATATCAGTAGAAGCCTTAAAGTCACTCTTTAATAGCATGCAAAATAAAATAAATTCCAATATTTTCTCCGTAAAAGAGGAAATTCTAAAAGAGATGGCGTGTACTAAGGGTGATCTAAGTAACGAAATAAAAACACTTAGTAAGAAACTAACCATTCTGGAGACAAGGCAAGAAAGTTTAATGAAATCCAATAAAGAGATTGAATCCTCACTGCACAATCTCTCTGCTTTCTATGACCAATTAAAACAACAACAACGTAACCTGGGTTCCGAAAATAGCCAGCTACGAATCCGCACGGACAAACTAAGTGCTCATGTTAGGGATCTAGAACAGCAAGTCGAGGATGCTCAAAGATTCATTGCTTCGAAACACCTTGAAATACGAAACATTCCCGTAATACCTAACGAAAAATTAGAAACCCACATCAAAAACATCTCAGCAAAATTAAAAGTGGAATTCCATTCGCAAACAATAGCCAATGTTTACAGAAAGCGTACAAAAAACTCAACTGCACAAAATATTGTCGTGGAATTGAACAACACTGATTTTAAGCGCAACCTTTTAACAGCCTATCGACAATACAACAGACAAAACAAGGAAAAATTAAACACTAGTCACATCGCAATATCTGGATCGGCACATAACATCTACGTCTCGGAACCCCTAAGCCCCACGACCAGGCGCCTATTTTTTCATTGCCGTGAATTTGCTAAAAGTCATGCGTATGGTTTTTGCTGGAGCGCGAATGGAAAAGTTTTCCTACGGAAACGCGAGGGCGACACCGCTATTCTCATACGTAACGAAGAACAGCTGGCATCCCTCGCTAGCGGCATCACGGAGGCGGCGGCGAGCGCATCGTTGGCCGCCACGCACAGCACTGCAACGAGTCCCGCCGAGACTGCCGAGAGTAGCAGCGACGCTTGCGCCGGCGGCGCGGGCGCAGGTCACACAGTCCCCACCCCGCTCCCCGTCACCCCGCATCCACAATAACATTAACACAACATCAATGTTCGCAACTGTAAACTACAACTGGACTCCGGTTTATTTGCAGTGTATTGTATATTATATAGTCTCAATGGCAAACCGAGTGGAAATAATTATTTATTTTGTTGGTATATTAACCTTAATTTTAGGTAACTTCTACCTTGCATTCTTCACTGAATTTTTAACATTACATTTTGTACACGTAGTAACCGTTAGTAAGATATATACACAGCTTTTAGATGGCTTTTACACAAACTACACATATCATCGTTTAACCCAGATTTTACCCAAACAAACACAACAAACAAAACGTCAACAAGATTTAGTAAAAAAGATACAAGGCAGTAGATATTTTTATATTACAATTGTGGGTACTTTCGTATTAAAAACGACGAACAAATCAAATACCTACCTCGATTTTTTCGCTTTGCTCTCGCACATGACTCCGCTCCAAAATTTTAAATTATTTATTAAAATTCGATCCTATAAATAATATAATATCCGAGATTGATCTTAACGAAGACAATATACGTTGCTCAAACATAAAAAACTTGGACGATTTAAATAATATTCTCTACCCTATATCGAAAACATCAACTTTGACCATCCTAAATTTGAATATTCGAAGTATTAACCGAAACTTTGATTCCCTATCAGTTTTGATGGCACAAATAAAGACAGAAATTGATATTGTTGTCCTAACTGAATGTTGGACTAATAATGACTTTACACCGCCAACTCTTCTGGGCTACAAAACATATTACACTAAAACCTTTATAAACCAAAACGACGGAGTAGTAGCTTATGTACAAGACTCACTTAATAGTATGGCTTTTGAACCTACATTTTCAGATGGGAATTGTCTAGTCCTGTCAATAAATAACGATTACCATATTATTTGTTCTTACAGACCCCCGAGCTTCAGAAATCCAACAGTGTACCTTGAATCCCTAAATTCAGTTCTTAGCGGAATCAAATCACGGCATGTCATACTCACAGGAGATATAAATTTAAATACACTAATCAGTGACACCTCAGAATATGTTTCGAGTTACTTATGCCTAATGGCTGAGTACGGCCTACATCAGGGAATCAATAAGCCCACAAGGATGGACTCATGTTTGGATCATTTCATGATCAAGTCCGATAGTGAATGGGAAACATTCATTCTTGACCCTGTAATAACTGATCACAGCCCAATTCTTCTACTAATGAATAGCATTCCTAGCAGAAAACCTGAAATGAATATAAGACAAAGTAAAATTAATTATGAAGCTATCGGTAAAACATTAAGTTTGATATCATGGGACCACCTTTACTTAATAGAGGATGTAAATCTTGCAGCAATCACTCTTAGTTGCACACTGCAGTCAATTATTAAGGACAATACAATTCACAAAACCTTTACTAGAAAAACTCGACCGATTAAACCGTGGATTACAGTGAGCATGGTAAAGGCGCTAAAGAAAAAAGATAAACTACACAAAAAGGCAAGAAAAGCACCGTCTGACATTGAACTGCAACGTAAATACACAGTATATAGGAATACTTGTTATAGGATAATCAAAAACCTTAAAAAACAATACTACCAACTGAAGTTCCGAGAATCTCATGGAAATTCTAAGGAGACATGGAATATCATAAAAGAAATATGCAACACGACTAAAATTAAAACGACTACTGACCACCTGTTAAAGATAAAAGAGACGCCCAAGGAAGCATTAAATGAAGTAAATAGCTACTTTACCACAATAGGCAGTAATCTAGCTGATAAAATGCTGAAAAAGATGAACCAATCCGATTCAGACCTGGCCATTAGAACTACTAATTCTAAAAATCCTGTTCAGTCAATGCTTCTCCACCCCACCGACCCCTTAGAAATAAACAAGATAATAAGTAAATTAAAAAGTCACAGTGCCCCAGGTTATGATCAGATTCCCACAAATATTTTTAAAACATATAGCAACTACCTTATTGAACCTCTAGCTCATGTATTTAATCTTAGTTTGGAAAACGGAGTTTTCCCTTACATCTTCAAAACTGCTATTGTGACCCCCATTTTCAAGGCTGGTGAAAAAAATGAAGCTTCAAACTATAGACCCATTTCAGTTTTGAGCATTTTATCAAAAATATTGGAAAAAATTGTTAACAAGCGTCTAATGAACTACCTAGAAAAGAATAACTTAATTTCAGACAACCAATATGGATTCCGGAATAAGCGCTCCACTGATGAAGCGGTTCTAAAACTTACAACTATTATTACTACACATCTAGACAAAGGGGACAAGACTTTAGGTGTCTTTTTGGACCTTCAGAAGGCGTTTGACACCGTTTCTCTTCCTATCTTGCTAAAGCGACTCGAGAACTTGGGCATCAGAGGCACAGCGCACAAATGGTTTCAAGACTACTTGCTTAATAGGAACCAAAAAGTTCGATTAGGGCAACATTTAAGTGAAAGCGCTACATGTACCTACGGTGTTCCCCAAGGTAGTGCGCTGGGACCTTCATTGTTCCTCGTATATATTAACGAGCTTTGTAATAGTACGCCAGATAACTCAGATCTTCTGATGTTTGCAGATGACACAGTATTAATATTCTATGGTAAAACGTGGACAGAAGTCCAAAGTATAACCGAAAACGGGCTAAGGAAAATTACTGCGTGGCTTGAGGACAATTTGTTGTCTCTCAACGTAGGTAAAACAAACTATATTTGCTTTTCCATAAACGGTTCATCATCACCTGATCCTAATTATTCAATTAAAATACATACATACCCATGTAACAGACCTTTTTATGCGAATAACTGTATCTGTTTACTTCTCAATAGGGTTTATACAGTAAAATATCTGGGAGTATGTGTAGACGAAAATCTTCGATGGGACAGTCACATTTCCACTACTACTTCACGCACCAGAAAACTAATTTATGTTTTTAAACAATTAAGAGAAGTTGCTGAAACGGAACTGCTTATCCAAATTTATAAATCATTATGTCAGAGTGTTCTCGCATACTGCATCTGTTCCTGGGGGGCTGCTTCTAAGACACATCTAATGAGACTAGAGCGAGCTCAAAGAGCTGTGATTAAAATCATACTCTCTCTACCCCGGCGTTCGCCTACAACTGAAATCTATATAAAATCTAATTTACTTACAGTTCGAAAGCTCTTTATCTTGCAGTCACTGCGTAGATATCACTGTTCAACACTACCCTCCCTGGATGTTTTTGACAAACAGTCTACAAGAAGACCGACAAAACTTCCAGTTAGTATAGTCAGAACTACATTCGCACAAAAGAGACACGAATACTTAACCCCTAGAATATATAACAGTTTTGACAACTTTAGTGACCTAATACAACTAACTGACTACAAATTCAAAAAAAACATTTTCAGCTGGCTTCAGAAGTTTGACTATCAGTCCACCGAAGATTTTCTTAAATCTATCATCCACTATGGTGTACCCACAACTCGCGCGCAGACACTCACACACACCACCACACACACAGAAACACACACACACACACATGAACACGCACACACATACACACACACACACGCACACAATCGTCACACTTGTTTAAATTATAATAAATGAGGATACTTAGATTTAAAATATGTAAATAAGTATAGGTACTTACCTTATTGTAGTCCAATAAAAAGGGAAGGAACTAGTTTCCAAGACACAGTCTAACGACTAGTTTGGAAATTAGGGCTTAATTAAATGTGTTTAAAACTTGTAAGTGCCAAAATAAACATTTTCATTTCATTTCATCATTTCATTTCATTTCATTTCATCGCACAGGTACCTACTAATTTTTTGTATAAATCCGTAAACCTCTAAACAAATCTTATGCCCCCTTATTATATGAATAATATTTAATCTAGGTATTCACCATAATTACATATCTCAATTCAAGGTTATCGCTCTGTCCATCCACCGGGATCAAAATACATCATCGCTGTCCTGTATGCCTGTCAACTTCGTACCTGCATAAGCACAGCTGATTCGTACCGGCCATCTTGCAGACTGCCACTGTGATACCCGATCCAGTATAAGCCGACTAAATTTACGTATTGTTGCCTTTATTTATTTCAACTATACCTAGTCAGTTTGCAATTTAGTTAGGTAACAGTAATTTTGATAAAAATGAAGGATAATGAGGATATTTTATCGCTAGAGGGATATAATGCCAAACGTAGCTCTATGAAAGGAAGAAAAACCATGTTCAAAAATTTCCTGAATGGGTTAATGGAAAAACCTGTTGCCAACATATCAGAAAGAGAAAAAAATGAACTTTCTTTGAGATTGGACAAATTTCAAATAATGTTTGCTAAGTATGATGAGTTGCAAACTGACATAGAAATTTTAAATTCTAATGCATTGTCTACCGAATTAGAGATCAGAGAAGAAATGGAACAGTCATTTTATGAATTAATTTCACTGGCTCAATCGTTGTTGCTTAGACTGACTCCAAGTCCTAATCAAAATTCAGCCCCAAGTTTATCGGAAGCTAGCTCAGGATGTCATCATGCCAATAATATGGGTTTTCGTCTCCCACTGATAAAAATATCCAATTTTGATGGCACATATTTTAAGTGGTTAGAATTTAGAGACACCTTTAACTCTCTAATACATACTAATGATGCGATAAAGCCTATACATAAGTTTCACTATTTAAACTCCTACTTAGAGGGGGAAGCTGCTCAAGTCATTTGCAACTTGGAGGTTACTGATGCTAATTACGTGGAAGCATGGCGTCTCCTCTGCGAGAGGTACAACAATAAGAAGCAGTTAATTAGTAATCACATGAATTCACTATTTAATTTACAGCCTATACCACGCGAGTCAGCGAAGGCTCTGCGCTACATTGTAGATCATGTGTCAAAAAATTTACGAGCACTGACCACGCTGGGTCTCTCAGTAAATAACTGGGATCCAATGGTGATTCACATGATATCAGCTAAGCTAGACAATAACAGTAATCTGAAATGGGAAGAATCCAAAAGCTTTTCAAATACGGATATTCCGACACTTGAGGAATTCTTTACATTTTTAAAGAATCGTGCAGACATACTTGAAAGCATTCAACGTAATAAAATAGATAGGGATCCAATTAGGCGTGATTCCTTTCCCTCCAACAAGGCACAAAAAAATAACTATGAAATCTTATGCAATTTCAGTTCCTGAAACCTCGTCTGTCCCAGCGTCGTCTGCGTCCACTGACCGCTTTATGCCCTCGTGTGTTTTCTGCAACGGTGGTGGCCATCGCATCTACGATTGTTCTTCCTTCCTAGAGAAGTCGATTCCAGACCGGATATCCGAGGTAGCAAAGCTCAAATTATGTTTTAATTGTCTTCGCAAGGGGCATCATACGCGCCACTGCAAGTTGGGTTCTTGTAACACATGCAAGAAACGCCATAACACGTTGTTACATAGGGAAGATTCCCATGTTGTCAATACATCAGTAAATAATGAAACGCCAGACACGAGTGATGATGTCACTATCCACATGTCCGTTTCTGCGACCAATCATATTTTGCTGTCTACTGCAATAATTGATGTATACAACCCGGATACAAATAACTATACTACTGTGCGTGCCCTACTGGATAGCGGGAGTCAAACATCAATAATCACTGAAAACTTAAAACAAAGGTTGCGGTTGACTTCTCAGCTTACAAATACAAATATAGTAGGTATAGGCAAAAAATCAATCATCTCTAAAATAGAGAGATGCTTCATCAAACTCCATTCCAAGTGTGGTAACAATTATTCTGCATCAATTTCATGCTTAGTTCTACCTGAAATAACTGGAAATCTGCCTCATAATAATGTAGATATTTCGCAGTTAAACTTGCCGAACAACATTAAACTCGCAGATCCAACTTTCCACCAGTCAGCACCCGTTGAAATGTTAATAGGCGCTGATCTGTTCTGGAATTTAATAGGAACGGGTCAAATATCACTAGGTGAACATAAACCTATAGCCAGAGAATCTAAGCTCGGTTGGATATTGGCTGGGCCAATTGTGAATTTTATGAATAAAAAATCATTTCAATCAAATGTAGTGCATTGCAATCACATGTTTATTGAAAACAAGTTAGATGAAGACTTAACAAGGTTCTGGGAAATAGAAAATGTCCCGGAAATAAACAATAAAATGACAGATGCAGAAATGGAGTGCGAAGAACATTATGTAAAAAACACTTATCAAACTCCGGAAGGTAGGTTCTGTGTTAGATTACCTCTTGTGACTGAACCAGACTGCTTAGGAAATTCATATAAATTGGCGAAAAGACGTTTTATTGCATTAGAGAGACGTTTCAAAAATAATTCTGATCTCAAACGAGAATATACAAAGTTTATCCATGAGTACAAAGAATTAGGTCATCTCTCCGAATCCGATGAGCGCATTCCTGAAACATCCTATTTCATTCCGCATCATGCCGTGATTAAGCCATCCAGTGAATCTACAAAATTGCGCGTTGTATTCAATGGGAGCGCTCCTACCACATCAGGTTACTCGGTGAACGACATTCAGATGGTAGGGCCTCATATACAGGATTCTTTATTTAACATTGTTCTGAGATTCCGATGCTACAAATACGTGATATCTGGTGATGTGGAAAAAATGTATCGCCAATGTTTAGTAGATGAAAGGGATAGGCCTTTACAATTAATCCTGTGGCGAGATAATGAGGATGAACCATTGAAAATATTGCGATTAAATACAATAACATATGGCTACTCGAGTGCCAGTTTTCTAAGTACGCGTTGTCTGTGGCAACTTGGTCAAGAGTGTAAAGATCATAACATTAAAACTGTCATACAGAAGGATTTCCTAGTAGACGACTTACTCACGGGTTCGAACTCAGAGCAGGAGCTACACTACATAAAAAATGAAGTTAAAAGAGCACTGTCAAGGGGTTGTTTTAATCTCAGGAAATATCGTTCCAATCTGCAATCAGTCCTTACAGAGTCTCAAATAAATAATGAATTATCTGATTCTGATAAACAAAAAAGTCTCATAATAAGCTCTTCTTCTCACACACTAGGAGTAGGATGGGATCCTAATGAAGATATCATACATTTTCCCACCAATTATGCTAATTCTAAGGATAATCCCACAAAGCGATCTATCCTTTCAGACTCATGTAAGATCTTTGATCCGCTGGGATTGTTGAGCTTACTCACCATTCAACCCAAGATTATAATTCAAAAACTATGGATAGCAAAATTAAAATGGGATGATCCTGTACCTTATGAAATAAATCATGAATGGCAAAATTTTGTGAGTAGTCTAAACTATTTACCTTCGTTGCATATACCTAGGCATGTTATATGCGATGATTTTACATCTACAGAAATTCATTGCTTTTGCGATGCTTCTCAAATGGCATACGCTGCATGTGTCTATATCAGATCAATAAATAACAATGGTGAGTTTACAACACGTTTATTTTGTGCCAAGGCTAGAGTCGCTCCAGTGAAGGCAACGACCATACCGCGGCTTGAGCTATGCGCCGCTGTGCTTGGTGCGCAGCTCACGGTGGCTGTCAATAATGCATTGCGAAGTCCAATTTTGAAGCAATTTTATTGGACAGACTCCACTATAGTTCTGTCATGGCTCCGCACAAATAGCAACAAATTGAAGACCTTTGTTGCCAATAGAGCTGCGCTAATCCAAGAGTTAACTAAAGACTCACAATGGGGTCATGTATCTAGCAGCGAAAATCCTGCGGACTTGGCTTCGCGTGGAGTTGACGCGCCCAAACTCGTTAATTTAGATCTTTGGTGGAATGGGCCCCTTTTTTTGAGAAGGCCGAAAACCGAATGGCCTGTCCAACCACAAAACAACCCACAAGAAGTACTAGAATTAAAGGTAAATTCTACCTTAGTCAATAACAATCACACTGATGAAAATAATTCAATAATCAATTTTGAAGGTTACTCGAAACTATCTAGATTACAACGTTCCTTCGCTTATTTACTGAGATTTTTACATAACTGTCGTAATCCAAACAATAGGAAAACTGGCGTATTGCAACCTGGTGAATTAAATCTCTCCTTTGATTGGTTAGTGCGACTGTCACAACAAGAAAGTTTTCACAATGAATTAAAAATATTGCGTTCAAAGAAGACTTTAAATTCTAAAAATCCAATTGTGCACTTGTCTCCGTTTCTCAATAATGACATTTTAAGAGTAGGAGGACGCTTAGACTCTTCAACATATACGTTTGATAAACGTCATCCAATGCTTTTGCATTCAAAACACAAATTAACCAAGCTGTTATTCCAGGCAGAGCATTTGCGTCTACTTCATGCAGGTCCTCAGCTGCTACTTTCTACTATAAGAGAAAGGGTTTGGCCTATCGCTGGCAGGGATTTAGCTCGTACTGTCGTTCACAATTGTACCGTATGTAGAAGGTTTAGTGGAAAGTCTTTAAATCCTATGATGGGATCATTGCCCTCACAACGTATTACGCCTGATTTTCCCTTTATAAGTGTTGGAATAGATTTTGCAGGTCCGTTTTTAATCACAGACCGTAAAGGTAGGGGCTGTAAAATAACAAAGTGCTATTTGTGTCTGTATGTTTGCATGAGATATAAGTGCGTGCATCTTGAAGCTGTTAGCGAGCTAAGTAAGGATGCGTTCATACAATCTTTACGACGTTTTATTTCTCGCAGAGGGAAACCAGCTGACATTTACTGTGATAACGGGCGTAATTTTGTGGCTGCTTCGAAGGAGATTAATGAATTCATAAAAAATAATACTGATTCCATTGCTAATTTCATTTCTGGTGAAGGCATACGATTCCATTTTTCACCGGCCTATGCTCCACACTTTGGCGGCCTGTGGGAGGCCGGCATTAAATCCGCGAAATATCATTTAAAAAGAATTTTAGGGAATACTCATCTTACCTTTGAAGAGCTGGCGACTCTGTTTACTCAAGTGGAATCCGTCCTTAACAGCAGACCATTATATTCTATCTCTTCCTCTCCTAACGATTTCCATCCTCTTACCCCAGGACACTTCATTATTGGTCGTGCACTGACATCGTTACCATCACCTAATTTTTGCGACACTAACGAAAACAGATTGGATCGTTTCCAGAAGCTTGAAATGATAAGACAACATTTCTGGAAACGTTGGATGTTGGAGTACATATCAGAGCTACAGCAAAGAACGAAATGGCGTACAGGTGATCGTCAAGTTCAAATAGGCGATCTAATGCTGATCAAGGAAGAAAATTCAGCTCCTATGCATTGGCGGCTTGGAAGAGTCACGAAACTGTTTCCCGGAAACGACGGTGTTACTAGGGTAGTTGAAATAGCTACCTCTACTGGAACATATAGAAGAGGAGTCAGATATTTGTGTCCGTTGCTGGAGCCAGGAGACGATACTTTGAAAGCTGGAGCTTTCAAGGCCCCCGAAGATGTTGCCGCGATGCCTGAGCCATAAAAATAAAAAAACTTCCTCTTCGTTCATCTATGGTCGAAACATCAACGCTCCAGTCTCTTTCTTTTATATTTTTACATTAATCTAATTTTCATTTTGATTATACGCATACTATCGAAGATTCCTTGTTTTTATCGAAGAAAATCCAAGACACGAAAGACAAATCAGCTACAGGGTTTGTAGTTCTTTAGCAGGGTGTTGTCGCCTTTTTGAAGAAGAGCACCACTACACTTCTGTGCCATGCCGTAGACATTTGTCCCTTAAGCATGATTGAGGCTGGCCAGCATTTGGAAAGCTTCAATATCTTCACGTCCCAAATACCGCAGTGTCTCAAGCAAGACTAAGGTCTTTGACCAGTAAGTTATGCTAGTAATGACATACGGAAATGATAAATGGTCGCTTTCGAAAGCTCCAGGTCACTCAATCGGCAGTGGAGCGTGCTAGGCTCGGAGTTTCCCTACGTGAATAAATCAGAAATCAGATCCGTAGGCGAACTAATGTAAGCGATCTAGCCCTCAGAACCGCTAAGAAGTGGTAATCGGCGGGACACATAGCTCGTAGAGCAGATGGTCGCCGAGGCAATAAAGTTCTCGATTGGCGACCGCGCTCCGGAACGAATAGTGTATGTAGGCAGGCATCCTACTCGGTGGACTGACTCGCGGAAGCGGCTGGATGCGCATAGCGCAAGCTCCGGTCGGTTTGAAAATCCTTGGGGGAGGCTTTTGTCCAGCAGTGGACATCTTTCGGCTGATATATTACTATAATGAATAAGTAATTACAAAGTTAAGAAAACGATGCGTACCTTCATAAATGCCGTTGACGCCTTCGACTAGTTTTCCTTTGGTGGGCCGCCGTAGTACGGGCACGTCCACGGGATTCATTTCTTCATCTTCCTCTTCTGACGAGCTTTGCTCTGTAGATAAAAAAAACTAACTTAATAACGATTGATACACATAAAAATAATACAATACAGTCAAAACAAAATGCTCGAGTTAAGAATTTTTATAAATCTATCAAAAATATGTTGCAACGTGACATTCCAAAATTTCTAAGGGGCATTTTTAAACGCGGCCAAAGGCATCATGCTTTAACAACCAAAAAAAAATATCTCGATACTGGAATAAATTAAATTTCAATTACATTTTATAAAAAATGGGTAGGTATGTTAATAGAGACTATATAAAAAATGGGTAGGTATGTTAATAAAGACTATACCAGGCAGATTATTGTCTTAAAACTAGATGTAGTTGTAGGTCGATTAAAAACTTGATGGCGTTATACATGAATCAGTTGTTTGCAAAACTTAAATCATTTTGCCTCGAAACTGTGCAAAAACTAATTTTTATCAAGATAGACTGGGCTTCCCAGTTGTGGATTTAAAAAAACTGAGTTAAAATGTGATTAAATATCACTTAAATATGTAAGAAACCATGATTAACTGACAACTTAATATTACGTTACCAAAGGTCGGCTAATAAATAGCGATAAGCTCTCCGGAACATTGTTAAATTCTTGAAAAACCATTAAATTTACGAACCTTCTGAAGTTTTCATTAATTAACAATTACAATTTATAAATAGCATTTCTCCTACAAAAGCGCAAAAACTTATTAAATGTGTAAATCTTTTTTTAATTTTATATAATTAAAATCAATCAATTAGTCGTCATATGACAGTAACACGAAAAAGTTTTTGATAGTATTCTAAACATGCAATTTACTCCTAGTAAATTGTTATTTATGTAATGTGCATACCTTGGGGAGGCGGCGGTGGCTGCCACTGCGGCTGGCGCAGCTTAACGTGGTAATAGTAGGTGCGTCCGCGAACATCTTCCGCGCTTCGCCACAAAGACGGCAGTGCAACTTCATCTTCATCTTCCTCTTGATCGGCCTACGGAAAATGTGTAAATCAGTGGACCCACTATACCGTGGAGGTACGTCGTCAGATAAAAATGCAGTACAATGATGCATTCAGAGTTCTGTTAAGACTGCCACGATACTGTAGCGCCAATTTGATATATGCCGAGGCGGGTATAAAGGGATTTGACCATGAAGAAAAAAAAATTTGCGTCGCCCTAAATGGAGAAGTAATCAAATCGAACTACGAATATGGGTGCCGTCTGAGAGACTTCGTATCTCACGCACACATTAACACTTTTCTATCAAATAGTCGTTCACGGCATGTTACATTGACCGCTGCTCTGGCGTACAATAAATTTTGAATTGTGCTGTAAAATTGTGTCGGAATCACACCGCAAGCAAAACTACAAAGCTTTCTGGTATAACATTGCTTTGGTAAGTAATAAAAAGCTTAGTTTTCACAATTTGCATAAATTCTTTTTTTTAGTGATGTGACTTTAGTCGATAAATGATAGTGCCTGGTCGGTGAATAAACGGTTTATCTATCTATAAAAAAAATAAAAAAAACAGGTCGTCAGCTTATTATTATTTGATATTATTAATATTTGAAAGTTTTCCAATAGATCCAGCGCAAAAGCGAAAATGGATACCAACATGCAGGAGGGACCAAAATTGGATACGAATCTGCTCAGCTCATTTCCGAAAAAAATATTACGACTGAACTTATGCCGAAAAAAAAGACTTTATATCCTTACCACCAACTTACAATGTAAACGATTAGTTCTAGAAAATGTAAATACATTTTTTTTTACAAATAAATATAAAAAAATAACATAACTTTATGGTGACTTTTTGGTGTTTACTTTCTCTATTATAAAAGTAGGCATTAATGACAATTAAAACTTTTTTTTTACAAAGGCTACTTTTAGTATTCATCAGGGTTAAAAACCGTGATAAATACTAAAAGTAGTGTTTTACAATATCAAAACTTCGGAAATTATTATTTATTTAATATATACATAAAAACTACCGGACCGTCTACTACTTGACCAGATATTTTTTAATTATATTTAAAACATTATTCTTTTTCGACTTAAAATACCCCTTCATTTAAAAAATCACTAGTTGTTCTTTTTTTGTTCACACTTAAGTTGTTTGAGTTTTATTTACGTTTTGAAATATATTTTTGATGCTTTCCTTAATTAATGACTCGGCAATTAATTATCATTTATTAAAAAGAGGTTCTTGTCAATTTTAATTTTCAGCTTTTTATCTGATATATTCTAAACTAAATTATCACTGAAAGTGCACTTAATGCAATTTGCTCCATTTAAATATTCGTAGATTTAATGGGCTAAGTAGCCTTATAATGTAAATACCTCGATATATTTATCGCTAGTTGCGCTTCATACCACATCACCATACAAAGACAAATAAACATAGTACTTTATAGATACTTTGTTTTGACTGATGAGCGTCTTTTTGTAACTTATGAATTGGAAGATTTGAAAAAAACCCCCTTCTCACACTTCCACCTACTCTCCAACCCCTAGAAGCTGTCGCATAGATTTTGATACAAAACAGGCATGACAACTATTCCATCTCAAGCACCGCAATCTTATTTTTTTTACCTTCATGGCCTTGGCGCACTGACACGCCATCGAATTTCAAAATTCAGGAACTACGCCTTTGGATCGCAGAATGCTTTATCCAAACGACATTTGAATAATGTATGTGTAGTAGTGATAATAACATATTTTAGGCATTTATTTATAGGTGTACTGGACTGCTCAAAAAACCTTAGGTGCGCGAGGAGATGACAAATACAATTTCAACCCTATTGCACAGCATATAACTGACGTTTTGCGCGCTCCTTTCGCGCTGTGCACCTACGATCTTCTTAAAATACATTGGCTCAACAGCCACGAACTTGCTAGAACAAAATTATAGACGTATTCCTTCAATGATTGTTTATCGCAGTGATTCTTTCTCGAATTAACAACACTAATAAATTCCCACCGCTGGAGCTCGAGTCTCTTTCGAAAGTCCAATAGTTACAGCAAAAACTAATGAATTAGCTTCGAACAAGCAGACAGTATTTTCCTTAGGAAACAGTAAGCTAGGAGAATAGTATTTTCCGCATCTGCCTGGAACTAAAACGCAGTCTTATGTTCGGTGGAAATTATAACTTTATTTTGAACATAATATTTTCTACTGTCGAAAGCAAACTGCAGAAATTATTGCAAATTAAAAAAAACCTATTACGTCCCCAATGCTGGTGCACAGATCTCTTCCCTACCTTTCAATGGTCAAAAGCTAAAATTCAGAATACAGTGAAAGATAATTCTAGGACTTACCATTTGCTGTACATCAGGTGGCATCTGCCCAGGCGGGAAGTGCATTTGCATCTGCCCAGGCATTTGTCCTGGCATTGGACCAGGCATTGGACCTTGCATCTGACCAGGCATTTGACCTTGCATCTCACCAGGCATTTGAACTTGCATCTGACCTGGCATTTGAACTTGCATCTGACCAGGCATTTGACCTTGCATTTGGCCAGGCATTTGACCTTGCATCTGGCCAGGCAATTGACCTTGCATTTGACTTTGCATCTGACCCGGCATTTGTCCAGGCATCTGCTGGTTACCGAACATGAAGCCACTCATACCGAAACCACTCATTCCCATAACTCCCATGCTGTGAAATAGAAACAATTGGTAATCTTAATTACATTTTATTAGGTCAAATATCCTTACTAATAACTAAATAAATAATAATATAAATGTGAAAATGTGCTTGTTGGTGTGTCCTTCTTTAAAAGCAACGGATCAACGTGATTTTTTGCACAGAGATAGTTGACGAGGTGGGAAGTGACATAGTGTACTTTTTATCACGTGAAAATAGCATAGTCCGACACAGTTCCTGTAAAAAATTAAAAAGCTTTTGGTTGATGTCGTTCACGTCGCAATGGAGCAATAGATTAAAGTGATATTAGGAAGATATACAGTTGAAGGGGTGAAAAGTGACATAGATTACCCATTAGCTTAGCCTGACATAATACCCAAGGAATCTGGAAAAATATAATTTCCACATATCCACCAGGACAGTAACTAAGTGGCCTGTCGGACCACGCGCATGAAGGGTTCTATAGTCTTTTAGAAAAACAAGTGTATATTTTTAAAACTTTATTTATCTTTTTTTTTATTCTATACCCCGAAGTTGGTTCCACATAAATTTGGAAAAAAATCCAACCCTAAGGGTAGGAAAACAGGAGATGATTGATTGCTTACTCACTGATTGTAATGTATGACCACGCATATAATAATACCATAATATAACCATAATACGAGGACAATAGCCGCGAGTAAATTCGTTTTACCTACAGTTTCCAACTACTACGGCGACAGAACACTGAGAAAACGTTTACCATATCTCATGAACAGTTTGCCCGCGGCTATTAGACTCGAACATAAAAAAGTAAATTTAAAAATCTGTTAATTTTTTTTTCATGAACAGCCTGTAAGGGAGTTTGGCTCTTGCCTACGACGTACCGATTCACTTAGAATCTAGTTACCACAATTACGTCTTATCTATGATTGTAATGTATAATTGTGAGACTGTCGATCCCACAGACAAACTGATCATTCAGTTTTGTGGGTCTAATGTTTACCTATATACTCATTTTTTCGATTAATAAATAAATCAAAATAAAATAATAAATTTCTTTTTACAGAGTAGTCCGATTTTTCATTCTTTTAGTACCCATTAGTATAATATTTTAGCTACAAAAAATTAAAATCTTTTTAACAAATAATTGAACCGACAAAAAAAGAAAGGAACTGAAAAGCGAAAAATAAAAAGAACCTTCATAGTCTAACCTAGCTCCAACACTTATATAATAATTTTGAGTCGGTGCCAAACAAACAAACGGAACGTACGGCAATTGCCAACAAAGGGACGAATCACGTTGGTCGCCGCCGCCGTGCATTCCGCTGCACATTTGTTTGATTGGCGGCGACTCAAAATTATTGAGATATTTACATAAGTGTAGGAGCTCAGTTAGACTATAAAGGTTCTTTTTATTTTTCGCTTTTCAGTTCTTTTCTCGTTACGTCGGTTCAATTATTTGTTAAAAAGTTTTTAATTTTTTGTGGTTAAAATATACTAATGGGTACTAAAATAATTATCAAAATCGGACTACTCTGTAAAAAGTTATGTGTGGTCATACATTACAATCAGTGAGTAAACAATCAATCATATCCTGTTTTCCTTTTTTTCCAAATTTATATGGAACCAACTTTGGGGTAAGAATAAAAAAATAAATTATCAAATCGGACTACTCTGTAAAACGTTATGCGTGGTCATACATAAAAAAAATATACGCGTCGACTTCAGAACCTCCTCCGTTTTTTCGTCGGTTATAAACATATTTTTTTTCAGTTGGTATAGTCTCTATACAGGGTGTAACAACAAAACCGTACTTCCATTATGGGTGTGAAAGTTAACCCGATTCTGATCACATTTCAATAAAAAAAAATACACTTTATTTTTTTATGAAAAATCCACATTTTTCGTGACATGTAGTCATCACTGATAAGAACAAAGTTCATTCAACCGTGCCGTGCGGCAGGCAGCGGCGGCTGTCAGCTGATCACGCTTTGTTTGTTTCACTTGCACGCACTTGGCCGCCGCGTGCTGCTATCTCGGCCGCTCCCGCATGCGTCGTGTGAGTCGATCATGCAACAACGCCCTCCCTGCGCCCTTGCGCAGCGATGCCACTGAGCGAGTCAGTTGCCGACTGTTCTCGACGCAAACGCACGCGTGTGACGTGAAATCCGCAGATCGCGATTCGCTCGGTTTCCGTTATGGCAGTACGAAGTAATTTTTCGAATATTGAACTTTACGACATTGTAGAATTGTACTTTGATAGTGGCCGAAATGCAAATGAAACACAACGCATGTGGAGGCAACGCTTTCCTACCCGTGCAAGTAACTATTTAGTAATCTGTGCCCGTGCCGTACCGACACTACCTAGAATCATCAAAGGCGCCGATATCAAACGCGCCGCCCGCCGCGCGCCGCTTCTTCGTTTTTTTCTCGCGGCCCGCCAACTTTTTGCGATGTTGCCAAATGTATTCGCTAGCTACAGACGTCAATGACCCGCGAGGTGGACTAGAATTTAAGTCCATTTTAGTACATCAAAAAGGTATGTTTGTATGGTGATAATAGTACATTTATTTTTTTTTACATTTTTTTATTATTACAAACAAGCCACCCCATCATGCTCTTAAGGGAAGTACGGTTTTGCTGTTACACCCTGTATAGAGCAACCTATGAACTTTTTTACAAATTCAACTGCACATCTTAAGTTGGTCTACTACTTATCCTAAAATAAGAAAGCCTACTTGGCTGTGATAATTTTCTTTACAAAATTGATTTATGAAATAGTGGTTTAGTTCCCCACTAAACTGTAATCTATCTATTACCAAACAAATTTATTAAACGATTCAATTATAGGAAAAATGATCTTAGCAAACGCTCAGTAGTTTTGAAAGACCTATTCAACGATACCCCACACACTAGGGTACGCGAACAAAAAAAATCCCACTTTACACGTAGAAGGTACTTTAAAAAAAATACGGATTTTATTCCAAAACTTTATATGGGTCACAAATTTTAATAATCACACTTCAGCTTTATTAATAGGCTGTAAGATACCGACGGACGGACAGACAGACGGACACGGCCAAAGTATAAGAGTATCTAGTTTGAATACGGAACCCTAAAAACGATGTCTAAATGGGCGGGACCGCGGACAAAAAATAGAAGTTTATATAACAAAAGTAGAAAACTATTATTTTCAACAAACTTACTCGTAAAATGAAATTTTGTACCAGTATGTTTATAGAACGCAGCTTATTGAACACACGTGCTTTTGTTTTTTATTTTAATTATTATTAAAATAACCAAGAGTTTATATTTTCTAAGCAAACATTTTTATATCTATTCAGTTTATAACCAAAGGTCATACACGTGCAACCTCCTTGGCCCGCGCAGTAATAATAAATTCACGCGCCATTTTTTACAAATAATCACTGTTTATTTGTCAGAACCACAGATCAGGAAATAGTGTTATTATTTTCAAATTAAGTTTATAACTAGTTATTTTTTCCTGTTGAAAAACGTCGTATGACACTCTTGAGCATTGGTTGTTACTCTCGGCTCCATTGCAGCTTGTAATGACCAACTTAGCTCACTAGTGTGGAATGTATTATTAGGATTTCTTTTTCAAACTACTTCTAAAACATCTTAAAGATGTTGGGACACATTGTTAGTTTTTCGTTGTATTATGAACTATTGGTATACCTACGTCATAGTTACATACCACGAAGGGAAATAATAATTTTAAAGCTATGGCTATAATCCTAGTTCTTACTTAGGCTGCATGCAGAAGGGCGGCTGTGCGTACGGAGGACAGAATCCTGGGGGGAATTCATTTCCACCTGCGCCCTGCATCATAGTGGGGACCCCAGGGGCTCCTGGGACGCCTGATACTCCGGGCATCATGCCGCCGGGCAGCATCAAGTTTCCGTTCATCATGCCGCCCGGAAACATCTGCATCTGCTGTGAATATAGGTGGGAATTGCTAAGTTGAAATAAATTGTACAGCAGCACTGCACGTACTTTCTCGCGAAAATGTACAAATCAACAACACATCAAAACTACTAAAACGTTTATAACTTTAAATTACGCAAGCAACAATAAAGGTTGATTAATAACTAAAACACTAAAAACCGTGCTAAAATAACAACAAAGAAAAAATTTGCCGTTGCATTTCTTCAATACCTATTTTAAGACGACTTGAAAGAGACAAAAAGTATTATTTCCATTCAATTTTATACAAGTGAAAAGTTCCATCATCATATCAGCTCATATACGTCCCCACCTAGAGGCTCGAAAAGTTTAGATTACGTTTAATTATAACGTGACCTAAACAGTAAGACATAGTGATTGAAGCGTTATCTTACAATTAACAACTCTTTGTTGGGTAGCATTACAAGATATATAAGACATTCAAACCAAACTTGATACATTTGATATTTCTAAGACGTTTTCTAAATACTTTAGTTGTTAATAATGTTAATGTGTGCAACCCAGTCTGCGCAGTCTGTCCAGTATTGCGCTGAATTAACCAAGTATTGGTTAACATTTACTACGCTATTAAAATTTGCCTAATGCGCAGGTATAACGAGGGAAATTATACTCATGGCACAAAAATTTTCCCACCTAAATTTTCTCAATACATTTTCATACAAAGAGGCAACTGCAACATTTTTTTAATGAAGAAAAGTAAGAAAACTGCTAAGCGGAATCATTAGGTTGAATCTCTTGCTACTTTGTCGAAAGCAAAACATTCCGCAAAGCCTCGGGAACTCAGTAGATTGCTCTTTTGAGCTCTTTAGTTCTTTTGAACTAACACGATTTTTTTTCCGCAAATTTTATGTAAAATGTTCCCGAGGGTCTGCATAATGTTGTGGTCTTCGAAAAAGTAGCAAGAGACCTAACCTAATGATTCCAATTTGCAGTTTTCTTACCTTTTTGATTTAAAAAAAAAATTTTGATGTTTGGCTCTTTGTATGAAAATTTATTGAGAAAGATTAAGGTAATACTAACTAGAGGCAGCCTCGGGTGCCTAAATTGCATTTGCCTAAATGTGAGCGCACCAACCCGAGGCATGCCTCGCCACGCACACGTCTCGACTCGAGCGCTCGAGCGGCGCATGGCACGAGTCACGTTGCCTCTTCGCGTTGCTTCTAAGTACGTCCGGATCACACCCCACGCGAGCCATACGTGTCGAGGCTGCTCACCTACGCACGCACCTTTACGTACGCACCTTTAGGTGGACAAATTGTCGTGCCACTGAGTGTATTTTTTTGTTTCGAACTGTAGGCGTGTGCGCAATAGACTAGCCTTAAAATATGATCTTACTTGTGGAAACGAATCGGGTGGCCAGTAATGGTAGTGGTGGTCTAATTTCTCGCGCTCGTCTCTGGACCTTCGGCTAATTTCGGCGGCGGCCGCGGCTTCGGCGAAGGCGCGCCTTCGCTCCTCTTTACTCATCGGTGGTACAGCTGCTAATACCCGCTCACTCAGTCTGCAATCAAACGACGTCGCATTGTGAAATTTACCGTTTTAAAAACCCGGTAAGCTGTTTTGTAGCTATAAAAAAAAACAGGCGGACGCACGAACGGTTAGGTTAGATTAGCGTGTCTGGCGCCACCGAAAAAGTTGAAGGCTTGTTTTTTTTCATAGAATTTTACACACTAGTTCACGAAGCAGCTAAGCTGTTTGTAAAACAGATAATATTACAATTTGGTTACCACGTGGACGTGACAAGCACGATGATACTGCGTATGATAGCAACCGGCACCAACGGGTTTACGTGGCTTGCCAAGGACGGAACGGTATGGATAAATTCCACTAACAGTCAAACCGGTCTCTAGTTTGAAGTGGAATTTATTTTTATCTGGTTTCACTGGTCGCTGTGGATGTGAATAACCTTGAGGGAAGCCTTTGTCCAGCAGTGGGTGTCTTTCGGCTGATATACTACTATAATACTGTCAATCTCTAGAATAACTGGTGAAATTGAATTTTTATCAAAATCGAATAATGAATTATGGAGCGTCATATGAAATTTTCTGTAGGTAAATATAGGATTCTTACATACTTTGATGACATGAAAGGTCTTGATAAAAAAAAGTGTGTATTGCATAGTCACGAGACGAAATTATTAACTTTTAGGAAAAAACTTATTAATCATGACTAGGATACTTTGTACAATGGTCAGCAGTCTATTCTGACTGAAAATTATATTATCTTTGGCAAAATTCGCCTAATACTCCTCCTCCCGCCTTCTGGACTACTCCGCCGCTTCCTCCTATCTCTTTCCTCACGCTCCCTATCTCTGCCCCGTTCTCTGTACATTAAACACAGCTAATCTCACCTAATACTCCTCCTTCCGCCTTCTGGACTACTCCGCCGCTTCCACCTATCTCTGTCCTCACGCTCCCTATCTCTGCCCCGTTCTCTGTACATAAAACACCGCTAAACTCACCTATTATTTCTTCTCCCGCCTTCTGGACTACTCCGCCGCTTCCTCCTATCTCTGTCCTCACGCTCCCTATCTCTGCCCCGTTCTCTGTACATAAAACACAGCTAATCTCACCTAATACTCCTCCTCCCGCCTTCTGGACTACTCTGCCGCTTCCTCATATCTCTGTCCTCACGCTCCCTATCTCTGCCCCGTTCTCTGTACATAAAACACAGCTAATCTCACCTAATACTCCTGCTCCCGCCTTCTGGACTACTCCGCCGCTTCCTCATATCTCTGTCCTCACGCTCCCTATCTCTGCCCCGTTCTCTGTACATAAAACACAGCTAATCTCACCTAATACTCCTGCTCCCGCCTTCTGGACTACTCCGCCGCTTCCTCATATCTCTGTCCTCACGCTCCCTATCTCTGCCCCGTTCTCTGTACATAAAACACAGCTAATCTCACCTAATACTCCTGCTCCCGCCTTCTGGACTACTCCGCCGCTTCCTCATATCTCTGTCCTCACGCTCCCTATCTCTGCCCCGTTCTCTGTACATAAAACACAGCTAATCTCACCTAATACTCCTGCTCCCGCCTTCTGGACTACTCCGCCGCTTCCTCATATCTCTGTCCTCACGCTCCCTATCTCTGCCCCGTTCTCTGTACATAAAACACAGCTAATCTCACCTAATACTCCTCCTCCCGCCTTCTGGACTACTCCGCCGCTTCCTCATATCTCTGTCCTCACGCTCCCTATCTCTGCCCCGTTCTCTGTACATAAAACACAGCTAATCTCACCTAATACTCCTGCTCCCGCCTTCTGGACTACTCCGCCGCTTCCTCCTATCTCTGTCCTCACGCTCCCTATCTCTGGCTCGTTCTCTGTACATAAAACACAGCTAAACTCACCTAATACTCCTTCTCCCGCCTTCTGGACTACTCCGCCGCTTCCTCCTATCTCTGTCCTCACGCTCTCTTTCTCGTTCCCTCTCGCGGTCGCGCTCCCTATATCTGAAACAGTGATATTGGTTAGCGCTTCTTACTGCCAGACTGAGGGTATTAGCACAGTGTAAGGATCTATACCAGTAGTCCAACGCCTTTGATAATTAGGGCAAAACCGACATCACTAGTTACGGGCCCATGCTACTGAACCACCTGCGTCTGAATGTACGAAGGGTACTGAGATCTGACTATGGGATTTGGGGCTTGACCTCCCCTTTCTTACACCTCAGCCCCCGCATGATTGCCCTGTCTAGACGTCTCCGTTTGCACTCGCATGGCGCGTTGAATGGGTGGACGACTGTATGGGTTCTTTAGACTGTGGTAATAGGTTAGTTTTTTTTATTATTTTAAAAGTAATTAAACGTAGGCTCACTAACTATTAACATAAAATTCTTTATTGCAACCAAAAGTAGCCATAGCAATAGCAAAGTAAAATATAACAATTTAATTATATTAACATTAAAAAAAAAATATATTAAAGGGTCTAAAACGACGTAATTTCCAATTTCTATTTCAATGACAGATAGCGAATATCTGTGCAATGGGCTATTAATGCTGTCACTCCCTGTCTCTGTTAGCGATGAAACGGAAAGTTGTTTTTCCGGATACCGGATATTCCGCCAACCTTGAAGCCGGATGTACGGCCGGATATCCGTCCGAACATTTCCAATTGACATAGCCGATACTCCGTAATTATCCGATGTCCGGCCGAATACTAAATTTAGGCCGGATACCGGATATCCGTTTCATCTCTTTTCTGTTATTAGAGTGGGGCAGCCTCCCCCAAAAAGAGGCCACACGAGCCCTCATAACAGCGGTGAACATGCCTGATGCGCAACAGTAACGAGACAAACGAATGAAAGAGCGAAACGTATTATTGTATTGCTCTCTCATGGTGCTGTAAGATTTGCACTTAAAATCAACCCAGAGTCGTCAGGTGAAGAAACACTGACAGTAGGCCAAGACGCCATACAAATTAAAGACAACATTTTCTCGGAAATAGATGAGCCGATTCTAGTGAAATTTCATACACATAAGCAAGACAGGAAATTGTAAAAATTGTAACACTACTTTTTAAAAAGAATTAAAAGTTAAAGCACTCTAAATGAGTTCATTGGTCCCACTTTAAATTCCTACATTGTTCCCCTATGATCCTGTATAATTTATATCAAGTATATAAATATGAAATTCAGGGTAGACTCGAGCCCCTCGGTGGGGACGTATATGAGCAGATATATGACTATAAATATATCAAGCTCTGATTTATCTAGTACAAAAAATACAGGGAATTGAAATTTGGGACAAGATCTCTCTAGATAAACAGTTATTATAATTTGTTTATACCTCTCCCGCTCTCTCTCTCGCTCCCTCTCCCGCTCCCTGTCTCTGTCCCGTTCTCTCTCGCGCTCGTCGCGTCGCTCCCTTTCATCCCGGCGGTCTCGCTCGCCGCGGTCGCGTGCGCCGCTCGAGTCGGCCGCTCGACGCTCGACGTTGGCCTGACGTTCGTGCTCTTTCATTTGCTGTATGCGCTCTTTCTTCGGGATTTTGAATACCTCCTGTTGAAAAAGATGCTTGTTAGTATTAGCACAGTATAATGAATCCTTACAATCGTACAAAGGAGACCTCTAGCCAGGGCTATCGTACGGGACGTGAGAATCGAGATGGGGCAGGCCATAACCACCTCAGTGGCGTAATGGATAAGGCCATTAGCTTCACATCAGGAGGGCGCGGGTTCGATTCCGGGCGGAGTCTAACTTTGTGAGATTCGTTTTGGTTGGTGGAAGAGCATTTTCTAACCTTCCCTGGCTAGCCTTGCCGGAATACATCAATGCTAACAACATTGATGTGTTCCGGCTTGAAGATATGATAGACAGTTCCCCATTGCGTTGGGAAATGTTGGTGATGCCATCACATCAGCCGAAGGACGTCCACTGCTGGACATAGGCCTCCCTCAAGGATTTCCACGAAAACCGGTTCTGCGCTACCCGCATCCAGCGGCTTCCCGCAACCTTTACTAGGTCATCGGTCCACCGAGTGGGAGGCCTTCCTACGCTACGTTTTCCGGTGCGCGGTTGCTACTCGAGAACTTTACTGCCCCAACGGCCATCCGTATTCTACGAGGTATGTGCCCCGCCCACCGCCACTTAAGTTTGTCGAGCTATGTCGGTTACTTTGGTTCTCCTATGGATCTCCTCGTTTCTGATTCGATCACGAAGAGAAATTACGAGTATTGCACGCTCCATTGCTCTTTGGGTGACCTTGAGCCTTCTTATGAGGCCCATAGTAAGCGACTATGTCTCAGTTCCATACGTCATCAATGGCAACTGGCAACACACACTGGGCGAAGACCTTAGTCTTAAGAGACTGCGGTATTTGGGACGTGAAGATATTGCGAAGCTTTCCGAACGCTGCCCAGCCCAGTTGGATTCGACAATTGATCTCTTTCTTGAATTTGAACCTACCTAACTGGACTGTTTGTCCCGGGTACACATATTCGGCAACAACTTCGAGTGTAGAGCCTCCAACCTTCAGAAGAGTAGGTGCAACACGGACGTTTGACATAATTTTCGTCTTGTCCATGTTCATTCTAAGACCTACTTGTAGAGAGGTTCTATTGAGGCTATCGAGCATTGTGCCTATGTCGTCCATAAACTCAGCCATGACCACGATATCGTCAGCGAATTGAAGGTGGCTGATGTAGTTCAAAAGCTTAAAAACATCTTACAGGGCGGCGGTGAACAGTTTCGGAGATATGACGCCTCCCTGTCTCACCCCTCGCTGCAGCCAGATAGGTTCCGAGTTTTGATCCTGGAGGCGAACCGACATGGTGGCGTTTTCATACAAACACTTCAGTACCTCGATATATCGATAGTCAATTTGGCACCGCTGGAGAGACTGTGACACAGCCCAAGTTTCGACCGAATCAAAGGCTTTCTCATAGTCCACGAACGCTACGCATAGTGCCTGATTGTACTCTTCACTCTTCTGTATAATATGCCGCAGCGTATGTATGTAGTCTATGGTACTGAAGCCTTTTCGGAAACCGGCTTGTTCGGGAAGCTAAAAGCCGTCAAACCTGCGTACGAGACGGCTCGTAATGACTCTCGAAAACACCTTGTAGTCATGGCTCAGAAGTGAGAGGGGTCTGTAGTTCTTCAGCAGGGTATCGTCACCCTTTTTGAAGAAAAGCACGACCACACTTCTGTGCCACGCCTTAGGCGTTTGTCCCTAGAGTGACGGAATTAAATAACTTCTGAAGAGTTTTATGTACCAGTGTTTCAGCTGCTTTCAGAAGTTCGGCCATAATTCCATCATCACCCGATGCCTTATTGTTCTTGACACCCGGGATATCTTCGTGTCCGGTTACGCAATAGGTTAGACAAAGAAATACTTAAAACATAACATTATTCTTCTGACATATAGTCTTTCCTCTCGCTCGGGCATTTTAGTGGGGTTTTTAGGTGCACTCAATGTATGGGAACCAATATTTTTTTCATTAAAGCATGAGACTTGGCACACTTGTTACTAAGGTGGAACAGAGTCGAAAACGCCCGGGAGGCAGCGGGAGACACCCCTCTAGTGGGGAGGGGGAGGGGGTGAAGTTTTCCTACGCCGCGCGCACTGTTGGTCGTTATAACTACTAAACTACAGTTACTAGGGCAAGTGTGGTATCATTTTCGGATAAATAAAAGATGGCCAATCATTTTCTGATACAAAAAAAACTCCTTTACATAGAAAAAAATTGAAATACGGCCCAAAATCTAAAATCTTTTGAGTAAAAAAAATCTTTCAAGGTCAATAAAATTTTAATGATTACCGATATCGGATTTAAAAAAAAATATTTAGAAAGGCGCATTAATACAGATCCAAAAAATGTAAGTTACATTGAAAATATTTAAGAAAAAGATGTTTAAAAAAATAAAAACACCACGCGGCAGAGTCGTAAAAAGTTGTGAGGAATGTTGTATTTACATAATTTGTTTATTGTAAAATGTGAAGCACTGCCAATGTAATGCAATCCTTTAATTCTATACACAATTGTTAGGATTGTTAGTTTTGCGTGTGATTACTTATATTTGGTACCTAAACAATAAATGCGTAGGTACTTCCCTTTAATAATAATGTTCTCAATTAATTAGGTACTAACAAATGCAATCATACATAGCTAGCTAGCATGTCTGCATGTGGGCAGGAAACTCGCGACATAAATTGGCAGATTTGTGTGCTATGTCAGAAACAAACCAATGAAAAACTGATAAAACCTACATGCGTTGGCTATGAGTTTCTCGAAAAAAATATTAAAGAATTTTATCAGCTTGGTCAGCTACAAAGGTTATATAAATGTTGGTTACAAATTTAAATGATTTGAATAATGTTTTCAGTCAAAACCAAGCCGTATGGCATAAGTCATGTTGTTCAAAATACAACAGCACCCAGCTTAATAGGGCAAAATCTCGTGATAAAAACACAACTTCTCGCGAGTCACCTCCGATGACTCGTAGTTAACAGTCGACAGAATATAAAGATGAGTGTATATTTTGCGAAATGCCGAGCACAAAAACACATCCACTTAGTACTGTCATGAAAAAATCTTGTAATGACTCTATTATACAGTGTGCTAAAATATTGAATGATTATAAGATTTTAGCTAAAACATCAGAAAGATGTGATTTAATTGCCTTAGAAGCGAAATATTACAATAAATGTTTTACGGCATATAAAAATAAGAAGATATCAACAACAACAGTAAAAAGTGACAAGAAAGATGTTTACAGTATCGCTTTGTCACGTACAATAAAATTTAAAGAACATATTGATATCACAGTGCGAACTACCACAAGTGTCGAAAACGATAAAGGGATTTTGTTACAAGCCTCTAAAATTGTAAGAGCCGAATTATATATGATGAAAGCAGCGTCCCTAAGTCTCTTTTAACTGTTGTTAATTTGATTATTTTTGGCTCTGATCGCCCTGATTATGACAGTGATGATCGTTGTATCCTTTTTCAAGCGACTTCCAAAAAGGAGGAGGTTCTCAATTCGTCTGTATGTTTTTTTTTTTTTTTTTTATGTTTGTTACCTCAGAACTTTTGACTGTGTGAACCGATTTTTATGATTCTTTTTTTATTTGAAAGCTAGTGCTTCCCGTGTGGTCCCATATAAATTTTATCAAAATCGGTGTAGTACTTTAGTAGAAAATTAACAAAAACCAAAAATAATAATGCAAAAATGTACTAATTTGTTGCGATGGAAGTCGGTTTTTTAACGTGTTTAGCGTTTTCAATTATATAGCTAAACTTTTGGCATACCATGCAGTCAAACGTCGCAAATACGATAATGTTTAAAGAAAAAGGCATAACAAAGACAGACAAACATCTGCTCCACTTTATTTAGCTGCAAAGTTGTACGCAGAAACGAGAAAAAAAACACTCATTCATTGCACATATCATCTGGGTATGAGTGTATCTTCCTCCAGCCTACAGAAAATATTAACCGAGAAAGCGAACTCAATATGTACAATGTACCATAGGGATAAAGTGGTTTGTCCTCCCAAATTAAGTCGCGGTTTATTTACTACTGCTGCTGTGGACAACATCGATCACAACCCCACATCAACCACTTCCAAAATTTCATTTCATGGCACAGCCATTACATTAATGCATTATAAAATGCCAGAAGATGACGGTTAGTTAGTAATATTGCTTATTATCCGTATTTTTTGTAAATATTTACCAGTGATCGCTTCATACAATTTTATTTCAGGTCTTCCACGTCCACCACCCCCAGTTTCAAAGAACAGTGAGAAAGTTATGCAGCTACCATCTGACTACGCATTAGTTCCTCCCTGTTTTTTAGACCTGAGTAAATGACCTGACACATGCTCCCGATCGGACACTTGCACACATATTGAATTCAATACTGTAGTACCCCTCATCGAAGAAACAGAATGGCTGGACAGTGCTATGACTGATGATTTCAAACTATGGGCTGCACATCATGCTGTAGAAGATACTAATGGCTTCATAAGTCACAGAACAGAAGTGGCTCTACTGCCGTTATTCACAGAGCAAGCCCATACCCCTGCTATGATGGCTCACACTATGAATATAGTTATAAAATCCATTAAATTTGTGAACCCAGATCAAGTTCCAGTACTTGTTGCAGATCAACCCTTGTATGCTTTGCTTAAACAATTACAGTTTATATTACCCGAAGAATATGGTGAACATCACATTTTTATAATGATGGGTGGTTTGCATATAGAAATGGCAGCATTGAAGGTTATTGGACAGTGGCTGAAAGACAGTGGTTGGTGTGAAGCTTTAGTGGAAGCGCAAGTGACAACTCAGGGTAGATCCGATTCCATGTTGCAGGCGACGAATATCATTCGTACTAGATATGCTCATGACTCAGTTCTAACAATATTTGGTTTAATGATTGACATAAAATAAATACAAAAACTTTGTTTTAAATTAAATTACATTAAGTAAGTTTGAGCAACATACTCGTGATAACATTCTGTTTATAGGATCCGATATTTAACCGCCTCCGTAGCTCAGAGGCAAAGTTCACTGACTTTACACAGGAGGTCGCGGGTTCGATCCCCGGCGGGGTCTATTGTAAGACTCGGTTTGGTTGGTGGTAGGGCATTTTCTAAGCCCGCCTGGCTAGCTACCACCATCTTATCTAAGTCTTGCCGCCAAATATCAATGTTGATATCATTGGTGTGTTCCGGCATGAAGATAAGATAGCCAGTTCCCCATTGCGTTGGGGAATCTTGGTAAGCCCGCTTCCATCTTCGGCAACATCGTTACTTACCACCAGGTGAGATGTTGTCAAGGGTTTACCAATTGTGAATAAAAAAAAAAAAAAAAAAAAATCCATCTTAATCTTTCTTAACTCTATATCTTTCATTCAGGTGACTGCGGCTGCTCTGTATTCATTACAAAAAAAAGCTTATAGTTGCTATGTGAACGACACTGATAGCCCAGTATCATTTGAACAATGGCGATCGGAAAAAAGTGCTCTGATTCCCCAATTCAAGTTTTGGGATACAGCATTAAATCTTGCTTTGATTATATTACGATTTGTTCGATCAATCAGAAGTGGTGATTTCTGGATGTATATGGACTCGATAAGAAAACTTCTTCGGTGGTTTTTCGCCCTGGATCATATTAATTATGCCACATGGTTGTCAGTTCATCTGAAAGATTTGGTTAATTTGAGGAATAACCACCCGGAAATGCTAAAGCATTTCGAGAATGGAAAATTTGTGGCCCAAAAAAGCAATCGAAAGTTCTCTGGGTTAGCTTTAGATCAATCACATGAACAGATGAATGCCATCATTAAAGGAGATGGAAGTATTTACCACCATTTGATATTACGAAAACTAAACTTAATAACAAATTATTTTAATCATATCAAATATATAAGGGCTAAGGCCCGATCACCCTAATGCAGGGTAGGCTCGAGCCCCTCGATGGGGACATATATGAGCTGATATGATGATATACTATATCTAATGAAAACTACATCCTTATTAGTTACAGCTTACAGGACACTAGCAACCTATAAAACTCGTTTTTGATGTTCATAATTGGCTAAGAATTTTTTACGACTCTGCCGTACGGTGTTTTATATTTTTTAAACGAATTTTTTCCAAAATATTTGCAATGTTACTTATAGTTTTGGAATCTGTATTAATGTGCCTTTTTAAATATATTTTTTTTAATCCGATATCAGTAATCATTAAAAAATTATAGACCTTAAAAGATTTTTTTTACTCAAAAGATTTTAGATTTTGGGCCGTATTTCAATTTTTTTTATGTAAAGGTGTTTTTTTTATTTTAGAAAATGATTGGCCATCTTTTATTTATCCGAAAATGATACTATATTTTCCCTAGGAGCTATAGTTTAGTAGTTATAATGACCAACAGTGCGCGCGGCGTAGGAAAACTTCACCCCCTCCCCCTCCCCACTAGAGGGGTGTCTCCCGCTGCCTCCCGGGCGTTTTCGACTCTGTTCCACCTTAGTAACAAGTGTGCCAAGTCTCATGCTTTAATGAAAAAAATATTGGTATTGTCCTATAACGACCCCACTATTTGCCCAATGTAGTGTGGGAGGTATTAGTTGGATTGAAGTAATTTTCGGGAATTAGTTGCTTCATTCCCTTTTCATTAGGTCACACGGCTGCACAAAATCAACTTTATATTTAACACATACCTTCAGACTGTGCCATGTCTCAAGCAGCTGTTTGGACAAACTCTTCACTTTCTCTTGAATGGCTGCAGTTTCTTTCGTCTTGTCTACCGCTGTCGGGTCTTGGCCGCTCTGATTCAGTATATCTACTGGCAAACCTTGGGAGCAAACAAAACAAATTGCATATGGAAAAAATAGAGGATAGAGAGTGAGAAATATTTTTTAGACGGTGTCTGATTACAATTACACCGGGTTGTCTGAAAGAAATCGCTTTGAGCGATAAGACCGCCCAAATTGTACCGCTATAGTACCTATATAAGTTTCTTTTTTTATATATTTTGTTTTTTTTTTTTTTTTGAGTTAAGTTTTTTAAGTTTTTATAATTTGTTTATATTTTTTTAACTAGTGTGTAAAATAATAGAGTATTTTTTATCTTATCTTAATAATCGACTTCTAGTATAAAAAACCGGCCAAGTGCGACTCAAGATCACGCAAAAAGGATTCCGCACCAAGACTTTAACTTTTAACTACCAACAGAACAATGCCTCTCAGTACAGACTTTGCTTTAGGTAAAACTATTTACCTATTTGTTCTTGACTTGGAAATTTCATTTTTCCTGTGGGAACGGAAGGACTTTAGATTTTCTCATAGATTTTCCTGTAATCTAATTAAATGTAATCCTGTAATCATATAAGCTATGAGAAATAAACGATTTATCTGTCAATCTATCTATCCATACTGTAATTAATCAAGATTTTAGGCCCAGTAGTATCGGAGATAAAGGTGGCGAATAATTAATTATCGCCTATTTTCTTAAATAACTTTAAAACTGCTTATTTTAAAAAGGAAAAAATAAATATATTTGAGATTCTCACAAGAAGCCCTTTCATTTGATATGTCACACGATATAGTTTGCAAATATATTTTTTTTATATTTTCTAATTTACCCCTTAAAAGTGGCCTTCATGTTTAAAATTTATTTATTTACGCTACATGTTAGTTTTTGAGTCACCTACGTCCATATGTGTACCAAATTTCAACTCAATCGGTCCTGTAGTTTCTGAGCAAATCGGCTGTGACAGACGGACGGACAGACACACGAGGGATTATAAGGGTTCGGTTTTTTTCTTTTGAGGTGCGGAATCCTAAAAACCATAAAAACACGCTTGAAAAGCATTATTGGCCAACATACATCTCAAGACAATTTCAATAAGCCTAAACACGGCTAGGATATGTGTCCCGTTAATGAATTCCAGTGCCTACCCACCGACTCCATCATCAGATCATCTCGATGGCACTAAATAATTGTACTGTAATCTGAACTACGTACAATTGCAAGTTTTAAAATTGATACGATAGTTAAGTAAGAGTGTATTAAAATCGACTTCCTGGATTTATTTACATGGTTACTATATAATAAGGACAGCTGAATACACTTGAATTGAATGGACCGTTATGACATAGTACAAACAGAATAGTAGGTTACCTTCATACTACGATACCTCGCGCGGTTCGTTTGTGTGCGCGCCAGTAGGCACGCATAGTACACACGCAACACCACGAGACGCGAAGGCTACGCGCGGCGCAGAATTCTCGTAGTGTTGCGTGCGTACTGGCGCGCACACAAACAAACCGCGCGAGGTACTGTTGTATGAAGATAACCTACTATTCTATTTGTTCTATGGTTATGATTAGGAACGCAGTGAGCTGTCATTGATTTAGTATTACAGTTTTCACTTGCTGCTTAATCATACATATATCGATGTCACTGAACACACCTCGAATTTTCCCCAAATATCAGATTGTATAGTATTAATGACTCTCCCTCTGTATTTTTAACTAATAATAATACAACTTTATGATTTTAGTGTATGATTCACACATAATGATAATGTGTTTGTTTGTTTGTTACATCTTCACGCTTCAACACCGCAACCAATCGTGGCGAAATTTTACATGCAGATAGCCTGTGTTATGGGAAGGACATAGGGTACTTTTTATCTCGTGAAAATAGCATAGTTCAATACAGTTGATTGAACTGAAAAAAAAAGATATTTTTGCTTGAATTCTTTAACATTGCAACGGAGCAATGGATTGTTGTGATTTTTTGTGCAGGATTAATTGAGGGGGTGAGAAATGACATATACTACTAATGAACATAATCCGACCCGAGTTAGTTCCTTAAAGATCTGGGAAAAACTCATTTCCAGTCTCGCGCACGTCAGCGTTGCAACGGAGCAACGGATTGATGTATTTTTTGTGCAGAATTATTTGAGGGGGTGAGAAATGACATACACTACTAATGAACATGATCCGACCCGAGATAGTTCCTTAAAGATCTGGGAAAAACTCATTTCCAGTCTCGCGCACGTCAGCGTTGCAACGGAGCAACGGATTGATGTAATTTTTTGCATACTTAGAAATAGTTGAGGGGTGGGAGTGACATGGACTGCTAATCAGAATAGCCCGATATAATTCCCGAGGTATCTGAAGTAAACCTATGTTTAAAACCTCGCGCACCATTCACCCTCAGACAGTCGTAAAAAATATGCTCACGCGAGCGAAGCCGGGAGCGAAAGCTAGATTTTACTAAGGTGATGGAAATTGAACTACGCGAGGATTTGCCAGCGCGTTTTTTCCATGGGGCGGATGCGGTCGGCTGCGGCGGCATTCGTGTGCATCCGTTCCGATGCGCTCTTGGTGGTGGTATAATCTCAAGTGTATCTACTAGTCACAAGCATTTCTAAAATACCCATCGTGATTTGTTCTCTACGATGCCGTTGACATAATTATTGTGCCTTCCACTAAAAAATATCATAGCTCCGTATTTCATCATATCAGCTCATATACGTCCCCACCGAGGGGCTAGAGCCTACCCTGAATTAGGGCGATCAGGCCTTAGTCAACCACGCGGGCCCAGTGCGGGATGGTCGACTTCACACACAACCTGCGAGTTTCTACGCAGGTGTGTGCAGGTTTCCTCACGATGTTTTCCTTCACCGTTAAAGCAATCGGTAAGTACATGTACGTAAGTTTTGAAAAACTTATTGGTACATTGGCAGTCCAGATTTGAACCCGGTACCTCTGGTTAGAAGGACCGAGTCGTACCGGTTGAGACACCGACGCTTTTAGCTCCGTATTTAGCACGAGCTTTTACTTATTTTACTTTATAACAATATTATATTGTTTCAACGTAGGATGGCAGGAATTCTTATCCATTCCTCCATATCACACCCCGGACACTCCATACAAACGAGCGAGAAATGATATACATATATATAACTGACGTATATATAGGCAAGAATGCAGGTAGGGTTGAATCACACCGGCGGTATTGGTCACGAAATGTTTGTTAGTTATTTACTAAATGCAATAGTGTGAATACTTGACTCTTTTTTTTCATACTTTTCGTTTTAAACAACACCGTTCGAACAAAAAACACCACTTTCCGAATACACCATACACATTATGAGACTAAAAAACATTGTAAATGGTAACTGCGATGAAACGTATGAATTAACACTGAAAACTGCTATTATTTTGTACATCTTTAAACACTTTTTCCATAAAATTGCGATATTGATAAAGGATTTTGTCACAGATTAAAAATCGACATGCTAGTTTTGTTGCTTTGGTGTAGAGATGGGACGAAGTGAATGTCTGAATGAATGATTTTGAACTGTTGTTGCGAGGTAAAAATTGGTTCATCTTTGGGCTCAACTGTTCTATAGGGTACATCGATTTGGCAGTCCGCGATTTTTTGGTAAGAGATAGGCTTTAGCTGAACATCCATACCAAATTTCAAGGTTAGGAAACCAGCGGTTTTTGAGTTATGAATTTAAAAAAAAATGTATTTTTAGGTACTCTTTGGTCTTTGTTTTGTGAGTTTATGTAGGACCAAAGATGACTTATTACTGATTGTATATTTCGGATCAAACCTGACCAAACAACAGTGTTTTTTGACATTCCCTGCCGCTCTCTAGATTCGACCTCACCCCCCCGTCACTCAGATTGGATGTAGATTGGGTACCAAACATAAAGGACGAGCTACGCAAGCACTTTTATTCACTATATTCACTTTGCGCGCCGCTGTGATTTCGTTCACTCTTTGGTCTTTGTTTTGTGAGTTTTTGTAGGACCAAAGATGACTTATTACTGATTGTATAATTAGATTCCAAAGATTCATAATATGAGGGACTTGAGGGAGGGGAAACTTGGGGGTGACAAATCGAAAACTAGGGGGTAATCTTTTTTGTTAGGTAGTCTTTGATCGACAAATCGCTACCGCTTATTAAAAAAAAAGGTCATCTACTTCTATGACGCCGAAAATCGCTGCCGCTTAGTAAAAAAAAAGGTCATCCACTTCTCTGACGGCGAAAATCGCTACCGCTTATTCCACAAAAAGGTGTAAGTCAATTTGATCACCAAGATTCATGATATGGGGTCCAGGGGGCCCAGTCCCCGCCACCCATTTAAAGCCCCCAACAAACCTTCGGGATCCGAAGGGGATGTGGGAGTATCAGGGCGGGGAAAAAAGCACGCGGGGCCGACAAACTCGGGGCTCCTACTTCTGCATTCTCATGTTAAACCTAACACTCCGAACCTAACTGATCCGAGTCGGGGTGGGTGCTCCGAAAGTCCGAGCTCGCTACGCTCGCTCCCGCTTCTATTTAGAACTCCCCGTACCTCACTCGCGGACCGCATATTATGAATCTTTGGGATCAAATTGACTTAGACCTTGACCTTGAAATGACCTTGACTGATTGACCTTGACCTTAACAGATTACCCCCTGGTTTTCGATTTGTTACCCCCAAGTTTGTCTGCCCTCAAGTCGGCCCCGCGTGCTTTCCCCGCCCTGATACTCCCACATCCCCCTCGGATCCCGAAGGTTTGTTGGGGGTTTTAACCCCATATTATGAATCTTAGGAATCAAATTATATGTCGGAGCGCAAGGACGTGGCACCATCTATGCATGCATCGAAGCACCGTGTTTTTTATCTTGAAACGTCAAGCGGTTAGCTAGGGTAGTAATAATAGTCATCTTTGGCCAAGGCATGGTCTGTGCGAGACCGGAACCCGGAAGTTGGTAGTGTTAGTACTTGTTTGTTAGCCAATCAGAATCGTTGTGATTATCGAAACATTAAAGACAATGCAGCCTACCTACAGAGGCTACGACAGAGGCGCCAATTATTTTACGAACACTTTTGATCGAGCAGCTGAACTGTCAACTTGGAAAGCCAGCCCCGTGCCGAACTCATCGCAGTCTATAAAATAATCGGTTTTCATCCGAATCATCGAGAAGCCTCGTGTTGCAAACGTGTGTGAATATTAATTGTACACTCCAAAACTTCTCGAAGACGAGTTTATTTCTTAGATACGGCCAAAACCCTTGTGATGATCCGAAATCAGAATTGGGATAGGACATGGACGCCCAACGTGTTCCAGATAGTGATGTGAGCAACACAAAATAGAAAGTGCTTCTGGAACAACGAAATCAGAATTTTCTGACTCTGATACTAGCCACGCGGACGCCATCATCGTCCCATGAATTGAGGTTACCCGATTTCAACCCCTATAGATCGGATGTGAATGCACGTGCATGGATTGCTACTACGGATCTGTGTATCTACGACCCATATCGGCAAGGGGCAGGGCCACTACATGTCTAGCTGCTTGAAGCGATGCAGCCAAGAGGGAAGCACCTGCGAAGCTGCCCCAGTGATGGAGAAGAGAGTCAACCTTTGCGTGGTTGATGCACAATACTGAAATTCCATCGGGTGAGCAGTTTTCATTAAAGAGAAATCTGTTGCGTCAGTGCAAGTTAAGAGGCACTGAGTAGGTACACGACTACCATTGACAATGCTACAGACTGACGACAGCTGATGGTCCGACTCTTTAGTCTGACGACTCAATGTCGGTACGGAGCCGACACGACACCTTGGTTCGGAACCATCATAGACTAACTGACCATAAACTAACTAACCATAAGCTATAACAAAGAAAAACATGGTGCCGACCGTATGATTTGGTCGTTTCCGTGTAGATTTGTTTACAGCCAGTGTTGTTTGGTCAGGTTTGATCCGAAATATACAATCAGTAATAAGTCATCTTTGGTCCTACATAAACTCACAAAACAAAGACCAAAGAGTACCTAAAATACAATTTTCAAAAACTCATAACTCAAAAACCGCTGGTTTCCTAACCTTGAAATTTGGTATGGATGTTCAGCTAAAGCCTATCTCTTACCAAAAAATCGCGGACTGCCAAATCGATGTACCCTATTGTACAGTTGAGCCCAAAGATGACCCAATTTTTACCTCGCAACAACAGTTCAAAATCATTCATTCAGTCATTCACTTCGTCCCATCTCTACACCAAAGCAACAAAACTATCATGTCGATTTTTAATCTGTGACAAAATCCCTTATCAATTTCGCAATTTTATGGAAAATGTGTTAAAAGATGTATAAAATAATAGCAGTTTTCAGTGTTAATTCATACGTCCACGTCGCAGTTACCATTTACAATGTTTTAGTCTCATAATGTGTATGGTGTATTCGGAAAGTGTTGTTTTTTGTTCGAGCGGTGTTCGTTTACAACATAAGACAAGTATGAAAAAAAAAAAGAGTTCAGTTGGGCCTTTATGTTCGGTAACTGGTTGGTTTTTATTCCTGTGAACGAAATCACAGCGGCGCGCAAAGTGAATATAGTGAATAAAAGTGCTTGCGTAGCTCGTCCTTTACGTTTGGTACCCAATCTACATCCAATCTGAGTGACGGGGGGGTGAGGTCGAATCTAGAGAGCGGCAGGGAGTGTCCATACTGTACGTTAGTACTAATATATATACTGTGTCCATATACTCCCCACTCCTTGTGAAGCATTATAAAATTCATAAACTGCACCTAAAGTTTTTTACATAGAGCTAGCTACCACCTTACCAGTGGCCTCATCAATGTGCACTGTCTCCTGAGGAGGGGCATCAGCCGCACTCAGCCACCGCTCCACGATGCTGAAGAAGCGAGACTCCTGCACCATGGTCTTGTTCGGAATGGGTAGCCGGTCTATAGTTTGCAGCATTTCCAGCCTGGAAACGGAAGAGTCGGTTTAGGAAAAAGAACAGTTAAAACTGTTGTGACATACCGATGGATAAACAAACGGACGGACCTGGCGAAACTTTAACGGTTCCTAGTTTGACTACGGAACCAGATTACAAACCAACGACAATCAAAAGGTCTTGTGAGTATAGCGTAGAAGTGAGTAAGTATAGTTAAAAAGCTAGAATCAACAAGAAGTGTTAGCCAGAGGTAGTCAAATTACAATCTTTGGCACGGGAGGTCCGCGTCTTTCAACAGTCGCATTAAAACCGACTCGTGAACTCGTTAGGTACTCTTTAAATGTACTCTACACTACGGCACCGAGAGTCTTAGCCCGCGGTAGTCGAGGAATAGTTTTCAGCACGGGAGGTCCCCGTCTCTCAACAGAAGATATACTAACCTCAATGCTCAAGCACCTGCTAGGTAAACAGTACAGAGATAACGTCACACCGGAACTGGAGCGGCGCATCGGTACACCACGGCGCCAGCAGTTTCAGCAGCCCGCGGTAGTCCAGAATAGTTTTCAGCACGGGAGGCTCCGGTCTCTCAACAGAAGATATACCACCTGCTAGGTACACAGTACCGAGATAACGTCACAATTGAACTGAAGCGACGCGTAGGTACACCACGGCGCCAACAGTCTCAGCCCGCGGTGGTCGAGGAACAGTTTTCAACACGGGAGGTCCCCATCTCTCAACAGAAGATATACCACGCGCTCATTGTTCAAGCACCTGCTAGGTACACAGTACAGAGATAATGTCAGACCTGAACTGAAGCGGCGCATCGGTGCACCATGGCGCCAGCAGTCTCAGTCCGCGGTAGTCAAGGAACAGTCTGCGGCACGGAAGGTCAGCGTCTCTCAACAGCCGCAATAGAGCCGTCTGCGCGCGGCGAGTCTTCGCGCGGACGACTGTACGCGACAGGCGGAGAGTATGGCTTTGGTTCTTCACGCCGGTGCGGGTAAGCGCTTCTAGGTCTTCCTCAATCTGGTTACAAAATAAAAATAACAATGAAATAGGTACCTTCTATAGCATAGGAGCAAGTTTTCTTATTTACAGCTTTACTTTCCTGAAGTTTGTTGTATTATTATGACTGCTGTAGAAGGAAGCAACCTGTATTTAATACTATTTTTGGGAGCTCCGAAGAAAAATGAGCTACGGCGCCGACGTTTGATCAGGGTAGAGCGATGTTGTCTTTCAGCGCCCATTGGTCAGTATACAAAAAATGCTGTTTATGGACTAGGTTCAAGGGTAGTCGAGCCGCTCCAAACATTCAGATTTAGCCTTTAAATTGATGTGTTTCGGCTTGAAATAAGATAGCCAGTTCCCCATTGCGCTGGGGAATCTTGGTTAGCCCGCTTCTATCTTCCGTATCATCGTTACTTCCCATCAAGTGAAATGATGCCAGAAGCTTGCCAATTGTTAGTAAAAAAAAGTCTAGATTTACCGATTTATCTAGAGGCAATCTACTGAAATCTACGGATTTTTAAAAATCAGATCTGGCAACTCTGCCCCGCGCCTCTTTGGCTTTTTGGCACCTCTTGATACCAGGTGCCTAGAGCGACCACTCCTCTCACTCTACCCCAGGGCCGGCGCAGATGAGCTATAGCAAAATTCCCACCCAATGGGTTGAACCATACGTTTTAACCGTTTTTTTTTTAGTTATACCGGATTTTTATATTTACCTGAGGGCAATACTTATCTCTACATACAAATAACAGTAAAAGAACGTCGGTGGCGTAACGGCTAGGGCCGCCGCCTCCTGTCCGGAAGGTCGTGGTTCGAAACCTGCCACTTACCAATCAATGTGATTTCGAATTTAGATTTCCTATGTACGTTTATCCGACGCTCTTACGGTGAAGGAAAGCATCGTGAGGAAACCTGCACACGCCTGCGGAGAAACTCGCAGGTTGTGTGTGAAGTCGACCAACCTACACTGGGCCCGCGTGGTCGACAAAGCCCCGATCTTCATGGTAGGCTCGAGCCCCTCGGTGGGGACATATATGAGCTGATATGATGATGACAAATAACATTAACACTTAGTCATCAACTCACGTCAGCATCCTGCACCAAGTCCGAGCCCCTCGGTGGGGACGTATATGAGCTGATATGATGATGACAAATAACATTAACACTTAGTCATCAACTCACGTCAGCATCCTGCACCAAGTCCTTAGCCTTGGGCTTGTACTTGCGCTCTCGTTTCGGCCGCCGCACTTTGGGCTGCTCCGGTGCCGCAGTCTGGTCCGCGCGGCACTCCTCAGATGACTCGGTTGTACCCGATTTGGATGTGTCTTCTTCCTCCTGTATTCATAAACGTATAGATCAGGGTTGGCATGTTTAAAACAAAGTGTTAAAAGAACATGTCCAGTATGTTTGTTGTCAAGTGTTTTTAACAGTTTTAAACATAGCAAACTAAACATATTAAGGTTTCCTGGTAGAAATCGCTTGAAGCGATAATGCTGCCTTTGCATGTATATTACAAATTATAAGTCCTGTATTGTTTTTTGGCGTGCAATAAAGTGTATTTACTTTACTTACTTACTTACATATCTAAAACAGATACGATTTGAGTAAAATAAAATTTAAAAAATGTCTCAAAACTCATGTGGAGTTCATATCTGAGTAAACTCCGTAACACTTAACTAAAAAGACTTGACTAAAAAGTATTCCGTAGGTAATTTGTGTTTTAAACTTTTTAAACAGACAAACAAACAACAGTTCAAAATGTTTAAAACATTTTAGACATGTTTAAAACACTTTGAATTACAATTTTTAAAAATAGAGTGTTTTTCCATCCCTGGTATAGATTTAAATTAATTGGATACAAAGTCACGCAGGATACGCTGTTGAGTTGTTTCCAATCTTCAGGTTCGATATTGAGTATAATTTTCGCAAACAGAACTTCGATGACCTTTGTAAACTTTAATAAAAATGTTATTTTGTAACTAGGTGCAATGTAAAACATTAGGGTCATCAAGGTCATCATAAAACACTAGGGTATTATCCATATAAACTATTTGCATGGTCTACTATGGTTAAAAATATAACAAAAATTAAAAGCGTCGAGACCTGTATTTTCTTTGATTCTATTGAAAACAAACAAAACACGATGAGGATCAACTTCCACTTGCAAAGTTCATTACCATATCAATTTTAAAATACCAAAAGGATCTAATGTCACCGTGAATACGGCTTCTAGGCAATACCTCTTCATCCTCCTCATCAGAGTCAGGCTCAGCCCCGATCCAGCGACGGCAGTTCTCCGTGCCGCAGTAGCAGCGCTGCGCCACTTTTCTGCACCAAACAACAACATATCACCATCCCACTCGCACTCACCACCGCCACCATTAAACTGGAAGCGATAGCATTATACGTTTCAATAACCTTGTAGTTAATAGTTACATCGTAGAATCGGTTGTTACTTTAGAGAGACCAAGCACAGCACACACACTCAAGAAGGTACAATACAGTTCGTCGTGGAAAAAAAAATACGCCAAAATACAAAGGGAATTATATTTTTCGTCCCCAGTTAAATAGATTCATCTCTATTCAATATTTTCGTTCTCAAATTGATAGATCTGTCACCAAATTGATAGATCTGTCATCAAATTATATTTTTCGTCCCCAGTTAAATAGATTCATCTCTATTCAATATTTTCGTTCTCAAATTGATAGATCTGTCACCAAATTGATAGATCTGTCATCAAATTGATAGATCTGTCATTAAAAATACGTGTGGCACTCGGGGACTGCCGCGGTAAAGCTATTGCATGGTAACAAATCGAAAACTAGGGGGTAATCGGTCAAAAACAATAAATAAATGAGCGAGCGAAGCGAGCGATGTTAGGTTCGGTCAGGTTTGATTGATTTAACAGTCAAAGAGCCTCGCGAAGCGAGGCTCCCTACCCTGGGTACAAAATTACTTCGCAGCAGAAGAAATCATCGGAAGATGACCCCTATAGGGGGCGTAGCCCCCGCCGCCCGTTTCGAACATCAACAAACTTTCGGGATCCGAAGAGGATGTGGGAGTATCTGTAGGTCACCTTTGTTGTTAGTAATTTTAGGCATTTATTTGGTGACAGATCTACTATTTTGAGTACAAACTATATTATTTATGAAATTTCAATTTAGTGATCGAAGCTATTTAATTGACAATCGTTAAAAGACTTTTCTGGTGATAAATCTTTTTTGTTTGATGACTTTACTTTGGTGACAGATCTACTATTTTGAGTACAAACTATACTATTTAGGGAATTTCATTTTTTTATTTAGTGATCGAATCTATTTAATTGACAATCGATAAAATCATACCCAAATACAAATCACTCCAACAATAGGGATGACGAATGCTAGTCATCTGAGTTACTTTTTATCATCTGTCAAAAACGACATTTTGTTCTAAAAATGTTTGAAATACTTAGGCGTGACGTGACGTCATAGTTTAGCAGCGTCATTTAAGTACTCATTTTGTGATTTTGATGAATTAAAAATCGAAGACTCTATGGAAACAAAACGAGTAAGGTGTTCCGGAGTTTAAGTAGGGGGCAATTTGTTTGTTTGTTTGTAAACTCTTTAATGTACAAGAAAATATACAATTATTATTGATTATTTATTTAGTGATCAAGAGTTCATAATTTATTTCTGATGCTGTCGTCATCCCTATTCTATATCACTAACCAGAAACAAAAAAAAAGTTTACCAAAAACGTCCGTCCATCCGTCCGTCACGCTATTTCTATTTCCTAGTGGCTAAAATGATCCGACTGAGATCAAATTTTGAAGTTATGTTGATAATGATAATTTGTCGATAATGAGCAGCTTATGGCTGGGATGCCGTTTAACTTCCATGTAACAAAAAAAAATTAAAAATGCTAAAATCACCAAAATGGCTAATTTCACAGAGCGATTTTGAGGAAATTTTGCAATTTTTATTTATTCCGGCAAAATCTGTTCAAGGCACCCAAAGATTTTGAGAAAATATTGCAACTTTAATTATTCCGGCAAAATTCGTTTAAGGCAGCCCCCATACAACGGCAATTTTTATTTGTGTTTTTTTTTATCCAAAGTTGGTAAGCCCTAGGCATCATCTCACCTGACGGTAAGTGACGATGATGCGGAAGATGAAAGCGGGCTTACCAAGATTCCCCAACACAAGCCGGAACACATCAATGCTGTTAACATTGATGTTTAGTGGCAATACGATGGTGACCTACATTTTGTATTTTTTTCAAAATTTTAGGCTCAGTAGTTTCTAAGATGATCAGGATTAGAGGATGATCAATTTTCGTCTTCTTACATGAATTAAATCAAAACTATTTATTTTACAATAATAACAAAAATTTATTTGAGATTCTCATAACCAACCCTTTCATTTGATATATGACACAGTAGGTTTGCAAAACTTTTTTAAAATTTCTTAATTTGTCCCCCAAAGATGAACCTTAATTTAAAAAATATATATTTACTTTGCACATCTGTGTTTGGGTCATAAGATGACACCATCCTGCCAAATTTCACCTGATTTGTTTCAGTACATTCGGAGCAAATTGGCTGTGACAGACGGACGGACAGACAGACGCACGAGTGATCCTATAAGGTTTCCGTTTTTTTGTACGAAACCCTAAAAATAATATGAAACTACGAAAACAAGACAAGCAAAGCTTTAGTATACCTTATACCAATCAAAAAAGCACAATGTAAACAAACTTATTAGGGACAAAGTATATATATTAGTACTATTATATATATTTTCAAATGTCAATTCCATAGTACTTTTGTTTACCTTTTGCTTGTTTTTTCAACCGACTTCAAAAAGGAGGAGGTTCTCAATTCGACTGTATGTTTTTTTTTGTATGTTTGTTACGCGATATCTCTGCCGTTTGTGAACCGATTTTCAAAATTATTTTTTTATTTGAAAGAGTATACTCCCGAGGGGATCCCATTGTCACCAAGTCAGGATCTGATGATGGGATCCCAGGGAAATCGAGAACAACCCTCAAATTTTATAGGCACATATTACGTGTTTCATGTATTTCCTAAAACTATCCAAGTTTTGGCATCTGGTAGTCATCATCTCATCATCATCATCATCAGATGAGCTGATGAAGGAAGGTACAACTCCTTAACGGTTAGGAGTTGGAGGATAATTCCTTAAAAATTTCAAGTAGACCGATAGTTGTATTCTTCCAGGTTATTCAGATGAGCTGATGATGGAAGATTTAACTCCTTAACTTTCATGCTGTTGAAATGATGATGGAAGCCACAGGAATCTGTATCTGTTAATGAAACACATGCATTATGAATTATTTTTTGATGATTCCTATTGGCGAGTGGGTGATTGGATATAACGTTGTTAAATAGATAGCATTATCACTAAAAATAAATAAAAAAAATAAAAGTTTAAAAAACTTAAAAACCGACTTCAAAATGAAACTCACTCAAAAGTATGAAATAATATTATTATACTTAGATACACGACATTAACCAACAATAACGATATCAAAGGTGGGTAGGAATTAAATTAGGGGCCTAAATTTTTTTTGAGGTCGGTGTCAGTAATGCCATTGAATCTAAAACATTGATTCATCATTCAAACATTTGAGTAGCTGTATGCTGATACCGACCTCAAAAATAAATTTCGGCCCCTAATTTAATTCCTACCCACCTTTGATTTCGTTATTGTTGGTTAATGTCGTGAATCTATGTATAATAATATTATTTCATACTTTCGAGTGAATTTCATTTTGAAGTCCGTTTTAAGTTTTTTAAACTTTTTTTTTTTATTGGTATAAGGTTTAGAAACTAATATGTAACAATATCACTGGCAACCATTAGTGCAAAATTGAAAATCAATATTGAAGCTTTTTATAAAGTAGTTAGTATAGTAGTAGTTATTCATATTTTATAATGATGTATCAAGACACCCATTATCAGGTTTCCTGTCCAATGAATCACATATAATTCATGGACCATTTTTTGTACCAACTTTTACACTTTCATGAATCGTACATTTTGAACAAATGAATATGAACTATTTCAAGGGCTCTAATTAGAATTAGCCGAATGAATTAAATTTTTAGTATGGTGACTTCACATCTTCAAGAAAAATAACATACCCTCTAAGAACGCTAACGGAAGGCAAAACCCTCACTAGAAAGGTACGTATAATATAATAGGGTCCAAAGTCACTGGTGTATGGGGACAGGGAACCTGATAATAAGCACTAGCTAAGAATACTGGTGGTTAAAATGAGTGTACAGTTCTTGCAATTCACAAATGAATCGAGCGGGCTTTATTCGCGGCACACCCCGGACACTGCATACAACAGTCGTGAAATGACATTTCTAAAAACAAATGACGGAGCAAAACAAATCACGGCGAAATCCTATACGCTCGAGAACCAAACTATAACCAACCTGCATCAATCTGGGTGACGAGGGGTGGTTAAAATGAGTGTAGAGTTCTTGCCATTCACAAATGAATCGAGCAGGCTTTACTTGTGGGACACCCCGGACACTGCATACAATGGTCGTGAAATGAAATTTCTAAAAACAAATGACGGAGCAAACAAAATCACGGCGAAGTCCTATACACACACTTTGAAACATATACAGATACGTGTTTACCACAAGTTAAGGTCGATCGCCTTGGTGAATTGCAAGAACTGTTCCTAGAACCTATAAAATACTTAAACGTAAAAGAATTTTTAATAAACTTACCCAAACCGCTGGAACTGGTAATCAAATGTGATTTCCTCGCCAGCCTTGATGTCTCTCTTGCTAAAGAACCCAATCCGCAGCTCGCCGTTTACAGTCCACTTCTGGGTCTCAGCATTGGGGTCACACGAGTGGTTGATGAACCGCGAAATGTTCCCCTTAAGGGTCGCATCAATGACTGTGTCCCCTTTTAGAGACATGAAGTAGTGATGCAAGTTGTTCTCGTCGGAGTAAGTTTGGGCGCGCTTGTAGAATTGATCGTAGTCTAATACCTCACCTACATACTCCATTAGAAATTCTCCCCTGTGGATGTAATATTTGATAGATTAACACTATGACTATTTATGAAGTCTTAGGGATATAATTTGACGAAGAATACCAAGAGATAGATGGGTCTGTTTTTCAAAAACGTAAACTAATAATCTTTTTTTTACTTTCTATATAAGAAAACTTGGGAGATACATCCTTTAATTTTTCATTAATGCGTAGTTTACGTTTTTTTTTGCACAACAGTGCAAATTAAAATAAAAAGCACAAATGAGGGTCTATATATCTGCAGAGAAGGAAGAAGTGGAGTTAAGAGCCCACTGGAGTTCATAAATCCCATACAAACATAGTCTTCGATTTATTTGTTAACCATACAACCGATTTTGAAATAATTCTATACCGATAATCGGATGACTTATATCTGTGTCTGTACTGCATTACTTTTTTGAAAAACGAAACAGGAATCCATTATTAATCAATAAGCTTGCTTTTAAGGTGAAAGACGGAAAACAAGTTTCTAGGTATTGAATGGATTCCTGTTTAGTTTTTTAAAAAGTAATACGGTACAGACACAGATGTACGTCATCGGATTATCGATATAAAAATATTTCAACAACGGTTGTTTGGTTAACAAATGAATCAAAGACTACGTTTATATGGGATTTATGAACTTCAGCGAGCTCTTAAGTAACAAATTCTAAGTCATAGCTGGGAAAAATCATTTGTACGAAAAAACATTGTTATCTCACTCTCGCTACAGCAACATATGAGGAGTATGCCGTAAAATGTACGTGACATAGAATCTCCCTCTGGACATATAGAAACTCATTGCCTGTAGCCATTTCTAGCACAACCTAATATAATGTACATGTACACTGTACATTGGCCTTTCGATTGAAAAAACTGTGGAATTATCTTGTGTGGCGCTGGAGAACCACATCATTATTTGCGTGTATAGGCCCCCATATGACGATAACTTTGTTAGCTTCGAATCGGCAATGGAAGATGTATTAAATATCGTTAGTAAAAGCCGTAAATCCGTGATAGTATGCGGCGATTTCAATGTTGATTTGTTGGAAAAAAGTCCTTGACGACTCGAATTACATGTCTCTTCAAGTCATTTGATTTAAATTATGTATTTCTGGAACCCACAAGAATAACAAAGACCTCTGCCACATGTATAGATAACATATTTTGTAATTGCTGTTATTTAAATCAAAAGGTTTTTAATTGTTTGAGGTCAGATCATAGCGGAGTAATGGCTAGCTTTCCCGTAAGTATTTCTGCAGAACACATAAAAATTCAAACGAGACCGGTCACTGCTAATCGAATAGAAAAGTTTAAAACAGTGCTAGATGAAAAACTGCCCATACCAGATTTAGATAATGAAGTGCAAGCCAACAGTTTTTACAATGATTTTTTTACAGTACTGGATAGGGAATTCCAAAGTATATTTAAGTCTAAATCCACAATCAGTAACATCAAATTTAAATTCAGTGAATGGGCTACTACAGGTATATACAAAAGTCGCCAAACTTTGTTTGACCTTTATGACAAAAAAACTTACACTTTTGATGAGAACTTTACAAATTATGTGAAACAATATTCAAAAATTTTTAAGCAGGTTTGCCACGTAGCAAAATCTAATTATCTGGCTAGAAAAATAAAATTTTCAGATAATAAAATAAAAACTGTTTGGAATATCATTAGCAAACAAACAGGTAAAGTCAAATCTCGCGACAAAGAATATGTTTTGCAAACAGATCAAGGTAAAATTAGTTCGAATGCCGATGTAGCCAAAGAATTCGAAACTTTTTTCACAAATATTCCACTTAAGACTACTGAAGCCCTTAACTCATCACCCATGTATGCTCAAAGACTGCTAAAGGATAATGTTAGTAATTGTGATCAAAAATTCTCCTTCAGAGTAATTGAACCACAATCTATTGTAAAAACTTTTAAATCTCTTAAAGTGAAAAGAACTGAAGACCTCTGGGGATTATCGGTAAGCTTGATCAGTAATGTAATTGATACTTTAGCGCCATATTTAGCTTGTCTTTTTAATATTAGCATTGATAGTGGCGTCTTTCCAGATCTCATGAAGCTTAGTAAAGTGATACCTTTATATAAATCTGGTTCAAAAACTGATCCAGGCAACTACAGACCAGTTTCTGTGCTGCCAGTTCTTAGTAAAGTGTTTGAAAAGATTATGCTTAACCAAATGCTACAATATTTTACAGAAAACAAACTACTGCATAACCAACAATTCGGTTTCACTAAAGGACGATCAACAACCGATGCAGGAGTAGCACTCATTCGAAACATATATGATGCCTTCGAGGAATCGCAGAATGCAATTGGAGTGTTTTGTGATTTATCTAAGGCTTTTGATTGTGTTGAACACCAAACATTACTTATGAAATTAAAGCATTATGGTGTAGAGGAAGGGGCTCTCAGTCTTTTAAATTCGTATTTAGACAACAGAATACAAAAAGTACAAGTGAATGGCACGAACTCATCTGGATCTAAAGTGAAAATGGGTGTGCCCCAGGGTTCCATATTAGGGCCTTTTCTTTTCCTTGTTTACGTTAATGACTTGCCTTTTATGGTGCAACATCTGTCAAATATTGTGTTGTTTGCGGATGATACTTCTCTTATTTTTAAAGTGAATAGGAAAGAAAACGAAATTGACGAAGTAAACAACACTCTTTCAAAGATACTGAACTGGTTCACTGTGAACAACTTATTATTAAATGCTAAGAAAACAAAATGTATAAAATTTTGTTTGCCAAATGTAAAAAAGGTCAATAATAGTGTAATATTAGACAGTAATAAATTACAATTTGTAAATACCACGGTGTTCCTTGGTATAACTTTGGATGTTTCACTTCAATGGGGACCACACATTGAAACTTTAGCGGGAAGGCTTAGTTCAGCTGCTTATGCCGTTAAGAAAATAAGACAGTTAACGGATGTAGATACTGCGAGACTAGTGTATTTTAGTTACTTCCATAGTATAATGTCTTATGGCATATTACTGTGGGGGCATGCGGCTGATATAGAAACTATTTTCATCCTGCAGAAAAGAGCTATCCGCGCAATCTATCAGATGCGATCACGTGACTCGTTACAGAATAAGTTCAAAGAAATCAATATTTTAACTGTTGCTAGTCAATTTATATATGAAAACATCATGTACGTTCGTAAGAATTTGCATTTATTTCCTAAAAACAGTGACAGGCATAATTTGAATTTAAGAAATGTAAATAAAATAGACATAGCCTTTTCGAGACTGAGTAAGGTTAAAAAGTCATTTGTGGGGCAGTGTATAAGATTCTACAATAAAATTCCAGAAAATGTAACTAGTTTGTCAGAGAATAAATTCAAGACTCATGTCAAAAAAGTTTTGTGCTCTAGAGGATATTATAAAATAATAGATTATGTAAATGACAAAGATATATATGTTGATTCTATAACAAATACCATTACCTGAGACTGTAATCTGAATCATGACATTATTTGTAATTTTATTTTTATTGTATTTTTTTTTTTGTTTTGACTATTTAAAAGTGTGTGTAAACACCTATTTGAAATAAATTGTTTTTGATTTTGATTTTTTTGAATAGATTTGAAATAGGTGATTAAATATATTATTCAATAACCTACCTCTACATTTCAAGACAGACAATAGACATACATAAGTAATTTTCTTTACCCTACTTTAAAATCGACATAATAGTAATATAATAAATAATAATATTAACTTAATATAACAATAGTTAATACAGTGGAACCCCGATTATCTGAACACCGGTTATATGGATGTCCGGTTATCCAGACTCGTATTTTCCTTGCTATGCACGCAAATTCGAGGGCGGCGGACAAGGGGGAGGGTACATCATCATATCAGCCCAAAAACGCCTCCCCCAAGGATTTCCACAACAACAGTTCCTGCGCTGCCTGCATCCAGTGGCTTCCCGCGATCTTCACCAAGTCATCGGTCCACCGCGTAGGTGGTCTTCCTACGCCACGTTTTCTGGTGCGCGGTCACCACTTAAGAACTTTACTACCGCAACGGCCATCTGTTCTACGAGCTCTGTGCCCTGCCCACTGCCACTTCAGCTTAGCAATTCTACGAACTATGTCGGTTACTTTGGTTCTCCTGTGGATCTCCTCATTTCTGATTTGATCGCATAGGGAAATTCCGAGCATAGCTTTCTCCACTGCCCTAAGGTTGACCTTGAGCCTTCTTATGAGGCCCATAGTAAGCGACCATGTCTCAGTTTCGTAAGTCATCACTGGCAACACACACTGGTCAAAGACCTTAGTCTTGAGACACTGCAGTATTTGGAACGTGAAGATATTGCGAAGCCTCCAGAATGCTGCCCAGTCGAGTTGGATTCGTCAATTGATCTCTTTCTTGAAGTTGGACCTACCTAGCTGGACTGTTTGTCCCAGGTATACATATTTGTCAACAAGTTGTTGACGCATATGTATACCTAGAGGGTACATATGTAGATATATATATATATTAACATACATATGTGTGTAACTTATTATTCGATTAAAACTACTGTGAGTTTTTAATACTTTATATGACCATGTTATTACAGTAGTTTATTATATATTATTACAGTTACTTTTATGTTACTCTAGATGGATTATACGGAATTTTTACTATAGGGACTACCCCTGGTCCTAATTAGTCTGGATATTCGGGATTCTACTGTAATATTGTTCCCGAGATCATAATTCGCAAAGCAAGCCATTGAAAGTGCATCATCATCATCATCATATCAGCCGAAGGAAGTCCACTGCTGGACATAGGCCTCCCCCAAGGATCTCCACGACGACCGGTTCTGCGCTGCCCGCATCCAGCGGCTTCCCGCGACCTTCACCAGGTCATCGGAAAGGTCATTGAAAGTGCAATTATTATTAATTAACTATAACTGATAAAATTATTTTCAAATTCAAATATATATATAATTATTTTCATATCTTGAACAAGCATATTTGAAATACATATAAAATACTTTAAATCAATATTAATAGTATATTAATACTTACGATGGTATGTTCCCATTGGCTTCCACTCCACAACCCTTTTTGTCAGCGTAGAATACCTTCAGAGGTGCAATTTCACGTTTCTGGAACCTCCTGTTTGTACATCTATCACCAACTGGACATCTTGAGTTACTGTAATTATAACATAAAATAATTATTGCCACAAAAAAAAATGTGCATGATAAACTTCTAAGAAAAGGAAAAAAGTTGTTTTACCATTCGATCATGAGCAGTCTATTCAAACAGTCTTCCCCACAGGCTAACTCGCCTCGTTCCAGCTCCTCTTTGGTCATAAAACAGTCACAAACCATTTTCCTGGTTTCTTTACTTATCATTCTCTCACACAAATACTCATTTTCTTCCAGATGTTGAAACTGGTCCATTCTTTCTTGTATTATCCTGTCCGAGACCTCCTTGCTAAGGGGAGTTGCAGTTTTTTCCTCTTCCTGCGCAGTTGATTCCGCAGTCAGTGGCAAACGTTGGCGAGGCAGGCCTGGACTAGCCAACGGAGAGTTGGCTGGTGAATGTGCTCCCATCTCCAGCTCACTAGATCGTCTCCATCGTGATTTCACTTTGACAGGCATATCAGAAGGAACAGGAAATGTTGGAGACATAGGAGTTGTATTTGATATCCCATCCATCTTTTCCTGACTATCGGAACCCATTTCTTCAAGCTTTAGCTTAGTTTGTGTGATCAAAGCTTTCTTCAATGGTGTTTTTACTAATCCATAGCCTTTAGTCTTCTGTTTCATGTTGCTAATTGTTTTGATTCTACTAGAACGCCTGACACCAGTGGGCGAAGACTCTGCAGAATCATTGGAGTTGTTTGGATTCTGTTCCATAACTCTAGAAGAGTTACTGTCATCAGATAAAGTTGAACTTGGTGTTAAACTTGGGTCAGGCCTTGTCAATACTTCTAAATTATCTTTATGGAGGAAATTTGAAGTACCGCAGGATGGTGTTCTATTGTTTATGTCAGCACAATCCATTAGAGAAACATTATCAAAAGAAGTGAGATGGAGCTTCTCAAAGTCATGCTGAAAGTCTTCATCTTTCTTAGTAGTGATGACATTCTCACTGATATGTTCTGGCCTAACCTGATCCTTCACACTGTCCATTTGAATGTTGTAATAACTTTCTGGGTTATCATCCTCAACAATCTGTACTATAGTAATCATTTCATCATCATCACCCACATATTCTACTTGATTTTCTTCGAAAGCGTCATTCTTCAGTGAAATTTCTACTTCAGCAGCAGGTTTTGGGTATACATGTATCTTTTCCTCTTCTGCAAAAGCTTTTAACTGTTTATACTGATTCTGCTCTTCAATAAAAACTTTACTGTATTCACATGGCTTTTCTCCATCATGAACAGTTATTGGGTTTTCTTTTGTATCGTCAGTCTTAATCTTGTGTTCATTACTATTGTGTTCAAGCTTCATTTCTGTGTTAACACCTTCTATCTCACTTGGTTGCAGTTCTAAGGGTGAAGGTAGAGGAACCAAATCTAAGTCAATTTTACTATTTATCTCTACATTGTCAGCAGGCAGAGGTATTTCACTAGGTGGTGGGATGTCACATACCATTAATGGGGACATATCTCTAGAAACATTGTGGGCAAAACTAGCTGGAGTCATCGGACTTAGGCAGGCACCACTGTTTGTATCAGACTGCGTGTCTAATGCAGCATTTGAGTCCGACTCAGAGCTTGCGCAGGGATCAACAACTCTAATTTCTACACTACTGTTAGTCTCACTATCACTTCCAGGGTCATATTTTTTTGTAAATGCATCATCAGCATTAAACAGACACCGGTACTTGCCAAATTTTTTGTGTAGGATGACTTTTGGTAGTACTAGTTTTGAATTGATTTCTGGGATAGAGGATGTCTGGGGGTCAGATTGAGTAGGCTCAGTTGAGGTAGGTGTATCTAGGGGGACGGGGATCTGGTCGACGGCGGTGGGCTGCGGCACGGGAGTGTCGGGAGCGGCGGAAGTCTCGCCGGCGTCGGCTGTGACCGCCTGTTTGCCCCGACGCGGCGTACGCCGAGTCGCGGCCTTCGAAGCGGGCTTCCTTTTCCTCGCCATTACAATGTTATGTCACGCCGATGACAAACAACCTACAAACAAATGGTAGACATCGTTTATGGCCACTACCAATAATATCAAGACGCTAACGCCACATGGCTAAGGTCCTAGAGACATATATATTTTCTGGCTGTGTAGTGCAGTGAAAGCATATCACAAAACAGAAGTTTCTCAAACAAATTCTCTAATTTTTGTTGTTCATTGAGAAATCAGTAAACCACCGGGTTCAATAGCCATCATCAGCCATACATATCCGTGTACAAACATATTTTTGACAAGTAGGTAGATACTACATACAGTTTATACTCTACACTTACTTTTTGAACGCACAGGTTTTCCTTCCATTAAGGTAATGTAACAAGCTATACCTGAAATGCTCTCTCTAATAAATTAATCAGTACCATCATACTAACTTCAGGGCCAACTTCTTTTTCAGACCCTACTTTACTTTGAAACTCTACCTATTTTCGGGACTCACAAATTATAACATTTTTGCCGTCACAGATCTACTCGATCTACTAGTAGTCAAAGAAGAATTAGATTCTCTTTGATTTTTGCTTTTTTTTTTTTGGTTTCTTCTGGTTTCTTCTTTCCGGCTAACAAAAAGCGCGGAAAAGGCAAAGGTTACTAAAAGACCATACAGCCAGGTCTGACGTATGCTTCCATATCTTTTGGATTTGTAATGCTAGTGCCGGTGCATTACAAATCTTCTCTGAAGTTCTTGACAGTATTTGCAGCAGCTACATTCTGAGGTGGAACACCCAGTTGCTGTAAGGCGTCTATAAAACTGCACCTAGAGCAAGTTGGGTTCTCACGTCCTCCTTCGTTTTATTTTCTTGTTCTCCACATTGCTCACGTGCACTAGGCGATTTTCTCCAAAATGCACCACTTTTTAAACAAAATCCTAGCAGAAAACAATGAAAACACAACAAAATAAAACTACGAATGCGTCTACCACAAATCCCGCCAAAAAAACCTGATTTTTGCTTTGTGTGTGAGAAAATAACAAGGTCTTTAGTTTTCACATTCTTCGATAGATGGCACTCAGGCCGTTGAGATTTTACTTTTTTTTAAATAAAATTTTTATTTTTAGTTTTATTAAATATTGATTTTTAAATTTAACTAATTTCTAAATAATTTGATTCAACGCAACTTGTCTCCGTAATGTATTAATAATTTCGCCACTGAGATTATCTGCTCAATAGCGAAAATGTAAACGAGTGCACGAGTGATCATCATCATCATCATATCAGCCGAAGGGCGTCTACTGCTGGACATAGGCCTCCCCCCAGGATTTCACGAGTGATATTCAGTCAACTTCTAAAATTATTTTCATTACTCTTTGGGCACAGTTTAAGAACCCATACCACAGATGAGATACTAGTTACTTCGTAACAGATACTGCACTTCCTTATAAAACGAAAATACCTACGCATTTATTCACCTACTCGTTCCCACTGTCCGACAATACACGGAAACATGGGTATTAATTAAAGCGCTCGACTTAGCGGTCATAAATGAGTACACGGGTGGCGCGCGAATCGCGGCAGAGGGGGAAAAACCCGATTGTACGTCGTTTTAGCGCTAGGGTTGATTTATGAAAATGAAAAAAAAGTTTTAAAAGTGATGGTTTTTATTTATTTGATTAGTTTAAGTAAGAGTCGTACCGTACTAGTTGATCGTACTTAGAATGTGCGCCAGCCTAAAAAGAATTACAAGTTACCTTTAATTTTTGTTTGGTTAAAAAAAAATACGCGGTACGAACTAGTAAACCCTGATTCACGCGTTCTGATTGCGCAATGGAGATCTGGCTATCTTATCATCAAGCCGGAACACATCAATGCTGTTAACACTGATGTTTGGCGGCAAGACTTAGACAAGATGGTGGTAGCTAGCCATCAGACGGGCTAAAAAATGCCCTACCACCAATCAAACCGACTCTTACAAAGTTGACCCCCCAGAATCGAACCCGCGACCTCCTGGTGTGCAGAGAATGGACTAATCATTACGGCACGGAAGCGGTTAAAATTTGGTTAACCTAGCTGTTTTTATCGGTACGTCGGTGATTTTTAAGGTTTTGTAGTCAAACTAAGAATCTTTATTTTGCCATGTCCGTCAATAAATGATTAGTTTACGAAATATTAAGTTTTGGGTGTCAATTAAATGGTTAGCATAGTATTGTTATTTCTGTGAGCAGAAAAATATAATCGGTCAGCAGAAATAGCTAATCGGTCAGCAGAAATAGCTAATTGGTCAGCAACTCATGGTCAGCAAACATTTCAAAATCAATCAGCAATTTATGTCATTCTGGATGGCTGTAATTATTTTAAACATCCCCGTACTACACTCTTCCTACAGTGTTGAGTGGTCGACGGAGCCCCTTCGGGGCTCCTACTTCTGTGTTCTCATGTTAAACCTAACGGATCCGAGTCGGGGTGATCCGCAAGTCCGAGCTCGCTTCGCTCGCTCCCGCTTCCATTTAGAACTCCCCGTACCACACTCTTCCTACAGTGTTGAGTTGCTGCTTATAGACATGTTTTTCTGCCGCTCAATCATGAAATCTTGCCGCTCAAGTAGTTATTTTGCGGACCGAATGTTTATTATGCCTTTAAAAAATATATATTTCTTAAGTTTTAAGTTTTTTGTTACAGTTTCGAAACCGCTATTTCAGGAAATCTGAACATGATTTGGAATAGTAGGACACAACATGGTTTAACAAGAAAAATTATCACAGCTAATTAGGCTTTCTTAGTTTAAGAGTGATAGTAGACTAACTTAAGACGTGCAGTTATATTTGTAAAAAGTTCAACTCCTTACAAAATGTCTAAATCTAAACTGCAAAATTAACTTACTTTTTTCTAATTTAATTTTTTTTATCACTACGGAACCCTACCTTGTTCATGATCCGACTAGATGTGGGCGCCGCCTTGAAAATTGTCAGCGGCGGCGCGCTGAAGATTTTCAGTCGGCGGCGGCGTGGCGCCGGCGGCGTCGCTAATTTTCTTGTTTTTTTATAAAAACACGTCATCTACTCCCCTTCTCCACCTAGTTTGTTTAAATTTTAACAAGCTGCTCGTGTAATTTCAGGCAGACGACAAGAAAATGACAATATATTACATACTTGTCTAGATTAGGTACACAAATAATAAAAAACAATTTTACAAATGAACCCTTACTTTAATAGCCTCGTAAACATTTTTTTAATACTAAGTATGGTTTATCGTTATTATCAATCTTACAGATTTTACAATTATCATGAATGAATATGATCTTGTTCACCCAAATTGAGCTCAAGCGAGATCTTTTCGCCGTAACGGTTAACCCGGCTACCGAGAATACCCTCTCACTCGGAGTGCTAGTGGCAGGCACACAGAGTAAAGCTGTAGCAATAGCAGCAAGATAAGTAAATGCCTTTTTTACTGTTCCAGTAAGATAATAAATTACCATCTTTGGGTTCTGTTCGATCAGCCCCAGCAATGTAACGCCAACATTCTTGCTCTATTGTGTTACCTTGGATTCCTTGGCATGAACTAATGCTATGTTTCGTTTGTGCAACAATGATGTGTCGGTTTCATTGCTGATGCTTGTAATGCCTGCATTTTTTGCTGAAGTTTCTGGCACGTCATTGATGTTTATCACTTCTGATGTACGAAAGGAAGTTCTTGTCATATTTTGGTTCTCTAAAAACTTGTAGTACCCGGGATATTCCCTGGAGCACAATTTCAAGGCGCACGCCGGTGTTTGTGTCTACGTCAGCGATAACAAAGGTACCCGTCTGCCCAACTGGTCCTTCTGGGGGACTTCAATGCCCACCATAAGGAGTGGCTGTTCCCGCACGAAAAGACCGACCACGCTGGGAGAGAGGCACTCAAACTCGCTTTGTCGCTAAATCTTTCCCAGCTGGTAGACCAGGCGAATCTGTACTGTCTTATTCACCTCCCGATCTCAGACCTAAGGGCACCAGACGGGTATGACGGTACAAGTCAGCAGATTGGGATAAGATGCGCCACTTTTTTGCATCTTATCCTTGGCGGCAGGCGTGTTTTTCTTCTAGCGATCCGTCGAGCTGTGCGACCGAAATCTCAAAGGTAATATGTCAGGCGATGGAATATTATATTCCATTTTCTGACATTCCTTTAGAGAGTAAATCTCGCCCGTGGTTTGATGCCGAATGTTCAGTTGCTGAGGCACAAAAGCATTCGGCTTACCAGGCGTGGGCCCACGCTCGGAATCTTAAAGCTCCGGACACGCGTGACAAGAAGAAGGCATTCAACAAAGCCGCCAAGTCCTACAAAAAGACGCTGCGCAGGGCTCGTTTCGACCATATTAGCCGCATAGGATCAAAACTAGCTTCATATCCTTCTGGGAGTAAGGCGTTTTGGTCCTTGGCTAAGTTGGTCGAGGCGAACTTTTGCCGCTCGTCTTTGCCTCCACTGCTGAAACTCGATGGAACGCTGACTCATACGGCAACTGACAAGGCAAACCTGTTTGTCTACATGTTTGCCGAAAACTCAAGTCTAGATACAGCGAATAGTATAACACCACAGTTACCTCCTTGCGGATCTACTATGCCCCCTACTCGTATCCGCCATAAGGAGGTACTCAAAACACTTCGTAATCTAGACGTGAACAAAGCCAGTGGACCTGACGGTATACCAGCTATAGTGCTAAAGAACTCGCTCCTGAGTTGTCTCCTGTTCTGACACGTCTGTACCGCCTCTCTCTTAAAATAAGTATAGCCCCAAAGTCCTGGAAGCTCGCCAACGTGCAGCCTGTGCCCAAAAAAGGCAGTCGTGCAGACCCGGCAAATTACCGCCCCATAGCAATCACCTCTGTAATTGTAAGATTATGGAGCGTGTATTGAACACCCGCATTTTGGCATACATAGAAGACAATGACCTCCTAAGTGATCGACAATACGGTTTGCGTCAAGGTCGGTCCACTGGAGATCTTCTAGTGTATGCTACGCATATATGGGGTGAGGCCATCGAGAAACACGGTGAGGCTCTCGCCGTGTCTCGTGACATCTCAAAGGTTTTTGACCGAGTCTGGCACGCTAGCCTTATTGGCAATCTTCCTTCATACGGACTGCCTGTGGACTTGTGTAACTGGGTATCTGATTTCCTGAGGGAACGGTCTATTCGAGTAGTCATTGATGGCTGCTCCTCTGACCTATTGGCAATCGATGCCGGGGTACCTCAGGGGTCTGTTCTTTCCGCCACTCTTTTCTTGCTACACATAAACGATCTGCTGACACCAGGTATTATTGGGTATGCAGACGATAGCACAGTTGTGGAAAGATACCTATCCAGTGCACGAGCGAACAGCGCTGAGACGCTGTCTTTGAGAGAGGCCATGATCAAGCGCATGAACCTATCGCTTCAGGCAGTGTCTGATTGGGGTGATTCCAACCTCGTAAGGTTCAATGCCTCTAAAACACAGGCGTGTCTCTTTTCCGCTAAAAGGATTCCTTTCAACTTGACTCCTACTTTCCGGAATGAATTCATTCAGATAGCTGAACATCTTGAGCTTCTTGGCGTGGAAATAACACCTAATCTCAATTTCGGTAGATACATTGAGTCCAAGGCCAAAGTTGCTGCAATGAAGCAGGGTATTCTCTCTAAGGTGAGACGGTACTTCACACCTGGACAGCTTATATCTTTATATCAAGCACAAGTCCGTTCTTGTATGGAGTACTGTTCTGACCTATGGGATGGATCAGCCCGCTATCAGCTGGATACCTTGGACGCTATCGACCGGCGCGCTCGGAGACTCATTGGTGACAATGAGCTTGTCAAAAACAAGCTCCAAAGCCTTGAGCATCGCCGCAAAGTTGCCTGTCTTTCGGTTTTCTATCGAATTCATTTCGGAGAGTGTGCTCAAGAACCTCACGACCTCATTCCCCCAGCTCCATTCCACCTTCGGTCAACGAGACGCGGGGGAGGTTCCACCCCTTTGTTGTTGATATTCAGCCTATGCGCACGAAGCGTTACGCTTCCTCATTTATTATGCGGACAGCGATGGAGTGGAACTCCTTGCCCGCGTCTGTGTTTCCCGACTCCTACAATTTGGGGATCTTTAAGGCGAGAGTGAATAGGCATTATTTGAGTTTACGTGTACCATCCTCGACTACATCGTCACTTACCATCAGGTGAGATATAGTCAAACCCACTCAAATTTTTAATAAAAAAAAACAATTTCTGCCTGACTCATAAATCGGTTATCCAAAAGTGCTGCTGCGACAATGGGTTTTGTTACTTGGAGTCTTTTATTCATTTTTGCCATCATGTTGCGTTTCAAACATAACATAATTAATTAGTGCTTCATCATCTTGATTCATCTTCAATACGTCCATAATCTCAGAACGGAACACCAGAGCAACACTCATTGTACACGTTTTCTGAGATGACAAGATTTAAACGGCTTGGCGAAAGCTTCTCAAAAATTTCATAAGATCTTTTAAAAGAATCCACTCACTTTGAATTATTTTTTATATATTTTTTGATAGTTCTGTTATTTTAATGCACGTAAGTCAGTCAACAACATTAAAAAGTGGGGAAAAATCTCTAAAATAATGAACGTCTTTACGCCACTCACGCCGCGCGGAGAATGACGGCGCCGGCGCGGCGCCCATATGTAGATCCGACACGCACTTAGCCAGTTTTATTAGATCTGTTTCTTAATATTTTTTATTACCTACATACCTAGCACATACATAGACTTCCACCACACCACAATAGACTTAAGTAACACTTCCACTTAGCACTATTCTGACACACAATAATAATGATTACCTATATTCCTATCTCGAGGTATCTATACCTACACAAGACACACGGCGGTGGCGGCCCGACTCGCCAGAGCCCGTCCGAGTGGGTCGCTAAGCGTAGGTACATTTTGCGGTAGGTATAGGCGAGTGACGGAGCACTGCCCATACAGTCGTCAACACCTATAATAATCGCGGCATCGCCGAATTCTGATCACAGTACTAAGGGTTGTCACAATACTTGACAATTAAATGAAGAAAAAGCCATTACCGTTCCGTTCCGGTGGCGCACTGACCAGAAGTTCTTCTGCAAGGGAATTGATATCAGCGCATAAAGGAGAACAGTCGAGACTAAAGCACCCGTTGTTGTAAGCGTGTCCCCCGTAGCTGCACCTGGCATGCGACGGTACTCCTGAGTAAATGCGGTCTGCTACCTCAGATTCCCGCTGTCGCCTACTAGGCACATCCGACGGTGGCCACGTTAACAACGACTACGGTGTATCAGCAATCGCTGTCTGCCATTATGCGACGGAAATCTACCCAAGACACCAGTGGCCACGTAGATGCGATCAGTAGTGTAGGGTGGTCGCACTTAGGATGGGAGTGACTGGATCTTGAGCCGACAAGTATACTAGCAACGAGTCAGCGTATCAGGAAGATACAGGGGAGGAATAATACTGCTTATCAATGCGTCTTCAGAAAAAATGAGTAACGATTTTTTCTCTCTTCTTTATTATCTTCTAGTATTGATTGTTGTTACGTTGAGCTATTATTCCCAAAGTCGTCGCTGCGTGTCATCGTTTCACCGTTTTTACAGATGTTGCTTTGAATTCAAACTGATGTTGTCGACGTGGTCCCATCGAAAAAAAAGGACACTGGGCTGTTCTTCCGTTGTCAATCGTTGTATTGGTTACAAGCCGTGCGATAAGTTTATTTCCCATAGAGTGGTCACTGGTCGATGATTTAGTTGAGATTTTTTTTTCGCAGTCGAGTCCCGTCACTGGTTCTTTGTTCCATTGTTAACATCTTCCCTTTATTCTAGGGTGAGTATCTACTGAATTGAGGATATGATTATTGAATGTGGCTTCTAACCTCCAAAAAGTTGCACTGGAATCACCTTTTTTAAGGTTTAAGTTAGGTATATATTTTGTTTGGTCTGTAAAGCCCTTAGTAAGAGATAATTGTTCTAGTTATATTAAATAGGGTAAATTGACCCCTTAGCCGGCCATCACCCGTTTCCGGCCTCTTCACGCTTTAGTTTGAATAATAGATAAAGTTCACAAAAAATCTTTTAAAATTTCGCTCCATTCGACCCGGACGAACTTCACGTATAACAATTCTCAAGCTTATCCTTGAAATTCGAGTAATATTATGCTCTCAGTCGCCATTTGTAAATGAGCAGTGCGGACGCGTCTAAATATAAGAGAAAAAATAACGAGTGCTTTGGAGTTCAGCGGTAAGTTTTGAAGTGTTGCATTGCTTTGTGGGTGGTCAATTTCGATTGTGGTTTCGATGACTTGTTTGTTTTCAGTTTTCAAGAGGCAAAACTAATCCAAATCTTATAATTTACGATAATATATGTGGCCGGCTGACCGGTAGTGAATTTTGTTCAAAATACTGTTTACGGCCAGGCAGCCGAGAACCGGTTTTGTATATGACTATATTATTTGTCTTTTTTACGGGAATCTTAGGATTATGAACATAAATTCCATTATATTTTTATAAATTTAGGTTTTTGCGAATTAAGAACTAGATTCCGGCCACCCATTTCCTTTATATTTTCAAAGATATGACCCTCTAAATATGCCACGATTTTGGTGGCCGCCTTCTAGGTTTACCGGTAACCCGTTCTCGGCTTACCAATATTTTAGTGGCCGCCTTCTAGGTTTACCGGTAACCCGTTCTCGGCTTTTTAACATTTAAATAAGAACAGCCTTATTTCTTGGACATTAAGACTAAAATTCCATCGAAGAACATAGTGGCCGACAACTGGTAAATAGGAGGCCGGGAACTAGACAAAGTGGCCGACAACCGGCGATTCTGCCTTATTTCTATTAATATATTTTTTAATTAAAATCCAATAAATATACGAGACAAATAGTTACTTTAAAGAATATTACAATATATTAGGAATACACGTCTTTGAAAATGAAAAAAAATAGTAATTTATTTCATTGACAGAATCTTGCCTGAAGTCTACAACTGGCTTAATTGGCTGACAAGGGGTCAATTCTTAAATATACACTTTGTATTCCTAGGAATTTCGCAATAATTTCACAAATAGACAGAGTTTTTCTTCCCTATTCTTCACGTTTGTAATTTGCACATAAGAATGATTGCATAACTTACACACAAACGCACACAAATACATAATACAACTTGCACGAAACACTTCATTTTTTTGCTGTCCAGAAAGCTTTAGCTTTTTTTTTTGCTTAATGGTTGGTTCTATGTCTCGCCTCTATTCAGAGATTCAATGGTTTCCAGATGTGTGTCTTTGAGCCTGTTGTTAGGGCTAAGGTAACAAACTTGTTACGTGTTTGATTTACAGAAATAAATCGATGCTGGAAATCTGAAATATTTCTTTTTATTCACAATTGGTAAGCACTTTACTTGAGATAACAACGCTTTAGTTGGTGCAGGTTCCAAGTTAAAATTAAATTCACTTCACTTTCACAAACACTCACACCTCTCTGTAAAAATGATAATTTAAGTATCTACCTATATTAGTTACCATGCATTATATGGAAAGCTCTCACCGTGTTATAAGCACAAAATTGCCGCTTTTTCCTCCATTCCGTAAGATGCACAAATACACTTTTCACTTTTTTACATGTTTAATCATAGTATTTTTACACACTTCACTCACTCACATCAATTTAGACACAAAATAGACTTTATGTTGAGACACAATTGGAGTCATAATGTGATGCGAGAAAAATTACTTCAATAGTGTAAAATTTAGTATATTATTTAGTGTAGAATTCTTATATTTAGTGTAGTGTAGAATCCGTTGTCAGAATCAAAAAATGGCGGCCATTTTGATTTTTTTTAGTTACTGAACCGATTGCTTCCAAAATCGAAATCTGAAGTCTCCTGAGGTCACCAATCACGAATCCATTGTTAGAATTGAAAAAAGTAGCTGGCATTTTAAACTTTTTTGAAACAAAAACAATTGCTTCCAAAATTAATATCTGAGTTCCCTGAGTTCCCTAATCACGAAATCGTTGTCAGAATTGAAAAAAGTTGCCGCCATTTTGAACTTTTTAGTTACTAGACCGATTGTTTCCAAAATTGATATCCGAGGGTCCCTGAGGTCCCTTCCCTTATCACGAATCCGTTGCCCGACTTGAAAAAGCGGCCGCCATTTTTGAACTTTTTAGTTTCTGGACCGATTGCTTCCAAAATCGATATGTGGGGGTCCCTGAGGTCCCTTATCACGAATCCGTTGCTCGAATTGAAAAAAGTGGCCACCATTTTTAACTTTTTTGTTACTTAAACAATTGCTTCCAAAATTAATATCTGAGGGTCCCTAAGTTCCCTAATCACGAATCCGTTGTCAGAATTGAAAAAAGGTGCCGGCATTTTAAACTTTTTTGTTACTAAAACAATTGCGTCCAAAATTAATATCTGAGGGTCCCTGAGTTCCCTAATCACGAAACCGTTGTGAGAATTGAAAAAAGTTGGCGCCATTTTGAACTTTTTAGTTACTGGACCGATTGTTTCCACAATTGATATCCGAGGGTCCCTGAGGTCCCTTATCACGAAATCCGTTGCCCAAATTGAAAAAAGTGGCCGATATTTTTTACTTTTTAGTTACTGGACCGATTGCTTCCAAAATCGATATCTAGGGGTCCCTTATCACGAATGCGTTGTCAGAATTGAAAAAAGTGCCCGCCATTTTGAACTTTTTAGTTACTGGACCGATTGTTTCCAAAATCGATATCTGAAGGTCCCCGAGTTCCCTTATCACGAATCCATTGTCAGAATTGAAAAAAGTAGCCACCATTTTGAACTTTTTAGTTACTCGACCGATTGCTTCCAAAATCGATATCTGAGAGTCCCTGAGGTCCCTTATCACGAATTCGTTGCCCGAATTGATAAAAGTGGCCGCTATTTTTAACTTTTTAGTTACTGGGATCGATTGCTTCCAAAATTGATATCTGAGAGACCTCCCTTACATATCGATTTTTGAAGCAATCGGTCCAGTAACTAAAAATTTCAAAATGTCGGCCACTTTTTTTTAATTTTGACAACGGATTCGTGATAAGGGACCTCAGGGACCCCCCACATATCGATTTTGGACGTAATCAGTCCTGTAACTAAAAAGTTCAAAATGGTGGCCACTTTTTTCAATTCGGACAACGTATTCAAGGTACGGGACCTCAGGGACCCTCAGATATCGATTTTGGAAGCAATCGGTCTAGTAACTAAAAAGTTCAAAATGGCGGCCGCCTTTTTGATTCGGGCAACGGATTCGCGATAAGGAACAACCGATGCAGGAGTAGCACTCATTCGAAACATATATGATGCCTTCGAGGAATCGCAGAATGCAATTGGAGTGTTTTGTGATTTATCTAAGGCTTTTGATTGTGTTGAACACCAAACATTACTTATGAAATTAAACCATTATGGTGTAGAGGAAGGGGCTCTCAGTCTTTTAAATTCGTGTTTAGACAACAGAACACAAAAAGTACAAGTAAATGGCACGAACTCATCTGGATCTAAAGTGAAAATGGGTGTGCCCCAGGGTTCCATATTAGGGCCTTTTCTTCTCCTTGTTTACGTAAATGATTTGCCTTTTATGGTGCAACATCTATCAAATATTGTGTTGTTTGCGGATGATACATCTCTTATTTTTAAAGTGAATAGGAAAGAAAACGAAATTGACGAAGTAAACAACACTCTTTCAAAGATACTGAACTGGTTCACTGTGAACAACTTATTATTAAATGCTAAGAAAACAAAATGTATAAAATTTTGTTTGCCAAATGTAAAAAAGGTCAATAATAGTGTAATATTAGACAGTAATAAATTAGAATTTGTAAATACCACGGTGTTCCTTGGTATAACTTTGGATGTTTCACTTCAATGGGGACCACACATTGAAACTTTAGCGGGAAGGCTTAGTTCAGCTGCTTATGCCGTTAAGAAAATAAGACAGTTAACGGATGTAGATACTGCGAGACTAGTGTATTTTAGTTACTTCCATAGTATAATGTCTTATGGCATATTACTGTGGGGGCATGCGGCTGATATAGAAACTATTTTCATCCTGCAGAAAAGAGCTATCCGCGCAATTTATCAGATGCGATCACGTGAGTCGTTACAGAATAAGTTCAAAGAAATCAATATTTTAACTGTTGCTAGTCAATTTATATATGAAAACATCATGTACGTTCGTAAGAATTTGCATTTATTTCCTAAAAACAGTGACAGGCATAATTTGAATTTAAGAAATGTAAATGAAATAGATATAGCCTTTTCGAGACTGAGTAAGGTTAAAAAGTCATTTGTGGGGCAGTGTATAAGATTCTACAATAAAATTCCAGAAAATGTAACTAGTTTGTCAGAGAATAAGTTCAAGACTCATGTCAAAAAAGTTTTGTGCTCTAGAGGATATTATAAAATAATAGATTATGTAAATGACAAAGATATATATGTTGATTCTATATCAAATACCATTACCTGAGACTGTAATCTGAATCATGACATTATTTGTAATATACTGTATTTTTTTTTTGTTTTGACTATTTAAAAGTGTGTGTAAACACCTATTTGAAATAAATTGTTTTTGATTTTGATTTTGGAACCTCAGGGACCCTCAGATATCGATTTTGGAAGCAATCGGTCCAGTAACTAAAAGTTTAAAATGGCGGCCACTTTTTTCAATTCGGGCAACGGATTCGTGATAAGGGACCTCAGGGACCCTCAGATATCGATTTTGGAAGCAATCGGTCGAGTAACTAAAAAGTTCAAAATGGCAGCCGCTTTTTTAATTCGGGCAACGGATTCGTGATAAGGACCTCAGGGAACCTCAGATATCGATTTTGGAAGCAATCGGTCAGGTAACTAAGAAGTTCAAAATGGCGGCCGCTTTTTTAAATTTGGGCAACGGAATCGTGGTGAGCGACCTCAGGCATCCTCAGATATCGATTTTGGAAGCAATCGGTCCAGTAACTAAAAAGTTTAAAATGACGGCAACTTTTTTCAATTCGGGCAACGAATTCGTGATAAGGGACCTCAGATATCGATTTTGGAAGCAATCGGTCCGGTAACTAAAAAGTTCAAAATGGCGGCACCTTTTTTCAATTCTAACAACGGATTCTTGATAAGGGACCTCGGGGACCCCCAGATATCGATTTTGGAAGCAATCGGTCCAGTAACTAAAAAGTTCAAAATGGCGGCCGCTTTTTCAATTCGGGCAACGGATTCGTGATAAGGGACCTCAGGGACCCCCAGATATCGATTTTGGAAGCAATCGGTGAAGGAGACAAAGCTTTCAATGCTATTAAGCAAGCGTTAGTTAATACTCCAATCAATACTTGCCTGTCCAGATTTTACCAAACCATACCCTATGCAAACTATTTACTGTACATTGGAATGCATCCTTCAGGTGAGTGGGCGTTCATTTTAAGACACTCATATTTAGAGATTCTACTGAGGCCATTGAGAATTGTGCTTAGATCCATAGGTTTCATAGTCTCAGCCATGACCACGATATCGTAAGCAAATCGGAGGTAGGTGATGTACTCGCCCTTGATATTTATACCGAGTCCACCCAGTTCACCACAAGCTTGAAAACTTCTTTCACGGTGACGGTGAACATCTCCAGAGATAAAACGTCTCCCTGTCTCACCCCACACTGCAGCCGGATAGGCTTCAAAAATTCAAATTCTGGTCCTGGATTCGAACACTCACATGGCGGCGTTATCATACAAACACTTCAACACCTCGATCTATCGATAGTCAATGCGGCACCGATTGTAGCACAGCCCAGGTTTCGACCGAAACCGAAATCAAAGTCTTTCTCATAGTCCACAAACGCCAAACATACTGGCTGATTGTATTCTACAGTCTTCTGTATAATTTGCCGCTGCGTATGTATGTGGTTTATGCAAATAAAGCCTCTTCTGAAGCCGTATTGTTCAGAGGCTGGAAGTCATCAAACCTGCGAGTCGATTCATAATGACTCTCGGAAACAGGTTGTAAACATGGCTCAGAAGTGAGATGAGTCTGTAGTTCTTCAGCAGGGTGTTATTGCCCTTTTTTAAGAAGAGCTCCATTACACTTCTATGCCATGCCTTAGGCGTTTGTTCCTTGAGTGTAATAAAGAAAATAATTTGATTCTTACACATAATAATATTTTTAATCTGTATAAAACAATTGAAACATATCAAAACTAATTAATTTTAACAAACGAAAAGTCGAGAAATTAATACTAAAAATGAAATACAACATTAAATGTTATTTATTACCACCAAACTATATAAATACTAGATACTTGACAGCTATAGATTTTATTTAGTATGTTTTGTTTTTGCCTCTGTAGTATTGGCTCCGCCGCTGTAGAAAACGAAATGTTGCTAGATCTAGCAACTTTGTCGCTAAATTGGCATCACTGTATAGACGCCCTACACTGTGATCAGTGTTCCAACTCAGAATGAGGCTGCTGCAAATAGTGTCGAACTCTAGAGATGATTAAATCATTTTGTAATGCACTGGCACTAGCATTTCAAATCCAAAAAGAAATGAAGACGAAAAATGAAGATTGTCTCAAAAGAGCTTGTACCTAGAGACGTTAATATATTTTAATTAACCAAATTTTTAAATCAGAGAGAAGGAGAAGGAAGCCTTCCTTCTCCTTCTCTCTGATTTAAAATTTTCTGAGTGTTGCCATGTGCACCGTAATTACGGTAAATGCACCGTACTCAGCAAAAATTTACCACCTACCGTTGAAGCTGGGCAACGGTGACGATAACTATCGTAATCCAGGAAGGTCTCGAAATCAGAGCCGTATAACACTTGAAAACATTCTCCTCCTGATAAGTTTTGGTATCAGGTTATATAGGCGAAGAAATCAGAAAGCTTTTTACACAGCTACCAATATTTATGCTTGCATTGCTGTCTTTACCGCACTCCAATGCCGAATGCGAACGTATGTTCAGTAAGCTGAACGATATAGAAACAAAAAAACGTAACAAACTATAAATATAATCTGCTCAATAAAAGGAAATCTCTTGACACAACAACCTATCAAAAGGCACGGACAAAACTGCATTACTTTAAACCTGCTGATGAAATGCTCAAAAAATTCAACCATTACACCAACAATTAACCATTACAAAAATAAAGCGATTTTTTTTTGTAATAGAGTCAGATAATTCAGAGTTCAGACTAATGTTTATAAATAATTGCTCTCGTATGATTGTAGCACTTAAACCTTCTGTATAACCTTGGTTTGTATTTTGAGATTTTCGAATAAAAAGCAAATTGAGCTCTAAAATGGTTGTTTTATTAAAATTAATTCACCGTTATTTTTACCGTTGTTCTCCAGGCCCAATCGCCGTAATTTGTTAGAATCTACCGTATTTTTTTAGCAGTATCACCGTTGCCCAGATTTTGGACATGGTAACACTTAGTAAAATTCACTAATCACTTGTTCGAGTTCTTCGTTGGAGCTCTTCTAAAATACGTATTTACTATTATTTAGCAGTGTTTTTCTGTTTCAATAAATAAATCAGCTTCAATGCCAGAGTCAATCGAGGTATTTTTCATTGTTATTGTTGTTATTATTATATTACTTCAACTGTTTCCATTGTAAACGACACGTCAGCCTTACCGAGCTCCCAGAGCTGCCTTCCGAATCCATACAAAGTACTAAAGGTGGACTGATGATCATAGATACTTGCTACCGCTCTGGATGCGTTTGGCTTATGGCGTGGCCTGGCCACAGTCTTGAGTGGCGGTAGCAGTATGGAAATTACATGTGATCCTCGCGGGAAAGTCGTGGCCCGTGGCATTCTACAAATTTTTCGACACATTTGTTTTGCTGCCGCGGTGCCGGTGCTCAATGGCAACGTCCCGATCTTCTTAACCTCCCGAATTCTAATCCGAGGACAATCAAAGTAATACCAATGAGTTTTTCGAAACTTACGTTCTAGTTTCCAATTGCTTTAGCGGTACAGGAAAACATAGTAAGGAAACCTGCAAATCTGTTCCAGTTGTGTATGAAGGTCGCGTTGCACACGTCTGTAGATGAAAATCTATTTTCGATAAATGTGACGGTGGGTGATGCAAAGTGCAACACCAAACAATTGCGTCTATCCCTCCGTTAATTGTGCCTCACATTAATCGAGAAATAAACTGTGCAGCCACACTGTGCATACTGTCTCGCGTAGCCGTCACTGTCTAGCATTCATAAAATTAATTTACTCAGAATTTTTTTTTTGTATGGCATCCCTTTTACCCCCAACCAAATAATATGCTTACCTAGTAGTAAAGAAATAAGATGTAGGTATCGGCCATGATGAAATAATTACAAATAATGTGGGTTGTTTGGTATGGGAGGTACTTATTACCATTTTTCCTGGAATAATGAACTACCAGTGTAGTATTTACTTACTGTACTGGCTCAGTGACCCAAAAAGGAGTAAGTAAGTAAAACTTTATTTGCAGAAGTAACAAAAGTTGTAGTCTTAAATGATAGTGCCTTAAATATTCTGCTGTAAAATGGCATGCAAATTAGACATGGGGTGGGTAGCGATTTTGCCGAGTACCCGCAAGGCGACTACCCGCCGGGTACCCGGCAGCGCTCAGACGGCGTGACGCGTGCGTCCTGTTTGCCCGCTCGGGCGCAACTGAAGCAATATTGGCGCTGTCATCGTTTTACACCATAACTTACCCATTTTAAACTACAAATATTAAATTAAACTTCCTAATTATCTATTTTTTCTTGCTATTACTCATAAATTAGTCCAGCTTATCATAATTATAATGATTACCATTTGTGTTCCAAGTCAATAAATAATTAAAAATCTAAAACGTATCATTATTTCTAGCCTTCCAAATTACCCGGTACCCTGCCGGATACTTAAAAAAGTGCCGGATCCCCCGGGTACCGGATCCAAACCGGGTACCGGATCCAAACCGGGTACCCGCCCCATGTCTAATGCAAATCTTTAGTAACATGGTGATGAATAAAACAAATTTAAATGATTACATAAAAAGAAAAACACTAGTATAGTCTAAAAATTAAAAGGAGTTAAAACATTTCAAATTATTAACTAGAGAAATTCACTTTAATAATAAAATAATAAGTTCATTGATTAATAAGAGGATAATTAAATTAAAAATAACAGAAAACAAATCATTAGGTAGGTAGCACCAGTTGCAGATGAATAAAATTAGTTACATGTCAAAGGAGAACAACCAGCTCCATAGAAAATTACCCAAGTCCCGGCGCAGAAGAAACATATCTCAGTTATTTGTGTATTTTATGTAAAATATTTTTTGATAGGTGTGATTGCCGCAAGAAGTGGCTAAGATAAAAAAAATGCTTTTAGATTATTATCAGGCATAAATTGAAAATTATACTTTGTTGAACATAACGACTCCAAAATGGAAAAAAAAATATAAAAAAAAAATAAAAAAATCGAAAGATTAATCGCACAGAACACACAAAACGAAAGCTATGCCTGAAAATAATAACATAGCAATTTTTTTACGTTAGCCACTTCTTGCGGGAATGACACATGTAAATTTATTTTTCTAATAAAATACACTAAATTTTGAGATATCTTTCTTTTGCGCCGGGCCTTGGGCTTTTTTGGGTGTTCTCCTTTATAATAAAGTAGAAAATGTCACAGTTTAGTCATTACCATATTTGTCAACAGAGTAATATGCCTTCTTCAGTAACATATCACAAACTTTTTTTTTAAAACATCTAAACAGTCAACCTCTTTTATACTTGTTGGCAACTTATTGTACAGTTTCGGTGCCATTGCTAATATACTTTTATGCAGTGAGGTGGTTTTGCAGGGTATTAAATTTAATTTGTGTGGTCATCTTTCGCTACTAACATGGCCAAACAAACTCAAATTACTCTTTACAAAAACTACTGTTTCGACAATATATAAACAGGGAACGGTGTGTACTTTGAGTTCTATAAAGAATGGCCTACAACTGTCAGTTTGCTTAAGGCTACAGATTGCTTGAATACATCTGTTTTGAGCTTTGAAGACAATTTCCTTTCCAGTACTGTTACCCCAAAACATGATTCCGTACCTTAATGTTGATGCTACGAAACCATGGTATGCTATTAGGACAGTCTTTCTGTTAACTATCTTTGTTAACATGTACAATCTATATGCTTATTGATGAATTTTGTTGCATAGTATCTCAGTATGGGAGTTCCAAGTAACGCCTTGATCTATTTGCAAACCTAAAAATCTCATGACATTTGTTTCTTCAATCTTCTTGTTTTTGTGATTAATGTTGAGGTGGAAAATTCTTGACTGTCTGTGTCTAAGTATCATAAATTTTGTTTTATCCAAATTAATTTTTAGATTGTTGCACTCCAACCAATAAATTATATCATTCAAGTTATTATTTATTTCAGATTCGACTTCTTATAAGTCATTGCCTTGAAAAATCACGGTACTATCGTCAGAACTCCGTATTTTATCACTCTTTGGTTCGATGAGTAAGATGTGACAGTTTTATTTTTCATATCAAGTCTTTCTATGTAAGTTAATTGACGCCTATCTGTAATATATGATTTAATCAGTTTTAAAACATTTCCTCTCACCCCATATCTCATCAATTTATCTAAAAGCAAACCATGGTCAACATAATCAAAAGCTTTATTCATATCCATAAATAGAGACGCGACTGGATATCCTCGATCCATTTTCATAAGTATGTTATTTAAGAAGTCATATATTGCTAAATTAATACTTTTATTCTTTCTGAAGCCCTTTTGTTCACTGCACAATATTTTATTCTTTTCAAAGTAAGTATATAATAATAATATCATTTATTTTCAGACCAAAGATCCATATTTTTTTTTTAGTAAGAACACAACATTTTTTAGTAAGAACACATAATATGTCATGAATTACTCTCTCATATATTTTAGACAATATTGGAATTAAAACAATAGGTCTGTAGTTATTCATACAAAGTTTGTCTCCTTTTTTGAAAAGTGGTTTTATGACTGAGATTTTTAGCTTGTCAGGAAAAACACCATTCTCGATGCATTTGTTAAAGATGTCACTAAGCACGGGGCTTATTAGACAAGCTACGCTTTTTATTATTTCTGTGCCAATGTTGTCGTAACCTGTACTGTTTGTGTTTTTTAAATTAATAATGATATTGTAGATGTCAATAGGAGTGCATGATCGCATAAATATAGAATGTGGATTATTATAACGACATGTGTTGGTTAACACAACGTTAGGCTGTATTTGTACTTGTTCAATGAAATGATCATTAAATTTCTGAGCTATTATTCCTGGATTATGAATCAGGCTATCATTAATTTTTATTACTGTTACGCTTTCTTTAGGATAGTTAGAATTTGTTCCATTGATGATTTGCCACAAAGTTTTTGATTTGTTTCGTGCATTTAGTATATGATAGTAATTCTGCCTTTTCTGTGTCAATTTTATAATAATATTTATAGTTTTGGAATAAGTTTTGAATTTAATTTTATTTTTGTCGTTTGGACGTAATTGATATTACCATTACAGTTGTCTTTTACGTTTACAGCATGTTTTTACTTATCCACCTTGGTTTTTTTTTCGTTGGAATTTTCACTTTTACTATGGGAAAGCAAAGGTTATAGAACAATTGGAAAAGGTCATGAAAACTGTTGAATGCTTTGTTTGGATCTTGTTCATTAAATGCTTCATTAAAAGTAAGATTCTCTAAACATTTGTAGAATTTACACTTATTTTCTCTGGAATAGTCACGCCTCAAAACAAACCAGTAATTATAGTCAAGTCTTCTTAACTGGGCATTGAAGTAATTGGGCTGTGTGGTCAGATACAGCGAATTCAATTATTTCTCCTTTACTGCCACGTATATTATGTAGTATATTATCTATACAAGTACCACTGGATAGACGAGTGGGAGCATTTATCGAAGCTTTTATATTAAATCCCTTCAAAAGTTGTTCAAATTCTATGCTATCTCGGGACTTTTTTAGACGGTCAATATTAAAATCACCACAGATTACTATTTTACGGGAATGATCGCAACATTATTTAAGAATGTCATGCATTTTGTCATTGAAGATTTTGAAGTATCTTAATTTTTCTTTATTTTTGGGGACCCGATATAATACATAAAACTATTATTTTGTGAACAGTAAGCTCTATTGCACAGCCTTTAATTACATTTGGAATACAGTATTGAGAAATTTTGTCAAGAACTAGAAATGCGCAATCATCATGAACCATAACACATGCACCCCCTTTACGATCTTTTCTTACAAATTGTGATGCGAGAGTATAATTAGGTATCCTTAAAAGGCTAGTATCTTCCGCTTTCATGTTATGTTCCGTAAAATATAGTACATCGACATGTTTACCTTTGCTGCTTAGTTCATCAAGACATACCGTATACAAATTCGATTTACTTATTAAACCAAAAATGTTCTGATGTGAAATATTAATATTTTTATACACGAAAAAACTCCTTGTTTACAGTAGCACAGTTAATATGTTGTTCAATGATAGATAAGTCGGTGACTTTAGGCAGTTCCTCTTATGTTATGTCTATTTTAGGTTTAAAGTAGTAAGGTATTGTGCCTTTTTTAGGACCACAAATCTCTTTTAATACCTGCATATTACTTTTGCTTGGGGATTTATTTAGCATTTCCATTGATTGATTTTTTGCTATTTTTGGCTTAAAGTACTAGGGTATAGTGCCTTTTCTAGATTCATTGATTTCTTTTGATGCATGCATGTCACATTTTCCTAAAGAGTACTTTAAGGATCTTGGCCTCTGACACTTTTTGACAACATCCATCATGATCCTGCACCACTTCTTGCCAGTAGGCTATTCGGAGGAGGTCTTTTCAACTTCATCTTATCAGCAGAATCTAGGTTGTCCAACCAAACATCATCCCCTCATATGCTCTCCCATCCTCTCCACGTGGCCGAGCCACTGCAGTTAGAATATGTAATAAAATTAGAATTTTATGGAGAGCTGCTGTGCATCTCAAAGCATTTTAGATGCAAATATCAATCTTATTCTCTCTTTGGTTGGTTTCAGTTACCATGCAACTTAATTATTTGAACTGGTCTATTGCTTTGTAGACAGCATGTTTTGTAATTAGGTCTTCTCTACTTGCTCGATACTTTTTCATCAGTAGATATACAGTTTTTTTCGCAGTTGATTCTGAATCCAATGTTTTCCGTGGTGCTCAAATTGTAATTAGAGCCAGATCTGCTGCATACTCGTTCAACTACAGTCCTCCATCATACACTGAAACTTTCCTGATGATGTATGCATTACCTTGTTTGATGTCTGTAACCACCTCAAATTCTTTGGACAACTTTTACCATCTGAACCAGTTTAGGTGAAATTCTAAATATGAGTCAGGATGTGAAAGAGAAATTTTCTGTCCACACTATTATATGCTCTAGTGAAGTCTACAAAGAGAGCATGAATATTTTGTGCATATTTCTATTGTTTCTATATGCGTTTTCTGAGGAAAAATAATTGATCCACAGTGTTTTGGTTACAGCAAAAGCCACACTGGTAGTCGATTAATATTCTTTCAGCATGAGGTTCATATCAGTGCAGATTAATGTACTAGAGAACTTTGTAATCTGTCATGAGTAGTGCTATTCCTGTATAGTTTGAGCGATTCTTTCTTGATTGCTTCTTTATCTTCCATTCTAAGGGTGATATTATTTATTCCAGATCTTAACTATAATCTCAGTACTTGTGATTGCAGTGCTCCTTCGCCACACTTCCATTCCTTTCCTGGTATGTTATCTATGCCCGGTGCTATGTTGTTCTTCAGACTCATAACAGCTCAGCACTTCAGAAACTTTTTCCACAGCAGCCATCCAGTTCCACTTCTATATGATTTTACTGGTGGATAGTTCAGCAAACTTTGAAAGTAGAGTCAGTCTCATCAGTTCTTGGGACCTTATTAAATTTTAGTTATAATTACAAAGTTTCACTAAAATAATAATCTGGATCTGTATGTAACTTTTTGATTTTTCCTGGAATATGTTTAGTAGGTCATATTAAGTTATAAAAGTGTAGATACAGAGTTTCACCAAAATCGTTAAAACCATTATTGAGTAAAATATTTTTTAGTAAAAGATAGGAAAATTTGAAAAATGCCTCAGTTAATAAAATAATATTGCCCTAACCATAATTGAACCTAAATCTGTTAAGTAGTTTAGGCACTAGAACATCAGATGATCATAAAGTTTCACTAAAATAATAATCTGGATCTGTATGTAACTTTTTGATTTTTCCTGGAATATGTTTAGTAGGTCATATTAAGTTATAAAAGTGTAGATACAGAGTTTCACCAAAATCGTTAAAACCATTATTGAGTAAAATATTTTTTAGTAAAAGATAGGAAAATTTGAAAAATGCCTCAGTTAATAAAATAATATTGCCCTAACCATAATTGAACCTAAATCTGTTAAGTAGTTTAGGCACTAGAACATCAGATGATCATAAACAGAACACAAACACATTTTTTTTATTTTATATCTCTGTGGACTTTATTTAGTGTAAGACAGAGCTTAAATTGTCAAGTTCATTTTATTTTTGCCATAACAATACCTTCTTATTAGTTTGTTGCTTAATAGAAATCTAATAATCTAATTGTTTGTTTAATAGAAAGCTAGCAAGGCCCAGTAGCATGAAGCAGAGGTTATTAGGCTTGTGGTCCAGAAGGACCGTCTTCCATTAGAAATGAAGTAAGACACTGTTACCTGTAACACTGTTTCTAACTACCACGGGTAACAGGGATTCCATCCGCTTTTGTAACTACACCTTGAGCCAATAAAGATCTTAATTAATTAATTGTATAATTTTTTAAGCAATACTAGGTTAAATTTCAAAATCGGTGCAAAAAACTTTTTCTGTTGGTCATAAAATAGTACTTACATATACATAATGTCATTTGTGAAAATATTAAAAATAAACATAATCATGAGTTAATAATGTCCCAATTAAAAGAGTAAGCTAGTTCAGTGTATATTGCAAGCATTGCTCCCCTCGACCATATTAGAGGGAAAGAAACTACCTGGCTCTCGATGCGCCACCATAGTTAGATACAGTAAATAGCAAATAAACAACAATAATACGAGGTTTCCGCCTTTGGTTTATGAATAAACTAGGTGCACTTAGTATTGAGATTTTTCTGTATTTTATTTTACAGCCAGTGAAAATAAACAAATGGGATGGCGCTGCGGCGAAAAACGCCATTGATGATGCTATTCGAGAGGTGAGTGAAACATTATACCAACAAAAGATTAATGTGAAAGGGAGCCAAGTTCGATACAAAAAAATTCATCATCATCATATCAGCCAAAGGACGTCCACTGCTGGACATAGGCCTCCCCCAGGGATTTCTACGACGGCTGGTTCTGCGCTGCCCGCATCCAGCGGCTTCCCGCGACCTTCACCAGGTCATCGGTCCACCGAGTGGGAGGCCTTCCTACGCTACGTTTTCCGATGCGCGGTCGCCACTCGAGAACTTTACTGCCCCGACGGCCATCTGTTCTACGAGCTATGTGCCCCGCCCACTGCCACTAAAGTTTAGCAATTCTGAGATCTATGTCGGTTACTTTGGTTCTCCTACGGATCTCCTCATTTCTGATTTGATCACGCAGAGAAACTCCGAGCACAAAAAAAATATAGAGATCTAAATGAGTAGGTACCAACTTCTATTGTGGTTTATAGTGAGACTATTTTAAACTTGCCAAATTACTCCATTAAGTAGCACAGAACATAACAAATTTTCTTTTAAACAACTGAAAACCGTTGTACATTCTCTAATATTTGTAGAAGTCATAATATAAAGATTTTAATTTGATGTGCCATAGCTATGATTAAGAAATCACTATAGAACCACTATTCAGTTCTCTGTAATATTTTTGTATCGAACTTGACTCCCTTTCACGTTAATGTTTTGTTGGGATATCATTAATTTTTGTAAAGTTATCACATTTATTTCCTCTATTCAAGTAATAGACATAATAATATATTTTTGGTGGTACAAAACCCTCAGTGCGCAAGCCGGACTCGCACTTGACGTGTTTTCCTTTTTCTTAATACACCCAATAACTTATTTCAATCCTAAATATCAAGTAAAAAAGTCACCTGGAAGTGGTCTATACAGGGTGACTGGTAAGTAGTGCAAATCCTTGTAAGGGGCTATAGATCAGTTCATTTGCAATAAATTAAACCATATATCACCTTATGCAAAAGTGACCCATTTTTGAGATATTGCAGTTTTAAGATTTTTATAAAAAATTCCAAGTGTTATATATATCTAAATATCAATAAAACGAAAAAAAATAATTTTCGTTTGTATTTTTTATTGGTTTTAACTTCGTTACATTCTAAATGATAAATTAGAGTCGATAGATTGTAATTTTTTTCATAAATGTGGACACAATGCTTCAAAAAAAAAAAAAACTTGTAATTTAACGAAAACATTGCATAAAAAAGCAAGTATTAAACAAAAACTCTTAATACAATTTTATTTGCATGTTAATTTAAAAACATCTACATTTTACTATCTTTCAGACGAGGTATAAAACATTAACATATCTGTTAGAATTAAAAAGCAAGTATTAAACAAACATTATTAATACAATTTTATTTGCATTTTAAGTTAAAATGCTACCTACTCCTATTGTATTGGTGGTATTTTGGTAATTCTAACAGATATGTTAATTTTTTATACCTCGTCTAAAAGATAGTAAAATGTAGATGTTTTTAAGTTACATGCAAATAAAATTGTATTAAGATTTTTTTGTTTTATACTTGCTTTTTTATGCAATGTTTTCGTTAAATTACAAGTTTTTTTTTAATTTTGAAGCATTGTGTCCACATTTATGAAAAAAATTACAATCTATCGATTCTAATTAATCATTTAGAATGTAACGAAGTTAAAACCAATAAAAAATACGAACGGTAATTTTTTTTTTCGTTTTATTGATATTTAGATATATATAACACTTATACATAAACTGCAATATCTCAAATATATATAACACTTATATATAAACTGCAATATCTAAAAAATGGGTCACTTTTGCATATGGTGTTATATGGTTTAATTTGTTGCAAATGAACGGATCTATAGCCCCTTAAAAGGATTTGCACTACGTACCAGTCACCCTGTATAATTATTTTGATGATTAGTGTTGGTACTAAACCCTAATTTTGCGATTCTGACTCGCACTTGGCCAGTTTTTCTTTTTTCTTTGTATACGCCCAATAAAATGCCAAACAAGTTTCTAGGTCACCTGGAAATGGTATATAATTTTGATGAATAGTAGTGGTAAGGAACCCTTATTTCGCGAGTCTGATTCACACTTGACCGGTTTTTTGATTTTTTTGTATTTTTTAGGGTTTCGTACACCCAACGGGTGACCAACGGGACCCTATTACTAAGCCTCCGCTGTCTGTCCGTCTGTCAGCGGGCTGTACTTCATGAACCGTAATAAATAGTATTTCTATTGCCGCTATAACAAGAAATACCAAAAATTAGAAAAAAAGAAAAAATAAGGGTGTCTCTATACAAAAACATATTTTTTATTGATCTTTTAGAAGTATTGTTGATTTAGCCCTATCGTAAAAACAGTAACACATACAATTGACAATACAAACGTGGATCTTGGTGTGATTTTAGTACTAATACTGAATTAAAACAACAAATAACAAAAATCGGCAAGTGTGTGTCGTCTCGCGCTAAGAAGTCTGAACTGAATGACAAAAAAGCATATCTTTGTCGCTTTCGTTGATATCTTTTGCTTGTAATGTAAATATGTATCATTTTCATTTTACTAGGTACTTGTGTGGAGAGGTGTGGTGGTACGGAACCCTCGGAGTGCTAGTCCGACTCGCACTTGGCCAGTTCTTTTTTATATTTAACTTATTATTATTATTATTATATCAGCTCATATACGTCCCCACCGAGGGGCTCGAGCCTACCCTGAATCTTGAAAATGTTCATTTTTCCTTTGTATACGTTTAATAGCTTACCTCGATGCCAAATTTCAAGTTTGTAAGTCATCTGGAAGCAGAGTTCGAAAGGATAATTATCGCGTTAATAACAAATGGATAATTATCGACTGATACAAAAAAAAAAAAAGATTGCGTTCGTGAAAGTGAACTGTATTCGAACGTGTATTGCCGAACTTGCGTTAATCCGAACGCACTAACGTGGCGCGCCGTGGGGATTCCCCTTACAAGAAAAAATCAGTTCGGATTATGGCATTATGCAAAGTTGAGTGAACTTGAGTGTTATTGGTTTTTCTATTGAGTTGAATTAGAAAAATGCCTCGTGAGAAAGATCCAATATGGTTATACTTTATTTGCATGAAGACAAAAATACTGGGCTATGGGCTCGGTGCAAAAATGTAGCAAAGAGATGCAAGGAATAATAAATATAAATTGTAAACTATTAATTTTTTTCGTTAGAATAGCCCAAATTATAATGCATTTGTTAAAAAACAATATAACAAATGAATTTCTTACACTGGTGATAATTATCGGATAATTATCAAGAAGCGTAATTATCTTGATTTTTTTCGAACCCTGCCAGGATGTGGAAGTTGTCTATACATTTTGATGAATAGTGGTGTTAAGGAACCCTTGGTGCGCGAGTAGGACTTACATTTGGGCATTTTTTCTTAGTACGTCCAATAACCTACCTTGATGCCAAATTTCGAGTTTCTAAATCACCTAGAAGTGGTCTATAATTTGTATGATTCGGTTAGTGAGTCATAAAAACCAAGACCAACCTGGTGAAGCTGTAAGTAATGAATGACAGTAGATGTGTTTTACGGGAACCGCTCTCGGGCAATGTGAATTAGTAGTATCACTTTCCACCTCCTCAAAAATTTCTGTGCAAAATAGAAAATGAAAATGAAAATGAAAATTTTATTAACAACATGTTCTGTTGCACGTTAATGTACTTAAAATACAATTGAAGTACAAATCAATTTATAGTATTAATAATATTATTAATAATATGTATACATCTAATAAGGATTATTAGTAATAGCACTAATTTTATTAATCAATGTCAAAAAATAAAAATAACTTAGATTTATCTTGTACATAATAAAAATAAAAATATATATAATGACTCGTACTATTGCTGGCACTTTACATAGGCTGGAGTTTTGTTTCTAAGAATTCTCTTATGTCATAAAATTGTCTCTCCAGAAGCCACTCCTTTAATTTACACTTGAAGCAATGGACGGAAGGTGCATCCCTGATGCTATCGGGAAGCCGGTTATATACGGATGGTCCCATCACATAAACCGATCTTTCGCTCTTTTTTAATTTGTGCGGCACAGTTGCTAGACGACCGCTATATCTATTACTTCTAAGGTTAATTTTTTTATTCGTTCCCCTCGTTTGGAAAAGGGAGATATTTGTATGTGTAAACACAGCTACTTGTTGTATTAATATGCAGGGTAGGGTTAAAATATTATAAGCCTTGAAATACTCATGAGCAGATACGTCATCGGGAATCCCAGCCATGGCACGAATCGCACGCTTTTGCATCACGAACACCCGATGCCAGTCAGCATAATAATATCACGTCAATCCGTTGCTCCGTTGCGTATGACATACGCGAGCGTGCAAATGACTTTTCTCCGTATCCTTCGGAAACTATGTTAGGTTATGCTAATTAGTAGACTGTGTCACTTTCCACCCCCTCAACTATCTCTGTGCAAAATATCACGTCAATCCGTTGCTCCTTTGCGTACGACATACGCGAGCGTGCAAATGACTTTTCTCCGTATCCCTCGGAAACTATTTTAGGCTATGCTAATTAGTAGTCTGTAGTAGTCATTACCATATCTGTTAGAATTAAAAAGCAAGTATTAAACAAACATTATTAATACAATTTTATTTGCATTTTAAGTTAAAATGCTACCTACTCCTATTGTATTGGTGGTATTTTGGTAATTCTAACAGATATGTTAATTTTTTATACCTCGTCTAAAAGATAGTAAAATGTAGATGTTTTTAAGTTAACATGCAAATAAAATTGTATTAAGATTTTTTTGTTTTATACTTGCTTTTTTATGCAATGTTTTCGTTAAATTACAAGTTTTTTTTTAATTTTGAAGCATTGTGTCCACATTTATGAAAAAAATTACAATCTATCGATTCTAATTAATCATTTAGAATGTAACGAAGTTAAAACCAATAAAAAATACGAACGGTAATTTTTTTTTTCGTTTTATTGATATTTAGATATATATAACACTTATACATAAACTGCAATATCTCAAATATATATAACACTTATATATAAACTGCAATATCTAAAAAATGGGTCACTTTTGCATATGGTGTTATATGGTTTAATTTGTTGCAAATGAACGGATCTATAGCCCCTTAAAAGGATTTGCACTACGTACCAGTCACCCTGTATAATTATTTTGATGATTAGTGTTGGTACTAAACCCTAATTTTGCGATTCTGACTCGCACTTGGCCAGTTTTTCTTTTTTCTTTGTATACGCCCAATAAAATGCCAAACAAGTTTCTAGGTCACCTGGAAATGGTATATAATTTTGATGAATAGTAGTGGTAAGGAACCCTTATTTCGCGAGTCTGATTCACACTTGACCGGTTTTTTGATTTTTTTGTATTTTTTAGGGTTTCGTACACCCAACGGGTGACCAACGGGACCCTATTACTAAGCCTCCGCTGTCTGTCCGTCTGTCAGCGGGCTGTACTTCATGAACCGTAATAAATAGTATTTCTATTGCCGCTATAACAAGAAATACCAAAAATTAGAAAAAAAGAAAAAATAAGGGTGTCTCTATACAAAAACATATTTTTTATTGATCTTTTAGAAGTATTGTTGATTTAGCCCTATCGTAAAAACAGTAACACATACAATTGACAATACAAACGTGGATCTTGGTGTGATTTTAGTACTAATACTGAAGTAAAACAACAAATAACAAAAATCGGCAAGTGTGTGTCGTCTCGCGCTAAGAAGTCTGAACTGAATGACAAAAAAGCATATCTTTGTCGCTTTCGTTGATATCTTTTGCTTGTAATGTAAATATGTATCATTTTCATTTTACTAGGTACTTGTGTGGAGAGGTGTGGTGGTACGGAACCCTCGGAGTGCTAGTCCGACTCGCACTTGGCCAGTTCTTTTTTATATTTAACTTATTATTATTATTATTATATCAGCTCATATACGTCCCCACCGAGGGGCTCGAGCCTACCCTGAATCTTGAAAATGTTCATTTTTCCTTTGTATACGTTTAATAGCTTACCTCGATGCCAAATTTCAAGTTTGTAAGTCATCTGGAAGCAGAGTTCGAAAGGATAATTATCGCGTTAATAACAAATGGATAATTATCGACTGATACAAAAAAAAAAAAGATTGCGTTCGTGAAAGTGAACTGTATTCGAACGTGTATTGCCGAACTTGCGTTAATCCGAACGCACTAACGTGGCGCGCCGTGGGGATTCCCCTTACAAGAAAAAATCAGTTCGGATTATGGCATTATGCAAAGTTGAGTGAACTTGAGTGTTATTGGTTTTTCTATTGAGTTGAATTAGAAAAATGCCTCGTGAGAAAGATCCAATATGGTTATACTTTATTTGCATGAAGACAAAAATACTGGGCTATGGGCTCGGTGCAAAAATGTAGCAAAGAGATGCAAGGAATAATAAATATAAATTGTAAACTATTAATTTTTTTCGTTAGAATAGCCCAAATTATAATGCATTTGTTAAAAAACAATATAACAAATGAATTTCTTACACTGGTGATAATTATCGGATAATTATCAAGAAGCGTAATTATCTTGATTTTTTTCGAACCCTGCCAGGATGTGGAAGTTGTCTATACATTTTGATGAATAGTGGTGTTAAGGAACCCTTGGTGCGCGAGTAGGACTTACATTTGGGCATTTTTTCCTTAGTACGTCCAATAACCTACCTTGATGCCAAATTTCGAGTTTCTAAATCACCTAGAAGTGGTCTATAATTTGTATGATTCGGTTAGTGAGTCATAAAAACCAAGACCAACCTGGTGAAGCTGTAAGTAATGAATGACAGTAGATGTGTTTTACGGGAACCGCTCTCGGGCAATGTGAATTAGTAGTATCACTTTCCACCTCCTCAAAAATTTCTGTGCAAAATATCACGTCAATCCGTTGCTCCGTTGCGTATGACATACGCGAGCGTGCAAATGACTTTTCTCCGTATCCTTCGGAAACTATGTTAGGTTATGCTAATTAGTAGACTGTGTCACTTTCCACCCCCTCAACTATCTCTGTGCAAAATATCACGTCAATCCGTTGCTCCTTTGCGTACGACATACGCGAGCGTGCAAATGACTTTTCTCCGTATCCCTCGGAAACTATTTTAGGCTATGCTAATTAGTAGTCTGTGTCACTTTCCACCCCCTCAACTATATCTGTGCAAAATATCACGTCAATCCATCGCTTCATTGCGACGTGAAAGAAATTAACAAAAAACCGGCCAAGTGCGAGTCGGAATTCGCAAAGTAGGGTTCAGTAGTGTTTTCAGAAAATAAATATATACCTAATTTAAAAACAAAATTATATTTGCAATTATTAGCAAAAGAACATTTTGTATGGAAAATCTATGAACTTTTTACAAATCCAACGGAATTATCAAGAAATCGAAACCCCTAAAAAGAGAGATTTAACAAAACAGCTATACACATAAGAAACCACTCAAGACACAGGCTACATGCATGCCAAATTTTGTTAAGATTGGTTTAGGCGTTGAAGTGTGAATAAGTAATAAACAAATAAACACATTTTCACATTTCTTTGTTGGTTGGCAGGTGTTCACTGGAGATCTGAAATGTATGGAGAACTTTGCCCTCATCGACGGGAGGTTGCTGCTTTGTGGCCTGGCTGTTGGTGTGGCCCTCCACGCTCTGCTTTGGGACTATCTCTACCCATTCCCTCAGTCCAAGTGAGTAAAAATATTTACTATGTTTCGCGAAATGTAAACTTCGGGTATGCTCTCGGCACATAGCTCGTAGAAAAGACGGCCGTTCTGCTAATAAAGTTTTCGAGTGGCGACCGCGCACCGAAAGACGAAGCGTAAGCAGGCCTTTCACTTAGTGGACCGCCAACTTGGTGAAGGATGCGGAAAACCTCTGAATGGTGGTAGTAGCGCAGGATCAGTTGTTGTGGAAATCTTTGGGAGAGTTTGGGGGGGGGCCTTGTTCAGCAGTAGACAGACGTTATAAGCATAAGGCAGTTATGATGACAAATGTCCTTGGCAAGATGGAGTAATTTTACCTAATAGTAGTGGGCATAAATGATGGATGACAAAGGTGGAAGCGGCTTACCAAGTAACCTCAATAGAATGAGGATATGGCTCATCTGGTGTTATAGGTAGTCATTGTTCCTGCCTGCTGGACTGTAAGTCATGAGTTCGATTCTCAACCAGTACAAAAATTTGTGTGACTAACAGGTTTGTTTGCTCTGTGTCTAGGAATTTAATATCTATATGTGTATGTATGTAATTAAATGTGTTAGAGATTTATTTATCACGCAGCTAATAACCAACCTTATATAAATAATTACAAGGACATGACTTTCATTTCTTTCGAACACCAACAATATTTTATTCGTTGCTAAGTGACGTGGTGGATTATAGACAATCATATAAAACCTTCTCCAACAAAATGTGTACTATAAGTATGTTGTATATGTCGCAGGATAATTTGATAATCCGTCGTTTCGCGAAAATCCTAGGAAAATTGGATACTATGGAGTAGGAAACTCCTAATAAAACCAAGTCGGACGGAGCCCCGCTACGTTAAATAGGTTAGGTTATGTTAGCATGTCTTTTTCTACCGTAAAAAGGAGCCCCGCATAGCGGGGCTCCGTCCGACTTGGTTTTATTAGGAGTTTTCTACTCCATAGTATCCAATTTTCCTAGGATTTTCGCGAAACGACGGATTATCAAATTATCCTGCGACATATATATTTATGTATTTAAATGTCTACTTATATTCTAGTTTGGGGACAGGGACAGTGTGATTCGTCCCCGAATAACATTGTTAATATCATCATCATCAATCAATCAATCAATCAAATATTCTTTATTGTACAATTACAAAAATATACAGAGAATAAGTAGTACAGATCATCATATCAGCCGAAGACGTCAACTGCTGGCAATGGCCTCCCCCAAGGATTTACACGACGACCGGTCCTGCGCTGCCCGCATCCTTTACCAGGTCGTCGGTCCACCGTGTGGGAGGCCTGCCTAAGCTACGTCTTCCGGTGTGCGGTTATGTAACTCAGGGGATCAGACAGCCTTTCAGTAAGGAAGAGGCAAAATTAAATGTCACAACCAATTAACTTAAATAACCTTAACAATTTAATTAAAAATGAAATACCCGACTCCATAAAACCGTTAACCTTTGTTTAAGGCAGTTAGACTAAAAATGTATCCTATGTCACTCAGGAGATCAGACAGCATTCCAGAAAGGAAGAGGCAAAATTGAATGTCGCAACCAATTCACTGAAAATAACCTAATCAATTTAATTAAAAATTAATTAAAAAAAATTAAAAATTAGCTACATAAATACAAAATTTAAGTTGGTTAAAAATGTATATCCCATGTCACTCAGGGGATCAAGACGAATCTAAAGCAAAGTATATAATATATTAGTACTAACATACAGTATGGACACTCCCTGACGCTCTCTAGATTGCGACCTCACCCCCTCGTCACCCAGATTGATACAGATTGGTTATAGTTTGTTTGTCGAACGTATAGGATTTCGCCGCCGCCATTTTGTTTGTTCCGTAATTTGTTTTTTGAAATGTCATTTCTGGCCCGTTGTATGAAGTGTCCAGGGTGTATCTAAAAACACTTCGCACTCCAAAATAAATATAGCCGTTTAGGCTACTGGCTCAGACATATGTATGTTACATATGTACACCCATGTAAAGCGTCGGTGGCTCAACCGGTAACGACTCGGTCCTTCTAACCAGAAGTACCGGGTTCAAATCTGGACGGCCAATGTACCAATGAGTTTTTCAAAAACTTACGTACATATACTTACCGATAGCTTTAACGGTGAAGGAAAACATCGTGAGGAAACCTGCACACGCCTGCGAAGAAACTCGAAGGTTGTGTGTGAAGTCGACCAACCCGCACTGGGCCCGCGTGGTCGACTATGGCCTGATCGCCCTAATTCAGGGTAGGCTCGAGTCCCTCGGTGGGGACGTATATGAGCTGATGTGATGATGATATGTACACCCAACAAGCATTACCCACCATATTGGGCAGTCAGGTGAAAAGATAAGTATGATGTATCAATATTTTTTTAACACTAGACTTTATTTTGGTTCCAGATTTGTTTTGATAGTGTGTGTGTCATCCTATTTCTTCTTGCTCGGCATCCTGACTCTGTACACCACTTTCAAGGAGAAGGGCATCTTCGTTGTGGCGAAGGAGAAAGTTGGTAACAACACGAGAGTGTGGGAAGCCAGCTCCTTTGTTAAGAAGTAAGTACTGGATGGCAGGTATCCTTAGACCTAGCCAGAAGTTGCTCAGAATCCTTCTACAAATCAGTATAAAAATATTAATTTTAAAATTTGATCTTAGACCATTGTTGGTGTTATTTACAGTTATAAAAAATAACAAATTAAACAACTTGTTGCCACCCTATATGCGCAAAATACTCAATGATTTCGATTAAAGTCTATAAGAATGAGTAAATATTTTATTTATATTGGCGGTGCTAGTGTGCTAATCGAACCGGCTTAACACATACTGAAAAACCGAACATCTCAATTCAGTCCGTCCGTCCGTCACACGTGGCTCTGGAGGCTAAATCTTTAGTCCCATTGGGACCAAATTAATAGAGTTTTAAATTATTCTATGATGGATTATTAAAGGTTTTTTCGTACCGTCAAATCGAAGAGTAGCTGTCATACATATTCTAACCACACATGGTTTGACAGTTTGTTGGTACATTTTGTTGCTAATATTTACTGTGTTTCGTTTATTAAAATGGTTATCACAATGAAAATGTTAGATTTTCTATTTAATTTCAATTAAACTTAAATTTTGATTTTATAACAGTTTAACTTTTAATAAATATGATTTACAAGTGGGTCCGCGGTGCGCCAGCTGCAAGCGGCTCGCGGGGAGTTAAACCTTCTTCTTTAATCACTTTGTCCATCGGTGAAAACCGTATGAAACTCCGTTCGCTAGTTTTTAAGTTTATCGCATGCAAATAGACAGACGCGGCGGGGGACTTTGTTTTATATGTGTAGAGTTATAGTAACGGTCACAACAAACACTTACCTATTATTTTCTAAAAAAGAATAAAACGTGAGTTAATTTTTTTTAATTAAAAATTTGAGTAGGTTTGCTGCACCTCATCTGTTGCAGCCAAGAATGTAACGCGCATTCTCAAATAGTGCCCATTCATCAAAGAATACAGACGCAGGCAGGGAATTCCACTCCTTGGCCGTTCGCATTATGAACGATGGAGTAAAACGCTTCGTGCGTATAGGTGGAACATAAACGACAAAGGGGTGGAATCGCACTCCGCGCCTGGTCGACCGATGATGAATAAGGTCGTGAAGCTTCAGGGCACACTCATCGACATGAATACTGTAGAACACCGATAGACTTTGCGGCGATGCTAGAGGCGGCGATACTCGAGGTTTTGGAGCCTGTTTGATACAAATTCCTCGTCGCCAATTGGTCTCCTAGCGCGTTGGTCGATAGAATCCAAGGCATTTAGCTGCTATCAAGCTTTGTATAACATTAGGAGCTGCTCTGGTGTGAAGTGAAGTCTCACCTTCGAGAGGATACCGGGCTTTTTGACAGCCGTTTTTGCCTTAGATTCAATGTATCTCCCGAAATTCAGATCGGATGTTAAATCTACGCCAAGGAGCTCAAGATGATCGAAGACCTAGATAGAGTCATTTTGGAAAGTAGGAGTTAGGGTAAAAGAATCCTTTTTGCTGTTAATAGACAATTCTGCGTTATAGAGGCATTAAACCTAACAATATTGGCATCACCCCGGTCAGAGATTGCCTTGAGTGTTAGTTCACACGCTCAATCATGGCCTCTCTGGGATAGTATATCGATGATTTTTTCGCAACCGTGCTGTCGCTTGCATATCCAAATATGCCGGGTTTCAGCAGATCGTTAATATGCAGCAGAAACAAAGTTGCGGAGAGAACTGAGCCCTGAGGCAAAGTATATATATTAGTACTAACGTACAGTATGGACACTCCCTGCCGTTCTCTAGATTCGACCTCACCCCCTCGTCACTCAGATTGGTTACCACACTAATTACCGAACGTAAAGGACGAGCTACGCAATCTCGCTTAACGTCACAACGCGTTCCCCCAAGTGATTATATTCGCTTTGCGCGCCCGCCGCCCCTGCCGCCCCTGCCGCTGTGATTTTGTTCTTTAGTTGTATATTTTTATAGAAATGTAGTGTGAATGGATGGAGTTCTTTTTCATATGTCAGTTCGTTCTTGTGGCTTGTGGGATATTTTGTTTACTTAATTATTTAAAATGATGATTGTTCGTAATAATTTGATTAGATGGTGTGAAAATATGTTATGAGTTGTATATAAATATCTAGTGATGTGATATTATAGAATGTGATCACGGAATTATAGATTGAGATGGACTGTTATTGTAGGTTGCTAAATGAGATTGTTTTAAGGACAAAAGCAAACTCCTGTGTTTGAAGAAAAAAATTATTCATGTGAGTTACTTATTCATGTTAGATAACTACCAAGTAGCCACTGTTGATTGTTGCATGCAGTAAATAACTAACAAAAAATTCGTGGCCAATGCTGCCGCGCCGGTGCAGTGTTTCAGCCCTACCTGCATTCACGGATATAGATACGTCAGTTGTATATATGTATATCATTTCTCGCTCGTTTGTGTGAAGTGTCCGGAATAGCCAATAGTTCAGACGAGCAGCCATCGACAACCATTTGAATGAACCGTTCACTCAGGAAGTCGGATAACCAGTTGCACAAAGGAAGGCAGTTCCATAGGAAGGAAGTGTGGCGACATCTGCAGCACCCGCCACTAACAACTACATACCAAAACTCAAGACTGAACCATCGATCATACTATATGGAAAAGTTACATCTTCATCTCGATAGATGGCATCTAGAACGCGCTATTAGAATTTCTTCAGCGCTGAGTATATATACAAGTACCAATCATCAACGATTGGTCCACGGCCGGACCCCAGGCACAACACCTCGCCTGGCGGAGATATCTCCCTTTGTTCTCGAGAGTAGGAACACACCGTTCCTACAGAAGCTAATTACCAGTAAGACTAGCTTGCCAGACCTTATCAAATGCCTTGGAGATATCGAGACAATTAACTTTAATTTTACTATAGACCTGTAATTGACAGGTGAAGTTCAATAAAAGCTTGTTATTATAAGAACACTAGCCTGTGCCCGCGGCTTCGCCCGCGTGGACATCTTTTTGTGACTGTCTGAGGGTGAGTGGTGGCGTGAACTGCAAACGGCTCGCGAGCGTTAACATGGGTTTTCTCCAGTAGTAGGGATACTATATCGGATTATTCTGATCAGCAGTCTGGTCACTCTCACCCCCTCAACCAATTCTATACAAAAAAATCACTTCACTCCGTTGGAAATGAGTTTTTCCTAGATCCCTCGGGACCTATGTCAGGATATGCTAATTAGTAAATTATGTCATGTCCCACCTCCTCATCTCTGTGTAAAAAATCACAACAATCCATTGTTCCATTGCGATATTAAAGAAATTAACCAAAAAAAGAGTATTTTTTCAGTTTTCTCAGGAACTGCGTTCGAATATGCTATTTGCACGGGATAAAAAGTAGCAATATGTCCTTCCCAGTGACACAGACTACCTGCATGCCAAATTTCATCAACATTAGTTGAGGTGTTGAAGCGTGAAAAGGCAACAAACAAACACATTTTCACATTTATTATGTTAGTAAGAATATAACTAAGATCTACCCATAGACAAAAAAACTGTAAAACTCATGGATGCAATAAATGATTGAGTCATAATCATCATAAATTTAAGAGCCGAGCCGTAAATGATTGAAAATTGACATAAAAATCTAACACATCCTCTTTGCCCACAGACACGACGACAAATACAGCTTGGTAGTTGTGATGCGAGATTCATCCGGCAAGACTCGACAGGCGTCCATCAACAAGTCTTTCGCTAACTATATCGACACCAACGGCACCATCGTGCAGCCTCTAGTCGTCAATGAGGTCTCAAAGCTCTACAACTCACTCTCAGCGGAGAAGAAAGAGAAATGAGGAAGTTATAAATGAGTAACAGTTTTAAGCGACTGTCTTCTAGTACTAAGGTCTGATTGTTATAAACTGATTGTCAAATAAATGACGTGAAATCGAAGTATTTGGCTTTGTAATGAAGATGTCGAAGAAGTGTGTTTCCTTGCAAGGTTCAGAGGTAAGTTTTGACAATTTTGTTAAGTAGCAGGTACCAGTGTTGCCAGGTTAGTTTTAGACCAAAATGGAATTTTGATATTTTAAAGTAAAAAAGCGGGCTTTTTAAATTCACAATTGATAAGCCGTTGGCATCATCTCACCTGATCGTAAATGACGATGATGCCAAAGATGGAAGCGGGCTTACCAAGATTCCCCAATGCAATAAGGAACTAGCTATCTTATCTTCAAGCCAGAACACATCAATGCTGTTAGCATTGATGTTTGACGGCAAGACTCAGATAAGATGGTCGTAAATGCCCTTGCATTAACCATATCAAGTCTTACAAAGTTAGACTCTACCGGCAACCGAATCCGCCACCTCCTTAAGTGAAGCTAATGGACTTACCATTAAAAAAAAATAACTTACCCCCCAAGGTTGGCCCCCATGCTTAAAATTCATTTATTAACGTAACACATCATGCATCATCACTTACCATCAGGTGAGTTGCAGTCAAACGCACTCAAATTTTTAATAAAAAAAAAACGTCTGTCTACCAAATTTCAACTCAATCGGTCCAGTAGTTTCCGAGCAAATTCCCTGTGACAGACGGATGGAAAGACCGACACACGAGTGGTCCTATAAGGGTTTCGTTTTACCTTTTGAGGTACGGAACCCTAAATAGAAAGTAATCGGTAGTATTTTTTATAATATTAAAAAAAAAACACAAACAAAAACTCCAAAATTAACAATTTAATCGAATCCAACGTATCCGAATCAGGGCTACCAATCACTTCACTAATTTTTTAAAGTAGACTAAAAAAAATTGCTTTAGTTATTGCTCTGAGGTCAGTGACATATGTCGAGTGACAATTGTCAAGCGACAGGTGACATGTGACAATTTTGAAAATTATTTTCTATGAAATCTCAGAACAATAACTAAATAGAAATGCATATAAACATGACAGGCATTTTGTTACAATAATTTTTTGTATGACTATTATGTTGTGAAACAAAAAATATTTTTCCTAGTCGACATATTTGTAAATTTCTCGCTAAATATTGACATGAAATTAAAGCTGTGTCAGGCTTGAGTTACAATATTGTAGTGTTTCGTGGTTCAAAAAAAAGCATGGCTATAAAAATAAAGGGATTAAATATCATGACCACCAAAAATACTTTGATACCCCAAGCTCTCTTACCCCAAAAATGTATTCAAACACCAAATGTAGTAAATGAGCACCAACTCTTAGGGCGCAAATTTTAATTATTGCGCTGTTTCTGCCTAAATAAACCACACAACGAAAAAGGAGTTAGTAAAAATAAGATTATTCTAAAAAAATGTAAATGCGCGAGCGAAGCGAGCGATTTTACGTTCAGTCTGGTTTGATTGATTATACAGTCAGAGCCAAGGCCTCGCGAGGCTCCCCTCTATGGGTAGCACAATGCTGCGTGAAAGAAGAAACGCTACACGCTACGCGCTACTAATTAAAATGCGGTTAAAATTTTGGTGTTCACAAACTATTTTTGGGTTAACAATGATTATTTGGTGTCATTTGCTTTAATAAGACAGCAAAATGTAAAAATTTTGGTTAAAATTTCACAATAAAATGGAGTTTTAATTTTGGTGCGCATTTACTACTATTTTTGGCAGGAAAAGAAAAAGTGTTTTTTTAATATTATTTTACTATAACTGGTGTTCAGTTAAACATAAGCCAAAAATAAATAAATAATATTAACCAGTTATAGAGTAATAAGTGAAGGAAAACATCGTGAGGGAACCTGCACACATCTGCGAAGAAACTCGAAGGTTGTGTGTGAAGTTGACCAACCCGCACTGGGTCTGCATGGTCGACTAAGGCCCGATCGCCCTACTTCAGGGTAGGCTCGAGCCTCTCGGTGGGGGGGACGTATAAATGAGCTGATGTGACGATAGTAATAAGTAATCATAATTTAGGTATACAATTATTATTAAGACTTCAGTATACCGCCGCCAACTACCAACTTTGTAACTACTTTTTACTTCCACTAAGAATGTTTTTATATAAAAATTTTTTTTTTTGAATTTACAGTATATTATGAGGAGTGATTTTGATTTCCTAGAATTCTATTGAAATTGTGTATTTCAATAGAATTCAGAAAGAAGAAAAAAAATATAATGCTCCCTTTTTTTCTAGGTCTAACCATAGAACTACTGCAATTTTAATCGAAACATTATGATAATTTATAAACTTCTTAACAAAACAATATAAAATGATTTTGTTTTATTATTGTTTGGGAATTCTTTTTATTTTATTTGTAATGAATTAAAAACCTCAATTCTCGCACGTTTTCCCGCAGCGATTGATGTGACAGCCACGTTGCAGTACGAGCTGACAATAACTTTTTTTCCAAACATTCGTTCGATGTTTGAAACATTGTGAATAGAGTTGCTAATTTTAGGGACGGAGGAATCCTTATTTAGTTATTGAGCGTACGTGAAATATACATAACCAATTTATAACAGTGATAAATCATTGTTACTCTGAAGACTTCGATAAATTTAAAGTACTTATTGCTATTTGATTTAACAACTTCTAATTATTTGAAAAAAGAGAGTCATAATAGACGAAAACTTGATAAATTTTCCCCTGTAGCCGTGACAATTCGTGAAACTTTTATTACATCGTCTCAAACTTTTTCGTCTGTGTGTTGCATGTCGCGTGACGGTCGGCCGCGGGGTATGGATAAAGTGAAAGGAGCTCGTCAGAGCAGCCATGATCGTTTCGTCCTCTGTACCGTAGCTCCAAGACGAGAGCAGCCATGATCGTTTCGTCCTCTGTAAATGTCTATAATGTGAAAAAAAGTTGCACTAAAAGTGAAACTTTTATTACATCTTCTCAAACTTTTTCGTCTGTGTGTTGCATGTCGCGTGACGGTCGGCCGCGGAGTGGGGATAAAGTGAAAGGCGCTCGTCAGAGCAGCCATGATCGTTTCGTCCTCTGTAAATGTCTATAATGTGAAAAAAGTTTCACTTTTACCGTGGTTTCATAAAACCACACGATCATTTTTTTGAAAATTGTCACACCTGTCTGAGTGGTGTCAAGTTGTCCAGGCCCCTATTTCACCATGTCGACAGGTGCGACATTGTCAAATTGTCGCACCTGTCGACATGGTGAAATAGGGGCCTGGTGTCACGCGCGGGACTTATTAGACTAAATTAAACGAATTAATTGAAAATGAAAAACCCGACTGCATTAAAACTTAACCTCTCTTTTTTACCATAGTTTTTATGACTATCTTTGAGGGTGAGTGGACATGAGTTTTTACTGATCCCTCGGGAACTATATCGGGCTATTCTGATTAGCAGTCTATGTCAATTCCCACCCTCTCAACTAATTCTATACAAAAAATCACTTCAATCCGTTGCGACGCCGACGTGCGCGAGCGTGGAAATAAGTTTTCCCCAGATCCCTTGGGAACTATGTCAGGATATGCTAATTAGTAAAACAGGTATGTCATCTCGCACCTCCATAACCATCTCTGTGCAAAAAATCACAACAGTCCATTGTTCCGTTGCGATGTTTAAGAAATCAGCCAAAAAAGAGTATTTTTTCAGTTCCTCCAGGAATTGCATCGGACTATGGTATTTTCACGGGATTAAAAATAGCATATGTACTTCCCAGTGACACGCCTGTGTCACTGGGAAGGACATATGCTACCTGCATGCCAAATTTCATCAATATAGATAAGTCAAGATGTTGAAGTGTGAAAAGGTAACAAACACATTTTCACATTCATAATATTAGGAAGGTTTTTTTTTCAGTAACAAATTACATTATATTTGAAAAGCACACAAATAATAAAACAATAGAAAATATTATTTTCCATCTGTCATAGTTTAGAGGTACGATGCTCTCGAAAGTATATTTTTTTATGTCACATTTATTCTGGAATGCCCGCCGAACTAATCAAGATATACTAGGAATTTACGTCAAAATATGTCTACAATATAAGTGATGATGGAGGACATATATGCGAAATAGTCTCACTGCTAGGGCAAGCTAAGGGGCATTAGGGCTTACTAAGGCCAAATTAAATGGCACCCACCACATAGCACCACTTACAAATGAATAGCTAACGTTCACCATAGTTTCGGTACTCTACGCTAGATGGCGTTGTCGAGCCAAGCACGGTAATGATTGCATTTCCATGACTCACTCGAGGTAGAGCAAAACCTCTACCGCGAAAAAATACTAACATGCGCGGTCGTTTTTCAATGATTTTCCATCCTTTTCACCCGCATACGATAAGATAGAGAGGAAAATGGTGACGTCACTTATTTCCACGATAGGGGGACACGGTGGACTGTAGATCGAAGGAAGGTAGCCTCACCACGGTCGTGTCGTGTTCAGTAGGTCGACCGCTTGTGCCGGTCTTGCGTCGACCTTTCGCGCGTGAATGTCATCCACGGTTAGCTTACAATGTACTTCAGTTAAAATTAAGTAGTATTAGTGTTTAAAATTACATAACTAGATAGTGATGTGAAAGTTCGTTGCATAGTTCGAGCTAAAATTATTTTGTTTTATAAAAGTCGACTGTCTTGTGTCGCGGAATTTTTGCAATCCTTGCATACGTATTTTATAGACGGGTTATCCGTTTAAAAAATAAATTGATGAGTGCATCGTAAATATCTGTGATCTAGAACATTAAAGGTGAGAGAGAACAGATTAATAAAACTACTTAATTTTAATAAAACCACAATATTTATGTCAGTAACACGCGCTGGGACAGTTTACCAAATAATTAATCGGTTTTTTGACAATCGATTATTATGTGACTGCTTTCTCAGCTCTATAATTTTGAAAAAGAAATTTTAATCTAGATAACAGTTCATATCCTAATGTAAATCTGATTAGATTTTTTTCCAGCAAATGCGTTAGATTCGGCTCCTCTTGAGTTTAAAATAGAATTCTACAAGGTACAAAAATAAAGCATTCATAAAATTTAAAAGTAATTAAGTAAAACATTCATAAAATTTAAAACATAATAAACACTGTTATGGTACTTATAATGACATCACCGCGTTCACGCCCACAAAGGACCTGTTTTGATTACACAAAGAATAAATTAGTCTCGTCTCGCCATGGATTTCGACAACTTTAACCAAATATCCGTCACATGACACGAGCATATAAAATGTATTAGTATGATGCAGTCGCGTAAAAAACAATTATTGAACAAATATGCCCTTCAAAGCATAGTTGATAGATATTAAAATGATTAATGTGTTTGCGGACTGGGAAAGCATCTATATCACTTTCGTTGTTAACTGTACACATATGTGCATCGAACCTGGTATTCTCATGACACAGTCACCTGACTTGGCGCCGAAAAACGCGGTCACTGCTAATCCCTTATTCAAACCGCGTAGAGTTCAATTTAGCTGTTATCTCGTCTCATTTAGCGCTTTTGTCGCCTTTATCTCAAGCTCGGTCTATTTTAGTTTGGTTGAACGTGCCGCACGCATGGCCCACTTGCTTGCATAGTATGTACCCTACCCATACTGTATGTAAGTGCGTACGGATTAGCTTTAGGTGTAATAACCGTATCCCTATTTTTTTTGAGATTAGGTAATCGGCTAGATTCTTTGTCGATAATGTAAGTTACAGGTAAACAACCAAAATATAAAAACCCTTTCCTCCTTTATTCAGCTCTTGAATTCAAAATATTTTATCTGTATGCCATAAATATATAAATTACCAACGAATTTATTTATATGTCTATGTCCATACAGACTGTCCCAAGCGCCTGGCTATGGGCCATGGAGAGAAAGTACTTAATATTATATAGCATGTACAGACAGACAGTACAGATTTTCAATATAAAATTTAAAATAGACAATTTTACATTTTACTTTAAAGGCTTCGGTGGCTACCGGTAACGACTCGGTTCTTCTAACCAGAGGTACCGGGTTCAAATCTGGACGGCCAATGTACCAATGAGTTTTTCAATAACTTACGTACATATACTTACCGATTGCTTTAACGGTGAAGGAAACATCGTGAGGAAACCTGCACACGCCTGCGAAGAAACTCGCAGGTTGTGTGTGAAGTCGACCAACCCGCACTGGGCCCACGTGGTCGACTAAGGCCTCATCGCCCTAATTCAGGGTAGGCTCGAGCCCCTCGGTGGGGACGTATATGAGCTGACATGATGACTCTAAAGGGACTATTTTGAGGGTTTCCGTACCTCAAAGGTAAATACGGAACCGTTATAGGATCGCTCATGTCTTTGTCTGTCTATCCGTCCTTCCGTCTGTCACAGCTAATTAGCGCCGAAACTTGGACCGATTGAGTTGAAATTTGGTACACATTCTGCCACTATGCGTCTGAACCATATGTAAGCCGGTGACCCAAAGACGGACGTGTAACATAAATAAATGAATTTTGGTCTTGGGGTGTAGGATAGGGGGTCCAAATTATAAAAAAAATGTTACCACCCCAGGCTGATGTATTCAAAAGAAAAATAATGATTAATCGAAAAATAGAAAATAATACAAGACAGCTGAAGAAAAATGTTATTAGGAGAATGAAGACAATGGTGTCGCTTCGGTGTCCACCGAGGGGCTCCAGCCTACCCTGAATGAGGGCGCTTCGGTGTAACACGATTTAACTTATTCCACAGGACTCAGTTATCTAAATTTACGTATTCTGTCTTTTTCTTTCTGTATCGAAAAGGCAAGGACCAAATGCTTAAATTTAGTTTAGTCCTGTCAAATAAGCTACACCATGTTACTCCGAATCGACACCAGTACCTATATGAAAAGTCAAAAACTAAAAAACAATAATAAAAACAAAAACCGGCCAACCGGCGAATCGGACTCGTTCATAGTAGGGTTCCGCAGACTTGTATGTTTGTATGTTAAAATGTATGTTTTAAAAAACAAAATTATATTTGCAGTTGGCAATAGAACTTTTCACAAATCCAGCGGCACATCTTAAGTTGGTTGACTATTGCTCAGGTGATAGTTATCCTTTTAAATTGATTACATGTCCTGAAATACCGGTTTAGCTGGTAAAAGGGGGGGGGGGGGGGGGGAGAGGACACTTGACTCGTAACAAAAATTAGCACTAATATTATAAGCTTAATATTTCGCAAACCGATTCCTGATTCGGAAAATGGTTTTAGCAAACCTTCAACCTTAGTTGTTTTGAAAGACCTATTCAACGATACACCACACTAGAGGGCACGTCAATTGAAAAAAATCACACCCTATTTTCATGTAGGGGAGATACACTAAACAATTTTTTTTTCAAGATTTTATTGTACCACTTTGTCGGCGTGATTAATGTACACTATGCCAAATTACAGCTTTCTAGTGTTAATAGTATCTGAGCTAAGCCGCGGACAGACAGATAGACATGGCGAAACTATAAGGGTTTCTTGTCGACTACTGAACCATAAAAAAAGCAGAAAATACAAAAAAGATCGAATTTAAACCAAAAAAAATGACTTCGTCACAATAATGAAATCATCCAAAAAAAGTTCACTGCTATAGGCGTCCCCCGAGTATAAATAAATTGTAAAGTAAATTGTTGCGTTTTCCATTTTAATTTTAAATATCGCTCAAAAACAATTACTTTAATTTTTCAGAAACCTTTACGTACCTACCCACAATAAGTTTATTTACTGCTTAATTATTACGCATTGGACGGGGCACATAGCTCGTAGAACGGATGGCCGTTGGGGCAGTAAAGTTCTCGAGTGGCGGCCGCGCACCGGAAAACGTACTGTAGACAGGCTTCCCCCTCGGTGGACCGATGAACTCGGGAAGGTCGCGGTAAGCCGCTGGATGCGGGTAGCGCAGAACCGGTCGTTGTGGAAATCCTTGGGGGATGCCCATGTATTTTTCAATTAAAAAATTGAGTGCGTTTGACTATATCTCACCTGATGGTAAGCAGTGGACGTCCTTCGGCTGATATGATGATGATTATGAATTACTTAGTACAGATAGGAGATAAATATCTGGTAGTCAATACTGAACTGTCTATAATGTATATATTGAAAGAGACTCTTTATACATATTAAAATATCTACAAAATTAATACAAAAAAAAAATGTTAAAAAATTGCAAGCTAGTGTTTGATATTTTTAATAATACGGAAAGAGCGATTTTAACTTTTATTAAAGCTTACTCCAATAAACAAAATAAAAAATAAGTAGTTGTCCAAGGGACACATTTTTCATAGCGGTTTACAACATATTTTCACTTAAAAATGTACTTAAGGAATTAAAAAAAGTGATCTGCTTGATATCGAAACATAAAATATAATTAATATTTTATAATGTAAGATAATTTATTGAGTGAAATTTAAATATAAATAAAAAAATATCACAATCTTTTTTTATTGAAAATTTGAGTGCGTTTGACTGTACACCTGATGGTAAGTGACGATGTAGTCGAGGATGGTTCATCATATCAGCCGAAAATCGTCCACTTTTGGACAAAGGCCTCCCCCAATTATTTTCACGACGACCGGTCCTGCGCTGCCCGCATCCATCGGCTTCCTGCGATCTTCACCAGGTCGTCGTCGGTCCACCGCGTGGGAGGGAGGCCTGCCTACGTAACGTTTTCCGGTGGATTACTACGTTACGAGGATGGTACACGCAAACTCAAATAATGCCTATTCACTCTCGCCTTAAAGATCCCCAAATTGTAGGAGTCGGGAAACACAGACGCAGGTACTTTTTAAAGTAATATTTTTTAATCTTTGACGCAGGCAAGGAGTTCCACTCCATCGCTGTCCGCATTATAAATCGGAAAGCGTAACGCTTCGTGCGTATAGGCTGAATATCAACAACAAAGGGGTAGAACCTCCCCCCTGCGTCTCGCTGACCGAAGGTGGAATGGAGCTGGGGGAATGAGGTCGCGCAGTTCTTGTGCACACTCTCCGAAATGAATGAAAGACAAGCAACTTTGCGGCAAAGCTGTATATCGGGACAAATAAAAGTAGATCGACTCATATGTTATTCATATTCCGACCCTATAACCCTATAATCTGTTGTGCAATAAAGAGTTCACAAATAAACAAACAAGTCTAGACTGACAGATGTATCCTATCAGTTTACATTAGAAATATTAGAACGATATATCAATTTTAGTCAGCGCGGTGTAACGCTATTATGAATGATCAACGATTCCCATGTGTGAAAGAAAAGTGAGTGAGTGGGTATTATCGAGAGCTCTCAAAGTAAAATTGGACCTAGATGCGACATCGTGCCGAAGCTCTGCCAACAATCCAACGACAACACAATCACTTTTACATCTGTGACATAACAAAGTATCTACTTGTGTTCACTGGTATCTACGAGTACCGAACAAAAACCGATGGCTTTGGTATATAGTTATTTATTAGGTACATAGGGTCCAGACACACGGACTGCATTCCAACTGCAAATTCGCAGTTTGAATGCTGTTATCCTAGTTAGTTGCGCTATTGAAAGGGTACAAAAAAAATTCTTTAAAATGATCAGTTTTCGTTGCTATCGTCGCCGTTGCAATAACTATAACGAACTGATTGACAAATTTAATATTATGAACAACGCCGTATTCAGCTAGAGCAATTGTGTCTGTATAAATTGATCAACAATTATATTGATTGTCCTGAGCTCGTCAATAGTATTGGTTATCGCGTGCCGGCAAGGTCTCTCAGGTCTAAGCGGCTCTTTTCTGTAAGCTTTTGTCGTACCAATGCAGGAAAGCGATCGCTAATTTATAGAATGCTTATCAGATATAACGAACAGATTATTAACACACTTTTTGATTCTTAGTTTTACTAAAAATTTTTTCTCTCTAATAGTTATCCATTCTTTTTACTACTATTTTGTTGTTTTCTAAATTTATTTTATAGTTATTTTAAAAACAAATATGACAGCTTTTTGACTGTTTATAGCGGTAGATTGATAAGTAGGCTTATATTTTTAAATAATTGTGGAACTCGTTATTGGAATGTATAGACTTACCTTTCTATTTATATTTCATCCCTTGTAGCGTGGTGCGCAGTTATATAATCTTCTTTCATTCGATCTCGCATGCGCTGTCAAACTATGTGACATTTGATTTAAAAACCGAAAACCATCATCGTCCATCTTAACCAGCACAAATTATTAATTTATATTTATTTAATTACTGTACTGTAGAACCCACTCCCTACGCCCTACCTAACTAACTACCTGCCGTGCGACACCCTTAAGTATCAATGTATATTACCGTTTGTGTTCTCCTAATAAAAATAAAATAAAATGAAAATAAAATAAATATTTAACTGCATCCAAACTGTGAATTTGCAGCTGGAATGCTGTCTGTGTAGCTGTTCTCCTAGTTAGTTGCGCTTTAACTGCTTCCAAACTGTGAATTTGCAGCTGGAATGCTGTCTGTGTGGCTGTTCTCCTAGTTATTTGCGCTTTAACTGCCTCCAAACTGCGAATTTGCAGGTGGAATGCTGTCTGTGTAGCTGTTCTCCTAGTTAGTTGCGCTTTAACTGCATCCAAACTGTGAATTTGCAGCTGGAATGCTGTCTGTGTAGCTGTTCTCTTAGTTAGTTGCGCTTTAACTGCATCCAAACTGTTAATTTGCAGCTGGAATGCTGTCTGTAACTGTTCTCCTAGTTAGTTAACTGCATCCAAACTGTGAATTTGCAGCTGGAATGCTGTCTGTGTAGCTGTTCTCCTAGTTAGTTGCGCTTTAACTGCATCCAAACTGTGAATTTGCAGCTGGAATGCTGTCTGTGGCTGTTCTCCTAGTTAGTTGCGCTTTAACTGCATCCAAACTGTGAATTTTCAGCTGGAATGCTGTCTGTGTAGCTGTTCTCCTAGTTAGTTGCGCTTTAACTGCATCCAAACTGTGAATTTGCAGCTGGAATGCTGTCTGTGTAGCTGTTCTCCTAGTTAGTTGCGCTTTTACTGCATCCAAACTGTGAATTTGCAGCTGGAATGCTGTCTGTGTAGCTGTTCTCCTAGTTAGTTGCGCTTTAACTGCATCCAAACTGTGAATTTGCAGCTGGAATGCTGTCTGTGTGGCTGTTCTCCTAGTTAGTTGCGCTTTAACTGCATCCAAACTGAATTTGCAGCTGGAATGCTGTCTGTGTGTCTGGACCCTAAACCCTTTATAACCGACTTCAAAAAAGAAGATCCTCGATTCAATTGTTGTATTTGTTTTTTTTTGTATGTATGTTACACGATTTTTTTCTCTGATTGTGAATCGATTTTTATGATTCATTTTACTTTCGAGCGACGAGAGAGTGAGAAAGTATTGATAAGGCAAAAAATCTAAGTTAAGGTTTTGATGGGATTGATTGTTTTACACTAATAGGGTCCAAAAGAGTCCAAAAAACCAAAAAAAAAAACCTACGTGTCTGTCCAGGCTCTGGCTCCTAAACTTCTGATGGGATTTTGATGAAATTTAAGTTAGGGATCTATTTTTTAATATCTTCAGCCGTTTTTTCCTTCCATATTTTGGGGTTTTTTACTCAATAAAGCACTATCGATTTTGATGAAACTTTGTAGGTACGTTATTATATCTTTTTACGATCTACTTACTATACAGGATACTTCGTTATTCCAGGATAAATCTGAGTAAGGTACCTCCCAAACCCAGGTTGTTTATTATTTGTACTCAAAAATGGCTCTAATAATTTTGATGAAACTGCAGATCACCTTATATGTAATTAATTGGCTTACTATACAGAGTAGTTCCTTATTCCAGGATTACAGGGTGTAACAAAATTGGTGTTGGTCCCGTTAAGTGGGGCTTCTACTCATCAAACTGAACGACTTATGTTCTGTAAGTTTGCTGAAATCGCAAAAAAAAATGAACTCTTCATACAAAACGATCAGCTGATTGACCAATTTTGTGCATTTTTGTATGAAGCGTCGAATTTTGACTATTGGTACCTTGGGGAAAGTTGTTCAGTATGATGAGAAGAAGCCCCAGTTAACGGGTCCTACAACAATTTTTTACACCCTGTATAATAGGCTGATTTGATCAAGGGAAAACGGTCGGTCGGTCAGGAATATAGACCACGCGTGCTCAAAAAATTCTATAATATAATGTCGTCTAAATAAACTCGGAATTTCTCTCCTCTCCTCAAATTGCGTATAATGATAATTGGAAACGCTAAACACTTAAAAAAAACTTCCATCGCAAAAACTTAGTAAAATTTGGGTTTTAGTTTTGGATTTTCTTTTTTTTCTAAAGGCGGAACCCTTTCAGAAAATAATGGAAACCCCGAAATCGAGGGTTGAAAAAAAGTCGTTTTTCTGCGGTTGAAACTGTAATACATTTATCATTTTTTAAATAAATTTATACAATATGTCTGCTACAAAGTGTAGGAGACCAAAACACGATTTGATAAAATTTTCATAGAAAAAAAATGCATAGTTCGCTTAAATTTTGCCAATTTTTGCTTTTTTAGCCCACAAAAACCAGTTTTATTTCATTTTTTTTTCTCTCTTATTCCTCAATAAAATCCTGATATATTGTCGGACTCACTTTTTGCAAAAATGCCTATATCTGAGTTAAAAAATAAAACATTGAAAAAGTGAATAAAAGTGTGGTTATTTTCTTTACTCTTTACACGTAAAGAAAAAAAACATAGACAACTGTTCTGAACAATACCTCGCCTTTACCGATTTTTCAACCGACTTCAAAAAGGAGGTTCTCAATTCGACTCTATGTTTTTTTTTGTATGTTTGTTACGCGATATCTCCGCCGATTGTGAACCGATTTTGAAAATTCTTTTTTTATTCGAAAGAGTATACTCCCGAAGGGGTCCCATTGTCACCAAGTCAGGATCTGATGATGGGATCCTAGGGAAATCGAGGGCAACCCTCAAATTTTACGTGTTTAAGTTTTACGTGTTTCGTGTATTTTCTTAAATTATTAAAGTATTTGCGTCTGGTAGTCATCATCTCATGTTGATGAGCTGATGAAAGAAGGTACAGCTCCTTAACGGTTAGGAGTTGGAAGATAATTCTTCAAAAGTTTTACGAAGATACGAGGTACGTATAGACCAATAGTTGTATTCTTTTAGGCTGTTCAGATGGGCTGATGATGAAAGACTTAACTCGCTTAACTTTCATGCTGTTGAGATGATAGAAGCCACAGGACCCTGTATCTGTTAATAAAACACATGCATTATGATTTGATGGTTCCTGTTGGCGAGTGGGTGATTGGTCATAATGTTGTTAGATAGATAGCATTATCACTAAAAATAAATAAAATTAAAATAAAAGTTTAAAAAACTTAAAAACCGACTTCAAAATGAAATTCACTCAAAAGTATGAAATAATATTATTCTTATATACACGACATTAACCAACAATAACGAAATCAAAGGTGGGTACGAACCTAAATTTATTTTTGAGGTCGGTGTCAGCAATGCCATCGAATCTAAAACATTTGATTCGTAAGGAGCTGTGTGCTGCTACCGACCTCAAAAATAAATTTAGGCCCCTAATTTAATTCGTACCCACCTTTGATTTTGTTATTGTTGGTTAATGTCGTGTATATAAGTATAATAATATTATTTCATACTTTTGAGTGAATTTCATTTTGAAGTCGGTTTTTAAGTTTTTTAAACTTTTATTTTTTATAAAATTAACATGGGACCAACCTAGCAGCTAAGAACAAAAAAGAACTGTGAAAATCGGTCCATAATCTGCGAAGATATCTCGAACGTAATAGCCTATAGGCTCTTTTTACATGTACACGGTTGCCATTTTTAACATCGTAAAAAACATATACTTAGTCGAATTGAGACGCCCCTTATTTTTGGAAGTCGGTTGATGAAGATTGTGTATTACACGGCTCGATCACAATTTGAAGTCCCAGTAGAGGAATTCATTATTCTCCCTTGTTACGAAGCCTTAAAATGGCCTTAGGCCCTTTTCACATGCACACGGTTGCCATCCGCGGCGCCACGCCAGCTCTTTCACATGCACACGGCTTACAAGCGGTTCACGCACGGCGATCAGCCATCAGCCACTCCTGTGGTGGTATCATGTCACGCGCGGAGCCGCGGAGTCACAGCACACCCTGGACACTTTATACAACGGGCCAGAAATGACATTTCAAAAAAGGAAAACAGAACAAACAAAATGGCGGCGAAATCCTACACGTTCGACAACCAAACTGTAACCAATCTGTATCAATCTGGGTGACGAGGGGGTGAGGTCGCAATCTAGAGAGCGGCAGGGAGTGTCCATACTATATGTTAGTACTAAAATATACTCGTATATACTTTGGTCACAGTATTACAATATAGCGGCTTAGCGGAGTGCGTCGTGTCGTGGTCATGTAAACATGAACACTCCTATGTTAGCCAATAGAGATCCGTATAAAGTGGACGCAACGGGCGGCCCATGTAAAAGCTCTCATAATAGCTCATATATATACTTTAACCGGTACCGGTATGCATGTGAAAAGGCCCTTAGAATCCCTTTTCATTAACTCGTATCTAGATCAAATTTATAGATAATGTAACTTTACCATTAATCGATTGAAGTCTGATAAGAATATTTTTTTAAGCTCAACTGGCTAAAAGTATATAATATCAGACTTCCAAAGAGCGTGATTATGTAGCGATGTAGGGTATTTTCCAATTCCTACTAATAATATTATAAATGTGTTAGTTTGTTTGTTACCTTTTCACGCTTCAACACCTCGACCAATCTTCATGAAATTTGGCATGCACGGTAGCCTGCGTGACTTGAAAGGACATAGGCTACTTACTATGTATCCCGTGAAAATAGCATAGTCCGATGCAGTTCCTGAGGGAATGGAAAAAATATTCTTTTTTTAGGGCTTCGTAGTTAACAAGGAACCCTTATAGTTTTGCCATGTATGTTTGTCCGCGGATTAGCTCGAGACTATCGGTACTAGAAAGCTGGTATTTATCACGAGTATACATACAAGCCGACAAAGTGGTACAATACATTTTTTTTTTAAATTAGGGTACCTCATCTTTATGTAAAGAGGGGATGGTTTTTTTTTTCAGGGACTCACCTGAAAAAAAAAACATTTTTCGATTCAGGGATCCGTTTGCGAAATATTAAGCTTTTAAGTGCAAAAAATCTGAAAAAAATTGTAAATAGTAAGACATTTAATCAATTTAAAAGGAAAACCATCACGGCTTAGTAGGCTTTCTTAGTTTATAAGTGACAGTCGACTATCTTAAAACGTGCAGTTGGATTTGTAAAAAGTTTTTAAACTTTCTATCCATAATTTTCTGAAAAGACTATGGAACCATAATTTGCGCGAGTACGACTTGCACTTGAACGTTTTTTTTTTTGGTTAATTTCTTTCCATATCGCAAACCCAACAATGGATTGTTGTGGTTTTTTGCACAGAGATGGTTGAGGGGGTGGGAAATGATGTAATTTACTAATTAGCATATCCTGACATAGCTCCCGAGGGATCTGGGGAAAACTCACTTCAACGCTCTCGCACGTCGACGGCGCAACGGAGTAACGGATTGAAGTGAATTTTTGTATAAATTGGTTGCGGGGGTGGGAAGTGCCATAAAATATACTTGGTGGGGACGGACGTATATGATGATGATGAATCAGCAAATAACATACCTCCTGAAATATCTGGAAACCTTACTTGCTTCTCTAGTTCATCATCATCATATTAGCCGAAGGACTTCCACTGCTGGACATGCCTCCCCCATGGATTTCCACGACGACCGGTTCTGCGCTGCCCGCATCCAGCGGCTTCCCGCGACCTTCACCAAGTTATCGGTCCACCGAGTGGGAGGCCTGCATACGCTACGTTTTCCGATGCGCGGTTGCCACTCGAGAACTTTACTACCCCAACGGCTATCTGTTCTACGAGCTATGTGCCCCGGCCACTACCACTTAAGTTTAGCAATTCTGAGAGCTAGGTATGTCAGTTACTTTGGTTCTCCTACGGATCTCCTCGTTTCTGATTCGATCACGCAGAGAAACTCCGAGCATAGCACGCTCCATTGCCCTTTGGGTGACCTTGAGATTTGTTATTAGGCCCATAGTAAGCGACCATGTCTCAGTTCCGTATGTCATCACTGGCAACACGCACTGCTCGAAGACCTTGGTCTTAAGACACTGCGGTATCTGGGACGTTAATATATTGCGAAGCTTCCCGAACGCTGCCCAGCTAAGTTGGATTCGATGATTGATCTCTTTCTCGAAGTTGGACCTACCTAACTGGACTGTTTGTCCCAGGTATACATTCAGTAACAACTTCGAGTGTAGAGCCTCCAACCTTCAGAGGAGTAGGTACGCCACGGACATTTGACATAATTTTCATCTTGTCCATGTTCATTCTAAGACCCACTTGTTGAGAGGCTCTACTGAAGCAATCGCGCATTGTGTCTAAGTTTTAGCCATGACCACGATGTCGTCAGCGAATCGAAGGTGGGTGATGTACTCGCCGTTGATATTGATGCAGAGTCCACCCCGGTCCATAAGGGAAAAAGATTCCAGGGAGGCGGTAAACAGTTTCGGAGATATAAAGTCTCCCTGTCTCACCCCTCGCTGCAACCGGATAGTAAGTAGGCTTCTTTAGATAATTCGTCAAAAACTTCCAATTTTAGTGACGTCATATATCCGTACAAATTGCGTTTTCGACAGATGACAAAAAGTAACTTATTAGAATTAGTGGAAAATACTAATGTGATGTGAGTATCTATTACTGTCAATTTTATTATCTTCGACCAACCAAACTAAAGGCACAGTATTACGATATGGCTTACAGTAGCGCAACGCCTTTGGTGTCGCACGATGCCGCCACGGCGTAGGTACTAGCAGTACTAGCCTGGCAAACTCCGCGAGTTGCACACTAAAGTTGCTGTGCCCCGCCGACCGCTGCCCCGCAAGTAACCTTCCGTTGCCACAGATTACTAATTAGTTACTACGTCCGTTGCTCTGCGTAAGTTACGAAGTAACTATTTAGTAATCTGTGGCGTAAGTACGTACATTCGTTGCACTACTGTAACCCGCTTCATTGTAATACTGTGCTAGAAGTATCTAATGCTACGCTTGGATGTCTAATGTTTACGAGATATGCAGATTGAAGTCTTCTTAAAAAATTGCGTAGTTTAACATTTTTGTTTTGAAGATCTGGTAGGTTTTTTTTTATAAGGAAGTTACTATTAAGTGTTTGCGGTGATCATATCAGCTCATATATACGTCCCAACAGAGGGGTTTAAGCTTACCCTGAATTAGAGCGATCGGGCCTTAGTCAACCACGCGGGCCCAGTTCGGGTTGGTCGACTTCACCGTAAGAGCGTCGGATAAACGTACACATATATTATGAAATCGAAATGCGAAAACACATTGGTATTCGTGGCAGGATTCGAACCACGACCTCCCGGATAGGAGGTAGCGGCCCTAACACGGCCCTTGCCATTACGCCACCGACGCTCTTGTTTGCGGTACCTACATTTAATACTGCTTTTGTTGATTTATTCGTTGTAGTTTATAAATACATAATTGGCGAGAAGTAAAGTGTTTTATGATGGCCTTTGGGCTAGTAAAGTTCTCGAGTGATGACCGTGAACCAGAAGACGTAGCGCAGGCAGGCCTCCTACTCGGTGGACCGACTACCTGATGAAGAAGGACGCGGGCAGCCGCTGAATGCGGGTAGCGCAGGACTGGTCGTTGTGAGATCCTTCGGAGGCCTTTGTCCAGCAGCGGACGACTTTCGGCTGTTATGATGACGATGATGTGATGAAGAAATTAATTTATGCCTATATAATTATTATGTGTAGATACCAAGTAATAATAGAAAATCGTCTATTCAAGGTATTTATATTATCTCTACAACATACGGATGTTACAACTTACGAACAACACGGTATTCTTAATCAAAAAACCTTCACGATAATTTCAAGGGTCTATTTTATTGTGCTGATAAGATCTGTAAAGGAAAATGTTGTCTATTAACAAATTGTAATTATAAGAAGTACCTACATATTGAAAAAGCTTTTGATATTACACCCTTGAAAGACAACATTGAAAGACTACCATTTTTATAAACTCCTAGCTCCTAGCTAAAAAGATAAAAGATCATGTCGCCTAAGACCGTACTTAGGCTATGTAAAATATTGGCTTTTCTGTTATCTTAGTCAGTTTTTTTAAAATAAGATTATTAAATATTTAGTTGACTGCTAAATAAACACGTCAAATTTTATCATCATATCAGCCTAAAATCGTCCACTGCTGGACAAAGCCTCCCCCAAGGATTTCCACGACGACCGGTCCTGCGCTGCCCGCATCCATCGGCTTCCCGCGATCTTCACCAGGTCGTCTGTCCACCGCATGGGAGGCCTGCCTACGCTACGTTTTCCGGTGCGCGGTCGCCACTCGAGAACTTTACTGCCCCATCGGCAATCTGTTCTACGAGCTATGTGCCCTGCCCACTGCCACTTCAGTTTAGCGATTCTGTGAGCTATGTCGGTTACTTTAGTTCTCCTGTGGATCTCCTCGTTTCTGATTCGATCACGCAGAGAAACTCCGAGCATAGCACGCTCCATTGCCCTTTGGGTGACCTTGAGCCTTCTTATGAGGCCATATTATAGTAAGCGACCATGTCTCAGTTCCGTAAGTCATCACTGGCAACACACACTGGTCAAAGACCTAAGTCTTGAGACACTGCGGTATTTGGGACGTGAAGATATTGCGAAGCTTCCCGAACGCTGCCCAGCCGAGTTGGATTCGTCGATTGATCTCTTTCTTGAAGTTGGACCTGCCTAGCTGGACTGTTTGTCCCAGGTATACATATTCGTCAACAACTTCCAGTGTAGAGTCTCCAACCTTTAGACGGGTGGGTGCGACACGGACATTTAACATTACTTTCGTCTTGTCCATGGCCCACTTGTTGAGAGACTTTACTGAGGCCATCGAGCATTGTGCTTAGGTCTTCCATAGTCTCAGTCATGACCACGATATCTTCAGCGAATCGGAGGTGGGATATGTACTCGCCGTTGATATTGATGCCGAGTCCACCCCAGTCCAAAAGCTTAAAAACATCTTCCAGGGCGGCGGTGAACAGTTTCGGAGATATAACGTCTCCCTGTCTCACCCAACTCAAATTTACTCAAACTCAAAATAACTCTTTATTGAACATCAAAATAAACAAATACATGTACTAAACTAAATTAATAAATAAGAGACGTACAATTTGGGCGGTCTCATCGCTGAGAGCGATTTCTACCAGACAACCCAGTGCTCGGAGAAAAAGCAAGGAAGACAGGTAGTACGCGAGCAACAACAACAGAAAAAAATAATTTGATGATAATTTTAAACTTAAACTAAAACATATTAATTTTTATCTCTTTTTTAGTTAATAAATAAAATACTGTTTACTTAATATAATTTATAAATAAGTAAATAAAAACCTACTAGGTCTACTAATTTTACCTAAATGCCATCGGTTTGTGGAATAAACACCCGTTTTGAAAGCACAGTGCAATAGACGTACTTTGCTCCCATGTCGGATAAGACCGTCTAATGACAAATAAAACTTTACACTTAAACAGTGCACCTTACAGACTTACCGTGTTTATAAAATGCTAGCCACTTCTAGCTAAGAAAGATAAAGGTCACTTCACCGAAAACCAGGCAAACTTCATTAAAAAATAATTAATTGGTTAGTATTGGCTAAAAAATTAAAGTTTTTTAAACTACTTATATCAATGGTTACAATATAGTTCTATGACTGTTAGGTATATTGATTTCGAATTTAGTATTGTAAATAATCAATATGTAATTGTATGGTTATTAATTCTATAAAAGGAAGTGAATAAAAGATAATACAAGATAAAAAATTGTCAGTTTTTTAATCTATCTATTGTGAGCTGTGGTAGATAGTTCAATCAAAATTAAATCTAGACATAATATAAGGATCTATACATATAACAGTTACGAGTACCTATAATTTCAAATTAGTGATATAACGATTTTAAATCAGATATAAGTCTGATTTAAAATCGTTAAATCACTAATTTGAAATTATAGTCGTAACTGTTATATGTATAGGTACATATATTGTCTAGATTTTAAGAGTTAAATCGTCATACCTTCAATCAAGCATGTATTACCTTCTGTCCGGGAGGTCGTGGTTCGAATCCTGCCACGTACCGGTGTGTTTTCAAATTTCGATTTCATATATACGTTTAACCGACGCTTTTACGGTGAAGGAAAACATCGTGAGGAAACCTGCACACACTTGCGAAGAAACTCGAAGGTTGTGTGTGAAGTCGACCAACCCGCACTGGGTCCGCGTGGTCGACTAAAGCCCGATCGCCCTAATTCAGGGTGGGCTCGAGCTCCTCGGTGGGGTCGTATATGAGCTGATATATAATGATTAATGAGACTTTCGTGTTTTGTAAAGATAAGTAAAAAAATGGGAAAAAAGAAAGTAAAAAAAAATAAAAATAATTAATATGGTTTTTGTTGATAGGTCCTTCAAAGCAGAAAATAATGAAAAAAAAATATTTCAATACTTAGACAATTTTGGAAATTTCTCTTATTATCTCTGGTTTACTTTTTTATTATTTACTGCTTTTTAGGGCCCATCAACAAAAAACATTTAATTAATTAATATTTTTAACTTCGAGCGACAAAGGAGCAAAAAGAAGGTGATGTTATCGTCCGACAAACCGACTACGAGATTTTGTCGAAATTAAATTCTAGTTATATCTATATCACTTACAGCTTACAGACACTATAAATGTATGTGTGTGTGTGTGTGTGTGTGTAACTGTGTGTATGTGGGTGTATTTTTGTAAAACTTTCGTGAAACTGCTGAGTCTAAAATTTTGAAAAAACCACAGTATATGAGGTAAAATGCATAGATTAAAGGAAAATCTATGACAAAATCTAAAGTCTTTCCGTTTATATAGGAAAAACGAAATTTCCAAAGTTCGATGTTTAGAAACTAGCGACACCTAGTAGGATGTAGTAGTATCTTCTACCTACATAGTTTATTTACGTTGCAATACGACAACAGCAATTAGTTCTAGTATCTTATCTGTGACGGAAGCCTTAGTGCCCCAGTTTGACTTGCACTTGGCTGGATTTTTTAAATATTGTTTCTTAAATATTTTTTTCCAAGTCAGGAGAACGATTACAAATAAATAGAATAAAATATTATAAATAAATAGTAATTTCAGTGTTATACATATTTATTTGTAAGTATCTATACAAGTGTGATACCCAAAAACACCGTGTCACCACAACACAATTTCAATAAAAAGCATGTAATTAAAAATTACATTGGTTTTAGTGGAAAACAACTAAATAATTCAATCATCATTATCTTCAGGCTTACACAATTGGCTGGATAAGGCGTACGGAGGCCGTTCCATCTTACAAGGATTTGACTAATATTCAGCCGCATTCTTAGCTTTCCTGTATCCTTAGCTAACCTTTATGTTTGTTATGATTTTGTCTATTTACCACACTTTAAGACTCCTCCCTCTCTACAATAGGGATGACGAATGCTAGTCATCTGATTTACTTTTTATCAAAAACGACATTTTGTTTTTTTGTTTCCGGTATATCCTCCTGATGTTTTCGGTAAGCTAGCCCTTACACCCTGTATAATACTTATAACTACGTAACTGGCGGTAGGGCGTCTGCGCTGCGACCTATAAATCGTGAACGAATACTTGTAGGACGGTAAGTTAGGTCTTGTTTTGTAGATAAATGTATGAACATTAATTCACTTCTTGGCTATTTTGTCATGGCATTGATCGTTTTTCGATAAATTAACTGCGAAGGCCAAAACTTTTGAAAAAATACAATTATACAGTTTGAAAAGGCGTTATTTCTAAAAATTTCTTGCCAGTCAAATGATTTATATGTTAATGTTGTACAGAATTTAATGCATATTAATGTTGTTATAGACAGTATTCTTTTATCTATAATAGTTTCGAAAAGAAATGGAAAAAACCACAATACGGGACACATTTTCGGGAAAAGGAAGCGGGGGAGGGGTGACACCGGGTAGAATCGAGTTCAGTAGGGTCGAATTAGTCAAATAAAACTCGGCGGCAAATAGTTTCACTACATGCCGTTAACTGTTGAAAGCAGAATCAATTTGAGATACATATAACCACTAATCTAATAATTAATTTATTTATTTATTTGATAAACAAACACTTACGGTCTAGCCAAACGTGAATGTTACAAAACAAAACATATTATTTGCATATAAAAAATGAATAAAAACAACAGTAGGAATGTAGGATAAAAAACAATTCGAATATCTTAAATATAAATTACACAAGAACATTATATAATATTAGTGTCTAACAACAAACTCGGAGTTACAATAGATTCGATGTATTGGCTTGCGGATCTCATAAATAGCGGCTCCGAACAAGAAAATATGTCAATCTTAGAATCATTAATTGAGATACTATTTACACTATTTACAAGGTTTAGAGCACGGGACACTGGTGAGTGCTTAAGTATGTTGGTGCGGGCACTAGGCAGAGCAAACATAGGTCTTGAGCGTGGACGAAGATAATGCTTATGGGGAGGCTAATGGGGTGCGTCTATTTAATGCACTGCCGTTAGAGTTCAAGGGTGACGGACGTCACGCTGGCTAGTTTTAAGGCAAAACTTAGGGCTTTTTTTGCTGACGGAGTGCTTTTATTCTTTGGACGATTTTTTTAAATATGGCATTTAATGTTACTTATCTTAGAATGTTATCTAAATGACTTTCGTTATCTTGGAATTTTATCTTAAACTTAATGAATTCTACATATTCTGTTTTAGAACACAAATATTTTTGTTAACGAAATAAATAAACTGAAACTGAACAGCTTGGAAATAAAGTTCTTGTCAGCTCGTACTGCAACGTGGCTGTAACGTCAATCGCTGCGAACGAATCGTGCGAAAATTGTGGTTTTTAATTCATTATAAATAAAATAAGAAAAATTTCCAAAAAGTAAAAAAATCAAAATCATTTTATATTGTTTTGTCAAGAAGTTCATGAATTTAATGTTTCGATTAAAATTGCAGCAGTTCTATGGTTACAACTATAAAAAAGGGTGCGTTAGGATTTTTTTTCTTTAGTTCTGTGTATTAAAATAGAATTCGAGGAAATCAAAATCACTTCTCATATATTGAAAATTCCAATTTTTTTTTGATAAAACATCATTTTAATTAAAGTAAAAAGTGGTTACAAAGTGTGTCCTTGGCGGCGGTGTAAGCCTTAAGCACATATTTTGGCTTATGGTGCGGCCCTAGAATAGTACCACCCCATCTCTTCCTGATGGCACAGTATGTATTACGATATGGCTTACAGTAGCGCAACGCCTTTGATGTCGCACGATGCCGCTACGGCGTAGGTACTAGCAGTACTAGCCTGTAGCCAGCCTGGTAAACTCGCGGAGTTTGCCTGGCTCTGCCTCGCCGCCCGCTGCCCCGCAAGTACCTTTCCGTTGCTCTGCTTAAGTAAATTCATTGCACTACTGTAAGCCGCTACATTGTAATAGTGTGCGTGACAATGAATCCAATACCGGTAGATAAACAGCAGCGTCCTTTCCGCGTGTTGGGTCACCACACCACACTGCACAGCACACTGTGATCACTTACTCGCCTGCCAAGCGTGGCGATTACGGAATAACCCCCAACTCGGAGGAGCCCTATGTCCAGCAGCGGACGTCTTTTGGCTGATGATGTGATGATGCACATCATCAACATCACATGTCAAAAGCAGGCTAATTATAATTATTAGTGATGCAGATTTAGATTAGCTGCGCGTCCTGCCAAGCGTGGCGATTACGGAAAAACCCCCAACTCGGAGGAAGCCTATTGTCCAGCAGCGGACGTCCTTTGGCTGATGATGTGATGATGCACATAATTATCATCACATTCCAAAAGAAGGGTAATTATATTTAGTGACGCAGATTTAGATTAGCTGCGCATCCTGCCAAGTGTGGCGATTACAGAAAAACCCCCAACTCGGAGGAGGCCTATTGTCCAGCAGCGGACGTCTTTTGGCTGATGTGATGATGCACATAATCATCATTACATGTCAAAAGCAGGCTAATTTGTGATGCAGATTTAGATTAGCAGCGCGTCCTGCAGTAAACTATATGTTCTGGCAATGGAATTAGTGATACATTGTACATTTAGATTTATCAAAGATCCCGAGTGGCGACCGCGCACCGGAAAACGTAGACCTCCAACTCGGTGGACCAATGACTTGGTGAAGGTCGCGGGAAGACGCTGGATGCGCGCAGCGCAGAACCGGTCATTATGGACATCGTTGGGGAAGGACAATGTCCAGCAGTGGACGTCCGTCGGCTGATATAATGATGATGTATACATTTATAACTTTTTCAAAAAGGAACGCTGGTGATAATATGCCAAGAAATTCCTAAGTGTTTCATCTATCATTCATTATAACACGTGGTCGTGCGTGGGGCATGCATTTCTATATAAAGACTCCCTTTCCTTAATTTGAAAAGTTAAGATATGATTGTAGTTAGGTATACATATCTAAATTTTCCTTTTTTTCTTTTCTTTTCTCTTTTTTTAAATTCTACATGACTGTTTGATAAAATAAATTAAAAATGAATAAGTAAACTAACAACACCTAATATCTAGAAGTGTTATTTCATCTCCAGATGTCGCGGCGCAGACTTCTGCTGGGCGGCGCAGCCGGCGTCGCAGGCGCAGCCGCTGCAGTATGGGCCCTAGCTGCAGACGATACACGAGTAGTAAGTATATTCGTACTCGTTTTCCATGTATGAAATGTATAATTTTGCTTATAATAATAAAAACTGTTTTAGATAATTTTAAACAAAAAAAAAACGACTTAAAACGCACTAGTCACCACTACGATTTTTGAAGGTTCCCCTAGATTTCTATACCATCATCAGATCCTGGTTTCCTTATCATGGTACCACCCTTGGGATATCTCCTTTCTAACAAAAAAAGAGTCATCAAAATTGGTTCACATTCGACGATGTTATGCGCGAACACACATATAAAAAATATATACACGGTCGAATTGAGAAACCTCCTCCTTTTTTTGAAGTCGGTTAAAAAGCAAAATTAGGCATACCTATTGGCTATCCGATGGCGGATTATGCTGTGTAATGCGTCGGTAGACTGATAGGTGAATCGAATTATTTATAGACAATGTTTAAATCACCACACGCACACAAATCGTGTCTGTACTGTACAGTGTTTACCCCCTTGAGAGGCAAAACAGCACATTGAGTCACATCACCGTCCTTTTTTACTAGGGATGCATCGATACGCTTTTTTGCCGATACGATACCGATACCGATACTCTTATAAAAATATCGGCGATACCGATACCGATACGATTATTGAATTCAAAAAGGAAGGTAGAATAAATAAAACACAATTAATTAATAGTTTTAGTAATCAAAATTAACATTTATAAGATTTTTATTTAAAAAACAAAGCATTCTTAAGTTTTGCGGGCAAAGGCGATTTCGCAAGTCTGTTTGAATAAGACCTGCGGTGGAAAATAGTCTCTCAGATGCGACAGACGCCTCGTTTGCAACGAAATAGATGGGACAACACGCGCGTTTACATTACATTTTTAAAGCGCGAAATTTGAAAAGTATCGTTGAATCTGCCATAAAAATATCGCCGATACCGATATATCGGCAAACCCGAAGTATCGCCGATATATCGGTATCGGTATCGGTATCGGATGCATCCCTATTTTTTACTAATACACAATATTTTTTTCTTATTTTTTGCTTGTTTGAGTTTGTTAAGTTTAAGCACCTATGTACCTATAATATCTGGTACACTTTGTAAAAACCGGCCAATCGCGAGTCAGAATTGCACACATAGGGTTCCGTACCATCATACTGGATGGCGCTAGTTTCTTCAGTTCCGTACTATCATACTATATGGCGCTAGTTTCTTCACGTTTTAAAAAAACACGTTTTTTGTATGGAGACTGTGAAAATATCTGTGAAAATTTAAACTGTCTAGCTATCACGGTTCATGAAATACAGCCTGGTGACAGACAGACGGATGGACAGCGGAGTCTTAGTAATAGGGTCCCGTTTTTATCCTTTGGGTACGGAACCCTAAAAATTATGTGTGTGATTGTAGTAATAAATTTGCGTTATCTATCTGTCTATCTGAGTATCAGAATCTCATGAAAATAGTTTATAAATAAAACGTTATAAATAAACCGTGTTATCTATGCATCGTGAAAATAATTTACAAATTATACTCTGATTTTTAACTGGCAATGATCCAATAAAATCTTATCTATCAATCATAATAAATCAAAGACATTCCAATCTATAAATTATAAGCATTCCAATCTATAAATTATAATATAAGCATTACAATCTATAAATCATATTCATTTATTGACTAAATGATTGAGTTGTTCTTGTCATAGTTTTCTAAATAAGGTATCAATATAAAAATAAAAAATATATATTGAATGTTCGGTAGCTTATAGACAATCACCCATTAAATATAGTTAAAATTATACCCAGGAAATTTGAGGATTAGTTTGGATTAAAAGTGAAGTTTAATTTTTAGGGTTCCATAGTCAACAAGAAACCCTTATAGTTTTGCCATGTCTGTCGGTTAAAAAGTAAGCTCTGCTTGCTTGGCGGCTGGACTATTTAAACTAGCCAAGTTACACCATTAAGTAGCACAGAATATAACAAAATTTCTTTAAAACAACTGAAAACCGTTGTACAATCTAAGAGGTCTAAGATGAATATCTCAATTTGAAATGCCGTAGCTATGATTTAAGAAACCACTGTAGAACTTGGTACCTACTCATTTATTTATTCATCTCTTTGTATTTTTTTTGGGCTTGGCTCCCTTTCACATTTATGTTTTGATAGGATATCATGAACTTTGGTAAAGTTATCACATTTATTTTCTCTATTCAAGTAATAGACATATTATGTAATATATTTTTGGTGATACGAAACGAAACCTTCAGTGCGCAAGCCCCACTTGCACTTGGCCGGTTTTTTTTTTCTTTAACTCGCCCAATAACCTATTTCGATCCTAAATCTCATGTTGAAAAGTCACCTGGAAGCGTTTTATACAATTATTTTGATGATTAGAGATAGTTCGGAACCCTCATTTTGCGATTCCAATTCGCACTTGGGCAGTTTTTCTTTTTATTTTCTTTATGCCCAATAACTTACCTAAATGCCAAACAAGTTTCTAGCTCACCTGGAAGTGGTCTATAATTTTGATGAACATTAGTAGTTCGCAAGTCTGTCACGCACTTGGCCGGTTGTGCGATTTATTTTTAGTATACGCCTAATAACATCTTGCGTCTCGCACTTGGCCGGTTTTGCGATTTTGCTTTTTGCGCAAGTACGACTCACACTTGGCCGTTTTTTCGAATTTTTCTATGTATGCGTCCAATACCCTATCTCGATGCCAAATTTCTAGTTTCTAAGTAACCTGGAAGTGGTCTATATATTATTTTGATGAGTAGCGGTGATACGGAACCTTTGGTGGGCGAGTACGACTCACACTTGGCCGTTTTTTTATTTTAATACGTCCAATTACCGCCCTTGATGCCAAATTAAAAGTTTCTGAGTCACCTAAAAGTGGTCTATAATTTTTATGAGTCAGTCAGTCATAAAATAGTGATTTTCGGACGTCGATATCTCAGAAATGGCAAAAGATATATTCATGAAAATTGGGATTCTAGGTGATCGAGGGTGTCTTACTAGACAAGATACACAAAATCGCAAGTGTCTAGTTCAAACAGATTTTGATACGGGTAGGTGGCCCGAAATGTTTCGTGTAATATACCCACTGCCGGTGTCGCCCTTTTCTTTTCAAACTTGGCTGACACACTGCCGTGTGTCGAGATAAAGAGTTATTTGAGTTTGAAGTAATAAAAACTCCTTCACTCTTCTGTGCAATTGTACATTTCACTGGTATATAATCTTCTTGTATTAAGTATTTATTTGCTACGCCAAACTCCTCGATTCCTTTTATGCGTGAACTAATCCAAAAAAAAGGCGCGCTTTTTGAACTGGTTAGGTGAAAACGGTATTTTCTTACTGGAGCGATTAACGTTTTCATATCTGGTCAATAGGTGACCTGAAATAATCTATGTCTGCGAATAGTCTGGCCGTTATCGAAAAGACAATCATTAAAAATACGAAACATAATGATAATATATGTAAATCAGATAACAAGATAAGTGTCGTACAGCGGAAATATGGATAACATAGAAATCTCAATAATGTAGGCACTATACTTAATTATTTAGATTTGTATGGTGGATAATTACTTAGTTTTCTTTTAGGCCGGCCACATAGAGCCCGTTTCGAATTAGAGATTCTGTATGTACATACACGCATACGTTTATTTCCGTTCGGAAAACAAGTCTCAGTTTAATTATTTGACATTGGCTATCTTGCAATTTGTGCGTTCAGTAGATTCAGTCGCAATAAGAAAATCATATTCGCTGCCAGAACGATTGTACTCAATGCATAGAGTCTCAATTCAGACTTGTTGTTGCGAACGGAAATAAGGGATTTCCGATGTTTAGAGCCTGCTGGAGTTCATAAATCCCATACAAACGTAGTATTTGATTCATTTGTTAACCAATGAACCGATTTTGAAATAATTTTATATCTATAATCGGGTGACGTATATCTGTGTCTGTACCGCATTACTTTTTTGAAAAACGAAACAGGAATCCATTTAATACCAATAAACTTGTTTTCCGTCTTTTTTTTTTGAGTTGAGTTGAGTTTTTTTGAGAAAATTTGAGTGCGTTTGGCTGCACCTCACCTGATGGTAAGTGCCGATGCAGCCGAGGATGTGACACGAAAGCTCAAATAGTGCCTATTCACTCTCGTCTTGAAGATTCCTAAATTGTACGAATCGGGGAATACAGACGCCGGAAGGGAATTCCACTCCTTGGCCGTTCGCATGATGAACGAAGACGCAAAACGCTTTTACGTTAACGTCTTTTACCTTAAAAACAAGTTTATTGATTAAACATGGATTCCTGTTTCGTTTTTCAAAAAAGTAATGCAATACAGACACAGATATACGTCACCCGATTATCAATATAAAATTATTTCAAAAACGGTTCTTTGGTTAACAAATGAATCAAATACTACGTTTGTATGGAATTTATAAGCTCCAGCGGGCTCTTAAGGAATCTCGAATCTATATTTCTTAACAGAATTCCAACTGTATGTAGACGGCCTTAAACAAAAAAAATAAGGTTTAATACTTCCTAGGTACTATAGTGGTCGAGCTTTTAGTTCGTCGCGCTTAGCATCAAGCTCTGCGCATCGCTGTGCTTCAAAGTCAAACACCTTTATGTTTACTATAACACCATCGTGACCGAACTTCTGCCAGAGTTTCCCATAGAGATTTAACCGCCTCCGTAGCTCAGAGGCAAAGTTCACTGGCTTTACACAGGAGGTCGCGGATTCGATTACCGGCGGGGTCAGTTGTAAGAGTCTGTTTGGTTGGTGGTAGGGCATTTTCTAAGCCCGCCTGGCTAGCTACCACCATCTTATTCAAGTCATGCCACCAAATATCAATGTTGATATCATTGGTGTGTTCCGGCATAAAAAATAAGATAGCCAGTTCCTCATTGCGTTGGGGAATCTTGGTAAGGCCGCTTCCATCTTCGGCAACATCGTCACTTACCACCAGGTGAGATGTTGTCAAGGGTTTGCCAACTGCGAATAAAAAAAAATAAAAAAAAAAGATGAATCTATGTCACATCTCTTCATGTAGTATTTTAGCATATATTTACATCTCAGGAGTTGGCGGCCTTGTTTTCGCATCCCTTCCTACAACTCTGAGTAGAAGATGCGCTTAGCAACTCTATCATTGGGCAAACGTGCCCGCACCACTACAGTTTTTGTATTTTTTCGTATTTTAACGGTTGTCCAATCGACGTCAAAGTCCATTTCATAGTGCTAGAGCTGCAACCCAGCAACAGTTGTAAACTAAAACTTACAAAAAAAAGTAAAATATGATGATGTTAATTTTAATTACACACATTCATAGTAGTATGTATCTAGTTTCCGATAAACACTCTTGAATTTTTTTTTGGTGTATTATTGTATGAAGTTTTTTCCTTGTTATTCCTGTCCCTATTAATGTCACAAAGCATAAGTCACTTAGACAACCACTTACAAAATTAAAACTCAATAAGTATTCAGACAACGATATTATTGCTTGTAGCGCCAAACCCATTCAACCGTCATTTGGTGTTCGCGGTATTCGCGGAGTCATTCATCGGAGATTCCGTTAGAGTGTGTCCGCTGAACCACCGCAACAAAAACGGTAGTAAATTGACTTTTCATTATGAACTTTAGTTTAATAGAATCCTTTTGATCTTGAGTTCACAATGCAAAGTTAATAAGATGAAATAACTGTAGTCTATTTAACAAAAAAGCTCAAAACCTAATAAATGTCTATCGGACAACTTGGTCACTTGGACAACTGAGGTAATTATTATTAGTTTTTTATCAACAATTGATAAGCCCTCATCATCACTTCACCTGAATAGTAATTATTTTGAATACCAATATCCTTAAATATGTTTTTTCAACAAAATCTGGTATTCTAAAATCTTATTGAAAATTTAATTTTGAAGATCTGACATGTCCAACCAATTTTCTTTATTGGCCAATCGCTTTGTTTTGTTTAGAAATGTTAAAATAAGTATGTGATACTTAAATGGTAAAATGTTATTACAAAAATATTCAAATCGCGTAGTTTTTACAATTAATCATTTTTATTTGTAGATTAAATTTAATTTTGCCTAAGATTTAAGACAACAATTGTCTAAGAGACTATTTATATTAAAATATTTGTTAAATTGCCACGAAAAAAATTGCAGGTGTTTGATATTTTTAATAATATGGAAAGAGCGATTTTAACTTTCATCAAAGCTTACTCCATTAAATAGCAAAAACTAAGTAGTTGTCCAATGGACACATTTATCAGCGGTTTACATATTTTCACTTAAAAATGTACTTAAGGAATGAAAAAGTGCTCTGCTTGATATGAAAACATAAAATATAATTAATATTTTCAAATGTAAGATAATTTATTGAGTGAAATTTAAATATTAAAAAAACAACAACATATCACAATCGGGACAAATTAAGTTGATCGACCCAAAGGTCCGTGTCGCACCCACTCATCTGAAGGTTGGAGACTCTACACTCGAAGTTGTTGTTGTTGGGAGAAACAGACCAGCAAGGTAGGTCCAACTTCAAGAAAGAGATCAATTGACGAATTCTAGTCGGCTGGGCGGAGTTCGAGAAGCTTCGCAATATTTTCACCTCCCAAACACCGCATTGTCTCAAGACTAAGGTCTTTGACCAGTGTGTGATGCCAGTGGTGACATACGTAACTAAGGACAAGGTAGCTTACTATGGGCCTCATAAGAATGTCACCCAAAAGGCGATGAAGCGAACTATGCTCGGAGTTTCCCTACAGAAATAAAAAGATCCTTAGGAGAACCAAAGTATAACCGACATAGCTCACCGAATCGCTTTTTTGTACTTAAATTTATTAAAAGGAAAAATCGCAAAGCATTCGTAATGTATTCGTAATCGTTATACGAATTACTATGTAGTCGTCATTCGTATTCGGTATCGTAATAGCCGTTTCATCACTAATCACAATTCATAAAAAAGACAACACAATAGGGGTGACGAATGCTAGACATCTGATTTACTTTTTATCATCTGTCAAAAACGACATTTTCTTCTAAAAATGTTTGAAATACCTACGCGTGACGTCATAGTTCTGCAGCGTCGTTTATGTACTCATTTTGTGATTTTGGTGAGTTTAAAATAGAAGACTTGATTGAAAACAAAACGAGTAAGGTTTTCCGAAGTTTAAGTAGGAGGGCAATTTAGTGATCAAGAGTGCGTTATTTAATATTTATCTCTGATGCTGTCGTCATCCCTATTGTCAAAATCTGTTAAGTTGTCTAGGAGATACGAGGGAACAGATAAACACATATACATACAAATAGAAATACATAGACTGTCAAAAACAATCCTCCATTTTCCGTGGTCGGGTAATGATAGTTTCAATGCATATTATGGATGGCTTTTATTGATTTGTGGCCCACAAAATAATGCTTAGTTAAAATTTGATTCACAAAACATACTTTCATGTCATTTGCTTATTAGCCTGCTTTGGTTGATGCTCGGAGGAATAAAATGGTTGATGTGATGATGATTATCACGTGTGGCAGGCGGTCGCTGTGAGTACGACACATTAAAAGCACGTTAGTACTAATATATTTAAGTACTGTGTTAAAAGTGAGGTTCGGCTCTAAAGAGATAAGCATCTATATACCAACCAGTGTATAGTAACTTCTTATTTTTGTTCTATTCTATGGAGTATCATAGGTATGGTTCAAAAGACGTTTTTCGGCTGAAATTATGATGATCTTAAGCGAAAACTTGAAGTAAGCATGTAAATTAGTATGTGTAAAGTTTTATTTTCATCCTCACCAGGAATGGTACAAAGCCTCGGTGTCAGCGAAGACCGAACGTGTGAAGCGGCCACTTCCGAGCCGCGCCGACCAAATCACGAGCCTGCAAGCAGGGCACGTGTATGACGTGCTTATCATCGGAGGTGGCGCCACGGGCGTGGGATGCGCGCTTGATGCTACCACCAGAGGTATGTGGGTACTAGAGCTTGATGTTACCACCCGAGGTATGTGGGTACTCGTGTGAGATGTGCTTGATGGTACTACCAGAGGTATGTGGGTACAGTCGAGTTCATTAATATATTGGCAGTGCTATTGGTTCATAACATTGTAAGTGTCGAAATGAATATAAAGTTCTATACAGACATATGTAGATATCAATAAGTTGTTATCATGTAATCGGTTCATTAATTGTTTGTATAGAACTTTATATTCATTTCGACGCTTACAATGTTTTTAACCATTGGCCCTGCCAATATATTAATGAACTCGACTGTACCATACTGACCCTTTGTTAAATCATTGCTTTTATTTAGCAAAAAACAGAATACTCAACAATTATCACAACGACAGATAATAATATTAATTTACATCTAAAAGTATACAGGCACCGGGACGCAAGATCCAAGTCATGTACTTACTAACAATCAGGTGTGGTGATTGCTTGCTTATCATTGGCGGTGGCGCTAGTGTTGTGGGATGCGCGCTCGATGCTACTACCAGGGGAATGTGGGTACTATGGGCATCCCTTGTTAAAGCATTTACATCTAAAAGTACGGGGCGCAGTGTATCAACGAAGATAGGTAAAAAAAAGAAGCTTTTCTTTGCCGTTGCCTGTACTTATTTTTTTAATACACGCCGTACTTTTAAGGCTTTCGAATACCTTTAAATTCAAACTTTCTTGAATCCGAAATTGTATGACGAAATCAACCTTGATGCCCTATAAGGTAGTTGAAGAACCTTATAAAAGCACTCTGGATCGAGCACCCCTGTAGACGATGTTTGGAAATATAATAAATAAATGCAAATTCTTTTTTCTAAAAAAAAACTAATTTCAAATCAAATTCTGGCCAGGTGTCCGCTAAACCAAGTGTTTTCGATAAAAGTTTTTTTTTTTAAATTAGGAATCCGATTTGCGTTTGTTTATTAAATTCTTTGTCGCCCTAATTCAGGGTAGGCTCGAGCCCCTCGGTGGAGACGTATATGAGCTTATATGATGATGATTAAATTCTTTGTAATTTCTTAATGCACTCGAAGTCCGGCAAGGTGAACTCCACCCTACAACATAAGACATCATGTACTCAAGACAGCTTAAAAAGCTACTGTTACGAACGGTGTGGACCAAATCGATTGAGGACACATCCGTCACAATACGCTTTCATCACGAACCGTTCGCGACTTGACTACAGTGGACAATAACTTAAAACTATCGTGGCTTAATGCGGCTTACATGGTTGCATCAATCACGAAGATTTAGTGACTATGAGTGTAGTCGGTTTCCGGACATCTGGACCATTTCCAAGCTTCGAAAGTCACGTTAACAGTCGCTAAGCCAAGTCAGGCGTTTTGTAAGTTGCTTGAGAAATTCTATACTGTTAGGTTAGCTACTAAATCTGCAACCTTCAACAATTCGACTTTCTCTTCCGTTTGTGGAGTATGGCCTTACCTTTCCGTGCTGTGGGAATAGGGAGATCCATGCCCCAGCGGTAAAAGGATATTATAAGTTGTTAAGAGGAAATGCGGTCTAAACATTAGGCATTTGAATAAAATGTTGCTGTCTCCCTTCTCCAAACCTCTCCGTATACAGCAAGAAAGGGAGAACTGCAGCGCAGACTGATGATAGGCACTAAAATTGACCTTTGACGAACAGCATTTCGTAGTCCCCTACAAAATATGAGCTATAAAAAAAAAAAAAAAATTTAAAAAAACTTTTCCCTATGCCTCTATGTTTTCATTTTATTGTTAATATGTGTATTATTTTTTTTGACAGTGTCTGAAAAAGACGTTTCAATTGGAAAATTTTCTCAGTTTTTGAAGGCTCCTACTTCCTATTAAAATTGGAATATGGGAAAAAACAAAACATATGGGCATGACCGTAGTAGATATAGGTTTGATGGAAAAAACATTTTTGCTCTATTGTCATTATCCAGGGAGGAAACAGGGGACTACGTTTGTATGGAAAAAAATTGCGCCCGTGTTTCCTCTTAATGGTCTTCAGGAGGCTCGAGTTATAAAACTGAAACGACACGCCGCCGCGCCGCATCGAATCCAAACTTTGCATTTATATTGAGAAGACACATATCGATGTCTAAAATTTGGTATCGAAGTATGTAACTAAAATGAAACGGAACAATAAAAAAGTTAGTTAAAACTCTTATTGACCGGTGCGGGGCAGTAGTCCAACCAGTAGGACTACGGGGCCACACCCTGGACACTTCATACAATGGGCCAGAAATGACATTTCAAAAAAGGATTGACGGAACAAACAAAATGGCGTCGAAATCCTATACGTACGACAACCAAACTGTAACCAATCGGTAACAATCTGGGTGACGAGGGGGTGAGGTCGCAATCTAGAGAGCGGCTGGGAGTGTCCATACTGTATGTTAGTACTAATTAGGGAATGCAATACCGGGATACCGGGATCCCGAAATACCGGGATCCCGCACCATTTTTGCGGGACCAGTCCCGCGCCTAAATCGTGCGGGATCCCGCGGGATTTGCGGGACTGCGCAGCGACATACGGCATGTGTTGTTCGGCACGTTGAAGGTATAATCAGGAAAGAAATGAATTTGTTAGAGTCTGGTGGGCTCAAAGGTGAAAATCTTCAATTCGTCTACAATGCGTTATTAACAGTTGTGCCCACCAGCGAGGAAGCGGAAAGGGCATTTTCTGCTGCCGGATACCTAGCATGCAAAGTAAGAAGCCGTTTAGCTGACAAAACTATTGACACGCTATGTTTCATGCGCAGCTACTTCCAAAATAATGGATAATTGTTTTTTGTTTATTTGTAATAGTTATTCTTATTTCTAATTAGTGATTGATTTGATTACTTATAAATAGTTTCACTTTTACAAAACTATTGAGACGCTATGTTTTATGTGCATTTGCGCAGCTCCTTCCTAAATAATGGATAGTTGTTTTTTGTTTGTTTGTAATAATAGTTTTGGACCTTTGTTTGAAACTGTTATTTCTGATTAATTATTTGATTACTTAATAAATAGTGTCAATAATATTTTTAGTTTCATTTTAAGTTCTATAGACTCGTTTATGATACAGGATTCCTCTCTTTTTTCAATGACTTTCAAAAAACATGCGGGATCCCGCAAATACCTGGATCCCGCGGGATCGAACCTCTCAATCCCGCGGGATCCAGCAATTGAAATTTTGCTGCGGGATTGCATTCCCTAGTACTAATATATATACTTTGACGGGTCTTTTACTAGGGGTCGTGGTCCAACCTACTTTTGTAGTTGGACAACAACCCCGCTTCACAGTCCAGGTCCGATTTGACCACGTTGATTGAACACGTGAAAAAACCTACTTCAATCGCAACAACCAAGTACAATTTTGTTACATTTTTTTATGATTTTGTTTAATTTCTAAAAAAGTACTGAACTTATGTGGATAAAATTTATATCTATTATACATATAAAATGAACCCCTATTTCTTCTGGTCATCGCATCACGCGTGAACGGCTGGACCGATTCCGCTAATTCTTTTTTTGTTGAGTTCGTTATTGTCAGGAGAATGTTCTTATGTAGGGTAGGGTAGGTTAGCGTAGGGTAGGGTAGTGTAGTGTAGGGTAGGTTAGCGTAGGGTAGGGTAGGGTAGTGTAGTGTAATGTGGAACGAAGTTCGCCGGGACAGGTAGTATCAAATTAAAAGAATTTTCCATATAGGTTTATACTCGTAAATGACGGAATTCTGAGGTAACAAACATAAAAAAATACAACCGAGTAGAGAACCTCCCCCTTTTTGGTAGTCGGTTGAAAACTAAGCCTTTATTTAGTTGTATAAATTTATTACAGTAAAAATAAATTACACACATCGATATGTGTCTAATCAATAAAATATTTAAAATGTTTGGATTCAATTTTGTATGGAAACTCGAGCTTCCTGGCGACCCTTATTAATGTATGAAATAATATGAAATTCTTTTACAAGGTCTCCGCACCGCCCTAGTAGAAGCAGACGACTTCGCGAGCGGCACGTCCAGTAGGTCGACCAAGCTCATACATGGAGGAGTGCGATATCTTCAGAAGGCCATCATGCAGCTCGACTACGACCAATATAAGATGGTCAAAGAAGCGCTGCACGAAAGAGCGAATATGCTCGAAGTGGCGCCGCATTTGACCAGGCCGCTGCCCATTTTGCTGCCAGTTTATAAGTAAGTTTTATTTTGTATGATCATCATCATATCAGCCGAAAAAGTACACTGCTGGACAAAGGCCTCCCCCAAGGATTTCCACGATGACCGGTACTGCGCTGCCTGCATCCAGTGGCTTCCCGCGATCTTCACCAGGTCGTATGTCCACCGTGTGGGAGGCCTGCTTACGCTACGTTTTCGCCACTCGAGAACTTTACTGCCCCAACGGCCATCTGTTATACGAGCTATAATGTAAGTTGTTATTTATTTTGTATAATTTATAATTCAAGAAAATTAATAAAATCAGGGGAAATAATTCGTGTAGTTTTGTAAATTGGTACAGTTATACCTTGCGGTATCCAGATGAACATACTAAAAGTCCTCAAGGGTGGGGGGTGTGCTGAGGGTGTAAGGGGGGGTTAAAGGTACCTTTTTTCAGATTTTTGCTCATATCTCGAATATCTGTACGAATAGCATTATGATTACTTCTGACAAAAGTTTTTACATAAAATTTCCTAAGAATTTGGTCATATTTATAATTGCTCTACGATCAATACTTTAGAAGCTACAGGGTGTGTAAGTTTTAACAGAGAGTTAAAAAATAGACGATTTAAGAAAACGGCGTCGTTTTTCGTCATTGTTCATAATCACTTAAATTTTTAGTTTAAAATAAGTAATCTTGGTCAAAACCTCATGTCGATCTATTGAGAAATCTAAACAAAAAAGGTGATAATGTAAACAAGGGCCGAGCGGCCTTAGCTACGACGGACGTCAGCGCGAACTGCCATTGAGAAAGCCGCAAACCATCCCGTAGTTGCTGTTGTTGGGGAAGATGTGGATTTAGCAGTTCTTCTAATGGCTCTATCACAACCAGCGAAGCAAATATTCCTTGTCAAGCCAGGAAGAGGAAAAGTGGAAACCGAGATATTTTCGTCACAAGAAATCCAAAAAGTCTCATTTTGTTGTGCTCTTGTTTTTCTACATAGTTTTAGCGGCGGCGATACAACCTCGGCAATTTACAGGTTAGGCAAAGTGTCAAAGCCGTTTGAGAAAAAAACAATAATCAAAAATATAGCAGCCATTTTCTATGACCATTATGTGAATGACAAAGGTATGTTATAATTGGCCAAAGATTGCATTTACCAATGTTAATCCACAATGTTTTCTGAAAACATTGATGTGTTCCGGCTTGAAGGTAAGATAGCCAGTTCTCCATTGCATTGGGGAATCTTAGTAATCCCGTTTCCATCTTCGGCATCATCGTCACTTACCATCAGGTGAGATGATGCCAAGGGCTTACCAATTGTGAATAAAAAAATAAGTCGCCGAAGTTGCCTGTCTATCGGTATTCTATCGAATTCATTTCGGAGAGTGTGCGTAAGAACTTCATGACCTCATTCCCCCGGCTCCATTCCACCGCCGGTCAACGAGACGTACCCCTTTGTTGCTGATGTACCACCTTTCCACACGAAGCGTTACGCTTCCTCGTTTATTATGCGGATGGCGAAGGAGTCCTTGCCTGTGTCACGATTTCTAAAATTTGGGATCCTTCAAGGCGAGAGTGAATCGGCATTAATTGAGTTTGCGTGTACTATCCTCGACTGCATCATCACTTTCCATTAGATACCGACATACAATGAATATTGTGTCGCTTCTGTAAATATTTTTTCATCTCTTGTTTTATTTTATGTTGTAATGTATCTGTTTAGACTGGAGGCCTTGTTGCCAAAGTCTTTATAAAAAAACATACAATGAATAACCTAAATCCGTGGATCTTATAATTTTTTACACAGGAGTTCTTTAATAGAACTTCTATTTATGTAACGTAGAAATGAATTAAGAAAATTAAAAAAAAACGCTGAAGAGCCATTTGCGGCTAGCGCACCGCACACCCTCAAAGTTAGTCACAAAAACGTTGTCCACGCGGGTGACGCCGCGGGCAAAAAGTTCGTTTTATGTACTATGTTAGGGAAAAAGTTTCTTCGTATTTTATATGCAAATTTAAACAGGGTAACCAGAGTAGAATTAATTAAGTATACCTGTATATACCAGAGCGAGCTGCAACTTGAACGTTAACCAGACTGGAAACGTTTGAATCAATTTTGTGCTGATACTACTTTCGGTTCATAAACCTTTGTTCCCCATTGCGTTAGGGATTCTTGGTAAGCCCGCTTCAATATTTCGTATCATGTTCAACCATCAGGTGAGATAATGTCAAGGGCTTATCAATTGTGGATTTAAAACTACCTAAGATAATATAAACTTTTGATCTACTTATATACTTTTCAACAAATTAAAATAGATGTGTAGGATACAATTAATTAATTAAACAATCTTGTTTCGCAGATGGTGGCAAGTCCCCTACTACTGGTTCGGCATCAAGATGTACGATTTGGTAGCCGGCGACAGGAACGTTAAGAGCTCATACTACTTATCTAAGAAGAACACCTTAGAACTGTTCCCCATGTTGAAATCGGACAATCTATGTGGAGGCATAGTTTATTACGATGGTATGTATAAACCTAACCTTATTATATCATCATCATATCAGTCGAAAGACGTCCACTGCTGGACAAAGGTCTCCGCCCAGCGGCTTCCTACGATCTGCACCAGGTCATCGGTCCACCGAGTAGGAGGCCTGCCTACGCTACGTTTCCCGTTCCGGGGTTGCCACTCGCGAACTTTACTACCCCAACGGCCATCTGTTCTTGTGCCTTGCCCACTGCCTCTTCAGTTATACGTATCACAAAATTATAATATTTTTCGGAAAACCTAAACACTTTTAGGTACTTACAAGCTGTTCATATTACATTGTCACGCGATATACATATGCATGCAAAATTTTAGCTCAATCGGAAACCGGGAAGTGGGTCAAATTTAACTTGCAAGATTTCATTACAGACACCGGGACAGGTGAAACTAAATAAAAGTTTGTAAAATCAGCTGTTATTTGCGGTTAACAGTACTTCCGGAATAAGCTGAAACTGTCCGCTATCAATACAACTTCTTACAAACCAATTAAGAAATACAAAGTGCCACTTATCGAACTATTGTAGTACTTAAAAATATATTTTTTAAGGTTTCCGCACCTTAAAAAGAGAAAACTGAACCGGTATGGATTTTTTTGTTGTCCGTCTGTCAAGACCCTTTATTTAGGAACGGGTAGAGTTATGAAGTCGACATAAATATCGAATAGTAAGGTGACGGTCCATTAAAGGTGTAAAAAATTCAAGCTAAGTCAACATATTTTTGCAAACTGACCCATCAAAACCTATAACTTCCCGTTGACCTAGAATCATGAAATTTGACAAAAAGCAAAATCTCACGGCACATGTAAAGTAAAAAACACCCCAATTTCAATAATTTTTAGTCATCACATTTAAAAAAAAATTCGAGCGAGACCTACAGTACTCGCATATGATGTGTAACATGTGACAAAATACTTTAGGTTAGTTAGATTTGATGACGATATTGTACCTGGGTGGCGGATCTGACAGTAACGAAAAAAACCGACCAAGTGCGAGTCGGACTCTCGTAAAGTAGAATTCCGCGCTTTCGCGACTTCCTGTTACACATTTCCGTCCCATTTCACGAAATCACTCCCACAAATTGCAGGAAAGCGAGAGCAAAGATGTTACACATCAAAAAAACACTGCTATTACAAGGTTACAATTGCAGTTAGAGCATCGACCATGATGTGGACCAATGCATGAGAGAACATTTGTTTCCACTGTAAAATTAAGTTTAGGAGTTTACTCCTTAAGAATCGATTTGCATGAAATTTGCGCCCGGTATGAAAAAAATATGAGGAGTAAAATCTAGTGATCGAAAACGTAGTTTGTTATATTCTCTTTGCGCGTTACGTTTTTTCTGCAATCCGATTGTTATAGTCGTTAATGTTTTAGGATACCGTACCCAAAGGTACGGAACTTTCGGTGCGCTAGTCCGGCTCGCACTTGGTTGATTTTTTCCTCAAAGAAACTTTGGTAATGAAATTAACAATTGGGTTACTTTTCGATATACCTAACTACATAAATTATTATTTGTATGTTAATATCGTTTCGCAGGTCAACAAGACGACGCTCGAATGGCCCTAGCAATAGCATTGACGGCCGCAAGGCATGGAGCAACCATTGCGAACCACGTCAGTGTGACCAAGCTGCACAAGACCGATAAAGGAATACTGAACGGTGCTAGTGTTAGAGTAAGTATTATAGGCATTATCCGCTCGAAGGACCAAAAAAGAATAATGATAAACCTAGCGATAGCGTTAACAACAATTTAGCAACAAGTTAGCATCAATAGCGAAACACGTCAGTGTGACCAAGCTGCACAAGAAAAAAACAGTACAACTCTGCAGTGCTAGTGTTAGAGTAAGTAGAATAGACGATATACGTCTCGAAGGACCACAAACGTATTATGATAAACCTAGCGATAGCACTAACGGCCGCAAGGATCGAAGCAACCGTAACGAGCCACGTCAGTGTCCAAGCTGCACAAGAACGAAACAGGAACACTTGCTAGATTAAGTAGAATAGGCAGTATCCGGCTCGAAGGACCAGAAACTTTGAATCTGAATTCTGTTCCTGGTTAGTCCAAGTTTCGATTAAATTGTATTTCTGCATAGTCTATTCTTGTAGACGTGACGGTGCCTATGTGAAACCACAAAAACAAAAAGTTTGGCAACTGTGGCTTAACTCTCTCTGTATAAAAATAGTATTCACGCTGCGAAAAAATTCCAGGATGAAATGACAGGCAAAGAATGGGACATTAAAGCGAAATGCATCATCAACGCGACGGGACCGTTCACCGACAGCATCCGTAAGATGGACGACCCTAAAGTCAAGGAGATCTGTTGCCCCTCGTCTGGAGTGCACATTGTGTTGCCTGGATACTACTGGTTGGTGTGAACAGTTTCTTCATTACATTACCCACAGTACACAATATGTTATGGAGCCCTTTTCTCGGACATCTTTTTATTACAAAAATTGATTAGAATTATCATTTAAAATGCTAGAGTAGAACTCCCAACTGGCAAATATACTTAGATACTAAGGAAAATAATTAAAATTTGAATTATTTTCATCAAGAAAATGTTGAAAAAATACATTGATACTCACTCTCTCTTTTTCTTATCGTGTGACACAATTAACCGTCCTATCCAAGGAATACACTGCGGTTGCCGGGTGTTGCACATAGCATCACCCGCGGTCACGTGTAGGACATTTAGATTAACAACTGCGGACGTGTGCAACGCGACCTTCGTACACATCTGGAATCAGATGTACAGGTTTCCTCGCGATGTTTTAATTTTTTCTCTACGTGAATCCACCGTATCCGAAAAAGTTGTAAAGACTAAAATTAAGGTCACTTTCCAAAAAAAAACGGCCGGATTGCGTGGAATCTACATACTACCGCTTACAAACGACATAATCCTGATTTCGAATTAGTTTAGTGTGAAAGGAGACGGATTAAAGCCGGCTCGCACACCACGAACAAGAATTTACTTATTTATTAAAATCGACTATTTAAAATCATTCATGTATTTTAAGTAGGAATCTACGGTTTTATTTTTCAAGTTTATTTTAGTAAGCAGAACATTGCATTATTGGTTATGTTTTATTTGCATGTGATGTATTCAACAGAGGTACATTAAGGTAGCGGGTGTGTTATTCGACTTGATCTATATCTACAATAACCTCATCCAAAAAGGCCGCATGCGCATTCATTTCCTCTTGATGTCTAGCCCAAGATAAAAAATAAACAATGCTGGCGATATGCGCGCAGCTCCCAACAGTTCGGCGGCCGTGAATGCAGGAGCAGTAATACCCCTCAATACTATGTCTACCTTGTAGCATTGTATTCACCAATATGTAGGTGCAGTACTGCCTACTACTGACGTGTCGTGATTGGATTCTCCCTGTCATCAAGATTTTGTTGTCAATCAAGTCTTGGTGTCGATAGATCTCTAAAATGTATACTCCATTTGGTCGCAAGTGTTCACGGCAGTAGGATCGAGCTATTCTCAAATGATAGGTGCCCAATGTAAACAGGTTTAAGTCCTCATATGTGAGTTGTGGGAAGTCGTCAAAATCTGGATTATTTCCGTCAATTGGTACGAAGGCTGCTCTTTGTCTATTCATTAGTTATTTTCTAGAACATATTGTGCCAGTTCATTTTCTCTATTTATGTTTTCATTAATAATATTGATGAATTCGGCAGCGTATATACTATTCTCTTTATTACCTGTTCTGTGCTATTCTCGTATGGATGCCGAATAGCGTTTATAAGCGCTGCAACGATTTTAAAATCCGTCATCATGTTTGTCAACGCTACATTGAATTGTGTGTGTCCAAAGATTTTAAAATCTTTTTTAAAGCGACCATTTATTGTTTCGACTACCCATCGCGTCATTTTTATCAGTCGAGATTTGTTTGCTTCCATTGTTGTTAATTGATGTCCTGTGGCTCTGGTTGGTGGCATGTGCGGAATATAGCCGCATTCTTCAATGCAAGGGATCGAGTCTCGAAAGCCACGGTCCAATATAAAAACGTCGTTAGTTTTGAGAAATCAATGCCAAGCAGAGTTTTCGTCTCGCATTAAGCTGCGCAAAACTGTGCAAACCACTAAAAAGGTTTGACCAAGTTTCGGAATTTTGCTGGCTATATGTTATCCGTTGAAATAGGAAATTCGAGCTCTTTTGAACATAAACATATGTGCCGTCAATCACGAAAATAGCTGATTCTTGGTCGCCTCTAAATACATGAGCTGGGATCGAAAGATTTCTAGCCACAGCCTCTTCTCTAGTCATGTGGTCCAAGCCCAGATAACGTGGTACGAAATCTGCAGTTAAACATTCTCTGGCTATTCGTAACTTTCTCTCTAGCGTTTTTCTAGACATTTTTAATTTTGTTGCCAAACGTTCATCTGGTTCACCAGTCCTAATTTTAGTCAAATAAATGCCTAAAGCAGTGGCAGGACAATCAGTTCTTTCAGAAAGAGATGGCGTTAGCTGAAAAATCGTATCGAATTGATTTTGGTTTCTCCGGTCCAGGAGTGCAGTTCGTTGTCGTCAATTCCAACTTTTAAAAGCTTTTATTTAACTTGCAATGTTTGTGTGTATGTTTGTTTAGTTCAAATTTTGCGATCGATTTTAGAGCGACTTCAGATTTTAGAGGGATTTAGAGGGGTTCGATTGAGCTGAAATTTGGAATAAAGCCGTATTCCCGGTGACACTAGATCCTTTTGGTATTTTGAAGGTGATCTGATGATGAACTTTGGAGGTGGAGTCAAGGTCTATCTAAGTATTGTCTTTTATTTTTCAATCCAAACAACTAGACTTTACCAAAGTATATTTATTTATTTATTTATTCAGTCACAATGTTTACAGTTTAATTAAACCAAAGCACTTACACATTAAATTAAGTTATTGATAATAAATAATAAGATGTCAAGTTTAAAATAGAACACCACAAATAATAGACTACAAAAAATATTACACAATATATTATATTATATATTAGTACTATGCTTTACTGTGCTCACCCTTTTTTAATGTGGAACTATGTATTTTTTTATATTCATTTGAGCATTTGGATTTTTGAGCATAGAAACTCTTTTCAAATAAAAGCTTGTACCTAAAAGCTTTTAGGTTTTTCAAAAATTATTGATTTCCAAATTGATGTCAATGCCATCCAGTAAATACGCAAGATCTAGTTTTTTTACAAGCTTTATATAGGGTGTAACAAAATTGGTGTAGGTCCCGTTAACTGGGGCTTCTACTCATCATACTAAACAACTTTTGATCTACAACTTTGCTGAAATCGCGAAAAAAAAATTTCACTATTCATACAAATTGATCAGCTAACTGAACAATTTTGTACATTTTTGTATGAAGGGTCCAAACTTTTTTTTGAGAATTGACTATGGGTTCTTTGGGGAAAGTTGTTCATTATGATTAGTAGAACCCCCAGTTAACGGTCCCTACACCAATTTTGTCACATCTAAGCTTGCCATGTTAGTTAGTCTGTCTGTTAGTTTGGGACAAATCTTGGAAGCTAAATTAGAACCACTTCCCGGTTTCCGATTGATCTGAAACTTTGCATACACGTTAGGTTTGGAGAACAATGCATAGTTAGCTAAGTGACGTCATTCTAAATCCAATATGGCGGATCAGTTATTTTTTTGCACCCCCATGAAAAGGGTATCAAATGAAAGGGTTTGTTGAGAAGAATACGAAATAAATAAAATTCTTTTGAAATTAAAGTTTTTACGTTTTTCGAAAATTATTTACAGATAACTATTTTATTGGTTAGTTTTGTGATACAGTAGACATATATTTATATCCTAAGTATTTTTTATAGCTTTTAAAAACATGTTTCGTTCAAAAAAAATATTAAAATGTCCCTAGACAATTTACCCGTGTAGTTCACAACCAATGTGTTTTTATGCAGTCACGTTTTAAATATTGTGTATTTTCATCTTTCAGTCCCGAACACATGGGTCTCCTCGACCCGGCGACATCAGACGGACGTGTTATCTTTTTCTTGCCGTGGCTTAAGGGCACCATAGCGGGCACCACAGACCTGCCGTGCCAGGTCACGCGGAGCCCTAAACCTACTGAAGACGAGATCCTCTTTATCCTCACTGAGGTCAAGAATTATCTCAACCCTGATGTTGAAGGTAACTTAACTGGTTTGCTTTAAATAACTTATTTGGGTTTTCTTATAACTTTGGCTTAGGGAACAATCGCAGGCCGTGCCAGCTTCATTATCATATCAGCCGAAAGATATCCACTGCTAAACAAAGGCACTCCCCAAGGATGTTTACAGTGACTGGTTTTGCGCTGCCTACATCCAGCGGCTTCCTGCGACCTTCGCCAGGTCGTCGGTACACATGACGGAGGGGCCGTCCAGCACAACGTGACCTGGATCTGTGTGACCTTTTACTTTGTGACCTTCTGCTTCGATCACGTAACGGCCCTCAAGCGAAACTCTTTCCATAGCCCGCTGAGTGACTTTGAGCGTCTGAGGTATGATAACACTAAACCCCAACAAACTGACTTCTTTCAGTCCGCCGAGGCGACGTCCAATCAGCGTGGTCGGGTATTCGACCGCTGGTCTCGGACCCAAATAAACCCGACACACAGTCCCTGGCTAGGAACCACATCGTCCACGTGTCACCTTCAGGCTTGGTTACCATCGCCGGTGGAAAGTGGACAACCTACAGATCCATGGCTATGGAAACCATTGACGCTGCCATTGAAAGTGAGTAAGGAACATGAGATATCTCTTTTGGACAGCAATTACAAAACATATGAAAGTGATATTTTGTTACCCGATTCTTCATTTCAATGACTTCATTTTTTCAGTTGCAGAAACACGATTTGTTACTTTTATAACAGAAAATAAATATCAAAGAAACCCCTTTTAAAACAGAGATTTGCATTCTACAGGCAAACCAGACCGAGTTAGAATCTAAACTAAAACTCTATTACAAATTATAAGTCCTTGATTATCCTGTTACTTACTTACTTACGTACATTTCAGGCGCAAACCTGAAGCCTCTATACCGCGACTGCCAGACAGACGGGTTCCTCATCGAAGGAGCACACGGATGGACACCTACCATGTACATCAGGCTTGTGCAGGACTTCGGACTTGAGATGGAGGTATGTTTCTTCTTCACTATTCCTTCATTACTGAGGATCTTTACCACATTTTTTCTTTCACCCTACAGGATCCATCGAACAAAACATACATAAATAGCCTAAGACCTAGGTTTCTCCTACGAAGCATTACCTTTTCACTTGGTTTGACGGAGAAGTGGAGTGAATAGCTGTAGTATTAGTAGTAAGCCGCCTGTTGCCCTGAATAAGGGCGATCGGGCCTTAGTCGACCACGCGGGCCCAGTGCGGGTTGGTCGACTTCACACACAACCTTCGAGTTTCTTCGCAGGCGTGTGCAGGTTTCCTCACGATGTTTTCCTTCACCGTAAGAGCGTCGGATAAACGTACATATGAAATCTAAATACGAAAACACATTGGTACGTGGCAGGATTCGAACCACGACCTTCCGGACAGGAGGTAGCGGCCCTTGCCATTACGCCACCGACACAATAAACTGAAAAATAAACTGTATAAAAATTAGAATTTATTTGTCTCGCTCGTACTACAGCAACCTATGATGAAGGAGTTTGTCGGACGGCATACTTCACGTGAGTGGGGGGGGGGGGGCATGTACGTGGCATATCAAATAAAACACAAGTTTTGAACTACCTTCACAGGTTGCAGTCCACCTAGCCAAGTCGTACGGTGACCGCGCGTTCGCAGTAGCAAAGATGGCTGCCATGACCGGCAAAAGATGGCCCATCATTGGCAAGAAAGTCCATTCAGAGTTACCGTACATCGATGCTGAGATTAGGTCAGTCTAATCTATAAAATGGAAATAAAATAAATTCACGTACCCAACGAATACGTTTACCTGGTGAAGATTGCGGGAAGCCGATGGATGCGGGCAGCGCAGGACCGGTCGTCGTGGAAATCCTTGGGGGAGGCCTTTGTCGAGCAGTGGACGATTTTTGGCTGATATGATGATGATGACGTTTACAGCTAAGTTCGTTCGCTAAATTAGCTGCACTTTTGATAAATGCCGCTCGCCGCTGCCGACTCACCTCAAACACTCCGTCAAAGGGGCCGCAGTTCAATCGCGGCGCTGACAACGTCAGCGGTGCGGCGGGCGGCGCGATTGAACTCAGGACGGTTCCTTTGACGGAGTGTTTGACGCGAGCCGTCAAAGGTGCAGCTAATTCAGCAAAAGAACTATACGGTACAGTATACCCGAATTCGCGTACGTACATCGAAGTCGATTTAATCGCGCGGCGACTTCGACTCGCTTTCAATAACGTGCAAGCCAGAGCTTAATCATAAATAAACCAATAATAATTTCTAGTCCTTATTGATCCATTAACTATAGGTCGTCAACTTCGTGCGCAGCACTCATATACATGTTGGTGCAGGGGCGGCAAAGGGCGACGCGGAATGATTTGACGCCCTGTAATGTCACATTACGCGGAGTTTACGTAATAGGGGATCGGACTGCATCAAAAATAAATTCTGAAATATGATTTCTTAAATTGCCCTCCTCTTGAAGTTTCAAAAAACCTTACTTGTTTTGTTTTTCCATCACGTCTTCAATTTTTAATTGATCAAATTCATAAAATAAGTTCCTCAATGACGATAAAAATCTATGATGTCTCTTGTTTTCATTTCAAATATTTTTAGAACAAAATTTCGTTTTTGACAGATCATAAAAAGTAACTCAAATTACTAGCGGTGCGATCCCCTATTATTACGCGATATTACGGTGCGTACAGACTAGAGGCAGCCTCGGTGCTAAGGCAGGAGAGCCGCGAGGCACTTTGCCTCAGGTACGTACTCATCACACTCAGCGCAAGCCATGGGTGGCGAGGCTGCGCCCCCTGCCTCCAGTTTTTACTACCATAAGAGTGACATAATACAATGCGTTCGAATGATAAACTAAATTTACATACCTTTTATAGATATGGTGTCCGCGAATACGCGTGCACCGCCGTCGATGTGATCGCGCGTCGACTTCGACTCTCGTTTTTGAACGTGCAGGCTGCCGCCGAAGCATTGCCGAATATTGTGGACATCATGGCTGAGGAACTCAAGTGGAGTGACGCCGAGAAAAAGGTACGTGGCAAATTATGTGTCTAAGTAAGTAAAGTAAGTGAATATCCTCATTGTACACCAGAAAAAAAACATAAAACGTTAAAGCTCAAATGTACGGCCTGCCTGGGCCTCAAACTCCGGATATTCTCCCCACACGGGCTAAGTCCGGTTTGGTGGAGGTGGCCTAGTGGCGAACCCCACTGCCAGAAGTTTTCAAGCTGCTTATAAAGCCTCTGACATGGCCTAATGACTGTCATCTAGTGAAAGCAACTGGCACCAACGGCACATCCTGGACACTGCATACAACGATCGATCGATTTCTAAAAAACAAATGACGGAGCAAACCAAATCACGGCGAAATCCTATACGTTCGAGGACCAAACTATAGCCAATCTGTATTAATCAGGGTGACGAGGGGGTGAGGTCGCAATCAGAGAGCGGCAGGGAATGTCCATACTGTAGGTTAGGTACTAATATATATACTTTGCCAACGGCTGAAGTTGTCTTGCAAAGTACGGAAACGGTCGAGACGAATGTTTCTATTAGCCCAAACCCATCCAGGTAATGGCCGTGTATGCATATGGTCAGGTAAGCCACAATGAACTGCGATCGGTTCGCAGTAGGATCCACAATGTATAAGATTTTTACTTTCGAGTGACGAAGGCATAAATAGAAGGTTATGTGATCGCCCAAAAACCGACTACGAGATTTTGACGTAAATTCACTATTTATAACTAAAACAGTGTTCTAGAAAAAAGTGTGTGTGTATGTGTAGTTTACGTCCGTATCCTCGATTTGCATAGAAACAGTTAGACCTATTTTTATAAAATTTTGCACATGGGTATTTTAAATTATTTTCCAGGGGTACCCTTTTCACATTTATTTTCAAATTAATAAGTATCTAAAATATGACATATGTGGTACAGATGTCGCAGCCATATTATAGAATTAGCCGTTTTAAAATACAGTGCTCCGCTTTGTAAAACTACTGAGTAAAAAACTCCGAAGAAAACCGAGTCGGACGTAGGCCGCGAGGCTCCTTTTCATGGTAAAACAAGACATGCTAAACCTAACCGTCTATCCGTCCACCCGTCCGACTCGGTTTTTTTACGGTGTTTTTACTCAGTAGTTTACAAAGCGGCGCGCCGTATTGTAAAACGGCTAATTCAACAATATGGCTGCAAAAACTGGTATATCTGGGAAAACTCTAAAAAGTTACTTACTTTACGTTACTGTTATTCATTTTGTAGTGCGTTAGATCCGTCTTAAACACCTGAGTGACATTTTAGGCAGTCGGGTTTTAATATCTTTATAAAATTGGTTAGGTAATTAGCAATTTGGGCCAATGGTTGCGGCCCTAGAATAGCATTATCCCATCTCTTGCCGAGGGTGTCGTAACGACTTAGAGAATAACTCGGAGGATGGTCATCAGCGTCCATTCCGCACGATCGCCAACCTATCTGCTAAGCGTAGCGATTATGCTAGTCCCCCCCCACCCAAGTGGGGGAGGCCTATGCCCAGCAGTGGACGTCTTCTGGTTGATGTGATGATTATCCAGCATGATAGTTGCGACATCGGGGCTACTGATTACCTATTTATTTCGCAGAATCAAATCCAAAAAGCCAACGAGTTCCTCGCCAACGAGATGGGCCTTATGGTGAACCGAGCCAGCCGAGACAAAGTGCCCATAAACCTCAGCAAACAAGAGATCCAGTCTTACATCAAGCGCTTCCAAATCATCGACAAAGATAGGAAGGGCTTCGTCTCCATCAACGACATCAGGAGAAGTCTCAAGGTGACGTAACGTAGAATAAATCAAAATCAAATTGGTCAATGAAGTTATTATGACATTAGCTTGAGTAAAAATAAGGTTCAGTCTAACATCAAGCGCTTCCAAATCATCGACAAAGATAGGAAGGGCTTCGTCTCAATCAACGACATCAGGAGAAGTCTCAAGATGACGTAACGTAGAATAAATCAAAATCAAATTGGTCAATGTTACGCTTAAAAAGTTATTATGATATTAGCTTGAGTAAGAATAAGGTTCAGTCTTACATCAAGCGCTTCCAAATCATCGGCAAAGATACAAAGGGCTTCGTCTCCATTAACGACATCAAGAGAAGTCTCAAGGTGACGTAACGTAGAATAAATCAAAATAAATTGATTAAAGTTACGCTTAAAAAGTTATTATGACATTAGCTTGAGTAAGAATAAGGTTCAGTCTTACATCAAGCGCTTCCAAATAATCGACAAAGATAGGAAGGGCTTCGTCTCCAACAACGACATCAGGAGATGTCTGAAGGTGACGTAACATTATAACATAGAATAAATCAAAATCAAATTGGTCACTGTTACGTTTAAAAAGTTATTATGACATTAGCTTCAGTAAGAATAAGGTTCAGTTTTACATCAAGCGATTGGAAGGGCTTCGTCTCCTCAAAAGGAGTCTTAGGGTGACGTAACTTAAAAAAAAACAAAATCAGATCTTATCTTCGGTCAATTTTAAGCTCATAAAGTTAATTAGACACAAGCTGAGCAAACAGTGACGTCCAGCCATACTTGTATATCAAGCACTTTTTTATGGTGAGTGGTTTGTTTTTGTGAGCTAAAGAAAGTTCCTGTTTATCCCCAAAACGGTTTGATGTGATATTGCTTTTTTGGGTTCCGAAGTCAACAAGGAAACCTTATAGTTTCGCCATGTCTGTCTGTCCGTCTTTGCGCGGCTTCGCTCAGAGATTGTTAAGCTGTAATTTCGCATGGTTATACATATTAATCACGTCGACAAAGTTGTACAATAAAATCTTGAAAAAAAATGCCCTTTTGTGTGGGTTATCGTTAAAGTCCCTCCTCCCCCCCCCCCCTCCCACAAACTAAACCGCTATTTCAGGACATCTGAAAAAAAAATGTAAATAGTAGGACATATAATCAATTTAAAAGGAAGACTGTCACGGTTAAGTAGTTTAGGAGTAATAGTCGACCAACTTAAGATGTGCAGTTGGATTTATCAAAAGTTCATAGATTCATAGAAAATTGTTTTTTTAGAAGACTACGGAACCCTACTTTGCGCGAGTCCGACTCGCACTTGGCCGTTCTTTTATTTTATGCGTTTTACAGGGTGTTAGGCAAAATTGAATACTTTTTTCAGAAGTGTTTTCTTTCTACTGATGAAACTGAACAACTTTCGTTCTACAACTGCTGAAATAGAAAAAAATGCTTGTCATACAAATCGATCAGCTGATTCGCTAACTTTGAATAGGAAGCACATTTTTTTGCAATTTTTAAAAATTATTAGAACAATAGTTGTTCAGTTGCATGAGTAGAAAAATGAGTGGTTTTTTTTCCAACACCCAGTATTTAAAATAACTCCGTTAATTTTTACTTAGATGGTGTTTTACTTTAACCAGATTTATATATTTGCCAATACTTGAGAATTCTCCCAACTTTTCTAGAGGATCGGTATACCCAAAGAAGAAATAAACTCCATTCTGACCGAAATTGACATCGCCTACCCTGGCCCTATGGAACTCCAGGACTATCTACAGGTAGACTAAAGGAGGTTGCCCGCATCAGTGGGATCTGTGTACCGTCAATGTGCTTATGTGTCTAGTAGCCAAGGTTTTAGAATATGTCATATATGATGAGAAAATGACCAAACACTTTGGGATTTATGCACTAGTCTTGTTTTAGTTTTATTTTTAAGACTGTTCATGACGCTCACATTAATCTAAAAAATCTATCATACTTACTTTTGCAATCTTTGGAGGTTTGCCGACCAAAATGTGAGATTATTCAAATATTTCTTTCTAGTGCTGCTAGTGAGAATCATCATAAAATCCAAAGCAATAATTTTATTTTAATGATGTTGTCACTCCGATGTTGCATAGATTTTTTCTTCTCGCAATTTTTTATTCAAATACTGAGTTATACTGATCAAATGGAGATTTTGTGATAGCAACAGACCAAAAACCAAACCAAAATCACTCCATTATTTGTGACGTCACAGCTCACGTAGCCAGTGTGTCCACAGAACTACGGCGAGGAGGTGACCGGCGAGCAACTGCACGAAATCCTTCGCGAAATCGACACTAACATGAACGGGCAGGTCGAACTAGACGAATACCTACAGGTGTATATTGTTGGCCATTGATCTTTACAACACTAAAGTTCTCTTTTTGATTTTGCATTTGACAACACGCGATCGGACTGTCCGCTGGACCGAGAGGGACCAATTGATCTAGCGGACAAAGGTAATGATTTAAAAAAAACGCGTAGGACAAACAGGGCTACTTTTGTACTTCCCCTCCGCCCCCGCCCTCCAAACTTCAGAGTAGCTTCTACCGATGAAACTGAACAACTTTTTCGAAGAAACCTATTTTTAATTTGCAAAAAATGGTATCTATACTAATTTTGATCAGTTCTATAGGATCAGCTGAGTGTCTTTTGTCTTCTGAAAAATTAAGTTGTTCTCCATATCACTAGGTTGCGTCGAAAAGTACTCTTACGGTCTTGATAGCCATTCCATACATTTTTAACAAGATTTAGAGTTTATAGAGTCAGGGCTTGTAGGTAGAGTTATTTGTTATTTATTGTTATAAATGTGGTACAGCAAGATCACTTCAAACTTGGGACAGGCCCCATGATGCAACACGAATCGGAGTTCAGCTAGGGGCTTGGCTCTACTAGAGATAACATAATTTTTTAACAGTGAAAGCATTATGAACTGGTAAGTCTAGGCAACCAATTTTACATAAAACTTTTTTGGTAGGATTTTTTTATTATTTTTTATTTAGATGACTACCTACTTTTTTGTAAGTCACAAATTTCTATTTAATACCAGGCGATTCAGTTTAAATGCAAGGTTTATTATTTCTCGTTCAAAAAGTATAGCAAGATTTCCTAACATATATAAAAATTTGACTCTTTTCTCGATTTAGCAGGCAATCCGATCGTTGGTACCTATTTATCTAAGATTTTTTAGTGCATGGGGTAGTAATGAGTGTAATTGAAAAAAATGCATGAAACAAATCTCTTTCCTCTTTATGGTTTTCTGTTTTCGTCCTTTGATATGATTTACCAATTTTGTGTTTCTAAAAATATAGATGCATGCTTTTGTCCTGTAGCTACCATTTGTAACTTATAAAATGTTTGTTTCACTAATATGACATGTCTGTGAACTATATGTTATTAACCCAAAAATACTTGAATATTGGAACGATTTTTAACCACAGTAAACTAATTATTAAAAATAAGTTTTCCGTTTGTGTTATGTTTATGATATAATCTTATTTAAACTCTATATACTTAAGTAAGTACAATCAGATGAAAGCGTGGAAGATTTTTAGACCTGAGAGATGCCGAAAAACGTTTTGGTCAAGTAAGGAAAAATAATAATATTAATCGAAGAAACAATTGAAAACTAAGCAGTTTTATTTTGTTGCTTTAGTTTAAGCTGGTTCGATTAGCACACTAGCGTCGCCAATAATAATAGACTTTAATCGAAATCATTGAGTATTTTGCGCATATTGTTTAGTAAACAACTATTTTTTAATCAAAGAATTCTTTTTTAACTGTAAATATTAGCAACAAGTTATTTTTTGCAAAACTGCAAAAACTGGTCACTTTGAACAATATCGACAAGCATAACTTGTTGCTAATAGGAAAATTTCTAAAACAACAATTAAAAAAACTCCTTGTGGGGTACAAAAGAGTAAATTATTTATTTCTATTGGCGGCGCTAGTGTCACAGATGAGATATTAGTTACTTCGTACTAGTGTGCTAATCGAACCGCCTTAATAACATAATATTTTCTACGGAATTAAATATCTTCCACACTTTTTGCCTTATTTACCCACAGTGATGTGGAGAAGTGCATTTCTTACCTACTGCAGTGCGATAATCGTTTGCCTACAAATCGTTTCTTTCAATACTCGTACTAAAAACTTAAAGGGTGTTTGACAAATTTAATTGGGCGTGCACTTTTGCAACTGTCTGTACCGTCAGCAAACAGTTCACTAACCCTATCTCTTTGCCAGATGATGTCGGCCATCAAGTCCGGCCACGTTGCGTACTCGCGGTTCGCGCGTATGGCCGAGATGGAGGAGCAACACCACGAGCAGGAGAACCTCAAGAAGAAGATCACGGTCGAGAGGAGCGGCGGTGGCTTGTAGGCTGTGAGAGAGAGGTAAGATATGATGTCTGCCATCAAGTCCGGCCATTTGGCGGGGGGTTTCAAGGCTGTGGGATAAGGGTAAGGTGTGATACCGGGCATCGGCCATCAAGGCCGACCACGTGGCGTACTTGCGATTTACGGGCATGGCCGAGATGGAGGAGCAACACCACGAGCAGGAGAACTTCAAAAAGAAGATCACGGTCGAGAGGAGCGGCGGTGGCTTGTAGGCTGTGAGAGAGGTAAGATATGATGTCTACCATCAAGGCCGGCAGTAAGGTGTGATAGCGGGCATCGGCCATCAAGGCCGACCACGTGGCGTATTTGCGATTTACGCGCATGGCCGAGATGAGAAACTACACCACAAGTAAGAGAACCTAAAAAAGAAGATCACGGTTGAGAAGAGTAGCGGGGGCTTGTAAACTGTAGGGAAGAGTTAAGGTACCTATCAAGCCAAATGTTGTCGGCCATTGAGTTTCTATATTTTCAGAGAAACAATGTACATATTTTAACAGTCTAAGAATCCATACAGTCGTCTAACGGAGACGTCTAGACAGGGCAATCGCTGAGGGGCGGGTACATCCCGTTGGTGCATAGTCATCGTTTTTTCAGTCCAGCGGGGGAGTTCATTGCGGGTAAAGGCGTTGGACCACTGTATGATCCTTACACTGTGGTATTTTCAAGGCTCGATGGAGAGAAGGATTCAAGTAACATAAACTAAGACGTAGCTGAGGAAGGTAAACTGTGTGAAAATTACACTAAACAATGGGTAACAAAATTGGTGTAGGACCTGTTAACTAGGGCTTCTACTCTTCACACTGAAGAACTTTCCTCAAAAAGCTAGTCAATTCTCGAAAAAATATTGACGCTCCATACAAAAATGCACAAATTTGGTTAATTAAGTAGCAGATCGATTCAAAATACTTTTTTGTGAATTGGCTATGGGTTTCTTGAGAAAAGTTTTTCATTATGTTATTAATTATTATGAATACTTAGAAGCCCCGGTTAACGGCTCCTACATTAATTTTGTTACACCCTGTATATAATGTCTCACTACCACTATAGTCTATGAGAAAGAGTATTAATAACTTCGACCAATGTATAATCTATGGACCGGCCTACACGAACAGCGGTTTGATACCTACAGAATGAGCGCATTCGCTCATTTCGTCTCAGCTAATCGGTATTTCCCAAATGGGTTGAAGGTCGAAATGAGTGAAATTTATTATCTCATTCGTGCTTCATTCCGATTACATCTTCTCTATCTCTGTCATAGCATTGTTTATATTTGAACGAGACTCCGTAGGCTATAGTTTTGTGACTGTGTGTTTGCGTGTAGTTGTGTTTGACTCATTTTTATGAGATTAATGTATGGATAGTATGTAAAGTAAGTATGTATATATCCTTGCATACCAGAAAAAAACATAACCTACAGAAACTTAATTAATTAACTATTTTTACTAATTTTTTTTATTATTTATAGGGTCGGTCCATTATATTTGGTTGAAGATTAATAAGACCCAAACTTCGTTTGTATTGAACGCGCTTGGGATACCTAGACTTGTCATGAAACAGCGGTAAATTATATCTTTGTGTTTCAGATACGTATCGCATTTATCGCAAAAAACACCTAGTGATGGATGGTGATAAGCGTAAAGTATCGTGCGTGAGTGAAGAAACAAGTGTTCTGTAGTATTATGATATCGATTACGTCTCAAATTACATTACTTTACTAAATAATTTTTATTTTGTGTAAATCAATAATTTTATTATAAATTATAATACTTAGTCATTTTTGAGTCCGTTTCTAAACGTTACGCCATCCAATAATGTCGATTGAACTCGAATAAAGAAATCGATTCGGGTAATTCTTATCGATTATTTATAATAATTATTAAAAGAAGTACTATTTGTTTTTTAAATACCCACTGTTGTCATTCATTTACAAAGACAAATCGTTTACCTATTGTGGTGGATTGTTTTGTTATACCTACCTAATGTAAAAGTCATAAGCATTATATATAACTTATAAGTAAGTGTAAACTCAAAATAAATTTACTATCAGATGAGTTGATGCCGAGAGGTTACCAATTGTAAATAAAAAAAAATAAAAGTAGATATAGGTGAATGTTTTGAAAATCTTTACACAATATGAATGTAAGTATCTTAATATGTTCATCGTAATAAATCGAATTTTATTTATTAATGATTGTGGTTTTTTTACCTTTATGATCCACTGAGATTTAGATACATACATACACAATAAGGTAACCAAAGACTATGGGTTTCTTGGGTATAGTTGTTCAGTATGATGAGTAGAATCACCAGTTAATGGGGGTCTTGCACCAATTTTCTTACAACCTGTCATCATCATTATCATTATGAGTCACCAATTTTGTTACAACCTGTATAACAAAAGAATTTCAACGCTATTACCTTACTACCTAACGCCGAAACCAGTAGCAAAGTATATAGGGTGACTTTTAATTAGTTCTTGATAGCAAAGGATATGGATGTACTCGTGATTACAAACAACTTTCCCAAAGAAACTACATATATGTCAAATCAGAAAAAAAAAATCCTCGATACATGACAAGTTATCAAATCGGAAAATATGTGTAAATGACCAACATTTTTTTTCATATTTGACATATAGTTTCTTTGGGAAAGTTGTTTGTAATCACGAGTACATTCATATCCTTTGCTGTCAAGAACTAATTAAAAGTTACCCCATATATATAGTACTAACATACCAGTAGGGAGGGACGTCGACCCTTTATAGTTTGTCCCGTCGGGCAAGTGCGAGTCGAACTTACGCACCGAGGGTTCCGTAACACCACAGTCCACACCACTACTCCACATTAGAGTAACAATGATACCTATTTATTACAAACAAAAGACATCAAACCGAGCGACAGAAAAGTTTACTTTTTTTTTATTCAGTTCGGACTCCTTAGCGCGCGAGTACGACTCACCCTCGCACCCTCGTCAGTTTTAAAATTAATGTATTTACGTTTTCACGTCCCTCTTTGCATCACCGAATTACATATGTGTCATCATCATATCAGTCGAAAAAGTCCACTGCTGGACAAAGGCCTCCCCCAAGGATTTCCAAGACGACCGATCCTGCACTGCCCACATCCAGGGGCTTCCTGCGACCTTCACCAGGTCGTTGGTCCACCGTGTGGGAGGCCTGCCTACGCTATGTCTTCAGGAGCGCGGTTGCCACTCGAAAACTTTTTTTTTATTACATCGACCTAATTTTTAGGTCTATAACCTATAGACTATAAATACCCAACTAAATACCGACCTAAAGATAGCCCAAACAGGAGGTGTAGTGTTTTAATGCAGTCGGGTTTTTATTTTTTAATTAAAATACATCGACCAAGTTATTACTTATTACATCGATCTAATTTTTAGGTCTATAACCCATAGACCTAAAAAAACATCGATCTAATTTTTAGGTCTATAACCCATAGACCTAAAAATACATACCTAAATGCGAGTTTCCACGCAGGCGTGTGCAGGTTTCCTCGCGATGTTTTCTTTCACCGTAAGAGCGTTGGTAAACGTACATATGAAATCTAAATTCGAAATCACATTGGTACGTGGCAGGTTCGAACCACGACCTCTCGGACAGGAGGCGGCGGCACTAGCCATTACGCCACCGACGCTATTACTTATTACATCGATCTAATTTTTGGGTCTATAACCCATAGACCTTAAACTACATACCTAAATACCGACCTAAAGATACCTATATTTTAACCCGACTGCCCAAACAAGAGGTGTAGTGTTCTAATGCAGTCGGGTTTTCATTTTTTAATTAAATTGGTTAGGTTAATACATCGACCTAATTTTTAAATCTATAACCCATAGACCTAAAAATACCTAACTAAATATACCTACATTTTAACCCGACTGCCCAAACAAGAGGTGTAGTGTTTAATTGCAGTCAGATTTTTTTTTTTTTTTATTTAATTGGTTAGGTTATTTTATTACTCGACCTAATTTTTAGATCCATAACCCATAGACCTAAAAATACCTACCCAAATACCGACCTAAAGATACCTACATTTTAACCCGACTGCCCATACAAGAGGTGTAGTGTTTTAATGCAGTCGGATTTTTATATTTTAATTAAATTGGTTAGGTTATTGCATCTACTTAATTTTTAGGTCTATGGGTTGTTAGTTAAATTAAGTTACTACTTTAGGTATTTGTTTACCTACTATATAGGATGTAAAAAAATAGTGTGCGACGAGGCTTGGTTTGGGGCGCTCGCAGCCAAGAGAGAAAAGCGCCACCAGAGCTGCAATGCTCCATCGCTCCCTGCCAGGTTTGAGGGTGAGTCTGCTGTTGACGCATCGGGTTGCTACGAGTAAGCCACTGAAAGCGTTGTCTCTAGACCAGGACACTGTAGTGAATTGTTTGTAACAGACTAACAGACGTAGAGGTAAATGATGATGCGGACCCTGTAACTGGAGGTTCTACTCACCATAATGAACAACTTTCCCCAAGGAATCCATAGCCAATGCTAAAAAAGGACATGTCCAAAAATGTATGGACCAAAAACCCAGAATCGACAGGAATGAAATGTATACCAATGAATTGACATTGAAATATAATATAATGTTACCAAGGGGGCAACCCTGAAATCGTTATAGTATAGGAGCTAGGAGCAAAATAAAATAAGTAAAAAATTCGTTTAAAACAATAATAAAAATAAGTTTACGTCATGTTGTGGCTTAATATGACGTTGTTTTAATGTTGTATCACTTGTGTTACACATGATAATTATCATCAACACATTTCACAAGCAACAGCAACATAATAACAACATCATATTAAATCACAACATAACAAAGACTCTGTTTTTTGTATATTTTTTTCTTTTGGCCCATAGATACGGACAAAAAACCCAGAATCGACAGGAATGAAATGAATGGATTGACATTGAAATATAATATAATGTTACCAAGGGGGCAACCCTGAAATCGTTATAGTATAGGAGCTAGGAGCAAAATAAAATAAGTAAAAAATTCGTTTAAAACAATAATAAAAATAATTTTACGTCATGCTGTGGCTTAATATGACGTTGTTTTAATGTTGTATCATGAAATACATATATGATAATTATCATGTATAACACAAGTGATACAACATTATAACAACGTCATATTTAACCACAACATGACGTAAACTTATTTTATTATTTATTAAACGAATTTTTTACCTATTTTATTTTGCTCTTAGCTCCTATACTATAACGATTTCAGGGTTGCCGTTTTGGCAAAATTATATTATATTTAAATGCCAATCCATTGGTACACATTTCATTCCTGTCGATTCTGGGTCATTTTTTGGACATCGCCTTTGAACCCTCCATACAAAAATAAACGGAATTGGTCGATCAGCTGAACGATTTGTATGAAGAGGTTTTTTTTTGCGATTTCAGCATGCAGTCATAAGAACAAAAGTTGTTCAGTATGATGAGTAGAAGCCCCAGTTAACGATAACTAGGTTCACCAATTTTGTTACGTCTTGTATTTCACTGAAATACCTGAAAATAATTTAAGGGGGATTTCAGCTCACATAACACTGAAGAACTTATACTTTAGACCTGTCATAATTGATCAAAAAATGAGTTGCAAACTGTCAAGTTGAAGCCACTTTTAGAAACATGTGTGCGGTATCGGTGTGTTATGTGTACATACACATACTATCGAGCATTTAATGTGGTTTTGTTTGCGTGCACAGTGTCCTTACAGGTTTGGAGTGTTTTTCATTGGCTTCACATTAAATTTAAGTGCGGTTCAATCTGATTTATTTTTATCTGAGCTGCCATACAAACTTCGCTATTAGCTAATGTATACTTAGTAGGACAAGTCATTTTTCGCGAATTTAGCATAGGTTCCTTGGGGAAAGTTGTTTACTTTCGTGAGCTGAACACTCTCATAAATTATTTTCAGGTATTTCAAAAGAACCATTTATTAGGTAGCTACTAGGAGGTACTTACTGAGTACCTCGCGCGCGGCCCCTTTGGTAGGTATACGTGAAAATAATTGTAAGTAGATATGTATACCTAGATTGTAGGTACACATAGATATGATTTTTCTTTTAGGTACATTAAAATTCGGTAGGGTCAGAAGGTCTTAGAAAGCTTCTCTGTCCGTTATGATTATTATGAATTAGAAAATACTTGGTAAAAGACACCAGGGTCGAAGGAACTCGAGTAGCTCTATTTGTGGCCTCAAATTGGAACTAACGACTACACCTTTTCACAGTATTACAATATACAGGGTGGGAAGGAGTATACCGACAAATTATAACCAAAGATTCTAATGCCTATTTAGACAAAAAAAAGTAATATAAACATGGGCCAGTAAAGCCAAATTTTCGAGATATTAATTTTTTAAATAATTCACAAGTTCAAAAAATCTCAAGGGTAACACGCCCTAATAATATCAGATGTTTAACTGAAGTTTGTTGTCTTGAGCTCTTATTATTCAAGTGTCATACTCTGACGTCACTATGTAGACTAAGGTTTCGTTTAGAAGGGATTACTCTCGTTAAGTGATTTTTTTTGTTCCAGAAATTAAGTAAGTTAATAAGGCAGTTTTAGACCCATGTTGATATAACATTATTTACTCATAATGTGTAATGTAGTGGTGTGCGTACCGTACATCTATAACTGCTGTCGTTCAGACAGAATAAACCAGTGTGCCAGTGTGAATCTCAGATCTAACAAATTTACACACAAGATATTTAATATTTGCATACCACCAGGAATCCATGGTTAAAATCTGTCGGTATACTCCTTCCCACCCTGTATATTGTAATTCTGTGACCTTTCGATCTGACGGAACCCACGACCACAGAAGAGTTAAGACACGACACGACTCCTAGCCAATTTTTTTTTGAGATTTGACTATGGGTTCCATGGGGAAAGTTGTTCAGTTTCATGGGTAGAAGCACCAGTTAAAATAGTTTCAGCTAATTTTGTTAGACCTTATATAAAGTACTCTGTGCCATCGACGTTTTGACAGTAATTGACCGAGCGAGCGCGAAGTGTTCCCGTTTTAGCTTGGACAAAAATGATTTCGTTTGTTAGGCGGATGTCGGGCTGTCCTCTTCTACAGGTCGTATTTCTCAACCGAATCTCGTGAAATGTTGTCATCTGTTTCGATAATAGGGATGACGAATACTAGTCATCTGAGTTACTTTTTATCATCCGTCAAAAACGACATTTTGTTCTAAAAATGTTTGAAATACCTAGGCGTGACGTCATAGTTTAGCAGCGTCATTTAAGTACTCATTTTTTTTAATTTGGTGAATTAAAAATTGAAGACTTGATGGAAAACAAAACGAGTAAGTATTATATGGATATTTTTTTGTCGATTCAGGTTTTGGAAGTTTTTCAAACCGACGGAGTCATGCGGGTGTGAAAACATGTTTCACCATTTCTAAAATCTATTATACATTATGATATCTATACCTACTAGTGACTCTGTGAGCTGCAGATCTCGCGAGTTTTTCAGATTGGCTGAAATATTATATTTTTTTAAGTTTTCTACCCCTATTGCAGCGCCGTTTTAAAAAAAGCAAAATTGAATCTACAAAAAAAATATCATATAATTATCGAACCTGCTCACAAAATTTACAAGACTAGGTTGGGAAATGCGACCTTGTAGACTGTAGACACAGATGAGATACTAGTTACTTCGTGACTGTAGATGAGAACAGCCGGACATCACATCAACGCGAGCTACCAAAATATGCTTTTTTTGTCATTCAATTCCGACTCCTTAACGCGAGTACGACTTACCTACACTTTGCAATTTTTAATGTTTTTTGTTTTTTCAGTTTTAGTCATTGAATTACTACTACTACGTTTTAGTAATTCAATGGTAACAGTAGGGGAGAGGGGGGTAGCCCAAGCCATTTTTTTGTTTTCGATATTATGACTATATTTATTAAGAAAAATATAAAAAAACTATAATAAATAATCAAACATTATATTTACAAAAATATACAAAAATAAATATTGAAAACTTAGACAACACTTAAAATATTAATCAAATTTTGGTAATCTAAGGTCGCGGGTAGCTCTAGCCACCCACGTATTTATTAACTAATGCGTTTTTTGGCGACACATACTCATAAGACGGCTTTAAATCTACACATACTTCGTGAGCCCAGTCCTTACATATTTTGCATTGGATCTAATCTTCATTGAATGTTTTACCGCAAATAATCATTCCGTTTCTTGATGTTGCGAATCTAGCTGTGATGCAACCTTCTTCACTTTTACTCCCCTTTTCATGTGTCTCCTGACATTTAGCACAGCTTTGGGGTCTTTGGCCTTCTCCATTAATTCCTTTTTTTCAGGCGAAGATGTCAAAAATTTCACTTTTTTGTGTTCTTCTTTTCCTAGCTTTCAGTCGTATTTTTAGGCATCCGGAAGAGGTGATAAATCCTTAAGCACATCATCAATATTCCCAAACTCAAAACTGATTCTTGTGAAGTACGTGAAACTTCCTAATTTCGTATCGGTCTGCGGCAGCTCTCCCAGAATATTTTTTTTCAAGGACGGCTTCATTTGTTTTTTAATGTTCTCTTCACTCCAGTCTCCGCGATTTGTAGTTCTATTTTTATAGTTAGGCATTGTACACTAGAGCGTCGGTGGCGTAATGGCAAGGGCCGCTACCTCCTGTCCTGGAGGTCGTGGTTCGATCCTGCTACGTACCAATGTGTTTTCGAATTTTGATTTCATATGTACGAGTACGTTTATCCGATGCCCTTATACGGTGAAGTAAAACATCGTGAGGAAACCTGCATACGCTTGTGAAGAAACTGGAAGGTTGTGTGTGAAGTCGAGCAACCCGCACTGGGCCCGCGGGGCCGACTAAGGCCCGATCGCCCTAATACGGGTAGGCTCAAGCCCTTCGATGGGGAAGTATATATATGAGCTGATGTGATTGTACCACTTCAAAAAATGATTATTGAGTGTTAAATTAAAACATATAATATAGAATAATAATGTCAGCGTCTATGGCCGGGGATACCCCCAAAACTGATGCCCGGGGTTACCCGACAGGACTTTCGTCAAACAAAAAATTCTTTTTGAAAAGCATATTATTACACATTCAGATAAACGTAAATATATGAAATAGAAAGGTATTGCAATATGTTAACAATATAATTTAAAGAATTATCCAATAAATATAGTGTCCAAAATAATTGTTGTCCCGCGCAACCAGTCCGCCAAAAACAAAATACCTACACTCAATCGCGTCTGAGCGCCAAGGTCGGGTGACTTCAAATGTCAGTAATCAGTATTTGTCGAATGGCTAGTAAAAAGCACTAGTATTTGCGATGGCCGAGGCTGCCCGCCGGCCAGGGCTACCCCCCTTTCCCCTACTTTAATCATACCAAGTTTCACGCTTGTATGTAGGGTAGGATGGTGCAGAAGTGCGCACTTTTGAGATTTTATGCTATAGAAAAAAAAGAAAAGTTGCCCTGTTTGAGGATTAGCGTTATTTATTGGCACAACTTACCTGGGCAACAAAAACAAATACTAGTATCATTTTTTAAGTAGTACTTTAGGAACTATTAAGAAAAAGGTCAGTCCCTGAAAGGCGCATTCTTGTACAATCAATGAGAACAAGAGTGCGCAGTCAGGTGTACAAGAGTACGCCGTATGCACAACAGTGCACATTACTTACAAATACCACATTTGTAAGTACCAATACCAAAATAGTCTGTGCACTTTTCGTGCCACCAGTTTTTACAAGAAATACATTCAATCCAATCGTCTATGATAGGCTTTTTATAGATTTCTTAGCAGCCTGGACATGTCCATACTTTTTTCTTTTGTGTTGTGTTTGGCTTCTTAGGATTTGTTTTTTTTTAACTGAGCATCTTCAAGCTCTCTTTTGTGTAGTGAACTGCTTAAAATTTCAGATTTTTTTCTCCTTTTACTATAAGTTCGTTGAACGGAGACTTTGGGTAAGGTGACAACTCATTTAATTTGACTTAAGATGAAGTTGAAGGCGAAGCACTAGCTTTTAAATTTGAAGAATTGTCAGAATTGTCAGTTGTATCAATCGCTCCTACTTCACAAAGCTTTCTTGCCTCTTCCAAGATGTATTTTTCTACTGAAATCAATTCTCTTTCCTTATCAATTTGAGGGTTTCGCGGTTCTTCTGGCATGTTTGCTGAATCAGCTGGTGTGTTGTGCTACATTAGGTTCAAGAAGCTCAGCTTCTAATGGTCGTTCAGTAACGCTGCTTGCTAAAAAGTCAACTTCAGTAAAAAAAGCTACCTTTAAAAGGACAAACACCTGTCACTTTAAATCCTTTGAGAGCATTTGCAACGGTAGCAGTTTTTAAAAATGCAGGTGTAAATATTGTTGCCACTTGAAAGGTGGTTATTGTTCGACCTGGGTGGTTCTTTAATCAGTTTTCACACTCAGCAGAGTAATATTTTTTCAGAGGACTGAAAAAACATATATCTAGCGGTTGTATCTTGTGGCTGCTATGCGGTGGCAATGAGAATAATTCAATATGATTTTGTCGACAGAAATTTGTAGCTGCAAGTGTGCAATGCGACGAGTGCAAACATTAGAATAAGTATTAGGAAGTTTAAAATAAAACATATCTAAAAACGCTTAAGTACAAAGCGATACGTAGCACAAGAGTGCGCGCGCACTCTTGTACATTTTGGTACTACGCACTCTTGTACGATTCCGACTCAACAACTTCAAAAAATCACTACTGCCATCTATCGGAAATCAATTGCAAATCACTTAGGTCGCAGGTACTTCCATGACTACTAAGACAAAATATAAACAAAAACATTACTTACCTCTCTAATTTCCGTTGCTATTCAGTTTACGAAAAGCTGTATTATTACATCACAGAGGTCGAAAACACAATTTCTCCTACAAATCTTTGGAAATTATACCAGAACAGATAAATTTTGTTCTCCGATACACCTGTCCTGCCCTTTGACCTTTGACGACTGAAGTTAGCGGCGAACCTTGTATTGTGATTGGCTAATAGCTCTGCGTACTCTTGTGCACCGCGCACTCCTGCACAACCCTACCCTACTTATTACAGTTTTTACGATAGAGATAAATTAATTATACTTGCTTCTAAAGACCTTTAGAAAAACACGTTTTTTGTATGGATACCTTAATTTCTCGCTTTTTCAATTTTTTTTGTATTTGTTGTCATAGATAGAGACAACAGAAATACATATTCTGTGAAAATTTCAACTGTCTACCTATTACGGTGCATGAAATACAGCCCGCTGACAGACGGACAGACAACGGAGGAATAGGGAAGCCTAAAAATGAAATATTGATGGAAAACAAAACAAAAGATTTTTTGATATTGTAGGAACTGGGCCATTTAGGATGTAATGTTCTAAGTAATATTTTTATAATTTATTTTTTTTGCAGTCAACTTTAGCTTCGGTAGTTTTAACAAAAGCAACCCTTTAGTTGACCTTGTTGATCGAATATGAACTTTGTTACTAGACAATAAGAGACCTTTCCATTAATTAATTGATCATGATCATAGACACTAAAGAACGAATGAACGATTAATTGACGTAAAAAATCTGTTGACATTTAACCACAGATCTACTAATTCAATAGATTAAACATTGATGACGTCAAACCGTACCACCCTAATTGTCAATTGGATAACTATGGATATCTGTCCAAGCTACCAAATAAAGAAGGCACTTTTAGCCCAAAGGGTAACAAGCATTCGGAGTCCTTTTAAATTTTGTTGCGTTGTCATTTGCGTCCGTCATCTGGTGCCTAGTCGGACGAAAAAGGTTTTAAACAATCTTAAAGAAATAGTTAAGTGTTTATTTTTGGTTGTGGAATAGTGAACAATACATGGAGAATGTCGTGCATTGTGCGTGGTTGCAAATCTCATTCGAGAAATAGAGAAAACTCGAGTGATAATAGCAGTTTCCACACGTGAGTAAAAGAAATACGTTTTCTCGTTAAATGAACCACGAAATGTTTCGATATCAATGAGACAAGACTTTCATGAAGGCTCATTTTACAAATCTAAATGAAACTATAATGTTAAGAGTGAAAATAAGAACAAAAATTGTAAAAATAAACAAAACTGTTTTTAGGTTACTAGTGACGTAAAAATTATGGTCGATAAATGTGCGTCACTTAGTCATCATATCAGCTGAAAGGCGTCCACCGCTGGACAAAGGCCTACCTCACTTAGTATTAGTAATGGTATCTTACATTTTAATTATTTTCTTTAAGGTTCCCCCAAAGTGATCAATTTCGCTAGCGGTGGTTTGACGCCATTAGCAAAAATGAGAAGCAGCATAAAAAATCTTGGAGATTGTGCTCAAGACACTTCAGCCCCGAGTGCTTTGTACGAGGAAACTTATTGCAAGTACGAGAAGATGCCGCACCCACTTTGAATTTACCCGATAAGACAGCAGTTGTGGTAAGGAACTTTATAGTATAAATTATAGATTACAATTTTAGTTTTTATTTGAACAGAGTTTTTTATGCTCAAATGAATATAAAATGTCAATTGCCATGACAGATATTTACAATATTTGATATGTGTATACGCTGTCCCCAACACTGAAGGACTTGTCACACTGGATGCGGTCTGTGGTCATGATGCTGTGTTCGCTTTGACCTGACTGCTGACCGCATACTAAGCAATGCCTGTCCTGTGAGGGATTGAAATAAAAATTTACCATTTGAATATGGCTATAGAAAACATACATTCAGCTCGGGGCTTTGCCATACAACTCCTAAGAATATACTGGGATGCCGGCTAAAATGTATGGATTGATACAACTCCTAAGAATATACTGGGATGCTGGCTAAAATGTATGGATTGATACAACTCCCAAGAATATACTGGGATGCCGGCTAAAATGTATGGATTGATACAACTCCTAAGAATATACTGGGATGCCGGCTAAAATGTATGGATTGATACAACTCCTAAGAATATACTGGGATGCCGGTTAAAATGTATGGATTGATAGGTATGTGACCAGTGGCATAGTATGTAGGTGGCATATTTTTGTAAGAATTCATAGTACAGATGTCAGAGGACATCAACTATTAACATGTTTTTATTTGTTCGTTCTGGGTGGAATTTTGCATTAAATAAACTAAAATCCACATTTTTATTTGCCTTAAAAAGAATAAAATAACGCTTCATGGGTCTTGATGATACAAGAGGACATACACACATAAAACACACACAACTACCACGTACATGCTAACAAGTGAACTTGGAAAATATGGGGCGCATGAAACTTGATGAATGAGAATATGAAAATTTGAGTTTTAATATCTTAGTAGAAAGATACATCTAACGTTTTTCGAGTTTTTCTTACATCACTGTTTTATCCGCACATACTTTCTATGCATACAAGACACTACATTTACTTATATCATTTCTGTTTATTATTTTATCACGTTTTAAAGTTTTATATTTTTTTTCAGGATTTTACGATCTTGCATGGGGCTACGAAACCAAGTATTACTAATGACACTTTTTCATCTATGCCACAAGCAACCAAAACCATGGTAAGCATCTGACAAGAACATGACACATGCGTTCCATTTTTAGGGTTCCGTACCTCATAAGGAAAAACCAAACCCTTATAAGACCAGTCACGTGTCCGTCCATCCGTCCGTCACGCTTGTTTTTCTCACCGACTGTTTAACGCAGAAAGTTAAAATTTGACGTAACTATAGTTTTAACCCACACATTTTGCAACAATAAAATTTTTTTTTGAGGAATTTAGGAGGTGGCAAGTTTGGTGATCACAGAAAAATAATATATGAACCCTTACGTGTTGAGTGTCGTTTAAAAAAGGTTACTACTAAGCATTCATATAGTATTTCTTTCAAATTTTACCTTTGTTTGTTTTGGAGATATTGCTCAAAATATCTGCCAAAACACTATTCGCACTCAAAACCGCTGAAGCCAAAATTTTGAAATTAATACAGTTTACTACAACTTAGATCACAGATTACTTGAAAACTGCCTGGAATATCGTTATTATCATAGATTTTCAAAAAATAAATAAAAGCATTGTCCAGTAAAAGCAGATCTCTGATTATGTGAGACAATGTATGTAATTAGAGGTCTTGTTATACCGGTCACAAAAATTTTGATACGGAACCCTGTTTGTGTGAGTCCTACTTGCGCTCTTGACCAGTTTTTCAATTAACACTACTTTTTTGTTTATTTTTAACTATGTTATCTCAATGTTAAATAAACTTTTTTTCAGGATTTCCCGATGTTAAAAGCAAGCGAACCAAGAAGTTGTAGTGAGCCTTTTGTGCCTAGGCTACAATCAAACACAACCACGGTAAATTTCTTGACAATAATATAGCACATTCTTTCTATTTTTAGGGTTCCGTAGTCAACAAAGATTAACCCTTTAAGAAGAACCCTGTTTAAGAAGCAATGTTGTGTTTTTTAATATATTTAAACATTATCTAGTGAACTACACTTGCGAAAACACAGCGGGTACGTAATATGCGACCTCATAAATGATGTTATTAGAATGTTTTATGTTGACTTTATTTTATATTGAAGCTAAATATATTTTACACAGATATATTTTTTAATTTTGTGTGCACAGTAGTCAAAATATCTGTTTTTTAGATAGTAAGTCATAGTTCCTAAATATTGTTGATTTTTGTATAAAAAAATATTGTTTATAACATCATTCAATTTACAAAATAGTTTACAGTTTCTGAATACTTCTTTTAAGAAATGTTAATAACTGCCTGTGTCAGAAGTATTCGCCCATCTTTACCAAAAACATGGATACATAAATAGTTTTTTGATACTCTAAGTCAGATTAAAAAATAATAATAATAAAATTTAAATTATATGTAAAGAAGGCGCGAGCTCGCGTCTGAGTGTTTGTGTATATGTATGTGTGCGTGCGTGCATCAAGGAAAGAGATAGTGAGGGAGTAAATTTGCAATTGTAATTAGGATATGTGTGTAAGTAGATCTTCTACCTCTTCATAGTTTAGAATTTTTAGCCATTCAATCACGTGTTTTTTTGCATTCATAGTAAGTCATAGGGTAGATATTAAGTTTTTTTGTTCACAGTATTATATAAGAAAGTTGATAACGTATTGTACTGGTGCCTTGCAAAACTAGTTCTAATGGTCTTGGAATAAGTCTTATTTTACTTAATAAATACTGGTTAAAATTGAGAGATTCATGTTTTTTCATTATGATATTTATATATAACATACAATTTACGAACTGTCATTAGTCACGACCTCATAAAATAAGTTATTAGAATATTTTTTGTTGATTTTATGTTATCTTTTAGCTAAATTATATTAGACAGATGTATTTTTTTAATTTCGTGTGCACAGTTGTCAAAATATCTCAGTTTTTTGGATAGTAAGTCATAGTTCCTAAATACTTTTGATTTTTGTGTAAAAAAACACTACTTTGTTTTTTTATAGAAATATAAATACTTTTATAACTAGAACTCGGTAATTTTATCATTTTACCTCACGTCCCTAATGTAAATTAATATATTACAGTAATAAGTAGTCATTTCAGTTATCAAAATCGACAACTTCTATATTATGTATTTGCGTATGTCACACCCACCTCACAGTTGCTGTAACTATTTTTCACCTCATTCACATTAATTTACATTCACTTGGCATGTACATAATGATAACGGTTGAATTATGTTTACAATAATTATTAATGACTAGGTTTTTCCAGCGGCTTCACCCGCGTGGACTCCGTTTTAATGACTGTCTTTAAGGGTGATTAGTAAATTATGTCGTTTCCCAACTACTTAACCATCTCTGTGCAAGAAATCACAACAATCGAGTAATTTTTCAGTTCCCTCAGGAACTGCATCAGATTATGCTATTTTCCCGGGATAAAAAGTAGCCTATGTCCTTCCCCGTGACACAGGCTACCTGCATGCAAAATTTCATAAAGATTGGTCACGGCGTTGAAGCGTGAAAAGGTAACAAACAAACACATTTTCACAATTATAATATTACTAGCTTTTGCTCGTTTTTATGACTGTCTTAGAGGGTGCGCAGTGTGCGAGCCGCAAGCGGCTCGCGAGCGTGGACATGAGTATTCTCCAGATCACTCGCGAACTATGTCAGGATATGCTTATTAGTAAATCACGTCATTTCCCATGTTAGATGGCGCTAAAGTAGCAAAATGTTGATATTTGTTGACAAATTTTTTTTTAATAAAAAGTACCCTATGTTACTTCTAGTACCTCCCAGAATATGTGTACAAAATTTCATGATTAGATCCACGCTTTCACATTTATTATTTTATTATATATATAATAAAAAATACCCTATGTTACTTCTAGTACCTCCCAGAATATGAGTACAAAATTTCATGATTATTCGTCAAGTAGTTTTTGCGTGAAAGCGTAACAAACATCCACGCTTTCACATTTATAATATTATTATATATTATATATATACTAGCTTTTGCCCGCGGCTTCGCCCGCGTGGACATTGTTTTTATGACTGTCTTAGAGGGTGCGCGGTGCGCGAGCCGCAAGCGGCTCGCGAGCGTGGACATGGATTTTCTCCAGTGCCACATATCCTGACATAGTTCCCGAGTGAAGCCGCGGGCAAAAGCTAGTAATATTATAAATGTGAAAATGTGTTTGTTTGTTACCTTTTCACGCTTCAACACCTTAACCAATCTTGATGAAATTTGGCATGCAGGTAGTCTGTGTCACTGAGACGGACATAGGCTACTTTTTATCCCGTGAAAATAGCATAGCATAGTCCGATGCAGTTCCTGAGGGAACTGAAAATATACTCTTTTATTTGTTAGTTTCTTTAACATTGCAACGGAACAATGGATTGCTGTGATTTTTTGCACAGAGATGGCTGAGGGGGTGGGAAATTAAATAATTTACTAATTAGCAAATCCTTACATGGTTCCCGAGGGATCTGGTGAAAACTCATTTCCGTGCTCGCGCACGTCAGCGTCGCAACGGAGCTACGGACTGAAGTGTTTTTTTTGTATAGAATTGGTACCAATGAGTTTTTCAAAAACATCTTGAGAAAACCTGCACAGGCCTGCGAAGAAACTCGAAGGTTGTGTGTGAAGTCGACCAACCCGCACTGGGCCCGCGTGGTCGACTAAGGCCTAATCGCCCTGATTCAGGGTAGGCTCGAGCCCATCGGTGGGGACGTATATGAGCTGATATAATAAATAATAAGTAAGGATAAAACATGCCCATAGCTAAATTATGGTAGCTGCCAGCTTTTGGGTTCTTTCGATATCGATTAAATCTGTACGGCACATCCCTGGTGGCCAGAGTTTGACATTTAGGGCTGTACGGGGCATGAAATCGGCATACTGACAAGAATAGAGTCATCTCCTTTTCTCATATGGAGGGTTAGTTTGCGTAAGCACACAGCAATATCGTCGCAGTTTTATTTTAATTTGTGTTTAATCTATTGAATTAGTAGATCTGTGCATTTAACCCTTGAATCTACTTTCACTAAATTGATTGATAATGAATGTTATATAGAAATGTTAGTGTAAGTAATACATATTCAAACTTGATTAATTTTCTTTAATGTATTGTGTGTGACTGTAGCCATAAGTGTATTAAGAACGTACCTACGCTATACTATAGAACTTATCGTAAGACCAAATATATTTTTACAAGAAAAAAAACTTAAGTAAGTACCTAGGTATAAATTAATGATTGCTTACCTAATACCTATATGTAATTTGTTGTTACATATTTCTCGTTTATCACTTTTATAAAAGTTATAAATGAATTATTACCTGTTTATTATGGGTTCTGGAGAAGTTCAGAAATAATTACAACATAGTCGGACTAAGAGTGTTGGCGGCAAAAAGTTGCAACATTACATTAGATCGGGCGCGGCACCTTAGGGCGGCGGTTACGCCCCCGCGGCGGTCGTTGTCACGGGCGGGCGGTGGGTGGGTGCGCCTCTTCCGCTTGTTTTATGAATTTTTGAACATGAGATTCAAGGATATACCTATGCTGCAGTGTATTACAGATTATAATTAGAAAAAAATGGCCAAGTTCGTGTCGGACCACGCGCAACATAAGTTTCCGTAGATTTCAATTTTTTTAATCCACAGTTGGTAAGCCCTAAATAAAAGAAATAATAAAATTAATAATTATTAATAATGTCATTCCCTAATAAGTACATGTTTTGACAAACAAAATCTATTTTGCAGTTGATGTAGAACATTTCGTATAGAAAATTACTTTTTAAATATCTAACTGCACATCTTAATTTGGTTTACTATCACTCCTAAAAGGGCTTCACGACCTCATCCCCTCTCCATTTCATCATCATACGATCAGGCGCGTAGGGCGATTACACCACTTTGTTGTTAATGTTCCACCTTTACGCACGAAGCGTTTTGCTTCTTCGTACATTATGCGAACGGCCAAGGAGTAGAATTCACTGCCAAGGGCGGGCGTCTGTATTCCCCGATTCGTATAATTTAAAAATCTTCAAGACGAGAGTAAATAGGCACTATTTGAGCTTGCGTGTTACATCCTCGGCTGCATCGGCACTTATCATCAGGTGAGGTGCAGCCAAACACACTAAAATTTTCAATTAAAAAAAATAAGGAAGCCTACTTGGCCGTGTTAATTTTCTTTTTAAATTGAATATATGATTAGGTATGTGATTGTTGAGCCGTCCGTTTGACTCCCGGCTTAGAATAGGGCCATCCTATCTCTTCCAATAGGTGTTGTAAGAGTCGACTAAAGGACTTAAATCGGATGATGGGTAGAAGCGTCCTTTCCGTGACTTACAGTTGACCTGCAACAACACTGCGATCGCCAACCCGCCTACCAAGCGTGGAAATTACGGCAACACCCGCCAACATCAGTGTTAACAACATTGATGTGTTCCGGCTTGAAGATAAGATAGCCAGTTCTCCATTGCGTTGGGGAATCTTGGTAAGCCCGCTTCCATCTTCGGCATCATTGCCACTTACCATCAGGTGAGATGATGCCAAGAGCTTACCAATTATGAATAAATAAAAAAAAACCCCAATGATAAACACAACAAAAAACGGCCCCTAGTTCCCGGCGGCCCCGCTATTCCTGGCTCTGGTAGCGTCCGAGGTAATGGCGGGGCATAGGGTGCGAAGAATCCCAGGCAGATGCCAGGCCACCAAACCTAAAGACCTACCACACCCACACACTGCGGACAGACGCGAAGCTGACAGAACTCGATTGTGTGAAGTCTGAAGAGAGGGAGAGGACATTATAATCCTTAAATCCGGAAAACTGCTCTATTTCCGGGAGGTGTCGGGTTTTTAGTCCACAAGTCCCTCATTCAGAATGTGGTCCGAATCGGTAGTGTTTCGACGAGGGTAGCGTACCTTTATACTCAGAATAACCAAACGATATTCGCAGAAGGTCATACAGGTATATGCACCAACCGCGCAACACTCCGACGACGAAGTGGAGATCCTATACGAGGATATCTCTAGAGCTTTACATAATAGCTCCCGGACCCAATACACCAATATTACGGAGGACTTTAACGCGAAACTGGGCAAACGAAGTGATGGTGAGCATAGAGTGGGTCAATTTGGATATGGCGAGAGGAATGAACGTGGCCAGCTGCTGGCCGAATTTATGGAGAGGGAGGGCCTCTATATGATGAACTGCTTCTACAGGAACCCTAAACAGCGGAAGTGGAGATCGTTGCATCCCAATGCAATGGCGTAACGAAGAGTGAGATTGGCTTCATCTTGTCGACAAGGAACCGAATATTCAATGATGTCTCTGTGATAAATTCAGTCAAAACAGGAAGCGAAATTAACAGGAAATTGAATTAAATAGACGATTGAGAACAACAAAGGCTCAAAGTGTTCGCGAAAGATCTGTCTTTTGGACAAAGCCATCTGAGGATGGCAGAATTATATCGTCTAAGACTGAGTTGCTGGAAGAAGTTCAAAAGTTCTACTGACAATTGTATACGACCACACGTCTGCCTGTCAGCGATCTGGCTAAAGACTCTTGAGTCAGACTAACTTGACACTATACCGAAGATATCCCGGACGTCAGCTTGTACGAGATTAGAATGGCTCTCAAACAGCTCAAGAACAATAAGGCAATGGGTGATGATGCAATACCAGCTGAAATTCTGAAAGCAGGTGGAACACCGGTACTTAAAGCTCTTCAGAAGTTATTTAATTCCGTTATACTCGAGGGGAAAACGCCTTAGAAATGGCACAGAAGTGTGGTCGTGCTTTGCTTCAAAAAGGGCGACAATACCCTGCTAAATAACTACAGACCCATATCACTTCTGAGCCATATCTACAAGCTGTTTTCGAGAGTCATTCATTACAAATCGTATCACACGCAGGTTTGACGACTTCCAGCCTCCCGAACAAGTCAGTTTCCGAAAAGGCTTTAGTACCAAAGACCACATACATACAGCAGCCGCGGCAGATTATACAGAAGACCGAAGAGTACAATCAGCCACTATGCTTAGCGATCGTGGACTGAGAAAGCCTTTGATTCGGTCGAAAATTGGGCTGTGTTACAGTCTCTCCAGCGAGCTGTGCCAAATTGACTATAGATACTTATATCCAGGTAGTATGAAAACGCCCCCGACAAAACTCCTCCAGGATCAAAACTCAGAACCTATCCGGCTGCAGCGAGGGGTGAGACAGGGAGACGTTATGTCTCCGAAACTGTACACCGCCGCCCTGGAAGATATTTTTAAGCTTTTGGACTGGGGTGGACTTGGCATTAATATCAACGGCAAGTACATCACCCACCTTCGATTCTCTGACGATATCGTGGTCATGGCTGAGACTATGGACGACTTAGGCACAATGCTCGATGGTCTCAGCAGAGCCTCTCAACAAGTAGGTCTTAGAATGAACATGGACAAGTCGAAAATTATGTCAAATACCACAGTGTCTTAAGACCAAGGTGTTCGACCAGTGAGTCTTCCCAGTGATGACATACGGAACTGAGACATATTCGCTTAAAAAAGGCCTAATATGAAAGCTCAAGGTCACCCAGAGGGTAATGGTGTGTGCTATGTTCGAAGTTTCTCTGCGTGATCGAATCAGAAACGAAGAGATCCGTAGGATAGCTCTCAGAATTGCTAAACTTAAGCGACCGCACACCACAAAACGTAGCGTGGGCCGATGACCTGGTGAAGGTCGCGGGAAGCCGCTGGATGCCGGTAGCACAAAACCGGTGGTCATGGAAATCCTTGGGGGAGGGAGGCCTATGTCCAGCAATGGACCTCCTTCGGCTGATATGATGATATTATGATTTATACTAGTTGTACATATGTTCAAACGTTTGTCCTTACAATTAACAATTTGGCTCGTTTTGCCTTTATTGTACAATATTAACTTGTAGTTGTTTTCTTTTGTTATTGTAGTATATTCAATTGATTGTATCTATTCATTATCAGTGTATGAGGTCATACACTGAGTAGGACGGCCGAACATATTACTATTTTGGAATGACGACATTTGAATTATACAAGATGGTCGACAAGGTAATCCGTTGGATATTGAATTATGCTATGAGGGTGAAAAAATTGAATGTGCCAGTAACACTAAGTTCCTTGGAATTGTTGTCGATCGTTTTACAGATTGGAAAGATCATATTGAGTACATTGTTAATAAACTAAGTAATTTTGTGTATGCTTTAAAACGATTATCTGATGTCTCCACGAGGAAAACCGCTATTCTTGCATTTCACTCTTATATTATTATGTCCAACCTTCGATATGGAATATTACTTTGGGGTAATTCCACTAACAAAGATCTGGTTTTCAAACTTCAAAAGCGCTGTATTCGGGCTATTTTTAATCTCCAACAAATAGAATCATGTCGTCCTTACTTTAAGGAGAACAAAATATTAACATTGCCGTGTTTATATATTTTCGAGGTTTGTATGTTTGTGAAAAATAACCTAAGTATGTTCAAATCAAAACAATCAACTACTAAATTTTCCTCTAGATATGCTTGTGATTTAGTTTTGCCAAGGTCTAAATCTGCGTTATTCCACAAAAATGTAATCTATATGAGTGTATCCTTATACAATGCGCTACCAGGAAATATCAAAATGCTGTCTTTGCCAAGGTTTAAAACAAGTGTTTACAGTTTACTGATTGAAAAATTTTATTACAGTATAGATGAATTTATGAAAGAAAAAGTGGACTGATTTTGTAAAAACTGACTCGACATAGTTAGCAGATTATTTTGATTAATTTAATTCTTTGACATTATCTATAATTAATTAACATATAATATTGCATGCTTTTTTAAGGCAGGTTATTGCGAACGTAGTACAATTTATTTAAGACCTAATGTAAACCAATAATCAGCAATAAAATATTTGAGTTTGAGTTTGACTGTAATCTTTTCTCTTATTTTATTTCTGTTTTTTTTTTCATAATTCAAAATGAAAACAATAAAATCAAGAGTTTAAAAATGAAAGCATTGATTTCACTCTTTTACTTCTGGCATACTGAATGAAGAAGCGTAGGTAGGTGGATTGGCGGAATATCAACAACTATGGAAACCCTCGCTGCATCTGGTTTTCCAAAGATGAAATGTTGCTAGGGAAATAAGTAGGGATGCATCGATACGCCTTTTTGCCGATACGATACCGATACCGATTTATTTTCTGGATATTTATTTTCGAACGCCGAAGCTGTATCCAAGTCACTTGGATGATAGGTATATCTTTTCATGTGAATCCACAAGTTTGTTGTTATAAATAATTTTCAAAAGTGATGCCATAGGACATTTTTTGTTTACAATAAATACATATTGCTTGGGAATTATCAAATTTCGAAAGTTCAAAAAGCTCTTTTGTGTTTTGAAATTTAAATTATTTTGCTACTATTTATTTTATTTTATTTAACCGACTAGTTATACAACAGGCGAGGAATTTAATTTTTTATTTAGCATGAAAATAGGTCAAAACAAAAGCCAACAGACTACAGTTCGTGCCTCGTTTACAAGGAAATAGACGAAAGAAGAGGGGCGTTTACATTACTTTTTTAAAGCGCGAGTTGAGTTGTAGTTGCATGGACAATAAAAATATCGCCGATATACCTATCTATGTCGGTATCGGACGCATCCCTGTAAAACACGTCATTCAATTCCTGTGTAGGTAGTAGACGTGTGTGCTGCTACGCTACGCGACCCGTCGCCGGCGCGGCGTTTTAGACCACGCGGCCGCCGCCGATGATTTCAACGGCGTGACCTCTTATTTCTTTTTACTGTCACTAAAAGAGCAGCCTGTCTTGTCTGCATTGACTGTAGGTACCTAATGTACCAATTTTCCATTCTAATCGCAGTTGTACGATTTTGATAAACAATACAATAGTCAAGATGTTTCTAGTCGTGGGAAGGTAATAATTTCCATCCATGCGATTGCGTCCTTGCTTGAAGTTTATGCCTTGAAGTTTTCTCACTGGGGCGTGACTGGGGGCGTAATAGTCAGCCGCTGACTGTCATCTGTGTTTAAAAATGAAAGCATTGATTTCACTCTTTTACTTCTGGCATACTGAATGAAGAAGCGTAGGTAGGTGGATTGGCGGAATATCAACAACTAGGGTATGGAAACCCTCGCTGCATCTGGTTTTCCAAACTTGAAATGTAGCTAGGGAAATAAGTAGGGATGCATCACTCACGAAAATTTACAAGGTGCTTTTGGGGAGTCTGTTCCTGCATTTGAAGCAGTTACTTATTGGTGTCGTGAATTTAAACGTGGACGAGACAAAACCTAAAAGATGACCCCAGACCCGGCCGACCACCAACTTCAGTAACTCATGAAAATGTCATCGGGTTGGAGTGACTATTGCGGAAGAATAGACATATGACACATTAGGAGTTTGAGGCTGAACTGAAGATTGGATCACAGACAGTGTCCGCCATCCTGCATGAACAACTTAAAGTTAGGAAGCTTGCTTCGCGATGGATACCTCATTCTCTCATTGAAGAGCACAAATCTCGTCGTGTTAATTGGTGCAAATTTATGCTGGAAAAGTTCAAAAAAGGAACTTCGCAAAACGTATCCTACCCGTACATTCTTACAACTGATGAATCTTGGATCTACTGCTATGATCCTCTCACGAAGCAGAAACCCACGCAATGGGTGTTTGAAGAGGACCCGTGGCCCACAAAAGTTGTTCACGGTCGGAGCGTTAATAAAAAAATGATAGCGCTTTTTATTCGACGCAGTGGACTAGTAGCAATAATTCGGCTAGAATACCGTAGAAACGTTACTAGTGAATGGTACTGCAAAGTTTGCCTGCCTCAAGCTTTCGGGGAGTTGAATAGCGAGCGCCCAAGGAGCGGCGTCCTTTGCATTATTTTTCACCAAGATAACGCGCCCGCTTACACAGCTGTTAGATCCATGGACTATTTGACAACTTCGGGGGTACAAAGGTTACCCCATCCTCCGTAGAGTCCAGATTTAGCTCTATGTGATTATTTTTTCCCACGGTAAAAAAATGCTTCGTGGGCAAAATTTCAACACCGATGACGAGGCCATTGAAGAACTTCGGCGGTTTTTTCGACCTCCCGCAAGATACCTACGTTTTTTGAATGTTTTGAAAGCTAGTTCACCCGAATGCATAAGTGCATAGGGGTTGGAGGAGAATATTTTGAAATATAAGATTTTCAAAATATTCTCCTCCAGATTAGATTAGACGTAAATATTAGATTTTAAATGAAAAAGTTTATCTGTGTTTTACAATCACGTTTATGAATACAAAAAATATTTTACTACAACCAATCTTAGATACATTGTTCAAATATTTTTATGATTTACTGTGAGATTTTGCCGCCCTGACTTCGCTACGCCACTGGTGATAATATACATGAATAAGGGATAAGTACCTACATAAATAAATGAATTATCTATCTATCTATACGGAACTGAAACATGGTCGCTTATTATGGGCCTCATAAGTAGGCTCAAGGTCACCCAAATGGCGATGGAGCAAGCTATGCTTGGAGTTTCCCAACGCGATCAAATCATAAATTAGGAGATCCTTAGGAAAACCAAGCTAACCGACAAAGGTGATAGAACCCCTAGACTTATCTAAGTGCCAAGGTGAAGCGTAGATAGGCAGGCCTTCTACTAAATGGACCGATGACCTGTTGAAGGTTGATTCTTTGGCTTCCACGCCGCCGCCACCGTCAATCAAATTGAAATCGGGGAACACCTCTTGCAGGTTCATAATAAGTATACACTCACCGTAATGAATCCGGTAGAACACCAACAAACAGGCAATTTTGTTGCGATGCTCAAGTATTTGGAGCCTATTTGTGACAAGCTCATTATCGCCAGTCGTATACTTACTGGCACGTCTGTCAATGGCATCTAAAGCGAGCTGATCCATCCTAAAGGTTAATGAAAATCTGTCTGTCACAATTATCATGATAATTATGATAAAATTCACCAAGGTAAACTATTGTGGTAAATCAGTATACTAATAATAGTAATAATCAACAAAAGCTTCGAATAAATTGTCATTGAAAAGGTGAACCCAAATACTTATATTATTAAGATTTAATTTAACTCCATCGCTTAAAAAATGTCGTAAAAAGATGAAGAAATTTGAAATTCACGTTGCTTTGTAACGAATCCGTACAAAAGTGGGATAACCTATATAAATCAGGGTTTAAATTGTACTTTAAATTAGGGAAAAACTTATTTAATGTAGTTTATGCTAATTAGTTGAGTATGCAGCCGAGTTGTTCAAGCTAGGGCGTGTCAGGGTGTGGGGGTGGGTGCTATATGCAGGCGGGCCGAACCGCCCACAGTCACTTCCGCTTCCGTAAAACCACAGTCTCTCTGACCCTTTACACAGAATATTATCACAATGCATTACATATTCACAGAACCAAAGCATTTACTTGCTAAAATATAGTTCATAATATAGGTATAGGTAGGTGTTTTACTCAGGAATACAAGGAGTACCTGTTAACAAAGCAAACTATCTGTAGAAAAACTTGGTACACGTACCCAAGGTAGATTCCCTCCTAGATCCTATATAGACTCCAAGTTAGAAACCAATTTACCAAGAAGGGGTAGGTAGGTGGGTTATCTGACTACAATACAGTTCTTTTCTTGAGATTTTTATTGAAACTATTTAGTAAGAATTAATACACCAATATGGTTTATTTCATGAAGGTACCTACCCATATCTATCTAGATTTTTGACTCAGTTTTGTACAGTCATCAAATCAGCATAGGTAAGTAATACATATCTACAACCAACTTACTTTGGCATATTATAATCTTATAGGGACAACAAGAGGGGACAACGGAAATAGTTAAGCAGAAACTTGTTTCTTAGGTATACGTAGGTAGTCGCGTCGTTGTTGAGTGCCTAAAGAGAATAGAAGGAAATATTGATCCGTCATACATAAAATTATAGGGGAATCCAATTTCAATGTTATGTGACTCAGCTACCTACGTGATAATAAAAAAAATGCCCAAAAAAACCTTTTGTAAATGTCCCAAGAAATGTTCACAGTCAAAATGTCATACTCAGAACAATGGTAATATTGATAATATCCTTGCCTTGAATATACCTACTTAATTTATGACATGACGTTATGATTTGCTTGAACGTTTAGGTAGATATGTATCTACATAAAATAATGGCATAGCAAAACATGAATTACCATTGACCATGCTAAATTTGGTTTAAAAGTACCTACCTAAAATATCGTTCGTTGTTATGTTATACCATGTTATACATGGTTATACAGTGAAGTGAGCGTCATTGCAAGTCAACGTCACTTGACTACCGCATGCCGCGCCTGACGCATGTTGCTGCTTTTTGATGTAGGTTACGTACTCGTACCTACCTACACCCATAAATCCCCTAATAGATCCATTGAGATTAAAACGACTTCCAATGTACCAGATTCACGGAGAAATTGAGCCTTATTTATATAGACATAGAATATGAATTATATGTACTAAGTCTCTAAAGTTATTTATTTCGCTTGAAAATGCACATTTAAGATTTTCATATTTAGACGAATATGAGCTTTACGCTTGGATAATAAAGTTTCAAATAAGACGTAGTTTCGTGTATTCTGAGATAATTACGAGCAGTCTGTGTTACGAGCTCTCTTGGGGAGGCTGCTTTCTGGACTTGTTGGGGCACCACCACGTGATGCTTGAAATTGACAAAACGTGGCTCTACTTTCACTCTTATTTTCATTTCACCCTTCGATTTCCGTGATCGAAGATTTCACCATCTTCTTTGGTTGAATTTATAAAGAATGTTTCCTATTGATAATTAATCTTTTATTATACTGTAAGGTAAGATAATATTTAGATATTAATAATTATTAATTAGGCACGAATTAGGCATATGCCTACTTATAGACGATAACTATGTATAGTGCATAATATCACAAAAGCAATAAAATAAGACTATTAAAAATACAAATAGGGAAACATATTATTAAACAAAAAATAGTATCGTAAAATAAATCTTTGATATTATTAGAGAAAATCAAGTCAGTTTTCAGAAAATAATGCTTAAATAGGTAGGTGGATACCTATTATTATTATTATTTAAACAAATAAAATTAAAGCTTTCATGCTCACTTGAATTCCTGTGCAAAAACTACTCAACGATGATGATAACGTTAATGACGAATCACACGACACGACAGAAACATTTTGTAATATAACCCACGTTATGGACTCATCACTCAAGTGAACAAAACCTGTAAAGTACGCCGACCGTTATCGTTTGTTTACAAGCAACCACGTTTCGTAGAGTGACGGCAAACGAAGCTGCTGACTGCCGCCACACCGCTGGTGCTTCAACAACTAAACTCGACATGTGTTCATTTTTTGCCCGCCCAAAGAGGCCGCGGTGCGGGCACGAGGTTATACACCCATTATTACGTCCTTCCTACTTTCAATTATTATTATCGGGTGGCGGCTCCACGGACCGCGACTGAGACGGGGGAGGAGAGAGGTACAGCTGCTGCCTACCAATAATCAAGACCTGTATACGTGCAAGTGAGACAGAAATAGAAACCCATACTTAAAAACACATTTTTTAACATACTAAAAGCAACTCGGGAAACCTGTTACTTTAACTGCTATAGCAAAATATCATATCAGACGGAGTATTTAATCTCAAACATGTTTTTTTTTCTAAATTATTAAAGAATAGGTAAAAAATTCGAATTAAATTGAACGCGATAGGGGAGGCGGATCTACGAAGTTTCCCGATCGCGTTCGTCATGTATCGCCCCAGCCAGTCTGCTCGCCGCAGTTTGGCGGCCGGTCGTGAGGATGGTGCGTTTTGAACGTGTACTAAAAGAAAATATTGTTTTCAAATGTGAAGAATATAATGTCGTCTGAGCACACAAAAGTGCCAGTTGAATACATAAACGAGGAAAAAACGATTAAGGTAATAAGTGAAAGTGAAAGGATACAGTGTTTGTTGTGCAATAGATCAGACGCCAGCGGGCAGTCGTTTCGTGTCAGTGCAGGGGGAGGGCGGGGCGAGCGCGGCCCCGGCCGTGTGGGGCCCGCTAGGCCACACGCAGGAGGTTGTTACCGCGTCACGAGCAACTCCCTTGCCGAAATAGCATCGGCGTGCAGCGTCCTCCTATGATTTAGTTTCACACCCATTTTAGAAAAGTGCTCTAATTCTCTAATTAACTAGAAATTCAATTACAAAAGACATGAAGCTATTTATTTTTTAACGACGCAGTAGGATATAATGTTTACCTACTTGAACGTTGTTTACAGTATACAGAATTCCGGATTTTTCAAATGACATGTGATAACTGTTCACTGAATATGGTCTAAATACCTAGCAGAATAAAATAAGGATCCCTCACCGCAAACAGCAATTAGCTCGCTCGAAACGATTCGTTTAAGATAGATAACCTTGTTAGCAACTGCATAAAAATCAGAGTCACGCAATTTGAGGTGGGTGGATCAAAGGGCGGCGGCGGCCTTGCTTCCGGTGACTCCCGGCACTTGTTAGGAAAAGGCGTGTCGTCTTGAAACTATTATACAATATAAAACAGCAAATGCGAAAGTAATGCAATACTAACTATTGCATATTCATATTCATCCTCCTCCTTTTGAAATAGATCATTATTCCATTATCCAACAATAAATATCAGTAGGTAGGTAGATATTTTTTAAAATAGAAATCACTATATATAATATTTACTAAGTGTATCATGTAGGTTTTGGTCTCTGTAGCAGTTAAGGGGTTAAAATAGGAAATGGTAAAAAAATATATAATATTGTCTATAGATAGTAGCCATTACATTGAAAAAAATCAATCAAATCTTACTAAATCGCTCAAAAATGTAAACAAATCGCCACATGTTTTCGTTTTGTTTTGCGTTTTTATTTTCTAATTAGATTTTGTTCAATAGTCATACTTTAAAAAGTTTTAGTGTAACAACAAAAAGGTAACCCAACCGTACCACGGGTGATGACCGGGTTCTGCACAATATGTGCCCTTTTGCTTGCATCGTGATTTGAAAAGGGCTGAGAAAGGAGGGCACCGATTTACAACGAACGATATTCCCCTTTTAGCAACACAATACGGAATCGATATTCGTTCATCCATGCCGTGATGTGAACTGTGAACGTAGACTGCGAAGTAAGTCAGCTCTGCATTTGGGCTTTGTTTCTTGAAAAAAGAATCAGGCGAAGTAACAAACACTCCTGTAACTTTTTTACAAGTCTAGTATAGTTTTAGGGTCAGTTAGCTAGGGAAATGCTCCTTTGTAGTACAATAGCAGAGAGTTAAAATCTCCTTGAAGCATATTCAAGCAATATTAATTTTATTGCATTAAATTTCAAACTCTTGATCTTAGTAATATAGCGGATAATTCCTTGCCGGTTTATCCGCGGTGAAGTTTATGAATGGTGGCATGAGTATGTATAGTCTCAACATTTTGTGACTCATTATATCATTTGTAATAATTCTTCTATTGTAATTATATTACTGAAACTGAGTCCCATGCATACAATACTGAAGTTGATAGTCATTAATTGCCCTTGTATGATCAACATATCAGCCGAAAGACATCCACTGCTGGACAAAGGCCTCCATCAAGGTTTTCCATGATGACCAGTTTTGTGCTGCCCGCATCTACTGGCTATCTGCAACTTTCACTAGACGAGTGGGAGGCCTGTCTTCTGATTGACATATTCCTCAACAACTATAGGTGTCGGGTCTCCAAACATCAGAGGAGCAGGTGGGACATTTGTCAAAAAATTCGTCTTGTCCATGTTCATTTTAAGATCCACTTGTTGAGAAGAACTACTGAGGCCACCAAGCATTTTACCTAGGTCTTCCAGGGTCTCAGCCGATTTCACAATATTGTCAGCAAATCAAAGGTGGGGTGATTTACTCACGGTTGATATTCATGCAGCGTCCTCTCCAGTCCAGAAATCTGAAAATATACTCCCAGTGAAATCTGATAACATCTCCCTGTCTCACCCCTCCTTTGATGCAGCCGGATCGGTTTTAATTCTAGTCAATATGCCTCGACATGTGGGCTGGCATTTTCAAACAAATCAACAACTTTATAAAAGTAAAAAAAGCCTTGCATAGGTAAAATCACACATAGCATCGCGCGGCGAGCTTGTGCTGTCAATTTATAGCTTGTACGATCTCCACAAATACTGTCAGCTAGCTAACTTCAGGGGACAAAAATTATTTAGGTAATAAAGTTTGGAAGTAAGTCATTGGTGTCGATTCAAACATAACACTCAACTTAACTAAACTAAACTAAAATACGATTAAAATAAGTTTAGTCGCTTACGTGTGCTATTTGGTTTTATACTTAAACTAAATTTGGTTGCCTAGTTTGACATGAATAAACACGATCAAATTGAATTCACAGACTATGTTATAGGATAAACAAAAGAATGAACAATGTGATTGACGTAACCTGTTTACCGTAAGTAAAAGAGAAAACAAGATATAATTTTTTATAGCGCTTTCTGTTGCATATGTCATTTATGCTACGAATATAATCTTTGAAACATTCAATAAAAACAGCAGATTTTTTTATTTTTGGCTTGGCTTCAAGTATTTTTGAGTGAAGTATTTAGGAGTTTGAATTTGCCTAAAAGTGCATCGGGGCATTGTGAATTGTTAGAATCTGGAGAAATTGAAGGTTTGATGATAACCAGGTTGGCAATGAATGGCTTCCTAAAACTGCCGAAACTGAAAGTTGGAAAGACATAAGATCAGACATCTTCCAACCTTACCAAGATTCCACAACACAATGGGGAACTGGCTATCTTATCTTCATGCCGGAACACACCAATGATATCAATATTGATATTTGGCGGCATGACTTAGATAAGATGGTGGTAGCTAGCCAGACGGGCTTGGAAAATGCCCTACCACCAACCCAATCGAATTGACCCCGCCGGGAATCGAACCCGCGACCTCCTGTGTAAAGCCAGTGAACTTTGCCTCTGAGCTATGGAGGCAGTTTATTGACCTGGTCACCATCATCAAAGTCGAACAATCAGAATTCTTCAGGTCAGAGTCGTGCAGTGTGCTGATGCATCTTGGTTCAAACGCCAAACTTCTATTTTTGACTGTTTTATAGAGCTGTCGGCCACCAACCTGGTCATCATGAGACCCTCGGGTCAAAGGTGCATTGTCCTGGAGTACTTATCAGGGTTTGTACCATCACTTTACTTAGGTATTCATCACAAAATTTTCACTATTGTGGTTTTCCAAGACCAATTAAAATTTAGTGGTCACCAAAATAGGTCGCGATTAAAATTGACTCAATTTTAGTTTGATACTTCTAAACTATGATCATTCCTAATAGAAAAATGGCGTTCTAAACCGAATTTAGTTCGATTTTAGTTTACATCTGTCAGATAAGTTAAGTGCGTTATTCCGAATAGCAAAAATAATTTTGACACATCTTAACCTAATTTTAGTTTAGTTTAGTTGATTTGTGCAAAACCAAATTGACACCATTGAATAGTGGTTTGAACTAAAAATAGATCTACACATAACTTCAATTAGATGCAATGGCAAATAAAAGTCATTTGTAGGATTCGTGATAATTTCTTGTGTTATTTGCTATGCCCTTGGAGTGGTGGGAGGAAACATATTGGTGTTAATTTGAACAAAACACTCAACTTAATTAAACTAAACTACCACTAAAATAGCAAACATAATTTTGACACATCTTATCCTAATTTTAGTTTAGTTTAGTTGATTTGTGCAAAACCAAATTGACACCATTGAATAGTGGTTTGAACTAAAAATAGATCTACACATAACTTCAATTAGATGCAATGGCAAATAAAAGTCATTTGTAGGATTCGTGATAATTTCTTGTGTTATTTGCTATGCCCTTGGAGTGGTGGGAGGAAACATATTGGTGTTAATTTGAACAAAACACTCAACTTAATTAAACTAAACTACCACTAAAATAGCAAACATAATTTTGACACATCTTATCCTAATTTTAGTTTAGTTGATTTGTGCAAAACCGAATCAATACTAATGCCAAGCCTTTTCCTACTGCATACTTTTGCATAGTAATAGGTGTACAATACCTGTTATATAATGTTAAGTGATGTAAATTGTTAAAGTAAATTATTGTTTGTTTCTGAAGATTGATAACTTAAGAAAAGGATAATTAAACAAAGTATGTAATTTTCAGACATTATTTTTTAACATTTTCATTTCTTCCTTTTTCTCAGTTAATGTAGTTCAATTGTTTATCTCACCTTTTATAATATAGTACATTATAAAAGGTAAGATAAAAATAAATCTTTTCGGATTTGTAAATAATATCTCTATTCCTCAGTATAATGTATGGCTTCTGAATAACTTTGGTAATTACATTATTTTTTGCCTTGAAAGGACAACTTTTTTTTTCTGCCCTTGGGATAATTATGTAGTTGGAGAGGAGGAGAGATATCGATCCGAAAAGTAACTAATATCAATACCAACAACATGATGTGAATATGGTTGGTTTTCATTCATCTGAGTAGAAAAATAGCTTACGTGAATTGGGGTTGGGAAGGGGGGAGCGGGGATAGGGTGGGTGGGTTACCAAAGTTGGTGATTGTAACTAGGAACCATAATTATAACAATACTTCATCATAATTCGGGTATAGCAGAACAAATAATATGGAATTCTGCATTTTTTGTGAATTTTGAAAATATTTTTTTTTTTCGAAGCTCCATATTTCGGTAACTAATTAAAATACAAACATGTTTAAAGAATCAAAATTATAGGAAATTTAAGGCTCCACAAAAATGTATAAAAGTATTTTTGCTGTAGAATGTAAGGGAAAAAAGTTATTAAGGAAAAACCGGAGGAGGGTCCAAAAATTTTGCAGGTTTCCCGCCCTCCTCTTTTCGCACAGGGTACTCGAGGTCCAAAACGTAAAAAATGTGAAATGTGTTATTCTTACCATCAAATGAGACGATACCAAGTGCTCATCAATTGTAGTAAAAAAAAAATGTTATTTAACCATCCTTGAACAACATCCCAAAGTTTCATTAAATTTCGACCATTTTCCACCTAAGCTTACTTTTTACGACCTGTCGAACTAGCCTAAAAAGGTTTATAACTATTATAAATTGTAAAAAAATAAAAAAAAGTCCAATAAAAATTGGGAATTAACCGAAAGGGTGAATCAAATTTCAAACCTTTTTTCCAACAATTTTGTATAAAATTAACTTAGTTCTTACTTTTCGATTAGCATGCGAATCAAGATTATCAAAACGACGTTAGAGAGTTACAAATGTCATGAAACCAAAAGATTAACCAAAACCATGGATGCGGGCAGCGCAGGACCTGTCGTCGTGGAGATCCTTGGGAGGCCTTTGTCCCTTTGTTGTCAGGCAGTGGACATCTTTCGGCTAATATGATGATAATGATGATCCATAACCAACATTATGAAAAAGTAAATCAGAATATCAAAAGAACAGAGATCGTAATAAGCTTATTCAGCATAGGTGTACAACTGAAAGTCTTTTAAAATTATTATTTTTCAGAAAGAAACTAACTAATCAAACCAAAGTAGAAACACAGGTTTTCAATACCTTAGACAGCAAGGCTACATTTTGTAACTGACCTAATGTTGGAGTTACCAAATAAACATTTTAATTTATTTGTTTATTTTTAATTTTACAGCAAGAAAGCGGCTCGCAGTCTCCGCTGGCACTGTTGGCGGCCACCTGCAGCCGACTCGGCTCCAACATGGGGCCCGAGCAGGACACCAAAGAGCAGCAGCACTACAGTAAGTATCAACGCTAGTTCCAGGGTTGTGAGTCCACCATTAGTTAGTTTTGCTAAAAAATCTGCAAGTAACAGTTTCGGAATTTTCCTACGTAATCGAATCCGAAATGTGGAGATCCGTAGAAGAACTAAAGTAACCCGACTTAGCTCACCCCAAGTCGCAGTGGACGCGGCACATAGCGCTTACGGGCTACGTTGGGTTAGTAAAGTTCTCGAGTGACGACCACGCACCGGAGACGTGGCGTAGGCAGGCACGCCTCCTACTAGTCGGACCGACAACCTGGTAAAGGACGCAGGAAACCGCTGGATGCGGGCGGCGCAAGACCGGTCATTGAGAAATAAGCAGCCTTTCATGATCACGAGAAAAGTTAAAAAAAAATAAGTATGGCTTTTTTATCGTGTAACGGATAGTGGGTTGAGAACCCATTATTCTGTATGTGTCTGGAATAAATCTTTTTCTTATCTTATCTTATCTTAACCTAACAGATCGGAAGAAAGAGAAGAGGAAGGTAGTACTTGGGGTGGGCAGACTGAAATAAATTAACTATCATTCCATTGCATTCAGGTCCACAACAACAACAGCAGCAGCAACAGCAACAAGCGCAACAACAACAGCAAGCCCAACAGCAGCAGGCGCAACAACAACAAGCCGCTCAACAGCAGGCCCAACAAGCCCAACAACAGGCTCAACAACAAGCTCAGCAACAAGCTCAACAACAACAGGCACAGCAGCAGCAGCAACAACAACAGCTGTTGCAGCAACAGGTATGTTTAATTGAATAAAATGAAACGATTTGTTAGCCGTTGGTCTTATACGCAGTTCGTCCATTTCGCAGTTCGTCCAAATTATCAACCCCCGACGCAAAAAGAAGGGTGTTATCCGTAACTTGGAAGCCTATGTCTCCCTGTGTGCCTAAATGGGTGGAGTGATTTCAATGCGGGTTTTTATTTAAAAGCTGGATTAACCGACATTATTTTTAGAAAAAGTTTGATAAAAATCCATACTGCCATTCATGGAGATGGTTAATTGCCCGCCAAAACGGTAACTGCTTAAACGGGTGTTGCTTTTACTAAAATAATGCACTTACACCCTGCGCAGATTTTAGGTGTAAGAATAAATATTCGAAATCGCATAAAACAAATGGCCGCTAAACGTGAAATTGCTCCAATTTGGCTAAAAGGTCGGGGGGGTTTTTTATTTCACTTGTAATATTTTTTATTCACAATTGGTAAGCCCTAATTACATACACATTAGTTCATTTTTTCGACACACATTTTACACAGGTACATTAGTTCGATTTTTGTCGTTTAATCTCATTGTTGAAAACGAATCGACCCATCTGAACTTTTCGCCGTTCAAACCGCTTTCAATTCATTCAATGTCAACAATCACGGCGTGAGGTTTGTTTTTGAGGTTGAATCGATTATAATTGAACCATCTGAACGCATCAATTCAAGTCGCTTGAAAATTTTAAGTTGGTCAACTTGTTCAACAAACATCGTCTCGTGAGAACGCCTCATAAGCGGGGCTCCGAAAAAAACCGAGTTGACGAAGCCCTCGTAAATAACTTTATAGTTATATCCCTAGTGAGATAGCTATGAATCTCTAGGTACATAACTATACTCCGAGATGATGATAAATAAACGTTAGATTAAGACCCAAGACTAGTTACAAAGCTTATCATACAACACTTTTTAAAACTGTTCTTAAGATTTTTCTTTTATTAAGTTGTAACTATGATGCCAAGGGCTTACCCAATGCGGATATTTAAAAAAAAAGATTGAAACGGCTTACAAAATGCGAATAAAAAAAAACTTTTAAAAGATTTGAACCCGTGACTCTGCTTATCAGGTGCAAGGCGATGCGGCGACGTTAGCTGCAATCCAACAACAATATTTGCAACAACAACAACAACAGCCACAACTCAGGGTTATCAGCTCCGCTGTTGTGCAACAATTGCGGGCGCAGGGGCTATCTGTAAGTATTACAACTGACGCCATATATGAACATAGGAAAGACGTTAGCGGCCATTCACCTGATGGGAAGTGACGATGCAGTCGAGGATGAAGTGAGGAAGAGTGACTAAGCATTATTTGAGGAGCAAACTCATATAATACTTAGTCACTCTCGCTTTGAAGGTCCCCAAATTATAGGAATCGGGAAACACTGACGCAGGGAAGGACAGAACCCACAACTCAGGGTCGTCAGCTCCGCTGTTGTACAACAGTTGTGGGCGCGGGGCCTTTCTGTAAGTATCATAACTGACGTCATTATGTGAACATGGGTTAGACGTTAGCGGCCATCCAAGTATATTTGCAACAAACATAATTTGCGTAAACATAAAATACTATGAAGAATGAAGTATTATGAAGTATTTTATGTTCACGCCATTCTGAAACAGCTGATGTATCCAATTTTATGGTGTCAGATATTGATAGATGTTTCTGAAATCGAAGTGAGACCACATATTTCTGAAACCTTGTTGATGTAAACATATTTTTGATGCTGACTGTACATCATTTGAGAGAGCAGTTGGCACTGTGTAAGTTTCGTCTGACATACTATATGGCCTATGAATCACGTTAAATCACCCCACTCCAAAGGCTAGCAGTGTAGAGCATCAGTCACTAAGAGTAACTCGCAGTCGTAGCCCAAAAGGTAAATAAAAATTAGTAGACATAGACAATCTTTTATTTTTGACACACAAAAATACAACAACAAATTTTGTCTTATATTGGCTTTTTTCAAAAAGTCATCTTAAATGCATACTCGTATATTATTTATTATAATATATTTATCAAACATTTTATAAGAGTAGTGAATTTAGGTAGAGATGTCAGAAAAGTGAATCCTGTAGATTGTTTAACAATAAGCATACGAAAATCAAAGCTTCTACATATCTACCCAGACTTACTACTCTTACAAAATGTTTAACGGCCACGTCACTCGTTATCTTTTATTTATTTTTGAAACATGAAAAATACAATACTTAACAAATTTTGTTTCATTTTGGCATATTTCACAATCCACTAAGACTAAGACTTGGCTCTTTATTATATCTCACCACTTTTTAATGCCTAGCAACCTTAATCGAGACTTGCCACGTTTTGACACAATGTTTTTGTTGGGATTTAAATCTTTTTTTTTACGAACCTAGTGCCAAGATGAGGCCTTGAAAATCGGCCAATGGTTCTAGAAAAGGTATTAAAGCAGTGTCGTTAGTACTAATATATATACTTTGGCAGTGTTTACTGGACTTGGCGGGGGTGTTGCCGTACCATGACCCCAGATCAAGACTTGGTACATTTTTACGGAAGTTTTTGTTGGGATAAAATTGTATAAAAAAGACATACTATGTTTATCGTAGAATAACACAGAACAGTCGATCACACAAAACACAAAAGAAACTGCCAAGTGCGAGTCGGACTCACGCACCGAGGGTGCCGTACCGCCATATCTCCACTCGAGTACAACAATGTACATAGCTATAAATAAATAGTCATTTCAAACAACATCTCCTTTCCAACAAAAAAATAATCATCAAAGTCAGTTCATAAACGACAAAGTTATCCGCGAACACACATAAAAAAAAATAAAAAATATATACAGTCGAACTGAGAAACCTCCTCCTTTTTTTGAAGTCTGTTAAAAAGCCTTTAACGAAAGCGACAGAAAAATTTAAATCAGTTCGGGATCCATAGCGCAAGCACGACTCACACTTGGCGGGTTTCTATTATTTGTTGTTTTACTTTTTATTTTATTTACAATTGGTAAGCCCTGTACTTTAACTAAACCAATTTTCACGCTTGTATGTATTACCGTTTTTACGACCGAGCAAAAACAAAAAAAAACCTTTATAAACAGGTTTCTTGTAGAGAGCTCCCTTAGTTATTAGGGTTTTGTACCCAAAGGTATTTCATGAACCATGATAGCTAGACAGTTGAAATTTTCAGAGATGATGTATTTCTGTTGTCGTTATAACAACAAATACAAAAAATTAGAAAGTGAAAGTCTCCATACAAAAAACGTGATTTTTTTAAACGTGAACGTTTTTAAACGAGTATGATGGTATGGAACCCTCTGTACTAGCGCCATCTAGTATGATGGTACGGAACCCGTACTAACACCACCTAGTATGATGGAACGGAACCCTTTGAGTGCGGTTCTGACTCGCACATGGCCGGTTTTTTTTTAATGTTTTTATAACATAGTTGTTAGTAAAGCCCCCATAATAACACATATTCAATTAAAATTTCAGCCGGCTAACTATTTACGGTTCAAAAGATACAGCCCTATGAAGATCGGTCAGATGGACAGACAGAAGTACGGTGTAGGCTTAGAGCCTTATTAATAGGGTCCCGTTGCCTGATATGAAACCCTAAAAATAAGATCAAATGTTACAAACACGACTTTACATCAAGATAGTGTATTTCCAAAAAGTAGGAAAAAAAATAATAACAAGGTAATTATAAGAAGCCTAAGTACAAAAACACCATAAGAAGTTGATTTAGAGCAGGCTCCTAATATTAGTGCATTTTTGCTAGAATATGTTGAGTCGGCCTCAAGCTTGCTGAACGTAAAAACTACACAGCTCGTTTTTTGAACCTTCTTTTTTCGTATGGCTAAATAAAAACAAAACACCCATTATTGGTTTTCCCTCGATTCTTTTTGTTTTGTAAAAGTATATCGTGTTCAGAGATTATTGTTTTTTTTCCTACACAACATAAGTTAGGCGCATGCAATAAATACCGACAGTAAGAGAATAAAGAGAATGTTAAATGTCCGTGTCGCACCCACTCCTCTAAAGGTTGGAGACTCTACACTGGAAGTTGTTGACGAATATGTATACCTGGGACAAACAGTCCAGCTAGGTAGTTCCAACTTCAAGAAAGAGATCAATCGACGAATCCAACTCGGCTGGGCAGCGTTCGGGAAGCTTCGCAATATCTTCACGTCCCAAATACCGCAGTGTCTCAAGACTAAGGTCTTTGACCAGTGTGTGTTGCCAGTGATGACTTACGGAACTGAGACATGGTCGCTTACTATGGGCCTCATAAGAAAGCTCAAGGTCACCCAAAGGGCAATGGAGCGTGCTATGCTCGGAGTTTCTCTGCGTGATCGAATCAGAAACGAGGAGATCCGCAGGAGAACTAAAGTAACCGACATAGCTCACAGAATCGCTAAACTGAAGTGGCAGTGGGCAGGGCACATAGCTCGTAGAACAGATGGCCGATGGGGCAGTAAAGTTCTCGAGTGGCGACCGCGCACCGGAAAACGTAGCGTAGGCAGGCCTCCCACGCGGTGGACCGATGACCTGGTGAAGGTCGCGGGAAGCCGATGGATGCGGGCAGCGCAGGACCGGTCGTCGTGGAAATCCTTGGGGGAGGCCTTTGTCCAGCAGTGGACGATTTGTGGCTGATATGATGATGATGAAGAGAATAAAGGTATTGATAAAACGGCTTAGATAAATTTTCCGAGAACGTTTACTAGGCTTGCAATAAATGAAAATGTACATTTACGCTCGAAGTAAAGGACGTAGGTCGCATCAGGGCACACGCGAAATTCATTTGTAAAGCTGATTCCACAAGATTCATATCAGGTTGTTCGCGATAGCTGCACCAGGGGTCTGCTCTTAATATAATGTGCCGGACAATACTTACATATTCATAATATGGTAAGTTATTAAAGTTGTATTTTATATTTTACAGGGAAACGAGCTGTCAGCAGCTATAGTGAATGCGGCTAACTCGGTACCGAATGGACTCCAAGTGCAGCAACCGCAAGCACAGGTACCTAAATAGGTTTTATGGATATCATAATGACTACTAGCGCCAATTTCCTAAGGTGCGTACGCATTACAAACAGCCTCGGGGTAAACAGCATCGCCACGCCATTTTTAACCGCCTCCGTGGTGGAATGGTTAGTCCATTCGCTTCACACCATAAGGCGGCGGGTTCGATTCCCGGCGGGGTCAACTTTGTAAGACTCGGATTGGTTGGTGGTAGCGCATTTTCATAGCCCGCCTGGCTAGCTACCACCATCTTATCTAAGTCTTGCCGCCAAACATCAGTGTTAACAATATTGATGTGTTCCAGCTTGAAGATAAGATAGCCAGTTCTCCATTGCGTTGGGGAATCTTGGTAAGCCCGCTTCCATATTCGGCATCATCGTCACTTACCATCAGGTGAGATGATGCAAAGGGCTCACCAATTGTGAAAAAAAAACACAAAGTGGAATTTTGATGTACTCGGAGGCAACGCGACGAGCCAAAGTGCCTCGCGCCGAGCATCGCCGCTTGGGTCGAGGCGTGTCCGTGGCGAGACATGCCGCGGGCTAAGCGTGTCCAAATTTGAGCAAACGTACTGCGTACGCACCTTTAACCAGTTTGTGCCAAAGAATTAACTGTACAATTCAACGCACGTAAAAAGAGCTCCGAGCGACCTACCTGCGCAGTGAATGAATTGCGGGCCAAATTGGTGGTAAGGGGTGAGGCGCGACGGGGGAAACACGCGTCTCTCTTGTTTGCTGTCGCGTGATTGGTTCGCCAGTTGTCATTTGTTTCCCGCCTGCGCAAACACATTCCCACCACTTGACCACTGGAGCTCTTTTTACGTGCGTTGAATTGTAAACCAAGTACATGCCCTCACTATATGACCTAGCTGTCGGTGAGTAGGGACGCTATATCATAAACCTGGTAGTTAAGCGTATCTGGTAGATATACGAGAGGGAATGTACACCAAGTATAAAAAAGGGTAAGATCTTAAAACTGTCGATCACCCACTAGAAGACGAAGAGTACGCAGGCCTCCCACTCGGTGGACGGTGGACCGACTACCTGGTGTAGGTCGCGGGAAGCCGCTGTATACGGACAACGAAGGACCAAATGTTATGGAAATCATTGGGGAAGGCCTTTTTTTAGCAGTGGACGTCTTTCGGCTGATATTATGATGATGAAACTCTTTGTTAGTGTTTAGAAAAAAACAGTGTCATCAACCTCAAGTGTCAACTTAAAGTGGACAGTTTTTGTCTCTGATTTCGAAGCTGGTAGGAGACCTTGTAATCTACTTTGTGATTTTTTTTCCTATATCAATGGTTTTCACGGAATTAAAAAAAACTGAGCGACGAAGGATGTTTACTTGCACAACATGAAAAACTGGTAGCCTCATCTTACTAGTATCACAGTCTACTAATATTATATGAAGGGTTTGTTAGTATTTAAGTTTAAATTTAAGAGGTAGTCTGAAAGCACAATACAATCTTAATATATATAAATCTCGTGTCACAATGTTTGTCCCCAATGGACTCCTAAACCACTTAACCGATTATAATAAAATTCGCACACCATGTGCAGTTCGATCCAACTTGAGAGATAGGATAGGGTAGGGTAGGGTAGTGTAGGGTAGGGTAGTGTAGGGTAGTGTAGGGTAGTGTAGAGTAGTGTAGTGTAGGGTAGTGTAGTGTAGAGTAGTGTAGGGTAGGGTAGGGTAGTGTAGGGTAGGGTAGTGTAGTGTAGGGTAGTGTAGGGTAGTGTAGTGTAGGGCAGGGCAGTGTAATGTAATGTAAGGCGGTACGAAGTTCGCCGGGACAGCTAGTAATAATATATATTTTAATATTCGTTATTGCATCTCAACGTAAAAAAGAAAAAAAAACAACATAGAAGAAACTATTCGACATATTAAATTAAAAAAATCATTAATATTTAGAATGGACCTCCATACATAGACTGAAAAAAAAATACAATATTTTTTCAGCAACTACCAAGCACTTACGGGCAAAGAGTTTTATTTCTTCCGCCTGTCAATATTTATAAGGGAGGTGAAAGAAGATTTTATGATTAACCAAAAAAAAGATATAATTTTTTTCTGACTAAGGAATCTATGCACGCAACCAAGGAGTTTGTTTAATGATTCCTCTCGATTCTTATTCAGTGACGTGAAAAAAGTTTTTACTTTGATCCAAAATCCTAACTTTGGCCTAATCAAGGAGATTATAATACCTACCTAGGTGAGTTTTTTGTGGCTTCAAAGTGATAAAGTGAGAGGTATATAGCAGATGGGAAAAGAGTGCCTAACTATTTTTTTATTTGTATGGCTTTCCAAGTCGCTTTTCTAAAAAACAATATTATATCTAAATATCTATCTACCTAACTATTAAATCTGTATTACCTAAGTATAGATATAGCCGATAAACAGATGGCCGTTGGGGCAGTAGTTCTGGAGTGGCGACCGCGCACCGCAAAACGTAGCGAAGGTAGGCCTCCCACTCGGTGGACCGATGACCTGGTGAAGTTCGCGGGAAGCCGCCGCTGTAGCGGGCAGCGTAGAACTGTTCGTTCGTGGAAATCCTTGGGGAGGCCTATGTCCAGCAGTGCACGTCCTTCGGCCGATATGATGATGATGATGAAGTATAAATATGTATTTATCATACATTCTAGCATGATTTACAGGTAAAGAGTGCTTTCTCGTTGGCGAGTTTAAGTTTTAAAACTTTCAACTTGTACCAATCTTACTTACTTACCGATTTCTTAGGTTTGAAGGAAAAAATCGTGAGGAAAGCTGCAAGTCTGATTGCACCTGTGTATCAGAGTCGTGTTGCTGTCCGTTGTTGTAATTCTAAATGCTCTACGCGTATACCGTACAATACAAAGTGCAATGTTAGGCAACCGTCGTCTATCCCTTGGATATGTCACCGTAAGATTGTAAATTCCGTTAGATTATAAATTTATAAATTATAAATTACCGTTAGGTTATAAGATTGTAAATTCCGTTAGATTATAAATGATATTGTGAACTGTCGAAAGATTGTGAACTGTAACATATTGTTTACAATTTCACTAGTGACATTGTAAACTCACTAGTGGCATTTAAGAGAAGTGAAAAACACTAAATACATGTGCTTTCGAAGCGAGTGATGTTAGGTTCGGTCAGGTTTGATTGATTTAACAGTCAAAGAGATTAATAGGTATGATTGTCATAATACTATGTAGTTGTGTGGAGAGGTGTGGTGGTACGGAACCCTCGGAGTGCTAGTCCGACTCGCACTTGGCCGGTTTATATTTTACGTGTTTAGCGTTGCCAATCGATTTCAGATGATTATTTTAGCCACCTTTATGCATTGGTTTTCAGGTGATATCCATGCAGCAACTCCAGTCGCTGCTAGGCGGGGGAGTTGTGTCAGGAGAGGGGGCCACATACCAGAACAGTCCGCAGCAGCTGTTGCAGATACATCCACAGCTGTTACAGGTGAGTAGATTCTCAATGCTTTAGAACCATACGGGTCCCAGTTTTAACTCAGTTTGTTGGAATAAAAACGTATTAACCTACTTACTGATCATTTTATTTTTATTTATTTTATTAATTTAGGAAACAAACAGTCTTATATATAGTATTACATATAAATTTTAAATTAAAAACGACCTGGAGTTCCACTTAATAAAAATAAAACATGAAATATACGAGCCCTGAGACAATATTAATTTTACAACTATTTTTAATTTAACAGTTTATTTTATTTCTAATCGCACTTTTAAAGGCACCCAAAGTAGTATTAAAAATGTCTACATCAGGAAAGTCATTATTGAAATTGCGTGTCGATCGTCTGAAGAAACTATTTTTGGCAGAATTTGTCGAAAAAGGAGATATTGAAAAGGTTGTTTTTGTGCGAGAGGATATGCGGAGTGGTATCCTAAAGTTAATTTCAGCTAATAGTGCAGGAGAGTCAATAATGTTATTTATTATTTTGAATAAGCACACTTGATCATGATAAACCCTCATAGACTTTAGAGAGGCGATGTTATATCTTTTGGCAGCTGTTTTATAGTCGGTGAACCATGTACCAGTGCGAAAGTCGAGATTTTAAAAAACTTATTTTGTACCTTTTCTATCCTGTTAATATGGACATTATAACTAGGATTCCACACAACACATTTTATATTTTTCAATATACGGGAACCATCAAAAATATTATGGACTCCACGGAACAGTTCTAGCCTTTCTAAGGGTACTGTCAAAGTAAAAAACCGGCCAAGTACGAGTCAGAACCACACACATAGGGTTCCGTACCATTAGATTAGATGGCGCTAGTTTCATGTTTCAAAAACCATCATACTAGATGGCAATAGTTTCTTCATATTTAAAAAAAAAAACACGTTTTTTGTTTGGTGACCCCCTTATTTTTAACTTTTTATAATTTTTAGTATTGATAGTATAGCGGCAACAGAAATACATCATCTGTGAAAATTTTAGCTGTCTAGCTATCACGGTTCATGAAATACAACCTGGTGACAGACGGACGGACGTACAGCGGAGGCTTAGTAATAGGGTCCCGTTTTTACCCTTTGGTCGGTCCATACAAAAAAAGTGTTTTTTTAAACATGAAGAAACTAGCGCCATCTAGTATGATGGTACGGAACCCCATCTGACTCGCACTTGGCCGTTTAAAAAAAAATAATTCAGTCAAGTCACTCACACCATTGGGTATTCTATTGTAGAAGTGTATATACACTGCCCCACTAACTTTTTTTTTATTAAAAATTTGAGTGCGTTTGACTGCAACTCAACTGATAGTAAAAGCCGATGTAGCCGAGGATGTAACACGCAAGCTCAAATAATGCCTCTTCACTCTCTTCTTGAAGATTCCTAAATTATACGAATCGGGGAACACCGGCAGTGAATTCCACTCTGAAAAAAAAAGGAAAATAAACATATAATTCTGTTTGTTTGTTTGTTTGTGAACTCTTTATTGTACAAAATATACACTTAAATAATATAAAAAAAAGGTTAAGTACATAGGCGGACTTATCCATTAGAGGGTCTGTTGGAAACAAACGACAGAAAGTTGGTAAATGACCGTGGAAAATCCCTTGTGTTCTCCGGAGTTAATCATACTACCTTGTTACGCAGCAGCAAGCCGGCGGCGTGTACGGCGGGTGTCTGGTCGGCGGCGGCGTGGGCGTGGCGCCCATGCAGGCGGTCACGGTAGACGGGCAGGAGGCACTCTTCATACCGGCACAGCATGCACAGGTATACTATGTTCTAAGTAACATATAGAATAAGGTAGTTGATTGCTAGGTTTTGTTATTCACAATTCGTGAGCCCTCCACATCATCTCACCTGATGGTAAGTGACGATGATGCCGAGGATGGAAGCGGGCTTACCAAGATTCCCCAACGCAATGAGGAACTGGCTATTTTCAAGCTGGAACACATGAATGCTATTAACATTGATGCTTGGCGGCAAGACTTAGATAAGATGGTGGCTTATAAAATGTCTTTCCACCAAACGAACCGAGTCATACAAAGTTAAGATTCCGCCGGGAATCGAACCCGCGACCTCCTGATGTGAAGCTAATGGACTTAAACATTACGGCATTTACGACATTTGGTTACTTTTTATCATGTCTCAAAAACGAAATTCTGCACTTAAAATGTTTGATTTTTGAAATAGGAAGACGTGACGTCATAATTTTAACGTCATTGATGTACTACGAAGCGTCGGTGGCTCAACCGGTAAAGACTCGGTCCATCTAACCAGAGGTACCGGGTTCAAATCTGGATAACCAATGTACCAATGAGTTTTTCAAAAAACTTACGTACATACTTACCGATTGCTTTAACGGTGAAGGAAAACATCGTGAGGAAACCTGCGAAGAAACTCGAAGGTTGTGTGTGAAGTCGACCATCCCGCACTGGGCCCGCGTGGTCGACTAAGGCCTAATCGCCCTGATTCAGGGTAGGCTCGAGCCCCTCGGTGGGGACGTATATGAGCTGTAATGATGATGATGTACTAATGACATACTCGTATATAGTTACTGGTTCCTATTAGTACAGGGAGTTCTAATTAGGGCCCACATCACCGTGTGCGATTTGTGCCTGGATAATTTGTTTATTTGATTAATTGAAAATAAATATGGCTGAAGTTTTCAGAAATTCAGGGGTGACGCGATTTATTGATAAATGTCTCATAATTTATTTTTGGACGAAAGTGTTTTACTCATCGTATTTCTTAGGCCCCCCGCGCACTAGGCAGCCAGTAAAACATATGACGTTGTATGGGAGCCCGCGCACTAGGCAGCCACGAACGTCAATATGTGCCAGGCTGCCTAGTGCGCGGGGGGCCTTAGTCAGGTAACACTCCAAAAAAAACTACAGAAAAACTCCAATACTTTATTATCTTATATTTATGAATGCGGCTGCAGTCGCAGCGACATTTCGACCCAATGGGATCTTTTGTGTCCACCCCTATCACCCTTGCACTCTAGCCTACTCGAAGAGATGTGCTGCATCAACGCAGCAATTCCGCTGAGTGAAAGGTGCTTGCAGTCCTCCGGTTTTGGGTAGCCATCACCGAGGAGGCCCATACGCTTACTAGCCAGGACATCGCTGTGCCACAGTAGGCATTCCATTGATTCTGTATCTTCACCACAGGCCCCGCAGGTTGGGTGATTCGGCAGGCCAAAGTCAAAACTTTAGACATATTATATTACTTACATATGACTCGGTGGTTAGTGCTCTTGACTACTGATCCGAGGGTTGTGGGTTCGATCCCCACCCAGGGCAAACATTTGTGTGATGAGCAGATTTGTTTGCTGTGTGTCTGGGTGTTAAATATCTATATATGTATATATTTAAACGTATATCAGTCTCTGGTTCTCATATCATAACACAGGGAAACCTATTTTGGGGCCAGATGACCATGTGTGATTGTTTTGTCCCAGAATATTTATATTTATTCATAATTAACCCTTTAAATCAAGTGAACTATTTAAAATTACAATATTTGTTTTAGAACTTCTCCGGCATGGGCCAAGTGAGCCTGGTGAACGGGCAGCTGGTCAGAACGCCGGTGTTGCCCGCCGGCTTCCTGCAAAACGTCATGCATTTGCCCACTGGTACGTACAAGCACGGACATGGCTCAGCGCGACTTGCGTGTTTTTGTTTCACCATATGCAAGGTCATTCATCATCATATAATCATCATAATCAGCCGAAGGACGTCCACTGCTGGACAAAGGCCTCCCCCAAGGATCTCCACGACGACCGGTTCTGCGCTGCCCGCGTCCAGCAGCTTCCCGCGACCTTCACCAGGTCATCGGTCCACCGAGTGGGAGGCCTGCCTACACTACGTTTTTCGGTGCATGGTCGCCACTCGAGAACTTTACTGCCCCAACGGCCATCTGTTCTACGAGCAATGTGCCCCGCCCACTTAAGTTTAGCAATTCTGAGAGCTATGTCGGTTACTTTGGTTCTCCTACGGGTCTCCTCGTTTCTGATTCGATCACGGTCATTACATGGATGAATTTGACTGTGAGTAGCATTTATCTCTACCATTTCCGAGCTTTGAAAAGCATGATAAGCCGTTGGTGCCGGTTGCGATCATGAGATGACAGTCGTTAAGCCGTGCCTAGGTGGAGTCAAAACTTCTGACAGTGGGGTTCACAACTAGTCCTACAACCTCCACTAACCCGGTCTTGACCGCCGTTTGTGGTGTATGGATTGAGAAGAAATCGGAGCCGCAGTAGTATGAACGTTATGGGTTATATAGATTAGAAGGTCATACAAAACTTCCTTATTTATTGATATATTTCGGTATTTTTGGGACTCTTTTCTCCAAGTCAGGGCTTGTGCACAAATCACGTGAGGTTTGTTCGGCTACGTTTTGACCCCTCCTCCCCCCTGGTGATATTTGGTGAGGTTCTTGGCTAGCCCCTCCCCCTCACTACCTCACATGTCACTAATTAATGGTATTGTATATAACGGGCGGGGTCAAGCTCGGTCAAGGCCACGTGAGCCAAAAGTTCGTAAAATAGACTTTTAGGTACAAGCTTTTAGTATTGCATTGTCACGCGATATACATATTCATGCAAAATTTCAGCTCAATCGGAAACCGGGAAGTGGGTAAAATTTAACTTCCAAATTCCACCCGAACAAACATACATACATAGCAAGTTATAGAAAAGCTTGTAAAATAGTGTGAATTAGTTCTAAGAGTAGTGAGTTTCATAAATTAAGTATATTTTCTAGAGCTTATAAAATCATACCATCGATCTTACGCGTAGCCGTGTTACATACCTTACCAGCTTGGGTGCAATTCGAATCTAGCTTGGGATTGCTTTGGAATTTCACCTTTTTTATCAACTTTATTTATAAATAGTTAATAACATAAAAAAAACCTATAGGTCAACAAAATACTTCCGCTTATATTTACCATTTCTATTGATCGGTTTTCAAATGCATGTTTGTTTAAAATTTGAATTACTTTGTATAATTACATATTCTTACTGTGTTCTTTAATTTTTGTATTAGATTATTTAGGTTCGAAAAGCCGATTACACAGTTGAATAATTAATAATATACATAACATGTGTGAATATCTAAATTGTCATACCTACGTTTTTTAGGGTTTCGTACCCAAAGGGACCCTATTACTAAGACTCCGCTGTCCGTCTGTTTGTCTGTCTGTCCGTCTGTCATCAGCTGTTTTCATGAACCGTGATAGCTATACAGTTGAATTTTCACAGATGATGTATTTCTGTTGCCGCTATAACAACAAATACTATAAATTAGAAAAAGTAAAAAATAAGGGAGTGTCCATAAAAAACGTGTTTTTTTAAAACGTGAAGAATTTCTTTATTCAAAAGGATATGCTGCCGAGTTGGAGCCATATAAATTTTATAAAAATCGGTGTAGTACTTTTTTTAGAAAATTAACAAAAACCAAAAACAATTATGCAAAATTGTGCTAAGTTGTTGCGATGGAAGTCGGTTTTTTAACGTGTTTAGTTAGGCATTCGGGTTAAAATGTATCCTATGTCACTTTCGGGATCAAGATGAATCTATCACCTGCCACTCCAAATTTGATCAAGCCGTTTAGACTAAATGCTCAGCTGAAGAAACAGACATACACCTGTTTCTTTAGCTGAGCCTTAAGCCTTACTTAGTGAGCCTTTATTTAGTGTACGTACACCCGAAAAACATTACCCTCAAAACTGCCCAAAAAGTCGGGTAAAAAAAACAAGACGATACTAAAGTACAACTCGACCAAGCTAAGTTTGCACCTCGCGTCGATGACGTCACACTGACGCTTAGGTACGGTCTGCAAAAAAGCATTCTCTATGACTTTAAAAAAGTAAACAGGTGTTTGTTAGATTTTAATTTGCATTTATTGTTTTTAACATTATATTATACAGGTGGAGTTGTAGTAGTAGTTATAAAAAAAATCCCCGACACGAAACGGATTATTTGATCATTTACTGCATCAACAACAGATTTTGATTTGTGAGTCGGCGTTATTTAGGGCGATTCCGTACAATAGTCGGTTTGTGCAACACGAAGACGCAATATTTTATATGAACTGATTAAAAATAAGCGACTCACAACTCACAGGACCACGCTAAACACGAAACAGATTTCAATCGCAAAAACCGAGTACTATTTTGCTCCTTTTTTTTTGTTTTTATTAATTTTCTTAAAAACTACTAAACCAACTAAATTTATGAAAATACAGCCTGGTGACAGGCGGACAGACAGACGGACGGACAGCGGAGTCTTAGTAATAGGGTCCCGTTTTTACCCTTTGGGTATGGAACCCTAAATATTGCAGTATAATAGTAGTTATTGTTTTTAGTTTGCAAATAAGTCTAAATTTCTGTGAGTTGAAATTGCTATTCGGTCATTCATCTTGTATTTCTCTAGAATTTTTTGGTGTTTCCAATAAATTTTAACCGCATATTTTTTAAATTATTACATTTCCTCTCTTTGACTAGCGATTAGTACCAATTTTATTTAGAAACATAAATGTTTGCTATCGTGTTTTCACGGGACACCAAACTCAACTTTGGGGGGTCCCGATGCTTAGTCTAGTACACTTTTGGACGCAGATGAATGTTCTTAATATTCAAATAATAAATCTCTTCTTGCAATTTTTTTCCCTAAACATACAATCAACTTAGCTTACCATACTTATAATTTATAAGTTATAAATAACTGCTCACAATCAACTGTGTGACCGGCCCTAATCACCAACATCCGCATGCCTTTACTTTCGCTTCCAATCTCATACTAATCTATGTTTCCGCGCGCCCCCGCCCCTAACAGAACAGCAGGCGACCGTCACCATCCCCGGAACTAACCTTACCATCCCCCTGTCCGCGTTGACGGGGGGACAGCCCATGATAACTATCCCGGGGGGCAGCATATCCCTCCCCGGGATACAGATCCCGACCAGTCAGCCGATATCCATACCATCGTCGTCGGGAGTAGTCAATACGGGGGAGAAGAGCGGTGCCAAGGAGAAGGAGGCTAGCCCGCAGCCGCAAGGTTGGTTTTTGGTACATTTGGATGGTTAGGTAGGCCCGTTGGCGCGTACTGCCAGTTATTACAGGTTGTAACAAAATTGGGTAAGACGGCTTCCACACATCATACCGAACAAATTTTTGCAAGAGACCCACAGTTAAGAGCCCGCTGGAGTTCATAAATCACATACAAACGTAGTATTTGATTCATTTGTTAACCAAAGAACCGATTTTGACATAATTTTATATCGATAATCGGGTGACGTATATCTGTGTCTGTACCGCATTACTTTTGTGAAAAACGAAACAGGAATCCATTTAATTTGTTTTCCGTCTTTTACCTTAAAATATCACTTTCATATGTTTTGTAATTGCTGAGAAAAATCGAGATCCCTGCGACCAAAGTTTCCAATGCGTCGCCTTAACACTTTACCAAATGCGGCGTGTAGTCTACTATGGGTTGTACTTCACTAGCCTTTTTCTGTCGTTCTTTTTGTTTCTATTCCTCAGAAAAGCCTCTCGTCACGTCAGAGAGAAAATGCCAATCGCATGCGCATGTATTGGCAAGAAGATCTAGTCCGAGCGTGCGTATGCGATCGGTCTTCTCGCTCCGGTGTGTGAGCTTTCTGAGTGACAGAAAGGGAGAGAACTAAGAAACAATTATGTTTCAAGCTTACAGTTGGAGATCCTTCAATCTAGAATCAAAATAGTTTTGTCATGCGATGGTTAGTGGGCCTATCTAACGATTCAAACTATTGTACTCGTATCCAGTGAAAGTTTGGAGAGAACTTTTTTTTCAGCACTGCAATTTAAAATCGATATCAGTATACATTGGCACAGCTTAAAAAAATCATTTTAATTTTGTTTGGACTCCGTATTTTTTGCTATTTTTTTTTCATGCTGTAAGTTCTCTCCATGCTAAATCGATGTTTTCCCAAAAAAAATTTCACATCCCAAAGCTTTACTTTGCAGTTTTAATTTTCTTTGCTTGGTGTTTTTGTTTCCTCATGCAGTATCATCGTCACCACCTTTGGTTTTCTCACCTTCACTATTTCTTTAGATACACGTTTTAGCTATACATGAAATAGCCTGTAGCTGGTGAATACAAGTACTATGTTGCTTATACTTAAGGGCGTTTTGAAGAACTGATCGATTTGTAAAGTATCGAAACAAGCTTTTCAATAGTCCCACAATGACTGTGAAATATTATTTGCCTAATAATAATACAAAAAAATGAAATCAAAATGCAGAAAATAACAGCCTTTTATTTATCGCTGCAGCCAACGAGGCTGTTGTCAATTCGGGAATCCCATGAAATCCTATCTCAAATTGCGTCCAGCAGGGGGTGGCGTGGCCGTCCGCAGCGGCGTGGGAGGTGTTGGAGTCGGCATGGGAATGATCCCCGTGCAAGTCCCCGTCAGCGTAGCTAACGGACACACGGTGTACCAGACTGTGCACGTGCCGGTGCATGCGCCGCAGCAGCTGCAGATGATGCAGGTGAGTTTCAGCTTGATCCCGTGCAGGACCCGGTGTTGTCAACGGACACACGGCGTACCTACCAGATTGTTTACGTGCCGATGCATGCGCTGCAGACGGTCTCGTGCAGGTCCAAGCGTGGTCAACAGACAAATGATGATTTGGTATACATTCGATAGTTGCGATTGGTCAGGCGGCTAAAAACCCAAAAAAAACCAATAATATGGTAACAAGTGGCCAGGAAATCAGTTCAAATTCGACATGCTTCATTTTCGTTCGTGCATCATCATCATATCAGCCGAAAGACGTCCACTGTTGGACAAAGGCCTCCCCCAAGGGCTTCCACAGCGACATCCCGCGACCTTCACCAGATCGTCGGTTTACCCAGTAGGAATACTTCCTACGCTTCGTTCTCCGGTGCGCGGTGACCACTCGAGAACTCGACACTTCCACAGCGGCATCCCGCGACCTTCACCAGATCGTCGGTTTACCCAGTAGGAGGACTTCCTACGTTTCGTCTTCCGGTGCGCGGTGACCACTCGAGAACATTTACTACCCCAACGGCCGTGTATTCTATCAGAGTTTTGTTACTCCAGAGTACAGAGAGGGAACTGCAGTGACGGGCTTCGTTTATATTATATCCCTCATATTTGCTTGGCTTTAGAATAGCATTAACATTGTGATTGCAAACTACTCATTAGGATGATTTGTTAATGACCTGTAATGTATTGTTATCAGATGCAAGCTCAACCCCAAGTGGCCAACGTTTTGACGCCGTCCGGGCAAATTCAGCAAATCCAAATTGCGTCATTGGCTAATGTGCAGGTAAAAAAATTACCAAGTTGAGTAAAATAGGGATGACGACGGCATCAGAAATAAATTATGAACTGTTGATCACTCATTGTCCCTCCTACTTAAACTTCGGAAAACCTTACTCGTTTTGTTTTTCATCAAGACTTCGATTTTTAATTCACCAAAGTCACAAAATTAGTACATAAATGACATTGCAAAACTATGACCTCACGCCTAGGTATTTATAACATTTTTAAAACAAAATGTCGTTTTTGACAAGAAGATAAAAAGTAAATCAGATGACTAGCATTCGTCGTCCCTATTAAGTAGTCCTTTGTCAAACTTTTTATCTAATATTTTGAGATTGTATATTGATTATTATATATTGTATGTATATATTGTTTTGTACCAATACATAACAGCCATTTAAATAGGATACAAAAAATACATATTTTTTATGGCCTAAAAATAACAATAAAAACAATTCTAATGAAGTATAAGTAATTTGTAGATGTCAGTATAAATACACTGAGTGTATAATAAATAGGGTTCAAATTGTTTGTAATTTGAACTCAAGATCGTATTACTCTTTTTTTTTCTTTTTTTTTTATTCACAATTGGTAAGCCCTTGGCATCATCTCACTCCGGTTGTATTACCTGATCTGTAAGGGTTATGCTCTTTGATCTTAAATACCGATCTGTATATTTCTTTCCTTTACCGTGAGTTGCACAAACGTCCATTAACTTTAAAGTTTCCATTAGTGTCTAAAAATATGTAAGTTTGACATCATATTAGTGTTTAACTGCAGATTATAATGCTACTAATGGTTCCTGAAAACGACAGTTAAAAGTTCCTGAAAACCTCGTAGTTTTTTTACGACCCCCACTTTTAAAAGAGCTGTAAATAAAGCTGGGTTTCGGTTTGGTGCAGCAAAACCAAGGCGGGCAGGCGTCTGCGAGCGGTGCCCCTACTCCTGCCACTATCACTTTACAGGTAAACGCTTGATATAAGGACTCTACCCGTATGGGTTCCAGAGCAGTCCTTTTTAACTATAATAGATAAATTTTATTGAATTACTCGTACATTTATTTAATTTTCCTTTTAATATGTTTAATTTTCTGAATTTGTAATCGTGATCATCATCATCATCATATCAGCCGCCAGGCGTCCACTGCTGGATTAAGGCCTCCTCCAAGGGTTTCCACGCCGACCGGTCCTGCGGTGCCCGTATCCAGCGGCTTCCCTTTGTAACACTGATAGTAATTTTAAGATGTTTGTGTAATACTATTAAGTTAAATGTGAAATTCGTCTGAAACTAATTATTTAAAGTAATTAATCACGATTAACTTAAATGCGAAATTCGTCTGAAATAAATGATTTATAATAATTAATCACCTGGTAGAAAAAACTACAAAAGTATTTAATGTATGTCTCATTCTGCAAAAAAAAAGTTAGATTTTTATCCCATTTGGCGCTTCAAAACTTGTTACGCGTTTTAAGATTTATAACGTACCTATAGGTCTAGCGCTTAGCTCACTGAGTTCCTGCGATAGGTGGGCGTTACACAATTGACGTAACAGCATTGGGATGCGGGCGCCCGATGAAGTCTCGCGTCAATGACGTGACGTCACCATAGTCTTTCAGCACCAGCCACTACCGCAGGAAAAAGGAAAAGCGCTAGACCTGTAATAATAAGGCAAATGCTACTGAAAATACAGATCATTCATTTTCTTGCTTACTCGTAATAGTTTTTATACCACTTGCATATGTCACAGGCATAATTTGTCAGTATACATACGGTCGGGAAAATTTCAAGTAAATTATTTAATGGCAAGGGCGGGGAGCCTCGCTTCGCGCGAGGCTCTTTGGCATCAATCAAACTTGACCGAACCTAACATCGCTCGCTTCGCTAGCTCATTTACAATCTGCCGTACGGCATTTTGACAATTTGCCTGACTCGGCATTGACCGTTTATATACGGATGAATTATTACAATTTGCCTGGCTCGGCATTTTACAATCTGCGTACAAAATTTCACATTTTGCCTGACCGTTTACATACGAACGAATTATTACAAATTGCCTAAAAGGTTTTATCTACCAGTTCAATGCGATTTCACGCGTATTAATGTGACAAAGATGGCACCGTCGCGGCAGTTGTAGGGCCCGTATTTTGACAGAAAACTATGTTCAGAACTGTATTACCAACCTAAAAATGTTGTCAGTTTTGAGGTTTTACTATTTTATTATTATTCTTTGGTTAGGTAGTATTTTTTTATAAACAACTAGACCACAGTATATATATTACTAGACTTTAGGAATCTTAAAGTCTTGTTGTTTATAAAAATGGCCAAACATGTAAACAAAACATTTTATCATTAATTACATTTTATCTTAATCACATTACATTTTATGTTCTTACGAGCATTTTATTCATTTAATCACCGTGTGTGAATCGTATTTAAGACTCAAATACGAATTGGAAATTGTTTTTATATCATTGCTCCTCTAAAAAGCTTATTTTAATCATCTTTTAATCATTTATAACACACCAATATATTCGACCTCAGCGATACAACCTCTGCGCAAAAAATACTCAATACAAACTCCTAATCCAAAGAATATTTTAATAAATTTAACATTACTTTTTTCTTCTTAAATGTCTATTTTCGCTTAAATGTTTCTTTTTTTCGGAGTCATGGTATAATGTATATGGCATAGTATGCAACTCTTGAATAAAACGGATTTATATCAAGGGCCATGAATCACTCGCGTCGCTCAGGGTTCTAATACTAATTCTAATTTTCTAGAATAGTAATTCGAATTATCGATTAGAACCCTTCACCTGCTCGTGATTCATCTATGGCCCTCGCTTTAAATCCGTCCTTTATTCACTAGTTGCATAATATAAAATTATTTCAAGAAAACTTCACGATTTGTTTACATAAATTTTGCAATTTCTAAACAACTAGACTGTACAGTGAACGCTCTATAACTCAGAAAACTTAGCAAACAATTTGAAAGGTTATGGCTTTTTCTGGTTTTATTTTCACGAAATTTATTACTTTATTCTCATTTGTTTTCGCATGCTACAGTTTCATTTGATTTGATTTATTTAAGTTATATCATATATTTATAATTTTATCTTGAGTTTGTATCAAAATTATTTATTTTTATTTCCTTCTAAGTTTATCAGTTTATAGATCCTTATAAATATTCTATACAGATATTTGTGTAACTTAATTGTATTGGAATATAATAAAATATATGTACATTGAATGCGGCTTGGAAAGGCGGTGTCAAACGCAATGCAAGCGGACTCCTCGGGCATACAGCAGCAACCATCACAGACTATCATAACCACCACGCCGACGGGTCAGCAGCAAGTGACCGTGATACCAGCTAACAATGTACGGGCCAATATCGTCCAGGTATAGTCGCTGTTGTTTGTGATCGTCTCGCTTGTCTGTGGTCACCATTTGGTAACGAATATGTATACGTAAATTACTCATGTTCACTAATCTTCCTTCAGAAACTGAGTTAGTAAATAGTTAGGAAACAGAGGAGAAAAACTAAACTCTGTACGATTTTCAACCGACTTTCAAAAAGGAGGTTCTCAATTCGACTGTGTTTTTTTTAATATGTTTATCGCGATCTTCGCAGATTGTGAATCGATTTTCATGATTCTTTTTTTATTTGATAGAGTATGCTGCCAGGTTGGTCATACAAATTGTATCAAAATCGGTAAAGTTCTTTTTAAAAAAAAAAAAAAACAAAACCCAAAGATAATTATGCAAAATTAAGTTGTTGCGATGGAATTCGGTTTCGTTAACGTGTTCAGCGTTTCCAATCATAAAATAACTTTATATTTTATTATTGATAAGGTTTGCAAACATAATATTATTATGTAATCAAACTAAATAACCTTGCCTGTGCTGGATACTTGTATCAAATGGTTTCCAATCTGTCACCTATTATAACCAACATGTCGATGGGCCAGCAGCGTGTGACCGTGATAGCGCGTAAAATCTACAGGCCTCTATAGTAGCTGTTGTATTTGGACGTCACGCTTATCTGTGGTCACAATTTGGTGCATTATTATTAAACCTGTGATTTGGTCTACTCTATAATTTTTTTTCAAAATAAACATTTATGATTGATTTAAGATATAAGGGTGGTAAACAGGTAAATGGCAAACGAGTGACATTTGTAAACCCGAGCCGCAGGATGTATACATCTCGAAAAGTAACGAATGTTGTTAAACTAAATATACCTTTATTTTATCATTGTTCAATCAAGGTAAGAAGTAGCTCAAAGTTGTGATCATCATTTATTGTAGTGTTATTTATTTAAAATCTTGTTAAAATATATTCTAATCTACATACCAATCTAAGTCTAGGTTCCGGCTATCGGCAGCTGTGCGGGACGGAGGACACTTGACGTAAAGGAACTGATATGCGTATGTCAGTCAAGTGACGTCAACACGCCCTTCCCGCACCGTTGCATTACCGCACTGCCGCAGGGACCTATTGACCTAAGCGCCATACCGTGCTTTGCTACCTAAATGCATGGCATGCGATTGCATGTTATATGTCTGCCTTGTTTTTATTTATTTCATTTTGTATAATCAGTTCGCTTTGTGGTGGCGATCCAGGAATAATTTATGTATTTATTACGAAACGATATTTTACATAAAAACAACCCTGTATGTACTTATTACGAGATGATATTTTACGTAATAACCACCCTGTATGTATTTATTACGAGATGATATTTTACGTAATAACAACCATGTGTTTGGTAAGCGAGCTGTCGTTTTGGTATAACATTCGTTTTTAAAGCCTTCTTTGGCTCCTTTTCTCCGGAAGCTGCGGTTCAGTCGTCTTTTAATAAATATTCCTTAAATCAAAACGAAAAGGGAAAGAACGGTACGCTTAAAGATCGCGATAATGGAAACTGGGCTTATGTGGAATCATTATTGTTTTCGTTTATACTTACTGTGCATGGCATTTTAACACTTGTTGTAGTGTAAAATGGAACTGTTTTTGTTTGCGCAGAAAAACACAGATCAATTATCAATTCCCGACACTAGCGGAACCGTAGACACGTAAACAATTTACAAGGAGCTTTATTTTTATGCGTTGTTGGCGCATTATTCCTTAATATGCAATCTAAGTTCTGTCCCGCTCATACTGTCAAAACAGAATGATGCACTGCCGGCTGCGTTTATGTCACGAGCTCAACCGAGCAATCGGCGCGAGGTTTTAGCGCGCTGAGTAATTATTGGAGGATCTACACTTCCCACAGTACCGAAATTAGTCTATTGTGCAGGTTCATTGAGGTTAATTATATTCTGTGTCAAAATTTAAATTGCAGGAAAGAATAAAAAAAGGCGATGTAAAGTGCGACCATACTATGTACCTGTACTTCGTCCCATTTGCAAAGCATCAGTCACCTGTTTTCCTCATTAGTTTTGATGTAAGGCTTATCCTAAATGTTTCAGATGCCAACTCTAGGCGTGGGTGGGCTAGGCGGCGCAGTTCAGCTCGTCCCAGCACTGGGGCTTGGAGGGGCGGTACAACTAGCACAGCTCCAGCAGCAGCCGCAACCGCAGCAACAACCACAACCTGTCATAGGTAAATCACTCTATCAGTCAGCACTAGGCGTAGGCTAGCTAGGCGGCCCAGTCCAACTCGTGCCAGCACTGGAGCTCGGAGGTGCACTACAAATAGTTCAGCTGCAGTAACAACTGCAGCCTGTCAGGTACGGTCACTCTATTAATCAATACTAGGCGTAGGCAGGCTAGGCGGCGCAGTTCAGCTGGTCCCAGCACTGGGGCTCGAAGGGACAGTACAAGTTCAGCTGTAGCAGCAACCACAGTCTTTCATAGGTAGGTTTACTGAATCTGTAAAACTATGTAAATCTATTCAATAAATAAATCAGTCAACACTAAGCGTAGGCGGGCTAGGCACCACAGTACAGCAAATAAAAGTAATATTGTAATTTCATCTTTGTTTAACCTATTTTTCATATTATAGATCTATTTGGATCTATCACTCACTAAACCGGACCGGCACAATTCAGAGATGTGCAGTCCAGGAATGGGAATATGTATTCGCATTTCCTAAGTCACGAAAATAATACCAAAATTTATCGTATATTCCCAATAATTAACCGCGTGAACATCAGTCAGTTGTGCCGAGCCTTGTTCAAACTTACTTTGTATTACGTTCGCAGGGCAACAGATCCAGCAGGACCCTAATGAGCCGGGCAAGTGGCACGTGGTGACGCACACGAGCAGCGGGGGCGGCGGCGGCGGCGGGGGCAGCGGGGGCTCCGGCACCGAGTGCGAGAGCAAGCGCGCCGCCTCGCCCTCCGGCAAGCGGCTCATGAAGCGCGTTGCATGCACCTGCCCAAACTGCGACCAGGGCGAGAAGTGAGTGTGTCGCCAGTGTACCGTAGTGTAGTATAAGTAGCCGCGGGGTCTCCGGCACCGAGTGCGAGAGCAAACGCGCCGCCTCGCCCTCCGGCAAGCGACTCATGAAGCGCGTTGCCTGCACTTGCCCCAACTGCGACCAGGGCGAGAAGTGAGTGTGTCGCCAGTGTACCGTAGTGTAGTATAAGTAGCCGCGGGGTCTCCGGCACCGAGTGCGAGAGCAAGCGCGCCGCCTCGCCCTCCGGCAAGCGGCTCATGAAGCGCGTTGCATGCACCTGTGGCCAGGGCGAGAATTGAGTGTTGCACGTCACATAGTTTAGTATAGTAAAGTGCAGCTCAAAGAAAGCTCTCGTTTGTGATTAGCGTTACCTGAAATGTAAGTTTGATGCACGCCTTTAACGTGTATGAAATGCGTGCTTTATTGTATGCGTTAAGCGCGCCTTTTTATATTATTCATTAAGCGAAACACGAAGCGCAAATTTGTCATATACGCAAAGCGTGTCTTTTTCCTATGCTCGAGGTGCCACTGTCGTATACGCGAAACGCGTTTGTCGTATATGCGATACTCCTTTGTCATATACGAGAAGTTCCTTTGTCGTATACGCAAAGCACACCTTTGTCGTTTGCGCGAAAAACGTATTTATCTTTTACGCGAAGCGCTCTTGTTCAGTTATGTAAAGAACGCCCATGTCTTATGCATGGAATGCGCCTTTGTAGTGCGCAAAGCGCTTTGTCGTCTATGCTAAGTGAGGCTGGACTGTATGTGCAAAGATTGTTACAATGACATCTAATCTATTACTCAATAAATCTCATTGTAAATCCTCTTGTAGGGCCTACTGTATACGATGTATTGTTAGTTCTGTTGTTTCTACTTTGCATTATCACAGATGGCGCCTGTATCAGTCCGTACTTGTAAGCAATTTCCCGAGCAAAGCTCGTCCATTTGGTCCCTGCATCTACTGAATACAGAACATGCCTGTGTGCGACATTTAGGTCCCATATATTATAACCATTTTCCCGAGCGAAGCTCGTCCGTTTGGTCCCTGCATATACTGAATACAGAACATGCCTTTGTGCGACATTTAGGTCCCATATATTATAACCAATTTCCCGAGCGAAGCTCGTCCGTTTGGTCCCTGCATCTACTGAATACAGAACATGCCTTTGTGCGACATTTAGGTCCCATATATTATAAGCAATTTCCCGAGCGAAGCTCGTCCGTTTGGTCCCTGCATCTACTGAATACAGAACATGCCTTTGTGCGACATTTAGGTCCCATATATTATAAGCAATTTCCCGAGCGAAGCTCGTCCGTTTGGTCCCTGCATCTACTGAATACAGAACATGCCTTTGTGCGACATTTAGGTCCCATATATTCAGAGTATTCACCGTTTTAATGAATAACACTAAACCTATTTCAATGTAATATTACGTTTACCCAGCAGACTGGTGGACCGCAAGAAGCAGCACGTGTGCCACATCGCGGGCTGCAACAAGGTGTATGGCAAGACGTCCCACCTGCGCGCGCATCTGCGCTGGCACTCCGGCGAGCGGCCCTTCCTGTGTAACTGGCTCTTCTGCGGGAAGAGGTAACTTACCCTTGACCCAGAGACGTTTTATTCACACTAAGTGTATCAAAACAAGCTGCTAATGAGGCTTGACAAGTTGAACAAGGTTTAGGGTAAAACATCGCACATTTAGCGGCCCTACCAGGCTTTTCTACGGCTAGAGGTGACTTTTCTACCTTGACTGAAGTGTATTTAGAGACGTTTTATTCATACGAACTGTAGCGATACAAACTAGTTATGAGCCATGAGAAGTTACAAGAAGGTGTACGGCAAGGCGTCGGTGGCGTAACGGCTAGGGCCGCCGCCTGCTGTCCGGGAGATCGTGGTTCGAATCCCGCCACGTACCAATGTGTTTTCGAATTTAGATTTCATATATACGTTTATCCGACGCTCTTACGGTGAAGGAAAACATTGTGAGGAAACCTGCACGCGCTTGCGATGAATCTCGCAGGTGGAGTGCGAAGTCGACCAACTCGCACTGGGCCCGCGTGGTCGACTAAGGCCCGATCGCCCTAATTCAGGGTAGGCTCGAGCCCCTCGGTGGGGACGTATATTAGCTGATATGGTGGTGGTGGTACGGCAAGACGTCGCATATCCGCTGGCAATTCGGCGAGCGGCCCTTGTGCAACTGGCTCTTCTGCGACAAGAGTTACACACCTGCGTTTGTTTGTACACATGAGTACATACTAATTCCGGCCCTCCGGAAATTTATAGAAGTAACTTCCACATGAACGAAATTCACAGATTTACACCTGGATTCAAATTTTACTCCCCCTCCCATTATCGCCACCCCATCCGCTCGCCTTTTTTATCTGCTTTTTTTAAAGGATTACAAAAAGTGGGCTCAGTAGGCGTGTTTTTTTTAACATCTAGAGCTATAACCCAGGTGAATCGCATGATAATTAGAATGACAGTTGTGAAATTTACATAACAGTTGACAGGAAGATTTTCGCAGTGCCATTTAACAATTACTATTATTTTGTTTATTTTATTTTTTACGTAGGTTTTTAAGCATTTTTTAAAAATTCATAATTGGTTAGCCCTTGGCATAATTTTGATGATGATGCCGAAGATCGAAGCGGGCTTACCAAGATTCCCCAATGCAATGGAGAACTGGCTAAATATTCACATCCACATCCATTTTAATCCATATTAATTAGCACCTATCCCTAACTTTGTTTTCACCTCTTATTTCAAGCTTCATACAATTTACCAGGTTAGAATGGCTGAAAAACACTTTAATTTACTTCATTTGTCAGGTTTACCCGTTCGGACGAGTTGCAGCGTCACAGACGGACGCACACCGGGGAGAAGCGCTTTGAATGCCCTGAGTGCAGCAAGCGGTTCATGCGCTCCGACCACTTGGCTAAGCACGTTCGGATACACACTAAGAACAGGATTACTGTAAGTACTACTTGTCTATGTTGATCTTTTTTATCTACAATTGGTAAGCCCTTGGCATCATCTCACCTGATAGTAAGTGACGATGATGCCGAAGATGGAAGCGGGCTTACCATGATTCCCCAATACAATGGGGACTGGCTATCTTATTTTCAAGCCGGAATACAATGCTGTTAACATTGATGTTTGGCGGCAAGACTTAGATAAGAAGTAAGTAAGTAAGTAAATATACTTTATTGCACGCCAAAAAACAATACAGGACTTATAATTATACATTGAGTGCAAAGGTGGCCTTATCGCTTTAAGCGATTTCTACCAGGCAAACTTTAGTTAGGGATAGAAAGACAGCAAATTCAACTTAGCCAGTTTACAAAAAAAATACTTCAGGCTGGCTAAGAAAATGCCTTTCCACCAACCAAACCCAGTCTTACAAAGTTAGACTTCGTCGGGAATTCAACCCGCGACCTCCTGATGTGAAGCTGATGGACTTAACCATTACGTCACGTAAGCAGTTAAAAGAAACATCGGCTATGTAAAAGTATTCTTTAGTATATTACTGGAAACGGAGTAAAAGGTGGGGACGTTGTCATTTTTTTAAGGAATATGTTAAGTACTCTGGGTACAAAAGCCCTTTTGATTTGTTTTTTTTTTGCATTGCTAGTGCCGGTGCATTACAAATCTTCTCTGGACAGCATTTACAGCAGCCTCATTCTGAGGTGGAACACCCGATTGCAGTAGGGTCTATAAAACTGCTCCCAGTGCAAATTAGGATTTCACGTCCATCTTCATTTTATTTTCTTGTTATTTACATTGCTCACGTGCACCGGACGATTTTTTCCAAAACGTACCACTTTTTGAAGCAAATTCTAGCAGAAAACAATGAAAAAGCAATACAATAAATCTACGAATGAGTTCACCACAAATCCGGACAAAAAAACTTTTGACGTTGTCAATGCTTTGCTAGGGTTGCAACTACTAGTGATGGCAGTCGATAAAACGTATTTTTTTAATAGATCTACAAAGCTACTGGCCACAAGTAGGCATGATTTTAAATCTATAGAAAACTAAGAAACCAGCAACACTTGGAATGTCACTTTTCTCCATTTTCACAAATAGAATAACTAAAATCACATTGTTAGTAGGATTCTTCATCTTAAAAATGCAAGAAAAGAAAACGCCTGTTGCTGCAGTAATATCAATCTTCTGTTGTCTCATGTTTCAGCTTTCACTAAAATCAATCGTCTCCGATTTCGTCTCATAAAAATTAATCGTCCCATATGGTGTAGAATATAGTGAGAAAAATTAGGGTGTGTAGTTTTCATACAAGGATCAAGCTCGCTATGGTGTAGATTGAACGTATACATAGAACCTACAAGGCGAGAGTGAAAAGGCATTATTTGAGTTTGCATATACCATCCTCCACTGCATCATCACTTCCCATTAAATGAAATGCAGTCAAACGCACTCAAATTTTAATAACGCTTAAAAAACTGCTGACACGGCTAATCGACGGAAATCCCTTAATTTAAGAACAGGATACGGGGAGAAAAACTGATGTGCTCCTTTGAATATCCTACTTGACCCTATCTTGAGTCATTACCTAACGACTCCCGCTTCGTATAGCTTCTCTTTCCCTTTGTAAACACCAGACAGCCGCCGTATATCCCTTAGAGTATCTCGTTTAGTAGTACTGGACATATACGACAAAAGAAACACCCCTAAAATCTCATTTCTTTTACAGGAAGTAGCCACATCCACCCAATCGGTGTACTCCGATTCCGACAACGACAGCTGCGACGAGAAAATGATGCTGACCATAGAGGCCATACACCCCGAAGGCGAGGACGACAAACTAGTGATGATCCGTTCCGGTAAGCGCGCGCCGGAGCCCAGCTAGCAGCCGGACAGCGACGATTAGTCGCTGGACGAGACCGGGACACTGTCCAATAGTTCTTAGTGCTGTGTAAGGACACTACCCATAGTTAGCAACACACTCAGAAGGCAAAGATGGCAAGTTAGGGACTCGCCCGAGTGCAGCTGGCTGCCAGAGCGCTACAACTAGTCGCTGGACAAGACCAGGAAACTGCCCAAAAGATCATAGTGCTGTGTTAGGACACTTGGTTGTATCCATAGAAGCGGTAAATATGTTCAGCAAAAATCACTCATGATTCGTCGGAGCCCAGCTAACAGTATGTTACCGGGACCCAAAAGATCGTAGTGCTGTGTGAGGACACTTGGTTATACCCTTAGAAGCAGTTAATATGTACAGCAAAAATCACTCGGTCAGCTAACAGTCGCAGGATAATACCGGGACCTAAAAGATCGTAGTGCTGTGTAAGTACGCTTGGTAAAAGCCACAGAAGAATGTTATCAAAAGGAGTCACTTGCAATACCCATAGAAACATTGCATCCAGAAGGTAAAGTATTACAAATTAGTGATGCTCCCGAGCCCAGCTAGCAGCCGGACAGAGACGACTAGTCGCAGGGAGATACCGGGACACCAAACAGAAGATCGTAGTGTTGTTTACGGACGCTTGCTAAAAGCCACAGAAGAATGCTATCAAAAGACGTCACTTGGTAATTAGAAACAGTGCATCCGGAAGGTGAAGATAGCAATTTAGTGATGCGCCCGAGCCCAGCAAGCAGCTGGACAGCGACGACTAGTCGCAGGATATCGGGACACGAATCAAAAGATCGTAGTGCTGTGTAAGGACACAGAAGAATGCTATCAAAAGGAGACACTTGGTAATACCCATAAAAACATTGCATCCAGAAGGTAAAGATTACAAATTAGTGATGCGCCCGTGCCCAGCTTGTAGCCGGACAGCGACGACTGGTCGCTGGATGAGACCCGGACACTTTCCAATAAAGCACATATGACAAATATTGGTGCTGGTTAACAGTTTATAGTCCTATGTATACATGTAAACGGGTATGTAAAGCATAGGTACCAGCATATTGCCATCGCGCAAATACCTGAGGCAAGGTCACAACTTGTTCTGTATGCCCCTCAGCATAAGCATCCTGTTCTGCGTCAAGAAAAATACTGTTGTTGATACTTGATGACTTTGTGATATGTCTATAGATTCCTATTCTTGGATCCTTTTTCTATGGGTTGGTCGGACCAACTTGGTCCACAATATCAAAAATACATCTCTCTACATTTTTTCAACACCCTTGCTCGTTGACTCATAATGCAGTTCAATAAGAATACGCGTGCTTTTTACTTTATACTATAGCGCATGTGCTATTATCTAAAATCTAAGCAGAACTTTTATATCTTAAAAACATTAAATATTTTTGTTAATAAACAAATTGTAATAATTAAAATATGACAAATTTTTCATCATCAATACTAAAAAAAAATTGGACTTAAAAAGAGTTTCTTGGGGAAACTTGTTCAGTATCACGAGCAGAAGCACTCTTGCGCTCGTAGATATATTGACAACACCTTATATACAGAGTATACAGAGCGACAAGGATCATTCCGCTCGTGGCAAAAATAAGAACTAAAATGGCGGTCTATGGTATTAAAATTTCTGTTGACATCTTTGTTCCAAGCAGCGCTCCGCTGTCAATGTCATTTAAGTGCCAAAAATTCCTTTTAGCTCTATGTAGGCACTTTCCTTCGCATGTGTATTAAAAACGTCCTTGACACTCATAATAATCATACATTGTTGAATCATTGGATTGATAATGTAAATATGAAGTAGATGTAATAATGAAGACATTTTATTAAAAGTTGTTGTATTTTTTTTCTAATTATTATTGGATCAAATATTATTGGTCTGTGACCAAAAATCGATTTAAATTTCTGATTTTTTTTTATAATTTGGACAATATCTACATTGCATTTGAATTTTTTTGTAAAAATTGTATTTATTTAATAGGATAATGTTTTTTATTGTGTAGAATATAATGTTATAATTTTTTTGCATGTCAATTGTATTCTATAATTATGTTATAGTTGTCCTTATTTACAATTTAACTTTACTGACAATTAAAAAACAATGTAACAATTATGTGCATGTCAAATTAATTCTATAATTATATTATAATTGACAATTTAATTTAACTTTATTGGCAATTAATAAAATAAACAATGTGTCATTTTATCTGGTCACTTTAAACTAAATCTAATAGGAATTGAAATTAATGTAAAAAATTCATTATTAATATGTTTGTCAATAATAATTACGTGAACTTGTAATACGTTTTACCTTTAGTCTACCTACAGTGCTAGGTGTACGCAAAAATAGGCAAATCGATGTACAGGATCTTAACTGGAGGAGCCCAAACTTGGTATGTTTTGAAAATGTTTTAGGTTTTAATTTAAAACAAGTGACTGAAATGTAATGATGTAGTAAATCTTTAGAACAGGCTCAGGAGGCCCTTTCATTTGATTCCCCACATGATAGGTTTCAGATGGAAAAAATAATAAAAAATAAAAAGAACGTCATAACTAAGGAAAATATTTTTAAGAACTGCGGGGCAAAATTATTGTTTTGACCTCAAGTACACGTGTGCCAAACGGCTATTCTAACGGCTATCCTGTACATCGATTTGCCGTATTCCAACAGTATTGGGCTCGTACGCCGTCAACCACTAAGGCAATTTAATTTTTTAGAATAGTAACTTCAAAGAGTTTCTGTAATATATTATTCTAGCCAGATGCTCTGCTTAGCTATTTTTATCCCCCTTAAATATCTATACATAAATTAATTAATGAACACCGGAAATTATCGTACATTATTATAGTCTGTATTATACAATAAGGGGAATAAAATTTATATCATTCGAAAGAACACAAAATGGTAGAATTTCTACCACAAGGCACGTAGTTTCTACAATATCAAGAAATCAGCTGAGAAATTCAAACTGTTTGAATCTACGCTGTATCTGTCTCACTCTCACTACAGCAATCTATGAGAGGAGTGAACATCGGAAATTGTCGTACGTTATTTTAGTATTCATTATACAATTAGTGGAATAAAATTTATATCATTCGAAAGAACACAAAATGGTAGAATTTCTAACACAAGGCAATTAGTTTCTACAATATCTATAGAGACGCAACGGAGAAGTGAAATCTTAGCGAAGAAATTGAAACTGTTTGAAATCTACGCTGTGTATCTGTCTCACTCTGACTACAGCAATCTATGAGAGGAGTGTACCGTAAACTGTAGGGCCATTCACGTGTCATGGAATTTCCTTCTGCAGATATGATATAAAACTCTTTAGGTGGTACAAGTTTTTATAATTATTCGCGTTTTAATTTGCTTTGGGCCCTATGTTGATGCTATTGTTCCACAGTCAGGCAGCCATGTGATCGTTAGAGCCTCACATTATATTTCATACGATACATACGATTTTTTTTGCATTTATTGGGATTATTTTAGGAGTCTATTGAAGCAAAAAAAATATTGTACAAAATAAGCATCGAATCACGAAGTGGTCCAAAATATCTTCTAGTGTCATGTATCTATTGTAATTTTGTAAATATTAGCTTTAATTGTACTATGAAATACAATGTTGTACAGTTATTTTATATTGTATTAATTCTTTTGTAAATAATTATTGTTGAAAAAGTAAAAATACAATATCATTCTTCATATAAATAATTGTATTATTTTTCTAACTTTAAAATGCTTCAAATGATTTTCATTTCAGATGGAATTCCTTTTAACGTAATTAATTTATTTTTAGGGTTCCGTACCTGAAGGTAACTGGACCCTATTACTTAGCCTACGCCGCCCATCTGTCCGTCTGTCCGACTGACCAATCTTATTTTTTTTATTCTCAATTGCTAAGCCATTGGCATCATCTCACCTGATGGTAAGTGACGATGATGCCGAAGATGGAAGCGGGCTTACCAAGATTCCCCAATGCAATGGAGAACTGGCTAAATATTCTCGTCCACATCCATTTTAATCCATATTAATTAGCACCTATCCCTAACTTCAAGCCGGAACACATCAATGTTGTTAACACTGATGTTTGGCGGCAAGACTTAGATCAGATGGTGTTAGCTAGCCAGGCGGGCTTAGAAAATGCCCTACCACCAACCAAACCGAGTCTTAAAAGTTGACCCCGCCGGAATCGAACCCGCGACCTCCTGGTGTGAAGCGAATGGACTATCCATTACGCCACGGAGGCGATTAATCGTAATAGGTAGCCGGTTGAAAGAAGACAATTTAATTAATTTTATTTTATTAATGGTATTACACTTTATAAAATAATAATTTATTACAGTCAAAATGTAAACTAAATCATAATAGGTATTAAGTTAATATTTTGTAGTTTCATTTAATTCATTTAACTCAGTATTCCCGTTGTAATGAGGTATCATTCTACACCAAACTATATAGGTATATTAGTACTCCCTGCCGCTCTCTAGATTCTGACCTGACCCCTCGTCACCCAGATTGATACAGATTGGTGTTAGTTTGGTTCTCGAATTTCTCGAGTTGATTTAGCCGTGATTTTGTTTGTTTCGTCATTTGTTTTTAGAAATAGTTTGATTTAGCCGTGATTTTGTTTGTTTCGTCATTTGTTTTTAGAAATAGTTTCTCGCTCGTGCCGTTGTATGAAATGTCCGGGGTGTGACTATACTCTACAATTTGTAGTGGGTGGGCCTATACGCCATACAAAAAATTGACAATTATAACTTAGGCGCATTCAATATTCAATGCAGGGCTGTAGCTAGAGTCGAATTTGAGGTAGGGCATCACAGATATTATTTATATCAGTTTTTGGTATTTTTAAGGTAGGGCATTGTGATTTCAAGGTAGGGTATTCCCCACAATGCCCCTAGCTACGGCCATGATTCAATGGCTTTTCTGGCACCGATCTCAAAAAATTGTATGCCCCTAATTATTTGTACTTACTTTTGATTTGGTTTTAATTGTTAATTTCGTGATGGGAATAAATATTATTTAAAAAAATGAGTAACTGATTTCTTTTTGAAGTCGATTTTATTTTTTAAAATGACTTTTTTTCTTCGTAATTTTTAGTATAACCTAAAAACTGGAATATTTGTTTGTCATACAGTTAATAGAATAATAATGCAGTTAATAGAACATGTGTTAATCATTACAAGAGCACTACTAGATATTCTAGATAATCTATAAATCAGGTCGCGAAATTTCTGCAAACTATGGATTATTACGAAATTGAGAAAAGTATGCACTAGAACGGAAACCCGTTAAATGCACCTCGCCCAACCACACCTCGGTCACTGGCGATCAAATGTATGAAACAAACGCGTTCCTACGCACACAGTCTAAGCTCGTGTAGGTGAATGCGTACCATGGTTGTGTGAGTGAGATAAGATGTGCTAGGATTGCTGGGAGATATCTGAGCGGGGGTGACCGCGGGTGGGCGGCACTTTTAACGAGAGGCAGGGAGTGACCATACTGTATGTATATAGTACTCTTTATTATACTGTGCCCCAACACTCGCCCACGCACGCCCACCCACGCGCAAGCACACACAAACACACACATACATTATTTTACACTCATGCTCATTCACATTCAATACACACGCGTGTTCTTTTTTAGGATATATTATAAGTCAATGGATGATTAAGTACCTTACCTCAACTCCATGGAAATCTTCGAGAGCTTGTATGAATACTGATAATTATTTTCATATAATAAAGATTTTTGTATTTGTATTTTTTAGATTTCTATGTGTGGTACGGAATCCTCGGTGTGCGAGTCTGGCTCGCAGTAGACCGGTTTTAATTAATTGTTGTACTGTCGTCTCGTCTAGATAGCAGAGCAACTGTAGAAGAGATCGGGTACAATTAGTATTTTTTTACTCTTCCGCATGTTATGTTAAATGACTAAATTAAGAAAGATAAAAAATAAAAAGATTTGCCATTAGATAGAAAATTTGTTCAGCTAGAAACGCTTCCCATTCAATGTTTGTGAAAACCTTATAATTTGGGAGTTAGGGACTAAAAACTCGGTCGAGGAAAGATGGCTCTAACGACCCCATATTGGAGTTATTTGAGCCATAGTTTCATCTGTGTCTAAACTAAACATGTTTAGGAAAACAACTTTTTTAAATATTTTTTTCCACAATGATCAAAAATTTGATCATTTCTCATGCTTTCGTTTTAAGTTTAAGTAAAATTAATTATAAAACCGTGCTTTTTTTTATAATACGCGTATATGCATCGTTAACCAGAGGTGCCGGGTTCAAATCCGGACGGCATTGGCCAATTTGGTACCAATGAGTTTTTCGAAACTTACGTACATATACTCACCGATTGCTTTAACAGTGAAGAAAAACATCGTGAGGAAACCTTCACACACCTGCGAAGAAACTCGAAGGTTACTTATTCTATCGCTTTTTCCCTACCCAAAGGTTGCCTGGAAGAAATTGCTACCTAGCAATAAGGCCGCCTATTGTATAGGCTTTCTTCTATTTTGTCAATTTCTTTTTTGTGTTGTGATGCAATAAAGAATATTGTATTGTATTGTTGTGTTTGAAGTTGACCAACCCGCACTGGGCCCGCGTGGTCGACTAAGGCCCGATCGCCCTAATTCAGGGTAGGCTCGAGCCCCTCGCTAAATAAGGGCAATCAGGCCTTAGTCGACCACGCGGGCCCAGTGCGGGTTGGTCGACTTCACACAAGCTATCGGTAAGTATATGTACGTAAGTTTTGAAAAATTCATTGGCACATTGGCCGTCCAGATTTGAACCCGGTACCTCTGGTTAGAAGGACCAAGTCGTTACCGGTTGAGCCTCCGACGCTTTTTAAATAATAAAAGTTAAATAAAGTGAACTCTTAGGCATGCGCGCACTGACGGTTTCATACACAGATAAGAAAAATTTTTGCCGCTCCGATAGATTGCTGAAGGAGGCGTGGCAGCGAGTTAGTTTCATGCACAACGAGGCATGTTGCTGTCATTTGTAAGTGATTGTACTGCGCAGAAATTGCACAATTTCATGGCAGGCAGAGCTCCGTGTGTTTCGGTGTCAAAATTGACGAAACGGTCAATAATAAGGTGCAAAAATGCAACTGGCAAAGTAAATTTAATAAATGGAGGAGTTTCTTACCATGTGTAAGTGAAAAACCTAAATGAAAATCAATAATTATATAATAATATGAATTTTAATTTTTCTTTCTTGTTATTAGTGCGAGGGTGTTGTCGATATTTTTCAACGATATTTTTTTATTTTCCCGAATTGAAGGAAAAGTAGATCAGAACTACAGAACGTAAGAATTTGTTTCCTACAAAATCAAGCACTGTTTACTCAAAGCATTTCAGCGATGATGACTTTGTGGTTACACCACACAAGAAATGCATAAAATGTTCTGCACTGCCTCATTTAGACGTTTGCATACTGTTTTCAGTACGTATCGGTCGTTTTAATATTTTCTTTACTTTTTACCTATTTACAATCCATAGTACTGGAAAACATAGTTTGGGGCTAGATGACCGTGTTTGATTTGTTCATGAATATTTTTTTCTATAAGTAGGTAATTATCTTATAAAAGTAAAAATTATAGTTTTAATAGAGTTTAAGATTAGTTTTCTTTGAATGAAATGAATCATTAGTACAGGTAAGCATTAAAGTATTTCCAGGCTTAAAAAAACATACAAAAAAATATATACAGGTATATGGCGGAAAAAAAGTAATAATTTGTTACCCATTCGTAAAAACAGAAAATTCGAAATCAACAGAATGAGGTTGCTAAGCAACGCATATATTATTACTATTATTTATTCACAAACAATGTACATTGTATTTGAAATGTCAATAATTTAAATAAAAGTAATTAAGTACATACACAAACAATACAAATATGATAAGTAACATTGAGATAACGCAAATTTGCTAGTTCAATTCATGTCCTAATTCAAATTGAAAATATTATGAAATGCAAAATAAAGTAAGTACAAGTAAAAATAAAAATAAAATCAATGTATAAATGTCAAAAAAAAATGCATGTCAAGAAAAATAATATTAAGATAAAGTGAGAGATTACACAAAAACCACAAGAAATCACATCACATGTCCTTAAAAATAAAACAACAAAAAAAAATGAAAATCAAGTAAATCATGCAATAAATTCATTCAAGAGTCATAATTTGTATTTCTTATTTTATCATTTAAATAATCATTTATACTATAGTAACATCGCTTAATCAAAAAATTCTTTAGCTTATTCTTGAAAGTGTTTAAGCTCATTTCATTTTTCAGTGATAGCGGTAAAGCATTAAAAAGCCTTACAGCCTGAAATTTGGGACAATGCGTAACAACATTTAGTTTGGGACAAATTATTTGCTGAAAGTCTTTCCGCCGTGTCATCATTCTATTCTTATTTTCATCGTCTGTTTCAAACTCATGAAGCCGCTTCTTCATGTCTGTTAGGACAACCAAGATATATAGACTGGGAACAGTAAGAATGCCTAATTTTGCAAAACTATCCCTATAGTCCCTATAGTCCAGTTCCAGGTTACTTAGAAACTTGTAATTTGGCATCAAGGTAATTTATTGGACGTATATAAAGGAAAAATACGAAAACCAGCCAAGTGTGAGTCGTACTCGTGCACCAAGATTTCCGTATCACCAATACTCATAAAATATAATATAGACCACTTCCAGGTGAGTTAGAAACTTGAAATTTGGCACCGAGGTAGGTTATTGGACGTATACAAAGGAAAAAATCAAAAAATGGTCAAGTTTCATTCGTACTGACAAAATTTGGGTTCCTCATTGGAATAATTATATGGGCCACTTCCAGGTGACTTTTTTAAATTGAGATTTGGAATCGCAATGGGTTTATTGGACGTATTAAGTAAAAGTCAAAAAAAACTTGAACACCATACATTACTTATGAAATTAAAGCATTATGGTGTAGAGGAAGGGGCTCTCAGTCTTTTAAATTCGTATTTAGACAACACAACACAAAAAGTATAAATGAATGGCACGAACTCATCTGGATCTAGAGTGAAAATGGGTGTGCCCAGGGTTCCATATTAGGGCCTTTTCTTTTCCTTGTTTACGTACATGATTTGCCTTTTATGGTGCAACATCTGTCAAATATTGTGTTGTTTGCGGATGATACTTCTCTTATTTCTAAAGTGAATAGGAAAGAAAACGAAATTGACGAAGTAAACAACACTCTTTCAAAGATACTGAACTGGTTCACTGTGAACAACTTATTATTAAATGCTAAGAAAACAAAATGTATAAAATTTTGTTTGCCAAATGTAAAAAATGACAATAATAGTGTAATATTAGACAGTAATAAATTAGAATTTGTAAATACTACGGTGTTCCTTGGTATAACTTTGGATGTTTCACTTCAATGGGGACCACACATTGAAACATTAGCGGGAAGGCTTAGTTCAGCTGCTTATGCCGTTAAGAAAATAAGACAGTTATCGGATGTGGGTACTGCGAGACTAGTGTATTGTAGTTACTTCCATAGTATAATGTTTATGGCAAATTACTGTGGGGGCATGCGGCTGATATAGAAACTATTTTCATCCTGCAGAAAAGAGCTATCCGCGCAATCTATTAGATGCGATCACGTTAGTCGTTACAGAATAAGTTTTTGGCGACATCCCGTTACTTTAAAAAAAATACCCAATTGCATCAAACTGTAGTGTGCTGTATGTGTAATGGCTCGCTCGGTGTTAGTACTAAAAAATCAACATCAGCGTTTTATAGAATTCTTCTATTCTGTGGTTTCATACCTCCACACCTCTCCACATGAGTTCATTTTAAACAAAAGACATCAAAAACATTTTTTTTTCATTTGGATCGGGCTTACCGCAAGTACGACTCACACTCGGCTATTTTTCAATACAGCATAAACAAAAATCATTATAAAGCAAGTTTCTTGTATAGGGTCCTTCCTTAATTTTTACTTTAAATTTTTATTAATATTTTTTTAGTAAATCCCTTAATAATAAATATATTATACCTATATGGATTGAAAGATACAGCCCTTCAAAGGTCGGACAGACAGACCGACGGCGTAGACTTAGTAAAAATCCCTAAAACTGGCCAAGTGTGAGTTGTACTCGCAATAATAATCCCTAAATACAACACATTTTATCCCAGGCTCCCTTTGATCAATAGGTATCATTTTTGTTTTCATTGATGTTTTATCCAGAGGTGTGGTAAGAACCTTTGGTACGCGAGTCCGACTCACACTTGCCTGTTTTTTGTTTAATATACTTTAAAACAATTATATCTTTATTGATAAATTTTACAATGTACGTTTAGTGTTTATGAATATTAAAACATGCTCAAGCAACATAAAGCTTGTGATTAAGATGCCCTGAATAAGTCCCTGCCAACAAGCAGTGAGTAATAAATTACTTTCCAGGGCAGAGGCGTAATTTGCCTTTATTTTTGAACGTTTAGCGAAAATTTAACATGAATAGGTTTTCCCAAGCAATCTGTGGTTGATATTCGTCAAAATAAAGGAGTAAGCACGAACTTAATTGATAACAACATACACAACTATCTACGTATTTAAAGATTTCTTTTCCGAAATCTTTCACACACCATGACAAATTGAAAGCGGGACTTGACGTGATTTTATTTAACATATGATTGATGTTGTTTTTACCTCAACGTTTCGACTATGCTATGCTTCGATAGCCGTGGTCGCGAGTAGACAGACTGAAGCCGCGGTTTCATCGCCGCCGGCGCATCGCAGGAACACCTCCATCTACCCTCATTTAATTTTGTGAAGGGTTAGGGTCACCACACGTAACAATTAATAAGTTAGGGTCACGAAACATTACACTGACACAATTCACAGCCGTACGGCTATGGAAGCATAGTCGAAATGTTGAGGTAAAAACAACATCAATCATATGTTATATAAAATCACGTCAAGTCCCGCTTTCAATTTGTCATTATGAATAATCGTGAAAGTTTAAAGTGTTATATTTCACACACCATTTCCTATACCTATTTATTTTGATAGGGGATCCCATGGGATGCATACACATACCGAAAATATAATTGAACATTTTGACTTAAAGCGTTACGTTACTGAGACACTAAAATTAGTGTAATGTTTTTGCATATGTGTACCTTTACCATATGTTTTACATATTTGAGGTAAAGTTCTCGAGTGACGATCGCGCACCAGAAAACGTAGCGTAGGCAGGCATGGAAATCCTTGGGGGAAGCCTATGTCCAGCAGTGGACATCCTTCGGCTGATATGATGATGATGATGATTGTATTTGCATCCCCCAACTAAAAATGTAGGATAAAAATTGCGAAAAATTTCAAAATAAAACTATGCCAGTAAGTATCCATATAAAAATGTTATATTATAACCCCTTTGGACCTGGGACTAAATTAACCGTAAAATTAGGGTAGGTATACTCTTAAGTATTTTGCGGTATGACGTCATATCGTTTTATTTTGATATCACATATTATCTATATCTATAGGTAACTTGCGGTACCGTTACGTTAGTATTTTGGTTCATTAACGGTATAAAACGTTAAGCGTAACGGTTTGGGTATTACATAACAGTATAAATGAATCGATATAGCGTAAAGATGTCGTAAATTACCGGTATATATTACCTGTGTACATTACGTACCCTGTTGTGTGGGTAACGTTCAATACCTAGGTCTTTTAAATCTAGAGATATTTTTTTCGATAAATGATTCGTTTGGTGTTATTTCAGGAAATCTAAAAAGTATCTGTTGAAGAAAGTCATCAAGGCGAAGTAGGCTTATTCGACCAACTTAAGATGTAAAAAGTTCGTAGATTTTCCATAAAAAAGTTATGCAAAAATAACATCATTTAAAAAAATTATTATTTGCAAATGTGTTGTTTACATTCTGCTTTTTTTAATGGTGTAAATACTGGTTCCCTGGATACATCTCTGTTTAGATGTTACTGAGCACGCCGCACCATCGCGATGCTTAACTAACAACTGTTTTGTGCATCGTAACTACACCTTATCTTTTACCACTCTCTGGAACACTGGTTAAGCACTAATTTAGTTCGACTAGCGGTATACAAAGTAGGTATTATGGGGTCACTTTCAACGTCTCTAGCTTCAAACTAAAAAAATAGAAGGCTTCAGATCTAAATTACTAAAACAAATTTAAATTTTAGTAATCTAAATTTTTTGATCTAAATTACAAAGAAAAAAATACATAAAAAGTCTCAAAAAACACTTAAGGCACAATCGTATAAACTTTAATAATCTTTTTTGATAGAAGAAATGTATTGTTTAAGTTTTAACGAGAAAATATCAACTTGTTCATAAGATTCGTTATATTTTGAACAAGATCTTATAATGTTACGATTTTTAGCATAGCTAGTTCGACAAAAAGGAATAGCAAATGTATATAATATGAGAAATTTGAATCCCCTTACAAAATTCTCTATCAGCTGATTAATTTTGTATGATATGTAATATATATTTTTTTGAGCATTTTGGTATATGGCGTGGCGATATCATTGAAATTTGCCATTTCACGAAATTGTCCGGCGGATATTGTGAGATCATGAAATTATTATGAAAATCTGATTTGAGCGAGCGAAACGAGCGATAATACGAGTAGGTTCGTTTAGGTCAAGAAGGCAGTTTAGGTTAGGTTCGTTTCGCATGATATGGGCGGCTATTTCATGATCTTACTTACTAACTTACAGCGCTGGCTCAGCGACCCTAAGAGGATCTTAGACTCCGACACTTTTTGACGTCAACCGTCACGATCCTGCGCCACTTATCGCAGTTGGCTACTGGAGGGCGTTGAGGTCTTTTTCAACTTGATCTTTCGTATCTGGGTCGTCTAACCGGGCGTTTCCCGCTCGGTCGCCCCACAAACGCTTTTTAAAATGATACTTTTATTACATCGTCTCAAAATGTTTCGTCTGTGTGTTGCATGTCGCGTGACGGTCGCTTTCGTCTGACGGTATGATCGTTTCGTCCTCTGTACCGTAGCGAGAGCAGCCACGAACGTTTCGTCCTCTGTAAAGTTACACTTTTACCGTGGTTTCATAAAACCACACACTTACTTTTTTTTAACGGCGTGATCCATCAATTCATTCTCCCATCCTCTCCATATGGCCGAGCCTCCGCAATCTGGCAGCCTTAGTTTCGCAGACGATGTTGGGTTCGGAGAATAAGTCTTGGTTGGGGTCTTCGATCTCCTGGTTTTTCGGACTCTCCGTGTACCATCCTCTCGTCTGACTGGTCCCAGAATCTCCCGAAATATTTTTCGCTCGTTTACCTACCAGCAGCTTGTCTCTTCTGTTTGTGTTAGTGCCCAGGCTTCACAGCCGTACATAAGTATGGGTCTGATGACCGTTTAGTAAATACGAATCTTGGTCTTTCTGGATACGAGCTTGGACACCAGAATTCTGATTTCATAATTTTATGATCTGGTCGATCCATTTCATGAAAGGCCAATTTTATGACTACACTTCATGAAATGGCCAATTCTATGGTATCGCTACGACATATAAGTACACAGAAATCGGATTAATATTTCTGTGTTTGTATAGGGTGTGTAAATCATGTTGAGGGGGGGGGAGGCTTTGTTATACATACAGGTCTTTTGCAGGGCGCGGACAGAACATTGCTACCCATCCTCCGGTTAAAGTCCCTTAGTCGTCTCATACAACACCCCATTGGAAGAAATTGGGGGAGGCCTTTGTCCAGAAGTGGACGTTTTTCGGCTGATATGATGATTATGTGTTATGGGTTCCTTAGGGAAAGTTGTTCAGTTTCATGAGCTGAAGCCCCTTTAATTTTTTTTTTCAGGTATTTCAAATAGGGGTATAAGTATTAAATAGCCGATTTACCTTTTAAAGTTCAATGCCAATTGTTATTGACACTGTAAATGATAAGCTGTTAACAAAAGACAAAGGTAGGTACGTATGTACTATTGAATCATCTATGACCTAAGGGAAATAAAAGCTATGAATCTGGAGTCTGGATAGACCATTTACTGGCACGGTGTTTATTTATACTTTAGCTCACCGGTTGTTTTGCACCAGCCCCGAGACACACCCTGGACACTTCATACAACGGGCCAGAAATGATATTTCAAAAAAAGAATGACAGAACAAACAAAATGGCGGCGAAATCCTATCTCGACAACCAAGCTGTAACCAATCTGTATCAATCTGGATGACGAGGGGTTGAGGTCGCAATCTAGAGAGCGGCAGGAAGTGTCCATACAGTATGTTAGAACTAATATATTTACTTTTTCCGAGATAAGAAAACATAATATTAACATTACAGGCATCAGGTCTTACTCAAGTGGAATATGGCATTGGTACCTACATAGGAATTAGGATGCACCTACTTTCTAGATCTCCGAATGACATGACATCGCACGAACACGCAGAAACCGATTTCAATCTACTTAATTTGTATGTTACAAAGTAGAAACACAAAGTAGCCTACCTACTTTGTTGTAATCAAAGAAAGTATCTTGAAAAGTGCTGTGCATGAAAGTTAATAGAAATGGAGGAACGGTTTCTTTAACTCATCGTCTCATGCTCCCCGAGTTACTTGGAATTGCCATAATCTTGTACTGAGATTAGAATTATTTAGTACTAGCTGTGCCCGCGACTTCGTCCGCGTGGAGGTTTTGAATTTTCCCACGGGAACTCTTGAATTTTCCGGGATAAAAAGTATCCTATATGTTAACCCGGGCTATAAGGTACCACGATATAAAATTTCATCAAAATCGGCCTGGTAGTTTTTGCGTGATGCGCAAACATTCAAAAGACAAAAATTCCAAAAATTGTTGTTTTCCAAATATAAATAAATAAATATTCGGGGACAAATCACACATAGTCATCTGGCCCCAAAGTAGGATTCCCTGTGTTATGGGAACCAGAGACTGATATTAATACTTATATACGTTTAAATACATACATATAATTATAGATATTTAACACCCAGAAACAGAGCAAATAAATCTGCTCATCACACTAATGTTTGCCCTGGGTGGGGGTCGAACCCACAACTCTCGGATCAGCAGTCAAGAGCACAAAACCACTGAGCCACCGAGTCAGTCAAAATCGTAAGTAACAGTTATTATTTTCCAAAATTATTTCATGTACAGACACGGCCCCGTTACAATTTTTTATTATGTGTATAGATAAGTTGTTACTTGGCTAAATTGATTTCATTTGATTTAGTTTTGAATGTCCAAAGTAATTTATAGAAAGCTGTTTGCGAACTTTGATGCTTGGCTTGAGAAAGTTTAGCCAACAAAAAGCAAAGCCACTGTCTACAGGCTGTAACAAAATTGGTGTAGGTCCCGTTAACTGGGGCTTCTAGTCATCATACTAAACAACATTTGTTCTACGACTTCGCTTAAAACGTAATATTTTTTTTTACTCTTCATACAAATCGATCAGCTGATCGACCGATTTTGTGCATTTTAGAATGGAGGCTCCAAAGATTTTTTTGAGAATTGACTATGGGTTCCTTGGAGAAAGTTGTTCAGTATGACGAGTAGAAGCCCCAGTTAACGGGACATACACAAATTTTGTTGGTGTTAGGTAAATTCAGTATTATGTTTTGAGGCGGGCTTGTACTAATGAAGCTAAGCAACTGAAATATGTTCACACTTTTTATACAATTTCGATCAGCTGATTAGCAAGTTTGTATGGGAGGTCCAATTTTTTTTACGATTTTAGTAAAGTTTGAGAACAAAATGTGTTTACTTTTGTTTAGTAAGAGGTTCCCCCTAAAAATATGTTCTATTTGTCTTAACATCCTTACATATGTACGGTGAAGACAGTGTCTGTGTGTTCAATGTATAGATACTCATAAAAATTAGATCCTAGTAAAATTATACCGCTCGCAACACGAAGAGAACACATAGATCAAATACTGTTATATAAAATAATATACAATTATTTAGATTCACCATAGCTAGTAAATAAGATTTTATATAAATCATACATTTGCTATTCCTTTTTATCGAACTAACTACTTATGCTAAAAATCGTTACATTATAAGATCTTGTTCAAAATATAACGAAGCTTATGAACACGTTGATATTTTCTCGTCAAAACTTAAACAATACATTTCTTTTATCAAAAATTATATAGGTATTTTTTTATTCAGAATTCATCATTAATTTTAATCACTTTCACTGCTGTGGACGAAGTATCTTCAGAATCGTCGCCTACATTAATAATTAAAGACTGAATAAGATTTACGCGACCCCGTGCGGGTGTAACGTCGGCGTAGTCGCGATTGAACTCTGGGCGTCCCCTTTGACACAACCGTTTGACGCGACCCGGCAGCGAGCGGCGAGCGGAATTGATCAAAAGTGCAGCTAATTCAGCTAACGAACTTTAGTAAAAAGACAACGTAGGCCCATAATATGTTAGTCAAGACTTCTAACTATGTTATTAACAAAATAATAAGAATAACAAACTAATTTACACAATAAATGTGCTCAGCATTGGGGTAAGAGTTGAGACCCAATGCTTCTGCAGCACACTGTCGGCTCTAGCCAGGACCCTTAGAATGGTGAGCCCTACAGTTCAGTCCTAAAACAGACCTAAACGTCGATTTCGTTGCGCCGCGCCAGGATAAATAGCATACATACAGGATATAAAAAAATGGTGTAGGAACCGTCAACCGGGGTTTCTGATCATTCATCATACTGTACAACTTTTCCAAAGAGACCTATAGTCAAACCGCGAAATATATATTCAAACTTCATACAAATCGATCAGAAGATTAACCAATGATGTGCATTTTTGTATGGAGCTTATACTTTTTTTTTCGAGAATTGACCACTTTTTTTGGGGAAAGTTGTTCAGTATGTTGAGTTAAAGCTCCACGTAAACGAAAACGAATCATTACCAATTTTGTTACATAAGTAAGTATAGTAAAATTCATTTTAAACAATTCAGCCAAAATTCAGAACTATCGCGTTCGACGCTCGGTACCCTCTCCTCCAATGCGCAATTGTTGTTGATATTCAGCCTTTACGTACAAAGCGTTACGCTTCCTCATTTATTATGCGGACAGCAATTGAGTGGAACTCCTTGCCCCCGTCTGTTTCCTGACTCTTACAATTTGGGGATTTTCAAGGCGAGTGAATACCTAGGCATTACTATCCTTTGATTATAAAAAAGGTCAATAAGGTAAACAAGGTCACTGGGCTATTTAGGCAATAGGGTGTTGACTGCATCAAAAATAAATTATGAAATATGATTCCCTGAATTGCTCTCCTATTGAAATTTAAAAAATCTTACTCATTCTTTTTAATTTTTTTTTAATTCAACAAAATCAAAAATCACAAAATTAGTACATCAATGACGCTGAAAAACTATGAAGTCACGCTTTCCTATTTAATACATTTTTAGAACAAAATTTTGTTTTTGACATGCTTTAGACCGATGATAAAAAGTAATTCAAATGTAGCCTTTTTTATTTTTTTATTCACAATTGGTAAGCCCTTGGCATCATCTCACCTGATGGTAAGTGACGATGATGCTGAAGATGGAAGCGGGCTTACCAAGATTCCCCAACGCAATGGAGAACTGGCTATCTTATCTTCAAGCCGGAACACTGATGTTTAGCGGCAAGACTTAGATAAGATGGTGGTAGCTAGCCAGGCGGACTTAAAAAATGCCCTACCACCAACCAAACCGAGTGTTACAAAGTTGACCCCACCGGAAATCGAACCCGCGTCCCCATGGTGTGAAGCGAATGGGCTAATCATTACGCCATGGAGGCGGTTAAATACCAAGGCTTTGTACCATGTTCATGCACCATAGATAATTTACATCAATGTAGACGATTTAAATCCTATCTAAGTAGTGGGAGGGGGGAAATCATGCGCAGATTACCATGGCATACGGTCTGGTGGCGCGGAGTGCTCACATAATGAAAGATAACCGATAAATTATAATTAGTAATTACGACTAATTGTATCACTGTTGATGATGTTCCTAGCGTTACTAATGTAAAAGAGAATTCTAAGTACTAATATTATAAACGCGAAATTTTGTAAGAACGTATGGATGTATGTTTGTTACTCTTTGTAGCAAAAACTACCGAACGCATCTAGCTAAAATTTGGTAGGTAGACAGATTAGTACCTGAATTAACAACCCATAGGCTACTTTTTTCCACGCCCGCGAGACACATGCGCACCCTCGAAAAGTCATAGAAACGTTGTCCACGCGGGTGAAGCCGCGGGAAACAGCTAGTGTTAAATGTAGTTTTAAAATTACTGGATAGGTCAATAGAACAAGTTGGTAGACTTCAGACCAATTTCTGCCTTGGCGTAGTAACTAATTAGTAATCTGTGGCCTTGGCAACTACAATCGGACTTGCTACATACGTCATGATAATAAATATCTTGCTCTATTATCCTATCCTATAAAAGACTAATATTACGAAGTAACTAGTATCTCGTCATCTGACTCGGTGGCTCAGTGGTTAGTTGCCTTGCCTACTGATCCGAGGGTTGTGGGTTCGATCCCCACCCAGGGCAAGCATTTGTGTGATGAGCAGATTTGTATGCTCTGTGTCTGGGTGTTAAATATATCTCTATATGTATGTATTTAAGCGCATATAAGTATGTATATCAGTCGCTGGTAACCCATAACACAGGGAATCCTATTTTGGGGCCAGATGATCATGTGTGATTTGTCCCCGAACATTTATTTATTTTATTTTATTTATTTATTTATCTGTGGTAATATTTGTGTGTATACAGGGTGTAAAAAGACCACTCCCGGAAACTTAAACTGGGGATTCCACTCATCATATTGAACAACTTTCTCCAAGGAACCCATACTGAATTCTTAAAAAAAATATCGACTTTTCTTACAAATCAACCAGCTATTCGGCCAATTTTGTATGGAAAGTCCAAAAAAATTCGAGAATTCAGTATGGGTGCCTTGGACAAAGTTGTCCAGTATGATAAGTAGAAACTCCAGTTTAAGTTTCCGGGAGTGGTCTTTTTAGACCCTGTATAGTTTTCAGATCTCGAAAGGGACTCCAACGATTTCGATAAAATTTTCTGCATGGCGGTTTTGGAGACAAAAAATCGGTCTAGCTAGGTCTCATCTCTGGAGTTTTGCGAGTTTTCAAGCACATCGTCTTCTCTGCGCAATAAGGTTGGTAATTGCACTGCATAAGATATATAATCGTTGTCCAGTGGTCAAAGCGTTGTGTTCCCTCCTCGTAGATCATGGATTTGATTCCCGGTCTGGTCGAATCTTGTTGTATTTTTGTCATTTTGTATTATTTTTGCCTTTTCCGAGCATAGTTCAGTCGCCCATATTTTTTTATCATAAAGAGCGCATTCAGCGAAGCTTAAGTTTTCTGATTTCTTTGGAAAACCAATGAGTAGGTATGTTACTATACTACCGTCATAGGAGTTTGTTCATGTAGGTAAAAAAGTAATAGATTAAAAAAAATAATTTGGTCATCATGAAATTTTCTAGTACCTACTTCTTGTTCGTCCTATCTTCTTCTAATTCATAGAACTTTTAGTCATAGAAGTTTGTTCATGTAGGTAAAAAAGTAACATTTTTTTACAAAAATTTGGACATCATGGAATTTTCCAGTACCTACTTCTTGTTCGTCCTATCTTCTTCTGATTGATAGAAATTCTTCTAATTCATACTTCTAGTCATAGAAGTTTGTTCATGTAGGTAAAGAGTAGCAGTTTTTTTTACAAAAATTTGGACCTCATGGAATTTTCTAGTATCTACTTATTGTTCGTCCTATCTTCTCAGTAAGTTTCTAATTCTTATCGACGCTTGAAAGTAAAAAAAAAACCGGCGAAGTGCGAGTCAGAACCGCACACATAGTGTTCCGCACCATCATACTAGATAACGCAAGTTATTTCACGTTTAAAAAAAACAAATTTTTTGTATGGAGACCCCCCTTATTCTTTCACTTTTTCTAATTTTTAGTATTCGTTGTTATAGCGGCAACAGAAATAAATCATCTGCGAAAATTTCAACTGTCTAGCTATCACGGTTCATGAAATACACCCGGTGACAGACGGACAGACAGACAGACGGACGGACGAACAGCGAAGTCTTAGTAATAGGGTCCCGTTTTAACCTTTGGGTACGGAACCCTAGAAAGCTCACTCGCTTTCAAATATGGCACCATGATGAAACCAATTATGTAACCCTATTCCGTCATAACTCATTAAACGTTTCCGACTAATTTGTTCTCGCTATGAAAGTAGGCACTTAATGTGGGTCCTGAAGCGTGGCACTTCTGACAGAACGGAACCCTAATTGGAGATTAGAGGCTGCTGTAATGAGCATACTTTGAATGTGAGTACCTATGTAAGCAAGTGCCTTACACATGAGTGAGTACCACCACACGGATGATGTGTGCAGTGACTTGTACAGTTCGTTTGGCTCGCTTCAAACACTCCGTCAAAGGTGAGTTAAATCGCGGCGCTGGGCGGTGCGATTGAACTCACGGCGGCCCCTTGATGGAATGTTTGACGTGAGCCGTCAAAGGTGCAGCTAATTCTGCAAACGAACTATACTAGTAATTATGGTTTTATGTTTATATCATTAGCCCGTATAGTTCTTCCTACTGATGATTTTTACTTTTATACGTCCCCACCGTGGGACTTGAGACTACCCTGAATTAGGAAGATCGGGCCTTAATCGACCACGTGGGCCCAGTGCGGGTTGGTCGACTTCTCACACCATCTTCGAGTTTCTTCGAAGACGTATGCAACTGTGCAGGTTTCCTCACGATGTTTTCCTTTACCGTAAGAGCGTCAGATAAACGTAAAATGAAATTGAAATTCGAAAACACATTAGTACGTGGCAGGGTTCAAACCACGACCTCTCGGACAGGAGGTAGCGGCCCTAGCCGTTACGCCACCGACGTTTTAGGTAGTATACTAGGAGGTAACGACAAATTTGGTAACGATAACGGAAATGGATAAACTTAGGTTGAGAGTGTAAATGGCAACCCTCTGATGTTAAATATGTCAGTCAGTCAGTCTGTCTGCGCAAAGTGGTTGCGTTATGTACTTATAGCGCCTGAAAAACTAGTTAACGTGACCAAAAAAAAAACGATAAGGCTGAGTAAGATATAAAATGAAAGTACTACCTAGTTGTACTCATAACAATTATGCAATGACTAAATATTCGGTTTCGTTATGGAGCAATGTCCGTTAGTAGTAGGAATTGCAAGAGTTCTGGACAAGGATCCCACCCCCCTGCCGGAGCCCCAAAGTTGCCTGGAATTCCTATCTCTGAAACGCTTGAAGATAGAGAAATGGGAACATGCGCAAACGATTAAGGGGGGGGGGGGGGGGGAGAACACCGTTAATTTTAATGCTTTTTTTAGGAATTAATGTCCGCGATTTCCAACTTTGGTAGGAAATGGCAGGAGGGTGGTCCCGAATTCCGGCCGGAATAACGGCCGTTGCCCCATAACGCAACCGAATATTTTCTCAGTTTTTGCATAATTGTCATGAGTGTCTACAACTAAGACTTCATTGTATATCTTACTCGCCATTTCCCTTATCTTTTTTTTTTGGTCACGATAACTATTTATTTTTTGTTCAGGCGCTATATGTACATAACGCAATCACTTTGCGCAGGCAGACCAATATAATATTTAACATCAGAGGGTTGCCATTTATCCTCTCAACCTAAGTTTACCCATTTCCTTTATCGTTACCAAATTTGTCATGACCTCCTAGTCTATAGGTATTGTTTGCTCATTACTTAGATATACTTACAAGAAGATATACAAGTTACCTTGGTACATCCTGAATTCTTAAGAAATGTACCAACGACTCCTCAAATTCCTCTCCATTGACCTTAGCCAAACCGGATAGCAGAATAGAATATGTAAACCTGTAAAAAGTAGTTTTCCGTTACGAGTTAATCAAGGATTATCCAAAGGTCAACAGTCAACAGGCGTTATTTGTAAATGCCATCCCGTATTCCCAGGCAGGTGTCAGCACACCCGCCTTGCTGGCACAATGTCATGCACCTTCCACCTTGCCAAGCTATCAACTACCACTCAAATACGAATATTCACTTTTATGTCCAGAAGATAAGGGTGAAGTTGTGAGTGAGGTTAAAGTGGTGGTACAGACATTTTCCACGCTAGATGCGCACGCGGCGGCGCGTGGCGGGTCCAAGTAGGCGGTCGTCGGCGCCTGCTCGCTTCTTAATGGCAATCCATGCCTTCCTCGCCAAGATTTTATTGCTAATAAACTTTGCCTCCTTGAATCAGATGAGCGATTTCGCTCACTGTGATTATCAATATCAGTTTTAAAGCATAAAACCGTGCACTTACTTATTTTCAATGAAAATATCTTTTAGTACATTGCGTTGACTAAAATTTACTCATAACTGTTTATTTAGTACCCATTAAAGTTAGGTAGGCTAATAATATCTGTAAATTATTATTTTTCTAAACACAAGAGATTAATGATTTATAGAGCACAATAAACGTAGTAAAAGCACTTGGCAAAGTCTATTTCCCACTCGCAGAAGCTATAATAATACATTATTTTATCCCGTTCAAGAGACAATTCTAATAAATCATACAGTAAATAAAGGACCCGTTAACGGAACTTCTACTTATAACGGATCATTTTTATCCAAGAAACGCATAGACAATTAAAAAAAAAAACGACGCTACATACGAAAATGCACAAAATTGGTCAATCAGCCGATCGATTAATATGTAGAGATCAATTTTCTTTTAGAATTGACTATTGGTCTCGTGGAAAAAGTTGTTCAGTATGATGAGTCGACGTTCCAGTTAAAGTGTCCTGTGTACAGGACAGGATGTTTTTCAACAGCATGCAAGCCGTTAACTGAACTGAACTGAAACTGAACAACTGCATCCAAGGACTTTCTGAACGAATTCTCAATAAAAAGTTTGCACGTAGCATACAAAGTTGGCCGATCGTATGAAAATTCCTAAAAAAATTGCTATTTCAATGTGGGTTCCTCCTTGCATGCATTGACGTATTTAAAAATATTTTCCAGGGGGGGCCTAGCCCCTGAGATGCGATGGCCGACGAAGTCGAGTCGATGCCTAATTAACGTTTATCTCCCGTAGCACTACTGGTAATTATTCTCTGCCTTGTCACTACCGATACCGTGGTCTTACTTTCATAATTGTCAGAACTGCCACCCAGGTGGAGGTAGCCTCGCTCCTCGACAGTATTATGATCAAACCTAACGAAACCATTACCGCTCGCTTCGCTCGCTCAACTCAGATCCGCCGTTGGTTTCCCCACACAGGGTACAGGTAGTGTCACAGGAGAGAAAAAATGCCTTTGGCACTACTATTATTACTAGTAGTGCTAAGCGGTAGTGCCACGGGGAATGTACTCTACTCTAATTTACAGTCAGTGAGCACGATTAGCATTATCACACTATGTTTTATAAATGTGAAAGTTTGGATGAATGGATAGATGTTTGTTATTCAATCACGCCACAACAGTTGAACGGATCTGGATGAAATTTGGTAGTTAGACAGATTAGACCTGAATATAGGTTACTTTTTTCCACACTCGCGAGCCACTTGCGACTGGCGTACTGAGCACTCTCGAAGACAGTCATAGAAACAAGCGAAGCAGCTGGCAAAAGCTAGTAATTTTATAAATAGATTTACACAGTGTCCGAAAGCCCGTCCAATTATGTAATGGTCCACACCATACTTCGGACGAGGCTGCCAAGTGACATTGTCGCTTGCTTTGAAAATCATTTTGGGGATTCGAAGAATCATCATCCCTTTAATGAAGATCTGCGGTCCTCCTAGAGGCCAAGTGTCAGCGGACTCATGACTAGCCTGACAGGTCTCCCTCGGCTACCCCGGAGTCATCTCGGAGCGCTCGAACGGTAAGAGGTTGAACGGACAAAGTTACACCGCCACCGCTAAGGATCCTGCCTGCGCCTACTGTAAGTCCGCAGGTCTCGGAGTGACGGCATGTGACGATTTCCGGACAGAACGGGTCCAAAAGCGCGGTAGAGTCGTTGAGCAACGCAGGCAGTGCTTCCGTTGCCTAGGGACGCATATGATGCGAGACTGTCCTACGTCCGGGAGTGGGTGCTCAGGGTGTCGGATCGCGGAAGTAGGGCACAGCGTTCACCACCTCCACCATCAGTACGTACCTCCCCCTCCCTACCAGAAACCACTAAAGCTAAAGGACGGGATCGTACTATCAGGTGCCAGGGTTGTATGCATGCTCAGGAGCCACACATGCAGGTTCAAGGCCATACATGCAAGGCCAGGAGCCTTACACACAGTACTCGGCGGGTGTGAGTCTCTGTTGTGAACCTGCACATGTCTCCACCTCTGGCTGAACGTCCCCACCTATGTCAACGCCCCCCACTGCTTGGCCGCATACCGACGGCATACTACAGACCCCCTGAGATGACTCAGCTAGGTAGGGGACTAGGGGTCTACTATCTGGCCGAGAACCCCTATCCCGTCCTAAGGTCAACTGGACTTATCTGAGGTGACAGGCAGTCCAACCCCCTGCTAGGGCCTTGCCACCTTCGAGAAGGTCAGTTGAACTGACGAGTCAGTTTTTGCCCTCCAGTTAGTCACGGTACTCTTTCCAGGAGCCAGGATTATCGTCAGGGGTTCGGATGGCAAGAGAATGTCGGTACTAGCCCTGTTGGATACAGGAGCTCAAGAATGTATCGTCTCAAGCGAACTAGTGAGCAGGCTAGGCTTACGTTTAGAGGAAAGCAGGAAGAATGTCATAGGTATTGGGGAACAAGTGGCCCCTCTGAGGAATAAGGTTGATGTTGGACGGTGCTAGGGCTGTTCCAGGCATCCGTTGTCATACAATCAGGAGCAGTATTGGATGATATGGCCTGGGGTGAGCACCAGATCATTCTGGGGTGGGTACGGCCCACCTGACCTACCCCTTAAATACGCCTATGCTTGCATGGCTTTTTTATTTCTTTTCTTATCCACGATTGGTAAGCCCTTAGTATCATCTCACCTGATGGTAGGTGACGACGATGCCGAAGATGGAAGCGGGCTTACCAAGATTCCCCAATAGAATGAGGAACTAGCTATCTTATCTTCTAGCCGGAACACATCAATGGTGTTAACATTGATGTTTGCCGGTAAGATTTAGGTGAGATGGTGGTGTGTACGTAATCTACAAACATAATCAACTACGACGTGCAAAGTTTCATCAAAATCGTGAGGGCCGTTTTTGAGAAAAAAAAAACATCTTTTGTCGCTATCATAACAGCTACTCTTCGGTTTGACGGTACAAAGAAACTTTTGATAGTCCCTCGATATAATTTTTGGTCCCAATCGGACTAAAGTTTTAACCTCCAGAGCCAAGCGTGACGGACGGACGCACGGACGTACGGAATTGAGATGTTCGGTTTTTGGATATGTGTTAATAATAAAGAACACATTTTCACACAGACTTATAAATATTATAAATAATTATAAATGTCTGTGCATTTTCACAAAAATTTGAAAAACTTTTTTAGCGATAACAACACTTCCTCTACCCTAGGTACGAGGTCGAGGAAGTAAAAAGGCATAAATAAAAAAAAAGAGAATATAAGACGAATAATAATTGTTGAAAAAATCAATACCTTTTTATTGGCAGTAGTTTTCAGCTACGAACCTCCGTACAGTACCTCAAAGTAGACGTAATACGTACATGTTTAAAACTCCTTTACACTTCTGTGCTTACACTGGCTGCTTTTCAGTCTTTAGTTTATATAATAGGTATGACGAATTTTAGTCATCAGAGTTACTTTTAATCATCTATAAAAAGTACATTTCGTTCTAAAAATGTTAGAAATACCTAGGCGTGACGTCATAGTTTAGCAGCGTCATATATGTAGGTACTCATTGTGTGATTTTGTTGAATTATAAATCGAAGACTTGATGGAAAACAAAACGAGTAAGATTTTTCGAAGTTTAACTAGGAGGGCAATTTAGTGATCAAGAGTTCATAATTTATTTCTGATGCTGTCGTCATCCCTGTTAACTATCTTTTGGCAGCGGCTTCGCTCGCGTGGACATCATTTTATGACTGACTGAGGGCGAGTTCGCGAACGTAGAGAGGAGTTTCTACAGATCCCTCGGGAACTATCTCGGGCTATGGTTATCAGAAGTCTACGATTATATAATTTCTCACCTCCTCAACCATCTCTGTGCAAATAATCACAACAATCCGTTGCTCGAAATTGATTAAAAAAGGAACTGTATCGGACTATGCTAGTTTCACGGGATAAATAGTAGCCTATGTCCTTCCCCATGACACAGGCAACCCGCATACCAAATTTCGTCAAGATTGGTTGAGGTGTTGAAGCGTGAAGAGGTAAAAAATAAACAAATTTTTACATTCATAATAATTAGGTATTTTTATTCGTTACATAAACTGTAGTAGTATTACATGCGAAAGTGTAATTCGTTGCAACTGCAAACAAGCCACATCCTTTCATTATTGCATTTCGCTGAACTGCAAAGGTTAAACGTTAATTACACGAGAGACCGAGGGTGCATAATGTGGTCTTGGACATTTAACCACTGGACCTACTGGGTCTATTAACTGGAAAAGACGTAGGACATCTACAAAGAAAACTCCATCACTAGATAGGTTTATAATAACTCGAAAACTACGCAGGCCTTTTCTTACAACTAGAACAGATTCATTAAACGCCTCCATGGCGTAATGGTTAAGTCCATTAGATTCACATCAGGAGGTCGCGGGTTCGGTTCCCGGCGGAGTTTAATTTTGTATGACTCGGTTTGGTTGGTGGAAGGGAATTTCTAAGCCCGCCTATCTATAGCCCGTCAACTTCTTTCGCGATACGCCTGAGCAGCTGAGGCGGGGTGTGCGGGAAGATGTCCGCGGGGGAGCTTGAGGCTAGCGGGGAAGAGCTCGAGCCTCGTGCTCTTCCTGGCTAGCCTCAAGCTCCCCCGCTTAAATCGTGTCGTGTCGTGCTACCTCGCCTTCGCCTAAAGTGGTAAACTCAATATAATACGTTCACTTACGGAAAATAGTTCACTAAACACCACTAGATAGCGTTTGTAGTATTTTTCTGTTGCTCGCGTTTGTGCCTTTTGTTTGTCACGTGAATAGGTATCATTGTACCGCAGGCGTACCGCACACTAAGTTGACGGGCTATAGTAGCTACCATCATATTATAATGCCGCCAAACATGAATGTTAACAGCATTAATTTGTTCTAGCTTGAAGATAAGATAGCCAGTTCCCGATTGCGCTGAGGAATCTTGGTAGTCCCGCTTCCATCTTCGGCATCATCGTCACTTTATCATCAGGTGAGATGATGTCAAGAGCTTATCACCATAACCCGCTTCCACCGGTATCAAATTGGCTATAGTATCTACTTTAGTAATATTTCCTTACTCTTTGACTATGGTAGGTAGGTATACGAGGTACGTCATCATCATCATCATATCAGCCGAAAGACGTCCACTGCTGGACAAAGGCCTCCCCCAAGGATTTCAACGATGAACGGTCTTGCGCTGCCCGCATCCAGCGGCTTCACGTGACCTTTACCAGGTCGTCTGTCAACCGAGTGGGAGGCCTGCCTTCGCCTGCTTACGTCTTCCGATGAGCCACTCGATAAATTTACTGCCCCAACGGCCATCCGTTCTACGAGCTATGTACCTCGCCCTCTCTTGGGCACATAGCTCGTAGTACTCCACAATATCACTAATTGGTGAACACCTAGAGTGTTCGAAAATAAATACATGTGTGTGTGTGTTTATGTATGTATGATCGTTAATCTGTTTTGCAGGGAACTGTTGGACCGATTTTGATGTGTTTAGTTTTTAAATTTCAAAATGTAAAGGTAGGTACCTCCTATAAAAAATATTAATTTTCCTTAAAATGGCTTTATGGATGTTTTCCAAATTCTTGTTATCGATAAAATAATTATCCTACATTTGGTAAAAGTCTAAAAACCAAAATTACCTGACCCGTCATACAATAATTTTGAACAAAAAAACCGACTTCAAACAGGAAACTAAGGTTCCCCTCGATTTCTCTGGGATGCCATCATCAGATCCTAGTTTTCTAATCATGGTACCACCCTTGGGATATCTCCTTTCCAACAAAACAAGAATCATCAATATCGGTTCATAAACGACGAAGTTATCCGCAAACACATATAAAAAAAATAAAAAATATATACGGTCGAATTGAGAAATCTCCTCTTTTTTTTGAAGTCGGTTAAATACGTTCTTATACAAATTGAATAACATTAGACACTCCTGCAATAAGGTATACCAATTCAAGGAAGGAAGGAGTTCAATTTATTAATGACATGGTATGATCGAGTTATCTGTCAATCCATTCAGCCACGTTCCTACAAATATACTAATGCCATAATTCCAATTCTAATATATTTATTTTAAAAAGGTGTTTAGACACACTTTTAAATTGTCATTGTTCATTTGATGAGTACAAGCCCACCTTAAAGTATCACTGCACGCTTAAGTTACACCCTGTATAGAGCGTCGTTGGCGTAACAGCTAGGGCCGCAACCTCCTGTTCAGGGGATCGTAGTTCGAATTCTGCCACGTACCAATGTGTTTTTGAATTTCGATTTCATATGAACTTTTATCCAACGCTCTTATGGTGCAGGAAAACATCGTAGGGAAACCTGCACACGCCTGTGAAGAAACTCAAAGGCTGTGTGTGAAGTCGAGGAACCCGCACTGGGCCCGCGTGGTCGACTAAGGCCCTATCGCCCTAATACAGGGTTGGCTCGAGCCCTTGGGTTGGGTCGTTTATGAGCTAATATGATGATAATCTATTACCTCGATACCACATCCAATAACCTAATCAATTTTATAACAAAAAAATCGCATCAAACTTAGTCGATTCGTTTATGAACTACGATGCCACAGACAGACACAGATACACACGTTAAACTTACAATACGAGTATATACCCCTCTTTTATAAAAATAGATAAAGATGACTGCGTGGCAGGATTCAAACTACGATCCCCTGAACAGGAGGTTGCGGCCCTAGCTGTTACGCCAACGACGCTCTGGCTGGTATGACGACACCTGCAGCACCTGTATGCTGTAGGTTAATGTGAAGCTGCAACCCATTTGCACTTCCATATCTTCATTAATAATTGGGGTTTAAGTATGAAATTGACGATTCAGTTTTTGAATTTCAATTTTTATTTAAAAAAAGTTATTGATTTTTAATAATGACCTTATGGTGACACTACTTATGGTCTTTTTACCCGACTGCGCCAGAAGGAGGGTTATGTTTTTCGAGAGTATCTATGTATGTATGTTTGTATGTATGTATAATTGTTTGGCACGCTCTGCAGCCTGAACGGCTGGATGGATTTTAGCTTGAGACAAGTCGTTAGATTCGTATTTACTGTGAGAGTGACACTGGGTATATCAAAATAAAAAAAACAAAATGTTGGATTTTTGGCGCCAAATTCAAATGTTTGACACGCTCTGCAGCCTGAACGGCTCGATGAATTATAGCATGAGGGTTGTCGTTAGATACATATTTACTGTGTGAGTGACACTGTGTATATCAAAATAAAAAAAAAAACAAAATGGCGGATTTTTGGCGCTAAATTCAAATGTTTGGCACGCTCTGCAGCCAGACCGGCTTGATGGATTTTAGCTTCAGGGGTTTCGTTAGATACGTATTTACTGTGACAGTGACACTGGGTATATCAAAATATAAAAAAACAAAATAGCAGATTTTCCGGAGAATTACAGCAAGCGGCATTTGTTGACGACCGCACAATAAAAAAATATCAACCAGGAGTTCGTATACGGATTGAACCATGTACGATTGATTTTGACGCACTTCGAGGACAAGTAAAAATTGACCGCAGGATGTTGCCCTTAATTCTAAGTTGGGCTGTAACTGTCCTCAAACTTCAGGGTGCTACACTCGATTTGACACTTGTGGACCTCGGCTCACATATATTTGCTCAAAGCATATGTAGCTCTTAGTCGATTTAAAACATTAGCTGGACTGGTCATCTGTTCACTTGATCCTAAAAAACTTTTAAATCGGCCACACGATCAGAATTATTTTATAGAGGGTCAACGTTTACGAGAATATTATTCTATCAACTGAGAAGTTAATAATCTGCATAATTTTAATGTGTGTCATGTGTATATAGGTTACTATACAAACTCATTCAATAAAAAACTAAAAAAATGAATAAAATAAAAAACGGTAATTTAAAAAACTAAAAAACCCGCCTGCGTTTCTGTGAAAAACCCTAAAACAAGAAAGTCGTCATACCCGATTGCACTTAACTCAAGAAAAATTGTTCTAGAAATGGAGGTATAGTGAATTGAGAGCACATACCTATATTACATTGCAGATTACTTCAATATACTGACTAGAGGGCTGACTTTCTAGAATGGGTCCCGACTGCTACAATTTTTCTTGAGTTAAGTGCAATCGGGTATGATGACTTTCTTGTTTTAGGGTTTTTCACAGAAACGCAGGCGGGTTTTTTAGTTTTTTAAATTAGCGTTTTTTTATTAGTAACTAGTGGAATGTCCTTCATGTTTCTATCCCTTGAGCTACTCGTATGTGCTATTGAATGGAACAAAGGCGTTTTCTTAGTGGTCAGATGGGGCAATTTTTCAGACTACTTAATTTTCTTGAATTTTCCTGAAAGTGACGAAATCTTATGCGGGGTATTCCCAAATATGACATTAGTAACGTAGAAACTGCTGCCATAACTCAAGAGCTTTAAAATTAAAAATGTGTATTTTTTGCCTTAATAATAGGCGATTTTTTCAGGTGAAAAAACATGACTTCATGGGGTTAAAGCCTCCGTGCTCTCAAAATATCTAAACAATAGGCAAACATTTAACAACATTTCATTTCTAATAGTCTAATGCTATTTTGAAAATAAATTTTGTTTTAATAACTATTTTTCTATATATAAATTTTTTTCTTTAAACTTTTTTATATATTTTTTTTACCATTTCCGAGATATTGACGTCCGAAAATCACTGTTTTTATGACTAACTGACTGACCCCTACCCTTAAGCTACTTATACAAAATTTAGCGTTTTGAAGCGTTAGTCTTACGGTTTTAATTTTAAAGATGATACACCTAAAAAGTGGCATTCAACCCAAAACTGTCAGAGAGAGAGAGAGAGAGAGAGAGGTGCAGTGAATTCGTGGCCGCTGTCATCAGCCACCAGGCAGCGGTCATCAACACCGTCACGGGCTGGCGCGCAGCTCACGTGCCAGCGACATGATTATCCACCGAGTGTTGGTAATCTTCAGCGGGTACAGTTAGAGCCTCACATTATATTTATTAGGTTTTCTGTGTTAGTACAATTAAGTATTATTTAGTATCAGCTGAGTTGATGCCAAGAGCTTACCAATGTGGATAAAAAATATATTCATGAATAGACAGAAATCACAATAAAATAATCATCTTCTTCATATAGCATTTCCTCTCATATATCTACCAGATACTCTAAACTACCAGGTTTATGATATAGCGACCTTACTTACCGACCCCTTGGGCATACAGTGAGGGCCGCTTTCCTGGCGAGGGCAAGGACCAGTTGCGGTAGTTCTTGCCACCAAGACGCTTGTTCTGGTAGTCTGCAAGGCGAGTACCTCGTGGAAGAGAACCACTACCTACTCTCCAGGTAGCTCCCGGAGCTGTAGTCACGCTCACCTCCCGCTGCTTTCGCTGCTGGCGGTTCATCCCCGTTTGGGACGCCAGAGAAGCTGGCTCCTACATCTCCAGTGTGGTACCGGAGCTGTTGGCACGCTCACTTGCTGGCGCTTATCGCACTTGTCCATATTTACTCCTACGCGGCTGGGGATCGGTCTTAGCTCTACATGATATCCAGGTAAGTGCCGGAGATGCTTCCCCGCCAGTAAACAAACCAGAAATATCGCTTAATGGACAACTCACGTGCCCCGCGTTGTTTTCGCCCAGAGCCCATGTGGCGGGCTACGACAACACTAGTTGCGCACGGGGAAGAACGCCTGCACGCCACGTGCTTACCAGGCATCAAACATTGCCCACCCCCTGCAACTAACCACATACCACTACGAGTCCTTGACCCAGTCGGGGGACCACCAAGCCTGCCGAAGGTGATAGATCCGACAGCAGGCAAGCGATGTGCTACCCCTGACCCCGTAGTACCCTGATCCAAACAGCCGGACCCGTAGTTCCAGCTGCTGGGTAGCTCTAGGCAGAGGGAATCTTACCTATTATACCAGCCGAAAGACGTACACTGCTGGGCAAAGGCCTCCCCAAACGAAATGATAAATAAAATAAAAAGTTTTTTTTTTTTTTATGCACAATTGGTAAACCCTTGACAACATCTCACCTGGTGGTAAGTGACGATGTTGCTGAAGATGGAAGCGGGCTTACCAAGATTCCCCAACGCAATGGGGAACTGGCTATGGGAAGTGTAACAAAATTGGAGTAGAAGCCGTTAATTGGGTCTTATCATACTAAACAACTTTTCCAAAAACACATAAAAAAAACTCTTCAAACTAATTGATCAGCTGATTGAACAGTTTTGTACATTTTTGTATAGAGCCTCTATTTTTTTTGGGTACTGACTTTTGGCAGGCTTCTCACGCGGTGGACCGACGACCTGGTGAAGATCGCGGGAAGCCGATGGATGCGGGCAGCGCAGGACCGGTCGTCGAGGAAATCCTTGGGGGAGGCCTTTGTCCAGCAGTGGACGATTCTCGACTGATATGATGACGATGACTGATTTTTGGGGAAAATTTTTCAGTGTGATGAGTAGAAGCCTCAGTTAACGGGACCTACAACAATTTCGTGACAGCCTGTATAAACAGAAAGGCTTTAAAACCTAAGTCAAAGGTCGTAGGTCAAAGGCGAGATAAAGTCAAGATACGCGCCCCTGCACCTCTCCGGTCCAAAAGTATCCCATTGTATCTCCTTATGTACGCGTACTGGCCGCGCGTAATAAAAACCCAAATTTTATATAGTAACGGCTCGTCATGGAATGCCTTCAGCATTAATTCCTATTTTAGACTCTCGGTAGGCTAATATAAGAATTTGGCATCCGTGCCTTGCAAACTCCGCGAGTTTGCCAGGCTGGCTACAGGCTAGTACTGCTGGTACCTACGCCGTAAGGCACAGTATTACAATCTATCGGCTTACAGTAGTGCAACGAATGTACTTTCGCAGAGCAACGGAAGGGTGCTTGCGGGGCAGTGGGCGGCAGGTCCCAGCCTGGCTACAGGCTAGTACTGCTAGTACCTACGCCTTGGCGGCATCGTGCGACATCAAAGGCGTTGCGCTACTGTAAGCCATACCATAATACTGTGCTTAAGGGGAGAAAGAGATAGCCAGCGAGATTACTGGCGTACCTGCGAGGCTTTCCATCTTAATCCTCAAGGATCGGCACATTGATAATTCCCCGGTGCTTATAAGCGGAGGAAGCCACATTCCACTAGGTCAGCAACTAGAATTTTACGACCTTTTAAAGTAAATAAAAAAAAAGTTAGGCTGATCGGACTCGTGGGGGTGCCCTTACGGGTGACTTTTGTTTGATACTGTGGAAGTTCCGTCATTCACTCTCAAGAATCACACAAAGAATGGAGACGTCACGTCACTTATACGCACACGTCCATGTATACTCTTTGAAAAATTTGTTACGCTAAAATAATAATAATATTAAATAAATAGTCTTTAAACCGTCCGGCCTTTTGACATCAGATCGTCTAAAGCCCGGCAGCTGCATCAAAGATGGAATATTCTATCTGGCCCAGACCAGTGCCCGTGGTGAAGTGGGAATCTTCACAAACAACGACCGCAACTCAGTGCGTGATGGCCAATTGCCTCCACCATGGATTCTCAAATACATTGATGAGGTTCACAGACATTGGAGCCCAGGCGGAGGGCAACTGCCACACGCAAATAGCAGCCGTCAGAAGAGTTCCCATATCTGTGCCTCTTGTTAAAAGATGCACTGACTTATGTGTTTTTATTTTTTTTACACAATTGGAATCTTTAAAAAAATACCTACCTGTTAGTCTATGAAACATATCGCTACGTGTAACATATCGCTATCGCTAAGAGTTGTGTAAAGTAGCGTATGCTGAAAAATACTTAAAAGAAATTCACTCAAGAGTATGAAATTTTAAATCGATACTATTATATGTTTAGATAGATCTAATTTCTCATGGGACCTATTTAGTTTTCCGGGATAAAGAATACTCAACTATGTAATTATGATCAAAACACCACATCTCAATGTTAAGGTTTCATATTGTTACGTTGAGCCATTCTAAAGATACAATTTATTTCCATTCCTGCAGGAACCCTTATTTTTTTGGGATTTACAATGTCCCAGTTTTAGTTCGCGCTATAAGGTACGTGGTAAACTTAATTGCATTAGGTCGAGCAACATTTGCCTGGTGAGCCATTCTAGAAATGCATACTTTTGATTTTTCTACGGGAACTCTTAAATTTTCTTGGATAAACAGTATCCTATATGTTAACCCGAGCTGTAAGGAACCACCATACAAAATTTTATCAAAATCGGTCCGGTAGTTTTTGCGTAATGCGCGAACATACAGACAGACAAAATTTCCAAAAGTTGTTGTTTTGGCCTCTATATCGTAAGTAATGTCCACCACAGTTATTATTTTCCAAAAATATTTCATGTACAGATACGGCCCCGTTACAGTTTTATTATATTACTAGTGGATGCCCGCAGCTTCGCCCGCGCAGATCCCGATTTTTGCGGTACTCGTGGGAATTTCCCAAAATCCTTTCTTAGCAGATGCCTACGTCATAACATCATGCATGCCAAATTTCAGCCCGATCCGTCCAGTGGTTTGGGCTGTGCGTTGATACATCACTATGTCAGTCACCTTTGAGTTATATATATTTATATATAAGATAGATATTGATGGATTCGTCAAGCGTCGGTGGCTCAACCGGTAACGACTCGGTCCTTGTAACCAGAGGTACCGGGTTCAAATCTGGACGGCCAATGTACTGATGATTTTTTCAAAACTTACGTACGTTACGTTACGTAAAACATCGTGAGGAAACCTGCACTCACCTGCGAAGAAACTCTTAAGGTTGTGTCATAGGTTGTGTGTGAAGTCGACCAACCCGCACTGGGCCCGCGTGGTGGACTAAGGCCTGATCGCCCTTATTCAGGGCAAGCTCAAGCCCCTCGGTGGGAACGTATATGGGCTGATATGATGATATCGATGGATGAGATACTAGTTACGCTAAATACGGAATACAAGTATGTGGCCCGCTGTTCACATTTTTTTTTCAGATATCCTGTAATAGCGTTTAGCTTGCGGGGGTAGGGGGGGGGGAGGAAATATTAGCACTTTAAAGCTTAATAATAGGGGTTTAAGTACGAGTATGATATTAGAGAATAAAATTTTTTTATTGCTCATTCAGTTTTTGAAGTTCAATGCCAATTTTTATAAAAAACAAGTTATTGTATTTTATTATAGACCCTATGGTGACACTACTTATTGTCTTTTATTAGTAACTAGTGGCATGTCTTTCATATTCCCATCCCCTGGGCTATATACCATTGAATGGAACAACGGCGTTTCCTTACTGGTCAGATGGGGCACTTTTTAGACCAGTCTATTTTCTTGAATTTTCCCGAAAGTGACGAAATATTATACGGGGTATTCCCAAATATGATATTAGAAACGAAGAAACTGCTGCGATAACTCTTGAGCTTTAAAATTAAAAATGTGTATTTTTTGCCTTTAAAAATGGTGATTTTTTTGAGTTGAAAATAGCGTTGCCAGGCGTCCGGATAAAGCCGGACAGGGTTAGGCTTTTTGGATGCATGTCCGGTCAAATTAGATGATGTCCGGCCTGTCCGGTTTTTGTAAGGCTTTTTTATATTTCGTGAACCTCCAGTCACCTGGATATTCGGGCGAGCGCGCCGTCGTGATAAAGTGATAGTGACTCACGGGGACGGCGCTTCGTAGTCTGATTATGACCTCGTCTAAACATACAGATTGACTAACTAATGCATTAAATTTATTCATGTCTAGAGCGGGCTTTAAAGGAGACCGGACTTTTTACCCAAAAGTCCGGCTTAACTTAGTAGTCTGTCCGGCTATTCAGTTTTAGGACCTGGCAACCCTAGTTGAAAATAACCGTCTTCATGGGTTTAAAGCCATCATGCTCTCAAAATATCTAAACAATAGGCATACATTAACCACCTTTTAATTCCTAATAGTCTGATGCTATACCGAGAATAAATTTTGTTTTAATAACTAATTTTCTACATATTAATTTTCTTCTTTAAACTTTTTTATCCAATCGGCAATTTCATACTTAAACAACTAATATTTCGCTAATGAATCCCTGGATCTAATCCCTTTTTCGGGGTTTTCGTCTACTTTCATGAATGAAATCAAAACTATTTATTTTACAATAATAACTATATTTGAGATACTCATAACGAGCCCTTTCATTTGATATATTACACGGTAAGGTTTACAATTTTTTTTAAAATTTTCTAATTTGTCCCCCTAAAATGATCCTTATTTAAAAAAAAAATATATATTTACTTTGCACATGTGTGTTTGGGTCATAGGATTACACCATCTTACCAAATTTCACCTTATTTGGTCCAGTAGATTCGGAGCAAATTGGCTGTGACAGACGGACGGACTGACAGACAGGCAGACGCACGAGTGATCCTATAACGGTTCCGTTTTTTTTTAAGGAAACCCTATAAAAATACTAAAAGACAATATCCTAATTATATTATAATTAAGTAATATGTGACTTTTATCTGTGGAAGATACGTGCGGGATGGAATAACTTTTTCGGGGTTAGGATTTTCAGAATAGATATTTGTGTTACAAGGGACCAAAATCATATTTTAAGCGACGGATTCTAAAGTGAAATCCTAAGCTGCGCGTGGAATTCAATATACGCCGCCCGAAAAAAATATATTTTTGCCCCGCGTGATACAATTTTTCATCACAACATATGAGAAAAAGAACAAGAAACCCCGTATGTATGGAATTTTGTTCGCACTTATTGAGGAACTAATCGTCGTTATTTGAATAGATGTGATGAAAATATATTTAACCGACTCCAAAAGTTAGATTATCTAGCCTTCAGGGTGTCCAATATATTGTTTTACAAAATCCGCTTATTACTTTTTTATCAAATTAGCGACAACAAAAAAAAAAAAACGACGGGTTGCACTCCGGGAGTGCCGGCAGAAGTGAAAACTTGAATATTAACGTTGTGAATTTTTGATATTTTGGAATGGTTAGGGAATAATTTTGCACGAATTGCTTTGATTATCAGTATAAAAGTGCTATCATTTATGTGGTAGAGTTATTTATTTATTGCGCTATCGTACACAAACATGACAATTTATATTACATTAAAAAGTTTATATCTCAGAAAAATCAACAAAAAATCAACTCCATCCGTCTTACGAATTTTCGATCAGGACACGTGTCCTGACGCAAGTTTAACATTTTTTACCCATTACAAAAAAAGTGCACAACGCCGCTAAAGAAGTTTTCACTTCAAAAATTGAAACTTAGTTGTTCTTATTGCGAATGAAGTCGATTACGTTTAACGTGTCAATAGGGGATCGGACTGCATCAAAAATGAATTCTGAAATATGATTTCCTAAATTGCTCTCCTCTTAAAGTTTCAAAAAACCTTACTTGTTTTGTTTTTCCATAACGTCTTCAATTTTTAATTGATCAAATTCACAAAATAAGTTCGAGTAAAAATCTATGACGTCACTTGTGGGTATTTCAAACATGTTTAGAACAAAATTTCGTTTTTGACAGATCATAAAAAGTAACTCAAATGATACCCTATTATGCTATATTTGATCTGTGTTATTAGGTGGCAAAATATGTAGACTTAAAATGCACATCCCCAAATGTGAACACAACGAAAAGCGAAAGCAGGTTTGTATTAACTTGTCATTTAACATTCTAAGTTCGTCATAATTTCCTCGCCTTGTTCCCGATTAACTATACTAGTGGTAATGGTAGTGGTAGTAGTAGTGGTAGTGTAGTGGTTGTGGTTGTGGTAGTGGTAGTGTAGTGGTAGTGGTTGTGGTAGTGATAGTAGTTATTTTTATTATTATTATTGGGTAAAAGGGAAATAGGACCAAGGTAGGGTCCTTATGGATCACCGCGACCTACAAGATCTATTGTGATCACTGCCCCTGTTATATAATTTCCTCAAGGCCAATTGTTCTGATGAACTGGACGATGCACTTGGGGTCAAGCTCCCTGATGTCCTCTGGTGCTACCATTAGCCCACCCAAGGAGCGACTTCTGGCTTGGACGAGTGCCTCGCACTCACAGAGTAAGTGAAGAGGTGTCTCCTCTTCTTCGAGGCAAAATCGGCACTCGTCTGAGACTGCAAGCTTCATTTGATTCAGGTGTTTATTAAGTCTGATAGTGGTAGTGGCAGTGGCAGTGGTAGTGTAGTGGTAGTAGTAGTGGTAGTGGTAGTAGTAATGGTAGTGGTAGTGTAGTGATAGTGGTACTGGTAGTGGTAGTGGTAATGTTGTGACAGTGTCTCGGTAGCGGTTGTGTAGTGTAGTGTGAGGCGGTACGAAGTTCGCCGGGACAGCTAGTTACAAATATTTGGGGCCGGCGAAACATGTTTTTCTCTTCCATTCTCCCCTATTTGTAGCCATCTCTACATTTACTTCATTCTTACTCATATCATCTTACAAACACTCCATCTATCTTTTATTTTGTCTTTCTCTCTTTCTCTTTATACCCATTACAACATTCAAAGTTGATAATCTAATTAATGTTTGAATTGGTAACGAAAACCCCGTTCTGAAGCGGAAAATTATCAGAGTAAATGACGAATGAATAAAATAAGTTAAATAAAAACGGCTGTACACGTAAACAGTTAATAAGTGTGCACTGCAACGGTTATTTTTAACGCCTGTCTATCACTCATTGCAGGTGATTTAACAGTATAATAAATACTGATGTGCTAGTCTCAATAGGTATCTATATGTTTTTGTTTTGTTCAAGTTCTAAGACCTATTGAATAGGATTGGAATAAAGAAATTGTTTTTAGCTCTGCTCATCGCATAATATTTAGCGATTCACGCATGAGGAATTCTGTTAATGGTAATCATGGCGCTGGTTATTATTATTTGAATCGGGCAGCATAATATATTCAGATGAAAAACGGTATAACCTGCCTACCTGGCAATAGTTAATCGAAAAAAGTGCATCGGACTTTTTGAAACTTGTGACTTATGTGGGTTGAATCTTAAAAAAAATTAATTCCCGACTTATGTACATTTGACAGTAGGTACTCACTTTAATACTTACCATTTTCATGGACCCTGAAAACCTGAAAGAAAATTAAACCAGATACAGTTATAACGGGAACTTCACCTCTTTTAATAAAATTAATTACACAAAAAATGGAGAAAAACTACTAAAAAAATAAGCTAAACAAAAAATAAAAACCGACTTCAATAGGAAATTCACTGAAAAGTATTAAATATTTTTTTTATTAATGAATACACTAAATTAAGCAACAATAACGAAATCAAAGGTAGGTACGAATCAAATTTTTTTGGAGGTCGGTGCCCGCACACAATTGAACTTACCTATCAAATGTTTTAGATTCGATGGCTTTGCTGGCACCGACCTCAAAAAAAATTGTGGGCCCGTAATTTTTTTTACCCACTTTTGATTTCGTTATTGTTGGTTAGTTTGGTGTATTTTTAGTGAGTGAGTTTCTTTTTGAAGTCGGTTTTTAGTTTTTTTTAACTCTTATTTTTATTTCTAAATTTTTAGTGATGGTGTTATTTAATTCAACAACCTTAAACCCAATTACCTACTCGCCAATAGGAATCATCATATCATAATGCATGGGTTTTATTAACCTATGCAGAGTCCTGTGGCTTCCATCATTATCTCAGCAGCATCTAATATCTATACTGTGGCAGCATGAAAGTTAAGAAGTCAAACCTTCCATCATCAGCTCACCTGAATCACCTGAAAGAAAACAAATAGGTCTATACGAATCTACGTATAATATTTTATATTTTAAGAATTATCCTCTAACACGCTAACGTCAAGGAGTTGTACCTTCCATCATCAAATATATAAAATATATGAAATACATACATGAAATATATGATTACTACCAGAAGCTTTAAAAATAGATAAAACACATAATACGTGCCTATAAAATTTGATGGTTGCTCTTGATTTCTCTGGGGTTCCATCATTAGATCCTGACTTGGTGACAATAGGACCACCTCGGGAGTATACTCTTTTGAAGAAAAAAAGAATTTTGAAAATCGGTCCACAATTTACAGAGTCATCAGTGAAAATACATAAAAAAACGAAAAAAAAAACATACAGTGGAACATAGAACCTCCTCCTCTTTTGAAGCCGGTTAAAAAACTTGTTGCGTTGGCCTCCAATAATATTTGGGAAGAGGGTAGGAAAAACGGAAGTACACTGGTGATCTCCTAGATCTTTTGTAGCTCAATAAAGACACAGCCCAAATTAAGATGTTAGATTATAATTTGCATTTTTTTTATTAGCAGAAAAGCTTGGAAATCATACGAATAAATGAATATGAGCAGGAATATGATAGTTTCGTTTCCCTTATCATGGCTAGGACAATGGTTAATTTCATACCTTATATTGACAAGTAAAAGGAAAGAAACCTAGGTGAAGTGAGGCGCAACGGTAGCCATTTTTCCGGTCGCTGTCACTGACCTGCCGCTTGCCATCATGGAATGGTGAGCCGCGCTTTCAGTGGCAGGTCATTACGTTGATTGTGGGCAATTACAAAGCTCAGTTTAAAACGTAGGTACGATTCGAACCTACCGATCAGCCAAAGACGTCCACTGCTGGACAAAAGCCTCCCTAAAGGATTTTCACGACGACCGGTCCTGCGCTGCCCGCATCCAGCGGCTTCCCGCAGCCTTTACCAGGTCGCCGGTCCATCATGTGGGAGGCCTGCCTACTCCTATGGATCAGGCGCTTACCTTGTAAATTATTCTTCTAAATATTTTTATAGGCAAATGAAAAGTGAAACAGAGTATCTTTTCTTACCCATTTTTCATCAAAGAATTGTTGATCGTTATACATCATGTAACAAAATTGACGTAAGGAACCTGTTCTACTAACTATAATGAACAACTTTCCCTAAACCTATAGTCAATTCTTAAAAAAGGCCAATTGCGAGTCAGAACCGCACACATAGGGTTTCGTACCATCATACTAGATGGCGCTAGTTTCTTTATTTAAAAAAAAACACGTTTTTTGTATGGAGACCTTATTTTTTCACTTTTTCTAATTTTAAGTATTTGTTGTTAAAGCGGCAACAAAAATACATCATCTGTGAAAATTACAAACTGTCTAGCTATCAAGGTTCATGAAGTTCAGCCAGGTGACAGACGGACAGGCGGACGGACGGACAACAAAGTCTTAGTAATAGGGTCCCGTCTTTACCCTTTGGTTACGGAACCCTAAAAATTATCATACAAATCAACCAGCTGATTGACCAATTATGTGCAATTTTGTTTATGGAGCGTCGTATTTTTTTTTGAGAATTGACTTTAGCCCATAGCAAAAATTTTCAGTATGATAAGTAGGAATCCCAGTTAACGTCTCCTACAACAATTTTGGTGACATCTGTGTAGGGTTCGGCTGAACCACTGAATAACTTTTTCCAAGTAACCTACACTCGATTCGTAAAAAAAATAATGGACATATACTAATTTGATCAGCATATATACATAACGTGACCATTTATTTTTTTCGTCAGAGCAGGATACCAGCGGAAATATGTTAAAAAAAACTTTTTTATATTTTACTAGCGTTTATTAGAAAATGAATTAAACTGAATAGGTTGAACAACCCCCACTGGGCCGACTAAGGACCGATCGCCCTAATTAAGGGTAGGCTTGAGCCCCTTGGTGGGACGTATAACATGAGCTGATATGGTGAACACTGAATAATAAGCAAGTTTTTTTAGTACATAAAATAATAGATATATACTTAAATTTATTTTCGTTTGGCCTGTTTGCGAAAGCGGGACGTTTTTGCCCTCGCTGGGGACAACTGGACAGACAGCCTCAAAGTGGGACTGTCCCGCCCAAAGCGGGACGTATGGTCACGTTATATATACAGGGTGTCAGTGATATTTTAAGGTAAGCTTGTACTCATCAAACTGAACAATATTTGTTCCACAACTTTGCTGAAAAAAAAAACGGATCGCGCCCGGTGCGATTTTTTTTTGATTTGATTTTCTATAGGCCGGTCAATATCAACACATACGGCTAAACGTCTTAATGGATTCTCGAGTGCGAAGTGTCGTTAAATTCGTCTTGATCCCGTGAGTGACATAGGATACATTTTTATCCGACTGCCCAATAAAGAGCAGTCAGGTTTTTAATTTTTAATTAAATTGTATAGTTTATTCTGCAAATACTGCATTTAAATAAATTATTAGTGCTTTAACTTCATAATAGGGATGATGACCGCATCAGAAATAAATTATGAACTCTTGATCGCGAAATTGCCCTACTACTTAAATTTCGGAATACCTTACTCGTTTTGTTTTCCATCAAGACTTCGATTTTTAATTCATCAAAATCACAAAATGAGTACCTACATAAATGACGCTGCAAAACTATGACGTCACGCCTAGGTCTTTCAAACATTTTTAGAACAAAATTTCGTTTTTGACAGATGATAAAAAGTTAATCAGATGACTAGCATTCGTCATCCCTATTTACCTAAATAAGAAAAAATCCTAAAATAACCTAACTTGTCTACCTCTACCCTAAAATGTACATATACAAGTATGTACCTAAGTAACTTTTTATCACCACCTTTCATTTACTCATCAACTCCTCATTCTCGAAGACATCTGCAAAGCCAAAGCCCTTATAGCTGACATTCATAAAGAGAAAATTTAATTTGAAAAGATTTTTACTTGTTTCATATTCTTCCCAGTAAACCTTGTCATTTGATACCCATACATAAAAAATGCATAAAAAATGACCGAGTTGGATTTAGAATGTCATTTTTACTGCCAAACTGCTTTGGGGAATCTTGGTAAGCCCGCTTCCATCTTCGGCAACATCTTCCAGGTGAGATGTTGTCAAGGGTTTACCAATTAAATAGTCTGCGACTTCTGTGCAATACAAAAACCCGATAGGGTTTCCTTTGTACTGTATTAATATCATTATGTTTGTTCTTTAAAGCAATAAAAAAAAGTGCATAAAAAAAAACTGCCGACTGCCAAAAAAGAGGGGAGTTTTAAAGCAGTCGGATTTCTAATTTATAATTAAATTGGATCAATAAATTGTTAGTACTTTAACGTCATAATTAAGAAAAACTTAAGCTAAACTAACGTATCTACTTCTACTCTAAGGTGTATGTACATATAGACTACATACAGTACAGTAGGTACCTAACTAATGTTTTATCACCACCTTTCATTTACTTATCAATTCCTCATTCTCGAAGACATCTGCAAAGCCAAAGCCGTTAGCTGACATTCATACAGAGAAAATTTAATTTGAAAAGATTTTTACTTGTTTCGTATTATTCCCAGTAAACCCTGTCATTTGATACCTACACCATGGGGGTGGATAAAAAATGACTGATTTGGATTTAGAATGTCATTTTTACTGCCAAACTGCCGACTGCCAAAACAGAGGGGAGTTTTAAAGCAGTCGGATTTCTAATTTATAATTAAATTGGATCAATAAATTGTTAGTACTTTAACGTCATAATTAAGAAAAACCTAAGCTAAACTAACGTATCTACTTCTACTCTAAGGTGTATGTACATATAGACTACATACAGTACAGTAGGTACCTAACTAAGGTTTTATCACCACCTTTCATTTACTTATCAATTCCTCATTCTCGAAGACATCTGCAAAGCCAAAGCCGTTAGCTGACATTCATAAAGAGAAAATTAAATGACGATGTTTTACCCACATATGTACTTACGATTATGTCGCGACATACAGGCAAGGTGTAAGGCAGGTGGGCTACATAACGAAGGCACCATCTCCAGGGCACCAACTCCTGGATCATAAAAACTGTTCTCCATTGGAGCAGAGCCACTGACCCCGAGACTATGGGAAGACCAATTATTCACGCAATCATGGTTTGTGCCGCATTTTGGGGGCACAGAGAGGGCTTTAGGTAAAATTTTAATTTGAAAATATTTTTAGTTGTTGCGTATTGTTCTCAGTAAACCCTGTCATTTGATACCCATACCAGGAGGTGCTTAAAATAACTGGTCCGCCATCTTTGGGAAACCGCCATATTGGATTTAGAATTGGCATCGCCTGCTGGTTAGTGACGATGATGCCTAAGAGTCCTTTAAAAAAATCAAGCATTTTTTAAGGATTCCTATGTACCATTCTATCTGTATTGGTGATTTATCTTAACAAAAAAAACTGCATATATACATAACCTAACCATGCATTGTTGTCCTATCTTAACGTAAATGCAAAATTTCAGCTTAATCGGACACCGGGAAGTGGTTCTAATTTAGCTTCCACGATTTGGTCCAAACTAACTGACAGAGTGACTACCAATACAAGCTTGTAAAATACTAGGTAGATATATATATTTTTTATTTTCATTTTATTCAATTCGGAAAACATACAGCTTTGGTACGGACGGACGGCTAGTTATTACATAAAATATGTTTTACCACGGGAAAAATGTAATATCTGTAAAATTTGTTGATGAGGAAAGATAAGGAATATGAAGACAGATCAATAGTAAAAAAATTAAAACATAACTAAAACAGTTTAAAAAGAAAATATTATGCAATACTATAATATAAACGCGAAAGTTTGTATGTATGGATGTTTGTTACTCTTTAACGCAAAAACTACTGAACGTATCTGGATGAAATCTGGGAGATAGACAGATTAGGACCTGGATTAACATATAGGCTCCTTTTGGCCACGATCGCAAGTCGCTTGCGGCTCGCGCACTGCGCATCCTCGGAGACAGTCATAGAAACTATGTTCTCGCGAACGAAGACGCTGGTAAAAGCTAGTCTACTTAATATAAAAACATATTTAAAACCAACCAAACACAACTTTGTCAGCACAACCTCATACGCGTAGTACTGCAGAAATAATATAAGTATAAGTTCAAATTGATGAAAATTCAATTAGTTTTGTGAATTTCATTTTCACGGGTAGAATCATGAGAATAAAAATAATTAAAATTGCAAATTCGAAGTCAAAATTAATGTTTTATTCAATGAAAGTGAAAATTTTTCTTTTGTTAGAAGTTTTTTTTGCTACTTAATAAAATAACAGATACGACACGCAGTACTTGTTTATACGTATGAAATAATCTACAGACCTTTCCGAGGCAGATACTTAATAAAATACACAGATTAAAAAGTCTTAAAAGTATCTGGCTCCCTTCGCTCGCCCTACTTTACAATTATTGGAATTTGTTTTTTTAGTTACCTAATAAATTGTCAAAAATATTATCACGCGAAACTTTCGACCAATAGTTAATTGGGCGAATCGCGAAACTAGTATTATACGGTCATACATAATCTAGACCTTTCGGGGGTAGGTAGCTACATTTACTAGAACACAGATGAAAAAGTTTCTTAAGTCTTAAAAGTATCAGGCTTTCTTCGCTCGCTCTATAATACTCACTTATTGCGAGCAACATTTCTATGTATGTAATTCACATACGATTGTTTTTATTCGACTGCCCAAAGAATAAAAACATGTGTTAGGTGTATTTCTATGTATGTAAATGTCATCGTAAAATTGAAAAAACAGTTAGATTGTAATCCAATGGGATCTATCTCCCGAGATTGTGAACTGTCGAAGGATTGTAAACGTAACATACTGCTTACAATTTCACTAGTGTCATTGTAATCTCACAAGTGACATTACAATAAACTAAGCGAAGCGAATAAAATGCGAGGTCGTTAAATTCGTCTGGATCCCGGAATTGACATAGAACACATTTCATAAGCATTCGGGTTTTTATGTTATGTTGAGTATGTTTGTCCCTTTTCTGTCTACCTACAATAATTTGTAAAATAAATAGATAATTACTGCAAATAATTCTGCCAGCCGTGCTCATGATGGTATAGAATACAGATAAACAAGGTCCGTCCCTGTAATGTCTCTTTAGGATGGCGATCATCCATGACTTCGAAGCGTAGTGTTGAAACAATCGAACCGATCACGCCTTGACGCTGCCGATCACAGATAATGACGATAACGATGACATGACCAGCTGGAGTAGGTACTTACCCTATCACTGGGGTTCCCAAAGTGTGCGCCGCGGCGCCCTGAAACGCCGTGGAGAGAGATCAGGTGGGCTGCAAGCTTATATACTGACTGACGGGCACTTCCCCTAAAAATAAAAGTACCTATCATATACAAATAATCTTTTCAATGGTGTTGTCTCGTCCTTAAGCTTTTTTTTTGCGTTTCTGTAGCATTGAAGCTCCAAAACGCCTAGACCAAAGTTGGTGCAATTTTATTTTAGTATCAAACCATGGAATATCTGATCGTCATATACTTTGTTTACTTGTATAAAGGGCGCCAAATGTTGATTTGCTCTATCCAAAACTAAGCTACCCACAGGACCAGGGAGCCGCGCCTCGAAAAGTAACCAAAACAAAAAGTGCGCCATGAAGAAGAAAAGTGTGGGAACCCTTGACCTATCACATTGACGATAGGTTGGTAGGTAGGTACTGTTTATTGCACCTCTTTCTATCAACATCATTATCATATCAACCGAAAGATGTCTACTGCTGAACAAAGGCCTCCCCCAACCGGTCCTGCGCTGCTCGCATCCCGCGGCTTCCGGCGACATTAACTCTGAGCCTTCACTGGGTCGTCGGTCTACCGAGGTGGAGGTCTGCCTATGCTACGGTTTCTGGTGCGCTGTCTCCACTTTGATACAGATCGAAAAGACAGAATGACAAATAAGTTAAATCGTGTTACCTCGAATCGACACCATTATTCAATAAAAGAAATAAAAAATAAAAATAAAACCAGCCAAGGGCGAGTTGAACTCGCGTGGAGAGGGTTCCGTACAATGCCAAAGTCAAATATAAAATATCATAATTGAAATCCTCACAGTAAGATGTGAGTTATTTTTTTTAATTATTAAAAATTTGAGTGTGTTTGGCTGCACCTCACCTGATAATAAGTGCCGATGCAGCCTACGATGTAATACGCAAGCTCAAAAAGTGCCTATTCACTCTCGTCTTGAAGATTCCTAAATTTTACGAATCGGGGAATACAGACGCCGGAAGGGAATTCCACCCCTAGGCCGTTCGCATGATGAACGAGAAAGCAAAACGCCTTGTGTGTAAAGGTGGAACAACATCATCATCATCATATCAGCCGAAAAAACGTCCACTGCTGGACAAAGGCCTCCCCCAAGGATTTCCACAACGACCGGTCCTGCGCTGCCCGCATCCATCGGCTTCCCGCGATCTTCACCAGGTCGTCGCTCCACCGCGTGGGAGGCCTGCCTTTTCACCACTCAAGAACTTTACTATCCCATAAGCCATCTGTTCTACGAGCTATGTGCCCTGCCCACTGCTACTTCAGTTTAGCGATTCTGTGAGCTATGTCGGTGACTATAGTTCTCCTACGGATCTCCTCGTTTCTGATTCGATCACGCAGAGAAGCTCCGAGCATAGCACGCTCCATTGCCCTGTGGGTGACCTTGAGCCTTCTTATGAGGCCCATAGTAAGCGACCATGTCTCAGTTCCGTAAGTCATCACTGGCAACACACACTGGTCAAATACCTTAGCATTGAGATACTGCGGTATTTGGGACGTGAAGATATTTCGAAGCTTCCCGAACGCTGCCCAGCCGAGTTGGATTCGTTAATTGATCTCTTTCTTGAAGTTGGACCTACCTAGCTGGACTGTTTGTCCAGGTATTCGTTAACAACTTCCAGTGTAGAGTCTCCAACCTTTAGAGGGATGACTGCGACACGGACATTTAACATTATATTCGTTTTGTCCTATTCATTTTAAAACCCACTTGTTGAGAGACGTTACTGAGGCCATCGAGCATTGTGCTTAGGTCTTCCATAGTCTCAGCCATGACCGCGATGAATGAAGGAGGAGGAATATATACTCGCCGTTGATATTGATGCTGAGTCCCCTCCCCCCACTCCAGTCCAGAAGCTTGAAAACATCTTACAGGGCGGCGGTGAACAGTTTTGGAGATAAACGTCTCCCTGTCTCATCCCTCGCTGCAACTGGATAGGTTTCGAGTTCTGATCCTGGAGGCGGACCGACATGGTGGCGTTTTCATGCAGACACTTCAACACCTCGATATATCGATGGTCAATTTGGCACCGCTGGAGAGACTGTAGCACAGCCCAGGTTTCGACTGAATCAAAGGCTTTCTCATAGTCCACAAACGCCAAGCATAGTGGCTGATTGTACTCTTCGATCTTCTGTATAATCTGCCGCAGCGTATGTATGTGGTCTATGGTACTAAAGCCTTTTCGGAAACCGGCTTGTTCGGGAGGCTGGAAGTCGGCAAACCTGCGTGCGAGACGATTCGTAATGGCTCTCGAATAAGGAGCATTGACGACAAAGGGGTAGAACCGCCCTCCGCACCTGGTCGTCCAATGATAAAATGGAGAGGGGGAATGAGGTCGTGAAGCTCCAGGACACACTCTCCAAAATGAATCCTGTAGAACACTGATAGACAGGCGACTTTGTGGAGATGCTCAAAGCTTTGGAGCCTGTTTGATACAAGTTCCTCGTCGCCAATGAGTCTCCTAGAGCGTCGGTCGATAGAATCCAAGGCATATAGCTGGTAACGAGCCGATCCGTCCCACAAGCACAGATTACTAAATAGTTACTGCCACAAGTGAGAGCAGTACTCCATACAGTTAACTACTACTAGCGCAATCTAGTGGTGTTTTAATGAACTTCTTTTTTAAAAATGAAAATTTTAGTACGTTTGGCTGCACCTCACCTGATGGTAAGTGCCGATGAAGCCGAGGATGTAACACGCAAGCTCAAAAAGTTCACTCTCGTTTTGAAGATTCCTAAATTATACGAATCGGGGAATACAGACGCCGGCAAGGAATTCCACTCCTTGGCCGTTCGCATAATGAACGAAGAAGCAAAACGCTTTGTACATAAAGATGGAACATCAACGACAAAGGGCACCTCCCTCCTCCTCGCCCTGTTGGTATGATGAAATGAAGAGGGGGAATGAGGTCGTGAAGCTCCAGGACACACTTTCCAAAATGAATCCTGTAGAACACCGATAGACTATTTTCTATTATGACTAGAACTTTATTCCATAGGTGAACGTATTACATTGAGTTTACCACTTTTTTTTCAATTGATAGAATTCTTTTAGGTTTTTCTGTAATCTACAAGCCATGAAGTATATTTTGTGTTTTTTTCAAAATTTTAGGCTCAGTAGTTTCGGAGAACAGGGGGGGAATGGTCAATTTAAGTCTTCTTTCATAATTAAAATCAAAAATATTTATTTTACAATTTAAACAAAAATACATTTAAGATCCTGATAACGAGCCCTTTCATTTTATATATGACACAATACGGTTTCCAAAACTTTTTTAAATTTCATAATTTGTCCCCCGAAAATTACCCTTATTTAAAAAAAATATTTATTTACTTTGCACATCTGTGTTTGGGTCATAAGATTACACTATCCTACCAAGTTTCACCTGATTTGGTCCAGTATATTCGGAGCAAATGGGCTTGGACAGACGGACTGACTGACAGACGCACGAGTGATCCTATAAGGTTCCGTTTTGTTTTTTTTGTACGGAACCTAAAAAACAAAAAAGCTTTTATTTGTTCTTGTTTAATAATTACATAATATTTACACTACTTACTAATTAACTTTAGGCTATAACAAGAACCCCCAGGTGGGTAAAGGCCTCCTCCAAAGGTGCCAAAATGTTCCTGTTTTAGGCTGTTTGGCGTCAATTTGGGCCTGCAATTTTTTTTAAATTTCGTCCTCCCATCGTGTACGTTATTCATTATATCAAACAAAAATTGTCCACACAAAGGCCATCTCCAAGGAAACGGCTGGTCTTGCGCTGCATGCATCCAGCGTATTCCTGCGACTTTAACCAGGTTCTTGGTCCACTGACTGAGTGAAAGGCCTGCCTATACAATTTCTTCCACTACGCGGTCACCACTAGAGAACTTTGCTACCTCTACGGCCATGTTCTACTTTTTATTATTTATTACAATAAAACAATGAATGACATCTCCTCAAAAACATAAATGAGCAGAGATCTAAATGGGTACCAATTAAGTTCCATAGTGATTTATGAAATTAAAACTACGGGAATTTTAAATTGAAATATTAATTTCTTCTCCATGTAATATAGAATGTACAACGGTTTTAAATTGTTGACTTAATGTGTAAATTAACTAGTTTAGATATTTAGGGTGTAACAAAATTCGTGTAGGTCCCGTTAGATGGGCCTTCTACTCATCATACTGAACAACTTTTGTTCTACGACTTTGCTGAAATCACAAAAAAAATATTTTCTTTTCATAAAAATCGATCAGCTGATCGACAAATTTTGTGAATTTTAATATGGAGGCTCCAATTTTTTTGAAGTGAAAACTTCTTAGCGGCGTTGTGCACTTGTTTTGTAATGGGTAAAAAATGTTAAACTCGCGTCAGGACACGTGACCTGATCGAAAATTCGTGAGACGGATGGAGTTGATTTTTTGTTGATTTTTCTGAGATATAAACTTTTTCATCATCATCATTACAGCTCATATACGTCCCCACCGAGGGGCTCAAGCCTACCCTGAATCAGGGCGATTAGGCCTTAGTCGACCACGCGGGCCCAGTGCGGGTTGGTCGACTTCACACACAAGCTTCGAGTTTCTTCGCAGGCGTGTGCAGGTTTCCTCACGATGTTTTCCTTCACCGTTAAAGCAATCGGTAAGTATGTACGTAAGTTTTTGAAAAAGTCATTGGTACATTGGCCGCCCAGATTTGAACCCGGTACCTCTGGTTAGATGGACCGAGTCGTTACCGGTTGAGCCACCGACGCTTTTTATATAACAGATTTAAGATAAACTTTTTAATGTAATATAAATGAACAACGTTAATATTCAAGTTTTCACTTCTGCCGGCACTCCCGGAGTGCAACATTTTTTTGAGAATTGACCATAGGTCCCTTGCGGAAAGTTGTTCAGTACGACGAGTAGAAGCCCCAGTTTACGGGTCCTACACCAATTATATTACACCCTGTATAGGGTGTAACCAAATTGGTGTAGATCCTGTAAACTAGGGGTTCTACTTATAATACTTAACAATTTTCCACAAGGATCCTTGGGTTCTAAAATGTACAAAATTAGTCGATCAGCTGAATTATTTGTATGAAGAGTAAATTTTTTTTCAATTTCAGCAAAATCAATACATAAAAAATTGTTTGACCCTTCACACAAAATTGCATAAAATATGTCGATAAGCTGATCTATTTTTATGAAGAGTTATCTTTTTTTTTGCGATTTTAGCAAAGTCAAAGAACAAAAGTTATTCAGTGTGATGAGTAAAATCTCCAGTCAACGGGACCTACAATTTTGTTACATCCTGTACAGGCAAGCAGCCAAGCAAGCAAATCTTAAATTACTTTTTAAAATCCTTATAAATTATTTATTACTAGCTGTCCCGGCGAACTTCGTTCCACCTTACACTACACTACACTACCCTACACTACCCTACCCTACACTACCCTACCCTACCCTACCCTACACTACACTACACTACCTTACCCTACACTACCCTACCCTACACTGCACTACCCTACACTACACTACCCTACACTACACTACCCAACCCTACCCTACCCTACACTACACTACACTACCCTACACCTACACTACACTAACCTACACCTACACTACCCTACCCTAAAACCAATTATTTTTTTACTGATATTTTTTTTTTTATTTAATTCTGAGCATTTTCATATTTATTCACCTTTTAAACCTTCTCTGGACTTCAACAAATAATTCAATACCAAAATTAGCCAAATCGGTCCAGCCGTTCTCGAGTTATGCGCTTACCAACACATTTTGCGATTCATACTTATATTATAGATTATTATTATTATTTGAAAAAAAAAGCGTCGGTGGCTCAACCGGTAATGACTCATGCCGGGTTCAAATCCGGACGGCCAATGTACCAATGAGTTTTTCGAAACTCACGTTCATATACTCACCGATTGCTTTAACGGTGAAGGAAAACATCGTGAGGAAACCTGCACACACCTGCGAAGAAACTCGAAGGGTGTGTGTGAAGTCGACCAACCCGCACTGGGCCCGCGCGGTCGACTAAGGCCCGATCGCCCTAATTCAGGGTAGGCTCGAGCCCCTCGGTATATGAGCTGATATGATGATGATTATTCAAAAAATGTAAATGCTTTGGTCTTTCTGGAGAAATTTCGTTAGAAAACAAAATCTTTTCTTTGTTTCGATCTAATGACTGCATTCTTTCCAATTTCTCTTAAAAGAGTAAGTGACCTACCTACCGCTTTTAAATTTTAATTACATTTACGCACGACCAAATTAAGGCCGAACTCCAAATCGGCAAAACCATTAGTGCATCGAAACATTTCATACGCGTTAGTGGTGATTCGTATCTAGTGGCAAATCATACTATTTTTGAACAGTTGAATGAATTTATCTTAGGTCAAGTTCTTTTGTATGTGATCTAAGACGTCAATGCGCAATAGTACCAAGCGTAAACATATAAATCAAGAAGCTTTTACATGGACAGAAAAATAATTTTTAGGCGGTTAGAAAGGACCAATGAATGTATGCTTGTGGACAAAGTGCCACTAGGTTCGAAAAGCCACAAACCCGTTTAAGCTATTCGCTGGGCGTGGAGCACTACATCTTTGCAACGATATGATAATTGACTGAACATAGTATTAACACCAGATATTCTAGATCTGTTAGAAAAAGTTTGGAAAACTAATTGAGAGGCCAAGTTCCACTGGATGAATAGTAAAAGCAGTGCTTTCGTAATTTAGATAGTATCTGCGTACTGCGTATTATCTTAGATGGGTGCCGTCACGGCTGGGTCGTGCGCATCTTCATACTTTATGCCTGCGCGCACGCAGCTAAACCTTGTAGCCGGAACGTGGTGTACCAATGTCAATGTACAAGCTTGAGGCTATGGCTTATGAGTTTCTAGGGTACCGTATCAGGTAACAGGACCTTATTACTAACCCTACGCTGTCTGTCTGTGCGTCCGGTTGGACGTTAAAGGTTTTTAAAGGGCTGCAAAAGGTTTTGAATTGTAAAAGGTAGCCGGCTGAAATTAGTTATGGCATATTTCATTATCATCATATTAGCTCTTATACGTCCCCACCGAGGGGCTCGAGCCAACCCTGAATTAGAGCGATCGAGCCTTAGACGACCATGCGGGCCCAATGCGGGTTGGTCGACGATTTTTTCCGCACAATGTTTTCCTTACCGTAAGAGCGCCAGATAAACGTACAGAAATCGAAATTCGGAAACACAATGGTACCGACGTGGCCAGATTCGAACCACGACCTTTTGGACAGAAGCTAGCGGCCCTAACGGTTACGCCACCGACGCTCTCGGCATGGAATATTTATTTACAAATAATAAATATATATATATATATATATATATATATATATATATATATATATATATATATATATATATATATATATATATATTATAAATGGTAAAATGTGTTTGTTTGTTTATTACCTTTTTACGCTTCAACACCTTGACCAATCCTGATGAAATATAGCATGCAGGTAGCCTGTGTCACGGGGAAGGACATAGGCTACTTTTTATCCCGTGAATTTTCACCAAGAATAGTATAGTGCTAATTAAAAAACATTATATTTATAGTTGGTAATAGACATTTTGCATGGAAAATCTATGAACTTTTGAGAATTTGAAATTTAATTTGAACGACTATTACTCCTAAACTAAGAAAACCTACTTGGTCGTGATTGTTTTCCTTTTAAATTGATTTATGTCCTACTAAATAATAATGTGCCACTCCCATACATAATGTGCATAGACAATCGCTAATTTGTTAAAGTCTTCCGGCTTCCGGTCGGACAACAGACAGGGTTTTTTTTTGATCGGGTCCCGGAAATCAACAGACAGGTGGCAATTAAAAATTAGCGGTTAAGCTTGGGGAGGTTCCTTGACTCGAACAAAAATTACCAAAAAAAGGCACCCCGTCTTTACATGTAGCGGAGGTACCCTATTTTTTTTCAAAATATTATTGTACTACTTTGTCGGCGTGATTAATATGTATACCCATGCCAAATTACAGCTTTCTAGTACCAATAGTCTCAAGCCGTGGACAGACGGACAGACAGATGAACGGACAGTCAGACATGGCGAAACTAAAAGGGTTCCTTGTTGACTTTGGAACCCTAAAAAGGGTCTTGATAGACAGACCGACATAAAGACAAACAGACGGACAACGATGTGATCTTATAAGGGTTCCTTTTTTCCTTTTGAGTATGGAACCCTGAAAATGTGTTCTATTTTACCTCACATCTTGTGAAAAGCAGGAGTGAAAAAGCCTTTATTTTTAAGGGGCTAAAATGGTATAATTTCGACTCTAAACTTCATAGAACTACGCGAGGTTCAGTGACCAGACCATCAAAGCGGCACGGCAGGCGCGCTTAGGGTTGCCATATGACTGGATAAATCCAGTCTAGATCGTGTTTTAAGAGTATAGACCGGACTCCGCCCGGTTTTTATTCGAGACCGGATTTTTCGTCATGCCACCAAATAACAGGCACCGCTCGCGCGAATGTTAAGAATTTTACGGTGAAATTTCTACAAAAAAACATTTTTGAAAATTGTTGCTATTGTTGAAATATAAGTACAGTTAGTACAAATAACAATAAAATAAAGGTTAATAAAACGTAGTTATAATCTGCTAAGTTTTACTTTTGACCAAAGACCGGATTTTTTAACAGAAATCAGGATTTTTCAACACTTGCAACCGACTTTTCGATTAAAATTCCTGGTAACCCTCGGCGCGCCGCTGTCCTCGGATCGAATCAATAATGGAATCGAATCTCGATGTTCACAGATCGATTCGTCGCGAGCTGCTTGTCATTTGTGCCTCTTTCGAAATAGCTGGCCATTTTAGTCTTACAATTAGTGATTCCTTTTCAATGAAGGATATGAAAGAAGATTTTATGACTCTTTCAACAAATTAAGTCTGGCCAGTGGCCACTTTGTATTTTTTGTAAAAATGCGCAGACGCGCCGATGAATCCCTAATACCAGCATCTTTATATATATCCCTGTTTTATAAGAAGGAGATGGCTATTTACTTTTACGTTTTCCTTAGATTTTACTTTGATTATTTTATTAGATTTTAGTTTTTACCTTAAAAGGTAAAAAAAAATCCTTATAGGATCACTAGTGTGTCTGTCTATCTGTCCGTCTGTTGCTCGGAAACTACTAAACCGATTGAGTTGAAATTTGGTACACATTATGCCGATGACCCAACGTCACATGAATTAATTTTATCCACTTTTTGGGGGTAAATTTGGAAATTTTACAAAAAAAGTTTTTCAAAATATATTGTTAGACATATCAAATTAAAAGACTCGTTGTAAGAATCTCAAACATTTATTTTATAATTTCAAGATAAATAGCTACGTAGTTATTTAATGAAATAGGCGAAAATTAACAATTCCCCAGTGGGCCTAAAATCTTAAAAAAAATCACATTATTATGAGGTCCAATACGTAGACTAAAGCAAAATCTATGAGAATCTCTAAGGTCCAGAATAAGTAGACTCCTATTTACCTAGTCCAAAGTATGTTGTGAGAGTTCTTATTCTGTTGGTAATTAAAGTTAGCACACGTCGCAACGGAACTACAGATTAACGTGATTTTTTTGCACAGATAGTTGACGAGGTGGGAAGTGAAGTATAATACTACCCGTGAAAATACCGGAGTCCGACACAGTTCTGTCTAAAGTACACTTATTACGTCACACTTTTTCGAGTGCATCTCAGATGGTTTCCCCGCTTGAGCGTTGTTGGTAAGGAATGCCTAGTGGCATTCGTCCCACTTCAAAGGTTAAGAGGATATTGCGCGAGCCACAGACCGTTCGGGAACGTGAAATATTTTTTTTTCCTAATCCATCGGTAACTGTTCGGGTATGTAGTATCATCATCATCATCATCATCATCATATCAGCCGAAAGACGTCCACTGCTGGACATAGGCCTCCCCGAAGGATTTCCACGACGACCGGTTCTGCGCTGCCCACATCCAGCGGCTTCCTGCGACCTTCACCAGGTCATTGGTCCACTGAGTGGGAGGCCTGCCTACGATGTCTTCCGGTGCACGGTCACCACTTAAAAACTTTACTACCCCATCGACCATCTAATCTACGAGCTATGTGCCCTGCCTACCGCCACTTAAGTTAAGCGATTCTGTGAGCTATGCCGTTTACTTTGGTTCTCCTACGGAACTCTGGTTCGTTAATAAAACATAATCTTAAAAACCCCCGACAAAAAAAAACTCTAAAAAGTTAAAAATAATAATATGTTTTTGGACTTTAAGTTTTATATAAGTAGTTATAATTTGATCTAAGAGTCGTCGCGTAGGGAAACCGCTAATTTGTGACATTATTACTAATTAGTTGTAGTGAAGTAAAACAGTTTTATTCTGTATTATTTTTATTTAAAAAACGATCCCCCTACGCGACGACTTTTAGATCAAAATAAAACTATACTTATATTAAACTTAAAGTGCCAAAACTTATTATTTTCTACTTTTAAGAGTATTTTTATGTCGGGGTTTTTTTTAATTTAATTTTTATTTGATGATTTTTAAACTTTATGTATCTCAAACACGATACCTCTGCTGTAAGTAGGTAAGGAGTTGGGTATCTTGCAGATTCTAGGAGATGCTGCAGCATCAGGTCAAGGTTACCATGTTCTATCTAAAACGTATTCATTGAGACAATTCTAATGAGCCCAAGGCCCAAACACGATACTTTTACTGTAAGTTGGCGAGGAGTTGGGTATCCTGCAGACTCCAGGAGATAATGCAGCATCAGGTTAAGGTTACCATGGTTTTACAATATTGTTACAATTACATGGCACCAAATTTAGAATTGATCAGACCTGTATAAGTTGCCCACATCCCTTTATCACCTAGATGAGCTGATGATCTTCAAACTGCTGGATCGGTTTTTAACAAATATAGCTAAGAACTACCGCAAAGAAACTTGCTTTCACGTAAAAATAACCGCATCAAAATCGGTCCATCCGTTTAAGAACTACGATGACATAGACAGACACACAGATATTGGCGTCAAACTTATAACATCCCTCTTTTTGCGTCGGGGGTAAAGACCATTAGAACCACCAATCCCTGAGAACTTGCAGAACGTAATTTTAAATTGTCATTAAAGAATTTCACATACTTAATGAAGTTCTAGTCGCCTTTAACCTTGGTCTTGATTGAAAAGTGTACCTAGGTTGGTCCAAAAATTGTTAGCCACAGAATAAATACAGTCTCTTTTTTCCTGAAACTATTTTGAATTGACGGCTAATTTCAATACACATATCCTTGGTGAAAATCATTGGCTACCTATGTGTAGTTCTTTTTTAAAAATATTTTTAAAGATTATCTGTCACTCTTCTTTTGTTTACAACAATGAACGTCTCGCGGGAAGTTTTTCGTGCTATGATTTTCTATGATTATAAACGAGGGTTAACCTTCAAGGAATCTCACGAAAATTTACAAGGTGCTTTTGGGGAGTCAGCTCATGCGTTAGCAACAGTAAATTATTGGTTTCGTGAATTAAAACGTGGTCGAGAGAACCTTAGTGATGACCCCAGACCCGGCCGACCACCAACTGCAGTAACTCATGAAAATGTCATCATGGTAGAGTGGCTATTGCGGGAGAAAAGACACATCACACATCGGGAGATATAGGCTGAACTGAAGATTGGATCACAGGCAGTTTCCGCCATCCTGCATGGACACCTTAAAGTTAGGAAGCTTGCTTCGCGATGGATACTTCATTCTCTCACCGAAGAGCAAAAATCCCGTCGTGTTGATTGGTGCAAATTTATGCTGGAAAAGTTCAAATGAGGGACTTCACAAAACGTATCCTACATCCTTACAACTGAGGAATCTTGGATCTACAGCTATGATCCTCTCCTCGAAGCAGAAATCCACGCAATGGATGTTTGAAGAGGACCAGTTGCCCACAAAAGTAGTTCGCGGTCGGAGCGTAAGTAAAGACTGATAGCGGTTTTTTTTCGACGCAGTGGACCAGTAGCAGTAATTCCGCTAGAAGACCGTAGAATCATTACTAGTGAATGGTACTGCAAAGTTTGCCTGCCTCAAGCTGAGATGAATAGCGAGCGCCTTGGCGTCCTTGGCATTCTTTTTCACCAAGATAACGCGCCCGCTCACACAGCTGTTAGAACCATGGACTATTTGACAACTTTGTGGGTACAAATTTTACCGCATCCTTTGTACAGCCCAGATTTAGCTCCATGCGATTTTTTCATTTCCCACGGTTAAAAAAATGCTTCGTGGGCCAAAATTCAACACTGCAGACGAGGCCGTCGAAGAATTTTGGCGGTTATTTTTCATCCTCCCGCAAGATACGTTTTTTAAATGTTTTGAAAGCTGGTTTACCCAAAGGCATAGGGATTGGAGGAGAATATTTTGAAAAGCTCAAACTATTTTTCATTTAACTAACTATTTTTGGAACGTAGATTACACAGTTTCAGGTCAAAGTTATTTAGTTTCAAGCAAAAACTGATTATTTCATAGCGCCATCTAGGTTTATGGGTCCCAGGAGGCTCGAGTTTCCATACAAACGTAGTTCCGCTTTAATACAAAAACTACATATCGGATTGAATCCAAATTTTGCAATTATATTGAGTAGACACATATCGATACTTGTAATTAGTTTTCGATGTACTAATATAAAACGGCAAAAAATAAGAGCAGTTTCATACTTTCAGTACAATACTAATTTAAGCCTTCGTTTAGATAAGTTTAAATTTACCACCATGAAAACTAATAACAAACATCGATATGTGTCGACACCGGAAAACGTAGCGTAGGCAGGCCTCCCACGCGGTGGACCGACGACCTGGTGAAGCCGCTGGATACGGGAAGCGCAGGACCGGTCATCGTGGAAATCCTTAGGGGAGCCGTTGTCCAGCAGTGGACGTTTTTCGGCTGATATGATGATGATTATATAGTAGACATTTAAGGCATTTGACATATTTGCAATATTTATTTAAAAAAGTATGTACACTGCAAAGACGGAATACCATTTTATAGTTATCAATGGTGGATAAAAAAAATAGTTTAGTTTTGATTCAATTACCTACTAAGTACCAAACTAACCATCTCCAAGCAATAACCACATGGCTACCGTGGGAACCACAAAACACCATGTGAAATGTTTACAGCCAATGTCATCGCGTTATTATCAGCGGCCGATCGGAAAATTGGATGCTGAAATTGAATTACGTGTTGCTCTAGCATCCGAATGCACGTAGACACGAATGACTTCGATTATAAAACTACTTGGTGATGTATTAAAAGTATAGAAGAAATGCGTTTTTTAGGGTTCCTTGGTACTTTTGGGTAAAAGGTACTAACGAGACTCTTTTACTAAGCCTCCGCCGTCCGTCCGTCCGTCCGTCTGTGTGTCGGTCAGCGGACTGTATTTCATGACCCGTAGACAGTTGAAATATTCACAGATTTTCTATTGCCGCTATAACAACAAATAATAAAAAAAAAGTAAAATTAAAAAAAAAAACATTTCAACAAAAAAAATCAACTTAAAATCGATAAATAAAAAATAACCTTTTTAGTCTAACTAAGCTCCTACGAGGCCCTTAGTAAGCGACCATGTCTCAGTTCCGTATGTCATCACTGGCAACAAACACTAGTCAAAGACCTTAGTCTAAAGACACTGTGGTATCTGGGACGTAAAGATATTGCGAAGCTTCCCGAACGCTGCCCAGCCGAGTTGGATTCGACGATTGATCTTTTTCTCGAAGTTGGACCTACCTAACTGGACTGTTTGTCCCAGGTATACATATTCGGTAAGGGGGCGTCCATAAATTACGTGAGGCTTTTTTCAGGATTTTTTGACCCCCCCTCCCCCTCTGGTGAGATTTCGTGAGATTTTCCTCAACTCCCTCCCCCCTCCCCAAATCTCACGTGAGATTTTTTTAAATTTCTATTTTGGCTGGAAACGCGTTGGATTATAAAAAGTCTAATAAAAGTTTGATGACACACGAATTTTTTCAATCTTCAAACTGCTATAACTTTTAAATGAACCAACCAATTTTCACGCGGTTTGCGGCGATTGATGCAGTTTTTTAAGCTTAATATATCTGATGAACAAAATCTGATTTTTGATTTTTTGAATAAAACAAATAAATTTATCTGATAAAACATTTCGGAGTTATTAAAAAAAAAAACGCAATCGAAGAGCTACTGTGCTGCTCTGCGGGGTTCGGACAAATACGACAAACACTGTTGTGTGAAATTTCGCCATATTTTCATTCTAGATTTTTTTTACTTTGATTTAACTTTATTTTTTCGCAATTTTACACCGTTTTCTACAAGAAAACAAATTACGTGATATTTGCTAAAACCCCCCTCTCCCCCATGTGAGATTTGGAAAGATTTAGCTTGACCCCCTCCCCCCCTTAAACACCTCACGTAATTTATGGACGCCCCCTAACAACTTCGAGTGTAGAGCCTCCAACCTTCAGAGGAGTAGGTATGACACGGACGTTTGATATATTTTTCGTCTTGAAGTTGAAGTTGAAGTTAGGGGCGGGCTGATTTCCGCAACCAGGCGACCATTGCGCCCATTTTGCGTGATTGGCCGGCATCACTGCCAGCCCAGCTCCTCCAAGAAGCGTAGGTTGCCGACGACTTCCTGGAGTGACCTCGGGTCACCGAGGTGCACGACCCTGTACTGTGCCAGCCCCTCGCAATCAAGTAGGATGTGGGCAGCAGTCTCCTCAGCCTCCATACATGCTCTGCATAGGGGGCTGTCGGTGATACCTAGAGCGAATAGGTGTTTATTAAAATGGCCATGTCCTGTAATAGCGGCTGTTACCTTGCGGAGCTGAGCTCTTCCAAGTCTCAGAAGCTTTCTGGATAGACCAGGGTTAGTTGCCGGAAGGGCCACCCTTGCTTGCCTGCAGGTTTCCAAACCGGACCAGTACAAATTGTGTTCATTTCTTGTGCGATTCCTCAGGGTGGACCGTAGCCAGCCATATGGGAGGGGTATTATAGGTTCCGGTCCCACGGCTATTAGCTCTGACCCTCTCCTGGCAAGCTCATCCGCCGCATCATTGCCGCGTGAGTTGCTGTGCCCTTTAATCCACTGCAGAGTTACGCCGCCGCGGTTACATACCTCTGTCAATTTTTGTTGGCACTCCAGTATGAGCCCCGATGTGATCATGCTGCTCTGCAGGGCCTGTAGTACGGCTCTGCTGTCAGAGAGGATGCGGATGGGGTACTCACGCACCTCCCTTGCAGCAATCGCCTCAGCTGCCTCGATGATGCCCATACACTCAGCCTGAAAGACCGTGTTATGCGCACCCAGGGGATTGGCTATCCTGATGTTCAGATCCTCAGAGAAGACCCCATACCCGGTGCCAGTGCCTGTTTTGGAACCATCGGTAAATACCCGTAGTTCTTTCAGGTTCTGACCCTCCCAGGGCTCCTCATGTAGCTGTACCTTGTATTTCATGTCAAAGACATACCGTTTAGGGATTCTATCATTCGTCGCCGCGAACAATGGCTCCTCCGCGATGATATCGTGCAGAAGCTCAGTGTGCGGGATCCTGTTTGTGCTCCAAAGAGACAGCAATTTTAGACGGGCTGCAGCACTAGCTGCTTCCTGTTGGATAAACAGGTGCAGAGGCGGCAGGTCCAGGATGGTTTCAAGGGCTGCAGTGGGAGTTGTCCGCATGCAGCCTGTCACAGCCATGCATGCCATTCTTTGAAAGCGTTGCAGTTTACTCACGACCGTAGATAGCTTCGTTCGTGGCCACCAGACTACTGCGCCGTAGCTTATCATTGGACGTATTACCGCTGTGTATAGCCATAGCATTATCTTTGGGGTAAGGCCCCATTTCCTACCTACCATTCTACGGCACTGCCACAGGGCAATAGTTGCCTTCTCTATTTTCTTGGTGAGATGGCTGCTCCAGTTTAGTTTGCTGTCGAGTGTGACACCTAAGTACTTGATCTCCGTTGATAGGCGGAGCTCTGTTTTGAAAAGTTTAGGTAGTAGGTAGTTACCTAAGTTGCGTTTGTTGGTGAACAGTACTAGTTCAGTTTTGCTCGGGTTCACGGACAGTTCGTACTCAGTGCACCAGCGCTCCACGATTCGCAGAGCAGCTCGAGTTGCGTCGCAGATAACATTGGTGAAGTTACCCGACACAAGTATAACCAAGTCGTCCGCATATCCGATTGTATAGAAGTGCTTACCGTTTAAGGTGGTGATCAAGTCATTTACCACTAGGTTCCACAGTAGCGGTGATAGGACTCTTCCTTGGGGGCATCCCTTTGCTACCATGGCCGCTTTGGTCTCCTCCTTCACCAGTCTGATGACCCGCTGTCGGAGCATGTTTTCAATCCAGTCGGTCATAGTGGCGTTTGCTCCATGTTTCAGAAGTGCCGCCCTCATGCTGCTGAAGTTTGTTTTGTCAAAAGCGCCTTCGATATCTATGAAGGTGCCTAAGCACATAGACTTGTTCTGTATTGCTGCCTCGATCTTGCTAACGACAGCATGCAAGGCCGATTCTGTAGACTTACCCTGGCTATACGCATGTTGGTTGCGGTGCAGGGGTATGTCCCTCAGTGCGTTTTCCCTCAGTTCCCTGTCACAGAGTCTCTCCAGTGCCTTCAGTAGGAAGGACGTGAGACTTATGGGTCTGAAGGATTTTGGATCCGTGTAATCGGACTTACCTGGTTTTGGTATAAATACCACTTTCACCTCTCTCCAAGCATGTGGCACATACTTGTGGGCTAGGCATGCCCTGAGGACCCTGGCCACGGCTACTACCACTGCGTCGCCCCCCCACTGTAGTAGTGCTGGGAAGACGCCATCGCAGCCCGCTGACTTAAAGGGTTGAAAGCTGTTTAGCGCCCATCTTACCTTATCTGTGGAGACCACCCTGTCTGAGACAAGCCAGTCCTCCTCAGTTGCTAGTATAGGATCATCGTTCCAGCTTAACGTCGATACAATACGACAGTCAGGGAAGTGTGTCCGCAGTAATACATCTTCCGTCTCATCTGGCGTGCTGGTGAGAGTGCCGTCGGGTTTTTTAAGCGAACCCAAGCCTTGGCTGGGCCCGTTGGAGAGGACTTTTCTTACCCTGTTTGCTTGCTGACACGATTCAACTCCATCGCAGAAACTTCTCCACGATGCAGTGCTGCGGTATCGTATCCTTTTCTTGTATTTGGACTTGGCGGTTTTGTAGTTGTCCCAGTCCTGTTCATCACTTGTGTTCATAGCTCTGTTAAAAAGCTTTCTGACCTTTTTCCTGAGCCTCTCCAGTTCTGGTCCCCACCAGTTTACCTTTAGACTGCTGGCTGATGGTGGTTTGGTCAGAGGGCACGCTTCTTGGTAGGAGCCTCTAATGCAGCCTGTCAGGACTTCCACTTGTGCTTCTATCCGGTCTACGCCTATCATTCTGTCAGGAACCTCAACCCTAAGTAGTGCGTTTTGCAGCGATTTGCAATAGACAGGTCTGTTGGTCTTGCGTGGGTTCCTGCGTGGTGGCGTCACCTGAGTATTCACCTGAAGATCGAATCTTACCCATCTGTGATCCGAGCACGAGGCTTCCTCTGACACATGCCAGTTGGATACAAGACTCGAGATACCCTCAGTGATCAGTGTAATGTCGATTATGGACCTACCCCGTCTGGTGACGAAGGTGGGTACTGAGCCAACGTTCAAACAGATGGAGGTATTTTTCGTCTTGTCCATGTTGATTCTAAGACCCACTTGTTGAGAGGCTCTACTGATTCCATCGAGCATTGTGCCTAAGTCGTCCATAGTCTCAGCCATGACCACGATATCGTCAGCGAATCGAAGGTGGGTGATGTACTCGCCGTTGATATTGATTCCGAGTGCACCCCAGTCCAAAAGCTTGAAAACATCTTCCAGGGTGGCGGTGACAGTTTCGGAGATATAACGTCTCCCTGTCTCACCCCTCTCTGCAGCTGGATAGGTTCCGAGTTTTGATCCTGGAAGCAAACCGACATGGTGGCGTTTTCATACAAACACTTCAGCACTTCGATATATCGATAGTCAATTTGGCACCTCTGGAGAGACTGTAACACAGCCCAAGTTTCGACCAAATCGAAGGCTTTCTCATAGTCCACGAACGCCAAGCATAGTGGCTGGGCTGGAAGTCGTCAAACCTGCGTGCGAGACGATTCGTAATGACTCTAGAAAACAGTTTGTAGACGTGGCTCAGAAGTGAGATGGGTGTGTAGTTCTTCAGCAGGGTATTGTCGCCCTTTTTGAAGAAAAGCACGATCACACTTCTGTGCCATGCCTTAGGCGTTTGTCCCTCAAGTATAACGGAATTAAATAATTTCTGAAGAGCTTTAAGTACCGGTGTTCCACCTGCTTTCAGAAGTTCAGCCGTAACTCCATCATCACCCGGTGCCTTGTTGTTTTTAAGCTGTTTAAGAGCCATTCTGACGTCCGGGATATCTTCGGTATAGTGTCGTGTAAGTCTAGCTCTTTGATCTTTAGCCAGATCGCTGACAGGCAGACGTGTGGTCGTATACAATTGTCCGTAGAACTTCTCAACTTCTTCCAGCAACTCAGTCTTAGACGATATGATCCTGCCATCCTCAGTCTTCAGCTTGGTCAGTTGGCTTTGTCCAACGACTTGACAAGACTTTTGAGCCTTTTTTATTTTCAATCGCCTCTTTAATACAATTTGTATTATACTGGCGCAAATCGCGAGTTAGAGACTTAGAGATCTGCTTGTTTATTTTCCGATACTGAGAAGCGTCTTCAGAGGACTGCAAAACCAATCTGCGTCTTTCTTGCATGAGATTACTGGTGAAGTCCGAGATTTTTTTGGTTCTGTTTGAACGGCGAGTTTTAAAAATCTTAGACCCGACCGTTTGGATAATTTCCACGAACCTGTCGTTATACTCGTCCACATTCTCGCAGTCTCCTAGGCATTCGAAGCGATTGTGCAACTCGAGCTGAAAGCTCTCGGGGTTTTGGAGCTGAATGGGCGCTGGTCGGAGCGTGGACTTCATCAGTCGACATCTTTCCAGCTTGGTCTTTAGATTCAATGTGCTTCTTACCATTCGGTGATTGCTTCCTGTTTTTACTGAGTTGATCACAGAGACATCATTGAATATTTGCCTTCTCGTCGACAAGATGAAGTCAATCTCGTTTTTCGTTACGCCATTGGGATGCAACCATGTCCACTTTCGCTGTTTAGACTTTTTGAAGAAGGAGTTCATCATAATCATCCCTCTCCATAAAGTCGGCCAGCATCTGGCCACGTGCATTTCTCTCTCCATATCCAAATTGTCCCACTCTCAGCTCACCATCACTTCCTTTGCCCAGTTTCGCGTTAAAGTCCCCCATAACAATGGTGTATTGGGTCCGGGAGCTATTATGTAAAGCTCTAGATATATCCTCATATAGGATCTCCACTTCGTCGTCGGAGTATTGCGCGGTTGGTGCATACACTTGAATAACCTTCAGCGAATACCGTTTGGTAATTTGGAGAATAAGGTATGCTACCCTCGTCGAAACACTCTCGATCCGGACCACATTGTTAATGAGGGACTTGTGGACTAGAAACCCGACACCATCCTCAGACAGTTGGTCGCCCTCCCGGAAATAGAGCAGGTTTTCGGATCTAAGGATTATGGTGTCCTCCCTCTCTTCGTACTTTATACAATCCTAAGATGTTCCATCGTAACCTGCTCAATGCTTCCTCGAGTTCTGTCAGCTTTACGTCGGTTCGCAGTGTGCGCGTGTTGTAGGTTGCCAGGGCCAGAGGTCTTTTGTTTTGGTAGCCTGGCATCTGCCGGGGATTCTTAGTGTAGCGTAGTGTAGGCAGGCGATCGCTGTGTTATTGCAGATTGACTGCAAGTCACGGAAAGACGCTGCTGCCCATCCTCCGGTTTGAGTCCCTTAGTCGGCTCTTACGACACCTATTGGAAGAAATAGGATGGCCCTATTCTAAGCCGGGAGCCATACGGCCAATATAAGAAGACTCATAAGAAGGTTCAAGGTCACCCAAAGGGCAATGGAGCGTGCTATGCTCGGAGTTTTTCTGCGTGATCGAATCAGAAACGAGGAGATCCGTAGGAGAACCAAAGGAACCGACATAGCTCTCAGAATTGCTAAACTTAAGTGACAGTGGGCGGGGCACATTGCTCGTAGAACAGATGGCCGTTGGGGCAGTAAAGTTCTCGAGTGGCGACCACGCACCGGAAAGCGTAGTGTAGGCAGGCCTCCCACTCGGTGGACCGATGACCTGGTGAAGGTCGCGGGAAGCCGCTGGATGCGGGCAGCGCAGAACCGGTCGTCGTTTCAGTGGAGGTCGGTGGTGGAGGCCTATGTCCAGCAGTGGACGTCCTTCGGCTGATATGATGAAGCTCCTACACTTATGTAAATTCATAAATAGTTTTCGAATCGAAGCCCAACAAACAAACAATAAAGTACGTAAAGTGAAATGACGGCAGCCAATGCGGAAATTGACAAACCTTTATTTTTTCGGCAATTTATATTTTTGTTAAAAAGTTTTTATTGCTTACTTTTCAGTTTTCGTCAGCTTATTTTTTGTTTAAAAGTTTTTATTTTATGCTTTTCAGTTTTCATCGGCTTAGTTTTTGTTTTAACATTTTTATTTCTTGCTTTTCAGTTTTTGTCGGCTTAGTTTTTATTTCTTGCTTTTCAGTTTTCGTCGGCTTAGTTTTTGTTAAAAAGTTTTTATTTCTTGCTTTTTAGTTTTCGTCGGCTTAATTTTTGTTTAAAAGTTTAATATACTTATTTTTTGAGGACCTACTCCATCATCATCAGACTTTCAATGGTCGTTACAACCTATAAATCATAAGTTAGGTATGGGTAGGTTCATATCAGCCGAAGTACGTCCATTTCCGCGACGACCGGTTCTGCGCTGCTCGCATCCAGCGGCTTCACCAGGTCGTCGGTCCACCGCGTGGGAGGCCTTGACCTTGGGCCTTCTTAGGAGGCCCATAGTAAGCGACCATGTCTCAGTTCCGTATGTCATCACTGGCAACACACACTAGTCAAAGACCTTAGTCTAAAGACACTGTGGTATCTGGGACGTAAAGATATTGCGAAGCTTCCCGAACGCTGCCCAGCCGAGTTGGAATCGACGATCGATCTCTTTCTTGAAGTTGAACCTACCTAACTGGACTGTTTGTCCCAGGTTCGACACGGACGTTTGACATAATTTTCGTTTTATCCAAGTTCATTCTAAGACCCACTTGTTGAGAGGCTCTACTAAGACCATCGAATATTGTCCATAGTCTCAGCCATGATCACCATATCGTCAGCGAATCGAAGGTGGGTGATGTAGTCGCCGTTGATATTGATGCCGAGTCTACTCCAATTCGAAAACTTAAAAATATTTTGCAGGGTGGCGGTGAACAGTTTCGGAAATATTATGTCTCCTTGTCTCACCCCTCGCTGTAACCGGAAAGCTTCCGAGTTTTAATCCTGGAGGCGAACCAACATGGTGGCGATTTCAAACAAACACTTCAGAACCTGACTGTAACGAAGCCCAAGTTTCAACCGAATCAAAGGCTATCTTATATAGTCCACTAGGCTAAAGGCTATCTTATAGTGGCTGATTGTACTATTCGGTTTTCTTCACAGCGTATGTATGTGGTCTATGCTACTAACTAAAGCCTTTTCGAAAACCCGCTTGTTCGGGAGGCTGGAAGTCGTCAAACCTGCGTGCGAGACGATTCATAATTATGACCCTCGAAAACAGTTTCTAGATATGGCTCAGAAGTGAAATTGGTCTGTAGTTCTTCAGCAGGGTATTGTCACCCTTTTTGAAGAAAAGCACGACCATACTTCTGCGCCACGCCTTTGGCATTTTCGAGTATAACGGAATTAAATAACTTCTCAAGAACTTTAAGTACCGGTGTTCCATCTGCTTTCAGAAGCTCAGCCGTAATTCCATCATCACCCAGTGCCTTATTGCTATTGAGGTGTTTTAGAGCCATTCTAATCTCGTACAGGCTGACGTCTGGAATATCTTCGGTATAGTGTCGGGTAAGTTTGGCTCTTAGGTCTTTAGCCAGATCGCTGACAGGCAGACGTGTGGTCGTGTACAATTGTCCGAAGAACTTCTCAACTTCTTTCAGCAACTCAATCTAAGACGATATGATCCTGCCATCCTCAGTCTTCAGCTTGGTCAATTGGCTTTGTCCAACAGACAGATCTCTCGCGAACAATTTTGAGCCTTTATTGTTCTCAATCGCCTGTTGAATACAATTTGTATTATAATGGCGCAAATCGCGAATCAGTTACTTAGAGATCTGCCTGTTTAGTTGCCGATACTGAGTAGTGTCTTCACAAGACTGCAAAACCAATCTGCATCTTTCTTTCATGAGGTTGCTTGTGAAGTCCAAGATTTTTTTGGTTCTGTTTAAACGTCGAGTTTTAAAAATCTTAGACCCGACCGTTTGGATAATTTCCACAAATCTGTCATAAACGTTCACATTCTCGCAGTCTCCTAGGCATTCGAAGCTGGATGGGCGCTGGTCGGAGCGTAGACTTCATCAGTCAACATCTTTTTAGCTTGGTCATTAGATTTAATGTGCCTCTTACCATCCAGTATCGCTTCCTGTTTTGAATAAATTGATCAAAGAGACATCATTGAATATTTGCTTCTTTGTCGACAAGATGAAGTCAATGTCATTTTCGTTACGCCATTGGGATACAACCATCTTCATTTCCGCTGTTTAGGCTTCTTGAAGAAAGAGTTCATCATAAAGAGGCCCTCCTTCTACATAAAGTCGGGCAGCAGCTGGCCACGTGCATTCCTCTCTCCATATCCAAATTGCCCATCTCTCAGCTCACCATCATTTCGTTTGCCTAGTTTCGCATTTAAGTCCACCTTAACAAAGGTGTATTGGGTCCGGGAGTTATTATGTAAAGCTCTAGAGATATCCTCTAATAGGATCTCCACTTCATCGTCGGAGTATTCCACGGTCGGTGCATATACCTGTATGGATACCTGTGCGAATACCGTTTGGTGATTCTGAGTATATGGTACGCTACTCTCGTCGAAACGTTCTCGATCCGGACAACATTGTTAATGAGGGACTTATGGACTAGAAACCCTACACCACCCTTAGACAGTTGGTCACCCTCCCGGAAATAGAGCTTATTTCCGTATTTAAGGATTATAGTGTCCTTCCCTCTCTTGGGACTTCACACAATCCTACGATGTTTCATCGTAACCGGCTCAATGCTTCCTTGAGTTCTGTTAGCTTTGCGTCGCTCCGCAGTGTGCGCGTGTTGTAGGTTGCCAGTTCCAGTGGTCTTTTGGTTTGGTAGCCTGGCAACTGCCGCGGATTCTCCACACCCAGAGCCAGGAATAGCGGGGCCGCCGGGAACTAGTGGCCGTTTTTTGTTGTGTTTATCATTGGGGGGTTGTCGCCGTAATCACAACGCTTGGCAGGCGGGTTGGCGATCGCAGTGTTATTGCAGATTGACTGCAAGTCACGGAAAGACGCTGCTGCCCATCCTCCGGTTTGAGTCCCTTAGTCGACTCTTACGACACCTATTGGAAGAGATAGGATGGCTGGCCCTATTCCAAACCATGAGCACAAGTTATTTTTTACGAATTTAAATTGTTATCTAATCAGAAAGAACTTGGTAATGAAATTGGTGCTATGTGGTATGATTTGTGCTAAGAAAGCGCATTGCACAAGATATTTAATTTACCATTTGCCATCTGATCAGAAACAATTTATATTGGTTATGATTTGATTTATGCTAAGAAAGTGTATTGTACAAGATATTTAATTTTATAAGTTGAAGCCCATTTACTCTTATAACTTTCTCTATGATAGTGCATTTTGATTCAGACTAGTCAAAGTCTAGGTTCAATAGTAAAACATGATGCCGGTAGTAAAGTTACGTTAGCAGGAGGGGTTGTTAAAATAAAATAATCAAGGTATTGACTTAATGCCACTTTTGTAGCATTAACTCAGAACTTTATCGTTACTATTCTAATCAATGTAGTATTGCGAATAACTTATGCTTCCGTTAAATGTGATAAAATATTTCAGCTTCGTCATCCACTGCGACGATCGATAGTGCCGCGCTGTGCATTAGATGCGAAGATTGCATTCCTGGTCGAATTGGCTACTGACGTCCCTAGGGTTGACAAGTTTCGAAGAAAATAAATTTCTTGACAAAAATCACCTTGTAAAGAAGTCGTTTTAAATAACGCCTTGTTGATACTTACATTTTTTTTTGTCACAATTAGTAAGCCCTTGGCATCTAGTAGGACAACACAAACGGTTATGTACAGTGATACTTAGAGATTTACTTTCTATTTGAAAGGTAAGTCTAAACATTCCAACAACGTGTTCCACAAACATTTGAAATCATAAGCCTACTAATCAGTCACGTACATACATATAGATCGCGGCTTGGTCCCACAGGGGTAGGCAGAGACGATCCTGACATACCTCCCTCGGTTCTCTTACATACATCAAGCTTTTCTTACTTATTCTTTTATTCTTCTCGCTACGAACCGCGGCATTTTTGAGGACGTCACCAATATGGTCGATAAACGTCCTCATGGGATATGTTTTTTTTTACTAGTAGTTACTAATATAATATACTTAGTAGCAAAGTATATTATATTAGTACTAACATACAGTATGGACACTCCCTGCCGCTCTCCAGATTCCGACCTCACCCCCTCGTCACCCAGATTGATACAGATTGGTTACAGTTTGGTTGCCAAATGTATAGGATTTTGCCGCCATTTTATTTTTCCGTCATTCCTTTTTTGAAATGTCATTTCTGGCCCGTTTTATTAAGTGTCCAGGGTGTGCTAGTAATAGTAAAAAAAGTCTACTAATCAGTTTACCGCTATAAACCGTCAAACCGCTGTCATATTGATGTAAAAAAAATATCAAATTAATTTAGAAAACAACAGTAACTATAAAAAATAGCACTGAACATAATGTATAACTATTGCAAAAGAAAAGAATACATTTATACCATTAGATATGATGTCACTCAACAGAATTGAAGTAGTGGGTGTTTTAAAACATACAATGATAACAATATTTTTAAATAAGCTTTTATTAAAAATAAGTGAACTAAAAAAATTATTAAGTGACATTTGTCATATATCTGTATAGTAGGTATACCTATTCTACTGTCAGAATAACCCCTCTATTGGTAACTATCAATATAGGCGTATACGTAGATAATGAAGTTCCTGGGATGTATAGATAGATCTTTTCAATATTACCGAATTTTCATATAATCGAACACTCGAAAGTGGATCAAAAACTTGCAAATTTTGTAGCAGACAACTAAAATACATACGAACATTACAAGTTAAATAAAAGCTTGTAAAAAAATAAAAGTTTAAAAAACTTAAAAACCGACCTCAAAATTAATTTCACTCAAAATTATGAAATAATATTATTATACTTAGATACACGACATTAACCAACAATAACCAAATCAAAGGTGGGTACGAATTAAATTAGGGGCCTAAATTTATTTTTTAGGACGGTATCAGCTACTTACGAATCAAATATTTTAGATTCGATGGCATTGCTGAAACCGACCTCAAAAAAAAATTTAGGCCCCTAATTTAATTCCTACCCACCTTTGATTTCGTTATTGTTTGTTAATGTCGTGTATCTAAGTATAATAATATTATTTCATAATTTTGAGTGAAATTAATTTTGAAGTCGGTTTTTAAGTTTTTTAAACTTTTAGTTTTATTTTATTTATTTTTAGTGATAATGCTATCTATCTAACAACGTTATACCCAATCACCCACTCGCCCATAGTAACCATCAAATCATAATTCATAATGCATGTGTTTCATTAACAGATACATATTCCGGTGGCTTCTATCATCATCTCAACAGCATGAAAGTTAAGGAGTTAAATCTTCCATCATCAGCTCATCTGAATAACCTGAAACAATACAACTATCAAAGTACGTAAAATTTTTAAAGAATTATCCTCCAACTCCTAACCGTTAAGAAGTTGTACCTTCCTTCATCAGCTCATCTGATGATGATGAGATGATGACTACCAGACGACAAAACTTGAATTGTTTTATGAAATACATGAAACACGTAATATGTGCCTATAAAATTTGAGGGTTGTACTCGTTTCCCTGGGATCCCATCATCAGATCCTGACTTGGTGACAATGGGACCCCCTCGGAAGTATACTATTTCAAATAAAAAAAGAACTTTGAAAATCGGTTCACAATCGGCGGAGATATCGCGTAACAAACAAACAAACAAAAACATACAGTCGAATTGAGAACCTCCTCCTTTTTGAAGTCGGTTGAAAAGGAAGCGTGTCAAAATAGTTTTACTTGATTGGAGGAGTTTTTAGTTGGTATAAGGATTGTTAGCAAAAGCATTACTTACGTATGATATAAGAGTTGCTTTCCCTGATAAATTCCAAATATCACCCCTAATCCTACTATTTTTACCCGACTGCGCAGAAGGAGAGTTATGTTTTCAAAATCATGTATGTACCTGTATTCCTAACCTAAACGGCTTGAATATGATGGATTTTTGAGAGCGAAGTGTCGTTAGATTAGTTTTAATCCCATGAGTAAAATAGGATACAATTTACCCGACTGGCCTAAAAGAGGGGTTAAGTTCTTATGCAGACATATTTTTAATAAATTTTAGTTTATTCATTTATTTTATTGTATGTGGTACTCCTGTAGGACGAAATAATATTTTATTTATGTTTTTTATTGTTTCATTTTTCTAATTTTTATTACTAACATAGTTTGTAAGAACATTGTTACCAACATATAAAACATAAAGAGAACATCAATTTAATCGTAAAATTTTCGATAAACCTAAAAACTTTCAGGTACAAGCTATTAATATTGCATTGTCACGCGATATACATATACATGCATAATTTCAGCTTTATTGGAAACCGAGAAGTGGGTCAAATTTAACTTGCAAGATTTCACTCGCACAAACATACATTATACATTGCAATTTAAATAAAAGCTTGTAAAATCGTATAGACTGTTTTATTTTTTGTCTGAAATAAAGATAATGAATTGAAAGGAATTGAATCGAATGGTCCAAAAGCTACACTTTGCAGCCCTAAGTGTAATAAACGGCCCATCACTAAGTGCGAGCGGCATTGCGTAAATGACATTCCAAAGGTGTTTTTTGGTGGGCACTACGAGAGCGGAACGGATGGAGGTATTCTCATCTGGAGCAAGAGCAGGCAGACGTCGACATGGTAAAGGAGCTAATGAACGTGGGGTACTATCGCCAAACGCCCTGCCTAGCTAAATATCACCTTTATCACCAAGTAATAGATTTGGTACGATAGTTGCGGTCGGGACATTTGTTGCTAGTATCTGCGATGGAATGAGTAGTCAAGGTAAACGCTCGCCACCTTCCGATCTCCAAGAATTTTCACATTTTGAAATTGGAAAAGGTTTTGCTCTTTTGCTTTGAAGAAAAATGTTCGTTTTCCTCACTGTCGCAACTAACCGTAGTGACTTATATTCTTTTTGTTCGCAACTTTTTGCTTTTTGGCAACTTGGCATCACAGAAAATGAAAACTTTATGCAAGTTGTTTTGTGAGTACATAATTGACATTTAGTGTAATTTTATTGAGGAGTTTTCGCACAGGGTCTATTAGATAGTCAGATAGTCTATTATCGTTTGTTTTTATTTACGAGTAAGAAACGTGATACAGAGAAATATTTTATTAATTTTTTATTTAAAGAGTTTATTAAAAGAATTATTTTACAAAACCCAAAAGCACTTGCCAAGAGATGAATTTAAGAAGAAGGACTACTGAAAGCTAAGTTCCAAGTTTAATATTTTATTTATTTTATTATTTAGAAGTTTTAGGAGTGACATGTCTTTAGCACAGATCAGAGAGGTGTATTTACTTGGTTGGCATGACGGATATGAATTCAGGTCGGAGGAGTATACTAAAACATGTTTAGGGTTCCGTACCAGTTAATGGGACCCTATTATTAAGCCAACGCCGCGCCGTCTGTCCATCTGTCCGAATTTTGAAGGGCTATCTTTTAAACCGTAATAGATATCAAGCTGAAATTTTTAAAGAATGAATGTTACTATGTTAGATAACTAAACAAATAATATAAATTTAAATAACTAAATAATAGAGATAAAATACCGCATACAAATAATTTTTTTTTGGGTTTTGTTTTTTTACTCTATCGTAAAAAACCTGATGTGATTCTTTACTCAAATCAGTACTAAATCTAGTGTCAGTTGTACTCGCGCTAAGGAGTCCGAACTGAATGGTTTTTCCTGTCGCTCTCGTTGATGTCTTTTGCTTGAAATTAATAGGCATTATTGTTATACTTGTTTGGAGAGGGGTGGTGGTAAAGAACCTCCGGTGCGCGAGTTCTACCCGCACTTGACATACTTTTTTATCCGTATAGTTTTAGTTAAGGCTCGATTTTCCTTACAAACGTAGTTAAAACAAAAACTACATGCCGGATTGAATCCAAACTTTGCGAATACGTTGAATAGACATATATCAATGTTTGTAATTAGTTTTCGGTGTACTAGTATAAAACAGAAAAAAATAAGAGCAGTTTTAAACTTTCAATACAAAAATATTTAAGCCTTCGTTTAGTTGTGTTTAAATTTACTAAGATGAAAACTAATTACAAACATCGATATGTGTCTACTCAATATACTTGCTAAGTTTGGATTCATTGCGACATGTAGTTTTTGTATTAAAGCGGAACTACGTTTGTACGGAAACTCGAGCCTCCTGGTGACCCTTAATCAAATTATTCAAAGCATATTTTTTTGCAGTAGAAAAAAAATATTTATAGATGGACGGTTCTCGTGAAGCTCTCGGCCTGTGGGCTATATTAAGGGCTTTAAGGGCTCCTTGTTGACTTCGGATCCCAAACAAAACTTTTTGGGATCCCCTTACTTGTGCATGCTTAGATATGTGCTTTGACTGTGTAGTGGCTTACAACTTGACGCCAAATCAGTATCTTACACGGTGTTCCGACGACCTGGTTGGGGTCGCAGGAAGCCGCTGGATGCGGGCAGCGCAGGACTAGTCGTCTTGGAAATCCTTGAAGTGAAAACTTCTTTAGCGGCGTTGTGCACTTGTTTTGTAATGGGTAAAAAATGTTAAACTCGCGTCAGGACACGTGACCTGATCGAAAATTCGTAAGACGGATGGAGTTGATTTTTTGTTGATTTTTCTGAGATATAAACTTTTTAATGTAATATAAATTGTCATGTTTGTGTACGATAGCGCAATAAATAAATATTGTATTCTACCACATAAATTATAGTACTTTTATACTGATGATCAAAGCAATTCGTGCAAAATTATTCCCTAACCATTCCAAAATATCAAAAATGCACAACGTTAATATTCAAGTTTTCACTTCTGCCGGCACTCCCGGAGTGCAACCCGTCGTTTTATAAATATTACCTAAAATATTTACCGAAAACCGCTAAGCATTTAACGAAATGCGGCGGAGCCTACAGATTCACACGCAAATTACCGAAACTTTAAAAATCTTTTATCTGGAGTTCGAAAGAACATAGCTATGTCCGACAAAAGTTTGACTGATTCGAGGCTAAAACGCCACCGTGAGAAAAAAAAACAGTTGGCTACCTGAGCTGTCTCGCTACCTTTCATGCAATTAATCCTGTCAACCTGTTTACTTAAGTTCCACTTAATTTTATTTTAGTTTTTTAGTGTCGACGCAGACTTTTTATAGCTGTGATGTGAATCACCTCTTACCATGAAAATAAAAATACACTATAAATATGTAATAACTTACCTACTATACTTATAATAAGGTGTATGAACATGTAATAATTACTGACGTACCTTCTGATAAGCGTCACTGGGGATTGCAATCCGTCACCAAATTCAATCCGGTCAGATCCGATCGGATTCCCATAGATCCGACTGGATCCGGCCGGATCTAAACGTATTGGTTACTTGAAAGCATATTATCTTTATTGTTCCAAAATCGAATTTGACCAAGTGGTGTATTTTTAAGTTAATACAAAACCGTTTTATATTTTATGACATAAAGTTTATAATCTGACTAAAACAACGTTATTAAACTGAGATCACACTAGTTAGGTAATTTAGGCAAGCTAAGTAGTCCTTATCTTATATATGACAGTCATCATGAATCAATTACCCATCACAAATTCATAATAACAAGTTTATAACATGTTCTTGTTTTTAATATACTTAATATAATGATTTTTGGAAACAAATAGTGTTAATTGAGTCATCTGTTAATCGGCTTGTTATAAAGTTACAAATATAGTCAGCAGCCGAAAAGGCCCTTTCAGCAGAAGCTGTGTAGAAACACTTGCCATTTTTAGTGTGAACATTAATAGCCATGAATAGAAGACGAGTAATTGTGTCATCTATTAATCAATTTCTCATAGAGTTACTAAATATAACCGGCAACCGAAAAGGCCTTTTCAGCTTCTACACTTGTCCGTTTTCAACAGACTTCCAAAAAGGAGGAGGTTCAATATTCGTATGTATGTTTTTTTGTGTGTGGGTTACGCTATATCTTCGCAGATTGTGAACCGATTTTCAAAATAATTTTTTTATTTGATAGGGTATGGCTCTCTAGTTGTTTTTTTTTTTTATAAATTTTTATCAAAATCGGTGTAGTAAAATTATTGGCATGGGTCTTTGTCCAAAGTCGGGAAAGTTGGGTCATAGGTACTCCATACAGGGGGCCAAGTCCGGTTTGATGGAGGTTGAAGGGCTAGTGGCGAACCCCCTGTTAGAAGTTTATAAGCCGCCTAGATATAAGGCATCTGACACGGCTTAACGACTACCATGTAGTGATAGCAACCGACACCAACGGTTAACGTGCTTTGCGAAGCACGGAACAGTCGAGAAACGTTCAAGAAACATCAGTCGAAAGACGTCCACAGCTGGACAAAGGCCTCCCCCCCCGGATTTCCAAGACGACTGGTCCTGCGCTGCCCGCATCCAGCGGCTTCCTGCGACCCCAACCAGGTCGTCGGAACACCGTGTGGGAGGACTGACTACGCTACGTCTTCCGGTGCACGGTCGCCACTCGAGAACTTTACTAACTACTATTAACGGCCATCTGTTCTACGAGCTAGGTACATTGCCACTTAAGTTAAGCGATTCTGTGAGCTATGCCGATTACTTAGGTTCTCCTACGGATCTCCTCATTTCTGATTCGACCGCGTAGGGATTAAGTACTAAATCAATAAATTATATAGTTATATACGGTAATTCACTGTCGAGTCAGCGGCAGCAGCGTGTCGTTGATCGCGCGATTAAAGTTTTTATCATTTCGTCGCGATTTGACGGCTAAATGGTTCGGCACGGTGTCTTTCAAAATTCAGTTCGATCTCGAACGATTCGTGACGCCATTGTGCACATCCCAACTTGTAAGTGACAATGTCAGTCAAATACCCCAGTTCAAGACAAATGTCTCTTTGGTCTTTGGAGGGTGTAAACATGATCTTTCCCCAGATCCCTCAGGAACTATATCGGGCTATTCTGATTAGCGGTCTATGTATCACTTCCCACCCCCTCAACCAATCAATTCTATACAAAAAATAAATTTAATCAGTTTCTTCGTTGCGACGCCGACGTGCGCGCGGTGTAGAAATGAGTTTTTCCCTCGGGAACTATGTCAGGATATGCTACTTAGTAAATTATGTCTTTTCCCACCTCCTCCAACATCTTTGTGCAAAAAATCACAACAATCCCTTGTTCTGTTGCGATGTTAAAGAAATTAGGTAAAAAAAGCGGCCAAGTGCGAGTCAGTACCGTACTCATAGGGTACCGTACATGATGGTACATACTAGATGGCGCTAGTTTCTTCATGTTTAAACAAAAACACTTGTTTTGTATGGAGACCCCCTTATATTTTCACTGTTCCTAATTTTTAGTATTTGTTCTTATAGCGGCAACAGAAATACATCATCTGTGAAAATTTCAACTGCCTACCTATCACGGTTCATGAAATACAGCCTGGTGACAGACGGACAGACAGCGAAGTCTTAGTAATAGCACACCCTGGACACTTCATACAACGGGCCAGAAATGACATTTCAAAAAACGAATGACGGAACAAACAAAATGGCGGCGAAATCCTATACGTTGGACAAAAGAACTGTAACCAATCTGTATCAATCTGGGTGCCGAGGGGGTGAGGTCGCAATCTAGAGAGCGGCAGGTAGTGTCCACACTGTATGACAGTACTAATATACATATACTTTGGTAATAGGGTCCCGTTTTTACCCTTTGGTTACGGAACACTTGTCTCGTCTTGGCGGGAATAATAATACCTATGAAATTTCCGATTGGATGAAAAAGTTTCATTTTTTAAATTAAAATTGCGATTGCAAAAGACGGGTTAATTGGGTTCAAAGCCACCTCCGTACTCGCAAAATATCCAAACGAAGGGCATATCCTTACCACTATTGATTTCCTTATAATCAAAAATATACAAAATAGGTATTTTCTACTCCCATTTGGTAATTTGCATAATACTTAACCTCAAATAATATCACAAAAGTAATCATTCCTACAAGTCGTTTTACAATGATCATTTCAAAACGAGACAGCTGTACTACAATGATTTTTTTTAAATATTTTTATGGATTTGACTTCTAAAATTCAAATTATGATTATGACAAAATTTCAATGTATTTTTATTTATTTAATATTGTATGCCACTGCACGCAATTAGCAAGTAAATATCTAACCCATATGTTACAATTAACATGAGTGCTAGTTTGGGCCACGAAGCTAAGCATTATTACTTGGCGGTGGCATAAATAACTATTATAACATTTTTTTTCTCAAAATAGCATTAGAGTTAAGGAAATAAAATGGTGGTTGTCACTTTCGGGAAAATTCAAGAAAATTAAGTAGTAAACAAACGGCCCTATCTGGCCACTAAGGAATAAATAAAAATAAATAAATATTCTAGGACAAATTACACATGGTCATCTGGGCCCAAAGTAGGATTCCCTGTGTTATGGGTACCAGAGACTGATATACATACTTATATAAGTTTAAATACATACGTTTATATATATTTAACACCCAGACACAGAGCAAACAAATCTGTTCATCACACAAATTATTGCCCTGGGTGGGGATCGAAACCACAACCCTCGGATCAGTAGTCAAGGGCACTAACCACTGAGCCATCGAGTCAGTCAAACGCCTTTGTTTCATTCAATGGTACATAGCACCAGGGATTTGAAACTTAAAAGACATCACGCTGGTCACTAATAAAAGATAATAATGTAATGTCATCATATTATGGTCAATAATTACAAACAAAAACATTTTAAAATAAAATTTGGCATTGACAATTGAATCGGCAATTCCATAGGTAAACAATAAACATGTTACAGTGGCAAACCTATTTAGTATTTATTATTCTGTAGTAATTTCTACTTTGGTAATCTGTAACAAGGACGTTTTAAGATCTGTAACCGTATGATTTAAGAAAATAAAATAAATTAGAGAAAATATATAACCATAACTTTCAAAATTGAAGTAGATCCCGTTAATTCTACTCATCATACTTATCAACTTTCCCTAAAGAACGAATAGTCAGTTATAAAAAAAGTGTGCGTGTCAGCTCCGACGCGCGACTGGAGTTTACTCATTAACCTGGTGGCGGGAGTCTGGTGAGGAAATGTAACACGGAATGTGTGGTAGGGTATATGATACCCATATTTTGTACAGTACCCTTACATAAATAGGTGGGTGGGTATGACATACCCGGTCAGAGTTTTGCCGAGTTAAGTCTTCTTGAACGTTTTTCATGTAAAGTTTTAACGTCTGCCTCACCTTACAGGAAGACGCTCCGGGCTTCGCCCTACGAGGAGTTCTGCCTCCGGCCTCGCAAAAAAATAGGCGGTATGGCCATGAAGCCTTGGGGAAAACTTGACTGACAAAATGTGACACCTTTTTGTTAACACAAGATTTTACTCCCCATATATTTTTCGTACCGTGTGCTATATGTATATCAAAATCGATTCTTTTGGAGTAAACTCTAAAAAAATTAACCATCAATCACAAAAATGCACAAAATTGGCCAAAAATCAGTTTATGTATTTGGGGAAAGTTGTTCGGTAAAACGAATGCCCCAGTTAACGGGTCCTTCGTTGTATCGACCCGTATAGTTAAACAATATACATGATTTTAGTATTTTTTTAAACACTAGAGTTATCATCATATCAGCTTATATACGTCCCCACCGAGGGGCTCGAGACTACCTTGAATTAGGGCGATCGGACCTTAGTCGACCACGCGGGCCCAGTGCGGGTTGGTCGACTTCACACACAACCTTCGAGTTTCTTCGCAAGCGTGTGCAGGTTTCCTCACGATGTTCTCCTTCACCGTAAGAGCGTCGGATAAACGCACATACTATGAAATCGAAATTCGAAAACACAATGGTACGTGGCAGGATTCGAACCACGACCTCCCGGACAGGAGGTAGTGGCCCGGGCCATTACTATAGTTTTATGATATATTGTAGTACAGTGCCATTACGCCACCGACGACGCTCAGACTAGAGTTAACTTAAAATTTATTTCGTTGCACCCGCACGTTGCGGGTCAATGCCCTCGGCGGACATCTTCGCTGTGAAATCGCTACGACATCCACTGAATCATCCTCTGATGAGGCTGGGAACGGCTTTATGGATAAAGACCATTTAAAACTCAAAAACAATGGAAACTCCGGTCGTCATAAAGATTATAGCGGATAAACAAACGGGTTTATTGATTTACGGACGGCGCTTACAAAAATATAATTTTGGACCTTTGGTAGTTAATGGTACTTAATTTAATGATTGAATTAATGTGAATTTGATTACATATCCGTCTTCCGCCCAAATTGTAGCTTATTATGTCATGAGAAAATCAATCTTACTAAAGTTTTATTTGTCTTTTTACCTTTCACCTTATATTCTTGTGTTGTATTTATTGTATTACTGTATACAGGGTGTAAAACAATTGGTGTAGGACCCTTTAACCCGTTGACAATTTCCCCCAAGGAACTCATAGTCAATTCTCAACTATAAAAGTTTTACTAAAATTCTCAAAATTAGTTGATCAACTGATCGATTTGTATGAAGAGTAATTTTTTTTGCGATTTCAGCAAAGTCGTAGAACAAAAGTTGTTCAGTATGAAGAGTAGATGCCCCTGTTAACGGCACCTATGCCAATGTTGTTACACTCTGTATAATGCCAATTTAAAAATCGTGCGAGAGTGAGGAATACACGTTTTGCTTTATTACGCTCTGTTAAACGGCTGTATCTTATAAACCATATAAATATAGGTATCAGGCCAGAGATATGCTATATATAACGGGAGGTAGATAGGTTACATGCGTCTAAAAAGTGAAGCAAAAAAAAGATGCCAATTGGCATCTCTTTTCTTAGTAACATTCGGTGCAATGGAAGGGAACTACCTATAATAATGTGTGTGTAAATGGCTTCGATTTTCAAATGTTGTTGGTTAGTGCATAACCCATCTATGGTAACAAATCTCTGTATCAGGCTGAATTTTTCACAGAATGTATTGTGTTATTATGACGCATTTCCTAACAAATAATCCACATCCTCATACAAGAAACCTGTTTTCTCTCGATTGCGCCAGAAGGAGGGTTATGTTTTTCAAGTGTACGAGTATGTACTAGATCGTTCAATAAGTCCCGAGACTCACTAACAAGAAGGCGCATATATTAAAACTCTTTTAATTTTTAGAAAGGGCTGGTCATCAATGTGTATTTTTTTTTGAAAATCGAACAATAAAATATTGAATTACAGACATTTAAGTGACGCTACTTTTGTAATTTCGTAAACATTGGAAAAAAACGAGTTTTTTACTGACAAAACATTGTTTTTTACTGAGAAAAAATACAACCCAAGCACAGCAGTGGCTTATAAAGTGTTATCCGGAATCTGCTCCGTCTAAACCAACCATTTGTCGGTGGTATGCCGATTTCAAACGCAATCGTTTGGACATAAATGATGCTGAACGCTCTGGTCGTCCAAATGAAGCAGTGACTGAACAAAACATCAACCAATTCCTGAAAATCGTGAAAGAAGAACGGAAAAAAGTGCGCGAGATAGTGCAGATTTAAAGTGGTAGTGTTTTCACTATATTACATAAAAATTTGGCCATGAAAAAGCTTTTTTCCAAATGGGTGCCGCGTTTGCTAACAATTGATCAAAAGCAATAACGTATCAATGATTCAGAGCGCTGTTTGGCACTATTTGATGACCATGTGTGATTTGTCCCAGAATATTTATTTATTTATTTAATATAAATAAAAAGAAAAGAAGGAGTGACAATGGATGAAACATGGATTCACCATTTCACATAATCAAAATATAAACAGCGAATATTACATGGGATTATTGGAACGATTAAAGTACGAAATCGCGGAAAAACGGCCTCAAATAAAGAAAGAAAAAGTGATCTTTCGCCAGGACAATGCACCGTGTCACAAATCCATGGTAACGATGGCAAAACTAAACGAATTGGGCTTCGAATTGATTCCTCATCCACCATATTCTCCAGATCTGGCCCCTAGTGATTACTGGCTGTTTGCAGACCTATAGAAAAGCTCCAAGGCCAAAAAAATTGATGCAAATGGTGAGGTAATCACAGCAACGGAGGCTTATTTTGAATCCAAAGATAAATCGTTCTACACACATGGAATAGAAAAGTTAGAAAATCGTTGGAGAGACTGTATCGCAGTTGAAGGAGACTACGTTGATGAATAAATAATAAATTTATCAAAAAAACTTTGTTTTAGTATTTAGTCTCGGGACTTATTGAACCACGTGTTACTTTATGCTCTGTAGCCTAAACAGCTTGATGGATTTCGAAGTGCGAGGTGCCGTTCGATTCCGGGAATGACATAGGATCTCAGAAATGGAATATAGAATACATTTTTATCCGACTGGCCAAAAAAGAGGGGTTAAGAACGCCGTTCCCGGGCACCATTAATACAAATCGTAGTCTACTATAATTTGAAAACAAGAAGTTGTTTTATAAAAAAAAAAGTTTATTTACGATACCGGAAGCCCGTATACCTCTGTATTTTTAAAAAACTTATATATGCTGAGATGTAACGGTCTAAAGTAATAATATATGTTTCTTTATTCACAATTGGTAGGCCCTTGGCATCATCTCACCTGATGATAAGTGACGATGATGCCGAAGATGGAAGCGGGCTTACCAAGATTCCCCAACGCTATGTTTATCTGAATATCTCATCTTCAAGCCGGAACACATCAATGCTGTTAACACTGATGTTACGTGGCAATACTTAGATAAGACGGTGGTAGCTAGCCAGGCGGGCTATGAAAATGCCCTACCACAATCCAAACCAAATGTTTATATATAGATATATGTGTTTTTTTAGACCGTTATATCTCATGTTAGTAACGATAGAGCAAAAAAAAAATAGCTATTAGATGTCATTACTAAACTAAGTTGAGAGATGTGGGATATTTGCGAGTGGGACACTTGGCCGATATTTATTTTTTACATTTTTTGTGGCTCACTGATGTCTTTTTTTAAAATATACAAATGTTAATATTATTGCCTGTCAAATGAAGATTAAAAAAATTAGATATTTGCCGATAAGAGTCGTTAAATAATGAATTTACTTATTGTACAAAGGCGAGCGTCGTCGGTGGTGTAATGGCCTATAACAGCTATTAATTGGTTGAAGGCAAGGGCCGGCCATGGTTCGAATTCCGTCACGTACCAATGTGTTTTCGAGTTTAGATTTCATATGTACGTTTATCCGACGCTCTTACGGTGAAGCAAACCATCGTGAGGAAACCTGCACACGCCGGCGAAGAAACTCGAAGGTTGTGTGTGAAGTGATCCCCGCCCGCGTGATCGACTAAGGCCCGATCGCCCTAATTCAGGGTACCGGGTAACAGGCTATGAGCTGATATGATAGACAGTTGTATCGTCTAGTAGGGGAGAAATGATTACGGTTATTTCGTTGATCAAATATTACCTACATTCTTTTATTGTCAAATTACTGGGACCAAAGTTCAGTTGCAAAATTAAACAGAAATTGCGATCCAACGCATTCTGAAAACTGGTCGACCAATAACTGCTGATTTAATTTTATTGTTTCTGTGTTGATTATGTTCGTGGTCTATATTGGCATATTCGTAACAATATGCAGTTGCATCACCTGGGTATCGAACCCCGGATTCTGAGTCGATTGTTCTTTCTGCTGAGATGGCAAGTAGTTACTGGTTTGAGTCCTTTCTTTCAGTTTTGGTTTCGGCAGGTAATCTTTCTGGAAAACATTATGTTACTTATCCGACTGCCAAAAAAGGCGGGTAATGTTTTCGGGTTTAGGTATGTCTCAACGGTTTGACAGGTTTTGGAGTTTGTTTTAGTTGATTTCCTGGGTGACGTTAAAAAAAAGAGGGGCAGTATTTTTATGCACACTACGAATAGTAGTTTTTTACTAAACTAAACTACTATAGTGGTTTTTTAAAATTTAATTGGTAAGGTTATTTACACCGATAATCATGTCCTGTTTTCTTCTGATGCAGGTAGGTAATCCCTACTAATATTATAAATGCGAAAGTAACTCTGTCTGTCTGTTACGCTTTTCTGCAAAAACTACTGAACGGATTTGGCTGAAATTTGGTAGGTAGACAGATTAGGACCTGGATTAAAACATAGGCTACTTTTTACCACGCTCGCGAGCCGCTTGCGGCTCGCGCACTGCGCACCCTCGAAAAGTCATAGAAACGTGGTCCACGCGGGTGAAGCCGCGGGAAACAGCTAGTATCTAATAAATCTAAGATTTAATCTAATAATCTAAGAAACTGACTGACTGCCTATCAACGCACAGCCCAAACCTCTGGGTCTAGAGATTTCAAATTTGGCAAGTAGTTTTCTTATGAGGTCTAGGGGTGCACTATAGTTTTTTTAAAATTCACCCCCTAAGGGGATGAAACGGGGGTCCAAAGTGTATATGGAAGTCCGTCCTTTTTGCAGCTCGAAGCATGAAAATTTGTTTTTATGTTACCGATTAGAAATAAATCAATACGTGTTCTAGCGTTTTTGAAAACACAACCCTCAAAGGGGTGAAATGGTGTTTCAAAGTTTGTATGGAAAATCAAGATTAGATTTTTTTTTTATTTTTTTTTATTTGGAACTTAAACTAAGTGTACAAACTTAATGTGTACGATAGCAACTGCATTAGTCGAGGACTGTGTCGCAGTTACTAACGCCCACCTCCGGAAGAAAGAATAATATGACGTTCCTTAACGAGTAAAATGTAAAACAAAAAGACAATTTAAAAATAGTTCTTACAGATATGAAGTACAGTAGAAGAGTACAAACATTTACTTAGCTACCTAAACCTAAAAGTACAATTAATGTGGAATCTCAGAAGTGTGTGCCTTTTCTTTATTGTGTCTGTGAGTGTGTGTGTGTGTGTTAGATTCTTTTGAATTCGTAATTTTGCAGGATTACTCTTAAAAAACATTACATACGTTTTTCGTGCCTTCCTGAAAATTATCCCCCTAGGAGTGAAACGGGGTGAATTAAAATAAAAAAGCTAGGAACATGAAAATTTGGCCAGTGTGGTTCTTGAATAACGTAAATACCTACAAAAAAAAGGATTTTTTAAATTTAACCCTAAAGGGGGTGAAAAAAGGGTTGAAAATTTGTATGGAAGTCCGTCATTTTTAAAGTAAGAAGCATAATACGTGTTCTGTTTTTAAATATTCAACCTCAAAAGAAGTCTAAACAGGGGTTCAAAGTTTTGTATGGAGAATCAAGACTAGATTGAGTTTTGGATTCGAAATTTTGCAGGATTACTCTTATAAACAAATGACTAAATACGTGTATCGTGTTTTCCCGAATGTCATCCCCCTAGGTGGTAAAACAGGGTAAATTAACATAAGAAAGCTAGGAACATGAAATTTGGGTAGTGTGGTTCTTGACTAACGTAAACACCTACAAAGCAAGGATTTTTTTAAAATCAAACACCTAAGGGCGTGAAAAAAGGGTTGAAAGTTTGTACGGAAGTCCGTCACTTTTGAAGCTAGAAGCATCAAACTTTGTTTTAAGGCTTAACATTAGAAGTTCAAAGTTTATTATGAACAAATATCAACATTTCCCGAAAATCATTCCGCTAGGGGGTGAAATGGGGTGAATTAACATAAAAAAGCGCGAGGTAATAAATATATACAGTCATGAAAACGATTTCCACGCGGGCGTAGAAACTGAGACATGGTCGCTTACTATTGGCCTCATAAGAAGGCTCAAGGTCACACAAAGGGCAAAGGAGCGAGTTATGCTCGGAGTTTCCTTTCGTGATCGAATCAGAAATGAGGAGATCCGTAAAAGAACGAAAGTTACCGACATTGTAGCTCTCAGAATTGCGAAACTTAAGTGGCAGTAGGCGGAGCACATAATATATAGCTCGTAGAAGAGATAGCCGTTAAGGTAATAAAGTTCTCGAGTGGTGACCGTGTAACGGAAGACGTAGCGTAGGCTGACCTGGTACTTGCTGGACTAACGATCCGGTGAAGGTCGCCAAAAGCAACTGAAGAGGAGGCCTTCGTCCAGCAGTGGACATCTTTTGGCTGATATGATGATATAAATGATATGTCACATTAATAATAAACGTCATAATATCTAACATTTCTTTTTAAATCCTCAATTGGTAAGCCCTTGATGATGCTGACGATAGAGAGCGTGCTTATCAAGATTCCTTAACGCAAGGGGAGATGATTATCTTGTCTTCATGCTGGAACACATCACAGTGCTTTTTACCTTATTGAAAAAAACTGATTACTTGACGGATTTTAAATTGCGATGTAGATTCGTCTTTACGCATATCGATATTTGTAATTAGTTTTCATCGTAGTAAATTGAAACATAACTAAACGAAGGGTTAAATTAGTTTTGTACTAAAACTTCTCTTATTTTTTTACGTTTTATATTAGTAAATCGAAAATAATAACAAACATTAATATGTGTGTCTACTTACTTAGGTATATTCACAAAGTTTGGATTCAATCCGGCGTGTAGTTTTAGTATTAAAGCGGCACTACGTTTGTATGGAAACTCGAGCCTCCTGGGGACCCTTAATGCCCTACTTTACGAGTATAAGCACTTTAAGAAGTCGGGTTTTTTTTATTTTCAGTTCTATAGGTTATTATAATATTGTTAGAACTAGTGGATGCCCGCAGTTTTGCCCGCGCAGATCCCGTTTGTTGCCGTTCCCGTGGGAATTTCCCATAATCCTTTTAACCGCCTCCGTGGAGTAATGGTTTAACCGCCTCCGTGGCTTAATGGTTAGTCCATTCGCTTCACACCAGGAGGTTGCGGGTTCGAATACCGGTGGGGTCAACTTGTAAGACTCGGTTTGATTGGTGGAAGGGCATTTTCTAAGCCCGCCTGGCTGGCTACCACCATCTTATCTAAGTCTTGCCGCCAAACATCAGTGTCAACAACATTGATGTGTTCCGGCTTAAATATAGCCAGTTCTTCATTGCATATTTGTTCTCCATATTACACGGACAGAAAGACTCCGATCTACGCATGCTTTTTGGAACTATCTAAAGCCTTTGATTTGGTGTCCTATGATGTGCTCTGGCACAAAATGAGGACAGAAACTGGCCTCCCAGAAGAGGTAGTCAAAATTTTTGATTATTGGTACAACAACCAAATAAATATTGTAAAGTGGGCAGACACTGTCTCCGATGCGTACAGGCTGAAGTGTGGTGTGAGGCAAGGGGGTTTGAACTCCCCTCGACTGTTTAGCCTGTACGTAAACGGGCTTGTTGAGGAACTAGGCAACACTGGAGTCGGCTGTTCCATAGATGGTAAATTTATCAACAACATCAGCTATGCTGACGATATGGTGTTGCTGGGTCCCTCAATAAGCGCTTTACGTAAATTATTACTGGTATGTAAGAGGTACGCCGGGGCCTGTGGACTCAGGTACAATGTGAAGAAAAGTGAACTTTTAGTGTTTCAATCTCGTGGTCACAAAATCACTACAGTTCCACCCGTTTTCCTAGACGGAGTCGCTTTGCCGAGAGTTTCTCATTTCAAGTACCTGGGTCACTGGGTCTCGGAGGATCTCTCTGATGATGAGGATATAGAGAGGGAGCGCTGACGTTGACGTTGGACAGACGTTGGCTGTCAGATGTAGTATGTTGGCTCGCAGGTTTGCACGTTGCACCAAAGCTGTTAAAGTTGTTTTATTTAAAGCTTTCTGCCAATCTTTTTATACGTGCAGTCTGTGGATCAACTATACGCAGAAGACAATCAACGCCTTGCGCGTTCAGTATAACAACGCATTCAGGATGCTGTTGGGCCTGCCAAGGTACTGCAGCGCATCAGGCATGTTTGCTGAAGCTCGAACGGATGGCTTTCATGCCATCTTAAGAAAGAGAGCCGCCTCGTTGCTAAGCCGTGTTCGTGGCAGCGGATGCCTACGTCCGAATTTCTATCTGTATTCCAAATTTCAGCGAAATCCGTTTAGTGGTTTCGGCTGTGCGTTGATATAGTGCGGTTTTTAGTTTTTTTTAAATTTTATTTTTATTTTATTTATTTTTAGTGATAATGCTGTCCATGTAACAACGTTAAACCCAATCACCTACTCACCAATAGGAATTATTAAATCATAATACATATGTTTCATTAACAGATAAAAAGTCCTGTGGCTTCCATCATCATCTCAGCAGATGATGATGGATGATTTAACTTCATAACATGAAAGTTATGGAGTTAATCGTCCATCATAAGCTCATATGAATAACCTGACAGAATACAACCTATCGGTCTATGCATACCTACGTATATATCTATGTATAATATTGAAATATTTTTCTCCAACTCCTAACCGTTAAGGAGTTTTACCTTCCTTCATCAGCTTATCAACATGAGATGAAGACTAACAGACGCAAGACAAGTATTTTAATAGCTTTAGAAAACATATGAATCACGTAATAAGTGCCTACGTAATGAGTAATTTGAGTGTTGCTCTCAATTTCCCTGGCATCCCATCATCAGATCCTGACTTGGTGACAATGGGACCCCCTCGGGAGTGTACTCTTGCGAATGAAAAAAGAATTTGGAAAAATCGGTGAACATCATAAAAAAATATATACAGCCGAACTTAGTACCTCCTCCTTTTTGAAGTCGGTAAAAATCAAATAGACACCCACACTTTCTCTTCATTTTTAATTGCACTAACACAATATTACTTTTATTTATGAAATAAAATCCTAAGTCCAAACAAAATTAATTAGTATCTCACCTACGAATATATTCATCAGAGGCGGCAAAACATAAAAAAAAATATTTGGTTGCTTTTGGAACCAAAAGTCTTTCGTCGCTGGTTTTAAATTCCACATTATCGGTTGTCGGTTCGTACCTAAATATAATTTCATTTTATAAATTTAAACAATGCTGGGTACACTCAGCTACGTGTCAGTGGTAACATTTTGAGAATTTGAGATGGTCTTGGCTTTGTATTGAATTTTGTTTGTATTATAGAAATGCATCATGGCAGAGCAACCACGCAGGTCATAAACATGGCCATAGCCTGGATGGTTCCACTGTTAGCGGATTTATTTAGACCATTAAAGCGCTTCGCAAAACACGTTAAGCGTTGGTGCTGATTACCATGGCTTCAAAACTTCTGATAGTAGGGTTAGCTACTAGTCCTACAATCTCTACAAATCCTGAGGCCCCGTGTGTGGAGTATTGCCCAACGTAAGATACCCTTGTCCCAGCAGTGGGGATACTATGAGTTGTAAAATTATAGCGTAGTTCACCTAATACAGTAGAGAAGTGACACTGTCGTATGGGTGACCATACCTGTCATGTAATCTGTATTAATTAGTTACCTAAAACTTTAACAATGACAATGTTTTTACAAAATAAGTGCCACAAAAATACATTTACGAGGTGTCACAAAATTGGTGTAGGACCCTTTGATTGGACTTTCTACTCATCATAGTAAAGAACTTTCCAATTACAACAACAACCATACGCAATTATTAAATATTAACCTCGTAGATGTGTAACAAAATTGGTGTAGGACCCTTTAATTTGAGATTCTACTCATCATAGTTAACAACTTTCCAATCACAACAACAACCATACTTAATTATTAAAAAAAAAATTGGACTGTCCATACAAAATTAGTCAATCAGCTGTTTTAGTTAGAGTCGAAATATATATTTTTCTGAGTTACTTTGGGCCTCTTGGGGAAAGTGATTTGCATAATAAGTCTCAGTTAACGGGTCCTACCCTACACAATTTTTTTTACACCCTGTCTATGTCACCTACCATAAGAAAACATTTAAAAAAATCAAGGATTGGTACAGTCGGTTGTATATCAGTGACAAACTAAGCGGGGCTCTAATTTCTAGCTTTCATATCGTCGTTCCAGTACAACTCATAAAGGGTGAAGTAAAAGTAATTATAGAAAATACTGATTTATTTCCGACTTTAAAAAATGAGGTTATCAATTCGATCAGTATGTAGTTTTTAGCGTTGTCAATTATGTCAATTTAAAAATTGCACATCCTGTCATTGAAAATTGTGAAGTAAACAAATTGAATGTACACCACAACGTACATTAAATTTGTGCGCGAGACACTGCGGATTTAGTGAATGACATTTAGAGACCGTGATATCCCCGTTTTAGTGATCTGCTTTGAAACAGATTGTCGCAGACCTAAAAGAAATAAATTAGAAAATAAGTTACACATCGCCGCAAGTGTAGCGACAAATTATGTAAAAAGTCATAAATAAGGCTCAAATGTGCTTCAACTCAAGAGGTTTAAGGGGGACGAATTTTAGTGGTTCACATATTTATGTAATAATTATAGTTTTAATAATAAAAAAAAATTGTAGCTGAACCAAATAGGGTTTTGCGCCATCAAAGTATTAGGTACTTTGCGCCACCTGGTATGTACATACAGATTTGTTACCACCCACGTCGACTGTAGCGAGCTGTGACTAAAGACCCTTAATTACGAAAAGCCACAATACCATAAAAACGGAGTCAATGTCTGGGGCATAGATCACTGGATAGAACTAAGTAATTAATGTTGAGCAGTGTCCGTGAAAAGTCGGATCGTTCACCTCGCGCCGGAGATCGTGATTTACTTAATTTAAATTAGTAAATGCTTGTTTCTAATTTTGAGGAACAGAAGTCAAACAAAATAAGGCTTTGCGTAGTTTTAAGTTCAACATCTTTATTCTTCTTCTTTTCGAGTCGACGGCAAATTCAGATAGTCCCATCCCAAAACCGAGCCAAGCAAATTGCCTTGACAGTGGCCTGCATCAAGTCCCCCCGTGTGCAGGTGACTGGGCAAGAAGGACACGTTATGACATACACGTAATAACATCTTTATTAAAAAATAGGTATGTTACAATCTTTCTGAGATCATAAAATAGTAATTAATTCCAATTTAATACAACTGCATATAAACTTACTCCTCTTTTTAGGCCGTCGGTTAAAAATGTATCCTAGGGCTTACCAATTGGACAAAAAATAATAAAAAATGTCACGACACCTCGCACTCCAAAATCCACCACGCTGTTTAGGCTACAAGCTCTGCCATAGAAACAGACATACATACATACATAAATGAAATGAATAGAAATTTATTTTTAACAACATTTGTTGCAAGTCTACTAGTACACTTAATGTAGTCAATAATACACAAAATACACATAAATGCTAATGCAAGAACAATAAAAATAAATGGCAGGAATTTTACACAATTAATGATAATTGATATGTTAAGTAATACTTATTAAAAACTTACTAAAATAACTGCAGACCCTACGTTAGCTTGAGCTTTGTCTACAAGAATTATTTTATGTCATAAAACTGTTTTTCTAGAAACCACTCCTTAAGTCTGTTCTTAAAACAGTGGGTAGAGGGTGCATCCCTGATGTCGTCTGGTAGCCGGACCTTTCGCTCTATTTTAGTGTGTGCGGCACAGACGCAAGACGGCTGCTATGTTTATTACTACTTATGTTAAAATTTTGATTAATTTTACGTGTTTTAAATAAATCAATGTTTGTGTATGTAAACACAGCCACCTGCCGAATAAGAATGCAGGGTACATACATACACCCGAAAACATTACCATCCTTTTGGACAGTCGGGTCAAAGTATATATATTAGTACTAACATACAGTATGGACACTCCCTGCCGCGCTCTCTAGATTGCGACCTCACCCTCTCGTCACCCAGATTCATACATATTGATTACAGTTTGGTTGTCGAGCGTAGAGGATTTCGACGCCATTTTGTTTGTTCCTACATTCCTTTTTTGAAATGTCATTTATGGTCCGTTGTATGAAGTGTCCAGGGTGTGGTCGGGTAGAAAGTGGCGAGATGCGTGGTGTTCCACACGCATAGGATGGTTTAAAGGGGGTTTGGATGAAAACCAGAGTTGGACATTAATTAGGTGAACTGGCTATCAGATTTGCTGAGCTTGATCATTGTGCCAAACACAATATGTGATTTGTAATATATGTAAAACATATGGACCTACCTACTGGTATTTATATTTTGTAATAGGTATGCTTGTTCGTTTCTTGGCAATCATTTATTTATTTACTTGGCAATTATTTATTTATTTACTTGGCAATTATTTATTTACTTTTCCGTAGTTATAAAAATCCGGCCAAGTGCTAGTGAGACTCGCGCGAATAGGGCTCCGTAGTCTTTTCAAATAATAATAATGTATATTTAAAAAACAAAATTATGTTTGCAATTAGTAATAGAAGATTTTGTTTGGAAAATCTATGCACTTTTCACAAATTCAAAGGCACATTTGAATGTTAATCAATCGAAGTTATTAAAATTTTGTATACGCGTTCTAGAAACTATTATCTGTGTCTGTGGTTTATCAGATTTCCGTGTGAAAGTTTTTCAATATTTGAAGATTTGTGAAGTACATAATATAAGAGGCAGACTGCTGCACCTGCCTCGACGCGAGCCTCGTTGCTACGGCGCGTTGTTTCGTGTTCATCCGAAGCACAACTCGGCACGAGCCGTGCGTGACGAGGCTGCTCACCGTGAGCAAAGTATTAGTACCAAAGAGAATATAAGTCACTACATTAGTACTAACTTACAGTATGGACACTCCCTGCCGCTCTCTAGATTTCGATCTCACCCCCTCGTCACCCAGATTGATACAGATTGGTCACAGTTTGGTTGTCGAACGTATAGGATTTCGCCGCGATTTTTTTTGTTCCGTCATACGTTTTTTGAAATGTCATTTCTGGCCCGTTGTATGAAGTGTCCAGGGTGTGCCGTGAGGCTGCCACTAATACGCACTGGTACGCACCTTTATAGAGCAGCGACCGACCTTTAAAGGAAGAATACACATCTGCTTTCAAATGTCATTTCTACCTATCTATTTTCAACATCAAAACTGTATTTTTAATATATCTTTATAGTTTCCTAAGAAACTGATAATCAATTCAAAATAAAATATGGACCCCATACAAAGTTACTAACCAGCTGATTGTTTGTATGATAAGTTGATCGCGTAGAATAGTCCAGAATATTTAAGAGCATTACTTTTCAAAACGCATCAATAATTTTACTTTGTGTCACCAAGTTTGTGCACTTTGTATACGTAGATGACCGTGTTGGTAGTAACTAATTAGTAATCTGTGGTGTTGGTGTCTGGCAGTATTTGTAAGTTGGCAATACGTGAATATGGGGCTGAAATGGGTATTCTGTCAAATTACGGGCCTGGCAACCTGTTCGCCACACGTGCATTTTTGTTGTGAACGATCTGTACTTACAAGTACCTAATTCATACCAACTACTACAAATCCCTACTAATATTATAAATGTGAAAGTAACTCTGTCTGTCTGTTACGCTTTCCCGCAAAAACTACTGAACGGATTTGGCTGAAATTTGGTAGGTAGACAGATTAGGACCAGGATTCAGACATAGGCTACTTTTTACCACGCTCGCGAGCCGCTTGCGGCTCGCGCACTGCGCACCCTCGAAAAGTCATAGAAACGTTGTCCACGCGGGTGAAACCGCGGGAAACAGCTAGTTTAAAAATAAACGTTCGATAACAATCTACTTAGTTTTTCTAAACTTTACTTAAAAAATGCTTGTAATTTGGTCATCACTTTGACAAGATTATTTGAACAAAGTCGGCCTTGATATGCTACTCGGAAAAAAGGACCGAAATTTCCTGTACATCCCCATAGAGGGGCTCGAGCGTACCCTGAATTAGGGCGATCGGACCTTAGTCGACCACGCGGGCCCAGTGCGGGTTGGTCGACTTCAACACACAACCTTTTCAAATTCTGTTAGTGCTTTTTTATTTTATTTTTTGTAAGTGGCCAGTTCCAGAAACTTTCAGTATGCCCTTAGTAAACGTACATATGAAATCTAAATTTGAAATCACATCGGTTGGAACATGACAGGATTCGAACCACGACCTCCCGGACAGGAGGCGGCGGCTCTAGCCGTTACGCCACCGACGACGCTCCGAATTTCCTGTACAAAAAGATTTTATTTAGGATTAGGCTGTATTTGTCTCACCAGAAAGGAGATCGCATAGGTATAACAAGCATCATTTACCTGATTAAAAAACGTGCGGTGATGAAGAAATGATGCAACAACCAAACTCCTTGCTAGGATTATCATTTATCACAATGCTTAAGTAATATAAAAAAATTAACCCTGGAAAAGCGGTCCTGAATTTTAGTAACTGTTCTTTTAGTAATTGCTCTTTTGATTAAATCCTTACTGTTTATATTTTATTTAAACTACTCGCATTTTTTTTAGTAAAGCACTGTACAAGCCTTTGTCTGTAATGACTGCACCACAGATGAGATACTAGTTACTTCGTACTGCATTGTTGGCCGCCGTCGGTGGCGTAATGGCAAGGGCCGCTACCACCTGTCCGGAAGGTCGTGGTTCGAATCCTGCCACGTACCAATTGTGTTTTCGAATTTCGATTTCATATGTACGTTTATCCGACGTTCTTACGGCGGTGGAGGAAAACATCGTGAGGAAACCTGCATACGCCTGCGAAGAAACTCGAAGGTTGTGTGTGAAGTTGATCAACCCGCACTGGGCCCGCGTGGTCGACTAAGGCCCGATCGCCCTTATTCAGGGTAGGCTCGAGCCCCTCGGTGGGGACGTATATAATATGATCTGATGTGATGATATGATGAGTATGCACATTATTATAAGACAATATATGAGCTGATATGATGATGACTGCTGACCACAGTATGCTGGCCTCGAGCTCAGCTTAGCTACGCTGAGCTCTCGGCCATCATTCATTATCGTGGCTCGCAACGCAGTAATGTACTATTATTTATTTATGTTATAAAATTAAGGTTTTTTATTGTGACAAAAAGGAAGTTCTTAGTATAACAACAGTATGTAGGGTCTTAACAAAGGTACGTTAGTACTAATATATATACTGTGACAAAGGTATGCACTTATTTTTAACTGGAGCTTGTTCTCATGAAACTGAATAACTTTCCCCTAGAAACCCATGGTCAAGTCGCAAAAAAATTTTTGGACAACCCATGCATATCGATCAACAGACAGGCAAACTTTATATGGAAGTCCAAAAATTTTTTTTGCAAATTGTCCATTTCTGAGGGAAAATTGTTCAGTTTCATGAGTACGAGCTACAGTTTAAAAATAAGTGCATACCTTTGTTAAGACCCTATATCAAAGAGTACTAGCGTAGTAAAACTTTTACAATCATTTTATCACCTTAATGTCTTCATTACTAACTTTATTGATTAGTTTTAAGAAAGTTTTGTACGAGTATTATCTGCCACCTTAAGCGAATTCTTTGTTTTATCGCTTTTTCCTCTATCATCTTAACACGTTAACAGTCCAGTGTACCATATGTGGTACACAGGGAGCGGTTCTGCCGAGTTCATGTACCCAATGAGGCACACGAGCCCTTTGTTACTTACTATACGGGCTTTCACATACTTATATGATGTGTTTCAGAACACTTGTATGGGGACTGTTAACGTGTTAAGTTAATAAATAAAAAAAAACATTACTGCAATAGTGATTTAATTCCCGCAGTACTTCGTACAACTATTAAGTAACATAGTAAAAATGTATTATTTGTAAAGTATATGCTGAAGGAAACAAATAATACGTATAGGCGGGTTTCTTCATCATCATCACCATATCAGACCAATACCCAGATTGATACAGATTGGTTACAGTTTGGTTCTCGAACGTATAGGATTTAGCCGTGATTTTGTTTGTTCCGTCATTCATTTTTTGAAGTGTCCAGGGTGTGGTACGGGTCAAATCTTGCAATCGATTATAGAGCGACTTGTCAGGGCTATGGTTGGCATGAAATTTGGTATGAAACCGTGTTCCCGATGACAATAAGATGATGGGAGTGGCCTGCTTACTAAATAGTAAATTGTCATTAAGGCGAGGTATTGATTGGAACAGTTTTCTCTGTCTTTTTCTTTACGTGTAAAGAGTAAAGAAAAACACATTTTTTCACTTTTTTAATGGTTTTTCGTTTCGATCAAAAACTACAATGAGAGTATAAAAAATAATAACATAACTCACTTTGTATTACCATAACAAATGTTGTATATTTTTAAAAATTTATACTTATAATATTAGTTATAACTAGAGGTGAAAATAACGGTGTAGACTTATCTTTGGGATTTTATAACGAGCCAAAACTGCTCAATCGTGTTTCTAATAGCTTTTGACTTTAAGGAACATCATTAACACTATGGACATTCTTTTTTCAACCTTGGGTTTAGCAGTAATTGACGTCAAAAATAACGAAAATCTGTAATATTACCGCCTTAAGTACGTGTAAACGCTACAACACAAGTTATATTTTACTTAAGGTCTAGCTAACTACAGTCACTTACTAAATATATATATATTAAATAATTTTTAATTTTGAAGTTAAAATTTTTCTTCATTACCTACGTCATTTAACTTAATACGTGTAAACTAGGCATAGACAGCACAAATAATATGAAACGTTACTTATGCAGTTTCTGTTTGCACAAAAACTCCAAATAAAAGATGAAAAACCAAATTTTAATAAATCTGTATAGTCTCTTACATATTATATCATCATCATTAATTTGGTTACGTATGTACTAACTATAGTATATATGTTATGTATGTATGTATATGTATTTTAGTTTATATCATTATTATTTACGTGTATTATACGTAGTTTAAGAATGCATCTTTATTTAAAATATGTATTTAAATATTAAATATTCTATGAATTTGTTTATTGCCACTTCTACCCCACAATAATGATTTTTCATGTTTCCTCCACCTAAAGGTTGTCTGGAAGAGATCGCTTGTTAGCGATGAGACCGCCTATATGTACTACTTCCTTAATCATTGTATCTTTTTTTCCTCTTATGTTGTGCAATAAAGTGTTTAATCATTCAATCAACATTTTGGCGAACAATAAAATTGTAATTATTAATTCATAACCACAAAATCCTTGGGGGAGGCCTTTGTCCAGCAGTGGACGATTTGTGGCTGATATGATGAACCACAAAATAGAGGTCGGTACTTTATTCGTTGCTCATTTTTTGATGATGAGTTCAACAGCCCCTCGCGAAGGCTCGATGACCGCGCATAGCGGCAGGGCGGCATCTGCGCGCGCAGCTGTCACGGTGGGCCTGCGCACGCGCCACTTGCACCCGCATGAGGCTCCTCTAGCCTAGCTAGACACTATAGGAGGCGTTTTTAATAGAATAATTAAGGTTTTTTAACTAGATGCATGTTTGCATAATATTTTCAGTTAATATGTTTAGTTTATTATATAATATATTATGTTTAGACCGACGACCTGGTGAAGATCGCGGGAAGCCGATGGATGCGGGCAGCGAAGGACCGGTCCTCGTGGAAATCCTTGGGGGAGGCTTTTGTCCAGCAGTGGATGATTTTCGGCTGATATGATGATGACGTTTAGTTTCTATTTTGTTTGAGGATAGACATATAGGTAGGTATGTACCTACCTGATATAATTACTTAATTAGTATATACCATACATCGAATTCCGCAAATGAGATGGTTTTTTTTAAATCGACGAATGTATACTTAATACTTGGCTCAGCGATACAATGTATCTTTAACAATCTAATATAAAAAATGTATGTTTGTTTGTTTGTTCGTATTTTATGCGCTGCCATATTATAGCGTTCATCCGATTGCGTTGAAACTTCGTACTACTATTGTTATGCCTGGGAAAGTTATAAAATAAATATAGTAAAAAAAACTAAAATACACGCTTTTATAGCACATCAAACTAAAAAGTGAAAAATAATTCTTAATATAAGCTGAAAGCAATAAAGAACGAAAAATAATATTATTATTGTGAAAAAAGCGAGGGATGCTCGATATACGAAAAATATGGCACAATGCCCCACGCTTTTTTCACAATAATACTAGTATTTTTCGTTCATTATTGTTTTCAGCTTAATATTAAAATTATTTTTCACTTTTTGGTTTGATGTGCTTTAAAAGCGTGTTTTTTTAGTTTTTTTAAACTATATTTATTTTTTATTTTTAGTTCGATGTGCATTTAATTCTGGCGATCCTGATCAGGATAATGAGATATAACTATGAAATTATTGTATAGTAACTGATTCTTGATAAATGTGCAAAGTTTGAATTAAATCCGTCAGTTAAAAGTGGGCCAAAATCGAGTGCAAAGGAGTCGGTTACAAACATACATACATACAGGTGAATCTAATAAAAGCGTGATAAAAATAACCTAACCAATTTTATCAAAAATTAAGAACCCGACTGCACAAAAAAAGGGTCAGCCAAAGAAACTGACATACATACCTACATAGACTCGAAAAGCATTACCCTCGTTATGAGGCAGTCGGATAAAAACCACCGCGCACCATCGATATCTATAGTACTTGATAAACGAGCGAAGCGAGTTCTCAGTCTACTGGAACAATCCGGCGTTTGTATGTATAAATATTTGTTTGTATGTATAAACATTTATTTGAATGCATAAATATTTGTTTGTAATTATAAATATTTGTTTGTATGTATAAACATTTGTTAGTATGCATAAATATTTGTTTATATGCATAAATATTTGTATGTATATATAAACATTTGTTAGTATGCATAAATATTTGTTTATATGCATAAATATTTGTATGTATATATAAATATTTGTTTGTATGTATAAATATTTATTTGTATGTATAAATATTTGTTCGATGGTAATTCGAATATAAGTAGTTGATCGGAACATGAAATTTGGTAGGCGAATTCATCATCATCATATCAGCCGAAAGACGTCCACTGCTGGATAAAGGCCTCCCCCAAGGAATTCCACGAAGACTGGTTATACGCTGCCCGCATCCAGCAGCTTCCCGCGACTTTTATCAGGTCATCGGTCCACCGAGTGGGAGTCCTGCCTACGCTACGTTTTCCGGTGCGCGGTCGCTAATCGAGAATTTTACTGCCCCAATGGCTATCTGTTCTACGAGCTATGTGTCCCGCCCACTGCCACTTAAGTTTAGCAATTATGAGAGCTATGTCGGTTACTTTGGTGCTCCTACGGATCTCCTCGTTTCTGATTCGATCATGCAGAGGAATTTCGAGCATAGCGCGCTCCATTGCCCTTTAGCCTTCTTATGAGGCCCCTAGTAAGCGACCATGTATCAGTTCCCTATGTGATCACTGGATACCTACAGTACTCTCATAGGATGTGTAACATGTGACAAAATACTTTATAAAAGGACGGCAAAGATACGGCAGACTAGGCTGTATGGTCATAGATACCTTTGCCTTTTCCGTGCTTTTAAAGCCTGAAAAAAAGCGACTCCCTGGGACACATTTCCGTCCCATGGGACACTTTTCCGTCCCATTTCACGAAATCACTCCCACAAATTGCAGGAAAGTGAGAGCAAAGATGTTACACATCAAAAAGGAAATAAGTTAATTAAGTACAGCCTGGTGACAGACGGACGGACAGCGGAGTCTTAGTAATAGAGTCCTGTTTTTACCTTTTGGGTACGGAACCCCAAAAAAATAGTACAACGAGAGTTCGCAGTTCAGGGCGAGTTACTAGTATTTTAAAACTATGGACTTTTGGAGGTTAAGCATTTTCTCAGAGTTTCTCAAGTCTGTGAATTTTAGTACCTGCCTAGATATTTTCATGCCATAACTACAAACACACTGAGATAGCAAATATTACATTAAGCAGAGATATGCTATATATAAGGGGAGGTAGATAGGTTACATGCATCCTAAAAGTGAAGCAAAAAAAAGATGCCAATTGGCATCTCTTTTCATAGTAGCATTCGGTAGGTACCTATTATAATGTGTGTGTAAATGGATTCGATTTTCAAATGTGGTTTGTTAGTGCATAACCCATCTATGGTAACAAATCTCTGACAGTAAGCACTAAAAATTCTAGTTGTACAGTAAAGCAAGCCAAGTAAAATCTATAATTTTACGATTACTGAAACTGACTTTATTATACGTGATGAAGTACATATAATTTAGTCAGTTTGAGTAATCGTAAGTAGAGTAATCATATCAACACATATACGTCCCCACCGAGGGGCTCGAGCCTACCCTGAATCAGGGCGATCAGGCCTTAGTTGACCACGCGGGCCCAGTGCGGGTTGGTTGACTTCACACACAACCTTCGAGTTTCGCAGGCGTGTGCAGGTTTCGGTAATCGGTAAGTATATGTACGTAAGTTTTGAAAAACTCATTGGTACCTTGGCCGTCCAGATTTGATCCCGGTACCTCTGGTTAGAAGGCCGAGTCGTTTCTGGTTGAGCCACCGACGCTTTTTCATTGCATTTGCATTTACCAACTGTGAATAAAAAAATAAGGGTAGTATTTAAATGCAAACAAAAACATGTTTTTATTAAAAAAAAATCCAATTTTCATCAAAGTTCCTGATTGCACAGCACAAAATACTTACCTTACAATATTGTTGTATATTTTTACAATTTAGTCTTCAAAATATTAGTAATAACTAAAGTTGAAATTTACGGCGTAGACCTATCTTTGAGTTTTCTTTTTCTATCGAGCCAAAACTGCTCAATCGTGTTTCTAATAGCATTTGACTTTCATAAAAACGATGTCCACGTGGGCGAAACCGCAGACAAAAGCTAGTTTATACTGTTTTAGTGCTCAAATAGTACCTACATACCACCTACCTGAGTAATGAATGAGTTGTAAATGACATTATTCGTCAAAAGCACTCGTAAAAACTAACTCTTTATTATGTCGGTCCTAGCTGAAAGTCATTTAGATGAGGTATTTCTCTCGGCGATAATGATTTACACTACTATTTCACTATCTAGACTGCTCAGACTCACAAGTATTGTGGTGACTGTTTACCAGAAAATATTTAAAGCGGTAATATTACAGATTTTGGTTATTTTTGACCTCAAATACTCCTAAACGATAGAAAACCTAAGGTTGAAAAAAACCCTTGTTGTTGATGATGTTCCTTAAAGTCAAAAGTTATTAGAAACACGATTGAGCAGTTTTGGCTCGAAAGAAAAAAAATCCCATAGATAGGTCTACACCGTTACTTTCAACTCTAGTTATGACTAATATTTTAATGTACAAATTTAAAAAAATATACAACAATATTTGTTATTCTGATAATACAAAGTGAGAAACGCAATTATTTTTTATACTTTCATTCAGAAAATTGAAACTAAACGAAAAAAAATTGAAAAGTACAAAAGTTTGGTTATTTTCTTTACTCTTTACAAGTAAAGAATAAAACAGAGACAACTGTTTCAATCAGTACCTCGCCTTATGTGACAAGCGATCAACTACTAGGACTAGAGCAAGGACGCAACGAAAGAATAATTGAAAACACTAAACACGTTAAAAACCAACTTCAAAATGTCAAAAGTTATATAGGTATACAATTTTGCTAGGTATATTTTTGGTAATTTTGAAATAATAATTTTTTTTAATAACTACACAAATTAATTAAAAATTAAAAACAAGACTGCATAAAAACTTAACTTGTTTGGCCATCAGTGGGGTAAAAATGTATCCTATCTCACTCACGGGATTAAGACGAATCTAACGACACCTCGCACTTCAAAATCCATCCAGCCGTTTAGACTACACAGTGTGCCAAAGAAATATACATACATAGATACATACATACACTCGAAAAACTGAGTGTCGATGGCGTAATGGCTAGGGCCGTCGCCTCCTGTCCGGGAGGCGGTGGTTCGAACCTGCCACGTACCAATGTGATTTCGAATTTAGATTTCATATGTACGTTTATCCGACGCTCTTACGGTGAAGGAAAACATCGTGAGGAAACCTGCACACGCCTGCGAAGAAACTCGCAGGTTGTGGGTGAAGTCGTCCAACCCGCACTGGGCCCGCGTGGTCGACTAAGGCCCGATCACTCTAATTCAGGGTAGGCTCGAGCCCCTCGGTGGGGACATATATGAGCTGATATGAATGAAAAAAAAAAACTCGAAAAACATAACCCTCATTCTGGCGCAGTCGGGTAAAAAGTACTAAGTGAACCGATTTTGATACAATTTATAAGGGACCACCCTGAAGACATAACCGATCAGTAAAAAATAAACATTAATTAAAATTGCTATACAATCGGCGAAGATATCGCGTAACATAATACTGACATACAAAAAAAACTTAGTCGAACTGAGAACCATCCCTTTTTTTGAAGTCGGTTGAAAATGTGCGTTAGAATTAGATTATGTATACTATTTAACCGACTTCAAAAAAGGAGGTTATCAATTCGACCAATATGTATGTAATATTGTTGGAATTGTACCATATTTGTATAAGTTAGTCCAGGGGTGTCTAACATTATTTGGTGGAGAGCCAGGTTTAGGATTTAATATACCGCAGCAGCGGGCCAAAGGAAATGTCCAATAGTAAAGTGATTTTTTAATAAAACAAAACAGCAATTTTTATTTAATTTTTATTTAAATATGTTAGGAGGAAGAGTCATTTTTAAATAACCTACTTAATGCGATGACTGAAACCTTTTTGTTCTATTGTTGTATCTATTCTATTCATGAAATACAGCCCGCTGACGGACGGACGGACGGACAGCGGAGGCTTAGTAGCAGGGTTCCGTTGGCACTCTTTGTGTACAGAACCCTAAAAACCTTACTCATACACACACGTCATCATCATCATCGCATCAGATCATATACAGGGTGTAACATAAAGGTGTGGCGATACTTTAAGGTGGGCTTGTACCCATCAAACTGAACAACTTTCCCCATGGAACCCATAGTCAAATCGCAAAAAAAATTTGAACCTCCCATACTAACTCAATCAGCTGATCAGCCAACTTAGTATGGGAGGTTCAAATTTTTTTTTGCGATTTGACTATGGGTTCCATGGAGAAAGTTGTTCAGTTTGATGTGTACAAGCCCACCTTAAAGTATCGCCACACCTTTATGTTACACCCTGTATAAGGTCTAACAAAATTAGCTGAAACTATTTTAAGGGCAAGTTCAGTAAACGAAACTGAACAACTTTTTCTTCAGCGACCATACTGAAATCTAAGAAAAAAAATCTACAATAAAAAAAAAAGAAATCTTAATAAATCCGGCACTGGCCATCGTACCGTAGCAGTCCACGCGCCAACGCGCCTCCGCCGGGCTCCGCCACAAGCCACGCCAGGATAGTACAAGCCGTGTCTTCCGTCGCGTCGGACACATATTGGGTAGGTATCTAAACCCTATTTGTTTGGAAATAGCCAGACATGTAAATAAAACATGAACTTCAAAATAAACTAGTTTCAATTGGTTTTCAAGTCTTAAATGAACTAAAACACAGTATTTATGTCAATAAAATCCTTGATGTCCAAATGTAAGTGATTAAGCTAAAATGATAAAATGATTTGTTTACATGTTTGGCCATTTCCAAACAAATAGATTTTTCTTTAATGTGACTTGTCCGCAAACAGGCTAAGGCGAACTACCTACCTACTTGCTTCTTATGTCTCCGGTGATTTTCTTGGTTGACCGGCATCTACAGGTCGTGGCATACTCGTAAAAGTACCGTAATCCCGGAATCGCTGCAAAGCACCTTGAAACATGTTCCTGGTGTCTATTAGGTTGTGGTTACAAACTTCATAGCACACCGCCATGTCCAAATATTGTTGTACATGGCATTTTCACAATGAAACACTTAACTTAGGCACTTAGGTCACAATCTGTAGGTTCGGCCACAGATTACTAAATAGTTACTTGTTCGGCTTTGAGAACGTAACTCAATGAGTGCGCGAGAGTAACTGAGATACTTTTTTCGCGCACGCATCGCACACTTGTTTGTAGGCGAAATGTACCTACGAGCGAGCAGCAAAATAGTTCAATGGTCAATGGCCTCAACGCTTCAAAGAAGCCGCTCAATTTCTTATTTTTCGAAAAGTGTAAATACCTGTTAGGTTGTATTTTACTACCTACATCTAAAAGGGGAACTATAAGGTTTTAAATAGGTAATATTAGTTTTTAAATAAGAATTGATTGAGAGAACTACCAAAGGTCAACGGCCAGGCACAGCGCAGTGTTTCGTTGCGGCAAGGCACGAATCCAGCGAAAAGACAGGACCGTTTTCTACAACACGAGAATATTATAGTGGGCAATAATGGAATGTGGCAATTTTTTTTTAGAATTCGGTATGGTCGCTGAAGAAAAAGTTGTTCAGTTTCGTTTACTGAACTTGCCCTTAAAATAGTTTCAGCTAATTTTGTTAGACCTTATATACGTCCCCACCGAGGGGCTCGAGCCTACTCTGAATTAGGGTAATAGGGTCTTAGTCGACCACGCGGGCCCAGTGCGTGGTGGTCAACTTCACACACAACCTTCGAGTTTCTTCGCAGATGTGTGCAGGTTTCCTCATACACACACAATAAGTCCATAATTCCAGATTTATTTTTTTATTTATTTATTGTTTATTGTACACAGTAAATGAGAAATACATAAGTAAAAAAACATGAGACTTTCAATTGGTATGCTTAACTCTGTAAGAGTTTTCTGCCAACAAACCAGTAAGTGAGAAAGAAATGAAATACGAACGGGTAGAGGCGTGTACAAATTTGTTATTGGGAATGTTAAAATAATAATATTAAAATACTATAAGATCCTAAGTATAATGTTATTTATAACAGATACGTTTAAGTTAATAATAATATACCTACTGCATACATAAATAACTAATAATAAAAATTATAAACGTCATAATAATAATTGTACTTAAAATAAATAATAAACATACATAATAAAAATTCCTACTTAATTGTCTGTCTGTTACGCTTTCCCGCAAAAACTACTGAACGGATTTGGCTGAAATTTGGTAGGTAGACAGATTAGGACCTGGATTAAGACACAGGCTACTTTTTACCACGCTCGCGAGCCGCTTGCGGCTCGCGCAATGCGCACCCTCGAAAAGTCATAGAAACGTGGTCCACGCGGGTGAAGCCGCGGGAAACAGCTAGTATAATATATACATACAATGTTTCAATATAGGGTAAGCAAGTCAGGTCAAGTAATGCTCTTTTATTTTAACACAAATTAATTAAACCGATTGTTACTCAGCTTAGAAGCCTACCTTTCTTCTTTTTTTATTTTAAGTGTAACTTTGCTACTGTAGTGTGTTTTTGACGTTTATTATCAGTAAAATTCCCACGTCTCAGCACGACGATATACAGGGTGTAAAAAAATTGGTGTAGGACCCGTTAACTAGGGGTTCTACTCATCATACTGAACAATTTTTCCCAGGAACCCATAGTCAATTCTCAAAAAAAAATTTGGACCCTCCATACTAAAATGCACAAAATTGGTCGATCAGCTAAAGGGTTATTTGTATGAAGAGTAATTTTTTTTTGATTTCAGTAACCGCCTCCGTAGCTCATAGGCAAAGTTCACTGGCATTACACAGGAGGTCGCGGGTTCGATTCCCGGCGGGGTCAATTGTAAGACTCGGTTTGGTTGGTGGTAGGGCATTTTCTAAGCCCGCCTGTCTAGCTACCACCATCTTATCTAAGTCTTGCCGCCAAATATCAATGTTGATATCATTGGTGTGTTCCGGCACGAATATAAGATAGCCAGTTCCCCATTGCGTTGGGGAATCTTGGTAAGCCCGCTTCTATCTTCGGCAATATCGTCACTTACCACCAGGTGAGATGTTGTCAAGGGTTTACCAATTGTGAATAAAAAATAAAAAAAAGATTTCAGCAAAGTCGTAGAACAAAAGTTGTTCAGTATGATGAGTAGAAGCCCCAATTAACGGGACCTACACCAATTTTGTTGCATCCTGTATAGTCCCCCAGCTCGTTTGAAGGCTGAGTACTGCAAATGTGCAATGAAAATTATGAGCAACCTGTACACTACATATAAATTACAGGTCCAATAATAATAAACAGTAAAATGTGTGAGCTCAGTAATTTCTAATGACAATGCTGTTGTGAATTTAAGTTTGTTTTCTGATATTCAGGTAAAAATACATAAATAAAAGATCTATGAGCACTTAAAGAAAACTTACGTTGTGCATAATGATGGGTGTTGAAAATTATATTCTATTCTGAAAATGCTAGGAGGTAGTCGGGACACTGTTGTCTCAATCTTAAAAATTATGGTTGTGTAAATCTAACATGTACAAGGTGAGTTTTTAATGGCGGACCAACCTCCGTAGCTCAGAGGCAAAGTTCACTGGCTTTACACAGGAGGTCGCGGGTTCGATTCCCGGCGGGGTCAATTGTAAGACTCGGTTTGGTTGGTAGTAGGGCATTTTCTAAGCCCGCCTGGCTAGCTACCACCATCTTATCTAAGTCTTGCCGCCAAATATCAATGTTGATATCATTGGTGTGTTCCGGCATGAAGATAGGATAGCCAGTTCCCCATTGCGTTGGGGAATCTTGGTAAGCCCGCTTCCATCTTCGGCAACATCGTCACTTGCCACCAGGTGAGATGTTGTCAAGGGTTTACCAATTGTTAATAAAAAAAAAAGTTATTTGAAGTTATTGAAGACTTTTGTTCTACTACTTTTTAATAAACGCCAAATTTTGTAGAGTCTAAAATTGGCATTTATATACAATCTTGCCAAGTGCGAGTCAGACTCGCACAGGAAGTGTTCCGTATTATCGTAGATTTAACATAAAAGAATCACTTTGTATGCGGGCCTCTAAAAAAATATATATATATGTTGTTATAGCGGCAATAGAAATATATACTGTGTGAAAATTTTTAATCTACCTATTACGGTTTGTCCTTTGTACCAGGAACGATTCATCATCATCATATCAGCCACAAATCGTCCACTGCTGGACAAAGGCCTCCCCCAAGGGTTTCCACGACGACCGGTCCTGCGCTGCCCGCATCCATCGGCTTCCCGCGACCTTCACCAGGTCATCGGTCCACCGCGTGGGAGGCCTGCCTACGCTACGTTTTCCGGTGCGCGGTCGCCACTCGAGAACTTTACTGCCCCATCGGCCATCTGTTCTACGAGCTATGTGCCCTGCCCACTGCCACTTCAGTTTAGCGATTCTGTGAGCTATGTCGGTTACTTTAGTTCTCCTGCGGATCTACTCGTTTCTGATTCGATCACGCAGAGAAACTCCGAGCATAGCACGCTCCATTGCCCTTTGGGTGACCTTGAGCCTTCTTATGAGGCCCATAGTAAGCGACCATGTCTCAGTTCCGTAAGTCATCACTGGCAACACACACTGGTCAAAGACCTTAGTCTTGAGACACTGCGGTATTTGGGACCAGGAACGATTACGGGTGGATTATTGAATATATTTATTACTAGCTTTTGCCCGCGGCTTCGCCCGCGTGGACATCGTTTTTGTGACTGATTTAGAGGGTGCGCGGCATAAATTTTCTCCACATCCCTCGGGAACTATGTCAGGATATGATTATTAGTAAATCGTGTCATTTCCCACCCCCTCAACCATCTCGGTGCAAAAAATCACACGATCCATTGTTCCGTTGCGATGTTAATTAACCAAAAAAGAGTACCTATATTTTCAGTTCCCTCGGGAATTGCATCGGGCTATGCTATTTTCACGGGATAAAAAGTAGCCTATGTCCTTCCTTGTGACACAGGGTACCTGCATGCTAAATTTCATTAAGATTGGTCAAGGCGTTGAAGCGTGAAAAGGGAATAAAACAAACTAACAAACAAACACATTTTCACATTTATAATATTAGCAAGGATTTGTAACCTACCTACTTATTTCGCACTATCGTATTTTTAGCTAACTACTTCAAAATAACTAGTTCTAAATTACTGCACTAGATCATGCAGCCAAAACAAAAACAGGCTATTAATTGCCTTCTAAGCAAACTTATATGAGTTCAAAGTACGTTTATGTATAGCAGCAACCTTTGAAATGATGACTTATAAAATAACACACACTGGAAATGGGACAAAATGTTACTTAGCTATTTGTTTCATTGCTATACGTAAACAATTCTTACTAATATAAATGTTTTTGGGAAACTAATCTGCGTCTGTGGTTTGTTCAGATTTCCGTAAAAAAAAAGAAGTTTTTTTAAAAAAAATTCATGAAGATAGGTATTATAATTCAGGGTAGGCCGGAGCCCCTCGGTAGGGACGTAGGTTATGGGCCGATATGATAATGTTTACAATTTACAAATTTTATGGATTTTTTACGATTTCCGGACATACTACAGACGTTAGAACATGTTTACAAAATTTTATTAGGTACCTAAATGGTTCAATAATCCTTACTAATATTATCGATGTGAAAATGTGTTTGTTTGTTTGTTACCGTTTCACGCTTCAAAATCGTGACCAATCTTGATGAAATTTGGAATGCAGGCACAGATTACTAAATAGTTAATGCAGGTAGCCTGTGTCACGGGAAAGGACATAGGCTACTTTTTATCCCGTGAAAATAACATAATCCGATGCAGTTCCTGATGGAACTGTAAAAATAGTATTTTTTTGGTTCATTTCCTTAACATCGCAACGGAACAATGGAGTGTTGTGAGTTTTTGCACAGCGATGGTTGAGGGAGTGGGAAATAGACTGGTAATCAGATTAGACGGATCTGGGATAGAGATCTGGAGAAAACTAATGTCCACGCTCGCGTACCACTCACCCTCAAAGACAGTCATAAAAACGATGTCCACAAATAAAAAGCGGGCATAAGCTAGTATTACATAAATGCTACAAACTAGATTTGTTCTCATCACGTGTCATGTGCATTATTATCGCCTATGCCTATAGTATCTCTATGAATCATGTTTCGCGACTGTGATTAAATGACTAATATCGGCAGATAAAACTTTTCGCGCATTTGCATTCCAATACATAATAAGATTATGCATTGGCATCTCTTTACCAAAAATATTGAAATTATTAAGAATAAAGTTGGAATAATTCAAATTTCTTTATTAATCAAAAATGTTAAAATAACAGATGTAAATAATGTTAGCCAATGTTTCCAGATGCACTGTAATAAAAAACAGTGGATTTACTGCATTTTTAGAATTTTCATTCAATCACTGTAAATAAGTTTTGTGAATTTTCATACAAAGGACAAAAGTTTACAAAAAAAAAAGAAATTAACTGACCCGTTTGCGCAGTGGCGGCACTGCTGTCTGATGGGCCGAGAGTCGTGGGTTTGATACCCGCCCAGCTTCAACAATTCATAGCTATGAAGAGTGCGTCAAATGAAAGAATACAATATTTTACTACTAGTCATTTGAGTAACTTTTTATTAACTGTTAAAAACGAAAGTTTGTTCTGCATTGTTCGCGTTACGGACATAGTGACGCAGGGTTGCCAGACGAGTGCAAGTGAATTATCGTACCGGTATTCGAAAATTATCGATCCAGATGAAAAATTATTGTGCAATTGCCAGAACCGCGCGAAACGCGCTATTTTGTAAAACAAAAACACAAAGTCACTTACCAAAGTTGAAAGTACGGTAATCCAAGTATAATTTGGAACTTTTTAACAATTTTAAACATTTTTTTTACATTTACACTCGGCTAGCGAACTTAACTTTGAATCTAAGGATTAAGAATAAATGAAACGAACTATCATTGTTATTCGTTTATTGATTGGGTACATTCGAGGGGAAGTCCCCGACATACACATTATTTTGTATTTTTAGATGATTTTAAGCCACTGGATACTAGTCTTTTCACTCCACTTCGGAGGGGGGTTGGAAATTATCGTACTTTGACATACGATAATACATATTGTATCGTAAATCGTACCAGTGTCGAAATTATCGTACATGTACGATGATTATCGTACGTCTGGCAACGCTGTGACGTCATAAGTGCCATAGTATTTAAAGCTAACAGATTTTCGTTATTTTTGACGTCAATCATTCACTCCTAAGTCCTAAACGATAGAAAACCCAAGGTTGGAAAAAATACCCTTATTTTTGATGATGTTCCTTAAAGTCTAAAGCTATTTAAAACACGATTAAGCAGTTTTGGCGCGATAGAAAAAAATCTTAAAGACCGTACACCGTTACTTTCAACCCTAGTTATGATTAATATTTTTAAGTATAAATTAAAAAAAATATACAACAATATTTGTTATGATAATACAAAGTGAGTAATGTTATTATTTTTTATACTTTCATTGTAGTTTTTGATTGAAACGAAAAACCATTGAAAAAGCGAAAAAGTGTGTTCATTTCTTTACTCCTTACACGTAGAGAAAAAGACGGAGACAACTGTTCCCATCAATACTTCGCTCATCGAACTAATTTGCTGTTTTTAATGAATATAAAATTAAAAGTTGTTTAATATTTCAAATGAGCAAGTGTTTTTGCTACTCTAGAAGCAATACTATTTATTGAATAGTGTTTTTGACGTGAAAACTTCTTTAGGCGCGTTGGGCATTTTTGAGATGCGGAAAAAACCATTGAACTCGCGACACTGTAATGTAATGTAACCGCCACCGTACCAGGAACACTCGGAGGCTCAAAAGTTATAAAAGCATTTTATAAGATGAGAAAAAACCATTGAACTCGCGACACTGTTATGTAATGTAACCGCCACCGTACCAGGAACACTCGGAGGCTCAAAAGTTATAAAAGCATTTAATAAGATGAGAAAAAACCATTGAACTCGCGACACTGTTATGTAATGTTACCGCCACCGTACCAGGAACACTCGGAGGGTCAAAAGTTATAAAAGCATTTTTCAAGATGAGAAAAACCATTGAACTCGCGACACTGTTATGTAATGTAACCGCCACCGTACCAGGAACATTTGGAGGGTCAAAAGTAATAAAAGCATTTTTAAGATGAGAAAAAACCATTGAACTCGCGACACTGTTATGTAATGTAACCGCCACCGTACCAGGAACACTCGGGGGCTCAAAAGTTAAAAAAACATTTTTTAAGATGAGAAAAATCCATTGATCTCGCTACACTGTTATGTAATGTAACCGCCACCGTACCAGGAACACTCGGAGGCTCAAAAGTTATAAAAACATTTTATAAGATGAGAAAAAACCATTGAACTCGCGACACTGTTATGTAATGTAACCGCCACCGTACCAGGAACATTCGGAGACTCAAAAGTTATAAAAGCATTTTTTAAGATGAGAAAAAACCATTGAACTCGCGACACTATAATGTAATGTAACCGCCACTGTACCAGGAACACTCGGCAGCTCAAAAGTTATAAAAGCATTTTCGAGATGGGAAAAAACCATTGAACTCGCGACACTGTAATGTAATGTAACCGCCACCGTACCGGGAACTCTCGAAGGCTCAAAAGTTATAAAAGCATTTTTGAGATGTGAAAGAACCATTGAACTCGCGACACTGTAATGTAATGTAATGTAACCGCCACTATACCAGGAACACTGGGAGGGTCTAAACTTATAAAACTGTAAATTAGTACTTCTATCGGCACTCCCGGAGTGGTTAGGTTTTCAATTTATTTTTTTATACGGTAAAATAGCCTATTATACATTAGGTATGTTGATGATACCTATCGTATTCAGCCTTATAGTCACAAAGTCTCTTACTTTTGGTACACCACAATGTGTCAGGTCTGGAGCACGCTCCATTTCAATTTATGCTCCATCATTTCACAGAATCTCGAATTCTTAAGGAAATAGTGTTCATTGAAGAATGTTCATAAATATTTTTTATGTAGTTACATCATTTTCCCAGCGCCTCTGTTAGACATTTCATTCTATCATTCTAACTAAAGGGTTATTTACACTAGGTCTGCGAATTGCGATGTGGTTGATTATTATTTATCCTTACGGGTTTTTGTTGCACCTGTATCATTTTAAGTTAAAAAAATCACAGTAAATCATCTTTAGTTAACAGTGATTCATTAGAAATCACATTTAGGTAACAGTGATCCATTAGGAATCACATTTAGTCATTCAATTTATTGCATTCATCTCATATAGTTGGGCGAAGGTATCTTCCAATGCTAATCATTTCTTCAAGGCCGTAATGGTGACTTTAAGTTATTTAATTACTTGTTTTTAATTATTTTCGAGAGTGGCTACATTATCGAATTGGGTGTGATGGTAATAATGTGTGTTTTTGTACAAATAAAAAAAAAGTTGCTTTACTGTCCTGTACAAGAAACGAATTGGTGACTGATACTGATGTGATGACTAATCTTCACAAAGTTATCACGGCTCAAATTCACTTGAGATGATAATGAATGTATTAGCCGATCACAAATGCTTGTGGAGAACAATAAACATCCTGGTCTGGAATTATCATTTTCTGGCGTGGTATTTTTTATGCAATAATTTATCGTTTGTTTAAACTACAGATGCTTAAATTCAAGTGTAAGTAGGTTACCAAAGGTATAGTTATCATTGGCATTGTTTACTTTTTTATGAGGCAAGAAAAAATATATATTTTTTGTTTATATTACTTTTTTATAAGCTAAGATAATAGTAGTTTATGAAACTGTTGCATAATACCTAGTTATGTGCAGTTTCATACACTACTTTATCTAATCTCATACATTGCGATTGAATCAACTAAAACACAAAGATCAAAGTTAAGAGTAAGAAAAAAATCGCACAAAATTCTGTAAGTAGTAAGTAACTACAACAGAACGTGTCATAGCGCTGAATCCTAGCGCATCACCGCGCTTGCACTGAAGCGGACAGTGTCACAGACAGGTACAAACAATGCTTCACTGATCTCAGACATTTTTAAACAAGAATGAAAATTATTCACGAAATTCAGTAACTACAACAAAATTCTATGAAAAACCAACACATCACCGCGCATGCGTTGAAGCGGGCGCTGTCACAGACAAGTAAAAATTGGAATGAAAACTTTTTGTATTGCTATAAAAATGGCGCGAACCGCATATGCGTTCCAATAAAAAAAAATTGATATGGAACTTCGTTTGTGATATTATCTTTTTGGTTTAACTTGTATCGTATTGGAAAAATTACATTACGATACAATTAAACATTATAACATTATTTTGTTAGAGAAATAATGTTATAAAGAGTTTTTTTTAAATTTCGGTATTGTGTTTATAAAGTGTGCCAATATAAATTCGTTTTGGAGTTTATAATTCGAACTTTACGATATGAGAGTAGATAAATACTCTTTATGGCACACACTATTTATTTATGATACAAGGGTGGTAAAAAGGTAAATTACAAACACAGGCGAGGGTTTACCATCGTCACGAGTTTGTCATTCCTTTTTACATCCATGTATCGTACGACATTTTTCAATACAGCTAAAAACGACCGTGATAGAAAAACAAAATACATAGATACATACCTACCAAGATTTCGGCAATCAAAGTTCATTTTACAAATAAAAAAGCTACAAATAAAAAAAGTGGTAAAGTTAAAAGCACGTGTGCGGTAAAATAAATTTTACGCACAGTAAACTAGCATACTTAAAGGTACTAATTTATATACTTCGCTTAAAGTACCACTTAGGCTCCAAAGCCTCGAGCATCGCCGCAAAGTCGCCTGTCTATTAGTGTTCTACAGGATTCTTTTCGGAGAGTGTGCCCTGGAACTTCACGACCTCATTCCCCCCTCTCCATTTCATCATCGGACGACCAGGCGCGGAGAGCGGTTCAACCCCCTTGTCGTCAATGTTCCACCTTTTCGCACGAAGCGTTTTGCTTCTTCCTTCATCATGCGAACGGCCAAGGAGTGGAATTCCCTTCCGGCGTCTGTATTCCCCGATTCGTATAAAAAAAATCAAGCAACTGTAATGAAAAAAATATACACATTTTAAAAATTTAAAAAAGCTTAACTAAAAAATCAAACAAAACATAAAACACAATATAAACAGAAAATTATATAGGTACTATAGCGATAGCGGTACAATTTGAACGGTCTTATCGTTCAAAGTGATTTCTTCCAGACAACCCTTTATAACATTTTCTTCGGCATCATCGTCACTTTACGATCGGGTGAGATGATGCCAAGGGCTTATAATAATTGTAGTTAAAAAAAATAATTAAATTGTTAAAGTAATTAATAACTAAGTTCATTTTAAAAGTAATAATTAATTTAAGTTAATACTGTGACTGTTTTTTATTTAATTTAGCCTGTGACGTCATGAGTTTACGAACTTTTAAAAACCATAAAAGTAAGTAACCAGTGATAGAAAAGTTTAAATGTCCACATTATTTTCTCAAAATAGTCTAAATTTTCTAAATAAAAAAAATCTTACGCGTAATTTTTGAACGATGGCAAATACACAACCCCTCATTGTCATGTTTTAATGTTAATTGGGTCCTGTCAGCTATCCTATCTTACTAATATAAACGCGAAAGTTTGTAAGAATGTACAGATATTGTATGTTTGTTACTCTTCCCCATTGCGTTGGGAAATCTCAGTAAGCCCGCTTTCATCTTCGCCATCATTGTCACTTACCATCAGGGCTTAACAATAGTGAAAAAAAAAAACTTCTTAACGGATCTGGTTGATATTTTGGTAGGTAGACAGATTAGGACCTGGATTAACACACAGGCAACTTTTTACACGCTCGCGCGTACTGCGCAACCTCGATAAGTCATAGAAACGTTGTCCACGCGGGTGAAGCCGCGGGAAACAGCTAGTTTAAAATAAAATAACTTTAGCGAAGACTTAAGTGGCTTTACCGAAATTAATTTTCCATACAATCTAATTATAAAAATCTCTAAAAGTATGTATCTAAAAGATAAACCGGAAAACGTAGCGTAGGCAGGCATCCCACGTGGTGGACCGACGAAAAACTGGTGAAAATCGCGGGAAGCCACTGGATGCGGGCAGCGCAGGACTGGTCGTGGAAATTCATGTGGAGGCCTTGTCCAGCAGTGGACGTTTTTCGGCTGATATGATGATGATGAAAGTTGGATGAGCCGATTCTAATGAAACTTCATACACATAAGCAAGACACAAAATTTCACAGGATGTACTGACAACTTTATCGAAATACTTTAAATAAGAAAGATTAGCCAATGGAAACTATGTTACAATGAAAATAGGTTATAATGAAAACCTTAAATCCCTTTAATTTAGTTCCAAAACTGTAGAAAAAATAGTCAATACACCGCGAAATTGTTCAACTTCGCGTCTTTTTCATGTGTATAAAGTTTCATTAGAATCTGCTCGTCCAATTCTAGAAATTTTAATTACTTGTGGTTTGTACGGAAAACAAGTTTCGATAAGGCGTCTTAACTGCATGTGATAATTAACAATTAGTGTAACCAACCCATTCTAACTGCAGAAGCCCATGGGAGTTGTTTTTATGTCGACCCTTACGGAAGCTGGCCATCCGGTGTGTAGGGTTCAATGATTCCTCTGTGATGAGATGAGCTTTGACATACATCTCATTGAGCTCATTTGAAATGAGCTATGAAAATACTATGAGGAACGCTTTTAAGTTGGGTAAAGTATCAAATTGCCAATGATGCTTATACAGGATGTAACAAAATTGGTATAGGAAAGTTTACTAGGGCTTCTATTCATCATCATCATATCAGCCGAAGGAAGTCCACTGCTAGACATAGGCCTCCCCCAAGGATCTCCACGACGACCGGTTCTGCGCTGCCCGCATCCAGCGGCTTCCCGCGACCTTCACCAGGTCATCGGTTCACCGAGTGGGAGGCCTGCCTACACTACGCTTTCCGGTGCGTGGTCGCCACTCATCATACTGAACAACTATTCGAGACACCCTCTTAGTCAATTCGCGAAATAAATTTTGAATTCTATAGGTAATGTGTGTAGGTATTGTATCTTCGTTGCAAGAAAATTTTGGAAATCTCTTTCAAAGCACACAGTGACATTTATATGAGACTCACAGAACAACACTGTGCTCTTAGCCAAACTAAAAAGCTTTTTGATAGCACAGGCTTATTATAGGGTTGATGAATTTTTTATTTTGAAAAATAAAACAGTGAAATGCTTTATAATATTTAATCTAGTTAAAAAATATTATAACTAACTTGTGCCTAATATTATGTTTAGGTATAGGTGCATAGATGAATATTTGTGATTAGGTACAAGCTTTTATTTTAAAAGAGTTTTAAGCTCCATATCTGCTCCTTTTTGGAGCATACACGGTTCCAAATCAAAAAAGGTGAGCACATAGTAAAAATTTACTACGATTTTATTGAAAATCAAAGACGATCCTGGAACTACGATTCCACCTCCAAATTTCATCATCAGATCAACTTGAAAATACCAAAAAGATCTATTGTCCTGGTAATACGGCTTTTTTCCAAATTTCAGCTTAATCGGACCCCTGGAAGAAAGTATATAACTAACGTACAGTATAGTCACTCCCTGCCGCTCTCTAAATTTGACCTCAACCCCCGTCACGCAGATTGGTTACAGTTTGGCTATCGAACGAAAAGGATGAGCTATGTGCCCCGACCGCTGTGATTTCGTTTGGGAATTGTTAAATCTTAATTTGGTAAACTGTTCATTTTACTGATGTTTTAGTTCACATAGTGATAATAACAATAAAACAAAGCTTTAACAGATATCCCTTGAATAAAAAGCAACACAAAAAGCCAGTATCTGGAGAAAACGTATTAACCTTGCTTTTTTTGTGAAGTGTTTTAAATATTTCTTAAAAATTAAATTACAAATCATAATATGATGATTTGCTAGTGTAGAAATAAAACGCGCACACGTCTGACTTGTACATGTAGAATTCCGTACCATCGTATAATATTTAATTTTCGCATTCCAAAAAAATTTTGACTGCTTATTTATTTATTTAACAGTTTATTGTACACGGGATACATAAAATAAAGATTTTAAATATTAAGGTTATATAAAGGGTACAGCTTATTTCTTAAGATCTTTCTTGACTGTTATTGTAGGTAACCTACCTTTACGTATTTTTTTATGTTTATCGACCTTATCTCTTTTAATCAATAGTTGATAAGTCCTTGGCATCATCTCACCTGATGGTAAGTGACGATGATGACGAAGATGGAAGCGGGCTAACTAATATTCCCCAATGGGGATCGGCTATCTTATTTTCAAACCGGAACACATCAATGCTGTTAACACAGTTTTTTTTTTTTTTGGTGACAAGACTTAGATAAGATGGTGGTAGCTAGCCAGGCGGGCTAAGAAAATGCCTCACCACCAACCAAACTGAATCTTACAAAGTGACCCCGGCAAGAATCGAAATCGCGACCTCCTGGTGTGAAGCGAATGGACTTACCATTGATTTTTAACCGCCTTCTTGGAGTAATGTTTAGTCCATTCGCTTCACACCACAAGGTCGCGGGTTCGATTCCCGGTGGGGTCAACTTTGTTAGACTCGGTCCATTCTACGGTCGGTAACTGGAGGACAATGCTCTCCGGGTTTATGTCAAAGGTTACGTGATTTAATTACGTCTTCATTTTTAAAGTTTATCACATTATTCTTGATAGTTATTATCAACGGTCGTTACCTCGAGGTCAATGATCTCCAAGTAACGTCAATTCTTACGTGTTTTTTTAAAAAAAATTGTGTGGAAATACGGACTAACCTAGCAGGGGATGTGGCTTAGTTGCATGCGTACCTATTTATGTTTGAATATCAGTTTTATTCATGTAAGTTACCTACCAAGTAGCCACACTGTGGAATGTTACATGCAATAAATATCTAATAAACGTTTCTTGTCCAATGCCGCCCCTGCATTCATGCCTATCGATACGTCAGTTGTTTATAATATGTATATCATTTCTCACTTGTCTGTATTAAGTATCCGGGGTGTGCCTGGAAGTCGCTTTAAAATCGATTGTAAGGTTTGAATTATACATACATACATACTTTAAATTATGAATAAATATTAAAATTGAAATATAGACATAATTGCCTAAAAAGGAATGGTTCATCTTACAAAAGACTATTTTTATACGCTTTTTATTATCTTCACATGTATAGATGTAAGTAACGGACTCATTGGACGAAAAAACATAAAAAAATACTATGAATCACTTTGGTTTACCATTGAAGCGTATTTTTAAGTTTTGTGCAGTTGTTAGTTGCACCTGGCTTGACCAGCTCTTATGCGGTTTAAGATTTTACGGATGTGGTTAAAACCAGCCATAAGAACTGTGGGGTCCTGCTCTAGGCTTGTTTCTGAGTAATTCAAAGCATGCCACTGTTTTCTCCATTCAGAGCGGACGTAGTATGAACATATTATTTGTGGGTTGTCCAAATAGGTTTTCGTGATGAGAGGCGACGAGTTGGAACCTCGTCGAGAGTCTTGGCGATGAGCATTTGATATGGCACTGGGTTTTCTAGTGATTTAGCCCACTCCGAAGCGGCGGTACAAGTCCTCGTAAGTTGTGGGGGGCGATATGCGACAGCACAGGAAGTCATGAAGTGGGTTAACAAACCCGAGATAATACGCATGGCACGGTACCAAACGGGGGTACAGTACTCCGCCGCGGAGTAGATCAAGGATAGAGTGGACGTGTGAAGGACATCTGCGCGAGCTCCCCACGACGTACTCGCCAGCCTGCGGATAAGGTTGACCCTCGCCTTGATCTTCTGACCGAGGCTATCCAGGTGCTCCCTGAACGTCAACGACCTTTGCAAGCAAACTCTTACACGTATTAGGTAAAATGTTACCTCACTTTTTGTCCTTCGTTGAAATGCCTCACCTGGAAAGCAAGATTTATCACAAAGTATAACAAAAAATAAAAAAGCGTCGGTGGCTCAACCGGTAACGACTCGGTCCATCTAACCAGAGGTACCGGGTTCAAATCTGAACGGCCAATGTACCAATGAGTTTTTCAAAAACTTACGTACATACTTACCGATTGCTTTAACGGTGAAGGAAAACATCGTGAGGAAACCTGCACACGCCTGCGAAGAAACTCGAAGGTTGTGTGTGAAGTCGACCAACCCGCACTGGGCCCGCGTGGTCGACTAAGGCCTAATCGCCCTGATTCAGGGTAGGCTCGAGCCCCTCGGTGGGGACGTATATGAGCTGTAATGATGATAACAAAAAATAATAAAAACTGGCCAAATGTAGTCATACTAGCGCGTCCGTCGCTCGCGTTGATGTCATTTGTTTGTAATGAATAGGAATCATTGTTATAGTTGTGTAGAGAGGTGTGGCGGTACGCAACTCGCAGTGACTCGCACTTGGCCTGTTTTTCTAAGGAACGCACGTTGAATTTAATTTATTCAATAATGAGGTATTTCATAGTCCCTTGAAGCTGTTAAAAAAAAGAAGCTTCTCAGTCAAAGTAATAAGAATTTTCGAAAAACCTAAAAGCACTATGTGCAAGCTTTTATTTGAAAAGAGTTTTTATGCTCAAAAGCCGAATGCTTAAATGAATATAAATATACGGTTCCAAACTCAAAAAAGCTGTATTTCCTACAATTCTATTGAAAATAAAAAACTATTCTGGGACCATGATTCCACCTCCAAATTTCATCATCAGATCAACTTCAAAATACCAAAAGGATCTATTGTCACCGGAAATTTGGAATGCAAATTTCAAATCGTTTGGACCCCTAAAAGTCATTCTAAAATCTATCAAAAAGATACGATCATTTTCATCCCATAGATATTTTGATATTCCCAAGTAAATGAAACCTAACCTTCCGAACTGAAATCATGTGGCAAGAAGGAAGGTCTCACAGCACGAGTAAAGGCAAAATTTCAAAAATTGTAAATTTGTTATTAGATCACATTTTAATTGCGATTGCAAATTTTAAATTGACCATGACGTATATCGATGTATAAGTGAGAACAGTTTTTCAACTAAAAAGTTAGTTTTTCCTTCAAATCGATTGTAGTAGGTACCTACTTTTTGATGTTTTGGCACGGAACCCTCAGTTAGTACTAATATATATACTTTGCCTCAGTGCACGATTCCGACTCGCATTGGCTAGTTTGTACTTTCGAGCGACGAAGAAGTGAAGAAGGTATTGTGATGGTAAAAAAATCGAAGTTGAATGGGGATCGATTGTCTTTCACTAATACAGTCTTAAAAAACAAAAAATAAAAAACGTCCGCCCGGTGCTCTAGTTCCCAAACTATCGATGGATTTGGGTGAAATTTGGGTTAGGGCAATATTGTTTTTACATATAAAATTTTCCCTACCTTTAGTTTTTAGGGTTGTCACCATAGTAAAAAAATCACTTATTATTTTTTTATTTAAAAATGGCTGTAACTATTTTGATAAAACTCGGCACTTTACCAAAGTATATATATTAGTACTGACTTTACCGTAACTTTACATGGCCTACAGCACGCAGTAGTTTGTTATTCCAAGAAAAATCGGAAAAAGGTACCTCCCGTACAAATCCAGGTAGTTTGTTACTTTTTATCAAAAATTGCTCTAAAGATTTAATAAAACTTTGTAAATAACTAGGACTTAATAAGGCCTACTGCACTGGGTACTTAATTATTTCAGAAAAAATCGGAGTAAAGTACAGAAGCCAGCACATCAAGCTAGACACTCGTAATGCGATTTGGAATCCATACGTGTACGGCATAAGAACGGTACAAAGTCCAAAATCTAGCTTGATGTGCTGGCCTCTTACCTCCCACATACATTACAGCTCATATACGTCCCCACCGAGGGACTCGAGCCTACCCTGAATCAGGGCGATTAGGCCTTAGTCGACGACGCGGGCCCAGTGCGGGTTGGTCGACTTCACACACAACCTTCGAGTTTCTTCGCAGGCGTGTGCAGGTTTCCTCACGATGTTTTCCTTCACCGTTAAAGCAATCGGTAAGTATGTACGTAAGTTTTTGATACATTGGCCGTCCAGATTTGTGGTACATTGGCCGTCCAGACCTCCCACATAAACCGAAATTATTCGATAACTCAACAAGTCTAATATACCTTCCTGTGCAACTAAGTGTAATGTAATTTGCGTATGCTCGACTACGACAGAATGGTCAAGGCTTTGCGAGAAAGTATGCACCGCGTAGCTGTAAAATTTATTTTAAATAAATATTTATTAATTGAAAATACTACGGACGCGTGGTCTGACACGCACAGGGCCACTTTAACGACAAAATTTTGGGTAGTCATACAGCAGATTTTCCACTGAATTGTTTTGAAGAATTTGGAAGTCGCGTTTTTAGGGCTCAAGGAAACCTTATAAGCTTATTTTGTCCGTCTTTGAACGAAATTCCATGAAAGGCACAAACATAGTTTAGTCAAAGTTAAACACACACACACACACACTCACACAAACACACACACACACAGAAACTCACACACACACAAGTAAATACACATCAATACTATAGTTAAAACGTTATTAAGTAGTACTGTGGCTAAAAGTTAAGCCTCATGTCCTCGTGTAAGTGCATTGTATACTGAAATACAGGTTTAAACAAACCTAGCTCGGTTACAGATGCTCTCATAATAGTTTTGTACAATAACTAGCCCTAAATTAGATGTAATATGTATTGTTAACATAAATTGGTCAAAAAAATAAACATACAGTATGGACACTCACTGCCGCTCTCTAGATTCCGACCTCGCCCCCTTGTCTCCCAGGTTGATACTGATTTAAGTTTGGTTCTTGAACGTGTAGAATTTCGCCGTGATTTCAGTTGTTTTAGAAATTTTATTTCTCGCCCGTTGTATGAAGTGTCCGGGTGTGGTTTAGCTTTAGATCTCAATTTTGAGTCTTTTATATAAAAATGAATCGCAAAATGTGTTGGTCATCGCATCACGCGTGAACGGCTGGACCGATGTCACTAATTCTTTTTTGTTGAGTTCGTTATTGTCTTGAGAAGGTTCTTATGTAGGGTAGGGTAGTGTAGTGTAGTGTAGGGTAGTGTAGGGTAGGGTAGGGTAGGGTAGGGTAGAGTAGGGTAGGGTAATGTAGTGTAGTGTAGTGTAGGGTAGAGTAGGGTAGGGTAGGGTAGGGTAGTGTAAGGTAGGGTAGGGTAGGGTGTGTAGTGTAGTGTAAGGTGGTACGAAGTTTGCCGGGACAGCTAGTAATTAATGAAACTTTGGTTTTTTAGGAGTAGATCCTATACATGTAAAGTAGGGGTTTTTTTTTTTCGAGTGCACCTCTACGTGTGAAGTATCGACGGATAGGTCTTTTTAAATGCAATTATATGTGATGACTTACGAAACTGAGACATGGTCGCTTACTATGGTCCTCATAAGAAGGCTCAAGGTCACCCAAAGGGCAATGGAACGTGCTATGCTCGGAGTTTCTCTGCGTGATCGAATCAGAAACGAGGAGATCCGCAGGAAAGTTACCGACACAGCTCACAGAATCGCTAAACTGAAGTGACAGTGGGCAGAGTACATAGCACGTAGAACATAAATGGCCGTTGGGGTACTAAAGTTCTCGAGTGGCAACCGCGTAGCGTAGGCAGGCCTCCCACGTAGTGGACCGACGACCTGGTGAAGATCACGGGAAGCCGATGGATGCGGGCAGCGCAGGACCGGTCATCGTGGAAATCCTTGGGGGAGGCCTTTGTCCAGCAGTGGACGTTTTTCGGCTGATATGATGATGATAATGATGAATATGTTTAAAATATTTATTGTCAGGTGAACTATTTGTAAGATATATACTAGGCCTCCGAATTCGTTAACAAGGTCTCCTCTGGCGTTTTTGAATTGTTTGACGTAGAAACATAACAGCATATGTAGAGTTCTTGGTAGAAACTATCAGTGAAAATTATTTTCGTTATCCTCATATCCTGTGATAAAAGTTTTAGAATTATATAAAGTAATGATCTTGGAACTCTCCACTATGCAAATAACACTGCACCTACGACGCGCCCTCCAACCGCGTCTAGGCTCACAAGATAAAAAAATATCAAAAAGGAGGGCAAGCACTGGGTTCAATTAAGAGCATTGTGAAGCTACGACGATTTTAACTTCTTATATGTTAATCGATTTGGACCAATTTTTCATATATTGTAAGTAACAATAAAAGATAGGCTTGTACGTTTTTGTTTTTTCGATAAAGTTAAAAAGTTTAATTTCATTTTCGTTCAAGTGTCTTTTTATACAGAACTAAATTCAGCCATTTTTGTTCATTTATTATCAGTAATTTAAAAAACGAAACGTATAAGTCTAGCTTTTGTTCTGACTGACATCCTATCAAAAATTGGTCCAAATAGGTTAACATTTAAGAGGTAAATAGGTATCGTTAACGCCGTTTGTATGAAAAGTCCAATTTTCGCTGTGGGTTCACAGTCCTTTTAAGTAAAATAGTACTACCAAACCTGAATTCAAAAAATAAAAACAAAATAAACAACCAATAAAAGGAACAGACCAGTAGGAAGAGGGAAAGAAGTCGGAATGAGAAAAAGGTGAAAGACAAATAATAAAAAAAAGATAATGTATTTTTTTTATTTTTTATTTGATGTGCAATAAAGAGTTTTTTGAATTTGAGTTATGATAATATTAAAACAGATCGAGAGTAAACTAAAAAGACACTTCGTTACAACACTTTTTTGGCCAGTTTTCTTTTCTTTAACTCGTATGTGCAAATAGCCCGCATTACAACTGTGTGCAAGCCACCGACTCGAGTTTTGTTACACTAGATTGCATTCAGACTAAAATATTACAACTACACTCGGATGTTTCTCGTCAATAATTTTGTACGTATCGGACTTGCTAATATCGAATGAATAAGATTACTCATCTATCTATCATGTGCTTCCGTAATTTAAAATAGAATTAATAACTATTCAGGTAGGTATGAAATAATTAAAAAAATACTATTTGATTGAGATAAGATAACAAGCGTTTCCCAATATTAACACCTTTGTTAAACTAAATCATAGAGTAGGTAGAGATTGCCCAATCCCTGGTAATCCAACTAAAGACTGTAACAAAAGCAATCATTATATCTCTATTGGCCGCGTTGATACCGTATCGCCGTGAGATATGACTATATATGACTGATAACGAAATTCGACCGAATACGTCCGTCCGTTGACAAATACACAGGAACAGATTTGTAAATAATTACCCACGATTCGATTCCAATGTTTAAAATAACGAGCTCGAAACCGCCACTCGGATTCGGATGTCCACCGCATTGTTTGTGTTTACAAGGACGTGTCGTGACAATCAGTTGAGCAATCATTCTTTCTACACTTGAACACGCTCAGCAACTGACGAACTGAACGCCTCTTGTGTCAACAATTTCATTGTCTTTCATTTCGACTCGATCAGCCGTTTTAGCTTTCATCATTGCAATGCCACTCGACTCGTTCGGTTAGCAACAAAAAGTACGGTATAGTCAACAGTTGCAAGTCGTATATCATTGGGTGAGATAGAAGAGTTCGGCGCGTGAGTCAGGTGTCGCGGGTAAACAGAGGGCCAGGGACCCTGCGCGGGCGACCCCTATGCTACGGCTGCAAGCGGCTCGGCAGGCAGCGCGAACATTCGCGGCACGTCCTTTGTTGGCCGTTTTGTTTTGGAGTACCATCCGGTTCCTGGTAGAGGGGCGGAGGGGACACAGGTGGCGCAGGTAGCGCGGCCCGCCAGTCCACCTCGGCGCGTCGGGCTGCGCGCGCGCCTCGCTCGTTCAAACATACAAAAATGGAAATGGCATCAGTCCGCGGCAGGTGCGCGGCCGCGGCATTCGTGCACGTGTGCTATTTGTGAGTGCGCCAGTCTGCCTTCTGCAACATGTAAGCCCACTGGTAAGTCCTACTCCTTGATCCTTAATATAATGAACTTTGAAACTGGCTGACGCCTTTTTTGTAGTTTCTGAACTGTAATAACAGCGTCTGTCACTCGCATCTGCCGTTCCGTTTCGGTGCAGCTGCTGACGTTTGAATAGGTAGGTATAACGTGCTTTTTATTTCACCTTTGCGAGTCTTTTGACGCTCCTTAGCCCTTGGCGTCCGAGGGTTCTAACACAATTAGAGCGACGCCGGGTAGAGCGCGGTTCACACGGCGGGTTTCGCGTGTTGCTGTTACCTGGGTAAATATTGGTTCGATAACGTCCGCAATACGTGCGTGTACACCGACTGTTATCGATTCCACACATGCGTCACGTTCGATAGCTATCTTTGGCGGATCTGGGTCATTGTTCCTTTGTAATTCGTCTGTGGCCTGCCGCTTGATAAGGTTTCCCTTATTCAGTTATATTTTCTGTTGCATTACTTATTCAATTTTATTTCTTTGCATTCCTTATCAGGAGCCTTCGCAGTTTTACATCATTCCTTTACGAATAAATTGAGGTTGGTTGGTTTTATCGTGTAAGTACACCAAGGCGCGCACTCAAATGACCGCGCGTAGGTTGCTACATTATAACAAAACAAAACTAACAAAAACTATACGCAGAGCAACAAATAAGTACTGCCTTGTATGATGTGATGTAATGTAACAAGCAACTGGTAATGGCCGAGCGGCGAGTTACAAAATTGAGACGAGATGAAGCCTTCCATGCGCCCTACATCTATGTGGTATATAAAATTCTCGTGTCACAATGTTATTTGCCATACTCCTCCTAAACGAATGGACGGATTTCCATGAAATTTTCTGTGCATATTCGGTAGGTATCAGAATAGGTAAAGAAAATTTTTCACCGGTATCTGAGCTGGCGAAGCCGCGGGAAACAGCTAGTTACCTATAAAATATCCCCTTTATGTTCGTGAGGACATTCTATTTGATGATAGAGTAAGGTTGGAGGAAACAGTTTCGAGCGTAAAGAATCGAGCATAAATCGTGGCAAATCGATTATTTCGTGTCGGGGAACGAATCACCCAAATTTAATCGGAATGTCTGGCAACGATAATGTGTAGTCTGTTAGTCACACAAATAATAGGTTTAACACACGAAAACTAAAGTTAAAACGATAAATTGATGCTTCACAAAAGCAGAATCTTTTATCTCTACCTACTGATGAATATTATTTTTTCCCTACTAATGCTTGAGTAAAGTTTCGTAGTTTCGTATTTCAACGTGTTTATGTATGAGGCGGCCGGCGGGCCCTGATTGCTTACTCGTAGATACTTTGTGTAGAACGGGCTAACTTCTATTTACATATATCATCATATCAGATCATATACGTCCCCACCGAGGGGTTCGAGCCTACCCTGAACTAGGGCGATCGGGCCTTAGTCGACCACGCGGTCAACTTCACACACAACCTTCGAGTTTCTTCGCAGATGTGTGCAGGGTTCCTCATGATGTTTTCCTTCACCGTAAGAGCGCCGGATAAACGTGCATATGAAATCAAAATTCAGAAACACATTGGTACGTGGTAGGACTCGAAGCACGACCTTCCGGATAGGAGGTAGCGGCCCTTGCGGTTTGCGCCATCGACGGAGCCACCTACAGCTCTACCTTATTTCTGCTGGGTAAGTAGGTACCTATTTCCTTCGTAATAACTCCTTTAAAAGCCACATCATAAACTATAAATATTCTACTCACTGACTAGTACATCATCATTGCCGTTTGCTATTATTATGTCGTGAATAGGCTCCATTTTTTCCTATTCAATCTGACTCGCTTCAGCGCTCGCGTTGCTTATTCCGTGACCACGCAGAAATTTTGTACCACTGAAACAGAAATAGGATCGTTTTAAAGTTGGTTTTCCTTATAATTGTCCGAGTATAAATTTCTTCTGCATAAGGTTCATAATCGTCATAAATTCATCATATAACACTGTCGGACACAAGTCTCTCTTAAGAGCCGCCAAATCTTAAACCATGTCAAATCTAGGTTTTTTTTTATTATTATAAATTTGAGTGCGTTTGTCTATATTATCTCACCTGATGGTAAGTGACGATGTAGTCGAGGATGGTACACGCCAACTCAAATAATGCCTATTCACTCTCGCCTTGAAGATCCCCAAATTGTAGGAGTCGGGAAACACAGACGCTGTTATTTTTGCTTGATTTTACAATCTACTGTTAGTCTATTCACTCATCATCAAAACTGTTTTTCGACTTTTGTTTTTCTTATCAAATTATGATAATGTATTCGTAAAATGTCGTACATGCATGCCAGTCCGTTTATCGGAAGACGGTATTTCCACCGACCTTGACGGATTCGTCTTCAACGTGGAGTGAATTTCCTAACCGCGGGTCAACGGCCCCTGCGACATCCAATTTGCATATTTTGCATTAATTTGTGTCTCTATTCAAGTAAAACGTTTAAGTAAAACGACTACACGTTAAAACATTTCTATCTATTTGTTGTAGGTATGTTACTATATTACGTATATACTTACCGATTGCTTTAACGGTGAAGGAAAACATCGTGAGGAAACCTGCACAACTGATTCCAGATGTGTAAGAAGGTCGCGTTGCACACGTCAGTAGGTGTTTATCTAAAAAGCCCTACACGTAACCGCAGGTGATGCTAAGTGCAACACCAGGCATTCGCCGTCTATCCCTTGGATAGCGCGGTTAATTGTGCCACAGGATAAGAAAAAGAACTCTATTATTTAAATTTTGTGTAATTAATTGTTGTTTTAAAATAATAATAAAATTGTAGGAAAGCATTACGTTGACTTCAGTTCTTTCTAAAGTATCTTAGTACGCCGTTATTATTATAAAGCAAACAGAATCCATGACATAAATCAAAACAGATTTTCTCTTTTTATTTTCTTTTTTTAACCATTTTTATCAAAAACTGTTTTTCATTCATTTAGACACATAAAACTCATCCTTCAAATAAAGGGACATTTTATGGATAATACAGATGGTCTTGAATGACCACAATGAGTTTAGAATCCGAGCAGCGTTTGTGGCGGTCATGCAGCGGCCGCGGAACGAATCATAGCTGATAAGCATCGCCCGGCGGCGGCACTAGTTTTGCTGGTAGGGCTGTCAATGAGATGAGATAAGAAATTGTAACATACTTCAAGATAAAGGGCGATTGTTGAGTATCAACTTAATAGATGACCAATATACTAGACTTATAGAGCGAGGAAATTCTAACGCAGACCAAAGAAATGTGAAATCAGACTGAAGAGATCTTCAAGATTAAGATTAATGTGACTAGGTAGTGTTGATGTAGAAAAATTAAATAACAAATGATAGAATTTGTAACAAAGCAAAACCTAAGATGGATCAAAGATATAAGAAACCATATTGTAAAATAAAAATTATCAGAAGCCCTAGCTAGATGGTCAATAAAACAGAGGACATTGTATCGCTCTCATGACAAATGGAACGGTAAGTACGCGATGACTTGGCTTTATCTATAATATTGTACAGAGGCCAGCACATCAAGCTATCTAGCTTCGTATTATCTATTATTCGTAGTATCTACTCGTTGTGCGATTCTGATCCATATGCATAAAGCATAAGAACGGTACAAAGTCCAAAGTATCTATAGCTTGATGTGCTGGCCTCTGTACACTGATCGGCCGAGGTCTGGCTTACAAAATAGAGAAATAATATGAATTGAGAAAAATATTAAGAAATTAAAATTATTGGAATATAATTGTACAAGAAAAACTCGAGGTCTAATTTCTAAAATCTAAATTTATTATTAATAGTTAAATAAAACTAGTGGTACAAAACTCGTAGTAGAGATGGCCGTTAGGGCTGTGCAGTTCTCTAATGGCGACTGCGCACCGGAAGACGTAGCGTAGGCAGGCCTTCCACTCGGTGGACCAACGGCCTGATGAAGGTCGCGAGAAGCCGCTGGATGTGGGCAGCGCAAGACCGTTCGGTATGGAAATCCTTGGGCGAGGTTTTTGTCCAGCTGTGGACGTGGAGGATATGATGATAAACCTTAATAAAATTGTGAAAACCGTAGCAAAGATAATTGACAACGCTAAACAATCGACTTCAATCGCAATAACTAAAATTTTGCTATTTAGCAAATAAAAAAAAATACTGTTGAATTGAAAACCTTCTTTTTTTAAAGTCAGTTAAAAAGGGTATAATAATGTGACATGCAATAGTTTACCAAGATTAGTTTGGTCAAGATAATGTAATAAAAATGAAATCTAAAAATTACGTCTAGAAACAGATCGAATTAGGCATCGACACGAACAGACAATTTTAAAGGCGGGGCCAATTTGCTCCAAATTATCCAAATATAGCGTCCTCATAACCTTTGAACAAGGAACCGACAAGATCACTGCCATTGCCTGCCATGACTTGTACCGCCAATCTGATAGAATCACCAATCACACAACACAATTGAACAAACTCTATTACTGTTAGAATATTGTTTTCTATTTTCACACGTATCAAGATGTCTGCAGCTAGATCGCGCTATTAATTAGTTTCTGCAGCGAATGCGGGTTCATCCACCCCGACTTTTGTGAAACCAGTTCCATCGGATTACTGATCGCATTGTTGTACGAAAAATTGTGACGAATCTAGAGACTGCGACTGTTCTCGAAAAGTGCTTGCCATGAAATTGTGTGCACGAGCCGTATCGGCAATTTGCGTCAGATTTTTTTATGAGAGTCACGACAGGCTGGATTCCTGAGCGACCAATCGGACGCTAGAGACCGCGTAATTGGAAGAAACTGCTGCCCACCGCGAATGCCTCAGATTAGTGTTTGACCAAAGAACGTGGACCGCTCGTGAGATGAGACAACCATTTTGAGCATACTTCCTCCTCTTGAGGTTGTGTCGATAATATTATCTCATTTACAGCAGTCTGTGTTTGAGAAGTTAAACTCATCAAAACCATATTAACCGACTACAAAAAGGAAGGAGGTTCTCAACTCAACTGTAGGTATGTATTTTTTGTGTGTTACGCGATATCTTTGCGATTGTGAACGAGTTTTACTGTTTCTTCTTTAATTGATAGATTATGTCTTATTATAATTCCATTAAAATCGGTTCAGTCGTTTTTTTAGAGAACGAAGATATGAAGAAGACAATGAAATATTATGAACTGAAAAAAAATGTAGCATAATAGTACTTTGTTGTTTGAAGTCGGTTTTTTTAACGTGTTTAGCGTTGCTATCTAGAATTTATTTATCAGTTTGTACCTAAAGTAAAAAGTTTGATTATCAGTACGATTCAGTTATATTTTGGTGTGAAATTTAGAATAGACAACAATTTCATGTATAGTCTGTGTCTGTCATTGAACTTATAATACTACGTACGCTAGTAATGTAGTTCAATGGTGTCTGTAGTCTCTTTTGTTTTTTAGTTTTTATATTTTTCATTTTATTTTCATTTCGGTATCAAAAATAAAATTTTGTCTACTTATGTCTAACAATTAGTACAAAACACGATACGATAACAAATGGCAGTAATAATTTACACTTAAGGCGGTATATTGGCAAAAAACAGTGAAAAGCGCTTAGCAAAAAAATCAGGAAAATGATTCGAAGGAAAAATTATATTTTTTTAAAATTTGAAATTTATGTCATAATTTTCTTCTTTTCAAACTGCGTGTTCTATGTTTATTCAAATATAATTTAAAACATTAAAAAGTGCAAAAGTGTGGTTATTTTCTTTACTCTTTACACGTAAAGAAAAAAGACAGAGACAACTGTTCAATCAATGCCTCGCCTTAACTTTTTATTTTTTTTATTCACAATTGGTAAACCCTTGACAACATCTTACCTGGTGGTAAGTGATGATATTGCCGAAGATGGAAGCGGGCTTACCAAGATTCCCCAACGCAATGGGGAACTGGCTATCTTATCTATAACACGGTATCTACCTATAGTTGTGAACACGGATTTTTGTGCATTTATTTATTTTTATTTACATTATCATAATGTTTAGGGACAATGAGAAGAAAATTTGGAGTTCCGACTAACATACAGAATGCGAGGAGCTTTTTAGGTGCTAGTTCCTCATCAAAATGTTATAATCACATATGGGACCATTTTATATTTGTGGGTGTAATGATAGGTCGGACTGTTTGTTGATCTGTTGCAATGCAACACAGAAACCGTTTTGGCCCTTAGAAAACGGTTGCTTGATGGACAGCGGTTATAATTTCTCTTGGCTTGCCGTGGTCTACTTTGCAGTATGATAGTGTAATTATTTAACTTAAAATAATTCTTGGCTTTCGACGCATGCACTCTTTAAGCGCCTCCGTGGCGTAATGGTTAAATCCATTAGCTTCACATCAGGAGGTCGCGGGTTCGATTCCCGGCAGAGTCTAACATTGTAAGACTCAGTTTGGATCGTGGAAAGTCATTTTCTAAGTCCGCCTGGCTAGCTACCACCATGAATTTGCACTTCGATAAAACATTAACCTCTAACTCTTTGCTGTAGGCTTCTGTCTGTTCCCATAAACACAAGGCATAATGTGTGCCACAAAAAATGAGACTAGATGCACCACATAAAACATTAAAAAGAAAAAATAGAAGAAATATAGTTTACGACTTGTACACTTGTCAAGTATATGTCAAAAGAAGCAAAGGATTATGTACAAATATTTTGTAAATTGTCTTTTTAATGTTTTACGTGGTGTGTCTAGCCTCATCTTTAGTAACACGCATTACAATATCTGCTCCAAACGTATCTCCTATGGATTTTGTATAAAAAGTAATACCTAACCTGTTTCACTGCTAAAAAGATGAGTTATATAAAAGTGGTACAATAGGTAGGTTGTAAGACCATCATCAGACTGCTTCCGTCGCCGGTCACAGTCAAGGCTAGAGTTAGCCGACTAAAAACAATGCACATGCTCTTTACTCACAATAGCTAGTAAACCCATAGCGACATTACGCGGTCGGCTTATGGTGAATCACGTCAAAGATCACTGGATCAGAACGCAATTTTAAATAACGTTGGTAGCGCTATAATTTATTTTATTCCATCCAAGTTGATTTCAGTAACTATAATTGTCTCTGTTAACAAGATCTTGTTACATCAATTAACACAAAGTATTTTATTATCCACGTTATACCGTTGGCGAATAAGAGCTAGGTCAAAAATTATTTCCGAAAAACCTAAAAAGTTTAAGTCACAAGCTTTCATGAGAAAAGAGTTTTTATGATCAAAAGTCAAAGGCTCACTGTGCCAAATGTAAATAAAGTAGTACACGACGTTTCTAAATTCAAAAAAGACGATTACAGTATTTCCTACGATTTTTTCGAAAATAAAAGACTATCCTGGGACCTTGATTCCACTTCCAAAGTTCGTCATCAGATTCAAAATACCAAAAGGTTCTATTGTCACCAGGAATACGGCTTCTGGAACTCGCTCTAAAATCGTTTACAAAACTTGACTTAATAAACTAACAAACGTAATACAAACATTGCTTTTAATTATATAAAAGCTTTAAGAAAGTATAATATTTCACTTTTGCACATGATAGACTATTTCGGTTACATTTTCATAGCGGCAGTAGCCTAGCGGTAGAACGCTCTGAGTATGTCGACAGAGGTGTCGGTTAAAATTTTAGAGGAGTTATAATTTTTTGTCTTTTTAGGGTTCCGTACGTACAAAGAGAACGGGACCTTATAGCTTCCGCTGTCCATCTGTCTTTCTGTAAACGGGCTGTAACTTCATGCCCTGTAATAGTTGAAATTTTCTCAATTTTTTCAAGTACCTGGACCTGGCGCACGTGATTACTGATAGGTATGTGGCGAGTGGAATACGCCGAAATCATCCCCATAGTCCTATCCATGAACGGGCTAATTTCAGTCGACCTTGAACGTCACCTAAGGCGGCTGGATTTCCGAGGCAGACCAATAATTGCAGCAATGCAGAAAACAGTCCTCCTCGATAATGCCCGGATAGTCCGACGCACTTTACTCCAGCCGACTGGCTGGAGGTGCTCCTGCCACTTCGCCTCGTGCCAAGTGAGCGGAGAGGCTCTAGTTTTTTATTCGTATAATAATAACGCTTTCTCTTCCTGTCGCACTGAACTCCAGCCGGCTGTGCGTCCGCTGGAGGTGCTCCTGCCACTTCGCCTCGTGCCAAGTGAGCAGAGTAGCTTAAATTGTATACAGGGTCTTCGGCAGATGGTTGAAAATACGAAAATGGGGGATAGGTGGGGTCGCCTCCCACCTATTTTGAGAATTAAAAAAATCTAGGACTTGTAATTTTTTTTACAGGATTTTTTTTCCTTTTTTTAGAAATTTTGCCATTTTTATACCTTTGAACACATGTAACTTTTTGTTTTTTAAAGCTAGCTCCAAAATCTTTTTTTTAATAGACTTTTATAAGATTGTCGGCTCTAAAAAAATTTATGTTTGTTTCAAGTTATTGCTAAAAACAAAAATGTGGGCCCCCGAACTTAAAAAAAAAGTTGAACAAAAATTTAAAACTCAACTTTGCGATGCATTTAAAAAAAAATAATGGGGCTGGAAGGCTTCTGATTTTTTTTAAAACATCTCTAAAGCTTAGGTTTTTGAATGGTATGTAATTTGTTTCGGTATCTTTTTTGTAACCGGAGTTGTTAATTTTTTTTACTCAATTGGACCATGTTGACGAAATTCCACTAGTTACATGTTTTGTGAAATGTATCAAATGCAAAGTTGAAAATAATGTAAATACTTACTGTTGGGACGCTTACAAAGAGCAGGTACGTTTTTTTACATTCTTGCACACACATAATGGCTATCTTTTGTCATTTATTGGCATATTGGAGTTAGCACTTCCATATGCCAATAAAATGTCCGCATATTCCGCATTGGTAAATTGAGCCATTTTAAACCACAACAAAGTCTTAACAAAACGTCTGATAATAACAAAAAGTGACAAACAACAAAAAAACTTAACAAAATCACAAACACAGCAAAGTGAAATTAACGAAAACAAAAAAAAACGTTAACGTTATTAACGTTATTTACCAATGCGGAATATGCGGACATTTCATTGGCATATGGAAGTGCTAACTCCAATATGCCAATAAATGACAAAAGATAGCCATTATGTGTGTGCAAGAATGTAAAAAAACGTACCTGCTCTTTGTAACCGTCCCAACAGTAAGTATTTACATTATTTTCAACTTTGCATTTGATACATTTCACAAAACATGTAACTAGTGGAATTTCGTCAACATGGTCCAATTGAGTAAAAAAAATTAACAACTCCGGTTACAAAAAAGATACCGAAACAAATTACATACCATTCAAAAGCCTAAGCTTTAGAGATGTTTTAAAAAAATCAGAAGCCTTCCAGCCCCATTATTTTTTTTTAAATGCATCGCAAAGTTGAGTTTTAAATTTTTGTTCAACTTTTTTTTTAAGTTCGGGGGCCCACATTTTTGTTTTTAGCAATAACTTGAAACAAACATAATTTTTTTTAGAGCCGACAATCTTATAAAAGTCTATTAAAAAAACGATTTTGGAGCTAGCTTTAAAAAACAAAAAGTTACATGTGTTCAAAGGTATAAAAATGGCAAAATTTCTAAAAAAAAGGAAAAAAAATCCTGTAAAAAAATTACAAGTCCTAGATTTTTTTAAATTCTCAAAATAGGTGGGAGGCGACCCCACCTATCCCCCATTTTCGTATTTTCAACCATCTGCCGAAGACCCTGTATAATTAAATAACAATAATATTAAAAGGGGCCCCGATAAAACAAGAAGAAATCAAAAAAGAATGAACGTGACAAACTAATAAGGGTTTCTTAAACCATTTTTCTGTTAAGGGATCCGTTTGCAAAGTATTAAGCTTTAAAGTGCAAATTTTTGTTCGAGTCCAGTATCTCCTCCTAGTGATATGCAAAATTGGTCTTGGTCTTTTGAAAAACCGAGACCAAGACCAAGACCATCCTTAGACCAAGACTGAATGAACAAGAACAAGACCAATACCAAGACTGAATATACAAGACCAAGACCAAATACGCAAGACTCAACTGAAAATTTTTACTTCCACAGCATGTTAGAGTTAAAATATTTGTAACAGCTGTGGCATGGCAACCCATGCTTTTCCTAGAACAAAATCTTTTTGGTAATTCGAATTGCCAGTTTGCTTTACTAGATTTAACCATTACACAAAAAAGATAAAAAAAATGAAAATAAAAATGAAAAATAGAAATACGTCAGGTCTAAAAAAAACATCTGACCGCGTTTCAAAAAAATGAATTTCAAAACCTTTTCCCTCAATAGTGATGAGCAAAAAAGCAAGACAAAGACCAGGACCGAATGGGCAAGACCAAGACTACGGAGCCCTTCTTTTACGAGAGTCCGACTGCACTTGCCCGGTTTTTTAATATTGTTCGTCAACTCCGGGTGTCCCACGACACCTCTCACCTTTTTAACCGGAGATTCCCTATTCGACTGTATGTTTTTTTTGTGTGTGTCCTACGCTATATGTTCGCAGATTGTGAACCGATTTTCTAAATTATTTTTAATTCGAAGTGATATTTTTGTGTGTGTGTTACGCTATATTTTCGCAAAATGTAAATCGATATTCTATATTCTTTTATAAGAAAAACATTTGATAAGGAAAACATCGTGAGGAAACCTGCACAGGCCTGCGAAGAAACTCGAAGGTTGTGTGTGAAGTCGACCAACCCGCACTGGGCCCGCGTGGTCGACTAAGGCCTAATCGCCCTGATTCAGCGTAGGCTCGAGCCCCTCGGTGGGGACGTATATGAGCTCATATAATAATAACAATAATTCTGTTTTCTTTTATATTCGAAGGGATTTCAAGTTGGTCCCATATAAATTTATCAAAATCGGTGTAGCACTTTTAATAAGATTACCAAAAACTAAAAATAATAATTCAAAATAGTACTAAGTTGTTGCAATTGAAATCGGTTTTTTAACGTGTTCAGCGTTTCCAATTATTTGAACACGAATTTTCACGGGACGAAGAAAATGAAAACGCGTAATGTACATTGTATGTTTGACTGCACCCGGAAAATGGATCTGAAATTACATTGTCCCAGTTTTATTGAAATTTGTCAAATTTCCCCATACGACAAAACATATTTGAGAACGTACGCAGTAGATTGTTGTTGCTGGCCATTCTATTGTACGAGAAAGCGTCCATGTCCGATAAAAAAGAAATTGTAGAGATACACTTATAGTTAAAATAGTCGATCTCAATATAATGTCCGAATAATGCCGAGTCATGTTCTTCCATTCTCTGTACCGTTATGAGAATGACACACCACGCTGCTGGCCAAAGAGATATCAGTATGGTCCAATAAAATAACATGCTTATTTTAATTTTTTACGGTATTGAAAATTATAAGTTTATCAGGTTTGAATTCTTATAATGTGAACCAGATTATAATTTTGCTGATTTTATGTTAAACAAAAATGGAAATTGTAAGTATGCACGTACTCACAAGACATTATTTGTAGTGGACATAAGTTCTTTTTGACTATTTAAAAGTGTACATGTTAAAAATAAATGTTTTGAAATTTGGACTGAAGAATGACGAATGACTGTATGTCTTAATCCTCCAATAAATACCATAACCTGAGACTGTAATCATGACATTATTTGTAGTAGACATTAAGTTCTTTTTGACTATTTAAAAGTGTATATTTTTAAAATATATATTTTGGAGTTTAGACTAAAGAACGACGATTGACTGTATGCATTAATCCTCCAATAAATACCATAACCTGAGACTGTAATCATGACATTATTTGTAGTAGACATTATGTTCTTTTTGACTATTTAAAAGTGTATGTTTAAAATAAATATTTTGTAGTTTGGACCGAATGACGAATGACTGATGAAGCCTCAGTATGTTTAAATAATATTGTTTCTATGATCTGTCACTATTATTTATTACTAAAATTTTGCTAAAACTTGTCCCCACTAAGGCCTAATTGCCTTTATTACACAAATCTACACCACACTTACAGTCTTTGATCCAAATATTCTTCTAGCTTCCAACGCCAGCATATTTCCGTGCAATTAAATATTCATTACATACAAAGCTTGGAGCGAAGTTTCTGTCATTAAGGACGCACGAAATCTACCTCTTTGGACGACATACTGCTTCAAATGATGCGCCTGCGGGCTAACGATTTGTAACAAATTTGGAGTAGTTAGAAAAATTCAAATTTTAACCCTCGGATAGATATATTTTGGATCTTATATCATCTGTATTCAAGAATAAATTGCTCTAGGTTGTTTGTATTGTATTAGGTACTAGCTGTTGCTCACGAATTCGTTCGCGTTAAAAAGGATAAAAAGTATCCTAAATGTTATTCCAAGTGCTAATCTTTCTACCTACCAAATTTTATACATCCAAATCCGTCCAGCTGTTTAGGCGTGAAAAGGTAAAAAACACACAAATACATACACAAACTTTCGCATTTATTGTATTAGCAGTGAATGTTCAATCAGTAGCAAGATAGCTTTCGTCGGGAAACAATGATGGCACTGGCAGTGATATGCGCAATTAATGGAAATACCGCTGCACCGACTGTTAGAAAACAAAAAAAAAACAAATAAAGTCTGTCCAAATGTCACTCGCAAGCGGTTCGCGATCATGGACATGAGTTTTCTTAGATCCTCCAGGAACTATAATATTATAATATTGGGCTATTCTGATTAGCAGTCTATGTCACCCCCTCAACCAATTCTATACAAAAATATCATTTCCTACCTCCTCAATCATCTCTGTACAAAATCAAAACAATCCATTGATCCGTTGCGATGTTAAGGAAATTAACCTAAAAAGAGTATTTTTTCAGTTCCCTCAGGAACTGCTTCAGCCTATGCTATTTTCACGGGATAAAAAGTAGGTAGCCTATATCCTTTCCAGTGACACAGGCTACGAGCAATGTGCCCCGCCCACTGCCACTTAATTTAGCAATTCTGAGAGCTATGCGGTTACTTTGGTTCTCCTACGGATCTCCTCGTTTCTGATTCGATCACTGAGAAACTCCGAGCATAGCACGCTCCATTGCCCTTTGGGTGACCTTGAGCCTTCTTATGAGGCCCATGGTAAGCGACCATGTCTCAGTTCCATATGTCATCACTGGCAACACACACTGGTCGTTGACCTTGGTCTTAAGACACTGCGGTATCTGGGACGTAAAGATATTGCGAAGCTTCCCGAACGCTGCCCAGCCGAGTTGGATTCGACGATTGATCTCTTTCTCGAAGTTGGACCTACCTAACTGGACTGTTTGTCCCAGGTATACATATTCGGTAACAACTTCGAGTGTAGAGCCTCCAACCTTCAGAGGAGTAGGTATGACACGGACGTTTGACATAATTTTCGACTTGTCCATGTTCATTCTAAGACCCACTTGTTGAGAGGCTCTACTGAGGCCATCGAGCATTGTGCCTAAGTCGTCCATAGTCTCAGCCATGACCACGATATCGTCAGCGAATCGAAGGTGGGTGATGTACTCGCCATTGATATTGATGCCCAGTCCACCCCAGTCCAAAAGCTAAAAAACATCCTTCAGGGCGACGGTGAACAGTTTCGGAGATATAACGTCTCCCTGTCTCACGCCTCGCTGCAGCTGGATAAGTTCCGAGTTTTGATCCTGGAGGCGAACCGACTTGGTGGCGTTTTCATACAAACACTTCAGCACTTCGATATATCGATAGTCAATTTGGCACCTCTGGAGAGACTGTAACACAGCCCAAGGTTCGACCGAATCGAAGGCTTTCTCATAGTCCACGAACGCCAAGCATAGTGGCTGATTGTACTCTTCGGTCTTCTGTGTAATCTATCGCAGCGTATGTATGTGGTCTATGGTACTAAATCCTTTTCGGAAACCGGCTTGTTCGGGAAGCTGGAAGTCGTCAAACCTGCGTGCGAGACTATTCGTAATGACTCTCGAAAACAGTTTGTAGACGTGGCTCAGAAGTGAGATGGGTCTGTAGTTCTTCAGCAGGGTATTGTCGCCCTTTTTGAAGAAAAGCACGACCACACTTATGTGCCATGCCTTAGGCGTTTGTCCCTCAAGTATAACGGAATTAAATAATTTCTGAAGAGCTTTAAGTACCGGTGTTCCACCTGCTTTTAGAAGTTCAGCCGTAATTCCATCATCACCTGGTGCCTTATTGTTTTTAAGCTGTTTAAAGCCATTCTAATCTCGTACAGGCTGACGTCCGGGATTTCTTCGGTAGAACAGATGGCCTTTGGGGCAGTAAAGTTCTCGAGTGGCGACCACGCACCGGAAAACGTAGTGTAGGCAGGCCTCCCACTCGGTGGACCCATGACCTGGTGAAGGCCGCGGGAAGCCGCTGGATGCGGACAGCGCAGAACCTGTCGTCGTGGAAATCCTTGGGTAGGGTAGTGTAATGTAGTGTAGTGTAAGGTGGAACGTAGTTCGCCGGACAGCTAGTTTAAAATATTTTTAGAAAGAAGCACCGCCGCCTATCATTAAATAAACACCGTCATTTTAGTTTCATATTTCACAACAATTAATTAACTACTTACCACCTACTACTAAGTTTAAAATGCTCATGGCCGGTTCGTATTTAATCAGTTCTCTCTTTACCATGATTCCGTTGCCGAATGTCCAAAGTATTCCAAACCCAAAATTAAACATTGAAGCATGAATGTAAGAAGATATACCGTTCCCACGGACAGAAGAATCTATGTTAGCTTGATGCGGTATACTAATTGACATTCACAATAGATCTTATCCGACATTTTTGGTTATAATTGGCATAATAAGCGCCGTATAATCACAATCAAACAGAATTACAGGCGGATTGAAGGCGTTTTTGTAAGGGACACGCAGCAAGAAAAATTGGCCAATCAAGTTTTGAGTTTCTATGAATGTGAGTAGGTACTTATATCTATTTAATATATATACACAATACTAGAGACATAACCTATCTATTAGGGTTCTATACCAACGTTACCCTTTACTAAGCCTCCGCTTTCCGTTTGATGTATTTGATTAACCGTAATAGATAGTTGAAATTTTCACGGATTATACGTACAGAGGTCAGCACATCAAGCTAGACACTTTGGACTTTGTACCGTTCTTATGCCGTTTGCGTATAGATTAGAATCGCACTACGACTGTCTAGCTTGATGTGCTGGTCTGTGTACTTCTATTGCCGCTATAACAACAAACAATAGAAATTAAAATTAGAGGGTGCCCCCTTGCAATAAACGTGAACGTTTGCAGTTTGTTTAGAAACTAGCGACATCTAGTAGTATCTCTTCTACATAGTTGTTAGAGTTCCCATTTGTATCTATAGATGGCGCTGTACAAGAACATTTAAGTTTTTTGGTATGGAACCCTTAGTCCGCGAGTTCGACTCGCACTTGCCCGGTTTTTTACTCAATTATGGAATATTCTGGTGAGTACTCCTTATATTCTAAAGAATTTGCTTCTATCATCAAAAAACATACACGAATAAATACAAATCGAGAACACGAATATCGAATATTTAAGTAGGTACCTACTTATTGAGTTTCGATGATATTAACACTAACAACGAGTAATATATCTTCATTATGATAACCTGCGGATTACATAAAATATAACTAAAATCCGGTCAAGAGCAAGTCGCAGTAGCTCACCCAGGGTTCCGTACTACCACATTTCTCCACACGAGTACAAAAATGATACCTATTAATTTCAATTTAAAAAAAAACATCAACGAGGGCGACAGAAAAAGGTTTTATTTTATTCAGTTTGGTACGAATACGCGAGTACGACTCACACTTGGCCGGTACTTATTATTACATGTTTTACTTCATGATTAGTACTACAATCCAACCAATCCTTACTAATATTATAAATATGAAAATGTGTTTGTTTGTTAGTTTGTTTGTTATCTTTTCACGCTTCAACGCCTTGACCAATCTTAATGAAATTTGGCATGCAATTAGCCTGTGTCACAAGGAAGGACATAGGCTACTTTGTATCTCGTGAAAATAGCATAGCCTGATGGAATTCCCGTGGGAACTGAAAATATACTCTTTTTTGGTTTATTTCTTTAATATCGCAACAACACGGAACAATGGATTGTGTGATTTTTTGCACAGAGATGGTTAAAGAAGTGGGAAATGAGATGATTTACTAATAAGCATATCCTGACATAGTTCCCGAGGGATCTGGAGAAAATTCATGTCCACGCTAGCGAGTCGCTTGCGGCTCGCGCACCGCGCACCCTCTAAGTCAGTCACAAAAACGATGTCCACGCGGTTGAAGCCGCGGGTAAAAGCTAGTTTATAATAATATGTATTACCATTTTTACAATAGAGCAAAAACAAAAAAAACTTTAAAAACACTTTTCCTGTAGGGGGATCTTATTTTTTTTACATTTTATTTTTATATTTCATAAGCTTTCACCTTCGAGAGGTTCTTACCTATACAGAATGAAAATATTACTATAAGTATAGTTCATAAGTACAAGCATAATACGTAGAAGTTATTAAGAAATAAGTTAATTTTGTGTTTTTTATTTAGTAAAAAATATAAGGCTTTTTTATTTATTTTCTCTCTTCCTAACACAAAAAAACAGCCCGTTAACTATTTATAGTTTCAATGATACTGGTGCTACTGACGGACGGACGGACGGACAGTGTAAGCTTAGTAATGGGGCCCCGGTACCTAGAATGGGACCCTGACAAAAACGGGTATTAACAACTAGTAGCCACTTGGCAGGTTCTATGTTTTGCCCGAAAAACAGATATTCGCTAATAATTCAAATAAAACACACAAATCAAATCGACGCGTCCAATTTTTCCAGTTCTTTAAAATAATGCCTAGAATTCTTATTTGCATCTCTGACGTAACTCGTAGATCGAGTTGGATGGATCACGATACTAAGGTGAATAACCCGAGTCTCCCCTCCCCCCCTTCCTCCTAATTATCCTTCTCCCCCTAAGTAAACCGGCATATTGTGGTTTTAGATGTGATTTTTTGTAGTTAAACCGTGCGACTGTCTGAGTTAATGTCTTCTTTGAATGTTTAAAAATATGAAATTTTAAGCTGCACACTTATTATTATAATGTTTAAGGTCAATCATTTTAAAGTAGGTAGTTTTAGAATGACCTCAACATGAGAAACGTGACTTTTATTATTCCAAAAATAATTATTACATAAATGATTGTTTCTGTCAGATTTTCAGGATGTTTGGTTTTAGCGCTGGGTATCTACTGGATAACCAAATAAAATTTCCTAACAACACGTAAGTAGTTATAAAACAGTTGTCTGTGTTTTTTTCTTTACCATACTTTTGCACTTTTTCAATGTTTTTTCGTTTATTTAAATTTTCTGAATGAAAGTATTAAAAACGAATAACATTTCTCACTTTGTATTATCATAACAAATGTAGTTTTTTTTTAAATTATACTTCAAAATAGTAGTCATAACTAGAGTTAAAAGTAACGGTGTAGACCTATCTTTGTTTTTTTTTCCATCGAGCCTAAACTGCTCAATCTTGTTGCTAATAGCTTTTGACTTTAAGGAACATCATCAACAATAAGGGTATTTTTTTCTACCTTGGGTTTTCAATCGTTTACGAGTAATTGACGTCGAAAATAACGAAAATCTGTAATATTACCGCCATCAAGATCTTGACCCTTTTATTATACATATTTTGTCCATAAAATGAGACTGACAATGCACCTGCGTCAAACCATTTACAAGAGCATGTCTTACCATCGTCTGCGTTGCGTGAGAAAGATTTATATCCACAGACGCCATTCATTTTTGTGCAAAAACCTCTCTTGCAAACGGATGAAAGGTCACACGAGAACGAGCCAGAAATTAAAAAAAAGTAATAATTAAAAAGTACAAGTTGGCGCGAAGGAATGATGGTATTGCTACAATGCGTGGACTGCGTGGTATGGTATGCTGATTGGAAGCAATATTAGGGTGGAAATAGCAAAGTTAGAGGTAGATGAACTATAATTTTGCCTTGTTTAGATTTTTAAAATTACTTGCATTTGGCCCATTACCAAAGTATATATATTAGTACTAACATACAGTATCGACACTCCCTGCCGCTCTCTAGATTGCGACCTCACCTCCTCGTCACCCAGATTGATACAGATTGGTTACAGTTTGGTTGTCGAACGTATAGGATTTCGCCGCCATTCTGTTTGTGGCGTCATTCTGGCCCGTTGTATGAAGTGTACAGGGTGTGCCATTACATACCTTAATAGAATCCTACGAATTTTTGCTAAAATTTCTTGAGATCTTCTTGAAATTGATATCATAGTTATCAAAAACTCTTGGTCTAGAGTTGACTATGGTTTTCCTGGGGAAGTTGTTCAGTATTATATGATGAGTAGAAGCTTCAGTTAACGGGACCTACATAATTTTTCTTACATTCAGTATCATTTTTGTGGTTCCGAACCCAAAGTGTAAAAACGGGACCCTATTACTAAGACTTCGCTGTCCGTCCTTCTGTCCGTCTGTCACCAGGCTGTATTTCATGAACCGTGATAGCTAGACAGTTGACCGTAAAGTCGCCTGTCTATCGGTATTCTATCGAATTCATTTCGGAGAGTGCGCGCAAGAACTTCACGACCTCATTCCCCCTGCTCCATTCCACCGTCGGTCAACGAGACGCAGGGAGGGGTTGCACCCCTTTGTTGTTGATGTTCCACCTTTTCGCACGAATCGTTACGCTTCTTCATTTATTATGCGTACAGCGCAGGAGTGGAACTCCTTGCCTGCGTCAGTGTTTCCCGATTCCTATAATTTGGGGATCTTCAAGGCAAGAGTGAATAGGCATTATTTGAGTTTGCGTGTACCATCCTCGACTGCATCATCACTTACCATCAGGTGAGTTGCAGTCAAACGCACTCAAATTTTTAATAAAAAAAAAACCCAGATGATGTATTTCTGTTACCGCTATAACATCAAATACTAAAAATTAGAAAAAGTGAAAAAATGAGGGGGGTCTCCATACAAAAAACTTGTTTTTATTAAACATGAAGAAACTAGAGCCATCTAGTACGATGGTACGGAACCCTTTGTGTGCGATTCTGACTTGCAAATGGCCGGTTTTTACCTGACTGCACCAAAAGGAGGATTATGTTTTTCGAGTATATGTACCTATGTATATTTGTTTGGCACGCTCTGTAGCTTAAACGGCTTGATGGATTTTTGAGTTCGAGACGTCGTTATATTTGCCTTGATCCCGTGAGTGACGTAGGATACTTTTTTACTGACACCTTTTTACCGATTAGCCAAAAAAAGAAGTTTTTCATTTCTTTGGCACGCTCTGTAGCTTAAACGGCTTGATGGATTTTGGAGGTGGAGTGCGAGGTGTCGTTAGATTCATCTTAATTCCGTGAGTGTCATAGGATATCTATATTTTTACCGACTAACCAAAAAAGGGGTTGGGCTTTTATTCAGTCGGGTTTTTAATTTTTTTATCATCATATTTAAAGTCGACAGAAATCAAAATAGGTAGGTATATACCAGATTTATACAGGGTGACTTTTAATTAGTTCTTGATAGCAAAGGATATGCATTTACTCGTGATTACAAATAACTTTCACAAAGTAACTATATGGCAAATATAAAAAAAAGGAATTGGTCCTTTGTACATTTTTGCCAGATTTACGAGTATAAGTAACTTTATTATGTATCGAGGACCAAACATTTTTTTTCCTATTGACATATAGTTTCTTTGGGAAAGTTGTTTGTAATCACGAGTACATGCATAAAAATTAAAAGTCATCCTGTATATTTTACCTTCTGTTACCTATTCTAAAATTGAGTCTTCCGTGTGATAATCAGGTTGTTCACCGTTGCTCCAGGCGCCACTGGCTGAAGATCGTGTAACGTTGTTAAACGATGAGGAACTACAGTTATTATTTTACAATAACTACAATAGTCAGGTGTACAGGGGCGGGCCAAGGAGCATAATTGTAGCGCGGTGTACAGTTATTCGTTCTCCTTTCTTTCGATCTTCTTTTCATTCTATTTATTTCTTTTTTTTACGTATTAATCTGATATTATTATTTAAAAAAAAAATTCTTCCGATCCATTCATCCATAATAATATCTATCATTTAAATTAAATAAAATTTACGAAATCGGGTAAGTTGTATTCAGTTTTTTAAGATTTGTGATATAAATTAATAACGTGTGTAATCCTTTTATAATTCTTATTTATTTCTTTCTACGTCTTTATTTCATATTTAAATAAACTAAACTGTAGCACGCATCTTCTTCATCTTTATTTCTAACCTATCAAGTCGTGCTACTTAATCTTAGAATTAAAAACTATAGTAATACATTAACTAAACTATTCACTAAATATCTGTGTGCAATAAAGAATATATATATAAATCACATCAGCTCATATACGTCCCCACCGAGGGGCTCGAGCATACACGGAATTAGGGCGATCGAACCTTAGTCGACCACGCGGGCCCAGTGCGGGTTGGTCGACTTCACTCATAACCTTCGAGTTTCATCACACAGGTATGCAGGTTTCCTCACTATGTTTTTCCTTCACCGTAAGAGCGTCGGATAAACGTAAGTACATATGAAATCTAAATTCTAAAACACATTGGTACGTGGCAGGATCGAACCACGACCTCCCGGACAGGAGGTAGCGGCCCTTGCCATTACGCCACCGACGCTCTCACTAACTAATACGGAATTTATTTACTTTCTATCATCTATCAAAAACAAAATTTTCGCTGTAATAGATTTTGCAGGTAGCTTATGTAGTTTCACGTTTTTAAAATAACTCTTCCTATTCGTTTGCTCAAAATGTCGTATCTAATGACATTTGGAACTCCAAAATTAATCAAGCTGTTTAGGTTATGAGTTCAGCCATAAACAGACATACATACATCCATACACTCTTTATATATACAGACCCGAAATACATTAACGAGTATTATGTATACAGACTAAACAGAAAAAATACAGTGGATGGATTATAATTTATCCATTGGAGGGACGGACTCAGTTCTCACAATATCGTTACGTCAGTCGCTAATGTCACCGTTATAACGTTTATTTATTTTTATCAATTTCCACGGTCTCAGTCCAGCCCTGGTATCAAAAGTATGAATCGCGGACTATAATGCCCGCGGACAAAGCTCTGTTTAGAAAGATTTATGAACAATCGCCGCGTGCCCGCGCACGCGCATCTCAGAGAGCACAATGCACAGAATGTGCAATATAGAAATGTGTCAGTTTGCAATAAAGATTTAATGGTGCTACTTCATACTGAAGTGGGTCGATCACGCAGGTTAACTGACCTGAAGCACGGTTGTTACTTGGATGGGTTTGACTGTCCGTGGCATTTTTCTCGACCATTTTCGTACTTCATAATTTTAATTGTGCTCATGAATTTTAGCTTTTATTCTGTAAGAGATTTCCTTAATGTAAAATCTTAACTAGTTTACTATTTGCATGCTGTGCAGTCAGTTGAATAGAGAAACGATTTATTGCAAAACACCTTGATGTAACCTATTTCACTAATCATTTAATTTAATTTCATTTCGTAAGATACGTTAAGCAGTTGGTGCCGGTTGCTAAGGTAGTCGCTAAGCTAAGATTAAGGCGCTTAGATCACTCAATCCGAGCAGGTTGATACGTGTTTTAATATTATCAAACGTAAGTCTATTAATTTTAAGTTCAAATCAATGCGGGCTTCAACGCGGCTGTTACGTTAAAATCAAACGCCCATTTCTCGATTTTTACATGTTTTTATTACTTTCAAATAAGTTTAAAAAAATATGTGCAATTAAATAAATAAATAAATATTCTGGGACAAATCACACATGGTCATCTGGCCCCAAAGTAGGATTCCCTGTGCTATGGGAACCAGAGACTGATATAAATACTTATATACGTTTAAATATATACATATATAGATATTTAACACCCAGACACAGAGAAAACAAATCTGTTCATCACACAAATGCTTGCCCAGGGTGGGGATCGAACCCACAACTCTCGGATCAGCAGTCAAGAGCAGGACCACTGAGCCAACGAGTCAGTCATTAAAATGAAAGGTCTTAAAATTACCGATTTTTGTGTGTTGGTTTCATTTAATATTAACTATTTATTTCGAGAAACTTTGCAATTAATGCCAAAAACAGGGTCTACAGTATTTTTTTTAACATCAAAAGTGGTAATATTTTTAAAATTGTATTAAATTACATCGATTTTTTATTACTTTAAGTACATATTATATTATATATTTTTGCCATGGTGATAGCTTCACACAGTCTTTTAATAATTTGAATTAAATATTATCATTTGACCCAATTTATGGCCTTAAAATGCAAAAAAGCGCAACGAAATCAGTTTTCGAGGAAAATGGTAACAGACATACATAAACACACACTCACACACAAACTACTTTTAACCCCAAACGCATATACCGCCTCCGTACCGTCCATCGTGGGTATACCAAAAAAAAAGGAAAAAAATAGGTAATTACTATAGATTTACGGCCACGCAGTCATAAGCCTAAAGTGTCCACATGTGAAAAATCAACCTTTTCGTCCACTGTAGTATACTTGCGTGATTCCTCCTTTTTACCCAGATTTTTGTTTACTTCTATCCTTGCTTCTGCCTGTCAAAGAACCCATATAGTCCAGTCAGTTTTTGAAGTGAAAACTTTTTTAGGCTCGTTTGTCATTTTTGAGATGGCAAATAACGTTGAACTCGCGACACCGTCACCGAAACCTCACCAGAAACACCCGCATGTTCAAAACTTATAAAACTGTAAAAAGTTTTGTTCAAGTTTGAACTTCTGCCGACATTCCCGTGGTTAGTTTTTTTTTTCTAGGAGTATTTTTTTCAAAACAAAGCCTGAAATGGCAGGAACTCCTGTCTCCACTGTCTAATCTTTTAACAAAGATAGGGCTAGGTTCACAATAACGTTATATCGCAGCAACAATTGTTCAAAACGAGGTGCCGAGTCCACAATACTCGGCCGACGTATTTCACTGTATTTACAACTTATTGTCTGAAGGCCCGGAGGTGGGAACACTATAGTCACCTCTCTGTGGTGCTTTAATGGTGTTATAAATTTTAATTTGGAATTAATGTGGACTAAGCCTTATGAGGTGGGGACTTGGAACTAGGAAGTATTTAATGAATAAGTTATTGGTCGTTTTGTTTGAGTACCTATTTCACTTGAATTTATTTGTACACTAAGCGTCTTGAAATAAAGAAAACGTTCTATTGGAAATATCATTCGTTTTTGAAGTTAAACTTCTTTACGCACGCTTGACTTGGGGAGTAAGCTGGTGGATGCGTGACGAGAGCGTTACGGAAGTGTGTTCGGGCGAGGCGAACGGAGGTTGAGAGGGATATATTAATAAGTGAAGATAGAAAGAGAGATACTATTTATTTTTTTGTTTTACGACAAAATCGGTTGCCAAGGAAACAATATCGGTTGTCAAAACAATCAACACAAACATATAAGATAAAAAATATTTGATCATTTGCAGAGGTTAATAAAACTCTTTTCATAAACTGTCTATACCTCCATATGACAAAAAAGATATAATTGTTTTCTGAAGACTAATTATTTACTTTCATACATATAGATGGAGCTAAAGAAGTTTTACTTCAGTCGTGTGGTCTTAAGCACAATCGTATTGTTTTTTGATGTTGTATACATAAATAAGATTATTATTTTTATTTGTTACAGGCAATCAAATTCAATTCAATTCAAGAAAGAAAGTTGCACGAAAGCAAGTTCATTGGTAAGTGAAATAAAATCTCTACAAAATTTAACCTTCAGATGTTGTTTTCAACACATAGAGTCCTCCTCCCCCACAGCTGGGGCACGTGCCCCTTTTCTACTATATTCTACACAGGGCTTCGTAAGACTGTAGGATTAAAGTGGTCAACCCAGCGGCTTAGCGACTATAGTCTAGTATTAGTAACCAGCACCACCGACTTATCGTAAATTGTGACGTAGGGAACGGTAGAGATAAATGCCTCTATCAGTACCAAACCAGGTACTGAACGTGATAATGGTTGTCTAACCTACGTGATCGATGCGACCACACAAGTCTTCCTAAGGCTACGACCGCTTCACATCACTCTTAGTACTTATACTATTAAGAATTACTGATTTCTTCAAATACTTACAGTGTCTTATAACAGGTACTCGAAAAATGCGTGATCGACGTGACCACACAAGTCATACTGAGCTACGACCGCTTAACATCATTCTTAGAACCCATACTATTAGTGACAACTCGTTTCTTCAAATACCTATAGTGACCTTCTAACAGGTACTCGAAAAATGCGTGATCGACGTAACCACACAAGTCATACTGAGCTACGACCGCTTAACATTACTCTTAGTAACTATACTATTAGTGACAACTGGTTTCTTCAAATGCCTATAGTGACCTTCTAACAGGTACTCGAAAAATGCGTGATCGACGTGACCACACAAGTCATACTGAGCTACGACCGGTTAACATCACTCTTAGTACCTATACTATTAGTGACAACTGGTAATGCCTATAGTGACCTTCTAACTGGTGCTCGAAAAATGCATGATTGACGTGACCACACAAGTAGTACTAAGTTACGACCGCTTCACATCACTCGTAGTATCTACGAGTATTAGTGAATACTGGTTTCTTGAAACACTTATAGTGACCATCTAACAGGTACTCGAAAAATGCGTGGTCGACGTGACCACACAAGTAGTACTAAGCTACGACCGCTTCACATCACTCGTAGTATAGATACTACGAGTATTAGTGAATACTGGTTTCTTGAAATACTTATAGTGACCATCTAACAGGTACTCGAAAAATTGAGTTGTAATTAGGTAATCGAAAAAATCATGAATTTCAAGTGTCCCACATAGAAGCGTTTTCAGATAACGCCGCATACGCGTATGTTACTAACAATGTTTTAAAGAATGAGTAGTATTATGTTATTAGGTTGAGTCGTACTAAGACCGTTTTTTATCACTCCTAGTATCTATACTATTAATAAGTACTGGTTTATTCAAAAACCTATAGTGACCTTCTTACACTAACAGGTATACTCGAAAAATTTGTGATTGAAGTGACCACACAAGTCGTACTATAAACTTCGACCGTTTCACATCAGTCTTAGTACCTATAGTAATAGTTAGTGAATACTGGTTTCCACCAGTACCTATAATAGTCACATTACAGGTACTCGAAAAATGCTTGGTCGACGTGACCACACTAGGTACCAAAATGTAAAAAATATTACTTTGTCGTACTAAGCTCGGTTTAGTACCAATTTATATAAACTTTGACTCGGTGGACCGATGACCTGGTGAAGGTCGCGGGAAGCCGCTGGATGCGGGCAGCGCTGAACCGGTCGTCATGGGAATCCTTGGAAAAGGCCTATGTCCAGCAGTGGACGTTCGTCGGCTGATATGATGAAACTAAACTAAGACCGCTACACATCACTCCTAATACCTATACTTCTAGTGAATACTTTTTTCCAATACCTATAGTGATCTTCAAACAGGTAATCGAAAAAACCATGAATTTCAAGTGTCCCACATTGTAGCGTTTTCAGATAACGCCGCTTAACGCGTATGTTACTAACAATGTTTTAAAGAATACATTCCTTGCATAATTTTATACAGTGTTTGTAATATCTTTCAACCTAAAAATATTGCACTTTGGACTGCAATTAATATCGAAAAAGTCTTCTACGAAAAGTACGATATTTACTGGGTCAGCAGAATGTGTCGACAATTAGGTTCCTATAAAATTCACACCGTGCAAAATTCGTGACCTGGTTGGTAGTAAGAAAAAGTTAAGCGCGAGACGGACTCACACACGTAGGGTTCCATACCATCGTACTAATCATGTTTCTTGTATGGGGGCCCCCCCCTTCAATGTTTTATTTTATTTTTATCATTTATTGTTATAGTAGTTAAAGAAATATCATCACATCAGCTCATATATACGTCCCCACCGAGGGGCTCGAGCCTACCCCAAATTAGGGCGATCGGACCTTAGTCGACCACGCGGGTCCAGTGCGGGTTGGTCAACTTCACACACAACCTTCGAGTTTCTTCGCAGATGTGTGCAGGTTTCCTCGCGATGATTTCCTTCACCGTAAGAGCGTCGGATAAACGTACATATGATATCGAAACTCGAAAACACATTGGTACGTGGCAGGACATGAACCACGACCTCCCGGATAGGAGGTAGCGGCCCTTGCCGTTGCGCAACCGACGCTCCCTAAAGAAACATACACTGTGAAAATTTCAACTATTCACCTATTACGGTTGATGAAATAGAGCCTGCTGACAGACGGACGGACAGCGGAGGCTTAGTAATAGGATCCGTTGGCACCTTTTGGGTACGAAACCCTAAAAACCTGCCAAGTGCGAGTTGGACTCGCGCACTGAAGGTTCCTTGCCACCACAAAACATTACCTAAGGTATATTTACTGTAATATTTGTTGTGTATGCAACGAGTACAAGAATAAATTATATTAATCTGTATTATATATAATTTTAAACAAAAAAAAAACGACTTCAAACGCACTAGTCGCTACTACGATTTTTGAAGGTTCCTCTCGATTTCTCTGGGATGCCATCATCAGATCATGGTTTCCTTATCATGGTACCACCCTTGGGATATCTCCTTTCCAACAAAAAAAGAATCATCAAAATCGGTTCATAAACGACGAAGTTATCCGCGAACAAACATAATATATATATACGGTCGAATTGAGAAACCTCCTTTTTTTGAAGTCGTTTAATTAAAAAGAAAACCGTGACAGACTGACTGACCGACTGACTAATCTATCAACGCACAGCTCAAACGACTGGACGGATCACGTTGAAATTTGGAATATAGATAGAAATTATGACGTAGGCAACCGTTACGTAAGGATTTTGAGAAATTTCTAGGGAACGGCAAAAAACGCATTCGGCAAACGGCAACAACTAGCTTCAATATTAAAGACATCAACGAGATTGGGATTCGGGAACCTTAGCGCGAGATTGGCTCACACTTGGCCGATTTTTTTTTTAATATTATCAATCGGTATAATCACACAAAGTTTGACGCTTGTGAACTTACGATAGGTATAACAAAAACAAAAAATAACTGGAGAAAACATGTCTCTTGTGCGGAAAACCCGCCATAACTAACTAAAGTTATTGTTCGTATTTTTTTATTGATTTTTAGGAAATTTGCCATAATAACACATATTTTGTGAAAATTTCTACTGGACACCTAGATTGTTCAAAATATACAGCTCTTTATAGGAACGAAAGAGAGGCTTAGTAACAGGAACAGGAACACTCTTTGGATACGGAACCCTATTAAAGAAACAGGTTTTTTATGCCTTAAAATTTTTTAAAGCATAAAAATTTACCAATGTTGTATGAAAACTGCATGTACAAAATATGGATTGGTTGTATTTCCTGACCTATATTTGGTGCCATGCCATAATTATTAAGGTTTCAGCACCTATAAAGTTACATTTTAAATTTATATTTCGTACTCGTTCGCGTCACCGAAACTTGTCTTCAAGACTGTACTTTAGCCGTCATGGTACACTGCCCACCCCCACCACGCGACTCACGCGCCGAAAGTTTTTCCGCACTCGGCGTCCATTGCTCTGCTCAGTCGGTGTCGTATTCCCGTGCCGCAAACAAGTGCGGCAATGCAGTGAAAAGTGGACGAGAATTAGTGTGTACATTTGTGGCGAAAAGTGCGTTGGACTGTTTGATAGTAGGTACTAGTGGAGTCCAAGGTCTTGTGGCATTGGAAAATTTCAGACATTATTTTAGGTAAGTAAAATCCATGTTACTTTTGTGTTGCGTGTCTCGTAAGTGAATGGAAAACACGGAGTTTAAGGCCTTAGGGCCCTCAACCCTAGCAGGTTGTAACGTGTTTAAATAAATTGAACGTAGTCTACGTTTTGTGGGTCTAATGTTTACCTATGTACTCATTTTTTCCATTAATAATTATATAAATAAATAATAATAATAATAATTCATTTAAGTTCAAATCAATGAGAGCTTCAACGCGGCTGTTACGTTGAAACCGAACGACCAATTCTCGATTTTTACATGTTTTTTATTACTTTTTATCACTTTATAGCACATAAGTTTAAAAAAAAGTGTTCAATTAAAAGGAAGGTCTTAAAGTCACCGTATTTTGTGTGTTGGTTTCATTCAACATTAACTATTTGTTTTCAAGAAATTTTGCAATTAAGGCAAAAAACAGGGTCCGCAATATATTTTTTTAATATTAAAAGTAGAAATAATTTAGAAGATTGTATTCAATTAAACATATTTTTTATTACTGTAACAATATTTTTTTTTCCATAGTGATACCTTTACGCGGTCTTTCAATAATTTGAATTGAATATTGTCATTTGACCCATCTTAGGACCTTAAAGGAAAAAGTATACCTACGTTTGAAGGGAAAATATGATATCTAATAAATAATTTTAACCAATAATGAAGATGAAAGGAAAAATATGTTCCTAAATGAGTATTTACCTAGGTAGAAATTCACCTAGTGAATTATTAAATTGAATCCTAACTTCAGTCTGTAACAAAGATCCAAAAAACATGTTGTTTATTAATTTCATCAATAATTAATTACACGGGCATTTCACTTATGACATTAAGATATTCAGTTCACTTAAAATTAAAATTACCATAAAAAATCCACAAATTTATGTTTAAAAATGACATTTTTATACAACATCGACCCAAAATGTTAATTTTATGTAAACAAATTAGTCTCGACAGGAGGTCAATTTAAGCTGTTAAAACCGCTTAAAACTCTGCAAAAAAAAAACTGCGTAAAGTGCAACGGATGGCGATTACTGTCCTTTACCGTGTAATCTGGCTAATTTTGCAACTTGCCGCTGCTCAGGTGCAAAGTGTCCTATTTGCAAATTGTCATACAGACACAAAATGTCACTTAGGGTAAGACTCTCTATTCCTGTCAGTCGCCCTTTTTTTGTCAACTCGTCTAAAAACGTAAATTATAAAATATTTATTTAACTGGTATAAAAATTAAAAAAAAGAACGAAACAAATAAAAATAATTAAAAAAAACATCTCGTCTCTTAGAGGGCGGTGACATTAAAGGGGTGACTGACAGGAACAAGAAGTCTTACCCTACCTACATACAGTTTTAATTAGCGGCATCTTTGTTACGCCTTCAATGATGTACATCGAGATAGATTTAAATAGCCCTGACAAGGTTTTTGTATCTGTGTGAGTGCACACCGATGATGATATAAAGCGGCAACCGTTTTGCCACGTGGATCATAATAACTTTACATCCTTACAAACTTGCATTCTTAAATTAAGCTCCAATGCCTAGAGCATCGCCGGAAAGTTGCCTGTCTTTCGGTATTCTATCGTATTAATTTTGGAGAGAGCTCGCAAGAACTACACGACCTCCTTCTCCCAGCTCCATATTCTAACTTTGGTCAACGAGACGCAGGGAGAGGTTCCACACATTTGTTGTTGATACTCTGTCTCTCCGCACGAAGCTTTACGCTTCCTCATTCATTATGCAGACAGTGATGGAGTGGAGTTCTTTGCCTGCTTCTGTGTTTCCCGACTTTTAGAATTTGGGGATCTTAGAGGCAAGAGTGAATAGCCATTGTTTGAGTTTGCGTATACCATTTTCGACTACCCACCCCCTGTTCCCTGTAAACGTACATAATGAATCATCATATCAGCTCATATACGTCCCCACCGAGGGGCTCGAGCTTACCCTGAATTAGGGCGATCGGGCCTTAGTTGACCACGCGGGCCCAGTGCGGGTTGGTCGACTTCACACACCACCTGCGAGTTTCTTCGCAGGCGTGAGCAGGTTTCCTCACGATATTTTCCTTCACCGTAAGAGCGTCGGATAAACGTACATATGAAATCTAAATTCGAAATCACATTGGTACGTGGCGGGATTCGAACCATGACCTCCCGGAAAGGAGGCTGCGGCCCTAGCCGTTACGCCACCGACCGATAATGAATCCAGAAACTAATTTACCGGTACCTACAGATCTGGATTTATAATTTTACATATCACAAATTAACGAATTTACTGTTAAGATAGCTGAGATGCGTACTGGCAGAGGTGCATCCCGATTAGTTTTTATCTGAATTCCCAAAAAGGAGGCTAATGGTGTTTGGGTATATACAGGGTGTAACATAAAGGTGTGGTGATACTTTAAGGTGGGCTTGTACCCATCAAACTGAACAACTTTCTCCATGGAACCCATAGTCAAATCGCAAAAAAAAATTTGGCTCTCCCATACTAACTCGATCAGCTGATCAGCCAACTTAGTATGGGAAGTTCAAATTTTTTTTGCGATTTGACTATGGGTTCCATGGAGAAAGTTGTTCAGTTTGATGGGTACAAGCCCACCTTAAAGTATCACCACACCTTTATGTTACACCCTGTATATGTTTGTATGTATTTATGTCTGTTTCTTTGGCTAAACCTATAGCCTAAACGGCTTGATACGCTTTAAAGTGTAAGATGTCGTTAGATTCGTCTTGACCCCCTGATTGACATTTATGATGGGTAATTTTTTTTAACAGTCAGTTTTTAATTTTTTAATTAAATTAGTTAGGTTATGAAGTAATATCTAAGTTACAAAATGTATGTTTCCTTTTTGAAAAACACAGAGAATTGAAAAGGCCATTTTAATGTCGGGACATTTTGCAACTGAGTCCGTGTATAAATCTGTCAATTTAAGTCTGCACTCTGACCGTTTCAAAGAGACGATTCTCCGGAAAGTCATATAAATTACATTTAGTACCGAGAGATCCCATCACGATCTCAATGTAAATATTCATAACTAGCTGTTTCCCGCGGCTTCACCCGCGTGGACAACGTTTCTATGACTTTTCCAGGGTGCGCAAAAAAGTAGCCTTTGTGTTAATCCAGGTCCTAATCTTTCTACCTACCAAATTTCAGCCAGATCCGTTCAGTAGTTTTTGAGTGTAAGAGTAACAAACATACATCCATATATTCTTACAATATTTCGGATACTACCTACTTTCTAACCTTAAGATTACGGTGAGCACAGTAAGTAGTTACCAAGTATAATACTATCAAAAACTTGACGGCTTTTTTGAAAGTCAATTTAAATTAATTCTACTTAATGCTGGCGTAATGCAATGTAATCTAATATTAATGAATACAATAATAACTCAGTTGAAGTTTATCACTGTAATCCGGATAAGTACGAGTAATGGAATGGAAGAATTAAATTAATGAAACCAGAGCTCGTCTTTTAATTTTAAAAGTTTTTTAACTTGAAATGTTTGTTTATATGTATGTTTGTTTATGTCAAATCTTGCAATCGATTTTAGAGCGACTTCCAGGGCTCAGATTGAGCTGAAATTTGCTATGAAGCTGCGTTCCCGGCGACAATAGATCCTTTTGGTATTTTGAAGTTGATGTGACGATTTTAGAGGTAAAATCAAGATCCTAGGATCGTCTTATATTTTCAACAGAATCGTACAAAGTACTGTGCTTGCTTTTTTTTTGAATTTAGAAACGTGTCGTTAGCATTTGTCTTTTGAGCATGAAAACTCTTTTAAAATTAAAGCTTATACTTAAAGTATTGTAACATTACAAATGTATATCATTCAGTTTTAACTTGTTTAACTTTACTCTAATTACAAAAGTATTGTTTTAGTTAGATACTCCTTCACTACCTGTTTTTATGATTTTGTCTCCAAACACCGGGTATACGACCTAGGATATAAGAACGCCCAAATTATACCGCTATAGTACCTATATAAGTTTCTTTTTTTATATTTTTTGAGGTAAGTTTTTTAAGTTTTTATAATTTTTTCAACAATTTTTTTTTAAATTAGTGTGTACAATAAAGAGTATTTTATCTTATCTTTATCTTATCTATTTATATCAAGCTTTTATATATTTAACTTGCAATGTTTGTATGGTTTTTTTGGTCATCATCATCATCATATCAACCACAAATCGTCCTTTGCTGGACAAAAGCCTCCCCCAAGGCTTTTTTGGTCAAAACCTCAAACTATTTTAAAGCGACTTCCAGAAGTCCGATTGAGTTAAAGTTTGGTATGAAGCCGTATTCCCGGTGACAAATAGATACTTTTGGTATTTTGAAGTTGATCTGATGATGAACTTTGATCGATCTTTGAACGATTGTCATTTATTTTCAAATGAATCGTCAAAATACTGGGCTGGCTTTCTTTGAATTTGGAAACGTGTATTTATATTCACATTTGACACTCTGAGTATGTGGAGTTATTGAGCATAAAAATTCTGAAAGCTCGTATTTGTACTTAAAAGTTCTTAGGTTTTACGGTGTTATTAGTGTCTACTTCTTTTGACATCAGCCTTGTTATAGATTTTTCAGGATTAGCTTTGAAATTTGGAGATTTAGTAATATACATATGCAATTTTGGTATTTAGTGAAAGTATATTTTTGATTGTATTTTTTTCTCGCAATAAGTAGGTATATATACAGGGTGTAACAAAATTGGTTTAGTCCCGTTAACTGAAGCTTCTACTTACCATACACAGGGTGTAACAAAATTGGTTTAGTCCCGTTAACTGAAGCTTCTACTTACCATACTGAATCACTTTTGTTCTATGAGTTTGCCGAAATCGCAATAAAAAAACTCTTCATACGAGTCGATCAGCCGATAGACCAATTTTGTGCATTTTTGTGTGGAGGCTCCAATTTTTTTTGAGAATTGACTATGAGTTCCATGGGGAAAATTGTACAGTATGATGAGTAGAACCCTCAGTTAATGGGTCCTACACCATTTTTGTTACACCCTGTATATTTTCGAGCATGCGACCTATGCTCGTGGGGAAACCACGTGATCGAATTAGAAATGAGGAGATCTGTAGAAGAAGCAAGGTAACCGACTCAGCTCACAGAATTCTTAAGTGGCAGTGGGCGGGCTACATAGCTCGTAGAACAGCTGGTAGTTTGGTCAGTAATGGATGCGGCCACCGCAGGACTGTTCGTTGTGGAAATACTTGAGGAGACCTTTGTCCAGAAGTAGAAGTCTTTCGACTGATATGGTGATATATTTTAACTTAGGCGTTTTGTGTACCTACTTATTAATTGTCAAAATGCGGCAAAAGAAATGTTAGCAACATCCATCATGTTTATCATTTTAATGTGTGGGAAATAAAAACAACGCGTCTTTGGTAAAGGTATTATCGGAAAACGCCCTGCTAGTCACTTTTGGACTCTTTTATGAAGTAATAGCACGAACAAAGTCAAATAGTGACAAGACAGAGCGGGCGTTTACCAACAGTACTTAAGTATTGTAATTTATTTAGCGAAACTTGCATTTCCAAAACACTCCTGTAAGTTGCACAGAGGAACTCGATTGATTCATCAACTATAATATAAGTTCTCCTTTTTTAAAGTTTACAAAAAAGCAACACCTTTAATGGCACGTGTGCACAAAGGCGGGCTGTCAGTTGCATGCATGGTCGTCGCGGGCGCAGGTGCGCGCGCAGCCGGCCGGTGTAGCGGCTAGTATTTGCACCAGAGCACGCCACTGAAAAAAAACTTTAAATGTCACGATAATGAGAAGGAAATAACGGAAGTGGAAAAACGTGGTAATTTATATGCCAGTTTATTGTGCGCAAAATTGATTTTACCGCACTCGTGCTTTTTACTTTGCCACTTTTCTATTAATTAAAGAGTGTAATAACCAAAGATACATAATCTTCTTTGAAACTTTTGAAAGGAGAATTTTAAAAGAGGTTATTAGGTTAGGATTAGGTTATTCCTCCGAGAGGTTAAACATAATGTTAGTTGGTTAGATTCTCCTTTGGTTATATCTTACCCTTACTTACCCTTACTCCTTTGGTTATCTAAATATTATATACAACTCAAAGGAGACTGACTGACTGACTGACATAGTGATCTATCAACGCACAGCCCAAACCACTGGACGGATCGGGCTGAAATTTGACATGCAGGTAGATGTTATGACGTAGGCATCCGCTAAGAAAGGATTTCGGGAAATTCCCACGAGAACACCAAAAAACGGGAACTGCGCAGGCGAAGCCGCGAGCACCCACTAGTATATAATAAATACCACGGTGGCTTGTGTCAGAAGGAGATAGATTAATGATCTATGAATTGCATAGGTTACATCGAGGAATAGGTGATTTTTTCCAGTTAGGTTTCAATGCTACGTTATCTCAAGCCTTGTTGTAATCTATTTATGGTAATATTAAAAAAAAAACTTACGCATGCGTATGTGTGCTTAACTAAACTAAGGCGCAATTTTTGTAAAACTGAATTTAGTTGTTTTAGTTTTGAGTACGAAAAAATAATGAACAATTAATATACAGGGTGTAACAAAATTGGTGTAGGTCCCATTAACTAGGGGTTCTACTCATCATATTGAACAATTGACTTTCCCCAAGGAACCCATACTGATTTCTCAAAGACTCTTCATACCAAAATGCACAAAATTGTTCGATCTGTTGATCGATTTGTATTAAGAGTTAAATATTTTTTTTGCGATTTCAGCAAAGTCGTAGAACAAAAGTTGTTTAGTATGATGAGCAGAAGCCTCGGTTATCGGGGCCTACACCAATTTTGTTACATCCTGTATGTATCTATGTATGAATGCTTCATAGTTCAGGTAATATTAGTACTATAAATCTGTAATTAAATTGGCATGGGTAACTTATCTATTTATACATGGAAAATCGTTAACGCCGTTTGTATGAAAAGTCGCAGTTTCACAATCCAGTTGCAGTTTTATACAAGATTAGCTTTTGCCCCGTGGATATCGAGAATGCGCGATGCGCGAGTCACAAGCGGACCTTATTCGCACTATCACGAAAATTTTAAAACAAAAGTTAAAGAAATCGGTCCATCCGTTCTCAAGTTATGCGCTTACCAAGTTACCAACGAACAGTATTTCTTTTTTATTTCATTATCATCATCATATCAGCTGAAGGACGTTCACTGCTGGACATAGGCCTCCCCAAGAATTTCCACGACGACCGGTTCTGCGCTGCCCTCATACAGCGGCTTCCCGCGACCTTCACCAGGTCATCGGTCCACAGAGTGGAAGGCCTGCCTACACTACGTTATACGGTGCGTGGTCGCCACTCGAGAACTTTACTGCCCCAACGGCCATCTGTTCTAGTACATCACCTCTCATCAGCATCATGTCTTTTTTATTTACTTATATAGATTTTATTCAATTGTGAATAAAAAAAATATTTGTTGTTACTAAAAAAATCTGCCCACCTATTTGCCGTAGAGACTCAATCTCTTGTATTTGAACCCAATTTGCCCATTTGGGTACAAACACTCAAATCATCTTTTCAGTCAGCTCTGAGAAGGGAAACCTGTGTTAAAATAACATACAAGATACAACGTGAAAATAGCCAGGAAATTTTCATTCTACCTTTTTTTTCAATTAGTAATTTATTCGTGTTTGTTTCAGATTTGATTTTGACTGGATATATCGTTTGGATATCTAAAGGTATGTATGTTCAATATATCAGTAGGTAAATATTATATGGTGACAGGTAAGACAAAGGACGCATTTTAGGATGTCATAAAACTATTAATTTAAAGAGCACTATGTATAATTTTGACTTTATCAAAGTGGGAAGTGTCTTTTATATTTATAACACAAATATGTCAAATGCTTAGTATAGGCACACCCCGGACACTGCATACAACAGTCGTGAAATGACATATCTTAAAACAAATGACGGAGCCAACAAAATCACGGCGAAATTCCATACGTTCGAGAACCAAACTATAACCAATCTGCATCAATCTGGGTGACGAGGGGGCGAGGTCGGAATCTAAAGAGCGGCAGGGAGTGTCCATACAGTATGTATACAGGGTCTTAACAAAGGTATGCAATTATTTCTAACTAGAGCTTGTATTCATAAAACTGAACAACTTTCTCCAAGAAACCCATGGTCAATTCGCAAAAACATGTTTGGACTTCCCATGCAAATCGACCAGCTGGCAGGCAAATTTTATATGGAAGTCCAAAAATTTTTTTGGGAATTGTCCATGGGTTTCTAAGGGAAAGTTGTTCTATTTCATAAGTACAAGCTCTAGTTTATAATAAATGCATACTTTGTTAAGACCCTATATATTCTTTGGTATAGGTAGGTATAAAAAAAAATTACTTGCCTAATTTAGGCTCCAGTCCAATCTAACTTATGAAATTAAAGTTAGGTTTTAAATTAGACGAAAAAAAAATCTACAAATAGTATTCGAAACGTCATTTGCCGATGTCTTCAATAAATTAATTAAAATGTTTCCCTTAAGTTTAAAGTATTTTATAATAACAATGAAAAAATATTTTTGACTGATGTTTTGCTTCAATTATACATCATAGGTATTTATTCACTTGTTTTGCTAAAATGTAAGGAAAATTTATCATAATTTTTTTGTTACATTTAAATTTCATTTACATTTAATTTTCAGTATAATTTTAGAAGTAGCTGAACTTAACAATTAAAATCTTACTAATATAATATTATATATGTGAAAATCTGTTTGTTTGTTACCTTTTCACGCTTTAAAACCTTGACCAATCTTGATGAAATTTGGCATGCAGGTAGCCTGTATCACAGGGAAGGACATAAGTTACTTTTTATTCCGTGAAAATAGTTTTTTTTTTTTTTTTTTTTCCTCGTTAGATGGTAGTTGGGGAGAGAGGTGAATACGTTTACGTATACCTGTGCAGCGGTAAAACTGCACCGGTTATGTGGGACTCACAGTGTTAAACCGAATACCCACTAACACCCCCCGAAGAACTTTGGCAGCATAAGCCACCCTAAAAGTATATCGGAGCTTAGTCCGATGCAGTTCCTGTGAAAATAATGTCTTTTCTGGTTCATTTCTTTAACATCACAACAACGGAATAATGCCTTGTTGTGATTTTTTGCACAGAGATGGTTGAAGGAGTGGGAACTGGGAAATGACATAGACTGCTAATCAGAACAGCCCGGTTTGGGATAGGGATCTGGATAAAATTATAATGACCACGCTCCACTCACCCTCAAAGACAGTCATAAAAACGATGTCCACGTGGGCGAAGCTGCGGGCAAAAGCTAGTAATATAATAATAATAATAACACAGTTAGGTAACATAAGTAGCTGAACTAAATAGGATTCTATTAAAATTAAAATGTAAATCCTTACTTAATATTATAAATGTGAAAATGTGTTTGTTTGTTACCTTTTCACGCTTCAACGCCTTTACCAATCTTAATGAAATTTGGCATGCAGGTAGCCTATGTCACGGGGAAGGACATAGGTTACTTTTTATCCCGTGAAAATAGCATAGCCCGATGTAATACCCGAGGGAACTGAAAATATACTCTTTTTTGGTTAATTTCTTTAAGATCGCAACGGAACAATGGATTGTGTGATTTTTTACACAGAGATGGTTGAGGGGAATGACACGATTTACTAATAAGCATATCCTGAAATAGTTTCCGAGGGATCTAGAGAAAATTTATGTCGACGCTCGCGAGCCGCTTGCGGCTCGCGTACCGCGCACCCTCTAAGTCAGTCACAAAAGCGATGTCCACGCGGGCGAAGCCGTGGGCAAAAGCTAGTGAAATATAAATGTATCAAAATTAGAATGTCTCCATAAAAAGCTTTTAAAATTCAGAATTAAAATTAAATTTATCTGCCCGATATTTTATATTATGTTCTGCAAAGTTTGTTGGAAATCCAAACACGATTTTGATAATAAGAATCTAGTATTTAAGTTGTTTCTCGCATTTTATTAGGTATCAGGAAAACTTGTATCGACTGCAGGACCAATAAATATTTTATAAACTAATACCAAAAAAGAGCATAACATTTTATATTCTTGCTATATATGTTGTGATTGTACTAACAAACATGTATTTACTATTTTTTAACGGACTTTAAAAACGAGTCAGTTGTGGACAGATTTTTCAAAAATCTTTTTTATTCGAAGGAGTAATCTGAGCTAGTCCCATATAAATTTTATCAAAATCGGTTAAGTACTTTTTTAGAAATCCTACTTAATATTATAAATGTGAAAGTTTGTATGTATGGATGTATGTATGAATGTTTGTTACACTTTCACGCTTCAACCTCTGGACGGATCGGTATAAAACTTGGCATACATATAGGTTAGGTCCTGGAATAGGACATAGGCTATAGGAAAAACGTCTTATTCCCACGGAAAAATCTAAAACAATGCGGGTGTAGCCGCGGGCGGACGGCTAGTTTAACATAAACAAAAAAAAAGTTGCAAAATTGTATCTGGTTGTTACGATTGAACTCGGTTTTTTAACGTGTTTAGCGTGGTTAATTTTAACCTACAACCTTGAAACAAAGTTATTTATTTACTATTTGCAAAACCTTTAAAAACTTTCTCTTGTATGGGGACACCATTAATTTTTTATTTTTTTATTCTCAATTGGGCCCTTGGCATCATCTCACCTGATGGTAAGTGACGATGATGCCGAAGATGGAAGCGAGCTTACCAAGATTCCCCAACGCAATGAGGATCTGGCTTTCTTATCATTCTGGCTATCTTATTTGTCAGTAAATCTGCCTTGAAAACACAATTCAATGGTAATTTCAGCCGTTTACGGTATTAAATTATCTTATATATAAAATTCTCGTGTCACAATGTTCGTTCCCGTACTACTCCGAAACGGCTTGACCGATTCTCATGAAATTTTGTGAGCATATTGAGTAGGTCTGAGAATCGGCCAACATCTATTTTATTTTAGGGTAGGGTAGGGTAGGGTAGGGTAGTGTAGTGTAGGGTAGTGTAGGGTAGTGTAGTGTAGGGTAGTGTAGTGTAGGGTAGTGTAGTGTAGGGTAGTGTAGTGTAGGGTAGTGTAGTGTAGGGTAGTGTAGGGTAGGGTAGTGTAGTGTAGGGTAGGGCAGGGTAGTGTAATGTAAGGCGGTACGTAGTTCGCCGGGACAGCTAGTATATTAATATAATTATATACCCCTATTTACGGTACAAAAGATACCTACATAAAGCCTTCTGAAGGTCGGACAGACGGATGGACAGCGCAGGCTAAGTAAAAGCAAAGATAATTATAGTTCCTAAGTAATAGGGTCCCGTTACATTTGGCACGGAACCCTATCCTTACTATAATATTATAAATGTGAAAATGTGTTTGTTTGTTACCTTTTCACGCTTCAACACCTTGACCAATCTTAATGAAATTTGGCATGCAGGTAGTCTGTGTCATAGGGAAAAACAAAGGATACTTTTTATCCCGTGAAAATAGCATATCCCGATGCAATTCCCGAGGGAACTGAAAATATACTCTTTTTTGGTTAATTTCTTTAATATCGCAACGGAACAATGGATTGTTGTGATTTTTTGCACACAGATGGTTAAAATGAAATGAAAATTTATTTGCATAAAACATGGTTATAAAGCTGTTAACATTATATAGGAAGTTCTCATATTTCACCAGATTTGGCATGCAAATATCAATCTTATCATAAATATTACTTTTAAAATTCACACACAGTCACAAAAAAAATACTACAAAATAATTTAAAATAATTTAAGTTAAGGGGGTGGGAAATGACATAATTTACTATTAAGCATATCCTGACATAGTTCCCGAGGATCTGGAAAAAAATCATGTCCACGCTCGCGAGCCGCTTGCGGCTCGCCCACCGCGCATCCTCTAAGACAGTCATTACAACGATGTCCACGCGGGCAAAGCCGCGGGCAAAAGCTAGTAACAAAGATAATTTTAGTTTACATTTGGCACGGAACCCTATAAAATATAAATCGATTTAAATGAGTACGGATGCGTTTTCCCACAAGTGGCATTCGACTCGTGGGAATAGATTGAACAATGGGGAGAGTGACTCGGGTTTGATGCCGCCCTGGCGCTGGCGCAGCGAGAAACCGTGTGACGGTGAGACCCGTGGGAGAGGCAGCACGCACTCCACGAGGAGCGAGCGATCGGCTATACAGGGTGTAACAAAATTGGTGTAGGACTCGTTAATTGGGGGTTCTACTCATCATACTGAACAATGGGGAGAGTGACTCGGGTTTGATGCCGCCCTGGCGCTGGCGCAGCGAGAAACCGTGTGACGGTGAGACCCGTGGGAGAGGCAGCAGGCACTCCACGAGGAGCGAGCGATCGGCTATACAGGGTGTAACAAAATTGGTGTAGGACTCTTTAACTGGGGGTTCTACTCATCATACTGAACAATGGAGAGAGTGACTCGGGTTTGATGCCGCCCTGGCGCTGGCGCAGCGAGAAACCGTGTGACAGTGAGACCCGTGGGAGAGGCAGCACGGACTCCACGAGGAGCGAGCGATCGGCTATACAGGGTGTAACAAAATTGGTGTAGGACTCGTTAATTGGGGGTTCTACTCATCATACTGAACAATGGGGAGAGTGACTCGGGTTTGATGCCGCCCTGGCGCTGGCGCAGCGAGAAACCGTGTGACGGTGAGACCCGTGGGAGAGGCAGCAGGCACTCCACGAGGAGCGAGCGATCGGCTATACAGGGTGTAACAAAATTGGTGTAGGACTCGTTAATTGGGGGTTCTACTCATCATACTGAACAATGGAGAGAGTGACTCGGGTTTGATGCCGCCCTGGCGCTGGCGCAGCGAGAAACCGTGTGACGGTGAGACCCGTGGGAGAGGCAGCACGCACTCCACGAGGAGCGAGCGATCGGCTATACAGGGTGTAACAAAATTGGTGTAGGACTCGTTAATTGGGGGTTCTACTCATCATACTGAACAATGGAGAGAGTGACTCGGGTTTGATGCCGCCCTGGCGCTGGCGCAGCGAGAAACCGTGTGACGGTGAGACCCGTGGGAGAGGCAGCAGGCACTCCACGAGGAGCGAGCGATCGGCTATACAGGGTGTAACAAAATTGGTGTAGGACTCTTTAACTGGGGGTTCTACTCATCATACTGAACAATGGAGAGAGTGACTCGGGTTTGATGCCGCCCTGGCGCTGGCGCAGCGAGAAACCGTGTGACAGTGAGACCCGTGGGAGAGGCAGCACGGACTCCACGAGGAGCGAGCGATCGGCTATACAGGGTGTAACAAAATTGGTGTAGGACTCGTTAATTGGGGGTTCTACTCATCATACTGAACAATGGGGAGAGTGACTCGGGTTTGATGCCGCCCTGGCGCTGGCGCAGCGAGAAACCGTGTGACGGTGAGACCCGTGGGAGAGGCAGCAGGCACTCCACGAGGAGCGAGCGATCGGCTATACAGGGTGTAACAAAATTGGTGTAGGACTCGTTAATTGGGGGTTCTACTCATCATACTGAACAATGGAGAGAGTGACTCGGGTTTGATGCCGCCCTGGCGCTGGCGCAGCGAGAAACCGTGTGACGGTGAGACCCGTGGGAGAGGCAGCACGCACTCCACGAGGAGCGAGCGATCGGCTATACAGGGTGTAACAAAATTGGTGTAGGACTCGTTAATTGGGGGTTCTACTCATCATACTGAACAATGGAGAGAGTGACTCGGGTTTGATGCCGCCCTGGCGCTGGCGCAGCGAGAAACCGTGTGACGGTGAGACCCGTGGGAGAGGCAGCAGGCACTCCACGAGGAGCGAGCGATCGGCTATACAGGGTGTAACAAAATTGGTGTAGGACTCGTTAATTGGGGGTTCTACTCATCATACTGAACAATGGAGAGAGTGACTCGGGTTTGATGCCGCCCTGGCGCTGGCGCAGCGAGAAACCGTGTGACGGTGAGACCCGTGGGAGAGGCAGCACGCACTCCACGAGGAGCGAGCGATCGGCTATACAGGGTGTAACAAAATTGGTGTAGGACTCGTTAATTGGGGGTTCTACTCATCATACTGAACAATGGAGAGAGTGACTCGGGTTTGATGCCGCCCTGGCGCTGGCGCAGCGAGAAACCGTGTGACGGTGAGACCCGTGGGAGAGGCAGCAGGCACTCCACGAGGAGCGAGCGATCGGCTATACAGGGTGTAACAAAATTGGTGTAGGACTCGTTAACTTGGGGTTCTTATCATCATACTGAACAAATTTCCCCAAGGAACCCATAGTCAATTGTCAAAAAAACAAAATCCTTCAAACAAAAATGTACAAAATTGGTCGGTCATCTGTTTGATTTGTATGAAGAGTGTTTTTTTTTACGATTTCAGCAAAGTCGTAGAACAAAAGTTGTTCAGTATGATGAGTAGACTATTAGAACTACACCAGAGATGACGACAGCATCAAAAATAAATTATGAACTCTTGATCACTAAATTACTCCCCTACTTGAACTTCGAAAAACCTTACTCGTTTTGTTTTCCATCAAGTCTTCGATTTTTAATTCAGCCAAAATCACAAAATGAGTACATAAATAACGCTGCAAAACTATGACGTCACGCCTAGGTATTTACAACATTTTTAGAACAAAATGTCGTTTTTGACAGATGATAAAAAGTAACTCAGATGACTAGCATTCGCCATTGTTACAGCCTGTATTTGCCTCCATTCCTACTATAGACTGGACTCAGAGGAGTTTCGTAGGCAAAATACTGCTGAAAATACTGCTGACTTCTGCTATGTGCTTTCTAGGTCGAGTGCCTTCCGTACTCGCCTCCCCTGCCCGGTGAAGTTGTAAAGGCCCCAATGGCCAACAACAAGCTTGTCCTTTCGAAAAAAAAAAATCTGCTATGTGCTATTATGTAGCCGTCCCAGGCTTCGATATGACTGATGTTGTCACCGCCGATTATGGTGTAAATCCCCCGGCCCCCTGGTTTTTGTTGTTTTAGGTTTTTAATATAGACCAAAAAACCAATATTATTCTGAAGTAGGTACATATACTAAATATGATACTAGGGCTGGGAGTAGAGGAAGAGGGGGCTTAATTTAAGGCTCTAGTCGTCCCAGGCTTCGATATGACTGATGTTGTCACCGCTGATTATGGTTTGGATCCCCCTGGTTTTTGTTGTTTTAGGTTTTTTACGATAGAGCAATAACAACTATTATTCTGAAGTATACTAAATATGATAATAGGGCTGGTAGTAGAGGGAAAGAGGGGGCTTAATTTAAGGCTCTAGTCGTCCCAGGCTTCGATATGACTGATGTTGTCACCGCTGATTATGGTTTGGATCCCCCTGGTTTTTGTTGTTTTAGGTTTTTTACGATAGAGCAATAACAACTATTATTCTGAAGTATACTAAATATGATACTAGGGCTGGTAGTAGAGGGAAAGAGGGGGCTTAATTTAAGGCTCTAGTCGTCCCAGGCTTCGATATGACTGATGTTGTCACCGCTGATTATGGTTTGGATCCCCCTGGTTTTTGTTGTTTTAGGTTTTTTACGATAGAGCAATAACAACTATTATTCTGAAGTATACTAAATATGATACTAGGGCTGGTAGTAGAGGGAAAGAGGGGGCTTAATTTAAGGCTCTAGTCGTCCCAGGCTTCGATATGACTGATGTTGTCACCGCTGATTATGGTTTGGATCCCCCTGGTTTTTGTTGTTTTAGGTTTTTTACGATAGAGCAATAACAACTATTATTCTGAAGTATACTAAATATGATACTAGGGCTGGTAGTAGAGGGAAAGAGGGGGCTTAATTTAAGGCTCTAGTCGTCCCAGGCTTCGATATGACTGATGTTGTCACCGCCCATTATGGTTTAGAACCCCTTGGTTTTTGTTGTTTTAGGTTTTTTACGATAGAGCAAAAACAACTATTATTCTGAAGTATACTAAATATGATACTAGGGCTGGTAGTAGAGGGAAAGAGGGGGCTTAATTTAAGGCTCTAGTCGTCCCAGGCTTCGATATGACTGATGTTGTCACCGCTGATTATGGTTTGGATCCCCCTGGTTTTTGTTGTTTTAGGTTTTTTACGATAGAGCAATAACAACTATTATTCTGAAGTATACTAAATATGATACTAGGGCTGGTAGTAGAGGGAAAGAGGGGGCTTAATTTAAGGCTCTAGTCGTCCCAGGCTTCGATATGACTGATGTTGTCACCGCCCATTATGGTTTAGAACCCCTTGGTTTTTGCTGTTTTAGGTTTTTTACGATAGAGCAAAAACAACTATTATTCTGAAGTATACTAAAAATATTACTAGGGCTGGGAGCAAAGGGAGAGAGCGAGGGGGGTTTAGTTAAGGATGTAGTCGTCGTCCCAGGCTTCGATATGACTGATGTTGTCACCGCCGATTATGGTTTGGATCCCCCTGGTTTTTGTTGTTTTAGGTTTTTTACGATAGAACAAAAACAACTTTTATTCTGAAGTATACTCAAAATGTTACTAGGGCTGGGAGCAGAGGGAGAGAGGGGGCTTAATTTAAGGCTGTAGTCGTCCCAGGCTTCGATATGACTAATGTTGTCACCGCCGATTATGGCTTAGGACTGTTTTTTGTTGTTTTAGGTTTTTAACGATAGAGCAAAAACAACTATTAGGAAGCAGATCGAGAGAGGGGGCTGACCACAATAATATGTGTGACCCATACACACAGCCTTAAGCATTCGTTTTAAATATAGTTTCAAGTTTTTTGAAGTATACAAAAAATATTAAAAGTGGTGGCAACTTCAGTCATATCGAAGCTTAGGATAACTACAACACTCATCAGATATCAGATTGCAATTCCTATGCATATTTTGTATACGAAATCCCCCTTGGCGCCTGCACTATGCCGGTTTGGTCAGATATATATAAAAAAAAACGATTAGATTTTTATAAGGCAACCAATTCACCTGCGACCCGCAAACAAACACGTCGGTAAATAAATCACGTAAACGCTTAACATTAAATTTATTGCTTTTTGCTGCATCTAGGATATTATTTATTTAATGAACATCCTACATAATATTATTAGCCTCCAAAACAGACAGACCGGCCGTGAACTCGAGTGTGAACGAACTCATTTAGGAGTCCAAATGGTGCGCGGTTGGCTCGCCGAGACGTGACTGCGCCGGCGCAGGCTCTGCGTGTCGGCTGTATTTTCCCGGGCCGCGCATCGTATATCGAAGGCGACGGGTCCTACATCAGTGACCCCAGGCTCCGCTGGTCACGATGGTGAGACTTAGCACGCACTGTCCCTGTCCCGTGCCGCGAAGATTCAAGTGGGAAGTGGGAACCCGCTCACCACAAATGTCGTCACGTTTTAGCTGTTAACAAAACTAATGCCCTGAATCTATGATAAGTTCAGTATAACCTGTGTAATAGTCACGGAGGAAAGCTCGGAATTAAGTAATTGAAGATATCCGATTGTTGGAACAGTTACAAGCTGACAAATTACCGCAAATTGTCCATTGATCGTGCTTATTCGAAGTCCTGTTTCGGTCCAAGCTGAGACGTAACGGAATAGTTGCGCTTGCGACTGTAATCGTTCATCTTTTCGTATTATTTCTCATAGAGTTGCAACATTATGCGTCCGTAAAATATAGACCGTTTGGCTCTAGAGCCGCAGTGACCGCGTTCGCACGGTGTCGGGAAGATTACCGCGGCCTCAAGCCGAGTGATTGATCGCTCTAACGCGCGAACGAGAATGAACGAATGAGCGGATTAAAAACTTTTGTTTTGTAGCTTTCGCACGGATTATCTATGAAAGCGTTAGTTTACAAATTATGCTCAAGTGCTTATAGTTATTACGATGATTAAGTTACATGACATATTTTTTATTTCAATTAGTTACTGAACGAATTATCTTTATGTTTTAAAGAAGCGCTTGGATAGTGTTGATGCAAATAAAAAATTTGAACACTGTGTGGAAATTTTATTACAGAGTAAACCATAAAACAATTGTTTTAAAATTGCTTCAAGATCATTTCTATAATCAATCATAACCTCGATGTTACACTTCATTGTAAATTGAAACATGTAGAGGTCCGTATAGCAACGCTAATGATTGCTAAAATAGTCGTCGCACATAGTACAAGATAATTGAACCTTGGCGTGTTAACCCACGCCCACATCGAAAACACATGTTTTTGCTACATGATTTGTACAAAGACATGAGTCACAATTAGCCAAAAAATATTATGTGCCTCTAGCATGTACCTGTACTGATTTAGTAGTAAAATATTTATTTTATTTAGACAGCAAAATTGTATTTGTTTCTTTCCCATAATGACTCTTCTTAATAGAAAAAAAACCAGCCAAGTGCTAGTCAGAACCGCACACAAAGGGTTCCGTACCATCACACTAAACGGCGCTAGTTTCTTCACGTTTAAAACAAAACACGTTTTCTGTATGGAGACTTTCACTTTTTATAATTTTTAGTATTTGTTGTTATAGCGGCAACAGAAATACATTATCTGTGAAAATTTCAACTGTCTAGCTATCACGATTCATGAAATACAGCCTGGTGACAGACGAACAGCGGAGTCTTAGCAAAAGGATCCCGTTTTTACCCTTTGGGTACAGAACCCTAAAAAAAATTTAAAATTAGATATCAAAATAAAAAAAAATACTTTCGATACTCTATAGAAAGTTCGAACAGTTGACTTTGTATCGGTATTCGAACAAATAAACATTTTGTGTTGATTTAAAACAGACTCTGTTTCACGATAACAGGTACTAGATACATACAGAAACAAAAAAATCTCTTTACTTATAGTAACTAGTTAAACAAAAAAAACATGAGGTACTATTTAGTGCAATGTTTAACCAAGTATGCAATTTTCATCTTATCTACGGGCATTTGACATTTGATTATTGTACAATATGTGTTTTTGACGTTTTGTGTCAAAAGAGTATCTACCTAACTACTTAATACCGGAGTAAAAAAAAAGAGATAAATCTAGTGGGGTGCCCATGACTTCGTTTGCGTGGATTTCAGATAGAAACATTCTGTTTAGTCCACCTAGTTGAAAATACGATTTGCCATACAAACTTTAACACCCCATTTTAAACGCACCCTTACTAATATACAGAGTGTAAAAAAAACTGGTGTAGGACCCGTTAACTTGGGGTTCTCCTCATCATACTGAACAACTTTCCCCAAGGAACCCATAGACAATTCCCAAAAAAAAATTTGGATCCTCCATACTAAAATACACGAAATTGGTCGATCGGCTGATCGATTTGTATATGAAGAGTAAACATTTTTTTTTGCGATTTCAGCAAAATCGTAGAACAAATGTTGAAATGATGAAATGAAATGAAATGATAATTTATTTGCATCAAACATGGTAGTAGGATGTTTAATATAATTTTTAGTGCAATTATGTTTCGCCTGTGCAAGGCATGCAAATGTTTAACATAGATTATAATTATTTTGTCACGTAAACTTTAAAAATTCAAATGTCAATAAGTTTATTTTTGTCACAGAGGTATTCATTAACGCTATAATATTTTTTGTCAATAAGCCATTTCAACAATTTTGTCTTAAAGGTTTTCGATTCAAGCTTTCGCAGTTCAATTGGTAGGTTATTATATATTCTAACGCTCATACACACACAATTTCGGCTATACATTTGTGCTCAGTATGTTGAGTGGAAGCCACAGTTAACGGGACCTACACCAATTTTGTTGTGTTGTGTATTTTAGTTACTTCCATAGTATAATGTCTTATGGCATATTACTGTGGGGGCATGCGGCTGATATAGAAACTATTTTCATCCTGCAGAAAAGAGCTATCCGCGCAATCTATCAGATGCGATCACGTGAGTCGTTACAGAATAAGTTTAAAGAAATCAATATTTTAACTGTTGCTAGTCAATTTATATATGAAAACATCATGTACGTTCGTAAGAATTTGCATTTATTTCCTAAAAACAGTGACAGGCATAATTTGAATTTAAGAAATGTAAATAAAATAGATATAGCCTTTTCGAGAATGAGTAAGGTTAAGAAGTCATTTGTGGGGCAGTGTATAAGATTCTACAATAAAATTCCAGAAAATGTAACTAGTTTGTCAGAGAATAAATTCAAGACTCATGTCAAAAAAGTTTTGTGCTCTATAGGATATTATAAAATAATAGATTATGTAAATGACAAAGATATATATGTTGATTCTATTTCAAATACCATTACCTGAGGCTGTAATCTGAATCATGACATTATTTGTAATATACAGTATTTTTTTTTTGTTTTGACTATTTAAAAGTGTGTGTAAACACCTATTTGAAATAAATTGTTTTGATTTTGATTTTGTTACACCTGTATACAGGGTCTTAACAAAGGTATGCACTTTTTTACTGGAGCTTGCACTCATGAAACTGACAAACTTTCCCCAAGAAACCTATGGTCATTTCGCATGGGTTTTTTTAAAATAAAAACATTAAATTGTGCGGAAAATGACAGAATAGATATCATTGCGGGCCGACGAGGTCATTGAACTTTGGCCTTTTACTGTCAAGTTCATAAACCTGGGAGTTATGCTGAGCTGTTTGATAATTTCATAACAAAATCACACTTAATATTATAAAGGCGAAAGTTTGTGAGTGTGTATGTTTGTTACTTCTTCATGCAAAAACTACTGAACAGATCTGGCTGAAATTTGGTAGGTAGACAGATTAGGACCGCGATTAACACATAGGCTGTTTCTTTTCACGCTCGCAAGCCGCTTGCGGCTCGCGCATTGAGCACTATCGAGAAGTCATAGAAACGTTGTCCACGCAGGTGAAGCCGCGGGAAACATCTAGTAATTAATAACTGCGAATTGACAAGTTTCTTGGGGAAAGTTGTTTAGTTTCATTAGTACAAGCTCCAGTTAAAAAAAAGTGCATACCTAAGAACCGATATACTTTGCCTTAGTGGTAAATAAAAAAAAATCTGTGGTCCTCTACATCACCCTATGAGGATTTTATTATAATATGTTCTAAATTTGAACAGTAGTTTCTGACAGGCACGGAACTCTTGTAAATACAGTAGGGCCTCGCTAATCCGGACATGCAAAAGCCAGACCCTTGGCGGATTATCAAGGTGACCGGATTGTCGTCTGCAAAATTTTAATAGCTACAGGACTTGAATAAATGACCGATTTAAGTACATTATTTAGGTATATAGTTACTTTAATTATTGAAAAAAGTTTACATAGTAGTAAAAAAGTCTTCTATTTAAGGCTTTCGTTTACTTCATTTCGAAAGCCCGGTCCCTCAGTCGACGAAGTAACAAAATTTCGTGACTATCAAATTCGTTATCTTCAGCCCATAACAAAGCCATATTTAAGGCCCCCATCGCTTCAGAAGGTGAAACTTTTTGATGACAACCGACTAGCGTGGCGGTGGCAACGAGTAGCCTCCCGTGTCCCCGCGACTTCCCCTTCCGCCGCCCGCATTAGGCCGTCCGGATTACTGCGATCACCGAATAAGCGGAGGTCCGGATTAGCGAGGCCCTACTGTATAATATTCAAATGAAATTAGACCTCCGTAGCTGCTGGACGGATTCTAAAACCGCGTTCTTTTTTTTGGCCAATGGAGACGAACAATATAAACTTTGCCTGAACCAAAAAAAGAAAATAAATACTTAAATAAAAGGAAAGATTCGTGACCTGGATTTCATCAATCCATCTAATGCTACATGCTCTACATTTTGATAAGTGATTTCAACATTACATTATAATATGTTGATCGATTTACAATCACGATTGTTGAAACTAAATAAAATAAGTCATGGATTGGTATTGTGGGATTGGGTTCAAGTAGGTTTAGATTAAATGCATTTCCAAATGACTGCAACGAAACTGAAATTTTGTATCAATAAATATAGTTTAAAACCTAAAAAAACACGCTTTTAAAGCACATCAAACTAAAAAGTGAAAAATAATTCTTAATATAAGCTGAAAACAATAATGAACGAAAAATACTAGTATTATTGTGAAAAAAGCGTTGGTTGCTCGATATACGAAAAATATGGCACAAAGCAACCCACTCTTTTTCACGACAATACTAGTATTTTTCGTTCATTATTATTTTCAGCTTATATTAAGCATTATTTTTCACTTTTTATAGTTTGATGTGCTTTAAAAGCGTGTTTATTAGTTTTTTTTTAACTAAATTTATTTTTCAGTTTTTAGTTCAGGATAATGAGATAAACTTACGAAATTATTGTATTGACACTAATCTAAATATATATAACTCAAAGGTGAGGCTGACATAGTGATCTATCAACGCACAGCCCAAACAACTGGACGGATCGGGCTGAAATTTGGCATGCAGGTAGATGTTATGACGTAGGCATCCGCTAAGAAAGGATTTTGGGAAATTCCCACGGGAACCGCTGAAATCGGGATATGCCCGGGCGAAGCTGCGGGCATCCACTAGTTCTTGATAAATGCACAAAGTTTGAATTAAAACTGTCCGTTTAAAGTGAGTCAGAATCGAGTGCAAACAAGTCGGTTACAAAAATACATACAAACCTACATACAAACATACATACATACAGGTGAAGCTAATATAAGCGTGTTAAAAAGCAACAAATTGTCTCTTGAAACGAGAGTTACGTTGCAGCTTTGTTAGAAGTTATACTGCAAAAACTGAAAAAGGCCGAAAATTTAGCACGTTTGCAACGTATTACGCCGCCGCAGCTACATACAACGCCTGTTTTTGCTTGCAAAATGTAGTTTCACACTTCTCTAACGGGTCTAGATAACATACCAAAAATTCAGCTTCACATTGCGTTTCGTGTTTTTCATCATCATATCAGCCGAAAAACTGCCACTGCAGGACAAAGGCTTTCCAAGGATTTCCACGACGACCGGTCCTGCGCTGCCCGCATCCATCGGCTTCCCGCGATCTTCACCAGGTCGTCGGTTCATCGCGTGGGGAGGCCTGTCTACGCTACGTTTTCCGGTGCACGGTCGCCACTCGAGAACTTTACTGCCCCAACGGCCATCTGTTCTACGAGCTATGTGCTCTGCCCACTGCCACTTCAGTTTAGCAATTCTGTGAGCTATGTCGGTTACTTTGGCTCTCCTACGGATCTCTTCGTTTCTGATTCGATCACGCATTCGTGTTTTTAGAGTAAAATAAAATATGACGACGGGCCTAACTACTTCAGTACCATTATTATCATCTGTGGCCTAAGTAACACTTTTTGCACCAGAATCGAAAGGGGACAAAAAAGGGGAAATTTATTAATTGACTAGGTTTAGGCCTAATAACCGCCTCCATGGCGTAATGATACAGTCCATTAGCTTCACATCAGGAGGTTGCGGGTTCGATTCCCGGCGGAGTCTAACTTTTTAAGTCTCGGTTGGGATGGTGGAAGGGCATTTTCTAAGCCCGCTTGGCTAGCTACCACCATCTTATTTAAGTCATGCCGCCAAACATCAATGTTTACAGCATAGATGTGATCCGGCATGAAGATAAGATAGCTAGTTCTCTATTGCGTTGGGGAATCTTGGTAAGCCCGCTTTCATCTTCGGCATTATCGTCACTTATCATTTGGTGAGATGATGCCAAGGGCTTACCAATTGTGAATAAAAAAGGGCTGTTTATTTTTAAATAGTAATATAGTTTAATTGTAGATCAAAGAAAAAAGGACTTTCTGTAAAGAAATCTAGTCAATGAGGGTCAATACGTTAATGACGCTTAAAAATAAAGTTCATAAACAGACTCTCAAATATAGATAAATGTGTATTTATTTTTAAAAAAATCAATAAATCATGTTAAGCAAAATATTCACTAAAACAGAAAATTTTAAAATTAAAATAATTTTAAAATATCTACTTTCAGTCAAAGAAAGACTGGCAATGCATATAATGTACCGTTAGCAAAAACTACTTAATAGGTTGTTTGTAGCTAGAAAAAACCTGGCGTAGAGTTCACGACCCGACCCCGCATTCTGTGCGTATACGTACGTAGCTCGGTTAGAGTAGGGTTGCCAGGTCTTAAAACTAAATATCCGGACATACCTGCCAGTTTAGCCGGACTTTTGGGTAAAAAAGCCGGACTCCCTAAATTATTAAAGCCCTCTTTAGACACCCCTAAATCAATCAGTCATGTTTACTGGCCTTTAGCGAGGTCCTAATCAGACAAAGAAACGCCGCCATAGTCTCATAAATACGACAGCGCTCACCCGAATGTCCAGGTGACTGGAAAAATCATTAAACCTAAAAAGCCGGACAGGCCGGACACCTTCTAATTTGCCCGGACACGCATCCAAAAAGCCTAACACTGTCCGGTTTTATCCCGACGCCTGGCAACGCTAGGTTAGAGCATGTTAGGGGCTGTACACACAGACGTTTTTTTGAAATATATGCTCTATCATGTTGAGGTTTAGATCGATATTACAATAGGCACTGGCATCATTTTGTGTATATTTATGTAGGCTCTCTAACTATATTTTAAATAATTACACCCAAGTTTAAGGCTTTAAGATGACTCAATTCGAGCAGGTTGAAACGTGTTAAAAAAATAATATCGAACGTAAGTCTATTTATTTTAAGTTCAAATCAATGCGGGCTTCAACGCGGCTATCATGTCGAAACCAAACGCCCAATTCCAGTTTTTCACATGTTTTTATTACTTTTCTTTACTTTCAAAAAAGTTTTAAAAAATCTTAAAAATTTAAATTAAAAGGTGTAAAAGTCACCGTTTTTTTGTGTTGTTTTTATTCAACATTAACTATTTGTTTTCGAAAAATTTTGTAATTTGTGCCAAAAACAGGGTTTACAGTATATTTTTTTACATGAAAAGTGGTTAATATTTTTAAAATTGCATTAAATTAAATCGATTTTTTATTACTTTTAGTGTATTGTATATTTTTTACATAGTGATAGCTTCACACAGTATTTCAATAATTTGAATTGAATATTGGCATTTGACCCATCTTAAGGCCAGCCATGAAAGTAACAGAATAATAATTATATACCTTATCTTATACCAATAAAAAAAAGCACAATGAAACTTTATAAAACCATAAAAAAACATAAATATAAACAAAATTAATTAGAGGCTACTTTAACTGAAACTTTAAACTTTAGAAAAAATAATAATTTCTAATACATAATAATTAAAGTCCTTTCTTTGTAATGGCACTACTGCTGGCCTTATTTCATAAGCAGTTAATGCTAGGCACCTGTTGATGGTTGATACAGTCAGCAACGTGGGAATTAGTGTTACCACTAGAGCTGCACACTACAAAGGATTTGGTAGACTCGCTGACTTAGGACGATTGTGAAGCTGCGACTTTTCATACAAACGCCGATAACAATTTTCACCTCTTAAATGTTAACCGATTTGGACCAATTTTTGATAGGTTGTTAGTCAGAAAAAAAACTAGCCTTATACGTTTTTGTTTAATTTAATTACATCGTCTCAAATTTTTTCGTCTGTGTGTCGCGTGACGGTCGGTATGATCGTTTCGTCCTCTGTAAATGTCTATAATGTGAAAAAAAGTTTCACTTTTACCGTGGTTTCATAAAACCACACACTACTTTTTTTATTGTCGTTCACGTGTTTTCATACAAAACTAAATTCGGCCATTTAAAAAAATATGTAATCAGTAATTTAAAAAACGAAACGTATAACTGAGTTTTTGTTCTGAGAGGTGGGAGGAGAAAGGGGACATTTCTCAGTCATGAAGGCAGTTAGTTGAATCCACCCGTTTAATGAACCGGCTAGGCAGTTAATGGAATGGGTAATATATTTTATTTTTATTTTTTATTTATTAGGAAAACTTACAGCTAATTAACATCATTATAGAGAACTGGGTAGCAAAAGAACATAGCCATTACAAGTTTCCACCTTTAGAACGTTAATGTAACATATTATTGTTATTAAAGAGAAAAGAAAAAAAATAGACAAATGAACAAGTTGTCCTTTAGACACATATAGCTGAGAAGGAAGTACCTTTAAAATAGTAGGAACCAGTAGATCACGTAGAACATTTTACCAACTACAAAGTTGAGTTTGTGTTTCAATCAGTTTATTATACTCGTTGATGTTTGTATACTTGTATAGGGTTCCCTCAGTACGCGAGTCCGTCTCGCACTTGGCGGAGTTTTTTTAAATACAATACTCGTAATATAAGTTTGTACTTCAATCCGATTGTTGTATACTCGTATATGTCCCAAATGTGTATTGCTACGAAAACATCAGTGACGTACCCAAAGGGTAAAAACGGGACCCTATATATTACTAGGAGTTCGCTGTCCGTCCGTCTGTCTGTCCATCTGTCACCAGGCTGTACTTCATGAACCGTGATAGCTAGACAGTTGAAATTTTCACAGGTGATGTACTAAAAATTAGAAGAAGTGAAAAAATAAGATGGGTCTCCATACAAAAAACGTGTTTTTTTTAAACATGAAGAAACTAGCGCCATCTAGTATGATGGTACGGAACCCTTTGTACTAGCGCCATCTAGTATGAAGGTACGAAACACTTTGTGTGCGGTTCTGACTCGCACATGGCCGGTTTTTTAATCTGTGTGTCACCAATATCACATCATCACTTACCATCAGGTGACAAATTTACAAAGGTGACAAACGCACTCAAATTTTAAATAAAAAAAAAATCATAAGAAGTTTTAACAGTTATCTTTGATCAGTTCATATAGGTACCTACCTACTTACCTAAGACGCGAGATTTATTTTTGTGTTGTCTTGTAAAAGATGACTAGTCATTCATTCACAGAATGTTACTGTCAGGATTTCGGATTAATTCTATCCATTAGCCGAAAATAAACTGTAATTTCTCGTCTAAAATTTAGTTGCTTCGAATCAAGACAACTATTTGGAGATTAGCCGTTTTCATAATTTTAGCCGGAAAATATACTTATCATATCCCCATAGACCTTCAATCAGCAGGAATTCGATTAGCTGTCCAGCCCATTATTCATAAACCATAATCAAATGTGTCCCAAAAACTACTTTTTCCACTTTTCGACAAAATATGGGGCACATTTTCTAGTCACCGTAAAAATGCCACAGCAAGAAAAATTTTAATTTTAAATGTGGCAGTTATCATCGGAAGCTGGTTGTTTTACCGGTAATTATTAGATAAAGGAACGTGTACACCATCGCATTCTTGTCGACTTTGTGAAAACTTTGTTTTGCAAATTGTTGGTTGTAAACGTTACTTTTGGACTGAAATTCACATATTCAAAAAGCTTTAATGAAAAAAAAAATATTATACATACTCTCCTGTTTGGGTAGTATAAAAAAACTGCAACAAATTGAACTAAAATTAGACATAATACTGCAAAAGTGTAAAGTGAGTAAAAGACATTCGCACACAGAAAGTTTTACTCGTTCGTTCTTCCAAATTTTTAAACAATATTTCAGCACAATGCTTTTGTTTAAAAGCTGACACATAATTTTCAACTAAAAAAACCGACTTCAAACAGGAAACTAAGTTTCCCGTCAATTTCTCTGGGATGGCATCATCAGATCCTGGTTTCCTTGTCATGGTACCACCCTTGGGATATCTCCTTTCCGACAAAAAAATAAAATCGGTTCATAAACGACGAAGTTATCCGCGAACATACATAAAAAAAATGTACGGTCGAATTGAGAAACCTCCTCCTTCTTTGAAGTTTTTTTTAATAAAAATCGGGATGCTATAGTTAAAATCATCATTTAAACGAATTAATTAGCTTGTTTGCAAAGGAGTAGCAAATGATCAGAAAATAAAGAGATTGATTCTATAGAGATATACGAGTTCTAAGCAAGTCAAGAAAACAGTCACCTACCTTTTTAGGGGAGCGACTGTTTTGTAACTAAACACAGCCTGTATATTTTCTTCTGACATTTCCACCATTTCCGCTTAGAAACGGTGCCCGCATCCTTTGGGACCGGTGTCACAGGTTCGGATCCCGTTCGGTGCAGAGGCCGGACGTAGAGCTGAGTTACTTTCGTTGCTATCCATACGCTTGCTATATATAGTAACGATGAAAGGAAACGTTCATATGAATACTTCGAATATACTTGATTTTGTCGGTCGCAATTTACGTTTTCGTGTTTTTGCATTTAGTAACTCACATGAATCCATTTATTTTTTTAAAAATCGGCCAAGTGCGAGTAGGGCTCACACACCGAGGTCTCCGTACCACCAAAAAATAGTCGGATTGAAGGACTAACAAAATTTTGTAGTTGAAGAAATGTTCTCCCGTACATCGATATACGTGTCGGTCAATATTCTAACTGCAAATGTAAGTTTGTAATCATATTTTTTTTTTATGATCACAAACAAAAGAAAACAAGAAAGAAATTCATAATTAAACTATTACTTTTAGGATTTTTTTCCCTTTAGTCGTGCTGTGAGAACTTGCTTCTTGCCTAATTTCACACACACACACACACCTACTTACGTATGCGACTATAAAATTTAGTTACTTCCGAGTTATTGTCCTTTTGGTGTTATATTAAAATTTCGCTTATTAGGTACTTATACAGTTTTTTTTTTACATCAATCAAAATTATTTTTCTGTAAGTTTTCATAAAAATTATAATCTTAAAATGTAACCTGTAGTGTAAGTTCTTATTTAGCTGTTCAAGATAATGGTGTTCTGGCAATTTTGTTATGCGTAACACTGGGGGAAGACACTTTTTTTTTTTTTATTAAAAATTTGAGTGCGTTTGACTGCAACTCACCTGATGATAAGTGATGATGCAGTCGAGGATGGTACACGCAAACTCAAATAATGCCTAACTGTTACCTGTAACACAATAATTTATAACTACCACGCTTTTGTAACTACACCATGAACCAATCCACCATCACCATTCACCATCTTATTTATTATTACTAATTTAATGATTCTAGGTCAACGGGAAGTACCCTACTATAAGTTATATTTACTTGCGAGTATAAATTGCCGTATTTTATCCCCGACTGCTCAAAATGGAGGGGAATGCTTATCGGGTATATGTATGTATGTCACAAGAATGTCTGATCTGGGTGGGGATCGAACCCACGACTCTCAGTTCAGTAAGCAGTAGCGCTGACCACTTGACAACCGGGTCAGTCAAACTATGTAGGTACCTACTACGTACTTAAATAAAGCTAAGTCTTTATCTTATCAGCTCATATACGTCCCCACCGAGGGGCTCGAGCCTACCCTGAATTAGGGCGATCGGGCCTTAGTCGACCACGCGGGCCCAGTGCGGGCTGGTCGACTTCACACACACTCGAGTTTCTTCGCAGGCGTGTTACCTCACGATGTTTTCCTTCACCGTAAGAGTGTCGGATAAACGTGAATATGAAATCGAAATTCGAAAACACATTGGTACGTGGCAGGATTCGAACCACGGCCTCCCGGACAGGAGGTAGCGGCCGTAACCGTTACGCCACCGACGCAGCTAAGTACATAAAACATTACCTTAATTTTACCGTACGTGTGGTCAGAATGCGGTGCTCAAGTAGCTGCAATTGACGGTAATGCCAGTTCACACGGTCCGACAACACCTTTTAATCTAATGATCTGTCAACCACGTATAACGCAGATGTGCCAGAGACATTAGGAACATTTAGGGGATAAATGTAGTCATCATGTGGTCATAATTATGTGTGACTGTGGAGTACTAAGAAAATGGTTAGAGAATTAGAGAAGACCTGATAACTAAGATGAGCTTACGTCGCGCTTTGACAAGACCGCTTTTGCAGAGTTTACAGTAGCGCAACGCCTTTGATATCGCACGATGCCGCCACGGCGTAGGTACTAGTACTATCCTGTAGCCAGCCTGGCAAACTCGCGGGGTTTGCCAGGCTGTGCCCCGCCGCCCGCTGCCCCGCAAGTACCCCTCCGTTGCTCTGCGTAAGTACATTCGTTGCGCTACTGTAAGCCGCTATATTGTAATAAAATCAGCTCTTCAGCTTTTGGCGTACCTATACAACCAAATTTCGCTCGGGAAAATAAATCGGAACTAGCATTCAATGCATTTTGTATAAGGTGGGTAATGCGCGCGCTTTGGTGTGTCATGTCAACCATTACGCGGAAACATAAGTTCCACCACGGAATCTTTACCGCGCGCGTACAAATTTTATCTCATTATCATATCAAAAAAGACTAGTTGAAGGGTCGAGAGAACATAACTCTACAATGAAAATGCTATTGAATATAGTGTGGTTGTTAATAAAATTTATTTCAGACTTATTATTTTACTAGCTTTTTCCCGCGGCTCCGCCCGCGTGGACATAGTTTTTATGACTGTCTTTAAGGGTTATTTACTGATTAGTTAATTATGTCGTTTCCCACCTACTCAACCATCACTGTGCAAAAAAACACAACAATCGAGTGTTTTTTTAGTTCCCTCAGGAACTGCATCAGATTATGCTATTTTCCCGGGATAAAAAGTAGCCTATGTCCTTTCCCGTGACACAGGCTACCTGCATGCCAAACTTTATAAAGAGTGGTCAAGGCGTTGAAGCGTGAAAAGGTAACAAACAAACACATTTTCACATTTATAATACTAACGTAAGGATTCAACAACGGGGTCCGCGGAGCGCGAGCCACCAGCGGCTCGCGGGGAATTGTAAACCTTCTTTTGATTCCTCATGAATCACTGCGTCTATAGGTGAAAACCCGTTTACGTACAATAGGGGATCGGACTGCATCAAAAATAAATTCTGAAATATGATTTCCTAAATTGCTCTCCTCTTGAAGTTTCAAAAAACCTTACATGTTTTGTTTTTCCATCACGTCTTCAATTTTTAATTGATCCAATTCACAAAATAAGTTCTTCAACGACGCTAAAAATCTATGATGTCACTTGTGGATATTTCAAACATTTTCAGAACAAAATTTCGTTATTGACAGATCATAAAAAGTAACTCAAATGACTAGTAGTCCGATCCCCTTGTTAAACCGGAAACCCTTTGGTTTACAATATGTATAGATAAGAAAATATCGAATCTTTAGCATAGAGACCCATAACTAAGTGGGTAACTTCATAACTTCATAAATCTCAGACAGACGGACAGATGGTTCCCAAAGGGCAGGTCATTGACTAATACGTCGTGTTAAGATTATAAATGGAGATATTATAACTGCGTGGGCTGGACGCCCGCCTACGGAACCTGTTGTCAAACTGTCAAGCAACAATTAAATCTCCAGTTATGTTCAGTAAGAGCGAGTTTCATTCAAACGTGGTTATATTTCTGGTCAATATCAATTTTGCGAAAACATGAACTCAGTATAAACAAGCACTTAAAATATGCCTACAGATAGTGTAGGTAATTGCAAAGGTATTTTAGTCTTGAAAATATTTTGCTAAAACAGTTACGAATTTTTTCAAGTTTTGCAATTAAGATTTTCGTTATTTTTGACTTCAAAAACTCCTAAACAATAGAAAACCCAAGATTAAAAAAAATACCCTTATTTTTGATGATGTTTATTAAAGTCAAAAGCGATTAGAAACACGATTGAGCAGTTTTGGCTCTATAGAAAAAAGTCCTAAACATAGGTCTACACCGTTACTTTCAACTCTAGTAATGACTAATATTTTGAAGTATAAATAAATTTTAAAAAAATCTACAAAATTATTTGTTATGATAATACAAAGTGAGTAATGTTATTACTTTTAATACTTTTATTGTAGTTTTTGATTAAAACGAAAAACCATGAAAAAGTGAAAAAGTGTGGTTATTTTCTTTACTCTTTATACTTAAAGAAAAAGACAGAGACAACTGTTCCAATCAATACCTTGCCTTAAAATGTTTATTATGAAAAGTTTTTCAGTTACCGATAGTTGAAGGTAGTTTAAATGTGAACTACGGGCGACCAACCTTTCCGGATGTTGAACCAAATTTTGGAAAGAGAATTTCCCGTCGGGCCCCACTACCAATTTTTATTTTGTTAACCAAAGCAACCATGAAATTTAATGTTCAATTATTGTCTAAAGAAAATAACACAAATTAAGAATTAAGCATATTATTTAATTTTTGTGCAAAGTCTGACTTTAGTTCTAAGTAAATCTATTTATTTTATTGTATGGCGATATGTCGAACACGTTGTTTTTGCTTGAATAATCAAGATAACTACATAGCCAGGACACAACACATATTGTAAAATATCGATGTATGACCTGTATTTTTTTTTACAAGCTTTTATTTAGTTTTACCTGTTTCGGTGTCTGTAATAAAATTTTGCATTTGACCCACTTCCCGGTTTCCGACTGAGCTGAAATTTTGCATGCATATGTAAGTATGTCGCGTGACAATGCAATATTAAAAGCTTGTATCAAAAAGTTTTTTTTTTAATATTGAATTTGGGTTCCTTGAGGAAAATTGTTCAGTATGATGAAGAGACAAATTTTGTTACATTCTGTATATAGAAAACCAAGTTTTTTATAGGTGTTTTTTAACCGACGACGTAGCTCCGTAGGAGAACCAAAGTAACAGACTTAGCTCTCAGAATCGCTAAATTTAAGTGGCAGTGGGCAAGGCACATTCCTCGTAAAACAGATGGCCGCTGGGGTAGTAAAGTTCTCGAGTGGCGACCGCCCACCAAAAACAGGAACGTAGCGTAGGCAGGCCTCCCACTCGGTGAACCGATAACTTGGTGAAGGAACGTCATAGAAATCCGGCTGATATGAAATGTCAATGAGGTGTTGTTTGCAAATTAAATCCGGCATTCGACCATCAGTATTTTGCCCCCGTTTAGTTCAATAGAAATGCTTGTAGAAATGGAAACTCGCCTTAGACCACACTCCGGACACTGCATACAACGGTCGTGAAATGACATTTCTAAAAACAAATGACGGAGCAAACAAAATCACGGTGAAATCCCATACGTTCGAGAACCAAACTGTAACCAATCTGTATCAATCTGGGTGACGAGGAGGTGAGGTCGGAATCTAGAGAGCGGCAGGGAGTGTCCATACTGAATGTTAGTACTAATGTATATATGTACTTTGCTTAGACTCTTTAATGGTCGGTGGAAAAACAGGCGCGTCTGACCCGTGACCTCGCTCGCGGGTGATTTGTCGGCGCGGCGCGGCGCAATAAATCGACACCGATCGATGCGTCCGCGCAGCAACCAACTTCAATGACGTTTTGACAGCTCTGTTGGCTCTGTTAAGACGAAGATAAAAAATTAGAAGTCCTAGAAACATATTTATTTGGTTAAAATACAATGGTTTAGGAAAGTTAACTAGACTTTCGGAAAATAACTGTTAGTCTCATCTATGTTAGTCTTATCAATGCTCCCTTCAAATTTTTAGAACCATTGATTAACAATATTAGAAATGTTAGGATCCTTAAAATAAATTTTTCGTTACTTTATGTGTAGAAAAGAAAATCTACCTATATTTGGGCCGTTCAATGATGGCCACTATGACATTATACTATTTCAATATTTCTGTACACACGGCGCCACATCAAGCTATACAAAACCAGTATACGCGGGTCTCGCGTATGTTGAAACGCAAAGGCGTCGCGCGGCCAGCTTATACTAGTTTTGTATAGCTTGATTGGTCGCTAGTCGCTGCTGTCCGTACACTCAGATTGTTTTTGAAAAGCTTTTATTTAAATGTCAACGGGATATTTAGAAAACTGCGATATTACAATCACACTAGTTAAATTATGATATAACGGTGAATTGTGAATCGGATCACAAATTCAAGGCCTATTCTTGTACCTCCCAATAAAGACCCAGGGGGGGGGGGGGGGAAGCGAGGCTTCTTTAACTGTAATCAATCAAACCTGACCGAACCTAACTTCGCTCATTTCTTTAGTGTTTTTCACTTCGCTTAGTGTTATTGTAATGTCACTAGTGAGTTTACAATGTCACTAGTGAAATTGTCAACAATATATTACAGTTCACAATCTTTCGACAGTTCACAATCAGGCAAAATAAATCCATGAACCTTGAAAGAGAAAAAAAAACTAATGAGTGTACTAAAATTGTGAAATAGTATCATGTGACATATCATAGAACGACCCTACTTTAGAGAAACTATCAAGGGGCCACCATAACAAATGAATACCTGTTAAGGCGATGTATTGATTGGAACAGTTGTCTGTGTCTTTTTCTTTACGTGTAAAGAGTAAAGAAATTAACAACACTTTTTCAATGGTTTTCGTTTCAATCAAAATCTACAACGAAAGCATAAAAAATTATAACATTACTCACTTTGTATTATCATAACAAACATAACTAGAGTTGAAAATAACGGTGTACAACTATCTTTGGGATTTTTTTCTATCGAGCCAAAACTGCTCTATCGTGTTTCTTATAGCTTTTGACTTTAAGGAACATCATTAACAATAATTGTATTTTTTTCACCTTGAGTTTTCTATCGTTTAGGAGTAATTGACGTCAAAAATAACGAAAATCTGTAATATTACCGCCTTAAAGTATAAGAGAGATCACAGGAGGAAAATTTTAACTATTTACTATATATATGTAACAAAATTAGTGTGCACATAATCGTAGAGTTTAAACTTTCCCGCCGGGGATATTAAATTTAATACGACTCGTGAACAACTCCAAATATTTTATTACACTAGTATGTAGATATATTCACAATCATAACTTACTGCAAAACACAATTTATTTATACATTCATTACTTGCCATTTATTGGTGCACATCACTATTCATAGAGGGAAACGTAATCGATTCCCATTCATGGACTTTCAATTCTTAATCAATAGCGGGCATCAATCGCCAGCTTTCGGCGTTTAATGGGGAAATCGAATGGACCCTTACATAGGCCTACTGCAGACCATGATTTACAATCGCTTATGTTTGTTAGAATCCTTAAGATCGAACCGCCAGCAGCGAAAGCCGCGGGAGGCAAGCGTGGCTACTGCTCCGGGAACTACCTGGAGAGTAGGTAGTGGTTATCTTCCAGGAGTCACTCGCCTTGCAGAGTACCAGGACAAGCGTCTTGGCGGCAAGACCTACCGTAGTTCGTCCTTGCCCTTGCCTCACGGCGTTGGCAGGAATTGCGGCCCTAACTTTATCACCTATCTGTCGGTGAGTAGGGACGTTATATCATAAACCTGGTAGTTTAGCGTATCTGGTAGATATACGAGAGGGAATGTAACAAAGCCTAATTAAGGGTCCCCAGGAGGCTCGAGTTTCCATACAGACGTAGTTACGCTTTGATACAAAAATTGAATTCAAACTTTGCGAACATATTAAGTAGACACATATCGATGTTTGTGTTTGTAATTAGTTTTCGATGTACTAATTTAAAACGTAAATAATTGAAAACGCTAAACACGTTAAAAAACCGACTTTCATCGCAACAAATTAGTACATTTTTGCATTATTATTTTTGGTTTTTGTTAATTTTCTACTAAAGTACTACACCGATTTTGATAAAATTTGTATGGGACCACACGGGAAGCACTAGCTTTCAAATAAAAAAAAGAATCGTAAAAATCGGTTCACCCAGTCAAAAGTTCTGAGGTAACAAACATAAAAAAAAACATACAGACGAATTGAGAACCTCCTCCTTTTTGGAAGTCGCTTGAAAAATAAGAGAAGTCTCAAACTTTCAGAACAAAACTAATTTAAGCCTTCGTATACCTAGTTTTGTTTTAGTTTACTATGATGAAAACTAATTACAAACATCAATATGTGTCTACTCAATATATTCGCAAAGTTTGTATTCAATCCGGCATGTAGTTTTTGTATTAAAGCGGAACTACGTTTGTATGGAAACTCGAACCTTCACGGCATCCTGAAAGCCATTGCCAGCAAGCCGGACTGTCCTATATTTGGTCACTGGACAACGCTACACAAGCGCCTGGCCAGTGTCCGGATATAGGGACTATGTCAATATTTTATTTTGTAATGTCACTAACATTAGATTTGTAAGTTATTGTATATTACTAACATTTATGGGCTGTGCAGCCTATTTGATTTGATTTGATTTATAGTATAACGAATATTATAATGTGATAGCAGGGCACGCAGGCAGGGCAGGGCAGGGTAAGCGTCGGTGGCTCAACCGGTAACGACTCGGTCCATCTAACCAGAGGTACCGGGTTCAAATCTGGACGGCCAATGTACCAATGAGTTTTTCAAAAACTTACGTACATACTTACCGATTGCTTTAACGGTGAAGGAAAACATCGTGAGGAAACCTGCACACGCCTGCGAAGAAACTCGAAGGTTGTGTGTGAAGTCGACCAACCCGCACTGGGCCCGCGTGGTCGACTAAGGCCTAATCACCCTGATTCAGGGTAGGCTCGAGCCCCTCGGTGGGGACGTATATGAGCTGTAATGATGATGATGACCAGGGCACACCCCAGACACTTCATACAACGGACGCGAAATGACATTTCTAAAAACAAATGACGAAACAAATCACGGCGACATTATATATTCGATAACCAAACTTAAACCAATCTTTATCAACCTGGGAGACGAGGGGTTGAGGATCATCTGGCAGAAACATGTAAGTGAACTTGCGTTTATTTTTTATCACACTAAAAAATAGTACACCAATAATTACACCTTCTAACAAAAATCATACATATATATATATATACATAGAGTATACGCAAAAACCATGAATTTCTGCAACATTAAAAAAATATAATCCCCTCAAAAAAGGAAGTTTGCATTCTGTCAAAAACGTAATTCTGTTCTAAAAATGTTTGAAATACCTAGGCGTGACTTCATAGTTTTTAGCGTCATTTATGTAGGGGAGACCGGGGATACTTTTAAAAAATAGTCGATAGCTCAGAATCTGCTTCACCTAGTGACCATTTGTTCTTTTTCACATATTCTGTGATTATTAATCTCACAATAACCGTAAATAGAACCTACATAACTTATCCCGATTCTTTTACAGAAAAAATTAAATGGACCCCTATCCGATGATACAATCGACCCCCAGTATGGGGCAATTGTAATGAAAGTCACTGATGAAATAAAACACTTCTTTCTCATTTTATCATAAAAACTATATCTTTATTTGAAGTCTTATTTGGTTATCAATCAGTCTTTTCAAGAAGAACCATAAAATTAGCGTATAAAGTATAACATCGTAACCAGTATTGTACAAGACAGTTGTCATCATTAAATATCGCATCATTACTAACATATTTGTGAGTTCTGCTTAATCCAAATTGTTCATTTTACATTTAGTCTAAAATAATTAATCAAAAAAGGCTTATATTTCTTATGAATCATAATATATTAATCATCACAAATAATTTCTATACGACAAGTAACGTTACAATTGACCCCAACGTTAATTATAATAATTCTTATGAAAAATACAAACACAAATATCAACTCTCTTTAGCCGGCACTGTAAAACACTTAATCGTCATACAATATTTTTTCTGTCTGTAAACATTTTCACAAAATTCCTTCATTCACAGTGATCACATGCAAAGTCTGGTTCTTGAGTCGTGCATTCTTCGTGTGCGGACATTTTGCAACGTGTGCACTGGATCAAAATTTCTCTTGGCCGGATGGTGCTATAAGGTTCCTTGTAAATCAAACCACTCAGATTTTTCTTTCTAGTGTTCTCAGATGCTACTGTTGCTGGTTTACTTTTATTTCCTTTGCCTGTTTCTTTACATCAAATATTTCTCTTAGCTTCACCATTTCACCAAAGATTTCTACAGCAGCTTTTTGACTACGACCTCTTTTGATTTTGTCTATGTCTGCTCATATAAGAGTAAATCTTTCAATCCAAATTATTGATAAAAAATATTAAAAGATAAGGTCATAATATAGTCGGGTTCAAAATTAATGTAGGGGTCAGTTGTAATCTTACAAATGTCCCCAATTATTATATTTCATCTGCCCCCTAATGTATATTTTACATTTATACGGTCTAAAATCATTTTAAATATGTGATTTAAGGATAAAATAGCCAATCAGACAGAAAAAAACTTTAAATTTCCTTATACTTATGGAACTATAGGCCTCTGAAATACACGAAAAAAACTTACGATCGTTAGTGAAATCACAAATTTGGCCGTGAACACGTGCGTTTGCTAGCGCGCGTGCCGGCGACTGGTGGGGTGTGTGGGGATGGGGATGCTTGGCGCGCAGTCCTGTACGAACTAAAGCACACATACGTAGCTTAGTTTTTGAATAATTTGAAAAATTACTCAGGCCCCCGTTACTATTGTCCCCGGTCTACCCTAATTATTTTGTGATTTTGATAAAAATTAAAAATTGAAAACATGATAGAAAATAAAACGAGTAAAGCATTAGAAGGGCAATTTAATGATCAAGAACTCATAATTTGTTTTTGATGCTGTCATCATCCCAATTGTACATCTGAGATTCATCATGGTTCTGTGCCCAGCCGTAGGGAACCCGTTTCCAGCCAGGGGAACGAACCTGTATAACCTGTTGGCTGATGGCAATATTCTGTTTCTATGGACCGCGGATGCTGCGTCTGCGGTTCTTATCTTAATGTAAAGTGAGGATGGGACCAATCAAGCTACGGCAAATGTTCATCGTAGAATAAAGTGCCCACACTCGACCGGCACGCGGATAAACGACTGACTCCTGGGAACACCATGTAAGTTCAGTGTCTGAGAGGGTATTAATTAATGTATTACGGTACTTTTGGACACAGACATTTTAGCGCCTCGATGCTTCTGTCTGTGCTTGTTTATACAAATACAATTACAATACTTAGAATTAGAATGGAATTTCAGGATGGACATAGGCTAAAAAAACCCACTTACTATCGATATCCACGGGGGCGAAGCTGCGGGAAACAGGTAGTTTAGTCATAAAAAGTCAGCAGGTTTTGTTCTTAATTTTTTTTACAAGATTTGAATTAAGAGTTTTGATATTCGCTTGGGATGCTCTAAAAACCAAATTCCTAGATGTGGAGATGTCACAGAGTTCACTGGTCTATGTAATATTATTTTAAACCTTTTCGGTCCGCAACTGAGACACTGTATTTCAAAATGTGAAAGTTAAAAAGTGCGTAAATTGTGTATTATAAATGCCATACTCAAAAAACATAAATAAATTCCACAGTTTAAATCAAAATAATTGTGTGGGGCTGTGTCGGAGCTTATCTGCCGTTGGTCTAACTTTAAACTTCTAGTTATTGACGTCTCTGCCTGACCTTATGAGAGGGACGCTCCCGGCTTCATCCTACGCGGAGCTCGGCCTCCGGCCTCGCAGTTTGTTGCTTTGGTCTGGGCGCCCTTAGGCAGTTGCATCTTTTTGCTTTGCACTAGGTTGAGTGACTTCCGTACTCGCCTCCTCTGCCTGGTGAAGTTGTAAAGGCCCCCACGGACAACAACAGACTTGTCCTTTCGAAAAAAAAAATGTTGCTTGGATGTATGGAACTAGGCGGTATGGCTATAGAGCGTTGCCTTGTCAGGCGGTACAGATATAGAGCCTTAGCCTTGTCTTGAAACAAACACAGATCTAAACCTCTTTCGTTACTTCCGTTACGGTTCAGGTTTTTGATTTGGTACCCCGTATGTGATTTTAAAGATGTTTCACGTCAAAAATTTAAGTAAAAAACGGAAGGATATTGTAGCTTACCTGATCCAAAACCGTAACAGTATGATGTGTTATCATTATAAACTAACCAGATAATACTGTCAACAAAAAACTTACCACAACGACTACATATTATGCAAAATACCCCACTCTCTCTTTCTCTCTTTTACACAAACGTCAGTAACTAGAAGGTTAAAGTAAATACACATACACTTATATATTCTGTACTCTTTCAATAAGAATTTAAAGTAGAAGATAAAATGATATTACATTTTTTATGCTCTCAAAGATTTCATAGAAGCAACTGCCTTCATTTCGTAAATCCTAAATGATATAACTCCAGCAAATCTTACTAATAGCAAGTATACAGTATGGACACCCCCTGTCGCTCTCTACATTCCGACTTCACCCCTTCGTCTCCCAGGTTGATACTGATTGGTTTAAGTTTGGTTCTCGAACGTATAGAATTTCGTAGAAGATAAAATGATATTACATTTTTTATGCTCTCAAAGATTTCATAGAAGCAACTGCCTTCATTTCGTAAATCCTAAATGATATAACTCCAGCAAATCTTACTAATAGCATGTATACAGTATGGACACCCCCTGTCGCTCTCTACATTCCGACTTCACCCCTTCGTCTCCCAGGTTGATACTGATTGGTTTAAGTTTGGTTCTCGAACGTATAGAATTTCGCCGTAATTTAATTTGTTTTTAGAAAAATCATTTCTCGCCTGTTGTATGAAGTGTCCGGGGTGTGCTAATAGTCATTAAATTTAATTGTATAATAATATGTAACGTTAAAACCTACAAATTCTTGTTATTTACCTAATTGACTATCAAGCACAATAAACCGCACTGTAATAAAATATTAATGAAAATCTTCCCATCACCAGTTCTATGGTTTACATAGCTGCAATTTTAATCATGTTAGTATAAAATTTACAGTGTAATCAAACGTCAAGGTAGGTAAACAATCGTGGTCATTCTAAATAGTTAAAAATGTTTTGAATAAGCCAACTTTTGGCCTAACGGAAGCCCACATATTTGAATAGATAGGTAACACCAGTTCTAAAGATAATTTAATTTCATAAATGCTTGCTATCACGTTCTTACTTAAGTAAGATGTATTGTTATAACAACATGTCAGTCATTACAAAAATTACAGTGTGTCGACATGACGTAGCTTGTTTACTGAAACATGAATGTGTTTCAGTAAACACAGTACGTCATTTTGACGTCAGAGTTATCGTGGTTGTGACTTGTATCGAATAACAAATAGTGATAGATGTTACAAAATGTAATTCAGTTTCAATTTAATTATTCTATTCCTTCAGATACAGACTCAAATTCGATTATAGACGAAGGCGTTAATAGCAATCGATTTAACCAATAGATTAAAACAATAATGTTATGCAAAAGCATCACTGGCAGTTCTCGAGTGGCGACGGCGCACCGGAAGACGTAGCGTGGGCAGGCCTCCCAAACGTTGGACCAGTCGACTTGGTAGAGGTCGTGGGAGGCTGCTGAATGCGGGCAGCGCAAGACCGGTCGTCGTGGAAATCCTTGGGGAAGGCCTTTGTCCAGCAGTGGACGTCTTTTGGCTAATATGATTATGATGATTATGTAAAAGGAAACCATTTGTGAGTTTTTTTTTTCAAATTCTCGGATTCTAAAAACATACAATTTTATTACAAATACATAGAGACTAAAACAGAATGAGAGAAATATGTTATGAACTTATGAAGCAATCGTTTGTATTTATGTTATACGTATTGTATGTTAGGTCTGTACTATTGTAGGGCCGTGCTATGAATCAATATTTTACTGTTTTGTGCACTTATTTAATTTTTATTTTTGTTAAAATAATGGCAAGCAATAGACAGCACATTTTATCTGCGACTCACCCTTCAAACAAACTGATTATTTGTTTGTCTTGCCTAGTCCTTATTGTACAAAATATAAATTAAAATAATAATTAAAAAAATACTTATGTACAAAGGCGGACATATCCCTTAGTGGGATCTCTTTCAGTCAACCTTTGCAATAATATACAAAGGACTTAACGAGGGCAAAGAAACACGTTATTAAGTACAAGACAGTAAAATAACCTTAATACAACTTCAAAACACCAAAAATATGATCTAATGTCAGTAGGAATACGGTTTACTTCGAAACACTGGACTTCCAATCCAGCGACTTTGCTATTAAAATTTATCGTAAGATTTGACCTATATGTGACAGCCAAATTGTATGATTAGGCATTTTCCATACAGTCAAGCAAATTGTATAATTCACCCGCATGTAAACGATCAGGCAGAATGTAAAATGCTTTACGCCGATTAAGGCAATTTGTAATAATTCGTCCGTATGTAAACGGTCAGGCAAAATGTAAAATTCTGTACGCAGATTGTAAAATGCCGAGCCAGGCAAATTGTCAAAATGCCGTACGGCAGATTGTAAATGAGCTCGCGAAGCGAGCGATGTTAGGTTCGGTCAGATTTGATTGATATAACTGTCAATAACGAGGCTTCCCGTCCTCGCCATTATATAATTTGCCCTGATAAATTTGGCCTGACCGTATGTATAATGACTAAGCTACCTAACTAACAAAGTAAATAACTATAAAAGTTAAAAGTAATTTTCGAAAAACATATAAAATAAAAGCTTTTATTCAAAAAGAATTTGAATTTATTGCATTCTTTTTAGCAAACCCTTTCATGTGATAACCATATCATGGGGTGCATAAAAAATAACTGGTCCGCCATATTAGAATTAGAATCAGGTCTTTTAGCTAAGCATGCATTGATCTCCAAACTTAACGTTTATGCGAAATTTCAGCTCAATCGGAAACCGGGAAGTGGTTCTTAATTGGCTTCTAAGATTTGTCCCAAACTAGTAAACAAGCTAACTAACACGGCAAGTTAAAATAAAGCCTGTTATAAGTATTTCATCTTTAAACCGGACCTTTTAATAACTGACAAATAAACTAGAAAAGTTGCCAGACAGTTAATTCAATTAATATCCAATGAAATTAATTACAGAAACAGTTTATTTCTCGACGACAAATTGTGACAACATTCTTACAGGTTTTTTTTAAACGCCTAACTGTTATCGACATGTGTTTAGAAATTTAATTATTCTTGTCGTGTACTCGTTCAAGTAACATTTATCTCTGTCGTTTGTCTCGTGTCAAAAGATTAACGTTTTAGGGTTTCGAATCAAAAGTCGAAGTCCAAAAAGCTGTGGTTTCAATACGATAAAAAATACGTTATGTAAGTTGTTTATTATACAGGTTGACTTTTAATTAGTTCCTGATAACAAAATATATGCATGTACTCGTGATTACAAACAACTTTCCCAAAGAAACTATATGTCAAATCAGAAAAAAAAAATTGGGCCTAGATACAGAAGTTATTAAATCGGCAAAAATGTATAAAAGACCAAAACTTTTTTTTTCATATTTGACATATAGGTAGTTTCTTTGGGAAAGTTGTTTGTAATCACAAGTACATTCATATCCTTTGCTACCAAGAACTAATTAAAACTCACCCTATATACCACACAATTATTCAAATGCTAGGTGCACCTTCATTTTTAAATTATTTTCTAGTTTAAGTATTCGTACCTTGGATAACGCTGTTTGGTTGGCACGGAGCTGCGGAGTTGGTACTTTTTTTTATTGTGTGGCAAAAACCTTGTAGGTCGCGAGTTCGATTCCCGGTGCGGTCTAACTTTGTACGAGGATGCTGGTAGGGCATTTTTTAAGCTCGCATTTTACCACCATCTTATCTAAGTCTTGCCACCAAACATAAGTGCTAACAGCATTGATGTGTTCCAACTTGAAGATAAGACAGCCAGTTCCTAATTGCGTTGGGGAATCTTGGTTAGCCCGCTTCCTTCTTTAACATCATCGTTACTTTCCATCGGGATGAGATTAAGCCAAGGACTTATCAATTAAGGATAAAAAAAATACAACTGATTCGAAAATATTTAAAGGTACCGTTTTAAAAAGTAGACAGTTTTTTTTTAATTCTATTTTTTATTTTTATTCAGAGAACAAAGCGCGTCTTTGTCTATCTCTGTGTATGTGTAAGACAGGATGTTCAAAATTGGCGTAGGGGCAGGTGACTGCGGTTTCGATTTTTATCATACTAAAAATCTTTCCCCAACGAATTTACACCTAGTCAAATATTATATTAACTCCATTCAATATTAAATTTGAAAAATCGGCCAGTGAGCGCTCCATCTAAATTCCAATCAGCTATTTTGAAGTAAATTCGATTACGTCTTCCTCGTCATCCCGACGGGCATTCCAGAAAAAAATTATTATATGTATATAGGTATATATTATACCTTTACTTTATATCCATTCAGGGAACATACAAAAATGTATATTAAGAACCGCCCTGTTTTTTTGCTAAGATGTCATACACCGCACAAGTGACCTCTTAAAATTATAGAATTCACGAAAGAAACTAGCAGTAGTATTTTTTCTTTGAGGAAAATTGACAGTTTAATAAGTAAAATCATCTGTTAACAGCTTCTACTCAAATTTTCACCTTAAAAATGCTACAATGTACATTCAAATGCTAGGTACATAAAAGGACGTTCATTTTCCGGTTACTCTGCCAAGAGATACAGATGTACAGACTACAGAGACATAAAAGGCGTGCACAAAAATAAGCTCAGCCGTGCCAAGACGAGTTCCGAACGGAACAGGTTTGAATATTCATAAGGTTCAAGCTTCGTGTATACCTCGATGACATAATGACTCCGAATAGATTTATAGCGTCCATTTAATACCGATAATTCTTGATTTTATCGGTTTTTGCTGGTTCGCGATCAGTGCGGGGACAAGATACAGTACAAGGAGAAAGTTGAGTCATTTGTATATTTGCATGTCATGTTGTGACCGTAAATTTTAAGAGGGGCGTTTAGGATTTAGCATCAAGTTTATATGTACCCGCGTGGACATAGTTTTTAGGGTGAGTGGTGCGCGAGCTGCAAGCGGCTCGCGAGCGTGGACATATTTTTTCTCCAGATCCCTCAGGAACTATATCTGGCTGTTCACAAGCTACCTGCATGCCAAATTTCATCAAGATTGGTCGAGGTGTTGAAGCGTGTATGTATGTATATCTTTTTTTTGCTGAACCTGTAGCCTAAACGGTTTGATAATTTTGATTCATCTTGATCTCGAAGACACATTTTTACCGAACCGCCCAAAAAAGAGAGACATTGTTTTTTTCTGCAGTCTAGTTTTTAAATTTTAATGAAATTGGTTAGGTTATATCTTTCTCAATGATGGTCATACCTTGCTTTTTACTCACCAGCCTATTTGTTTCAGATGAACATACCTACATAAAAGGATAGGTTGCTATTACAGAACTTGATAGCGTGCTTACTATTATACTTGTCGACGGCATTTCAAATTCATTTATGTGCCAAGTGATCGGTTGAGATTATTTCCAGGAATAGGGATGACGAATGCTAGTCATCTAATTTACTTTTTATCATCTGTAAAAAACGTCATTTTGTTCTAAAAATGTTTGACATACCTAGGCGTGACGTCATAGTTTTGCAGCGTCGTTTATGTACTCATTTTGTGATTTTAGTGAATTAAAACTCGAAGACTTGATGGAATACATAATAGTAAGGTTTTCCGAAGTTTCAGTAGGAGGGCAATTTAGTGATCATAATTTATTTCTGATGCTGTCGTCATCCCTATAAAAGAGAAGTTATGAAACCCCTTCATCATATCAGCCGAAGGAAGTCCACTGCTGGACATAGGCCTCCCCCAAGGATCTCCACGACGACCGGTTCTGCGCTGCTCGCAACCAAACCCCTTAATTTAACCAATTTAATTAAAAACCCGTCTGCATAAAACACTAACTCTTTTGGGCAGTGGGGTAAATATATCCTATGTCACTAATGGGATCAAAACGAATCCAACGACTCCTCGCATTCCATAATCTATCAAGCCGTTTAGGCTAAAGGCTCAGCCAACGAAACAGACATACATACATACATACGTACACCCGAAAAACATTACCCTCCTTTTTTAACTGTCGGGTGAAAAATCAAAATTGTTAGGTAGTTATATGAAATACCATACTTAACAGAGAAATCAACTTGATGAAGCGAATAAATGTTAATAGCGCGGTCTAGATGTTGATACAAAGTTTGTGCTCTCGTCGCTTGTGTTAAGGTTCACTTAAGTTAAAGGTATTTAGGTAAATGTTCAATCGTGATCTCAAAACTAAACTTTAAACTTACATAATAAATAAATCACCTGTTTATACAAAGTAACTAATATACAGTATTTTGTTAATTTAAAAAATACTTTATTTTACTTTCGTGTATTTAAATTTTTACCATGAATTTTTTTGGCTGCAACTAAAGAAGAATTTAATTTATACCAAGTATTATTCCGGAATTTAAAGTTATCGTAAGTTAATTTCTCTCAAACTTTTACTATCTGTGGCGGTTTGTTATAATTTCTTACCTTACATGTAGATATACAAACACAACTGAAACAACCTGTTATTCACTTGAAACAAAGCCCTTTCCAGCATATTCATTACCAAATTACGATTCATTCCGTTCACTAAACAAGGCCTGGTATTTACATACAGCTCTGGCAACACCGTTTCCCAGCATTTCTGCCTCGTGTGCCTGTTATGGCTGTTTTAGCTCCGAGCGTGACTCTTATGGCTTATTCCACTGCCGTCCTAGGCTATTTTACCGTATAAAAAATAAATAAAAAAAATACAATTCAATAAATAGCATTTCTTCTAGAATGGCAAAAACATTTGCTCATTTGAAATATCAAACAATTTTTAATTTTATATTTATTAAAAATAGCAAATTAGTTCGTCAATAACTAAGGCACTAATGACGTCACTAAGTTAGTAACGCAAATGATTGCAGAATAAACTTTCGTTTTTGACAGTTGATAAAAAGTTACCCAAATGACTAATAGTAAATTAACATATTCAATTATACCATATATCTGTCTGTCGTAATATAATCTAATCCACTGTTTAGCAAAAATCCGTTTCCGTAAGATCGCGAAATTTCGTCAAATCACGTCAGGTTAGCTCAGGTTAAGGTTATCGTGGAAAAGAACTTTGCTATCTTTATACGGCGTAATTTCGCAGAAATCCGGGTTTTTCGCAGAACAACGGGCTAAGCTTCGTTCTGGCAACATTGACTGAATTTGATTTTAATCCTGCTTATTATAACTCGAATTTCGACAACAACATTTATTTTAAAGCATCCCACAGAGATCTTTCCATACGGCGTAAAGATAAGGTCTTAGACCACATACTACGGCGATAAGTTCAAATTGGGAGTGATAGAACGAGAAAAAAGCATCACATTCATCTAGAGATTTCGTTTTGGCTTTAAGTTAACAAATCTTCGAATCTCAGCACAGTGGGACAATGTTGTAGAATAGTGTAGAACAAATCACTCTAATAGCGATTTGGTTTCTCCGCCGTGGGATACACAGCTTGCCCAATTGACTGCGCACGCGTTCCCTAAACGGGATTTGGACAATGTGTAACAAATGTAGGCTTCAGTTTTAGTCAGATATTTACCCTAACTATTGCAACACTCTATCGATGAAACACCATGCTGAGCTTTTAAAATTAATCCAAACTATACTATAGGTGGCTCACACTATACGCCGTAAAGGACCTTTTGACTGGGACTTTTACTCATCGTACTAACTTTTTAAGCAACCTATACTACTCAATTCGAAAACAAGTTGAATAAAAACTTTTTGGTAGGTATTCAAACTTTTATTTAAAAAGAGTTTTTATGCGCAAAAAGTTCAAATACTCATTTTGCCAAAAGTGAATGTAAATGCACTTTTTTAAATTACCAAATACGTAATTAATTACACATCACGAATTTTTACGTGTTTACCGTTTAGGGTTGTCTATAATTATGTGTTTTTACATTTTTTTTTATTTAAATTCATTTAATGATATAAATATTAACAATTCTTATCCATTACATTTTGTTTGTTGCAGGAAAACATATACAAATGTGGATCCGCTGGTAATTTTGACTCCTGTTGCTGTTGGTGAGTTTTAAAACTTTTTGTTAACTAAATACTTCGACATTAGCAATTTATCAATGTCATCTATCACAAATTCCCTCCGGAGGACCTCGTCTACTTTCCTATTTCGACTACTTTCCTACTTCGTTCACTATTGCGCTTTGTCCACTTGTTTGTCCTATTTGGTCTCAAATTGAAAATGTCTTGAATATATTTGAAGATGTATTTATCAGGTTACAATCTTACAGAAACCCAATTACTGCCATAAACATCTTATTTTATGGCCCTTATGTCGTCGCACTTTACAACCTTAAGCCGTATCTAGCGGAGTATTTTGAACAAAATACGAGAAGTCTCGGCTTACTAACTTAACACGTCGTTGTAAACTAGGTTTCACCTCATAAAATATAAAAGCCATTATCGCATAAACTGCAGAATGATATGGTACATCAGTCAGATCTCCAATCCGAAACTCAGAGTTTCTACACAAAAGCCAACTTCTAAAGTAGTTAATTTTACTAATTATTCCATACTAGCTTTTTCCCGCGTCTTTATGACTGTCTTCGAGTACAGATCCGTTTATCAGTTGTGGCGTGAAAGAGTAACAAATATCCATACATCCATCCATACATACAAACTTTCGCGTGTATAATATTAGTAAGGATCTAAAGACGAAATTAGATATTTCAACCTTTAATCTTTCCTAAAATTTCAAATACACTGCTCAACCACACCCCGGACACTGCATACAAATCGTGACATGACATGTCTAAAAACAAATGACGTAGCAAACAAAATAACGGTGAAATCCTATACGTTCGAGAACCATACAGTAACCAATCTGTATCAATATGGGTGACGAGGGGGTGAGGTCGCAATCTAGAGAGCGGCAGGGAGTGTCCATACTGTAAGTTAGTACTAATATATATACTTTGGCTCAACGATATTGTTAAAATTTTCATGCAAAACATGGTTTCTTAAAAAGCTATTGAAAATTACTTAGGTCAAGTGTAGTACAAATATAAAAAGATTATACAAATTTACAAGATGACCAAGTGCATTATTTACATTCGCAACCTTCTCAGTTCTAATAAACATGGGTTCTCCTAATTTCATACAATCTGTACTATCCTTTTATGACAATTTTTTTTTTTTTTTTTTTTTTTTGAGTTTTTTACTTAATTTTCATTTTCCGCGCGTTTTCACAAAAAAAACACTTAAAAATAAATTAACTAATAAAAACTGAGAGGGTAAATATAGCGCTTGCTCATCTTAAAAGTTTCTACCCTGCACATGACATAAGAAATTTTTGATAATTCTTCAAAAAACCATGTTTTGTATGAAAAATCTAAAAATGCCCCTTACCAAAGTTGATGTGTGTAATTGTATCCTACAAAATTCGACATACCTAATAGTCCGTTACTCTTCTAACATTCAAAAGAACATTTCCGCATTGGTTTTGTCTTTTTCAATGAATATATTATTCGCTTACATTAATATTTTTGAATAAGAAATCGTAACTAAGCCAGCACGACAGCGAACGTCTATAAACTTGAGTTATGAATGGGATGCTGCTCCTGGGCTATGTCTTTAAGGTGGTTGCAGAGTCAAGCTGTCGCCAGAGAAAGCGCGCGCAACAAATTTTGTAGATGGCTTGATATTTTGCGAGTCAGATAGTATTGCAAATTTTCAAACTAAAAGTTTTTTATAGACTAATTATTAGGTAAATTTTACACCACGGTCTTACGTGATAGATGAATGAAATTCTGTTGTAACTATTTATTCACCTACTCAATTTATGTTACAACAATAGCCAAGGTAACGGCGTTGCTATTTGTTCTCCCCTCTATTTAGTTAAGTTGTAGTAGCAAGCGATTCACTGTAACGTATTATTTAATATTCTTTGCTGTCACCGCCTTGTTTCCATAGCCTGCGCACGCGTCGTTAAGGCGAGGCATTGATTGAACAGTTGTCTCTGTCTTTTTCTTTACTTATAAAGAGTAAAGAAAATAACCACGCTTTTGCACTTTTTCATTTTCTTGTTGAAAAGTTTCGAAAAAGTGAACTAAATTAAAGTTGAATAAACTAAGTAGTTTGAAAAGAATAAAATTCACTTTCACTTTGCTTCAATTTATACTATGTTTGCGATTTTTCATGATCTAGTCAAGTTAATTTAATCGTGTAATTATCTTACAAGAGCACTAGGTAATATCCTTGAATATAACATATCTTTTTTTCAGGCCGATAAATTAAGCATGAATAATTTTCCTGATTTTTTTGCTTAGCCGTTCTCATTGCTTATTTGCCAATATACAGCCTAAACTGTCTAAGCTTGCTCAAGTGGTCGGAACGTGACTCTGAAACCAGCCTTACGTTGTCAAAACTGGTTCGGTGAGTGCGCTGTTTGTTTTCACTGGGGTAGCACTAATTTTATTGCGGCTCTAGGATAATGAAGCTGTCAAAGTAATGTCGGTGGTAATTATAGTGATTCTAAATTACTTAACCTCGCCAGTCAATAAACTGAACAGTATGCTTTTGCAGCGAGTCTATAGCCCATAAAGCTTAGCTTAAATGTATTTTTTTTAAAGTAAGAACCTGTGGCGGCAACTGCAGTAACCCGCCACCTTAACACAAGCGACGAGAGAACAAAAAGAAATACAACATCTAGAACGCGCTATTAGAATTTTTTCAGCGCTGAGTATATATACAGATACCAATCATCAACGATTGGTCCACGGCCGGACCCCAGAAATACCACCTCGCCTGGCGGAGATATCGCCCTTTGCTCTCGTCGAGTTCTCGTCCTAAAAACTTTTAGGTCCAAGCTTTTATCTTCAATGCAAAACGAAAAAATCCACAGTCGATGTTATTGCATTGTTCTAGTACTGAGTTCCTGTGGCCACCCTCCGGCTCCATCATCTAACCTTGTGGATACCAGAGTACTTTTCAAGACAAATTAAACGAGCCAAAAGTGGCTACCTTCTAACTCTATCATCGGATCAGCTCAATGGTACCGAAATATTGCATTGTCACCGACTTAGCGTACATAACGTATGCCAAATTTCAGCTCAGTCGAATACCGAGAAGTAGTTCAAGTTTAAATTGCAAACTTCAAAGAGGACAATTTACATTACATACATGCGAATATTGTATGTCAAAAAAACAATAAAAAGAAAATTAAAAATTGTTTCGAGATCTATTGAAACTTTGTGCTTGCGATAATTCCTAATTGATCGACTTGAATCAATAATGCAATAAATAATACAGAATTAAATTATTTAATGTATTTTATAATCACACCAGATTTTTTTAGGTACAAGCTTTTTTTCAGTTGAGTCGGGATGTAATTTTATTTTATATTCACAATTGGTAAGCCCACTGATGCGCATCATCTCACCTGATGGTAAGTGATGATGATGCCGAAGATGGAAGTGGGCTTACCAAGATTCCCCAACGAAATGGAGAACTGGTTATATCATCTTCACATCAATGTTGTTAATACTGATGTTTGGCGGCAAGACTTAGATAAGATGGTGGTAGCTAGCCAGGCGGGCTTAGAAAATGCCCTACCACCAACCAAACCGAGTCTTACAAGTTGAGCCCACCGGGAATCTAACCCGCGACCTTCTGGTGTGAAGCGAATGGACTAACCATTACGCCACGAAGGCGGTTAAATTGAGAAAATAATAAAATTAATGAATCGTGCATTTTCAGGTCTAATTGTTTCTAAATTTATATATACGGGTCGATTTGAGAACCTTCTTCGTTTTTTCGTCGGTCAAAAGGCATGTACTGTAAGAATCTATAACAATAGACGATCCTGGAAACTTGATTCTATCTCCGAATTTTACTAAAATATACGAAAAACGCCGATCTCCCTAATTCAGGGTAGACTCGAGCCCCTCGTTGGGGACGTATATGAGCTGATATGATGATGATACGAAAAACGCAATCTGTGGTCATATGGCTTCATACCAAAATTTCAGCTCAATCTGATCCGGGAAGTCTTCTTAAATCGACTGCAAGATTTGGAAATAAGATTTCCAAATAAGGCTCTCATCACAGAAGTCATCAATATTACTTGACCTCACTAATAAAGTACATACGATACATTCATATTCACGTTGACTTTACGTGCTACGTCCCTTTATTCCAAACCAAAATTTGTTGGTCAACTAAGGCCAACAAAGTACTTCATCTACAAAAAAATGTTCACTTAAGAAGTAAAAAGACCACTATTCCATTATTTCCATAATAAGGCAAATAAGCAATTATATTTGCTTAATTTACAACATCTATAAATATTTACATAGTTGCACATAGGATATAAGACCATAACCTAACATAAGTAGCCTCTATGATTTAAGGACCATCATAAATAAGGGCTGGCAAAACAGACAGGTCATTAACCACAGTTGGATACGAGGAAGTGGAAATATAAATAGAAGTGTAATGTTTAAGCAACTTTTATGGTTAAGAAAGGCAATATTTTGGTATTAGAGATAATTTCGCTCGCATAAGTAGTCTTACTTATTTTAAAATCAGCCGAAGAACCTGACTTTATGTAATAGGTATTTAGCTATGCTTTCTGTATTATTATTTATATTTATTTTAATCGAAAGGTGTAGATACAGAACACAAAATAAATCATTACCTTTTTTTAACATAGGTATTAAAGTCTCGAAATCTATACTAATATTATAAAGAATAATTGTTATAATAAATTACATAATATTAGATAGATCGTGATTTAAGTAAACCACGAATTAATAACTAGTCAAGAACCTTCTCTTGACAAAAACGAACTAAAAAAAAGAATTAGCGAAATCGGTAAAGCCGTTTTCAAGTTATAGCGTGACCAGAAGAAATAGGGGTTTATAGATTATATTCTGAAATATCAATCTTTTCGCATATCTTGTATAATTAATGGTTATAGATCTCTATCCTGTTTGCTGTCTTAATTAATCCCAACACATAAAATTTACAGGTGGTTTTGTAATTAATTTTATGCGATTTGATATAAACCTCTTAGGATAAGTTTCTAAATAAATAATTTATGGCTCCGACTTGTTACCTACTTTCTCAACTTATAGATGGTACATAGTTTAAAACCATAAAGAAAAATAATAATGAGATATGACAGCGGCTAGTATTAAATGCAAGGAATTAACTAACAGTGATTAAAATAAGAAAATAAGGGTTAAAACATGGGAAGTAGCTTTTATTAGGGAAACTGAACTACTTATTAGCATAAAAAAATGATTCTTTATAAAAATTGTTTAAACGGAATGCGGAAACCAAAAGGTTTAAGGTTAAGGTTAGTTTTTTTGGGATCCAGAAAACAGGACTTTTTCCTCCTGTTTTGACTAACAATAAGTTCTATTATGTCCCACTAAGAACTTACATTCAAAAGTATCAATCTAAATTATCCTTACCGATTTCTTACTAATGTTACCTAGAAATGTTATAAATGTGATAGTGTGTTTGTTTGTTTGTCTTACCTGCACTTCAAATCACGTCGTCGGAGCAACGGATCGATCAGATTTTTTAGCACAGATATACGTAAGAGGTGGGAAGTCACAAAGACTACTTGTACTTAATATCCCGTGAAATCAACATAGTCCGACACAGTTCCTAAAAAAACTCTTTTTGTTGATTTCTTTCACGTCTCAACGAAGTGACAGATTGACGTGTTTTTTTACAGAGACGCAGTTGAGGGCGTGGGAAATGACATTGACTACTAATTTGCGTAGCCCGACGTAGTTCCCGAGCCTTGCGCACCACGCACCCTCAAAGACCGTCTCGAAAACTATGTCCACACGGACAAAAGCTAGTTACTATTAAATTATTGGCACCGTAATAAAATACCATACACTCTACAGAGTCTCCTCTTCATGCTCTCATCCTATATTAATGTCCTAAGACTCGATGATTCTCAATACTGAACGAGGCGAAGTCTATTACCAGGTGTCTCTCACCCGCGGCGCGAGGACATTTTCTACATATTTTAGTGCTGGAAACATTAATTTTAGAGACGTGCAAACTAACTATTTTACTTCTAACTTGACACATGTGATGACAGTAAAAATTATATTGAGGTGAACATCGCTTGGGGATATAATAGCTTAATAAATATTATGAGAAAAGGCTTCTTGATTTATATAAGTTAAGTTTCGTTCTCATAAACATTGAATTATACCTACCTCTTGATTAAAACGCTCTTTATAAGCTTACTAGCGGTGAGCGACTTATTTAATGAAATTTAAAAAACTAAAACCAACACAGCAATGACAAATCCGTTTACAGCAAACTAGTGTCGTTCATCAATCAATTAGTTACAAGGCTTTTTTTGCCAAACTGTAGAAAGATTGTGATATATATTTTTTAGCCAAAAAATGAGCTCAAGTATTTCTATACATGCATTCAGGCATCTTTCATATTTGGAAATTCAATTGAAAAACAATCGTAGTTTTGTAGTAATTTCTAGTTAATACTTTGGGCTGTAGGTTTTTGATGAAATGTTATTATCTCTCATTTTGGATTATAATTACGAGTTTGGATTACGAGTTTAATTACGAGTTTAATTTAGTTTAATTACGAGTTTAAGAACGATTTTGGATTATAGTTACTATTCCACTTAAAACTTTTACATTTACGATTTTATGTAGAATAAAAAAAAACTGAAATAACTTTTCAATTAAAAATTTAAAAAGAACACGACTACATACATTACCCCTCTTTTTGGGAAGTCAGGTAAAATGTATTCTATGTAACTCACGGAATCTTTTTTAAATTCTCAATTGGTAAGCCCTTGGCATCATCTCACTTGATGGTAACTGGTAAGTAACGATGATACGGGCTTACCAAGACTCCTCAACGCAATGGGGAACTGACTAACTTATCTTCAAGCCGGTACATATCAATGTTGTAAGCATTGATGTTTGGCGGCAAGACTTAGATAAGATAGTGGTAGCTAGCTAGGCAGGCTTAGAAAATGCCCTTCCAATAACAAAACCGAGTCTTACGAAGTTAGAGTCCTGATTTGAAGCTAATGACGTCACGAAGTTGGTTAAAGACGAATCAAAACGAATCTAACGGTACCTCGCACTCTAAAATCCATCAAGCCGTTTAGAATATATCGTGGAATAAAGAAACATACATATATTAGACCTGAAAATAATACACTCCCTTTTTGTGGGCAGTCGTGTAATGACTATGAGTGATCATCATTACAGCTCATATACGTCCCCACCGAGGGGCTCGAGCCTACCCTGAATCAGTACGATTAGGCCTTAGTCGACCACGCGGGCCCAGTGCGGGTTGGTCGACTTCACACACAACCTTCGAGTTTCTTCGCAGGCGCGTGCAGGTTTCCTCACGATGTTTTTCCTTCACCGTTAAAGCAATCGATAAGTATGTACGTAAGTTTTTGAAAAACTCATTGGTACATTGGCCGTCCAGATTTGAACCAGAATTGACCGAGTCGTTACCGGTTGAGCCACCGACGCTTTTTAGCCACCGACGCTTTTTTGAGAAATTTCTAAAAACCAAAACACAAGATGATATTCATAATTATATAAATGATGTGTTTCCTAATAACTTCGTAAGAAAATTAAATGTCTCTGGTTTTATCACGTTTTCTCTGTAGTCTTCAAACGAAAATCTATTCTCAACTCCTTGGTAGTCCATATTCCCAGGATTGCCAGTATTCAGATTTATCACCGCTGGCAGAGATAAGTAATCCGATAGTTTATTTATTGCAGCCACAGATCGATTTATAACGATCTTAACATGTTTCCTACAATGCCACTTCGAGATTAGTTTGAGAGTTTTATTTACTGAAGCGCTTTAGTCGACTCAATATCGAGTTTAAAATACGTACGATGAAGCGTGAGCGCAAAACGAGGCTATCTTTTTGTCTTGTTTTGTTTTTATAAGAGAAACTTAGCGCCTTAGATATAAAAACTTCTTGACTTAACGAAAATACTGGAATCTAAAAAAAATTTTTTTTAAAGGTTTTTTAAATGTTGGCATTCGCTTGAATCTTGTGTTTTGGTTTTTCGAAATTTCTCAAAAAACAGCATTGTTGAAAGCTGGGCCATCGAGAAAAACATCTCGATGGTCTGCCGTGCATATTCACGTTGTGCTAAATTTTGAGAGTCAGAATCCATGGCTGTGTGTGGCATAAGGTTTTGGTGAATAAGTCATTCGTAAGGTGCGTATCATACTTTTTCTCAGAGATTTGTTACCATAGTTGGGTTTTGCTCGCCCTAACAAACACCATTTGAAAATCGAACCCATTTACACACACAATATTATGGGTAGTTCGCTTCCTTTGCACCGAATAATACTAAGAAAAGAGATGACAATTGGCATCATTTTATTTGATTCACTTTAAGGACGCATGTAACCTATCTACCTCCCCTTCCAAAGCATTTCTCTGCTTTTTCTTTTCAATTTCTTTGCGTCGGTCTTACAAGTTTCACAAGATTTTTTGCTGGTCCGGTTCTGGAGTCCCAGAGCGTGATTTTGGCTGTCCCGCGCAAAAAAGTGACCTTTCGAACAATTTTGTTAAAATCCTCCAAGGGACGTCCGTCCGGCAATGCTTACTGCCTCCTTTATTTGCTACTTTAGCTATACTTGTGTCAGTACATAAAGAAATTCTGTTTAATCTCATTAATTCAGCAGATATTCATGACAAATTTCTTGATAATAAACCATGATCCCAGGCCTGCTTATAGGTTGGGGATTTTGAGGGCGGTTCTCACGGGAAACGCAAATAGATACAATTGCTTTCATCAGCCTTGTAGCGAATAAACTCGGGTTTAATGGAAAAGGAAATAGATAAAGATTTAATCATCATCTTTCTAGCTTCATAGTTGCAATCAAAGAAACATTAATCCATCCAAAATAATACAGTTCTATTAGATACTTATACATAAAAATAAATTTAGGAATTCATTAAAAATCCATCTTTGGCAACATCTTCACTTACCACCAGGTAAGATGTTCTCAAGGGTTTACCAATTGTGAACAAAAAAACCCGACTGCGTAAAACTTAATCCCTCTTTTTGGCCACACGGGTAAAAACTTAAGTCACTCACGGGATCAAGTCAAGAAGAATGTAACGATATCTCATATGTTAACATCCTTCAAGCCATTCAGGCTGTAGCAAGGAACATAGAAATCTACATACATACATACACTCAAAAAACATAACCCTATTTTTGAGGCAGTCGGGTAATAAAAGGAATATCAACAAACAAATAGTTTGTTAAGTTTAGGTGGCCTTGTTGCTTAAATACATTTCAGCCAGGCAACTATTTCCATTCAATTTGGAGCCGGCCGGCTGCAATACGAGTATGTACAATGTTGTCTCCATTTAAGCCTCGCGCTGGTTAATTCCAGGTTCATGTCACTCCACAGCCTTTCATTTCCCTCTCTACCCATCACTTATAAGAACCCTTCCTGCATCCCGCATCTTCAATAAAATTATCTTTTCAATATGTGTTAAATATCTATATATGTATGTATTTAAACGTATATAAGTATGTATATCAGTCTCTGGTTCCCATAACACAGGGAATCCTACTTTGGGGCCAAATGACCATGTGTGATTTGTCCCAGAATATTTATTATTATTTGTTATTATTATTATTTTTATTACCTCAATATTTTCATTCTGTAACTATTAGAAAAGGTAAAAAAACGCAGATTTAGTGAAGTTTGATTTTACGACTTGAAAAAGGTTCGTATTTAGAATATCAGTTGCATAAATAATCTAAATAAATATAAAATAAAAATACCCGTTAAAAAGCATCGTAAATTTAAATAAAATTAAAATACCCTTGAGAAAGTACCTACCGTTTCGTCCACTAGAATTACTTAACAATATATTCGCTCCTGTATAGTTTGCAGATGATTTATTTTACAGTTCATTATTCCAGTCGGAATTGCTCAATGCGTGGGTAACAACGGAGACAGAAATGCTTATTACATGGATTGAGAAGACCCAATCACGGACCTCGGGTAATTAAAGATATATCAATATAGTTTCAATATTGTAGGTACACCCAAATTACCCATTTTAATTTTATTTTAAATAGACACTACTCGTGAAACTGAATAATATTCTCCAAGGAATTTTTGTATACCGTGTTTCAGGAAAATTACCTGGACTACAGAGTTTTACTCGACGTCTAGTCGTGTAGCGCCATCTGTTGTTCAGTAGCTAAACTAAAACCAAACTATTTATTTTGTGTGATCATGGATTTTCTCGGGGATGAGATGACACCTATCTAGACTTGGAAAGTAAAAATACAAGATTTCATCCAGATCGTTGAAGCCATTTCGGGAAATCATTTATATGATATATATACCTTCACCAGAATTGTTCACATGGGTGGGAGGAGTTTCCATACAAACGTAGTTCCGCTTTATTACGAAAAAACTACATGTCGGATTGAATCCAAACTTTGCGAATATATTGAGTAGACACATATCGATGTTTGTAATTAGTTTTCGATGTACTTATATAAAACGGAAAAAAATAAGAGAAGTTACAAACTTTCAGTACAAAACTAATTTAAGCCATCGTTTTATTATGTTTCAATTTACTGCGATAAAAACTAATTACAAACATCGATATGTGTCTACTCAATATACTCGAAAAGTTTGGATTCAATCTGCCATATAGTTTTTGTATGAAAACCGAACTACGTTTGTATGGAAACTCGAGCCTTATAGGGTACCTATAGAAAAAATATTTTGGTTAGGTTTGAATAGTATTTAAATTATATTGAAGGTAAGGTTTGCATTTAATTCAAGGATATGAGCATAATGAATAAAGTTTCAGTGCCTCCCGCCCCTGAGATTTCATTAAGGAGCTACTAACTAGCACCGAAAAGCTAAAAATTCGGTTAGTAACTATAAACTCTGTAAAATTTAGTTCGCTATAGTAACAGATAGCAATGACTACGTAGGAAGTGAAATAGTCAACTTTTTATACCATACAAATATACCATAATTTAAAAAAACAACTAATTTTCACTGCTTCTTTTCAGGCATCGTCAAATACAGTCATAGAACGATATCCGCGCGGGTAAAGTCACGGGAAAAGCTAGTTAGGCTATAGAAGTAATTTTTAATAGTCCCTTTTCCTTACGTTACATTTAAATGTAGTATACATGAATATGTTGTTACGCCTATATGCCTATATTGTTCCTATTTCTGTGGTCGTTACTTTCGACCAATCAGAGGCTAATGACTAAACGGCTGGATGCACGCTTGCGCATATCCTCTGCAATGTTATAGCTTGTTAGAGTAACCACAGGCATAAATAACTACCAGTCTGGGGTCACTATTACTGTACACATTATACAACACATTCTACGGCTAAAATGTAATAAAATAAATTATTTGCATTTTTTAAATCCACAATTGCTAACCTCACGATGAAGCCGAAGATAGTAGCGGGCTTACCAAAATTCCCCAACGCAATGGGGAAACTGGCTGTCTTATTTTCAAGCTAGAACATATCAATGCTATTAACATGGATGATTGGCGGCGACACTTAGATAAGATGGTGGTAGTCTTATAAAGTTAGACTCCGCCGGGGATTGATCCCGTGACCTCCGGGTGTGAAGCTAATGGTCTAACCATTACGCCACGGAGGCGGTTAAAATGCTTATAGTTATAAGAATTAAGTACACCAATAATGATGTAATTTACAGAAATATTAATGTAATTTACCGAAAATTAACTAGAAACGAAGCTACTGTTAAGTGTAGTGTCAAAGGAGCAGGACGTGCAAATTATTTTCAGAACCTTTCGGGCCATGAAGTTAATTGTAACGTTATAAATAATATTAAAAAAACCGGCTAAGTGCGGGTCGGACTCGCACACGAAGGGTTCCGGACCATCGTACAAGATCTATAACACTATTTTAAAAATATTTTTTTTTTATGGGGCCTCCTTTAATTTTAAATTTAATTTAATTTGTTGTTATAGTGGCAATAGAAAAACATACTCATAACATAAATATATACTAGATACAGCCCGCTGACAGACAGACGGACAGCAGAGACTTAGTTGAGAGTCCCGTTGGCACCCTTTGAATGCGAAACCCTAAAAAGTTGCCTTTTACTTAAATTAGATTCATATTTGTAGAAAAGTTCTATAAATGTTTGTCAATTGTGAATAAAAAAAATGTACTTCGGAATTCTTCACAGAGAATTTAACGGTATTTTCAAACTTTATTTGAGTAGTGTTCGTATGTTTTTTATTATTCTAGAGACGGGTCGACACTTTTCCTTATTTACTACTTTAGTTGATTCGCTACTTTCCCTGATCCAAACACACCCCGGACACTGCATACAACGGTCGTGAAATGACATTTCTAAAAACAAATGCCGGAGCAAATAAAATCACTGCGACTACTTTCCCTAATCCAAACACACCCCGGACACTGCATACAACAACGGTCGTGCAATGACATTTCTAAAAACAAATGACGGAGCAAATAAAATCACTGCGAAATCACGTTCGAGAACCAAACTATAACCAATCTGTACCAATTTGGGTGACGAGGTGGGTGAGGTCGGAATCTAGAGAGCGACAGGGAGTGTCCATACTGTATGTTAGTGCTAATATATACGAGTATACTATATCCAAAGTATCAAAATAGTAAAGTGCCCAGTAAGGAATGTGCCGAATCCAAAAAAAGTGACGATCCTTTTGTGGACTTGTTTTTTTTTTCGAACAGCCTCAATGCATGCATATATAAATCGCAGACTCCTGCTATACTTATATGTCAAAATAAAATAAAACATTCTTACTAAAAGCGCACATTATGTAAATTATAATTACGATATAAACACTCATACATTCGCAAAAACACATATGATACAACGGAGCCGCTTGCAGTTGTGCCATTCATTAATTTTAATTGAAGCTGCGCGTGCGGCGATAGTATCTCATATGGAAGCTAGCAGGTGACCGTTGTCTGTAGGGTATTGGTACTTTTAAACTCTTGTGCTTGGTGATAGAATACAAAAGTGTCTAGCCAGAGCATTTGTCGATAGTACACGTAGTCGCTGTGTTGCAATAATCAGTAGATATAGCAAAAACATGTACTGTGTTGTATCTGTTACTGTCGTTAGTGTCAATATGGATTAGTATTGCTGGCTATCGAGTATCATTATAATTTGTGTCCGTGTTTCAATTGTGCATCTTGCTGACAAGCTAACTATGTATCGTAAATCTATGGCTAGTCAATCTTACCACCATTTCAAGATTTCAAAATGTTTATTCAACGCTAAACACGTTAAAAAGCCGACTTCCATAGCAACACTTTAGTACATTTTTGCATTATTATTTTTGGTTTTTGTTAATTTTCTAATAAAGTACTACACAGATTTTGATAAATTTTATATGGGACCACACGTGAAGCACTAGCTTTCAAATAAAAAATCATAAAAATCGGTTCACCCAGTCAACAGTTCTGAGGTAACACACATAACAAAAAACATGCAGTCGAATTGAGAACCTTCTCCTTTTTGGAAGTCGGTTGAAAATAGGTGCATGTTACATTATTTCTGATGGTCATAAAATAGCGATTACATTACATATGAGATTGTGAAAAAGATGTAAAGAAACAATCATCAGTTAATCATTATCATCATGGATATAAAACAAATAATGTAAAACAACATGGACACGACAAGTAATACATGAAAATAATTGAATTTGTCGTTACTGCCTTTGACAAGAGTAAGCCAGTTCACACGGACAGTACCCGTTCACGAGTATAACGCGAGAGTCGGCCATCGCTCCCCTCGACCATATTAGAGGGAAAGTAACGAAACGGAATGGAACGAATCTTATATTTAGTCTACTGCCTTAACAGCATTGATGTTTTCCGGCATCAAGATAATATAACCAATTCCTCATTGTGTTGGGGAATCTTGGTAAGCCCACTTTGAGGTGAGATGATGCCAAGAGCTTATCAACTGTGGATACTTAGATCACAATTGGAACCCCCTGATTAAAAGAATGATAGCTAATAAATTAGAATCAGTCAAATTACATGAAATTACAACAGTCGATCCGATCCACGTAATGACCATGCTTAATCTCAGTGAATCTACGAGATAGACGCGACCAGAACGCAAAAGTTCGTAGACTGATGAAATCACAATCTCAGTTAATACAAAATAATAGCCTCAGTGATAATTTCAATTGATGATGACGATAAAGAAATGAATTTGGTTATTATAATTATTTTTAATTTACTCTTTTCAGGATTAAATCGGATTATTTCCAAATAGTTTTAAATTTCCCAATAATATTATAAACGCTAAAGTATGTAAGAATGTATGTTTGTTACTCTTTTACTCAAAAACTACTGAACGGATCTGGCTGAAATTTGGTAGATAGACAGATTAGGACCTGGATTGCGAACCTTGGATGCGGCTCGCGCATTTCGCCCTTGAAAAGTCATAGAAACATTGTCCACGCAAAGTATTAATATGTGATAGTCCATAAATTCGACTTCGCGATTTTTACAAAAATGTACTTACTTTCTGTAGTTCACTTCATCATTATCATTACATAATAAAATTTAAACTTCGCTAGACTACTTTTTTAGCTTATATTTTTTCATAAATTAAAGTTTGTTAGTAATATTATCTTAATCCAAATTTATCTTAATTTTTCTCTTATCTTAATCTTAACTTATCTTTATGACTAAAAACATGCAGTTATAACAACGACAGAGAAGAGAAAAACTACGCAGAACATCGAAGAACTAGCACGAACGAAGTGAAATATAAAACAGAAGAAGAGAAGAATGTCAAAGAAGATACGTGTTACCAAAGAAGATAGAAAAGTAAGAAAAAGGAAGCACTTGCACCATGCACAGGCAATGGCACTGGAAGAATTCACGGGTTTTATTCTTTATTCCCGTGTTCTCTTAGTGGCATCACTGGTGCTGGGCGATTCTACGATGATAAAGTTATTTAAAAAAATATGGATATGCAAAAGCGAAGTCAGAAATAACCGCTTGAACAAAAGAAGTTTTTGACTTTATTTGTCTTTGAATATTATTAAATTCATCATTACAGCTCATATACGTCCCCACCTCTCGGCTCGAGCCTACCCTGAATCAGGGCGATTAGGCCTTTTAGTCGACCACGCGGGCCCAGTGCGGGTTGGTCGACTTCACACACAACCTTCGAGTTTCTTCGCAGGCGTGTGCAGGTTTCCTCACGATGTTTTCCTTCACCGTTAAAGCAATCGGTAAGTATGTACGTAAGTTTTTTGAAAAACTCATTGGTACATTGGCCGTCCAGATTTGAACCCGGTACCTCTGGTTAGATGGACCGAGTCGTTACGGGTTGAGCCACCGACGCTTTTTATTAATTATTAAATTAGTACAATATTATTATCTTAGTGTGTGCAGAAAATATTCTGAAATAGTTATTTATGATACAAGGGTTGTAAAAAGGTAAATAAAAACATGTGACTTTTTAGGCCTGAGCCGTAGGCGAGGGTTTGCTATCGTTACAAGTTTGTTATTTAGCTCCTATACCCATGTATCATACGACGTTTTTCAATACAGTTGTGAGAAAACAGGTAAAATCATAAATTGCATTGCAAATCACTTTTCACATACAAATATACTGACACTGTAAATGGCGCGAATTTGGTTGCCCCAACGATACCATAAATTACTTGCTTACCACGCAGTGCGCATGCGTAGGTAAGTTTTCTGTGTGAGAGGGATGACTTTAGCAGCACTATATCTTTTCCCCTCTCGCTTGGATATTACACTTGTTTAATTTCAACATCAAATTCTGTGTAGTTGGGTGGTTGCTATGTGAAAACCAAGAGGAAAAGATGACCTATTCTTACTAGCTTACAAGAGGCATGTATGCGAAATTTAACTTGAAATTAAGGAAGTTAGTGAAATTAGGCCTATTGTATAGTTTAAAAATATTGACAGCCAAAGATTAGAATGTTAGAATGTGGTCTAGAAATAAAAAAAATGGAAAAGTAAAAGCACGAGTGCGATAAAATCAATTTTGCGCACACTTGACCGTCGTATAAAGGACCACTTTTTGAGCAACTATATTAAAAATATTTTTTTCCTGTTTAATATTTCAGACGTACTTTTGGCACCCCTTAACGCCAAAAAAGAGGAGAGAAGAGAGGGGAGGTACGATACGGGTTTCAACTGTGGATAAAAACACATGTGTTTTATTTTCTGACGGGGAAAAACCAAAATAGCATAGTAACTAACTATAAATGTTTATCAACTTATTCGTTTTTGAGTCTACTCACTCCAATGTTTCTAGGTGAAAGCATCGGTCTTATAACAGGAGCGCTGGTCCAGCTGGAAGAGCAGGCCTGAACACGTCTCCAGAAACGTCTTGGGCTTGATGGTGATCACTCCTGGCTCCTTCTCCATGTCGTAAACTGAGACTGAGATATGAAAGGTCCACCAGAATCCCCAGGGAAGGGGGAAAATTGCATAATTCCGTTAAATCCTTAAGAGTATCCAGGAGGCTCGAGTTTCCATACAAACGTAGTTCTGCTTTAATACAAAAACTACATGCCAGATTGAATCCAAACTTTGTAAATATATTGAGTAGACACATATCGATGTATGTAATTAGTTTTCATCGTAGAAAATTTAAACGTAACTAAACGAAGGCTTAATTTAGCTTTGTACTGAAAGTTTGAAACTGCTCTTATTTTTTTTCGTTTATATTAGTACTTCGAAAAGTAATTAAAAACATCGATATGTGTCTCCTCAATATATTTGCAAAGTTTGGATTCAATCCGGCGTTTAGTTTTTATATTAAAGCAGAATTACGTTTGTATGAAAACTCGAGCGTCCTGGAGTTCTGTGGACACGATTGGAAGTAGAATATACACGTGTACGAAAATGAGCAGGATGGAAGATTTATTTTGTCGACCTATTGCGAATGTAAGTAGGTGACTGACACTTTTCAACTATCCAGTACCCACTTTATGGAAAATTTAAAGGATATTTGACAGTGTTTAAAATAAACAAAAAAATATTATTGACTAAATAGCATTTCTCCTACAAAAGCATAAAAACTTATTCATTTGACATTTTATTCTAAATTCAATTTTATATTTATCAAAGTCACTAAATCTACTTCAAAGGCAATGACGTCACAAGTTTGTAACACGAACAATTTCAGAACAAAATGTAGTTTTTGACAGTTGATAAAAAGTAAGTCAAATGACTAGCAGTCAAATACCAGATTCTCTTCTAAATTGCGTGTTGATGACTTTTTAAAAGCTTTATTTAACTTGCAATGTTTTTATGTATGTATGTTTGTTTAGTTCAAAACTTGCGATTGATTTTAGAGCGACTTTCAGGGCTCCGATTGAGCTGAAATTTAGAATGAAGTCATATACCCGGTGTTTTTTTTTACTATTAATATCGTAGGAAATACCGTCTAGTTGTTTGTAAATGGCCAAATATGTAAACAAATCTTGAAGTGTTTTCTTAAAAATGAAATGCTCCTAAGAACATGCCCGATGTACAAAATCATCATTACAGCTCATATATATATCCCCACCGAGGGGCTCGAGCCTACCCTGAATCAGGGCGATTAGGCCTTAGTCGACCACGCGGGCCCAGTGCGGGTTGGTCGACTTCACAAACAACCTTCGAGTTTCTTCGCAGGCGTGTGCAGGTTTCCTCACGATGTTTTCCTTCACCGTTAAAGCAATCGGTAAGTATGTACGTAAGTTTTTGAAAAACTCATTGGTACATTGGCCGTCCAGATTTGAACCCGGTACCTCTGGTTAGATGGACCGAGTCGTTACCGGTTGAGCCACCGACGCTTTTTTTGATGTACAAAATGTAATGTGATTAATATGAAATGTTATTAATGATAAATCGTTTTGTTTACATGTTTGACCATTTCTAAACAACTAGACTTTACTCTTGAGCTTTTTGAGCATAAAATCTCTTGTACCTAAAAGCTCTAAGGTTTTTCTAAAATCATTTCTTAAGAGTAGCTAACCAAATACTCCTGTTCAGTATTTTAACATTAAAAATATGAATTCTCGTGAAAGCAACGCGGCAACGCGTTCAGCGATGTAAAACGGTGACGCGAGGCAAAAAATTCAAGCGGGTTTTCGAAAATATAACTTCCATGAAAGATGTTTTTAAGTAAAATATAATGCTGTGTTCTTATTGTTCTTCATAACTGTGTGAAGTGTTCTTGAATTTGGTGTAAATTGATCATAATGCGTTAAAACTCTATTTGATTGACCCAAACGGCGAGTCCAGCCATAGAGAAAATGAAGAGCAGCAAGAAATAAATACATTTCAAGATTAAAAAATAAGTCATTCTTAAGTTGACATGTTAAAGCTTTTTCTACTGGCTTTATACCGTGTCGCGTGGATGTATTGTGGTCTTAAACGGACTAAATCGCTACACTAGTGTAAACTGAAGTGTGATTGCGGCATTTTTTACTGCACGCTGCTATCACATTTAAAGGGCTTGTGCACAAATCACGTGAGGTTTTATAGGGGGAGGGGTCACGAAAAAAACCACGACATATCACGTTGGGGGAGGGTATAAGGAGAACTCACGTGTAATTTTCTATAGTGAACGAACAAAGAAAAAAATCTAACACATGGGTAGATAGTTTTTCTCGGTTTCATTAAAAATAAATCTTCACTTGACATACCTACTTCAAAATAGCGAGTCTATGTTACGAAATATTGGCGCGCGTGGCCTTGACGGGCGGGGCCGCTATGAGGTTGTATGTGAGGGGGGGGGGGGGGGTGCCCAAGAACCTCACCAATTAACACCATGGGGAGGGAGGGGGTCGCCGAACAGCGCCGCAATGTGTTGTTAGATTAACCTGCTGAGGATGTGGTAATAGTTATTTATGATACAAGGGTGGTAAAAAGGTCAATAACAAACGAGTGACATTTGTGGGACCGAGCCGCGGCGAGGGTCTACCATCGTCACGATTTTCTTATTTTCTTTTACACTCATGTATCATACGAAGTTTTTCAATAAAGTTGTGAGAAAACAGGTAAAATAAAAAACGACCGTGACAGAAAAAATAAAACATGGGTACATACCTATTAAAGTTTCGGCCACCAAAGTTAATTTTATGCGACTGGTGGCTCATTTTAAATGTCCGGGAGTAATCTTAATTTGTTTTTTTTTTACACATACACATAAATATATTTTTATTACACATACATTACTCGTAACTATCCATAATTTTATTCGTTTTCACAACTAAAACATCTCAATTCAGTTATACGAAAATTGGGCCATATTTTAGCTAGCACACGTACGCATGCGTATGTTTTTTTAGATATCATAAATAGAAATATAAGGTTTGGGATAATATTATTATACTCATTAAAACCTCCTTGGAAAAAATGAACTATTCCTTAGTGTAACCTATGTGCTTCATTCATATTTATTCTATTTTCTTCACAAAGATTTAACCCAAAGAGGATCTAATCAGCTAGCATCATGTATACTAACCTCACGGAGGAGCAACGTATCTCTTTTAAAATTCTCCTATCAATAGTCTTAAAGAATATAATTTATCTTTAGTTATATTTTTTATTTGCTAGAACGCAGAGAAATTTTTTGTTCCTCCGAGCTAGAAATAAAAAAAAGTGGTAAAGTAAAAGCACGTGTGCGGTAAAATCAATTTTGCGCCCACTTGACTGGCATACAAGAGACCACTTTTTGAGCAGTTGCAATTGAAAAAAAAAGATAAGTGGGGGGTTGTTTAGGATTTATTTTTGACCATATATTTTAGTTGCATTTTTATTGACTAAATTTATTTTTTTTCTCAAAAAAATAAAAAAATATTATATTAGTTAGATTTTATTGTATGGACTTTGATAAAAGATACACCAGATACTACATAATGTTTTTATGACAGTTTTAGCAAAGTTCTAAAAATAATCAACTTACTACTTTGGACTGCGTTTGTTTTTTTTGGGGGGGGGGGGGGAGGGGGAGGGGTGATATTTACTCTTTTTGACTCTAGTCATGTGCAACGTGTGGGCGGGTTTATTAGAAATAGCTACTAATATGTCCAACATCCTACGAAATTTTAAGGCCTAATCTCCCTGATTCAGGGTAGGCTCGAGCCCCTAAACTACACTAAGAAAAAACTTAAAAATGTACAGAGTCAAAATGCTTCACATCCTCGCCGGATTAACAAACCTTACAACTGGTCTCAGACCATAATCATAAAGTTAATCGTAAAGGAACCAAACTAACAAATCTCACGAAAAACTACAAGCAGAACCCGCTGTCTCTCATGACTTGGTCCACCCAGTAATTGCTGCGGTCCGGAGAGATTCGTTCAATTATATGCCGACATCGTAGCACGTCCCAGATACAGTCGGATAGAAAGTCGCCAATGTTATAAATCGTGTCAGTTTTTGTAATAGCGTCAATAGAAATAGTGCTATTGTATGTAAGTAATATTGTTGGCGGTAGTAGCTCAGACGATGCTTGATTGGTATCGTAGGTTAACTGCCCAAAAGTACGGCCTGGATGGGTTCAACAGGTAGCTTTTCGATTTTATTCGAGACAAAGGTATTGAAGCGTTGGAATGATTCTCCAAGCAGACATAAATGTGATACTCATCTGTCTCACTCCAAGTAGGTAGGTAAATCATGTAGGTATATATATATATACAAGTAACTATCAAAAACTTATAAACTTATATTGTAAGTTATTGTTCATCATTATCATCATTACAGCTCATATACGTCCCCACCGAGGGGCTCGAGCCTACCCTGAATCAGGGAGATTAGGCCTTAGTCGACCACGCGGGCCCAGTGCGGGTTGGTCGACTAAACACACAACCTTCGAGTTTCTTCGCAGGCGTATGCAGGTTTCCTCGCGATGTTTTCTTTCACCGTTAAAGCAATCGGTAAGTATGTACGTAAGTTTTTAAAAAACTCATCGGTACATTGGCCGTCCAGATTTGAACCCGGTACCTCTGGTTAGATGGACCGAGTCGTTACCGGTTGAGCCACCGACGCTTTTTAAGTTATTGTTACTTTCAACATTTTTTTACAAGTAAAAACACGTTTAAAACTAGTGATTGTGGAATAAAATAAGTGAAAAAAACTATTACCAAGATTCCAAATCGATTTTTTTGTATGATTGAATCTCACAAAAACCACCATTCGTTTCCTAACGTTTCTTGTTCGTAAAGTAGCAAGACGTTACAAAATCCTTTTGAATGGTCTAAACTTACTGAATCAAGTTTCTCCTGTTCACAACCACGTACTTATTGAGATAAATAATGTTTTCGATAGGTGATTCTAGAGTAACTAGAATCACATAAGGGTAACATCTGTGGTTCTAGCCTGGAATAAAATAAGAACTTTAACCGCCCGCCCCCGTGGCGTAATGGCAAAGTATATTTATACTCGTATATTAGTACTAACGTACAGTATCTCCCTGCCGCTCTCTAGATTGCGAACTCACCCCCTCGTCAACGTATAGGATTTCGCCGCCATTTTGTTTGTTGCGTCATTCTTTTTTGAAATGTCATTTCTGGCCCGTTGTATGAAGTGTCCAGGGTGTGGTAATGGTTAAGTCCATTAGCTTCACACCAAGAGGTCGCGAGTTCGATTCCCGCTCGAGTCTAACTTTGTATGACTTGGTTGGGTTGGTGGAAGGGCATTTTCAGAGCCCGCCTGGCTAGCTACCACCATCATATCTAAGTCTTGCTGCCAAACATAGGTGTTAACAGCATTGATGTGTTCCGGCTTGAAGATATAAGATAGTCAGTTCCCCATAGCGGTGGGGAATGATGCCGACAATGATGCCGAAGAGTCCGTTTCCATATTCGGCATCATCGTCACTATCAGGTGAGATGATGTCAAGGGCTCACAAAGTAAGCATCATACATAACGTAACATTTTAGCTCAACAAAAATAAGAAATCCTTTAATTGAGAACATTTTTCAGTGAATAAAAGTCCAAGCTCAACTTACACGTAGAGTTTTCTCTTAGAAATTAATTGTGCTTATAAATCTAGTCGGTGGCGTAACGGTTAAGGCCGCTACCTCCTGTCCGTGAGGCCGTGGTTCGAATTCTGCCACGTACCAATGTGTTTTCAAATTTCGATTTCATATGTATACGTTTATCCGACGTTCTTACGGTGAAGGAAAAATCGTGAGAAAACCTGCACACGCCTGCGTAGTAACTCGAAGGTTGTGTGTGAAGTCGACCAACCCGCCCTGGGCCCGCGTGGTCGACTAAGGCCCGATCGTGAGAATCGGTGTTTTTCAGGGTTCCGTTCCAGGTTTTATTTGTTGTTATCTACAATTGATAAGCCCTTGTCATCATCTCACCTGATGGTAAGTGACGATGATACCGAAGATGGAATCGGGCTTACCAAGATTCCCCAACGCCGGAACCCATCGATACTGTTAACACCGATGTTTGGCAGCAAGACTTAGATAAGATGATGGTAGCTAGCCAGGCGGGCTCTGAAAATGCCCTACCGCCAACTAAACAGAGTCTTACAGAGTTGATCCCACCGGGAATCGAACCCGCGACCTCATGGTGTGAAGCGAATGGACTAACCATTACGCCACGGAGGCGGTACAGAAGGCGGTTAAGGCGGTAACGGGATTCTATTACTAAACCTACGCTGTCCGTCTGTTTGTATGTCCAAATTTTGAACCTTTTGACCGTAATAGGTAGCCGACTGATTTTTTTTTACAGAATATTGTATTATTATGGATGGTGTTCAGAGTCCTTCATACAAATTTCATACATCGTCACATTCAAAGTCGCCACTCATACAAAATACATTATTATCAACATGTTCTTTATCTGTTGTATGTTCTGTGCTAGTGCTGTTGAGTGCTAGATCCAAGTACCGCAAGGAGTTGCAGCTGGATCACGAGGATCTGAACCGGCGCAGGTGTTCATGTGCCGATTCAGGTGAGTTCCTCTCCTTTTTACTGTTCTGTTTCTCTTTCCTGTTTAATTCCAGAGCAGAACAGTCTCCTACCGCATGTATGATAGACTGGACACACATCGTATGGCCTTTAGGCCGCCATACTCCACCCGCCTCCTCTAAATACAGTCCACTATTTTCAAAAACTGAACCGGCTTACATACCATTTGGCGTACTGTATCCATATGGCGTACGTCGAGCTGGCTTATCTCTAACCTAAGCATATGTAACCTAGTTTTCCTTAAAAAAAAATTTATGACAAGACACGCAGTATGAGGTAGCGGGGTTCGATCGCCGGCCACGGCCCTCACTTCTCGTCTCAAATGTACTCAGCAGTAAACGCATCATAGCATTAATTTGTTTTTTTATGTTCAAAATTCATTACAAGGCATGTAAGCAAAGCCAAAAAGCATTTTTCATCGTCTTCCGCAATACACATCATCAACAGGTGGTTTATAAATAAATATTAAAAAATAAAAAAGGAAAACAATAATTAAGGGAGTATGTGTACACGGAACGTGTTTATAAAGGTTTTTTTTTGTATTTTTGTTTTTGATCTATCCTAAAAACGCAATAATACAGACGCGAGACTTGGCGTGATTAGTAGGTACTTACGAGTATCTTAAAGTAAAACAACAAATAATTTAAAAAAAAACGGCCTAGTGCAGATCAGTACCGTGCACAAAGGATTCCGTACAATCATACTAGATGGCGCTAGATTCTTCACGTTCCAAAAAACAGGGTTTTTGTATCGAGACTTTCACTTTTTCTAATTTTTAGTATTTGATTTTATAGCGGCAACAGAAATACATCATCTGTGAAAATTTCATCTGTCTAGCTATCACAATTCATGAAATACAGCCTGGTGACAGACGAACAGCGAAGTCTTAGTAATAGGGTCCCGTTGTTACCCTTTCTGTACGGAACCCTAAAAAACCGGCCAAATGTAAGTTGTGCTCGCGTTAAAATAATCATTTTCTGTCGCTCTCGTTGCTATATTTTGTTTGAAAGGTATTGTTGTTGTACTCGTGTAGACAGTTGTAGTAGGACTTAAAGTAATATTTTTTAATCTTTGGTAGTACGAAACCTCCTGCACTTGACCGGTTTTTTTTTTTAAATTTTTTTATGCACAATTGGTAAACCCTTGACAACATCTCAACATTGAAAGTCGATACACAATTACACAGGTTGATTAGTTGCAAAAAATATTCAGAAGTCAAAACACAGTAGGTATCCGTTCAAAATATGTTTTTAGTACTAATATTACTATGTCTTGTTCAAAACAGTCATTGTGATACTATGTTATTTAGAAATCTCGAACTCAATCGCTCAATGCAACACCAAGTAAAACTTCGCACATTTGTGGACAATGCTAAAAGATTTATTAAGCACAATTAATTTCTTAGAGAAAACTCCACGTGTATGTTGAGCTTAGACCGAGTATAGGAGAGCTGAGTATTACAATTAGTTTTTAAACCACTTCCAAAAAGGAGGAGGTTCATAATTCGATTGTATGTTTTTTTTGTACATTTGTTACGTGATACTTTCCCTTATTGTTAACCGATTTTCATGATTGTGATTCGCTGTCAGGTTGGTCCCATATATTTTTTAACAAAATCAGTGTGTTTTTCAATGGGATACGCGGTTAGGTTGGTCCCATACATTTTTTAGCAAAATCAATGTGTTTTTCAGTGGGGTACGCTCTCAGGTTGGTCCCATATATTTTTTTTACAAAATCGGTGTGTTTTTCATTGGGGTAAACTGTTAGGTTGGTCCCATAAATTTTTTAACAAAATCAGTGTGTTCTTCAATGAGGTTGGTCCCATATATTTTTATCAAAATCAGTGTGTTTATCAATGGGGTACGCTGTCAGGTTGGTCCCATATATATTTTTCAACAAAATCAGTGTGTTTATCAAAGGGTTAAGCTGCCAGGTTGGTCCCATACAATTTTTAGCAAAATCAGTCGTGCTTTTTTAAAAACCAAAAAAAATAATTTAAAAATTTTTAAGTTGTTGCGATGGAAGTCGATTTAAACGTGTTCAGCGTTTCCAATATTATGTTTTCTGTATTGGCTATTAGAAAATCGCTGAGACGTTAATACAGGGTGACTTTTAATTAACTCTTGATAGCAAAGGATATGAATGTACTCGTGGTTACAAACAACTTTGCCAAAGAAACTATATGTCAAAGCAGAAAAAAAATTGTGGGTCCTCGATACATAATAAGTTATCAAATCGGCAAAAATGCATCATCATCATTGCTCTTGTCGGTGTAGCTCTTTCCAGGTCTCTCTCTCCCACTCTATCTCCTTCATTTCTCTATAAGTTTCCACCTTAACTTTCTTCTTAACTTGGTCACGATAATTTTATCAAGAACATAATAGAAGGAAAGATCGAAGGAAAGCGTGGAAGAGGAAGACCTAGAATTGCTTATATAGACCAAAAATGCATAAAGGATCAAAATTTTTTTTTATATTGGACATATTGTTTCTTTAGGAAAGGAATCAGGTGGAAAGCATTTTTATGTTTACTTACTGAGTTTTTGAAAGAGATATGCCGTAACCTTAATTGGACTCGGTACCTAGCTAATCTAAGCTTATCAGCCTTAGCTGTCCATATACCTTCTGCTGTCCGGGAGGCCGTGGTTCGAATCCTGCCACGTACCAATGTGTTTTCGAATTTAGATTTCATACGTACGTTTATCCGACGATCTTACGGTGAGGGAAAACATCGTGAGGAATCCTGCACACGCCTGCGAAGAAACTCAAAGGTTGTGTGTGAAGTCGACCAACCCGCACTGGGCCCACGTGGTCGACTAAGGCCCGATCGCCCTAATTCAGGGTAGGATCGAGCTCCTCGGTGGGGACGTATATGAACGGATAAGAAGATGATGACAATTATCACAACAGCCAAAGATATCTACTGCTGGCCATGTCTAGCAGTAGACATCTTTTGGCTGATGGCTGATGGTGTCCTCCCCCGAGTTGGGGTTTGACGTAATCACAACGCTTGGCAGGCGGTTTGGCGATGGGAGTATGTACTGTGTTGGCATAGAAAGCGGAAAGGATGCTGCTGCTCATCCTCCGATTTTTGATCCCTTAGTCGTTTTTTCTCTCTCAACAAGTGGGTCTTAAAATGAACATGAACAAGACGAAAACCATGTTAATGTCCGTGTCGCACCCATCCTATAAAGGTTGGATACTTTACACTGGACGTTGTTGACGAATATGTGTCCCTGGTGTCCCTGTTTGTTAACAGTCCAGCTAGGTAGGTCCAACTTCAATAAAGAAATCAATCGACGATCATCCAACTCGTTCGGGAAGCTTCGCAATTTCTTCACGTACCAAATACTGCAGTGTCTCAAGAATAAGGACTTTGACCAGTGTGTATTGTCAGTGCTGACTTACGGAACTGGGACATGGTCGCTTACTATGAGCCTCATAAGAAGATTCAAGGTCACCCAAAGGACAATGGAGCGAGCAATGCTCGGAATTTCCCTACGCGATCGAATCAGAAATGAGGAGATCTGCAGAAGAACCAGAGTAAGCGACATAGTTCACAGAATCGCTAAACTGAAGTGGCAGTGGAAAGGGCATAGATCGTAGAACAGATGGACGTTGTGGCAGTAAAATTCTCGAGTGGCGACCGCGCACCGGAAAACGTAGCGTAGGCAGGCCTCTCATGCGGTAAACCGAGGACCTGGTGAAGATCGCGGGAAGCCGCTGGATGCGGGCAGCGCAAGACCGGTCGTCGTGGAAATCTTTAGGTGAGGCCTTTGTCCAGCAGTGGACGTTTTTCGGCTGATATGATGATGAGTCGTCTCTTACAACACCTTCGGGAATAAATGGAGTGGTTCTATCATAGTGCCTTACCACAGTCCACAATTGGACTATAGACTTGGTTAATTCATATTTGGGTTGGGTTACGTTAGTACTGTAGCGCGGTGCGCAGTTATTCATTCTCCTTTCATTCATTAACAATTTAACATACAGGGTGCGAGGGACCAAGTGTTACTACAGAAAATTTCCATAACTCCGTCAAATGTTGATATTTCTATTTGAAAATTTATGGTAATTGGGAAAATTTATCTATTTTCTAAAAGATATACTAATTTTTCGATATGACCGCCTTAAGCCTTGATTATGGCGTTGAGTCTGCCGATGAATGCATCACACGCGGCACGAATGTGGGCCTGCGTGATTCGCTGCCATTCTCGACGAAGACATGCCTTTAGCTTATCCAAATTATGGTGTTTCATAGTGGACACCCTAGCCTCAACAATGCTCCAAATGAAAAAATCCAGCGGGTTGGCGTCTGGTGAATAAGGGGGCCATTGTTGCGCCGAAATGAACTTTGGAACATTCTCACGAAGAAATTGTTGATTTTCAAGGGCTTTGTGTGACGGTGCTGACTCCTGCTGGAATGTTCATGTCCTGACTCTGAATTGTTTAAATGCCCACGGTATTACCGCTTCTTTAAATTTTTTTTTGCGATACACGGTCTTGTTAATTTTGTCACCCTGGTCAATAAAAACGACCGCAGAGTGACCTTCAGCAGTCACTGTGGCCCAAACCATAACAAAAGCTGGTCCTTGCTTTCTGACAGCTATTCTTTGCTCGAAATTATCGGTGGACTTCCCCTCTAACCAAACAATGTTTGGCAAAGCTTCACTCGCGTGCAAGCGTTTTAGTGCCTGGGCTCTCTCCAACTGTTTTTTTTTCTGCTCCGGAGTTAAGTCTTGCACTTTTTGTATCTAACTCTGTAAAATAGGTAAATTTTCCCAATTACCATAAATTATCAAATAGAAATATCAACATTTGACGGAGTTATGGAGTTTTTCCGTAGTAACACTTGCTCCCTCGCTCCTGTATATACTGTGTTTGGGGCGAAGCGATAAGCAGCGTGGTACCAGAAGGAACTCGAGTCTCAACTCTGTCCCAAGCGCCCTCAGAAGGAAGGAAAGTCCTCCTGGTGATAGAGGAGGATCTTCTTTTTCTTGAAGAGGAGCTGGCGAACCTTCCGTGACTTACTGTCCGGCCGAGCAGTGCCTCGATTAAATGGTTGCCCGGGCACGAGGGTTTCCTCATACACCCACACTAGCCGCACCAATGAGCCCAGAAGACCCCACTTTGCTGTATTTCTTTTAGGTTGATTGTTTAAATAATAAGTACGTGAACACCATCCTTAATTATTTACGTCCATATATTAAAATATCTATATCCTCTAGGGCCTAGAGGATGGACTCAATTTATGTTAAGATTTGGTCTGGCGCCAACGGGAATGGTGTCCCTTATAAGATGTTCAAAGGAAGTCACTGCTGCTTTGATTATAATGCAGAGTCATGACTCATTGGGAACTGTATTTTAGTCTAAGATGTAAATAAAAAAGTATTCAAAAATAAAAATCTTGATAAGGTAGGATAGCCCTGCCCTGGCCACCCAGCTTCTTCCCGCTACCTTCACCAGGTCATCGGTCCACCGAGTGGAAGGACTGCCTACGCTACGCTTTCCGGTGCGCGGTCACCACTCGAGAACTTTACTACCCCAGAGACCATCCGTGCTACGAGCTATGGGATGCTTTGAATTATCTATACGTCCCAGAGACCAAGGTCTTCGACCAGTGTGTGTTGCCAGTGATAACATACGGTACCACATATTTATTTTAGTTTTATTTTTCTTCTATTTTTGAACCGCGTTTACGGGAGTTTGTGAAAAGCCTAAAAGGGTAAATATTCGGGTATTTAATACAATTCGAAAAGAGCACTTATACAGGTGTACCAAATTAGTGTAGGACTCGTTTTTGTTGGGAATTTTCACAGAATAGAAGAATTTTCGCGGAGCGGTAACAGATAATTCTTATCTGTGGGAATTTTACTTATCAAAACTTTTAATATGAAACTTTTTATTCAATTTAAAAAAAAAATTTAGACTTACAATACTTAATCTTCTCGTCCCAAATATCGCAGTGTCTCAAGACTAAGGACTTTTACCAGTATGTGATGTCAGTGTTGACACACGGAACTGCGATATGGTCGCTTACTGTGGGCCTAATAAGAAGGCTCAAGGTCTCCCAAAGGGCGTTGGTGCGAGCTATGTTCGGAGTGTCCTTACGCGATCGATTCAGAACTGAGTAGAACCAAGGTAACCGACATAGCTCATAGAATTGCTAAACTTCAGTGGCAGTGGGCGGAACACATAACTCATAAAACAGATAAACATTGGGGAAGTAAAGTTCTCGAGTGGCGACCGCGTACCGGAAGACGTAACGTACGCCTGCCTCCCCGTCGACGGACTGACTACCTCATGAAGCTCGCGGGAAGTCTTTGGATGCGGCCAATGCAGGACGCGTCGTCGTGGAAGAGGCCTTGGGGAGGCCTATGTTTGAGAGCAGTAGACATCTTTCGGCTGATATGGTGATGACATAGGTTCTTAAAGTGGTGATAACAAGTTTCTAGGCCAAACAGATGGATACACCTTTTTACAACTGTGGCGGCCTATATTATGTAGGTACCTATATACTATGTTTGCAACGAATCAGAAATGAGGAGATCCGTAGGAGACCCAAAGTAATCGATATAGCTTACTTAACTTAAGTGGTAGTGCTCGGGGCACATAGCTAGTAGAACGGATAGCCTTGGGGCAGTAAAGTTCTTAAGTAGACCGGAAGAACCTGGTGAAGGAATTGGAAAGTCATTGTGGAAATCCTTGCGGGAGGCCTTGGTTCAGCAGTGGACGTCTTCCGGGTATAATGATGTGGGCAACGGTAGACCTAGTTAAACATTATTAAAAACCAGTACATAATTTAAAAAGACCTATTCAACGATACTCTAGCTAGAGCAACCTGTGCACTCAAAAAATACTTTTCTACCCCCTTTTCCATTTGTATAAGAGCTATCCCAAAAAAAACTTTAATTTTAGGAGTTTTATTTAATTTTTAGGGCGCATTGAGGGTAAAATTTTTCATTACTGCTACGGAAGTGCGAAATGCGACAGCTGGGGACTGAAGTTGCGTGTGTCAATGTTACACACCAGAAGCTGCGCACTATTAGTAGAGTGGCTAGATGGTCAGGTTTATTAGCAGGGTTGCTAGATGGTCAAGATTCTTAATAGGGTTAACAAAAAAGAAAAACTTTTTACGCGCGTACCCACACACACACTGTTTTTTAATTAATCGAAATTTTAGATAAGTACTAAACATTTATAGAGCCTTCCATTCAATTCATTAAAAAAATGTGACTCTGTAACCGATGGACGAAACTATCTCAGAAGAGTTCCTCGTAGACACTAAGCAACCCTAAAAAATGAGGATAAAAAGCCAAATGTGTAAATTAAATTGTGGCGTTGACGTCAATAGTTATTAATTTGCAATCCCCTACACACACCTCATCTATTTAATTATTCAGTGGCTACTTAAAATATTTCTTTATCGATTTAATCACTCTCGTTACTAATTCAGAGCTGCTCTACAAATTTTTGTGTACTCACACTAATTACTTCCAGTCAGCTACCATAGCAGTATTATCTTACGGAGGGTTCTCCATCAACGCAACTCTCTTGACATACTTATTCTATTTACGTAAATCAAGGTAATAGAATAAAATAGAATAGAATGGAATGGAATGGAATGGTATGGAATGGAATGGAACGGAGTAGAATGAAATGGAATGGAATTTAATGGAGTGGAGTGGAGTGGATTGGATTGGAGCGGAGCGGGACAGAGCAGAACAGAATAGAATAGAATATTTTTTATTTCAAATCATAAGAAATTCATAGTTACATGGGTAAGTAAAAAAAACACAAATTATAGGTTAGTAACACTGAAGCAAATAAAAGTTCTCAAAGCTTATGGTTTTGGGGCAAGATGGATGGTTATACAGTGAATAATAACATTTATGATTTTTTTCGTATCGTACTCAGGGTGCAGCTTCCAAAGCTTCCAGAGCTTGAGCAAACCCGATTTGTTTTCCTCATATCCTGATTTTGACGTATTGTCTGATTTAAACTGATTGAAACGTAGCTGTCGTGTCCGTATCACTCCAGGCAGTGTGCAGCCGCCATTAGAATGCGATGGTTCAGTATAGAAGAGCCGCAAATGAAATGCTCTTACCCCACTCCTGACACGACCAGTACATATAAACGGCGTGAGGGAAGTCGCTTATCTTTATATCTTTGCCACCTTTGATTTTCCCTTCCATCGCTGACAGGCAAACCCTCAAAATTTATACGAAAGTCAGCACTAATAAATACACACATATCGATGTTTCCATATTGACTTTGTATTGCGCCATAGAGCGAAAAGTTCGTTTATACCTACTAATATTATAAATGTGAAAGTAACTCTGTCTGTCTGTTACGCTTTCCCGCAAAAACTACTGAACGGATTTGGCTGAAATTTGGTAGGTAGACAGATTAGGACCTGAATTCAGACATAGGCTACTTTTTACCACGCTCGCGAACCGCTTGCGGCTCGCGCACTGCGCACCCTCGAAAAGTCATAGAAACGTTGTCCACGCGGGTGAAACCGCGGGAAACAGCTAGTTACTAATAAATTTTGGATCTAACATTTTTTTTAATCACGGCAGTCTCGGACCATTTAATTAATTAATACGCTCTCGCTCGTTCATTTACTTACATCGAAAAAGTCTAAGCAATACGCATTAAAGGAGTTGGAACATTTTTGAACAAACCGTGGCATAGTCACGATATATGTTCATTTTTTGTTCAAAATCTTTAGGCGCACGATTGAACCTACATTTTTTGATAGGCAATGGAAATAAAAACCAAAATATACTAGGTCATTTTTGCCTAAAGCGTCACGTTGCTGAGATACTTGGAGTTAAAGGTTGTCAGAACAATAACTTGTTTATCTTTCTCTCAAAGTATCTAAGTAACGTGACTCTTTAAGTCAAAATGTCCTAGTATTTTTTCGGTTCGTACAAGTTACAGATTTGCACTAAATACCTCCCTGCAAATTGAATTTTTCAGTACATTTTTCCCGAAAGTTTAACCAAATTGGATTTCCAATAATTGAAACTTCTTGACGTTCTTGTTGACTGAGACTGCGCCAGAAGCAGGATTATTTTTTTCGAGTGTATGTATGTATGTTTTATTTCTTTGGCACGGTCTAAGCCTAAACGGCTTGATGGATTTTGGAGTACAAGGTGTCGTTAAATTCGTCTTGACTCCGAGAGTGAAATAGGAATAAATTTTTACTCGACTGGACAAATGGTTAATTTTTTATGCAGTCGGGTTTTTAATTTTTAATTAATTTGTATAGTTATTTCACACGAGTCTGCACTGGTTTTTCGCAGAAACTGATGAAAATTTTTGTATTTTTTTGGGAAAGTCGTTCCCAATGGATTTTCTACAGATCTGCAACTATTACTGCTATTGAAACTTCATCAAAGTCTTACAAGACTTGTCACTGACGATGTCCCTTACGTTTTCGATTGTTTTAGTTCGGGCCACTGAGATAGCTATTGTTTTTAAATCGGGCGACTGAGATAGCTATTTTTTGAAATCGGGCGACTGAGATAGCTATTGTTTTAAATCGGGTGACTGAGATAGCCATGTTTAAATCCGGATGTTCTGGTTAAACATAAACCATGTTCATTATTAGGACATCTTGGGGCTACCTACAGAAAGCACACGGTACAGGTTGTGTGCACTGAAACTGTGCGAGACAGATCAAGATCACAGGATTGTGGCCTACTTTCACGTTACATATACAGGGTGTCCATCGATCCCTCATAAAAATGTAATTGGTCGAATTCAATGAATTCCAGAATGCCAATATGGTATACTTACATACTGCACGACCACCAAGAGACCTGTCATATTGGGTCAAGGTCCCTACTTCGCCACCTGTTTAGAATTACGTAAACGCCGGGGAAAAACTATGTAAGGTTTTCTAAAGTACAATAGTTTAGGAATATAATTAATAAAAACCAAGATATATATTTTTATTTTAAAAGTGTAACGAAAAATTTAAAAAAAACCAAATAATTTTATTCACTCTTGAACGTGAAAAAACACGTTTAGTGTGCTCACTGTGGATCCTACGCGGCCAATATGGCATACTTACTGCATCGACAACTAAGCGAGCTTGCTATGCTATGACCTGTTGTGTGACTTAATGGCATGAATTGAGTCAAGGTCCCTAAATAGCCTTTTAAACTTCAGACGGACAGACGGATAGAAGACGCAATGTGTGAGTAAGACTCCCGCACCGACAAGGGTTCCATATTACTTCCTATTTATTTCAAACAAAAGACATCAACGCGAGCGAGAGAAAAATGATATTTTTTATTTATTATTTATTTTGGGAATACTAACAGCTAAATATTAAAGATGGTATATAAAACTTATAAATAAATACAGGGCTATGTATGAGTCTCCGCGGATAGCGTGGATTTTCCATTCAGTTCGGACTCCTTCGCGCGAGACGACTCACACTTGGCCAGTGTCTTTTACTTGTTGTTTTATTTTAGAATTAGTACTACAATCACACCAAGATACACGAATTTACGTAATACCATTCAATACAGCAAAAATTAATAAAAAATACCTTTTCAAACTTGTATGGGGACCCCTTAATTAATCAGTTTCTTAAATTTTATTATTTTTAGAAAATCCCCCATAGTAACGCATATTATTCTGTGAAAATTTTAGCCAGCTATCTATCACGGTTGAAAAGCTACAGCCTTTTAAAAGATGGACAGACAAGCAGACGGACAGTGTAGGATTATTCATAGGGTTCCGTTATCTGGCACGGAACCACAAAAAATTACATCATTATCATCCAAAAACATCCACTGCTGGACAAAGGCCTCCCCGCAAGATTTTCAAAAGGCAGAAGGACCTGCGCTGCCTGCATCCACCGGCTTCCCGCAAGGTCATCGGTCCACCGGACTGGGAGGCCTACCTAAAAATTATTATAAGAAGCAAAACTTCATTGTTATAATTCTCTTGAGGTCTTCATTATCCACTTTATATAGTACTAGCTGTTTCCCGCGGCTTCAGCCGCGTGGGCCACGTTTCTATGACTTTTCGAGGGTGCGCAGTGCGCGAGCCGCAAGCGGCTCGCGAGCGTGGTAAAAAGTAGCCTATGTCTTAATCCAGGTCCTAATCTGTCTACCTACCAAATTTCAGCCAAATCCGTTCAGTAGTTTTTGCGGGAAAGCGTAACAGACAGACAGAGTTACTTTCGCATTTATAATATTAGTACGGATTAGTAGGGATGCTGTGTCAGTGTAGATTGTCACACTCCGGATCGAACCTCCTACTCTGGACATAGGAGGAAACCACTCCGATTGCTACGTATCCTCTGACGACAAGCGCGGAGCCCGAGTCCTCCCTGAAATGTAAAGAAAAGCTTAAGGCCCAGTGGCACTTAAAATCTGTCTTTGTCTTTTTCTTTACGTGTAAAGAGGGAAGAAAATAACCACACTTTTGCACTTAACCACACTTTTGCACTTTTTCGATGTTTTCGTTTTTATTTTCATCAGATTTATCTTAAATAAAAATCCATTTAATGTTTTCCCTTTAGTCACCTATGACCTTTATTTTAATAAATAAATCATATTATCAAATTACTTATTTTAAGAACAAAACCGAAAATAGATGATAAAATGGCTCGAAAAGAGGTACCTTTGCGAAATTATTCTATCGAGCCAACTATATTAAATCGTATTTACGTTCGATATAATCCCTCGAAACTATTCTCTATTATAGCAATATGTTTTCCAAGATTTTAAATTTACTGTTAACTACTTCAAAAATAAATTCTAAAAACCGTTTAATTTAGGTACCTCTGGGCCTTGACCAACCTCAAATTAGTAGCTTGATTCGCGTCAGTACAAATTTCGATCGAAACTACACAGAAATAACGTTCATAATAGTGCGCACCGTGACGTGGTGTTTTTTTATTCACAATTACTAAGCTTTTGGCATTATCTCAACTGATAGTGAGTGAGTGACGATGATGCCGAAGATGGAAGCGAACTTACCAAGATTCCCCAACGCAATGGGGAAATTGCTATCTGTATCTTCGAGCCGGAACACATCAATGTTGATGGTCGGCGGTAATACTTAGATAAAATGGTGGTAGCTAGCCAGGTGGGCTTAGAAAATGCCCTTCCACAAAACAAACCGAGTCATGAAAGTTAGACTCGAACCCAAGATCTCCTGATGTGAAGCTAATGGACTTAACCATTACGCCATGGAGGCGGACCCGGATATGGTTAGGTTAGGTATTGATTGGGACAGCTGTCTTTGTCTTTTTCTTTACGTGTAAAGAGTAAAGATAATAACCACACTTTTTCACTGATTTTTCGTTTCAATCAAAAACTACAATGAAATTATAAAAAATAATAACATTTCTCACTTTGTATTATCATAACAAATATTGTTGTATATTTTTTAAAATTTATACTTCAAAATATTAGTCATAACTAGAGTTGAAAGTAACGGTGTAGACCTCTTTTTGTTTTTTTTTCTATCGAGCCAAAACTGCTTAATCGTGTTTCTAATAGCTTTGGACTTTAAGGAACATCATCAACAATAAGGGTATTTTTTTTTCAACCTTAGATTTTCTATCGTTTAGGAGTAATTGACGTCAAAAATAACGAAATCTGTAATATTACCGCTTTACGACCACCTTTGTGAGCAATATAGATAATTTTAGTGCAATGTTCTGTGTTACTCATGAAATATATAGTTGAATCACATAACTCCTGTCTTAATATAATATATCAAGAAAACTAACTACAAGGAATATTTCGTTAATAAAAATGTTTGACTACAATACTACGACGTTTTTTCTGACGGATTCTGAATAAATTAAATACGTTGAGAATTTTATAGCTTTTTATTTAACTAACCTTTCATTCCTTCATTCCAAAGCTCGAGTCTGCCCATCATTCCATGTCTACCGGTAGTCCCACTGTTGGTTAACAGGGCATTTTGTTTTCGCTTACTTTAACCATAAAAGACGTACCTATTTATGTCTAAAATATAAGGCCGTCTCCACGAAACAGAAACACCCGTTTTTAAAAAAAAATATTACTTTTCCTGAGCTTATAAGCTCGAAAACTATTGGGAATTAAAAAAGAAGTGAGTGTGAAATAAAAATTCTAGAAAGTTTCATGATCTTTCAATTGTTTTTTTTTCTACTACGCACCGTTTTTGAGATATAAACAAAAAAACAAAAGTGGAATTCCATTTGAACCCTCCCTCCGGCTCACCTCCTAAACTTTCAATTTGTTCACTCGCTTGCTTAGGTCCCTGCTCACACACTCTACACCTCATTTTTTGACTGAACTATCTGTAAAATGCAAGGCAATGGATACTGTCCGTGTGCTGAGTACTTGCCCGTAATTTTTTGTACAAGGGAGACTTGCCTTAACAAAGAAAAACTTAACAAGCAAAAATTCATTTTTCACAATATAATTTTCTTGAGTACTTCTTGATCCATTCTATGTGGTATCTTGTGTCAGTGTATATCGTTACACTTGGACTTATTTCGGGTATTTTGTAAGATACTACTCCGATGGCTATGTATCCTTTGATGACGAGCGCGGAGCCCGAATCGCCTCTGAAATGTAAAGAAACAACATTTAAAACACAACCCACGAAATTTAAAACACCGTGCTGTAAAAGCACAACAGGCATTATACCATCATTTAATTTATATATTTCCTTTGATCCACATAAGTAAAATTCAACAAAAACAACATTGAAAAACTTTTTATTTTAGTCAAATTTAGTACGCGCTATATATTGGCGCTTATGACGAGCGCGACGACGCATTGGAAATTTTGGTCGCAAGGATCTCGATTTTTTTCAGCTATTACTAAAAATCATCATATTAGCTCATATACGTTCCCACCGAGCCTACCCTGATTCGTTAACTTTTATAACAGCAAAAAATATATCAAAGAAACCTCTTTCAAAACAGAGATTTGCATTCTACAGGCAAACCAGGCTGATTTAGTATCTCTAAGTTTTCTTGGTCGATTAGACTAAACACACATTTCAATATTAAAGTTAGATTTTTAAAATTAACATTGGTGTCGATTCGGTGTAACACGATTTAACTTATTTGACAGGACTAAACTAAATTTAAGCATTCTATCCTTGTTTTTTCAATACAGAAAGTAAAAGACAGAATGCGTAAATTTAGTTTAATCCTGTCAAATAAGTTAAGTCGTGTAACACCGAATCGACACCATTATTGTAGTTTTTTATTTACGTAGTCGATGTTTATTCAAATTTAATTTAGTTTTGTTTTAGTTGTTTTTTTTTCGGCATCATCGTCATTTATCATCAGGTGAGATGATGCCAAGGGCTTACCAATTGTGAATAAAAAAAAATAGTTTACTTTTTCGAAACTTTTCAACTAAAAACATTGCAAAGTGATTATTTTCTTTACTCTTTACACGTAAAGAAAAAGACAGAGACAACTGCTCCACTGAATGCCTCGCCTTAACGAATTTAAACGAATCATTTCCAGAAAAAAAATGGTTTTTACAACCCATAAGTCTTAACCTATGCAATAATAACCCACACAATGGGGTACGATAATATCACTCCCACTTTACATGTAGAAGAGGTACCTACTTACCCTAAATATTTTTTTCAAAATTAAATCCATAACTATAAAACCGTCGAAGATTTTGTGTTACAATATAAGATCACACTTAAATGAAATAATAATAAAATCTACGATAACAATGTTCATTTTTAGCGGTAACAGTCTTCGAGTAAAAGGGAATATTGTCATTATGTATCAGAGGTTCGTACCCATTGGAGCAGTTGAAGTAATGGTGATCGATCAGTGGACCCGTAGACTAGGCCACACTCACAACATCGAAATCATCATATCAGCCGAAAGACGTCCACTGGTGGACTAAGGCCTCCCCCAAAACATCATCGAAAATCTAACTCACAAAGGGAATTTCATACAGAGAGAAAAATAGTGACAATAGACTCCAAATAGTGATGAACTTGTGGTACTATCTCCCAGAAACAGTGATAAGTTACTAGTTTCGAAAATAGATTTGATAAACATTTAAAAATGAATGAACACTGGTGCTATGTACACGCATTAGCTCGTAGACCTGTTAGTATATGAAAATAATAATAATAAAATCACGGAATTTAAGAGTGTAGTGGAGTGGAGTGAGGTGGGGTGGAGTGATTGGAGTGAAATGGAGTGGAATGAACTGGAGTAGAGTAGAGTGGAGTGGAGTGGAGTGGAGTAGAGTGAAGTGGAGTGGGGTTGATTTTGAGGCTATACGAAGTACGTCGGGTCAGCTAGTGACAAATTTTATGCGTTGGCATTTTATTGTTGTAATATTTGGAAGGAGTTATGTATGGAATAGGTTACAAAGTTGAAATTATTACTTTAACACTTTCGATTAATTTTTTTTTAATTATCATTTCTAACTGTATTTTATTTTATGTACTTTTTATGTAGGTATCCTACACAATTGACATTGTTCTAGATTTCATTAAATTTAATACATAATAACGCTTACACTGCAACATATCCAAATCCTACGTCACTAGAATATGAGCCGTTGGCACAAATTTTCCCAGGATGCATATGACGTTTGAAAAGCTTGCTACATTTTTTGAACGGCCACACGGTCTGCCTGCAGAACTTCATCGACTTTGGACTGAGTTCACTTATCTCCTGAAATGTTAAAATAAATTATTAAACTTCACGCTGAAAACTCATTCAGAAATATCGCGCCAGAAAGAACTAAAACCTGGAAGTTTGAATTGCTAATGTGACCTAATGAGTAAAAAAGTTCCGTTTAGTAGTAGGAACCTTATCATCATCATCATCATCATCATCATCATATCAGCGGAAAGAAGTCTAGTGCTACACAAAGGAAGTAATTAGTCTAACCTATTAAAAAACCGGCTAAGCGCACACATAGGGTTCCGTACCATCATACTAGATGGCGCTAGTTTCTTCATGTTTAAAAAATAAACACGTTTTTTGTATGAAGACCACCCTTTTTTTTCTTTTAATTTTTAGTATTTACTGTATAGCGGCAACAGAAATACATCATCTGTGGAAATTTTAATGAAATACAGCCTGGTGACAGACGGACGGACGGACAGCGGAGTCTCAGTAAATGGGGTCCCGTAAAAGACGATTGCTTTTAATGTACTCATAACGTCATAACGTATAAGGGGTCAAGACAAATCTAATGACACTTTACACTCTAAAATCCATCAAGCCGTTTAAGCTACAGACTCAGCCAAAGAAACAGACATACATATAATCGAAAAACATTACCCTTCTTTTTGGATATTTGGATAAAAATACTAATGGTCAAGTGGTATTTACTCTTACCTGCTGAGTTGAGTGAGACACATGGGTTCAATGCCCACCCAGGGCAAACAGCAATAGGTTTGTATGCTCTGGTGTCTGTATTGTTATTATCTACTATTTTTATTAGTCACCCTACTGGTACATAACTAAATACATCATAACTGGTGTATTTTATCCACTATTAGTAAGCCCTTGGCCTCATTTCACCTGATGGTAAATGACGATGATTCTCCAACGCAATGGGGAACTGCCTATCTTATCTTCAAGCTGGAACACATTAATGCTGTTAACATTGATGTTTGGCGGCAAGACTTAGATAATATGGTGGCAGCTAGCCAAGTGGGCTTAGGAAACACCCTTCTACTGCCTATATTTTGCAAATTTCTATGCCTTCTACCAACCAAAGCGAGTCTTACAAACTCATGCTCTCCTGATGTGAAGCTAATGGACTAATCATGACGCCACGGAGGACCATAATAGCCGAAAGAAGTCCATTGCTTGACAAAAGCCTTTCTATTAGGTAGTAAATAACCTATCCAAATTAAATTAAACCCGATTGCTTACATTACAGTGTTTCCTATGCTACTCAGGGGGTCAAGATGAATCTAACAACACCTTGCACCCCAAATCCATTGAGTCAAATAAAAAAACAAAAACTTGAAACAAAAAAAAACTTCAAATTCAATACTTGACAATTTGACATGATAATTTGTGACCCAAAAACTCATCAAAAGAATAGAACATATTTTTGAAGGAGCGATTCATGTAGGGTTTTCTTAAATCTTTAAACGACTGCGGTATTTTGTTATCTTCTATCTATAATATAATAAAACTGTAACGGGGCCGTGTCTGTACATGAAATATTTTTGGAAAATAATAACTGTGGTGGACATTACTAACGATACAGAGGCCAAAACAACAACTTTTGGAATTTTTGTCTGTCTGTCTGTCTGTATGTTCGCGCATCACGCAAAAACTACCAGGCCGATTTTGATGAAATTTTGTATGGTGGTTCCTTATAGCCCGGGTTAACATATAGGATACTTTTTATCCCGAAAAATTCAAGAGTTCCCGTGGGAAAATCAAAAGTGTTCATTTATGGAATGGCTCACGACGCAAATGCAGCTTCACCTATTACAATCAAATTTTACATGTTGATACCCTATATCGCGAACTAAAACTGGGACATTGTGATTCCCAAAAAAATTAAGGGTTCCTGCAGGAATGCAAAAAAAATATCTTTAGAATGGCTCGACGTAACAATATGAAACCTTTACATTGGGATGGGGTGTTTTGACCATCTTTGTATAGTCGGGTATTCTTTATCCCGGAAAACTAAAGAGGTCCCGTGGGAAAGTAGATCTATTGATACTTACAATAATAACAATAGAGTACTTTTTCCCCATATTAGCTACACATACCACACATTATAATCATAGAAGCAGAATGTCAATAGATGGCACTGCGGGGATAACAAAACGCGCTTAAGTTGTATTAAAACATTAAAATATTATTTCATACTTTTGAGTGGATTTCTTTTATGTATTTTTCAGCATACGCTACTTTACACAACTCTAACTCTGGAACTATGGCACGTAGCGATGTGTTTCATAGATCAACAGATAGGTATTTTTTACAGATTCCTATCGTGTAAAAAAATTAAAAACACATAAATCGAGTTTAACAGGAGGCACAGATATGGAACTCTTCTGACGGCGACTATTTGCGTGTGGCAGTTGCTCTCCGCCTGCAATATCAATATCTGTGAACCTCATCAAAGTATTTGCGGGTCCACTGTGGAGGCAATTGGCCATCACGCACTGAGTTGCGATCGTTGTTTGTGAAGATTTTCACGTCACCATTTCCTTAATGACCTCACTCGGAGGGCACTGGTCTCGATCAGATGGAATACAATTCAACGCACGTAAAAAGAGCTCCGAGCGACCTACCTGCGCAGTGAATGAATTGCGGGCCAAATTGGTGGTAAGGGGTGAGGCGCGACGGGGGAAACACGCGTCTCTCTTGTTTGCTGTCGCGTGATTGGTTCGCCAGTTGTCATTTGTTTCCCGCCTGCGCAAACACATTCCCACCACTTGACCACTGGAGCTCTTTTTACGTGCGTTGAATTGTATTCTATCTTTGATGCAGCCGCCGGGCTTTAGTCCATCTGATGGCAAAAGGCCGGAGGGTTTAAACAGGTGCCATGGCAGAGAGGATCGTGCCTGCTTTGGGACGCCACTTTTTCTGCCTCACACCTCACACGTACGGTACTGCTGCTCAATTTGCGACGAGAAAGAAGAATAATAAGTACTCAGTCTTGGAGGCAAATTACTGCTTTGTGCCGCTGGTCTGTGAGACAACCGGCTGCTGATCCCTCAGAGGCCTTTGCCTTCACAAAGGAGATTGGCCGTCGCCTTCGAGAGTGGAGATGTGACGTGAGGTCCTACCTGCTGCTAAGGTTGTCTATTGCCATCAAGCGCGGCAACGTGAAGTGCGACATGGGCTACTTTGGAGCTGATACGACTCTAGGATTTGACCCATATTAATATTTTTAGGAAATTTTATTACTAGATTGATACCTATAATGATTTGAATTAGTTTTTTGATAATATAAGTATATGTGTTATTTCATCATATCAGTTTATATACGTCCCCACCAAGGGGCTCGATCTGCCTTGAGTTAGGGCGATCAGGCCTTAGACGATCACGCGGGTTTCTTCGCAGGCGTGTGCAGGTTTCCTTACGATGTTTTCCTTCACCCTAACAGCGTCGGATAAACGTACATACGAGTATGAAATCGATATTCGTATAGATATTGCTAAGTGGCAAGATTCGAACCATGGCCTACCGGACAGGAGGTAGTGGCCCAAACCGTTACGCCACCGACGCTCTTAGATATGTTATTTAAGATTTAGAAATCCTTACTTAATATTATAAATGTGAAAATGTGTTTGTATGTTTGTCACCTATTCACACTTCAACACCTTTACCAATCTTGATGAAATTAGCGTGTATCACTGGGAATGAAATAGTCTATTTTTTATCTCTGGAAATTATCATAGCCCGATGCAGTTCCTGAGGAAATTAAAACTAAATAATTTAAACTCTTTGTTCGTTAAGTTATTTAAAATCGCAACGAAAAAATGTATTGGTTGGAGGAGGTGAAAAATGATATAATTTATAATAAGTATATCCTAATTATCGCCCTAATTCAGGGAAGGCTCGAGCCCCTCGGTGGGGACGTATATGAGCTGATATGATGGTGATGATGATGAAGTATATCCTGACATAGTTCCCGAGGGATCTGGTGACAACTGTTTTCTACGCTCGCGCACAACGGTGGCGTCGCAACGGAGCAACGGATTAAAGTGATTTTTTTGTATAGAATTTGTTGTGGGGGTGGGAAGTGACAAAGACTACTAATCCGAATAGCCCGATACAGTTCCTGAGGTACCTGGAGAAAACTCATGTCCACGCTTGCGAGCTGATTGTGGCTCGCGCACCACTCACCCTCAAAAAGAGATATAAAACCTATGTCCACGTGGGCGAAGCCGCGGGCAAAAGCTAGTATATAAATATATAACGTGACCCATCCAATAGTAATTCTTTTGTTAATATGTAGTCTTGGGAATTTCGCTCATAACTAGCCTGTTGGAGTTTCTTTCACTCTTGCAGTTACTTTACTCTCTTGCTTGTAGATAGGGCATGCAACATAATCGACAAAACCGGGCAACTGACAGAATCGTTTTTTTCTAGTTATAAATCCGGTTTTTTAGATGTTTTCGGTTTTCTACGATTTTACTTATCTTACACAGAAATATCTTTATTAATCCTAAACATGAATAAATACATCGTCTTCATCATCATATCAGCCAAAAGACGTCCACTGCTAGATATAGGCCTCCCCCAAGGATTTCCAAGACCGGTCCTGCGCTGCCTGCATCCAGCGGCCTCCCATGACCTTCATCAAGTCGTCGGTCTAACGTGTGGGAGGCCATTAAAAAACTTAACGACCCCATCGGCCATCTATTCTACGAGCTATGTGCCCTGCTCACGATTAACAATAGTTCTGAGAGCTATGTCGGTTACTTTGGTTTTCCTACGCATCTTCTCACTTCTAATTTGATCTCGTAGGGACAGTACAAGCATACGAGTAGTTCGCTTTGTGTGACCTTGAGCCTTCTTATGAGGCCCACAGTGAGGCCCGATTGATCTCTTTCTTGAAGTTGGACCTACCTTGCTGGTCTGTTTGTCCCAGGTATACATATTTGTAAGCAACTTCCAGTGTAGAGTCTCCAACTTTTAGAGGGGTGAGTGCGACACGGACATTTAACATTATTTTCGTCTTGTCCATGTTCATTTTAAGACCCACTTGTTGAGAGACTTTACTGAGGCCATTGAGCATTTTGCTTACGTCTTCTATATCTCAGCTATGACCACGATATCTTTAGCGAATCGGAGGTGGGTTATGTACTCGCCGTTGATATTGATGCCGAATCCACCCCAGTCCAGAAGCTTGAAAACATTTTCCAAGGCGGCGGTAAACAGTTTCGGAGATATAACGTCTCCCTGTCTCACCCCTCGCTGCAACTGGATAGGTTTCGAGTTCTGGTCCTTAAGGTGAACCGACATGGTGGCGATTTGTTACAGACACTTCAACACCTCGATGTATCGATAGTCAATTTGGCACTGCTAGAGAGACTGGCACAGCCCAGGTTTCGACTGAATCAAAGGTTTTTTCATAGTCTACTAACGCCGAGATAGTGGCTGATTGTACTCTTCAGTCTTCTGTATAATCTGCCGCAGCGTATGTATGTGGTCTATGGTACTAAAGCCTTTTCGGAAACCGGCTTGTTCGGGACGCTGGAAGGCATCAAACCTGCATGCGAGACGATTCGTGATGACTCTCGAAAACAGCTTGTAGACGTGACTCAGAAGATAGGTCTGTAGTTCTTCAGCAGGGTGTTGTCACCCTTTTTGAAGAAAAGCACGACCACACTTCTGTGCCATGCCTTAGGCGTGTATCCCTAAAGTTTAAGACTTGACAATTATAAAAACAAAAACATAATTACGAATCGGTCGACCCGTTCTCAAGGGATGAAATTTCAAACATGTTGCAGTTGATTTTTTTATTTATACAGATGATATACTTAAATAACATAAGCGGACAGTTCATTATGTAAAGGACAGGTACCAAAAGTTTTACTTAAGTATTTAAATTGGCTAAATTCGTTAAAAAATATCAGAAAGCATTCTACAAGTAGGGCATGCACAAACCGGATAGTTTTGGAATACCGATTTTTTCGGTTTTTATTTTTCAAAAACCGACAGCGTTCGGGAAGCTTCGTAATACCTTCACGTCCCAAATACCGCAGTGCCTCAAGACTAAGATTTTTGACCAGTGTATGTTGCCAGTGATGACATACGGAACTGAGACAAGGTCGCTTACTATGGGCCTCATAAGGCTCAAAGTCACCCAAAGGGCAATGGAGCGAGCTATGCTCGGAATTTCCCTACGAAATGAGGAGATCCGCAGGATAACCAAAGTAACCTACATAGCTCACAGAATCGCAAAACTGAAGTGATCGATGAACAGATGGCCGTTAGAGCAGTAAAGTTCTCGAGTAGCGATCGCGCACTGAAAAATGTAGCGTAGGCAGGCCTCCCACGCGGTGGAATGACGACCTGGTGAAGATAGCGGGTAGCCGCTGGATGCAGACAGTGCAAGACCGGTCGTCGTGGAAATCCTTGGGAGAGGCCTTTGTCCAGCAGTGGACCTTATACGGCTGATATGATGATTGTAGGATAATCGAGCTAATTAGGTATTTCTAGCTTACGTTGTAGGGGGGGGGATTTGTAATAAATATCAACAACAGTGGCATAGTAAAATAATAGTTTAATTTAATTAGGTAGACAGTAATTCTAACTCAATTACAACCTCATTTAAATTAGATAAAACCAACACAATATAGCTCAGGTACGTAAAAGTAACTAAAATAAGCAAAATAGGTAGGTACTCACAATTTTAAGATATTTATACGGGCAGCAGGGCGTCCTTACATTTTTAAGACTCACACTCGAATGGCCGTCTGCCTGCGCAGTCTGTCTATTTATACTGTGGCGTAAACAAGTGAGGTAATCGCGTGATGACGTGATTACGTCACCTCTTGTTTTGCTTGTGATAAAATTGCAGAAAAGTTGAAATTTACAAAACATAGCTAACAGTCGGCCATCCGTTTCAATCGGACGACCTCGTACGTTCACATTATGCAACGGTATTGAGAATTAGGATGAAAACCTACAGCTAAGTATTTGCATTTTAAATATTTTATACTCACTATGTTGCTTTACTAATAGAAATAATATGATAATTAACAATTTATTCTAAGTGATAATTAAAAATATTTACGTTTGTAACCTATATTAAAATTAAATCTAATAAGATACTGACGTACTTAAATGTTTTCTAGCTAACAAAGAAAATACTCACAAAATGAAACTTAAATAAATCAAATTTATTGATAGTGGAAACCAAATTATTTGATTAAATTCCGATTTCAAATTAAAATCGGTAAAAGGCCCCCATTTGACCTAAATACCAGTAACATAAATTTGGCATCAGTCTCCATTCGTCCTGAATACCAGTATCCAATTTTGGCAACAGGCCCCATTCGTCCGGAAGACCATAATATTATCATTAACATTTTGTTTTCATAATTAAATTTAATAATATTTACCTCTTACAGTTACAGTACTTGCTCATAACCTAGTAGAAACAATAAAAATTATCTCTAAATTTTACATTACATCTGTACAAGTTATTAAAATAATTGTTCTATAATAACTAGGTATGTACATACTAGCACATAAACATTACAACAATAAGAATTATTTAAATTAAATTGACATTAAACCTCAAATTAAAATCATTGTTAAGTTGTGCAAGGGACAGTAAGTAAGTATTTATTTTAAATCACGATTTTATTTATTTAGTCTAGTGTGGATGCAATAAACACATGTTTTAAACCAACCTTCAGAGCTTGTGATAGTAAAAAGTAAGATCGATACTTCGCATTTGTAATTAATATTATAGGTATTAGTAAATTTAATCAAGTCTTTCCGATATATTATGCAATTAAGATTATCAAAATTTAAATTTTATAATCAGGTTTCTACTTATTTTGCTCTGCTAAAAGAGAAAACATTAAACTTTCTAACAGATGTAAGAGGAAATAAAAATATCTAAAATACTGGTACTCATAACCTTCTTATTCACTAATCACTAGGTACCACTTTAACGTGCCACGGCTTATAACTACCGCCTACACACAAGGTGTTACGGCTTGATATCAATACCGCCTGCACACACAAGGTGCTACGGTTTAATCTCAATACCGCCTGCACACACAAGTGCTACGGTTTAATCTCAATTCCGCCTGCACACACTAGGTGCCACGGTTTAATCTCAATACCGCCTGCACACACAAGGTGCTACGGTTTAATCTCAATACCGCCTGCACACACAAGGTGCTACGGTTTAATCTCAATACCGCCTGCACACACAAGGTGCTACGGTTTATGACTCCCACCTGCATACACAAGGTGCCACGGCTTATTCGACGTGTATCTCTAAGTTCATCAACTCTGAATTTTAATGTTTCAACAAAAATAGTCATCCATGACTTCCATTTCCATTAGACGCGTTCATCTTTAACCAAGTTTAGCATCTACAATATTCATCTACAAGGATTTGCTGTCTAACGGTCTCAATTCTCCGCTCTCAATAATAACAAGCATTTAATCTGCTTTATCTTACATTGCCTTATGTTTTAAATTTTCAAGTCGAAAGTTCGATCATAAAGGTCACAAAGTTTTGCCACCATCATAAAAACCTTACAATGAAAAGAAAGATTTAAATTTGAATATAACATTGGTTCCCAAATGCCATATAAGTTTCAGGTCATTTGTCTCAGATTTTTATCAACTGTCAATATGGCAACGGCCTTATATTCCGAATACCACAAGTCACAAGTCATAGGCAACAGACCTCATATTCCAAAACAAAAACGGGCCTCGCGTTCTGAATACCTTACGTTATTGTTAGACATTCAAAGAAACTAATATGAATGCCCTATAACATGACTAATCAAATGCTTCAGCTCAAGATAAATGGGAAGAACTGTACAAGTTTTTTGATCGTCCTTGAAAGAAAAGCCTACGCCTCCTCGCTCGAGTATTTTCGTTATTGTAAGTATACTTCACATGATATGGCGACACATATACGTCTTTGAAATAAAGAACTTATGGAACAGTTTGAAATTCAAACTAAGAAAGGATTACAAATGATCTACCGGAAGTTCTACTACTCTGCAAGAACCAAGATACAAATTGCGTTAACTGAAATACTATTCACACAAAGACACCAACAAAGAGAAATTTCACCAAAACGAAGTATGGCTATTGCCGCATGATAGGTCATGGTGTTAAGAAATGCAAAAAGTAGATATTTTATGGTGAGCCATCTAAGCCTCAAGCCAGTCCTAATGTTATTGTTACTCTCATATGTACAGTAACACATTGAAGTAATTAACACTGTATTTGAAGCAGTTAGGGGTTAGTAACTTGATAACGGAGCTCGGAGTAACCAAGTATCTCACCAGTCGCTGTCACCAGTTTCGAATACTATACGAGCGATAAAAAACCCAAAACAGCAAATGGTACAGAAATCAAGGCTATTGATATCTATTGGCAAAGTAAGCGTTTACTTGGTGGCTTAATTAGGTAATAAAAAGCAAAGCTTTATACTTAATTATGTATGGTATGTACCTACTTACAGTAAAATTACAATAGTCGCATACGATGTGTAACACGTGACAAAATATTTAATTTTTTGCCATAGACAATTATTAGACAGACAATGATAGGTCATCCTTGGTCCCACGTATATATCATCACATCATCATCGTCGTCATCAGTGGCCTTATGCGTCTATAACAGACGATTTAGTCAGCGACTCGGATACAGTGTTTTTGGTGACTGTGCAGTCCGAAGGGAGACCGGCACAATCTACCGCAGGACTGACAGGAGAAGTTTCCGATAGATGAATTAGAGACAGATTGATGTTTCCAGTGCCTCCGTTCGGATAATAGTTTGAACCAGGCCTCATCACACGTATAAATGGACAGTCAATAAAAGGTCATACACAAAAAAAGCATATTTTACTACTGGAGGGAAATACTGCTTTTTAACAGTGTGCTAATTGGTAAACGGTTGAAAAATGGGAAGTTTACGAGCTGATTGTGAAGACAGGAGGACAGAAAGGTGCTGGATAGTCTTCAACTTTATCAAGAGATTCGCTCAAAAACGAAAGAGGAATGAAATGAAAGGCCGAGTTACTCCTTTGATAGGTGTAATTCGTAAGTTCTAACAGCAGATTCTTTTTTCATTAGCAAATTTAAATTATAAGACATTTTATAGTTCAGTCGAATCTGTGATGTAAAAACAAAATCAATATCTATGTTAAAAAATCACGTTAAGGACCGCTTTCAATTTGTCACAATATAACAAGTCTTCATAATCCTACTAATAAAAGGTGACCCCATATTACGAATGTCGGGTAACGAATTGACTTCTACCTTTTTGTAATGAGCGGCAGCGATTTTCGCCGTCATAAAAGTGGACGACCTTTTTTTTAATAAGCGGTAGCGATTTTTCATCACGCGGAAACGTAAGCATCGTTTAGCAGTGGCGGTTTTCCGACCAAAGAGTATGTAAAATTACCAATTTTCAAAATTCATTTTCTCGAAAACTACCCCCCTACGTAACCATATATAGATTTAAGAATTGACCATTTCATTGACCCCTTCATACAGCTAAACTTTCTGTACTCCATTCAGCAACAATATTCCTAGATATTTGAATATTTAACTATAGTACTACCTACATTGGAAAGTTACATAGCTAAAATCTAGAATATTTTCTGTATATATACACTTAAAATGGAGATGCCCTTGTTCACCGCAGCTAAAACACATCATTGTGCCTTTTATTAAGTTTCTGAAGCTTTGTAATCCAACCTAAGTCTTAAATTATCACCCCATTTTGTAGTTTTAACGTTCTTAAATTAACTAACAATTTATCTGGTCCCGTAAAATGTACTGCTTTAGCACTAATCTATTGTTTTAAGTCAGTTTTGTATTAAAGCAAACGTTTTCTTTGTGTACTGTTCCAAAAATTGTAGCAAAACTAATATAAATAATGAATAACAATCGGATGTCCTTTGCGTTAGATGTATTTGAAAGTCCACAATGAGAACAACAATACAAAATTATGGGTAACGAGATTCAACAACAATACAAAGCTATGGGTAGCGAGATTACGTTCCTGATTGAAACAAAGACCTGGACCTTGGCAGACGTCAAAGGTCAAAAGTCAATCTCCTGTAAATGGGTCTATAGGGCCAAAACTAATGCAGGTGAATTCTCGACATATTCAAAGTTGGAGGGATACACTCAGAAAGAAGGAATAGACTATTTCGACACGTTGAACCCATTTTTTAAACACATTCTAACTTAGCAGTAGCCAGCAAAGGAAAGATATGGGATATCACATATATTAGACTGAGACAGGGTGATGTTTAGTTGTATAACCCTAACCGTCAGGTGACTACGTGGCAGATATCTTACAAGGAGGTCACACAGCAGCACAAAAACGATTTTAGATTAGAGGATGATTCCTGGTACTGCCAGTTTCTTGGTTACTTATTAAACTACAGGGACACACTGCTCCTCGGGTATGGTGACAAAATAATGACAAACATAAGTAATAATGATGTCACAGCAGCAGGTTGTATGCTATTGTAACCAGGTCTCTGGTTACTGTAGGGGCTCTATGGACAAGGGAGCTCAGATCGCGAGCGGGACGTGGAGCGACGCCGCTGGATGGCACGTTTACGTAACGAGGGATTGATTTTTTTTTGTTCATCTCTTCTTTTTTTTATTTTGTTTGTGTACTTAAGCAATACAATAAATAAATCATTCATTCATTCATTGAACCACCAACAAGAAACATTAACATTCATTTATTTAGCGGGCAGCGATTGAGTGGAACTCCTTGCCTGCATCTGTGTTTTTCGATTTAGGGATCTTTAAGGAGAGAGAGAATAGGCATTATTTGAGTTTGCATGTACCATCCTCGACTACATCGTCACTTACCATCAGGTGAGATGTAGTCAAACACACTTAAATTTGTAGTAAAAAATAAATTTTAAAGGAAGTTATCAGTGAGCGAAAGTATTATGGCTTGCAAATACCCAACCGCTGCGCAGCCGGGTCGCCCTCATGATGACGCAGTGTGTAATTACTTTCTATGTGTAATATTCTGTGCAAGTCGGAGACTTGCGAGCGTTGCAATCTCCAGTGCCAAAGTAGAAAACCTAGCAGAGTACCGCGTGGCGCCAAGGTTCGCATGTTGACAGAACCGATTCGGTGAACGCAGCTTCCGCTGACTGGCTGTCCCGCCGGCGCGTTGGCCGTCTCGCTGCCTCGCTGGCTCGTTGGGTGTCTTGCCGGCCCGGTGGCTGCCACGAGAGCTCGCCGGCTGCCTCGGCGACCCGCTGGCGCGCTGGCTGCCAAGCTGGCTCGCTGTCTGCCTCGCTGACTGTATCACCGGCCCGCTGACTGCCACGCCAGCTCGCCGACTGCCTCGCTGGTTACCTCACCGACCCGCTAGCTGCCTACTGCGTAAACGCCGATTCATGTGGCTGCGTGACCGCCACTCCATGTCCAGCGAGCGCACTGATTCCGGCGGCTGCGGGACCGCCGATCAACGATGCTTGGAGGCCGCTCCCTCACAACTGTTTGCTCGACGCCGCTTAAAATTTTGCTCGCCATTCCGGTGTATGGAAAAGGCTGTCCATATTACCTGAGCAAGAAAAATATACGCAGATAATCTGTTCTCAACAAAGGGTATAATGTACAAACTGAGCGTATTTCTAACATGTGTCTTTGTATATAAAACTAAATGTTTTAAGAAGGTAAACATATTATAATACTTCAACGTCACAGTCAATAAGGTCACTGCATCATGTTAATGCACAAAGTTTTACAAAAAAAAATATTTAAAAGCCGACAACAGGTTAACTGCATCCCGCTTCTGATATGTAGGATAATCGAGCTAATTAGGTATTTCTAGCTTACGTTGTAGGGGGGGATTTGTAATAAATATCAACAACAGTGGCATAGTAAAATAATAGTTTAATTTAATTAGGTAAACAGTAATTCTAACTCAATTACAACCTTATTTAAATTAGATAAAACCAACACAATATAGCTCAGGTACGTAAAAGTAACTAAAATAAGCAAAATAGGTAGGTACTCACAATTTTAAGATATTTATACGGGCAGCAGGGCGTCCTTACATTTTTAAGACTCACACTCGAATGGCCGTCTGCCTGCGCAGTCTGTCTATTTATACTGTGGCGTAAACAAGTGAGGTAATCGCGTGATGACGCGATTACGTCACCTCTTGTTTTGCTTGTGATAAAATTGGGTATGCTAGATTTTTTATAAGCCATGAAAATAAAAAAACCATTTCGAGATATTTTTATTTAAAGCCATATTTTTTCATTTTCCACTCGAAAAAGTAAAAGATTGCGTAAAAAAATCGGAAAAGGACAATAACCTTCATTTGACCCCTATGACGTCACGAGTTTACAATAAAACCTTATTTCACCACTGAACGGAACGTGCACTCTTACTTGTCATATCAATTACGGACCTTGCATTTGAGGACGAGCTTTCGTCGAGCACTGAAAAAGGCACTATTTATTTATCATCCACCAAAAACTACGTTTGAAACAATCAAATATTATTAGAACGTCATTCAAATTAAATACTTAAATGGATAAGATATTCATTAGAGGTCCAATTTTTATTGTGGTTCTAAAAAACATTTAAACTCTGAAGGCCTTGTCCATACATAGATTATGATGTTTGATGACAAGTAAATTTTGACTTTGACGTTTCGTTGTTGGCTTTGTGATAGTTTCGTTTCGGAAAAGGCAAAGGTTACTAAGACCATACAGCCAGGTCTGACGTATTTAGGCTTCCTTAGCTGTTGGATTTGTAATGCTAGTGCCGGTGCAATGAAAAAACAACAAAATAAAACTACGAATGCGTCTACCACAAATCCCGCCAAAAAACCTTTGGGAATGATTGACTTGAGTGACTTGACAGTTGACGTCAAGGCCTATTCATTTCATCGTCATAGAAATAGGGCTGTTCGTTTCATAGTAATGTGAACCGATGACGTCATCAAGGTTTCAAAATTTAAAAAAATATTTAAAAATATCTAGAGGCTTAAAAAATGAAATATTCAAATTAGTTTTTCAAAATGGTCTAAACCATCAGAAAAAAAATTAAAAAAAATACATTTTTTTTAGCATACCCAATTGCAGAAAAGTTGAAATTTACAAAACATAGCTAACATGATAGTGATGATGACTATTACTATTATTGACTATTGTTTATTACACTAACTACATTTTTCTGTTCCCAGAAGAAACCAGCAAATTTTTATCCGATTGTGATGAACGGTTTAGGAACGCAAAGAGGACAAACATACATTCTTTTTTTATAGATGTTTAGGCCAGGACCCACCAAATTTTCATCACAATTGCATTAAAGGTTTAGATAAACATACGAACATTCATTTTTAGGGTTCCGTTTCCAAAAGGAAAAAACGGAACCTTTAGAGGATCACTTTGTTGTCCGTCTGTTTGTCTGTCAAGAGCCTTTACCTCAAAAACGCGTGGAGGTATCGAGTTGAAATTAAAACCATATTCTCCGGCTTACAGTCCCTTGAAGCTGTGAAAAATCAGACTTCTAAGTTGACGTAAAAAAGATACGGCCGTTTATGCCGCAAAAAACGTATATTTCGACACTCTCAAGGAAATCAAAATCCATAGGGTATTTTCCGTTGACCTAGAACTATGAAATTTAGCAAGTAATACCTTCTTATACTACAAGTATAGGGAAAAATGTAAAAACTATACATTTATAATTAAATCATAATAAAATATAGTCTTTATTTAAAGTACGTAATCAATTATGCAAGGAACTGCGGCCCAAATTTTGAATTGAGTTCACCGAGTCATGGGGGTATCGTATGAAAGGGTTTCATTCGCACAAGCTTAAGCAGATTTTGAATTATTTTTATCATGTATAGTTTTCGATTTATGACAAAGAATGAAAACAAATCTTATCCCTTTTTGATTTGTATAGGTAGCTACCTAATAACTTAGGTGTATAAGTAGTACCTGCACTGTTATGATTTAAAGTATGTACCTACAAATTTGTACGGATCCCTCGGTGGGCGAGTTCGACTCGCACTTGTCCGGTTTTTATTTACTAACCCCCGACGGAAAAAGAGGGATGTTATAAGTTTATCTGTGTGTCTGCCTATGCTGTGGCATCGTAGCGCCTAAACGGATGGACCGATTATGATTTTTTTTTCCCCAACGCAATGGAGAACTGGCTATCTTATCTTAGATCCGGAACACATCGATGTTGTTAACACTGATGTTTGGAGGCAAGAATTATATAAGATGGTGGTAACTAGCCAGGCGGGCTTAGAAAATGTCCTACCATCAACCAAACCGAGTCTTGCAAGTTGACCCCACCGAGAATCGAATCCGCGTCCTCCTGGTGTGAAGCGAATGGACTTTATTACGCCGGGGATGCGGTTATTTGATCTTCTCTATTTAATTCTTTTTGACCCTCGTACTCTCTCTATCTTAAAAACCGGTTACAATATCTCTCCTCCTCTCATATTCAACCTCTATGATCTGAAATTCCTTTCGCCTTTTTGTCCCTATTCATTCTACTAATTTCTACTCTGATTCCTTCATTCTCCGTTCCATAGGTCTATGGAACTCCCTCCTTTATTCAGCACTTTCTAGGGCTATAATTTCATATATCTGTATAATAACTTACTTAAGTGTTTCGTTATCATCATCATTAATCCGGTTATGTATGTTCTTATTATATTGTGGTCGTCAAAATCTCAAGAATTTCCTCAGAGCTTATCCATCGTCAGATGGAATATCCTCACACTTTGATGTAATTAATTCAAAAATAAGCCAGCCGGCACAGCATCATACAAATATATTGATATAATATAGTAAATAATAAAAAAAATATTACGTTTTACCAGATCTACGTTGCCCGAGCTAGATGCCTACACATGCCTCTGCAGTACCTACCTGAAATATTTCCTTATTAACTCAATCACACTCGTTAGGTGTGTGCTCGTAAAGTATACAGGTACTCACATGAACAACTCCCCATCCAGCTACCATAGCTGTATCATCTTCCGGAGGATACTTCATCAGCGCAACCCTCTTCACGTTCCTATTCATATTCAATGGCTTTCTAAGGCAAATCAAGGCAATGTCATTCATCATTGTGTTATCAGAGTATTGGGAGTGCAGCTTGAAACTCTTTACACCGTAGGCTTGGCCTCTTAACTTGTCCTCGGATCCGACTCTGACCACCACGCGGCTGGAAGGTAGGCATTCCTCCAAGCAGTGCGCTGCCGTCATCAGAATTCGACTGTTTAGAATGGAGGAGCCGCAAATGTAGTGCGCCACTTCGCCCACCATCTGACACTCTACGGTAACAAACGCTGAGTGAGGAAACTTCGTTATGTGCGTATAATCGCCACCCACGATGTAACCCTCCATCGCCGGTTGGCAAACTCGCAAAACATTTACAAAACACAGCACTGACAAATATCCACATACCGATATTTTCATTTTGACAAGAATTTATATTACGCTATAGAAAGAATAGTGCATTTATCGCCAATAAAAGTTGAAACTAATATTTTTTTAATCACGGCAGTCATGGGCAATTTAATGAGTTATTAGGCTCTGGCTCGTTCGTTTATGAAACCATGCAGCATAACCGAAGACACAATGTATACAGAGTGTAATAAAATTGGTATCGGAGAAGAGCTGTTACCTGGGACTTCTATTCATCCATCGTACTGAAGAAATTTCCCCAAGTAAAAATAAATTGATGCTTCATAAAATAGATTAACTTGTATGAGGAGTTATTTTTCGCAAATTGACTATGAATCTCCTGGAACAAGTTGTTCAGTATGATAAGTATAATACCCCAGTTCAAATTGTTCATTAAGGTTAGTAGAAGCCCCAGTTCACGTTATTCAGTATGATTAGTAGAAGCCCCAGTTCACGTTATTCTGTATGATTAGTAGATGCCCCAATTCACTTAATTCAGTATTATCGGTAGACGCCCCAGTTCACGTTGTTCAGTATGATTAGTAGGTGCCCGAATTTATGTTATTCAGTATAATTAGTAGTAGCCCCAGTTCACGTTGTTCAGTATGATTAGTAGAAGGTCCAGTTCACGTTGTTCAGTATGATTAGTAGAAGGCCCAGTTCACGTTGTTCAGTACGATTAGTAGAAGGCCCAGTTTACATTATTTAGTATGATTAGTAGAAACTTCCGTTTACGTTATTTACTATGATTAGTAGAAGCTCCAGTTCACGTTGTTTAGTATGATTATTAGATGCCCGTAGTTACGTTATAAAGTATGATTAGTAGAAGCCCAAGTTCACGTTGTTCAGTATGATTAGTAGAAGCCCCAGTTCACGTTGTTCAGTACGATTAGTAGAAGGCCAAGTTCACGTTAATTAGTATGATAAGAAGAAACTAGTGTTGCACCGAATGTGGGTTCTGCCGAATGTCGAATCCGGCAGAATGTTCGGTTTAAATATGTGCCGAAGCCGAAGTTCGGCCGAAATTCGGTAAAATTTCGCGCGCTTTTGCTCAGTCAACAGGTCAAAACGTGTTCATTCTGTCGCTTATAATTTCACTCACACGATACGCGTCTCGCCCGCCAACCGCGGTCACCCCGCGGCCTCTCACTTGTCATTCCGTGTTAACAAAACCACGTCCGTTACTCCGTGTTTATCAGTTTTTTGAAAATACTCTTTCGACATCTCGCACCAAAACTGACACCTCTCAGATCTTAAACTTGCCAACTGTGGTTAAAAAACAGCAAAACCTGGAAGAGTCTATGGTGTCTAAATGGTCAATAGAGGACTTAAAAGTCAAAGAGATACATGTTTCGATTGGGGAAATGATTGCTTTAGATAATCAACCGATTTCTATTGTAGAAGACCCAGGATTTACTCGTTTAATTTACAAATTAAGGCCCAAGTATGATATACCCTGCAGAAACTATTTCGCCGAGAAAAATATTAAAAGATTAAAAGAAACATTCTCAGTGCCTGTGCCATCTCAGTTACGACTGATTTGTGGACTAATACAAATAATTTACTAAGTTTTCTTAGTTTCACTGCACATTGGCTAGATGATAACTTTTAGTTTCGTCACGCTGTCTTACAAATGAAACATTTACCTGGCCAACACACTGCTAATAATCTACGCGAATGTTTGTCAGAGATTCCTTGCCTTTGGGAGTTGGACACCACTAAAGTGCATGCTGTTGTTTGATCTAGATTTAATTTTAAAATAAATTTCTTTTCACTTTTCCATTTCTTATCTAAATTAGTTTAAGCAACCGAATTTCGGCCGACATTCCGCAGATCTAACTGAAATTTGGCCGTATACGAAGTTCGGTAAAAGCTGCCGAACTTCGGTAATACCGAATGTAAACCGAATTTCGGTGCATCTCTAGTAGAAACCTCCGTTTACGTTGTTCACTATGATTAGTAGAAACCCCAGTGCACATTATTCACTATGATTTGTAGAAGCCCCAGTTCACGTTGTTTAGTATGATGAGTAGAAACCCCGGTACACGTTATTCAGTATTACTAGTAGAAGCCCCAGTTTACGTTGTTTAGTATGATTGGTAGAAGCCCAGTTTACGTTATTCAGTACGATTTGTAGAAGCCTCAGTTCACGTTGTTCAGTATGATAAGTGGAATCCCCAGTTCACGTTATTCAGTATTATTAGTAAAAACCTCAGTTTACGTTGTTTAGTATGATTGGTAGAAGTCCCAGTTTACGTTATTCAGAATGATTAGTAGATGCCCCAGTTCACGTTATTCAGTATGATTAGTAGAAGCCCCCGTTTACGTTATTCAATATAATTAGTAGAATTTATCGTCTTATACACCAATTTTGTTAGATCTTGTATTGAACATTTTACACGACCGCCCACAAAAATGAGTTAGAAATCGTTAGATTCGTCTTGATTACGTTAGTCACATAGGATAAATTTTTGCTGACTTCCAAAAATAGGGGTAATGTGTTATGCAGTCGTGGTTAATTAAAAAAAAAATCACGAGACCTACAGTACTCGCATATGATGTGTAACATGTGACAAAATACTTATGAAATTAATTAATTATCGGTCGTACCGTACATTCACGGGCCGACCCTTCGAATAGTAGTATGTCATCTTTGCCTTTGCCATCACACTAGGCGGCATGGCTATGACAACCTTAGTTTTCGAGAATTAAAAAACGTTCGCATTTCCTGTTACACATTTCCGTCCCATTTCACGAAATCACTCCCACAAATTGCAGGAAAGCGAGAGCAAAGATGTTACACATCAAAAAAAATACATTATAAGTTTTGTTTGGTATTCCGTGTTTGCAAGAAATAAGTTTAAAAACGTCTATTAAATATTTAGTGTAGCACTCCCATTTCGGTCAGTTGCCCGTTTTATGTCAATGTCCTCTTAATCCATAAATTATGTATTTATTTAACTGTTACGAAATTCGTAAAGAAGAACAAAATAAATTATAGTGATTTTCAAAAAAAAAGTGCTTGTCGGACTCGCTCATCGAGAGTTCCGTACCACCACATCTCTGGATAAGGAACTTTAAAAATAATAAATCGAAACTATACATCATAAAAATAATTAAAAATCTGTTTAAGCTTGTACCAATGAAGCCCTTTCGTACGATACCCCACAAGACACCGTTAACTCAATTCAAAATTTGGACCGCCGTTCCTTGCATAATTGATTACGTACTTGAAATAAAAAAATTAAAAATATATAGTTTTCAGATTACTTGCCTAATTTCATAGTTCTAGGTCAACGGAAAATTCCCTATGAATTTTGATGCCCTTGAGAGTGTCGAAATGTAACGGCCGTATCTTTTTTTAGTTAACTTTTTTTCTCAGCTTCAAGGAACTCTAGACCCGTGTGTACAGTTTTAATTTCAACTAGATACCTCCACGCATTACCGAGATAAAGGGTCTTGACAGACAGACGAACGGACAACAAAGTGATCCTATAAGGGTCTTTTCCTTTTGAGGTACGGAACCCTGAAAACAATAATTTAACTAATTATTATTGTCTTATGTCTTACAGTTTTAGAGGAAGGTGACATGAAAAAGGCGACTGACAGGAATAGGGAGTATTACCCTTATTTCGCCTTATCCATGTATTATGTTGTCTTTTCAGTATTCTAAGGTTGACGATATTGCAATTGATACGAGTTTTGAGTTGGGACTTTATGAAATCACTAGATTATGTTGAAGAAATAATAAAATTAAGTTTTAATTTCAACATCCTCCATACACGTCATCCCAGTTTTTGAAGTGGATTTTTTTGTTGTTTTTTTGTTTTTTTTTTGTTTCCAAGGGGATGGGAAATTTTTTGCTCATTATTTCATTTCTAATCGTTCTACATTCGGTATGTATGTCGTTTCACCAACCTAGTACTCAGAATTGCCAATTGTAGGTGGCAGTGGGCGGGGTACATAGCTCGTAGTACAGAGGGGAGTTGGGGTTGTAAAGTTTTCGAGTAGCGACCGCACACACGCCTTAGCGTAATCGTACTGCTTTTCAGGCCTGTAGTACGCTTTTAGTGGCACTCCAAATAAGCCTCGATGTAATCGTGCTGCTTTGCAGGGCCTGTAGTACACTTTTGCTGGCACTCTAGTACAATCCCCAATGTAATCGAGCTGCTTTGCAGGGCCTGTAGTACACTTTTGCTATCACTCTAGTACAATCCCCAATGTAATCGAGCTGCTTCGCAGGGCCTGTAGTACACTTTTGCTGACACTCTAGTACAATCCCCAATGTAATCGAGCTGCTTTGCAGGGCCTGTAGTACACTTTTGCTATCACTCTAGTACAATCCCCAATGTAATCGAGCTGCTTTGCAGGGCCTGTAGTACACTTTTGCTGGCACTATAGTACAATCCCCAATGTAATCGAGCTGCTTTGCAGGGCCTGTAGTACACTTTTGCTATCACTCTAGTACAATCCCCAATGTAATCGAGCTGCTTCGCAGGGCCTGTAGTACACTTTTGCTGGCACTCTAGTACAATCCCCAATGTAATCGAGCTGCTTTGCAGGGCCTGTAGTACACTTTTGCTATCACTCTAGTACAATCCCCAATGTAATCGAGCTGCTTTGCAGGGCCTGTAGTACACTTTTGCTATCACTCTAGTACAATCCCCAATGTAATCGAGCTGCTTCGCAGGGCCTGTAGTACACTTTTGCTGGCACTCTAGTACAATCCCCAATGTAATCGAGCTGCTTTGCAGGGCCTGTAGTACACTTTTGCTATCACTCTAGTACAATCCCCAATGTAATCGAGCTGCTTCGCAGGGCCTGTAGTACACTTTTGCTGGCACTCTAGTACAATCCCCAATGTAATCGAGCTGCTTCGCAGGGCCTGTAGTACACTTTTGCTGGCACTCTAGTACAATCCCCAATGTAATCGAGCTGCTTTGCAGGGCCTGTAGTACACTTTTGCTGTCACTAGTACAATCCCTAATGTAATCGTGCTGCTTTGCAGGGCCTGTAGTACACTTTTGATAGCACTTTAGTAAACCCCCAATGTAATCGTGCTGCTTTGCAGGGCCTGTAGTATACTTTTGATGGTACTCCATTGTAAGCCCAGGTGTAATCGTGTTGCTTTGCAGGACCTGTAGTACACTTCTGCTATCAGACAAGATATGGATGAGGTCACTTTTCTCGCAGCAATCTTTTCAGCTGCCATAATGATACCCATGCACTCAGTCTGAAAGACCGTATTAAGCTCATCCACAGGCGTAGCTGATTTTGATGTATAAGTCTTCAGAGAAGACCCCCTTATCCGGTAAATATCCGTAGTTATTTCAGATTCTGATGTTCACAGGGATCTCCAAAGAGTTGTAACTTGAATTTCTTGAGAATTTATTAAGCTTTCTTTGACAAAAAATATTAAGTTTCATGAGTAGAGTCTCGTAATAGCGTCTTTGTAGTTACATACTGTATAACTATTTATACGTACCTAGATAAGGTTGTTAAACAATCTAAGTAGGTAGCTTGAATCTCAAATGTTCACTGAATCTATCCAATTTACATCAAATCTGAACACCTCCCAAAAATATGTGAAACAGCTCGCAACGGTCTCGGAACAGAAAGCGGCCAAATTATAGTTTTATTTCTCAACGATGACTGCGCGTGATGAATGCACTTTAGAGCGAAGTGGTACCAGAGTTTTCAACTCACTATAAAGGTTAACTTATTCTGTGTGTAGGTATAATAGTCGATGACTATTCGCGTTTTACCCTGTTTAAGTTCATGCATGTCTGCAAGATTTGTAAATATTTAAATACCCTGACGCAGAACAGACACTTATTACTTAACCATAAGCACTAATTAAGGCAATAATCCTAGAAAAAACCACTGGTCCACTGCATCGGTCAATAATCCCTTGCTGGTTTGTCAACTCTTATTTATCACACTAATATTATAAAGGCGAAAGTTTGTGAGTGTGTATGTTTGTTTCTTCTTCACGCAAAAACTACTAAACTGATGTGGCTGAAATTTGGTAGGTAGACAGATTAGGACCTGGATTAACACATAAGCTACTTTTTTTCACGCTCGCGAGCCACTTGCGGCTCGCGCACTGCGCACCCTCGAAAAGTCATAGAATCGTTGTCAACGCGGGTAAAGCCGCTGGAAACAGCTTGTAATAAATATGTTTAATAATAAATAATACTTACCGATAAAAAAAATCAGCAAAATTAGTGTGAATCGTTCGAGTTACTGTGGTACCGCGCCTGAATCTAAGTCGAGCACAAAGAAAAAGTACAGCAAATGGCCTTACCGTTAGAGAGGTGCGGTTTAACTGTAGCGTTCCGGTTTCGGTCGTTTCGTTGGTTCAGATGCAAAATGTTTGATTGGCAAAATGGCATGGCCAAATAATTCGATTTTTTTTAAATATAAAATATTATAAACAAATAAATAGCGATACCCAAATTTTAGGCATTCACTTCTTTCTTTAATATTTTCTATAAAAAAAACCTAAATCATTATTTTAACTTACGCACACACGCAGTTAGTTCGCGTTTGTTAAATGCTAAAACAAGGAGAAAATAAATGTATTCTCAACTATTAACGGAATCATTTTGAACAAAAAAAAACCTACTTCAAACAGGAAACTAAGGTTTCCTCGATTTCTCTTGGATGCCGTCATCAGATCTTGGTTTTCATGGTACTACCCTTGGGATATTTCCTTTCCAACAAAAAAAGAATCATCAAAATCGGTTCATAAACGACGAAGTTATATACGGAGACACATAATAAAATAAAATACAATAATAAAATATACGGTAGAATGGAGAAACCTCCTTCTTTTTTTTGAAGTCAGTTCAAAAGGGTATAAAGTAATGGGTTACTTTCTTTTTAGGCCTTACGCCGCAGTGATGACGTTTAGTTTGCTTCTACTGAATGAGAAGAGATGATGTATTCCCAGCTACATTCAGCTACATACATTTGTGAAATGGTAAAAAACAATGTGTGCGGGAGAAACACTTTAGCACGGTTTTTGGTCTCGCGCGCGGTTTACGATTACTTACTTTGGTCTATTGAAAAGGATAGTTTATGAACTATCCGGGCCCCATACATGTTGAAAAAAGGCGTAATTTAATTTACGATAGATTTGTGCTCTATGACTCCAAAAATCCTTAGAAACCTATTTTCTTTCCAATCACAGAACCTTCACCCTCGTCTGCCACCTCGAATTATTATGGCGACCATTTTGTTAAAAAAAAAGTTTAAGTAAAGAAGGTAAGCAGACCCCTTTCGGTGACATTTGTTTAAACTAGGGTTGCCATCCCCAAATTAGGAATACCAGAACATTTCTGTTCAAAAACAAGACGCAATAATGAAGAACAGTTAATAGTAATTATACAATGAATATATGATCAATGAAACTCACCTAATAGCAAAAAATAAGCTGCAGCCCCTTCATATGCTAGGTACTGTTTTCTCATTTATCGACAATTTCTTAGAGAAAGTGTCTAAGGCTTTAGAAGTCCCTGCCTTAGACTTTATTCTTTTTTGATGCTCTTAAATGTCTATCGCACCTCTACTGGGTATAGATATACTCGATTGTCAAATAAGACAATTCACCCAAAACCCAGTACACTACTTAAAAACTATCCAGCACACTCCAAAAACAGAACACGTCCTGTGAAAACCGGACGTTTGGCAACCCTAGTTTAAACACACTTACATATCTAACATTTTTCGAGACATTCATTTAAGTTTTATAAATGGCGAATATCTTGAAATTTAGGACTTTTTACCATCCTCTAAATTTCCCTCATAAATCACTTAATCAGTAGATGACTCCTTCTGGTAGAACTACTATGTCAATGAGTCAATCAGTGAGTGAGTCAGAGGGCGAGTACCTTTATGTCATTATTTGTATGTATTCACATGTTAAATCTACCTTCTCAAAAAAAGTAAAACATGTAATACTTATTAACCTCCCAAGACCGATACACCTTTTAAAGGGATTAATTTTGGGCCCAGTCAAAAATGTTGTTAGTCATATCATCATCTATCCTGATTGCATATTAAGTTCGGGATTCACGCATATCAAAGTGAAGTAGGTTCCGAAAAACTTCATTTAGTTAACCGTTAGCTAAGATACGGTTGAAACATTAACCCATTTATAACTGGCTCATAAAAATTTAGATACATTTATTTATAAGTTAACTAACTTACTATTTTTGTGTCGGTTGAAAAATAGGACTTTAGGCACAGATTACTAAATAGTTACAGGCAGCTAAAGTTCTATAGCTAACATATCTAGCTATCTTTTAGAGGTAACATTATGCGTGACAAACATTTGGAAATTTGGACGTTTTGCGTCTTACAACATTTTAAGTATCAGACTATTTGCCACAGAACCGTTTCGTTGCGCTCGTCCGTCTGTGATGAGCTCCGATTGTCGAGGCTCCGTGCTCCGGATATGAAAAAGAAATGTTATAGAAAACTGCTGCTAATAGTAGCTCACGATGAGAAGATGAAGAAGTTCTAAAAATAAATAACCTAACCACTCTGGGAGTGCCGACAGAAGTGAAAACTTTTTTATAAACAGTTTTATAAGTTTTGACCCTCCGAGTCCTCCTGGTAAACTTCCTGGCTGACAAAGTTTTGACCCTGCGAGTATTCCTGCTACAGTGTCAGTTACATTACAGTGTCGCGAGTTCAATGTTTTTTTCCAACAATGAACAACTTTCCCCAAGGAACCCATAGTAAATTCAAAAAAAAATCAACGCTCGTCTATCAGCTGATCTATATGTATGAAGAGTTAAAAAATATTTTTTCGATTTTGGCAAACTTTTAGAACAAAATTTGTTCAGTTTGATAAGTTAACGGGTCCAACACCATTTTTTTTACACCCTGTGTATACTTTGGTTTTAATTTAGTGTAAGTTCTTTATTTATACAAGTTTTACGCTTCGTTTCACGGATTTGCGAAAACAAAAAAACTGTAATAAAAAGCATGTTCATAGTATGGGGACGCTTTATATTTTTTTTACTTTTTATTTCTCATTATTCGATAATAAATTCCAAAATTTCATTAAGGTTCAAAAGATAATGGTGGACGGACAGACAGACATATATAGAAAATATACTTTGGTTTTAATTAAGAGTTACTTCTTTATTCACACCAAGTTTTACGCTAAGTTTCACGCATGAACGAAACAAAAATAACTGCAATAAAAAGCACATTTATAGTATGGGGACACCTTTTATTTATTTTTTTACTTTTTTATTTTTCATTATTCGATAATAAATTCCCCATACAGGCACATATTCTACGAAAATTTCATATTTTGAACCTAAAGATAATGTTGGACGGACAGAAATACGGACGAACAGACGGCTCGACCGATGGCGTATGGTAAGGAAGGTGCCATGGTACGGAACCCATAATTATATTAATTGTACCAAAAGGAAAAGGTGTAGGTCCAGTGGTACCTAAAAATCCACATCCGTACTTCTTTACTAATAATTATTAATGTGAAAATGTGTTTGTTTGTTTATAACCTTTTTACGTTTCAATATATACCTCGACCAATCTTGATGAAATTTGGCATGCACATAGCGCGTGTATCTGGGAAGGATATATAATACCTTTAATGCCGAGAAAATAGCATAGTCCCATGCAGCTCCTGAGAGGACTAAAAAAATATTTTTTTTTTGGGTAATTTTTTTAACATCGCAAAGGAACAATGGATAGTTGTGATTTTTTGCACAGAGATTCAGGTGGATGAGGAGGTGGGAAATGACATAATTTACTAATTAGCATAGTTCCTAAGGGATCCGAGGAAAACTCGTTTCCACGTTCACGCACGTCGGTGTCGCAACGGAGGAACGGATCGAAGTGATTTTTTGTACAGAATTGGTTGAGGAGGTGGGAAGTGACTTAGACGTTAATCAGAATAGCCCGGTACAGTTCCTGAGGAATCTGGAGAAAACTGATGTCCACGCTCGCGACCTGCTTGCGGCTCGCGCACCATTCACCCTCATAGACAGTCATAAAAACGATGTACATGCTGGCGAAGCCGCGGGCAAAGTTAGTAAACCATAGACAATTTTTTAGAAGTCAGTTTTGTAGAAATTATCAGTGAAATTAAAATCTAGGAAAATATATTGGTATTGTTGAGGATATTTACGAGGGATCATCATCATTATCATATCAGCTCATATACGTTATCACCGAGGGGTTCAAGCCTACCCTGAATTAGGGTGATCGGGCCTCAGTGGACCACACGGGCCCAGTCGACTTTACACACAACCTTCAAGTTTCTTCGCAGGTGTGTCCAGGTTTCCTTACGATGTTTTCCTTCACCGTAAGAGCGTCGGATAAATGTGCATATAAAATCTAAATTTGAAATCACATTGGTACGAGGCAGGATTCGAACCATGACCTCCCGTACAGGAGGCGGCGGCCCTAGCCAGTACGCCACCGACGCTCCAGGAATGGCTTTTTCCAGATAGATAATAGATGGTGACATGCTTGATTTTTCGGGAAACACAGTTGGCCACTTTGTGGAAGAGGGTGAAGAAGGTAAAGAGGGGAGCTAATGGTTATTTATATTTAAGCCTTAGATAACTTTAAGAATTAATTGAAAAATAAAAACTCTACTGCACAAAATTATAACACTCTGTGGTGACATCTGCAGTACCCGCTACTAACAACTACGTTGCCACAGCTCAAGCGTTAGTACTAATAAATATACTGTGGCTCAAGACTGAACCATCGATCAAACTATATGGAGAGTTGCATCTTCACCTCGATAGATGGCACCATCATCGCAAGAAGGCTGTTAACAAAGCATCTACAACGCACTATCAACATTTCCTTGCTCATAAGCATATATACAAGTACCAACCACACACGGTTGGTCCACGGCCGAACCCCAGGCACAACACCTCGCCTGGCGGAGATATCTTCCCTTTGTTCTCGAAAGTAGGAACACACCGTTCCTACATTGGTGACCCGACGCTGAACATTGACGCACCTTCGGCAACAACTCCTCAACAGACCTCCAGCCGGTAAAGCAAGCCAACAGCAGCATAGCAGTCCAATGCGAAGTTTACCAGGACCATCGCAGCCGTCAAATCGAGCTTCCTGGCCCTGCACTTCACTCCGAAGCCTCATCAGGTTCGCAGCCGTCGACGCAGTATCAAAACTCCACGGACCTGCAGCTTCACTCTTCAGGCAGCAAGTTGTCGGCAGCTCACGCTGTAGAGCACGCGCTCCACGTAACCTGCTTCCCTTGCACCGTACGCCTGAACCACCTCCTCGTTCCGACTCACCGTGGACTCGAGTAGAGCAACATTGGCCTGGCGTCTCGACTCACCGCAGACGCCGCATCGCGACGCGTATCGTCGCTCCGCCGCACCGCAACATTGGACTGCCAACTCAATATGGATATCGACTTCCGGTCTCGGAGGGGGAGTAATGTGGCGACATCTGCAGTACCCGCCACTAACAACTACGTTGCCACAGCTCAAGACTGAACCATCGATCAAACTATATGGAGAGTTACATCTTCACCTCGATAGATGGCACCATCATCGCAAGAAGGCTGTTAACAAAGCATCTACAACGCACTATCAACATTTCCTTGCTCATAAGCATATATACAAGTACCAACCACACACGCTTGGTCCACAGCCGGACCCCAGGCACAACACCTCGCCTGGCGGAGATATCTTCCCTTTGTTCTCGAAAGTAGGAACACACCGTTCCTACACCTCTATTTTGGCCAGTCGGGTAAAAATGTATCCTAAACAGTGACGGGCGCAAGATAAATATCTAACGACAGCACGCACTGCAAAATCCAATAAGCCGTTTAGGCTACAGAGCGTGCCAAATAAATATACATATATACGTACATACATACACAAGAAAAACAAAACCCTCCTTCTGGCGCAGCTGGGTAAAAAGGCACATAAGGTTTTTACACGTCGCGTGGGCTTCGTTTTTATGACTGCTTTGAGATTGAGTGGTGTGTGAGTCGCAAGCGGTTCTCGAGCGTAGGCAGTTTATTGCACATCCCTCTAGAACTACATCGGGCTATTCTGATTAGCAGTCTATGTCACTTCCCACCCCCTCAAAGAATCACGTCAATCACGTGACACGGCGTCGCCAACGACGTGCGCGAGCCTGAAAATGAGTTGTCCCCAGATCCCTCGGGAACTATCTCGGGAATTAGCATCAATGTCATTTACAACCCCATCAACCATCTCTTTGCAAAAGATGTTAAGAAAAAAAAGAAAAAAAGAGTATTTTTTTCAGTTCCCTCAGGAACGAACTATATCGGACTATGCTATTTTCGCGGGATAAAAAGTAGACTATGTCATTCCCCATAATACAGGCTACTTACAATATTGGTCGAAGTGTTGAAGCGTGAAAAGGTAAAAAACAAATACATTTTCACACTTATATTATCAGTAAGGAGGATCTACTAGTGACATCTAGCAGCTAGTACTATGACTAAAAATTTATTAAAAAGCTAGTTAAGGGATGAAATTTTAAAAATGTTTGGTATCGGTATATTTTGTACTCTAGTTTTAACTATTTGTAGGTAGGTAGATAATTTACGAAATACCCATAGTACCTACGTTAATATTAGTTTCTAGAGACGTAGAAGTAAATAGAAAGTTAAGTAATCGTCCGAATATTCCATTCATCCATCATTCTTCTATACATTTCCTTAAGGCGAGGCATTGATTGAACAGTTGTCTCTGTCTTTTTCTTTACGTGTAAATAGAAAGGAAAATAACCACACTTTTGCACTTTTTTAAGGTTTTTTCGTTGAAAAGTTTCGAAAAAGTAAACTAAATTAAATTTAAATAAACACATAGTTTGAAAAGAATGTAATTTCAAATTTAAAATTTTTTTTTTTGCTTCACTTTGTATCAATTTATGCTACGTTGGGGATTTTTATGATCGAGTAAACTTAATCTAATCTCATAATGAACTTACAAGGGCCCTAGGTAATATCCATGAATATAGCATATCTTTTTTTCAGGCCAAAAAAATTAAGCGAGAATAATTTTCCTGATTTTTTTGCTAAGCGCTTCTCACTGCTTATTTGTCAATATACCGCCTTAGTTCGATGTTATAATAGAACTACTGTCGAATACCATGATCTAGTAAATTCTTGCAACTGGGTAGATAGTTACCTTCTACATACAAAATACGTACACTCGAGTTGAGATGAGAGCTCTTGAAATCTAGCCCATAGCAGAAGGTTCTCAAATTCTCACACACCATTGACACGACTAGGAAATTTTAATGAGGTTAGCTAACTCCAGAGGAGGATTATTTGTCTGCACGTCCATAATCGACCCCAACGTAAACTATGACGTCTGTCAGACTCCTTCCTCATACTCGTAATTTGCTGTAGTGAGAGTGAGACAAGTATTGTGTATTTTTCATGGAGGTGGTTCGATTAGCACACTAGCGCCGCTAATAGAAATAAATAATGTACTCATTCTTATCAAGTTTCTCATGGACTTTATGGCGAGGTATTGGTTGGAACAGTTTTCTGTGTCTTTTTCTTTACGTGTAAAGAGTAAAGAAGATAACCACACTTTTTCACTTTTTCAATGGTTTTTCGTTTTAATCAAAAACTACAATTAAATTATATAAAATAATAACATTATACTCACTTTGTACTATCATAACAAATATTTTTTGTATATTTTTTTTAAATTTATCCTTCAAAATAGTAGTTATAATATAACCAGAGTTGAAAGTAACGGTGTAGACCTATCTTTGGGTTTTTTTTATATCGAGCCAAAACTGCTCAATCGTGTTACTAATAGCTTTCGACTCATCAAAAATAAGGGTATATTTTAAAAACTTTGGGTTTTCTATCGTTTAGGAGTAATCGACGTCAAAAATAACAAAAATCTGTAATATTATCGCCTTAATAGAAATCATTGAGTATTTTGGGCAAATTGGGTTCCAAAAACTATTTGTTTTGCAAAAAGTAACTTATTGCTAAGATAGTTGTTGCCCTTATATTGTTGCTATTATATACTCTTTGATTTCCATTATATTCCATAAGAATAAGTATTATTTATTTCTAATGACGGCGCTAGTGTACTTATCGAACCGCCTTAAGGCGCTACCCCCATAGCTGACTACCCCTCCATCAGTTCAAAATTAATTAGTTTCTGTGCTGCCAGTTCTTAGTTAAGTGTTTGAAAAGATTATGCTTAACCGAATGCTACAATATTTTACAGAAAACAAGCTACTGCTTATCCAACAATTTCGTTTCACGAAAGGTCGATCAACAACCGATGCAAGAGTTGCACATATTCGCAACATCTATGATGCCTTTGAGGAATCGCAGAATGCAATTGGAGTGTTCTGTGATTTATCTAAGGCATTTGATTGTGTTGAACACCAAACATTACTTGTGAAATTAAAGCATTATGGTGTAGAGGATGGGAATGTATAACATTTTGTTTGCCAAATGTAAAAAAAGTCAATAATAGTGTAATATGAGACAGTAATAAATTAGAATTTGTAAATATTACGGTGTTCCTTGGTATAACTTTGGATGTTTCACTTCAATGGGGACCACACATTGAAACATTAGCGGGAAGGCTTAGTTCAGCTGCTTATGCTGTTAAGAAAATAAGACAGTTAATGGATGTAAGTACTGCGAGACTAGTGTATTTTAGTTACTTCCATAGTATAATGTCTTATAGCATTTTAGTGTAAGGGTATGCGGCTGTTAAAGAAACTATTTTTATTATGCAGAAAAGAGCTATCCGCGCAATCTATCATATGCGATCACGTGAGTCGTTAAGGAATAAGTTCAAAGAAATCAATATTTTAACTGTTGCTAGTCAATTCATATATGAAAACATCATGTACGTTCGTAAGAATTTGTATTTATTTCCTAAAAGCAGTGACAGGCATAATTTAAATTTAAGAAATGTTAATAAAATGGATATAGCCTTTTCGAGACTGAGTAAGGTTAAAAAGTCATTTGTGGGGCAGTGTATAAGATTCTGCAAATAAAATTACAGAAAATGTAACTAGTTTGTCAGAGAATAAATTTAAGCAAGTCTCATGTCAAAAAATGCATGTGCTCTTGAGGGTATTATTATTATTATTATTTATTTATTTACCAGACAACATGGGCCCATGATATGTTAGTAAAAAACTTACTGACTATATTAGTAAAACATGAAAAATAGAGAAATCAATTAATATAATAAACCTGCCCAGCGTGTGGGTGAATCAGGGCTGACACCCAGTGCTTCTGCAGCACACTGTCAGGTCTGTCTGCCAGCACCCTCAGGACGGTGTTGTTGCTGCCCAGCATTCTACTGCGGACCGAGTCTATTTTTTTGCGCATTAATGCGTGAAATCCGTCTACTTGGGCTGCGGCAAACATGCCTGAAGCACTGCAAAACCTGGGCAACCTCAACATCATCCTGAACACATTATTGTACTGGACCCGTAGAGCATTGAAAGCCCGAAGGGTATAGCTAGCCCACAGGCCGCTTGTATAGAATGATTGACAGTATGATTTAAACAAAGTGACCTTCACATCATCTGTGCAATCAGCGAACCTGCGTGCCAGCATATTCCCGCGCACCGTCAATGCCCTACGTTCCCTCTCGATATCACAATCGTCTTTTAAATGTGTGGTAACAATGTGCCCTAGGTATTTAAATTGGCTGACTCTTGACAGCTCCTCATCGTACAGTCTGATGGGAGGCACATGACCAGGAGAAGTGCCACGCGCTGCGAATACCATCACCTGACTCTTTTTGCTGTTATATTTGAGCCCATGAGCATCGGCATAGCACTCGCAAACACGCAGCAACTCCCTCAGTGCACAGACCGATGGGCTCAGCAGCACCATATCGTCCGCGTAACTAATGTTGTTGACCATTAGGCCATCGACTGAACATCCTGCCCGCATGCTGCTGAGCCCAACGATCAGCTCGTTCACGTACAGGCTGAAGAGCTTTGGAGACGTCAGCCCACCCTGCCTCATGCCGCACTCCAGCCGGTACGTGTCCGAGAAGTGACCCGCCCATCTTACACAGTTTTCCTGACCCGCATACCAATGCCTAAAAAGATCTACCAGCTCTCCAGGCAAACCAGTGGCCCCGAGTTTGTCCCAAAGCAACTGATAGGACACAAGATCGAACGCTTTAGAAAGGTCTAGGAAACAGCTGTATACCGGTGTTTCGCGTTGCGTGTAGTACTGGACGGTCTCCTTGAGTGCAAATATCGCGCTCTCCGTGGAAAGTCCGGCTCGAAAGCCAAACTGAGCATCATGCAGACACAGATACCTGCTTAGCTGGTTATCAAGGAGCCCGTCAAGCACCTTTGCAGTTATTGTCGCTAACGATATAGGCCTATAATTGTTCTTATCAGCTACGTCACCGGTTTTATTCTTTACGATCGGGACCACCAGCGTCCGCATGAGTTCTGGAGGCAGGTAGGTGTGCCTAATACAAAGGTTGTATAGCATGCTAAGCACGCGAGGCAAGTGCACCCCTGCATGCTGGAGGTGCTCGACGCTGAGCCCGTCGTGGCCAGGCGACTTTCCTCGGGTCATGTGTTTAATAATATTTCTAATGTCACTTGCCGAGAAATTGACCGGTGCCTCACCACGCCGCGCTGCAGCGTCGACCATCTCCGACTGCGACCCCGCACAACCCGGTACACTCTTAGTTGGCAATTATAAAATAATATATTATGTAAATGACAAAGATATATATGTTGATTCTATAACAAACATCATTACCTGAGACTCTAATCTGAATCATGCATGACATTATGCAATAGACAATAAGTTTTGTTTTGACTATTTAAAAGTGTGTGTAATCAGTTAATCACCTATTTAAAATAAATTATTCTGATTTGATTTACTCGCCGAGTACATACAGTTTATAGTTTGTAAATAAACTACAGCATAGGTACCTATTCTTAATTTTATCGTTTAAAATTTTTAATTAAAATATTTTTTTTAACTGATGGCGGGGCTAGTTAGGTAGGAGGAGTTTATTGTTCTCAATTTGACTGTCTTTTTGCGTGTATGTTACCTACCTGAATTCTTCGCCAATTATGGACCGATTTTGTTGATTCTTTTTTGATTCGATAGATTATGCTTTCAGATTGCTCCCATAAAAAAATATCAAAGTCGGTTAAGGGTCTCCAAGAGGCTCGAGTTTCCATACCAACGTTGTTCCTCAAAAACTACATGCCGGATTGAACTAAAACCGGATAGAATGCGAATATATCGAGTAGACACATATTGATGTTTGTAATTAGTTTTAATCGTAAAAACTAATTACAAACATCGATATGTGTCGTAAAGTAAATTGAAACATAACTTAACGAAGGCTTAAATTAGGTTTATACTGAAAGTTTGAAACTTCTCTTTAATTTTTTCCGTTTCATAGTAGTACATCGAAAACTATCGATGTGTCTACTCAATATATTCGCAAAGTTTGGATTCAATCTAGTAAACAAACTCGAGCCTCCTGGAGATTTAAGGAGTTAAGTTGTTGTGATTGAAGTCGTTTTATAACGTAATAAGCGTTGTCTATCGTGTAGAAGGCCTGCCCACGTTACATCTTCCGGTGTATGGTCACCACCGACACCACCGTTGGTGGACCGGCGACCTGGTGAGGGTTACAGGAAGCCGCTAGATGCGAACATAGGACGTATTTCGGCTGATAATATGTTGATGATGATGATGAAGCGGAAGCGTAGTCAAGGTATATAATTAGGTCAAGCCGTGAAAAGACATTGCTTCTCTATTGTAAGATTTAAAAACTCATTGCGGCTAGACATCAACATTGCGACACTCAGCGACAGAGCATTTGCATAACGTGCGCCGGCGCACGGCAAGACCGCTGGGCGCCTGTCGTTGACAGATTTATAGTTGGAGTCGGTCTGTCTCGAAGTTTATCAAGTATATTCTAGCGACAAAGGAGTGGAGAAGTATTGTGATGAAAAAAATACAAGTTGAGATTTTAATGGGAATCGATTGAGTAAGAGTCTAATAAACTATATCTGTGCGTCCATTTGGTTCTCTTTCGCCTAAACTACCAAACGGATTTGAGTACAGTTTGGGCTAGGGCAATGTCATTTTCACACTTTTTTTTTCATTTTCGTCACTTACAATCAGGTGAGATGATGTCAACGGCTTACCAATCACACAATAATATTATACAGACGAAAGTTTGTGAGTGTGTATGTTTGTTACTTCTTCACGCAAAAACTACTGAACGGGTCTGGCTGAAATTTGGTAGGTAGACAGATTAGGACTAACACATAGGCTACTTTTGTTCACGCTCGCAAGCCGCTTGCGGCTCGCGCACTGATGCGCACCCTCGAAGAGTCATGGAAACGTTGTCCACGTGGGTGAAGCCGCGGGAAACAGCTAGTTGTAAATAAAAAAATCCGGCCAGCGATATCTATGTACGTACCTACCTTCACGTCAATGTTTCCAGCTTTTTTTTCAAATTTTCATCGTACTTTTATGGTTCCCACCATAGTCATCATTATCATATCAGCTCATATACGTCTACACCGAGGGGCTCGAGTCTACCCTGAATTAGGGCGATTGGGCCTTAGTCAACCACGCGGGCCCAGTGCGGGTTGGTTGCCACAATAGTATTTTTTTCTAATGGGTGTAACGATTTTGATGCAAATCTGTATGTACGTTACTATATAATTATATGGCCAACACACGCTTCTATTACAGTTTGTTATTCCAGAAAAAATGCACTAAGGTATCATTACCAACCTAAGTTGTTTGTTACTTTTTTTCATAAATGGCTCTAACTATTTAAATATCTACACTTTGCGGATAACTATACTTAAGTTAGTTCATTATGGAAACATCGTATATGGTACCCATAGAAACACAAATTTTTTTAATGTAAGTCTTGGTAAGCCCGCTTCCATGTTCGGCATCATCGTCACATACCAACGGGTGATGAAATGATGCTAATTGTTGATTACAAAAGATTTTTTAACAAAAAAATTAATCGACGAAAAAAGAAAGAAACTGAAAAGCGGAAAATAAAAATAAAAAAATCAAATCAAAATAATTCATTTTAAATAGGTGTTTACACACACTTTTAAATAGTCAAAAAAACGTAGGTATTGTCTATTACAAATAATGTCATGATTCAGATTATAGTCTTAGGTAATGGTATTTTGTTATAGAGTCGATCTTTGTCATTTACTTAATCTATTATTTTATTTTATAATATCCTCTAGAGCACAAGCATTCATTGACATGAGTCTTGAATTCATTCTCTGACAAACTAGTTACATTTTCTGGAATTTTATTGTAGAATCTTATATACTGTCCCACAAATGACTTTTTAACGTTACTCAGTCTCAAAAAGGCTATATCTATTTTACTTATATTTCTTAAATTCAATTATGCCTGTCACTGTTTACTGGAAATAGATACAAATTTCATATATAAATTTTTTAGTCTAACTAAGCACTCACACTAATATAAGAATAAAAAATTGAGTCGGCGCCAGTCAAACATACCAAGCAAATTAACTATTACGTAAAGTGAAATGATGACAGCAATAAGCGCGGCGACGACGCGACGGGGCGACGTGACGCATCCCTTTGCTGGAAATTGCCGAACGTTTCGTTTGTCTGTTAGGGACAAAATTTAGATTTTTCAAATTTAAACGGGAACAACTTCGAAGAACTTCTTCCTATTCAACAAAAAAGAATTATCACAATTGAACTACTCTTTTAAAAAGACAATATATGCGTGATCAAGATCATACAAAAAAAATATACGGGTCGACTTGAGAACCTTCTCCGTTTTTTCGTCAGTTTAAAAGAAAACAATTTTTTTTTTATTAGGACTGGTATACACTTTTGCTGCTAGGTGAGCGTAGGGGGACCGCTAAGTTGTGAAATTATTAGTAATTAGTTGAAGTAAAGTAAATCAGTTGTATTCTCCTTTTATTTTATTTACTTAACGTTCCCTCTACGCGACGACTCTTGGATCAAAATATTAATACTTAAATTGAACTCAAGGGACCAATACATATATTTTTTACTTTTTAGAGGTTTTTGTCGGGGTTTTTTAAATTTTAAATTTAATTTTTATTTCGTGCTTTTTTAAACTTTGCATACTTACCTATAACATATAATCGAAACTCTATCCCTACATTTACACAAATAGTTTCCGGGACAAAATACGACATTGCGACACGAAATCTAGCCTATTTTGAATCGATCAAACCTGTGGAAGTTGCTCCTCTTATTTCAAACTGCAATTAAATGTGTTGTATAACTTTAAACTTCAAATCAATGGACCTGTGGAAGTCACTTTTTTTTACCTCTGCCTCAGCAGATTCCATGAGACGCTGCAGCATCAGGTCAAGGTTACCGTATTATATCTAACATCTATTCATTAACACTATTTTCATGAGCCCAATGACGATACTTCTACTGTTCCAGGAGATGCTGCAGAATCAGGTCAAGGTTACCATGTTCTATGTATCACCTATTCATTGAGACTATCCCAATGAACCCAAACACGATACCGCCGCTGTAAGTTGGTAAGAAGTTGGGAATCCTGCAGATCACAGAAGATGCTGCAGCATAAGGGCAAGGTCACTACTCGTATTATTATAACAGCTCATATACGTCCCCACCGAGGGGCTCGAGCCTACCCTGTATCAGGGCGATTAGGCCTTAGTCGACCACGCGGGCCCAGTGCGGTTTGGTCGACTTCACACACAACCTTCGAGTTTCTGCGCAGGCGTGTGCAGGTTTCCTCACGATGTTTTTCCTTTACCGTTAAAGCAATCGGTAAGTATATATGTACGTAAGTTTTTGAAAAACTCATTGGTACATTGGCCGTCCAGATTTGAACCCGGTACCTCTGGTTAGATGGACCGAGTCCTTACCGGTTGAGCCACCGACGCTTTTATATTACTTCTCGTATATTCTATCTAAAAACTATTCATTGAGACTATTCCAATGAGCCCTAACCCGATACTTCAGCTGTAAGTGGTTGAGGAGTTGGGTATTCTGCCGATTCCAGGAGATGCTACAGGATTCGGTGGGTAACATGTTCTATCTAACACCTATTCGTTGTAGTTTAGATTTCAATCCACATTTTTCCGTTCTGTATGATATGTACTATATTCACACTTCTTACAGGTTTGAATACGTTTTTGATTCTATTGGTTATTTTTAGTGATTTTCAGTGGAGAGTACAAGGATTTTAGCATATTACCAGCTGTGAGTAGCTCTTTCTTTTCAACCAACATGGTAAGAGGTTTTATAACCCTATGTCCAGGGGGGCACTTGGCCCGGGGCGGCAAGAGGTGAGGGGCGGCCGGAGGTTTGGTTCACCGAAAAATTATAAAGCTAGCCAAGTGCGAGTCGGACTAGCGGTAATAAGGGTGACGAACAACTACGAACATGCAAACAGAAGGTTACAGTATAAGGTGACGTTTATCATGTGGCAGTACGGAACCCTAGGCGCGCAACTCCGACTCGCACTTGGCCGGTTTTTTGTCACTTAGGGGCGCCGGATTCTTAAATACGCCTCTGGTGGCGTAGGGTTAGGTTAGCGCTCACGCGCGCTTAGCGTTACTGATTGAGTGCTCGCGTGTGATTTATCCCTGAATATAATTTTGATACGAAGTTCCTTAAGGCCCTATGGTCAAATTACAATATTCAATTCAAATTATTAAAATTCTGCGTAAAGCCATCACTATGGAAAATAAACATGTTTAATTCAATACAATTATAAAAATAGTACCACATTTAATGTAAAAAAAATATATCCTGTAGATCCTGTTATTGGCATTAATTGCAAAATTTCTCGAAAACAAACAGTTTATGTTGAATGAAACCAACTCACAAAAGTCGGCGATCTTCACACCTTCCATTTTATTGAACACATTTTTATTTATTTATTTGAAAGTTAAGAAAAGTAATAAAAATAAAAACTTGTAAAAATTGAGCAAAGGGCATCCGGCCTCAACGTAACCGCTACGTCGTCGGAGCCCGCATTGATTTGAACCTCAGGTAAATGAACTTACTTTTTAGGTTCCGTACAAAAAAAAAACAAAAAGGAACCTTATAGGATCACTCGTGCGTCTGTCTGTCTGTCCGTCCGTCTGTCCAAGCCAATTTGCTCAGAATCAACTGGACCAAATCAGGTGAAATTTTGTAGGATAGTGTAATCCTATGACCCAAACACAGATGTGCAAAATAAATAAATATTTTTTTTAAATAAGGGTAATTTTCGGGGGACAAATTAGGAAATTAAAATAAAAACTTTTGGAAACCTTATTGAGTCATATATCAAATGAAAGGGCTTGATATCAGGTATTTTAAATATATTTTTGTATGTATTGTAAAATAAACAGTTTTGATTTTATTCATGAAAGAAGACGAAAATTGACCATTCCCCCCCACTGTTCTCCGAAACTACTGAGCATAAAAATTTGGAAAAAATTACAAAATATAGTTCATTTCTTGTAGATTACAGGAAAACCTATAAGAATTCTATCAACTGAAAAAAAAATCGAGCGAGACCTACAGTACTCGCATATGATGTGTTACATGTGACAAAATACTTTATAAAAGGACGGCAAAGATACGGCAGACTAGGCTGTATGGTCATAGAGACCTTTGCCATTTCCGCGCTTTTAAAGCCTGAAAAAAGGACGGCAAAGATACGGCAGACTAGGCTGTATGGTCATAGATACCTTTGCCTTTTCCGCGCTTTTAAAGCCTGAAAAAACGCGACTTCCTGTTACAATGGGACACATTTCCGTCCCATGGGACACTTTTCCGTCCCATTTCACGAAATCACTCCCACAAATTGCAGGAAAGCGAGAGCAAAGATGTTACACATCAAAAAAAAAGTTGTAAACTCAATGTAATACGTTCACCTACGGAAAATAGTTCTAATCCTAATAGAAAATGGTCTATCGGTGTTCTACAGGATTCATTTCGGAAAGTGCGTCCTGTAGCTTCACGACCTCATTCCCCCTCTTCATTTCATCATCGAACGACCAGGTGCGGAGGGCGATTCCACCCCTTTGTCGTTGATGTTCCACCTTTACGCACGAAGCGTTTTGCTTCTTCGTTCATTATGCGAACGGGCAAGGAGTGGAATTCCCTGCCGGCGTCTGTATTCCCCGATTCGTATAATTTAGGAATCTTCAAGACGAGAGTGAATAGGCACGTTTTGAGCTTGCGTGTTACATCCTCGGCTGCATCGGCACTTACCATCAGGAAGTAACTAGTATCTCATCTGTGCATCAGGTGAGGTGCAGCCAAACGCACTAAAATTTCTATTTAAAAAAAGTTCACTAAAACACCACTAAATTGCGCTAGCACTAATTAACTGTATGGAGTACTGCTCTTACTTGTGGGACGGATCGGCTTGTTACCAGCTATATGCCTTGGATTCTATCGACCGACATGCTAGGAAACTCATTGGCGACGAGGAAGTTGTATCAAACAGGCTCCAAGGCCTCGAGCATCGCCACAAAGTCACCTGTCTATCGGTGTTCTATAGAATTCATTTCGGAGAATGTGTCCTGGAGCTTCACGACCTCATTCCCCCTCTCCATTTCATCATCGGACGACCAGGTGCGAAGGGCGGTTCCACCCCTTTGTCACCAATGTTCCACCTTTACACACGAAGCGTTTTGCTTCTTCGGTCATCATGCGAACGGCCAAGGGGTGGAATTCCCTTCCGGCGTCTGTACTGTATTCCCCAAAAATTTTAATTTAGAGAAATTTAGGAATCTTCAAGACGAGACTGAATAGGCACTTTTTGAGCTGCCGTGTTACATCCTCGGCTGCGATACACTTACCATCGGGTGAGGTGCAGCCAAACACACTGAAATTTTTAATTAAAATAATAACTCGCATCTTACTGTGAGGATTTCAAATGTTATATATTTTTTATTTGACTTTGGCATTGTCTTTGGCGTTGCATTGGAACCCTCTCCACGCGAGTTCAACTCGCACTTCGCCGGTTTTATTTTTATTCACAATTAGTAAACCCTGTGCATCATCTCACCTGGTGGGTAAGTGACGATGATGCCGAAGATGGAAGCGGGCTTACCAAGATTCCCCACTCAATGGAGAACTGGCTATCCTATCTTCGATCCGGAACACGTCAATGTTGTTAACACGGATGTTTGGCGGCAAGATTATAATAAAATGATGGTAGCTAGCCAGGCGGGCTTAGAAAATGCCCTACCCCCAACCAAACCGAGTCTTACAAGTTGACCCCACCGTGGATCGAACCCGCGACCTCCTAGTGTGAAGCGAGTAGACTAACCATTACGCCACGGGTGCGTTCGATTTTATTTTATCGCGGATCGACCTGTTTGGATTGAATCATCTCAACGCCTCAACGCGCCTTACGGGCAGAGTTATTTGGTAGAAATCCTCAAGTCACGTAAATGCGGTGTGTGTAAAGTTTGCTACAGCGCTGCATTAGTTATGTCGTCTAATCAAACTATTACTACTAACATGCAGCTCTAAATCGCTTACTAAGTATAATTTTCTCGAGACCAAAATGTCATAAGCGCCAGGAACTTCATGGCGCTTACGCTATACCAATAATGCACGAAACTATAATGCACGACTTGTGAATGTAGGTATAGCCCGATAACTCGTGTCATGGACTTAAGCTGTAATAAATAATAGCTTCTAACCAAAAAGAGCATCGTTCCTGATGGGGGATCGGCGGATCCCTCGACCGCACCAGTTTTATTTATTATTTAATTCAATTTAAAATATACTATTAAAAAAAAAACTAAATTTAGGTATAGACATTTCCATTTGATATGAAGATAAATATTTTCTTGCCTACACACATAAAACTTTTATTCTTCGATATTTTTAATAAGAAAACACACATAGCGCAATTTAAGGACAAGTAATATTATAATATTATTATGTATCTCACGGCTTTCTACAAAAGATTTAACAAGATAAAAGTCCATTAAAATGTGTTCCTAATTAATTTCTTAAACCTTTTAATTAATTGCAAGATGTCACGCGTGATACAGATCGCTTTAAATTTGGGTTATCAAAATGGCGGACCAGATGGATGAAATGCCTTGGTAGTTCAAGATTCGTTCAAGTAAGTACAGTCGGCCACAAGTTAGTTAAAATAATCTGACCGTGATCCGGTATAGTCTTTAACTACCGAAGACGCAAAAATAGGGGAGTGTAAGTTTGAAGCCTACATCTGTCTGTACATGTTATCGCAGTTACTAAACGGGTGGATAGATTTCAATGCGGTTTTGATGTGTAACATCTTTGCACTTGCTTTCCTGCAATTTGTGGGAGTGATTTCGTGAAATGGGACGGAAATGTGTAACAGGAAGTCGCGTTTTTTCAGGCTTTAAAAGCGCGGAAAAGGCAAAGGTATCTATGACCATACAGCCTAGTCTGCCGTATCTTTGCCGTCCTTTTTTCAGGCTTTAAAAGCGCGGAAAAGGCAAAGTTATCTATGACCATACAACCTAGTCTGCCGTATCTTTGCCGTCCTTTTATCTTTTTTGATGTGAAACATCTTTGCTCTCGCTTTCCTGCAATTTGTGGGAGCGATTTCGTGAAATGGGACGGAAATGTGTAACAGGAAGTCGCGAAAGTGCGGAATTCTACTTTACGAGAGTCCGACTCGCACTTGATCGGTTTTTTTCGTTACTGTCAGATCCGCCACCCAGGTACAATATCGTCATCAAATCTAACTAACCTAAAGTATTTTGTCACATATTACACATCATATGCGAGTACTGTAGGTCTCGCTCGAATTTTTTTTGAGTGATTTCAAGAAATTCGGTTTATTAAAGTTTAGAGCGTCAGTGGCGCAACGGTTAAGGTCGCTACCTCTTGTATATGAGGTCATGTTTCGAATCCTGCCACTTACCATTGTGCTTACGCTCTTACGGTAAAGGACAACATCGCGAGAAAACCTGCACACGCCAGAAACTCAAAGGTTATGTGTGAAGTCGACTAACCGCACTGGGTTCGCGTGGTCGAACTAAGGTCTGATCGCCCTAATTCAGGGTCGGCTCGAGCCACTCGGTGGGGACGCATATGAGCTGATATGATGAATTAAAATAATGTGCACTCTGAGCAGACTAGGTGGAATTAAAAATTCAAATGTAGGAAAACAAAATGGACACCGAAAGGAAGTTGCTTGTATGTAGCTGAAATTCGGTCAGGGTTTTTAATTTTACTAAATAATAATTATTTTATTTTATTATTTATTAATTATTATTATTTTATTTCATTATTTTACATAAGCATAAACTTATCTTTACAGCGTAACTGTTCCACTCTCTCTCTCTTTCTTATCGTGTGGCACAATTAACCGTGCTATCCAAGGGATAGACGGCGGGCGGTTGCCTGTTGTTAGTGTTGCCGCCGCTGACGTGCGGTAGACTGTGTCTCTCATTGGTATGCTAACCGACCACACGAGAAGAAAGTTCGCTTTCTGTGAAAATGCCGCCGCTGATCAATACAGTTCAATCGGTTAGATAGTGAATAATTAATAAAATTAGGTACCTACCTACAATTAAATTCACTTTTTCATCAAATAATATATGTAATTAAAAATAATCTACACGAATTAATTAAAAATAAAAACTTGACTGGGCCCGCGTGGTCGACTAAGGCCCGATCGTCTTAATTCAGGGTAGCCTGGAGCCCCTCGGTGGGGACGTATATGAGCTGATATGATGATGATGATGATGATGATAACCCGACTGCATAACAACTTAACCTCTCCTTTCGGGCCAGTCGGATAAAAATGTATCTTATGTCACTCACGGATCTAGACGATTCTAAAAACACCACACACTCCTAAATCTATCAAGCCGTTTAGGCTACAAAGCGTGGCAAAGAAATATGCATACATACATACATACACTCGAAAAACATAACCCTCCTTCTAGCGCAGTCGGGTGATAAATTAATAAACTCCAAATGTCTACCTTCATAATACGTATGTAAAACTAAAAACATATCGGTTTCTTCCCGAGTTTGAGAAGAGACCTGAGCCAAAGAATATATACAGGGTGACTGGTAAGTAGTGCAAATCCTTTTAAGGGGATAAACTACATCTAATTTAGAACAAAAAAGTCATATTAACTGGGGGTCGGAAATCAACGGAAATCAACTCGAAAATCGTTGATTGCCGACCCCCAGTTAATATGACTTTTTTTGTTCTAAATTAGATGTAGTTTATCCCCTTAAAAGGATTTGCACTACTTACCAGTCACCCTGTATATTTAGTACTATACCCGAGCGCCAGGGTGGGGATGTTATGGCTTAGTAATTTCAAATACAAGATTTTGTTCTATTTTCTGTTCCAGTTTTCATGGTGGTCTTTGTTTAACTAAAACACGGAACACCAGACCATAGCTTAGACGGGAACAAGGTGGGCGTTTTCTTACTTGCGAAAGAAGCAAGCAATTCCCATATTATGAGATTAGCACAGGGCCATGGGAAGGTTATAGAATTTGAAATATAGCAATCAGACTGGATACCAGCAGAAGATGAATTAAACCGAGTTAGAATTTACGTAATGCCGTTAACAAAAATACGTATTGGTAATTATTGATATGGCTCTGCTGACTCGTACTTTATAGCAGCTCATATACGTCCCCACCGAAAGGATCCAGCCTACCCTGAATTAGGGCGATCGGGCCTTATTCTTTTTAAAATTTACTTAAAAGTAGAAAATCTTGCGTATATAATAGAATCAGGCATAGTAAAACATTAGCTAAATCACAATGGTCGATGATTCAAAGTAATCGTGTCAACGCGTTAGTTAACACCTCGTTAGCCATAACCCGGCGTCATGCCGTGATCTGTCGGCTCAACTTGTAATTATAGGATTACCAGCGGTGACAATTATGACTTATTTACTTGGCTTTGCCATTTTATCTTGATAAGGTTTAAAATAGTTAGTAGTATTTGTGTAGTGAACTTGTAAAAGCAAGATAGTAATATAGTTCTTTTATTTCCTTCAGGTATTGATGATAAAATTAGTGTGATGACAAAACGCTGTTCTCCGATGCAAAGTTACATTTAAAAAATCTAAATGTATTTACATAGACTTCATATTTTTCTTCAGTTCTAACCAAATCTAAAGCAAAAAGTGATCAATGAAATAACATTGAAAGTTTTCAATTGTAACACTCACTTTTTCTAAAATTTATAAAGGTAATTAATTAATTGTAGAAATCTTGCGTATCTAATAGTACCAGACATAGTATAACTAGACCTAGATCATAATGTTCGACGATTCAAAGTATTTATGTCAACACGTTTGTTAACACCTCGTTACCCATAACTCGGCGTCGTATAGGATTAACAGCAGTCACAACTATGTTTTTCAATGTTAAGCCAAGTTTATGTTAACTTATTTACTTGGCTTTGCCATTTTATCTTGATAAGGTTTAAACTAGTTAGTAGTGTTCGTGTAGTGAGCTACCTTCAGAACTTGTCAAAGCAAGATAGAAATAAAGTTCTTGTATTTCTTCACAGCACATCAGTATTGATGATTAAATAAGTAGGATGACAAAACGCTGTTACTTAGGTGCTTAGTTACATTTTAAAAATCTAAATGTTCTCACATAGACCTTATATTTCTCTTCAGTTCTAACCAATGCCAAGTGATCAATGAAGTAACACCGATAGTTTCCAATTATAACACTCCCTTTTTCTGAAATTTCCAAAGGTAATTAATTATTTTTAGAAATCTTGCTTATTTAATAGGGGTGTCAATTAAATGGTTAGCATAGTATTGTTATTTCTGTGAGCAGAAAAATATAATCGGTGAGCAGAAATAGCTAATTGGTCAGCAACTCATGGTCAGCAAACATTTCAAAATCAATCAGCAATTTATGTCATTCTGGATGGCTGTAATTATTTTAAACATCCCCGTACTACACTCTTCCTACAGTGTTGAGTGGTCGACGGAGCCCCGGGGCTCCTACTTCTGTGTTCTCATGTTAAACCTAACACTACGACTGTGCGGGGAGGCGAGCTTAGCTCGCCTCCCCGCACAGTCTCCGAACCTAACGGATCCGAGTCGGGGTGCTCCGCAAGTCCGAGCTCGCTTCGCTCGCTCCCGCTTCCATTTAGAACTCCCCGTACCACACTCTTCCTACAGTGTTTTCTGCCGCTCAATCATGAAATCTTGCCGCTCAAGTAGTTATTTTGCGGACTGAATGTTTATTATGCATTTCAAATATATATGTATCATTTAATAGTACCAGGCATAGTATAACTACAGCTAGATCATAATGTTCGACGATTCAAAGTAATCGTGTCAACACGTTTGTAAACACATCGTTAGCCATAACTCGGCGTCAGGCCGCGATCTGTCAGCTCAACTTGTAATTATAGGATTACCAGCGGTGACAATCATTTTGCTCTTCAATGTTAAGCTTAGTTTATGTTGACTTATTTACTTGGCTAATACTTTGTCATTTTATCTTTATAATGATTGAACTTAACTTTTCTGTTTTAAAAAGTTTCACGAAACCTTGAATAAAACTTTAATTCAAAACATATAGTCAAGTTGTCTTCCTTTATTTGTCGTTACCTTATGATTAAGGGCATGGTCATAGACATAAACAGACAGACATACATACAAATATAGACATAGATAGACATAGAGATTCTTTTATTTTAAACATAATATTTATAATTTTACTTTAAAAAGTAAATATTATTAAAAAATACTAAATAATAAATTATTGGAATAATTTAACAAATAAATTATATTGTGCATAAAATTGGCCCTCGTCTCAGCAAAAGGGACGTGATCATCATAGGGTCAAAGCCAGTGAGTGCTGGCCTGAAGTGGCATCCTTACTAATATTATAAATGTGAAAATGTGTTTGTTTGTTAGTTTGTTTGTTACCTTTTCACGCTTCAACGCCTTGACCAATCTTGATGAAATTTAGTATGCAAGTATCCTGTGTCACGAGGAAGGACATAGGCTACTTTTTATCTCGTGAAAATAGCACAGCCCGATGCAGTTCCTGAGGGAACTGAAAATATACTCTTTTTTGGTTAATTTCTTTAACATCGCAACATAACAATGGATTGTGTGGTTTTTGCACAGAGATGGTTGAGGGGGTGGGAAATGACATGATTTACTAATAAGCATATCCTGACATAGGTCCCGAGGGATCTGGAGAAAAGTTATGTCCACGCTGGCGAGCCGCAGCGGCTCGCGCACCGCGCACCCTCTAAGACAGTCATAAAAACGATGTCCACGCGGGCGAAGCCGCGGGCAAAAGCTAGTTCTAGATATTTTCGTAGTCGAGTCAACCTATCACATAGGAATACGTTCTCCCTTCCACGCAACCTTGTTACCGAATCATTTGAAGACACGTTATATGTAGATGATGGAGAGCCTCGTTTTGATGTTGAGTTCGTGTAGGATATATTCATCATATCAGCCAAAAGACATCCACTGCTGGACAAAGGCCCCTCCCAAAGAATTCTACAACGACCGGTCCTGCGCTGCCCGCATCAAGCGCCTTTCCGCGCCCTTCACCTTCAACAGGTCGTCGGTCCACCGCGTGGGAGGCCTGCCTACGCCTCGTCTTCGTTGGGTTTGGTAGCCTGGCATGTGCCGGGCATTCTTCGGCCCTCCCCGCCCCACCGTTACCATGACTTCTGCAAAAGAGCCCTTAGTCCCCGGCGGCCCTGCTACTCTTGGCTTAGGATATAATATTCATTTGTACATATTTACTAAATTTATTTATATAACCTCGGAGTTTCTCTACGTGATCGAATCAGAAACGAGGAGATTCGTAGAAGAACCAAAGTAACCGACATAGCTCTCAGAATTGCTAAACTTAAGTGGCAGTGGGCGGGGAACATAGCTCGTAGAACAGATGGTCGCTGGTGCAGTAAAGTTCTCGAGTGGCAACCGCGCACCGGAAAACGTAGCGCAGGTAGGCCTCCCACTCGGTGAACCGATGACCTGGTGAAGGTCGTGGGAAGCCGCTGTAACGGGCAGCGCAGAACCGGTCGTCGTGGAAATCCTTGGGGGAGGCTTATGTCCAGCCCAGCAGTGGACGTCCTTCAGCTGATATAATGATGACTAAAAGAAGTATACAAAGTAATGCTTCCATATTGTAATAGTATATGTATAGGTAGGTAAGGTTAGTATAGCCCTGAGATGTGCGGCAATATTCAGTATTCTTTGGAGCAGCTATTCCTTAAGCCAACTTTAACGCGTAACATGAGCAAAACCACAGGATGTAAGTACCAATATAAATGGCGAAACTGAGCAATTAAATCACCTACATATCTTTAACCATAGTAACCACAGCCCGATCGAGTATTACTCTGGCAAGTAAGTGCCAACCAACCAAGAGAGCTAGACACCTTATCTAGCGTATACTCTTCGTTACTACTTGGTCGAAAATAATAGGCAAGGGTCTAAAGAACTTGGTCGGGTAGTAGATAAACGGAGTGCCCTATAGACAAGCTTAAGGTGGCCTCGTAAATATCGGCGCCTCATTACGTAGGAGCTAACGAGCGGCACCTGCGCAGACGCACGTGGCTAAGGACATTCGCATCCACATGCACACCTTGCAGTGTTTGCAATTGGAAGATTTATCAACATTATAGCTGAAGATCAGGAATTTAAATCCTTCTAAAGTAGACGCTTTAACGTCGTCGGTGGCTAAAAAGCGTCGGTGGCTTAACCGGTAACGACTCGGTCCATCTAACCAGAGGTACCGGGTTCAAATCTGGACGGCCAATGTACCAATGAGTTTTTCAAAAACTTACGTACATACTAACCGATTGCTTTAACGGTGAAGGAAAACATCGTGAGGAAACCTGCACACGCCTGCGAAGAAACTCGAAGGTTGTGTGTGAAGTCGACCAACCCGCACTGGGCCCGCGTGGTCGACTAAGGCCTAATCACCCTGATTCAGGGTAGGCTCGAGCCCCTCGGTGGGGACGTATATGAGCTGTAATGATGAAAGTAGACGCTTTAACGTATTACTTGCTTTGTATAATTTGCCGTAATTACACGACTGCTCACTAAAAGGAATGTATTGTTTTCAGGTCTAATGTATGTGTGTTTGTTTCTTTATTCCACGACATCTTCAAAACATTTTGATGGATTTTAGAGTGCGAAATATCGTAAGATTTGTCTTGATCCGTGATCCCGTGAGTGACATACGATACATTTTACTCGACTTCCCAAAAAAGAGGGTTACTCTTTTTTTTATTTTTAGTGTTTTTATTTAATTTTTAATGATTTAGATTTAGTTGTTTTAATTAAAATAAGTGTGTAAATAAGTAAATATCCATGAAATCAGCTTTTTGGATACAGAAACATGATTTTAGTGGACATGACAAACGAGGTACCTGTAAATTGATGACAGAAATATGTAAAAAAACGTTTAACGTGAATTTTTGAACTTCCCATACTAAGTTGGCTGATCAGTTGATAGAGTTAGTATGGGAGAGCCAATTTTTTTTTGGGATTTGACTATGGGTTCCATGGGGAAAGTTGTTCAGTTTCATTGGTAGAAGCACCAGTAAAAACAGTTTTGGCTAATTTTGTTACACCTTAAATACATAATACGAATTACACAAATATATCATCATCATTACAGCTCATATACGTCCCCACCGAGGGGCTCGAGCCTACCCTGAATCAGGGCGATTAGGCCTTAGTCGACCACGCGGGCCCAGTGCGGGTTGGTCGACTTCACACACAACCTTCGAGTTTCTTCGCAGGCGTGTGCAGGTTTCCTCACGATGTTTTCCTTCACCGTTAAAGCAATCGTTAAACAAATTTATATATACTTAAAAACAAAAACAACTAAATAATAACAAAAATACATCACACCTCAATGGCACGAAATTGTTACACCGAATGCCACGATGGGTAAAATTTACCTTTTTCAACTTTGAACGCGTCTATCTCACGATACTGTCGTACGACAACTGCAAAACAATGCAAAACGAACGAAGCGAAGTCTTCTTAACCTGAGAAAATCAACATCTGAACAAAACTTTTTATAAAAATGCCCTGAATTGAAAAACATCCGGGTCATTATGACCCAACGTGGATGGCGCCGGGTTAAGCACGTATACAATACCCTGTAATCCTTGATTACCACCACGAGTTTCCACATACGATTAAAGACAGAGAGAGATAGAGTATAATTATATCAGGTACATGTTTCTAAAGGTTAGTCACAAGTTCGCAAGTTGTAGTCGGTAATGGGGTGGGTCTATCTTGAAATTCTTATTCATCTTTTAGTCTCTTGACTGCTTATTCTATTGCGACGCTGCAACCCATGACGTCTCCTCTGCTGGGACATGAGTCTCTGCTGGGACATGGGTCTCTATACTGAAACTAGAAAAGGTTAGGCCATACTCCAAACACAGGGACCAAATTAAGATTTGTGAAGTTTGTAGGGCTATTGGCAAAACTTACTGCTAGGAGTTTTCAAAACTTTTCAGACTATTCAAACGTTTTCAGACGAGAACTTGTTATCTCAATCAAACCCAATTTTTATACCTATAGCAATTACTAACTTGTCTACGTCTATGGAACAACGCCTAATAGGAACCCCCATCGAAATAAGATTGCTTTTTATAGGGATTAGTGCGTAATTGATCCCAGTATTAGCAATATAGAGGAAGATTCACTAGACGCAATAATGAAGGACTCTAAGGTTCCATTAACACGGACGACAGCTGGTCGTTCGACTAGTTGGTTTTATGACTAAATAGGTAGGTATGTAGATATGTAAATTGACTTTTTATGGAAGTTGACCATAGGCTACGAAAACGTCAGGTATATGTTCATAACGAAACGTAAAAAATACACAAAGAAGGTGACAACCATGATATAGTTGGGTTATTCCTTCCCGTATGGATGACTAAACTGATCAGTCAAGGTTTATTTTCATTGTTCAGTTCACACTCATAAGTCATTCATAAAAGTTAGTAAGTGTAAGGCTCCGTTCAGGCAAACGACTACGACCAGAATTAAGTACTCAATTCTGTTGGCCATACCAGTACACATGGGAACGACTGAAGCATACGGTGGTCGGCGCCATCTTTGTTTATTTTTTTAGCGCCGCTATTCATATATTTTTCTTTGTCGTTGTCTATGGTCAAGTAGTCTATGGTATTCCCTTAACTTAACCGTCTTGTCGCCTCAATGTGAACACTCCCATTTAATGCATATTTAGTCCGACCAAAGAGTCGACGACTGAACGGAGCCTTAGAATTATTTGATGTAAATGGCGCCTAACGGCGGTATGTCCGTCTGCCCAATTTCACTGCTAGTATGCTTTGCGCCTTAGTTAAACTGCTAAATGCAATCATTATTATTTGGATTTAATTTTTTTCAAGAAATTTTAATTGTGGCTTCATTTGCGAGACTAGTTTATGAAATATTTTTTTAGACTTGAAGGAAGTTGATATTTTTTAGGGCTGCTTTAAGGTCATAGTGATGAAACTTAGTGTTTGTAATACAAGCCTTAATCCAATTTGATTGAATCTCTACCTAAATATCCGCCGATGTTTGGCCCATAAAACCAGAGATATATAATATTTGGCATAAAACCATAATTGAAAACGCTAAACACGTTAAAAAACCGACTTCCATCGCAACAACTTAGTACATTTTTGAATTATTATTTTTGTTTTTTGTTAATTTTCTAATAAAGTACTACACCGATTTTCATAAAATTTATATGGGATCATACGGGAAGCACTAGCTTTTAAATAAAAAAAGATCCATAAAAATTGGTTCACCCAATCCAAAGTTATGAGGTAACATACATAAAAAAAACATACAGACGAATTGAGAACCTCCTCCTTTTTGGAAGTCGCTCGAAAAACAGTGAAATTAACCTAACCGCAGCTAGTTACCTATTCTATGGCTACTTCTACTTAATATTTTTGTACTACTATTTAGATTAGCGATCTTATTAAAAAAATCATAGATAAAAACTGACCGCTCCACATCAATATTCGAAGATGAAATTTTGCAAAGAATATTCGAATTGGGTTCCAAACTGGAAGCTCCTTGCAGATGGCGCTGTAAAAGACCGTGTCACATAGGCCATAAATAGGTTGAGAACAGGATGAAAACAATCCATTTTGTTGTTGTTGTTTGTTCAGTTTGTTGTTGAGCAGTAGGTAGGTTCCTGCACATGAATTTCAGTTCCGCGTAAAATTCCTCTAAATTGTTAGAACTAGGTTGTTCAAAATACGAGTAAAATCTCAGCTTATATTGGCTTGATCTTTTTTCGGAGCCTTGACTACTTAATGCAAGTATAACTAAAATCTAAGCATTTGATCAATGGCTACTCAGGTAATCATGCAACCTCCTATCAAGGATAAGTTCGTGACCCTAAAAAGACCAGTCAAATTAATATTTTAAGTCAAAGAGTTTCCATAGCTGGTATTGCACCTGCTTGGTACGAGTCAAGCGAGGTGCTTGGCTGAACGTCAAGGCAGCGTCACTCAGCCGTAGCGACCATAGAGTATAGAGTATAGTCATCAAGGCAAATGAACTTCGTACGCTTTGAAGTTCAAATACTTTGCTTTGTGTGTACATAGTCGTTTTGGCCTCTGAGGTCAAATACATTATTTAACCCTCTTTTAATTGGAGTACGTTGATAGGCTATTTTGGGAATGCTGAAAAAAAATGTTAAATCTATAGAATCGAGGTTTCTAATCAAGATCTCAAACAACTGTCCCTAGAAATACCTACCTATACTTATTTAGAAATTCAAGGTACTTAAGGAACGTATTCGAGCTAGGTAATGAGTTCCGCACCAATAAATTTCGCAAAATATAAAAATAATAAAAACGAACAAAGTAATAAATAAAAAATAAGTATTTTTTTTAGTTTATAAATAAAAAACTCAAAAAAAAATAAAAAATAAATTGACTAAATATATTGAATTAATTTAGTCCCCAATGAGTTTCCCCAGATCCCTCGGGAACTTTGTCAGGATATGCTAATTAGTAAATTATGACATTGCTCACCCCCTCAACTATCTCTGTGCAAAAATAATCAGGCAATCCATTGTTGCGGTGCGATGTTAAAAAAAGAGTATCTTTTCAGTTCCCTCACGAACTGCATCGGATATGCTATTTTGACGGGATAAAAAGTATCATATGTCCTTCCCAGTGACACAGGCTACCTGCATGCCAAATCTCATCAAGATTGGTTGAGGTTTTGAAGCATGAAAAGGTAACAAACAAATACATTTTCACATCCTTACTAATATTATAAATGTGGAAGGACAATAGGACAATAGGACGAGGAAGGACATAGCCTACTTTTTATCCCGTGAAAATAGCACAGTCCGATGCAGTTCCTGAGGGAACTGAAAAATATACTCTTTTTTGGCTAATATCTTTAACATCGCAACGGAACAATGGATTGTTGTGATTTTTTGCACAGAGATGTTTAAGGAGTGACACAGACTGCTAATCACAATAGCTCGATCTAGGATAGTGAACTGTAGAAAACTTATTTCCACGATCGCGAGCCGCTTGCGGTTCGCGCACCACCCACCCTCAAGGACAGTCATCAAAACGATGTCCATGCGGGCGAAGCCGCGAGAAAAAGCTCATTTATAATATAAGTAAGGATTTATATGCATCAATGCGTATAGACTAGTAGGTACCTAATTTAACTAAGCCTTTCACGGTTTCCGCATTTTAAGAGAAGTCTTTCATTCTTTTCAATACAGTTGCTCGAAAAGTGGTCCCTTATACTATTATAACAGTCAAGTGTGCGCAAAATAGATTTTACCGCACTTTTTTTAAAATTTCTAACTAGGAGGAACAAGACACTTCTGGCAAATAAAAAATGTAACAACCAAAGATACAGAATCGTCTTTTAGACTTTTAATAGGAGAATTTAAAAAAAAGGTTGTTCCTCGGTGAGGCTAGTACATAACGCTAGCTGATAAGATTATCTTTGGGTTATATCTTTGTGAAGAAAAGAGAATAAATATGAATGAAGCGCATAGGTTACACCAAGGAATAGGTCATCTTTTCTAAGGAGGTTTTAATGCTTATAATAATATTATCCCAAGCCTTAATGTAGTCTAGATAAGATAATATTTAAAAAAAAACTAACGCATGCGTACGTGTGTTAGCTAAAATATGGCGCAATTTTCATAAAACTGAATTGAGATGTTTTTTTGTGAAAACTAATAAAATTACGAATAGTTAATAAATGTGTAATAAAAAAATATACTAATGTGTATGTATAAGAAAAAACAAAGTAAGATTACTCCCCGGACATTTAAAATGAGCCACAAGTCGCGTAAAATGAACATTGGTTGCCGAAACTTTGATAATTAGGTATATGTACCCATGTATTTTGTTTTTCTGTCATGATCAATTTTTATTTTACCTATTTTCTCACAACTGTATTGAAAAATGTCGTATGGTACATGGGTGTAAAAGAAAATAACAAACTCGTGACGATGGTAAACACTCGCCTGCTGCTTGGGCACACAAATGTCACTCGTTTGTTATTGACCTTTTTACCACCCTTGTATCATAAATAACTATTGCCAAAATAACCGATATCATGAATAAACTCTGAAGATAAAGTAGAACCCCTCTGAGAAAACTTAAATGCTCAAACAGTTATTTTTACTACCATATAGATTTATAGATTGTTTGCATAGATAGGTACGCCTAGTTCCAGTCTAAAAATTACTTAGCAATAAAGAAGTTTCATTTCGAAACAGGGTTTTCAAATTCCATGTTTCTTTATTAGCCTATGCACATCAATCATTATAATTGCTAGTCAGTGTACTCTATTGTAATTACTATTATTATACAACTGCACACGGAATGTATCGTTATGGGTGTAAGTTATGACCGTGCTGGATCTTTGATTGCTGTGGCTGTTATATTTTACCCAGCGCTTTAAATAAGGCATCACTAAAATGGTCTTTTTACGATTGGAACTGATTTCAAATAAATGATTTTGTAGGGTCTGCGAAGGGTGATTGCCTGAAAGAGATGGCCAAAAAACTTTACGTGCGGAATTATTGTATAGGTTAATTTATGTAGGAAAGAATACGTAGGAAAAGCTTTTACAAAAAAAAAAACATCTGTGTGTCGTTATAGTTCCACCCATACGCACGAAACGTTTTGCATCATCGTTCACAATGCGAACGGCCAAGGAGTGGAATTCCCTGCCCGGGGCTCTTCAAGACGAGAGTGAATAGGCACTATTTGAACTTGCGTGTTACATCCTCGGCTGCATCGGCACTTACCATCAGGTGAGGTGCAGCTAAACGCACTCGAAATTTTAATAAATAAGGATTAAATTAAAAATTAAAAACCCGACTGCATAAAAACTTAACGTCTATTTTTGGTCAGTCGGGTAAAAATGTATCATATTATGTCATTCATGGAATTAAGACGAATCTAGCCACACCTCGCACCCCAAAATCCATTAAGCCGCTTAGGCTACAGAGCGTGCCAAAGGAATAAATAACCTCTTTTTTGGTTAGTCGGGTAAAAATGTATCGTTCGTCACTCTCGGGATCAAGACAAATCTAACGACACCTCGAACTTCAAAATCCATCAAGCCGTTTAGGCTACAGGGCGTGCCAATGAAATACACATACACATTATACAGGGTGTATCGGATAAGTTTACCGATATTTTAAGTGCGTACCACATTTTATCGACGAAAATCCTACCATTAGGGGGTCACATCCTCTTCCCCTTTAAATTCAGCCATTTTTATTTTAAATTTATTTTTTGAAGTTGTTTATGAAAAAAAATTTTTTCTTGAATTAGCAGCAGTAAAAATATATACTATAATTAACAGACTTCAAAATGGTATCATTTGAAAGGTAATTTAATTTATCTGATAATCCACATAACATTAACCTAAACGTTTAATTGAAAAAATAAAAAAAAGTTTAACGAATAATTTTTTTTTTTTATTTGAACCTACTGCAAAAACGAGCCCATTAACGTCTTATTTATTTCTTCTTAATTGATTTATTTTGAGCTAAGCTATAAAAAAACACTAAATTATGTACTATTAGATTCTTACTTAGTACAACCAATTTATGGTTAATACGCGACCCTCGCGGTTTTTT